>OU744285.1:17500-5017500 GCA_916610205.1 Griposia aprilina | reverse complement strand
ATGTATGTATGTAATAGAGGGTTTATGGAAGATAAGAAGCTAAAATAAAGCACAAATGTTATGTATCTATATATAAAATTATTTTATTACTGTTACTATGTATTTCAAATGACTTTAATTATTATAAATTAAATATAAAATAGAATACTTATACTGTCTCTTTACTCTTTATTACACCATATACGAGACCTTACTTTTATTTCAGTGACGTCATTTCCCGGTAATTTGCGGACAATACGTGGCGGCCACCGCTCATCTAGGAAACGTAGCGTTAGAAGAAAAGAAAGAAAGAAAAATATTTTTTCTACACAATAAAAGATACATTTTAAAAAAATACGTAAAATACACACATACAAAGTAGCCAACAGTCTCGTATTCAACCAACTAAAGTTTGACATTTTGTCCATTCCTTGATGTCAGGGCTAGGGACCACAGACAATATACATTGCGTAAATGTTGCGACACGGGCAAATGACAAACAACCAAAGCAACCACGAGATGCCGATTGCAGAGTGGAAAAAGAACTACCTATTTAATCTCCTACAGCCATGCAACGCTTGGGGGAGCATGTACCCACCAGTGGACGTCCTGGGCAAACACCTCGTTCTTTTTCTAAGTAGAAAGAATCAGCACTGATCGCCACGCTTGCTCTCTGGGTTTAAGGGGACTACATGACCTAAACGCAAATTTATAATGCCTAAAAATATATGATCCACTGCAGTAACCAAAATCAAAAAAATATATGATATTCTTCTGGATATATGCTAGTTAGATAGTGTATTGAAAACATTATACAATTAACTTGATGTGATAGAAAAAAATCACGAATATACCTCTAAAAAAATATTTTAACGATTAAAAACCATACTAATATACATGCAAACATTCAGATTTTTTGTCAGATTATTCTACAAGTAACATACTAACGTAATAGTGTTTTAGATTTTTAGTCCAATGAATAGATTTTTTGTAAGTCCATAATTACTTCATATTTTGCAATAAATTACCAGCGTTGTGTCATCGAGCGTCTCTTTCTTTTCTATGCAATCCGACAGTGACCGCACTTTAGCTCTTGTAAGCCTCTTAAGTTACGGCAGCATCTACAACACAACATGCGAACTACGCATCACACCTGGGGGACTACTCTTGTAGCACGAAATCCGTAGTTTTGGCCGATGTTACGGGCGTTTCCTACTCCGTGTCACCAAGGGTTGGGGCCTAACCTAAGAATGAATGATACCACGATGTGACAGTTGTCTCTGCTCCCGATGTATTTTTACCTTTCCGAAAATGTTAATTAAGCGGGTGTAGGGTTCACTCCAAAATTTCAAACTACTTTCGGACGTATCCGTATCTTCTTCGACGGACATAGAGAGTAGGCCCCTGACGTCCATCAATTCCTACATCGCACAACTAGGGTTTACGCTTATACAGCATATATCAGAAAGATGTGGTCAAATTAAAGGGTGTGATACAGACCATCAAACTGAATCACTTTTTTTATGGGACCAACATCGTAATCGTGAAATAAATTATTAACTGTCCCTTACAAAACTTCAATTCCTACTCGACCCAAATTTCACTCTCGACGGCAGTTTTTTTTCTCGATGACGATGTTGGTCCCATGGAGAAAGTTGTTAAATTTTACCACACCTTTCTCATACACGCTGTATACAGAAACCCAACACGGCAAGCGTCGGGCAGTAGCCCAGCAGACACAACAGGAACGGTATCACGACACCTC
This sequence comes from Griposia aprilina, assembly GCA_916610205.1. Taxonomy (NCBI): domain Eukaryota; kingdom Metazoa; phylum Arthropoda; class Insecta; order Lepidoptera; family Noctuidae; genus Griposia; species Griposia aprilina. Next base: position 5,015,756 of record OU744285.1, on the reverse strand, counting down.
GACCCCGTGACAATTCAACCCCAAAACAACTCGACCCCGACAACTGGACCCCAACAATACGACCCCGATAACAATCTAGACGCACGGTAGCGTGTCAAGCCAAGTTCAAAGAAAAATTAAGGCGACGCAGCAGCCGTGTGTTATATTACACGAACCATTTGGAGACACTTTTGGCCCCTTAATAATTAAAAATCTATTTAACATAAAATGAAACATGAAATTTGCTTTATTAAAAAAAAAAACTCTTTAGATTAATTACAACCCCAAATTTTATGAATACAACTCAAACGGTTATTGAGATATTATTGTCTAAAAATTGACATTTTTATCACTGATCGACTGAAGCCTAACTCACTTCCAGATAACCTAGAAATTTGACATTTGGCGTCCAGCTGGCTAATTGACATACTTACAACATTCCAAAATTAATTCAAAACCCAATTTCTTGTTATTTTTCTGCTGCAACAATGTTTGCTGTTTAAAAACATAACTCCATAAATTTGACAATCACATTATTTACACAAAGCAGAGAACTTAGGATAAATTGAAGCTCAAGATTTTGACTTGGCTAGTTTTTACCAGCAAACCAAATTTTTAGAAGAGTTAGATGTGTTGACCATACAATATAAAAACAGTAACTTGCGTATAATAGAAAGAAGATAAGTTGATTAACCAAATATAAGATAACTTGTATGTGAAAACTAGCCAAGTCAAATCTGGTTCTTCAATTTATCCTAAGTTATTTGCTCTGTGTAAATAATTCGACCATTCAAATTTAAGAAACTATATTTTTAAATAGCAAATATTGTTGTAGTAGAAAAATACAAGAAATTGTGTTTTAAATTTATTTTTTAATGTTGTATGTTCTTATAAATAAATTTCAGGATTATCTACAGAACTTGGCACCCACTTAGATCTCATTTCGACAAAAGTCAGCGAAGTCGACAACCACGCATATTCTTTATATGGAACTTGACTCCCATTTAGATCTCATTTCTTTTGTCGGCGAAGTTGACAACCACACATATTCTTTATATGGAACTTGGCTCCCATTTAGATCTCATTTCTTTTGTCGGCGAAGTTGACAACCACACATATTCTTTATATGGAACTTGGCTCCCATTTAGATCTCATTTCTTTTGTCGGCGAAGTCGACAACCACGCATATTCTTTATATGGAATTTGGCTCCCATTTTCACATGTATGTTTTTGATGGGATACAACTATACAACAACTATATCGGTGACTACACTACTTGGAACTGTCACATGTATGAAGAAAATACATAACTGAAGAAAGCCTCATATCATTTTCCTTCACCGTTTATGATAAGTCTAAGATAAATTAACGTAGAGAGAACAGATATTTATTAATTAAAATGTAATAATTAACGTTAACAATGTAGCAGACATTAATGAACGAACAATAATATCCGAGGAGTACACATCTCTCCCATCTCAATACAACGATTTTAATTAAATGTTCTCAATTTCTAATGAAAAGTCGTTTGCTACTACTGACTTCGTTAAGGCTCCTACAAACAGGCGCGAACGCGACGGGAATCGCACTCGACACAAAGGCACCGCGTATCGCGCGACGAGCGGTGAACTTATGACGCACGCGATTCGCGTCGCGTGTCACGCCTGTTAGTAGGAGCCTTGATGCCTTTGTGTCGTGTGCGATTCGCGTCGCATGTCGACACTGCTTGAAGGAGCCTTTGTTCTCACTCAACTACCTAAGCTTTCTCTACGATTGTGTGAAATATCGTATTAGCTGGTGAAAATAAATACCTACATAACAACAATTTATAAGGTATCATCTTCGATCAATAGGGTATCATACTTACTTATTTGTGTTGGGCTTGTGGCTAAGTAATAACAGCCGCAGGGGCCGATCGAGCAGGTTAAGCTACGGCTGCCGCGGTTGGTCCGTGGATGGGTGACCATCTTTACACACCAAAACCTCTCCGTGCCTCGAAAAGCACGTTAAGCTGTTGGTCCCGGCTGTCATTCGTGGATCTTTGGCAGTCGTTACGGGTAGTCAGAAGCCCAAAGTCTGACAACCAGCCTTACCAAGGGGTATCGTGTTGCCTAGTGACTGGGTTGTGGAGGTCAGATAGGCAGTCGCTCCATGTAAAATACTGGTATTATGCTGCATCCGGTTAGACTGGAAGCCGACGCCAACAAAGTTGGGAAAAGGCAGGCAGACGATGAGTTTCATATTTGTGTTTCTATAAGTTTCTACACCTAATTTACCACGGAAGAGCTCTGATTTCCAAGAAGCAGGTTTTTACCCAGTTTGGAATAGTAGTCTACTCACTTAGATATATTATTTGTATCTATAACTTTACTGTTATAGGCTATATTTTGTTGAGTTCAAATAAACGTTTTTATTATTTGTATTATCTCTCAAGTCGGATAGGTGTTAAACGTACAACATAATTTTGTGTATTAATTGAAATTAGGTACCGGATCGAAATATAAATAAAACGTGTAAATTTTTGATACCTAGACACAAATTGACTGAAAGAAAACAACTATTACAAAACCAACAATCACATAAAACATAACCCTATTTTATTTTCATTGTAGTCTGAACGAACACAGTAATACCACGAAAGTATCACTTGACGGAGCGCCGAATATAATAAACCACTCAACGTTATGTTGATGATCGTAATATTGCTACACAGATTCAGTCAGGCGTTCACGTTTAATACTGTGTTCGAGTTGAATTTAAATCAGAGCTGATATTCTTATTTCTGAAACAGTACTTATAGTACTGATATTATTTTTTGCTCATTTCCTTGACGAACTGTCTTTCCTGGGCAGTTCAAGCTTACATAAAACGTATTTCTTTTTTTACGCGGGTACCGTAAGTTGATAACGAAAATTAAACCAGACACCGAGTTCTCGATTACCTACGAGTTTAATTTTAGGTTAGGAGTTGAGTTTGAGACTAGACAGACTGACTAGACAAGGTTTTTTAGACAAGAAATAAAGAAGACTGCTTAATATTAAGCAGTTTTCAGACGCAATACTTCTAGTAAACCCCAAGCTCAACTTGACCTACCTGTAGGAAACAGCAACCAGACACATGAATCCGTCAACATGTAGGTACTGCAGAGATTATAGCCTGCTTGGTGTTTCTATGCAACCTCCGAGAGTATGTCAGTGCCGACGTTAGGGTAGGGCGCGGCTGGGCGACCGCCTAGGGTCCCAGAGGTGAAGGGGCGCCGAAGGAGCTGTGACTAGGCGCCCCTTCACCTCTAGCGCCTGCAGAGTGCTTTTGTTTTAGCTCGCTTGGAGTTAAAAAAGCAAAAAAAATGTTGAGCTCTCTTCACTAGCTCTTGCATCCGACATTCTTTGAATTCTTAAACTTTTCTACATAAGCCGACAAAGTAACTCTTATTTCTTTATGAATGGACAAAAGAAAACCTAGGCGGAGTGCTGAAATTTTCCCCCCTCTCTACTCTCCAAGAACGGAGAGGGGCACCGCCGATTTAAGGCTCGTGCACACTGGCGAAACGCGACTGCCCGACACAAAGGCGCCGCCTAAGCGCTGCACGCGGTGCCTTTGTGTACGCTGTTGCGTCGCGCCAGTGTGCACGAGCCTTTAATATAATATCATTGGCTGACAGACTCCGACATCATGTAAAAACGCAGAACCGACTCTAGGAATACTTATTATTTTAATTCTCGTCCTGTCTTGTCTTAGCACAAAACCGTCAAGGTTCTCGCAGAAAGGTGCGACGCGACAGTGCGACACAAACGCGCCGCTCGTTGCGCGATGAGCGGTGCCTTTGTGTCGCGCGCGATTCGCGACGCGTGTCGCGTCTGTCGTTAGGAGCCTTCAATCCGTTAATCGTTAATTAAGTATGTACGTACTATTTGCCAAAAGTACAACGCGTGGGCCACGCCCCGCCGCGGAAAACAGGTTCTAACAATCTCTAAATAATTATTATTTCAAACTATAATAAATTAATGATACACCGTTCTTTATATTTTTTTCGTTTTTTTAATAAGTAAATCACTAATGCAACGACATTTACAATGCAATTAGGTACTCTTAAGTAAAATGCGGTTTTTATCACGAGTTAACGATTAACGGTAACTTCCGTTAAATCTGCCGAAATGTAACGCTTTAACGTATAACGAAGCTAACTATTTGATTAACGATGCCCAGCTATGCTTAGCACGTTCTCAGGCAATGAATGAGTATTCTTCCTACATAAATAATTCGAAATCTTCGAAAACAGACTTCCCAAAACGAAAATATCAGTGCCAAAAATAAAATGTCGTTCAATACTTTTGGGAATTATTCAATTTTAAACCTTCTCTCGGTACATAAATCACTTTTTCTCATTCTCGAAATGGCGGAAACGGGCTACTCCGTACGAGACGCGAATTTAAAGACTTGTTTTACATTTTGTCGCCAGTTTTAGGGTTCCATGGTTGACCGCTAAGAAACCCTTATAGCTTTAATTTTGTTCATGTTTCTGACATCTGTGTCCTGTTTTTCGTGGAAATGGGTTGTCGCCGCTGTGGCCTTAGTCAAGGCTCCTACAAACAGGCGCGACACGCGACGCGAATCCCACGCGACAGAACGGCACCGCATGTCGCTCGACAGGCGGTGTCTTTTTGTCGCGTCGCGTGTCGCGTCAGTTCTGCAGCTTAAAGCTTGCCGAGAAGCACACCGGGGACTCGAACCCCAGCGTGAGGTAGCTAAAAATCAAACTCACGTGGCAGTAACACGTAAAATTTATTAATATATTAAAAAAAAAACGAAATGTAGAATAAAAGAAAATTGGCAAAAAAAAGATCTTCGTTGGAGTTTAAAATGTCACAAATACTAAGAAAAAATAATCACAACTTTTATTTGAGAGAAAAAAAACTTACAAGATGTTACCAAATAAACAGTATTTTAAATGTATTCCGACGAATTTAAATTCGATTGCAATCGTACGAAATTCGTGTCGCTCTTTATAGTGTTTTACACAAATAAGCAGAAGATTAAGGTATTTTCTTTACGATAACTCGTTAAGATAACTTTTGAAATAGATTACAAGATCTGATGAAAAGAATTTAGAAAACCACCTTAAAAAAATAGGATTGGTTGAATTAGATCTAAAGAATGTCCCTCGTCGGTGCAGTACAGATCACTTCGCCTATAGGTAATGATAATGATGCTCAGACGTTATAGCGCCAAACAATCTACTTATTTAGCACCTGATGTCCAAGCACCTGCACCTGTGTCGTCGACCTTGCTCAGCAACGGTTCCGCGGTTCTCTGCACGCTCGTACTTCGGCAGCCGGCAGACGATGGAAGAAAACAGGCGAACAATAAATAGCTGGGTAAGCCAAAGACCAAAAAGGTGGCCTTTCAAACAATCTAAGGAAAAAGAAATCTTCTTCGATTAAAAAACAAGGCACAGGTTAAAAGAATACCGAACCAATGAAGGGAATACTCACCAAAAGAAAAACTAACGATAAATTCCAGGGAACGTACAGTCGATCGATATATACGCTGAATACTCACATATCGTGGTTAAACATTTATCATTTTAAATTCACATTTGAAGAATCAAAATCACAATCAAAATATTTTATTTCACATAAACCAACATGGGCACTTATGAAACGTCAGAAGCTAGGTGCACGGTTCCAATTGGTAGTTTCCTATGGAGAAGAGTCGGCAAGAAACTCCACGGTTACTCTTTTAAAAATAAGGGGCTTTTACAATATTTCCAATTACAGTTTTGATAGATATAGGAGGACAGTGTAGGCCTGTCAACTAGTAACAGGTACTCAACAAAATATAAAAATGTCCACAAATCTACAGTCTACAAGTTAGGCCTACAACGTTCTCACATTCACAAAATATAGAAGAATCTATAGAAAAATAAAAGCCTATTTAGACCAAATGACACGATTGCCATTACAACTGTAACAAATCTGAATCAAAATCCTATCCAAAAAAGCCATAAATAAGGAGTTGAAATAAGAATCGGAGATATATAATGTCAAATAATGAGATTATGTCAAAGAAGTAAGTAAAAAGAAGCAAAAATCTTCGTAATTTGGGAACAGTTAATAGACAATTACATAGTGATGCCGTTAATGTGGTACCCCAGGGAAGCCACATGTGCAGAAGGAATTATTGCCAAACTTCCTTGTCTTCAACGTAGTCTTTAATGTCATAATATGCATTTTTGATAAGTATACGTTTGATGTGGGATTTGAACTTTCCATCGCTAAGTTCTGTAACTGACTTTGGCAACTTGTTATAAAAGCGGATACTGTTTATAAAAAATTACTTGCTTGTTTTAGTTAATATAAATTTGGGTATTACAATTTCATTTTTGCTACGTGTATTTATATTATGGAAATCACTTCTTATTTTGAAAATTCCTAAGTTTTTGCGAACATACAAAATACTTTCTAAGATATAAAGAGAAGGCAGAGTTGTATATCAATTTCTTTGAATTTATTTCTAAGCTCGACTCGCGAGGAGTCGTTTTATAGATCGCGCGGATTGCCCTCTTTTGTAAAATGAAAATTGAATCTACGTCAGCTGCCGATCCTCACAGCAGAACACCATAAGACATAATACTGTGGAAATAAGCAAAGTATACTAACCTAGCAGTGGCTATATCAGTCAACTGCCTTATTTTGCTTACTGCATATGCAGCTGAACTTAATCTACCTAAAAGAGCTCTAATGTGGGCGCCCCATTGCAATTTTAAATCTAAAGTAATTCCTAGAAATACAGTCTCCGTAATAACATCTAGTTTCTTGCCCTCAAGTTTTAAATTTAGACCTACTTGGGGTACATTTAGCAATGAAAACTTAAGACATTTAGTTTTGTTCGCATTAAGTAAAAGATTATTGACTGCGAGCCATTTCGAAAGAACCGCCAGACTATCGTTCACATGTAAGACATCCGTATCTTTTCTATCTATTTTAAAAACAAGAGAAGCGTCATTAGCGAATAAAATTATATCCTATAAGTTAGCCATCATGTAAGGCAGGTCATTAATATAAACTAGAAATAGGAAAGGGCCAAGAATTGAACCTTGAGGTACGCCCATCTTAACTAAGGACCCCGAGGACGTCGCCCCGTTAACGTTTACTTTTTGCTGAATGTTTTAATGTTAATAAGCAGAAATTAGATTAATTTTATTGAAATTCCAACGACAGAAAAAAAATTAATTTTTTTCTTGACAAGATTGTACAGAACAATAATAATTGTCAATTTTTGAATATTCAAAAAAAACACGAAAATATAAAAAGCTGACAGATTGACGCGTAAAAAGAATTTAATCGATTTGTGAACAAAAAGTATGTAATTGCAGGAATTATATTGCAGTTGGTAGGAGCCTTCAGGTCTCGATTAAGGCTCCTTCAAACAGGCGCGTGGCGTCTTTCTTTCACCTTCTCCGTAAACGCTCTCATACAACGCCATGTTTGAATTTAGTGCAGACCGCGCCGCCCAACGCGACGTAAACGACCCGCGTCTCCGTAAACGAGGCCTCAGGGGGTATGATTTTATTAAAATAAATTGAATGAAATCAAGTATTTTTCTTATTGTAATTTGGTTTACCTAGCTGTTTCGCAGTCAGCTAGTAGAATTCGATGCAAATTAATCAGCAATCCATATTTCATTGAATTCTGCGTCTAACATGTACAGAACCTTCAACTTTACCACAAGTAACACAGTCGCAGTACACATGGCACATATTTTTGGTAGTGGCAATCTCATCAATTTCCTTGATGACATGGGAATGTAACTTAAAAGTTATAAGGGAAATATCAAATAAATCAGTTTTATTATAGCGCGTAAGTTAGAAGGCATGAGAAGGAATACATTACCTACGATTTTGGGGACTGACCGTTTTCTTTCGGATTATGAGGACTGACGAATAATGACTGTGAGGTAGTTCAACGGGCCTCTCTGAAATGTCACGGGAAAGACACGAAGCAACAAAAAAACAACCGACTTCCAAAAAAAACACTAAAAGACGTGAAAAATAACTTTAATTTTTTTTTCGTTTTTGGCCACCGACTTCCGAAACTAAAGTTATTTTTCACGTCTTTTAGTGTTTTTTTTTGGAAGTCGGTTGTTTTTTTTTTGTAAAAAAGTTTTTATTTTACACTTTTTAGTTGCGGTATCCACCCCACACAAATTCGTATACCACTACTTGGTGTGTAAATAACAGTGACAGGAAATTATTAACACATCATCCATATAAACTAAGTGCAAAAAATATGCAGTATTAAGGATAACTCAAAAACTACTGGCCAGACCTTGATCAAATTTAAATGGGACCAGATGTGAAGCACCACCTATCAAAAAAAGAAAGAATCATTCAAATCGGTTCACCCAGAAAAAAAATCTGAGCTAACACACATAAGAAAAAAAAAATAACATACAGACGAATTGAGAACCTCCTCCTTTTAGTGAAGTCGGTTAAAAATACGATCTAAAGGAATGTGCGCGCTTTTCTTTAGATCGAATTTTGGAAATTTTGTAAAAGGTATTAGAAAATTCTAGACACACTTACCGAAGGTCCTTATTGAGTCGTTAATCATAATTCCTTCTCAATCACGAGATAATATTTTTTAGCGGAGTGACGCTAGTGTACCAATGTACGCCCCTTTAACAAAAAAACTAGTGATGTACTGGTGCAAATTAAAACCGTAAATAATCGTCAAAATGTCACGAGAGTAGTATAAAAAATATTTTGAAATAATTTCAAAGTTTTTAATTTATTTTGACACAATATCTTATGTTGAAAAACTGAAATCGAATCGAGACCCTCATCTTTGCAAATTATCCGTGACGCATCTTTCTTAAAATAATAATAGGTTTTGGCACTAGCACTAGCATTTATTTCTACATCGTGAGTTCACAGATCTCAATTAACACATAAACAACAAGACCCGCAACAATTATTCGTAGGACCCATTGAATAAGTTATCGGAAATCTCACCCTTTCAGGTAACTACTTGCGTACGTAAGCTCAAAATCAAACATGGCTGACTAATTAGGGTCTGCCACGTTGTGACAGATGTTAGCCATTTAGCTGTTGCCATACGGTAGATAGGCATTTCTCAGAATTACACAAAATATCTTAGAATCTATCTACCTGACAAAATAACGGCGTGCTATTTGTAGGTTTAAAAACCGAAATTAACGAGCTTCAAAAACGTTCAAAGTCACAAAACCGAAATAAAAAAATTGGTATGGAGATATGTAGTTACTAAATTACGCTTTTGTGATGTGCAATAAATCAATGAGTCAACTTATATTTGGATAGTGCAGAGGCATAGTCCAGAAATTCCAAAATTCTAAATATATTTTTGCATAATCTAGAACCAAAAATGTATAAACTTTGAATGTGTTTTGGTGTTCCATTAGGCGACGGTTTCTCAAATTATGGTACCTACATGAACCCATGTCAATTGGGCATAGCAAGATTTTCGCAATGGTGCCAATAATTTAATCAGTCACAGATTCAGTTTTAATGTAACTTGTGTAACATAAAAATAATAATGAGGAAATAAGATGGAGAAACAGCAGCCGCAGTAAACAATATTATATTGGTGCCGATTCTCGTGTACACCGAACTAAACTAACTAAACTCTCACTAAAATTCCTTACTTTTGGCTATAAGAATCTTAAAGCTATTCTGCAGAAAATGTGTCTAAAATTAAAAATAATTTTGATGCAACTAAAATTTTATTTGACAATCACGACTCCACGTGGTACTTGTTTGCCCTTCCCCGTGAATTTTTTTTAGAGCCGGAGGCGCCCAATTGTGGCAGCCTCGACGTGTTTTATAAGGAATGTTTCACTTTTTGAATAGAAAATATGAAAAATTATTACCTATAATGTAGAGTTTTAGGGGTTTAAGGGCTATTATAAAGGAGGTCGAAATTTTCATTATTTTTGCGATAGGACACACCATTTTCGAGATTTAAGAAAAAAAAAAAAATAATACAGTACTGTTTTTGCACCTGAAGTTGAGGAGTCGTGGTGAATTTTAGTTCGTGACAACTCATTTTATTCTACACCTTCTTAATCGCGATTAAAAATAGCCAGATTTTGTTAGACAACCAAAATTTTTGGTGAAAAACGTCAAATTCAGAATAGCAAAATTGCCGTTTACACTAAACTAATAACTCAGTGCCATCTTAGTGCTGTCAAACTAAAATACAGCTATGTTGTGTCACTTTAGTCTATTTCAGAATGAGAAATCATCGTTTGACAGGAATAAACTAAATTTTAGTGATTTTTTAGTCTAGTTTAGAGAATTTTGGGACAAGACAATCGGCACCATTGTACTGATACGTATTTGCCTAATAAATCAGGTAATGAACATAAATTGCCCATCCCTCAAGTAGCACATAACATTAATAGTACAAATTAATTACAGTTAATTGCAATCAACGGCCCACTACCAGGTCGCTGCTTTGAATGCTCAGCATATCTGGTTCGTCAGTTGATGGTGATTATAGAGAACTTTCAAATGTACTTACTTAACTTAATGGGTTTACTATTAAATTAGTGATCTAATGTAGGATGTTTCGGGGTAGATATAGCAATGGTTTATCGTTAGCCCAGCTGATTTTTTTGCTGGTATATTGAACTAGCTTCTACCCGTGACTTCGTTCGCGTGGAAGTCGTAAATACACAATATACTAAAATAAAGGCTCCCACAGACAGGTGCGACGCGACAGCACGACATAAAGCGCGCGTGTCGCGCCTGTTGTAGGAGCCATAACAGCCACGATTTTATAAAATTCCCCTCGGCCCCCGCGTCACATCGCATCGCCCTCAGCGCTTTTACTTCGTTTAAGCTTAACCTTCATCTCTGACTTTTTTTTTGCTCGGCTTTTAAGAGTCGTAGCGTGATGCCATATAGCCTCATATGTTAATAGTACCTAGTGTCATACATTCCTCAAGAATTTTACTATCAAACGAAAATAGTTTTTTTTTTATCCGACTCGTAGTTTCAGAGATTAGCGCGTTCAAAAAAAAAAAATCTTCAGCATTATCTATATTAGTATATATGGACAATGTATCGACTAATTGTTTGTTTGTCAATAAATTGTTTAATCGTTTATTCTTTCCATAACCAGTTTGGAATAACAAATTGTAATTAAGACCCTAATCGTTTTAATTTACATAGAGTAAGATATTATCATTAGTGGCCTTTACGTATTCATATGTTCCAGATGTACAGAAATCCCTTTCTTTGATACGTGTAAACCAATGAGTACTTTTTGCTAGATTTTGCAATTACATCAGTATCTGCATTATTTTATTTCTTCTAATAAGTGAAAAAGCATGTACAGCTGTTGCGAGATTCTAACGGCGTTATTAATTTCAAGTTATCAGTCTAAATTATCCTAATTGGAGGAGGTTAGTAGCCCTGTTTCCAGGCAGAATATTGGCGACCCTGAAGGTCAACTCTAAGTGGCCTAAGGTTACCTTTTGCCTTTCTGGGCGGCATTCATTGGTATGAAAATTAACATAGAGCGAAGGAGCAAGGGACGTACGTTACACAGTAGATTATTAGGCTGGGTAAACTGGTTAAACTACAAGTGTAGTTTAAGTCAATCGTATACTAATTAAGACCTTAATTATCACAGCTAATGTGTGTTTCGTCATAAAGCATTATTATGAATTTATGTAAGTACTATACTCGTATTAAGCCAAAATCCCTTAGCAATATTTCCTAATCAAAATAGTAGTACATAATGTAAATTAAATAGAACTAATTTTCGTGTTTCGTGTAATTAAATACCCTATTACCTGCTCTTAAGGCTGCTCTCTTGAAAAAGCTTGAAAAATGCATGCAGATGAAGCAACTTTTCGTCGGCATTTACAGAGAAATTACATCTAAAAAAGAATGTTAGTAATCTACATGATATAATACGTAATTTGGTTTAGCCATAATTTTTCTATCGGTATCACAAAATAAAATAAAAAATATACCAAATCACCTCCAAATCATTGAGATGAAACCATTTTACTCCTTCGTTTTTTATCAAAAGAGTATAAAAAAAAATCTACTGCTTTGCAATACAAAGGAAAATAATTTGGTTTCGTTACTTTTTTTAAATATGTATTATTTTTATTGTAATAAATTAAAAAGGCGTCTGATTAATGACTGCGTCTACGTCACCCCCGCACTCGTCCTTAGATTCAGTTGGTCGTTAGCTCCGCCCAAATGCTCAAGGTTATTGCCATTATTACAGGCCTTAAAGGATCGTGCACACAGGCGCGACGCGACAGCGTGACACAAAGGCACCGCGTGCCGCGCGACGAGCGGCGCCTTTGTGTCGTGCTGTCGCGTCGCGCCTGTTTTTGGAAGCCTTTACAAGGTAAGGTATAGGGAAAATGAGATACTGTTCATAACATTTAGTTTGTTTTGCTTATTTCATTAGGGAATATGACAAACTTCATGTTTTCCTTTATAAGCTTCTGTATTAATATTAAAAAGAGGTAAGATTTGTGAGTTTGTATGTCGAGTGTAGTCTTCGGAACTACAGATCGAATTACGCAAATTCTTTCACTTACGGGAAGCTAAAGTATTGCTGAGCTCCATAGGATAGGATATATTTTACGTAAAATTAAGAAATCTCACGCGGACTAAGTCGCGAACAGAGTTACTTACAAAGGAATAATAATTTTCCAGCCAGTCTTTATTATTATTTGGTGCGGTAATATTCTATCAATTAGTGAATGTATTGTTGTTTTTTTTTTAGTTTATTCGCTTTAGATTCGCACTCAAACTTATTCGCCTCTAAGCCAAAAGAAGCCAAGTCATGAGCTGTTTCGTCATATTCTGGGTCATTCTTCACGGTTTTATAGTACAACGGTTAAAGTTTAAAAAAAAGTTGCAAAACCTAAATTCGATTCGCATTTTTTCTTATTTTAATATTGTGCCAAATTTCAGCCAGTCACAGGACTCTTGCTCAGTAATGGACTGACATACTTTTCTAGACTTCAACAACGGTGTCAAGTAGTCAGCAGATGGTGGTTTCCGACACTTGATTTGATATCCCATTTTTCAGCTTTTCCGATTGTAGTTCTGGACCTCAAAGTAGTGGAAATACATATCTACATAAATATCAATCACTTGCAAAAACTACATTACGAGGGACATTTCCACCATCATTATTTGGGTACTTGCCTCTGCCCGCGACTATGTCCGTGTAAAATTTCGGCCCCCGACCCACCGCGTCCCAACACTATTACTTTTAGTTTTTTCGGTTAGCGTTCTTTCTGAGTATTTTCTTTTTGCTCGGCTCCTACGGGTCGTAGTGAAATGTTAAATGGCCTTATCCTTTATTTAGTATTAGAAGTTTATCCTCCTAGACAATAAGTTTACTAAATAAGACATTGTGAAGACACCAATTCGATTACTGTTGTTTTCACTTTTTTTTCCCGTGCATTGGACTCACAGCCTCAATCGCTGAACAAGGTTTAAATTGCATAATTTATTCTATGATTTCACAGACCTAAATGCGTCAGAGATTCTTATCTTGAATCTGTGCAACTAGCTAAGAGTAAGCATTCACGAAATCACGATGGACTTCCTTTAATGGTAACCAGCTTCGATCATTCATACACTACGTATTATACTAAGGCTCCGAAAAAACCGTCTTAATAACAAGCTAAGCAAGAGAGTTATTGTGACATAAATAAACACATATATATCCCTCACGACACCCCATATGAAGCGATGGGGCTCCTTCCCTTAGTAACAGATATAAATACACATGTAATGTAAAATCAACATCCGAACTCATCTTTGATTAGAAATATAATTAACATGCATAAGGGGCGTTTTGATAGTTTTCCACAATTCCACACTATAAGCAGAAATATTAAAGATCATGGTTGATAACATACATTCATACATAAACTCAAGCCTTCTTCCCATGGAGGCAGAAACTACAGAACGCCAGCTGCTATGATACTTACATATTCCTTTTGCCTCGTTTGCGTTCATATATCTGGTCATATACACGCACGCCGGTTACGAGTACTAGGCTCTGACCTTTCTGAAGAACATCACCAATAAGGTCACCTTAATTATGTCCACCTAGGGCATCCCCTCCTGGCGTGTCCACCTTTTGTTAGTCGCTTTTAATTCATCCTGTCAACATGACTAAACCATCTAAGCATACTCTTTTCATTTTTTGTCACTACATACATACATAAAATCACGCCTTCTTCTCATGGGGGTAGGCAGAAACTACAGAACGCCACCTATTACGACACTACACCACACTTTCCATGTTGTCACAAAATCTTCTTTTAAACCACACCGTTGCCTTATCACATTATTCCTAAGACTATCATTCATAGTCACACAATACTGAACACACATGCTTTGCAAGGTACGCATTTCCACAGCATTTATTCTACTTTCATGCTTCTTTGCTTCTTTTGCCACACCCAACATTCACTTCCATACTTAAGCGTAGGCACTAGCACACCATTATGAACAGCCAGTCGAGCCTTTCTGGACATCAAATGGTTGGTCACAATCGCATGTGTAGCACCTGTCACTTTATTTCCCGCATTTACTCTCCTTTCCACATCTTCAGGTTGAATTGAAAACCAGCGTCAGGCACTAAAATTGTTTGTTGTTGTGTAATTGTTGGTTGTCTGAATTTTTTGCTGAACTGCACCAATTTGGCACAGCTGCGAGGCACACTTTCCTGGTAATTTCTCACAACGCATTTTACACTTTTTATTTTTCTTTTTTACTTGTATATGTTGTGTTGTGTTCTTTGTAGTCTGTGCTAAATAAAAGTAATTTCTTTCTTTCTCCCATCAATCTTTACATTCCTTGTAAACATACTCCCCAAGTATACAGACTCACTTACTCACTTGCTTCACACTCTTATCATTTATTTTCACATCACACACCGATACATACTCTTCTTTTTCAAACACCATGACCTTCGTCTTATTTACATTTATATTCATCCCTTTCATCTTATCTGGCTCATCCATCACAGTCCCCTTGTCTGTCATTTATTAGTTTTCGTTTCGTTTATTTTAATCACTGATGTAATGAATTTAATAAATCACTTGAGTTTTGAGCAGGCTTCTGTAGAGAAGGTTCAATATAAAATCGAGAAAAAAAGAACCCATTAGGTATTTACTTACAGTACAAGTTATTGGTAAATGCTACCCAAATATTAAAAGTTAATTTATTGGAATAAGCTTTATAATAAATAGCGAACAGGTACCTTAATAACTAACTTCATAAATTCATAATTGAATCCAGCTCCATCTAAATTCTAAAGTGTTATGGTCTATTTATTTTTAGATCACATATTTTAAAATCTCTTCATTTTCTTGGTAGTATTAAAATAGTAGTACAAACCTAATCTAGGTAGGTAATAATAATATTTTCATTACCTACCTACCAGTACTTCGTAAGTAGGTATAGATTATTTTCTCAATTAGCTTATGCATAATAATAGCCTTTAATGTTTCCACTGCTGGGACACAGGCTTGCTCTCTGTGAGAATTAATGGGCCGTAATCCACCACGGCCCGGGCCCAGTGCGGGTTGGTCCAAACAACATGTCTTCGATTTTTTGGTTCTAGGACATGCCGGTTTCTTGACGATGTTTTCTTTCGCGGTTTTGAGAGCAGTGGTGTTTAAATAATTTTCACAAGGTAAAGCGCCAAACAATATTCATTCAAATTTTTCGAACATATGAAGCAATGGATTAGTAATATCCTTCAAAATGATTCAGATTGTAATTGATAGTGTGTTATGGAATTAGGGTGCTGCTAATTGCATAAAAAGTAAGAAAAATTGAATTTCGCGGGCTACCCTAGCGCTTTCTCTTTAAAACGACAATGCTAATCTTCTTTCTATAATAATCATATCGCATCAGACATAGTCACATAACGCACCCTGTATAAAAAAAAAATAGATACAAATTTTACAATAAGTACCTACTAACTTCGCGGTATAATCTGCTTAAATGCCCCAATGCTTATTCTTCCTAGAAGTATCATAAAACAACGTGCATTAAACAAAAGTATCAGCTGTCGCCGTTCGACTTTATTATTGTACAAAAGATCGCTATTGATTTTTTATTCAAAAAAAGTCTTGGCAAAAAACCGGTTACGCAGGTAGGTAGTGTCCCCTCCCTAGCGCACGAAGTGAAGTTGATAACACTTTCTGTGCGCCCTGTGCAACAAGGCGAATTATGCGAACTTCAAGGCAAACGCAGAGCGCAGCGGCTCCGGCTCATGCGATTGCCGTTCGTGACTTAAACAAAAACAAACCATTTATTGACGCACAAAACCGAGTTTTAACACGCACTCACTCCGTAATTTAACAACATAACCCAAAACAAACGTACTAACAGTGAATTGTAACGTTACAACAACTCTGCAAGTAAAGTTTTTCGACTTTTGTTTATAGTAATCGCCGCGGCAACCTGGCCGAGTTACGGAGAGCAACAGTTTGTTAGTCATATACACGCGCGTCGCCTCCTTCGATTTTGTTAGGTTATACTTCTATGTCAGTCGTGCAGTTAAAGACAGCGTGCTACGTCGCGTCGCTGCCTCGCGCGTTGTTATCGTCGAAAACTTTTTATCTTGTGTCAAATATCGTCGATAATTATCGCAAAATCGATCCGAATAACGAATTTTAATCGAAGAAGTGATGTTTTAAGTGTTTGAGTGATTTATTGTGGTAGTTTTTGTGTAAAAACGAGTGCATTCTTGAGTGATTCATCTCGTGACAAGAAATTGTGTCTACTGTGTCGCATTGTGGATGTATTGGTAAAATTATGTGTGGCGAGTACGAGTGAACTCAGTTTTTTTCTTTTCGAAAAGATATGCAGAGGAATTTCATTTGAGGGCGATAAAAAAGGTAAGTCTCTTTTGTAATTGGACCGCGGTTATGAATACCTAAACTGAATAAGTAATCTTTTGTTCTATATTTTATTGTTTACCGACAGAAATGTGTACAGAATGTTTGGCCATTTAGAAATTAAGTTTCTTTATGTTAGGAGAGATAAATATGCTTTTGTTTCTTAAAATATTTTTGTCGGTACATAGTGATTAAAATTTCTAAAGACGGCAACAGGCTCTATTGAGTGTACCACAGACAGTAACAAAAAATAAAATTAGGGTGAAATCACCAGGAGTCGGCTGTAATTGGTCTATAAAACTTTTAATTAAAAAATGTGAATCAGACTGCCTTCAGAGATTTAGCCGAAAGTGTAAACAAGATACTTACAAATTACGGAAATAGCTTTTTATTAATTTTAATTAAATTCATCATGCATTTAACGATTAATAAAGAATTACTTTACGTAACGTGACAGTTTGCATTAAAAAAAAAAACTATTTTACTTCTTACAAAACAGGTTTTTAAACAATCTATTAGACAGGCAGAATAACTTGTTTCCTTTGCTTGATTCATACTGGCACGGCGCCGGATGGCCGGCAGCTGGTGACTACAGCACCTAATATTATTATTACGAATAAGTATGAATCAGAATCGGATAGATAATAAAACAACATTTTACGACATTAGTGCAAAATTAATTAAAATGAAGTTGCAAATAAACAGAAAAACACTGTTGTTTTTTTGTAAAAGAGATGTGTAGGTAAACGAATCGGAAATTCGGAATAGGCAGGTACCTACCTACCTTTAAGTTTAGCAAACCTAAAGGAAAAAAATGTTTTGTTTGTTTGTTTCAATAGATAATTACGTGACTCCTGATAAACTCCGAGTAACTTATCTGACTGATAGGTAAATCTATACTGTACTGTATCGGTACAGTATGGATTTACCTCTGTCCCATTTTTCCACTTGTACGGAGTGTAACCTAGATAGGTAAGGTAGGTACCTAAGTAGGTAGGAAGGTACCTAGATGGTATTTTTCCACGGGACATCCAAACAGGCTCATCAAGTTAAGCAAAATGTGGGTATATAGGTACTCCAATAAAGCTCTTGCCTATCCGAGAAATACAGGCGCAATATCTGGTCAAGTACCTACTTTTTTAGGCTTAGAGGCCAATGACCCGAGAGCCAATTTTCGGTCGGTCGCGATTATCATAAGCTTCCTACCTACTTTAGGATGTGAAACCAATGGCCTTGGCTAACTTTTTATCATTAAAATTATACTTATTTCAAGGTCCAATGATAACCATTATTTCTCGCGTTTAAGAAAAAATGGTTATCACCTGATTGATATGTTCAACATATTTGTTTTCGTTAGTAAGTCCCATTCTCTTGATCTTATTCACAAAAACAACAACAATTTAGTTGATCATTGAGCCGCTTACAGGCCAGAGGGCCTAGACAAAAATGGCATTCGCTTCGAAGCGATTCTATTTCTACAATCGCTATCGCTTTCCCTAATGTTTCCATCATACGAATCGAAAACTAGTGACACTTGGCTACGCAGTACGCATCTCTATGGAAGTAATCGTTCGACGCTGTCGATTCGTTTCATAGAATCGAATGATGTTAACATTGTCTAGCTAATTTCTATTCCTATGATCTAATAACTAGCTAATACCTATGATCTCGTGACATTTCGATAGCTTATGTCAACTCCATACATTTTTTGGCTGTTCTACTAACGTCATCGCTAATCAAATGTTACTTTGTCTAGGCCCTCTGATCACAAAACATCTTTCAAAATGTATAAAATACTAGCTCACCGGACAGACGTTGTTCTGTTTCCTAGAACTCGATCGCAGCGCCAGCTACCGGGTCCAATTGTAAATCTAAACCATCCAGGGCGCCACCCAAACGCATACAAAAAAAAACATTCAAATCGGTCCAGCCGTTTAGGAGGAGTTCAGTGACATACACACGTACAGTAGAATTATATATATAAAGATAAACATCATCTGAATTTCACAACAAACAATCTTTTCCTCAGGAGACATCAACTGTATCCACTTACCTTACTTTAAAATCTAGCTTCGTCTTTCAGCCTTTATTCTAAACGCTCTGCATTGTTAGGCATTCTTCTGCCTCGTAATCTAAATACCTAGGGTACACTCACACTGCATTACCTAGTTATAGGGTTACCAGATAGAAAATTGAAAAGTCCTAACAAAAATGTGACCCCCTTATTCAAAAATTAATCAGTCCAGTAGATTCGGAGCAAATTGGGTGTGACAGACGGACTGACAGACACACGAGTGATCCTGTAAGGGTTCCGTTTTTTCATCAGGACGTACGAAACCCTAAAATGCCTGACTTTCATAGACGAGAACGTTAGGATCAGGAAGGTTTTATTGCAAACGAAATTCACTACTTTGTGGAGTAAAAAGTGTGATGATAAACCAAAAAAAAATTGATAATATTTTTAAATATGTTGGTGTTAATAGGTACGTTTATTTGTGTCATTATCCCAAAAAAGATTATGTATTGTTTGTATCTTTGTAATGATAAAAATCTTTAAAATATACTGTTTTTAAAAAATCCAAAAAATCCGGACGAAATCCTGTCACGAGCCTAAAGATCCTGTAATTTCAGGACAAATCTGTTCAAATGTTACGTACAGAACGGCACCGCTCGTCGCGCGACAGGCGGTGCCTTCGTATCGCGTGCGATTGGCATCGCGTGTCGCGCCTGTTAGGAGCCTTAACCCTATCTAGGTAGCCGAGGTACCTAGGTATGTAATAGTTGCTCGTAGTCGACGGTATCGCATATCTAGGCTGAACTCAGCTTAGCCTAGACTTTATGAACTATTCGCTTCAGTGGTATGAACACTGAGTGTTTTGTGTTTCTCCAGGGTGTACGTATACAGGTTTAGTTTAATTTAGGCGTTATAATAATGTGGGTTTATACTATACCCAAGTATCCATTCTTTGATATTGTTCGTCGAACCGTTGAGCTCGTTGAGCTGCACGATTACTGACAAATGCGTGCACTGACTGGCCAAGTCCACTCAATCTGTGTGGTTACATGGTCTTCACATGATCTGACCAAGATTATGTCTGGACTTTAAAAGAGACTGCGACCTCTGAGTTTGTTTCGGCCTTTCTTCTCAGAGTAGTCAGATAGGAAAAGCCGACCTCATTTAGTTCAAAAAATATCATTGGCGTCTAAAAGTGTTTTTACAAACCTACTTACAGAAATAAAATAATTTATTATTTGTAGTGGGAACTTGGGAAGAAGCCGAATAAATTCTTTATTTTGATTTTTGAACCGCCTGCCTTCGTGTCTCGTTGGTTATAATGGCTACAAACTCGTAAGGGCAAATGCTACGCGTTGGGTTACATCGGGCAAAGTAATATGGGAATTTCTTATCACGATTTTTTTCTCAACAGACTGTAGTCTTTTTATCATTCCATGACAATGAGCTCGGTCCCTATTTTTTTCTATGTACGATGTGTATGATATAAGTACATCTCTGCCCTCCCCTTCGGAGAATACAGGCGTGATGTATTGTGGAGTCACACGCAGTATTTGACACTTACAAACCCCGGCCGGACGGGCTGACCCTGGTGCCTTGGAGGAACGGCAAGTGCCTAATTTGGGACGCAACTTGCGTCAGCACTGTTGCTGCCAGCCACCTTGGTCGCACCGTCCACTCACCGTCAGCAGCAGCGGAGGACGCCGCTGAGAGGAAGAGGACGAAGTACGCACCGTTGGTGGACCGTTACCATTTTGTGCCCATTGCCGTGGAGACTATGGGTGCTTGGGGCACTGAGGCCAGGAAGCTCATTGGTGAGATAGGGCACAAGGTCCGTGACAAAACGGGTGACTCCCGCTCCGGCTCGTTCTTGGTGCAAAGGTTAGCCATTGCCATCCAACGTGGTAATGCAGCAAGCATTTTGGGCACCTTTGCGCCGGGAACAGTTAGGGGTGGGTTATTTGACTAGGCATTTAATGAATAGGTGTGTACCTGTATTTTATTGTCTAATTATCCGTGTTTTCTTACAAACGATTAATCAAGATTTAATTAATAAAGTACAACTATGATAATAATTGTTTTATATCAATACGATAAAAGTTAACAAAGTTAACAATGATTGTTACTATTTATTGTAAAGTCCCCAGTAACAGGATTCAGGGTTTTCACAAGCAAATGCTAGTAAGTAATGTTAGGTAATTACTCTCGGTGTCGGATCGGAACCAAATTCCGTGTCGTCAACACTCCAGAGCGGAGTCCATAATAAGTTGCGCGGTCATTGAACTGCCACAAACGTCACGCTGTGCTAATGTAGTCTTGGCTTTAGTTAGCCTTCTTTTAAGGCACTGCGTGAATAACCGTGGCGAAAAGATTGGGTAGTCAGGCGGCAGGGTTGTTAGCGGGGTTAATTTCCCAACTTGGACATGTGCTAAAGTATTATAGAGGCATGAGGAACAGGGTGTAAAGTTCAGTCACACTCTATTGAAAAGGGAGGATCCTCCGACCAGACGGGTGTTGTGTCTGGTGGGCAACTGCCCGACGGTTGATGTCGGGACGTTGTATATATGCCAGTCGCGCGGTAAACTCTGCTTGCGCGATGCAGGATTTGCGTGACGTCAGTATGACGTTTAGCTCGCATGTGGCGGTTTAGATACCGCTAAAGTATCATAAAGTAGGAACACACAACAAAATATGACGCCTGTAAGTATTTCACGAAGAGTTAAGTCACGGACACATTACTGTGTCGTGTTGTGTCGTGACTCGGGATACACCAATCAAACTAAATTGATAAACTACTAAATAGATACCGTGACGTAAAGGTCCTAAAATCGTTAATTTGTAGTTTCATCAGATCAAATAAGAAAAAAAATGCGATTACAAACTTACAATTTCAGCTGAAGAACTGACCGTGACATATCTATGTACGGGAGAAAAAAAATACTACTAAGTTCAGGCTCGTAAACACAGGCGCGACGCGACAGCACGACACAAAGGCGCCGCTCGTCGCGCGGCACGCGGTACCTTTGTGTCGAGCTGTCGGGTCGCGCCTGTGTGCACGAGCCTTTTAGTTTGTTCTTGTGATAAATTCATCCCGACTACAGAACCCTTCATCGTGCTTGGTCCGACACGTACTTGGCTGGTTTCTTTTTTAAAATAAAAGCTAAGAGATTCTAGTAGTTAGTTTTAGCTCATTTGATACTCAATTTTGGCTCGAAGCAGTCGTTAGTTCAACACCCATTTATGTACCTTTTTCATTAACGTTACCATTAGCTACAAGTAAAAGTAACACTAGCCATTGTAAATAGCCCCATTATATTAATATTAGGTAGCTAAATTAATGCTCATGCTGACTAATTAGTCTAGTATCTAATTTTGCGCAGAATGTTATTTATTCAACCGTTTTATTAACACCTTAAGAAGGCTATATAATTATTCAAAATGCAAAACACTGTATCAAAAGTTTGTTATCCGACTGCCTTAGAAAGAGGGTAATAATTTTTAATGTCATAGATAGCTAGAAGATAAAAAAACTTATAATTTACAGCATAATTATGAAATAAATGTAGAAATTAATAATAATAATAATTTTTATTTATTTATAATTAACTCTCACCAGACCACTGATTTCGAAGGCGAATGAAGAAACCTAGAAGTTGAGTTACATAAATAGTCTCAAATCGTCAACACACATCGCAAAAACGTTGACTGGTAAATTGGTGTTCAATGCTCCTCACAAAAGAGGGAAGCAAAAATATTGTGAGGAAACCGGTATGTCCTACAACCGAAAATCCAAAGACATGTGACATCCATCAAGGCACCCATCCGCACTGGACCCGCGTGGTGGCGTGGACGGGGCGGTGCGTTGTGTTCCACGCGCGCCTCAAAGAGATGTCAGCACACACTGACGGAATCTGCTAGGGCCGCTGCCTGCCAGGGTCGCGGGTTTGTCCGAAACGGTTACCATGGCCCTGGCACACAGGCAACTGAAGGAACACGCGTGGGTTTTAGTCAATAAAAGTCTGACACGCCCTGGAGCTCCGCCCAGAGCGGGAGAAATGTTTTGATAATTTCGGACACAAAATAAAAATGCCTAAGTACTCTTCTCTTAGAGAGGAAGCCTGTGTCCCAGCAGTGGAACATTATAAGCTGATTATACTCATTCCTTCTCTGTATTAGAAGAGGTCTTCGCCCTGCACTTGAACAGTAACTGCCTGATATTATTATTAGTTCAACAACTAGACAAAAACAACCCGACGGTTAATAATACACACTTTCTGACTACACAATCTAGTCAGAGTGCTCTTGAACTGTCGATTAAGCCACCTATCGTATAGAAAATTAGATTTTTTCCACACAATACGATCCAGACACGATGGACACTGTAAAAGGAAAGTTCAGAAGTCTCATCAGGGATTGAAATTGAAAACCGGTATGAGTTTGGGTTCCGGTTCTTCTTTTCGGTATGGTTCCGGTTCCGGTTTGGTTCTGGTTCAAAAGTACCGGTTCCGTACCAACCAATTTAAAGGTTCTCTAAGAAATAACTACACAGGAAATACAAACAATATTCTTTTTACATTAAAACTAACAAAACAATCGAAAAAAGACCCGTGCTAGGCCAAAAAGGCTCCTGATCATAATGTTGCGATATTTAAAAAATAAATACCGCAGGACTGATAGGGCCTGAATTAGTTTTTGTCAAGTTTTGAATCAGGTTTTCAGGTCTTGCAGTCCGATCATTGAGCCTGGATCGGACTGCAAGACTGCAACCTAAAGCTACAAAAAAACCATGATGGTCGCAAAGTGAACCTTCTATTCCTACATTTATTACGTGATCCTAAGGACGCCGCCCTCGCTATCTTACGTCCACTAGTTGGATAGTATATACATGCATACTACATAGTGTAATTATGTATCTTGTAGTTGTATTAGAGAATAAACTTGGAAGCTAAGGTGCAGACTTGTGGAAGAAACGTGCATATAATCTGGTGGACATGTTCTAAAGAGGTATGATTTTTAATTATTCAAAGGTTTTTTCGGAAATTTCTGGAAAGCTAAGCAGTCGGCGTACAGAATATTTAATAGAATAAGGACTCTTGATATTTAATGGCTGTTCGGGGTAATGTCAACTTCAAAAGTTTTTCGGCTTACGTGTCCTCTGTCTCCCCTTGGGCTTGAAGGTTCAAATTACTTACATACCTACATATACTCACGGTTTCGTTGCTTGGGGGCAGGCAGAAACCACAGAACGCCACATGGATCCATACATACTACTTTTGCTTCGTTCACGTTTATACGTCTGGTCATACATGCACGCCGGTTTCGAGCAATGCGCACCTGACCTTTCTGAAGAACATCACCAATAAGGTCACTTTATTATTTTCTTCTAGGGCGTTTCCACTCACCTCTGCCTTGTTACCTTTTGTTAGTCGCCTTTCGTTCATACTCTTAATGCGACAACAGGACCAAACCATCTAAACATACTCGGTTCAAATTATTTGGTTGTAAACTTGTTACTCCATTTTGGTTGCTATCTTTCCGTAAGAAATTAACAGCCCCTTATTACATTAAACAACTTATTTAAATACTGAAGTAATGGGTGGATGTATCGATCGATCATTACCTCGTTAAGGCTCCTTCAAACAGGCGCGACACGCGACGCGACCCAAAGGCATCGCGCGACAGGCGGTGCCTTTGTGTCGCGACAGTTTGTAGGAGCCTTTAAATCAGTAATTATTTAGTTTTCATGTTATAAATCTGTTAGAATATTTTTTTTTAATTTTTTTTATTATTCTACATCCTAGGGGTATGTTACAGGGACACTTTTTTACCAGCTCTATTTGTAAACTACTTGTAGGAACAATAAAGGCTCGTTCACACTGGCGCGACGCCACAGCGTACACAAAGGCGCCGCGTGACGAGCGGCGCCTTTGTGTCGTGCTGTCGCGACGCGCCTGTTAGTGGGAGCCTTAAATGTAATAATATTAAATTTACTGACTTACATCGCATAACCCTAACGACTGGGTCTAGAAGCTTGAATGTTTATACAAAAGTTTACTTACGAACGTGAGCACTAAGGAAGGGCTTTTAATATTTTTTCGAGCGGTGCCTTTGCGTCGCGTGCGATTCGCGTCGCGTGTCGCGCCTGTTTTTGTAGGAGCCTTAAATAGTTTTAATAAGGGATGAAGCTTTGTATGGAAGTTCGTTAAATATTTTATTCTATTAGATTATATATTCTATCAAAAAAAGCCATAGGTATTAAATGTCCTCGTAACAAAAATGAACACGATAACTTAACACACATTCTGACGCTCACGTAACCGAAAAAAGCCGTGAAAATACGGAAAAAAAACGCAAGACTTATACTTAAGGAAATGGGAGATCTTTCTTCATGCTCCACTTAGTTACCCTATAGCTAATTACACGAGAACGAGATCTACAGGATGCGTGAAAGTAGATGCTGCATATAGGGTTGAAGTTGAATGTGGTATTTAGCTAAATACCCACACACTTTCGGCAAGTATGTGGGTGTTTAAGTACATACTTACAGTTACAGTTAAACAAATGATCGTGATCCAAAAATTCGAAAACATGTGACATCCGCCGAACCGCACTGGGCCCGCGTGGTGTATTATGGCCCACTCCCTCTCACAGAGAGGAGGCATGTGGCCTGTTTCCCAGCAGTAGGAACATTATAGGCTGATAATGCTAAATGATCGGACTATAGATACTCACGCCTTTTCTTATGGTGGTACCCAGACATAAGAACACCAATTGCTGCGGGGTACTATTTCATACAAATCCGTTCTGCTGTTTTAGCATGAAAGCGTAACATACAAACATACAAGAAATTAAATCTGTTCTCTTTATAATATTAGTTTAAATTAATAAAAGGGAATCAGCGCTACGACGAAGAAGAACTCGCTAATATCTGGAACTACCCACCAGTCCGAAATATCTTTTCATTTGATAGCCCAATTCTTGAGGAAGGTTATAGGCTATTTAACATCGCGCTGTGACCCTTTATTAGGAGCCGAGCAAAAAGAAAAAGTCAGAAGGAACGCTAAGCGAAAACGAAACAATAGCGCGGGCTGGCGATGCGATGCGACGTGGTGCATCGGGGGAACACAAAATTAAAAACTTAAACTCGTTTTGAAACAATGCTGATTAATTAAGTGAACGATGATTTTACAGATTACCTCTTTGAGTCCCGAGGTCGCGATATCGAGCGAGACACAATAGATAATCATTGTCTCATTACGCGGGATTCAAGAGGTTAATTAATAATGTTTTAAAACTAGAATTATTAAAATATAAACAATGCTTGGCTCTATTAAACACTAAATAAGTACCCCAGTCCTTGCATGATACGAGTTTTTGTTTACAGTTTAGTAAATTCAATAGTATCTTATTGATTTTAAAATTGAAAATTGTTTTACAATCAATAAAAACTTGCTAAGTAAGTAAGCTTTTTCAAACAAACTACGTGCAAATTATACTTCAAAGACCGAATTAATATAATTTTAAAACAATGTTTGAGTTTCGAGCTTATTCATTTCTAAATAATATTCTCTGAATGACTGACTGACTTAGTTGTACAGTCAGCAGCACATCAAGTTACCACAATTTGTCAGATTTTCTCATTCGATTTTGACCTTAAGGCGGAACCTTCAGGGTAGCCCGCGAAATTCAAATTTTCTTACGTTTTTTGCAATTTGCAGGTCACTGTCAGGTTGTATTTTGATTAAAATATGATTCGCGACCGTAACAAATATGGCTTTATAGAATTATAATCATTAGAATCAGCAATACATCTCTATAAGTTCATATTACTGTATTGAATGACTATTTCATGAAATCATGACATTTGACGCCAATTCTAACTTAAGGAGTTGTATTGCTGATTCTAATGATTATAATTCTGTAAAGCCATATTTATTTTGTTACGGTCGCGAATCATTATTTAATTAAAATACAACCTGACAGTGACCTGCTAATCACAAAAACGTAAAATAAAAATGGAGTTCGCGGGCTAACCTGGCCCTTCCACCTTAACTATCAACATTTTAAGGTATAAAATAGTTTGGAGAAATTTGACAGTTTCGTGCAGCTTCACCTGCTGATGACTAATAAAAAATATGATTAGGTACAGGTACCATGTTTAAAAAAAATAGGCTGGGTGCAAAAATAAATAGGACGTTAAGCTGACCTATTCCGCACGTGGTGTTTTTGATTAATTTAATAAATAAAAAATACTTTTGACTTAGACAAAAGGTATGGTTTCTTATCTATAAATTAAAAGTAAATTAAAACTTCATATCCGTTCATTGGTCTCACGCAGTGTGTTAATTAAGTTTGTCATTATCATTCTACATCTAAACTATTACTTTTTTTTACTAGCCTACGACGCTGTCCTACTCCTGAGCAAAGGCCGCGTTCGAGTCCATCCACGGAATAGATTTGTCTGTTCCGTGACTCCATCCATATTTCGTGAGCTCGCGCGTCCTCCTTCCAGTTTTGACGGCTCCTATGCAGCTCGTCCCGCCATCCTACATGGTTTGCCGCGACTCCGCCTCACCGTCTCAGGGCACTAGTTATGTGCTATTTGGGCCCACAAATTACAAACTACTATTAAGGGGACTACATGACCTAAATGCAAATTTATAACGCCTAAAAATATATGATCCACTGCAGTAACCAAAATCAGAAAAATATGTGATATTCTTCTGGATATAATTATGCTAGTTAGGTAATGTGTTGAAAACATAATACAATTAACTTGATATGATAGAAAAAAAACACGAAGATACATATAATTTTTTTTTTTAACGAATACAAACCATACTAATGTACATGCAAACATTCAGATTTTTTGTCAGATTATTCTACAAGCAACATACTAACGTAATAGTTTTATTTTTTTAGTCTAATGAATAGATTTTTTGTAAATCCTTAATTGCTTCATATTTTGCAATAAATTACCAGCGTTGTGTCATCGCGCGTCTCTTTTTATTCTATGCAATCCGACAGTGACCGCGCTTTAGCTCTTGTAAGCCTCTTAAATACTTCCTTAAACCCTTACTAGTCGCCACGGATAAAAACTGGAATTTGTTATCAACCATCTTATTTTCTATAATAATATATCCATCTTCCTGCCTGTTCCCAACTGTGTTGGGATCGGCTTCCAGATGCAGCTGGATACCAGGATTTTACATGGAGCGACTAGTTATCTGACCAACACAACCCAGTTAATGGGTAACATGATAATCCTTGGCAGGACTGCTTGTCAGACTTTCTGGCTTCTAACTACCCGTAGCTACTGTCAAAGATCTACGAATGACAGCTAAGTAGGACCAACTGCTTCCGAAATTAAAGTAATTTTACACTTTGTAGTGTTTTTTTCTTCTATCAAAATGCATGAATAAAAGAAAATATACCTGAGTAATACCTTTCCAAAAGACGCCTAGAGTTATTTGCAAGTCTAAAATATACCTCAAACTGATGAGATTGTGTCTCTAAATCACTGAATGAAATCGATTACTTATCGCATGAATCAAAGTAGATTGGATTTCGCACGTTACTTCTATTAGATTAAGATTGTTTTTTTTTATGCTTTAGCTCAAATACTCACTTTAGGTTGTAGGTCGCTTCAATTTGTGTAAATTATTTTATGACCACTGATCTCAAAATGGTGAAAGAAAACATCGTGAGAAAACTGGCATGTTCTAAAACCAAAAATTTGAAGACGTGTGACATCTACCAACCCGCACTGGTCCCGCGTGGTGAATTACTGCCCACTCCCTCTCACAGAGAGGAGGCCTATGTCCCAGCAGTGGGAACGTTATAGGCTGATCATGCTTAAACTTGGGTACTTTAAGGTCAACCTTTTTAATACAGATAAATGTGGTACTTGGTAATTACCTTCATTGAGTAATTGCGTAAGAATTTAACCTGAACAGGATTTGCACCTTAATCAGATACTTTTGGTGCATACAAAAACATGACATGGTATCGTCATTTGTGCACCATCATCAGCCCTAGTCTTTTCCCAATTTTTTCTATTAATATTTTGATTTAAGGCGGTTTAGTCCTTCTCTGTCCCGTCGCTGAGTCTTGCTCTGTCTCGCTCCCTGCGCACGCTCATTTATCATAAAATTCACAAAAAAAATGAAATTATACTAATAAAAAAGACAAGAGATGTTTTGAAATAAAATAAAACGTGAATTATTTAGATTTTTAAATTATCTATCCATTAGTGTTATCCTCGAATTAATAGAACGTCACCTTTAACAAAAGATGCATGCAATCAATAATTTTAGTCACTTTTTTACTAGGAGATCTTAAATGTATATAAAACACATAAAAACAAATAAGAACCTGCAATGTGATGATACTCGTCGGATATCGAACATTAATAATGTGCTTTTAAATGTAGTTTATTACCCATAGTGAATGAGTTTAATAGCCTCTGAATAACGCACTATGGCAAGGTTTTGGTCGGGGTACCGCCTTAAAAGAGTGTCCATGGAATTTCTTACCCGTTTTTCTCCATAGGTAGGTACGCTTTGGAATGGGGAACTAGCTTCATCTTTCTGTCTGACTGACCCCTTGACAATTCAAATGTGCCTGTAATTGTTTTTTTTGAAATAAATGCTTTGAGTTTATGTTGGGGATGGCTTCCAGTCGAACAGGATGCAGCTGAATACCAGTATTTTACATGGAGCGGCATGCCTATCGGACCTCCATAACCAGGTTACTGGGTAACACGATATCTCTTGGTAAGACTGGTTGTCGACCTTCGGGCTTCTGGCAATCCGTAGCGACTGTCAAAGCTCCACGAATGACATCCGGGACCAAGGGCTTCACGTGCTTTCCGAGGCACGGAAGGGTCTTGGTATGTAAAGCTGGTCATCTATCCACGGACCATCCGCGGCAAGCGAAGCTTTACCAATTCGATCCGTGCGGTTGTTATTACATAGCCAAAAGCCCCTTTAGAAACAAACAACATGTCTTAGTATGGAAACCACACCAACTATGTGTTCCACATAAAGAAGCCATACATAAAACTTAAGGGGACTAAGGACCTAAACGCAAGTTTTATAATATAATAAGTATAATAGTAAACAAAATCAGAATAATATATGATATTCTCCAGGATATATGCTAGATAGATAGTTTGAAAAAAAAATCACGAAGGTGCCTCTTAAAAATATATTTTAACGATTAAAAACCATATTAATATACATGCAATCGTTCTGATTTTTTGTCAGATTATTCTACAAGCAACATATTATCGTAATAGTGTTTTAATTTGTTGGTCCAATCAATAGTTTTTTTTTTGTAAATAGGTAATCGCTTCATATTTTGCAATGTGTCATCGCGCTTCTCTATCTTTCCTATGCAGTCCGACAGTAACCGGGCTTTAGCTGTTGTCAGCCTCTTAATAACACATACTGGTATGTAAATCAATTCTCCTCACAACCATGGTATTCTCTTCACAACATCGTTACAAACTAGTTAGTCGAGTTTAGTCCTGTTTAGTTCAACGACTATAAGACTTGTTTTCCTAAAATAAACGCCCTAACTAGACACTGACTAAATACGGCGTGTACTGTGTCAGACTGACAATTTATCTCGGCATCCATCAGCGTGACTATTTATGGAGCAGCCCTAGTGTAGATTATAAGTAGCTTAAGGTATAAATATTACTATGAGCGTAGGGATACTTTTACAAACCAAATCTCTGTGGTTCTTACCTAACTGGGGATGCGCCAAGGTAGCCCGCGAAATTCAAATTTTCTTACGTTTTTTCCAATTTGCAGGTCAGTATCAGGTTGTACGTTGATCTAAATATGATTCGCGGCCGTATCAAATATTTATTTATAGATCATACAAATCATCAATACATCTCTCTAGGTTCATATTACCCTATTGAATGACTTATTTAATGAAATCATGACATTTGAGGCTAATTCTAACTTGTTATAAGGAGTTGTATTGCTGATTCTAATGATTATAAGTCTGTAAAGCCATATTTGTTACGGCCAAATCAATTTGCTTGCTGATGAACGGAACTAGTATCTCCTAAGGAGAATCCTTAGCTGTATCCCGCCAAATATTTTTTTTCTTGCAAATTGCAGCACTGTTTTACGTAGTATATTGATCAAAATGCGATTCGCGACTGTAGGAATGTTATAATCGTCAAACTTTGGAATTTTGTTCCACCTAAGAATTTTCGGAAGAAAAATTCTGAAAAATTCTTGTCGCTGAACGTACTAAGTCCCGTATTACAGAACGCCACTCAATACTCAAGCATTACTTAAAACTAGTTTCAACCAATCAACTGGCTTGAATCTAGTTTTAAGTAGGTAATGCTTGAGTATTGAGTGACGTTCCGTAATACGGGCCCTAGTTTCACATTATTTATTCTATGATTTCACGTACCTAAATGCGTCAGAGATTCTTATCTTGAGACTGTGCAACTAGCTATGAATATTCACGATGGCTTTCCTTTAATGGTAAGCAGAGCATCATACACTACGTATCTACTAAGGCACCGAAAAGCCAAACAATGTATTTTAAATGCTTCCTCATGCTTTACTGGTTCCGTTGTTAAAATATGTGAGAGTTTAAGCAGACTAGGAGAAATGCAGAACCCTGTTCGACTGTTACCCATAACATTTGTCCATACCACAGACATATAGCATTATCTTGATCTCAAAGAAGCTCTTGCAGCGCGGGTATGCCGCCGGCATTATCAGGCAAGGTTCAAATACCCGCCGGCAATGCCGAGCTCGTTGGCGGCATGCCCGCGGCCGAGCCGCCGACATAGTGTGTAGGAGCCTCAAGAGCGGTTCTGCACTGCATCCGATGCGAATACGAATTCAAGATCCGAGTTCAATCCGAATTGGGAATGTTCTAAATTCAGACGGACAGAGTTCGAATCTAGTGCGCAGCGCGTCATACAAATAGTACTATGGATACTTCGGACCGACATTACTCGGATTCGGATCGGATGCAGTGCAGAACCGCTCTAATTCTGAGCTACTTACTCAAAATGGTCCGACTTGGTGGTTTTAGATATTGTCATCACCATCTCACCTGTAAAGAGAAAGAAATAGGTGATCAGCATTTGTTTCCAGACAGAAGCATGCTACTTCCCATCCTTGTCCATTAATTAACAAGCCTTATAATAAAATAATATCAGTATGCCAGCTGGCAATCCAAGAACAAATGAATATATAGTCAGCTTACGTCCCAGATCCTAAGATAACCTCCTTCCTTAGTGATGCTAGTGTTATTGTAGTGCCAAATTGGCACTGAAGCTAATTCGGCTGTACTTGCATCCGGAACGGATGCCATATGACTTAATAGATGTAAGTAATAATATCTTGCATTGTTAGGTAAAGAATACAAAGTGATTTTGGTTAGCTATGAAAATGTGGATATGGGGCTGTTCCAACATTCCTCAGTACTTTATACTTAAGGTGAATCCCTCAGTTGTAGCCAGCCAAATTAAAATTTTATTTGTTTTTTTTTTGCAAATTGCAGATTTGTTTTGCGTCGTATGTTAACTAATCAAAATGCGATTCGCGACTGGAAGAAGGTATATTCATTGAATAATAATGATCAATTTCATATCAATCGTCAAACTTTGCAAATTTGTTCTACCTAAGAATTTTCATATGAAATATTCTTAGGTGGAACAAATTTCCTGATTTTCAAAGTACCTCTGTGTCTCGCGCGATTCAAGTCGCGTGTCGCGCCTGTTTGTAGGGGCCTTTAAGAGTTGAACCTACTCCCTTTATGTATTTACCCGTCCGAAAAATTTAATTTAACATAAGTTTCGCCCGATCTACTACTTTGGACGGACCCGTATCTTCGTTCACGGACTAAGAGAGTAGACCCTATGGTCCCAAATGAGAAAATTCGAACAATTTGACAAAACTTGTAACTGTGTATGCTAGCTTGGAAATCGTGCTTTTTTATTAAAATAACTTTTTAGTAAATGATAAATGATATAATTATTTCTGTGAGTACTTAAATTGGTTCAAATAAGACTTTTATTCGTCAGAAACAAATATATTTTAAAACTGGATAAGTTTGGTGTTTCCTAACAGACCTGAGAAGAAAGACCGAAACAAACTCAGGGGTCACAGTCTTTCGCGGGTTGTTCGAAAGAGTTACCGTGGCCCTGGCGCACAGGCAACTGAAGGAACACGGGTGGGTTTTAGTCAGTAAGAGTCTGACACGCCTTTCCGCTCCGCCCAGAGCGGGAGAGGTCATTTGATGATTTCCCAACCAAAAAAAAAAAAAATTGGTCACTGTCTCTTTTACAGTCCAGACATAACCTTGGTCAGGCCATATGAGGACCATGCAGATCAGTGGCTAAGATGGTATTTTGAGGAAAGAACCACACAGGCTTCTCCAGTCAGTGCACGCATTTATCAGTACCTCACCTCCTCAGGTTTAGTTAAACCACCTCAGATAATTGGGCAGATAGTTCCCATCCAGAATCTAAACATGGCCAGTTCTATAAAAAAACTCACTAGGTTACATAAGCATGAGTTAACGTTTCAATATCGTCTAGTTGCCAACCTGCAAGGTACAAGTTTGTAGCCGACTGCAGCCAACAGCAGCAGGCGACGTGTCGCCGCGGCACTACGGATTTCTATGTATTTCTATGAAATACCTTCCCTAGCTAGGGAAGATATTTCATAGAAATACATTGAAACCAGTACCTTAACCCACTGCCAGGGTGGCGGATTGTTCGAAAGAGTTACCGTGGCCCTGGCGCACAAGCAACTGAAGAAACACGGGTGGGTTTTAGTAAGTATGAGTCTGATAAGCCCTCCAGCTCTGCCCAGAGCGGGAGAAGTTATTTGATGACTAACCACCCAAAAAAAATACCTTAAGTAGTAATACGAGTATCTACAACACAATACAAACCGTTAACTCGAATATAGCCTTAATAACAAGTTAAGCAAGAAAGTTATTGTTACGTATATCCTTTACGTACCCCATAAGAAGCGATGAGGATGCTTCCCTTAGTAACACACATAAAGGCTCGTACACACTGGCGCGACGCGACAGCCCGACATAAAGGCGCCGCCCGTCGCGCTGCACGCAGTGCCTTTGTGTACGCTGTCGCGTCGCGCCAGTGTGTACGAGCCTTAAATTCACATGTAATGTAAAATCAACATCCGAACTCGTCTTTGATTAGAAACATAATTGATATGCGTAATTAAGGCGCGTTTTGATGGGTTTCCACACTATAAGCAATATTATTATTAGAGATCGGATATTCGGATGCCTATTTACCTAAAGCAATTTTTAGCTTTGAAAGTATGGAAGCGGCTTCTTATATTTTATTTATAAAGAAAAAACAGGATTCCATAAACACCGGGAATGCACTGAACTAGTCAGGAGGGACTTCTAAAAATTGTTTAAGTATTTAAAATTAATGCAAATATGTGTATGTAGGGTGTAAGAGAAGGGGTGGTGTGGTGTGTGTTAGTTAAGTTAAGATTATTTTCGATACAAAAGCGCATTCCATATTAGCCAACGTCTCAACTTTAGGTTTATATGCATCCGAATATCCCATTTCTGATTATAATGGATCTTGGTTGAAAAGTTACGTGATCTTCGATAGTTAGTCTTAGAGTTAATCTCTAATGGTATTCATACGTCAAAAACCAGAGACATGATAGCAATAATTAAATGACCATGATTTTACATATTTATGAAGTTATCCGGAAAAGAACCGGAGTTACCGACATTGCTTGCAGAGTAAGCAAGCTGAAGTGGCAGTGGGCTGGCCATGGCCATGTTTGTTGAAGGACCGGTAGCCGGTAGAGCAGATGAGTCCTGGAGTGGACACCGCGTATCGACAAGCGTAGTAGGTCCAGCTAGAATCCTAGATGAAATTACAAATCGCCCCCAAGCTTCTACACAACGCCCCCATTTTTTTCAGGGTCTCTTACAGCCCCCCTTTAGGCCTGCAGCGCCCACATGAGAGCTTTATCGCCCACTTTGGGAAAGGCTGGGCTAGATGGACGGATGGCCTTAAAAAGGTGGCTGGGATGGGACAGAATGGTTGCGGAAGGCGGAGGACAGGGTGTTATAGAGCTTGCTTGGAAAAGATTGCGTGCTGTAGTGAACTGCGATAGGCTGAGTTGATTGATTCTATTAATTTAACTTCAAAATAGCTCAAATGGAGATATTACGATTTGATAAATTATTGAATTGAAGAGATGATAACGGTGATTTTGTATTTAGCCAGATGTCTGTTCTTGGGTTACCATAAAACAGTAAAAAAGTCGGTAAGTACGATTTTTCATAAGCAGGTACTGCATTATGTTGTTTCGCCAAAATTGCTGCAAAATGCGGTATACGGTGCAGTGGGCCATACATTCAACTAAGTATTTCTATTCTAAGAATTTGTAAGCATGGAATAGCTCTTAGTTCCAGTCTGAATTTTCGGTTAAATTGTTATTTATGTCTTTGCTAATCTGGCTGCGGAAAACTGGGAAAATGGAAGGGAACTAAGGATAAAGATGCAGGAGTAACTTACTACATACTTTAGTCATGGGTTCACTTCTGGAGACATGTGATGATTTTTCTCAATCAACTATAAATGTAATTGTAATAAAACTCCTTGGGTAGATACCTAACAATATTATTTAATTACTCCAATCCAACAATCAATT
Organism: Griposia aprilina; assembly: GCA_916610205.1. NCBI lineage: Eukaryota > Metazoa > Arthropoda > Insecta > Lepidoptera > Noctuidae > Griposia > Griposia aprilina. The sequence goes on along the minus strand of OU744285.1, from coordinate 4,980,110 downwards.
ACAATAATTAGGAACAATTAACCAGCTACAATAATTATTTATAAATCTCGACACAGTTACTTAACTTTGCCTCACCCGTAGCTCGCTCCAAAAACAAGTGAACGAATCGATTGCCGGATCACGTCCTCCATAACCAATAACCACTTGTCAACTGTCACCGCTTGGTGCTGCCACATAAATAATTGTTCTGATTATTAGTTATGTCAATTTAGTCGATTTGAAAAATACAGATAAATGAACTTATCATAATGTACTACTTATACTTAAATGAAGGATGTCCTGTATCCAACAGAACTGAAATTATTTTAGAAAAATTGCTTTTAAAAGAAGTTACATCAATGTTGTTCCCCAAATATTTCGTAACCGTAAGGGTCAAACGGTTTAGCGATAAAAAAAGTCTCTTTCGTCAAAAGTCAGTCCTACGATAGTACCAGATAGTCCCTCGCAAAAAAGATTCTATTCCCCATTCCTGGGGGCCTACTCATTAAGCACGAAATCCGTAGTTTCGGCCGACGTGTCGGGCGTTTCCTACTCCGTATCACTAACGGACATAAGATTAGTTTGGGGCCCGACCTAATAATTATTGACATCACGATGTGACAGTTGCCCCTACCCTCGATGTGTTTTTACCTGGCCGAAAAAAAATATTAATTGGGTGTTCGGTTCACTCCAAAGTTTCAAACTCTCGGACGGACCGTATCTTCGTTGATGGTCTTAGAGAGTAGGCCCCCCGGGTGTCGTATGAAATTACTAAAGTATTAATTCAAGGGTAGTGATTTTCTTTTGTCTAATGATAAGAACCTAAGATTTAAATCGTTAGATTTGCCTTCACATGCAGCGTGAAAAAGTGTTCATACTGAGAAGATTGAGGTCACACAATGACAGTGGCGTGTCCATGACAATCAAGTGAAGTGTCAGCGTCATTGTGTGTGTCAGAGGTGTCAAAACGAAACAGAAACGCGACCGTCTTTTGACGCGGTCGGTTGAATGTTAATTCTTTGAAAAGAACATAATGTGTTTGGCCTTGCGTCTGTCAAGCATAGTGATTATGGCAATTATCATTGACTCATTCACTGTGCTGGTATTTTTGCGGGTTATTTAACAATATACGAGCTGATAGCATGATGATGTCTAAAACCTACTGCTTACACGATCTTGTCTATACCAGTAAGTTCCATTGAAGCTTGACTCGCATAATCAGCCTATAATGTTCCCACTGCTGGGACACAGGCCTCCTCTCTTCGACACGGAGTGGGCTGTTGTCTACCACGCGGGCCCAGTGCGGGTTGGTAGATGTTATGTCTTCACAGTTTTGGTTCTATGACATGAGATGCTTTCCTTCAACGTTTTGAGAGTAGTGGTGATGAAATTATTTACACAAAGTAAAGCTCCTGTCTGGGTTCGAACCCACGGCCTACAAACTCGAATACAAAGCAATAACCCAAAATAAATCAATCGCCTGTGGATGGTTTTTCGACGTGGAGTTTTGCTAAACCGCATTTAGTGCACTTACAGTATATCCTTCACCATTTTAACAATCCTATTCAGCTGTACATCGGGGCAGACATTTCGATTTCAAATTGCATCTTAACTGAATAAGACCCACTTTCACCGCCAATCACTAAACACGTTTAGCGCTAAACGAGTTTTAAACATCATTCTGTCTCTGTCATCTTCAAAATTTGACAGAAACAGAATTATGTTTTAAACTCGTTTAGCGCTAAATGTGTTTAGTGATTGGCGGTGAAAATAGACCTAAGTGCCTCGTTTCTTCTCTATGGAATTAGAAGATAAATTAATCAAGAAACTACTTATCTGACAATAGTTTCTCCTTTGTTGTTAGTTGGGCAGCTTGCCTGTCGGAGTTGGTCACTCGATTACGTTCTAGGAGATTGTGTGACGGTAAATCGATTTTTCTAGCATTTGTGCTACAGTAAAAAAATCTTAGATAAGAACGTATCTCTTCCCACTAAGTAGCTGGACAGCGGCAGAGTATAATTTCTTAGCAAACTAAACTGAATTAAGTCAGAATGACGGCGCGTCGTGTTCCACGCGCGCCTCAAAGAGATGTCAGCATTATTGACAGGGTCCGATAGGGCCGATGCCTACCGGGGTCTGGGATTGTTCGAAAGAGTTACCGTGGCCCTGGCGCACAGGCAACTGAAGGAACACGGGTGGGTTTTAGTCAGTAAGAGTCTGACACGCCCTTCCGCTCCGCCCAGAGCGGGAGAGGAGAGGTCATTTGAAAATATCCCACCCAAACAAAAAGTCTGAATGTCCAGAAATAAAATAATAACTCCAGATTGACAACTAGAAACAAAGCAATCTTTAACAACACAACTCTTTAAACATTCGTAATAAAATCCTTAACTGCATGAGAAGAGGCCTTTATCCTGTACAGCCACATCAAAGCCTGATGGTATTCATTTCCCTTTATTCCCAGTTGAAACCTCGGTAAATCCTCTCACTTCTCTCTGCCGTGAAACTCCAGAGCACCTCGTATTTTAAGGTAGAAATACCGACCTTAAATTAAAGGTAAAAGCTTGTGGAATTGGTGTTTCACCTGCAGATTGCAATAAAGGATAGCGCTTGAAACCACATGCGACATAGTACGACGATATTGGGGCAGGCTAGCAACGCAGTAAAATGTTGTACTGCTGAAACCTTGTAAAGCACGTAGGAACTGTGCTGAACATTGGCATACCATACTTTCAGATTATTCAGACACACTCAGACAGACTCTCAGTCACAGTCTCGTCAGACACGTAAGAGTGGCTAGAGGGCCTAGATAAAATGAAAAACTATCACCAATAAAGATGGAACAGTCAAAAAAAAAATTGGATTGACAAAAGTTACCGAAAAGCTTATGTCAATCTTGTTGAAGCTCGTTGTGGAAATATGGAACGCTTGGAAAACGATTGCCACTTGTCTTGGCCCTCTGTTGCCTGAATTCTTCCCTTTTGCGATTAACCATCCTCTTCTGAACGTGTTGATGGCAATCTAAATTGTGTCAGCTCAGAACCAAGCTTCAAGTATTGCATTGTCAGTAGTATCCACCAGTTCATGCAACGTACAAGGTATCAGGATACGTAGGACACGCAGAACATAGTGTTGTGGCCTATCGTTTGTGGAATCTCACCACAACACATTTGCTCTCCAAGTTTGAATTGTCTATGGATCTCCAACAGAGCAGAATTTCTAGTTTGTCCTTACATAATACTAGAGTTTGTAACAAAACCATCAATTTCATTACAACGGAAATAGTTCAGACACCGCATATTTCCGGTTTCCTCCACTGCTGGAGTAACAGGGATTAAAATAAATGGTATTATTATTATATTGTTATATTAACATATCTCGGCACCTTGGGGTCCCGGACCTTTGGAAGGCGTACGAGGGGCCGAAGTCAACTCGCAGAGGCCCCTTAGAAAATTTTAAATGGAATGAGGCACCAACCGACGATTATCCCTGTATGCACTGTGCAAGTGCGCCCAAGGACAACCCCCGGTAGGTGTCGGACTATTGCAGAATATGGAAACAAAGTTATTGGACTGTTGATTGGGGTAGCTTAAGTGGACTGCTTATCTAGGATTATGGGAAGACTATGGCCGCTGCCTAACCAATGTTTTATATATAAAATACACGGATGAAATGGCAGGGGGTGACTTGCACGCTCAGTAATGGGCCCCCGACAATTATTATTATTATTAAAACTTTATTTCATGAAATAGCCATTCAATGGGATTATATGAACGTGGAGGGTTGTATTGATTATTTTAATGATTGTAATTATGTAAATACTTACTTGTTACGGTAGCGAATCATATTTTGTTCAACATGATACAAAATGACACTGGCCTGCAAATTGCAAAAATCGTAAGAAAATTTCAATTTCGTTTGCTACTCTGGCGCTTCCCTCTTAATGCGAACAATCTCCCATTAGATAATATAATTATATCACCATAATAGAGAAATAATGTCTTATAATTTTAATGTAGTAGTAAAGGTAATGCTAAGAAGCATGTAAATTTTAATTTAATGAATAGATAAGAAACAGGTCATTAATCAAATTAAATTTCATTCGAAAGCATCCGTCCGTTTCTTACTAAACTTCAATTATATCCGACAACCCTGGTTACTTCTCACATTTGGTGACCGTACATGATGTGACTATATAGTTTTTATTTGATAACTTAATTTGTAATAACTTAATATGTGTAGTATTGATACTTGATATAGAAGAAGATATAATAAGTATACATTTCCTGCCATGACCAATAAAATTATCCAATGAAATAAAATGAATATCAATTGAAAACTACTTGGAATCGTATCGTATAATCATTTGAAAGGCACAAGGGTTTAATAAAGGCTCCCAAAAACAGGCGCGACGCGACAGCCCGACACAAAGGCGCCGCCCGTCACGCGGCGCGCGGTGTCTTTGTATCACGCTGCCGCGTCTCGCCAGTGTGTACGAGCCTTAATGAAGTCTTTAAGGCTCACGAAGACAGGCGCGACGCGACTGCTCGACACAAAGGCGCCGCTCGTTGCGCGACGAGCGGTACCTTTGAGTCGCGTGCGATTCGCTTGGCATGTCGGGCCTGTTTGCAGGAGCTTTAAAGGGTCCTACAAACAGGCGCGACACAACAGCACGCGAATCAGCAGTTAGCTTTTAAATAAGCTCTCATTGAAAGAAAAATTGTTTATTTTGCATAAACAAGACGCAATATTACAAAAAACTAGACAAAATACATACACTAATAAAAAAGTAGCCAAAAGCCTCGTATTCAAAACGTTAAAAGTTTGACAATGTTCTCCATTGCCTGATGTCAGGGCAGATCAAAACCAAAGACAATATTTACACATTGCGTAATGCTTAGCTTGCTACCTAATACATTGTAGTCCGAATATCTGTATATTCTCATAGATTGGTTGTCGATGGCGCAGTTACGGTAATTAATAGGTTAACAAGCTCATCTCATGAGCTTCATTCAGTAATCAATACAGAAATTGAACTTCATCAGCGTGGGATTCATACTGCTTAATAACGTTGTTCAGTTCTGTTTAGTTAATTGGATCTATAATACTAGAATGCAGGGTTAATAGCAGATGCTTTCTATGTAATTAACTAGCTTCTTCCGCGACTTCGTTCGCATGGAAGTCGTAAGATACAGAATATACTAAAATAACTGCCACATTTTATTATAAAACTCCCTTGGCCTGCGACCCACCGCGTCGCATCACATCGCCTGTCCGCGTTATTACTACGTTTTCGCTTAGCGTTCTTTCCGACGTTTTTGCTCGGCTCCTAGGGGTTGTAGCGTGATGTTTAAGTACCCGTCCTTAAGAATTATTTATTTATAAAAAGTTATTTGGCTTAGACGATGGTGCAGCCCTACCTAGATAAGACTGATGTGGATGCGACTGACGCAATGAGAAGACGTTGATTGCAGAACATCGCTATGGATAAATGAGCCTGTTTTTATTAGTTAATTAATCAATAATGTAACACGAAATGGTGTAGTGACTGTATTTAAATAATTGTGTAAATTAATTAGTTATTGTTATTCATAAAAAATTAATAAAATTGGAAAATGACATCCTTAGGAATTGGGCTATCAAATGCAAAAATATTTTTTCATATCCGACTGGTGGTTCCAAAGATTAGCGCGTTCAAACAAACAGACTCTTTAGCTTTATTATTTAATTTATTAAAGTATTAGTATAGATAACGTAGTATCAAAATATAAAAAAATACAGTCGAATTGAGAACCTCCTCCTATTTTTGAAGTCGGTTAAAAGTGAATGGCATGTTATCACAAAATGGGTATTTTTTTGGAACGGATTTCCTTATTTATTTATTTATTTGTTAACACGTAAAACACTGGTTAGTAGGCTTGCATTAAAATTGCACAGTATTCAGACATGCACCCTATAAGGGCACCGCAATTTGTTTTGTATCAATTAGTTACCACTATTGTACCAATTATAGCACATTATACTCTGTGTTGCAATTGCTTTCGGTCTTGTTCTCATTCGACAAGTGTGCAAAAGGAACTTCGTTCCAACCGGGTATCCCACGAGTGCCCAACACATCTCGACTTAAATAAATACCCCTATCTTCACCATCATTTCAGCCGAAAGGCGTCCACTGCTGCACATAGGCCTCCCTCAAGCACCGCCACTTCGACCGGTCCTGTGATTCTTGCATCCAGCCTTAACCCCTATGGGGTTATTAAAAGAGCCTTCACTCAATGATACTTAAGTTCATCAAGCAAATCTTGAACAGTCAGCCTTGCTACCAACCTTTCTGAACTATTCATATTTTCACTATTACATGGGCTATTAATTCTCACAACACTTTGTGCTAGAGTACAAAAGAATATCTAGAGTCCTATTTTTCGTCGATAACTTACTCCCTTGTCGGCACTAACTAAGGATATACTTAATAAATGTAAGTAGTCTTTCTCTACGTGTAGCGTATAAAACTCAACGATTTATTACGCCTTATCTCGTCCATGTTTTCCTTTCTCTAGTACAAAATTGGATCTCAGTTCTGTTTGTTTACTGTTTTCAAGGTTTTTAGATTAAGGAGACTATCGGTTTTCTACAAATAAACTCCTTGTATTATATACTAGCTTCTGCCCGCGACTTCGTTCGCGTGGAAGTCATAAGACACCACAATATACTAAAATAACAGACACATTTCCCACCCGCGCTTCTACGTAGTTTCTCGCTTAGCGTTCTTTCTGACTTTTTTCTTTTTGCTGGGCTCCTAAGGGTCGTAGCGTGAATTTAAATAGCCCATAACGTTCTTCAAGAATTGGGCTAGCAAAGTCTAAATGATCTTTCAAATCCGACTGGTAGTTCCAGAGATTAGCGCGTTCAAACAAACAAACAAACAAATTCTTTAGCTTTATTATTTATTTTGTATTAGTGTAGATAAGAGGTGGAAAAAGAATCGTATTTTTCTTCGTCTCCTTTGTTGCGACACCTGCATTGTTTACTGCTATCGATCCAAGTGATGTATGAAACATGCGAATTCATACATAAAGTATGAGGTCATCAATGCACTCAAGTAAACACCGACAAACTGTAATCTATTCTTTGTAGTACTTGATTCATCATTTCATAGAGATTAAATTACAACATCACTTTGTTATTTTCTAGTTGAAACTCCTTAAATGTGACTAAAACTGACCTTCAGATCACATGATTTCGGCAAACAGAAACAGAAGACAAAGCTCCAATTTGGAGTTACGACTACAGTTACAAATCTTCGAAAGAAAACATTGTGGAAATGGAGATGTATGTTGAAATAACATGTTGTAACAAGAGTATGATTTGAAATAATCGACTACGGTGCATAACAAGAAAGTCGATACTTTTGTACCTTATTGTAAACTGAGAAAATATATTGTGAAACTGTGCCAACGCGATTCGCCATTACTTACTTACATTAATTCCGCTTAGTCAGACTGTTTATGTAATGGCTTTTCACAATTAAATGGTGGAAAGTTGATTAACATGTATTAATTTATCAAAGACACGTGTTATAGTTAAACTTGTAGCAATCGACAACTTGTTTTGCTTCCACTACTTTCCTATTAAGGAATGTATCACCAAGTTGGACTTAAGGATTTAAAACGTGACAGAAAAACAGCTTAACTTGCAGAAAAAGTGTGTTAATAAATTTCAAGTGCCTCCAAATTTTCTGGCTTACAAACATGGCGCCAGCTAGTCTGTCGTACTCTCCTCCCTCAAAAGACCTCAAGGGTCCTTAGCACGACGTGCTTAAGTACCGATACTGGTGTCACCGCCCTCTCAAATGTTCTCAGGTACCCCTTTTCTTTCTTGTCCAAAAAACTTGACTTAATTTAGAATTCTGGGAACGAAATTCACATGTTAGGGGTGCTACACACTTGTTCGGCTCGGCATGATACGGCTCAACCGGTTGGCAACATTGAATATTAGATATTTATGTTCGGGAAAAGATTCTCGGCTTAGCTCGAATTAGCCCCCGTACGCACGTTCGATTTTTTGTGGTGCACTGGACTTTCAACTATCGGTGTTGAGTCGAGCATTGAGAATCCAACAGTGCATCCCAGCGTGTCAAATAAATACACTGTTTGAATTTCAACTCTCGGCGCTACGCAGTGCGTTAAAAATCCAGTGCAAGACAAAAAATCGCCCGTGGGTACGAGGACTTATGCCGAACCAGCGAGGGTAGATGGCGAATGGAGATTGTCGATCGGCACGAGAATGAAAACCGAATATGTGTAGTAATTACTTCAGGTCGGCTTTGTTGTTCAACAAATCTATACCTGCACCCTAATTACGTAACACACTATCTATCACAATCTGAATCATTCCGAAGCCTATTGCTAATCCATTGCTTCATATGTTTCAAAATTTTCTCTGCTCAACAACGTAAATAACGCAATGAATGTTGTTGAACTGTCAAAATGAAAGCCATTCCTACTGTTAGCGTGTTCCGAAATTACCCCGCTGTTATTTATTTATATTTATAGCTACTGGAATTCCAATTTTAGTTGTTTTTTTTTTAGTAGGTATTTGAATTGTAAGTGACTGTGCTGTTGGTGTACTTATTATAAACAAACAAATTAAAAATACTGCCGACTCGAACAAGTGTGTTACCCCTTAAGGACCAACTTTTGAATTGACTTCTCGCTAAAATAGGCTTGAAAGATGGCGTTACGAATCATGAATCTTGGATTCTAACTTTCTTTTATTTGATGGCGCTGAAGAAGATTGGAATTAAATTAAATGAACTGTAAGTAATTTTGGAATGAAATTATTTTTTATGCAAAGGAGCAATCTATTTTTACAATGTCATTTTAGCAAATAAGTTTTAGAAATAAAATTTATAATCAAACAGAAATATTAATGCTCTCGTTTTTGGGATTTCAATTTCAGCCTTTGAAATATTTTTGCTTTTTTATTTGAACGAGACTATTGAGTAATATGATGTATTTACAATTTAAGAATATCTATGGGAAAAAAAACAGATTTCATCTGACTTTGTTTATTAGAATTAGAGCTGAAATATTACGCGACATTGCGTGACTTTCAGGCGATTTATAAAGTTGTCTAGTACACAGCGGGTCTAATACATCATCGTGTACATTGTTATTTAGGGCAATAAGGTGTAATTTATATCATCGGAGGAGCCAAATAGAGCAACAGGTTAAGAAAGTTAGAATGTGATCGAGGTAGGAGCCAAGATAGCCCCTACGGGTTAGAAATGGTCTAGCTATTTTAAGAGTCAAACGATTGAATTCTGAAACTCAACTTAATTTTAAGTCAACGGTTAGTCTTATACTTATATTTGCATTTAGAGACAGAAATATTTAAACGTTTTAAGTTTTAATAGTCGTTTGAGAATTCGGAAAATAATGATGAAGCACCTACTAAACACTTTACTAAATGAAGTAATAACTTATGCTACAAAGTAGAATCATCGAGGCATTAGATATACCTCACGAAAGTGTCCATACGCCTACACTTCTGAGCATCTCAAAAACGTCACTGATGCCACATGTGGCGTGATCACCTCCTGGGCCCAACTCATCTAACACAACAATATATTTTTACAATTACCATCGACCCGAAAAGAAGAAGACTAGATCTACAAAACGATTAACTTTAAAGGCAAACTTCACTTTCGCGCGGAAGTAACCTCTTCAAATCAACCCTGCCATCAAAAGAAAATAAAAAACGCCACTATTTGATTTATCGAACTTGAAACTGGTACTTACAACAGAGGTAAATAAACGCAACATCAGTAACTGCAAGTGGTTGAGAGAATCCATTTTCTGTATCAATATCTTCAAGTGGTTAAGTGTTGCATCAGGACCCAGTCACGGTAGACATATTAATAATATTGCATAGTCAGGGTGCAACAGTGGGTTGTCACAGCTGTGTCCAATTGTAATTTACTGAACGTGTCGGAGATGTATTTTGAAGCTAGATAGATGTTGCATTGATTTAGTGATAGACATAATTTTAATATTAGAAATAAAGTTAAAGAAGATCGACCATTTTCAGTACTGTTTTAAATTTTACAACAAAATACCTTCTGGTATAAATAAGTAGTGCAATTAAATGAAATAAATTTAAAAGTCACATAAAAAGTACACTTTGTAAACAAGCATAACACAAATTAGAGGATTATATCTAAGATAATAATGCTTGGAAATATGCTGGTCCTGCTCCACAGGAAAATCTAGAGTCTAGACAAAATAAACTGGTTGCTAATTTAATTGTATAATATCATTTTTATGACATTTATTTACAATACATTTACATGTGAGCACCATGTATCGGTCACATAATTAATTTTATCTACATTGCTTTATTTTTAACTCTTTTTACCTATTGTGATATGGTGTGGTAATTTTATTCTAGGTGCATCGTCTTCGCATATAATTATATAATGGGTGCTAATTAAGGCAGCTTCTTTAAAATGTCATTCTCGTCTTCAAATATATTTAGTTGTCTAAATAATTAATAGGTAAGCGACAAACGTTTAGCGTCTAATAAATGGTTTTCAAGCGAATATATATTGTAAAACGAGCTACTGTTAATATGACGCAGCATGGTGATAATTCTTAAGCAACGTTATGGACCAAGTAATAAATAGGGGCATTATTCATAATGCCCGCGCATTATGAATAATGACAAGCGTAGTCGACGGAGCCCCGCTTTGCGGGGCTCCTACTTCTGGGTGGTTTAAAAAAAATAACCACGAAGGGGATGGCGGGGTCTTTTAGACCCCGCCATTCCCTTCTAACCTAACCTGTCCGAGTCGGGGTGCCCTAAGTCCCGAGCTCGCTTAGTAGCTCACTTACAACATTAGTCACTTGAGTTATCAATTCAGAAGTAAATATATTTATCGGTAGCTCGGAGTCATATTAATTTACGCTCGTAAATTGACGCTGGTTTTTTGATATTCTGTTGGAATAGTAAAGATGATGAATTAATATAATTGAAGCTGTTCTATTAACTCGTCGCCTACATATAAAAAAAGACGCTAGGTTGCAGGTGCTAAAGAAAACTTTTGTTGCCGCACATATAATTTCCCTTATATAATTAATGTATACAAAATATTGTCAAACATTAGAAAAGAGTAAAAGTCTTGCCAAACTACCTTTAGGAAGAGGCGACTAGAATCAATTCTATTGTAATGTGAATGTTGACGTTCAAAAGTGTCTTTTATGAGCCTATTTGAAATAAATGCTTTGACTTTAGGTGGGTTTTGGATACGTGCCATTGAGTACTGGGATGATACAGAAGTTAAATGAAAATTATGAAAAAAAAAAATATGTTCCTGATATTGGTTTCTGGCTAGGTTTCAGGCAAAATGCAAGGGATAAACGTGCAATAAGTTACGGGCCAAAATACATATATACTGCATACTAATATTATAAATGCGAAAGTAACTCGGTCTGTTATTTTTTCACTCCTTAAGCTGGACGGATTTGTACGAAATTTGGCACATGGATAGACTATGGCCTTTTTTTTTTTTTTTTTTTTTTTTTTTTTTTTTTTTTTTTTTTTTTTTTTTTTTTTTTTTGGATGGGAAATCATCAAATGACCTCTCCCGCTCTGGGCGGAGCGGAAGGGCGTGTCAGACTCTTACTGACTAAAACCCACCCGTGTTCCTTCAGTTGCCTGTGCGCCAGGGCCACGGTAACTCTTTCGAACAATCCGCGACCCCGGCAGGCATCGGCCCTATCGGACCCCGTCAATTATGCTGACAACTCTTTGAGGCGCACGTGGAACACAACGCGCCGTCGACCCGGGCCTGGTCCTTACCGGACGGCGAGCTGCCCATTGCTCGCCGTCCGCAGGCCCGCGCCTACGGTGGCCGGGAGTCGGCTATGGACTCCCGACGCCCAGGGTGTCTCCTCCTGCGGCGACTAGGGGCGTGAGGGCGCAATGATTGCCTCTCCCTCACGCGCTCCGCCTCCTCCTTCGCGAGCATTACTGCTTCGCAGAAGGAGGTGACTGCTTCCCATTCTCTCTCGCTCCGTACTATGGCCCGAACCAGGGCCGGACGCGAGAGATCGCCGCCGCCGATCGCCGCCACGAGGACACGGCGGTGCTCCGCCCAAGCCGGGCAGACCTCCACCGTATGCTCCACCGTGTCCTCCGGTCGATCCACACAATGCCAACACCCGGGCGTTTCCTCCCGCCTTATCCGAAACAGGAACCTCCCGAAACAGCCATGTCCGGTGAGGACCTGCGTCAGGCGGAAGGTGAGGACGCCGTGGCGCCTCTCAAGCCACTCCTCAAAGAGGGGACTTACCGCCGCAATTGTGGCGTGCCCAGCGCTGGGTTGCGACAGTCGCACTCTCCATGCCGCCATGAGATCCCGCCGGAGCTCTGTCCGCTGTGCCGCGATTTCTCGCGATAGACTATGGCCTGGGTTAGTACATAGTATACTTTTTATTCCCGTAAGTTCAGGTGGTCGCGGCTAAAAGCTAGTATGCAATTTTTTTTCCTCTAGATCGCTATCCATTTAGATTGAATCCTTCTTGCGGCTGAAAGAAGGTTTCAATCTAAACTTCTAAATGTTAGTACATCCTTCTTACTTCTGAACCAATTTTCAAAGGAGTAGCTGCAAAAGCATCAATGCACAAAAGCAGTATAGCAGATTTATGTGCAGAAGCGGCTCAATATCTGTCGAGCCGAGAAGAGGCTTACATTTGATATGAAGGTCTTGTGCGGTGTTCCGACCGATATGAAGGAAATAGGATTATGGTCTGGCAAGTTATAGACCGTGTCTATGAAAGATTTGTTCGATAGAAGAATTAGGCAGGGAAATTGAGTTATTCAAATAAACTTTTATATATACTACTCTGTCAAGAAAAAAGATCAATAATACACAAAATGTTTGTTATTCATCCAAAATTATTTTATCACCCTCAAAGTATGCTCCTTCAGAAACGATACACTTACGCCAACGAATAATCCAATCATCAAAACATTTTTTAAACGCTGTTTCCGGAATTGAGTTCAGTTCTCGCCGCGAATTGTCCTTTATGTCTTCTACCGATTGAAAACGGGTGCCACGAAGTGGTAATTTGAGTTTAGGAAAAAGAAAGAAGTCGGCTGGAGCCATATCTGGTGAATATGGTGGTTGCTTGATGGTATTTGTTGAGTGTTTGATCAAAAATTCGTTCACAACGATGGCCGTGTGTGAAGGCGCATTATCGTGGTGCAAAATCCAAGAATTTTCTTTCCACAAATCTGGCCTTTTTCTTCGAATTTGCTCTCTTTAATGCCGCATAACGCTCAAATAATATTCTTTATTTACCGTTTGACCTTCAGGCAAGAATTCCGAGTGCACAACACCGCGATAGTCAAAGAAAACAGTCAACATGACTGACTTTTGATCGACTTTGGCGTGGTTTTTTCGGTTTCGGTTCAGTTGGAAGGCGCCACTCCGAAGCTTGTTGACTAGTTTGCATGTCAAACTCGTACACCCACGTCTCGTCACAAGTATCAATGCGTTTCATGAATGTTGGGTCGGAATTGACTCGTTCTAGCATGTCCTCAGCAACTCTCATGCGATTGAGTTTTTGAAGAAAATTCAGGTCTTTTGGGACTAGCCGACCGGTAACATGTTTCATACCCAAATGATTAGTTAAAATGGTACGGATCGACTCGTGAGATACAGAAAGTTCGGCGGCTATCCCTCTCAAAGTTGAATGAGGATTTTCAGTCACTATTTCCTTCACTTTTGCGATGTTAATTTCAGTTGCAGACGTTGATGGCCTACCAGAGCGAGGCAAATCTTCCATCACATCTCGACCGCTTTTGAACGCTTTGTACCACTCATAAGCACGTGTTATAGTGATAAAGTCGATTCACCGTAAGCCTTCTGAAACATTTTCAGTGACTCCGAACACGAAGTTCCATGGGCGATGCAAAATTTAAGACAAACTCTTTGTTCGGTGTTTTTGTCCATTATGAAATTCGCTATACACACTAGATATGATATAACTAAAAACAGCACTGTATTTAATATAAATAACAGATGCAACTCAAACTCCGCGCCAAAATGGAAAACAGTTGTGCCAATCTAACAACAACAATAAAAACAAAAATTAGAATTTGGAACCATAAACAAATCATCCATTCCCGATACTTTTTTGACTGAATGTACATGGAAATATTTAAAACAAAAAATAATACCAGCCTATTATTGTCGCACTGCAGTGCAAAGGCCTCTTCTCATTACAGAGAAGGCACGAGGAGTATTGATCACCACGTTTGTTCAAGACGGGATGGCGATTTCAGACTCATATTATCTAAAAGTCTAGGTTTCCTCACGATGTTTTGATGGAAATGTTTGCGATGAGATTTTATGGAGTCATGAAATCGTAATCCATTGCTTCAAATGTTTGAGAAATGAGTCTGCTCAACAACGCAGATAACGCAATGAATGTTGTTGAACTGTCAAAATGAAAGGTAATGCCTTAAGTAAGTGTGTTACGCAATTACCCCGCAGGTCCTACAAAGGAAATAAAAAAGAAATAGATGATGAAAAAGCAGAGACACCGTCTCGAAGGTAGGAATAACTTTGCACTGCATGTGGGACACTTAGCTTCAAATAATATAACTCCTGTAACAAGATACCTTTGACAAACATACCTGGGTACAGCGGGTGTCAAAGTCAAAAGTTTCGAAGTCACGCGTAAATCTTGGAAACTCGCTTAACTTTGCAGGAATTGTTAGTACTCTAATTTGATTTTGAATGCCATCTATCTTCATGCCAAATTTTATCGAAATCCGATCAGTGGTATAGGCGTGAAAAGGTAACATACAGAGTTACTTTCGAATTTATAATAGGTATGTATTAGTATGGTTTGAATACGTTTGTACTGTAATTTCTATTGTAAGGAGTTGTGGGGACCACAAAATATTGAACAGAAATAAGAGGTTCCTTCAGCTACCTGTCGCAGCTCAATATCATGGGCTGACTAGTCTGAAAATATTCGCACTAGCATTTTTTCGGGCTAGCACTATGTTCCCCAGGAACTTGTTTGTGCAGGTCAGATAGGTAGTCGCTCCATGTAAAATACTGGTATTCAGCTGCATCCGGTTAGACTTGAAGCCGACCCCAACATCGTTGGGAAAAGGGTAGGCAAATGATGATGAAGTTCGAAACTTATAAGAGACTAGCTGCTGCCCGCAGCTTCGCCCGCGTGGATGTCGGAAATTATCCTACGGGAACGTTCTACCGGAACAAAAACTAGCTTATGTCCTTCCCCAGGATGCCATCTATCTCCTTGCCAAATTTTATAGACATCTGTTCAATAGTTTAGGCGTGAAAAGGTAATACTTAAGAATTTATAATATTAGTATGGATGATAGACTGATTCGGGTTACCTCACAAGACCTAGCAATGTTTCGGGCTGAAGTTCACCAGGGTAGCGTTCTTGGGAAAGGAGATGAAGATATGGCTGAATGTAAAGACTTAATTCGTAGGTTTTGTAAAATTACTAGTCAGCATTATTATTCTTGTGTCATCCTAAAGGCTCCCGCAAACAGGCGCACGAGACCCTTGTAGAACAATTTCCATGAAGGTTTTCATATAAATTGTTCTACTAGAGTCGCGTCGCGCTTGTTTGTGGGAGCCTTAACACACTGCCTCTATGGCGTTAGCTCTGGTGACAATTGAATGGGTAAAATGGCTATAACATAAGCACGTACCTGTGTTTATATTGAGGAGCTCGTTCAAAGGAAGACCGTTTGTCTTCATGTGTATTGTTTACCCATTGTCTTGTTTGAAGGAACTCACGACCCGGACACACGACATTTCGTGTTTATTTATTTATTATTCGTTGTATTTAATAGGATGCATTATAATCAAGTAATAGTAGTGGATCCTCCATGTTCTCAGCTCACCTAGTGAACTACTATCCCCTTGCCAATTTTTACTGCGAAGCTGCGTTGGCATTCTGGTGAAATTCGATCTGATCCGATTCCGATTTATTCTGTAAAAATCTCACCGAGAGAAAAAAGTTGAAGCGAACTGAAATTTCCTGAGGCCAGGAATTGACACTATCGACAGCTGACTCCAAGATTACTTCACTTTAGCTTTCTAAGGTGCAATTTTACAGAATGTCAAACGCAGCTCTGCAGAAAAAATTGGTAAGGGAATAGTAGTTCATTACTACCTCTTGGTTTTGCTTGCAGTAGTCACCCTCCATTAGAAATGCCGTCTCTAGGAGTATTCGTGCCTTCTAGTTTAATTCAAAATGTGGTTGTCACTATCAGGTGATAGAATTAAGTTTTCTCATAAGTCTAGTTAATTGGTACCGTCTGTTGATCTATCTTAAGTTCTGAGTTGCATGATTACTGACAAATGCGAGCATTGATTGGACAAGTCCCAATCTGTGTGGTTCTTTCCTCAAAAGACCATTTCAGACTCCAATTCACATGGTCTTCACATGATCTGACCAAGATTATGTTATGGAGTTTAAAACAGACTGTGACCTCTGAGTTTGTTTCGGCCTTTCTTCTTATAATCAGATAGGAAACACCGACCTCATCTAGTTTAAAAAATATGATTGTCGTGTAAGTAAAATGTTTGTACCTACAAACATGTTTACAGAAATAAAATCATTTATCATTTACCCTCAGTCAAAATCAATTGGAAAACAAATGCAATGCAAAGCCTACCACTGTGTGTCCACCGTGGCTTACAACGTCAACGGGACGAAAACGAGGAACGAGATTATTCGTACTGAACTTGACGTTCCGCTGGTGGTGTGCGGTGGACACGCGCCCTTAGTAGGTAAATCTATTATGTATTGCTACTTCGGCGCCGTCATCTCGTTCTCGTTGACTTCCCGTTGACGGTTGCGGTGGACAAAGGGCCTTTATTTTTCTGGTGGGTAATCATCAAATAACTTCTCCCGCTCTGGGCGGAGTGGGAGGGCGTGTCAGACTTTTACTGACTAAAACCCACCCGTGTTCCTTCAGTTGCCTGTGCGCCAGGGCCACGGTAACTCTTTCGAACAATCCGCGACGTGGACAAAGAGCCTACCGCTGTAAACACCAATTTATACTTCCACTTTAATTTCCAAATAGACTCATAATGAATTATTAACCAACAACTAAGTGTAAATTAATACGAATAGCATTAAATTATTACAGCGCCCGACTGAATAAATTCAGGAGAAAGTTTCAGTAGTTTTGTGAACAAACAGTTTAATGTTAGGCTGGTAGGCTAAAATGGGACAGGGCGCTGACAACACGAATATATCATTTATGTTGGAACCAAAGTTTTTGGTAAATAATGTAGTGTCGTGAAGGGACGGTGAATATACTGTTTAATGCTTGTGACTATCAGGGCCCTACTCAGATAGTTTTATTTTTCTGTTTTAACCGTTCAGTTGCCAAATGGCAAAAACTAAACCTTTATAATTTCGTCACGTCCGTCTGTCCGTCCGTCCGGATGTTACACAGTCAGTTTAGTCGGAGTGAATGTTTTTACTTTAACACAAATCTAGGAAACTCTGTCGTTAGACAAGCATTTATAATTTAGCTGATCTGTATTTTTAAGAACGTAATAATGTCAAAAATACCTCTTAATTTCCCTACATTTATGTCACGTTTTTGACATTGATTGTCTCTGAGATAAGATTGCGACTACATTTAGAACGTTGTTTTTCGAGAATTGGCCTCCTGAACGCCAATTCAAACTCAAAGCATTTATTTCCAATAAACCAATTACAGGCACTTTTGAATTGCGACGGGGTCGGTCAGTAAGAAAGATGAAACTAGTTGCCCATCCCAAAGCGTTGTAGGTATCTATGGAGAAGAACGGGCAAGAAACTCCACGGACACTCTTTTAAATCAAAATATGGTTTCAAAATATTGGTTACATCATTCATGTTGAAATTATGCATGTGAGAACGATGCAAAAAGTTAAATGCGTCCGTAATAAAAAGACAAACACAATTCAAATATTAAATTAAATTAAAATAAGCCGTGGCCGCTAAGAGATGACCACTGCCTACTGACGGCGCCCGTTCACGAACATGACGTTGAATTCCCGTATTTAAAAAAGTTTTGACAGATTGAGACTGAGTTTAGAATGCAAACGTTCTTAAAAACACGAGAATTGCCAATAATTTACTGATGGCTGTCGTCTTAAGGCTCCCGGCACAAAGGCGCCGCTCGTCGCGCGGCACGCGCTGCCTTTGTGTACGTTGTCAAAATCGCGCCAGTGTGTACGAGCCTTTATATAACCCGGGTCGATAACATGCGCGCAAACATTCGTTCGAGGTTCGCGCACTTTGATGTGCGTCAAAAACCGACACGGCTTGGAAAACCGTGAATGTGGTAAAAACTGTGCATTATTCACTTGCGAACGTCGTCCTACACTAGCGGGTTCGCGTATTCGTGCGAATGTGCGTGACCGGCATAATATTAATAACTTCTCTAAATTGATGGCAATACCGAAATTATACGAGTATGACGCAATAGTCCCCTAAAACATAAACATCTCCAATTTTTAGAACAGGCTCCTACAAACAGGCGCGACACGCGACGCGAATCGCAGGCGACACAAAGGCATCGTTCGACGCACGACAGGCGGTGCCTTTGTCTTGCGTCGCGTGTCGCGCCTCTTTTATAGAAGCCTAAAGGGAATGGTTTTCACCTTAACGCCGGATTACACATAGCCCAACCTAGATGATGAGATCTTGTGGGTAGTATACAAAATTATAAAATACAGTTTGATTAATAAGTACAATAAGGTCAGCCTGTGGGAATTGGAATTTGCCGAATTTTCGCCAATGTTTTTACGTGGAATTTGGAAATAATACCTTGAATGAAATTGTCAAAAATAAGATTTAACTACTGCTAATCAAGTTATTACGCTGTTCTATGAAAACGGTATTATGTGGGCGAATCTATATACATAACTAAAAATTAAATGATGTTCGTTGATAACGCATTATTTGTGAACGGCTAGACCGTTTAGCCAAATTGGTCCAGCCGTCCTCAAGTGATTTTTTGTTTTAATTAAAATGTTTGTAATAGTCCGAATTAGGAGTATAGGGAAATATATGTTTTAAAGATTTCCTGTTTATTTTTTTCAAATTAAGGACATATTGAACGTCTGTTTTTCTATGGGATTTTGTATGAACTTTTGGACAGGACAACGTCAGTCTAGTCAGCTAGAAAATGGTGGTGTAAATAAAAACAAGTACAATGTAGGAAACCAACAGAAAAGTTTTAAGAACGTATTATCATTCAAGAGTTGACACGAATCTATTATCATTATTTCACAGTTCAGTTATAAAACTACGACTAACGAAAGGTATTTACTAGGCAGATGTGTGTGGAAACGCCGGGAGCGGACGCCCTAGGAAGACATAAGTAACCTTATTGGTGATGTTCTTCAGAAAGGTCAGATGCGTAGTACTCACAACCGGCGTGCGTGTATGACCAGATGTATGAACGTAAACGAGG
Organism: Griposia aprilina; assembly: GCA_916610205.1. Classification (NCBI taxonomy): domain Eukaryota; kingdom Metazoa; phylum Arthropoda; class Insecta; order Lepidoptera; family Noctuidae; genus Griposia; species Griposia aprilina. The sequence goes on along the minus strand of OU744285.1, from coordinate 4,960,592 downwards.
CAAAAGGAGTATGTAAGGATCGTAGCGGGTGGCGTTCTGTAGTTTCTGCCTACCTCCAGGGGAAGAAGGCGTGAGTTTATGTATGTATGTCTGTAGTTATAAAATCACCACAACTAAATTCCACCACCAACAAACGTTCCATCCACCCACCCCACAAGTTAAAATTTAAAACACAGATTTTAGTTCACGTTTGTTTGAGCGTATACTTTCAAGTATACGCTCCAACAAACGTGAACTAAAATGTGTCATAGGTGCGTATTAAAATAGTATCATTCATAAGTACATCGGTATAACTAAAACTTTACTTATACATATAGAAAATAAAGGCTCGATACGCGACGCGAATCGCAAGCGACCCTAAGGCGCTGCTCGTCGCGCGACAGGCGGTGCCTTTGCGTCGCGCCTGTTTTAAGGAGCCTTAAATCCTCATCATCATTAACATCCTCCTTCCCTTATCCCAATTCATTTGTGGTCAGCGCGACATGTCGTTTTCTTGCAAACTTCTCTATCAGTCGTCATCTCGGTATATCATCTCTCACACAGTCCATCAACCGTTTCTTTGGTCTCCCCCCACTCGTATAGCCATCCTCACTCATACCTAAACCTTTCCTGACGACATCGAAATCTGAAAGTAAACAATACGTTTAAATATAACGCTCAAATATTCTCGGGCACATAGTAATTAGAAAGGTTACATTATACAAAGGACCGGACAAACAAGGGCAAAGGACCTAAAATAAAAATAACTTTCCCAAAGGAATATTTATTTTGTACCTGAGCTAAAAAGTTTAAAGGTATGGTCGAATTAAATTGGGTTTAGAATATAGGAGTTAATTAATTGTAATTAATATTTTTTTCATGGTCTGTAATTCTGTATCAGTTTATTTTAGAGGCTGTTTTTTTTTTAATTTTGTCTAGTTTCAGCTGTACTCGTGCAGTAATGGTTCCATACTACCAAAATTTACTTTACTTCCTAACATACGAGTAAAACCTTGTAATTATCACTTGTTACAGGCTGTTTTATTTTTAGGCCAGTGTGTGCAGTCAGCCTCAAAAAGATGTGTAAGTACATCGACAAGAATTCATTTCATTGTCTACAATCTGTGTTCTCTGTTGTAGCATTATGCTGAGCGATTGTCGTTTTGCGTAGATGAGACGCATATTTTCCCGCAACTCGTTATTTTTTGTATTTGTGTGTTTTTCTCTGTGTCATGTTTACCGCAAATACTTGAACGTTTTTTTTTTTTCTTTTCTATAATGTATCGAATATGTAGCCACAAAACATGTTACATATTGGGCACAACATAATCAGCCACCAGTCAGTGGGAACCTCATAAGGTTCCCACTGCTGGGCAGGCCTCCTCTCTGTGAGAGTGTCATATTGAGTACTTAATTGTAACTACACACTGAACACATTATGAAACACAAATTGTAAACAATCAGATGAATTCTTGTCGATGTTATACTGTATATTTTTAAGGCTAACTACCATCGTCGATCCCATCATCGCTTAGGTACCTTCAGGAGAGGAGGTTTATCGCGAACCTATCAAACAAAAAAAGGGATATATTTAACTGATCCTCTAAAAACTTATTGACCTTCTAATAACGGACCCTTTTAAAAATTAACGAACCTCTAAAAAGGTTTTGTGCTTCTAATGATGCACACTTTTTAAAAAAATGATCCTTTTTTTAACTTTCTGGCTTTTTCTCAGTTGTTCTCAATAACTAAGCTAGTGTACACCGACCGTAATAGCAATTATTGGAGGTTCCGGAAAAGAGGCGCAATCATTATATTAGAATGTTAAAAAATATCTTTGGTTAGCAAAACGGGAATTATTTGAGGTTCTGTTAAATAAATACATGTCATAAAAATAAGCCTTCTTGAACATTTCTGCTGTAAATCACTAGTTAGTTTATTACATTACCTACAAAAGTATATTATCGCCAACATTTATTACCATCAAGGTTATGTGATACCACGGTATGGAACCTTGAACATAAATCAGCTAGTAATTTTGACGACTAGCCTTTGCCCACGGATTTGCCCGCGTGGAGTTAGGAAATTATCCCACAGGGACGTACTACCGGTATATAAAAAGTGTCCCAAGTATTAATCCAATTATAAACTAACTGTGTGCCAAATTTCATCCAATTCCGTTCAGCAGTTTTGGCGTGAATGTTCACTGCGCTACTTAAAACATAAGAGCGCGAAATGGCTGAAATATGATTTATTTTACGTTTTCAACCCCTATATCTCCTCCATTTCGAAAAGTTTAGAAAAACGGAATCGACAAAAAAAAACATATAATTATGGAACCTGCTCACAAAATATCACGAGAATTGGTTGCGAAATGCGACCTATAGAGGAGAACAGCCATCCGCCGGACATCCGGACGTATGAAAGCATTTTTGCTCAAGCTGAAACGGAAACGCTTCGTCAATAACGTTCAACCTGTAATTTTGACTGAATAACTTTTAGGCGACAGACAAAAATGTCTTTTTTATAAATCAGTTCCTTTTCATAATGTTTAAATACGTAATTTAATTGACTGCCTCGTTGGTGCAGTGGTCGCAAGCGGTACTGCTGAGCGTGAGGTCCTGGGTTCGATTCCCAGGACGGATAAAGTGTTATTGGGTTTTTCCATCCTTCTCAGGAGAAGCCCGGAAACCGACTTGTGCCTGGTTGATGGCAATAGGCTCGCCCCCTGTTACATGGGATTTAAACATAACTGGCGAAAGGTGGGTGCACTATAGGCACACCTCTGTCTAACCCTTTGGAGAATTTAGGCGTGATGCTATGATGAAGTAAAAAATAGTAGAATTTTATGAATTCTTGAATTGATTAGAATGATTCAGTGCGTAAGAGTTTGGGAAATTGAAAATCTCTGTTTCCACCTAGTTCATTTACCAACGAAATATAAAATTTCCTACCAGGACATAAAAAGTGGAAAGTAACAATAAATCACCATTTGTCGAGGATTTTACGAGCACATGTGAAAGTAAAAAAACCCTCAGATATACATAAAAAGGAAATACAATTTCCCTGCATCAAAGTCAACTAAAGAATGAGAATTTAATATTAATATTCTGATGTTATTCAACTTCGTTTCAAAGAGTACTTTAACTTCTAAATAATAATTTCATGTAGGATGTTAATTATATTGGAACTCTAGTTTATTTCAACATTTTGTATATTTTAATAAATTGCTCATTAAGGCTCGTGCACACTGGTGCGACGCGACAGCCCGACACAAAGGTGCCGCCGGCCGCGCTGCACGCGGTGCCTTTGTGTACGCTGTCGCGTCGCGCCAGTGTTTACGAGCCTTTACGACGAAACGTGACATAAACGTGAACTAAATTGTGTCATAGGTGCGTATTAAAATAGTATCATTCATAAGTACATCGGTATAACTTAAAACCTACTTACATAGAAAATAATATGAAATGTGATATCTTGCTCAATACGTTTATTTATAGAATACTAATACTAAAGCTGAATAGTTTGTTTGTTTGATTGAACGCGCTAATCTCTGGAACTACCAGTCGGATTTGCATTTGATAGCCCGATTCTTGAAGAAGATTTGTTTATGGGAATTGTTATTTTATATAACATCACGCTACAACCCATAGGAGCCGAGCAATAAGAACAAAAGTCAGTAAGAATGCTAAGCGAAAACGAAGTAAAAGCGCGGACGGGCGATGGGATGCGACGCGGTAATTCGGGGGGCGAATTTTCAAGAGGACGAGTCGCCAGCTGAAGCTAGTCATCCCTTTTTAATCTCCTTTAGCATTAGTTAAAAGGTGAAATCCTGCGAAATTCTTTTCCTTTGCAAAAAACGCATGAAATTTTGAATTGCAGGAATCACCTTAAGTAATGCTAAAGTAGGGTTTGATAAGTTCTCAACTTGGAATTCTCAATTCGGAAACGTGGTGTTTGTTCTCTACAGACTACTAAATAAAAGCATCCTAATATTTGAGTAAAGAAAACAAGGGCTCGTGGCTAATTAAAAGAATAAGGTACGCTTGCCGAGGTCGGTTTGTGGACGGGTGGATGACAGACCTTCCATTACATATGTGACCACCCTTCGGTGCCTCGGCAAACACTTTAAGCTGTTGGTCCCGGCTGTCATTCACAGATCTTTTAATCGTAATCGCAGATTTAATTTTAATCGTATTGCATGTGGGTTCCATGGAGATTTGTTTATTGATCGACGAAAACACATAAGGAAAAATATGTTTTAAGTTTTTTTTTTATTTTATTTTATTTTTATTTGGTTTCATGAATAAGTATATTGCCTGCTGATATAGTACCGAATTTTCACTTACTACAACGTCGAACAATATAAAATACAAAATAAGTTATCAGCGGTACCTCATAACGTCAAATTATTTTGACAGTACTAACACCAACCCAGAGTTAACTCGCCCACATCGGTGGGTTTAATATTTAAAAGTTTAACTCTAGGTTTACCTCTAACTCTTGGAGGCCCAAGATGAATTATTTGACTAACCCTGAGTTAGCTGTTAACTCCGAGTTATTTAGCACCCATGAACGCGCAAGTGGGCCGAGTTATAGTTTGACTGTTATATTATTTTTATTAAACTAAACTAATACTGAGTTTATCTTGGACATTACTGACATCGCTGAAGGAAAACCTCGTGAGGAAACCGGACTTATAAGTAGTTAAATGTAAGTTTTAAATCGCCAACCCGCCTTGAGCACGCGTGGTGATCAATGTTCGTGCCTTCTCTAGATGAGAAGAGGCCTTTGTGTTAAAGTGAGACAGTAATAGTCTGGTATTATTAGTTTTAAGAATCCCCAATAAAGGCTCGTGCACACTGGCGCGACGCGATAGCGTGACACAAAGGCACCGTGTGCCGCGCGACGAGCGGCGCCTTTGTCATGCTGTCGCGTCGCGCCTGTTTGTGGGAGCCTTAACATGCGACATACGATTTTTAAGTTCAGTCTGTGAGTTATGTGAAGAATTTGTGTCTATGTTTTCGATCATAAAACTATTTAGTATTCAATAACTTAAAATAAACGCGATATGTAAGTCAGTAATCTTATCAATCTTGTGATATTTGGTCATGTCTAAAAATGATAAGTTCTTTACTGTTCTATGAATATAAACACACGTAATACACAAACATATTCCAATAAATAAAGAACAATGAAGTAGCACTCCGACATAAAGGGTGTAAAAGACACTTAACGAAGCCGAGAGTCACTTCACAGACTCCCCGTCATTGTTATCATTTTTTTGTACTGGACCATACCTGGGAACCTTCTGGTTACGGAGATATTGAAGGTCAACATTCCAACTTTTACTGACGTTTTATTTAAAAACATGTTTTTATGTTATAGGTAACACAACTTTAAATACCTCCACGACCCCTGTACCGTTGCATGCACCCATAAGCACAATGTTTTGCGTGCGTTAAGTTGCGCACTACAGTAAACAGCGATTTTTCACACCAAATATAGAATTCGTTTCCCAGCAATTATTTTTGGCCTATGTTACCTAGTTTGATGTACAGAATGCGTAGTTGACGGCTATGTGATGGGTCTTTTTACAGCCTGTATATTATTTTTTCCGTCATTTCACTACACCATTGTTAGGCGATGCACAGAATAATCTTCTTTCCTATTTTCATAGATATAAGTGGAGCATGTAGTTCCTTAGTAAAATGGCTATGTACAATGACATGACAAAAATATAAGGGTTCCATTTTTTCCATTCGGCTACGGACCCTAAAAAACACTGAAATGTTACTCCAAACGTGATCACAATTACAGACCAGGTTTTCTCAAGATGTTTTCCTTCAACGCGAAAGTCAAAGTCAGATGAAAGCAAATGCAAAAGAAATAGAGAATAAACAACAAAAAAATCGTGTCTCCCATATACGCGCACCTCAAAGCATTTTCCTGTAACAAAACTCGACTGTATTTCAAATACTTCTCATACATTATATTTCCATCGATTGACTATCACAAATTGTGCAATTTATGACATACTAGCTGCTGCCCGCGGCTTCGCCCGCGTGGACATCGGAAATTATCCTACAGGAATGTGCTGTCGCGATAAAAAGTAGCTCGAACATCAGCTATCTGACAGTGAAAGTCCCGTCAAAATCGGTCCAGTCGTTTCGGAGATTCCCCGGAACAAACAGACAGACAGACAAAAATTGAAAAAAAAAAATATTTTGGTACATGTACCGTGTATACATCCATATACATTTAGTAAAAAGCGGTTATTTTAATATTACAAACAGACACTCCAATTTTATTTATCTGTGGGTATAGATTATCTTACAGTACTTTATATTTTCTTGGATACACACGTAACAAGACCATACATTATCAGTGCGATAATAATGACAAGCCCCTACCCAACATAGTGGCCCAATTTCTTCAATATTTTGCAAGATAAACTGCTTTACAATACCTACTATTCAGTCCCAAAAATTTCATTCAATTTCAAGCCTTGACCCTCATAAAATAATGCTCATTATTAGACGCATTATTTTCTATATTATTAGTCCGTTAGGGTCACTTTTACTGTTGTAATTGGCAATTCTGTTCGCTGAAACTGCTAGGGATCATTGTCAACCATACCTATATGTAATGTTTTTATTAAGTATGTAATACCTTATATTGTTCTTGATTATAATTTAATAGCATAAAGGAAAATTTTGTGTTTTTATTAGGCGTGGGTAGTAAGAACGAACTTGGCGGAGGTAGGCGGATTTGGGCCGGCACTAGCCGGGGATCGTGGAAGGCGCACAAGTTCCCATGATCCCCGGTGCAAGTGTGGGAAGGGAACACCGGGGTGGTTTTTAGTCAGTAAGAGTCTGACAGACCCCTCCGCCCGCCCAGGGTGGAGGACATCCATGAGGATTTTTCACACCAGAACAAAAAAAAAAAGTTAGGCGGGCTAAATTACCTGCTGGAATTTAGTGGCTATGAGTTTTCTTTGAAACAATACTAACTGCTCAGTACATCCGATCAGTTTTAATATTAAAAGGGTTCAGGTTTATTACCAGAGATCGAATATTCGGATGCATATTTACCTAAAGTTAATTTTAAGCTATGAAAGTATGGAAGCAGCTTCTTAATTTTTTTTTTTTTTGTAAAAAAATATCTAGGGATGCCAGGAACACCGGGACTGCATAACTAGTTGGGTATTTATTGAATACTTAATAACCATCAATTTCATATCAATCGTCAACCTTGAAAATTGGTTCCACCTAAAAATTACCATATGAAATATTCTGAAAAATTCTTAGGTGGAACAAATTTCCCTGGGTTCACCATTGATATAAAATTGATGATTATTATTCAGTAAATATATACTTCCTTCTGTCGCAACTAGCATTTTGATCAACATAAGGTGTAAAACAGAGCTGCAATTTGCAAAAAAAACAAAGAAAATTTTCAATTTGGCGGACTACAGCTAAGAATCCCCCTTACAAAATTCATCTGAATTATCTTAAGATATACATATTTCACCAAATTTAAACAGAATTATACTACTGTAACAATGTTGATACTGCTTGTCTTCCTGCTCATCCTGTAGAGGGAGACAAGCCGTGAAGACAAACAAGGTGTTCAGTTAATCCGGCATCAGTCTGCCACTAACTTTTGCTGTCTGAGCGCATGAATTAATTACATTTTAAAGTTCCCGATTTGTGAGTCAAACAGCTTGGGGATCCGGCTATGTTAAGCACATTGGTGACGAAGTGTTGACTTCAATGTGCCGTTGTATTGATCGATGTACAAATGAATTATAGGCTAGGGATACTTAAAGCTGAGCGGAAAAAGGCGTCGGAATTTCGAGATGTTGCTGCTGCAACCAGATAACGGTGCGGACATTATGTTAATACAGTATTTTTATCTCACGAAGCGACGCGCGCTTTACTCGAGGTAACTAAGTGTAAAAACACGCTGCGAGTGTGTGCGTGAGGGCGAGTAGCGTCAGCAAATAAAAATATTATACACCGTTTCAAAAACGGATGCCAGAAATGGAACTACGGCCGCGAAGTGCGCACACTAGTTACTAGAATTTCATTGTTTTATAATATTAATAAGTAAAGAACAAGTTTAAACATTATGTTTTCATTGGACAACGTCCATTAATGATTCAACACGCGGCATGTTAAAATGTTCCGGAAGTTCTATATCTAGGCAAAAAAGAATCGTGATCTTTGCCATGCCATGATCTACGAAATGACACGCGTGTTTTGTCGTGTTTTCCTATCGGATGTGTTCCTAGTCTGAATAAGAACATGTGAATGATTCTCTAAGTCATAGTAGAGATCTCGGTTACAGCGTTTGTTCAGAAGATTAAATCATAACTTAAAAGGCTTACAAGAGCTAAAGCACGGTCACTGTCGGATTGCATAGAAAAGAAAGAGACGCGCGATGACACAACGCTGGTAATTTATTGCAAAATATGAAGCAATTATGGATTTACAAAAAATCTATTCATTGGACTAAAAAAATAAAACACTATCACGTTAGTATTTTACTTGTAGAATAATCTGACAAAAAATCTGAATGTTTGCATGTATATTAGTATGGTTTTTAATCGTTGAAAGAATTTTTTAGAGGTATCTTCGTGATTTTTTCTATCATATCAAGTTAATTGTATTATGTTTTCAACACACTATCTAACCAGCATATATCCAGAAGAATGCTATATATTTTTCTGATTTTGGTTACTGCAGTGGATCATATATTTTTAGGCATTATAAATTTGCGTTTAGGTCATGTAGTCCCCTTAACATGACGCCTTTATTCTCCTAAGAATTAGGCAGAGGTGTACCCCTACACTTTGCCAGTTATGTTTAAGTCCCATGTAACAGGGGGCGACCCTATTGCCATCAAACGGGCACAAATCCAGACTCCGGGTTGCCACTGAGAAATTCTAGATGGAAAAACGCCATAACATTTTGCACGTCCCGGGGATCGAACCCAAGATCTCAGCGGTAGCGCTTGCGGCCACTATGCCTTGCCGTTCCAAAAGTAACAAACTACTTTGGTAAGTGCAAGAAGGTACTCATAGTACCTACCAAAATTAGTGAATAAGCTACCCCCAAAACTGATTATGCATTTCAAGTCAAAGGACCAACTTTTAAGAGTTCTACTAAAACATTATATATCATTGTGTCCATAGCTATGTTTGTAACAAACTTCAAATTTGCGTAAAAGCCTCTTTGTAAAATGTGAGATTTTTTTATCTCGACTTTATTATTTTATAGTTTACTTTTAAGTTTTAGCACATTAATTTTTAAAATTACAAAATATGTAATCTAGACGCTGAAAGAGAACAACTGCCGAAAAACTGTTATGCAGTTTGCCAGACTTCATAGAATGTTATTGGTAATACGAGTAGATAAATCGAATAAAAAATTAAATAAAAAATAGGCAGTCAAAATCATCAAATCGAAAAGTAAGTTATCTCTGCTTCGAATTAGGGGGTCTACCGTCTTAAGTGCGAAATCCGTAGTTACGGGCGTTTCCTACTCCATATCACCTACGGACATAAGATTAGTTTGGGCCCGACCTAGGAATGAATGACCCCACGATGTGACAATTGTCTCTACTACCGATGTGTTTTTACCTGTCCGAAAAAGTTAAGTAATCGGGTGTAGGATTCACTCCAAAGTTTGAAACCACTTTCGGACTAGCCCGTATCTTCGTTGACGGACTTAGATAGTAGGCCCCCAGTCGATGACTCACAGCGTATAGAAACACGAATATTTCATTCGCATATAATATGCAACGAAGTCACAGACATACGCTTGCATTATAAAAGTATTCACCATAAAAGTTCATTTGAACTCTCAAACTCAATTGCCAGTCAACGCCTTACAAATTCGACTACCGTAACTTAAATTTCTTTACAATTTGCTAGCTTGTTCTTGTAACAGTCAATAAAATACTGATTGATGTCTCTATGGTTGTTGAAGTGAAAAGTTTAGAAGCACTTTGCGTTCATTCTGAACAGTGAATGAACCTGAACGGTCACGCTCGGGTCGGTGACGCTGAATCGGGTATACTCGGCTCCAGTCGGTCGGTGACGCTGAATTGCGTATACTCGGCTCATATAAATTTTCACTTCTATCGTGTAGTCGTATCATAAGCATGCACACTCTCTTTAGGCTTCAGTCCCCAAAGGGTGCCAACGAAACCCTATTACTAAGCCTCCGGTGTCCGTCCGTCTGTCTGTCAGCGGACTGTACCTCATGAACCGTAATAGTATTTATATTGCCGCTATAACAAAAAATTATAAAAATAAAATAAATTAACAGGGGGGGGGGGGGGGGGCGCATTCAAGAATCGTGTTAAAAAATAATGTGGTGGAACGGAACTATTCATGTGCGAATCCGAATCACACTTGGCCGGTTTTTTATCGTGAGAATCCTTCAATGGAAAAAGCTAAGCTTACTATCGTTTCTAATAAACTGAACGATACATATTATAACGATATTACATAACAATTCTCTGAAAGAAACTAACCTTTCATTATCTTCGTTGTATAACTACTTAATTAGCGAATCGACAATTCTCATTACGGTGGCCTACGGGGCAAATGGATCATGTTCGGTAAGGAAGCCAATACACGATATCAAAAATATGGCAGAAGAGATAAAAATTCTGCAAGGTTATTTTGTCGAAATATTCCATCAAAGCTAACCAATTATAGCAACGAAATAAACAAATCATTTGTTAGTGTGAAACAATTGTAGTAAATAATATTATTTAAATTACTTACGTATGTAATTTTATTAATATCAGCAGAGAAAAATATAAGATATACATTTATCAAAAGAAATCTAACATTTAATTTTTGTTCACAAACGACACAGGCGGACCAACGCGCCTCATCGCTTCAAGATTGTCATTATATTCAAAGCCGTGGGATATCAGCCTTCAATTGCACACGGCAAACACCGATCATCTGTCAGTCTTATCCATCCAATACAATATTACAACGTTGCCAAGATCGTTGCTCCACCTAGCCTCAGACCAGAGTCCATTGACATATACACCCAGTTTATTTCCCAAACCAGTTCTGAACTTTTTTATCTCGTGAACTTTAAAAGAAACCAGTAACCATCGAAACACGTGTTTTGTAATAAGCATTTAATTTACACGTTGCTGTACTTATCCCCAACGAAATGTGATATTGGCGTGAAAGGTCTTTCTGAAACACCTAAGGAGATTACGTAAAGTATGTTTTGATTATCTTAAGTCTGCCGGTCTTAGAGGTGGTAATAAACAAGGTATATCGGGATTAATTCCCGATAGTTACGGTGAAAATTTGGATGGTATGTAAGACTGAGATCAATTTGTCTAAGGTGACGAAAGCCTTGGCGCATAACTTAAGCTTCATCGTTCAAAAGGCCAGGGTTAGACAGGAATGTAGAATTACAGGCTTAGTAAATTCTAGGTTATCTTCCAACTTAATCTGTGGTTTTAAATTCTGGAATATTTATATTCTATTGTCATGAAAAGCTTCGGTACAAGGGAAGATAATTTGGAAATTGAAACAATGTTTTCGTAAAACAAGGCCTTCAATTTCATAAAACGCCATGATAACAAACCAGCAGGCCATAAAGAACGGTCGGAAATAAACGATAAAGAATACTATCAACCATAACAAAACAACGATGGCACTAGTAGAAAATGACCTTTGAAAACATTTAAACTCAGTACATTTCATAGACATTTCTGATTTTGGTCAGATCGCTGATGGAATGGTGATTGAGAGTAGAGACACTAGGCGGAAAAAGACCAATAGCAAGATGAGTCAACCCTTTATTGGACTTCCTTGATTAAGTGACATAAGGCAAAAAAGAATGGCGTAAAATAGAGGAGGTTTATGCCCAGGCAGAGAGTTGGAAAAAGCTGTTGATAATTAATTCGTCATGATCACGTGGTTCTTTGCAAGCAGAGCTGTATATATCTGAATGGTTTCTCATCAATATAAGCTGCACTGTCTTCACCGAAGTAATAACAATTACTCTTGTCTTCGGGGCGTACAAATTGCATTGTGATATGCGTGTACCTTTCATTTTTACCTGCGCATGCGTTCAATAGAGAAAGTTATTAAGACCACGAGGTTATTAGGCCATTGTTTATTTGTTTGTTTGTTGTTATTTGGGCATGTCATTTATTTTTGTACCCATAAAAGCATGTGCAGGTAGAATGCAAGTTTGTCTTTTAATGTATCTGATTTGAGGAGCTTTTTTTTGTAAAAGTGGCTATGTATATTTTGGGTGGTTTTTTTGTTCATGAATAATCGTCGTTCTAGAATACAGACTGTCCATTTCTCACGTGTTGATTTTATGTTTCGTGTTCTTCTCTCGAGTTTGCACGAGTTAAGGGCGTACAACGGTACACTAGCGCCACTCCTTTAAAAAACATTATCTCGTGACTGATACGCAGTGATCGGAAAAAGGTGAGCTAAAATACCTAAAGTTCGAAAAAGAACAGAGACCTTTAAACTGGAGACGCCTTACGACAAAAAATTTTTTCGGGACTAATGTCCCGGGTTTCAAAACATTACAACAACTAAAATTAATAAAGTAAAATAACTATCGAATTCGTTTCCTGTTTCGGTTTAAAAAAATATATTCACGATTTTTACTGTCGAGTCGAGTCAAGACGAGATTTATTTCGCGTCGCGCCTGTTTGTGGTAGCCTTTAACCTTTTCCAAGAAAAACAGTGAATCGTACACTTACTCATATTTCCACCAGCTAATGTATTAACCGATTACTATTCTGCAAACAGACGTCTAGGAATACTTAAGTACTATGATTTACTTAAGTTGAAGATTAAGACAATGTAACTGTGTGCTTGCAATCCTTTTATCTTAAGCTAATTTTTTATTCGTCGGAAGAGAACTTGAAAGTTATACGAATTGTTATTGTGATGTGTTGTTAAATATCTCCGAGAAATGACTTAGATTAGAATTTTGCCTTATAATGTTCCCACTGCTGGGACTCAGGCCTTATCTCTGTAAGAGGGAGTCGGCTGCAATCCACCACGCGGGTCAAGTGCGGGTTGGCAGATGGCACACGTCTTCGAATTTTTGGTTCTAGGACATGCCGGTTTCCTCACGACATTTTCCTTCACCGTTTTGAGAGCAGTGGTAATGAAATAATTTACATAAAGTAGAGTACCTGCTTGGTATCGAACCCACGACCCACAGTTCGTAAAATCGCGGCCGTTATCATTGGGCCACACCACTGCTACACAGCACTGCTGCACTGAAATAATAAGCGAATTTTATCTGTTACTCTCATAATAACACTATTCTGTTGTTCTTTGAGCCTGGGCTAATTGTGTTTTTGAGTTGTGTAGCTATCTTAAATTAACTTTATTTATTAATTTCCACTTTTAAAAAAGGTGTCCTTTCATATGTATCGACGATTTCATAATCTTCATTGACAGGGATAATCATTTACTAATTTATTTTTTTCTTTTGTTCCAGGTAAGAATTAACCATTGAAGAGAAATTAATGAATAGTAGAAATAGTACGAAATATGCGTCCTTCAGTTGACCCGGCAAAGTACACGTGGACGACGCCGCGAAGCTCCGGCGCCGCAGGCACTAATGAATTAGCGGTAAGTCAAAACTCGTTATTAACCTACAAAGTAGGCACATCGTCCGCAGCCCGAAGGGCCAACAAAATGTGAACTCAAGCCCGGAGCAATACTTATGTAATAAGTTGCGCAAAAGAAATGTAATGCCAACAACAGGTAACTACGAAAGAAAAAAAAAACGCCTAGAATCTACTCTTTTTTCTTGTCGGTTCAGAAGTTGCCTCGTTAGTGTAGCTGTAGGGGTTAGAGCATAAGTACTGAGCTTGAGATCCTGGGCTCGTACACCAGCTCATCATCAGCAGCCTACAGCAGTCCACTGCTGGGCATTGGCTACTCCAATTGCACGCCATTTAGCTCGACTCTCAGCAACTCTCATTCAGCTGCTAACAGCCACCCTGCGAATACCGTCGTTCACCTAGCCTAAGGGCGTCCTACCTTACGTTTGCCAATTCGCGGTCTCCACTCAAGCATACATCTACCCCAACGGTCATCGGTTCTACTGGTAATACGGCCGGCCCATTGCCACTTCAGCTTGCTTATTCTGTGAGCTGTGGACAACTTTGGGTCTCTACCGGATCACCTCATTCCGGGTTTTCTTCTTAAGAGAGACACCAAGCAGCTCTCCAGCTCGTCATTGAGAAATAATTGTGAGTAGCTGTTTGTAGCTTGGATTCGTTCTCAGTTAATGGTAATAAACTCGTCCCCTATTACATGGGACTTGATGACGTGGTTAATATCTGGAGTTTAAAAGATACTGCGACCTCTGAGTTTGTTTCGGTATTCCTTCTCAGAGTAGTCGGATCATCCAGACACCGACCTCATCAAATTTTATAAATATTATTGATGTGTTCAAGTATTTGTATAAAGCATAGCTTATTATGGTGAAATGTGGAAGAGACATATCTTATTTTTCTTAGCGTCTCAATGACAATCTAAATAGTGTCTGCCCAAAATTTGGCTACGAGTTTGGCACCTTCAGTAGCGTACATCAGTTACTGTATAATGCCTTCGAGAAAGACAGGCGTACTGATACTTTTATTTGCATTAATTTAGGTGGCTGATACAATTTGCGAAAAATAAATCTATCTGGCGTTACCTACTAACAACATATTTTCACAACTCCTGCTGTAAGTACCCAGTTTTGAAAACCACATAAAATCGTACCCAGTATCGATTTATTCTTGGCGACGGGCATAGGTATCGTCCTGATAAGAGATAACGTGATAACAGTGTGTGCTTTGAGGGGAGCGGTCTTATCGCTTGCAAAACGGACTGGACTATGCCGCAATGTTGGCAGTACTGACTCACGACTGTGTACGGTCGGCAAAGGATAAATGATCTTTTTAAATTAAGATGGTTCAATATTTTTTGTAGTAGATAATTTTCTTTCATGACCTCTGGGGACGTATTTGACTTTCCCCTGAATGCTTCGAAAGAGCTTCATATGATGATTTTACGATGTAAGTACCTCAAATCTTGTTTCAGATTTATTTTATTTCCATACATACATAACATCACGCATGAATTCCTCGAAGAGTTTGGCAGAGGAGCACCTATAGTACACCCATATTTCACCAGTTATTTTTGAGTCCCATATAATACGGGGCGAGCCTATCGCCACTTAAACAAATACAAGCTTTATCCTCGTGTAAATTAAGTTTATTTCAGAATAATTACTATTGAAAAAGTCATTAAAAATATTGAAGTTGTAGCGTAAATTAAACTTCATGTGGGGTTATTTTTCCAAAAACACATTCGTTTACATGTTTAAAACTAAATTGCGAACGCAGGATACATAGTACACTGGGTAGCTTAGTTAGCTATTATTATAGCTCATTTATTTATCACGACATGACCAACAGAACAACAACATCACGCCGTTTCTCCCCGAAAGGTTAAGCAGAGGCGTACCTACAGAAAACCTACATTTCGCCAGTTATGTTTAAGTCCCATGTAAGGATTCGTCCATACTGATCTCTAGTCCTAACTCGCCCGGTCCGTATATATGGATAGCTACAAGTCGCAGGCGATTTGGGACTAAGGATCAGTATGGACGAAGCCCCATGTAATAGGGGACGAATGAGCAATTCAGGTTATAATATAGCTACATCCATCATCATCATCTTCATCTACATGTTCCGTATATATAGATAGCTACAAATCGCGGGCGAGTTGGGACTAAGGATCAGTATGGACGAAGCCCAAGGTAATAGGGGACGAATGAGCAATTCAGGTTATAATATAACTACATCCATCATCATCATCTTCATCTACATCTGTCCGTGACATCACAGCAGCGGGCCCTATCAGAATACCAGCGCTGCGACACTTTTTTTTTTTAAATGTCGCAGCATCAATCTGAGATAGGGGCCTTTTTTCTGTTGTTATTATCATTTTACTTTTTTTATTTTTGTTTTTATGAGTGTGTTTATTTTAGTTTGTGATAATCCTGTGCGAGTCCCAATATATAATTTTTCTTTCTTTCTCTTTCTTCTTACATAATACCATGCCTGTGTTCTCCGAAGAGTTAGGCAAAGAAGTTTAGTGCACCCACATGCGACTATGTGGCTCATTGCTTTTTTTTCTCAGTTAATTATAATCATGACCTGGCAATTTGAGTAATTTATGCGGCCTTCCCAAATGACCTTTTATTGGTATTGTTCGTCGAATCGTTGAGCTCCTTAAGTCCTGACTTCCTGAGTTGAGCTGCACGATTACTGACTAATGCGTGCACTGACTGGACAGGTCCACTCAATCTGTGTGATTCTTTCCTCAAAATACCATTTCAGATACCAATCTACATGGTCTTCACATGATCTGACCAAGATTATGGCGAGACTTTAAAAGAGACTGTGACCTCTTGAGTTTGTTTCGGCCTTTCTTCTCAGAGTAGTCAGATAGGAAACGCCGGCCTCATCTAGTTTAAAAAATATGATTGACGTGTAAAAGTGTTTGTAGAAACCTACTTACAGAAATAAAACTATTTATCATGTCCCCAGAAGTACAACGCAATATTTAGGTGCTCCAGGTTTTGCGTGTGAACTTTATTTCCGTTCTAGAGTGGTGTAGTAAAATATAACGTTTACTACTTTTGTTTACTGTAACTTTTGTTGCCGACCGTACCTTTATGAGGTATGGCAGGATTGCAGGGTCGTTGACTTCAGTTGAGTAGCAGTACTTATAATGTATAGGAATGGTTTTCAAAGGCAATATTATTATACTGAAGCAGTGTACTGGGAATACTGCTTCTTTGAGCCAATTTAAAAATATGGAGACCTGAATTACTGTACAGTATTTTACAAGTATTCTGAAATAAATAAATGAACAGTGGGGTAATTGCGTAACGCACTTACAATTGCAATCGCTTTCATTTTGATAATTCAACAACATTCATTACGTTATTTACAACAAATGAAGCAATTTATTAGGGATTGAACATCCTTCGGCTTTTGATAGAATGTGTGTTAGGCAATTTATTGAGGTACATTTTGATTTGAAAACGTAAACGTAGACCATAAAAGCTCGTACGGCTCGGCTTCCGAGAAACAGGCGCGACGCTACAGTAGGCCCGACACAAAGGCACCGCTCGTTGCACGACACGCGGTGCCTTTGTGTCCCGCTGTCGCTTCGCGCCAGTGTGAACGAGCCTTAACGCTGACGTTTCCTGTTTTCAGAAGTCGCTTCTTCTGTTTAAAAGTCAAAAGAAATTTCACTTTTGTTCCTTCAAAGACCTTCACTGTTTTGAATATCTTACATATTTTAAATAAACGTTTATTAATTAAAAAAAAATTATATACATTATCATTAAAAAGACTTCCTTATCAGGATTTAAGGTGAAAACATTCTTTCATCATGTTCAAAGTCAGCCGGTGGATTGTTAGTTCACAAACGCGTTCATCCGTCTCTCACATCAAAGCTATAAAACCGACACCAGTCCAATTTCAACGACAAATCTTTTCCTTGTAGGTACGTTCTAGTTTTTTTCCGGAAATTACAATTGTTAAGACGACAGACTGGCGGAAAAGTGAATAAGTTCCACTGAAAATATTTTTCTCTCGTATTGTTTGCGGGTTTTTATGATTCAGATAAGAATTATACATCGTCATTCTAAAAAAACCTTTGCTATGAAACTCATAACCGAATTGTAAAAGAAAAATAACATACAAGCATACATAAACTCACGCCTTCCTCCCATGGGGGTACGCATAAACTACAGAACGCCACCTGCTACGATCCTTACATAATTACTCCTTTTGCCTCGTTTACGTTCAGACGTATCTGGTTATACACAAAAGAATAAAAAGATACATGGTCTGGAAAAAAACATCAATGCAACGAAATAGTCTGTTCTATAGGAATTTGTTTTTTTATTCAAGAATCGTGTAAGAGTTTCGTAGCGAAAGGCGTTTAAAATGACGTGTAGAATCACCCCCTTGTCGGATGCAGGTGACTAAAGGCCTGGTCACACCGGATGCGTAGCGTGACGTGACGTGCGGACGCGCTTGCGAGCCACCTTGTCAGCAGCCATATTGAGTTGAGAGCATTTGGCGAAAAGAGGTTAGACAACAGTAATTCTTCTGATGAAGAAGCGTTATTGTTGCTACTATGCCAAGAATCTTATGCTGATGATTATCTTTACATACCGAGACCCTCCGTGCCTTGGAAAAGACGTTAAGCCGTCGGTCCCGGCTGTCATTCGTGGATCTTTGGCAGTCGTTACGGGTCGTCAGAAGCCCGAAAGTCTGACAATCAGTCATACCAAGGGGTATCGTATTATCTAGTGACTGGGTTGTGGAGTTCAGATAGGCAGTCGCTCTATGTAAAATACTAGTATTCAGCTGCATCCGGTTAGACTGGAAGCTGACCCCAATATAGTTGGGAAAAGGCAGGCAGGTGATGATGGCAATAGGCTCGCCCCCTGTTACATGGGACTTTAACATAACGTGCGAAATGTGGGTGTAGTATTGGTACTCCTCTGCCTGACCCTTCGAGGATTACAGGCGTGATGTTATGTGTATTATGATCCTACTGCTCTTATACCAATACCCTTTCTAGACATATCACACACAGGTTTCTTTCTTACTCTTATAGCTTTCTTGTAACTATATTGATATTGAATATAATTTCTTGCTTCTCCTTACGCAGAATAGGGTTACATTTTATAATATCAGAGCAACTTACATCAAAGTAAAAAAGGTCGAGAGTGAAACCCCCGTTGACACAAATCGTTATTGAATCTGTTACGCGTGTCTTAAGTTCTTTACCGACCTTATCATAACTGTCTTTTAAAAGAAAGGATGACAGAATTTCAAGTTAATCTCAATAGCAACCGACAAAAAGCCGGGTCCCAATAATTACATCAAAGTGATACAAAAAATGGAGCTCCTAAGCTTTATTCACGGACTCATCTAGACATGGCCACATCAAGACAAGTTTTATCTGAAATATTCAGCCTCAAAACGGTGAAGGAAAACATCGTGAGGAAACCGGCATGTCCTATAACCAAAAATTCGAAGACATGTGACATCCACCAACCCGCACTGGGCCCGCGTGGTGGCGCACTCCCTCTCTCTCTCAGAGAGGAGGCCTGTGACCCAGCAATGGAAATATATAGGCTGATTATGCTATTCAGCCTAGGGCCTAGATACATACTAACATACATAAATAGTATAAACACAGGCCTTTTTCCTATGGGTGTGAGCATAAACTAGAGAACGCCATGTGCTACGATTCACATCAAAGTCAAAGTCAAAGTCAAATCGTTTATTTCAAATAGGCACATAAAAAGGCACTTTTGAACGTCAAAATTTACAAAAAATAGAACTGATTCTAGTTGCCCCTTCCAAAAGGTAGTTTCGTATGGAGATGAATGGGCAAGAAACTCCACCGTTACTCTTTTAAAAATATTTTACAATATTACATATAATATAATAATAATATATAATATAATATAATATCACATACTCCTTTTGCTTCGTGTACGTTCATACATCGCGACATACGAGTACAACCAGGTTGTGGGCACTAAGCTCCTGACCTTTTTGAATGACATCACCAAGACTGTGAGTGACTGTCCTAAGTCGTTCCACAAACATTCGACTTAAATTCAAATTATTTTTAACGGACTTAAAAAAAATGAGGAGGTTCTCAATACGACTGTGTTTAAAAAAAAATATGTTTGTTAGCTCAGAACTTTTTTCTGGGTGAACCGATTTGGATGTTTTATTTGATAGTTGGTGCTTCACATGTGTTCCCATTTAAATTTGATCAAGTTCTGACCAGTAGTTTTTGAGTAAGGCTCCCGCAAACAGGCGCGACGCGACAGCCCGACACAAAGGCGCCGCCCGTCGCACGGCACGCGGTGCCTTTGTGTCACACTGTCGCTTCGCGCCAGTGTGCACGAGCCTTTATCCTTAATACTGCATATTTTTTCCACCTAGTTTATATTGATGATGTTTTAATAATTTCCTGTCACTGTTATTGACATATCAATCAAAGGTATACGAATTTGTGTGGGGTAGGTACCGCAACTAAAAAGTGAAAAATAAAAACTTTTTTACAAAAAAACAACCGACTTCCAAAAAAAACACTAAAAGACGTGAAAAATAACTTCGATTTCAGAAGTCGGTGGCCGAAAACGAAAATACAAAACCAAAGGCACCGACTTCCGAAATCGAAGTTATTTTTCACGTTTTTTTGTAAAAAAGTTTTTGTATTTACGCTTTTGGCCAGCGACTTCCGAAGGGTTAGTCCCGCTATGGTATGGTCCCGGTATGGCACCCTCTTAAAATACCTATCAAAAAGTCCCGCTATGGTACCCATCTTTTAGATCTACGTTAGACAATAGAAGGTACAACTGAAAAGAAAAGTGTATCTATAAATAAATACTTTTAGGAGTGTATCAATAAAACGTCTGTTTGCGATATTAAATCAGTCTTTTATTAATTCAAAATATTTATAAAAAAATATCAAACAGTAAAACGAAATATTAATTGCAATGTAATTTTTAAAATAATCAACAATATTAATTACAAATAATCAACATGGAGAAAAAGGCGCAAATTGTAAACATAAACTACAAAAAATAATAGCTTGTTCCCAACGAGTCACACCTCAACGGGTAACAGTGTGACTCGTTGGGAATGTTTTGGATAATAATTCCCAACGAGTCACAGTTACTGTTACACTGTTACTCGTTGGGATGATCCCACCTTGATTTAGGGTATCAATACATCTATCGCCACGAAATATTTTCGTTCTCAGATAAACAAAAATTGTTCCCAGGTATTTGGTACAACTTGGGGCACCCCGACTCGGACAGGTTAGGTTAGAAGGGGACGGCGGGGTCTGAAAGACCCCGCCGTCCCCTTCGTGGTTATTTTTTTTTAAACCGCCCAGAAGTAGGAGTCCCGCGAAGCGGGACTCCGTCGGCTATTGTGGAACTGATTTTGCATTGTTTGGTGACTACATTTTGGTGACAGATCTACTATTTTGAGGACAAACCCTATTATTTAAGAAACACAAAACTAATTAAATTGGTGATAGCTTACTAGTTAAGAAAAGATATTTTTTATTAATACTATTTTTTTCTTAACGCATTGTATAACTTTTCTTTACAACAGTACCAAAAACTGAAGGGTACCATAGCGGGACTTTTTGATAGGTATTTTAAGAGGGTGCCATACCGGGACCATACCATAGCGGGACTAACCGCTTCCGAAGTCGGTTGTTTTTTTGTAAAAATGTTTTTATTTCACATAAACCTACATGGGCACTTATGAAACGTCAGAAGTTAGATGAACCGTTCCAATTGGTCGTTTCCTATGGAGAAAACAGCCGGTAAGAAACACCACGGTTAGTTTTTAAAAAGTTATTGGGTTTTACAATGTTTTCAAAATTCATGTATATTAATATGGTAATGTTTATGGGAGGACAGTGTAGGCCCGTCAACAAGTAAGTACTAGGTATTTAACAAAATATAAAATGGTCTACAAATCGAAGCTTATGAGTCTAGTTTTTAGATAATCCTTTTGTTAGTCCTTTCACTCAGTTTACACACAGTCCAAAAAAAAAAACCATAACTGTTTATGGGTGATAACGTTTACTACAATCGCCATTTCTGGAAATCGGTGGACCGTTACAGGCCCTTAGCTGGCCCTTATCAGATTAAGGATCTCGAGAAAAAGGTAAAAAGGCCCATTAGAACAATTTTCCTGTACGTGTGGGATCCCAAACGGGCTCAATTATGTGCTATATGTTATGTGGCATACCGTGTGGTTTAGCGGTGTTGACTGGCCTATTTAGCCGTGCAAAGGCGACTAATGCCCAGAATTATACTCACAGAGCCGAAAATTATCTTAATTAAGTACTAGCTTTAGGGTAGCCAGAGATTAGGATTTTTGCTGTTCACGCTGTTTATGAAGACAAATACGAACGGGCTATTAAAGTGATATTTCAAAAGGGCTTATATTTCCTTAAAAAAAGAAGAAGTAAAACCTTGAATGTTTTTGTCAATAAATAATTACTATGCTCCATGTCCCAAATGTCCGTTCACCTCCAGCCTTGACGACCTGAGGAACGCCTCTTACTATTGAGTGAAGCCACCTACTTTGCCCAAACAATACATAAGAAACATAGATGTACCGTCGAAATGAAAAGAAGTAGAATGAAGGCTCCCACTTACAGGAGCGACACGACATTGCGACGCGACTTTAGTAGAACAATTCCTGTGAAAACTTCATGTACATTAGTCTACGTAAGGCGCGTCTTCAAGGCTCCTTCAATTAGGCGCGACACAAAGGCACCGCTCGTCGCGCGACATGCGGTGCCTTTGTGTCGCGTCGCGCCTGTTCGTAGGAGCCTTAAATAATTTAAAAAGACATCTAAATATAGAATGTAAAAGAAACCTAAGTCATAATTTGTGACTTTACAAATGAAATGAAGTAATTCGCCTTAATTTATATTTTATAGTGAATAGTTAATTATGGAACATTGACTGATCATGGAAATAAATAAGCCTCTTTGGAAAATCTCTCCTTCAATGTAAGGTCCTTACTTCGTCCCCCACTATAGGTAAATTTTAGCATCTGTGTGGGGTATACCTTGGCAGGTAGGATAAGGAACTGAATTGAAATACAGTCAGGGAAATTCGTATAGTCAAACCACAACGCTCAGCGTCATCGTCTTTGACAATTGTATTAAATGGCTAAAACACGGAAAATTTACGTAGAGTGTCAATTTGCTGAACAATAAATTTCCCTTACTACATAAGATCAGTGGTTAAGTTCAAGTGATACGGGCTCCTGCATCCTAATTACGTAACACATTATTTATCACAGTCCGAATCATTTTGAAGCCTATTGCTAAGTAATCCATTGCTTCCTATGTTCGAAAAATTGGTCTGCTCAACAACGGAAAAAACGCAATGAATGTTGTTGAACTGTCAAAATGAAACCCATTCCTACTGTTAGTGTGTTACGTAATTACCCCGCTGAGTAGGGTCGTAACAGTTTTCACAACTAAGACCAACGGCTTAACGTTCTATGTCAAAAGAATGGTCACCCATCCATTGATGATTAAATTCTGACTGTACTCATCATCACCAGCCTAACCTATTCTCAACTATGTTGGGGTCAGCTTCCAGTCTAACCAGATGCAGCTAAGTACCAGTGTTTTATATGGAGCGACTGCCTATCTGACGTACACAACCCAGTCACTGGGTAACACGATACCCCTATGCAAGACTGGTTAACAGACTTAAGACTCGTCTTTTCTGAATTTCCGTAACAGTGGTATCGGAACTAGAAAGCGATATTTTTCTTTCCTTCCCAAAAAAAGTAATAAGTAACCAGTCAAGCTTACGCCCTAATCTTAAGTAAACCATGAAAATTGCGAAAGCAATTTATAAAGGTTTTATCGCTAGCACTCAGCTGGTTTTATTATTATTTTTAACTATCAGAAAAGATTATAATTATTACTAGACCAGGGGGTTTACTCTATAAGCACGACATCAGTAGTTTCCGCCGACGATACGGGCGTTTCCTACTCAGTATAACCTACGGACATAAGATTAGTTTGAGCCCGACCTAGGAATTAATGACACCACGATGTGTTTTTACCTGTACGAAAAAAATATTATTCGGGTGTAGGGGGTTCACTCCAAAGTTTCAAACCACTTTCAGACTGGCCCGTATCTTCGTTGACGGACTTAGAGAGTTGGCCCCCTGACTATACTTAAATCTCCACTGGAGAAGAACTGGATCTTCACCATCGTCTCTAGTGGTATCGACTGGTTTTCTATCAAGTTAATCAGTCTGCCTGCCCTTTGCCCACCATGTTGGGGTCGGCTTTCAGTCTAACCGGATGCAGCTGAATACCAGTATTTTATATGGAGCGACTGCCTATCTGACCTCCACAACTCAGTTACTGAGTAATACTATAGCCCTTAGTAAGACCGGTTGTCAGAGTTTTGGGTTTCTAACTAACTACCCGTAACTACGTACTGTCAAACATCTAAGAATTACAGCCGGGACCAACACTTAAGAGCGGCTAATCCGTCATACTTTTCATACAAACGCTCGTACGTGATTATGGCGTTGTAACACATCCTTCATTGAATTTTTTGAACGAATTAGTACGTAATAGTAAACGAACGTAATAGCGTTTTATTTTTTTTGTCAAATCAATAGATTTATTGTAAATAGATAATTGCTTCATATTTTACAATAAATTACCAGCGTCGTGTCATCGCGCTTCTCTTTCTTTTTTATGCTGTCCGACAGTGACCGCGCTTTAGCTGTTGTCAGCCTCTTAACAATTAATCTATCTGACGCCAAGATACTAAAATACCTACCAATTACCGCAGGACCGTCTCATCGCAAATTCATCGTCATCGATATTAATTTGGTCTTAATTGATATTAGTTTCGTCTTTATGATAGTATTCCCCGGTGGACGAAATAGCTCGGAGTTTAGGCTTCAGAGTAATTAGTACGGCGAGCAACGTTTCAGTAACTTGCTCATTGAAATTGAAAATTCTGATTTGAAATGGCAAATGCATATTGCCCGATGAGTTGGTATTAATTTCTTCATCTGCAAGGCATAATACACTTCTCTGAGTTTTTGAAATTAGGAAGGTAGCTGACAGGAAAAGCAACAACAATCTTGGAAGGCTTATCAGGGTTCTAATTAGGATTCCTAAATTAAGAGTTGTGTCCTTAGTCTTTTACAAGACCGAAAATTGATGTCATTGCTTGAACATTTACTGGACTTTACAATCACCTCCGCGGTGCAGCGCTTTTTTGACGTCGAATTTACAGCTGAGTTTACCATTATATGATATGATTGCTTATACGCTTCAACATATCTGATGACAAGGAGTTAGACCGGTTCCTTGTCAGCACCGGCTTACGTAGTAGCTACGGAACTCCATATGAATTGCATAGCTAGATTTTATCAGGATGCTTCTAGTCGTACATAGCCTGGTGTTCAGGTCAGCCACCGAACAATAATAAACATGTCAGCGTAATTGCGACACCGCGCTCTATGCCTTGTATATTTTTTGTATTACCTAAGTAAAACAGTCAGTACGCTTTCGGATAGCATATCCGGCTCGAAGGACCAATGTTCGGGTTTGGGGTGAGATTAAGATAAACTAAGATTAAAGATTATAAAGATAGCTATATTTCAGCAATACAAATGGGATAACGATTAAAACTAATGAGGTGAACGAGATGAGATTGAGTCGCGCCCGATATGCTATCCGAAAGCGTACTGACTGTTTTACTTAGGTAATACAAAAAATATACAAGGCATAGAGCGCGGTGTCGCAATTACGCTGACATGTTTATTGTTGTTCGGTGGCTGACCTGAACACCTGGCTTTAAGATCATGTTCTGTACTAACACGACAAGCATTTTCTTCACCTTTCAACGACATCCATATAAACAAATGGAAGGTTTTTCTGCAAAATCTCGCTAACTTTCGCAAAATCTCGTCTCACAGGCTAAACTTTTGCAGTTACAAAGTTTAACATTAACTAATATAACATAAACTCCATAAAAAAACTTCCAAATGAAATAGTCGGTTACTTAATATGTGAAATGTTACAGTATCCCACGATGTTTAACAATTTGCCGGGTTTTCTCATTGTCATAAAAACATCTATGTTACTTAAGTTTTATTGATTAAGTTATTGCTTACAAGACTTATGTACTGTAAATAAATGAAAAATCAAAGAAGTGTAGCCAAATTAATTGTAGGAGCTGTAGGTCTAAGTTGATACTCAATATATTTATTGCCTTCCATAATGTGAAGTTACGTGGTAGGTTTTACAAAGACATGATCATTGTGGACCCTGTCGGGCACAACAAAATAGAAGAGGACGAGAGCTGTAATTAAATTAAATTAAAATGGAATTTTCATACAATGTGACCCTAGAAAATAGAGCTTATTGTTTTAAGAGAATACTTAAGTTGATAAACACAAAAATCTTCACAATGTTGATGAAAAGGTAGGAGTAGATTAAGTGTAATTTTCTGAAGAATTTTCCATTATAATAATAAAGCTCTTCGTGAATTCTATCACCATAGCCAACAGTCTACCTGTTTTTGACTCCCGACGGAAACAGAGGGGTGATAGAAGTTTAACGTGTGTATTTGTGTGTCTGTCTGCGCCGTCGTAGCTCCCAAACGGCTAAACCATTTTTTTTTGTTTGATCGATGACTTGATCGAGAGTGTTCTTAGCTATGATTCAAGAAAATCTGTTCAGCTGTTTGAAGATCATCAACTCTTTTCTGGTTGATGAATGGATGTGAGCATCTTCTTTTAAATCCCACAAGACACTCCTTTGTAATACCAACATTCGTGTATGATAGCAGTTTATAATACCAGCATATTACTGTCCTACTGCAGAGCAAAAGCATCTTCTCATATAGAGAAGGTATGAATGAGTATTGATCACCACGCTTGCTCAAGACGGGTTGGCGATTTCAGACTTATAACGTACTAGCAACTTGAGTACTGTAAAAAATTGATTCAATACATTTCTTCAAAAATGACTTCATAGTAACGCTAAACAAAAGTTGTCCAAATGAAATTACAGAATATAGCTTACGACAGGCTTTCCGAGAATAATAAAATTATATAATTTAGAGATACTAGTTAAAATACTAGAAGTGTGGAAGAGAGTTCTCGGGGTCTTGCTTTTATTATTCAACTGCTGAAGCTGAAAATACTAAGTGGCGTCAACCTACTTTCGTAAATGTTATTTTGTTTTTCATGTTCCTTCATCAGAATCATTTTACCCTATGTTCACAAAATGAATAAAACAATTTGAATTTCCATCTTAGAACGATACTGAAGAGAAGTTAGGAAACCCGGGAATGTCTGGGATCTTTGTATGCAGAGAGCATTTGCCCTGAAGAAAAACAATAACAGTCTAGAATTTAAAGTACGCAATCTTTTCAACCTTTTCGACTACCTCTGGAGGTAACATATTCTTTTCAGGAAACAAAAATATAAACCACCTGGTTAACAAAGATCAAAGAGCAAATATTGGTGCTGTGGGCTCACTTTTATCGACAACATTTAAAACACTTTTAAAGCCTACTCATACTCACTTAACGTTTAAATCATATTTTTTAAACTAGGTGAGGTCGGCGTTTACTATCTGACTACTCTGAGAAGAAAGGCCGAAACAAACTCAGAAGTCACAGTCTCTTATAATTTTGGTTAGATCATGTGAAGACCATGTAGATTTGTGTCTGAAATGGTCTTTAGTAGAAAGAACAACACATATTGAGTGGACCTGTCCAGCCAGTGCATGCATTTGTCAGTAATCGTGCAGCTCAACTCAGAACTTAAGGAGCTCAACGATTCGACAAACAATACCAAAGAAGGGACATTTGGGTAGACCGCCTAAATAACACAAACTGTCAGAATATGATTAAAACAAATTAAGTCAAACGTAGTCATTTGAGGCAGAAGTGCAAGTTTATATGCAAATACGATTATAATATGTATTTACATTAAAACACACACAGCCAATGTTACCGACTCTCAAAGACTACAATAGTCCATGCATTAAAGAAAGCTCTAACAGCTGCCATTTTCTTTAATTGGCTCGACTTGAGACACAATTAAAATAAACTCCTTGTTTTTGTTTAACTCCCTGATCAGCTTCCGAAATTAAACAGCTCCTATTTCGTTAGAAGTTAAACGAAGTAATTACTTAGCGTTTTAAGTTAAAAGGTCAGTTTGTTTATCTGTTGGGAGGTTTCTCTTTATGTTGCCGATCTAAGTGATAACGGTATTACATTAGGTAGAGTTGCTATTTACTTGCCAGTGCTTGCGTCGTTGATTAAGAGGCTTACAAGAGCTAAAGTGCGGTCACTGTCGGATTGCATAGAAAATAAAGAGACGCGCGATGACACAACGCTGGTAATTTATTGCAAAATATGAAGCAATTATAGATTTACAAAAAATCTATTCATTGGACTAAAAAATTAAAACACTATTACTTTAGTATGTTACTTGTAGAATAATCTGACAAAAAAACTGAATGTTTGCATGTATATTAATATGGTTTTTAATCTTTAAAATATTTTTTTAGAGGTATCTTCGAGATTTTTTTCTATCATATCAAGTTAATTGTATTATGTTTTCAACACACTATCTAACTAGCATATATCCAGAATAATATCATATATTTTTCTGATTTTGGTTACTGCAGTGGATCATATATTTTTTGGCATTATATATTTGCGTTTAGGTCATGTAGTCTCCTTTAAGTATTTCTATGTTAGTCAGGAACGCACCTTTGTTAAGTGGCAACACTAAGCCACAATCCGGGGCGCTACTCTAGCGTTCCTCAAGTGGCGTCTATGATTGCTCGTCTACCGTCGCGGGACACGGACTAGCTTTTAGGTCATTAGATTATTTTGTCCCTACTAGTTTAATTAGTTATATGACTGTGCTAAATAGTGTACCTAACTTTAAACTTTAGTACGTGTGTGCAATTATAATATTATTAACTGCGGGTTGGCGTTTCACTTCCGCTCTTCGACCACAACTTCACCTCCAACGCGCGTATGAGGAGACAGGTGGACTAGCTTACACCTACGTCTCCAAAGAGGGTTATGAATTTTACAGCCTTATGTAGTTTTATCGGTTTGGTTTACAGAAATCGAATTCCCAGTTGCGGTGGCATTATTAAACGGATTTTTTCTCTTTTTCTCTATCTACAATACGAAATTTGAAAACGCGCATGAATCAAACTCAAAAAACTCAAACTCAAAGCATTTATTTCAATTAAACCATTTACAGGCACTTTTGAATTGTCAAAGAGTCGGTCAGTTAGTCAAAAAGTTGAAGCAAATTGTAATACTTCTAATACTTCTATTCCTAGATTAAAAGCCAACACGCCAAAACTGTAGCCATCTCGCTTTGTTTCTCACTAAATGATAACACCAGATATGATTTAAGACTTACGCATTGCGCTTAACCGTTTTCAGTCCACTAAGCCCAAAGTCTTTCATAATTAGGCGTCCGTGACCAAACCTTTTGCCGCCTTACGTTAAAAAAACAAATCCGGGCAAAAAAATATAAGTACACAAATTGTCGTTCTCTTAACTGCGGTAAACTTAAATAAGCTCAGGTGTTTAGTAGCGAGGCCGCAGATTCGATTCCCAGCGGGGGTCGTTGTAATTTGTAATCTTATTAGTACAGCGCTCTTGAGAGAGGAGGTGGTATTCAGGTTTTAGAAGGTACATATTTCTAGGAACTAAGTGTATTCAGACCTTTTTAATGTTACCTATAACCATTAGCAGGGCAGGTCTAGGTGAACGTTACATATGCTACAAAATCACATGATACTTCAATTTTCGTCTATTATTGTCATACTAAAAGAGTGTGTGGTAAGCTCCCTTATTTTAGCCTAGTAATACTCTGTGTTCCCGATTCTCACTTATCTTTGATGAAGCACTGATCTACAACATTTCCAACTCACAAATTCTTAGAATTGGGACCATTATCATATGCCCAGCCTTTTTCCAATATGTTGAAGTCGGCTTCCAGTCTAACCGGATGCAGCTGAATACCAATATTTTACATGGAGAGAAAGAAGGAAAGAAAAAGTATGTATATGGACTCGCACAGGATTATCAGAAACTGAACTAAACACTCTCATAAAAACAAAAATATAAAAAGAATAAAATAAAAACAAAAGTAAAATGAAAATAACTACAGAAAGTCCTGTACGAGGCTAAAATACCCCTATCTCAGCATGAAGCTGCGACATTTAAAAAAAAAATATTGTCGCAGCGCTGGTATTCTTATAGGGCCCGCTGACTGCCAATCTGACCTCCACAAGCCAGGTATTGGGTAACAAGATAGCCCCTTTTGTGGTTAGAATCGAGACCATTTGGAAAAAGTAATTCCTGTCGCTGCAAGTGAAACTCTTTATAACATTTTCTTCTTATTTCGTGCCAGTGTAAGCTTTTTGTAGTATCGGTCCTTCTGACCCTATTTCTGTATAGTGACGTACCATTGAAGGTTTTTATTCGATGTCCGAAGCAATTTATTCGTGAAGTGTGACGAGCGTCAGGGGAGTCTCGTCCCGGGTTGTACGTTGTTTACGTTTAAAAGTTACGTATTCAATATGTTACAGGTTTACAGCTAATACAGGTCGCTGATTTTGAAAGGTATTTTACTGAAAGGTGCTTTTTGTGTTAGATAAGTTCAAGTTGAATGATGTAACCAATATTTTGAATTAAAAGAGTGTCCATGGAGTTTCTTCTCCATAGGAACCTTCTACGCTTTGGAATGCACCACTAGCTTCATCTTTCTGACTAACCGACTCCTTGACGGTTCAAATGTGCCTGTAATTTGTTTAATTGAAATAAATGCTTTGAATTTGAGTTGTGATTTTCTTGTGAAGATGGCTGATGTATTGGATGTGTTGATGGCTTTATTGAACTTGGAGGCTGTTATTGGTGGTATTTTAACTAAGTATGAAAAAGGCTAGCTGGCGAGTGGTGAGCTTGAGGATAGGTTTCAACCTCTTTAATAATTGTATTTTCATGTTGTTTCTATACGCATATTTGTATTATATGGATCATTTACTAGTTAATTATTGATTTTTCGATAACATTATATTTTTTCACACTCTGCTATAATTTAAAGCCATAGTAACTGAACGAAAATAGCAGCTACTTTTCTGCCTTATATGCTCAAAATAAAATATGGTGTGTGCCATTAAACAATAAATTAAAAGAAAAAAGGTAAGAGGAAAATATAGAAAGATAGGAGGAAATCTCTTGAAGATATCTGTCATAAATTTTATTAACATAAACACCCAGCGGACCCCGATTAAAAAAAATAAACATACTAAAAAAAAAAAAACAGGAAATGTAGGAGATATCCAAATATGTACCTTTTCAATTTTATACACGTGTTAAGGAAAAATCTTTTCACAAATCACAAAATAATTGAATGAAAGAAAATTGCAAAATATAATTCTCTCGTTACATTTTCTTCTCAATTTCAATAACGTGGTTCATTTATTTCCGTTTTCTTTAACAATGAATAACGTACATAATCATATTAATCGTCTGATCGAATCCAATAAGGAAGAATAGGAAAATCAACTGTTAATTAATCAAGATTTTATTAATCTTTTATAAGCTAATATCATGAGCAGTAGTGGCCCAGTGGTAACGGCCCCGACTTCCGAGTTGTAGGTCGTCGGTTCGAACCCAGGCAGGCGCTCTACTTCGGGTAAATAATTTCATCACCACTGCTCCCAAAACGGTGAAGAAAAACATCGTGAGGAAACCGGCATGTCCTAGAACCAAAAATTTTACGACATGTGACATCTACCAACCCGCACTGGGCCCGCGTGGTGGAATACAGTCCACGCCCTTTCAAAGAGAGGAGGCCTGTGTCCCAGCAGTGAGCATATTATAGGCTGATTATGGTTAGCTAATATAGCTCTAGTTTTTATAAAAAAAATACTGTGGGTAAATTATAATTATAAAAAGTAATTTTAATACAGAAAGATCGACATTCTTGCATAGGCATGTGTTTGTTATATACTTTTTACCAATGAAAATACCTAACAGCACTTTGCCCGACCCAGGGATCAAACCTAAGACTGCACGAGGCACTTAGGTACAGTTGATCAGTTGAATATCATGCCTTGCCTTGAAAGGGGAAAGTGCCAGTACATGAAATTCAAATTCTTTTCCATTTTTTGCAATTTGCAGATCAGTATCTGGTTGTATGTTGATCAAAATATGATTCGTGACCGTAAACAATATGTATTTATAGAATTACTAGCTGCACCTCGCGGTTTCCCCCGCATAAGTCTCGATACCGTGGTTATTTTATTTCTTAAATATGTCCTAACCCAGGACATGGCCTACCTATATCCAAAATTTCATACAAATCTGTTCAGCAGTTTAAGCGTGAGTAACAAACAAACATACAAAAAAATCAAATCTTTAAGCCAAAGTGACATAAAAATATATGGCGAGTTTATCGTTGGTGACAGTCCCATGGTTCACGCTGGTGAACGACTGACGCTCACCCCGCCAGGCGGTACCGCCGCCCGCGCACACAATGTATGAATAGAGACGAAAGTATTTATAAAAAAAAAAGTTAATAATAAGATAATAGATGCAATAGATTGAGTAATAAATTACAATTATAATTTAACAAAAAATATATCAAAAGGGGTTGAAGGATTTTAAAAAAATTAAAAAAATTGTGACACTAATTTGGTAATGTAATTTTGGGCTTTTAGGCGAAGTTCAACGTCCTGCAAATTGTTAAAAGCAAAGACAAATATGACAATACTGTCAACCTAAACAAAAATAGCATAAGTATAACGGAATTGAAGTCTCTTCTGTAAGAATGTCTCAATTGAATCTTATAGAGATAGGTCAGTAACCTCAGAAGTACTTTGTATAACAATGCACGTGATTGTCAGAGGAACCAACCGTAACCGAATGATGTGTCGTTTATATTGGCAGCCATTGAAGAGGTTTGAGTGAGAAGGCTCAGTTTATACAAAACGTAACAAAGATTAGCCTTATTTTCAAAATCAAAAACAAAGTCAAATTGTTTAGTTCAATTGGACCATGAAAAGGCTGGTTTTAATGTAAAAAATTACAAGAACAACGAAGAATTAAATGTGGTTACCCCTTCCAAATGGTACTTTTGTATGGAGAGGAATGGGCAAGAAACTCCATCGATGCTCTTTAAATAAAAAGGTTTCACAATTTTTTGATAAAATTAATTATTTTGCTTTGTTTGTTCACTGGCCTGGGCCTTCCCTTTTGCATTTAAATGATCAAATTCTGGTATTATGTAGGTAAATAGATATAGATGACAAGAACTTATCTTAAACTTTAGAGATTATAAGTATATATAAATGTAGAAGACTGATATTGTAAGACTAGTATATGATTTAGTATTACTTGATGCAATATTGTTGTCAGAACTTTAATATTTAAAGTATTTATGTGTTTGTGTAAACTCTTTCAAAATTACTTTACCCACAATAACTTTAAAGTCAATTGCGACAAAAATGTGGCTTCTGACTATATAGTAATCAGTTACATGATGGCATGACATCCTCTATAAAATTCGCAGAAATCTCAGTTAGAATGGGAGCAGAATTGTAGACATCAATCTAGAGTTAGAAAGGTCGCCAACCGTCTTTAAGAAAAACGAGACACTATTGACGTAAACCCGCCGAGGTTCACGTCAATAACTCAGCTTTATTGAAGTGGTTGAAGATATACCGAACCCGGGCGAAAAGACAAAGCCGAACATGTTCTAAGGCCGGATTTAGTATTTGTGCATTCACACGAGCTACATGCGTCAACGACAGATGCAACTGCAGCTGACGATAAATGGACGTGTATAGTGTAGTACCAACGGTCAGCGAGCTCGACTCCATATAAATCAGTACGTGACCGATGTTAGCACCGACCGTCAGCCGAGCGCTATATCCAACCTAAAAGTTGATGAGCTCTATCAACAGCTGCATGGTTACAGTATCAATCTGCCTAGCTTTTCCTCAAATATGGGAAGTACTAATAAGAGGGTAATTTCCACAAAATAGAACAGCCTTCCCAGCCACCTTCTTAAGGTTGTCGGTTCATCTAGCTGGGGAGCGTACCACACTACGCTTGCCGATACGCGATGTCCACTCCAGGACTCGTCTGCTCCACAGGCCATCGGTCCTTCGACAAATATGGCCAGCCCACTTCCACACAGACTGACTTTTGTTGCTGTTGTTGTTGCGACAGGTTGGATGCGGGAGGCGGAAGACAGGGTGTTGTGGCGCAGCCTGGGAGAGGCCTATGCCCAGTAGTGGGCTACGATAGGCTGAGTTGAACAGCCTTAAGACACTGTATCAACACAATTACCAGTACAAATACTCCCTACCTGGCAAATTTCCCAACTATGTTGGGGTCGTCTTCCAGTCTAACCGAATGCAGCTGAATACCAGTATTTTACATGGAGCGACTGCCTATCTGACCTCCACAACCCAGTTACTGGGTAACACGATACCCCTTGGTAAGATTTGTTGTCAGACTTTTGGGTTTCTGACTACCCGTTAACAACTGGCAAATATGTCTAAATAGTATTTTTTGGGAACCGACCCTGCTTCGCACGAGTGCTAGAGCGACATGTCAAAACATCAAGATTTCTACTACTGTTTATGATATTTCTAAGACAATTATTTATGTATTACACATATAAACTTTCCGGAATAAATGATTGTGAAAACTCTATGAAAATCCATTTTGTTGTTTAGAAGACCTAAGCTCTCGCAAAGACAGACACGAACAGCGACTTCGTTTTATATTATGTAGGTACACATAATACATAATAGTTCTTCAATCCTTAGATCATTCCTCAAACATATGACAGGCCTGCCTCAACCACCCATTGTATTCTAAGCGGATCTTTGATAACATCAGTCTTCCGGTACCTACACCACTTAAAGGTCCACTCCAATTTGAAGCAACTATGATATATTAATGTAAATATCTTTGTTTCATGACTAGTAAGTGGTTGTATTTAATGGTGCATTAAATTAAACAACTTGTGCCTTTGATTCGTGGCTTGAGATCTGTTAAGGATAATAATGTGTAAATTATTATTATTAAGAAATTGTCAACAATGTACCTAATTATTATGTCGTAATTTCTTGAGGTTGTTTGGAGGTGTAAATCCGAAGGTGCTCGTTCATAAACATGTAACAATGTGGTTATTGTTATGCAAGTACTCTTAGTTTATTTTCGGCATCTCTGACTAACACGGTCCACAATATCAAGGACTTAAGAGCCAAGCTAGTACAGGTTTTAACATCCTGTTTTAGAAGAGACTTAGCGCTATAGTGGAGAAATTACAGTCTAAATTATAACACAAAACGTAAAAACAAACAAATAACATAACGTGGAAGTTCGCAACCCTACTTTCTCAGTTCCTCATAAACCAGTGTCATTATTTTCGCCTCTAACCTCACAAAAAACCCCCAAACAGCCGCATCCAAGTGTCGTACTGTCGCATATTTTTATGATCGTACCACAAACAAAAGATATTAAACCGCCCAACTGAGTTATTGGTCCAATATCTGTACAACAATGGCCGCCAACAATGACCCATGGCCACAATGGATAATAAATAGATGGGCCAGAAAAATGCTGAGTCTCGAAATTGTTCCGTTTTGTATCCTTGTATTGTGGTTATAAGCAATTATGTTCGTAGATGCAGCGTGGCCCAATTTTGTACTCGTAATTGTGTTGGTACAGTGTCTTGAGGCAGTTCTATTTTGTGGAAATTACCCTTTTAGTATCCTCCCAGCTTTCCGTGCCTCGGAAAGCGCGTTAAGCCGGTGGTCCCCGCTGTCATTTGTAAATGATAAATGATTTTATTTCTGTAAGTAGTTTTGTACAAACACTTTTACACGTCAATCATATTTTTTAAACTAGATGAGGTCCGGCTTTCTTATCAGACTACTCTGAGAAACAAACTCGGAGGTCACAGTACCTTTTAAAGGTCAGACATAATCTTGGTCAGATCATGTAGATTGTTGTCTGAAATGGTCTTTTGTGAAAAGAACCACACAGATTGAGTTGACCTGTCCAATCAGTGTACTCATTTGTCAGTAATTGCAGCTCAACTCAGAACTTAAGGAGCTCAACGATTCGACGAACACTACCAAAGAAAGGACATTTGGGTAAGCAACATAAACTACTTTAACTGCCAGACCAAGATTAAAACTGAAACAATGACCCACATAGTTCTCAGATTCACAATCATTATAATAATATAATACTTTCTACAGTAAATATTCATGTCTAGAATAAGGTAGCAAATTAAAATTGAAAATCAACATTCACTGTGTAAATTTATCGAAGCAGCTCAATCCCGCGCCAATTTTTGTCCTTATTTCACAGTATAATAGGTTTTCTGGCATATTTTCTGCTTTATGAAAGATTTTAATTTATTAAGGCATAGATCTTGAATGTGGCTAAGAATTTTATATAAAAACATATACACTGGTATCTAAACGAGCCACCTATTTTCTTGAGCCTGGTTGTAGATCTTTGACAGTCGTTACGGGTAGGCAGAAGCCTGAAAATTTGACAACCAGTTTTACCAAGGGGTGTGGTATTACTCAGTAACTGGGTTCTGGAGGTCAGATAGGTAGTCGCTGCATATAAAATACTGGTGTTCAGCTGCATCTGGTTTGACTGGAAGCCGACCCTAACATAGTTAAACTCGTAATTTGTTGATACAGTATCATAAGCAGTGATCGGAGTAGGTAGATTGATTTTTAGTACTTGTATCATAAATGCACACAGAAAGAATAATATGGATAAGCCATTTTTCCGGAAAGTAATTTCGGTATTTCCGGATTTAGTATTTCCGGCGGGCGTACGCATTGTTCTGATAACCGGTTATTGTACTACCCATGATCCTTTGTTCTGATTGGTCGTTGGGTTTTGTCAAATCGTGACAAAAAAAAAATAGGAAGAATAATAAAGAATAAAATTGCTCATTTTATTACAATTCCTACCTTTTTTTTGAGGATGGCAAATCATCAAATGACTCCTTCCACTCTGGCAGAATACAATTCCTACATAAGTTCCGTTTTTTTTTTAATAATCCACCAATTCCGGAGGAATGTCCATAGTAATATATACGTTTCGGATCAATGACCCCAGTTCAATCTACCTACTCCGATCACTGATCATAAGGCAGTTTTATTTTGTGGAAATTAGTATTTCCCACAGTCATTACGATTTAATCTTGAATTTCGTAACTTCCCGAAGATTAGCTATCAAACACACACAAACTGTGATGACCAATTTTATTGTGTCTGTAAACTGGCCATTCTGACAATTTCCGAAAACCATTCGTTCATTAAGACTCTTAATGAACGAAAAAAGGAGAGTTAAAAAAATTGTGTCTCTTAATTTAAGAGACAAATGTTTAACTTTAACTTGATGCTGAAATATAGCCTAGTGATAACATGAACTTCCTTATTACATTTCTGTACAAACGTTTGTTTCAAACACCAATGGAGTAACGTCCAACACAGACCAATCTTCACACAATCGCTCATAGTACGTTCCAATAAAATTATGCATGTATGAGCGTACCGTTCGCTCTGTTTACTTACTCCTGTGCATTCAGGAATGTGCTATTGATGCATAGGTCCAAAGTTCTGCAAATGACTGTTGATTTTGAAGTCTTGACCTGGTAGATATCATGTGGTTTTCC
Organism: Griposia aprilina; assembly: GCA_916610205.1. NCBI lineage: Eukaryota > Metazoa > Arthropoda > Insecta > Lepidoptera > Noctuidae > Griposia > Griposia aprilina. The sequence continues at coordinate 4,923,170 of OU744285.1, read as the reverse complement.
GCTATAATTGCTCAGCTCTATGCTTCTCAAGATATTTGAAAAACCACTGTCAAAGCGTTTCGTATTTCTACATCGATTTTGTACAAGATTGACATTTATGCTGTTATGCTTACGTCAGTTCCATACATTTTTGACTTTTCTATTATGGTTATCGTTGTAACTTACTTATAATGTAGTATTTTGTGAACATAATTTAGTCGCCTAAATCCTTTGAATGACTTGCTAAATCTATGTTACGTTTTTAGAAAATACCTATACAGCAATAATCTGACTATACTCGAAAGGTTTAGGTAGTTAAATAAAGGTAAACAAATCGTAAAAAGGGTTTTTTTATAGTTGACACTTTCTTGTTTAAAAATACGTTACAACAAAATTAAAGTTATTTGCGATTTATACGATAGTTTTCTCTTTTATTAATGTATGTTAAACTTTATTATTTATTCGTAAACTATACTCTTCGTACTTACATGTAATTGCTTCAGCACTATTTTTTGTTAGATTTATAAAATAGTATAATATTTTGTAATCTGTCTATTGTAAAGAGCCCAAAAAGACAGGTTCCCTGAACCTTTTAGAAAATACAACGAATTAGATAACGTTGCTAAATGGAAGAGTACACCTGTGACGTAGAATGGCAACTGAAGTAGCAGGTATTACGTTTAGTCGGTTAACCAGATGCCTTGTAAGTTGTGGATGAATTAGAAAAAATGTTATATGGTGTCACTGTATTGCGGCTGCCACCATGCCACACTGTGAGCGCAATTCAATTGAGTTAATATGGGCTCAAGTTTAAGGGTTTGTAGCCGAGAAAAATAAATCTTTTAAAATGTCTGACCTAAACATTCTTTTGCCAGAGGCTTTAGCTAATGTGACTGCTGAGAATTGGAAAAGTTGCGAGGGTCATTGTAATAAAAGAAGAACAGAAAATGATTAAATTAGACGAAATAATTGATGATATCACTGAACGCTTTATTATTAATGAGCAGTGATCGGAGTAGGTAGATTGAACTGGGGTCATTGATCCGAAACGTATATATTACTATGGACATTCCTCCGGAATTGGTGGATTATTAAAAAAAAACCGGAACTTATGTAGGAATTGTATTCTGCCAGAGTGGAAGGAGTCATTTGATGATTTGCCATCCTCAAAAAAAAGGTAGGAATTGTAATAAAATGAGCAATTTTATTCTTTATTATTCTTCCTATTTTTTTTTTTGTCACGATTTGACAAAACCCAACGACCAATCAGAACAAAGGATCATGGGTGGTACAATAACCGGTTATCAGAACAATGCGTACGCCCGCCGGAAATACTAAATCCGGAAATACCAGAATTACTTTCCGGAAAAATGGCTTATCCATGTTATTCTTTCTGTGTGCATTTATGATACAAGTACTAAAAATCAATCTACCTACTACGATCACTGTTAATGAGACAGATAGTTCCTCAAATTCAGATTCAGAATAGAGCCTATTATTATACGACTCAAAATAATATGATTTTAACGTTTGAAATAAAAGGTTTAACATCTATGAGTCACGTGGTTTTTTTTTGTTTACCTTTATTTAACTACCTAAACCTTTCGAGTATAGGTAGCGTGATGAATCAATCGCTTTTGTATTTTTTAATCATCGATTAATGATTTATTTTTCGTTTTCAGGTACCTACTGAACTTTACTTCTGGACATCGTTTTTGTCTACAACAAATAATAATACAAGGTATGTAGATAATTGTCTAGAAACTATTCGTTTTACAAATTAGTTTAGTACATAAATTATTGGTATTTTTATCTAGTTTAATTTATTACAAAACTATTTACTTTGTAAACGGAGTCGAAGAGGAGATATTGTCATAAAAAATGTTTTTGCGCGCCATTTTATAATATGGCGGCGCTAGCGGCAAAAATACGAGGTGGTAAAGCGAAAATTCGAAATAGCACGTCGAAATCGATAAAATCACCGATTTTTAAAACTCCCGGATAAGTTTCCAGGTGACTGACTGTACCTACTACAAGTAAAACAGTTTATTATATAAAAACAAAACTTTAACGTAAATTAATTTAGTACGGTCAGCTTTCAGTCTAACCGGATGCAGCAGAATATCTGTATTTTACATGGCATAGTGACTGCCTATCTGACCTCCACAACCCAGTTACTGGGTCACACGATACTCCTTGGTAAGACTGGCTGTCACACTTTTGGGATTCTGACTACCCGCAACGACTGTTAAAGATCTACGAACAGCCTGAGGGGTAATTACGTAACACACTAACAGTAGGAATGGTTTTCATTTTGACAGTTCAACAACATTCATTGCGTTATTTACGTTGCAGAGCAGACAATTTTTTCGAACATATGAATCAATGGGTCAGCAATAGGCTTCAAAATGATTCAGATTGTGATAGATAGTGTTTTACGTAATTAGGGTGCGGGAAGACCAGCTTAACGTGATTTTTGAAGCACGGGGGGGGGGGGGAGGGGTTAGTACAGTAAATATTTTACGAAAACTTTGCGAGACTATTTTGGTAAGGTAGGTAGTATTTATCTTCCTAACTTTCGGGCGGAATAATTATGATAATCTGAAACTTAGTGAAAGTTACGCGTGTATTTGACTTTCATAATCTTGTTTTAAATATTATATTTTATCTCACGGTGGATTTGGCTATACATATTTTAGGTTGAGGATTTTCCTGTGTTATTATTTTAGGGTTTCGTACCTCAAAAGTATTAAAAACCACCTTAAAAGATTACTGCGTTGTCTGTCTGTCTATAACTGTTGTCAAGATTTTAACTAAAGGCAATTTTTTTCAATAGTCAGGTTAGTTTACTATTAACTGTTGAATATAATTATATGATAGTTTGACATATTTTCTATACAAAAGCTGTCAACCCGCCATAGTTATTCCATGGAGAAAAGTTATCTGATTATTGAAAAATCTGCCCTTAAGCTAGGGTTTGAAATTGGTGAAAGTGGTGGCCGCGACATAGCGGCCGCAATTTACCGTCGAAAGACGTCACTGAAACGTTATTTATTAAAGTGTGTTTTTCCATAGAGAGCGTTTTTTGACGCCTTAAAGTCAAACCCCGCTGTCATTACTTTTATGACAGTTGTCACTTCGGCCGTTATGTGGCGGCTACCGCTCTTGTAAGAAACCGTAGCTTTAATCAATATGTCACAAAAAAAACATGTTAATTGCTGTAATATAAAAATTCGTAGTACATATACTCAATACTCATTATTTTTATTGCTCTACCATAATGAGTACTTAGTTGGTAACTAATATAATTGAGATCATTATGGACCCAGTAGGGCACAGCAAAATATTTCGTATTCAGCCAAAAATCAAAATAAAACTTAGCTTTTAAAACTGGCATTTCCTGAAAATACGTGCAAAAAAACTATTTCAATTCCCAAATTACCAAAAACAACTAGAAACAAACTACAACGGTTTCACAAAAGTTTTGCAGCAAAAATATTTTCTGGTATCGCATTATCGCGGAACTACTGTTTCAAAAATGTAAATTAGACTGACAAGCACGCGAACTTATTATGCTGCTAGAATTCGAGTGTTTCTTTTTAGGTGTACTAGGGTGCAATAAAATCCTTATAAATAAATGTAATTAATTCCATTTGAATAAAATATTTAGAAGTAAAAGAAAACGATGTTAAAATTAAAAATAATTTAGTAAAAATGGTTTTAAAAGCTTCCAATTAACATAAATCCAGCTGATGAAGATTTAATTTGGAAACTTCCCTTTTCTTTTGTTTCTGTATTTTGTTATTCTTAAATATTTGACTTTCCTGGAATTTGTTCTATGTAATGGAAAAATTCAAAGTTTTATTTTTCGTCGGACAGACTATAGAACCTTAGCAACCACAAAATATTCTACAAGCCTGTTTATTAAACCCAAAAACATCATAAAAAGATTACTTAGGCGTCAAGCCACCTTTATCCAAGTACCAGAAATATTCTCGTAACAAAACCTTGGAAAAACAAGTAAAATATCTTATAAGCTTAACTTTTCGTTTGATGTAAATTGGAAAAACGTGTTCTTGCGATGTCCTTTTTCCTTTTTTAGGGTTCCGTAAGCAAAGGGTGCCGATGGAACCCTATTACTAAGGCTCCGTTGTTCGTCCGTACATCCGTCCGTCTGTCACAGGGCTGTATCTTTAGAACCGTAATAGTTAGACACTTGAAAGTTTCCCAGAGTGTATATAGCCTATGGCTGGTATGACAACAAATAATAATAATAATATAAAGTTAAAATTATAAGGGTGTACCCAATACAACACACGTGTTTTATTTTTAATAAATCTTTTTTTTTACTGTCGTTAAGGGGATACCCTATACAAAAAAAACGTGTTTTTATAAAGGAAACCAATAAAAATAAAAAATACGATGGTACTGAACCCTTCTTGTGCGAGTCCGACTTGAACTTGGCGCTTGGCACTTTTTTTAAGCGTACGTAACAAAATTAGGGAAACATTTCTATGGAATTAAAGAGGTATTTGTATTTACTTTCGTTTTGTTTTGTCTTTTGTATAAAATAAATTGTTAGGAGAAGTAAAAGTCCAATTGAAAATGTGTCATTTTCCTTAATCCAATCATCAGCACACTTAACATAACATAACATCACGCCTGTAATCCCCAAAAGGTTAGGCAGAGGTATACATTTAGTACACCCACATTTCGGCAGTTATGTTTAAGTCCCATGTAATAGGAGGCTAGCCTATTTCCACCAACCGTGTTCAAATCCAGACTCTGGGCTGCTAATGAGAAATTCCTGATGGGAAACCCAATAACACTTTAACGACCTGGGAATCAAACCCAGGACCTCATGCTCAGAAGCAGCGCTTGCGACTACAAGACAAACGAGGTAGTCGATTCTAGAAAATCCTAATTAATAATTAATATTATAAATGTGAAAGTAAGTTTGTTTGTTTTTTACGCTTTCACGCCAAAATGGCTGAACGAATTTGGATGAAATTTGGCGCACAGATAGACCATGACCTGGGTAAGGACATAGAGGCTACTTTGCGTCCCGGATCGCAGATAAAGTCGCGAGCAGCTAGTGCGAAATAAAATTATCATCTACAGTTTAAACCCGAAATATAAATAATATAGAAAACTTAAAACAACTGACAAAGCAAAACTATAAAGCGCCACCAGTTTTTTTCCAACTAACTTTAAACTGCGATAAAGCACGTTTCCATTTCTTTGTGATTTGCCAAGATACTCTAAAGGATCCTTAGGAAAAACCCCTATCATCTTAATGGTATACCTTGAAAGTATCAGAGATAATTATCGTCTCGAAAGGAGAGAAAATTAATTAAGATTTGTCTTCGGCTTACTAAAAAGGTAAAATTGAAAATACGAAGGATGGTAATTGTGATTTACTGTTTGTTATTTGGGACGACGACGTTTCTAATTCCAGAATAAAGGGAAGGACACCTTCTGAAAATTTGTCTGCGGATGTTTTTTTTTTAAAGGAAATGGAAAATGCGTTCCTTGCGAAGTATGTGTGGTGTGGCTATGAATGATAGACTGAAGAATGATGTGATAAGGCAACGGTGCGGTTTAAAGGAAGATGTAGTGACAAAAAACTTTTTTACAAAAAAACAACCGACTTCCAAAAAAAACACTAAAAGACGTGAAAAATAACTTTAATTTCGGAAGTCGGTGCCTTTGGTTTTGTATTTTCGTGTTTGGCCACCGACTTCCGAAATTAAAGTTATTTTTCACGTCTTTTAGTGTTTTTTTTGGAAGTCGGTTGTTTTTTTGTAAAAAAGTTTTTATTTTTCACTTTTTAGTTGCGGTACCTACCCCACACAAATTCGTATACCACTACTTGGTGTGTAAATAACAGTGACAGGAAATTATTAACACATCATCCATATAAACTAAGTCGAAAAAATCTGCAGTATTAAGGATAACTCAAAAACTACTGGTCAAACCTTGATCAAATTTAAATGGGACCACATGTGAAGCACCACCTATCAAATAAAAAAAGAATCATCCAAATCGGTTCACCCAGAAAAAAGTTATGAGCTAACACACATAAAAAAAAAAAAAAAAAAACATACAGACGAATTGAGAACCTCCTCCTTTTTGTGAAGTCGGTTAAAAATTGAAAAGAGTATGCTAAGATGGTTTGGTCATGTTGAGAGGATGAATGAAGGGCGATTAGCAAAAGGTATTTACAAGCCAGATGTGAGTGGAAACGCCGGGAGGGGACGCCCTAGGAAGACAAATAGTGACCTTATTGGTGATGTTCTTCAGAAAGGTCAGGTGCGTAGTACTCACAACCGGCGTGCGTGTATGACCAGATGTATGAACGTAAACGAGGCAAAAGGAGTATGTATGGATCGTAGCAGGTGGCGTTCTGTAGTTTCTGCCTACCCCCATGGGAAGAAGGCGTGAGTTTATGTATGTATGTGTATGTGAAGGTAAGTAAAGAAAGAAAGAAAATACATTTATTTAGCAAAGCACACAACACAACATATAGGTAAAAATAAAAAAGAAAAATAAAACAAATAATAAGTTTAAAAAAAGTTTTTATACCTAGTCTCATTTTTGAAAAAGAGTCTGATACCGAAAATATAGTTTTTAGTTTTTTTTTTCATTTGTTTCGGATTGCCGCAAAAACGGCTGAACGGATTTTAATGAAATTTGGTACGCAGATAGTTTATAACCTGGATTATCATATAGGATACGTTTAATTCAGGTAGTACGTTTTCGTGGGATATTTTCCGACATCAACACGGGTGAAGTCGCGGGAAAAGCTCGTTTATACGATGAAGACCTTGTGGTTAAAAAGAGGGTCAAGAAAGATGGATTGTGTGAAAGATGATATGTCTATAAAAGGCAGAATAGTGTGGATAATGACGGCTGATAGAAATGTATGGAAAAATAAAACTTGCTGCGCCAGCCACAAACAAATTAGGGTAAGTGCTGTAGATAGTGCTTTCATTTCTATTTTTTTTTGTTTATTTTTAATTTTGGTACGCTGTACTGGTTGCCGTCATCACGCCAACGACGGCTGTCGCTGAAAACCAGCGTTGGCTCTGTCTCGCATAGGGTCGTAGCATTATGCTGAGCGATTGCAATTTTGCGTAGATGTGACGCATATTTTCCCCCAACTCGGTTCTTTTTTGTATTTGTGTGTTTTTCTCTGCGTCATGTTTACCGCGAATAAACGTATTTCCTTTATTTTTTTCTTTACAGTCTATTCTTTTATATGTTCGTCAGTTTTTAAATTATTTGCTTTATCGAATCAGGACATATTTTTAATACCTTTTCAAGCTATGGCACTGAGCAGACTATTGCATTTAAGAAACTATATTTAATAACTTGATAACTAATAACAAAAAATAACATACACCTTGGACCAATGTCTATCTGACATCAAACTATTTTTTTTAATTTTTTTTTTAATTTTGTTGTCTGTCAGTGTCACATTTGTTATTCGGTCTGACATGTAAAGAAGATGGCTGAATGTCATTCTGCGGTATTAAGGTTACTACGCACTATATAAGGCTGAGTCTGTAATGCATTTGATAATTGCGCGGTAAACTCTGCTTGCGCGATGCAGGATTTTGCGTGACGTCAGTGTGACGTGTGCTCGCATGTGGCGATGCAGATACCGCTACAGTGTAATAAGCAAACAAAAATAGCTCTTAAGGTGTAGAACATATTATTTAGAAGCGGGTCCGTAATCCTCCAGGCCGACATGAAAGAAAACTATAAATAAGTTCTAAGATACACTCACGTATTTTTCGCGACTACGGAAAACCCCAAAAGGAGGGTAATGTTTTCACACATGTCGTCACACTTCTTTAAACATCACTCGGAAATAAGTTCTTAGAAGTTTGCCAAAGTGGCATTTATGCTCCTAATTTTATGTTCCCAAGGAAGGCACGTAACATCGTCGGTCAAGGTTAATGGCTTTCCGTACCCAGTTTCGGCACTTGCTTGGTTCCTTGAACTTCACAAAGATTTCGGTTCGGCTGTAAAAGGTGATATATAGAGTTTTAGAAGTCGTAAGTCTTGGTAAGTTAGATTTGGTTGTTATTTTGTTAGAGAAAGCTGGCTATTTGTAGTTTGTGGCGTTAGAATGGACTTTTGCATCTAGATAGTGTTGTCGTAACGTGTTTCGGTAGCTAAAGCTATCGTAAAATTCGATGTTATACAATGTACATCGAACAAAACGTGCCTGCTTAAGAATTTCCACTCATAGTTTACCAAGTTTACTTACATAAGTTGTTTGAATCTTAATTCACACATACCCCGGTTGGCATTACTATGAATTTTTGGAAGGCGTTAAAATAACATCACGCCTGTAATCCTCGAAAGCTTAGGCAGAGGTGTACCTATAGTACACCCACATTTCGCCAGTTATGTTTAAGTCCCACGTAACAAGAGGCGAGCCTATTGCCATCAACCGGGCACAAATCCAGACTCTGGGCTGCTGTTCGATGGCGGTGATTGACTGACACACAGGCGACAGGCGACTCTTGTAAAAAAAAACCATAAAGTTTTCATAGACATTGTTATACTAGTGTCGCGTCGCGCCTGTTTCCGGGTGCCTTAAAACTAAATGCTCAAAATTTTCATTCTTAACCTTTCTATTTTGCAAGCAACATTGAATGAACAAAACAACAAGTATTTGACCGCTGAAAATACATAAATATGAAGTGGAAATTTCTTCGTTGGCGAAATGCGTCTGTCTGCAATCTTCGATACCATTCAATATTTTTATTTTTCGAGCGGATTCTTTTCTCCCGTCGTCTTTGCTTACTGAAGGTCGTGTCTGGCATGTAATGCTTTCTTCCAGTTATTTATCCATTGTCTCCTTGCAATAATGCCTTTAGCCTTAGACGAACAAGTTATCTGAAGTACCTAGCAAAACGAAACTTTTGCATCAAAGCATCTTTTGTATGGGTCCACATATATTTAATAACCTTCCAGCTTTTTTCAGAAATATGAGTGATATAAATACTTAAAAAAAAGTTACATCAATTCCTGATAGCTAAATGTTATTATTCTATTAAAGATTTTTTAAATGACAAAACACAGAACCAGTCCACTTTTAATATGACAAACCAGAAATGAAAATTAAATGTAAAATACTGATAAACTCACGCAGTGATTTGTAGAATAATTTGGAATCTGACATTTAATTTAACATACAATGTGACATGTAATCTGACATAATATAATACCTAATGAATAATTTGTAAATATTAAGAACAAACCACAATTCCTCAAATAATAGTATATTTAAAAAAAAATGTCAATGTACCCGATTATTATTGTTGTATTTTATATTAATTAGTGTTTAATTTGTTTTTCTTTAACGATTTATGAATGTTGTATGCCTCAATGGCGAGACATAGCAGACCTATATGTATAACTATATTGTAATTGTAACATCTTACCTTACCTATGTTCTACAATAAATTAATTTGAATTTGAATTTGAAGTGATTAGCAGAAATCCTTCTATCCTACTATACATACATATGTGAGAATTTTTATAAATTACCATGTCTGAATTTTTATCTATTGATATTATCTGAATGGCCTGCAGCTGTCTAAAGAAAACATAAAACAGGAGTGAGCTCAAAATTTAAAAGGAGATGACAGAGAATGAGATGAGCAATATGAAGAACGAGCAAAGAAGTGTATTTTTTTATTTATATGTTAATTAAAAGAAGTTAAACGTATTTTCAAGTTTCCTTTCGATCTGCACCCCTACATAATATAATCCTACACATATTATAAATGTGAAAATTTGTATGTTACTCAGTCACGCAAAAACTGCTGAACGGATTTGGATAAATTTGGCACATAAATAGTTTACAACCTGAATTAACACAGGATACTCTTTATCCCGGTGGTACATTCCCGTGGGATAATTTCCGACCTCCACGCGGGCAAAGCCGCGGGCAAAAGGTAGTGTGCTTATAAATGTGGTCCTCTATCTTCTTCCGTGAGCACCTCACAGGTGTATCAATCCATACGTGAAACGAAACCAAAACCACTTATTTTGTTTCGCGTCATTGTGGTTTTTTTTTTGTTCTGGAGCATACCTGGGTACCTTTTGGACGCTTATAATCCAAACGTAAATGCAAAGGTGTAAAGGCTCCTGCAAACAGGCGCGACGCGACAGCGCAACGCGACTCTAGTACAACAATTTCTATGAAAACTTCATGGAAATTGTTCTACAAGAGATGCGTCGCGCCTGTCTGCGGCAGCCTTAAGGTGTATCTTCAGCTGTATCCCGTGTAATTTGTTCCACCTAAGATTTTTTCAGTATATTTCATATGAAAATTCTTTGGTGGATCAAATTTCCAAAGTTTGGCGATTGATATGAAATTTATGATTATTATTTAGTAAATATATCATTCCTCCAGTCGCAAATCGCAATTTGATCAACATACGACGTAAAACAGAGCTGCACTTTGCAAAAAAAACAAAGAAAAATTATATTTGGTGGGCTACAACTGAGGATTCACCTTAACTCCGACTCTCCCCTTATCAAACGCCGTTAAATATTAACGAATGAATATTACAACACCCTATGCAAGCCTTAAGCTTTAGAAACCCCACAAAATCCGCAGCCCTTTCCTCCCCATAAATCGTTCAGATCATTCACAATTTACACGTACAACATTTTAAACCTGTACCCAAACACGTCTTCCGAAGTTTCTCAGCTAAATTGGGGATCCTGAAACCTCCTAGTTCGGCCATCAAATGTTACCGGAACTTTACGGCCTACGTTCCAGATCATTGGAATTGCTTCCATGTTTATTTTATTCGACCAAGAACTAAAACAGGTGCGAAATTGTTCCCGTCTTCTTGTTGTAAGTAGATCCTGGTTTGGATGGCTAGGTTTTGGAAATGTAATTGAGTTTCTGCTTAGGAACTGCTGGATATTTTTCGGGTGAGCTAAATTAAACATTTTACGTGACTCGAATTTGTTTATCTTATTACTTAGCTTCCTCAACCCTGGAATAGTTTCAGACTGTCTTATTTCATATTCGTAACACATTTTCGATGATATTATTGCCATGTCTTGATTTCTCGATGTAGAATAGTCTAGATCAATGTTATTGAAGACCAATGCCGGCCTTTCTTCTCAGAGTAGTCAGATAGGAAACGCCGACCTCACATAGTTAAAAAAAAAATAACTAGTTGTGTAAATAAAATATGATTAACATGTGAAAGTGTTTGTACAAACTTACTTACAGAAATAAAATCATTTATCAATATTATGTTTTGTAAGGCCTCAAGAACTGTTCTTTCCGTCGCTCCAATTCTTAGATGGGACAAAATAAGGTTTGGTTTTTGAACTCCAAAATCCATACTAGAAGGCTTAGAAATATGTCCGGGGAATAAGCTGGCCTCCGATTTAACTGGACTTAATACGTCTTCGGCGAAATGGGTTCAACCTTTAGGGAGTACAGTCGTGATGATATAATAATATTATATGAAAGGTGAAGGTTTAAAATAAACCTATAAACACAGCCTGTGAAATACCCACGATGTGTCGCGTTGGGAATAGGGACTCGACCTGATACAACGGTACATCTTTCTCACTTAACCGTCGGGGATGCTTACGTTAATCTCCAGAAGTCAATCTAGAACTGAGAGAGCAGTGGTGGCCCAGTGGTATCGGCTCCGACTTACGAGTTGTAGGTCGTGAGTTCGAACCCAGGCCGACACTTTACTTTGTGTATTTAATTTCATCACCAATGCTCTAAAAACGGTGAAGGAAAACATCGTGAGGACACTGGCTTGTCCAAGAACCAACAATTCGAAGACATGTGATATCTACCAACCCGCACTGGGCCTGCGTGGCGGATTACGGCCCACTCCCTCACACAGAGAGGAGGCCCGTGTCCCAGCAGTGGGAACAGTATAGGCTGATTATGATTATGCAATCTAGAACTAGCGACTTAGCCCTACTTCGCACGGTTTTTAAGACTTGACAAAACATCGAGATTTCTTATGAAATATTAGTTGAATATTATTGTATTATACCGGAATAAATTCTCTTAATGATGGTGAAAACCTCATCAAAATGCGTTGCGCAATTTAGAAGAACTAAGCGGTCACAGACACAGACACCAAAAGTGACTTCATTTTATATTATTTATGGGTTGGATTTAGAAACATGCATCATGTGAGACTATTTGGGGCTTCTAGAGAGCCTTCTGAACCATCTTCATCTCAGGCAGCCCTTTCCCAACTATGTTGGGTCTGCTTCCAGTCTAACCGGATGCAGCTGAATACCAGTATTTTACATAAAGCAACTGCCTATCTGATCTCTAGAATCCAGTTACTGGGTAATACGATACCCCTTGGTAAGACTGGTTGTCAGACTTTTGGGCTTCTGTCGACCCGTAAGCACTGTCAAAGATCCACGAATAACAGCCGGGACCAATGATTTAACGTGCTTTCCGAGGCACGGAGGGGTCTATTGGAATGTAAAGATTGGTCACCCATCTACGGATCAACCGCGGCAAGCGTAGCTTAACGCTTTATTTTATACAATTTATTGATAGATATAGATTCGACACGTGTTAGTTTTTGCTAGTCTAGCATTAACGAAATCAAAGTTCTTCAGCGCTTATTCGCGTTAAGGTGTCAAGTCACGCAAGACTAGGGACAAGACATAAGGTGATCTAAGAGGAATGTGATCCTAGTATGACACTAAACACCTACTTCCATACTTGGTCCTCTGTGCATAGCGCTCCTCTTGCCTCCCACGAATGTAAGAATTAATACATACTCTCTTTACTTTATTAACCGTATTCAAAAAACGAGGAGGTTATCATTTTCTCAGAACTTTTTTCTGGGTGAACCGATTTGGATGATTCTTTTTTTATTTGATAGCTGGTGCTTCACATATGGTCCCATTTTTTCAAATTTGATCAAGTTCTAACCAGTAGTTTTGAGTTATCCTTAAAGGCAAACAGGCGCGACGCGACAGCCCGACACAAAGGCGCCGCCCGTCGCGCTGCACGCGATGCCTTTGTGTACGCTGTCGCGTCGCGCCAGTGTGCACGAGCCTTAATCCTGCATATTTTTTCCACTTAGTTTAGGTATATTGATGATGTTTTAATAATTTCCTGTCACTGTTATTTACATATCAAGTAGTGGTACAGTAGGAATTTGTGTGGGGTAGGTACCGCAACTAAAAAGTGAAAAATACAAACTTTAGTGTGTCTTTGTCAGTGTTTTTTTTGGAGGTCGGATGTTTTTTTGTAAAAAAGCTTTTACATCTTTAACTGAATTATTGTCGTGATGGCTCAGTGGTTAAGAACTCGCATCTTATGCACGAGGTTGTGGCCAAGTACCAGTGTGACTTTTTCAATTCATATTATGTAAGTACTGTAGAGGTAGTCTGCAAATGTCAACCTTATGTTCTACAGGCTGTTCGTAAATTAACTCTAGTTATATTCTGTTCGAATATAACTAGAGTTTGGAATAAGCTTTCGAATGGTTTAAAATAGTTTTTGTATTAGTAAAGAGGAGGGCTAGGCCCGTCAGTGTAACACGTTCATTTCTTGATATAAATAATAACCAAATATATTAAACTAGCTTTTGCCCGCGGCTTCGCTCGCGTTAGTTTAGACTTGGACAATCAATTCGGATTATAATTCAATCATGATTCGAAAGACACGTGGCGCCATCTATTATCATAAGAATGTTATTCTTGTTTTCCTCGGGAACAGTACTTTTTTCGGGGTGAAAGGTACCCTATGTCCGTTTCTGTACACCTGACAACGTATATGCAAAATTTCAAGATGATCGGTTCAGTGGTTTAGGCCTGAAAAAGTAACAAACAAAGCTACTTTCGCATTTATAATATTAGTCTTAGGAAGTTAGGATACCGTGTATTTCTTCATTAGACTACATCCCCGTAGTTAGTTAGTTAAATATTCTTATAGTACTTCCTGAGTTTACCTTGGACATTACTGACATTGATGAAGGAAAAACATCGTCAGGTAACCTGGACTTACATCTATATATATAAAAATGAGACCCTATTTCTCTTGGTCACGCCATCACGCGTGAACACGGCTGGACCGATATAATTTTTTTTTTTTTTGTTGCGTTCGTTATTGTCAGGAGAAGGATCTTATGAAATAAAAAAATAAGGAAGTTGATCGGAACGTTATACAAATTAAGAAAACTTAACGCCAATATTAATTTTACATAACTGTCAGTTGTTTGAAATAACTGTCAGCGATTGACAGAATGCGCGCTGCAAATATCGTTTAACACAGATGGATCGGTTGATAAATGAGTCGATAGTTTTAGTTTTAGTTTTAGTCAATAGTCAAAACTAAAACTAAACGACATATGACATTCATAGTTAAGACAGGACAACGTCTGTCGGGTCAGCTTGTTTAATATAATTCAAAGACCGCCAACCCGTCTTGAGCACGCGTGGTGATCAATGCTCGTGCCTTCTCTGTATGGGAACAGGCCTTAGCCTTGCAGTGGGACAATAATACGCTGGTATCATTATTATTAAGTCTAAGTAGTTTAAATAATTGTGCATTAATGTTCACACACTCCTACACACCCGCCCACACAGCACACTTAGATATGCTTAGATGGTGCTAACATGTCATCCTGTTTATTTCTGATGCATAATAATAAGTGTAGCTATTAAATGTAAATCCGTAATTGGATGTAAGATTAGTTTTCGTTTTTTATGTGGAATTGGTAAAGAGTTGTGGATTTTGTGAACAAATAAATGAATAAATGTTAGTCAGAACAAAAATGAATTATCCACGGATGAACACGGAACACAAGTGTGAGGAAGACCTAAAATATCTATCAACGGCTATTATCGTATTCGATCGCGAGTTTCGCTTTTATAAGGATTCCTTCATTCTTAATTAACTAGCTCGCACACTATGCGACATGCGACTGTCATCGGATGCGCGCTTTTACCGTGCGTCTAGACCATAGGTTTTGAACCCATTTTGCCTTTCGTCCACTTTGAGTTTTTTTTTTCGCGATACTTACTGCTAACTTACACAGTATTCTTAAACGATGGTTACAGTATGCAATTGAAGGCCATTTACAAGTTTCTACTGATAAACACTATAATTAAAATACTAAGAAAAAAAGGTGGGTACAAAATACCTATAATATAAATTAGGAAATAAATATTACATTAATAACTTAATTAAAACGATTAATTTTTTAACTTACCATCTGTACGAATATAAAACAGCTATTGCCACGAATATATTTAAACGTTTAATATGATATAGTCGTAAGATCCCATCTCAACGCCCCCTAGTTTTCTCTTAGTCTTCTACTGCCCCCCTGAAAGTCTCAAACGCCCACGCGGGGAGCGTTATCGCCCACGTTGAGAACCTATGGTCTAGCTAGACGGTCTGCAATACGTAACGAGAGCTTGTGACTCCCCTAGCCTGCCGTTGCGACACTGCAACTCGACGCCAAGTGCGCGGAGCTTTGAACAAAATACCGTGCAAACTCTTTATAACATCTTTTGATATAACGTAAAACTTCCTATAACGTCGAAATTTGTTCAACTTGGTTAATTTACCTGAAAACCCATACATTGATACACTCTTAAAGCGCAACAGCCATTCTCTAAATACGAAGAAATACGTGCATATTTAGACGTCAGTAAATATATTTTATCAGCATTACTTTTATGTTATCAGTTTTCAAAAGGCTCCGACTAATCTCTGGGGTGCCGAAATTTCTAAGGAAGACTGCTGAGGTCGTAAACAGCCGCCTTGCTTTTGTTATTGTTCATTGCCTAGAACACGTGTGACATTACTCTTGGGTTGCATTGTCTTTAGGAATGTTGGTTCCAAAAATCCGTACCTATAAGAAAATACAAAACTAATACTGGCATAGCAAAAAACGTAAAAATGCTCGGTCCCTCTAGTTTCGCTATAAAGAGTTAACACTTATGTAAAAATGGTCGGCCGCAGCCTGTCGTTGCGTCTAGTCGCCGAGCTGTCGCAGTCGCATGTCGCATAGTATGGGTCATGACTTAACGGATCTGCTATAAGCTGCCATTTATAAAACGTTTTCTGGATAGATTACCTTCGACCGTACGACCGACTTTAGCATGATGTTATGTAACCAGAACAGGTGTATATTAGTAAAACTTCTTGGCGTAGTAATCCGTCATCGCCAGCTGTTTTCCTCGTATTTGTTATGGCTAGACTTCTCCAAATATTTACTTATGAAGAAAACCGGCTTACCCTGATTTGGTTTTTGTGTTACTTTCGTGTTTACTCTCTATCTATGGTGTCGAATTTGTACCTAAATATTTTTGTAAAAGCCGTTTTTTTGGGGCAACTTGTTTGTTTTAAGGCTACCTGCTGTTAGTAATGTTTTGAGAAAGATTTTTGTGCTAATTGGTGTGGTTTGTAAGTTACACATATGGCTGATCAGTTGAAATTCTCAGTAGCAGTCTTATTTTTTTTTTCCGCTCTGAGTGGAGCGGGAGGACTTGTCAGACTTACTAACTAAACTCCACCCATGTTCCTTCAGTTGCCTGTATGCCGGAGCCACGGTAACCCTTTCGGACAAACCCGCGCCTCGGTAGGCATCGGCTCTAACGGACCCCGTCAATGTGTGCTGACATCTATTTCAGGCGCACGTAGCACACAACGCGCAGTCGACCAGGGCCTGGTCCTTACCGGACGGCGAGCTGCCCATTGCTCCTGGAATTCTGCCTGGTTAATGACAATAGGTTCACTCGAAATGTGAGTGAAGTACACACCACTGCTTCTTTCGGGAATACAGACATATGCATCTCAAAACACTCATTAATCAGTTACCCTATCTCAATTAATTGTATCAACGCATGACGTCAGCAAATGCATGTACAACTGGCCTTGAATGCAAACGCAGTGGAGCGGGTAATGCGAAATGGAGCCATACCCTCACATGACTGAATGGATGGAATTTCTCATACGAGTTGCTATTGATTGGGTTCTGTCTACATATGTATCCTGGGGGTATCGGTTGAATGGAGCAGGTAAAAAGGTGCTTTCTTTATTGTGATGTATGGAGTTTTTGAAAGAGGGATAACGGAAACGCGTAATACTAATACTAGTACCTACCATTTATTTCAGGCGACGCAGGCCCATAGAAAAATACCTTAACCTAAACATACATATTTTAATACAAACTAAACTTGAAAAACTTGTGTTAATAATAGCTCTAAACTATGTTAGTAGCTCTTCACTAAACTAGCTTGTCCTTGTGCTGTCCTGTGGTACTTGTCCGCGGAAGCGACGAAACACCACGTCCTGCGGCCAAAAGCCTTCTTCCATGACGACGGACGGAAAAAAACTCGGTACTCGCACCACAAACGCCTTGAAGTTGGCGTTGCGTTGCTGTACGTCACTGTAAGTACACTGGTTAGTCGTGCCACACACTTGTTCAGGTGGTTGCGGCATGGTTGGCAAGATTCGGCACCGCGGGGCGGCAAAATATCTGTCTTTTTTAGAGGCGGAGAATATTTACCTATAAGCTTTTCTCGTAACAAATCCCTGTATATCAGAGTAGATCTGGATTATGCTAATTCGCAACTTGGCTAGTGCCTGTGTCAGAATTTAAGCTGGGTTTCCGCTCCAAATTCGTCGGGTAACCCGATAAAATGCACGGAAGTTAATCCGCTCATACACGTCAATATACCGGGTGTTTAAACTTTATAATTAGTTGGTATGGATAAATAAACTGTAGACACAGTGTAACAACAGATACTGACTCCATAATGGAGTACCGCCAAACAGGGTGAATAGCGATGCAGGGGTGAATCGGACCGAACTTTAAAAGTCATTTTAACATTGAAATAATAAAGTTTGTGGCCAACAAGGATACTTAATCGTTAATTGTAATACATTAGAGTTCTTTTTGGCAACAAACTATATTATTTCAATGTTAAAATTCCTTTTAAAGTTTCGTCTCGATTCACCCCTGCATCCCTATTCACTACGTTTGACGGTACATCAATACAGGTTCCATAGATTTCGAGAAAGTTTTAAAGGGCAACTCGACCTACTATCCAAGTTGGACAACTGCGTTACTATCTAGTCTGAAAATAGACACAGTGTTAAGCCAAGCGCTCATTACAGCCACAACGAGCCGCAGCGCAACGCATTTTCATTCCAAAAATTGCGGTGCGGCCCCCTGTTGTGTGCGTTAGTTCATAGAAAATGTACGAAAGTGATGGAGGATTTTTAACCGACTTCAAAAAGGAGGAGGTTATCAATTCGGATGTTAGTTTTTTTTTTTTTTTATGTATGTTCGGTCATAACTCCGTCATATATGTATAGACGGATTTGCAAAATTCCTTTTTTGTTTGAAAGGGTATACTCTCGAGGTGGTCCTATTGTCACCAAGTCAGAATTTGATGAAGGAATCTCATGGAAATCGAGGGAAATCCTCAAATTTTATAGGCACACCTAAAGCGATTTGGGTATTTTTATAGTAACTCGTGCATTTGCTCTCGGAAAGCAACATTCGGTGAAGTGGAACTGATGATGAAGACCAGAGGTGGCCACTGGAACTACTCAGTAATAAGTATTTCGCGGGTTGCGATTCGATTACTTTATTATGGTTGCTAAGCAATTTATGCTCGTCACAATGCATATGGTGCAGTTCTTTTGTTCTTACCAGGAGAGCTCCTCAACAATTAACGTCCTTGCATCGGAAAAAGAATATTTTGTAAAAGGCAATTGACATTTTTAGGCTACTATTAGGTAACTACTGCAACAAATAAATATAGAAATGACTTACTAAAAAGTGAAAAATAAAAACTTATTTACAAAAAAAAAAAACAACCGACTTCAAAAAAAAAACACTACAAAGTGAAAAATAACTTTAATTTCGGAAGTCGGTGGTAAAAAACTAAAATACAGACACCGACTTCCGAAATTAAAGTTATTTTTCACTTTGCAGTGTTCTTTTTTGAAGTTAGTTGGTAATTTTTGTAATAAAGTTTTTTGCAATGCGTTGCGTTGCGGCGCGGGCCGCCTCAATTCGCGTTAGCCTTTATAGTTACTGACTCCATAATGCAGTACAGTTTTTTTTATCTCACGAAGCGACGCGCGCTTTACTTGTGGTAACCAAGTGTACAAACACGCTGTGAATGTGTGCGTGAAGTCGAGTACCGTCAGCACATAACACACACCCGAACACACACACACACGCACACACAGACTTCGCCCGTGTCTCGGACGGTACCGAGAGCTCCTGCACTTACACACACTGTCACAGTGTGTTTGTACACTTTGTTATCACAAGTAAAGCGTGAATCACTTCATGTGATAAAAATACTGTACATCAATACAGTTCCCAAAGATTTCGAGAAAATTTTAAAGAGCAACCCGCCCCTCTAGCCAAGTTGGACAACTGCGTTAAGTTGTCTGTGGCAACGGAATGTACTACAAGTATAGATACGGTGGCGATTGTGTGGCCAAAGTTACTATGGCAAGTATCAAGGAAAGTTTGATCACTCGCAGTCGGTCCAGAGCAGGCGCTTTGTTACAAGACCGAGGCTACTGTCTACATGTGTAGCCTGTGGATGTGTTTTGTGGACGTTGTTGAGTTCAGCTACTAGTGTAGTTTCCGGCTGTGGACTGTCTTAATGCGGTTGTGGATTGGGCTTCTTAGTGTCCCAATTGTTGACCATGTTGTTTTCTTTCTTCTCGCTTTACCTTACTGCAGTTTTTGTAGTAATCGAGCATTTTGTTAATGATTTCGTCCGGGATGCACCTACTACTCTAATACCTTTTTCGCCAGCCATCATCGCTTGATTATTGGTATTAGGGTGCTTGTAAAATTACAAGTTATTTCCAGTTTTATCTTTAGAAGAAAGAAATCTAAATCTATATGACTTGAAAATATACGTTGGATTACAAACCACTATACAAAAATAGGCTGAAAGCCCAAGTTCAGAGAGAATAACAAAAAATATAGAACTAAATCTAGTTAAAATGAACATTTACTTTCCGTGTTTCATCTCTGGGACTCACCAAAAAGAGCGTACAATTAACAAATAATACCATTAACAGCGAAGTGTATGCATAAAATATTAATATAAAATACAAACCAGAATAGATTCGTGTACAGAAGGTTCACTCGGATTAATTTCTTCCGAAATCAGATATAGATAAAGGCCAGGATCTAGACTCAATGCAGAGAAAGAGGGTGGACAAAGTGCGCACCAAGCTAACTAGAACTATTACTACCGATCTTGCAGTGCCTATGACTTGTTAAAAAAGAACTGTGTCTGTTCTAAAAATGAGGAAGCAAAGACCACAGAGTTTTATAATAGAAAGAAAAATCAAAAGGCACTGTGTTATATTGAGTTTTACCTACCTTAGCTAGTTTTGTCTCTATTTACGATAAGACAATACAAGCTCAACCTTCAGCATAATCAGCTTATAACCTTCACACTGGTGGTACACAAGCCTCCTCCCTGTGAGAGGGAATCAGGAATCAACCACGCGGGCCCAGTGTGGGTTGGTAGATGTCACATGTCTTCCATTTGTTTGGTTTTAGGACACGCTGGTTTCTTCACGGTCTTTTCCTTCATCATTTTGAAAGCAGTGGTGATGAAATAATATGTAAGTAAAGCGCTTAGCTGGGTTCGAACCCACGACCTGCAAGTCGTAACTCGGGGTTGCCACCACTGGGCTACCGCTGCCCTAAACCTTTACAGCTCGTTTAAAAGACCAATTGCAGACTATGCCAAAAGTTCCGTTTAGTTTTACGATTTTATACCAAGTGGTTCTTCGAACACTTTTACGTATTGTGAGATTAATATCGCCAACATCTTAAATATTAGTGTACTCATTAAACAGCCGTTTGTAGGAGCTCTTCAAATTTATCATCACAGAGATGTTTGTTATAAGTAGCTCCCTGTACAGTCTTCACTGTTTAAAGTTTTGAGCGTCGGTGTTTTTGGGTCAATTATTATGATTTCTGCTAATTAGGTAGCGAGATAGTGAAGGTACAATGAGTGTGTTGATATCTTGTTTTGCGAAGTTCTCTCTTGTTTTCCGACTCGATTGTAATTAAATGTAATATGTTAAACGAGTTGGTCGAAGTTATTATAAGGCTGACATGCGCTTTACTTTGTGTATAATTTCATCACCACTGCTCTCAAAACAGTGAAGGAAAACATCGTGAGGAAACCGGCATGTCCTAGAACCAAAAATTCGAAGACATGTGGCATCTGCCAACGCGTACTGGTGGATACGGTCCACTTTCTTTCATAGACCGGAGGCCTGAGTCCCAGCAGTGGGAACATAGTCTGATTATTTATTATAGAGCTACTTGTATGCGTATCCGCAGTTGGTACCAACTAAATACGAATAACTGGTATAAGAACAGCACAACTGTCAAGCCTTACCCTTCGAAACGGGTAGGTAGTGCTTAGTAGCAGAAATAATGATGGCAGCACCGCTACTTATTGCCGCTTCTAAGTACCCTCGAACACAACATTTTCTGAAAGAGTTCGTTCAGAGAAGTATCCCCCAACGAACTCTTTCACAAAATGCATATTCATATTGAATAGGAACTTATCTGTATGTTGTAAGAATTGAGTCTGCCTCGTCTTTACCCAACTTTGTTGGGGTCGGCTTCCAGTCTAACTGGATGCAGCTGTATACCAGTATTTTACATGGAGCGACTGCCTATCTGACCTCCACAACCCAGTTACTTGGTAAACAGGCGCGACACGCGACACGACACAAAGGCACCGCCTGTCGCGCGATGAATGTTGCCTTTGTGTCGCATGCAGTTCGCGTCGCGTGTCGCGCCTGTTTGAAGAAGCCGTAACACTACCCCTTGGTAAGAATTGTTGTCAGACTTTTTGGCTTCTGACTACCTGTAACAACTGCCAAAGATCTACGAATGACAGCCGTAAGACAGTTGTAAGAATTAAAAATCAAATATAATATTTTCCAGTCCAAAGATTGATTCATGATAATGACAATAAAATAACCATGAAATTAAACTAAACAAAGAACTCATTTAAGATTCAGAATAAAAGTCCTTTATAGACTCAGAACCGGCCGTCAAGGAAAAACAAAGCAACACCAATAAATTACTAACCATTAATATTTCTTCCTTGTTTTATTGAGAGTAAAACAGCTCATTCTTTTTTTTTATCTCCTCTTTTTTATTGTTTCGTATAAACGATCGTATTTCAATCCTCTCTATAATATTTTATCTTCATTGCGAAGAACTTAATTGCTTCACACGACCAACTTTCTTGGCCTTGCTTCAAAGCCAAGTTATTCTCCAACTTCGTCAATTCCACACGTATCACCCAATTTTCCCGAAAGATTATATCTTGGAACACCATTGTTCTTAAAACAAAGACCCTTAAAATATGGTGTCTAATATTTTATGCCGGGGCCAAAGTTTTGCCTGTAAGAACTGAGTAATTATTAAGTATGAGTTATAAATTTATTTCCGATAAATTTGTGATGCCAGCCTTATGTAAGTTTCTTTTGTTTAACTTCGGGCCAAGTTTTCCATCAATTAGGGACGAGGGAGGATCATGTGATAGTTAGGAACATCACGTGTTTTCCTTGTGAGAGTATAATGCAAAACGCATTATCAATATATCGATTACTTAATTTCTTACACAATCGCGTATGCTTTCAAGTTGCGATCGCGAGGAATAATCACACTCTTTTTAAGGGTCAACAGGTCTATGTTATTGACTATGAATGATAGGCTGAGAAATGATGTGATAAGGCAACGACGGTACGGTTTAAAAGCAGATGTAGTGAGAAAGATATAAAAGAGTAAGCTTAGATGGTTTGGTCATGTTGAGAGGATGAATGAAAGGCGACTTACAGAAGGTATTTATAAGGCAGATGTGTGTGGAAACGCCGGGAGGGGACGCCCCAGAGGGACATATAGTTCTTCAGAAAGGTCAGGCGCGTAGTACTCGCAACCGGCGTGCGTGTATGACCAGATGTATGAATGTAAACGAGGCAAAAGGAGTATGAAAGGATCGTAGTAGGTGGCGTTCTGTAGTTTCTGCCTACCCCCATGGGAAGAAGGCGTTGAGTGTATGTATGTAAGTCTATCTTCTTCTTATAAATTAGGTGTTCCAAATGCGTATGATATCTCTTCAACTACCAATGTGATGAAATATAGATTATAACTTGAATCCAAGGATTGTAATTATGAAAGTTTGGTTATTTGTGGCGCAAGTTCTGCAACACCTGGACGGACACTAACAGTTAGGCTAAAATTGAGAATTTTGAATGAATAATAGAAAATGGTCGCCCGAAATGGCGGAGCTTGGAGTGGTCGGAAATGTTTACTCTTTATGCGTCATAATGTCAGCTGCAATATACTTCCTCTGGAATACAGAATTTCTCTGTAACTTCTACAAAGTATTGTTGTATCCTGCAATATTCCTTACGTTAAAAATTCATGAATGCCAGAGATGAGCAAAAACTTATACCTAACATCAACATTCATAAAGCAGACAACAAAGTGAAGTACACAAGACCTCCAAAAAAATACGTGAAATCTAAAAAAAAATAGGTATGTAAGTATTAACATAATCCTGTTTAACAAAACAACAAACAATGTAACTCACAAACTCTTGATTGATTAATACTAATCTCCTTGAAAGAGTCCTGCAAGTCAAATTCATCATGCATTTATACATGATGGCAGGCTGCACATGATTCTAGACCCCCTTTTTTTTGGGTGGGAAATCATCAAATAACTTCTCCCGCTCTGGGTGGAGCGGGAGGGCGTGTCAGACTTTTACTGACTAAAACACACCCGTGTTCCTTCTGTTCCCTGTGCGCCAGGGCCACGGTAACTTTTTCGAACAATCCGCGACCCCGGCAAACATCGGCCCTATCGGATCCCGTCAATTAGTGCTGACATCTCTTTGAGCCGCGCGTGGAACATAACGCGCCGTCGTCGACCCGGGCATGGTCCTTACCGGACGGCGAGCTATTCTAAACCCCTTAGCGTAGAAAATTTACGTCGGTTATCAAAAAAATAATCATAGAAAAGTACCTACACGGTCAAAATGTATGGCAGAGCAATTTAAAAAAAAATTACTGAAGTAAAATTTCAACGGCCTCTGGTTCAGAATCATGTACTGAAATCCATGGTATCAGGTTGTACGTCGATGTTCTATTATTTACATAAAATTAAACGAAAACTCTGCGTAAGAACAAGAGCTTCTCATTACAAGAAAAGGATTTATTTTATTGACTTCTCCAGTTTCGAGTGATCTTTAGAAATGTGGTCGTTTTCTTGGCATTTACAGAAAACGCTCCTAAAATTCAGCTTGGTATTCCCGAAAGTGCCTTAGTAGTAATATGGATTATTGCTCTTTTACAATTTTAAAGCCTGCTAGGACTTACTTGTGGTCGTTAAGTCTAAGTGGAATGTTATTTTGCTGTGTATAGCTGGATTTTAGGATTGATTTGTATAGTGATTGCTGTTGGGATGTTTGGGAAATTAAGACTGTATTAATAATGAGGAATTTACTAGATACTGGTAAGTATAATCCTTCAAGTTCCTTTTTACCAATACATTTTTAAACATCCTGTTTCTGTCAAATGTCAATGACAGAGACAGAATGATGTTTAAAACTCGTTTAGCGGTAAACGTGTTTAGTAATTAGCGGTGCAAATGGGCCTAAGAATCATTATCACTACATATTATAAAATGGGAAATTATATGTGCGGCAACAAAAGTTTTCTTCAGCACCTGCAACCTAGCGTCTTTTTTTATATGTAGGCGACGAGTTAATAGAACAGCTTCAATTATATTATTTCATCATCTTTACTATTCCAACAGAATATCAAAAAACCAGCGTCAATTTACGAGCGTAAATTAATATGACTCCGAGCTATCGATAAATATATTTACTTCTGAATTGATAACTCAAGTGACTAATGTTGTAAGTGAGCTACTAAGCGAGCTCGGGACTTAGTGCACCCCGACTCGGACAGGTTAGGTTAGAAGGGAATGGCGGGGTCTAACAGACCCCGCCATCCCCTTCGTGGTATTTTTTTTTAAACCACCCAGTAGTAGGAGCCCCGCTAAGCGGGGCTCCGTCGACTACGCTTGTCATTATTCATAATGCGCGGGCATTATGAATAATGCCCCTTTTTATTACTTGGTCCATAACGTTGCTTAAGAATTATCACCATGCTGCGTCATATTAACAGTAGCTCGTTTTACAATATATATTCGCTTGAAAACCATTTATTAGACGCTAAGAGTTTGTCGCTTACCTATTAATTATTTAGACAACTAAATATATTTGAAGACGAGAATGACATTTTAAAGAAGCTGCCTTAATTAGCACCCTTATAAAATAGTCCCCCCGCAACGTCTGTCTGTCAGTCTGAACGCGGTAATCTTTGGAACTACCTGTCGGATTTGAAACAATCTTTTTGTATTTGATAGCCCAATTCTTGAGGAAGGTTTATAGGCGATTTAACTTCAGGCTTTGACCCTAAGGAGCCGAGCAAAAAGAAAACAAGTCAGAAAAAACGCTAAGCGAAAATTGAATAATAGCGCGGGAGGCCGATGAGCAGCGACGCAGTGTGTCGGTTGCCGAAATTTCACGCGGACAAAGTCGCGAGCAGAACCTAGTAAAATATAAAGACTATCGAGAACTTGAGGATAGCATTACATTATTAGGGCAGGATATTGAGCCAATATAGTATCTAACTCAACTCAAACGAAACGATGCCGAAGAAAAAACGTAATAGCGGTCATCAATTTCCTTATTGAATTCCGCAGCTTCAGGATCAATTAAAGGAAGCTGGTAACTTGAATAGTCCTTGTCTATCAAGTTTCCCATTTAATGGGTAACTTAATATTGAGTACCCAATACCCAACCTGATTGAATCACTCACTACTTAAAGGTTGTGTCATTAAGTGCGGTTGAAAGGAGTCCATGTTTCTTGGAAATGATTATTATGAAATTGGCGTCTTCCTTATGGGAGAATGTTAAAGGCTCGTGCACACTGGCGCGACGCGACAGCGTACACAAAGGCACCGCGTGCAGCGCGACGGGCGGCGCCTTTGTGTCGGGCTGTCGCGTCGCGCCAGTGTGCACGACCCTTAAGGCGCTGCTCAAACGAAGGTCAGCGTACAACGCTCAGGTTTTTGTCGCACAGATTGTATTGGTACATAATACAAACTAGATATTTTTTTGTGTATTGTCTAATGTTCAAAGAAAATACTTATTCCAATATATTTCATAAAAATAAAATAAGATAAGTAGATAAGTATATGTTTTATGTATTTGTTGTATATGTAAATGGTACACCACTGACTACCTGCATTATTGTCTCTCCTTCTCCCTTGAATCCATCCAAAGGTTGTCTGTAAAAGATCGCTCTTAGCGATAAGACCGCCCATTGAGTCACCCTATGTAAAATTTCTACAATTATATCTGTAATTTTTATGGTGTACATAATAAAGAGTATAATATTCTATTCATGATTAAACAATCGTAAAACAGAGCCTCAAAAATAATTTTGAGCTTTAACTATCTTATAATATAGTAATAAAGGAAATTCAATCAACTAAAGAAATACTTAAAAATTATTCCGCTAAGCCGCGCATTTATTTTTTAATTTAATTAAAACTGCGAAATTACTTTTAATTTGGTGGTCATTCGATTCAACTAACATCAAACGGATCGCTGATTTGAACCTTATTTGTTGCCGCGATGCGCTATTGTCAATAAACTAAAAATATCGCTGTGGGACTTTATCGCGCACTGGATTTTCAACCCTCAGTGTTGAACCGAGCATTGAGATTTGAGAATCCAAAAGAGTGTATCCCAGCGCGTCGAAAAAACACACTTGGATTTTCAACTCTCGGCGCAAAGCAAAGCGTTGAAAACCCAGTGTGCGTTTAAATCCCGCCGCGATATTTTTACGTACGTGTGTACGTAGGCTTACAATTGCGATTCCAGGGAAACTACTACATTTGTGCGTATACAAAGTATCCTATATCTTAATCTAGTAGTCTATCAAGTCCTACATCATAGTGAGTACATCCGCTGAAGCATTATTGCGGAAGTGAGTAACATACATACATACATAAAAAAAATCACATTATAGTATTAGTCACAGGATTTTAACTATCGCGCAACTAACGCGACACGCGACGCGAAACGCACGCGACATAAAAGCACCGCTCATCGCACGACATACGGTGCCTTTGGGTCGCGCTTGTTTGTTGGAGCCTTTATGGGTTGTTGTCTACCTTCGGATAAGTGTGTCTGAAAATATAATTACCATTGTTTTTATACAATGGTCAATTGTTATCTAACCTTTAAGTGTGTGTCAAATAAACTATTTTATTCCCTGCGTACTTAGATGTCTGTCCCCGCTGTGTAATTAGAATTTGACAGTCGTTACGGGTAGTCAGAAGCCGAAAGTCTGACAACCAGTGTTACCTAGGGGCATCGTGTCACCCATTAACTGGGTTGTGGAGGTCATATAGGTAGTCGCTCCAATTAAGGGGACTACATGACCTAAACGAAAATTTATAATGCCTAAAAATAGGTGATCCACTGCAGTAGCCAAAATCAGAAAAATATATGATATTCTTCGGTATATACTCGTATGCTAGTTAGATAGTGTGTTGAAAACATAATACAATTAATTTGATATGATAGAAAAAAATCACGAAGATACCTCTAAAAATATATTTTAACGATTAAAAACCGTACTAATATACATGCAAACATTCAGATTTTTTGTCAGATTAGTAGTGTATAATTGGGGGTTCTGGATCACTTGCCCTCGCTTCGCTCGAGCGCATGATCCAGAACTCCCCAATCATACACTAATATCGTGATCTGCGATATAGTTCATAATATTGATTGAGTTGCACACGCTTCGCTCGAGCGCGTTATGCAGAACACCCCAATCAGCGGTGCGATGTGTACTTAAAGTAATAAGTAATGAAATCTTCTTTCTTCAATCGCTGACCTGAGGTTTTTATGAATCTGAGTTACGTTTATAATTTGTGTAAAACTAACTCATGTGCTGTATCACTCTCCTGATGGAATAGATCTGCAGTTGCTGTCGATATACTACTTACTCCCACTGGTCTTTGACGAACTAACAATCGATTTTTCATGATCAGTATGTTTGTTGCTAACTTTAACGAATTTGCGAAGATCCTCACCAGGTTCGCTTTTTAGTATAAGGTAGTGAGTATTTTTCAAGTTAGATTTCTCTGAATCTTCCAACTTCTGGTAAAATAAATCTTCTTTTCGGGTTATATCACTATCCTGATGTTTTAATTCACCTGAGTTCGATTTCTTTTTTCTAGGGTGCATATCTTGAATATATATTATCTCACCCCTAGTATTCTTGAAAATAAGTTTAGAAGTGCCTTCCAAATCAAATTTCTCTGAGTGAAACATGATGTAGATAGGTAATATCAATAATTGTATCTCTCGTGGTGCAGTAAATATTTGTGTTATTTATTACTTAGTTATATACTTAAGATCTATCTATTACACTGCAATGCTAGGAGTCTAATGCTGCGATGCAGATACGTGTATTAAATATATACTCTCTTCCTTTCACAGCGTTCAAATAAAAACATTGAGGAAAATTTATAGCATGTTGCATCCAAGGATCGTCATAAATCTCCCAATCTTCTATAACACCTCCACATGAAAAACATGCTGCTTTATCATTTATACTATTGCCACAGTAAAAGAATCCAGCGTCAGCCATTTCCATCACTAATATTTTCTTTGAATCAGCCGTTGCCCAGTAATAGTTAAATGAAAATTGACGCATTTTATAAGTATTATACATGTCATATCGAGGTTTGTATTTATTATGAGACATGCTTCTCCGTTTTACAGATAACTGCATAATGACATCGTCTAGTTACAGTCAGCAGCTTATAACGATTTGACGACGTTGAAGAGATTGGGAGGGATAGGAAACGGTTTACCAAAAATAAAGAAATTAAACAAAAAAAAAGTTTATTTTATAATTTTATTATCATAGCACCATTTATTTAAACACAATACATTTTTTAAAGCACATACAGAGTCATGATAAATACAACTATACAAATCTTGAGAATATTTATATTGATGGTGCAGACTTAACAAACTAGAACAACCTTTATCTTCTAAATTAAATATGTTACTATTACTGTTTTCTAATATATTTTTTAACCACAAGACTTTTTCTGAACCTTTAACATAGACACATTTATCTCTTAAAATATCAGCAATAAAATTCTGGTAATTGGAATATGGAATAAATCCTCCACACCAATATATCTTTCTGTTACGTTCAATCCAACTAACTTGTTTTTTTTCTTGTTTCGTTAATTTTTCAAATGGAAATGGTGGCTTAAATAAAAACACTTGTAATGTTTTATTATATAATATAGCGATTTCTTTTATTATAAATTCATTTGTTTCTGTTTTAAAGCCTTGAATATCCACAATAGCAATCATGATAACCTGCGCACAATGTTGCTGAGAGGTTTGTATTCCACAAGTCGATCGTTTATAATCAAACAATATGCAGTAGTCTTATCTGGTATTGGCGTTGAACATTCAATTTCTATGCGTACGTCTACTGGACCTGATTTTAGACTATCGTTTTGCCTTGAGCAGTCTAAGATAAACAGGGGAGCTTTTTCTTTGAAGTCCTTTAGATCGAGCAACGGGTCTACTGGACAGTTGTAATACGACTGACGAAATTTCACATACATTTCATATAATATACTGTATTTGTTGTCAGAAAACTTTAAACCCAAAGGCTCATAAGGATAATATTGAGAATTTAAGAAGAGCGTAACGTTTGTCACCTCGCAATGATCGAATAGAGATATGTCTTTAGTTTTATTATTTTTTCTGTTAGTTTGTAAGCAAAAAATTACATATCTAGGCTTTTCCAATTGTGAAGCAGTCTTAACTGACCAAGAATGTTTTGTGGTTTTAGGTAATAAAGGATATTCATATAAATCCCAATTTCTAAAAGCCATCTGAATGGGTTTATCTCTTTCTAAATGCTTTAAAAGTGTTAATCGTTCTCGATCTGACACTTTTATGTGTGGCACCCTCCATTGAACTCTTTGTATATCTATTTGAAAATGAGCAACATCATCAGTAAGAATAACGCTGTTTAAGTTAGAGTTACTTCTATTCAATATAAGTTCATGTTTACAATTTATAACGATTTTATTGTAATCCTCTGCAAACCCTAAAATCTTATTTAGCGGTATCACTAAACTAAAATGCCCATCACTTTGGAATCCGTTTAAATTCCAACCCCATAACGCAGCAACTTTATTTTCAGCTTCATTTAATGAGATGTATGATTTTATTGTTGACGTTATTCCAGAATTTTTTATACGATCTATTTCAATACCATTCATTTCGTACCTGATGTCTTGAAACAAAGACATAACAGGGTTATTAGTGAACGTAACAGTTTTCTTGATCGGATTCCCATCTTTACCGAACAGCTTTGCTTGGCCTTCGATGTAAATTGAACTGGCTGATGGTAGCACGTATATGTCTTGCTGATGTATGGGGATTCTGATTTCATCGTTTTCTCTAAAGCTGTTATTGTAGGGATTATATGAATGGATTTCATAACTTTCGATCGAACTATCGAAGTGCGGTAATTCAGTAATCTGGAGTATATTCATACTTTAAAACCTAGGGCTCTAAGAAAACCTTTATTTGCTTCAGTCAATTTCTTAACTTTTTTCTTACGTCTATTCACCTTAGTGGTCGTTGAAGGAATAATACGTTTTATTTTCACAGGAGTGTTTTTATAATATAGTATCATTTTGTTTTTCTTAAATGAAGACGTAGTTGAATATTGAATTCGTCACCAAAGTTAATACAATAACCAAATTGATCAACAATTCTAACAGATATAGATGAAATTATATTTTTGTTCACTGGAAAGTAAATAACGTTTCGTGGTATTTCTATGCACTGATGACCCGGAGCAGTATCAAATACAAATTCATGAATAAAATGAGTTGGTAGTCCGTTGCAGTACGAACTGTGTACAAGATCACATTCAATTCTGATTACAGATAGACTGCTGCTATTGATGGACACATTTGATCTTGAATTTAACACTGAAAAGTATAACAAACCGCACTCGTATTGATCGGATAAATGCAGTGGAGGTTGAAAGTATGACACCAAATCAGATTTATTTCCAGAGATGGTAACTGTGGTAGACATGCTTGCACACTGGACTGTTTCAGAAGATCCTGTTTATTTTATCCCTAGACTACTCCAAAAATTCCTTAGAAAAATTAAACAGAGATGTCCGCAATTGAAAGGATGATCGCGTTGTATATTTTCATAATTATAGTGGACTTTAGTACCTCCGTATTTTATAAATTCTTTTGGAGGCTTAAGATTTCCGTAACTGTCAAAGTACTCAATATAATCATTGTATTTTGCATAGGCTACCCAATGAGAGCCAGGATCTTTTGAACTATCTAAATTAATAACTCCACATTCTTTTTTAAACGGGTATTTAGGAAGTTCATCTCTCATAAAGACTCCTCTAAAATATGGAATATTAGTTCCATACTTCAAAATGTCGAAGTTAGTTAGGGCTCGTTTGGGTACCCGATATCTTAGTTTTTTTCATTCGATACATAAATTCCAAGCCCGTTTTTATGTGGTTTAAGGTGTAGTCCTTTCCCAATGCAGAGAGCTTCCATTTTTTCATTGTGTCTCTTCGATTCAACCAACAGCTTTTTAGCCATCTTGAATTCATTTATGGTTTTGGTAATACCTGCTGCACCGCCTGCTATTGCTCCCACTGCTGATAATCCAGCAAAAATAGGAATCAAAGGTAATACACCACCAGTTTTTGGTATAGGAATAACACGAGGAAGTTTTATGGATGAATCATCAGCTAATTCTCTGGCTGCGGCCATAGCTAATTCTATTGCCACTTTTTTGCATTTTGGTTTTAGTTTTTTCATGTGTCTTTTCGTTTTAGTGATAACATTTTTAAATTTGTTTTTTAACCCTTTTCCAGGTGTAAGTTTTTGAAAGCACTTTTTTCTATTTTTTTTTAGGCCGGAACCAGTTTTAATTTTTGTAGACATTGTCTTGCTTACTAAGCGTGCTGCGATTTTCTCGCTTACACTTGCATCCGAGGCAACTGCTCGCTCTTTTACCATTTTCAACAAAATTAAATCAGCTCTGTGACGATTCTTTAAGTTTGATGATTTGAGATAGGCAATGTCGTGTTCTTTGCAATGTTCGTCTAATTTATTAATACCTTCGTCTCCACGTGTAAGCCTTTTAATTAATTTTGTACCAGGACCACAATAATTGTATCCTGGTAAGTGTAATTCAAATGGTAAATTGTTTATAAGCCAATTGAGAAGACTACTCTCTCCAATACACATCATAAGACTAATGAATCTGGATTGAACACTTTAATAAATACTTATACGGTTAGTAAAGTTATTTTTATTTATATTACTACATTCGATTTATCAATCCAACTGTTTTCAGCAGAAGATAAACCTAACCATTTTACTAAAACCCTGTTTCCTTTTCTTCTAAGAACTTTCTCGACTAGATATACATTAGGATATTTTGTCTTTTGAAGCTCTTGTAAGTAAAATGCTCCTAAAATAGGTTGACTTCTGATTGTATCTTCAATTAAGTAGGTAATAGGAGTTGTATTTTGTATTTTTCGAATTTTAAATATTTCTGTCGACCAGTTGGGGGTATATCCTTTTTCAAATGTTCCTTTGTATTTACTGATACGTACATAATCACCCACTTTATACTTGCTTTTTATTCTTTCATTTTTTACCGACCTTAAATACCTTTCTAATATACGTTTTTTATTCATGTTATCCACATTAGCAGGAATTTCATGAATTGTCCGATGGTAAGTGTGATTGTATTTATATATAACATCATTAAGGGTACTATCTACCCAATTATAGCTGCCTTTTAAACTGAATTCCTTATACAGTTTAGATTTCAAAGTTCTGATAAATCTTTCAACTATTGAAGCCTTTTTTGTTGAAAAGGTTGAATAGTGGTTAATATGATTAGATTTCATAAGCTTTTGAAATTTATTATTATAAAATTCTGTTCCATTATCTGTTTGGAGGTTTTTTGAAACACGCCCTGTAGCCAACAAAACTTTGAATGAGTTACATACATCATCTTTGGTTTTACTTCTCAGAGGAAAGGCCCAAGCATATTTCGAAAATGTATCGATAACGGTAAGAATAAATCTGTAATTTTTATTTTCTTTTGAAATTGATTGCATATCAATTAAATCTGCTTGCCACAGGTCGTCTATATCTTTCATAATAACATGTCTTCGGGGAAAGTTTACCCTTGCATTTTTATGAATTTCGTTTACCACATCGGCTTTGCTCATGGTCAGAATTCAGTACATTTGTCTTGAATCCATGTACAATACTGAATGTAAAGCATATTATTACGACTATTTATTCTTTAATTATGTCAGCTTCTTTTAATTCTTCAATTATCGATAAAATTTCATTATCATGGTTTGTATTGCCAGCATCTCTTGAAGCTACTAATAGTTTCAATCTCTCGACTAATTCGTTAGGATCATCCCAATATACCAAGTCGGTGTTGTTTTTGTATTTTTTTAACGTTGGTAATTTTCCTCCAAGTTTAGTGTGAGCATGTATAACATCGTTTGACAATTCGGAAAATAGAGGTTTTATTATTTTACAATATTTTGTACCTTTGTCACCTCTTATTTGACCTTTAGGATTAAAATCTCTTTTATGTGCATTTGTATAGTGTAACATATCCTTATAGACAAGTTTATCTTCGCTCGATATTAACTTTAAATCGGGTTTTCTTCGGAGTAAAAGTTCTTTTAGACCAACTGTTAAATTGTAAGCTTTGTCACCGATTTTAATTAAAACGATTGTATCGTTATTCAAACTATCAATTTTAGAAAATGATACTGCTGAATTACCCATCAATAGAGTTTTATTTTCACTTCTAATTCCAAACGGTATACTAACACCGTCATAAATACCAAAGATATCATCATCCTCTAATGACATTTCTAAATTATCTATCGATTCCTTTTTAGCATTTTGTTTGACGAATTGGGTAGAATTTAGTTTTGGATCGTAACAGTCATTGAGCTTTGTAGATGAGCTAGTATTCTTTTCATCGAATTCGATTCCTTCAGAATTATTTAAAGTTGGATTTTCATTTATTTTTATTTTTTCTGCACATCTATTAGATTCAACAAGAGTTTTTAGAGGATTTGTGACAGGTTTTAGCATTTTATCAAGCGACAAGTTCATTGTATGTTCCTGATTTTTCATTTGTTTTATTTTATTCTTTATGGAGTCGACAGACTTCACTAATTCCATTTTAATATTTTTGTCCATCTTACAATAAATAACAACTGTATTCAGCTAAACAAGGAATAATACTAACAGCATTTATGTATGTAATTCATTTATAAGTATGTACCTTCATTCAAAGTTTAAAAAAATATCAAAATTCTGTCTGTACCTCCCATTATTTAATGCCGACTCTTTATTAATAAGTAGAAAATTATAAGGGTTACTCCAAACAGTTTTACAAACTTCTTTAAACTGATTCCACAGCAGATCAGAATTTACATGTTCTTCATAGATATGCTTTAAGTTCACATCATCTTGTTTAAATATTATAAGAAAATTAGCATTATCACGTAGCAACTGTTTCGGAATTTTTGAGTAGGTTTGTGATAAATAAAAGCAGTCAATTTGCTTATGTCTTCCCATAGAGAAATAATTACGAATGTTTATTTGCTTTTCACACATAACATCATCAAAAATAAATACAGAATTTGTTAAAGCTTCATTCGGAGCTATAACATCTTTGTCGTCATTGAACTCATTGAACTGTATCTGAGGTACTCTTCTTAATACTTCACTTAAAAACCGATATTTTGGCTGGAAAGTAGTTTAGTAGTTGTAGTAGAAATTAATTTTATCTTTTTTTTTTTTTTTTCAGAAAATGGAAGGCCTTGATATTGTTGATGATGTTATTAAGTCATTCTATTTTACTCAAGAATTTACTGGGGACAATGTTGAACAAACTGAGTTCCAGGAAAATCAGCAGGATAAAGTCAAGGATACTCAAGAAAGTCCAATAAAAAGAAAAAACAAGAAGTTGAAATTAACTTCTAAAATTACCCTGCCCAAGCTATTGGATACACCGTCTACATCTTACGTAATTCGCAAGGATCCAGGAAAAGCACACCATTTAATAAAAATATCTATTTGTGATTTAAATGACAATAATTTAATAAATCGTGTTGATCGCAGTGATAGTGATTGTGCTTGTGTGAATGTTCAGTATTTAGTCAAGGACAATTACGATGAAATTATGGATGAAGCAGAATATCTCGTCGGTAAAATAGTTAAAAAATTAAGTTCACCCACATGCAGACCTTAAATGCAGTTTATAAGTTATTGTTTATTAGTTATTATTATTGGTCGAGTTTATTTAATTGAAGGCGAAACAATAAAATTAAAATTGATTCTACATAATGTTTTTTTTTATTATTCACCTAATAAGTTAGTATACAGGGGTCAAATTAAATTAGCTAACGAACGAGAAACTCCACAGACGTGATGGGTATCGATATCTAAACACATCGATATAAAAACAAAAAAAAGAAGATATTTTTTAATTTTTTATTTGGGGTCCTCGACCGCTGGTTGTGCTGGTACTTGAAGTATGAGTTGAGAAAATCTGTTTTCTTTTGTTTTATCATGTTTAGGTATCGATACCCATCACATCTGAGGAGTTTCTCTAGCTAATTTAATTTGATCCTGTATGATACCTCTTAATAATAAACACTGCATATAGTTATGACAAGCTAATAGACATAAAAAAAAATATTAACATTAACCATGACATAATCTATACACAGTGTTTATAAGAGGGAAAATCTTTCGGAAAAGGAAAAGAAAAGAAAATAAATATCGATTATTCATTTATTGATTATAGTAACATTCATTTATTACATTTTTTTATTCGATTACATACTTTTTACACATTTAAATCATTTGTAATTAGCTTTTTTAACTTAAACTATAGTTTTAGCACAGTAGAACGAATACAGTAATCCGACAAGTATTAAAGTATTGAACTATAATGCCCCCCAAGGCAAAGTGTTGAAACAACCTTCAGTTCTCTGCCTTTTATCGTCATCACTATTAAGTATGAGTTTATTCAATTTTTGTGTAAAAACTTGATGATTTTTAGATCTTATAACATTAAACAAAAATGGACTTTATCATCTTTAGTTATGTACAACAAATTGACATGTATAAGCTTTCGTTCACGTGTCAAAAAATAGAGGACCAGTTACATGATTATTAGCTTCAAGACCATAAACATTCACACTTATACAAGGATTATTTTTCTAAAATATTTTAATATCATCGAAACATGGCGGAAAAGACATATCATTTATTTTTAAAAGCAACGTATAGTGTGGGTACGATTGCGTTCTATTAGCATTCAATCTTTTTGGAAACATCTGGGCAATAATACACCACAAAAAACAATGATTGGCATTGTTGTGTATATTCAAACATGACTTTGTGTTTTTTATAACCGTAGGCAATTCTAAGTATGTCCCAGCTCTTAAAGGATTGCACTTGTTTATGTTTATTTCCAAATGGTTTATAGAATTAATAGCCCAACCAGATTCGGCAAGTTCAAACTCTAAATAATAATTTTTCAGAGCATTTAAAATACATGTTATAAACATTTGTATTCGGAACTGCTATCTCATATTTGGTGTTGAAAGATTTCATAGAGCTTTCATTATTTTTTGGCAAAATGTATGACACAAATAATTCAAAATTGACTTTAATTGCTTTATGTTTTTGAATCATAAGATTGATAATATCACATACTGACTTTGAAATTTGAAATAAAAACGTTTCTGGAGTTATTGTTACTTCACTAGATTTAAGTGGATTCACTTTATACTTATGATTCTATTTCTAAAAGCAATAGCAATAATTTGAATATTTTCGAATTCGGAGCAGAGCAATCGATTAGATATATGAATATTTGTTCTACTGTGTGCTGATAATTTTGAAAACATAATAATTACAGTATTTACAAAAAAAAAACATGTTCATTATACTTATTTTAAATTTTATAAAAAGCTATTTTTACTAAATGTTTTTTTTTATCTCAGTAATCCATTTTTTATTTAAAAGTTGGTAAATTCTCATATTTAAAATTTCTAAGTTTTTAATTTCTCAGTTCATAATTTCTCAGTTCTTAATTTCTCAGTTTTTAATTTCTCAGTTCTTAATTTCTCAGTTTTTTATTTCTCAGTTCTTAATTTCAGAATTTCTTATTTCGGTTTTTTTAATTTCTCAAGTTTCAATTTCGATTTTACATCATTCTGAGCAGAGCAATCGATTAGATATATGAATATTTGTTCTACTGTGTGCTGATAACTTTGAAACATAAATATTAGTCTTTACAAAAAAAAAAACATGTTCATTACACTTATTTTAAATTTTATAAAAAGCTATTTTTACTAAATGTTTTTTTTTATCTCAGTCATCCAATTTTTATTTAAAAGTTGGTAAATTCTCATATTTAAAATTTCTAAGTTTTTAATTTCTCAGTTCATAATTTCTCAGTTTTTAATTTCTCAGTTCTTAATTTCTCCGTTTTTTATTTCTCTGTTCTTAATTTCAGAATTTCTTAATTCGGGTTTTTTAATATCTCAAGTTTCAATTTCGATTTTACATCGAAACTCTGAAAAAGTACATGTAAAATAATTATTATAAATCAAATAAATATTCTCTATTCTATTGATAATTTTAATGCTACAAGAGACTGTTTCCAACGTTCATTTGGAGTAAGTTTTTCCACTTCACCCGTGTTATAAACTCTTAATTCAAAATAATACTTTCCAACCCTGTCCGGGTTTGATTGGAAGGTATAACCATCAGCCACCCGCTGAGTGAAGCAGTTCTTCAGAGTGGTAGCACGGATCAGCGGTCGAGACGATTCATCCTGAAATACATAAGATGACTAGTTTTAATTAAAAATAATAATGCGTGAGGGCGAGTAATTAAAAAATAGATAAGTAAAAAAAAAATAGATATGTAAAAAAAATATAATAGATAAACTCCAGACTTCCACGTTCTTGAATCTACCGTTACCATAACTATAATCTATTATCTATTAGAAAAGGTCTATTTAAACACTTGTGTCCACAAATAAGTATAATTTTGATGGAGAAAATCACACGCTGTAAAACACTGGAATGGTTTTAAATGAAATGGGAATTTAACATGTTTGAAAAAAATGTCTTACCTCACAGTCTGAAGCGTTGGTATTCCGTTTTCTTTTTGGAGCTGGTGTTGTAACAACTGCCGGCCCGTCGCTATCAGACTCTGGTTCTGAAGCGAAAGGATTTTAGAAAGCAAAGCCTTCTTCTTCTGAGACACTTTCTTATCTCTCTTCACAGCTGTTTTTTTTTTGATCTGCCGCTTGTTTTTTTCTTTTGTTGGTCCAGACGTTGAAGGTGTGGAGTCCTCTTCTTCAACCCAAAAAGGATTATTCATCGACTGAGCCCTGAAAACATTATTAAAATGCAATAAATATTTTTATTACCAACATTAGTAACATGAAACAACAGCACCCGTATTCATCAAAGGGTTAGGCAGAGGTGTGCTGTTAGTCCCTCCCCCTTACTTTTTACGTTTTTACGTTCTTACGTTTTGAAATCTCATCGAATAGGGAATAATATATTTACAGTACTTATCAGGAAAAAAAAACTTTAAATGACCTAAGAATCAAACCTAGGCCTTATTTTTATTGCATGCTAGAACAACGAAGCAAGAATTATTATTAAATAAACGTTTGTAAAAATAAAACGTTAATAATTATTAAACGTTTGTAAAAATAAAACGTTAATAATTATTAAACGTTTGTAAAAATATTAATATTAATATGAAACTACAAATGCAGTACAAGTACAATAGTTTTGAAATAACTATTATATGATCTAAACTTAATTGAGTAATTTCAGTGGTAAAACAATTAACTATTACAGTCCTAGGATCGAAGAAAAAATATTTATTAAATAAAATATAATACTCACATACTCTGTTTCTGCAACACTTGTGAACAACCACAAACAAATTTAAACTCACTGTTCAGTGAAATGCACTTCAGCACAACAATGACAAAATGTAAAGGAATTCTCTCACATGCTTTTTATAGACCTAAATCCTAAAGCCTTAGTCATATGTTAGTTTCTAACAATAATTACTCCGAAAAATTAATTAAAATAATATTTGTTATTAGAATTTCATCTCTATCACTTGAGAACCTAGAGTAGATTTTATTTTATTCATTTCTCGTACTGAAGTCGCAATGTGAATGCTTCCGAATACTCTAGTTATGGAAAGTGTTTTCACAGCACTTTATCCTTATTAGAGTTTTTGGAGGCGACTGGAGACGACAATCGTGAAAGGAATGAGGTGTCAATTAACTCTGTCGGAATACATACAAACTTATAAGAAACCAATAAAATGAGATCTCTGGTAGTTATTTGTCATGTACACAGAAATGTCGCCTTATTCTTTAAACTCTCAAGTCGTAAAGGCTGTGTTAGCTATAGCTATCCTGCTCATTTTAATGTAAATGGAAAGAGGTGGCAATGGATTTCTAAGTGTGTTTTTGTTATAGAACTCGTAATAAGATATTACAGAATTAGGCTGGGTGATTGAATGTTGGGAAATGAAACAAACAGAATTTTAATTTTTAAATATATTCATAAAAGGAGTAATTAATCTTCTAATAAATAACAGATTCTTTACCTAATCTAACATCAATGTGTATAATTATAATAAGCACCTTTTTTCCTTACTATTTGGTAAGGAACCTGATATTTCTTAAAAGATTAATTACTCTTTTAATGAATATATTTTAAAATTAATATTCTGTTTGTTTCATTTGCCAACATTCATTATTCACCCGACCTAATTCTGTAATACCTTATTACGAGTTGTTTTATTTTTATTTTTTATTGAAATGAAAATTGATATTGGAAAATGAAAACAAACAGAATTTTTATTTTTAAATATATTCATTAAAAGAGTACCTAATTAATCTTCTAAGAAATAACAGATTCCTTACCTAATCTAACATCAATGTGTATGAAATAATAAGTTTTTTTTTGTTTTTTGTTTTTATGCGATACAATCAACAATATTAGTTGTACTATTTAAGTATATTATTAAATGCTATTTTATTATGCTAATTATAAAAAACAAACACAAACGTTGGTACTAACATAATGATTACATTGAATATCTCTCTCTCTATACTTAATAAATATATAAAATAATTTCAATTATATATTCTCACGAATTTTACTAATAATGTTTTCTAAATCTAAGTATATATCACTTGTGACAACATTTTCAGTTATAAATTGCACACACTTATTTGCACTGCACTTGCAAGATTTTTCTGGTAAATTATCACACTCGTATATCTCAATTTTGATCATGCATGTCCTTGAAGATGTATTTGGCGCCCTGGTTTTGATGTACGAGTAGTTTTGCTGTCGTTCAAGTTTCTGTGGAGGACCTGTCGCGTCATTTTTTCTCTTCAAATTGAGTCGTGATGTAACAGATTCTTTGAGCTGCTTGTTTGGGATAAAATTAAAAAGATCCTCATTGTCCTGAAAACAGAAATAAATTGTGTTTTGAGTATGATTACATACAATGCCTACATTATAATAATTAATAAAAAACAATAATAATAATTTAATATGTTATAACTATTACTTACCGACATTGTGATTGAATCTCAGGGTAGCGAAAACAGCCAAATACATAAAACTTGTATTTACTGTGTCGCAGTCAAAGGCTCTCTACGATCTAGATACAAAACAGATTCTCTTATATAAGGTATATAGATTCATGTCTTTAAGGTTTAATTTCCTTCATAATATTACAACTATGTGCTTGGCGGCAGAATCAAGTCGAAACATGTCGATATCACGAATGTACCTGTGTACTTTAATACTGAATACATATTTTATCTCATCACTGACGACACGTTTGGCGCATTGGTTAAGAGCTCGACTAGCTACATCACAATGTAAATAGTAGGTTTAAAATAGATGTTTCAATTAATGTGCCAAAGTGTTGCGGGTTCGATTCCCGCACGGAACAAATGAGTATTTGTTCCGGTTTGGTTTTGGCTTTTATGACTTTTTTCTTTTACGTTCTTTTATATTATAATCAATTACTCTATCTCCATAATACAGTTACTTTTACACACGGCTACACATTAAGTTACAATTTCCAGTAACAGCTGACCTCTCAATATGGT
This sequence comes from Griposia aprilina, assembly GCA_916610205.1. Classification (NCBI taxonomy): domain Eukaryota; kingdom Metazoa; phylum Arthropoda; class Insecta; order Lepidoptera; family Noctuidae; genus Griposia; species Griposia aprilina. The sequence goes on along the minus strand of OU744285.1, from coordinate 4,881,680 downwards.
TTTTGTATCCATCAATACAAAAAAATATGCGCTACATCGTTTCAATGCAGCGCTGCGCGGCGATCGAACATGATATTGTTGTTTATTATTTTTAAGTTCACGCGATAATTTTGCTTCGCTATAACAGTTCGATACCATGCCTGTTTATGAATACACACGACAACCGCTCGGACCATTAAAAAAATTGGAGATCCTGTATCAAGCGCTCCACTGTGAATGAAACACAATACTCAATCAATATTATGAACTATATCGCACATCACGATAGTAATGTATGATTGGGGAGTTCTGGATCATGCGCTCGAGCGAAAGCGAGAGCAAGTGATCCAGAACCCCCAATTATACACTACTCAGATTATTCTACAAGTAACATACTAACGTAATAGTTTTTTAATTTTTTAGTCCAATGAATAGATTTTTTGTAAATCCATAATTGCTTCATATTTTGCAATAAATTACCAGCCTTGTGTCATCGCGCGTCTCTTTCTTTTCTATGCAATCCGACAGTGACCGCGCTTTAGCTCTTGTAAGCCCCTTAAAATACTGGTATTCGGCTCCATCCGGTTACCCTGGAAGCCGACACCAGCATAGGATCCAGCATACAGCACGCTAGACATAAGATATTTGATCAGCGGGGTACTTGCATAACACTAACAGCAGGAATGGGTTTCATTTTGACAGTTCAACAACATCCATTGCGTTATTTACGTTGTTGAGCAGGCTTTTTTCGAACATATTATGCAGCAATGGATTAGCCTTCAAAATGATTCAGATTCTGATTGATAGTGTGTTACACAATTAGGGTGCAGTATCCATCTTGATGTATTGTAATCAGCAAGCGCTTGCAAGCGAGATAATTGTGGTTAATGAAGCTATTGCTGAGCTAATAATTGGTTGACATGCACGTGATGTTGATTATTTGGTATTTATTACTGCAATACCGTCCTTTGGGATTTGGCTAGTTTATAACTGCAGTAACCTTCACACGATAGAAGTTTTATTATTAGGTATCACATTTTTAATGTAATAAATAGTAACTTTTTCCCGCGGCTTCGCCCACGTGGAAGTCGGAAATTATCCCACGGGAAAGAACCACCGGGATAAAAAGTGTCCTTCCGGGTTATAAACTATCTGTGCCAAATTTTATCCAAATCCGTTCAGCCGTTTTTGCGTGATTGAGCAACAAACATACAAACTCTGACATTTATAATATTGATAGGATATTTTCATTCTGTGTCAAATACATCTTCGGCCACACTTGACCAAAAAATACCATACTTGGAGTTGGTAAATGTATTCATGACTGAAGCATTTTTTGTAGAGCATATCTACCTCATGTAAAAGTCCCGATATTTTTCCGATATGATAAATGTCCCGATATTTTCCCGATATTATAAAAGTCCCGATATTTTCCTGACATGATTATATAAAAATATAAGTACTTAAACATATTTCTATTATTTGCACTGGCTTTAAGCCAGTGTAAGATGCAGAATTGCAAATCATCATTCCCTTGCCCATATCCCAATTTATTTGTGATCGGCGCATCATGTATTTTACTTTCATACTTCTCATTAGACGTCATCTCGGTAGTCACCCTCTTTCTAGTCTTATCATCTTTCACACAAGATGCAAAATTGCAAATATCACTCCTAATGAGGTCTAAAAGCAACAAGTACGACTACAACTTTTTCCAAATACAAAAAAAGGCATTATATACACACGACTAAAACGAAGATTCCAAATGACAACCAACGCCCCCGCGAAGAAGCCCATGCCTGAAAGGGCATCGAACCGGGCTGATGATGATGGTTTTGTGACGGTGCAGAGGAAGAAGCGCCGACAAAGAACCAACAAGAACCGCTGCGGCACAGCTCCTATCAAGCCCGACATACCTGTTCGAGCCGCCCAGCCGAACACTCCCGTGTATATTTCCCGCCTACACTATACCACTAAGGCCGAGGACATCGTGGAGTACGTATGCCAAAGGACCAAGTACAGGCCGAGAGTGCAGTTGCTTGAATCGCGCCGCAACGTCAACTTCAAGGCGTTTGTGGTGCGAGTACCTACTTGCTACCTGCACCTCGTCATGGCAGAGGACTTTTGGCCGCAAGGTGTAATGTTCCGTCGCTTCCGCGGACAAGTGCCACACGATCGCACAAAGACAGTGCTCGAGTGAAGTGTGTTTTACTAACTTAGTTTTAAGTTTATATACTAACACACTTTGTACTATTATGATATATATGTTAGTCTGTAAGGTATTTATCTATGGGCCAAAGTAGCCTGAAAATAAAGGATTTATTATTATTATTATTATTATAAATATGTTGGTAAACAAATCTCGAAGATGCGAATTTCACATTCATGTATCCATTATCTGCGTGTATAAAAAGATGAATATTATTATAATCACTTGATATTGGTACGGTTCGCGCATGGTACAGTTGAGTGAGAGTGAGAGATTTTCCGCGGACACTACATATTATGCAAACTGCGCAGCCACTCGTGTGCAACTTCCGAGAGCTCATAAAGTTTTGTGCGAACTGTAATAGCAGCCCTTAGTATCATAGAAATCAGTACTGTCGCGGCGTCACGTCGGCTACGAACTTGTACCTTTGACCTAAAATACAGTATTTATGCCTTTGGCAATCGCTGGGAGGATTCAAGTATATGTTGTTTTAATTAAATAGTAAGTACCTACAAAAAATTCAAAGCTTTCACATCAAAAGGCCCGTCCAGGCGTGACCTTACATTGTTTCCAACTAATTTTCTAGCACAAGAAATGTCTCGACATTACCTTGGGAGTTTGTTTTGAATTCTTATCTGAGGTACTAATGGTTTGTTTCATCGAGATTATACTGACAAGTTATAGGGGTTTTATTAAGAGGGGCCCGTAGCTAAATGTTAACAGACGCACGGGTCAATCGAAGGTTAACCTACGCTTGCCGCGGTCAGTTCTTGGATGGGTGCCCATCTATTACATATCGAGACCCCTCCGCGCCTCGGAAAGCACGTTAAGCCGGTGGTCCCGTCTGTTTTTCGTAGATATTTGGCAGTCGTAACGGGTAGTCAGAAGCCCAAAAGTCTGACAACCTGACTTACCAATGGGTATTGTGTCACCCAGTACGACACGGACGCCCCCCAACTAGATGTATCGACGGCCTTAAGAAGGTAGTCCAGGAAGCAGATAGGCAGTCGCTCCGTGTAAAATACTGGTATTCAGCTGCATCCGGTTAGACTGGAAGCTGACTCCAACGTAGTTGGTAAAAGACTGGTTAGAAAAGAGGTTTTATTAATCATTTGGAATCAGAATCACACCCACATCATGCAAAATTTCCCATACAAACTTTCATCCTCTATATCACCACCTATAAGACCATTTTTAGACAAAAAGTAGTCTATGTCCTTCGCCAGAATGCCGTATATTTCCTTGCCAAATTTTATCGAAATCTATTCAGTGGTTTAGGCGTGAAAAGGTATCATACAGACAGAGTTACCTTCAAATTTATAATATAAGCATGGATTTATTTAATTTAAGTCGGTCCACCCGCTTAGAAGTTATTCCAATTTAAAGTTGTAAAATAACTTATCTAATATGTAGGTATTGTTATCTGTCTCTCTGTTAAGGCTCCCGCAGACAGACGCGACGCGACAGCGCGACACAAAGGCTATTAAAGGCTCCGCTCGTCGCGCGACGAGCGATGCTTTAGTGTCGCGTGCGATTCGCGTCGCGTGTCGCACCTGTTTGTAAGTGCCTTTGAAAGATGGTCGCGTTTCTGTTTCCTTTTGACATCTTCTGACACATACAATGACGCTGAGACTTGACTTGATTGTTATGGAAACGCCATTAACATGTGTGACCTCATTCTTCTGAGTACGGACACATCCGCGACTTCGTACCTACGGTGAAGTCAAATCTAACGATTTAAATGCTTGCTATTCCTGGACATATGAACTAACTAATAGGGAGATTCGACCATTATTTCTAAAGACATCAACAAGATTCTTTATAATTGAATTAAACTCTGTATCCGTTCAAACGTGGAACATAAACTGCTAAGTTCAAAACATTATGTTGTTATTTTTCGATATGCAGAGCAACCGCTTCAACGAGCAGACAGACACTGGTCTCACCGGTTTCTTATGAACCTATCTAAAAGGACTTAACTCCATCATTTCCATTGAAAATTGTACCTTAACAGTTCTGCATAAACTTGAAATTAATATTGAAGCGCCAGTATTGTTGTTGATGGTTAAGATTGCAGTACATGCAAGGGATTTCCAGTTCTAAGATCAAAGGAGGAAGATCAATTTTCGTGTAAACTGTGGTTGTAATAGTGAGATGCTGATTGCAGCCCGTAGGCAAGTTCTCTGATACACCACCTATTTCGAGGCGAGGCAAAAACTGCATAATACGTAAAACCGTTTGCAAATTGAGCTTTTGATTCTCTAAATGTATCCAGCCTGTTACTTATCTAATATGTATCGGCAGTGCAAGATTGTTTCTTTCGATACTATACAGGATGGCGAAGACATCGTCTAGAATCATGTTCTGAATTCATGGTTACAGTTTGCACGTCTATGTATCTACCACCCTGTATGTGATGTGACAACTCAATTTGTTGGTGATATAGCTTGAGGAGGCAATGTATGATTGGAAATAGACTTTTCAAGTTATGTTATTTGCATGTCATGTTGTTTTAGACGAGATTTGCTATATTTAACTTGAGCTTCTTTGATATTCTGGGATGTAAATGAGCTAAGGGGTACATCGAAGCAAGAGGTGAAACTGTTACACATTATGCTATTGACGAATTCCTTAAATTGTAAGTTATTCGACATTGATATTTATTTAATTTTGACATTGTATTAAAATAATTATATTATCTTTATTTCCATTCATTATTTATATCTATACTAATGTTTAATGCTAATGTTAATGTTTTGCTTATTTTTAATTTTAATATATTGATTGTTCTTTTTTATAATGATTACTAATTATGTGAAAGAGTGAACACCTTTAACGTAGATTTTTGAGGAACTAATTATTTATTATTAAGATCTCATGTAAAATGTACCAAAAAACACACCAATAAATGAATTTGAATTTGAACATTGACCAATAAATAAGCCCTCGTACGGCGACTTTGGGAATCAGTTCCACCTAAGAATTTTCCAGAATATTTCATATAAAAATTCTTATGTGGAACAAATTTCCAAAGATTGACATGCATAATCAACCAATAAAGTTCCCACTGCTGGGCCACAGGCCTCCTCTCTCTTTGAGAGGGAGTGGGCTGTAATCCACCACGCGGGCCCAGAGCGGGTTGGTAGATGTCACGATGTGTAAAGATTGACGATTGATATGAAATCGATGATTATTATTCAATAAATATATCATTCCTTCAGTAGCGAATCGCATTTTGATCAATATACGACGTAAAACAGAGCTGCAATTTGCAAAAACCAAAAAAAAATTGAATTTGGCGGACTACAACTAAGAACTCACCTTAAAGTTATTCGATCACAGCTGTCATTTTGGTCTAGCAAATTGAAAATCAGAGTTAACATGGATAAAGCTGAGTGAACGTAATGATTCTTTTGGTTAAGAGGACTACATGCCCTAAACGCAAATTTATAATGCCTAAAAATATATGATCCACGGCAGTAACCAAAATCAGAAAAATAATGATATTTGCAGGATATATGGCAGTTAGATAGTGTGTTGAAAACATAATACAATTAACTTGATATGATAGAAAAAAATCACGAAGATAACTCTAAAATCGGTGTGAGTTGGTTTGGCACTCACGAAAATTGATGTGTAAACATGTGAGCTCGCATCAGTTTGGTTCACGCGCTCACATAGACACGGGTCTTACGCTTACGCGTCTGACGCTCGAAGTCCCTGCTAGCCCCTACCGTAGACCGAGCGCTAAGATGTTTACACAAAAAAAAAAATTACGATTAAAAACTATCCTAATATACATGCAAACATTCAGATTTTTCGTCAGATTATTCTACAAGCAACATACTAACGTAATAGTGTTATAATTTTCTAGCCCAATGAATAGATTTTTAGTAAATCCATAATTGCTTCATATTTTGCAATAAATTACCAGCGTTGTGTCGTTGCGTTGTGTTGTAAGTTGTGGGTTCGAACCCAGGCAGGCGCTTTACTTTGTGTAAATAATTTCATCACCGCTGCTCTCAAAACGGTGAAGGGAAACATCGCGAGGAAACCGGCATGTCCTAGAAACAAAAATTCGAAGACATGTGACATCTACCAACCCGCACTGGGCCCGCGTGGTGGATTATAGCCTATTCCCTCTCACAGAGAGGAGGCCTGTGTCCCAGCAGTGGGAACATTATAGGCTGATTATGGTTGTGTCATCGCACGTCTCTTTCTTTTCTATGCAATCCGACAGTGACCGCGCTTTAGCCCTTGTAAGCCTCTTAATTTTGAACGTAAACGTAGCAAAAGGAGTAAGTATGTAAAAGGAAGTAAGGAAAAAAATAAGGAAAGGAATGAGTGTGTAAATATATGTAATGTATGTTAGGGTTGCCAACCCTACTATATAATATAGTATCCTACTATATTAGAAGCCTAAAAAAAATATTAAAAAAAAAAATGTGTTACTATATTTTCATTGTATTGTGTGTATTGTTCAGTGTATTTCATGTATTACTATTATTTATTTTAATAAAGGCTCAAAAAAGCAAAAAATACGTATTTAAAATTAAAATAAAAACTCCTATTACCTATTTTTTTTTCTCCATCTACTACATGAAATGGCTTCGAAAATACTATAATTGATATAAAAAAAATTGGCAACCCTAATGTATGTGTAGTTTCTGTGTACCCCCATGGGAAGAAGGCGTGAGTTTATGCTTAATTTTGATCGTCATTTCACTTGGGTAAACAAACAGCCTAATAAGTATTAAAATATTCAGAATATGCAACTAAATGGAATGGATCTGTAACATATTCCTATTAATCTAGATTATTCTCAATTCTAACCCAAATAGTAAACAATTGACCTGAATTATGTGTTAATTACCATCTTGGATAATTATGTCATCTACGATATTGACTAGGTTAATGAATTCTAGTGTTATATGAAATAGCTTACAATGATGGTAATACAAACCTATTACATATTCAAATCGTTGTTTCCAGTTGACTTAACAAATATCAACTTTATAACAGAGTCAATTATGTTGATTTCAGAATGGCTTGTTCTATTGATAGTCATTAAAAAGTTGAAATTTAATGCAAACTGAACTTTACGGATGGGTATTAAAGTAATTTTTCCAAAACACATACTTGTTTACATACACGTTTGGAAACGGAATTGCGAATGCAGAAAACGGATCATATGTTAGTAATTAGGTAAATAATCATTTTTGACGTAATTTTAATTGGTAAATAGCTGCAAGGATCAAAGGACCTTCAGTTCGTCCTATGAGAATACTATGTAATATTGATGCTCTGTATTAGGTACATACAGTAAGACCTCTCTCTGTGAAGACTTTGTTCCGTTACTTGCAAGAGGCTTATGTCTAGAATAATGATCAATATGCTAAGATGGTTTGGTCATGTTGAGAGGATGAATGAATGAAGGGCGATTAACAAAAGGTATTTACAAGGCAGATGTGAGTGGAAACGCCGGGAGGAAGACATATAGTGACCTTATTGGTGATGTTCTTGAGAAAGGTCAGGTGCGTAGTACTCACAACCGGCGTGCGTGTATGACCAGACGTATGAACGTAAACGAGGCAAAAGGAGTATGTAAGGATCGTAGCAGGTGGCATTCTGTAGTTTCTGCCTACCCCCATAGGAAGAAGGCGTGATTTTATGTATGTATGTAATGATAAATACACACATAAACTCACGCCTTCTTCCCCTGGAGGTAGGCAGAAACTACAGAACGCCACCCGCTACGATCCTTACATACTCCTTTTGCCTCGTTTACGTTCATACATCTGCGGGATAATTGCGTAACAAACAGTAAGAATGGCTTTCATTTTGACAGTTCAACAACATTCATTGCGTTATTTACGTTGTTGAGCAGACAATTTTTTCGAACATACGAAGAAATGGATTAGTAATATCCTTCAAAATGATTCAGATTGTGATTACGCAATTAGCTTGCTGGCCATACACGCACGCTGGTTGCGAGCACTACGCACCTGACCTTTTTGAAGAACATCACCGACAAGGACACTCCTAGGGCGTCCCCTCCCGGCGTTTCCACTCACTTAGAATAATAAGTGGATATTCAATAGCCAAACCTTCGTCTATGAAAAGCTATCCTTCGGTTTCTGAAATCCTTCTCAATTGAAGTAATGTGTTGGCAATATCAAATTGAATTTGTTCTCTGTAGAACAGAAACGGTTCACTTGACATTTGAGATACAGAAATAAGTCATGGCGTTATGGAATACAATAAAAACAAGAAAGGCAACCAAATATAAAAATAAAACAGGACAGATGTGAGTGGAAACACCAGGAGGGAACGCCCTAAAAGGACATACCTAATGTGACTTTATTGGTGATGTTCTTCAGAAAGGTCAGGTGCGTAGTATTTGCAACCGGCGGCGCGCGGCGTGCGTCTATGACCAGATACAATTTATGTATATGAACGTTAACGAGGCAAAAGGAGTACCTATGTAAGGATCGTATGTAGTTTCTGCCTACCCCCATAGGAATAAGGCGTGAGTTTATGTATGTATGTGTATGTCATGCCGTTATAAGGTAACATAATGACTCCGTGAGTCGATAAAAGGAAAACAGAATATTTAGAAGTAGGCTTCCAAAGACTTTGAAGTTCAACGAAAAGGTTATTTATCATACTCATGTTATATTTTTTTCTATGTGTGTGTTATCTGTGCGATTTTTCATGACATTTACCTGCTATGCTTTCAGTTCACGAACCGAATTTTTGCTTGATTGACTTATTTACATAATTTGTCAGGACTTCGCATAATTATTCCAATTCAAGTAGTTGAATCAGTAGAATTATACTATTAAAAGAGGCTTAATAACCACTCGACTTCGTCAAACAACCTATTGTTCAGTATAATTATCGTTACTTACCTATCTACGTGACTTTAATCAGCTAAAATCAGTCAGCAAGGTATTTAGCCTACTTTCGATCTCATTACTGTAGATACCTTATTGATCAAAGTGGGCTAATGATTTGACGACGTCAGGAATTCAGGATAGCCGTCTATCCATTATCTGAGTGCAGAAGGACTGACATAAGGAATTACATTGACAGCGCTGATAATAATGTTTGCATGGCCGGCGACAACCTCCTAGGTTGATCTGCGAGAATCCAATTACAAAAAAAAGAAGATAATAATGTTCCTTTGCAAACGTAAAATAAACTGAATGTATCGCTTGAACACCGCATTTTTGCTTCGATATACGCGTCTTCTCTTTGTATAAAAAACATCAGGTATGAATCTAAAGAGGGATTTTTGTAATCTTTTTATTTGTGATGGAATTCAAACAGTAGTACCTACATATTTTAAAAATAAACAAAAATGACAACGATAAACTGAGCAAATGCAGGTACTACCTACTACATTTTCCACAGATTACAAATTATATATTTACAAACTGTAGCCAGCCCCTGCAGTCTCGACATTAGACAGCGACAAAAATCGGTCGCTAAGTCGTATCGTTGTCAAATTCCTTTAATAGATTTTCTACTTTATTTTGAAAGAATAAGGTTGAAAATCTATTAAAGGAATTTGACATCGATTAGACTTAACGACCAATTTTTGTCGTTATATTTGTCGAGACTGCAGGGCCAGGGCAAAGTGCGTACTCTGGCTAAGCGTTAGACCCCATTCGCACGGACTTAAAATATCGCGGCAGGATTTTACGGCGCACTGGATTTTCAACTATCAGTGTTGATCCGAGCATTGAGAAACCAACAGGGTGCACCCCAGCGCGTCGAAAAACCACTGTTGGATTTTCAACTCTCGGCGCTTAACAGTGCGTTGAAGATTCTGTGCGCGAAAAAGTCCCGCCGCAATATTTTTAAGTCCGTGCGGAATTCCTGTCACTGTCGCACTGTCAAAGCACAAAGTAAGTTAGAGACGGGAACATGCTTAAGCCAAAGCAAGGGCTAAGTAATGTTTTAGATAAGCCTAAGAATGAGAGAATAGTACCACAATTCCTCAAAACTAGCAAAGAATTTGTTATCAAAATTCTAATTCACCTTATCCAACCTAAAATTCGTCCCTCGTGCATTCCAAAACAACGTGGTCACCTCTGCATATTTAGTTTACCCACACCATTACTTTCCTTTATGGTGAATCCTTCTAAAAAAAATTGTTCCACCTAAGAATTTTTCAGAATATTCCATATGAAGGTTCTTAGGTGGAACAAATTTCCAAAGTTTAACGATTGATATGAAATTTATGATTATTATTCAGTAAATGTATAATTTTTACAGTCGCAAATCGTATTTTGATCAACATACGACTTAAAACAGAGCTGTAATTTACAAAAAACCAAAGAAAATTGGAATTTGGCGGGCTACAGCACAGGATTCACCTTAAATCAATATAGGCTAATGATCTTATGACGTACGTCCGATACAAAGGGGGCTCTTAGACCAAAGATAACAGGATTTATAAATAGGCCCCATTGTTTCCTTTCTGGCGCTTTCCGGTCATTATTTATGGGATGATCGGATCGGAAAGAAGATTAAAACTGCGAAGTTGGGAAATAACGGTGGACGTCTGTTGAGTAGTACGCTAGAATATGAAGTAAAAGGTATAGCGTTTAGCCGCGTCGTTGGTCTAGTTGATTCGATTCCCGGGTCGACCAAAGTGTTATTGAGTTTTTCCATCTGGAATTTCTCAGTAGCAGCCCGGAGTGTGGATTTCTGCCCGGTTAATGGCAATAGGCTCGCCCCCTGTTACATGTAACTTAAGGAGAAGATATACGACTTTTAATGATTTCAAATTGAACATCACGTCTAAACGAATAGTCTTATTTATTTGAAAAAAAATATATGATAAACTAGACTATTTTCTTCGTAATTTGATATGTGAATATTTTAAATTATATTTTTATAACATAGTGTAATTAATTTGTAAAGTAATGTCTAACGCGAACGCAAAAACGATAATCACGAAAAAACTATCGGGCGTATTTTCATGAAATCTGCACCATCTAAAAGACAATTTAATTACCCAAATTTTTATATACGGCTTTTATTTGTATTGTGTTTGATAAATCAAGGGGGGTTGTTTTTGCGAAAAAACTTGATGCGCGTTGAAGCGGGTGCTCTTGCGGGCGACGGGCGGCAGTGACCAATGTCCGGGTAGACGCTAACGCTCTGTGCAATTTTATTCGCTTAAAAGTTTCGCATGCTCCTCCCACTCGCTCAAGGTCGCTGGCACCTATTGTCGCCTTAAACATCGAAATGTGAGTGTACTATAGATACAACTCTGCCCTACCCTTTGAGCAATACAGGCGTGATATATATAGCTTATAGATATAGCAGTTTTTCCAGTTGTTCCGTAGTTAGTGAAGTTGGATCCTAAGTTTGCAGAGCCGCGTCTTAGACATGACATTATTTTAAATCCTGGAATGAAGTTTCTTGCCCGTTCTTTTCCATAGGAACCTACTACGCTTTGGAATACGCGACTAGCACCAGCTTTCTGAACGATCCACGCCTTTGACAATTCAAAAGTGCCTACAAATGGTTTAATTGAAATAAATGCTTTGAGTTTGAGTTTAAATGTACTGATTCTTTCAATGTCATTTCTGAAAGTACTTTGTAGTAGTTAGCAAAGACGCTTTTAACTAAGGGCTCGTTGTTTGATCAGTAGTCAAACATACTAATAGTTAAAATGCGTTAGTTAAACAAACAATTTGTTAAAAATGACATACGTATGTTATTTGACAAATGGTTAAGCTAACTGTTAAAAAATTGACAATTTGCTATGAAATTTAACCACGCAGACAGAGTAGTTAAACTTTAACTATTGTCAAGTCACTGGACAATAGTCAATAGCTGTCAAAGTTTAACTTTGGTATCCAAGCAAGTTTAACCCTAAGCAGTTAACACGTATAAATATCAGAAAAGTATCGTTAAAGAACGCACAGTTCTTCAAGTCGTCAGCTAGGTAGTTATTATTACTGATAACTTGTCGGTTCACGTTTGTACACTAATCTAAATGACCTATGCCCTTAACTTGACTTCGCATTGTGGAATGCGATAAGCGACTTGTGCGCTCCAATTTATTTTAATAAACATACCAAGAACAATATTTCTTCGTTCCTTACAAGTAATGAGATTAAATATTCCTCTGTTTCTTATTAATAAGCACACATAATCAGCGTATACAGGGTTATTGGTAAAACACCAGCAACCTCTAAAGGGGTCATTGTACTCATCATTATAAACAACTTTTACTATGGACCAAACCAGAAATCGCGAAAAAAAATAACAGATTTTCCCCACTTTTATGTTCGCATAACACGTCAAAACGTAGGGAACAGATGATATTTTTTTCGCGATTTCAGGTTTGATCCATAGTAAAAGTTGTTTATAATGATGAGTACAATGACCCCTTAAGAGGTTGCTGGTGTTTTACCAATAACCCTGTGTAATGGGTCCACTGCAGGTGGCACTCAGGGCTCTTCTCTGTGAGGGGGAGCAACCCGTAGTCAATTCACCATGAGCCATTGTGGGTTGGAGGAAGTTACATGTCTTCGAATTTTTGGCCTTAGAATATTATGGTTCCAACGGTTTTGTTTTTTTTTGTTTTTTTGTATGTTTCTGGCCACCTAATGGTAAGTGATAATATTAGGACCGGATAGTATTCATAAAAGTATGCATGTGCTATGTTTTTTTCATCTAGCCACCTCCCTATGTCCGAAATGCTTTCTCTAAGCATAATAAATCTCTCTAGATTAGTCGAACAATGCATTTGTCATGCTGACCTAGTCTTTAATAAATTAGTGGACTAGTTTGGAGACTGTCTCTAAGATAATCTATTCCTTTGCAGATCTAGGAGTTTGGTGTAATTTGAGTAGATAATAGTGACGTTTATCCTTGAAGTAGAATAATTTATTACTTTGTGACAACTTTGAAAAATACTCTTCATTTTATTTTCAGCACAGAACATTTTTCTGAACACCAGAAATGCAAATGATATTAAAAACGCTGTTACACTATTATTTCTCTTTATTCGCACTATAAAAGCCGGGATCACTTTAATTAAAGTAGCATTTTATTCTTTGCATATCTAGGACGAAGCCACAATTTCCAAGTAATAACTGCAGACAATCTTCTACCAAGCTTTTAAAACTTTGTAGCCTTTGAAGTGGGAAACACGGATAAATAGGGAAACACTGAATACTGCAAGAGCTGCCCAAGTTGCCACGTCGTAAATCCAGTCCAGAATATTTGAGATATCACCGAATTAATCTAGACATCCCAAATTACGGTCACTGACATTAAAGGTAAGCTTGGACCTTGAATAAGTCTGGCAAAAAGGACGAAGAATTTATATCAGCCACAAGACACTGGAGATAATTGTCAGGTATGAAACATACAAAGCCTCAATATGTTCACAAATTGCCTAAATGGCTCAGAATTTTTCATGTCCCTCGCTCCGTCAAATAAAACTGCTCGCTCGCAACTTGAAACAGAGTCTAAAATGGTAGATAAAGTATTTTCTTCGCATGAAACATATATTTAAGGAATTTCATTGTGCACGCGGAAAATTGCTCGGAAATAAAAAGTTGTACATCTGCAGACGAATTATATGTGAAAATTTTCACATATTTCATTTTACTCCATTATTCAGCGCTCTAATAGGAGGTTTAAAAGTTTTTAATAAGCGAACTGCATAGAACTAAATGGGTCTAGTTCAAGTTTTGAGCACTTTACTCATACATTAGCCGCGTTAGTGAAAAAGTGTAAAACCTGAAAATAACCCTGGAGATGTTTATTGAGCTCCTTTGAATAGCAATCAATATCGTCTTTAGACTGAGGCGTTCTACTTTTTTCTCGATAGAGCCTTTTTTCACGAAAGTTACGGCAATTCTTTTACGTCCTGGTTTTAAGAAAAATGTTCGTGGATTTCGTAATATTAAGATGTTTACAACTTGCCGTCTTGCCCATTTCCGGGCTGTATTTCGTGTATGCCCTACTTTTAGAGCCTTCACGATGTACCCTTCTGGCTTATATACCAAAATTTCGTTCTAGTTTAAAGCTATGCGCCTCTGTTATAAATCATTTAGAAAAATATGCTCTGTGCTCATAGAAAGTGCTCGTGCAGTCAGTAGATAGATGGTAGTGTATATGTGGAAACATGATCGTGAACACATACTCTTGATAGTTAAGTCAAGTCCATTTTAAACAAGATCTTGTACATTTTAAACTATCGATCAAACTGTTTACTGCACTATATTATCCAGCTAACTCCTAAAACATATATTTTCCAATTGACTTTTACTGGAACTTCACCCGTATCATGTCAAGTTATCCGTTCAAGACCCATTTGACAAATAGGGCATCCTTTTTAAGTATTAACAAAAGTCTAACACAGATTTACCCTCAATCCATTTAAGTCACGTTCGTGTCCACAACTTTGTCATCCATCATTTAGTTATTTCCATCCATCCTATTTGGCGGATATGACCTGACCTGGACTATTTCCCAGTCCCCCGTGTAACCCGAGAATTTATACCTAGCATAACAATGAAACCTTTGGAACCTTTTATATGATTTCCTCCCATTTTTCTTGGAGGGTGTATTTTATATGTTCTGTGATGTGAAGCTGATTTATGTGTGTCTTGGCTCTTGTTAGGATTCGCTTTCAACGGTGTATTCTTATATATGGAGGCTTCCATAGCTTTAATGACTAATAATAAGGTTTCTAAGTAAAGCTCCGCACGCCATTATCGATACTTATAAGTTATGTCTTTCGTGATAACAACTTTTTTTTTTTCAATCTGTTACCAACGCGTCACTTAGTTCAATACGTTTATTTAATCCAGTTTTTTGGCAACTGTTACCATGACAAACAGGCCATGTCTGCTCGACTCATAAATATGAAAGAACCATTTTCATAGGACGATGCGTCGGTTGCGTAGTAATTTGTATTATCATCATGTACTCCTCGGATATGTTTTGTGTCAATCTTGAATTCTTGATACTTGGGTCAATACCGGGTTGTCCGTGAGTGAAATGAAATATTTTTCTATAGAAATATTATACCAACACTTTTGTTTTTGCGGCGGATTGGAGTAGACTCTGAGTGAAGATCATGGTATTTTAGCTTGTGATGAGAGATGGTCTACTTAATTGGTTTATCAAAAAATTATTGGATGTTAACGTTCACTAGATTATTGATAAATAGATAGAAGTTAGATTGCATACTTCCTTATTATATACATCATATTAGGTATGTCGAATCGTTGAGCTCCTTAAGTTCCGAGTTGAGCTGCACGATTACTGACAAATGCGTGCGCTGAGTGGACAAGTCCACTCAATCTGTGTGGTTCTTTCCTCAAAAGACCATGTCAGACACTAATCTACATGCTCTTCACATGATCTGACCAAGATTATATCTGGACTTTAAAAGAGACTTTGACCTCCGAGTTTGTTTCGGCCTTTCTTCTAAGAGTAGTCAGATAGGAAACGCCGACCTCGTCTAGTTTAAAAAAAAAAGATTGACATGTAAAAGTGTTTGTACAAACCTACTTACAGAAATAAAATCATTTATCATTTATGAATTAAAGATAGAGCAGGTTTGTACTACCACTTTTATACGACAATATTTCTTTTTTTTACAACTAAATGAGGTTGGTTTGCAAAAGGGTCTTCTTTATATAAATTTATTTATTAGTCTAATGGCATGAATCACATAATAGATATCCCGCTGTTGTAGCGTAAAACTTATGGCTTCAATTCGTATCGAAAACCGATCCAAATCCACTTCGACAGTACCTATAGGTCAACGGACAAATGCACTTTTCATATAATATCATGTAACTTTTCCATCTAGGTTCCTGTCCAATCCCATTTCGTGCCACCTTTGCGATATCGACATCTACATCGGCCGGGTTTCCAATGTCGCGTTTTATGTTCACTCCAGTTCCTCTACATATCTTTTACATGGCGTTCATTTTGTGCATGTTTCGAAAACATGGTTGGTTTTTTACGCCTTTTTCCTTTATAGGTGTATAGATAGTGACATCGTGTTCTTTCTTCTCTTTTAGCTTACCTTCTTAGAACGTTGCAACATAAATAGCTGCTTCTAAAGTGAAAATATTTTCATTAAAAGTGGTTTGGTCGTCAAACAACACACAAAAGCACTTTTCCTGAGCGACTTTAGCGTTAGCCGTCAATGTGATGTCAGCTGCCTTCGATAAGACGTCGACTGCACCTAACGGTGTCAAAGCTTCTACCTCTATAACTAATTTAAAATTTACTTAAAACTAATTTTTGCGGTGTTGCACGTGTCGCCTTTCCGCGTGAACAACTCGTGATGAAGTTAATTTAGAAAAACTTAAAGCAATCACGAATATCAACGATGATTGACAAAAGTCCGAGCTTCACCTTTTGCTTGAAGATCTCAAGCCCAAACTACCACCACTATGTACCATTATGTATACCATCTTCATTTCAGAACCTTCCGCAAACACCACATCTGAACCACACTTGCAATATTTCCTCAGAAACGCTCCTATTTCCCCGACCAACATTAATGGCCACTAATTTCTATGCGCATATCTGAATAGAATTGTGGGTATTTACACCCGAGAGGTTGCATACGGTACAGAATATACACACGAGAGCTAGACTTGCTGTATTATGTGTTTGTTTAAGTCTTAGACCGTAATCTTTACGAAGATGCTAAATCGACACAAGCTAGTGCTAGATATTTAGTAATCCATGTAATGTCTGTTCCAAATGTATATGGTAAAAGTTTAAACAAACTCTGTTCAGGTTGAATTCTTATGCAATCACTCACTAAAGGAATGTAGTAACATATTCATCCGTATTTCAAAGGTTTCAAGATTATATCTCATTACTTTCTCCAACAATAAGTGTTTGAATAACGTTATTATATTGTTATTTGAAAATCATCGTCGATAATTGAGGTTATATAAAAACATTTTACAAAAAAAAAAAACAACCGACTTCAAAAAGAAAAACACTATAAAATGAAAAATAACTTTCGTTTCTGATGTCGGTGGCAAAAAACGAAAATACAAAACTAAAGACACCGATTTCCGAAATTAAAGTTATTTTTCTATTTGTAGTGTATTTTTTTAGAAGTTGGTTGTTCTCTTTTTTATAAAAAAGTTTTTATTTATCACTTTTTAGTTGTGGTACCTACCCCACACAAATTTGTATATCACTACTTGCTATGTAAATAACAGTGACAGGAAATCAGTATAATATCATCAATATACACTACGTGGAAAAAATACGTTTTAATGAAGCTTACTACAAAATTACTAATTACTTACCTCAGCAAAATTATTGAAATTTATATGGTACGTCTGAAGCATAAACTAACAATTAAAAAAAAAATGTATTTGATCCACAATTGCCGGAGATACCGCGTAACAAAAATACAGACGAATTGAGAATATTCTCCTTTTTGAAGTCCGTTAAAAATTAACCTCAATCGTCAAATGTAAAACATCCTTATGGTTATTTCAAGTTATGTTAGATTCGGGTTTAAGTACTAGTACAGAAAACGTAACTGATTTAGTTAAATCAGTTACGTTTTCTGTACTAGTACCGATACTTTTGGTACAGACTGAAGTATGGTTTTCTTTTGTGATGAGTACCTAATTACCATATTACAAATATGTCGCGCAAGAAAATGTCGAGTCAGTGAGGTGTTTGGACTCATTGTGAAATAGTTTCCACGAAATTAGCTGATCCCAAGTCCTTGTACACATGGTATAAGCATGAGCTATTGTTTGTTAAGAATATAGTTAGCAGAGTTCTCTGATATTTCTTTAACAATGATTAGGATAATGCCTTTCTTCAAAAGATTTTATAGCAATAATTTCAAAGCCCATTTACTCCATTAAAACAACCACAATCTCCTATAAAAATCTATCTAACTATTATTTTTATATCTAAAAGCCTCAATTAGACCTTTTCAGAAGCCTCGGACCGAAGGACCAAGTCTTAATTTAGGCTACCTACCAAAGTTATCTACAAGTTTTAATGATACTCGTGCGGTAATAAGCGTTTGTTTCATTTCATTCGACGTGAGGAGTGTTGTTATTACAGATTATATGGCTCCAACACCTGCTGCTGTAACGAGTTTCGAGAGAAATTATTTTTGGCCTTTTGGCCCGAGGACTCTTGAGGCAAGATGACCGAACGACCTTCCCAAATATGTGTAATTTATTAAGGTGTTATTCTTTTTTAAACCAATATGATTGCGAACGTGTTGAAGACATATTTCTACTTATACCTTCATATTCTATGTAGGTACCACAGTATGGGTTTTCCCGCTAACACCGCAGAAAGTGTACCGTTCTATATTACTTCTCTTTTTAACCAAACGTACTATAGACCCTCGTTATTTCCTACCGTCGTCACCTCAGGTCTACCGCAGGAAATTATACTAAAAGGCTCTTTTTATAATTTTATCGTTTTACAAAAGATGTTAAACAATGGAACATGATATTAACTGATGTAACTTAGCTCTGGTTACAAAAATAATAAATTTGGATTGTGTTTCGCAACAAAGGCACTAAAAATGTAAGGAGATTGATTGAGGTATACTTACATTCTATTTTTGAATTCTGAATTAGATACGATATTTTTTTCTTAGTATGTTTGCTTATAATTACACGTTTGGTATATAGAGGTGTTTTCATTTTGACGTCAGTAAATGGCCCAGTGAAGGCTCGTGCGACGCGACAGCCCGACACAAATGCGCCGCCCGTCGCGCTGCACGCGGTGCCTTTGTGTACGCTGTCGCGTCGCGCCAGTGTGAACGAGCCTTGAAGCATGGTACAAAAGTGAGGAAGCCTATACTCAGCAGCGCGTTGAACAAGGCTGCCAATGATGATGGTGATGAATAGGACCTTTGCTGTTAAAATTTTGAATATTTTGTCGAAAACAACTTTATCTATCTACGTAAATTATTATGGCTGCTAGCAAAAATTAGAACCAATGCTTTTGCAGCAGTTGAAATAACCCAAAATTAATGTGTTTTCAACCAATATCATTATAATGCACATAAAATTAATAGTTGTTCGAAACACATCATAATAAAACAACATTGCATATAGCAACATAAAATCTTAATATTTCACTCATAAAATATTTTATTGCCAACGCGACTCCAAACACAATCAATAGAACGAGAGAACTATTCTGAGAAAACTTAGAGCCACCTCATTGTGAAAAAAAAAATACCTATATCAAACGCAATTTCGCTTGTTAGACTTAATGATAAATTCGTTGACAAAAATGTTCAACCATGAAGAATTGTTTCCTTTGGAGTGAGTTGAGCAAAAACGGGATTCTTTTCGACGCAGAAAATCTTCTGAGTGAGCAATTTATTATTGTTGAAAAGTACTGTTGAAACTTTAGCACGTATTATTCTCCCCTCAAGTGGCCTAAAGACAGAAATGCGACACCTAGGTACCTAATACACAAAATGTTTCAGCTCACATACTCCATGCATACGTTAGTATGTAAAATTCTGGAAAGTGGAAACATATCCCTGATCCAGGACGTAACTGACACTCGTGTCCTCAATTTCAAAGCTAAACCACAAATGTTTTGGTGACCGTTTGAATATCAAGTACCCAATTTATATCTCGCTCATTTCAGAAAAAGAATACAAAACAAAGGACGGCTAAGCCTTTTCCTTAAACAAAAAACAAAAGACTCGAAATCATAAACAAACAAAAATCAAAGGCAGATTGGAAACAATTTAACAAGGAATCATCACAGAATAGAACAGAATAGAAAGATACAGAAGGTCAACTCCATACAACGAGTCTGTTCCAAAAGTATATGATGACCGTGTAAACAATGGGGTTGATTAAGGTTAAGGTTAAATTCTTACGCAATCACTCATTAGAGGGAATTAGTAACACATTCAGCTGTATAATGGAACGTTTCAACTTTATTTATCACCACTTTTTCCAACATTTATTGTTTGAACACCATTATTAAATTGTAATTGGAAAATCAGCGACGGAAATCGAGTTTCTAAAATGAATCTCAAAAGTCTAATGAACAACAGGGAGGCTCGTGGCTAAGTAATAACAGCCGCACGGGTTGATCAATCAGGTTAAGCTACGCTTGCCGTGGTTGGTCCGTGGCTGGGTGGCCATCTTTACATATCAAGACCCCTCCGTGCCTCGGAAAGCACGTTAAGCTGTTGGTCCCAGCTGTCATTCGTGGATCTTTGGTCGTCAGAAGCCCGAAAATCTGATAACCAGTCTTACCAAGGGGTATCGTATTACCCAGTAACTGGGTTGTGGAGGTCAGATAAGCAGTCGCTTCATGTGAATTACTGGTATTCAGCTGCATCCGGTGAGCCTGGAAGGTGACACCAACATAGTTGGAAAGGCTAGGCAGGCGATGAGTCAAATGAAAAACATTAAAGGTGATTTAAAATGCAGCGATTTTCGGAATTTTAAGTATTCAAACAATCAAATCAGAGCACTCAATTTGTAAGTGGCACTACAAATTGGCATTTGTCTGTCTAATCTGATCCATTTGTTTACATTTTCATCTGATACTTTTGGAGCCGACCAATCGCGTCTATGTGCGTGCGTCTGTTTGCGCTCGCCGCAGTATGGAGCTGGCCCTCTGTACTTACTATTCTGTGGTTATGTGGAACCATCCTATTGGGGATCGCGCAGCACGAATTGCGCTGGTCCTTTATCATAAGCCTGTTGCTCAAAGCGAATATAAGCCGGTCAATTCCGTAGCAATGCTGACGGTATTCAGGAATAAATAATCGGCTTGCGCTTTTAAAAGGTTGAATGCTTGTGCAATGCAAGTTGCAAGTTTGAAAAATTCTACTTTACCAGAAGTGTGTAGTTCTTGATATTATTTTTACAATTGGGGATGCACCACGGTAGCCCGCGAAATCCAAATTTTCTTAGGTTTCTTGAAATTTGCAGGTCAGTAAAAACTAAATATGTTTCGCGGCAGTATTAAATATTTATTTATAGAATTATAATCATAAAAACCAACAATACATCTCTCTAAGTTCATATTACCGTATTGAATGACTAATTTCATGAAATCATGACATTTGATGCCAATTCTAATTCAAGTTGTATTGCTGATTCTAATGATTATATAATTCTGTAAGACAGGAAGACAGGTTATCTACGCAATTTTCGATCTTCAAAAATGACACACTTATCGAAGACGCAGTACACAACAAGCTTCCGTTCACGCCGGCGCGACACTGATTTCAAGTTTGCTTACTAGCCAAGTTTTAACTTGGCACTTACGGAGCGTGTTTAATCATTGATGCAAAACATAACGACACGCCTTCCCCAAGGGTTAGGCAGTGGTCTTATCGCCGTCAGTATACCCATAAAAACACAACATAGTTGGTAGTTGGTTTTACTATCATAGTTTTAAGCTATTTATTAACACAAGTTTTATTTTATACTTTATTTATGTTAGTTTGTAAGGTGTATGTCTATGGGCCATTGTTTGTTTGAAATAAATGTTTCATTATTATTATCGTTTATTCATCTTAGTGCATATTAATTACATTTCTAAATAATAATTATTATTTCCTTTATTTCACTATATACATATAAATTATATTTTTAAATATTAGAATATAAAAAAATATAAAAACATTTAAAAATACAAAAAATAGTGGCCCATCGGTATCAGAAACAGGGTCCAAGCTGCCGGTGGTCAGGGCTCTAGAGAGAGGAACCTCCTCACTATGCGTGCCGTATCCAGAAGTACTGGTCCCTGAATCAAGCCCTTGACCCAGCTGCGCAATGAGAGCCTCCTGAGGTGTTGGTCGAGGCTCTCCGCTATTAGGCCATGTACTGAAACGATTACCGGTACAATGATTGTAGAGTCCACACCCCACATGTCGACAACCTCGTGTGCTAAATCAAGATACTTGATTTCTTTATCTTTCTCAGCTTTCACGAGATTCTCGTCATGGGGGACAGCGATATCAACAATCATAGCACGGCGCTCTCGTCGATCTATCACCACAATATCAGGTTATTGGCTACAATAGTCCTGTCAGTGATGTTATTTATTATTATTTCCATTATTTCATTATTTACATATAAATTACATTTTTTAATATTAGAATATAAAAACATTTAAAAATATAAAAAATAGTAGCCCACCGGTATCGGGAACAGGGTCCAAGCTACCGGCGGTCAGGGCTCCAGAGAGAGGAACCTCCTAACAATGCGAGCCGTGTCCAGAAGTACTGCTTTCTGCATCAAGCCCTTGATTCAGCTGCCAAACGAGAGCCTCCTCAGGTGTTGGTCGAGGCTCTTGGCTATTAAGCCATTGGCTGTCACGACTATCGGCACAATGATCGCTGAGTCCACATCCCACATGTCGACAACCTCGCGAGCCAAGTCTAGATACTTGATTTGTTTATCTTTCCCGCCTTTACCAGGTTCCCGTCATGCGGGATCGTTATGTCAACGATCATTGCGCGCCGCTCTCTTCGATCCACCAGCACTATGTCAGGCTTATTGGCAATTTATTATTAATATTTTTAAGCTTTTCGCATATCTCTGGACCATAGGACCTTTGGTAGGCATACGAGGGGCCGAAGCTAACTCGCAGAGACCCGTTAGAATCCATATGTAAAGGAAATGAAGCACTATTATTATTATTTCGTCAGTAATGTTTCAGTCTAGTGTAAAAGGTGACGAGCCTATTGCCATCAACTGGGCACAAATCCAGACTCCGGGCTGCTACTGAGATATTCCTTATCACGCACTTCGCCGGCCCCGGGAATCGATCCCAGGACCTCAGCAGTAGCGCTTGCGACGACTAGGCCAGTGAATATCATTGATCTAACACACATATGTTGATCTTATTAGGTGCCATACAAATATATTTTTAAGCATGGTACTGGCAGCTATAATCAGTAAAATGTTAATAGAAGCTTTCAGGAATTTCCAGCACAGTGAAAGAAAAAAACTAAGCTGCTAGCATCGCTGATATTTTTTACAATTTGCGCCAGATGCGGCTTAATGCGGAAAAGTATATTGCAGTAAGCAATAATTAAAATGATACGGTTTCCACCGAGTAAGGTTTGCAACAAATATAAAAATTAAATTATTGAATTGGAAGATCTTTTAAGTGGGTCTTGAAGGTCTTGTGATGTAATTTAATAATAGGTACACTGCGGGGCTTTGAAAACCGATTTTTAAGAGAAACTCTTTGATTATTCTGTTCCGTTTGTCCATCATCTGCCTAGCCTTTCTCCAACTAGGTTGGGGTCGGCTTCAAGTCTAACCGGACGTAGCTGATTACCAGTGTTTTACATGGATCAACTGATTATCTGACCTCCACCGTCCAGTTACTGGGTAATACGATACCCCTTGGTAAGACTGGTTGTCAGACTTTCGCGCTTCTGACGACCCGTAACGACTGTCAAAGATCAAAGAATGACAGCCGGTACCGACAGCTTAACGTGCTTTCCGAGACACGGATGGGTCTCGGTATGTAAAGATGGTCCCCGATCCACGGACCGACCGCGGCAAGCGTAGCTTAACCTGATCGATCAACTCGTGCGGTTGTTATTACTTAGCCACGAGCCCCTTATACCTCGGCTTTCAACATTTCACCGATTCATCAGATACCTAATTATGTTAAATTACTTCTTCATGAATTATAATCACAGTTGCGGCCCTAAACTTTAGGGCAATGTATAACTAACTATTTATTTATACTAGGTACTAAATTAAAAAAAAAACAACTATGTATATATATATATACATTGTTTAGAATAACAAGGGGTTATAAATTATCCCTTATCGGGCATCAAATATTTGTGTGCTACTGTCACATAATAAGATTATTCCAAGACATGTTCTAACTTTAAATCAGCCGATCGCAATCATCTGCTGGCACTCTGCCAAATTGCGTTACGATGTACGTTAGTCCGCTTGCCGCAACCCTGTCATCCTCAGGATGCTTTCATATGGCGTGGGTAGAGGCGTTCCATTATACGTTAGCTGTGTTTTGGGTCCGTACTTCAAGAGACCTTTTATGCAAATTAAATTATTATTGATTTAATATAATAAAGTAGCGCTGCCTGCGACTGCGTCCGCGTGGCATGTCTTGGTTTAACATAAAATATATCATATGACTCGGCGATATTGTACCTTCCCATCAGTTGAGCTCCTTAAGTTCTGAGTTGAGCTCCATTATTAGTGACAAATGCGTGCACTGACTGGACAGGTCCACTCATTCTGAGTGGTTTTTCCTCAAAAGACCATTTCAGACACAAATCTACATGGTCTTCACATGATCTGACCAAGATTATGTCTGGGCTTTAAAAGAGTCTAAAAAAACCTTTGAGTTTGTTTCGGCCTTTGTTCTCACAGTCAGATAGGAAAAGCCAACCTCATCTAGTTTTAAAAATATAATTGACGTGTAAAATTGTTTGTACAAACCTACTTACAGAAATAAAATCATTTATCATTTATCAGTGAAAGACTTTTCGGAATCGGATAAGTAGTTCTGAAGATTCCCCCCACATACAAACAAACTACAAATACTACCTCTTTATAATATTATTCTATTTAATATATTAATACATTACATTACATTATATGTATAACAGTGTGTATCTACAATAATCATTTTAAGGTTAGTATCTAGTACCAACTTGCTTGGTAGGTTGCTTGGTAGGTAGGATTTAAGCTGTTTTTATATAGCGAAAAATAATTTTAACATTTTTTTTTTCTAATTGTATGAATCAATGCCCAATTCATATGCCCTTTCGACTCCTTTATCAAACTTGATGTCGTACAGTTCTCTGATCCCCAACAGCTCCATAGTAATTAGTGAACCATTTCCTCCTTGTAGATGCTCAACAAGTACCTACCTATAAGTACCATTGAGGACAGATCGGGTCAATTATTCACGATGAACTGACACATGATCAAGTACCTCTGACTACCCTCTAACGATGGTGCTTCATTTTTTTACTACCCGCCTTGAAATTATTTTGCACATCATGTAAACAGGGTTATTAAAAGTTTCCGACTGTTGTACGTAAAATAAATTGTTGCAGGCAAAGTTTTGAGTTGGCTTTTATTTAATGTTTTGTTGGAACTCTTGATATTTTTTTTGTCTAAATTACTTTTAATTTGTTTACACAGACTAGAAGGAAAGATGAAATAGGAAGGTGCACATAGCTACATGGGTTATAATTAAAAATTATTGATAGTTAAAAGGCATATCTTTAACAAGACATATATCTATCACATAATTAATTTATCTGTCACTGCATCATTTTTAATTCTTGTTACCTATAGACATACATATGTTACATAGACTTAATTTTATTTTAGGTGCATCGTTTTATCATACCACATACACACATATCACATACTTTTTGTATATAATTAATTATACAAAATATTGTAAAACATTTTAAAAGAGTAACGGTGGAGTTTCTTGCCCGTTCTTCTCTATACGAAACTACCTTTAGGAAAGGGCGTATAGAATCAATTCTGTTTTCATGTAAATGTTGACGTTCAAAAGTGCGTTCTAGCCTTCTAAGTGCCTATTTGAAATAAATGCTTTGACTTTTATGAGAAGTCTTTGTTAGAAACAAAAAATATTTAGAAGATTCCTAATTGTGAGTAAACAATGCAAGCAATTAACCAATGTTTTTATAAACGTTGCACGAAGTTAAGGGAGAGAGAGAGAGTTATACGTCAAAAATGTATGGTTATACAGTCGCTAATCATTACTTTAAGCATCGTTTATAAATACACCCTTAAATGTTATCATTCAGTGATTGAAAATCGGTACGAATTTGGGTTCCGGTTCTTCATTTCGGTTTTTAAAAAGTTTCTTCTTGTCGGCACGGTTCAGGTTCCGGTTTGGTTCTGGTTCCAAAGAACTACCACGTGGTCTACCACAGCACATGTGTCCTTCTCCGCTCTTACAAAAACTCCCACCTCTTCACCACCCGTACCTCGCCGCTATCGTACAAAGGTTCGTCCTGGGTTGAGCAGCATCGCATGAACTCATTTGGACTCGCTTTGCAGACGAATCGGTAAAATAAAAGTTCAAATATAAGTTGCTGTTCCGGTTCATATTCTTGTAACGGACCCACAAAATACGGTTCTTTACCGGTATTGTACGAACTTTTTCAATCCCTTGTTCCATTCCTCCTACCTGAAACCTTATCATACCAACAGTACATACCTATTTCATAAAAGTATACCATCGAAAATAATCTCTAAAAGGGATAAAATGTTCAAAAAGTCTTCTTTTGAACGTTTTCCTCTCCTTTGTTTGCCAGTTACTTAACAGACTGACAAAAAAATATATAAAAGGTTTGTTCCTCGACTTAATTTAAACATAGCTATTTTCAGCGCCGACTTATTTCAGTTTCAGTGTTTGCGACAGGGGTGGAAATGTGATGTTATGCTTTATGAATATGTTACTGTTTTGTGAATCAATCATCGCGTGGTAGAGAAAGTCTGTGTAGATCTGTGTAAATGTGTTCAAATTGGAAAAATCAGTCTGTGTGTAACATCGGTACATAGATAGATAGACTCACGCCTTCCCATTGGGGTAGGCAGAAATGGCAGAAACCTGCTACGATCCAAACATACTCTTTTACTCCGCTTACGTTCGTACATCTGGTCATACACGCACCCGGTAACGAGTACTCACTTGACCTGTCTGTGTAAATGTGTTCAAATTGGAAAAGTCAGTCTCTTGTAACAATGTTTTTTTATTTTAAATGAAACGTTAGTTCTCGCTTGGCGAATGTCCTTTGACATGCCTGCTGGCATAATGCGTAACACACATACAGTAGCAATGCCTTTCATTTTGACAGTTCAACAACATTCATTGCGTTATTTACGTTGTTGAGCAGACGAATTTTTCAAACAAATAAAGCAATGGATAAAAAAAAATCTTCAAAATCCTTCGAACTGTATTACCTTGTTACGCAATTTGGTTGCTGGTGACATGACAAGGTAATTTCGGTCTATACTTTAGTAGAATTCGCGTTTTTTTCACTGTGTCTATAATTTTTCAACTATTCTTCATCGAAGAAAGCCTCTTTGCGAATCCTCAACATCAATTTTGACCTATTATACAAGCCGTGTGCCTGGTTAGATTTCCCATCGGAATAAATGGCGAACTTCCATACACACTTCCATCTCCTATTTAACCCTTTCAGAGGATGAATTTTTAAAAATCCACTTTTCCCAGGAGTTAAGGGTGTGTGTTGTCTGACAGTGAACGAATGTGTGAAATTAAGGTTTTTATTAAGGGGGATGCGCCAAGGTAGCCCGCGAATTCAAATTTTCTTACATTTTTTACAATTTGCAGGTCAGTATCAGGTTGTATGTTGATTTAAATATGATTGGCGCCCGTATCAAATATTAATTTATAGAATTATAATCATAAAAATCAACAATACATCTGTCTAGGTTCATATTACCATATTGAATGACTATTTCATGAAATCATGACATTTGAGGCCAATTCTAACTTAATGAGATAAATTGCTAATTCTAATGATTTTAATTCTGTAAAGCCATATTTGTTACGGCCGCATATCATATTTTAATCAACATAAACCTGACAGTGACCTGCAAATTGCAAAAAACGTAAGTATTTTTGAATTTCGCGAGCTACTTGAGCGCATCTCCCTTAAGTTGAATCTAGTGCAAAAGTATACATCTAAACTCATCTGCCTGCCTTTTTCCAACTAGGTTGAGGTCTCTTTCCAGTCTAACCGGATGCAGCTGAATACCAGTAGTTTACATGGAGCGACTGCCTATCTGACCTCCACAACCCAGTTACTGGGTAATACGATACCCCTTGGTAAGACTGGTTGTCAAATATTCGGGCTTCTGACGACTCGTAGCGACTTTCGAAGATCCAAGAATGACAGCCGGGACTAACGGCTTAACGTGCTCTCTGAGGCAAGGAGGGGTCTCGGTATGTAAATATGGTCACCCATCCACGTACCGACCGCGGCCAGCGTAGCTTAACCTGATCGATCGACCGTGCGGCTGTTATTACTTAGCCACGAGACAACTATACTACGTTATAAAAATCAGGATTGTTTTCGTAAACACCGATGCCGTTCACATAAAATGTGTTTATATCGCCATTCGCGAACCGACCCACTTCAGGTCATATGACGCGGCAACGGTTATGTGGTCATGTTATGTGACACGATATTTTAACAAATACCCCTGAAAATTCAGTTACTCTGGAAGGAACGTGACCATACATACAAACAAGTTCCCTGATATTAATACTTTGCTCGTACTAAAGCACATTGTTCACTCACTCGCCGGTTTAAAAAAGTGTTCGCGAAAAAAAAGTGCAGCCATTGTTGAAATGTTGACGGACTTGCTTAAAACTTTTTGTAGTTACACGCTTGGAATAAGATATTTTTGTATGTGCGGTTCAATCATTATTTGTTGTTGAGCGTTTTGGAGTTACTTTCATGAATGAGTGTATCTTTTTGTCGTGGAATTATATTGTTATGAATTTTATAATTCACTGCGATTGCTCCACGATTAGTAACAAATGCGTGCACTGACTGGACAGGTCCACTCATTCTGTGTGGTTTTCCCTCAAAAGACCATTTCAGACACAAATCTACATGGTCTTCACATGATCTGACCAAGATTATGTCTGGACTTTAAAAGAGACTGTGACCTCTGAGTTTGTTTCGGCCTTTCTTCTCAGAGTACTCCTCGGATATGTTTTGTGTCAATCTTGAATTCTTGATATTTGGGTCAATACCGGGTTGTCCGTGAGTGAAATGTAATATTTTTCTATAGAAATATTATACCAACACTTTTGTTTTTGCGGCGGATTGGAGTAGACTCTGAGTGAAGATCATGGTATTTTAGCTTGTGATGAGAGATGGTCTACTTAATTGGTTTATCAAAAAATTATTGGATATTAACGTTCACTAGATTATTGATAGATAGATAGAAGTTAGATTGCATACTTCCTTATTATATACACCATATTAGGTATGTCGAATCGTTGAGCTCCTTAAGTTCCGAGTTGAGCTGCACGATTACTGACAAATGCGTGCACTGAGTGGACAAGTACACTCAATCTGTGTGGTTCTTTCCTCAAAAGACCATGTCAGACACTAATCTACATGCTCTTCACATGATCTGACCAAGATTATATCTGGACTTTAAAAGAGACTTTGACCTCCGAGTTTGTTTCGGCCTTTCTTCTAAGAGTAGTCAGATAGGAAACGCCGACCTCATCTAGTTTAAAAAAAAAATGATTGACGTGTAAAAGTGTT
The DNA here is from genome assembly GCA_916610205.1 of Griposia aprilina. Lineage (NCBI taxonomy): Eukaryota > Metazoa > Arthropoda > Insecta > Lepidoptera > Noctuidae > Griposia > Griposia aprilina. Next base: position 4,852,137 of record OU744285.1, on the reverse strand, counting down.
TGTACAAACCTACTTACAGAAATAAAATCATTTATCATTTATCATTGTGCACAATATGAAATGTATCATGTTAACAACTAACCACACTTCAACAAGCCCGCACCAGGTGCGTCGTCCATCTGTCGTGAAAGTGATAGGCCGGGCCGTATTCGGGTATTCCGGTATTCAGCGCATCCATACAAGAGCTTGGCAAACATTGCCACGTTAGAACTGCTAACAGTGTGAAGTACTGTGACCGACACAAAGTCTTTGAGGGAACGAAATTGCTCGTGAATGGAGCAGGAACAGTATTGTGGTTATTTTATCTGCGTAGAATTGAGATAGTGGATATTTTTGTAAAAATAATGTCATGTTTAATTTTAATATGTGCATTGGGTTAATAAATAACCAGTCGACTGGCTAGATTTCAGAGAACTAATTATATCAAATACGTTTAAAAAAAGTTATGCGTGGTCATAAATAAAAAAAAATAAAAAAAATATACGGGTCGACTTGAGAACCTCCTCCTTTTTTTTCGTCGGTTAAAAAGTACGAAGTACCTTAGGTGTCAATCCAGGTAAACAATGTATTAATTCCGTAATACATTGTTTTCATTTAACTCTATTGGTTTACGCGGCGCACGCCAGTAAAACTCCCAGTCGGTATGATTTTTTCCGACATCTTCAACAATCATCGTCATATTTCAGCAAATTTACACAAAACCTTCAATGAATTATACACTTAAATCTTCCCCATGAATCACTCCGTCCATTGGTGAAAACCGAATTTAAATCCGTTCGTTAGTTTTTGGGTTTATTGTGTTCAGACAGACAGACGCGGCAGGGGAAGTTTGTTTTATAATATGTAGTGATAATACGATTACAAATTTACGATTTCAATAATTTTCGTAGTAAAGTGGAAACCACGTAGGTACTAGAACAGTCATTTTTGTATGAATAAATTTGCTATCCTGCACCTAAATTGCGAAACACACTATCAATCACAATCTGGATCATTTTGAAGCCTATTGCATACCATATCCATTGCTTCATATGTTCGATTAAATTGCATGCTCTACAGCGTAAATAACGCAATGAATGTTGTTGAACTGTCAAAATGAAAGACATTCCTTCTGTTAGTGTGTTACGTAATTACCCCACTGTACTTAAATTTACTTCATCGTTAAAATCAGTGTTTTAACAGAAAAATACACTGACGTGTACTTGAGCTATCGGCTATTAAATTTCAATGTTTAACAGAATCCTCCTTAAATATTTTTTTTATAAATAACCAACACCCTAATTACGTAATACACGTTCATTCATAATCAAATAGTTTTGGAAGAAATTCCTAATCCATTACTTCATAGGTTTGAAAAATTCGTCTTCTCAACAATGTAAATAATGCAATGAACGCGGCTGAACTGTCAAAATGAAAGACATTGCGATCAATAATCATTTTATGTGCGTCACGCAATTACCCGACAGTTCTCAATATCATCCTTCACGAGTATACCAATAATTATCTTCTATTACCGAAATTTCCCGTAATTCAAATCAACACGAACAATATCCCTTCTATTCTTAGATAAACTTAAGCGGCGTCTATTATAATATTACAAATCCTTTACATTCCGGAATCCCGAACCGGATACGACACGATTATTACTCCGTTCCCGTCTGCGGTTCTGATTCACGAAAATCTCAAGCTTCCTTTGTTTAAAGGCATGATTTATGTTTCATGTCTAAACAATGCATAGCGAGATGGTTTTATAAAGTGTTTGATGTAGTACCCACCTTATTTTTCCGAAGTTTACGGTAAACTGTTGTTAAATATAGGTCAAATTTTTGTGTAACAGTTTGAGGACGTAACATAAAGAAAAAAAGAAAGAAAGAAAATACCTTTATTCGCGGTAAACATGACGCATAGAAAAAACACACAAATACAAAAAAATAAAACGTAACAAAACATAACATCACGGCTGTATTCCTGAAAGGCGTAGGCAGAGGTACTCCATATAATACAGCTAAATGTTCGTCATGCTGACTCGTTGGTCTAGTGGTCGCTAGTGCTTCTGCCGAGCATGAGATCCTGGGTTCGATTCCCGGGTCGGGCAAAGTGTTATTGGGTTTTTCCATCTGGAATTTCTCAATAGCAGCCCGGAGTTTGGATTTGTGCCCGGTTGATGGCAATAGGCTCGCCCCTTGTTACATGGGACTTAAACATAACTGGCGAAATGTGGGTGTGCTATAGGTGCACCTCTGCCTGCACCTTCGGGCATACAGGCGTGATTTTCTTCATAGCGAAGTTCCGCTCTTAGTTGTATGATCTATTGGATGAATCTTTAACCGTGCACTAATCCAAATTAAAAGCGTCTATCTGGTCTGGTCCAAACGCACGTCCTCAAATAGAGGGCAACTCTATAGAGCGCCTTGTCGTGCAGGGTGAGTGGCGGGCACAACACCACTCGGACGCTCATCCGTGAGATGGACTGAACAATTAAATCCGCAGTGGGCGATCCCTTGAACGAGTGCACAAAGAATACCAAAAATCGGAGTAGATGGCGAGAAATCGTGAGGTGAATCACATCAGCCTTTAGACAAGAAACTTCATGAGGACCTCGACCGCTCTGACAAGAGTGTTACGATAAAGAAAAAGAAGAATCCAGGTTCCTGGGTTAGCATAATCAGCCTATAATGTTTCCACCCCTGGGACACAGGCCTCCTCCCGGGAGTGGGCCGTAATCCACCACGCGGGCCCAGTGCCGGTTGGTGGACTACATACTATGTCTTTGAAGTTTTTGCTCATGCATTTGAAGGTTTTCTCACGATATTTTCCTTCCATTTGAAGTATTTAAGTATTAACGGAAAAATAACTTTTCAACTCAGGACAGATTCTTAACTGTATTGGTCAACAAATGCGAGTCGGACACGCACACGAAGGATTCCGTAACACCGTACAATATTTTCTAAAGCCGCCGAAAAAATAGTAGATTTAATGTCGAAAGGAATCAATTCCCATATGAGGTATATAGACGCCCGAACGGAACGAGAGCGGCTATAGTCCAAGTAGGGATTGATGTCTTTCACCCGTGTTAAGGCTCCCGCAAACAGGCGCGACGCGACAGCACGCGGTGGGGATCCTGCCGTTTTGCCGAAAAGATTTTGCCAAATTTTCATTACCCAAACAAATTTTAGCAATCTTTTTTTATACCAATGTAATATTTGGAATAATTTTAGTATGCACATTTTCATTTGGTCAAATGTTTACTTGGCAGATTGTTACCAAGGATAATGTCATTAGGGCATTTGGTCTATAATCAAATGATTTATTACAGCAAAGAATCTTTAGACAATAAACGTTTGGTCTAATGATTTGTTATGACAAAAAATAGAAAGGCAAAAATAAGTTTTTTTGGGAATTATTAAAAACATGCAATTTTATTTTAATATAATCTTTTATTCAAGGGTAAAAAAGCAAGGGTGGGATAGGATGCAAGAGCGGACTTAGGGCACCCCGACTCGGACAGGTTAGGTTAGAAGGGGATGGCGGGGTCTGAAAGACCCCGCCATCCCCTTCGTGGTTATTTTTTTTTAAACCACCCGGAAGTAGGAGCCCCGCTTGGCGGGGCTCCGTCGTCTAAGCCTTATAATAAAAATGGTTAATTGAAAACTGACGATACTAAATATTCATAAATATATATATTTTTATTGTATTTAGAAATGGTAAGTTTGAAATTGACAACACCAAATATTTGGCTTATTTAATTTTGCGTAAAATATGTTATACCAACTGAAATATTTGACTAGATAAAAAATGGTAAAAGTACTAGTTGGTGAACAAGTTATTGTTCAAACGTTCACTTGCCAAACATAGGTTTTCGTAACAATTAGGTATTTGTAAAGAGATTTTTTGGTAAGTAATAATTTGGCAAATGAAATTATGCGAAAATTTGTTTGGGAAGTGATAATTTGGCAATTTCTTTTCGGTAAAACAAGGGAGACCCCACGCGGTGCCTTTGTGTACGCTGTCGCGTCGCACCAGTGTGTACGAGCCTTTAAACACTCTACTTTTCATTTCGAATTTAAGGAAAGTAAAAAATAGTAGTTTTTCTAAAGTATTTATTGATAATGAGACTCATTTTTAATCAAATATTAGTATTTATGAATAACCGATATTTTGAATTCCGGTACAGCTTACAGAGTTAGTATCCCGCCAAATTATATTGTAGTCTTTTTTAAATTTTAAATATAGAACACACCGCGTCACAGCCGCGGGCCGTCCCGCTTTATAGGTTTTTTTGTTAAATTCACACTGGCTGTTTAAACACTCACAATGCCGCAGCATTTTTTTTTTTTCGATATTTTCTTAATTATGTAAAAAAAATCGTGTAGCCGCTTACCTAACCAAATTTGGTTCTATTTTTAAAATTCATTCCCGCGCTATAGACGGAAGCAATTACTATTAAGAGTCTTTACCGTCAAAAGATGGGGAGCAGCGTCTTCCACCCGCTACTCGGATCAAACAAACACTACTTTCCGAGTGAAAAATGTCTAACTTCAGCAATTACTTGTTACTTAAAGCTTCATACTAATGTAATTAATATTTGTTTCAGGTACTTACAATACATAGTCATGCACTAACAAGATTACGTCACATGTAAGTTAACACGAAAGTTGTGCTGAACTTCAGCGCTGCAGCGCTGCAAATGCTACTGGAACTAAGCTGCTAACTACTTTTCAGCTTAGGTGAGTGCAATCTCATTTTGGGTGGTACTGCGGCAAACTTGTTCCTTTTTTTTTGGTTCCTGATTTGCTAAGTTAAATTTTGTGTTTTTTTTTAGACTATAATTATGTAGGTGACATATTTTCATTAGTAAAAGAATGTTTTAGTAAGCAACTAATCGATTATAAAGTAAAGAAAAAATCATTGTACTGTGAGATTTTTTATTTAGAAAATATATAACACAAAAATACACATCTAGGTGGGTAAAACCTACATGAAGAGGACGCCTACATTCAACAAATATTATCATTGCAATTTTAAGTTAACTACAGCTATCAAGTTTTTTAAACATAACTGTCTGTATTTTAAACTCGAACTAGAACTTAAAGCATTTATTTCAATTAAACCAAATACAGGCACTTTTCAAAGTAATCAATTAATCGAAAGTCATTTATTCAAACAAGGCTGAGAATCAGCACTTTTTGAAAGTAAAAATTAAATATGACAGTCCTGAAAACGCCCGCCCTTTACCTTTGAGCTGTCAAGGAGTCGGTCAGTCAGAAAGATGAAGCAAGAAGCCCATGCCAAAGCGTAGTAAGTACCTAAGGAGAAGAACGGACAATAAACTCCATGGGCACTCTTTAAATCAAAATATTGTTCGTGTTGAAAATAAACATATTATTTCCCGAAGGAGCGGGCCCACATTTCGATTTTTAAGTTTAGTTAAAGAACGTACAGTCTACTCAACAGATCCCTAATCAACTTCAAAGAAAAAAAAAGTAGGTTTATTAGTACAATTCACAAAGGCCAGAGTCCTATGCTAACATGCGTATCTAGAGCAGATGTTACTAATTGAACTTAATTTGTCGGCAGTGACGTAATCTGTGGGAACTACCGTCTGCAGGCTTAACGAATAGTCCTTTACACGGTTCGCAGGCAAGATAAACAGACTGATAACACTCTTTTGCTCTTTCGTAAATACTGCTTTTTTAGACGACAAAGTAGACTGGGATTTTAGGTTTTGAATTGCAGATTTTGTAGTCTACAAGACACAAAATCTGGCCCTTTTTCGACTTAGATAGGCTGAATTCGACCTGTATTCACCCCTCTGAGGGGTAGGAATATTGCAGGTCAGTGCTTTCCAAGTCACGCAGGGGTGAGGGGTACCGTCACCCTTGCGTGCCGTGGAAAGCACGTTAACCCGTTGGTGCCGGCTGTCATTCGTAGATCTCTGACAGTCAATACGGGTATAATGTCCAAAAATTATTACCGAAGTACTTATTTAGAAATAGTCCCCCAACTAAAGCTAAGAAGGGTTAGGACTACCTCTGAACGACCACTATAATAACAATCTACAAACTAAATTACATTTCATTTTGGTTAAAATGAACACAAGGGATACATAGCTCTCGAAGGAGCAATAACAGAGATTAAATTAATACTCAAAATCCACTAGACTTGAAATAATTTTCTGTGAAAGCCTGTCTCGGAACCTTTAACATTTGCTCTTTGAAGTAAATTAAAATTGTTGGCCTAAGGCCGAGTACACACCAAACGTATAGTATAGGCCACCGGCTGTGAGCGTCAGGCCTGGTCATAACCAAAGCGATCATCGCGCAAACACGCGATGGTCGCGTTCATTTTGTTCGGCGAACCCGCGCGTCGTCGCAGACAGAAGACGCCTTCCGGTTTTCCGAACAAATAAGTGACATATTGACCGCGACGATAGCGTATTCGTGCGACCAATCACTTTGGTTAGGCCACAGTGTTAAGTTCAAAATATATTAAAAACAACGTTAGCGGCCGACTTGTTTCTATGAAAACTTCATGGAAATGTTTCTACCAGAATCGAATCGCGCCTGACTTGAACTATCCGTTGTTTTTCATACATTCACACAGTCGGTGGTCGACTATACGTTTGGTATGAACGCAGCCTAAAAGCCTCACTACAGGATTAATGATTACTTCATCGTCATCCCGACTTTGCTCACTGCTGGGCATAAGCTTCTCTTTTCTTGTGACAATTCCCACGCTCTTGTGCCAGCCTCATCCAGGTTTTTCCCGAGATGGCAACAATGTCATCTGCCCATCTTGCAGCTGCTTGCGTCAGATGACCGACACCTCGTATTCCAGTCATTCGACGCCATTAGGTCATTGCCTTGCTCCACTTGTCCTCACTGCGCCTTGCCAGGTCTCCTGCCCATTTGAGTTCTATAATACGTTTTCAGATATCGAAGACCTTCGTACGTCTTCGGATCCCGACGTTTGGAACTCGGTCTATTAGCCTAATGCCAAGCATGGAACGCTCGGGCACGCCACAATTGCGATGGTAAGTCCCCTCTTTGAGGAGTGGCTTGCGAGGCGCCACTGCGTCCTTACCTTCCGCCTGACGCAGGTCCTCACCGGACATGGTTGTTTCGGGAGGTTCCTGTTTCGAATAAGGCGGGAGGAAACGCCCGGATGTTATCATTGTGTGGATCGAGCGGAGGATACGGTGGAGCATACGATGGAGGTCTGCCCGGTTTGGGTGGAGCACCGCCGCGTCCTCGTGGCGGCGATCGGCGGCGGCGATCTCTCGCATCCGGCCCTAATCCAGGCCATCGTACGGAGCGAGAGGGAATGGGAAGCCGTCACCTCCTTCTGCGAAGCAGTATTGCTCGCGAAGGAGGAGGCGGAGCGCGTGAGCGTGAGGCAATCGTTGCGCCATCACGCCCCTTGTCGCCGCAGGACGCAACACCCTGGGCGTCGGGAGTCGATAGCCGACTACCGGCCACCTTAGGCGCGGGCTTGCGGACGGTGAGCAATGGGCAGCTTGCCGTCTGTTATGGATCAGGCCCGGGTCGACGGCGCGTTGTGTTCCACGCGCGCCTCAAAAAGATGTCAGCATAATTGATGGGGTCCGATAGGGCCGATGCCTGTCGGGGTAGCGGATTGTTCGAAAGAGTTACCGTGGCCCTGGCGCACAGGCAACTGAAGGAACACGGGTGGGTTTTAGTCAGTAAGAGTCTAGCACGCCCTCCCGCACCGCCCAGAGCGGGAGAGGTCATTTGATGATTTCCCAACCAAAAAAAAAAAAGCATTGAACGCTCCATGATTTCTGCCAGTTAGGTACTTCTGACATCATTTGTTTATACCGTTGCACGTAATTGGTCAGTTATTTAATTGTAGCTTTAATATTTCACACCATTGTGTTAAAGCTAAAATATTAAATTCGATTCCAGCAAACTTAATTAATTGAATAAAAATTAGAAATTAATGTGACTATCACTAAATTATTCCTAGGAACATTTAAAAAACTGAATAAAATTTTATTCTGAAACATCAAAAACTTAATCATAGTCTCTGACTTAAAAAAGTAAAGAGCCTTATTATTAATTCAACAATACTTAAGGGGGATGCGCTCAGGTAGCCCGCGAAATTCAAAAATGCTTACGTTTTTTTGCAATTTACAGGTCACTGTCAGGTTGTATGTTGATTAAAATGTGGTTCGCGGCTGTAATAAATATGGCTTTACAGAATTATAATCATTAGAATCGGCAATACAACTCCTTAAGTTAGAATTGGCCTCAAATGTCATGATTTCATGAAATAGTCATTCAATAGTATAATAAAACTTAGAAAGATGTATTGATGATTTTTATGAGTATAATTCTATAAATAAATGCTTGATATGGCCGTGAATAATATTTAGATGAACATACAACCTGATACTGACCTGCAAATTGCAAAAAAACCTAAGAAAATTTGAATTTTGCAGACTACCTTGGCGCATCCCCCTTAAAAAATAAAATCTTAAGTAAACAACCCCAAACTGCGGGCGTTCGCTAAATATCAAGGAACTTCGTTGGTACAGGTTAAATCATTTTATTCAACAAAAGAACGGACTATTAACGTACAAAATTATATTTTTTCTACAGTACTAACCTCGCTTTTTTATCCACGAAGCACTCATTATCGACACACTTGCTTATTATTTTTTCTTCTATAATGCCCGGTTTACACGAGGTTAGTTTTTGAAGGTAGGACAGAAAGATTTTGCTAGTAAATTAGCATGCTAGCCACTCTAGCTTCGTGTAGGTATACAGAACTATCTTGATTTTTAGCCTAGTAAGCTAGTGATAAAAATAGTGAGCTAGTATGCTAGTAGCGCCCACCGCCACCGTTTTACTATCCTCGCTTGTGTACTAGCCCTGTTGCCGGCGAAGCTAGTATCTAATCGGATTATTTTACTCTGCGGACTAAGACAATGCAATGCTACTGACTTAAAATTTCCTAGAATTTTGTAAACAGCTCTAGTATAAGCCAACTACCAATCCAGGATATTACTTCCTTGCTATCCTAGGTACAATAAAAACTTATTTACAAAAAGAACAACCGACTTCCAAAAAAAAAAAAAAATACTACAAAGTGAAAAAAAAAACGTTATTTTCGGAAGTTGGTGTCTTTGGTTTTATATTTTCGTTTTTTGCCACTGATTTCCGAAATTAAAGTTATTTTTCACTTTGAGTTATGGTACCCTACCCCCACAAATTCGTATAGGAACCACTACTTGCTATGTAAATAACAGTGACAGGAAGTTATTATAACATCATCAATATACACTAAGTGGAAAAACAACGTAATATGGAAGCTAACTGAAACACTACCCAAGTTAATAAAATTTATATGGGACCACCCCGGAGGTATACCCTAACCGGAGATACCGCGTAAAATACATACAAAAAAAAAACAGGCTAATTGAGAACCTCCTTTTTAAGAAGTCTTTTAAAAACTGGCCTCGTGTAACCCGAGCATAATAGCGGATAATGGTGGATACGGAAAACCCGCAACTACGGAGGTGGCAATTTATGTTCCTACCAATTATCGGGGGAGACCCACAATTTTATTAAACCGCAGGAAAATATGGCTACAGCTGCGAAGTGGGCGGCGAAAAACGTCCCATTCTCATACTAAGTCTTATTTATTTGCCTGCATCTTTTTAATTGTCACAGCAATACCATAGAGTGCCACAGATACTAAATGCATAGACAAGGAATTGATGATACGTCGGGTGCTGACATGCGGATTTTATTTTTGTAATATGTTTCTCACACATATCTAATTTGTATTTTATTTTATTTATTTCTGTACCTGCCCGTGACATCACAGCAGTGGGCCCTATCAGAATACCAGCGCTGCGACACTTATTTTTAAATGTGCAGCATCATGTTGACATAGGGGTCTTTTGGCATCGTAGAGGACTTTCTGTTGTTATTTTCATTTTACTCTAAGAGTGTCAGTTTAGTTTGTGATATTCCTGTGCTAGTCCCAATAAATAATTTTCTTTCTTTCTTACTATTTACAGATTTTTTAATTTAATTTACATTGTCATTGAAAATGAGATTTTGTTTCTCTTGAATTATTTTACGATTGTACAATAATTCAAGTTTATAATAATTCAATTTGAGTGACCTTGAATATACGTAACATCTACTTAGCACTAAAAAACTAAGGATAGTAAAGTGCGCATGCGCTCTCCCATCTCAGATTCTTACAATAAAATCGGCTTATTACTGTCTTTTAAGCTTCTGCCCGCGAATACGGCCGCGTGTTTTTTTTTTATTTAACATAAATTATATCCTAGAACACTCAGCAATACTGTAATTCCCAATAGAGAATGAATTTTCGGAATCGGATTAGTAGTTCCTGCGATTAGGTACCCCCCTACACACAAACTTACTTTTACCTCTTATCAACTTATAAATAACTTAATCCTTTGTTGAAGAGAAAACTTCCTTAGCGCCTTTCGATCTTTCTGAATAGTGAACGCTGAATCGGGTATACAGGCCTCCAGTCCGTCGGTGAAGCTGAATCGCGTGCTCCAGTCGTAATTTTTCACTTCCCTCGTTTTATTTTTTAAGCTTAGTTTCTGACAGCTCTTTTAACCCTTGAGTGGTTACCGTGGTACTATTACGACAAAACCACTTTATCTATATGAAAAAGACGTTCCTAAAATTGTAAGCATTTCTTAGCGAAGGAAAAAGTAATTAATTTTAAGTAAAGAACCAATTTAAGGTTAACGTGGGAGGGACCGCGTCATTTCAGAGATGCCTCATCGATTTAACCGAACAATATAATTTGTTTTCTTGAGATTGACAAATACATTTCCTCTAGTAAGCATTTTGTCAAGACTAAGCTTAGAATAAATTGAAACATTTGTACAGCGATAATAGGAATGCTTAAAGCTGAAAAAAGGATACCTAGTTTGTTATTTCTGGTAATTTAACGATATGCTAATTTAATCGTTGAGCTCCTTAAGTTCTGAGTTGAGCTGCACGATTACTGACAAATGCGTGCACTGACTGGACAGGTCCACTCAATCTGTGTGGTTTTTCCTCTAAATACCATTTCAGACAAACCTACATGGTCTTCACATGATCTGACCAAGATTATGTCTGGACTTTAAAAGAGACTGTGACCTCTCAGTTTGTTTCGGCCTTTCTCCTCAGAGTAGTCAGATAGGAAACGCCGACCTCATCTAGTTTTAAAATATGATTGACGTGTAAAAGTGTTTGTACAAACCTATTTACAGAAATAAAATCATTTATCATTTATCCAACTTTTGGCAGATTTTAGTCCCTTTGAATGTGATATAACAACATAAGATCACGCCTATAATCCTCAAAGGGTTAGGTGGAGGTGTACTCATGTACACCCACATTTCGCCAGTTATGTTTAAGTCCCATGTAAAAGGGGGCGAGCCTGTTGACAGTAACCGGGCACAAATCCAGACTCCGGGCTGCTACTGAGGAATTCCTGATGGAATACCCCAAAAACATTTTGCTCGACCCGGGAATATGTTCCTCTTAATTATACATATTTGAGACACAATACTGTTACAATAATGTGTTATATAAAAAAAAAAATACATGGAGTCGAGGATAAAATTATATTTGCACGCAATTTCCAAGCGAAATCCATATTTCGAGCTTATTTTTTTTCCGAATATAAAACAAATCTGTTTGACACATAAACATTAAACATACAAATTCATATCCATGAGTTCCACGACTCAAAAAATTACGATAACTGAGGAAATAAACCATTAACACGCTTTTATGTCCTTGGCGACCATTCAAACTTATGGTGGAGGCCATTATAACCGACCTACGTTGAAATTAATTAGCAGGGGCTTAACCTTTTTGCCGCCACCGTCGTGTATGGACGTCGGATTGTATGACATAAAATGTCACGCGTGATACAACGTCAATTTGTTATTGAAATTACTCATTGTTCTACGCTCTTTTACGTGTATTTTTTGTGAAAGAAAATCCTGACATGTACAATATTATGAATCCCAATTGTGCTTTTATATTTTTTTTCACAATCATTTTTCATAAAGGCGTACAATTCATGTTTAGGGCTATACGCAGTGTAGCAGTCACACGGTTGAAATTTTCTACACAAAATCTTATCTAAACCCCAAAAGCCGTCGTTTAAAATATAACCTCAAAATTACACACAAGAAATCCCGTAATTCTCTATGCATCTAAAATGTACAGCATCAAAGTTCAAAGCACGACTTTGGCAACGCCAGGGCATACCTTCGCCATCTTAACGGCAAAACGGTACTTCACTTAAATAAATCCACTCAGATATGATCTAAGTTACCGTGTTCGTATACTTCGTGACTGCACTAACACGACCAGTTAAATATGAGCTCCGTAAGTAAAATTACAACTTTATTCGTCGCATTTTAGGGTTGGTAAAAGAAATGGTGGGTCCGTTTCACTGATCGAAAGGTGAACGGTACACGAACGTGTCTAGTATCCTAAGTCTATATTTTATGTTTTTCATACTCACAGACTATTTCTATTCGTGATATAACAACATGATGTTCGGGTGTAATTATTGTTAGAAAATTTCGTGATGAGTGTTTTTAAGTTTTCGTTTTTTTGTTGTGATATTTGGCAACCATTTAATTTATTTTTATTTTCCAAAGTTTTCAGAATTACTAAACGATTTTTGAGTCGATAGATAGGTAACTATACTATTAGTTTTCAAGAAAGAAAAATGTTGTTAGGTACAAAGACGCAATAAAAAAAAAACTTGATAATAACATCTTCCATCTCTTCTCTTTTCTTTCTTCGTCTTCGTCTTTTATCTTTCTACATTTATATCTGTAATTTTTATGGTGTACATAATAAAGAGTATTCTATTATATTCTTTATTCTGTCACTGAAAATCATTTCTTATCGATAGAAGCTTAAAAGATATATATGTCGGAAATACGTTAAATCACTCGTTTGACGCCGGTGCCTCCAGGTGGCGCTGGACAGAGTCTATAACGCTCACGCTTGAGCAGAGCAAAGCAGAGTTGGTTGTTGACGGGTAAGCAGTGAAGACGTTTAGAAACTGTCGCGCGTTCCGTATAGTAGTGTCGTGTACTTACAGTGTGTGATTCGCAAGTGTGATTAATTTGATCGTAAGTTATAATTTGTTTTGAACTGCAAGCGGTTTTTCTATTGCGCAATAACCAACACTACCCATAGTACGCCCACAGTAGTTAAAATATGGCTGATAATAACGAGAGAGATATACCTTCTCCGTCATATATTTTACTTTGTAACTCACTTGATTTAAACCCCAATAATCATTTCGCAAATAATGCTACCGCTTAAGATCTCCAAAATTTCCAAAAATTATCTACAACCAAGCAAGTTCCAAATAATCTTTAGAATAACGTCGTTGCTATAAAACAGATTACCATCAAAACACCGAAGAAAACTTTGCCAAATACTGCCAAGACTTAACTGCTAAATAGCAATTTCGCTTTCAAAATAACAACATCTTATAAGATATCTTTGCAACACTTTTAATACAGTTCGGCCTTTCCAAATTAACCCAGGATTAATTTCAGGCTTCATTATCGTCCTATCAACAAACCATGGCAAAAGAACCATCCTAGGATTAACCAGGCTCACAATTCATTTGTTCCTAGGCTTATTCTGCTGAACAAAAGTCATCTAGTAAAATTACTTTTGGTTAGAAGGCGCCAGAGAAAATATATTTTGATGAACAGGCATTTTCAGCTAAGACACCTATTTTGTTGAAGTCTCGAAAGTAAGGTTGTAGGCAAAGTTTTTGCTTGTGTAAGGGATTATGTGGGATAGGAACACAAAGTCCTGTAATAATCCCAGACGGGTTAAAAGCTGAGTTATATTGGGAGTAAAATAGTAATCGAAAATAAGGACTAACTAAAGATGAAATCTCAGTTGAAATCTGTCTCCCAATAACTATAATCTGGGAGTCTCAAAAGAAACGGTTACTTCTAGGTTTCCAGGCAAGCATGCGCCATCTTTGATCGCGTCATCGCTTACCTTCAGGCAAGGCAGATGTGAGTGGAAACGCTGGGAGGGTACGCCATGGAAGAACATAATATAGTGACCTTATTGGTGATGTTCTTTAGAAAGGTCAGGTGCGAAGCAATCGAAGTAAAAGGAGCATGTCAAGATCGTAGCAGGTGGCGTTCTGTAGTTTCTGCCTACCACCATGGGAAAAAGGCGTGAGTTTATGTTTGTGGATACGGGTCAAACGCGAGCTTCTAAAATAATAAAAAAAAACAGTGCTCATGATGGCTCAAATATTATAAAACTGCCCCACGTCATGTAGTAGAGGTTGCAAATTAGAAAATCAAAACTTTCTCGAGCAAATTTCAAAAGATTAACGTACAAATCAACAAAGTTTAAAATAACGATGGTCATTTGATCAAAAGTTCAGCTGACCAAAGTCTGGAATATCAATGTTTAAATTATTTATTACACTACTGACCAAATCGTTTAAAGGTCAAAATGGATTACTGGATAAATTATTAATTATCAAATGGATTAACTGAAAAAGGTAAAAATAATATTAATATTAGCGAATAGCGCCTGTCGGGTACATATTTGAATGTCGAAGATTAAAATACCTACGGGTAAAATGTCAATGTACAAAACATCGAAAACTTAAATATCGAATGACCATATAACCGAAAATTAAAATAACGTAAGTTTATAATGTCGAATGGTTAGATAACCTACGTCCAATATAACTAAAATCTAATTATCTACAAAAGTGACATCGAAATACATAAATATCGAAAGTACACAGTATCGAATATCCTAAATATCGAAGTACAGAGTATCGAATGTCCTAAATGTCGATATTTATTTATTATGTGTGTCGCAGGGTAACTTGATAATTCGGATATTGCAAAAACCCGGATTATATGAAAATGGTGAAATAAAATCTGCGAGCAACTTGGACGTAGCGCTCGCCGGCCGCTGCCGCGGCACCGCTCGCTTCGCTCGCTCGGCTCGCGCGCGGTTGGTCACTGTTCTAACCTAACCTAACCTATCCGAGTCGGGGTACTCTGAGTCGGGGTGTTAACCATAATGACGTTGATTATAAAATTTGATTAGTTATGATTTGATATTTTTAAATTACATCTAACAACTTCTGATCAGTCGTTCATTTGATGTCACATACATTGGGATTTTATTTTTTTTCTAAATAAAACATTTGGTCATTTCAATTTTGTTATTTCGTTAATTGTTCTTTTGAAATTTGCTCGAGAAAGTTTTGATTTTCTAATATGCAACCGTAGTAGAAGTATCTGCTTATATAGCTGACAGACTGTGTAGGTACCATGGTAGGTACAAATCACCCTTCTTCCCCTCTAGGCGACCCCAGAACTACACTGAACATTCCTACATTCGCGATTAGCGCTACAAAACACATTCATGAAAAATTGCATACATAACATACATTTTCTTGTATTCGGGTTCGCGATAACGAGTACGTTATGCAAAAAACCCTGAAGTGTGGTTTCAACATTTTGTATACAAGGATTATCCGAGTGATAAAATTTCTACCTCCAATGCTTCTTACAAACTTCTTACCAAAAAACGTTAAAGAAGTCGATTTCCTTGACGTCGCAAACGTCACAGGCGTTACGGGTATCGGGAACTAATATTTATTTTATGAGTTATTTAGGCAATAAAAGTAACATTCATTTCAACTAAAACTTTAGTGATTTTATTTATTTATTGAAAACAAAACTATAAATAAAAGTCTAAAAAAGCAAGTCTAATAATAGTTGACAACTTGTAACAAAATTAATTACTTCATGCGTGTTATGAAAGAAAATTGTTGTAAGCTGACATAAGTCTTTGTTTCTATTTCATTTACTTTTATGTGACGAAACATTTAAAGTGATTTTTTACGATCTGAGAACGAATGAATGTTTCTTTCTTCCTATTGTGTATACCGTCACCATAATTCACAGCCCCCAATATCCAACTGCGGGTTATATCCCATTGCGGCGCAAGAAATAATCTAAAAGAGTATAAACGCCTCGGTAGTGTAGTTTGCCACTTGCACAGATTTTTATACCTTACATATAATAATTTTGATGATATGAATAGGTTCATTTAGGGCTTGTGGCTAAGTAATCACAGCCGCACGGGTCGATTGATCAGGTTAAGTTACGCTTGCCGCTGTTGATCAGTGGATGGCTGACCATCTTCACATACCAGGAACCGTCCGTGCCTCGGAAATCACGTTTAAGCCTTTGGTCCCGGCTGTCATTCGTGGATCTTAGACAGTCGTTACGGGTCGTCAGAAACCCGAGAGTCTGACAACTAGTCTTACCAAGGGGTATCGTATTACCTGGCAACTGGGTTGTTAAGGGCAGACAGGCAGTCGCTCCATTTAAAATACTGGTGCTTCAGCTGCATCCGGTTAGACTGGAAGCCGACCCTAATATATTTGGGAAAACGTTACGCAGATGATGTATAGAGTCATTTGGGACCCATTAGTTGTTTTAGTACTTGCAATACTTTGTCCCAAAACTCGGTCTTCTACACTTCAACAACATTCGTCATTACTCTGTCATCGTTACAACTTTTTCCTCCCACAAAACCGACTTAAGTGCCACATAAATACATGCGTATCGGCGATAAATTCGAATCTACCCTACGTTTTGTACCCCCACTTAGGACCCCACACGATAAGTCAAGTACTAAGCAAAGTTGGGGTGCTCCCCCGCGAGATATGCCTGAACATCGATAAAATGATGCTGAGGGGATGAAATACAGTTAAGGCTCCTTCAAAACGACGCGACACGCGACGGGAATCGCACGTGTCGCAAAGGCACCGCCTGCCGCGCGACGAGCGGTGCCTTTGTGTCGCGTGTCGCGTCCTTTTTGATTGAGCCTCTAAGAGACGCGAAGCATTTGTATTGGTTTGAAAATTATCCTATTTTATGTTGATGCAGATTGAAGAAATTGTTGGTGTGTGTCAGATATTATGCTTATCATAAGTGAATTGAATGATTATGATATACCGAAAAAGAATTCCTGTCATCCTTAAGTATCTCAATTGGTTTGGTTTCGACGCAGCACGTCTTTTTTTCTTCCATACATATCTCAGCCGTCACCCAGAGTTCAATTTCGAGATTCTACACCAGAGTATTTCAAAGATTTGTAGGTAATGATGTCATAAAAAACATATTTTTCGGCGCTTACATTGCTAACGCTGGCTAAACCTTACGAGACAGATCAAATAATGTACTACGGAATTGTATATCTTATAAAAAGGTCTACAGAAAAGTCCGCGGTGGTAATATATCTATCTCCTAAGGATAACCCACTGTAACCATTTTTATCTTTTAGGTACCGTACGTATTACTAAAAAAAAAATGGGTTATTTACGGAGCTATTTTAAGCAATATAGTATTAATGCTTCTCCAATTAAATACGTTAGATACGTTGTGCATTTAATGGAGATTAAAATTGCCATTTACAGAATAACATTAAAATTAATATCTCAAAAGATATCACAGATTTAAAAGTGTAACATCCAACAATGGGGGTCGATATAGACCAATTAGGGTATCATTGGTCTACACTATCTATCCGATATTGTGCTTAATGGTCTTCGCAGTCTCGTAGCAGCGTAGAGTGAGCATAAGCCACCGAGTTCGGAAAATTTGGTGGTGCAAGTGTTTACTATCGACGAATGTTGCCGGCCACATCACACATACAAAGCTACTAGCTTCTGGCTGCGACTTCGCCCGCGTGGATGTCGGAAATTATCCCACGGGAACGTACTACCGGGATAAATAGTATCTATCATCCAAATCCATTCGCCGTTAACGCGTGAAAAGGTAACAGTCAGACAGATAATAAATGCAGATGATCTTTTCTTACTTTATTAAACCGGTTTTTACGATTCTAAATGTCTAACTTATAAATAATATTAATTTATTTTAATATTATCATCATTAATTTGAAATACTCTAGCGCAACCAGTGACCACGTATTTATTACCTACATACCTATTAGCTAAGTTATTTTAGATCCTCAAATTGGAATAACTTTTAAGCGGGATTTAAATGAAATACTAAAATAAATAACACCTCAAGATTTGGGTTCTGACAATATTTCCAATTCCTTAAATCTCTTAAAAAGTGGTACACATTAATTTCATCATGTGAATTTTAAAATCATGCCCTATTTTACCCCCTTGGGGGATGATTTTAGAAGAACGCTGAAACAAAATAATGTATTTTTATTTCTTTCCAAAAGCATACATTTAAATTTTCATATCCCTAACTTTTTAAATGCTATGTTTCCCATACAAATTTTCATCCCCTAAACCACCCCCTTTAAGGATTATTTTTGAGACAAAAAGTAGCCTGCATCCTTCCCCAGGATGCCATCTATCTCCTTGCCAAATTTTATAGACATCTGTTCAATGGTTTAGGCGTGAAAAGGTAACACAAACAGAGTTACTTAAGAATTTATAATATTAGTATGGATAGATAAAATCAACTTCCATTCACCTAAAGTCCTTAAGGGGGATGCGCCAAGGTAGCCCGCGAAATTCTAATTTTCTTACGTTTTCTGCAATTTGCAAGTCAGTATCAGGCTGTATGTTGATCTAAATATGATTGTATTGGATGTTTTCGAATGAAATTTAATTTGATAAATGTAAGTAAATGTGTATGTAAATGTGTGTTGTGTTTGTTTGTTTTCTATTAATTAAATTAAATATTATTTGAATACATCCATCGGTTTTTTACTAAACTTCAACTATATCCAACGACCCTGGTTACTTATCACTTTTGGTGACTGTACATACCGGGAACAGTTAATATTTTTAGATCTTTAAAAATAAGTTTACATGAAGTCAATGGTGGCACATCACAAAGACACGGATACATTGTTTTTGGGCTATAAATACAGTATCTATAAGAACATAAAATATTATTTTCTTTTAGTTTTAGAAAGAAAGAAAAATACTTCATACTGCAGAAACAAAACGCACATTACAAAAAAATTACATTAAATACACACAAACAAAGTAGCCAAAAGGAAAGAAAAAAAACAATAAAAGTTTGACAATTTTGTCCATTGCTTGATGTTAGGGCCAGGGACCAAAGACAATACACATTGCTCTGTGTTGCAACACTGGCAAATGACAACAAACAAACGATCAAAACAAAATGCCGATTGACATATTGATTGAAGTTTTTATTAGTCCTTTGTCCATTTAGTATAAAAGCAAACTGTCTAACAAAATGGGTTGACAGTTAATTCCGTTGGGGACTCTTCAAAAAGAGCACTCTTTTTTTTTTAACGCAACACCAAAATGTCCCTTCGTACAACTTTTCTAATTAACGCGGAATTGTGAACCAAAAAGTTTTTGTTTTTAATTTTTAATCATTCAGATGGGACAGTAATTAGGGGTCCTATCTTGACCATAAAGTGACATAAATCAGTTAAAACATTCTTGTTTGAGTTTAAAAGGTTACGCACGAGTAATTTAAAGAGGCCAGGAAAATAGACTGAAAATGTGCTGTTTTTATATTAAAAAATCTGTTTGGGTTTAATGTTTTGCAGAAAAAGTTACTGAATTTGCTAGGCTAAGGCCGATTAAAGGCTCCTTCAAACAGGCGCGACACGCGACGCAACACAAAGGCACCGCCTATCGCGCGTCGAGCTGTGCCTTAAACCGTGATTTAATGTATCGGCGTCATGATTAAAAAATTAATAACGGTATGACGCGCGGTTTAGGCTAAAACGGTGGACCTAGAGATGTGAAATTCTACCAACCCTGTAGGGGTGAAACGGGGTGGTACATTTTGAATCAAGAAACATAATGTGTACAAAGTCGCCGACAACATATAAAACTCATCAAGATTGTGCTAAAACGCAGCTTTAGTGCAGTATGTGGGAACGAAACACTAAATCCCTGCCGGCTTATTCAAAGTTATATTAGTTGCAACATACTATTGCTGAATTACCAACACACACGATGTAATTATAAGTTGGTAAAACTGCATTTGATTAGAAAGTATGACTTTTAGTTAATGTATTAACATACTTAAACATAATCTCACGCCTTCTTCCAATGGGGGTAGGCAGAAACTACAGAGCACCACCTGCTACGATCCTTACATACTTCTTTTGCCTCGTTTACGTTCATACATCTGGTCATACACGCACGCCGGTTGCGAGTACTACGCACCTGACCTTTCTGAAGAACATGACCAATGAGGTCACTATATGTCTCAACCACAATATAATGTATTAACCACAGGAAATAAAGGGATTTTCAACAAGTAATTTGTTTTAAAAACAAAATAAAACAAAGAATTTAAATGAAAATTATTCATTTTTTTATTAGAAAGAGTATTGTACAGTTTTGGCAATGAATGAAAAATGATATCGGACAAATGTCAACCACGACCATGCTCAGAGATAATTTCACGAAATGCACGAATAATTTCTCACGCATAATTTCACGAAATTCAGCTGTTAAGTGGGATTATGTGATTTAACACCACTGGATTTTTTGTGGGGCTATGTTACAGCCTTCTGAATACCATATTGGATAGGGTTGATTGTCCGGTTGTGAGGCACTGGAATACCGTTCACGGATCTGGAGGGGTCCTTTTTAATGTAAAATAGTGTGTAACAATGTATAATTAATAATGTTGACATTCCATAATGACATTCAATAATAATATAATAATATACTAACATAGTTGTAAGTATGATGTACTAACGATGTATGGATTTTTTTATTATTCTGAAATAAATGAATAATAATAATAAAGACAGAGTCTATACGTAGCCACTCGAATATGGGCGATTAACAATACAGACCCGCGATTTTGTCAATAAAGTGATTAATTTTGATGAAAGAATCGACATCTATGAGCATGGTCGTGGTGGACATTTGTCCGGTATCATTTTTCATTCATAATTGCCAAACATTACTCTTTCTAATACATTTTTTTTTTAAATAATTTTCATCTAAATTCTTTGTTTTATTTTGTTTTAAAATACAAAGTTCTTATTGAAAAACCCAATACTATAGATGGCCAGATCAAAGCCGTTTGTCATTAATTTCCTGTCACAAGAATAAACACATGGTTGACTCTGGCTGCATCATTAGGTCATCAAAATTCTCTTAACATTATTAGCCTATAATGTTCCCCCTGCTGGGACACAGGCCTCCTCTCTTTGAGAGGGAATGGGCTGTAATCTACCACACGGGCCCAGTGCGGGTTGGTAGATGTCACATGTTTTGGAAATTTTAGTTCTAGGACATGCTGGTTTCCTCACAATGTTTTCCTTCACCATTTTGAGAGCAGTGGTGATGAAATTATTTACGCAAACTAAACCGCCTGCCTGGGTTCGAACCCACGACCTAGAACTCGTAAGTCGGGGCCGATACCACTGGGCCACCACTGCTCAAACACACACACATTCTCTTAGCCTCCTCCTAATTTATTTGGGGCCAGCACATGTCTTTTTCCTCCATACTTATCAATTAGTCTGTATTAGTCATCTCGGTAGACACCCTTTCTAACCATATTATTTTTCACATCCATGGTTTCTTTGGTCTTCCCATACTCTTATAGCGTACTCAAAACTTAGCTCATCGTCAGGGTACCTATACAGGGTGGCAGATACATCGACACGGAAACTGTAACCATGAATTCAGCACGTGATTGTACACCCCCTAGCGTAAAACAAATTCATCTGCTGTTTCATACAAAAGTGCAATAACTTCGCGGTCAAAATGTATGAAACAGTTTTTTTTTTAGCCAGAAGCTCTGGAATCATGTGCTGAATTCGTGGTTATAGTTTGCGCGTAGATGTCCCTGCTACCCGGTATAGTTATCAAATGATTGAATGGTTCTGGTTAACCACCATAACAAATAGCACTTTCTAAAACCCTCTTGCAAGTTAGCACGCAATGTTCTAACAGGTCAAGGTAAGAAAATAATATTAATTTTAATATTAAACTGGTCTCAAGTTTTCTTTCGTCATGTAATAGTTATTTTCTTTTTCTCCAACTTGCATAGTATAAACAATCAATCTGTCTGCCTTTTCCCAACTATGGTGGGGTCAGCTTCCAGTCTAACAGCATGCTGCTGAATACCGGTATTTACATTGAAGGACTATCAATCTGACCTCCTCAATCCAGTTTCTGGGTAACACGATACCCCTTGGTAAGACTCGATGTCAGACTTTTGGGCCTCTGACTACCCATAACGACTGTCATAGATCGACAAATGACAGCCGGGACCAACAGCTTAACGTGCTTTCCGAAGCACGGAGGGGTCTCGATATATAATGGATGGTCTCCCATCCACGAACCAACCGCGGCAAGCGTAGCTTACCCGGTGCAGCTGTTATTATTTAGCCACGAGCCCCTTGCATAGCATAACCATAACTTGTTTTTCTTTAAAATTGTTTTCTTTTACTCCCCGCTAAGTGAGAAAGTCTGTTCTGCATAATAGTGCATTGAATACTCAATTTAAAATACGTACGCGCTTATTTCAACCCCTACAGAAATTTCACCCCCTTTTAATATCGCTTGGTTTTATTTAATCCGTTTGATATTACTTCTTTATGTCATGCATTTCCCTGGGGGTAAGTAGAGATGAAGTGTCTTTAGTGATTGCTATACCGTAAAAATATCCGGTGTTTTGAATAGGGGAATACGCAAGAAAATCCCTCAGGCGACCATTTTAGTCCATCAAAGGGTGAAAATGGGCTGGACAATATTTAAAATGAGTCTAGTATATTGGTCTAGTACCTATAAAATGTTATCAACGTGGCCGCGTCAGTCATTGCTCTATTTACTTAAACATTGTAATAGATGTTAATCAATTAGCTATAGTGGTAATCAGTCATCAGCTGCTAAAGTCGTGTATGTACGCTGGGAAAATATAAGTGTTTGAACTCTAAACAGAGAAAAAATCCGGGACAAAAATTCACAATCCCCGGCATTTTGTAACACAATCATAATAGGCAGTGACTACACGGCTCAAGCTAGCGGAACAAATTCACCCCTTCACCCCTTATCCCCTTTATATTGCGGAAACCATAAAGCGTTTACTCACCTTTTCCACTGCCCCGAAAAATAGGAGGATTCCAATCCCATCAAAATATTAGCCGGCAATATCGAGTCTACCCGGCCTTCCTTGAAAACATTAGCATTCTTATGGAGAAGGAACTCTTTCATCAGTCCCATCGCACGTAATAATCATTGCATTCGCTCGGAGCCTAGTAAATGATTCGATTGGTAGATTGGGACTTAGTAGGGGTAGAGGAGCGGGGAGCGGAAGCGGGTTATCCGTATTTTTTGTTTTTATCCATTCTGCTTGTATTGGATTACCAGACTGGTAACGCTTATATCCGCAACTACACGTACAAGTTCGTATTTTGCGTGCGACTCCATTCAGCCTAGGATGGGATTGTTATTATACCTGCCTGAAGAAACTAATAGATGCTACTCATGATGTAGATCTTGCAGCTAGTTGTTGGGTTGACTGAATTAGGATAACGAGCTACTCGAAGTGCTGCGAAGTAATCTAAGAAAAATAAAGTAAGTATTTAGATACTGGTAACGGTGAGGGGTGAAACATAATAGGGGTGAAAATAAATGTTTGCATCTAGTACCAGATAAAAGTTAGACAGTAGCAATGGCTATTTAGCTAAGCAAGAAAAATAAATAATGAACTTTATTCTTCTTTATTTGCTTAGGATTAAAAAGCTATTTCTACAATTTGTTTTCCGGTCTAACTACCAGTTACTTAGTGCAAGCAAAACTGGTGCTTTTTAATCCACCTAGATTAAATTAAACATTCCGGAGTAGAAGCAAATAATGAATAATTGAGTTGTTGCCGTATCTTAACAAGGATTAAAAATCATCTTAGATGTTTTACGTTTAAAACTAGATACACAAACAAAACCGGCTAATGAATCCCACGAACTACGACGTTCGGACGTATTTTATTTCTATCTAACTAAAATAGTCCTTTTCTTCCGTCTCTTTCTGGTTTTGTCTGGCACTGCTCCGCAGCAACCACCATGCACAGTTGCACACTGTGAGCCAACCACGAACGCGTGGAGTAAACATAACGTAAAATCAAACGATTTTAAAATTGAAAAATACCTGCGTGGTGGATTACAGCCCACTCCCTCTCATCGAGAAGAGGCCTGTGTGCCAGCAGTGGGAAGATTATAAGCTGAATATGCTGTAAGGTAGTTGTATTTTCGATTTTAAAATCATTTTTCTTTACGTTATGTTTAACTCGCGTGTTCGTGCTAGGGTTTGCTTCCATAATCTAGATGTTCTATCGAAAAACTAGGTTTTCTCTTCTACCAAGTATCTTACTAAACGATTTAACTAGTATTTAAAGAGAATTCTTATATTTATGAAAAACTAAATCTTTGCTAAGAATAATAGAGGCATGACGAACAGGGTGTAAAGTTCACTCATCCTCCATAGAAAAGGGAGAATCCTCCGACCAGACGGGTGTTGTATCTGGTAGGCTGTTGCCCGGCGATTGATGTCGGAACTTTGTACATAATTATGCGTGGTAAATTTCGCTTGCGCGATGCAGGATTTTGCGTGACATCAATGTGTTGCGTAGTTTGCATGTGGCGCTGTAGATGCCGTCACAGAATTATAGTTTCAAACTTGATTGCCCCTAGAGCAAAAACGCTAAGCATTTTATCGCTACCGCTTATCAACCTGTACCGCTGTAATCCCTACAGATACATATCGAAGGGCCTTTATAGTTCTTTTGTGCGATAGAAACCTTAAGAGGGGTCCACGGTTCGTTATTATGTGTATTTTATTGATAGAAGGATTTCAATACCAATAGATTCCTACCCTCTTTGATCTATTCAGACTGATGCGGTTTTTTTTAATTTGTTCCTTTATGAAAGTGTTTTGCAGCAGTTTTTGTTAGGTTTGACTGCCTCGTTAGTAGATATTTAAATAAAATTTGCTAGATCGTGCACTATAATTTATTATTATAAAACTATACAATTCCTTTAATTCAAGAGACTATCACTGATTTGGGCAGTCACCTTTAGGGCTCCTTCAAACAGTTGCGAAACGCACCGCTCGTCGCGCGACAGGCGGTGCCTTTGTGTTGCGTCGCGTGTCGCGCCTCTTTGTAGGATCCTTTAGTGGTCGGAAGCGCGACTTCTTAATGTCTTGGGTCATATTTCTAGGTCGGGCAAAGTATTATGAGGAATGTTATTTACAAAAAAAAACAACTCAACCACAGCTTTCACGAGATTTTTTCCGGATCTGGAATAATATGGATTTATGCCCGATTAATGACATAGAATAGAATAAATACTCTTTATATTTTGTACACCATAAAAATTACAGATATAAATGTAGAAATTACATATGGCCCTCTATTATGTACTTAGAACTTAACCACTACTGCGAAATGTGGGTGTACTACACAATTCTGCCTACCCTTCAGGGAAACTTGGCGTGATTTTATATATGACTTTACAGAGATTTTATACTTATTTTTAGAAACGGTGGGTACGATGTATCATTTTATTTCGCACCCTTCAAGCTAAATAATGTGTTTGGGTACCTTTTATACTAAAAATGTTTACGGCGAGCGATTTGACAAAGGTGACGAACCAATGTTTTTTTAAGTATCACAAGGGTTGAATTCAGGCGTCTTAAAAGGGTAGTAGTGACCGTCCTTATGTTGATGTCTTGTTGTTTTGCAGGTAAAAAAAAACTTTATATGTGGGTTTGTAAGAACTTGTGTTTGAAGCCAAACATTGGTTAAATAGCGCCAATTTGTTGACCAACTTTTGATTCTATTTAAAGGATCTCTTACATGGTTTTGTGGGTGAATAGGTAAGCAAATTAAGTGCTATAAATAATGTATCAATTATATGTGTAAGTGTATGTATGTGTCTGAACTTAAATTTTCTGGGCTCGATTCCAGAAACGAAAATATCCTAACCCGAATCTTTGCCAGACTTGAGAGTCAAATCTAAGACCTCTTAGACCTCATATTGAGGTGCTCTATCTCTTGCATAAGCATAATTATCCTATAATGTTCCCACTGCTGGGACAGAGGGCTCTTCGAGGGAGTGAGCTATACCTAATATACCACGCAGGCCCAGTGCGTGTTGGTAGATGTCACATGTCTTCGTTTTGAAAATTTGTCACATATCTTCGAATTTTTGGTTCTACGACATGCCGATATTTCCTCACGATTTTTTCCTTCAGCGTTTTGAGAGCAGTGGTGATAAAGTTCTTTACACAAAGTAAGCGCGTGCCTGGGTTCGAACCCACGACCTACAACTTGTAAGTCGAGACCATTCTATATCTAGAATTTATGATAATAATTATTTTGAGAAGACAGATAATAAAGGTAACACTAATATACCCTTTATTATAAAAAGTTGACGTCTCGGTATGACGTGATAATAATGTGACAAGCAAACTGAATGATTGGCATAATACAAAGTGCTTCAGGTAACGTTGGATCGAATTATGATTATGAAAACCTTAGCTATTAGATATTTGACGAGAATTTCGCAAAAAATAAATATGTTGCTAGTCTAATAATGTAACAAAATAGGTTGAATTATAGTCTATACAACATATCACTTCTAGAGCTTCGTAAAAATGTTACCTATTTAAGAGGCTTACAAGAGCTAAAGCGCGGTCACTGTCAGATTGCATAGAAAAGAAAGAGAGACGCGCGATGACACAACGCTGGTAAATTATTGCAAAATATGAAGTAATTATGGATTTACAAAAAATCTATTCATTGGACTAAAAAATTAAAACACTCACGTTAGTATTTTACTTGTTGAATAATCTGACAAAAAACTGAATGTTTGCATGTATATTAGTATGGTTTTTAATCGTTGAAAGATTCTTTTAGAGGTATCTTCGTGATTTTTGTCTATCATATCAAGTTAATTGGATTATGTTTTCAACACACTATCTAACTAGCATATATCCAGAAGAATGTCATATATTTTTCTGATTTTGGTTACTGCAGTGGATCATATATTTTTAGGCATTATAAATTTGCGTTTAGGTCATGTAGTCCCCTTAACGTAGGTATATCGATAACATAAGATTGAGTCCTTCGGGTCCGCCCACGTATGTTCACCAAGCACCGACACATCCTTTGTACTTTAGCCAAGAACTAGTTTACAAATCTACACTACATCCCACTCACTACCTTGAGACAAATTGTATCGTTTGTAAAGAATAATAATCGACTTAACATTTGAAATACACAAACCACTTATCACTAAAAGTCACCAAAAAAACTAACAAATGAAGACCAGCAGCAGTCATTGACTT
This sequence comes from Griposia aprilina, assembly GCA_916610205.1. Lineage (NCBI taxonomy): Eukaryota > Metazoa > Arthropoda > Insecta > Lepidoptera > Noctuidae > Griposia > Griposia aprilina. The sequence continues at coordinate 4,824,729 of OU744285.1, read as the reverse complement.
AATCTTAAGCAAACCTGCAGATAACACAATACATAATACACAATAAATGATAAATATTTCTCTGAGTAGTTTTGTACAAACACTTTTACACGTCAATCATATTTAAAAAAATTGATGATACAAACAAACAAACTCAGAGATCACAGTCTCTTTTAAAGTCCAGACATTATGGTCAGATCATATGAAGACTTAGATTTGTGTCTGAAATGTAAATATTCCGGCGATACCAGCATAAAGTCTTATGTTGGTCCCAACTAAGAAATAAGGCGCCTCCCAGAGCAAGGCACCTCATTAGTAACGACTCAAGTTTTCCTGTAAGAGAACACGCCTTAATTGGGTAGGAGTAATGCTTAGTAGGTATATATGCGGTTTTACTGCATAGTAACCTTTATAAGGAAATTTGTAATTAGAGAAAAACGCTTGTGAGGACTGAAAATGTAAATGAGAGTTCTGCATACCGAGACTTTTATGTTACTTTTACGAGTAATATGGGATCAACTCTGAAATCGTGAACATTTGATTTCATTTTAAAACGACCGTTGTGTCTCTGGATAGTTGCAGTCAATATTTGTAGAGGAACTCCAGAGTTTGTACAGGGAAATAGAATAGAATACTCTTTATTCTGTTTTTTTCTGTTTACTCTTTATTCTTTTTTTTTTGAAGTACCTACCTACTTCACTACCTTTTCCCACGGCCAGGTATCATTGCTGTGATACCCTTTGAAAGGTTTGGGATTTACATGACATGACACGACATGACTTCAAAATCGGGTCTCTCAGGCAGTTATTCATCAGGAATGGATTTCAAGAATAGTTTAAAGGCATTTAAATCTAGTTTTCTCAAAACTCCCTACGCCCGTACCTTGTCTTCCATCATAATTTCCTATGAACCCCAAAAATATCTTTTCTGTTTCCGGGTAACAACATAACACGACACGAAGCTTACCTCAACCCCTCTTCAACCCACTGCATTATGCGAACTTGTTACTTTAGACTCGAGCACTATATATATATCTCCCAAGTTCTTCCCCATGCGTGCCATTAAGAGGCGAACTGTTGGTTTTTACTGGTTAATTAAAAAGCTATTAGGTTAATAGGTAAGTCATTCGTTTAGCGATAGTGAGTGTGGCTTTTGTTTTTGGGAAAATTGGAGCATCCACAGAAGCTGAGTCTTCCTACAATATATTGTTTTGCGTTCAGGATTAAATTTAAAATGACTCAAATCAATCAGAAAACAATGAGATGGCCCATAGGCTATCTCACTGTTCTCTGATTGCAGTTTAATACCAAGACAGATTTCATTTTTCCGGAAGGATTATGCAGAGATTTAAGTACACGCATTTTGTTAGTTATGTTCAAATCCTATGTAATAGTGACAAACATAATTATATTGCCATCAACCGGGTACAAATCCAGATTCCGGGCTACATTACATTTGCGGGTTGGAATTGTCCTCTACCTTCAGTTCTACTCCTGAATAAAAGGTTTCTTTTAAGTACATTTCTAGATGGGCTAGCCCAAAACACGCAAACGATTTAAAAACAGTAAACCTTAAAGTTTTAACAAACAAAAACACCATTAACTCTTTTTAGGGCAACACTGCCTAAAGTTGTGACGATTATCTCCCACATGTGCGATTAAGAAACAGACCGTTTTTAGCGGATAATTAAAAAGTAATTAAGTAAAGAGGGCCGCATTGATACGGCGGTGTGAAATTAATAGTCTGTTAGATGGGCTTTTTGTGTAATTGACTACTGTGGTGTGTAGTGATGTGCCGTGAGTTTATGTTAGTTGTCGATGTTTTGTCGTTTAGATATTTAAAATGCATACCTAATGCTGTTTTAGTACATCACCATCATCCGCAGCCCGACTTCGCCCACTGCTAGGTATAGGCCTTTCTTTTCCTGTGCCAGTCCCCACGCTCCTGTGCCAGTCTCATCCGGGTTATGCCCGCGATCGATGGCAACAATGTCATCCGGCCATCTCGCCGCCGGACAATTGACACCTCGTGTTCTAGTCCTTTGACGCCACTCGGTCACAGCCTTAAGGCTCCTGCAAACAGGTGCGTCGCGCTGTCGCGTCGCGCCTGTCTGTCATCACTACGCCTTGCCAGGTGTCCTGCCCAACTCGACTTGAACTTCATAATACGTATTCCATTTTAGCACACAAAGAATTTAAATGAGTTATCTCACACGTAGGTAATACAGTAAATTAGTAGTTAATTGGGAACTCTAGATAAATTACTCTTAGGGCCCGTAGTTTGATCAGTAGTCAAACATACTAATAGTTAAACTAACAATTTGTTAAAAATGACAGAAGCATGTTGTTTGACAAACGGTTAAGCTAACTATAGTTAAAAAAATGACAATTTGCTATGAAAGTTAACCATGCGCAGACAGAGTAGTTTAACTTTGACAGCTATTAACTATTGTCAAGTGACTAATGGTCATGTTTAACTATGTATCAAACAACGGGCCCTTAGTCATCGTATAATAATTATGCCACTGCTGAACATGAAATTTCCCTAAATTAGAACATGAGCATTTTCGCAAAAAAAAAAGTTTGAGTACCTACCGCTTTGCTTGCCTTTTGCTAGTTTGGAGAAATAAGGACTATCCCCGTTTTAGGATAATTATTTCACTCCCACCAAATTCCTGTGATTAATAGCACTAAAAAACACTTTAGGCTATCAAAAATCCTTTTAGCTTTTAAACAAGGTCGACCCACTTACATACTGAATCAAACGATACTCGCCTATCTATTAGGCCGATCATAATTTATAAACACATCGGTCCTTGTTTATAAATTCACAACATGGTCTACAATTTACTCAGTACTAATAATACTTTAGTACTAAATTATTTGTAACCTAATTTTATTGCTATCACTATTTCGGGGAGCTACCAACTTGACCTAGCGACTGATGGGGAATGGCGATTGTATAATATCAGTTATTTTTTAATTATAAAATATATTTATTTACCATAACAACATACATTTATCTTAAGCTACATTTACACTTATATTTAATTTCTAGGACACTGAGCTTAACGATTTGCCCTGTGCATAAAATTCACTTGAGAATAACAAAAACTCAAAACAAAAATTATAATGGACACATTGTAATAATGACAATAACAAGGCAAATTATTTAGTCAAGTTATAATTTTACTAAGTTATGTAGTAACCGTGCGACCAGTCAATGATTAGCATAGTATGCAGTGAATTTTCTGAAGCTAAAAGGATTAAAACACAAGAATGAGGAGATTAATCCAAAATCCAAAGCAAAACTGTAATAATACTTATTTTGTAAAAATCTCACCTTGAAATTCTAAGAGAAGTGAGCTTGAAGTAAACTGACAATATCGTTAATGCCTTGCATCAGACGGAATGACAGCTCAATTAATGCTTACTTCATCTAGGTTTTCTCTGTGAGATTTTTAAACAATAGATTGGCAGATATCACCTATGATTTTGGTAAGTGTGGTGATTCAAACTCAAACCCAAAGCATTTATTTCAAATAAATAAATTGAATTGTCAAGGGGTCAGTCAGTCAGAAAGATGAAGCTAGTTGCCCATTCCAAAGCGTAGTAGGTACCTATGGAGAAGAACGGGCAAGAAACTCCATGGACACTCTTTTAAATCAAAATATGGTTCCAAAATTATTGGTTACATTGATTATGACTACGACTACGCAATCCTGAAACCGATGCCATGTTTACTTGTAATACCATCAAGATCTGCATGTATTAATGTTTAACACAGGACTAACATGAGCTCTGATTTTAATTTTCTCTTATTATGGAAATGGCCAGCCAATAATTTGGTGGCGGTTTTGTTTTTAAGTATCGGCCCACTTTGCTTGCTGTGGTACAGCATTAGTAATCCTTCGATGGGCTTTAACAAAGTCTTGGAAAAGAATGGAATTCCTTTTCTCGATATAAATGCCTAATCGGATCATCCACATCCCTGTTCCGCTTTGGTTGAACGCACAGGTATGTACTCAATACGGATTGAACGATAATCCTTACACCCACGTCCTCCATTACAAAGACTTGGGCTATTAAAGGTCAGTAGTCATTTTTAGCTTAATCTCTTTTCAGGTACATTTTTGAAGTATGATACAATGGTCAAAGGATAATGAAATGGTCATTAGTAGGTAATAGGATTGTATATTTGCCGTCGTTCCCGGCTGTCATTTGTAGGTCTTTGACAGTCGTTACGGGTCAGTCAGAAGCCCGAAAGTCTGACCACCAGTCTTACCAAGGGTATTACCCAGTAACTGGGTTGTGGAGGTCAGATAGACAGTCGCTCCATGTAAAATACTGGTATTGAGCTGCATCTGGTTAGACTGGAAGCTGACCCCAACATAGTTGGGAAAAGGCGGGCAGATGATGACGAGAATTTGTATACTAGAACAGGAACTGTCAAATGTAAATTAACAGTGTTTTCTGATAGGTTGGATTCATATTTTGTCAGGACAAGAATAAGGTTGGTTTAAATTCCATCATTCGGTTCACAATTCCATAGCAAATTAAACTTATTTACAATGTTACTAGTGGCCTTATTCCTAAACGAGATCACCGTGCTAGACGAAAATTACTGATCATATGCTTAATAGGGCGTGGGGCCAAAAAAACAGGCATTTGTCTTAACCCCCAAAATTAAGTTCTAGCCAAAAAAGGTCGAACTTGTTAGCTAGTTCTAGCAATAATTATAACTATATAAAAAGTGTGTTAAAGAAATATTAATAGCTTATAATGTAAACGAAGCAAAAGGAGTAGGTATGTAAGGCTCGCAGCAGGTGTCGTTCCGTAGTTTCTGTCTACCCCCATGGGAAGAAAGCGTGAGTTTATGTATATGTATGTGTAATAGTTCCTTTGCTAGAAGAAAAAAACAGAACAAAATGTTTTATATGCAAACAAGGCTCTGAATTTTTCACCATACCTACTTTAAAAATCCCACACCATCTCACCGTGAACATAAGCATTGAAATACCCAGTACTTTATCTGAATGACATCGCATCATAATACTTACGGCACAAATTGAAAGTTTATGGCCGTCCTCCCTCGTCATGCAGATGTCCAGTCGTTAAAATACAATTTTCTTTTTATTTCTGTCTTTAGTAGATCGCTGTTTGTTTCAAAAGAAGAGTATATTTTTCAAAACTAGTGTATATTTTTCAAAAGAAGGGTATATTTTTCAAAAAAAGAGTATATTTTTCAAAAGAAGAGTAAGTTTATTTTGCGTCTGCCTCGTTGGTGTAGTGGTCGCAGGTGCTACGGTTGAGCATGAGGTCCTGAGTTCGACCCCCAGGTCGGGCAAAGTGTCATTGGGTTTTTCCATCTAGAATTTCTCAGTAGTAGTCCGGAGTCTGGATTTGTGTCCGGTTGATGGCAATAGGCTCGCCCCTATTACATGGGCCTTAAATATAACTGGTGTGCTATAGGTAGGTACCTTCGTGGATTACAGGCGTGATGTTGTGTTATTTTTCTAGTAAAAGATTAATTTAAAAGAGTGTCCATTGTAGTTTCTTGCCCATTCAATTCTATAGGAAGCTACAACAGCTTCAACTTTCTGAATGACTGACTCCTTAAATTGGAATATATAAATGTTTTGAGTTTTAGCAATTTATGTGAGGTTTTTAATTTTGTTTTTATTTTACACTAGCTTATGCCCGCGATCCACCCCGTCGCATCGCACCGCACGACGCCCGCCCGCGCTAGCACATCATTTACACTTAACGTTATTTCTGACTTTTGTTTGCCCAGCTCCTAATGATCGTAGCGTGATGTTAAAACGCTTATAACCTTCATCAAGAATTGCGCTTTCAAATACTTTTTTTTTTAAATGTGTTTGGTAGTTCCAGAGATTCGCGCATTTAAACAAACAAACAAACAACCAACCAAAATCTTCAGCGTTATTATTACATTATTAGAAGCTTCTGCCTGCGACTTCGTCCGAATGAAATTTCTTGCTCCCCCGACCCACCGCATCGCATCCAATGGCCTGCCTGTGCTATTACTTAATTTTCGCGTTCTTTCTGAATTTGTTTCTTTTCGCTCAGCTGCTAAGGGTCCTAGCGTGATGTTAATAGCCTTCCGCGAGAATTCAGATTTCTAAATGCAAAACTAATTTTGCAAATCCGATTGTTAGTTCCTGAGATTAGCGCATGCAACCAAACACACTCTTCAGCTCTATTATATTTATTTATTATATTATATAAGTATAGACTGCCTCGTTGGCTAGTGGTCGCAAGCGCTACTGCTGAGCATGAGGTCCTGGGTTCGATTCCCGGGTCGGGCAAAGTATTATCGGGTTTTTCCATCTGGGATTTCTTGGTAGCAGCTCGGAGTCTGGATTTGTGCCCGGTTGATGGCAATAGGCTCGCCCCCTATTACATGGGACTTAAACATAACTGGCGAAATGTGGGTGTGCTATAGGTACACCTCTGCCTAACCCTTCGGGGAATACAGGCGTGATGTTATGTTATGTTATGTTATTATAAGTATAGAATGTTTAATAAAAACAGATTCTAAAGTCTTGTCTTCATTTGGGCAGGTGTATGTTCGTTCCAGTAGGTACTGAAACTGGTCAGCACATCTAAATTCGGAACTGGTGCCGATACCATGTTCCGATACAAATGTGCCTCGTGTACAAGGCTGGAAACTTCTCTCTTCTCACGTCCAGGCCATTTTTAAACTTAGCCATCTGAAATAAAATTTTCATCTGACCGTGTTGCCCGCGATTTCGTCTGCGTTTAGTTTGTATTTCATCATAATTCATCATAAATTTCATCATAATTGTTGTTATAGAACTCAGTTGTCTTTCGCTCCTGGCCCTGCAGTCTCGACAAATATAACGACAAACATCGGTCGTTAAGTCTAATCGATGTCAAAGGATCTCACCAAAATCTGCCCAAACGAAGTACCGAGGTACACTTAGTGGCATAAAATACACTAGATTACACTGAATAATATTGCATTTATATAATTTTCTTTTGGTTACCCAGGGACGAGAATAAAATAACTTTTATCATAATAAAAAGCACGCCATTTTGGCATTCTATCATCGGCACAACTACAACTACCTACTTATTAAAAAAAAAACTATCAAGTTGACAGCTGTCTGCGGTAGGATTCAGCCACTGTTGTTTCACGAACGAACGGAATGACATGTGAATGACATTTACAAAATAGTGTCAACCAAATCTAACGCAATTGTAAATGGTTATAAAATAATTGATTATGTAATTTTAAATTATGTAAGGATAAAAATACACTTATTTTCGAATTCCTCTATTTTTTATCTACGATTTGGTGCACCTCGAGGTACATGTTTGGGCAAACTTGTATGAGCTTTTGTTGACCTCCTTTCTGTAATTGATTTTCAACCTTATATTTTGGAAATAAAGTTGAAAATCTATTAAAGGAATTTGACAACGATACGACTTAGCGACCGATTTTTGTCGCTGTCTAATGTCGAGACTGCAGGGGCTGGGGTGGGCACTAATAGTGCGACACAGTTACTAAACTAATGCAGTACTAAAGTACCCAAAAATTGTAATATGTTTTTGATCCAATAAATATTTGTATTTGCATCATAAATATTCTGGATGAAAAGTAGCCTATGTCCTTCCGTAGGTCCCAGGTTACTTCTTTGCCAAATTGCATTTGACAATTGATAGGTGCAGTGGTTTAGGCGTGAAAAGGTAAAAGACATAATATACAGTATGGAAAACATGCAAATGTTTTCCATACTGTATATTATGTCTTTAATAAATTAAAACCACAAGTAATATGTACTAGTCCACAGAAGTATAGCAAAATTAATTAATTAATTATTAAAAACCGTAAATTAAAAAGTGAAATTTTCAAACAAAATAAATTCAGTAAAAGTAAACACTCTATAGAGATATGAGGAACAGGGTGTAAAGTTCACTCATACTCTATAGAAAAGGGAGGATCCTCCGACCAGACGGTTCTTGCGTCTAGTGAGCAACTGCCCGACGCTTGATGTCGGGACATTGTATATATGCTAGTCGCGCGGTAAACTTTGCTTGCGCGATGCAGGATTTGCGTGACGTCAGTGTGACGTGTAGCTCGCATGTGGCGCTGTAAATACCGCTACAACTCTGTCTAGACAAGGTATTTTTTTACCTTGATGTTTATGTGCACCGATTTTACATTTTAGCCAAATAAGTAGAATACGTAACAGAGTCGCATTTTAATGTTCAAGGATTCAAGTTCATTGAATGAATCATTGACCTAGTGATCCAATTCTACAGTGTGTTCAAATTTGCTCAGAATTAAAACTCTACTTTTTGACCTAATTACTGGACCGATTTCGTTATTTTTTTGTATATCGTCAGCAAAGGCAATAACAAGTATGTGGTTTCATTCATTACATAATATGTGCTTCCCACACTTTATACACCTTTCGCATTTATAATTATTTATTATTAGGTATGATATACATTGCCCGGTTGATGTCAATGGGCTCGCCCCCTATTACATGGGACTTAAACATAACTGGCGAAATGTGCGTGTGCTATAGGTACACCTCTGCTTAACCCTTCGAGGAATACAGGCGTGATGTTATGTTATGTTTTACATTGCTCATTGTTTTAGTAAATCTACGAAGAGCAAAATCATCAACTTTAAACCTGTAAATACTCATACGAAATAACGAGGCTTCAAGAAGTTATTTGATTGGCACTAATTGGTACCACGCGTAACCCAAATCCGTTAAAACTGGCAGGAATCATATCTTAAGCAAGACATGAAATGTATGTTTGTACATTTGAACTTAATGATTGTACTAACAGCTGTTAAAATAAGAACTAAGAGTGAATCAAAACGAACTGCACATCGCTTCTGACGTTTCATAAGTGCACATGTAGGTTTATGTGAAATAAAATATTTTGATTTTGAACTAATGATTGACGATCTTTCTTTAAGGCTCTTACAATCAGGCGCGACACGCGACGTGAGTCAAGCGCGACACAAAGTCGCCGCTCGTCGCTCGGCGCGCGCGACGTGCGTTGCCTTTGTGTCGCGCGTGGCCTTTAACGTTCTACGTTTTATAAACAAAATCTAAAAAGTTTTGTATGTGTCATCATTACCGTCATAATTATAAAATGAATGAAGTATAGTCATGTTAACTTGAGCCCTAAGTAGATCGAGGAAAACAACTACTCGATAACACCCAATACGTGATCAGCCGTTACTGAAATAATAATTCAAGTATTTGCTGAAACCGCTGATTCATTAACCTACCACTGCCATATCTAATTTACTAACTTCTGCTCGCGACTTCGCCCGCGTGATATTTCACTAGGTAGGTACTTCGTTTTAGCTTATCGTTCTTTGTGTTTTTTTTTTTAGTTTTACTCGGGTCCTAAGGGTCGTAGCGTGATGTTAAATTGGTCTATTTAGAGATTAGCGCGTTCAATATAAAAAAAAAAACAAACAAACTCGTCAGCTTTATTCGTATATTTCCGCGCCTCGGAAAGCGCTTTAAGCTCGTGGTCCCGACTGTCATTCGTAGATCTTTGACAGTCGTTACGGGTAGTTAGAAGCCCAAAAGTCTGCCAACCAATCTTACCTAGGGGTATCATGTTACCCAGTAACAGGGTTGTTGAGGTCAGATAGACAGTCGCTCCACGTAAAATACTGGTATACGTGTGCTTCCGGTTAGACTGGAAACTGACACCAAAAATTATTGGAAAACGGCTAGGCAGATGAAACTCTTCAGCTTTATTAGATTAGTATACATAATCAGCCTATACCGTCACAGTGCTGGGACACAGGCCTCCTCTCTGTAAGAGGTAGTGGGCCGTAATCCACCACGCGGGCCCAGTGCGGGTTGGTAGGTGTCAAACGTCTACGAATTAATGGTTGTAGGGCATGCCGCTTTCTTCACGATGTTTTCCTTTACCAGTGGTGATGAAACAATTTACACAAAGTAAAGCGCCGGTGTACAGTAGTGGCCCAGTGGTAACGGTCGCGACTTGTACTTGTCGTGATGACTTGTTGACTTGTGCGCATTATAGTTCGTAGGTTCGAACCCCTAAGACAGGCGCTTCACTTTGTATATTGGTATAGATAAACACAAAATAGTAAAACAGCTGGACTCGTAACAATTACCAACTTAATCAACAGTATGGCCTTCTCTATCGTGACTAACTGACCATATACAGCTATTTGTACCAAGTTCTGAGTTAACCTACTTCGTGACTGAACTGAGTAACGTGATCTGACTAAGTGATCCGAGTTTAGAAGTTAGTATGACAATATGAGTTTAGTTCGAGTGCTTGTTAGTGGTTATTTCGTGGTATGGTGCAGTTTAAATTTAGTTTTGTACGTTTTTGAACTAAGTAAATTTAGATTTTGAGCTTTTAGCACGGGTAAAATTATATTTTGGGTATGTTATTATTGTAGTTTCGTATGTTGTGATATTTTAATGAAATAGTTTTTCTAGAAAAAGTAATTGGTTCTATGTATTTATTTTTATAAATTACAGAGTAGATACAAGGAGCAATAGAAAAGGGTTTTTTTTTTACTACCCTTATATTTATTAATGTTATTATTATGCCGATTTCAATATAGTTGGGAGAAGGCTAGGCAGGTGATGGTGATGATAGTTATTATAAATAAATCACAAATCTGTACGTAAAAACTAATAATAATAATAAAAATCTTTCTAGTCTAACCAGATTTTGCTGAATACCAGCGACTGCCTATCTGACCTCAACAACCCAGTTACTGGGTAACACGATACTCCTTGGTAAGACTGGTTGTCAGACTTTTGGACTTCTGACTACCCGCAACGACTGTCAAAGATCTCACAAAGTAATACCAGTAAATAATTTTAAGAGTTTGCCTTAAGGCGAAAGCGTCAGAGTAGCCCGCAAAAATCAAATTTCGTTATGTTTTTTTTTGCAATTTGCAGGTTAGTATCAGGTTGTATGTTGATCTAAATATGATTCGCGGCCGTAAAAAATATTTATTTATAGAATTATCATGATAAAAATCATCAATACATCTCTTTTAGTTCATATTACCCTATTGAATAACTATTTCATGAAATAATGACATTTGAGGCCAATTCTAAGAAGTTGTATAATTCTGTAAAACCATAGGTATTACAGAATTATACAACTTCTTAGCAACGGTCGCGAATCATGTTTTAATCAACACACAACCTGATACTGACCTACAAACTGCAAAAAACTTAAGTTTTGAACTTCGCGGGCTACCTTAGCGCATCCCCCTTAAATCGCCAAAAAATACACAATGTCACTAGGAAACAAAAGCAAATAAACGATAAGTACACCTTTTAAAAAAGAAATCCCCGCATCTTATTATATTCTTCTTCAAAGAAATACAAATGTAATTCAAAAAAATTATGACATCAAGAAATGCATACTTGCATAGTCGGTTCAACCTTAAGTTGTCACCCCGTAGCGGCACTTATTCGCCTCCTGGCTATGCATAATTTAACTTGCTAAGATATGCTTGAGGACTTGTTGACTTGCGACTTTGAAGCAAAAAGATTCTTCATTGCGATTGCTTGGAAAGTCTTTAGAAATTCGGAAGAAAAAATATTGTAACCGTACAATATTTTTTGTTCCGAAATTAGGTATAAAGGATGGTTTGGTATCGTGTCTTTCAATTCAAAAAGAGTGAGGAAGTTAAGTTAGGCATTTGTCGAGTCCCTTCTTTTTTATATGTATTTAAACCGATTTCTCCGTTAATACCGGGTCGATTTACTTACGTGATTATTTTTGGTTAACTGTGAGATTGTGGCTTCAAGTGAATCCCCAGTTGTAGCCTGCCAAATTAAATTTTTCTTTGGTTTTTTTGCAAATTGCAGCTCTGTTTTACGTCGTATGTTGATCAAAATGCGATTCGCGACTGTAGGAATGACATATTTAATGAATAATAATAATCAAATTTGCAAATTTGTTCCGCCTAAGAATTTTCATATGTAATATTCTGAGAAATTCTTCAGCTTACCAAGGGGTAAGCTGAAGAATTTTTCAGGTTAATTATGTAAAATACGCACACACATAACATCACGCCTGTATTACCAGAAGGGTTAGGCAGAGATGTACCTATATGCACACCTGTATGTAAAATACATTTTTGAATATATTTTTATTTATATAGTAAACGCTTAACATATCAACATTTATTACTTACTTATGTTATGTTATCAGTTACTAACCTACCGTTAGCTGATATCTCTGTTTTCCTTAGCAATGCCGTTTTAACTATTTCATTTGTAGGAACCTATGTTATTTATTTGTCATTAATCGACTAACGAGCCGACAAAGGCTATTTTAATTCAAAACACAGGTAATACACTCGAGAGCAATGAATCCGGGTCACTTAAAGAATCCTAAAAATCTCAGAAACTAAAAATGCTAGGTTAATGCAATACATTGTATTTAATAGACAATGTAATACTCCTTAAATGAAGGTATTAAAACTTCTTAGTTATTGTAAAGTTATATCATAAAAAAAAACAAATTTGAAAAAGGGCCACTTTCGAAGATGGAACTACGAAATTACAGCATTTGGTTTTGCTTTTGTTTGTAATCTGTCATTTATGTGGGTACATAAACCATGTTGATAGTGCTCTATATTCATTATTCAAGCTGAAATTATGTCGCTTACGCCTGAAGAATGCACCAGAATACTTACAATGCTGGAAACCGGCCGGAGCCAGCGCGATACAGCCAGGACTGTCGGTGTGTCGCTGTCAACAGTACAAAGAGTTCTCCGACGTTACGAAGAAACTGGTTCTAACCTACGCAGACCAGGAACGGGCAGAACCAGGTGTACCACAGCACGAGAAGACCGATACTTGGTGAACACCATGCTTCGAAATCGCTTTCTCACAGGAACTGAACTCACAAATCAGTTTCGACGCCTCGGAGGAAGTAACCCAAGTGCATGGACAGTAAGACGTCGGCTTGCTGAATCTAACTTAAAACCCCTTAGACCTGCAAACGGCCCTAAACTGGAGCGTGGGCATCGTATTTCAAGACTAAGATATGCCCAGAGCCACGTAAATTGGAGTATTGAAGATTGGTCAAAAGTTATGTTCTCCGACGAATCAAAATTTATGCTCTACAAGCACGATGGAAGACACAGAGTGTATCGAAGACCAGGGGAAAGATTCAAGCAAGCATGCATCGAAGAAAAAGTAACCTACGGTGGTGGGTCTGTACTTGTGTGGGCCGGAATTTCTTCTGAAAGTCGCACAGAGCTGGTGATCATAGAAAACGGCTCTTTAACTAGCGTAAGATATGTGGAAGAAATCCTCAATGATCACGTTGGTCCATTTATGGTCAATTTAGGTGAGGATGCTATATTTATGCATGACAATGCCCGACCTCATACAGGTAGGATTGTGAATGACTACCTTCAAGAGATGAACATTACTCGTATGGAGTGGCCAGCGCGCAGCCCGGATATCAACCCGATCGAGCATGCTTGGGACGAGCTAGGCAGATGCGTAAAACAACGAAACCCTCCCCCAATCACGCTTCGTGAGCTCAAAATTGCTCTCACAGAGGAATGGGAGAATATTCCCCAAAATCGTATAAGGAACTTGGTGTACAGCATGCCAAACCGCGTAAACGCAGTAATGGAAGCACGAGGAGGCAATACGAAGTATTAAAATTCAAGAAAATCGTAATAAAGTTCATAAATTTCATGTTTCCTATTTTTGTTTTAAGGAGAGATCAGCAGTTTTTTTCTTTATGTAATTTTGTGTTAATAAAATGTATGGTGACTCATATTTTTTTTACTTTCATTTAAGGAGTATTACATTGTCTATTAAATACAATTTATTGCATTAACCTATCATTTTTAGTTTCCGAGATTTTTAACATTCTTTAAGTGACCCGGATTCATTGCTCTCGAGTGTATTTATATTTATATAGTATATACCTATGTAAACGCTTAACATATCAATATTTATTACTTACTTATGTTATGTTATCAGTTACTAACCTACCGTTAGCTGATATCTCTATTTTCCTTAGCAATATCTTTTTAACTATTTCATTTGTAGGAACCTATGTTATTTATTTGTCATTAATCGACTAACGAGCCGACAAAGGCTATTGTTATTCAAAACACAGGTAATATTTGTTGTTTCATTGTATTCCAACACCGAACACGAAACGCACCTAAAGTAAATGCATACCTAACTATTTTTCGATAAATATAAGTAAAGGGACTTTTTAGGGTTCCGTAGTCAACAAGGAACGCTTATAGTTTCGCCATGTCCGTCCGTCCGTCTGTCCGCAGCTTGCTTAGCTGAGAGACTCTAGTAGTAGAAAGCTGTAATTTGGCAAGGTTATACATATTAGTCACGCCGACAAATTAGTAATATAAAAGATTACATTTTTTTTTTTTTGCGATTCTTCTCTACACGTAAAGTGGAAATGTTTTATTTTCCTCGTCTATTGTTGAGGGGTGTCGTTGGATAGGTCTTTCAAAAATATTGCGGGTTAGTAATAACAATTTTTCGATTAATGGATCCTTTTGTAAAATATTAAGCTTGAAAGTGCAATTTTTTGTTAGAGTCCAGTGTCGCTCCCTGTGCCAGACTTCTCCCGCTCAGGGCGGAGCGGAAGCTAGGGCGTGTCAGACTCCTACTGTTTAAAACCCACCCGTGTTCCTTCAGTTGCCTGTGCGGCAGGGCCACGGTAACTCTTTCGAACAATCCGCGACCTCGGCAGGCATCGGCCCTATCGGACCCCGTCAAATATGCTGACATCTCTTTGAGGCGCGCATGGAACACAACGTGCCGTCAACCTCACGGGACGGCGAGCTACCCATTGCTCGCCGTCCACAAGCCCGCTAACCCGCAAAACTACCACAGTTAAGTGGGCTTTACAAGTTAACGAGTAATAGTCGACCAACTTACATTTGCAATGTGAACGTATGGGAGAACATGTTTTTCAACTACAATGTTAAGTTTGTTCTTGGAAGAAATTAATTCCAAATACGGAATCCTTCATTGTGCCTCGCACATTGTTGTTTAGAGTCTTCGCTAATAATGTAATATAATAATAATTTGTGTAATAATAATAAACAGTCTCATTATTATTTATTTTGTAGACTGCCTCGACCGTCTAGTCGTCGCAAGCATGAAGTCCTGGGTTCGATTTCCAGGTTGTGTCGAGTTACATTGGGATTTTTTAAGTAGCAGCCCGTAGTCTCTCCAAATGATATGGGACTGCAACATAGCTGGTAAACTGTGGGTATAGTTTAGACTTCTGCCTATCCCTCTGAGGGACACATGCGTCATGTTATGTATTGTTTTTGTAGTTACTCAATACTCATAATAATGTCGTAATATTTTAAACCACAGTTGTTATTGTGTTCATGAACATCTTGACCGCATTACTTACTTACTTGTTATGAAATAACGATTATAAATTATTATGGATCTAGAAGAAACATGTAAAATTATTATTGTGGCTAGCTAGACTACCTACTATTATACTGTAAAGGCTCGTGCACACAGGCGCGACGCGACAGCTCGACACAAAGGCACCGCGTGTCGCGCGACGAGCGGTGCCTTTGTGTCGTACTGTCGCGTCGCGCCTGTTTGCGGTAGCCTTCAATCAAAGTTATAGAAATACCTACTTAATACTAGTGGAAATTACATATACTGATATTTTACAAAAAGAAATCAATAACTAAATACCGTGACCATGCTAACAAAGGGAAAACGAACGAAACCATAATAACTTCAAATGCCAATTCATGGTCAAATTTGAATGACGTCAAACCATTAGTAATTCATTGCAATGTTTTATTGTAATACTAGCTTTTGCCCGCGGCTTCGTCTGCTTGGATGTCGGAAAATAACCCACGGGAACGTACTACCAGGATTTAAGTACCCTATGTGTTAATCCAAGTTATAAACTATCTGTGTGCCAAAGGAGGATGGGCGTTTTGGTACCCGAAAACTAATAACAAACAATAAAAATAATTTATATGCAGTTTTAAAGGTCTAATTATGTAGAACAATAGTTGTTAAGGGGGATAGTCCCTGTTCGCTGTCCATTCAGAGATACATAACCTTAGCAAATAATATGATTCACAGAAAAATGTTGATGCTAAGGTAAGGTTGTATATCTCTGAATGGACAGCGAACTGAGACTATTCCTCTTAAAAACTATTGTTCTACATAATTAGACCTTTAAAACTGTATATACATTATTTTTATTGGTTTCTATTGGTTTTTGGGTACCAGCTTCCATACATTTTTGCCCATCGTCCTTTCATCCAAAGTTTACGCGGCGCACGCCAGTTAAGCTCCCAGTCAGCATGATATTTTTCTGACATCTTCAACAATCGTCATATTTCAGCCAATTTACACAAAACTGTAATTAATTATACACCTAAACCTTCATGAATCACTCCCTCCATTTGGTGAAAACCGTATGAAAATACATTCGGTAGTCTTTGAGTTTATCGCGTTCAGACATACAGACGCGGGGGACTTTATCAAAATCTCGGCAATCATTCTAATGTATAGGCATATTGCCTTCCCGAGATTTTTATTGAGTTACATTACAATGACTTACTAACTTGTTTTACATCGATTGTGAATGTCCACCATAGGTACCTACGCATTGACAAACCTACCACAAAAAAAAAGTCGCAACACAAATCATACGACAAAAAAATCGCTCGTTTACAACACAATGAACTCATCAGCCTGTTCCCAGCTGCAACTTGCAAGTCATACCCTTAGGAATTCCAATTCTACCCAGTTTCAACCCTCAGATGCTCGCTAACAGCCCCCACCTCATAATTTGATTAATATTTATTATACTGTCAATGGTACTGACAATTTTATAAGGTATATTTTAGTAGAATAGCTGGTTATGACTGATGGCCAGCGAGGAAATGCAAATGGCCACATATTAGGGATTTACGTTCTTATTATTTGTGAAATTAAAATATATGATTTGTTTATTTTGTTGTTATGCAGTCAGTCCTTTTGTTAGGCGTCTACAGTTGAACTTATCATAGTTAGGACAGACTGGAGACATGTAGATTAGTCCATAAAATAATATCCAAAATTATTCAATAGCTTAGTTATAGCTTCATTAGCATTTCACCCCGGAGCTGTATGTATGCTCCGCCGATAGCGATATACCGTCAAACGGGGTGAATAGCTGAATCGGAACGAAACTTTAAAAGGGATTTTAACATTGAAATATTAAAATGCAGTAAAGACATTAAAAGTCCTTTTTGGCAAGAAACTATATTATTACAATGTTAAAATCCCTTTTAAAGTTTCGTCTCGATTCACCCCTGCATTCACTCTGTTTGAAGGTAAGTAATGTGTATACAAATTGCCATCTCCACGATCAGTATTTCCATCCTGATTCCATCTCAAAATCCCTTTTACTGCAATATTCATTACAAAAATAAAGGTCCGAATTCACATGCAGCCTAATCGGTCAAAAGATTGGCTTTCATATCGGCATTCATGATATCCTGCGAACGAGCCATTCGCCCATCTTCCGCCACATTTATCATAGAAAACCTCATATTCAGGTATTCGTCTTTCCAACCTTGACTGCGTTACCGCCTATGGGTTACGGAAACCACTTATCATGTTCCCACGAGCTGCGTACCGTCCTCTCCCATAAACTATATCAGAACCTGCTATAAATTCTGGTAAAATTACTATAGCCTCGGGGTTTTAGTGTATCAGTTTCGTGTCAAAAGTCGTTCAGTTTTGGGTCGGTGTCAACTAAGCCGAGGAATATTTTTGGAGAAAAATGGCCGGCATAAATAACAGATATAAATAGGGATGTTTAAGAGGGTTGTCAGAAATAGGTTACTTTTTTGCCCATAGTTTTAGTGAAACGACTTCGGATTATGTTTAGAAAAAAGGCAGAAGCGTTCTTCTTAGGAAATGGCCCCTTGCACTGAGAAGTGGTAAAGGTTGGCGTTTTGGGAGTTGCCTGTTGTAACTGTTTTCGTTCAAAAAGTAATTAATTTCAGCCTAATTTGAGTAAATGATTTATGATTGTATTATGGTCACCAATCAGCTCAGCCATGATGATTGCAGCAATATCCATCTTACCGTTCAACGTCATTGTAAAGCCTGCAACAGCAATAAATTCCTAATTACATGCTGATGGCGATTTTCAATCTTAGATTTTCGAGACATCACCAAGCGGTTGGTCGACTCTTCACGTGACCAGAGCCTATTTTTTTTCCAAAGAATCAGCATTGCCATTCAACGTGGCAATACTGCCCTGTGATTCCTTCCCCCCTTTTTTGTACGAGTACCAATATATATATTTTTAGACTATTACCTCATATAAACGAAAACTTAATAAACGATGATAAAAATCTTATATAGGTACCAGGACCCTATAAACAAGTCGAGGTACTCGGCTTTCGAACTATCTATGTACCCATACGTATTCGTTGACGTTTTCCCCATGGAGCAATACGGTTGAGCCTATCGACTTTTATTGGACACAATTCAAACCCGGTTCGCGAGTAGGCAGTGTTTTGTTTTTCAGATAGATCAACCTAATCACAATTCTTGTCTAACTGACGATTTAGTTCAGATTTTACGAAACTTTATTAGGCCAGCACAGCTTATAGTTTTCCATTCCGACAGAATCCAATAAGTCTGTTCACAGCTGAATTACCTACCCAGTTTGGCGTAGCGAGCAGTGGTGGCCCAGTGGTAACGGCCGCGACTTGCGAGTCGTAGGTCGTGGGTGACCCTGACAGGCGCTTTACTTTGTGTAAATTAATTCATCACCACTACTCTTAAAATGGTGATGGAAAACATCGTGAGGAAACCGGCATGTCCTAAAACCAAAAAATCGAAGACATGTGACATCTACCAACCCGCACTGGGCCCGCGTGGTGGATTACGGCCCACTCCCTGTCACAGAGAGGAGGCCTGTGTCCCAGCAGTGGGAACATTATAGGCTGATTATGCTTGGCATAGAAGTAGTTTGATACATGGGCAAGAATATTGTGTACTGGTTAGCCACTATCCCTGCTGGTGCAAGTTAAAAGTTTACATAAAACCTTTATATCAAAGCTATTCCATCAAAAATACTATCAAAGACCGTAATCTTTATTTAATCCGGATTTCAATTCAACGTTTTAACTTAACACTTAACATCAATACGTTTCGTCCGTAGTTTAGCCTGTAGGCCACAGTTGACAAACGACGCAGTAGGACGATTAATCCGAAGAACATATCCGACTTGAGTTACTGTTATATCCTCCTTTGTGTTACCACTCTAGTGCTCGGTGTAATGGCTAGACCACAGAGTAGGAAGAAAATGAAGTGCTCAAACCCTGTATCTCTTTAAATGCTAACTATTGCCAATTATTTAATTAAGAAATGTTAATTGAAAATTTTAACTATTGTGATGGGTTTACAAAAAGCGCTTTGTGTTGACGATATCGTCAATGTCATGGGAAACACCTAAAAGCCTATGGATCCAGCAATGGGTGATTCCGGGCTGAAATTATGATGATGGAATTACGTTTTTTTTTTCCATTTGGTGTTCGTATCATATTTGCATTTTAATAAAAGGATGTTTGTTGTCAATCAATCTTAATCTGCCTAGTCTTTTCGAAACCATGTTAGAGTCGGCTTCCACCGGATGAATCTAACCGGATGCAGCTAAATACCAATGTTGTACATGGAAATACTGCCTATCTGACCTCCACAACCCAGTTTCTGAGTAACACGATATCCCTTGATAAGACTGCTTGTCAGATGTTTGGGCTTTTGAATACCCGTAACGGCTGTTAAAGATCTACGAATGACAGCAGGGACCAACGGCTTAACGTGCTTTCCGAGGCACTGAAGGGACTCGATATGTAATAGATGGTCACCCAACCAAGAACGGACCGCGGCAAGCGTCGCTTATAACCTTCGATGCTTGTAATCTGTTGTGATCATCTTCAAAAACTACGGCAGTGGTCTGTGTTTTACTTTTGCGTTTTCCCAGCCTACTGGCACAAATACTTAGTTATAGTGCAGCTTGCATAGTGTATGTAGGGTATTCTTGACGATTTCTTTCATTATGATTCTACAGATGTTTTCCTCGTTGGCTTTGTAATTGACCACTTCATTCTATCTCTACTCTTGGTTTCATCTTCAGACGCATGTATGCACTCGATATATTTAGCTTAAGTTGCACAGATCTGTCGTTTGTTACGATTACGAACGAAATCTGGACGCTTACTGAATTAATATTGATTTTTTTAAATTAAGTTTCCTAAACATATTCATGATTAGGTGCGGAAATCGAGATCCGCCGTTCGAGAGGAATGATAAAAAAAACATGAATAAAAGTAACATAAATATTTCTTGTACATAGTTTAGTTTTTTGTTTATCCTGTCCTTGTTAGAATATTCTTTTAATAAATTTGCTTAGTACATCATCATCTTTATTTTTTAACCACCTGTGACACCAATAGACAATATTGGTTTGTATTATTTATTTATTTATTTAAACTTCTCGCATACAAATGCATACAAAGGCGGACTTAATGCCTTAGGCATTCTCTACCAGTCAACCAAGGGCGGTGAAGAGATAAGATGGCAGGTGCTCTGTATAACAGGCGTTACTAATAATAAACAAATTAAATAAAAAGGTAACTTAGGTATTTATAAATAAAATAGGTATACAAGTACCTAAACAGAATATAAACTTATAATACACATACATACATATTTACTATAATATATACCTACATTATACATATACTATATATACTCGTATATACTTAAACACAAAGGGAAGGAGGTAATTGAGATGACTACGCTATTTATTTTGAAAATAACTTTGCAATTTCCACTTAAATGCATACCGACTGGTGGCCGTCCTGATATCAAGAGGAAGCGCATTCCAGAGAAGATTGGACTGAATATGAAAGGAAGAATGAACAAAATCTTATATTTTTAAAGAAAATACATACATACATAAACTCACGCCTTCTTCCCATGGGGGTAGGCGGAAACTACAGAACGCCACCTGCTACGATCCTTACATACTCCTTTTGCCTCGTTTACGTTCATACATCTGGTCATACACGCACGCTGGTTATGAGTACTACGCACCTGACCTTTCTGAAGAACATCACCAATAAGGTCACCGGGGTCTCCCGGCGTTTCCACTCACATATGCCTTGTAAATACCTTTTGTTAATCGCCCTTCATTCATCCTCTCAACATGACCAAACCATCTTAGCATACCCTTTTCAATTTTTGTCACTACATCTTCTTTTAAACCGCACCGTTGCCTTATCACTTCATTCTTCAGTCTATCATTCATAGTCACACCACACATGCTTCGCAAGGAACGCATTTCCACAGCATTTATTATAAAGAAAATATCATCAAATCTTATTCTACTACCATAGGAGTCTAGTTTAGTGGTAGTGTCCGTGGACAGGGCACATTGCTCGCAGAGCAAATGGCCGTTGGGAACGAAAGGTTCTGGAGTGGTGACCGCGTACCGGAAGACGAAGCGGTGGAAGGCCTCCCACAAGGTGGAGCGATGACCTTGTGAAGGCCGCAAGAATCCGCGGGATGCGGGAAGCACAGAACCGGTCGAAGTGGGGGTGCTTAGGGGAGGCCTATGTCCAGCATTGGACGTCCTTCGGCTGAAATGACGATGATGGCCATTTCCAAGGTGATTTCAAAAACGTTTCATGTAAACGCCTAAAGATTTAGTTGACTCATAAATATTTATTACGAAAATACAACGTTCTTCTGTGAATTATTTATATCTTCCTAACTTACTTTGAAGGCTTAAAATTAAGCCCATTAGTGCAAATTTTTTAAGTAAAATTTCCTGTCGACGATTTACTAATCTCGGTAACAGTCGTCCTGAAAACACAAAGACATTATTAGTATGTCCTAGAAGTTTCTAAAACTTATTCCGAATTAATTTTACAATTTTACTTAATAATTTGCCCAAAAGATAAGTCGTAGCGACTTTAATTTATTGTTACCTTTGCTTCTCCTTTTAATTTAACTTTACCTTAAGGGTCTTCTCCGAGCGAACGACCTTGAGCGTTCGGTCCTTCTCTGTCCCGCTCTTTCCGCACGCTTCTTTATCATAGAATTCACACAATTTTTGGAATTATTTTAATATAAAAAGAACAACGTTCTTTCGAAATAAAATAAAACGAGAATTACTTAGGTTTTTTGATTGTATTATCTACCCATTAGTTTAATCCCCAAATTAACAGGACATCCCCTGATGCAATCAATAATTTTTGTAGGTATTTTTTTTTTAAGAGGAGGTTTTAAATGTATTTATAACACAGAAAAAATAAGGACGTGCAAATTGATGATAAGATATCGAATATTAATAATGTGCTTTTAGATGTGGTTTCTTTCTCTTAATTAGTGAATTTATTAATTTTGTACTATCGCAAGGTTTTGCCCGGGGCAGCGTCTTAATTTTGAGTTAGCAACACTGAGTGGTGTACAAGGAATATTATGTCTGAGACTTCCAAGAAAACGAAATATCTTTTTCAAATTGAATCCTTATTGCGTAACACACTCACAATCCAAGCGTTTTGAAGGAAAGCCTAATCCATTGCTTCATAGGTTTGAAAAATTCGTCTGCTCAACAACGTAAATAACGCAATGAACGTGGCTGAACTGTCAAATAAAAGGCATTACGATCGATTGCTAGTGTGTGTGTGTGTAGCGGCACCTACCACGCCACATGCGAGCTACGCGTCACACTGACGTCACGCAAAATCCTGCATCGCGCAAGCGGAGTTTACCGCGCAACTACCATACAACGTCCCGACATCAATCGTCGGGCAGTTGTCCACCAGACACGACACCCGTCTGGTCGGAGGATCCTCCCTTTTCTATGGAGGTATGAGTGAGCTTTACACCCTGTTCCTTATACGCAATTACCCCACTGGTCTTAGTACTAAACCTGAGCTCAATTTTAGTGTAAATAGCATAGTCAGCTGAATTTTATAATACCAAAGAAAACCAGTTTCAAGAGGTAATAAAACAATTACTTAGGACATTCTAATGCTAGTCATTATACGAGCCCCCAGCAGTACATTTCAAAATACATCAAACAAATTCCTAAAACTCAAATCTGACTACAAATTACAGCCATTACATTCAAATCTCCTCGCATAAATATATCTACCTACTTAATTATGTAAAAGGATCATCCGAACAAATCTTCAAGAGAATGTGTTACATTTCCAAGTCAATTTGTTCAGGAATTCGTCGTTTTCAGTAAAGAGGATGTAACTGTACCCGAGCACATTAACATCTCACATCGTCGCTTTATATAGACACAGTTGCACAGGACATCGGGTCGGGCGGGTTTTCTGTTGTTTTCTTCCTGTAATGCCAATAAACGCATTTTTCTTTTGGGGGCACAGTTTTGGCTTGCGTGCCTAAAATTTCCTCACTGCTTGGACACAGGCCTCTCTTTGTGAGAGGGAGTGAGCTATAATCAACCCCGCGGGCCCAGTGCGGATGGCCGTTCGTGGATGTCACATGTCTTTGACTTTTTGGTTCTAGGACATGTCCTGCCGCTACCACAGGGCCACCACTGGTCACGATCAATCAATCTGCCTAGCCTGTTCCCAACTATGTTGGGCTCGGCTTCCAGTGTAACCGGATGCAGCTGAATACCGGTCATTTACATGGAGCAACTGCCTATCTGACCTCCGCAACCCAGTGTCTGGGTAATAAGATTCTCCTTGGTAAGACTGGTTGTCAGACTTCTGGGCTTCTGACGACCCAGAACAAAGATCTACGAGAATGACAGCCGAGACCAACGGCTTAACTTGTTTACCGAGGTACGGAGGGGTCTCGGTGTGTAAAGACGGTCACCCATCCACGGACCGAACTCGGCAAGCGTAGCTTAACCTGATCGATCGATCGGTGCGGCTATAATTACTTAGAAAATGATTTTTAATTTGGCGGAAGTGTAAAATATATTATGTTCGTGACTTTACTTCAAACTAGATGTGCCGTTGTAGCCCGTCAAATTTTAAACTTTGGAAATTTGTTCCACCTCAGAAAATTTCTTATGAAATATATTGAAAAATTCTTAGGTGTAACAAATTTCCAAAGTTTGACTATTGATATGAAATTCATGATTATTAGTCAAAAAATATATCACTCCCACAGTCGCGAATCGCATTTTGATCAATCAACATTCGACGTAAAACTGAGCTGCAATTTGCAAAAAACCAAAGAAAATTTGAATTTGGCGGACTACAGCTGAGGATGCCTTAACGGTCGGGTACTGTGAATGTGATGGGGAAAGCTTTGTTGATTGAATGGAGATGGTGTGGCTCAATTTGGAGTCCTGAGTTATGGGGTGTGACGGTGCGACGGTGTGAGGGTGTGATATCTATTTTACGGTTATGTCATGGTAATTTGTATGGGAGTACGGGGCTCTGAACGTAAATGGAGCGAGTTTTTCGTCTTTACATATTTTATGTTTACTGTTGCCATCATTATCATTTAAATTCTTTCGTTTACTGACTTAATCTGAATAATAATCATTTATTTTAGATTTATAATTGAGTTTATAGAATGGAAAAGAATACTTACTCTTTATTTATACACCATATAAAAACAGATATAAATGTAGAAATTTTCATAGGATGATTCAATGGGCGGTCTTATCGCTAAAAGCGATCTTTTACAGACAACCTTTGGATTCATTTTTACACGACTGCCGAAAAAAGACTGTTATGGTTTTCGCGGTTCATGTATGTAGGTATGTGAGGTTCTATATTTCACGACTAGCTTCTGCCCGCGACTTCCTCCTGATATTAAATGGCCTATAATCTTCCTCAAGAGTTGAAGTTGAAATGCAAAAAAGATTTTCTCAAATCAGACTGGTAGTTTCAGAGATAAGCGCGTTCAAACAAACTCTGCAGCTTTATTGTATTATATAGGTATATTATTATTAACATCATCATCAGCCTATATTCGTCCACTGCTGGACGCAGGCCTCTCCTAGTGATCACCACTGAGCCCGATCCTCAGCTCTCCTCATCCAGTCTCTGCCAGCCGCCTTTCGCAAGTCCCACACTACGTTTGCCTAAACGCGGTCTCCACTCTAGAATTCGTTTTCCCCAACGGTCGGACGGTCGGTCGGTCGGTCGGTCGGTTCTGCGAGAGATGTGACCAGCCCATTGCCACTTCAGCTTGCTTAGTCTTTGGGCTATGTCGGTTATATTGTATTATAAGTATAGATACTTGATCAATGATGATATAGAATCAAAGTCACTTAACTTCTCTATTAGCTTTGAGTCTGAATATAATCTTTGTTTATTGATTCTGTCCAACTATAACGTTGCAACATTATTATTCTAAGTGAAGCATGTTTGCGTATTGTGTTCGTCTTAACGGGTATCCTCTGGGGACCTATTGCAACAGTCTTTGGAGACCATCTATATTAAGTAGAGGACATTTACGGTCTGAGCAGAATACTGTTATATTTACCTATTGTGACCTATTTTTACTAAAGGCTTGGAATGCTCTGCATATATAAAATTACTTATTATTGCTGCCTCCTTGGTCTAGTGGTCGCAAGCGCAACTGCTGAGCATGAGGTCCTGAGTTCGATTCCAGGGTCGAGCAAAGTGTTGTTCATGTGGTATTTCTCAGTAGCAGCCTGGAGTCTAGATTTGTGCCTTGTTGATGATGGCAATAGGCTTGCCCCCTGTTACATGAGACTTAACTGGCGAAATTTGGGTGTACTATAGGTACACCTCTGCCTAACCCTTCGGGGATTACAAGCGTGTTGTTATGTTATGTTATATTAGTCTTTGAGACTATTATAACAGAAGCAAAAATGTATTAATATTTTGACTTAGGTTTTACTAGCTTGAAACTTTATTTACGTTTGTTTTTAGTTTTGATACCAGCCGAAATTGGTAGTTTATTGCGAGCGACAGATGGCAACATTTTCAACAAAGCCATCACCACTCAGAACATTCATAAAATTAAACTGTTAAAGCGTTTTTTTGTCAGTACGCAGTCTCTCCCGTCTTTACAGCATTGCTTACTTCCAATTTGAAGGGAATATTTACATATGTAGGTGAATATTGAATGAGGTGGTTATACATGAGTTTTTAAATCATTATGTTAATTATGTTATGGTAACGGATGAAATGCAATGACTTGAAGGTTATCTTCAAGGCGAAAGTCACCTATCATCCCACACATTATAATATTTATTTGTTATAAAATTCAGTATCTATTTGTCTGTCCGTTAGCCCTTGAGAACCACTTACCTTAATTTCAGTGTAACTAATTAACTATACTAAACATGCAGCAAAAGTGACTGCTGCGCTGCCACCAATAACGCCGTGGAAGTGACGACAGTTGTTCAAATTTTGTTACCCCAAGGGTAATAAAAATTGAATAACTGTCGTGCTAGCGATATGAAGGAGAAGAGTATAACTATAGTATTTTCATATGTTACTTGTAAGTAGTCTGGTACTTAATATAAAAAGTCTCTCCACGGGTAGGCGACCGAAAATCCAATCTAACCGGTGACGCTGTTACACTTCAGGAGCTAAAATAAGCACAAGAAAGCTGATTCACCTTAATCCCAGCTTACTGTAATGCGTTCACTAATGTGCGCTTACAATATGTTAATGAGAAACATCCTCTGGGGTTTAGAGTCAGTGATTCATGATCGCAAATAGATATCGGACACGGACGTAGTAAGGCCAGACGCTCAGTACATTTAAGTAGAGAATTGTTGTCGCAGTTTTTTTTGAAGACGATTTTAAGTTTTCCTTTATAATGTAGTGGGTAGTATATTTGTTAAGTTCAATGTTAAGTTATTTCTGTATATTTTTAATCTACTACTGTTTGTTTTCTCATTGCTTCTGCTTCACAGGGTTACGATCTGCTGATGTGGCGACATGTCATAACATCGATATTTCTCAGCTATATCTAAGTCAAAATTCATTGTGTAGTTAAGAAGAACCGGATAAACAGATAAACAAATCACATAGTTTTAATTAGAGACAAGTAGAATAAAATATTTTTGCAAACTAGACGGCAAGTTATTTTTTTTTAATCTAAAATCTTACAGGTACAACAACAATTTAATAAATTAAGCAATTAGCTAAAGCACATGAAATCACACGATATTAAAATAAGGTTAAGAAAATAAATGTCGCTTGCTACGACGTGTTGACGGTCCGACGGCTCTCGAGCGAAAAGGAGCCGCTGTTTTTTGTTTTTTGTTTGTGTGGTTGGCTTCTCGCAGGTCAACCTAGGAGGTTGTCCGCTGCTTAACCGGTCATGCCTGTGGTTGCCCTAATAAATTAAGGCCCCCAGACAGGGCTTAAAAGACTTATTTAAAAGACAAAGTAGGTGACAACCCGCTAAGGGCACCCCCTGCGGGGTACGAGCCTCGGCTTAGGGCGTCGCTCGGAGAGGGCAGCAGGAGAGGCGCTGTGTGACAGCGCTTGCTTATATACGGATTGGTTTAGTGAGTGCTGAGACTGATTCACAACAATATGTAAATTTTATCTTCAATCAAAGGTATAGCAGTCAACTGCAGACACTGCATAAATCTTCAAAAATCTTCACCAGCTGTAAATCTCATCGTATGGTGGTGTTTTATCCCCCTAAAATGTATGAATGACGTCATCCTTGGAGACACGTGCACTGGTCATCTATGGGCTGTGATTTGGTGTGAAAGTTGATCATAATTACCATCATAAGTCATTTATGCATTTGTTTAACATAAGTACAATAATAATGGTATATAAAGATACTAAAGAGTGCGCTATGTTATGCCAGAGGGCGTACAAAAGCCGGTTATCATAAGTTTTGATCCATGTATCAAAAATAAACGTCTGTTGTATTAACACGTACGTGATCACAATATCATGATAGGTCAAAAATAACGTCTGATGTAATGAATGAGTCCCTATATTGTTGGTACGTAAATAAAAACAACAGAGAATTGTGTCGGATACTCGGATGTCTGTCATTGCACGCAATTTGTGGTCAATTGGGGAACTGGGTCATCGTGACGTTTACGTACTGGAAACTAACTAGTCATATAAATATCACTCTTATTGCCGAATGAGGAGAAAGAAAGAGATAAGTAACCAGGGTCGTCGATATAGTTAAAGTTTAGTAAGAAACCGATGAATGTTTTCGAATTAAATTTAATTTAATGAATAGAAAACAAACAGGTTATTTATAAAACTAAATTTCAGTCGAAAAAATCCATCGGTTTCTTACTAAACTTCAATTATATCCGACGACCCTGGATACTTATCACATTTGGTGACCGTACATCCGTACAAATTGGTATAGGAAGATGCTGTAGGTACATATTATTATACACTGTGACATTTGAATCACCGTTTTTCTAGAACAAACGTTGTTCAGACCATGGTCTACTACCATTCTACAGCATCAAATATGTTATTAAAACAAACTAAACTAGGCGTTCTCAAATTAGTCATATGTTGCTCAAACGTGTTCAAACATTAACCGTAACATCACAGTACTCATCGCGGTAGTCCACGTGGACTACAAGGATTTCCGGCCAATGCGGACCGAAATGCAAATAAATCATTAGCCAATGACAAGCAATCGTGCGAAGTATCGCTCTGCCCATTTCTTTTGTCGAATGCCGCGAGCCGCTCGAACCACCCGGGCAATAAACAGTCTACCGAAATGTCTCGAGCGAGCGACGCGTATGCATCCGATGTATTTACGTCACAGGCATGCATCGCGCGTTTTTTGTGAAAATAAGTTCTGACTATTCGAGTGTGGAGTGGTTGGTTATTGTGCGTTTTTACTCAATTGCTGATGACAATCTGGCGGAAGCTAGGCGCATGTACTCTCAACCAAAACCGGAGTCAATGATGTCTTGGTGCACACGGAGCTAACCCTGTTTCGTGGTATGTTTTGTTTTTATCATGTTTCTGTAATATCCCAATAAATAAATAATACCTACCTAGTAATGTCACGGTAGATACAATAGGTACTCGTTCCTAGTTACAGGACAGAATTAAAACCATGTCTGATAGTACCTACCGTAAGTTCGCACCTAGAACGAAAGTATAAAATTAGAGGTCAGCCATCTCGCCGTGCCGCGCCGACCGCGTCGGTACGGTGCGTCGCCTGCGTCGTGCATAGCCAGAAAATACCTAAGTACCAAAGTTTACCATAGCTAAAGCCAAACCAAGACATAACCGATACCGACTGTTCGCCACATCCCATTGCCGCATTGTGTCGCGCGCGCAATCCCCGTTGTGTCGCATGCATGGTGCTATAAACTCCGTAATGGAGACAGTCCCGAAATCTCTAATGACACACTCAGGGTGATCATGTCAAATTATCTCATGTTCTGTGAAAGCTGTTATGTATCCGAACTTATAAAATAATATATATTGTCTATGGTCTTCCTGCCTCCCATACTTCCGTTGTCTTTGCCCGTCCATCATGGCTGAATACATTTATTAAGAACACAGTCCAGTCGTCTTATTTACAAGAGCCTTGTAAAACCCGTCCACACGTCATAACATGGTGTCAGAAGTTCAGAAACTCAGAAACTCAGAAGTGATGGGCAGCCTATGAAAGTGAGTCATAAATTCATAATTTTTGCATAAAAGGACGCCGCGTGGTCCCGTCCTAAAATGGCCGAAAAAAAAACAAGTACAAGTCGTACCCTGCCGCCGAGTAACTTTAGTCTCGACATCAATGCCCCGAACATGCCATTGGCTTGGCGAAATTTTAAAACAACTCTTGGTATTTATATGATTGCCAACAGTTTAGAAAACGAATCCGACAAAAGAAAGGTAGCCATTTTGTTACAAACAATTGGCCCGGACGCTCTTCAAATATTTTACTCGTTCAATACGGAAATAGAGAGGATCACATACAAGGATTTACTCGCCAAATTCGAAGACTATTTTACGCCGCGCGTAAATATCTCCGTCGAAAGGCATAAGCTGTTCAACAGAAAACAAGGCTCAGATGAAGAAATTGAGACGTATGCCACTGATCTCAAGAACCTAAGTATACAATGCAATTTTGATGGTCTTGCCGATGACATAATAAAGGACATATTCTCATGGAACCTAAACTCATCTTGCTCGTACATCAGAGAACGTATCCTGATCGAGAAACCATCTTCATTCGATGCCGCCGTCAGTCTCGCTAAAACATTAAGAAACACTAGATTAGAGGCTAAAGCCTTATCAAGTCACGAAGTCAGTGTCGTCACCAGTCGTCAATCGCATCACAGTCGTCAAACAAATCGTGGCCATAGGAGTCCCCATCGTCAAAGAAGTCATCAGCCTCAAGGAAGTCAAAGAAGTCATCAGCCTCGAGGAAGTCAAAGTCATCAGCCTCAAGGAAGTCAAAGAAGTCATCAGCCTCAAGGAAGTCAAAGAAGTCATCAGCCTCAAGGAAGTCAAAGTCATCAGTCTCAAGGAAGTCAAAGTCGTCAATCAAATAAAGCGTCGTCCCGTCAAGTACCTCAATCCAAACAGTCGTCCAAGATCTGCTCCAGATGCGGTCAAGTTCACCGAACCAAATGTCCAGCCATAGGAGTCATCTGTAACAACTGCCACAAGCCGAACCACTTTGCCAAGTGTTGCCGCAACAGGCAGGTGAGGTTCATAGAAGAAGAAAGTGTGGGTAATCTATCTGATACTTATTTTTTAAATAGTCTTTTCACTAATGAGATTTCTGTCAGCAAAAAAAACCCTTATCATATAACTTTGTCCATAAATAATAAGAATGTAGACTTTTTACTTGATACAGGTGCGGATACTAACATTCTGTCATTCAACTCTTATAAACAACTTAATCTGCCATTGACTAGCATACAGAAAAGTAGTCACAAACTCTCAACCTTTAGCGGTGAAGTATTACCTACTGTAGGTCAATGCACTCTGCCTGTCACCCATATCAATATAGCATACAATGTCAATTTTCACATTATAGATATACCTTGTAGAAATATAATTGGTTGCAACAGTTGTGAGATTCTAAAATTAGTTAAAAGAGTCCATAATGTCCAATTTCATGAATCAGTCAAGGTATCACAGCTTGTTGAATATAAAGATCTCTTCACTGGAATAGGTTATCTTAAAGATTATGAATGTCATTTGTCAATTAAGCCTGATGCTGTACCTTCTGTTGATGCCTGCCGTAGAATTCCATTCAGTCTTATAGAACAATTAAAACAAGAATTAGACATGTTAGAAAAAGATCTAATTATAGTCAAAGTCGAGGAACCTACTGAATGGGTAAGTTCCATTGTAATAACATCAAAGAAAAATGGTAAACTACGCCTGTGCATTGATCCAAGAAAACTTAATAAAGCCATCATGCGCCCTCATTATCAATTTCCAACTATTGATGAAATCAAATCCAGCCTCTCTGGTTCACAGTATTTCACAACTCTTGATGCAAACAAAGGATTTTACATGCTGAAGTTAGATGAAGCTTCCTCAAAGCTATGTACATTCATCACACCTCAAGGTAGATATAGATTCCTAAGGCTTCCCTTTGGGATAAATGCAGCCCCAGAACTGTTTCATTCCATTATGATAACAAAATTCTCTGACATCTCAGGAGTCAAAATCATGATGGATGATTTCTTAATTCATGGTCAAACAAAAGAAGAACATGATTTTAGGTTAAAACAAGTCTTGGAAAGAGCTAGGGAAATAGGAATAAAATTTAATAAAGAAAAGTCTAACATATGTAACAGTGAAGTCAAGTACCTAGGACACATCTTTTCAAAAGATGGTGTGAGAGTTGATGAAAATAAAGTCAAAGCCATTTGCAGCATGCCACCTCCTACAAATGTCACAGAATTGCAACGATTTTTAGGTATGGTCACCTACTTAGGCTCATACATAGAGAATTTGTCAGAAAAAACTTCTAACTTGAGAACACTTCTGTCGAAAGATAATGAATGGTCTTGGCAAGGTAGACATAATGTGGAATTTACTGTATTAAAGGAATGTATAACAAAAGCCCCTGTCTTGACATATTATGATCAAAATAAACCTATTACACTGTCTGTAGATTCGTCTAAAGATGCCATGGGTGCAGTGATTTGCCATGATAAACACCCCATTGCATATGCTTCAGCTTCATTAAGCTCATGTCAACAGTCATACTCTCAGATTGAGAAAGAGCTGTTAGCTATTCTATTTGGTTGTACAAAGTTTCACCAATATGTCTATGGTCGCTACACTTTAGTTGAAACTGACCACAAACCAATAGTGTCACTTTATAAAAAACCAATCTATAACATTCCACCCCGTCTTCAAAGAATAATGCTGAGATTAGAACCATATGACCTGAATGTTACTTACAAACCAGGTAAATACCTTTATGTTGCTGATACTCTGTCTAGAGCAGCATTACCAGAACAGTCATTACATGATCTAGATTCTGACCTAGATTTGCATGTCAATTTAGTCATTAGATCACTGTCAGTTAGTCCAAACAAACTTAGATCTATTCAAGAGCAGACATCCCAAGACAAGGAATTGTCACTCTTAAGTAAATTTTGCATAGCAGGATGGCCAGAACATAAAAAATTGCTACCAGACATCCTTAAGCCATATTTTCCTTTAAAAACGGATATACACATTATTAATGGCATTGTCTTCAAAAACAACAGTGTTATTATACCAGTAGCCATGAGGAATGAAATATTGAAACAGATCCATGAAGGTCACCAGGGTATTCACAGTTGCCAAAGATTGGCAAGGAATTTAGTATACTGGCCAAAAATGTACTCTGATATAGAAAAATATGTTAATAATTGTCACATCTGCCTTACTAACAGACGCAGTAATTCCAAAGAGCCACTACAACCTCACGAAGTAAAACCAATTCCTTGGAATAAAGTTGGTGTTGATCTATTTGATCTCAATTCAGACAAGTATATCATAGTCGTTGATTATTTTTCTCAATACATCGAGCTTGTTAAGCTAGTAGGTGGTTCCACTAGTACAATCGTCATTAGTCACTTAAAGTCTATTTTCTCCAGACATGGAATTCCCAATATTCTAATTTCAGACAATGGTCCTCCATTTAACTTAAAAGAGTTTAATAATTTTGCTTTAGATTGGCAAAAACAACATATTACATCAAGTCCCTATCATCCACGGTCTAATGGTCTTGTAGAAAGAACCATAGGCACGGTTAAGAATATATTAAAAAAATGTCTTACCGACAATTCAGACCCTCATTTAGCATTATTGCAATATAGGAACACGCCTAAAGAAAGCACGTATTCACCTGCTCAATTACTAATGTCCAGGTCACTTAGAACTAAACTTCCAGTCTTAGAACAGACTCTGAAACCTAAAATATCTAACTACAGGTCTCTAACAAATAAAACTCTAATAAAAAATAACAAATCACAGATTTATTATAATCAACATACAAAACTGTTGCCTACACTAAACATTGGAGATAAAATTTACTTCAAGAAACAGCCAGATAGTATTTGGACACCTGGTACTGTTTCAGACATAGGTCCACATCCCAGATCATACACAATTGTCTCCCCGGAAGGTACTTTTCGTCGTAATCGCCAACACATCCTAAAACCAAAACTTTCTCCCACTTTATCTGCTCCTAGTAGAAGTTCACTTCCACCCCCATCAGTTCCACTAGATACTGATCCTCCGTCGCATTCCAATGCACTGCCGTCGTCTTCCCCATCGAACTATCAATCCCCTTGTTCAGCTAGTCCCGTCCAAAAACCTGAAGCAAAAACAAACACATTACATACACCAAATACCCGTACTAACTCATCGACAATTACGCATTCTTCATTCGGCAGAGCTATCATAAAGCCCCGTAGATTTTGGTAGTTATAAGTCTAGATTAAGCACATAATTGTTCTTAGTTTTTGTTTAATTTAAGTAAGTTTATTGTTTATCAAGCTATGTTTAACCTCTTGTTAGTTACTGTCAACTAAGTTTATGTCAATTTAACAGACGTCACTGCCACAGAACTGTCAAACATGAAAATGTCAGTCAAGTCAACTTGACAGATGCCACACAGTGATGTTCCGTTTCATTCATAGTCTGTAAGAAATTAATAATTAAATAAAAAATAATAAAAAAAAACTGTATACTTACGTGCGCTCTATGCTCCGCTTCATGCAGTGTGTTTACTTTTTCTAATATGGGAGATGTTATGTATCCGAACTTATAAAATAATATATATTGTCTATGGTCTTCCTGCCTCCCATACTTCCGTTGTCTTTGCCCGTCCATCATGGCTGAATACATTTATTAAGAACACAGTCCAGTCGTCTTATTTACAAGAGCCTTGTAAAACCCGTCCACACGTCATAACAAAAGCTATGTTTGTTAGGTAAATAAGTTGTAAGTTGTTATCATTTTATTCGATTTTATTTTATTTTCTCTTTATAAAGTAAGTAAGTAAGTAAGTTTGATCTCTGACTTGTTATTTGTTTTTTAATTTGTCCCGGAACATTTATTGTAGGCACGCCACGGGGCGCTCCGGCACTTACACATGGCTTGTAAACAAAAGATTTCTATGAACCGATAGTAAACACATGACTGTTTCCTTTTATGGACAGACCAGGCCTAATTAGTTTATTACGCAACATGTTTGAGAACAATAGAAATTTTATAACTTTTAAATTTGGTATTTTCTAGTAAGACGTACAAAAATAAGTTCTAACTAAATTTCGTTTATGGAGATTCCCCTGCCTGGGATTGGGATTTCCCTGTAAACAATGCTTTGTCTCGCGCGAAAGCAGCGCGGCGCGCCGCGCTGCTATTGTGCTTTGAGACGCGAGCGCCGCAGTGTCTGTGTCGTAGGGAGTAACGATAACCCCGACTTTTTTAACTTTGTCTTTTTTCGAAAACCAATGACGTTTTTTTTTTTTAATGGATGCTGTAGAATGGTAGTAGACCATGGTCTGAACAACGTTTGTTCTAGCAAAACTGTGATTCAAATGTCAACGTGTATAATGGTTGGGCTAAATGGAAAAATGTCATGGTGACCTGTAAGTACATTTTTGAACACGGTTCTGAAGCACTATGTTGCTGGTTCGTTTTACGGTAACTTTTACTATGTTGTATAGTTCTAATTTACATAACATAACATCACGCCTGTATTCCCCAAAGGGCTAGGCAGAGGTGTACCTATAGCACACCCACTTTTCGCCAGTTATGTTTAAGTCCCATGTAATAGGGGGCGAGCCTATTGCCATCAACCGGGCACAAATCCAGCCTCCGGGCTACTACCGAGAAATTCCAGATGGAAAAACCCAATAATACTTTGCCCGACCCGGGAATCGAACCCGGGACCTCATGATCTGCAGTAGCAGTTGCTGTTTTTGGAGTTCTAATTTAGTCGAAGACAATACTGATTTACTCGTATCGTGTGGAATGCTATTTTGAAAATCTGGTCTGATTTCGGACTGGAGAGCCTTCCTCATGTTGCTTCCCTGTGTAGGACGAGGATGGCGCTACACAGCATCAGCTTTTTTCAAAATGTTTTCTTTTTTCTATTTTGATAGAAAAAAAAAACATTAACAATAAGCCCCGTTGTACACGGCACGGCGCCCTAGCCGTACCACAGAATAATCGTGTGACCTTGAATATGACATAGCAAACCACGGGGTGTATGGTATACGGTGACGCCGACGTTGTGCTGCCGTGTCTGTCAGCAAACATCCATAGTGATCTATACAACCCTGACGATCGTGCGCACTGCGAATATACCATAGTTTTTCACGGCAAAAAAACGTGTGTGTGTAACGGATCTAACGATAGAAATATAAAAAAAACAGATCTAACAATTAGGCCAATAAACAATAACAATAACAATAAATATAACAATAACAATAAAACAATCTAACGAATATTGAAAGGCGTAAAATAAATCACGAATTTTATTTATTTACCATACTAACTAAACACATACACAGCATTATCCCAAACTCTTTGTCATAATATAGATCTCGCATGTATCTAAATTATAGGAAAGCACGAGACTATCAATTAGCGTACCTACTAGACCATTATCCAAAAAAAAAATAACTAAACAATTATGAATATCAACTAATAATAAAACAATTTCAAAAATTATAATAATTGAATACTACGATATAAGCTTACAAATGCTAGGTCTTTTAAAATAACACTACATTTTATTAAATATACTTAGACATATTTTACCACCGAAAACATCAAGATCGGAATTTTGGAAAAAGTCGTTGGTATCTTCTGAGGATATAGGGAGGTCGAGGTGTTTGTGTGAATTTTATTTCATAGCAACTAATTTTATTCCACACCTTTTTAATCGCGATTAAAAATAGTCCGATTTAGGTATACTATAAAAAAAATGGGTGAAAATCATCAAAAATTCAGAATAGCAAAATTGCCATTTTCACTAAATTAATAACTCAGTGCCATCTTAGTACTGTCATACTAAAATATAGTAAAGTTGTGTCATTTTAGTCTATTTCAAAATGGGAAATAGTCGATTGGCAGGAATAAACTAAATTTTGGTGATTT
This sequence comes from Griposia aprilina, assembly GCA_916610205.1. NCBI lineage: Eukaryota > Metazoa > Arthropoda > Insecta > Lepidoptera > Noctuidae > Griposia > Griposia aprilina. The sequence continues at coordinate 4,788,093 of OU744285.1, read as the reverse complement.
TTAGTCTAGTTTAGAGGCATTTGTGTCATGAGAATCGGCACCAGTGTCAGGCAACGTTTTGCCACCAACCTAGTTTTAGTTATTACTAACAGGGTCGATAAGTCCACGTACACACGGACTTCAAAACATCGCGGTGGGATTTTTTCGCGCACTGGATTTTATCGCACTGTTTAGCACCGAGAGTTGAAAATGAAACAGTGTGTTTTTTCGACGCGCTCTCTAGGATGCACTCTGTTGTATGTCTCAATGCTCGGTTCAACACAGAGTGTTTCAAATCCAGTGCACGATAAAATCCCGCCGCGATATTTTTTACGTCCGTACAGTACGTGGTCAAAGACTTATTTATGTTAATTTCATACTTGAACTAAATATTTAGAGACTTCTTTCTAAATCTTTTGTTTTTAGACTCTATTGTAGACACGCCAAGAAAATAAAACCTTCCAAGAATACTTTTAATTCATGTTGATATTAATTTAGACTTTATTTTTGTTACAGGTAAATAATGTTAATATCTTGGCTGTAATCCTGGCTAAGCATTTCTCGGTAAGTTAACGAAATTGTTAAGTAATTTTGATATTTTCCCCCGCCGCATTTTTTTGCGCACTGGATTTTCAACGCCGAGAGTTGTAAATCAAGCAGTGTGTTTTTTGACGCGCTGGAATGCATTGTGTTGGATTCTCAATGCTCAGCTTAACACAGAGACTTGAAAATCCAGTGCCCGATAAAATCCCGCCCCGATATTTTTACGACCGTGCGTACGAGATTACCGCGTCGTTTTGGAAAATCTGTTTGCTGCTTCATTCCATGAGCTTCATACAACGCGGAGAAGCATCTGTGTGCTTAGCCACTATTGAAAACTTATATAGCACCTACCTGCCTGCCTAGCCTTTTCTCAACATTGTTGGAGTCAAAATCAAAATATATTTTTTCACCTAAACCTACACGCGCACTTATGAAACGTCAGCTAGGTGAACGGTTCCAATTGGTCGTTTCCTATGGAGAAGAACCGGCAAGAAATGCTACAACGGAGTCGACTTCCAAACTAACCGGATGCAGCTGAATACCAGTATTTTACATGGAGCGACAGATTATCAGAACTCCACAACCCAGTTACTGGGTAACGCGATACCCCTTGGTAAGACTGGTTGTCAGACTTTTGTCTTCTGACTACCCGTAACGACTGTTAAAGGTCTACGAATGGCAGCCGGGACTTCCAAGGCACGGAGGGGTCTCGATATGTAATGGATGGTCACCCATCCGCGAACCGACCGCGGCAAGCATAGCCTAAACTTCGATCGACCCGTGCGGCTGTTATCTTTTAACCATGAGCCCTATCGTCGTTTCCGAAAACTTGTATTGCACTACTTGTAATAATTAACACTTTTAAATAGTAGAACAGCGTGGTTATTGCGTTACACTTAAAATTGCAATGTATGTCATTTTGACAATCCAACAACATTCATTGCGTTATTCATGTTGTAGGTGTAGAGCAGATGAATTTTTCAAACATACGAAGCAATGTATTAGCAGTTTCCTTCAAAATTCTTGTGATTGTGATTGAAAGTGTGTAGCGCATTTAAGGTGCAGTTTTCAGTTGCATGATTCCAAATGTTCCTTAGCCATTTTTGTATTAAAAATATTTTTTAGTCTCTTTGAAGTTCGCTCACGAACACAAATTTTCGCGACAACCATGATGATTGACGATATATAATTTTTTGGCGAAATGTTTGTGTACTACAAGTACAGCTCTGCCCTACCCTTCGAGGAAACAAGGCGTGATGTTATGTTATGTTTATCATGGCGATATTTAATTTACAAAAAAACCCACAGACCATCGACACTAATTGGCAAATATTTGTGAAGATAACACTTCTGTCTTCAACTGTACCCAAACAAATCTATCTAAGGCATAACGGGGTCATTCCGAACACAATACCATTGTTTGCGTTGCCTTAGTTAATATTCTTTCTAGTATTCATAAAAAAACATAACATCACCCAATCACGCGATTCTAAACTCTATGACCTAGATGTAAAGTTGATTTTCACACGCGAATGTAATTTGTAATCGATATTGATGTTATAATAACAACTATTTATTTAGAGTACAGATCTGGTTTTTCGATTATTATTGCTATTCAATTATAAGATTTACAGACTCTGTTATAAAAGGTTATTATCCCATACATTTGTGTTGATATGCGCTACTGTAAAGACAGGATGCGATGACTAAGCAATGAGTCAGATTAGGGGATAAAAAATGTCTTTGGAATGATAACGAATGTAATTGAGCGGCTGAGATTTTTCTGGCTAATATAGTGGTGAATAAAACGACGAATTGTTTACAAAATTACTCATGAAACTAATAAAAAAATTGCTTGTACACGAGAGAAGTGAAACTTCTTGAAAACAGATTTAGTGTGAGAGACAGAGAGAGTTATATCTTTCTTCTCTCTCATGTATTGAAATGTGTCCAAACGAGACGCGGCCTTGAAATTTCACTCTCAATTCTCGTCCAATTATCGAATCGTCGCCTATGAAGTGTCACTTCAAAAATAAGTTATTTTTAAAGAAGTTTTGCGATAGTTATCTGCCTTATTGGAAATCGTCATTTTCGTTATTCTGATATCTGAAAAGTTTTATAGCTATAAAATACCTAACAATATCTATTAATCCGTCCAATATTAAAACTGGTACGCCTCCTGGCTAGGTACTCCCTGCCATACCCTTCAGGGATTACAAGCGTGATGTTACGCCTGTGGCTACGGGTCGATCGATCAGGTAAAGTTATGCTTGCCGCGGTTGGTCCGTGGATGGGTGACCATCTTTACATACGAAGACCTCTCCGTGCCTCGGAAAGCACGTTAAGCTGATGATCCCAGCTGTCATGCAGAACTTTTGACAGTCGTTACGGGTCGTCAGAAACCGGAAAGTCAGACAACCAGTCATACCAAGGGGTATCGTATTACCCAGTAACTGGATTGTGGAGGTCAGATAGGCAGTTGCTCCATGTAAAATACTGGTATTCAGCTGCATCCGGTTAGACTGGAAGCCGACTCCAACGTATTTAGTTGGGAGAAAGCAGGCAGATGATGATTATGTTAAGGCCTCGTGTCGCGCGACGAGCGGCGCCTTTGTGTTGAGCTGTCGCGTCGCGCCTGTTTGTGGGAGCCTTTATGTTATGTTACTAAAGTGGTTTAAAACCTTGAGTTAGTATGAAGTACTTCCCCGATCGAGCTCATTCATAAAGAACTGTACTATATCTACCTGGCCTTTTCCAAACTATTTAGGGGTCGGCTTCCAGTCTAACTAGATGCAGCTGAATACCAGTAGTTTACATGGAGCGACTGCCTATCTGACCTCCACAACCAAGTTACTAGGTAGCACGATACCCCTTGGCAAGACTGATGGTCAGACTTTCCGGCTTCTTACTACCCGTAACGACTGACAAAGATCTACGAATGACAGCCGCGACTAACTTCTTAACGTGCTTTCTGAGGCATGGAGGGGTCTCGGTATGTTATGGATGGTCCCCCATCCACGGACCGACCTCGGCAAGCGTTGCTTAACCGTGAAGATCGACCCCTGCGGCTGTTATTATTTAGCCACAAGCCCCTAAAGAACTTTACCACTGCCTGCAAACATGAGGTGCCAGCTGTTAACTTTATAATTCCCGGATTAGACCGAACACGAGCCAATTATTTCCCCGATCCAATAAGAAACACTAACATATTAAATAAGAATCCTTATAAAGTCGAAATTAAATTTTCCAAGAACTTCGTCCAATACACTCGATTTGACGCAAGCAACATTTGGCGGCCTGTTTCTCTATAAAACCAACTATATTTCAAAGAAAATAAGGTTTATTTTCAACAGGATGGTTTTCTTTGGGAAGTCCATGACAGACGGTCGAGGAAGACTTATAATTGCTTTAAAAGTTTAGCAATTATTGAGTAAAGGATCAATTGGAACTGAGAATCCAAACATGGCGTCTGCTTGCTTTTGTAAAGTAAATTAAGTATTGGGAAATAGCCTGTGGTGTTTGAAACTGTCTCATAGGAAAATAGAATTTAAATTGCTTTAAGCAGTATTCCCACACTACGCTTGGCGATACGCGATCTCCACCCCAAGACTGATCTGCTGTAGGAAGCCCCCCAGTTAGATGGACCGACGACCTTAAAACGGTGGCTGAGACAGACTGAATTCGGAAGGTGGAGGCCAGGGTTGTGGCGCAGCCTGGGGGATGCTTATGTCTAGCAGATAAACGGCTTAACGTGCTTTCTGACGCACACGGAGGGGGGACTAGTTCCCAAAATAACCCCTACATACAAAGTCACTAATTCTACCTTTTTCATATTAGTATAGATAGAGAGAAATAAATAAATAAGTATGGAAGTATAGGCAACTATAGTAACTCCGTCATGCTAGTACACTACTAGAGAAGTTGATCAAGGGCACTTCGGTTCGCTTCGTGCAACCTCGGCTCGCCTCGGGGGACTTCCGATCGTTATCGGTTTTTGCGCCCGAGTCAGAGGACTCGAAGTGTCCCGTAGTTCTTAACATGAGTGTATAGTCACGTACTTCGGACTTCGGTCAATCTTTGTCGAAGCAACTCCGCGAGTAGTGTAGTGCAGGTTTTTGGAGTACGTGTTTCTGATAGCCTGATCCAATCCTTCTGAAGGCTTTGACATCTAATGGCAGTTACGTATCGCGATTAATTTACTTTGTTAACAATCATTCGCATAAGTTATCACGAATTTGAACAGCACAATAAGCTTTCAATCAAGCTTACTGAGTTGAACAAATAGTTGAACTCTATGACCTCCGTATTTATAACTTATACCTTGTGTTAATGTGCTTACATTAACAGTTTCAGTTTCATCAATTCAGTAATTGTTTATATTGGCAATATAAGTATATTGCCCTCACATTTCATTGTCATGAATTTGGCAACGTGAAAACACGTTGTACCTGTCGATATGTCGGGTAAAAAGAGAAGTTTTCATGAATAGAATTTCAATGGTATACAGGTAGAATTCACACAAATTACTGGCCTACCTTTAGACAACTTACAAACACAATATATTCTATTGAAGAAACTATTCAAAAGTTGTGAAAGTCGTTGACATTTCAATTATGTAACACAGTTGGACGGTAAATACTTTTATCATCGCTAGACTGTTTGCAGTGCCAAACGGATTAATTTCATGAACTTCTTTAAGGAATAAATAGCTTAATGGATTGAATTGTAACATCTTTATTTATTGGCTTAAGCTAGACTACAGACATTTTTATTTGACTACAAATGTTTTTTATTTCTAGAACATAGACAACGAAAGCGTCATGTGAATTTTGAACTAGTTAAATTGCAGCATTTTTTTTTTTACAAATATTTGAATAGAACAATTACGTCTGTATTCTGTGAAGGGATAGGATAGGCAGTGATGTGGTCCAGTTAATGGTTACCTTCTTACCTACAGCCTTTTCAGAATTCAAAACTAGCAGCAGTTACTTCCAAAACCTATTTATTTGCATTTTCCACGCACATTTAAGTATTTCTTAATTGACATAGGACATCACCCTAATTGCATACCACACTATCAATCAGAATCTGAATAATTTTGAAGGATATTGCTAATCCATTGCATATGTTCGAAAAAATTCTCTGCTCAACAACGTAAATAACGCAATGAATGTTGTTGAACTGTCAAAATGAACGCCGCCGTTCCTACTGATAATGTGTTACGTAATTACCCCGCTAGACGCAATTACAAAACAATTGACTGGCTCAGATCTTTTCATATTCCGAAAACAATGAATCACGAAAACGCTATTAACCTAAAAAAAAAACAGTCAGTTCTAAAATATGATACCAAAAATAAAAACACCAAAAATTCACTTTACTACTAAATGCACGTACCGTTCGTGCGTTGTCCCGATTTATCTTCACCCCGCGCCGACTGGGGGTGAATGCAAATTACCGACGCGACGATGCCCGTCTGCTGTATAAATAAACTTATTGCTGTTGGTGTTACTTCCATTGCTTATTTTTGTTGTTTTCGTTGTTTATTGTCAGTATGTGGTGTTTGGGGGTTGTAAGTCAAAGAATAGTATGTAGGTGGCGTTTTTGACACGGCTGTGAATCTGAAAGAGAAGATATTTCGTTATAGCTTAGTTCGCGGTTATTGGGTTTTTCCATCTGGAATTTCTCAGTAGCAGACCGCAATCAGGATTTGTGCAATAGGTTCGCCTCCCTATAACGTGGGACTTAAACATAACTGGTGAAATGTGGGTGTACTATAGGTACTTATACCTCTGCTTAATCCCTTCGGGGATTACAGGCGTGATGTTATGTTTTGGCGTGATCTTAGTTCGCGGTTCTATACTGAATGAAGTAAAAGCGAGAGCGGCCCATGCGCAGCGACGCGGTGGGTCGGTTTCCGAAATGTCACGCGGACGATGCCGAGGGCAGAAGCTAGTATAAAATAAATATAAACAGTTCACACCTGTGCTCAAGGGGGTAGGCAGAGCCTTCAGAACACCACGTGCTATGATCCTTACTTACTCCCTTTGCTTGTTTCGTCTTAAAAACCTAATTGCTTGTGCAAATAAAAGTACAGGTACAGGTAATTTTACAAAAAGAAAATCCTACGACCGAGAGCTAGCATTAAAAGAAAATATAAATACATCCTCTCATAAACATATCGGCGTCACGCCACGACATGGGGGTGAGAGGAGGGGTAGGTAATCCGACACTAATCCTACATTACGCAATCGAGGCACGAGGCATTGAACCTCGGCTTAGTTATTTGTTGTACATACATCAGTAATTTGTGGCCTAATTATGTCAAATTGTAGTCTACTGCAGTGCACTCGGCAGTTGAATAATTAGGCTTACTTAGTCGAAATTAGGTCCCATAATTGGTAAAACTAGATTACTAAAACAAGCTGACTTTGAATACATTTGCATCTAGATTCTAGGGGGTGAATGAGTATCAACAACCATGGGAACTGTGAAACATGACTATGTTGTCACAAAAAAAAAAAACATTTGAGAGATATTTAAATATCAGTACCTTCTGAATAAAATTATCGGTGACTACGAAATAAGCAATTTAACAAAAAAAAAATGTTTTGTATAGTTATATTAAAATACCCTTACGTATCTGCCCAACCCTTCCGGGAATACAGAAATGATTTTATGTAAATTTGTATAAAAAAATACCCAATATGTCCGTAAAATGTATATGCAGGAATAATATAGTATATTAATCAGTCTGCCGGACAAAATCATACGGCACAAAAGTGAAACGATTCTGTGTCGTCTGTGCCTCACTAGTATTAAATATTTATTTCATTTTAAACGTGGCATATAAAAAAATATGCTATGGCTTCTTTAACATGACAAAACACATGGAGTAAATAATCAACAGAGGCCGAACGTCATGCAATTGCTCTGAAATAGTAGGTACTGCCAATTTTCTACCAACAAAATAAAATGCCCACTTAGCAGCTCCAGCAGTATCAGGTTAACACATAACTAGGGATCGAAAACAGACACTAGCATTACTTAGATAGGCATTTTATTGTAGGCACTTCTTCAATAGTCGAAGCAATGCGCATAGTAAATATTCTAGAGTCTGGCACACGAAAGTTGATCCTGAGATTTAATCGAAAGTTTTTATATGGCAACATTCTCAAAACGTCAGATGAATGTCATTCGACTTGTAAATTGTCAGACTATTCGTGTGTTTTCATTGATTTTATTGTCGGATTTTAACATAAAAAATGAACAAAACAATAAAAAGTGAGGTGCGGAAGTTATTGTATACTATGATGAATTCATTTGACGAAAAACAACAAAAGAAACAATTTGATTACAATGAAAAACAGCAATGTTTACTTGCGATAACAGACTTTATAGGTTAGTTTATAGACTTAATTTTGATACTGTATACTATATTTTATTTCAAATTAGCCATGTTTACCTTATTCGCATAATTGTATAGTAAATGGTTTATTTGCAGGCAATTTGAATATCGAAGGTACATCAATTAAGGAAACTATTACAAAACTAAATGCTTTGGAAGAGGATGAGCTAATTAAAACCCAGAGTCAGTATTTGGAAGAAATTTCATCAATCACTGGTATGGACATAGTTCTGGAACGAATACTTATAAATGTATAGTACCTACTACCTAGTTTATATTTTATTATTATCTTTTTCAGGAGTTAGCGTTCCAACTTTAAAAAGAATAAAAAAGGAAGGACGAGTGAATGATGGAGTTTTTAGTACACCTGGGAAAAAGCGGCCCCATAAGCCCACAGTGTCTAATTTGGATAGTTTTGATATGAATGCTATAAGGAATAAAATTAATGAATTTTACTTAGTAAAAAAACGAGTTCCTACATTGCGATGCTTATTGACTGAACTACGGGAATCTATTGAGTTCACTGGCTCTCGTGAAACTTTGCGTCGCATATTACATAATAATGGCTATGAGTTTAAGAAAAACAAAAATGAACGATCCTTGCTTCTTGAAAGATTTGACCTTGCAGCTTGGAGACACAAGTTTTTACGAACTATTTCTTCCAAACGTGTAGAAGGTAAACCAATAGTTTATCTAGATGAGACATATGTTCACCAGAATTATAAACCCAAGAAGTCATGGCAGGGCCCTTCAACAACTGGCGTCATAGAAAAGATATCTGCAGGAAAAAGGTACATAATTGTTCACGCTGGTTCAGAAAAAGGCTTTGTACCAAATGCACTTTTATTGTTTAGCACTAAATCAAAAATGGCAGACTACCACCATGACATGAATTCACAAAATTTTAACAAATGGTTAGTGGAAAAACTTTTACCCAATTTGAACAAGCCAAGTATAATTGTCATGGATAATGCAAGTTATCACACTGTGCAAGTAAATAAGCCACCTACGACACAGAATGTGAAAAACAAAATACAGCAGTGGCTTAGAGAAAATAACATTGAGTTTGAAAGTCATTGTACAAAGGCTGAATTGCTTTGTCTGGTTCAGAAACATAAACCGGAGCCAGTTTATGAAGCTGATAAGCTCCTAGAACAGCATGGTCATGAGGTACTGCGTTTGCCTCCCTACCACTGCGACTTAAATGCCATAGAGCTAATTTGGAGTCTTGTCAAACGTAAAATTGCAAGTAGAAATATAAATTTACCATCAGTTGAAGTGGAAAGAATCATAAGGGAATCCTTTGAGTCCGTTACACCAGCAGATTGGAAAAAAAATACTGATCATATTATCCATGTAGAAAATACTTACAAAGAAAGAGATAGAATTACCGATGAAGAAATAGATCGTTTCATCATAAATGTTTGTGAAGATAGCAGCAGCGATTCGGATGCATCACTAGAAATAGACTTTTTAGATTCTGATTTTGATTACGATTCATAAAATAAAGTATTTAATTAATTAACTGTTTATTTTTATTTCTATGTACAAAGTTACATATGCTAAATAGTGTGATGTCTATGAACATCTTCAGCTTCACCTTAATATGCTCTTCTCTGAAGTTTTAATTTTATGGTGGTTTGGCAGCTATTGTCTAGAAAATATGTCAAACCAACGTATTTATTCATGAGATAAAACTAATCTGACAATTGAAAAATTGGCTCAACATAATAAAAAATGTATTGTTTTTAATCGAGTATCAAAACTATTTATTCCTACTGTACTCAGTGATACCACACGTGGATTTTTTAAATTTGCCGCACTTTTTCAGGATCAACTTTCGTGTGCCAGACTCTAGTCTACTTTAGGGCCAGCACCCACTGGCGGCACGGCACGGCAAGGGATTTTATGCAACTAATAAGAATATAACTTAACAGTATGACAATAAATTTGAAATTTCAATGATAATCATCCTAGGTACAAAAACAAAGCAAACTTAAACTCAAAGCATTTATTTCAATTAAACCATTTACAGGCACTTTTGAATTTTGAAAGAGTCGATCAGATAGAAAGTTGAAGCAGCCGTACCGCTTTGGCATGCCGCTGTCGGCAGCGTTCGGAATGCCTCGGCATCCCTCGGGATGCTTGCAAGAGTTATGACTGTTGTAAAACAATGAACGTGTTTTATCACGACGCGATTGTATGACCCTCGGTCTCTGTGGTCAAACCTACTCTACGCACATACCAACATCGTGCAAATAACATCCTATTTAGCATATCACTTATAAATGCCATAATAACGTTAGTTAACTCACACCATTATCATTGTCAACTAAATTATTCATGTTATACAAGTTCTGTTTGAGTGACTTATTAACGCTGGCAAGAACCACGTGGACAAATGTGGACGAGGCGGTAAATTCACCCTAAATAGGTAACACACGATCAGTCACAATCTGAATCATTTTGAAGCCTATTACTAATCCATTGCTTAAACGTAAATAACGCAATAAAGGTCATCGAACTGTCAAAATGAAAACCATTCCTACTGTTAGTGTGTTACATAACTACCCCGCTGGTCACAAAGAGAAAACATGACGTCACAGTACGGTTTGACCAATGACCGTGCCATGTACGGACGCAAATCTTCTACTATGGAAATAAAAATATTAAATTCATTAATTGACAGATAAGGCACAGCCTACACTGCTGGGTTGAAATTGAAATTATGCATAAAAGTCCCATATACAGCGAACGTAGACACTAAGGAAAGATTTTTGAAAAAAAATCCCATAAAAGGGGTACCTAATAGGGGATCAAAGATGGAAGTTCGTGATTTTTACCGATGTGAAACCCCATCGGGCACACAGCTTATAAATTATAACTCCGAACTGATATTTTATCGTGTAATCGAAAGCTGTTTGAAATCACACATATCCGGGAACTATTTATTTACTTTGGAAGACTTACAGCTAAACAAAACAGACTAAGAAATTTAAAATGTGACTGACAGCCAATAACAAGTCTTCACATATACATATCAGAATAATGATAGAAGAAATACGTGAACAACACAGTACTGCTAATAAAAACAATAAACCGCCAAAGCCAAAACTATACATATTAGTATTATATACATACAACAATACAATATAGGTGGTAACACTAGGCTACTCAGGCTAACATAACCCTAGTCCTATTCATCCTGCAAATATTCGTCCTGAACGGTATCTCCTCAACTAACGCCAGAAATTCGAGCGAGCAAGGCAATTACTCGACCCACACTGAATTCTATTAGGGGTGAGGCGTATTTATCAAAACATTATAGAAATAACAGATATTCTGGTTCAATTAACTATAGGCCTAGGCATCCAATTAGATGGCGGCGTTTAATAAATGGCCTAGGCGTCCACTTAGCTGGCTAATTTAACCAGATGGCTGCGATATCTATACAGGGTGGCTGACATCGACACGCAAACTGAAACCATGAACTCAGCACATAATTCTAGAAAAATCTGGTGTTTCATAGAAAAGTGCAATCGCTACGCGGTCAAAATGAATGGACGAGCTAATAATAATAAAATAACCGACGACAAGTTTCAAATCAGGGGCTTCAGTATCATGTACGATCTTCGAATCACGTGAATCAAAGAGTGTCCATGGAGTTTCTTGCCCGTTCTTCTCCATAGGTACCCACTACGCTTTGGAATGGGTAACTAGCTTCATCTTTCTGACTGACCGACCCCTTGACAATTCAAAAGTGCCTGTAATTGGTTTAAATGAAATTAATGCTTTGGGTTTGAGTTTGAGTTTCACGTCGACGTCCCTGCCACCTTGTATACAAGCTGAGCTGACTGTGTGAAAGTTCGTCGACCTTACTAGGATCATACACCTAATATAATTCAGCACATAATATTTTACACACTCACCATTGTGTGCCTCCTTTGTTTTGAGCAGCTCATTCAACCGCAAGGCTTACACGAGATTGTTTTAAACTGCAAAAGACAAATAGTTGAGCATGAGAAAATGTAGAGTAAGTTTCGTAAGGTGGTTTTCGCGCTTGAAGACGAAGGGGAGTCACGGACAAAGTTAAATGCGATTGTCAAGGTCCCATATTTAGTCAAGCACATCGTGAATATCTGTTCCCAGAAATCCCTCGGAAGATTTTTGGGATGTCTTGAAGTTCTGAACTTAATCATTTTGGAACAGACCATTCCTATCCTAGCATAGATAGGCAACTAAGGAAATATGTATATCAAAAGAATGGAAATTGACCATGTATCTTCCTTTTGTCCAGAACATTATATGTAAGCGTATTTGCGGTCGAATCGTTAAGGGGGGATCCTCAGCTGTAGCCTACCAAATTCAAATTTTATTTAGTTTTTTGCAAAATGTGATTTGCGAGTGTAGGAATATAAATTTCATATCAATCTTCAAATTTTGGATTTTTTTTCTACCTAAGAATTTTCCTATAAAATATTCTGAGAAATTCTTAGGTCTTCAAAAAACCAAAGATAATTTGAATTTGGCATGCTACAACTGAGGATTCACCTTAACGCAAATACTCTCATAGCTGTGTAACCATTGCATAAATGTGTGTAGCTCTTTCCTTGTCTTCGGATATTAAGCTCAAACAAATACATTCGATGTTTTTCTTTCTCTCAAGTATGGAAGCAAAAAGTTGTAGCAACGAGCAAAGCAAATTTCCTTCCGCCTTGTACAAACATACACACAGAAAGCTGTTTTTCCAAAATATACATACCATAACTGATGCCTCACAAGCCTTCGAAGTTGGTTGTAAACATTCAGACCGAGTTCTTTGATTTATTAATCTTTTGGCCCGACCCGAAGTTCGGAGAGGCTTTAACAAATCTGGAACATCTACCTCAGCCGTGTAAACGTGCCTAAACAAGTTTGGTTAGTATTTATGTCCACAAGTGTCGGCGTATGAATGAACATCTGTTTATTGTTTTAAGATAACTAGTCAACAGTCGTTTACGTGGAGTAATTAATTTTTTATGCTCTTCCTAGCATCCAATTATGCTGAAATTTGGCATAGGGATTTGAGTTTGGTGACAATCCAAAAAATGGAACCATTGAGCTGGTCTAATGATGCAGCCGGAAGGTGGCTATAGGTACTTCTCAACCAAACAAGAGGTCTCGTTGGATTTCTCATGTACTTGTGCCAAATTTCAGCTTAATTAGATTGAAGGAACACACATGAAAAATAGATTACTCCAACCGGAAACACAATACTTTAGTACTACAAAGTATTAAACAATTGTGGTTGTACCTTACCTAAATAATAACCCGAAAAGTACTTATTATTTATATTGCTTTGGAAAGCTAAGGGTCCGTGGAAGTTATTAAAACTAATTGGGTCCGGGGTCACTACCACCCTTCTTCTTTTCTTTTTTAAAGACTGAAAATCTAAAACGAATCTTGTCGAGCAAAAATTTTACCTTTGAGCTAAGTTTTTGTCACTTTGGGTGATCTTTAGACAGATACAATTTTTTATTGATCGTAGACCATAATTTAAGAATTTATAATAAAATTGAATATTTTCAAAAAATGCGACACAAAAAGAGAATAAAAAAATGTCTGAAGTCAAGAGAGTTCCCAAAAAATATTAAAGGCCATCTAGCTTCTAAATTATAAGTTATCGTTGAATATACATGAGGGTGCTTCGGGAAGCCCTTGGAGAGAGAATTCAAAAAAAAATCTTTGGACCTCTTTTTGTGGCCCATCCTGTATCACCTATCGAGCATCGGGCATATGTGTGCCTTTCGCATGAGGTCCTGGGTTCGATTCCCGGGTCGGGCAAAGTGTTATTGGGTTTTTCCATCTGGAATTTCTCATTAGCAGCCCGGAGTCTGAATTTGTGCCCGGTTGGTGGCAATAGGCTCGCCCCCTATTACATGGGACTTAAACTTAACTGACCGAAATGTGTCTGTACTATAGGTGCACCTGTGCCTAACCCTTCTGGAATACAGTCGTGATGTTATGTGTCTATCGAACCTCTTGCAATATCTTGACAGACAAAACTCGTCTGTCTAAGACCGAACCTAGGTCATCATTCTTCGGAACCAAACCATTCACTATGTAATGTCCTAATTTCGTTAGTTCGCGTTCAGTCTTGCCATAAATCGGAGGAGTCTCCCTCGGACTGTCTACTGTATACCCGATCTAGCCCCAATTCGTCAAGGACACGCGTCCATTACGACCGCCAAGATGTTATTTATGTTTTGTATTAGTCTGTCCTTTGTTGGTATGGGACTTGAATGGGTGTTGTCGAGGACATGAAAGTATGTTGTGTTACTTTTATTGTTTTTTTTTTTTTTTTTGTAAACTTCGCTAGCTCTCGACATTTATAACTGTTAATTTACATGGTGTACAGAATATAGAGTATTCTGTTCTATTCTGGCCCAGCAACTTGATCAAAGGAACTATGAGATCGTCTTTCGAGTAAACTACATAATATTATAACAGCGCTTTTATTTTCCTAAAAAGATGTTACTTGCAAGTAATGGCAATATCCGAACCCGAACTAAATAATTAACTACATGTTACTGCTAAAAACTACGAAATTTTTCGCAAAATAAAAAACTAATAAGTAATTGAGTGAGGTTTCTAAACGAATTGTGCCAAAAAACCACTTTAACTGGAATTATGAATGGTTGGAAAGCTTTCATTGTACCCCGAAATACCCCGAAAATCAGTATACCTCGTCTACACAGGTCTTTTCAGGAAACGCAACACCGGGTTTGGTGACAGCCTGCTACCGAATCGGATACAAGTAACAAAACTGAACAAAACAATTCATTCCGTTCTGTCCAGTCTTTTATTTTATATTCAGCTGACGACACAGCTACGATTTTATTCCTAGAACGAACACAATCGCATGGATGGAATTATGAGAGGTTATTTTTAAACAATTTTTGCGATGCTATTAAATTATTCACCAGTGGCGATGTATAAATTGTAATTTGGACCATACTGCCCATAACTTAGACAGCCAGCCTTGCTACTAACTGGCTGACTTAACTTTTGTGACTTTTAATACGGCATGATGTCACATAATGAAGGAAAGTCATCAAAAGGTTTTAATTCGAAAGTCTTTCACGATTAAGGCATTAGTAAATTCCTTCATATACATTTCAAAGGCTAAAAAGGAGTGAGTAAGATTGACCCTGACATCCCTTGTCCTTAGAGATCCAAAGAATGAATTCTGGGAATTTTATTACCCACGTTCTCTTTGACGTCATTTCTCTATCACAAACTGTCTCCTCCACCATATTTCTGCAATCATATAGTCATTATACAAAAGCCTTTGTGCCGGAATTAATAACAATAACAAATAGCCTTTTAACAAGCAATCAATAGCAAGGGCGAACCACTTGATGGGCAGGAGTTGTTTGCGTGACGAGCCGAATCAACAGTGCTATTAACACGCTGGGCTTTTTAAATTCTGCTTACTGCCCGATAATTGCCGGTAGAGACTTGAAGTCTAGTGCTCCTGGTAATTCCAGGAATAGGAGGTATGGTCTGTCAATTTTATGAGGAATGATATGGACATGTTCATCGACGTGTAGGCCTTTTGGATATTTGTTTTGTTGAACTGCAAATTTCTAATTGATAGAATATGTCTACATGATTCGAGATAGACTAGCAGTTTCAGTGCAAAGATTCTAATATTTGTGGGCCATTTGCGACAGCTTTCGTCCAAATTAATACAAAAAGTCCAACCAGAGGCCCTGCTGGGAGTAAACGTAACGTAAATTCGAACGATTTTTGAATCGAAAATACAACTATTAATTATATTCTTTATTTACATTTTGGTTTACGTTACATTAACTCCCCGCGTTCGAGTTGGGCCAACAGGCTCATGCTTCCCGCTCGCCATACATTTATCAAATCAACAGTTTCACTGTCCGCGAAGCAGACACAATAATTAAACAATCGCAATAATTAATTTTGATCGCCGAACAAGGAACGGGCTAACTATGTTGTTGATATTTGCTTAATTCCAAATACGCCATAATCACACTAAACAAATTTTATACAAAATAAGTCGATGGCGACACGATACCAGCGAAGTATAATCGCGGCTATCGTGTCGCCATCTATAATTACGTATAGGAACTGTAATTTTACTAGACGTTCGTGCTAACTGGGAGGGGAGACCTCAGACTTGTAGCCGACCACTGCATATTATAAAATTAATGGGAAAAATGAGACTGATAACATTTTGTGGGCTATGGTTTCTTTGGCAGCCACCTTAAGTGTCAAGTCAACGACAGAGCACGGCAACGCCTCAGCTTCTTAAGACTGCACTGTCAATACTTTCCATACAATCCAAGTGTTTCACCGCTTACTCGCACTACGACACATTATGTTTAGAAACTGACGGTTTTAAATGGCAGTCCGTAACAGAAGTTCTGCGCTCAACGCACTTACGGCGCCATGATTTGTATTAGTACTGGCGTCTCTAGACGCTGCCGGCGCGGTGACTTCGTGCTCTGTGGTGTCAGCGTAGCTGTTCTATAACCCTCTTAATGTGCCTCTTTCTTGAATTCCTATATTCATTTAAAATTCACACCAACATCATCATCATCATCTGCCTGCCTTCTCCCAACTATGTTGGGGTAGCCTTCTAGTCTAACCGGATGCAGCTGAATACCAGTATTTTACATGGAGCGACTGCCTATCTGACTTCCTCAACCCAGTAACTGGGTAATACGATACCCCTTGGTAAGACTGGTTGTCAGAATTTCGGGCTTCTGACGACCCGTTACGACTGTCAAAGATCCACGAATGACAGCCGGGACCAACTGATTAAAGTGTTTTCTGAGTCATTAATTTGCATTGCATTGCATTCACACCAACATCATCAAGGACCATTAATACAACAAGCATAACTGACATTTTATTCACATTTAAACTATTGCACGAACTGCTTGCAATACCGTATATTATACAGCTCAGCTATGCAAGCAAGACGTGCAAGTTTTAAGAATCACAATAATATACAAGTTAGTGTTCAGATCAGCTGCTAGTTCATTTAGTTTAGTACAGTAACCCGTTTTCCACCAGTTAGCTCTTGAGACTTGCGGGGAATAATAAGTGGTATTTTTCTTGGATTGCCGTCTATTGTGATCAGGGTTGGAAAGATCCTGGTTTAAGAGTAGATCGTCGGAACTTCCCGAGAGCATCCGAGCTTTTTGGTCAGATCTGCGAGCTATTAACTGGTGGATAGTGTGCTAGTAAACTATTAGGAAGAAAAGAAAGAAATATATTTTATATGGGACACGCACAGGAAATATAAACATACATACATACATACATACATACATACATACATACATAAACTCACGCCTTCTTCCCATGGGGGTAGGCAGAAACTACAGAACGCCACCTGCTACGATCCTTACATACATTTCATTTCATTTCATTTATTTATTTTGTGAATCATAGGTGATTACAGGTGTTTTTCAATATAAATCTATTGTACAAACCATGTCCCGCCGATAGGCATACAAAATTAGAATATGAACAATGTCAAAGTTACACAAAGATGTCAAATTATAAAGTTGTCATAATAATAAAGGGAAAATGTCATGAAAATAGGAAAAGATAAATATACACAATGCCAGAAGATTGCAAAAAACACAAACTCAAAATTACATTTAAGAAAAATATATATATAAATTATAAAAATTGATTAAAATTTGTCATCCAAATACTCCTTGACCGAATAATATACCTTGTCATTTAGTAGCTTAAAAAGGTTACTTTTGAATTCATTATAATTCTTACTATTTCTAATATGACAAGGTAATTTGTTATACAATTTTGGTGCCATTGCATAGACACTTTTATAAGCAAAAGCAGTTCTGGTCATTATTGTTTCTAACTTATCTGAGCGACGTTGACTTTCTACATGATTAAACAAGTGTATATTGGTTTTTACAAACATCAAAACCTCATAGATATACAGCGACGGTACTGTCAGAATATTTAGATCCCTAAAGTGTGGCTTACATGTATCTGTTGTTCTTAATTTGCAGATGGCTCGGATGCATCTTTTTTGTGCCAAAAGTACGGTGGATATATTTGTAGCATTACCCCAAAATATGAGTCCATACCTTAATGTGGAGGCTACATACCCGTGGTATGCCGTTAGGAGGGCCGTTTTGTTTGCAACTTTACCTAACATATATAGGGCATAAGAAAACCGGTAAAGTCTTAAACAGACACTATCAATTTGAGTTTTCCATGTCATGTCATTGTCAATGTGCAATCCTAAAAACTTTGTAGTGTTCGTTTCTAGTACTGCGTCTCCTTTGTACCCGATTTGGTATTGTGTTGGTTTTCTTTGTCGAAGTTTAAAGTCCATTATTTTAGTTTTTGTTAAATTAATTTTAAGGTTGTTGGCATTTAACCATTCTATGATTGACACCAGTTCAGTGTTTATATCTAATTCAATATCTTTAAAGTTACCCTTGTCGAAAACAATAGTGCTATCGTCTGCAAATAAGCACATCTGATGACTAGTTACATTGGGGAAGTCATTTATATAGCAGATAAAAAATAAAGGACCTAACACAGTCCCCTGTGGAACACCATACGAAATTGTTCTCGTACTTGAGGAGTATATTGTTTCAGTTTTTGACTTAATGTTGACTTGGCTAATCTGAGTACACTGTTTTCTACCTTCTAAATACGATTGTATGAGGTCCAGCACATTACCTCTAATGCCGTAGCTAAAGAGCTTTTGTAATAGTATTTTATGGTCAACATAATCAAAAGCGCGCGTCATGTCCATGTACATTGCTACAACCGGCTTTCTGTTGTCCATGTTGTGGTGTATCTTTTTAAGGAAATTGTACACTGCCATGGTAATAGTTTTATTTTGCCTGAATCCCATTTGTTCCTTACAAAAAATGTTGTTTTTTTCAAAATATTTGTTGAGTCTAATATAAATTACTTTCTCAAGAATTTTTGAAAATATAGGAATTAACGCTATAGGTCTATAATTGCACATTTTTGTTTTATCATCTTTTTTGTGTAATGGCTTGATAATCGATATTTTTAGAGCTTCTGGGAAAACTCCATTGTGTATACAAGCATTTATTATTTCACATAACACTGGTGCGATAATAGGTCCTACTGATTTGATCACACTGGTCTTGATGTCATCATAACCTGTACTGTTTGTGTTTTTGAGGTTCTTTATTATAGTTATCATTTCTTTTGGGACTACTGGTTCCATGAACATAGATTTGTGGGATTTTAAAACATTCGTGTTATTATAAGTTTGACAGTTTACATTGGATTGAACTAGGTCTATGAAATAATCATTAAAATTTTGCGCAATAATTTGAGGGTTTGTAATACATTTGTTGTTTACCTCAATAGCGCTAATATGTGTTTTCGGCACGTTACTTTTCAAATTGTTTATTATTTTCCAGGTAGCTTTAGACTTATTGTTACTAGTTTCTATGTAGTAGCTGTTTTGTGCTTTTTGTGTCTGCTTGATAACGCGGCGATACCTGGCGCTAAATGTGCATAAAGCAGATTTAGTGTCTTTGTTTGGGTTTAACCTATATTGCCATAGCAGAGACCGTCTCTTTTTGCTGCAGATTTTAATGCCCGGTGTGATCCACTTTGGTTTATGAGTTGTCGGTATTTTGCATCTTACTATTGGGAAACATAGGTCGTAGAAAAGTTTGAATAATTCAAAAAACGCATTATACTTTTCATTAGGGTTATTTGCTTCAAAAGTGTCTGAAAAGCTCAAGTTGCCTATGCATTGCCTAAACCGATACATGTTTTCCTTGCTGTAATCGCGTTTTTGAACATAATAATATTTCAATGCACACGTTTGTTGTACCGGAAACTGCATCAATTGCGCTAAATGATCCGATACCCCCAATTCTAGTATCTCACTATTACAACCCCGTATATTGTGAAAAATATTATCTAGGCAAGTACCACTACTGGGCCTAGTGGGTTTCTCTATTTCGATTTTAAGATTAAACTCGTTTAAAAGACATTTAAAGATAGAGGAATACTTCGTTTTTTGTAACATATCAATGTTAAAGTCACCGCAAATTATAATTTTATGTCCATTTCTATAACAGATTTGTCCTAATATATATGTTAAATTGTCAAAAAATATTTCCATTTTGTTTGGTCCTGGCACTCTATATATACATACTATTGTAATTTTATGATCCGTTAGCTCAACCGCACAGCATTCAAAAACATTGCAGACATTTGTCACTTTCACAAAATCTATCTCTGTATATCTAATATGGTTGTGTATTAATATACAAGACCCACCGTTCCGTTTTTGTCTAGTAAAGGAGGTAGCTAAAGTGTAATTTGGAATGTTCAAAAGATCAACATCGCTCATCGTCATATTGTGTTCAGTAAAACATAAGATATGTACATATTTGCCACTATTTGAAAGAGTGTCTATAAATTCCGTTATTATGTCATTCTTAGCCAGCAGCCCATTTATGTTTTGATGTAATATACTTAGGTTATTGTACACGAAAAAGATTGTTGTCCTTAGGAATATACTCCTTGTGCCTCGTTTACGTTCATACATACACGCACGCCGGTTGTGAGTACTACGCACCTGACCTTTCTGAAGAACATCACCAATAAGGTGATAGGAGGGGAGGGTGTAGGGAGTAAGTGGCCCTACCAACATCTGAAGAGCCAAAGCCAACCTCACCTGCCTGCGGTACACCCTGCTGAATTTAGCAACGAGGCTCTGACGGATCGCCACTTATGGGGTTTTGTAACCAACTTATCCTCGTTTGTGGCCCGTGCGATTTCCGGATAGAATAGAACCAACCCATTTCATTCCGTGGGTGTCGTAAAAGGCGACTAAGGGAACAGCTGGGGCATTCTATTGTTTTCCTCTGTGTGGTACTAACAACGCACACCCAAGCTAAGGTTGCGGTAAGGCTAGGGGGGAGCCTAGTCGCAAGCGTGCCTGTTGTCTGGGATCGGGCGCCCCCAGGCACTAACAAGCCTTACTCTACAGAGCCCCGCATGTAGAGGACATGCGGGGCTCTGTAGAGTGTCGACAGATTTTTCCCTCTGCTTTTCGGGGGAACTAAATGAGTATTTCAATTAATAATAATCAAGAAATACAAACAGTAAAACAAATATAAATGAGCATTTCAAACTAACAAAATTAACATTAAAAACAACACAAGTAAAAAATAAAAGACCTGTGCGAGGCCAAAAAGGCTCATATCCCAGCAAAAAGCTGCGATATTTAAAAAAAAAAAATGCGCAGCGCTATGGTATTTTAATAGGGCCCGCTGTGATGCCACGGACACACCTACGGACATCTATAAATCCCACGAAAAAAAAACGAATAAAAAAATAAAGCATTCAAAATAGTTTAGAAAAAAAAGACAAAAATAAATAAATAAAAACCATGATTATGTATGTCAATGAATATTAAGATCGACCCACGCCCGCGAATGGCGGTCATACTCATAGGTGAGCTAAGATTTATTATTGAGAGAATCAACTAGAATATTAACGTTGAGTTATAAACAGAAACGAGCCGTACCGCTAGACTAGTAGTCCTGAAGTTATAGATCAGTAGAAGTCAATATCCGAGCAAGCAGATACTATATGCTACCTATGAACTAGCTGAGCTGGAATTTTAATAGTTCACAATGTCAACCAACAACTAATATATTGCATTGTAAGCTAGTATATTACCATTTTGCTCTAACTCGCTTTCGCTCTTTAAGAAAAACTAAACTGCAAGTTGATGTATCTGACATCAAATTGCAGTTTAGTTTTTCTTAATAGCTCTCAATCGGACTGTGCTCTAGGTAAGCCAATTAAATTGACTTCCCTGTTCCAGAATTTAAGAAATACTGCTACCATGACCCGTTCGACCTTAATGTTCGCCTCACCTCTTTCACATCCTTACCGTGTGTGGAAATGTGGATGTAAGGGCCTCGAAGCCTGCTTTCATTAGGTGCAGTGGCTAGAGTGACTTCACCACACCGTTTCGTATATGTGCAGTTATCCAGCCAGGCTGAACTGGTTCAGGTTAGCCTGTTCAATTTGACTATACCATGTATGGTATGGTTTATCATAATTTTGTAACTGTTCGTTTACCCAATCCGGGATTGAGATACTTTTCAACAAATCAACAAGAAGCACAATCAGCATATAATATTCCCACTGCTAAACACAGGCGTCGTTTTTCTTTGAGGTCATGTTACATGTCTTCGAATTTTTGGTTCTAGCACATGCCGGCTTCTTCACGATGTTTTCCTTCACCGTTTTGAGAGCAGTGCTGGTGAAATAATTTACACAAAGTAAAGTGCCTGCTTCGGTTCGAACCTATGACCTACAATTCGTAAGTCGCGGCAGTTACAACCACTACTCGACAAGTATGCGAATCAAACCAAAACGATAGACGGTAAAGATTCTTGACAAAGACACAATAAATGAACAAATTGTTGCGAGAACTTTCCAGACCCTTCGTTTAAACTTTGTTGAGGTGAAGGAGGACAGAGGTCAAAGGAAAGACATGACCTAACTTTAAAATGGAAAAGTTTTAAAGTTATTTAAGACATGTAATACTTTTTAGCCTTTAAAAAGTTTTAACGATTTATTAGAAGAACATGTACGGACGATCGAGGGATGTTTTTAAGACCTCAAACATTATGGTTATATGCTCTGGCTGTTCGCTCAAAAGCTAACATGTATTTATTTTTACTTCCTTTTCTGTATTGACAGCATTTATGCTTACTCCAGAAGTCTAATCTCTTCTTCATGAGTGTTAAAAGCCACTGGTTTTTTTTACTAAAAATATCACATGCCTCAACCAGAAGTAGGGTATCATCAAGCTTAGTTAGGAGAGCATCATCATCAACCGCATCATCGTTTACCATCATTAGGCTGCTTTTCCACCAGAGATGAGCTATGCAGCAATGCTGCGAGGATGTGAAAGCTAAGCAACGAATCTATGTGACCGTTTCTATTAATGCTAAGCTGTGTAGCGGAGCGAGGAAGATGTTCTATGGAGATGCGCCGTCGCAAGATAGCTGTGCGAGGAAGATGCGCAGCACGAGCTATGCGATGAAGCGACAGTAGGAAAGGCACATAGCAACACAACTCGCGCATCCATAGCTCCCACCCATAGCACGCATCCTTCCATATACAAAACATAGATTAGTTGAACCCGTTTTCACCAGTGCTATGCTATGTGGACCAATGAATATTATTGGTGGAAAAGCAGCCTTATTCTCTCTTGTCCTTATCCTAATTGTCCGAGCGAGCGCGAAGCGTCTCAGTTTCAGCTTGTGCAAAAATGCTTTCGTCTGTCCGGATGTCCGGTTGTTCTCCTCTACAGGTCGCATCTCTCAACCAATTCTCGTGAACAGGTTTGATAAATTATATGGAACTTTTTCGTCTAATCGAGTTACGAAAATTTTCAAAATGGCGGAGATATAGGGGATGGAGACGTAAAAATAAATACATATTTCAGCCATCTCGCGCCCTCTGAGCGGGCTTTTTTGTTTTTAAGGTGCGCGGTGAACATTTATTCAGTTGTAAGCTATGTTGAGACAGACTCGCGAGGTGTACAGCTCACAGAGCCATGAGTTCATTTGGGCTAGCCGCTACATGTCTTCTTCTGCCATACTTTAGTCGCCATCTCTGTAATCATCGAATCATTGCTCAGCCCAAAGGTCACTTTTAAAAGTAATGTATCTAAAGCCATATAGATATCCCACATTTGATTTATACAGAATTTGTGGCCTAACTATACCTTTTAAACATCATTCTATTTTTGCATAAATATCTTCCAGTTAACCACGAGAGCCAGGCTAGGAGAAGAAATTATATTGTGGCTTACTCTCCGGGGGTACGCACGGCTTTTGCGAGATGTTAGTATGTTTGTCAATCAGCGTACGTATACAATAAAGTTAACCCAAAACTACAGTTCCACCACGAGGTCTCGTATCAATGGAAAAAAGTTATAACCGATTGGCTTATGAGGAGGCAGAGCAACTTTTGGTCAGAATTGTATAATAATATACTTGGATTCTTTACCATAATGTAACACCTTGTGTTTACCTAATGTTATCTTCAACTTCGATTATAATGGCACAATCAGAAAACATGTAAACTCAAATATAAATACACACTAACGCACTCACGCACACATAAACATAAACACACACACAAAATCCCACATTTACACAATTTGATTTCACACACGCACATACAATTACACACTACACAGAGCTAATAGTTAAGTATTTCTCTAGGTCATTGTTTCTTTTTGATCTGCTTAAATTAGTACCTACTTTAATTCAATCTTTTTAAATTCTTGTTTTGTTTTATAAAGTCGAAATTTTGTCTAAGATCCTGGGAAGGAGCGAGACAACCCCAACACAATTATTATTAATAACTTACTGGGGCTGTTTCATTTAAAATTCCGAAAATGTAATCGTTTGAGACCAAAATAAACAATTTATTTTTTTATCTTACCTCCAGGTGTTATACCGGTCGAACGCAACACTATCCATCTGACTAGTCTTTGCCCAACTATGTTGGGGTCGCCTTCCAGTCTAACCGGATGCAGATGAATACCAGCGTTTTACATGGAGCGACTGCCCACCTGACCTCCTCAACCCGATATGAAAAAAATGTTTTAAGATGAATAAAAACTGGCAAATCAAAACAAAGTTTCCGTAGTTCTTATTCACAAACAAACTATTGTCACAGACAATTGGGAAGCAAAAAGGATGTATTGTCATAAAAGACTTGGCAGTACAAAGACTACTTTACAGTCAGGATCCAGACGACGTAATCACACGCCTGAGGCACTTCCAACTTAGTACAAAGTTATCACTAGTGTATTTTCATGTCAAAGGGATTTGTCTATTGTATATACAAGTCGTAATTGTAATTTCCGACTAGGTACCTAACTATTTTTTTTTTAATTATTTAGTTAGTTGATTTTAACACGTGTAAATAATAGTAAAGTTGTAGTGATATTTGATAGTACAGTTTCAATGGATTTGCCTTTTCATTACAATTTTATAGAAGCTTTCAGATTTATAGTAGGTGAAACTTCACAATCTTTGGTTTTGAAAAAATATTTTCATTTGCAATTATATTTCGCGTTTTAAAAATCCTAGTGCCAGGGTAGCCTTAGCCTGAGCTCATCGTGCGACGTAAATATTAAAACAACCAACAGATATTGTAAAGAACTTTAATACTCAAGAACTTGCACTAGTCCGGTTTTGAGATCATTCTCCTCCTAGCCTACTTTATTAGTACAGGAACACCCCCCTTCCCCTTCACTAATGAATGCAACTCCAGTCTCAATGCGCTGCACTTCAAAGCGTCTCAGTGTCGGCTACCTTACTTTAATTCAAATGTAATTTTCTGTGCTGCTAAAGGATCATCAAAAGGCCATTTTTATTTACGCCAGTGTGCCTTTAAAACTGAAAGGTAGTCTTATGTAAGTTGACTAAAAACCTTATGGGGGTTACACGAAACTAGTTTTTTAAGCTAGGATAGCAAGCATGGTAATATCCTCGCTTACTTTCCTGGCTTGGCACATGCTAGAGCTGCTCACACGATGCTAGTAATTTTTTTAGCCAATAACATTGCGGTGACTTAGTCCGTAGAGTAAAATGATTCGATTGGAAACTATCTTCACCGGTGCACATGCCGGTCACACGAGGCTAGTACACATGCCGGTCACACGAGGCTAGTACCTACACATGGCTACATATCAAGCTATACATTTCCAATATAAGCTGACCTCTCATTGTACGGAAATCCTATACAATGCGAGATCAGCTTATACTGGAAATATATAGCTTGATATGTACACCGGGTTATACGAGGGTAGTTTTTGAAGCTGCTGGTCACTCTAGCCTCGTGTATATAGAACTATCCTCATTTTAAGGATAGTGAGCAAGTGAGAAAGATAGTAAGCTAGTGTGACTTTAACCTACAAGAATAAGTTGACTATTTTGCAAGATAATTCTATTGCTTTGGCTTCCACTATAAATCCCGCCAAACTGCCAACAGCTCATCTCGGCGCCAATCAACGAGCGCGAGTTGGAAAGGTTCCTGACGCGCTCACGCCCGCAAGCGTGGCGCCAAAGTCAGTCGCAACACCGAAGGAGCGGAGCCTGCATGCCGTCGTTGCATGCGCTCTACAAATCTAACAAATCCTGAGTGTCTTAACCACATAACTTCCCACTATCACGACCTAGGAACCCGTAAAACTATCAGCCCGTCCCGAGACGAATCGGAGCAGTGCTAACGTCCTGGTGGCAGAGCTGCTCGGCGGCGGGTAAGTGAGGCCACTTTTCAAGTATATTCAAGAAATCATTACAGTCAGACTCTATGAGTGTCACTGAAGTACGTAGGTAAGACATGGGTAGTCAGACCCGTTAACCAACTTGATGACTGGCTAATCTTTTTATCACACCACATGGGTATGGTAGAATACCTTAGGAGCTAGTCGCGTAAATACTGTTCATCCTGTGGGCTTAGCATAAGCATAATCAGCCTATATTGTTCCTACTGCTGGGACACAGACCTCTTTGTGAGAGGGAGTGGGCCGTATTCCACCACGCGGGCCCAGTTAGCGGGTTAATGGATGTCACATGTCTTCGAAATTTTGCTTCTAGAACATGCCTCACGATGTTTTCCTACTCCGTTTTGAGAGCAATGGTGATGAAATAATTTACACAAAGTAAAGTGCCTGCTTGGGTTCGAACCACGACCTACAACTCGTAAGTCGCGGCCGTTACCACTGGGCCACGGCTGCTCAGGGCACCCTGAGGGCCTAGACAAGTGGCAATAGTTTTCAAAGCGTTTCGTATTGCTATAACGACTGTCAACATGATTGACATAAACTTTTCTGTAGCTAATGTCAACTATTATATTTTTGAGTTTTCCATCATCGTTAACGCTGATAGAATGTGACTGTCTGGTCTAGACCACAGGTTCTCAACGTGGGCGATAACGCAGGGGGCGTTATCGCCCACGTTGGCGTTTGAGACTTTCAGGGGGCAGTAGAAGACTCAGAGAAAATCATATCCTATCTTACGACTATATAATATTACACGTTTAAATATAATCGTGGCAATAGCTGTTTCCGATGCGCGACAGATGGCAATTAAAAAAATAGGGGGCTCGAGAAAAAAAAACTCAAAGTGGGCGGTGGGTAAAATAAGGTTGAGAACCTATGGTCTAGACTAGACCCTCAGTACTTTACTTTTTCTACTATCATTTTCTTAAAATTACTGCCTTTTCTAATTCAAATCCTACTTTTAAGACCACTAGAAATTCAAGATCTATTTAGTATGTAAGAAATTAACTTCCTTGAGAATCTAATAAGGTGGCAGAAGGTAGTCACCAGTACAACTACGCCAAATCAACCCCTATGTGTTCAGCATAAGGTCTATAACGGGCTAAATTGGGTCCTATTAAACATGCACCCCAAAAATGAGGGTAACGACTGAAGTTTCCAATGAAGGTAATTGGGAGAAGTTCATGTGAGGAACTCGCATTTATCTTGGAGTAAGCGTTAGTTTTATTAGAGGCTGGCTATTCTTCCTTGAAACAGCTTGATTCGCTGGCTTGATAAAGTTAAGGTGTACCTTAGCGTTTTCCAACAAGTTTTTTACTAGTCTTTGTCACTTTTGATTATTTTCGGCTATGTGAACGTGCCATAAACTTTCTAGGATGAAAGTACCCAAGGTCAGACTAGGTTACAAGCTACTTTGCCACATCAAAATCGGTTTGGCAGTTTTGCCGCAAAAACACCGCCTCTTTCGATTTTGTAGTTGGTCACAATTCATTTTTTTTCTGCAACGTGAATAAACTCTTGAGAGGACTCTATTATAAATAATCTCAGCAAATGGTTTACTAACATAATAGTTTAGTCCAAAAATAATGAAATGCCCAGAGCTTGAAATTAGAGTGCAACTGCTTTGGACATAACTTAGATCCATTTTAAAGTTCATTGTCCTCTGAATCTCTTATGCAGCACGCACTAGGCGGGTTAAAAGCTACTACTGTTCCCAAGAGTGCCTTTCGTTTATTTTACAGAGACCAAGGTTATCAAATTCAAAGCATTTATTTCTATTAAACCATTTACAGGCACTTTTGAATTGTCAGGGAGTCGGTCACTCAGAAAGACGAAGCCCATTTCAAAGCGCAGTAGATTTCTATGAAAAAGAACGGGCAAGAAACTCCACGGACAATATTTTGAATCGAAATGTGTTACAAAATAATGCCATATAACTATGAATGTTTGTCAAGATGTTTGTTACTCCAATAGCGCACGAACGGCCGAACCGATTTGGATAAAATTTCGCACATAGATAGTGTCTTTAATTAATACATTAGATACTTTTCATCCGGATTTAATATCCTTTTCTGTCCAGGCCGGTCGTTTGTGAAATGCATTGCTAGTTCAAATGAAACGCGCGAATTTAATTAAAGAGACTCGTGATGGAACAATACTTGTTGTTGTGATCTTGTTCTCGTAGCTATAATAATCTGTATTCGTCATTTATTTTCGTTGGTTATATTATATATTTAGTATTTATACCGACCAACTCCGGTCGAGCGTTATTTTGTAGACTCTGTCGAGCGCCGCCTGGTGGCGCTGACATCTCGATAAGTCAAAGTCAAACGATTGTTTTAACGTATTTCCGACATATATATGTCGGAAATACTTTAAATCAATCGTTCGACCAGAGTAAAAGCTGAGTTTGTCGGTGGCGGTCGAGCAGTGAACACGTTTAGAAATTGTCGCGCGTTCTGTATAGTTTGTCGTATACCTAAAGTATGTGATTCGCTAGTGTGATTAATTTGTTCGTAAAATTATTATTTTATTTAAACTGCAAACGGTTTTTCTATTGCTAAAAACCAATATTTCCCAAAGTACGCCCACAGTAGTTAAAGTATGGGTGATTCTAACGAGAGACACGTACCTTCTCCGTCATATATTTATGTATATTGTATATAGTAATATACAAGTATATTGTTATTATTTTACACTAATGACAGCCCCATTTTTATATCCACGCAATCACTGTCCATTCCAAGGTTGCCTTGAACAGATTGCAGAAAGCGATAAGGCCGCCCATTGTATGTTTTGTAGTGTTTTTTTTGTTATGTATTTTCTGGTGTACTATAATGTATATATAAATAAATAAAGAAGTCGTTTTCGTAGGATAAAAGAGAACTGGGGAACTACGTACTAGAATTATAAAATTAAATATTTTACACTAACTTTTTAAATGAACGACAGAAATAACTTGTTTCCTAAAAGCCGCGGTTTTTCTACATAGTGCGTTACATTACGAAATGGTACTAATTTGACAAAGAGGAGAATAATGTTTTGTCTAAACGTTTATACAGTCATGAAAATTTCATCTCCATAATTATATTGCTTAGTGCGTCCCGACTGGATTTAGTCTTAAAATATGATTTTTATTTTAGACAAAGCTACTCTCTTGGAAATATGTTTCATTCATCACAACATAGTCATAAATGTCTGTCTTCGTTAGAAAGCTTATATGTAAAACAGATTATTTTTTTGCATCGAATTTAATAGCAGTTTGATTAGTCAGTCTTAAAACAACACTTCTCACAACTTTTCATTACATAGGGCTTCTAACATAGGAAACTGTTGATATGTGTGTGTAATTTACACTTTCAGTTCAGCCAATCCCTTCGGAGAATAACAGGCGTGATCTTATGAAACGATCTCACGCTCAACGAATTTCTAGGACTTCAATTCCATTTCTAACATTACGAGTTAATCGTGTGTAACAGCCACAATAACAAAGGTTACGTTTGCATCCTTGACGTAAACGTTAACTTTGACGTTGACGTTCACGTTCGAGCGAAACGTTTGTAACGTCAGTCACGTTTAACGAGAAAACAAGTATCCTACGCCATTTGTGAGATGACATGCTTTCATGCTCATTAGGAAAATAATTGTTATTGCAAAGATCGTATCTTTTATACACATACATACATATAAACTCACGCCTTCTGCCGATGGGAGTAGGCGGAAACTATAGAACGCCACCCGCTACGATCCTTACATACTCCTTTTGCTTCGTTTACGTTCACAAATCTAGTCCTACACGCACGCCGGTTGCGAGTACTACGCGCCTGACCGTTCTGAAGAACATCACCAATAAGGTCACTATATGTCCCTTTTAGGGCGTCCCGGCGTTTACACTGTCATCTTTTATCATCATTCAAAAAAGATTTTTATGCTTCTAGAATTCTAAATTACAGTTCACAGGTTCCTAAAGCTTAAACTTGAATGGATCAGGGACACAACGAATTTCTAGACGATACGTTTAGCATGGCTAGAGGAGCGTATACAAAAAAAAAACAATAGACTCAAATCGATGTTTAACTTAAAGTTGTTTACTGACTTGCAGTCAGTTAGTTGAATAAATAAAAGCTTATCTAGAGCTAAGTTGAATAATTTAGTAATTATTTCTATAGTTCAATCTACATGACGGAGAAGGTAGGTACGTCACTCTCGTTATCGTCAGCCATATTTTAACTACTGCGGGCGTACTATGGGATATGTTGGTTATTGCGCAATAGAAAAATCGTTTGCAGTTCAAATCAAATTATAATTTACGAACAAATTAATCACACTAGTGAATCACACACTGTAGGTACACGACACAGCTATACTGAACGCGCGACACTTTCTAAACGTGTTCACTGCTTGACCGCCACCGACAAACTCTGCTTTAACTCTGGTCGAGCGTTATGTTGTAGACTCTGTCGAGCGCCGCCTGGTGGCTCTGCGCTGGCGTTCCGATTAGTCAAAGTCAAACGATTGATTTAACGTATTTTCAACAAACATAATATTATTTTTCATCATGACGCGCCGTGTCAGTTCTCCAAGCTGCTCCTCCATTCTTTTCTAATCTGCTAAATACGAAATAGTGTTTATCTCATTATACATGCCATCGATTTATAAAATACTTGAGGAGGTTGCATGGGGAAAGCCAGTACCGGTGCGCCGTGGCGTTAGTGTAGGGCGCTGCTGGGCGACCGCCCAGGCTGCCAGCGGTGAAGGGGCGCCGAAGAGGCTGTGACTAGGCGCCCCTTCACCTCTACCGCCTGCGGAGTGTTTTTGTTTTAGCTCGCTTGGAGTTAGATAACCAAATCAATTGTTGAGCTCTCTTCGCTTGCTCTTGCACCAGACATTCTCTGAATTCTCAAACTTTTCTGCATAAACTGACAAAGTAACTCCTATTTCTTTATGAACGGACAAAAGAAAACCTGGGCGGAGTGCTGAAAATTTTCGCCCCTCTCTACTCTCCAAAAGGGGAGAGGGCGCCGCCGGAATTTTGCTCAGGGCGGCTGTAATTTTAAAACGGGCACTGGGGAAAGCATGTAAGGCTAAGACCTCTACAGAACTTTCTTTAATCTTTTTTCATCTCATCCATAAAGCTCAATTAAACTCCAGAGAAAGTTAAAATCGTAACCAAACCAAAACGTAACCATAACCACATCTGTACCACACAACGCACGTGAATATCAATCTCTCTGACACAGAGACAAAGGATTAATCCGATTAGCAACATCTCGAACTAACTTACTTATGGTGTGGTTTCAAACGTGCCGTATCTAGAATGTGCACGGTCAGTGACTGGATTCTGTACGTTTGGTAGAAGCTGGAAACCAGTTGTGTTCGGTGATCATGATTTTTGGTTGGTCGATTGATTTTAAAAAGGTGTGTTCTGTACTCTTTTTTTTTATCATGGCACGCAAAGTGGATGTTGACTAATCTGCCAATGTCAAAAGTGATAAATAGAAAAGCAAGTGCGCTTTCTTCTATCATTATCACCACCTCTTATAACGCGTAACACACTATCTATCACAATCTGAATCATTTTGAAGCCATTTGCAAATCCATTGCTTCATATGTTCGAAAAATTTGTCTGCTCAACAACGTAAATAACGCAATGAATGTTGTTGAACTGTCAAAATGGAAGCTATTCCTACTGTTAGCGTGTTTACCTCGCTGGTTTTACGATTAATTGACCAGGGTTTTGGGTATAATAAATGCATGCTAAACATGAGCTTTCATTTCGCTTTCTACCAGGCAAGATTGAGGTCAAGAGCCCCTGAGTTTGTTTCGCCATTTCTTCTCAAGGGTAGTTAGGTAGGAAATGTCGATTCCATCCAGTTAATTTTTTTGAAGTGAAAACGTCTTTACGCGCGTTGAGCACTTTTTGGGTGAACAAAAAGCGTGAAACTCGCGTCATCATCACCGCACGCTTCCCATGAGCGGGTTTACAACTTGGTTAGTTTTCACTTCTATCGGCAGTCCCCAAAGACTGCCCCGATTTTTATTAAGTATATGACATGTGTAGTATAAAAAAGTGATTGTAATATCCTTTTTACAGAATAAGAAATATTTCATAAGCAGGCCTATTTTGCAATAAAAAAAATGTTTTATTTCATGCAGATTCCAAATCGTCAGTTCCATATCACTCCAGCTGTTCCATAGATTAGGTAGTTATCGCAGTTGGCGTGATTTTTATTTACTTTTTATGACACCCAGGTTACAGTAGAAAAAACAAGAGTATTCTTTCCAACTTTACCGAAAAAAACATAGAACTTTTTAACCGATAATGAAAGGGAAGAGGTTCTGACACCAATGCCTTTTGAATAGCTTTGGGTTTCTGTCTCTATTCCTGCTTACATTATGATAGTAATTAACAACATTATCTTCCACTAAATTCTATAACCACCTGTAACCACCAAAATGAGGTACCACAATTACACGATGTATTCCTATGTTAATCTCCACACATATTAAATATTCATAGCTCGGTCCTGCTGGACAATGGAGCTATCCTGATTGACGGGCGGAATTGGGAAACTTAATTATGTTTCGCTTTACGAGGACTCGTAAAAAACGGGTTAGCTGTTATTAAGTTTCGGCGAAATAAGAAGCGGATAAAAGAAATTCATGAAGAGTGTTGAAAGGAGAGGAACTTTTGTTTTCCTTAAACATATTTGGAAAGACTCGCGTACACTATCCCGCTGAATGTTCAGCTGATACTTCCTCGTTGGCCTAGTGGCCGCAAGCGCTTTCTGCTGATCATGAAGTCCTTTGTTCGATTTCCAGATCGGGCAAGGTCTTATTGGGTTTTTTCATCAGGAATGTTTCAGTATCAGCCCCGAGTCTGGATTTACGTCCGGTTGATTGAAATAGGCTCAATAATTAGGGGGACCTGGGTAACTTAATTTAAATATGTGAGTCTGCAAACCTAACGTAATCTAACAGTCTTAATATATGTATCAATCTAATAACTGGTAGTAACACCTTCAATTATACATGTTGTTTGTTAAAATGAGCCGATTAAGCCTAGTTAACATTTAAACGAGGCAACTAAGCCTAGTTAACATTGCTATTGGATTATGCAGTTTACATTTAGAATAAGATCTTTTTGTTAACTTGTGTTTACCTGTCTGTTAATAAAGACCTTTAAAAATAAAATTAATAACAAATAGGTTCACCACCATGGACTTAAACATAACAGGCGAAATGTGGGCTAATGTGGGTGTACTATAGGTACTCCTCTACCTATCCTTTTGGGGATTACAGGCGTTGTTATGTTAAGCAGATATGCAGTAAAATATGGTGCTCACTGACCTAGAAGTAACCTATTTACTCGTATCTTGAAGACTCCTAAGCTAGCTGTTGGACTACAGCAAAAACTTTTCACTCTACAAAGCATATAAAAATGTAGTTATGGCTACGACTTTCCACTGAAATACGGACGAAATCACAACGCAACTACAGAGCAATTTGTAACCCTAAAATCGCCTGATTTGATCACGCAAACCGCAGCCAAATTCCCAAATATTAGATTTTGCAACGTGTCATTCGATTGACATATCTATGTATTTAACACGTCCTGTGGTCACATATCCCTTTCTACATATTAGAAAATCCATATCCATACTATTATTATATATTCGAAAGTAAATCTGTCTGTATTTTACCGTTTCATGCCTAAACCACTGACCGGATTTCGATAAAATTTGACAAGGAGATAGATGGCATCCTGGGGAAGGACATAGGTTACTTTTTGTCCCGGTAGCACGTTCCTGTGGGATAATTTCCAACAGCCACGCGGGCGAAGCCTCGGTTAGATGCTTATTCCATATTTCAAATAATTAGAACCTCCTATTTAAGTGCAATACAAATTAAAGTATTTATATAGTACAGTCCATTACTCAAACTAATGACACCTCTGTTAAAAATGTCTCCCCATTTGAACTATTTAAACATATTCATGCCTTTTATTCAAAATGACACCCAGCTACTTGCATTTTAAAACATTTATCCTCGTTGCCACTCCCTATTATTTTTGCAAATTAATTTTATCTGAGGGTAGTCGAATAATTACTTTCTCTTCTCCGTTACGTTCAAATAAATTGACATCACTTTAGATTAATGAGGAAGCTTTTTTATTACAAACAATTATCTTGAAAAATAATTGTTTTATTTAACGGCTACAGAATTCGGGCTATCATCCTTTTTCTTGCAAAAAGAAAAAGTAAGACTTTATTTTTTTAAACATTTTTTGAAACAACTACAACATATGTAATACATAAGGTTAACAAAACTTTAAGTAGTTATGTTGCAGTCCACTGCATTATCCGCAGATAAGACATATTTAAATATCAGTGATTGCCACTAGACGAGCATTACCAAAATTAACAAATATTTTAAAATAAATAAATAAGTTGATATAAATCAGATAAAAAAAAACATTTACTTAAATTATGCAATAAATAAATAAAAAATAAGATTACAATTAAAGCTAAAAAAATTATAATATTAGATTTAAATTTATTTTTGGAGCATGCAAATATATGATCAATATCAATGTAACCATTTTTTGATTTAAAAGAATGTCCATGGAGTTTCTTGCCCGTTCTTCTCCATAGGTACCTACTACGCTTCGGAATGGGTAACTAACTAGGTTCATCTTTCTGACTGACCGACCCCTTGACAATTCAAAAGTGCCTGTAATTGGTTTATTTGAAATAAATGCTTTGAGTTTGAGTTTGAAATGAAATTTGTATTATAGGATTCCAAAATTCTATGAATAGGGCAGCGTAAGCCAGAGTAAGTACGACAAGAATTTAGTGCGAACAGAGCACGTGCACGAACCTGACGCACATGAACTGTTCGGGGGACAGAATAACACAGCTTACTCGTTAGATCAATGGCATCAAAATGAAAGCTTTGCAAGGCAAGGGCCTCTTCTCATACACAGAAGGCGCGAGCATTAATCATCAAGTTTGCTCAAGACGGGCTAGCGATTTCAGACTTATAATACAGGGTGGTAGACACATCGGCACACACCCTGTTACAATGGATTCAGTATAATTATGATTCTGAACCCCTTCCGCAGGAATTTTTCGTCGCTCATTAAAAAAAAAATTGCTGTTCAGTACATTTTGACCGCGTAGTTCAACACTTCACACTTCACTCACGTTTCTATGAAACAGCAGATTTTTCTTTGATAATCTACGTATTTTTTTTGCGCTAGAATCATTTGTGCTGGATTCATGGTTTCAGTTCGCGCGTCGATGTGGGATGCCACGCTGTATATTAACTATAAGTCCAGATTTCATCGAGATGTTTCGCTTCACCGATGTCAGTAATGGTCAAGATAAACTCAGCAAGTACAATCGCCAGCAGGTCAAGCTACACGAAACTGTCAAATTTCTCCAAATGATTTTAAACCTTAAAATATTGACAGTTAAGTTCAAAATCGAATGTGAAAATCTGACAGTTTGTGGTAATTTGATGTGCTGGCGAGCCTAATTCATATGTACATATGAATTAAGGCTCGTGCACACTGGCGCGACGCGACAGCATACACAAAGGCACCGCGTGCAGCGCGACGGGCGGCGCCTTTGTGTCGGGCTGTCGCGTCGCGCCAGTGTGCACGAGCCTTTAAAAAAGTCACATTGGTACCTACTTGCCCGGACTTGCTGAAGCTAAATGGAACGTAAAATGGTTCGTATTATAAATATGAGGTGATGAGGTTTAACTAATGTTTTTGAGTGGGTTTCGCCAGCTCTTAGGTCACAAAGGGCACTGTCTAGGCACTATTATAGTTGTCCAATAGGTTTTTTCATCAGTGAGTAGATACTCGCTTTATTATTAGCTTAGATATACTAATAATAAAGCTGAAGAATTTGTTTGTTTGAACGCGCTAATCTCTAGAACTGCCAGTCGGATTATAAAATATATTTTTTGCATTTGAAAACCCAATTCTTGAGGAAGACTATAGGCTATTTAACATCACGCTAGGAGCCTGAGAAGCCGAGAAAAAGATAAAAGTCAGAAAGAACGCTAAGCGAAAACGAAGTAATAGTGCGGACGGGCGATATGATGGGGTGAGTTGCGGGAACATGAAATTTCAAGCGTACGAAGTCGCGGACCGAAGCCATTTTCGAATATACGTAAACACGGATATAATATTACTATACTCGAAAGGGTTAGGTAGTTAAATAAAGGTAAACAAAAAAAACCACGTGACTCATAGATGTTACACCTTTTATTTCAAATGTTAAAATCATATTATTTTGAGTCTCATAATAATAGGCTCTATTCTGAATCTGAATTTGAGGAACTATCTGTCGCATTAATAATAAATCGTTCAGTGGTATCATCAATTATTTTGTCTAATTTAAACCTTTTCTGTTCTTCTTTTATTACATGACCCTCGCAACTTTTCCAATTCTCAGCAGTCACATTAGCTAAAGCCTCTGGCAAAAGAATGGTTAGGTCAGACAAATTAAAAGTTTTATTTTTCTCGGCTACAAACCCTTTAACTTGAGCCCATCATATTAACTCAATTGAATTACGCTCACAGTGGTATGGTGGCCGCCGCAATACAGTGACACCATTTAACATTTTTTTTAATTCATCCACAACGGCATCTGGTTAACCGACTAAACGTAATACCTGCTACTTCAGTTGCCATACTAAGTCACAGGTGTACTGTTCAATTTAGCAACTTTATCTAATTCGTTGTATTTTCTAAAAGGTTTACGGAACCTGTCTTTTTGGGCTCTTTACAATAGACAGATTACAAAATATTATACTATTTTATAAATCTAACAAAAAAATTGTGCTCAAGCAATTACATTTACGAAGAGTATAGTTTACGAATAAATGATAAAGTTTAACATACATTAATAAAAGAGGAAACTATCGTATAAATCGCAAATAACTTTAATTTTGTTGTAACGTATTTTTAAACAAGAAAGTGTCAACTATACAAAACCCTTTTTACGATTTGTTAACCTTTATTTAACTACCTAAACCTTTCGAGTATAGACATATTATTATGACGGATCAGATAGGCAGTCGCTCCATGTAAAATACTGGTATTCAGCTCCATCCAGCAGTATTAGACTGGAAGCTGACCCCAACATAGTTGAACAGCTAGGCAGATGATGATTGTTATAACAAAAGTCAAATTAAAAGCTTAATCTTTACATATTCTCACATGATGAGCTTACATTTCCAACAAAACTTCCGACAACTTCCGTGTTTTTCCGAATCACATCACCGTTCCACACATCACAATCAGATAATCTACCCAGTTTCTTTCAAAATGGAGTCTTCAAAGTATTCTTTTTATGCAAGAGCAGTGCCGTTACTGTTCGAGGGAACGCCGTTGCCATAGCAACGTAATTCCCGTATAATCCCCTTTATTTTAGCTTCATCCCCTCGCCTTACCTTCTTACCCCAACGTACATTATCCGTCAGCCCTTGTCAAGGAGTGCCTGTCACACCGTAGCGATAAATCGACCAGAAAATTTTATTATTTAAATATTGGTAAGAAGTTTTTAATTGTTTAGGGATTTCAGGGACTTTTTCAATGATGGCACTTACTGTGAATTTTTTATGTCCGTTATAATTATGAGGCTAACCTCCAGTAAACCAATCACAACAGCTTAAAATGTCGTGTTTTTTGTTGTAATTGGTTGGCAAAAATACAACAATTAAAACTAGCATAATTATTTCGCAAATAGCTCTATAGAAAATTTCACTACATTATATACCACAATTATTTAGATTTTTAACGGTCTACACACAACAGACAGCGTGTTTGTGACCAAAGTAGCATACAACATCAATAACAACCTTTATCATAATGAACAAAACAAAAAGTTAAACACAGAGGGCATTAACACGGAAGCAATTAACATTAGTTATTTAAGTACAGAAGTATTTGTTAAATCAATATTAGTGTGACACATTTAACACCTAGTGCACCGATAAGTAGCCATTAAAAGTGTCATAATGACACTAGATAGTGCCATTTGTCAATTAATTACCAAACAATATAACTGATAACGGGTGTAAAAATGAATTACGGTTATCACATTTTATTAGAAAAATGATAACCTTTGACAGCCTTTTACTTTTTCTAGTCCAACATTTTATGAGCTTCATCGCTGCTGCAAGCTTTGTAATTCACTGTTGAGCTTGTAGCAGGGGTTCTCATTAACATATATGGCGGTGTTAGGTTAGGTGTGTAGGTTAAGTTTACTAACATAGTTGTTAAGAAGTATTGTTACTAACATTTTTGAGTCCATTGTCACGTGTTGATTAAATATAAATAAATAACGTTTTTTTTGTTATTTCCAGATTCCACAAGAGTTTGAGAGGCCATTCCTATGGAGGAGAATCGGTAAGAGATATTCTTTACTCTTCAAATGATATGTTTAAATACTACCTAGTAAGTGAAGGGCGGCCTTTTTTTGGGGGACAGACTCATGTAATATTGACGTTCAGAAAGTGTTGATGCTCAGCCTAATTTTGAATAAATGACTTGATGTTGCTCCAAGTTACGTATCTGACAGATAGTTTTAGATTCTGATTTTATTCATTCAGGTTTTATAGTGTTCATATAATACCAGCTGGATACCGCATATCCGGAGGTTGTAAAACATGCTCGTTTTCACAGACTGCCACCATTTTGTTAAAACAAGCGAATTAATGCGGAATAATATAATCGTTAATTTCCCAAGCACATGTAGTAAATTACGTGCAAGTTAAACAAAAATGGTAATGCAATGACACCCTGTATGTATTTGTTCTGTTTGCATTTAAACTGCTTTTGTGTTTTATTCAATTAATTATTTAAAAAACTGTAATACTATTTTAAGAAAGTTTCATAACATATTTTATTGCAAAACATATTTTTATTTTTTTTATGGTAAAACAGTATGTCGTAGTCTCATTTCCTACGTAATGTATGGGAAAAGTTTTTTGCGGTTTCTGACTTTTCTAGTACTGAAACCTCAGTTGGTCCGATAGAGGTTTTTGATCCTTATATGAAACATGATCCATTGGCATAAAAAAAAGTTTTTGTGAAAATTGCCCATTTTCCTGCTGACTGTACATTTTTTTTCAAAATCTGTGAATGCAATTCAAAATTTCTCAAAAAGTTAAGGAATGTCTCCTAAGAGAGTTTTCTTGTAGGTACAACGGTTAAGGTAGCTGTCCTTGCTGCCCCATCTCAAAAATCCACCCTGTATATTAGGATTGCGGAGAAAACAAAGCATATTTCTTTCAGAATATAAATTCCTTGGTACTTCATACGAATTTAAGTGATCATTATTCGTAGGATAATGTCAAAAAAAACACAACGGTGTAAACGCAGCCACGCCTGTAAGTCCAACCCAAGAATTTGTCTATTAAAATGCCCCTCACATTTTCGTCAAAAGCACCCTACGTTACACTGCACTGCATTTTATACCCCCAACAAAATGCAGTTTAGCGTGATCGTAATATAGATTTGATATTTCGGTAATATTACACTGTGTGGCTTGAGAATAGACCAGCTGTGGTCTTCATAGTACGAAAGTTAGTTTACTTTTATACTTTGTTTGTCATTAACAACAAAAACACGCTTTCAGCAATCCTTTGAAGATTTCCATTCTCAATTTCCGATGTTCTGCAACAGGCAAGTTCGTATTTAGTTGAATAATTCCAGAAATATGCAGTGCATTGAATACTTCCTTCTTTTTGAAAACTTTTTTAAAGTTTTAATAGTCAAGCCTGATTCAAATCAGCTAAATACATTATATGTTAAAATCTTATTCTCTGTGACATGATGATTTAAGAATCTATTCTTACAACATCATGTCAGAGTGTAATATATTAACATATTTATCAAGTTATGATTTGTCTTAGCTTCACTATTGAGGACATGAGTTGCCTTGGGTTACCTGGAAGTCTTTAAATAGTTCCGGTCCCGAAGTAAGGAAAATCTGTTCAGCGGGCTTAGCATGACGCTATCTATCTCGTCGAAGAATAGAGACGGCTATTCCCATACAAAGTGACATTTCGTTTCTCTATTTTTGACATCGCACCGTAAAAATCCTTCTAAAATCTGTCATTTTGTCTTCCGTTTCTGCCGATCGTTGTCTAGGTCCTTTTCAATGTAGACTATTTCAGAAGACAGTTGTCTAAGGTAGTGAAGATAATTTGATTTTTAATCGCCATGCTAAAGACGGTACAAAACTTTTTACTCGACGGCCACAAAGTATAAAAATGGAAAGGAAAAAAGGAAATTTTCACTTTTTGTATGGAAAATGTGAAAAATTATTACCTACGTGTTGAGTTTTAAGGGTTTAAGAGTTTCATAAAGGGGGTCGAAATTTTCATTATTTTACCGATAGGACACACCATTTTCGAGATATAAGCAAAATAAAAGATAAACGTGAATAAATTACTGAATTTCATAAAAAGTGCAGTTGACTCTTTCTACTTTGCTGCCGTCGTACTGTCTTCACGAAACGTCATTTTTGTCTATTCTTCCGTCGACAAGACGGTGCTTGTGCTAAGCCTGCAGGTGTAGATTCATAGACGACTCCCTTGGAGTGTAAATATGGTGCAGTTCCACAAACGATGGGACACTTTATATCATGTCTTGCGTGTCCTGTCAGCTGCACGTTACAGGAACTGATGGACACTAGTGATGGCGAATTCTGGGCCGAGTTCATTTAGATTGCCACCGACAAACTAAGAAGAAGATTGAGGATGATTATCGTCAATATACTGTCTTTATTCCAATGTTTTTCCTTTTGGAGCTGGCACAGCATATCTCCTTCTTCCACATATCTCGTTTATCCATCATCTTAGTAAGCAATTAGTCTCCTCCTTTCTAGCCATTATCGTCTTTCACACAATCGTTCTTTTGTCTTCCTCTACTAGAGAAAGAGATGATAAATACCATCCTTAAAACCCCATACCGGACATTAGTCTGCATGGTCCTCATATGGCGTGACCAACATTATTTCTAGTCTTTAAAATAGACTGTTACCTCTAAGTTTGTTTCTGTCTTTCTTCTCAGAGTTTTCGTATAGGAAACTCTAATGTGGTTATTAAACATAATGTCATTTTGACGTGTAAAGGCTCCTACAACAGGCGCGACGCGACATAAAGGCATCGCCTTCGCGCGACCGGTGCCTTTGTGTTACGTGCGATGCCCGTCGCGTCGCGCCTGTTTGAAGGAGCCTTTAAAGTGTTTTTTTTTATAACAAATTACAAAAATAAATATAATTTTCCATCATTTATGATAGGTATATATAATTGTCATAATGGCTAACATAGCTATCATAAAACCTTAACCATATTTTAACAGTGTTACAATTTTATTACTATCTGTTATTACCGTAATTTTATTTGTATACTCGGGGCATATAAATCTGTGATTGTATTGAATTTACTGATTGTAATTACATTTGTTTAGCTTGTCAGTTGAGGTGATAAATCAGTTTTAATTTTATGTAGCTTTATACTTTATAGATTCAGTGCTCATTATGAGGTAATTAATCGTTTAATTATATTATGGTACTGTGACGAAAAAAAATGTTTTCCCGAATTAAATTCAATGAAGCAGTTCTCAACTTACTGACTAGGTCCTCTTTTCTGTTCCTTATTATTTAACTATAAAATGAATTTAAAGTGTTTCCGGGAACTCACTGGCGAACGGTCTAAGGAAAGGCTAAAGCTGTGGCGAGATAGTGCTTCCCTACCAAATCCATTTGTTCCACTTGCTGAAAATCTCGCACCTGGACATGAGTTGCGTTGGCTTACCTGGAAGTCTTTAAATATACTCCGGATTCCAGCAGACCGAAGCAAAGAAAATCTGCTCAGGTGGAGATTCAGAGATGAAACCGTCCTTTTTTTTTTTGGTTTGTAAATCATCGAATGACTTCTTCCCGCTCTGGGCGGAGCGGGAGGGCTCGTGTCAGACTCTTACTGACTAAAACTCACCCGTGTTCCTTCAGTTGCCTGTGCGCCAAGGCAACGGTAACTCTTTCGAACAATCCGCGATCTCGGCAGGCATCGGCCCTGTCGGAGCCCGTCAATGATGCTGACATCTCTATGAGGCGCGCGTGGAACACGACGCGACGTCGACCCGGGCCTGATCCTTACCGGACGGCGAGCTGCCCATTGCTCGCGCGTCTGCAAGCCCGCGCCTGCGGTAGCCGGGAATCGGCTATCGACTCCCGACGCCCAGGGTGTCTCCTCCTGCGGTGCCTAGAGGTGTGAGGGCGCAACAATTTCCGCACCCTCGCGCGCTTCGCATCCTCCTTCGCGAGCATTACTGCTTCGCAGAGGGAGGTGGCTTCCCTGCGCCCTGGAGTGTAACTGTGGTGCTGTCCCACAATCAAAATCAAAATATTTTATTTCACATAAACCAACATGGGCACTTATGAAACGACAGGAGCTAGGTGCACGGTTCCTATTGGTTGATTCCTATGGAGAATCAATGGAGCACTTAATATCGTGTCCAGTGTGTCCTGTTGTCTGCACGCTACAAGAGCTGATGGACGCCATTGAAGGTGCCAAGCTCGTAGCCAAATTCTGGGCCGACTGTTTATAGATTGCCATCGACACGCGAAGAAGAGAAATGAAGTTAATGAAAATTAAAAGTGTGAGGAGTATGAAATCCAAAATGGAGAAATTAGTGGAGTAGATTTTTAATAAAATTAGGTAGGTAATTTTCTATTTATTTTTAACTTTCAAGCACTATTTTGGCACACAGCGAAATTGAGGCATTTCTTACCAGTAAATACCTACAGTATAGAATTAAATTAATCATAATTGAAAAATCATTTACCGAGAAAGCTTTAGACAGGTAATTCCTACGCTTCG
Organism: Griposia aprilina; assembly: GCA_916610205.1. NCBI lineage: Eukaryota > Metazoa > Arthropoda > Insecta > Lepidoptera > Noctuidae > Griposia > Griposia aprilina. Next base: position 4,744,858 of record OU744285.1, on the reverse strand, counting down.
TAGTACTAAACTAGTTTGTATTCACTACTGCAATGCAAACCCCAAACTCAAGTTTAACAGGACCTCACAAACTAGAAGCCTACTTGAAAGCGTAGGTATAACTACGGCAAAGCAAACAACTATGAAGCAAGTTCTAATCGTGAAAACATTTTGGTGCTAGGCTAACCTACAGGACTAAGGTAGTAAATATAAGGCTGGTATTCCACCTGTATCGAGCGTAGCTAAACTGTGGAATTTTCCCACCCGAACTAAGGTACGATACAAACCAAAGACATTCCATACGTACGTGTGCTGCAAGGCATGTTGTGATGCATCACATTGTAAAGGACAATATTACACGAAAGGATGTGTTATCTATTAGTCATTTCAATAAAGGACCAACACAAAGCATACATCAACAATTGCTAGAAAAAGACTTTGTGGTGTTTTTTTGGAAGTCGTTTTTTGTTTTTTGTGAAAGTTTTTATTTCTCCGTTTATAGTTGTGGTACCTACCCTATACAAATTCGTATAGGTACCACTACTTGCTATGTAAATAACAGTGACAGGAAGTTATTATAACATCATCAACAATATATATATACTAAGTTGAAAAAATACGTATTTATTGTAGCTAACTGAAAAACTACCCAAGCAAAGTTAATAAAATTTATATGGGACCACCCCTGAGGCATACTCTATCTATTAAAATAAGAATATTTGAAACCGATCCAAATTGACGGAGACATCGCGTAACATATGCATATACGAAAAAAAAATACAGACGAATTGAGAACCTCCTCCTTTTTAAGAAGTCGGTTAATAAAATTAGTGGCGCCAAAAGTCTAAAGGAACTACTTCTGTCACGGACCGGCTTGAAAACCGTCAGTTTCTCTACGTCATTAGCGCCAGTAAACGGTGACACACTTGGTTTGTATGGAAAGTGTTGACAGTGCCGCCTCCAGCAGCGGCCGCTGCGGCGTCTCCGTGTTCTGTGAGCGACACTCAATTTTAAGTTAGTGTCAAGCTGACACTGTCACTTTAATTAAGATGTCTTGTAGCGACAGAAATACTTAAGAAAGTCTCAAAATTAATCATTCTACATCTTCCGCCACTGCTGCCATGCCTGGTTTGGGCATGCCATCCTATGGCACCTATCTCACTGCCGGAAATAAACGAGAAGCGAGTAAAGCTAGCAACTTAAAATGAGTTGGCGAGCAACGAGCAGCGATTGCCCGACGGCGACGACCAATTTCTCGCTGATATGCGTATGTACCAGTGCTCAACACGCCAAGCGCGTCTGAGCGAGGAGGTACTCTCTTTGATAACTGTTGTCGCTGCGACAAACGAGTACTCACCGGCGATGTGAACAGTCAGCAACTATAAATATATGTAAGTATGTCGGAAATACGTTAAATCAATCATTTGACTTTGACTAATCGGGACGCCAGCGCCACCAGGTGGCGCTCGACAGAGTCTACAACTAGAGTTAAAGCAGTGTTAGTCGGTGGCGGTCAAGCAGTGAACACGTTTAGAAACTGTCGCGCGTTCTGTATAGTTGTGTCGTGTACCAACAGTGTGCGAATTGCTAGTGTGATTAGTTTGATCGTAAATTATAATTTGATTTGAACTACAAACGGTTTTTCTATTGCGCAATAACCAACACTTCCCATAATACGCCCACAGTAGTTAAAACATGGCTGATGACATCGAGACCTGCGTACCTTCTCCGTCATGTATATGTACCTATATTTTACTTACACGGGACTTACAACCTTTTGTATGTTTCTTGAGTGAGATAACTATTTTCTTCCTCGGCGCCGATTGGACAGGTGCCTAATGGTTTTTCATAACTCGAAAGGAGGTGGAAACCCAGCCTTAACGTTTACTTACAAAACTTTAAGTCCACTCTACAATACCGAACTTCATGAGTTTCGGAACTCGTATTAAAATGTGCTTTGTAAACAAGTGCTTTCAACTCGAGCTGAGGAATAAAAAAATATTAATGGCGCCTAAAGTGTTTTTCTACTTTTTGTTCGTTGTTTTTAGAGCATAGAAAGGAAAGTGGAACTTTGGTAATAACAATAGGCTTAAATATTACTATCACGGCCCGATCACAATCATACCACATCGACAACACGTAGACGGGCGCTAATTTGTATGAAAATGAATAGTTTATTCACACGAACCACATTTGGCCGTCAAAATCAATCGTATGGGCGATACCGATCACATCAAGGCCACGTCGAAGCCACAACGCAACCACCAGCGAGACCGCGCACTAGTGTACGGCCACATTGCAAAAACAACAATCTGTCTCTCTGCAAACATTAACCACAACGTAACCACATTGCTACTACTAGCAACAACGCAACTGCAAGAAGCTGCAGCGACACTATTCACACATAACCACTGCTTACCCAAATTTTGAAAAGAGAGTCCATGGAGTTTCTTGCCCGTTCTTCTCCATAGGTACCTACTACGCTTTGGAATGGGCAACTAGCTTCATTTTTCTGACTGACTGACCCTTTGACAATTCAAAAGTGCCTGGAATTGGTTTATTTGAAATAAATGCTTTGAGTTTGAGCTTGTTGCTGCGATGTGGTGTGGTTGTGGTACGTGTGAATGACGCGAAGGGCCCTTATAGCTTGTTTTCTGTGAAAACGATAACGAAAATTATAAGATTAAGGGGATGGCCAGCACTATACTTCTGTTGGCTCGTCACCAATCAACAATCAGTCTGTCAAACTTCGAGATTCTGAAAAAATATATTCTACTTAAAATGTAATTCTTCGTGCTATTTAGCTGCTTTCGTATAAGATGGCCGTTCAACATAATACGTTGAGTAGTCGTTGCCTAGCAAACGCACCGAACAGACAGACAGAAAAACTTGGTTTTGCATTAATTAATTAATTATACAGGACTAGCGACCCGGCCCCGCTTCGCTCGGTTATCACTACTTGACAAAACATTAAGATTTCCTTATTATATGTAAGTTTATCATAAATGTATTATACACATTTATAATCCTTTCGGAATAAATTCTCTAAATGATGGTGAGAACCGTATCAAAATCCATTGCGTAGTTTAGAAGAACAACGCGGGCACACAGACAGACACGAAAAGCGACTTTTATTTATAATATGTATAGATAGTGTAGTGTGATCAGTAGTGGCCCAGTGGTGACGTCCGCGACTTAAGGGTTGTCGGCCGTAGGTTCGAACCCAAACAGGCGCATTACTTTGTGTAAATTACTTCATAACCTCTCAAAACGGTGAAGGAAAACATCGTGAGGAAACCGGCATGTCCTAGAACCAAAAATTCGAAGATATGTGACATCTACTAACCCGCACTGGGCCCGCGTGGTGGATTACGGCCCACTCCCTCTCACCGAGAGGAGGCCTGTGTCCCAGCAGTGGGAACATTATATGCTGATTATGTATATGAAGGTGACGTCATAGTTATTGCAGATGACCAGCTCCCTCGAAACCTGTGGCCTCTTGGGGTTGTGACCAAGCTACACCGAGGGTAACATGACCGTATCTGGGTAGTTGACATCAAGACTGGACAAGGGCATTACACGCGACCTGTGACGAAGCTGTGCAGGTTGGACGTCCGCTCCTCATCTTGAGTATCAGCCTTCTGATACTGCAGGCATAGCACAAGCACCGTCTTGTCGACGGAAGAATAGACAAAAATGACTTTTCGTGAAGACAGTACGACGGCAGCAAAGTAGAAAGAGTCAACTGCACTTTTTACCAAAATTCAGTAATTTATTAACGTTTATCTTTTATTTTGCCTATGTCTCGAAAATGGTGTGTCCTATCGCAAAAATAATGAAAATTTCGACCCCCTTTATGTAACCCTTAAAAACCCCTAAAACTCAACATGTAGGTAATCATTTTTCACATTTTCCATACAAAAAGTGAAAAATTCCTTTTTTACTTTCCATTTTTATACTTTGTGGCCGTCGAGTAAAAAGTTTTCTACCGTCTTTAGCATGGCGATTAAAAAATCAATTTGTCTTTACTACCTTAGACAACTGTCTTCTGAAATAGTCTACATTAAAAAGGACCTAGACAACGATCGGCAGAAACGAAAGACAAAATGACAGATTTTAGAAGGATTTTTACGGTGCGAAGTCAAAAATAGAGAAACGAAATGTCACTTTGTATGGGAATAGCCGTCTCTATTCTTCGAAGAGATAGATAGCGTCACGCTAAGCCCGCTGGAGGTGGGGATGTCGGGGCTGTCCCACCTCCATAGTGACGATGAACTGACTGGCTGACTAGAATGATGACATGACAAATGACACACAAAAAAAGACCGGAGACAAGAGACAACAGAATTTATGGCTAAATATATTCAAAGTTAGATGACTTATTAAAATTATAATTTAATACTAGCTTTCCATTTAAATCCCTGATGACAAGACCGTTCAGTATAGATAGTACCTTTAAGTGCGAATTTATTTCGACACTTCTCCGAAACAGTGTCTGAATGTTGTGTTCTAAAAAGATCAATATTTATCGCTCATTACCTGTTGGACGCACTCACAGAAATCTAAATAATATATTTAGAATTATGTGGACACACTTGACAAATGTATTGCAGATAAAAAAAGTAGACTCATTATAGGAAAATATTTTTTCATAACTTATGAATAAATATTTCTCATTTAATAGCTTCCTCATCACTATATTCAGAAGCATTTCTTTGTGAAACTTCCTCGTGTCAATTTGGTGTTATTCTCTTTGAACAGAATCTTCTTGATAGCTTTTGTTTGGTTTCTATGCTGAGTAGGTACCATCAGCGTCAAAAGTCGATCCATACTGCTACTTTTACACCAATAACTAAATTAACACTTTATTCGATAGATAGTGTAGTAACTACGGGGGCGTAGGGAGGAAAGGCGTTACATTTAGTTATTACGTTTATTCCAAGCGTTCGTGTTTTCATCAACGCGCCATTTTTTCACTCTTTTTTCCTAACAAAAATCTAATTCAAATACTGAATACTCAATAATTTGTTTGCATTCCACAATGTGTACTTAGGTGGTAACTTAAAATTACATTTTGTGTTTCATGTGATAATATAGGATGCTGGTGGGGCTGTCCCGCTTCTGAAGTGCATCGGGGATGTTCGCGGATGCGCAATTAGATTGCTTCCACACAATCATGCGTAAAAGGTGCACACCACTGACTACCTGCATTATTGTCTCTCCTTCTCTCCCATGACCCCATCCAAAGGTTGTCTGTAAAAGATCGCTCTTAGCGATAAGACCGCCCATTGTGTCACCCTATGTAAAATTTCTACATTTACATCTGTAATTTTTATGGTGTACATAATAAAGAGTATTCTATTCTATTCTATTCTGCCATGGTGCACAGGGTGTGGAGCAACTCCAACAGTAACCTAAGCATGATTTCAAGTCGCCTAGTTGTGCTGTCTCACATGGGTTGCCACAGCCCACAGCGGTGATCCACTACCATTTTTTGTTTTTGTAAAGTTCTTACTAATACATATAGTTAGTTGTAAGTCTTACTAATAATTTTTGAGTCATACTTGAATAAAGATAATTCTATTATGGACCCCGTCGGGCGAAGCAAAATAGTAGAACAGAGAAAGCTTTCAAATACTTAGCTTATCAGTTAACAATAGTTAACAGTCTTCTGTACCAAATATAATAATATAAACATATTATAGTTAACTGTACTAAACCTATTTAGATAAATATGTTATCACTTATATTTTGTCGTTTAAAGAATCGTTTATACAATAATAGCATTTCCTTATTAAAAATTGTTTTTTATAAATATATTCGTTAAATAATCTTAAAGCTCATTCTATATTCGTTTGACTGTTCGAATATAACTTGTTATTTTACTGCCAGCCGACATAAGGTCGGCTTTTGTAGACAACCTTTACAGTACCTAGGTACATTGCACCTCATAACTCATAAGTAATAATACCAGCCTATTATTGTCCTGCTATTGGGCAAAGGCCTCTTCTCATACACAGAAGGCACGAGCATTGATCACCACGATTGCTCAAAACGGGTTGGCGATTTCAGACTTAACTAAGTATAAGTCCAGGTTTCCTCACGATGTTATTCTTCAGCGATGAACGTCTTGTTCTCCTTCGTCGTCACAAACAGGTCTTTTTCAAGAAATAGGTACTTCGAAAGTACCTACGAGTTAAAGAAGTCACATTGATACTTGCTCGGATTCAAACCCAACCACACAACCTTGTTTAAGAGAGGCGAGGCTTTGACCGCTGAGCCATCATTTCATATAGGTACATTGTATTTCAGCAGTTTATAATCTATATAAATAAAAAAAGTGTTTGTAATGTCAAAATAACAGCTTTTTACTAAATGCATATGCAGGTATATTACGGTACATAGAACAAAAACCAAATTTTAAGTTTTTTGTCTATACGTTTATCTGTTTGTTCCGGCTAATCTCCGAAACGGCTAGGCCGATTTTGACACAGGACTTCTACTAGCTAGACAGGCAGATAGCTGATGTTATAAAAAGTAACATAGGCTACTTTTTTTCCCGGTAGCACGTTCCCGTGGGATAATTTCCGACATCCACGCGGGCGAAGCCGCGGGCAGCAGCTATTAATTAAATATAAATATTCTGCCAATAATTAAGATGTTATAACTTAAGTGTTGAGTTTGTATATATATGTACCTACAGTCAGAGACAGATTTCCTCTAGGTAGTAGTAGGTAAGGAACCTGTCCCAAAATACAAGCCCTGGCTTAATTTGGGTGTCAATTTCAGTACCTTAGATAAAAATAAATAAATATTGTATTTATGTACCAAATTTTTGTGAATGCTTCTTCTGACAGCAAACTTTTTACTTTTTTACCTTAGACTATTATTGGAGAACTACAGTATTGCAAAACTTCTAAAAAGCCTCTCAAAACATTCAACATTCCTTTAAAAAAACTATCAAAGAAAACACTCATAAAAACTAACTAAGTAATAAACCGTCCAGTACATTATCGGTCACGAAATCGTTTACTCCGGTTATTTCTGTATGCACGTGCGTGTGAGCACGTGTAGTGTCAAACACCTCTAGGTAATACAAATAGACAGGACCAGGGTCAGTTTTATGTAACACTAGCATTGGTTCACTTGGTTCGCGTCGAGATTGGAAGTTTTGCCCCTTTTAAGTCAAATTTCAATGATAGATTATTAAACGAGGGAATAATGGCTCCTGTAGACAACGGTGACGTGACAGCGCGACGCGACTCTAGTAGAACAATTTTATTTCTATGAAAACTTCATGGAAATTGATCTACCAAAGTCGCGTCGTGCCTTTCCGTAGGAGCTTTAAAGCTGTGTCTTATGCCACGGGCACTATAAATATTAGATTTAAGCTTGCCCAAGACGAATACACCTTATATCCCCTAAGATCCTTTTCACACCTTCTGCGAGGTTCTAATAAGGAATTCGATTATCTTCTTTTTTTTTTAAGTTTTCGTACGAGTTTTTAGTTGGGGTTCCAAATTCAAATCACATTGTTGACCAAAGAAATTGTTATAAGGAAATTCAGTACAATATTATTGCCCGGCTAAAACCAAGGGCTATAATGACTTACTTTAGTTTAGGTTTGCATGACATAAATCGACATTATCAAGTAGGTGCTGTGAAAAACATATAAAAAGGTCGAAAGACTATTTTACACACATATAATAGTTCTTCTTAGCGCCCTTGTATGATAGAGAAAACGACTTAAAATCTTAATCAACAACAAATTATTGAAACCACCTGTATTTATCCAGAAAGCCGCTAAGCTTAAGTGGGACTGTGCCGGACATGTTTGCCGCATGTCTGATGACAAATGGGCTGAAAGAACCAGCGAGTGGGTTAAATGCACGACGACATTGTGGCAAGCGAAGATGGCGGGACGAGCTTGGCTCTTATCGATAGGACTGGACTACCTAAAGATAGAACGGTGTGGAAATGGGGGTGGGAGACTTTTGCCCTGCAGTGGGCAACATAGGCCAGTTGGGTTAGATTATATTAGTAATGCCCTAGGTAGCTAGACTGCAGGAGTTATCACATTACGTTGTTTGCCTTAAAAGAGCTAATGACCTAGACCATATGTTCTCAACGTGGGCGATAACGCCCCCTCGTGGGCGTTTGACACTTTCGGGGGGGCTGTAGAAGAACTAGAGAAAATTAGGGGGCGTTCAGATTGGATCTTACGGCTATAATCTTACACGTTTAAGTATAATCGGGGTAAAAGCTGTTTCAGATACGCGACAGATGGTAAGTAAAAAAAAATGGGGGCTCTAGAAAAAAATTTTGTTGTAAAACCCGGTTGAGAACTTATGACCTAGACAACTAGCAATCACTTTCAAAGCGTTTCATATTTATAGGACTTTCAACTGGATTAACATGTCATCAGCACTGTGCTGTGTATGCTGCACCGGTTGACGTCATGACGACAAAGCTGACAGTCGCTGAAAACCAGCGCTGGGGCTCTGTCTCGCATAGGGTCGTAGCATTATGCTGAGCGATTGCCGTTTTGCGTGGATATGACGCATATTTTCCCCTACTTGTTATTTTTTGAGTTTGCGTGTTTTTCTGGCTTGTTCCCAACGAGTCACACCTCAACGGATAACAGTGTGACTCGTTGGGAATGTTTTGGATAATAATTCCCAACGAGTCACAGTTACTGTTACACTGTTACTATATCATCTATCGCCACGAAATATTTTCGTTCTCAGATAAACAAAAATTGTTCCCAGGTATTTGGTACAACTTGGGGCACCCCGACTCGGACAGGTTAGGTTAGAAGGGGACGGCGGGGTCTGAAACACCCCGCCGTCCCCTTCGTGGTTATTTTTTTTTAAACCGCCCAGAAGTAGGAGTCCCGCGAAGCGGGACTCCGTCGGCTACGCCTCATTATTGTTGAAATACTTATTACACAAAACTAATTAAATTGGTGATAGCTTAAATGATACCCTAAATCAAGGTGGGATCATCCCAACGAGTAACAGTGTAACAGTAACTGTGACTCGTTGGGAATTATTATCCAAAACATTCCCAACGAGTCACACTGTTACCCGTTGAGGTGTGACTCGTTGGGAACAAGCCGTTTTTCTCTGCGTCATGTTTACCGCAAAAAAAACCTATTTTCTTTCTTTGTTTGTTTCTATTTATCAGGTTTTCGGTAGCCTATGTTAGTCCCACACAATTGTGACTTTTCCATCATTATTATCGCTGCCGCTGATAGAATGTCACTTTTTCTAGGCCCTGTTCCACAGGTTAATCCGTCCTTAGCAAAACTTGTGTGAACATAAAAGAAATGTTATTTTTTTTATTGTTTTCACTGTTAACTTTTTCATACATACATAACACCTTCACTCACACCTTCGTACCATTGGGGTAGGCAGAAACTAAAGAACGCCATCTGCTACGATTCTTACTTACTCCTTTTGCTTCGTTTACGTTCATACATCTGGTCATACACGCACGCCGGTTGCGAGTAGGTACTGCGCCCTTTTTCAGTTATTTATTTTTAAATTAATGGTAGTTTGGTTAAGAAATCCGATACTAACCGTAATAGACAAAACGGCTATACATAAATCTCTTTGTTTACTCTCCGATGAAAAGAACTTGATCAATTAATTAGAGTAATAGCCGAACAGTAATATATGGGTAGCTTACTCGGAAGAAATTCGTGAAATATGAAGCATAATCAGTCTATAATATTCCCACTGCTGGGACACAGGCCTCCTCTCTGTGAGAGGGAGTGGGCTGTAATCTACCACGCGGGCCCAGTGCGGGTTGGTAGATGTCACATGTCATTGAATTTTTGTTTCTAGGACATGCCTGTTTCCTCACGATGTTTTCCTTCACAGTTTTGAGAGCAGTGGTGATGAAATTATTTACACCCAGAAATATGAAGGAGAAATAATATTTTTTAGTACCTATTATTTCAGCAGTTTCATAATCCGCTTTTCTTCGTTAAATTCCGAACTCTCAAAATGGCTAATACTAAATCAGAAAACCTAGGACATGACATTATTGGGGATGTTCTTCAGAAAGGTCAGGTACGTAGTACTCACAACCGGCGTGCGTGTATGACCAGATGTATGAACGTAAACGAAGCAAAAGGAGTATGTAAGGATCGTAGCAGGTGGCGTTCTGTAGTTTCTGCCTACCCCCATGGGAAGAAGGCGTGAGTTTATGTATGTGTGTATGTAAATCAGAAAATGAATAATTCTGGAAATGGCTGTTTTGCAAAAGACTAAAAGCGACTACAAACAGTAGGTACCTACATAATTTATTTATTTATGTTATTAATTATATTATAAGAGTAATGAATTGACTCTTATACGTTAGCCCGAAACTCGAAATCCCGAATAGCGCTCATTATATTAAGATAAATAAGTACCTGCTTAAGTAGTTCCTAAAATATAATTATTTTATATTTTTTTACTAGCTTCTGCCCGCGACTTCGTCCGCGAGCGATGCGATGCGACGCGTCGCATTGCATCGCTTGCCCGTGCTACAACTTCGTTTTCACTTTATTTTAACTTAACTTGTATTAACTTCAGCGTTATTTCTCACTTTTTTTGCTCTTTGCTCGGCTCCTAAGGGTCCTAGGGTGATGTTAAATAGCCTAAAGCCTTCCTCATGCAATATCAAAATGCAAAAAGACTGCATGCAGAAAGCATGCAAGAAGAAAATAGTTCCAGAGATTAGCACATGATTCTCGTTACCCCTGAGATGAAATTTTGCGTCGGTTATTTAAAAAAAAATCCCATACATTTTGATCGCGTAGGTAGGAAACAGCAGTTTTTTTTTTATAACCGACAAAAAAATTCAACGTAAGGGGGTCCAGAATCATGTTCTGAATCATAGTAAAAAAATTGCGCCAATGTCCCGCCACCCTGTATAAATTGTGTACATTAATATTAAAATTACATCGCGATATTTTGTCAAGCCGTAAGATCCGTGCGAAGCAGGGGCGGGTCGCTAGCTCATAATAATAATAAGTTCTTTGACCGATATGGTTCTAAGTTATTACTGACCCATCCACGTTTACAAAGTTAAATATTAGTTTGTTACAACTGTTGGTAGAAGCGTCATGTTACGGACAGTATTTGAGTTCTGATAGCCGTAACCATCCGTAGCTATCTGGAATAGTTTGTCCATAGTCTGTTTGCAGACTTTGATAAAATATGAGTTTATCCTTGAAGCGCTTAACGGTTTTAAGCTCTGGCCAAACTGAGGCGGCGCACGAAATTCGCTCGCGCCGATTGGGTCAAGTAACTTTGTGTTTAAACTGGCGCGAATAGCCGTGTGACTTCTTAATTATTAAAACAACCGACGCACGCAGTTTGGTCCCGCCCCCCCAAGTGTGGTAGAGCTTTATTGAGTAACTTTTTGAAACTATAAAGTAATGTTGGTTTCCTAAGAAAGCGGTGAATGGTCACACAATAACGGCTGTCATAATACAGAGCGTTTTTTGACACATTGATGTCAAATGAGAAAATTACAGATTTTTAGGACGACCGGTCTGATATGACGGAAACGCTTTTAAAAAAAACCTGAGCTTTAGATTGTGTTTTATTTTTTATGTGGATCGCAGTATGGTATGATTGGTTGTCAAATCTTTCCAAAGCACTGATGTCTGTGTCTGATTGGTATAGGTAGACTTACGTCCCTTTTATATCGAGGGGGAAGTCATTAAGAGCTAGGGGGCGTGTAAGTGACGTTTCCTTTAACTAAAGCCCTACGGGGGTTTTCATTAGACTATGCGTAGGAGCTTCCAAGATCTTCGGTGAAGCAACGACGTTATTGTTTTATTTTGCACGAAAATTATAATGGCTTCCACGGGTAAAGCTTCCTAATACCTATATGAATAATTCCTATATTAGCACGGTAAAATCAAAATAGCAATTCATATCTTCCAGAAATCCGTAATATTTGGTCCAAATAATCCAAGTAACAGTCTACATGTCTATGCAAATCAGACATCAAAGTAAGATTATATTCAGCCCACGAACTGAGCTTATTTTCACGTCCCAGATATTCTAAGATAGACCCTAGGTCGATAATAAGTCTGACATGATCTTAATCTAAAACAATTTGCCCGGTGGAATTTTAATATGGTGATTTAAATAATGACCTGAAAAAGCTCGAATGGTTTATCTTGAAAAGGGCGATATTTTCTTTTTATTCGCCAATTCGAGGAAAATATTGTGTACCTTGATGTTTTTATGAGGCTTGAAGGTGTCACAAATAAATATATTATAAGGGTCGCCAAACGTTTGGAATTGGCTTCGCTCAAAAGGAGTCGAAGAAAATATATTCAACTCAATTTTCTCATTTTGCATCTAATGTAGGATACTTCAATGTTGTGTGAAAGCGAAAGTTGCGAAATTTCAGCGACTCATTTTTAGTGACGTCTATAACAATAATTTTAAATTCAATAATATTATTAGTCGCTCATAACCCGACGAAAAACAAATTATCCTGTTGCTAACTGGCACTACGACAAAAACCTTTTATACACAATTACGCAACAATAGGTAAAAATAATTAAATATGACAAGAAAATGACATGACAAGGACAGGAAAATTAAGTATGTGATAGATACCTACATGGCGCTCACATATTAAAATATAAAATAATAATAATAAAAAATAAAAAAAATAAAAAAACACAAGACAAATATCGTAAATGTAGATAATTTTTCTAAAATTTTAACAAGTAATAATTTAATGTGTGCTTTAAAGTAATTACAGAATGATAATTCAATGTCATAAAAATTATAAATAATACAATAAAATTCGCAATCAGTTTGATTCTGTGTGTGAAGTCTAGATTATCCTATGGAGCAGGACCAGCATGTTTTCAAACATTCTTATCTATCTAGGACAATGTAATATGCTTGTTTACAAAGTGTACTTTTAATATGAGTTTTAAATATTCAAACCAGAATCGAGAAACTAACGATTTGCAAAAACATTGTTTTGTAAAAAAAAAAAACTATTTCCCTCAGTAAGTTTAAAAAATATTCGAAGACCTATTTCTCGTAAACGGTGCATCGACCTGGCTTCACTAAAGTTAATTGGTTTCTATAGACAAGGTTAACCCGATACTGCAAGAAAATTGGAAAAATTCCAAAAATAAAACTTGCTTTGTAAGTCCTCAGTCCATAGCGCCTCTAAGTCTTCACTCTAACCTTATGTAAAATAACTTAAATAAAACAAAAACCTCCTTGGGATTGATGATATTTTGAAATCCGTCACCGTTGAGTTGGTTGAGTTGACAGCCGGATTAATATCCTTTTTGTGCGAATTGCTTGTGACAAAAAACACTGTATAATCACTGGATATACAACTTAATACCTTACCTTACCTTACTACTATTTCAACATAAATAAAACATTTTTATTAATTTTCTAAATTAATTAGCCCTGAAATCGTTTTTTTGACGACCGGCTACCAGTGTTGCCAGCCAAAAAAATAACATGGAGCGACTGCCTATCTGACCTCCACAACCCAGTTACTGGGTAATACGATACCCCATGGTAAGACTGGATGTCAGACTTTCGGGCTTCCGTAAAGACTCTCAAAGATCCAATAATTTCAGCTGGGACTTACGGCTTAACATGCTCTCCAAGGCACGGGAGGGGTCTCGGTATGTAAAGATGGTCACCCATCCACGGACCGCCCGCGGCAAGCGTAGCTTAACCTGATCGATCGACCCATGCGGCTGTTATTACTTAGCCACGAGCCCCTCAAATTTTCCTCCCCAGCCCTTCAATCCACCAGTAATTATTGAATAAAGAAAGCTTAAAATTGGCATACCAACATAACCTTTCAAAACGTTTTATTCCTCCAGATAAGGATAAGGCTACTAAAAATCTCGTTCGTTCTTTAGTTATTCGTCTTTCAATCCTCATGGCTACGCGGAGGTCAGTGCCCCTCTATCTAGCAATAGATCAAGGGAATGAATACTGTGATAGTGATTCATTCCGATGGACCGGTTGAGATTACCAACAGGTTTTTTCATTGTTTTCTGTCTTTAGAGGCACGTGCAGAGAACAGGTTTTTTTTACAAGTTTTTATTTAACTTGTAATGTTTGTATGTTAGTTTGTTTAGGCCGAATCTTACATGCTGAATTAAAACCACTTCCTCGTATCCAACGGAGTTGATTCTGTTTCAAAGTCAATGCATTTTTATGATGGATGACCGAAGGAACTTCTTAACGGTCAACGGTACAGACACGATATCTAAAATGGGATTCTACTTTTTTTTTGTGAACAATTGTAAAGATGAATGGATTAGTTTAGTTGAAAGAAACTGAATGGTTTACTCATTGTTGTTAATGAAGCATTACGTGAGGATTGTTACAGAGTGCAACATGAAAACGGACCTAAATGTAAACTGGCATGTCTCTCTTATTGACACACCTCATCACGATTTCTCAAGAAGTACCTAAAGGTAAAAAACTTGGGTTGAATGAAGGCACGACAGGATCCTAAGAAAATCCACCACAAAAGAGTTGAATTGAGAGTTGGATAAAATCATAATACGTGCTCGCACTTTACTTTTTGTATTTAATTTCATCACTACCACTCAAAACGGTGAAGGAAAACATCGTGAGGAAACCGGCATGTCCTAGAACCAAAAATTCAAAGGCATGTGACATCTACCAACCCGCACTGGGCCCGCGTGGTTGATTACAGCCCATTCCTTCTCACAGAGAGGAGGCCTGTGTCCCAGCAGTGGGAACATGCTGATTATGCTATGCTATGTGAACGAAGTCGCAGGAACAGATTAGTATTGAAATATATATACTCCCAATGTAAAATTGTGTGTTAATGGTTCATTAACATTTATGAAGGTCTGTTGGCTGGTCTTTAGAGATTAAATTGAGAGGGCTCATAACGATCCTATAATTATGAAACAACTGCCGCCAATAGGCTTTCGAATTGGATTGAAGTTTTGCTTACAGTTAAGGGCGATACTTAAGACCACCAGAAATCTTTAGCAGCCACCTCACCAGACATAAATACATAAACATGACATCACGCCTGTTTCCCCGATGGGTTAGGCAGAGGTTACCTATAGTAAACCCACAGTTCGCCAGTTATGTTTAAGTCCCATGTAATAATGGCGAGCCTAATGCGCCTAACCGGGAAAAAATCCAGATACCGAGCTGCTACGGAGAAATTCCTGGTGGTAAACCCAATAACACTTTAGCCAACATGAGGATTGAACCCAGGACCTCATGCTCAGCAGTAGCGTTTGCGACCAATAGACCAACAAGGATAAAATACATATACTTGATAGTATATTTGAATAAAAATTAAAGGTCAATATGGTAAAATATGCTTACAGACTTTGGTTGTACACAAAGGAATATAGTATAATCCTTTGTGTACAACCTAACCTCATAACAATCCTTTGTGTACAGACTTAAGTTGTACACAAAGTAATATAGTATATTCCTTTGTGTACAACTTAACTCTGTAAGCATATTTTACCATATCGACCTTTAACTCCTTAGATTCAATCCGTCTAACGAATAATACGGAATGGAATATTGGCAATATCGTGGCTCAGCCAAATAACCTCTATCTTGTGTTGCTCTTCATGCCCGTATCAAAAGCCAGTACTATTGATACTGAGGACTATCATGGTTGTGCGATGGGACTGGAGTCGATATCTGTATAAGATCAAGCTTTTTTCATGCAATAGCGCGTAGTGTTAGATCACTTAGACACGTTTAAGCTTAATTAAGGTAAATCCTCAGCTGTAGCCCACCAAATTCAAATTTTCTTTGGTTTTTTGCAAATTGCAGCTCTGTTTAACGTTGTATGTTATATATTTACTGAATAATTATCATCAATTTCATATCAATAGTCAAAGTTTTAAAATTTGTTACACCTAAGAACTTTTTGTTTGTCCATAAGAAACTTCTTAAGTGAAACAAATTCCCCCTTTCCATTTTGTTGCTTTGGAGCCGAACAAAAAGAAAAAAAGTCTTTAAATTATATATTGTAATTTGGCGCACCTATTCAATTTTATCCTGTAGGTTTATCTCCTTTCTATCAATCTACAAAAAGAGGAAAAGGACAATGCCAAAAACTATCAAAAGCCATAAAAGGCGAAAATCACGTAGTTATAATGAAAAACACTGGGTAACATTCAAATAGTTGCGAAGTAGCATTCACGTAATATACTGAGCAAGTTCCAGCAGTTGTTCGGCAACTTTTCTGCAAACTAAAGTCAAAAATATGCATTCATGGTGCAAATGGAGCTCATAAATTTTGTTTGTTTCATTATTATGCTGTGTTCTTTAAGCTATATGAGAATTGCGTACCACACTGTTTTTCACAATCTGAAGGATTTTGAATATAATTCTTAATCCCATTACTTCATGTTTGAAAAATTCGTCTGCTCGATAACTTAAATAATGCAATGTTGTCTGTTCGTTTTTTATTTGAACGCGCTAATCTCTAGAACTTCAAGTCGGAGTTTAAAAACTCTTTTTGCATTGGATAGCCAAATTCTTGAGGAAGGTTATAGGCTACCTATTTAACATCACGCTAGGACCCTTAGGAGCCGAGCAAAATGAAAAAAGTCGGAAAAAACGCTAAGCGAAAATGAAGTAATAGCGCAGGCAGGCGATGCGATGCCATGCGGTGCGTCGGGGGGACAAGGAGCAGAAGAAAGTTAGTAATAAAAAATAAAAATACTCATAAACCTTCAGTAAACTTTTAGAAATGGTGGCGATACATACACACATAAACTCACGCCTTCTTCCCATGGGGGTAGACAGAAACTACAGAACGCCCCTGCTACGATACTTAAGTACTCCTTTTACCTTTTATATGATGGCGATAAGCACATAATAATCCTTTGCGTGATTTAGAAGAACAAGCCGGTCACACAGACAGATAGATGAATACTCTTTATTATGCACACCATATTACAGATATAAATGTAGAAATTTTACATAGGGTAACTCAATGAGCGGTCGTATAACTAGAAACGATCTTTTAAAGACAACCTTTGGATGGATTAAGGGCTCAGGAGATACAATACTGCAGGTAGTCTGCACAGACACGAAAAACGACTTTAATTTATAATTATGTTATAGACGTAGAATATAGCCATTTGACGCCTAAACCACTGAACGGATTTCGACAAAATTTGGCAAGGAGATAGATGGCATCCTGGGGAAGGACATACGCTACTTTTATCCTGGTAGTACCTACGTCCCCGTGGGACGATATCCGACATCCACGCGGGCGAAGCCGCGGCTAAAAGCTAGTATGTATATAAACTAGGCTTTTGTTGTTTTCGTCCAGGGCAAGGCATCTTCTCGAATATAAGAAGAATCGATCACTTACTGCCTATGCTTGCTCTAGTTGGTACCTGCGTGTCATTACGCAGGGAAAAGCAAACATTCAACAAGAACTGATGATGTTTTGTAACCATATTTTGATTTAAAAGAGTGTCTCTGGAGTTTCTTGCCCGTTCTTCTCCATATGTACTTACCTACTACGCTTTGGAATGGGCAACTAGCTTAATTTTTCTGACTGACCGTCTCCTTGACAAAAGTGCCTGTAATTGGTTTATTTGAAATAAATGCTTTGAGTTCGAAGTATCATAAGTTATTTATACTAAGTTCCATTCTGAGGGGAAGAATAATATAATAGTGCTTTGTGTTAGTAAGAAAAAATTAAATCCCGTTCCACTTTTGCATATCAATAGTTGTTTGTCACCTTAACAGCTGTTGCTAAGTTCGATGCCCGCGTAAGTAAATTTAAACTAGTAGATAGAGAGATAGAATACTCTTTATTATATACCTACATGTTGCATAATTATGAGTTGACAGATTTCTCACTATGTTCTCCTCCACTGTAGGTATCACATCATTTAGGGGTTAAATAAATTGAACCTGATATTAAACAAGCGATACGGTTAACTCTGAAATTCCGTCTAAAGGGACCAGTAGAACTAACGGTCCTTATCAAGACAACTGTCTACCCGCATTACGAATATCCCAATTTTAATAAAATCGTATTAGGACCTTAAAATGCTGCCTACCCCAAGATCCAATCTTATCAGAACGTAAATATCGTGAACATTTTTAATGAGAATCGAAAGTTCTAGGTTGAGTTCTAAGTTATAATGACTAGCTTTATGTACTTACTACTTATAAAACTTATGAATTAGTCTTGAATTGAAAAAGTTTAGTATGTAAATGTATTGCGTGGGTAATATGATTCCAATTTATTGAATTGAAGCTAAATATAAGTTCACTATGATTGTTCTTTGAGGTTAAGAGCGCTTACACGGGTCCACTAGCGCCACTCCTTTAAAAAAATATTATCTCGTGACTGAGAAGGAATTTTGAAAAACGGCTCAATAAGCGACCTCGGTAAGTGTGTCTAGAATTTTCTAATACCTCTTATAAACTTTCATATTGAAACACGAAGCAATAAAATACGATCTAAATGAATGTGGCTGCCTTTGTTTAGATCGAATTTTAAAGGAGTGGCGCTAGTGGACCCGTGTAAGCGCTCTTAAGATTAAATGACAGCACCTAGTCGATTTACCGAAAAAGTCTTCTTTTACAGTTCGCGCAAAAAATTATGAGCCCTCTGAACGTAGGCCCGAGAACGAAACCGGGCATGGTACAGTTAGTTGAGTGAGAGCACGGAGTGAGAGTGAGAAATTTCCCTTGGACACCACCTATATTATGCATACTGCGCAGCCACCCGCGCGCAACTTCCGAGAGGTGCTCATAAAGTTTTGCGCGAACTGTACCCGACTAACGGCGTTTATGATTTTAACAGCCTATGTATGTATGTTCATCTGTTCCCGCTTAACTTCTAATCTACTAATCGTATTCTATTAACAATAAGACTCGTATGGATTTAAATTACATGACTTAGTTATGACGTGTGACTACACGAGAACCGAAAAAAATCGACATCGATGTCTTGTATACCTTTTTAGTTGCTATTTTTGTCGTGATTGGCTTTTAGTTTTTAAGTTTATCATGTTACCAATGGCTACATTAGGTAAAAGAACCTTGTTGGTTCTGAAGAATTACAGGAATGATCGACCAATATTAATTTGAATGACAATCAGTTGGCGCAGAAGCGTGTTTGATTCCGGCTTCCAACAAATATTTATTTGGCCTGCAGAAAGTTATTTCGGGTCTGTTTGTTTGTGCATGTATGATTTGTTTCTGTAAACGTATGAATACAAAAGTAACTTTAAAGTATCCGACAAATGATGGCTTCCTGTCGTGCTCTCTGAGTAATAACATCTACGCTATGGAAGACTTTCGCGAGGTCTACGCTAAAGGGCATACAGGCGCGTCGCGACAGTGCGACGCCATTCAGGTAGATCAATTTCCATGAAGTTTTCATAGTAATTGTTCTACTAGAGTCGCGTCGCGCTGTCGCGTCGTGCCTGTCTGCTCCCTTAAGAGGCTTACAAGAGCTAAAGCGCGGTCACTGTCGGATTGCATAGAAAATAAAGAGACGCGCGATGACACAACGCAAATTACAAATTTATTGCAAAATATGAAGCAATTATGGATTAACAAAAATATCTATTCATTGGACTAAAAAATTAAAACACTATTACGTTAGTATGTTACTTGGAGAATAATCTGACAAAAAAAACTGAATGTTTGCATGTATATTAGTATGGTTTTTAATCGTTAAAATATTTTTTTAGAGGTATCTTCGTGATTTTTTTCTATCATATCAAGTTAATTGTATTATGTTTTCAACACACTATCTAACTAGCTTAAATCCAGAAGAATATCATATATTTTTCTGATTTTGGTTACTGCAGTGGATCATATATTTTTAGGCATTATAAATTTGCGTTTAGGTCATGTAATCCCCTTAAAGCTGTCAATGTGGCCGAATTCTGGTCGATCCTTATCTAAAACATAAATGGAATCATAGGTACGACGAAAAACAAGTATCGGACAAAGGTAAAAGAAAAATTGTATGTTATATTCTACAAAGCTTTGATTTCTAAAAATAAGGTCTTCTTAATCACTTTACTGTCATAATCCGGCAACACCCCTCCACGTATAAACCAATACTTACCTTAATATCTTTAACAACCATAGATTAATAATCAATAACTTCTCTACAGGACTTCAGAAAAAGTTACCAACCCCTGAACGTGTTCCAACTTATATTTTATGACGTCACAACATGAGCCTCCTAAAATATAACCTCACGTATCGTCTATAAAACAACACTATAGATAAAGATATTAAGCCTCTAATAACTTTTGTTGATACTGTTACCTTGGCAACTCGAAGGGAAGTCTGTTTTAGCAGTGTTAGTATTATTAACCGACTTCAAAAAAGGAGGAGGTTCTCAATTCGACTGTATGTTTTTTTATGTATGTTAGCTCAGAACTTTTTTCTAGGTGAACCGATTTGGATGTTTTTTTTTGAAAGCTGGTGCTTCACATGTGGTCCCATATCAATTTGATTGGGTTCTGACCAGCTGTTTTTGAGTTATCCTTAATACTGCATATTTTTTCCACTCAGTTTATAATGATGATGTGTTAATAATTTCCTGTCACTGTTATTTACATATCAAGTAGCGGTATACGAATTTGTGTGGGGTAGGTACCGCAACTAAAAAGTGAAAAATAATAACTTATTTACAAAAAAACAACCGACTTCCAGGTTCGACGTCGGTTGTTTTTTTGTAAAATAGGTTTTTTAAGAGATATTATTATACCGTTATATAGGTAAATAGAGATCAGATATTCGGATGCATATTTAACTAAACTTAATTTTGAGAAATCTAATCATAGACAAAATTGAAATGTCACACGTGTCTGTCATTCAGTTTGGCAACAAAAGCTTCTTTGATAGTAATACATCTTCGAAACCAATACAATATGATCTCTTCATGTGTACACAATTATTCTCTCACTTGACCTATTTGCTAGTTCATTATTATGGAAACGAACGAAAGGAGTATGGTTTACAGCGAAATTATTCAACTTATTATATTGCCAAGAGTTTTCATAAAAATAATAAAGACTAAGTAGTCAAGTGAAAAACTTATTCCTTTGTAATTCACAATCAAAATGGTAGGGAAATATGAAGTTTTGTCAAAAAGTCAAAATCATTTATTCAAATTAGACCAAAGAAAACTTTGAAATTTTTCCTACTTTCGAGTTTTGTTTGAGATTTCAATCCATACTGATTGCGATAGAGTTTGGAGTTAAAATTAAACCAGTATCTGATTCCGATAGATTTACTTTTTTTTTTTACAATTTGATCGAAGCCTAAAAATCACCAATCAGCTAGTGTTGGAAAAGTCGAGTCTTGGATCCCTCCAAGGAGAACTCTGTATTTTTTTTTTCAACCTGTGTTGAGCCCCTGCTGGTCAAAGATTTCGGCCATAGCTTTCAACTCTACCTTGTGTGTTGGATTCTCCGACCAATCTCCCATAAACGCCTAAAAGTCATCACGCCAGCGTTTCCTAGGCTTTCCTTGGCGGTGACGCCCGTCTCCTGGCACCCACTGCATGACTCATTATTTAGTCTAGAAAATTATGATTCAAAAGACTAGAGTCTATTGCACCACTAACACCCACTTGCACCGCCAATCACTAAACACGTTTCGCGATAAAACGAGTTTTAACCATCATTTTGTCTCTGTCATTTTAAAACATTTGACAGAAACAGAATTATGTTTTAAACTCGTTTAGCGCTAAACGTGTTAAGTGATTGGTGGTGAAAGTGGGTCTAAGTCGGATTGATTGTCAAGAAATCCTACACACTCATTGCAACATTGCAATGAGTGTGTAGGATTGAAAATGGAATGTGGAAAATGGAAGCTATACCAAAAATGCTATATTAAGGCGCTACCCCGAGCAAAACCTTGCGATACTGCGTTATTGAATAGCTATAGATTAACTCATTAATTAAGAGTAATAATAAACTACATCTAAAAGCACATTATTAATGTTCGTTATCCTATCATCACATTGCTCGTTCTTATTTGTTTTTATGTGTTGTAAATGCATTTAAATCCCCTTATAAAATAGTGACTAAAATTATTGATTGCATGCACTAATAATTTAAGGATTACACTAATGGATAGATGGTTTAAAAATCTAAATAATTGTCGTTTTATTTTATTTCAAAAGCTCACTTGTCTTTTTTTATTACAATAATTCCACAATTTTTGAGAATTCTATGATATATGGGCGTGCGCAGGGAGCAGGACAGAGCGAGACTCAGCGACGGAACAGAGAAGGACCGAACGCTCAAGGTCGTTTGGTCAGGGAAGCGCCTTAAGCAGCCCCTTTGTAATGTTGCTCAAGTAAATTAGTTGTCTAAACTAGTCTACAGACTGTCGAAAACAATAGGAAAGCGAAACCATAAAGTATAGCGTGTAACAAACAATATCAGCACCGCCATTTGTTTCATATAACAAAAGTTATGAATGGCTTCATAGAATCTATTTTAACGAAAAATATTATGTCAGTTTGAAAGTCTTTGTTGTCAAGATATTTTTTTATGTAAAAGACTTTCTTTCCAAATTATCAGAATTTGATTCTAAAGAATCTTTATTGTGATTCTCTGACGATATTTGCTTGAATGAAACTTTTTCTATCCTTGTTACATTATATTTATCGGCGTTCTTGGCTTCTGCGTTACTTTGTCGCGGTAATTTATAAGGAAACAATGTAAACCTATAAATGCCTGCAACATACCAGTGTTGATTATCCGAGATAGATTCAATTTATCTTATGAGACTAGTCTTTAATATATTTACTATGTGCTTATAGCAGAACGCGAAGCATGTCCTTTTCTACCTCAACTCTTTTTCTTCATTTTTGACAGCGCTCCGTAGAAACCTTTCCACAATCTGTCATTTTGTCTTTCGCTTCTTCCGTTTCTACGGAGGTATATTAGAACTGATGGCATCGGCAGACTTTTCTGCAAGCAATTTTATTTGTTGCTAGAGTCTACTTCCAATCAATATACAAACTTGATCATTTCTAGCAAAGTGTTTTCTCAAGCATAATATTTTTTTTCCTGTTATATAAATATTACTTGGATGACAGCGTTTCAAGTGTTTCACCATTTTACGGTCGTCTGAGGATATTGAGAAGATTGATTTTATTTATCTGTGTATGATGTTCCACTTTTCACTTTTGAGCTCGTTTTTTACTGAATCTGCTATTTTGTTCACAGGATTACGTAATTCTGTATTTTTTCGTCTATCTCCCTATGTATAACATCTTTGCTTTATACAGTACTCAATGTTACAACAGTACTACAGTAATTGATATAATCGAAACTCGCAATAGCTAAATTGCTTCCATGAACGAGCAACTTCAGAAAGTCAAGCAAACAGAACACTCTGTTTTTCTTAGCACCAACTCGAATACAAGACAAACTCGCAAAGAATTGACTTCTGCAAGTTTACTCGAAGTTATTACAAGCCCCCAAGTCAGCTCTAAAGGCACTCCTGCATAGTGCCATGCCAATGAAACTTAGTGTCGAGAAGAAAATCAAATAAGAGCCGACGACACTTCCCGTGAACACAATAAATAAAAGCATAATGAAATAATGACACTCGGAACTTTTCTAAGTGCAATATCTCTGGCCCCTTTGAGGCCAATGAAGCTAAAATTTTATTTGTAGTAATATTTTACGAACAACTTGCTTTGTTTAGTGTTGAAAGCCTTTTGGGAATGATTTGGTTAAAACAACCGAGAGATAATGTTTTAGTTAAATTTTAGACAAGCAGCTTTAGAGCTCAAGAGTGGCTGCGATGAGAAAATTTGAGGTTGTTTAACCGAAGGTTCTTGGTAACGATGTAAAGGTTAGCATGTCTAAAATATGTTTGTAATGTAGCAGCTGGTAGATAAGCTTTGTCTTATACTAAATCGCAACAAAATTGCCGGTATTACGTGTGTAGCTGACTAGCGGATGTGATATGATACGTACTCGTACATACGTGATAGGTAGATCGGTAAATATTATTATATTCAGATATCCAGCTGCACCTGGTTAGACTGGAAGCCGACCCCAACAAAGTTGGGAAAAAGCAGGCAGATTGATAATTATTACATTATTAGATGAAATAACGTTGAAAATATTCGTTTGATTGTCTTCGTATTTGATGTTGCTATAGAATAGAATAGAATATTCTTTATTATGTATCTACACCATAAAAATTACAGATATTAATGTAGAAATTAATGCGTGCAATGATAAAGCTTGCATGCTTACGGCAACAAAGCTCACAAATTCTTGGAGCCTTGAAAACTGACGTAGGCTAAAATGGAAAATTGACAAACTGTGTCAACAGGCCTATTAGCATGACGGAAGAAACTGTAGAAAACCATCAAAGATAAAAGCCTTCAAGACATTAATAACCCATTACTGAGCACTTAGTGCAAACACAACGCGAAAAACATTTACCTAAAAGTTTGCCAAGTGACTTTTATGTATATCCCGCGCCGCGGAGTGGGACCCGCGAAATGCTTAAACTTCCAACGAAATACGCGGAGATGACCCTAAACTTCTTTTTACTATCGCTATAAAACCTCTGGCCATAAATTGATATCTCCCTGGCTCAAACTTTCGAAGTTACACCGCAAAACTTCTTTGGAATTCAGCCTAAAGCTGCGTTTAGATATGTCCTTTTGGACGCCGCGCGCCGTTCGGAACGGTACCGGCGTTACGGCATCGGTACCTCGGAATGCATTGAACTAGCGTTCTTGGATCGCGACGCGGATATTGAACGGAGGAACGGTACAGACAAAAGACAAATCTGGTCGCAGCTTTATATACCTGTTCTGATTTTTATAGCTGCCTTTCTAATTTGACTGAATCACCATCCCTTCGATGGAAGTTTCCTCCAGGCTATTTTCGGTTGTCTATTTTCTATACCTGTGGATCATTAATTGACAAAGTATTAAGAGCAAGTCTTTGTCCGTTGCTAGGAATGGCGTAAATATCCGTTGTCGGGTGTATTAATAATCTGCAAAGTAAGAGTAATCAATTATAACAGATGTTTGATTGTTTTCTGCTCCGCAAATAAATTGGAGGTTAATTCATTTGACATATGAAGCAAATGATTAGTAGGCTTGTTAGTAACAACTGACGAGACGAAGAGAATGAGCGATTGTTTCCAGATGATATTAATTATTCTGAAGTGCTTAACAAACTCACGCCTTTTTCAAATGGTAGGCAGAAACTACTGAACGCCATCTGCTTCGATCCTGACATACCCCCTGTGCTTCGTCTACGTTCATACTTCCGGTTATACCAGCGCGCTGGTTTCGAATACTTATGCACTTGACCTTTCTGAATAGCATCACCAATAAGTTTTTTTAGGGCTGTCCTTAATTCTTTCTCTCAATATAAACGAATCATCTGAGCATTCCCTCTTGTGTTATTTTGTGTGTATCTTTTTTGTATAGTTTAAAATAATGACAGAATACGGTTTGGTCATAAAAGTACCCAGGCTATGTTTGCAGAGACCTTCAAAATGGTCAGATACCTACTAGTCACGCATGCATGAAACGATGAATGAATTTGGAAAATGTGAGAGTGGTGCGAAGGGCACGTAGTGAACGTCATTTCCGCAAACCCATGGAAAATTGTATGGGTTTGTCTAGGTATGTTGTATTATTATGTCATAAAATGTTTTTTACTGCGTATAGTTTTAATTATGATGCCATTGTATGACATCCGTTCCTGTAATACCAAACATATTTTTGTGTGACTTATGTACACCCGAATACTCTTAATGCCAAAGACTTGTCTAGTCTTCTAGTCTGTCTAGTCTTTCTGTATCTACAATTCACATTAAACAGATAATAGAATTAGTAAATACTGTATTTGAAAGAGATAGAGACAGTTAAGACATGGGGACTAAACGGCGACTGTCAAGTGTGTTAAATTTTTAGGGTTCCGTACCTAAAAGGTGCCAACGGAATTCTATTACTAAAGCTCCGCTGTCCATCCGTCCCCCTGTCTGTCAGCGGGCTGTATCTCATAAACCATAATAGATAGACAATTGAAATTTTCATAGTGTGTATTGCTATTGCCGCAATAACAACAAATAATAAAAATAAAATAAAGCAAAAAATTAAAGGACGTCCCCGTATAAGAAACGTGTTTTTTTTAAGGAAGCCTTCGTGTGCGAGCCCGTCTCGCATTTGGCCGGTTTTTGATCATTCGGTTGACATTTTACATAGAATAGAATGGCATATAATACTCTCTATTATGTACACCTTGCGAATTACAGATATAACATACACAGGGTGTTACATAGGGTGACACAATGAGAGGTCTCATCGCTAAAAACGCATCATCATTATCATCACCAGCGATATTCAATTTACTGTAAAAAAAATCCTATCACCTTTTACAGTCTTCAAATTGATCTTAAAAAAATCTACATCGTGAGACACGCACTTTGCGAAAAAATATTCACAAGGTATTCAATAAACTCAGGCATATATGGGATCGATCTACCCCCGGCAACCATAAAAGTTTCGCCTGGGGCTCATGAAATGTTAAATTCATTTTGCACATAACTTGATTCAGGGACTTTGGTAAAAATAACAAGGTATCAATGACCTTTGATAACGAGGATCTTTGAATATTGTTTGTTTTAGGGATGTAAATTGGATTGATCCGTATGTACTATGATAGTTTGTTTCATGTTTAAGGCTCGTGCACACTGGCGCGACGCGACAGCGTGACACAAAGGCATCGCGCGCCGCGCTTTTGTGTCGGGCTGTCGCGTCGCGCCTGTTTGCTGTTTGCTGTCCTGCTGCTATGCTGTTTGAATGACTCATAATAATCAGTCACACACCATAACTAACACAAAAAAAAAACTGTAACCCGACAGGGTCTATAATGATGTCATTATATTTTAAGTTACGACCTAAGTACACAGTGAGCATTACAATAAATTATGGTAAATGATTTTAATTTGTAAATTGATTAAAAATAACACTTTTACACATCTTTTTAGGGTTCCGTACCCAAAGGGCAAAACGGGACCCTATTACTAAGACTTCGCTGTCCGTCCATCCGTCTGTCTGTCAGTCTGTCACCCGGCTGTATCTCATGAACCGTGATAGTTAGACAGTTGAAATTTTCACAGATTATGTATTTCTGTTGCCCCTATAACAAAAAATACAAAAAAACTATAAATACTAAAAATTAAATATTTAAGGGGGCTCCCATACAGCAAACGTGATTTTTTGCTCGTTTTTGCTCGATATTGATCGTTATCAATATCGAGCGAATATTTAGTTATATATTCATATAATTAAATTAAAATAAAACAAATATTTAAGAGGGTATCCCATACAACAGACATGTTTTTTTTGCCGTTTTTATACATAATGGTACGGAACCCTTCGTGCGCGAGTCCGACTCGCACTTGACCGTTTTTTTTTTAAATTAAAACTGTTTGGGGTTGGTTGAGTTTTGAGTATTGATTCTAATGACTGTCTCGTAAGCGTAGTGGCCGAAAGTGCTACTAGTAAAAATTGTGTGCTAAATTCGGCCCTGTTTCGGCCAAGGTGTTATTTAGATTTTCCATCAGTAAAACTTTGTAGAAATTTGATTGCACCTACCGTAGAGATTTGAGATTTGTACATGATTAATGGCGTTGGGTCATTCTTTATTATAACTTGACTGACTAATGAACGCGATCAAGAGCTGCCAGTGTCAATATGACACAACAATGTTGACACTGACAGCTACAGAACGCGTTCACAGACTGATCTCAGTTTCAATCTGTCAAAAATAGCTCTAGTTTACGGGAACCTGCCTCTTGGCATACAATTTTAAGGCATAATATTGTTTGGCATAACGTTTTCGCATAACTTTTATTAGCATTTTGATACTGTGGCATAATAATACTTTGGCATAATGAAGTGGTTAGGTTAGGTAAATTTATGGCAATAATCATTATGGCAAAACATTTATGCGTAATGATCATTATGCTGAATTTCGTTATGTCAATGTTATATTATGTCTTAAAATTTTATGCAAATGGATAGGGAACCCTAGTTTACCTACGTAAGGTTTTGACATTGTCGCTGAATTCAGGTTGCGATTACATTTTTAACGTTTTGAATTGGTCTTCAGATGTGTTGATCGCGTTCAGTGGTGAAACTCGCCCTAAATGTGAATGTCTAAAATACACGTTTACTAATACCAAACCTTTTGGTGAATATAGGTATTAGAAAATCCGTGTTGTGGTTAGATCTGCTTTTGAGACCATCACATGAACTTAGTTCAACACCAGTTTCAGTTAAACCCGGTTCTGCGTTTGTAGACGGAAATAAACTCTTTTGATAACTGATTCAAAGTTCATTCTAAGAAAACTAAGAATTTCAAAAGTTCGTATTGTATGTCCGGTTGCTTACTGTTCCTGTGTAAACAGCTATATGCAAAATTCTAAAGAACTTTCAGGTTTAATTCCGACAGTTCATTCTAGGAACTAAAAAATTATATTTGCTTTCCACTAAAGTTCTTGTGTACTTATAATATTTGATCTACATAAGCACGCTTCAACGTGAGAGAATCCACAATTCAGAATTGAACGCTCATCGTAAGTGAAAAAAAAAATTATGTTAATATTGGCAAATAAAAGAGCTGTTACTCAGCGCTTTGTAAAATAATTTCTCGAAGCATTTTCCTGCCCTCTTTGCGTTTCACTGAAAAGACCTGCTAGTCGCTACTCTCGTTATAGTTGCTTTGTCCAGCAATTATCTTCTTTCTTTCTCTCTCTTATTGTTCCGATCAATTTCATGTTCCACCTGTGCACACCGAAGTAGAAACCTTTTAACTAATACCCAATTTCACTGTTCAGAAGTCTGGAGCCTGTTCTGAAGTTTGGTAGACTTTGCTCAATGGCTCAGAAATGTAAGTCAGGCTGAAATTTTGCATTTTAGCAAAGTTACCTTTTGGTAAAGTTTTTAGAGGTTTCTTTTGTACGTTCATGTTATACAAGGTCTTTCACACACAGGGGGTTTATCACACAGGATGGCCAGCTCGGGTGGCTAAAACGATAAAAAGCGATCGCATTTTTAAGTATCAAGGAGGTGGAGATTTGACAGATGTTATCTATCATATAAAATTGCCAAGCCTAAATAATATAATTACGGTAAATTACATGGTAATTTTCGTTTGTAATAAAGATGATCTTAATTTGAAGTTGTATACGTCCAATTTGGGCATAGAAGAGTAAAATTGCTATTTATTTATTTATTTAGGATGTCCAGCAAAAGATATAAGTACACCATAGATAACACATAAATAATTGGTGACATTAGGTATCAAGTAGGTGTACTCCTTCACTTGTAGGAGACCACAGCATACACAATAAAGATAAGTAACAAGTATAACAACTAAGCCAATAAAGTTAAAATAATAATACTTAATAGTTTAAAGTGAAATGGAAACCAACTTAGTATTTAGAAAACGTTACAATTTTTTTAAAGAATAAAATTCAAAATATGTCGTTTAGATATAGGTATTTAAGTATATCTAAATTACATTTTTTATGGAGATTTGAAAGACTTAATAGTCTTTCAAACATCCATACTAATATTATAAATTCAAAAATAACTCTGTCTCTGTTACCTTTTCACGCCTAAACCACTGAACAGATTTCGACAAAATTTGGCAAGGAGATAGATAGTATCCTGGGGAAGGACATAGGCTACTTTTTGTCCCGGTAACACGTTCCCGTGGTATAATTTCCGACATCCACGTGGGCGAAGCCGCGGGCAGAAGCAACTATTTTATATTTTGACAGAGTTTCGCAGATGACTAAATCCGTAATTTTAGCTCAAATGCTATATTGCTACGTGTGACTAATTAATATTTAAAATAATTATTTGATTTAAAAATAAAGTGCTCTCTGTGTATTTATCTGTTTATTTCATTTATTTGACAAACAAGAAATTAGAATGTACAATATCATGTAGTGAAGTATGTTAGGAGAAGCCGTTGGTAATGGCAGCTTAAAAAGGCACAGTAATACTACTACATTAAGGTCTTAAATTGAACATTCTATCGCATAGTTCAGAAACACGTAATGGTTGATGCAAAGTTGGGTGAGTGGTTGACACTTTAATGGACTTGTGGCCGCAAGCGCTACTGTTTAGCATGAGGTGCTGTGTTCGATTCCCGGGTCGGGCAAAGTGTGATTGCGTTTACCATCTGAAATTTCTCAGTAGCATCCTGGAGTCTGGATTTGTGCACGGTGGCAACAGGCTCGCCCTCTTTTACATGGGACTTAAAGATAACTGGCGAAGTATGGGTGTACCTTAGGTACACCACTGCCTAACCCTGCGGGGAAACCCACAGGCGTGATGTTATGGTATATATTGTCATGGGCGCTACCGAAGCTATTTCGTGTCTTACCAAGAGGTGATGAAATATAGTTATATTAATATTCATGAATATCAATAGCTTCCCTCGCAACATTTTCTGCAATAACCAACCAACATGACTATCGCCTCCACATCGTGAAACCTATCCAAGGAACTGTCCTAAGTTCAGCAGTGGACAGTCATGAGCATACAAAAGGACATGGCAATCAATTTTCAATACAGCTACTCCATTCCACTTCCAACTATAAATGTTACGATCATAAATCAAGCCTTTGAGCGTTTCCTAATAAAACCATTGAGTCGAGTGCCCATGATTATAGCGAGGCATGTTGGTGCATTAATTATTTTGATCTTGAATGGTTTCGCCACATCTTATGCTTTTTTTTCTCTCTTAATTGTGTTAAATATATTTCAAGTGTGTATAATTTATTTTGTACGCCAATGGTGGCAAAACATGTTGAAACTCTCAGATTTTCATTTTAACATCCACATTTTCATGTAAATGTATAATGTTACACATGTTTACAAACAAATAAATAAATCTTTATAGTTCTCAATATCAATAAATATTGTAAAACAAAGTCCCCCCTCCGCGTCTGAACGCGATAAACTCAAAAACCACTGAACAGATTTCCATACGGTTTTCACCAATGGACGGAGTGATTCATGAGGTTAAGGTGTAAAGTTCCTTAACGGTTTTGTGTCATTTGGCTGAAATATGACGGTGATTGTTGAAGAAGGGAACAATCAAGCCGAACTGGGACCTCTACTGGCGTGCGCCGCGTAAACCAATAGTTACATGAATACCCCGGTAAAAATCCTGGTAGACCCGGTAGTACGTTCCCGTGGGATATTTTCCGACATCCACTCGGGCGACGCCACGGGCAAAAACTAGTACTTTATATAATATAATAAAACAGAAGAGTTTGTTTGTTTGAACGCGCTTAAGTCTTTAAAACTAAAAGTCGGATTTGACAAATTATTTTTGCATTTGATATCCCAATTCTTAAGGAAGGTTATAGGCAATTTAACATCACGACCCACGACCCTTAGGAACCAAGCAAAAAGTTAGAAAGAACGCTAAGCGAAAACGAAGTAACGGGGCACCGGGGCATATATTTTATCTTAGCAGTCGCGGGCAGGACTTATTTAGATGACAAGGCATGTATGTGATGCTAAGGAATATTGGAGAATATCTGTCCCATATGGATTCCCACACAAAATATTAGATTGAAGATTATCTAAGGTCATTTGTTTCTTAAGTGTTGAGGTTGCCAAAAGGGGCATAGAAACACGCTAGCATAAGTATGACAAGTGCCAGTTTCTTACATTTTTTCCGATGTTTCTGTGTTGTGGGTTAGTTTTAGCCCCATGTTATTGGGGTTTAAAAATCTTGCCAAAAACATCCATTACACACAAAAAGATCTAAATAAAAATAATCAGCCGGTAATAAATAAAATACTTAAAATAAAAACCTTTCGAAAAGTTTTTTTAATGACGTTTTCTAGAAAAGTGACCCAAAGGAGAAAGAAAAATAAAGAAAAACTATTTATTCCGCGAAAACAAGACGCACATTAAAAAAAAACTAGGCAAAATACATACACCAATAAAAAGTAGCCAAAAGCCTCGTATTCAAAACGTTAAAAGTAATGTTCTTTAAGTTGTATGTTGTTGTTGTTAATGTTTTATTAAATTCGTTCATTTTTATAGCAATGTCTTCATCTAAAAACCAACTAAATTTTAACAATAGTTACCTGGAATTTCCCCAAAATAAGCTGTTTAGTGACATTGGGCGAGTGTTAGAAATGGCAGAGGTTGTGACTATAATTACACCAATAACCGCTGTTTATAAATACAAGCTCAAATGGGAACAGTGTAAAATAGGCTTGCTTTACTGTCTCCAAAACAACATCACGCCAGTATCCCGCTTAGGGGTAGTCAGAGATGTATTTCGCGAGTTATGTTGTAGGTCCCATTTAATAGAAGGCGAACCCTTTGGACATTACACATAGACACACATAAAATCACGGCTCTAATCCCCGAGGGGTTAAGCACAGGTGCATCCTATAGAAGGCACACCCACCATTCACCAGTTATGTATAAGTCCCATATACCAGGGGCGAGCCTATTGCCATCAACCGAGCACAAATCCAGACTACGGGCTGCTACTGAGAAATCCCTTGTGGAAATACTCAATAACACTTTGCCCGACCTGGGAATTGAACCCAGGACCTCATGCTCAGCAGTCGCTAGACCACCAGACCACTAGACTAACGAGGCAGTGACATAGGTCATTCAATATTATTGGTTTAGATTTGTAACATTGTATTTACTGTTGTTTTTTCTTCATTTCAGATGTGAACTGCTTTCGTGACAGAAGAATATCATCTTAACTAACTAAGGTAAGATTTGACTTCGTATTTTGAGAAGCCAGACGACTTGTTTGCATAGATATAAGAGGGAAGTTGGAAACTAGATTTCTATAGCTATGGAGTTCCCACAGCTACAGGAGCTAATGGACGCTACTGAAGGTGCCAAGATCTTAGACAGATTCTGGGCTAACTGTATATAGGTAGCCATCGACACGCTAAGAAGGAGTTCCCAGAAACATCTTTAGCTTCTGATTTTTAACCGACTTCACAAAAAGGAGGAGGTTCTCAATTCGTCTGTATGTTTTTTTTTTTTTTTTTTTTTTTTTTTTTTTATGTGTGTTAGCTCATAACTTTTTTCTGGGTGAACCGATTTGGATGATTCTTTTTTTATTTGATAGGTGGTGCTTCACATGTGGTCCCATTTAAATTTGATCAAGGTCTGACCAGTAGTTTTTGAGTTATCCTTAATACTGCAGATTTTTTCCACTTAGTTTATATGGATGATGTGTTAATAATTTCCTGTCACTGTTATTTACACACCAAGTAGTGGTATACGAATTTGTGTGGGGTAGGTACCGCAACTAAAAAGTGAAAAATAAAAACTTTTTTACAAAAAAACAACCGACTTCCAAAAAAAAACACTAAAAGACGTGAAAAATAACTTTAATTTCGGAAGTCGGTGGCCAAACACGAAAATACAAAACCAAAGGCACCGACTTCCGAAATTAAAGTTATTTTTCACGTCTTTTAGTGTTTTTTTTTGGTAGTCGGTTGTTTTTTTGTAAAAAAGTTTTTATAATTTGTATTTTCATGAGTTTCACCTTGTTGTGTTAATAAGGAAAATATCGTTCACATAGAGAGACTGAAGAAAGCTTTCGCATTCCTGGCTGTTGTTTATCATTCATCCTACAAAAAAAAATATAAATGTGAAAGTTTGTAATATATGTTTGGATGTTTGTTAGTCAATCACGCTAAAACGGCTGCACAGATTTAACCTGGATTAATACGTTGGATACTTTTTATCCCGGTGGTAGGTTCTCGTGGGTTGATTTCCGACCTCGACGCGGGCGAAGCTGTGAAAAAAGAAAAACACATCGGTACGAGTATTACCATAAGACACCAATTCAAAAATATGTGACAATTTGACTTACGACGTACTCCAACGCCAACCTTCCATTACATACGAAGGAATGGATAACATTTTTACAGTCCTGAAAGTGTCTCGTACATCTAATGTTTTTTTTATCTCTGACAAGCCTGTTACTTTGAGTGGCGTATTCCACTTTTTTAATCCATTAGCCTGTATTGCACTTTGTGCCATGTTTTCAGTTTTAAGCGTGTGCGTGTCAGCTTAATCTGTAGGCTAAATTTTGCGAGGTTTTGGATTAAGTTGCGTAGTCAACTTGTGAAAAAACAGTGCGGTAGGATTAGCGAGGCAACGCTTGTTATTTTTTTTTTTGCAAAAAGCTGAAGAAACGTTACCCGTAATGTTTCATACATAAAACCACACTACATAACATTAGAAATTATGTAAGTATGTTTGTACGAGTACAAACACTTTTACACGTCAATCATATTTTATAGACTAGATGAGGTCGGCGTTTCCTATCTTACTACTCTGAGAAGATAGGCCGAAACAAACTCAGGTCACAGTCTCTTTTAAAGTCCAGACTTAATCTTGATCAGATCATGTAGATTGGTGTTAGAAATGGTCTTTTGAGGAAAGAACCACACAGATTGAGCGGACCTGTCCAGTCAGTGCACGCATTTGTCAGTAATCGTGCAGCTCAACTGAGAACTTAAGGAGCTCAAGCTTAAGTGGATAAGTATTCGCTTATCGATACTCTTCGCGTTCAGTCAGGTAAAAAAGTGAGAGTGTTACGCACTTTCACTGTTCATTATTAATTTAGTGTTAAGTGCACTGTATTGTAATTATTGTTAGTGTATATTTTAAGTTTAAAAAATTAATTAAGTTATTCGGTAATATAAAAGGAAATCTGTTTATAAGAAACGCATAACTGAGCATCGTTTTAGAAAACGGGTCTTCCGTGTGAGCGTCATGTTCGTGAACGGGCGCCGTCAGTTGAGATTGGTCATCTCTTAAAGGCTCCCACAAACAGGCGCGACGCGACAGCCCGAAACAAAGGCGCCGCCCTTCGCGCTGCACGCGGTACCTATGTGTCACGCTGTCGCGTCGCGCCAGTGTGCACGAGCCTTTACTGCCACGGCTTATTTTTATTATACTTATATTT
This sequence comes from Griposia aprilina, assembly GCA_916610205.1. Classification (NCBI taxonomy): domain Eukaryota; kingdom Metazoa; phylum Arthropoda; class Insecta; order Lepidoptera; family Noctuidae; genus Griposia; species Griposia aprilina. The sequence goes on along the minus strand of OU744285.1, from coordinate 4,709,808 downwards.
TGATTTCCATTTCTTTTTTTTTTACATTGTTCTCACATATTGAACAGCAACAAGAATAATGTACCAAGGATTTTGTAATAACTTGATTTAAAAAGAGTGTCCTTGGAGTTTCTTGCCCGTTCTTCTCCATAGAGATCTACGTTTTGGAATGGGCAACTAGCTTCAACTTTCTGACTAACTGACCGACTCTTTGACAATTCAAAAGTGCCGGTAAATGGTTTAATTGAAATAAATGCTTTAAGTTTGAGTTTGAGTTCTCTCTCGACAAGACAATTTGCAGGAGTTGTTATAGGCGTTAATAGCCACTTCCCATCAGAAAAAGACATCGTCTACTTGCGAAAATTATAGGGATTCTTGAATATTTCTCTATTTATTCTTTAATTGTCGTTATCTGTCTCGTTGTGGTCGCTAGCACTACTGCTGAGCATGAGGTCCTGGGTTCGATTCCCAGATCGGGCCGTGTTATAAATAGGGTTTTTCTATCAGGAATTTCTCAGTAGCAACCCGGAGTCTGGATTTGTGCCCGGTGGATGGCAATAGGCTCGCCCCCTGTTACATGGGACTTAAACATAATTGGCGAAATATGGGTGTACGTACTATAGGTATAACCTCTGCTTAACCCTTCGGATATAGAGGCGTGATGTTGTGTTATGTGTTATGATCAGTGATCGGAGTAGGTAGATTGAACTGGGGTCATTGATCCGAAACGTATATATTACTATGGACATTCCTCCGGAATTGGTGGATTATTAAAAAAAAACCGGAACTTATGTAGGAATTGTATTCTGCCAGAGTGGAAGGAGTCATTTGATGATTTGCCATCCTCAAAAAAAAGGTAGGAATTGTAATAAAATGAGCAATTTTATTCTTTATTATTCTTCCTATTTTTTTTTTTGTCACGATTTGACAAAACCCAACGACCAATCAGAACAAAGGATCATGGGTGGTACAATAACCGGTTATCAGAACAATGCGTACGCCCGCCGGAAATACTAAATCCGGAAATACCGGAATTACTTTCCGGAAAAATGGCTTATCCATGTTATTCTTTCTGTGTGCATTTATGATACAAGTACTAAAAATCAATCTACCTACTCCGATCACTGGTTATGATCACTCTCTAAAACTTCAGAAGTTCCCAACTATGATGTCTTGCCTTAGGGCACTAAGAAAAGCGTAAACTATCGATTTTGAATCTACAAGGGTGTATATAAGCACGGATAACCTATTTGCATTATTCATGAATCAGAGGCTCGTTCTCCTTGATAAACGTAGGTATTAAAGCTAGTATTTAATAAAAAGCGATTATTTAGAGCCTGTAGACGTCCTTTACTTGGGTTTCATCGTATAGGGTAGTCGACGACGGAGGATAACAGAGCCGCCCTATGTTCAGCGTCAAGGCTTGTATTTTGAAATGAAGCTGTTCAAACAATGCCACCATCCCAACTATTTTGGGGTCGGCTAATTGGCTTCCAATCTGACCGGATGCAGCTGAATACTTCACATGGAGTAACTGCCTATCTGACCTCCAAAACCCAGTTAGAAGCTGTGCACATGTACCACGACACGATTAACTTTCGTCCACGTTTATGTAGTATTAATTTATAATTTTTCAAAATTCATAGGCACTAAAGAAATCACGGTTGTTACTACAAACATTGAACCAAAATGACCGGAAGATAATTGAAAGAAGACAAGCAGAATTTTATATTTTTACTCAAAGCAGATCTAAGAATTTAACAGAATAAATATTGTATATTTCATCCTTATTCTCCACAAGAACGCCTGAGCTCACATTAGAATGATTACTTATCTTATTTACGATGTTAGCTTCCCGCATACGAAGATCTCTTTGTTCAGGATTTACCTATCATAAAGCAAAATATTACGGGAAAACTCTGGGTAGACTGTAGTGTTCTCGACTTTTCGTGTCTTCACGACGCATACATAAGCTCACGCCTTCTTCCCATGGGAGTAGGCAGAAACTACAGAACGCCACTTGCTACGATCCATACATACTCCTTTTGCCTCGTTTACGTTCATACATCTGGTCATACACGCACGCCGGTTGTGAGTACTACGCACCTGACCTTTCTGAAGAACATCACCAATAAGGTCACTATATGTCTTCCTAGGGCGTCCCCTCCCGGCGTTTCCACTCACATCTGCCTTGTGTCATTCATCCTCTCAACATGACCAAACCATCTTAGCATACTCTTTTCTATTCTTTTTTTTTTTTTTGTCTTCACGAGTTATAGGAAAATATCTCGTGCTAAGGTTAAGATATTAGCTGTGAACAAGGAACGCAGCGCATTTACGCTGCCGTTCTTGCTCACTAGCTCATTTTTAGAGGGTTGGAAGACCTTGTGTCGTCTGAAAAAAAAAAACATAATTTACAGTGAAATACATATACATAATTTATTAAAGAAATGTCTTTTAAAAATTAAAAAAAACCCCGACAAATAAAAACCTCTAAAAACGGCTGACAGATTTTCTTTCTTTTTTTATCTAGGAACACTCCCAATTAAATCACCTTTCAAACAAAACAAAAATTAAAACAATTAAATCACCTTTCAAACAAAACAAAAATTAAAACAAAATCGGCTCAGTCGTTTGAGAGCTACGATGGCGCAGACAGAAACTCAGAGACACACGATAAACTTATAACAACCTCTTCTTCCGTCGGGGGTTAATAATAATAACCGTAAAAAAATTGACGTTATTCGACATAGTGCTTGAGAAATACTTAAGTAGGTATTTCTTCAGCTGAATTTCTTTCTTGCGAGGTTAGAACCAGCTCTCATTATAAAATATTAGTGAACATGGCTTCAACATTTAAGCTTTTACTCACCGGAGGATATGGATGTAAGGGAGCCGTTTAGATAACTATGAAACAAATTGGGCAATCCATAGAAATGAATGATGCACCAGAAAGTTATGGTATAAAATAATCTTAATAACATACATACCTAGCTTGCGAGATTCATAAAGGGTTGCTTAATGCTTCGGTAAGTTGCAGCCCAGACTTTTAGCCAAGACTAAATTCGTCTACAAAGATAACCTTCTATACCTATTACGTCACTTAAAGCTCTTACTATCACAAGTTGGAAGGGACACTTTACACGCCACGCCTCATAAAATCTTACGCGAAGGTGCGACGCTGGGAAGTGGCAAATGGCTGTAATAACTATTGGTGGAAGAATTTCTTGGAGACTCCAGACCGCTAGAGGTATTTGAGGACTGACTGTGTTTGAAAGATTTCTGATAGAGTTCTAGTGTTGTGGAGAGAGGGGTTCTGATAAAATAAATGAAATATGATTTTATTTCTTTAAGTAGGTTTGTGCGAATACTTTTTAGTACTCTGAGAAGAAAGGCCGACTAAAACAAAGCGGTCACAGTCTCTTTTAAAGTCCAGACTTAATCTTGGTCAGATCATGTTGGAAGATTTTTAGCTTGAAATAGTTTGAGGTCATCGACATGGTCAACATTGGCAGCCTAGTTCCACCCACTGCTTATTATAGGCCTCCTCCCTTTTGTGCCATGCTTCCCCGGTCTGTCTGATGAAGGCGACTTGCTGTGATTAGTCTGGATGGGTGACCATCATTAACATTTCGATACTGCATACACTATGTTTTGGAAAACACGAAGTCACTGATAATGTGACCTAATTTAAAATATTAGGTTGTAGCCAGATCATGCCATTAAAAAAATATTGATTAAAATAAAACGTAAATAAACGTGTTTTCTTTCTTCCTTTTCTTTTCTTATTTTCAACCGCATCAGAGGGCCTACTCTCTAAGTCCGTCAACGAACATACGGATCCGTCCGAAAGTTGTTCGGTGCCTAGATGTGAAACCAACTCCCAATGAACAAACTTTTTCGGACGGGCAAATACACATCCCCAGTAAGGATAACTCTCAAATTGATCTGTCGTTAATTTTTAGTTCGGGCACCAGACTAATATTAAGTCAGAAACTGATACGGAGTAGGAAAAATCCGTAATTTCAGCCAAAACTACGAACTTCGTGTTCAGAGAATAAAAACGACTATTATCAATCACTGATCTGCAATTTTCATGACTATAGGTACCCTGGCTTTTGTAAGAGACTGTAACTAAGCACCTAATCGTGCTTGGTTACAGTCGCTGCACGTCTTTGTTACGTTTTGTTACGTCTTTGGTAACAAAACCAGTGGAAGCTGACCTCTTATTTGATTTCAGGGCCAGTTCAATGTTAAAGTAAACTAACACAACACACGAAACTAGTACTTTTAACTACTAATTAGACAGGGTTATTGGTTATATTCGTATGTCGGCAATCCATTAAGGGGATGTAGGAGAGGTCATTTGCAACAAAATTACCTACTTAATTTCCAGTAATTAGACTTGAAAAAAACAATGCATGTTTTTTTTTTAAATTATTATTATCTGCTTCTACTTTAATACATAATAATAAAACATAAAATGACAATTATCTTTAATATTTTTACATACCGTTACAATTTTCTATCATTTTGAACAGGTTATTTGACGAAAATAGTCGAATACCGCAAAAAAAAAACACGGTAGTACTTTATCGGCAGAACATTCCAAAAACATGTACAACTTCTTAGCTATCCAACGAGATACAATAAGATACCAGATATCTTCAAAAAAATATAAAATGTCAAGTTACTAGAAAATTATTGACATTTGCATAGGAGGGGGCATCAGGAGATAGTCGGTTGCAAATGACCTCTCTTACATCCCCTTAACAGATTGCAGACATATAACCAATAACCCTGTCTAACTAATTATAGTAATTTCCAATATTATCCAGCGGGGTAATTGTGTAACACACTAACAGTAGGTACAGCTTTCATTTTGACAGTTCAACAACATTCATTGCGTTATTCACGTTGTTGACCAGACAATTTTTTCGGACAAATGAAGCCATGGATTAGCAATAGGCTTCAAAATGATTCAGATTGTGATAGATAGTGTGTTACGTTATTAGGGTGCAGATTTAGTTAATCTTTAGAAAAGTTAAAGGAACCAGTTTTACGCAGAATAAGTGTGTTATCGTATTTCTTGTCAGCCTATACAAAAACGAAACCACTTAACTTAATGTTTAAGTTATCTTTTGAATTGTTTTTGTAAATGATTTACAAATGCTTTTGCTTCGCTCTAGAAATAAACTCCTCTCATATTGCCGTATTTCAAGATATTCCTTTCAATAATATCTCATCTTACAACATGAATGCGTTCAAAGACAATAAAAAAAGAGGTAGGTAGGTTATACGCGCTTCGCAAGAGGCAAGTTAAAACTTGGCTACTTAATAAACCTGAACTTAGTGTCGCGCCGAACAGCAACATGTACTTGTCTCTTTTTCGCTCCTGATAATTACTACATGCCGTCCTACTTTCACGTGTCATAGAATATAGGTAGTGGGACAATATTACATTATTTATGTGTCAATGTGCGCGTCAGTTAGTGTGCCGTTTTTGAAAATCGAATGTTGCGTAGGTAACATGTCTACCTCTTTTTATTTATGTTGATATCACTGAATAGATTGTTATTACAATGATTCAATATAATTTTGGCCGCGGCCCTCGGGGTTCCATCAAATTAATTTTAAGACCGCGCTATCTCATTAGGTATTTATACACCTGTTATGATAGTTGTAAGGGAGATTTTAATATTTTTATAAATAAATAAATCTTAAGTAAAAATTACGAACGATATTGGTCCGGTTACCAACCGTGCTGGCTGGCTAAATTTTTCATAAAGGTCCTGGGTTCGATTCCCAGGTCGGATAAGGTGCTATTAGGTTTTTCCATCTGGAATTTCTCAGTAGAAGCCCATAGTTTGAATTAGTGCCTGGTAGATAGCAATAGGCTCGGCCTCTATTACATGGAACGTAAACATAACTGGCGAAATGTGGGTGTACTAAAGGTACACTTCTACGTCACCCTTCGGGTAATGCAGGCGTGATGTTATATTATAAGTGTTGTCTCTTCACATGCTCGTGCTTCCTATATCCCGGCACAGATTCAGCACGTGCATGTCCACATGTTTAATCGTTTACCTAATAGATAGTTAAAACCCTTTTTTCAAACTGCGTTTTTTAACTCCAAGAACAGCAAGAATGCACCATATTTCCATGTTTGTTTTAACATAGTCCGACACGTGCAATACCGGCTTCCCAAACACATGTGTCGCACGTGTTTATTTTAAAGCAAAACCTCTCGAAACGTAACGAAATGTCGCGCGACGAGCCGTGCCTTTGCGTCGCGCGCGCTTCGCGTCGCGTGTTGCGCCTGTTTGAAGGAGTCTTTAAAATTTGTAAATCCACATTTAGAATGCAGTAAGTAAATCATTCTGTGTAATTAGTCTTAGGGCCGGTCTTGATGAATGTTTCGAGGTTTGGAAGCGCAAGTTATAACAGTTAGCGGTTTAGCTCCTTGAGAGATCTTATTTTTCTTAAAACGGAGATTTTAAAACTAGTGAATAAAATAACAGCATAACATAAAAACCGGCCCTGTGCGAGTTGGACTCGGACACGGAAGGTTCCGTACCACAAGGCAATAAACGCCGAAAAAATACACGTTCCTTGTAGGGAGACCCCCCTTAATTATAAACTTTATTTTAGTTTTATAATTTTTTGGTATAGCGGCAATAGAAATACACACTCTGTGAAAATTTAAACTGTCTATTTCTTACGGTTCATGAGATACAGCCCGCTGACAGATAGACGGATGGACAGCGGAGACTTAGTAGGTAATAGGGTTACGTTGGCACGCTTTGGGTATGCAACCCTAGAAAAGTACACTGATATGTCCCAACAACATAGGCAGAGGTGATACATCGTTATTACGCCAGCTATGTATAAGTAAGTCTCATGAAAAGGGCCTATTGCAGACTTTGGGCTGCCACTGAGAAGTTTAAATAGAAAACCTCACAACACTCCCCGACTTAGATTAAAGCCAGGACCACACTCTCTTCAGATCAAATACAGCAACCGTTTTGAAAGTCAAAACACTTCACACTTATTTTTTTATCATTCACCCAAAGATTAAGATATCCCATTCACGTCAAAGTTTTTTTCAAACCATTTCAAGGCAATCCGAGTTACAGTACGATTCAAACTTAATGGCGGCTGTGAAGTGCGCTATTCGCTGCGCAGTAGCTTACCCCACACCCCCCCTGACACGTGAATTGGTTACTGCGCATCGACTCGCTTCATGTTCCGATCCGCCAATAAGTTTGAATCGTACTATAACACATCACGGGTTAAAAAAGTGCACCACATTTCGCCAGTTATGTTTAAGTCCCATGTAATAGGCCTCATTACTCTAGTGGTGACAAGCGCTACTTCTGAGCATGAGGTCCTGGGTTCAATACCCGGGTCGGGCAAAGTGTTATTGGAATTCTATTTCCCATCTGGAATTTTTCAGTAGCAGCTCAGTAGCGGTTGATGGCAATACCCTCAATCCGAGTTAAAGATGCCAAAAAGCAAAGTTTTTTTCACATTTCGCACTCGCCCCGCTTCTAACTTGTCCCCCGCTACCGCTTTTGTTTACCGACGTCTCTGTTTAGCCGGGACCAAACTTATCTTGTTTGTCTGATGAATTACAGTCTACACAAATGGTTTGTCTCATAGATAGCCATCGTTTAGATTGATTCTAATACGGTGGTCTTTGATGGATTGCTTGCATTCTTGGGTTTGAGGTATTTGGGCCGACTTCGGCGGAGTCGGCCGAGAAAGTTGTGATTTTTGGAACGATAAGTTCTTTAACGCAGCTTGCGGTTGGAGTAAAATTTTTGAATTTTGTTAGACATCGTCATGTAACGAAAAAGCGTTATACACCTCTTTGCGTCCTTTTATTATATATAATAGAAAGAGACAGAGATAGAGAGATAGTTTTCATGTTTTCGAGGGTGCTGAGGGTGGGGTCAAAATGAAAAACCAAGATGGCGGCTACGAACATTTTCAAATTTTTCATCATGGGTATCTTTTTCATGGTTTTCGATGGTGCTCAAGCCAATGGGACGTCAAAATGAAAATCCAAAATGGCAGCTGCGTAAATTTTCAAATTTGTCGAGTTGAAGAAAAAGCGTAAGCAATTTCGTTCCTAACGGGAGTCCCCCAACTCCACACGTTGTTTTTTTTTAATTTTATTGTCATTGACAGTCTATTTCCACCCGCTACTGAGTATAGGCCTCTTCCCTTTTGTTCAATGCTTCCCTGGTCTGTGATTTTGGAATGTCTAGGTTTAATATTAAGAGTATGTTGGAAATGTACTCAGATTCTGATTCAGTAAGCAGATTCTGGCAAAATAAATCGCAAATAAAATGTTCGCATACGTTATTAAAAATAAAAATAGGCAGACATAGGGACTGCCGACAAAAGTGAAAACTTAAAACTTAAACGGCCAAGCGCAATACGTCATATTAGTAGCTACAGATATACTGATAACATTAGCGTGTCAGTGACGTGAGCCCATAAGATTTTCCCCTACCAAAAGTCGCTCAACGCGCATAAAGAAATTTTCATTCAAACAACTTTGAAGCATTGTTAGTAAGACTTTTATTTTTCATTCAATGATGATACGGCTGCGTGACGCCATTTCGGTTTTTTACGCTGACAATTAAGTGAAGTATTCATTGACAATACACAGTAAAATAAAGTAACAAATTCTTAGAAAACTTTGCCAGGTGTGACGACGGAGGTAGTCGAAATTCATCGATTCACGTTGCTTATTCAACATTACTTGTTAATTGCCAAACTGGTATGATTTATAAGGAAATGTTTAAGTAAACGTTTGTTGAAATGTACCGTTCACACATCGTAATACAAAGTATCGTGTTGTAGCAAGCAACATTTTGGAGTGCTGTTGTAAAATTAGAAATGGGTATTTTGAAAAGATGGATGACACTTTCCGTGACCTACTCGTATATGACTTTTACCTTGGCCAGAGGCTTAGCATTACCACACAACGTGGCAATGCCGCCAGTCTCTTCGATATATTACCAGTCTACAGCGAGGAATTTTTCGACGCCATATTTTACATTGATTTTATTGTTATTTTGATTAAAGACGGTTTTAATTAAAACCGGACTGTGACGGAAATTCATCTGCCTACCGATTCAAGGGCACTTATAACAATGCTCAAAATCCCCCAAAAACTGAGGGTCCCTTACAAATTACGCTATTACATTAAAATAATATCCCCCCATTAAGAATTCTGCCAAGCTAGCCATACCCATGGTCTGTAAACATTATCCCATGACAGTGATGTATCCGTTCAGAACTGGGGCGGTTGGCAACCCCTGCAAGACGTATTCCGACGTATATTTGATTTATTTCTTTACAATACTAATATATGATTGTCTGATAGTTTGGGGGACTTGATTTGTTTGTAAAAGAAGAAAGGAAGTTATAATGCTTGTTCTGGAGGTTAAGGTTAAGTTTTTGCCGATGGCTACTGCCTGGTAACAAATTGTAGTCGCTGTACGTTTTTCAACTATTTATTCCTGTAGGTATATTTTACTCATTCACGATACAAATGGTAAAACAGCTTTTATATCATCTTAGTTTACCTTTAGATTTATAGCCAGACCGATTCGCAATACACCGCGCCTTAGGTATGCGCGGCGAGGCGGGGGGCGGGTCGCCGTGAGCGTTGACGAATGAGGGGTCTGCACTGGCCGCACTGCCCCCCCCCCCCCCCCCCCCCGTCTCGCCGCACAAAGTCAAAGTCAAATCATTTATTTCAAATAAGCACATAATGGCACTTTTGAACGTCAAAATTTACAAAAAACTTGAATTGATTCTAGTTGCCCCTTCCAAAAAGTAGTTTCGTATGGAGAAGAATGGGCAAGAAACTCCACCGTTAACATAACATAACATCACGCCTGTATTCCCCGAAGGGTTAGGCAGAGGTGTACCTATAGCACACCCACATTTCGCCAGTTATGTTTAAGTCCCATGTAATAGGGGGCGAGCCTATTGCCATCAACCGGGCACAAATCCACCGTTACTCTTTTAAAAATGTTTTACAATATTATGTATACATTAATTATATAATTATATGTGAAGACGATGCACCTAGAATAAAAATTACTATACCACAATAGGTAAAAAGAATTAAATATAACGCAATGACAGGTAAATTAATTATGAAATAGATACATGGTGCTCACATATTTACAAATATTTTTCCAAAATCACATAACTAAGGCGCTGTACAGCGGTATCAATCACACCTTAAGGCGCTTCCCTGACCAAACGACCTTGAGCGTTCGGTCCTTCTCTGTCCCGTCGCTGAGTCTCGCTCTGTCTCGCTCCCTCCGCACGCTCATTAACCAAAAAATTCACAAAAAAAATGAAATTATTTTAATAAAAAAAGACAAGCGATGTTTTGAAATAAAATAAAACGTGAATTATTTAGATTTTTAAATTATCTATCCATTAGTGTAATTCTCAAATTAATAGAACGTCACCTGTAGCAAAAGATGCATGCAATCAATAATTTTAGTCACTTTTTTACAAGGAGATTTTAAATATATTTATAACACATAAAAACAAATAAGAACGTGCAATGTGATGATAGGATATCGAACATTAATATTGTGCTTTTAGATGTGGTTTATTACCCATAATTAATGAGTTAATAGCCTCTGAATAACGCACTATGGCAAGGTTTTGGTCGGGGTACCGCCTTAACTCACCATACACCCAGATTCTACGTAAAACACCCTCTTAAATAGAAGCCCAATTTCAACCGTAGCTCAAAGCAAAATTACGCAAGGTACTTTTACTAACTAACAAGCTCAGTGTCCCAACTAAAAGTAACACACTTGAAATTTTAAACCTAATTTAGTGTAACTGCTCACTTCAAAAGGCTACACTCTGATTGTTTACACTGTGGCGTTAATATTTTATCCTGTGGTCGCCGAGGGTATAGTAGGTTATTTTCATTATGTATTTTCAGGAATTACGGTTGATTTTTTATGGTTAAACGACGTTTGTATCATGTCTGAGAATTATCGATTTACCTTTGTTTAAATATACGGCATTCAAAGGTATTCTTGCAGCTCAAATCTATTGTTGTTTAGAAAAACCCTCGCAGGTATTCCATTATGTATTTTCAGGAATTACGATTGATTTTTGGTGGTTGAACGACGTTTTTGTCATGTCCGTGTATCCATCATTCTATTTTCTTTTTTTAATACAGGGTTACGGGACATCGACGCCCAAACTGAAACCATGAATTCAGCACTTGATTCTAGACACCCTAGCGTAGAAATATTTCGTGGGTTTAAAAAAAAAAACTGCTGTTTCATAGAAAAGTGCAAAAGCTACGCGATCAAAATGTATGTAACTGCATTTTTTTTTTATATCCTTCCAAAAATTTCAACAGAGGGTTTAGAATCACTTACTGAGTCCATGGTCACAGTTTGTACGTCGATGTATGTCACTTTGTATACGTACGGCATTCCTGTATTCTTGAATTTCTTTGGGCGCTTTCCCTCAGGAAAATTCAATAGGAAATTCCAATGAGCTCTCAGGATATTATGTATTTTTGTCGAAAATCATTAGGAATCGGAAGCCGAAGGAGTATCCCGGACTTCTACGAACTAAAATATTTACTGTTGTCAGCAGACAAACTCCGGATTTCCAGTGCTGCGCATATAGCTCGAGGGCAACCAATAATTAGAATAGTGTTACGTGTATTAATTTAGTAGATTAGTTACTAAGGCAAAATCAACACATTATTATTACGGTGAGAAGTTTGTACGTAATCAGCGTATAATGTTCCCACTGCTGGGACACAGGCCTCCTCTCTTTGAGAGGGAATGGGCTGTAATCCACCACGCGGGCCCAGTGCGGGTTGGTAGATGTCATATGTCTTCGAATTTTTGGTTCTAGGACATGCCGGTTTCCTCAGGATGTTTCCCTTCACCGTTTTGAGAGCAGCGGTCATGAAATTATTTACACAAAGTAAAGCGCCTGCCTGGGTTCGAACCCACAACCTACAAATCGTAAGTCGGGGCCGATACCACTGGGCCATCACTGCTCTTTAGTTCACTGCTTTTTAGGAAGTTTGTGTTGCTATATAAGTATTCCGTAAACAAACGGAGTTACCGACATAGCTTGCAGATCAAGCAAGCTGAAGTGGCAGTGGGCTGGCCATGTTTGTCCAAGGACCGATGGCCGGCGGAGCAGACAAGTCCTTTTTTAACCGACTTCAAAAAAAGGAGGAGGCTCTCAATTCGACTGTATGTTATTTTTAATTTTTTTTATGTGTGTTAGCTCAGAACTTTTTTCTAGGTGAACCGATTTTGATAGCTGGTGCTTCACATGTGGTCACGTTTAAATTTGATCAAGTTCTGACCAGTAGTTTTTGAGTTATCCTTAATACTGCATATGTCTTCCACTTAGTTTATCATCAAATAACTTCTCCCGCTCTGGGCGGAGCTGGAGGGCGTGTCGGACTTTTACTGACTAAAACCCACCCGTGTTCCTTCAGTTGCCTGTGTGCCAGGGCCACGGTAACCCTTTCGGACAAACCCGCGACCCGAGCCTTAGAATGGAGATCGCGTATCAGCAAGTGTAGCGTGGGAGGCCCCCCAGCTAAATGGACCGAAGACCTTAAAAAGATGGGTGGGAGAGACGATGCGGGAGGCGGAGGACTGCCTCCGCCTCCCGCGACAACACCCAGTGTTGTTGTGGCAGCCTGGGAGAAGCCTACGTCCACCAGTGGACTGTGGATAGGTTGAGTTGATTAACGGTAGCTACATAGTTATCCATTGATAGGCTCATGGTTGACTACTATCACACCTGATGATAACTTTCTGAAGCTATCTAGGGAATCAAGAAAGCCTCTAGTTTCATAGAAATAAAATCCTAAACTCGGCCAGTATTATTTTCACCCTCGTAAATTGTTACAGCCTTTGTTTGGGTATGATCATCATAAAAAAGTTTTTCTATCAATGAACTCTCATTCAGGAAATAAAGACCGATTTGTAGTTTACAAACTGAAAGTAGTTTATATTTACGATTTTTAGGGTTCCGTAGCCTTTACCCAAAGGGTCCCAACCAATGTGTTAATCCATACTTATATTAAAATTCGAAAGTAACTCTCTGTATGTTACCTTTTCACGCCTAAACCACTGAATTGATTTCGATAAAAGTTGGTAAGGAGATAGATGGCGTCTTGGGAAAGGACATTTTTTCTCAAAAATATCCCTAACGGGTGGGGGGGATATAGAGGATGAAGGTAGCACGCTTACGTGGGTTAATTTTCGACATTCTTGCGGTCGAAGCCGCGGTCAGAAGCTAGTAGGGCTATATATTTTTAGTCCAGTTCTTATTTCATGGAAGGTAACAAAGGAAGACTTAAAAAAAAACAAACCTCTTCTTTTTCTCAAGCTGTACGGAATTAACGGAACTTAAATGATATTTACTACTTTAAATTGGTCCAAAAAACACTTTAAAACTACTCTGAGAAGAAAGACCGAAACAAACTGAGAGGTCACAGTCTCTTTTAAAGTACAGACATAAACTTGGCCAGTCCATATGAGGACCATGCAGATTAGTGTCTGAGATGGTCTTGGTCGTGGTCTGGAAAGAATCACATAGATGTAGGGACACTTGGAGTACCAATACAGCTTTTTTTTACCTGTTGTGTTATAGTAATTTCATTCTTGGTGCATCGTCTTCACATATAATTATATAATTAATTTATACAAAATATTGTAAAACATTTTAAAAGAGCAACGGTGGAGTTTCTTTCCCATTCTTCTACATACGAAACTACCTTTTGAAAGGGGCAACTAAATTTAAAGAATCAAGTCAATTGTTTTGTAAGTTTTGACGTTCAAAAGTGCCTTTTATGTGCCTATTTGAAATAAATGATTTGACTTTGACTTAGAGCTTGCTTATGTTTACTGTAGGCAAGGACGGAACCCATAGTATGCGAGTCCGACTCACACTTGATCAGTTTTATTTTTATAGTTGGGCTTTCAAAAGTGTTAGTTCTTGGGACGAGTTCTGTTGTGTTTCGACTATATTGAGGCACTAAACTTATAAGTGGTTCTGCCTTCTACTAGCAAATTAAATAGGAAAGAGGTAGAATAAAATCAGAGCAGCCAAATCAGGTTGCACTCAAACTTCCAAACACTATGACACTTGAGAATGTAGTTTTACATTTAAACTTAAACACATACATACATCAACTCACGCCTTGTGCCCGTGGGTATAGGCAGAAACTACAGAACGCCACCTACTATGATCCTTACATACTCCGTTTGCTTCGTTAACGTCCATAAATCTGGTCGTATGACCAGTCGGTAGCGAGTACCTACTACCCACCTTACCTTTCTGAAGAATATCACCATTATGCGTTTCCACTCACATCTGCCGTGTACCTTTGTTATACCTTTTGTAAGCCGCTTTTCATTCATTTTCTCAACATGTCGTAGCATATGCAAGTGAATGCTTTAATGCTTTATACATTTTAACAAAATGGTGACTGAAATTAATAATAATAAAAATAAAAATAGTTATTTCATAAAACAAGAACAAATTGCACTGCATACATTGTAGATTATAAATTTAACATTTGTCACACTATAAGCACAATTATATAGACACTATCTCTTAAACTAGGTCTAGCCTGTATCTTAAGAGATAGGGTTCAGCCATATGGGTACGGTGAAAGTTTACATTTTGTAACAAGTGAAGCAGTGTCGATGTTACAAGAGCTTAAGTATGTTATGCTATTCTATGAAATAAATGTAGGTGTACTTAGTGTGTTGTGTATTTGAGTGAGAGTTCGTGTATGTGTGAGTAGGTGTGAGTCGTGTGTATGTGTGTGATTGTCATGCATGTGTGTGTGTATTTTACAATTGTATTTTTACGAGATATATTTTAGGAGATTCTCCGTTGTAAGGTAGTCTTGTTGTAGTAGCCATTGAGTGATTTTATGCTTTAGCGTGTGTCTGTTTAAATCAAGTATGTTTAGTATTTTGTGTAGTTTTTTTATATATATAGGTACCTATGACGTAATATTGCCGTTTGGCAAATGCAGTTTTATGTGTTACACCTGATGGGACATTTGTGCGTTGTTTTGGGTTGTATCTGGGCATGGCTCTATGAGTTCTGAGGACAGACTGCAAGATAAACAGCTGTCTAACTGTTAATACCTTACATTCATCATAAAGTTGTTTGGTTGGATATAAGTACGGTTACTTAGACATAACTTTAAGTACCAGAATACCAGTATTCTACATAGAGCGACTGCCTCTCTGACCTCTACAACCCAGTTACTGGGTAATAATATACCCCTTAATAAGACTGGTTGTCAGACGACTACGACTGTCAAATATCTATAAATGACAGCCGGGACCAATCGTTTAACGTGCATTCCGAGGCACGGAGGGGTCTCGATATGCAATGGATGGTCACCCATCCACGGACAGGCCTTGGCAAGCGTAGCTTAATCTTCGATCGACCCGTGCGGCTGTTATTATTTAGCCACGAGCCCCTCTCCTCAGTTTGTATCTCGTCTGTCTAAATAAATTACTGAACTCATTCATACACTTAAAATTCCCTTTCAGTTTTCTAAAACATAAAATTCCCAACATTTTTCAGCCCGCCATTTTCAATACCAAATTGATATAATAAAAGCGACATTTCTATCCCTAACTCCGGCCGCCCCATGGGACTTGATAGGAGATATCCGAAAGTGACAAATTACGATGTGAGAGGACATAAATAATAGGATTTCTGTAACCCGTGACGGGCCATGAAAATTGTGTATTGATTTGGAGAAATTATTCACCTTTATGTATGTTTCTGTTTTTGGAGTTTTGTGTAACTAACAAAAACTTTTACTATACGTATAAGTACCTACACTTTAATCATTAAAAAAATCGAATCTCTGCGAAAATCGTAGAATTAATGTAAAAGACCGAATATTTCAAAATTGAGAGAGTTTTTATTTATCGGACTTAATGCTTGAGGCATTTTCTGCCAGTCAACCTTTGAGTGAAGATTTTCGTAATAATACTAGCTGTTATCGGGATGATTGCAAAAACACAGTTTATCTTTTTTAAATTGACCTTATTGGTGTATGTTCTTCAGAAAGGTCAGGTGTATGAACGTAAGCGAGCCAAAAAGAGTATGTAAGGATCGTATGCAGGTGGCGTTCTGTAGTTTCTGCCTACCCCCATGGGAAGGCGTGAGTTTTTGTATGTATGTACCTATATTTTTGAAATTGCGAACAACGACGATAATTACGAACGATGTTTGAATGAAACGCACGTTGTGCACTGACGGATGGGATGATTGGTTAATAGCGACATACATTCTAGCAGTCAACCAACCAACCAACCAGCCAGCCAGCCAACCAACCAGCGGGGAAATTGCGTAACTAACAGTGGGAATGGCTTTCATTTTGACAGTTCAACAACGTTCATTGCGTTATTTACGTTTTTTAGCAGACAAATTTTTCAAACATATGAAGCAATGGATTAGCAATACCCTTCAAAATGATTCAGATTGTGATTAATAACGTGTTAAAGCTCCCGCAAACAGGCGCGACGCGACTCAAATAGAACAATTCCTATGAAACCTTCATGGAATACTCAGTTCTACAAAAGTGGCGTCGCGCTGTCGGGTCGCGCCTGTCTGCAATTAGGGTGCAGAATAAAGATGTTATGATCTAATCAGTATTAAGTTTGCAAGCGTCCAAGAAAACTGGGTTTTTTCAATGATCCTTTAACCCGTAATCAAAATGGCTCATATGATAACAAAAGTCTGTTAGTTTCAAAAAATATGGACTCGTGCAATAATCCTAGAATTTCGTGAAATTCGAATTTCCCACCAACCTACCACTATACACTAGAAATCTCTGCTTAATTTCCCCTGGCATAAATTCCTATAAGTTATTTTCCGCACGATCAATATAGTGTGGCTTCATATTCACCGCAAGGCGCTTATGCTTGTCGCTATCACTACATCATATTACAAGACAAAACAGAGTCTCGCCGCCGCGTCTGTCTGTCTGACTGAACGCGATAAACTCAAAAACTACCAAACGGATTTTCATATGGTTTATAACAACGGACGGAGTGATTCATGAGGAAGGTTTAGGTATATAATTTATTAAGGTTTTGTGTAAATTGGCTGCAATATGTCGATTATTGTTGAAGATGTCGGAAAAATTCATGCTGACTGGGAGCTTTACTGGCGTGCGCCGCGTAAAACAATAGAGTTATATGAAAACAATGTACTTCTTACGGAATTAATACATTGTTTACCTGGATAACACATGTGGTACTTTTAATCACGTGGGATATCTATTTTCCGAAATTCACGCGGGCGAAGCCGCGGGCAAAAACTAGTTCTACATATTACCCTTCCTTATAATTCGTACTGGCGTAGTGCGTGTCGGCGTATCGTTCCAGCAAGCGATGATACGCATATTTGATTAGCTACACGTTAACCGAGGTTTATTTGTTCTAGCTGTATAAATCGAATGTTCCACTTTGTTTATAAGTTATTATGTAGATGTTTGTTTGATGATCGGTGAATGCCCTGCGCGTACAATATAATAATGCATTCGGGATGTTGTTGCGACTGCCCCGTTTCTGCAGCGCTTCGGAAATGTTTGCTGAGACCCACACAGATGGCTTTCAAGCTATAGTTCATAAAAAAACCGCGTCGCTGCTGAGCAGAGTGCGAGGTAGTCGCAACTATATCCTGAGAGCTGTGGCGGAGAGCTATACTCCAAATATTCGGCATTTTATCCGGAGGTTGCTCAGGTAGGGAAACATATTTTCTTGCCTGGTCATCCTCTGCGTGGAGTGTGCATTATTGTATTGTATTTTATTTTATTTTGTACCTACCTATATCTACTACTAACACTAGAATATAATTTGTTTTTGTAATACTAACATAATATGGATCTCTGTTGTCTGTAATAAATGAATTTTAATTTTGTAGTTTTACAAGTAAGGAAAAAATGTTTATTCTGTACAAGTGACACATACGCCGTGTAATATTGCTAGAAGTTAAGTATTGATACATTTTTTGACATAGCCCGAAGAATTGGCAAACTTAAGTAGCAGTGGGCAGGGCATTGCTTTATAGCGTTGGAAGGCCTCCCACAAGGTGAACCGATGATCTTGTGAAAGCCGCAGGAATCCGCTGGATGCAAGATGCATAGAACCGGTCGAAGTGGCGGTGCTTGGGAGCGGTCTATGTCCAACAGTAGACGTCTTTTGGCTGAAGTGATGAGATGCCATTTTTTGACTTTTAGACGTCTTAACTTTAAGCAACGATTATAAGCAAAGGGGATAATGCCGAATGTGGTGTTCTGGGTTGGAAACCAACGTCAGGGACCTAAAACAAAGGACTTTTACATAACTAGCGAAATGTGGGTCAAAAATCAAGCCTGTTTTTTCTATGGTGTATGTCTGCTTTCTTTCAGTCCATCTAAAGGTTGTCTGTACGAGATCGTATTGTGCTTGTGCGATAAGACAGCCCATTGAACACTAGTTTTAAAATAAGTTTGTCCTTTTTGTTTTATGTGATGAACAAAACTGTTTAATAGAGAAATAGTAAAATGTAAAATACACCTTGGGAAAACAGACTTGATTTTTGTTATTGTTGCGGATTTTAAAGTGAACTTTTTAATGAGATTCTTCTTTATTTATCTTTATAGTGGTATCAATAATGAACTATGTACATGCGAGTATCATCGTCTATCGATACCCGGGCTTAGAAAGAGTCTACTGTGTACATATTTACTAACATATAATGGTAGACTTTGATTAATATGGCGTTAGTTTACTTTTATAAGTAAACACGCCGCGTAGTACTAACATTTTCTGTGTTGTTATTTTTGATCGTGTTATTTTTGTGTCCTCGTGGCGGCGATCTTTCGCGTTCGGGCCTGATCCAGGCCATGGGTCGGAGCGAGAGGGAATGGGAAGCCGTCACCTCCTTTTGCGAAGCAGTAATGCTCGCGAAGGAGAAGGCGGGCGTGAGGGTGAGGCAATCGTTGCGCCCGCACGCCCCTAGTCGTTCAGGAGGAGACACCCTGGGCGTCGGGAGTCGATAGCCGACTCCCGGCCACCGTAGGCGCGGGCTTGCGGACGGCGAGCAATGGGCAGCTTGCCGTCCGGTAAAGACCAGGCCAGGGTCGACGGCGCGCCTCAAAGAGATGTCAGCATAATTGATGGGGTCCGATAGGGCCGTGGTCGCGGATTGTTCGGAAGAGTTACCGTGGCCCTGGCGCACAGGCAACTGAAGGAACACGGGTGGGTTTTAGTCAGTAATAGTCTGACACGCCCTTCGCTCCGCCCAGAGCGGGAGAGGTCATTTGATGATTCCAAAACCAAAAAAAAAAAAAGTTTGGCAGGTACATCCATGGATTCAGTACATGATTCTGAACACCCTGGGTTGAAAATTTTCGACGATTATTTAAAAAAAAATGCGGTTCCATTTTGACTGCGTAGTTATTGCACTTTTCTATGAAACAGCAGTTCTTTTTTTTTGATAGCCTACCTAAATGTTCTATGCTGGGGGTCTAGAATCAATGTGCTGAATTCATGGTTTCAGTTTGCGCGTCCATGTCTCTGCCAATTAGCACCGTAATTACGTAACACACTATCACAATCTGAATCATTTTGAAGCCTATTGCTAATACATTGCTTCATAGGTTCAAAACATTCGTCTGCTCAATAATGTAAATAACGCAATGAACGTTGTTGAACTGTCAAAATGTACTGTACTGTTAGTTTGTTACGCAATTACCCTGCTGTAAGAAATTAAAGAAAAATAAAAATAAAATATTAACCCCACCGTAATAATTATTTGTATTAATTATTATTATAGAGCAGCAAGAATGGCTGTTCATAATGGCGTGCTGGTGCCTACGCCTATGTATGGAAGTGAGTGTTGGGTGTGGCAAAAGAAGCATGAAAGTAGAATAAATGTTGTGGAAATGCGTGCCTTGCGAAACATGTATGGTGGAAGCATGAATGATAGACTGAAGAATGATGTGATAAGGCAACAGTACGGTTTAAAAGAAAATGAAGTGACAAAAATTTAAAAGAGTATGCTGAGATAGTTTGGTCTTGTTGAGAGGATGAATAAAGGGCGACTAACAAAAGGTATTTACAAGGCAGATGTGAGTGGAAACGCCGGGAGGGGATGCCCTAGGAAGACAATGTATACCTAAGAGGCTTAGACGATACCATAGACAATATTGGTGATGTTCTTCAGAAAGATCAGGTGCGTAGTACTCGCAACTGGCATTCGGGTATGACCAGATTTATGAACGTAAACGAGTATGTAAGGATCGTAGCAGGTGGCCTTCTGTATAGTTTCTGCCTACCCTCATGGGAAGAAGGCATGAGTATGTGAAGGTATGTGTGTATATATTATTATTATTATTGAATGTTAAGAAATTATTGCTATATTCTGGCTAGTCGACCTCGCAAATGCTTTAGAATGTTCGTCAACAATTCTCAGTAAATTTAAACTTCACAAAGGTTGAAACTATCTAACAGACACATTGGTCAAAGCAAACAGACCTTGACCCTCTATGACTTGGAGGGGCTCATGGCTAAATGATAACAGCCGAACGGGTCGATCAAAGGTAAAGCTACGCTTGCCGAGGTCGGTTCGTGGATGGGTGACCATTCATAACATATGGAGACCCGTCCGTGCCTCGGAAAGCACGTTAAGCTGTTGGTCCCGGCTGTCATTCGTAGATCTTTGACAGTCGTTATGGGTAGTAAGAAGCTCGAAAGTCTGACAACCAGTCATGCCAAGGGGTATCGTCTTACCCAGTAACTGGGTTGGTATTGGTATCACCCGATGTAAAATTTCTACATTTATACTTAACTGTAATTTTTATACTGTGCATAATAAAGAGTATTCTATTCTATTCTATGATCATTTTGGAGTTCGTCAGCAGAATTTTGTGGTTAGGCCTTTCGCAAATGACCGACATTTTCGACCTCAAAACAAAACATCATTTTGACTCAAAACTATTTCCACAATTTGACGTAAGCTTCATAAATATTTCAGAGATTCGTGTCAGCCAGCCTAACATTTTGAATTTTAGGCTTGCTTGGCAAACGTCCTTTTAAAACAGATAACAAAAAAAAAATACTACTTTCACGCCTGACTGGAGTTCGCGAAAAGGCTTTACTGAAAAACATAACCCTACATTTTCGGTACCGCAGTCGGGTATAAAGCCGGTTAATTTCCGTTTTCATGCTTTGGCATTCATGGGTTTTGGGCAGACTCCATCAAACAACACGTATGGGGTTTACTTAAATAATGTTAAGTGAAATTTTGCCAATTTTGATTAAGGTATACGTTAAGGAAAATATTGCAAAGCAAACTTTACGTAATAGCCTGAAATCACCAAAACAGTGAGCAAGTGTACTGATCCATGCTTGGTCCTTCCCTATGCAAGAGCGTTTTTCTCTGAATAAAGAAAATCTGCTCTCATATTGTCACGAACCAAAGAAAAACAACTCATGCCGTGCCAAAAGTATCGGTTAAAATATAAATATGTTTCACATTAACCTACATGGGCACTTGTGAAACGTCAGAAGCTAGGTGCACGGTTCCAATTAGTCGTTTCCTATGGAGAAGAGCCGGCAAGAAACTTCACGGTTACTCTTTAAAAAATATTAGCCTTCTGCAATGTTTCAAATAACAGTGTCGATAGGTATGGGAGGACATCGCAGGCCTGTCAACAAGTAAATTAAATTACTTAAGAAAATAGAAAATGGTCTACAAATCTACAGTCTACAAGGCCTACAACGTTCTCACATTCACGAAATATAAAACAATGTATATTTATAAAAGATAAAAACCTATTTAAACCGAATTACATGATTGCCATTACAACTGTAACAAATCTGAATTAATATTCTGTCCAAAAAAGCCATTAATAGAGTTGGAATTAGAATTGTAAATATAATGTGAAATAATAAGAAGATTATGTAAAAAAAAAATGCCGTCATTTGGGAGCAGTTAATAGACATTTACATAGTGCTTGGCACCATCAGTGGCGTCCATCAGTTCTTGCAGCGTGCTGGAAACAGGACACGCTGCACAGGATATTAAGTGCTCCATAGTTTGTGAGACAGCGCCACATTTGTACTCCAGGGCGGAGTTATCTGTGAATCTCCACCTGATCAAGTTTTCTTTGCTTCGGCCTACCTGAGTCCGGAGTCTGTTTAAAGACTTCCAGGTAACCCAAAACACTTATCATTGGAGATAAAATTTATACTGAATCTTGGATATAAATGATAGAGTAGGTAGTCTGTGGCGTACCTACCTACTTTTTCATAATTATTCGAATTAATGTTTAAAATTTCTCTTTTTTATGTCGGTAATAATATTTTATTTACATTTAATTGTGTAAAAGCCGACCCAATATAAATTGGGATAACGTGATGATGATGAGCGACCCTGGAGAAGAAGATATTTTTTTTGTATATTACATTGGTATGAATGCTCTTTATTTACTAGAACATAGTGGTGGGAGTTTATTTAACGTTACACTATACCTAAACAAAACAAAACAAAAACGAAACTGAAAAATCTCAAACCGTTTAAACTTTTTACAGGTATAGGTACTAAGGATTGATTTTACCAAAGTCAGATTATATCTATTATCCGTGGAATAAAATTGACGTCTATCTTGTATGGAAAAGCTGTCAAAAATTCAAAATTTATTTTCAGGATAACGCTTAAGTCAAGACTTGAGTCAATAGCCTGTTCCCGGCTACCGTAGGCGCGGGCTTTCGGACGGCGAGCAATGGGTAGCTCGCCGTCCGGTAAGGATCGACGGCCACGTTTGTTCCACGCGCGACTCAAAGAGATGTCAGCACTAATTAACGGGGTCTGATAGGCCGATGCCTGCCGGGGTCGCGGATTGTTCGAAAGAGTTACCGTGGCCCTGGCGCTCAGGCAACTGAAGGAACACGAGTGGGTTTTAGCCAGCAAAAGTCTGACACGCCCTCCCGCTCTGGCCAGAGCGGGAGAAGTTGTGATGATTTCCCACCCAAAAAAAAAAAAACACATTCTTAACAATTCTAATAATTATTTTCAGTCCACAATTATAAATTAAATTATGTACATTGTAAGAAAACCGAATGTACATTGAGCCGTAAATTGGATCACACATGATCGGCAATAAATTCGTTTTCAAAGTTCAATGCCGCCTCAACCAAGGCTGCGTTGTCGGGCAATCCCAAACTGATTTGTATTCACCCTCATATGCATATCTCTGTTTTTCCCTTTTCTACCTTTATTTATGAACGTTCCCGCCCTTATCGCAGATTGTTTTGTTATTTCTGAAGAGGGTAGTAAAAATATTATGTTTTAATCGTGTCGGGTAGTTGTTTTAAGCCTCCTACAAACAGACGCGATACGCGATGCGAATCGCACGCGACACAAAGTCATCGGCTGCGCCTGTCGAGTGACGAGTGGTGCCTTTGTGTCGCGTGCGATTCGTGTTGCGTGTCGCGCCTGTTTGAAAGAGTCTTTACACCTACATACATTGAAGGTGAATTTTCCTACAGTGAAGTCGTGTCTGGCTTTTTAGATAGACGTTGTTAATAGAATTTAGAATGAGTAGCGTTGATGTTGGGGCTATACTCGTATAAAACACTGCGCTTGCAGCATCGTTCACGTGATACAAGTAAAACTTCTTAAAAAATAAAGAATAAGAGAGATTTAGTGTGAGAGACAGAGAGAGTTATATCTTTCTTCCCTCTCATGTAACGAAATGTGACGCGTTCTTGAAATGTTACTCTTAATTCTCGTCCAAGAATCGAATCGCCGCCTTAAAAGTTTCACTTCAAAAACATCGTTTAGTTTACTGTAAGCTAAACTGGAGTACCTACACTTCGATACTGTAAGGTTTAATTGTTGATTTATTAGCGTTAATCTCTCTATGCTTTGTCTGGCAAATCGTAAAGACATACTGCACCCTAATTGAATAACACACTTACTATCACAAATTGAAAGCTTTTGAAGGAAAGTCATACTCATATTAGGTATTACCCATCTGTTCATGTTTGCTCGACAACGTAAATAATGCAATTAATATTGTTGAATTGTCATGATAGGCATTTTTCATTGTGTGTTACGCAGTTAGCCTGCAGGTAAGCAAAGGCTTGGTAGGTAATCTAATCATGGAAGTCTCGATGTGTCGTTACAAGCAGAAATAAACGGTATAAATAAAAAACGAACCGTACCTATATTAACTTAATGTGTTGTTTGTATTTAACTTGTTATTATTTTAATTATTTGCGTGGGTATCTTTGTAAAACATTCAGACACAATGTAAATTGTTATTGAATAAATGAAATGAAATAATCATAATCATCTGTAAAAATATTATTTTGTTTCGGCATTCCAGGAACATTATATTAATCTGGTATATATAATATATCTCAGTCTGTTTTTCTAACTGAAAAATTCAACAAAATTATTATGTTCCTGAAATGCCGAAACAAAAGAATAGATGGTGTTTTGACGTCTATAAATTTGCTGTCATAGTGGGAGACAATAAAAAAAACTGATTATAACAAAATCAGGGGGTATAGTATGGAGTGGTGTAATTATATATTGGATGTAGATGAGTACATCTACATCCAATATATAATTACACCACTCGGTACATAAAGCATCAAGGATTTTTTTCCGACCGCGCGCAGTGGAGGGTCTGGCGCCGCCATTTTGAGGTACATTAGTGTAAAATAGTTCAGGTTAATATATACGGTATAAAGGTAAAACATAATGAACTCAGCATGTACTCGTCAAAAAGCCAAGTCAAAATATAGGGATCGTATACGGTTCGTAAGTGCTTCTCAAGAGCAATCCAGTGATACCCCGTAATCGCCATGACAGAGTGAAGCGGTGTCCGGAACGTAAAAGAATGAAGGCGTCCGAACGGATCATCGACGTCTCCAGTACATCTGCAGCTGGGATAACAAAGCGTATGCAAGAGGATGTAATCGCTTCTATATCAACGCTGGAAATATTACTCATTACGTTCACGTAAAACACACGGTCGTGTCCACGACACAGCCGTACCCTTTTTTAACAAAATTCTTGGTAACGTAAACGAAACGTATTATATTTAAAGGAACATCTGCTTTGATCAAACGAAACAAATACCTACCTATGATATGATAATAAACCACCCAACTTATAAAAATATTATCTGAGAAGAGTATTTTTTGTAGCCTGTACCTATCGATCGGTGTTATCTATTGTATATTGAGACCAGCGGGGTAATTTCGTAACACACTCTAACAGTAGGAATAGCTTTCATTTTGACTGTTCAACAACATTCATTGCGTTATTTACGTTGTTGAGTAGACAAATTTTTCGAACATATGAAGCAAAGGATTAGCAATAGGCTTCAAAATTATTCAGGTTGTGATTGATAGTGTGTTACGTAATTAGGGTACCGATTCCGATAATTCTTTCACAAATGGGAAGCCGATTGAAGAAGTCTCATAGGATTTTATGTTACTAGAAATTTCACGCGGACGAAGTCGCGGGCTGTAGCTAGTTTATTTAGAATATAAGAAAAGATTAGACAGTCAGCCTCGACGACTGACAGCGGTGTATTTGTAATATAAAAGTGGTATACAATACAATACTAAATAATAACACATAATATCACATCACGCCTGTATTCCCCGAAGGGTTAGGCAGAGGTGTACCTATTTACCTATAGCACACCCACATTTCGCCAGTTATGTTTAAGTCCCATGTAATAGGGGGCGAGCCTATTGCCATCAATCGGGCACAAATCCAGACGCCGGGCTGCTACCGAAAAATTTCAGATGGAAAAACCCAATAACACTTTGCCCGACCCGGGAATCGAACCCCGGACCTCATGCTCAGCAGTAGCACTTGCGACCACTAGACCAACGAGGCAGTAAATAATACTACAATAATACTAAATAATAATGTTATAACGATATATCAGAGTTTGATTCTAGTGGCTTAGACCACCATGAGACTCTTCAAATCTCCTACGAAACCTATCCAAGTTTCATCTTTACGGGCTTCTTCTCTTAAAAGTACATGCCGTACTGTAACTAGTAGATTAGCCAGTCAGCAGTCTGAGTGCACTGGGTGAGCTTAAACATAAAAAGTATGTCATTATGGTCTGTTATCCTTGACAGTCATTACGTTACCGGTATCCAGAACCCGAAAGTGTAACAACCAGTCTTACCAAGGGGTATCGTGTTACCCAGTAACTGGGTTGTGGAGGTCAGATAGGCAGATGCTCCATGTAAAAAAAGTGCTGTTCAGCTGCATCTGGTTAGACTGGAAGCCGACCCCAACATAGTAGGGAGAAGGCAGGTAGATGACGATGACTTGCGTTCCTATACATTATCGACGTAACATGAGGCTGAAGGCTAAAAGCTCAATGTGCCAAATAGCAAAGGAGCAAAGACATAAGAAAAAATAACAACAATAATATTAATATAGCATAATCAGCCTATAATGTTCCCACTGCTGGGACTCAGGCTTCCTCTCTGTGAGAGGGAATGGGCTGTCATCCACCACGCGGGCCCAGTGCGGGTTGGTAGGTGTCACATGTCTTCGAATTTTTGGTTCTAGCACATGCCTCCTCACGATGTTTTCCTTCACTGTTTTGAGAGCAGTGGTGATGAAATTATTTACACAAAGCAAAGCGCCTGCCTGGGTTCGAACCCACGATCGACAACTCGTAAGTCGGGGCCAATACCACTGGGCGACCATTATATAAATATATATTATAATAGATAGCAAATATGTATCCACAAGAAACCAGTCTACAGCAATATCCTTGCTCCCTTTCACCGAAATTACCAAATTAATTAATAAATATAATTTTCCAACTATAGCGTTGATGTTAATAAAAGCTGCCACCACGAAATAAGGAGATACAGAAAGTCAAGTCCCAACTATTTTGGACGAAAACTTAAAACAAAAACAGATAGTAACGTACTTTTTTTTTTTAATAATTATTTGTTTATAGAGGGTTTGATCATTATGAACATGTCACCCTCATAGGGGAATTTTGTAGCGTACTTGAAAAAGCTTACAACAACATAACATCACGCCTGTATTCCCCGAAGCGAAGGGTTAGGCAGAGGTGTACCTATAGTACACCCACATTTAGCCAGTTATGTTTAAGTCCCATGTAATAGGGGGTGAGCCTATTGCTATCAACCGGGCACAAATCCAGACTCCGGGCTGGTACTGAGAAATTCCAGATAGTAAAATCCAATAACACTACCCGACCCGGGAATCGAACCCAGGACCTCATGCTCAGTAGTAGCGGTTGTGACCACCAGACCAACGAGGCAGTCAAAAAGTTAAGTTGAAAAAGCGTCTACCCCTTTGTTACAGTTGGATCTATCTTTGGAGGGTAATTAAAGTATTTGTAGGTACTGGATAGTTCTGCTACTGACCGTAATAATAGTCTTAAACCATTTTTAGATTGGTGATGACTGAAATCTAGCAGGATACAACTTTTTAACTGTAATGTACTGTCCAGTTTGCTTCGCAATAACTTTGAATGTCAAGGTATTAAGACATGCAATTAAGATACTTAAATGTCGAATTTACTATTATTATACATGATTCCATTATACACTTTCAATCAAAATCTGAGGATTTAGAAGAAAACTCCTAATCTATTGCTTCATAGGTTTGAAAAATTTGTCTGCTCAGCAACGTAAATAACGCAATTAACGTTTCTGAACTGTCAAAATGAAAGGCTTTGTGATCGATAGCTATTTTATGTGTGATACGCAATCACCCCGCTGGTTAGAGGAGAAACAAATAAACATGAGAACAGTGAAAAAGAGGAATCGCAAACAATACGAAACTAAAAAAAAAATACCAAACCAAAACTTTTGGTAAAACTTTATCGTGCCATAAATGATACAACGTTGATAATTATAATATAGTATATTGACAATGGCGTCGCTTTGTAGGCGTTATGTAATTTTTTGGTGACGGTGGCTTAACTTTTGTGCTACCCAACAAAGCCTTTTGTATCCTTAAACATTTTTTTGTGTCAAAGGAAATCTTTCAGACGTTTCAGCGAAAAGAACGTTGTTTGACATAATTTTTAAGACTTTATTGAAATATTTATTTATTGACCTTTATATGTAGAGCTTTGGCACCTTTTAATGTTTGTTTTGGACTGAGTGTTATTTTTTACTATTTCAGTAAAAGGCCTTCTTGTTGTTACTTAATATTTCCTTTTTTTATATAGTAATAATAACATAAATATAACATCACGCCTGTACTTCCCGAAGGTTTAAGCAGAGGTCTACCTATAGTAACACCCACATTTCGCCAGATATGTTTAATTCCAGTTGTGTTGTGTTGTGTTTTGTGTAATGATGATTTATCAAATGCTAGCTACGCGCCCCTGCTTCGCACAGATGCAATGGCGACATTTCAAGAATAAATTCTCTAAATGATGGTGAAAGCCGCATTAAAATCAATTGTGAAGTTTAGGAGAACTAAGCGGTTACACAGACAGACACGATTTTTTTTTGGATCATTTATTTATAAACATATATCTATTATTATCATCTAGCTGAAAGTTGAGACCTACAGACAAAACTTATAGTTTTCTGCCTAAATCTCAATTACGTACAAGTTAATATTAAAACGAGGTAAAATATTTTTTTTGTTTGTACGAGGTTATCTCTAGAAGTACAGATCCGAATACAATAATTCTTTTACTGATAGAACGCTGCACTATCGCCGAGTGCCAAAGGATATTTTGATATAAAAAAAAACAAGAAAAGACATACACGCGACCGTAGTCGCGGGCAGAAGTTAGTGTTACTGTAAGAATTTGTGTTATTTTATTTGATCTAGTAATAAACAAATTATGTAAAATAATATCCTCAAATCTCACCGAGAAAAACGAATTAATTTAGTAAAATTATATCCGCAAGAGAATATTTTCTTCTTAAAAAAAGAAAAGAAATCTTTATTAATACATTTCCGGCCACTTTTTCTAATTCCCGCACTTCCAGCCTATCCCTTCTAATTAATTTTTGTCGGGAAATATTTTCTCGGATACCCTCTTTTCTTTAATTTTATTCAATTCCTACCTTACCAACCTTTTTATTTGGGTTCTTTCGAATGATTACATTTTAACATTTTCACTAAAATGGTAGGACGGTGTTTTGTTAATTATTAGGTAATTAATTTCATCTTTCCTTCCGGGAGTTTGTGTTCATAAAAATTAACAACTTTAATTTGGTCGGTATTTATAATTAGTATCCGGTCTTGTTTTCGTTCACTTTCACTGATTGCAATACCTACATGAAGAAATGTTGCCTTCCATAAAGGCTCCTACAGATAGGCGCGACACGACGACGTGCGACGGTGCGACACGAATCTAATAGGACAATTTCCTTGAAGCTTTCATAGAAATTATTGTACTAGAGTCGCGTAGCAATGCTGCGTCGCGAGTCTTAAGGCGCCGTAAGAAGCAAATCTGTAGGTAAGTGTAATAGCGCATCGCGGCAACAAACAAGATTCAAAACAGCAGCGATTCGGTTGATGTTAGTTGAATCGAATGACCACTAAAATTAAAGTAATATTGCAGTTTTAATTAAATTAAAAACTAAATGCACGGCTCAGTGGATTAATTTTTAGGTATTTCTTTAGTTGATTGAATTCCCTTTATTATCATTACATAAAATAATTATGATAATTTACGCTCAACATTTTACAACACAATTTTTCTGGCTTGTAATATGTACCTATACGCCTAGCTGTACGACAAAAAAACTAAGCGTTTTCGGTGTCCTACGTTTGGACAGCGCCTTAATTGGTGTTAAACTACTGGTTCAAAATAAATTTACTAGCGAAATTTCATAGACATGAGGTATTTTCGTAGCTAATGTAATGGGATGGTTGGACGTTTTATCATCAATAGACATTCGCGGCCGTAACAAGTATTTATTTACAGAATATATAATCATTAGAATCACCAATACAACTGCTTAATTTAGATTTGGCCTCAAATGTCAGGATTTCATGAAATAGTCATTCCATAGGGTATTACATGAACTTAAGAGATATGTATTGATGATTTTTATGATTATATTTCTATAAATAAATATTTGTTATGGCCGCGAATCATAATAAGATCAACATACATTTCGGTACAGACCTACAAATTGCAAAAAAACGTAAGAAAATTTAAATTTCGCAGGCTATTCTGACACTTTCATCTTAATTGACTAGGTACTAGCACTATCGAATAGATAAAATCCGGTTATCAAATGTCAGGAAAATTTATTATTTATTAAATCAGTGTTTTTTTTTTGGGTTAGAAATCATCAAATGACTTCTCCCGCTCTGGGTGGAGCGGAAGGGCGTGTCAGAGTTTTACTGACTAAAACCCACCCGTGTTCCTTCAGTTGCCTGTACGCCAGGGCCACGGTAACTCTTTCGAACAATCCGCGACCCCGGCAGGCATCGGCCCTATAGGACCCCGTCAATAATGCTAACATCTCATAGAGGCGCGCGTGAAACACGGCGCGCCGTCGACCCTGATTAAATCACAGCTGTCATTCTTTGACAGTTTTATGAAATGGCTAGAATACTGCAAATTGTCTTGGATAAACATTTAATTCTCCTCACTGTATACCTCGAAAACTGGACATGAGTGTCTTTTAAACTCAGTGGACTGAGATAAATATCCAGCAAACCTAGTAGAACCAAAAAAAGAAAAAAAGTGAATGAGAATGATATGGATATGTTCCTCGTACCATCAACTGAAGCGTTTGACCATCTATGCGAAAAAAACGCGGAGTTTCACATAAATTTGCCGACTGTGCCGATATGGTGATCCGTGATATACGTCGTGTACGAAAAAATTGGGAGTTAGCGAGGTCGTGGTTCAAGGTACGAGAAATAGCGAATGTAGTGTGTTGTGTGTATGTATGTTGTATGTCATGCATGCCATTGTTGTACGTCATCACGTCGTCAACGCCGGCTGTCACTGAAAACCAGCGCTGGGGCTCTGTCTCGCATAGGGTTTGCTGAGCGATGGCTGTTATGATGATGACGATGTCAAATTTACCGCAAATAAACGTATTTTCTTTCTTTCTTTTCTTTCTAGATCGTCATCATCTGCCTAGCCTTTTCCCAACTATGTTGGGGTCAGTTTCCAGTCTCTGAACGTAGCTGAATATCAGTATTTAACATAGAGCACCCGCATATCTGACCTACACAATCCAGCTACTGTATAATACGATACCACTTAATAAGACTGGTTGTCAGACTTTTGGGCTTCTGACTACCCGTAACGACTGTCAAACATCTACGAATGACAGCCTGGACCAATGGCTTAACGTGCTTTCCGAGGCACGCAGGGGTCTTGATATGTATTGAATGGTCACCCATTTACGCACCGACCGCGGCATAGCTTAACGTTCGACCGACCCGTGTGGCTGTTATCATTTAGCAACGAGCCTCTTCATGGCTAAGACTATCTAGATTCTAGAATTGTCGGGCAATTTCCTCGCTACCTCCTTTCACTTTCCTCAAACCACAATGCGTGAACGATGGCGCTATGATATGAACGTAAACAGCGTCAAATTGTGGCACGTTACACGTCAAATAAAGAACACCGGATGTCGCATACCGACGCATTTACATGTAATTGGGTTACATTCGTCAGTCGCATGGGAGACCCTTTATTGATACTTTAGTTATGTTTTTTTTTGTTGTAAATACGCTTTTCGTATAATATTACCTTTTATTCAATTACTAGTTTACGTCGCAAAATATCCCATGGGAATGTACTATCGGGATTAAAAGTACGGGTTATTAACTATGTGTGTGACATTCTACTATACACAAACATTCTACTAGACTCAGGTTTCTTTCCCGGGTTTCCGATGGCGAGAATACCCGGTTAACTATCGATCCCGATTTCGGAAATGTTCGGTCGGGAATTCCCGACCTTCGAGAAATAAAAAAAAACGTTCAAAAGTTTTTACGTTATTGCATTATGTAAGACTAAACAATGATTTCCAACTCTTTGAGACCTTCCGAAAATGGACTTCGAATCTGGAGTTACTGTATAAAGCTTTGTTATCGGTTAAACCGACATCCACAGAGAGTGAAAGAGTTTTTTCGGCAGCAGGTAATTTCGCAACAAAACAAGAAGTCGTCGTTAAATAAATGCTTTAACATATTTATAGGCTTATTTTTTCAAAAATTAAAATACTGTAAGGATATTTTTGATTAGATTTTTTCAAATTTTAAATTAATATTGTAAAGAAAAAGAACTTTCATGAAAAAAAAAATATGTCATTTTATCTCACTCCCACCGTGCGTCGCCGTCGGTCAGCGTCGGTACGTTCACCATTCGTAAAGTAGCATATATAACTCAAAACCCGCAGAATCCTCTTTCAAAGGTAATAATGCGTATTTTTTAAATTCCCGATTCCCAGGAAAACCAGGTATTCTTTTTTCCCGGGTCTCGGGATCGTCAAAAACCCGGGAATTAAAAAATCTCTAATCCAGACAAACAAACAAACCGACAAACATTCTTCGTAACTATTTTAATTATATGTAAAGATTTGTTATTGAGTTGAACCACAGAGCACAGAATCGCCACGTCGGCAGCGTCTAGAGACGGCATTACTAATAAAATTGGTGGCGCCGAAAGTGCGTTGAGCGCTTACTACTGTCACAGACCGCCATCCAAACCGTCAGTTTCTATACTTCAAGTATCGTAGTGCGAGCAAACGATGACTTGTTTAGTTTGTATGATAGTGTTAACAATGCCGCCTCCAGCAGCGGCCGCCGAAGTGTTCTGGATGGTATTCAATTGATATCTGTTTTTCCTCAACCAAAATCCAATTAAATGACGATCGATGGTGAGTTGAACCCGCTATCCGAATCGAAAAACCACTGCCCTAATCGGGAGAGTAAATCATTTTTAAAATATTTCTTGCAAAAGTGTAATTGCTCTGTCTGCATTTTAATTGTTGCTATCATGCTGTCTTTCTGACCTCCTTTCGTCATGCCTTAGAACGAGATCTATAAACGTTACTTAGCACGTGCTTTGTCTTAGATATGTTTCCGTCTCTATCTTGTAGGTACAGTAAGATTCACGAAAGATGACCACGGCGCAGAAGGCATATTTTAGGTCCCTTTGGAGGTGCGAGGTGAGGCGCGGGCGGAAATTATTATTAAATATTAATTAACCAATTATTTAACCAACATTAAAATATTATTTTGTCTTAAGTCTTTTCTTCATGAGTGTACGTGCGCAGACGGTCGCCATTTGTGGTCATCTTTCGTGAATCGTACTGTACTTGTAGTTTGACAGTTGTGCGACAGTAACATGAATAGCGCTTAGCCAAAGTACGTGCTAAGTGACGTTTATTGATCTCGGCATGAGTCATACTTATAAATCTTAGACAATTAAAACTCATTCAAACTTATTTTCCCAAAACTTGGTACATACCACATCCCACAATATGTATCTAATTATAACACCACCACCCTAATTTCGTAACACACTATCAATCGCAATCTGAATAATTTTGAAGGATATTGCTAATCCGTTGCTTCACATGTTCGAAAAAAAAATTGCTCAGTATTCATTCATTTCAGCCATTCCTACTGTTAGTGTGTGACGCAGTTACCCCGCAAGTACCCAATACGTAATTAAAACCAACTCCATTTCTCATAAAGAGCTCTCGAATTAAAATTAAAACAAAGACACTTCCTCATATACAGGCTGCTCCTTTATTACTCGTCGCCATAAAAAACAATATAACCGAGTTAACAGGAAGGAGAACCAATAAAACACTTTTAAAAGTTTTACACAGATGTATAAAGAAAAGAAACGTTTGACGTAATGGCTTTTGTATTTGTGAGCTTCCGGTGTTGAAGGTTTTTTTGATTTTGGGATTTGACAATTGGTCTTAGAATATTGGTATTCTAGTAGCTCTGGGTCCAGATACCAGGTGGCAGTTTTTTTTGGTGTTGAAATATCTACCTACTTATCAAAGTCAACTGAAAACTTTTTTATTTCATATGGTCTAAAATTTGCATTTATGTATAAAATTTTGCCCCCAAAGACTCACTTTATACTACTTTTTAGTGTAGAGATACCTAAATCTATATCAATACATATTATAAATGAAAATAAACAAAAAAATTAAAAGAGTAGGTATGCGTAGATGGTGTGGTCGTGTTGAGAGGATGAATGAAAGGTGACTAACAAAAGATATTTACAAGACAGATGTGAGCGGAAACGCCGGGAGGGGACGCCCTAGGAGGACATATAGTGACCTTATTGGTCATGTTCTACAGAAAGGTCAGGTGCGTAGTACTCACAACCGGCGTGCGAGTATGACCAGATGTATGTACATAAACGAGGCAAAAGGAGTATGTGAAGATCATAGTAGGTGGCGTTTCTGCCTACCCTCATGGGAAGAAGGTGTGAGTTTATGTATAAATTAAAGTTGCTTTTCGTCTGTGTCCGTGTGGCCTCGTTGTTCTTCTAAACTACGTATTACGCAACGGATTTTCATGCGGTTTTTACAATTATTTAGATTTTACAAGTCTTAAAAACCGTGCTACGCGTTGGGCTAGTAAAATACGGTCGGATAGCTGGAACTGACCCCAAAACATTTGTGAAAACGCTAATGGCATATAGCCAACAAACCCCCAAGAGTAAAAACCAACAGTAATTGGCAAAAGACAAACAAAGTTCCTTAGAAACTTAGAAATAAACTTTTCGTTCTCTCATCATGTTTTACGGCAATGAAAGAAAACCAATAAAAAACTTAAAGACTTGTACACACAGATGTCGAGCTTATGGAAATGACAGCGTGAGCTGATGTCACAAAACATTGCCTTGACGACAATAAGTCGAAGGAATACGATTGACATCGTAATTTGAAAAGTTGTTATTGAATTTACAATTTTATTATGTGGTAGTGGTATTTTGTGATTTTTCGATGAATTGTTACAATAATTGGAGTATCATTTTGATAAAAAAAAATACAGGTATCTGAAAAAAAAAAGAAACCGACTTTACTGAGCGTAATATTATTTTCGCGGAAGAGCATTTGCTTTGAGAGTTTTCACGGGAGAACGATTAAACTAGGATTGATGAGATGTGTTCATAATCTGAAAAATATTACTCGGGAGCTAAGCTAAGCCAGAAGCACAGCTTGTTCGTAAATAAATTGATCTGAGATCCCCTTTTAGATCACAACAAGGAAAGAGGATCACAGCGTTATCATAATTATGTAGTTACGATAATAAATGTATCATAGGGTAGGGGAGGGTTTCCCTTGTTCAAACGTAAATTAACTTAATACTTTGGGGTGCGATACTTTTAAATGGACGTCCGACGCACCTTTAACAATCAGTCTCGGTACCACCTTGCTGTTTGGCAAAAGATTTCCCATGACATGAGGTATTTTATTTATCTACTAGCTTTTGACCCGCGGCTTCACCTGCGTGGTTGTAGGAAAATATCCCACGGGAACGTATTGCCGGGATTCAAAGTACCCTATGTGTTAATCCAGGTTATAAACTATCTGTGTGCCAAATTTCATCCAAATCCGTTCAGCCGTTTTTGCGCCAATCCAGAAAATACATCCAGACACACGGACAAAACTTCTTCGTTACTATTTTATTATTGTGCATAGAATTTGCTCTCATTCATATCACACGTTTTGAGATTAATTGTAAGTTTTTTACAGGAACTCTCTCAGGTCACTGCTAAACACGATGTTAGTTTGTTGTTGAGTTAGTGAGCATTAATATGAATTGAGTCAAAACTTATCAAAATACAAAAAAAATATATGTCTTCATACATGGCCGTTATGATGGCCATTTAACTGTAATAAACGTTTAGTCTATGGGGCTCGTTGCTAAATAATAACATCCGCACGGGCCAATCAAAGGTTAAGTTACGCTTGCTGCGGCCAGTCAGTCGATGCGTGACCATCCATTACATATCGAGACCATTCAAGACCTCACTGTACCTCGGAAAGCACGTTAAGCCGTTGGTCCCGGCTGTCATTCGTAGATTTTTGACAGTCGTTACGGGTAGTCAGAAGCCCAAAAGTCTGACAACCAGTCTGAGGTATCGTGTTACCCAGTTACTGGGTTGTGGAGGTCAGACAGTCAGTCACTCCATGTAAAATACTGGTGTCCAGCTGCATCTAGTTAGACAGGAAACCGACCCCAACATATGTAGTTCTTAGGAAAAAACTAGGCAGATTCAAACGTTTCGTATGTGACGATACAAACAAACGAAGAAGAATTGATTTCTCTGCCCTTTGGTGAGTTATATTTAACTAAAAAACACATGGCTATTATAAAAATCTCTCAGCTATAAAAATACCTTTTATTTTTTCTATTTATAGAGCGTCATTAAAAACAGAACCACTTCCAGTATCGTAGGTCAATGTATGTTTTTTGTACATCAGCCTGTAGGTCATTGCCCTGTATCGAGTGGCCTTTGAATTTGTATCACCGCGTTGCACTGTATTACGTGTTATCTATTTTTTTACTAATGTTTTACTAATCGTTATATAATATAATAATAATAAAACGTTTATTTCGGAAACTTGCTCCATAGATCTTTGTTAGTGATACAACTTACGTAACTATGTTAGTACTTACTTTAAATTAAAAACAGAAACCAAATCAAAATAAAACCTACAATTATATTAATCCATGTATCTTCCTGCAGTATCAGACCCGTAGCCATGCATACGGGTCCAATACTCCAGGAAAACGCCGTCCAGCCTATCCCCAATCACCTTCAGGATACCATTGGCACTCCCACGAATCCTGCGTAACAATGATGCCGTTCTTTTCCTCATGATTGCTGCAAAACCATCGGTAGTAGATTCAGCAAACACGACAGACGCGCTACAGAATCGCGGTAGCCCCAACAACACCCGGAAGGCGTTGTTATAATAGTTAGTTTAAAGATAGATAATTAATACCCGGTTCTTATTATCTTATCAATCGTATTTGTTACTGAACATACTTTTGAAAATCGCTGAAACATTTGCTCAATCGTTGCGCAATCTTCAATATTAACCCTAAACTGTCGAAAACATTGCGAAATTAATATTGTGCAATATAATTGATCGTTTGGGGCCCGCCTTAAAAATCATATTCAGAAGGCACAAAATAATGCGCTTACTCATACAAAACAACAGCCATTAGGCCATTTGTACACACGTTTTTCTTGCCGTGAAAATTTACGGTTTTTTCGCCGTGTAGGCACTGCACGGCACGGCAATGGAAGCTTGTTGACGGACACGTTTTTTCTATGGCGCGATTTATACTTGCCTCCTTACTAATAAACGTTGTATAGCGTCTGTATAGTTACACAACGCTTTGTCTTCTTCTCTCGAGCTTCAAATTACTGATGACTGAAAGAGAGAAATCGGTGTGTAACTACACAGACACTGTAAGCCGAGGCTCGTACCCCGCAGGGGGTGCCCTTAGCAACCACAAGCATGTCCGGTTAAGCAGCCGACAACCTCCTAGGTTGAACTGTGAGGAAAATTCACAAAAAAAAGTCATTGCTGTATGGATTACTGTGGAAGCTTGTTGACAGACACGTTTTTTTCTACAGCGCGGTTTATATGCCGTACTGTAAAGAAACCGTGTCACGTACATAGCCTTTACGGGCTTAGGGCTAAATGTATCGCCAAGATAGGGGCTCGTCACGCGCTCAAATTAAACTGTTCGTCATT
The DNA here is from genome assembly GCA_916610205.1 of Griposia aprilina. NCBI lineage: Eukaryota > Metazoa > Arthropoda > Insecta > Lepidoptera > Noctuidae > Griposia > Griposia aprilina. The sequence goes on along the minus strand of OU744285.1, from coordinate 4,671,970 downwards.
CCGGATACTAGGCAAGTCCACCAGACTAGGATTCAGTTGTTATTCTACATAACATCACGCGTGTATTCCGCGAAGGGTTAGGCAGAGGTGTACCTACACTACACCCATATTTCGCCAGCTATGTTTAAGTCCCATGTAATAGGGGGCGAGCCTATTGCCATCAACCTAATGGAACCTAATGGAAAACCCAATAACAAATTTGCCCGACCTAGCAATCGAAATCAGGACCTCTTGCTCAGCAGTAGCCCTTTCGGCCACTAGACCGAGGTTATTATGTATTAAAATATTAAGATAGCGTTATGATGTTTCTGTTACATAGTAGGTTTTATGGTCTACCCTTCCCATAAAAATGCTATTATATAATAGATATCCCTTACACTTTCTTCGGCGGAAGACTTATAAACTTTTACGACAATAACAATATGATCTTGTAAAATACCCACTATATTGTAGTAAAAGAGATACCCACTATATTGTAGTAAAAGAGGGGCTCGTGGCTAAATAATAATAGTCGCAAGGGTCGATCGAAGATTAAGGTATGCTTGCCGAGGTTGGTTCATGGATGGGTGACCATCCATTACGTATCGAGACCCCACCGTGCCTCGGAAAGGGGTATCTAATTACCCAGTAACTGGGTTGTGGAGGTCAGATAGGCAATCGCTCGATGTTAACTACTGATAATCAGCTGCATCCGGTAAGACTGGAAGCCGACCTCAACATAGTTGGGAAAAGGCTAGGAAGATGATGAGTGTGGTAATATAATTATGTTTTTTTTAATAGTAGCAACATCTTTGAAACATCCTTGAAACATCAGAACGAGGTAGTTCACGTTTCAAACATTCGTGGCAACCCTAAATAGAATTATATGCCCAAAGCATTTATCTACTAATTAATAACGAGACTTATTAACCCGACAAACAAACTACTGTGCATATTATTTTAACCCCAAAAACAACGTTATATAAATCGAAACCTCATTTAAATCACGCACTTAATAGTTCTTTTACCAAACACCAAGCAAGTCCCGAAATAATCCGAAAACGCACGAAGTTGACCGAACGCTTGTAAAATCTGATCTAACCCGTCGGCCGCGCGCGGGGTAAATATGACCACTGTCAACAAACCGGGACCAGCTGATTGATTACAACGGCCCGCATAATTAAGGTCGCCTGTTTGTCGAACGGACGGCCAGAAATTGGCCCATCCGGAACGTTTGAGTAGCATAAACGCGAGTTTATCGCGACTTTCGTGATGAAAACGGAGTTACTGTCCTTTGAGGAAGTTAGAGTTCCGGGTTTGTTTTGCGTTATGCTTGTGTATTTGAACGGAAAGCAAGAGGATGATTCTGAAGAATTTGAATGAGATCAAGTTTTGAATCGTTTGTGTGACTTTTGTTTGTAAATTGTGTATCTGTGTATCTCGTCAAATGTTTGATAAATATTGTGTTCAATTACGAACGTAAGTATAGATTTATTGCATGATTTTGTTTGAGGAATCAAATCAAATCAGTTAATTGCAAACATGTTGTAGAGAGGTTGGAAATTTGAAATAAGATTAAAAGTATCAACACAACAATAAAAAAAAATACATTACAATACAATTTTCATATCATGTAAACTGTTACAAAAAAAAAATTGCTACATATAACTTTTATTTTTATACTTATATGTCATCTATCTGCAAAGGCACCTGAACTGCTGCAATAATTATTCTTTATAAAATTGAAAATTGATAGGAGCAATTGAGTTTGTTCAGAAGAAGATCTCTAGATGAGTTTTTCGCTGGATATTATTAATTTCCCTTGTCGTGGTGGGAGCACTTTAATTTGTAGTAAAAAACACATTTTCTTATTTAAGACACTCGCAATTACTTTTTATCGTTAGCTCCAAGCTTGTGTCAAAGTGGATTGCGAGTAATGTCATTCATTCAGTACGACCTTAAATTCTTCGTTCAATCTTTTCCTCCCATTCCCCGTTCAATTGGTCCGTTCGATGTTGACATTCCCTATATTCGTATTTGCCCCTAAAACCCTCGGCTATGTGACCGTTTGATTTTGCGGGCGTTTCTTCGAATTCCCTTGGCGTGTTATCCTTCAATGAATCGATTTGATTGTATTTTTGTACGCTTCGTCATAGATTTATGTAAAAGCATTATTTTTAGGAGACAACGGGACGAACTTAACTATTTTTCATAACCTTGGTCACAGACTAAAAGCTAATCGAAATTAATATTATAAATTTGTAAGAGGTAATCTCAGGAAGTTATGATCCGATTTCCATATATAAAAAAATGGAGCCGATACGGGACGCCCGGCAGATATGAAACATCGAAAAGAGCGGCGCGTTGGCGGCGGAGAGAGGCTATGACGGCATAAGATCGCGTCATGCCATTTGCCGTCACGGCATACGAGTAGGTCTTACTTACCCCCATGACACGCCAATAGATGTTTCACATCAAAATCTTTCAATGATAGAAACTTGCACTACTGCCGAGTGCCTATAGCATATATTTTATGTTAAACTTGACTTACGGAAGTCGCGAGCAGAACCTACTATGCAATAATAATGTTTCCGTATGTTTCTACATGAAGTCAATAACATCTATTCCGTCTGCCAGGCTTGGTAATTTGGCAAAGTAGCATTGGCAGGCTCATGTTCAGCAGTGAATGTTTATTGGCTCAATTGGCTTAAAATCAAGTAACGTAGCATACCATAATCGGCCTTTAATGTTTCTAACTGGGACACAGCGGACACAGGCCTCCTCTTTTGAAATCACGTCATCATCACCATGATCGGCAGTCCTGTTCCACCCACTGCTGGGCCTCCTCCCTTTTGTGCCATGCTTCCCTGGTCTGTGCGGGTCCAGGTCTTCCCTGCGGTCTTCTGTAGGTTGTCCACACCTAGCTGTTGGTCTGCCAATGCTTCTTCTAGCGTCTCTCGGCAACCATTCCGTTAGCTCTGCTCCACTGGCCATCACCATGTCTAGCCAAGATCACCTTTTGAAATCACGTATTTCCTGGAATAAAAACCCAAACTTTAAGTCCAGTCCGTTATAAATGAGGCCGAACAATGGGTTTTTATACGGTTCTTGTAAAATTGCACAATTTTTTACTGAATGTGCAATTAACGTAAGCTTCCATCCCAACTCATCGCATTGCTGCACAGTCATTTGAATGGACACTAATTGAGAGCACTGACCTTTTGCGACATTGAATAGTGGCATTTTGAATGTTTTCCTGCCATTGGTCTTACTAATTTCAATTTATAAGTAACCCGTCTCCGGTCTTGTGGTCTTACATGTGAACCGACCAGAGAACATTTTTAGCCACCCACTAATTAAAACCAAAATTCTCGTGTGTTTGACTTATAAGCACACTAGCAGAGAGTTCTTATATATGTTTTTTCTTTATCCATTTTACGTGTATCATTACGCACAGGGCTAATAGGTAAGTATTGGATAGACTCGCGTTTAATGACACTGTCTTACGACGAGGTCGACGACGGAGCACGTCATCCAAGAAGTAACCTATTCCCCATTTTTGTGTGTACAATTCGCAGGGTACTATTGAATATTAGCGCCAGGCTGTAGAGCCTTAAAGAAAGCCTTTGTAGAGCATTATGCCAGATAAGTAGTTATCTGGCATAATGCTGGACCTAACCCATTTGGCAAGCTAACTATGTTGGCAAACACTGAGTATTTTACCTTATTTATAATACAATTAGATCAACAGTCATAAGAAAGATTTACTCTATAAAATATAAAGAGCCTTGAAAAAAAAAAAAAAATCTGTCTGCGGCTTCGCCCGCATGAAAGTGGGAATTTATCTCAGGGGAAAGTGCTGCCGAGTCAAAAAGTATAAGCCTATGTCCTTCTCCATGATGCCATCTATCTTCTCGCCAAATTTTATCGAAATCCGTTCAGTGGTTTAGGCGTGAAAGGGTAACATACAGACAGAGTTACTTTCGAATTTATAATATTAGTATGGATTTAATAATATATGTATAAGGTAAAAAAAAAAAAAAAAAATTAATAATATATACATGTATATAAAAAGAAGGAAAACAATCAAAGGGCATCAAAAAAAAAATCCAAATCTCCCATAAAACTTACTATCATTACGAGTGTATGTACCCAATGCAACATTGCGGTCATTTTACAAATATATACTAACTTATTATTTACAATTTAAATATAATATAAAACAAAGTACAACAATTTTCTAAAAAGTAATACGAACTTTTAACACAATACCCAGGATACTAAACACAATAAAATAATACCATATCCTATCCTATCCTACTAATATTATAAATATGAAAGTTTGTGAGGATGGATGGATGGATGGATGGATGGATGGATGAATGAATGGATGGATGCAGGTTTATTACTCTTTCACGCAAATACTACTGAACGGATTTGGATGGAATTTGGAACACTGATAGTTTATAACCTGGATTAACATCTAGTGTACTTTTTATCCCGGTCGTTCGTTCCCGTGGGATAATTTCCGACCTCCATGCCGACAAAGCCGCGGGCAAAAGCTAGTTTATTATAACATAAAATAATAATAAATAACAGTGTCCTTGCGAATTCACTCAAATGACACGTGAACGCATTAATTTTGCCATGAAGTTCGTTAATGATATGAAGTGCCCGGGTCACAGGTGTTTACTGTTTTGGCGAGTAGGTTAGTCCTGCGGCGTAAATGTGTAATACACTAACAATAGCAATGGCTTTAATTTTGACAGTTTAACAACATTGCGTTATTTACGTTGTTGAGCAGACATTTTTTTTCAAACATATTAAGCAATGGATTAGCAATATCCTTCAAAATCATTCAGATTGCGATTGATAGTGTGTTACGGGGTGCTGACTGTCGACCTTGCGGTCCCGCGAAGACTTGAGCGCTGCAGCTCTCCTTGATTATGCTCGATGCCACGAAGTAATGTAACCAAATCGGAACAAGGTGTAAACTCCCGTCGCAGCCTCAATTCTTTGTACCCGATCATACCTAGTACCAATACGAGTAGAGTGGGGCACATCAACGGGAGTGTCAATACGCCTTCATTATAATTTTAAACGAATGAAAATAATCCAATGTTGCTGTTACGCAATTTACTTGAACAAATATGGTCTTCTGCCAGTTAAACACAAAAATAAAAGTAAATATTTGGATACAAATATCATGAAAGACCTAATAATATAACCGTTTTAAGTTAATCCTTACATAATATTACCCTTATTTATAAAGTAATCACGTTACGTCTGTCATCAATCGGACCCCACCGGTGTTTTAGGGTTAAGCATTATTTGATTGATCAATCTCTTGTCACGCATCGGAAGGTTAAAATAAATAAAGTGGGAGCTATTGGAAGTAAATAGTTGTTGGATGATGATTGTTTCATTTGAGAGGTATTTCATGGTATTACATTTAAGTTTAATTTAAAATCATATTATAATTTCTTGGAGGGGCTCGTGGTTAAGCAACGCTTGCCGAGGTCGGTCCGTGGATGGGTGACCATACATTAAATACCGAGGCCTACCGTGCCTTGGAAAGCACGTTAAAACGTTGGTCCTATCGCTGTCATTCATATAATTATCTTTGACCGTCGTTACGGGTACTACTTTAGACGTCTAGGTCTCACTTCAGGCTAAAATAAATATTGATATTCAATTCTTCGCATTCGTCCAAGGATAGCTATTTGGTCAATATCGGTTCAGACTAAATATTATTGTTATGAAGTTCTAAGCATACATTGATTCTAGGTACTACATAGAGTCATCGCCAGGTTTTATGTAAACTTTTTTGTGAGCTCAGTTTTCATAAGATGCATCTTAATTTCAAGTTTTCATAAGGTGAGATTTAATTTTTTTTTGTCAAAAATACCGTCGACCATTTTAAATTCATTTACAATAAATTCAATTGTGTCAAGAGCATGTTAAAAAGGTAAAAGTTACCATGAGATTCTAACTTAATTCTAATTTCTTGTATAAAACAAAAGAAGGAGAGAAAAATGTAAGGCCTCAAAAAAATCGTCCGATCGCTGTCAGCAGGACCTGAAAAGTTTCCAAAAGGCTGGCAGCGTTGCCACGTTGTATGGCAAGGGTGACTATTAGGCCACTTGTACATATTATTATTTAAGGGGTACGGCTCTGACAGGATGACGGACCTTGGGGTCCGGGACCTTTGGAAGGCTTACGAGGGGCCGAAGCCAACTTGCAGAGGCCCGTTAGACGTTTTTAATTAAATGAGGCACCAACCGACGTCTATCCCCCGATGACATCCCCCGGTTGGTGTAGGATAGTGGATTAAAGATATTAAGCTATGGGTTTTATTGGTATTTAAAGACTGTCATCTTTTAAATTATGTAAATATTATCTTGGAAATTGAAATAGAATAGAATACTCTTTATTATGTACACCATAAAAATTACAGAACCACAAAAAAAAAACAAAAACCACACCATTAAAACATAAAAATTGGCACATCTTCAATATTCTGCACTCAGGCGCCATTTAAATACTGGTTTACTAACACCTTTCAGCTATCTTTCAGCGCTGTCATTGTGTACGGAACATCCTAAATATTTAAATTGTTGGCTTGTAGATAACGGTAATAAAACTAAATTTACGGACTATCAACTTTGTATAGGCTGCCCATAACAGCCACCGGTATAAACCTGAAAATGCTAGAGAAAAATGGACGTTACATTTTTACAAAAGCTTGTGTTATGAATATTTTTATGAGAGCTGTGGTGTCATGGTACTTACTTCATTCAGTGATATAGTTACAGGTTTGTTAAAGGGTACTCTAAGGCTAGTTCACTTGTCACATAACATAACTAATAAATATATATTTTTATACATATATACATAATTATACACCCAATTAAACTCATCTAATAATTTTTAATAATATTGAATTGCTGCTTAGCCCTCTTCCTCTCTCCTAATTTTGCTGTTCCTGACAGGGTCCATATTGATCTTTTAGGTTGTTAGACCATCTATGTAATACATATGGAATGCAATAAAGAATTGAGTATTATCACACCTGTCATCCTCGAAGCGTTAAGCAGAGGTATACCTATAGTATACCCATATTTCGCCAGTTATGTTTAAGTCCCATGTAATAGGGGGCGAGCCTATTGCCATCAACAAGACACAAATCCTCTCCGGGCTGCTACTGAGAAATTCCAGATGGTAAGGTGGTTCCCAATAACGATTTGCACGACCAGCACCTTAATTACGTAACGCAATATCAATCACAATCTGAAACATTTTGAAGCCTATTGCTAATCCATTGCTTCAGATGTTCGAAAAATTTGTCTTGCCAAGAACGTAAATAACGCAATGAATGTTGTTAAACTGTCAAAATGAAAGCCATTCCTACTGTTAGTGTGTTACGTAATTACTCCGCTGGTTCCTATTTCAAAATACATTTGCTCTACCATCCTGACGACATACAACAACAAAGTCTCAAAATCAAAAAATCAAAATATTTTATTTCACATAAACCAACATGGGCACTTATGAAACGTCAGAAGCTAGGTGCACGGTTCCAATTGGTTGTTTCCTATGGAGAAGAGCCGGCAAGAAACTCCACGGTTACTCTTTTAAAAATAAGGGGCTTTTACAATGTTTCCAATTACAGTGTTGATAGATATGGGAGGACAGTGTAGGCCTGTCAACAAGTAACATGTACTCAACAAAATATAAAAAGGTCCACAAATCTAGTCTACAACTTAGGTCTACAACGTTCTCACATTCACAAAATATAAAAGAATCTATATAAAAATAAAAGCCTATTTAGACTAAATATCTCTTCTCTATTTGTCTATGTGACAGTTAGATAGTTTCAACCTTAGTGCAGTTTTAAACTGGTAAGTAAATTTAAAAGTGGTAAAACATTAACGAGGTGGACTACACCTACCTATGTATTTTTTGGATTGGAATATTCGGAACATTCTTGCTTATAAATCAACTCAGTTTAAATGGTGTCTTTGAAAAGACTATAAACTGAAAAGTCAACATTCTGTAGGTATACATCATCTACATACTAGAAAGTTTAACGTGAATGTGTAAGGGATACCGCAGACAGGCGCGACGCGGCTCTTGTAGAACAATGTCCATGAAGTTTTCATATAAATTGGTCTACTAGAGTCGCGTAGCGCCTGTTTGCGGGAGCCTTAACGGGCAGTCAGATAGTCTTGCAAGTGTTAAATACCGAGCAAGTGTATGAAGCCATTTATTCAGTAAATTTTTTGAGTGAGTTTGAGAGAGCTATGAAGAGGAGAATCCTATTCTTAATTGCCAATTAGGTAAAACAAATATTTTGTTCTATCATCCTTAGTAACTTTTCCATTCATTATAAAACGCAACTTCTACCAACCGTTTCTCTTCTTCTACCTTTTTTACCTAACTTTCCGTTAATACGCTAATATCTGGAGTCTTCAAATTTCAGCGCACTAACTAAAAATTACGTTAATTTGATTAGTCTCCAGACTGGAAAATCAATTATCCAATTAAAGTAATTTTTATCAAATTAATGCTCGCTGACTAAGACTTAAGCTACAGTTGTATTGGTCCACACGAGTGGAGCCATATTCTAAATATATTAACAATCAATGATTGTCAATTATTTATTATTATTCACATTAATTGCATGTACCTAATGATTATAGCTCATATTTTTAACCGACTTCACAAAAAGGAGGAGGTTCTCAATTCGTCTGTATGTTTTTTTTTTTTTTTTTTTTTTTTTTTTTTTTTTATGTGTGTTAGCTCATAACTTTTTTCTGGGTGAACCGATTTGGATGATTCTTTTTTTATTTGATAGGTGGTGCTTCACATGTGGTCCCATTTAAATTTGATCAAGGTCTGACTAGTAGTTTTTGAGTTATCCTTAATACTGCAGATTTTTTCCACTTAGTTTATATGGATGATGTGTTAATAATTTCCTGTCACTGTTATTTACACACCAAGTAGTGGTATACGAATTTGTGCGGGGTAGGTACCGCAACTAAAAAGTGAAAAATAAAAACTTTTTTACAAAAAAACAACCGACTTCCAAAAAAAACACTAAAAGACGTGAAAAATAACTTTAATTTCGGAAGTCGGTGGCCAAACACGAAAATACAAAACCAAAGGCACCGACTTCCGAAATTAAAGTTATTTTTCACGTCTTTTAGTGTTTTTTTTGGAAGTCGGTTGTTTTTTTGTAAAAAAGTTTTTGTATTATCTGACCAACGTCGGCTAATTAAAATTATTTTGTTTATGATTAATTGATGTTGACATGTACCTAATCATTTTAAATTTTTAACAACTTAATAATTATTATTATTGTAGCGGTATCAACATCGCCACATGCGAGCTACACGTCATACTGACGTCACGCAAATCCTGCATCGCGCAAGCAGAGTTTACCGCGCGACAAGCATATATACAACGTCCCGACATCAACCGTCGGGCAGTTGCCCACCAGACACAACACCCGTCTGGTCGGAGGCTCCTCCCTTTTCTATGGAGGCGTGAGTGAACTTTACACCCTGTTCCTCATACCTCTATAATTATTGTATGCCTAAAAAGCGGAAAATAGCTGATCACTTCGTCATAAAAACACCTGTATTTTGTACCGTAGGTAGTAATTTTTTAGTTCGTCATTGTGGTTTATAAACAATATATTTACCAGGTTTCCTATAGCATTTCAATTAGTTCATCAAATGAGCAATTACCGTAGTCTAATTACTCACTCTGTATCGCAGGGTTTAGGAGAATTCAACAACTTTATAGTTTGTGTAAACCGTTTACCTGAACTATTTATGTATCTGACACTCCAATTAGTTTAAAATATGTTTTATTTTTCTGTGTATTCGGGATCGTATCGTAACTATGTTACTATGTTAATTTTAAACGGTTTTCACCCTATTTACACTTTTTTGTACAATTTTCTCCTCAATCGAGCATTTTGGACTAGGTTTGGCATTCGGGGTTCACAGGGCACTCAGTTCTATTAACAACCGTGCTGACTAGCTAATTTTTCTAAATACTTTATTACAAAAAAAGCAACCGACTTCCAGAAAAAAACACTACATTGTGAAAATTAACCTTAATTTCGGAAGTCGGTGTCTTTCGTTTTTGTATTTTCGTTTTTTGCCAACAACTTCCGAAATTAAAGTTATTTTTCACTATGTAGGTAGTGTTTTTTTTTGGAAGTCTTGTTTTTTTTTTATATAGTTTTATTTTTCACTTTTTAACCTACCCCACACAAATTCGTATACCTTCACTTGCTAAGTAAATAACAGTGTCAGGAAGTTATTATAACATCATCAACATACACTAAGTGGAAAAATCCTATTATTGAAGCTAACTCAAAAACCACGCATCATAACTTGACCAAATTTATATGGGACCACCCTATAAGTACTCGCTTTCGAACAAAATAATGTTTTTTCAAATCGGTTTATAAATGACGGAGTTCTGAGGTAACAAACATTTTAAAAAAATACAACGGCATTGAGAACCTTTGTTTGAAGTCAGTTATAAAAAAAAAAGTAACGAACATATTTAACACCAGCTTATAGCCGTAATTTCGTCCGTGTAAAACGTAGCTGAAAGAATTTTTGTCATCGGATCAGTACATCAATAGATTAGCTTTGAAAACACGTGAACAAATATACATATCGTTGGTGTAGTATCTCTAATAACTAAAAAAACATGATTTCACAGGAGGCGAAAAAATCGTTTGATTTCTATAGTTTTTAACATTTGAATCAAAAAGTTGCTTATATTTAAAAAAAAATGTAGGAAACGCTTGTGATGGTGATAATGATTTCAGACCTTTTGTCTTTTGCAAATACGAGGTCTTTCATATTTTACCTGCGAATCTGTACAAATAAATAAAATTGGAGTGTCTGTTTGTAATGTCAAAATAACAGCTTTTACTAAATGCGTTTAAAAGTATATACGGTACTTAGAACAAAATACCGTATTTTTATTTTTTGTCTGTCTTTCTGTCTGTCTGTTTGTTCCGGCTAATCTCCGAAACGGCTGAACCGATTTTGACCGGACTTTCACTGGCAGATAGCTAATGTTATAAGGAGTAACATATGCTACTTTTTGTCCCGGTAGAACGTTCCCGTGGGATGATTTCCGACATCTACGCGGGCGAAGCCGCGGGCGGCAGCTAGTATGCAATAAACTGAAAATCGCAAAAATGTTAGTTATTCGATATTGATACTTCTCCGTCGATATTCAAACAATTTTACCTCTTTATAACATTAGTATAGATGAAAAATAACAACCAAACATCAAAATTAATTTCGAATCGCACAACTTATCGCATAAAGTTATTAAATAAAATAACATCTCTCCTCCTAAGATATTATGATTCCGTTCTTACATAAGTTCTTTACGATCATAATGTTATCGTTATATTAACTAGCAATCGTAAAGATGAGTTGTAACGCTTCCGCAGGTGTGTCATGCGCCTCTGTGTGGTTTTAATATTGACTTATATGATGAAAAACACGGTTAGAATACGTCACTCGACGGTTAGATGTGCAGTGTCACGGGTTTTGACTGGATCATGATCAGTGATCGGAGTAGGTAGATTGAACTGGGGTCATTGATCCGAAACGTATATATTACTATGGACATTCCTCCGGAATTGGTGGATTATTAAAAAAAAACCGGAACTTATGTAGGAATTGTATTCTGCCAGAGTGGAAGGAGTCATTTGATGATTTGCCATCCTCAAAAAAAAAAGGTAGGAATTGTAATAAAATGAGCAATTTTATTCTTTATTATTCTTCCTATTTTAGTTTTGATACCTTCCTTTAAATTTTGAATTGAGTAGTAATAATATCACTACCAACATTAACAATATTTAATTGAATCCGGAAATACCGGAATTACTTTCCGGAAAAATGGCTTATCCATGTTATTCTTTCTGTGTGCATTTATGATACAAGTACTAAAAATCAATCTACCTACTCCGATCACTGATCATGATCATCGAATCACTTGAAAGAGGTTTAGCGTCGTCATCATTGGCAGCCTTGTTCCACCCTCTGTCGAGTATAGGCCACTTCCCTAGGGGGTATCGTTTCACCCAGATAGGCTGCATCTGGTTAGACTGGAAGCTGACCCCTACATAGTTGGGAAAAGGCAAAGCAGATTTTATTACTTTTGATATACGACTATGTAATAGGTAAACTTTTTGTTTTATCTTTTTCATATAGCTCAAACTATATAAAAGTATTAGGTACTTCAAGACCAGGCTACGTCACATATTGCAGCATAACATAAGTTTGTTTCAAACTTGACGGGTTTAATACGCCATTTTATGATGTCGCAATAAAAGAGCCATTAGATCAAGATCAATATCTCGACTAACTGGATTCGAAGCCAGCATCTTATTGATAGATGTTTGAAGAAGACAGATAGGTAGGTAGAATGACACGACAAAATACAGTCAGTAATGTTTTTTTTATCTAGGTATTGAATCTATAAATCAATCTTTGGAAGAGGCCTTCGCCTTCAGGAACCCCCTTCGGATCCTGTTACACAATAACTATTATATGTACATTTTTTACTAGCTTTCGCTGTCCCTCTCCTAGGTAAAGACCCCCAACTCCTTCCATCTTTCACGAGCCTGCGCGTCCTCGTTCCAGTTCTGACGGTTTATACAGGGTGGCACATCGACGCGCAAACTGTAACCATGAATTCAGGACATAATTCTAGACTTAGCGCAGACATTTTTCGAGTTATCAAAAAAAAAATTTGCTATTTCAAAAGAAAAGTGCGATACCTACGCGGTGAAAATTTATGAAACAGCATTTTTTTTAAATAACCGACGAAAAATTTCAACGCTGGGGTATTCAGAAGCATGTACTGAACCGTGGTAACTGGCTGCGCGTGGATGTCGCTGCCACCCTGTATACTTACTTATTTAAAACTTTTTTTTAAACTTTTGGAAACATTGTAAAAATAGGAAATGAAATGCTTTTTATTTTTAACTTGCTTTTGCCCGTGACTTCGTCTGCGATCCAGGATTAAAAGAAGCCTATGTTCTTACCCAGGTCATAGTTTATCTGTGTGCCAAATTTTATCCAAATCCGTTCAGTAGTTTTTGCGTGAAAGAGTAACAAACATCCATCCATCCATCCTCACAAACTTTCCGGTTTATTGACACTCTAAGAGTTACAAAAAATATTAGTTACTTAAATAAAAAAACCTTTAACATACTACTAAAGTTTCTTTAATAATATAATTCAATCATGATTCGAAACACACGTGGCGCCATCTATTCTCATAAGAACGTTATTGTTGTTTTCCTCAGGAATAGTATTTTTTTCGGGTTGAAAGGTATGTCCGTTTCTGGGCACCTGACAACGTATAAGCAAAATTTCAGGATGCTCGGTTCAGTGGTTTAGGCGTGGAAAGGTAACAAACAAACAAACATACTTTCGCATTTATAATATTAATTAGGATTTATTAAGGTGTTATTAATTTATTTCCGAGATGAACTCTTCACATGGAGCTAAAACTACAGTTTATATGGAATCTCTCATATATCCGTTAGCAACTTTTTTATTACCCACAGCTGTTATAAACTTACTGTACATGCAAGGCATAAACGGTACCATAAGGTATTTATATTTAATTGTCGGTCCATATGTTTATATGGAACAATAATTTTATAAGCATAACTGCATCAAACAACTCAGCCTAAAGCAGTCCACTGCTGGACAAAGGTCTCTCCCAGGCTGCGTCACAACACTCTGTCCTCCACCTTTCGCATCCAGTCTGTCCCAGCAACCTTCCTAATTTCATCGGTCCATCTAGCTGGGGGCCGTCCCAAGCTACGCTTGCCGTAACGCGGTCTCCACTCCAGGATTCGTCTGCTCCACCGGCCATCGGTCCTTTGACAAACATAGTCAGCCCACTGCCACTTCAGTTTGCTTACTCTGCAAGCAAAACTGCATAATGAACGGAAAAAGGGCTTTGATAACCCACCCTTTTGAATTGTTCATAATGTTGAACTCAAAACCTCATGTCCAGGACCATCCCAAAAGATTATTAAACCAGTACTAGCTAGCCAGTATTTTTCAACGCAACGGCAACAGTATTTGGTTAGTCAGCAACTTGGTGTTAAAAACGGGATCCGTTAAAAACATTCACAACTGCACGAGCTAAACCTGTCTACAATTCGCCAACTCTTCGTGTAAAATTCAAAATTGGATTCCTCATTCATTTCACCACTGTTTATTTTAAATAAAAACCTATCCATTGACCGTAAAGTACGTAAACGTTGCGGTCTCAAACAAAAACATGGGCGTAATGGAACTGGGTCATTTACAGACTACGGAATTCGACGCGTAAGGCACGCCGCACATTATAGACAATGCGTTTTGAAAAACATTGCTCTAAACGCCCTATGAATCAACACAATATGAAATGTGTACGATAATTCATAATTTATGTTTTACTGTAGATATAATTATTATAATCTCACGAACACTTAAAAAAAATACAATTTGGTTTTTGCTTGCTTGCACCTAGTAAAAACATTTCGTTTTCATTAAGGATGTTAGTCGATCGATCATGTTAAGCTACGCTTGCCGCGGTTGGTCCGTCGATGGGTGACTATCTTTACATACCAAGACCCCTCCGTGCATCGGAAAGCACGTGGATTTTTGACAGTCATTACGGGTAGTCAGAAGCCTGAAAGTCGACAACCAGTCTTACCAAGGGCTATCGTATTACCCAGTAACTGGGTTGTGGAAGTCAGATAGGCAGTCGCTCCATGTAAAATACTGGTATTCAGCTGCTTCCGGTTAGACTGAAAGCCGATAAGCAGATGGTGTTAATTATGATGTACTTCTGAGTAATATCACTAATGATTTTTCTCTTTTATTGCAGGTAAATATTACATCGTGACTTTCAAATACGAGACACAGAAAAAACTAGCTTTTAACAAGGTACCAATGTATTCTTATCTATTCTTAAGAGAAAAAAAAAAACTGGTACATATTGAATGCCCTTGTGGAATATCCTAAAATAAAATAGCAGAAGTATAAAATTACTATTTTACAATATATAGTCCATCTTAGATGTAAAACGCTCACTTTACTTGGGAAATTATAAAGTCAGAATGTGTTCTGTGAATCTTGTCCTACAAATCGACCGAACTAGTGGAATATCATAAAATAATATGGGCATCTAAGAGCAGTACGTATATCTACGGCAAAACAAACCGTCGGCATAGTAACATTCAATAACATTTTAATATTCCCAAGAAATAATATCAAACGGGTCTATATCTATGTATACATACACATACATATTTTTTTTTAATATTTATTTTTTATTTCTGTATCTATCCGTGACATCACAGCAGCGGGCCCTATCAAAATACCAGCGCTGCGACACTTATTTTTAAATGTCGCAGCATCATGCTGAGATATATGATACCTTTTGATAGATACCTATCGATAGATACCTTTTGGCCTCGTAGAGGACTTTCTGTTGTTATTTTCATGTTACTTTTGTTTTATTTGTTTGTTGTTATGAGTGTGTTTAGTTTAGTTAGTGACAATCCTGTGCGAGGTCCCAATAAATACTTTTTCGTTCTTTCTTTCTATATTATAATTAAAGTCTCTTTTCGTGTCTGTCTGTGTGACCGCGTTGTTCTTCTAAACTATGCAACCGATTATGATGCGGATTTCACTATCATTTAAAAAAAATATTTCGGACGGTTTATGTGTATAAAATATGAATATTCAACTTAGTTATAGTATTGAAACCTCGATGTTTTGCCAAGTCGTTAAAATCGTACGAAGCAGGGGGTCTACTTTCTAAGTCCGGCTACGAAAATACGGGCCTGTCCGAAAGTAGTTAAATCCATCAAAACAAGTGACGAATTGATTTTTTCAATGATTTTCTCATTCATTATAAGTTCGGGCTCCAAAGTATGTAATCTTATGTCCGTAGGTGATACAGAGTACGCAACGCCCGTAACTTCGGCCGTAACTACGGATACCGTGCTTAGGGAGTAGACCCCAGGGACGGGTCGCTAGTAATAATTATAATATATTATCAGCCCATTAACATAATATGTACCTATTAATATGTCATAAGTCAAATATGAACAGGTACCAACTGCTGAAAAAAATAACCCATATTACTGCGAGAAATATAAATAAAACTCAAAGCATTAATTGCAATTTTTCAATTAAACTAATTACAAGTATTTTTACCTGTTAAAGAGTCGGTCAGTAAGTTAGTTTCTTTTTTCTTTTCTCTTTTTTTTCAGGGGCTTTTATTCTTTAAGGTAGAACAATAAAGGTAGAAATATACAAAAATGTGTAAAATTTTTAAGTAGAATTAAGTTTAATAGTTTAAATTAAATATTACCTAAATCTTACACTGTTCATAAATCTGAAACTACAAATTATCTCTTTTCAATCGCAAGTTTGCGCCGAATCTTCCAAAAATATCTATAGCGTCAGTTACGAAGGCTTGCAATTAAAACTGTAGCTTCAATTGGAGCCGCTTGGGGCACTAATTGCGATATGCCGTGTCAACCTTACAGTGGGAGCGATAAATCTTCCTTCTGGATATTGTAATAGTAATGATGGCCTGAACACTGCAGGGTTGTGTGGGAGACTTTATTAAAGTGTCAGAATTAATCTTAATTTTACTGCCTCGTTAGTTCAGTTGTCGGAAACGCCTCTGGTGAATCTGGGATCCTGTTTTCAATCCCCAAGTCCGACCAGCTCTAATCCTATTCAACTTGGGGTTTCTATAAGGAATTTCCGAGTAGTAGTCCGGAGTTCAGATTTGTGCCTGGTTAATGATGATATAACGTCGGAAATGTGGATATAAGCAACGGTTAGGACTCGAACTGCTCATCATAATTAACACCTATAAAGGTATGAGGAATAGGGTGTAAAGCTCACACATACCTCCATAGAAAAGGGAGGATCCATCGACCATATAGACGTTTGTCGTGTCTGGTGGGCAACTGCCTGTCGTTTGATGTCGGGACGTTGTATATATGCTAGTTGCGCGGTAAACTCTGCTTGCGCGATGCAGGATTTTGCGTGACGTCAGTTTGACGCGTAGCTCACATGTGGTGATGTAGATACCGCTACAGACCTTTGTCATGCTGCTATGGGGAATATATACCTCATCACGGGAAAACTAGCTACATTTTTCTGACTGGCCGACTCATTTTTTCTTTTTATAACCCGAGATTACCGAGATTAGAATTCTGATCTTAGTTCTCCTGTAAATCCAATAGGAATATAATCTAACAAGCAAAAATACTCAGTCGTTCAGGCTGCTGTGCGTTGTCTGTCAGACTGAGTAACATCATCATTATTCTGTTCCTTTTGTACCAATTTATTTGAAGTAGCAACATTTCTTCTTCCATTCTTCTCTTGTCCTCGTCTCAGTAGTCACCCCCTTTTTAGCCATATCATCTTTCATCTACGTTTTGGAATGGGCAACTAGCTTCAACTTTCTGACTAACTGACCGACTCTTTGACAATTCAAAAGTGCCTGTAAATGGTTTAATTGAAATAAATGCCTTGAGTTTTAGTTTAGATAGTCCATTCAATGTTTCTTTGGTCTTCCCATGTCTGTCAGTAACGGAATTGCTATAAATAATTCGAGATTCCCATGTACCTCCCTATATGCACTCACGAAGCCATAAGAATGCATCAAAATGCAAAAGATAACACATTATGCATACTTGCGCGATATATACATATGTCTCTAGATGTCCGATCGTTATACGTAGTCACGTTTGAGTATCGTAAAAGTTGTGATTACGATTGACATCACGAATATAGAACGTTTTATAGTGAGTCTTATGCCCGGAAATATTACAACATATTAGCTGCAGAGCGTGCATGGGCTTCCTTATGACTGCTACAATGGAGGTAAAAAGGATATAAGGCGTAGTTTGCCGTTATAAGTAGGTAGAAGGACGCTTCTGTCCTTTCAATTGACTTGAGTAAGGTAAGTCATCATCGTGTGTTCGATTCTCAATACGGACAAACTGTTATTGGGCTTTTCTATCAGGACTTTCACAGTAGTGGCATGGAGTCTGGATTTGTGTCCGGTTGATGGCAATATAGGCTCGCCCCTATTACATGGGCCTTAAACATAACTGGCGAAATGTGGTTGCACTTTAGGTACACCTCTGCCTAATCCTTGGAAAATTACGAGTGTGTTGTTATGCATCTTGGTCTCCATTAGGTATCCTTACACGTGTCACTAAGTGTGGAGCTTAGAGAACCATTTGTGGCCCTGTGGTAACTGCCGCTACTTACGAGTTGTAGCTCGTAGGTTCGAATCTAGGCAGGCGCTTTACTTTGTGTAAATTATTTCATCCCCACTGATCTCAAAACGATGAAGGAAAACATCGTGAGGAAATCAGCATGACATAGAACCAAAAAATCAAAATCCAAAATCAAAAGACATGAGACAGCTATCAACCCGCACGGGGCCCGTGTGGTGTATTACAGCCCACTCCATCTCACAGAGAGGAGGCCTGTGTTCCAGCAGTGGGAATAATATAGGCTGATTATGATAATTCTGATGTCCTGCTACAATAATAAACAAAAAGATTAATAAAATAAATAATAGCAATCAAATCGAAAGCCCCTAATAGCTCCGATTACAACAATCGTTCAAACAATCACCAACATAATTATTTATTG
Source organism: Griposia aprilina (assembly GCA_916610205.1). Taxonomy (NCBI): domain Eukaryota; kingdom Metazoa; phylum Arthropoda; class Insecta; order Lepidoptera; family Noctuidae; genus Griposia; species Griposia aprilina. The sequence goes on along the minus strand of OU744285.1, from coordinate 4,653,239 downwards.
GTTGTATAGTAATTTTCATAATTACGGTATAGCTTCCAATCAAATATCGCTTTCTTTTTCACTCCATTGGTTTCTGTCTCACATAGAAGCTCATGAGTTATCATTCATTAAGCCAAGGTAATATATCTGAATTTAGATAAATGGAATTAGGCTACCTACAAACTATTTAAATAAAAAGAGTAAGTTTGCTTATAACCACACAATAGAAATGAAAACTTACGACCGGAGCCGGGTATACGCGATTCAGCGCTGAATATACGTGATTCAACGCCGAATATACGCGATTCAGCGAGTAATTCCACTTTGCCCCACCAAGCCCGCCACCCTGGTGTGGCAAAGTGGACTGCCTAAAATTTTGCAGTGGAATATGCCCCACTATTCTGATTTGATGGGGCGGATAACACTAGCATAAACACTTTGTGGATTCTGCCCCACTAGGGTTGGCACCTCAGGATTTGTGTATGAAGGTTAATGAGGCGTAGCCGACGGAGTCCCGCTTCGCGGGACTCCTACTTCTGGGCGGTTTATAAAAAATAACCACGAAGGGGACGGCGGGGTCTTTCAGACCCCGCCGTCCCCTTCTAACCTAACCTGTCCGAGTCGGGGTGCCAACCCTAGTGGGGCAGAATCCACAAAGTGTTTATGCTAGTGTTATCCGCCCCATCAAATCAGAATAGTGGGGCATATTCCACTGCAAAATTTTAGGCAGTCCACTTTGCCACACCAGGGTGGCGGGCTTGGTGGGGCAAAGTGGAATTACGCGATTCAGCGACACCGACCGACTGGAGCCGAGTATACCCGAGCGTCACGGTTCAGTTTCGCTGTTTAGAAAGAGCGCAAAGTGCACATGAACGAGTGTTCAATTCAATAGCACTAGATTAAGGATTAGGAACAAAACAAATCGCTCAAGTCGCCGCGATTGCATATAACTTGATTATAAACCTTAAAACTCACACATAAAGGTTATTATCGTTTGCAATATACTTACTACTTTGATTGAAAAGTAAACGTATTTTTAAAATAAGAAAACATATATTTATGGAAAAATAAAACATAATTTCTAAGCACTAATGTTGCAAAACAAGATCACAACATTATTTGTGGTTTTATTTTTCCGGCCATTTTTGATGCGCTCATCGGAAATATAGTACTTCTATTGTTTATCGAAGCTTGACACTGATTAAATCTAACTTATACCCGTATTCACATTAACCAAAAGTACAACTGTAAGTACAAGGATCTTTTGGCGCGTGGCAGAAATCGAAACTAATGCCGCCATCTTTCTTTTTTCAATAAATTCACAAATCATTTCAGAAATGTTCACCAACAGCGCTCCCTTGTCAATGTCATTTACGCGCCAAAAGATCCTTGAAGCACTTTCAGAGCAGAAGTAGCTAGAGCTAGACAATCCTACTATGTTTGTATGTTTGGATGTTTGTTACTCAATCACGCAAAGAGGGCTGAACGGATTTGAATGAAATTTGGCACATAGATAGTTCATAACCTGTATTATCACATAGGATACTTTTTATCCCGGTGGTACGTTCCCGTAGGATAATTTTCGACAAACACGTGGGCGAAGCCGCGGGCTGAGGCTAGTGTTCATATAATTTTTTCCAGCCCTCTAACACTCGTTGTTGCTAGCCTTAATTGCATGTTAGCATGTAGCAGTTAGTTTATTTAAATATCACACTACAAAACTGATTTACATCCATAATACTTCCTCGTAACATAGGGTCCAGTTGAAAATCAGCGTCAGGAACTAGTTTTCCGGCAGTTCTGCTGAACTGTGCCTGTTTGGCGCAGCCGTGAGGCACACAATACTGTTTACAAGTTTTTTTTTTTGATTTTGTGTGAATATTGTGAGCCTTAACCTGGGTCAAATATATTTATTTTCTTTCTTTCTTTTCTTTCTAGCCAGGTTTCCAACAACACAGAAACATGTTGCATAACTTTTGAAGACCATGAACCCCAGGCTTTATGTACTTGTAATAGTTACTTCTCGTAAAGAAAATATCTGTTTTATCTTACTAATCTGCGCTTTTATAATTTCCTAACGTGACGATATTATCGTGACGACCACGTCCACCGGCATCACGATAACACAGGAAAGTAAAATGTATGGAAATATATGAAGACGCTTTTAAATTTCCGGCTATGCTAACGTTATAACGTGCTCGTATTTCCTTACATTTTATGGACGATACTATCGTCACGATCAGAACTACAGATTGGTATTTTCTCTACTTCTCGCTTAATCCATCCTAATGGCCGATTTCTATAATTAACGGACCGTTATTGGTTAAAATTAAGACCCTTGTATCTTTACCAATAAAGAAGCAATATTCCTTTCTGGTTTGCATAGTAGTCCGTCCCATATGGAAGTAGCCATCACAGGTGAAATTAGCTTACGAAGCTATTAATAGATTCGTAAGCTAATATAATAATTATTAATAGAATAGATAAGACCGGCCATTGTGTCACTCTATGTAAAATTTCAAGATTTATATCTGGTATTTGTATGGTATACTTAATAAAGAGCCATGTATCTATCTATTGGCAGGACCTAATTAGTCAACTCGATAAATTCTTAGTAGTAAATCAAGCCGACAGTTGTTGATAACTGTGCATATTCCCAGCCGGTAGAATTTATTATTACGAATGGAATTCCCCAACTAATTCCCCTTTGTTTCTGTGTTGTTTTATGTTTAGGTTTTAATGCTTATACAGACGAATGTCAATTAAATATGATTGCGCATTTATCATGAAGGTTGAATTGAGTAGCCATTTAAGTCGAGCCACCTATAGATCTATTATCGATTATATTATATAGCGTTCTACACTACAGAAGACCACATAATTTGGAATCGCGTAGTATGTGGTCGCAATCCGCAGTATTGATGAAACGATGAAGAAGAAGAAGGTATTGCACTTTTGTAGAAAACAGCTGTTTATTTTTTAATAACCCTCGAAATATTTTAACGCATTGCAGTCCAAAATCATTAACTGAATCCATGGTAACATGTTGTACGTCGATGTATGCCACCCTGTATAGATTTCATATAATATTGTACCGTGCAGGAATTAAAGCATCCTTGGCGCTTAAGCCAATCGCTTATCAACTACACAGCGTCTATAAATAAATAAAAACTACTTACATCCAGGACAAACAGTCAGTATAGGAAATACTGACTGTTTGTATCTAATTTATTTATTTACGAATGCGATTGCCTTTTTCTTTCGCTCGTAAAAGCCGGAGTACCGATGTAGGTTACTCTGTGGTCAGACCATTAATTGACTCAGTAAATAGTCGGTAATACATAGTAGAAGAACATTCAATAATAGACAAGCGAGTTCTTGAACTAGTAGGTTAGTTTCTTGCCCGATCTTCTCCGTTGGAACGGGCAACTAGCTTCATCTTTCTGACTGACCCCTTGACAATTTATAAGTGCCTGTTATTGATTTAATTGAAATAAATACTTTGAGTTTTCCAGTTTGAGTCTTAGAAAATAGTGCCATCTTTTTTTTAACATAAAAATATATGCTTGAAAATAAGTATAGTTTTATTTTATTATAGTTTGAAAATGGGTATATTTTTTAAACAGAAGCTGGTTTTTTTTAACATAATAAATAGTAGGGATTTGCCAGTTTTTTTTTTATAGTGTTATATTCATGATTCCTACTTTGGATGATGTTAACCAAAGCTTTTAGCGATGCTTATGCTTTTATTAATAAAAAGTGGCCAAGTGCGTGTCGGACTCGCACACGAAGGTTTCCGTACCACCGCACAATATTGAACCCTACATTTTTTTAATACTTTAGTAAAAATTGGGTTTCTTGAATGGGTGCCCGTAATTTTTTTAACTTTAATAAAAATATATTACTTGTTGTGCACTGAAAATTTCAAGTGTCTTCCTATTATGGATCCAAAGATACAGTTCTGTGACAGACGGACAGACAGCAGAGCCTCTGTAAAAAAAAAGAAGTAAATTGGCAAAGGCAATTGCCCAGTTTGTAAGGGTGCTCTGGCTTGATGTGGACATTAAGTATAATCATAAATGAGTTAAGTTTTTAATATTTCATTCCTAATAGAAACGAAATATTATAATAAAGTTGCAGCAAGTTACAAAAATGTACCATATTCAGCATGTTTAATTTTGTGATCTTGTCGCTCATACTCGTAATGGACGTTCCATTATGAGTATTTATTTTCCAAAATAATAATGAAAATGAGTACTTCTTTCTGATATAAATTATTCTCGTTTATTATAATGATATTAACATACATATTTGTGCAACAGTTACAAGTTAGGAGAATATTAGTGGATAAAATAAAACAAGCAGCTATTATTTCTTATAATGGTTTATTCCAAATCATAAACAATTAAAACATTATCTAAAAACTGGGCGGGTGGCGTAATAGTACTAATAATAATAATAGTACTGGGTGGGTACTAACTCAAGATAAAAGGTCTTATACTGTATATAATCGATCATGGATACCGGTGACCTACAAAGCAGATCTAGAAACTGACGTCATTTATAAAGGCTAAAAGTTTGATGGGTGGCTTTACACTAATAACATCATGTTGCAGACAGCACCTGGCAGGCGCAACCCCTGACATTAAGATTGAAATATTTTTTTAAATAAAAAGAAATGCTGTAGGTACATCTCTTTGTACAGTTGTACACAAAAGTGTTCAGAAGGGTTAAAACATTGTGTCTAAATTCTTTAGTTGTCATTATTTCGGATGTGTGTGTAAAGAGTCCCTACGATCTGCTTTTTAACCGACTTTTGCAAACGGTGAGTTTTTTTTTTAGAAAGATATATTATTTTTTCTGCTCAAACAAAAAATAAGTAAAATACACACAAATACAAAGTTTAAATTAGTTTAAGTTTCATTTAGTTAGTTTATGTTTGAGTTAGTTTTTTGAACAAATAAAAGTTCTTAAAACTAAAATAAGTAACCAAAGATACCGACTTTCGAAATAAACGTAATTTTTCACTTTGTAGTGTTTTTCTTGAAAGTTGGTTGGATTTTGTAAAAAAAGCTTGAAGCGTTTTACTGTGTGGCTTTCGAATTTCCGAATATAATTATTACCCTCCAAATAACAGTTTCGTCCTTCTGTCTGCATACAAGAACTGTGAAAATGTATTATTCATTCTGCCAAAATTGATACCTGTGCTTGAAAAGCCCAAGTTTAGCGATGGATTTAGGCAAATATTATGATGATCATATCATTAGAATTCTTTCATAAATATTGTGATGAAAAACTTCAATTTGCCCAATAATAAAACGTCTGGTTTCTTCTGGTATCTTTACATATTATAAATTATAGTCGTATTTCGTGTCGGTCTGTATGACCGCGTTTTTCTTCTTAACTGTGTAACGGATTTAGACGTAGTTTTCAACATCATTTAGAAAATTTATTCCAGAAGGTTTATGTATATAAAACATTGATACTAAACTTAATATAATAAAGAAATCTCGATGTTTTGTCAAGTCGTAGAAACTGTGCGAAGCAGGTGAAGCTAGTTTGTATATAATACCCAAGTTTATTTACTATTTTTTTGGCTTCCCAAGAATAACTAACCGTGAGTGATCCACTCAATAGAAAATAATAAAAACATATCGAATGATATTGAACTGATAAATTATTTCCTCCATTGTGCATGTTATTCTTTGTTCAGCGAATAAGAAAAACATATATATTATTAGTTCGGTTCCATTTGGCTATGTTATGATTCGAGTCACGAGTATGTAGACTGGAAATGTGATTTCTCTATCAAATATGTTTTGTGACGAAGAATTGATATATTATGACTTTGTATGATGTCATATCTAAATTTAAATAGGGATTTTTATGCACATGACATCTGTCATGCACGATCATACATAAAATCACGCTTGTATGCCCCAGGGGTCTAGGCAGCAGTTTATTGTACACCTATATTTCGCCAAGTTTGTTTGATTCATTTGTTTTGATAGAGGGCAAGCCTTGTCATCAACCGGGCACAAATCAAGTCTTCGGGCCGCTGCTGATAAATTCCGCACGGGAAAACCCAATAACACTATCCGACTTGGGAATCAAGCAGCGTCTTTACACAATTATAATTATATAATTAATGTATACATAATATTGTAAAACATTTTTAAAAGAGTAACGGTGGAGTTTCTTGCCCATTCTTCTCCATAAGAAACTACCTTTTGGAAGGGGCAACTAGAATCAATTCTATTTTCTTGTAAATTTTGACGTTCAAAAGTGCCTTTTGTGTGCCAGGAACCACGCTCAGCAGTCGTGTATGTAATCACTAGACCAATGAGGCAGCTCAACAGTCTACGTAACACAAATGTACTTCTGCAAGACTGAAATATACTCACATACTTGAAGCTAAGAACTTTTAAATGTGCTCTTCCGGTAGCTGCAATAAATGCAGTAGTTACGTCGATATTCCGTTGAATTCCTTCCAAAATTTAATTCTAGAACGGCCATAACTTCAGTTTCTTCCGTAAATGTACTGCGAATTTTATCGTCGGTGCCTTTTAAAAGTACTTTAGTTTTATTATGTTTATTCTGGTTTCAAGTTACTTTTCGAGACAAGTAGGTTAAAGGTAGAGCTCATTTGTTTTTAATCCAATTTCATGAGAAATAAGAAATCCAGACCACCTAAAGAAATAATCAGTTCTGAAAATTGGCGACCCGACGGACGACCTGTGAACCGATATCCAATATCGTTTCATTTTAAATCTTAATGCTTAGAGTTAAGGTCGTAAATCGCCCGTGAGATTTCTTTTAATAAAACCGCATACCCCACGAAGTATGTCTTCACTCATTTTGTATTAGTATCATCAATTTTATGAATGAACTTTGCTCGCGACTGTACGTTGAGTCGGATTACACCAGGTGTTTCCGCTCAGGTGTTCTTTTCTCTGATCTCTGAAACTTGATTGTATTAGATATATTATGTATATATGATGTATGTTTGAGAGTTGAATGAGCCGTCATCTGGACATTAGTCATGCATAAATGTATGAGTGATGTTTTGGAGTAATGAGCTCAATGATCTAATTTAGATAAGAACGAAAGTGAAATTGAGGAAATACATGTTTAAATGTATTATTTTTATTGTCTCTTGAAAGTACCTACCTAATAGCAATGTCCATGTGACTTGTCCATAATAAACGTTGTAGATAACTAAGTTTCTGGGCCTACTCTTTAAGTCCGTCGACGAAGTTAAGGGCCCGTCCGAAAGACTCTCGAAACTTTCGAGTGAACTCTACTCCCGATTAATAAATTTTATCGATTTAATGGTGGTGTTATTCATTCTTAGGTCAGGCCACAAACTAATCTTATGTCCGTAGGTGTTACGAAGTAAGAAAAATCCGTAACGTCGGCCGAAACTATGTATTTCGTGTAGACCCCCTGATTCGGTACTTATTTTTGTATGCTTACAACGTTTCAGGACGAAACAACTCATAATTTATGGACTGTTTACCACTAATGGGGTCGGAATACGGTCAAATCAATTGGATATTTTGATAATATACTAGTGTAGACATAAACACGTACAAATTTACTTTAAATAGGACACAAATGTGAAATGTTCAAATGCCCCATATGATGTACAAATGTGTTTTAAGAAAACAAAATATAATTCTAGTCGGCCACTGTTATATGCTTTTATAGCCTTTCGTGACGTACTCGAATCCGAGTTAGTATTTTCTCTAAAGTGACTATGTACTAAATTCAGTACTATCTGTATGAAACATGTAATGTTTGGAAGCGTTCCAAGTGGTATCAGTACATTTTAGTAGGTTCGGGTTTAAGTTTATGTTTTATGTAAGGGTCTATTAAAGCTGGCTTTATATAGCTTCTGCCCGCGGCTTCGCCCGTGTGGATGTCGGAAATTATCCCACGGGACGTGCTACCGGGATAAATAGTATCCTATCATCCAAAGCCTGAAAGACAGATAATAAATGCAAATAAACTATTTTTATTTTTACTTAACAGGTTTTTAAATGTCTAACTTAAAAATAATATTAATTAATTTTATTATTATCATCATTAATTTGAAACACTCTAGCGCCGCCATTGACCACGTATTACCTACATATTAGCTAAGTTATTTTATAACTTTAAATTATAAAAACTTTTAAGCGGATGGACCGATTTATGAATTAAATAAATACTAAAATAAATAATACCTCAAGATACGGGTTCTGACTATGTTTCCAATTCCTTAAATTTCTTAAAAAGAGGTAGGTATACAAAAATTTCATTAATCATGTGTATTTTAAAATTATCACCTATTTGGAACGATTTTACAAAAACGATGAAACAATTTTTCTTTTCTTACCAAAACTATTTTTTTAAATAATCTAACTTAAGAAATGCTAAGTTTACCACACAAACTTTCATCCCCTATATCACCGCTTTTTAGGAATATTTTTGAGACAAAAAGTAGCCTATGTCCTTCCCCAGGATGCGATCTATCTCCTTGCCAAATTTTATCGAAATCCGTTCAGTGGTTTAGGCGTGAAAAGGGAACATACAGACATTACAGACGGACCGAGTTACTTTTGAATTTATAATATAAGTATGGATTAGCTTCTGTCAGTGTGTTTGCCTCATGAAATTTCTTGTTTGAACATAAAATATACACTATGATACTCGGCAATACTGTAGCTTCTCATTAGTGAAAGAATTTTCATAATCGTATCAGTAGTTCCGAAGATTTCACGTTACATACAAACTCACAAATTTTACCTCTTTTTGATATATGTTAGATTAGAAACCGACCACTGACGATGATATTACATACAAATACAAAAATATTTATTTCAACTTAAAACATTGTGTCATACATAAATTAATGCAGCCCCAGTAAGTTACAAAAAGTACTTGTGTCGGAGCTGTCTCGCTCTTCCCGTAAGTGGTAGCTTAACAATGATAAGGCTAATAATTATTATGTAAGTAAGTAAATAGAGAAGTAAAAAGTAAAAATAAAATGAAATAAAACATTAATATAGCAGCTCTCGGTGTGTACGTGTGTGTATGTATGTATGTAAGTATGTATGTGTATGTATGTATGTATATGTGTCGGAAATACCTTAAATCAATCGTTTGTCATGAAGTTCTAAGTAGAAATTAAACTTATTTTAGAAGGGTAAGTTTTTCGCCATGAATAGTACCATCGATATGAAGTGATTCCCGGATAGAAATAATCCTCAAATCATCAAACTACGTTAAAATTGGAATAAACTTTCAATTAACACAAACACCCAAAACCAAATCAAATAAATTGTGTATTATGTTGATTTTTCATGGAGGGTGTGGTATGCGATGCCCTGTTCTCGAAATAGGATAACATTAGCCCCTTTTTCAAACGTTCAAACTTCAAAAACAAACATACGTTAAAATGGTGACTCAAAACTACTTCTATCCCTAAAAATATGCACAGTCATGTAAAATTATACCGTCAATGCTGCCACACCAGTATACATTTCCCATAATCTGTAGTCAGGACCGCCTTCACAAATCAGTCGAACTTATCAGCACATCCAAGGTGCTAATATGTAAATGCGACGCTCCAAATCCCGGGCTTGCCGGGATCCTGGGATCCTGCCGACGCGGGACAAACAGAATAACATATAGTTGAGGCTCAGTCCGGATCTTAGGATCACGCATCTGTTGTACTCGTATCATTCTTTTGCTGTGGGTGTTGGTTTATTAGAATCGTTGAATTTCTTGGCGTTATTGTGAAGGGGATTTTGATTTTCAATAAGTATATCGTTTTGAGGAATATCGATTTATTCTCTTGAGGGCCGATTTTTCAAGTGTCATATTTTCTGAAGAATAAAAATGTTGCATTCATTCATATTTTCTATACTCGAATCGCTTTAGTGTGACAATAGCGGTCATTGAACCATCTACGTTTTCCAGCATCCTTTATTTAAAAAACTGAAATAAACTTCCTGAATCAATATTTATCGTGATCTTCAACGTGTTTCATTAACAAAAAACCATACATAGTTTATTGTTTGGTTCGGTACGGAGAGATATTAGAGAAAGGGAAATGGCCGCTATTGCCACGTTAAAGTGATTCGGATTATACTTAAGCTGTGACACCGCAATTTTTATTCTTTAGATAAAAGTTGCACATAATTGCAGCGTCAAGCCCCTTTCAACCTTTTTATTTTCTTATCTTCTCTTCGTTGATTTTTCATGATCAAAATGAAACAATACTTGTTCAAAACAGTCTCAAAGTTTCATTCTGAAAATACTTGCAACAGTTCTACTCCATTGTGGCATTTACCATCCCACTCAAAAACATTTATTTAACCATTATAAATCCTTAACATGAACCTAAAATCTAAGTACCTTTTAATCCGCCTCAAGGACTAAAAACGTTTCCCCCGACACCCCGATAAAACGTTACTTGTACACGTACATTTTAAGATTATCCACTCACCCTCAATTATAAAAAAAAAAAACACCAGAGAATTGATGAAAAAAAAGAGCGAAACGCTTTCAACAGATTTCCATCTTTCATCGGCAGATACCTAGACTAAATATCGAGATATTTAATTTTGCCCGCGTATTCAATTTGGAGCGAAAACGCTTCCACAGATGGTTCTGAAGTATAATCAATCAATATCAGGCGAATTTGCAGAATCATTATGAAAACAGTTTATTATCGATATTATGGTGAATAGCGGTTACCGTTCTTTTGAACGGAAGCAAATAAGTTACACAGTTGAGTCTATAAAGTATGCATCAGAAAGGTGTAATCATATTTAAGGGGGTGGTGCAGATCATAAAACTGAATAACTTTCTGCACTGGACCAACATCTTATACCCGAAAAAATTATCAGCTGTCCCATACAAAAGATAGATCGATAAAACATTTATTCGGCGCACACAAAAGCACAATTAAATGATAACAAATTACATGAATATAAAAATAAAAAACAAGGTGCCAATATACAAAAAGAAAATACATACTTGACCCAAATGTATGGGACAGCTTGACGTGTAAAAGTGAAAAAAAAACAACATAATTTCATCATCATCTTTTTATTTAATTTCAGCTGATACATTTTTTGCGATTACGATTTTGTTCCCATAGAGAAAGTAATTCACTTTGCTGGTCTGTATCACTATTAAATATTTCACCGATTTCTGATAGATACACGCTGTAATTTGTGTAGGAAGGTTAGAAACGAAAATATGGGAACAACACTGCTGCATGTTTTTTTGAACGTCAATCGATGTCACATCGACAATGTCCTTTGTAAGCGACATATCTCTGACGTGTGGCATGTCCCATATACACGGGGAATCTTTCGTGTGCGCCGCTCTATACAATTTATACATGGTGCACTGTTGGTGATTCTCAGAGGTGTTAATAAATAAAATAGCGGACTGTAATAGTAAGTATGGTTTGTATATTGGACGTAAGAATGCTAGCCCTCTCGGTCCGTCCTTTTTTGAAGTGAAGGACGGTGCAGGTCAGCGGCTATCGGCACCTCGTCCCCCGTTCCCCGCTCGCTGCCGTCCTGCTCCCGTCGTTGTTGCAGTCGCGGGCGGTGCTACGTTTTGTCTCCAACATGCACACTATGCGACATGTGACTACGACAGCTCGGCAACTAGACGCAACGACAGGCTGCGGCTGACAAGTTTCATAATTTTGTTCAAATCTCCACACATTTGGCTTCAAGTTGCAGAATTGCAAGACAGGCTAGGGGAGTTGCATGGTCTCGCTACTAGTTGCAGCGTCTAGACGCACGGTGCACGCGCACACCCGATGACAGTCGCATGCGACAGGTCAGCATCTAGTCGTCGAGCTGTCGCAGTCGCATGTCGCATAGTGTGTGAGGTGGTTTAATGGTTGTCTGTTGTAAAATGATTGCGATTGTAAGTGGTCATTGAGTTAGTCGAGTGATTGGTGTCATTGTCGCCACTTAAGGCTTTATTCGATACGATAAACCTTTTAATAAAAAAATTATACGTATCAGTTTTCTGATGACACAAGGAAACATTGCCATATTTTTTCACATTTATGTTATCGGGTGCCAAATAAGCAGGCGGTCCACATACCAGTAAGTGGGTCGTCTATCTTCTTAGCGTATTAAATCAATATAAATGAAGTCGGCCCAGAATTTGGCAACAAGTTTGGCACCTTCAGTAGCGTCCATCAGTTTCTGTTACAGGCAGACAACAGGACACGCTGAACACGATATTAAGTGATTGTTTGTGGAACAGCACCACATTAGCACTCCAGGGCGGAATGATCTGTGAACAAGTACCTGGTACTTGTTGACAGGCCTACTGTCCTCCCATACCTATTAACACCTAATTTTAAAACATTGTAAAACTCAATTATTTTTGAAAGAATAATCGTGGGGTTTCGTGCCGGCTCTTCTCTTAGGAAACTACCAATTGGAACCGTGCACCTAGCTTCTGATGTTTTAAAAGTGCCCATGTAGGTTTATGTGAAATATAATATTTTGATTTTTTCTTGCTTCGGCCAACCTGGGTCCGGAGTTTATTTAAAGACTTCCAGGTAAGCCATGGCAACTTATGTCCAGGTGGGGGCCGTCTATGAACATTTCTGCAATACTTGTGGCATCTTAGTAGCGTTTCCATCCCGGAGACAAAGCAAGATGTCTCATTTGTAACAGCAATGGCATCCATACGCTAGTTGTGGGCAGAAATAGGTATGCTAAGAGCGGTTCTGTACTGCATCGGATCCGAATCCGAATTCAAGATCCGAATTCAATCCGAATGGAGAATGTTCTAAATTAAGACGGACAGAGCTCGGATCTAGTGATACCAACCCGTCATACAAATAGCACTATGGGTACTTCGGACCGACATTTCTTGGATTCAGATCGGATGCAGTGCAGAACCGCTCTTATGGTATCGGAAACCTTTAAAAAGATCTCTAATATAGTTGTCTTGTTATTTTTTTGTTGTTTTTGTATTTTTATGGTGTACGTAATAAGGAGTATATTCTATTCTATTCTTGTTTTAGCATGGCAATAGCGGTATACTATCAATCTGACATATCATACTCTTGATAAACATATCACGCTTAGTGCCATTTCTGTCCTCAAAATGAATAACAAATGACTGATCACCGTAGACCAAAGGTAAACCAGCCCATTTAAATACTAATGACGTGACTAATTTAGTAACATTCCGTATACGTCGGTCGTCACGATGTGGGTCGGTTATCTACATAAAAGGCGACCTCGGTATCTTGTAATTGTGATAATATGCGCAATTATGTCATAAGGCAATGACCCAGAGATTTACTAACACTTGTACTTTTTAAAGCATCTCAAGTATGGTATATTAAACGTCTGTGAAATGCAATGCTTAGTTTATATTAACCTAAATCAAACCAAAGCTAAATCAATCAACTATCACAAAATAATTACTTATGTAATTATTTTATGATAGTTGATTGATTTTGTTAAAGGTTAGCGGTTACCAATAGGTAAGGGTGGCGTATGGGCCAAGTCTCATAACCTGCAATATCAAGGGGTTTTCCAGTTCTATCCTTAGGGGCAAACAAATTTGAAATGTCTCAGTTAGGTCAATTATTTGATATCTTTGTACAGTCGACCGCACGGCGGAATAAGGAACTAACTACACTTATTCAGCTCAATTCAGCTTTTGTCCAAAGAAATTACCAGTTTTATATGGAGATGCGTACGCAGTTCAGCTTTCCGTGACGTGGACCGAATTCGAACGCATCTCGATACAAAACTAGTGTTTTCTATGGACTGCTGAATAAATATACTTAGTTAGTCCCTAAAAGGTGAGGTTAGACTGATTTTGTTTTCACTGACGTGCGGCTTACGGTAGGTTTTTTCCACGACCTTTTAAAAATAATAGGTATTGGAAATGTTTACCAATGTTTTTAATTAATAGTCAAGTAATTTATTACGACACATTATTCCTTACTTTGAAGTATTATGTATTTTGTTGAGTAAATTGTCTCGGATTCATTATTCAAGAGGATTCTTCAGATGGATAGCGATTCCCGTATTCTTTTGTTCCGTGTTTTATATATTTTTATTCCTCTACTCGGTACACGTGTAGAGGTACCGAAGTATTTTGAATTTTTTGAAAATCCATGAATATTTGAAAATGTTTGCCTTTTTCCCAAGACTATTAATGCTGATTGTAATTGAAAATGCCAACTAATTATAATTGGCAAATGCATTAATTAATAATGACCTGAGTAAATCATACACGGAACTTATACGTACTAGCGAAATACATCCATCTTGGCCTACCCTTTCAGTAAATTCAGGCGTGATTACATGTTTCAAAGTACCTTCTAAACTAAGGCTTTACATAATTACGAGTAGGTAGCTACTAAAGCCAAATTATAATTATATGTGGGCTAAAAACAGTTTTTGAACAATTATGGCCGTACATTAAAATATACGTACCTACATTAAAATGTTGGAAATAATACTCAGTAAATAATGGTTTTTAAAACATTTGGGTTTCAAGTGAACACGTTAAAGCCCAAAAAAACCGCAGAGCTCGAGTGGCGAATATTTAATGCTCTCTATTTATCCGAAATTTTCATAAATTTTTAATTCACTATGCTTTAAATAATTTCGGTAATTTTATAATACTGTACTGTACTGTAAACAAAAATTGTGCGGTTTCTCCATGACTCTCCATGGCTATACTTGAATCTACTTTAGGCGCACTCGGCAATAATACACTGCAGGAATCCGCTGGATGCAAAAGTCAAAGTCAAAGTCAAAGATTTCAAGAACAAGAACCACAAGAAGCACAGAACCGGTCGAAGTGGCGGTGCTTGTACGTCCACTCCTGGACATAGGCCCCTATGTCCAGCAGTGGTCGTCTTTCGGCTAAAATGATGATGAGGCGCACTCTGGGCAGTTTTAGATATTTCTATAAGTAGTACGTGCCCATACCAAAATGAAGGTCCAACCATGTTCAGAGTCGCATTTTAGTCTAAACAAATGCGACTGTGATTCCCTTTTGACTACTATTTCAGAAAGAAAAATGCGTTTATTGGCATTGCAGCAACAAAAATACACCTAAAAACTAAAAAAAAAAACGGAAATCAGAGATTATAATGCCAAAGGGGCCTCAGCTCAGTATACTGTCAGATGACAACACAAGGTGTACCACCCACAGAACATATATACTCCTAACGGAAGTACCACCTGACGCAGATTTTCAGCTGCAACCCACGAGTGCCATACGCTAGAACATAGGTTCCCAAACTTTTATGGACTACCGCCCCCTTGTGTGCTGTTTCGTGATTAATGAAAAACTAAAATAAATACCCAATACCTGCGTACATTAAAATAATAAATCTATAAATAGAAAGTCCTTATACATAAAAGGCAAAATCATTTCACTGATAAATTCAGTTCTCTATCTTGTTTTATTTGCAAATTAAAGGGAACAGTTTTGTCAACTTGACATTCAGCGTCAATCGCAATTCGTGTCACGGTATTATTTTTTCGTAAAATACACTATATCTTAGTTTTTTTTTGTTGAGTAATGGCTTATGAAACAGTTCACAAAAAAAAAACAGAAATAATCATTGTAACAGTTGCTATTTTAACTTAGTTTTCTACATGTTTTTCCTTTTATAAGGACAAGATTAGTAAACCCGTTAAGGAGAATGTCGCCGTAAAAAAATGAAAAAAAAAATGCGGTGCAGACTTTGGGGACTGCTGATAGAAGTGAAAACGACCGGAAGTATATCTATGTACATATACACAGTATACATATAGCTCATGGGAAGCGTGCGGTGACGATGACGCGAGTTTCACGCTTTTCGTTCACCCATAAAGTACACATATATATACAGTATAAGTACATATAGCTCATGGAAAGCGTTCGGTGACGATGACGCGAGTTCAATGATTTTTGTACACCCAAAAAATGCTCAACGCGCCTAAAGAAATTTTCACTTCAAAAACCTTCATTTTTCGTACCGTGTTACAGACAATTTTTCCGCAAATTGGAGGAGAGTGGGCTCTGGCACCTAATGCTCGCTTTCGTTAAGAAATTCCTCTTGATGCCTCTGTCACACCAAGAGGGAGATCTGACTAAAAGTTATTTATTGCTTTATTATGGTACCTTTGCTGAATGTAATTAAAGCTTAAAGTAGGTAGCTTTTTAATGCTTTCCTGAATTTTTTATTTTTTTACTCGGTACTTATTTGTCAGAAATCTACTCTGTAAAGCTGTGATATTCATTATTCACAAAATATAGGAGTTGACTTCATATATCGGCCTCAATTTAGAGTTATGGACAATTGAGCCATACAATATTTAGAGTACATTCGCACGTAACTTGGCAAGAGTGGTTAGATGCGTTTTTCTTATCTTCAACTTTCTTCTAAACATACATGTTTTAGGTTATGGCAATAACCATAGAATAATAAAAAAAACAATAAAAGTGACCATTTTTTGTTGCACTAAGTGTACATGCGCAAACTGCACGGCACGGCACGTAACTTGGCAAGGTTTTTGCGTAACGATGGATAGATAGATAGATAGATAGATAAATCATTTATTCAGTGCACACAAGACATAGCACAACACACAAAAGCACAATAAATTCACCACTACGCCAAAGCCTTGCCAAGTTCCGTGCCGGCAACTACTGGTGTAAGTTTTAGTACCTACTAGCTGCTGCCCGCTAATTAGTCCGCGTGAAATCTCTTGTTCCCCGACCCACCGCGTCGCATCGCATCGCCCGCCCGCGCTTTTACTTCGCTTTCGCTTAGCGTTTTTATTTTTGCACAGCTCCTAAGAGTCGCAGCGTGATGTTCAATAGCCTATAACCTTCCTCAAGAATTGGGTTATCAGATCCAAATGAGAATTTTTCAAATCCCACAGATAGTTCCAGAGATTAGCGCATTCAAACAAACAAACTCTTTAGCTTTATTATATTAATACCAGCAAGGTTAGCACAAGCACCGTCTTGTCGATGGAAGAATAGTCAAAAATTACGTTTCGTGAAGACAGTACGACGGCAGCAAAGTAGAGTCAACTGCACTTTTTTACGTTATTCAGTAATTTATTCACGTTTATCTTTTATTTTGTTTATATCTCGAAAATGGTGTGTCCTATCGCAAAAATAATGAAAATTTCGACCCCTTTAAACCCCAAAACTCGACATGTAGGTAATAATTTTTCACATTTTCCATACAAAAAGGGAAAATTTCCTTTTTTCCATTCCATTTTTATACTTTGTGGCCGTCGAGTAAAAAGTTTTCTACTGTCTTTAGCATGGCGATTAAAAAATCAAATTGTCTTCACTACCTTAGACAACTGTCTTCTGAAATAGTCTACATTAAAAAAGACCTAGACAACGATCGGCAGAAACGGAAGACAAAATGACAGATTTTAGAAGGATTTTTGAGGTGCGATGTCAAAAATTGAGAAACGAAATGGCACTTTGTATGAGAATAGCCGTGTCTTTTCTTCGAAGAGATAGACTGCGTCATGCTAAGCCGGCTGTAAGTTTATAGAGCTCTTTGTAAAAGAGTTCTATATAAAAGAAAACTATATCCAACGACCCTGGTTACTTATCATAAGCCAATACAGCCAGTTATGTGATAGGTATAAAAAAATGGCGGCGCTAGTTACGATTTTAGCTATGACAACCTTGTACAGCTATACCACAAATGGCCCCATACCCTTCAATATTGCAATGTTGTTTGAAGGCGGACATATGTAGGTGTGGTGGTATTACTCCTTAATAACTTCTCTCGTACCACAAACTATATTATTATTATAATTTCTCATGCCGTGGTAAAATTCCCGTCAGAAATTTGGTTGTGGGACTGACTGCGACAGACTCCAACAAGTATAGTTGAAAATCAATGTCAGGCATTTAGATCTGGCATTTTTGCTGAACTGGGCCTTTTTGGCGCAGCCGTGAGGCACACGTCCCTGCAAATTTCTATAAATCGCACTTTTAACGTTTTATTTTAATTTTATTATTTATCTTCTGTAGGTAAATATATTAATAGGTCTTTACCTATGAAATTGCCGTTTTGTATGAAAAAATTTAAACGAATTTTTTTCATGATTTTTTTATTTGTATTAATCGAAGTAATCACCCATGCAATCAATGCATCTTTGCCATCGCAGTGGCAGTTTATTGATGCCCTTCTTAAAGAAATCAGCTGGACGGGAGGCAACAAATTCTTCAAAGGCATTTTGTACTGCCTCTCGGGTATTAAATTTTTTTCCCGCCAAGAAGTTATCCAAATTCTGGAAAAAGTAGTAGTCTGTAGGCGCAAGGTCTGGTGAATAGGGCGGATGACGGAGAGCTTCCAACCCCAGTTCTTGCAACTTGGAGACCGTCTGCTGTGCAGTATGAGGTCGCGCGTTGTCGTGCAGGAGCAGCGGAGACGAGCGATTGACCAATGCTGGTTGGAGATGCGCCAGCTTCTCCATCATTGTGTTCAGTTCTTCACAGTACACATCTGCAGTAATGCTCACCCCGTTTGGTAAGAAGCTGTGATGAATCACACCGGCGCTAGACCACCAAACAGTGACCATCACTTTTCTAGGGGTAAGTTTTCGTTTAGGGCATTGTTTAGGTGCTGAACCAGGATCCAACCAACTTGCTGAGCGCTTACGGTTATCAAACAGAATCCATTTTTCATCGCAGGTAACAATGCGGTTCAAAATTCCTTCATTTGTGTGTCTGTTGAGCAGTGCAAGGCACGTCTCGACGCGTACTTCGCGCTGGCGATCATTGAGTTCGTGGGGCACCCATTTGTCAAGCTTTTTTACCTTGCCAATTTGACGCAAATGGACCAATATTGTTTTGACGCTAACGTCGAAAGCTGCTGCTAATTCAGCCGTAGATTGTGTATCATCAGCTTCCACAATCGCCTTTAATTCGTCATTGTCGACCAAAGTCTTCGGACGACCGCGAGGTTCATTTTTCAGGTCGAAATTTCCAGAACGGAAGCGAGCAAACCAATAACAGGTGGTGCGTTGGTTTGTAGTGTTAGCTCCGTAAACGTCGTTGATGTTGCGTGCCGCTTGTGCCGCGTTGCTGCCACGACGGTACTCATATTCCATAATTACTCGATTTTTTAACGTATCCATGATGACGAAAAAGATTGAAATGCGATGAAAATGTAACACTAATCAATAAAGAAATGACTACTTTTAGAAAAAAAAATCCATGTTTTTAAAATAAAATTAATTTGAAATTAGAATTCTTAGCCAAACAAAAATTATTTTGATTTGAAATGGCCAGTACTGCAGAACGGCAATTTCATAGGTAAAGACCTAATATATTGTTTGCCTTTTAGTCTGTGCTAAATAAATGTATTTTCTTTCTTCTTCCTTTCTTTATATAGCCACTTAAAGAGGCTATTTTAATGCACCCCGAAACGATTAGTATGATTGATTAACGGCAAAGTCAATGCTGTTCCCCTTCATCCATACAATAAGCTATATTTATCCATAACTCTCACTGCTACACTAAAAACGGAAAGTAACTACATACACGGTTAAGCAAAACATTTCACGTAGCTAGTTTTAAAACTGAAACAAAGCACTTTAGGCTCACAAATATAGACTGCAAAGTTTTGTGGAACATCACGTATGTGCATTTGATTTTCATAACGCTTGGTGCTGTTGCTGAATTACGGTGTACTGTAGTGTATTTGGTACGGAGAAAAGAGTAAATGGAGTTGTTATGTTTGTATAATGAAGAAATCGGATCGCAAGGCTGGGGTATCGAAAATAAGCCGTGTTTAACTGCATGGTCATTGCTTGAATACAAATACTGAGTAAACGTATTCAGCTTTTCAGTGCAGTGGTGGCCCAGTGGTAACAGACTCGAATTACAAGTTGTAGGTCCTAGGTTCGAACCATGATAGGCGCTTTACTTTGTGTAAATTATTTCATCACCACTGCCCTCAACACTGTGATGGAAAACATCGTTAGGATGTCCTAGAACCAAAATTTCGAAGACATGTGACGTCTACCAACACGCACCGGGCCCGCGTGGTGGATGCACTCACAGAGAAGAGGCCTGTGTCCCAGCAGAGGGAACATTACAGGCTATTATGCTCATGCTTGTGCTTGTAATAATATAGTTTTCTCGTTTACAAAGAAGACGGCTTGAATGCACGATAGCTATTGAGCTATATGCAGTTGGAAATGACCAGATTGATATTGGTGTATATATAGTTAACCTACATCTATAATAATCTGCCAAAAAGTTAGAACTTGATATGAAGTGTGGAGCATTAAATCATTAATCTTTATTTTGTCCACATGTTGTAATTTTATTAAGTTTTTTTGCTGTGTTTGTGGTGGTTCCACACGCGCTTCACACACTCATACACTGACGGGGTCTGCCAGGGCCGATGCCTGCTAGGGTCGCGGGTTTGTCTGAAAGGGTTACCGTGACCCTGGCACACAGGCAACTGATGGAACACGGGTGGGTTTTAGGGCCGTAAGATCAATCGTAGTTTAAACCGCAGAAGAGAGTTTAATGATGATATAGAATTCATACGTCGTTTTCGTGTAACCCAAAGCTTCAGCAAGAGCTATTTCAAGCGAAATCGGAAGTGAAATATGTCATCCTACCGCAAGGTAAATTTTATAAATTAACAATAGGTAAAATGACAGTAAGTAAACCCTAAAGAGTTTCTAGAAATACGTCCTACCGATACCTGATATTATAAAAACTTTTTTGTTAGTAAATTTTCGTGTCGTTTAAACTCGACACAAGAAAAAAGAAATTAAATACCTCATGAAGACGTGAATAATAATAAAACGTAAACGTCACAGACTCACAGACGTCAAGTGTCACTGTCAGTGTCAAATGAATCTATTTGTTGCCATTATTTTAATGAACGGATGAACGAACTTCGAAAAAACTAGAGAATGTTGCCATGTGTAAAAGACTAATCGAAGATTAGCAAATCTGTTCATAATTTCCATTACATCTTAGGACAGTAGATTAAACCATCGATTATATTTTATCGTAGATTCCGATATCCATAGTTTAAACTGCTTTTGACCTTACGGCCCTTAGTCAGTAAAAGTCTGACACGTCTTCCCGCTCTGCCCAGAGCGGGAGAAGTCATTTCATGATTTCCCACCCAAAAAACAAAAACAAAAGCCCTCCATTTGCTCACTTCTCTGTGGTTCTAAAGAAATATAGGAAAGCAAATGTTAGGTCAGCTCTTTGTTCAATATCACAAGTGGAACGGTTGTGTTGGTTCTATTTCTATGTTACTTGAGATGGTTTCCCATTCTACTACAATAGGAAACTATCGCAAGTATTGAGATATGTGGAGAAAGACTGTTGAAATAATGTCCCTAGAAATGGATAGCAAACAAAATATTATCGTATGTTCATGTGCAAGAAATAAATGCTTATTTTAATTAAGTACTAGATGACCCGATCGGTGTTGTCCGGTCCAAATTTCAATAATGCCTACGATAATTCCCATACGAAATGCACTTTAAGCGTTCCTGAATTTTTAAATTTTCTCGTCAATTTTTGAAACTTTTCTTTCCGTAAGAACCTGATTTGGATTATTACGAACATTTTAAAACAAAAATTTGCCAAATCAGTCCGGCCCTTCTGAAGTGATGCGCGTACCAACGAACATCATTTCATTTTTATTATATAGCACCTGCTTTTGAATTGCCGATTTACGAATGACGCAATATGTCAAAACATCGAGCTTTCTGTGCTCTATTTAAGTTAAATATGAATGTATTATACACATAGAACTCCCGGAATAAATGCGCTAAATGACAGTGAAGATCACATCAAAGTGCATTGTGGAGATTAAAAGATCTTAGCAGTCACAGACAAGCACGAAAAGCGACTTGACGAATTCTATATAATAATATGTCGATTATCTCACTGAGTCCAAATTAGCACCTCTCTTATGCGAGGATGGAAAGCTGCTGTGCCGTTTTATTTGAAAGCGTGAAGCTAAAACGTTAATGCTCACACAGGCAATCAAAACTTACAGCCATGTTCTTTAATTAAATACAGATGACTTTGGCACCTGCATCCATCAAGGGGGTTGTAGTGACCTACTTAATAAGAGCATTCGTGCAGCCAGTACGGAGCGCGGACTACGCGACCGCGCACTGAGGTCTGAGGTGTAGGCCACAAGACGGTGGTATTTACGTGCGCGCACGCCGCCCGCATCATTGCGCCGACAACACGCCTGTATGGAGTCGTTTGAATCACTGAGACGAAACTACTGCTTTTTTTTTTTTTTTTTCCTAATTGGCAGCTCGTAGTTGTGACCACTAAGGTCCTGGCTACTTAACCGGGCAAACCTGTGGGTGCCTTAAGCTACTAACTTAAAGCCTCCAGCCAGGGGCGAAAAATACTTAAATTTAGGTGACCGCACGCTAAGGGCACCCCCTGTGGGGTACGAACCTCGGCTTAGGGCGTCACTGAGGGGAGGGCAGCAAGATGGGACAGGCTGGATCTAAATTATATTATTATTAACTGGGGAATTTAAAACTACAGGCTCAGCTACGGCGCGGGCTGGCGCGTCGTCGAGCAAGGGTCGGGGGGGGGGACAATTACGTCGGGGGCGTCGCGTAGGACCTCGGCGGCGAGGTCGGAACGATGGCGGTCTGTGTTTGTGTACTGTACTGGTGGCCCTACTGCTCTCCTGGAGGAGGGTCATGGGGTCATCGGGGTCGGACAGGGCATGCCTTGGACGGCGGGTACGACTAATGCGGGAGGGGGCATATCTGGCAGCCTCGACAACCAGAGGGTTGCGATGTGAGGCCGCGGAGTCGAAGAAGCGCTTGGAAATGCGCTTCATGAACTGACGGATAGTGGGGATTTTGAAACTACTGCAGCTGGCGAACGGCTTTTATATCGCGCTCCACTAGCATGAAGGCCAAGCGTGATCGGTTTTAATTCAGCGCTGTGATTGGTGTATTCAACTTTGAAGAAGGCTGTGGTAGCACCACTAACCCAAACTATGTTATAGTATATAAGGAACAGCATTATTATTAATATAAATTAATTAAAAACATATATTGAGTTTAATTCCTATAATCAACTCTATAGGGTGATTCTACCCGTCATACGAACAAAACACATTTTTTTATACAACAGTAATAAAAGTCCTCCAGACCGTATTTCGGTCATGGCGGACATTCCTAACGGTGACTAGCCTTCGGCATGGGAGATTTTATAGTACAAAAGTTTGTGCGCAGACACAGGTGCAATCTCTCTTTCCTCACTCTCATAGTCCAATGGGACGGCATGCAATCCGACACGATCGGAGAGAGACCAGGCGCAGGACCAACGGCTTAACGTGCTTTCCGAGGCACGGGGTTATCACACGGCTAATTTTCAAATTCTGGACTGTTAAAGAAATCCCTAATCATAAAACCCAATAACACTGCCTGACTTGGGAATCAAGTCCACCCCATGGTCAGCAGTCGCGCTTACGACCACGAGATCAACGGGGCTATTAATGATAGTAGACAGCCTATTTCGTTAGAAGTTTAAAAAGCTTTTTTTTATACGGAGCAGGTATGATTTTCTAAACGAAAGTTGATTAGTATGACGGGTAGAATCACCCTCTTGATGAATGCAGGTGACTAGGTCACCAGTCAGAAAATTTGATCTTTTTCTAGTATGTATTTGGATACGTAGTTAAAGAGAACCCATCAGGTCTAAGAATCCTGACTGATCAATAAATTCCTAACTAATAATCCCTAACGACATAGGTTCTAAACCTTATTTTGCCCACCGCCCGTAGTATGAGTTTTTTTTTTCTAGTGCCCCCCAATGTTTTTACTTACTATATGTCCCGGATATGAAACAGCCATTGTCACGATTATGTTTAAACGTGTAATATTATATAGTTGTAAGATCCCGTCTCAACGCCCCCTAATTTTCTCTGGGTCTTCTACTGCCCCCCTGAAAGTCTCAAACGCCCGCGAGGGGGCGTTATCGCCCATGTTAAGAACCTACGATAAAGAGCTAACGAGAAACCTCGTGCGGTATATACGAAGCCTATTTACCAAACGTCAAACAACTGACAGCTGTCAAAACTGTTGCTATTTCCACCATGTTTATGCGGTTTGCGATTGAGAATCGGTATTGGTATAATTTTAGCTTCAGCTTATGAGATTAATGGGTTTCCTTAAATAGCGTATTGTTAGGCAATATCGATTATTTTGGAGTGATTAAAAAAGGGAGTAATATGCGTTTACATCTGTCTGTCATTTTGCTGGTAGGTAATAATGTAATTGATCATTCTTCCAGCTGTAAATGGCTTTAGAGCCTTTTGTGCCTCATGCAGAATATAATGCCTCATGCAGACTGTTCAAAGCCACCAAGTAAATGAAAACATGAACATTTGACAATCGCTTACGTAAAGTTTAAGAGGGCGCATTTAATAAGTTGGCAACTTCGCAAATAGCTGTCAAACATTTAGCTGTTCAATTAATATGTCAGTATAACTAAATTAAATTCTGAAATACTTTTCAGTCTGTAGTGCACTTTAATATTGATTTATGAATTCCATTAATTAATATCGAAGCACTGAATATTAATTTTAGGTGTAAAAAAGCTTAAGGAAACTTTCCAAATGCATTTTTTTTTTTACAGTGATAACTGTTATAACAACAAATTGAGTGTAATTATTCATTTGACATAATTATGTATGGGACTGATCATATCTTACCAGCTTTTTCCCGCGGCTTCGCCCGCGTCAGTGTCGGAAAATATCCCGCGAGAACGTACTATCGGGATTAAAGGTATGTGTTAATCCAGGTTATAAACTATCCGTGTGCTAAATTTCAGCCAAATCTATACTGCCGGTTTTACGCCATTCCGGAACATACATTCATACAAACAGACAAACGGATAAAAATTCTTTGTTACTTACTATTTTTAACCGACTTCAAAAAAGGGAAGGTTATCAATTCGGATGTTTGTATTTTTTTTTTTTTAATGTTTGTTCGGGCATAGCTCCGTCATATATAGACGGATTGGCAAAATTCTTTTTTGTTTGAAAGGGTATACTCTCGAGGTGGTCCCATTGTCACTAAGTCAGAATCTGATGAAGGGATCCCATGGAAATCAAGGGAAATCTTCAAATTTTACAGGCACGCCTATAGCGATTTGGGTATTTTTTATAGTAACTCGTGCATTTGCTCTCGGAAAGCACCATTCGGTGAAGTGGAACTGATAATGAAGACCAGAGGTGGCCACCGGAACTACTCAATTGTAAGTATTTCACGGGTTACGATTCGATTACTTTAATATGGTTGCTAAGCAATTTATGCTCGTCACAATGAATATGGTGAAATGGTGCTGATAGTGGCTTCACCATCAGCTCCAATTCTTTTGGTTCTTACCAGGAGAACTCCTCAACAATTAACGTCCCTGCATCGGGAAAAGTAATATTTTGTAAAAGGTGATGAGTAGTTGACATTAGGTTATTGTAACTTAGATAAATTAATAGCTGACTCAGTAAAAAGTGAAAAATAAAAAAAAAATACAAAAAAAAACAACCAACTTCAAAAAAAAACACTACAAACTGTAAAATAACTTTAATTTCGGAAGTGGGTGGCAATAAACTAAAATACAGATCCAAAGACACCGACTTCCGAAATTAAAGTTATTTTTCAGTTTGTAATGTTTTTTTTTTTGAAGTGTGTTGTTTTTTTTTTATAAAAAGTTTTTTTATTAATATACAGAATGTACCAGAAAAGTGTGGTCAAATTAAAGGACCATAAAGCTGAACGACTTTCTCCGTGGGACCAATATCGTAATCGCGAAAACATAAACAAATGTCCCATAAAAAACTTGATATCTCCTCGATCCAAATGTATTGTACGACTGAGAAAGTTGTTCAGTCACCATACCAGTCACCAGTCAGTGTTACCACACCTTTCTGACACATCCTATAAGTATAGATGATGGTGGAACTTGCAACCTCGTAAGAAACTGCTTCATCTATACATCTATACAGATAAATATAATTGGTGTATCTGTTTGTAATATTAAAATAACCGCTTTTTACTAAATGCATATGGATGTATACACGTTACATATTATACAATTTTTGTCTATCTGCTTGTTCCAGCTAATCTCCGAAACGGCTGGACCGATTTTGACTGGAGTTTCACTGGCAGATAGCTGATGTTATAAGGAGTAACATAGGCTACTTTTTATCCCTGTAGCACGGTTCTGTAGGATAATTTCCGACGTCAACGCGGGTGAAGCCGCGGGCAGCAGCTAGTTACCATATAAAAATGCACCACCAGGTGGGTAGGTGCTCTTACAAACATAAAAATTAAAGTCTAGCCAGACGAATTGCTTTCAGAGTTTTATGTGCTTCAGCTATTAATTTCCGTTGACGTAATTATAGTGGTAGCTGTACTAGGTGGTTGTGTCGTGTGGAAGGCTTACCACCACGACTTACTCAAGAGATTTGTTCTTATCAAAGTAAATTGGAGACAAATTGCGCTGGGATTCCAGTTTCGTGCAAGTTGTAAGCGGCGGCGGTTAGCGATTTCAAAACTAGGAATGTATTAACTTTTTACTCATCGCTCTTTTGTTTCTTTACAGGTAATTGCGTACTTCAACGCGAAGATAGGTGACACATTGTAAGTCCACACTGTCAATATGACCATTATATATATATATATTTTTTAATTATAATTAGATTTAATCAATTCCCATATTTCACTCTAATTTTATCTTTTAAATTAAAACCTGTGACCTACCAGGAAAATTAAAGACAACCGCCCAAAAACATTCGGAAAACCAATCTATATTTCGTTAAATAATTCATGAATCTTTCTTTATTAGAATCCCCATAGACAATTCTATATAGACGAGCAAAATTACGGAACCTTTTATGTTAATTCAGACACCTACAGCAAGTAATGTCGTTATGTACTTCGAGCTAAAGGAATATATTATCACACTACTAATAAGCATGCAAATTGCTGTGCCGCGCCTTAGTGTGTAGGTAAGTTTGTACTAGATTATTTAAGAAAAAAAAATTGAAACATGTGACAGCCCGATCAATATTGAAAAATGTAGACACGCGGTAGCGTGTCAAGCCAAGTTCAAGCCAAGAAAAAGAAACTGCCGCATGCCAACATGTTTTGTAAAAATTTCACCGTGAGAACTTAAGTGAAGTGAGCTGTCAATAGTATCATTCCCTACCATCAGGTGGAATGACAGCTCACTTCAAGCTCTCTTCGCCTGAGTTTTCACGATAAGATTTTTACAAGATTGGTCGGCTGGCGACGCAGCAGCTGTGTGTAGTAGTTTTTACCAACAAACCAAATTTTTATAAGAGTAAGTAATGTTGACCTAACAATATAAACGACAGTAACTTGCGTACAACATAAAGAAGATAAGTTGATTAGCCACATACAAGATAACTTGTGTGCGAAAACTAGCCAAGTCAAATCTGGAGCTTCAATTTATCTTCAGTTATCTGCTTTGTGTAAATAATTCGACTGTTCACATTCAAGAAGTTATATTTTTAACTAGCAAACATTGTTGTAGCAAAATAGCAAATTACATTTAAAGCGCAATTTCTTGTTTTTTAAATTTATTTTAGAATGTTGTCTGTTCTTATAAATAAATTTGGCACCCATTTAGATCTCAATTCTTTTGTCGGCGAAGTCGACAACCACGCATATTCTTAATATTGAACATGTCTCCCATTTTCACATAATATGTTTTTGATGAGTTTATAAATACCCGAATATGAAAAAGAAGAATATTGGAATAATTTTATACAATCTTTTTTTGATAGTGCAAACCTGAAAGTTGGTTGTTTAGGTTAGTAATAGAACTGATTCCAGTGGCTTTAAAACCATGTTCTAGTCGCTAATTGAAAAAGTAATTATGAAAACAGAAAAACTAATACTCCTATCAATTCTTTGTCGATTTTATTTACTGTTTTTTTTATTATTAAATTCTGTATGAAGAATGTTTCAGCTTTTCTATACAATCATATAGTCATAATAAGCTTGTAACTGCGCAAATTAGTAAATAATTAGTGCCAAGCTACCTATATTATTATTTGGTGCTGGCACTGATTTTATTCTTACGTCCGCTTCTAACTTACACCACACACCAACATCTTACTCACAGATTTTTCCCCATTAAAATATATACAAAGTGTGTTACTGCCAACATCTTAGAGCCCGTTCACATTAAGTCGGGTTGTTGTCATCCGACTTACGGAGCCCTGTACACTACACATGCGAGCTACACTTTATATTGTCATAGAATATTGAAGTGTGATAATTATTATGCATAATGAGCCTATCATTCAAAACAGTTCTTAAAAACCCGACATGCGGTTCTATTTTTCCTATCCTGCTCCTGTAGATTATAAATATATTGTTGGCTTCCTGTGCGCTTTGGTGTTTACTGTAAGTCCAACAAGCAATTGTTATATAAATAAATAAAAGTAAATTTTCACAATACGGTTTGCACGCACAACATCTGACATTACACTGCTACTATGGTTTGCACCCGCATGCGGGCGACGCTCAATCGTTTTCTTTTACTAGCTTGGCCCGCATCAAACGTCGTACAATCGCATTCGGGAAAATAATGCAAGAAAATATCACATTTTAGATTTTGTACTTTAACGGAGAATTGTACATGTATATAACTCATTTGTTCGTTTGGCGGCACCAAAATTTATCTTGCCGTGTGGGCGTAAAAATTACGTGAACTTTGCGTTATACTCTGCGTATGGGAGCTGTGGTGGCCTAGTGGTATCGGCCCCGACTTACACGTTGTAGGTCGTGGGTTCCAACCCAGACAGGCGCTTTACTTTGTGTAAATAATTTCGTCACCACTGCTCTTAAAAAGGTGAAGGAAAACATCGTGAAGAAACCGGCTTGTCCTAGAACCAAAAATTCGAAGTCATGTGACATCTACCAACCCGCACTGGGCCCGCCTGGTGGATTACGGCACGCTCCCTCTCACAGAGAGGAGGCCTGTGTCAAGCTGTGTCCCAGCAGTGGGAACATTATAGGCTGATTATGCTTATGCTTATGCTATGCTGCTTATGGTAGCTATTTGTTATTTTTAGGGATTTTCCCCGAAATTGTATCACGTTGAGTGAAAATGTTCTCAACTGGCTGCAATGACATTACGCTTGAACATCTTCATAGGCCTTACTTTTCATGTTTTTTTATGTGAAAAGGCGAACCTTGCGCTCTTTCTGAACAGTGAATGAAACTGTACCGTCACGCTTGGGTTGGTGACACTGATTCGGGTATACTCGGCTGTAGTCGGTCGGTGACGCTGAATCGCGTATACTCGGCCCTGAATCGCGCACCCTCGGCTCCAGTCGAAAGTTCTCATTTACTAGTAGGTACCAAGGTAACAATAGTGCCTATAGTCCTTAAGTAGGCAAAAATGTATTGTGACACTATTGTCACGCCAAGTACAAGTAAGGAACATCCATTATTCTTTTTCCTGGAGATAATACACGAAGGTCGGACTGACAGTTCCTTAGGCAACCTGTTTAGTAAGAAAAATTGAGAGTCTGGGGAATAAATGTAGTTCAAAATACACTACAATTTCAATATAGGTAAAGTCAGAATGAAATTGTTGTTTCATTTGATCGGGAATGTCGATCTTTACTGAGTACATAAAATTACTCAATGCACTTCTTCGAGAAAGGTACTTATTTTGAGTAGAGCAATCTTCCTCATGTACACTTGACAAAGTTGGCGTTTCACTCTTATATCCTTATTAATAAGGTTGAAAAGTGCTCAACATTGTTCTTTTGCGACTGTATTGTATGAAACTAACTACGAGATTTTTCTATCTAGCATTCTAGAGGATTACACGTAGTTTTGTGTCTATGCTAGATTAATTCCTGAATTCCCGAGCTCTTATGTATTTCTCAGAAACTTCCCCTATTTCTTACAAGGAAACTCTTAAAAATAAGACACCAATATTATTTTCCATTACCGAAAATATGACTTATGATCCCCTCTCTTACAATCACGTAGTAGGTCATTAACGGGCGGCTATCGGGCGTCGCCTAATTAATGGCTACGATCCTACCCTGACGACTTTCCGATATCCGGCATTAGGCACTTTCGTACGCATCCGACACTTGGGGACCCGAAAACATGATAATTTACTTGTAAATGTTTGTAATAATGAAATAAAAATGGTAAAGAAGATGTTTTGTGCCGATTTCAAAAAGTCTAATTTAGAAGTTATTTTTTTGGTAGAAAAACAACTTTTTGATAATGGTTGCTTTTGATTCCAGGAACGAAATACAATACTCAATACTCAATATTTTTATTGCTTTACCATAATGTGTACTTAGGTGGTAACTAATATAATTGAGATCATTATGGACCCTGAAGGGCACAGCAAAAAGGATAGGAGAGAGGAAGCCCCGTTTTAGGTGATCATTAAATTGTTATGTAATACAGTTAGGAGATCGCAAATTAGATAGTAACATTTCGCTAACATAAGTATTATTTTATCTGCAAATGTACTTAAATATTTTAAATTATTTTTATATACTAGTACCTACATAATGTATTATACTTCTGTTTGTTGTTTTCCTTAGAATAATTATTATTGTTATATTATGTATTTATTATTATTCTTATTTAATTAATTTATTATTATTGTCATATTATTTACTAATTATTATTATATTATTTATTCATTATTACTGTATCATTAATATATTTTAAAACATACCTATAAATTGCGTGATTATCATTAATTATTTTTATCAATTATTATATTATTTATTATTACTTATAATTTTAACATATATATAAATTACATTATTATTAATACTTTTTCATATTATTTATGTTTATCATTTAAATATTCATCTAAGGAGTAATAAAATTTGTTTATCAGTAGTTGTTTAAGTTTTTTTTATAAATATATTTAACTTTTCTTCTTTCTTTATTATCTCAGGTAGTTTGTTGTATATTTTTATAGACATTACGTAGGGACTTGTAGAATGCATTTTTAGCTTGGATGTTGGTATGTTTAGCCTAGCAATACAGAATGTTCTGGAATATTTTTATCATGTTTCATCAATAGGCTTCGTGTGTTCTCCCTAGAATTGTCTGGAGATAATTATGTAGAATATGTCACACATTTCAATACATTACTTTACTTCAAAGTGTAAGTTGAATAACGGCTTTATTGTGATCTAAAAAGCAAAAAGAAACATTTCTATCTTATACCTACAAAGGCAATATATTAAATCCTTGTTATGTACAACATCATAACAACATAGGTACATAGCATAACCAATGAAATTTTTCATACAAAAATGACCGCCATCATTACTTTTTAAGGACCCTATGATTTCCCACAGGACCTCTGGATCGATTGTCCTCGGTCATTCACTGACAAAACACCTTTGAAATTATGTCACTTTTCAGCTTATAGATAAACAAGGTTATGGGCTCATTGTCTACTTTAGATGTAAATATGTGTATGAAAAAGCTATGAATATTTCGGATACTTATTAATGAATGAGTAAGGAAAATGTCGTCAGGAAAGTTTTGAATATGAACTTATTGCTATAAGAGTAGATGAAACCCAAAGAAACGATGGATGGACTGTGTGAAAGATGATGTGGATAGGAAGGGGGTGACAACCGAGATGACGACTAATTGAGAAGATTAGAAGAAAAAGACATGTAACGCCAACCTCAAATATATTGGGTTTTAAGGGCAGGAGAATGAGGACTTGTTAATGAATTATCTCCTTACTTTTACCAAATTATCTCATTAAAGCGACAATGAGTGCCAGCGACCTTGAGCGAATGGGAGGAGCATGCAAAACTTTTAAGCGAATAAAATTGCACAGAGCGTTAGCGTCTACCCGGACATTGGTCAGCGATGAACTGCCGCCCGGTGCCCCCAAGAGCCCCCGTTTGAACGCGCATCAAGTTTATTCACAAAAACAACCCACCTTGATTTATCAAACACAATACAAATAAAAGCCGTATACAAAAATTTGGGTAATTACATTGTCTTTTAGATGGTGCAGATTTCATGAAAATACGCCCGATAGTTTTTGTGTGATTATCGTTTTTGTGTTCGCGTTAGACATTACTTTACAAAGTCTTAAAGCGGCCATGTCCCTACGATTAAGGCATGGACTGTCGAGCAACAGGACGTCAGGAGTTTGAACCCCACCCGTTGGTTTACGTGAACCTAATCCAGCACAAGTTTGATATAAAGCGTAGTTTGAGGGGTTACTAGGATTGTAGGGATGATTTCTCTCTATTCACCGACTAACACAGGGTAGCTTTTTGCTTGAGACTAAACAGGGTTAATTCGCATGAGGTTTAGACTGAAATAAGTACACACAATTGATCTTCTCAACAAACTTTAATTAATGGGTTTCAGGATGCTTGATCTTCCTTGTGGATAATAGTTATTAGGTAGACTTACTTATGTTCGGGTTGACATTACCCTTTTACATTAATCTCCAGAGATTTGACATCCACATGCAGTATCGCCTCTGTGTGATATGTTGAGGTTCAACGCCAAAGCTGGATAAGTTGTATACGAAACCAAATGCCTTCCAGAGTTGTGTTACTAATACTTCATGACGTCATGTGTACGAGGAGGAAATAGAATTGACATCCACCGCTCGTGTTATATTGAGGAGATCATTTTCGTCTTTATTATACTTAATGTATATTGATCCCATTGAAATCATTAATTAAATCTTAAAACCCTGCCAACAAATAGAAAGTCATATTGAAATATCTTGAGGTTATGAAATTCACTACCACATGTGTATTTTTAAATCAATAAAACCAATACTCACAGCTAATTTAATTCTATGAATGGTCCTAGATATATGATGTTACATCACATGTATGAATTAGTTTAATTAGGTTCCAAAATATATCTCCCGGTGGCTTCGAGAATCAATCGGGAAAAGGACGCTTGTAATTTTTTCTTTCTCTAAGTTGGCAACTTTGCTATTACTCTTATAAATAACTTGTTAACATATTATTAGTGTATTTTATTTTTGATTCTAATAAATTATTATTAGCTAATATAATATGTGTGTTCTTTACAAATGCTTCTTATTAATTCCATTTGATTGTTTATAGAGAAGGTTTTCTGCAGCGCCATCTAGTTACCATTTGTGGCAACTCCACACTTCAAGTACACCACAGATTACTAATATGAAGCAAGCTAAACTACACACAGTCAAAATCAAAACATTTTATTTCACATAAACCTACATGGGCACTTATGAAACGTCAGAAGCTAGGTGCACGGTTCCAATTGGTCGTTTCCTATGGGGAACAGCCGGGAAGAAACTCCACGGTTACTGTTTTAAAAAAAAGTGGTTTTTACAATGTTTTCAAATTATGGGAGGACAGTGTAGGCGCTTCTAGAGGTCTCTGCTCAAATAATTGGGTTTTCAATAATTAATTGTTACAGGATTACTGGTTATTTGCAACAGACATAGCTCGTAAAATGATAAAAAAAACACGTTAAGCCTTTGACAGACGTTACGGGTAGTCAAAACAGAAGCCCGAAAATCTGACTACCACTCTTACCGAGGGGTATCGTGTTACACTGTAACAGGGTTGTGCAAGTCAGATAGGCAGTCACTCCATGTAAAGTTCAGGCATTCAGCTTCATCCGGATAGACTGGAAATCGACCGCCAAGATATTGGAAAAAGGCAGGCAGACGATGAATTGCTGGTAAATCTTTCTAAAAATAAATAACTACAGATAATAATACGAGTACAAGCGATTTTAGTCTTTCGCGTGGCCAACAACCAAGCTCATTCATGCTGTGGCTCAAGTTATTCAAAAGGGGTACACCGTCACAGTAAATCAAGCTTTCAGTAGTTTCATTTCACTCTTGTGTGGACAAGCAATTGTGATACTGCGGTGACATTGGGCACAGTTCCAAGTACTAGTCATTACTTACTTTTTATAGCAGCCTTTAAATCCAATACGTTTCCGAAATGGTTGAGACCGAAGTGGTACATTAATATGAATTCTCAGTTGTAGCCCGCCAATTCAAATTTTCTTTGGTTTTTTGCAAATTGCAGCTCTGTTTTACGTCGTATGTTGATCAAAATGCGATTCTCGACTGTAGGAATGATATATTTACTGAATAATAATCATCAATTTCATATCAATCGTCAAACTTTGGACTTTTTTTCCACCTAAGAATTTTTCGAATGTGGGATTTTAAACAGTATGGTGTCACAGTTGCTGTGGTAGCGTAAGTGGCAACGTAAGTCTTAAGTGTGGTCCTGATACGCAATTCTCTGTTACATATATTATAATAATGGTTTGCAGCAGGGGTTTGCATGTAATGGAGTGAGCGAAGAAAATGGGCAACTACCATATAGCTGAGCTTAGATCCTCAGCTTCCTGATTACCTTATAATAAGTTTCCAATAGACTTCAAGAAACTATTTCTTTCGCCAAAATCAGGCACTAATTCCGGTTCCCTGGCCCTCAATCAATACGTATCCGTTTCATAAAGATAGTGCTAAAAGTAATTACTAAAAGTAATTTGGTACGTACATTAAACTGTTTTATGGTCGCTGGAGGCTTTGAGTGTTCCGAGAAGGCTGTGGTAGCCATCGAGCCTATATCTGCGGAGGTCTGAGGCAGACCGTGAAATGGAGGAATAAGTCATAAGCGGTGGGGTTTAGAGGAAAAAAAAACTTACCAAAGGGCATACAAAAAGTGATTTTCTATCAGCGATAACTATTGTGGAAAATAAAAAATGTATGGGAATGACAAAACCTACTGACAAGCTTTTGTCGATCCTGTTGAAATTTTTTATAGAAATATGCAGCGATTAAAAATATGCACCGCTTTAAAATAAGAAGCGCTTTAAAGTGTGCAGTGCTTTAAAATATACAGCGCTTCAAAATATGCAGCGCTTTATAAAATGCAGCGCGTTAAAATTCGCTGCGCTTAAAATATCCAGCGGTTTAAAATATGCTGCGATTTAAAATATGAAGCACTTTAAAATGTGCAGCGCTTTAAAATCTGAAGCGCTTTAAAATATGCAGCACTTTAAAATATGCAGCGCTTTAAAATATGCAGCGCTTTAAAAGCGATTGCCTCGTTGGTCTAGTGGTCGCAACGGCTACTGCTAAGCAAGAGGTATTGGGTTCAATTCCCAGGTCGGGCAAAGTATTATTCTGTTTTTCTGCCTGATATTGCTCAGTAGTCAGCCCGGAGTCAGGATTTATGCCTGGTTAATGGCAATAGCCCCCTATTACATGAGACTTAACATAACTGGCGAAATCTGCCTAACCCTTCGGGGAAACAAGGGGTAATGTTATGCTTGAAAGTGATTGCACATGTCTAGGCCCTCAGATTTTACCAACAGGCTAATTGCGTATCACGTTATTTTATTGTCTAACACTTTGCTAACTGGCGTCTATTAGGTATTCCATTATTCTGGTATACAAAATTTATTATTTATTTATTCATTGGACCTCCAACAGAGGGTACACAATTACATGCTTAAGTTTATAAGAACGGGGACAAATACTAGTGTGCGCTTCCAATTGTAGGAGACCACATCATAATCGAAGCAGTGGTGGCCCGGTGTTAACGGCCGCGACTTACAACTTGTAGGTCATAGGTTCGAACCCAGACAGGCGCTATACTTTGTGTAAATTATTTCATCACCACTGCTCTCAAAACGGTGAAGGAAAACATCGTGAGGAAACGTTCGACAGCCAAAAAATCTAAGGCATGTGACGTCTACCAACCCGCACTGGGCCCGCGTGGTGGATTACGGCCCACTCCCTCTCACCGAGAAGCCTGTGTCCCAGCTGTGGGAACATTATAAGAGACCTCGCTATTCACTTATAATCTAAATAGGTACCTACAGTAATTTGGACAAGGACAAAAACATTAAAATAAATCAAAATATCTACATTACACGAAAACCATACAATGGAAAACAAAATGAAAAGCAAAACCGGGTTACAAAAAAGATATTAATAAAAATAAGAATAACGATAGAAGACCACAGACAAAAATAACAAAATATTATGACTTGGATACTATAACTATTTTCGAAGGATTGCGGAATATTCAATAATCAATTTACTAAGCCCAAAGCCCAAAGACTAAACAAGCTGAAGTGGGAATGGGCTGGTCAACTGATCACATCGCTCGCATAACGGAGAATCGTTGGGGAAAACGACTTCTAGAGTGGAAACCACGTTTAAGCAAACGTAGTGTGGGACGCCCGCCGGCCAGGTAGAGGGACGACTTGCGAAAGGCGTCTGGCAGAGACTGGATGAGGAGAGCCGAGGATCGGGCTCAGTGCCGTTCACTACGTCCAGCAGTGGATTGAAACCGAAATTGGTATCGGGAACTATAGGAAGCCTAGTATTAGGTATTGTATCCAAAAATATCTTAGTCAAATTATTTCTTCCACGTATCTACTGGGGAGTTTGTTACGCCACTGCTTCTCAGCTAAAGCACTAGGAAGTGGTGAAGGGCTGGCGTTTTCGGGGACTGTCTTATGTAATCTTGACGTTCAAAAAGTGTTAATCCTCAACCTAGTTTGAATAAATGACTTTTGCGCGATAAGCTTATAACTTACACCTGTTATTGTAAACACAATGGTACGAAGGCGATCATGCAGAAAATAACAGTACATTCCGTGATTCGTACACCCAAATAGGTTTTTGTGATCACTTTTATCTTATATGCAGGATGTAAACCAATGTTCATGGCATTTGGAGTCCTTAAAGCCGAGTATGTAATGGTCAATTATTGACTCAGCGAGCGCGAAGTGCGAGCGAAGCGTCTCTGTTTCAGCTTGGGCAAAAATGCTTTCGTATGTCCGGATGTCTGTTCTCGTCTACAGGTCGCATTTCTCAACCGTTTCACGTGAAATTGTGTGAGCAGGTTCGATAATTATATGGAATTCAATTGTCGATTCAGTTTTTCAAATATTTCAAAATGGCGTAGATATTATGGGGGTTGAAAACGTAAAAAAAACATATTTAAGCCATTTTGCGCTCTTTGCGCGCGCTTTTTGTTTTAAGGAGGTAGTAAGGAGTCGCGAGGTTTACAGCTCCCAGAGCCACTAGTTATGTTTTTTTTTTTTTCCCTATAGAAAAAATGTTTACACTCCCCTTGCTCAAAAAGTCTATCATTGTAGCGAACCAGAACGAAGATAAAATAGCATATTTTTCTCTAGGCGAAATAGTAGAATGAATGGAAAAATATGTAAAATGCGTGCATTGCGTTGCGGCTACAGAAAATAAATAAAAAAGTAAACTATTTAATACTGTATTGGATTATTTTATTTTCTCGCAATCTTAGTGAAAAGTAGAGTGTAACGCACGGCGCTAAAAACCCATTATAACTCGGTTTCTATTTAAACCTACCACGAGTAATGGGTCATTTTAGCCACTCGTACAACAATCTACTATTATTTTCTCTCATGTCAATCAACTCTATTGTAGTCCACTACTGGACATAGGCACCTCTCAAGCTGCACCACAACACCCTGTCTGCCGCCTTCCGCATCTAGTCTGTCCCAGCCACCTTTCTAAGGTAGTCAATTTATCTAGCTGCGGGGTGTTCCATGCTACGCTTGCCGATACGCGGTCTCCACTCCAGGACTTCAGTTCTCCCTAAAAGTCGTCAAGAGAATTATAAGTAACATTCGTCCTTTTCATATTTGATAAGCTCACGTTTGACCACTATCTCAACAACTAAGTGCTGATACAGTCGACGATGGCTTCTCTAAAAGTAACCTATTTACTTATGACTTAGAGACTCCTAGGTTATAGCTATCAGCCTTTCTACAAATGATTACAAACTGGCATCTTTCTAGCGAAAAGCTGCGGATGCGGATGTCTGAACACGGAACGGGTTGGGTTGGTCAGGGTTTTATGGCGCAGACTGGGACAGGCCTATGTTCCGTTTGGACTGCGATAGACTGATCCGATTGGTCTTCTCAGCAGTAGTATTCTGGCTACCCTACCCTTTCACATACGGTAGCGGTCATTGGAAAGCCTATATTGACATTTACGGGTAAGCACGATGATATTATACAAATGTTTGTATCTATCGATAAGAAATAAAATCAATTTTTCATTTTCAAAGCAATTGAAATGCCTCTCAACACAGCTTTTTTGAAACTTACTTTTTAAAAGTGGCTTTTAGTATTAGCTAAAAACTCTTTTCAATAAAACATATTTTAAAGCTTAATTTCAAGAGCCAAAAGTACACAACTTTGCTTACTTACTTAATTAAAAAATAATTTACCCACCCACACGCGACTTACAATTAATTAATGGGCCAATGACTATACAAGATGTTAATTACAAGAAAATACTCATTAATGAGGTACATTGTGGAGCTCATCATGGGCCCATGTACCCATATTAGGATAGACAATTGTTTTATAAATTGAAAATAAATCATTACAGTTTCAACCTAGGCCCCAATTCTGTATGGTAATTATTATTCTCCGCGTAATCGTACCACGTGCAAACCACGTCAATATCTTGTCTTGTATAAACGGTTTCGTTCATTGTATCATAGAGAATACGTTATTAGCAGATGTCGTAGTTAGATAAGGAATTGACGTGGTTTCGCAGTAAGGAATCGATAAGTGGTCATAGTGAATTAGGGCCCTGCAAGGTAAATTCACGTACTTCTTCTTCTTCTTTATGTATATGGTTTCCGCACTTAGTCCTTCATGTGGACCATTGTGCGTGGGCCATGGCGGCCAACGGTGGTTATTCCAACCAGCCCACCTCCCTCCAGAAGTTAATGATGTCTCCTGGTCTGCTGAGAGCATCTGTGTAGGATCTGGGTGCCCCGAGGGTTTGTGATCTAATTTGAGTGACGCCTGTGCATTCGAAGAGCACATGCGCAACTGTTTCCTCAGCCTCCATACAGGCCCTGCACAGAGAGAGGACTGTCCGTTATGCCTATTGTGTGAATTCATGTACTTTCTAGACGCGTCGATCAAGTTGCGGTGCAGATGCAGTTTATTTAAAGTTAGAGGGCTTATCCATATTCCTGTTATCTGTGCACTGCGCGTAGCAGTAGGATGAGCTCTTATTGCGCTCGCGACGCGAACTTGAGGCGAGCGTATCTGATAGAGAATACGAAAAGCGTTGTTCTGATCGTAATGTTAATGCAACTGTAGTGCAAGTTAATTTCTTTAGTAACGTGATTTAGCTAGTAACTACATAATGATGTTTGTGGAAGGACCGATGGCCGGT
Organism: Griposia aprilina; assembly: GCA_916610205.1. Lineage (NCBI taxonomy): Eukaryota > Metazoa > Arthropoda > Insecta > Lepidoptera > Noctuidae > Griposia > Griposia aprilina. Next base: position 4,613,909 of record OU744285.1, on the reverse strand, counting down.
GGAGCCGAAGATTCCTGGAGTGGAGACCGCGTATCGGCAGGCATAGTGTGGGACGCCCCTCAGCTAGATGGACCGACTACCTTAAAAAGGTGGCTGGTTATTGAAACACCCTTTCTTATATAGAAGTACAGGAGGAAACAGAGCTTACCTACTTGATAGAAACCGTCTCTAATTCATATGCCACTGCCATATTTTTGCCAATCTATCTTACTAAAGCTAAATGATTGATCACACCGAATCACAAGATCAAAATTCTCATATTTTTTTAGTCTTAATCAAATACCTTTCTCTCTTATATATTTTCAGGGGATTTTTGATTATATATAGAGACTAAATAAAAGAACCAAGAATTTTCTCAACAACATACAATATATTTTTCCTTACCCAACAGCTCAGATACACTGATAAAAATCAAACACACATTTTATTACCGCATTTTTCCTTTTCCGCATCCGCCTCCGTCGTAAGCAAGGCGTTTGATCGACAAGGGAACGCCCTGAACCCTTCAACCGACTCAATAGAGCGAGGGAATCCATGTTAGAGTACTATGTTTATCTATTTCGGAAGGTCTTCCTGTAATTTTGTGCTGATGCCTTTTGAGAACCCATTTGAGGTATCTCTTGACAGACAAGTGACGAAAAAAATGTGACTTTACCCTAGGGATTAAGGAAGGGAGAACAAGTTGAGCATTAATATCTTGATTTCGATTGATTCAAACAGCGGGGCGATTGCGTAACACACTAACAGTAGGAATAGCTTTCATTTTGACAGTTCAACGACATTCATTGCGTTATTTAAGTACATTGTTGAGCAGACAAATTTTTCGACCATATGAAGCAATGGATTAGCAATAGGCTTCAAAATGATTCAGATTGTGATTGATAGTGTGTTACGTTATTAGGGTGCTGGTGTGACTGCCTCGTTGAGCTATTTGTCCTGGGTTCGATTCCCAGGTCGAGATAAGTCTTATTGGGTTTTTTTTTGAGGGATTTCTCAGTAGCAGCGAAATGTGGGTGTACTATAGGTTTAACTCTAGACTAACTCTTCGGGGATCACAGGCATGATGTTATGTTGTATGTAAACAAATGACACTCACAGCTTCAATACAAGTAAATACACAATACTAAGACTTGTATAAAATATGGCGTGTATATACACATGTATCACATACGTTTAATTACGTTGATTCCATTTTATCATTTTCGACAAGTTTTCTAAAAGTCTTTCCAACTGAGTAGACTGGTGATAGAGGTCAGTTTGATCCCATTATATTTAACACTAATCTAGCTGGTTCTAGAAACTACAGCGACAGTTCGCTCAATCAGGAAATAGACCTCAAACGCTGCACTTGCATCGTGTAGATGTCAGTCAGTCAGTCATTTAGAGTCAGTTCTATCTTCGATCTGATGATCTGACCAAATACTTACCGTGTCCTGTTACGACGGCAGCCTCAAGGCGGAACCTTCAGGGTACCCAGCGAAATTCAAATTTTCTTACGTTTTTTGCAATTGTCAGGTTTTATTTTGATTAAAATATGATTCGCGGCCGTAACAAATATGGCTTTACAGAATTATAATCATTAGAATCAGCAATACATCTCTATAAGTTCATATTACCCTATTGAATGACTATTTCATGAAATCATGACATTTGAGGGCAATTTATTGCTGATTCTAATGATTATAATTCTGTGAAGCCATATTTGATTAATTTGATTATGGTCGCGAATCATATTTAGATCACCATACAATCTGATACTGACCTGCAAATTGCAAAAACGTAAGAAAATTTGAATTTCGCGGGCTACCTTGGCGCATACCCCTTAACAACCCTGTTTAGGAGTCACAGCTTTTATGTAACTATATAACGTACATAAGTAGATAATATAGTTACATAAAAGCTTTGACTTTGAAGCCATAATGCTTCCAACTTCTAATGATAAATTGACATGAGTATACTAGTCATAGCAAATTTAACATAACCGCTTCAGGGGGTCTACTCCCTAAGCACGAAATCCGTATTTTCGGTCGAAGTTATGGGCATTTCCAGAACCATATCACTTACGGACATAACATTAGTTTGGGGCCCGAACTGAGAATGAAAGATAACACAATTTGACAGTTTCCCTAATACCGATGTGTGTTTGCCCTTCTGAAAATTTTAATTTATTTTTTGTTGTCACGGATCTATCACTTTCGGACGGACCCGTATCTTCGTCGACGGGCTGAGATAGTAGACCTCCTGAACCGAATAAGCTACAAGAAATGTCGAAAAATAAAATGTTCATCATTACAGTTTCTGTAATCTTTTACGACCAGACTCCCCCTCCGGATAAGGGTTGTTTATGTTATGGTAATAGGGTCGAGGGTCGCGAAACAAACTACGATAATGGGGTGATAATTTTGTGGGGGACAAAATAATGTTATCATGGTTCACCTGAGAATGTAGTGCTTGTTAATATAGCTAATTTGGTGACAGTATTGTTTTGGTAAACACACACAAATTGCCTATCTATAGATAGCTACTAATATTATAAAGAGGTAAAATTTGTTTGTTTATAAGTTTGTATGGGAGCGGTTTTGTGCCTGGAATTACTTACCCGACAGATTTCATAAAATATTTTTGCCTTTGAATGCCTAATTCTTGTGGTAGGCTATTTAACATCACGCTAGGACGCTTAGGAGACGAACAAAAAGAAAAAAAAAACAGAAAGAACGATAAGCGAAAAAGAAGTAATAGTGCGGGAAGGCGATGCGATACGACGGGGAGGGTCGGGAGAACCACAAAATTCACGCGAAAGTAGACGCGGGCAGAAGTAACTCATTTGGCAACATCTCGGGAGAAGTAAGTAAATGGAAAATTTTGTATTACCTACCTATGGTATGAGCTGTTATTTTTTTTTGTAGGTATTTTTTCTAGTTGATGACTAAACTACCTAACGTAAACCAAGAAACGAGAGACAAAATTACAAATTGTAGAAAGACTTCTACGACGCGCGGTGCGATGACAAAAATTAACAAAAGTCGTCATCATCTTCCTAGCCTTTTCCCAACTTTGTTGGGGTCAGCTATCAGTCTGACTGGACGCAGCTGAATACCAGTATTTTCCATAGCATAACTGACCTCCACAACCCAAAAATTTACAAAAGTAAGCTCACATGGCCATGTACGCGTGCCGTCGATCAATAATGGATTCCATTATTTTTCTGATGATGCATTTATTCGAAAGCATTGTTAAAAATCATAGTACGTTGTAGTTATACATGCGTAACTAGAAATCCAACAAATACAAAACATATTCACATGTAACTCGTCGAAAGCGACGCAACCGTGCGCTCAAACGCACAAACTTGATAACGCGTCGTCGATATTGCGTCCATCGTGTCGGATTTATATCGTCACGTACTGTTGAACAGGGAAATTGAAGCTGTTTGGATGGCGGATGAATTATAGTCGATTTTGTACTATTAATCCATACTGCCATGTTTTCTATATATCTTATACAGAGTTATATTTCAAGGGTTTATTCTAAATTACGTTTCTATTTACTTACATAATTTTTAGGGACAGAGACTTAGAGAATAATAATATGTAAAAGTATATAAAAAACGAGCATAAAAAAGCAACTCATTAGTACGAGGTACCTTTAAGTACCTTTTGAGGAAAGCATTGTTCAAAATATCCTAGTATTTAACCGATCTCAATAGAAGGAAACTTCCTTAAAATGTCCCATAAACTTCTGTAAGAAATAAAAGTGCTCACTTGAACAAATAAGTATGTTTTATTTACTGGGTTCAAACACAGGGTAAAATAAAAGCACAAATATTACTGCAATACATTTATAGTTACATTAATAAGACTGTCAGTACTTACCCATTATTACAAGATCCTTACACTTTCGCAGTTCAACCACTACTGCCTTGCTAAAATGGCGCTACCACGTAAGTTTTAAATCCCTCCACTTTATCAGACCCAAAATAGTCAGTTGACAGTTAATATCCGGTGGCGCCATTTTAGCATTTTAAACAAATCAAATAACTTGTCAAATTATGACCAAATACAATATTCTGTTATTTCGAAAATACTGTATGAACAGCAATTTCGAAAAAAAAAACACAAAATACCTAACCATTTAGGTACATAAATAGCTAACACTTCTTTCAAAAACCCATTAAACAGCACATACAAGTATACCTACATAAAATACCTTTACAATATTCAACCAGATTTTCCACAAATATCCCTCTCTTAGTTCAATTCCCAATCATTCTTTCAGTACATGACAGACCGACATACAGCCTTTTAAGCCAGATTAAGTAGGGGCGGGATGCAATGGACCTGACCGCGCCACTCGCCCCTCAGGGTTGTAGTGCGTCGGCGAAGTACTGGAAATATGTGCTTTGAAAATGTTGGGATTGTTTTGTTGAAGAGAGGATTTAATAGGGTTATCGGTTTAAAATGGGGATTTAAATTATGATGTTGAAACGAAGCCTCGTATTAAAAAATCGAAACGATCGAATGTCCTGCAACTCATTCATTTCATTTGTCCTTTCCCAACATGCTGGGGTCGACTTCGACATGTATAACCGGATGCAGCTGAATACCAGTATTTTACATGGAGCGACTGTCTATCGGGCCTCCACAACCCAGTTACTGGGTTATACGATACTCCTTGGTAAGACTTAGTTGTCAGACTTTCGGGCTTCTGGCGACCCGTAACGACTGTCAAAGATCCACGAATTACAGTCGGGACCAACGGCTTAACGTGCTTTCCGAGGCACGGAGGAGTCTCGGTATGTAAAGATGGTCACCCATCCACGGACCGACCGCGGCAAGCGCAGCTTCACCTGATAGATCAACCCGTGCGGCTGTTATTACTTAGCCACGACCCCAACTACAATGTCATGCAACTACAAGGTTAAATTAAATTAGCTAGCGAAACTTAACAAATGTGTTAGATATCTGAACACGCTAAAACAAATAAGAAACTGATTTTCTATACTCATACTTTCCAGTAACTACAGCTGATTACGGGGTCAACGGCCGCGGGGAGTGTAGCTATTTGAAATTATGAGTTTAGAGCTATCTTGATTTGCCCCTGTGCAGTTATTTGTAGCTTTGCGAAACATCGCCTGTAAAATTGTGCAAAGGCGCTAATTAAATTAATGAACATACATACCTAACAACACGCCTTGTTTCCCCGAAAGGTTGGGCAGAGGAGCACCTATATAGTACACCCACATTTCCCCAGTTATGTTTAAGTCCCATGTAATAGGGGGCGAGACTATTGCCATCAACCCGGGCTGCTACTGAGAAAATCCAGATAGAAAAACCCAAAAACACTTTGCCCGACCTGGGAACCCAGGTCCTCATGCTCAGCAGTAGCTTGCGAGCACAAGACCAACGAGGCGGTCAGTAAATTAATGAACACATAATTAATTCATTACCTATTAAAATGATCTAAAGAACAGATATAAACCAACAGGTTATTGCAAAGTGGCGAGGCAAATTAAACAACTATTAATTACGATGAATAAATTGCTTAGTTAGACTGAAAATAATGGTATTGTAAGCAAGTTGAGAGCGGTGGTGGCCAGTGGTAACGGCCCCAACTTTTGAGTTGTAGCTCGTGGGTTCGGACCCAGGCAGGCGCTTGATTTTATGTAAATTATTTCATCACCACTACTCAGAAAACGGTGAAGGAAAACATCGTGAGAAAACCGGCATGTCCTAGACCCAAAAGATCGAAGACATGTGACATCTACCAACCCGCACTGGGCCCGCGTGATAGATTACGGCCCACTCCCTCTCACAGAGAGGAGGCCTGTGTCCCAGCAGTGGGAACATTATAGGCTGGTTATCCTAAGCAAGCTGATTATGAAATCACATCACAAGAAAAAGTCTTCAAAGAACTTTGCACAATTTCTCAGACACGTATAGCTGTACTCTTTTGCCTAGTAAATAGGATATTATAACGTAACATTAATAACATGACACAATAATACGGTTGCTAATTGACAAACCGGTTTCTGAAATCCTGCCATACATAGAAAACTCGCTTTCGCCTTTCTGTCGCCTTCTTCACATGGAGGTAGGCAGAAACTACGGAACGCCACCTGCTACGATCCTTACATACTCCTTCTTCTTCGTTTGCGTTCATGCAGCTGGTCATACAAGCACGTCGGTTGCGAGTACTCGTACTACGCAATCCTTTTCAGTTTTGGCGATACGTTCACGTCTAGTTATTTAAATAGCTTCAAGCTTTCAGAAGTTGGTGGTCAGTTGGAACAGAAAATAGTACCTAATGATTAAACGGAAATATAAAACAAATGTTCTATTCGGTGTATTCGTAGAACAGTTGAATAGTTGTGTACATGGTACAAAATCGCTTGAGACTTCTCTTTTCTAATCGATAAAAAGGAGGTTCTCATGTCGACGCGAACTACCTGTGTGCCAAATTTCATTCAAATCCGTTCAGCTATCAAGTGAAAAGGTAACAGATAGACCGAGTTACTTTTGCATTTGTAATATTACTAGCTGCACCCCGCGGTTTCACCCGCATAAGTCGCGATCCCACGGGAATATCGGAATAAAAAGTATCCTATGGCCATGGTCTACACATGTGCCAAATTCCATCCAAATCCGTTCGGCCATTTTTGCGTGAAAGTATAACAAACAAACAAATAAACAAACGCACTTTCGTATTTATAACATTATAGTTAGGATTATAATTATAAAGTATGGATTTCAGGTGGAAAGGTTTTGATAAAATGTCACATTTCTAAAGAATCAAGTAGGTTTTAAGCCTGGCACGTGCCAGTGTTACTTCTGGTTGAGGCACGTACTTATATGATATTTTATAATAAAGTAATAAAAGATTTCTGAACAAATAGAATATGTATGAAAGTTACTGAACTTCGGAGTAGTTTTTAGCCTCCGCTGTCCGTCCGTCTGTCTGTCAGCGGGCTATATCTCATGAACCGTAATAGGTAGACACTTGTTTTTTTTTTGCCGTTGTAAAAACAGAATCCTGTGCTGAATCCATGGTAACAGGTTGAGGGTCGATGTTTCTGGCATACTGTATAATGTTTAAACAGACGGTAGTGCTTAAGATTGTTTATTTCAATTCCCAAATATATGCACATATCAAAAGAAAACCATCACGACGAAATTGTTAAAATGTTGAAAAAAATTAAAATAGGCAAAACTGACTTCCCTTTTTGAAAGCCCAAATTGAAATTGCCATTTTGTTGTATGAGAAGAGATCGAAATCTATTGTCTTCATAAAAAAAATGGTACGATTTTGTTTCACTACGGGCTCGCAACTTAGCATACTTTGTGTTCAAATTTGAATAAAAAAATAGGGTAAAAATGGGGTTTGTGGTCATATCTGTGTGTTACAGTTATGAAAGGTTTCAATTTCCTGGAATTTCCTGGGTGGAATTGTTTTTTTTAACCATCACGTTTAAAGCAGTAGGTTGCTGGTTATGGCTATTTTAGATGGGCATAATGATAAGGTTTTTTTACATGACATGAATCATTAGTTTTTCATTATGATGAAAGGAAAAATTTAGATTAAATGCCCAATAATAAGAAAACCCAAAAAATAATAAGGAAAAGGTAAACCTGACGCGATATAATAATCATATGACAGTAGTACAACAATAAAAACACGTTATTGGGTTCTTCCATTTTAAATTTCTCAGTAGTAGCCCGGAGTTTGAATTTGTGCCCGGTTGATGGCAATAGGCTCGCCCGCATTACATGGGACTTCAACATAACTGGCGAAATGTGGGTGTACTAATAAGTACACCTCTGCCTAACCATTCAGGGAATACGGGCGTGATGTTATGTTATACATAAGACATAACATTAGTAACATAATTAGTCATAACTAAAATAATCTTTTCATATCTTGAATTAGAAATATCGCATTCAATAAAACAATATTATTACTTCTTGACTCTTTTTTTTTAATCCCCGAAGCAAAAAGAGGGGTGTTATAAGTTTGACCGATAAGTGTGTGTCTGTCTGTGGCACCGTAGCTCTTAAACGGGTGAATCGATTTTGATGTAGTTTTTTTTGTATTTGAAAGCAAGTTTTCTAGCGGTGCACCGCTAGAAAAGCCTACAATTGTTTGTTCAGTGAGAATAGAATTGCCTTTCAATAGAGTATTCAGTATTGTCTCTGAGTCAGATACAAAGATTTTCTCTTTATAAAAAATATTGCTACAATGCTTATTTTCTTTTTCTTGGAAGTTAAAGAGCTGTTGAAGGAAATTGGTAAGTTAATAACTTTCGATCGGTGTATTTAGCATACTGCAGCGGAATCGAAACGGAAGCGAGACATTAATAATAATGCTCCCGACAGATTTCGGTCACGGTGGCCAATCTCAACGGAGATTAACCAGGTACGCAGGAGATATTATAGTGCACCTGTGTGTGCGCACACACAGGTGCACTCTCTGTTACTTTACTGTCATAGTGCGATGGGACGGCGATGCGACACGACCGGGAAGTGATCAGGCGCAGGACCAACGGCTTTACGTGCTTTCCGAGGCACGGTGGTGTCACAACACCAACTTCCAAAATCCGAGCTGCTACTAAGAAAATCATAAGGGAAAATCCGAATTACACTTTGCCCGACCTGGGAATCGAACCCATGACCTCAGCAGTAGCGCTTGCGACCGCAGGACCAACAAGATAGTTAAGCGAGACACGAGTGAAAATTGAGACGCATGATACCTACTTACCTAGTATTTCTAACTAGACTAGGTCATTCCGTTTAAAAGAAAGAAAATACGTTTATTTTCCGTAAAAATGACGCAGAGAAAAACACACAAATACAAAAAAGAATAAGATAGGGGAAAATTATATGCATCACATCCACGCAAAACGGCAATCGCTCAGCATAATGCTACGACCCTATGCGAGACAGAGCCCCATCGCTGGTTTTCAGCGACAGCCGGCGTTGATGTGATGCCATCAACTGGTGCAGCTTACGAAAAGAAAAAAATAACAAGAAATAAAATAAAAGGCTCTTTTGGGGAAATGTTAGGACAAATTATTCTAATAAAAAATATTCTGGTGCCAATGTTTTCGGAGCTACTTCTACAATATTTCGCCGCTTAGCAGCGTGGTTGTTCTGGCTTGAAGGGCTCCCTCAAACAGGCGCGACGCGACTCTAGTAGAACAATTTCTATGAAAACTTCATGGAAATTGTTCTATAAGAGTCGCGTAGCGCTGTCGCGTCGTGTTGTCGCGTCGTGCTGTCGCGTCGTGCCTGTCAGTGAGAGCCTTACGACATGCTTAGTATGCGTTTGCGTAGCCGTATCGGGCCGCAGTGTATCGCACAAAAGCGCCGTGCGGCCAGCCTGTAGTGTGCGATAGTTCATACAAAATTTGATTATAATATTTGTAATACAATGCGGCCCACACTAGGCTAGGTGGAGCGACGGTCTTCGCAGGGTGGCTGGTAGCAGTCGGATGAGAGTTGCCGAAAATCGAGCTAAATGGCGTGCAATAGGAGAGGCCTATGTCCAGCAGTAGACAGTTGTAGGCTGATGATGGTGATGATGATGTGTGGCCCGCCAGTATCCCTGAAATTACAGTTTTCAGATTAACAGTATATCGGCAAATCTTTGATGCCAATAGACGTGTAACAGTTTACCATCAAAGGCCTTTGACCTGTTTGACAAATTATGAGAATGCTTTAAAAAAATTCAACATTTTGGAGGTGAAGGAACGAAATAATAAGTTCCTCCGTTGAAAAAGGAGAAAAAAGAAAGATAGTTTTTTTTTATTCTGCACAAATAAGGCGAACTCTCAAAAAAAAAATACACTTAAAATACTAAGTAGCCAAAAGCCTCGTATTCAACAAATAAAAGTACGAGGATATGAGGATTCCCCAGTCATCAAACTGGTGCATTCCTTCTAGCAAGATTTTCTTCTAGGGACCATTCGTATTACGTAAGCACCAAAGGGGGTTGGGGGGTCTGGATGGTGATTACGTCAGTAATACCTATTTATTTACTTTTTCAGATTTTTCTGCAAAATTGAGTTATTCTGATTTGAAGAAATATGGCAACCCTACTTGTCTATGCTCGAAAGCAAAAAGCATGTTCAGGGATTCCCCAAAATAATTGATATTGCTTACTCGCTCTCAAGCGGTGTTTTATGGTTAAGTTAGAAAGAATTCAAGTAGGGAAACCACTTAAATGGGCATTAAATTCCTTTAAAGTCTATAAATTTCTTATTTCTAGATTCATGAATAGCAATAAAGAACGCTGACGAGATTAAAAATAAATAAAACACAATGATTACGTAAGCATAGGAGATAAGAGCTTTGCATACTTTTGCTGACAAGGAGAAGGGGGGGTTAAAATTACTTTAATTCTGCATACATAATAAAAGAATGGCCCACTCCTTGTCAAAAAAAAAAAAACATCAGCAGCTCCATACACGATTTCCCCATTGTTGTTCCTATTTCCTCTTAAGATAAGTGGAGACTTAATCGGATGTCAGTCAGGCCCGCTGACAGTCAAGTATGTAATTCAACACAACACAGGCGCTGTGACAAGAGGATTGAATTACAGCGCCGTTTATGTTGACTACCGTGTGTTGTGTGTGCAGTCAGTAAAGTGATGGGTAAGCAGGCGAAGGAGGGGCATCTATGAGGTCTGGGTGCCTGATAGGTATAACCAGCGGGGTAATTAAGTAACCCACTTACAATGGCAATGCTATTTATTTTGACAAATCAACAATATTAATTGCGTTCTTTACGTTGTCACGTAGACGTATTTTCCAAACATATGCAGCAATGGATTATAAATCTCTTTCAAAGTCTTTCATTTTATAATTGAATTTTGTTCTATAAGCGACGCGAATCGCGTGCGACATAAAGGCACCGCTCGTCGCGCGACAGGCGGTGCCTTTGTGTTGCGCGCGAATTGCGTCGCGTGTCGCGACTGTTTGCAGGAGCCTTTACGCAACTAGGGTGCTATGTTTCTTAATGTTATGAATGACTAAGTAATTTGAAAACGTGCAGTGCAAGCAAACGTGTATTCACAAATCAATTTTCTTATTGTTTTGCTAGGACTGTTTTTCTTCAAACGTTCTTATAGGTACACACAAAATAATTGCATCACTAAAACTATTTATTCCCAAAACGCATATGACACTAATAGAACATGACGTCATTTAGCAAATGGCTAGTATCGTCTTTGATAAAATTATCATTTACAGTATCGAACATTCTTAACGAGTGTTCATTGGCCGTAATATTTAATGATAATTGATAAGACACACAACAGGCCAGTAGATCGGAAACTGTTAATGTTTCAATGCTCCATTAGCCTTTATATTGCAAACCACTTTGGGAGAAAATGCAGAAGGCAAACAGCAATGCGTTACTTTGAAACTCACATAAGCTTTTTTACATACACACATATACATAAACTCACGCCTTCTTCCCATGAGGGTAGGCAAAAACTACAGAACGCTACCTGTTACGATCCTTACATAATCCTTTTGCTTCGTTTTATGTTTGTTTAAACCATTGTAGCAAACAGATTAACTGATTCCATTGCTGTTTTTTATGCGAAATAAATCTTCAACAATCAGGATGTTCGGATAGAAACAATTGAAGATCACACCTCAATAAACTTTCTCCGCTGAATGGTCTAGTTGTTCAGTGCATCACTAACTCTTTCCAATGGAAAACTTGTCCAAACTAGGTAACACTTTGTAGATAATTGATCCAAGATATTTTCAAGGTTAATTCAGATAGTACCAAGAACTAGATGAGAAAAGATCTCGAACATTGACCATAATCCAATATGACTTTCTACAATAGCCCTGTGGTTTCTTAGTTCGTCTGTGACTTTAGTTTTTTTTCACACATCGCTCAAAGTAATCCTTCTGTTAATAATTTGTACAATCATCTGTAACGAGTTCGTATCAGATCTCAACGGTTCAAAAATACTTTAAATAGTAAGCTAGATAACTGTTAGATAACAGCGTTGATTCGACTTTAGTGCTTAAGAGTTAAAGTTATCTTAATAGCCTTAGAAGATTAAACGTTGGTTTTTCGTTTATGTACGAACGTGGGCGAGGCAAAAGTAGTATGTATGCAAGGATCGTACTAAATCCGTCTCACTAAAGATGTTTAAAGTTTCGTAGACGCAGCGCTACAGCCATGCGACGGAATCATAAATCTTTATTAATTTATTTATCTCAACATATCACTAAACACTACTACACTACACACACACACACACACTACACACACGCTACACTAGGCACTGGTTAATAAATAATATAATAGGTAAAATTAAAAAACCCCCGACACAAAAAAGAGCTGATGACCTTGATTTTAATAAAACATGTCTAAGAACCACCGCTAAAAAACCTGCTTTCAAATAAAAAAAACTGCATCCAGATCGGTTCACCCGTTTAAGAGCTTCGGTGCCACAGACAGACACATAGCGGTCAAACTTATAATACCCCTCTTTTTACGTCGGGGTTTAAAAATGCACGATCTTAAATATTCGTAGAGAAAGGTGTATAAGGTAGAAGGGTTGCTAAAGGAATGTTGTGTATATGATAGTAATATAATTAGTTTCACTCAATACCTCGGGATTTCTCTCGTGAGACGGAGTCTATGTGGCTTGTAATAGGTGTGTTGTAGTTTCTGCCTACCACTTATTGGAAAAAAGCGTGAGTTTTAAGTACCTATGTATGATTTCTAAGTATTATCTAAAGCGACGATCTTCGCAAGGTTTGGATTAGGACCGAAGATCAATTTAAGAGGCCGACGTCAAGCAGTGGACTGCTATAAACTTGTACTGATTATAAGGATATCGGTTCTCAGTATTTGGAGTTAAAATATTTGACAAGATTCGACATATTTATGACATTATTGTTTTCAATAATTGCCTCGTTAATATAGTGGTCGCAAGCGCTACTGCTGAGTAATGGGGTCCTGTGTTCGATTCCCAGGTCGGCGAGTGTTATTGGATTTTTCCATCAATAATTTCTCAGTAGCAGCCTGTAGTCGGGATTTGTGCCCGGTTGATGGCAATAGGCTCGCCCCCTATTACATGAGACTTAAACATAACTGGCGAAATGTGGGTGTACAACTCTGCCAGACCCATCAGGGAAAACAGGAGTGATGTTATGTTTTCAATGTCACATAAAATAGGTAATTTAAGTAATTTTGTACAACCAATACCTCAAGTTACCCATAAAGGCTCCCGCAGACGGCTGGACGCGACAGCGCGACGTGACTCTTGTAGAATGATGTCATGAAGTTGTCATAGAAATTGTTCTACTAGAGTTTGCGGGAGCCTTAAATCTATAATTACCATCCCCGATTTAAAGTTTTATCATCAAAATCGCTTGGCAGCCCATCGAGTCGAGTGCCTCTTATAAAGTTCATCCTCCACGGATAATAAAATATATGGCGCTGCAATTTAAGAGAGCCGTCGAGAGAATCGATTGCCACGTCGTTGAAGCTGTTTTGTTTTTGCTTTATTTTAATTTTATCGTAAAGCTAATTATTTTTTCGGTATTTTTCGTGAAGGGAATTGATATACTATAAAGGGGTTCCCTATCCATTTGCATAAAATTTTAAGACCTAATATAATTACGCATAACAGCTTACGCATAATTTTTTTAAACATAATTTCTCTAACCATAATAATGATTAAGCATTATATTCTAAAGCATAAATTTATTAAGCATAAAGTTCAAAAGCATTACTTTTTTAAGCATAATATCCTAAAGCATAAATTTATTTACGCATAATGATATTAAAACATATTTTTCTTTTTTATTTATAAGGCGTAGCAGACGGAGCCCCGCTTCTCGGGGCTCCTACTTCTGGGCGGTTTAAAAAAAAATAACCACGAAGGGGACGGCGGGCTCTTTCAGACCCCGCCATCCCCTTCTAACCTAACCTGTCCGAGTCGGGGTGCCCCAAGTCCCGAGCTCGCTTCGCTCGCTCTTGCATCCTATCCCCGATTGTGTAGCCTTTGTTTTTATTGTAATGATGTCAATGATATGCCTACTAACGTTATGCTAATAGTCATTAGGCCTACTAACCTTATGCGAATCAAATTTATGCCAAAACAAATTAGTCTTTAAGATGATTATGCCAACATAAAATGTATGCCTAAAAAAATTATGCCGAAGTATTATTATGCCAAAACAAATTGTGCCAAAATCAGACAAGAACATTATGCGAAAAGAAGGGATCCCCTATAAAGGGTGCCAGGGACATCGACGTACAACCTGTTACCATGGATTCAGTAGGTATATGATTTTGGACCCCGCTTTGAAATATTTCGCCGGTTATTAAAAAAAAACTGCTGTTTCCAACAAAAGTGGTTTCTATTTTAACCTACGTGGTCAAAATGTATGGAACAGCAGTTGCTTTTTTTTTTAATAACCGACTTAAAATTTCAACCTAGGGGTTTCAGAACCATGTCAATGATCCACGAATGTCAGCCGGGAATAAAAACTTAACTTGCTTTCCGAGGCACGGAGGGTACTTGTTATGTAAAGATGGTCACCCATCCACGGTCCAACCGCGGCAAGCATAGCTTAACCTGATCGATCGACCTTTGCGGCTGTTATTACGTAGCCACAAGCACCTCTACTGCCTTACAGGATGAAATTAAAAACTTGTGTGTAATCTTTATAAATTGTCATTTCTCAAATTTAAATTCTTGAAAAAAATCGTGTAATTATCGTCTTGATGGTGCAAACTAAGTTATTGCCTTCAAGTAGACACGAATTATTGCGGTTACAGTAAATAAATAAAAAAATAAGTACCTACCTATCAATTTTAGCGCGCACCAGAAGAGCAATCCATTCATACACAACGAGTACACAACTTGAAGCAAGTTGGCAACGCGTTGAGCTAGCCGTCATTTACCTAATTTTTACTGTTACTACGTAGAAAGGGCGCGCGACGACGTTGTCAAATCGCTTGCCTACGCGCACGTATGTGCATCCCTTTCCTTTCTTTCAGCCGAATGACGTGCTCTAAATTTTCTTTATAACACGTTAAATTATATATTTTAATTTGGCGCACCCGTTCAATTTCATCCTTATAGAGAACAGGAAACTGGTAAACATAGTTGTAATTCCCACAAAATTCTTGAGCTCTTCAAGAATTTCATCTGTAATATATAATAAGTAAGGTTTCTTGCTGGCAATCTGCCCACACCCAAAGCCTTAAGTTATGTAGTACGACAAAATTGTAAGAACGAAACCACATGTTGCAAAGAAATATAATGCTGATATTTCGAAAAAAGATAGCCAAGGGATCTTTTTGGGAGGAGATATCTTTTTGGTCCGTTTTTTCTTTCGCGTAGTCGGCTGGATGTCGTCCGAATGTTGTACAGTCAGCGAAATAAAGCTATATTTACAATGCTACATATCAGCCAGTAAATGTCCTTGCTTGTACATGAGATTCCTTCATAAATTGCGCTAATGAACGAGGGAATAGGGAGTTCTACTTTACTAGATACTTACGGCTTTTTCCCGTGGGGGTAAGCAAAAACTACAGACACGTGTAACGAGCCTTACTTTTGTTTCGTCCACGTTCATAGGTATTTATTTTGAAACCTAAATATCTCGCTAATCTGTAGTAGCTTTTTAAATACCTTAATGCATTCCATCAGTGATAGTCCATGATATTTACCTAAGCACTTAGAAAACTGCGTCGTCCCTGTTATAATTATGGTGAACATAAAGCAAATTCTACCAATTTATCCTTCAAAATTGGTCTTACCCTACTACACTGATACAAAGATCCTTCGGCGCTCGAAGGACGTTGACAGGGGGGCACTCTGTAGGTATACATTTACGTGCAATTATTTTGTGGAATACTGTGGAATATATTGAAACAACAAAATGGCGGCGTTTGTTCTGATTTTGGCCACGCGCCAAATGAATATTGTAACGCTATAAACCAGACACAGAGAGACAATTCATGTCGCATTTTATGTATAGTGCCACAAACTTATCTGGCCCGGTGATGGTGGCGCTGTCAGTAAACTAAGAATGACAGAGGTTGTCACTTTACATATTGAAATCGTTAGTTCCAATTTAAGCCACCGGGCCAGTGCCGGCAGTCTCGATTAGATAGCGACGCTATCGCAAACTATCGATCGCTAAATATTAAGGTGAAACCTCAGTTGTAGCCCGCTAAATTCAAATTTTCTTTAGTTTTTTGCAAATTGCAGCTCTGTTTTAAGTCGTATGTTGATCAAAATGCGATTCTCGACTATGGGAATTATATATTTATTGAATAATAATCATCAATTTCATATCAATCGTCAAATTCCAAGAAAATTTAAATTTGGCGGGCTACTACTGAGGTTTCAGCTTAATATTTAGCGATCGATAGTTTGCGACAGCGTCGCTATCTAGTCGAGACTGCCGGCACTGATAAGCTTGCTGTACTTTAGGTCAATATTTTTTGTGTTTCAGACGGACAGATCGCACAAAACCTGTCATCTGCTTTTCTCTTTAACATCTTATAGATGGTTTACCTCAATAATCGTATTTTCTCTTGCTACCATGGAACTTTCTACACTCTCATAACTTTGACATTTAAAAGACGTACAAAATAACTTATGATACGTTGGCATGGTATGTCTGAAGACTAACGAGATAGAATTGATTCATTTAACATATGCGCCTGCTTAATAGTGGGGGCAATCAGACAGGCGAAATAATTGTATGGATACGACACCATGAATTTAGCCATGCATGTATCATGCTACATGATGATTTGTTTCATACTGCATTTCTGTATAGTTAGTTAGTACTTAACAATAATGTTGTTCCTTTTTCACCGATTCCAGAAAAACTCTAGTAATATACTGTTCACTACTGTCCAAACATTGTGAAACAGGGTACTATTTTTGGCCCTTTTATCTCTCTTTTAATTACTAGGTATTACCTAATAATGAAAACTAGGATTTTTTATATTTTCATTTGTGATGGCAATAGACTTTTAACGCCATACGATTTAGTTCTATAAATTGTATCAATAAAACATGCTCAAAACATGCAATCAATATAATACTAACTTTACATCTCATTCTAAACTTACTCAACCGTGTCCAGTGTCCACACTACTCCAACGCCCGCCGTACCTAACCCGTAAACAACTCGTGTGGGTTAATAAAAGCGTAACCCCGGTACAACAGGCCCTCATTGACGGCACTGTCCATTGTGGGGTTATCACACACTTGCCCATTGTGGGCCACCATATACTGGTAGGTACTTACGACTACCATGTATTAGTACTTACGAGCACCATATTGAAGTTTATAACCATAAATTGTACAGCGAATTCATGATTGCGGTTATTAAAATATGAATAAAAGGGTTTTATTTAATGATATTTTGTGCTTGTGGGTGTTTATACAGATACTGCAGGTATTTTATGTGGTAAACAAGAGCAAAATGCAGAACATGCTCTTAAAATTGTAATGGGATGGCTGTCAAATGATCTTCTGACATTGAATATTTATGAGACCCTGTTTATCCCCTTTGCATTGCGAGCTGACCATCTGATCCCGCCAATTATTAACTCTTGTTTGGTGCCTGCCCGTGAGTGCTGTTGCTTTACGTAACCAGATCTACCTGCGTTAAATATTTGGACGTACATATAGATGAGAGCTTCCGTTCATCATCATCATTTAAGCCGAAAGACGTCTGGACATAGGGCACAAGCACCGCCACTTCAACCGGTTCTGTGCTTCCCGCATCCAGTGGACTCCTGCGTCCTTCACAAGGTCATCGGGCCACCTTGTGGGACGTCTTCCAACGCTACGTGTTCCGGTACGCGGTCGCCACTCCAGAACCTTTCGGCCCCATCGGCCATCTGTTCTGCGAGCAATGTGTGTTCTGCGAGCAATGTGTGTTCTGCGAGCAATGTGGGTTCTGCGAGCAATGTCCCTGCCCACTGCCTCGTTACGTTTGCCAATTTTTCGGGGCCGAGTTTCCGTTGGCATAAACAAATTAAAACTGTTACTACATGAGTTTGAAGACTTATTTATTTAAGGGGGTTCCTCAGTTATAGCCCGCCAAATTCCGATTTTCTTTGGTTTTTTCCAAATTCAACTCTGTTTACGTCGTATGTTGATCAAAATGCGATTCGCAAGTGTAGGAATGATATATTTATTGAATAATAATCATAAAGGCTCCCGCGCAAACAGGCGCGCCGAACGTCGCGCGGCACGCGGTGCCTTTGTGTCACGCTGTCGCGTCACGCCAGTGTGCACGAGCCTTTAATTTCATATCAATCTTCAAACTTTGGAAATTTGTTCCACCTAAGATTTTTTCAGAATAATTGATATGAAAATTTTAGGTGGATCAAATTTGCAAAGTTAGGTCTTGTGAAATAAATTATTATTATTATTATTAAGATACAGCCTGCAATGTTTAATAAAATAAAATTCAATAACAATATAAGTAGGGTAATTTCAAGCCAGTATTTATTTATTTTATTTTGTACAATACAAGGTTATCTTTTACAGCTACACGGCGATATGATAGTTAAAATAGTTACATTAAAAACTTAATTAAGTACGTAGATACCTGCCTGCAAACTAAATTCGTAGGTATATTTCTGTATATTTTAGGCTCTGAAACCAATGAAGCCATCTTTTATTCCTTTGATATCACATTTCACACGCAGACATATCTGAATCTGAAATTTAAATTCGCCTGTTCAAAAGGAATGCAAAAAGCAGGTGCTCCGCCATTTTGAATCTTTTCACGGACATAATTAGATCTTTTTATGCAGAATTAAAATCCCGAAAAAAAGGCTTTTATTCTGCAAAAAGCTAATAGCAGGACTCGTGCCGAAATAATACCAGCCACACGGGTCGAGCTTCAAGGTTAAGCAACGCTTGCGGAGGTCGGTCCGTGGACGGGTGACCATCTGTTACATACCGAGACCCCTCCGTGTCTCGGAAAGCACGTGAAGCCGTTGGTCTCGGGTGTCATTTGTAGATCTTTGATCTTTGACAGTCGTTACGGGTAGTCAGATGCCTGAAAGTCTGACAATCAGTCTTACCAAGGAGTATCGTGTTACCCAGTAACTGGGTTGTGGAGGTCAGATAGGCAGTCGCTCCATGTAAAATACTGGTATACAGCTGCATCCGGTTAGACTGGAAGCCGACCCCAACATAGGCAGATGGTAATAAGACTATCATAAATACATTCTACCATGCGATGGCTCTTAAAACTATATAATAATTTGACTATAAAATAAAAATGCCATTAAAATCTTGGCTACGAAAGGGGATAAAATACGTATCACACAGCTTACAAGTCTTTCTTAAAGTTACTGCTATATGAATAAGATAAATGAAGTCTGTCTGGTTTTAAATTGACGCTAATTTAAAAGTTAGCCATGCATAACTTTGCATATTATGCTTATATACTTCTCAGAACGAGCTACTTATAGGTGAAAAGCTCATCAAAGTTTAGTCAATGCTGAGCAGGATGAGCTGAAAGTACGTACCTACTATCTTTATGACCTGCGAGGTAATTGGGTAATACACAATGGCAACGCCTTTCATTTTGATAATTCGACAACAATCATTGCATTATTTACGTTGTCGAACAGACAAATTTTACAAACAAATGAATCAATGGACTAGCGATTTCCTTCAAAATTCTTCGGATTGAGAGTGAAAGTGTGTTAAGTACGCAATTAGGGTGATTGATAACAGAAATGATATTAATAAAAGTATTATCATTTGTGAAGGCTTAAATAATGATTGATTAAATTATGACTAGGACGAAACGAAACGCTGGTTTCGAGTACTACGCACCTGCTGACCTTTCTGAAGAACATAACTAATACGTAAAGTGAAGTCAAAATTCAAAGTTTCATGAAAACATACATCTCCCGTCAAACATTCCCTAAGTCTTCACGTACATAAATCGCAGGATGATCGCCGGAAAGGCAGGGGGCATAATAACACGGAACATAAGAAAGACATCCCAGTTTCGCGGCGTTTAGAACATTCAGGAGTGTGACTGTAAGATGTTATTTTAGGCGGGTGAAGTTATGAGCGAAGAGCGATTTAGAATGAATATGAAATTGAATGAGTTACCAATCTTGAGTATGATTTATGATCGGGGCTAAGCCATTTCCTATTACCAATTACAGATTGTTTAAAAGTAAACATAAATTAAAATGTTTACATAACATAACATCATCACGCCTGTACTCCTCGAAGGGTTTGGCAAAGGTGTCCCTGTAGTAGGTACACCCAAATTTCGCAAGTTATGTTTAAGTCCCATGACACAGGAGGCGAGCTAATTGCCATCAACAGAAAAGAAAAAGAAAAAAAAGATAGATAAAAAGATAAAGAAAAACGAAGGAGAAAAAAAAATAGTTAAAGATCTTTATCCTGTAAAGATAGTGTGTATAAGTTTAATAATAATAAATAATATAATATTTAACAGTGCATAAATCCAAACTCCAGGATGCTACTGAGACATTCGTGATGGAAAAACCAATAACTTTTTGTCTGACCTGTGAAGCCACCGCATGCGCAGCAGTAGCGCTTCCGACCACTAGACCAATGAGTCAGTCAGTAAATTCAGTTTTTTAGTTTTTGTATAACAGTAAAAAAAACATTATTTTCCCAAAGTATAGGCTAATTTGATAAACGATAAATGATTTTATTTCTGTAAGTAGGTTTGTACAAACACTTACACGTCAATCATATTTTTTAAACTAGATGAGGTCGGCGTTTCCTATCTGACTACTCTGAGAAGAAAGGCCGAAACAAACTCAGAGTTCACAGTCTCTTTTAAAGTCCAGACCATAATCTTGGTCAGATCATGTGAAGACCATGTAGATTGGTACCTGAAATGGTCTTTTGAGGAAAGAACCCCACAGATTGAGTGGACCTGTTCAGTCAGTGCACGCATTTGTCAGTAAATTTAAACAAATGTACATATCTCATTTTCCAAGCGATGAGATTTCGGTGATTGGAAACCTACATTCAAAAGTAGACGTTTTCGGACCCATACAATGACTCAATCAATCTGCCTAGGATTTTCCCAACTCTGTTGGGGTCGGCTTCCAGAACCCGATGCAGCTGTATTCCAATTTGTCATATGGAGCGACTGCCTATCTGACCTCCACAACCCAGTTACTGGGTAGCACGATACCCTTTGGTAACCCTGGTAGTCAGACTTACCCATACAATTACCACCGTGCCTGTCTTTTTCAAACCACACAAAAAACTGCTAAACCGCGCTCTCTCATCATTCATACCACACATAGAACACAAACATAAGGCACAGATCACACTGTGGAACGCACTTACGTCCAAATTGCTCGCAGTTTATGCGCACCCTTACTCTCGCTGACAGTAATTATCACGAACTGACTTCAAATTGTCGCACTAACGAGAACCGACTCCAATAAATCCTAGCGAGACTTATTCAGTTATAAATCTTCATTTTCTTGAAATATATTTCGTTTTTCTCTCTATATTTTTCAGTCCATTAAGTTCCACTTATTTGATAATGGTTCTGAAACATTTCTAAGAACTAAATAAGGTGGAACATTGCGACTGTTCGTCTTATTTAGAAAATAAACCAATAAGAAAATAATTCATTCATAATCATCAAACCTCTAGGAATTCCAAGAGCAAAAAAAAAACAGTAATGTTTAAACTGTTTTCCTTCTTTTGTTACCTACGTTTAAAGGATTTGTAACATCAAACCAGCAAATGCATATTATATCCTCACTGTACCAAATTATTTTTGTATAAACTGGCATAGAGAATTCTTTCGTAGTATCGATACTAAAATGTCAAGAATATCAAGAAAATATTGGTATTGTTTTAATTAGTACTGAACCCACTATTATAATAAAAAATCTAAAAAGTAAAAGTATATTCTTTCTTGCTGTAATAATGAACGGCCATTAAATACATAGCGTTAATCACCAGTGTTGACATATGGTTTGATGATCACAATAGCCGTTAGCAGACAGGCTACCCTTTGGTTTAATTTAATAGTAGCTTGTACGAGACCCACGGGTGAGTCAAGCATTGCCGAGAATAACGCGGTAATAAACATAATTACACTGTACATGTCGAATATTATAGCTTCTACCCTACAGCCGCAGGCAAAACACGAAAGCTGGGATGGTACAAATAATTACGTGAAACATAAGACAAGGCTCCTTCCATATTTCATTAAAAATAACGGCCTGTTACTGCCACCATACAAAAATATTATATTTCAAAAAGTATTTTTACGTTTTGTACAAAATAAAAATACCGAAGGGTTTGTTTCACCAGTTTCACAATAGCATCAATTTCAAAATATTTTGTTTCACATGGGCACTTATTAAACTTTAGAAGCTTGGTGCACGGTTCCATTTAGTTGTTTCCTATGGACAGAGCTGGCAAGAAACACCACGGTTACTCTTTTAAAAATATTGGCTTTTATAATGTTAACAAATAACAGTGCTAATGGGTATGGCAGGACAGTGTAGACCCCAAGTACCATCAGTTTTGATCATCAACGAATCAACATCATTATCATTGAAACACATCAAGTTATAATAGAAATACTTTTTTAAGCATCTCCTTTTCATTATCCTTTTGCCATTCAATGTACCCGCTTCTTAATCGAACAAGTTCCGCGTCTCCGATTCCGTGAAGCATCTCAGATTATCAACAGCTGTTACAAATGTTCGATGTGTTCCTTCTTAATAATTCACAAAGCGCTAATCCTATTGCAGAGGGTTCAAACAAAGGACCATCACAATTATTCAGTTTACAAACCCCTGATACATTAAATGATGGTGGCTGCATTCTTAATGTTGTCACTAAAGTTACCGTGCGTGCTCCAACGCCTTCTATTTCTGTTTTACTGTGAACAAACACTTATATTTGTTTCTTTTTGTTACAGGTTCAAAGCACATGATCTTAAAATGGAGAAACAAGTTTGGATGCTACTGAGCTTCTTCCTTGCCACAGCAGTCGCTGACTTCACGACAAACTGTCCACAAGAATGCAAATGCGTATGGGCAAGCGGGAACAAACAAGCCGACTGCTCACATTCCCACCTACAAGACATACCGAAAAACCTAAGCTCAGAGATACAAAACCTCGACCTCACAGGAAATGACCTGTATGAAGTCACAAGACTTGCATTCCAAGATGTCGACCTAATAAATTTAAAGAAACTCATCCTTAAAGAATGTAAGCTTATTACAATTCAGAGAAACGGTCTCAGTGGACTCGCTATTATGATTGAATTAGATCTGTCTAAGAATGACTTGAAGATGTTACATGCTGACACATTTAGAGAGACTGCAAAGATAAGGTGGATCCTGCTGAATGATAATAAATTAGAAAAATTAGAAGACGGACTCTTCAATAATTTGCCCTTCCTACAAAAAGTAGATTTGAGCAACAATAAAATTCTAACATTGGGGATGAAGACGTTTATGAACGTGCCTAAGATGACCATTCTTAGACTGGATGGGAATAAATTGGAGTATCTCAAAATTGACACATTAGGTGCACTGACGTCACTGTCAAATTTAGACGTCCACGACAACCCGTGGCGTTGCGACTGCTACCTACAACCCTTTAGAAACTGGGTGATCAGCAAAAACTTCTACACTTCTCCCATATCTTGTGTAGAGCCTCCTAAGGTTCATGGAAAGCTTTGGAAAGAGCTAGACTCCAGCGACTTTGCCTGCAAACCCAGCATTGTGTACCCTTCCGTCAGCACAACCTTGCGAACTTCTGACAACAATGTCACACTATCCTGTCAGGTCAACGGCAATCCTCTACCAGAAGTCAACTGGGTACTAAACGCACAAATAATCGACGGTGCTTACAGATATCAAGGAGAACTCAAATACTTCATTACACAGAAAAATCTAGACAACACTAAATGGGTTAACCTAACTATTGTTGACTTGGGAAGCACTGACAATGGAGAATACTTATGCGTTGCCAAAAACCCTGGTGGTGTTGAAGAAAGGAGTCTGACTTTATCAGTGGCTCACTATCCCCCCGAAAGCGGGGTCGTTCCTCAAGGAATGGATAATAACATGTTGCCAGTACTCATAGGAGTCTCCTGTACCGCCGCCATTTTGTTGATAATCCTGGTGATTCTCTGCTACTGCTGCTGCAGACGGCGCGGTTCTGATAAGAAGAAATCTGACAACTCTAATGGGGAAGCATTGATTGAAGGCTCAGTGATTCCTGAGATGGAGAAGAGCTTGATTACAGCCGTGAATCCAGTGACAAAGCCGCCGAGGAGATACGATGTCCCTCCATCGATCACCAACGGGGCGACGGAGATGTCTGAACTGAACAAAACATTGCTGGACAATGATTCTGTTTTTGGTAAGTGTTTACTTTTACATTAACATTTGAGGAGGTTAGGATCAAAACCACAACATATCCACTTTTGGCAATTTCGTTATTTTTTCACGATTTCTGCACAAAATGATAAAACCTACCATTAGCAGTAACTGTTTAGTTCAAAACATGTTTAGTTAAAAAATTATGTCTAATATTAACGTTTAGTTCAAAACCTCAAAACCCTGGTTAAAACAAAAAAAAAAATGTTTTAATTTATCACGTACATAAATGGCATTCTTTAAAAAAAAATAGCAAAATATGTGCTCACTATTTATTAAGTTTTTTTCAATTTCTGCCTTATTAAAAAGTGGATATGTATTGGTATTAGTAATTGTAGCTTCCCATAAACGTTAATGTTGTTCGAGTTTTAAAAAGTAACGCAAAATACTTTGTACAATATTAAAGGTCAATCACTTTGCTAGTTCCCACAATCACGTACTGGACGATAAGCTTTCAATCCAATAAGTCAATATCTCCTTGTCAATATTTCTAATAAGATATGATGAAGCTAGTAGAGCTTTACTGTTTGCTTTTACTGATACAGAATTGTTATCACAAAGCGTAGGTTTAATCAAAGAGATGATTGACCCCTTCGGTAAAATGTTAACGACCGATCATCAGTGCATATCCTATCAGTCAACAAACCATTTTATTTTGTTACAGCACACAACGAAGACGAGAAACGCTCGCTAGACTTCGACCCACCATCAAAACGTTCGCAGGATGCCCTCAACGTAGAATACGGCCGGACAGCTTACCCTCCCGATCTCCTCTCGTTCCCTCCCAGAGCTGCCCAGATATCACCAGCAGCAAGCAACGCATCCACTGTGCCTGATACCACCAGACTACCACCGCAGCTCAACCCGATCAGTCCAATACACTCTCCAATATATGGTATGACCAACCAAAATCTCTTCAGAACTTTGCCGTACTCTCGCTCGCAGTCTCCGTTCACTGCGCCTATAACTCCTGTTGTCACTCCTAGGCAAGGATACGTGACCATCCCGAGAAGGCCCAGAGTGCCTAGCTGGTCTAGTACGGCGAGCACACAAATCCTACCAAGCTCAGAAGCACAAGAACCCTTGTATGATAACTTAGGGCTAAGGACCACAGCAGACGGCAGCTCAGTGTTATCGCTAAACAAAACAGGCCTTGAACCCCAATTTTCGCCAATGAGAAACAGGCCTTTACCAGCTACCCCAACGGTCTATCCAAACCAGCATCCAGTTTTCTACGCACCGATTGAAGAACAAGAGCCAGCACCTTCACCTGTCCCGCCACAAATGAATCGGAACAGTATCAGTTCTCAGCTGTCTCACCAGCTATCCACTCCGGGCCCTCAGGAACCAGCGAACCCGAGAATGAGCTGGACAGCAAAGAACACTTCCACTCCACAGCCTGAGCCTAGGAAAGTTTTATTCAGTGACAAAAGCGATGCGCAATCCCAAGTATCTGATACTAGTACACTGAGTCGAAGAGGCAAGCCAGAAACTGGATCCCTAAGAAGAATTCCAAGGGTAGACAGCAAGGAGGAGCCATGTTCTCCATCTAAAGACGACGGGAAGAAGAACGAGAGTGTATTGAACCAATCAGGGACAGGGACTTTGGGCAGGAGTGGAAAGATCCCTCCACGACCACCTCCAAAGCCGAAAAAAAAGCCGAGTACAGAAGTGAACCCCAACGAACCACTGTTTGAAGACGAAGGAGAGGATGGTACGGAAGTGTAATAGTTTAGACTAAAGGTTTACCAAAGTGCCAATGAGCTTTTAGTGAGAGGAGAGACCTACGTCACGATATCAGTGAAAAAGACGTGTTTTAACGATTAATTTTCCGCGGTGCTCCTGTAAATAGACATTTGTGCTAGATTTTTTACTTGTCGCGTAAAATTTATGGACCATTTTTAATATAATCATTGTAACGCAATTGGACTCGCGTTCACTGTTCATTTTAAGTATTTATTATTTGTGGTACTCTTTGGTTAAGACATGGATGGTAAATAAATGATGTTTTTTTGTAGCGACGATTGTTTCATCAATTTCCAAGACTGATTACTCTAAATTGACACGCTTTTATGGTATATGAACTGTTTCAGGCAGATATACTTCTGCTTCCATTAATTCGACTGAGTTTGAAGTTTTATCATTTTTAGCTTTGTTTTGCTCGACTGTCATTGTGCTCGAAGTTTTCAGTACGACACAGCCGTATATTATTGAAATGCGAGAGTGAAGGAAAGATTACTATAATTGAATTTTTAAGTACTTCAGCTCTTTTACACAAGCTAGACATGAGAATTCTTTACTGATATCATTCCAAAATTGTATGTTCATCATTTGCTTGGAACTTTTCATATATTTGATTTCTATTTGACATTCCTTCGAAGCATTCTTAGTAGCATCAACACACATTGCTAGAATGATTTTCACATATATTATATGGAAGACTGAGGCAAATAATTTGCTTTCCTCTATTGATCAGGTCAATAGTTTTGTGTAATAAGCGTTATGTGTTTGTTAAGTTCTTTATTTCGGTTTGATATGTTGCACATTTTTGATAACTTGCTAACTTACCTTCATTCATTGAAGAGGTAAGTACATTGAAGTGCTTTTCCGTCAGTGCTTTAACATCTTGTACAGCTAAAGCCACAATTTCATACACAGCCAGAACGGTAATATACATTCCCGTACCAGACTGGGTCAACCCCAAAACAAGCTTGTCCCAACTTTAAACAACGTTTGTATTCAAGCTAGCTAGTTCATTTTGAAATTGGACCGTCTGTATGCACTCTGACATCTGGTAGAGAAATAAAAATAGATATACAAACGAGGTTACAAAATAGACGATTTTATATATATATATATATATTTTAATTTTCGCGTAGTCTTTTTGATAAAATGTGCAACATATTTCGACACACACCGGTCACCCTGCACTAAAATATTTAACTTCGTGTATTTCTAAGTTAACAACATTTTAGTTTTTAGTCCGAGGCTGTTTTTGCTAACATTTATTTTCATGTATTTTTCAAATGTAGACAGATCTTTTGGATTATATTTTGGTGAAAAATAAACCGGCTCTTTCCAAAATTAATTTTCCATATGATATTGAATTTACAATGGTACCAACACAGACAACTTAGCCCGGGGCTAAGTTGTCTGTGGGTACCAATATATTATTGTAATTAAAGGAATTCCCTGTAGAACTAAAGCAGGAAACAAAATAACTAGAACGTCAATTGTTTTATTTCTTAGTCATATCTTGTTTTATACAGTTTGACTTCGAATCACACTGTCGGTAGAAAGTCAAATTGTAGAATGACATTTTGACAGTTGCTATGGTAAGACGAGAATAGCAACCATAATTATTTTAATGATTGCTTTTAAGCAAAAAAACGTGTGAACTCACAACCACCCACTCATCAAATATGTCTCAACTTGTCAATTACACAAAATACTGTCACAATAATTTTAAAGGGGGTTTTCTATGTGTTTCGTTTTTTTCTGTAAAGTATGGGCAGGAACTCAAAGCTCAATAAAATATGTACTGAGTATTCCACAGCGAATCATTATCTTTTATCCTGTTCGTTTTAAGGCTCCTTCAAACAGACGCGTCGCGTGCGATTCACATCGCGTGTCGTACCTACTTGATTGAAGGAGCCTGTATGATTATTGATATGACTAAATATGTTCAATTCATATTTTAATTCTGTGACAAAACATTAATCGAAAGTTTGAACCATTCGATTATTATTTTTTACAACAAAAAATTATCAAGTTTGCTTTGTGTCTGTGTCATATTGGTCATCACAAAATGAACATAGTATAATAATTAATGACACAATTTATTACTGTAGGGGTAATTACGTAACACACTAACAATTGTAATGTCAAGCATGTTCAAAATTCGACAACATTCATTGCGTTAATTACGTTATCGAACAGACGAAATTATCAAGCATATAAAGCAATGGATTAGAAATATCCTTCAAAATCATTCAGATTGTGAAATAAAGTGTTATACGCAATTGTGCCGGTTTCCTGTTTGTTTTCTGCCCTGCCATTCTTATAGTTTGACGTTTCAAACCAAGTAGGCACCCGTAATAACGAGAAATAGTTCCTAAAACTTTTTAAACCATGTGTTAGCTTATTTCGGTAGCTATAAATATCGTGTTATATTTTAAGGAATCGCTTATGTTGTGGTGCATATTTTTATATCCATTTTATTATGTGTCTATTTATTTTATTGTTTTAATTGTATACTATGAAAGTCTCTTGCTTGATAATGCTTGGGATTGTTAATGGCTTTAAATAGCATTTTTATAAACTATTTCAATCATGTGGTATTGCTAGTTTTAATAATCAAAAAAGTCAGTATCGGTTCCTTCATTACAAAGTTACGGTATGTTTAATAGACCAATAGTAGTATTGCCATACTGAAAAATGTACTTTATATTCTCTTTCGCAATGCAGATTTTACTTAATTAAAACTTATATTTTGTACGATAGTAACACTAATTCGTACTTTTATTACCACTGATGCAATTTTCTTATTTCGATGTGGCAAAATGCAAAATCATATTTAATTTTACTGTGTCATAATGCAAAAATCATGTTTTATTATTATGATATAATTTCATGTATTTTTCAAGTGAGAGGCTGATTTTAATTAAGTTGAAAAAGTACATGACAAAGTTGTATTTACATGAAATGTTGTAATTCTTTAGTATTTTATATTAAAGTATTTAGAAAATGGGCGTTTACGAAAATGACGATAATATGTACTGTAATTAATGTATTAAAATTGGTATGCTTGTAAAATAAACGATACTTTTTGGCCACTTCAAAATTGTTTGTTCGAAAAACTTTGTACAAATGAAATGTTTTACAAATTTTCTTGTCTATGCGAATTAACGGATCGTAGAAAAAACGCCTCGTTTATAATGACGTTTCGTTTTTTACCCGTGTTGCCCTTATTCCACTTATATTATTTGTAAATTGTACTACATACAATATTTTTACGATGTTTACTGTAGAAATCCAGTTTTTATAGTTTTAAGTCCAATGTAAATAGATACATTATTAAAAGTGATTAAAGCTATATTTCATACTTTTTTGTTTTATTTTTATTACTTAATTTTTTACGGATTTCGTCAAATTGGGCCATGTCTTCACATGGGCCTTAATACTACAAAATTGTGGGCTGCCACATAACGATCTCAGTGAAGGCTGTCATGTCGCGGATTGCTCGAAAGAGTTACCGTGGCCCTGGCGCACAGGCAACTGAAGGAACACGGGTGGGTTTTAGTCAGTAAGAGTCTGACACGCCCTTCCGCTCCGCCCAGAGCGGGAGAGGTCATTTGATGATGTCCCACACAAAAAAAAAGTGAAGGCTGTCATGAAAATGATGTTCGGCAGTGGTGTTCGGCTTTACGGTGTTAACAAAACGCAAACTCTTGAATAACACACCAACTTACTTTCATGCATGGTCTAAAAAAACAAGGTCTGGCATTCCGGGAATGACACATGCTTACGTCACTATCCAGTTGCCACTTTATGGCAACAAAACACGAATTATGGAAACATTTTCAGTCACCATTCTGTTAAAATATATATATAAAGCATTAAAATTGTCGTTTAATTTTCCTAATCAAACGAAACAATTAAATTTAAACAATACCAACGAAATTGTTAGTTAAAACCTCATTGTTTTATCGGATTCGCACAGGTAATAAAGGCGATTGGGGAGTTATTATTACACACTACTGGTAACACAGCGGTGATGACGTAGGCTTGTGTCACCCCCGTGACCAGAATGCTATACCTGGCGAAGTATATTAGTATACCATGCTTTCATGAATCACGTTTCAGTGACGTCATTCGCCGTTAAATTGCAGACGCTACGTGGCGGTCACCGCTCTTTTATGAAACCTTAGTTTAACCTATAGGGGAGTACTGAATTAATACCAGATAGTTTTCACAACTTTCTGAACAGCTTCACACTAAATATTATATGTCCCTGATTTCAAAGACGAGAAATATTAAATTTTACTAAAGACTTAAATCTTATTTTGTTTTATATAATCGGAGTGCTGAACAAAGTTAACAGTCCGGCAGACAGAAAGGCGACGGAAATCCAATTATATCCTACTGAGCACAACATCAACGAAGCCAGACAGCAAGACGTGAACTAAGATTTAAGCTGTGAAAAGTATGGAATAAATCTTTATTTCATAGAAACAACACTATGGTCTGTTGTTGAAATATACTTTCGACATTCATCTGTTTGTGTAGAACGTTTCAACTTTATAAACTTGAAACGTTCTACACACACAGATGAATATCGAAACAATAAGTAATTACTAACAATTACATAATGTTTAATAACATTATTAATTTTTAATTGAAAAATCTGCGACGAATATTAAGATTATAAAATTAACCTACATTTTCAAATGAAAAATACCTTTAAGTATAGTGAATTAAAATTAGAATTCCGGGTTTAGGTATTCAAATATTAAAATCAAAGTACTTCACCTCCTTCTGCGAAGCAGTAATGCTCGCGAAGGAGGAGGCGGAGCGTGTGAGGGTGAGGCAATCGTTGCGCCCTCATGCCCCTAGTCGCCGCAGGAGGAGACACCCTGGGCGACGCGAGTCGATAGGCGACTCCTGGCCACCGTAGGCGCGGGCTTGCTGACGGCGAGCAATGGGTAGCTCGCCGTTCGGTAAGGACCAGGCCCGGACCGACGGCGCGTTGTATTCCACGCGGGCCTCAAAGAGATGTCAGCACCATTGACGGGGTCCGATAGGGCCGATGCCTGCCGGGGTCGCGGGTTGTTCGAAAGAGTTACCGTGGGTGGCCCTGGCGCACAAGCAACTGAAAGAAAACGGGTGGGTTTTAGTCAGTAAAAGTCTGACACGCCCTCCCGCTCCGCCCAGAGCGGGAGAAGTTATACGATGATTTCCCACCCCCATAATTCCTAATTAGTAACTGGCTCTACAAGTTGTGATCCAAAGGTAGGTACGTTTTTTGATCCATTAGTTTGCATTTTTTTCAGATAGTTTTGGAACAGACCATAGGTAATACGGGCTGGTGTCCGCAACTCCACGCCAATGTCCGTATTTTGCGTACGGTGGAACAGACACAAGTTTTGCACCTTTGACTCTCGAATGTGTCAATCAGTTTACACACAAAGGGGCCTGTCATGCTTTTGGTTGATGCGGCTACTACTGAGGTTTCAGCTTAATATTTAGCGATCGGTAGTTTGCGGCAGCGTCGCTATCTATGTCGAGACTGCCGGCCCTGTTATAAATATAACCTACCAACGAGTACATAACATATCGCTATTCAATTTCCAATTTACAAGCAACGCCACTGACAGGCAATATTTTTACACTTCACTACACACACACACACGGCCGTATTTAAAAAATCAACCCGCCCTTTTGAAATATTCTCTCATAATAATGCCCATTGTTTGGGCACACTATAGCCAATAAAAACGAAAGAACTTTTATTTCTGGCCGTGGAACATCGACTAATAAAATAACAAAGGACTAAAGAAACTTTCGCGTCGGTAATTTTGAAGTTCGGCTCTTAATAACTCCGTTCTTGTTTTCGTTCCAAAAATATCCGGAGGTCGAAGCGATAAAAATGAGAAGTCGAACTGTGGTTACGATTATATTTGCCTGAGATTTTTAGGGTTCTGTACCTCAAAATGAAAAGCCAAACACTGAATAGGATCCCTTCATTAAGAAGGACTGCCTCGTTGGCAGCGTTGGATTACGTAGTATAATTATACTATTTGTACCATATTTTTATGATGAGTATGTAGTATAATAGTATCGCAATGCCAGGATTGTAATACCATAACTTTACTTCCAAATATCTTATGCAGTCTTACGTCTTACCCAAATCTAAGCAGTTT
Source organism: Griposia aprilina (assembly GCA_916610205.1). Classification (NCBI taxonomy): domain Eukaryota; kingdom Metazoa; phylum Arthropoda; class Insecta; order Lepidoptera; family Noctuidae; genus Griposia; species Griposia aprilina. The sequence continues at coordinate 4,581,541 of OU744285.1, read as the reverse complement.
ATTTACTGCAACGTCAAATCAGAACAAAAAAGACAGCTCAATGACTCTGATCCCAACACCTAGAAAAAACAATTTCAATAACATGTTGAAAAAATATTTGCGGTGAAAATTTTGAATTTTGTTGCTGCCCATAAGCGAAAACATGGCAAAAACTAATCAAACTGTTTGAAAAACTACCGCTTTTTCAGCAGAACCTCAGCATGCAAAATACAAACTTGATATAAAAAGCAAACGTAGTTTTGTGCAAATTGTATCTTTTTACATTCCAACAATAATTTTCTGAGAGCCCAATTCCAGTACTGCTCGTTGGTCTAAGGTCACAACCGCTCCTGCTGATCATGAGGTCCCGGGTTCGATTCCCAGGTCGGGCAAAGTGTTATTGGGTTTTTTCATTTGGAATTTCTCAGTAGCAGGCCGGAGTGTGGATTTGTGCCCGGTTAATCGCAAGAGGCTCGCTCCCTATTACATGGGACTTAAACAAAACTGGAAACTGGTAGCTGCACTACCGATCTTCCTATTGATGTATGTCTTTATATTCAAAGTAAGTTGGTATCGACAAATAACATAGTAACTTGGTTCCCTCCGTTAACTCAGTAACTATCGAAGTTTATCAAACAATACACGAGCTGGAACAGTTACAAGTTGTTACGTAATATTAATATTAATGTTATCGTAATATTATCTGTCAGTGGTTTTGCGATGAGATCTTCCTCATAATAGGTTGTATGGTTGGACAAAAAACAAAAAAAAAAACAAAAAAATGTCATGTCTGTCAGGAGTTTGCAAGAGCACTCTTTATAAGTAGGTTACATGAAATCTAATGGTGTACTTTACTATTGCAGTAGGGCAAACCTCTAAAGATAGATAAAAGACTTCCGCAGGCAGGCGTGACACGACAGCGCGGCATAAAGGCGCCGCTCGTCATGCGACGAGTGGTGTCTTTGTGTAGCGCGCGATTAGCGTCGCGTGTTGCGCTTATTTTTAGGAGCCTTAAAGGTGTTATAATAATTCATTAATAAATAAATAATATCAGCAATTTTAATAATCCATACTAATATTATGAATTCGAAAGTAACTCTGTCTGTATGTTACCTTTTCGCGCTTAAACCACTGAACTGATTTCGATATTTGGCAAGGAGATATGTGGGGAAGGCATAGGCTTTTTGTCCCGGTAGCACGTTTCCGTGGCACAATTACCGACATCCACGCGGGCGAAGCCGCGGTCAGAAGCTAGTTAGTAGTAAAGACTAAGTGTGTTTATTAAGATTCTGCATAGTAACGAATGCAATGTGTTTAACTCAATGGTTAAAACGCGAACAGGCGACCGAAAGGTCATCAGTTCAATCCCAACTAATCGCAATATTAATTGAAATACTAATACCTAATGATGCAATCCGCATTACTAACTATCTAACATATCTACCTATACAGATGGCAGGGACATTAACGCGCAAACTGTAACCATGAATTCAGCACGTGATTCTAGACCATAAAGAGTGTCCATGGAATTTCTTGCCCGTTCTTCTCCATACTTCATGCTTCTACTACGCTTTGGAATGGGCGACTAGCTTCACCTTTCTGACTGACCGACACCTTGACAATTCAAAAGTGCTTGTAGGTAATTGGTTTATTTGAAAACATATTTCGTCAGTTATCAAAAAAAAAAATTGCTGTTTCATAGAAAAGTGCAATAAGTACCTACGCGGTCAAAATGTATGGAACAGCAGTTTTTTTTTAATAACTGCCATATATTACAACGGAGGGGGCTTTAGAGTCATGAAATGAATCCAAGTTGCGCGTCGATGGGGATGCCACCCTGTATTATTACAATAATGGAAAACAATTTGATAACGATGAACTGTCAAAACCCCGTTCCCTATCAATTTATCTCCGAAATCAGACAAACAATCATAATAACAAATGAAAGATAATCTCGATTATCATTATTACTAACAAGCATTTTGCTCGATTCAATATTATCAGACAAATAAATGAGTGGTTGAGTCTCTGATTAATGAAACAACTGTTTTGAATGAGATTTGAGCGTTGAAATACGATGTGGCGTTTGGTGGTTGAATTCCGTGAACGAAGAAATTTCATCGATTATGTCAAGATTTTCAAGATTTTTTAAAAATCAGCACCCCATTTGCGTACCGCTCTTTCTAGCACAATCCGAAGGATTTCGAAGGTTTGTTATCCATTGCTTCATATGTTTGAAAAATTCGACTACCCTGCAACGTATCTACAGTCCGGCTGTAGAGAGAATGCGTTCCTGACACCTGTCAGTTTCATACAAACGAATACGTGTTTTGCGAATTTGATCTTTAATTGTTATTAGAATAGTCGCACTAACAGGTCAGAAACGCATTCTCTCGACGGCCGGACTGTTAATAACGCAATGAATATTATTGAACTGTCAAAATGAATAAATAGCATTAGGATTGTGCATGTGTTTCAAAATTACACCGCAGGTCTGGGAGTCTTCAACTCTCGAGTAAATAGGTTATTCTAGACAAGCGTGTAGGTACCATCGTTGAGCTCCTCAAGTTCTGAGTTGAGCTAAACGATTACTCACAAATGCGTGCACTGGCTGGACAGGTCCACTCAAATCTGTGTGTTTCTTTCCTCAAAAGACCATTTCAGACACCAATCTACATACTCCTCACATAATCTGACTAAGATTTTGTCTGGACTTTAAGGGTGACCTCTGAGTTTGTTTCGACCTTTCTTCTCAGAGTAGTCGGATAGGAAGAGCCGACCTCATCTAGTTTTTAAAACACGATTGACGTGTAACAGTGTTTGTACAAACCTACTTAAAGAAATAAAATCATATCATTTACTATCAGATATAAGTAATGGTTAGACAAAAAAAAAATTACATCACTATATTCCAGAAGAAAAGTCCTGCTTTTGCTCGAATTCGTCTTCAAAATCGGGCAAATATTTCAGTGCATAATGGAATTCGCTTGCTTCGAGTCACTTGCTGTTCAGAAATGCACGATTTTAAATTTCCGTTGACAGAATGAAATATTCCCAGTCGTTGGCTGCACCCCTAAATAGGAGTGCAAGTATAATGTCTGTCCAACTCTTTAGGATAAATTGGCTTGGCATTTTATACAGGAGTTTTTAGCGGCTCCGCTCGCTTAGGCCCACATGCACCGCCAAATCACTAAACACGTTTAGCGGTAAACAAGTTTAAAACATAATTCTGTTTCTGTCAAATGATTGAAGATGACAGAGACAGGATGATGTTTCAAACTCATTTAGCGCTAAACGTATTTAGTGATTGGCACTAAACACGTTAGTTAGGATAAAATGTTGCATCAGGCTTCGTAGTCGACCGCACGTCGATGTTAACATTTGACCTTGAGCTGGTCTAGCTTAGTATCAATTTTCAATAGAATGCGGCCAGCTTGTACTGGTATTGTCACCACTGATGTGCGGCCTACTGTACCTACAACGATCATCGAGTTATGTGTGACAGTAATCAAAAACTGGCATTGCAGAAAAATATTAAGGCGACAAGACACAGGCCAGCGACCTTGAGCGAGTAAATTGCACAGAGCGTTAGCGTCTACCCGGACATTGGTCAGCGATACACTGCCGCCCGTCGCCCGCAAGAGCCCCCGCTTCAACGCGCATCAAGTTTCTTCGCAAAAACATCCCACCTTGATTTATCAAACACAATACAAATAAAAGCCGTATACAAAAATTTGGGTACTTAAATTGTCTTTTAGATGGTGCAGATTTCATGAAAATACGCCCGATAGTTTTTGTGTTCGCGTTAGACTTTACTTTACAAATTAATTACACTATGTTATAAAAATATAATTTCAAATGTTTACATATCAAATTATGAAGAAAATAGTCTAGTATAACATATATTTTTTGCAAACAAATAAGACTATTCCTTTAGACGTGATGTTCAATTTGAAATCATTAAAAGTCGTGTATCTGCGCCTTAATAACAATTCTACCTACACAAACAAATCATACGTGGTTTTAAACATAAAATATTGATGTGCAACGAATATTCGATGTTTCGTGAGCCATAAAGTGTCGCTCAGATTGTAATGGCTGCCGGTCACAGGATACATCACGATGCGTGTTGCGAATCAAACTATAAAACTTTCAACCCATCTCGTGAAAATTTTGAAACGGGGGTTGAAACATTGTGGGCTTATGGGATAGGCAGAGGTTGATCGACATAACATAACATAACATCACGCCTGTATTCCCCGTAGGGTTAGGCAGAGGTGTACCTATAGTACACCCACATTTCGCCAGTTATGTTTAAGTCCCATGTAATAGGGGGCGAGCCTATTGCCATCAACCGGGCACAAATGCAGACTCCGGGCTGCTAATGAGAAATTCCAGATGGAAATACCCATTTACACTCTGCCCGACCCGGGAATCGAACCCGAGACCTCATGCTCAGCAGTAGCGCTTGCGACCACTAGACCAACGAGGCAGAGACAGATTGATCGACTGTGTTGTTTTAGATTGATAGGTACATTGGAGTACCCACATAGTCTTTCCAAAAGTTTGGATTCTGTCATGGTTATCATTCCCTTGAATTATGAGAATAATATTTTAAATGCAAGTTTTTTGTTAAATACTGAAAGGGTAAATAAAACTCACGGTTTCTAAAATTACCTTTTGAGACCTTCAATTTAACACGTCACACAAACATTAACGACACGCACTTTAAAACCGTAAAAAACCCATAAAATCGTATAGTTACGGTTCACCCCTCACACAGAGTTGTAAAGAGCCGCCACTTCGCTTTCACAAAAGGAATCTGAAATGTAATCTCTGGATGCGTTTGATAGCTGGTTCACGTGCTACGCTGACAGGTCGGAGTTAAATATGAACTATCTTTACAATGTTTTAAGTACTCGTACTAACAAAAAAATCACGAATAATACATACATACATCTTCTTCTTATATGCAGAAACTACAGAACGCCACCTTACAATCCTTACATACTCCTTTTGTTTCTTTTACGTTCATTAAATTCGTCATACACGCACGCTGGTGGCGAGTACTACGCACCTGATCTTTCTGAAGAACATCAATAATGTCACTATAATTTATATCCTTCTAGAGCATCCCCTAAAATTAACGAATAACTAGGAAGGAATAATAAACGTTAAGCTTATACTCCCGGCTGTCATTCGTGGATCTTTGGCAGTAGTTTCGGGTCGTCAGAAGCCCGAAAGTTTGACGACCAGTCTTACCAATGGGTATCGTATTACCCAGTTACTGGGCTGTGGAGGTTGGATAGGCAGTCGCTCCATGTAAAATAGTGGTAGTCAGCTGCATCCGGTTAGACTGGAAGCTGACCCCAACATAGTTGGGAAAATGCAGGCAGATGATGGTGATGAACTGTGAAGGAATAATCTATATCGACCGTTGATCTTAGTATAGAGGCTGGGTAAGACTTTTTTTTTGGGTTGTAAATCATCAAATGATCTCTTCCGCTCTGGGCGGAGCGGGAAGGCTTGTCAGACTCTTACTGACTAAAACCCACCCGTGTTCCTTCATGTGCCTGTGCGCCAGGATCACGGTAACTCTTTCGAACAATCCGCGACCCCGGCAGACATTGGCCCTATCGGACCCCGTCAATTATGCTGATATCTCTTTGAGGCGCGCGTGGAGCAAACGCGGCTGGGTCAGACTGGATGCGGAAGGTGCAGGACAGCCTGTTGTATGGTATATTAGGAATTGGTTCTTAATTTTATTTTATTACATTGTTTTTACATATAGAAGCAACAAGAATAATGTACCCAAGGTTTTGTAATATCTTGATTCAAAAGTGTTCATGGAGTTTCTTGCCCGTTCTTCTCCATAGAGAGGTGTCCTGTCAATTCACCAAAAATTTTTTTACAAATTTTTACTTGACAAGCAACGATTGGCATAAACATGATTTGTCATTTCACAATTATACAACAACAATTTTGCCAAATAATTCTCTTAAGAAAATAATTATCCGATAAACTTTTTTTAAATAATGTATTTCTTGACAAACAATTAATTTATTTTTTTCATGTTATTGGAATAAAAACGTTTTACATATTCACTTATTATTACGAGTTCTTTGATTAAAAAATATAGGCCCGGGTATGTTTTCTCCAAGTACAATTCTATTATGCCAGAAACGACATGCGCTAATAGAAATAGGAGATTATTTTTAGTACCGGAACCGAACTAGTTAGATTAGGTTAATATTTTTTTTTAAATGGTTAGGTTAGGTTAAAACTGTGACCCCCTACGCACGAGCCGAGCGAGCGCAGCGAGCGAGCGGTGCCGCGGCAGCTGCCGGCGAGTGCCAGGAATGACTAGATTATATGGAAAAAAAATACTTTAATCCTAAATATTCAATGAAAAATGTTTATATGATTAAATATCATCCAAAACATTTATAAAGAGAAGCATTTGCCAAATAAATGTTTGTAAAGCGAGTGTTTATAAAATAAAACATTTGCGGAATAAGTTGTTTTTGAAATAAATATTATACGAAACGTTGGTTGTAAACTAAAGAAATGTCAATGGTGTTTTGGTGATCTATGTTTGGAATGGGCAACTAGCTTCCAACTGACTAACTGACCGACTCTTTGATAATTCAAAAGTAAATGTAAATGGTTTAATTGAAATAAATGCTTTGAGTTTGAGTTGTGGTGCAGCCTGGGAGTGGCCTATGTCTAGCAGTGGACTGCGATAGGCTGATTTAATCGAATGTTGATTAGAATCGAATATTTTGTCTAATAAGTATGTATTGTAAATGTTTGACTACAAGCCAAAGATCTTTTCTTATACGAAGAAGAAACGAGCATTTATTTATCAAAACTCTTGCTTAAAATTCTTACATGTGACATAATATCACTGTATCACTGAAGAGGTAGGCATAAGAACTACATCCTCATTTTGTTTAAAATTTAAAATTTTCTAATATATAGACCCTGCAAAAAATATCAACTAAATGATACCTAAGCAAACTCTAAACCCTAAAAGAAGCTAAAAAGTCTACTCTTCCTAGCGCTATTTTATTTTATAGCCAGAAATCATTTACCGGGCCGGAATCACGAAAGATTTAAAATGGCTCTGGGACTAGCTAATGGACGGCGCCCGCTATCCCAGCTGATCCTTTCTAGTTTCAAAATGGCGGATTTAGTGCTGAAAAATCGAACCTATCCAGGTTTAAGACCGGTAAAGTAAAAAGTTTAATGTGTATATCAGTCTTAGGGTAAGTTATTAGAGTAATTTTGGGTTAAGAGCTTTTGGATCGGTAGGTTAATTATATGTGTTGCTTAAAATAACACAACATCACTCCTGTAATCCCTGGAGTGTTAAGCAGAGATGTACCTATAGTATACTCACATTTCGCCAGTTACGTTTAAGTCCCATATAATAGGGGACGAGCCTTTTGCCATCAACTGGACATTAATCCAGACTCCGGGCTGCTACTGAGAAATTCCTGATGGAACACCCCAACCCAATAGCAGTTTGCCCGACCTGGGAATCGAAGCCAAAACCACTCAGTAGTAAGAAACTTACGTCATTTTTCCCTTAACTTCTCTAGGCCTATTTACCTGACATAATATCTTAATAACTTGAAAAATGAAAATTAAAACTTGCTAATGCTCGTGAATTTGTTCGTATAAAAACAACATCCCATCAATGGACCCAATCAGCGGGCTAATTGTGTAACACACTAACAGTAGGAATAGCTTTCATTTTGACAGTTCAACAACATTCATAGCGTTATTTACGTTGTTGAGCAGACACATTTTTCGCACATATGAAGCAATGGGCTTCAAAATGCTTCGGATTGTGATTGAAAGTGTGTTATTGTGCTTGGGTAGATTTTCGAAAAATATTTTCATAGTGCACGTGACGTGTGTTGTCTGTCAGTCATTACTATTTGCAGTCACAGGGGGTACGTACATCTGACCACCGTTAAAACAAAATCCCGTGCACACGGTGACCACATCTGTTTACCGCTCCTTTTTGCGTCGTTGAAACAAAAATACACAGTAATATTTTGTTAAAATTTTCTCAGGCTCTGGTACAATGATCACAGATGTCTGACCACCCCTTTTGCGACCAATAGGAATAGAACAAAAAAAGGACCAATGAAGAGAAAGTTTTAATGTTTTTATTCTTTACTTTTTGTTGTCATCGTGTGCACGGAATTTTGTTATAACGGTGGTCAGATGTACGTACCCGTGACTATATGTATGTATATTATTGTTATGCAAAATCGTTTGCTTGCCTACAAAATAACGTAAGCCAATAATGGTGGCTTGCGTTATTTAATGAAAACAACTGAAAACTATGACATAACAGTGGTTTTGAATGTTCAAATTAATTGTAGAGATAGTCTCACAAATAAAATTTTGTATAATTTCTAAATTAAAATTATTAACTATCAATTGCAATATATAATCTTTCACTGCTGGCCAAACGCAACACGTCATGTTAAAACTACAGATATACTGTAAACATTAGCACGTCGCGGATGCGAACCCGTGAAATTTTCTGCTACCTAAAATCGCTCAACGCGCCTGGGCCGTACCCTAGTTTGCAACTCAACTGCATGAAAGAAAGAAATTACACCATAGGACGTAGCACTAGCAGAAGAATTGGTGATGGAAATTGTAAACAGACAGGAGGATGCTGGAACTCTTGATCACTTTTAAAACAACTAAGATCTGTAGAGGACACTACAGCTGCCTCCAGTCGCCTTCTAGTCTAACCTGATGTACCTAAATACCAGTATTTTACATGGAGCGACTGCCTATCCGACCTCGACAACCCAGTTACTAGGTAACACGATACCCCTTGGTCAGAACCGAAACACACCCGAATACAAATTAGATAATAATATTATTAAATTGAAACAGAAAAGTCACGTCCACCATGTATTTTTATATAGAAACAACATTATATAAACTGATTGCTAGTCTGCTCGAACAATTCCATTAGTTTTGCGGCAAACGGTTTAGTTTTAATCCACTGCATTGTGGCTGCTACACAATTGAAATAGGAAACAGGAGCTCGGGAAATATTTCAATGATAAAGAGAAATTAATTGTTTGTGAAGCCCTAGTTTCTGATGTTTTAATGGGGTTAAAACCTGACCCCTATCAAAGTTTTCGCTATCACGGTGGACCAGTTTTATGACTTTCAGACGTAGGTATCTTCTTCTTAGCTTATCGATAGCAATCTAAATGAACTCGGCCCAGAATTCGCCATCACTAGCGTCCATCAGTTCCTGTAACGTGCAGCTAACAGGACACGCAGGACATGATATTAAGTGTCCCATACTTTGTGGAACTGCACCACATTTACACTCCAAGGCGGAGTCGTCTATGAAATCTGCCTGAACAGGTTTTCCTTGCTTCGGCTGACCGAAGCAAGGAAAACCTGTTCATGATGGCAGAAAAGTATTAAGACTTCTAATATAGCTGACTATATTAGAAGTCTTAATACTTTTCTGCCATCTCCAAGACAGGGAACTGTCTCAATGCGTAAAGAAGTCAGTATAACTCTCCGTACTGAACGATTTCGTGCTCGGTGAACCCTATAGATCTTTCCACGCGATAGGCTGGTAAATTGGCCTTTCGTATGGTAAATGGCTACAACCGCTTATGACCCAGAGGTGCCCCGATGCGTTGCTAAACTTAGGACACAACGTTGAAGCTGTCAACTTTTTGTAATAATAATAATAATAATAATAATAATAAGCCCCCTAAACAACCACACGTCCTGATTGACCATCTAATCACGTGGGGGGCGGACACACGAATAAGAAATTACTGGCGTGGCTAACGTGGCTCTGGGAACCCACTCAAAATGGAGACACGTTCAAAAAGAAAACGTTTAGGACCGCTGCCCGGGGGCGATCGCCGGGGCGCACTCGGAGCTGACGCCGGGTGTCTCAGCATGCGACCCGTCAGCGGTGAGGAGTTGAACAGGCGGGCTCCCACCGACAAAGATGCTACAGCCGATATCATTGACGATGGTGACAGACTGACGGACAGGACAAATACCCCTGTAGAACCGTATAGTCCAAGCACAGTATCATATACACCTTCTAGGCCATCATCACCATCCATACCATCGTCACCTCCCATTACTAGTATAAGTTCAGCTCAACCCACTCCTTCCTTGAATGTTGCGCGGGAGGTATCTACCTTTTTACCCGCGTCCACCAAGGCTGGAAAAGTCAGAGTTCGCATGAGATGGAGCAAAGAAGTTAACCTATTCATCATGCGAAATTACCTATACATCACTAAATTAGAGACTGACCTGACCACTTACAGAAAACAACTGCATGAACTTTTTACACGTCAATACCCAGAGATTACCGTTACAGAACAAAGGATTTCAGATCAAAGAAGAATAATAGTTAGGAACAAACTTTTGTCGGAAGACGTAATAGCCCAGTTAAAAGAAGAAGTTCGTACACAATTACAAACAGAATCAGAAAATACTGTGGGCGTAATCACTACCGCATTAACACAAAACACAACCGCGTATAATCAACAAGAACAACAATGCAGTCAATCAGAACCTATCATACAATTTCAAACTATCACACAATCTCAACCATATTCTCAATCACAAGCGAATTCACAAACCACGCGTACATCTACACAGACCGAAAGTATAACCATAATGTTAGAAAATGAAATTGAGACCCTAGTCGACATCAATATAAATCAGTCCACAGATACGCGTATTCAAGAAATACATGATAAATTTAAAACAGCTCTCACTCAATATTCCGGTATGGACCCGGCAGCTCGACCAAAACTGCCCAAACTTAGAGACACACCAAAACTTTCTCAGCTCGTCTATTTATTTAATCAAAATATTCTCCAACAATATATTAACGAAGAAATTCACCTAATAGACGTTCATACTCTAATATATTGCACTGCATTAGTCATTTCCGAAGAACTTAATTTTAAAATCACAGAATACACAGGTAATCCAAGACCAAGAAATATTAGGAAACCAGCATGGCAACAGAGGCTTGAAAAAGATATAGAAAAACTTAGAGCAGACTGCAGTAGACTAACTCATTATATTAATAACAATAGATCTAACAAAGTAGTTAAGCGAGTAGAAGCAATATTTAAAAACATGGCTACCCACACGAGACACGAAAATGACAATAGAAAACCGGAAGAATTCTTGGATACATTGAAACAGAAATTAGCCTTAAAAGTTCACAGGTTGAGAAGATATAAGAAAGCACAAGAACGAATAAAGGATAACTCGTTGTTTGCCACAAACGAAAAGAACTTTTAAACAGTCGAATAATTCCATTACTTCACTGTGCTGAATAGGGAACGGATCTAACAGATAGTTACAGATTTAACCTTTTAAATGATTATCGCCCCGCTATACCTTTAAAGAGCTAATCAGTCAATCATGACATTAAGAACGGCTAAGTATTTTAGTCAACTTTCAACAAAGCAAATAGCTTAAAAGTTCGACGATTGCAAACCTATCTTCGATTCCCAATAATAACTATTTTTATGTTTCCTTTTTTTTAATTTTGTTATGTATTCGATCTATACCTACATAAAATAAATCTGTAGACGAGGCGACACAGTACATTAAAAAACAAAAAGTTGGGGTGTTAAAGGATAACCAACAGATGCTATTTCTTCAATTCTTGGAATTGTTGTCTATTTGGATGTGAGGGATTAAGTTGTACAGAGAACAGGTATCACGTCAAAAGTACCACACCAATATGGTTAACTTTTATATACAAATATTGTGCGTAGCGTGTACCATTTAGTTTTTGTTTCATCGCAATCGCTTCACTCTATCAAAAGATATATGAATTTGAAGTGTTGTGTTTTTGAATAAAAACATACACATATTATCACTCCTGAATTCTCCGAAAGGTAGGACAGAGGTCTATATTACCGCAAACTATAGACCATTGAAATGTTTATAAATTTATGGAAACAGTGCCCTGGGTTAATGCTAATTAGCATCGTAGAGCTGTTGATAACACTATATTTAAGCCAGATCAGCGTACTTGTAGGTATATCGATGATTTGTGGATAAGATAAAGAACAAATACATCCTGTTTTCTTTCTGGAATCAACATAAAATGAGCAGTTTCATGTCATATCACCTGTTTTTATTACCGCCATAAAAATTGTGACTCTGTTGATAAAATATATGTAGGTGACCTACCAGCGGAGACCTCTGGCTTTGTCTGTCGTACTGCGGATTTTTCACTATAAGTACATTTCACCGCGCTTCTTTGTGGGTTTTGGTCTTGAATCAAGCGAAATGTTGATAGGCTTAATCAGCTAAAAGAGCAGTTCAGTGAAAACACACAGAAGGAGTTGTGCCAAAGATGTTCTTTACTATTGTTCTTTATGGCATCATTAAGTAAATGTATATTAACTGTTCCCAAATTACGAAGTTTTTTGTTTCGTTTTACTTACTTCTTTGACATAATCTCATTATTTGACATTATATACTACGGATTCTTATTTGAACTCCTTATTTATGGCTTTTGTGGATAGGATTTTGAGTCCGATTTGTTACAGTAGTAATGGCAATCATGTCATTTAGTCTAAATAGGCTTTTATTTTTATATAGATTCTTTTATATTTTGAAAATGTGAGAACGTTGTAGACCTAACTTGTAGACTAGATTTGTGGACTTTTTTATATTAGGTCTTTACCTATGAAATTGCCGTTCTGCAGTACTGGCCATTTCAAATCAAAATAATTTTTGTTTGGCTAAGAATTCTAATTTCAAATTAATTTCGAAACGAAATGTCACTTTGTATGGGAATAGCCGTCTCTATTCTTCGAAGAGATAGATAGCGTCATGCTAAGCCCGCTGGAGGTGGGGATGTCGCGGCTGTCCCACCTCCATAGTGACGATGAACTGACTGGCTGACTAGAATGGTGACATGACAAATGACACACAAAAAAAGACCGGAGACAAGAGACAACAGCATTTATGGCTAAATATTAGGTCTTTACCTATGAAATTGCCGTTCTGCAGTACTGGCCATTTCAAATCAAAATAATTTTTGTTTGGCTAAGAATTCTAATTTCAAATTAATTTTATTTTAAAAACGTGGATTTTTTTTTCTAAAAGTAGTCATTTCTTTATTGATTAGTGTTACATTTTCATCGCATTTCAATCTTTTTCGTCATCATGGATACGTTAAAAATTCGAGTAATTATGGAATATGAGTACCGTCGTGGCAGCAACGCGGCACAAGCGGCACGCAACATCAACGACGTTTACGGAGCTAACACTACAAACCAACGCACCACCTGTTATTGGTTTGCTCGCTTCCGTTCTGGAAATTTCGACCTGAAAAATGAACCTCGCGGTCGTCCGAAGACTTTGGTCGACAATGACGAATTAAAGGCGATTGTGGAAGCTGATGATACACAATCTACGGCTGAGTTAGCAGCAGCTTTCGACGTTAGCGTCAAAACAATATTGGTCCATTTGCGTCAAATTGGCAAGGTAAAAAAGCTTGACAAATGGGTGCCCCACGAACTCAATGATCGCCAGCGCGAAGTACGCGTCGAGACGTGCCTTGCACTGCTCAACAGACACACAAATGAAGGAATTTTGAACCGCATTGTTACCTGCGATGAAAAATGGATTCTGTTTGATAACCGTAAGCGCTCAGCAAGTTGGTTGGATCCTGGTTCAGCACCTAAACAATGCCCTAAACGAAAACTTACCCCTAGAAAAGTGATGGTCACTGTTTGGTGGTCTAGCGCCGGTGTGATTCATCACAGCTTCTTACCAAACGGGGTGAGCATTACTGCAGATGTGTACTGTGAAGAACTGAACACAATGATGGAGAAGCTGGCGCATCTCCAACCAGCATTGGTCAATCGCTCGTCTCCGCTGCTCCTGCACGACAACGCGCGACCTCATACTGCACAGCAGACGGTCTCCAAGTTGCAAGAACTGGGGTTGGAAGCTCTCCGTCATCCGCCCTACTCACCAGACCTTGCGCCTACAGACTACTACTTTTTCCAGAATTTGGATAACTTCTTGGCGGGAAAAAAATTTAATACCCGAGAGGCAGTACAAAATGCCTTTGAAGAATTTGTTGCCTCCCGTCCAGCTGATTTCTTTAAGAAGGGCATCAATAAACTGCCACTGCGATGGCAAAGATGCATTGATTGCATGGGTGATTACTTCGATTAATACAAATAAAAAATTCATGAAAAAAATTCGTTTAAATTTTTTCATACAAAACGGCAATTTCATAGGTAAAGACCTATTATTTTGTTGAGTATATGTTACTTGTTGACAGGCCTACACTGTCCTCTCATGTCTATCAACACTGTAATTGGAAACATTGTAAAAGCCCCTTATTTTTAAAAGAGGCACCGTGGAGTTTCTTGCCGGCTCTTATCCATAGGAAACAACCAATTGGAACCGTGCACCTAGCTTCTGACGTTTCATAAGTGCCCATGTTGGTTTACGTGTTTTTTTTTTTTTTTATTGTTTCTAGCAGTAGAAATTTTAAACCGAAATATAAATATTCAAACTCAAACTCAAAGCATTTATTTCAAATAAACCAATTACAGGCACTTTTGAATTGTCAAGGGATCGGTCAGTCAGAAAGATGAAGCTAGTTACCCATTCCAAAGCGTAGTAGGTACCTATGGAGAAGAACGGGCAAGAAACTCCATGGACACTCTTTTAAATCAAAAAATGGTTACAAAATATTGATTACATCGTTCATGTTGAAATTATGCATGTGAGAACGATGCAGAACGTTAAAAGCGTCCGTAATAAAAAGACAAAAGCAATTCAAATATTAAATTAAATTAAAATAAGCCGTGGCAGCTAAGAAATGCCCAGTCCCCACTGACGGCGCCCGTTCACGAACATGACGCATGACGCATTACTAAAACTATCTCAGCCTATGTATGTAATATATGTTTCCGCAATGAAAATAAAACTATGTCCTTGCTTACGCTAGTACTATAACGAGTTCATCAATAACAGTTCGGTTCTATAGCTTAGAATGAAAGAGGATAGCTTTCGTCCAACGGAGGGATTACCTACACAAAAATACCAGCAATCTAAGACATAAGGTCTACAACAAGTAGGTAGAATTTTCAACATACAGTAGGTACCTTTTATTGTGATCCAACAAAACAGTTCATTCGGAACGCAAACAACAGACCATTCGCAATTGATTGACATTCTTGAGCCGCTGCAGGTCCCCATAGACACACTGTGAAGGTTTCTAAACGTCCTCATATCCCATGGGGTGGTAAGAGAAATGCTTGCTACCTTTTGCGACACGGAGTCAGAAGTAAATGGAGCGCCAATGCGGATAGACGACGCTACAACATAGGTAACCTTAACTCAAGTGAAGTTAGTTTTACAAATCCTGTTATAGTAATATACTTTTTTCATGTCTGCCAAGTTAATGGTAAGAAGTCAGAGTCACCAGTACCTACGGACATCTGCACCTAGCTTCTGACGTTTCATAAGTGCCCATGTTGGTTTATGTGAAATAAAATATTTTGATTTTGATTTTGATTTAGCACCATCAGAGACAGAGCAGTTGCCTTGCCATCTTAAGAACAAAGCTGTAATTAATATCTCATGATGTGCCTGAAATTACAATAGCCATCCCTTCAACTTCTTATTAGTACCGTCAATCGCACGTCAGTGGGAAGTAATACTTTGTCCTATAACTGACCTTGTGTAGTACAGAGTTTCAAAAGAATACGAGGCCTCGTACAAAACTAGTATATTCTAGCCAGCTTATACTGGTTATGTTTTGTTACCACTGATATGCAGTCGACTGTACCTTTCGCAGTCCCATTGTGCTCGGTTCCTATGAACAAAAACTAATCGTTTTGCTTATCAATGGTAGAATTTTTTATTGTCAAACTGGGCATATAAATGGATTCGTAAGCCAATTTTACCTGTGATGGCTACTTCCATATGGGAGGGTCTACTATACAAAGCAATGAGGTATGTGCTTCATTATTGGTGAAGATACAAGAGTCTTAATTTAAACCAATAACGGTCCGTAAATTATAAGAATCGGCCATTAGTCCATTTACTATCGACTCCATGTTATCACGGCAATCGGCAAAGCCGTTTGGGAACTGAGGGGTCTTTTAAAATGGCCTATTTATTACTTCGGGATTCCTTTAAACCTTAGATGTAGAGAATCAGCCATTTATAGGTAGGTATCCATAAATTGCTGAAGACTTTTTTGTTCTCTATGAAGGAAAATGATTAATAATGGTGTCCCAATGATCGTTGAAAAAGGTGATAAAAATCTCCAAGTATTAACGATGCACTAGCTTTTGTCCACTGCTCCGTCCACGTGAAGGTTATCCCACGGGAACGTACTACTTACCGGGATAATAAGTATGTTATGTCCAAATCCGAACACACAGGCGCGATACGCGACGCGAATCAATCGCTTCTCTTGGTATCGGCCCCGATTTACGAGCTGTAGGTCGTGGGTTCGAACCCAGGCAGGCGCTTTACTTTGTGTAAATAATTTCATCACCACTGCTCTCAAAACGGTGAAGGAAAACATCGTGAGGAAACCGGCATGTCCTAGAACCAAAAATTTGAAGACATGTGACATCTACCAACCCGCACTGGGCCCGCGTGGTGGATTACGGCCCACTCCCTCTCAAAAAGAGAGGAGGCCTGTGTCCCAGCAGTGGGAACATTATAGGCTGATTATGATGACTCTTGAAACAAAACCTACATAACGTTAAGTTATACTCTTGAAACTAAACCAACATAACGAATGATATACTCATGAAACTAAACCAAAATAACATTATGATATGCTCTTGAAACTAAACCAACATAACATATGATATACTCTTGAAACAAAATCAACATAACATATGATATACTCTTGAAATAAAACCAACATAACATAACATGACGCCGGTAATCCCTGAAGGGTTAGGCAGAGGTATACCACCATCACCACTACCACCACCACCACCACCACTACCACCACCACCACCACCACTTACATTTCGCCAGTTATGTTTAAGCCAGTTTTTCGAGCCTATTGCCAAAATATCTATTGAGAAAATCCTGATGGAACACCCCGACCCAATAGCAGTTTGCCCAACCTGGGAATCGAATCCAAGACCACTCAGTAGTAAGAAACTTACGTAATTTTTCCCTTAAATTCTCTAGGCCTTTTTACCTGATACAGTATCATATTAACTTGGATACAAAACACATAGAAAATAATGTTAAACGTCACATGCTTTTGTAGGAAAAGAAATAGCAGGCGGAAATTATTTTTGCTCCCATTTTAGATTGAAAGCATAAAATAGAATACATCAGTTTAGTATATTACAAAATACAGTGCTTTGAGCTTACCTATAGTATTATTCACAGAACACGGAATCACCACCTATTCACAATCAAAATGACATCAAAGTATATGTGTCGTGAGGTGTTGGGCAGTACCGACCCCACGGACCCTATCTCCTGGAAGAAGTTTTGTTCCTTAGCTCTGGCTTGCCTTTATTGGCTGGCTGGAGTGAACAATGACGAGGAACAGAGCTCCCACCTCTTTCTTGCCTTTATTGGTCGGCTTGAGTGGAGATTCGCAAGATCAACCGTGCTCGGAGGAAGGGATGAGATGCTGAGATGCTGGTAGGGATCTTGACCGTACTTCCGGGATTGTCCTGATAGCCGCGGAATACCTCTCCACTCCTCTTAAGCTCCTCAGGACCCTGTTGATAATTTCCGACCTCCACGCGAACGACGCCGCGGGAAAAACCTAGTCTATAATATTTCCAACACCATTTCTCTTCACCATAACGCAATTCTCGTCCGCTCGAAAATAAAAAAGAAAACTTTAGACATTCCAATAAATTAGTTCCTAGTTCGTAACTAGAAATTAAAACTTAATTATGTAAAAGTTACGAGGAGTAAAGGCCCAGGACCACTGGTGCGTAGGATGTGCATGGAGAGGCATGGGCTCCGGGAGCGGGGTGCAAGAGGGTGCAATTGCACCCCCCTGGCTTCAAAATAAAATATAGATGTAAAAACATACACAACTAAAAAAATATCCAAAAATGCCTCATAGATTAAGCTAATTATTTTTAAAAGAATAACCATGTAGTTTCTTGCTAGCTCTTCTCTTCTTGCTTCTCTTCAAGAAACTACATGGTTATTCTTTTAAAAATAATAAGCTTTTACAATGTTTTCAAGTAACAGTGTTAATAGGTATGACCGGACAGTGTAGGCCTGTCAACAAGCACCACGTACTTAACAAAATAGAAACGACCAATTGGAACCGTGCACCTAGCTTCTGACGTTTCATAAGTGCCCATCAGCCCATGTAGGTTTATACGAGTATGAAATAAAATATTTTGATTTTGGAGAGTAGCATGGCCGTGGGTCGCAGTGGTTGATCGCGCCTACATTTTCATACTAATCGAATCAATAGAAGCGTAGCTTCGCTAAGCAATGGAACTACACCTTTAAGGTGGAGTTCGAGCGAAAAATTATTTTTGTTTTTACTTGTTTGGAAGTTTCCATTATTATTGAATGTTTTGTGTGTTCTGGCCCAAAGGTCCTGTTTAAATTGAGTTTCCAGATTAGATTACGTTTAATTAGAATTTCAGGAACCATACTGAAATTGAGAAGATTTTCGTACCTACTGTCCTGTCTGTCTGTGTGACTGAGTTGTTCTTCTGATACAACGTAACGGATGATGTAGTTTTCACCATCATTTAGAGAATTTATTCCAGAAGGTATAGGTGTATAAACGCTCCTTCAAACAGGCGCGACATGCGACGGGAATCGCACGCTACACAAAGGCACCACTTGTCGCGCGACGGGCGGTGCCCATATGCCGCGCTGTCGCGTTGCGCCTGTCTGCCTTAATACATTAATAATAAACTTACATACAATAAAGATATCTCGATTTTTGTCAAGCCGTTGAAACCGTGTGAAGCAGGGGCGGGGGTTGTCAATTAATAAAAATGATTATGACTTGCAATGCTGCTAAAGATTATCTATCTTTCTGCTTCAGATTTTTGGCACAAGTTAATTTAAATACCTAGGTACTCTCGTTACTTTAGGTACAGTCACCACAAGAGATAAGTACCCAGGGTCGTCGATATAGTTGAAGTTTAGTAAGAAACCGATGAATGTTTCCGAATAAAATTTAATTCGAAAACATTCATCGGTTTCTTAACTAACTTCAAATATTATATCTGACGACCCTGGTTACTTATCACATTTAGTTACCGTACTTTCGTTACTCAGGTAACGAGTAACGAAAGCCAATGAAATTTCAATCCAAAAAAAAAAACTAATAAAAATCAGAATAAATCACACTCTAGTACGCACCCGATCACCTTTGAATAAATAAACAGCAGTCTACACTAGTGAAGTCTAAAATAAAGCAAATAAAAGACTCCAGTAGAAAGGCCAGCTTAAATAATGCATTCGCGAATATTTTAAAGATTCATGCTTTCAAGTACACGGTACAGAATACCTAGATGTCTAGTCTGGATTAGTCTGAGCTGAAAACCCTGTCTGATGTGGCGTGAAATAGAATGCCTAAGGCTTAGAATGTTGTAGTACAGTCATGTAAGATGTAGACGCTGTCTTATGCCGGTTTTCACTAACACTAGCGTGACACTTAAATGAAAGCACGCTGTTGGATTTCACCGCTCCATTCTGAGCCGAGAGAGTATAAAATCCAACAGTGCAATAATATTTAGGCGTTCATTTAAGTGACACTGCCGTTTTGCCGAAAAGATTTTGCCAAAAGTTCACTACCCAAACAAATTTTAGCAACCTTTTTTTATACCAATGCAATGTTTGGAATGATTTTAGTAAACTCATTTTCATTTGGTCATATTTTGACTTGGCAGAATATTATCAAGGATAATGTCATTTAAGCAAATCTTCTAGGTCTTTAATCAAATGATTTATAACAGCAAAGAATCTTTAGACAATAAACGTTTGGTACCAATGATTTGATAAGACAAAAAATATAAAGGCAAAAATAATAATTTAAAAAATATATAAAGACAACTCAACTCAACTCAACTCAAAGCATTTATTTCAAATAAACCAATTACAGGCACTTTTGAATTGTCAAGGGGTCGATCAGTCAGAAAGATGAAGCTAGTTACCCATTCCAAAGTGTAGTAGGTACCTATGGAGAAGAACGGGCAAGAAACTCCATGGACACTCTTTTAAATCAAAATATGGTTACAAAATATTGATTACATCGTTCATGTTGAAATTATGCATGTGAGAACGATGCAGAACGTTAAAAGCGTCCGTAATAAAAAGACAAAAGCAATTCAAATATTAAATTAAATTAAAATAAGCCGTGGCAGCCAAGAAATGACCAGTCCCCACTGACGGCGCCCGTTCACGAACATGACGCATAGATCAGCACCATTCAGCTCAACCATTTTGAAGGGAACTTAATGATCCAACACACACGCCACCACCAGCGAGACATTAGAGTGAGCATGACAAACTCTCAGCCGCCAGGGCACATTCAAGTCAATGAAAGGAAAACCTATTAAATGGTAGCTTTATAGTAGGTGCATAGTACCCACACCTGTGCTATGCAATTATACAATACTAAAACATTGAATTTATACAATGCAAAGATAAGTTTTTAAAATTTTCAGCAGCTCCAACAGTTTCAAATGCTAATCAATTATTTTATGCGCCCTTGTGGAGCAGGACCAGCGTTGAGCCAAGCATTTTTATCAGCGATGTAATCCCCCAACTTATAATATGCCTGGCTGCATAGTGTGCGTTTTATACAAGATTTGAATTTAGTTTCATTCAGTTGAAGAATATGGGGAGGTATTTTATTGAAACATTTTAAACAGTACCCCATGAAAGATGAGTCTACTTTAGCCAGCCTGAAATGAATACCTACCTGACAAAAATAAGATTGCTTCAAAATGCAAGGGTGGGATAGGATGCAAGAGCGAGCGAAGCGAGCTCGGGACTTGGGGCACCCCGACTCGGACAGGTTACGTTAGAAGGCGGTCCCTTCGTGGTTATTTTTTTTCAAACCACCCAGATGTAGGAGCCCCGCTAGGCGGGGCTCCGTCCACTACGCCTTTTAATAGAAATGGTAAATTGAAAACTGACAATACTAAATATTTGGCTTATTTTAGTTTGCGTAAAATGAGTTATTCCAACCGAAATATTTGACTACATAAAAATTGGTAAAAGTACTAGTAGATAAACAAGTTATTGTTTAAACGTTCACTTGCCAAACATTAGGTTTGCGTTACAATTATTTGTGAAGAGATTTTTTGCTAAGTACTCGTAATAATTTGGCAAATGATTTCATTTGCCAAATTATTACGAGTACTTGAAAATTGTTTTGGAAGTGATAATTTGGCAATTTCTTTTCGATGAAACAAGGGAGACCCGACACCAAGTGTTGGTGAAAACGGGCATTAGACTAGTAAATGTGAGATTTCAGTATTATTTTCGTGATTACAAGGGGGCATTCTCGTTTTTTTTAAACAGTAAGAGTAGGTACAGACATACTATATTAAACGTATTCCCGTCGTTTTATTTCTGTCGAATAGAATAGAAAACAACACTCTTTATTAAGTACATCACAAAAAATACAGATATAAATGTAGAAATTTTACATAGGGTGACACAATGTGCGGTCTTATCGCTAAAAGCGATCTTTTACAGACAAACTTTTGATGGATTCAAGGGAGTAGGAGAGACAATACTGCACCATTTACATATACTTACAATAAATTCATACATACATTAAACATATACTTATCTATATACTCGTATGTATGTCGCAGCCGTATCATATAACAGGCTGTATTACAAATTGGCGCGCCCGATTGAAAAACATCGCCATTTTGTAAAGCGGCTACCTCACGTTAATCCGTATCGTGATGGCGATACATTCTAAAAAGCGACATTCAACGTTTAGCTTTACTGTCAAAATAAGCCAAATATTTAGTATTGTCACTTTAAAAATTACCATTTTTATATTATTATTATTTTAAGACCGTTAGCTTTAAAATTATGTGAATTCTAATCTCTTTTTCAAATCAATGATTTCGACTTAGATGGTTACATTTTAGCTTAAAATACTGCCCAGAAATACACTGAAAATCGCTACAATCAATTAGATTTGCCCCCATTGTTCCTCTGTGTGACCCTGAGGTCCGAAATCAGCAAAACAATTGTGTAAATAGCTTGGCAGGGGTCTAATACACATGTATTTCTCCAGGGACCGACGGTGCATCGCTACCGAACTGTGCGATAATAGTAATGGGATGTTATCGATGGAAATGTCGATAGAATCTGTAGATTTTATTGATTGAATGGACACTCATAATATCACGCCTTATTTCCACGAAGGTTTAGGCAGACGTGGACCTATAGAACACCCACATTGCGCCTGTTATGTTTAAGTTTCATGTAATAGAATGATGATGTATGGATGTGTGTTGTGTTCTATGGATTCTAAAGTCTGCATTAAGATGATTTTATATTTTTTTAGTTTAATAGGGTGCGAACCTATTGCCATGAACCGGGCACAAAATTAGAGTCCGGGCTGCTTCTGAGAAATTCCCGATAGAAATACCCAATACCATTTTGCCCGACCTGGGAATGGAGTAATTACTTATTTAGGCACCCACACATAGTAGATAACCATAGTTGTTGCAAGTGGCTTGGTAGTAATACAAACATTGAACTACTGGATAGTCCCTAAATAGCTTATCTTTTCAGCAAGACACAAGTTTTTTAAATTCAAAGCGAGGCGAAAAAGAAAAAAGTTTCTCTATGATTTTGAATGCAAAGTCTAAAATCATCAAATCATAACAAGTAACAATAACTAAACAGCACCGATGCTAATTCAAGACGAAAAACAAAAGGTCAAATTATCGATATCGATAAAACACATCACTATAATCTCCTTGTCTGCACTGCGACGATTCTTTTCAAGCATTCAGGTAATAGACTAATGTTTATAGGAACAAAGGAACAATCTAGGACTATCTGCAACGATCTATCTAGGCATTGTGCAGCGATACGTCTCGTGGAGAATTCGTTTGCGAAAGAAAATTGGTATATCAATACACTAGAAGACAATTTCCTTTTGATAGGAGGATGAGTTTCAAAGGACATTAGTTTGAGGACGTCTTGGGAATAATAATATCAGCCAGCCAGCTGAAACCCAGCGCTGGGGCTCTGTCCCGCATAGGGTCGTAGCATTATGCTGAGCGATTGCCGTTTTGCGTGGATATGACGCATATTTTCCCGTAACTTGTTCTTTTTGTATTTGTGTGTTTTTCTCTGCGTCATGTTTACAGCAAATAAACGTATTTTCTTTCAGCCTGTGATATTATTCAGGCAGGTGGATATTGTTTTTATTTACTCAGGCTAGAGGGATTTGTGGCTAAGTAATTACAGCCGAACCGGTCGATCGATCAGGTTAAGCTACGCTTGCCGCTATTGGCCCGTGGATGGGTGACCATCATACATACCAAGACCCCGCCGTGCCTCGGAATGCACGTTAAGGCGTTGGTCCCGGCTGTCATTCTTGGATCTTTGATAGTCGTTACGGGCTGCCAGAAGCCCAAAAGTCTGACAACCAGTCTTACCAAAGGGTATCGTAATACCCAGTAAGTTGGTTGTGGAGGTCAGATAGGCTGTTGTTCCTTGTAAAATACTGGTATTCAGCTGCATCCGGTTAGACTTGAAGCCGACCCCGACGTAGTTGGGAAAAGGCTGGCCAGGTGATGACTCAGGTTAGATGGAGCGACGGTCTTCGCAGGGTGGCTGGTAGCAGCTGGATGAGAGTTGCCGAGAATCCAGTTGAATAGCGTGCAATAGGAGAGGCCGCAGTGGACTGCTGTAGGCTGATGATGCGTCGTTGGTATAATGATTGAAAGCGCGACTGCCGAGTATGGAGTCCTGGCTTCGATCCCGAGATCGGGCAAAGTGTTATTGGGTCTTTCCATTGCGAATTTCTCAGTAGCAGCTCGGAGTTTGGATTTCTGTTTGTTCGATAACTACACCTCTGCCTACCCCTTCGGAAAATTCAGGCGTGATGTTAAATTATGGTACAGTACGATTCAAACTTAATGGCAGCTGTGAAGTGCGCTATTCGCTGCGCAGTACCTCACCCCGCACCCCCGCTGACACGTGAATTGGTTACTGTGCAGCGACTCGCCTCATGTTCCGAGCCGCCATTAAGTTTGAATCGTACTATACACGGTAATGGGTGATAATATTAAGAGTAGGAGAAGACTAAAGAAACGTTGGATGGACTGTGTGAAAGATGATACAGCTAGAGAGGGGGTGAATAGTGACTACCGAGATGATGACTAATAGAAAAGAATGGAAAAAGAGGTCACGCTGAGCCGATCCCATATAAATTGCCCTAAGGGCAAGAACAGGCGTGGCGACTACGTACCCGAAGACGCAGCATTAGAAGGTCTCCCACAAATTAGACCGATGACCTTGTGAAGGCCGCAGGAATCCCCTGGATGTGAGAAGCACAAAGCAGGTCCAAGTGGTGGTGCTTGAGGGAGGCCTGTGCCCAGCAGTGGCCGTCTTTCGGCTGAACTGACTTACTGAATGACAGGAAGATGATCATTATCCTTTACCTTGATGACATCCGTACAGAGAAGGAACGAGCAGTGATAACCACGATTGCTTACTTGAGGAGATTTACGAGTTTTCAGGTGTTTTCACGACACTTTCCTCAAAAAACCGTAAAACAGATGTTAAGAAATTTTGAAAAGATAATTGTTTTTTTTTGTATTTATATGTACAGTTAGTTAGTTAGTCATTTAATTTAGTACCTTATGTTAATAGTTAGTTATGTTAAATATTTTACGAGGAATAAATCAAAATGTAAATAAAGAAAATTTTACACTTGTTTTATTTAAATTTTCTCGTTCAAAAATTTTCATAATTTCAATTCTTGGCAGTAGACTGTGCCTAGAATTGAATATAACTTTGAAAATGCACTTAGCTCATTATAATTAATATTCTGGTGCGATTCTGCTAAGTTTATTAAGTATGTCTATTGTTTTAAGACAGAGATGTACTTATGTACACCTAAATTTCGCCAGTTATGTTTAAGTCCCATGTAATAGGGGGCGAGACCGCGAGATTATTGCGATCAATCGGGCGCTAATCTAGACTCCAGGCTGCATCTCAGAAAATCCAGGTGGAAAAACCCAATAACTTTGCTCGACCCGGGAATTGAACCCAGGACCTCATTCATGCTCAGCAGTAGCGCTTGCGACCACTAGACCAACGAGGCACTCAGTATTTTTTTTTAAATATATTTTTAGTACAATATTTTTAATTAAATAAACCAAAGCTCGGTTTCACATTCTCCAGATAACTCTTCTAGTGCCCAGATAAATTCATACTTAAATGAAATATTCCATTGTTATACAAGGGGCTAAAATTACCCATTATATACGAGGTAGTGTCCGGGAGGGAGTAAATGGAAACCGAGTTATAATGGGTTTTTAGCACCGTGTGTTACACTCTACGTTTCACTACAATTACGAGAAAATAAAATAATCCAATACAATATTAAATAGTTCACTTTTTTTATTTCTTCTGTAGCCGCAACGCAATGCACGCATTCTACCGAAGAGAATTAGTTCGATTTTCAAAAATAAAATGTTCCTTTTTT
Source organism: Griposia aprilina (assembly GCA_916610205.1). Classification (NCBI taxonomy): domain Eukaryota; kingdom Metazoa; phylum Arthropoda; class Insecta; order Lepidoptera; family Noctuidae; genus Griposia; species Griposia aprilina. The sequence continues at coordinate 4,555,797 of OU744285.1, read as the reverse complement.
ATGAAACAGTAAAAAGTCGAGTCTTTATTCATGATTATTCTACTTATATGAATAAAGAATTTCTCATTTTTGTAGGCTCGTTGGAAACACACAAAAATGAAAAATAAAACTTTTCTCCAGAGGAAAATATGTTATTTTATCTCCTCTCAGGTACGCTACAATGACGGACTTTTCGACCAAGAACAGGGAAAAGTAAGTTGTATGGACTTATTTAATAATAATACGAGTACATACCTACCTAAGTAAACTAACAAAACAAATTAATTGACAGAACTATCCATTTTTAAACAGTAAATAAATAAAGCAATCACTGTTGATATCAAAGTATCACGCATTCTATTTTCAGAATACAAACCCCTTTATTTTACCCCCTATATTTCGCTTTCTTAACTGTCCTGTTGTTAGTTGTCCTACGAATTATTTATCAAAGATCTACAAAGGCTTCACATTCAATTGTTTCAAGCTACAAATTATAGGGTAGACTTTCTGTTAAAAGGGAAATATCAACACGTTAAGGTTAAAAATAAAAGGGATCGGGGTCTTTGACAAGTAAGTGACGTGTCATTATACTACGGATTTATAGAATGTCACTGCTTATAGACGGGGAGCTAGTCACAAAAGTTTTATGTTATCTAAGAGTTTTTATATCGATAGCGAAAGGTTTTTTTGCATTTTTTTTTTAAATTAGGATAATATATATTTAGTAACTTTACAGGAGAGCGCGTCAAAGATTTTAAAAAATCTCTCAGATTTTGGTTAAATCTGATAGGATAGAAGTATGATAGGAAAATGTAGCTATTGCCTCGTTGACTCATATTTTCAAGGTTGGTTGGCATTAAGACTTAACCGAAATCTGACTTAAATATTAGTTACAATGTTATTTCTTGCAGGTGTCGATATGCTGAAACTCAGATATCATAATTCCGCGATTTCTTCGATGTGTCCTGCGGACAAATTCATATTTTCATCTTTAGTGTACAATATAATAGATAAATAGAAGAAACGCGGAATTTCCTTTTAAAATAATTCCACTGACATTACATCCCTACTCAAAGGTACGTTTATCTTGACTGTGACTTTTTCAAAAATGATCTTTACGTGTATATTTTCAAAGAAAGTACCTATGAAGTTTCTTTCCCATTCTTCTCCATACGAAACTACCTTTTGGACGGAACATACACCTTGAAAATTCAAAAGTGCCTGTATTAGGCTGTATTAGGGGGTGGGGGGTGTCTGTGTTTATTTGAAATAAATGCTTTAAGTTTGATCCACATCTATTTTCCGCATAGTTTTTTCGGTAAAACATTATCCGAAAAATCCTATACGCATCGAAATAAGCTGCCAGTTGTCAAACCAGAGTTCTTTTTTCAAAAACCACAAATCTATTTAGCGGTTTGCTTTTATACACAGATCACTGTCCGAGGCTTGTGCGCTGTCGGCTCAATTTGCATAATAAATTGTTGGTCTCATCGATACTAGTACAGTCAGCGCGTAAATCTATACATGCTTGTGCAAAATGTTTTTTTGTAGAGCAGATGTTACCCTGTTTTTTGATAACTGTTATTTTTTACATATTATTATTATCCATGATAAAATGGCTAGGCTTAGGTTAAATATTTTGCTAGCTTTTATAATAACTACTGGCGCGCCCCAAGTTCGCATATACTGATGTGACGACAGGTCAAAATATTGACATTTATCTGCTATATCTAAGTTAAATACTAATGTTATTATACACATAAACCTCCCGGAAAAATTCTTCAAATAATGATGAAAACCACGTCAAAAACCATTGTCTAGTTTAGAAGAACTATGCGGTCAAACAGACACGAAAAGCGGCTTTAATTTATGATAAGTATATATAAAAAACTAGCTTTTGCTCGCGGTTTCGCCTGCGCGGAGGTCGGAAATTATTCCACAGGAAGTAATGTAATAAAAGGTACCCTATGTCCTAACCCAGGTCATGGCCTACCACAATCCGTTCTGCCGTTAAGGTGTGAAAATGTAATAGACAGACAGACAGACAGACAGATAATAAATTCAAATAATAACTTGAAAATAATAATATCATTAATTTGAAATACTTTAGCGTCGCCATTGACTACGTGGTCGGTATATACTTACATGTATAAATGTTATCCACGTTATTTTATGACTTTAAATTATAATAATTTAGGACCAGATCGACCGATTTTAATTAAATAAAGACTAAATTCCTCTAAATACCATTTCAGACACAAATCTACATGGTCTTCACATGATCTGACCAAGATTATGTCTGGACTTTAAAAGAGACCGTGACCTCTGAGTTTCTTTCGGCCTTTCTTCTCAGAGTAGTCAGATAGAAAACACCGACCTCATCTAGTTTTAAAATATGATTGACGTGTAAAAGTGTTTGTACAAACCTACTTACAGAAATAAAATCATTTATCATTTATCAATGTTACCGCAAGATACGGACTATGACTATATTTCCAATCTATTAAATCTCTTAAAAAGAGTTACACGCGGCTACATATCCAGCTATACATTTCCGGTACCGTAAAACGGGGTGAATAGGAACGCAGGGGTGAATCGTAACGAAACTTTAAAAGGAATTTTAACATTTAAATAATATAATTTGTTGCCAACAGGGACACGTAATCGGTTAATTATAATACGGTATACACGTTAGAGTCCTTTTTGGCGACAGACTATAATATTTCAATGTTAAAATCCCTTTTAAAGTTTCGTTACGATTCACCCCTGCGTTCCTATTCACCCCGTTTTACTAAGCTGACCTCTCATTGTACGGAAGTTCTGTACAATGCAAGATCAGCTTATACTGGAAATGTATAGCTGGATGTGTAGCCGTGTGTACACAAAAAAATCTTTATAGATATATTATAGAAGATACACAACTGGCTTATAAATAACTAGCAAAATGTGGGTGTGCTATAGGTACACCTCTGCCTAACCCTTTGGGGAATACAGGCGTGATGTTATGTTATGTTTGTTGTGTGTTATGGAAGATACAGTTTTCATTAAAGTCACTATTTCAAGAAACAGACATTGTTATTATTTCTGTTTGTGACAGTACCCTCATGAATATATTATTGCGTGTAACGTCGATAACCAGCGCTAAACAATATGGTGATATTGTGCCTAAGCACCCTAGGCTAGGAGCTAGTGTTCGAGTAATATTATCATGTCTTTAAGGTAATTTATGGGGGAGAGCTAAGCCTAGAAGGGCCTGGTAATTACATATAGTGCCCTCTAACAGTTAGTTGATATTTTTCCACTTCAGCTGAGATCCATGTTTTTTTATTTCTCTTTTATCCTTTATTAAAAAGAAGCCAGGTTCTTAATAATTAATTACTATCTAGCCTATGAGACTTAAAAGCAATTTTAATCTAACTTAATTTTTTACGTGATAATTATTTTAAAACTTAGAATAGTGTTGATTGTACTTTACAAGTCCGTTCCACTTTCTTAGAGTTTGATATAATGATATACACACTTTGTTCATGTGTTATTATGTGTGTCATTGTCACTATTATTTCTACACTTTTTACACTACACTAACTCAAAAGGTTTTGTTCGTTTTAGTCTTCGCACTATATTTGTTTGGTCTAACAGCTGAATTGCCTCGATGTTCACATGTCGGTGGAGTCGGTGTTCATGGGCCTCATCAAATCTTTGGATTATGTTGGTGACTGGTTCCATTTTTAGGTCACGATGGAGGTCGTCATTTCTTATATACCAGGGCGCATTAACAATACTCCTGAGTACCTTATTCTGGAATGTTTGTATAGTTTTGATGTTGCTTGGTTTAGTACAGCCCCACAGTTGGATGCCATATGTCCTTAATGGCATAAGAATATGCTTATGTAATAAACGAATAAAAAAAATGCTACATTATGATTTAAAATAATAAAAAATCAGGTTTCTGATAATTTTTAATGATAAGTCATAGGTAGTTGAACTAGTCAATAAAAACGTTATAGTATAATTGAAACAATTTGAAACTAGAATTTTAAATCATCACACCTGAAGTTGAAAAATGTCAACTAACTTTTTGAAGGCACTGTATTTAATAGTCCTCCAAACTGAATTTCGGACATGGTAACCAATCTCAGCGGAGACATCGACGCGAAACATATTATAGTGTACAAGCGTGTGCGCAGACAGACACAAGTACATTCTCTCTTCCCTCACTCTCATAGTCCGATGGGACGGCAATCCGACACGACCGGAGAGAGATCAGGCGCAGGACCAAGGGCTTCACGGGCGAAGCACGGTGGTATAATATCGCAAACTTCAAAACCCCCAAAAAAAATAAACATGAATAATTATTATAACATAACATCACACCTGTATTACCCGAAGGGTTAGGCAAAGGTGTACCTATAATACACCCTCATTTCGCCAATTATGTTTAAGTCCCATGTAACAGGGGGCGAGCCTATTGCCAACAACCGGTCACAAATCCAAACTCCGGGCTGCTACTGAGAAATTCCAGATGGAAAAACCCAATAACACTTTACCCGACCCGGGAATCGAATCCTGGACCTCGTGCTCAGCAATAGCGCTGGCGACCACTAGACCAACGAGGCAGGCTCATTGTATATTATATAATATTTTACACTTTGCCCGAAGTTTTGCCCGCGGGGATGTCAACAAAAAAACCACGGGGACGTACTACCGGGATTAAAAGTACCCTATCTCTAGGAAAACAATGTATTAATTCCGTAATACATTGTTTTCATACAAATCCCAGTCGACATGATTTTTTCCGACATCTTAAACAATCAACGTCATATTTCAGAAAAGGAGACGTTTCATTTTTGTATGGACCTTTGGCTAGGACGTGTACATTCCCAGAAAATCTGTGAAATGTATCTATAAACATGTAAAAGGCAATGATTTATACAATTTATTTGTTTTGTAAACGTACAAAAATAAATTTGAAAATGTTTGACATTTGTTGTGAGAAAAATGGAGACATAATGACAGCTGACAATGACATTAATGTTATCTTTCAATAACCTAAAACGGGGATACTTTATGATTGACAACGACAGTCCCGACAGTGTATGTCAAAATAAAACGTTCAGAAATCGGAAGTACAATGGCGAAGTAGATTTTATTAATCAAACTAGGATATTATTACATGTTTCCATTAGTAACATATTAGAAATAGGTGTAATAGATGAATTAATAATACAGCGATACCTGTCTATAATTATATTTAAAAAAAATGTATTTACGGTTTCAAATTAATTTCAAATCGATTTTGATTTCAGAACGCATGTTATCAGGACGCCGCCATAGTGTGGCCACAACGACAACAATAGAAATAATTGAAAAACTTTAATTTGTGTGTACAACAAAGATAACATTCTCAAATTCACGGATTAATATTTTTCCTAATTTCAGTGTATTTTTCCCCGTTTTTTGATATAATGTACAAGTGCTAGCCAAAAATTAAACATCTCATTTACAAAAAACCTGTAATGGATCATACAAATAAACCTTCCTCGTGAATCACTCCGTCCATTGGTGAAAACCGTATGAAAATCCGTTCGGTAGTTTTTGAGTTTATCGCGTTCAGACAGACAGACGCGGAGGGGGGTCTTTGTTTTATAATATGTAGTGATAGTCCCGTCTCGTTAGAAAACTTTACACAGTTACGAAACCCCAAAAATTGTTCACAGTAAATCTTCAAGTCTATTAAAAAGCCATAAAACATGGCTTTCAAAATTAGCATTTAGTAATCCTCAATTTAAGAGTCAATTAAAATTTATATCCATTTAAAAAGGTATAAATTCGTCTGATAGCTATTTTAGATAGCATTGGAAATAAAAAACAAACTCCCCTCGCTATATTTTATGTAGCATCTGCTTGGAAGCATGGTAGTGTCACCGGCCAAGTTCGGGCGCGTTACTGGACCGTTGACTAGTACTGATAAAGTACTTTCGGACCGTGTGCTGCTGTGAAAAGAGAGCTCAAAACAGAGCTATTTTTTAAGTATCCTTTGGACAGGGTTAATTTAAATTGGCTAGCTAAACTCCGCAGCCGCGATGGATATAGATAGTTAAACACGATAAAAATAAAGATTTGATGTTTTTTTTTGAGAGGATTTATTAATTTATTTTGTTTTATCATGTTTAGCCACCGCGTCTGCGGAGTTTACTTGCAGGTGTACTTTTTAAAATGCCTACTTGCAGACAGTTTTAAGGTACTGTGGTGTTGCTACGTGTATTCAATAATTACTAGAGGGTCGTAGAGGTAAAGCAATACACGCAGTACTCCTTAGAACGTAAATATATTTTATCAAGGAATTGTACACTGGCAGGCCCTAGCTCTGCCTGTCTACCTATTAAAACAACCTACCATCACCTTTCCTATAAATCTTATTTTAAACTCGCTTGACTGTTCGAGGCAAACCAACGATAATATATATCCAGCCAGTCAACATAAGGTTGACACATGCAGACAACCTCTACATGAGCTACGCCCACCCTTAAATAAAAGGATCGACGCAGTCGTGTTTTCAAACAAGACTTTTATTTACCACCTCGAACAATCAGACTCTTCCTGCCTATACCTATAAGAATAATTACCTAACGCCAGAAATATATTATACAATATGAAGTCCAACTCTTACAAGAGAAGGCTTAAGGACAGGACGAACGATTTGCGTATCTGACTAAGATATGTGTCAGGTAAGAAAAACATTACTATATGTTACCACATACATGAATAAATTAACATTCGCCATGCTTAAACCTCGTCGCGCCAAAACTGGCAAAAAGATGCGACGTGGCTTCCTAAAAACAAATAAATTGAAGTGACAAATTCACAACAACCCTGAAGGAGTTTAATGAAAAGAATGAAACTTAACATCGTAAACTTCGACCCCATCGGACGGTATGAGTCGGAGGGAGAAAAGGCTAAGAAGTCGGAGCTCATCAACAAACCTTTTTCAAGCACATACTCCAGAGGAAAAATCTCAAAAGCCTATTCGATCTCACCATTTCAAACTTCATTAAGCATCAGCCAGTGCTGATTAAACTGTGGGTTCTCAACAACATTAAGTTTAACCATTGATGTTGACTCAACATCCTTTGCAAGAGCTACGCTCCTTTAGCAAAGTTGGTTACAACTCAGAGAGTATTCAATCCAAATTCGAACTGATGGTGTCAACACAACACCCTTTGCAAGAGCTATGCCCCGTAAGCAAAGTTGGTTCGAGTTTAGACTGAGTATCACCCTCCCCTCTAAAAGAACCACAGTTTCCAAAAAAATAAAAAATATCTCTTGACTCGCATAACTATGATCTGGAGTATGGCTATGCTATCACAGCCTAGTGAAATCCAACTATTATTGAAGACGAAGATGCCTTCTCCCTCAGACTTCTTGGTGTGGCGAGGTGTGACACCTCACACGCACCCAGCTGCGTCCAAAGATTGCTCCCCATATATGAAAAATATAAATGAAAACACATTAATACATTGTATCATATTATCCAAACTAAAATAATGAATTAATCTAAATGATGTTTACATCTAATTGACATCTATATGACAATAAATGACAATACAAAAAGACAATAAATTATTATAAACTGACATGAAAAGGTTTTAATCTACATACATATACAATATCCCTGAATTTCCTATGATTTAATTTTTTAAACTTATATTTTAAAAAGGAAAAAATCTTTATAAAATAATTATTCATTTCTCTAGACTTTCTTTTAAATTTATTCATTTTTGGAAAGAAGTCTTTTATTTTATTTTTTCTAACATGTGAGACCTTTTTCTTTACCAGAACTTTTCTTATTGTATTGTTAACAATACGCTGATGATATGATGGGACATTACGAAATCTTTTGCTGTGGTAAGAATGAATTATAAAATGACCACCTACAGATTTGACTATTTTACGAGTCAATGCATTTTTGACCAGATCAACCACTATTTTTATTTTATTATCATTATTTCCGACAATATGTGACACCGCGTCATCCTCGACTATCTCATTGTCACCATCTAACTCTGAACTAAACTTTAATTTACAAATTTGGTCTGGAGTCACAGATAACTGCATATTCTCATTTACTGTGGTTATCAACGACATATTATCGATTTCCTTTATATTTGAAAGTAAAATAAAATTATCCTCGTTAGATTGATCATCACCGTCGTTATATTTGTGTGATTCTTCGACGTGATCAATATCTTCGTTTAATAAGGACACATTCTGCTGTTCTGAAACATGGCTATACAATTTAATATAAGGATTAGTCTGACCCGATTCATCAAATTTGTCCTCGTGTTCATTCTCGAACACTTCGACTGGTCGTTCCTCATCATTCGCAGGTCTGCACTCTTGGCAGCTGCGCTCGTCATCAACATCGTGGTCATCACTGCCTGCTTGGCAGCTTTGCTCATCAAAAATTTGGTCATCCTGTTTTACGCTAGAAAATGTAATAGCATCATTATCTAAATTAAAACAACTTTCTTGCCCGTCTTCATTGGCCATATCATATGCAAATTCATCTTCTTGCACTCTATGCCCTATTTTAGAAATGCATCTGCATGGGAACTCAGCTTTAAGCTGGTCACAGATCGCTACAAAACTCATACCTTCCCGGTATATAAATTTGTGAAAAGCTAGGGCAGCACCCTGAAAATATGCGCTCACTATTAGCGCCCAATCGCTTTCTCGCCATCCGTAGCTGGTAGCAAAATCCTCGAAAGCGTCTAAAAAAATGTCTATGCAATCGTGGCTTGAGCCCGTGAAAATCTTGAGCCATCTCGCTTTTTAAATTATAAAATTGATAAAACCACTTAGCTTTTAAATTACAGTGACTTCACTTTTGTTTCACCTTTTCATATTATTATAAACTTCGCACAATATAACGCTTTGTGCACGCAACACGAGAAACGAACTTGTGCAATATTTTATTTGGCTCTGCACACGCCTTAAAAATAATGGGAGCTTGCGTACTTTTGCGCTTCGGCGCCTCCACCAATTGTGGTGTTGCTACGTGTATTCAATAATTACTAGAGGGTCGTAGAGGTAAAGCAATACACGCAGTACTCCTTAGAACGTAAATATATTTTATCAAGGAATTGTACACTGGCAGGCCCTAGCTCTGCCTGTCTACCTATTAAAACAACCTACCATCACCTTTCCTATAAATCTTATTTTAAACTCGCTTGACTGTTCGAGGCAAACCAACGATAATATATATCCAGCCAGTCAACATAAGGTTGACACATGCAGACAACCTCTACAGTACACTCATTTGTAACTCTTATGGATGATTTACTTTCTCTCTCTTTCTGATTTTCTTTTTCTCTTATTAAAAAGAAAAACATGTTTTTCTCTTTATTACATTCCTACTCGTAATAGTGGTTCTTCTTAAGTCACTATGCATTTTTCTTGACAAAATGTCATAAAAAATCTTAGGTTTTATTATTTATTTTCCAAAACTAAAAAAAAATACAAAACTTGGCCTATTTCTAAATCTTTTCAAAAATATAATAACTTATTACAATATTAGATGAACGTCATACAAATAAGATTAATTCTTCAACAAATTGTAAATATTTAATTTTGTTGGTCATAAATCTGCGATGGGGTGACATAATAACTTATAATAATATGTAATGCGTACCTGTGACACACAGGGGCGTGAAACGGCGAACATTATGTATAAAATAATATTTTAATAGACGTTATTTATCTTGGCTGCAGCCTTTTTTTTTTTTTTTTTGGTTTGGGAATCATCAAGTGACCTCTCCCGCTCTGGGCGGAGCGGAAGGGCGTGTCAGACTCTTACTGACTAAAACCCACCCGTGTTCCTTCAGTTGCCTGTGCGCCAGGGCCACGGTAACTCTTTCGAACAATCCGCGACCCCGGCAGGCATCGGCCCTATCGGACCCCGTCAATTATGCTGACATCTCTTTGAGGCGCGCGTGGAACACAACGCGCCGTCAACCCGGGCCTGGTCCTTACCGGACGGCGAGCTATCTTGGCTGCCGCCTGCACTAGGTATCAAGTTTTCAACATTCTCCTGCCGTTATCCCAATCTATTTGGGGTCGGTCCAAAATTGTTTTTTCTTCCGTACTTCTCTATTAAGGTCATATCACACATATCAACTTGGAAAGGGAACGTCACCGTATCGCCTTTTGCCTCGCCTTCAAACAGGCGTCAACCTAACGTAAGCACGTAACCAACGCGGAGCAGCAGCTCCGATACGTCGACTCGGCTACGGCTAGGCGACGCCGCGCTTACGGCTCACCGACCCCGAGACGAGGCGATTACGTTACGATTCCGATTAGTGTACGTTGTAGTAAGGAGTTTCATGGAAAGAATACTGAATGGCTCGAGTTGATACGGTGTCGATCCCTATCTGATTTGTCGTCTTTTATTTTTATTTTTTGAATTTTGTGAACTAGTAGTAACTGTAAATACTACTTTGAAACTGATAATTATGTATCAGTTCAAATTAGATATCAGTCAATTTTGTTTTGCAATTTTCTCCAGTTTTTTGAGTATCAAAAACAATTTGTATCTTTTTTTAAATGTTTCTCTTAATTTTGTAGGTTTTGTTTATCTTAATTGCAATTTTAATCTTTTACTGTACAATATCTTGACTCTAACCGTTTTGTAAATTAACATTTCCTATCTAAGATAGCCGGGAGATCTGTAACACAGGACCCTCCTATCTCAGATACCTTTCTCTGTGCATTCTATTAACTAGTGTCTGTATTATGATGTTGAAATAAATAAAGATTTATGATTATAATTATCTCGGTAATCATCCCTTTTCTAGCCATAAATTATCTTTCCCACAGTTCACCCATCGTTTCTTTGGTCTGCAGCATCGAGTTCGATGCATGAGATTATTATTCAGTAATCTGTCGTTTGAATTTTTGAAACACAAATATTTATTACTAGCTCTTGTCCGCGACTTCGTCTGCGATCCAGATGAAAAGTAGCCTATGTCCTTACCCAGTTCATCGAAATCCGTTCAGCCGTTTTGCCGTGAAAGTGTAACAAACAAACAAACTTACTTTCGCATTTATATTATTAGTTAAGATTTATTACATAATTAGATACATAAAAGGGAGTGAAAAGCCAATGTCAAGATTAACTTAGGTACAGCCAAACCAGTAGCAATGAATACGAGTCCAGTATACTTCTGTATTTTGAAAAAGCAATTTATACGTACAATGTTATTTTAGCGCGTGGCAAAAATAGGAACTAACGCCGTCATCTTGTTTTTAACTGAGTTCTTAAAAAGGAGATTCTCGTTTTTTTTTATATTGTACTAGCTTTTGCCCGCGGCTTCATCCGCGTGGAGGTCGGAAATTATCCCACGGGAATGTACTACCGGAATAAAAAAGTATCCTGCATGTTACTCCAGGTTATAAACTATCCGTGTTCCAAACTTCATCTAAATCCGTTCAGTAGTTTTTGTGTGAAAGAGTAAATGATAAATGATAAATGATTTTATTTCTGTAAGTAGGTTTGTACAAACACTTTTACACGTCAATCATATTTTTAAACTAGATGAGGTCGGCGTTTCCTATCTGACTACTCTGAGAAGAAAGGCCGAAACAAACTCAGAGGTCACAGTCTCTTTTAAAGTCCAGACATAATCTTGGTCAGATCATGTGAAGACCATGTAGATTGGTATCTGAAATGGTCTTTTGAGGAAAGAACCACACAGATTGAGTGGACCTGTCCAGTCAGTGCACGCATTTGTCAGTAATCGTGCAGCTCAACTCAGGAAGTCAGAACTTAAGGAGCTCAACGATTCGACGAACAATACCAAAGAAAGGACATTTGGGTAGGCCACATAAATTACTCAATCTGCCAGATCATGATCAAAATTAACTGCGAAAAAAAAAAGCAATGACCCACATAATCCTCACATTCACAATAATTAAAATAACATACTACTTTACAAGTAAATACTCATGTCATTGTGTATATAAAAGTCAACAATGTCAATGTGTATATAAAAAAAATCGGACATAATGTTTGAGAACCATGTAGATTGGTGTCTGAAATGGTCTTTTGAGGAAAGAACCACACAGATTAAGTGGACCTGTCCAGTCAGTGCACGCATTTGTCAGTAACCGTGCAGCTCAACTCAGAACTTAAGGAGCTCAACGATTCGACGAACAATACCAAAGAAAGGACATTTGGGTAGGCCGCATAAACTACTTAAACTGCCAGATCAAGAATATAACTGAAACAATGACCCACATAGTCCTCATATTCTCAATAATGAAAAAAATATAATACTTTTTACGGTAAATATTCATGTCTAAAATAGCTAGCAAATTAAAATCAACATTCACCGTGTAAATTTATTGGAGCAGCTCAATCCCAAGCCTTTTTGTCCTCAATATAGTCTTTCACAGTATAATAGGCTTTCTGGCATAGTTTCCGTTTTATAAAAGATTTGAATTTATTAAAGCTTAGATCTTGAATGTCGCTAGGAAGTTTATTATAAAAACGTATACATTGGCATCTAAACGAGCCACCTATTTTCTTGAGCCTGGTTGTAGGAACAATAAATTTGTGTTTGTTTCTAGTATTTATATTGTGGATATCACTGTATTTTTTAAACAGATTAATATTTTTATGTGCATACAAAAGATTTTCATAAATATACTGAGAAGGCACAGTAATTATATTAATCTCTTTAAATTTATCTCTGAGGGAGTGTCTGGGACTTAATTTATAGATAGAACGAATTGCCCTTTTTTGTAAAACGAAAATTGTCTGGATATCGGCGGCATTTCCCCACAACAGAATACCGTACGACATCACACTATGAAAATAACTAAAGTATACTAAACGGGCTGTCTCTAAATCAGTTAAACCACGAATTTTTCTAACGGCGTATGCTGCAGAGCTAAGCTTTTTTGACAATTTATCTATGTGGGGGCCCCATTGAAGCTTGATCTATGTGGGGGCCCCATTGAAGCTTGGTAACAAACATCCATCCATCCATCCATCCTCCTCACAAACTTTCACATTTATAATATTAGTAGGATAGGAAGTAATGTGTTCATCGATGTTTTCTGTCAATTGTGAACCGATTTAGAAAAATCTTTTTCATAGCTTGCGCGGTGGTCCCATATAAATTTTGTTAATTTTGCTTCGGTCATTTTTGAGTTAACTTCAATAATACGTATTTTTCTCATTTACCTACTGTATGTTGATGATGTTGTATTAAATTCTTGTCACTGTTATTCCAATAGCAAGAAGTGCGGTATACGAATTTGTGTGGGGTAGCCGTAGGTACGTACGGCACCAACAACAACTAAAAAGAGAAAAATAAAAACTTTTTTTTAAAAAACAGGCAACTTTTTTCCAAAAAAAAAACACTACAAAGTGAAAAATAACTTTAAATTCGGAAGCCAGTGTTCTAATTTTGTATTTACGTTTTTTGCCACAGACTTCCGAAATTAAAGTTATTTTTCTTTTTGTATTATTTTTTTTGAAGTCTGTTTTTGTTTTGTAAAAAGTTTTCATATTAATATACAATGACAGCATTGACAATTTCACAGATGTTTACCAACAACGCCCCCTGTCAATGTATTTCAGGCCTCAAAAGATCCTTGCAGCACTCTAGTTAGAACGTGACAACAGATTACACATTGCAATAAGAGATAATCCACTTATAAGAGAGGGTATGTATGGACAAATATGACAAAAAAAAAAACACAGCAATGCTACGTAACTTATTTTAATCATATTTGATAGTATTTTTAAACCGGTAAACGAATTACTCATCATGGAGGTGTACCCACGAGCAAAGCTAGTATTTAAACCTTCAAAAACTACACTTAAAAGCTCGTTAAGCTCCTCAAACTGTCCGTCAGTATGTCACGCATGTAACGGTGCCGTTAATAAGGAGTTTGCCCATAAATCATGGCCCGGGCATAATTAAATGTTAAATCATTTTTATTCACACGGTAAATCAGTGCGGCACTTTTATTTAATACGGTACTGTCTATCTTCATGGCTGTTTTATAAATTAAAACATGGAAGGAATTTAAATTTTAAAGAACAAAGGATAGTTTTGAAAGGAGTTATCATTATTTGTAGGGACTTGCAAATATAGATTGTTCTTTCCTGATTAATTTATTGCTCGTTTTATATTAATAGGTAGAAGAATTCAAATACTTAAAGAAGCCCCTCTTTGCTAAATAATAACAGCCGCACGGGTCGATCTTCAAGGTTAAGCAACATTTACTAAGGTCAGTCCATGGATGGATGACCATCTATAACATACCGAGGCTCCTCCCGGCTGTCATTCGTAAATCGGGTCGGGTCGTTACGGGTAGTCAGAAGCCCTAAAATCTGACAACCAGTCATGCCAAGGAGTACTTATCGTGCTACCCAGTAACTGGGTTGTGGAGGTCAGATGTATCCGGTTAGACTGGAAGCCGACCCCAACGTAGTTGAGAAAGGATAGGTAGATTGAGTATTGGAATTTAAATACTTCATTAGAAATACTACAAACAGTGCTGTAGGTAGGTATTGTAAAGGTTGAGTGCAAGGGAACGTTACATCATGCAGGCTTCATGTTCGTGAACGCGTGCCGTCGGTTGGGACTTGTCATCTCTTAACTGCCACGGCTTATTTTTATTTTTAATAGTATATTTTGAAATGTTTCATATTTTTTTTTTACATTGTTCTCACATACGCAACAAGAATAATGTACCCAGAATTTTGTAATATCTTGATTTAAAAAGAGTGTCCTTGGAGTTTCTTGCCCGTTCTTGTCCATAGAGATCTAAGTTTTCGAATAGGCAACGAGCTTCAACTTTCTAACTAACTGACCAACTCTTTGACAATTCAAAAGTGCCTGTAAATGGTTTAATTGAAATAAATGCTTTGAGTTTGAGTTTGAGCTAGTAGAAAAATAACTGATGCATTCGATCACTGCATTTAATTTAGGATAAGTTTCAAAATTTAATACGAGTATGCAGCGATTGTTTTCATAAAACAAAACAACAGTTACCCTTGAACCTTGATTACGTAACACACTCTCTATCACAATCTGAATCATTTTGATGCCTATTGCTAATCCATTGTTTCGTATGTTCGAAAAATTTGTCTGCTCAACAACGTAATAACGCAATGAATGTTGTTGAACTGTCAAAATGAAAGCTATTTCTACTGTTAGTGTGTTAAGCAATTACCCCGCTGGTTTGCATGGGTGATTTTTTACCGCGACGATTTTTTTATAGCGCACTTGATTTTCAACTCTCGGCGGAAAGCAGAGTGTAAAAATTCAGGTGCGCGAAAAAATATTCGGTTATGTGAACCTTGGCTTATGTGATAGGCACGTCTTCATGAAATAAATAGCTAAAATTCAATATTGCTTTTTATTTTCTTATGTGCCGCGTACCCATATACACTGACGAGCAATACAAAAACCCATTAACTTATCATCAAATATTTCCGAAACCACGTAAGATAGATTCTAGAAGTGAGAAAGCAACATTCAAATGTATTTAATAACGCATTAAAAGACGACAAGTGCGAGTTGAACTCGCGTGGAGAGTTCCGTACGATGAATATGTTACACACCAAAAACATTTGATGTAAAGTTGGTTGCCAAGACTAGATAACGCTTTCACTGTTAAAAAGCTATCAGATCTAAAGTAGAGGCAAGTCCCTAACTGTACAAGGCTTAACTCTACAAACCTTACATCTTGGTCAAAAACTGCTTTGGCCAAGACTTACCTTTTTTTTTTTTTTTTTTTTTTGTCGCTGAGAAATGCTTTATGCATTCCCGCTCGTGGGGGGACGAGACGGGATATGTGGGACTCCTGTCGGAATGACAGTATACCCACTAAAACTCAGCGGTGTTCCCACATCGCCGTGATGGGAGGGCCATGGGAATCCGGCTCAGCCTTTGCATCCACAACCCTCCCGGCGCGTGCCCACCTAGCTGGCGGGCCCCGCATGCCCCCCAGCTTGGGGGGCTACGGGAATGGCCGGGAACACCTGGCCATTCCCGTCCGACACTGGTGGAGGCCTGTGCAATACAGGCAAGGGCGCCCCCGCACCCGCTGCCTGCTGGCCTCCACCTGGGAGGAGTCGGAGATGACTATCATACTGACGTCTTCTTCGACCCCTCCTCCGCCTTCGGAGCGACGCCGCGTGAGGATCATCCTCCCGCGCGCGCTCCGCCGCCTCCTTCTGGGACATGACATGTTCGCAGAAGGAAGCGACTGCCGCCCAGGAACTCTCATCCTGCAGCATGGCGTTAACCAAGCCGGGAAGCGAGAGGTCCGGTCCGATCACCGCGATGAGACTGCGGCGCGTCTCGGACCACGACGGGCACACCTCGAGGGTGTGCTGCGCCGTGTCCTCCACCGCGCCACAGTCGTGGCACGACGGCGTCTCCTCCCGTCCTATTCGGTGCAGGTACGATCCGAAGCAACCGTGTCCGGACAGCACCTGCACCAGACGGAACGAGAGGAACCCATGCGACCGCTCGAGCCAGTCTCGCAGCACTGGCCCAATCGCGTCAAGGGTTCGGCGGCCAAAGGCTGCGGTGGCGAGTTTCCCCGTCCAATGGAGGACGATGGCATCCCTCGCCTCCCGCCGGACGGCCTCCCGCTCTTCCGGGGCTGGGCGTTCTCCTTCCGCCCTCCGCCCCACCGTCCATTCATAAACTCTGGCGAGCACCCACGCCTCGAGTTCCCAAGGAGGGGTGCCGGCCAGAGCACATGCTGCCGCGAAGCCCACTGTGCGGTAAGCCCGCGCCGCCCGCTGGGCTATGGCCCTTTGGGGCGCCCGCAAGGCGGCGGCGTTCTCCCTCCTATGGAGGGAGTCCTCCCAGATAGGAGCCCCGTAAAGGGCCATACTCCTCAAGATACCGGCGTAAAGTTGCCGGCATCGCGCGCTGGGCCTCCCCAAGTTGGGAAGCAGCCAGGAGAGGGCGCCTGCGGTCTTCAGCAGACGCGACGACAACCCGCTAAAGTGCGGGCCGAAGCGCCACCTGCTGTCGAGTACAAGGCCCAGATATTTCATCTGGGCCTTCACCTCAATTCTGACGCCCTCCACGAAGATGTGGGCATCAGGTGGGGGGCGCCGCCGAGGCCTGTGGAAGAACACGGCCTCGGTCTTGTGCAGCGCCACCGTTAAACCTAGGCGGCGGATCCTCCCCGCGACCAAGGATCCACCCGCCGAGGCCAGATTGGCCGCCTCCCTAAAACTCCCCCCCCGAGCGGTGAGGAGAGTGTCATCCGCATAGCAGATGACACTCGTGCCCCGAAGGAGAGTTCCCCGCAAGAGCCAATCATAGGCGATGTTCCAGAGGACAGGTCCTATGACTGACCCCTGCGGAACGCCGGCCTCGACGGCGTACCGCCGGACTTGGCCAGCCCTATTGACGAGGATGATCGTCCGATCCTCCAGGTAGCTGGCCAGCAGATGACGCATGTATCGAGGCACTCCGTGGAATCGGAGCGCCTCTAGGATGGTGGAGTGGGGAACGGAGTTGAAGGCATTGGCTATATCGAATGACACAGCCAACAATCCGTCCCCCGCCTCCATCGCTCCCTTCACCTGGCCCTTGAGGCGGGCGAGCGCGTCCACCGTGGAGCGCTCAGCCCGAAAACCGAACTGAGCGTCCGACAAATCCGGCCCGATACGCCGCAGATGGCTGTTTAGGCGGCCAGCGATTATCCCCTCGAACATTTTTCCGACCTCATCGAGCAGAACGATGGGCCGGTATGCCGAGGGGGAGTCCGCTAGGCGGCCCTCCTTGCGAAGAAGGCACAACTGCCCCTCCTTCCACGGTTTCGGGAACCTCCCACACGCAAGACATGCGCTGAAGAGGTCCCGAAACCTCTCCTCCATTTGAGTGGCAGCGATCGCCACCACTCTTGCCGGAACACCGTCGGGGCCCGGAGCCGTCTTCTTGGCGCGGATGTGGACAATCGCCGCGCGGAGTTCCGACTCCGTGACAGGGGGGGCCTCCTCTTCTTCCTCAGCTGGCGGAGCTATCCCCAGTTGTGCGCCCATCACTGGTGGGGTGAAGTTGTCCCTGCATGGGAACAGGGACTGAACCACACCATCCAGGAATGGGGGCTCCAGGGTCTCGGCCACAGGGGGACCAAAGGGGCGCAATTTGTTGCGCGCCGCCTTATAAGGTCTCCCATAGGGGTCGCTGTCGAGACCCTCCAGCATCTCCGCTCTCGCCGAGTCTCTGGCGGCGGCGATAGCCCGATCGAGGACCATTTTTGCCTCCATATACACCTCATAGAGGTGGTCCTCGTCGGCGTGGTCTCGTCGACGCCGCCGCCGGCTTCGCGTGTAGGCCCTCCTTGCCTCCACACACGCTGCTCGGAGCCCCGCCAGCTCCACCGACCACCAGTACACGGCGCGCCTGGGTAGTGGTCGGCGAGACCGAGGCATGCTAGAGTTGCATACCTCGGTCAGAGACCCCCTCAGGCGCCCCGCTACGGTATCCACATCCAGGCCAGCGGAAGGCGGCGAAAACCAGTCCTGGATGAACGCCGCCTCCCCCGCTGCCTCCCTGTCCAGGCGGGTGAGAGCCCACCGCGGGAACGGCGATCGCCCCGACAGGGGCCGCGTCTCTCCGGGGCCACCGGTGGAGATGTCGAACCGTACGTAGCGATGGTCCGACATAGTCTCCACCAGGTCCACCCGCCAGTTCAACACGCGCGCGGCCAACGCAGGGGTGGCGAAAGTGACGTCCACTATTGAGCCACCCTGCCGCCGCACGCATGTCTGGACGCTTCCTCTATTCAAGAGGGAGAGTCCAGAGGAGGCTGCCCACATCTCCACTGCCCGCCCGCGAGCGTCGGTGGCCGGGCTACCCCAGTTCACCGACTTGGCATTCAGGTCTCCCAGTACGGAGACCTGACGCGGCGCCGCCCTGCCGACCACGGCGGCCAGGACTCCGAGATAGTTCTCGAAGTCCTGAAGAGGGCGGTTTGGGGAGAAATAGACGCCCACAAGGGCTAATTCTCCCCACGCGGCAGCCACGTATCCCGGTCCCTTCTCTAATAGTGAGAGGGGAGGGGAGTCTGTGGAAGACCGCGCCGCTAGTGCCACCAAGCCGTCCTCGTCACCCAGCCAGCTGCCGGGGATTGAGTAGGGCTCGGCGACCACCGCTACGTTCACCAACCACTCGGCCATGACCTGCACCACCAGGTCCTGGGCTGCCCTGCAGTGGTTGGCGTTCGCCTGGAGGATGTGGTAGTTGGAAACCATTATTCCAACATCCCACATCCCTCCTCGTCTACCGCCGCTGGAGCTACAGCGGCGACGACGGCGGTGGTGGTAGCAGCAGGGCGAACCTGCGCCGGCACTATGCCCTTCCTCGCGGGCGGCTTGCAGCTCCTGCCCGTCATCCTGTGATCCGCGGGGCGGCCACTGGCAGCACACGCCGCGCAGCGTAGCGTGGCAGCGCGGCAAGCGGCACTCTTGTGTCCCTCCTGCCCGCACCGGAAGCAAGACTCTCCCCAGTCGGACTTGGAGGGACACGTGGCTCGGGTGTGGCCGAACGCGAAGCACTTGAAGCAGCGCATAGGCTGGTCTTCAAGTGGCCGGACCACAGCTGAGCTGAGCCCCACAAGCAGCCGTCCTTTGGTCGCAGTAAGGACGGCCCCGGCCGCAGCGACTGGGCACTCGACGCGGATGGTGCCCATGCCGCGGCGCCCGAGCCTGATAGCTCCACCCTTTACTGCGCCAGCGTCGCAGCCTCCGGCCGTCGCAACGGCCGCCACCACGTCCTCTTTGGTGACCGAATCGTCCAGATCGGCCACCTCCAAGGCTGCGATCTTTACAGGCCTGACGACCGTTGCCGCATCCGCGATGACCTCCTGCAGCATTCCCGCGAAGAGGTCCGCGTTTGCGCCGCGCTGCTCCCCCGAAAACTCGAAAATTCGAGCCCCAGCCAGGGTACGGCGGCACGTGATGTTGCCGATCCCCAGCCGGGAGGGATCCGCGTTGGTACGAGCCCGTCTTAGGACGGACTCGTACGTCTCGCCCCTCTCCACGGCCTCCGGGGTGATGGTCACCACGACCGCCGCGGTTTTGGGAGGAACCAGCTTCTTCCCGCCGGCTAGACCCTTTTTCGCCGCTGGGGCAGTTGCACTGGGGTTGGGGTTCGACCTTTGCCCTTTTCCCCCCCTGACCACTTTCGTCCACGGCTGGTTGGACGGGGTGGTGGAGGGAAGAAGGGCGTCCTCTTCCTGTGAGTTCCGGGGGGCCGCTGGAGCGGCAGACGACTCAGACGCTCCCTCCGCGCTAGTGGTTGGCGTTTGAGGGGGCACAGTGGTCCTCTTGCCCTTACCTTTGCCCTTGGAGGGCTTCTGGGCCCGGGGCTGCTCGGCCAATGCCGGTCCTCCCAGAGGCGCAGGTTCCGGCTCCGTCGGCAGTGGACTCTTATCCGCCGCTAGCGGCGGGCGGAGCCGCTTCTCTGGCAAGAGACGGTCTTCGATGCCCGCGAAGCAGCCTCTGATGAAGGCCCTCTCCTCCATGACAACCCCGCGGATTACCGCCTCAAGGCTGGCATGGGAAGAGGAGCCCTCCACCGCCGTACCCGGGGCAGATTGGGCAGGCTGGGCCGTGACCTCGGCCAGCTTCTGGTGTAGTTGGCTGACCTCCGCCCGCAGACGATCTACCTTCGCCTGCAGCTGCCGCGTCTCGTCCGTGGCCGTCCGCTTCACCAGCTCTATCACGATGCCGTGCATGCTTGCGGCCCGGCATTTGAGGGCCTTCTGGAAGGTCCCCTTCAAATTGGAGGACTTTGAGGCGACCTCCAGAACCTCCTCCTTGTCCTCCTGCGCCATGCGCTCCAATTCCGCCAGGGAGTGGTCAGCATAAAGCACGTTAGACGCACCATAGCCAGCCCTCGACCTGGCGGCTTGCGCCTGCCGCTCCTTTGCGGCGACCCTCTCCTCCAGGTCTTCCTGGAGTTGCGCCCTTTTAGCCAGGTTTAGCTGGCGCTCGGCGTCCACCAAGCCCACATCGTGGGCAAGAGCCGAAGCAGAAGTCGAAGCCTTTTTAGACTTCGACTTCTTCTTCGACCTACTCGAAACCGACTCCGAGGAGCCCCCGGACCCGAGCCTCAGATCGGCCCTCTTCCGCTTGGGGCGTTCGTTTTCGGCCGCCGACGTGTCCATATTGGACTCGTCGGCGTCCGACAACTCGTCCGGCCTGCTGAAGAAGCTGACCGCAGATGGTGCGCAGTCCGCTTCCGACGCCAAAGCGCCGCCGGCGTGGCCCTGAGAAGGGCCGTTGGTTTGGCCCTGAGAAGGGCCTTTGGGTTGGCCCTGAGAAGGGCCGTTGGGTTGGCCCTGAGAAGGGCCGTTGGGTTGGCCCTGAGAAGGGCCTTTGGGTTGGCCCTGAGAAGGGCCGTTTGAATCACCCTCGGAGGAGCGATTCGAGTTAAAACAAAGACGCCCGGAGGCGTCACGGCTCGGCTTCTTCGGCATATTCACAGACGACCGCGTTTTTGTCTGCGAGTCACAGCGCACTTTAGCCGCCGGTCTGCCACTCCGTTACGGTGGTCAGACACGGCGTTGCCCGGGGGAAACTACGTGGAAGTATGCGCTGTGGGGGATCCCCCACTACGTGGAAGTATGCGCTGTGGGGGATCCCCCCCAAGACTTACCTACTTCAACGTTATGTAAGTCTTGGCAACCTACTCTAAATTAAACGTTTTTGGTGGGTTTTTTTTTTTTTTAGGGTGCTCTTTTTATTTTAGCGGTGATATTATATTGCGATTACACATACATGTTATAATCATAAAGTTACAAGTACACCGAACGTCGACTGTACAGACTGCCAGGAGAACGTTTTACACAAGCATGTTTCGAAGAAAAAGTCCCACGCGGGGGGGGGGGGGGGTTCTGCACACGTGTGGGCCGGGAATTCTTGAGAAAGTCACACGGCGCTACTGCCGATAGAAAATGGCAATCTGACCGCTGTAAACGAGAATTTTAGAGGAATTCGGTTTACCACATGAGCTGTGTGGGGTCGGGCATTATAATGCATAAACAATGCATTGGTGCCGATTCTCTTGTACACCGAACTAAACTAACTAAACTATCACTAAAATTCCTTACTTTTGGCTATGAGAATCTTAGAGCTATTCTGCAATAAAATATCTCTAAATTTAAAAATCATTTTGACGCAACTATAATTTAATTTTACAATCGCGACTCCACATGGTACCTACTTGTTTGCCCTACCACGTGATTTTTTTTTAGAGCCTGAGTCGCGCATGGGTGGCAGCCTCGGCGTGTTTTATATGGAATTTTTCACTTTTTGTACCGAAAATATTAAAAAAAAAAAATACCTACATGTAGAGTTATATGGGTTTAAGCGTTTCATAAAGGGGGTCGAAAATTTCATTATTTTTGCGATAGGACACACCGTTTTCGAGATATAAGCAAAATAAAATAAAAAATACAGTACTGTTTTTGCCCCTGAAGTCGAGGTGTTGTGGTGAATCTTAGTTCATGACAACTAATTTTATTCCACACCTTTTTAATCGCGATTAAAAATAGCCAGATTTAGTTAAGACAAGTAAAATTTTAGGTTAAAAACGTCAAATTCAGAATAGCAAAATTGCCATTTTCACTAAACTAATTAATCAGTACCATCTTAGTGCTGTCAAACTAAAATATAGTTAAGTTGTGTCACTTTAGTCTATTTCAGAATGAGAAATCGTTTTTTGACAGGACTAAACAAAATTTTAGTGATTTTTAGTCTAGTTTAGAGAATTTTGTGACAAGAGAATCGGCACCAGTGTCGCCCATATTGACTAATTACAGACCATGTTCTTTGAGAATCTTGTTTACGTTTCTCACAGCGCGGTCAGATTGCCATTTTCTATCGAGAGTAGCACCGTGCGCTAATGAAATACAGGTCCACACATGTACATAACCTCCCCTGTATGGGACTTTTTCTTCAAAACGTATTTGTGAAAAACGCTCTCCTGGCCGTCTCCCGTCATGATTATACAACACGAATATCGATTCATCAGAGAACATTACTTTCCTCCATTCGTCCTCAACCAATTCGATGTCATCATCATCATCATAATCAGCCTATAACGTTCCCACAGCTGGGACACAGGCCTCCTCTCTGTGAGAGGGAGTGGGCTGTAATCTACCACGCGGGCCCAGTGCGGATTGGTAGATGTCACATGTCTTCGAATTTTTGGTTCTAGAACATGCCGGTTTCCTCAAGATGTTTTCCTTCACCGTTTTGAGAGCAATGGTGATGAAATTATTCGATGTGCTCACGGGCCTATCTTGATCTTGCAACTTTATGTTGCCGTTCGAGTTCTGGGCCATTTGTTGGCCGGTATGGCTTTATAATTGACTTTTGCAAGATGTCTCCTGACTGTCCATTCACTGATTGGGTCCCTTCGGGTCTGCAAAAGTTGTTGCTGGATTGCAACCCCCGTCTGATGTTGATTTTTAACATAGTTGACACAATGAATCGATCTTCTCGGGCTGTTCTGCATCTTGGCTTGCCATTGCTTGGTCTTCTTAGGTTAAGTCCAGGTTCCCCAAAATCTCCGAAGCACTTGTTGGACAGTAGAATACATGTCTCACACCATTGTTCTGGCCATATGTCTCTGGGATCTCCCCAATTGCGCCATAGTGATGATCCTGGTAGATTCCTCGGGTGTGAGAGGCATGATGATACCTTTGATTTGACCTTGATGGTAAAAAAACGTGCAAATAAAAATATTCAAATGTAATCCAAAATCAAGAAACGTGACCATTTTTTTTAACTTTTTTATATCCTTGTCTTCGAACAAGCCAGTATGTAATAAGGTTTTAATGTGCAATATAATACTGTTTTCAATTATTTTTTTACTTTATGAAACTAACTCATTTGGTTTAGGAGATGTTTAGATTTCTTTAGGCACTTTGCAAGTTGCTTTTTTATATTGCTCGTCAGTGTAGATTCCGATAGCTAGTACCGACGAAAAATGTCCTGTAGGTGCCTTATCTAGTAATTGGCTGTAAATTTTCCGTAAGCACAGAAAAACCTTTTTCTCGCATCTAGACGTTGCGACCAGCACGCGTTACTTTGTGTTGGCGATTTTAGATAATAAGTCGAAAATAGGTCAGACAAAGTTAGAAAAAATTACATTGATAACGTAAGGGACTTAGGGACCCAGGTTTGGGACCCTCAACCTACCTCAAGTTCGTAAACGGGCCATCGCAACAAAACTTTAATCTTGAATCCCTACAGTTTGAAACAAACCACAATAACAATATCAATCCACAGAAACTATCCTTTATCTAAATATCCGTCTAACTTCATTAAGTTACAGATACTCCGGGATATTCCGAGTTTCCAAGAATGTTCCGAGAATTCCAAGATCTGTACCACCGTTGTTATTGGTAGGTAATCAAAGAGTCGGTTAAGTCAATATAATTTGTTACTTTGTTATGATTGAAAATCAGCCAGCAAGTTACGAAGTTTGAACTATCTTGCTTAGGTAGGGTTTACATGTAGAATAAGGAAAATTAGTGATTGTGAAATATTTTTTGAAACATAACAAAATTACCTATTTTGAAATCTTCAGAAAAGTTTATCGGTTTAGAATAAAGTAGCTTTTGCCCGCGGCTTCGCCCGCGTGGATGTCGGAAATTATCCCACGGGAACGTACTATCGGAATAAAAAGTATCCTACGTGTAATCCAGGTAATATACTATCTGTGTTCCAAATTCCATCCAAATCCGTTCAGTAGTTTCAGCGTGAAAGAGTAACAAACATCCATCCATCTTGACAAACTTTCACATTTATGATATTAGTGGGATTAAAATTAATTAGCTAAGCTAGGCTAAGGGATACGAAGTAAAAATATCGTAATACACTGTTATAATTTAAACTAATTTTATATTTGGCCAGCCTAAACGATGAACATAAAATCGGTAAGCTCAATTGTCCAATGCAATACAAAGAACCATACTTTTATCCATACTAATCTTATAAATACGAAAGTAACTTTGTCAGTTTGTCCTTTTGCCTAAATAAACCACTGAACAGTTCGTTATGAAATTTGACGGATAGGTCGCCAGCTGGGTAATTAGTATTACGTAACACACTAACAGTAGAATTGGCTTTCATTTTGACAGTTCAACAACATTCATTGCGTTATTTACGTTGTTGAGCAGACAAATTTTTCGACCATATGAAGCAATGGATTAGCAATAGGCTTCAAAATGATTCAGATTGTGATTGATAGTGTGTTATGCAATTAGGGTACTGGATACGAAATACACGCAGACGAAGTCGCGGGCAATAGTTAGTATTTAATAAAAGTGAGCAAACATCCTAAAAAATAAAATCTCAAAT
Organism: Griposia aprilina; assembly: GCA_916610205.1. Classification (NCBI taxonomy): domain Eukaryota; kingdom Metazoa; phylum Arthropoda; class Insecta; order Lepidoptera; family Noctuidae; genus Griposia; species Griposia aprilina. The sequence goes on along the minus strand of OU744285.1, from coordinate 4,530,395 downwards.
TTAAAAATGCCTCATTTTGCAAGATTAAATTTTTATCAAAAAATATCTAATTTTATCGTTGTTTTCCTAGAACTTATCTGTAAGTTTACTAACCTTTAGATAAGTGGGAAAGCAATTATAAAATAAGATAGATATAGTTAATATATAGATACCTATAGTTCTCATAGTATAAAATTGCCCGACAATGTCGGCATGTAAGCCTGTTTACCAATTATCGTGACCCAATATTCGAAGTTACAGAGGTCTGTAACGTCAAACAAAGAGTAATTGGTACAATAAGGTTAATTACCAAAAAATGTAGCGGCTACTAGAAAGTGTAGGGCTATTGGGCAATGGCATTGAGTCATTGAGTTACTGAAATAACATTACATAACATCACGCCTGTAATCCCCGAAGAGTTAGGTAGAGGTGCACCTATAGCACACCCACATTTCACCAGTTATGTTTAAGTCCCATGTAATAGGGGGTGATCCTATTCCCATGAAACGGGCACAAATTCAGACTCCGGGCTGCTAATGAGAAATTCCAGATGGAAAACCCTATAACACTTTGCCCGACCAGGGAATCGAACCCAGGAACTCATGATCTGCAGTGTCGCAACCACTAGGCCAACGAGGGAGTTACTGAAATAATGCTGTTTATAGGCTGATTTACCTACATTTGCATTGGTATATTAAGTACGACAAGTAACAAGTTGTGTTTATACGTGTTCAAATACACACAGTACAGCTGTACTAATGCCGCCATCTTGTTTTTAGTGTCCCGTACGTCCTACATCGTACGTCCGGCAAACGTAGTATGGGACGCCCCCCAGCTAGATAGACCGACAACCTCAAAAAGGTGGCTGGGACAGACTGAATGCGGAAGGCGGAGGACAGGGTGTTGTGGCGCAGCATAGGAAAGGCTTCTCAAGCAGTGGACTGCGATAAGCTGAGTTGATTAAGGTCCTAATGAAAAAACGGAACCCTTATAGGATCCCTCGTGTGTCTGTCTGTCTGTCCATCTGTCACAACCAATTTGCTCCGAATCTACTGGACTGATTAAGTTGAAATTTGGTACACATATGAATTTCTGTCACCCGAACACGGACGTCTATCGTATACAAATGAATTTTTAATATGGTGGTCACTTTTGGGGGAAAACTGAAAAATTAAAAACAAAAGTTTTGCAATCTGTACCGTGTTACATATCCAATGAAAGAGCTTGTTGTGGGGATCCCAAAAATATTTTATGTATAATTTTTAAATAAACAGTTTTGAAGTCATCTAGGAAAATATATGAAAATGGACCATTACCCCCCACCTTATCTCCGAAACAACTGAGCCAAAAATAAAAATAAAAACAGATTTTTTTCATTACTTACAGATTACAGGAAAACCTATAAGAAGTATATGTTCTTAAAACAAAAAGATAAATATTTCAATATTGTGCGTACAAACCTACATTTGTAGTTGGAATGTAAGGGAGAACATGTTTTTCAACTACAATGTCAAGTTTGTTCTTGGTATCTGGGAGCACGGTAGTACCCCCGCCAAGACGAGCCAAAAACAAAAAGCAGGGAAACTGCTACCTTTTCTCGAAGTGTTTCGTCGTATTTTCATACCCTCATAGCTTCGGCCTGCATAATGCTAGAGAGCTCATATTCTCAGGCTAAAATCTAGTTAGCAGACTTATAAAACAACCTAAGTTTCATTCGTCTATCTTTTATACTTTGGATTTTATGAATACCTAAAATACTTCGATTTCGTCACTGACTGACTCACTCACTCACTCATCAAAATCTCTAGGGTACTTTCCGAAGTCCTAGAAAGCTGAAATTTGGCTAGGGTTTGCACATAAACAACAACAAAATTAAGAAATCTGTAACTTTCACCCTCCAACCCTTGAAATGGGGGTTGCAGGTACGTATATACGAGTAAAATAAAACCTCTAGGGCACTTCACCAAGTCCTAGAAAGCTGAAATTTTGTATGCAGGCTAGGATTTGCAAATAAACTAAAAAACAAATAAGAAATTTGTAACTTTCACCCTCCAACTCCCCTAAAGGAAGGCGCAAGTCTGTATTTCCTACGGATAATAGGTATACATACTTCCATTTGCTCTGAAAGGTAGATTAGCATCTACATAAACAACGAAGAAGAAACCCTTTTTCGTTGACTGTGAAGAAAGTAACTGCTGCCGTACGAGAAATACCTTTTTTACCCGACTATGCTAGAAGTAAGGGTTATGATTTTAACATGTATGTGTAATCTCAGTACAATATCACCGCTAAAATAAAAATAAATAGAAAAAGAAAAAAAAAACCCACCAAAAACATTTCATGGAAAGTTAGTTGCAAAGACTTACATAACGCTAAAAGCGTAATTTATGTAGGTAAGTCTTGGCCATGCCGTAGAGTTTGGCCAAGATGTAAGATTTTTAGAGTTAAGCCTTGTAGAGTTAGCGACTGGGCTCTACATTAGATCTGATAACTTTTTACCAGTGAAAGCGTTATGAAAGTCTTGGCAACCTACTTTAAATGAAATGTTTTTGATGGGTAACATAGTCATCGTACGGAACCCTCTCCAGGCGAGTTAGACTCGCGCCTGTCCGGTTATTTTTCAATACATTTCACAAAACAATTTTACAAATGTTTATCAAGTGCCATAAGATATTTGAAGCACTGTACCTAACTGTTTTTCATGGAGCTCCAATGAAACTGAAAGCGATCAGCACATTATAACCACGCTTAAGAGCTGTCACTGTCAATATTCGACTACAATGATGACTCACTCATGCTCACTCAAATGTCTCGCTGGTGGTGGCGTGTGTTGGATCATTAAGTTCCCTTCAAAATGGTTGAGCTGAATGGTGCTGATCCATGCGTCATGTTCGTGTACGGGCGCCGTCAGTGGGGACTGGTCATTTCTTAGCTGCCACGGCTTATTTTAATTTAATTTAATATTTTAATTGCTTTTGTCTTTTTATTACGGACGCTTTTAACGTTCTGTATCGTTCTCACATGCATAATTTCAACATGAACGATGTAATCAATATTTTGTAACCATATTTTGATTTAAAAGAGTGTCCATGGAGTTTCTTGCCCGTTCTTCCCCATAGGTACCTACTACGCTTTGGAATGGGTAACTAGCTTCATCTTTCTGACTGACCGACCCCTTGACAATTCAAAAGTGCCTGTAATTGGTTTATTTGAAATAAATGCTTTGAGTTTGGGTTTGAGTTTGAGTTTGCCACTGACAGATCTTGAACCCAGTTTAGATGGTCTGATCGCGGTCAGCTTCATTGGTGAAATTCGCCCTGAGAAGTGCCACGTCGACGTCAAGTTTCGGTCGGGGCGAGGAAGCCGCGCGGGCGCAGCGCACTTACACTCGACTCGCCGAAAAAATATAACGTGTTTTTGTCATCAACTTATTACTAAGTAACTGAAAATTTGTCCAAACGATGATAAGGACTTAACTTGGCACTCAACTCGCAAGTTAAACCTTGTGCCTTTATCTTTGAATTGATCTCATTGTGCAGGAATAAGCAAGCTTAATATATGCCATAGACACAGACATATAGTGACCTTATTGGTGATGTTCCTCAGATGGGTCAGGTGCGTAGTACTCACACCCGGCGTGCGTGTATGACCAGATGTATGAACGTAAACGAGGCAAAAGGACTAGGTAAGACTCGCAGCACGTGGTGTTCTGTAGTTTCTGCCTACCCCCAAGGGAAGAAGTTGTGAGTTTATGTATGTATGTAATATATGCTTGAAATCCTTTCCACGTGGGCTAAAAACAGCATCCAAATGATGTCATAATAGGAGGTAATTGGAAAGTAGTAACGGCTAGTAGGCCCAGTGGTAACGGCTCCGACTTACGTGTCGTGGGTCGTGGGATCGATTCTAGGTGGGCCCTTTACTTTGTGTAATTTACTTCATCGCCATCGATTACACTAGGAGCAGTGTTGAATCAGTGGTAACGACCGCGACTTACGAGTTGTAGGTCGTAGGTTCGAACTCAGACAGGCGCTTTACTCTGTGTAAATAATTTCATCAGCACTGCTCTCAAAACGGTGAAGGAAAACATCTTGAGGAAACCGGCATGGCCTACAACTAAAAACTCGAAGACATGTGATGTCTACCAACCCGCACTGGGCCCGCGTGGTGGATTACGGCCCACTTCCTGTCACAGAGAGGAGGCCTGTGTCCCAGCAGTAGGAACGTTATAGGCTGATTACGCTAGGATGTAATCAACCTACTATTTCTTTAACTAGACATTAATTACATTTAAGTGTATTTTATGATCCAGGAAATTTATTATTCAAAGAGTGATCGTAGGCTTCCAATAATTACATCGGCATGATTTTAATTTAAGTAGGTACGAGTATAATGAATTGATGAATTAATATAAATTCAACAAACCTTTTGATAATTTCCATGCCTGCAGGTTAAAACAGTGAATGAATATTATTATTGTAAATGTTAGCATTATTAATTATTGTGTGTTCACAAATACACTGATTCATTGGTTGTTTAAATATCATAATATAACATTATGCCAGTATTTCTCGAAGGTGTGAGCAGTGATGTATCGTCCCCTCATATTTCGCCAGTTAAGATTGAAGGCGCGACACGACAGCGTACACAAAGGCACCGCGTGCCGCGCGGCGAGCGGCGCCTTTGTGTCATGCTGTCGCGTCGCGCTTGTGTGTACGAGCCTTTAGTCTCATGTAATACGGGGCAAGCCTATTGCCATACCAACAATATCTACACCCTAAATGCGTATCACACGATCAATCACAATTTGAATCATTTTGAAGGATATTACTAATCCATTGCTTCATAAGTTCGAAAGCTTTATCTGCTCAACAACGTAAATAACGCAATGAATATTGTTGACCTGTCAAAATTAAAGCTATTCCATTCCATTGTGTAGGTATTTATTTATAGAATTATAATCATAAAAATCATCAATACATCTATTAGTTATCCTATTGAATGACTATTCCATGAAATCATGACATTTGAAGCCAATTCTAACTTAAGGAGTTGTATTGCTGATTCTAATGATTATAATTCTGTAAAGCCATATTTGTTACGGTCGCGAATCATTATTTTAATCAACATACAACCTGACACTGACCTGCAAATTGCAAAAAACGTAAGTAAATTTGAACTTCGCGGGCTACCTTAGCGCATCCCCCTTAAGTTTAAGAATACTAATAACTTATAAAACTCTAACCGGTATACATCTGTCGGCTACCAATTAAATCTATCGTTAAGCGTTTGGTTTATCTGCAGTTAACATGGTGTTAATTGGTTAGGTTAAATATAACTGTGAAATGAGTTTGTTGGTTTAAATCTTTTACGGTAATTGGTTAAGTGTCAAGTTTTAGAAGACGGTCGTTAGTTAAATAATTACATTTACAAGTTAGTTTAGATGTAGTTTAATACTTTGTAAGTATACTGTAGTTGCCAACAAAGAATTACCTGCAGGGTAATTGCGTAATGCACTAGACGAACTATGGCAATGCCTTTCATTTTGACAATTTGACAACATTCATTGCGTGCAGACGAATTTTTCAAACATTTATGTAGAGCAGTGGAGTAGCAATATCCTTCAAAATTCGTCGGATTGTGATTAAGGCGGTACCCCGACCAAAACCTTGCCATAGTGCGTTATTCAGAGGCTATTAACTCATTCACTATGGGTAATAAACTACATCTAAAAGCACATTATTATTGTTCGATCTCCTATCATCACATTGCACGTTCTTATTTTTTTTTATGTGTAATAAATACATTTAAAATCTCCTTGTAAAAAAGTGACTAAAATTATTGATTGCATGCATCTCTTGCTAAAGGTGACGTTCTATTCATTTGAGGATTACACTAATGGATAGATAATTTAAAAATCTAAATAATACACGTTTTATTTTATTTTTAAACTTCACTTGTCTTTTTTTATTCAAGTAATTTCATTATTTTTGTGAATTTTATGATAAATGAGCGTGCGGAGGGAGCGAGACAGAGCGAGACTCAGCGACGGGACAGAGAAGGACCGAACGCTCAAGGTCGTTTGGTCAGGGAAGCGCCTTAAAAGTGTGTTAAGGCTTCCGCAGACAGGCGGGACGCGATTCTGGTAGAACAGTTTTCCACGAAGTTTTCATAGAAATTGTTCTACTAGAGTCGCGTCGCGCCTGTCTGCCTTTACCTTAAATAAAATACTTTGAATTTTGAATAGTGGTTATGCATGATGTGGTGACATTTTAAGCCGAATATCGGATGAAAATACGATTGATCTAACCAAATTTATCAGTAGGTATTATTTTGGTGATATTAAAGGTTAATAAAAGTGGTCGATAAGGTTTTATTGGTGCCGATTCTGTTGTCACAAAATTCTCTAAACTAGACTAAAAATCACTAAAATTTAGTTTATTCCTGTCTAACGACGATTTCTCATTCTGAAATAGACTAAAGTGACACAACTTAACTATATTTTAGTTTGACAGCACTAAGATGGCACTGAATTATTAGTTTAGTGAAACTGCCAATTAGGCTATTCTGAATTTGACGTTGTTCACCTAAAATTTTGGCTAACTAAATCTAGCTATTTTTAATCGCGATTAAAAAGGTGTGGAATAAAATTAGTTGTCGTGAACTAAAATTTACCACAACACCTCGACTTCAGGTGCAAAAACAGTAGGTATACCTACTGTACCTTTTTTTATTTTATTTTGCTTATATCTCGAAAACGGTGTGTCCTATCGCAAACATAATGAAAATTTCGGCCCCCTTTATGAAACCCTTAGACCCCTAAAACTACATGTAGGTCATTTTTTTTTCATATTTTCCATACAAAAAGTAAAATAATCCATATAAAACACGTCGAGGCTGCACCACTATACGTGCCTCCGGCTCTAAAAAAAATCACGGGCAAACAAGTACCTACCTACCACGTGGAGTCGCGATTGTCAAATTAAATTTTAGGTATGTCAAAATTATTTTTAAAGGAGACGTTTTAATTTTTGTATGGGACTCCGGCCATAACATGTACGTTTTATAAAACCTGGGTAACGAACCCCTGATTACAATAAATAATGTTTTTGCACGACTCATGATGCGAAGCATCAGAGAGTGCTTTACGATCGAAAAAATTTTTTCGCCTCATTTTGGCGGCTATTTTTATTATTATAGCCTTGTTAGTTCACGGAATCAAGATATTTTGCATACTATTGTCGAGATAATTTAATGGAGATTAATTTCATACTTTTTAAAAATTGATTTACTGCAATAGAATTGAAAAAAAACACCAAAATAGGTCAAAAAAAAATCCTGTCCGTCATGTGTGAAACCCGGAAACACTGTTACTTGTGAAAAAATCCATTATTTGAGTAAATTTAAAAAAAAAAAAAAACTTATCGACGATTGTAGGGAATTCGAATGATTAATTAATTCAGTGTCGTTTAATTGCAATTAATAAAAAACGAAAACTACAAGACTGTACATCTATAATATCCATGTAAAATTAACATGGATGGTGATATATCTATAGATATTATGTACATTTATTCCACCAGGGGCGCTTGTGCAGTACCTTCTTCCTACTACAGCTGTTTTTTCGGCAATTAATTTTGAACGACTTAAGTTTTTTTTTTTTATATTTCATAATTAAATGAGCATTATGAGTCGTGCACTTTTGGATTTTCCAATTTTTTTTTCATAATAACTAATATAATATTTTAGGCATTAAATAAAAATTGAAAATGGTTCACGTTTGCCATGAACGTTACGACCATCGACAGCCAGCCATGACAGGTTGGAAAGATGACGTTTACATGCATAACCTAGAATATGTCAAACAAAACTGTGACTTTTGTTCTCGTTATTTATGTTACGGCACTAAAGTATGACATTAGACAAAAGTGGGCCCCCACCAGATCAAATCTTTTGAACCTTTTCTGGGTTTCAGCTCATCTTGATAAAGGTTATAAAAGTGTTAACCTACTTAGAATGGGTATTATAAAGTCTTATTTTATAATAAATATTATATAATGGTATGATATTTAAGTAATCCGATGAAAGGTGAAAACATAATTGGGGAATAAGTACATAGATGTCCTAATAGGTAAATAAATTAAACTACCAGATTTCAAAGATTTATTCTTCTTCTCTTACTAATACATCGTCAAGAAAAGATGCTGGTGCCACAACATTATTTCGATATCGAGCTCAACCAAACTACCAGACTTTTGTTATTACGAGACTGACTGACTTATGTCAGTGTCAATAGCAATACAAACAACGTTTGAAGTTTTCGCCCAGAAATACCTACAAATCCACAAAAGTAGAATAGGTAGGTAGGTTTATTAAACGATGAAATTAATCGTCACACTTTCGTATAATTAGTCAAAAAAGTAGTCTAAGATAGCTATCGTATTATCTTATCTTAATAGCATAGAAATACATGCCTTTTATATTTATATAAATAACGTCTACGTGATATTGTTATGTTTTAATGTAACATGATTTCTGGACGAAAGGAGTATGCAAGGAAGACGACGCTATGTTAAATAGAATATGGCAATAACTTGAAAATCTATTATTTTTGTGCCGAAGTTTGTGCAGGAAAGAATATTTATCCTCAATTCCTGGCATTTTTTCCTCTTTTATCACTACCGTACACTTTGTGGCCGAAAATGAAACATCTCCTTTAGAGATATTTTTTGCAGAATACTCGTAGCTGTAAGATTCTCATAGCCAAACGTAAGGAATTTTAGTGATAGCTTAGTTAGTTTAGTTCGGTGTACGAGAGAATCGGCACCATTATGTGCTACCTACTACCTAAATGTATATAAATGTATACTCACGCCTGTATGCTCCGAAGTGGCAGGCAGAGCCCTGTATACAACCTACTTGACACGCACATTACCATTTTTCGAAGTAGGTATATTTTATTAGCACGCTTTTTCCTGAGTTCGTGGGCTAATAAAGGGGAACTCTATGTGACGGGTATAATAAAAACTGGACATAATTTCGAAAGTCCTGGAAGTTTGAACAAAACAAGCTCCTGTTTTCCATAGAGCCCTAGTTTATGTCACAAACTTGTTGTTTTCATTTTCTCCAATTAATATGCACATAAACTGTAAGACATTTTTTTTTTCTTATAAGTATTATAACATGCATCGTGTCTCTGTTTGTGTATAACTCGAAAACTACTAAGCAGATAACGGTGTTTTTTTTATTTGTAAATTTATGTGCTCTGGCCAAGTTTTATTTATTTATTTAATTGGTCTGATCTGGGTTACTATTGTGATAGGTAGGGAGTAGGGACCTACATACTATAAAATTGCTTCTGCTTGAAATCAAGAAGTTGACAGAGTTGTATACAACTGCGTGGCGTGACGTGACATCGGGACGTGACTCTAGTAGAAAAAAATCTATGAAAACTTCATGGAAATTGTTCCACAAGAGTCGCGTCGCGCCTGTCAGCGGGAGCCTTAATGCTCACAAGTATGTATCTAGGTACTTTAACATTCAACTGACATTGTAATTTCGGTAGACACCTTTCAAGGCACTCAGACAAGTACAGACGAGTAAGTAATCCTAGTGTGAATCGGACACTTTTGACTCGCGAGGCACTATTCTTAGAGATTTGTGATTCAACTGGCACTTATCGTGCCTCACTTGAAGTTGGCGTATAGAAGGCGTTCATTGTAGTACGGTATATTAGCTGTGCCCCACGGCTTGGCTCACGTGTAACCGGTGTAACGTAGCTCTGCCAACAGAGAGGATTTCTATAAATAAAAAAGAAGTGAGAAACAGACAGGAAAGCGTATTCTATTCTATCCCACTTCCTATCCTACTAATATTATAAATGTAAAAGTTTGTGAGGATGGATGGATTGGTGGATGTTTGTTACTCTTTCACGCAAAAACTACTGAATGGATTTGGATGGACTTTGGAACACAGGTAGTTTATAACCTGGATTAATACATAGGATACTTTTTATCCCGGTAGCACGTTCCCGCGGGGTAATTTCCGAAATCCACGCGGGCGTAGCTGCGGGAAAAAGCTAGTTATTAACTAAATAAAATGATAAGCAAGCTGTGTACGGTCACACAATAATGGCTGTCCAAAAACAGAGCGTTTTTTTTAACTTTGATGTCAAATAATGGTGAAAATTACAGGTGTTCATGACGGCCGTTATAATAATGACGGAACCGCTTTCCTAGGACACCAAAGCTTTACATTGTATGATTGTTTCCCGAGTTATAAGTGCACTGACGGACGGTCAGATGGAGAGGTGGACGACAGACTGATGTCTGTCTGTAAACCATATCAATTTACGGAGCCTTTTCCTATTTTTTTGGAGCCAGCGACCCATCTAACCGGATGCAGATCAATGTCAGTATATTACACGGAGCGACTGCCTATCTGACCTCCGCAACCCAGTTACTGGGTAACACTATATCCCTTGTTAAGACTGGTTGTCAGACTTTCGGGCTACTGACTACCCGTAATGACTGTCAAAGATCTACGAATGACAGTCGGGACCAACGGCTTAGCATGCTTTCCGAGGCACGGAGGGGTCTCGATGATGGTCACCCATCCATGATCCGACCGCGGCAAGCGTAGCTTAACCTTCGATCAAACCTTGTGACTGTTATCATTTAGCCACGAGCCTCTCCGTGTCCCAGGTGTCTGGCTGTAAAGATGATGGAAGAAATCGATAAGTGAGCGAAAAAAAATACGTGCGCAGAATTGTATAAAATTTTAACTTGTTTAAGTATAGTGGATTCCTATTTCTATGAGTGCTGATTTTTCAATAGCCAGATTACTTATAGCTAAGGATTAAATATTGCGGTTTGACAGCTTTTAAGCCTTTTTTTTTATTTTTTATATGTGTTATCTCATAACTTTTTTCTGGGTGAACCGATTTGGATGATTCTTTTTTTATTTGATAGGTGGTGCTTCACATGTGGTCCCATTTAAATTTGATCAAGGTTTGAACAGAAGTTTTTGAGTTATCCTTAATACTGCATATTTTTTCCACTTAGTTTATATGGATGATGTGTTAATAATTTCCTGTCACTGTTATTTACACTCCAAGTAGTGGTATACGAATTTGTGTGGGGTAGGTACCGTAACTAAAAAGTGAAAAATAAAAACTTTTTGACAGTTTGACATTTTTTCAGAACAAAACTTTTTTACAAAAAAACAACCGACTTCCAAAAAAAACACTAATAGACGTGAAAAATAACTTTAATTTCGGAAGTCGGTGTCTTTGGTTTTGTATTTTCGTTTTTGTCTTCAGATATAGAGAGACTATTGAAAAATCGGCCATAAGGTTTCAAAATAAGGTTTAAATAAAATTAACTCATGAGTATCAAATCAAATCAAGATCAAAATATTTTATTTCACCTAAACCAACATGGGCACTTATGAAACGTCAGAAGCTAGGTGCACGGTTCCAATTGGTTGTTTCCTATGGAGAAGAGCCGGCAAGAAACTCCACGGTTACTCTTTTAAAAATAAGGGGCTTGTGTTTCCAATTACAGTTTTGATAGAATATGGGAGGACAGTGTAGGCCTGTCAACAAGTAAGAGGTACTCAAAAAAATATAAAAAGGTCCACAAATCTACAGTCTACAACGTAGTATAACGTTTAACGTTTAACTACACGTGTTTAATATTAAGATTTAGCACAATTTCCGCTACAAATTCAGGGGGCCTACTCCTTATGCACGTAGCCCGTAGTTTCTGCCGAAATTACCGATTTTTCCTACTCCGTATCACCTTCGGTTATAACATTAGTCCGGAGCTCGAACTAAAAAAATTATGAGAAAATGATTTAATTTAACAGTTGTCTTTACTTCCGATGTGTTTTGCCCGTCCGAAAAATGTAATTAATCGATAGTAGGGTTCACTTCGACGTACAGAACTACTTTTGGACAGGCCCATATCTTCGTTGACGGACTTAGAGAGTAGGACCCCAGAACTTTGTAGAACACTTTAGAATATCATATTATTCCAGTTATTTCCTAAAAGTAGGCCAGTTATTCCCGTGAGCGATGTAAAAGGAAGTCAAGGTAACTAAGGGGGAGGAGGAGGGGAGGAGGTAGGTAAGGGGAATATCGAGGAGCGTTTGTAATAAAATTGTAGTCATTATTTTACTGAGCAGCAGTGGTGGCCCATTGGTATCGGCCCCGGCTTACGAGTTGTAGGTCGTGGGTTCGAAACCAGGCAGGCGCTTTACTTTGTGTAAATAATTTCATCACCACTGCTCTCAAAATGGTGAAGGAAAACATCGTGAGGAAACCGGCATGTGCGAGAACCAAAAATTCGACGACTTGTGACATCTACCAACCCGCACTGGGCCCGCGTGGTAGATTACAGCTTTTCCTTTTCGAGATTCCCTCTCTGTGAGAGGAGGCCTGTGTCCCAGCAGTGGGAACATTATAGGCATTAAACTTTTAATAAGCCCATCGATTCTGAAATACTGACGGTCACTTAGGGCAATTAACCTCCCGAGCCTTTCCTCAACTATGTAGGGGTCGGCTTCCAGTCTAACCGGGTGCAGCTGATTACCAGTGTTTTACATGGAGCGACTGCCTATCTGACTTGCACTCAAACTCAATTCAAAATCAAAGCATTTACGAGTATTTCAAATAAACCAATTACAGGCACTTTTGAATAGTCAAGGGGTCGGTAGTTGCCCATTCCAAAGCGTAGTAGGTACCTATGGAGAAGAACGGATACAACCCAAATCTCTTCAAAGTGAGAGTGAACAGGCTTCTTCTGTGTAAGCTCACTCCATCGTCGACTTTGTCTCTGTCATCTCTGACCTAGACTAGAGTCAAGAGCAAACCCATCTAAAATAAAAAAAATAAAAAACGGGCAAGAAACTCCATGGACACTCGTTTAAATCTAAATATTGGTTATATCGTTCATGTTGAAATTATGCATGTGAGATCGATGCAGAACGTTAAAAGCTTCCGTAATAAAAATACAAAAACAATTCAATTTTTTTTTTTTTCACCTAATTTGTTTTATTTATATAAGGAGTTATATATTACACAATAATATTAATTTTAATTTGTTATTAGTTTTAGTTACGTTAGGTAATTATATTTTAATTGTAAATATTATTGTGTAATAATATTAAGTTAAATTAAAATAAGCTGTGGCAACTAAGAAATGACCAGTCCCTACTGATGGCACCCGTTCACGAACATGACTCATGGATCAGCACCATTCAGCTCAACCATTTTGAAGGGAACTTAATGACAACCCAGTTACCGGGTAACACGATACCCCTGGAAAAACTGGTTGTCAGACTTTTGGGCTTCTGACTACCCACTAACTACGCTTAAAACGATCAAATCCAAATAAGATAGCGATCGAACGCGTTTACAACTCCATAGCAATGTGGGAATGTGCAACTGACGCGCGATGTCATAACCTTCTTCTTAGCGTTTCAATGGCAAACTAAATGTGAGTTGAGCCACACGATTAGGTACTGACAAATGCGAGCACTGACTGGACAGGTCCATTCAAATCTATGTGATTCTTTCTTGAAAAGACCATTTCAAACAACAATATACATGGTCCTCACATGATCTGACCAAGATTATGTCTGGATTTTAAAAGAGACTGTGACCATTGAGTTTGTTTTGGCCTTTCTTCTCAGAGTAGTCAGATAGGAAATGCCAAACTCATCTAGTTTTAAAATGTGATTGTCGTGTAAAAATGTGTGTACAACGTCTCTGGCTGGCCCCATGTAGGGGGGACGGAAGAGGGCATTATCTGCCCTCTGCCGATGTCCGGTGCGCCTGCTGCGGGCCGGGACAGCACTCGAAATCTCCCTCTCCCTTTCCGCTGTCTTCTTCTGCGACATGAAATTTTCGCAGAAGGAGATTACCGCGGCCCCTTTACCCCTTTCCCTTTTTTCATCGCGTCTGTCTGCAGGAACCTGTAAGTGCTCGGTTTTGTATTAAGGACCTCAAAGCCATTCAACAACTCTAAGACCAAAATTATCCTATATGAGACGTTGGTTCGTAGTAATCTGGAATACTGTTCACAGGTATGGTCTCCCCGTTATAACGTTCATAAGCAACGTATTGAGCGAGTCCAAAGGAGGTTCTTGTATCATCTATCCTCACAAAACAAAACCTCGAAACAATTAAAATCTTATAAAGATCGTGTTCACCACTTTAAACTCCAAAGCCTCACTAATCGTAGAAAAGTATTCGATCTTTGTTTCCTTTACAAATTGGTGACATCTAAACTAAATACTGACCTACTATCCAAAATATATATTAATGTGCCTGTAAGGTTACCACGGTCACATACCTATAATCTGTTCAGACAATCTTTGCACAAAACCAACTTAGGTGACAACTCTCCCTTAACGAGGGCTACCAAGTTGTACAATGCTCTATGCCGCATAGCTGAGATTGAAATCAATCATGACAGTCTTAACACTTTTAAAAAGAAATTATATAGGCACTTTCGGTTAGAGGACATTTGACTTATCATTCCAATATTTAAATAATTTAACAATAAATTAACAATTTAATTTTTTTATTATATTAAACTCAATCACTTATAATTCTATTTTAAACTATTCTCTGTTATTCCATTTTTTTTTTTTGTTTTATTATTTTTTATTAACTAATTCAGACATAATAATGAAAATCAAATTAATGCTTGGTTACTGTATTGTATTATTGTAAATTAAAACTTTTTTTTATTAGCATGTACATTTTTTATAATAGCATGAATATTGTTTTTTTTATGTATTCTTAATTTTAATTATGTATTCAGAGCATGTGTACTCGATAATGTGTGAGCTGTGGTTACCTGTAATTGAGTTTGCATTACACGATAAGGTTTAATAGACAAGATTTTATTATTGTAAAAGATAATTGTAATGTATCTCGTTGGTACTCCTTAAATAAATAAATAAATAAGTTAAAAAACTTACAGGCTCACGCAGACAAACGCGACACGACGCGACGACGGTGCGACGCTATTCTAGTAGAACAATTTCCTTGAAGTTTTCATAGAAATTGTTCTACTGGAGTCGCGTCGTGCTTGTCTGCGGGAGCCTTATCGATTTTTACTTAACTGTTACATAGTATTAACTTGCTAACTAACTGCAGATAACGACTAATAAAGACCCCAAACTCTGGACCCCACGGAAGTTACCGGTAATTAAATAAGTTACCCTATTTATTGGGGGAAGGGAGGAGGGCATTCTGGGGTCATTGTTTAAATATGGTTCCGATTTGGGACTGTAATGTGCGATGATATATTTCACATTTACTGAAGGAAGTGGAAAAAAGGTTTCGTTAAAAAATTTACCGGTTAGTGAGAATTTCAATTTGTTTTTCTTAATTGTATAGTAACTTAACATCACGCCTGTATTCCCCGAAGGTATAGGCAGAGGTGTACCTATAGTAGAACCACATTTCACCAGTTATGTTTAGGTCCCATGTAATAGGGGCGAGCCTATTGCCATCAACCGGGCACAAATCCAGACTCCGGGCTGCTACTGAGAAATTCAGGATGGAAAACCCAATGCCACTTTGCCCGACCTGGGAATCGAACCCAGGACCTCATGCTCAACAGTAGCACTTGCTATTACTAGACCAACGTGGCAGTCGTAATGTAAAGTTATGATGTTAAAATATGTTTATTTATACTTAGTAAGTACTTAGTATTTTTAGAAATGAATGGCTATTTATAATTATAACACAAGGAACTAATTATTAATTATAAGTAAGTTATCTTTGTCAAATATTTAATTTCAAAACATGTGCCAAAAGTATTTATGTTTACCTATTTTGTATCTAAAGTCTTGGATCCACTGAATCTCATGGTCTGAATTACTCGCGCACAACTGGAGATCAACGGACGGTATTTCACTTTTTAACACGATCGTATTGCTATTATAAACACTACAATATTATTTCCAAGTATTTTTCACTTATTTAATCACATAATGTTCTTAAATTGTCAACTATTTAGCAAAACAATATTCCAACTTAAAACGCAAAAGTTTGACCCCTCGCTCGATAGATGGCGTTGTACCATTCGGGCCAGTTTCTGAATCGCGCTATGGTTTCGTTCACACGGATTGTATGGGTCGGAGAATTTTTCGAGTTGACTTCGTGCCTCAATCTATTGAGTAAGGAAATTATTGGGCCTTGGTAACTCTTGGCAATGTCCTAAAAGGGCGAATTTATTTTTGGATGGTATAGGTCGTCCCGGGACTGCTCGCCTACTTTGTGAGCGGTCTAGGTGAAGCGATCTATCCTATAATATCCGAAATTTTTACCTTTCTACAAAGATCTTATGGCGCGCGAAAACGTGAATGGCGCTGTGACGGCGTTGTTGGTGAACACTTGTTGTGCAATTGTTTTAGAAAACACAAGATGGCGCCGTTAGTTCCCATTACGACCACGCGTAAAAAATCCCCGTACCGTAGTGCATTTATTTCAATTTACTTATACAATGACAATGTTAATTGATTTATCATAGATTCAGAATAAACTTGTGTTATTTGGATATAGTGTCGTATGTACTGTGATTATATAGATAACACTTGTTATTACTAATTCAAATCGCCTAATTAATATTGGAACGAAACATGCTAACTATGACAACCTAATTATTATAATATTATGAACTGAAATTATTATTATCATTCTAATATAAATACATAATTATTTAGATTAAAGGCGGATACGGATTTTATGTTTATGTATTTACCTATATTCACGCCATGTGTTTTTACGGGGATGAGTAGAGTTTTACATAACTGATCATGAAATATAATTAAGTACTTAAATATTACTCCTATCCTAATAATAATATTTAAGTTGTATGTTACTATAATATTTAGATTACAGGCGATAGCGATTTTTTGTTTGTTTATTTAGCATAATCAGCCTAGAATTTTCCCACTGCTGGGACACAGGCCTCTCTGTGAGAAGGAGTGGGCCGAAATCCATCAAGCGGGCCCAGTACGGGTTGGTAGATGTCACATTTCTTCTAATTTTCGATTTTAGGACATGCCGGTTTCCTCACGATGTTTTCCTTTACCGTTTTGTTTATTTACTCAGCTATATTCACGCTATGTGTTCTTAGAGAGATTATTAGAGATTTACATAACTGATCATGCCATTAAGCAAGTAATTTTTTTTTTTTTTGAAGGCCCAATATTTATATTATATTCATGTTTATAAAAAACACTTTTTCTTGCCTTTCTATACAAGTACCTACTATGATGATGTAGTCTTTGACATGAGTTTAAAGGCACGTACACACTGGCGCGATGCGACAGCGAGACACAAAGACACCGCCTATCGCGCGACGAGCGGTGCCTTTGTGTCTCGCTGTCGCGTCGCGCCTGTTTGCGGGAACCTTAAATGTAGAATCTAACTTCCATAACAATACGAGTATACCCAGAGTAATAAACTTCTAAAGATGTTAATAATTTTGGATCTTTACTGGTTTTATTAATAACCGGTTAAGTGCTAAATATTAATTTAGTGATTTTAGTTAGGTACCATAAATCTCAGAACATTTAATAATAAAATGTCCTTGTATATTTTACGCATTTTTATTATTATTGTTATCTTATGAATATTATACCTATCATATTAATATTCATATAGGAATCGTTTTAAAATATACCTCTAACTAGTGCTTAAGTACAGTCAGGGAAATTAATTGTTTATCAAATTGACACACTCCGTCAATTAGCCGTATTGTAGCCATTTCATACAACTGTCAGTCAGAATGACATTTGTGATTTGAATATACGGACAGTTTCAGTTGGTACTCAATTTGATAAACTACCTACTAGCTTCTGCTCGCGACTTCATCCGGAAATTTCTCGTTTTATCATTGCTCACTGTATGTACTGGATATATCAAACGACAATTATGTTTATTACTTAAGGCGGTACCCCGACCAAAACCTTGCCATAGTGCGTTATTCAGAGGCTATTAACTCATTCACTATGGTTAATAAACTACATCTAAAAGCACATTATTATTGTTCGATCTCCTATCATCACATTGCACGTTCTTATTTTTTTTTATGTGTTATAAATACATTTAAAATCTCCTTGTAAAAAAGGGACTAAAATTATTGATTGCATGCATCTTCTGCTAAAGTTGACGTTCTATTAATTTGAAGATTACACTAATGGATAGATAATTTAAAAATCTAAATAATTCACGTTTTATTTTATTTCAAAACATCGCTTGTCTTTTTTTATTAAAATAATTTAATTTTTTTTGTGAATTTTATGATAAATGAGCGTGTGCAGGGAGCGAGACAGAGCGAGACTCAGCGACGGGACAGAGAAGGACCGAACGCTCAAGGTCGTTTGCTCAGGGAAGCGCCTTAAAATGAAAAGAGTATGCTTAGATGGTTTGGTCATGTTGAGAGGATGTCTAAAGGCAACTAACAAAAGGTGTTACAAGGCAGATGTGAGTAGAAACGTCGGGAGGGGATGTCCTAGGAGGACATAATTATAGTGAATTCAATGTTTTAGTATTGTATAATTGCATAGCACATGTGTGACTATGTACCTACTATAAAGCTACCATTTAATAGGTTTTTCTTTCATTGACTTGAATGTGCCCTGGCGGCTGAGAGTATGTCATGCTCACTCTAATGTCTCGCTGGTGGTGGCGTGTGTGTTGGATCATTAAGTTCCCTTCAAAATGGTTGAGCTGAATGGTGCTGATCCATGCGTCATGTTCGTGAACGGGCGCCGTCAGTGGGGACTGGTCATTTCTTAGCTGCCACGGCTTATTTTAATTTAATTTAATATTTGAATTGCTTTTGTCTTTTTATTACGGACGCTTTTAACGTTCTGCATCGTTCTCACATGCATAATTTCAACATGAACGATGTAATCAATATTTTGTAACCATATTTTGATTTAAAAGAGTGTCCATGGACTTTCTTGCCCGTTCTTCTCCATAGCTACCTACTACGCTTTGGAATGGGCAACTAGCTTCATCTTTCTGACTGACCGACCCCTTGACAATTCAAAAGTGCCTGTAATTGGTTTATTCGAAATAAATGCTTTGAGTTTGAGTTTGAGTTTGAGTGACCTTATTGGTGATGTTCTTCAGAAAGGTGTAGTAAGGTGTAGTACTCGCAATCGGCGTCCGTGTATGACCAGCGGGGTAATTACGTAACACACTATCTATCACAATCTGAATCATTTTGAAGCCTATTGGTAATCCATAGCTTCATAAGTTCGAAAAGTTTGTCTGCTCAACAACGTTAATAGCGCAATGAATGTTGTTGAACTGTCAAAATGAAACCCATTCCTACTGTTAGTGTGTTACGTAATTTCCCCACTGATGTATGAACGTAAACGAGGCAAAAGTACTATGTAAGGATAGTAGCAGGTGGCGTTCTGTAGTTTCTGCCTAACCCCATGGGAAGAAGGCGTGAGTTTATGTATGTGTGTACGTTCTTAAAATATTTTGTTAAGCTTCTCATATTTAAGAGGCTTACAAGAGCTAAAGCGCGGTCACTGTCGGATTGCATAGAAAAGAAAGAGACGTGCGATGACACAACGCTGGTAATATATTGCACAATATGAAGCAATTATGGATTTACAAAATATCTATTCATTGGACTAAAAAAATAAAACACTATTACGTTAGTATTTGTAGAATAATCTGACAAAAAATCTGTATGTTTGTCTGTGTATATTAGTATGGTTTTTAACCGTTAAAATATTATTTTAGAGGTCTCTTCGTGATTTTTTTCTATCATATCAAGTTAATTGTATTATGTTTTCAACACACTATCTAACTAGCATATATCCAGAAGAATATCATATATTTTTCGGATTTTGTTCACTGCAGTGGATACATTATAGTGTTAGTGGGTTATTAATGTGTGGTGCATTATTTTGCGTTTAGGTCATGTAGTCCCCTTAAGTGAACTACATAATTATGTACCTATCCATATTCTATTTGAGTTTTTTTTTAAACTGTACGTAATACATATCCTATGATACTCGGAAATTCTGTAGGTTTCCAAGAGGAAACAATTTTCGGAATCGGATCGGTAGTTTCGGTCATTATAGTAGGTAGGTATCACATGCAAATATTCCGTTGAACAGAACTCAAGTCTTGTTAAGGTAATCCGTTAGGGCATAAACGTCTCCTTATTGGCGAAACAATAGCATACAGTTATAAGTTTAGCCATACTTTGCGATTCTAGCCCAGACCTGTTGACCGTAATGTAGTCTGAGTGGAGCTAGGCTGAACGTGGGTGTCTGAGCTTGAATTATAAGTGTGTGCATGCCTTTAGGACTGTTTAATGGTGGTCTGACGCCTGCTTAAGTTTGATAA
Source organism: Griposia aprilina (assembly GCA_916610205.1). NCBI lineage: Eukaryota > Metazoa > Arthropoda > Insecta > Lepidoptera > Noctuidae > Griposia > Griposia aprilina. Next base: position 4,510,012 of record OU744285.1, on the reverse strand, counting down.
AGGGATTTATCAATGGTTTGGCATGTCTATCATACTGACATTACATAAATAATATTGAAACATTTTAATTATTCTTGCTATTTTTTTTTATTGACATGACATCATTAGTATTGATCGCTATTTTTAATAGGAATTATTATTTTGAATGAATAGTATTGTATTTAATTTAAATTTTATAAATGGCATTGTAATCTAAATTTAAATTATGAAACTATTATTAGTATTTTTATGTTATTGCTAATTACTTAATGTGTACTTCATGTAAATGCTGAATATAGTGAACCCCATAGATCTTAAGAACATAAGTTAGCTACTTAGATTCTTGCAAATAAATATATCATTCATTCAATCATTCATTCATTCTAGCTTTATTAGGCTTACGGTTGAACCAGATTGAAGGGATTTCATTGGTTAAACCCTTAACAATATGAATACAATTCTAACAGTATAACCCGTCAGCTTTCAAAGGAAGAGTGAATAGGCATCTTCTGTGCATGCTCGTTACATCATAGACCTCATCCATCGCTTTCCACCAGGTGAGATCGAGGTCACGATCAGGCCAACTTCGACATAAGAAAGAATTACCAAAAAATTAAACGACTTCCAAAAAAAACAAAGTGAAAAATAACTTTAATTTTGGAATTCGGTGTCTTTGATTTTGTATTTTCGTTTTTTGTCTCCGACTTCCGAAATTAAAGTTATTTTTCACTTTGTAAATTTTTTTGGAAGTCGGTTGTTTTTATTCCAGTAAAAAGTTTTTATTTTACACTTTTTAGCTGTGCCCACACAAATTTGTATAACACTAATTGTTATGTCAATAACTGACAGGAAGTTATTACAACATCATCAATATAAACTAAGTGGAAAAAATACGTATTATTGAAGCTAACCGAAAACTACAGAAGTAAAGTTAATACAATTTATATGGGACTACCCCTGAGGCATACCCTATCCATAAAAAAGTAATTTTCCTAATCGATCTACAATTGCCGGAGATATCACGTAACATATAGGCATACAAAACAAAAAACAGACGAATTGAGAACCTCCTCCTTTTTATTAAGAAGTCGGTTAAAAATACCGTCCTATTACTATTCCACTCCAGGGCGAAAACCTCTTCTCAACAAAGAAGGCACGAGCATTGATCACCACGCTTGCTCAAGACGGGCTGGAGATTTCAGATTTATATTAAGGGGGATCCTTAGTTCTAACCCGCCAAATTCAAATTTTCTTTGTTTTATTGCAAATTGCAGCTCTGATTTACGTCGTGTGGTGATCAAAATGCGATTCGCGACTGTAGGAATGATATATTTATTGAATAATAATCATCAATTTCATATCAATCGTCAAACTTTGGGAGTTTGTTCCGCCTAAGAATTTCCATATGAAATATTCTTAGGTGATTATTATTCAATAAACATATTATTTAGAGCAGTGGTGGCCCATTGGAATCGCCCCGACTTACAAGTTGTAGGTCGTGGGTTCGAACCCAGGCAGGGGCTTTATTTTGACCGGCATGTCCTGGAACCAAAAATTCGAAGACATGTGACATCTACCAACCCGCACTGGAGCCACGTGGTAGATTACGGCCCATTCCCTCTCAAAAGAGAGGAGGCCTGTGTCCCAGCAGTGGGAACATTATAGGCTGATTATGTAAACATATTATTCCTACAGTCGTGAATCGCATTTTGATCAACATACGACCTAAAACAGCTGCAATTTGCAATAAACCAAATAAAATTTGAATTGGGCAGGCTACAGCTGAGTATTCACCTTAACTATAAATAAATAAATCCATCAGGTGACAGGCCGATAGATAAATACCTTATAAACCTAAACATGCATATTTGAAGTCCAGGTTTTCTTCAGTGTCAGTGATGTCCAAGATAAACTAAGTACATATGAATTGAAAAACTCACATTGGTACCTGCTTGCATGGATTTGAACATGAGAGGCGATGCCATCACGACATTTTAAGGGGACTCAAGGACCTAAACGCAAGTTTTATGATTCCTTAAAGTATGTCATCCACTGCAGTAAACAAAATCAGAAAAAATATGACATTCTTCAGGATATATGCTAGTTAGATAGTTTGTTGAAAACATTATACAACTAATTTGATACGATAGAAAAAAACACGAAAATACCTCAAAAAATAAATATTTTAACGATTAAAAATAACATGCATCAATCATTCTGATTTTTTGTCAGATTATTCTACATCTACAAACAACATATTAACGTAATAGTGTTTTATTTTTTTAGTCCAATCAATAGATTTTTTGTAAATAGATAATTGCTTCGTATTTCGCAATAAATTACCAGCGTTGTGTCATCGCGCTTCTCTTTTTTTCTATGCAGTCCGACAGTGACCGCGCTTTAGCAGTTGTCAGCCTCTTAAACCCTTAGCAACCAAATTGTTGATGTTACGAGCAAGTGTGGTTATCAATACTTGTTCCTTATATGTAAGAAAAGAGGTCTTTGACTTCTTCTCACACTATCTATCACAATCTGAAACAGTTGAAGCCTATTGCTAATCCATTGCTTCATATGTTCGAAAAATTTGTCTGCTCAACAACGTAAATAACGCAATGAATTTAGTCGAACTGTCAAAATGACAGCTATTCCTACTGTTAGTGTGTTAGACAATTACCCCGCTGGTCGATTCTGCAAGTAATCGTGAGTTTACCTCTAAACATGAATGTTGTCTTACAAAAGCTTTAGAGTAAAAATATATTTTATCTCTGCGCCATTAAAAGGTGTAAATTCGTATGCCTACTTATATAGCATCCCTTAATTTGAATAATATGACAAACATTCGCGGTGGTCCGCGCCGTGTGATGGTGTAATTTTTTAACAAAATTCTGGTATGTACCAGAACAATTAAATTCATGGTCTTTGTGATTTAAGGCTCTTAGAAACGAGTTCTGTTCATTTTATAAAAAATAAATCACTTAATTTGTGTCTATGAAGTGGGCTAATTGCGTAACACGCTAACAGTAGGAATAGCTTTCATTTTGACAGTTCAACAACATTCATTGCGTTATTTACGTTGTTGAGCAGACAAATTTTCGAACATAAGAAGCAATGGTTTAGCAATAGGCTTCAACTGATTCAGATTGTGATAGATAGTGTGTGTCGCAAATAGGATGCAGTTTGCGAATCTGTCTTATATAGAGCAAGTAACTATGATTTTGTGCAGGTCTTCGCCTTTCTCAATAGACTGTTCAATAAGAACTGAGCCGTAATACTGAGTTTTGATGCGAAGTCAAGTCTGGATATCATCATTGCCTCTGACTCTTCACTGCTTGATAGTGTTAGATAGGATTCCTCAGTTACTACAGTTGTACTATTGGTTAACTTAAGAAATTAGCCTATTTTTGCCGGGATAACACACTGAAATTATGACTAGCAGAATAATCATTATGTCAGAAAATTTATCACAATCGCACAGCCACAGACCAAAGGCAAAATTATAATTGCTCTAAACTAAATTTTCCTTTGAATAATCAAAAGAGATTCTAAATCAGACTCGCTGGTCTCCTGGCTCTAATATAAGGATTGCAGGCCACAGAACCGCAGTAAATTAGCGAGCCCCCACCGGCCGAGCCGTTGCCCCGCAATTTGCACAGTAGGTACCTAGTGATAAAATATACGTATACAGAGCGAAAAACCAAACTCCATGTAGATGGCAAGCTTCTAAATGTAGATAACGAATTTTTATACATTTTCACACCACATTCTCGAAAATGTCAAATTATATGTCATGCAAACCTAAAGCAAGTCAAGGCTATAGTCAAGCAATAATTTTATAACTCAGAGCTTCCTCGCTGCGGTCGGGAGCCCTAGAATCCTTCGGTACGCTCGGGATTCAATAAAGCGCCCGTGACTTATGACACTGGTGCCGATTCTCTTGTCACAAAATTCTCTAGACTAGACTAAAAATCTCTAAAGTTTAGTTTATTCCTGTCAAACGACGATTTCTCATTCTGAAATAGACTAAAGTGACACAACTTACCTATATTTTAGTTTGACAGCACTAAGATGGTACGGAGTTATTAGTTTAGTGAAAACGGCAATTTTGCTATTCTGAATTTGACGATTTTTCACTTAAAATTTTGGTTGTCTAACTAAATCTGGCTATTTTTAATCGCGATTAAAAAGGTGTGGAATAAAATTAGTTGTTATGAACTAAAATTCACTACAAAACCTCGACTTCAGGTGCAAAAACAGTACCGTATCTTTTTTATTTTATTTTGCTTTATCTCGAAAACGGTGTGTCCTATCGCAAACTAATTAAAATTTCGACGCCCTTAAACCGTAAAATAATCCATATAAAACACGTCGAGGCTGCACCACTATGCGTGCCTCCGGCTCTAAAAAAAAATCACGGGCTAACAAGTAGCTAACACGTGGAGTCGCGATTGTCAAATTAAATTTTAGTTACGTCAAAAATTATTTTTAAATTTAGAGATATTTTTTGGCAGAATAGCTTTAAGATTCTCATAACCAAAAGTAAGGAATTTTAGTGATAGTTTAGTTAGTTTAGTTCGGTGTACATGAGAATCGGCACCACTGTTTTATCCCCTTAGTGCATAATCTACTATTATCTACCAAAATGTCGTGAAGATAGTTTTGAGTATCGATGGATGTATCGATGGCTTTAGGAGTGGGGGAAGACTAAAGAAACGATGGATGGATGTGAAAGATGTTATAGCTAGAAAGTTATTTGAATTTAATTTAATATTTGAATTGTTTTTGTCTTTTTATTACGGACGCTTTTAACGTTCAGCGAGCTTAGCATGACACTATCTATCTCTTCGAAGAATAGAGACGCCTATTCCCATACAAAGTGACATTTCGTTTCTCAATTTTTGACATCGCACCGTAAAAATCCTTCTAAAATCTGTCATTTTGTCTTCCGTTTCTGCCAATCGTTGTCTAGGTCCTTTTTAATGTAGACTATTTCAGAAGACAGTTGTCTAAGGTAGTGAAGACAATTTGATTTTTAATCGCCATGCTAAAGACGGTACAAAACTTTTTACTCGACGGCCACAAAGTATAAAAATGGAAAGGAAAAAAGTAAATTTTCACCTTTTGTATGGAAAATGTGAAAAATGATTACCTACATGTTGAGTTTTAGGGATTTAATTTTAGGGTATCATAGAGGGGGTCGAAATTTTCATTATTTTTGGGATAGGATACACCATTTTCGAGATATAAGCAAAATAAAAGATAAACGTGAATAAATTACTGAATTTCGTAAAAAGTGCAGTTGACTCTTTCTACTTTGCTGCCGTCGTACTGTCTTCACGAAACGTCATTTTTGTCTATTCTTCCGTCGACAAGACGGTGCTTGTGCTAAGCCTGCTGCATTGTTCTCACATGCACAATTTCAACATGAATGATGTAACCAATATTTTGTAACCATATTTTGATTTAAAAGTTATTCTCCATAGTTACCTACTACGCTTTGGAATGGGCAACTAGCTTCATCTTTCTGACTGACCGACCCCTTGACTATTCAAAAGTGCCTGTAAAGGTTCGTGCACACTGGCGCGACGCGACAGCCCAACACAAAGGCGCCGCCCGTCGCGCGTCGTGCTGCACGCGGTGCCTTTGTGTACGCTGTCGCGTCGCGCCAGTGTGCATGAGCCTTAATTGGTTTATTTGAAATAAATGCTTTGATTTTGAGTTGGAGTTTGAAAAAGGGAGTGATTACCGAGATGACGATAATAGAGAAATATGGAAAAAAAAACATGTTGCTCTGGTTCCAAATAAATTGGGATAAGGGCGAGAGAAGAATAGGCTTTCACACAGATTTATATAAAGTGGTTTGACAAGAGGCAATCAAAGAAAAACATATAAACCTGCATTTTTATCGAATCCAGTTTAAAACCGTCGCTTGCTCCATTTCAGGTTTTCTCACAATGTTTTCCTCGAGATCAAGGTAAGGAATGTATTAAATCTAACCTAATCTAATTCATCTCTATTGTTCCACTGCAGGCCTCCCTACCCCTTTTCCACACAATTCTGTCTTTTGCTAGTCCTTTCTATAGGATTCAAGCTCGTCCCGCCATATTCGTCTCAGCCTGTCGCGATGTCGTCATCCGTTTAGTGGGATCCAATCGGTGGTTCTCTTAGCCCATTTGTCATCTGACATGCGGCAGACAATCTCAAGCCCTGTCCCACTTTAGGGGACTACATGGCAGGAACTAAATGCAAGTTTTATAATGCCTAAACGTATATGATCCACTGCAGTAAACAAAATCAGAAAAATATATGATATTCTTCAGGATATATGCCAGTTAGATAGTGTGTTGAAAACATTATACAACTAATTTGATACGATTGAAAAAAATCACGAAGATACCTCTGAAATTTTTCTTTTAACAATTAAAAAATATACTATTATACATGCAATCATTCAAATTTTTTGTCAGATTATTCTACAAGCAACATATTAACGTAATAGTGTTTTAATTTTTTAGTCCAATCAATAGATAATGCTTCATATTTTGCAATAAACTACCAGCGTTATGTCATTGCGCTTCTCTTCTATGCAGTTCGATAGTGACCGCGCTTTAGCTGTTGTCAGCCTCTTAAGATTAGCGGCTTTCTAAGTAACGTCTGTGATCTTGGTTTTGGCGCGCAGTGTTGTGTCCCATAAGGAGATGTATTAATTAAATAACGTATGGATTTTCAACCTGCAAGGCAACCTGGTGGTAAGTGGGTAACGTGGGTATATAAACCTAACTCACTTTATTACATCGTACTTTGATTGGGTAAGTTCAACGATAATCGAAATTCAAAGCTCCATCGCCTGTCTGACTATCAGCCTATTTCATAAAAAAAAACTACTTACATTTTAATAACAAAATCAAATCATGAAATCTAATTTTGATTTATAGCTTCAAAGTAAAAGTGTTCTTAAAATCTCGACACGTAACGACATATTATTCTATAAAAAAAACTTCTAAAATTTAGTACACGCGTAAAAATTTACGATATTAAACGTATCCCAGTTTAGGGGTGACTTTGTGGGTAAAATTGTGTAATAATGTAAGACTTTCAATTTGACATGATTTTATTAGTAGTAGGTGGGAGCTTATGCTATTTTATTTTGCCATGAAAAAATGAGCTTTTATGTAACCTATGAAGATACGATAATGGGTGTTCAGTGGGGTAATTACGTAACACAATAGCAGTAGGAATGGGTTTCATTTTGACAGTTCTACAACAATCATTGCGTTATTTACGTTGTTGAGCAGACAACTTTTCGAACATATGAAGCAATGGATTAGCAATAGGCTTCAAAATGATTCAGATTGTGTATATAGTTTGTTACGCGTTTGTTAGGGTGCTGTTCTTACACACACACGATTATCATCCAAAATTCCTAACTAATATTATAAATGCGAAAGTAAGTTTGTTTGTATGTTTGTTACCTTTTCACGCCTAAACCACTGAACCGATCATCCTGAAATTTTGCATATACGTTGTCAGGTGTACAGAAACGAACATAGGGTACCTTTTTTCCCGAAAAAAAATACTGTTCCCGAGGAAAACAACAATAACGTTCTCATGATAATAGATGGCGCCACGTGTCTTCCGAATCATGATTGAATTATATTATTGTAGAAACTTTAATAGTGTGTTAAGAGTTTATTATTATTTTTAATTTAAGTATGTAATACATTTTGTGAGTCTAGAGTGTCGATAGACCGGTTTTTCATTCTCCTAACTATAATTTCCCGAACAACCCGAATTGATTGTCAAATTCAAAATTAACGCGAGCGAAGCCGCGGACAAAAACTAGTATTCTATAGATTGTTTTGATCGATGTCGATTACAGACCGTTTTTAGGGTTCCGTACCCAAAAGAATTCCGCTGTCCGTCCGTCCGTCTGTCTGTCAGCGGGCTGTATCTCATGAACCGTAACAGGTACACAGTTAAAATTTTCACAGAGCTATTGCCGCTATAACACCAATTAATAAAAATAAAATAAAGTTAAAAATTAAAGGGGTCCCCATATAAGAAACGTGTTTTTTCGGCGTTTTTTGTCTTGTGGTACGGAACCCTTCAGTGCGAGTCAGACTCGCACTTGGCCGTTTTTTTTTTGTCAATACATAATCAGCCTATAATGTTCCCACTGCTGGGACTCAGGCCTCCTCTCTTTGAGAGGGAAAGGAGGGAGGGTTTTTTTGTGAATGGTGCTCTATTATTGCTAAATTGATTAACTAAAACATACACTACACACAACACGGCACATAAACGGCACGGCAACATATCAAGCTTATAAATGTATTAAAAATAAAAAAGCTTATTCTGGAAATGTCCAGAATAAGCTGACTTCTCATTGTACGAAAAGCCTACACAATGCGAGATCAGCTAAAACTGGAGAATTAGAGCTTGGTATGACGTCGTGTGTACAAGAACCTTTTGGCTCGAATCATGTTGACGGAGGGCGCTATTGGTTTTGTTAAATGTATTGAAAAATTAAGATGGCGACGCTGTACGCTATACAGCTTTAGTTAATTGAGATAAAAAATAATATTCGTGGCGCCGAAAGTGCGTTGAAGGCACAACTTCTGTCCCGGACTGCCTTCAAAGCCGTCAGTTTTTTACGTGTTAAGTGTCGTAGTGCGAGTTAACTGTGACACGCTTGTATGGAAAGGTGTTGACAGTAAAATTCCGCCACTAGCAATGGCTGCCCAGGCGTCTTCGTGCTCTGTGTATTGCACATACATGATCTAGATGACGAGTTTAATCACATAACATAACGCCATGATCACGCCTGTAATTCCCCGAAGGGTTAGGCAGAGGTGAGCCTGTAATAACACACTCATTTCGCCAGTTATGTTTGAGTCCCATGTAATAGAGTGCAAGCCCATTGCCATCAACCGGGCACAAATCCAGATTCCAAGCTGCTACTGAGAAATTCACTTTGCCCGACCTGGAAATCGAACCCAGTGCCATGACGAGATTAATTATCAGGTAAAAGTCTTCGATATGACATCAATCGAGGAGCCACCCATAGGATCCAAAACGGCTTAATTCCCATGGACTCCCTAAAGTAACAGAACAGCTTACTCACAAAACAAAACAAACGACAACTCCAAGATCGAGCACAGTACACAATATGCGGTTTTAATATTTCAGTTGTTCGATAAAAGACTAATTAAAAGTTGTCTCGCTTCAATCAGTGTGGTTGTCCAGTACAAGATTATTACAGTGGTGTAACTCTGTACAAAGTTCTTGTGCTCTCGTATTGGCACGAGTTATGTGCAGGCTCTTGCCAAGAATATACGTTTATCATCAGCCAGCCTATTCCCAACTATGTTGTGGTCAGATTCCAGTCTAAGCGGATGTAGCCGAACAACAGTATTTTACATTGAGTGACTGCTTATCTAACCACCACAACCCAGTTACTGGGTGACACGTTGTGAAAACATTAATCATTCATTAGATTTGGTAGTGGGCCAGTTTGTAAGATTTACTGGACGTATGTATAGATACTCAAGTATCGTCAATCCCGGGGTCCAAGTATACTACAAATTTACGTAGAAATGGTCTCTCTATTGTAAGTCTTTGAAAGATTTGCCATACAAAATTTGTTCAAAATCACAACGGAGAGACTATTGCAAGTTTTGTAAAGTAGTAGATTTCCTGGAGGCTCTTTTCATACACCGGAAGTAAGGCTTGGTCAAGTTGCCAGGCGAAAACTAACCTTTTAATATGTTATTAAGATATGATGTCACCAAATGTGATAAGTAACCAGAGGGCCTAGACAAATGGCATTCGCTTCGGAGCGATTCTATTTCTACAATCGCTATCGCTTTCGCTAATGATTCCAAAAACTAGCAATAACGCTCGTCTAAACTGTCCCTTGGCTCATCTCTGTGGAAGTACCTAATCTTTCGACGCTGTTGGTTCATTTCATAATCGAATGTTGTTTACATTGTCTAGCTAATTTTTATTCGTTGACCTATGATCACGTGACATTTCGATAGCTTATGTCAACCCCATACATTTTAGCTTTTCTACTAGCGTTATCGTTAATCGAATGTTACTTTGTCTAGGCCCTCAGGGTCGCCGGATATAGTTGAAGTTTAGTAAGAAACAGATGGATGTTTGCGAATGAAATTTAATGTGATAAATGAGCTGTTTGTTTTCTATTAATTAAATTAATTTTTATTCGAAAACTTTCATCGGTTTCTTACTAAACTTCAACTATATCGACGACCCTGGTTACTTAACAATATCATCTACACAGTGAATCTTTTCTTCAGTCTCTCACTCCTCCTCCATCCATCAGCATTAGTTTTCTAAGTCACATGAGTTGTATCCTTCATCATGTACTTATCTATTATACTCGTATAAAAATCCCGTGTCACAGTGTTTGTTATCGAACTCCTCCGAAACGGCTTGACCGATTTTTATGTTTTTTTTTGTGTATATTTGGTAGGTCTGAGAATAGGTCGTAAAGTATATTTCTTACCACTGCGGGTGTAACCGTGGGGCGCAGCTAGTATATAACTAAAAAACAATTGCCAAAAATGTTTGTCCGCGCGCCACTTCAAACCGGCTGCACCTATATGGCTAATTCTTTTTTTGTTGTGTTTGTAATTGTCAGGACAAGGTATGTATGTTATTTTTTTTTAAATCCACTGGTTAATGACGGATGCTATTTTTTTATGAAATTTACCCCGGGCGACACCGACGCCAGGCACGAACAGCTTGTCTTTTAATAATAATTGAAACTCTGGTTACATTTTACCGGGACAAAACTATGTTAATATATTTGAATGGAATACTTGTCGAGTAATATTGATATAACTTTAAAATATTCATCTTTAGACATTGTTTTATAAGTTGGGACCAACTTCATCTGACTGAATATTCAGTATTAAGTTCAGACCAGATTATTAATAGCCTAGATCCAAGTTTATGCAGGGAAGTGGTTTAACTTAGTTAGACAAAGTACCTACTGTGAGGTTCCCAGGAGATATCTTATCAATAGGTACAGGTACCCGAAAGTCAGATGAACAGCTTTAGGAAATTAGTATTAATCCACTAATTTGATTTAAAAGTGTGTCCATTGAGATCCTCGCCCGTTCTTCTCCATAGGGATCTACGTTTTGGAATGGACAACTAGCTTCATCTTTTTGGCTAACCGACCGACTTTTTAACAGTAATGCTTTATTGGCATCAAATTCAAACTACGATCTCTTCACGAAATAGGAAGTACCTACTACAACCATACTTTTTTTTGACACCAAACAATAACAATGTTTCGCGGGGTAATTGCGTAACACACGTAGGAATAGCTCTCATTTTGACAGCTCAACAACATTCATTGCGTTATTTACGTTGTTGAGCAGACAATTTTTTCGAACTTATGAAGCAATGGATTAGCAATAGGCTTTTAGGGTGCCGGTTTAAAGGGTATGGGCATAGGTTAGGTGCAATTACAGGCAGTGCCAGTTTTAACAATAACAGGCGTCCTCAGCGAAATTTCGGCGGTGGCGCCCCTCTCCCATCTTGGAAAGTAGAGAGGGGCGAAAAAGTTCAGCACTCCGCCTAGGTTTTATTTTGTCCGTTCATAAAGAAATAGGAGTTACTTTGTCGGCTTATGCAGAAAAGTTTGAGAATTCAGAGAATGTCGGATGCAAGAGCAAGCGAAGCGAGCTCAAATATTTTTTATTTTCTAACTCCAAACGAACTAAAACAAAACTACTTTGCAGGCGCTAGAGGTAAAGGGGCGCCTAGTCACAGCTCCTTCGGCGCCCCTTCACCTGTGGCACCCTGGGCGGTCGCCCAGCCGCGCCCTACCCTAACGGCGACACTGGGGGTCTACTCCCTAAACACGTACTCCGTAATTACGGCCAAAGTTACAGGCGTTTACTACTCCATATCACTTAAGGACATTATATTAGCTCGGTTCCAAACTAAGAAAGAATGACTATACGATTTGACAGATGTCCCTACGCCCAATGTGTTCTTGCCCGTCCGAAAAACTACTTTCGAAGGGCACGTATCTTCATTGACGGACTAAGAGAGTGGACCCCCTGATTACAGGCACATGAGGCATTTCAGCTTTTTCTTCGGGGTGGCAACGCATTTACGACGCCTCGGGTATTGCAAATACCACTCATCATGAGGCGCCAGATTATTACTCAACCAACAACGCAAAAAGTCTCTTCATCTAAAAATACAGGGTGGCAGGGACATCGACGTGCAAACTGAAACTATAAATTCATCACATGATTCTAGACCCCAAGCGTAGAAAATAATCGTCGGTTATCTAAAAAAAATCTGCATTTTCCTAGAAAAGTGCAGTACATATGCGGTAAAAATGTAAGGAAGAGATTTTTTTTTTAAATAGCCTGCGATAACTTTCTACGCAGTGGGGTTCAGATTCGTGTACTGAATCCATGGTAACAGGTTGTGCATCGATATCCCTGCCACGCTGTATAGTACGGGGAAGTGTAGACAAATAATTTCCTTCTACAAAACAGCCGTAGAAACAGCAGAATGTTAAGACGGAACCTTCAGGGTAGCCCACGAAATTCAATTTTTCTTACGTTTTTTGCAATTTGCAGGTCGCGTCGCGGCCGTAACAAATTTGGCTTTACAGAATTATAATCATTAGAATCAGCAATACATCTCTCTAAGTTCATATTACCGTATTCAATGACTATTTAATGAAATCATGACATTTGACGCCAATTCTAACTTAAGGAGTTGTATTGCTGATTCTAATGATTATAATACTGTAAAGCCATATTTGTTACGGCCGCGAATCGTTATTTTAATCAACATACAACCTGACAGTGACCTGCAAATTGCAAAAAACGTAAGAAAAATTGAATTTCGCGGGCTACCTTGGCGCATCCCCCTTAAGAGGCTGACAACAGCTAAAGTGCGGTCACTGTCGGACTGCATAGAAAAGAAAGAGAAGCGCGATGACGCAACGCTGGTAATTTATTGCGAAATATGAAGTAATTATCTATTTACAAAAAATCTATTGATTGGACTAAAAAATTAAAACACTATTACTTTAATATGTTACTTGTAGAATAATCTGACAAAAAATCAGAATGATTGCATGCTTAAAAGTATGGTTTTTAATCGGTAAAAAAATAATTTTAGAGGTATCTTCGTGATTTATTTCTATCGTATAAATTGAGTTGTATTATGTTTTCAACACACTATCCAACTGGCATATGTCCTGAAGAATATCATATATTTTTCTGATTTTGTTTACTGCAGCGGATCATATACTTTTAGGTATTATTAAACTTGCGTTTAGGACATGTAGTCCCCTTAAGTCAAAAAGCTTATTAAGCGTCCAATGAGAAGTTCGCATTCCGCACACGTTCGCGACTCAGTCACACTAATTGTTTGCTGTTAACAAATTAGTTGTCAACATCCAGCTAATTTGTAGTCTGACCGTACCTACAGCAGTTTGTCTATTTTTGTCACACGGGGTGTTGATGAAAATTTTCATGACATCTGCCTGTAGCCTTCCCGCTATTATGTTGGGGTCGGCTTCCAGTCTAACCGGAATACCAGTACTTTATACGGAGCGACTGCTTATCTGACCTCCACAACCCAGTTACTGGATACTACGATAACCCTTGGTTTTTAATTATAGAAAGTCGTACTATAGCTAGTTGAAGTTTTCAGCAAGAAAATTCAATGCTCTGATTCAACCATAGTTTTGGATTATTTTTAAGCATTTTTTTGTGAGCAGTTCCTTGTTGGTCCAGTTGCAAGCGCTGAGAGGGTCCCATCCCCGTTGGGTAAAATGTTATATAGTAGGTTTTTTTTCAGTAGGGAATTCTCAATGGCACCCCGTAGTCTGGACAGTGCCTAATTGGTGACAATAGACGCCTCGGTCCTTCTTACCTTCTTGTTCGTTTGACTTTTAATAATATAGCCGGCAATATGTTGGTGGACTGCAGGCACCTTTCCCACCGCTCGCAGGTGATTAAAGAAAAGCGAGAAGAGCTAGCAACAAAAAACGAGTTGGCGAGCATCGAGTAGCGAGTGCGCGACGGTGACGAGCGATTACTCGCTGGTATGCGTATGTACCAAGCGTGAGTCTCTCAGCGAGTGTTCTGCCTGCCAAGTGAGCGACGCTCGCTGGGCGAGTACTCTCTTTGATAGCTCTTGTCGCTGCGAAGAACGAGTACTCGCCGGCGGCGGTGTGAACAGTCAGCAATCAACTTTTAATAACGGGTGGCGGAAAAGTAATGTCATCATTTGAATTGGCTGCCATTTTGTTATATATGAAAAAAAATGGATTCTCTTTTCATGAAAAGTTTATTTGGAAGTGTGAAACTGATGACATTAATTGGGAAAAATTATATCGCTCAAATGGCCACCTCCCGAGTTGATGCACAATTGTGCTCGTTTTACGGCATTTTGAATTGTTTCGCGCAAAACATCTGGCTCCAAATTGGCGATTTCTTCTAATGTTACCTTTCAAGACTTGCAACGTTCGTGGTTTGTTGTGGTAAACGCGAGATTTCAAAAAGCCCCAAAGGAAGTCTGGTGCCGTTAGATCTGGCGATCTGGACGGCCAGTTAAAATCTCCAAAACGGGAGATCACTGGGCCCGGAAACCGATCGGCCATTTGAGGTGACCATTTGATATGAAACAAACCGATTGTTGCCATGGCGACGCGCCGCCACGCTATACGATGGTAGATAAAATATAAAATAATTTCGATGTTTCACATCTGCCAGGCGTCCCGTGACGGCTCACATTTTTTGTTCCATCAATTTTTCACTTTCAAATAAACTTTTCATGAAAACAGAATCCATTTTTTTTTCATTTCTATCAAAATGGCATCCAATTCAAATTATGACATTACTTTTGCGCCACCCTGTTTATGTTTCTCTTTTACTTACACGGCTCTATCAATATTTTGTACGTTTCTTGAGCAAGAAAATCATTGATATCTAGTCACATCCTCGTGCCGACAGGTGCCATACACCTACTCGTTTTGCTCTTCCGGGAACACAGCTGTGCGTGATGCCACATTATAACCTGCATATATTCAAACCTAAACATTTATCTTCCGTCCACTACATTAAAGCTACTTACATAAATAACAAATCCAGTTAAAACATTACGTTCTTTTCCGCATCCTATTTCTATCGCGAAGGGGTAGACAAAATAAAAAGTTATTTTTATTTATAATGCGGGTACGTATAATGCGTTTGATTTTAATTCGGCTAGTGTAAATGATCTGTTTGTTTAATGTACTGAATGTGGAGGGTATTTTTGGATTTTATGTTTTGGTAGGCATAGATCAGTTACAGTTGTAAAGAAGGGACGATGATAGTGTAAAAAAATTAGAATCCAAATCTGAAACAAATCGTTAAAATCTTTTTTCTATTATCATGATTATGACTTTGCTTAAGGGGGATGCGTCAAGGTAGCCCGAGGAATTCAAATTTTCTTACGTTTTTTTGCAATTTGCAGGTCAGTATCAGGTTGTATGGTGATCTAAATATGATTCGCGAC
Source organism: Griposia aprilina (assembly GCA_916610205.1). Taxonomy (NCBI): domain Eukaryota; kingdom Metazoa; phylum Arthropoda; class Insecta; order Lepidoptera; family Noctuidae; genus Griposia; species Griposia aprilina. The sequence goes on along the minus strand of OU744285.1, from coordinate 4,494,472 downwards.
CGTATCAAATATGGTTTTACAGAATTATAATCATTAGAATCAGCAATACAAATCCATCAGTTACTTAGAATTGCCCTCAAATGTCATGATTTCATGAAATAGTCATTCAATAGGGTAATATGAACTTATAGAGATGTATTGCTGATTTTAATGATTATAATTCCGTAAAGCCATGTTTGTTACGGTCGCGGATCATATTTTAATCAAAATACAACCTGACAGTGACCTGCAAATTGCAAAAAACGTAACAAAATTTGAATTTCGCGGCCTACCCTGAAGGTTCCGCCTTAAATCAAAGACTAGTCGGATGATAAAATCCAGATATAAAGTGTACCTAAAATGGGTACAAAACCGTACATAACTATATAATGTAGGGTACGGCTTTACCTTCACATGGTCACTGTGTACAGCGTTGTCTTTCGACTAGTTTCGGATTCAACCGTAAACCATAACTCATCACCGCAGCTTTTTCCCAAGCATTTTTGGAGTCAGCTTCCAGTCTAACCGGATGCAGCTGAACGCCAGTATTTTACGTGAATCGATTGCCTATCTGACCTCCACAACCCAGTTATTGAGTAACACTGTAGGTATCTACTCCTTGATAAGATTGGTTGTCAGACTTGCGGGGTTCTGACGACCCGTAACTACTATCAAAGATCCACGAATGACAGCCGGGGACCAACGGCTTCACGTGCTTTCTGAGGCACATAGGGGTCGCGGTATGTAAAGATGGTCACCCATCTACGGACCGATCGTGGCAAGCGTAGCTTAACCCGATCGATCGACCCGTGCGGCTGTTATTACTTAGCCACCAGCCCCTAAACCATAACTAAAGGCGCGTCACACTATGTCGGCGGCACAGTCGGCGGGTTTTTGCTGCGCGGGTAGCGCCGGCATTATTTAAGTTAGGCGAGGCGGCTCAAATACCCGCCGGCACTGCCGGGCTTATTGGCGGCATGACCGCGGCGCCCTGCCGCCGGCACTGTGTGTAGGAGCCTTAAGAGCTACAAATGTTCAAATAATTACTACCTACATAAGGAATCATCCAAAAGTACTTAAAACAAAAAAAAAACGAAAGTAAAAAAACCGTGAATTAATTTCAAGTGTCACTCTGTCTAATAATCTTTGCCCAACATTTGATCCTGCAGCACTCAAACTTCAGTGCAGTAATAAACGCAGAAGCGATTCTTTGATCATTACGACGTTGAACAGATAGTGGTCGCGTCTTATTTGAGTCTAAGAGTGAGGCCACATGGCGTTGCCGGTACGTTGCGTCGTCGCACCGCTATGATTTCAATGCACTGAGTGCCACACGGACAATGCGGTGTCGCAACGAAACGCCGCTTTCTACGACGTCGCAGCGTCTCGGTGATGGGTTTGTCAGTCTTTTATATAGTAGAAATATGGGCCAGGCTACAACACTGCGGTGCGACGACGCACTGTAGAAATCTACGACGTTGTACAACGTATCGTGTATTGTAGTGCGACGTCGTTTTTGCGACGTGTCGTCGCAACGCAGTGTTGTGGCCTGGCCTTAACACTGCGCTCCGCTGCTCGGCATCGCAACACGCCCCCCGTGTCGTCTCTCTAGTCCTCTTGTCCGTTAAGCGTACGTTGCGTCGCGTCGCCGCACGTCGTTGCGACGCTCCGTGTGGCATGTCACTGTTGTTTGTATGTAGAATGACATAGCGTCACCGCTCAGGCATCGCAACGTGCCGGCAACACATCGTGTGGCTTCGCTCTAACATAATATCACAGCGGCGCATACTTTTGATGTGGTTGGTATACCTTATGTAAAGTGCAGTGATTAAAGGAAAACGGTTGGCAGTCTTGGGAGTGACTGTTTGTTGTTTTGGATTAAGTACCTGCCTATTTTGTTTGGGTTTTATTGCTATTTTGGAAAGCTGTTTTCATTTGGATAAAGAACGCACTTAAGAGGCTTACAAGAGCTAAAGCGCGGTCACTGTCGGATTGCATAGAAAAAAAGAGACGCGCGATGACACAACGCTGGTAATTTATTGCAAAATATGAAGCAATTATGGATTTACAAAAAAAAAATTCGTTGGACTAAAAAATTAAAATACTATCACGTTAGTATGTTACTTGTAGAATAATCTAACAAAAACTCTGAAAGTTTGCGTGTATATTAGTATGGTTTTTAATCGTTAAAATATTTTTTTAGAGGTATCTTTGTTATTTTTTTCTATCATATCAAGTTAATTGTATTATGTTTTCAACACACTATCTAACTAGCATATATCCAGAAGAATATTATATATTTTTCTGATTTTGGTTACTGCAATGGATCATATATTTTTAGGCATTATAAATTTGCGTTTAGGTCATGTAGTTCCCCTTAACGTACTTCAATAGTTTCACAAATTGGACAGACCGGTATTCGTTAGGCGTAATTAAAGCATTGTTTGTTTCTTTTCATCAAGACCTTTTACCTATTATTTAATTTGCTTTAATTCTTGTTATAATTTCTAATTCTATTTTTAGTGCTTAAATTAAATATAGAGTTTACTATTAAACTTCATTATAAGTAATATGATTTTATCACCATGTGCTGCATAAAACTTGCTTAATTGTAACCTAAATGGAAGAAGTCACTGGCTCCTGAAATACAGGTACAGGAATACTCTGAAGCCACGGTCTCACATTTTTCTGTAAACTATTTTTATGGCTATAAAGAAATTTATTAATTATTTATTTATATTTATTTACCTTTCGACTGAAGTGGAAAAAATGCAGGCTGATGTTATATTTTTGCCAATTTTCTTGGTTGTCAGACTACTTGGTCTGATGGTCAACAACAAAACATTTAGCAAGGTAAAAACAGGGAAATAAATTATTTAACTAATTGACTGCCAACTTAAATTGTCCGTATATTCAAATCACAACTGTCATTCTTAGATAGTTGTATGAAATGGCTATAAAACGGCAAATTGTAGAAGTGTGTAAAGATAAACAATCTAATTCAAGCGCTTAACAGTCACATAGTTGATTCTGGGATAATATGCGAGTGCCACCAGCACCTCAATCAGGTCGGTAGCCTCAATAACATAACCATCCAATGGATCAAAGGACATAGCGGTTCCCTAGGTAACGATGCAGCCGAAGAACTTGCCAGAAGGGAGTCGAGCATGGCACCAGTGTGACCTGAACACATAGTCCAACTCCCCTTCGGGTATTTACGCACTCTGGTAAGGAAATGCACCAGGGACCAACATCAGAAAATATGGGTGGACCAAGGTAAGTGCAGGCAGGCTAAGGAAGCACCCCCTACAATTGATGGCCGCCTAACGAAACAGGTTCTCCGACTAACTAAATAACAGCTGCGCACAGTTACAGCAGCTTTAACTGGCCACGGATCATTTAATAAACATCTCTTTGTCATAGGAGTCACAGACAGTCCACTGTTCAGGGTCTGCATGGAGTACGACGAGACAATAGCTCATGCGTTTCTAAATCTTCTGCCCGGTAGTCGCCACGTATAGAGCAAAGTACTTGGGCAACCCAGGTTCCCTACGTCAGATTGTCAGTAACACCGAAGCGTTGCTGGCCTTCCTCGAGGAGCTGGTGAGGATCGAATCATCGATTTTCGCACCCTCATGCAAAATACGCGCATTGACGTGGAGTTGCGGACACCAGCCCGTATTACCTATTATACTCAAGTCTCGTTCTAAATTAAAATCATGTTTCAGCATCATTCCACCCTTTCTTACAAAACTTTGTTCTTAACGGCTTCCGAATTTCTTTGTAAAAAAGGCAAGCCTACTTAATTCCTGTTTCATAGGATAAGGATAAACAATTTATAAACATCACCCCATAAACACAGGCGCATCGCGTCGGTTCACTCGCCAAACCGTTGAGAGGTCGATTTGCATTTGACAAATTTTTCAACGTCCCCTACCCTTGAATTAATGATTTTGCGTGACGACCCCCGCCGAATAATTGAGCAGAAAATATACATTTTTGCCAGTTTTGTGCGGGTCTGTTTGTGAGCGATTAGCGTGTTTGTAAGTGAGCATTTTTTCCTGTAGTGGAACTGCATTTAATAATAATAATAATAATATCCTCCCGACATAATTTTGGTCACGGCGGCGGACGGCCGGTCTCAACAGAGACTAGCCAAGTACACAGGACATATTATGATAGTGCACAAGTGTGTGCGCAGATACACACTAAATTGACACATGGGTAAAGTGTTATTGGATTACTGTATTTACTAGAGATAGAATTGATATTATGTCCAATCTGATGTCAATATATCTTTTAGTGGAGCTCCTAAATTAATAAGTATACATATACGAGTATACATGTACTAGTTACTGCAGCCTTTTCATACAGAGAAGGATCGATTTGGAACTTTCTATAAGCACACTTATTCACAGCGTGTTGACAATTTCAGACTAACAATTCTTGGTTGTGGTTTATTTGAAATTAAAGTCATATTATTTACTTAATTGTCCTTGTAAGGTTCGAAAACGTAAACTGATGCTCGTGAAATCGAATCATAAACCTCCAGGCTGTCAAGAAGTAACAATTGACGTTCGGATTACACGCTATGCTAGCGGTGAGACCTCGTCCTTATATCAGTAACAAATGGATGACGGAATTTACGTTTTGTTAACAATATTTTATGTTTATCGTTTTAATATTAAAGGGAAATTTGTTTGCCATAACTTCCTGTAACAGGCTTTATAATAATCGTTGTTTTTGGGGGCAAAAATTGAATATTAATTTGTATTTAATGCAGATTATTTTAAAGCATTGTGGCGATTATTGTTTCGCTAGAAGTAAATACTGGTTCAAAATACTACTTGATAAAAAAAATACAGGAAAAACCTTTAAAGAAAAACCCCGTATAGTCCTCATTTACCTACATCATGTAAGGATCAATCGAAACTAGATTTTATTATTTGGTATACACTCGAGAGCAATGAATCCGGGTCACTTAAAGAATCCTAAAAATCTCGGAAACTAAAAATGCTAGGTTAATGCAATAAATTGTATTTAATAGACAATGTAATACTCCTTAAATGAAGGTATTAAAACTTCTTAGTTATTGTAAAGTTATATCATAAAAAAATCAAATTTGAAAAAGGGCCACTTTCGAAGATGGAACTACGAAATTACAGCATTTGGTTTTGCTTTTGTTTGTAATCTGTCATTTATGTGGGTACATAAACCATGTTGATAGTGCTCTATATTCATTATTCAAGCTGAAATTATGTCGCTTACGCCTGAAGAATGCACCAGAATACTTACAATGCTGGAAACCGGCCGGAGTCAGCGCGATACAGCCAGGACTGTCGGTGTGTCGCTGTCAACAGTACAAAGAGTTCTCCGACGTTACGAAGAAACTGGTTCTAACCTACGCAGACTAGGAACGGGCAGAACCAGGCGTACCACAGCACGAGAAGACCGATACTTGGTGAACACCATGCTTCGAAATCGCTTTCTCACAGGAACTGAACTCACAAATCAGTTTCGACGCCTCGGAGGAAGTAACCCAAGTGCATGGACAGTAAGACGTCGGCTTGCTGAATCTAACTTAAAACCCCTTAGACCTGCAAACGGCCCTAAACTGGAGCGTGGGCATCGTATTTCAAGACTAAGATATGCCCAGAGCCACGTAAATTGGAGTATTGAAGATTGGTCAAAAGTTATGTTCTCCGACGAATCAAAATTTATGCTCTACAAGCACGATGGAAGACACAGAGTGTATCGAAGACCAGGGGAAAGATTCAAGCAAGCATGCATCGAAGAAAAAGTAGCCTACGGTGGTGGGTCTGTACTTGTGTGGGCCGGAATTTCTTCTGAAAGTCGCACAGAGCTGGTGATCATAGAAAACGGCTCTTTAACTAGCGTAAGATATGTGGAAGAAATCCTCAATGATCACGTTGGTCCATTTATGGTCAATTTAGGTGAGGATGCTATATTTATGCATGACAATGCCCGATCTCATACAGGTAGGATTGTGAATGACTACCTTCAAGAGATGAACATTACTCGTATGGAGTGGCCAGCGCGCAGCCCGGATATCAACCCGATCGAGCATGCTTGGGACGAGCTAGGCAGATGCGTAAAACAACGAAACCCTCCCCCAATCACGCTTCGTGAGCTCAAAATTGCTCTCACAGAGGAATGGGAGAATATTCCCCAAAATCGTATAAGGAACTTGGTGTACAGCATGCCAAACCGCGTAAACGCAGTAATGGAAGCACGAGGAGGCAATACGAAGTATTAAAATTCAAGAAAATCGTAATAAAGTTCAAAAATTTCATGTTTCCTATTTTTGTTTTAAGGAGAGATCAGCAGTTTTTTTCTTTATGTAATTTTGTGTTAATAAAATGTATGGTGACTCATATCTTTTTTACTTTCATTTAAGGAGTATTACATTGTCTATTAAATACAATTTATTGCATTAACCTATCATTTTTAGTTTCCGAGATTTTTAACATTCTTTAAGTGACCCGGATTCATTGCTCTCGAGTGTATAAAGGAGTTTAGGTTGTGCTTCCCAAAATAAGTAAAGATTTGGTTTCCCAGCAAAGCGGTTAGTCTATAGTATTCATAAAATCTGTTATTTTCATTATTTGACATTAGGTTGTCAAAAAAAAACGCTATGTATTTGGATGGCCGTTATTTAGTGATATTCGATGAAATAAAAGGTCAGCCACTAATCTATATCTGACATGCTTTGTCCAATCTGAACCCAACTAATAAATTAGCATTTACAATCTGGCCATCTGGCACCCTGGATTTCTGGTCGTCTGGTAATCTGGCAAGTCGTGTCTGAAAACAATAAGCCGCTATGCAGGTGTTCCGTTAATTTAGCACAAGATCTGGCAACATGCCAGACGATATTACTCACCATCACTTCATTAATTTATGCTGGATTTAATTAGGTGTGTTAAGTTAGGGGGACAAGTTTTGGGTTTTTGATGAGATGCTTTCATTTTGACAATGAGTAAATATGCATTGGCCCGTTTATTTAGAAATTCGGTAAGTATATTAACCGGTCGTGTCGGATTTCCGTCCCATCGGACTATGAGAGCGAAGGAAGAGTGAGTGCACCTGTGCTTGCGCGCATACTTGTGCACTATATTTAAAATGGTAGAAAATATTAAAATAACTAATCTGGCTTGGCTGATCTCCGTTGAGATTGGCAGCTGTGACCAAAATGATCAGGCCGGGCCGATCGGTCGGGAGAATTATCATGTTCAACAACTAGACGAAGCAACTAAGAACATTTTTGAACTGTTATAACGGACGCTGCCGTCCCGAGTTCAAACCTCGAATGCACTAACGTGTTTTTTTAATTAAAATATTATGTTTCCTTCAAAACACTTAACATTGGTTGATAAATGATAAATGATTTTATTTCTGTAAATAGGTTTGTACAAACACTTTTACACGTCAATCATATTTTAAAACTAGATTAGGTCGGCGTTTCCTATCTGACTACTCTGAGAAGAAAGCCGAAACAAACTCAGAGGGTCACAGTCTTTTTTAAAGTCCAGACATAGTCTTGGGCAGATCATGTGAAGACCATGTAGATTTGTCTGAAATGGTCTTTTGAGGAAAAACCACACAGATTGAGTGGACCTGTCCAGTCAGTGCACGCATTTGTCAGTAATCGTGCAGCTCAACTCAGAACTTAAGGAGCTCAACGATTCGACGAACAATACCAAAGAAAGGACATTTGGGTAGGCCACAAAAATTACTCAAACTGCCAGACTAAGATTAAAACTACCTGAGAGGGGAAAAAAAAAACAACAATGACCCACATAGTCTTCACATTCACAATATTAAAATACGGGTCGACTGAGAACCTCCTCCTTTTGTTTTCGTCGGTTAAAAATGAATATCATGTATTTAATCTAGCCTGCATGCTACTCACATTCACAGACAGGTTTCTCTTTAAATGTCATCAAAAAATCATAATATGTTATGTCATGTAAATCAATAAAAATGACATTGTTAATTCTAAAACTTTTTTACAAAAAAACAACCGACTTCCAAAAAAACACTAAAAGACGTGAAAAATAACTTTAATTTCGGAAGTCGGTGCCTTTGGTTTTGTATTTTCGTGTTTGGCCACCGACTTCCGAAATTAAAGTTATTTTTCACGTCTTTTAGTGTTATTTTTGGAAGTCGGTTGTTGTTTTGTAAAAAAGTTTTTATTTTTCACTTTTTAGTTGCGGTACCTACCCCACACAAATTCGTATACCACTACTTGGTGTGTAAATAACAGTGACAGGAAATTATTAACACATCATCCATATAAACTAAGTGGAAAAAATCTGCAGTATTAAGGATAACTCAAAAACTACTGGTCAGACCTTGATCAAATTTAAATGGGACCACATGTGAAGCACCATATATCAAATAAAAAAAGAATCATCCAAATCGGTTCACCCAGAAAAAAGTTATGCGCTAACACACATAAAAAAAAAAAAAAAAACATACAGACGAATTGAGAACCTCCTCCTTTTTGTGAAGTCGGTTAAAAACACTTAATAACGGTATAAAATGGATTGTTGCTTGGGGGTACATTGAAGTAGCTTAATTAATCCCAAGCCTTTTTGTCATCCAAGTAATCTGTAACTTTATAGAAACCTTTTTGACAGAGTTTCTGTTTTATAACAGATTTAAATTTATTGAGGCTCAGTTCTTTAACAAGACTTGAGAGTTTGTTGTAAAAACGTATACTTTGGCACTTAAATGAATTACAATTTTTTTGGTTTCTAGTCGTGGGCACAATAGAAGTTGAAGAAAGCAGTTTTAGATTTTGCCTTAAATAATAATAATAAACATACCTCTATTCCTTTTGTTACCTCTGATCGTTCACTATGGCAGGAACTAGCGAAGTCTATGGTTACAGCAAGCCGGATCTGTCAATGTCAAGTGTCATTCACAGCGTCTAAAAATTTTGCCGCAGACGTACAGAAAAAAATCGCTCGTTCTATTTCTTAGAAAATTAGTAAAGTTTCAGGTAAAACTTTATAGAAAGTGAATAATAGTGTTTGTGATAATAGGTGATATTATATTGGGTTATGCTGATTGAGAGTCAGCGAAATGCCGAAATGAAGATCGATTTTAATGCAAAACAGCTTTATAATTATATTATTTTCAGCTAATTTAATACATAACTGACTAATTAAGAGGCAGCTCTTGATGTGCATGTTTTTTGATGTACATTGTTCATGTTAATGGCCAGTAAGTTATTAAAAAAGTAATAGCTTGACTCGTTCAGAAATCTGGATTTGGTAAATGATACTGCCAATACGCATTGAGGTAGTACAGAGGTTGTACTTAATCAGTGGTCTTTCTTTTCCAGTAGATAAAGTTAGGAAAAATCACTGTTTATAAAGAAAGAAAGAATGAAAGAAATAAAAATATATTTCATTTGGGACAGGCACAGGAAATACGACAGTAAAAATGAACATTAAAAGTAACAAAATCAGGAAAACAATAAAAAAAGAACATTAAAACTTTTATGTTGCATTTTATCAGATTGACTACCTATTTAAATTGTTCGTATATTCAAATCACAAATATCATTCTTTGACAGTTGTATGAAATGGCTATAACACGACAAATTGAAGTAGGGTGTAAATTCGATAAAAAAAAAAAAACTGACTGTATCTCGCGAGGCTGTCGCACTTTCCTTAGTTAAGGGGACTACATGACCTAAACGCAAGTTTATAATGCCTAAAAATATATGATCCTTTGCAGTAACCAACATCAGAAAAATATGTGATATTCTGCAGGATTTATGCTAGTTAGATAGTGTGTTGAAAACATAATACAATTAACTTGATATGATAAAAAAATACAAAAAAATAAAAAAATCACGAATATACCTCAAAAATTTTTTTTGGCGATTAAAAACCATACTAATATACATGCAAACATTCAGATTTTTTGTCAGATTATTCTACAAGCAACATACTAACGTAATAATGTTTTAATTTTTTAGTCCAATGAATAGATTTTTTGTAAATCCATAATTGCTTCATATTTTGCAATAAATTACCAGCGTTGTGTCATCGCGCGTCTCTTTCTTTTCTATGCAATCCGACAGACCGCGCTTTAACTCTTGTAAGCCCCTTAAACCTAATATTGTTATGATCCCGCGCTATGAAACTTATGTATTTGGAGACTTAGCAAGACTAATCCTACGAATATTATAAATGTGAAAGTTTTTACGTACGTTTGTATGTTTGTTACTCAATCACGCATCAAAAATGGCTGAACGGATTTGGATGAAATTTGGCACACAGATAGCTTATAATCTGGATTAACACATAAGATGTTTTTTTTATCCCGATATTGCCAAGGAATCGAGACTTATGCGGGTGAGACCGCGGGGCGCTGCTAGTAACATCATAATGGTTTTATGATCCGCCATATTGCAGACAAATGGACATATAAACGTTTTCTTACTCAGCAGTGATAAATTGTCGATTGATTGCCCTTTTCTTACACATATCTTGTTTAGGGCCGAAGGGAAATGCTGACACAAAATGGTTTCGTCTTATCTTTGAATGTTTATTTCTGAAAGGTCAGACTGGACGAAAGGCAGATGGTTGGATAGATTTTGAAATAGGGATAGAATTTATTTGTGTGCATTGTTAGTTTGTAAACAATTGTTGATGGTCGTCTACCATGTGTCAATCTCGGAGTGCGGAGAAAACAAATAAAAGAAATTGTTTGTTTAGAACAGGGATTCCCAAACTATTTTGGGCAAGAGACCTCTTTTCCAAAATTAACTGATACCTCAGACCTCCGTAGCCAAATGACTTTACCTATTTCCAGTTTTTTCCTATTGATACAAAATACTTGCCAATTTAAAAACTTTGCGGTTGGTTAAGTGAGTAAACTTAAGATCATTATGTCATTAAAATATTTACAAAATAAATAGGCTTAAAATTAATAATAATAATAATTAATAATTATTAATACAAATTACGTAAAAATACTTAAGTAGGTTTTTTTTTTTCTTTTGTATCGCAAAGTAAAGATAAAAAAATTAAAAATCAGTGTTGTGGATGGAACACGTAACACAACTTATACAGTATCTTGAAAGTTTTATATAAGAACTTGTGTTAATTAATAGGGGTCGTTTTTAGACCTCGTTGACCCCCAAAATCAGTTTTCGTTTATGTCGACCCCTGGGAAACCGATATCGACCACTTTGGGAATCCCTGGATTAGAGCATGCCACGAGTCACCGCGACGCGACTTGCGGAGCGACGGACGGAAGCAGAGGACGCAAGCGCGTATCGCTTGACACCAGTCGCATCGCTCGAGGCCATTATCCCCCTTACAATGAATGATTGCGGATCTATGTTACCATAATAACCAGGATTGAAGAATTGATCATCGCAGCTCAGCTCAGCTCAGCGCAGCGCAGCGCTTAAAAGAGAATGCTACATGTTATTGGAATAGTCCCAGGTTTATATCTCCAGAACCAGTATAGTGTACGTTGGTTTATCTTACATTGCCAGGAATATATACCACGTGATACATAGTACTCACCAAGTAGTTGGGATTTTTCGGTAAATGTCAAGCTAAATATAGAAACCCTTTAAATAAATTTACACAAAATTAACTTCAACCAAGGTCGAAAACGCAACTCAAACAAATTACTATGAAAAGAAACCGGAAACTATTTCCACATTTTTCAATAAAACCTTGTGACAAAAATTGACACGTCAAATATTATTAGTTCACCCGAATTCCACTGAATTCGATTCCAAATAAAAGACGTACATAAGATTTATTGCCGCCCAACTGGGACTTGCGGTTTCATAGTTCTTATTTCTTTGGAATAAGGTTTATTTCATTTTGGAATGTCAAACAAATTTAGCGAATGGTTAACGCGATCTATCCAATGTTGACTTGGATAAATCTACGACACCGTATGTTACTAATCTGTGCCCCACGCTGGGCGCCAGTAGCGAATCGCGCCATTTTTTAGGCCAGAGTTTGGTGAATTGACACACGGATTCGGGTATTGCATGCGAATCAATTTTGAAGCTATTGTGGGAATAGTTTCGGGAACATATGTGTCTGAATATGAAAAGCGTGTAAAATGGCGTGTAATGCCATATTGCACAAAATATAGGCATCCCCCGATTGACATAGTTTGAAAAGTTATGCTTATCCTAATTCCAAATTTCAGTTGCTGATGCACTAACGATAGGAACAGTCAATTTCAGAGCAAATGAAAGTGATTCTCATGTCTTGCCTTACATCTTGAAATCCTTGAGAACGTGATATTTATTATTTACTAGTTGCCCGGCGCGACTTCGTTCGCGTGGCGTCCTACCCCTACCCTACCCTAGCCCTAAATCTTCGCGGGCGTATGCAGAAAATCTTACCAAAGTTTCATCCATATCGGTCCAGCCCTTTCGGAGTCCATAGAGGACTAACAAACAAACATTTTTTTTATTTACATAGATAGATTTAATACTTTAAGCACATAAATATACAGAGGCGGCTTAATGCCATAGGCATTTTCTACCAGACAACCTATATACCTACTTATATGTTATATTGTGTTCAAAGTTAGTCCAAACATGTTGCAGATACAAAACATAAACAAAAAATGAATTCCAAAATTCAAATCTCAACGGTAAAATAACCAAACTGCTGCAAGTAACTCTAAGTTACACAAGAGCCATCGCTTGGGGCTAAGTTATGTTTTAAGTTGTAACTTGCGACAACTTGTTTTAAGTTGAGCAACTTTATATGTCCAGGTGTAGACCGAGTGGCCGACTTTAGTTGTTGACTTTGGTATTTAAGGATACTTAAAGTTGTGTTAACTTCGTTTTGGTGTGTGTGTGGCTTCTTAAAGGAACAGGTTGCGGTATGTAGTGTAAATATGCTGAAAGGAGGTATTTGCTCTATTATTTAAACAATAACAGGAACAAGCGTCGATCTTACTGCACGTTTACCCTGCGATTTGGCGATATTGGAACATTCAGACAAGTTTTTTTTATATCGCCGTATGTCACCGCGCCGCGTCGTGTGCCGTGAGCATGAGCAAGTGTGGTGATCAATGCTCGTGCCTTCTCTGTATGAGAAGAGATCATTGTCCTACAGTAAAACAATAATAGGCTGGCATTTTATATGTCTTGATGAATTGTTAAAAACAAAAGTTAAGACCCTATAAGGAACTATATTCTGACAAATAAATGACTATGATTATGATAACTTCTGCCTTCTCCATACTTACTAGTCCAGTTTCGAAACTTCAACCCAATCCTTAAAAAGTCAACATAACATAACATCATTTCTTGTCTCCGCGGAGGGTTGTGCAGAGGTGTACCTATAGTACACCCACATTCGGCCAGCTATATTTAAGTCCCATGTAATAGAAGGCGAGCCTTTCGCCATCACAAAAAATCCAGGTAGAAAAACCCAATAACACTTTGCCCAACTTGGGAAGCGAACTGAAGATCTCATGCTCAGCAGTAGCGCTTAAAAAGTCCTTCAATAAGTTAGCTATTCCTGGTCCTTCGAGCCGGATTATTCTACAAATTCTAAAAATAATAATACCCTCACATAAACTAATTACAGCGTTACAAAACAAATCACCTCACACGCTACACGTCCGTGCAATTTAAGAGGATTACATCGGACGTTTACGACGCTATAAATTTGTGCATTCCCCTTCATCCTCCCTCAACCCCTACTAGAGTGCATTACCTGCATTTCCCTTGTGCCTACCCATGCACCCCTATTGCCAATTTTATTTATATTTTAGAGGGTACAATTGCGGGTAGGCATGGACAGTTTTTACTGCCAATGGGACCCAGTTGTGATGCATTTGAAACTTAAAATTGCTTTAATCACAACATCAACAGTCACAATGGCAACCTGATAGCTGTGGCGACAGACACTTCCTCTGCAATAATAAGGCAATTTTGAGAAGACTTATACCCTAGTTTCCATAGTTGATGGGTGAGCTCATGAATTCGTCTTTAGTTTAAGTTATTAACAATAATGTTTTAAGTCAAAACCTGTTACTAACAATTTATGTAACTTTTTAGTTGTCCGAAATAAAATGATTTATTATTATTATATTATTATTTAGGGTTTGATGTATCGTTTTCGAATTGTTAAATTATTTGTAACAGTTTTAGATGTGAGTTCAAATTAAATCAGTATATGGATGGCTGGATACGCGAACCATAAGGCCGGTCGATGTGGCGACGCTCGCGGGAGGCCTTAAATCTATGCCTTTTCTGATAGACAGTACTTATCTGGAGACAGTAAAAGTCGTCCTAAGCCCTTGTTAAGTAGTTGACCAAGAAATCACTTCGCTAAAAGTTAGTAGTTAGCGGATAGGTATGTTATACCTTTCCGAGAGCCCTACGAACATGTCCTTACGTCACAGGTTTTTTCTATTTTCATAAAAAAATATCAATAAATATACACAATATTTGGGCGAGATTTTCAATAAGATGAAACAATTTGTTATTTCCTCTTTGAGATCGCACCGCGTTGGTGCAATCCAATGTTTACGGGTTGGATTACATGGAGAGAAAACGTATTTTGTAAGAAAAGAGATTTTTTATTGTGTATGAAGTAGGTACTAGTAAACTTTTGCTAATCTTCGCTCTTTCGGCCTTTACTGATACCAGCCCCTGCAGTCTCGACATTAGACAGCGACAAAAATCGGTCGCTAAGTCGTATCGTTGTCAAATTCCTTTAATAGATTTTCAACTTTATTTCGAAAGCATCAGGTTGAAAATCTATTAAAGAAATTTGACATCGATTAGACTTAACGACCGACTTTTATCGTTATATTTGTCGAGACTGCAGGGCCAGAAGGGGCGTTTTTATTCAATAATGTGTGCATATTGTCCAAAAATGGTAAACGCCCACTAGTAATGTTATTATATAACCCCAATTTTCAAATGAGAAACCTCTTAGACGATTTAAATTTGGATTTTTGGAAATTTAAAAAAAAAGAAAATAGTTACAATTCATGTTTGGAACTGTCACTATCACGGTCGCGTTAGTTACTCGTTATGCATTTGTTTCTTTATAGCTACTCCGAGGTTTGTCTAAAATTCAATCAAATTAGATTGATAGAGGGAAATAATAGGTCAATTAATTGTCATTTCAATAGGTCATAGATACTATCAATATCTATGACCACAATGTGTAGAGTATAATAGTCTTTACAAACCCAATCATCGTCGGACCACAATGCTGTTCGGCCTGCGGCCAGCCACTACCGACCCTCTACCCAAGGGAGTCATTAGAAACCACAGGGATAATACCAATAGATTGGCTGCAGTACACACCTGTGTACTAATTATATCACTATGTGGCCACAACTCCGGTCTTCCAGAAACAGATGTGATTATTGCTCGAAACAATTAATCTATAGACCCTGACCTGACACCGAACCAAACTAATTTCAATGGAACAAACACGCATACTTAAACACACATACACACAACATACACACACCACACACACATTACACATCTACCGCCATCCATCTCGACTCTGGAATTCGTACCCCGATCCCCAAGATACGTCTAGTTTGGGGCTCACAGGCAAATAATATAAATATTGTAACTTACCTGTAGGTAGTTGTTAAGCTACTCATGTCGTCTCAACTTGCAGTTAACTTGTGAACCTGCTTACTGTATTACCTGGATAATATTTCTATGTTCTATTGTAATGACTGCCCGTTGATCTCGTGGTCTCAAGCGCGACATTCGAGCGTAGTTGGGGAGTCTTGGGTTCCCAGGTCAGGCAAGTGATATTTTTTTTCCAATAGGATTGTTCTTAGTACCACTTCGGAGTAGATTACGATTTACTCTGAACTTAAAAATATCTGGCGAAATGTGGGTGATAGTTAACATACCCGAAATACAGGCATGATGTACTCAATGTGTACTCAATGTGATACACATTTCAGCTTGAATCTTTTGATAAGGTTTACAGTGTCGTGTTTACATGACGCTCTGACAAATGACAACTTTTGAAAAAATATTTTAGCTCATAAATATTGCCTCAACTCAACCAGGAAATGAAAAATTCAAATCAAATCGATCCTTCATAATCAAATCATCTTATCAAAGGGCAGCTCCTAATACCGGGCGCTGATACATCATGCTTCGATTTTCCACCTTGGTCCTCAGTTTTAAGGTTTCAAATTGTGTGATGGTTACACATTGTTTCACTCTCGTGGAATTAAGGGTACCCAATACGTTTGACAGATGACGGTTCAAGATAAGGTTTAGGCCGACGATCGGCTCAAGTAAGCCGGTCGAGTGGCCATTTTTGGTGGATACGACAGTTCAGGCGATTACTAACATAAACATCACATGATCATAGGTCAGAAATATATTCTTCGAAGGGATCGGCAATATGATATTAAACATTTCGCAAAATATGCTGTGTTCCCTTTAGTTGGGGTCGAGCTTCTCGCCATTAACGGGCATTAATGCAAACTTTGGGCTACTATCACATGGCAGCACATTTCTTGACCTGGGAATCAAACCCCAGAATCTGACTACTTCTGAACTTTAAGAGACTATATCCTCGAGAGTCGGTTTCGGTAATTATTCTCAGAGTAGTCGGTTATCAAACATTGACTTCATCTAGTTTTAAAATATTAGTAAGTAGGTACATATTTGTTTTTGACGTGTAAAAATGTTTTTCAAACACAAAACAGAAATAAAATATCATTTATCGTCATAACGCTCAGCTAAATCTTATGAATAGGTAACGCTAGTGATGGTTAGCACGTACATATTAAACTATAATTTCCAGTATAAGCTGATCTCTCATTGTACGGAAATCCTATACCATGAGGATTTCCTTACAATGAGAGGTCAGCTTATACTGGAAATGTATAGCTTGATATATAGCCGTGTGCACGTGTCAATGTTCGAAACCAGACCGAAATCAAAAAGCGGATTTGAAACTCCGGCAAAGCATTTGCGTAATACACATAGAACACACACAATCTGAAGGTTTTGAAGGAAATTCCTAATCCATTGCTTCTTAGCAACATAAATAATAATAATAATAAAACTTTATTTCAGGTGGCATAGACCCATAGAGAACTTAACCTAGAATTTTTTTATTTGATGGTGCCTCCACATGCTTGTTGTTTGCCACAAACACCAAACACGTGCCAAACACCGACCACAATCACCCAACACAAACACGGCATCCGCACGCTTGGCGAACATGCTAGTATATTCCGGATTGGCAAACATGGCGGACGACAAGCTTGTTGCGGCAGCGATTACTTTCGGATTGACCAATTTTTATTTAAAAAAAAAGCAAAATTAACATAAACGAAAAAGGAGGAAAGAAGGATGATAGTGGATGATCAATCGATCCATCAATTTCCATAGTAGTATGAAGAAGAGAACAGCGTCAATAATGGGTAGGTTGCGCTAGCCCTGGATCTAGGGGGAGACAAACCGGGGCCCACGCCCCGGGCGACTACTTCAGGGAGCGGCAAATTTGCGTGGCAGACAAGTACACCACCCAGCGAAACGCAACTCTGCGATAAGTGCGGGTGACGCACTGAGGAAATCACGACGTGGATTAGCGTAGGCATAGGTCCTCAAACGATGTGAGCGGGTTGCGGGCGGAGCAGTTGAATTCAGCCAGGCACCCTCCGGTTTTAAAGCACATGCTCCACTTTTATTTGGCGATATAAAAATGTTAGCTTTTTATCTCTTGCAACAGATCTATACCTCGGCGAAACAGAGGCGGATGAGCGCCTCTGTCACCTCTGTGGCCAAAAATTTAAGAAACAAATCTTGTATCTAAGAAATATTGCTTCGCGTAGCGGAGGCGCCGGACGTCCGTAAGTGCAAAGGCGACACGATTTCTTTTAATCTACCACAGCACTGGCGCAGTTGTGGGATTGGAGCATTATCGATCGATACAATTTTACTAATATATTTCTGGCAAAATATTCAAGCTCACTTTGCTCGCTCTTATAGCCTAGTGATTCTTAATTCTTAAAACTTTTCTGTATAAGTCGATTAACGATTTAAAAAATCTAACTTATCTGAGGCAAAGTGCTACAATATTCGCACTCGCTTCACTCGCTCGTGCATTCTAGATTGTCTTATTTGGTGTTAAGCTTTTCTGCATTAGTCGAGTGTCGCGGCAATCGAAAATCATAACAAGACAATCAGATTAATTATGACAAGGTCATCGATATTTTTGCAGAACAAAAGGCTCAAAGAGTATTTTTTTTATTCTAATCTTCTACTATCTCTAATAATAAAGCTGAAGAGTTTGTTTGTTTTTTTGTAACGCGCTAATCTCTGGAACTAGCAGTTGGATTTGAAAAAATCTTTTTGCATTTGATAGTCCAATTCTTGAGAAAGGTATTTAACATCGCACTACGACTCTTAGAAACGGAGCATTAAGAAAAAAAAGTCAGAAAGAAAGAACGCTAACCGAAAAGGAAGTAATATCGTGGGCGAGTGATGCGCAGCGATGCGGTGGGTTGGGGGCTGAAATTTCATGCGGACGAAGTCGCGGACAGAAGCTAGTATGCTATAATCTCACGATTTATTTCAAATATCTTGTCCTATCCTAATTGAAATAATTGTTCGATGTCTATGTATTTTTAAATAAATAAGTCTTCATGTAAAAGGTTAACGGATTGGCGGGGCGGGGGGCGGCAGACCGCAGGTTTTGTCCCGCCTCAAAAAACTTCTACATCCGGGGCTGGGTTGCGCGGAAGCTCCAACAGCATCCTCAAAACATTATTAGGCAAAGTGGAGAGTCTCTTTATAAGGCACTGGGTACAGAGGCACGTGCCAATTTGTATTGGGCCACGTCTTTTTTAGTTGTTTTAGTATTGTGGAAGTTTACTAACATAGTTTTTTAAGTAATTGTTACTAATACTATAAGGATTTAGATTGTGTGTCCGAAATAAAGAATATTTATAATAGGTCTTTACCTATGAAATTGCCGTTTTGTATGAAAAAATTTAAACGATTTTTTTTCATGAATTTTTTATTTGTATTAATCGAAGTAATCACCCATGCAATCAATGCATCTTTGCCATCGCAGTGGCAGTTTATTGATGCCCTTCTTAAAGAAATCAGCTGGACGGGAGGCAACAAATTCTTCAAAGGCATTTTGTACTGCCTCTCGGGTATTAAATTTTTTTCCCGCCAAGAAGTTATCCAAATTCTGGAAAAAGTAGTAGTCTGTAGGCGCAAGGTCTGGTGAGTAGGGCGGATGACGGAGAGCTTCCAACCCCAGTTCTTGCAACTTGGAGACCGTCTGCTGTGCAGTATGAGGTCGCGCGTTGTCGTGCAGGAGCAGCGGAGACGAGCGATTGACCAATGCTGGTTGGAGATGCGCCAGCTTCTCCATCATTGTGTTCAGTTCTTCACAGTACACATCTGCAGTAATGCTCACCCCGTTTGGTAAGAAGCTGTGATGAATCACACCGGCGCTAGACCACCAAACAGTGACCATCACTTTTCTAGGGGTAAGTTTTCGTTTAGGGCATTGTTTAGGTGCTGAACCAGGATCCAACCAACTTGCTGAGCGCTTACGGTTATCAAACAGAATCCATTTTTCATCGCAGGTAACAATGCGGTTCAAAATTCCTTCATTTGTGTGTCTGTTGAGCAGTGCAAGGCACGTCTCGACGCGTACTTCGCGCTGGCGATCATTGAGTTCGTGGGGCACCCATTTGTCAAGCTTTTTTACCTTGCCAATTTGACGCAAATGGACCAATATTGTTTTGACGCTAACGTCGAAAGCTGCTGCTAATTCAGCCGTAGATTGTGTATCATCAGCTTCCACAATCGCCTTTAATTCGTCATTGTCGACCAAAGTCTTCGGACGACCGCGAGGTTCATTTTTCAGGTCGAAATTTCCAGAACGGAAGCGAGCAAACCAATAACAGGTGGTGCGTTGGTTTGTAGTGTTAGCTCCGTAAACGTCGTTGATGTTGCGTGCCGCTTGTGCCGCGTTGCTGCCACGACGGTACTCATATTCCATAATTACTCGAATTTTTAACGTATCCATGATGACGAAAAAGATTGAAATGCGATGAAAATGTAACACTAATCAATAAAGAAATGACTACTTTTAGAAAAAAAAATCCATGTTTTTAAAATAAAATTAATTTGAAATTAGAATTCTTAGCCAAACAAAAATTATTTTGATTTGAAATGGCCAGTACTGCAGAACGGCAATTTCATAGGTAAAGACCTAATATTTATATAATTTGATGACGTCGTCCGCCTCCCGCAAGCTCGCGAGCTCTACTGATTGCTAAACAAGCGTTTGGATGCATCGCAAACACGTTTGTCGAACGCCCTTTAATTTGGGCATAAAAACCGACACCGTCGCCGATCACTGGCAAACACTAACACAAACAGGCAAACACCTATCCACACGTTCGTGTTTGTTGTTTGGTGTTCGCTGTTTGCCGTTGTTTGCCAAGCATGTGGAGGCACCATCACATGACTCGCCACACCCACACAATACATGGCCCACTTATTCTGAAAGGGACAGTCAAAACGTACAGCTATTGCGTTCAGAATGCCGTTGTTGCTACCCCGTATACGGGCCAGTAGGGAAGCTGCCTTTTTGCGCATGATGGCCTGGAAACCATCAGTGCGCGCTTCAGCAAACATCCCAGACGCGCTGCACCTCCACGGCAGACCCAACAACATCCTGAACGCTTTATTGTACTGAGTGCGCGATAAATAACGCGATGAACGTTGCTGAACTGTCAAAATGAAAGACATTTATTACGATCGATTCGCATTTGATGTGTGTTACGCAATTACTCCGCAGGTTACCACGCACACTAATCCTAACGAGTTTGTTTGTTTGTTACGCTTTCACGCTAAAACGGCTGAACAGATTTGCATGAAATTTGGCACTTGTATAGACCATGACCTGGAGAAGGACATAGGCTTCTTTATGTCCTGGATCACAGACGAAGTCACGGGCAACAGCTAGTATAAAATAATTCAATAAAATTACAGAAGTCATGTCAACCAACCCTTCTTTCTACATCCACAGTAACACGAAGAAATCGTCGACCACCGGTCGAAGCAATTCACCGGGGCGTTTTACTTTGAAATCGAAAACATTGCTGTTTCCGCCCCTGTACCTCCATTTTCTCAAGTTTTCATTCCGTTTGATTTTCTTTTTCGAGTTAATTTTCTACTCCGATGGTGTTTGCCGCACCTGATTTTATTGGGAATGATGTTCTTAGAGTCTAAGGGAAGTAGTAAGAAGAAAAATATTCAGACTATTTTAGACTAGCTTTTGCCCGCGCCTTCGCTTGCGTGTCTCATGGAAATTATCCTACGGGAACGTACTATCTGAATTAAAAGTTTTCTATGCCCTTCATATATGCGTAGCATGACCACTATAGAAACGGATGAAACGAAAGACAAAATGAGCTATTGCAGAAAGATTTCTACGGCGCGATGTCAAAATTCAAGAAAAGAATAACTTTTTTTTAAAGAAAGCGCTTTGTCTACTCATTGTAGAGTAGAGTTAGAAGTGGTCATGCTACACATGCTGACCCCTGGGTCAGGACACGGTCTACTTGTGTGCTAAAAATCGAAGTCCGTTCAGCCCAGGTAACAGACAAACAGAGTTACTTTCGCATTTATATTAGGTACTAGCTTTACCCGGCCCGGCTTCGCACAGGTAGCACTAAGTGTCTAACACCTACCCTACCTACCGTACCTACTCTACCTACCTCCCCTACCTACCGACCCTACCTACCAACCCTACCTACCTATTCTACCTACCTACCCTACCCTACCTAACTACCTACCCTACCCTACCTACCTACCCTACCCTACCTAACTACCCTATCTACCTACCTCTTCTGTCTCATTCATTTTTTTTTTTTAAATTGTCTTTTATAGAAACCTTGTCCTGACAATAAGGAACACAAAAAAAAGAATTACTCAATTTAGTGCAGTCGTTCGGAAGTTATGCGCGTACATACATTTCGGCGCTTCATTTTTATTTATATGTAGATAGATTAGTATGGATTTTAGCTTCATTATCGTCATAATTGGCAGCTTTGTTCCATCCACTGCTGAATATAGACCACCTCCCTTTTATGCCATGCTTCCCTGGTTAGTACGATTCTCATCCAGGTATTCCCGGTGATCTTTATCCCGGATTTTAGCATGCAGTGGGCAAAAAACCAGATTAAAAGTGATTACCACCGCCTTCCTGTACCCTTTATTAAGTCCAAACGGATTGCCCTGATAAGCTTTTTCGATGAGGACAAGCCGCATTATCACACATATTGATACGCCAAATTCACCTTAAGAAGCTAATGGAAGTCTTTGAAGGCTGATGAGATTCCCAAGAATTTGCGCGAAGCCATACTACGAGTACTTCTTATTGCTGCCCATTATTTGAACTCTGTAGTTTGATACGATATATTAATTAATCGGTTAATTTCCTTTCATTCATTATAAATATCATAATCAGCCTATAATTTTCTCACTGCTGGGACACAGGCCTCCTCTCTGTAAGAGGGAGTGGGCTGTAATCTACCACGCGGGCCCAGTGTGGGTTGGTAGATCTCACATGTCTTCGAATGTTTGGTTCTAGGATATGCCAGTTTCCTCATGATGTTTTCCTTCATCGTTTTCAGATTATTTAAAATCCCAGTGGAAAGCCCAATAACACTTTTCTGAACCCAGGACCTTACGCTCAGCAGTAGCACTACGACAACTAGACCAAGGAAGCAGTGTTTTCTTACTAATTTCAGAAAAGACATTCGATTTGTAAACACCTAGAAAAGAAAAGAAAAAAAGAAAGAAAAGTAGTTTATTCTGCACAAACAAAACACACATTACAAAAAAATTACATTAATAAAAATACAAACATAGAATGTAGCACTCGGTTCGCCTGCACCCTAGGGATTCGATTCTATTCTTCGTCTAGCATTCTAAAAAATCTCATAACTGCTGATACCGCATTTAGTCTATCTGTGCGTAAAAGTTTATATACATCCGTTCAGTCGTTTATCTAAGCGTGATTAAGTAACAAACATCTTCACAAATAACATTTGGATTTTTCTGTTAAGTATATGGGTCGCATCATCATCATCATCATCAGCCTATATTCGTCCACTGCTGGACGCAGGCCTCTCCTAGTGAACGCCACTGAGCCCGATCCTCGGCTCTCCTCATCCAGTCGCACGGGTCGCATGCAACTTCAAAAATCAATCTGCCTAGCCTTTTGCCAACTATATGTTGGGGTCGGCTTCTAATCAAACCGTATACAGATGAATATCAGTATTTTACATAGAGCGACTGCCTATCTAACCACCACAACCCAGTAACTGGGTAACACGATACCCTTTGGAAAGATTTGTTGTCAGACTTTTGGGTGTCTGACTACCCGTAACGACTGTCACAGATCTACGAATGACTGCCAGGAGCAACTGCTTAACATGCTTTCCGAGCCACGGAGGGGCCTCGATATGTAATGGATGGCTAGAACCGACCGCGGCAAGCTCATGCGGCTCGTGGCTCCTCAACCAAGACTATTCACTGATAATTTTACAAGCATGAGGCAAGCAAATCCTGCCAAAAAGTATTCTTAATATCGATACTAATATAGGGCAGTAACACAATGCAGGGGTCACCTATTGTGATGAGAAGGCACGTTACACATAGTCGTGACGCTGCAAAACTTCCTTGTTAGCGTTATGTTATGGTATTATTTCTGCTTATCATGTTTCCAGAGACTTGATAGGTTATGTTAAGGGATTTTTTATACCATATAAACATAATCAGCCTATAATGTTCCCACTGCTGGGACAGAGGCCTCTTCTGTGTGAGAGTGGAGTGGGCCGTTATCCAACACGCGGGCCCAGTGCGGGTTGATAGATGTCACATGACTTTGAATTTTTGGTTCTAGCACATTTTTGGTTTCCTCACAATGTTTTCCTTCACCGTTTTGAGAGCAGTGGTGATGAAAATAAGTACACAAAGTAAAGTGCCTGCCTGGGTTCGAACTCACGGCCTACAACTCGTACGGCGAGGCGATATCACTGGGCCACCACTGCTCTCATGTTTTATATAGCTTGCAAGTGTGGTTAAATACCTAAGTAGAAACGGCAAGTTACAGAGTCTAGTACGACTTTCGCTCGGAAACAGTCGCGCATCACTCTTCGAATTATTTAACTCGCGCTTAGTGTCGCATCAGCCGTCACTGTCATGTGCTCCTGGCGTTCCTGCAACATCAACTGGACGAAGACAACGTTAGCCTTGTGGCGGCATCTACAACGCAACATGCTGACGTCACGCAAAATCCTGCATCGCGCAAGCAGAGTTTACCGCGCAACTAGCATATAAATAACGTGAACGTCCCGACATCAAAACGCTGGGCAGTTGCCCACCAGACACGACACCCGTCTGGTCAGAGGATCCTCCCTTTTCTATGGAGGTATGAGTGAGCTTTACACCCTGTTCCTCATACCTCTATAGCCTCATGCGCAGATCTGCACCTCGAGCTATACCGAAGACGAGATAAGCAGCAGACTTAGCCGACCGAATGCCGTCCCGTAGGTGGGATGAAAAGGAAGGAAGGAGTGGCCAAGAAATGTTTCGGGTGTTTAAAGAGACTGACACGACGCCGACACAGTCAGTCCGATCACTTCGTGCGCAAACGTTTGTTTTTATCTATACATACATACGTATATATACGAATAAATACAATTTAAGTGTGCATATGACAATATATACGGTACATCAAACAAAAAACTATTTTTTTAATGTCTGGCTGTCTGTTTGTTCCGGCTAATCTCCGAAACGGCTGGACTGATTTTAACGGGACTTTCAAGGGCAAATAGCTGATGTTTTATGGAGTAACATAGGTTACATTTTGTTCCGATAACACAATTCCGTGGGATCATTTCCAATATGCACGCTGGCGAAGCTGCGGGGTGCTGCCTGCGGCTTCGCCCGCTAAGCCGCGCCGCTTCGCTCGCTAGTAATTAAAATAAAATAAATGGATTATTATCATTATTGTAGCTCATCTGTTGAAGAGCAGGACTGGTTACGAAGAGGTCGTGAGTTCCAATGAAGTGCACTATTGAAGTCAGACAAGGTGTGAAACTTTCAGGGTTCTGACTATATAACAATTTTTATGACTTAAAATTATAACTTAAAATAGGAATAGGTAGTGTGTCTGTATTATGTAGTTAATAAGCTTTCTGTATAAAACTGCTTTTAATAAATAGATATTTTTTACAACGCAGATCTTCTATCAGCAATAGTACTATTGTTGATTGAAGACAAAGATTATTAAATGGGGTACCTACGTCTTGTCTGAGGCAACCGGGATGTCACTGTCTGAGAGAAGTGGTGGCCCAGTGGTATGAGAGCAGTGGTAGCCAGGGGTATTGGCCCGTCGGCCGCGAGTTCGAACCCAGGCAGGCACTTTACATTGCGTATTTAACTTCATCACCACTGCTCTAAAAACGGTGAAGGAAAACGTCGTGACGAAACCGGCATGTCGTTGGACCAAAAAAAATCGAAGGCATGTGACATCCCCGCACTGGGCCCGCGTGGTGGATTACGGCCCACTCCCTCTCACAGAAAGGAGGCCTGTGTCCCAGCAGTGGGAACATTATAGGCTGATTGATTATGTATGTATGTAAGATCATCGATCAGAAACTATACTATACTACGAGTATTTGTTGATCGAAGACAAAGAATATTAGATGAGGTACCTACGTCCTGTCGTTTTTTTTTGATCCGGGTGGAATATCTTCATGGATGTCCCCCACCCTGGGGAGGCGGAGGGGTCTGTCAGACTCTTACTGATAAAAAACCACCCCGGTGTTCCATCTCACACCTGCGCTGGGGGTCACTGGAACGTACGAATCTTCCGCAACACCTACGTCCTGTCTGGGGCAAATTTTTTCAACTATGTTGGGGTCAGCTTCCAGTCTAAGCGATGCAGCTGATCGGAGTACCAGTATTTTTCTTGGAGCCACTGCCTATCTGACCCCCACCAGTTACTCTCAATATGTATTGAAAAGTCATAACAATAATGGTGAGTCTACTCACACTTCTGTTTCATCCTTTTATATAAAAAATAAACCCAAAGAGCGATGCATCTCGTCAGCAGACACGAAACTGTCAACGTCTGATAAAGATGGATTATTTTAACGGACAAAGTGGTTGCCAAAAACCTAAACAATACACCTCATTTGAATTCCAACTCTAACTTTTACGAGATACGGTTTAGTTTTGGTCGGGTCAGGTTTTTCAGGATAATAAATCCACAGGTGCTATTCATGCCTCATGCAAGCCTTCAGTTAGATTAGTTTTGGTACAAAAAATATGTAAAAACCACTCTGAATGTATTTGAGCAAGATTGATTAAGTCACCATTGTGGGCTTCAGGGAAATTTTATTGCCACGATATTATTATCCCGCCTCCGTTTCATGAAAGGGTATGCAGAGGTACGGGTTAGGTTTTGTCCAACGTAATAGGATTCTCTGACTTTGCTGTTAACTGGGCTCAGACTCAGGTCTGTTACTGACAATTTCTTAATGGAAAAATCCAAACTCGAAGAGAAAAGCTTGGGGGTGACAGCTGGCATTATGCTTGTCTGGCTTTCAGGTTTCGAACTACTCGTAAAGACTTATTATGTACTAGCTGTCAGCCAGTACATAATAAGTCAGCCGGGTCTGTCTCCCTAATTCATACAAAAATCACATACAAAAAAGGACAAACGGTTTTTCCTGAATTTGAAAAAAATCCGGAAAACTTTCAAATTTTTCTTTGCATTATAAACCTAAATCAGACTATTACGGACATTTCAAAACAAAAAATAGCCAAATCGGTCTAACCGATCATCTCAAGTGATACGCGTATCAACCAAGAGCATTTCATTTTTATTTAAGTACACTCGACGACATATCAAACTATACATTTCCAGTTTTAGCTGATCTCGCATTTTATTGGCTTTTCGTACATTGGAAAGTCAGCTTGTAAGCTTCATATGTCGCCGTGCGTATAATACAGGTTGTAAAAAGACCTATCACATAGCCGTCAACTACGCATTCGGTACATCAAAATAAGTAACATAGCACAAAAATAATTGTTGGAAAACGAATTATATATTGGTGTGATAAATTGCTGTTTACGGTAGAGCGAGCGCAACGTAACAAACGCAAAACATTGTGCTTAAGGGTGCAAGCAACGGTACAGGGGTCGTGGGGGTATTTAAAGTTGTGTTATAACATTAAAAACTTGTTTTTTTAAAAAGACGTCAGTAAAAGTTGGAATTTCGATCTTCAATATCTCCGTAACCAGAACCCCAGGTATGGTCGAGTACAAACAAAATATTACAATGACGGGAAGTACAAGTGACTCTTGGCTTCGTTAAGTGTCTTTTTGCACCCGATATCTCAGAGCATAAAAAAAAGGTAGATGGAGCGTCGTGCTCTCACAACAGTGAAGCAGGGTAGGAGGCCAAATTTGCAATAGGAAGCCGATAGTGATAGAGCGATGCGCGAAACCGAACGCGCTAGACGCCATAAGCATTTTTTTTTCTTCCTAATTGGCAACTCGTAGTTGTGACCTCTGAGGTCCTGGCTACTTAACTGGTCTGTCCTGTGGTGCCTTAAGCTACTAACTTAAAGCCTCCAGCCAGGGGCGAATTACTTAATTTCTAGGTGACCGCACGCTAATGGCACATCCTGTGGGGTACGGGCCTCGGCTTAGGGCGTCACTGAGGGGAGGGCAGCAAGGTGGGACAGGCTGGATCGAATTTATAATATTATTATAAGTCGGGGAATTTAAAGCTACAGGCTCAGCTACGGCGCGGGTTAGCGCTTCGTCGAGCAAGGGTCGGGGGGGGGGGGGGGGGGGGGGCAATTATGTCGGGGGCGTCGCGTTGGACCTCGGCGGCGAGGTCGGAGCGATGGCGGTCTGTGTTTGTGCACTGTACTGGTGGCCCTACTGCTCTCCTGGAGGAGGGTTATGGGGTCATCGGGGTCGGTGAGGACATGCCTTGGACGGCGGGTATGACTGATACGGGAGGGGGTTTAACTGGCAGGCTTGACAACCTGAGGGTTGCGATGTGAGGCTGCCATAAGCATAACCACAGAGCACATTTTATATAGGGAGAAGCATACCACACACAAGGTCACGCTCACGCACACAACTCTATACAATGATGTTTCACATTTTGAATGCTATTGTTGGCGTATACTCCGTCTGCTTTTTTCATGATCTGAGCCCGTTAAATAGAATCCGTATAACAACCAGCACCATTGCTAGTCTAATTTATTTACTTTCTGCGTAAGTCGATGCCCTCTCAAGGTACGTTTTTTTTGCAAATTGCAACACTGTTACGTTTTAATATAGGTAGCTATAATTATAATTTATAGAAATGAGACTATTTCGTGTAAAAATATGACAATTTGCAGGAGAACACAGATGAATATTGTACGTTACTAATATGGAATGAACGCCAACGACCACCTGACCGTGATTCTTCTTAAGGGGGAAGCGCTAGGGTAGCCCGCGATTTTATTTTAAAGGTTTTTTGCTAGTCAGTGTCAGGTTGTATGTAGAACAAAATATGATTCGCGACTGTAACAAGTATGTATTTACAGAATTATATTTTTTTCAACATACAACCTGACACTAACCTGCAAATTGTAAAAAAAAATATAAAATTTGAATTTCGCGGGCTACAAAGACTAGTCTCCCATCAACGGACCAACGCAACAGAGGCATAACTAAACGTAACGTATCAATTGACAATTGATCGCGCCAGCTATTTTACCCCCTCAAATAAAACGCACCTGTGTTGACATAGTTATATCAAACTTAAACGATAATTACGACCTGCCACATGAACTTCACACAGTAATATACCAAACCAAGTGAGCAATATAACTGTCAATGACATTCCACGGATGCTTTTGACAGTTGCATGACATAATTTAAAGTTACATGTCGCGTCTGTTCCGAATTGCCTCTCAAACACACTTAGTTAGGCCACAGTGGACATCGCGCGTAATTATTGTACCATTAAGCCACGATCACATTAATATCACGTTGTTTGCTTGTATTTTCCAGTAATTATTTTGATTTAAAACTTTCAGGCGTTCCGAGCCCGCAAAAGGATTTGTGGTTTTGAAATTAATAGCTTTAAAAGTATTTGGAAGTGAACAGCTCTTTTATTTAGCTTAATTGCCTTTTTTTTTTTTTTTCTTTTTTTTTTTTGGTGGGAAATCATCAAATGACCTCTCCCGCTCTGGGCGGAGCGGAAGGGCGTGTCAGACTCTTACTGACTAAAACCCACCCGTGTTCCTTCAGTTGCCTGTGCGCCAGGGCCACGGTAACTCTTTCGAACAATCCGCGACCCCGGCAGGCATCGGCCCTATCGGACCCCGTCAATTATGCTGTTATCTCTTTGAGGCCCGCGTGTAGCTTAATTGGCTGTGTTATAATCCCAGAAAAAACAGCCAAATTTGAGTGGAAATTGTGCACTAACTAAAGGGTTCCTTGATATCATCATCGTGGACAAAAAGGCATACCTATTTCAAGTTTATTATTATATATTCACCAGGTTTTTTAACCGACTTTCAAAATGGAGAAGGTCATTACGTTCGGCAAGATGTTTTTTTTTTAATGTATGTTCACCGATTTCTCCGTCAATTGTGGACCAATTATGAAAAACCTTTTTTATTTGAAAGGCTATGCTCTCTAGGTAGTCCCATTGTCACCAAGTCACACATGGAAATCGAGGAAAATCCTCAATTTTTTTATTGCTCTCATGCATTTGCTCTCGGAAAGCACCATTCGGTGAACTGATGATGAAGACCAGAAGCGGTCTCCGGAACTACTCAATAATAAGTAATTCACGGGTTGCGTTTCGGTTATAATTTATAAACGTATTATCTTTCTTTTTCTTTTCTTTATTACTATAATGTAGTTATTTACATATTTATGCTCGTTACAATGCTTATGGTGAAATGGAGCTAATGGTGGCTTTACTATCGGCTCCAGTTCTTCTTGTTCTTACCAGGATAACTCCTCAACAATGTACTTCCCTGTATCGGGAAAAGCAATATTTTGTAAACGTGATGGGCAGTTGACATTAGACTATTGTAAGTAACTTAGATAAATTAATAACTGACCCACTAAAAAAAATATTAAAACTGTTTTCACAAATTAAAACTGACTTAAAAATAACTTTAATTTCGGAAGTCGGTGGCAAAAAAACTAAAAACAGATCCAAAGATACCGACTTCCGAAAATAAAGTTATTTTTCGGTTTGTAGTGATGTTTTTTTAAAGGCAGTTTTTTATGTTTTTTGTTTTTGTGTATTAATTCTTTTGTCAGGTTTATTATTAGCCATCTTTAAAGGCCATAGTGAGTAACCCGTACCTACCTATAGTATGAACTAGCTAGTTATTGCTAATAAAAGATACAGCCCTGTTCGAACATATGAATGGGCAGACAGTATACTTACAACCCTGTGACCAACACACAGAGATGGACAGACAGCTGGCGCAGGCATAATTGCCAATAGAGTCCCGTTGGCTTGATATACTATGGGGGGGAGGACGAAACCCTAAAATGCGTATTCGATTTCCAAACACAAGCAAAGGTAACTCAACACACATCCTATTTCGAGCATCTTAAAATTCAACTACGCGTTTGAATTTGGATCGTACAAATAACTCGTTTATTTTGACATTAGTGCTGAGCTGCAATGAAATTCCGTCTGAATGTCCGGTTGCGTTAGGATTGTCCGGTTGCCGCCCGTGTGATGGTCCGATAATGTGCGCTTAGCTTTAACTGTGCCGTAACGGTCTGTGAACTTAGTCGGGTGATGCGGGTCATCCGGCCCACTGTGCACGCCGTGCACGGTTAGATCAGAGTTGTTGTTTAATCATGTTGATGCTTGGCAGTAAAGGAAATGATAATGGATTTGGATAGTGGATAGTGTAATTTGATGGGTATTTGGGATAGAGGAGGCGAATAATAGATACCGTCAAACGGGGTGAATAGGGATGCAGAAGTGAATCGGAACGAAGCTTTAGAAGGGATTTTAACATTGAAATAATATAGTTAGTTGCGAAAAAGAACTCTAATGTGTTTACTGTATTATAATTAACGACTAAGTGCCCTTTTTGGCAACAAACTATATTTTGCTATGTTAAAATCCCTTATAAAGAAAGAAAAAAAAATTTGGAACACGCACAGGAAATACAAAGAGTAAAAAAAATAATAAAAAAAGAGCATTTAAAACTAACAAAATTAACAATAAAAACAACAATAAACAATTAATAAAAAAAAAAAAACTGTGCGAGGCCAAAAAGGCTCCTATCTCAGCATAAAGCTGCGATATTTAAAAAAATAAGTACCGCAGTTCGTCCCGTCCTGATTCACTCCTACATCCCTATTCGCCCCGTTTGACGGTAGGTATTTATGTATGGTACGCATAGGCTAGGTATAGCTGGATACGTATTGTTACTATTCTAAGCAATATAATCTACTAGATAGGTACCTACCTACCATAGGTATTTCTATGGGTACCTACTATTCTACTAATATAAATGCGAAAGTTTGTATGTTTGGATGTTTGTTTCACAATCACGCAAAAACGGTTGAACGAATTTGGATGAAATTTGGCACACAGATAGTTTATAACCTGGATAAACACGATACTTTTATCACGGCAGTACGTCCACGTGGGATAATGTCCGACCTCCACGCGGGAGAAGCCGCGGGCAAAAGCTAGTGGATAAAACCACCAAGATAATCGTTCATTCGTATCTTCTAACTTTAAGTTTTCATGAAAACGATAACCACAGAAATATCTTCAGGCTATCCGCTATCATCATACATAAAACGGAAAACATTAGGCAAGTACCCGAAGACTTATTTCAAAACCGTAAAACGCAAATGTACACACCCCTAGTAGGTACTTTATGAAATCCGTTATCACATCCGTTCTCGGGGAATAACGATAATTCAAAATTTATCAGCGAGCAATATCCACCGTGGGTTTTTTAAAGTTATTGCTGTTGAATTGATATGAACGGCCACGATATGATACGCAATTTTGGCCTTTATAATCATTCATGATTGATAGTGTAAATAACAGCTTCCGTTAATTTAAATTATAAGCCTTTACTTTTATGAGTCGGCTTTGTTTCGGTTATAATGAATTAATATTTATGTACTGAAATGGGTCATGTTCCTCGAAATTGTGTGATTGCATTGGGCTGGCTGTTATTTTCATACTTAATTAAAAACAAATTATTTTGCATTGCATTTGCATAAAAAAACACATTATTTTGCAATTCGGCAGATAGCTATAAAGCCACCATTTACTAGGCTCGTCTTTCATTGACTTGAATGTGCCCTGGCGGCTGAGAGTATGTCATGCTCACTCAAATGTTTCGCTGGTGGTGGCGTGTGTGTTGGATCATTAAGTTCCCTTCAAAATGGGTGAGCTGAATGGTGCTGATCCATACGTCATGTTTGTGCGCCGTCAGTAGGGACTGGTCAACTCTTGGCTGCCACGGCTTATTTTAATTTAAATTTTTGAATTGTTTTTGGAATGAAGTTCCTTATCGCGCGTTGCGAAAGAGGGCTAGACGGAAAAAATTAAGACCAAAAGTTGTAACGACACTTTTTTGTAACGACACTTTTTGCTATAGTTGTAAGCCGTGCGGCGTGCGCGTGTTTCTCTGTCTGTCTCTCTCTCTCTCTCTCATAGAAAGCAAGCCAGTTTTTTTTTTTTTTTAATGGAACTTCGTTCCTTCCGGGTGTACCTTGACACCTCTCAAGTTTTTTTGTAACTATATGTTGGTTTAAAAGAGTGTCCATGGAGTTTCTTGCCCGTTCTTCTCCATAGGTACATACTACGCTTTGGAATGGGCAACTAGCTTCATTTTTCTGACTGACTGACACTTTGACAATTCAAAAGTGCCTGTAATTGGTTTATTTGAAATAAATGCTTTGAGTTTGAGTTGTAACTGGTTTCTGGGTTTAAATTATGCCACCACAGCTAACAGGATTTCGCTCTCACAAACACGCAGGAACAGGACAGGAACTCTGGAGTAGGTAGCTACCTATTAGCTTTCACATCCGTGTTTCACACCACACGTTTTTTTTTAGGCAACTGGCTAGATGTTATTCTTGAGTTTTATTTTTATTGTTTCTAAACTGCAGTAGGTACTAAACAAAACAGCGCCATCTGCTGATGAACTGTAATACTACACACATGTACCTCGACTATTGCTTCTTTACAAATGTCGATAGATGTCGATGTGCAACAAAATATTTTAAATTGTATGAAGTTTAAGGTTTAGAAAAATGATTCACACAGATTTATCAACTCACAGATAAATCAACACAAATTTATATAAATAAAAAAGAAAAAAAAACCGATAAAACCGAAAACAATTTGTATACAGTCGCGCGTCGCGTACCTACATAAAAAAAAAGTTATACACAAACAACATGGTGGATCAGCTGTTTTCATTTTTCTCAAATCTGAATTTGTTTTCATAAAACGAAGTCTTGTTATGGTCTCATAGCCATGTGTGAATTAAAATGGGCTCAATCGCATCGGTGCTGCAATGGCATTGTCAGACGTGCGGCCAGATCAATCCAACAGAAAGTGTGAAGTGTTTAAAATGTGGTACAAAGCGGGTATCGAGTCATGACAGTGGAATATTTAAAGAAAATTGTCGAGATTCATCGCCAGAATATACATCGCGAACTGGCAAAAGCGAAGGAACTACACCTGGCTCTGAAGCGATCGTTATACCGACTGAAAATAGCTTTAACAGGTGTGTTTTTTTTCTCGTAACTATCCCCGTCGTTCAGTTTCTGTCAGCAAATTATCGATTTTTCGTGACCCGTATTCTAGGTTATATTTCTATTGTATTTCATTGTTATGCGCAGTGGAAGCGAGTTCATTAACTAAATTAGATGTTAACGTGCAGTTTTAGGTATTTGTATGTCAGCAATTGTATTAAAAATATGAATATATGTGTTCGTCGTTGGCGATGTATATAGGTATGTATTGTAGGGGCAGTTTCGACTAATGGATTGTTCATTTCGTTACAATCGTGCCTTGGATAGTATTTTCACGTATTTTAAAATGGAATTTCTGTGAACAACATCATTAGGTGTAGAGTTTTATGTGAGTATATGTGGCTAAAAGATCTTATTCATTATAGGAGTATTGTTTGAAAAAATCAATTAAAAAAGAATTATTGAAACTCGATCTTATAGAATACACGTCTATTTTACTCAAAACTCATTATTTTCGTAACTTGCAAACAAAGATTATAATTTTCTTGATAAAATGAGAATAAAACCTTTGTTTGAACATTCTTGGAACACATCACCTTTAACCATAATTAAACAATTTGACTATCCATACATACCTACTCCAGATTTTATTTTATGAATACAATTTAAGTAATCGAAATAATAAACAATAGCAATGTGTTTGTCAATCACATCATCATCAATAAAATCTAACCATAAAATTGTGTGTGGTGTCATAGTTTTTCATTTAATCAAAACCATGTTTCACATTATTGTTATTGATTCAAACAAAGCAATCCAACTGGACAGTTTGGTCACTCTAATGCATTATTATTAAAAAAAAAAACTGCTTTAGTATTAAAACCAGTATTTTAGACACTTTAAAATGAAAATTCCAGGATCTGGATTGTAGTACATTTCCATCTGGGAATTATGTCAGTGAGTATGCATCGCACATATAATTTATGATAATCTACCAGCAATTAGTATTGAAGTTAATGAAAGGAAATGACAAATTATTTGATATGCGATATGTAGGATAATTTATTCAGCACCATTTTCACTGAAAGGATACTCCTATTATTGCAACTGTTACATATGAGCATAATATTGTTATTAGCATAATGTTTTCAATTATCTAACGCTTATTTTTTCCTATATCATGAAGACTTTTACAAACACTTGAACTCGGAGAATTTATTCCAATTAAACCAACATTTTACAGGTAGGAACTTCCGAGTTTTCAAAAAGCCAGTTGGTTAGTCAGAAAATTGAAGCGTAATTACCTATTTGAGAGTATTGATTCTTTAGAAGAATGGACAAGAAACTTCCCAGTCATTTTTATAATGAAAATGATGGACAATTTTAACAATTGCCATATGAAGTTGGCCTGTCCCAGATCATCCCAGAATCATTTTTTTTTTAAATTTATATCAGGAACCGAAAAAGAATATGAGCCTTAGATCTGGTGTCACTGAACAAGACTTCTAAGTTCATAGTGTTACTTTTATATGAATTGTAAACCTTGTAGTAAATTTTGTCCTAAAATACAGGCATCGGCTTAGGTGCCAGTTCTAACTGAAACCCAAAACTCAAGCTCAAAGCATTTATTTCAAATAAACCAATTATAGGCACTTTTCAATTGTCAAGGGGTCAGTCAGTCAGAAAAATTAAGCTATTTGCCCATTCCAAAGCGTAGTAGGTACTTATGGAGAAGAGCGGGCAAGAAACTTGGCCATGGACACTCGTTTAAATCAACATAATATATGTAGTAACAAAAAAAATAATTTGGTTACATCATTCATGTTTAAATTATACATGTGAGAACGATGTAGAAAGACGTGCACGTTAAAAGCGTCCATAATAAAAAAGAGAAAAAAAAAAAAAAAAAACCAGTCCCTACTGACAGTCTCCCACAAATAAAATACTTTTTCCTTTTTTACAGTGTTGCCAACTCGGATTTAAAAAAAGACGTAGGTCAGATTAGAAAATGACGTAGAATTAGTAAAATTTTTTTTACTTTTTTTTTAAGTGAAATGAAGAGTTTTGATAAACAATTTATGTAAATTAATCAAATAAGATTGATTTTTAATACATGTTACATGTTGCTATTAATGCAAAATGCTATGTGACTAAAATTCTATTATAATATCATACGGAACCCTACGTGCGCGAGTCCGACTTATACTTGCCCGGTTTTTTAAATTTGAATTATTCATTATCATCAGGCAAATTCAATTTATACATATTTTTATTAAATAGTTGAATGTGTTCCTGTGTAGGCTCGCGGTTTATTTTTAAGCCACTTTTCGTGAAAAGTAAGCTTGTTAGCGTGTCAGTGAAAAATCTGTTTCTGATGTTAGTTTTCATCAGATTGATTGCGGAAAACAGACGCTCGCCATTTGCATTGCTATGTGACAATGTTAATAAATTTTGTGCAAATTGGGCCAGTAATGGAAATCTTTGAGACGAATCGACATTTCTTATTTTTGAAATATGTCGCCAAAACACATCTGCTTTGGTTAGCTGATCCCCCTTGAAATGGTAGATTTGTGTTTCTTAGAGTTCTCCATTCACGGTCTAATTCTGTCAGATTTGTATTTCTTATAGTTCTCCATTCACGGTCTAATTCTGTCAGATTTGTTGAACATAAATAATCCTGAAAATAAATTATTAAGTAATTGAAAACTAAGTTAATTGCAGCAGACTTAACTTATGAATAAAATGTTATTACCTGGAAACATTTGCCCCAAATGAACTATAGATGGTACAGAACGTTATTAATTTGAGTCCAGCAATGTGTCAGGGTTTAAAACCTTAAATTCTTCAGCCTTTGTCACTACTTATTTCCATAATTAAATTGAGCAGGAAGTTGAAAAATATCGAATTCAAACAAAACCAAAACCACTTCAAAATCTTAGTTCCTTTTAGGTTAAGTTTGACATTTTTTAAGGCGCGAGCGCGAAGAGACTTTTCGTTTAAGGCGGTACCCCGACCAAAACCTTTGTCAAAGTGCGTTATTCAGAGGCTATTAACTCATTCACTATGGGTAATAAACTACATCTAAAAGCACATTATTAATGTTCGATGTCATATCATCACATTGCACGTTCTTATTTGTTTTTATGTGTTATAAATTCATATGAAATTTCCTTCTAAAAAAGTGACTAAAATTATTGATTGCGCGCATCTCTTGCTAAAGGTGACGTTCTATTCATTTGAGGATTACACTAATGGATAGATAATTTAAAAATCTAAATAATACACGTTTTATTTTATTTTAAAACTTCACTTGTCTTTTTTTATTCAAGTAATTTCATTATTTTTGTGAATTTTATGATAAATGAGCGTGCGGAGGGAGCGAGACAGAGCGAGACTCAGCGACGGGACAGAGAAGGACCGAAGGCTCAAGGTCGTTTGGTCAGGGAAGCGCCTTAACACATTCACATGAATCAAGTCACAGCTTTAAGGACTGCACACTTTCTTGTTGTGTGACGAGGCGAACTAAGTGTGCGTTAGTTATGAAACGGAACTTTAATTAACTTTTTTTCGCGTAGGTACTGGAAATTATGCCCATTTAGCCTAACGAGTATGTTATTTTGCAAATTTGTTAAAAAACACGTAGATTCTGGGACTGAAGTTCGTAGCTTTGCATGAAAGGCCTAAAATACGTAGATCTACGTAAAAAGACATAGAGTTGGCAACGCTGTATGTATATGTATATTAAATATCTTGTCACAATGATCCAAGTTTAAGTTTCTATTTTGTAAGTAAGTGTTAAGATTTAATTTGTTTTTACTTATTTATTTAATAATAAAAAGGATTTTTAGTTTTGTATTAGTCAGTAAAACAAAATTATTCTATTTTAATTAGACCTCGAATTAGTACATATTTTGTATAATATGTAAAATAATGTGTTTGTTATAGTGGATGGTCGTGCGTGGGCTCCGCCCCGGAGGCGTCGCGCGCTTGGCGGTGCGCGTGCGGCCTGCGCAACGTGTCTGCCGCGTGGCGCTGCGCCGCCTGCGATGCGCTTGCGCCACACGCGCCTGTCTACAGGTAATAATAAATAAATTATACCAGCCTATTATTTGTCCAATGCATGGCAAAGGCCTGTTCTCATACAGAGAAGGCTCGAGCTTTGATCACCACGCGTGCTCAAGACGGGTAATAACAGTAATTATTATTAGAGCAGTGCACAAGGCAAAGTCCTCTTTTCATACAGAAAGGATAGAGTATTGATCACTTTGCTTTCTACGTGTTGGCGCTTACAGATTATTAAAGTCATAATGAGAGTGTAAGTATAGTGTCCGTTTCAAAATTATCTGATGAAAGTGTAAACATACCCTGTCCAGCACCGTAATTACGTAACTCACTATCTATCACAATCTGCATCATTTTGAAGCCTATTGCTAATCCATTGCTTTGTATGTTCGAAAAAATTGTCTGTTCAACAACGTAAATAACGCAATGAATGTTGTTGAACTGTCAAAATGAAACCTATTCCTACTGTTGAGTGTGTTACGTAATTACCCCGCAAGTTATATTCTTACGCAATCGCTCAATTGACGGAATTAGTAACACATTCATCGGTGTTTAGATGGTTTCAACGTTATATTTCCAACAATTATTGTTTGAATAACATAATTAAATTGTAATCCAAAAACTACGGACGAAAATTGAGGTAATGATAACCTCAAATGTCAAATGAAAAGCATCTCTAAGGTGATTTAAAATAAGAGTTTCTGATTTAAGTGTTCAAATAAAATCAAAGCATTAAAATTGTAAGTGAATCTACAAATTGGCAAACGCAGGTACTTATCCATTTGTTTACATTTTCATTAGATACTTTTGGAACAGGCCATAGTAGGTTATTAAACCTCCCTGATGCCACAACATTGTGTTTTAGGCAATTAGGCTTGTATTAGCCCACAAACATCGCTGACATTGAAAGTAACAATTGAGAATGATAGGCTGTGTGGGAAAATAGCCTTAATTACATTGATTGACAGTCAGATTGATGACAACAATGATAATTTTAACAATTAACATACTTTTTCGACCTTTATCGTACGTACACGACGGAGGCTACATAAACTAGAAGTGCCTTGTGGATCTTGAAGCTGGACACAGCAAGCTAACAATGTTGTTTTTGTATTTCAGGCTGTCTGATGATGAGGATCAAGCTTCAGGGATGACGGACAAAGAAAAGTCTGCTAAAGGTAAGTCCCATTTACGATGCAAGTTCTGCTTCAACTTATAAACAAAAAAATAAAATAAAAATTATTTATTTCAGACAAAAAAATCCAAAAGGCAAGGCAAGGTTGTTAGTAACAAGAATTTTGCTTATAACTAATGTTTGTAGGTAATTAAAAGTAAAAAGAATAAACTAGACAGACCGTCTACCCCTGCACAGTAGGCTCATCGGTCTCGCAACACGTGGAGTTCAGTGAACCTACTGAGCAGAAACCACCGTGTACTTATGGTATACCAAGGGCAAATAAATCCCACCGTGTTATCATGCTTTAGGCTCATGCGGTCGTATCACAAAACAAGGTTGTTCTTTAGACATGGTTTCAACCATTGAGTCTGTTTTTAAAATATAAACCTCACAGAAATCGAAATACAGTTCCTTTTATAAAACTGACAACTTATTCCGGTCTTAGGTTGTCAATTTTGTATTAAGAACTTTACTAAAGTCTGCATAAAGTTCGAAATACAAAAATAGGCTCGAAGGTTTAGGCTCGGGCTAAAGTTAGATAGTGTTTTGTGATAAGACTGATGATGTTTAAATAAAGGAGTTCCTAAACGGGCAATATTTTACTACAATATGTGGCTGCAACATTGTGGCCGGCAACATTGCCAGTAGTACCGGCCAGACTTTAATATTGCAGTGATGTCCCGGCCATATAGCCACACATGTTTGGTATGGCCAAGCATTTTCACGTGTATCATCGCATCGAATTCGAAAATACTGTAATATTTCCGGGCCAGTTATATTGTTGTTTCGTTTTCCGGTATAAGTGCATCCCATTCTGACGCATAATTAAGAAAGACACTCTTTGAAAAAAAAAAAAGTTCCTAAATAATTTTTCATCAAAGCTTTATTCTTGACTTCTAATAGTATCATGCCTATTGAAGTAAGGTCTAGTCCACAATCTTGTCTTTTTCTTTTAAGGGGACTACATGACCTAAGCGCAAATTTATAATGCTTAAAAATGTATGATCCACTACAGTAACCAAAATCAGAAAAATATATGACATTCTTCTGGATATATGCTAGTTAGATAGTGTGTTGAAAACATAATACAATTAACTTGATATGATAGAAAAAAATCACGAAGATACCTCTAAAAAAATCTTTCAACGATTAAAAACCATACTAATATACATGCAAACATTTAGATTTTTTGTCAGATTATTCTACAAGTAAAATACTAACGTGATAGTGTTTTAATTTTTTAGTCTAATGAACAGATTTTTTGTAAATCCATAATTGCTTCATATTTTGCAATAAATTACCAGCGTTGTGTCATCGCGCGTCTCATTCTTTTCTATGCAATCCGACAGTGACCGCGCTTTAGCTCTTGTAAGCCTCTTAAATCAATTTATGCCGCTGCGACGAGTGTCATTTCGTCAGCCATTGTTGCCCGATTGTGTATCCCGTTTACGAGTGTGAATCATGGGCCATATAGTTGCAGATATATTGCAATACATTGCTCCAGCCATAGATTGCTTAGCTATAAGGTGCAATAAAATGTTTTCGAGATGGCCGAACAATAGTTGCCAATAGTACAGCCACACCTTGCCGGGAAAGTATAACCCGTTTAGAAGCACCTCTAAACATAGAATTTATTCTCCTGCGTTTAAAATTAAATGTCATTATTGCTCTTTACAGACAACACTATGATAAGGTCCAACACTCTGGCAGTCCCATCATCGTATAAGCCCACAACAAGCTATTCTGACGGTCGCCGGTTAAACCTCGACTTGCAGTCCCTCCGCCTGTCCCCCACTCAGCTGACGGACCATGCGCACGGCGTCACCAGGTCCCTATCCCACGGCTCCGTCATCAACTCCCAGCAAAAGTGGTGGAAAGTCGACGAAAGTGCCCGAGGAACCATAAACAGACCCACGAGTTTAATGGTCTCCGAAAGATACGGCCAGTGTAACCCTCGAGAGTCGTTCCTTAGAAGTCTGCATACAGTGACACGGAGACCGAAAAAGTGTAATGAGAGTAAATCCAATTGGGAGCTCAATTATGTCAAAGAGTACCAAAGGGAGCAGAGTAGGGGTCTGCATTTAAAGAAGTGGTCGTGTAGTAAGTGCACTCTAGAAAATTCTGGAATCAGGACGCATTGTGAAGCGTGTCTTTCGCCGAGAGTGTCTCCGTTAGCGAGGCTTTCTAACGCTAGAGGTCTTAGTGTAACCACTTTGGGGAGGCACGAGACAGCTGCAGGCAGAGATGGCGCGACGTCGCTCCCTACGTCAGGTGGCGTCATGATAACGGTCCCTGATTGGCCAACGGGAAGTACAACTCTAGGAGCGTCCTTCCGAAGGTCGATCAGCGCACAGAATTCTCCAGAAATCCGCCCTACGTACCGACGGTCTTTCTCGGAACAAACAAATGCCGAACGTCCAGTTGGTAAGGTGATATCGAGTCGAAGAAGTCTGAACGACTATCAGAAATCTCTAGCGAGTTATTGCAACAGCCTTCCGAAGCCCGACGGCCGGAAAGACCCGAAGATTGACGAAAACAGCGTTGAGTTGATCGACAAAGAGTGTAGTTGGGACACGAACGCTGAAGGAGTCATTTACGCACTGCCAAATAAGGGGAAATATAAGGATCTGAACTTGCAACTACAAGTCAATAATAACGGGACCCGTTATTCATATGTTTCGGTCCAGGATACGAAGACAGTGATGAGTAATTCGCAGAATGAGGCTCTTTACTCAAATGATATAAGTGATGGTGACTATGCTCGGATAGACGAGTTGTTAGGTGCTGAGAACTGCATTTCGCCAGTGAATGACGTGGCTTCGAATATTCGGACGTCGCATATAGGGCCGGCGAGGGAACCTAAAGTGTTTAATATGCTGCCATCTGTTGGGAAGGTGTCCCATAATCCCAGGGAGCCGAATAAAGTGCCTTCGACGCAGCAACAAGCCACGTGAGTCTTTTAAATTATTTTCTTTTATTGTACCCGATTCTAAGTATTGCTATGCTCTCTTTATATGCCTACTAGCTTTTGCCCGCGGCTTCGCTCTCGTGGAGGTCGGAAATTATCCCACGGGAACGTACTACCGGGATAAAAAGTATCCTACATGTTAATCCAGGTTATAGAGTATCTGTGTTCCAAATTTCATCCAAATCAGTTCAGTAGTTTTTGCGTGAAAGAGTAACAAACATCCATCCATTCATCCTCACAAACTTTCACATTTATAATATTAGTAGGATTAGTACTACACTATAACTAGTTTATGCCCGTGACTTCGTTCGCGTTAAAGTCGTAGAACACCACAATATACAAAAATAATAATTCAGCCCGTGTTACTCGCTGATAATGTAATTTTCTATAGGTGAAAGAACTTTTAAAATCGGTCAGGTATGTTTTGTTATCTTTTCTCTTTATAATATTGGTTTAGAATTCAATGATACCCAAAGAGGTCTATATCGACCCCCATTGTTAGATGTTACACTTTTAAATCGGTGATATTTTCTAAGATATTAATTTTAATGATATGCTGTAAAGGGCAATTTTGATCTACATTAAATGCACAACGTATCTAACGTATTTAATTGGATAAGGATTAATACTGTATTGTTTAAAATGGCGTCGTAAATAACCCATAATTTATTAGTAATATCTGAAAGATAAACATGGTTACTGTAGGTTATCCTTAAGAGATCTAGACAAATACCATCGCGGATTTTTCGGTAGACCTTTTTAGAATATACAATTCCGTAGTACATTATTTTGATCTATCTCGTAAGGTTTAGCCGGCATTAGCAATGTAAGCGCCCAAAATATGTTTTATTTTGACGTCATTACAAATCATTGAAATTCTCGGGTTTAGATTAAAACCGCTTTTCGTGTCTGTCTGGTGCCCGCGTTGTTCTTCTAAACTGCGCAACGGTTTTGAGGCATTTCACACCTTCATTTAAAGAATGTATTCCGGAAGGTTTATATGTTACATAATACATATATTAATAAGTACTCCAATTACATTATAATAAAAAAAAAAAACGATGTTTTGTCTAGTCGTAAAATCTTGCGCAGTAGGGGTAGGTCGCTTATCTATACATAAACGTATAATGAAACATTGAATGTTTATGAAAAAAGTAATTTCTATGAGGTGTGACGAGTCTGATGCCTACAACATAGGTTTTAAATTTTTTGCCCGTTTGTCTGTTTGTCTGGATGTATGTTCCGGATTGGCAAAAATGGCTGGATTTGGATGAACAGATAGTTTATAACCTGGATTAATTATTCATACCATCGATCCATCATAGTACGTTCCCGTGCGATATTTTCCGACATCCATGCGGGCGAAGCCGCGAGCAAATGCTAGTGTAGATATAAAAAGAAAGAGACCAAAGAACATTAGAGATGCTAAATTAAGATAGGAAGTAAATACTTTATGTCTTGAATGATTGAATGCCTATGGCGTGCACAGATGAATGTTGCATGCATTCTATTCAGTTGATATAATCCCTCATTCATTTGTTCAGTCATGCATGTGACCCGATTTATTATTACTCGTCAAGTTATGTACTAGTAGGGCCACATTTGTATTGGCTCAATATGGCGTCGGCAAAGGATATTTGTTTATTATTGTTAGTGTTCTTATAAATTGAATAGAATCACAAGTTATTAAAACATAACAGACAGAAACGTGTTGATAAGTAGTTGCGCCAATTCTGCCTTTTTTTTTTGTTCCGGGGTGGATAATCCTCATGAATGTCCTCCGTCCTGCGGGGACGGAGGGGTCTGTCAGACTCTTACTGACTAAAAACCACCCCGGTGTTCCCTTCCCACACTTGCACCGGGGATCATGGGAACTTGTGCGGCTTCCACGATCTCCGGCTAGTGCCGGCCCGCCTGGCGGGCCTCCTCAAGTCCGCGGGGGGAGTGAGGTGTAAAACTCCCCCCGCGACGGCCAAAAGGGGCCCGCGTAGAACACTAGGCACCGCCGCCTCGGGTCCTGTTATATGAGGGCGGCGGACGTCCCCAGGTCCGCCGTCCCTCTGGACCCGTTTATGGGGGCTGGAAGAGGGTGTTGTGTCAATTCTTCCTAGATAAACGTTTACGTTTGGCGCACCATGTGTGTGTGTGGACCTCCAAATGCAGCTCTTGGTGTGTGTGTTATGAACTGAGATCGTATATTCGGATGCATATTCACATAAAGTTAAGATGTTGGCTAATATGGAATGCGCTTTTGTATCGAAAAACATCTTAACTGTAACTAACACACACCACCCTTCCACTTACACCCTGCATACACATATTTGCATCGGAGGTTAAACATTAATTTTAAATAAATATGCATCTGAATAGTTATGTTATCCAAGAATCCCGGGGTTTTATTTTAAAAATAAATACTTTTTTAGAAGCCGCTTCCATAGTTTACACCCGACAAGTTATGGTTCCCGGTGTTCCTGGCATCCCGGTTTTTTTTTGTAGAAAAAATATATTTTAAGAAGCCGTTTCCATACTGTCATACTTAGCTAAAAATTAACTTTAGGTAAATATGCATCCGAATATCCGATCTCTGGTTATGATAGTAAAGACCACAACTTGAAACAGGAACAGATTCAAGAGGCAGAAAGCTCGATTCAGTAAAAAATACATCATCCTATAAGTCAGAAGGTGCACGTTTGA
Organism: Griposia aprilina; assembly: GCA_916610205.1. Classification (NCBI taxonomy): domain Eukaryota; kingdom Metazoa; phylum Arthropoda; class Insecta; order Lepidoptera; family Noctuidae; genus Griposia; species Griposia aprilina. The sequence continues at coordinate 4,449,718 of OU744285.1, read as the reverse complement.
CGCACCATGTGTCTTAGCAGTAAATGTTGCTTTTGCTATGCTTATTATGATAGTAAAGACCACAACTTGAAACGAGGCTGGAATCAGGCGGCAGAGAGCTCGATATAGTCATTTTCATAGTAAAATTTGTCATTTTCTCAAATAACTCCCGAAATATAGAAAGAAATTTGTCATAACAAGTTTTGAAGGCATTTGGTGGTTCAATTGGATGGTATTATTAGTTTTTCAAAATTAGACTATTTTTTTACGGAAATGCTTATGTCAAACCTCTGCCATACATTCGTTCCACTGTGTGCCGCCTCCAAAACGCAACGACACACGAGAGTCGCATTCACGAAACGTGCAAAAAGAAAAAGTAATGATTTGTAGGGTATTTCTGAAAACTGTATTGAGTCTCGTGTCGTCTCGCTGTTCCGTTTTATGACAGAGCTTGGCAAGAAAGTTGACGACTGAAAAGGAAGTTATATTAGCACAAATGCTGGCTATTTTTGTAAAAGACAGCCCGTCTTTTGTAACTCTTGACCTTCAACAAGTGCTGACTCACAGCCTACTTTGAATTATTTTGATTATGATGTCCATTGCGTGTTACATACAGTCGCGAGAGTCGCATGTGGCAGTGCAGCGAGTGTTGGTTCGCGTACAACGCGTGGTGGGCGCACTGTTGCGACGTGTGTCGCAGCGGGCGGCCGCCACACGCCGCGGTGACGCTCGCGACCAGAGATGTTGTTGACGCTCCTCATAATAGGTGAGTTAATGTCATCTTTTAGGGGTAGATCTCTATCAACTTATAAAATTGCATGACGGTTCGGACAGTCAGTTATGTACTAAATAAACTAGTTCCCTTATATCTAATTTGGGGAAATACTGCTGAAAATATCCTTTACTGCTTATTAACGGTCTCACTGATGAACAGAAAGACAATACGTTTATTTGCGGTGAAACATGACACAAAGAAAAAAACACAAAACAGAAAAATACATACATACATAGCATCACGCCTGTATTCCCCGAAGGGTTAGGCAGAGGCGTACCTATAGCACACCCACATTTCGTCAGTCATGTTTAAGTCCCATGTAATAGGGAAAATATGTATCACATCCAGACAAACCGGCCACCGCTCAGCATAATGCTGTGAAACTATGCGGGACAGAGCCACAGCGCTGATCAGCGACAGCGATGATGTCAATCGGTCCAAAATAAAATAAGATACAAAAAGCAAAATAAAAAATAAAATAAATACACAATACAAGTTCTAAATCTTTAGATAAATATAATATTTAAATGGCAACATTCCGTTTCACCAGCAACACTAAGTGCGGATTTCACCAATGAAACTGAACGCGATCAGCACTTCTAATCCGCGTTCAAGAGCTGTCACTGTCAATAATCCACAATATTTGACACTGTCAGCTCTTGAACGCAGTTTAAGTGTGCTGAACGCATTCAGTTTCATTGGTGAAATTCGCAATTAGTTTAATTTCGCAAGTTTGCGTCCACAACCGATTTCCACACAAAACATTCACGTTTCGGATTTTTTATGCAGTTTGGAGTTTTACTTAAGTACTAATGTGTTAACTTATGAAAATTCATTTGCAGAATAAAGTTGTTTTAAGAAAAAGCAAAATAATGTTATTCCCAAGGACTCATACTTTTTTAGGGTTCCGTACCCAAAGGGTGTTAACGGGACCCTGTTACGCTACGCTGTCCGACCGTCCGTGACTGGGCTGTAATCTTTGAACCGTAATAGGTAGGTAGACACTTGAAATTTTCACACGAGTGTACTACTAAGGCCGCTATAACAACAAATAATACAATTACAATAAAGTTTAAACTTAAAGGGAGGCTCCCATGCAAGACAAGAAATATCTTTGAAATTTAAACTTAGAAATTTCTAAAAATGTAGTGTTAAATATTGTACGGTGGTACGGAACCCTTCGTGTGCTATTCCGAACCAAGAACGAATTACAACACGATTTGACAGTTGTCGCTACTCCCTATGTGTAATTTCCCGTCCGAAAAAAGTAATTTAACACTTGTTTTTAACTGATCGACTACTTTCGGACGGGCCCGTATCTTCTTTGATGGCCTTAGAGAGTAGGCCTCCTGGTCATACACGTAGATATAGAAAGAAAGCAAGAAAAAGTATTTATTGGGACTCGCACAGGATTATCACTAACTAGACACACTCATAAAAACAAAAAAATAAATAAAATAGAACAAATGTAAAATGTGTTATGTATTGATGGCAACACTAGTCCCGCTAAAATGCATGTTTTTGACAGCTGTCAGATTAGGAATACTCTAAAAGACTGTACAAATAAAAGAATTAATAAAGTACCTATTTTAAGTAGTAAATTGAGTGGTTTTACTAAAATATGTATATTAAAATGAAAATAACAACAGAAAGTCCTCTACGAGGCCAAAAGGCCCCTATCTCAGCATGATGCTGCGACATTTAAAAATAAGTGTCGCAGCGCTGGTATTCTGATAGGGCCCACTGCTGTGATGTCACGGACATGTACAGAAATAAATAATAAATCGTGAAAGAAAAAAATTGTGACTTTATTGGTGATGTTCTTCAGAAAGGTCAGCTGCGTAGTACTCGCAATTTCTAAACATGTCTATTATTATTTACAGTACACGTCCAACCGTGCCGACCTCAGAAGCGTGTAGCAGTACCAAGGTGGAGCTAAGCCGCGAACCTAAGAAGTTAACTGTGCCGATAGCGTCGCTGGATCATGACTTGAACAGCGACGAATTGCTGTTTGCTGTTGGTAAGGCATTTTGTTATATTACAGGTGAATGTAGGTCGTGGGCTCGAACCCAGACAGGCGCTTTACTTCGTGTAAATAATTTCATCACCACTGCGCTCAAAACCGTGATGGAAAACATCGTGAGGAAACAGCAGAAGTGATGGCTATGTGTCTAAACATGATCAAGTACAAATAAATTAATTTAATGAGTTTTGTTTTTGTGGTCATCAACCGCAGGTAGTGTAAGGTCAACTGAAATATTAGTTTAAAAAATCAGTTTCCTTTGTGTAAACTTCGCAGACATGTGGGGTATTGATATCTAAACACGAAAAAAAAAAACAGTTTTTCTCAATTCATAGGTACTTCAAGTAACAAAACCACCAGCGGTCGTTGACCCCAAAAAAAAACATAATTTTTTAAAACTTCTCTTGGTTCGTTATCGATACGAATCACGGCTGCCGAGTTTCGCTAGCTAATTTAATTTGACCCTGTATATATGATTTTGGTAGGTACGAGTATAGAGGCGTTATGCGTTCTAGAACCAAAAATGCGAAGACATTTGTGACATTTACCAACCCGTACTGGGCCCGCGTGGTGGATTACGGCCCACTCCCTGTCACAGAGAGGAGGCTTGTGTCACAGCAGTGGGAACGTTATAGGCTGATCATGCTATGCTTATGCATTTCGTGGACATTCATACCTTTTGAACTAAAACATTGTTGTACTGCTTGGCGACCGTAGGTAACCACTTACGGGATCACTTCCCTGGACGAGACCTTTCTGATGGAGGTTGTAAAACTATTCCGTCAAAGAGAAAAAGTCGTTGTTGTGTTACATTATTGTGGTGTAAATAGAAGTGTTGTAGGTGCTGTTGAAGGAGCAGTGGTGGCCTTGTTATCGAACCCAGCCAGGCACTTTACTGTGTGTAAATTATTCCATCACCACTGCTCTCAAAACGGTGAAGGAAACCTAGAACTAAAAATTAGAAGACATTTGAGATCCACCAACTTGCACTGTGGAAACATTACAGGCTGATTATGCACGATCCAAATAACCTTACACCCAAATATCTTCAAAGTGAGAGTGGGGCTTCTTTTGGGTAAGGTCACTCCATCGTCGACTTTGTCTCTGTCACATAGACTAGAGTCAAGAGCAAACCTATGTCAAATTAAAATTAAAAAAATCGGGGCAGTCTTTGGGGACTGCCGATAGAAGTGAAAACTAAGTAACTTCTAAACCCGCTCATGGGAAGCGTGCGGTGACGATGACGCGAGTTTCACGCTTTTTGTTCACCCAAAAAGTACACATATATACACAGTATACATATAGCTCATGGAAAGCGTGCGGTGACGATGACGCGAGTTCCAAGATTTTTGTTCACTCAAAAAGTTTTCGCTTCAATAAAAAAACCTCTTAATCACAATACTTTAACAGGGAATACAACATTGTGTTCAGTAATTTCCTTCCATTCTCATCAGATTCCACTCCTGCGCCGAGCCCAGCTATAGCTGTGATAACATGGTCGTGTACTCGCTGCACGCTGGTCAACGAGTCCTCAGCAGCCGCTTGTGCCGCCTGCGCAGGATCGAGACCGCAGCCTCATAACTTTTGGTAATGTAGTCGTCTTTGTGATTTCCATATAATTATGTAGGTTCGGATATTTGGAAAACGATGACTTGTGTACAGTCGAGTCTTTTATATCTTCGTCAGTTTTCAAATTCTTTCATTTATCTAAGCACACAATACCTTTTGATACTACGGCACTGAGCAGACTATTGCATAGGTCGGGGGGGGTGGTAGGTATTTAACTACTTGATAACAAAAAAACAAAACATTTATATTAAAAAAAACAATCGACTTCCAAAATAAAACAGTAGGTACTTACCAAGAAAAATAACTTTAATTTCGAAAGTCGGTGGCAAATAACGATAATAAAAAACCAAAGACACCGACTTCCGAAATTAAAGTTATTTGTCACACTGTAGTGTTTTTTTTTGGAAGTCGGTTGTTTTTTTTGGGAAAAGATTTAATTTTTCCCTTTTTTGTTGTGTTACCTACCCCACACCAATTCGTATACCACTACTTGCTGTGTAAATAACACTGACAGGAAGTTATTATAACATCATCAATATACTAAGTGGAAAAAATACGTATTATTGAAGCTAACTGAAAAACTTTCCAAGCAAAGTTAATAAATTTTATATGGGTTCACCCCTGACGCATACCCTATCCATTAAAAAATATAATTTTGAAATCGATCCAAAATTGCCGGAGATATCGAGTAACAAACATAAAGAAAAAAACACGAATTGAGAACCTCCTTTTTGAAGTCGGTTAAAAGTAGCATAAACCTTTTACCAAAGTCGATTTGACATCCATCTAAAACCCTTTATAATGGCCTAGTAATTTATCAAATATTATCATACATATATATCTATATCTTTTACATATATATCTTTTTCTTATTTGGTCTTCTGTCAGTGTCACATTTTTAATTCGGTCTAACAAGTAAAGAAGATGGCCGAATGTCATTCTGAAATATTTGTCATTACAACAAAATATACAACAATACTGGGTCGGTAAAGCAAATTCTTTCATGTAATGAGCACACAAAAATAGCCCTTATGGTGACGAACATATATTTTATTTGACTGTACTTATTCGATGTTTTTAAGCGTTATTATTCGATTTATAAGATCGATTTATTTTATTCCTCAATAAGTATATTGACTCAAATGCAGCTATAACACTCCGTTATAATAAAAACCAATTAAAAGTTATCAAAGCTAAATGAAACAGTTAAAAAGCGGTCATCCGATAGTAGTCAGAACGCTTTAACGCTTAGAAGAGATAAATTGTTAAACATCATCATTGGCCTGCCTTTTCCCAACTTTGTCCTGGTCGGCTTCCAGTCTGACCAGATGCAGCTGAATACCAGTATTTTACATGGAGTGACTGCTGACTCTTAGACATCATGAGATTTTGAGATCTTTGACAGTTGTTACGGGTAGTCAGAAACCCGAAAGTCTGACCACTAGTCTTGCCGAGGGTATCGTGTTACCCAGTAACTGGGCTGTGGAGGTGAAATAGGCAGTCGCTCCATGTAAAATACTAGTATCCAGCTGCATCTGTTTAGACTAGAATCTGATCTAAGCAGATACATAATATAGTGTATTCCAAACATTTACATTGCCTCCTAAATTGTCACGCACTCTGTGCATTGATTTGGAGAACGACTATTAATCTTAAAACTAATGTATTTCAGGTCGTGTAGTTCATGTACGCTACAGAACCCTTTGTCGGCGAACCTGTGTCTCGCGTGCAAGACGCCACCCGTGCCCAAACACGGACTCACTGTTCCGGTCACTGATGCTAACCACGGAGCCAGTAAGTCCCAGTGCTTACTCATTTATTCATAGACAAACGACCACAGAGAGAGGTGGTGGCTCAGTTGAAACGGCCGCGACTTGTAAATTATTTCATCACCACTGCTCTCAAAACGGTGTCGGAAAACATCGTGAGAAAACCGGTATGCTCTATAACCAAAAATTCGAAGACATGTGACATCTACCAACCTGGTGTCTCAGTAGTGGGAACGTTATAAAATTATACACGAACACAGACTCTAGCACAGATGCAAAAGGTCGCATGGCTCCGAAAAATCGGCTATTCCTCACCACCTCCAAATATTTAAGCTGGATAGATGAAAAAGTGCAACGGAATCCTCAGTATGAACTCATTCGCCTACCGGGTCTGTGTCGTAAAGTGGTTAATTCATAATTATAATATACGTAGCTTAGCAATTATAGTATTTTTATCTCACGAAGCGCGCGCGCTTTACTTGTGGTTACCAAGCGTACAAACACGCTGTGAATGTCTGTGTAAGCGCATGAGCTCTCGGTCGGTGCCGTCCAAGACAGTGGCGAAGTCGGAAGTGTGTGTGTTTCTGTGTATTATGTGCTGACGCTACTCGTCTTCACGTATTCATTCACAGCATGTTTGTACACGTAGTTACCACAAGTAAAGCGCGCGTCGCTTCGTGAGATAAAAAACTGTAATAAGTCTTCTTTTTGTTTCGGTACATCTATGTTACTTATACTGTTTGATTGTCCGAAAGAGTTACCGTGGCCCTGGTGCACAGGCAACTGAAGGAACACGGGTGGGTTTGAGTCAGTAAGAGTCTGACACGCCCTTCCGCTCCGCCCTGAGCGGGAGAGGTCATTAGATGATTTACGACCCAAAAAAATATATATATATATTAAATTTGCCGACGGCAACTGCACAACAATATTTTTTTTCATTTATTGAATAGAATAGAATACTCTCTATTATTTATACCATAAAAATTACAGATATAAATTTTACATAGGGTGGGTGACACAATGGGCGGTCTTATCGCTAAAAGCGATATTTTACAAACAACCTATGGATGGATTAAAAGGTTGTAACTTATTAAATGTTTTGGAGGGAAATCTTTCTCCTACTGTCGCCGAGACTCACATTTTCAAAAGTGATGTTTTTCAGATAGAGTTTGGCATGTTCTAAGATATTAAGGCAGAACCTTCAAGGTAGGCCGCGAAATTCAAATTTTCTTTCGTTTTTTTGCAATTTTCAGGTCACTGTCACCTGGTTGTACTCTGATTAAAATATGATTCTTGACCGTAACAAATATGGCTTTATAGAATTATAATCATTAGAATCAGTAATACATCTCTATAAGTTCATATTACCCTACTGAATGACTATTTCATGAAATCATGACATTTGAGGGCAATTCTAACTTAAGGAGTTGTATTGCTGATTCTAATGATTATAATTCTGTAAAGCCATATTTGATACGGTCGTGAATCCTATTTAGATCACCATACAACCTGATACTGACTTGCAAATTGCAAGAAACGTAAGAAAATTGAATTTCGCGGGCTACCTTAGCGCATGCCCCTTAAGAGGCTTACAAGAGCTAAAGCGCGGTCACTGTCGGATTGCATAGAAAAGAAAGAGACGCGTGATGACATAACGCTGGTAATTTATTGCAAAATATGAAGCATTTATGGATTTACAAAAAATCTATTCATTGGACTAAAAAATTAAAACACTATTACGTTAGTATGTTACTTGTAGAATAATCTGACAAAAAATCTGAATGTTTGCATGTATATTAGTATGGTTTTCAATCGATAAAATATTTTTTTAGAGGTATTTTCGTGATTTTTTTCTATCATATCAAGTTAATTGTATTATGTTTTCAACACACTACCTAACTAGCATATATCCAGAAGAATATCAAATATTTTTCTGATTTTGGTTACTGCAGTGGATCATATATTTTAGGCATTATAAGTTTGCGTTTAGGTCATGTAGTTCCTTTAAGTGGTCGGTCCTGAGTTGAGCTGCACGATTACTGACAAATGCGTGCACTGACTTCTTTCCTCAAAAGACCATTTCAGATACCAATCTACATGGTCTTCACATGATCTGACCATGATTATGTCTGGACTTTAAAAGAGACTGTGACCTCTGAGTTTGTTTCGGCCTTTCTTCTCAGAGTAGTCAGATAGGAAACGCCGACCTCATCTAGTTTAAAAATATGATTGACGTGTAAAAGTGTTTGTACAAACCTACTTACAGAAATAAAATCATTTATCATTTTGCATTTATCATTTACCCGTTATGTTGTAGTAATGTGAATGTGTTGTGTAGAGGGGCGCAGTCCGTCCCCGCGCCGCAGCACGCCGGCGCCGCCGCGCCGCGCCGCGCGCCACAGCACGCCGCCGCCCGAGCCCAAGTACGTCAACCTCAGGTAAACTTTACACAAAATTTATACCCAGCAATACGGGCCCAGTGGTAACGGCCGCGACTTAAGTGTTGTACGTCGTAGGTTCGAACCCTGACAGGCGCTTCACTTTTTATAGATTACTAGCTGCGCCCTGCGGTTTCACCCGCAACGGTATAAAATATACTTTCCGACCTATTCTTAGACCTACCAAAAATACACAAAAAAATTCATTAAAATCGGTCAAGCCGTTTCGGAGGAGTTCGATAACTAACACTGTGACACGTGATTTTTATATATTAGATTTCATCACAACTGCTCTCAAAACGGTGTAGGATAACATTGTGAGGAAACCAGCTTGTCCTAGAACCAAAAATTCGACGACATGTGACATGGTATGGAATTCTCTACCTGCGCCTGTGTTTCCGACCGCATACAACCCAAATCTCTTCAAAGTGAGAGTGAACAGGCTTCTTTTGGATAAGCTCACTCCATCTTCGACTTTGTCTCTGTCATCTCTGACCTAGACTAGAGTCAAGAGCAAACCCATCTAAAAATAAATTACCAACCCGCACTGAGCCCGCGTGGTGGATTACAGCCCACTCCCTCTCACAGAGAGGAGGCCTGTGTCCCAGCAGTGGGAACATTGTAGACTGATTATGCTAACCTAAAACTTAAATATTTTCATGACCTGAAGATCATATTTGGACCGACACAGGTTTAAACCAAACTTTTCTTTTTCATATAACCAGACCAGAAACAACAGAATGGCCATGTTCGGAGTGTACCTACGTGAACAGCGGCTCTGCGGTGTCGTGTGAGATGTGCCAGTCACCCAAAACGAGGCTGCTACCGGCCGCACCCGACCAACCCTCGCTTGATGATGAAGACTCACGTAAGTACTCAGGTGATTGAAATAAAAGAAGAGAGCAAAAAACCTTTATTTTTTAACTTTATTTCATTTCTATTATTTTTGTTATAGCCGCCATATGTAAATTTCAAGTGTCTTCCTATTACGGTTCAAAAGATACAGCCCCGTGACAGACGGACGGACAGCGGAGCCTTAGTAATAAAGTCCCGTTAGCACCCTTTGGCTACGGCCCCTAAAAAAGATTTTTTTTCTGGCTATTTTGGTATTTTGCTTCGGACTCATACTTATATATTATGTAGGGCTCGAGCTGCAGGCTTAGCATGACGCTGTCTATTTCTTCGAAGAAAAGACACGGCTATTTCCATACAAAGTGACATTTCGTTTCTCCATTTTTGACATCGCACCGTAAAAATCCTTCTAAAATCTGATATTTTGTCTTGCATTTCTACCGATCGTTGTCTAGGTCCTTTTTAATGTACATTATTTCAGAAGACAGTTGTCTAAGGTAGTAAAGACAGTTTGATTTTGTTATCGCCATGCTAAAGGCAGTAGAAAACTTTTTACTCGACGGCCACAAATTATAAAAATGGAATGGAATTTTTCACTTTTTGTATGGAAAATGTGAAAATTATTACCTTCATGTTGAGTTTTAAAGGTTTAAGTCTTTCATAAAGGGGTCGAAATTTTCATAATTTTTGCAATAGGACACCATTTTCGAGATTTATATGCAAAATAAAAGAAAAACGATAATAAATTACTGAATTTCGTAAAAAGTGCAGTTGACTCTTTCTGCTTTGCTGCCGTCGTACTGTCTTCACGAAACCTCATTTTTGTCTAATCTCCCATCGACAAGACGGTACTTGTGTTAAGCCTGCTGGTGTTTAAAAGCACCACTGTTTACGTTTTTAGTTTTTATATTTTAGTAGCTTTAGCCCGCAACTTCATCCGCGTGAAATTGTGGCCCCGTACCCACCGCGTCGCATCCCATCGCCCGCCAGCGCTATTACTTCGTTTTCGCTTAGTGTTCTTTCTGACTTTTTTTCTTTTTGCTTGGCTCCTTACAGTAATAGCGTAATGTTAAATAGCTTTCCTCAAGAATTGGGCTAACAAATGCAAAAAGAATTTTTCGAATCCGACAGGTAGTTCCAGAGATTAGCGCGTTCAAACAAATTCGTCAACTTTATTATTAGTATAATAAAAATTAATTTCTGCTCGAGTAAAGGTTTCAACGTTTTTCTTGGTCTGTTGGCGTGCTAGCTGACAAATGTCAAATAATATAATTTAATGTTTTGTGTTTCGTTATGTTAATTACATTGCATACTATATTGTATAGAATGAAGTTCTTCTATCACAACAGACAGCTGCTGGGGAGTTTATAGCGCCACTTGTTCTTCCCAGCTAAAGTATCAAGAAGTGGTGAAGGGCGGGCATTTTGGGGGGCTGTCTTATGTAATTTTGACGTTCAAAAAGTGTAGATTTTCAGCCTAGTTTCTATATATAAATATTAATGACTTGATTTTGAACTGCAAAAAAAAAAATGAAAGAAGCGATCGAGTGCCGTATACTTTCTTTGACCCAGAAATAGCTCACTAATTAGTTATTTTTGCCTGAAAGTTTGTGCTACTAATTAGTCAATCTTGATCACCATCTGTTTAGCCTTTCCTCAACTATATTGGAGTCAGCTTCTAGTCTAACCTAAACCTATTTTACATGGAGCGACTGCCTATCTGACCTCCACAATACAGTTATTGAGTAACACGACACCTATTGGTAAGCAAGTAATTTGTCAACCTTGATGTCGGGGCTTATTTGGGGCACCACCTCGAAACCACAAAACACTAACTTATAGTTAAAAGTCAAGCTAACTTTTATAAAACCATTGTTTTAGCGGAAGGTTCAGACGGCGAGCGTCAAGAGAGCACTCCAATGGAGATACTGCGATTAAGTGAAGAAAGCCATGCGTGGACGCAGTGGCAAGAAGTACTGGCACAGTGTGCTTCGGTAAGAACTTATAAATGCTTATTATCTGCTTAGCCTTTTCGCAACTGTATTGGGGTGGGCTTCCAGTCTAACCACATGCTGCTGAATACCTATATTTTACCTGGAGCAACTGCCTATCTTACCTCCACAATCCAGTTACTGGGTAACACAATACCCCTTGGTAAGACTGGTGGTCAGACTTTCGGATTTCTGACTACCCGTAACAACTGTCAAAGATCCATGAATGACAACTGGGACCAACGGCTTAACATGCTTTGCGAAGCACGGAGGGGTCTCGATATGTAATGGATGGTCACCCATCCACGAGCCGACCGCCATTATTATTTATTAAGCCAAATGTTACATTTGATTGCTCACAGAAATGCGTACAGTTCTTCCACAGTTATTTAACCTCTGAGTTTGCATCACTGTCAAAATGACAGTGATCTTTATAGTCGTTGCAATAAGGTTGCTTTTGGGTTGCTGCTGTCGGAGGTCACAACTCTGGAAGGATTGTAGGTCAACTTAGCAAAAATTGCATGAACTATACAGGGTGGCAGTGACATTGACGCGCAAACTGAAACGAAGAATTCAGCAAATGATTCTATATATCTCAATGTAGATATTAATCGTGCGATATAAAAAAAAATTGCTACTTGATACAAAAGTGCAATACTTATATCAAGGATGGATGCCATAGGAATCTTTTGTGACCTCTCCAAGGCATTTGACTGCGTTGAACACAAAACCTTGCTCTTAAAACTTGAGCATTACGGACTAGATAAACTTGCGCTTAGCTTAGTAGAATCTTATTTAAATGATAGATAGCAAAAAGTCCAAATAAATGGTTTGAATTCACGTGGTTTAAAAGTAAAAATAGGTGTTCCACAAGGCTCAATATTAGGTCCTTTCCTCTTTTTAGTATATATTAACGATCTACCCCATTTATTAAAAAACCAATCACAAATGGTGTTATTTGCTGACGATACTTCCTTAATTTTTAAGATAAATAGACGTGCATCAAATCTTGACGACGTAAATAACGCCCTACTGCAGGTACATGATTGGTTCACTGCTAATAATTTAGTATTAAATGGGAATAAAACTAAATGCATAAGATTTGCTTTACCGAGTGTTAAAAGTAATGATTGTGACATAGTATTGAATAAAGAGAAACTAGAATTCGTCGATAAAACTGTTTTCCTGGGGATCACGCTCGACTCAAGGCTTCAATGGGGTCCTCATTTAACATCTCTTGCAGGACGGCTAAGTTCAGCAGCATATGCTGTGAGAAAAATCCGTCAATTTACTAATGTAGATACCGCGAGGCTAGTCTATTTCAGTTACTTTCATAGTATCATGTCTTACGGTATTTTACTATGGGGACGGGCTGCAGATATCGAGTCTATTTTTATTCTGCAGAAAAGAGCCATCAGAGCTATATTTTGCCTCCGCAGGCGCGATTCTCTAAGGGAACTGTTTAAAGATATTAACATCATGACGGTACCTTGTCAATATATCTATGAAAACATCATGTACGTAAGAAAAAAATTAAATCTTTTCAGTAAAAGAGGTGAAAGACATAACTATATGACTAGAAATAGGGACCAATTAGTTCAACCAGGTTTCAGACTGGCTAAAGTAGACTCATCCTTCATGGGGTACTGTTTAAAATGTTATAATAAAATACCTCCCCACATACTCCAACTGAATGAAACAAAATTTAAATCTTGTATAAAACGCACACTATGCAGCCAAGCATATTATAAGTTGGGGGATTACATCGCTGACAAAGATGCTTGGCTCAACGCTGGTCCTGCTCCACAGGGGGGCATAAATTAATTGATTAGCATTCGAAAATATTGTTGGAGCTGCTGAAGATTGTAAAAACAACAACATCTTTGCATTGTATAAATTCAATTTCTTAACAATGTATAATTGCATAGCACATGTGTGAGCACTATGTACCTACTATAAAGCCACCATTTTCTAGGGTCGTCTTTCATTGACTTGAATGTGCCCTGGCGGCTGAGAGTATGTCATGCTCACTCAAATGTTTCGCTGGTGGTGGCGTGTGTGTTAGATCATTAAGTTCCCTTCAAAATGGTTGAGCTGAATGGTGCTGATCCATGCGTCATGTTCGTGAACGGGCGCCGTCAGTAGGGACTGGTCAACTCTTGGCTGCCACGGCTTATTTTAATTTAAATTTTTGAATTGTTTTTTTATTATTTTTTATTACGGATACTTTAAACGTGCACGTCTTTCTACATCGTTCTCACATTTTTAATTTGAACATGAATGATTTAAACAATTTGTTTTTTGTAACTATATATTGATTTAAAAGAGTGTCCATGGAGTTTCTTGCCCGTTCTTCTCCATAGGTACCTACTACGCTTTGGAATGGGCAACTAGCTTCATTTTTCTGACTGACTGACCCTTTGACAATTCAAAAGTGCCTGTAATTGGTTAATTGAAATAAATGCTTTGAGTTTGAGTTTGAGTTTGAAGGTATGTATGGAACGTTTTTTTTTACAAACGGTGAAAAATTTCGACGCGGAGGGACAGAATTATGTACGGAATCCATGGTAACAGGTTGCGCGTCGATGTCGGACAGCCTGTATACAAGGTGGATTTTTGAGATGGGGCAACAAGGGCAGTTACCTTAATTGTTGTAGCCACAGGAAAACGGTCTTAGAAGCCATTTTGAGAAATTTTGATTGGCATTCACAGATTTGGAAAAAAAAATACAGTCAGCAGAAAAATGGGAAATTTACACAAAAACTTCTTTTTTATGCATTTCGTTTATCGATCAAAAACCTCTATTGGACCAACTGAGGTTTGAGTACTAAAAAAGTCAGCTATCGCAAAAAAACTTTTCCCATACATTTCGTAGGAAATGAGACTACAACTTACTGTTTTACAAAAAAGACTACGTAATCGAAAAACAAATAAAAATTAATAACTTCTACTTTGGTATTATTTCACCTTTAAATTAAAAACTTCAAACTTTACATTTGGACTCACCTAGAATTTTTACTTTTGTGCTCTATGATATGAGGTGCTCAAAATGCTAGCCGTTTTGACGTAGGCATAGGTTTACTCTCTTTACTACAGAGCGGGTAGCAGCTGATAATTTGAAAGGACGAATACCATAGAGAATCGTGGTAAGTGAATAGAATAGAATAGAATAGAATAGGTCTTTATTTGCTTAGAATATAGGTACATAAAAATAAGTTGTTAATAAGTTGTTGTTGTTTGTGTTGTTGTTGTTGTTGTTAGTTGTTAAGTTGTTGTTGGTGTTGTTAAGTTGTTAATCTTTGAGTTCCTGAACACTGTCGTATTTCTTTTTATAAAGTTCTTTTTTTAAATAGCCCCACATAAAAATATCAAGAACGTGATATCAGGACTGCGAGGTGGCCACGGTATAGGACCATATTATGTTCCTATCCACTGCCTCCCGAATTGCCGTTACAAATTAGAACGGGTTTGGCGGCTGTTATCTGGCGGAGCGCCATCTTATTGGAAATAAACTTTCCGCGATTCCGACAGAGGTAATTGATGTTATCCAAAATTATGTTATTATAAATGTCGGAGTTTAGGGTGCCTTGATAAAATTCCACCTTTACCAATCTGCTCAACATTACACCGCACCAGCAATTAAAAGAGAATCGAAGCTGGTTATGGCTTTCCCTATATCTGAGAGGATTTTCTTTATACCAATAATGGTGGTTTCTCCGATTGGACATCATTATTGGAGAAATTGGTCTCAACAGACCATAGAATGTAGTGTATAAAATTATTGTCCCTGCTGATTTTCGCTCGTAATCTTCTGCAAAATGTAAGTCTGCGAATGTTGTTTCCAGAATGTTATGCTGCCGATAGCATTTGTATCCGTATTTCTTCCAAGTCTTCAAAACAGGGGTGTTTGAAACACCCACTTCGCTAGCGACACCTCTAGAAGAAATCTCTGGATACGCTTCTACGAATGATAAAATTGCAATCATCATTATTTTCATCTAATACACTTGACTGTAGCACATTTTTTTCTTGAACGAGCCACCGTCGAGATTCTTTACAAGATTTGTAATAACCTTTCTGGTTGGCATTCGACGCATCGGGTAATTTATCCTGTACCACTCCAAAGCATCCAACGGGTTTTTACTATTTAAAAAATAAGCTTCTATTCTGTCTAGACGTTCGCTAAATTAAATGAGTTTCGGAAATTATATGTAACCAGGCAACAAATTATCTCGATTCTGTTTTCAAAGTAAATTAAATTATGAAGCGTTCGAAATTCGAAGTTTAATTTATTGTTTTTTTTTCGGCCAATCCTTATTGTAGCGGTCAGTCTATACGTAATAAAAAGTAAGTTGTAGTCTCATGTCCTACGAAATGTATGGGAACAGTTTTTTTGCGATATCTGTCTTTTCTAGTGCTCAAACCTCAGTTGGTTCGATAGAGGTTTTTGGTCCTTACATGAAACATGATCGATTGGCATAAAAAAAGTTTTTGTGAAAATTAACCATTTTCCTGTACATTTTTTTAAAATTTTTGAATTTTAATCAATATTTCTCCAAAAGTTAGGGAATGTCTCCTAAGGCCGTTTTCCTGTAGCTACAACGGTTAAGGTAGCTGCCCTTGCTGCCCCATCTCGGGAATCCACCATGTTTTTTTTTATTTTTATAGAAAACTAAATATTTATTTCCAAGTGGAACTGTGTCCATTAAGGTTTCTAAATAAATGTGTGTGTAATATCGTCAGATCAACATTAAGTTTAATTGAATTAGTTATTTTGCAAATTGCCCTTTGAAACGTAAATCGGTGAGATATTTGGGAGGCACGTATTCAGCAAACACAAGGAAATCCTATTATTTTCCCCCAGACGGGCTCGCCGTACGTGGACGCGTCGTTCCCGGCGGCGGGGCGCTCGCTGTACTACGTGGGCGGCGCGGAGGCGGGCGCGGCGGCGCGCTGGCTGCGGCCGCACCAGATCCACGTGGACGCGGACCAGCGGCTGCCCTGGGGCGTGTTCCGGGACCCCAGGCCTTCTGACATATCGCAAGGTAGTCTATAGTACTACGTGGGCGGCGCGGAGGCGGGCGCGGCGGCGCGCTGGCTGCGGCCGCACCAGATCCACGTGGACGCGGACCAGCGGCTGCCCTGGGGCGTGTTCCGGGACCCCAGGCCTTCTGACATATCGCAAGGTAGTCTATAGTACTACGTGGGCGGCGCGGAGGCGGGCGCGGCGGCGCGCTGGCTGCGGCCGCACCAGATCCACGTGGACGCGGACCAGCGGCTGCCCTGGGGCGTGTTCCGGGACCCCAGGCCTTCTGACATATCGCAAGGTAGTCTATAGTACTACGTGGGCGGCGCGGAGGCGGGCGCGGCGGCGCGCTGGCTGCGGCCGCACCAGATCCACGTGGACGCGGACCAGCGGCTGCCCTGGGGCGTGTTCCGGGACCCCAGGCCTTCTGACATATCGCAAGGTAGTCTATAGTACTACGTGGGCGGCGCGGAGGCGGGCGCGGCGGCGCGCTGGCTGCGGCCGCACCAGATCCACGTGGACGCGGACCAGCGGCTGCCCTGGGGCGTGTTCCGGGACCCCAGGCCTTCTGACATATCGCAAGGTAGTCTATAGTACTACGTGGGCGGCGCGGAGGCGGGCGCGGCGGCGCGCTGGCTGCGGCCGCACCAGATCCACGTGGACGCGGACCAGCGGCTGCCCTGGGGCGTGTTCCGGGACCCCAGGCCTTCTGACATATCGCAAGGTAGTCTATAGTACTACGTGGGCGGCGCGGAGGCGGGCGCGGCGGCGCGCTGGCTGCGGCCGCACCAGATCCACGTGGACGCGGACCAGCGGCTGCCCTGGGGCGTGTTCCGGGACCCCAGGCCTTCTGACATATCGCAAGGTAGTCTATAGTACTACGTGGGCGGCGCGGAGGCGGGCGCGGCGGCGCGCTGGCTGCGGCCGCACCAGATCCACGTGGACGCGGACCAGCGGCTGCCCTGGGGCGTGTTCCGGGACCCCAGGCCTTCTGACATATCGCAAGGTAGTCTATAGTACTACGTGGGCGGCGCGGAGGCGGGCGCGGCGGCGCGCTGGCTGCGGCCGCACCAGATCCACGTGGACGCGGACCAGCGGCTGCCCTGGGGCGTGTTCCGGGACCCCAGGCCTTCTGACATATCGCAAGGTAGTCTATAGTACTACGTGGGCGGCGCGGAGGCGGGCGCGGCGGCGCGCTGGCTGCGGCCGCACCAGATCCACGTGGACGCGGACCAGCGGCTGCCCTGGGGCGTGTTCCGGGACCCCAGGCCTTCTGACATATCGCAAGGTAGTCTATAGTACTAAGTGGGCGGCGCGGAGGCGGGCGCGGCGGCGCGCTGGCTGCGGCCGCACCAGATCCACGTGGACGCGGACCAGCGGCTGCCCTGGGGCGTGTTCCGGGACCCCAGGCCTTCTGACATATCGCAAGGTAGTCTATAGTACTACGTGGGCGGCGCGGCGGCGCGCTGGCTGCGGCCGCACCAGATCCACGTGGACGCGGACCAGCGGCTGCCCTGGGGCGTGTTCCGGGACCCCAGGCCTTCTGACATATCGCAAGGTAGTCTATAGTACTACGTGGGCGGCGCGGAGGCGGGCGCGGCGGCGCGCTGGCTGCGGCCGCACCAGATCCACGTGGACGCGGACCAGCGGCTGCCCTGGGGCGTGTTCCGGGACCCCAGGCCTTCTGACATATCGCAAGGTAGTCTATAGTACTACGTGGGCGGCGCGGAGGCGGGCGCGGCGGCGCGCTGGCTGCGGCCGCACCAGATCCACGTGGACGCGGACCAGCGGCTGCCCTGGGGCGTGTTCCGGGACCCCAGGCCTTCTGACATATCGCAAGGTAGTCTATAGTACTACGTGGGCGGCGCGGAGGCGGGCGCGGCGGCGCGCTGGCTGCGGCCGCACCAGATCCACGTGGACGCGGACCAGCGGCTGCCCTGGGGCGTGTTCCGGGACCCCAGGCCTTCTGACATATCGCAAGGTAGTCTATAGTACTACGTGGGCGGCGCGGAGGCAGGCGCGGCGGCGCGCTGGCTGCGGCCGCACCAGATCCACGTGGACGCGGACCAGCGGCTGCCCTGGGGCGTGTTCCGGGACCCCAGGCCTTCTGACATATCGCAAGGTAGTCTATAGTACTACGTGGGCGGCGCGGAGGCGGGCGCGGCGGCGCGCTGGCTGCGGCCGCACCAGATCCACGTGGACGCGGACCAGCGGCTGCCCTGGGGCGTGTTCCGGGACCCCAGGCCTTCTGACATATCGCAAGGTAGTCTATAGTACTACGTGGGCGGCGCGGAGGCGGGCGCGGCGGCGCGCTGGCTGCGGCCGCACCAGATCCACGTGGACGCGGACCAGCGGCTGCCCTGGGGCGTGTTCCGGGACCCCAGGCCTTCTGACATATCGCAAGGTAGTCTATAGTACTACGTGGGCGGCGCGGAGGCGGGCGCGGCGGCGCGCTGGCTGCGGCCGCACCAGATCCACGTGGACGCGGACCAGCGGCTGCCCTGGGGCGTGTTCCGGGACCCCAGGCCTTCTGACATATCGCAAGGTAGTCTATAGTACTACGTGGGCGGCGCGGAGGCGGGCGCGGCGGCGCGCTGGCTGCGGCCGCACCAGATCCACGTGGACGCGGACCAGCGGCTGCCCTGGGGCGTGTTCCGGGACCCCAGGCCTTCTGACATATCGCAAGGTAGTCTATAGTACTACGTGGGCGGCGCGGAGGCGGGCGCGGCGGCGCGCTGGCTGCGGCCGCACCAGATCCACGTGGACGCGGACCAGCGGCTGCCCTGGGGCGTGTTCCGGGACCCCAGGCCTTCTGACATATCGCAAGGTAGTCTATAGTACTACGTGGGCGGCGCGGAGGCGGGCGCGGCGGCGCGCTGGCTGCGGCCGCACCAGATCCACGTGGACGCGGACCAGCGGCTGCCCTGGGGCGTGTTCCGGGACCCCAGGCCTTCTGACATATCGCAAGGTAGTCTATAGTACTACGTGGGCGGCGCGGAGGCGGGCGCGGCGGCGCGCTGGCTGCGGCCGCACCAGATCCACGTGGACGCGGACCAGCGGCTGCCCTGGGGCGTGTTCCGGGACCCCAGGCCTTCTGACATATCGCAAGGTAGTCTATAGTACTACGTGGGCGGCGCGGAGGCGGGCGCGGCGGCGCGCTGGCTGCGGCCGCACCAGATCCACGTGGACGCGGACCAGCGGCTGCCCTGGGGCGTGTTCCGGGACCCCAGGCCTTCTGACATATCGCAAGGTAGTCTATAGTACTACGTGGGCGGCGCGGAGGCGGGCGCGGCGGCGCGCTGGCTGCGGCCGCACCAGATCCACGTGGACGCGGACCAGCGGCTGCCCTGGGGCGTGTTCCGGGACCCCAGGCCTTCTGACATATCGCAAGGTAGTCTATAGTACTACGTGGGCGGCGCGGAGGCGGGCGCGGCGGCGCGCTGGCTGCGGCCGCACCAGATCCACGTGGACGCGGACCAGCGGCTGCCCTGGGGCGTGTTCCGGGACCCCAGGCCTTCTGACATATCGCAAGGTAGTCTATAGTACTACGTGGGCGGCGCGGAGGCGGGCGCGGCGGCGCGCTGGCTGCGGCCGCACCAGATCCACGTGGACGCGGACCAGCGGCTGCCCTGGGGCGTGTTCCGGGACCCCAGGCCTTCTGACATATCGCAAGGTAGTCTATAGTACTACGTGGGCGGCGCGGAGGCGGGCGCGGCGGCGCGCTGGCTGCGGCCGCACCAGATCCACGTGGACGTGGACCAGCGGCTGCCCTGGGGCGTGTTCCGGGACCCCAGGCCTTCTGACATATCGCAAGGTAGTCTATAGTACTACGTGGGCGGCGCGGAGGCGGGCGCGGCGGCGCGCTGGCTGCGGCCGCACCAGATCCACGTGGACGCGGACCAGCGGCTGCCCTGGGGCGTGTTCCGGGACCCCAGGCCTTCTGACATATCGCAAGGTAGTCTATAGTACTACGTGGGCGGCGCGGAGGCGGGCGCGGCGGCGCGCTGGCTGCGGCCGCACCAGATCCACGTGGACGCGGACCAGCGGCTGCCCTGGGGCGTGTTCCGGGACCCCAGGCCTTCTGACATATCGCAAGGTAGTCTATAGTACTACGTGGGCGGCGCGGAGGCGGGCGCGGCGGCGCGCTGGCTGCGGCCGCACCAGATCCACGTGGACGCGGACCAGCGGCTGCCCTGGGGCGTGTTCCGGGACCCCAGGCCTTCTGACATATCGCAAGGTAGTCTATAGTACTACGTGGGCGGCGCGGAGGCGGGCGCGGCGGCGCGCTGGCTGCGGCCGCACCAGATCCACGTGGACGCGGACCAGCGGCTGCCCTGGGGCGTGTTCCGGAACCCCAGGCCTTCTGACATATCGCAAGGTAGTCTATAGTAGTTATAATCCACAAACGATCTGTTTGCGAATGAATGGACGAAGATTTTATTGTCATGTCAGAAGTACTATGAGAGGGATTCATGAATGTTGTAATTTTTACTTGAATTTTATATTTTTGTTTTTATTTGTGTCTTTATTACTGTAATTGGTTTTTAAACCGTGTTACTTAAAGTTAATCGAAACTAATATTATAAAAATAATTTTATCTTACACGCAAAACATTGTGCTTAAGGGTGCATGCAAATGCACAGGGGTCATAGGGGTATTTAAAGTTGTATTATAACATTAAAAACTTGTTTTCGTAAAAAAACTTCAGTAAAAGTTGGAATTTTGACCTTCAACATCTCCGTAACCAGAAGGTTCCCAGGTATGGTTCAGTACAAAAAAAATATTACAATGACGGGGAGTACAAGTGACTCTAGACTTCGTTAAATGTCTTTTTACACCCGTTATGTAAGATTATTAATATTTTCTACACATATTAATTCTCCCGGAATAAATTATTGTGAAAACCGCATCAAAATCCATTATGCAGTTGAAATTTTACACTAAATAATGGATTTTGCTGCGGTTTGAGGTTTCTCTTTGAGGGTCTGTTATTTTAACACACACATAACACATAACATCACGCCTGTATTCCCCGAAGGGTTAGGCAGAGGTGTACCTATAGCACACCCACATTTCGCCAGTTATGTTTAAGTCCCATGTAATAGGGGGCGAGCCTATTGCCATCAACCGGGCACAAATCCAGACTCCGGGCTGCTACCGAGAAATTCCAGATGGGAAAACCGGATAACACTTTGCCCGACCCGGGAATCGAACCGAGGACCTCATGCTCGGCAGTATCGCTTGTGACCACTAGACCAACGAGGCAGTTATTTTAAGTAACAGATAAGTTATATTGGTAGGAACAGTCCGACAGTGACCGCGATTTAGCTGTTGTCAGCCTCTTAAATGCAGCGACTGCCTATCTGACTTCTTCCGTTACGCGTCTTACCTTAGCTGTAAATCTGGAATTAAACGATTCCATTTCATTTTTATATTTCTTCTCCCCAGGTGTCCTAGGCAACTGCTGGCTCCTATCCGCGCTAGCAGTACTAGCGGAGCGTTCTTCGTTAGTGCGAGGCGTTGTTGTGCGTGGAGAACCAAGCGTAGGTGCCTACCAACTAAGATTGTGTAAGGACGGCAGGTGGCTCACTGTCACCGTGGACGACCTGCTACCCGCCAATAAGAAGGGACACCTTGTTTATTCACAGGTAACTTTATTGTTTTTGCTACGGGCTCCTTCACAAAGACCTCAACAACAAAACAGTAACAACACACACACAAACACAAAAACTTCATCTCTCCACAATTGTCATCATTATTTATAGTTCTTTGTTCTTGTTTCATGATTATTATTGCATATGCAGGGTCAAATTGAATTAGCTAGCGAAACTCCGCAGACGTGACAGCTATCGATGTCTAAATATGATGAAATAAAAAATAAGTGAATTTGATGATTTTGGTGTCATGAACCGCAGGTATTGTAGTCACTTAAAATATTGGTTTAAAATCAGTTTTCTTTGTATAAACTTTACAGACATGATGGGTATCAATATCTAAACAAGATAAAACAAAAAAAAATACTTTCTCCAACGCATACTTCAAGTAACAAAAACACCAGCGGCGATAATTCAAAAAAAAAAAAACTTGCTTTTATATATGGATACCCATCACGTCTGCGGAGTTTCGCTAGCTAATTGAATTTGACCCTGTATATACAAACTGGTGGGGATAATACGACATTAATTGAAACCACATACTGGGTATCGCGTTAGTGGTACGTTTACCAAAAATTATCAAATTATAATCAACGGTATAGCCGCAGGATTATTTTTTTAGTTTAACCATTTTAACACATGATGTGAATAAATTACGATTTCGCCACTCTAGTTCATCAGGTCATTCACATCAAAACAATTTGATTTACCTACTTGCGTAAAACACAACCAAATACAATGTGCGGCTCGCTACTCAAAAATAATACAATATTGTATTGTTGATTGAATTTAGACGTAATAACCATAACGATAAAATTCTTATTATCTACAAAGTTTGCTCAAGCGCACTTTCGTATCGTAAACTGAGAAGATAGCTACGTTGTCAATTCGACATTTTTGTCTAAACAAAGTAAGTGTAGGCAAAAATAGTTCGTAATTCCTTGCGCATTCGGAAGATTTATTGTGCAAGAAAAGGAAAGAAATACATCTAGGGTTTTTGCTGGAGTTTGTTCCGCGCGTCATTTTTTTAGATTATTTTTACCTACATGAATGTAACTTTACGCACACAAGGGACCGCCAAATAAACGGTGCCTACTACACACACTATTTATTTACACTACACGTAAGTGTAGTGGCTACAGGTCAGATGAGGTTAGTAAACAATATTATAAAGGCTGTTGCGTTTAATTTAGATTATTATCGCATTTAGATTGTTTGAAAAATTTGATTTTTGAATTTTGGTGTAATACCGAATTTGATCATTTTGAAGTGTTTTGATTAACTAGTGGGGATTGGGTTATGTCGTCACCACTCTGTATATTTAGATAAGTATGATTGTGATATGCGACCTAGAACCAAAAATTCGAAGACATGTGACATCTACCAACCCGCACTGGGCCCGCGTGGTGGATTACGACCCACTTCCTCTCACAGAGTGGAGGCCTGTGTCCCAGCAGTGGGAACGTTATAAGCTGATTATGCATTTGCCTTATGTATGTATTTATTGTACATGTAAATGGTACACCACAGACTGCCAGCAGCATTGTCTCTCCTTCTCCCTTTAAATCCATCCAAAGGTTATCTTTAAAAGATCGCTTTTAGCGATAAGGACGCCTATTGTGTCACCCTATGTAAAATTTATCGATTTAAATGATAAATGATTTTATTTTTGTAAGTAGGTTTGTACAAACACTTTACACGTCAATCATATTTTTTAAACTAGATGAGGTCGGCGTTTCCTATCTGACTACTCTGAGAAGAAAGGCCGCAACAAACTAAGAGGTCACAGTCACTTTTAAAGTCCAGACATAATCTTGGTCAGATCATGTGAAGACCATGTATATTGGTATCTGAAATGGTCTTTTGAGGAAAGAACCACACAGATTGAGTGGACCTGTCCAGTCAGTGCACGTATTTGTCAGTAATTTATATCTGTAATTCGTATGATGCTACGTCACTTAGTTACCTATAGTTTTCTTTCCTACCTTGTTTAGTCGGTGTGTAAGCGCACAAGATCAAGCAATAGTTAGAAATATTCAATTTGTTTTCAGGCCAAAAGAAAACAACTATGGGTGCCGCTAATAGAAAAAGCGGTTGCGAAACTACATGGATGTTACGAAGCTTTAGTCTCAGGAAGAGCTATTGAAGGTAAGGAACTTTTTTAACCATCGCCATCATCATTGACAGTTTAAATGCTGTAAAAGACCTGTCAAAACACTTGGTAATTACACTTGGTTGTTCTCCCGAATTCGATTGCTAATGGAATACGGACACACGACCATGTGTAAATGTGTGGGGTCGAGTACGACCGTTTTCGGACAATCTAGTCCAGCTTCATCCTTCCGGTTACCCGAATTCGGATACCCGATGCCAGTTCTCTTTCTTTTCTATCAGTGCTTTGCCAGTCATCACAATGAGTAGTTCTGCTCGACTTCATTCAAACTACTCGTAGTCATTAGCCCGTATTCCAGTGCGATGACCAGTGTAATAAATGTATCGAGTGCCCGAATTCGAGTAAAGTTTTCAAGCACCCGAATACGAGCTAACGACCAAGTGTAATAATGGCGCCTAAAGTTTGTAATAAATGTGTTAGAAAATAGTAAGAACGCAATCGTCTGGTGGAATCTTGTTAGCAAGTGTTTGTGCTGTTCAAGCCTCTTACATGTTTTAGTCGTCAATAACATACATATGATAATATATGATGTGTCGTGTATGTCTTTTCATATATTTTAGTCGTCAATAACATACATATGATAATATATGATGTGTCGTGTGTCTTTTCATATATTTTTGTCGTCAATAACATACATTTGATAATATATGATGTGTCGTGTATGTCTTTTCATATATTTTAGTCGTCAATAACATACATATGATAATATATGATGTGTCGTGTATGTCTATTCATATATTTTAGTCGTCAATAACATACAAATGATAATATATGATGTGTCGTGTATGTCTTTTCATATATTTTAGTCGTCAATAACATACATATGATAATATATGATGTGTCGTGTATGTCTTTTCATATATTTTAGTCGCCAATAACATACATTATGATAATATATGATGTTTCGCGTATGTTTTTCATAGTTGGTTTTTAAATAATATGTGCCTTGATATATTTTATCTATCTATCAGTAGGGACATCGAAGCCCAAACTGAAACCATGAATGTAGCACATGATTCTAGACTCCCTAGCGTAGAAATTTTTCGTCGGTTATCAAAAAAGAATCAGCTGTTTCATAGGAAAGTGCAATACCTACATGGTCAAAATGTATGGTAGAGAGATTTATTTTATATCCTACCATAATTTTCAACGAAGGGGTGTTCATAATCATGTACTGAATTAATGGCCACCCTGTATAAATATCTATGTAAATAAAAATTAAATGCTTTACGTTGGTAAGCGTATCACTTGAGAACGGCTGGACCGGTTAGGTTTTTTTTTTATTTTAAAATGTTCGTAATAGTCCGAATTAGGTTTATAAGGAAATATATTTGGAAAAGTTGCCCGCAAAATTGAAAAACTCGGGAAAAACTTGAAAGTGCTTTTTTTCTATAGATTGAAACTGGCAGGACAACATTCGTCGGGTCAACTAGTTGTTATATAAATAGTATTCAAACGACCGGTGGCCCCTTATTTCTTCAAAATGTATTATTTTCACTTTCAGAGAAAATCGTTAATTGAACTAGAATACAGAAAAGTTATTCTAGTGTAATTAATGGCCAAAAGCCTTGTCACCAATAGTCAACGTTGTATCAAAATCAGATGGAAAGATTTGACGATGTGACGTGACTTATCCTTTGAAAACCTATTGATTATTGTCTTCTGTGTCTTTAGCACTTTTCATCTTTCCTCTGTGTCAAATATAATTAATGAGTAATTTGCATAGCTATCCACATTTAGCGGTAGTTATGTTATTGAAAACCTTTAGTCAAGTACTTATACATCGTGTCCCGGAATTAACGCACACCTCCAAACACCCCAATTAGAACATTATGTTATAATCATAATACATTCACTGAATTTTTACTATTATTTATAAAATATTGTTTATTTATTTAATTAGTTATACTGACTGTGGGAGAAAATTGTGGTTACATTACAAATTTACGCACGCACACAGTCACACACGTATAAGGGTCTAGCGTAGTAGGTATTAGTATTAGTATTTCGTCCATTTTGGTTTATTTTGACTAAACACCGGAAGTGTGACTGCAATTTACGTATTTTAAATTATTTTTGGGATACAAAATGACCTATATTAAAAATGACAACAATCGATTCAGCTAACGACTCTGAAAAAACAAGTTTCATAATGTGTATTAATTCAGTTATAATTGTATAATGTTCATAATTCGGAAGGTCTGTGCACCCTGACGGGCGCGCCGTGCGAGTCCGTGTCGCTGCAGGCGGGCGGCGCGGGCGGCGCGGGCGGCGGCGCGCCGCTGGAGCAGCTGGACCGCGACCTGGTGTGGGCGCAGCTGCTGTCGTCCAGGCAGGCGTGCTTCCTCATGGGCGCTAGTTGTGGCGGGGGGAACATGAAGGTACACACCACTTTCTCAAGTACCTACTTAACTTATCATATTTATTTTATTACGTCGACGTCTTAAACTAGAATATTAAATATAAGTACTTATATATAATACAAAAATAAATAACAATAACAAATTCTTAAATAAATACATAATGCTAAAATAATTAAACTTATATATACCTAAATATATAAATTCTCACAGTTAAAAGGAAAGGTAATGCTCTTTTACTCGGTATTTGAAATGAGAAATAGATTTTAAATCTCGAATGCTAGGTGGAAGTGAGTTCCACAATCTTACAGCATGAACAGTGAAGGAATAAGAATAGTAGCTAGTTTTATGAGGATGGGATTTGAGGAGGGATCTAAGATGTGATTTACACGGTGCGTCGCTAGGGCGAGCGTAAGAAAATCGCTCACGCAGGTAGGAAGGATAAGTTAGATAAGATAAGAAAGATAATAAATAAAGATAAGACGAGGTTATATATCTATCACCGACTGGCTCAGTTACACAATTTTGCAGTTCGTATATGTCTTAAACTTTAACACAAGTAAAAGCACACTGCACTGCAGTCCGTTAGCCAATATATTTTGCTTGATAATATTTTCCATTTTTCTATTTTTTTTTTTTGAGGTCATGGGTTCGATTCCCGGGTCGGGCAAAGTGTTATCGGGTTTTTCCATCTGGAATTTCTCGGTAGCAGCCCGGAGTCTGGATTTGTGCCCGGTTGATGGCAATAGGGTCGCCCCCTATTACATGGGACTTAAACATAACTGGCGAAATTTGGGTGTGCTATAGGTACACCTCTGCCTAACCTTTCGCGGATTACAGGCGTGATGTTATGTTATGTATGTGATTATATATTCTGTTTATTTTTTTTTGATATTGAAAACAATTTCAATGTGGTTACGAAAGTGGTAAACTTGTCATCTACGACACAAGTATTTCATTAGTTACTATTGATTTCTAAATAAAATATGGAAGAACAAAAAAAACATAAAATATGTAATAAAAAATTTAAATAAAACTTATTTTCTTCTGCGATCAGTCCCAGGACAATAAGCAGATTTGTTATTAGAATTGGTCGTGCAGTGGTTTTTTCAGCGAGATTTCCCTGTTTACATTTTAAGGTAGCATGTCCTAGTTGGCATTAGCAAGGTCCATCACGGCTAACCTTTTTAGCCGCCTTTTATGGTCCGACTTTGTTATCGCTTTCGCCAAAGGATTTGGATGGTTCTGTAGGCGTGCTGTGTAGCGTTCTCATTTCAGTTTTTCGCTTCCTTAAGGCACTGTGTTTTGGTTAAGGTATTCATGAACCTCGCAGTTTACAAAAAAAAACTATTGTGCATTTGTGATGTTTTGAAGGATGACATTTTGAAATCTTAGGGGCATGTTGATGTTACACAAAGGGATGAGCAAAGAACAAAGGGATGTTTAGTTTATGAAACTGTTGCTTAGTGAGAGGTATTAAAACACGAGTGTGTGTTTAACAACAGAGCTATGGGCGAGGTTTTTAATAGTATCACACGAGTGTTTTAATACCTAGTTATATGCAGTTTCATACACTACTTTATCTACTCTCATACATTGGGATTGAATCTACTAAGTAAAAGATCAAAGTTTCCCACGACATTCATTACAACAAAACTTATGAATGTCACCAAATGCCAGCACATAACGGCGCATGCGCTAAAGCGGGCGCTGCCACAGTCAAGTAAAAATTGAAATCATAACTTCGCGATGCAATAAAAATGGCGCGCCCCGCATATGCGTTCCACTAGAAAATAATAATTGATGGAAACTCCTTGGTGATATTAACTTCTTGGATATGCCCTGTATGGTATTGGTAAAAAAAATGTTTTATGACATTATTTTGTAAAGAGAAAAAGTGTTACAATATGATTCTATTTTTAAATTTCGGTATTGTGTTTATAAAGTATGTCAATATAAACTAGTTTTGAAGTTTATAATTCGAGTTTTACGTTATGAGAATCGATAAAAATATAAAATAATTGTCTGTCGAAGAGGCACCAGAGTTCGTTTATACTGGTAAGGTGGTAAAGTTTGGTTTTATAAGTCTACTAGCTGATCCGACAGACGTTGTCCTGTCTTAACTATGAATGTCATATGTTGTTTGGTTTTGGTTTTGACTATTGACTAAAACTATCGACTCATTTATCAACCGATCCATCTGTGTTAAACGATATTTGCAGCGCGAGTTCTGTCAATCGCTGACAGTTATTTTCAAACAACTGACAGTTATGTAAAATTAATATTGGCGTTAAGTTTTCTTAAATTTTCTAATGTTCCGCTGAACTTTCTTAATTTTTTCTTTCATAAGAACCGTCTCCTGACAATAATTACCACAACAAAAAAAGAATTAGCGAAATTGTTCCATCCGTTCACGCGTGATGCGATGACCAAGGCAAATAGAGATTCATTTTTATATATATAGATAGATATAATCATGTTATATTTCTCCCTCAGGTGGACGAAGAAGAATACCAGCGCTTAGGCCTTCGCCCCCGACACGCGTACTCTGTATTGGACGTAGTAGAAGTGTGCACGAGTGGAGCGAACACTGCTTCAGTCAATGCAGGCGGATCAAGTAGTGCAGGTACAGTCACATCCAAAATATGTTTGTCACTAAGGGCTATTTTTGACTGCTCATCGTACGATAGAATCTGCTGTACAGTTTCAGCATTAAATATTGCGTCGCAATGTCAATACTGAAGAAAGAAAGAAAGAAAATACGTTTGTTTGCGGTAAATATGATGCAAAGAAAAAAAATACAAAAAATAACGAGTTGAGGGAAGATATGCGTCATATCCACGCAAAACGGCAATCGCTCAGCATAATGCTACGAACCTATGCGAGACAGAGCCCCAGCGCAAGTTTGCAGCGATAGCCAGCGTTGACGTAATGACATCAACCAGTGCATCATACGATAAAAAAAATAAACAAAAAAAAATAAGAATTAAAATAAATGACACAGAACATGTGATGATACTGCAGAACGACATTTAGCCATCTTATAGGTAATACGGGCTGGTGTCCGCAACTCCATGTCAATTCGCGTATCAGCCATCTTTTATACATGTCAGACCGAATTAAAATGTGACATTAACAGACTCTACTACTACTAGAAAACTAATTAAAAAAAAAAGAAACAAACGGCCAGGCTATTAAAAAGGTTTTAGTTGGCAACTCTTCGGAAGGAAACACCCAGACAGCAGACTGTCTCTTAGTTTCAGGATCATAACAATAAATCCAGCTTTCGTCACCCGTAAGTATGTCAAACACAGCATTTGATTCACCGCCGTTAAATCTTTGAACCATTTCACGACATCAATCAACACGACGGAGTTTTTGGGCCTCTGACAAATTATGAGGTATCCACCGAGCACAAAGCTTCCTGATCGCTAAATGTTCATGGAGGATTTTGTGCACTGGACTCATACCGATGCCTAAGTTTGTCCGAATCTGCTGATAAGTCACTCTTTTGTCAGTCTCTATCATACGCCGCACAACACTGATGTTATCTTTAGTCGCCGTAGAAGGCCGTCCCTCACGCAGATCATCGGTGGGATTTGTGCGACCACGTTTGAACTCATTAAACCAGTTGTAAACATTGGCACGAGATGGGGCTTCATCGCGAAATGCCAATCGAAGTCTATCATAACTTGTTGACTTAAATGACATCGAAAGTCATAAAAAATCTTTGTACGAAAATTTTCTCGCGTTAATTTCATGCTGACGTGGCTCAGACAATTTTCAATTTGCCGCCAAATCGTAAACAAATGACAAATGAATACAATACATACACAATAATATTGGCAAATAGTTCCATTTTCAAAATTTTAATTTATTTTTTTATTAAATTGTTTACAAGTGGCCAGTTCTTCAGTTGCAACTTTTAGTGTCGCCCTCGTATCGATGTTTTTTTTGCATTTATTAAACAGTATTTTTTTTTCCAAAGACAGACACCTTTCTCCGAAGAACAGTAATCTTGGTGTGAAATCGTTTATTAGTCTTATTTCCCTGGGTCCTAATATTGCTAACTCGCCCTACTCACATACAACATCGTCACACAGGTAACATCGCCGCCTCAGCGCCGACGCGCCTGCTGCGCCTGCGCAACCCGTGGGGCCACTACACGTGGCGCGGCGCGTGGGCGGCGGGCTGCGCGCGCTGGACGCCGGCGGCGCGCGACGCGCTGCGGGCCAGCAAGCCGGCGCCGCACGTGGACAGGGACCAGGGCGTGTTCTGGATCAGCTTCGACGACGTGCTCAAGTGAGTACAGTAGCTGGACGCCGGCGGCGCGCGACGCGCTGCGGGCCAGCAAGCCGGCGCCGCACGTGGACAGGGACCAGGGCGTGTTCTGGATCAGCTTCGACGACGTGCTCAAGTGAGTACAGTAGCTGGACGCCGGCGGCGCGCGACGCGCTGCGGGCCAGCAAGCCGGCGCCGCACGTGGACAGGGACCAGGGCGTGTTCTGGATCAGCTTCGACGACGTGCTCAAGTGAGTACAGTAGCTGGACGCCGGCGGCGCGCGACGCGCTGCGGGCCAGCAAGCCGGCGCCGCACGTGGACAGGGACCAGGGCGTGTTCTGGATCAGCTTCGACGACGTGCTCAAGTGAGTACAGTAGCTGGACGCCGGCGGCGCGCGACGCGCTGCGGGCCAGCAAGCCGGCGCCGCACGTGGACAGGGACCAGGGCGTGTTCTGGATCAGCTTCGACGACGTGCTCAAGTGAGTACAGTAGCTGGACGCCGGCGGCGCGCGACGCGCTGCGGGCCAGCAAGCCGGCGCCGCACGTGGACAGGGACCAGGGCGTGTTCTGGATCAGCTTCGACGACGTGCTCAAGTGAGTACAGTAGCTGGACGCCGGCGGCGCGCGACGCGCTGCGGGCCAGCAAGCCGGCGCCGCACGTGGACAGGGACCAGGGCGTGTTCTGGATCAGCTTCGACGACGTGCTCAAGTGAGTACAGTAGCTGGACGCCGGCGGCGCGCGACGCGCTGCGGGCCAGCAAGCCGGCGCCGCACGTGGACAGGGACCAGGGCGTGTTCTGGATCAGCTTCGACGACGTGCTCAAGTGAGTACAGTAGCTGGACGCCGGCGGCGCGCGACGCGCTGCGGGCCAGCAAGCCGGCGCCGCACGTGGACAGGGACCAGGGCGTGTTCTGGATCAGCTTCGACGACGTGCTCAAGTGAGTACAGTAGCTGGACGCCGGCGGCGCGCGACGCGCTGCGGGCCAGCAAGCCGGCGCCGCACGTGGACAGGGACCAGGGCGTGTTCTGGATCAGCTTCGACGACGTGCTCAAGTGAGTACAGTAGCTGGACGCCGGCGGCGCGCGACGCGCTGCGGGCCAGCAAGCCGGCGCCGCACGTGGACAGGGACCAGGGCGTGTTCTGGATCAGCTTCGACGACGTGCTCAAGTGAGTACAGTAGCTGGACGCCGGCGGCGCGCGACGCGCTGCGGGCCAGCAAGCCGGCGCCGCACGTGGACAGGGACCAGGGCGTGTTCTGGATCAGCTTCGACGACGTGCTCAAGTGAGTACAGTAGCTGGACGCCGGCGGCGCGCGACGCGCTGCGGGCCAGCAAGCCGGCGCCGCACGTGGACAGGGACCAGGGCGTGTTCTGGATCAGCTTCGACGACGTGCTCAAGTGAGTACAGTAGCTGGACGCCGGCGGCGCGCGACGCGCTGCGGGCCAGCAAGCCGGCGCCGCACGTGGACAGGGACCAGGGCGTGTTCTGGATCAGCTTCGACGACGTGCTCAAGTGAGTACAGTAGCTGGACGCCGGCGGCGCGCGACGCGCTGCGGGCCAGCAAGCCGGCGCCGCACGTGGACAGGGACCAGGGCGTGTTCTGGATCAGCTTCGACGACGTGCTCAAGTGAGTACAGTAGCTGGACGCCGGCGGCGCGCGACGCGCTGCGGGCCAGCAAGCCGGCGCCGCACGTGGACAGGGACCAGGGCGTGTTCTGGATCAGCTTCGACGACGTGCTCAAGTGAGTACAGTAGCTGGACGCCGGCGGCGCGCGACGCGCTGCGGGCCAGCAAGCCGGCGCCGCACGTGGACAGGGACCAGGGCGTGTTCTGGATCAGCTTCGACGACGTGCTCAAGTGAGTACAGTAGCTGGACGCCGGCGGCGCGCGACGCGCTGCGGGCCAGCAAGCCGGCGCCGCACGTGGACAGGGACCAGGGCGTGTTCTGGATCAGCTTCGACGACGTGCTCAAGTGAGTACTGTCGCCTAAGACTAAACTGACTGCTGTGCTGGACTTTATGCTCGGCAGTAGCCTTTGCGATCACTCAGCCGACGAGGCAGTCCTACAGGCACGACGAAGCAACGAGACGGTAAGTATGGTATGGTCGAATCATTATTTTACTGGATTCAACTGACAGATACCAATGTCACTTTGTAAAATAACATGGTCATATTCATTGTAATAATGACCGTTTACTTTAGTTAGTTTAATCGATTTTGATCAGTAACTCATCCAGTTTACAGCATGATAAAATAAATAAGGAACTACATATTAATCAGGAAGTATTAATACAGCTTTCAACCTGAAAAGTGCGACTACATTTCATAATTTACTCTCTGCGTCTGCGTGCTATATTCGACCACGGCAAACTATTTATATTTCAGGAAGGCTTACGCGGCATCTTTATTTATTAGTTAAGCTCCATTGCTGTACACAGTTGAGACGTAACACACATAACATAACATCACGCCTGTATTCCCCTAAGGGTTAGGTAGAGGTGTACCTATAGCACACCCACATTTCGCCAGTTATGTTTAAGTCCCATGTAATAGGGGGCGAGCCTATTGCCATCAACCGGGCACAAATCCAGACTCCGGGCTGCTACTGAAAAATTCCAGATGGAAAAACCCGATAACACTTTGCCCGACCCGGGAATCGAACCCAGGACCTCATGCTCAGCAGTAGCGCTTGCGACCACTAGACCAACGAGGCAGTCCGTACGTGCGGAGGCGTTGAGACGTAGCTTAATAAAACTACAAAAGAAACTGAAAGTAGGCTTTCTGCGTGAAGTAAGTTTCTTTTTCTATTTCGACCCAAATATTTGAATGAATTCGACATTTCACAGGTACTTCGACTGCATAGACATATGCAAGGTCCGCGTGGGCTGGCACGAGGTGCGCCTGGCGGGCATCCTGCCGCCCATGTCGTCCACGCGCCACCTCACGTGCTTGCTGCTCACTGCCAGCCAGCCCACCGAGGTAGACTTCACGCTCTTCCAAGAGGGGCAGAGGTAAGTCTTTACAGCTTGAAACTTAAAAATAATGTTTTAACTTACATTTTTAGAGAACTTTAATAACAGCTCTGGCATATTTTTTTTAAAGTCAGTTTTTAACTAACCTAATGTGAAACTACTCACTTTAAAAAAACAATAAGTTGTTTGTTCACAAATTCGCGTTTAAGGCTTGGCCCACATCTACTGCCGCCGAGTGTATTTGTAATGTTGTGCTTTTGCATGTTAGATTTCCCTGTCAATGGAGCTGTTTTGGGGAATCTAATAAAACGTTTGAAATTTGAAATACCAACGCATACTAACAAAAACTGCTCAGCGATTTGTTGTTTTTTATAATCTACGTGAGTTGTACAGGGTGGTGATTAAGTCACCTGCATCTGTCAAGGGGGTGATTCTAACCGTTATTTAAATAGCTTTCTCTACGAAACTCTCATCCAATTTTTTTTTTACAATTCGGGTGTGAGTTTCATAGTGAAAGTTGTTTAGAATGACGCGTAGAATCATCCCCTTGACGGATGTTAGTCACTAAATTGCCACCATGTATTCGTGAGAAAACCTTAAAATAAATGGGACATAACTATATTTTCTTTATCTAAATAAAATACCTCTTTATTTAATTACAGGAATTCAGCAAAGAGTCAACGATCGCAGTTGGATTTGTGTGTGGTTGTGTTCCGCACTAAGTCGGGACCTACTGCGCAAGTCGGGAAACTCGTAGCGCATAGCAAGAGACAGGTAGGAATTAATGCTTAATATTTTGATGTAAACGATACTATAGTGAGGATATTTATGTTGTAAGTCTCATGATATAGGGGGCGAGTCTGGCGAAATGTGGGTGTGTGTGGCTCCTCTGCCTATCCCTTCGGGGAAACAAGGCGTGATGTATGTTTTTATGTATCTATTATATAGCATTTATATACGACGGAGAGGGTAAGTCTCTCTCGTTTTAACTACTGTGGGATGTT
The DNA here is from genome assembly GCA_916610205.1 of Griposia aprilina. NCBI lineage: Eukaryota > Metazoa > Arthropoda > Insecta > Lepidoptera > Noctuidae > Griposia > Griposia aprilina. Next base: position 4,414,849 of record OU744285.1, on the reverse strand, counting down.
TTGGTTATTGCGCAATAGAAAAACCGTTTGCAGTTCAAATCAAATTATAATTTACGAACAAATTAATCACACACTATAGGTACACGACACAACTATACAGAACGCGCGACTGTTTTTAAACGTGTTCACTGCTTGACCGCCACCGACCAACTCTGGTTTAACTCTAGTCGAGCGTTATGTTGTACACTCTGTCGAGCGCCGCCTCGTGGCGCTGGTGACCCGATTAGTCCACACACCTAATACACACACACACACACCACACCACACCACACCACACCACACCACACCACACCTTCCTATAGTCAAACGGTTGATTTAACGTATTTCCGACATATTCTATTATAGTGTATTGTATTGCATACGGGAATAAAAAGGCCCATCAAACTAAGTAATATTGCACAAATATAATTGATAGCAAACGACTATTTTTTGGTGTGAAAATAATGCTGTTTGCGGTATTGAGTAATGTAACACACGCAAAACATTGTGCTTATGGGTGCATGCAGCGGTACAGGGGTCGTGTGGGTATTTAAAGTTGTGTTATTATTACATAAAAAATAAGTTTTCGTAAAAACTTGGAATGTTGATCTTCAATATCAAATATCAATCTTCATTTTTTAATTTGAACATGAATAATGTAAACAATTTGTTTTTTGTAACTATATATTGATTTAAAAGAGTGTCCAAGGAGTTTCTTGCCCGTTCTTCTCCATAGGTACCTACTACGCTTTGGAATGGGCAACTAGCTTCATTTTTCTGACTGACTGACCCTTTGACAATTCAAAAGTGCCTATAATTGGTTTATTTGAAATAAATGCTTTGAGTTTGAGTTTATCTCCGCAACCAGAAGGTTCCCAGGTATGGTAAAGTACATTTATTTTTATTAAATGACGGGGTGTACAAGTGACTATCGGCGTCGTTAAGTGTCTTTTTACACCCGTTATACTTACACTAATGACAGCCCCATTTTTATGTCCACGCAATCACTGTCCATTCAGACAGATTGCAGAAAGCGATGAGGCCGCCCATTGTATGTTTTGTAATGTTAAATGTTTTTTTAACCGACTTCAAAAAAAGGAGGACGTTCTCAATTCGAGTGCGTTTTTTTTAAATGTGTGTTAGCTCATAACTTTTTTCTGGTTGAACCGATTTAGATAATTCTTTTTTATTTGATAGCTGGTGCTTCACATGTGGTTCCATTTAAATTTGATCAAGTTCTGACCAGGACTTTATGAGTTATCCTTGCTACTGCATATTTTTTTCCACTTACTTTATATTGATGATGTTTTGATAATTTCCTGTCACTGTTATTTACATGCCAAGTACTGGTATACGAATTTGTGTGGGGTAGGTACCGCAACAAAAAAGTAAAAAATAAAAACTTAAAAAAAAATAACAACCGACTTCCAAAAAAACACTAAAAGACGTGAAAAATAACGTCAATTTCGGAAGTCGGTGTCTTTGAATCTGTATTTTAGTTTTTTGCCACCGACTTCCGAAATTAAAGTTAATTTTAACTTTGTAGTGCTTTTTTTGGAATTCGGTTGCTTTCTTTGTATTTTTTATTTTTACGGGTTTTCTGGTGTACTATAAAGTATGGGTGGCAGGACAGCGAGGCACAAACTGTAACCATGAATTCAGGACATGTTTTCAGACACCAATTTTTTTTTTGGGGTGGGAAATCATCAGATGACCTCCCGCTCTGGGCGGAGCGGAAGGGCGTGTCAGACTCTTACTGACTAAAACCCACCCGTGTTCCTTCAGTTGCCTATGCGCCAGGGCCACGGTAATTCTTTCGAACAATCCGCGACCCCGGCAGGCATCGGCCCTATCGGACCCCATCAATTATGCTGACATCTCTTAGAGGCGCGCGTGGTACACACCGCGCCGTCGACCCGAGCCTGGTCTTATTCTAGACCCCCCTAGCGTAGAAATTTTTCGCCAGTTATAAATAATAATATATATATTTATATATATACACTGTGACATTTGAATCACCGTTTTTCTAGAACAAACGTTGTTCAGACCATGGTCTACTACTATTCTGTAGCATCAAATATGTTATTAAAACAAACTAAACTAGGCGTTTTCAAATTAGTCTTATGTTGCTCAAACGTGTTCAAACATTAACCGTAACATCAAAGTACTCATAGCGGTACCGATATGGCATTCAAAAGAGTTATGCGGAGTCCACGTGGACTACAAGGATGTCCGGCCAATGCGAGCCGAAATGCAAATAAATCTTTAGCCAATGACATAGTGCGAAGTACCGCTCCGTTCATTTCTTTTGTTGACTACCACTAGGCGCTCGAACTACCCGGCCGGTAGCCAGTCTACCGCGAAATCTCTCGAGCGAGCCACGCATATGCATCCGATATTTACGTCACAGGCACGCATCGCGCGTTTGTTGTGAAAATGAGTTCAAACTATTCGAATGTGGAGTGGTTGGACATGGTGCGTTTTTACGCAATTGTTGGTGACAATCTGGCGGAAGCTAGGCGCATGTACTCTCAACCAGATCATTTAGCGGCGCTGCGCAGGCGAGGGATCTTGTACCCGCAGATTCCCACACCTGCTACAATACTTGCAGCTACACAGCGGCTACTGGATCACGGCCAATTCACAGTGCCGAATCATGCCCAAGGACATGGTGTAGGTCCTTAGTACTCAGCCGCATTCGAAGAGCAAATATTCGCAACCCACGGAATAGTACCAGAGATGCAGCAAGGCGATTTAATATCAGTCAATTTTACGTATGGAGCCTGCTGAACCGATTGGGAAAACATCCATACCATTTCCGTCGCACGCAAGGACTTTATGACGCTGACCCCCAAGCACGCATAGTTCTGTGTACGTGGCTGCTGGATAATCCAGAAGTGAACATTCTGTGGACGGACGAGTCTACCTTCACGCGCGTAGGAATATTTAATATTCATAATGAAAATTATTGGGCGTTTAACAATCCACACGCAATTAAAGAACACTCTCACCAAATTCGGTTCAGTGTCAATGTGTGGGTCGGAATTATTAATGACGTGTTAATTGGGCCAGTGTTTATCGACGGAAAATTAAATGGTGCTACCTACTTGGACATGCTCACAAGCGTGATACCAAACCTAATGGAAGACGTTCCCATAACTTACTTTCGGCAATTGTACTATCAACATAATGGCTGCCCCGCACACTTTGCGACTCAAGTACGCACGTAGGTACTTGAATAATAAATTTGGTCAAAGGTGGATCGGGAGAGGTGGCCCTGTGGCATGGCCAGCCAGGAGCCCCGATTTAACTCCACTGGACTATTATTTGTGGTCGGAGTTAAAAAGGCTGGTCTACACTGATGAAGCCACAAGTAGGGACCAGCTTAAACAAAAAATTTAAAGTGCGTTCGAAACAGTGAGGAGTGATACAAACATTTTGCGAAAACTAAAACACAACTTGCAAAAGCGTGCTCGACTGTGTATTAAGTCAATGGACAACATTTTAAGCAATTACTTCAATACACGTAGGAAGTGTAAATTATTGTTATTTTGTGTAAATATCTAGTTGATTCTAAATTAATCGTTGTAAATAGTCTGATTCCAATTCTTTAAATACGCCCGAAATACTTGCTGTCAATTTTGTACCTAAATTCTGAACTGTGATTTAAGAAAGTAACTATGTAGGTAGGTACCTACATTATTCACCAAAATTAATAATTAACTTCAGCTAGAATTTTTGACGGTCCTAAGCCCGATAAGTATGAAGGGAAAATTGGAGTCAATGTTGTCTTGGTGCACACGGTGCTAACCCGGTTTTGTGGTAATCTTTGTTTTTGTCTTGTCCCTGTAATATCCCAATAAATAAATAATACCTAATAATGTCACGTTCGATACAACAGGTACCCGTACCTAGTACCAACAGGAAAGACTTAAAGCATGTCTGATAGTACACACGGCTACATATCAAGTTATAAATTTCCAGTATAAGCTGATCTCGCATTGTAATAGGATTTCCATACAATGATATGTCAGCTTTTAATTGAAAATTATAGCTTGATATGTAGCCGTGTGTACCTACCGTAAGTTCGCACCTAGAACGAAATGATAAAATTAGAGTTCAACCACCTCACCGTGCCGTCGGACGATACGGTGCGTTGCGTTGTGAAATCCTGCATAGCTAGTAAATACCTACCAAAGTTTACGATTAATAGCCAAAGCCATACCAAGCCATAAAAATCTGCTTTAAAGTAGCCACATAACGGTTTGTAATCTTCAAAATGTAGAATGCTTATTCATATCTAAAGTAAATGCAACAGAATTTACTCCGTGATGCAAAGTCTGGAAGCTCTTTATTTGATAATTGTTACTTGTAAACTTTTTATTGGTCTGACCTTGTAAACTAAACTTCTAAAAACCTAAGCGATTAGGCCGCCAGAGTTCTCGGAATTGAAGTGTAAACATACCTGTTTTTTTAGTCGCCCGGTCAGCTGCGTGAAATGACGTCATGCTATTGTAAACATTGTGTGTTGAAACATAATATTGTTCGGGGACCTCTTCGCACAATTTTTCCACAAAAAATGTTTACTAAAAAAACCCGCCTGGGTTTTTTTATTGATAAGTGTAAAATAGGGTATTGTCATGTTATGAGATTAAACACTTTTTGAAATAATGGTTTAATTTTTTAATTAACGACCTTGTTCCAAGAAACGGGGATAAATTCCTTCACACTGACTTCTTACTAGAATTGATAATAAATTACAAGGTAAAACAGGACTAATACCCACATAATAAGTTAGCCTATTGCATAACGATTCTAAAAACACAACTTTTAGTCATCTCACGTAAGTAACTTTCGAGATATCGTCGTTTTAGTCAAGGGCGCCGTTATCGCGCAGTGCCGGCTAGAGGTTCCGTGACAGATGCGCGTTTCGCGCGTAAATCGCCGCGACAGTTGAGACGCAGTGATAAAATACCTACCGAAGTTAACTTTTAACTTTGGTATTTTGTAGTAAGACGTACAAAAATAAGTTCTGACTAAATTCCGTTTATTTCCCTGTAGAGTGTAGACAATGCTGTGACAATGTGTGTGTTGTACCGTGCGTAAGTCCCCGCGCCGTAAATACTATGAAACGCGAGCGCTGCAGTGTCTGTGTTGCAGGGAGTAACGATAATCCCGGCATTTTTAACTTTAACTTTTTGTGCTTTTTCGAAACCCAATAACGTGTCTATTTTTTATTGGATGCTATAGAATGGTAGTAGACCATGGTCTGAACAACGTTTGTTCTAGCAAAACTGTGATTCAAATGTCACAGTGTATATATATATATATATATATAAATGAATCCCTATTTCCCTTGGTCACGCCATCACGCGTGAACGGCTGGACCGATTTCACAAAAAAAAAAAAAAATGTTTTCGTTGTTGTCAGGAGAAGGATCTTATGAAATAAAAAAAATAAGGAACTTGATCGGAACGTTACAAAATTTAAGAAAATTTAACGCCAATATTAATTTTACATAACTGTCAGTTGTTTGAAATAGCTGTCAGCGCTGCAAATATCGTTTAACACAGATGGTTCGGTTGATAAATGAGTCGATAATTGTAGTTTTAGTCAATAGTCAAAACTAAAACTAAACGACATATGACATTCATAGTTAAGACAGGACAACGTCTGTCGGGTCAGCTTGTAATAAAAAAAAACTGTTTCATAGAAAAGTGCAATACCTGTGCGCTCAAAATGTACCGAACAGCTAATATTTATTTAAACAACCGACGAAAATTTTCAGCGCCCCGGGGTTCAGAATCAAGTACTGAAACCATGGTAACAGGGTGTGCGTCGATGTCCCTACCACCCTGTATATAAATAAAGTGATACTTGTTACTTGTTGACAGGCCTACACTGTCCTCCCATATCTATCAACACTGTAATTGGAAACATTATAAAAGCCCCTTATTTTTAAAAGAGTAACCGTGGAGTTTCTTGCCGGCTCTTCTCCATAGGAAACAACCAATTGGGACCGTGCTCCTAGTTTCTGACGTTTCATAAGTGCCCATGTTGGTTTATGTGAAATAAAATATTTTGATTTTTGATTTTGATAGCCAAATGTGACGTAGAGAAAATTGGCGATAGGAGTCCATGAACTGGATTATGAAAAACAAAAAACTAACATTGAATTGATTTTTAAGTACCAAAGATTTTTGCCTAATTCACAAATAATGGTGCAAAAGGATTAAATTGTGTAAAGAAAAATAATATGTGAGAAAACAAAAGAATTTGTTTTAAAATGCCATTTTTCTCGACTAAAGATATGAAATGGACTCAAAGTCAAAGTCAAATCATTTATTTCAAATAGGTAATTAAAAGCCACTTTTGAACGTCAAAATTTACAAAAAAATATAATTGATTCTAGTTGCCCCTTCCAAAAGGTAGTTTCGTCTGGAGAAGAATGGGCAAGAAACTCCACAGTAACTCTTTTAAAATGCTTTACAATAGTTAGTATAGATTAATTATATGTAAGACGATGCACATAGAATAAAATTACCATACCACAATAGGTAAAAATAATGAAATATAAAACAATGACAGGTAAATTAATTATGATAAAGATACATGATGCTTAAGTACATATTTACAAATAATGAACTTTGACTAACGTTTTGTCTTCTATTGTACAAGTTAGCATTGAGCAGTGGTGGCCCAGTGGTATCGGCCCCGACTTACGAGCTGTAGGTCGTGGGTTCGAACCCAGACAGGCGCTTTACTTTGTGTTAATAATTACATCACCACTGCTCTCAAAACGGTGAAGGAAAACATCGTGAGGAAACCGGCATGTCCTAGAACCAAAAATTCGAACACATGTGACATCTACCAACCCGCTCTGGGCCCGCGTGGTGGATTACAGCCCACTCCCTCTCAAAAAGAGAGGAGGCCTGTGTCCCAGCAGTGGGAACATTATAGGCTGATTATGCAAGTTAGCATTGCATAATCAGCCTATAACCTTGCCACTGCTGGGACACTAGCCTTCTCTCTGTGAGAGGCAGTGGGCTGTAATCCACCACGCGGGCCAGTGCGGGTTTGTAGATGCCACATGTCGCCGAATTTTTGGTTCTAGGACATGCCGGTTTCCTCACGATGTTTTCCTTCACCGTTTTGAGAGTAATGGTGATGAAATTATTTATACAAAGTAAAGCGCCTGCCTGGGTTCGCACCCACGACCTACAACTCGTAAGTTGGGGTCTATACCACTGGGTCACCACTGCTCGAAGATAGCATTGTTGTTATACTAACCTTGACTGTTCGAAAACTGTGAAACGTCTTAAATGTTCAAACTAACGACTATTTGTATTATATTCCAGGTCCGTGGCTTCGTAGGCTGCCACAAAATGCTAGAAAAAGGTTTCTACCTTGTTGTCTGCCTCGCTTTCAATCACTGGCACACCGGACTAGAGCTAGCCGACAGTTCTGGCTGGCCGCGCCACGTGCTGGCGGCGCACTCGTCCAAGCCGCTGTCGGTGGAGCGGCCATCCCTGCACCCGCACATCCTGGCGGATGCTATCATCGGACTCACGCTGGCGAGGGGACAGAGGCATGAAGGCAGGCAGGGGATGACGGCTTATTATTTGACTAAGGTACAGTAAATTATATTTTTTATACTCTACCCTTATAATTGTCCCTTTGAAGAGAAAAAGGCAGTTATGCAGGGAAGAAATGAGCATCGATCACCACGCTTGCTCAAGATGAGTTGGCAATTTCAATTACAAACTCAATGTCATTCATGACAAAGTTCAAAATCCATCGCAACAAAAATATTTTTTTTACCATTTTCACTCGAAAAAGGGGCATTTGATTCATAGATAACAGTGAATAAAACTCTCTTTTAGTCACTGAGTGAATAAAAACATTTTGAATTTGGAACAAGCACGAATTATACGAATTATGTACAAAAAATAAATAAAACGTGCTGAAAGTATCTACTGGCTGGCTAAATGAAGCTATTCCATATAGCTACTTATCAAATAAAATAAAAATCATACTCACTTCGAAAACTGTTCCAATTTGTATATATATAAATGTTTATATTTAGTCCTTTGTTCTTTTATGACCGATTATATAATAAAATGTGATAAATATAAATACTATACTACTATTTAAAAGTAAAGTAAAAAGTAGAGCACACGACTCGTGGAAAAAAACACATCTCGGTTCTTATATCCCTCGCACCGCTCAGGATTCTAATCTAGAATCCTTCGCTGCTCCCGGGATCCAGCTTAGTCCTTCGAATTAAATTCCCTTTTTTCAACTTATTGTATAATCTACTATTAGTGACTTAAAAATCAATTTAAATAAGAATTAGTGCCCAGAAACCAAAACCAATAACTTTGAACTTGCATAACAAAGTAGAAATTCCATTGCAACAGGATTTTTTAAATACTTTTTTTTTTGTGATGTCATATGATTGAATACTAAAACCCGTTGTACACACACGGTTTATTTTGCCATGAAAAACAACAGTTTATTCGCCATGTGTAAGCACGGTCGCCAGTGTTGTAGGGATCACTATGGAAGCTTGTTGATAGCCACGCCGTATACCATACAACAGGAGTTTTTTCGTGTCATAAACAAGCTAACACGATTATTCTGCGGTGCGGCTAGCGTGCCGTACCGTAAAGAAACCGCGCCGTGTACAACAGGTCTAATAACGCTCTACATTATGATGAAAATTACAGGATGGTTTGTTGCAATCAGATTTGCAAATGTCACTTACCTTTAATACCTTTTGTTTCCAGGGCTGGGCCGGTTTAGTAGTGATGGTAGAAAACCGTCACACAGACAAGTGGATCCACGTGAAATGTGACTGTCAAGAGAGCTACAACGTTGTGTCAACTCGAGGCGAGCTTAAGACTATCGACTCAGTTCCGCCATTACATAGGTGAGTTCTAATTTCTATGATTTATTTGGACAACTAACCTGATTAGTTGGATCGGTTTTCAACCAAAAACCTTTTTAATAAAAACTGACAGGTGTTAGGCGATAATATGTCAATTTTATGTGTTATCCTAACTTCCTAACTTTATAATATTATAAATGCGAAAGTAAGTTTGTTTGTTTGTTACCTTTTCACGCCTAAGCCACTGAACAGATCATCCTGAATTTTTGCATATACGTTGTCAGGTGTACAGAAACGGACATAGGGTACCTTTTATCCCGAAAAAAACTACTGTTCCCGAGGAAAACAACAATACAGTTCTTATGATAATAGATGGCGCTACGTGTCTTTCGAATCATGATTGAAATAAATTATTGTAGAAACTTTAGTAGTGTGTTAAGAGTTTTTTTATTTATTATTTAAGTACCTACCTAAGTATTACATTTTGTGAGTCTAGAGTTTCGATAGACCGGTTTTTCATCCTCCTAACTATAATTCCCGAACAAACCGAATTGAATAAAGCAGAAAATTGTCATATTATCGCCAGACACCTGTCGTTGCATTTTTACGGCATTTGCGGTGAAACTGCAACGATTTTGACGTTCTATGACAAATATTTTTACTAAGGTCTAGATCTACAATGTGTAACTAAATTAATACACATTATGAAAGTTGTTTGTTCAGAATCGTTTACTGAATTGAATTCTGTAATTTTTAATGTAGGAATTTTTATCCCAAAAATAATTAAAACTACGTAAATTACAAACACTTCCGCTCTATAGTCCTCCATTCGATTTCGGTCATGGCGGCCAATCTCAACGGAGACTAGCCTTCGGCGCAGGAGATGTTATAGTGCAGGCGTGTGCGCAGACACAGGTGCACTCTCTTCCCTCGCTGTCATAGTTCTCAGGGACGTCGATTCCCCCCCGAGCACGCAGCGCTAAGCGTGCGAGCCACGGGGATGTTACACCACCAACTTCCAAACACCGGGCTATTACTGAGAAATTCCTAATGGAAAAACTCAATAACACTTTGCCCGACCTGGGAATCGAACCCAGGACCCCACGCTATGCAGTTACGTTTGCGACCACGAGGCCAACGCTTCCACTTCCGCTATACAGTCAAAACCAACTAAAACGGATGAAGTTTACACTAGATCCTTATACTAATGTGATCACAATTTTCTCCCGTAATAAACGTAACTAATTTAATAAAACATAATAGTAAAAATTCAGTGAATTGCGGGCGAGCGGCAACAGCATTCTAAAAACTATGGCAGAGAGTATCGTCTCTCCGATTATCAAAAGTTTTGTGAGAAGGACAATCACTAAACATTAATTTGGGGGTGTCCTAAATATTAATTATTCTATCTGCTTCTCTATTGTATTGTAACTACTAACACTAGTAATAATTTATATTATTGTTTACTAACACGCTGGATCATTGTTGCGATCATTCCGATAAATAAAGAATGATAATAATCCCTTTTATCCTTCACTAAAATATTACCATTATCCGTCGACAGACAAGTAATAATCGTCCTGACCCAGCTGGAAGGCTCGGGCGGGTTCAGCATCGCGCACCGCCTCACGCACCGCCTGGCGGCCGGCGCGCGCCTGCAGGACTGGGCGCCGCACTGCGACGACGAGCCGCGCCACCGCCCGCCCCTCGCCAGGCGCCTGTACGGCCTGCATGCTCCGAGGCTTATTACTTAGAACGCCCCGAAAACACCTTGAGAGTTCATTATTACAGGTTCAAAACCATATTTTTCTTTGTCAAATTGCCGAAAGAGAACTCAAATCGAAGGGTCTGGACATGACTTAAAAACTGGATACAAACCATTTTACATGTCCAAAACTATAGTTTTCTTTGTTAAATTCCCGAAAAAGAACTCAAACTGGAGATGAAACGAATAGGAAGCTGCCTTTAGCAAGACGGCTGTATGGTTTATCGTCGGGTTAATTCAAAAACCAACTAACTCGGTGATTTTGGGATATTGAGTTATATATACCCACCAATTCAAAATTTTATTCACTTTCTACTGGTAAAACATACTAAGCCGGTGCGATGCTTTGTTTCGGCGATACTGAATGGTGAAACCAACTATCTAACCATGCCGTAAATATGCAAAACAAATATGCCTTGTTAATCATCAAAATTATGTTTTGTCTCGAAGTCAAACAAGATACTCAAATTTAATCAATTTTCAAAATAAAATAAAACCTTCAAAATAAACGAAATTTTGGGAAAGAAAGAAAAACGATCACATCCAATTATATGGTTTTAGTCCTACTTAGAAACAACAGGAAATAGCGTTAATATTCAATGATAATAGTAGTTATTAAAGGATAATAGCTATTACCTGATGATTATTTATAAATACTTGTTACAAAGTCAAGAAGTCATTGTTAATAAATAGGTTTATTCACAATAACTTTATTTTGTAGGGCGGTAAAAGCAACTAAATAAGGGGGTTTAGGGCCCAAAATGCAATATTCTGCGAAACCCTGTTACTTTTCTATGAACTGCTATAAATCAACGCATACGTGATTTAATTGTAAATCAGATGCTGTTTCTTATAATAACATTATCTAAGATAGTACATGATTTTTTTGATACAAACTTTCAAAATGCCCTAGCACAAAATCATAAATAGAGCAGTTAGTTGGTTTTTTAATTAAACCGGCGTTGTATACTCCTAGGCTTATCTACTAGGGAGGAAAGTGAATTATAACCGTTTTACAAGTCCAAAACTTTTTTTTTTTTGCCGATAGAAACAAAATAGCGCCCGTCCACGTGTTGTCATTGTGGTGTGGTTGCGGTGGTCCTAGTCTCAAAGACTCAAAGTCTATTATTCATGATAACCAAAAGTTGCACAACGTACTGGAGGAGGGAGAGAAACGTGTAGGCTTATCTCTACCAATAATGTTACTGAAAGGCTTTTTGAATAAGGCCGTCAGTGGTTAGTTTTGAAAAAAAAAAGTACTGTACGGTACTGTACGTTACTATGACATTCAGTCGTAAAGTGATGAAAAAATATCAGGTTATTCATCGGTGGCTACATTTTGTTCTAATCTCCTTTTCAAGTGCAACTATGCTCCTTTTGAATTAAGGTTAGAAATTTTAATAAACATTTTTTACAGTCCGTTCAACCGATTTTGACTTCTATTGCGTTGCTGGCATGACAAATGGCAGCTATAGTAAACAGTTGGTTATTGTAACCACGTTTTTGCTTGTAATGCCATCCTTATGCCTACGGAATAGAAGTCAAGATCGGTTGAACGGACTGTAAAAAGGTTTATTTAAATTTATAATCTTATTTCAAATGGAGTATCAGTTGATTTTAGTTTAGTGACCGGCTAGGCACAATCTATCAAGCTGTGTAATTAATGTAATTACTTACGTTCTTTTGCATTTTAAATTATTATTTCATTTTCAATCATAAATTTTGGACTCTTAACACTTCTTATGTCGAGACCTATGAAACTCGCTCTCAGAAGGCATGTTGAAATTCTTATAAGAATACTGACTTAAATCTTGACGTTAAAATAATTATAAGCTCGTAGTAATACGTATAATTTTCCAATGACGGTAGATATCAAAGGAGTCAACTCAGTGAGAAAATAATACAAATTGTAAGCACAATATCGACCCTTATACCGTTAGCAATAAGATACAAAGTGAATTATCGTTGTAAATCAGTAATTAGTTTGGGATTGGACGTTGAATGGTACCAAATGTTATGTATTTTTCATAAGAGATTGGGCTCTGGTTTTTGAAAGCATGATCAGTTGGATCTGCAGTCAAAACTCATATTGGCTGTTGTGATTTGGCGACTAACGTCACGACTACGTGACGTGAGTTCACGCCAAAAGTGCAATAGATCACCCATTGCTTGAACTGGGCTAAACATTACTTCGACTTCGCTTCAAACTACAGCTTTCCAAAAAGAGGATGCGCTTCGGTAATCTTCGTGTATCCGAATTAGCACGAACGTCGCGTCATAAACTAACCTCCTTTAGAGGCAGTGCTTCTAAGTTTTATTCTATCGCGCTTACGTATTTCCGAAGATAGACAATGAGTCCCAAAGCGCATAATTTTCTTTGGAAACGTGTATCTTGCACTAACGTTAAACGGATTGCAACGTATAATTGAATAAGCGAAAACATTGTGTCGTCAGCGCCACCTAGAGTAAATAGTTCCACTACAGTATTTTTTATCTCATGAAGCGACGCGCGCTTTACTTGTGGTAGCCACTTGGCTACCACAAGTAAAGCGCGTGTCGTAGGTACAAATATGCTGTGAATGTGTGCGTGAAGACGAGTAGCGTCAGCACATAATACACTCACACACTTCCGACTTCGCCCGTGTCTCGGACGGTGCTGAGAGCGCCTGCGCTTACATACACATTCACAGCGTGTTAGTACACTTTTTTTACCATAAGTAAAGCGCGCGTCGCTTCGTGAGAGAAAAATAAAGTACTCGTGTCATGGGCGGTATTAAAAAACCATATCCTGTTGTGTATCGTACAATTGATTGGTCAAGGATCGTGCATAGGTAGGTACTAGGCCTATAACGCTAAAGTCACATAAATAGCTATTAATATTTTTTCTACTACACTAAAATATACTCATAGAAATTACACGTCCGGTCGAATTAATGTATACAGTATGCAGTTTTATTAAAAAATGTATTCTGCCGGTCTAAGGATTTTGCCGCGAAAAATTCGAATAGGGTTTTTCCGAATGTTATTTTGACAGAAATTAGAGTAAGAACACGAATCATTTGTAACGGATATAACTTCTAATTTAAAAAATATGTCGATTTCGCAAAAAGTTGAAGTAAAACGATCATTTTTTTTAAATCAATTATTTTGACGAGCTCGTTTGCGAAATAAACATTTTTGCTAACGATAAGGATATATCACGTAGATTGTAATTATCATTATTATCATTATTAAAAGGCATTATCATTATTGTATAAAAATCTCTTGAAAAAAAAACAATGATTTTTTTAAATGAAAAATAGCGATCGTTGTACGTAGTTGTTATTTAAATTGTAACTCGATGAAATCACGTTTCCTGTATGCGAATCTCACAAATAGAGTGCGTGGTACTCCGTAGTTTTAACGCCCGAACCATAGAATTACGACTGATACTAGATTTTTACAACATTTACTTTCCTAATGTTCATAATTTTTTACTAAAATTCTCGGAAAATTGTTGAAGTGTTTGACTAGAAATGAATCCTCTTTGATATAAAGTATGTTAAATACAATAAATATAATTTAGATGCTAAATTAAAATTGTTAACTTAGAATGCGACGGTTATACGTTATTTGTAAAAGCTTGTATGTTTTCTAATTAGAAATCTTTAGTAAAACATAATAATATTGTCTTCGCATTAGATTTATTAATTTAGTTAGGATATAAAAAATATTTTACTTTGCTGTGGGACCTCAATTACATTCCCTGACAGTGAATTTTAAATTAATTAGGTTTTATTTTAAAATGTACTTCAATTATTCAAAAATGTCCCATCATGATGACAATTTGGCAGCGCGGCCGTTGTTCAATGCATCCTACAATGGATCAAATCCATAAACATGAATTATTGCTACACAGTATTTCAGAAGAATCTGCATAGTCTTCGCTAAGCGTACTAAAGTCAAATAAACAAAAATCAGGATTTTGTACGTAACATAAAGATATTGTGTAAATACTTAAAACTGCTTTACTAATTAGACGTAGATTTGTAATCTGAATTTAAAAAAAACGCTCCTATTTTTTTTTGCACTGAAGTGTAACAAAAGACAATCGATATTTTTTAATTGGAAGTATTAACTTCATTCCATTAATACTCATTATTTATTAATTATTTTTTAATTAATTGTTGTTTTTTAATAATAATAAAAAAATCTAGTGATGCTAATTCTTGCCATTACTTTGCTTAACAACGATATTATTAATGTTTTTAATAATTTTTATTAGTAATTAATATTTAATTTTTGACTGTTTATAGTTTAAGTGGCCTATGAGCGAGATTCGTGCAATATTAAAAAGGATGTTATCTCACGTTGAATTTTTATATTAGTGAGGACAATTTACACTTGCTGGCACAAACCTGCACACTGAGGCGTGTGGTCTTGTTTGTAGTTAGCAGTTGACTAAAATAAATACATTTCATCAATCTAATAAAATATAATAAAACAATAAAACAAATAAAACAACATTATAATAAAATAGTAAAATGAAGGTAAAACTGTACATTGAATATTTTTGAATAAAAGTAATTGCTACGAGGTGTGGGAACGAGTCTGATGCCGAAAATATAGGTTTTTGAATTTTTGTCCGTTTGTCTGGATGTATGTTCCGGATTGGCGCAAAAACGGCTGAACGGATTCGGGTGAAATTTTGCACACATATAGTTTATAACCTGGATTAACACATAGGGTACTTTTCATCCCAGTAGTAAGTTCCCGTGGGATATTTTCCGACATCCACGCGAGCGAAGCCGCGGGCAAAAGCTAGTCATAAATAGTATTATTCTTGAAGAATATTAAAATAAGAACTTGAGCTCAAACTCGTGCTACGAGAAGTCATAAAGTATTTAAAACACTAAAACAATTACTGCAGAATCCCCACTTTCTTACAAAATTAATTGAAACATAGTCGACTGCTAATAAAAACGCTAACTATAAATATAACATAGTCGTAGTTAAGTTTTGGATCGCATAGTGTTTTGATATTGTAATAATAAAATAATACCGTGCGTCACAGGTTCTAGATACACGGCTGTATATTTTTACACTTGTGCATCATAAATAATAATAATAATAATATGTATACATTCACACGTTAAATAACTCCATAAACTTGTAACTAATATTTCTAAAAATTATCATCTTCCATAGTTTTCTTAAATCTTAACATTTTTGTATTACAACTTAAAGGAATATAGTGTTTTCTTTTTTAATATTTACTTGTAAGATAATAACTAACTCTTTTATTCATAATACTCGACTTTTTAATGGCCAGCCTTTTTATAATTAAGATGAAACGCGGTCACATTAAACTTGAAAAAAAAAATACGCCTATAAAAGAACATAGGGACATGGCAGTTGTAGATATACTATATCGTAAAAAAATAGTTGGACTATATATAGTATCATCAACCAGGGAGAAAACAGAGGAGTAAGTTAGAATGGAATTAACACCAACGAACACGTGACCAGGTTTCCTCTTAATTAAACGGCGTTTATCGAAACACCACGTTAGTAATAATAATAATGAGACGTTTATGAATAAAAGACTAAGTTTAAACCTTTATACCAGTGAGAAAATTAGACATAAATATTGTCATTATTTGTCTCGAAAACTGAACAGAATTCTGACCTGTTAGGACTCATACAATGTTTTTTCTTAATAAAAACAGCTGCCCTTTAAAACGGCCAACAAAAATCTGTTCAATCGTATCAATATTCTATTTTTCGTGAGTCCTCAGTACAATTTAATTTTCACTTTTCACAATAAAATAATGCAATTTTGTATGGTGTGTCGACGAGTGCACTGCAGTGTAAGAAACTTTTGATAACTTTTTGTTTAACAATGTGTAATTGTTTTTGAGTAGCATAAAAGACGCTTATTTTTCATGTTAGTCTTATGTGGATGCATGTTTAAGTATTTATGGTAAGGTTAAGTAAATAAAATTATTTAAATTTGAAGACACTGGTTTTATTAGAACGACTTTATCAACCTCACTCATCATCTTCATCATCCACCCGATTTAGCCCACTGCTGGACATAGTCCTAGTCTTGTGCCAATCCCAACACTCCTGTGCTACAATCATACAGGTTTTGCCCACTCGCTAACCACACCTAATTTACCGGGTTCGAATCCCTGATCGAATTAGTCCGAGTATTTCGGGGGCTCATGGCAAGGTTTCAGCTTCACTCATTACAACTCAGTTATTTTTTTTTATCTAAATCTAGGGTTTCCTAAGACTGCGGTGGCCGCCACATAGCGTCCGCAATTCACCGATGAATGACGTCACTGAAACGTTATTTATGAAAGTAAGTTGGTGTGTTACCCTTTTATTTTTTGGGTGGGAAATAAAATAACTTCTCCCGCTCTGGGCGGAGCGGGAGGGCGTGTCAGACTCTTACTGACTAAAACCCACCCGTGTTCCTTCAGTTGCCTGTGCGCCAGGGCCACGGTAACTCTTTCGAACAATCCGCGACCCCGGCAGGCATCGGCCCTATCGGACCCCGTCAATTAGTGATGACATCTCTTTGAGTCGCGCGTGCAACATAACGCGCCGTCGTCGACCAGGGCCTGGTCCTTACCGGACGGCGAGCTTGGTGTGTTACCCTAGAGAGCGTTTTTTGACACCGTTAAGTCAAAACCCCGTACGATCATATGACGGCCGGCGGCCATTAAGCTACGGTTTCCTAGAAGAGCGGTGCCCGCCACATAGCGTCCGCAATTTACCGGTGAATGACGTCACTGAAACGTTATTTATGAAAGTAAGTTGGTCTGTTTTCCTAGAGAGCGTTTTTAACACCGTAACGCCAAACCCCGCTGCCTAAAGATTTAAATCGCTAGATTTGTCCTCACAGTACTTAGTCACTCGAAATAGTGTCCATACTAAGAAGAGAGCTCACATAGCGTTTCCATGACAATCAAGTCAAATGCCAAGTCACTGCTTCATTGTGTATGAGAGGTAATAAATAAAATAATAATAATATTTTTTATTTCAGAAAAAAAACACTGAATTGTTCACAAAAAAAAATCTAAGTAAAAATATGGCATTTCAGAATTAAGTGTATCGTTGGTGTCTGTACTAATGAAAAACATCATTGTATCACAAACACCAGCGCCTTCCAAATTAGGTGACATTAAAAACAACATTTATCGGACGTGCTACATGGTGAACTTGTAAAAAATGAATAAAATAAACAGTATAAGTAATTTTAAAATAATAAGTAATAATAAAAAACAACTTCTATAAACTAAAATTAGGCTACTTATTTTCTTACATTAAAATATTAGTGTGTGTGCGTGTACGAGAGTGCAAAACGAAACAGAAACGAGACCATCTTTCGACGCGGTTGGGCGTATCTAATGATTGAAATCTTTGTCACTGTCATCATTTTCATGACAGCCGTCACAGCAGCCGTTATGTGCGGTCACCGCTTTTAAAAAAAAACTGTATATTTAGCTTTAAGCTCCACACCGCTTATGCGCTTATTCCACTCGGCTGAATTTTGTCGTAGCTACGAATTCATGCAAGTGTAGGTAATCGTAAGTTCGAATCGATTTTTAGTTTTTTTTTTTATATCTCAAAATCTTTCATGCCTGAGCCAGGGATCAGGTTTGAATCCTTGCTCGGGCAGAAGCTTTTTTAATAAAAAATATGAATTTAGTTTTATTCTTCTTTAAAATTGAGGTCATCGTTCCTTTGACCACGTTGCCCATAGCTTCGAATTTGCCTTCGCAGCTGCCTTATACTATTTTTTTGTGTCGAAGATGATCCTAAAAATCGTTCCATAAATTCTAACGAAAACATTTAAAAACTGTGCACTTAGGCACACACCAGTTGCACTTTGGCTCAGCTACGTACCATTACCACATCTAATCGCAACTGTTTCTTTCTTTCTTTTCTTTGACTCTTAAGAGTTATCAGGGGTGCCTTCCCATAACCTGAAAGGTTTTGGTGCGGTATGGAATCAGTTTTTTTTACAGCGTTGTCATGCCTTTTCTTCGGACTCCACTACTGGAACAGCTGATGCTTATGGACTAAGGGCAAACTATTAATGTTATGATTTTTTGCCGGTATGAAATAACTTGTTCAAACTAACAGTTTATCCCGTACTATGTATTTGACCGTGACCGTGACCTTTATCTTTAACACTTAAAAACTATTCAATTCAGCGGGGTAATTGCGTAACATACTATCAGTAGCAATGGCGTTCATTTTGACAGTTTAACAACATTCATTGCGTTATTTACGTTGTTGAGCAGACAAATAAAATTGTTCGAACATTTAAAGCAATGGATTGGCAATATCCTTCAAAATGATTCAGATTGTGATTGATAGTATGTTATGCAATTAGAATGCAGATGTGTGTATACTGAATGGAACATATGAGTTCGTTTTTTTTTATTGAACTTTACATTACGATTGAACGTACCTACCTATCAGTGATCCTATACTGAAGTGATCTGTTTCAATATTAATCCATATTAATTTCTAAACATACTACATAAACGGAATAAAAACGGGTGCACGTGCATCTGAAAGCCTGCGGGGCAATTGCGTTACACACAATTGCAATGTCTTTTATTTTGATAATACGACAACATTCATTGCGTTAATTACGTTGTCGAGTAGACGATTTTTGAAACATGAAGCGATCGTTAGGAATTTCTTTTAAAAACCTTCGGATTGTGAAAGAAAGTCTGTGTGTTACACAAATGGGGTGCTGGTTTCAGGGTGGCAAACTTACGAAATGTAAATCCAACAATTTTGGACATAGGTCACGGTCAAGGTCAAATGAAACTTATCCATTAATCTGAAGACAAACATCCCAGTGGGTGTCATACAAGGGGGAGACAAAACTTTCATAATGTTTGACCTAGGACGACTAGCTTTTGAGATCTATTTATTCAGCCCGTAAATTCCCGTAACTGTCGAGTAAAGACCTCTCTTTCCCTTTTCCACACACGTCCGCCCATTGCTATTGGGGGCCAGTCCCTTCGGTAGGAGTCAAGTTCGTCCCTCCATCTTCGTCTTGGTCTGCCTTAATGTCGTCTAGCATTAAATGCGACCCTATCGGTGGTTATTTTAGCCCACAGCTCATCTGACATGCGACAGACTTGTCCGGCCCAATCCCACTTAAGATTGGCAGTTTTTGGTTTTGACGTTTTTGAGACATTTGCTAAAAACTCAAAAGTAATAAGGGCCGCTGTAGAGATTCTCATTACGTGAACTTGCAACTGCAATACGATGCACTGCGTCCCGATGCGGCTGTAATGTGCACTTAGCCTAAGAATGAAACAAGTCACGAAATGTGCCAAGACACAAACTGGGTCATTTAACACCACTACACAGTTACTATAATAACATTTATAGCCACAAAGAGTAACGTCGCATACGCATGCTACGGTGGTTAGTAGGCGGAAGGCGGGCCGGGTAAGCCATCTCGAGATCATTTCCTGTGCCTTTTTCGTTTTACTTCAGGAACAAGGATGTAGGGTTTGTGGAAGAGGTGCCGTTTTAACTCTTTTAAATACACCCGGGTGTACGTAAACGGCCAAAAGTTTCGAAGTAGGTTACAGGTACGTTACTTCGCCTTTTCAATGTAATGTAGGTTATAAATTAATCTACTAAGACCACACGGTGGGGAAGAAAAAACATGACGCCTGAAATCCCCGAAGGGTTTGGGCACGATAGTTATGTTTAGTTCTATCAACCGTACACAAATTCAGTCTGCGGACCTACTGAGAAATTCCTAATGGAAAAACCAAATACCTATTTAACACTTTGCAAGATCATTGGGGGGATGAATATTGCTAGAAAACCCTAAATCGCCGACTAGTATTGGGTAAGTGTGGTTCGAAGAATATTGGTTTCTTAATATTGTCTATTATAGGTAATGATATATTTGCTAATATTCATTCGTCTTGCTATACGTAGTAAAACCCTTTGATGTGTTGAAAAAACCTCCACCCGAGTTGTCGCTTAAGGCCTAACGTCATTAACAATGACACATCTCAATTAACGTATTTAATACTGGCCACATCTGTGTATGTCTAATTTACTCTATTTATTTTTTTACTTAGTGTGTAGGTGCCAACCTAGTTATCTATTGCATACCTAAACTACAAAAGAATCTCGGATTTTCGTAAAATTCACCGTTGCACTCATTTTGTTAAAAAAAAATAGTTGAAACAAGTGCAAACATTTTCCTAGCACATCCAGTAACACCACGGAACATATTTCCATTTCTTGGTCTATGCTCATTACGTAAGTATAGAGATTTCATTCTGCCAGGGAAATTGTAAGGTTTTGCACCACGAAGATTACATTTTCCGAAAGAAATCGTAGAAGTCTGCATTCACATTAATTAAATATGATTTTTTGCTCTTGTTAAGGACCTTCAGAGGTATTTTTTACACAAAAAGTCAGAGCTCAAATCATGATGTTCTAATAAGTTTTAACCTAATAAAACCTGCTATGGCTACTAGGTACTTCTTGAAAACCACTCCATTGTTTGAATCGTCAACTTTCTCGTGGTGACTTGCTTATTTTGCTTAAGTTCAGCACGCAGCCGCAGGAGTTCAATGCAAGAACCACAGAACCAGTAGATGTGGCGACGCTTCGAGGAGGCCTATGTGCAGCTGTGGACGTCTTCGGCTGAAATGATGATGAGTAGGTTCAGAGGCTTGATTAATACGAAATACTTCTCAATTATAGCTGTCAATTATAGAGGGATTCGTTGCTAAATAATAACAGCCGCACAGGTCGATCGAACGTTGAGCTACGCGTGCCGTGATCAATTCGTGGATGGGTGACCATCCATTAGATATCGAGACCCCTCCTTGCTTCGGAAAGCGTGTAAAGCCGTTGGTCCCGGCTGTTATTCATTGATCTTTGACAGTCACAAGTAGTCAGGAGCCCAAAAATTCTGATAACCAAACCAGTCTTATCCAGGGGTATCGTGTTACCCAGCAACTGGTTTGTGGAGGACACATAGGTATTCAGCTGCAGCCGGTTCAACTGCCAACCCCAACATACATTTATGATTTACGGTTTACCGACGTAACTCAGTTTTGTTTCGGGATAGACCTAGTAGTTTCGGCCTTAAACTAGGTCACATTATGCCGAAAACACATGAATGAATAGACACCTATTCGGCTGCCCTATATAAAAATCCAGACAGGAATGTAGCAATATCTAACATCACCACATGCGACGCTACGCATCACACTGACGTCACGCAAAATCCTGTATCACGCAAGCAGAGTTTACCGCGCAACTAGCATATACGACAACGTCCCGACATCAAAAGTCGGGCAGTTGGCCACCAGACATGACACCCGTCTGGTCGGAGGATCCTCCCTTTTCTATGGAGTTATGACTGAACTTTATACCCTGTTCCTCATGCTTATACAGAGACTTAAAAAAAGAAAAAGTTTTTAAAATGTGCATTAAACATGTAATTATGCACTATTCCTTTCATATTAGTGCTATAATAATAATAATTGGCAACACCGTATCAACGAAACGTCTCATTTTCCAATTTTTTGTAATTTTATTAGAGAAAGTGATTTGGACCCAGCCTTACAACAGTATTTTATTTTATATCAAACCTGAAACTTGTAAACCATTTTAAAATCAAAAAAGAAACCAAAATGTAATCAATTCAATCAAAAACTGCCAAATCGGAGGTGATATGACAGATGTCATCTCCGATAAAACAATCATGAAAACTAAATAGGAAAATGAAGATAAGAAGAAAATGTTGACAAGATCAGCCGCACGCCAAGCACGCCCACCAACTCCGGACTCGTCGCTCAGCTCCGCCTCGCTGCCGCCGGTATCCAGCCCCACTGTAAGCGCTGTGACGACACCGGCCGCGGTAGTTGCGTCGAGCTCGAGCGACGAGTATTTCTCCCCGCCCACGACGCCACCACCTGCTCGTCGACGTGGAGGACACCGGCCGCCGGATGATTTAGGACCTCGAGGCCCACCGGCCTCTGATAGGGTCCCAGCTCCCGGCGGAAGTGTGCAGCGCATGAGATGGACGCGATCCATCAACGAAAACGTCATGCGCTCATACTATGGGGCTACAGAGGAGGGAAACAATCTGACCGCGTACCGTGTTCGGATGCTCTCTCTTTTTCAGGTGCTTGAGCCAGCTGTCAACGTGTCGGCACAACGACTATCGGATCAGGTGCGGGTCATCCAACGTAATCATATGTTGGATGACACTGTACTTGATCGCCTGCGAAATGAAATGCAGAGTAGTCATGCCATCGCCTCCCCCCGTCGCAGACTGTGGTAGTACTACCACAGTCTAACACAAGTCAAGCAGACGAGGAGAGTGATGATAGGGCTACAAACGGAAGTACCCAGTGCAATGATGAATTGAGGAGTGCTTTGGAGGATGCGATTCGAGAATATCGGTTCATATCGCCCGAACTTAGACCAAGCTTACCTCGTTTACCCATGCATAACAAAAATAGGGTGCTGGTGGCGGCACTGGCAGTTGTCAAATTATTTTGATGACTGCGTAGACCTCACCGATACACATTCGATTCTGTACTGCGCGGCTGTAGCGGCATGTCGTGTAGCTCACGTCAAATTTGCTAATGATTCTAGAGCTACACGACCGAAACCAGCCGTACCAGCTTGGCAGTGCAGAATTGAGCGCCGTATTGGTGGGGCCAGAGCACTCATCGGCAAACTAATCTGCTTCAGGGAGGGCAATACTCGCCCTAGAGTGATGCGCTTTGTGAGACGCGCGTTCGCAGGGACTAATATCAGCCCTCAGGACTACATGTCCTGTGTCACAGAGCGCATCGACTTCCTGAAGCAGAAAGTGTATGCATGGGCGAACCGTATTCGTCGGTCTAGGCGGCGAGTGGAGTGATACACTCAGAATCGCACCTTCCAGCGCGATTAAAGTGGGTTCATAGGGGTTGGGAGCGACCGGATCAAGGTGTGGCTGACACGTGCCTGCCGGATGATGATGCCATGTGTTCTTTCTGGCGCAATATCTGGTCGGTGCCTGTCAGTCACACCGAAGGTGATTGGGCTCGGGATGTCGAGCGAGCCTGCGATCCAATACCAGAAATGGGGGCTATTTCCATCCGTCCCCAAGATGTAACTCGTGCAGTCCGTCCGCTGCGTAACTGGAAGTCTCCAGGGCCAGACGGACTGCACAACTTCTGGATCAAATGGTTTGGTAGGTCGCACGCTCGCTTGGCGGCTCAGTACCAGGTTGCTTTAGAATCTGGTTCGCTACCCCAGTTCCTAACAACAGGAGTTACCCACCTGCTCCATAAATCAGGTAGTACTGCGGAACCCAAAAATTATAGGCCGATCACGTGTTTACCGACGGGCTATAAAGTTCTTACATCCATTTTGAGAGCTAAAATTAACAAACATATAGACACCAACTCCATCATGTCTCCTTCTCAAAATGGATGTAGGAATGGGTCCCGTGGTACTAAGGAGCTACTCCTCATTGATATGGCCATTAGCCAACATTAGCCATTAGATTACAAGAAGGCCTATGACTCGGTGCCACATACATGGCTCATGAGGGTGCTGGAGTTGTATAAAGTAGATGCAACTCTGCGCACCTTCCTGAAGTCGTGTATGGGGCAATGGAGGACGGTCCTTAGCTATCCAGCATGTCGAAATACCCAGAAGAATAGCGAGCCGATAAGGATCGAGCGAGGAATATTTCAGGGTGATAGTTTGAGTCCACTTTGCTTTTGCTTAGCCTTGAATCCTCTAAGCACACTGCTGGAGGATTCAGGTCTAGGCTATCGGTTGAGGAGAGGGTGGTCGGGTTATATCTCACCTCCTCTACATGGATGACCTCAAACTCTTTGCCCCAAACAATTTGCAACTGATGGAGCTACTGAAACTTTCAGTAGTGCCATCAGGATGGAATTTGGTGTGGACAAATGTGCGGTCATGCATGTAAAGCGAGGGGAGATTGTGGAATCCGTCGGAACCCAACTCTCGGATTCCATGAACCTTAGAGCCCTCTCGGCATCCGAAACCTATAAGTATTTGGGTATGTCGGAAGGGCTGGGCGTTAATAATACTGACATGAAGCAATCGTTGAAGGAGCGCTTCTTTGGCCGCCTGAAGAAAGTAGTCTTCTATCAGGCGGAAACAAGGTGCGCGCCTTCAACGGTTGGGTCATGCCGG
The DNA here is from genome assembly GCA_916610205.1 of Griposia aprilina. Taxonomy (NCBI): domain Eukaryota; kingdom Metazoa; phylum Arthropoda; class Insecta; order Lepidoptera; family Noctuidae; genus Griposia; species Griposia aprilina. Next base: position 4,389,989 of record OU744285.1, on the reverse strand, counting down.
TTCTGATGTACTCTTTTGGCATACTCAAATGGACTCAGACCGAACTCGATACCCTGGATAGGAGGGTCCGGACGCTGCTGACTGCAAATCGAATGCATCACCCACGATCATCGGTAATGAGGCTGTATATCCCGCGAAAGTGTGGAGGTCGAGGTTTTTTAAATGCTAAGACCCTCCACAATCGCGAGATATGCAGTCTCAGGGAATATTTCCTAGAAGCCGACGTGGGGATGCATCGAGATGTGGTCGCGGTGGACAAGGGCCTCACCCCGCTCTCCTTGGCTAAAGAGAACTGGCGCAAACCAGTAGTGCTTGACACTAACGATCGCATGGAGGTATGGCAGAGTAAGGAGCTTCACGGACGCTTTTTCCGGGCCCTACATGGACCCGATGTAGATGTACAAGCGTCAGTTAAGGATGCTCATCCTGTAGATATATGCTTCGTCAGCCCAAATAGAGCATAGCAACAAGTTGAAGGGATCTGACTCAGCACTTACTTTACACGTGTATAAAATACAATCGAATGTTCTAGAATAAATTATGCTGATGCACTAACTTACTTCCTGCGCAATATGTTATATGACGCCCTTTGTTTCCACTAACGTGAGAAGTAATATATTATAATAAGACGATTCTGTTCTGAGACTTCGCGCTGTAAACACTGTAATTTGGAACTTTTATTAAATAAATCAATTTTTTTATTGAAACCGTTTATCCATTCCTTGACTGGCGCAGCCGGTAAGTGACCTTGTCGTTTGGGTCCTCTGTGCCATCGCGAATCGAATTTTCGGGCGCCGAGAAGACTTCAACGTTCGTTTCAACGATTCAACGGGTCAACGAACCAAATAAATTCGTCAAGAGAAGCCACGGTGCAGAGCAAGTCGAGCGAATTCACCGATCACAGAAGGAGAGCGGAAAAGCTGCGGGTCATGTGAGTAAATCTCTTCACCGTCCTCTAAACTTTCCTTTAAAATTTCCTGGTGATCTTTATATGTGTTTTGTGTACTTATAGGGATTAGAAAACGCCCATCTGGCACGTAGCACATTGTAGTAGTAGATAAAGTGATAAAAATTTCACGTTAGCCTAGTAAACAATTTAGTGGAGTTTTAAAAAAAAAAAAAAATGGAAAATATAGTAGTCATACCTCCGGGAGTTCTGAAAATAATCCCTGTATTCAGTGGCGAGACAAGACTCTTATCGTTATTTATCCGCAAAACTGAATATATTATTAATTTATATCGGGGGAACGAAGTACAAAACGAATATCTTTTTAATGTGATAACTAGTAGATTAAGTGGGGAAGCTGCAAATTTAATCGGGGAACGAGAATCGATACACTCTTGGGCAGAATTAAAACGGGTTTTAGAGGATCATTTCGGGGATCCAAGGACAGAAGACTGTCTAGTCCTTGAGTTAGAGAGCTTAAAAATAAATAGAGGCGAAAGCTATTTAGATTTTTGTCACCGAATACAACAATTAAGAAGCATTTTAATTGCAAAAATCAATGAGTCTGTTGAAGATGCAGCTGTGAGGTTATCTAAGCAACATATTTATACACATCTTTCTATGAATGTTTTTTTGTTTAATTTACCGAAATATTTAGTTAGGTTGGTGCGACTAAAAAATGTTTCGACACTGGAAGATGCATTAAAAGCCGTTTTAGAGGAACAATATTTCCAAGAAGTTTACGACCAGAAACAGTCGCCGAACCCTAAGTTTAATCGAAACTTACAGGGACGAAACAATTATAATAATAATTTTAATTCACAAGCGTCGCCAAGTGCAAGCACTAGTGAACCAAATATGCAACGTTCTAACAATATTACTACCAATCGCAATTCATCGAATAACGTAGCGCAGACGCAAAATAGAAATAACGTTCGTAATAACAATTTTTCAAATAGTTCATTCCCAGGTAGGAACAATAACAGGTATCAAAATAATCAATTTTACCAAAACAATCCGTTCTATAATAATTATAATTCAAGGGAACAAGCGAGGCCGCAGTTCCCAGATCGGCAAACTGCTGATAACGCACAGCATGGCTCGCAACAGGTGCAGCCGGCGATAGCGTCCGGATCAGGTTGCGATACCGACGTGACCATGCGAACGGCCAGTTCAAGACGTGTTAATTACACTGATTACGAGGACAATGAAAATAATGTGCTACCAAGTACTTATAATGAGAATGAACAAGTAGGAAATTTTTACATAAAGGCCTCTATACACCAGAGCGAATTAAATTAAATTGTAGTATTTTAAATCTTCCGCATATACGTATACCAGAACTTAATGCAATTTTTATGATCGATACCGGAAGTCAACGTTCATTTCTTAACCCAAAGTTAGCGAATCAATATTTTTGCGACTTTAAGCATAACGAAAACTTTGAAGTAGTTAGCACCCACGCTAGTAGTAAACATAATGAGGTTGTGTACATACCTTTACCTAGGACATTTAGAAGTTGTGAGTGGCACAAATTCTATATTTATTGTGTGGACGACAAATATGATGGCTTAATTGGAAGTGATTTATTGATGCAACTTCATGCGAATATTGATATGAAAAATAGGAAGTTATTTACTAAGGATACTTGCATACCGATTAATTATAACCCGCCAATACGTGAATTTTATGTGTTACCCCCGCGTAGCGAATTAAGGGTCAAACTTCCAGTTAATTTGTTACACGGTGAGGCCATAATAAACTTTACCCAATTTACGGATGGAGTTAGAATGCCGACGGCTTTAGTTAACTGTGTACATGGCTATGCGACAACAGTCATTCAGAATTCTAGATCCGAGCAGATGGAATTGTTAGTGACTAGCCCGTTTAAGGTCGAACCATACTTAGGAAATACTTTAGTACATGATAGGGTAAACTTGAATTTTACTGATAAGGATAGTCATAGGTTAGATCAGCTGTTAACGGATAATCTCTCTAAGTTAAGAGTCGATCATATGAATGAGGAGGAGAAACAATCTGTAATTAATATTTGCAAAGAGTTTAAAGATATCTTTTATTGCGAGGACGTACCTCTTTCGTTCACAAATGAGGTAAAGCATAACATTAGAACTAAAAACGAAGACCCAATACATATTAAAGCTCATAGGTTACCACCTATACAAACGGCAGAAATTAGGAATCAGATAGAAAAAATGCTCAAAGATAATGTTATCCAAAAATCGTTTTCACCTTGGAGTGCACCGGTTCATTTGGTACCAAAAAAAATAGATAATTCTGGTAAACAAAAATGGAGGATGGTCATCGATTATAGACGCCTCAATGAAATCACAATAGATGATAAATACCCTTTACCTAATATCAATGATCTTTTTGATATGTTAGGTAAGAGTATGTACTTCACTACCCTAGATTTAGCAAGTGGGTACCATCAAATAGAAGTAAAAAAGGAAGACAGAGCAAAGACAGGTTTTAGTACACCTTTTGGACATTATGAATTTAATCGGATGCCGTTTGGCCTAAAAACGGCACCGGCAACATTCCAGCGCGCAATGGACAACGTCCTAAGAGGCTTACAAGGTATCCATTGCCTCGTATACCTTGATGACGTCATAATTTTTGCAAGAAGTATTCAGGAACATAATGAAAAACTTAGGACAGTTTTTGAAAGATTTCGTGAAACTAATTTAAAGGTGCAGTTAGATAAATCCCAATTCTTAAGGAAGGAAGTACTTTATTTAGGCCACACTATAACCAGTGAAGGTTTAAAACCTAATAATGATAAAATAGAAGCAGTGTTAAAGTATCCTATACCCAAAACGACGACTGAAATCAAAAGTTTTCTTGGTCTCATAGGTTATTATAGAAAATTCATTAGGGATTTCGCGAAAATAACTAGACCACTTACAGTTTGTTTGAAAAAAGGTAAAATTATAGATTTAAATGAGGAATATATAGAAAGTTTTGAAACATGCAAGAAACTTCTCACAAATGCTCCATTATTACAATTTCCGGATTTTAATAAACCATTTATTTTGACCACGGATGCATCAAACTTTGCAATAGGGGCAGTACTTTCGCAGGGCACCATAGGCTCGGACAAACCAGTAGCCTATGCTAGCAGAACTCTAAGCGATACTGAGTCGAGATATAGCACCATAGAAAAGGAGCTTTTGGCAGTTATATGGGCAGTAAAACACTTTAGACCGTATTTATGGGGTAAAAAGTTTCACATCTATACGGACCATAGACCTTTGGCCTGGCTCTATTCGCTTAAAGAACCAAATAGTAAGCTTACTAGATGGCGCCTTAGACTTGAGGAGTATGACTTCGAAATTAGTTATAAGAAAGGGTCACAGAACTCTAACGCAGACGCATTGTCCCGAGTAAAAATAAATAGCTTAAGTGCAGATAATAATAATATTGTAGTTAGCTTAAATAGCAGCAAAATTAGGGAGATAAAGGTTAATATATTAGATAACGATAGTGAGTCTATGCAAGTAAATGTAGACGATGAGGAAACTGTTAGGAAATTAGAAGATAATAATGAAATCGAAGAAATAATCTGCATATCAGAGTCGGATTCTGATAAAATAAACTTAAGCGTAGATAGAAAGGAGGCTCCTGTCTTTGATATATCTGAATCAGATGACGGAGCTACTGCTCATTCAATATCAAATAGGGAGCATGAAGGTATACCAATTTTAAATGAAGCAGTAGATACCAAACCTAGACAAATACTTGTCTATATTTGGTATAAAAATGATATACATGCAAAAGACATTTCTAATAGCAGCCAAAGAATAATTGAGGTACACATGCCAGCTGTTAATAATGAACAATTAGTTAAGCAGTTTTTGAAAGAGTATGTAGATTTTAAGCAGAAATATTTCATTTATTTCGAAACAGAAGTATTTAGAAAAGTATTTAATAATGTAGTGACAGCATTATATAAAAAAGGTTCGCAAAATCTAATAGAATGTACAGAGAGAGTAGTTAATGTCACAAACGAAGAAGAGCAAAGAGAGATTATTATAAAGTATCATGAGGGAAAAACTGTTCATCGGGGTATTCGGGAAACACTCACAAAGTTGAGAAGACATTATTGGTGGTCTAACATGAAGGACACAATTTCTGCCATCATTAATGCATGCGAACAATGCAGAAAAATGAAATATGACAGGAAACCAATAAAACCACTAATACAACTTACTCAAACACAGGCCATACCATTTGAAGAAGTTTTCATGGACCTTTTGTACATAGAAAACAATTATTACTTAACCATAGTAGATGCTTTTAGTAAATTAGCGCAAGCTTTTAATGTACCCAATAGAAGTACACCAGAAATTGTTAAGGCATTAATAAAATATTTTAGTATCTATGGGTTACCAAAAAAAATAAGTAGTGACCCCGGTACCGAATTTAATAATAACCTTGTTAAAGAACTACTGAGCCTATACAAAATTGAAATGCATGTAGGGACTCCAAATAACCCTAACTCAATGGCCGTAGTGGAACGTTTCCACTCAACAATACTTGAAATTTATAGGTTAGCAAAATATGAAAAAAGCGATCAAGATGCAGCATCGGTAATGACTTACGCCATTATGGCATACAATAACACTATTCATAGTGCGACAAATTTCACACCTTTTGAAATGGTATTTGGACATACAGAGTCAGGAAATGCATTTGATATAGATAGAGATAAAAATCTGTTACAGAAACTAGTTCAGGATCATAGAAAAAGACTTAAAGTTTTGTACGAATATGTTAGTGATAAAATTAAGGAAAATAAAAATAAAGTCGCAGAGAGGAAAGGCGGTGAAAACCCACCGGAAATAAGGGAAGGTGATGAAGTTTTTATGAAAACTACTAGGAATAGGAAAGCTAAAGAAGTGCCACGATATGAGAAAGCGAAGGTTATAGGAAAAGTAAATAGGAATATTGTACCGGTAAAACTGAGAAAAAGAGATACGAAAGTGGCAATAAAAAACGTAAAACGCCCTCCACAGGTGGTGGCAAGCAATCGTGACGCTCCTGGCCCTAGCGGAAGCAGCAAGCAGCGTAAACCTCCAGGATATGACTCAGAATCCTGGAATAGCGTCGATACGGATAAGTGCAGCAGTGATTCAGAATAGTCACTGGACTATTTTTAAGACGTTAGATCTAGAAACTATAGATAGGTACTTAGATAATAATATTAGACAATATTTTAGATTAAGAGATATGATTTACTCACAAAATGAGTCGCGTAGTGAACTTTTAGGATTAGTCCTTCAAATAGAATCCTTTATGGAACTTACTAAAGATAGATTGAAACAAATAATGCCTAGTAGAAGGTTCAGAAGGGGCCTAATAAACCCGTTAGGTTCTATTGTTAAATTAATTTCAGGCAATCTAGATAATGATGACGCCATGAGATACAATTCGGAGATTAGCCAGCTTAAAAATAAAGAACATTCAGTAGAAAGAAAACTGACACTTATGCAAAAAGCCTTCGATAAATTAGTTAACATTTCAGATAACTTAAAATACAACTTAATTCAATTGAATATTAGAACCTCGCAACTGCAAGTATTACAGTATAATCAGTCTAAAATACATAATATAGTAAGTCAAATGAATAGTCTATATCAAATCTTAAATAACTTTCGTACTATTCATAATGTAATTCAAGATACGGAAACGGCAATAGCTTTCAGCAGAATACATATACTTCATCAATCAATAATTAATTCTACAGAACTTTTTCACATATTATTAGAAATAGAGAAAAACTATAGATTAGTATATACGGTAGGTAAGGACAACCTTACAAAATTAGAAAGTACTATAGTTCTTAAATCTTTCTCTGATAATAAGAAGTTAGTCTTTGTGCTAGAAGTTCCCTTATTAGACACGGTCACATATAATTATTACAAGATTATTCCTATACCTATATACAATCCTAGTTCACTAAAAACCTCTATCATAATTCCTAAGTATCCCTACCTTATGGTGAATGGATTGAAATACAGACCCGTGTCTAGCCCGTGCGAGCAGATTGAAGATGATCGAGTCCTCTGTAAGGAAGATAATATCGTGCAATACGCTGATACAACGTGTATGGAACAAATAATGCTACTTAAAAACTATTCTGCGTGTCATAAGAATCTCATCCAAATTGAAGATGTAAGAAGCCACACCATAGCCGACGGAATATGGTTACTTTTCACGAAGAAAAAGTTAGTACTTACCGAAAACTGCAACAATGAAGTCATGAAGTACAACCTGAAGGGAACATTTCTGATATTCCCTAATCGAAACTGTGAGACACAAATTGGAGACAAAATCATCAGTAAGGTAGCTGAAACAAGGACACTCCAGGCCAGTTTGCTGTTGAGACCTGTAGCTTTGCCTGAGCTGCAACATGAAATCAAGATGGAAGACAGCCAAGTAGATCTTCGCGGCGTGGACCTCAATGACATCAGGGATATTTTAAACAGTGCAAAATATAACAGTGAAAGTGTTAATGAAAGTGAAATTCTGGTAACTCAGGACATAAGTGTATGGACAATAAGTATTATAGTAATAATGTTTGTATTTACACTAGCATTTTTGGCTGTTAAATTCAAAGCCTTTAAGAAAATAATTGTGTTACGACGAAATCATCTGGACCCAAAAGATTTGCCTCCAGCTGATTTCTCTCTAAGGGGGGGAGGAGTTAAGGATGCTCATCCTGTAGATATATGCTTCGTCAGCCCAAATAGAGCATAGCAACAAGTTGAAGGGATCTGACTCAGCACTTACTTTACACGTGTATAAAATACAATCGAATGTTCTAGAATAAATTATGCTGATGCACTAACTTACTTCCTGCGCAATATGTTATATGACGCCCTTTGTTTCCACTAACGTGAGAAGTAATATATTATAATAAGACGATTCTGTTCTGAGACTTCGCGCTGTAAACACTGTAATTTGGAACTTTTATTAAATAAATCAATTTTTTTATTGAAACCGTTTATCCATTCCTTGACTCGTCCGTAGCCTGGCTACGTTTCGGTGACTTCTTTGGGGAAACCGAAGGTTTTGTCTGTGCAATTATGGACGAAGTTATGATGACGCACAATTACCGGAGATTTATTGTGAAAGACGGTACGGTTGACACCTGTCGGGCAAGCCACCATCCGGGAGAATCAATTAGACATATTATCTCTGGGTGTTCTCGTCTAGCTAACGAAGAGTACTTGCATAGACACAACCTTGTAGCCAGGATTATCCATCAGCAACTTGCTTTGAAATACAGCTTTGTGGAATCGGAAGTGCCGCACTACAGGTTCTCGAAAATGGAACTATCACACTGTACTGGGATCGATCCATCATCACTGACGGGACTATTATTGCCAATAAGCCTGACATAGTGCTGGTGGATCGAAGAGAGCGGCGCGCAATGATCGTTGACATAACGATCCCGCATGACGGGAACCTCGTGAAAGCCGAGAAAGATAAACAAATCAAGCATCTTGACTTGGCTCGCGAGGTTGTCGACATGTGGGACGTGGACTCAGCGATCATTGTGCCGATAGTCGTGACAGCCAATGGTTTAATAGCGAAGAGCCTCGACCAACACCTGAGGAGGCTCTCGTTGAGCAGCTGGATCAAGGGCTTGATTCAGAAGGCGGTACTTCTGGACACGGCTCGCATTGTTAGGAGGTTCCTCTCTCTGGAGCCCTGACCGCCGGTAGCTTGGACCCTGTTACCGATACCGGTGGGCTACTATTTTTTGTATTTGTAAATGTTTTTATATTTTTTTATGTTCTAATATTTAAAAATATTATTTATATGTATATAGTGAAATAAAGGAAATAATAATAATAATTCATTTAATTCAGAAATAGTCCATACCTACATTATACAAATAAAAAATAAAAAAAAATTACATAAAAAAAAAAAAACAAAGGCAAATTAAACAAAATTACACATACACATTAGAATTAAATGAAATGCACATTGAAATATAAACACAAATGTCAAATAATAATACGAGGAGAGGCGCTAACATGAAGCTGCATCCACCTCTGTATCAGGGACAGGTCCCACCGCTCGGACAACACCCTCAGGAGACTTTTCGAGCTGCTTCGTAGGCGACTCAATAGTGAAGCGCTCCGCTTCCTTATGATCGCGTAAAAATCATCGGTCCGCGCCTTAGCAAATATAGTCGAAGCACTACAAAACCGCGGGAGCCCTAACAGTATCCTGAAAGCATTGTTGTACTGCACGCGCAGTGCGCTGTACGCCCGCTGCGTAAAGCTGTCCCACAGGCTGCAAGTGTAGAACGACTGACAATATGCCTTAAATAAAGTCACCTTCACAGGTCTAGTACATCGCGCAAACCTGCGAGCCAACATATTACACCGGACAGACAGCGCCCTGCGCTCCCTCTCAATGTCCAGATTGTCACATAAGTCGTCAGAGACCCAGTGGCCCAAGTACTTGAAATGCTGCACCCTTTTTAAAGGAATGCCGCAAAGAGTGACAGGAGGTACAGATGAGTAACATTTGGTACCTGCTTTGAAGATTAAGAATTCACTCTTTTTAGCATTGTAACTGAGCCCATGGGCCTCCGTATATGACTCATATATGCGCAACGGTTTACGTAATGCACAGATCGATGGGCTCAGCAACACCATATCATCCGCGTAACTAATGTTGTTAATACACACTCCGTCTATGGAAAATCCAATATTAGTGCTGCTGAGCTCACCGATCAGCCGGTTCATATACAGGTTAAAGAGGCGAGGCGAGGATAAACCTCCTTGTCTCACTCCGCATTAAAACCCATACACGTCCAACCGCACACCCGCCCATCTAAATTAAACTTAATAATTTTCTACTCTATCTAAATTAAATTTCCAAAGACTGCCTCAATTTGTGTTTTTCGCTCTCCTGGAAAATTTAGTATTCTGTTCACCCTATAAACGTCAACAAGGACGTTAATAACTAAAATTAAGTCAAAATATGGTGTAAACTGTCAGTGAGTCTTGTCCCTTTGACAAGGGTGCTGTAGGGAGGACATTAATCCCTCAGGTTAATAATTTATTTGAGCCTCGTTAAGTTATAGTATTCATAACACTGAGTAAATAGCAGTAAATAGTTAGTGAGTATTAATTGAATAATTATCGTCATTTGTATAAAAGTGTTATAACTTTTTATTCTTGTAAAAATATCTACTAATGAATACGAATATAGGCTCCCGCAAACAGGCGCGATGCGACAGCCCGACATAAAGGCGCCGCTCGTCGCGCTGCACGCGGTGCCTTTGTGTCAAGCTGTCGCGTCGCGCCAACACGGAGACAGTCACGTACCTACCTACTCCAAAATCATAAAAGAATATCTCTTTAAAGAATTCTGTCTCACAAACCAACGAACGGTTATAAGATCGAACAGAACATTTCTTTCACTCAAAAAAGATTGGATGAACACTCTAGTCTTGATCCAGACATGTTCTCTATCTGCACCTTAATTGCGTAAAACACTTTCAGTCAGAATCTGAATCTGTGTGTGTGTTTTGAAGGATACTGCTAATCCTTTGATTCATATGTTCGAAAAATATCTGCCTAACAACGTAAATAACGCAATGAATGTTGTTGAACCGTCAAAATGAAAGCTATTCCTACAGTTAGTGTGTTACATAATTACCCCGCTGGTCTCAATCTTACACTTGCAGTTTGACATTTTGGCAACAGTAAACCCTGGTTTCCTAAGACTGCGGTGAACGCCACATGGCGTCCGCAATTTACCGTCGAATGATGTCACGGAAACGTTATTTATGGAAGTCAGTTGGTGTGTTTAATAGAGAGCGTTTTTGGACGCCGTAAAGTAGACCCCGCTACCATCATTATCATGAAAGCCGTATTTGCGGACGTTAGGTGACGGCCACCGCTACCGTAGGAAACCAACGCATATCCGGAATAACGTAAAGCTAAAATAGGTAAGTGCTAACTGCTAAGTAACGTTTAGTAGTAGGTACCGTGGGTAGCGAGACACGACATAGTTTTCTTTTTTTGCTTTTGGCGTCTTGTCTTACGTTGCATAAACCCACTGAATTATTCTGATGACAGACAACAGACAGAAGTAGTCTCATTGAATTAAAAGTTATGCTCTTGCGAGGTTGCAATTAAAAAACCTTACTCCAATGTGAGTATTCAGAGGACATCAATCGACAAAAAGAAAGATCAAAAGATTTCAATCGGAGGTCAAGCTAGAACAACAAACATAATTTATCAGCGGCTATAACCGTGATTAGTAAACAGTTCTCTGACATACGTACTGTCCAGTGTTTCGCCGATAGAACTTTTCAATGGCGAACAATTCGCCGACAGAACGATTCACTGTTCATTGTTTCGCCGATGGAACTTTTCAACGGCGAACGATTCGCCGAAAGAACGATTCACTGTTCAGTGTTTCGCCGATAGAACTTTTCAACGGTGAACGATTCGCCGATGGAACGATTCACTGTTCAACGTTTCAACGGTAGAACTTTTCAACGGCGAAGGATTTATCGACAGAACGATTCACTTTTGAGAATTTCGCATCTTTTTATTTTTCAGTACCAGCCAGAGTCTGGGTTTATGCCCGGTTGATGGCAATAGGCTCGCCTCCTATTACATAGGACATAAACATAAGTGGTTAAATGTGGGTGTACTATAGGAACACCTCTGCTTAACCCTTCGAGGTTTACTAGCGCGATGTTATGTAATCAATCATATCGTTTGAAAATTAAAGTTAACTATCACAAGAATATAATGTAATACTCTAGCTATTAGGTAACTGATATTTACTCAGTGTCATGAATCACCGACACCGAGAATGGAGATTATTTGAACCGAACGTGACGTCCCGGTGACGGCGATCGTTTGTCTACCGCTCAGAACAATAACTAAAGCAGTCTACCGCGACCGAACTTGGCGGTTCAGTATGTCATGATAGACAAAACAAAACCCGAGCGAACGTCGTACCCCGCCACGCCGTCGTGTACGGTGCGCCGCGCCGCCGGCTCACGGCACACCCGCTCGCCAGTAAATCTTTCGCTGTCGCAAAGTTCGTACGTGTTAGTACAAGACTTTTTTGTCCTTTTAATCCTCAATTCTCTGGGTATTATCAGCCATCTTTATTTTTGCACTAACACGTAACCCCTGCACCATTGCATGCACCCATAAGCACAAAGTTTTGCGTGTGTTACATTGCGCACTACCGCAAACAGCAAATATTCACACCACAAATAAAAGTCGTTTCCCAGCAATTATTTTTGTGCTATGTTACTTAGTTTGATGTACAGAATGCGTAGTTGACGGCTACGTGATGGGTTTTTTTACAACCTGTATAGTCACGATTAGACAAAAAAAAAACACATTCCGCGTGATAAGTTCATGTGTTAGGTTAGTGTTAGCCAATACTACCATAAAACAGGCTCAATAAACAATAAAAAAACAACAAGGTATTAGTATCTTTATAACCGTTGATAGTGATCCGCAGGAAATTAATGGAATTTTCGCTAATACCGGTCGGTCGACCACTCCCCTCCTATTTAAAGCGGGCCGGGCTGCCATTAGCCGTTGTCTCCATTAATGTGTGATCATGTTGATATGGAGAGAACGAGAACGTCTCACCATCATTCTCATTCGTCATCCCAAATTATATGAAGTGCGCGTAACATGTTCCCTTCTTCCATACTTCTCTTTTAGTCATTATCTCGGGAGTCCCCCCTTTTAGCTATATCATCCTTCACACAGTCCATCCATCGTTTCTTCGGTCTTTCCCTACTCTTATAGCTATCCACATTCATACTCAAATATTCCTCATGACATTGTGTTAATTTCTCCGCGTCACATGACAACTCATTTCCACAAAACTTTTCAGACAGCGATGCCAGTTTCAGACTTGCTCTTTATACAGGGTGTCCTGTAAATAATGGATCAAACGTAACGAGTAGGCAGCTCACCTGATTTCAAACAACTAAATTAAATAGTTCTTATTTTTTTTTAATTTTGGTCTTTTCACGATAAAAAAAAACTTTTCAATTCAAGATCTTTTTTCTAAGGCAAATAAAACGTTATTTACGAAAATGGTATCTTATTAAATTAGTGAGCTATTCACAAATGTTTAACAAAAATCATAACTAAAAATGTTATCATTTTCAATGTTTTTCACTATGGTACTAATTTTGGTAGAATCGTGAAATGGTGAAATTCGAGAAAAATTATGTCTTCAATAAAAAAATTATACCTGAGCGGTTTTTTTTAAACTGTTCAAATTAGTTGTTGGAAATCAGGTGAGCTGCCCACTCGTTACGTTTGATCCATTATTTACGGGATAGCCTGTATACTCATTTTTTATTCCATCTGTTCGCGTAACACCACACATTCCTCTTAGCATCGAATATGGGTGAAATCTCAGCATCTCTTAATTGCCACGGCTTATTTTTATTATTCTTATATTTTGATTTATTTGTTAATATAAATATTTTTTTATATCTTTTTTTACATTGTTGTCACATATAGAAGCAACAAGAATTAATGTGCCAACGACTTTGTAATATCTTGATTTAAAAAGAGTGTCCTTGGAGTTTCTTGCCCGTTCTTCTCCATAGAGATCTACGTTTTGGCATGGGCAACTAGCTTCAACTTTCTGACTAACTGACCAACTCTTTGACAATTCAAAAGTGCCTGTAAATGGTTTAATTGAAATAAATGCTTTGAGTTTGAGTTTGAATAGCCAGTAGTCCCTAAGAGGATATTCCCCAGTACCCACCTAGATGTTGATAATGTAAAACTAACATTAGTAAGAAATTAATAAAAACAAGAGAAAAATAAATAAATACTAGTAGGTAATGATAAGTCGAGAGAGAATAGACCTTGCAGCGGAACAATTTTTACATGCTGAAATATACTGAAAAGTTTGTGACTTTTCTGCAAAAAAAAAATGGTTTTATGTTTTAGTCTTAATAAGCTTGCAGCTTTAATTTTATAAAACGTCTTGTAACGAACATGCTACTCATTAAAAGATTCACCAGATTCTCCTCAGCCGCTGAGTCATACAAACACCAAAACATTGGCATTCATAAAATTCCATATAGTGATTTACTTAAAATCGAGATAAGATAATAAACAAACCTCGTCGTGTGATTCACGTGAAGCAAAAATATTTCACACAAATATTTATCTAAAGCAAGTCATTGATTAAACCATAATAAAACAAATCATATAGGTATATTTGGAAACCAGACATAACGTCGCTAAAGTAGCGGCTTATTACGGCCTGGACACATCACCACGGCGCGGCGTCGCCACCGTGAAACGGCACTACGTCGTACCGCGCCACGGCGTCGTGTACGGTGCGCCGCGCTGGCTCACGGCGCACCCGTGAGGCAGTAGATGTTTCGCTACCCATCTTACCATCTTCGATTCATGGTGTTTAAGCACCTGGCACGGATCTGTACCTACCTACTACAGATAACACTATATACATATTTCTTAAAAGTTGAAGTACTTACCAGATAAAGGTGTTAATACTTTCGAATTACTTGAGATATTTAAACGTTTAACAGCTGTTTTTTCCGATGCCAGATAGAAATCTGGCATCGAGGAATATTTTGAATTTTTGACAGACTTTCCTTAAAAAAACTGTCAGACGGCCTTTTTATTTCATGAATAAAAGCTATTTATCTGTCGTTGAAAAAATAGCCCTTATTATAACTTCCATCTATATTATAGCAAAATTTCGTAAAATTATGCTCATAGATATTGAAATCCATTCATCCAGTGGTTTCGATGCGATTAACACTACAATTACAATAAGCGATACAGCTGCTATTCCAATGAATAATACATTTATTTTATCAATAGTATTCATTTAGATGAAAGTAATAGGCAATTTACTTTATTAATGATAACAGTTTAGTGAGGTACTCACTACTGGGTAAAGTTTATTGATTTATTAATTAATCAACTTTATCTTTATTTGCTAGATTGATTGAGCTTTCATTGTTCTCTGCTATGCATCCTGGTAGGTACGGTCCAAACTACAGTAGGTAAATTATGAATAATCCACATGTCCATTAGTTATTTTAAAAAAGCTTACTGCCAGGTACAAGGAGGCCTTTATGTATGAAATCAATAAGTAGTAATCAGTCCGAATGACTATGAAAATCAAAATGATTATAAATCCATTGACAGAGACGAAAAGGGATTAACAACACAGCCTGTCGGGGTCATTAACAACACAGCCGGTCGGAGTTATTAACAACACAGCCTGTCGGTGTTATTAACAACACAGCCTGTCGGAGTTATTAACAACATAGCCTGTCGGTGTTATTAACAACACAGCCTGTCGGAGTTATTAACAACACAGCCTGTCGGAATTATTAAGAACAACAACACAGCCTGTCGGAGTTATTAACAACACAGCCTGTCGGTGTTATTAACAACACAGCCTGTCGGTGTTATTAATAACACAGCCTGTCAGAGTTATTAACAACACAGCCTGTCGGTGTTATTAACAACACAGCCTGTCGGAGTTATTATCTACACAGACTGTCGGAGTTATTAACAACAACAACACAGCCTGTCGGAGTTATTAACAACACAGCCTGTCGGTGTTATTAACAACACAGCCTATCGGAGTTATTAATAAAACAGCCTGTCGGAGTTATTAACAACACAGCCTGTCGGATTTATTAACAACAAAGCTTGTCGGAGTTATTAACAACAGCCTGTCAAATGATAAGTGATAAATGGTTTTATTTCTGTAAGTAGGTTTGTACAAACACTTTTACACGTCAAACATTTTAAAAACTAGATGAGGTCGGCGTTTCCTATACCTGACTACTCTGAGAAGAAAGGCCGAAACAAACTCAGAGGTCAGGAGTCGGAGTTACTAACCAATTAGCAAGCAACACCTTCATCGTTCATCATACTCTTGCCCTTATCCCAATTTATTTGGGGTCAACGCAACATGTCTTCTTCTTATACTCGTATTAGTCGTGATCTCGATAGGTACCCCCTTTATAGCCAAATCATCTTCCACACAGTCCATCTATCGTTTCGTTGGTCTTGCGCTATTCTTATAGCCATCCACTTTCATACTCAAAACTTTCCTCACGATATTTTCCTCATTTCTAACTTGACTTTGTAGCGGCATCTACAAAGCCACATGCGAGCTGCGCGTCACACTGACGTCACGCAAAATCCTGCAACGCGCGAGCAGAGTTTAACTCGCAACTAGCATATATACAACGTCCCGACATCAAACGTCTCACGTCGGGCAGTTGCCCACCAGACACGACACCCGTCTGGTCGGAGGAACCTCCCTTTTCTATGAAGGTATGAGTGAGCTGTACACCTTGTTCTTCATACCTCTATAACTTCATTTAATTTATTACAAAACCTAGCAACAATGAACTGCCCGAATCTCCTCACGGACTTCACCTCATTGGAAGCCTTAACTGAAACGGACCTCTTCCCATTACTGGTCCAGTACACCGATGTTCTAAACCAATGGTCTGAAGTCTTGGGCTTCAACGTCTCCGCGCAGCCGATGTATGCTTAGACCTTGAACGATATCTATTGTGCCCAGGTAATCCTTACTTGATATATATTCAACAGCAATCAGTAAGAATACACACTTTAATATTTTCAACCAATAAGTTCTTGAATATGTATTAAAATAAAGTAGATTTATTGAGAAAAATAACATATACATACTTAAAGTGTAGTATATTTGTATATATTTACTAGCTGCACCCCGCGGTTGCACCCGCAGCGGTATGAAATATACCGTACGACCTATTCTCAGACCTACCGAATATCAGTGGTCGATTAACATCGCCGTGGTCGCTGAGCCGTACTTTGTCCCGCCCAGGGATGACTGGGTGGAGGACCTGAGCGGCTCAGTGACCCTAATTTCGTCGGCCGCCGCCGGTACCCCGTCGCTCGAGGCAGTCAAGAGGGGACGGGGTTGCGTGGCAGCACGGTTCGGGGAGATTGTTGTCGTAGGGGTATACTTCTCCCCGAACAGAACTCTCGCCGAGTTCCACAACTCCCTTGCGGAGTTGAGAGTCGTCGTCGTCGGGTACCATTCCCTCCCCGTGCTCGTGCTCGGGGACTTCAATGCCAAGAACACGGCTTGGGGTTCCCGGTATACGGACACGCGGGGCAGGATGGTGGAGGACTGGGCTCTGGAGACAGGCCTGGTCGTCCTAAACCGGGGTTCTGTCCCCACGTGTGTGCGGATGCGGGGTGAGTCAGTGGTGGACATCTCGTTCGCCAGCCCCGCTCTGTCGCCGCGTGTCATTGACTGGCGCGTCATGGAGGGGGTGGAGACGCACTCCGACCACCGGTACATCCGGTTTGACGTCTCCACCCAGACCTCGAGCGCGCTGGTCCGACAGGCCCCGAGTGGTCCGCGGTGGGCGCTGAAGCGGCTGGACCGGGAGCTCCTCCTGGAAGCCTCGATCGTGCAGGCCTGGGTGTCATCACCGGACAGGCCTGCTGATATTAACGACGAGGCGGAGTGGTTCCGGGAGGCCATGTCCGAAATATGTGACGTGGCAATGCCCCGTGTCCAGCCTGGACGCGCCTGGCGCCAGGTGTACTGGTGGTCGCCGGAGTTAACAACTCTACGCGAGGCGTGCGTTGCTGCGCGACGCCTGTACACCAGGCACCGCAGGCTCCGTATCCGCCCTCCGGATACGGAAGCCATTCAGGCGGAGCTGTATGAGGGTTACAGAGCGGCGAAGACCGCCCTCCGAGCGGAGATACTGCGGGCCAGGGGACTGGCCCGTGAGGAGTCACTGGGGACTCTGAACAGGGACCCGTGGGGACGCCCATACAAAATGGTGCGGGAGAAACTTCGCCCATGGGCTCCCCCCCTGACGCAGAGTCTCCGGCCTCAGCTTGTAGAGGGCGTGGTGAGCGCTCTGTTCCCTTCGCGAGGGGAGCATACTCCTCCGCCCATGGCTCCGCCTCCTGCGGTGCCAACTGTGGACCACGTAACCGACGACGACGACGATGCTCCTGAGGTGACCGAGGTAGAGTTGAGAGTGGCGGTACGTAGGCTGAGCGCCAAAAATACCGCCCCAGGACCCGACGGGCTACCTGGAAAAGCCTGGGTCCTGGCCTTGGAGGCTCTCGGGCCTCGACTTAGAGGGCTCCTAAGCGCATGCTTGGAGGGGGGCCAGTTTCCAATTCGTTGGAAGACGGGGAAACTGGTCCTCATTAAGAAGACGGGGCGCCCTGCGGACTCTCCGTCCGCTTACCGGCCCATCGTGCTGCTCGACGAGGTGGGCAAGCTCTTTGAAAGAGTCATTGCAGACCGCCTCGTCGGGCGGCTGGTGCGGGTGGGGCCGGATCTGGCGGACAGCCAGTTTGGTTTCCGCAGGGGGCGCTCTACGGTGGACGCCATCATGCGCGTGCGAGCCCTCACGACGGGGGATGCTGTGGCCCGGGGTGGGGTCGTCTTGGCGGTGTCTCTAGACATCGCCAATGCCTTCAATACCCTGCCCTGGAGTTGCATCAGGGAGGCACTCTGGTATCACCGGATGCCGACCTACCTCTGTCGCATAGTCGAGGCCTATCTGACGGACAGGGCCGTCATCTACCCCGGTCACCAGGGAGAATGGAACCGGCGAGAGATGTCGTGCGGTGTCCCACAGGGGTCGGTCCTGGGACCGCATCTGTGGGACATCGGGTACGACTGGGTGCTGCGCGCCGACCTCCCTAGCGGCGTCAGCGTCGTTTGTTACGCTGACGACACGCTGGTCCTGGCGCAGGGGAGGTCGCACCAGGCGGCGGCCGAATTAATGACACGCGGGGTTGCGACAGTCATTGAGAGGATCCGGCAATTGGGACTCGAGGTGGCACTGCACAAGTCCGAGGCCATGTGTTTTCATGGCCCTCGGAACGCGCCACTGTCGGGTTCCCAAATAATGGCGGGAGGGGTTCACATCGGTGTCGAGTCGACGATGAGGTACCTGGGACTCGTCCTCGACAGCCGGTGGAACTTCGTTGAGCATTTCCGACGTTTGGCTCCCAGACTGGACCGGGCCGGGGCTGCCTTGAAGCGGCTCCTGCCCAATCTAGGGGGTCCAAACGCCTCCTGCCGGAGGCTCTACGCGGGGGTCGTGCGGTCCATGGCCCTTTACGGGGCACCGGTGTGGGCGCGTTCATTGAGGCTCCGACCAGCACGCCGGTTGAACGCGTCCCAAAGGGTCATGGCCATCCGGCTGGTCCGAGGATACCGCACGGTCTCCTGCGAGGCGGCGAGCCTCCTTGCCGGATTGCCGCCATGGGATCTGGAGGCAAAAGTCCTCGCGCACATTTGGGAGTGGCGCGAGGAGGCGAAACGCCGGGGCGTTACTCCGCTGCCGCGAGAAATCGCGGCACAGCGGACAGAGCTCCGGCGGGATCTCATGGCGGCATGGAGAGTGCGACTGTCGCAACCCAGCGCTGGGCACGCCACAATTGCGGCGGTAAGTCCCCTCTTTGAGGAGTGGCTTGAGAGGCGCCACGGCGTCCTCACCTTCCGCCTGACGCAGGTCCTCACCGGACATGGCTGTTTCGGGAGGTTCCTGTTTCGGATAAGGCGGGAGGAAACGCCCGGGTGTTGGCATTGTGTGGATCGACCGGAGGACACGGTGGAGCATACGGTGGAGGTCTGCCCAGCTTGGGTGGAGCACCGCCGTGTCCTCGTGGCGGCGATCGGCGGCGGCGATCTCTCGCGTCCGGCCCTGGTACAGGCCATGGTACGGAGCGAGAGGGAATGGGAAGCCGTCACCTCCTTCTGTGAAGCAGTAATGCTCGCGAAGGAGGAGGCGGAGCGCGTGAGGGTGCGGCAATCGTTGCGCCCTCACGCCCCTAGTCGCCGCAGGAGGAGACACCCTGGGCGTCGGGAGTCAATTGCCGACTCCCGGCCACCGTAGGCGCGGGCTTGCGGACGGCGAGCAATGGGCAGCTCGCCGTCCGGTAAGGACCAGGCCCGGGTCGACGGCGCGTCGTGTTCCACGCGCGCCTCAAAGAGATGTCAGCATCATTGAAGGGGTCCAATAGGGCCGATGCCTGCCGGGGTCGCGGATTGTTCGAAAGAGTTACCGTGGCCCTGGCGCACAGGCAACTGAAGGAACACGGGTGGGTTTTAGTCAGTAAGAGTCTGACACGCCCTTCCGCTCCGCCCAGAGCGGGAGAGGTCTTTTGATGATTTCCCACCCAAAAAAAAAAAAAAAAGACCTACCGAATATACACAAAAAAAAACATAAAAAAAAACGGTCAAGCCATTTGGGAGGAGTTCAGTAACAAACACTGTGACCCGAGACTTTAATATATTAGAAGATTTTATAATTTGATAGTTTGGGATCATCGTCTCGTAATATAAGCAGACATAATGAAAAATGGAATGAAATGATTGAATAATATCTAGATTACAAAGTGAACTGAAAATTTTCATTTCTTCGCTGGAAATGCCAGACAAAAGGGCAAAAAACAGTCTCGTGTCTTGAAGTTTCTCTTGTTTAAAAAGGTCATTAAAACTAGGTATAATCGATCGATGATCGTTGCTACCCAGTTACTTCATTATCTGCCTAGCGTATTCCCAAATATGTTAGGCTCTATTATTTTTACCTATACTGGTATAGTAATTTTATTCTAGGTGCAACGTCTTCACATATAATTATATAATTAATGTATACATAATATTGTAAAACATTTTTAAAAGAGTAACGGTGGAGTTCCTTGCCCATTCATCTCCATACGAAACTACCTTTTGGAAGGGGCAACTAGAATCAATTCTATTTTTTTGTAAATTTTGACGTTAAAAGTGCCTTTTATGTGCCTATTTGAAATAAATGATTTGACTTTGACTTTGACATTGCTCGTCTTCTAGTCCAACCGGATGCAGCTAAATACCTGTATTTTATATGGAGTGACTGACTACCTGACATCCACAACTCATTTACTAGGTAAAACGATACCCTTGGGAAGACTGGTGTCAGACTTTTGGGCTTCTGACTATCCGTAACGAAGGTTAAAGATCTACAAACGACAGCTAGGACCAACAAACAGCCTAACGTGGTTTCCAAGGCACGAAAAGGTCTCGGTATGAAATGGATGGTCACCAATCCACGGACCGACCGCGGCAAGCGTAGCTTAACCTTTGATCGACCCGTGCATCTGTTATTATTTAGCCACGAGTTTCTACTACCCAGATACTGTAACGGCTAGGGCTTTGCAGGTTTCGGAGCAGCGTGAAGATTGGAGCAGCGTGCAGAATCGAACAGCGTGCGATAACTATATAGATGTCCTACTCTCAACCTGAAGGTAGAACCCTTAGGTTGGGGCACACAGAATCCTGGGGATCTACGAATAGCTTCTGCTAGCTTAGCAAGCGGAAGTTCAAATCGACGAGTATTCTTAGAAAATTTGTGTTGTGGAATGTTTAGCATCACTCGACTATTTACCTTTGAGACCCCTCAAAACGCTACAACATACCTACAACTTTTCAAATCACCACGCTTATATTAGGGCCTCTCCATAGTTTATTAAATTTTTGTGTTTACTTTAATTTTTGAAATGATATGACAAATGAAAAAAGAAAACGTATAAACTATATTTATTTATGTAAATCACTTTTTAGCAAATACTTTCACACGTCAAAAAATTATCAAAAATCAATAGTCATCTATAGGCTTAGAATCAGCACTTTTTGACTGTCAAAATTACATAAGACAGTCCCCCGGCACGCCCGCCCTTCACCACTTCTTGATACTTTACCTGGGAATAACAAGTGGCGCTATAAACTGCCCAGCAGCACAGCTGTCTGTTCAGTTAGAAGAACTTCATTCTATACAATAGTATGCAAAGTAATTAACATTATGAAATATAAAACATTAAATTAAATTATTTGCCATAGCACACGCCAATATACCAACAAAACTTAGAAACCTATAATCAAGCATAAATAAAAACGTAAACAGAACTTAACACCTAAATAAAAACCTCCAGGCACAAAGGGCGTGCCCGTCTTCATGTGCAATGCTAGATTATATTTATACAGAGTGGTGACGACATAACGATATTAAATGAAAATACGATCCCCACTAGATAATCAAAACACTTTAAAATTATAAAATCAGGTATTACACTAAAATTCAAAAAAAACTTTTTTAAAACAAACTAAATGCGAAAATAATCTAAATTAAACGCAACATCCTTTATAATATTGTTTACTAACCTCATCTGACCTGTAAATAAATAGTGTGTGTAGTAGGCACCATTTATTTGGCGGTCCCTTGTGTGCGTAAAGTTTCATTCATGTAGGTAACAATAATCTAAAAAAAATGGCGCGCTGAATAAACTCCAGCAAAAACCGTAGATGTCTCTCCTTTTCTTGCACAATAAATCTTCCGAATGTGGAAGTGATTACGAACTATTTTTGCCTACACTTAATTTGTTTAGACAAAAATGTCGCATTGACAACGTAGCTATCTTCTCAGTTTACTAAACCAAGAGTGTACATCAACAAACTTTGTTTGCTTATGTTAATAGGAATTTTGTCGTTATGGTTATTAGGTCTAAATTCAATCAGCAATACAATACAATTATTGTATTATTTTTGAGTAGCGAGCCGCAAATTGTATTTGAAATTGTTTTGATGTCAATGACCTAATGAACTTGCGTGGCGAAATCGTAATGTATTCACATCATGTGTTAAAATGGTTAAAGTAAAAAAAATATCCTGTGGCCGTACCATTGATTATAATTTGATAATTTTTGGTATACGTGCCACTAACGCGATACCCAGTATGTGGTTTCAATTAATGTCGTATTATCCCCACCAGTCTGTATAGGTTTAAATCGAAATCACAAATGATAAACTAGGACCATCGTAGTAAAATCAATAAACTGTTAAATTACTAATAACAATAACAAATCCATGGTCAGCAAGATGACCTGTCACAACAAGCAGCACACGTTCACGAGCATAAAGGCTCCCGCAAACAGGCGCGACGCGACAGCACGACACAAAGGCACCGCTCGTCGCGCGACACGCGGTAACTTTGTGTCGCACTGTCGCGTCGCGCCATTATAGATCAGCTATTATCCCCCGCGCCATATTTGAGGGAGGGAGGCAACCCGACCCCCGACGCCACCGCAAGCAGTGACATGTAAGGGAGCATGACGAACTGGCTGCCAATTGCTCAGGCAAGAATAATAATAATATGATCAATTGTTAAGGTCGCTAGCTAACCACATATTGCAATACAACTCATTTATAACACACTGTAATGGATTTATTCAGTGAAATAAATGAACTAGATTCTCGATAAGCGCTTCATAAACGGCCCGAAAAATAAGAGCACAAATACTTTTGTGCTCTTATTTCAAATTAGTATTGTCCAAACATAGCCAACGTTAAGACGTCAAAATTGTCACTGTGCGCGTTCAAAAGTTGTCTATATAACCACCGTAACACCAAGATTTTGGAAGCATTATCTTTTTTTCGGTAAATTTATATCACTAAGTATGTGTTTTTCATAAAATAAAAATAATTAAATAGTAAATATAAATCATTTAGCAAATATTATGATTGATTGATCAATGTTTGCGACAACGAACCAACTATTGTAACAAACATCGACGGTTCTGGAACAGGGAATGCATGGAGTGGTATTGTTAAATCATATTACGAGTATGTTATTTTTCATCTCTCTAAGTTAGATTTCTTAGTAAATCTAAATTAGAGAGATGAATTGATGATTCTTATGGTTATAATTATGTAAATACACATTTGTTACTGTCACGAATCATATTTTGATCAAGATACAACCTTACCAACCTTGCAACCTGCAAGTTGCAAAAAACGCAAGCAAATTTGAATTTCGCGGCTGCCTCAGCACATCCCCTTAAAGAGACCGATTAAGATTATCCAGATACATTAGTTAAAGCATCCACCTCGCACGCACCTTCAGTCATGATTGTTTACCTACCATACACTCTTAATTGCAGTTTAATATAAATTAAAAAAATATTTGACTTAATACAAATATTTATTCGAACTTCTAAATCGCGTACATGAGTAGACGCAGCCATTTTTTATACGGGTTGATTACAATGAGACACCCCGCAGACAATTAATATCAATATCTTAAAAAAAATAACTATTGTACTAATTTAATCCTACTACTTTTTTAAATTGGTCAAAAATATTTGCTACCATACAAAAAGAACCTTCGCCTAAAAAAATATATTTCTGCAACTCTACGTCTATCAATACTTACTGTATTCTGAGCATTGAAATGTAATACCAAGAACTACGTCTAGTTCCAAAATATCAGCATGAAATTGTCAACAAAATGTTTTTAACCTTATTGCTTGAATTATTTTAAATGTTTTTAAGCTAGCTTTTTGTTTTTTTTTGTTTTGTGTTGTAGTTTTTAGCTTCAAGTTTAATTTTAGAATAAATATTTTTGTACTTATTATAAAAAAAAAAAAAAAAAAATTGTTTTTACTTTTGGGTGCTAATTAAGGCAGCTTCTTTAAAATGTCATTCTCGTCTTCAAATATATTTAGTTGTCTAAATAATTAATAGGTAAGCGACAAACTTTTAGCGTCTAATAAATGGTTTTCAAGCGAATATATATTGTAAAACGAGCTACTGTTAATATGACGCAGCATGGTGATAATTCTTAAGCAACGTTATGGACCAAGTAATAAATAGGGGCATTATTCATAATGCCCGCGCATTATGAATAATGACAAGCGTAGTCGACGGAGCCCCGCTTCGCGGGGCTCCTACTTCTGGGTGGTTTAAAAAAAATAACCACGAAGGGGATGGCGGGGTCTTTTAGACCCCGCCATTCCCTTCTAACCTAACCTGTCCGAGTCGGGGTGCCCGAAGTCCCGAGCTCGCTTAGTAGCTCACTTACAACATTAGTCACTTGAGTTATCAATTCAGAAGTAAATATATTTATCGGTAGCTCTGAGTCATATTAATTTATGCTCGTAAATTGACGCTGGTTTTTTGATATTCTGTTGGAATAGTAAACATGATGAATTAATATAATTGAAGCTGTTCTATTAACTCGTCGCCTACATATAAAAAAAGACGCTAGGATGCAGGTGCTAAAGAAAACTTTTGTTGCCGCACATATAATTTCCCTTTACTTTTCTCCGATGACAGAAGGACTTACACATTAATATTTTGCAATCGTAATTAAACTTTATGCTTGAGTGTTATGGTTTATAATGAACTGATGTTGTTAATATTATAAAACCTTTTTCCATATTTCGTAGTATGACATGCAAATGTTTATGTTTGTGTAAACGTGGCCACTTCAGCGACTTGTTTTTGTTCCTGATTCTGAATCTAGTGCTATTATTGATCGAAGAATTACATGAACTCATATAACCTGTCAATGTAAAAATTTTAAACAATACCTGTTATAAAACTAGGTGAGGTCGGTGATAGGAAACTATTCGACATCTGAAAGGAAATACCGAGATCTATAAACGTTACGTAGGCGAAATTTGTGATAATTGCGTAATGTTTTCGACCATTTAGGGTTAATTTTGAAGATTGTGCAATGATTGAACAAAAGTTTGAGCGAGTTTAATTTTTATTGCACCATATTTTAATTGCACCGTGTAAGATACGTATGGCGCAGGTCTTGCTCACGCAAAAACATTGAAACTTATGAGCCGTCAATGTTATTGCCTGAAAATAATGAATAGTTTGAGCGCAAGGGGTGATTCAATCATATTGCGCCATATAAATATTGAGGTGTAGCGGCTGCCTTAGGCTACGCGTTCTTCCTGTCACTGTCGCACAACTGTCAAACTGCAACTGCAAAAAGAGATGGGGATTTGTCTCAATCAAAGCACGAGCTAAGTAACGTTTATAGATCTCGGCCTCTGACAGAAGTAAATAGAAATGTTTTGTCGACTAAGGAATGTTATTCCTAACATACGCCTCCAAAAGAGTGCTTAAGTGTAGCTACTTAGTTCTCAATTGACACAAGTTATACGTAGGTACCTACATTAACTTAACATTTCTTTGATGCCTTCATTTTAAACATAAAAGTGTCCTGTTTGTATGTTTGTCACGTTCTGTAAAAGCCAAGCCTCTATCTCAAGGGCTGAGTTTTCATTCAATCTTTTTTGAGTGAAAGAAGTTTTCTGTTGGATTGTGAGACAGAATTCTTTGAAGAGATTATTTTTGATGATTTTGAGTAGGTACCTGACTTTGTCTACATGTTATTCTGATTTATACTTTTTTATCTAGGTTTTTAATATTATTATGTAACCGCAAACTGAAATCACAAATCAGTTTGTAAAGCGTGGTGATAAGATAGCAATTTACCCTGTGGGCAATATCAACCCAGGGGACCAGCCAACCCAGGCACCCCAGGGAAATATCAAGAAAAATAGTAACTATGTCAAGCCCAAGTTACCGACAAAGCTTGCAGAGTAAGCAAGCTGAAGTGGCAGCGAGCTGGCCATGTTTGTCGAAGGACCGATAGCCGGGGAAGCAGACGAGTCTTGGAGCGGAGATCGTGTATCGGCAAGCGCAGTGTGGGACGTCCCCCAGCTAGATGGACTGACGACCTTAAAAAGGTAGCTGGGACAAACGGGATGCGGAAGGCATGGTGTTGTGGCGCAGCCTAGGAGAGGCCTATATCCAGCAGTAGACTGCAAAGGCTGAGTTGCAAGGGAAAAAATACCAATTTAAATTGATCGTATATTCGAATCATTACTGTCATTCTTTGACAGTTGTGTGTAACTTTAACTTTTTTAACACCGAAGATTGACGTATTGGGTCAATTTGATTAAGAAATTATATTCCTGCCTCGTTGGTCTAGTGGTCGCAAGCGCTACTGCTGAGCATGAGGTCCTGGGTTCGATTCCCGGTCGGGCATTGTTATTGGGTTTTTCCATCTGGAATTTCTCGGTAGCAGCCCGGAGTCTGGATTTGTGCCCGGTTGATGGCAATAGGCTCGCCCCCTATTACATGGGACTTAAACATAACTGGCGAAATGTGGGTGTGCTATAGGTACACCTCTGCCTAACCTTCGGGGAATATAGGCGTGATGTTATGTAAATTATATTCCTGACAGTAAAGTCAGGGACAGTAAAATAACTGGGTAGGAATTCTCGAGGCCATCGGCCGATCATACCCAGTTTTTTATGACCCCTTATCTACAAGAGACGATACGGTTTTTTTACCCTGTTCATCATCTGGCATTTCCAACAAAGAAATGAAAATGTTACATTATACTTTGTAATCATATTATTCAATTCTTTCATTGCATTTTTCAATACGTCTGCATATATTGCGAGACGACGATCCCATAGGAAATTAGGGCGGTCGGAATAGTTGAATATTAAAGTGTGTGTTCTTACTGATTGCTATTGAGTGTGATAGATGGTGTTTCATCGCACAGAAAGGTTTATCTACAAATAGCTACATAAGAAGTAAGACTACACACACTGACAGACACCTAATCTCACTCAGAGACTCACTGACACACATATACACAAATGCACACACACATTTAAGTTGAATCTTGTTTATCAACAAAACATCATCATCATCATTCATCATTTGTTCATCATTTGTTTATCTTGTTTGTTGTTGTGTGTGTGTTTCTTGTTTTATTTATTTATTACCAATATATATATATATATTTATATTAGCTTTTTTGTTCACTCTTAATTATATTTTTCTTGTTTTACTTTAATTCATTAACTTAACTTTTAGTTTGATTTTGCTAATAATCACCGTGTACGATCTTTTTGGATATAATGAAAATGTACAACTCTGATCCCCAATATACAGACTAACATCTAGTTTCGGGATCACCGTTCAAATTGCTATACGTATAATGTACCTTGATTATTAATAAATAATTTCAATGTCAATGGTTTAAGCAAACTTCTCATACAGTCTTGTATTATCTTGTCTAGACCAGGTGGAAAGTATTTCCTGCTGCCTTAATGACGTTGCTTATAATTAGCTAGCGAAACGTCGCTGACGTGATGGGCATTGATAGATACCGTCGGCAACGCAAGTCAGTTTTAATCAGTTTAAAGTTTCAGAGGAATGTGGGATGCCAATCTCGCCTCTTAATATATTCATGACATTTAAAGTTTAACTGACGAGATGTAAGTGTGGTGTAGTACGGAATACTTCTGGCTACCCCTTTGGAAAATAAAGGCGTGCGTACCTAACCAAAGCAAATTAAAACATTGTTTTTTATAAAAAAAATGCATCAGCTTTATTGCATCTGTATAAAAAGTCTAAAATCCGTTAAAAGAAAACCAGTCCATTATTCTCCATCCCTAATTAACAGAAGATGTATCAATATCCATGTCCTCGGAGAAACCACACAAGGTCCTCCACTCAGTCTCCTCTAGGTTGTACGGGGAAGTGATGGCGCGGAAGCTCTCGATGTCACAGCGTTTGTCACAGCCGGATACTTGCAGGTAGGTGACAACGTCTTTGCTTGGCGTGTTCAGGTATATAGGCTGGAGAGAAATGGGGAAGGTTGATTAATAGTATTTGTAGAGGGTAGTGAAATACCCAGTTGCATTGGGCCAACAAATCACACAGGGCCCGTCTGGAGGATGTTCAGTCCCAACAGTGGGTATCAATATCATAGGCTTGTAGCGGTTTTTACACCGCCACATGCGAGCTACACTTAACACTGACGACAAGCAAATCCTGCATCGCGCAAGCAGAGTTTACCGCGCGACTAGCAACGTCAACTATACAACGTCCCGACATCAACCGTCTGGCAGTTGCACACCAGACGCGACACCCGTCTGGTCGGAGGATCCTCCCTTTTCTATGGAGGTTTGAGTGAGCTTTACACCCTGTTCCTCATGCCTATATACTGGCTTGTTATGTTATACAAGTTAGGTGGAAATGAGAACTAACGGCGCCATTTTGATTTTTCAAAACAATTTCACAAAAAAAAATATCAATAGCATCCCTTTGTCAATGTCATTTAAGAGCCAAAAGATCCTTGTAGCCCTTTAGTTAAAATTCTTTGGATTATTTTTCCAAAGATGTCGTTTTACATTTAACTTTCGGAAATCATAGTTCAAATATATACTAAGCTGGAAGAAAATCATGAGAACGCTAGAGATACGAATCATCTAAGAATCTACACGAGGCCGAGACCGTATTGTCTAGCCGTGGTAATAATTCCGATGATGTAAACGTCAAAAAAAAATCTAGAATGATTGCGACAAAACATAGTATCCCTGTAAGTTTAAATACGAACGAAAACTAAAGTAACAAATAGAAATGGCTTCCACGAAAAAAAATGATATTTTAACTCTGAAGTTGCGTATTGTTACATTAATGATTATTTTTGGTCTATACTTTTTATTACGTAACTAAATAGCTTCTCCCCGCGATTTCGTTCGCGTGGACGTCGTAAGACACTGTTAAGGGTGGAGGTGTTTTGGTCCTTCGAGCCGGATGGCTTATAGGGCTTAGAGTCGTAGGGACTGTTAGGCTTATAGGTCCTAGCAACTTCCTTAACTCATCATATATTTTTCATGTATTGTCACACCCTTAACAGTATTGCGGCCTTACGTGACGTTTGTTGAGGGTGGATGTACAGACACCACAGTCTATACTAATATTATATAGATGTAGGAAGAGTAGAGGGGGGACTGGAGAGAGGTAGGGGGAGGTTTGTTTGTAAGTTTGTATGTAGGGATAATCTCTAAAAATACCGGTCGGATTTGAAGAAATGTTTTTGCATTTGGTAGCCCAATTCTTGAGGAAGGCTATAGGCTATTTAACATCACACTAGCACGCTTAGCAGCCAAAAAAAAAAAGTCAGAAAAAAACGCTAAGTGAAAACGAAGAAGCGCGGGCAGGCGATGCGCTGCGACGGGGCGGGTCGGGGGAACAATAAATTTCACGCGGACGAAGTCGCGGGCTGAAGCTAGAATATAATAAAACAACAGCCACATTTTCCACCCGCGCTATTACTTCGTTTTCGTTTACGTCTTTCTGATTTTTCGTATATTTCCTTAGCTCCGTAGGTCGTAGCATGGTGTTAATAGCTGCTAAACTTCCTCAAGAATTGGGCTATCAAATGCAAAAAAGATTTTTTCAAATCCGTTCCAGGAGCGGATCTAGATTTTCGCTCAATGGAGTTCAAATGTTACTTTCTGGGGAATGGAGGGACGGGGGGGGGGTGAATGTCTCAGGCCATGAAAGCCATTTAAAAATAATCATCGGTACCTATTTTCTGTAAACTCAACAACGTGTCCCCTTTTTCGAGAACACGTGACGCAAAATTCTACATCGCACAAGCAGAGTTACCACACAACTAGCATATATACAACGTCCCGACATCAATTGTTGGGCAGTTGCTCACCAGACACAACACCCGTCTGGTCGAAGGATCTTCCAGTTTCCATCGAGTATTAGTGAACTTTACAGCCTGTTCTCTATAAAGTAAAATACAGGTTATAAAACTATGTTTATATCTAATTTAGAGTTCTAGACGGTTTGGTCGGAGCCCAGGGGGGGAGCAATTGCACTCGTTGCCCCCCCTCTGTATCCGCGCCTGGCCCGTTCAAACAAACAAACTCTTCAGCTTTATTATTAGTAGTATAGATAGATATAAAGAATATACGAGACGAAGAATCACACACTCACCACAACAATATATTCTCCAGTTGCCACCACCCTTCTTAATTCCAAGGCATAAGCGGAACCATACTTGGGAACTCCTTGCCTAGGAGTGATCTGGGTGACAGCTTGGAAGGCAAATACGTTCAAGTCATGCGCAGAGTACACCTGGACACGAGGCACATCTTCTCCTGCAATGACCTGATCTGCTACGGCGAAGAACTGGTTTAGGAGTACACCTGGAATGGAATATCTAATTAGGATATGATTGCGTTTTGTATTGGAGTTTCCTAATGATATTTTGCTTCATCGTAAGTCAGGGGTGTCTCAAAATACTAAAAAGTTCTAATGAGATTAAAACTGGCTAAATGGTAATTACGTTAGCATTCAGGATAGCTCTTAACTGACTTCTGGGTTCACCGTTTACAAAAGTGTTACAATCATCATTGTTCTAGCGTGAAAAGGGATGGCGCTAGTCATTTTGTATAATTCCATCTCTTTATCGCACTGGTAGAGCGTTGACTTACGGTCGAACTCAATAACGTATCTATCACCAATTTTAGCATACTGGAGATAGGACAACCTATCTATCTCTGTACGTAGGTCCTTATAATCTATCCGAGATTAAGGAATCTTACCAGGCCACGTTGTTTATCAAAGGGAGGGTATATCGCTTACTACGGATAGCTATTTATATGAAAAAGCCAAAGTTTGCGTCCCTAAAACATGTCGCCATCTATTTGTTTGACAGGACAGTTCCTAAAGATGACAAATATTCGTAGATCCCCAATAAACAATATTTACTTTAAAAAAATACACTTTATAAATAATCATTTAAAACATGTCGGATTCAAGTGAAAGTACGTTTAGTCTTAAGTGAAAGTGGTTTTGAAATCGTAATATATCCGATAGCAAATATGATTTTGAAATGAAATTTGATCTTCAAAATCTTCATGAAAATTAAAAGAACTTATATGCCGCGTTGACCATAATGGTATCAGCAAATTAAGTTGTTATGAACTTAGGTACATGTATTATAGATTTCATTCACATAAAACAGCAGTGAGTAATTTTCTCACCGACATATAACCTCATTTAAAAGAAACCTCAACCAGGTCTGGTGTTCATATGACAAACTGTCAATTACGTTTCATTCCTCCTCTCCAGCGTTAACAGTTTGTTTAGCAAAATGCAGTTAAATCTTGTATAATGTACTACTTACTTACAGACTTTTAATCCATACTTAATTATTAAGATTATAAATTCGAAAGTAGCTTTGTCGTCTGTCGGTCTGTATGTTACCTTTTCACGCCTAAGCCACTGAACGGATTTCGATAAAATTTCGCAAGGAGATAGATGGCATCCTGGTAATGGACATAGGCTACTTTTTGTCTCAAAAATAATCATAAAAAGGGGTGATATAGGGGACGAAAGATTGTATTGGGAACTTAGCATTTCTTAAGTTAGGGATATGAAAATTTCAATTTATGCTTTTGGTAAAAAATAATTATTTCAGCATTTAAAATTCACACGATTATTGATTATTGATATTTGAATTTTTTGAAATTTTAAGGAATTGGAAAAATAGAAACCTTATGTTGAGGTATTATTTATTGTTGTATTTATTTCATTTAAATCAGTCCACCCGCTTAAAACTTATTACAATTTGAAGTTATGTAGGTAATACGTGGCCAATGGCGGCGCTAGAGTATTTCAAATTAGTGATGATAATATTAAAATTAATCATTATTATTTTCAAGTTAGAAATTTAGATTCATAAAAACATGTTTGCATTTATTATCTGCTGTTTGTTACCTTTCACGCTTAAACGGCTGAATGGATTTAGCACGTTGCCGAAGGATAATTTGCGACATTCATGAGGGCGAAGCCGCGGGCAGAAGCTACTTTAATATAAATTATAACTTAGTCCAGTCATTTAAAAATTTAAATTTAGAGAAGTTTTTAATAAAAAGTCTAATTGTACCTACACGTTGTTCTATAAGTGATATTGGTTGTAACGGGACGCACGGAAGGAGAAAGTATAGAACCATATCTTTTGTTTTCGTTTGATGGATAGCCTCTATCGATGATTGTGAGATGACATTCAACGACAGATAGAATTATACTGTCTATCATCAATAGCGATCTGTCTTTCACTGGAAATAGGTTATTGGGTTCGGCTATTAGTGTATAATATACGGCCCCATATTCTGATTGGCTTTTGTTATTTTCAGTCAACCAATTACAAAAATGTGTGTTCGAATTGTATTCACGCAAGCAGATATTGTGGGTGTATTTCTTGCATTCAGAATCTTAGATAATTTACGTTCATTGCCACTTACTTAATTATCAACTTAACTTTTTAGTATCGTCAAAGTTTAATGTCATTTTAGAGAGACCATTTTCAAAAAAAACTTACTTTTTTTTGTTGCAATTGAATTTGGACTTTGTCTTTTAAGTCATTGAGTCCGTTGTTATAGTTATCTGAATTTTTATAGTTATCTGAGATTTGGAATTGTAGTTTAGCTAAATAGTTATTTTACATAAAGGTTACTTGAAAAACTTACCAGCTTGCAAAGCGATACGGTCTTCATTGCCGAAGACGTAATCAATGGCGATGCCGGCAATTTCTTCTATTTCGGGGTAAATCTCTTGAAGTTTCGTGCCCAGAGAAATTCCTAAACTCATCTGTGAATGACAAAATTAATCCTTAATATAGGTAGTGCTTCTTATCTAGGTTCTTGTGTTATTTTATTTTGTTCTGGTTCCAATGCAGGCCTTAGCCCTGGCCCAGGGATTTCTGTTTTCTCAGTAGTAGCTCAGAGTCTATATTTGAGTCTCTAGAGATTGGGACTAGATTTTCCCAGGTCGGGCAAAAGTATTAATGCTTTTTTTCTATCAGGAATTTGTCAGTAATAGCACATAATCTTAAAAGCCCAAGCTCGCCACCGATGTATGGGTCTTCTTATAACTAAAATGTGATTGTACAAAACACCTGTGCTTATTCCTTCAAGGAATAGAATCGTCATGTTTTACGATATTATATGATAACTAGCTGTTGCCCGCGACTTCGTCTGCTTATATTTCGTATCGCATCATTTTCAATACAAATTTCCAGGAGGAAAAGTAGCCTATGTCCTTCTCCAGCTCTTAATCAAGTCACCTGTATGTCTTCATAACGATCAGTTCAGTGGTTTAGGCGTGAAAAGGCAACAGACCGACAGACAGGGTTACTTTCGCGATTATAATAATTATTATGTAATGTATATTATCAAGTAAGGATTACCTGGGCAGTATAGATATCGTTCAAGGAGTAAACATACTCCGGCTGCGCGGAGATGTTGAAGCCCAAGACTTCGGACCATTGGTTTAGAGCATAGGTGAACTGGACCAATGATGGGAACGGGTCCGTTTCATTTAAGGTTTCCAGTGAGGTCAAGTCCGCGAGGAGATTCGGGCAGTTTAGTGTTGCTAGGTTCTGTAATAAATTAAATGATATCAAGTTAGAAACATGAGGAAAATGCCGTGAGGAAAGTTTTGAGTATGAAAGTGGATGGCTATAAGAGTAGCGGAAGACCAAAGAAACGATGGATGGACTGTGTGAAAGATGATATGGCTAGAAAGGGGGTGAGTACCGAGATGACGACTACTAAAAGAAGAAGACATGTTGTGTCGACCCTAAATAAATTGGGGTGAGGGCAGGAGTATGATGATGAACGATGCAGATATTACTTGCTAAGTGGTTAATAACTCGGACAGGCTGTGTTGTTAATAACTCCGACAGGCTGTTGTTAATAACTGCGACAGGCTGTGATGTTAATAACTCCGACAGGCTGTTGTTAATAACTCCGGCAGGCTGTTGTTAATAACTGCGACAGGCTGTGTTGTTAATAACTCCGGCAGGCTGTTGTTAATAACTCCGACAGACTGTTGTTAATAACTCCGGCAGGCTGTTGTTAATAACTCCGACAGACTGTTGTTAATAACTCCGACAGGCTGTCAAAGTCAAAGTCAATTGTATCTAAACCACTGCATGAATCGATGATGAATGGATTTCAATGACCATGAGCATATTTTTACGAAATGGCCGTAATGGAAATGGAATTAAATAAATAATTATAATGTTTTTATTAAGTTTTTTTATTTTATTTATTAAACTAGCTTTTGCTCACGGCCAGGGTGGAGGTCGGAAATTATCTCACGGGAAACTAATACCGGGATGAAAAGCATTGTATATCCTAACCAACGTTATGGTCTACATGTGTGGTTTTTAATGAAATCCGTCCAGCCATTAAAAAGCGTGATTGATGACAGACAGTTCAATTTGGCTATTATAACAGCTATTATAGCCTTTTCCCGCGGCTTCGCTCGCGTTAATTTAGACTTTGACAATCAATGCGGGTTATAATTCAATAATAATTCGAAATACACGTGGCGCCATCTATTATCATAACAACGTTATTGTTGTTTTCCTCGGGAAAAGTACTTTTTTTCGAGATTAAAGGTACCCTATGTACTTTTGTGTATACCTAAAAACGTATATGCAAAATTCAGGATGATCATTTCAGTGGTTCAGGCTTACCATTTAGATATATTTTTCAGTACGACATAATATCCATAGTGCTAATACCATCGTGTCACTGATCAATAATTGCATGCAATGATTCTCTCAAAGACTAAATCTTGCACACAACATGTTGGGTATTTGAGTCCAGAGCGTGTGGACAAAGTGACATTTCATCAGCGATAACGATGATAGAAAAATCAAAAATGTTTTTGATCGACATAACTTACCGAAAAGCTAATCTCAATCCTGTTGAAAGGAGTCGTTAGCCGATTCCCAGCCATCGTAGGCGCGGGCTTGCGGACGGCGAGCATTGGGTACCAGGCCCGGATCGATGGCGCGTTGTGTTCCACGCGCGCCTCAAAGAGATGTCAGTACTAATTGACGGATTCCGCTAGGGCCGATGCCTGCCGTGGTCGCGGATTGTTCGAAAGAGTTACTGTGGCCCTGGTGCACAGGCAACTAAGGAATACGGGTGGGTCTTAGTTAGTAAAAGTCTGACATGCCCTCCCGCTCCGCCCAGAGCGGGAGAAGTTATTTGATGACGTCCAACACAAAAAAAAAAGCGTTGTAGTGAAAGCGATTGCTACAAGTCTAGGCGCCTAGGTTTTCTTTCACAGGAAGAAGCCACAAGTTCATGCCAGCGGGGTAATTGTGTAACACACTAACAGTAGATATGGCTTTCATTTAGACAGTTCAACAACATTCATTGCATTATTTACGTCGTTCAGCAGGTAATTTTTTTGAACGTATGAATCAATGGATTAGCAATAGGCTTCAAAATGATTCAGCTTGTGATAGATAGTGTGTTATGCAATTAGGGTGCAATTTTTAAGCAAATCCGCTGCAAAAATGAATTGACCTTCAGTATAAAAATAAACCTACTATTATAATACTTATTAATTAAATTATTAAATTCATTCATTCATTCACTCATTGACAGACACCGCACAGCCTCAACCGGTGTCTTGTAGCATGAAATTTTGCACAATAGTTCAATATACAATTTTGCACAATAGTTCCCTATATAATTTTGCACAATAGTTCCCTTTACAACAAAGGTTAGGCATTTGACTAAGAAAGCAATTTTGAAAATTCATCCCTAAAGGGGTTAAACATGGAGATGAGAATTTGTATGGAAGTTTGTCATTTTGGCCGATGGGAAATTCCATAGGGCACACTGCTTGTATACAATATACTTAACAAAAGAATTACTTACAAAATCATATTTAGCAGGCACCGTAGTGTAAGGAACAGGGGTCCAGTTGACAGAGTGACTCCAATTGTCCTGGTTGACAGGGTAGACTGCCGCCATTGCTGTCAAAACCGTCATCTTAGCCCTGGTCGAGTCAGTGGATCTGATGTAGATCTCTGATGTGTTGAAGTTCGGTGACAGGAGACCGCCATAACGACGTCGAATGAACTGGCCTAGGGCGTAGCTACGACGTTTGCCGACCTGGAATGGGAGATGGTGTAAGGTTTTTTTTTATCAGCTCGTGACAGTTTATTAAAAACGAGCCTGTAGTAATAGGGAAACTGGCATTATCACCACCTCAAGATTGGATGTGGAGGTCATATAGGCAGTCGCTCCATGTAAAATACTGGTACTTAGTTAGGCTTGAAGGCGACCCCAAGATAGTTAGGTAAAAGCTAAGCATTGATGACCACACTAAAGATTGGTGTTCGTAGTAGAGGTACGAATAAACGTAAGGAATGTGACTCCTCATATTTATGGCTCCAATGATAGCCGTTAACGACACCCATTTTTTGCTGTAAAAAGGCTTATTTTTTTAATGTTGTAAAAAAGCTTATTTTAATGGCTGTGGCACAAAGTAAAAAAATGTTTGGTTATTAAATTGATGACTGCCTCTTAAAAGTAAATATTTTTCGTCTATCTCTCGCTTTATATTGTTTGCTATGTTAAACGAGGGTTTTTTGTTTCTTTTTGCATGTTTCTTTCTTATCAATAATTATCATATTAATTGTACTATACTTACATCAGTAAGCTGACCAAATCCGTATGGGGCAGAGGCAATTGTGAGGGCCTCAGAATCGCTGCTGAGACTTAAGGTTGATTCTACTGGTGTTCTGTCACCATGGCGATGAACCTGAAACAAGCATGGAATTATAAATAAAGTGCAATTTTAGAGGCTGTTCTTGTGTGGCTTTCAATAAAATTAAGTGTCAAAATGGATGGCAATAAGATTACCTAAAGGTAAACCTAAACAAAGATGGAAAATTGAATGAAAACTGATGTGGCTCGATAGGAGATTTTAGATGAATAAGAAAGAAAGAAAGAAAGAAAGAATTTTTTTTTTTTTTTTTTTTTTTTTTTTTTTTTTTTTTTTTTTTTTTTATTCTGCGTCGACCTCACATAAATTGGAAATTAGGGGCAAGAGGATTAGGATGAACGGCAGCACCTATTAGGGTGCCTATGGCTGGGTAGTTCTGTTACAACCTTGCCGACTGACGTTTTTTGCTCGGTATGAGTTCGTCACTTAATGAACAAAAGAAGTCCAAACTCAAGATTTGCCAACGGGCAATGGAGCGCAGTATAATAGGTGTCAAGCTTACAGACTGAGTTAGAGACACCACCCTGCGCTTCATAACTCAAGTAGCGGATGTTGGAGAAAAAACAACCAGGCTGAGGTGGGAGTGAGCCGAACATGTCGCATGAATGCACCTGACGCCTGACGCCTGAGAGAGGATATCGCCGTCGAGGTATAGACCACGGCAAAGGTGGTGTAACGATCTGATAAGGTTTGCAGGACCAACATGGCCAGAGATCGCACAAGACAGGAAGTTTTGGAAGAAAGACGGGGATCACTTTGCCCCGTAGTGTGACACAATATAGGCTAACAAAATAATTAAATAAAAATTGAGTTCGTCCCGTTACGAGAACGGAATAAGTTAGTATGAAAAAGAGTTTTAACTTACCAAAAACGTTAACTCCAGTTCGGTGCCATCCAAAACGGAATCATCACTATAGCATAAAGCACTAAGAGATATTAGCAGCAAAGAAATAAATAACTTATACATTTTTAATGAATTAATTGATATTATAAACTATGCTATACTATATATGGAGTAAGCCGCTAATATAGCGACGGAATGTCTGGTTTTCGAATATATATGATTTGTTTTTTATTACCTATGTTATCATCAATGACTTGCTTTAGATAAATATTTTCGTTTCACGTGAATCGCACGACGAGGTGCATTTATCATCTTATCTCGATTGTAGCAAAATCACTATATCTAATTTTATCAATGTCAATGTTTTGGTGTTTGTATGTTGGTCACAGGATGACTCAGTAACGGCTGAGCGGTATCGGGTGTTTTTTTTACTTCCGTATCAAAAAGTCGTAATAGCAAAATAATAAGTTGTTATAATTATATTTTAACACCATTTAATACCATGTTTTAAGCAAATAAATTATTTATTATTATTATTAACAACTTATAATCAACACGACACTTTAGCAAAATGTCCTATTAGCAAATCGTTCTATGAGTGGCATTATCGTTACAAGACGTTTTATTACAAGGTTTTATTTAGATTTTAAATGAAAGCTGCAAACTTTATAAAAATAAAATATGAAACCTTTTTTTTTTTTACAGAGAATTCACAATATTTTCACTACATTTCAGCATGTAAAGACGGCTGAACGAATTTGTATGAAATTTGGTACACAGATAGTTTATAACGTTTATCCCGAGTAGGTACCCTATGTGTTCCGCGTGTCCCCGTGTGTATCACGGTAGTACCTACGTCCCCGTGGGATATCTTCCGCTATCCACGCGGGCGACGTCGCGGGTAAGAGCTGGTTAAGTACTAATATTTATTTAGTATTTCTTTTGTTTTTATTATTATCTTACAAATGTTAATTTGCATTAGTAAGATAGCAAAACAAAAGAAAAGCAGCGGCGTTGAATCTCCTGTGATCACCTAGTTGCTTTCAAAAAACCATCTAGAAAAAGAAACACCTGCACGCGTAGCGTGACCAATGGCTTTAAAAAAAAAATACCAGCACGCGTGGCATGACCAATGGCTTAAAAAAAAGACACCTGCACGCGTTGCATGACCAATGGCTTTAAAAAAAAACAACAGCACGCGTTGCATGACCAATGGCTTTAAAAAAAAACAACAGCACGCGTTGCATGACCAATGGCTTTAAAAAAAAAACACCAGCACGAGTTGCATGACCAATGGCTTTAAAAACACGTACAGCTGGCAGTCGCTACCCTCGTCTGACGTCTTACATCGGTATAACACGTTAACTGTCTTTCACTCTGATCTATCTTTAACAGCTGGTAACCTCTTTTTGTGGCTACTTTTACATAGGCAGAGGTATTTTGTCATGCACAGTAAAAAAATAGCTTTAATTTGATATATAAAAGATGAATGTACCTACGTCATGAACGTATCAATGCAACAAAGTATTCCCTGTTTACACCTGGCTGCGAATAGGTTGCGGCCGAGTGGGCAATAGTAACCATACCTTTTCAAGTATTGCTGTGAAGTGGATTGTAGTTTATTTTCATAACAAGTGAATGATTTTTTTTGGAAAAAGTCAATTAATATTATTTTAATTAAAGGCAAATATTGATTGGCACCTTGGCAAAAATACATTTCCCTATTTATAAAATTATATAAAAAATAGATTTTGATTACATACACGATGAACGTAGTGATCTTGCAGCCGGATCTCGTACTAGTAGGCATAAGGATGGCATTAAAAGAAAAAACGTAGTTACAATACCAACTGTCTACTGCAGCTGCCATTTGTTATGCCATTAACGCAATAGAAATCAAAATCGATGGAACGGACTGTAAAAGAGGTTTATTTTAATTTCTAATCTTATTTCAAAAATTAATAAATAAATACGTTTTTTTTTTTTTTTTAGGTGGCAATCTCTGGAACTGCTAAACATGTTTTGGTGAGATTTTAGTGTTAGATAAGTGTTAAATGTTTTTGGGCTACTTGAGTTACCAACAGACTAGACTAGTAATAGCAAACCCATCATCTGCCTGTCTTTTCCCAAATTTGTTAGGGTCAGCTTCCAGTCTAACCGGATGCAGCTGAATACCAGGATTTTATATGTAGCGACTGCCTGTCTGACCTCCACAAACCAGTTACTGTGAAACACAATAGCCCATGGTGAGACTGGTTGTCACACTTTCGGGCTTCTGACTACCCATAACGACTGTCAAAGATCTACGAATAACAAGGGGTCTCGGTATGTAATGGAAGGTCAACCATCCATGAACTGACTCCGGCAAGCGCAGCTTAACATTCGATTGATTCCGTTGCAGTTGTTATCATTTAGCTACGAAGCCCCTAAATAGCAAGCCACTCTAACAATAAACGTATTTACGAAGTAAAAAAAGCTGACAAATAAATGGTCTGCTAATTTATGTTGTACACACGACGAAATATCAAGCTATACCGTTAAACGGGGTGAATAGGAATGCAGGGGTCAAAATGTAAAAAGGGATTTAACATTGAAATAACATAGGTACATAGTTTGTTGCCAACAAGTGCATTTAAGGCGGGACCTTCAGGGTAGCCCGCGAAATTCAAATTTTGTTACGTTTTTTGCAATTTGCAGGTCACTGTCAGGTTGTATTTTGATTAAAATATGATTCGTGACCGTAACAAATATGGCTTTACGAATTATAATCATTGGAATGAGCAATACATCTCTGTAAGATCATATTACCCTATTGAATGACTATTTCATGAAATAATGACATTTGAGGGCAATTCTAACGTAAGGAGTTGTATTGCTGTTTCTAATGATTATTATTCTGTAAAGCCTTAGTTAATACGGTCGCGAATCATATTTAGATCACCATACAACCTGATACTGACCTGCAAATTGCAAAAAACGTAAGAAAATTTGAATTTCGCGGGCTACCTTGGTGCATCCCCTTTAATCTTTAATTGTAATACAGTAAACACATAAGAGTCCTTTTTGGCAACATTATTTCAATGTTAAAATCCCTTTTAAAGTTTCATCTCGATTCACCCCTGCATTCCTATTCACCCCGTTTGACGGTACATTTCCAGGTTTAGCTAACCTCGCATTGTATAGGATTTTCGTACAATGAGAAATCAGCTTATACTGGAAATGTATAGCTTGATATGTAGTATAAAACATGGAAGAACTTCCACGGCAAAAATGAACTATTTGCACGAGTGTAAAATTAATATAATATGGCTCTGTATGAATTTGACTGATTAAAAAATATCTAAACACATGCCTCTCACGGAAATGATAAAAAAATTGCATGGCGTGAGTGTGACAAACTGGAGTGTTGAATATCATAATTCTAATAAGATTTTGTCAGCTGCATGACGGCACTATTATTATTATAAGTATTAAGTAACATGACATTGTAATTAATTTTGACTGCGGTTCCGTAATAAAATAAATGATGGGAAGGGAACTAAGGACACATCTTTTTTTATCTGTAATCTCAAGGCGTTTTTCACAAGGGTAGGCAGAAACTAAAACTCGCAATATGGTACGTACGATCCTAAAGGCTAGCGCAAATAAGGGCGGGCCGCACCGCAACGTAACGCATGGCAAAATTCTCCTCCATCTCTATGGTAGATTTTGTACGAGCCATCGCACATAACAGGCGGGTAGCACCGGGCTGCAGCGCAAATATTCGCGACCCTCATAATTGCACTGGACTGGATACAGTTGAAAATCAAATTCGAAATTAGAATCTGTATGAGACAAATATTTGCGTTGCGGCGCGGTGCGCCCCGACTCTTAATGTATTTTGGAGCAATTTTGCAATGCAGCGCTGCTTCCCGCCGCGGCGGTAAAGTGCGCTTAGCTTTACGTACACCTCCTTACTAATAAACGGTGTATAGCGCCTATGTAAGTTACACACCGATTTCTCTCTTTCAGTCATCAGTAATTTGACGTTCGAAAGAAGAAGACAAAGCGTTGTGTAACTATACAGACGTTAGACAACGTTTATTAGTAAGGAGGACAGACTAGTCCTCTTCTCTTGCCTCGTCCATATAATGTTGTTAAAGATGCAAGCCATTTAGACTAAGAGGTAGGTACGCGCTTGACCATTTTGATCGACTCAATGACAAATAATCGTCTGCTGAACAACGTAAATAACGCAATGGTCGTGGCTGAACTGTCAAAATGAAAGGCATTACCGTCGGTTGCCATTGTGTGTGTGTTACGCAATCACCCCGCTGTTATATCTTAACCTTACTTATGAAAATCTATTGTATGCACATAAAAATATTAATCTGTTTAAAAAATACAGTGATATCCACAATATAAATACTAGAAACAAACACAAATTTATTGTTCCTACAACCAGGCTCAAGAAAACAGGTGGCTCGTTTAGATGCCAATGTATACGTTTTAATAATAAACTTCCTAGCCACATTCAAGATCTAAGCTTTAATAAATTCAAATATTTTATAAAACGGAAACTATGCCAGAAAGCCTATTATACTGTGAAAGACTATATTGAGGACAAAAAGGCTTGGGATTGAGCTGCTCCAATAAATTTACACGGTGAATGTTGATTTTAATTTGCTAGCTACTTTAGGCATGAATATTTACTGTAAAAAGTATTATATTATTTTCATTATTGAGAATATGAGGACTATGTGGGTCATTGTTTCAATTATATTCTTGATCTGGCAGTTTAAGTAGTTTATGCGGCCTACCCAAATGTCCTTTCTTTGGTATTGTTCGTCGAATCGTTGAGCTCCTTAAGTTCTGAGTTGAGCTGCACGGTTACTGACAAAAGCGTGCACTGACTGGACAGGTCCACCTTATCTGTGTGGTTCTTTCCCTAAAAGACCATTTCAGACACCAATCTACATGGTTCTCAAACATTATCTCCGATTTTTTTTTATATACACATTGACATTGTTGAATTTTATATACACAATGACATGAGTATTTACTTGTAAAGTATTATGTTATTTTAATTATTGTGAATGTGAGGATTATGTGGGTCATTGCTTTTTTTTTCGCAGTTAATGTTAATCATAATCTGGCAGATTGAGTAATTTATGTGGCCTACCCAAATGTCCTTTCTTTGGTATTGTTCGTCGAATCGTTGAGCTCCTTAAGTCCTGACTTCCTGAGTTGAGCTGCGCGATTACTGACAAATGCGTGCACTCATTGGACAGGTCCACTCAATCTGTGTGGTTCTTTCTTCAAAAGACCATTTCAGATACCAATCTACATGGTCTTCACATGATTTGACCAAGATTATGTCTGGACTTTAAAAAAGACTGTGACCTCTGAGTTTGTTTCGGCCTTTCTTCTCAGAGTAGTCAGATAGGAAACGCCGACCTCATCTAGATTAAAAATATGATTGACGTGTAAAAGTGTTTGTACAAACCTACTTACAGAAATAAAATCATTTATCATTTATCATTTAAACAATAACATTAAAAGAGTATACTATTATAGTCTTTGATTAAAAGGAAATTAGCAGCTCAGCTAGGTTGACCAAATCCAGTTGATTCATGACGATTAGCTAATACGTAGCTATTTTAACTTTTTAACAAATTCTTCGATATTAGGGAGAGTGACCGATACCATTGAGAATTAAATTAATTTCCTGCGGATCACTATCAGCGGTTGTAAAGATATGTCACGAATACCTTGCTTGTCGTATTTTATTGTTTATTGAGC
The DNA here is from genome assembly GCA_916610205.1 of Griposia aprilina. Lineage (NCBI taxonomy): Eukaryota > Metazoa > Arthropoda > Insecta > Lepidoptera > Noctuidae > Griposia > Griposia aprilina. The sequence goes on along the minus strand of OU744285.1, from coordinate 4,346,073 downwards.
CTGTTTTATTGCAGTCCTAGTTTATTGAGCCTGTTTTATTGCAGTCTTAGTTCAATACGATGGCTGATATATCAACTGTCGGTTACCACGCGTAACACATGAACTTACCACGAAGGGCTTGATACATTATACTGAAACATTGTAAATAAGACCACGTATCTACGCACGGACGTAAAAATATCGCGGTTGGATTCTATCGCGCATTAGATTTTCAACTCTCAGTGTTGAACCCAGCATTGAGAATCCAACAGAGTGGCAGAGTGCACGTCAAAAAAACACACTGTTGGATTTTCAATTCTCGGCGGTAAGCAGTGAGTTGAAGATCCAGTATGCGAAAAAATCCCTCGTGATATGTTTACGTCCGTGCGAACGTGGACTACTGGTGACTTTCAATAAAAAAAATAAAAAAAACATTTTATTTCGGACAAATATAAATATCCATATAGTGTTAATAACAGGTTTGCACTTAAAACACTATTGTTAGTAACTTAAACTAAAGACGAATAAATGAGAAGACCACCTATCAACTAGACACAACGAGAAATGGAAACTAGGATAAAAGACTTCTCACAAATTGCCTTATTATGGCGGAGGAAGTGTCTTCCGCCACAGTCCTCATTTTGCAGCTGTATTGTGATGTGCAAAGGTTATTAAAACATAATATTATGGTCCCTCAAAAAATGTTTTTAAAACCATTCACCATCAGTGGCGTTTGTTCCATACAAGCCAAAAAACCCGGCTTTCAATTAAATGTGAACCTATCAACAAAAAACATAAACTACATGTCATGCAAACTTGTAAAGTAACTAACTCAATCATGTGCAAGATTTGAATTAAATGAAAAAAAAAAAAACCTGTTTTTTTTTTAATATAGGTATTTCGGCTTGCCCCCTAGGCACGCCACTATTCACCATCAGTCATGTTTCGTTGACTGCTTCCTGGTTTAGTAATCGGAAATGAGACTACTGACCGTGGTTCACTAATTCAAATCCCGGGTTAGGCAAATTATCATTCGGCCTTGGTCAATGGCAAAATGGCAATGGACTCGCCCCTCACGGCACTGGCGAAATATGGGTAAACCAGTCTATTACGAATAAAGGCTAAATGTTATATTCTGCGTCATTGGTTTAATGGTCACAAGCACTACTGCTGAGTTTGTGGTCCTGGGTTCGATTCCCAAGTCAGGCAAAGTGTAATAGGGTTTTCCTATCTGGAATTTCTCATGAGCAGCCCGGAGTCTGGATTTGTGCCCGGTTGATGGCAATAGGCTCGGCCCCTGTTACATGGGACTTAAACATAACTGGCGAAATGTGGGTGTACTATAGATACACTTCTGCCCAAACCCTCGGGGAAACAAGGCGTGATGTTATGTTATATCATTAAAGAAACCATTCTTAGTTTCTGCACTATGCTTGTCATACAAGACTACATTACTATAACCCCACATGATTGTTAGAACAAATAGGTGTACAGCATCTTGAGGCGATGCACAGTATACTCTTTCACTCGTTTGTAATATTAAACTGGGGTATCATAGCAACCATTCAGTTTGTCTTGCTGTCTGGCCCAGTTTATCCAGGAGGTAACCATAAATATTTATATAAAATACAAGCTCTACAGGGGGCTCCCTGCCACCCTGTAGAGCTTGTATTTTATCTATGAAAGTGTTATCATTTTTGTCTACAAGATAAATTATGTGTTTTACATACGTAACCGCGTATTTTTTTTATAATTTTTGTTTTTATGAGTGCGTTTAGTTTAGTTTGTGATAATCCTGTGCGAGTCCCATTAAATACATTTTCCTTCTTTCATAACCAGGGTCGTCGGATATAGTTGAAGTTTAGTAAGAAACCGATGGATGTTTACAAATGTTTTTTTTTGTTGATAAATTTACTGTTTGTTTTCTATTAATTAAATTAAAATTTATTCGAAAACATCCGTCAGTTTCTTACTAAACTTCAACTGTATCCGACGACCCTGGTGACTTATCACCTTTGGTGACCGTACATTTAATTATCTTCTATATCTACACATAATATTAAAACAAAGTTTATTTTCGTGTCTGTCTGTGTCACCGAGCTCCACGATGGATTTTGATGTAGTTATTACCAACATTTGGACCATATTCCAGAAGGTTCAGAAACAGTTCGCCGACATTCGTTTCTTCGATGAACGGTTCGTCGACAGAACGAATCACTTTCCAATGTTGCGCCGATAGAACTTTTCAACGGCTAACGATTCGCCGACAGAACGATTCACTTTTGGGAATTTTGTCGATAGAACCTTTCACCGACACAAGTGTTAGTATATCCCCACGTTTGTTTACACCAAGGTATAAAAGATTTACTCTACATGTAGTAACGATTTCGTTTATACGTTTTTTAACGAAAATGATAGAATTTTTATAAAAATCTAAACATGCCCCGGGATGACGAGAGCCGCGGGCGTCAGCAAGTAAAATAATAAATAAATGATTATGTAATCGAATTATACGGTCATCGAGTTTATATTTGGAATTTTTTCATTATTAAATTGAGGCCTCATTTCTTATCTTTTTTATATCTAGACTAGCTGCACCCCACGGTTTCACCCACATAAGTCTCGATCCCGTAGGAATAGCAAAGAATTTATATTTAAAATTTGTAGGGTTAGACAAAAATTCTTTGATATTAGAAAGTGCTGTCTGTCGCGTTAGTAATGGCACTGCGTAATTACAAATCAAAATGGCGGTTCGGGACTCCCCCTTGAACCAGCACTGACTCGCGAACTCCCTTTTATTTTTTTTGTTATTTTATTTATTGCATCGCTAACATGCCCCATCCCAGTGCATTTTTTTTTTTTTTTTGGTTGGGAAATCATCAAATGACCTCTCCCGCTCTGGGCGGAGCGGAAGGGCGTGTCAGACTCTTACTGACTAAAACCCACCCGTGTTCCTTCAGTTGCCTGTGCGCCAGGGCCACGGTAACTCTTTCGAACAATCCGCGACCCCAGCAGGCATCGGCCCTGTCGGACCCCGTCAATTATGCTGACAACTCTTTGAGGCGCGCGTGGAACACAACGCGCCGTCGACCCGGGCCTGGTCCTTACCGGACGGCGAGCTGCCCATTGCTCGCCGACCGCAGGCCCGCGCCTACGGTGGCCGGGAGTCGGCTATCGACTCCCGACGCCCAGGGTGTCTCCTCCTGCGGCGACTAGGGGCGTGAGGGCGCAATGATTGCCTCTCCCTCACGCGCTCCGCCTCCTCCTTCGCAAGCATTACTGCTTCGCAGAAGGAGGTGACTGCTTCCCATTCTCTCTCGCTCCGTACCATGGCCTGAACCAGGGATGGACGCGAGAGATCGCCGCCGCCGATCGCCGCCACGAGGACACGGCGGTGCTCCGCCCAAGCCGGGCAGACCTCCACCGTATGCTCCACCGTGTCCTCCGGTCGATCCACACAATGCCAACACCCGGGCGTTTCCTCCCGCCTTATCCGAAACAGGAACCTCCCGAAACAGCCATGTCCGGTGAGGACCTGCGTCAGGCGGAAGGTGAGGACGCCGTGGCGCCTCTCAAGCCACTCCTCAAAGAGGGGACTTACCGCCGCAATTGTGGCGTGCCCAGCCCCACCTCAGTGCTGCTTCTTCATTCGAGCGACGAGCGTGACCGATGTATTCAACATTCCTGATTTGGTATGTATTCGAATCATTCTGACTCGGTCTGACTGACTGAACCGAGTCCGGGTCCGAGTCGGTCTGACTTGGGCCAAGAATTGCAGGGACTGTCCGGATCCACTATAAGTATGAAGTCACCCACTTGTAAAATGTTATGTTCCTCTTGCCATTTCTTGCGGGGTAGCAAGTCTGACAGTTCTTTATTGGCCCATCTGCGCCAGTACATGTCAGCTAGTCTTTGCGAAATTCGCTATTGTTTTCGCAGATAAACGTCTGAATCATCAAATTTTCCGATGTGAGGTAAGCCAGACAACGATCCCAGCAAGAAATGATTGGGCGTTAACGTTTCAGGATCATTTGGGTTCACAGACACGTGAGTCAACGGCCTGCTGCTCACTATATTCTCTACTTCTGTCAACAGGGTGTTTACAGTGTCATCTGCTGGAGCGCGTTCTATTAAATTTATTTTCAGGGTGGTCTTCACGTTTCTTATGAGCCTTTCCCACGCCCCACCCCAGTGGAGACTTGCGGGCGGTATGAAAGTAATTTGGTTCCGCGATTTAAGGCCTCATCTTTCAGCACTTCTTCGTCTACTTCTTTTATAGCCTTTTTCAGCTCCGTATCCGCTCCTCGTAGATTTGTTCCGTTCCGCAAATCAAAATGGCGGTTCAGGACTTCACCTTGAACCCGCTCAGACCCCGCGCACTCCCTTCATTTTCTTGTTATTTTGTTCATTGCGTCGCTAACAATCAAGATAACAAAAAAAAAAAAAAAAAAAAACAAATCCAAATTTCATCCAAATTCGTTCAGCCGTTTTAGCGTGAAAGCGTAACAAACAAACATTCTACATTTTATCTATAATTTTTATGGTGTATATTATAAAGAGTAATCTATTCCATTCTATAAAAAAAAAAAACTCTTTATAATATTAGTTCAGATATAAAAAGTTTTAGAAATAATCAGTGGTAGGTAACAGAACGATAGTAGGTATTAAATATGACTAACCATGCTTGGCGTACGGAATAATTCCGATCGTATGATTGTGTCACTAGGGCAAAAAGTGCGTTGAGCTTTTTTATTAACCTACCTATTACTTTTAACTGTTATTGTCTGTCCCGTTGGTTTCGTGATCACAAGCGCGACTAGTGAGCGTTGGATCCTGGGTTCGATTCCCAGGTGTGTCAAAGGTTTTTCCATTAGGAATTTTTCAGTAGCAGCCCTGAGTTTGGAAATTGGTTGTGTGATCACCCCCTTATCTCGGCACGCACGTAAAATCGTTGGTCCTGCGCTCAGGCGCAGGACCAACGATTTTACGTGAATCCGACAAGCACGGGGAGAGATCAGTCTCTCCCCGTGCTTGTGGGATTGCCGTCCCATCGGACTATGAGAGTAAAGGAACAGAGAGTGCACCTGTGTTCATGCACACCTCTGCACTATAATATGTCCAGCATACCTGGCTAATCTCCGTTGAGATTGGCTGCCGTCACCAAAATTCCGTTTGGAGGATATTGGCGGATCTCATACTACATCGCGCCACGCGACGGGGCGCGGGAGCCAGGGCCAAATTCCCCGCGCGGAAACGTGTTTTTATTAGTTTGTAAGTAGAAATCCCGCGCGGGGGCGCGTGTCCCAACGTGACGCGAGGTAGTGTGAGATCCGCTTTATGTGCGCAAAAATAATAAAATCCTTGTCTATTTTCGGGATTGGTCCACCAAAAATAAATGCGCCGTTAGACCTAAACCTCATTAGGTATTAAGAAAACTATATAGTATATAGTATGTTTTGTATCAGAATTTTAATTTCAACATTGATAATACAATAGGCCTGTTCAGTATTGAGGATTTAAAATGTTAAACATCCTGCAAAATAATTTTTTGTTAGTCCTTACCTAGGTACCTGTATATACTATTGTCATAGGAGGTGGTTTTTGTTAGCACCTAGGTATTGTCATACCTTCGACGTACTGAGGAGGATGTTTTTTTACTTTGTTCTATTACAAGGTTGCCCAAGCAATTTTGAAGGTGGACCATCATTTTGATTCTGTGTCAGCCGGCGGGCCATCCAGTAAATAAAACTTGCCTACAGTTATGGCAGATAACTAGATAAAACTTTAAGTTAATCATAAAAGAATAAGCTTAAAAAAAACTTCACTAACACCGTTAGGTTCTATGTTAACAACTTATCAATATTTGGCGACAAATCTGAGGTCTATAGTAAAATGAAGTCTAAAAATAGTTTTTATCGTTTTCTAATTGAAAATGGGTTCTTAAGAAGTTTTTAGTCATGGTTTGAAGACGTGAAGTCTGTTCTCAACAGACTGGCACCAGCTGATAGCTTTTGGCGGGCCAATTCAAATGAGTTGGCTTCTTGGTGGCCCGCGATATGGTCGTTGCCCGCGGGCCTGGTGCTGAGCAGCTTTGTTCTATAACAATGAATTATAGGAAATAGATAGTATATCCTAAATACCCTTTGTAATCTTCTTCTTTTTAGCGTATCGATGGCAAAAAGTTCAAACAATTTTGGCCCAAAATTCAGCTGCGCGAACTGCACTCACTGACGCAGTCATAAGATCATCAAGTGCGCAGGTGACAGAGCATGTGGCGCGGGATGGAAGGTGGGCCATTATCTGTGGGGAGGTGCGGCGTACGCACTTAAGATCTGAGCCATCCGTGAACCCCCACCTGTGGAGATTGTCTTTTCTATGACTGACTTGGGTTCGTATTGATCTAAATCAAGAACAAGTATGACAAGATTACCTAAATGTCTCATCTAAAAAACTCAACAAAAATAAATGTTTTTACATCTTGGTTCCCTCTATCATATTCCTGTCCACCTCGGCTCATCGGCATAGCGTCGGATGTCCTTATGTCCAGTAACGCTATCCTTACTGCAAGTACAGATGTACTAACGTTTTATGACGCGAGTTTCTATTGAAGTTCCTTTGTAGGGTAGTTTGATGTAATGTGGCCAGTTTTAAGTGTTTTTTTTTTAAATAAAGTCAAAGTCAAAACGTTTATTGCGAACTAAGTGTACAATGTTGGTGCTAAGTTATGTTGACTTAGCAGCCTTTTACAAGCATTGCAGTTATCATTCGCCTGCCCTTATCATCCTAAATTAACATGCATTAAACATTATTACTTAATTATTTTCGTTTATATTACTAAAATTAAATTGACAAGGAAATTATAGTTTTTTCAGAATTAAACGTCAATAATCGTTGATACACTGATTACTGATTGATTGATATCTAACGATAAAAAACTAAAGCCACAACTGACTTCTAAAAAAAACACCACAAGGTGAAAAATAACTTTAATTTCGGAAGTCGGTGGCAAAAAACTAAAATACAGATCCAAAGACACAGACTTCCGAAATTAAAGTTATTTTTCACTTTGTGGTGTTTTTTTTTAAAAGTCGGTTGTCTTTTTTTGTAAAAAAGTTTATTATTTTTCACTTTTTAGTGGGTCACTTATTAATTTATCTAAGTTAGAATAGCCTTATTTCAACTGCTCATCACCTTTTACAAAATATTGCTTTTCCCGATGCATGGACGTTAATTGTTGAGGAGTTCTCCTGATAATAACGAGAAGAACTGGAGTTGATGGTGAAGCCACCATTAGCTCCATTTCACCATATATATTGTGATGAGTTTAACTTGCTTAGCAACCATAATAAAGTAATCGAATCGCAACCACAATTAGTAGTTCCGGTGGCCACCTCTGGTCGTCGTAATCAGTTCCACTTCACCAAGTGGTGCTTTCCGAGAGCAAATGCACGAGTTACTATAAAAAATACTCAAATCGCTATACGTGTGCCTATAAAATTTGAGGATTTCCCTCGTTTTCCATAACATCCCCTCATCACATTCTGACTTGGTGACAATGGGACTACTTCGAGAGCATAACCTTTCAAACAAGAAAATAATTTTCAAAATCTGTTCACAATTGACGGAGAAATCGGTGAACATCGAAAGAAAATTGGTAAAATGCTGACATATTGATATGAAAATAATGAATTTAATACAATTATTCAGCAATATTGATGTCATCCTTTTCAGGTAGTACAAATTATAATTTTATATGAAGTTAAATAGGATAGACCATGGTCTAAAAAAACAAGCTCTGGCATTCCGGGAGTGACACATGCTTACGTCACTATCCAGTTGCCACTTTATTGCAACAAGACTCGAATTATGGAAACATTTTCAGTCACCATTCTGTTAAAAAATATATATAAACCATTTAAATTGTCGTTTCATTTTTCTAATCAAACGAAACAATTCAATTTAAACAATACCGTAATTGTTAGTTAAAACCTCTTTGTTTTATCGGATAGGCTAAATTGTTTGTATTGGACAGATCGCCACTTTTGTACATGAGAGAAAAATTTTTTTTTAGGCTAGACTCTAGATATTCTTTTACAGAGTAGACATATTATTGGATTAGGTATAGTTTTAGCATTTTCTGTATATTTTTTTTTTCGTTCATCTATGCTCGTGCTGTCTCTGTCTGAGAAGAAGCATTTTTTCCCCAGCAGTAGGATAATAATGGGTTGGTATTTTAATTTAGCCTAATTCAGAATGGTGTGATCATATTGAAGGTTATGTTACAGACCTTCAAACTGAACAATTTTCTCCATGGGACCAACATCGTAATCGCGAAAAAATTGTCAGCCGTCCCATAGATTTGAGTGGAGTAGGTGTTGAAAGAAAGAAAAATATTTTATTTGGGACACGCACAAGAAATACAAAGAGAATAAAAAAAAAAAAAAAAAAGGAGCATTTAAAACTAACAAAAAGAAATAAGAAGAAGAAAAAGAAAGAAGAACGAAAGCAGAAGAATAGAAGAAGCAGAGGAATTGAAGTATTTGTTCAGTTTGTTGGTCTGCACCACACCAAGACTTCACCTTTCTGGTACATGCTTTATAGCTCCATTGAATTTGGAGAGGTTAAGCTTTTTGCCCGTTTGTCTGTTTGTCTGGATGTATGATCCGGATTGGCGCAAAAACGGCTAAACAAATTTGGATGAAATATGGCACACAGATAGTTTATAACCTGGATTGACACATAAGGTACCTTTTATTCCGGTAGTACATTCCTGTGGAATATTTTCCAACATAAACGCGGGTGAAGCTGCAGGCACAAGCTACTCGAAAATAAAATGCACCTTTAAAGCCTGTAGCTACTTCCATGGGCCAAGTTCTTCAAATCAAACAGAACATTACAGATATTGTTGTTCACCATGTAATGATAGACAGTTCGACACTATTGCACTCTTAAGGCGAAAGCGTCAGGGTAGCCCGCGAAATTCAAATTTTCTTACGTTTTTTGCAATTTGTAGGTCAGTATCAGGTTGTATGTCGATCTAAATATGATTCGCAACCGTTGCAAATATTTATTTACAGAATTATAATCACAAAAATCATCAATACATCTCAATTAAGTTCATATTACCCTATTGAACGACAATTTCATGAAATCTTGACATTTGAGGCCAATTCTTACTTAAGGAGTTGTATAGCTAATGCTAATGATTATAATTCTGTAAATTCATATTTGTTACGGCCGTGAGTCATATTTTAATCAACATACAACCTGACACTGACCTGCATATTGCAAAAAACGTAAGTAAATTTGAATTTGGCGGGCTACCTTAGCGCATTCCCCTTAGGGGGACTACATGGCCTAAACGCAAGTTTATAATGCCTAAAAATATATGATCGACTACAGTAACCAAAATCAGAAAAATATATGATATTCTGCAGGATATATGCTAGTTAGGTAGTGTGTTGAAAACATAATACAATTAACTTGATATGATAGAAAAAAATCACGAAGATACCTATAAAAACATATTTTAACGATTAAAAACCATACTAATATACATGCAAACATTCAAATTTTTTGTCAGATTATTCTACAAGTAACATACTAACGTAATAGTGTTTTAATTTTTTAGTCCAATGAACAGATTTTTTGTAAATCCATAATTGCTTCATATTTTGCAATAAATTACCAGGGTTGTGTCATCGCGCGTCTCTTTCTTTTCTATGCAATCCGACAGTGACCGCGCTTTAGGGCTTGTAAGCCCCTTAAGCTATAGGCTTCCTAGCTTAAGAGACAGGGTTTATATTTTGTTTATATAGATTTTTGTAGCCTTTTAACTTTTATACATTTGTACGTATAATTTTAGTATATCTATCATTGTGCTCAACCTGTGTCTACTTTGGATATAAAAAAGAAACATTATTTACATTACCAATACCGAAAGGATACCAATAAACTGCTATCGTATAATAAAACGATATTCATGTCAGAGGATATTACTAGATATCTGAAGTTTATGGCTACTATACTACTACAAACCACAAATAACTAAGTACCTACTAGCTTTTATTGTGCTGATAGTCATTGGCCAAAGCCAATATATCTTGTTGATAGATTAATTAATTTGTGAAACTGACACATAATTAGGTACAAGAAATGGCTGTCCAATGGGAAAAGGGATCGATAACAATTCTTTGAATTAACTCAATCATTAATTGAATAACAAAAAGCCTCCCGTCATTTTACGTTCATTCTAAAGAGGGGAGGGTACTAGTGACCCACCCTTTCTTCGCACGGTTTTTACGTTTCGACAAAACATGGAGATTTCTTTATTAATATTACTAGCGATATGCCGGGAGTTCGTCTGCAATCCGGATGAAAAGCCTATGTCCTTAACCAGGTCCATCTGTGCGCCTAACATCCAAAACCGTACAGCCGTTTTAACGTGAAAGCATAACAAACAAATAAACTCACTTTCGAATTTATAATATTACGTAAGGATTAAGATATAAGTTTTAAGTATTAAGGCTCCCGCAAACAGACGCGACGCGACAGCACGACACAAAGGCGCCGCTTGTCGCGCGGCACGCTGTGCCTTTGTATCTCGCTGTCGCGTCGCGCCAGTGTGGACGAGCCTTAATACTAATGGATTAAACACCTTCCGGAATAAATTATCTAAATGATGGTGATAACCGCATCCAATTCTGTTGCGTAGTTTAGAAGAATAATGCGGGACACACAGACAAATACAAAAAGCGACTTTATATATGTACTCGTACATGTACCTTAAAAGTATTGGTGGTAAAGAACCACCAAGGAAGTATTGGTGGTTGGTGGTGGTTGGTGGTAAGGATCGTAGTAGGTGGCGTTATGTAGTTTCTGCCTACCCCATGGGAAGAAGGCGTGAGTTTATGTATGTATGTAATAATGTAGCTTAGTAGACTTTGAAAGTAATCTAGTTTCATTTTTTTATCGTGCGCTTGCGTGAGGTTCGATTTGAACTTTACAGAATAATCCTCCTGACCGATTTCGGTTACGGTGGCCAATCTCAACCGAGATGAGCCAAGTATGCCGGAAATATTATAGTGCGCAAACACAGGTGCTCTCTCTGTTCCTTTACTCTTATAGTCCCGTGGGACGGCAATCCGACACGAACAGGGAGAGGTCAGGCGCAGGACCAACAGCTTTACGCGCTTTCCGAGGCACGGTGGTGTCACACCACCAACTTCTAAGCTCTGGGCTCTTATTGAGATTTTTTTAATGGGAAAACCCAATTACACTTTGCCCGACCTGGGAATCGAACCCAGGACCCCACGCTTGCGACCACGAAACCAACAGGGCTGTTAAATAATACCCTACTTGGTTAGGAACAGAGGCCCAAGCACACAACGTTAACGAAACGTAAATTCGAACGGTTTTTGTATGAAAAATACAATATAGCATTTTATTAAAATAATTAGCATATCGTCGTTGCGCGTGCAAAAGTCGCTATGTGTTATTTAGTTAAATTCCGTTTCTTATGCAGTTTTAATCGTTATTTCAATACACACATACTGTAAAAACAGCTATGTGATAAATGCAATATTTAAAGAGTTACGGAATGTAGCTATGTGACATTCATACATAGAAATTTCCATATAAACACGCTAAGTGTTATAATTTACATAGCTAAAATAAGTTTACTAAAGTGGAAGTAAAAATTGCGCCCGATATGTGCTTCACTGCACATAGCGAGTATTTTGGTCAAGTTCAGACTCGCTCGATCACGAAACGCACAGGTCGTGTGTCACATAGACAGTTTTGTCGATGTAATTGCTCATTGCAATTCTAGCAGTGAAGGAGAACGCATTCAAAATTATTTGCGCTATACTAAATAGTCGTAAAAAAATAAAAAGGTTGTTTGTAAGTGTGTAACGTGCTTACGTATTTATAGCAGTACCGAAACCGACCGAAATAATGTAAGTAAATTAATATAGTAAAAGTTTTGTTTTTCTAACTACCTAACAATTTTACAAAAAAAAAACATACATAACCTCTAAACTAACAGACTTATTGTATAAATTGCTGTTTCAAGTTTTACATTTTCGTTTTGTTCGTTATACGTTATTGATAAATTAATTATACCGTATAAATTGTTTGTAATTAACAATACATTAACAATGTTAATATAATTATGTCACGAGAGTGTACTAACACTTTATATTTTGGGTTTCTTTTTTAACACTAAAGCAACATGTGTGCTAGTCTGCTAAACGTAACATAATAGTTAATTATTATGAAGTAATTGATGGCGGTTTGTTATAATATTACTATGTACGGATTTTGCTTTAGTTGCTTTTATTTTTCTGGGTATTTACGTGGTGTGTACTAACGCTTTTTATTTTGCTACCTCTTTCAGATATATTTTTAAATATGTCAAGATTTTATAGAAGCAAAAAACTAATATCTTTATGTAGAGAAGATGAACGACAGGAATCAATTAATCGGTTGGCCAGAGAGCTCGAAAGAGAATCAGGTTTACTGTTTCAACCATCTGAAATATTGCCATCCAACAGTGAGGACCAAGATACAATGGACATTACTAGTGTGCATATTGAACATCCAAATAATATTTCAACGGCTGGAGTGGAAACTACTGCAGTTTACACAGGTACTACCCAATCTATAATAACTACAACAGCAGTTGATATTAGTGAGATTGTTAACCCCTGCTTGATAACCCAAAACGATTCTGAAATACCCAGCAATGGAATCCTAAGTTCAGGAGATTCGAATGAAGTATCTTATCAGTTAAATGATCAAACTGGTTGCTTAGAGCCTATAGTTCTCGAAAAAGAGAATATTTCTAGTAATTTACCTGAAAAAGAGGGATTTACAAGTGAGACAAGAAAGAGGAAGAAAAATCAGAAGATGAGGCTTTTGGGAAAACATTATACGGGACATAAGGTCAACAAAGTTGATAACGTTACAAAATTAGAAGAAATTTCAAAAAGCGACAGGCAACTAAGAGAAAAGCCATGTACTCACGGGGCAGAAAAGAAGTCGGACAGGAGTTATTTGTGTGCTGCAATAAATGATGAAATCAGGAAAGATTGTTTCAGATACTTTTGGCAACTACCAACATGGGACGCTAAAAAATCATACATAAACGGACTGATTCAGGCAAGAAAGATATTACGACGACGAAAAATTTCTATAGATGTACAGAGAAAATCTTTTGGGTTTGATTGCTATTTACCAGGATTTAACGGTGACAAGGTTCGTGTTTGTAAGGAATTGTTTCTGGCGACGTTTGATTTGAAAAAAGATATGTTTCAGCTTTGGATTAGATCTAATATAAATATATCAGAAAGTAGTGAAGGAACCCCTGTTCGAAGAATAGATAAGGTCCCTAACACACCAGGAACTACGACTAGGGCACTCAAATCTGATTCTGTTCATAAGTGGCTTGAATGTGTACCGAAAGTTCCAAGCCACTACTGCCGAGCAAATAGTTCCAAGATATATGTTGAAGAGTCTTTCGAATCTTTCAGCCACATGCATTCTGTGTATACTTCATGGTGCCAGACTAATAATGTGGATGCTGTGAGGAGAAAGAAGTTTCAGGAGATTTTAAAAGAGAAGAAAATTTCTATTTTTAAGCCACGCAAAGATCAGTGTGACATTTGTGTTGGCCACAAACAAGGGAATATTCCTGACGACGTTTATCAGCTTCATATTATAAAAAAAGATGAAGCTCGAGCAGCTAAAACAGAAGCAATTAAACAAATTTCAGACGATGTGATTGTAGTATCAATGGATATGCAAAGTGTTTTACTATGTCCTAAGCTACTTGTTTCAGAGCAGTACTATAAAATGAAACTAGCGCTACATAATTATACTTTTCATGTTAAAAACGACAAAAACGTATATTTATATGTGTGGCATGAAGGCGATGGAGGAGTAACCGCAAACAATGTCACTAGTTGTATAATTGATTTCATAGAAAAATATTGTTGTCAATACAAAAAAGTAATTTTGATATCCGACGGATGTGCCTACCAGAATAAAAATAAAACACTTTGCAATTCATTATCTAACCTCAGCACTGCAAAGGGCATTATGATAGAGCAAATTATCCTAGAAAAAGGGCACACGATGATGGAGGTAGACAGCGTACATTCAACTTTAGAAAAAAAGTTTAAAGGCCCCATCTACTCTCCATCTGACTATATATCGCGGATGAGAGATGCCAGACCATCACAACCTTACATTGTACATCACTTAGAGTACACATTTTTTAAATATTATGAGGATGTACCCGGTGGTTTTTCAAGCATAAGACCTGGAAGAAAAACCGGCGATGCAACGGTAACAGACATTAGAGGACTTCTTTATTTCAACGGTGATGTGAAGTACAAACTACGCCACACAGATGAGTGGAGCAATTTGCCGCAGAGGAGGACAAACACGGCACCCATAAGGGAACCTGTAAGCCTTTATTATGGCCCACTAAAAATTGATTCTACCAAATTTAGTCACTTACAAAGTCTAAAGCAATACATGCACCGCGATTACCACCTATTCTACGAAAATTTGAACCATTAATAATGTTCCATATTTTGATCTCCTTATTATTGATTTTGTTTGATTCAATAAAGTGATAATGTCATTTGATTATGAAATGTATTGGTTTTTTATTTCCTTTCTTATTAATTATTTATTTCTAAAAAAATAGCTATGTGTCATCGCACAGCCAGTTTCTTTAAGATTCCATATAATTATAAAGTAGTTATGTGCGCTAAATTCACATAGCTTGTATTTACGACTCAAATAAATAACTCTATGTGTCAAATTTGCCTATTATGTTTAATTTTGACATTATTAATAATTTTATCTATCCAAAAGTTATCTAAAACTACGTAAATTTGCTATATGTATTAAAGTAAAAATAAATTATTTGAATACACTGAGTATTTTTCGAGAAAATCAGTTTTTTGCGTCTCCTGTAAAGTGTGTAAAAAAACACATAGTGACTTTTGCACGCGCAACGACGATATTGGGTTTATTATTAGCATTTTGGTTTAAATATTTGTGTGAAGCATCTGAAGTACGCTGGTGTACATCAGCCAAGAGTTCTCACTTTATATTTCAACTTCTGTATAAGTCATAGTTACTTACCTGATGACTTAATGTACACCGTAACTGTTTATTTATTTATTTAACCATTTATGTACATTCATATATAAACAGATAAGAAGAAAGGAACAGAAAAATACGTACAAAGGTGAAGCCTATTTCTAAAGATATCTCTTCCAGCATCCCTGCGATAGGAGAGTATATTAAAGAGATGTAGACAACGTGTGTAAGAGTAGAAGGGAAAACAAAATACATAAAATCTAAAATAATTTTCCAATTTAAATATAAACATACAACATGAGAATATACTTACATACATACATACTTCTAAAATAAATATCACTACAATATATAAAAATAGAATGTAATTTAAATAATAAATACATGCGCAACTATGACAAAGTGGAAAGATAGTGTTCTTTCACTCTACTTTTAAATACTGCAACAGTTTAGCAGTTCCTAATGTCAAACGGAAGTGAATTCCACAACCGTACCGCGTGCACAGTGAAAGAGTAGGAGTAAAAGTCGGTTGAGTGGGGAGGGCATTTGAGGAGTTTTTTAAAATGCGACCTGCAAGGCGGCGGGCGTAGGAAAAGGGTTCCCACAGATAGGATGGCGTTTTAGGGTTGTGATGTATGTTAAATAGCAGACACAATATCAGAGAGTTCCTGCGAAATCGAATAGGGAGCCATTTGAGTATCTTGCGAAAGTTAGAAACGTAATCATACTTTTAAGGTTAAAAACAAAACGAATACAGATATTTTGCAAATGCTCAAGTTTATTTAAAAGCTCCTCGGTGGCATCCAAATAACAGGCACTAGCGTAGTCTATGATAGGCTGTATAAGAGTTTGAACAAGGGAGATTTTGGTGTTCAAGACCAAGGAAGCTCTGGAAGTATTTCAACGAACGGAACGTGTAGTGCACTTTGCGACTGACTTGAGCAACATGGGCAGTCCAGGATAAGTAAGAGTCCATGGTCAACCCCAGATTTTTAACCGTTTTTGCGTATTATATCTGAACTCCATTCAGACAGAGTGGTGACAACGATGCAACATCGAGCCTATTCCGCATATACCTGCCGCCTATAATTATGGCCTGGGAATTCTTAGGGTTGATCTGTACATTATACCGCGACCACTCACTAATCAAATCCAGGTCTCTGTTCATAGCAGACACAGCGGCATTCGCGTCTTGCATCAATAATTGATTGTAAAGCTGCAGATTTTCGGCATAAAGCTGAAAGTGGGAAGAGATGACTCTGGTGACAGAGTTAATGAAAATAGAAAAGAGAAGAGGAGAGAGAACGCCACCCTGAGGCTAACCCGCGGTAAGAGAGCATCAGTCAAAAGAAGATTCTTCGAGACGAACCCGCTGCGACTGGCCTTTAAGATAGGAGTCGAACCAACCAATAGTAGAAGAAGATAAACTGAAAGATGTAAGTAACCCTAGAAGGATATCGAAATCGACAGAGTTAAAGGCACTGCTAAAGTCCAGAAGTACAAGCAAGGAGAGAGATTTGTGGTCCATAGCCCAGCGGATGTCATCAGTAACCTTCAAAAGGGTCGTTACTGTGCTATGACCAGGTCGAAAACCAGATTGAAAAGGACTAAGAAAGTCATTCGAAGATATAAATAAGGCAGAAAGTTGCTGATGAACAATGTGCTCAAGAACTTTGGAGAGATATGGAAGGATAGAAATGCTTATAAAGCTACGATTACAAGGCAGATGTGAATGGAAACCCCAGGAGCGGACGCCCTAGGAGGACATTTATATTGACCTTATTGGTGATGTTTTTCAGAAAGGTCAGGTGCTTAGCACTTGCAACCGGCGGCGTGTGTGTATGACTAGATGTATTAACCTAAACGAAGAAATAGTAGTATGTAGGGATCTTAGCAGGTGGCGTTCTGTAAGGCGTGAGTTTATGTATGTGTGTCTAAAGTTAATATTTTCTAAAGTATGTAGTTTAAGAAGCAACGTTTCTTGAGGTTCTTATAACTCAAGGCCATTACGACAACCTTTAAATAGCCAATTCATTATAGTACAAATAGATAGTTAAAAAACTATTTCGCGAACAGGTGACTCGTCCCTCAAAATGGTACGGTTGAACTAAACTATCGATAAAATTGATTATCTTCGAAAATTAACATCGTTTAATCCATCAAGCCAATTACGACTTTAATTTTACCACCTAAAGTTGAAATTTCACTGTCGCCACTGAAAATTTCAAGATGAAATTGCTAATCTGTTCGCGCCTCTATCGTCTTACAGCCACGGTTTAAAATTGTTTAACACCAAGAATATTTCGTTGCCAATTTCCCTTTAATACACAGTAATTCGATTCATTTCACGCTGTTTAAGATTTCGGTCTTGATATTATACCTAATACCTATTACATTTAAAAGCAACACAAAGTAATATTGATTTTAAAAAGTAGGACACTTCACAAATGTTTTGCAAGTCAAGTGCTCTATGAATGCAATGAAAGAAACTAGAATTGGAAATTGTACAAATTGAAAACCTATAAAATTGGTAACAAATGTTACTCAAGCTCTTCATGTTATTTGGAAATACATGACATTTACCGAAATAACAAGTAAAAATATCGATCAAATTAATTGCTTTAAAATCAAATGAAATGATGTTAATTACTGCAAGTAGATCTATAAAGACACTTTTACACATCAATTTTTTAGGTCAATATTTTAAAACTACGTGTCGCCGACAATTCCTAGTTGATTGATCCCTGAGAAGAAATGCTGACACTCACTCAGAGGGGGCATTCAAGTATTACGTAAGCAGAATTTTTGTAATTTTTACCCCCCCTCCAGCCCGCCCCCTTGTCAGCAAAAGTAAGCAAAGCTCCTACCCCCCTTCTATGCTGACGTAAACATTGTTTTTTTTTAAAATGCTCAGCTTTCTTCATTGCCATAATGAGTCTAGAAATAAGGAATTTATAGACTATAACGGAAATTAATGCCAATTTAAAACGGTATTAATTTATTTTTTTATCACTATCCAAACCCCTCCGTCCTCAATGTCATCAAAAATAAGCAAAATAAAGACCCCCGCCACCCCCCTTTGGTGCTTACGTAATACTTTAATGGAACCAGAGGTCTTTAAAAGTCTTTAAGACATCTTTAAAAGTCCAAACATTATTATTAAATTTGGAAAATCCAAAAGTGCACGACTCATAATGCTCATTTAATTATAAAATATAAAAAAAAAAAAAAAACTTAAGTCGTTCAAAATTAATTGCCGAAAAAACAGCTGTAGTAGGAAGAAGGTACTGCACAAGCGCCCTGGTGGAATAAATGTACATAATATCTATAGATATATCACCATCCATATGTTAATTTTCTATGGATATAAATAGATGTACAGTCTTGTAGTTTTCGTTTTTTATTAATTGTAATTAAACGACACTGAATTAATTAGCCATTTGCATTCAGTGACCTACAATTGTCGATTAGAATTAAAAAAAAAAAAAAAAACTCAAATAATGGATTTTTTCACAAGTTACAGTGTTTCCGGGTTTCACACATGACGGACAGGATTTTTTTTTGACCTATTTTGGTGTTTTTTTCCAATTCTATTGCAGTAAATCAATTTTTAAAAAGTATGAAATTAATCTCCATTAAATTACCTCGACAATAGTATGCAAAATATCTTGATTCCGTGAACTAACAAGGCTATAATAATAAAAATAGCCGCCAAAATGAGGCGAAAAAAATTTTTCGATCGTAAAGCACTCTCTGATGCTTCGCATCATGAGTCGTGCAATTTAGATTTTATGTTAATCTACCAATGCATGGCCATTTTACATTCGAAAATGTTTATTTATATATAAACTAAGTAGCTTCAGCCCGCGACATCATTCGCGTGAAATTTCGGAACCCAAACCCATCGCGTCGCATCGCATCGTCCGCCCGCGCTATTACCTCGTATTCGCTTAGCATTTTATTTAGTCTTTTTTCTCTTTGCTCAGCTCCTTAGGGTCGTAGTGTGATGTTAAATAGCCCTATAACCTTCCTCAAGAATTGGGTTATGAAATGCAAAAAGATATGTTCAAATGCGACTAGTACTTGTAGAGGTTAGCGCGTTTAAACAAACAAAATCTACAGCTTTATTATATTATATACATAACTAACATCACGCCTGTAATCCTCGTAGGGCTAGGCAGAGGTGTACCTACCTCTAATACACCCACATTTCGCCAGTTATGTTTAAGTCTCATGTAATAGGGGGCGAGCCTTTTGCTATCAACCGGACTCAAATCCAGACTCCGGGCTGCTACTGAGAAATCCCTGACGGAAAAACCCAATAAGACTTTGCCCGATCTGGGAATCGAACCCAGGACTTCATGCTCGGCAGTAGGGCTTGAGATCAGTAGACCAAAAGGCAGTCGAGATTAATTATAATTATTAAACATAAATTATATTAGATGAGGCTTAGTTTTAGGTCTTAATGTACCAATATGCTTTTTCTCATAATTGTTAATAGATTATTTTTATCAGTTGAACTTAAATTTTACTGTCCCAATTATTGAAATGTAAAGTGATGGCCTGAAACACAGGTTTGAATTAACCTAGATCGGGCGGGGACCTTATATTGTAATTCCGAATCATCATTACTTGCACCTGTCATTAAATTTTAGTTTTAGTTTATTTTTAGGCACTATAATTGTATGGAAAATATTACTACTGTTGACTAAATGTAAACTTTTTGTAAATGTTTTATTCAATAAATATTATTATTATGTCGTTTATTTATTTATATTCTTATTTATATACATTTTTAAATATTCTTATAAAAACATAGAAAAAACATTTAAAAATTTAAAAAATTGTGGTCCGCCGGTATCGGGAGCAGGGTCCAAGTTACCGGTGGTTAGGGCTCCAGAGACAGGAACCTCACGATGCGAGCCGTATCGAGGCGTACGTACTGCCTTCTGAATCAGGCCCTTGATCCAACCGCCTAACGAGAGCCAGAATATATAATGTCATAATAAGTAAGTAATGTCTAATACAGTCAACACATAATTGGCAATACAAATAAGATAATTTTAATAAAAATAATAAAAATAAAAAATAAATCGGACTCCAGTATTCAGCCTAATTATATTATATTATCATTATGCACCCAAATTTCTATCCGACAGGTATTCATTAATTGTGTAGTATGTCTTACTTATCAATAGATTATTGAGTTGCTTACACATACATTTTGACCGCGTAGGTATTGAACATCAAAAATGGATCTCTTAGTTGGTTTTGGTGTTGGTGTTGGTGTTTGGTTATTGGTATTGGTGTCGGTGTTGCTGTGACCTCTTGGTTGGCTGTCACCGATAACACCAAGGTAACACTGCTAAGTGCTGCCTTAAGTTCTGAGTTGATCTCCACGATTAGTGACAAATGCGTGCACTGACTGGACAGGTCCACTCATTCTGTGTGGTTTTTCCTCAAAAGACCATTTCAGACACAAATCTACATGGTCTTCACATGATCTGACCAAGATTATGTCTGGACTTTAAAAGAGACTGTGAACTCTGAGTTTGTTTCGGCCTTTCTTCTCAGAGTAGTCAGATAGGAAACGCCGACCGCCGTCTAGTTTTAAAAATATGATTGACGTGTAAAAGTGTTTGTACAAACCTACTTACAGAAATAAAATCATTTATCATTTGCTATTTCAGCAAGTTTGGATGGCAAGTATTCAATGGGATGACAAGTTACCCGATCAAATTAGCAAGGAATGGCTAAACATTAAAGGTGACATGCACAAAATCAATAAATTCAATTTGGAGCGTTGGTTGGGTACAGGAGAAAACAACACGCTTGAATTACATAGATTCTGCGATTCTTCTAATAAAGCCTACGCATGCGTTGTTTATTGCAAGACAGAAAACAACGGCAAAACCAAGTTCTCGTTAGTAGCAATAAATCCATCAATGGAATAGTTCGTCTACTCATTGACATAACATAACACAACATCACGCCTGTATTCCCCGAAGGGTTGGGCAGAGGTGTACCTATGCACACCCACATTTCACCAGTTATGTTTTAAGTCCGATGTACTAGGGGGCGAGCCTATTGCCATCAACAGGGCACAAATCCAGACTCCGGGCTGCTACCGAGAAATTCCAGATGGAAAAACCCAATAACACTTTGCCCGACCCGGGAATCGAACCCAGATCCTCTTGCTCAGCAGTAGCGCTTGCGACCACTAGACCAACGAGGCAGACTCATTTACATAACATTTAATAACATACCTTCCAAGTACATAACAATTTCACTATTGGGCATTACACCCCAACATTCTATGAAACAGCAGTTTTTTTGTTATAACTGACGAAGAATTTCTACTCTCTTCCTACTTTACTTTTTATTTATTAAAATTTTTGGTTCTTTTAAATTTATTTTTATTTTTACGCCGACGAAGTCGCAGGCAGAAAAGGTACTTAAAAATATAGGTAAGCAAACTAATTTGAATTTCATGCTAAAAACAAGGAAGTAATTTTAGATTGAGCTCTATAAACAACGCCAGTTTAATTAAAACGTAGATTCCTTTTTACACAATACTTCAAGAGTACGAAGGCTGCTTACTACGTCACGCTATTTTATTAACGGTCGCAATGCAATAATGGCTAGTAATCAATAATGAAATATAGCAAAGATCAAAGATCAATGGAAGAACTTGCTACATCTGTTCTAGCCAGAACAACAACAAGAGTTTATTCAATAGAGGCTATGCACATACCAGATGCACCACTGACTACCTGTATTATTGTCTCTCCTTCTCCCTTTAATCCATCCAAAGGTTGTCTGTAAAAGATCGCTTTTAGCGATAAGACCGCTCATTGTCTCACCCTATGTAAAACTTCTACATTTATATCTGTAATTTTTATGGTTTACATAATAAAGAGTATTCTATTCTATAAACGCAGGTTTTTTGTAAAAAGGTTTTGAAAGTTGACTGCCTCTTGGTCCAGTGGTCGCAAGTCCTACTGCTGATCACGAGTTCCTGGGTTTGATTCCCAGGTCAGCAACCGTCAGATTTTGTCAGTTATGCCCTTGTCCTACCGAAGTTGCGATATAGTATACAACATTATAAAAAAGTGCCCCATAATTGGTCTAAATGTCGCAAGGGTGACTACTGAGTGAGGGATTCTGGGTTCAATCCCCAAGTTGGATCAAGTATTATTGGAATGTCTTCTTCTGATGGGGAATTTGTTGCGCCACTTCTCCGCAGGTAAAGCACTTGGAAGTGGTAAATTCAAATTCAAAATTATTTATTTTGGTACAACTAGATCCAAAGTTTAGTACACAAAAACTTAGAAGCTAATGTTAGTACTTAAATAAAATTACAAAGGACAACATGCATTCATCAACACATCTAATTTTATACACAAAAAGGCCCCTGTGCTGTGACACCCCGCCCCGTCAAGATAACCAATAGGGATACTTACCTTAAAAGATCATCACACGAACAAAATACCTGAACACAGGTGCACGCACATCGTATAAGGTGGGCGTTTTGAAGGACTATCTCATATAATTTTGACGTTTAAAAAGTGCTGATTTTAAGCCTAGTTTGAATAAATTACTTTTGATTTTGATTTCTCCGTAGCATCTTGGAGTTTGGATGTGACCCGGTTTATGTCAATAAGCTCGCCCCCTATTACACCGGACTTAAACATGACTGGCTGCCCACTCCCTAGAAAAATACAGGCGTGAAGATTAAAACCAATCTAAAATACCTCCTGATATAATCTAAAAGAAAAAGGTTCCAGCTTACTATTAATCCACATTAATCTACGAAGCTTTAATAACCAGAAATAACAAAATTATTATTAATTATTTACGCAAGAACCCGCTAAGGTAGCTAATAATTTACATCTCAGATATTGGCGATATTCCCTTGGCTAGTTAATTAAAAACTCCGAGTTGAAAACCGACTTCGCAAAATAAAACGTATTTGCATTAAACCTTTTTAGTTTAACAATTTCAGATTAAAAATTAATTTAATTTCACCACATTGGACGGTTTTAGATTCGAAAGTCTTGATTTTTATGTTTTTTTTGGAGTCACGATTGTTTATTGTTTGAAGGAAAATGGTGGAATATTTTACTGGTTGTTTTTTTTAAATCGTTGAGCGATTTTTGGTAGGGGCAAAACTTATGGGTTGGCGTCACCGACATGCTAACGTCACCGACATCCTAATGTGACGTGTTGCGCCAGGCTGGCGACGCGCAGCGGCCTGTGTACATATTGGGGTTTTCACTTCTGTCGGCAGCCCCCATGAGTGCCTATTTTTTTTTTCATGAAATTTTGTTTTTATTCCAATAGTCGTACTATGACGTGTTCATACCATCATGGTTCCATTGCGAAAAAGAGATAGTGCTATCGGTCATATATAGCTCCGTCTCTCTTTCACGCTGGAACAATGATGGCTTTAATACGTCATAGTACGGCCGCTGGTAATAATGTAAAATAATATAAAAATGAATCCCTATTTCCCTTGGTCGCGCCATCACGCGTGAACGGCTGGACCGATTTCACATATTTTTTTTTGTTGTGTTCATTATTGTCAGGAGAAGAATCTTATCGAATAAAAAAGTAAGGAAGTTGATCGGAACGGTAAAAAATTTAAGCAAACTTAACGCCAATATTAATTTTACATAACTGTCAGTTGTTTGAAATAACTGTCAGCGATTGACAGAATGCGCGCTGCAAATATCGTTTAACACAGATGGATCGGTTGATAAATGAGTCAATAGTTTTAGTTTTAGTCAATAGTCAAAACTAAAACTAAATTACATATGACATTCATAGTTAAGACAGGACAACGTCTGTCGGGTCCGCTTGTGTAAAATAAAAACAAACAAAATAGATCTATAATCACGAGCACAAAACAGAAATAGTCGACAGCTGCACGTCATGACTGTGACAAGAAGGCTTCCACTCAGCGTCACGTATCGTACGTGCCGTGTGACGTATGTGTTTGAGTAGGCGGTGTTCTGTAGTTTCTGTCTACCCCCATGGGAAGTATGAGTGAGTTTCACAAAACTGTGACTTTCACATAGTGATATCATCTCAAACAAAATTATTGGATACAAACACTGCTTTTCAAAATATCATGTAAGTACAGTAGGTAGGCCGTGCTTCGGTGGTAACAGGTCTCGGAGGTATACAGGCCTCATATATTATACTAGCTTCTGCCCGCGACTTTGTCCGCGTGAAGTTTCTTTTTTCCCGAAGGCGTAATGCCAGACTGTATTACCTGAGTTGAGCTGCACGATTACTGCTAAATGCGTGCACTGACATGTCCACTCAATTTGTGTGGTTCTTTCCTCAAAATAACATTTCAGATACCAATCTACATGGTCTTCACATGATCTGACCAAGATTATGTCTGAACATTAAAAGAGACTGTGACCTCTGAGTTTGTTTCGGCCTTTCTTCTCAGAGTAGTCTGATAGGAAACGCCGACCTCATCTAGTTTAAAAAATATGACTGACGTGTAAAAGTGTTTGTACAAACTTACTTACAGAAATAAAATCTTATATCATTACCACAGACACAGGTTGCTCTGTGCTTGCAGGTAGTTTGCTTTAAAGAGTGAAGGCATAGTACATACCGACAATACACACAACACAATGACACAGAAACACACAGACAATGATCAAACAAAAATGAAAAAAATGATGATGAATGATGAAATGGTCAAATGATGATGATTGTACAGACAATGTCTCTGTTGAAATACATTTTGCTCTTTAGTGTTAGGAGTACCAAGAGGTCCAGCAAAGATTATGGATGTCTGTGGTAATATACAGTCTGGCATTACGCTTCCCGGAGCCACTCTGTCGCATCGCATCGCCTGCCCGCGCTATCACTTCGTTGTGTGGCTCCTAAGGGTCTTAGCGTGATGTTAAATAGCTTATAACTTTCCTTAAGAATTGGGCTATCAAGTGCAAAAATAAATTTACAAATCCCACCGGTAGTTCCAGAGATTACCTCCTACATACAAATATACAAACAAACAAATTTTACCTCTTTATAATATAAATATATGACGGAGAAGGTACGTCTCTCTCGTTATCATTCGCTTCCGAAGCCCAAGTACTAACGGTGAGAAAATTATACGTTCTTCGCTCTATTTTACGCCGACATTCCACGATGCCACTAGATAGCAAGCTATGTAATCGGCGGGATGGCTTTCCTATCTGTGAGTCTGTCCAATGTCGTACTGCACTTGCGCGGCGACACTATCGTGCCCAAAGCGCAGTAATGTATAACAAAATAAACAAAAATCTTTCAATTTATAAACTAACCCTACATAAAGTCAAGCAGACTCTTAAGCCATGGCTACTGTCGCTGAACTATGACGAGACAGAGAAAATCATCATATCTATTTCGTAACATTAAAACCCCTCCTGATCAATTCATTGACACACAAACACACACACATACATACACACATACATACATACATACATACACACACACAAACATACACACAAACACTCGCAAACTCAATGCAGGCTTCTTTTAACCGTTTTTAGTTTAGTTTAATTAACTTTTTTTGTTGTTACCATATTCTTTTTATTTTTTGTTAATCTTTTTGCATAAGATTCTGTAATATCTCCTACAGGGAGAGGGCACTGGCTCTTGTAACACAGGTATATCACCTAGCACAGGAGTCAGGGACTTCACACTATTTTGTAACCAATTTCTTGTGTAATAAAGATTATTATTATTATTATTATTATTATCATCAGCCATATTTTAACCAATGTGGGCGTACTTTGGATTACGCAATAGAAAAGCGGTTTGCAATTCAAACCAAATTATGATTTACGATCCAACTAATCACATTAGCAATTCACACACTGTAGGTACACGACACAACTATACGGAACGCGTAACAGTTTCTAAACGTGTTCACTGCTTGACCGCCACCGACCAACTCTGCTTATATTCTGGTCGAGCGTTATGTGGTAGACTCTGTCGAGCGCCGCCTGGTGGCGCTGGCGTCCCGATTAGTCAAAGTCAAACGATTGATTTAACGTATTTGCGACATCAATATTTTTTTTATTTTATATTATCGATTAAAACTCCGTACTAAGCTAGGCCAGCTCAATGTCATAGTGTTATTACCATCGACGACGTGCGGTCTACTTTACCTATGTTATATTTTAAAATCAGCGGGATAATTGCGTAACATACTAACAGTGGGACCAATAGGCTTCATTTTGACAATTGAAAAACATTCATTGCGTTCTTTACGTTGTTGAGCTGACAAATTTTTCGAACATATGAAGCAATGGATTAATAATATCATTCAAAAAACTTTTTTTACAAAAAAAACAACCGACCTCAAAAAAAAACACTACAAAGTGAAAAATAACTTTAATTTCGGAAGTCGGTGTCTATGTATCTGTATTTTGTTTTTTACCACCGACTTCTGAAATTAAGGTTATTTTTCACTTTGTAGTGTTTTTTTTTGAAGTCGGTTGTTGTTTTTGTAAAAAAGTTTTAAATTTTTCACTTTTTAGTGAGTCAGTTATTAATAAATCTATGTTACAATAGCCTAATGTCAACTGCTTATCACCTTTTACAAAATATTCCTTTTCCCGACGCAGGGACGTTAATTGTTGAGGAGTTCTCCTGTTAAGAACCAAAACTACTGGAGCTGATGGTGAAGCCACCAACAGCTCCATTTCACCATATGCATTGTGACGAGCATAAATTGCTTAGCTACCATATTAAAATCGAATCGCAACCCGTGAAATACTTATTATTGAGAAGTTCCGGTGGCCACCTCTGGTCTTCATCATCAGTTCCACTTCACCAAATGGTACTTTCCAAGAGCAAATGCACGAGTTACTATAAAAACACCCAAATCGCTATACGTGTGCCTATAAATTTTGAGGATTTCCCTCGATTTCCATGGGATCCCCTCATCAGATTCTATCTTGGTGACAATGGGACCACCTGAAGAGCATACCCTTTCAAACAAAAAAAGAATTTTCAAAATCGGTCCACAATTGACGGAGAAATCGATGAACATACATAAAAAAAAAAAAACATACATACAATCGAACATATGACCTCCTCCTTTTTGGCAGTCGGTTAAAAATAATTCAGATTGTGACAGATAGTGTGTTACGTAATTAGGGTGCTGATCATAATTTGATGATGAAAACTGAAGTGTTTTCGACTTTCGCCTCGATTTGTATACAATATGTCCCGGAATTTGCGCACACCACCTAACACCCCAATTAGAATACCTAAAAATTAAAAATCCCGTGTCACAGTGTTTGCTATCGAACTCCTCCGAAACGGCTTGGCCGATTTTTATGTTTTTTTTTGTGTATATTTGGTAGGTCTGAGAATAGGTCCTACAGTATATTTCATACCGCTGCGGGTGAAATCGCGGGGTACAGCTAGTTATGTTATAATTTTAATACAGACAAAGAATTTTTACTATTATGTATAAAACATTGCTTATTTATTAAATTAGTTATGCTGATTGTGGGAGAAAAATATGGTTACATTACAAATCTACGCACGCACACAGTCGCACACGTATAAGGATCTAGCGTAGTAGGTACTTCGTCCACTTTGGTTTGTTTTGACTATACAGCGGAAGTGTGACTGTAATTTACGTAGTTTTAATTATTTTTGGTACTAAATTGACCCACCTATATTAAAAATTACAGGAATCCGTTTAGTAAACGACTCTGAACAAACTACTTTCATAATGTACATTCATTCATTTACACATTGTGTACCGGACGGGCGTGATCGCTGGACTCGACGTGTATCGTGTCGTAGTACCTATCTCCCATATTATCAACACTGTAATTGAAACATTGTAAAAGTCCCTTATTTTTAAAAGAGTACCTAACCGTGGAGTTTCTTGCCGGCTCTTCTCCATAGGAAACAACCAATTGGAACCGTGCACCTAGGTTCTGACGTTTCATAAGTGCCCATGTTGTTTTATGTGAAATAAAATATTTTGATTTTGATATCCAGAATATACAGCATCCGGATACGCCCCTCACTGTCTCAGCGGCGCTGACGTCCTGTACCGACAGGTTGCAGATATTTTCCGATTGTCACTATATCCTGAGGTCTAAATGGATACGGGTATGTTTTGAAGAAGTAATAACACAGAAACTTCACTTTTCAGGGGTTTTATTTTGAAGCACTAGATGAATATAGAGTACACATTGTATATTTCTTGTTGATAAAAAACAATCTGAATAGCCTTTTTCCCAACTAAAATCATCATCAATCATTAGCGACCTATAATATTCCCACTGCTGGGACACAGGCCACCCTCTCCCAACTTCATTGGGGTCGAAATCCCGTGTAACTGGATGCAGCTGAATACCAGTTTTTTATATGGAGCGACTACCCATCAGATCTCCACAAACCAGTTACTGGGTAACACGATAACCCTTGGTAAGGCTGGTTGTCAGAATTTCGGGCTTCTGACTAGTCTTTAACGACTGTCAAAGATCTACGAATGACAGCCGGGATCAACGGCTTAACGTGCTTTCCGAGGCACGGAGGGGTATCGATATGTAGGTAAAGGATGGTCACCCATCTATGAACCGACCGCGGAAAGCGTAGCTCAACCTTCGACCGATCACTTAGCCACGAGCCCCCCATTTCTTGTTGATAAATAGACAACAATACATCTTCGAATCTGCTGTCACCCAGGTCAAGACATCTTTATATAAAATTTTACCACTTCATTGTGCTTCGTTGTAAAAACCTAGGCTTTTTACAAACACATTTTTTGCGGCTGCAAGAAGTCTGCAACGGTAAATAAAACCAGATATTGCAGACAGTGGAAACCAAACAGGGGCGAAGAATCGAGAAATACTTACAGCAAATATTTCTAACTATTGAAATACATGGAAAAACAACCCAAAATACACATTTGTTCTTAGTTAAGTTTAAAAAAATCCCAAGTGTTTAAGAGGCTTACAAGAGCTAAAGCGCGGTCACTGTCGGATTGCATAGCAAAGAAAGAGACGCGCGATGACACAACGCTGGTAATTTATTGCAAAATATGAAGCAATTATGGATTTACAACAAAACTATTCATTAGACTACAAAATTAAAACACTATTACCTTAGTATGTTACTTGTAGAATAATCTGACAAAAAATCTAAATGTTTGCATGTATATAAGTATGGTTTTTAATCTTTAAAATATATTTTTAGGGGTATCTTCATGATTTTTTTCTATCATATCAAGTTAATTGTATTATGTTTTCAGCACACTATCTAACTAGCATATATCCAGAAGAATATCATATATTTTTCTAATTTTAGTTACTGCAGTGGATCATATATTTTTAGGCATTGTAAATTTGCGTTTAGGTCATGTAATCCCCTTAACTTTCCAAAATGTGTGTTTAGTTAAAAAGTTACATATTTGCCGCAGTTTTTAATAATGTAATAGTTTGATCACTTCTTCACCTGAAGGTAAGCAATGATGTGGCGGATGATGGCGCACGCCTTGAAGTAACCTATCTAAACGAGGTCATAGCTATAAGGAAACTCATAACCCGCCTGGCAGTTCCATGCCCTACACTGCCTACGCACAATAATGAAATGAAATTGTTTATTCTATAAACAGGATATCGGAATCGAATTAACATGACTTAAACAAAAAAAAAATAAGCAAGATGGAGTTGCCATTTCATATTTGACTACCCCTGACAAGAATTGACGTAACAAACTTATGGAAACAACTCAATAAAACGAAAGAATAATAGGTATAATTAAAAAACCTCCGACACAAAAAATAACTGATGACCTTGAAACGGCTGAACCGATTTTGATAAAACATGTCTAAAAACCACCGCTAGAAAACTAGCTTTCAGGAAATAGCATACATATTAAATCGGAAAGGGTTTGACACCTTATCAACTCGAGCCATTCAGTATTCTTTGTATGAAACTCCCTACTGCAACACACACCAATCGGAACCGCAATCGCCTCGCCTCGGGGTCGGTGAGCCGTAAGTGCGGCGTCGCCTAGATGTAGTCGAGTTGACGTATCGGAGCTGCTGATCCGCTTTGGTTACGTGCTTACGTTAGTTTGACACCTGTTTGACGACGCGGCGAAAGGCGATCCCATTCCGAGTTGATATGTTTGCTATGACCTGTCAAATAAAAGAAACCGCATCTAAATCGGTTCACCCATTTAAGAGCTACGGTGCCACAGACAGACACACACATATAGCGGTCAAATTTATAACTCCCCTCTTTTTGCTTCGTGGGTTAAAAATAATTTATTCTGCACAAACAATACGCACATTACAAAACATGGTGTTGCCTAAGGGTTTTGTACTCTGGGTGGAGTATCCACCGTATAGCGGACGTGGCATTCATACCGCGGGGCGCGTTTACCGACAGCAACCTCAAATGCAGAAACACATAGCTCCGGATCAAATATCGCACACCTAGTTAGAGAGTAGCACAACTCAAAATACTTACCTTTTTTTCAGGAACAGCAAAAAACGATTTACCTATTTAAAATGATTGTTATAAAATGTTGTTTATTATAATAATAATAATAATAATAATAATAATATTTCTTTATTGTCATAAATATTTTTACAAAAGTAGTGAGGCCCTGACTCCTGCGCTAGGTATAGTACCTGTGTTACAGGAGCCAGTGTCTTCTCCCAATAATTATGAGTCGAGTTTTATGCAATAAGAATTAATCAAAAACACATGTACAGAAATTAAAGTAAAAAATAAAAGATAAAAGAGAAAATTATAAACACGAGAAACATTTCCCAACTTGGAGTAATTTAAAAGAGTGTTAGTGGTATAGTGTATGAATATGGTGTGTAGTGTTTGTGTGAATGTGTAATGTTGGTATGTGGTGTGTGATGTTAAAGTATATACTATTTTAAAAGGAGTTCGGTTTGTTCATAGTCATGCGTAAGTAGCCATGATTTAACCTTACTTTTAGCTTCCTTCATTGTGAGAGGATTTATTTTAAGCTCTTTGTTTGTCATATTATATAAATGAATAGACAAATACTTATGTTGTTTTCTAGCTGATGCAGTTCGACATTTAACTGATAAACAGATGTTTCGTGTAGTACGTTTTTTTAGAACACTGTTATCGTATGGCGTGATAAGGTGCTGTTTGATGACAATATCTAAAATATACATCTGCCGTGCCGTTATATTACTAAGATATTAATTTGCACAATTAATATCTTAGTAAAATAATAAACAACATCGTACAGATTCCGATTATCGCAATAACTCGATTTTGGATTATTTTGACTTGTGCCACCCTTTAACTAGGTGTGCGATATCTCTATACCCAACAAATATTTGTTTGTTGTAACTTATATCTATATAACTATACTAATAATAAAGCTGAAGAGCTTGTTTGTTTGAACGCGCTAATCTCTGGAATATCAGCAAAAAATATTTTTGCACTGATAGCCCATTTCTTGAAGAAGGCTATTTAACATCACGCTACAAGAATCGAGCAAAAAGAAAAAAGTCAAAAAGAACGCTAAGCGAAAACGAACTAATAGTGCGGGCGGGCGATGCGATGCGACGCTATGGGTTGGAGGAACAGGAAATTTAAAACAGCAGCTTATAAATTAGCTTATAAAATATTATCTAATTAAGTAATTATATGTAAGTCTTTAATTATATTTAACCATTGATGATAATCATGACGTTTTAAATATATGTAGGTATACCTAATTTGGACTTCATACAAACTCATAACATCCTTACATCATTCTCCTTCGAAGGGGCAGGCAGAGCTCGGTATACACTCACATTTTACTAGAATCGCCTTCCGCTATCAATATTTATTTATTTATTAAAATTTTATGCACAAGTAAAGAAATACTTTACAAAGAGGGACTTAATACCTGAGGCATTTTCTACCAGTCTATATGGGACTTAAATATAATAAGCGTAATGCTAGTGTAGCATTCATGCCGCTAAATCTAGTGAGATGGACACCCAGTTTCTGAATTGAGAATTTAAAGTTGAGAACTTGTCAAATTCTACTTTAGCATTACTTAACGTAGGGTCGCAACATTATGCTGAACGATGGCCGTTTTGCGTGGCTGTGACGCATATTTTCCCACAACTTGTACTCTTTTGTGTTTGTGTTCTTTCTTTGCGTCATGTTTAGCGCAAATAAACGTATTTTATTTCTTACTTTCTTTCTTAAGGTAAAAAGCCTATGAAATTCAAAATTTATTTGCATAAAACGTAAATTTTGAATTTCGCGGGCTACGTTGAAGGGTAAGTAATGCCAAAGTTGACTTTCACAGTTCTCAACTTCAATTTCTCAATTCAGAAACCGGGTGACAGTTCCTTTACAATGCAAAAGAAGTAGCTCTTACCTCTTTAAATAAATATTTCACTAAACCGGAGCAAAATTGCAACTGCAAGCGTACGCCACCGTAATAAGAAACCAAAAAACTTACACACAGTCAGAATTCCCGCGGAAATCGATTAAAAACAAGACGAACCGAATTATAACGCTATGTACACAATTCGGTTCAGCAGACGACAAGGTCAGCGACCTCAGTTTTTACTGATGAAGCAAGAGCCAGTTACAGGAGCTGATGGTCGGCACACGAGTTTCGTCAGGTAGCCTTGAACGGGTAGACGGGCGGGCAAAACGCAGCGGGTAAAACGCTTCAATAAACTATGGTCTGTTCCAAAAGTATTTGATGAAAATGTAAACAAATGGATCCGAAAACGTACCTGTGGATGCCAATTCCTAGTGCCACTTACAAATTAAGTGGTTTAATTTGATTATTTGATTACGTAAACCCATAATTCTAATTTTAAATCACCTGATATATCTATATAAATAAAAATGAATCGCCGAAATGTATGTACGCGCATAACTTCCAAACGACTGCACTAAATTGTATAATTCTTTTTTTTTTGTGTTCGTGATTGTCAGGACAAGGTTTGTATATAAGAAAATTTAAAAAAAAACGTGAGTGTGATACAGAAGAGGTAGATAGGTAGGTAGGTACGGTAGGTAGGTAGGTAGGTTAAGTAACCTACCTACCTACCCTACCCTACCTACCTACCCTGCCTACCTACCTACCTACCTTTCTTTTAACACAAATCTTTTAAACTATAAAAACTGCATTCAAGTAACCATGTATAAAACTTAATTTTAAATAATCTTGTATTTAATGTTTTGAAATGCCTTGGTATTTTGATATAGATGCGCACGCACATTGCTAGGCAGTTTTTATTCTATTTAGCTAGTCTGGGTAAATCATTCAAGACTAGTTTATGAGGATCTCGTCTGTTCCTAGGATTAACATCATTTGCAGTCTTAAATATTTTTTAATTACAAAAATGCATATTATGTAAATAAAATGTGATGGTAAAGGTAACAAACCAAACTTCTTAAATATTGGTCGACGTGAGTCGTCAGGTTTAAGACCACAAATTGCCCTCATGCCTTTTTTTGAGCGATGAATACTCTACAGAAATCGGTGCTATTACCTCACATTACAAGGCCATATCGTAGTAATGATGCGACGTACGCGTGGTATGACATTACAGCAGTTTTTATGCTAGTTACATTTTTAACTTGTTTTAGTGCGTATACAAATTTATTAATTTTAGTGCTAACATTGCCTTAGTGGTCTTTCCAATTAATGTCTTAATCTATTATTACGCCTAAGAATCTTGTATGCGTTATTTCTTTGAGTTTATTAATATTGAGTTATATATATTTTTTGTCTCGCTCTCTACTCTCTCTACTCAGCAGTTACAAACAGTAAGAGCTAGTGCAGTCCTGTAGTTTTTTGCAGTTATAAACTGCAAGAGAGAAGTTATTTTCTGCATCAATTAAACTAATGTGCTCTGGACACCTAGCCTGTTCGCACGTCAGTTCAATAAGTCGCGAAGACTTATTATATATATATGGTTTTTGTCTCGCTCTCTACTCCCTCTACTCAGCAGTTACAAACAGTAAGAGCTAGTGCAGTCCTGTAGTTTTTTGCAGTTATAAACTGCAAGAGAGAAGTTATTTTCTGCATCAATTAAACTAATGTGCTCTGGACACCTAGCCTGTTCGCACGTCAGTTCAATAAGTCGCGAAGACTTATTATATATATATATTTTTTTTGTCTCGCTCTCTACTCTCTCTACTCAGCAGTTACAAACAGTAAGAGCTAGTGCAGTCCTGTAGTTTTTTTGCAGTTATAAACTGCGAGAGAGAAGTAATTTTCTGCATCAATTAAACTAATGTGCTCTGGACACCTAGCCTGTTCGCACGTCAGTTTAATAAGTCGCTAAGACTTATTTTTTTTTATTTTTTTTTGTCTCGCTCTCTACTCTCTCTACTTAGCAGTTACAAACAGTAAGAGCTAGTGCAGTCCTGTAGTTTTTTGCAGTTATAAACTGCAAGAGAGAAGTTATTTTCTGCATCAATTAAACTAATGTGCTCTGGACACCTAGCCTGTTCGCACGTCAGTTCAATAAGTCGCGAGGACTTTTTTTTTTTTTTTGTCTCGCTCTCTACTCTCTCTACTCAGCAGTTACAAACAGTAAGAGCTAGTGCAGTCCTGTAGTTTTTTTGCAGTTATAAACTGCGAGAGAGAAGTAATTTTCTGCATCAATTAAACTAATGTGCTGTAATGTGTGTGTAATGTGATGTATTTCTTCCTATACGAGACCAATGAAAGGCCAGTGACTACCCTTTTGACCTTTGTACAGGTCTATTTTTGTTTTCATTAATTATTTTGTTAGTTTTAAATGTTCCCGGCCTTTTTAGTGTTTGTATTACCTGTGCGTGTGCCAAATAAAATACATTTAAGTATTTCTTTCTTTCTAACTGTCAACTAGCAAACTGGCTTCATTTCTGGATCCCACTTCATGAAACAGATCAACAATGCATCACCACCCTTTTTATAGTCATGTACTTAAGTTCATAAGAGCCAGGGTAGTGACTGGTCCATATGGAGCAATATTGCTCAAACTCCATATCGTTCGATGCCAAGATTGTAGTACTTATTACAAGAAATATCAACTAACCATCATTATTGAGCGATATGGAGCAACTTGTTTACTCAGTGGGACCATGTCGCTCCATTAATTGTTTCGGTAATAATTGAAAGAATTGTCTGTGTTACACAGACAATTTGCAGCGGCATCTGTCTTATATTTTTTACAAAAAATCGAGATCATAAATGAGTTTCTCAATAGCAGCCCGGAGGCTGGATTTGTGTCCGGTTGATGGGAATATGCTCGCCCCTTAGTACATGGGACTTAAACATAACTGGCGAATGTGGGTGTACCATAAGTACACCTCTCAATACTCAATAATCAATCATTTATTGCATTCCACAATGTGCTTAGGTGGTAATTTAACATTAGTGTACCAATCGTGGACCCTGTCGGGCACAGCAAAATAGAAATTTGAAGGAAGAGGATACATGCAAAAAAAAAACTTATTCTAAGTAAAATTAAAGATAACATTCTATTAATTATTAATTAAATTAATTAAATCTAAATTTTTAATCTTCATTTATATTGTTATGTCAGTTCTATGGATTTTTCAATTAAATATTCATTTATACTGTAATAACATTTATTTAGTAATATTTTTTTTTAATTTATTAGTAAATATAGCAATTTTTCCCTCATTTCTGAGCACCTCGGGTAGTTTATTGTAGATTTTTATCGACCTCTGCCTAGCCCTTCGGGTAATACAGGCGTGATTTTATATAGTGTTACAGTGTTGTGTGTGTGTGTTTCATGTTATAGTTACTTTTGATACACTAATTATTTTTATTTATGGTTATTACAGTACCTACTTATTTTTTAAGTTCTACCGACCCTACCTCAAAATGTGTCAATTTTAAAACCCGCAGCGTTTTTTAAACGCCTATCTATTTTAACATTGCACTGATAATTCAAGATTTCACGGCGCTGTCTCTACTTTTGGCGTCGCTGACAATAGTATGGACACGACTTGAGTCATTCCCACATTTAAGTATTTAAAGTGTAAGTGATTACAAAATTTATTTATTTTTTACCTATATTTTGATATTGATGTTTTAAATTTATATTGGATGATTTTTGTTTTTTTTTCATTTGATTCAAGTTGTTTTTTTGAGCAGATACTTGAGGAAAATTGAAGAGAATAAGACTTTTTAACGGGTCTAATAAAGACATAAGGAGGCATGCAGGGTCCGTTTATGAAGGTCCAATTTTAAATGCGATTATAAAAATCCGGGTCCTCCAAATCGAATTAACTTGACAGTTCTGGTATACTAGCAGCATTAATTCACTTATTTAACAAATTATAGGATTGTCTCAGTGGGTGGCGACAATGTGGCTGGCTACTTAGGAATAACCCGTGAAACTCCAACATATACCTACCCGTCTTGTCACAAAAATCATTGTTCATAATTCGCTATACATAACAATGGCTATGGAATTCTAGGAATTTGATGGTGTCTTGTATGCTAATGTCTTTGTTTGACCATAGAATTCAATGTTATATTATATAATGGACTGACAATTTATTGATCAAGCAATAAGAATAGTTCTATAAACCGTATTTTTACGAAATGACGTCATAATTACCACAACGGCTATTCAATAACTCAAAATATTAGACTAGTAAAATACCAGAAACGGATCCATACAATTCTCCAATGCCCATAGTTATGGCTAGCGAAGAGAATCGTTTTTCAAACAATATAAATAATAGTAGTTCTAACCGACACAAACAGTTGATCGCGCGCAGCCGCCGCACAATCACTTCGGTGCTGTGATCTAATCGAGTTATGCTTCAATAGACACGTGAAAATGATAGCAAGACAGCTTACACTAATTTCACTTATAATAAGTACCAACGCGCTTAGTATAGGAACTGTGAGTGAAAAAAATGTGACGAAACGTGAATCGAACTTAGGTGATCTGTTCCCGGATTGGGTGCCCTTTAAAAATAAACACGGTGAAGAATTAGGAGAGTTCGTACAGGTGAAAAATAAACCCAAGAAGCGGTTAGCACTACCAGTCAATTATATACTTAGATCTGTGGCTGAACCAGAGGGCGATGATTATTATGAAAAAGATGGTGGTGGTGGAAGCGACAGTGAAGACTATTATGAAAAGAAAGACTGGTCAGACACAAATAGACCAGTACTATCGAATAAACCTCTCAAATCGCAAAATCACACTGAAATATCAGAAATAGATGGCGTTGTTAACATAATAACAAAAAAACCGACGAATCCTGTTGTCGAAGCTCTTAAAAAAGCGAAACAAAAAGCTGATGAAGTTACAGACGCAGCACAGAGCGAAGACAGCGAAGAAGCCCAAGATGGCGAGAGGAAAAAGCTACCTGAAAATAAAGAAATTACTACAGAAGACACAAAGATAGCTAGCAGAAAAAAATCTCGTAAGTATGAAGATGAAGCTGATTATGAAGATGATGTTGAAACTCCTGAAAAACAGAAACCAGTACCATTGGATGAAGAGCAAGAGAGAAGTGAAAGTGAAGCAAAGAAGATAAGAATTTTGAATACCGTTGATGAACTGAAACAGCGTCATGCTAAAGAACAAGTAGCGATATCAGAAAAAGCTAAAGAAGAGGAAATGTACAAAGAAGAACGTGAAAGAGAAAAGATTCAAGCACAGCTATCTCTTGACACTGATAACGATAAGTATGACGATAAACCACAAAAACCAAAAAAGAAGTATCCCGACTACGATGAATATGACGAAAAAGAAGAAGTTTCCCTCAGCGAAAAATACAGACCCAGAGTTAGTCCCGATAGAACTAAACCAACTACAACTAAATCACCGAAACGAACAACAAAACAGAAGGAACTGAAAGATAAGAAAATAGAATCTGGAAAACTGTCAGTCTTCAAAAACCCACAGCTTTACATGATATATGATGATGAGAGTGATGAAACTACTGCTACTACTACTGTGATACCAAGATCCAGACAGGCAAATTCTGTCAGGCCATCTACGAAATTCTCAGCGAAATACTCCTCAACGCCTACAAATGGAGATATTCCTGACAGAATATCGCTAGTGCCCGAGGACAGTGAGGGCAAAGAGGGAGAGCCGGCACTGTTTTTCCCAAAAAAGAGAAAGAACAAAAAGAATAAAAATAAATCTACTACAGCACCTGATATTATTACCAGGCCAACTGAACCTGAGAGGAAAGTAACAACAACTGCAACGACGGGTACTGATACGACAGGATCTGATTCAATAATAGTTGACACGACAATAGAAACTGGACCTTCAGGAAGTGATATAGTTCCTACACATTCTGAACCTATCACTGACGCTATCCCGGCATCCACACAGCATCACAAGGAACCGGAGAAAAAGCAGGAGGATTACCACCGAGAGAAGGGTAAGTGATATTTTCTTTCAGATAAGACTTAATTTTTTTTTATATATTAGATTTACAAGTGGGGCATTTGTTTTTAAATAATACGTTTTTTTTACTCCCTAGACAGACAGGATGACTAGATCCTTCTAGGATATCATTTAATTTCTATGTTTACCATTTTTAGCTTAATTTGATACTCGAGAATGTCATATATTGTTGGTGTGGTTTCAATGTATCGTATTGAATACAGTCCCACAATAATACTTCAGATTGAACAATATCGGACATATGAGTTTCCTTGCAATGTTTTTCTTCGTCTAAGTTTACATTAAAACGAGACTGTCTTATGAAAGTTCATTCATAATGTTGCCGTATTCTTTCACTCTGTTCTAGTGAACAAATCACTGATACTGTTTTGAATTTTTTGGACGTGTGAAAATCCAGTTTAGCCTAATAAGCCAAGTGGTGTTTGGCCTCCCATAAGGTGGGCCAATGACCTTGTGAAGGCCGGAGGAATCCGCTGGATCCGACAAACACAGAACCGGTCGAAGTGGCGATAATTGGGGGATTAATCATTCGGTTGAAATGATATGATGTGATATGTGAGACTGCAAAACTACACGACAGAGAAGGATACTCCTAGCCAGCATCATAACCATAGCTGCGTGACCGCAAAAGCCTATGACTCCTCATGATAGAGAAGGTAGTTTAATTAAATATATATATATTGCAGAATATGAAGCATTTAACTGACTGGAAAAATATTAAAGGCAATATCGGTATTACAGGAGGACTTCTCCAAGCGTCAAATAAACCGTACCGTTTTTTTGCATATTTACACCGTCGAAAAATATTCATGCAATAAATATGACGCAATATCCCCGAAAAACTTAAATTAACCTATAAAATATTATGATATTGCAATTTACATAGTGGTCAAACATTCCGTGGTGCTGGAAAAAGTTTAAGTTTACTTACACGTTTACGTTTCGACCTTTCATCCAATTTATATCAGCGAAAATTGTTGTACCTACCGAAAAAATACGAGTCTATTCCACCTATCACAAAGTTGCGGTTCATAGGAATGAACTACACACGTCTTTCACAAAATTCATTTTGCGTGAGCAAAAGAGAGTCTACCACCAAAATTGAACTTTGTGTCGTCGCGATAAGAGCTACAATCATCAAAATTAGATTTATAGACCTTGTAACGGAAAATGGTAATATAATAGTTACAAATACCCTAATTTCTTTGACAAGGTTTTCGTTTCAGAGATGGGAGGCTGTAAGATACAATATTTTGATAGTTATCCGACTTTTATTGATAAAAATAAGTTTTATTTTGGCAAATAATGAGGATTCTTTTCCTCAAAGTAATGAATCTGTGCCCCCACGTAATCTGATGGATATTATTGATTACGTATCATACATGACTGACATTAGTTATTATATATAGTCAGTTTTTTTGTGATGGCTATTAGAAAAGTATTATTAGAAAGTAAAGAATAAAAACTTCTTTAGAAAAGTCAAATAAAATACTCTCCCGGACTCATAAATCGAGCCACCCTACACTTTTCTATCTATAGGGCTTTTTAAATGGTCGTGAATTCAAATTCCGAACAATGACGACATCGAAATGAAGCCAAGTATATCAGCTTCAAAACTGCATAAAAACTTTTTATTTGAGTTATCATTATTTTGATATTTTACAAAGGAATGAACGACAAGTTGAAAACAAAATTTAAGTATAAATCGGGGAAGACCATATATACGATGAAAATATTGTGTGAAAGATGATTTTATGATTACAAAGGGATTAATTAATATTGTAATGATGCCTTAAAGCAGGAAAAGTCCTGCAAAAAGCACAAAGAAATTAGGATGATCATGAGGATGTCAGAAAGATGATTATTCTTTTAACATTTTGAAGACAAATACATGAAAGGTATGTTACATAACCGTGTCTTCTATAGCTCTTTTAATATGGCCACAAGTGGAAGCTAATTTTAATCAGTAATATTAGAGATTACTGCTACTATTCGTAGATCTTTAACAGTCGTTACGGATAGTCAGAAGCCTAGAAGTCTGACAACCAGTCTTACCAAGGGGGATCGTGTTATCCAGTAACTGAGTGGTGGAGGTCAGTCAGGCAGTCGCTCCATGTAATATACTGGTATTCAGCTGCATCCGGTTAGACTGGAAGCCGACCCCAAAATAGTTGCGAAAAGGCTAGGCAGATTTCTTACTAACTACAAAAACCCAGAATAGAGACTAAGGCGATTTCGTATATTCTTAAGAAACACTGATCTTGTTTATAATGGCTCTGTAGCGGTATCTACATCGCCACATGCGAGCTACACGTCATACTGACGTCACGCAAAATCCTGCATCGCGCAAGTAGAGTTTGCCGCGCAACTAGCATATATACATCGTCCCGACATCAACCGTAGGGCAGTTGCCCACCAGACACGACACCCATCAGGTCGGGGAACTTCCTTTTTTCTATGGAGGTGTGAGTGAACTTTACACCCTGTTCCTCATAACTCTATAAGCTCTATGGGTGTTAAAATTCTATTGGCGTTTAATTGAAATATAAAAGCCACCGTTTCGTAGGAGTTACACATAGTTCATAGATGAATTGGTTGTAGCAAACTGGTTCTTTCATATTTATTATTCGTTATAAAATGCCAGTTTAACTTCCACATCGCATTATACGTGTTTTTTTACTTTAATTATTTTAGCTTATAATGTATTTTTTGGGCTTCTGAATACACGTATCAAGAATTGTTTTATGTGAGTTACCTGTGATAACCCGATTTAAAGTTACCAACAATAATACAGGGCATTCAAAGCGTATAACCTAGAAATGAAGCATTTTTTAAGCCAGAAATATGAAGTAAAAATATTATATAATAGTAGAGTATACAACAAGTGAAAAAAGGGAATTTAATTCGAGGGACTAAGCTGAATCCCGTTAGCAGCGAAGGATTCTAGATTAGAATCCTGAGCGGTGCAAGAGATACAAGAACCGAGATGATTTTTTTTGTCACGAGTTGTGTACTCTACTCTTTACCATTGACTGCGAGAAAATAAATAGTAGTATAGTATTTATATTTATCACATTTTATTACATAATCGGTAATAAGAGAAAAAAATATTAAATGACTCCGGAATCAGTGTCTCATTTTCGTCACTGGAAGAACTCATTTTATTATAATTATCTTAATAGATTTTCCAATGAGAAAGAGCATAACTAAAATTGGCGGGATATTTTTTAAACATTTAATTTTATAGCTCTATGGAATTTAGCCAGCCAGTAGGTATTTTCAGCACGTTTTATTTATTTTTTGTACATAATTGGTATAATTCGTATTTGTTCCAAATTCAAAATGTTTTTATTCACTCAGTGACTAAAAGAGAGTTTTATTCACTGTTATAGATGAATCAGATGCCCTTTTTCGAGTGACCATGATAAAAAAAGTTTTTGCTAAATGTTCATAATCTGACCGCAGTTAGCGCAGCTCAACCTTTAAGAAAATATCTAAATATTTGTGGGAATTGGGGCTGAGGTCAGAGTAAAGGAAATATCACAAACTGGTATTAAACATAAAACAACAGTGAAATAAGTAAATCGGAAATAATCATTTGCCGCCATCTCGACGTTTATATCAAGTGTCAAGAGAGTGTTCTGTGTTCCGTGTTTTCAAAAGTTAATACTCGCCATCATTACGCTGAAAAAGATTTAAAGTACTTGCAGAGTATTAAGAGTCTTGAAGGTCAAACACGCGCACAGATTTATCTTGTCTAGGTAAATTTTC
Organism: Griposia aprilina; assembly: GCA_916610205.1. Classification (NCBI taxonomy): domain Eukaryota; kingdom Metazoa; phylum Arthropoda; class Insecta; order Lepidoptera; family Noctuidae; genus Griposia; species Griposia aprilina. Next base: position 4,303,742 of record OU744285.1, on the reverse strand, counting down.
TCCGTCATTCAAAAACCACTGTCATTGTACCTTTTAAATATCTTCCACGTCCCCACGTCCCATCCCAAGCATACGCGATCCCTCTCACTTACACCTTAGCATTCAGCTCTTTCACACAGTCATGCATTCATCAACGTTCCATTCTTACATATTGATACGCACGATTAGTCCTATATTAATCACTCATGAAATCCACCCGGGGAGGTCATTGTCCTACCCACTAAGATTTTTCCTCTTATTGACCTAATTAATACATTGTTTATTGACAATTACTGGTATCGATGATTCGCTCTTTACTTAGCCTATTTCTGCCATTCGCGAGAATTATAGCAGTAAAGTAGTGAGTGCCATATTTTATGATATTATGAACATCACTCTGAACGGTGTCAAGGTATCTGCAATAGGTACATTTTATCTCACATTTATGTCAGAACACTTACATAAATACATACATAAAATCACGCCTTCTTCCCATGAGGGTAGGCAGACACTACAGAACGTCGCCTGCTACGATCCTTACATACTCCTTTTGCTTCGTTTACGTTCATACATCTGGTCATACACGAGTACCACGCAGCTGACCTTTTTGAAGAACATCACCAATAATTTCACTAAGTATATGTCCTCCTAGGGTGACCACTCCTGGCGTTTCCACTCACATCTGTCAACTTTTGTTAGTCGCCTTTCATTCATCCTTTCAACATGACCAAACCATCTAAGCATACTTTTTTAATTTTTTTGCCAATACATCTTCTTTTAGTACACAGTACACTTATCTTTTGCATACTAGAATAGACTGGTGCAATTTATTAATGTGGTAGCATTGATTAAAATAAGAATATCCAATTACTTAAATCATTATTCTATTAAACATCTGTTACTTACAAAAGTCTTAACAAATAAAACACAAAGAAGCGTTGATTGATTAAACTTTCATTCTTAAGACAAAACTTTTTTTATCCGATCAATGAAGCATTTCACACACTGTGCAATATTCGTTGCCCACTGGACCGCTTTATTGCATCTTCTGACAAAATCAACTGGTTACCTGAAAAATGTATTCTCCCAAAAGATACTGTTTTTCATTGGCAAATATTCGAGAATACAGCACGCAATTCTTGAAAAGTAACTATAGGCTACATATAAAATATTTAAGTGATTGACTGACGAAAAATGAACAGCCAGTAATATGAAAAAAACTTAATGTAGGTAGACTAAGGTCTAGGTAGACTAGGTTCACTAAGAAATCAATACATACATAATATCTATGTCAATTTTTTCGTGTCTGTTTGTGTAACAGCGTTGTTATTTGAAACGTTGCAATGGATTTTGCTGCGGTTTTTAAAATCATTTAGTAAATTTATTCCTGCATTACACATTTATATTAGGCGCTACCCTGAGCAAAATCTTGCGATAGTGCGTTATTCAGAGACTATTAACTCATTAATTAAAAGTGTTAAACTACCTCTAAAATCACATTATTAATGTTCGATATCCTATCATCACATAGCACGTTCTTATTTGTTTTTATGTGTTATAAACACATTTAGAACCTCCTTGTAAAAAAGTAACTAAAATTATTGATTGCATGCATCATTTGCTAAAGGTGACGTTCTAATAATTTGAGGATTACACTAATAGATAGATAATTAAAAAATATAAATAATTCATCTTTTTTTTTTTTTTTTTTTTTTTTGTGAATTCTATGATAAATGAGCGTGCGCAGGGAGCGGCACAGGGCGAGACTCAGCGAAGGGACAGAGAAGGACCAAAAGCTCGGGGTCGTTTGGTCGGGGAAGCGCCTTATAAACAAATATCATTGTTTTGTCAAGTCGTAGGGCTTTGCGAAGCAGGGGCGGGTTGCGGTTGTCGAAGAAATTAATAATAACCCAACCCCAAAGCAGGGCAAACCAAGGTTGAAATTAGTAGGTATGCGGACGAAATCGAGAGCAACAGCTAGTTACTACCATAAAAGATTACATTGTTATCAATTTATTATCAAAATGTGTCGCTATTACAATTTGTAGATATCCGAATAATATCCGTAGTTATCGGATATCGATGGCTAGATCATCTATTTGTGATGCTGATGAATCTGAGGCTTTGATGATGGCTTAGAGTGTATAGTGCGATATCCGCCGGGTCTATTGCTCACCGTGAATCGTAGGTGAAATTAGCATGATCTGAGCTGCCATTCCACCTGCTGCTAGGGATTGACAGAAAGAAAGAAAGAATAATTGGTGTATTTGTCACAGAAACACGTGCATACAAAAAAGATAATTAGCTCTGGTACTAATGAAAAATAAAAACAAACAAAATAGATCTATAATCACGAGCACAAAACAGAAATAGTCGACAGCTGCAAGTCATGACTGTGACAAGAAGGCTTCCACTCAGCATGATGCTATGATATGGGGGACCCACAGCACAGCGCTGATTTTCAGTGGTTACCCAAATAGGACAGCTCACTTCAAGCTCATTTCACCAAAGTTTTACTACCTAAAACATGCGAATTCACACCTTCGAAACTGTTTGGATATCGAAGTAATTTTTACACAATAAAGAAAAGAAAGAAAATACATTTATGTAGCACAGACTTAAAAAACACACAACATATACTGCAAATAAACAAAATCAAATCATTACCGTCCTGCCATTATCTCAATTTATTTGGCGTCTTCATCTATACTTCTCTATTAGTCGTCATCCCGGTAGTTACTCCCTATAAGCCATATCATCTTTCACACAGCCCATCCATCATTTCTTTAGTCCTCCCCTCCTTGTATAGCCATCCACATTAATTTTATACTCAAAACTAAATAAACTAAATCAAATAAAAAGTATAAAGTGCGATGTAAAGTTGCTTATACGGTAGGCGAGCCGAATATGAACGGAACACGAATTCGCGTAGTGTAGACTGGATCTAGGAGTCTCAAACGAGCACGCCTCGCCATCTGAATTCGTGCTCCGCTTCTGCTCCACTCGTGCTCGACTCGCCTAGCGTAGACACAGCTTAAGTAATTAGCAGGAAAGTGTGCCTTACGGCTGGGGGCTGCGCTAAATAAATAGCATATAACGCTATCTACTAGCTCCTTGTAAAAGGGCTCGAAAGAGAAAGTCCTATCGACCACACTTATTTCCACAGCATAGTTATGCAACATTCGTTTTTCCTCAACCGTACGTTTTTCAGGTCAGCCTGATAAAAATCTAGCGCAAATTATTACGCGTAGACTACAAATCTAATAGCTGTAACATGAAATTGTATCACAATAATAATTTAATTCAGTGTGACCAGTTGTTCAATATTTATTTATTTTGAAAGACTTGGTGTTATTACAACTTTATTCGGCATATTTTTATTACAATATTGATAGGTTTGTTACGTGTATTATTATATTTGATTGAGTCAGCGTTGTTTGAGTAATATAGCTTTGTTTGTTCAGCTGAATACTATTCACCATAAGCATACTATTGGCGGGATGAGCTGGACTCCTTAAAGGATAGGCCCACAATCGCTGTAGACCGGGAAAAGTGGAATGAGGGAAAGGAACTCTTTGCCCTGCAGTGGAACAACACAGGCTTTTAATAATAAAATAATAGTATAATCAGCTTATAATGTCCCCACTGCTGGGACACACGCCTCCTCCCGTCGCGAGGGAGTGGGCTGTAATCTATGAGTACCAGACGGGCCCAGTGCGGGTTGGTAGATGTTACATGTCTTCGAATTTTTGGCTTTAAGCCATGCCGGTTTCCTCACGATTTTTTCCTTTACGGTATTGAGAGCAGTGGTGACGATAATAATTTCGACAAAGTAAAGCGCTTGTCGGGGTTCGAACCTACGACCTACAACCCGTAAGTCGCAGCCGATAACACTGGGCTACCACTGCTCCTTCTCCTCCTGATTACAATTTATTGATAACTAAATTAAACTCATTGAAGAGGAGATTTTGCATGAAGTTTATAAACAATTTATTGATTACTAAATTAAACTCATTGAAGAGGATATTTATTGATAACTAAATTAAACTCAATGAAGAGGAGATTTATTGATACCTAAATTAAACTCACTGAAGAGGAGATTTTGCATGAAGGTGACTGTGATGGATGAATCATATAAGATGAAAGGGATGAATATAAATGTGAATAAGACGAAGGTCATGGTGTTTTAAAGATAAGTGGATGTATCGGTGTGTAATGTGAAATTAAATGATAAGAGTGTGGAGCAAGTAAGTGAGTTCGTATATTTGGGGAGTCTATTTACAATTGATGGAAAGATTGATGGAGAGGTGGAAAGAAGAGTAAATGCGGGAAATAAAGTGAATGGTGCTACACATGCAATTGTGACCAACCAGTTGATGTCCAAAAAAGCAAGACTGGCTGTTCACAATAGTGTGCTGGTGCCTACACTTATATATGTAAGTGAGCGTTGGGTGTGGCAAAAGAAGCATGAAAGTAGAATAAATGCTATGGAAATGCGTTCCTTGCGAAGCATGTGTGGTGTGACTATGAATGATAGGCTGAAGAATGATGTGATAAGGCAACGGTGCGATTTAAAAGAAGATGTAGTGACAAAAATTGAAAAGAGTATGCTTAGATGGTTCGGTCATGTTGAGAGGATGAATGAAGGGCGACTATCAAAAGGTATTTACAGGGCGGATGTGAGTGAAAACCCCGGGAGGGGACGCCATAGGAAGACTTATAGTGACTTTATTGGTGATGTTCTTCAGAAAGGTCAGGTACGTAGTACTCGCAACCGCGGCGTGCGTGTATGACCAGATTTATGAACGTAAATGAGGCAAAAGGAGTATGTAAGGATCGTAGAAGGTGGCGATCTGTAGTTTCTGCCTACACCCATGGGAAGAAGGTGTGAGTTTATGTATGTATGTATATAAACAAATATTTGAGGTAAAATGTTTTGTTTGTAAAAGGTAATCTCTGGAATGGTGAGCAGTGGTGGCCCAGTGGTATCGGCCCCGACTTACGACTTGTAGGTCGTGGGTTCGACCCCAGGCAGGCGCTTTACTTTGTGTAAATAATTTCATCACCACTGCTCTCAAAACGGTGAAGGAAAACATTGTGAGGAAACCGGCATGTTCTAGAACCAAAAATTCGAAGACATGTGACATCTACCAACCCGCACTGGGCCCGCGTGGTAGATTACAGCCCATTCCCTCTCAAAGAGAGGAGGCCTGTGTCCCAGCAGTGGGAACATTATAGGCTGATTATACATTATTCAATCTCTGGAATTACTTACTTGCTGCGGTCGGTTCGTGGATGGGTGCCCATCCGTTATATATCGAGACCCTTCCGTGTCTAGGAAAGCACATCCCGGCTATCATTCATATACGTTTGACAGACGTTACGGGTAGTCAGAAGCCCAAAAGTCTGACAACAGTTTTACAAGAGGTATCGTGTTACCCAGTAACTGGGAGGTCAGATAGGCAGTCACTCCATATAAAATACTGGTATTCAGCTGCATCTGGTTAAACTGGAAGCCGATCCCAAAATAGTTGAGAAAAGGCAGGCAGATTGATTTGACTAGGTACCAGTAAAATTAAAACGATATTCAATTATATTACCACAAACTACTTTTGATTTTGTTTTATTTACTGCAATATTTCACAATCTATTTTCGGTACAAATAACATTTCCGGCTTCCTTTTCACTTACTTTATTTTGATCTGTGACAGCCACACAAAATAGTAATGTCACACCTTTTTCAAACGTAATCTATATCGTGACGATTGCGTTTTTACTTCTAATTCTAAAATCCACTTGTCAGTTGGCCAAATCGAATTAAGTATTTTGAAACCTAGCATTTTACACGGATCATGAATTACAGATGGCATATTTTTTACGAAAGATAGAAAGTACAATACAGCTGCAACGCTGATTGACAACAACCGCAAAAAACCCTGTGCAAACAAGAAAACGAAGTAAAACATCATTTTAGTTTACCTGAACAACCGGGGCTCGTGGCTAAGTATTAATAGCCGCACGGATCGATCAATCATGTTAAGCTACGCTTGCCGAGGCCAAACCGTGGATGGGTGACCATCTTTACGAACTGAGACCCTCCATACTTCGAAAATCTGATATTGCTCCCGGCTGTCATTTCTAGATCTTTGATCGTCGTTATGGCTCGTCAGAAGGCCGGATGTCTGACAACCAGTCTTATCAAGAGGTAGCGGGTAAGGACCCAGTAACTGGATTGTGGAGGTCGGATGGGCAGCCGCTCCATGTGAACAGGTATTAAGCTGTTGTATAACGCTCGGCAGATAATGATATTTTTTACAATAGGCCGCTGCAGAACGGTCATTCAGTAGGAAAAAACCCCATTGATCCGCGGTAGTTAAGTAAGACCACCTTGAAATTATAACTATGAAAAATCGGTAGTAATAACTTCTTTTTCACGTTTATTACCGAGCTTACCAAAGGCTGGTTATCGAAACACGTTCTATAACGTGATCTAGAACCATTTGTTCACACTAGGGGCGCTGCAAATCCAATTACCTTCGAATTAGTAAAGGGTGTCGCCAATACATTGCAAACGAAGTTTTTAAACGAAAACGTTTTCGTTTCGAAACGTTATCGTTGCGATATTTGCTGATTGATTTTTATGCTATCAGTAATGGATGCCGTAGAACGAATTAAGTATTTATCTTGTCAATCTTTTGTGTTAAGAAAGAGTGCGATGTCTAAATTGATTTGTTAATTTTAAAGTGCATCCTACAGGTGCAATTGCATTTTAAAATAAACACACAGATACATAAACTCACGCCTTCTTCCCATGGGGGTAGGCTGAAACTATGTACAGAACGCCACCTGCTACGATCCTTACATACTCCTTTTGCGTCGTTTACGTTCATGCATCTGGTCATAAAGCAAGCTAAAAAAAATGCTAAATTAAAATGGATTTAATTTTGTATTAAAAAAGAGTATAATTTCAACATCGATTTGTAAATTGTTTAAGTGAATACAGATGCAATAGCATTTAAAAATTAAATTAAATTAAATTCAGTTTCGTTGCAGAGAGCCTGCAGGTGTCATAATTGTTAAAAAAAACTCGATGATATTGATTGAAACCCTAATAAAAAGCGTCGACTGACGAGCGAGAGGTGTTGTAAGAACTCATTGACAAAAACCGACTCTTAGTACAAACATTAATTAGCTATAGTTGGGTGAACACAAATGCAAGTAACGTAAATCCTTCGTTGCCAGCAATCTTTAAAAAAGCTAACATTGTCTAAAGTCTCCATGCAATGAAAAAACGTATAGTGCTCCTATACGTTTTTTCATTGCATAGAGACTTTTCGGAATGTGAAGAGGCCAATGCCCCTTGCGTTGAGCAGTGGTGACAAACCTCCACAGCTTGGTGTGGTGGTGGCAAGGGCCACGACCTACGAGTTGTAGGTCGAAGTTTAGAACCCAGACAAGCGCTCTACTTTGTGTAAGTTAATGATCACCATTGCTCTCAAAATGGTGAAGGAACACATCGTGAGGAATTCGAAATTTTCTAGAACCAAAAATTTGAAGACATGTGACATCTACCAACCGCCACAGGGCCCGCGTGGTAGATAACGGCGCAGCCCCTCTCACAGAGAGTGTCCAAGCAGTTCAACGTTTTAGGCTGATTATACTTTACGCTTAATGCCCTTTAGAGGGACATTTCAGACTGCTATTATATCTTCCTTTTGGGTGACCACTGAAAATCAGCGCTGTACTGTGGGTCATCATGCGGAAGCCTTCTTGTCACAGTGACGGTGTGCAGCTGCCGATCACATTTTTCCGTGATTTTAATTATATATTTGTTTTGTTTTTCTAAGTATTTGATATAAGTTGTATTTTTATATGCACGTGTTTTTGTGACAATATAATATTTTTTCTATCATTTAAAACAGTACCATTGACAATGCTTTTTCCTTATTTCTGACATGGGAGCGTCATGAAAGTCCCGTAAAATGAATTTAATTAGAGAGAAATCGTGTCCAATTTAAGAAAAATACTTTTTACCATTGAGTTTATTTTTCATTGATCCCCTTTGAAGCTAAAAATAAGTTCCTCGCCCTAATCCTCTACAAACATTATTTTGCTTGAAAGAAGGGTTGTTTATTTTTAATTCTTCAAGGCCATCTTTTATTTTTGTTTTTTTTTATTTACTGATTTCTTTGAACTGTCTTTCAGTTTTCAGGCGCAACTAGAAGGATTTTATGTTTTGGTTTATTACTTAAATAAATTATTATATAATATTATAAATTTAAGTCACTAAATGAAATCTAAAGTTATACTTTAGATTTCATTTAGTGACTTAAATTTATTGTTCTGTCTAGTTTTTAACAGTTTAAAAAAAACAACATAACAAAATTGTTAAGTTTCAATAATTTCAGCCTGTTCCTTCCTACTTCAGCGCAAAGAAACAAATCAAATGATATAATTAACGAAAACGAGAAAGCATTGATCAGGCTTACTTACCGATTTCAGATCGTTAAATTCAGGCTGCTTCAAAATGGACCTAATCATGGTCCAAATCTGTACTTAATATTTTAATAGGGATTATATTAGAAATGTTAGAACAAATAATGTAATTTTAAAGAGGGCATAGTAAAATGAGGTAAATGAAAAAATCTGTGAAATCGTTGGAAATATGTAGAAACTACACGCTTTAATAGTTTTTGGAAGGGATCATTCCCGTCCTTGCCGCGCGGTACGGAGAATGTATGGCGCTAGTATGAAGTTACATAGTCGTGACGTCACTTCTGTGATAGTGCCGTCTGTTTTTAGCAGTTATTTTAAAACGTTTATAACTTAGAGTTTTTTTAAAAGATTTTACACTTTTTATAATACTATTTACAAACAAATATTTTTTTGAGTTTAAAATAAAAAGTTGTCGTCATCCCTTTTTTATATTATTTTATTTCGTAAGGAAAAACAAGGAGTAGTATATTAAAAATAAACGGAAATGACTTAACATTTAACTTGACGAATTTAATACTACCCACTACATTTTCCACAGTTATACCACGGATTAATAACCTCTATTTTTCAACGCCAAAAACACTTTTGTCTATAGGATTTACATTTTTTTTAAAGCCAGTTTTACTTTAAATATTTTCTTTGTAAAATGCCGGTCCTAAAATATCTTCACCTTTTAATATAACACCGCATTATTATACAAGATGTAGGTGTATTTGCTCAGCCATCCGATATATTTATCATTGGAAGTAGGTGAAAATTGTCTTGAAAGCACTCCATTTTATGTTTACTTAAGTGGGGATAAACAAATGGCGTCAAAACGAATAAGGAAGTTACATAATAAAATGCTTTTTCTCAAACATGCTTAGAAATTCGAGCATTATTTTGAGATAACCTTCTTCGAGATAAATAGAAAATGCTGTAATGTTCAAATACATGCGAGCAGCGGCCGGCAATGTTAATATGAAAATCCATAACTGTCGTGTAATTTAAAAATGGAACGTACTTTATACTTCGACCCATGGCAACCAAGCAGGTAACCTAACAAAGTTTTAATTTAAATCTCAAACTGGCTTTGTACGAAATAGAACTGTTTAAAGTTAAAAAGAAACATATTGACGCGAGAAAAGTTATCGTTGTTCGTCATTGATTCTGAAATTTATAATTCATTTAATTAGTTTGAATTTCCGCGATTTGGGAAAAGTACTATACAAGCCTTGGCCAGGCATTGATGGACTCTCGGATGTGTGCTTCGGCCCACATTTTCTGTGCCCACAATGCCGTTGTCAGCCGCTGCAGTACTGTACATTTTTTTCGTCTATCACGACTTTGAAAGGTTGTGCTCTAGGTTTGATACGATTGATAATAATTATCATTATCATAAAGCAGTCCACTGCTGACAATAGGCTTTTCTAATCGTTCTCAATCTTTGGTTGCTCTCGACCAGCTGCTATCATTATCAGTCCCTTATTCCAATTTATTTTGTCGTCGGCGCAATATATCTTTTACTTCCATACTCCTCTATTAGTCGTCATCTCGGTAGTCACCTCCATTTCTAGCCATATCATCTTTCACAGTCCATCTGTTCATCTGCTACCAGCCACCACGAAAAGATCGTAGCTCTACTCTACCAACCTGAGGGCGTAGACAAACTGAAATTCTATCAGCGAAAACGAAGATGGAAAAGACAAATATGAATTATTGGATTGACTTAAACTACCGAAAAGCTAATGTCAATCCTATTTAAAGTTGTAAATATACGAAACGTTTTGAAAGCGATTGTCAGTTGTCTAAGCCTTCTGTGATTGGTTCACTACAAGGCAAAAACCTGTTGCCACACTTGCTTCAATCTATCTGCAATCTATCTTGCGTCAATAGTCAGTTTCTAGTCTAACCGGATGCAGCTGAATACCAGTATCCTGACCTATCTGACCTCCACCACCCAGTTACTGGATAACACAATACCCTTGGTAAGACAGGCTGTCAGACTTCTTGGGCTCCTGACTACCCGTAACGACTGTCAAAGATCTACCAATGACAGCCGGGACCAACGGCTTTAAGTGCTTTCTGAGGCACGGAGAGGCCTCGATATGTAATAGATGGTTACCTATCCACGGACCGACTTCGGCAAGCGTTGCTTATCCTTGTAACTGTCTCGTGCGGCTGGTATTATTTAGACACGAGCCCTCCACGCTTACGTCAATAAAAATATTAATTTGAAAGATCTACGTAATATTTTTTTGGGTTAACATTGTCCCGCGTGGTCGATTACTATCCAGTCTCTCTCGCTGAGAACCAATCAAATATTTAAATCGTAACGGCACGATTCCAATAAAATAGTGTTCAGCGCATTTGTTCACAAATATTTTGTGCAGAACACCAACAGTGCACGTACTGAACTGCAGATCCCTTAGTCTCTGTTTTTACCGCGCACACGCATACAGCGCAGCACACATTTTGTAAATGTTTACTTGAGTGAGTGTACCTAAAGAAACATTTGTGCCGTACACTGTGCAGTACAAGTAGTGTATAATTGGGGGTTCTGGATCACTTGCCCTCGCTTCGCTCGAGCGCATGATCCAGAACTCCCCAATCATACACTAATATCGTGATCTGCGATATAGTTCATAATATTGATTGAGTTGCTCACGCTTCGCTCGAGCGCGTTATGCAGAACACCCCAATCAGCGGTGCGATGTGTACTTAAAGTAATAAGTAATGAAATCTTCTTTCTTGAATCGCTGACCTGAGGTTTTTATGAATCTGAGTTACGTTTATAATTTGTGTAAAACTAACTCATGTGCTGTATCACTCTCCTGATGGAATAGATCTGCAGTTGCTGTCGATATACTACTTACTCCCACTGGTCTTTGACGAACTAACAATCGATTTTTCATGATCAGTATGTTTGTTGCTAACTTTAACGAATTTGCGAAGATCCTCACCAGGTTCGCTTTTTAGTATAAGGTAGTGAGTATTTTTCAAGTTAGATTTCTCTGAATCTTCCAACTTCTGGTAAAATAAATCTTCTTTTCGGGTTATATCACTATCCTGATGTTTTAATTCACCTGAGTTCGATTTCTTTTTTCTAGGGTGCATATCTTGAATATATATTATCTCACCCCTAGTATTCTTGAAAATAAGTTTAGAAGTGCCTTCCAAATCAAATTTCTCTGAGTGAAACATGATGTAGATAGGTAATATCAATAATTGTATCTCTCGTGGTGCAGTAAATATTTGTGTTATTTATTACTTAGTTATATACTTAAGATCTATCTATTACACTGCAATGCTAGGAGTCTAATGCTGCGATGCAGATACGCGTATTAAATATATACTCTCTTCCTTTCACAGCGTTCAAATAAAAACATTGAGGAAAATTTATAGCATGTTGCATCCAAGGATCGTCATAAATCTCCCAATCTTCTATAACACCTCCACATGAAAAACATGCTGCTTTATCATTTATACTATTGCCACAGTAAAAGAATCCAGCGTCAGCCATTTCCATCACTAATATTTTCTTTGAATCAGCCGTTGCCCAGTAATAGTTAAATGAAAATTGACGCATTTTATAAGTATTATACATGTCATATCGAGGTTTGTATTTATTATGAGACATGCTTCTCCGTTTTACAGATAACTGCATAATGACATCGTCTAGTTACAGTCAGCAGCTTATAACGATTTGACGACGTTGAAGAGATTGGGAGGGATAGGAAACGGTTTACCAAAAATAAAGAAATTAAACAAAAAAAAGTTTATTTTATAATTTTATTATCATAGCACCATTTATTTAAACACAATACATTTTTTAAAGCACATACAGAGTCATGATAAATACAACTATACAAATCTTGAGAATATTTATATTGATGGTGCAGACTTAACAAACTAGAACAACCTTTATCTTCTAAATTAAATATGTTACTATTACTGTTTTCTAATATATTTTTTAACCACAAGACTTTTTCTGAACCTTTAACATAGACACATTTATCTCTTAAAATATCAGCAATAAAATTCTGGTAATTGGAATATGGAATAAATCCTTCACACCAATATATCTTTCTGTTACGTTCAATCCAACTAACTTGTTTTTTTTCTTGTTTCGTTAATTTTTCAAATGGAAATGGTGGCTTAAATAAAAACACTTGTAATGTTTTATTATATAATATAGCGATTTCTTTTATTATAAATTCATTTGTTTCTGTTTTAAAGCCTTGAATATCCACAATAGCAATCATGATAACCTGCGCACAATGTTGCTGAGAGGTTTGTATTCCACAAGTCGATCGTTTATAATCAAACAATATGCAGTAGTCTTATCTGGTATTGGCGTTGAACATTCAATTTCTATGCGTACGTCTACTGGACCTGATTTTAGACTATCGTTTTGCCTTGAGCAGTCTAAGATAAACAGGGGAGCTTTTTCTTTGAAGTCCTTTAGATCGAGCAACGGGTCTACTGGACAGTTGTAATACGACTGACGAAATTTCACATACATTTCATATAATATACTGTATTTGTTGTCAGAAAACTTTAAACCCAAAGGCTCATAAGGATAATATTGAGAATTTAAGAAGAGCGTAACGTTTGTCACCTCGCAATGATCGAATAGAGATATGTCTTTAGTTTTATTATTTTTTCTGTTAGTTTGTAAGCAAAAAATTACATATCTAGGCTTTTCCAATTGTGAAGCAGTCTTAACTGACCAAGAATGTTTTGTGGTTTTAGGTAATAAAGGATATTCATATAAATCCCAATTTCTAAAAGCCATCTGAATGGGTTTATCTCTTTCTAAATGCTTTAAAAGTGTTAATCGTTCTCGATCTGACACTTTTATGTGTGGCACCCTCCATTGAACTCTTTGTATATCTATTTGAAAATGAGCAACATCATCAGTAAGAATAACGCTGTTTAAGTTAGAGTTACTTCTATTCAATATAAGTTCATGTTTACAATTTATAACGATTTTATTGTAATCCTCTGCAAACCCTAAAATCTTATTTAGCGGTATCACTAAACTAAAATGCCCATCACTTTGGAATCCGTTTAAATTCCAACCCCATAACGCAGCAACTTTATTTTCAGCTTCATTTAATGAGATGTATGATTTTATTGTTGACGTTATTCCAGAATTTTTTATACGATCTATTTCAATACCATTCATTTCGTACCTGATGTCTTGAAACAAAGACATAACAGGGTTATTAGTGAACGTAACAGTTTTCTTGATCGGATTCCCATCTTTACCGAACAGCTTTGCTTGGCCTTCGATGTAAATTGAACTGGCTGATGGTAGCACGTATATGTCTTGCTGATGTATGGGGATTCTGATTTCATCGTTTTCTCTAAAGCTGTTATTGTAGGGATTATATGAATGGATTTCATAACTTTCGATCGAACTATCGAAGTGCGGTAATTCAGTAATCTGGAGTATATTCATACTTTAAAACCTAGGGCTCTAAGAAAACCTTTATTTGCTTCAGTCAATTTCTTAACTTTTTTCTTACGTCTATTCACCTTAGTGGTCGTTGAAGGAATAATACGTTTTATTTTCACAGGAGTGTTTTTATAATATAGTATCATTTTGTTTTTCTTAAATGAAGACGTAGTTGAATATTGAATTCGTCACCAAAGTTAATACAATAACCAAATTGATTAACAATTCTAACAGATATAGATGAAATTATATTTTTGTTCACTGGAAAGTAAATAACGTTTCGTGGTATTTCTATGCACTGATGACCCGGAGCAGTATCAAATACAAATTCATGAATAAAATGAGTTGGTAGTCCGTTGCAGTACGAACTGTGTACAAGATCACATTCAATTCTGATTACAGATAGACTGCTGCTATTGATGGACACATTTGATCTTGAATTTAACACTGAAAAGTATAACGGATCGGATCGGTATCGTATTGATCGGATAAATGCAGTGGAGGTTGAAAGTATGACACCAAATCAGATTTATTTCCAGAGATGGTAACTGTGGTAGACATGCTTGCATACTGGACTGTTTCAGAAGATCCTGTTTATTTTATCCCTAGACTACTCCAAAAATTCCTTAGAAAAATTAAACAGAGATGTCCGCAATTGAAAGGATGATCGCGTTGTATATTTTCATAATTATAGTGGACTTTAGTACCTCCGTATTTTATAAATTCTTTTGGAGGCTTAAGATTTCCGTAACTGTCAAAGTACTCAATATAATCATTGTATTTTGCATAGGCTACCCAATGAGAGCCAGGATCTTTTGAACTATCTAAATTAATAACTCCACATTCTTTTTTAAACGGGTATTTAGGAAGTTCATCTCTCATAAAGACTCCTCTAAAATATGGAATATTAGTTCCATACTTCAAAATGTCGAAGTTAGTTAGGGCTCGTTTGGGTAGCCGATATCTTAGTTTTTTTCATTCGATACATAAATTCCAAGCCCGTTTTTATGTGGTTTAAGGTGTAGTCCTTTCCCAATGCAGAGAGCTTCCATTTTTTCATTGTGTCTCTTTGATTCAACCAACAGCTTTTTAGCCATCTTGAATTCATTTATGGTTTTGGTAATACCTGCTGCACCGCCTGCTATTGCTCCCACTGCTGATAATCCAGCAAAAATAGGAATCAAAGGTAATACACCACCAGTTTTTGGTATAGGAATAACACGAGGAAGTTTTATGGATGAATCATCAGCTAATTCTCTGGCTGCGGCCATAGCTAATTCTATTGCCACTTTTTTGCATTTTGGTTTTAGTTTTTTCATGTGTCTTTTCGTTTTAGTGATAACATTTTTAAATTTGTTTTTTAACCCTTTTCCAGGTGTAAGTTTTTGAAAGCACTTTTTTCTATTTTTTTTTAGGCCGGAACCAGTTTTAATTTTTGTAGACATTGTCTTGCTTACTAAGCGTGCTGCGATTTTCTCGCTTACACTTGCATCCGAGGCAACTGCTCGCTCTTTTGCCATTTTCAACAAAATTAAATCAGCTCTGTGACGATTCTTTAAGTTTGATGATTTGAGATAGGCAATGTCGTGTTCTTTGCAATGTTCGTCTAATTTATTAATACCTTCGTCTCCACGTGTAAGCCTTTTAATTAATTTTGTACCAGGACCACAATAATTGTATCCTGGTAAGTGTAATTCAAATGGTAAATTGTTTATAAGCCAATTGAGAAGACTACTCTCTCCAATACACATCATAAGACTAATGAATCTGGATTGAACACTTTAATAAATACTTATACGGTTAGTAAAGTTATTTTTATTTATATTACTACATTCGATTTATCAATCCAACTGTTTTCAGCAGAAGATAAACCTAACCATTTTACTAAAACCCTGTTTCCTTTTCTTCTAAGAACTTTCTCGACTAGATATACATTAGGATATTTTGTCTTTTGAAGCTCTTGTAAGTAAAATGCTCCTAAAATAGGTTGACTTCTGATTGTATCTTCAATTAAGTAGGTAATAGGAGTTGTATTTTGTATTTTTCGAATTTTAAATATTTCTGTCGACCAGTTGGGGGTATATCCTTTTTCAAATGTTCCTTTGTATTTACTGATACGTACATAATCACCCACTTTATACTTGCTTTTTATTCTTTCATTTTTTACCGACCTTAAATACCTTTCTAATATACGTTTTTTATTCATGTTATCCACATTAGCAGGAATTTCATGAATTGTCCGATGGTAAGTGTGATTGTATTTATATATAACATCATTAAGGGTACTATCTACCCAATTATAGCTGCCTTTTAAACTGAATTCCTTATACAGTTTAGATTTCAAAGTTCTGATAAATCTTTCAACTATTGAAGCCTTTTTTGTTGAAAAGGTTGAATAGTGGTTAATATGATTAGATTTCATAAGCTTTTGAAATTTATTATTATAAAATTCTGTTCCATTATCTGTTTGGAGGTTTTTTGAAACACGCCCTGTAGCCAACAAAACTTTGAATGAGTTACATACATCATCTTTGGTTTTACTTCTCAGAGGAAAGGCTCAAGCATATTTCGAAAATGTATCGATAACGGTAAGAATAAATCTGTAATTTTTATTTTCTTTTGAAATTGATTGCATATCAATTAAATCTGCTTGCCACAGGTCGTCTATATCTTTCATAATAACATGTCTTCGGGGAAAGTTTACCCTTGCATTTTTATGAATTTCGTTTACCACATCGGCTTTGCTCATGGTCAGAATTCAGTACATTTGTCTTGAATCCATGTACAATACTGAATGTAAAGCATATTATTACGACTATTTATTCTTTAATTATGTCAGCTTCTTTTAATTCTTCAATTATCGATAAAATTTCATTATCATGGTTTGTATTGCCAGCATCTCTTGAAGCTACTAATAGTTTCAATCTCTCGACTAATTCGTTAGGATCATCCCAATATACCAAGTCGGTGTTGTTTTTGTATTTTTTTAACGTTGGTAATTTTCCTCCAAGTTTAGTGTGAGCATGTATAACATCGTTTGACAATTCGGAAAATAGAGGTTTTATTATTTTACAATATTTTGTACCTTTGTCACCTCTTATTTGACCTTTAGGATTAAAATCTCTTTTATGTGCATTTGTATAGTGTAACATATCCTTATAGACAAGTTTATCTTCGCTCGATATTAACTTTAAATCGGGTTTTCTTCGGAGTAAAAGTTCTTTTAGACCAACTGTTAAATTGTAAGCTTTGTCACCGATTTTAATTAAAACGATTGTATCGTTATTCAAACTATCAATTTTAGAAAATGATACTGCTGAATTACCCATCAATAGAGTTTTATTTTCACTTCTAATTCCAAACGGTATACTAACACCGTCATAAATACCAAAGATATCATCATCCTCTAATGACATTTCTAAATTATCTATCGATTCCTTTTTAGCATTTTGTTTGACGAATTGGGTAGAATTTAGTTTTGGATCGTAACAGTCATTGAGCTTTGTAGATGAGCTAGTATTCTTTTCATCGAATTCGATTCCTTCAGAATTATTTAAAGTTGGATTTTCATTTATTTTTATTTTTCTGCACATCTATTAGATTCAACAAGAGTTTTTAGAGGATTTGTGACAGGTTTTAGCATTTTATCAAGCGACAAGTTCATTGTATGTTCCTGATTTTTCATTTGTTTTATTTTATTCTTTATGGAGTCGACAGACTTCACTAATTCCATTTTAATATTTTTGTCCATCTTACAATAAATAACAACTGTATTCAGCTAAACAAGGAATAATACTAACAGCATTTATGTATGTAATTCATTTATAAGTATGTACCTTCATTCAAAGTTTAAAAAAATATCAAAATTCTGTCTGTACCTCCCATTATTTAATGCCGACTCTTTATTAATAAGTAGAAAATTATAAGGGTTACTCCAAACAGTTTTACAAACTTCTTTAAACTGATTCCACAGCAGATCAGAATTTACATGTTCTTCATAGATATGCTTTAAGTTCACATCATCTTGTTTAAATATTATAAGAAAATTAGCATTATCACGTAGCAACTGTTTCGGAATTTTTGAGTAGGTTTGTGATAAATAAAAGCAGTCAATTTGCTTATGTCTTCCCATAGAGAAATAATTACGAATGTTTATTTGCTTTTCACACATAACATCATCAAAACTAAATACAGAATTTGTTAAAGCTTCATTCGGAGCTATAACATCTTTGTCGTCATTGAACTCATTGAACTGTATCTGAGGTACTCTTCTTAATACTTCACTTAAAAACCGATATTTTGGCTGGAAAGTAGTTTTCGAGTAAAGATAAAGATTTTTAAATTTAAGCCCATTTTCATGCAGCAGTAAACTGATCATAACGTTTGTTTTACCACAGTTCGAGGGTCCACATATTATGCAGCGAATTGTATTAGGCAATAAAGCACTATGTCTAATCTGACGAGCTGAGTCATTGAAATTGATATTATTCACGTTCAAGGATATGGGTTGTTTGATCAACTTCATCTTGCCTATTATTTATTTTCATTACTTACTATCCTTTATATATGAATATGTGACTTGCGAGCACAGTATTCTAGCAACGGGTTTGGACCTGGGTCGTTATTAAGAGTCGTGTCCTCGACTGAGTTACACAGCGACAGTGTCCGTCACAGTGTTCGTAGTGGACGAGTTTTTTTAAAATTATTATTAAATTATCTATAATCGTCCATTCATCTATTTAAGATTGTAAGTAACTAATAAATTTGTCAAGTCTAATAATAAAAATAATGTTAATTAAATATAAAAGAAAATGGAAATTAATTTTATCTTTTTTTTTTTTTTTTTTCAGAAAATGGAAGGCCTTGATATTGTTGATGATGTTATTAAGTCATTCTATTTTACTCCAGAATTTACTGGGGACAATGTTGAACAAACTGAGTTCCAGGAAAATCAGCAGGATAAAGTCAAGGATACTCAAGAAAGTCCAATAAAAAGAAAAAACAAGAAGTTGAAATTAACTTCTAAAATTACCCTGCCCAAGCTATTGGATACACCGTCTACATCTTACGTAATTCGCAAGGATCCAGGAAAAGCACACCATTTAATAAAAATATCTATTTGTGATTTAAATGACAATAATTTAATAAATCGTGTTGATCGCAGTGATAGTGATTGTGCTTGTGTGAATGTTCAGTATTTAGTCAAGGACAATTACGATGAAATTATGGATGAAGCAGAATATCTCGTCGGTAAAATAGTTAAAAAATTAAGTTCACCCACATGCAGACCTTAAATGCAGTTTATAAGTTATTGTTTATTAGTTATTATTATTGGTCGAGTTTATTTAATTGAAGGCGAAACAATAAAATTAAAATTGATTCTACATAATGTTTTTTTTTATTATTCACCTAATAAGTTAGTATACAGGGGTCAAATTAAATTAGCTAACGAACGAGAAACTCCACAGACGTGATGGGTATCGATATCTAAACACATCGATATAAAAACAAAAAAAAGAAGATATTTTTTTATTTTTTATTTGGGGTCCTCGACCGCTGGTTGTGCTGGTACTTGAAGTATGAGTTGAGAAAATCTGTTTTCTTTTGTTTTATCATGTTTAGGTATCGATACCCATCACATCTGAGGAGTTTCTCTAGCTAATTTAATTTGATCCTGTATGATACCTCTTAATAATAAACACTGCATATAGTTATGACAAGCTAATAGACATAAAAAAAATATTAACATTAACCATGACATAATCTATACACAGTGTTTATAAGAGGGAAAATCTTTCGGAAAAGGAAAAGAAAAGAAAATAAATATCGATTATTCATTTATTGATTATAGTAACATTCATTTATTACATTTTTTTATTCGATTACATACTTTTTACACATTTAAATCATTTGTAATTAGCTTTTTTAACTTAAACTATAGTTTTAGCACAGTAGAACGAATACAGTAATCCGACAAGTATTAAAGTATTGAACTATAATGCCCCCAAGGCAAAGTGTTGAAACAACCTTCAGTTCTCTGCCTTTTATCGTCATCACTATTAAGTATGAGTTTATTCAATTTTTGTGTAAAAACTTGATGATTTTTAGATCTTATAACATTAAACAAAAATGGACTTTATCATCTTTAGTTATGTACAACAAATTGACATGTATAAGCTTTCGTTCACGTGTCAAAAAATAGAGGACCAGTTACATGATTATTAGCTTCAAGACCATAAACATTCACACTTATACAAGGATTATTTTTCTAAAATATTTTAATATCATCGAAACATGGCGGAAAAGACATATCATTTATTTTTAAAAGCAACGTATAGTGTGGGTACGATTGCGTTCTATTAGCATTCAATCTTTTTGGAAACATCTGGGCAATAATACACCACAAAAAACAATGATTGGCATTGTTGTGTATATTCAAACATGACTTTGTGTTTTTTATAACCGTAGGCAATTCTAAGTATGTCCCAGCTCTTAAAGGATTGCACTTGTTTATGTTTATTTCCAAATGGTTTATAGAATTAATAGCCCAACCAGATTCGGCAAGTTCAAACTCTAAATAATAATTTTTCAGAGCATTTAAAATACATGTTATAAACATTTGTATTCGGAACTGCTATCTCATATTTGGTGTTGAAAGATTTCATAGAGCTTTCATTATTTTTTGGCAAAATGTATGACACAAATAATTCAAAATTGACTTTAATTGCTTTATGTTTTTGAATCATAAGATTGATAATATCACATACTGACTTTGAAATTTGAAATAAAAACGTTTCTGGAGTTATTGTTACTTCACTAGATTTAAGTGGATTCACTTTATACTTATGATTCTATTTCTAAAAGCAATAGCAATAATTTGAATATTTTCGAATTCGGAGCAGAGCAATCGATTAGATATATGAATATTTGTTCTACTGTGTGCTGATAATTTTGAAAACATAATAATTACAGTATTTACAAAAAAAAACATGTTCATTATACTTATTTTAAATTTTATAAAAAGCTATTTTTACTAAATGTTTTTTTTTATCTCAGTAATCCATTTTTTATTTAAAAGTTGGTAAATTCTCATATTTAAAATTTCTAAGTTTTTAATTTCTCAGTTCATAATTTCTCAGTTCTTAATTTCTCAGTTTTTAATTTCTCAGTTCTTAATTTCTCAGTTTTTTATTTCTCAGTTCTTAATTTCAGAATTTCTTATTTCGGTTTTTTTAATTTCTCAAGTTTCAATTTCGATTTTACATCATTCTGAGCAGAGCAATCGATTAGATATATGAATATTTGTTCTACTGTGTGCTGATAACTTTGAAACATAAATATTAGTCTTTACAAAAAAAAAACATGTTCATTACACTTATTTTAAATTTTATAAAAAGCTATTTTTACTAAATGTTTTTTTTTATCTCAGTCATCCAATTTTTATTTAAAAGTTAGTAAATTCTCATATTTAAAATTTCTAAGTTTTTAATTTCTCAGTTCATAATTTCTCAGTTTTTAATTTCTCAGTTCTTAATTTCTCCGTTTTTTATTTCTCTGTTCTTAATTTCAGAATTTCTTAATTCGGGTTTTTTAATATCTCAAGTTTCAATTTCGATTTTACATCGAAACTCTGAAAAAGTACATGTAAAATAATTATTATAAATCAAATAAATATTCTCTATTCTATTGATAATTTTAATGCTACAAGAGACTGTTTCCAACGTTCATTTGGAGTAAGTTTTTCCACTTCACCCGTGTTATAAACTCTTAATTCAAAATAATACTTTCCAACCCTGTCCGGGTTTGATTGGAAGGTATAACCATCAGCCACCCGCTGAGTGAAGCAGTTCTTCAGAGTGGTAGCACGGATCAGCGGTCGAGACGATTCATCCTGAAATACATAAGATGACTAGTTTTAATTAAAAATAATAATGCGTGAGGGCGAGTAATTAAAAAATAGATAAGTAAAAAAAAAATAGATATGTAAAAAAAATATAATAGATAAACTCCAGACTTCCACGTTCTTGAATCTACCGTTACCATAACTATAATCTATTATCTATTAGAAAAGGTCTATTTAAACACTTGTGTCCACAAATAAGTATAATTTTGATGGAGAAAATCACACGCTGTAAAACACTGGAATGGTTTTAAATGAAATGGGAATTTAACATGTTTGAAAAAAATGTCTTACCTCACAGTCTGAAGCGTTGGTATTCCGTTTTCTTTTTGGAGCTGGTGTTGTAACAACTGCCGGCCCGTCGCTATCAGACTCTGGTTCTGAAGCGAAAGGATTTTAGAAAGCAAAGCCTTCTTCTTCTGAGACACTTTCTTATCTCTCTTCACAGCTGTTTTTTTTTGATCTGCCGCTTGTTTTTTTCTTTTGTTGGTCCAGACGTTGAAGGTGTGGAGTCCTCTTCTTCAACCCAAAAAGGATTATTCATCGACTGAGCCCTGAAAACATTATTAAAATGCAATAAATATTTTTATTACCAACATTAGTAACATGAAACAACAGCACCCGTATTCATCAAAGGGTTAGGCAGAGGTGTGCTGTTAGTCCCTCCCCCTTACTTTTTACGTTTTTACGTTCTTACGTTTTGAAATCTCATCGAATAGGGAATAATATATTTACAGTACTTATCAGGAAAAAAAAACTTTAAATGACCTAAGAATCAAACCTAGGCCTTATTTTTATTGCATGCTAGAACAACGAAGCAAGAATTATTATTAAATAAACGTTTGTAAAAATAAAACGTTAATAATTATTAAACGTTTGTAAAAATAAAACGTTAATAATTATTAAACGTTTGTAAAAATATTAATATTAATATGAAACTACAAATGCAGTACAAGTACAATAGTTTTGAAATAACTATTATATGATCTAAACTTAATTGAGTAATTTCAGTGGTAAAACAATTAACTATTACAGTCCTAGGATCGAAGAAAAAATATTTATTAAATAAAATATAATACTCACATACTCTGTTTCTGCAACACTTGTGAACAACCACAAACAAATTTAAACTCACTGTTCAGTGAAATGCACTTCAGCACAACAATGACAAAATGTAAAGGAATTCTCTCACATGCTTTTTATAGACCTAAATCCTAAAGCCTTAGTCATATGTTAGTTTCTAACAATAATTACTCCGAAAAATTAATTAAAATAATATTTGTTATTAGAATTTCATCTCTATCACTTGAGAACCTAGAGTAGATTTTATTTTATTCATTTCTCGTACTGAAGTCGCAATGTGAATGCTTCCGAATACTCTAGTTATGGAAAGTGTTTTCACAGCACTTTATCCTTATTAGAGTTTTTGGAGGCGACTGGAGACGACAATCGTGAAAGGAATGAGGTGTCAATTAACTCTGTCGGAATACATACAAACTTATAAGAAACCAATAAAATGAGATCTCTGGTAGTTATTTGTCATGTACACAGAAATGTCGCCTTATTCTTTAAACTCTCAAGTCGTAAAGGCTGTGTTAGCTATAGCTATCCTGCTCATTTTAATGTAAATGGAAAGAGGTGGCAATGGATTTCTAAGTGTGTTTTTGTTATAGAACTCGTAATAAGATATTACAGAATTAGGCTGGGTGATTGAATGTTGGGAAATGAAACAAACAGAATTTTAATTTTTAAATATATTCATAAAAGGAGTAATTAATCTTCTAATAAATAACAGATTCTTTACCTAATCTAACATCAATGTGTATAATTATAATAAGCACCTTTTTTCCTTACTATTTGGTAAGGAACCTGATATTTCTTAAAAGATTAATTACTCTTTTAATGAATATGTTTTAAAATTAATATTCTGTTTGTTTCATTTGCCAACATTCATTATTCACCCGACCTAATTCTGTAATACCTTATTACGAGTTGTTTTATTTTTATTTTTTATTGAAATGAAAATTGATATTGGAAAATGAAAACAAACAGAATTTTTATTTTTAAATATATTCATTAAAAGAGTACCTAATTAATCTTCTAAGAAATAACAGATTCCTTACCTAATCTAACATCAATGTGTATGAAATAATAAGTTTTTTTTTGTTTTTTGTTTTTATGCGATACAATCAACAATATTAGTTGTACTATTTAAGTATATTATTAAATGCTATTTTATTATGCTAATTATAAAAAACAAACACAAACGTTGGTACTAACATAATGATTACATTGAATATCTCTCTCTCTATACTTAATAAATATATAAAATAATTTCAATTATATATTCTCACGAATTTTACTAATAATGTTTTCTAAATCTAAGTATATATCACTTGTGACAACATTTTCAGTTATAAATTGCACACACTTATTTGCACTGCACTTGCAAGATTTTTCTGGTAAATTATCACACTCGTATATCTCAATTTTGATCATGCATGTCCTTGAAGATGTATTTGGCGCCCTGGTTTTGATGTACGAGTAGTTTTGCTGTCGTTCAAGTTTCTGTGGAGGACCTGTCGCGTCATTTTTTCTCTTCAAATTGAGTCGTGATGTAACAGATTCTTTGAGCTGCTTGTTTGGGATAAAATTAAAAAGATCCTCATTGTCCTGAAAACAGAAATAAATTGTGTTTTGAGTATGATTACATACAATGCCTACATTATAATAATTAATAAAAAACAATAATAATAATTTAATATGTTATAACTATTACTTACCGATATTGTAATTGAATCTCAGGGTAGCGAAAACAGCCAAATACAAAAAACTTGTATTTACTGTGTCGCAGTCAAAGGCTCTCTACGATCTAGATACAAAACAGATTCTCTTATATAAGGTATATAGATTCATGTCTTTAAGGTTTAATTTCCTTCATAATATTACAACTATGTGCTTGGCGGCAGAATCAAGTCGAAACATGTCGATATCACGAATGTACCTGTGTACTTTAATACTGAATACATATTTTATCTCATCACTGACGACACGTTTGGCGCATTGGTTAAGAGCTCGACTAGCTACATCACAATGTAAATAGTAGGTTTAAAATAGATGTTTCAATTAATGTGCCAAAGTGTTGCGGGTTCGATTCCCTCACGGAACAAATGAGTATTTGTTCCGGTTTGGTTTTGGCTTTTATGACTTTTTTCTTTTACGTTCTTTTATATTATAATCAATTACTCTATCTCCATAATACAGTTACTTTTACACACGGCTACACATTAAGTTACAATTTCCAGTAACAGCTGACCTCTCAATATGGTTTTTGTATCCATCAATACAAAAAAATATGCGCTACATCGTTTCAATGCAGCGCTGCGCGGCGATCGAACATGATATTGTTGTTTATTATTTTTAAGTTCACGCGATAATTTTGCTTCGCTATAACAGTTCGATACCATGCCTGTTTATGAATACACACGACAACCGCTCGGACCATTAAAAAAATTGGAGATCCTGTATCAAGCGCTCCACTGTGAATGAAACACAATACTCAATCAATATTATGAACTATATCGCACATCACGATAGTAATGTATGATTGGGGAGTTCTGGATCATGCGCTCGAGCGAAAGCGAGAGCAAGTGATCCAGAACCCCCAATTATACACTACTAGTACATACTCGCACAGTGCTGCACTCTGGCGGAATCACGCCTTCACATTCGCGTCGAAAAAAGGTCAAGTTTCTGTTTAATTGACTATGACATTTGAATAGTATTATCTCGCTCACTCATATTGATAATCGTATCCAGCGTTCCCTGCGGGTTGTGTGAGTTCACTTTCCTCAGTTTTGTCACTTTTTCTAGCGACCTAATTACGGTGACCGCAAATCTTACGATTTTAATCTTTGAAGCCAATTTTATGTTTTGTGAATAGGTATGAAAGGTCTATACAATCGTTGAATTGAACAGTATAATAAATAAGCACCCACACCTATTTAAATTGCGCAATCCGTCACGGTACATGCTCACGCGCAACCACAATAGTTCCGTTTTGCTGATGACAAAACCAATTGATTTCAGTATTTACCGCAAATGAAAAGAAATGTAGGAAGAAATTATAATACAATTGAAAACGGTGATAAACCGCAATTAAAGTAGGTTTAAATGCGCAGTTCGATCCCGGATGCGGAAGTTTTGAAATTTTGTATGAAATTCCTCTTCTTGTTCCCGTAGATAGTGCTGTGTTACTTGTGGGAAACGGTTTCATGCATCGCAATCAAAAGATTCGTGGACGGGAAATAAAATATGATTCCAAAATAAAATAGTATGTCAATACGTTTTGATAACAATAATGTCAAAAGTCGTAAAGGCGCCCCTCCACAGCAGCGGCCCACTGCTAAGCTATGCACGTGTACTAAGCTTAGCTTTGTTTGATAATGTAAGCGGGATCGTCCCCAGCAATCCACGCTACACACGAATCTGTGACTGTCAAACAAATGAACCACCCAAGTAACGTGGTAAAGCTCTCTGTGCACAATCTTCGTAGCAGTGGACGGTCAATTTTATAGGTAATCAGAAGTTTAGGAGCAGTACTGGCCCAGCGGTATCAGCCCCGACTTACGAGTTATAGGTCGTAAGTTCGAACCCAGACAGGCACTTTACTTTGTGTAATTTATTTCATCACCACTGCTCTCAAAACGGTGAAGGAAAACATCATAAGGAAACCGGCATGTCCTAGAACCAAAATTCGAAGACATGTGTCATTTACCAACCCGCTTGAGCCCGTGTGGTAGATTACGGCTCACTCCCTCTCACAGAGAGGATGCCTGTGTCCCAGCAGTGCGAACATTATGGGCTGATTATGCTTTATGGATAGTCAGAAATCTCGGTACATATTGACATTGATATGACCTTTGAAGGAAAAATTTGTAAGGAAACCTGGATTTAATGGTCTGAAAATACGATGAGAAAAATTTAGAAATCCTATTTCTCTAGCTTATACCATTACAGGTTGATAATATTATAATAATGCTAACTCCCCACCTGATACCCTTTGCAGACTCGGACGCTACAATTGGCTAAATATGGGTGGATCTTTGTTGATTCCGTTGTCATGGAGATGTAATAATGTGACTATTTTCAAAAAGCCCCGGTAATATGACAACGGGCGATAGTAGCATAGAATTCTTCAATATATATTATATACTGAAGTAGAACTATTTTGACTACGGTTTGAGGTAGAGATGTGCTGAGTGATGATTTTTCTGTACCTATCAATGTCTGAATGACAATGACAAAAAAAAATATCAATGACGGGAACAATGACAAAATCATCAACGATTTTTAGTTGAGTTTATGACAACGTTGAGTGCTTCAATTATGAGTGCTGAAATTATCGCGGAATGGCTTAGTGAAATTATAATTAGTTACGCATGACGCGCAGCCTCGCAACATCGCAATTCGCAGCGCCCGAGACGGCCCGTCCGAATCACCGAAGTTCACGTTCATTCAAGTAATGATTTGGGCATTGATGATTTGGTCGCTGTCATTGCATGATGAAATGATTTTAAAATATCGATATTTTTTACATGTGACATGATATCGGACTCATCTCTAGTTTCAGGTAAAGCTAAATGGACGATAGTTTCCGAATAATCCACGATCGACGCGTATCAGTGACTTTTTTTAATGTAAAGTCAGAGAAATTAATTGTTTATAAAAAGGTTTCTTAGTTTTCAAGTAAACGCTAGTCGCATTTACTTAGTTAAAAAATCTGGTACAGTCAGGGAAAATTGTTAAACAAATTGACACACTACGTCAATTTGCCACTGTAATAGTCCTTTTTATACAAGTGTCAAAGAATGACAGTTGACGATTTGAATATACGGACAAATTAAGTTGGCAGTAAGTGTGCTAAACGATTAATTTCCATGACTTTAATTATTTTTATTGTGTAGGTTTGGTTTAATTCGATTTTATCATTAAGAAGTTCTTAGCAACAGACGAGAGTCAGAATTTGAGAATTTTTCCAATATACTCGGTCTCTATTACATGAGACTGAAACATAACTTGCGAAATGCGAGTGTAATGTAGGAAAATATTTCTAAAATCTTGGTACATGGATTCTTTCATGGAAATTATATCTTTCTAACTCGTTGAATACCTATAAAAATGTGTTTTACTAGTTTTGATAGGCCTTATATATGTTATGGTCCAAGTGATAATACGAGCATTATTCATACTGCCCGGGCAGCATATAAGCAGAGTCCACCAACTTATATCTTAGGGATCGGTATAAAATGCAAGATTACTTACTGTACTAGGAGAATTTAGGATGCAAGAGCGAGCGAAGCGAGCTCGGGACTTGGGGCACCCCGACTCGGACGGGTTAGGTAAGAAGGGGATGGCGGGGTCTGCTAGACCCCGCCATCTCCTTCGTGGTTATTTTTTTTAAGCCACCCGGAAGTAGGAGCCCCGCCAAGCGGGGCTCCGTCGGCTAAGCCTTATTATTATTGCCATTCAGAAATAGGAAACCTCGTCTGGTATTAAATTCAGTTGGTGGATTTTGTCGACAAAGAAGCCACATTCAATACTCAGTTGGTGGACTCTGCATATATGCTTCCCGGGCAGTATGAATAATGCCCTCATTATCACTTGGACCATAACATATACAAAAGGCACTTAGGCATCAAAGTACTCTTTGATAAAACCGTTGATAACATTTAGTTTGAAGACTGGTAACATTGCCATATTGAAAGGTACCGTCAGCCAAAGGGGTGTCGAGCATTCTCCTCGCAATTCCATTTATCTCTTTATAATATGATTTAATTAAATACAGTCTACTGAAAATTAAACATGATTTTGTAAAATTAATGTTGGTTTATCAATAGAAATTTGATTTCTATGAAATTATATTTGAAAGCCCGTTACTGAGCCACTAAAGATTAAATATTTTGGGTTTTAGACAGTCGATCCTGTATTTAAAGGGGACATTATTATCTTGGTACACAATATGGTAGAAAGAATATATAACATCACGCTTGTAATCTTTGATAGGTTAGGCAGAGGTGTACCTATGTGTGTGTAAATAGAACGATGACAATAATTTCTCGAATTTGGTACCTATACTCTGTATTTCTAGCTTATTTTCGGCTTATACCAAAATATATCCACCCCAACAATGATGTTGATTTATATTAATTAACCATAGACTGTTCCGCCATAAACTGTAAGAATATTCTCATCCATAAAGATAATTTTCATTGGTATTTTCCTTTCTGATAAGATTCAAAATTTTATTTATTTTCGGTTCTAATACAGGGTCAAGGATATCCCTAAATAAATATAATTCATACTGTGTCATTCGTGGAATACAGATTTCGAGATTATAACGGTTACACAATATTAATTGAATATTATCTTAGTATCGTGTCACGTACATTATTCCTACGTTTTCTAAATCTTAATCAATAAATATGGAATGATGCATAAACTCCATTTGAAATAAATTATTTTATAAATTTACAAATAAGATTATAAATTATAAATTTACAGTCCGTTCAACCGATTTTGACTTCTATTGCGTTGGTGGCATGACAAATGGGAGCTCCAGTAAACAGTTGGTATTGTAACCACGTTTTTTTTTAATGACATCCTTATCCCTACGGAATAGAAGTCAAAATCGGTTGAACGGACTGTAAAAAAGGTTTTGTTATCCTTATTTCAAATGGAGTATAGTTACGTATGTTGAAAAAACTTATGTTTCCTATACTAGCAACCCGCCCCTGCTTCATACGGGTGCAATGGTGACCTGTCAAAACATCGAGATTTCTGTGCTATATCTAAATTAAATACTAATATTTTATACATATAAACCTTCCGGAACAAATTCTCTGATCTAAATGGTGTTGAAAATCGCATCAATATCCATTGTGTGGTTTAGTAGACGGTGTCGCGTTACGTCCGGTACGCGTACCGGACGTTTATGGCCCTATTGTATTCTTGAAGGCATTTTTTCTCGGATCAGTCGCATTACAGCCGTTCTACCTAAACTAGGTACAGTCAACGCGAGAACTGCTTGTGACTACAAAAAATCACACAGACCAAATTAACATTTGTTACACACACACATACACAATAATGTTTACATTATATATGTGTATTATTGTATGTGTGGGCGACAAAAAGTATCTCCTGCTAAGTCTGTTCGCCTAGTACCATGCTTCACAAAATGTTAATTTGGTCTGTGTGATTCGCCGATTGTGGGCTATCCAATGATACCCCACACCATGGGACAGACGAGAAAAAAAACATACCCTCGGAGGTACCCATTTTTTTTATATTACCACTTTGTCGGCGTGATTAATATATCCAAGTCAAATTATAGCTTTCTAGTACTAAGAGACTCTGAGCTAAGCTGCGGACGGACGGACAGACGGACATGGTGAAGCTATAAGGGTTCCTTGTTGACTACGGAACCCTAAAAACAAAGTGTTACTTAATGTACTTACTTAATTTATAAACGCAGACAGAAACAAAGTCATAGACGTAAGAGACAATTTTGGGTACATACTGTTTAAGCCTGCAGAGAAGACAAAGGTGAAAACCACGTGCTTTTTGAAAAAAATAAGAAATTATGAAGCATCGTTTTTAGAATATGTAAAAACTCTTGTAAAGTATTTATAGTTTCGTTGGCAATGCTATACTGAACTGTGACTGTTGCTTTACTATTTAAAACTAGAAATCAATGCGGTGTACACGCGGTACTGGCGCGGCGCCGGCGCGGCTGCGTTGCGGTGCGAGCCCAATATTCATTCGTATACACAAACATGTGGTCCACCATGTACAGGAAGCCAAAACCGCGAAGGAAGCGAATCATGCTCAGCGGTATCGTTTGCGAGTCGCAAAGTTGATCAAGTAGTCCAATTACCCAACCAACACCGGGCGACAACTCCACCAACTGGGCAGTCCCAATTTTAAGAACATGTCTCTGGTCATAAAACTCGAACCACGTTCCATAAAAGATTTCCGCCACAACAGGAATCATAAGGAAAATCACGTTTCAATACAAATCTCGAAGGGGCATCCGATTTTCCGGGCATTAGTGGCGAATATCACAGACGGTTCCACTGTAATAATGTATTGGATATCGTTCAGCGTACTGTTAACGATTGTGGAAACGCTTCAGTGGTTGATCGGTTGTCAATAGTTTCATTGGATATGTACTGGTTTTTAGTTGCAGTTGTTTACGATGGTTTTTCAAAAGAAGGTTCATTGCCCGTGTATCTCCTTATTTCCTGATTAAGCATAATCAGCCTTTAATGTTCCCACTGCTGGGACACATGCTTCTTCTTTGTAAGAGCGAGTGGACTAGGGATGGATCATTGACGGTTTTATAACCGACTTCAAAAAAAGGAGGAGGTTCTCAATTCGACGGTACGTTTTTTCATATTTTTTTTTGTTTGTTAGCTCAGAACTTTTTTCTAGATGAACCGATTTGGATGATTCTTGTTTTATTTGAAAGCTGGTGCTTCACATGTGGTAAATTTGTTCTGACCAGCAGTTTTTGAGTTATCCTTAATACTGCGTATTTTTTCCACTTCGTTTATATTGATGATGTGCTAATAATTTCCTGTCACTGTTATTTACATATCAAGTAGTGGTATACGAATCCTGTGGGGTAGGTACCATAACTAAAAGGTGAAAAATATTTTTTTTAACAAGCAAAAAACAACTGACTTTCAAGAAAAACACAAAAACACATGAAAACTAACTTTAATTTCGGAACTCGGTGGCCAAAAATGAAAATACAAAACCAAAGACAACGACTTCCGAAATTAAAGATATTTTTCACGTATTTTAGTGTTTTTCTTGGAAGTCGGTTGGTTTTTTTGCAAAAAAGTTTTTTGGTTATTATAATTTAAATGTTAATAATCACTGGTCCACAGGTTAAAAAAGCTGTAAAATTAGTCACAGGTTTTAAAAGTTCAATCAGTATCGTTCGGAAGTATTCGTTTCGCATACTAGTTGATTCTCAGAAATGAATAAAATTATAGTGAAATAATCCGTTGAACTGTTGACGTAAATTAACAGTTTATATATTTCAACTGGTTTTTTTTGGAACTGAGTTATATAATGACTATTGAACTAATGCGTCTTGCGCGTTGACGTAAATTAACAGCTAATATTTTCAACCTGTTTTTTCATTTATGATTAACAGTGATCACGTTGACGAATGAAAAGTCGTTTAAAAAACAGTTTATTGATTCTATGACCACCTCTAGAGTGGACGATGCGGGCCCAGTGCAGGTTGGTGGATTTCTTTAACGCAAAGTATTATTTTCTATCGGAGCGCATTTACAGTTACGCATTACGCTTTCGAATTGCCAAAATATAGAAATATTGTATGTTAACTAAGGGAATTTTTATCCAAATAATCTCTAAAGTCCTCTCGGGTGAAATTAGACGCGAAGAGCTTAAGATAGCATAGAATTTCCTCTTTCAAATAATCTTTGACTGAAATCGGATAGAAAGAAGTTACAGTATCACCTTTATTTTTATTTTTCAGCTCTTAACAATGAAGCCTACGTAAAAAAGAAATGAAATTGGTAACTTTTTAATGCCTACGTTCAACCGTGGACGTCAGGACGTCTTTTGGCTGATATGATTATTTTTTTCAGTCAAACTCACATTCAAAGAATATATTTCAATTAAATCAATTAGGGACTTTTGAATTGTCAAGGGGTCGGTCAGTCAGAAAGGTGAAGCTAGTTTCCCACTCCAAAGCGTAGTACGTTCGTAAGAACGGGCAATATTATGAATCAAAATATTGGTAGCATCAGTCACGTTGAAATGATACATGAGAGAACGATGTAGAAAGACGTGCACGTTAAAAGCGTCCGTAACAAAAATATAAAAAAAAAACGTTAAAAAAAACAATTAAAACAAGCAGATTATTCCTTATGCTTTGCCTTCAACCTCAATTACTCAACTGCTCAACGCTCATCCTACCGTAACAATAAACCGTAGACAATCCCATTGAAAAACGAAAGTGTTCCGAGAAAGTGAAATGATGGGAAAATCAATTTGATTCTATAGTGGTTTAACGAATTTGGTTATAGCGTTATTATACAGGGTGTTTCCATTAAACTACGTGATCTACATTACAAACGCATAATCTTTTCAGTGCAATGTTTTATTAACGAATTGTATTGCAATATAGCAATTAATTTAATTTAATGTTTTGTGTTTCTTTGTTTTGTAATGGTAATTACTTTGCATATTATTGTACCTATACAATCAAGTTCTTCTACTGAACAGACAGCTGTACTGCTGGGGAGTTTGTTGTGCCACTTCTTCTTCCCAGCTAAAGCACACAAACACAATGGTGAAGGGCGGCCATTTTGGGGGGCTGTCTTAGGTAATTTTGACGTTTATAAAGTGCTAATTCTGAGCCTAATTTGAATAAATGAAAAAAAAAATTAAGCTTGCATGAGGTTACAATTGCAGCCAAGATTTTTTTTGAGGCTTTAAACTCTGAAGTGTCCCACATCGATTTAAACATTACATAACATAAATACATCATGTTTGTATTTGTTACTATATGTATGGGATACAGTCGGTCGTAGGTCGTTATGTTAAAGTCGCATATTTCTTTCTTGATATTCCTAAAAACTAAATGCATTGGATGGGTGTATCATAATTGATGCAGTGACGTTTCTGACGAACTTTAGATTTGTAATTTAGATTACAAGCATTGTTCTCATGTAAGTAACTTTGTGACTTTTCATTATGACATATCTATATATATATATATATATATGAAAATGAATGTCTATTTCCCTTGGTCATCGCATCACGCGTGAACGGATGGAACAATTTCGCTATTCTTTTGTTGTTATGTTAATTATTGTCAGGAGAAGGTTCTTGTGAAAGAAAAAGTTAAGGAAATTGAGCGGCACAAAAACCAAACAACATATCACATTCATAGTTAAGACAGGACAACGTCTGTCGGGTCAGCTAGTATTATTATGAAACAAAGTCCCCCCGCCTCGTATGTCTGTTTTTCTAAACGCGATAAACTCAAAAAGTGCCGAACGGATTTTCATACGGTTTAACCAATGGACGGAGTGATACATGAGGAAGGTTTAAGTGTAAATTGGCTGTAATATGACGATGATTGTTGAAGATGTCAAAAAAAAACATGCCGACTGGGACCTCGGGGACTGGCGAGCGCCGCGTAAACATTGGATGAAATGTGGCACACAGATAGTTCTTAACCTGAATTAACACATAGGGTAGGGTACGTTCCCATGGGATATTTTCTGACGCCCACGCGGGTGAAGTTGCGGGCAAAAGTTAGTTTAAGAATCTTTAAACCAAAACCTATTTAGGGAGTACCTACCCATTGCTATTAACAGAGTACAAATCCAGATGGAAGTCCAGTCCAGTCTGTTCTGAGAATTTCACCCTAGACTGGACTTCCATTGCGAAGTGCTCAGTTATCAGCAGTTCTCAGTCAGTCATAATATGTTATCTATAAGGTATACATAATAAGGAATATTCTATCTAACTGTCAAATGAATTTAGAAACACGCTGTAGACACATCAGGCGTGTGGCTATGGTGTTCATGATTTAAACATGGCGTTGAGCTGTCATGGTGTATCTGACGTCATTATCATGGCTGTATAACCGTGAGGTTACATAAACGTCAAAAAGCAGGTGTATTAAATTGATTTGTATGTTGAAAAGCGATTGTCAATTTGTTGAAATAGGATATTAAGTATTGTGTTTCCATGTTATTGTGTAACATGTCCAACCTATCGATAATTAAAGTCGCTTTTCGGGTTTGTCGTATGGTGTTCGTGATATAACCATGGCGTTGAGACGTCATGGTGGGTTTGACGTTATCATCATGGCTGTATTTAAATCGACGTATCAACTATCCGTGCGGTTACATAAACAACAAAAAGCAGGTGTATATAATTGATTTGTGTGTTGTAAAAGAAATTGACAATCAGTCTAGTCAGGCCCCAGGTGACCCGCTAGAGGGCCATTACAATAGGTAATCAATTGTGTCTCATTAGCAATGCTTGACTAGGAGATTATGTTGTATTGTGTTTTCATGTTATTGTGTAACATGTCCAATCTATCTACATATATTATAAATTAAAGTCTCTTTTCGTGTTTTTCTGTGTTCGAGTTCGAGTAGTTCTTATAAACTTCGCAACGGATTTTGATACGGTTTTCATTGAAATAATTTATTCCGGAAGGTTTCTAAGTACGGTTACCAAAAGTGATAAGTAACCAGGGTCTTTGATATAGTTGAAGTTTGGTAAGTAACCGAAGGATGTTTTCGAATGAAACTTAATTTGATAAATGACCTGTTTGCTTTCTACTAATTAAATAAAATACTACTACTTACTTATAATTTTTGGTGACCGTACATTAAAATTGTGAAATTATATGTGCGGCAACAAAAGTGTTCTTTAGCACCTGCAACCTAGCGTCTTTTTTTATATGTAGGCGACGAGTTAATAGAACAGCTTCAATTATATTAATTCATCATCTTTACTATTCCAACAGAATATCAAAAAACCAGCGTCAATTTACGAGCGTAAATTAATATGACTCCGAGCTACCGATAAATATATTTACTTCTGAATTGATAACTCAAGTGACTAATGTTGTAAGTGAGCTACTAAGCGAGCTCGGGACTTAGGGCAGCCCGACTCGGACAGGTTAGGTTAGAAGGGAATGGCGTAGTCTAAAAGACCCCGCCATCCCCTTCGTGTTTATTTTTTTTAAACCACCCAGAAGTAGAAGCCCCGCAAAGCGGGGCTCCGTCGACTACGCTTGTCATTATTCATGATGCGCGGGCATTATGAATAATGCCCCTATTTATTACTTGGTCCATAACGTTGCTTAAGAATTATCACCATGCTGCGTCATATTAACAGTAGCTCGTTTTACAATATATATTCGCTTGAAAACCATTTATTAGACGCTAAAAGTTTGTCGCTTACCTATTAATTATTTAGACAACTAAATATATTTGAAGACGAGAATGATATTTTAAAGAAGCTGCCTTAATTAGCACCCATTAAAATTACATATTATCTATACTAATATTATAAAGAGGTCATTTGTTTTTGTTTGTTTGTATGTATGTATAATGTCTGGAAGTACCAGTTGGGTTTCAAAAAATATTTTTGCAATCGATAACCCTATTCTTGAGGAAGGCTATAGGCGATTTAATATCACGCTGGGACTCTTAGGAGCTGAGCAAAATGAAAAAAAGTCAGAAAGAACGCTAAGCGAAAACGAAGTAATAGCGCGGGCAGGCGATGCGATGCGACGCGGTGGGTCAGGGGTACCAGAAATTTGACGCGGACGAAATCGCGGGCAGAAGGTAGTGATAGATAAATATTGATGTTTTGTCAAGTCCTAAAAATCGAGCGAATCAAGGGCGGGTCGCTAGTTTTAATCTTAGCTTGTGTGTACTGGGTTTGGCTAGCAGTCTACGGCTACTAGGTACCATCATTAATCATTCGCAATTAAAAAAATATATATATCTGACGTGCTATGAATAAAAAAAAAACATTTTACATTGTTAACGAAAACTAATGCTTGACCGGATTTTATAGATTTTTTAATTTTTTATTAGACCTGTCGGTTATTTCATCACAGCAAATTTTTCAGTAGCGTTTTGTAGTTAGAAATCTAGTAACAAAATCTAGATTTTTTTCTTTCGCGTCTTCAGTTGAACCTTTTAACACAAAAGCAAAGATAAACATTAAAAATAAATAAACAGATCGCATTTTTTTCCTTTCCTGGAGAAGTCTAAGAAAAAGCAAGTTGATTATAAAATTAAATGCCAGTTTTCACTATTTCAATTTAAGATAAAACTTGGCAATTTCTTGAATGCTACACGTCCGTCGTACACTATAAATAAATAGAATAGAAGTTCAATTTAATTAAGACGCACACTGATAGGATTGCCACATAAGACTTACTTTATTCAGTAAATCGTTACACAAACTTATGGAATCATGCGGAAATATAAGTAAATATTTCTGCATACATTTTGCAGTAAATCATGCTGTCATATCCAGATAAGGTTCGTAAAAACTGTCATACGTTATCTATAGTCTGTTCCAAAAATATCTAATGAAAGTGTAAACAGGAATATTTAGGTTAAATTCTTATGCAATCACTCACTAAAGAGAATTGGTAACATATCTGTATTTAGAATGTTTCAACTTTGTATCTGACTCACCATATTTTTAAATTGTAATTGAAACCAACTGACTGACTGCCTCGTTGGTCTAGTGGTCGCAAGCGCTACTGCTGAGCATGAGGTCCTGGGTTCGATTCCCGGGTCGGGCAAAGTGTTATCGGGTTTTTCCATTTGAAACTACTCAGTTACAGCCCGTGAGTCTGGATTTGTGCCCAGTTGACGACAATAGGCTCGCCCTCTATTACATGGGACTTAAACATAACTGGCGAAATGTGGGTATACTATAGGTACACCTCTGCCTAACCCTTCGGGGAATACAGGCGTAATGTTATGTATGTGTGTGTGTAATTGAAAAATCATCGACGTAAATAGAGGTTACGAAATTAACCAACCTCAATTGTCAAATGAAAAGCATTTTTAATGCGATTTAAAATTAGAATTTCGAGTTTAAGTATTCAAATAATCAAATCAAAGCACTCAATTTGTAGGTGGCGCTAGTAATTGGCATCCATTATCAGATACTTTTCGAACAGACCATAATCCTTTTGGTAAGAAATTATAATTTTTACACAAAAGTATTTGAAATGGTTCGAAGAAATAGTTTGGCTATCAGGGTGGCAGGAACATAGATGCATGAACTGTTACCATGGTTTCGGCACACGATTCTGAAGCAAACGTTGAAATTTTTTGTCGGTTATTTAAACAAGTGCAAGTCGGACTCGCGCACGAACGGTTCCGTACCATTATCTATAAAAACGGCAAAAAACATGTCTGTTGTATGGGAGCCCCCCTTAAATATTTGTTTTATTATAATTTAATTATTTATTTTTAAAGTGAATATATAACTAAATATTCTGTGAATATTTCAAGCGTCTACCTGTTGCCGTTATCAATATCGAGCAAAAACGAGCAAATAAATCACGTTTGTTGTATGGGAGCCCCCTTAAATATTTATTTTATTCTGTTTACTTTGTATTTGTTGTTATAGTGGCAACAGAAATACATTATCCTTGAAAATTTGAACTGTCTAACTATCACGGTTCATGAGATACAGCCTGGTGACAGACGGACGGACAGCGGAGTCTTAGTAATAGGGTCCCGGTTTACCCTTTGGGTAAGGAACCCTAAAAAGGCTTTTTCATCCATAATGACCGCGTAGGTATTGCACTTCTCTGTGAAACAGCAGTTTTTTTTATACTGCTGAATAATTTCTACGCTAGGGGGGGTCTAGAATCATGTGCGGAATTCGTGGTTTCAGTTTACGCGTCGATGTCGCTACCACCCTGTATATTACGAATTTTGATCTTCTCTTTTTACTATACTGTGGCGGGCGCCATAGTGCAATTGAATTGCGTCGCCGCGGCCTGTCATAGCGGCGAGTGTCCGTTGTACGTTTAATTTATTTCTCACGTCATAAAGTTACCGAGATTGAAAAATACCCATTTATCTGACTCATTCTATTTAAGGCGAGCATTTTTGAGGCCTTTAGCTGGCTTTAAGCTGGTTATATTTTAGTCAAAACAAGTTTTGTATATAGATCCGGAAGAGTGAGGAAAATGATATCAGAATTTTTTTGATTATAAATGTGGAAGACAAAAGAAACGTTGGTTGGACTGTGTGAAAGATGATATGGCTAGAAAGGGAGTGACTACCGAGATGACGACCTAAGGGCCAGCGCACATCTCGCAAGACGCAGCACAGCGCATTCGTCACTGCCAAACAAATATCGACTTAGCGCGAGTTGATTTAAAGTTGAAAATAAATAAACTTCCATTAGCTCGAGACCGCGTCTAAGCGGAAAGAGGCGCGCGTCTCAAATTATTTATTCTTAACTATGTTTTTAGGCACACAACGTTGATATTTGTTTGGCAGTGAAAACCGCGCTGCGCCTCGCCAGGTGTGCGCTGGCCCTATTAGAGAAGTATGGAAAAAAAAGACATGTTACACGGACCACAAATAAATTAGCAAGAGATTGATGATGACGTTTTGTATCTAGAATTTTTGTTATTGAATCAATGTTCTCAGTATGAAGAGACGTCTGTCCTGTAGTAAGACAATCGTAGGCCGTCATGTTTACTTTCTTATTGTTTACTAGCTTTTGCCCGCGGCTTCGCCCGCGTGGATATCGGAAATTATCCCACGGGAGCGTACTACCGGGATAAAAAGCCTGTCTTCCAAATTCCATCCAAATCCGTTTAGTAGTTTTTGCGTGAAAGAGTAGCAAACATCCATCCTCACAAACTTTCACATTTATAATATTAGTAGGACGTACGATTTGTAGATGAGCTTCTGCCTAAATTTCTTGTGCCCCCGACCCACCGCGTCGCATCCCATCTGCATCTCTCGCCCGCGGTATAACATCGTTTACGTTCCTACTCTTAGTGTGTTACACAATTACTCCACTGTGCTGGAGTATTAGTATTGGTACTTAAAGTACTATATAGTAATGCACTGAGAGTGCTGTTGCGACTGCTGTGGAGTTGTAGTGCGTCAGGAATGTTTGCAGATACTAATATTAATGGTTTTGCCGCCATTATTAGGAATGGATGTGCATCCCTGATGACGCATGTTCGCGGCAGTACCAACAGTATTCTCAATGCATTCGCAGATAGGTGGGATTCCTCGATATTGTGGAGCTAGATGCAGCTCTACGCTGAATTTTAATTGTATTATTATTATTTTCTGTGTCTGTAGCCTATTAACACTGCTACTAACCCTGTGGACTCCTGTTTGAAATAAAAATTTACTACTCTATTTTTCTGCTCGCGACGTTCCTAATTTTAACCGACTTCAAAAAAGGAGGAGGTTTTCAATTCGACTGTATGTTTTTTTTCTAAATGTTTGTTAGCTCAGAACTTTTTTCTAGGTGAACCGATTTGGATGATTTTTTATATGATAAATAATAAATGATAAATGATTTTATTTCTGTAAGTAGGTTTGTACAAACACTTTTACACGTCAATCATATTTTTAAACTAGATGAGGTCGGCGTTTCCTATCTGACTACTCTGAGAAGAAAGGCCGAATCAAACTCAGAGGTCACAGTCTCTTTTAAAGTCCAGACATAATCTTGGTCAAATCATGTGAAGACCATGTAGATTGGTATCTGAAATGGTCTTTTGAGGAAAGAACCACACGCTATGAAAGCTGGTGCTTCACATGTGGTCCCATATAAATTTGATCAAGTTCTGATCAGCGGTTTTTGAGTTATCCTTAATACTGCGTATTTTTTCCACTTAGTTTATATTGATGATGTTTTGATAATTTCCTGTCACTGTTATTTACATATCAAGTAGTGGTATACGAATTGTATGGGGCAGGTACCATAACTAAAAAGTGAAAATAAAAAACTTAAAAAAAAAACAACCGACTTCCAAGAAAAACACTAAAAAACGTGAATAATAACTTCAATTTCGGAAGTTGGTGGTCAAAAACGAAAATACAAAAACCAAAGACACCGACTTCCGAAATTAAAGTTATTATTCACGTTTTTTAGTGTTTTTCTTGGAAGTCAGTTATTTTTCGTAAAAAAGTTTTATTTTATTTGATAGCAATAATCAATCTTGTTGTAACATTAATGTTTTGCTAACAAAACTTAAGGCGTAATCACACTATCGTTAGCCCGTTCTCTGGTGCTCGAAAGACTACTCGAATTCGGGCACTCGATACTGAATAACACTGGTCATCGCACTGGAATAAGGGCTAATGACTACGAGCACTGATAGAAATGAAAGGAAAACTGGCGTCGGGTATCCGAATTCGGGTAATCGAAACGATGAAGCTGGACTAGATTGTCCGAAAACGGGCGTACTCGACACCACTCGTTTACACTTGGTCGTTTGCCCGAATTACATAGACCATCGAATTCGGGAGAACTCGGGAATTGTAACTGATTATAGTCTTCGTTGTTGACTGAAGGTTCCACAGTGCCACTATGGACGACGCCCTTCTCAAGTAGATACTCATCTTCTTTTAGTTGTCATCTCACTTTCAATAAATGACATCTGTAAGAAAATTCTTCAAGACACACCTTTACATTTGTACACTACATGAAATGGATTCCTGGAAATATGATATTTTTAGCTCACAAACGGTGAGCGAATAGTTTATGTGTGAAGTTTTATTCGCACATTTCTGGGGCACATTTGTATGCCACGAGCTGTGAAATTCGATGTAGCGGCAGATACCGGGAATAGGCTAAAAAAAAAACAAATATGTGCCCGATAAAAGTCGGTCCTGTGTGCTCTGTTATGAACAAGGCCTAACGATTTGCCACTAGGTTTTTTTGCTCTATTCCATAACAAATTTTGCTAAATTACCTACATTATTATCCAATAAAAATAATAATAGACGCATTCATTTTTAAATAGCGGTGGCATAATGACAATACTTTAGGGTCCAGTCTAAAGTTAAACCATCAACAAGGTATTATAAAGATAACATGAATGTTTTCTCAACACACATTCATTCATCGTTTCTTTTGGTTCTCGCTTTACCTAACAAAGCAATGGTGGGCCAGTGGTAACGGCCGCGACTTACGAGTTGTTGGTCGTAGGTTCGAACCCAGACAGGCGCTTTACTTTGTGTAAATTATTTCATCGCCACTGCTCTGAAAACGGTGAAGGAAAACATCGTGAGGATCTAGAACCAAAAATTCGAAGACATGTGACATCTACCAACCCGCACTGGGCCCGCGTGGTGGATTACGGCCCAATCCCTCTCACAGAGAGGAGGCTTGTGTCCCAGCAGTGGGAACACTGTAGGCTGATTAGGCAAACCTAACAGCTATCAGCATCTTGTACTTAAAACGTTCCACACGGCATGACCCTCATTCCTCCGCATAACATACACTGTAATTTATTTTGGAAACTGGTGCCTTTTTCAGACATACTGTTGTCATAGACATTATATCTCTATGATGATAATATGACCCTATTAATGACCCACTGCATGGCAAAGGCCTCTTCTCATACAGAGAAGACACGAGCATTGATCACCACGCTTGCTCAAGACGGGTTGGGGATTTCAGACTTAAATCTAAACTTAATATTATGAAGACAAAATATTTTACTTTTTGTATGTTTGATTGTTACGCTTTCACGCTAAAACGGCGGATTGGATTTGGATGAAATTTGGCAAATGGGCAGACCATGGCCTGGACTAGGACATACAATACTTTTGATCCCGATATTCCCATGGGATGAAACCGCGGGGTGCAGCTAGTCAACTACAAGTCCAAGTTTTCTCACGATGTTTTCTTTCACCGATGTCGGTAATGTCCAAGATAAACTCAGCAAGTACTTATGGATTGAAAAAGTAAAATTGGTACTTGCGCGGCTTTGAACCACAATCTCGCGCATGAGAGGCGAGGTCATAACCACTGGGCCATACCTACCTAATTATATCTATAGTATGTACAGTCGCCAGCACATGAAGTTCCACAAACTGTCAGATTTTTTCATTCGATTTTGGACTTTACATATATTCAAAATTTTAAGGTTTAAAATCGGTTGGAGAAATTTGACAGTTTCGTGTAGCTTGACCTGCTGGCAACTGTACATACGTATACATATAACATGAGAGTGTTCAAATGATGTCATCAACATTCTTAATAGTCCAATCAAATAGATTATTTTAAGTAATTAAAAGGCATTTGATGCTTTTGATTTGTCCAAATTACCGATGTGCTTTCACAAGAAGGTGGAAAAATAATACTACATAAAATAGTACTTTTTTTTAAAGTATATTAGGGTCGTGTAAAAATACACTTAACGAAGCCGAGGGTCACTTATACTCCCCGTCATATTAATCATATTTTTGTTCTGGACCACACCTGGGAATCTTCTGGTTACGGAGATACCTATTGAAGGTCAAAATT
The DNA here is from genome assembly GCA_916610205.1 of Griposia aprilina. Lineage (NCBI taxonomy): Eukaryota > Metazoa > Arthropoda > Insecta > Lepidoptera > Noctuidae > Griposia > Griposia aprilina. The sequence continues at coordinate 4,260,798 of OU744285.1, read as the reverse complement.
CCAACTTTTACTGACCGGTTTTTACTGTTTAACACAACTTTAAATACCCCCCACGACCCCTGTACCGTTGCTCGCACCCATAAGCACAATGTTTTGCGTGCGTTACGTTGCGCTCTACCGTGAACAGCGATTTTTAACACAAAAATTAAATTCTTTTCCCAGCAATTAGTTTTGTGCAATGTTACTTAGTTTGACGTACAGAATGCGTAGTTGGGTCTTTTACACCCTGTATGTAGAACGTTTTGACATCCCATATTTATTTAATCTTTAATAAAACTATTATGTTGGCAGGCGGCGGCAGAGAGCATCATTCGGAGCATGAAAGTGAACACAGCGAAAAGGGAAAGAAAGCCTACGAGGTGAGAAAATACTTTATTTTAAGAAACATATAAGAGTTTTTAAACTTTTCAAGTTGCAATTTTCAGGCGCTATGTTGTTTATTGCAAATCAATATGCAATTGAGCTGAAAAAAGACTGTAGACCCAGCACCTCAATTACGTAACACACTTTCTAATCCACTACTTCACATGTTTGAAAAATTCCTCTGCTCAACAACACAAATAACGTAATGAATGTTGTCGAAAAAGAAAAACAAAGAAAGAGAAAAGCAAAGAGAGAAAAAAAAAGAGGGAAAGAGTATTCTATTCTATTCGAATTGTCAAAATGAAAGGCATTGCAATTGTTAGTGTGTTACACAATTACCCTGCTAGCCTACACAGGATAGTACGGAAGAGTCTCTCAAAAAGTTATACCTTTTTGCTAAAAAACGAACCTATTGGTTGACTCATATTTCAGATTTGTTTTAATTTATTGATTGATCAGAACAAAAGACGATTGACAATAGCATACAATAGCTATGCGAGTTGTTTTTTAATAACTGATAGATTTAAGGCACAGTAGGTACGAACCTGGCGCGGTTGTGACAAACGGGTTCACTAGGCTCGCAGTGTGGACCCAGCCTTATTCATCAACACTTTACTGCTGTAAACCAGAAAAGGAATGCGCTTCGGTAATATTCGTGTTTCCGAATTTGCACGAACGTCGCGCCACAGAGTAACCTCCAACAGAGGCAAAGCTTATAATTTTTTGTACTGCTGCGCTTTGTGGTAGTGCACCTAATCGCGCCTTTGTTTTATGCATTATCTATGTTGGGTTATAATCTGTCACTCGAAAAATTTAAAAGTTTTTTTGGAATTGAAAAGAGTTGTTATTCTCTAATCTGGTTCCCATGGCAAGCGCCATTATTAGATTTCACCATGGCACGTTCGTATTTCCGAAGATAGACGATTATTGCCGAAGTGCAAACTTTTTCTGGGAGATCTATACTTAAGTCTTGTACAATCAGGTGCAAAAGATGTATACATGATGACAGAATATTTTATGTGATCCTAATTCCTAGCCTAATAATTATTATGTAGGTAAAATTTCACTATTTTAATTGTTTGATTTGGTCGCTAAGTGTATACATCTTTTTGCAGCTCCAAAAAAGACAAGGCTAAAAGGGATAGGTCCACAAAATAGGGCTACCACGTCGATATTCACATGTTTTTGAATTCGTACGAAGGGCACCAACTGGTCGATGAGGAAAAACACGTACAACCCTAACAAGAAGTTGATCAAAGCAAAACCCTGGTATTATCTTTATGTGGACGTAAGTCATGTGTTTAATGGTAATGTTCTAACGATGTTCACAGCGATAAGTAGCATTATAACACGTGTAGACAAATAATTGTATTTTTTTTTTGTTTTAACAGATGAATGCCACATCTTTATTATTTGTTATAACTAATTAATTAGTACACTATTTTTATTTTCATATTGTTGCAAGGTTAATTTACGTTGTTACGCTAGTATTTCTTTCCTTCTTTCAAAGACGTATATATATCTTCCTAAGTAAGAGATAGAGATAGAAATAAACACATTACCCTCCATTGCGTCGCGCAGTCGGGTAAAAAAGGATTGTTTAAAAACAGAAGTTACGACGGAGAGAATATTTATAATTACGAAATTCTGTATGACGAATGTTTTCTTCTGCCATTCATTGCTATTGTACTCCATTGGATACTAAATTGTTATTAGTAAATGTCTATTGTACTATTGGTCATGTTTTCATTCGATTCTGAAAATATTGTTTTCAAAACATTCCTACTACTGATCATATATATTACCATAATGATGTTTTTATTTATTGTTCAGGCCTTTTGGGTAGAATATCTAGGCCTCCAGAAACACATATCTGATACTTGAAAAAAAAGGCTCTCATATTTATGAGAACAGCCGATGGAATTGAAAACATGAAACTATGAAAAAATTGTGTAGTTTACAATTTTCGAATGAATTATAGTAGGTATAAAAAATAAAAAAAACCTAATTTAAAAATAAAATTATTAACATTAGTCTGGCTATCGGCACTCCGAGCAACAACAAGCGCAACACCACATATTTATAGCTACAGATGTATACTTATGTTAACATTAACTTGTCGGCGACGTGAACCCATAAGATTTTCCCCTACCAAAAATCGCTCAATGCGCATAAAGAAAGTATACACTTCAAAAATAAAAATATGAGTTTCATAGCGAACGTTGTTTACTATACGGTTAGAATCATCCCCTTGACGGATACGGGTGACTAAATCACCACCATGTTGAATTAAAATTGTTATTAAAAAATTATGACAACAAACTATGTCGATAGTAAATATCGTTCATGTGCAAGAAGCTTGACATAATTCAAAAAGAGCAATTTTTGGGAATGATGATGAAAAGAGTAACGGTGGAGTTTCTTGCCCATTCTTCTCCATACGAAACTACCTTTTGGAAGGGGCAACTAGTTTTTTTTTTTTTTTTTTTGTAATTTTTGACGTTCAAAAGTGACTTTTGACTTTGACTTTGATGATTTAAAAGTTTAAAAGTAGCGGTAAGAGTGCGATTAAACACAAAGTTACAACTTTCTAGCTTCCTATTTTTTAGGCTTTAGCATAATGTCGTTGTTGTAGCAAAAATAACAAAATTTGCTGCGTTTACCTGTATACTATAACAAACTTGCTTATTTTTTTGTTATGTCACCCTTCTCGCCAATGAGCGATATTTAAAGTAACTTTTTTTTGGGTAACTTCGCGTAATTTTATTAGGTATTAGATACCTCTACGTGTTGTAGACATCGTGTTATTTAAAATTGCACTTCCTCTCTCCACTGCTTGTTCTATACACATTTGAAATTTTAGTACAGTAGCCAGCAAGCAGGTCAAACTACACGAAACTGTCAAATTTCTCCAAACGATTTTAAACCTTAAAAAGTTTTTGGTTAAGTTCAAAATCGAATCAGAAAATCTGACTGTTTGTGGTAACTTGATGTGCAGGCGACTGTACTTATAGAATTTTTTGTGGAGTTGCAGTTATAAATTGGAAGATCTCTACTAGGTTTTCGCGTTTCTGTGACGATTTAACAATGCACACAAAGAGAAATTTATTATAATTGACATGAAATGTTGAACATGTGCTTAACGATAACTAACACTATCATAGTGCATTCTTGGGGTAGGTAATTCCTGAGAGCATGCTTGAGAAATGACAATAAGAATAATAATAGTTTACGAGAAATGTGGAATAATCGAGGATGTACATCATATCATGATGGAGTGTGAACGGGGCGAACGCCTCAGGAGAAATCTATTTGGTTTCCTTAATACGTTTGGAATTGGTACCAGGGGGCCTACTCTTTAAGTCGATAATAGTCCCGTCCGATAATAGTTCGATACTTCGGAATGAACCCTACTCCCGATTATTTTTTTTTTGGCCAGTTAGAACACAGCGGGAGTAAGGCCAAATCGTGTTGTTATTAATTCTTCGGTCCCAAAACTAATCTTATGTATGTCCGAAGGTGATACGGAGTAGGTTACGGCCGTAACTTCGGCCGTAACAACGAATTTCGTGCTTGGAGAGAAGACTTCCTGTTATAGTGTTCGGATGACGCTAAAACTTTTATAAAATATATTATAATCATTTAAAGTAAACATTCAAAAATTTCCCATTTTGGAGCGACATAGTGACAGAGCTCCAGAATAATGGTATTTAAAATAAATATCCGGTACAAAGATAAAAAAGGAACCCATTATTGTTAACAAGTGAAAGTATAACAAAAACACAAACTGCATTAAAGCCAGAAAACAGATAATATAATGATGTAATTTGTTTCTATACAAAAGCACGTTCCGCGAAACCTCATTTATTTTGACCATATTTTCACACGAACGAAATTGTAATTTCAATATTTTTTAAATATAATATATTTCTCTGACAGTTTTTATGTATAATTTCACAAATCATATTGCCGTTATGTAATACAAGAAGTGAATTTCACCAATGAAACTAAACGCGATCAGCCTACATCTAAACCGCGTTCAAGTGTCATGATGAATATTGTCACTAACAGCTTTTGAACGCAGTTTAGATGTGCTGGTCGCGTTCTATTTCATTGGTGAAATCAGCCCTAAATACTCGTTTTACACTTCTTTAATTCTTTATCATAGATATTTAAAACTGGACAACTTATCAGAAAAAATGTAAATCCAATACATGTATTTATACATGTTTTTTTCAAGTATAATTGATAGTCTAGACAGTTACCAATAATAATAAAAAGAATAGAAAAAAACAGTAAAAAAATAACTTCATCACTTCTGCTCTCGAAACGGTGATCGAAAATATCATGAGCAATCCAGCTTATAATCAAAAAATCGAAGATATGTGACACCTATCAACCCGCACTGGGCCCGCGTGGTAGATTATAGCCCACTCCCTCTGACAGAGGAGACTTGTGTCCTAGCAATAGGAACACTATAGGCTGATTATGCATTATGTACATGACATGAATGTCATAATCTCAAAACAAATGTCACACGTATCAAATTGTTTAATAATAAACCTACTGACCCGATGAACAAGAAAGAACAACAGACCAAGCGTGCCATAGCAACATGCTTTGCGCTATTCATTCGCTTAGATTCGTCTATAATATAGGTAAAGTGAGGTAAATTGTGTACTCAAAAATCACAACTGTCATTCTTTGACAACAGCCATTCTTTAACAACTGTCATTCTTTGACAACTGTCATTTTTTTACTACTGTCATTCTTTGACACCTGTCATTATTTGACAGTTGTATGAAATAGCTACAATACGGCAAATTGCCACAGTGTGCCAATTTGAAAAGCAATTAATTTTCCTGAATGTATCTGTCATTTTGAATATTATTAGTGTCAGCCTTTTGTGTCAAATTGCAGGGTAAAGCTGGCTTCCCTTCCCTTTGTTTAGTTATGTGAAAATTCGAATAGTAGTAAAATTGTTAAATCGAACCTCAAAAAATAACTATTTTGAACTCTAATATAATGATTGCGCCTCTTTTTGTAAACCTCACAACCTAGCTTAGTTACTGCGACCAACTGTGAGAAAAGGCCAGAAAGCTAAAAAGAGGCTCTGTTATTTAAAAAAGTATGCGTCATTAGAAGCGCAAATAGTGCTTACAAGTTCATTTATTTACAAAAGCTACCATCAGTAGAAGTTCAATAAGTTTTTAGAGAAAAACTGTCGGTGTAAGATTTTGTTTCATTTTTGTGCTAGCGGCGCCGGCGAGGCGGTTGAAGGGGTAAATCAGTTAATACTGAAAATTTAAACTGTGCAGTTTCCTCTTTTTTTCACAGAAATGAGATCTCGACATAAAAATAAATCGCTAGTAGTTGATTTGAGTTGTCAATTAAAATTTTGATGCCATTTATTTTTAGAGAGAAAATGTGCGTAGGTCCTAATTAAGAATGTTGGGTCTAAAATTAATTTCTCGAATGCTATTTTAGAACTTGTAAGATAATAGTAAAATGTGTTATATTTTTATTAGAAACTATGTGTTCGTGCCCGGCGTCGACCTGGTGAATTTCATGTCTTTATCTCCAGTGGTCTAGGCTGTGCACTGTCTGTCAGTCAGTTATTGATCTTTTTATACAAAAATACCATCAAAATTCCCGACCTTTTCGGAAAATTTTCCTAAAATTGTCTTTCATACAAACTTTCTACTGACAATTACAAACACAACAAAAAATAAACAGCCAAATCAGTCGAGCCGTTCTCAGGAGATGATCTTTCATACATGTGGCAAATGATTTTTATTTATATAGAAAATGAGAACTACGAAAATATACCAAATCAAACCAAATCAAATTATTTATTTGCTTAATACAGGTAATATACAGATGTTATAAATGAATATTAAGTACTCTGTATCATTACTAATAAGGTGTGCAAATATTTATATTATTGTCTGAACGAATTAAATAATTATTAAAATAACATTACAAAATTATTATACTCAAAAAATAAAATAAATTCAAAATACTACAAATGACAAAGATTTAAATATTAGAATTAAAATTGTCAGATGAGTTTTATTACATATCATAGAATATAAAGTACTCTGTATCATTACTAATAAGGTGTGCAAATATTTATATTATTGTCTGAACTAATTAAATAATTATTAAAATAGCATTACAAAATTATTATACTCAAAAAATAAAATAAATTCAAAATACTACAAATGACATAGATTTAAATATTAGAATTAAAATTGTCAGATGAGTTTTATTACATATCATAGACTTAACTACCCAATAAATTTAATTTAAATATTGGTCCAAATTAAAATAAGATTATTAAGATTTCAAGCTAAATTATTAGGTATAGCATGTCACACTATTTTTATTGTCATAATTATCAGTGTCAATAAATTTCTCTTACTATATGTATCTATCTATATTGTTATCCTGCAAACACTCCTTGACATTATAATGACGGTATAACAGGCCTACGACATTTTCGAAGGCGTATAAAATGTTATCCGAAACCCGCCCAGAGTTTATAACCTCCGACTTTGTTTCGGCATTTCTTCTCAGGGATCAGTCAGCTAGGAAATGCCAGTGCCATCTAGTTTTAAAATATTGACCAAAGAATTGAAGTGTAAAAGTGTGTTAAAAGATGTAAGTACTTCTAGAAGCAAACGTCATTTCATCATTTCAGTAGCCTCTAAAACTATAATAATATTATGTTAAAAAATTATTGAAGCGAAATTTGCTAAAAATGTAAATGTTTACTTAGATTTTTGTATTTTTAAATTACTTACCAAAATGTGTTCTAAATAAAATTACGTAAATGTTTATAACATAGGTACCTAATACTTGTAAGACACTTGTATTTTGACATTTTATTAGACACTCGTATTTAATGAAATATTGTTAGACATTTTTGTATTTAATGACATATTATTGTGAAACACTTATAATTAATGTAATTTTGTTAGACATTTTTGTATTTGATGACATTTTCTAAGACACTTGTATTGTTCTTCTTCCTAAAAGCTTGTCAATAGCAATCTAAATTGAGACGGCCCAGAATTTAGCTACTAATTTGGCGCCATCAGTAGCATCTATCAGTTGAAGTTTTTACCTAATAATACATTGATCCTTTTTATTCTATCATTTTCAGTACTTGCTCTATGATCTGACTAATGTAGTTACTTTAAAATCATTTAACTACAAAAATAACTAACATTATATTCAAATTCCAGGGCGTTCACAAGGAGACCAAGTCATCGAAGGGTCACCATGATAAGGAGGACCACCTGGGGAAATATGATGACCACGGTGGCATGGACGAGCATCATGAAGAAGAATCGGGCCACTACGGTGACCACCACCATGAAGAGCACGGGAAGAAACATGCAAAAGTATGATTTATTATACTTAAATTTTATTTAAATCTTTCATCGTATCGTTGACTACCTCGTTGGGCTAGCTCATGGCCGCAAGCGCGATTGCAGGTCTTGGGTTCGTTCCCCAGGTTAGACAAAGTCTTATGGGGCTTTTCTAACTGTGGGAAACGTATGCATCTGTATATATCTGTAACTTTTATGGTGTATAGTCACCAAAAGTGATAAGTAACCAGGGTCGTCGGATATAGTTGAAGTTTAATAAAAAACCGATGGAGGTTTTCGAATAAAATTTTATTTAAATTATAGAAAATAAAAAGTTCATTTATTTAATTAAATTTCATTCGAAAACATCTATCGGTTTCTTACTAAACTTCAAGTAGGTGCTGTTATGTAGGTTTAATTATTACTCTACCTCTGAAAATATGTGTTTTGTACAAATTTATTAACTTATAGTATGAGGAGTCGGGAAAACATTCGAAAGGCCATAATACAAAAGGCAGCCATGACATACATAAAAAAGAGGAATATGAGAAGAAAGTCGAGTTCTTCGAAGAAGAGGGCGACTCCAGCGAGGAGGAGAAACATGGAGGGTTCAACGAAGAGAATGGTCATTCGAAGGTAAGTGGCTCTTAAGATCAGCCGATCTATTATATAAAAATCACATCGTGACAACTTAGGTGATGTGAGTTTGAAGTGAACTATCATATCACCTGATTCTAGGGATTGAAGCTTTTGACATCTCACTTCACCTTAGTTTTCACGGTAAGATTTTTACAGAATAGATCGTCTGCTCCCCACTTGCTTAACATACTTTCAATCACAATTAAAAAAAAAAAAAATGCAAATCCATTGCTAAATAAAGTAAATAACGCAATGAATGTTATTGAACTGTCAAAATGAAAGGAATTGTCATTGTAAGTGTGTTATGCAATAAAACTGCAGTTTTTTTTTCAGTTACCTAATGCCTGATGCCAAAATGCAAAAAAAGCCTGTTACTGTCTTAAACAGAGAAGTGACATACAACTCATATCAATAACTTTAAGTTTTTTGCAATATCTATCCTTTGAAAAAGAACAAAAGATAGAAAGAAAAATATTTTATTTGGGACTCGCGCAGGAAATATAATCAGTAAAAAAAATATAATGGAGCATTTAAAACTAACAAAATTAACAATAAAAATAAATGAATTGTGTGAGGCCAAAAGTGCTCTTATCTCAGCATAATGCTGCGATATTTAAAAAGTACCTAAATACCCGCTGTGATGCCACGGACACACGTACTGACATCTATAACTCCCACTGGGGGGGGTAAAAAAAAAAAAAAGACAATAAATCAATAAAAAATTGATTAGAAAAAAAAAAAAAAACATATTTATGTATGTACAATCAATATTAAGATCGACCCCCGCCCGGAACTCCAACATCACTTGAACACTTTGAACGTAAAATCTGCCGACGATCATAACAATCGATTCCAAAGTCTCAACTCCGGTGTTTTCAGCACTTAAATATCTTAGGTCAACGAACCCGACTCAAGTTTGTCTCAAAAGAAATAATGATTTCCATTTCGAAGATCGAAGTTAATGAACTTTTTCTGTGCCTTAATCGGATAAGCATACACGTGGTTTTACATCGACATCATCTGCCTGCCTTTTCCCAACTTTGTTGGGTCGGCTTCCAGTCTAACCGGATGCAGCTGCATACTAGTATTTTACATGGAGCGACTGCTTATCTGACCTCCACAATCCAGTGACTGGGTTCTTCTAACGACCCGTAACGACTGTCAAAGATCCACGAATGACAGCCGGAACCAACAGCTCAACGTGCTTTCCGAGGCATGGAGGGGTCTTGGTATGTAAAGGTGGTCACCCATCCACGGAACAACCGCAGCAAGCGTAGCTTAACCCGATCGATCGACTCTTGCGGCTGTTATTAGTTAGACACAAGCCCTACTTAATTACGTCGTATAGTAAGAAAATTATTTAACTGCTAAGTTCAATGCAAATCAAAACATGTTCTTATGTACAGACAACAAAACAAATAAGTATATGGGTCATTTTTAGTACAAATCTTAGTTTTGCCCATGACGTGTGTGCTGAGTAATGTTTTTTACCGTTCAAAAGGACACAGCCAATGATACAATCAAAATAGTTTGACTCAAATAATTCGTTTTGAATCAAACTATTATATGATTGTGTTACTCATTAAATAAGTGAAATTATATTCTCATTTGAACACACCTACCTAACCTAAGGCAAAGGCGATAAATGCAGGAATGTTTATTTCATGCCAACACACCAAACTATTTCGTCGACTGTACTTACAAGTCTACACAAAAGCCGACTAAATATTAATTTTATCCCTTAATTAATTCCTTAAGTGAATAATTAGGTTTCCTTGGCAACTTGCAAATTGTAGTTTCGATTTTCCAAGGTTTCAATTTGTAATTGCAAGTATATTTTGATGATTGACAACGAGCCCAATACTTATACAGGGTCGAATTAAATTAGCTAGCGAAACTTCGCAGACGTGATGTGTATTTATATCTAAGCGTGACAAAATAAAAAATAATTTAATTTAAGGATGTTTTTGTGGGGTAATTGATCGCAGTTACTGTATTTACTTGAAATATCAGTTTAAAAAAGCAGTTTTTTTTTTTTGTGTAAAATTCAAAGATATGATTGGTATCGATACCTAAACACGATAAAATATATTTTTTCAACTCATACTTAATGTAACAACACTACCAGTGGTCGTAGATACCTAAACAAAAACTATTTTATTTTAGTTTTAATTTTATCGTTTTTAGATATCGATTCCCATCACGTCTGCGAAGTTTCGCTAGCTAATTTATTTTGACCCTGTATAATTATAGCATGTATCAGATAGATGTGGTCATATTTAAGGGTGTGGTGCAGACCATCAAACTGAACTACTTTCTCCATGGGACCAACAGTTAATAATATTTTTTTCGCAATTACGATGTTGGTCCCACTGAGAAAGTTGTTATTTTTGATGGTCTCTACTTTTAGAAATAGTTTTTGACGTGATAACGTCTTATAAATCGATGAACGCCGGCTGCACGCACGAAAAAGCATGACTCATTGTCACGTTCCGCCTGAGCCGAGCGTGCAAGCGAGAGCGCGGAACAAGCGATAGAGAAGCACGATCGGCCTAAGCGTTCGGCTTGTCACGCATCTATCTCTCTTCCACTCCTTATGATGTGACGTGACGTGACGTGTTTTGGTGGTGGACTCTTAAATATGACCACAACTTTCTGATACATACTGTATGCTCATACGTTTGTATCGTAAAATTACAGGGGTCTTATGTAAATACATTGGCTTATGTAATTTGGTGTGGAGTCCTTGGTTTGTTTATATCTGGGGGCCGGTGATAACGTAAGTAACTGTTTATATGCAAAATTGAGAGTCTCAAATCTCAGTTTGTATGTTCTGTTTTAGTGCCTACATTTAATTATAGCCATGTCCTAAGAACGTTTGCGCTAACATTAGTGTGAATTTGAATGCTTTTTACCCACGATGGAATGGTGGCGGTATATGCGTTTGAGGTTAGAGGTTGTTTGTGTGTCTGTTACCATTTTCCTCGAAAACTACTAGTTAATTCCAGTATCTTGCACCAAAAATAACAGAACTTGCAAAAGAGCTTAGTTCTATATAGTGAACATTGTTACAGACATCGTCCCAGACTGTACCACATATGTTTTAGCCAGGTCAGGACGTTTGATCATGATCCGAAAACAAACTATTTCTAAAAGTAGATTATGTAAAAACCTAATAAAAATAGTTTTGATAGTGAGTACCCGCGGCTAGCGGGAATGCAATCCTTCTAAGTAATCTCTACTAATATAATAAAACTGAAGAGTTTGTTTGTTTGAACGAGCTAATCTCTGGAACTACCAAACATTATTTTTGCATTTTATAGTCTGATTCTTGAAGAAGGTACGACTCTTAGGAGCCGAGCAAAAATAATAAAAATCAGAAAGAACGCTAAGCGAAAACGAAGTAATAGCGCTGGCGGACGATGCAATGCGACGCGGTGGGTCGGGGGAGGAAGAAATTTCGCGAGGATGAAGTCGCGGGCAGAATCTAGTGACGAAACAATCGTAGATACCTACCTTCTTTAAAATTAGGACATGCTTTAACGTCAAAAAAATATTGTTACACTGACGTTAATCATTACTGAAATTTAGAAAACGTTCATGAGTAAGGGAGATGTTTTATTTGCTTTTAAACGATTTTTTTCTGCAAACCTTATGATATCATAAGCATTAAGTTCACTCATGCCGCGATACGACAAGGTGCGAAAAACTAACCTTTTACGATTTGTATCTTACTATGTTCTGCCCGCGTGGATGTCGGAAATTAACCCATGGGAACGTGTTACCGGGACAAAAAGTAGCCTATACCTTCCCTAGGATGCCATCTATCTCCTTGCCAAATTTAATCGAAATCCGTTCAGTAGTTTAGGCGTGAAAAGGTAACATATGAACAGAGTTACTTTCGAATTTATAATATTAGTATGGATTCATAGCAAAAAATATTGAAAATATTGTTCCGTTTTGATGTGGCAATATACGTACTTGAGCAAAAGATGAGACAGTGCACCGCACGGCACGTCTATTGGAAAATTAACTTTATGTTCTGCATTGTAAGATTCATATACGAGCAGTGGCCCAGTGGAGTCGGACGCGACTTACGTGTTATATATAGGTCGTAAATGCAAACCCAAGCAGACACTTTACTTTGTGTAAATAATTTCATCACCACTGCTCTCAAAACGGTGAAGGAAAACATCGTGTGGAAACCGGCATCTCCTAGAACTAAAAATTCGAAGACATGTGACATCCACGAACCTGGACTGGGACCGCGTGGTGGATGACAGCCCATTCCCTCTCACAGAGAGGAGGCCTGTGTCCCAGCAGTGGGTACATTATAGGCTGAATAAGATTAAGTTTCATATTACATTGTTCTACATCCAAAAATGTAAGTCTTTGTGACATCGTTTCGCCAATGTATCTCAACGCTTATTCCGATTTTTTTGGGGGAAATAGAATATAGAAAGCTTGTCTTAATTTTTAATTTACTCTCATTATTAAATGATTCGTCTTGCTTCTTCATATTTCAGTAAAAATCATTGGCCTGTAACTGTCAATTACTTTTTGAATAATTTTCAAACTGGATCATGTGAATCGTGCTTGGATTTCAAAATTGTAGATTTCAAAATTGTCTAGACTTAATTCGGTCTAGGAAATACTTTAAAGGTATATTTTTAAACTCTTATTTTAGTTTGTCGTGACTGTTCAAGGCTGTATTCATACTTATCGGGTTTTCTGGTGGCCTAATGTCCAAGGTTTGATGTTTCGGTTAAGGAGAGTGAGAGTTCCGATTATATTACCTTATTCATCGGTTTTTATAAAATATTGCAATGTTTGACCTTATAAAAGTAATTTGAATAGATGTCGTGGAAAATTAGCGGTCACGATTCATTATTTTCAACGATTTTTCACTTGCAAGAAGTTCAAGGTGTCATGACTGATCGTTATTATTGTTAACGCCTGTTAATTTGTAATTGGATAGTCGCGTAGTAGTATATTTCAACGGTGGACTGCAATATAGATATCTAAAATATTCTATACATTTAAGTTTTTTATTATTTTTATAACAATCCATACTAAATAGATATACATACAAGCTAACAACCAATTGGAACCGTGCACCTAGCTTCTGACGTTTCATAAGTGCCCATGTTGGTTTATGTGAAATAAAATATTTTGATTTTGAACACTAAAATATATATACTATGTAAAAGTATATAAAAATAAAAATAAACTAATAATAAAATAATTATATAAAATATATACCGCAACTAACCATTTACAGTAGATACTAAATTAAATGACTACACTAACTAATTATAAAAATTAACAGAAACAAAAGGACACTTAGGCGTCGAAGTACTCGTCCGCATCGCTGTCATCCGGAAACGTGCCCAGAAGACTAGCAGCATTACCACGTTGAATGGCAATGCTAATTCTTTGGCCAAAGAACGAGCCAGCCCTCTGGTCACGTGAAGTGTCGACCGGTCGGCGAGAAATTGCCATAAAAAGGAGACGCGCACTCGGGCCCCCTATTTTTCTTCATACTTTTCGGCTTTCAAAATATCGATCCGTAGTAGCCGTAGTACAGTCAACCGTATTAGTGGTAACATAAGCTTGCACTACGACAATCGCCCTTATTGCCATGACATAAAGGCGTTGTGAACTTCAAATTGTTACCTCTGATGCGTGTTTGACTGTACTATTTGTATATGAGAGGTTGCGCACTAGATTCGAATTATTTCCATCCGAATTTCGGATCAAAGTCGGATTCGAATCGGATGCCGTACGCAAACATACTTATGGCATATTACAAAACGGATGCCCGCCAAACAAAGAAATAATTATAGTTCCCTGAACAATAACTAGGGATGTACCTATATTAAAGTTTATGTACGTAAGATTACAGTTACTAAGTAACTTTCACTGCTTAACCTAAGTCTAACATGCAGTTAACTTAACGGCTCAAAGTAATTAAAACCCGTGTTTTCATTACATAATTACACTTTATGTTTGAAGTTAATTAAGTTTACATTAAGTTAACTTTGTGTTAATGAACTAGTTTTATGGTAAAAGAAGGTTTAAGTTAACGAGGGAGAGAGCTAAGCTACGGTTTCTCAGAAAAGCGTTGGCCGTCACATAGCGTCTGCAATTTGACGGCGAATGACGTCACTGAAACGTTATTTATGAAAGGAAGATGGTGTGTTTTCCTAGAGAACGTTTTTTGACACTTACGGCAAACCCCGGTGTCATAATTTTTATGACAGCTGTCACTGTGGCAGTTATGTAGCGGTACCGCTCTTCTAGGAAACCATAGCTAGTATATAGTTTATTTAGTAGCTAGTTTTTAAATTAGGAATACAGACTAAATTCGAAATTTCAAAAATATTGACATTGTATTAAATATACGTACTTTTACGTGCAGTGGTATCTTTTTGATAATATGTTATTCTACGAAAACTAATGTTTTTTTTTTTTCTCTAGGTTTGTAGATTTTTCTGATTAGTTTTTTTTAAGTACAAGCTACGCATAGTCAACCTCGTTTGACAACAATACCTAAAAAAAAACATCACTAAGGTTGAAACTATGTAACTGTTACAAATGACAAACGGACAAATGAACCTTGTTCTCGACATATATGCAAGTGACATTGAACCTTAGGGTGACAAAGCAATTACGAGGTCGAATATATGTATATTATCGTACTATAATTAAAATTTCATACATGGTCAGTTTCCTAGTTGGTAGTTAGCTACCAAGTTACTTCAATAAACAGTCTCTAGAAATCCTGAGACACGACTCAAGATAGATATCAAATTACTTTGACCTAGACAAGTTAATTAATACAATTTTTTAACTACGTTCTGTAAGTAATACAAATGTCATAACCATTTGAATGAATGAATGAATGAATGGAATACACCAACCCCAGCGTGGTTTGACCAGACTCGATTAATCGAATGAACCCCAAGATTTGCACTAGCCACTGAAGCTTCATGTTTCATGGTGCTACTGAGTCCATTGTATATCAAGGAGTAGACCGTGGGGAACCGTAATGGTAGGGAAGACGTGCCCTTAGGATAGGGAAGGATTTGTGAGCCGTACCGGATATGAATCCTAGAGTAGGCAATGGACTAGTGGAGACATGGGTGATATTGATAAATGGGTATCTTTTAACGACGTCGCCGCCAGAGGCCGTACTATGACATGTTAAAGCCATCATTGTTCCAGCGTAAAAGAGACACGGAGCTATATATGACCGATAGCACTATCGCTTTTTCGCAATGGAACCATGATGGTATTAGCACGTCATAGTAAGGCAACAGGTTGGTTCAGGTCGAGGTTTATCAGCCGGGGCTTGCGGAAGAATCGCACGTTCTTGCGATCCCCGGCGTAGGTGTGAGATGGAACACCGGGGTGGTTTTTAGTCAGTAAGAGTCTGACAGACCCCTCCGCCCCATCCGGAGGACATCCATGAGGATTTTCCAACACGGAACAATAAGGAAAAAAAAGGTCGAGCTTCATCGGTGAATCATTTGGCGGGGTTCAACTGCTTTCTCGGCTCTTTTCTGTGCTCTGCTGTGTTAAATGTTACTGTTTTCAATGTCTTCGTCTGAGGTCCAGATAGTAGCGAGCTACTATCCGTTTCCGGTTTTTAACCGACTTCAAAAAAAGGAGGAGGTTGTCAATTCGCCTGTATGTTTTTTTTTTTTTTTTTTTATGTGTGTTAGCTCAGAACTCTTTCCTGGGTGAACCGATTTGGATGATTCTTTTTTTGTTAGAAAGGACATACCTCAAGGGTGGTCCCATGATAAGGAAACCAGGATCTGATGATGGAATCCTGGAGAAATCGAGGGGAACCTTCGAAAATCGTAGGAGCGCCTAGTGCGTTTGTTAATTTTTTCATTAAGTATTTTAAAGAACTACAATTTAATGAAGGTCTGGAATCGATCTGATGATGGAGCCGAAATACAGTCGAGGGAATTCCTCAATGATTTACAGCAGGTACCTTGTGTTTGGGCTTGATTAATTTGTATTTATGAGAACTTTACACCTGAAGGGTTGTGACACTCATTAGGGGTCTGATGATGAAGACGAAGGACAGTTAAGGGAACTCCTCAACGGTTTACAGTAGCTACCTTGTGTTTGGACTGAATTCATTTATATTGATGATAACTTTGCACCCATATGGGTTATAAGTGCCATTACAGGTCTGATGATGGAGACCATAGACAGTCGAGGGAATTCCTCAACGATTTACAGCAGTTACCTTTTGTTGGGCTTACTTCATACGGTTCAATATTCCAAAATATTCAGGTCGTACAAAAATAATACCCAATTAAGATTGAAGTTTTTCATAGGGCAACCACTACATACTAGTCATGCTGATGCGTCAATTTGAGACTGAATTTAAGTTGCGTAATCGCGTCATCTCTAGCAATGCTCTTTCGTTGGTTGCTAAGCAATTTATGCTTGTCACAATGCATATGGTGAAATGGAGCTGATGGTGGCTTCACCATCAGCTCCAGTTCTTCTGGTTTTTACCAAGAGAAATACTCAACAATAAACTCCTCAATTCCTTGCATCGGGAAACGAAATATTTTGTAAAAGGCAGTTGACATTAGGCTATTGTAACTTCGATAAATTATTATCTAACCCACTAAAAAGTGAAAAATAAAAACTTTTTGACAAAAAAAACAACCGACTTCCAAAAAATACACTACAAAGTGAAAAATAACTTTAATTTCGGAAGTCGGTGGCAAAAACTAAAATAAAGATCCAAAGACACCGTCTTCCGAAATTAAAGTTATTTTTCACTTTGTAGTGTATTTTTTGGAAGTCGGTTGTTTTTTTTGTCAAAAAGTTTTTTGTTAATCTCACTAGCAGCTTTCTTGATCTTATTTCTGTCGCACGCCGCATCCTTCCAAAAATTCTTTGACCTTGTCGATGTATTTCATGTCCTGTTTTATCGTTCGAGTGTCAAATGTTGTCGCCGGATAGCGGCAGAGGGCGTGCAACGCGCCCGACTCGAATTTCAGCGAATTTTCAGCGGTACTGTTTATGTTACCTGAGTCGATCATTTGAATCTCGGAATATCTAAAAATAGAATGGGCACTCAAAAAATAAACTTCTTTAGCTTCTAATTAACAAACTAAAACACAGCCAAATACAGCTTCGAAAGCAAATTTCTGAAAGATACGGAAAGATCTCACCAGGTTGGCCCGGGCACCGGGCTCCTCGACAGGCAACCAGTCTGGGCCGTAGGCTGGAGATCAGGAACGCATGTATGCCACATTTGCAATGTTTGAAAGTATTTTAATTTGCGACACAGAAACATACTTACTACAGAGTAAAATAAAGACCGTTATACCCGTACCACTTGTTGCACACGTTGCATTAAGCGAAAACCTACAAATAAGATTTTTTTTATAATAAGTACATGAATAACATTAATAGTATCCACTTATAATGGATGAAATTATTGATGATGGTCTGATTAGGGTTTTCTGGGTTTCCCCTAATCCATACTAATATTATAAATTCGAAAGTAACTCAGTCTGTATAACTAACATTGTGTAACTTTCACGCCTAAACTACTGAACGGATTTCGATAAAATTTGGCAAGAAGATAAGTGGTATCCTAAGCAGACTAAGCAAAGAGAGACTAAGCAGAGTGGAGACTAAGCAAGCTGAAGTGGCAATGGGCTGGTCACATCTCTCGCAGAACCGACAATCGTTGGGGAAAATGAGTTCTAGAGTGGCCACCGTGTTTAGCCAAACGTAGTGTGGGACGCCAGGTGGCGTGACGACTTGCGAAAGGCGTCTGGCAGAGACTGGATGAGGAGAATCGAGGATCGGGCTCAGTGGCGTTCTCAGTGGCCATTGAGCCCGATATTCTGCAAATGCTTGATAAGTGGCATCCTGGGGAAGGACATAGGCTACTTTTTGTTCCGGTAGCACGTTCCCGTGGGATAATTTCCGACATCCACGTGAGCGAAACCGCGGGCAGAAGTTAGTCTAATGTAAATGTCATAACCATTTGGATGTTTTAATAGCTTGAATATTTCTTGTGGTTAATTTTAGTTTTTAATTTTGACGTGTAAAAGTGTTTGTACAAACCTACTTACAGAAATAAAATCATTTATCATTTTTCATTTACCATTAGTAAATTTTGTACGAAAAATTAAAATGACAACTTTTATTTACGTTGTAAGAAAATAATGAAAGTTCAAGTATAATTAGTGAAGCCGCAAAAATAGCTTTATGTTTACGAATCAGCTTTTTGAATGCCTGTTTTGAGGTTCTAAACTTAAAGTTGGTACAAACTATATTTACCTAGGGATTTGAAGTTCATATATCTGACTATTTCTGAATGATATTTGACTCAATTGAACAACCCAAAAATGCTTAGATATAGTTTATTTATTGACTACTAGGTTTTGCCCGCAGCTTCGCCAGCGTGGAGGTCGAAAAAAATCCTGTAAATCCTTCTCCATTAAAAATATATATTTACTTACTTATGTGCCAACTTTCATGGTGTTCGGTCAAACGGTGTTAGACTTCACTCTAGACTCACAAAATGAATTGCTTATATTTAAAAAAAATATTTTCAACACACTACTAAAGTTTCTAATAATTTAATTCAATCATGATTCGAAAGATACGCAGCGCCATCTAGCGTCCTAAAGCAATTGCGACCGCCGAAAGTTATTGTTCTTTCCCTCGGGAACGGTACTTCTTTCTCGATGAAAGGTACCATAAGTCGTTTTCTGTATCCCTGACAACGTATATGCAAAATTTTCAGCAGTATAGTCGTGAAAAGTAAACAAACAAACAAACTTACTTTAGACTTTATAATATTAGTTAGGATGGTTGACTGCAAAAAAAGGAATCTAATAAAACTAAGAAGCCATCTTGGTTACTAATACTCGTTCCTTCTCTGTATGAGAAGAGGTGTTTGCAAAATAGCCATTTTGCAAACACCTCTTCTCATACAGAGAAGGAACGAGTATTAGTATTACCCTACGGCCCCAGAAGGAGGGTAATAATGTTTTTAACGTAAAATTTTCTTTTCCCTAGGGGGGACATTTCAAGAACGGCAACTCCAAGGCGGGCCACGAAGACCGTGCAAAGGGCGAATCTGGGCATTTCGTTAAAGGAGGCCACTTGCATGTGTCAAAGGTAATATGAGTCTTAACTATAGAGAGGTAAGATTGATAATAGGTTGGTCTTCAGTCGTATGGTTGGCCAAGAGGAGTGTGCAAAGGACGAATCTGGGCATTTCGCTAAAGGAGGACCCTTGCAGGTTTCAAATGTATATGACTCTTAACTATAGAGAGGTAAAGTTGAAAATAGATTGGTCTTCCATCGTATGGTTTGAAGAGAATAGCTGATGCTGTAGTGAAAAGATTGACAGTCAGCAAGCTGGCAGTCAGTCCCAAGGGACTGACTGCCAGGGTATGGCAGACTCATGGAGCTTTAATTTAATACACCCTTATAAAGATTTTCAAGATAGATGCTAGCATAGATCCATTTATGGTAGCTGGTGTGTGTGCTTTTAGAATTTCCATCAGGAATTGCTTTACAGTAGCCCAAAGTCTGGATATGTGCACAGCTGATGCCAAGAGGCCGGCCCCCTATTACATGGGCTCTAAACGCAACTGATGAAAGAAACTATATACCTGTGGCAAAGGGAAAACAGGCATGATGTCATCATATCTGGTCCTAAAACAGTCCCTAACTAACATGTATTGTTCTACTGCAGAGCAAAGGGAAGTCAGGCATTACAGCCTAGTCAGAGACTGAAAAAATACAGAATAATATCTTTTGATTAGTGCCAGTGCCAGTTTTTCGGTAGGAGTCAACCTCGTCCCGCCACGTTCACTTAAAACAGTGATAAACTTTTTCCAATTCCAGGGTCACAAATCAGCCGTGGGCCACGACGGTCACGCCAAGCACGGACACGCCCACCATCAGAAGGAGGGTAAAGATAGCGGCAAAAAGTGGATCTATCATCATGGGCTCCCGGCTAAGACCGCTAACCTTATCCTAATCGACCGAAGAGCTGATCGGTTGTACCACGGACCACAGTATTATGGATAAATGGAGGACTCTTAAGGGCACAGTATTTTTGCGTCTGTGAAGTTAGCTGCACGTAGTCTTTTTGTGTTAATTTCTTCCGAAGTTGAAGGCAATCCCAGGAATCTCGGAGAACGACGTCCGATATAAAATTTAAAAGACGAATCGAATGCAGAACTTAATTGTTTTTTAGAGTTCGTATTAAATGACAAAATCCGGTCTGTAGCTGACTTCAAAAACACAAAGATTCGTGTCGTGTCCTTTAAATTAGTAGCGGCATATTTTAGACAAGTTTAGAATTGACCAAAATCGCTCTCGCGGTCTAGGGTCTTACCTAGTTGACAAAATGTTTGGATAAAGCGATCTCATAAAAAAATATCAACAAGTAAATGTCTACCACCTGGTGTAAATATGAACTTAACCCTATCCTCTGTAACAGACCTTATTATCCTTTCGTAAGCAAAATCAATAATAATTTTGATCAATCGTGTGGTGTCACATCTACAGGATGTTTGGCAGAACGTTGAACATACGAAAATGGTGGATAGGTGGGGTCATCTGCTACTTACTCAGCCCTAATTTATTTGACCCTGGCCCCCTGGTTTTTTTTTTTTTTTGCTTTCATCTAGTTCACCACTTTCTAAACTTCTAACATCTGAATAAAGCAATAATTTTATAACAATCTGCCAACATTAAAGATTTAAAAAAAAATGTCTGTTTTACCCATTTTTAATAAAAATTACACTTTAAGGTTTAGTAAGTGGTGAAACGAGAAGAAAGCAAAAAAAAAAACATGGGGCCAGGGTCAAATAAATTAAGGCTGAGTAAGTAGCAGATGACCCCACCTATCCACCATTTTCGTATGTTCAACGTTCTGCCAAACACCCTGTATACATATTATAAATTAAAGTGGCTTTTCGTCTCTCTGTGTGACCGCGTTGTTCTTTTAAACTACGGTTTTCACCATTATTTAGAGAATTGATTCCGGAAGCTTTATGTGTATAATACAATAATATTAAACTTACATATAATAAAGAAATCTCTATGTTTTGTCAAGCCGTAAAAACCGTGCGAAGCGCGGTCGGATCGCTAGTAATAAAATAAAACACATTTGCGAAAATATGCTTTATTAAATTAGGTATATTTTATTTCTTAGTTTACTAAAAGTTTGCAGCTACTTACCAGATATGTACACTCGACAATGTTGGCGGTTGACCACTTTTCACCCTTTTGCCCGTAGAAATAAAGTTGAAAACAGGGTCAACCGCGAATTTTGTCGGCTGTAGGAAGGCCTAAATAGGTGAGGATTTTTAACAGCAATATTTATGATTACTATCCTCCATATGAGATTCTACGCAGATTTTGTTACTAGAAATATTTGTAGAGTTTTTCAATTCTTTAAAAGGGGTTTTTCTGAATGATTAAAAAATGTCCTGTCATTAAATAGAACCAGCTCTTTATGACGAACAAAAAACTCGAAAAGACACATATTTTAGACTGCTACAAATTGATGAAAAAGAACATTTTGTTTTTCATACATAATTTGTGGATAGAAACCCCGACGTATCTTCGAATTTCACTTCATTATTAACTGAAAATCGTGAATAAAAATTTACCCTGTGTACGTGCGAAAGAAAACAGCAAAGTATTGTATTTCTGGATAATTACGGGTTTTAAATTAAAAAATGCTAAGTTTTGATTGTTTTGAATCTCTGAATGCATTTTAATGCTATTTTGAATACAAGCAAAATGTTATACCTTATTGTACAAGGTATTAAGGGTTAATTTGGTATAAGGATTTAAAGGCGAGTGATTCGGAAGGATTGCAATTTCCAGCATGTGTTTCCAGCAAGTTTAATTTGCGACCGTCCATTATTTACTGTCGAACACATACAAGGCTAATTCCCGTATTTAAAAATGCTCAAATAATCTGTTCACAATATCATCCGAGGAACATATTTACTCTAGGGATGTCATCTCAACGACACTCAATGTCAATTAGTAGGTATTTTTGACAGATTGAGACTGAGTTTAGAATGCGAATGTAAAGCCACACGGTGTGATTTAATTGCCTGTGGCATATAAGTTGAAGCAATCATAAAAGTTACACCGTCTAAAACAGTATTTAGACGATGCAAGTCATTTGCTGTCTCAATTTTATTGTATGCCACAGGAAAATAACTTGCATCATGTAAATGAGGCTTAAAAACACGGGAATTGGTCCTAGGATATCAGACGCCACACTTTTGTTCATTTTTGTTTTTCGTTTCGGCATCTGTCTGAACACAAATGAAATCAAAAGTGAAAAATTGGTTCATCCAATGATCCAGTGATCCAATTCTATGAGATTTCGGCTATTAGAAAGCGATTTACTAAACGCGAAATTTCGATGGTCGCGTACATCGCCTTCTATTCTGACAGCACCCTATACAGTATGCGAACTATAGTCCAAATATTTTTGTCTTGCGAAAGCAAACAAATTATTGTGCGTCATTGTTTATAGTGCGGTAGCCTGACTAAACGTCAGTCTTGACTCAGTCTGAACACGACCTTATCCATCGCAATGGATATTGTTGTATTGTTATAAATATGATATTGGTATTCACGGTGAAATTATAACCCTCCGACAAACGACGGTTAATAAATCTATATCAGTAGAAGAAAGGTATGATTTTTGCACAACATTTTTTTTTGGATTTGTATCAGAAAATAATCAATGCTTAGCCGCTTTTGTATGAAACTTGGATTTGTTTTTTCAAACAAATCTAAGACCTAAAGGGTCCTGCTGTAAAATGAAAAGTCCGTGGCGTATGAATGCGATTATTTTTATTTTCTATATGATTCTTCTTAAAAGCACAAAAAAAAAGAGCTTGACAGTATGCACTGTAATTATCTATATTAAAGATTAGGTATAAGTGTTCTTTTTTAGTTTTATACTTTTTATAACTATGGAGAATATTGTGTATATTATTAGGTATTTATTTTATACCTATGCAAATGAAAATATATTTCCTGCACGCAATACCTACCTAATTTATTTACAATATCATTGCCAAAATATGTATTATTCGTAAGATATTTTATTTAATCTAGATACAGCCTAAAGATACCACTTAAATAAGCTAGTTTTACATAGTCGTACAAAAAACCTTTGAAACACTAAACCTTTTTTATTTGTCAAATAAGTCAACAAGTCTTTGATCTTCTAGTACTATTTTATTTTATACTTTCAGTCGTTTGATAATTATAAACACTAAGAAATTAGCCTCGTTATCCTACTTGCTTTTATCAAATATTTTTACTAAAATATTACGTACATTGTGGAGACAACAATAGCAATAAAATAAAACACTGGCAGAAGAGTATTTTGCAACTATCAAATAAATCCTAATATCGAAATTGTTATTTTTTTTTTTCAAATAAACTAAATAGTAGTGGTGGGGCGACTATGGATTTTGCCAATTTTGACAATAGTGATTATACTATTGGATATATTTGATTGAATGTTTGTATGCAGACTGGGAACGTCTTTAGACATACGTTTTTTTTTATCGTATTGTGGTTTCCACCTTGTACTCTTTCACTTACGATTTTTTCAAATATTTCTTTTGATATTCGTTTAATACTATTAAACTATAATTAACGTGTTTTTATAAGTTAGTATAAGTAATTCGTTATTAATATTATTGTAAATACTCTCTCACTGTGATTTATAGACATGTTTTGTAAATATATTTTTTCTGAATTACATGTATTTTTTATAACTTTGGTTTTTTACTAGTCTGGACTTTCTATTTTGTTTTTTTTTCTCAAATAACTTATGTTGCAACCAGAAGGCCAATTCCCGAAATTAATGACGTCCAAAATCTAGTTACAATCTCATCACAGCGATAATCAATATGAAAAGCTAGTCAAAACTATATGAAAAATAGAGGGATTTTTTGACAGATTAAAGCTGAAGTTAGAACGCCAACGATCTTAAAACTACGGGAATTGCCCCTTAGATTGCGGTCGATCAACGTCGACCATCATTTTGAAATAGGTATCATCATTGTTCTACCCTTATCGCACACAACGGGTTTCAAAATAGGTATATCACCTCATAATGTCAAAGGTCTCGAAATATGACACGATATCGTCAATTGACCACTGTCTACATACACCCTTATAATAATGTCTTGTGACCATAGCGCCATTTTCAATTTAAAAAAAAAAAACAAAAAAAAGAAATGCAATAAAATATACCTAATTCCTGAATAAAAGTGATGAATCGTAAAGAAATTCGTATTGTTATAAAGTTTTTATAACACCTGCCGGACAGACAATGACGGATGGACATTTTATTTCTGTTTGTACTTTAAAGGATAAGGGACAAAAAAATATTTTTTACAGTTACAGGTTAAGCTGCCTCTGAAAGTTTGTGTTTACCTTTTTTGTGGAAAGGAGGATCTCGTTAGAACGTACATATTTGATTAGACAAAAATCAGGGACTGTCTGTTTCTATATGCTATATTCTCTAGCTAGGTTTCAGTGAATAGGTACCAATTCACGCGAGCAGGTAGGCCGGGCATCACTTGAGTTTAGAAAATTATGTTTTATTTTTGTTTTTTCTTAATTATATATCGATATCCATATCGACTGTGTAGTTTCGCCAGTTCATTTTATTTGGCAATGCCTTTAGATACTTATGAAAAAACAAGCTTCGTGCCCGATGGGATTTCCGATCGGCAAAAATAACGGGTTTCCATACAAACGTTCACGCCCTTTTTAACTCCGTTTGGGGGCAATGCAGATATTTGATTTTGGGCTACCACTATACACACTAAATACATAAATAAGAAAAAAATAGAGGAATTTAAATATAAATACAAACAAATTAATTTGAAGAAGGGTACAGGCGTACAAAAATGATAATTGGGGAAGTTTTTAATAAGATAACCTTGTTTTTAAGGCAGCCATGACAGTTGTGTTTGACATGACGTTTGACGACTTTGGCAGTTTTAAGTTTCGTGTAATGACGTCTCTCTTTGACTTTGTCAGTTGTCTTTAAATCGTTGAGTTCGCGCGTGTTGAATTGGATGTGTTGGAGTTTTTAGTGATTGTTTTTGTTTTGCGACCCAGTTTACTATTACACGACAAGTCAATCAAATGTCATTGGCAAATTGACATTTCGTTTATTGCTGATCCACCATATTTATGTTGCGTTGCTCTCCTTGACCAAGTTAATTTGAATTTATATTGAAGCGAAATAAAATTATAGAAAATTAACACAAAAAAACGATTACCATATTGTATAGCGATATTGACATAAAGTGTACATAGTGCTAGCCTATGCTCCATACATTTCTGGTTCATGTCATTTTCAAAAATCCTTCTTTAGTGCTAATTTTCGCCATTGGAACTCTCGCGCAAAAGTTTATAGACCCAGCGGTTTAGTTTGTGTGTTGTCTTGTCTGTCAGTGCTTTTTACAGATAACCTTATCCAACTTAAGAGCGCATACACGGGTTCACTAGCGCCACTCCTTTAAAAAAGTATTATCTCGTGACTGAGAAGGAATTTTGAAAAACGGCTCAATAAGCGACCTCGGTAAGTGGGTCAAGACTTTTTTAATACCTTTTATAAACTTTC
Organism: Griposia aprilina; assembly: GCA_916610205.1. Lineage (NCBI taxonomy): Eukaryota > Metazoa > Arthropoda > Insecta > Lepidoptera > Noctuidae > Griposia > Griposia aprilina. The sequence continues at coordinate 4,234,716 of OU744285.1, read as the reverse complement.
ATATTGAGACACGAAGAATTCGATGTAAACAAAAGCGGCCATATTCATTTATATCGTATTTTGTTCCTTCGTGTCTCAATATGAAAGTTTATAAAAGGTATTAGAAAATTCTAGACACACTTACCAAGGTCGCTTATTGAGCCTCTTTTCAAAATTCCTTCTCCATCACGAGATAATATTTTTTTAAAGGAGTGGCGCTAGTGGACCCGTGTATGCGCTCTTAAGCAACTTTTATACATTAAACCCTGAATTTCACATTATAATTTAAACATACATTCAACCGTTTATCGATAAATTGCATAACTGATCAGCGAGTGCATTACACTCTTTGAAACGAACAGGAATAATCATCATTGAGACGTACAGTATTCAATGAAATATTCATGAATACATTACTGCATCATTTGTGCTCACGGTACTGCGAACAGTTGAAACAAAGGATGGATTTCATTTTCTGCTTATTGTGCATGTAATAGAGCGTAAGTTTAGGCACAATCAGGTTGAGTCAGGGAAATTAATTAGCATAATATCACGCCTGTATTCCCCCCGACGGGTTAGAGAGAGGTCTAGTGGTCGAAAGAGCTACAGCTGAGCATGAGATTCCGGGATCGATTCCCAGGTCGGGCAAAGTGTTATTGGGTCTTTCCATCAGGAATTTCTCAGTAGCAGCTCGTAGTCTGGATTTGTGTCCGATTGATGTCAATACGCTCGCCCCCTATTACATATGACTGAACATAACTGGCGGAATGTGGGTATAGCAACTATAGGTATGTAGCAGCATCTACGCACGCCATATGCGAGCTTCTCGTCACACTGATGTCACGCAAAATCCTGCATCGCGCAAGTAGAGTTTACCGCGCAACTAGCATATATAAAACGTTCCTTCATCAAACATCAAACTTCGGGTAATTGCCCACCAGACACGACGCCCGTCTGGTCGAAGGATCCTCCCTTTTCCATAGAGTATGAGTGAACTTTACACCCTGTTCCTCATACCTATAAAGGTACTAACTCTATACGTACCTCGCATTGCGAAACACCTCTGCCTTACCCTTCGGGGCATGAAGGCTTGATATTATGTCACTTTTATCCGAAGGCCAATTTAAATAAATATTCAATATCAAATAACCCTCAACTTCAAAAGACTACTTGACAAATAATGGCTGTATCAAGTTCCAGTAATAACAGTTTTCCAAATAGACTACAGTGTATTTTAGTGTATTTTATTAATTTCTAGTTTCTTCATGTTTCAGTGTATTATTGAGGTGTGAGGAACAGCGTGGAAAGCCCCTCATCTTCCATAGAAAAGGGAAGATTCTCCGAGCAGATGGATGTCGTGTCTGGTAGGATACTGCCAACTATTGTTGTCGGGTTTCTGTATATACAGCGTGTATCAGAAATATGTGGTCATATTTATGGGTATGTTACAAACCATCAAACTAAACAACTTTCTCCAGTTGCCCAACATCGTAATCGATCGATTATTGTTCAAACTCAAAGTATTTATTTCAAATAAACCAATTACAGGCACTTTTGAATTGTCAAGGGGTCGGTCAGTCAGAAAGATGAAGCTAGTTGCCCATTCCTAAGCGTAGTAGGTACCTATGGAGAAGAACGGGCAAGAAACTCCATGGACACTCTTTTAAATCAAAAATATGGTTACAAAATATTGGTTACATCGTTCATGTATAAGTTATACATGTGAGAACGATGCAGAACGTTAAAAGCGTCCGTAATAAAAAAAACAAAAACAATTCAAATATTAAATTAAATTAAAATAAGCCGTGGCAGCTAAGAAATGACCAGTCCCTACTGACGGCGCCCGTTCACGAACATGACGCATGGATCAGCAACATTCAGCTCAACCATTTTGAGGGGAACCTAATGATCCAACACACACGCCACCACCAGCGAGACATTTAAGTGAGTATGACAAACTATCAGCCGCCAGGGCACATTCAAGTCAATGAAAGAATAACCTAGTAACTGATAGCTTTATAGTAGGTACATAGTACTCACACATGTGCTATGCACTTAAACAATACTAAAAGAATGAATTGATTTTTGAAGACTGAGTTCTATACTACACCCTTAAGTATGACCACACGTTCCTGATACACGCTGTATGTACATCGCGTGGATAACTCTCTTGCTTCTGTATCTTGCGATGCAGGATTTGCGTGACGTCAGGTGTGATGCTTAGTTCGCATGTAGCGTCGTATGTACATACCGCCACAATATCTTCACCAGTTAGCAACTTATAAAATTATTTCCGATAACTTTTGGTATAGGAACTTTGAGTGGCGTGTAATTTGCCCCAGAGCCCAACTTCAACCATTACTGGGAATAAGCCTCTCTTTGCTTGTCACAATCCCCTACGCTCCTTTTATTTTGTTTTTTTGTATCAGGGTGGTAATCGTCATGGATGTCCTCCGTCTTAGGGTGGACGGAGGGGTCTGTCAGACGTCTACTGCCTAAAACCATCCCGTGTTCCCTCGCACACTTGCATCGGGAGCTGCGGGGGCACTTAAGTACTCTTCAGCACAGCCCCCACTGCAGGCTCCGTCTGTAAAGCAGGGGGAGTGAGGTTATTGACTCCTCCCGCGATGTCTAAGAGGGGCGTGCGTCTCGGGTCTTATATGATAGGGGGCGGCGGACGTCCCCGAGTCCGCCATCCCTGGACCTATTTAGGGGGGCCGGAAAAGGGCATTATTTGCCCTCTGCCGACGCCCGGAATCCCCTTCGCTCCTGTGGCAGCATAATTCAGGTTCTACCCGCGTTGGCAACAATGTCATCTGCCTATCTCGCCGCCGGACTACGAATACTGCTTTTTCACGTTTCGCCAACTAGCGAAAAATGCCTCGTAATTAAATTTCGCAGGCGTTGTGCATAGCTAAGCTAACTAATAAGCAACACCGGAAACTTTATGTATCCTCGGTTAACCATAGTCTGACAAATGGCATACTAAAGGAAAAAGGTTTAAAAATAGCGGGTGTATTGGAAAAAGTTAAAAATACTGGAATAATGGCACAGTCGTGCACCGATGTACGTAGGATTCATAATAGTGTTTGTAGCAGTTTGTAATACGAGGGTACGGTCAGCAAAAGTAGGTTGTACATTTTTTTTTTTTAAGTTTCCTATTTTATCTTGGACATCGGTAAAGGTACAGATAGTGAGGAAACCTGGATTTAAGTTCATATAATTCTGAAATTGCCAACCCATCTTGAGCAAGCCTGGTGATGAATGCTCGTGCCTTCTCTGTATGAGAAGAGGCCTGTCTTGCAGTGGGACAGTAAAAGACTGGTATTATAAGAAAAGGGCTTTGGACTTATCATGTCTCAATCTAATTCACGTGTCACATATTGAGATTTCATAGTAATTGAAAGAAAATCCTTTAATATTCTATTTATTTGTACAAAAGTAATGGTCTAAAATTACCACCACGCAAACGGAATAGGGTGATCAATATCTATAATAATTACTATTATTGCGGAAAACGACTCTGCGTACCGAAACACAAATCGCCAACGTCACCCAAAAAGCAGCCAATCTCAAGTGGGATTGGGCCGGACACGTTTGTCCCATGTCAGGTGTATTGTGGGCTCAGACCACCACAACATGGGCCCTGAAAACGTCCAACAGCATCGCGGTTCGGGAGTCCATTGGCGATTCCCGGCCACCGTAGGCGTGGACTTGCGGACGGCGAGCTACCCATTGCTCGCTGTCCGGTAAGGACCAGGCCCGGGTCGACGGCGCGTTGTGTTCCACGCTCGCCTCAAACAGATGTCAGCACACAATTACGGGGCCCGTTAGGGCTAATGCCTGCTAGGGTCGCGGGTTTGTCCGAAAGGGTTACCGTAGCCCTGGCACACGGGCAACTGAAGGAACACGGGTGGGTTTTAGTCAGTAAAAGTCTAACACCTGCTTCGCCCAGAACGGGAAAAGTTATTTGATGATTACGAACCCAAAAAAAAGGCAGAGATGGCGGGACCAACTCGACACCTATAGGCCGGATTTGTCAATGTTGGCGCAGGATCGAGTTGAGTGAAAAAAAGAAAGGCGTTTGCCCTGCAGTGGCACAATACAGGCTGATTTATATTACCAGAATATTAGGCTTTTGACACCAAGTGGAAGAGTTACAGGTCGGGAGTAATTATAATTTTTCGTTTTTAATAGTTTCTTCATTTTTACAAACGAAAAATATAGGTACCATTCTTGATAATCAGTTTGTCATTTAATAAGACATAAATAAGATTTTTTTTTACTTGTCTCGAAGATCTAAAAAGCATGTAAAAGCCACAGCTATTTCCCATTTAGGACTTTGAAAACTTGCGTAGCCAACACAAACTAAGTCCTAGTCCCACCTACTGGCCAGGATGAGTATAAAATTACCTACTTTAAACTTTTAACGACTTCAAAGAATCGACTTCAAATAGAAATTCTTATCAAACTACAATTACGTACATTAATATAAAAGTCGGAGGAAACTTCTACTTATTTTACATTCATAAGCTTGAACTGAATAATCTCGGATTCAAATTAGCATACTTTTTAAGTTACTTCGCAAATTGATGTTTGTTCTATCAGCATTTTTCGCTATCTTGAATAATGTTACTTGTTTTCAAATTCACAATACCACCAAATAGGTATATACAGTCAGAACTTCAGAAGCATAAATAGTATGATTACACTTGCGCAAGATTCAAAAGCATTTTTTTTCTATAGTTAGGATAGATCTTTTATGGTGTTAACAGGGTATTTTTGAAACAATATTAACATGAAATATATTTTTTCGTAAAGTTGCAATTGTTATTTCACGAAAGAACCACTTTTGAATGATGCGTAACAGCTTATATTTATGCTCGTGTCTGAACATACGCCAGGATTAAGTGGTTACGCTATTTTTAACTTAAACCCTAACAAAAAGGTTTTTTTATGAGTAGTATTTTGCGTAACTTGCCAAAAATATTTACATTTTAAAAAGGTCGACCCTTTTGCTAACGCTATTCAGTGCAATACGCGACGCCAGCGTTGTCCAGTGTGTATGCAAGCAGAAGTCTTGTATTGTTTCATGTGGGTGGCATACGGACACCACGTGTGACCAACCTAACCCCGTGGCCACGAGCTATTCGCTCAAGCGAAACGCGTTTTGCGACTGCAACTGCGGAGAAAACAAATTAAAGAAGTTGTCACCGTGACGCGACTTGCGGAGTGACGGACGGAAACAGGTGACGCGCACGTAAGCCGCGTCGCTCGAGGCCATGAACAGGGACTTTGGACCAGAGTAACAGCACGGCATACATATAAGACAGAATAATTATCGTCATCATCATTAGTCTATGCAGGGTCAAATTAAATTAGCCAGCGAAACTCCGCAGACATGATGGGTATTGTTATACAAACATGATAAAAAAGATGTTTTTTTTTTTGTAAGGTCATCGACCGCAGTTAGTGTATTCACTTGAAATATCAGTTTAAGAAATCAGTTTATTTATTGTGTAAACTTCACAGAAGTGGTTGGTATCGGTTTCTAAACACGATTAAACATATTTTTTTGAACTCATTCACTTCATGTGAGAACACTACCAGCGGGCGATGATCCGTATACAAAAATTAATCTTTTAATTTGATCGTGTTTAGATATTCAAATCAAATCAAACTATTTTATTTCACATAAACCAACATGGGCACTTATGAAACGTCAGAAGCTAGGTGCACGGTTCCAATTGGTTGTTTCCTATGGAGAAGAGCCGGCAAGAAACTCCACGGTTACTCTTTTAAAAATAAGGGGCTTTTACAATGTTTCAAATTACATTGTTGATAGATATGGGAGGACAGTGTAGGCCTGTCAACAAGTAACAGGTACTCAATAAAATATAAAAAGGTCTACAGTCTACAAGTTAGGCGTACAACGTTCTTACATTCACAAAATATAGAAGAATCTTTATAAAAATAAAAGCCTATTTAAACCATATGACATGATTGCCATTACAACTGTAACAAATCTGAATTAGAATCCTGTCTACAAAAGCCATAAGTAAAGAGTTGACATAAGAATTAGAGGTAGATAATGTCAAATAATGAGAAGATCATGTCAAAGAAGAAAGTAAAAAAAAACAAAAATACCGTTTTTTTTATAAACTTCCTTATTTGGGAGCAGTTAATAGACTTTCACATAGTGATGCCACTACTGAGATACCAGATAGGTAGGTGAGGTATTGATACTCGTCACGTCTGCGGAGTTTCGCTAGATAATTTAATTTGACCCTGTCAAAGGTCACTGCTGGACATAAACATCAATATTCGGTATATTTATTGCTTCCACAATGTGAACTTAAGTGGTAGGTTTTATAAAGGGGAACACCCAAATACTCCGAAATATTTTATTCCAAATTTCGATGTTCCGATTCTCAAAAGTCCGAATTTCATAATACCTAAGAATTATAATGTCTATTATTTAAAAATCACGAAATTTATTTTATCGAATGTCGTAAATGCGATTTGTTTGTTTTCCGATTTTCATACGTTCGAAGAATCAAATGATCGATGGGTTCTCGGTCCGAAAAACGACATTCCGATTTTCAATACTTCGAATAAACTGCTAAAATTAGGATTCTGATTCAATTAGTGTAATATTCAGAAATTCAAAATCTGTAATGTTTAATGTAATTTAAAAACGTCTACTTTGTTTTTTTTTGTGTTTTCTTCTTCTCCCTATATATACCGGGTACAAGCGACTGTCATTGAATCCTTTGGGTTAGGTTAGGTTAGAACAGTGACCATTAACGCGCGAAGGCGAGCGAGCGCAGCGAGCGTGCCGCCGCAGCGGCCGCCGAGCGCCAGATCCTCTCTATTGTTGGTGAATCCTTTGGGTTAGGTTAGGTTACATTTTTACTAGGCGTTTTTATTTCGGAATTCTAATTAATCGGTAATTTAATTATTGGAATTCGTATTTTTGATATTTCGAATTATCATCTAGTCGGACTTTTTATTATTCGATCTATTGAAACTCGGTATTTTGAGAATAATAATTATAAACGTTAGGAATATTGAAATTTCGGAATTCTAAAAATAGGATGAATGATAAATCGCAGTAGTTATATTAGGAATTTTGACCCATTCGGAATTATAAAAATCGGTATTTTGAAATTCGTATTTGTGACTGACGGAATAAAGTTTTTCGTATTTATACACTACAGTGTACCCTTTATGATGACATGATCATTGTGGACCCTGTCGGGCACAGCAAAGTAGGAGAGAGGAAGAGGGTTCTCTAAACAAGCACCATTTCACTCGATCGTCATCTACCTGATCTTACCTAGCTGCGCTACCTACCTACCCTGGTAAGATTATCGCTCAACCTAGCCTGATGGTGCCATACCCTATGTCTGCAGATTCGTGGACTCCACTCAAGGTTATGGCGCGCGTCGGTCATCGGGTTCTAATACTAATATAACCGGCTGTCATTTCAACTTGCTAATTCTGTGGGCTATGTCGACGACTCTGGAATAATGTTATTATTGTAGCATTTCTAGTAGACCGTTGATAGCAACAGATTCTAGTTAAAAGAATAAGAAACAACATTTTTAAATAGAAAAACTTCTCTGTAAAAACTTGTCTCAACGATTTCAGGATTGCTCTCTTGGGATAAGCTTTTTCCAAGATTCTAAGAAGACTGCTAAATGGATTAATAGTAACAACAGGACCATCTTGAGACTCTTCTCAAAGCAGTCGAGTAAAAAACAAACGGCATACACACTTAGGAAATTATAAATGTTTCCCTGGAATGTTTTACGTGAGAATATTGTCCAACCCATCAATGGATAATCGTATAGTTTTATAGCATTGGCCCACCTGATGATATGTGGTGACCTCCGCTGAAGAATATCAGCCAAAACTCGAAGTGCACTTGAAGTGAGCTGTCATTCAACTTGATGCTAGGGAGTGACACTATTGACAGCCCACTTCAAGCTTATGCAAGCAATGTCGGAGGTATCGCCTTATTTTAAATGTTGAGATGTATCGTACGCCTGCCAAAGTTGTCGACATAGCTGGCAGAATAATTAAGCTGAAGTGGCAATGGGCCGGCCATATTAGCCATAGCACCGATGCCCGTTGGAGTAGACATGTTCTTGAAAGGAAACCGCGATTTGGCAAACGAAAGGTAGGACGCCCTCAGGGTAGATGGAGCGACGATATTCGCAGGGTGGCTGGTAGCAGCTGGATAAGAGTTGCCAAAAATTTAATTGAATGGCGTGCAATACGAGAGGCCCATGTCCAGCAGTGGACTGCTGTAGGCTGATGATGATGCTAATATGCCTGTAATTACTATCCTTAAAACCAGAACAAAATAATACTGTTTATCGGCAGAATTTTGAATGGTGGTAGTGAGTACTTGCCCGGATGAGTTCCCTCACTAAAACCTATTCTCTAGAACCATTCCAACTATGTCCAAGTGTAAACAATTAAGTAATTCATGCAAATCCTTCGAACAAAATTAAGTCCAAGAGTTTGTTATAATAAAGTTAATTTAATTTCGAAGTAAACTTTTTACTGGGAATTCCCCAAAGGTCCTAACTCTATGCTAGTTACTCTTGAAAGCGGTGTGTGACTCACAAAGCTGGGCAGAGGAGCTCATTATTGTGCTCCCGTGCCCACAAAATCTGATGTAATGAATTCAGTGAAACGTCATACTGGTATTAAAGGTTATCTTAGAAAAGAGAGGCTCTATGCTGCAGTTTTATAAATAGTGTTGATTGAAACAGTTTAGGAAGTTGATTTCGACCTTTGAATCATTTTTATTTTTGCAAGTGGCTGTTTAATGTTTAATCCATAATACCGTTTGATTCAGTTGAGAGAATGATAAGAGAGATGTGTGGTGTTACGCAAATGGATAGAATAAGAAATGAGTACATAAAAGGAAGTCTGAAAGTGGCACCGGTAACTGAAAAGTTGTGTGGAAATCAGTTCTCATGGTATGGGCATGTAATGCGGAGGAATGAGCAAAAAGGTCCTTAGACAGTTTTGAATATGAATATGGGCTATAAGAGTAGGGGAAGACCAAAGAAACGATACCAAATATGGTTTCAAAATATAAAAAAGAAATAAGGAATATTTAAGTATGAATGTGGATGGCTATAAAAGAAGGGGAAGACTGTGTGGAAGATGGTATGGCTAGAAAGGGGGTGACCACCGAGATGACGACTAACAGAGAAGTGTGGTAGTAAAAGACATGTTGCGCTGACCACAAATAAAGGAGACGTATCATTTTTGTATAAGACTCCGGCCATTTCATGTACGTTTTAGAAAACCTGAGTAACGTACCCCTGATTACAATAAATAATGTTTTTTTTTCATAATATGTAATATATTTTAGGCACTAAATAAAAACTGAAAATGTTTTACGTTTGCCATGAAAGTTACGACCATCGACAGCCAGCCATGACAGGTTGGAGAGATGACGTTTACCTAAATAACCCAGAATATGTCAAACAAAACTGTGACTTTTGTTCTCGTTATTTAAGTTACGGCACTAAACTATGACATTAGACAAAAGTGGGCCCGCCAGATCAAATCTTTTGAACCATTTCTGGGTTTCAGCTCATGTTGATAAAGGTTATAAAAGTGTTAACGTGGGTATGTATTATAAAGTCTTATTTTATAATAAATATATTGGTATGATAATTATTTAAGTAATCCGATGAAAGGTGAAAACATAATTGGGGAATAAGTACATAGATGTCCTAATAGATAAATAAAACTAACCTAGGTTAGTAAATTAAATGCTGAAAAGTTTAGCTGGCGAATTTTTTTTTCTTTTACAATATAGCATTTATTCATAACATAGCAAAAAACAAATGCTAAAAAGAATTGCAAAGCGTATTAGTAAAGTTAAATTACCAGAAGACTGAAGATCTTCTGAAAACAATCAAATCAGGTCAGGTCAGGTCTTTCAAAACACAGACGGATACATTCACTCATTCACAATCACTCACCCGTGCACTCTCATGCACGCACACACACAAATATTTCAATATGAGTAAATAAGTAGCTTAATTGTAGTTTGTAGAATTTGTTTTGATTTTTTTATTTTTATTACTTCTGCTATTTATTTTACACATATATTTACAAGTTCGCCATGTAACATTGTTTTTAATGTCACCAAGTTTGGAACGAAATGGTGTTTGTGATACAATGATTTTTTCTAATGAAAAAATCACTACTACTACTTGTTGTCTGTATTAATATACAGACAAAAAGTATACACTTCTTTCTGAACTGTACCTAAATGTGTTTATTCTGAAATAAATTATTATTTATTTATTTATAGTACCATAGTACCTGCACTGGATACTAAAGTATCGTCACACTTGGAGGCTATTCTAGTTAATTCATAGTTTTGAGAAAACGCATTTAAGTATAAGGGGTAAATGTTTTTTTCTCAATGTTATGTTCAAAACTGTTAGGTTTTTTTTTTTAATAATAATAATATCTTTATTGTAACTACTTTATAAGTTTATCTTGGACATTACTGACATCGGTGAAGGAAAAATTGTGAGGAAACGTGGACTTATAGTTAATATACCTACGGCTTTTGTAGACAGGATTTGAATTCAGATTTGTTACAGTTGTAATGGCAATTATGTCATTTGGTCTAAATAGGCTTTTATTTTTATAAAGATTCTTCTATATTTTGTGAATGTGAGAACGTTGTAGGCCTAACTTGTAGACTATAGATTTGTAGACTTCTTTATATTTTGTTGAGTACCTGTTACTTGTTGACAGGCCTACACTGTCCTCCCATATCTATCAACACTGTAATTTGCAAAATTGTAAAAGCCCCTTATTTTTAAAAGAGTAACCGTGAAGTTTCTTGCCGGCTCTTCTCCATAGGAAACAACCAATTGGAACCGTGTACTTAGCTTCTGACGTTTCTTAAGTGCCCATGTTGGTTTATATGAAATAAAATATTTTGATTTGATTTGAAATAAGTCCGAAATCGCCAACCCGTCTTGAGCAAGCGTGGTAATCAATGCTCCTGTCTTCTCTGTCTGAGAAGAGGCTTTTGACTTCAGAGGAACAGCAATAGGCTGGTATTGTTATTGACATGAAAATAAAAATGTCATATATAATAAAAAAAAACATAAATGTCATTGCATATTGTATACAAGGTGTCGTTTTGCATCCTCGTCAAATTCAAGAACGTATTTATGCTAATAATTCTCGACGACACGAATCAATTATAAAATAAGTAGGTATTTTTTTTTTCAAATTTTCGGAATTCTCTTGTTAAACGCGGCTTGTATGATACCGCACTCTCGTGCAATGCTGGCTACCGCACACGCAACGGGGCGACTCAGTTCTTTGAAACTGGTGTATTCTGAAATACTAACAAACTTAAATGACAAAAAAAAACATGTATGTATTAATTATTGAGCAGGTATAGTAATTTTATTTTTTATGTCTTTCATAACACCCTCCTGAAATTTGACGAGATGCAAAACGACATGTTGTATATCAATCTCACAGAGTACGACCTGATTGTCTTGAATTTTGTTGTTAGAAGCAGGCACGGAATGAATTACGTGTCATTAAAATCGGCTTCGAATTCAATTAATTTTCTCGAAATTGAAACCTCACTGCACCGCCACCGCTGCCGTTAACAATTAACACAAAGAAAAATACACTTTAGGTAAGAATATTAGTCAATTTGCTACTTAACTGCTTCAAAATTACCAGGAGCCTTAAAAAAAAAAAACATAAATTACGTCATACGAATTTTAGCCCCGCTCGTCCTTGTCATAAAGTGGTCATATATTTTGCAATTTTGGATTAAACCTTGTGATAATTTTGATACAGTTGGTGATATTTTAAAGTTATTCGTTATAGGTGAAGGTTTTGAGACTTTAGATTTATACATGTGACGTCACAAAGGTTGACACTCGTTCCCCCCTCGTCACAGGAGGTCACACTTTGTTGACCGCCTCCCTCCCCCTTAACGTGTGACGTACTTTATGGATGGCCCCATCATAGTTATATCAATACGTTCTCATAAACTGCAATAACCGTTCAGTTTCTGGTACTCCATACTACGAGTATGATATTAAATCTACGATATAGACATGAAGTGTAGTTATTTTAACTTCAAATTGCTTTACTTGTACACAGAGCATGGAGATGCTTCGGCAGCCGTTGCTAGAGGCGGCATTGTTAACACTTTCCCCATAAAACAAGCGTGTTATCGTTTACTCGCGCTGCGACGTAAATCAATCTGGCCCTGCAGTCTCGACAAAAATCGGTCGTTAAGTCTAATCGATGTCAAATTTCTTTAATAGATTTTCAACCTTATATTTTCGAATAAAGTTGAAAATCTATTAAAGGAATTTTACAACGATACGACTTAGCGACCGATTTTTGTCGCTGTCCAATGTCAAGACTACAGGGGCTGCTTAGCCTCTTCCCAACTATGTTGGGGTCGGCTTCCATTCTAACCGTATGCAGCTCAATACCAGTATTTTACATGGAGCAACTGCCTATCTGATTCTACCCCTTGGTAAGACTGGTTGCCAGACTTTTTGGGCTTCTGACTACGCGTAACGAATGTTAAAGATCTACGAACGACAGCCGGGACCAACGGCTTAACGTGCTTTCCGAGGCAGGGAAGGGTCTCGATATGTAATGGAAGGTCACCCATCCACGAACTGACTGCGTTATTATTTAGCCACGAGCCCCTAGCGCAAGTACTACGACATAAATGACGACTAAAAAGAGACGGCTATATAGGCGGTCCCTGATAGAACATGACAGAATTAGCGCGCCTAACGCATTTTCGGCGCCACTAATTTTACTAGTACTGCCATCTATAGTTACTGCCGGGGCGGCGATTCCGTGCTCTGTTATTGTGGTATTATCTACTTTTATTTTTGTAAAACAAGGATACGTAGTGGTTCGTTGTAGTGTTTTCTTTGAAGAGGCAATAACACACGTGGGCTCTTCGATCTGTGAAGTTTACTTGTTCGTGCTGCGGTTAGTGCGTGAATGGGTGATCATTCTAAGTCAAGTGGAATACCAAATCGGTCTTGGTTGTCATACGGATATCTATGACAGTTGTCATACGGATATCTATGACAGTTGTCATACGGATATCTATGACAGTTGTCATACGGATATCTATGACAGTTGACATACGAATATCTATGACAGTTGACATACGAATATCTATGACAGTTGACATACGAATATCTATGACAGTTGACATACGGATATCTATGACAGTTGACATACGGATATCTATGACAGTTGACATACGGATATCTATGACAGTTGACATACGGATATCTATGACAGTTGACATACGGATATCTATGACAGTTGACATACGGATATCTATGACAGTTGACATACGGATATCTATGACAGTTGACATACGGATATCTATGACAGTTGACATACGGATATCTATGACAGTTGACATACGGATATCTATGACAGTTGACATACGGATATCTATGACAGTTGACATACGGATATCTATGACAGTTGACATACGGATATCTATGACAGTTGACATACGGATATCTATGACAGTTGACATACGGATATCTATGGCAGTTGACATACGGATATCTATGACAGTTGACATACGGATATCTATGGCAGTTGACATACGGATATCTATGACATTTGACATACGGATATCTATGACAGTTGACATACGGATACCTATGACAGTTGACATACGGATATCTATGACAGTTGACATACGGATATCTATGGCAGTTGACATACGGATATCTATGGCAGTTGACATACGGATATCTATGACAGTTGACATACGGATATCTATGACAGTTGACATACGGATATCTATGACAGTTGACATACGGATATCTGTAACAGTTGAAATACGGATATCTATAAGACAGTTGTTACAGGTGATCGGAAGCCAAAATTCTGGCCAAGATGGTTTTTAAATAAACTAGCGACCGCCCCTCCTTCGCACGGTTTTACGAATTGACAAAACATCGAGATTTATTTAATATATGTAAGTTTAAATGATGGTGGAAACCGCAACAAAATCTGTTGCGTAGTTTAGAAGAACAAGTCGTTCACACAGACAGACACGAAAAGCGACTTAATTTTATAATATGTGTTGTGTGTTGTGTAACAAAAATTTGTGTATGTATGTGTGTTTATTTATGTGTGTGTGTGCGTGTCTTGTGTGTGTGTGTGTGTGTGTTGTAATGTTTATGTGTGTTTAATGAAAGGTGAAGGCAGATGTGAGTGGAAACGCCGCGCCGGGAGGGGATACCCTAGGAGGACATTTAGTGACCTTATTGGTGATGTTCTTCAGAAAGGTCAGGTACGTAGTACTCGCAACCGGCGGCGTGCGTTTATGCCAAATGTATGAACGTAAACGAGGCAAAAGGAGTATGTAAGGATCGTAGCAGGTGGCGTTCTGTAGTTTCTGCCTACCCCCATGGGAGGAAGGCGTGAGTTTATTTATGTGTACGTATGTATAGATGAATATAATACAGTGCCTACTTTTCTAATATTAGGTAAATTAGGAAAAGCGACTTAAATTTATAATACCTGTTTATTATAAAGATATGGAAAAACCCTGGTTTTGGTTTGATGACGTCAGATAGCAGTTGCTCCATGTAAATTACCGTCCCATTTTGGAACTAGAATCGTATACAGACAACACTCCATCAATAAGTCCCTCGTTTGCGTCATCCTGAATAAAATTATTAATACCTTTCTGCCGAAAAAGCCCTACCACCCGAAACCCATCAAGTATTTAAAGTAATACATTTTATTTGAAACCGAGCTAAAACCTTAACAGAAGCTTCTCGTATATTTGCCTAATAAGTTTAAGCATACAAAATAATGGATACTGAGGTAAACCAATTTTCCTTTGTTTTTCAACACAGGAAATCATTTTCATGCGTGTACGTGCATATTTGCTTATAATATTTTTGTTGGATTTATCTAAAGTGGATTATGTATATACGCGCTCTGTTTCATTATTATATTAGCATTTTTGCTCATAGTCTATTAAGGCCCAGCGTTGAGCTATTTTCATTATCATTTGTATCTTTTTTCTTTTTTCCACGTAGACAGTACGGAGTAACTTAAAAGAACTAATAAGTCGAAGGCATGTCACATCCACCAACCCGCACTGGGCCCGCGTGGTGAATTACGGCCAACTGCCTCTCACAGAGAGGACGCGTGTATACCGAAAGTGTGAACGATCTAAGCTGATTATGCTAATACTGAGTGTTGGGCTCCTTCTTTGTACGACAGCATTTTTATTTTTTATTTTTCTTTTATGCATAAACTGATTGTTCATAATATTCCCACTGCTGGGATACATGCCTCCTCTCTTGGAGAGCGAGGGGGCTATAATCCACCACGCGGACCCAGTGCGGGTTAGTAGTTGTCACATGTCTTCGAATTTTTGGTTCCAGGACATGCCGGTATCCTCACGATGTTTTCCTTCACCGTTTTCCTTCCTTATTTACTCTTTCCTTCAGTGGTGATGAAATTATATACACAAAATAAAATGCCTGCCTGGGTTGGAACCCACGACCTACAACTCTTAAGTCGGGACCGTTACCTCTGGGCCACCACTGCTCTGTTATGGCCAAACAACAATTGTGTAGGTACACTGTTAAAATTATAAAATAATATTTTACTAAAATTTAAGGTTGGTATAACAATTTCTCATAGGTTAGCACCGCATGCCGATAAATGTTATTATATGTGAGCCACAAGCACTATAATATAAAATTAATAATTAAGTAGAAAAAACTAAATAAAAGCTTGTAAAAAAACAAAAGAAACAATTTTTTAAATTACGCGAGATAATGAAATTTAAAAAATATTCATCTAAAGAAAATAGCTTTAAACATAAAATATACAACATTTATCATACAGATACCCACATAATAAATTTAACAAAACACAAATAATAAGAACTATTTTTTTTAACTTTGTTAATAGTTATCTGTGGAACTTGGTAAATGAGTCACAGTGCACGTCAACAAGATCGCTGTACCCATAGAGTATAGTAACTATAAAGGAAGTACCTGTTTAAGGGGGAAGCGCCCGCTTGCGAAATTCAAAACTTTCTTACGTTTTTTGAAATTAGCATGTCAGGCTCGCATTCATGTCGTGTCAGGCTGCGAAAATTTTCAAATGTATCACCATGGGTGTCGTTTTCATGTTTTTTTTTCATCTAGTGTTCATTTATTGTTCATCGATATTTTCGTCAATTGTGAACCGATTTAGATTTTTTTAATTTTTTAATTACCATATATTTTGATCGTACAATGACTACACTTTTCATGTTAACATACGGAACGATGATTTTCACCATTAGTGCTAACTGTTTGTAAAACCTCTCTTTCAATTATGCTGTTTCAGAAATGGCATATTTTCAGTAAATTGCTCGAATAGTTTCCTCATAGTTCTTGAATCTCAATGCAATATTTTGACGGCAGTTTCGACTGATAATCTAAATTATGATGCAAAGAGTTATCGAGTTCATCAGTTCATCTGGAATTTCTCATTACTAGACGGGAGTCTGGATTTGTACCCGGCAATAGGCTCGTCACTTATACGAACATGTCATTTGGTTTGCTTTTATTATATTTATCTTTTATATAGATTCTTTTATATTTGTGAATGTAAGAACGTTGTAGGCCTAACTTGTAGAATATACATTTGCAGACCATATTCTATTTTGTTAAGTACCTGGTACTTTTTGACAACCCTACCCTCTCCTCACATACCTATTAACACTGTAATTTGAAAACATTGTAAAAGCCAATTATTTTAAAAGAGTAATCGTGGAGTTTCTTTCCGGCTCTTCACCATAGGAAACGACCAATTAAAACGGTCCATATAGTTTATGTGAAATAAAATATTATGAATTTGATTTTGACTTAAACTAAAGAAGAAGAACTTGCCCAAGAACTCCACGACCTCATTCCACCGGCCCCCTTCTACCATCGGACATCTAGACGCACTGCAAGTTACCATCCCTAAATCACACTAAGCGCTTCCAAATATCTTTTATAATGCGCACAGCAAAAGACTGGAACTCTCTACCTGCGTCTGTGTTTCCGACCGCATACAACCCAAATCTCTTCAAAGTGAGAGTGAACAGGCTTCTTCTGGGTAAGCTCACTCCATCGTCGATTTTGTCTCTGTCACCTCTGACCTAGACTAGAGTCAAAAGTGACCAAAGCCCAAAAAAAAAAACCCTGGTGCGCCTGCTGCGGGCTGCTGCGGGCGGGAGAACATTCGAAATCTGACTCTCCCTTTCTGCTGGGGACGAAGTGATCTCCTTCTGCGAAAATTTCATGTTGCAGAGGGAGATCACTTCGTCCCACGACGCTGTGCCGCCGACTATAGAATGAGTCTAACCTATCCTAACTCATTTGCTCGGGGTGTCCTACTTATAGTCATAATTCTAACCTAACCAGTTTGGTCGGAGTAGGTTTAGGTTTAAATACTTTATTCTCAAAAATACAAAAGAGCCACTTACATGAGAACATAAGGTAACATATTGTAATAAGCTTATTCTAGGTAACGATCACTGATACAATACAATAATATTAAAATTATTTTGTGTTTATTTTGGTTGGGTTACACCTTCAGCGGCATAGTACCCTATGTTACTGCGACCAACTGTGGGAAGAGGCCAAAAAGTTAAAAAGAGGCTCATTTATCATCATTAGAAGCCCAACATTCGTTTAGAGGTTCGTTAATTTTAAATAGCCTACATCATTAGTAGGTCAACCAGTTTTTAGAAGATCAGGTAAATATATCCAAATTTAAATGTATTTCGTCGTCGGTAATGAAGACCCTGAAACTCAACTTACTTTAAAAGCACGTGTTTTCTGTCAATTATATTTGCCCCACGGCACAAGCTTCGAATGTTTTTATTATTGTGAAATTCAAGCTTAAAAGTACGGGTTCATAATTTATTCAAAGGAGAAATATACTTCACGGATTGCGCAGTCACACGAACTCCAGCATTGATCAGGCTTCCATAGACGGATTTTTAGATGAAAGTCCGGTTGTACAGATGTTACGTATTACAAATTAAAGTTGTTTTTCGTGTCTCCCTGTGAGACCGCGTTATTCTTTTATACTACGCAACGGATTTGGTGCGGTGGTCATCAACATTTAAAGATTTTTTTCCCGAAGGTTTACTCGTATGTTTATAATACACTAGCTGCGCTCCGAGGTTTCACCCGTATAAGTCTCGATCCCGTGGGAATATCGGGATAAAAAGCATAACAAACAAACTTATAAAATATTATATTTTTTCTTTATTTATAATATTTGTTTAGATTAATATTAAATTTACATTTAATAAAGATACCTCGATGCTATAGCAAGTTGTAAGAACGTGAGAAGCAGGGCCGTGTCGCCAGTAAACTTATAAACGAAATAGTTTTTTTTTGTGAAAATGAAAATGATATACCGTCCAATTCACCGCGAGGTGCGCAGTCTCTAGGAATGTTTTTTTAAATCCGATGTGGGTATGCACCGTGATGTGGTCTCACTCCTTGGCTAAAGAGAATTGGCGCAAACCTGTAGTACTTACTACCTATGACCGCAAGGAGGTATGGCAAAGCAAGGAGCTTCACGGGCGCTTCTATCGGGCTCTTCATGAGCCCGGTGTAGGTTTCTTAGCGTCCGTATCCTGGCTACGTTTTGGTGACCATTTAGGGAAAACTGCGGCTAATGCCATTACATCCTCTATCCGTTTTGAGCAATTAGAACAACAGCTTCTTTTTTAGACAAATTTTGTTTTAGACTTTGCCAATGTGATTTAAATTACTACAATTATTGTAAAAAAAAGAGTCTAGATTTGTGCCCGGTTGAAGGCAATAGATAGATAGACTTAAACATAATTGGCGATATGTGGATGTACTATACAATTCTGGTTACCCTTTCGGGAAATACAGGCGTGATGTTGTTATATTGGTTATTTTAACCCATTTAACTACCTACATATACCTACATATACCTAGATAGACATTAACTTATTATGAACGACATTCCACGCTTATATAACCACCATATTGTTTCTAATACTGACATTCTAACCACCGACTAGCCACGATTTCTACAAGTCTTATGAGAGCATTATAACTTGGCACTACTCGTAAATTCTCAAAGTTCTAAATGTACTGAATTAGGCAAATTCTGATCATCGTGATTGTCCAGAAAAAAAAATTATGTTAGTAAATTATTTCATCGCCACTGCTCTCAAAACGGTAACGGAAAATATCGTGAGGAAACCAGCATGTCCTAGAACCCAGAATTCGAAAACGTGATATCCACCAACCCGCAGTAGGCCCACGTGGTAGATTACGGCCCACTTCCTCTCACCGAGAGGACGCCTTTGTCTCAGCGGTGGGAACATTATAAGCTGATTATGCTATGATTGCCCAGAGATTAAAGCACCAGCTTTTCGAGCATGAAGTTCAATATTCGAACCTGGTAAGAAACAAAATTTTATATTTTAATGCCATAAATTTTCTTTTTTTCAAATTATCTTGAACCTCACTGACTGACAGTGAAAGAAAACTTCTCAAACTCAAAGCATTTAATTCAATTAAACCAATTGCAGGCACTTTTGAACTGTCACGACGTACACGTACGTGTCTGTGACGTACTAAATATAAGAATTTCTTACAGCCTCACTCTGCGAAAACAGCACTCCTTCACAAAAGCGTGTTTTGTATGGCACCTTTAATATATAATAAAATTCCAGAGGTTATTAAAAATATAAACCAGCCAAATTTATTCAAAAGAGAACTTAAGAAGTTACTCACGGAAAAATGTTACTACTATGTTAAAGATTTTTTAAATGATAATTTCTAATCTATTTGTGTTATATTTTAATTTGTTATGCTTTTTTTATTTCTTATTGTGTTAAATATATAATTCAAGTGTCTATAATTCATTTTGTACGCCAATGGTGGCAAAACATGTTGAAACTCTCAGATTTTCACTTTTACATCCACATTTTCATGTAAATGTATAATGTTACACATGTTTACAAACAAATAAATATATCAAATATCAAATATATCAAGGATTCGATCAGTCAGAAATATGAAGCGAGTTGCCCATTCCAAAGCGTAGTAAGTACGTATGGAGAAGAACGGGCAAGAAACTCCATAGACATTCTTTTAAATTAAATTGTTACAAATATATTAGTTAAATCATTAATGTTGAACTTATGATTATATGTGAGATCGATGTAAAAAAGACATACACGTTAAAAGCGTCCAGAGTAAAGCAAATAGAAACAAAAAAAAAGAAACAATCCAAAAATAAAATAATTAAAATAAACCGCGGCCAGTCCCTACTGACGGCGCCCGTTCACGAACATGACGCATGGATCAGCACCATTCGGCTCACCTTCGTGAGGTAATCTGAACCCTGAATTTTCAATGGTCTGCAATCCACTGAGAAAGCGTGGTTATCAATAATAATAATAATAAATAATAATAATAATCTTTATTTCCAGTTTTACAATTTAAAAATTTACCACTTGCTAACATGTTATTTTTTTTCATATAAATTGTAGGGTAATACAGAGTTATAAACCTCTAACACCCAAGCTAAGATTAAACTTGCGTTATGGGTGTCAGAGCTCTCAAGTTAACACCGGTTAGATAAATAAAAGTTCGGAATTTCACAGTGTAGGTACTACAGACAGAAAATAATGAAAATAAAGATTTTATACAGAAACTAAAATAAACTAATTAAAGAGAAAAACCATTTGTAGTTTGTATGCGTGTGTGTGTGTGTATTAGTTTGTATGCGTGTGTATGTCTGCATGTGTATGTGTGTATCAATGCTCGTTTCTTCTCTGTATGAGAAGATGCAAATCATGATCCTTCTTTCCTTATTCCAATCAATTTGGCGTCGACGCATCTTGTCTTTGTCTCCCATTCATGTCTATTAGTCCTCATCTCAGTAGTTACTCGCATTCTAGCTAAATCTTCTTTCACAAAATCCTTCCATCGTTTTTTTTCGTCTTTCTCTACTCTTGCAATCATGTCATTGCAGGAGTAGGGGAAAACGCTTCTTAATTATAACACCAAACTGCATAACGGGTGTAAAAATACGCTCAACGAAGCCAAGAGTCATTCAGTGTCAGAGTCAGTGTTCTTTCTATTATAATGATTTTTATTTTGTACCCGACCATATCTGGGAACCTTCTGGTTACGTTAGATATTTATGGTCAGTTTCAACTTTTTTTTACACTTTTTTACAAAAACATGTTTTAAATGCCATACCTTTATTTTACATGTCTAACACAACCCCCGTGCTGTTGCATACATTCATAAGCACAATATTTTTCGTACGTTACCAGCGCGGCAGCGGTTAACAGCGATATGATACACCAAAATAAATGTAGTATAAAAAACAAAAACAAAACACGCTTTTATCACGCACTAAAAATTATAAATTAATTAAATTAAATTGACTTGTATTAATTCTTCTTTTATGTTAAATGATTAAATCAAAAAGCGTGGAGCACTTTGTTTAAATTAATAAAAAGTAACACATAAAAACCGCTTCACACTTTTTGATTTGATGATTTGATATAAAAGAAGAACTTATACAAGTCAATTTAATTATTTTATAATTTTTAGTGCGTGATACAGGCGTGTGTTTTAGTTCTTTTTTTTAAACTATTTATTTTTTACTTTTTAGTCTAGTATATTTTTCATTTAGTTAATAAGTCTAAAGTCAACGAAATTATGACTCGAGCGGTTTACTAGTAGCCAATGAAGAGTTCCACTGTCCACCTCCTGGCTCCATCATCAGACCCTCGACACCAAGTGCAATAAAATGGACTCATCAAAACGAATCATATGAGCCCAAACTCGAAGGGTTTACTAGTAGCCACTGAAGAGTTCCACTATTCACCTCTTGGCTCCATCATCAGATCAGCTCCAAAATACCAAATTATAGTTTTGTCATCCGAACTACATATACATACAAAAAATTATTTCGATGCGACAATTAGAAGTTGGTTAAAATTTACTTCTAAGATTTTATTACATTGCTTGTTATTTAGTTAGCTAAAAGTGAAGTTAAAGTTAAAAAAAACATGTTAAAACAAAGGTTGTTTCTCAGAAATATTTTTTGTACCAGTACTTACTTATTTTACTTGCTACGTAGACACTTAGTTTGATGTACAGATTACGTAAATGACAGTTATGTGATGGGTCTTCTAATATCCTGTATGTATAAAGACTGCTGTTTTTATTACAAATCTTTTGCTAACCCTGCTGATATCAAGTGACAAGATAAACTGGTTGCTTATAGGTCAGCATTTATTAATAATTCGCGTAGGTGGCTACCTACACCCTGCGTTACTATTGGTCTATACAACCGTATGACGTTCAAGAGGGGCGGACTCGCAAAAATTGGATAACGGCTTGATCCTACGCAATTGATCTTTGATATGAAAACTTTTTTGCTGATATTTCGAAAAAATATAATGCTTTTTAGTCTAAACTTAACACATAACATTACGCCTATAATCGCTGAAGGGTTAGGCAGAGGTCTATCTAAAATAAAGTAAAGAGAGTGGTGAAGTAAAGGTAATAAATATATTATTTATTATGAACTTAATACGATCAGCTAAAAAAAGGTTTCGTTTAAATACTTCAGTATTTTAGATAGAAATAAATAAATAATTGTTATAATATAAATGAAACTTATAAATAAATTAAAATGATAAAATATAATATAAATTTAAATTAGAATAATTATTTTATAACTACAAACACAAATAATTTGTAATATTAAAAACATAACAATACTGGAAAATTATGGATGATCTGTGCATCTCTGCGTACCCTTTAGAGTTGCGCATCCTCGTTTATTATTTTATGTGTATGTATGTTTATTACACGACTTTCACCGAAAACTTGCTATTTCGACGCACTTTAAATACAATTCAAAACATTGGTATCAAACTTTTAGGCCAATTTATTTCCAATAGAACCTACTGTTTTAACATAGTAATACATTTAAATATCTTTCTTGATTAATAAATTAGAATAGAATAGTCAATTGAAAAGAGCCTTAATGAAAAAAAATCTCCTTAAGTTATCAATTCAAAATCATTTAATTAACAGTAAACACTTTCCTAAGAGCTCGTACAAAATATAGCTGTGTCAGTGCTAGCCCGTGACGTCATTGAGTGTGACGTCACCGCGACCCGACCCACGCGCCGGCCGCTATTGGCTGATGTTATCTGTTTTATACCGAGACTTTGAGCGGGCGAATATTGTGATGTATACTCGAGTTTTTGATGAGGTTCCGTAGGTTTTTTTTTATAATAGTGCTGCCGGTGGTATCTTGGCTAAATGATAACAATCGCACGGGTCGATTGAAGGTTAAGCTGCGCTTGCCACGGTCGGTTCGTAGATGGGTACCCAATACGAATCGAGACCTCGCCGTACTTCGGAAAGCACGTTAAGCTGTTGGTCCAGTTGTCAATCGTAAATCTTTGACAGTCGTTACGGGTAGTTAGAAGGCCAAAAGTCTGACAACCATGGGGTATTATGTTACTCAGTAACTGGGTTGTGGTGGTCAGATAGGCAGTCGATCCATGTAAAATACTGGTATTCAGCTGACCGCAACATATTTGCGAAAATGCTTGGCAGTTTGAATGGTGCTGCCTAAATTTTGCTATAGTGGACAAAAATAACTGCTACATTTATCAATCTTTTTGGCATCTTAGACCCAAACTTTAAAAGCACATCGCTCTTTTTTTTTCAAACATTCTTTGAAAATTGTGCATTGTTTTGACAAACTTCTACGAGAGATGAATCGAACATGCTATACTGGTACATGCGAGCAGCGGCCGAATAAATTACTATGAAAACTCATCTGTCGTGTAATTTATAAATGGAACGAACTTTTTATTTCGACCCATGGCAACCAAGGAGGTAACTTATCAAAGATTTTATTTAAATCTCGAACTGGCTTAGCAAATAGAGCTATATAAATTGAAAAAGAAACAAATTAACATGCTGGCGCGAGAAAAGTTATCGTTTTTTGTCATTGATTCTGAAATTTATAATAGTTTGAATTTCCGCGCATTATTTGAGAAGTACTATACAAGCCTTGGCCGCAACCAGGCACTGATGGACTCACGTATGTGTACCTCGGCTTCGCCTCGACCCACATTTTCACGTTCGTCCATCAATGCCTCTGTTGTCGGCCGCTGCAGTAATATACATTATTGTACCCAATATTTACCGGATTTTTAAAAATCCAATACAAGGCGGAAGGAAATCAAGACAAAATTAAAAGAAAAGATAAAACTTAAAACAAAAAGTGATGTAACCGAGATTTCAAAGAAACAAATGAATGCATTTCATTTCAAGCGAGCTGTTCCATTTTTAAAATAGAACATATTCGTCTTCCCATGTCATGAACAAAAATCCATGACGGCATTTCATGGGGAAACTCATGCAGAAGGGGGCAACAGTGCAATGGGATCGATATAAATTATTATGAGCCTCTTTTTATCATCATTACCTTTCCCAGGCTTATGACCTTTTTACCCTCTCTATTATTAAACTAAAGAGTTTCCAGACTTAGTGCATTTTATAGCAACTTCATATTTTTCGACAGAGAATGCAGACGAAATAGATGTCGTGACACTAAGGTTAAGTACGGTACCGGTTTCCGTACTTATTCAAATGACTGAACATATTTTAAACTGAGCGTGCGTTTCAGCAAACGGCAAAGGAAAACATCATGAAAAAACTGGCGTATCCTAGAACCATAAATTCGAAGACATGATTGTGACTTCCACCAACGCGCTCTGGGCCTGCATGGTTAATAACGGGCCAGTCCCACTCACACAGAGGAAGCCTGCGTCGCAGAAGTGGGAACATTATAGGCTGTTAATGCTCATGCATTTAAGAATCCTGTGCAAACCTTATTTTCTTAATTTAGCAAGTAATTATATTTGAGAATAATCAGGAGTCTACGAGAATTTGCTACGAGCTACTCCGGGTCTACGAAAAGCTCTACGGGCTACGGTGACGCTACGCCGTAGCTGCTATTCAAATATGTAACTTTGTTACGGTTTAAGACTTTTATTTCTCAAAAGATTACATTAATCACTTACAGAGAAAATACAATAATAAGTAAACAAAATAGCCGATTAGCGTTTTTAGTAGGGTAGATGTTAAAAATGTTAGTGGAGATTGTGTATAGCAAGTGCGGGCATACGCTGCGGTGCGAACAAAGTTTGTATTGATAAGGCCCAAGGCACAGTGCGTTTGAATAAGCGATAATTGAACATAAACATTGTTTAAGGATTTTGAAAATTAAAATGGTGCTTTTCGCAGTGTAAGTAAGCTAGGTTACTTAGTTTAAGGTTATTTTTTGTAGTGTTACTAAAATTTACAAATCTATCCATAACGTTCTATTAATGAAAGATCCTTCAAAGTGTGGCGTTTCATTAGTTTCTTAAAGGTTGATACGCTTTTAGCCTGTTAATTTTGACAATTAGTCTTTTGCTCTCTTAATAAACGAAGTTTATGTTACCATTGGGTTTCCAACTACCCTCACGAGCCCCTAAAAAGCTGGATTGAAGTACTTATACAAAGAAACGCTGATATCATTTGCTATATAGTGTTGGTTCGATGGGCTCTATGGAAATGTCATGTCGACCTCAAGTGTTCTGATAATATTTGGCTATAAAAGTACTATCTTTTACACAAATCTGACATAGGTAGGTTCATTTTCGGAAATTCATGAAAAATTATATATGATAATGTGTTAATAACGCGTATGAGTAAAACAAGTTCCGCTGACATTAATATTTAATATTTGCACGCTTCTCAGCTTCTTTAGGCTTAATACTGACGTGAATATTTGCTCCTCAAAATGCCCGAAAATATATTATTTTTAATTTAATTTAGTAGCTGAACTTGCATGAAATGGTTTACTAGGAACACATGAAACCGAGGAGACTGACAGGAAAGAAAAGAGGCCTATACCTCCGTCACATAAGGTGATTCTGGGTGGTGTTGATGAATGAATGGTGATGATGAATTTAAAAAACAATACATATATTATGGATAGATCTATATGGTTCTAGGTCTTTGTTGATCAGTACGAAAGGCCCTTATTAAAAGAGCTGATGTCAGCTTCTATTCTGACCTGATGCAGCTAAATACCAGTATTTTACGTGGAGCGACTGCCAATCTGACCTCCACAACCTAGTTACAGAGCAACACGATACCCCTTGGTAAGACTGGTTAAAAAGAGTAATATTTACCCCTTAAAATCAACGATTTTTCTTGCATCTGAATCTTTCAAAAATACCAACTTCCTTTTATTCCTTTAGCCAAATAAACTATATCTTGTTCTCAGAAACCGAAATTACAAAAAGCTTTGATGGGGCATCCGATGGGGCTTGATGCGTCTTACTAATGGATTTCCCAAGGGTCCCGTAAGTTCTAAGGGAACTATTCCAAAGAAATACGCATAAAACTACGTTGAGTTTTTTTTTTTATAAATGGGTCAAATACTCTGAGACTACGGTGATTAAGCCAACCAATGAATTAGGTTATTTGTTGCAGCTATCCTTGAAAATAGGTTAAACTCCTTGATTTTAAATAAACCTGCTAAAAGACACGTCTTTCCCTACGGGTCATACAGAGATGGAATAGTAATGGTTATTCACTACCTGTTCGTGATTTTAGATAGTCAGGTCGAGATCTACAAACGTTATTTAGTATGCGCTTTGAGTTAGATTTGGTACGGTATCTATCTTGCACTTGTAGTTCAACAGTTTTGTTACTGTGGCAGGAATAATGCTTAGCCAAAGTCCGACCTACATACATAAACTCACGCCTTCTTCCCATGGGGGTAGGCAGAAACCACAGAACGCCGACTGCTACGATCCTTACATACTCCTTCCGCCTCGTTTACGTTCATACATCTGGTCATACACGCACGCCAGATGCGAGTACTACGCACCTGACCTTTCTGAAGAACATAACCAATAAGGACACTGTCCTCCTGGCATTTCCATTCACATCTGCCTTGTAAATACCTTTTGTTATTCGCCTTTCATTCATCCTATCAACATGACCAAACAAAGTCCGACCTAAATAACCTAGATCTCACCAGTCCAGTTTTTGTCATCAGATTTCCTTTTAACTCAACGGTGTGTCAAAGTGCTTAATTGATTTGAAAAGTCTTAAGTACGCGTTACTTTGTTTATTTTTAATTTTTTATTTCCTGACTGCGGCGGAGACCAAAAGGAGGGTATTTTTTTAATTTCTTCGTCATATTAGGCACAAATAAACTTACATTCTATCTCCTTTTCTTGATGTTATTTTAGTGACACTTCTCAATAGAAAGAAAGAAAGAAAATAAATTTATTGGGCACAGACTATAAAGCACACAACACATACACAAGTAAAAAAGAAAAAAAACTTTTAAAATTCTGGTTAAAAAACACTTCATCTCTCCTTAAACATCATCATTACATTTAGTTTCCTTGGTCTTATTTCCTGTTTATTATTGTATATATTATATGTAGATAAGTATATGTTTTATGTAAGTATGTATTTATTTATTGTATATGTAAATCGTACACCACTGACTACCTGCATTATTGTCTCTCCCCCCTTTAATCCATCCAAAGGTTGTCTGTAAAAGATCGCTTTTAGCGATAAGACCGCCCATTGTGTCCCCATATGTAAAATTTTTACATTTATATCTGTAATTTTTATGGTGTACATAATAAACATTATTCTGTTCTATTCTATAATAGAAAACAAATAAAAAGTGAAAAGTGCGTTGTGAGAAATTAGCAGACAAGTGTGCCTCGCGGCTGCGCCAAATAAGTCCAGTTTAGCAAAAATGTCAGACAACTAGTGCCTGCCGCTGGTTTTGAACTGAACCTGAAGTGTGAGGTGACGGATGTAAATCAGTTTTAAACTACAATGTGTGTATGCATGTATACTCAATCTATAGCACAGCAATGTAACTGGAAAGTAGAAAAAGTTTTTAAGAGTGGCAGTAGTTTACCGAAATCTTTTAAAGATCAGCAGTTGGAAAATTCGTCTACGTCAGGAAGAAAATTCTTTGACTGCAAATAAGCCAAAGGTAGATAATAACATTTCACGCCGAGAGGGCTTCCCATATCACTTGGGATGGGAAAATAGATGCCATGGGCGAATATTTGCAATCATACTCTATTATTACGTTACTATTGACGATATTGTGATCGAAGAGATAAGGAATATAGATAACAGCGATGAATGATTTTTCGATGATCATCAGTCAGGTTGATCCTTGAAATTAACCACGAACCATTTTGTAAAAACGAAAATTCTCAATGACCCCATTACATTTTTTTTTATAGATAGATAGCTATAAAAAAAACAGCCATTGACAAAACAATTTAGGTAAATAATTTTGTGACTGGCTGCTTTTCAGTTACATGGATTTATGCCGAATAGTTAGTTATGGCTTACATAATAGACAGTATTTTATTCTGAACAAATGTGGGTATACTTAATGATAAACGATATAATTATTTCTGTGGATCGGTTCAAAAAACACTTTTACACGCCAATTAAATTATGTTTTAAAACTAGACGAGGTTGACGTTTTCTCTCCGACTGAGAAGAAAGAGCGAAACAAACTCAGAGGAAACTAATATGTGTGAAAATGTGTGTGAAAAATATGAGTAACACTCACTAACAATTTTTACTCACATCACTCAATCTCGACTCAACTGGTATTAATAAATAAATAATAAAAAAGAAAAATGGCGTTATATTATTTTATGTTTCATTAAATATTATTTACTTTAACTTAATCTGTAGGTACCTATTAAATAAAAAAATCTTTCTCTCGGTATTTCTCAATGTGTTTTCTTACAACGCAACTGAAAGTGATTAAGTCATTTAGATTTAAAATCTTCTATTAGTGACTAAAACGGGAAGATAAAAAAGCTCGGTTTATACTCGTACTTCCTACGCTTTACGTTCATAGCCAAGGTAAGTTGCGCAACAGTTTGTAATCTAGACGCGCTGGTTATAAATATCACTTAGAATTCTGTTCATTCAGTAAGCGTTCCAAGTTGGAGGTTGCAATATTATCTTACATTAAAACCAGCTAAAGTAATTTAAAACTTCATATTGCGGTCTCTCACTTGCAGAAGAACCAATAAAGCATAGTATAATCAGCCTTTAATGATCCCGCTGCTGGGAAACAGGCCTCACAGGCCAGGAAAACAGGCTGTAAAAGTGGCCCAGTGCGGGTTCTATGACATGCCAGTTTGCTCACGATGTTTTCCTTCGCCGTTTTTAGAGCAGTGGTGATGAAATAATTTACACAAAGTAAAGTACTGACTGGATTCAGACCTACGACCTACACCTCGTAATCGGCGGCCATTTCTACTGGACCACCACTGGACCTAAGAAAGAGTTCAGAGTAAATAAGAGCTGTCAAATTAGGTAAAACAAAACACAAGTGACATTTGACAGTTTGACGGCTCTTGCTTGTTCTGTTTGTTAGAAAGAGATAGAAAACCTCCCAGTCGATTTATATAAAACGAGCGAACGTGTTCTATCCACTCCATCAAATGCGTTTTGTGTAACCAGGGCTAGAGCATACTTAGTAAAATGTCAAGAAAAAAATAAAAGAAAGAAAAATAGGTTTATTTGTCACAGAAACACCTGCATACAAAAAAGATAATGTATGATGCTCTTGGTTTTGTTTTGGTTCTATGTTCGCTTGATTTAAACCCACATTAAAGAAAGTCCTGATATTACGCACTATCAGTTTAAGTTTATACAATCCTGCAGTTTGCGTAAAACTCGACGCAAAATGAGTCCAACTGAAATAAGGCTAAGTTTAACTCATTTTATACGGTACAAAATAGTCAAAACGCGACTAAACTTGAATCGTTGAAGAACAGCTAATATTGCCAGTGACATACTGATACCAAGAAAGAAATCAAGTTGAGTCAAGTTGAAAATAATATTTTTTCCAGATAACTTACTTATTTCTTATCGTCACGCATCGCTGAGTCGGCGAAGTGAGCACGAATTCAAGTGATACCAACATCTCTCAATAAGCTCAAGTAACCGAGGTGTGACTTAAATTTGAATGGCTTTTCTCGTGTCGGCACGAGTTGGAGAAAAAAATATCACGTTGTGGGAAAAACAGAAGATGATCAGCCAAATAGCCCAGGGTCTCCAGGGCTTAGGGATGTTTTGAATGACCACCAAACCACCTATATCAGAATAATTATTATTGTTCTTTAATAGACTGCAATCATCAATCTTTATGTCAAGCGTAATGATTAGGCCCTTTGTACACACCACGGTTTCTTTAAGGTACGGCGTATAAAACGCTCCGTAGAAAAACGTGGCTGTCAACAAGCTTCCATAGTGATCCCTACAACACTGGCGACCGTGCCTATACTCGGCATGTAAACCGTAGATTCTCACGGCAAGAAAAACGTGTGTGTACAAAGAGTACTGTAACTCTTAACATCACAATTATTGCAACAAATTGGACGACGAAAATTAAGGATGCTAAAGTCTTGTCTCACATAATCCATCAGCCACCTTCCTACCTCCAACCTACACACAACATGAGACCGTAGTATCGTCTATACTTTGCAGGGTAACAGAATCCCAACACATTTGAAATCTGCATAAGTAACAAACCTTTGAAAAAATCTTCGATGCAACATGCTGCGCCAACACTAAAATTGTTTATTTTCAGTACTAAGTATTTTTACAGCAAATTTGTCAAAAGAAACCTAAATGAAATGCAAATAATCTGCATCCAATTTAACTCTATTTCGTAGTTTACGTTGCTTTGATCAATCTCAGCAAATATTACACGACCGCAAACATTATGCTGGTAGCTAAGTAATGTAACATATAACTAAGTATTGAAGCTTGGCTATTTCGAGTCGATATATTACTAGTTGACGATCAAAACTAACAAGACTTCCATAAAGTAGACGTTTATTTTACCTTCAATTTATAACCACCTACACTTGAAAATTGTAACTAGGAGACGGCTAAGAATTTCTTAATAGCTTATCTCAACCAGAAACACTGCGCGACCCGGGGCTCGAACCACGACACCATGCTCTGGAGTTACGCTTGCGAGCACTAGACCAAAGAGACGGTAGGTATGGATTAGTATTAGGTATCAGTAGAATAATAGTATTTGGTACTTGTCACGCTGTTAGCTGTTCTGCACCGATTAAAGTTGCGACGTGTTAAGGCCAATTCACAACTCTCCAAATTCATCGAACTCATTTTGTTTAAAACGGGAGAGGAAACCAGCATGTTTTATCACCAAAAAATCAAAGACATGGTGACTCTCTCTCTCACACAGAGGAGGGCTGCGTCCCGGCTGTGGGAACGTTTTATGCTAATGATGCAAATAAGCAACAGGTACAGGTTAGTTTCCGGACCTAAAGAAAATTCAAAATGAGGGATATAACCTAGGGGTAACTTTGGCTTTTCTTTTCGAATATTATTTACTAGCGGATACACGGCGTGTGCTACTACGATGAAACAATGCGTTAGGCACATTCGGTCCATTTTTTTGTTTTATATATATTAATTATACTTATTAATAACCTTTCTATATTTAGCTCGATCGTTATATCGGATGATCAGCAGATAATTTAAGGAGGTTCTCGAAAGTTACCTGGTTGCCAAGCAACCTTCTTAATTAAGCTTAACCTTTGAAATCTAAAAGCCTTGTTATCAATACCGAGAACTATTTGTAAGTACTAATGACAATAGGCTCGACCCCTATTAAATGGGACTTAAACATAAACGGCGAAATAGGTTGGTACACCTCTGCCTAGCCTTTTGGGGAAAACAGACGTGATGTTATGTGAAATATTTTCAGAGAATAAGTTCACTGAAAATATTTCACTTTTTTTTTTTTTTTGATAACATTTTCAATTTTGACTGAGTCAGTAGTCGAGATTGCGTAAGCGTAAACTCCACTACTGACTCAATCGCATCAGAGATCATAGCTGGTATATTTTTACTGCCGTGAATCATCATTATCAAGACCTGATAGCAGTGTTGGACACAGGCCATTTTTGTCTGGCTCGTTAGTTTCAGGATTTCTGCCCGGTTAGTTCCCATTGTAAACGGCACGGTTAGTGCATCAGGGATGTTTGCTGAACATCGCGTAGACTGCTTTTACGCTACGATGCGTAAAAGATGCGCATCGCTGGTGCGTAGAGTACGTGGCAGCGCCAACAGCATCCTTAGAATGATCGCTAGTCGGCTGGACTGTGTTTACATCAGTCATTGCTGCGCCATTTGTCGTGCAGTTTCTTGCCGGCTCTTCTCCATAGGAAACAACCAATTGGAACCGTGCACCTAGCTTCTGACGTTTCATAAGTGCCCATGTTGGTTTATATGAAATAAAATATTTTGATTTTGATTTTGAATGGCACAGTAGTGATTGTTGAGTTTATTTTCTTTTATATGTTTTGTTGTGGGTAGTTTTAAGTATTACTAACTCTAGTCTATAAGAACATTGTTACTAACAAAATGGACACCATGGTCCGAAATAAAGTATTTATTTACGTTACGGCGCGCTAGCCGCACCGCTTCCATGGTATACGGCGATTACCGTGCCGTAGTGCCACCATGTCGTCTACAAACTTCCATAGTGACCCATACAACACTGACGACCGTGCCTACACACGGCGAATAAACCGTAGTTTAACAACCGGCAAAAAAGTGTGTAAAACGGGTTTAATTGTCGGCTCGCCCCGATATGGGACTTAATCATAACTGGCGTAATGTCTATGACCCATAAGTACACTCCTCTAAACACCTGCTTACCTCTTCGGAGAATATAGACGTAATGGTGTTTTATGTCAAGTTCTTGCCAGGGGCGCAGGTACCGCCGTAGCAGCCGTATCAATCATTAGCTTCAGCCCGCGGCTTCACCCGCGTAGATGTTCGGAATTATCCCAGGGGAATGTGCTACCGGGACAAAAACTAGTATATGTCCTTCCCTAGGATACCATTTATCTTCTTCCCAAATTTTATCGAAATTCGTTCAGTGGTTTAGGCGTGAAAAGGACATACAGACAGCACTTAAGCATAAGCATAATCAGCCTATAATGTTCCCACTGCTGGGACACAGGCCTCCTCTCGATGCGAGGGAGCGGGCCGTAATCCACCACGCGGGCCCAGTGCGGGTTGGTGGATGTCACATGTCTATGAATTTTTGGTTCTAGGACATGCCGGTTTCCTCACGATGTTTTCCTTCACCGTTTTGAGAGCAGTGGCGATGAAATAATTTACACAAAGTAAAGCGCCTGTCTGGGTGCGAACCTACGAGGTCCAACTCGTAAGTCGCGGTCGTCACCACTAGGCCACCACTGCTCGCTACTACTACTTTTTTCGAATTTATAATATATTATTTTTATTTTTATGTATATTAGGCCCCCAAGATACAGGAGCTCCCCAAAGTATTAAGTAAAAGTTCGTAAAATGTTATCCAACACGTCAAATTTTTATTGATGAGAGCAGGTAATTAATGAAATCTAACCTTTCCGATTCAGGATGCCCCAATTTTCTAGCTCGTAAGAACTTTTTATATGAAAACTTTACACTTCATTACAGTCCCCTAGTCCCCTTTTGTGACACCCACGATTTTCAGGGAAGTGTCCTATCTGAATAAATAATCTAGAATCTCTTTTTCAGTACTTGAAAACATAACGCCTACGACTTTTACAACTAGATGCAACTTGCAGATATAATTTATTTTATTCACAGCAGACATTTGTTTTTTTTTTATTGTTTTGTGTGTAAACTTATTTGATATGGTCTTTTAATTTATACGAGTATAACTTGCAAAGAGATTTTAGTATAGTTTATTTTTTTAAGTAGCCTTTGATTTTTTTACTAGTTATTGGTTATAAACATAGATTTTAGAGAGTAAATCTATACTTAATATAAATTAAAGTCGCTTTTCGTGTCTGTCTGTGTGACCGCGTTGTCTCGCGATTTTGATACGGTTTTCACCAATATTAAGATAATCTATTCCGGATGTGTATGATACATTAATATAAAAAATACACAAAATAAACACAAAATCTCGATATTTTTTTCAAGTCACAAAAACCTTACGAATCAGTGGTGGGTCGCTAGTATTTCATAAAAAAAATGAGACATAAACAGGGCGGCAGGGACATCGATGTATCCCCTGCTACCATGGATACAATACATTGCACTTTTGTACCCTAAGTCTAGAATCATGTGCTAAATTCATGGTTTCAGTTTGCGCGGCGATGTCAGCCATCCTGTATAGTTCGTGGTGTTGGCAGGTAAACTACATTTTTTCAATGTTCTCTAGGGCCTTGTATCTAATGTTTTTGATGCATAATCAGCCTATAATGTCCCCACTGCTGGGACACAGGCCTCCTCTCGGTGAGAGGGAGTGGGCTATAATCCACCACGCGGGCCCAGTGCAGGTTGGTAGATGTCACAATATCTTCGAATTTCTGGTTCTAGGACACGCCGGTTTCCTCATGGTGTTTTCCTTCACCGTTTTTAGAGCAGTGGTGATGAAATAGTTTACACAAAGTAAAGTGCCTATCTGGGTTCGAACCTACAACCTACAACTCGTAAATAACGGCCGGTACCACTGGGCCACCACGGCTCATGTTTTTGATGATAACACGCTTATTGGTCGCAAAAGTAGAAAATTATTAAAAAGAAGATTCCTTGAAACATATTGAATGAAATTAGCTGTCAGCTTTAATAAAATAAAAAATAAAATATGAATGCACTAAGTTGACCTACAGCAAGCTGTTGCATTTTCTTCAAGAAAAAGCCATCTTTTCTTACCTCCTAAAAATTTAGGGGGAGAAACACCTAATTAAAAATGTTACTAGAATCGACAAACACACTTAAACTAACATACATTTTGAATATTTAACACTAAATTACTGTTTACAAGTAAGTATTATTCAAAGAGTTTCTCAATCTCAAACGTTGGTAAAAGTTCTATTTTCAAAGTCAAACAACCTTTAACCCTCACCAATAGATTTATAACAAATTGCAAACATATTTAAAAAAAATACCATCTTTTAAGTGTCCAACTGCAGGGCCAAGGCCTTTTCACATACGGAGAAGACACGTGCATTGATCAAAGAAAGAAAAAAGAGAGAAAGAAAGAAAATAAATTTATTGGCCCAAGTTAAGGCACACAATATTCACATAAAAAACAAAAATATAAAAAAAAACAGTATTGTGTGCCTCACCGCTGCGCCAAATAGGCCTAGTTCAGCATAACAAATACAAACAACACAAAAAAAAATACAGACAACTAGTGCCTGATGCTGGTTTCAACTGGACCCTATGTTACGAGAACATCTTACGGATGTATAGTGTGTACATATTTAAAATAATAAAATAGAATAGATATTTGTTTAAACATAATTATAGATAATAATATAGTAGTGGATCACTGCGCTTGCTCAAGCCGAATTAGCCATTTCAGACTTATATTCATTTTAAGTACAGATCTCCTCACGATGTTTTTCTTTACCGATGTTAGTGATATCTAAAATACTCGTATACTAAGACAGTACCAAAAGAGCTGCTAGAGTTTATATTACCGGAATCATTAATGAAAGGCATATTTATCAGTATTTATGATAATTATTTCAAGAATCTACTTATCCTCTACTCTTTTCTAGTCTTCTAAATACGAAATACCTAGTGTTCAAATAGTCATTTTAAATGCCATCAATTTGTACAACATTCGCGGAGGTCAGTTGTCAAAACTAACCGGACAAAATCTCTACAGTACATAAGAAAAAGTCACAATGGTATTTATTAAGATACCAAATACATTATTATCTACTGAATTCAGAATACATCCAAAACTTGATATTAAACAAACAACAAAATCAGAATACTATTTAAAGGACACTTCTCATTCAGTTGACCAGTAAACAAGCCTTTTACAATCAACAATTGATTTATAACTGCGTAACACACTAACAGTAGAAATAGCTTTCATTTTGACAGTTCAACAACATTCATTGCGTTATATTTACGTTGTTGAACAGGCAAATTTTTTGAACATATGAAGCAATGTATTAGCAAAATTATTCAGATTGTGATTAATAAATAGTGTGTTACACAATTAGAGTGCTGGTTCCAAATATCTATCACTCACCATACTATGAAAAGAACACTTCTCATTCACTTGACCATCATTTTCCTATATACATACATAAACTCACGCCTTCTTCCCATGGGGGTAGGCAGAAACTACAGAACGCCACCTGCTACGATCCTTACATACTCCTTTTGTCTCGTTTACGTTCATACATCTGTTCATACACGCACGCCGGTTGCAAGTACTACGCACCTGACCTTTCTCAAAAACATCACCATCGCCTTCCTATACATACATGTAATCGTTTTATCATGAAATCTTTCACTTTAAAAGTCAAACAAGCTTATTACCCGCACCAATTGGAATATAATAAATCCCAAACATATTAAAATATATCTATAAAGTTAATATTAAACAAGCTCACCGTACTTAAAGAGATCACTTCTCATTCACTTGACCAGTACCCCCTATAGGTATAATTCCGCCCGCCCGACGACCACTCATTGGTCCGCGAACGCTTATAAAAGCCTGTCACATAAGTTCGGCGCACAGTTCCAAGCGAGCGCGCTCAAGGCACGCCGCATTTCTCCGCGTGTGCGTTGTTCCTTACGAGTCTTCGAGATTTTCAGGTAAGTTTTGAAACTTGTTTTTTTTTCAGGATATTTTTTATGTTTATTCAGATTCGGGTTATTGATGTTTTTTTTATTGATGAAAAGTAGGCACGGTCAGTATATTGTTGGAAATGGATAGGCGTTAAGTATTTAATTCAAATAGTGCTACGTATAAAAAGAAAAACTAGAAAACGAGTATTTTTTTTCTTTCAGAAAAAGGGATATTTAGTTATGTTTTCTATAGATTTTATGAAAAATAATCCGGTGATTTTCTGAGAAGTGTTTTCCGCCATAAGTGAGAAAAATAAAAACGAAAGATAATCGAATAAAATGCCATCCTAGAAAGAAACAATAAGTTTTTATTTTATTTAATATTATTTTAATAGATAATCTGTCTTAATTTAAAATTCATCCTGTTGCTGAAAATTAAAATAGAAAGCTCTAAATTATTATGTAGACCTAATTTTTCACTCCGAGAATATCCAAGTACCTACTTAGACACATACGCTAATCATTCTATATTACTACAGCCGAAAGCTAACCTATGTTTGAATTACAATACACTGAGATACAATATGTATCTTGTACCAATTATTTTATTTTATTTGTACCAATTATGTACACGTACATGTATGTGTATGTATGATTAAACTACCTACGATGTATCAGTAACTTTACATAAACTGTATTTATTCAATCGGATTTTAAAAACCGACGCAATCTATTGATTAAAGTATACTAAAACTATTTTAGACTGTTATGAAAAAAAATCGAAGCCCAAGAAAAGTTAAAATTTAAGTAGAAACCACGTTTTTTTCGCATTTGAATTGAGAGTCAATTCTACCTCAATTAATTACAATATTAAGTTGTTGGATTCTAAACATTCATGGAGACAATCTGTAAAAAATGTTACTGGGACTTAATTTAATCACAATAAATAACTAACTCAAAACCATTTTTTTTTTTACTAAAACTTGTTACAAAATACCATTACGTTGAATAATAAAAAAGTTGAAAAGGTTGACTAGTTTTTTTTTTCGTAGAAACAGTTCTACGAAAAATTACTACTTTTTAATTCATTGGAGCCAAAACTTATCCCCACCTACACCTTTTATTTTAAACAAACAAAAGACGAATAATTTGTAATAATAACAAGCATTAAAGTTTTTGTGGTATTCAAAAGCTGTGTTTAAGTTCGTGACAAATATTGGGACAACGAATTTTCAATCTATCGCGTTGTGTCGACAGGGATCATAAGAAAACAATTGAAAATTGTAATTCGTTAAGATAACCTTTAAAAAAATTGCCCTGGCGTAAATAATTTTTAACGTAAGTGGATTTTGAAAGAAAATATCAAACTACCAAAATATCAAACTCAAAGCATTTATATAATAGGCCTGATTGAAAAACCATTTACAGGCACTTTTGAATTACCAAGTACTCGGCCAGTCAGAAATATGAAGCAAGTTGCCCATTCCAAAGCAATTTGGAAATTCATTTGGAACATAATATTTATTTAAATTGAAGACTTTATTATTATTAAGGTCAATGATAATGGTGACTTACGAGTTGTAGTTCAGCGTTTCGAACAAGCATAAATACAATTTTTGTTTTTTTATTTTATCACCACTGCTCTCAAAATCGAGAAGAAAAATATGATAAAGAAACCAGGATGACCTTAACAAAAAAATTCGAACACATGTGACAATCACCAACCCGCATTGAATTTCATCTCTCGGCTCACAGAGAGGACGTCTGTGTCTTAGCAGTGAGAACATTTTAGGCTGATTGTGAAGGCTTTATTTAGCTGGCAGGCTGTGATTTAAAATGTATGTACTAATATTACAAAGAGGTAAAGTTTGTAAGTTTGGATGTAAGAGGAGGAGGAGGGGGGAGGTTTGGAGGTATTGAGTATTGAGTATTGAGGTAATCTCTGGATGCACAGATCCGATTTCGAAAATTCATGCACTGGCAAAAAGCTACACATAGTTGACTACAACACGGGCGAAGTCGCGAGCAGAAGCTAGTGCTGCATAAAACTAAACCAAAATATAATAAGACTTCCATTTTTGATTCAAATATTAATTTACGTTAACGATACGTAACTTCCAAAAAGTTACTGGTAGGCAAATACTTAAATACGATTTTAAGTACGTATATAATTGTTTTCGTACATTCTGTTCAGCCGCGGCCATAGTTGCAAACTTGTACGTTTTTAATAAAAGCAATACAACTTTCTGATTAGTTACATTTGTGAAATAATTTCGGAGTACAAAGAAAATGAGAACCAGTCTGTTCTTGGATTCCTTTTTTTACTTATATACTATGGAATTCACACATAGCAACACCCCTGTAATCCCCGAAAGGTTAGGCAGGGGTGTATATATAGTACACCCACATTTCGCCAGTTATGTTTAAGTCCAATGTAACAGGGGGCGAGCCTATTGCCATCAACCGGGCACAGATCCAGACTCCGGGCTGCTACTGAGAAATTGATGATTGAAAATCCAAATAACACTTTGCCCGACCCGGGAATAAAACTCAGGGGTCGTCAAAAAAATCAAACTAGAAATCATTCAAATAATACTTGTTACTTCGTTAAAAGCTTGATGAAGCAAAACTATAGCATTTAATTCAATACCCCACTCGCATACTAAAAACTTTACTCCTGTTTACACGTTCAATAGTTTTAGACCTTTGCAACAGTAGTATATGTGAAACTTATTAATAATATTAAGATCTTAATGTACCATGTACTGAGAAATAAATTATATCTTATCTTATCTAGAATCAAATCACAAAAAAAGACCGTTAAACCGTGTTTTAAAATTTATAATATAGAAGTTATAAGTTATCATCCCTACCTAGTTGCTGTTCTACCAATTAGCACTAAACGTTTCCAAATACTTTTTATAATGCGCACAGCAAAATAGTGGAAATCTCTACCTGCGTCTGTGTTTCCGAACGCATACAACCCAAATCTCTCCAAAGTGAGAGTGTACAGGCTTCTTCTGGGTAAGCTCACTCCATTGTCGACTTTGTCTCTGTCATCTCTGACCTAGACTAGAGATAAGAGCAAACAGATCTCAAACAAAAAAAAGAAAAAGATAAGTCTAGTCCATACGCACTGAAACAAAAAGACTTCTATCGTTTCATCACGCTTGCTTGATCATTCCGTCACAAATGAAAACTTTAAAACTAAGAACTTGCTGAGTTATTATTTTCCGGCCTGAAAATTTTAGAAACCGATACTTCTCTGGTTAAGCTAGTAAACGTATTTAAAGAGCTTTCCGAAGTTGTTAGACAGGACGTTTTCGTATTTAAATAAAGCTTCGACATAATTATAAATGTTTTTGTAAAATATACATAATTGGGTTTTTGGAACATTTCAGTATCTAGTGAATATTAGAATATACAGGGTGGCGATTTAGTCATCTGCATCTGTCAATGGGATGATTCTACACGTCATTCTAAACAACTGGGGTGATTCTACACGTCATTCTAAACAACTGGGGTGATTCTACACGTCATTCTAAACAACTGGGGTGATTCTACACGTCATTCTAAACAACTGGGGTGATTCTACACGTCATTCTAAACAACTGGGGTGATTCTACACGTCATTCTAAACAACTTTCGCCATGAGACTCATACCTTAATTGTTAAAAAGAAACCTACTCAACAGTTTAAACATATTGACTGTGTATGGTCACCAAATGTGTTATGTAACCAGGCTCGTCGGATATAGTTAAAGTTTATTAAGAAACCGATGGATGTTTTCGAATGAAATTTAATTTGATAAATGACCTGTTTGTTTTCTATTCATTTAATTAAATTTTATTCGAAAACATTCATCGGTTTCTTTCTAAACTTCAACTATATCGACGACCCTGGTTACTTATCTCTTTTGGTGACTGTACCGTGTATGTTACATATTAACGGGACTAATTCACATGTTACATCTTGGAAAATAATATTAAAAATAATGACGGGACAACAGATAATTGTTAACCCAAAAGGCAACCGAAGACGCTTTAAATTTGGTTCGAAGTAGTTTGAAGTCATTTGTTTGGCAAATAATTGAGCTGGTTTACCGATCACGCTTTACATTATACAGGGTTAATTCTATAAAACAGGCTAAACTGGAAACTAGATTTTCCTACCTACATTTATATTTTCTCAATGTACTTGCAAAATGCAGCTGTTTAAGTATTTTTTCATCTACGTAAAAAAAAATACAATTCGGAAAAGTGGCAAGCGTCTGTGGTGTAGAAAACGAATGATTTGAAAATTGGTTAACCTTTTTTCTTTTATACCTATTTATAGTACCTACACGCCATCTGACACCATTTCCTTTCATGTTTTAATTTAATACAATGCAAATTCTTAATTTCAGACATGTGCCCATAGTGTTAGTATCAACAAAATAACTTAATAACTAGTGTTAGTAATAAAAAATAAAATAAAATAAAGAAATAAAACTTCAAATATCAACTGGTATGGATTCTTACCCAGTGGCGCAGCAGAGGAGAGTCCCACCCATCTGAGAACACGTATACGTTTTAGTTACCTATAAATAAATTGATGTTCATGAAATTATATAATATTCACAAATTGGTGTCGGTTTATCCTTAACGAGGAAGTTAATCTGTTATGTGTCTAACTAATAATCGACGGTTGACTATAGCGACCACGAATGGATAAACAGAGGGTAGAATGCCCTCAGGGTACTGACGATCTTCGCAGGGTGGTTTAAAATGTTCCTGTCTATTTTTGCTTTGAGATAAAATTACGAGAACACAATACGAGCTGTCAAAATTAGGTTTATTATAGTACATTACTGCAGTGGCCTACAACAGAAGCATTAATGGACGAACGTGAAAATGTGGGCCGAGGTGAAGCCAAGGCACACATACGTGAGTCCATCAATGCCTGGTTGCGGCGAAGGTTTGTATAGTACTTTTCTCAAATAATGCGCGGAAATTCAAAACTAAGTAAATGAATTATATATTTCAGAATCAATGACGAACAACGATAACTTTTCTCGCGCCAACATATTCATTTGTTTCTTTTTAAATTTAAACAGCTCTATTTGCTAAGCCTGTTCGAGATTTAAATAAAATCTTTGATAAGCTAGCTCCTTGGTTGCCATGGGTCGAAGTAAAAAGTTCGTTCCATTTTTAAATTACACTACAGATATTTAAGAGTTTTCATAGTAATTTATTCGGCCGCTAAACACGACAGATATGGATTTTCATACTAACATTGCCGGCCGCTGCTCGCATGTATCTGACCAGTACAGCATTTTCGATTTATATCGAAGAGGTTGTGAAAATAATACACGAATTTCCAAGCATGTTCGAGAAAAAGCTTTTAAACATTTATTGGAAAGCTCTATTATGAAGGAGCTTGTCCGGGAAAGTACTACCACCATACCTGTTCCTGCCACCAAGCGGTGTTTGCTATGTTGCAGTTTCAAGGGTAAGGGTGCCCGTGTAATTACAGGCATATGACCCTCTTTATCTCCGTTGGCAGTTTTTTTGCATGTTTGTATGTCTGTTACTCAATCACGCAAAAACGATTGAACAGATTTGGATAAAATTTGGCACACAGATATTTTATAACCTATATTAACGCATCGAAATTGAATAGAATACTCTTTATTATGTACACCATAAAATACATAGAGTGACACAATGGGTATATAGGGTACTGTTTATCTCTGTTGTACGTCCCCGTGGTATAATTTCCTACCTCCATGCGGGCAAACCAAATAAATATCTAATGTCGAGTGCCATAAGACACATTTATCACAACAAACTCAAAATTCAATAGTCAACAAATATCAGGAACATAAAGGTTTTTTTTAAATTACATAAACAGCCAGTATCTTATCAATGAATCCACGTCTGCACTTCATTGGTATCTGTCGCCTCTACAAAGAGATTTTTCTGTGATACTGGAATGTGAAACCGTATGTCGAACACATACTCCGTATCAAAGGGTTGTTTGCCATATTTTCACGGCTGTATTCGCCGAGGGGGTGGACGGAGGTCTTTGGAATTCACATTTCGCGATAATATACCTAACAGGGGGCGAGCGTATTGCTATAAATCGAGCAGAGTTCTAGAATTCTCTGTAGTAGACTCCACGTATTCTAGGTTTGGATTTTCCTTTGAAAACCCAATCACACTTGGCCCGACTAAGGATTAAACCCCGGACCTCCAAAGCTCATCTCTTATA
Organism: Griposia aprilina; assembly: GCA_916610205.1. Lineage (NCBI taxonomy): Eukaryota > Metazoa > Arthropoda > Insecta > Lepidoptera > Noctuidae > Griposia > Griposia aprilina. Next base: position 4,191,619 of record OU744285.1, on the reverse strand, counting down.
ACTCTCGTGGAATAGGTAGCGAGCGTCGATCTAGTCGCTTATTGCATGGCAATAAGGCTCTTTTTAACCGACTTCAAAAAAAGGAGGAGCTTCTCAATTTGGCTGTATTTTTTTTTTTTGTTATCCGTGTTAGCTCTGCAATTTTTTCTAGGTGAACCGATTTGTATGATTATTTTTTTTATTTGAAAGCTGGTGCTTCTCATGTGGTCCCATATAAATTTGATCAAGTTCTGACCAGGAATATTGGAATTATACTTAATACTACGTATTTTTTTCCACTTAGTTTATATTAATGATGTTTTAATAATTTCCTATCACTGTTATTTACATATCAAGTAGTGGTATAAGAATTTATGTGGGGTAGGTACCACAACTATAAAGTGCAAAAATAAAAACATTTTTACAAAAAAACAACCGACTTCCATAAAAAAGCACAACAAAAGGGAAAAATAACTTTAATTTCGGAAGTCGGTGGCAAAAAACGCAAATACAAAACCAAAGAGACCGACTTCCGAAATTAAAGTTATTTTTCATTTTTGTTGTGTTTTTTTATGGAAGTCGTTTGTTTTTTTTTTGATAGGCTCAAGCCGACCCGCGTTGATAAGTGTGGTCACTCCCTAAATCGTGAACGCAGAAATAGTAGCTCAGTGTTCACTCAGTCAAAATTTGGATTGTTCATTGAAAAACTCAATAACACTTTGCCTAACCGAGGATTGAACCTAGGACCCCACGCTCAACAGTCGCGCTTTGTAACCAACGAGGCAATTTAAATGTCTTCTTTATGAACTCCCGTTGTTAGTTATTACTAACAATAACAACAACTTTTCTTAGATATTACTTACAACTAACTTATACGAACTAGTGCATAGTCTTGTATGCAAGTTGTTTTAATGTTTATTACACTGAAAATGTGCTATTTTCTTATGAAAAACTGTGAAAAAGAAAATTGTTGTGAGCAAGCGTAGAAGGAACAAGCATTGTTACAATAATATAAATTATACATAATTATACACAAAATAAAACCGTAGCGAAGTCATAGCAGTACTTTAAAAAAAAAAAAAAAAAATTGAATTAATAAAGATAGTTAGTTAACTAAAAAAAAGTAAAAAGTATATTTTCGGAAGTAAAAAGTATATTTTCGGCATTAATTTTTGTCTGTTTGTCTGAGTGTATGTCAGTGTCGTGTATTTCATTACGCAAATAATACCGGATATATTCTGTTCAAGTTTTGTATACATATTCCTTATAAGTGGGGTCAGTCTGCAGCTATAAATTATCTATTCTGACAATGTACAATTATACAATGAGACAGATACCAACTGAAATGACCCGGTCATTAAAATGAGACAACGAGTTTTAGAAAGAGACACCTGGTATAATGACAGAGACGGCGCTCTACAAAGCCAACCTTCCGTAATACCCAACGGCCTACTTTAACTAGTTCTACAATATCTATAATAAAAATATAGTCCTCCAGAGTGTATTTCGGCCATGGCAGCCACTCTCAATGGAGACTAGCCTGCGGCGCGGGAGATAATATAGTGCCCGTATGCGCATACACAGGTGTACTCTCTCGGTCTGGCAAAGTGTTATATATCTAATAAATACGATACAATAAAGTCGCTTTTCATATCTGTCTGTATGAGCGCGTCGTTCTTCTAAACTTTGCAACGGATTTGGATGCTATTTTCACCATTATTTAGAGAATTTATTCCAAAAGGTACTTTTATGATTAAAACTACCTATACTTAATGATATTAAATAAATCTAGATGTTTTGTCAAACCCGTGCGAAGCTGGGCGGGTCGCTAGCAACTACTAAAATAAAAACACTCGGTTGTCCCATAAATATATTAACAATAGTGTTGTAATTCTTATCGCTGACTCTACTACAACCTAATAAATAGTATCTTTATCTAATCGTTTTTCCGATACAGCACACAAGTGATTGATGAATCTGATCAACTCATTATGAGCGCATGATACATTTTTGAGGAATCAAACGAATCTTGTGACGGTTAAAATAATATTTGGGTTAGCTTTTACAATTAAAGCGAGGAAGCGAGGCGGTATCATCTGCCTGCCTTTTTTCCAACTATGTTGGGGTCAGCTTCCAGTCTTACAGGATGCAGCAGAATATCAGTATTTTACATGGAGCGACTGCCTATCTGACCTCCACAACCCAGTCACCGGGTAACACGATACCACTTGGCAAGACTGGTTTTCAGAATTTCGGGATTCTGACTGCTTGTAACGACTGTCGAAGATCTACGAATAACAGGTGGGACCAACGGCTTGCCGTGCTTACCGAAGCACGGACGGGTCTCGATATGTAATGGATTGTCACCCATCCACCTTTTAACCTTCGATCGATCCGTGCAGCTATGCATTCATCATTTAGCCACGAGCACCTCGTTTACAAAGCGCGTAGCTGTTACCTTAGGTAGCCATTTTTAGTTCTCGTGTACTGACAATGATCTATCTTTATAAACGAATCAATCAACTTCCACGAAATAACTTCAGTCTGACCTGACCTTCAGTCTCACGTCGATTTGTAGGCCTAACTTGTAGACTGTAGATTTGTAGACCTTTTTATATATTTTTTGTTTTTTTTTTAGTTTTAAAAGAGTAACCGTGGAGTTTCTTGCCGGCTCTTCTCCATAGGAAACAACCAATTGGAACCGTGCACCTAGCTTCTGACGTTTCATAAGTGCCTATGTTGGTTTATGTGAAATAAAATATTTCGATTTGATTTCATTTGATTTTAGTTTATTTACTAGAATAATTTTCTAATAATTTAAGTTTGAGAATGTGAGTTATTTTTGTTTCCTAATATAATATAATTGTACGATGCGTATGTTGCAGTGAACCTCCTGTAAAATGACTATCTGTATTTTAACTTATTTTATTTTATTTTTATCAAATAGGAACAACAAACAGCTACATTATGCAATATTCACATATTACTATGAATAAATAAAACCTTAAAGTCACTAGTATAGGAGGTGAACTGTACTTGTGATAAGCAATGAATACGCACTTGAATCCATTTTTTTCATAAAAAGTGGATGGAAACCGCGTCATATTCCCAATATACTTGCGTTTGCAATAAAACTTAAAGAATTCTAACGTTATTGATATAGGCTTTCTGTACTCCCGACGTTTCGACCCCAGCCTAGGTTTTTTCACCGAAAGATACCGCACCTTTCACAGAGTAGCCATCGTCCTGTCATTTCTGTACATACTTCACATGACTGAAATCCTTCTCAAAAGGCATTTACTCACTGGTGGCTGTTGTCATGGTTTACGTCGTCTCGTCGTGTGTACGTAGCCTAATCCCATTTCTAGCTGTGTATGTGTACCCTATATTTATTTATATTTGCTTAAGAAGAAGTTGCACGCAATTTAAAATACTCTTTTTGCAGATAATATTTACTTTTATATAAGACTTTATTTATATCTGTGGGTGATATATTTATTTAATTATTTATTTGCACACAGTAAAATAAATACAGATACGGCATATTAGTATTGAGTACAAAGGTACTGCTTATTTCTTAAGAAATTTCTTCCAGCAGACCTGCGAAAGGAGATATTATGAAAAAGAAATGTAGACAATAGTGTGTGAGAACAAAAAGAGAATAATTGATTTGTGACGTCTTAAACTAGAATATTAAATATAATTATACATATAATGCAAAAAAATAACATAGACTTAAATAAATACATAATGCTAAAATAAATAAACATGTATTGTGTTTTCACAAAAAAAATACCAAAATGTTATCTAGGATAATTGTATTTCCAATAAAAAATCGTTCGAATTCACCTTAAGAGGCTTACAAGAGCTAAATCGCGGTCACTGTCGGATTGCATAGAAAAGAAAAAGACGCGCGATGACACAACGCTGGTAATTTATTGCAAAATATAAAGCAATAATGGATTTACAAAAAATCTATTCATTGGACTAAACAATTAAAACACTATTACGTTAGTATGTTACTTGTAGAATAATCTGACAGAAAATCTGAATGGTTGCATGTATATTAGTATGGTTTTCAATCGTTAAAATATTTTTTTAGAGGTATCTTCGTGATTTTTTTCTATCATATCAAGTTAATTGTATTATGTTTTAACACACTATTTAACTAGCATATTTCCAGAAGAATATCATATATTTTTCTGATTTTGGTTACTGCAGTGGATCATATATTTTTAGGCATTATAAATTTCTTTTAGGTCATGTAGTCCCCTTAACGTTACGTCGTACGTTCGTGCTAAGACTTATGTAGTGCTATTCTGTAGAACTTCGGTGAAGTGAGTGTGAAGTGAGGTGTCACAAGTGTCAATCCCTTGTATCAGGTTTGGAGGTTAGGATCAAAACCATTACATATCCTCTTTTTTCAGTAAGGCAGAAATCGAAAAAAACTTAATTAATAGTGAGCACATTTTTTTTTTTTTTTTCAAGTATTTCATTTACGTACTTGATAAATAGGTCCTTTCAACAGTTTTTTTTTAACCTTGATATGTACCTGCTCCTGGTTTGGAACTAAACGTTAATAATATTAGACATCATTTTACTATGGAGAATAAGCTGTTTTGAAGTAAACGGTAACTGCTAGTGGTAGGTTTTATAATTTTGTGCAGAAATCTTGGAAAAGTAATTGCTAAAAGTGGATAAATGTTGTGGTTCTAATCCTAACCTCCTCAGGTGTAATGACAGCTTACTTCAAGCTCAATTCACCTAAGTTATCACAGTGCGATTTTCACAAAAAAAAATCGACAGAAGTGTTTTTCTATAAAGTTCATTTCAAAACTCACTACAACCCATTTGTTTTTAAAATAAACTTGCGCGGATTCGCACCTCGCCGCCGCGCGCCGTTCCAAGAGATGTTTTGTATAGAATTTTTATGCAAGAGATTTCAATTCGGTTCGAGCATTCCTATTTCCGTTTACCTTGCATAGTTCCAAATTCCGGGTTGTTATTGTTAATTTAACAATACGGGTTCTTTTTCTGGTCCTGGGAATAAAACGAAAAATAAAGAAAGAAATACTTAGAATGTTGGTGAGTGATTATGCATTTTGTTAATGTTTAATTAATACTTTATGTATAAAACAGGAACAAAATATACAGGTACATTTGTGCATAAATAATATAAACAATCATACATATTAAATTAATAAATTAATTCTTCGGTTGACTACCTCGTTGGTCTCGTGGTCGCAGCGTGGTCTGCGCATGAGGTCCTGCGTTCGATTCACAGGTCAGGCAATGTGTTATTGAAATTTTCTAGCTGGAATTTTCTCAGCAGTAGCCCGGAGTCTGGATTTGTGCCCGGTTGACGGCAGCAGATTCGCCTCCTTTTACATTGGACTTATAAATAACTGACGAAATGTGTAAAACTACTGAAGCCTTAAAGTCGTCACCCGCACTTTCTACTGCCTTACTTAGAAAATTTGTTTATTTATTTAATATTCCCAACACAACTAGCTTTAAAGTATGCCCCAAATCGGTAGCGTGGTCTTAAACAATATTTTTTCCCTTACAGCTTATCACATGTAAAGTAATTTTTGTGAACTAATTCAGAGAACAGTTGAATAAATCCACTATTTCCGCGATTTCGTTAAGTGTATGCAAGGCGCGCGTCAAAGGTGCTTTACCCAGCAGGTTGGTCCAGCCGCGAGGCACCGCCAGTAACCGCGGTCTCCGTCTCCGCGACACGTAATTATCGGGCACGTTCAGACAGAAATCCCTTAGCACTTCCGGGTTAGAGATCTTTCCACGCAATAACTTAAAAATATATGTAAGAAGTGCCAAATCCCTTCTTGTTTCCAGCTTGTTGTACGCAACCATACCTCAACCATGTCTAAATACTGTCAAGGCATGCCCTTTGGAGTTTAGGTTTCGGCATACAAACCCCCAGGCTGTTATAATCCCGGTAAATTAATTTATACGGCTAATAAATCATTTAACTTTTATGCAGTCAGTTTTATTCGCTCGAAGAATATTATTTAAGCAAATAAAACAAGGTACAGCATCCTTTTAATATACAAGGCTTATCTATGAGATGTCAAGTCGTACATACTTAGACTTAGTAGTAGCTACGACGTAGCCCGTAGCCATCCTGCTACGCAGAATATCATTAGTAGACTTACTTTATTTATATAATAAATTAATGTGTTCTTTGTAAATAGATTCAATTTATGATTTCTTCGAAATAAAAAGCTAAATTGCGTTGATCTTAAAAGAGAAAATTTATTAGACCATGTTTGAACATTTTGCAACAAAGTTTTATGAACAAAATTACATAGTAATATTACCTGAAAAGAGAAACAACATCTAAAGCTATTATTTCACAAGTTCTTGCTCTTTACCCAATAATAACAGTTTTACTTTTCTCAATTGTCTTTTAGTTTCACATAACCTTCCTTCATAACCCATAGTCGCCAGTGACATCTCAATTCTCAACTGTCAAACGTCAATGCGACTACGCGGGAAACTTTGAAATAATTTAATGAAGAGGAAAGATCTTCATTTACATAAATAAACCAATGTAAGTACTTATTTTGGTTTCTACTTTATAAATGAATAGTAATCATCTGCACCTGTCTAGCCATTTCACAAATAAAAGGGTCGACCTCCAGTCTAATCACATCAAAGTCAAATAATTTATTTCGAATGGCCATATTGCACTTTTGAAAGTCAAAATTTACTAGAATTGATTCTAGTTGCCCCTTACAAAAGGTAGTTTCGTATGGAGAATAATGGGCATGAAACTCCACCGTCACTCTTTTAAAATGTTTTATAATATTTTGTATACATTAATTACACAATTAATGTGAAGACGATGCACCGAGAATAAAATTAATATACCACATTAGATAAAAATAATTAAATATAAAGCAAAGATAGGTAAGATGCAGCGGAATACATGGAGCTTCAGCCTATCTGGCCTCCACAACACAGTTACTGGGTAACACGTTACGATACCCATTGGTAAGACTGGTTGCCAGATTTTGTGAGCTTCCGATTATCCGTAACGACTGCCAAAGATCTTTGACTGACAGCCGGGATCAACGGCTTAACGAGGCACGGGAGAGTCTCGGTATGTAATAGATGGTCCCTCATCCACAGACTGACCTCGGCAAGAGTAGCTTAACCTTCGGTCAGATCGTGCGGTTGTTATTACTTAGCCGCGAGCTCCTTTTAATTAAATGGTATTCTTCCTATAAAGCAGGAGCTTCCTAAGGAGCAGTGGTGGCCCAGTGGTATCGGCCCGACTAACGAGTTGTAGTTTGTGGGTTCAACCCAGGCAAGCGCTTTACTTTGTGTAATTTATTTCATCACCACTGCTCTCAAAACGGTAAAGGAAAACATCGTGAGGGTTAAATCGGCATATCCTAGAACCAAAAATTCCAGGACATGTGACATCTACCAACCTGCACTGGGCCCGCGTGATAGATTACAACCCACTCCCTCTCGAAAAGAGGAGGCCTGGTGTCCCAGCAGTGGGAATATTATAGGCTAATTATGCTTATGCTTCCTAAAAATAATAACGATTTATCGTACAGATTTAAATCGTTCAGCAGCCTATTGTAAATAATTGATTTCAATTTGAAAATAAATAGGTACTTAATCAATCATGAGTCATGCGTAATTAATGAGATTAATTCCATGTCTATCAATTTGGATTAAATAATTTGTTCTGTAAAACTGACTGAATTAAGTTACCTACATCGTTGGTGTAGTAGCCACAAAATCTAATCAAATCAAATCAATTTATTTGTTAGAATATTGTTGTTACAAGGTGTTACACATAATAAGACGTCCATAATATTCTGCTGTTTCTGGCGTACAAATATTTCAAAGAATTAAAATTAATTGCAAAAGTGCGACAGGTGAGCTTTAGGTCCTGGATCCGAAGCCCAGGTCAGGCAAAGAGTTATTGGGTTGTTCATTTAGGTTGATGGCGACAGGATTGCCCCTTATTCACCGTCAATGATCAAATGAATCATAATCAGAACTTATGATGATGCTGAACGTCTCCAATGTGATCTGGTCAGATTCCAAGAGTACTGTATGGCCAACCGCTTGGATCTAAATGTTTCGAAGTGTTACACATATACCTTCACCCGTAAACCTAAACCTATTCTTTACGTTTACAAACTAGCCGACACTTCAATAGCCAGAGTTAATACGATTAGAGACTTAGGCGTCACTTTTGACTTGAAACTTCTTTTTGACACACACATCGATAATACACTCGAGAGCAATGAATCCGGGTCACTTAAAGAATGTTAAAAATCTCGGAAACTAAAAATGATAGGTTAATGCAATAAATTGTATTTAATAGACAATGTAATACTACTTAAATGAAAGTAAAAAAAATATGAGTCACCATACATTTTATTAACACAAAATTACATAAAGAAAAAAACTGCTGATCTCTCCTTAAAACAAAAATAGGAAACATGAAATTGTTGAACTTTATTACGATTTTCTTGAATTTTAATACTTCGTATTGCCTCCTCGTGCTTCCATTACTGCGTTTACGCGGTTTGGCATGCTGTACACCAAGTTCCTTATACGATTTTGGGGAATATTCTCCCATTCCTCTGTGAGAGCAATTTTGAGCTCACGAAGCGTGATTGGGGGAGGGTTTCGTTGTTTTACGCATCTGCCTAGCTCGTCCCAAGCATGCTCGATCGGGTTGATATCCGGGCTGCGCGCTGGCCACTCCATACGAGTAATGTTCATCTCTTGAAGGTAGTCATTCACAATCCTACCTGTATGAGGTCGGGCATTGTCATGCATAAATATAGCATCCTCACCTAAATTGACCATAAATGGACCAACGTGATCATTTAGGATTTCTTCCACATATCTTACGCTAGTTAAAGAGCCGTTTTCTATGATCACCAGCTCTGTGCGACTTTCAGAAGAAATTCCGGCCCACACAAGTACAGACCCACCACCGTAGGCTACTTTTTCTTCGATGCATGCTTGCTTGAATCTTTCCCCTGGTCTTCGATACACTCTGTGTCTTCCATCGTGCTTGTAGAGCATAAATTTTGATTCGTCGGAGAACATAACTTTTGACCAATCTTCAATACTCCAATTTACGTGGCTCTGGGCATATCTTAGTCTTGAAATACGATGCCCACGCTCCAGTTTAGGGCCGTTTGCAGGTCTAAGGGGTTTTAAGTTAGATTCAGCAAGCCGACGTCTTACTGTCCATGCACTTGGGTTACTTCCTCCGAGGCGTCGAAACTGATTTGTGAGTTCAGTTCCTGTGAGAAAGCGATTTCGAAGCATGGTGTTCACCAAGTATCGGTCTTCTCGTGCTGTGGTACACCTGGTTTTGCCCGTTCCTGGTCTGCGTAGGTTAGAACCAGTTTATTCGTAACGTCGGAGAACTCTTTGTACTGTTGACAGCGACACACCGACAGTCCTGGCTGTATCGCGCTGACTCCGGCCGGTTTCCAGCATTGTAAGTATTCTGGTGCATTCTTCAGGCGTAAGCGACATAATTTCAGCTTGAATAATGAATATAGAGCACTATCAACATGGTTTATGTACCCACATAAATGACAGATTACAAACAAAAGCAAAACCAAATGCTGTAATTTCGTAGTTCCATCTTCGAAAGTGGCCCTTTTTCAAATTTGATTTTTTTATGATATAACTTTACAATAACTAAGAAGTTTTAATACCTTCATTTAAGGAGTATTACATTGTCTATTAAATACAATTTATTGCATTAACCTAGCATTTTTAGTTTCCGAGATTTTTAGGATTCTTTAAGTGACCCGGATTCATTGCTCTCGAGTGTATTATTAAAAAAGCTTCTAAGGCACTAGGTTTCATCTTGAGGATATCAGCTGATTTTAAAAACATCAAAACACTCAAAATTCTTTACTGTGATTTTGTACGCAGTCATCTTGAATACTGCTCACCAGTATGGAATACTATTTACAATACTTACATCAATCGCATCGAAAGTATTCAAAAGAAATTCTTAAGGTACATTCAATATAGATCCAAAACCTATTTACCTAACTATTACAGCCGCTGTAAGATTTATTAATTACGCGGATTTATTAATTACACAATGTGTTGGAGCGTGGAAGTCTGGCATCGTTCAAAACAGGTTTTGTTGTAAAAGTAAATAGATCTATAGATATTCTACCATGCGTCTGTCTCATTTTATTTGTCAGTCTGTTTATGTTTTGTTATGCAGTTTTATTTAATACTATACTAATTAATTAAATATCCGTTATTATTATTCTCTTACAATCATTTATTTTATTTACATAAGTATACATATATACACACATTGCAGTACAAAACTGATTTACATCCGTCACCTCACCACACTTCAGGTTCAGTTGAAAACCAGCGTCAGGCACTAGTTGTCTGACATTTTTGCTGAACTGGACCTATTTAGTGCAGCCGCGAGGCACACTTTCCTACTAATTTCTCACTATACACTTTACACTTTTTATTTGTTTGTTTTATTATATGTTGTGTTGTGTGCCTTGTAGTTTGTGCTAAATAAATTCATTTTCTTTCTTTCTTCTTTCATTTTCTTAAGAAGTTTCACATTCTTCCACTAATTGAACGAAGAAAAATTGCCGACATGGCATTCCTGTTCTATTTGGCTAATGGTTCAACTGACTGTTCTGAACTGATGAGCAGAATTAGGCTGCGTGTTCCATCCTTCACCTTACGGAATCATCAACCTCTGTACGTTCCCTCTGTGCGGTGCATTTATCGTCAAAACTCTTATATGATAAGAGCTAGTAGGGGGCATACAACTCGATGCACCAGAGTATTGATGACCTTGATTTATTCTCCACCAGTGTTCCTAAACTAAAACAAATATTATGTAAAAACTTCTTTGAAAGATCACTGAAACTTGTTCAGTCTTTTCTAAATTCTCTACGAGTGCTTATTTCATACTTTCTCTTGCCTGTCTACTGTTACTTGTGCTACCCTAATGTTGTCTGTGAATACTTTTAATTGGCCTTCTTTTACTAACTGTCAACTATCTGTATCCTAGCTGTAAGTTTTCTTAAGTAATAAAATAAAATAAATCATTTCAGACAAAAGACTTCCACTACTAGACATAGGCTTGGGGAAGCCCAAGCGTCACCATATCGACCGGTTCTGTGCTTCTCGCGTTCAGTGTATTCCTGCGGCCTTTACCAGGTCATGCGTCCATCTTGTGGGAGGCCTTCCAATGCTACCTCTTCCGGTACGCGGTCGCCACTCCTGAAACTTTCGGCCCCATCGGCCATCTGTTCTGCGAGCAATGTGCCCTGCACAGTGTCACCTAAGTTTCGCAATTCTTCGGGTTACCTTGTTTTTACTACCCTCCATATTACATGGGTCTTATTACATAGCTGGTGAAATTTGGGTGTACTATCATCTCTGCTTAACCCTTTGAGGAATATTAGCGTGATGTTATGTAAAGTTGAATAAAAACTTACTCGATTTTCTAGTTTTCCGTGTATTAAGAGCACAGATGATAAAGAGTGATTTACTATGTTCCACTCGAATTGTTATCGCTCATATGTTATTATGTTAATTGCTTCCATTATATTACATTCTTTGTTTAATAGCCTGCACTGATATAATTATTCTATTTTTGGAAAGAAGAAAGGAGAAAAGATCAATGACCTAATATTTGGGGATATATAATGCCCTCCAAAAGTTAGTTGACATTTTTCCTCTTCAGCTGTGACACACCACATTATGATTTAAAATTCTAGTTTCAAAATTAAATGTTTAAAGTTTAATTGACTAATCTAACTACTAATACTTATCATAAAAAATAATCAAGTAATCCTTTACGTATACCTGATTATTTTTTATTTGAAATCATAATGTGGCATCACATTGAAGTGGAAAAATGTCTACTGACTTTTGGAGGGCACTATATGTAAATAAAGGAAGCCGAATTTGTGTTGAGCACACAACTTCCATCATAGCCCGCCTTTAAAGCGATACGTGATTTGTATAAGAACATATTCGTTTTTTCTCCAGGTGTAATATACTTGAAGATTACAAATAAAAATCACTTTGCTAAAACTGAATAAAATAATCAACCACAGGTAATATTTTACACTAGTAGACGTACACAACAGTAATTATCGACCTCACAAGTCGACGGTCCAGCCGATTGTGCGCTCTTGCGGCAATTTCTCCCTAAGGTGTCATTCTGACAACCGGAAGTCAGCAGTTCAATATTTATTACAGATAATATTTAAAACGTTATGTTAACAGGAAGTCAAAGCAGTGTTTGTTAGAACATTTGATGTTATTAAATGACAACATGTATGTACACAGGAAGTCAATGCACGCTAACATTTGTGTCATAGAGCGAGTAAACAATGACGCGATGGCGAAATGAAAATGAAAAAAAAAAAAAAAAAACAATGAACCTCTAGCAGCGGCCGCTGACGACTCTCCGTTCTCTATGGATACCTCAAAATTGTTACTAAAACAGTTTCTTATGTATAATATTAGGGTAGACAAGCGTGCTTTCAAGTATTTTACCAGTTTTCGTTTATTTTACAAACCTAACCTAATTTATAATTCGGATTTGATATTCTTCATTAACATAATCCTGAAGTTCAGCTTATCTGCTGGTAAGCTAGGCTAGTAGGGAGTCTAGACTGAGTCCATCTAACCTCCGTCCCATACTAATGATATCCTGGTATGTCCTCTAGACATTAGGATTTATAACAATAGGCCAACAAACAAAAAGGCAAACATTTTTAATGCGCCACAAAAACACTTTGAGCATCAAATGATGATTCATAATTATTGCGCTTCTTTTTAATTTTTCTGTACTTTTAAAGTAGGTCAACGAAAAGTTCCCTTTGTTATCTTTTTATTACGCAGTGCTATTCATTTAATTGATCTTTCTGTTTTCCAATTATATTCTAATAAACTGTGTACGCTTCTTTTAAACTCTCAAAATTCAAAATCTTTTTTTTTATATCACATAAACCTACATGGGCACTTATGAAACTTCAGAAGCTAGGTGCACGGTTCCAATTGGTCATTTCCTATGGAGAAGAAACAAGAAACTCCACGGTTACCCTTTTAAAAATAACTGGCTTTTACCATGTTTTAAAATTAAAGCGTTAACAGATATGGGAGGACAGTGTCGGCCTGTCAACAAGTACCAGGTACTTCTCAAATATATCTGATAATAATTCCCAAATGGTCCACTGTTGTGTATGTTCTATAAAACTATTTAGATTTCTAAGAAACTCACTGTTGGGCAAAGGCAACTTCTTTTTTTTTTGCCAACAGCTGTGGAGTTTGTAATTGGTTACATCGTATACAGATATTCTGGCTACTCATTGATGATTTGAATTTGTACCACGTTGCTTTTGAGTAGTGTCGTAGTGGACGGGAGTACATGTTTATTTCGTGAAACAATGGATCCAAAAACACTAGGAATATGTCTGGAATGAAGCACTAGTGAAAAATAATGGCTAAAACAGGTAGTTCAAAAGAATTATTTGCCCGAGTCCCAATGATCATTAATTTGGTATTCCTATCCCGTTCCCTCAGATTACATAAACAATATTGAGTGGTACCATCTCTGAATATCTATGTTTCAGCTTAAGACATGCAAATTCGTTTAAAAAGCACTCTTGTACAAGTTGCGCATAATCATTTGGATTAAAGGAAGTAAAGAAGCCTTGTTAATTTGTGGAGTAATTACGTCATATTTCAGTCTTAATTATAATCGTCAACATTCTTGTGTAGCTCAACTCAACTCAAATCATTTATTTCAAATAAACCAATTACAGGCACTTTTGAATTGTCAAGGGGTCGGTCAGTCAGAGAGATGAAGCTAGTTACCCATTCCAAAGCGTAGTAGGTACCTATGGAGAAGAACGGGCAAGAAACTCCATGAACACATGGTACATCGTTCATATTGAAATTATGCATGTAAGAACGATGCAGAACGTTAAAAGCGTCCGTAATAAAAAGACAAAAACAATTCAAATATTAAATTAAATTAAAAAAAAAGCCGTAGCAACTAAGAAATGCTCGGTTCTCAAGTATCATTAATATCATTAGTCGACGCTTTTCACAACTATTTCAGCATCAGTTTCCAGTCTAACCGGATGCAGCTGAATACCAGTATTTTACATGGAGCGACTGCCTATCTGACCTTCACAACCCAGTTACTGGGTAACACGATACCCCTTGGCAAGACTGGAAACTGATGAAGACTGGTTGTCAGACTTTTGGGTTCTCTAGTAAATAACCAATATTATGCCGATAACCGGTGACTACTGCCATCTGACATTTGCCTTGGGTGTCATGATCATTGATTAATTATAGGTTTATTTGGTACTAGCTGTTACCCGCGGTTTCATACTTGGAAAATGTGTCTAGTTTTTTTTTTTACTTGACTATAAGTTTTTTTTGTCCATTTATGCGTCATTGGTTCCTAACATGTTAATATTTACATGACCAATTAAGCATTACTTAAAGCAAGTACCAAACGAACGATTAAATTTTTAATTACATATTAGCAATTCTGCGTAAGGCGGAAACAAGAAATACTGTTTTCTTTCAATTAAAATTAATTCAATGCTTTTTTATTTCAAATTGGCTCTGACACTTGACTCAAGAGGTCCTTTTTAAAAGATAAAACAGATGGTCCGTTTTAAATTACTGTTTCTAATGGAAAAGAACCGACACGTTATTTCAACAAAATAATGTTTAGATAATCATTTTTGTATACGTATTTATTATTATTAACAAAACATATTTCTTTGTGAGTTAGGTACCTTATTATTTGTGCAAGACTTAATCCGCCAGATACGGGCGGTCTCATTACGCGGAAGTTCTAAAGGGGTGTTCACACTAGCTATTGCTACGCTGCGAGATAGTAGGCATTTCCTAAGAAATAGAACTTCGACTTTTATGTATACTCAAAATCGTATAGCTCTTTCTGCAACTCATAATAAGTTTTTGCTTAACTCACATACCTGATATACGAGAGTTAGACCTACATAACAAATATGTTTAAAAAAACGCGTCGTTTGATTTACATAATTAAAAAAATATATAAATAATATAGGCCTTTCTTGATCCAAAAATAAAAATTAGAGAAAATGATAGCAACAAAATCGATACAGATTTAACTTTTGTTTAGACAAGTATCACCTTGACTCAATGCCGCATTGGCTTCACAAAATTTCTTGAAAAAATCGCAGCGTTTCCTAAACGCTGGTGTGAGGCCACCATTTCTTTTCATGTGCACAATATGAGGTTCTGAGTGAATTTAATCCCACGCTGCTCTTTTGGCGGAGTAGAGTAACATCTTGAGTAGGTACTAGTTTATCTATAACAGGTGTAAAAATACACATATCGAAGCCGAGAGTTACTTGTACTCCCCGTCATTATAATCTTTTTTTTCCGGAGCATATCTGGGAACCTTTTTGTTACGAAGATATTGAAGGTCAAAATTCCAACTTTTACAGACTTTTTTTTTTACGAAATCAAGTTTGTAATGTTATAACACAACTTTAAATACCCCCACGACCCCTGTACCGTTGCATGGACCTATAAGCACAATGTTTTGCGTGCGTTACGTTGCGCTCTACCGTAAACAGCGATTATTTACGCCAGAAATAAAATTCGTTTTCCAGCTATTCGATTTTGTGCTATGTTACTTAGTTTGATGTACAGAATGCGTAGTTGACGGCTATGTCATCGGTTTTTTTACACCCTATATTTAACTAGGTTATCAGATAGTTCTATGCCCCTGTTGAGGTTCTAGGTTTTGCTTGGTGATGGGTGCGTTTTCTCCGATAAAATACTAGTTGATAAAGATATTATGGTACTAGCTTCTGCCCACGGCTTCACCCGCGTGGATGTCGGAAATTATCCCACGGTAACGTGCTACCGGGACAAAAAGTGGCAAACAACGTGGTAATATTGCCAGCCTATTGTATACTTTTCTGTTGACAGCGATGCGGACGAATTTTTTGATGCCCTATGATTCTTTTCCTCCTTTTTTTATTTACATGTACATACATGCTATTAATATTCTTTTTAGTCTGTCATCTTATATATATATATACTATCCAAATAAATAAACATTATCAGAAGATTTTTGAAAATTATTTAGTGATGAAATTTTGTACGAAAATTCGTCATTTTCGCCGATGGGCAAACCCATTGGGCTAACGGCATGTGATTATTATAAAATGGAACGTGTCCCTGCGTGTCTTTACGTTTGTGACCTATTACTCAAAAACCTTTTAGCCGACTTACTTAATTTTTATTTATTTTTATGTTTTTTGAATAGATAGAATAGGTATATACAATATAGTCTACGCCTGCGGAACCGCTGGCAACTTGATAAAACCATAACATTTATTACTTTATAAATTGAATAAATTAACACATTAATTTTAAAATGTTATGCCGCCCTACACATTTGATAAAATCGTGATAAGAATATTAGTATCGGTACCCGCCGTGAGAGTTATTAAAATGAAAACATGTAGGTAGGCTCAATGCGAATATTACGAACATTTTACGAGTACCTCGTAGTTTTAAGCTCATAATGTGTTTAGTTTAAAAGCCTTCTAATTAAGCCATTTGGCTTACTGTTAGGTTAATTGACATTTACCTGAGAGATTTCAGTTTAGGAATATCAGCTCTAATTTGTACCAGGAAGGGATAATGATCTTTATTTAAAGGAGTATTGATCATCATGGCGGTGGCAATTTTTACTTATTGAATCCAGGTTTTTACACGACGTTTTCTTCACAGTAAGTGGTGTCCATGAGTATTTTAGAAGACGTTTTATTGAAAGTGTTTCATTGTCACTTAGAGCAGTGATGACCCAGTGGTAACGGCCTAGAATTGCTAGTTCTAAGACGTGAGTTTGAATCCAGGCAGGCATCTATTGGTACTTTGTGTAATTTATTTCGTCACCACAGCTCTCAAACTGTGAAGGAAAACATGGTAAGGAAACCGGGCGGGTAATCATGTAACACACTAACAGTAGGAATGGGTATCATTTTGACAGTTCAACAACATTCATTGCGTTATTTACGTTGTTGAGTAGACAATTTTTTCGAACATATGAAGCAATGGATTAGCAATAGGCTTCAAAATGATTCAGATTGTGATAGATAGTGTGTTACGTATTTAGGGTGCTGTATGACTTAGAACCACAGATTTGAAGGAATTTGACATCTACCAAGCCGCAGTAGGCCCGCTTGGTAGGTTACAGACCACTCCCTCTCAAAGAAAGGAGGCCTGGATCCCAGCAGTGGGAAATTTGATAGATCGGGTTATGAACACATCACTGGATTTAGGAAATGGATTCTAATTCTTCAAAGAATTATTTTTTATTTTTTTCTATTCAAATAAGATTTGACCACCATGTGGATAAAAACCATAAATTATATTGGCGTGTCAGCAGTAACTTTCTTCATCTTGTTTCCCAATTTCACCCATGTTTCTCGTCATTTTCCATCATACAAAAACCTAAGACTTAAGGATCCTATTACCTGCCGCAAATGTTGGTCTCATATTGTCACAGGAAATAATTATGCCATGCTTATGTCAAACATGTCAAAACTACTTAATTGAATATACATAATTGTTTGAGACTATTAGCTTTAACTCCCCAAACTGTACTTAATTACACCTCGGGTTTAGACTTAATCTACGTGTATCCTTTAAGCAAACAGTAGTTACATAATATGACAAACCTAAAGATGTATGTCCAATGTTTGCTCGGATGTGTTGCCAATCAAAATTAACTTGAATTTTTGGAATGAAGTTTTTTATCGCACGCTATTCTTTGCCGACTTGGTGAGTGAGAGCTAAACCGAAAAAAAAATACATTTTGACCGACACGAGCCTTTTTTTCGTTTAGATACTCTCAAACGTTGTTAATTTACATAATAACATCATTAAATAGTTGGTGAGTTTGTTATTTACATGGTATTTTGTGACTTTTGGGCATTATACGTACAGGCCAAGGTGTATCGGTACCAATTCAAGTGATGTAAAGCCGTGGTTTTTAATTTAAAAAACGTTTTTGAAACTTTAATAAATAATAATAATAATAAAACATTTATTTTAGGCAAAATGGGCCATAGCTTACAAAGTAACATATATAAAGTAAAAAACAAAACTCGTATTAAAAAATAGCTTAAAACTATGTTAGTAGCACTTCACTAGCTTAGCCTTGAGCTACCTTGTGGTACTCGGAAGCGACGGAACACCACGTCCTGCGGCCAAAAGTCTACTCGCACCACGAAGCTGCGAGTACCAAATTGTAGTAAATGTATGGTTAGGATTAATAATAGGTAGCTTGTAGTAGTAAAAATAAAACTTTATTATTATTTTCCAGCCAGATAAAACACAACATAATATGAACACTTCATCCACTTAAAGAGACACGTACCTACACACACGTCCCCCGCCTTCCATATCAATTCAATCCACGAATAAAAACCTTTAAAAACATGGCGTAGGTGCCACGGAAAGAGAATCACGTCGCCAACTTGTAAAAACGTTATCAAAGCCTTTACGTTTGTGTTCACTAAAAGCCTTATTTGTTACGGTAATATCTCGAAGCACGTAACACGTAAAACTACACGTTAACATGATGTACGGAATAAGTGGTTTCTACTTCAAAGAAGTCTTTTTTTTGTAAACTTTTTATACAAGCTTTTACTGACGTTTGTTTTCTATTTTATTTATTTATTTATTTAATCATACAAATGTACAGAGGCGGACTTAAGAGTGCGCACACGGGTCCACTAGCGGCACTCCTTTAAAAAAGTATTAACTCGTGACTCAGAAGGAATTTTGAATAACGGCTTAAAAGCGACCTCGGTAAACGTCTAGAATTTTCTAATACTTTTTATAAACTTTCATATTGAGACACGAAGCAACAAAATACGATCTAAATGAATGTGGTCGCTTTTGTTTAGATCGAACTTTGTTGCTTCGTGTCTCAATATGAAAGTTTATAAAAGGTATTAGAAAAATCTTGACACACTTACCGAGGTTGCTTATTGAGCCGTTTTTCAAAATTCCTTCTCAGTCACGAGATAATATTTTTTTAAAGGAATGAGTGGACCCATGTAAGCGCTCTTAATGCTATAGGCATTTCTGCCAGTCAACGTTTGGGTGATGCAGAAACAAACAGTGGTAGGTGCAAAAATGAAAATTGAGTTATAATTTAGAGATACGCAGAAACCTATTAAAACTATAAATATAATATATTAATACCTAATTATAAGCACAAAAAAATATACATAAATACACGATTATACTAAAAACAAATAAGACAAAAAATGGGAAAACATTAACTTGTGATGTACTGTACTGCCAGCTTCTTACGAATGTGCTCCGATCTTTTACTTTTAAGGATAAATAAAATCGGTTGGTTGCTATGCCGATTTCCAGGGGGAGCGTATTCCGCTGAGAAATAGACTGAACGAAGAAGGAAGAGAGAATAAAGTCTTTGCGGTGAGTGGGATATTGACGAAGGCGACAATTTGAAAAAAAAAATGTATTGAAAGTCCGGCTAGATAACTAGGCGAAGTGGGAGATCAAACACAGATATCAAAAACAAACTCAAAGCGTTTATTACAAAGAAACCAATTACAGGCACTTTTGAACTGTCACGGTTTCGGTTAGTCAGAAAGATGAAGCTAGTTGCCCATTCCAAAGCGTACCTATGGAGAAGAACGGGCAAGAACCTCTGCGAACACTCTTTTAAATCGAAATATGGCTACAAAATACTGGTTTATTTTCATGTTGAATTTAAGCATGTGAGAACGATCTAGAACTTTAAAAGCGTCCGTAATGAAAATATAAAAACAATTCAAATATTAAATTAAATTAAAATAAGCCGTGGCAGCTAAGAGATGACCAGTGCCTACTGACGGCTCCCGTTCACGAACATGACGCATGGATTAAGAAATTAAAACAAGGTGGTCAACGGCCTTTGCTCACTGCGCTGGCGTATGTGCAACCACTTCTATTTTTCTTCTTCTATTTTCCATTGAAGAATAGTAGTTACGAATCCACCTGTAGTTTTTATGAATAATTGCTTTATATATACATAACATACACACACACACACATACACACACACAACACAACACAACACACACAGACACACACACACACACATATTTGGGTGGGTGGGAAGTATATACATACTCTATGTTTTCAAAAGCTTATTATTTTCTATGTGTAGGCGTTATGAAGTTGGCAAGACGACGTATGTTAATCTCTCCCGTAAAAGACTTGATTTATTTTAAAGAGGCCTAGTCTTCTGATAATTTCTATGAGTTGTTATTTTTTTTAACATTGATTACCGATTCAACACTCACATCACAGGATCACAGGAGTTTCAGAATTCGGAGGTATGAGAGTGTTGGACTCGTTTGAATAAAGACAACTTTACTTTTCTGTAAAAAAATATGTCACTTTTGTACCTTCTAAAAGAAAAGCAGGCACGTCTATATTGCAATTCAAATTCAACATATTTTATTTCACAAAAACCTACATGAACACTTATCAAACGTCAGAAGCTAGGTGCACGGTTCCAATTGGTCGTTTCGTATAGAGAAGAGCCGGCAAGAAACGCTTCGGTTACCCTTTAGAGATTTGGCTTTTACAATTTTTTTAAATTACACCGTTATTAGGTGTAGGAGGACAGTGTAGGCCTGTCAACAAGTACCAGGTACTTAACAAAATAGACTCTGATCTATGGGTATGGGTACAGAAAACAAGGAAACCAAAACCTTGAAAAAATCCACTGTCAACGTCCCTTAAACAACAGATCATAAAATATTCTTTATACCACTTAATTTGATCCCCTAATTCGCCTCCCACCAAAATATTTTAAATAAAATTATTTTTAAATAAAATGTTCTTAATAAAATATTCTTGATTTTGAATTTATTGATATTCTTTTGAAATTTTCTTTCGTCTACAATAAAAGAAAGTTAAAAACTATAAGCTCATCTTGAGCACTTCTTGAAACTTGAGATATTTCTGTAATATCTTAGGAGTTAGGACAATGAGTATCGGAATACACAAACTATTTCGTAAAGTTCAAAGTGCTGAGTGGCTAGTTAGAGTCTGTTTGTCTTCAAGGTTTTAAAACTATGCTTAACTTTGGAAATGTATATCTGTAGGGGTTCATTAACTAAGTTATTCTGTTACAAAATTAGCAGCCTTTTTCTTGGAAATGGTGGAGCGATTAATGATTTAAATTTATGTCAAGTTTTACTTTGAAAACACTACACATCAGCACACACATCACCACACATAGACCCACACATAACCACACATACACACACACACACATAACCACACATACACACATCACCACACACACACACATCAACATACATACATACACACCCACGTCACCATACACCCACACAACACAACACACACACAACATGCTTTCAGCCGAAAGACTGAACTGTCTGACTGACTGCCGGACATAGACATTTAACACTCCCCTACGGCGCACTCGTCACACGACAATGTCACACGTGTCTCGGCACTCGACTAATTACGCCAAAAATTGTATATTGACCCGTATTGCTTGAATTTATAACACAGATTTTCAAACCATTACGATTACATCTAAATCGAAACAAATAAAAGGACATTTCATAATTACTCAAGGAAATTTAAGAAAATCGTTAGACTAACCCAGAAAGCTCAGAATAACTACTTAATAAATAACTCCAAAAATAAATCCAAAACTGCCTGGCAAATTATTAATAATAATAAAACTGTAAGAGAACCCATTTCTCAAATAAAAAAAGGAGATGAAATAATATCAAACCCTACTATAATAGCCGAATCTTTCAATAATTTCTTCATTGACCAGATTTCGGGTATACCAAAATATACATCAGGTGACACAATTAACATAAACATCAACCCAAATTCAATATTTATGACCCCAGTTATTCCTCAAGATGTCACGCGTGTAATAAAAAGCTTAAAAAACAAAAAGAGCTTTGGATACGATGGCATTTCAACCATAGTTCTAAAATTTGTTACTAACTGTATAGCTGCGCCCCTTGCTCATGTCATTAACGTAAGCATATACTCTGGAGTATTTCCAGAGAGTCTAAAAACTGTAATAATTAAACCACTATATAAAAAGAACGATAAAGAAGAAATGGCAAACTATAGACCGATTACGCTAATCCCCATCTTCTCAAAGATCATAGAAAAAATTATATATGAATCTCTCTACAATTTCCTAACAAAATTCCACATATTATGTGACGAACAAAAGGGTTTTAGAAAAAATAAAAATATCAATATGGCGATTTTCGACTTTCTCCATAGAATAATGCCAAAAGTAGACTCTAAAATACCTGTATGCGCAATATATGCCGATATGTCGAAGGCTTTTGACTGTGTGGATCACGATATCCTTCTAACCAAACTTCACGCTTACGGTATTCGTGGCAATGCCCTTAATTTAATAAAAACGTACCTAAAAGGGCGTAGACAATGTACGGAGATATCGAGCCTGTGTTTAGGATCTGGATGGGAATTAAAATCTATATCGTCTTTTAGAGAAATAAAATATGGTGTCCCGCAGGGCAGCGTCATCGGACCTTTACTATTTCTATTATATATAAATGACCTGCCACTTAATATACTTCATCCTATGATATTATTTGCAGATGATAGCACATCAATTGTTTCATGTATAAATAAAGAATCATATGTAAATGACATTAACAATACAATTAGTAATTTAATAAAGTGGCTTGACAATAATAATTTAGTTATTAATCTTCAAAAAACTAAAATCATGCACTTTTACCAACGAATATTTATGGGAGATATGGATATAAACTACAATGGTCAAACTATAGAAAAAGTAAACAGTACAAAATTTTTGGGAATCATAATTGACAGCCAGTTAACTTGGAAGCCGCAAGCAGAAGATATTTATGTAAACGTTTAAGCACAGCCGCGTTTATGTTGCAAAATCTAACAAAAAAAGTAAATTTATCGACAGTATTAGTGGCTTACCATGGTCTAGTAATTTCTATCTTAAGATTTGGTATAATATTTTGGGGTCACTGTAGTGAACGAGAAAGCATTTTCAAAGCGCAGAAGCGCTGCCTGAGAGCTATATTTGGTCTTAAAGTTACAGACAGTTGCGTACCTATATTTAAGTCTCATAAATTATTAACCTTCCCATGCCTTTATATTCTTGAATTAGCAATATTTGTAATAACAAATCGATGTCTATTTGCAACTTTAATAGAAACTAGAAAACGAGGTACAGCTATGAGATCTCAATACCAGAATCTATTATGCACGGGCGTATTTAAAACTAGCTTATTGAAAAGAAATGTGATTTGTATGGCTCCTGTAATCTTTAATAAAATACCAGACCAAATCAAAAAGTTACCGTTGCAACAATTTAAAAAACGTTTCACAGAATTACTTGTAGATAAATGTTATTATTCTGTGCAGGATTTCTTAAATGACAATTTTTTGTAATATTGTTAATATCCTCTACTTTGTGTTACATTTGCATGCTATACTAAGGCAGAATGTACATGGATCCTACTTATAACTTAACAACTTATTTTTATGTACCTACATTCTAAGCAAATAAAGACCTATTCTATTCTATTCTATTCTACATCGAGATTTCTGTGCTATATTTAAATTAAATGTTACTGTATTATAAACATAAACCTTCGGGAATAAGTTCTCTAAATTATGGTGAAGAAGTAGACTAATTAATTGACGAAATACCTGAAGTTCAATCATTCTTAGTTATTCATATTTAAAGCCATGTAGCTCCTCACAACAATCTTTCCTATCAATCGGTAGAAGTCGTAATATCACGAAATATAACCCATGAAGAGATCTTTCCATTGGCATATACGTATCTTAACGCTATTGGTGGATGCGGCAGGCTTAACATTCTTAAACCAATTCTTAAACAAATTGTTTCTAAAACGGTACCTAGGAGGCCAATGTTTTAAAATGTCCGTTTATAGGCTTAAAAGATGAAGTCTGTAAGGCACAGAATTAATGAAAGACACAAATAAAAAGTGAAGCGTCTGATATTGGCTTAATAACATGCAGGTTGTAAACAGAATGAAAAGATATGTCGCCACACTTCGGCTGACTTTACCATGTAAGTATCTCCTTATGGTTTCCTCCTCGTGCATCCGGATGCCAAGATTACAAATAAGGCGCACGGCGGAAACTAACGTCGCTTCCTGTCAGATGTTCCCTATTCAGAATCCGATATCCGCCGAGAATTCACAACCGATTGAATTGCCGTTTTATTTTAGAATTTAAGACCATAGTTTTGTTGATAAAATTCTTAGGATTTGTTGCTATGGTCTATTCCAAAATAGAATAGAATAGAAAACTTTTATTTCAGACAGGATTCCATAGCGTTAGTACCAATTTATTTAACTTCTAGTGTTAGTAGGTTACAGACACAGATTAACATAATAGAATTAAAATTCAGCGTGGAGCTGCATCCACCTTCGGGGCATCGGGGAATCCCACCGATCTGCGAATTCACTGAGAAAATTGTTGGTGCTGCCGCGAGCACGCGTCATCAGGGATGCACATCTATTCCTAATAATGGTGGCAAAACCATTAATATTAGCATCCGCAAACATCCCTGACGCACTACAACGTCACGGCAGCCACTGCAGGCCACTGCAGCACTCTCAGTGCATTATTATATTGAACGCGTAGGTTGCTGTATGCCTTCTGAGTGAAATTGACCCACAGGCTGCACGTGAAGGAGGACTGACAGTAAGCTTTGAAAAACGTTACTTTAACTGGCTTCGTACATCGTGCAAACCTGCGGGCCAGCATGTTACAATGGGCAGTCAGCGACCCACGTTCTCTTTCCATGACACAATTATCCTGAAAAAGTATTACAAAACAAAACCACCACACCAAAAGTACATGATGACAGTGTAAACAAATCCTGTTCAGGTCAAATTCTTATACCGTCACTCCCTAAATGGAATTAGTAACACTACAACCACTGCCACCACCATCACCATCACCATTCCACCACTTTCCACCACTTTTTCTAACAATTATTGTTCGAATAACATTATTAAATTGTAAATGAAAAAAACATCAACAAAACATGAGGTTATAAAATTAATCTCAATTGTCAAATAAAAAATATTTCTGGTTTAAGTATTTAAATAATTAAATCAAATCACTCAATGTGTTAGTGGAACTACAATTTGTCATCCCAGGTATATTTTCTGATCTATTTTTGTTTAAATTTTCATCAGATTCTATGAGAAACCTTTGCTGATACCTTTCACTGCCCACTGTTCGCCACACGTAGGTACACGTCTTTCCACAATATCTTGACCACTTCGTGTTTGTGTGGTCAAGCCAAACTGATGCAGGTCTTGTTCGAACTCTTCTCATAAGATAAGATAAGATAAAAAATTATTTGCCCAAACATGTGTATACATACAATAATAAAAAGTGCATGCAGGATAACATAATGAAAAATTGGTTCAGACATGTTTGCCATACTACGGCGTGCAAATGTTAAGAATTACAAGTGATTTTCTTAATAATTATATCCTTCAGTCCAAAAAAAGGCAATTTTAACAAAAAATATACATTACAAGAATAAAAGAATTAAACAAAACAAAATTTAATCTATGACTGCAAAATTTGCAACTAGTAGGTAATAAATGTCAAAAGTAAAAAAAAAAGAAAAAAAAGTTGAAATCATAATTAAAAATAAAGAGGAATTAATAATTCATGTCAAAGTATACAGTCATGTCAAAAGTAATTAATAAAATCATCATATGGCATGCTAACGCCTCGGACAGCAGAATAAACCGTCGTCGGTCTCGTTTCTAAGACTGTCGCGTCTGACAACTGGGTCTTACCTTAGAAAAAGGACTGAACAGATAGGTTGTGATAGTAAGTTGAGTTTAGATGACGGTCAGTTTTTCTAAAATGATGATAATTACATCAAGGGGTCTAGTCCCTTAGCACGAAGTTCGAAGTTTTGGGCGTTTTCTACTCCTTATCACTTACGGATATAAGATTAGTCCGGGGCCCGAACTAAAAATTAATGACAAAACGATTTGATAGTTGTCCTTATTCCCGATGTGCGTTGCCCATTTGAAAAACTTAATTAATCGGGAGTAGAGTTCACTTCTAAGTATTGAACTAATTTCTGTCGGGCCCGTATCTTCATTGACGTACTTAGAGAGTAGACCCCCTGGTTATAGATATTGGAACCCGACCTGAAATGGTTGTAAAAAGCTCAATGGATTTTAGAGAGAGAACTTCATCCCTGTGCCAGTCTTGCCTATGTGGTAAACACAGGCAGAGATATCGCTTTACATAATCCAACTTTCCTTAAGACTCGATATGCATGCCTTATATGAACACCCGGGTACTGTACCATACATGTTAAAGTAATTTCAGAAAGCATTAGTGCAGCTTGTGGGTGAAGTATACGCAGAGGGTCTACAGCGTCCTGCAAGTTCAGTATAATAACGAATCTAGAATGTTGATGGGACTTCCGCACTTCTTCAGCGCTTCTACGATTTTCATGCCATAATGAGGGCAGCTTCAATTATGGGTAGGTTGCGCGGAAGCTCCAACAGCATCTTAAAAACGTTTTATGGCAAGGTGGACAACCCCTTTATGAGGCACTGGGTGCGCAGGCACGTGCCAACACGTGTTGAGCCACGTCGTTATTAGTTGTTCTTAGTTTGTAAGTTTTACTAACATAGTTTTTAAGTCATTGTTACCAATACTACATGGATTGTGTGTACTTTATGTGTGATCCGAAATAAATGAAACATCACACACACACACAGGGTGTCTCGAACGTAGTGGTCCAAAGGCAAATGGGGTAAAGCGGAGGTGGCCAACTATCATTAAAAAAAAAAACTTGGGATATTCTCAACAGATTTTTTTTTTTTTTTTTTTAGCAGGGCTTAGTAACTTTCGAAAAAGTTTACTAAAAGTTAGTAAAGACAAATTTAAAAAAATATCTGAAGCGTTGACGAGCCACACTTTTGTTCACAAGGTCGATAAATCGGAGTGAAAGTGTAAAATTTCTTGAAAATGTTGATAATATCCCAACTTTTAATTTTTTAACTGATAGGTAGCCATCTCCGCTTTACCCCATTTACCTTTGTACCACTACGTTTGAGACAGCCTGTATATAAATTTAAAACGAAGCTGTTAACAAACAACAACTATCTGTATAAAAATTGTTTCTTATAACTTGAAGCTCTGCTAACGTCACTACTCTTGTGAATTAACTTCATAAGAGGCTGTGAAGAAGTAAAAGGACGTATGTTGATTGCAGTCGCCGTGACAAAAGGCCTATTACGTTCTCAATCCCTTTTAACCCCTGCTTTTTACATTGGCCCTATTGTCCCCCCACTCAGCCAAGTCAGACTTTTATTTACCTTTAATCAATTTTGCCCCCCTTATTTGGTAGTGAAATGTTAGTTGTAAGGCAAGTTGGTTTTTTTGTTTGACTACTTCAGGAGAACCGTTTGTTAACATTATTCTGGTTAGGTATAGGATTTCAGTAATTTATTTTTTAAAAGAGGATTTTTGTTGCCGCCAATAGTTGTTTTTTGGTTGCTTTTCTAGCTGTATTATAATTTTCTCGTCTTTGTTTCTCTCTCTTTTTTTTTCTTTATTCTTCTCTCATACTTTTGCATAGGTACCTACCAAAACTGGGCCAGAGAGCATACCTATGAGTTAAAATAAAAATCACGTGAATTGGATAAGTGACAGATAGAAAGAGAGACATAATCATTAAAAAAAAAAGTTAGGAGCACCTACCTTTTAAAAGTGCCTCAAATTGCATTTAATTTCAATAACATTTGCATTAAAATATCTTACCTGTTAATTTCAAATGCGAAAGTGATTCACTTTGTTTGTATCTCTATGCGTGATTTTTTAATGGTCCTAAATCGCCAAGACGGAAGCAGAAAAATAACAAAAGACAGAGCACAAAGATTACTCTTAAATATCATTTTGAAACTTCTTCGGAAGATGCAATATATAAAGATGGTGCTCACAAGAATACGTGTTCAATCTTAAAAAAAAGCGTAGATCATCTTAAGAGATCGGATATTCGAATGCATATTTATCTAAAGTTAATTTTTGCTATGAAAGTATGGAAGCAGATTCTTAAATATATTTTTTTGTAAAAGAAAAACCCTGGGTGCCAGGAACACTGGGTATGCATAACTAGGGGTGTTACAGTACGGAAGCGAACTCTAAAAAAAATATGAATAAGAAAACGACATTCTTGGATTGCTCTATTCAGATGTATATGTATTTACAATTAATGTTTAACCTCCGAAGCCAATATGTGTATGAAGGATGTAAGAGGAAGGGTGGTGTGTGTTAAAGTTGAGATTTTAATGATACAAAAGCGCATTCCATATTAGCCAACGACCTCTGATGATCATCAACTCTTGCCGTTATCCCAATTTCTTTGGGGTTGACGCAGCGCGTAGGGAGATATAATTTTCTATATAGTTTTCTTCCATTCAGCTTTCGTTCAACAATAGTAAGTACTAGATATCCGATGTTCGCATCAAAAAACGGCCGGAAAAATAAGACCACAAATAACATTGTGGTCTTATTTTGCAACATAGTTTTTTCAACCTTATTGCTTAGAATTTATGTTTTATTTTTCCATAAATACTTTTGTGTTCTTGTTTCAAAACTGCCTTTACTTTTCAATCGAAGTAGTAAATATATTTCAAACAATAATAAAACTTATGTTTGAGAGTTAAGGTTTATAATCAAGTTTTATGCAATCGCGGACACTCGAGCGACGTGTTTTGTTCTAGTGCTATTCTTGATTGAAGCATTCAGGTAGTGAATCATCTCTCACGCAATCCTTCCGATATTTCTTTAGCCTGCCACACTTTACTTACTACCTAACAATTGTATTATCAAATGCTCCTTATTATTCTGCATCACATGCCAATATCACAACATTTGATTACTCCACAGTTTTTCTGTCATAGGCCACATTATTTACCTCTTATATTTTTTCTAATCGTATCCATTCTTGTCACACCACAAATACTCGTACCTCTTAACATTCTCATCTCAACTGCACGCAGTTACTTTTCTTTCATCTCTTTTGTGCTCCAACATTCCGATCACGACGAAAATGCGGGTATATTTCCCCGAAATTCTCTTAAGGCATTTATTTTAACCAGCCTTCATAAGTTACTTTATAAGGTAGGTATGTTATTTTCGTGAATCAAGCAAAACCAGGGATTTTTCCCATCTTCAAAGCATTTTTTGTGTTCAAAGTGTTCCTACAAAATAATAGTAGTTTATGAAATTGTTGCACAATGAGGGTATTAAAACACGAGTGTGTGTTTAAAAACGGAGCCATGGGCGAGGTTTTTAATAGTATCACATGAGTGTTTTAATACTAGTTATGTGCAGTTTCATACACTACTATGTCTATTCTCATACATCGGGATTGAACCTACTAAATAAAAGACCAGAGTTTCCCACGAAATTCAGTACAACAAAACGTTTGATTGGCGCCAAAACCCAGCATATCACCGCACCTTCGCTAAAGCGGGCGCTGCCACAGACAAGTAAAAATTGGAATGAAAACTTTTTTGTAATGCAAAAAATGCCGCGCCAGGCTTATGCGTTCCACTAGAAAAAGAAACAAAAATTAAATCTCCTTGGTGATATTAACTTCTTGAATTTGCCCTGTATAGTATTGGTAAAAAAATATTATAAACATTATTTTGTTAGAGAAAAAGTGTTATAAAATGATTCTATTTTAAAATTTCGGTAGGTATTGTGTATATAAACTCGTTTTGAAGTTTATATAATTCGAATTTCACGATATGAGAGTAGATAAAATGGATTAATTGATTGTGTGGAAGATGATATGGTTAGAAAGGATGTGACTACTGCGATGTCGGCTAATAGAGATGGACGCAAAAGACATGCTGAGCTGAACCCAAATAAATTCGGATAATTGGCAGGAGAATTAAATAAAGATTAAATTAAAATGTCATCATAAAATACCTACTCGTTATTTTATGATTCATGAACAAGACATTTCACGTGCTTTCCAAATTGAAGCAGGTAAACACTGTGATGTTTTTTGCAAAGGCAGGTTCGGTCTAAGTTGATCATAGAAATGATTGATTAACGTACCATATTTTAGATTATCTAAAGTACATACATCTTCTATGGGGTACTGTGTTAAATGTTGCAACAAAATACCTTGTGATATATTGCAATTAAATGAAAGAAATTTTAAAACTCATAGATATTAATAGTACACTTTGTAAACAAGCATATTACAAATTAAAGGATTATATCCTAGATAAGATTGCTTGGAAACATGCTGGTCCTGCTCCATAGGACAATCTATAGTCTAGACAAAATCAAACTGGTTGCTAATTTAATTGTATAATTTTATTTTATTGATTTTTACATTATGTAACTACTTTAACTCACACACTAAATTATTACTTGTGAAATTTTGGAAAAATCATTTACTTTCAATAGTTGGAAATATGTGAGCACCATGTATCTATCTCATAATTAATTTACCTGTCATTGCGTTATATTTAATTCTTTTTACCTGTTGTGGTATAGTAATTTTATTCTAGGTGCATCTTCTTCACATAATGTCATAATTAATGTATACATCATATTGTAAAACAGTAACGGTGTACACGTACACCTCAGCTTAGCCCTTCGGGGAATACAGGCATGAAGTTTGATTATTCATAGGTAATCAAACGGACCTAAAAATTCGAATCAATTTCCCACATATTAAAAGAAAACAATCCTTCATAATTAAATTCAAATCATACGATACTGTTTTTTTTTCAATCAGTTGTCAAAATTAATTTTGAAACCCCCGGGCTGTGGGGTCCGAGTGCTTAGGGTTCGTTCAACGAAATCTCCAAACGGCTGGTTGAGACTTCCTGTGGCCCTTGGTCAGAGGCTAAGCATTGCCATACAACGTGGCAATGCCGCCAGTCTCTTGGGTACATAACCAGTCAGCAGCGATGCGTAGGAATTTTTCGACGCCATGTTTTAGTTTTTTAAACTTTTCGTTAGGTTAGGTTATTGTATTTTTATTTAAATAGTTTTTTAGTCAATTAATTAGATGTCAGTTATTATTTATGTTGTACATAACATTTTAATACTAAATAAAATTTGTTTATACCCATCAATCGTGAAATGTTTTAATGCAAATGTTAGTGCAATTACAGGGTGTTTATTTATTAATTGGATCTCCAACAGAGGCTATACAATTACATACAAGTATACATAGAACAGGAACGAATACAAGTGTGCGCTTCCAATTATAGAAGACCACATCATTTACTTATAATCTAGGTACAGTAACTTTGACAAGGTAAAAATATTAATATAATTCAAAAAACATAACACGAAAATCATGCAAGGGAAACAAAGTAAATGAAAATAAAAATTATATATATAAAGAATAACCGTAAAAAATCCAATCATTACGCCTTGATACTTCGTTATAATGCCTACAGAGCCTTGGCAAAACGGCGAAGTGTCCGGGATTTGTTTTGGATCCCGGTACATAGAAAAGGTTATAGGTTCATTTCCGCGGTAAGCGAGATGGTGTACATATATGCAGCTTTCGAAGGCCAATAGAGATGTTTTCTTAATGAGTTCCATCAAAGAAAGAAGAAAGAATATAAGAAAAAAAAAATTGGGACGCAAAGATGTTCATTTATTAAAATAACTAGGTTTTTTCCGGGGCTTCACCCGCATGGATGTCGGATAATATCCCATGGGAACGTACAGCTGGGATTAAAAGTATCCTATGTCTTAATCCAGGTTTTAAACTATCTGTGTGCCAAATGAGTAACACACATCCAAAAATACAAACTTTCAAATTCATAATATTCAAATAAATAAATATATTATAAGTAGGATAGTAGGATAATACAGGTTGTTGGTTTTTACTCTCATTCTTGTATAATTTATGTTTTGTTGTAGTATGTTGTAAGTTCATAGCGTATTTTATGTGGCCTACCCAAATTTCCTTTCTTTCGTATTGTTCGTCGAATCGTTTAGCTCCTTAAGTTTTGAGTTGAGCTGCACGATTACTGACAAATACGTGCACTGACTGGACGGGTCCACTCATTCTGTGTGGTTTTCCTCAAAAGACCATTTCAGATACAAATCTACATAGTCTTCACATGATCTGACCAAGGTTATGTCTGGACTTTAAAAGAGACTGTGACCTCTGAGTTTGTTTCGACCTTTCTTCTCAGAGTAGTCAGGTAGGAAACGCAGAACTCATCTAGTTTAAAAAATATGATTGACGTGTAACATTGTTTATACAAACCTACTTACAGAAATAAAATCATTTATCTTTGTTTCGTCCGAAAATAAACAACACTAAAGGCTCGTACACACTGGCGCGACGCGACAGCCCGACACAAAGGCGCCGCCCGCCGCGCTTCACGCGGTGCCTTTGTTTACGCTGTCGCGTCGCGTCAGTGTGTACGAGCCTTTATTCCTGGGGAAAAAATATTAAACCAAGTAACGAGTACCTACACAAATGAAAATGCTTATTTTCAATATCTAGTAAACATAGGTAGTTAATAAAAAGTGGTCTTTTCAAACACCAATCTGATTATGAAACTAAACGCATATAGAAAACGGCTAACAAATTCAATAGCTTCCCATTTCCTTTGAACATCAACAAAGTAATATGTAAAAAACCAATCTCGAAGAAAGCGTGTTTAAAATCAGAACTTATTGTCATTAACCTATTCAGACAAAATAGGCTCTGTCAGACATGATCTTTAGGCTTCTTACACACTGAGAAGAGCACAGAATATATATTTTTCATGACATTCAATAACAAACTTAATCATTAGTATGATAAAGTGTAAAGCCGTAATGACGCCGACATCAAAAGGTTCCTCGGTCGTCTTTGGTTATGCTCACGCATTCCCCTTTGCACTTTAAGTCTCAGAAAATAAGGTTTATTATTAAATATCACACAAAACGTTCGTCTTTTGTCTACACTGAGCCTTACCAAGTCTCTTTATGTTAAGACACCCACGTTTGACTCAACAGTACCATGGAGTATTTATTTTAACGTCAACCATTTAAGTCTTACGTATGTGTGAAATAGGATTATAAGGAAAATATATGGGTATCAATTTTGAAGCCAATAAGACGTTCATTCAATAAAAGGTTTTGATGAAATAAGCACATTGGTACGTCTTGATCGATTTTTTTCGTCGTGTTTTTCATGTCGTTGGATGCGAAACATGATCAAAAATAAACTTATAATACCTTAAAGAATTATTTCACTATTGAAAAGCAAGATCTAAGCAAAATGTTATAAATTTTCTCTTTAAATATTTCTTCGAGAACTGGTAACAATATTGAAAGAGTGAAATTTTAAAATAATTAGTGCTAACATCAACTGGAATACTCGAAACTATGAAACAATTGTTGATAAGTTACTGTTTAACGCTATTAAAACTTTGAAGTAACTTTTAAGATCCTCATAAATACGAAATCAAAGTGGAAAATATATGTTTTTTTAAATTAAATTAGTAGAAAAACTTTATGAAAAAGCGTGTCTAGGGTAGTACAACCAGTGTTCTGTATTACCTGACCCCTCTTATAAAGAAAAAGAGGGGAAGACGGGTCGGGTTATGCACGTCACTGACGTAAATACCTATTTCTCCAAAGCTTCCGCCATACCTCTTCTCCATAGGAAACAACCAATTGGAACCGTGCACCTAGCTTCTGACGTTTCATAAGTGCCCATGTAGGTTTATGTGAAATAAAATATTTTGTTTTGATTTGATTTCTGCCGTCAAGCAGCGTTGCTATGTTCCAGTTTCAGGCACTCTTGTAGTGCGGTGTGTCTTGTAGTGCGACTCGGCAAACTGCGTTCTCGGAAAAGAAGAACTAATACAAGTTAATTTAATTATTTTATATTGGTTATTGCGTGATAAAAGCGTGTTTTGTTAGTTTTTTTTAAACTACATATTTTAATTTTTTACTTTTTATTCTAGTATACAGGGTGGCAGGGACATCGACACACAACCTGTTACCATGGATTCAGTACATGATTCTCAAACCCCTGCGTCGAAAATGTTCGTCGGTTATTTAAAAAAAAAATGCTGTTCAGTACCTATATTTTGACTGCCTAGGTCTGTATTGCACTTTTGTATGAATAGGCAGTTTTTTTTTTATTGATAGCTTTCGAAACATTTCTAGGCCTAGAATCGTGCTGAATGCATGGTTACAGTTTGCACGACGATGTCGCTGCCATCCTGTATCCTTCATTTAATTAATTAAATTATTAAATTTAATGCGCCCTTGTATATAAAAAAGACGACCATCGTGACCTAATAATGGAACCAGTCACCAACATAATCCAAAAATTTGCTGAGGCCCATGAACACCGACTCCAACGACATGTGAACATCGAGGCAATTCAGCTGTTAGACCAAACAAATATAGTGCGGAGACTAAAACGATCAAAACCTTTTGAGTTAGTGTAGTGTAACAAGTGTAGAAATAATAGTGACAATGACACACATAATAACACATGAACAAAGTGTTTTTATCATTATATCAGACTCTTAAGAAAGTGGAACCGACTTGTAAAGTACAATCAACACTATTCTAAGTTTTAAAATAATTATCACGTAAAAAATTAAGTTAGATTAATATTGCTTATTAGTCTTATAGGCTAGATTGTAATTAATTATTAAGAACCTGGTTCTTTTTAATAAGGAAAAAAAAAAGTCTAAAATCAATACATATTACTTGAGCGGTTTACTAGGAGCCACTGAAGAGTTCCACTATCCACCGCCTGGCTCCATTATCAGACCCTGGCTGCTTAAGCCCAATGTATTGAAAGAAAATAAAAAAATAGGTTTATTTGTCACACGAACACGTGCATACAAAAAAGATAATTAGCTCTGTTTTGAAGCCTCTTTAATTCCTTAGTAATATTTAGTATATGTATATATGTATAGTTTAACATATTCTTAACTAAGGACCTCTCGACGAGTATAGGCTTCCTCCATCTCATTATTAACATAATTAGCTCTGATATAATGAAAAATAAAAACAAACAAAATAGATCTTTAATCACGAGCACAAAACAGAAATAGTCGACAGCTGCACGTCATGACTGTGGCAAGAAGGCTTCCACTCAGCGTGATGTTGGGCGTCCATCAATCTGCTATTGGCTTCACAAATCAAATCATATGAGTCCAAACTCGAGGGGTTTATCATCAGATCTGCTCCAAGAAACCATTATTTTTTAAACGTTGCCCCACAATAGGTATTTCTCCTGTATTGTACATGTGTATTTACAATCATTCAAACGCACATACACAAACAACCAGACCCGGAACAACTATTTGTAGGTCATACAAACATTTGATCCGTGCGGGAATCGAACCCGCGACACGCAGCGCAGCAGTCAATCGCTTAACCACTGCGCCAACCGTGCCGTCAATTGTTATCCGAACTACCTAAACATACAAACTTGCATTTCGATACGAAAATTTAGAAGAAGGTTAAATTGAATTCTACGATTAAAAAAAAAAAAAAAATGTTTTTAATTCTAAAATTCACTCCGTTCTCTTTCATATCATTCCTCGGACAATTCATCCATCTGTCCTTTGGCCGTCCTCAAATGTTGACGGATGGAGAGGGTCCATCCATCAACACTTATATTCTTCAGGTAAAAAAGACCATCGCCAGTTAATGGCCTTTCTATGTTTACATTTTAAAAAAAAGCTGAACTAAAAATACCTCTAGCCTTGCATCTGAAGGCTTTATTATTATTTACAAGGGGTTGTAATTAAACACAATAGCACCCTCATTCAAATTCCCTGTTATAAATGAAATAACACCGCTGGTATTGTTCACGACGAGAACAATTGGCGGTAAGCAGCCGAATGGACTGAAGTTAATGAAAGGTAAAGTCACTAATTAGGGAAAAAATGGTTTTTAATAGACAGATTTTAACGAAGATGGATTTGATACTTTAGCGAGGACCGCTAAAAATAGGAAAAAAAACAATTAATCTTTGTAACTTTGATCGATTGTTTAAATAAATCTTATTGACTTACCGGAAAATTATCATCCAAGCCAAGCCTTTTTTCAACTTTGTCGTAGTCGACTTCCATTCCAACCGGATGTAGACCGGAAAATTAAATATATATATATATTAGGGTTTGATTGATTCACTGGTTGTGATGCTTGCGCACTGCGGGAAGATAATTTAAATAAAAGTACGATAAATTTATCTAGAAGGCAGAAAAAAGAGATAACATGTATAAAAAAGCCATATCTACGGGTAGTAAAAATCATATTTTTACCATTGGACTCCCAAACGAAAACAAAAATGAAAAACTGTTTTTGAAAAGGAAAAATGTTAGGATTTCCTTTTTTAATATCCGTTTTCTCTATGAACACATCGCAGCATTTGCACTTTACTCGTATATTAATATCTGAGCACTAAACTTCATCATATAGGAATTCAAGTTTCCAGGAATATTTCCTGTTACAATCAGACAGAGTTTATGTATTCTAAAACACTAAGTTGCTGGTTCAAAACCTGACATCTGCCACTAAATATAAAAAGAGGGGTAGGCAGAGGTGACATAGTAACATAGTGCCTAGCCACATTTCTAGCTTACCTACTGCAACATAAAAGGAAACTCCTGACCAATACAACAATTTCAATTTACATACATAAACTCACGCCTTCTTCCCATAGGGGTAGGCAGAAACTACAGAACGCCACCTGTTACGATCCTTACATACTCCTCTTGCCTCGTTTAGATTCATACATCTGGCCATACACGCACGCCGGTTGCGAGTACTCGGCCCCTGACCTTTTTGAAGAACATCACCAATAAGGTCACTATTTATGTCCTCCTAGGGCGTCCCCTCCCGGCGTATCCACTCATATTTGCCGTGTAAATACCTTTTGTTAGTCGCCTTTTTACAGTTTAGGTTTTACTAGATTTATGTTGCCCACGGCTTCGCCCGCGTGCTCGGAAATTGTCCCAAGGTAACGTACTACTAGGATAAAATGAAGTATATGTCATAATCCAGACCATGGTATATCTGTGTGCAAAATTTCATCCAAATTCGTGCAGCCATTAAGGCATGCAAAGGTTACAGACAAACAGACCGATCGAGTTATCTACATTCTTATTTATAACTAGCTTCTGCCTGCGACTTCGTTCTCGTGAATTGCGTAACATACACAATATACTAAAATAACAGCCACATTTTTATAAAACCCCCATCGCATCGCATCGCCCGTCCGCGCTAGTACTTCGTTTTCGCTTAGCATTCTTTCTGTCTTTTTCTCAAACTCGAAGCATTTATTTCAAATAAACCAATCACAGGCACTTTTGAATTGTCAAGGGGTCAGTCACTCAGAAAAATGAAGCTAGTTGCCCATTCCAAAGCGTAGTAGGTACCTATGGAGAAGAACGGGCAAGAACCTCCATGGACACTCTTTTAAATCAAAGTATATTTACAAAAAAAAAATGGTTGAATCATTCATGTTGAAATTAGACATGTGAGAACGATGTAATCGTAGAAAGACATGCACGTCAGGTCAAAAACATAAAAACCAAAAAGATACAATTCAAAAATTAAAATTAAAATAAGCCGTGGGAGGTGACCAGTCTCTACTGACGGCATCTATTTACTCGCGGATTCTATTTACTTTGCTAAGGGTCGTAGCGTCAAGAATTGGGCTATCAAATACAAAAAAAAAATTCAAATCAGACTTGTAGTTCCAGAGATTAGCGCATAAAATCGTCTATTTTTATTTGTTTACTAGACATTGCGTGATAAATATTTATTAATTCCATTCTATAACAGATGATTGAACTTTACGAGTCATTTTATAGCTCCAACGACGTCGAGAGGGCGGCATAGAGAACGTACTATTAATACTATAGCTCTATCCTAGGTGTGTTCAAGACACAGTGAATAGGTTACTTCGATACAAGCTTACACCATCCACCTAAGAAATGACTAAAGCCTTGTGACTTAGGTAATTTCTCTGGTGGTTGTAAAACTGTTGTGCAACTTTTATTTTCCACGAATATATATTCGTGCAAAACTAAAGTTGCACAACATTGTTTAACAATATGTATTTGAGTTGTTTGAAACGTGTTCTTGATTGCATTGCTTGCAGTTTAGAGCAGTGGAGGAAACGTCCGTGACTTACGAGTTGTAAATCTTAGGTACAAACCCAGACAGGCACTTTACTTTGTGTAAATTATTTCATCACCACCGCTCTCACAACGGTAAAGGAAAACATCGTGTGGAAACAACGGCATGTCCTAGAAGACATGTAACATCCACCAACCCGCCCTGGGCCCGCGTGGTGGATTACGTCCCACTCCCTGTCACAGAGAGGTGGCCTGTGTTCCAACAGTGCGAACATTATAGGATGATTGTGCGTGGAGTTTGTACGTGAAACTTGTTTTCAGCTACACAAAACCTTGTTGCTGCAACAATGTTGCGCAATTTTTAATTACTTTGCATACGGGGCTGTAGTCTAAAGTACAGCTTTAATTTTGTAATACTTAACATTACAATTATCAATGTAATTACAAACATGAAGTAGCCCAAATTCAGACTTTACAAACTCACTCACTACCCAACTCACCTTTTTTTTTTTTTTGAAACCGTGTAAATAACGGGTATAAAAAGACAATTACTAAAGCCGAGATCCACTTGAACTCCCGTCATTGTAACCAATTTTTGTACTGGACCATACCTGGGAACCTTCTGGTTGCGAAGATATTGAAGGTCTAAATTCCAACTATTACTGACGTTGTTTACGAAATCAAGTTTTTAATGTCACAACACGACTTTAAACACCCCCGCAACCCCAAAACCGTTGCATAAGCACAATGTTTTGCATGCGTTGCGTTGCGTACTAGTAAACAGCGATTTTTAACACCAAAAATTAAATTCGTTTCACAGCAATTATATTTGTGCTGTTACCTAGTTTGATGTACAGAATGCGTAGTTGACGGCTATGTGATGGATCTTTTTACACCATGTTTAGGTGAAGTTTGAAGTGAGAGCTTTAATTCCACATGATGCTGGGGACTGCTCATTTCAAGCTCTCCGCACCCATATTAATAATAATATACTTTATTGATACAAATCCTTACAATATGGTTAATATCTAGCTAAAGTTCACAATAGTTAAAGATGCACAAAAGTTGAAACCCTGACTCCCCAACTAGGAATACCTGTGACTTAGGAGTCAGTGTTCTACTACCACTTGGAAACTATAAACCCTTATGAAAATTAAGAGCTAGTAAACTGATATTAAACAAAAATAATATATTATTATATAGCGATTTTAAGAAAAAACTTTTTTTTTTTTTAATTATCATTATAAAGTAAAATGACTGTGTGGTTGATTCTGTATGTGTGACTGGGAATCATGTGTATTTTGTGTTCTAAGAATGTGATATGAGGAGCCTAAGTATGTGCCTATGATTTCATGGTAATATTTTTACAGAATAGGTCGGCAGACCATAAACAACACACAATTAATAATAAATCAATAATCTCTTTATTGCAGAATAAAAATCCAAAATTGTACAAATGTGTTAGCACATGACCACTTAATAACTATGTTAGCGTACAAATACAATACAAAGATGGTTAGCAACATAAAAACTTAAAGAACTATATTAGTAGACATTACCAATATTTACAGGAGCATGTAGCTGATGTGAAAGGACAATCCAGTTTGTTGGCAATGACCCTCAGGCGACTGTTGGTACTGGCACGTACCCTGCGCAACAAGGACGCTGCTCGCTTGCAGCTGATTCCAGCGAAGCTGTCTGTCTGAGCGTCCACAAAAATCCCACATGCACTACAAAAGCGTGGCAGCCCCAACAGCATCCTGTATGCATTATTGTACTGGAAATATGCTTTGTAACTATATTGTTCGATTTTCACGAATTACCTGAAATCAAATTTCCCCGTCAAACATGCAAATCCGTCGAAATAAGCAGACTGCGACGTAATCAACGAATTATAGAAACTGGCGACCCAATTTTAAACGTACATCAATTTGCACACCGTGCAGTCTGTGCGTTTGACAGTTTTGTCCAGCAATGTGTGAATTCGTACAATGTGCATTTTGTTGCAAACTAAATGTTATAGTTTAGCGTGTCATTCAACGTGGGCTTTTTGGGCACGTTATCGGATATATGGGGCAGTGTATTAATAATATTATAATTATTATTAACATAACATAACATCACGCTTGTATTTCCCGAAGGGTTAGGCAGAGGTGCGCCTATAGTACACCCACATTCCGCCAGTTATATTTAAGTCCCTTAAATGTAACAGGTGGCGAGCCTATTGCCATCAATCGGGCACAAATCGAAACTCCGGGCTGCTTCTGAGAAATTCCAGATGGAAAAACCAAATAACACTTTGCCCGACCCGGGAATCGAACCTAGGACCTCATGCTCAGTAGCGGCAGCGACCACTAGACCAACGAGGGAGTTAAATATTATTAATACAGCAGTTAAATTATGTACAGTGGCAGTTTAATTATTATTCTTGTCACGTTTTTGTCTATTGTACTATGCACACAGATAATTACAAACACAGTGGTATCAAAACACTTTCTGATTTCTAAAAACTTTGACCTGTTTGACCTCTAACATCATTGGTTCAATCAGAGTTTGCAAAGCTACTTAAATAACTGTGTATTTTTTTATAAATACTACAACAAAAATATGCTATCATAAACATTATGTCCTGCATACTACGAACTAGCTACGTAGACACCGCTACGAGCTACGCTCTCGTAGACATAATCTGCTACGCCATGCGTAGTTATTATTCGGAGATAATGTAGACCACTATTTGAGGGGCTCGTGGCTAAATAATAACAGCCGCACGGGTCGATTTTCAAGGTTAAGCAATGCTTGCTGAGGTGAGTCCATGGATGGATGACCATCTATTACATACCGAGACCCCGCTGAGTCTCGGAAAGCACGTTAAGCCGTTGCCGTTGGTCCCAGATGTTATTTGTAGATGTTTGACAGTCGTAACGGGTAGTCAGAAGCCCAAAAGTCTGACAACCAGTCTTGCCAAGGGGTAACACAGTCACTGGGTTGTGGAGGTCAGATAGGCAGTCGCTCCATGTAAAATACTGGTAAGCAGCTGGATCCGGTTAGACTAGAAGGCGACCCCAACATAGTTGGGAAAAAACTAGGCAGATGATGACGTAGACCACCATTTACCAGACAAATACAAAAACCGAACAGAATCTATACGAAATTATCTACCAGATAATTTATCCAGAACTTTTCCGTCGGTGGTGAAGTATGCTCTAACAACAATTCCAAACACTAATAGTTTTTTTACCTTACAGTTTTTATATCACCAAGATACAGCACCAACAACAAACTCCATCTCCGCTTAAGTAAGAACATTCTTCTTAAGACGCAGTACTTTATACTTTTAAACTAGTCTTAGATTGAAGATTGAAAGTTTTTTTTTTTTTTTTTTTTTAATCAAAATTAAAGGGCTTTGTCGCACATGCGATTATGCCGCCCTGGTTAGCTTAACAAAATCATACTAATCTATCAATCTAATCTATTTAACTTAACCTTAGCATAGCTAGTTTGTAAAGTATTCTAGCTGCATCAGAAAGTGGCTCAGCTAGAACACTATTACAGTAACCTATCTCTCTAATCCTACATTCTAACCTATTTCTGAATTCCTCGTT
The DNA here is from genome assembly GCA_916610205.1 of Griposia aprilina. NCBI lineage: Eukaryota > Metazoa > Arthropoda > Insecta > Lepidoptera > Noctuidae > Griposia > Griposia aprilina. The sequence continues at coordinate 4,149,693 of OU744285.1, read as the reverse complement.
GCGGACACATTCGGTTAATATGTGATAAACATCATCAACGGAATTAATACAATAATCACAGTTAGTCGTTGCTGTTTTTGCCATTAGGTATAAGAACTTATTACATGGAATGTGTCCGGAACGAAGTCTCAGTGCGATAACAGTATCACATCTGTTCAACAGCTGATTATCTATCCACGGTGAGTTTAATGGATGCGGCTGGATCGTTTTGTACCAGATTCCTTTTTCTAGTGATCTTTTATTGAAGTACTCCTTCCAAAGCGAATAACAATCCTGTTTGATATTAGGTATGAAGTTTGTAAAGTAAGGAGAAAAGTTTACAGGAATTCCATCACATATGGCTTGCTTGGCTAGTAAATCAACAATATCGTTGCCTCTTATTCCGATATGGGATGGAATCCATTGAAGAACTATGTGTTTTCCATCACATTGTAATTTCAAAATAATTTTCAAAATAGTGTAGGCTATCGGTGTTCCTCGAAATGTCGAGGTACACCGAGCCAAGTGTTGGAGCGAACTTCTGGAGTCTGTGAGAATGACAATATTGTTCTGGTGTATTGATTCTACATACGATAGAGCTTCTGCGATCGCAATCAGCTCCGCTTCCATTATACACACACTAGCATCAATTCGAAATTTCATTAAATTTCCTTCAGACTCATAAAAGGCGGCCCCCATACCGTCACCGTCCTTAGATCCGTCTGTAAATATTTTAAAATAAGTGGAGTATTCAGAACTAATGTAATCAATAAATAAATTTCTTAAGCTAACAGGATTGTATTGCCTTTTTGGTTTGGTCATAAAACTTACTTCGTGTTTTATAAAATCGTTGCTATCTATACTACTAACCCATGTATTCTGGGAAAACATATCTAATTTAATACTACAGTGAACTTTTAAAGTGTGTAGTGAGTCATGAACCAAGATCAACAGGGGGATTCTTTTGTTTTGCCAATATGAAGAATTATTACACAATGTGGATAGCTCGGAAAGTAAGTTGATACCTCCAGTATTCGCCTGTAAGGCTTTCGTTTTAAGCCAAAATTTGCTAGCCAAGAATCGTCGACGTAGATATAACGGTTGTAGACATAACTCGCTCTCCATCACGTGAATGGGTGTAGTTTTAATAAAACTACCCACTACTCTCATAGCTTGGTTCTGTAATTTATTTAATTTTTCCAAGTGAGTTTTTGCACTGTTGTCATAGAAAAAGCTTCCATAGTCAATACGGCTTCTAATTAAAGATATATAAAGTTTTCTTAAATATTTCGGGTGCACACCCCAAGTTGAACCGGCTAATACTTTAATAATTTTAATGAATTTAAGGACTCTTTGGCAAACCTCATTGATATGCTTTCCCCACCTGAGAGAACGATCCAACCACACACCAAGATATCGAACCGTGTCAACAACCTCCAACCGATTACATCTAATTGACAAGTTAACCGAAAGTCTCCTATAGCCTCTGCTAAAAATGCAAACTTTACTCTTATTTGGTGATATATTTAGATTCAGGGTATCAAATTGACCACATAAGATATCCAACGCTTCCTGTAACTCAGCGGCTGCTTGATCGGAGTCATGAGAAGTTACATAAAGTACGTAGTCATCAGCGTACTGTGAGATAGATACGGAGCTAGGTATTGCTTTACAAATATGAATGGTCGCAATATTAAATAACAGTGGCGACAAGGGGTCACCTTGTGCCAAGCCCCTTCTGGCAATTCTAGTAACAGTTTTATCCATGCCATTAATTGTTAAATATCTTTCCTTAAGAAACTCCCATAGATATCTACAGTATTGTGCTCCCACTCCAAGTTGGTCCAAGGTTAACAGAAGAGTAGTGACGTCAACGTTATTATATGCGTTATCAATATCAAGGAAACATCCGATCGTAACAAGCTTTTTTGAGAAACTAATTTGTATTTTTGAGGTGAGTAAATTTAAGTTATCTAAACATGAGCGCGCTTTCCTAAAACCTACAGTCTCGTCAGCAAAAAAACCTCCACTTTCTAAATACCACTCAATTCTCTTATTAATAATGGAATGAAATATTTTACATAAACAGGGCATTAATGAAATAGGTCTTATTGCGGAAGCGGAAGTCATATCTCGACCTGGTTTGGGGATTGGTACTATACGGACTTGGCGCCATTGCTCCGGTACGAAATTTAAAGAAAAAAATTAATTATAAAGTTGTACCAAAATATTTTTAGCAACGTCCGGAAGATTTTTAATCATCGAAAAGGAAATATCATCACAACCCGGTGCGGTATCTTTAGATTTAACACATTTTTCAAGCTCCGGTCTTGTTATAGCAACTTCCAATATATGATTTTGAGAACAAAAAGTAGGTAATGGGGGGCATGTAAAATCAGGAGCTAAATTATAAAGGACTTGTTCAGCCAACGGCTCGTCGACATGGAATCCAGCTGAACGGTATCCCTTCAACCAGCGCATGCGTCGCCACATATCACTAACCGAAGTGACTTCGTCCACTGAAGAACAAAACTTACGGAATCCGACATTACGAGCACTTCTAGTTAGTTTTTGAGCTTCTCGAGTTTTGTCTTGCAATTTTTGTAAGTTGTCAGGAGATGGATTTTTTCTAAAGTACGTTAAAGCCAATCGTCTTTCCGCCACCGCTTTAGATAATATTGCAGACCAATAAGGTTTCGGTTTAAATTGACCACTGGGATTTTGGTTAAATTTAAAATAAGGGATATTTGCATCAGCGGTTCTGTTGATGATATCTAAAAATAAATTATACGCTTGTTGGGGATTAACAGGTAATGTACAATCAGCTAGTGATTCTTCAATATAGTTACGGTACTCTACCCAGTCGGCTTTTTTAAAGTTTCGTTTTTTAACAATACGTGGTACACTGTTATCCAACGTGTTCAGTTTGATCATCATGTGGTCACTGCCTAAGGACTCATTAGTTATATTCCAATCAAACATTAATGATATGTCTGAAGAAACTATAGATAAATCAGGGGCCGACCTTTGTAAAATTCCATTAATTATCTTTACGCGAGTCGGCTTCCCATCATTCAAAGTAACGAAATGATGGTCAATTAAGGAGTCAAAAATTTGAGTACCTCTTTGATCTGTTTTCGTGGACCAACTTGAGTGATGACCATTATAATCTCCTAAAATTATAGTTTTAGAGTTAGCTATTGCAAACAGCGAGTCTCAATCATTTTGTGTAGTACGGACATTAGGTGGGCAATAAATTGAGATAATGTTTTTAATGAAAGGACAATTAAAAACTTTGACATACACCATCTCAATACGCGAATTTGAAATAGCAATATGACATTGTTGAGCCTTGATGGATTTATGAGTTAAAATTGCGACACCTCCATATGAGTCAGCTCTGTCGCAGCGAAACACGCTATAATCTTTTACACTAAAATAACAGTCAGAATTCAACCAAGTTTCGCATAATGCAGCAATATGAACTTTTTCTAAAAACAGAATTTGTTCAAAATCTAGTTTTTTGGGTAACACGCTTTGTGAGTTCCATTGCAAAATGTTAATTTTAACAGTCATTATTACCGAAATACTTTGTAAAAGAAGAAAAATCTTTAGGTATTATCTTATTTAGGAAACAAGATATTGCCCACTCCACGCTAATTCGAACAACAGTTATAATTTTGATCTTGAAGGTATCATTTTTCACAAATAAAATATACTTAATTTTATCTATCAGCCATCCAAATGAATTATTGTCTTCCGTATCCTCATTTTTACTTGCGTCCTCTTCCTCAGTTGCGTCTCCCCTGCACGTATTCTCCTGAAAATCCATATAACAATCCTGAGTATGGGAAGCTTCAAATTGGGGCGTTTTCTTTTTATGGTTTTTCTTCTTATTTTTCTTTATTGTTTCTTCTTCTTTCTCCGTCTGTGTTTTGTCAATTTGTGGCACATTTTTAGTTTTTTGTCCGTTTGTGGTATCTCTTTGGATGGACGCTGTTTTTTTACTTGGTACAGGGCATGCTGATTTTAGCACGGATGTAGCTTTCGACTGTAGCACGGGTGACATAGGTGTACCTGTGGTAGGCGCTTGTGTAACTGGGGCTGTCTCATAGGAAGGTGTAAGTGTCGGCCTATTAACGTCTGCCTCGAAGGAGGGTTCAGGAGGTACATACATATCCAATGCTTTTCTATACGAGACATTATGCTCACTCATAATACTACGTATTTTCTTTTCTTTAATATACACTGGGCAAGTTCTATCCAATGCCATGTGATTCTTTGTGCAATTCACACACTTAAAAGTAATTGTTTCACAGTTATCGTGTTTACCTCCGCATTTCGGACATACAATTTTTGTTGTTGGACACATTTTAGCAGAATGACCGTACCTCCAGCACTTGGAGCATTGCGTAACAGAAAAAACGTAAGGTTCTACCAGTATTCTCATTTCGTAAATAAGTACATAAGAGGGTAACGCTGGTCCTTCAAATCCTATTCTCCATGTTTCGCTTTCGGTCCAACTAGTTGCTTCTCTGTCTCTTCGTTGTAGGCGTCTCACATTTACGACCTTGCATGTACTTGATAGACATGAAAGTAGCTCATCCTCAGAAATGTCTAAGTCGATATTTTTAATAACTCCATATGATAAACCAACTTCAAAAGGCCGCTGGAACCGCCACCCTAATCCTTTAAAATGTTCTGAGTTCACTAATTTCTCAGCGCTGTCGGCATTATTAAGTTCGATAGTAATTTTGTACGGATTAATATGTTTTACTTTTGTTATATTCATTATTCTTTGCTCCTTAAATAATTTAGCAAGTGCAAATTGTTTAGGAAATTTATCTTTGCATGTGACACGTAGTTCCGTAATCCCTCTTATAAGTCTCGTCCTGGTTTTACTATTCCTAACCTAGTTCCATTCATCGTCTTCTCTTCCTCTTTTCGTAGGTCGCATTCCATCTTTCGACGTCTTAATACCCTCAATCTCAAATAATTGTGTTATGTCTTCTAAATGTGTACTTTCTTCGTCCTCCATAGTAATTGTACTGATTAATTCTTCATTATGATTCTCGTCTGTACTCATTACGCATAGGGTGTAGATTCGCGCGAGCGATGACCGGTTCGGCCGGTCGGCCGACCGATTAGTGCACAATAGATTACGATGTAATTAGCTAATTACCGCAAAAACACGTCTAAGCAGCACCGTACGCGCTTCGACACTGAGATTGAAAGTTTACACATAAAACTTTGTGATAGGGGGACAAACGGTGTCATGTTTACTAGTTTGCGAGTTCGAGAAGATGCTAAAGTGACTTAGATCTTCTAAACGCTTTATGAATTTTTTTTACTCTGCAATTCTCGAGTGATTCTTTGGAAAATTACATAAAATTACTCTTGTATACTCTGACCGGTAGGCAGGGGGGGCAGGGGGTTACACCTACATTTCGACAGATATTAAGGTTAGGTAAAGTTAAAGGCTCGTACCCTATATAGCTACAGTAGAGGAGCCGGTCACTGCACTCAGTGCTAATTGCACTAGCGGACCACAAAGCCAAAAAGGTGGTTGAGACCTTTAAAGATCTTATGTAAAAATTCAAGAATCAATTAAAGTATGTAGCCTGAAATATTAACGCTTCGATTATCATCTGAAAATTCGAGTTGAGTTAAAAACATTCATTTAATGTATGAATCAGCGCAAGAGGCGTCTAGAGACAACAATAAAACTTCATTTTGAATAAACTCTCGAATAAAAATTCATAATAACAGTCCATTTGAAATGAAACATTAAATTAATTATTCTCATTAAATTTTTAAAAGCAATTTGACTGAATGGTGATACGTATACACAAACTCGTCGGGAGACAATCTCATGAAATTTAACGATTTAATATCGTTACAAATATCAGTTACTGTTATCGTTGCTGCAAATAACGTTATGAGATGAAGCTGTGTATTAGACATTGTAGTTATCGTTATTTTTCCTTTTATAAGGCACTGGTGGCCGCGGTTTCATTCGCATACTAGAAAAACAACGTCTTCTTCCCTTTTCTTTCCTTCTTAACTCTCCAGATTCACCACCCACACAAAAGTGGCGTTTCGTAACTTTTTTGATCTTCATACTTACAATCAGTCTTGTTTCGCCATACATTTCTCCGAGTAAAAACACCCATACATACATAACATCACGCCTGTATTCCCCGAAAAGTCAGGTAGAGGTGTACCTTTAGCACACCCACATTTCGCCAGTTATGTTTAAGTCCCATGTAATAGGGGGCGAGCCTATTGCCATCAACCGGGCACAAATCCGGACTCCAGGCTGCTACCGAGAAATTCCAGATGGTAAAACCCGGTCCTGGTTTTACCCGGTTGTTCGGGTAAAAAGTATACTGTATTCTATGTCTTAGTCTACCTATGTATCATCTTAATCCGTTCAGCGGGTAATGTGCGATTGAGCAACAAACATACAATTCATAACGTCACCAACATCCAAACTAACGAAAATTTTATATTAGTTGGATGGTCACAAAAAAAAAACAAGCTACAACAAACAATAACAACAATAACACCAGCAGCAATTATAGTCACGTTTGTTAAGTACGGATCCCTGATGGATATTACCGATCTTGCGATTCCTGCAGTTTACACTGAGCGCATAGAAACTGTATTGATGACGTCCGTCCAGCCACGAGCTGCCAACGCGACGCGACGCTGCGAAATTCGACATTAGCTAATAATTATTTTAATACGTATTTTTGTCATTCCATATTCTAGCATCGAATAGGTTTCACCAATTTTAATTGTAATAATTTCGCTTAAAACAAAGTAGTTTTATAATAACTTTGGGTTTTTTTTCGATCCACCGTCTGCAGTTTACGTAATTCGTTATTTTAAATTTATGTTTTAGACGTAATTTTATTTTTAACAGTAAGTATTACATAATTCGACACAAACTTTAATTCCCCTATTTAACCTGCACCCTAATTGCGTAACACACTATCAATCACAATCTGAATCATTTTGAAGCCAATCTATTGCTTCATAAGTTGGAAAAATGTCTGCTTAGCGTAAAAACGCAATGAATGTTGTTGAATTGTCAAAATGAAAGCCATTCCTATTGTTAGTGTATTACGCAATTACCCCGCTGTTTAGAGGATGAATTTTCAAAAATCGTTGATTAGTTTTCCTTAAAATTCGTGATTCTATTGTTCTTAAATTTCATGATTCTATTGTTCTTAAATCTCATGATTTTATTGTTCATAAATTTCATTATTCTAGACCCAGCGGCTTAGGCAGTGCGTTGTCTGTCAATGAACTAAAGAATTTTATTTTGTAGAAGATTCTGTAATAAACTCAAAGTCAAACTAAATAACAAGACAAAAAAATTACAGGCATTTATGAATTGTCAAGGGGTCAGTCAGTCAGAAAGATGAAGCTAGTTGCCCATTCCAAAGTGTAGTAGGTACCTATGGTGAAGAACGGGGAAGAAACTCCATGGACACTCTTTTAAATCAAAATATGGTTACAAAATATTGGTTACATCATTCATGTTGAAATTATGCATGTGAGAACGATGCAGAACGTTAAAAACGTCCGTAATATAAACACAAAAACAATTCAAATATTAAATTAAATTAAAATAAGCCGTAGCAGCCAAGAAATGACCAGTCCCTACTGACGGCGCCCGTTCACGAACATGACACATGGATTAGCACCATTCAGTTCAACCATTTTGAAGGGAACTTAATGAACTTGAACTTTCTAGGTGGAGGAAGGGGTGGTAGTAATCAACCTCCTAAAATGATACTACGTAGCTTAAAAAGGCTCAACGCTTAAATCAAACTTGATTGATCTGACGTTAAGCCCCTGATCAGATCAATTTATGCCTCATCGAACACGAATTCGGAAATCTGACTACCGCTCTACTTTTACACTTTTCGCCCATACGCCCAACTATTCACTGGAAGAGCTTAAATGGCAGACTTTCCCCATTACTATTAATAATTAGTAGATGGCCCATTGGATAAGGCCTAACTCTCATGCACTAGGCTGTGGGTTCAAATCCGGGCAAGTCCTATGTGACTTTTCAATTGATAAGTACTTTCTAAGCTTATCTTAGGCATCACTAATATCGGTGACGGGAAACATCGTGAGGAAACTAGGACTTATACTCGTAACTAATTTAAGTCTGAAATCGCCAACCCGTCTTGAGCAAGCGTGGTGATCAATGCTCGTGCCTTGTCTGTATCATTTTTTTAATTTTTTTATTTAAATAACACATACAACTATCATCACAGGCTTACCTAATACAATAGTGTAGTTATAATGAACAACTTAGAGTAATTTTACAAAATGCGGCCCCTGTGAATTCATTCAGAGTACAATTGAATCATAAAAGACCTTCGCCCTGTAACATAATCAGGCCTCCTCTCTGTGAGAGGGGATGGACTGTAATCTACCAAGGGGGCAAAGTGCGGGTTGGTAGATGTCACATGTCTTAAAATTTTTGGTTCTAGGACATGCCGATTTCCTCACGATGTTTTCCTTCACCGTTTTGTGAGTAGTGGTGATGAAATTATTTACACAAAGTAAAGCGCCTGTCTGAGTTCGAACCCGATCTACAACTCATAAGGCTCCTTCGCCCTATAGTGAGACCATAATAGGCTGGTGTTAAGAGGATAAATGACAGTCGTATCATAATACACATTTTCGGTTTCACTGAAACCAAAACAAGTCAAGAAACAGACTTTCACTAGTTAGAGCTTCTACAAAGAGGTCGTAAGACTTTACTGCTTGTTTGCTTGCGCGTTAAATTCGTTTAAACTAGTTATTTGTTAAAATATTTCACTTTCTAAACTTCATTTCGTCCAATATATTCAAAAACCTTTGGAAATACGACGACGCCGTCGCGTAGTAATAATTTGCGGTATTAAACGCTAAATAAATAGTGAGAAAATACATAACTCGCACATAAAACTCAGGACATAATTAATTTCGAGGTATTTAAATCAAATATTTTTAATTAAGTTAAAAAATTTACTTAAAAAAAACGAACAGTATTTATTTCAGGGTACGCCTATAGTGTTAGTAACAATGGTCTTTAAAACTAGTGTTAGTAGACATACAAGTTTCATTTAGTGTGGAGTTTCATCCAATGTCGCAGCATTGGAGACTCCCACTTATCTGTGAATAAACTCAAGATACTGTTGGTACTGCCACGAAGATGAGCAAACAGAGTAGCGCTTCTTTTACGTATGATGGCCGCAAAACCATATGTATGCCTTTCCGCAAACATCTTTGCCGCGCTAAATCACCATGACAGTCTCAACAGTATCCTGAGTGCGTTATTATATTGGACACGTAGATCGCTAACTATAACTACTTCACAGGCTGCAAGTGTAAAATGACGAGCAAAAAGATTTAAACAAAGTAATCTTGATCGCCTATGTACATCGCACAAACCTGCGGGCCAGCACGTGACTTTATTATCTTTCAAATCGTCAGTAACCCAATGACCCAAGTACAATATGTTGCAATGTTGTTGTAGGTTTGTGTAACAGTATGTTCGCTCGGAAATTTACAAAATGCACGACTGAATTAAAGGCTACACAGTTTACAGCGGTCAGTCGTTCTATACATGCAGTCTGTGGGTCAGCTACACGCAGAGGGCATACAGCGCCCTGCGCGTTCAATACAATAATTCATTCAGAGTGTTGATGGTGTTTCCGCGCTACTGCAGTGCTTCCGGCATGTTTGGAGAGGCGGGAATAGATGGCTTTCACGCCATCATGCACAAGCGATGCCCCTCCATGATGCGCAGGGTACACGCCAGGCCAAACAGCATCCTGAATGCTATAGCAGATAAGCGGTACAGCCCCATATTCGGACATAGGATACGCCTACACGGCACTGTGTCGTAATAATAAATATATAATAGTTGGTGATGTTTCTCTGGTAGATATAAGTACTAGGACTAGTTTCTAAGTCTTGAGTATAGTAACCAAATGGACGTCGTCGTGAATGGCCTGAAATAATAGTAGATTCTACAACAAGTGAAAAAAAGGGAATTTAGTTCGACGGACTAAGTTGGATCCCGAGAGTAGTGAAGGATTCTAAGTTAGAATCCTGAGCGGGGCGAGGGATACAAGGACCGATATGTTTTTTTTTTCACGAGTTTTATATTCTACTTTTTTGGGTTCCGTAGTCAACAAGGAAACCTTATAGTTTCGCCATGTCCGTCTGTCCGTCCGTCCGCAGCTTAGCTCAGAGACTCTTAATACTAGAAAGCTATAATTTGGCATGGATATACATATTAATCACGCCGACAAAGTGGTAAAACAAAATCATGAAAAAAAAACATCACAGCTACGGAACCCTTCACTGCTCGTGCTCCGACATGCACTTGGCCAGTTTTACCATTGACTGAGAGAAAATAAATAGTTGTATAGTATTTATATTTATGACATTTTATTATATAATCGGTAATAAGAGAACAAAGGATTAAATATAAACATAAAAAATATAGTAAAATTAAAACAGTTTTCACTTTGAGTACGATTTTTAATTTTTATTTAGTTGTATAGCTTCTATGGAATAGCTTCATTCAGCCAGCCAGTCGATACTTTTAAGCACATTTTATTTATTTTGGGTACATAATTCGTATAATTCGTGCTTGTTCCAAATTGAAAATGTTTTTATTCACTCAGTGACTAAAAGAGAATTTTATTCACTGTTATCGATGAATCAAAGGCCCTTTTTCGAGTAAAAATGGTAAAAAATATATTTATGTTATTTTTATTTGTTTCACACTTTTAATGAACCGCAGTAAATCACTAGCAACCTACAAAAGACATCAAATTCTATATCTAATCAATTAATTTAATCTTTACAATATCCTATTCTACACAAAACCCTGAATAAAAATATCACAACTTTAAGAGTCTCGGTTTTCAGCCCTCCACAATGAATACATTAATCATTTTGTTTGCGGACCGGCCTCTGTAAACGCACCGATAGAAAGCCGATATCTGAGACCACTAAGATTCTAGTTAGTAAGTCTTACTAACTAGCTTACTCCCCCCACTTTATTTACATCCCGAGTGAATATAGACTCAAATACTTAGCCATGGACGTGTACCAACCTTATTGAATAAAATTACAATGGTCAACCAGTGGTTTTGAAATGTAACGAGTTGAGATTGAGTGCTTCAGAGGTTTAAATATCTGGTGATAGTCACCATAATTGCCAGAAGAATATATAGCACGAGATGTATTTCAATCACCACTGTTTGCAAACGAAATGGAAAGCACGAGATGTTTCTAATCTATATTCTACAATATATTAATATAAAAATCAATTGCCATAAATGTTTGTGCGCGCATCACTTCAAAGTGGTTGCACTTATTAGGCTAATTATTTTTTGTTGTGTTTGTAATTGTCAGGACAAGGTTTGTACGAAAGATTTTTTTTGGAAAATCCACTTTTTCTTTATACAGTGTCCGTGTGGGTTTTTGTTTTATGTTATCCGTAGAAAGCAAATAGAAAAAAGAAGAAATAAGGATTTTTGAGTATGAATGTGGATGGCTATGAGAGTAGCGGAAGACCAAAAAACGATGGATGGACTGTATGAAAGATGATATGGCTAGAAAGGGGGTGAGTACCGAGATGACGACTAATAGAGAAGTATGGAAATAAAATATGTATATGTTTTGCCGACCCCAAACATTTTGGGATAAATGCAGGAGAATGATGAGAAAGCAAAAGGGAGGGTACTTAAGGCCTGATTTTTATTACTACCTCACCTAATGTTAAGCTATTTTAAGCATTCAAAAGAGTGTTGTTACTGTACTTAAAACAAATAGTAGAATATTGAGTTAGTCCCCAACAAACGGTTTACCTATATTTATTTATTTATTTTAGTACTTGCAGGACTTACAGCTAATAAAAACAGATAAAAAGGAAACCATAGTCACTAGAAAGCCAATTACAAATCTTCAAGTATAGACTTATAATAATAATTTATGGTGTGAGCACAAAAACAAAAAACATGGCTTTAATTAAAATAAGAAGCAATATATATAAATACTTGGTTTACAAATATGAGTGAAATAATATAGAAAATAATACAAACAAAATCAAATAATATAATCTTAATAAATATAATCTACTTAAAAAATTGAGGCTTAAGCACCTTCTGGCCGCATTCACACTAATTGTGAATGGATCAAAATCTTAATCATCTAAAAACATTATTAGACAAAGTGGACAATCCCTTTATAAGGCACTGGGTACCAAGGCACGTGCCAGCGTGTGTTGGGCTCCGTATTTTTTCTTTGTTTTAGTTTTGTGAAAGTTTACTAACATAGTTTTTTTAAGTAATTGTTACTAATACTATATGGATTGCGATTGTGTGTCCGAAATAAAAAATGTATATATATATAAATTCCTTGCATATATCATTGAAATTTCTGCTTGTGCGCAATATAACTGTTTTGCCTATAATTCGAAGATGAGGTACACGTAAGGGTGGATTAAAACGAAGTGCTTTACTTGGCACTTTAAAATATATTTTTACAATAACTCAGGGTTATCAATTTTTATTGAGGATTTTCAAAAACTCAACTCAAAGCATTTATTTTAAATAAACCAATTACCGGCACTTTTGAATTGTCAAGGGGTCGATCAGTCAGAAAGATGAAGCTAGTTGCCCATTCCAAAACGTAATAGGTATCTATGGAGAAGAACGGCCAAGAAACTCCATGGACACTCTTTTAAATCAAAATATGGTTTCAAAATATTGATTACCTCATTCATGTTGAAATTATGCATGCGAGAACGGTGCAGAACGTTAAAAGCGTCGGTAATATACAGACAAAAACAATTCAAATATTAAATTAAATTAAAATAAGCCGTGGCAGCAAAGAAATGACCAGTCCCTACTCACGGCGCCCGTTCACGAACATCAAGAATAAACAGTCGCAATTTTACGTCGATCTACCAGTGCGTGGTAGGAGATGATACTTCTTACAGAGTCCAAGATAACAGGTTGACTGATATGGAATTCTTTGATGAAAGCAAAGATATTTTATGAACCCTCTTTGGATGTTTTCCATTCGGTCAATGTATTTATGATAACGTGGATTCTATATCTGAGATGCATACTCTAGCTGATTTCTTACAAAAGTGCAATATAATATTTTTTGTGTTTTATCATCAGTAAAACACTTAGCCTAAGCACCTTAGCACAAGCCGTCTTATTCGATCTAACTTTAGCCCGAGTCTAAACCTTCGACCCATTTTTTGTATTTCGAACTTTATTCCGACTTTAATAAAGTTCTTAATAAAAAGTTGACCACCTAAGACCGGACTAAGTTGTCAGTTTTGTAAAACGAACTGCATTTCGGTTCCTAACCGGTTCGGTTCGGTTCGAGTATTTCGGTTTCGGAACCTATTCTTAATTCAAAAACAGGCTTGATGGTTTAAACTATGTCTAAAGAAAATCCTTGTATTGTAATAAGACCGAAGGAGTTTAGAGGCTCTCTGGCTCTGTATTATTTACAACTATTACTAATATTGTTGTAGATCATAATTTTGGCCATCGCTTTTCTAACATGATAAGTACCGTCATAAATCATTCTATAATAATATATAATTTTGTTATAAAAGGGACATGTTATAACCTCACCATGAATCATAATTTGCGTGGCACGAAACTGATAATCTGAATAATTTATGTTTTCATGCATGATCGTAGTAATTGATAGCATGTAATATTTATAATGCCTGTCTCGCTGGTCAAGTGATCGCAACCGCTGTGCTAGTGATGCTAAGTATGAGGTCCTGGGTTCGATTCCCAGGTCGGGCAAAGTGTTATCCGATCTGGAATTTTTCAGTAGCAGCCCGGAGTCTGGTTTTGTGCCCGGTTGTTGGCAAAAGGCTCGCCGCCTATTAAATGGGACTTAAACATAACTGGCGAAATATGGGTATACTATAGGTACCTATACCTCTGCTCAACCCTTCGAGGAAACAAGGCGTTATGTTATTTTATCTATACCCTACTATAGATTCAGACGAGATAAACATTTATTACAACAATAGACAAATTAATTATCGCAATTCATATTTTTATAAAATCAATTCTAAAACAGCTTTTGGGTTTGACGTTTACAATTGAATAAAAAAGTTATGATAAATTGTATAAGTAATTTGAAAATCCCTAAAAATCTAACGAATGAAAACAATAAAAGTAACTACAAAAATAGATATCTGTATGTAATGTAACAATTGTACAATTTATCATTACTTTTTAGTATACGGGTCAAATTAAATTAACTAGCAAAACTCCACAAACATTATCATTACCCATCACGCCTGCAGAGTTTCGCTAGCTAATTTAATTTGACCCTGAATAATAGATTTCTATGTGATAATATTTTCGATAGGTTTAAACTTCTGTGGATTAAACACTAAGAATATATTTTTAACAAGTTCAAGAGCGATTTTACGGATACTAAATGGTTTGGCATACCTAACTATATTATATGTTCATATTCATATTCATATTCATATCTTTATTTGCATTCCATAATGTAGGTATAAGGTGTTATAAAGGCTTAAAGCTAAGGTACAATTACGGACCCTGACATAGGGCACAGCAAAAATTATAAAATTAGTTCATAAAATCAAATAAAATAAAATTAAAAATCAAATAAAATCGAATAAAATTAAATTAGAGATAAAATTAAAATAACAAATTAAAGTAACAAACAAAAAATTTTAAGTATGTTCTTATCATTAATTGAGATCCGTTAATAATAATTGTTTGATAAGGTCAATAAAATTAAACATAATGTCATATTATAATAATCAATAATGTAATCAATAATAATGTAATCAATTCACCCTTTAGGGTTTAGCATTTTCCCTTTAGGACAAGATAATTAAAAACTTCCAACACTTTTAGATAGTAACAACATAGAAATAAGATGCGGCAATAACAAAGAAGTTGTTAAATATCATGACAAGCTAAAAGTTAAGATCGGGTTACCGGTTACTTTTAAATATTTTGTAACTTGTTACCGAAGATTATACCAGAAAAATATGATCTATAAAGGGGATGAAATTAACTAAAAGGAGACTCAAGACTTAATAAATAGGGTGTCGTATTCACTGCTTGTTTTGACACAAATCGTTCGGAAATTCGTAGCAACAGAGGATTGAAATCTCTATTCAACGAGAGCCTATCGGAATTAAAATAAATAATTATTTGTTATACTAGTATCCCGCCCCTGCTTTGCACGGGTGCAATGGCGACACGTCAAAAGATAAAGTTTTTTTTTTGCTTACTAGCCTTCGGCGTCCCACTCCAGCATGCTTAGTATGGCCATGGAAGACCAAATGACAGATTGTAGAAAGATTTCTACGGCGCGATGTCAAATTTCAAGAAAAGAATTACTTTTTGTTAAGAAAGTGATTTGTCTATTCTTCGTAGAGATAGAAGTGGTCATGATACGCATGCTAGGCAAAGGCCTACCCTTCTCGTTTTATCTTAATAAATAAATCAATTTTATCTAAATAAATAAATAAAATAAATAAATCTTTCGCTTGCCCGCGCGTCCTCCGTCCAGTATTTTTTTTATGTGTTTAAAACATAAACCTTCCGGAATAAATGCTCTGAATTATGGAGAAAGCCGCATTACAACCAATTGTGTAGTTTATAGTTTAGAATATAGGTTCTTAACCGTATTTTACCCATTGCCCACTCTGAGAATGTTTTTTTTCTAGAACCCCTCTTTTTTTTACATAACATCTGTCGCGAATTTCAAACAGCTATTGCTATTATATAGTCGTAAGATCCCATTTCAACGGCCCTTAATTTTCTCTGGGTCTTCTACTGACCCCTGAAAGTCTCAAACGCCTACGAGGGGGCGTTATAGCCCACGTTGAGAACCTATGGTTAAGTTAAAACATCTAAGTGGTCACATAGACAGACACAAAAAGTGACTTTGTTCTGTACTGATATCTAAGATGGTTGGCTAAGCATCTGAACTATTTTAATTATTACCTAAAATGTCTTAAGCCCATTATTATGAAATATGACTCAATTCTCAAACTAAATTACCAAGTGAATGGCATACGTATTTGCTTCATTAATACACTCAGTACTTTTGCTAATTAAGTACTAACATTAATCAAAGCGTGAACGGGTCTTTACGACCCTCATGGGCAGCGGTAGGGTTGGTCTTGTAGCCACAAAACTTGACGTTTGACTGTCAACCTGTTGCATAATGGCCGTTATATACCACAAGCTCTAAGTTACGCTTAAGCTAGAGTTTCCTAACACTGCGGTGACCGCCACATAGCGTCCGCAATTTACCAAATGACTCACTGAAACGTTATTTAATAAAATATGTTGGTGTGTTTTCATAGAGAGCGTTTATTGACACCGTAAAATAAAACCCTGGTGCCATAATTTTTATGACTGCCGTCATGTCACTGCGGCCGTTATGTAGCGGCCGCCGCTCTTAGGAAACCGTAGCTTTACACGAGCAATTTTTCCAGCAATTAATGCCCGGCATCATTTAAACTCAACTCAACTCAGAGCATTTATTTTAGCTAAACTATTTACAGGCACTTTTGCATTGTCAAAGAAGTCGGTCAGTCAGAATGAAGAAGCTAGTTGCCCATTCCAAAGCTTTGTAGTTTCCTATACAGAAGAACGGTCAAGAAACTCCATGGACACTCTTATAGACTATATTGTTACAAAATATTGGTTACATCATGAATCTGGAATTTATTTTTATATGTGAGGACGATGTAAAAGGACATGCAAATTTAAATCGGCCAGAGTATAATAAAAGCAGGAAAAAACAATTCAAAAATAAAATCATTCAAATAAGCTGTCGCAGCTAAGTGACACTGGCCAGTCACAACTGACGAACGAGTGGACGACGCTTTCCGGAGATAGTGGAACATTGTAGTGTCAAAGTCAAAGTCAAATCATTTATTTCGAAATAGGCACATAAGAGGCACTTTTGAACGTCAGAATTTACAAAAAAATAGAATTGATTCTAGTTGCCCCTTCCAAAATGTAGTTTCATATGGAGAAGAATGGGCAAGATACTCCACCGTTACTGTTTTACAATATTATGTACACATTAATTATATAATTATATGTGAAGACGATGCACCTAGAATAAAATTACTATACCACAATAGGTAAAAAGAATTAAATATAACACAATGACAGGTTAATTAATTATGAGATAGATACATGGTGCTCACATATTTACAAATATTGAAAAGTAAATGGTTTTTCCAAAATTTCAGAAGTAATAATTTAGTGTGTGAGTTGAAGTAGTCACATAATGTAAAAATCAATGTCATAAAAATTATAAATTATACAATTAAATTAGCAACCAGTTTGATTTTGTCTAGAGCATTTCCAGAGAATGCTCCAATTATTTAGACAATATTATCTCTTATTACTCCATTTTAATATTACCCTGTTTATTCAGCTCAATATGTTGTGGCGGTAGGTAACTATTACTGGGAACAGTAATTGACATCACAGTAAATTGCTTGATGTTGTCATTACGAGATTGGACCAATATTACCCAGGATCTCCAGTCGATAGAGCTCATTTTTCATCAATGTTTTACTCTCTGTCAAGTTAGTCATCCATGTGGTTTTGTGGGGCATAGTTTAAAATACAAGATTACTGTAAACTCTATAAATAATAAATTATTTTTAAAATATATGACTCACTCGACTGCTGTCAAGATATATATGCAATGCAACATGAAATGTAACAACAAGGTGATTTTGTTTCAACGTTAATTCGTGTTATGTTTCTCTTATGTGTACCCACCAAATAATGGTCGTTGCACACCTAAATTGTACAACCCTACTGACAGCTATATTATTTAATTCAACAAACTGTGGCAGACACAGGTACCCCCAGTTATAATTTCTTTTTAAATTAAAACCTGTCTCTTGAGAAATCTTGCTCAGTGAACTTGCGAACTTACCCAATATTGTAGGTAATCTAAAGTTTACTCAGACTCTATGAATACAATATAAAAGGTAACACTAAAATATATATTTTATGGTAGAAGTATATAAAAAAGGAAGAGCTCATACGGCATCAAAGAATTCGTCCGCATCGCTGTCAATAGGAAAAGTTCCCAAAAGGCTGGTAACATTGCCACGTTTAATAAAATACATACTCAGACTGAAGTAACTTATGTAAATTTTTTGCAGGATAGCATGAAAATACGAGCGGTCACCACTCAATATGAGAAACAGAGTTATTTATCTTCAAAATGTGACGACAGATACTTTTGATATTCGAATTTGTGTCTCTGTATATTTATATTCGTTCCTTCTGCCTTTGAGGGGAAATTGGAAAAAGTTGATGCATTGATGCGATAGATATAGAGAAAATAAGATAGCGCATGTGGTAACGTTAGCCATGAGAAATAATATATTTTTTTATTTTGAACTAGTAGCGCCCCACAGTTTCACACGGATATTTCTCGATCCTGTGTGAATATCGGGATAAAAGTATTCTATGTGTTAATCCAGGTTATAAACTATCTGTGTGCCGAAATTTATCCAAATCCATTCAGCCGTTTTTGCGTAATTGAGTAACAATTATCTACACATTCTAACCTTCACATTTGTAAAATTAAGTAAGATAGTTTTTTTTGTTTTTTTTTTTTTATGTTGAAAACAAAACAACACTTCTTAAATAAAGATTTATTGTGAGTTTATTCATTCGTCAGTTCATGAAGCGCATTTCCAAGCGCTTCTTCGACTCCGCGGCCTCACATCGCAACCCTCTGGTTGTCGAGGCTGCCAGATATGCCCCCTCCCGCATTAGTCGTACCCGCCGTCCAAGGCATGCCCTGTCCGACCCCGATGACCCCATAACCCTCCTCCAGGAGAGCAGTAGGGCCACCAGTACAGTACACAAGAACAGACCGCCATCGTTTTGACCTCGCCGCCGAGGTCCTACGCGACGCCCCCGACGTA
This sequence comes from Griposia aprilina, assembly GCA_916610205.1. Taxonomy (NCBI): domain Eukaryota; kingdom Metazoa; phylum Arthropoda; class Insecta; order Lepidoptera; family Noctuidae; genus Griposia; species Griposia aprilina. The sequence continues at coordinate 4,130,678 of OU744285.1, read as the reverse complement.
ATTGTCCCCCCCCCCCCCCGACCCTTGCTCGACGACGTGCCAGCCCGCGCCGTAGCTGAGCCTGTAGTTTTAAATTCCCCTGTTAATAATAATATTATCTCGATCCAGCCTGTCTCATCTTGCTGCCCTCCCCTCAGTGACGCCCTAAGCCGAGGTTCGTACCCCACAGGGGGTGCCCTTAGCGTGCGGTCACCTAATTTTTAAGTATTTTTCGCCCCTGGCTGGAGGCTTTAAGTTAGTAGCTTAAGGCACCCACAGGTTTGCCCGGTTAAGTAGCCAGGACCTTAGTGGTCATAACTACGAGCTGACCAATAGGAAAAAAAAACAAAAAAATTAGTTTATTCATTGGATTTGACGTTTAAAAATACTTTTTGGACACACGATGTTTTTTAAAAGAGCTGTTTCTTATTTTTTAAACAGGAAGTTTGCTTAACCGAATTTTAATTGATATTGAAAATTACCCAAATGTACAGGATCAAAATTATGTCATCATTCCTGAATCCATACTAACATTTAAATGCAAAACTAACTCTGTTTGTTTGTTACCATTTCACGCCTAAACCACTAAACTGATCATTATGAAATTTGACAAATAGGTAGGAAGGACGTAGGCTAGTTTCCATCCTGGGTATTTGTTTATTTTTTTTACCTATACTAATAATATAGCTGAAGAGTTCGTTTTTTAATTGAACGCGCTAATCTCTGGAACTACCGGTGGGATTTGAAATAGTAGATTTTTATACAAGGAGCTAAAATTACCCATTATATACGAGGTAGTTTTACTCCCGAGCTGTTGCGAGGGAGTAAATAGAAACCGAGTTACAACGGTTTTTTAGCGCCGTGTATTAGTTACACTTTTTACTACGATTGCGAGAAAATCAAATAATCCAATACGTACAATATTAAATTTCATCTGTAGCCGCAACGCAATGCACGCGTTCTACCGAACAGACCGCCGCTTCTAGTTCCATTTTCAAAAATAAAATGTTCTTCTTTTTTTATGAAACAGGAATAAGTCGAGTATTTATTCATGATTATTCTACTTATGAATAAATACTTTTTCGTTTTTGTAGGCTCGTTGGTAACAGAAAATCTAAAAAGAAACTTTTTCCCCTAGAGGAAAATAAGTGATTTTGTCCCCGCTCTGGTACGCTACAATGACGGACCTTTTAAGCAAGAGAAGTGGAAAATGATTTTTGAATTTGAAAGCCCAATTCTTGAGGAAGGGCCATTTAACATCACGCAATGATATTCAAATTGCCAACGATTTGCGATTCCTCGCGAATAAAGTCGCGGGCAGAGCTGGTGCAATTTTAAAAATACGCAGACAAAGTCGCAGGCGAGAGTGAGTAGGTAAAGTAGAAAAGTTAGCATATCTCCTTATGTAAAGTACCCTAAAATTAAACGTGACCAAACTTCAGACAAACAAAACATATTTACGAATAACTAAAGGTTAATTTCAACTAATTAAGAATCCATTAGAATATTACTGAAAAGGTAATAAACTTAGTTTGAAAAGTGCATCAACGATAACCCTACCTATTTTTGACGATTTGAAAAGAAAAAACTATCGAGTACTCAGACAAATTAACTTGTAATTTGATCTAGCTTTTGCCCGCAACTTCATCCGTGTAGATTTTGGAATTTCCAATCAGCACACCAATTCGGGTACCACACAGTCTGAATCATTTTGAAGTTTGAAGCTAATCTATTCAAAAAATGTGTCTGCTCAACAACGTAATTAACGCAATGAATGTTGTTGAACTGTCAAAATGAAAGCTATTCCTACTGTTACTGTGTTACGCAATGACTCGCTGGTTTCACCCCATTTCACTCTTTAAAGGGGTGACAAAAAAGTGTGCCGTTGCGTTTTTCGGGGTTCAAGCTATCTCTATACAAAATGCTATCAAAATTGGTTCACTAGTTTACCCGCCTAATCGTACCTGACAGACAGACAGGGACACTTTTTGTAGCGTTTTTAGTGAAATGAATAATTAATTAAAAGGGTTGCGTTTTCATATTTTTGTGTAGGCCTGTTTATAGTCCCCGAGGGGGTGAAACGGATACAATGGAATGAATACAATTTAGTTTACTTACTACAATTAATTATCAAGTTCATTATTATCTTCTAAGTACTTTACGTGAAGTACGGGTGATTATGATAATTCCCGTTTTGACCATTTAATATTAGCTAAGCCCCTGTAAAGTAATGAGTGTACGGTACGGTGTTGTCTGTATTAATAATATTTAATTCTATTGCCCAAGATTTCGTACGACTCATTCAGCAGGTGAAATTCGAAAAATGCTTCCCAGGAGCACATTTTATCATACCACATACAAACATAACATCACGCCATGTTACCTCGAAGGGTTGACTGAGACCCATAGTACATACATCCACATTTCGCCAGTGATGTTTAGTTCCATGTAATAGGGGGCGAGCCTATTACCACCAACCGGGCACAAATCCAGAGTCCGAGCTGCTACTGAGAAATTCCAGATAGAAAAACTAAATAAGACTGAGCCCGACTTGGGATCCGAACCCAGGACTTCATGTACGTCAGTAAAGCTTGCTACCACTAGACCAGACGAGGGCATGAAAGAAATGCAGGCATGCATGATTTTTAAAAATCCTCCCTTAGTGCTTACTTTCGCAGTACGTATAAGGAATTCTTGTGCAAATCAGATGTTTCAAAAAGGGCCAGGTCTTTAAGAGAGAAATCCTTAGAATTCGGGAAAAATACAGATAATTCATTTAAATGTATACTGTTGTGGTAGTTAATGGATAGTTATCAAATTATTTTTATCGACTTTCAACATGGCCTCTCACCGATTTAGTTACTCAGAAAGAGAACTGTCAGCTGTCACAACAGTGTCAATAAACATGGCAAACGTCATTAATCAGCTTACCGCCGTTACAAGTTTTTGTTGTGTGTTGCAATTTCAAGTGTAATTTCTTGTGGTTTACCAGCAAACAAAGCCATTTTAAAGTAATTGGACAGTTGAGAACTGTTTTAAATGTGTTTCCCTATTTTTAAGTACAGTGTACAAGGACCTGGGGACCTGGCCCATGCTCCATACATTTTGGATCATCTCCTTTTATGCTTCTAATATTTTTATTCAGTAGATTATTGTAACGAAAATAAATCCAAACTAATATTATAAATTCGAAAGTGTGAAAGTGTCTGTATGTTACCTTTTCACGCCTAAACCACTGAACGGATTTCGATAAAATTTGACAAGGAGATAGATGACATAGGCTACTTTTTGTCGCGGTACTATGTTCACGTGGTATAATTCCCATCATCCAAGCGGGCGAAGCCGCGGGCAGAAGCTAGTAATAAAGAAATCCTTCTTGATTGGCACGTCTTATCACCACATACGTATACATGTATGTATGTATATATACTCTTAACTTTAATCTCCTAAACGTATCGCCATGGACAAGTGATTGGTCTGAGACAACATCATTTGCATGTTGATCACAAGCAATGACGTCACGGCAGGGTGAAAGGGGTAAAATAGATCACATACAAAAATAAATAATACACATAAGAGAAAAAGTGTTAGGGACTAACCACACTTATTCAGCTCTGTTCAGGTTTTGTCAATAGAAAACAACAATTTTATACGGAATGCTTACGCATCCGGAAAGCTGAACGGATGCGTACGCATTCCATACAAAAACGTTGTTTTCTATGGATAACAACTGAGCAGAGCTGAATAAGTTTGGTTAGTCCCTTAGTGTAGTAAAAAATTAAAACAAAATTCGATAACAGATGTTTTTTTAACGCGTTGTGTTACTCTTAGAACGGTGTGTCAATAGGGATGTTAGTGAAAGTCTATCTATTTAAAAGATATTGAACAGTGATATGATATGTCAAAGGCCACTGCAAAAATATATCGATGTTTTGCTACAAATAAAATAAATTAAAAACTTTATTACAGACCACATGATTCATAAAAAACACACAATATAAAAAAACAAAAAAAAAACACAACATTAAATTGGTTAAAGGTTTAATTTTATCAAACTATCATGGAGAAAATAATTGTTTTTGATCTTGCAAAAATCTTCGGATATATTGTTAAAATAATTTGAGTAAAGTTCTCTCTTGCTTACGCACACAAAATATTTAAATTACTTACCGTTATAAAATAATGGGATCACATAATTATTTGCACTTTCTTAGTTAATTCGTTAACCACACAGCTGCTCTTAGATTCTGCAGCGGCTCGAGATAAGACACGAGTAGTAATTACTGAGACATGAGCGAGATAAGACATGAGCGGGATGAGACATGAGCGGGATACGACTGAAAGAAGTCTGTTTTCTGTTAAACCTCTTAATTGGAATTGTCTCGTTAGCCTTTCTGAGTGTTTTCCGAACCTCGGTACAGATTTAGTTTCGTTTTTTCGTTTTCTGTTTATCCGTTTTAGAATTTCTCTTTTATTTATTTCTTAATAGCAACTGCCCGCGGCTTCGCCCACGTGGATGTCGGAAATTATCCCACAGAAACGAACTACCGGGATAAAATGTATCCTACGTGTTAGTCCAGGTTATAAACTATCTGTATTCCAAATTCCATCTAAATCCGTGCAGTAATTTTTTGCGTGTAACAAACATCCATCCATAAATGATAAACGATTTTATTTTTATTAATAGGTTTGTACAAACACTTTTACACGTCAATCATATTTTTAAAACTAGATGAGGTCGGCGTTTCCTATCTGAGTACTCTGAGAAGAAAGGCCGAAACAAACTCACAGGTCACAGTCTCTTTTAAAGTCCAGACATAATCTTGGTCAGATCATGTGAAGACCATGTAGATTTGTGTCCGAAATGGTCTTTTGAGGAAAACCCACACAGATTGAGTGGACCTGTCGTGCAATCGTGCAGCTCAACTCAGAATTTAAAGAGCTCAACGATTCGACGAAGAATACCAAAGAAAGAATATTTGGGTAGGCCACAAAAATTACTCAAACTGCCAGACTATGATTAAAACTTGCTGAGAGGAGTAAAAAAGCAACAATGGCCCACATAGTCTTCACATTCACAATATTAAAATAATAATCAATCTAGCCTACATGCTACTCACATTCAGAGACAGTTTCCTCTTTAAATGTCATCAAAAATATCATATGTTATGTCATGTAAATGAATAAAAATGACATTATCCATCCATCCATCCTCACAAACTTTTACATTTATAATATTAGTAGGATAGGATAAAGACTGTGTATGAAGTTAACATGTTGAAGTTGACATTAATACACTGGGAATGCAATCGTGAAAATACGGAATTGACCACAGTAGATATTATATTAAAACAGTAACGAATCAATTACTTATCTCTTTTTAATTAGTTTAACTAATCTAAATCTAAATACAAAAGTCATTTATTCAAACTAGGCAGAGAATCACCACTTCTTGATACTTTAGCTGGAAAGAACAAGCGGCGCAACAAACTCCCCAGTAGCACAGCTGTCTGTTCGGTTAGAAGAACTTCATTCTATACAATAGTGTGTAAAGTAATTAACAAAACAAAACAATACCCATCCTAAAAACTGACCCCGGCAAGAGTAGCTTAATCTCACCAATTCTCATCGAAGCAAAATAGCCCTTGCAAACAGGCGCGACGCGACAGCGTGACGCGAATCTGGTAGAACAATTTCTATGAAAACTTCATTAAAAAAAACCGTTTCACACAAACAACAAAAAACGCCTTTATTTTTTATAACTAAGTAGAAGTACTGCTGCCTTTTGTAACTTCTCTTTTTTATACCGTTGTTATTTTTACTTTGGGACGTTACATAAACTTTGTTTGTGATAGTCCTTGATCCGCCATCACTGTTACTAATATATTTCAAATACCAGTCGAATGTTTGAACGCGCTAATCTCTGGAACTTCCAGACGGATTTGAAAAATTCTTGAGGACGGGCTACTAAATAGCCTCTTTAACATCACTCTAAGACCCATAAGAGCCGAAGAAAAAGAAAAAAAGCCAGAAAGAACGCTAAGTGGAAACGAAAAAATAGCGCGTGTGGGCGATGCGATGCGACTCGCTGGGTCGGGGGAACAAGAAATTTCACTTGAACGAAGTTGCGGGCAGAAACTAGTCTGTTATACAAAATTGTTTCGGCGATTTCGTTTTTTTTTTTTTTTTTTTAGGGACTGTCGCTTTGGGCTTAGTGCCTGTTCTATTCCGTACTTTTTACCTGTTTCGAGTGTTATAAAATAATGTATGAAATAAAAAATGCTTTTTAACATCCCAAAAAAATTACATGACATAAAGCTTTAAATATATTATTCGGCTTATTCAATGAGCACCACATACAGTCAACCGCGCGTCTATGTTAACAGTTTGAGTTTGACAGCAGCTTTATATCAAAGCAGTAGTTCTAGTGTGACTGACGTGCAGTTGAACGTACGAAACAGAAACAAGCATTGATCACCATGTTTGGTTACTGGTACTTTTTGACAGGCCTACAGTGTCCTCTCATACATATTAACAATGTAATATGAAAACATTGTAAAAGCAAAGTATTTTTAAAAGAGTAACCATGGAATTTTTTGCCGGCTCTTCTCCATAGGAAACAACCAATTGGAACCGCGCACCTAGCTTCTGACGTTTCATAAGTGCCCATGTAGGTTTATATGAAATAAAATATTTTGAACCAGCTTACCCGACAGACGTTGCCCTGTCAAAATTTCAATATGGTCTTAATTTCATACATATTTCGCATAGTAAAAGCACATTCAGTTTTTCCCGAATTTTACAATTTTCCGGGATACTGTTCAATATTTTCTTTCCATATAAACCTAATTGGGATTAACATATTATAAATTAAAGATGCTTTTCGTGTCTGTCTGTGTGACCGCGTTGTTCTTCTAAACTAAGCAACGGATTATGATGCGGTGTTCACCATGATTTAGAGAATTTATTCCGGAAGGTTTGTGTCTATAATAAACTAATATTAAACTAAAGAAAAGAAAGAAAGTAAAGAAAAAGAAAAAAAAGTGTAGAAATAAAAGAAAATAAAGAAGAAAAGAAATATCAATATTTTGTCAGGTCGTAAGAACCGAGCGGAGCAGGGCCGGGTCGTTAGTTTGTGATAAACAACAACACAAGATATTCTCAACTTTTACGATTGCACTAGAGAAATCAAAAAAAAAAAAACTCGTCTATAAAGCCAGCAAATTTTCTGATTACATGAAACTATATTCCCTTTTTTCGTATGCTCGGTGGCCATGCTCCGATATACAAGCAATTCACCTGGTCTCGACGGAACGAGATCACAGATAAAACATGTTTCAAGAAGATTTTAGCGATAAATGCGAAATTGTGGACTTAACTTGTTATACACGCAGGGTGTTCGGGAACATTTTAAAGTTATTTTGTTAATTTAAAATTTTGAGTAAACTTGATTCTATGATTTATAGTTTTAAGTAAACTGCTGTAAGCTGTTTTGGTATTATATTTTAAAACTCAAATTAAAACCCACAATGGAATTACCTTTTAATTCAATCTACACTATAATAATATTATAAAGAGGTATAATTTGTTAGTTTGTGTGTAGGGAAAATTCTTGGGAACTACTGAGCCGATTTCGAAAATTCTTTCACTAATGGGAAGCCAAGTGTCATAGGATATATTATTTTATGTTTAAATAAGAAATTTCACGCGGACAAAGTGCAGGCAGAAACTAGTGTGTAAGTGTAAGTGTGTGTGTGTGTAGCTAGATATATCTTCTTCTTATAAATAAAAATATATTGCTGTACATTAGTCTCGCTAAAACTCAAAAAACCGGCCAAGTGTGTGTCGGAGCATGCACAATGAAAGCTTCCGTAGTTGGGAAGAATTTATCCCAAGAACAAACTTAACATTGTAGTAGAAAAACATGTTGAAATTAAATGCTATTTTTCTATGAAATTCACCCCGGACGACGCCGGGCACGAACAGCTTGTACTAAATAAAAACAACACAGCAATAAAAAAAAAGTTCATAATACGAATTCAAACTAGCCTTTTATCAAACACAACAGTAAATAAAACTACCTTATGCAATTCATGTTCAACATCAACAAAATACTACTTACACATACGAAAAAGTGGGAACATTTTATTATCAAGCTTATTATGCAAACCGGGACATTCTCCATTGTGAGCTCCGCATTAATTTAAATACATTGTTGACACAACAAAACCTCAGAAAGTAGAGGTATTTTAAGTTTTAAAAGTATTTAAACAAATTTTATAAAGTATTCTATGCTTAAGAGATATGCTCCACCTGTTTAAAATTTTCATTGAAAAGTAGACGGTTCCTATTTCCCCGACTCCGCACTCTGACAGTTGTAAATTAAAATTCTTTTATTTCTTTGACATCATAATACAGAATTCTTGTTCTTGTGTACATGCTTTTGAAAGTCAGATTTAACTTTCTTTAATAGAATTTAACATGCTCTAGATGCTTGCTCGTTTGTATTTTCGGCAACCAATTACTGAAACAAGATTTGGTACCTAATAAATTAAGTTTTCTCATTGTTTTTGCTAAGCCGTTGGTCCCGGCTGTCATTCGTAGATCTTTGACACACGTTACGGGTAGTCAGAGGCCCAAAAGTCTGACAACCAGACTTACCAAGGGGTATCATGGTACCCAGTAACTGGGTTATGGAGGTCAGATAGGCAGTCGCTCCATGTAAAATACTGCATCCGGTAAGACTGGAAGCCAACCCCAACATACTTGTAGTTGGGAAAATGCTTGGCAGGTTGATGTTTTACCTGTTTTCTGAAATCAACAACACATTATTATGATTTTTTTTGCGTTAGGCGTTACATCATAAACATTTTAAATACACAAAAAAAAAGGGAAATATATTGTAACTTTTCCCACCTCTTTTTACAGTTATAAAAAATATTGTAACCTTTTTATGACGTTAAATTATATAAACATTTTTATGAACCTACTGACCAAAAAAATTAAACTTTTTTTTAATACCTCGTATACGGTAAGCCTACCAAACCTTTTGCATTTTAATTAAAAACAAACTCGTGGACAACGAGCAATATTTTTATATCTAGATAAAAAAAACAGCCAAGCGCGAGTCAGACTCGCCCACTAAGAGTTCCGTACTACCATGATTTTTATTATGAAAAAACCATATTATTTTCCATGACTGCGTCCTTGGTCTAGTGGTCGAAGGCGCTACTGTTGAACATGAGGATCTGGGTTCGTTTCCCAGGTCGGGCAGTGATATTGAGTTTTTCCATCAGAAATGTCTCAGTAACAGCATGGAGGCTGGATTTTTGACTGGTTGATGGCAATACGCGTGCCACTGGCCAAATGTGGGTGCTGGTGGGTGGGTGTGGGTGTGGGTGTGTGGGTGGTCTGCTTAACGCCTCGGGGATTACATGCGTGATGTTATATTATTGTTGTTTTCCATGATAGAGGCCATGTATTCCATGGAAATCCCAACTGGTTACCTATTATGTTTAAAAATGTGCAGCCCTATGACTGACAGACACCATAATCTTAGTAATAGGGTTCCTGTTTCGTCCTTTGGGTACGGAACCCTAAAAAAAGCCAATTATGGCTTGACAGTCGCCATGACACCTAATATTCTATTAGCAGTTAACCTATAACAGGCTGTTAAAGTACAGTTAATGGAGATTAAATTGCCGTTTGAAAGCTGTGATGTCCGCTTAAAGCGATTTTGAAGCCCTGAGTTTTGTTACGATCGCGGTAAAGACGTGACGTTAAACATTTTGATGTGAAACATCTATTAGTGGGCTTGGGGGTAAGATGGACTCGTATGCAGTGACGAAAAACGGCATGCTTCCATCCCACATCGGCCATGACGGTATAACGCTCTGTTATGCCGTCATGCCCCCTTCCCGCCACGTTTCGCCAGGAGTCCCGTGACGTTAATTTTTTTTTTTCGCTTCAATCTTTATACACATGGAACTGAGAAATTCTAGATGGAAAAATCCAATAACTGTTTACCCGACCCGGAAATCGAACCCAAGACCTCATGTTCAGCATAGGGCTTGCAACCACTTGACTAACGAGACAGTCTGGGTGGGAACTGAAATATTTTACGCGCCAAACCTTTTCGTAAAATCATTTTTTTTTAATATAACATAACCATCCGTTACATAGCCTTTAGGCAACCAATATTACTGTTTATTTATTTCTTTATTTATTTTTTCGCTTCATAGCTCCCTAGGGTCTGTTACATAAGTTATTTACTTACCTCATCGGGAGAGCAAGAAGGTCCAAATGTTCATAATGAATTCATCGTTGAGTGTTGTATGTAGCTCATAAGAGTGACTTGAGGCCGTAAGTAGCACAGTTATTCGTATATTTTTAAAAGCCCTTATTTCAGTGTTCTGTGTGCTCTAAGAAAAAAATCCTATGTCTATATTCAGTGTCAAATTCATTACAAATTCAAATTCAAAATCACACGGTTTTTACGACTTCGCATGTAAATCGAGATTTCTTTATTATATGTAAGTTTAATATTCATGTATTATAAGTACACATTAAAATAAAATCAAGCTGGTTGCTAATTTAATTGTATAATTAATATTTTTTATGACATTGTTTTTTACATAATGTAACTACTTTAACGCATACACTAAATAATTACTTGTTAAAATTTTGGAAAAATCATCTTTTTTCAATATTTGTAAATATCTGAGCACCATGTATCTATCACATAATTAACTTACCTGTCATTGCTTTATATTTAATTCCTTTTACCTATTGTGGTATAGTAATTTTATTTAAGGTGCATCGTCTTCACATATAGTTATATAATTAATGTGTAGGTACATAATATTGGAAAACATTTTAAAAGAGTAACGGTGGAGTTTCTTACCCATTCTTCTTCATACCAAACTACCTTTTGGAAGGGGCAACTAGAATCAATTCTATTTTCTTGTAAATTTTGACGTTCAAAAGTTCCTTTTTTGTGCCTATTTGAAACAAATGATTTGACTTTGACTTTGAGTTTAACCTTCTGGATTATATTATCTAAATAATGGTGAAAACTGTGTCAAGATCCATTGCGTAGTTCATAAGATCTAAGCGGTTGTACAGACAGACATGACAAGCTACATATAACTAAGTCCTAAGACCTACAAGGGTACTTATGAAACGTTAGAAGCTAGGTGCGCGCTTCCAACTGGTCGTTTCCTATGGATAAGAGCCGGCAAGAAACTCCAAGATTACCTATTCCTATAATAATTGGCGTTTACAGTGTTTTGATTTTATAAGAGGACAGTGTAGGCCTGTTAACAAGTACCAGGGGCCCTACTCTCTAAGTCCGTCAACGAGGAAGAAATGGACCTGTCCGAAAGTAGTTCGATACATTGGAATAAACCCTCCTCCCACTTAATTAACTTTTTCGGACAGGCAATTAACTCATCGAGTAAGGACAACTGTCAATTGTTGTTGTCATCCATTTTTAATTCGGGCCTCGAAAAAATCTTATGTCCGTAAGTGATACGGAGTAGGTACTCCCGTAACTTCCACCGAAACTATGGATGTCGTGCTTAGGGAGTAGACCCTCAGGTACAAGGAACGCTAAGGCTTTTCATAGTTATTGCTGAGGTACTAAAATATATTACATCACTCTAGGTTTGGACAACACTGTTATCGTAATGTAGTCGGTAGGAAGTTTTCGTAAAACAAACATATTTACATGGAACCGTAAAAAGTGGATATGATAATAGAAACTGAAAGTAAACTACTATAGTCTGACCGATACTGCTGTACCGCGTCTTAGGTATGTGCGCGGCGAGACGGGGGGCAGTGCAGGCCGCTCATTGGCCCCCCGCCTCGCCCCGCAATACCTAAGGCGCGGTACAGCGCTATCGGTCAGACTATAGTACTAGGTAGGTATGTACAGGTAAACAAAGCGAGGGTTTCTAAATCCTAACCAAATACTATTCTTTCTCATTCGTCAACTGTCAGTGTTTTCATTCATAGAATACTAGCTTCTGCCCCCGACTTTGTCCGCCTGAAATTCCTTGTTCCCCGGCCCACCCCGTCGCATCGCATCGCCTGCCCGCGCTATAACTTCTTTTTCGCTTAGCGTTCTTTCTGAGTATTTTTTATTTTTGCGCGGCTCCTAACGGTCCTAGCGTGATGTTAAATAGCCTTCCTTAAGAATTGGGCTATAAAATGCAAAATTATGTTCTCAATTCCAAGCCCTAGTTTCAGAGATTAACCCCTACATAGAAACATACAAACAAACAAACACATTTTACCTCTTTATTAGTATAGAAGTATAGATGGTACCTAACGGAGTATTTTTCTTCTTAAGTTAGTTTTAAAGCAATATAATGCAGCAACATTTCGCCAATAAATTTAAGAAGATATGGACGCCCCTTTTCACATAAAAAAGTTGCAAAATACCTAACAAAACTGTATTCCTACCTCGATAACTCTTCAATAGTCTTGTACAGTTAACAATACTGAAACAAAACAACTGCCTACAAAGCCTTACTGCACATTGTTACTCGACCAACAAACTTTTACTCCATATAAAGGAATGTTTGCACTGAAATGGAACGAACTAACGTGTCAGTGTTTTAACACCTTTACGTAATGTACTAGGCTTTTGATGGAACTTTTAATTACATTTCTGCATTCTGTACTGGCTTGTAATATTGGGCTGTACACACATTGAGATTATAAATTAGGTACCTATCCTTTTACCAGCCTAATAATGTCTCAAAGAAAAAAAGCTAATTCTTCTTACAGGGAATTGTTGTATACTTGTTGGCAATTTCAGATGTCGCTGTTTCTTTCGCCGTTCATAATCATCACAATCAGCCTATAATGTTCCCACTGCTGGACCACAGGCCTCCTCTCTGTGAGAGGGAGTGGGCAGTAATCTACCACTTGGGTCCAGTGCGGGTTGGTAGATGTCACATTTCTTCGAATTATTGGTTCTAGGACATGCCGGTTTCCTGACGATGTTTTCCCTCACCATTTTGAGAGCAGTGTTGATGAAATTATTTACACAAAGTAAAGCGCCTACCTGCGTTCGAACCTGCCACTTACAACTCATAAGTCGCGGTCGTTACCACTGAGCAGACACTGCTCCTTCACCATTGAACTGTAATATTCATACATAATTTTACATACTAAATATCACGCCTGTTTTTCTTTATCGGTTAAGCAGAGGTGTACCTATAATTCTCCCACATCATCATCGGCTTGCCTTTTCCCAATCTATGTTGGGGTCAGCTTCCAGTCTAACCGGATGCAGCTGAATACCAGTATTTTACATGGAGCGACTGCCTATCTGACTTCCACAATCCAATAACTGGGTAATACGTTACCCTTGGTAAGACTGGTTGTCACACTTTCGGGCTTCTAACGACCCGTAACGACTGTCAAAGATCCACGAATGACAGCCGGGTTCACTGCCTTAACGTGCTTTCCGATGCACGGAGGGGTCTCGGTATGTAAAGATGGTCACCCATCCACGAACCAACCGCAGCAAGCGTAGCTTAACCTGATCGATCGACCCGTGCGGCTGTTATAACTTAGTCACGAACCTGTATAATTCACCCACTTAATACACATAATTGTAAATACTCATACGTAATTTTATTTGAGTTTTTTCTTACTCTATCTGTGCTGCTTAACCCCTTTAGTATCACAAGGGATATAATATTATCATTCTTCTTGCCCTATCCTAGTTTATTAGGGATCAGCGGACCATGACTTATTCTTACATACCTCTCCCTCTTCCTCCTTCTTCGTCTTAGTCCTCATCTCAGTAGTCAGCTCCTTTCTAGCCATATCATATCACATCTTTCACAAGCGAGGTGTCCATATCATAAATCTAATTTGATGGTAGTTTGAGTTAAACTTGAACAGCTCTTTTCAATAAAACTCGATATCAATAACGCTCGATAAATCTCAGTTTTCATTTCAATAAAACTAAACGGTCATAAGTTTTTAGAACTTATCTAAACGGTTTATGAACTTAACAGTATTTAACCAACTTCAAAAAGGAGGAGGTTCTGAATTCGTTTTTATTTTTTTTTGTATTTTGTCACGCGATATCTCCGGTAATTGTGGATCGATTTCGTTTTATTTTTTTTGTACATGGGTCATGCCTCAGGGGTGACCCCATATAAATTTTGTCACTGTTATTTACATAGCAAGTAGTGGTATACCAATTTGTGTGGGGTAGGTACCACAAAGAAAAAGTGATTTTTTTTTTGTTACAAAAAAAAACACTACAAAGTGAAAAATAACTTCGGCAGTCGGTGGCAAATAACGAAAATATGAAATATGAAAATATAAATATGAAAATGAAAGAAATCACTTTGTAGTGTTATTCGGAAGTTGTTTTTTTTTTAGTATCATAATTTAAGATAAGATAGTTTTGAGTATGGCTATACGAGATGGAGGAAGACCAAAGAAACGATGGATGGACTGTGTGAGAGATGATATGGTTAGAAAGGGGGTCACCACCGTGATGACGACTAATACAAAAGTATGGAAGACAAAAACATGCCACGCCGACCCTTAGTAGACTCCCAGTCTATATATAAGGATAAGAAGGTAGCGATGATGAACTTAGATCTGTCGAGTAAAGAAAACTGAACGATATGGTTAATGGTTGCAAGTTCAGAAACCCTAGACGTTAGGTTGGACACGACGAAATCACATTGCTTGTAACACTTTTTTTTAGCTAAATCTGCAGGATTTAAGCCCACATCTAATATCGAAAATTTGATCGGAAATACTTCCAAATTACTACTAAAACACTAACACTTTTAGGATTTTTACACAGGTTTATAAAAAAAAAACTCCATTGTATCTATTCTATGGAGCATATTTCTTCCTTCTTATTTTCAACATCTGCCAAATAAGTTCAAAAATAATGTGTGAAATTATTTGCTTCATAAGTTAACCGGAACCAAGAAACCAGCGGGGTAATGGCGTACCTAACAGACATACAATGGCAATCGACCGCAAGACTTTTCAATTTGACAGTTCAACCACGTTCATTGAGTTCTTTACGTTGTTGGGCAGACAAATTTTTCAAACTTATGAAGCAATGGATTAAGAAATTCCTTCAAAACCCTCGGATTGTGAATGTAAGTATGTTACGTAAAATTGCTGAAGTAGAGAAATTGACCAAAAACTTCCTAAAAGAGTAAACAAAAACATACTTATATAATTTAAAAAAGCACAGTATTCTAACGTCACAAACTTCTCAGAAACAGTATTCCAATATAAGTTCCGGGAATAGCTGGGTTTGTTTGCAAAACCATACGATTGAATTTTAAATGAGCCATGCATTCCTTTAGAAACGAACCACCAAAATAGCTTTTGCTCTGCCAAGGGATTACAGACTTTACCACCTTGAAATAACGATGAGTGAAAGGTCAAATGGTATTGGTTTGACAACATAGAGGAACGAAGCAACGGCATTAAAATCTCATTTACACGAGGGGAGTTTCTCGCCCGTCGAGAAACGAGAATGTCTATGCGAGTCTCGTAGGCAAGTCACACTAGTCGATTATCGCGTTCATGTGTTTAAACTTAAGCGTGAAACAAAATCTCCAATACTATTATAGTGCTGCATGGATCTTATGGCTCTTGAATAACATTGACCGTGGAGCGCTGTTGGTAAACTGTTGTATAATTTTAAATTGAAAAAGAACAAGATGGCGCTATTACAGTTCGCTCCGTTTTAGGCCACGCGCCTAAACTTGTACAACTTTCGATACACGTTAGGCGATTTTCGCGAATTGTGATTCGAAACCTCACACCTCGCACCTCTTCTGTATTGAGATACCTACAACTACTTATGTATTACCCATATTTGCAAATAAATTCTATTCTAAAACGTTTTTTCGTTTCCACGGATACTTCCAATTTTTATTGACGAGGCAATTCGCGCCGTAACGTTCAGTTTTTTTGTGTCGCCTTTCGATGCTAGAAACTCTCCTCATGTAAATTAGCCATTACAGACGGTGGTGGGATTTGAGCCTTGTAACGTTTTGACTACAAAGTTTCGTAATAAGTGCTAAGCCCTTTTAAGCCACCAACGGCAGCATGGCTTATAGGATGCTGCTAATTTTCTCTTTTGGTAGTAGAAGGAATAGCTAATGCTCTTAATTAAATCTACAACGGTTTTTGTGTTTATTAGTACAGTAGGATGATTTAGCATTTTATTTTTTTAAGAATTAGGATTGCTAATTGATGAGTAGTTTACCAGTTATTCAATGTAATAAGGTTGATAAACTGTTAATAAAAAAAAAATACATTCTTACCACGCTTGCTCATATTTCAAACCAATAAATTAGTGTCTATTCACGAAGTTTCCTTTCAGAAGACTATGTTTTTTGAAAGTAGAAATAAAAAAAGAAATATGAATAGAATTAAAACGATAAATGTTAGAAGCGCAATAAGGACAAAGATTTAAATCATTAGATTTGCCTTCACCGTACTTACGAGTATGTTGCGCGAAAAGAGGCAATACTAAGAAGAGCTCACATATCCCGTATATAACGTTTCTTTTAGAGGTGTCAAAACGTAACAGAAAAGCGATCATCTTTTGACGCGGTAGGACAAATCTAACGATTTAAATCTTTGAATAGAGATCTTATATTTATCACGTTTGCTTATTATAGAGGACGAGCTCTCATAGACAAAATATTTAAGTATGTGTCAGACTACATATACAAAGATACACCAAAAGATAAATATAGAAATAAATAGCAGGTTTGCGATAATTACACTGACAAGTTTGAGTGGCGTGAAAATAACTGTTTTTGTTTATTTTCTAGATATTAATAATATGTACAATTGGTTATTTCTATAGTTTTTCATCTAGGCCTAAATCGTTTTAGTTGTAATTATAAGTTCGGGTGCTGCTCATCCTGCTGAACAAGTAATCGCTTGTCATTTATTTGATTTTCGTTCCTATTAATATTTTCGGAGTATGTAAGGATCGTAGCAGGTGGCGTTCTGTATCTCTGCCTACCTCCATAGGAAAAAGGCGTGACTTTATGTATGTGTGTTATTTGATTTTCAGGTGTGTTTACAGGTAGTCGTTTTCAAAGCACTGGGGTGCCTCCTTAGTCTGGTGGTTGCAAACGTGACTGCTGAACGTAGGGATCTGGGTTGGACTCCCTTCCCAGCGGGGTAATTGGGTAACACACTAACAGTAGGAATGGCTTTCATTTTGACAGTTCAACAACTTTCATTGCGTTATTTACGTTGTTGAGCAGACACATTTTTCGAACATATGAAGCAATGGATTAGCAATAGGCTTCAAAATGATTCAGATAGTGATTGACAGCGTGGTACGCAATGAGAATGCTGGTCGGATTATGTACCTATTAGGTTTTCCATTATGAATGTCTCTGACCACTCTGGATTTGTACCCAGTTAATGGCAATAGGCTGCCTCGTTGGTCCAGTGTTCGCGAGCAATACTGCAGAGAATGTCGTCCTGGGTTCGATTCCCCGGACGAGCAAATTGTTATTGGGTTTTTCCATCTGGAATTTCTCAGTAGCAGCCCGGAGTCTTGATTTGTGCCCGATGGATGGCAATAGGCTCGTCCCCTATTAAATGGGTTTTAAGCATAACTGACAAAATCTGTGTGTAGATATTATAAGTGCACCTCTGCTTAAACCTTTCGGAAATACAGTCGTGATATTATGTTTAATGTCAATAGACTCGCCCCTTCTATTCTATTTTTATTAAATGGTAAGCAAACCCGATGTGTGAATTGGGAAAACAAGTATGCACGTATGCATAAAAAAATTAAAGAAGAAACAAGGGTTGTCCCTTTGTTTTTGCCTCTACTTCGTCTGACAAGATAAATGATTACCCTGTCAAGTGTCAGTCATTAGGGCGTAGGTGGTTGAAGTAAGGGTAAACCGTGCAGGTGAGGTTAACGTTTAAGGATTTTGCTTGTTTATAGGTACCTTTAGCGTACAGACAAATAATAAACATATTAAAAAAAAACAGACAATATTCGTTGTTAACAAAGAGATAGTTTTTTTTGGCCCCCCTGTAGGTCTATTAAGCGTATTATACCTAAAAACAAGTATCCAATTTATCATTTAAAATGTTCGATTTTTTAAATAAAGTCTAACCGGAATCACGAAATTGTAATAAAAAGAAAATATTTATATAATGCACTCAATTAATTCAATTCCAGATATGGTCGTCAATGTCATAAATGTATGTATTGAAACGTTTTTAGAATAGAACAGAATACTCTTTATTATATACACCATAAAAATTACACATATAAATGTAGAAATTAACGATTACGATACGACGACGATACGTTTACGATACGTTTACGATTTACGTATTTTTTTAGTTTTTAACGATTATAGGGGAAAAAAATATATATACCTAATTACAGTTCGAGGTGGTTACCAAATCTGTTTTTATTAAGTAAACATTCTGCTTTTGACGCTGCAGCAGGTCCTCGTGTGTATAATCCCATTTTTAAGTTTGCTTACTCTCGCTTAAAGTGGTTTAAAAAACAACGTGAAATGGATTGTAGTTTTTGGTTGCTTGTCAGTTTGACTCTAGGGATGTTACTCAGTCATTAACTGTCAGGCACTCGATTGTCCCGATTATGTAATTCGAAAACTCAATTCAAGTTGAATCTAAGGTAGGTTACTAGAGGGAGGTTCCCACCAGCTTCGTACGTTTGAAACGCACATAGAAAACTTAAATAAAATAATCATAGGAAGATCCAAAATACAGCTACTGTTTAATATTGTGTTTAAGCCATTGACATTCGGCTAGGATCGGCTTTGTTCGACTTTGTAAAGAGCGTTTTCTGCTACTCACATTCCATTGTCAATCTGAAAATCAATGACGATGATGATTTTGATGACTAATTACACGTGATCAACTGACAACACTAACACACAGAACATGTGTTTTTACTCTGTGACTCTGTACATCGCAGTATTTTGACGATTTATTACACGAAATATGTCGATTCCCTGGTTTGTTACCTACCTACGTATTGAATTATAGAATTAAGAATGACAGTTAACTACCGTGGCACCTCCGGAGTAAATGTACTCGAGCCTTTATTTAATCGAGTAATCGACCCGCATCACTAGCTGACACTGACAGATAGACAAGTATCAAGTGACAACAAAACTTATTCATTTTCTTTTTTCAGTTTCTTTTGAATTGCACGAAATTGATATTTCTGTTTTCCTATCTGTAATTGAAGGATTATAATCTATGGATTGGAATCTTCAAGATAGTCTCAAACTCAAACTCAAAGAATTTATTTCAATTAAACCATTTACAGGCACTTTTGAATTGTCAAAGAGTCGGTCAGTTAGTCAGAAAGTTGAAGCTAGTTACCCATTCCAAAGCGTAGTAGGTACCTATGGAGAAGAACGGGCAAGAAACTCCAAGGGCACTCTTTTTCAATCAAGATATTACAAAATCCTTGGTACATTATTCTTGTTGCTTTTTTATGTGAGAACAATGTAAAAAAAATGTATATTAAAAAAGAAATCAAAATATAAGAATAATAAAAATAAGCCGTGGCAGTTAAGAGATGACCAGTCTCAACTGACGGCGCCCGTTCACGAACATGACGCGTGGATCAGCACCATCCAGCTCAACCATTTTGTAGGGAAGCGAATGATCCAACACACGCGCCACCAACAGTGAGACATTTAAGTGAGCATGACATAGTCTCAACTGCCATGTACAGCCTTTACTCCAGAAGGACGTTGTATTGTGTTCAGTAAGATTTCAACGCAATTTGCGAAGACATTGTCCAAGATTGCTGCAGATCTGCGGTAACTTGTGAACGCATGAATTTTTCGCTTGTTTCAGTCAAACCATCTAGATGCAGTTTGAGGAAAGTGCATATTGATGATGAAAGAAAGTAGGTATTGAAACTGTTTATTCATTATGGAGATTTGGAAACACGAATATTTACATTCCATGTCGATCGGCACAACAAACGCATAATATGCTACAAATTTTCTAACATTAATCTTCTATTTTTTTCGGGTGCATTGATTAGGTACCTAGAAAATCAATTTCTAACACTAGAGCTGCTCTTAATGCATACTACAACAACTGCTCGGTGGGCAGACGTTGGTACTGCTGGCTGCTATGCACATGTAATGTTGAGCGTGCGGTATTTAGTATGCGGGATGCGGGGTGTAGTATCTTGGACACTTATTACTATCTTTTTTAGATGAAATACTATCTACTTCTTAGTCATCTGGCGTTGAAATTGATATACTTGCATAAAAAACGCGTTTCAAATCTGATTTTTGATTTCATGAACCGTTCAAAACATCCTATATTCCTACTATTTATTACTGAACAGTGCACTATTTTTTTTTAACTAAATTATAATACCGACGAGGCCAACCTACTCACTAAATAGCTCTTTTAGTGAATTTTTAGGTTATGATCGTATTTCTCAGTGTTCCCGTTAAACGAAGTATAATTATTACTACCATTTTAATATAGAGATCCTAAGAAACAAATCAACATGCGTTTCATTAACAGACGCCACAATTTATGGTGGGCCTAATCCCTGAACAAAAAAAAAACTATCTCCTTTCCAAAGTTTAATGATTGACAAGAAATTGATGATTAGTATTCAGTAACTAAATCATTCCTACAATCGCGAATTTCATCTTAATCAACATACGACGTAAAACAGAGCTGCAATTTGCAAAAAACCAAAGAAAATTTGAATTTGACGGACTACAACTGAGAATTCATCTTAAGTAAATTTTACATAACGTCTTTGTATATAGGTATAAATGAACCAGTAACACAGACGATTAAAAGTCTCTGTGCATACAAACACGTAATTTCACCCTCGCTGAAATAAACAGAAGTTCGCTATAGTTTGATTCATAAACTTAATACATACTAATCGAGTTCCAAAGTCGTCAGCTAACTAATTGGAACTTAGTCGAACTGGACAAAGGCCGGTAAGCAAGCCCTCGAGTGAAAGCGGAGCGGGGTACGTAAGGACCCCATTCGAATTGCAACATTGAAAATGCGTGAGCGGAGTGGACTAAACGTGTTGAGCTACTTTTGTTCTCTCAAAACGGTGCAGGAAATCATCGTGAGGAAACTGGCATGTCCTAGAACCATGAGGTACTCCATGTAAAAACTGGTATTCAGCTTCATCCGGTTAGACTGGAAGCTGACCCCAATATAGTTGGGAAAAGGCTGGTCAGATGGGGTTGTATAACCAGCTTCTTCAGAAAGATGTTCTGCGATTAAGAGTCCCACAAAAACGAGTCTTTGTGGCCTCTCAATGTCTTCCAAACCTTATTTTCTGTTAAACCTATTTTACTCCGCTTCGCTCGCGGTGGGAGGACAGCCTTATTGGTGAATATGGAGGAACCAAGCAGTTGGGACCTTAGGGAGTTGAGCATTGATTTATAGCGTTAGTTGTATTGTATTTCGACTAGTAACTGCCCCATTGGTCCTGTGATTGCAAGCGTGATTGCAGAGCGTGGGCTCCTGGGTTCTATTCCCAGGTCAGGTAAAGTGTTATTGGGTTTTTCTATTAGGAATTTCTCAGTAACAGCTGGGAGTTTGGAAGTTGGCGGTGTGATACCCCCGTGCACATCGAAAAGCACGTTAAGCTGTCGGTCCTGCGCCTGATGTATCTCGAGTCGCGTTGGATTGCCGCCCCATCTGACTATAAGAGTAAGGGAAGAGAGAGTGCACCTGTGTCTGCACACACACTTTGTGCTTTATACTATCTCCCGCGTCGATGGCTAGTCTCCGCTGCGATTGGCCGCCATTACCAAAATTCGGTCTAGACTTCTAGAGGACTATCTCGACTATTACGATAAATATTTGTATTTGTGATACTTAATTTCAATAATACTACCTGTTGCGCAGGGTTCACTCCTAGGGGAAATGCTACATATACCCGGATAAAATGTAACCTCGCATGTCTTAACACGTTGACTGTCCGTGCATTATATGTAATGCATTAGGTAATACAAATTACATTGGCTTTTGTGAGTTGGACGTTTGCACTAGAAAAAATATTTTCGTCAGACGTATGACAAGGATACAAAGAAATTAAAACACCAATGTCCCGCAATTTTTTTAAATAATTTTTATAAGGACAGGCAATGAAAACCATAGATGAAAACAGATATTTGCTTACCGGACGTCTCGTGTACGTTGAAAATTTTGCTTGGACAGTCAACGTGTTAAAACCTGAACTTGATCTACGTATGTGCCAAATTTCATGCAAATCTGTTTAGCCGTTTATGCGTGTCTGAACCATCGAAACATCCTCACAAACTATCAAACATTTGTTTTGTTAGTCAGATAGCTACAATAAAACGATCCGTGCCGATCTAAAAAAAAAAACCAGAACCTTTATCTTTATAAGATCACTTTTTTGTCGTCTCACTTATCATTATTGAATACTTCAAGCAAGCAAATGTTTATTTCTACCTGTCTACCTTTGGGTGATGCAGAGACAAACAGAGGTATGTACATGCAATGACGAAAATAGAGGAATAAATATAGTCAAAGCATTTATTTCAAATAGGCACTTTTGAACGTCAACTTTACTTTAAAATAGAATTGATTCTAGTTGCCCCTTCCAAAAGGTACTTCCTATGCTAGCGAAGCCGCGGGCAAATACTAGGTACGATTACAAATAAAGTAGTGCCCTTGTAACCTGCGGGGTAATTGCGTTACATACAGGAAATGATGATCGATTGCAATGCCTTTCATTTTGACAGCAATAGCTAGAAAGGATAGTATTAGGAAATAATAATTATCCCGTAACCCTTTGTGTTCAGAAAAAAATAAGAACCTCCTCCATTTTTGAAGAGAATAAATTAATCCACAAATAATTAGCGGGGTAGTTGTGTAACGCACTAACAGTAGGAATGGCTTTCATTTTGACAGTTCAACAACATTCATTGCGTTATTTACGTTGTTGAGCAGACAAACTTTTCGAACATCAATGGATTAGCAATATCCTTCAAAATGAATCAGATTCTGATTACTCGTAATAGTGTGTTTTCTGTATGTCAATGTATTTTGAGTACAAAAGCGCCCTGTTTTACGATGCAATCTGCCTAAAGATGGCGCTCAATATATTGAATATTGTTTTTTTAGGACAACACCCGACCCTGTTCATGTTTTTTGTTTACTTTACACAACATTGTCGACACTTAGTTAGTAAGTATTTTATGCTCAGTTTTAATTTAAAGAATAATTTCCATATGTGTGGGATCTACTGTATATAGGATTTAATCCGTTTTTGCAGCGAGTTGTTTTAACGATTATAAAAAGCTGTTAGTTTTAATGAAACGACACAATTTTTGGGACCTTTTAGGAATTAACCTTTACAAAATGTGCTTAAATTAAAAAATACAGACACAAAACATTTTTTCTACGGTACCTACCTAACACAGCTCATAAGATGCGCTGTGGGATAAAAGAACCACTGATTGGGTCCAATTAAGTGCTAGACGACATCGCGGTAGACGAAGACGAAGATGGATGGACGAACTTGAGTCCTACTGAATGGACTGGCACGCAATGGTAGAGGATAGACGTGAGCAGGAAAGGGAAAAGGAAGCTTTGCCCAACAGTGGGACATTACAGGCTAAATAGATAGATAGATAGACTTATGGAACAATAATAAAATGCGTGAGTGTCGTGGACTCATGGAACACTCGGTTGGAACAAAGTTCCTTTCTTAGTTTTTTTGTCAATTTGTCAATTAAATGCCTATAAAAAAATAATATAAAAATTGTAGGTTAAAAAAAATATAAACAAAAACAAAAAACACTATACCTGTGCAGCCAGTGCGTACTTAATGGCTGCCTTGAACCAGTAAGCGCGCACCTATGACTGGGCGTGGGCATAGACAATATCATACGCGCTATGGATAATCGTCTACACTAAAGAAAGGGTCGCGCCAGAAACTCTTGACGGAAAACTCTTACACTTTTTTTCGCTTGGCCCCCATGTGCCAAGTCCGTACCGTGCGATAAGGAACTTCGTTCCAAAAAAATATAAACTAATTTTCCGCCGTATTGTTGCAGCAAGGAAGGTTAAGGGGTCCTTATAAATAAAATTAGTAAGGCAAAGAAAGAAAAACGTGATCAAATGAGGAAGGAAGGCTCGATACGTTCCACTTAAGTAGAGACCGCATTTAGTTGAATTATCCACTTTACTGTACAGGAGAAAATGCAGAAGGACAATTTGTTTTTTTATAAATAATAACATAATACGTTAGTACTATTATCTACATATTCTGAGGGCCTAGACAAATGGCATTTGCTTCGGAGCGATTCCATTTCTGCAATCGCTATCGCTTTCGCTAATGTTTCCATCATACGAATCGAAAACTAGCGATAACGCTTGTCAAAAAGTGCCACTTGGCTACGCATCTCTATGGAAGTAATCGCTTGACGCTGTCGATTCGTTTCATAGAATAATTTCTATTCGTTGACGTATCTTTTCGATAGCTTATGTCAACCCCATACAATTTTTTTGCTAATCGAAAGTTACTTTGTCTAGGCTCTCTGTAATATAACGCTTGTAGACCCCAGGAGAAGAGGCTGAGATGCATAGCATTCCCCTTGCGTGTATATGTTTCACCAGTTATGTAATAATTTTCGTGAAATAGGCACTTATTGTCTCAATTTTGAATTCAGTCACTGTCCAACCAGCGGGGTAATTGCGTACCACACTGACAACGGTAATGTATTTCATTTTGACAGTTTAACAACATTCATTGCGTTATTTACGTTGTATACAATTAAATTCGCAAGCAGTTTGATTTTGTCTACCAATGGATTAGCAATATCCTTCAAAATGATTCAGATTGTGATTGAAAGTGTGTTACGCCTTCAGGGTGCTGCTTTACACGGTTTTTACCCGACTGCGCAGCAGAAAAGACAGGGTTAGGTTACGACTTAACAAAACATCGGGATTTCTTTATTAATTTATTTGAATTAAATTCTCTAAATAATGGTGAAAACCGCATCAAACTCTGTTAAGCAGTTTATAAGAACAACGTGGTCACACAAGACACGAAAAGCGTCTTTATTTTATAATATTTATAGCTCAATGCGGGTGTACTATAGGTACACCTCTGCCCAACCCTCTGGGTAAACAAGGCGTGATGTTATGTTATACATATAGGTTACCTTTCAGCAAAGTTGCACTTCTGTCATTAACCTGTGTTACGCCGCACATATCGGTTCTCTCGAATGTTCTGCGGTATTGTCGGGACAAGTTACTAGTTAACCAATTAGTTTATACGCTTCTTTCTGTTTTTGTTGAAACACAAAGTTACTGTCGTCGGTTAGGATTTAGTCGAGTTTATTTTTATGATCGTGGAAGAAAAACGTGGTGCGATGATCTGGGATAAAGGTTAGTAGGAAACAATTCAGGAAAAAGGTTTTTCCGGCGATTCAGGTTTAAAAAAAAGTTGTTTTTGTGTCATTTTCTTATTAATTTAATATTATTTGAACTTGTGGTGGGGGTGGGTCAAGTTATTGAAAAGGCTTCCATTGAGGGTTGAACTTTCGTATTTTCACAACACATTTTCCAACATAACGTGCCCAATAAATAGTGCCATAGTGTAGTATCTATGATGCCCATGTCGTGGACTCTTGGCGAGTTCATGTCATCTAATATGTATATCAATCTGTCAGACCTCAAGAACGGCTGCCACGACAGTGACAGCGAAGGTCTGTATGGACGGAGGAGTTCGTATACCGCTACAAACTTAAATAATTGAAAATCTTTTACAAGGTTTTATTTATTTGCCAAACACTCTTAAAACCTTCGTAAATCTAATTAAAAACCTCGAAAATTATAATAATTTCAAATATATGCGTCGTCTTAACCCCTAGATTAACTTAGACACCTACCATGATTCTAGGAAAACTTATGCAAATACTTTGAGTGTGTATGTTAGAAGTTTAGAGCAAGATGCAAATGCTAACATGCACACGTGTATTAAATTAAATTAAATTAAAATTCAATTATTACAGACAACAGAGATCCATATTATGTTAGTATTACAAAAACCACTTATATTCTAGTGTTAGTAGTAGATATAGGTAGGTACAAAATAAAATAAAATACAATACAATAATGCACACTCCACGCAGAGGATGACCAGGCAAGAAAATAATTATGTTTCCTTACCTGAGCAACCTCCGGATTAAATGCCGAATATTTGGAGTATAGATCTCCGCCACAGCTCTCAGGATATAGTTGCGACTACCTCGCACTCTGCTCAGCAGCGATACGATACGTGTAGCTTGAGGTATGACGAGAACAAGTAATATTAATCTAGGAGTTTAGTATCACAAATCAAGTCCTTGCACGAGCAAGGAATTGATCACGAGAGCTCGTGTTACTCAGTTATTAGGTTGTGGAGGTCAGATAGGCAGCCGCTCTATGTAAAATACTGGTATTCAGCTGCATCTGGTCAGACTAGAAGCCGACCCCAACATAGTTTCGAAAAGACTAGGCTAAAATTTAACTCAAAAACTTTTTCTTGTTCCAGAATGCTGTTCACATATCTCCCAGTTTGCTTCCTCGTGATTGGAGCAGCGCTCTGCGCTCCCGAGAGGATGCAGAATGAACCTGACCCCCATGATGCCACGACACATGAGGGGAATGACCCCCACAGTGACCACGTCGCACTAGCGAAGAGGTCCCCTCACTACGACTTTGGCCTGGGCAAGCGGGCCTACAGCTATGTGTCGGAGTACAAACGACTGCCTGTTTACAACTTTGGATTGGGCAAGAGGTGAGATATTAGTTTATTAAGTATTTAAGGTATTCAGGTTCCTAAGATACAGGTAGCTTACCACGAAACTGGTGCTAGTTTGAGGATCACCGTCCAGACAAACTGATTGTCAAGACAGTAACGGGTAAAACAATGATTTAAAAGTTGTTAGATAATTTTTGTAACAATGAACAAATTAATTTATTCTTATTGGTATTTGCGCTGCGCCCCAAAAAATTCAGAAATACATTAAGTAACTTCTATAACTTTATTTGTGTGAAGAACGTCGTATATATAGTATTCAACTATTAGTATCTAATTTCCAACAATATTTCCGAATATCGTCCGCCCATCTAAGACGCTACCTACCTTTCTTTCTTTTATATTGTCTTGGACACCATTCGGTTACATCCCAAGCCCATTTAATCTTTTCATTCATTTCATTTATTTCATTTTCTCATCACAATAATATGAACTGCCCACCTCCATTTTAGTGTTTTGTAAATGCAAGCAATATTTTTGATAATCAATAATCTTTACTTCGCGCCATTGACAACACCTTTTGGTCAAATATACCTACGGAAAATCTAGGATATTTCTGTTTCTGCCTTTATTACAGAACCTCCATATTTTTCCGTAGGCATATTGCAAATTCCACAAAATAGTGTGGTTATGTTTACAAAAAGAAAAACTAAAAAACGTTTATAGTTGTAAAACCAATACAAAAACTGACTTAATCTATCTTCCTAGGTCCAGGCCTTACTCCTTCGGCCTCGGCAAGCGTTCCGCAGACGAGGACCAGTCTGACGATGACCAGCAAATGACCAACGACCTGGACCAAGCTGCTTTAGCCGAGTTCTTTGACCAATACGACGATGCAGGTAAGCTAAACGCCCCTTTGTGACTTCATCTAGTCATTTATTCCGGACAACTAGATAATGCTTAGGTGTCGAAGGTTTTAAAATCTTTACAGCTTTTTATGTAAACGTTGCTGAAAGTTAAGTGACGTTTAAACGTCAAAAAATATGTTAAGCTGACGTTGATCATTATTTAACTTTAAGTAATGTTTATAAATACAAGCGATAAGCTCTGGCTAAACGAAGCGAGCGAGGGAACGGAATGCGGGACGCGATTACGCGTGTCGATTGGTTTAAATGTCTTGGAGTCACAATTCACAGTTATACAAGTTAGTTAACCCGATCGGCGCGATCGAATTTCGGCTTGCATCCCGCTCGCTCACTCGCTTTAGTTGGGCCAGAGGGTTAAATTTAATAGTCGTATAGAAATTGATCTCATATTTAGTCGGCTTTGAAGGCTGTTCACTTCGAAAAATTCTGAATTGGGGGGTTAAAGCCCTCAATTTAACATGCAAGCGGTAAAAAGGCTATATTTTGAACTTAGGGAATTCTCAATATCACACAACTGCAAGAGATAGAAGCCTTTTCTCGGTGATTGATTTAATTTCGAAGGTTTTTCTATATTTGTTTTTTGTGGGATGTGAGCGTTGAAGACTAACTTTTTATGAATCGATTTTTACGGCCCTTTGCATTCTCCCTAAAATTTTACCACGGAAAAACCAAGTAGGAATAAAATACCCTATGCCCAATCCCTCTTAAATATTTACGGGTGTAGAGCAAGTAAGACATTTGACATCGACCAACCCCCACTTGGCCCACGTGGTGGATTACGGCCCACTCCCTCTCACAGAGAGAAAAGGTCTGTGTCCCAGCAGTAGGAACATTATATGCTGATTATGCAACATTCAAAATGGAAATTCTGTAGACCTTCAGAAAACGTTTACCTTCATCATAAAAGGATAATTAGAAAACGTACTTAATTAAAGGTCGCCAATATTAAATAATATATTATTATGTAAATTACTCAATCCTTCCTCACACAATCCATTCATCTTTGCTTAAGCCCACGTTTATTAACTTCTAATATTATGTTAAAATGTATCCTTTTTGTCATAGGTTACGAAACGAAGCGCGCTCGGCCTTACAGCTTCGGTCTCGGAAAACGCTTTGCTGACGACGAAACTTCCGAAGAAAAACGGGCTAGGGCATACGACTTTGGCTTGGGCAAACGACTACCGATGTACAACTTTGGATTGGGCAAGCGGGCAAGGAACTACAACTTTGGCTTGGGCAAGCGACTAGCGAGCAAATTCAACTTCGGTTTAGGTAAAAGGGAGAGGGACATGCATCGTTTCAGTTTCGGCCTAGGCAAACGGTCGGCTGATGACGCTTCGCCCGAGGACAGCGCCAATTATTTTGACCTCTAAATAATTTTGTTAATTTATGGTTAAGAGATATCGGTATTGAAAATTTGCGTGGGACTTCTTTTTAATGTACCAAAGAATTATTTACTAGTCATCGCTTGTGTTAGACATTTATTTTAAAACAGGGATTATTTTTAATGTTAAGACTATCTCAACCTTATGAAGATTTTCATGTGAAAAATCCAGCCAGTTTTCACAAGGAAATCTCAAAGATGTTTTTTACTTAGCACCGTTTACCATAGTTTTATTATTTTAAGTTAATATTTTCTTTACATTTCCACGTAAGTTTTCATAAAAAAAAACAGTTAATTAATAATAATAAGATTTTTGACTGCATAATTCAGATAAATTAGGCATTTCGAATATTTAACATGTATCTATTAGAACGCGAGATTTAAAAAGAGAATGTATTTTTATGATGTTTTTAAATATTTAATTTACTTTTAAAGTACGTATTTAATGTATGGTTAATTTTATTTATTTGATTGGTTCAAAACCATTTTAATTTCAACATTTTGTAAGTTATTTTTAAAAATAATATGTAGTTTTTTGTGTAAAAGATTAAAATCATTGTAAATCATAGTCACTGTGGAGTTACGATTGCGAAGTACATAAGTTATAGTATAAGCTTACAATCGCATTTATGTTGTTAAATAAATAATGAAGCGAAAAAAGTGTTTTTATTTCGTCGAGGACCAGACGATGAAACAGAATGATTTGATTTGAATATTTTATGTGAAATCACAAAACATAATGTGTTAGCTTACATTTTAAATAGTAATTCTACTTAATTATAAATTAACGAGAATTATTAAAATTACTCTCAAATTAATTCATGCTTTTACATTTTCTTACTTTGTGAAATTTACCTACTTAACTTTCAGTATAAAAATGACAAGTTGTAGGGTTCCGTCCGTCCTAATGAAAAAACGGAATGGAGTGATCCTATATGAGGATCACTCGTGTGTCTGTCTGTCTGTCTGACCGTCTGTCACAGCCAATTTGCTCCGAATCTACTGGACTGATTAAAATGAAATTTGGTACACATATGAATTTGTGACCCGAACACGGACGTGTAACGTAAATAAATGACTTTTTAATATGGTGGTCACTTTTGGGGGGCAAACTAAAAAATTAAAAACAAAAGGTTTGAAAACTGTACCGTGTGTCAATTCAAATGAAAGGGTTTGTTATAAGGTCTTAAAAATATTTTATGTATAATTTTAAAATAAACAGTTTTGAAGCTATTTATGAAAATATATAAAAAATGACCATCCCCTTATCTCCGAAACTATTAAGACTAAAATATTCAAAAAAAAAAACAGAAGTTATTTCTTTACTTACAGATTACAGGAAAACCTTACATTAGTCAATGGTCTTATAACAACATGGTAAATCTTTCAATATTGTGCGTACAAACTAACATTTACAGTTGGAATGTATGGGAGAACATGTTTTTCAACTACAATGACAAGTTTGTTCTTGGGATCTGGGAGCACGGTAAAACCCTCGCTGAGGCGAGCCATAAACAAAATGCAGGGGAACTACCTACCTTTTCTCGAAGCGTTTCGTCGTATTTTCATGTCCCTCATAGCTGCGGTCTGGATTATCGAGAGACGCTACAGAGGTTAAATTCTCAGGATAAAATGTAGTTAGGAGACTTATGAAACACATAAGTTTCATTTGTATAGTTTTTATGCTTTGAATTGTATGAGTACGTCGATTTCGTCAATGACTGACTCACTCACTGATCAAAACCTTTAGGGCACTTCCAGAAGTCCTAGAAAGTTGAAATTTGGTATGCTGGCTAGGATTTACACACAAACAACAAAAAAAGTAAGAAATCTGTAACTTTCACCCTCCCACCCCCGTATTGGGGGGTGAAGGTCTGTACATAAAATAATGCCTCTAGAGTACTGTGTAAAGTCCTGGGAAGCTGAAATTTGGTATGCAGGCTAGAATTTGCACACAAACAAAAAAATTAAGAAATCTGTAATTTCACTCACTAACCTTCGAAATAGGTGAGGCAGTCTGTATATAAAATAAAACCTCTAGGGCACTTCCCGAAGTCCTAGAAAGCTGAAAATTGGTATGCAGGCTAGAATTTGTAACAAACAACAAAACAAATAAGAAATTTGTAACTTTCACCCTCCAACTTCTCTAAAGGAAGACGCAACTCTTTATTTCCTACAGATAATAGGTATACTAGATTAGCATGTACATAAACAACGAAGAAGAAACTCTTTTTCGTTGGCTATGAAGAAAGTAACTATTGGCGTGCAAGAAATACTTTTTAAGCCGACTATGCCAGAAGTAAGGGATATTTAAACACGTATGTGTAATCTCAGTACAATATCACCCCTAAAATAAAACGAAATAGAACATCTTACAAAAGGAAATGAAGTACATAACGCTGAAAGCGTAATTAATGTAGGTAAGTCTTGGCCAAGTCGTATAGTTTGACCAAGATGTTAGGTTTGTAGAGTTAAGCCTTGTAGAGTTAGGGTCTTGGCTCTACATTAGATCTGATAACTTTTAATAGTGAAAACCTACATTCTGGAAAATAAATGGATTTGATATGATTTGATTAGAAGCGTAATGTTGACAACAAACTTTAAAAGAAATGTTTTTGGTGGGTAACATATTCATCGTACATATTCAGGCCTCTCCACGCGAGTTCGACTCACACTTGTCCGGTTTTTTAACCATACTTCCCTTTTTTTATTCCATACGGTTGTAATATATTAAAGTATGTATTTCAAAATAAATAATCAAATATATATTCTTATACTCATGCATCTACGATGCATGCTCTCTACAAATAGTGTTTGTGTATGTGAGCTTGAATGTTTGTAAACGCATCCACAATACAGGAGAAATTCCTATTGTAGCGAAAAATTCAAAAAAAAAAAAAAAAAGTAATATAACAAAAATGAAGTAATTGAACTTTAATGTAACACTTCATAATGTTGTTTTGAATATAACCATAAAGGATTATCCAAATTAAAATGAAATTCTTAGAGACGTTGCATCTGCGATTGTTTATTTATTTTTCCCTCCATAAAAATTATTTTATGATAATTTACATGCCACGAGCAAAAATATTTGTTAAGACTTGCTCTCTATAAATTGAAAGTTATCAATCAATTTAAGTTTAAGACTTAATAGCAAAGGTTGAGTTCAATTCTCGCAAGAATGACATAACGTACCTACTTGTTTTAATATAACAAAAGAAAAATTTAAAAAGAAATCGGACTTTTAATCTGTAAAATGAACATACCTCAACAGTCAAACTTGGGGTCTAATATATAGCCAATATATTTTCAGAAAGTACTCTTTAAGTTCTTCACTAGACACCAAGCACGACATAATCTATATAAATATGACGGACAAGGTACGTCTCTCTCGTTATTATCAGCCATATTTTAGCTACTAAGGGCGTACTAAGGGAAGTGTTGGTTATTGCGCAATAGTAAAACCGTTTGCAGTTCAAAACAAATTATAATTTACGATCAAAGTAATCACACTAGCGAATCACACACTATAGGTACACGACACAACTATATGGATCGCGCGACAGTTTCTAAAGTGTTCACTGCAACCACCAACAACAAACTCTGCTTTTACTCTGGTCAAGCGGTATGTTATAGACTCTGTCGAGCGCCACCTGATGGCGCTGGCGTCCCGATAGGTCAAAGTCAAACGATTGATTTAACGTATTTCCGACACATAAAACACAAAAATTGTTTCTACCTATGTCCGTTATATACTTTAAAATCAACCAACCGATGTGCCCTAAACTGGTTTCATTAGAAAGGCAATAATGCGAAGATACTTATAAATCACTAAAACAATGGTAAAAAAGAATAAACTTCATGAATGGACCGAATTTGCCTAATATATTATTTTATCTTAGTAGCACACGCCGGGTATCCGTTAATAATAAATAAATAAAATCTTCGGGGTCACTTTACATCCACTATAAGCCACCATCCTGGATTTAAGTGACGTCATATAGCCTGTAACCCGCGGAACAGCATGCCGCTTCCGAAGATACATCGTTTGTCAAAATACGACGAGGAGTTTAGGAGTTATCAGGGAACAGATGAATATAGGTAGTTTCATGATTTTTCAGAGTTCTGGACGTATGACAACACTTTCGGGCTGTCACATTTGCCCAGTAGTGAGATTTTACAGGCTAGTACGAAATAAAAAGGAGTATACCTACATAAGTACCTACGTCTTACTTACTACGGTACAAGGATCTTTTGGCACGTGGCCAAATTGGGAACTAACGCCGCCATCTTGTTCTAAAAGATACTAAAAAAATATTGAAAAAAATAGTCTGAAGTACTTAAATAAATTATATTTATAAAAAAAACCGCTACACATGTCATTCAGGCACTAAAAAAAAATTGCAGCACTCTTGAATTTCCGCTTGGAAGGATTTTAGTCGAGTCGGCAACACAACTGTTAGTATTGCAGGTAATCGAGCGCCTATTTACTAACAATGGCAATAGTTATTTATGATACTAGTACGGTAAGTTAGTTTTTACAAACGAGTAGACGAATGTAAGCCCGAGACGAAGTCGAGGGCTTACCATAGTCACGAGTTTGTAAATACCAATTTCCGCACGTGTATCATACAACGTTTTTCAACACATTTGCGAGAAAATAGTACAATAGTTAAATATCGAATTCCTCGCTTGAACTCATAATATTATTTTGTTTATAAATATCAGTCGGAAAGTCGCAACAATCTTTGACGTTTCCAATATGAAAATGGCGCGAATTTGCAAATGACGCCACGTGCGCGTTGTGAAAATTAGAACTAGGTACATATTTCGTTCCATTTTCTCTTTAGTATTAAAGTGAGACAAACATATTGAGCAAAAGCGCTTCCAAGGAGGTTCGATTATTTAGCTTATTTATGTGAAACTCCTTGGTGTAGTTCTTATACTCGTATATTTTTGTGGAAATTAAAAATAAATCGTAAAGGATACGCACGGCGCTATACAACGTAGTATGCGGTAAAATAGGTACTTAGGTGTGAGTACCTATTTTACCGCACGTTCTGTTGTATGGTGCGTAATTTTTAACTTTCGAACCATGTATAGTGGCATCGTAAATGCGTTTTTTGAGCAAATGTGTTGAAAAATCATTTTTTTTAACACATCACAGTTCACATATAAAAGTAAAAAGCGAAATGCAAAATAGACGACAGCTTATACGGCCAATAACTCTTTATCAGGACCGGACAGACTTCAGCATATAATATAATGGCCTTAAACTCGTACTGTAGTTAAAATTTTAAACCTTTGCATATATTCAGTTAATTATGGTAAGTATTAAATGGTGGTGTTAAAATAATTAATCGGGCTACGAAAGTCACAGGGTCAAGTTTTATATTCAGGATTTGGTTAGATACAGAACCCAAGAGTAATAATAATAATAATGTGACAACCAATGGCTTAATAGCCAAGAGCCTCGACCAATACATAAGCAGGCTCTCGTTGGGCAGTTGGGCTTGATTCAGAAAGCGGTACTTCTGGACACGGCTCGCATTGTTATGAGGTTCCGCTCTCTGGAGCCCTGACCGCCGATAGCTTGGACGCTGTTGCCAATACCGGTGGGCTACTATTTTTTATATTTTTAAATGTTTTTATATCCTAATATTTAAAAATGTAATTTATATGTATATAATGGAATAAAGGTAATAATAATAATTTATTTATTCAACAGACAACTAATCAAAATTTATACAATCAATCAATTATACAATCAATTATCAAATTATTATAAACATAGATATATATATATACAAGCTAAAACTAAAATATATATACATACTATTTACAAGTGTATAATGTAAGGGAAGAGCTCATAGGGCATCAAAAAATTCGTCCGCATCGCTGTCAATGGGACAAGTGCCCAAAAGGCTGGCGGCATTGCCACGTTGGATGGCAATGCTGATTCTTTGGGCTAAAAATAGGCCAGCCCTCTGGTCGTGTGAAGAGTCGACCAACCGCTTGGCGATGTCCCGAAATACTTTATGAGCACTATGACCCCAAGGCCCTAGTGTTTCAACCCCAAACGGCTCAAACATATAGTTTCCAATAAGGTTGTTATACTTGCGCCGTTTGAGGTTTTCTGCTCCTACAGCAGCCGCCCCAGCACAGCCCGCCGTGCTAGGAAGATGGGATGGCGCGAGGGTGTCAACACAAGTCGCATCCCACACCAAAGGCCTACCCAACTTCCAAGGCATTATGGTCATTCCATCTGGCCTCTTCCCATCGTCACGTGCCAAGCCATTGGGTTCTAAAACAGCTGGCACCCCGGCGGTGACAAGAGCCCGACGGATGATGTCATTAATGCTGGCGTGACGTGCCATCCGACCAGCGCTCTTGCTGCAGGATAGGCCGTGGTGTCCGAGGCGGTCGACTGCTTCACCACATTGACAGCGATGCGGAGCCCCGCAAGGAGCGCCTAGTCGTAAACACGTAGCGAGCCGGAATGTAGTATCACCCAGCAAAGTGCCTATGTTAACAGACAACTAGGGTCCAATTTCAAAAATATTTCTTACAATAATTCTAGATGTTAATAAACAACTTATTTGTTATTTTAGTACTTAAATTCTACTACCGATAGGGTGGTTTTTATAAGATGCCTCATTATGGGACTTTCGTCAAGCCCATCAGCAATAGTTTTTAGGAGGCTGTTGCCACTGTCCCGCAATCATGTGAGAAGAGATGCATTCTTTTTCCGCACTACAGCTGAGAAGCTATCAATTCTGGCTCGAGCAAACATAGCAGATGCACTGCAATAACGTGGCCATCACAACAGCGCCCTAAAAGCATTGTTGTATTGAACACGCAATGCATTGGCGGCAGGCTTAATACAGCTGAGCTCGAGTACTAATAATGACAAATCAAGCTTTAGAATGTCACTGGTCCTGAGTGTCTAATCTCGCTCATTTTGTAAACTCGATATAATTACGGCCCGAACGAGTAGGTAAAGCGAAAGAAATTATTTGTTAAGCAAACTGACTACCAACTGGTTGGTCTCATGGCTAAGGTATAACAGCCGCAAGGTTCGATGGATCAGATTAAGCTACGTTTGCCGTAGTTGTTCCGTGGATGGAAGACCATCTTTTCATATCAAGACCCCTCCGTGGCTCGGAAAGCACATTAAGCCGTTGGTCCCGGCTGTCATTCGTGGATCTTTGACTGTCGTTACGGGTCGCCAGAAGCCCTAAAGTCTGATAACCAGTCTTACTAACGGGGGGGGGGGGGGTCTTACTTTTATTATATTCGTATTCAGTTACTGGGCTGGGGATGTCAGGTAAGCAGTCAGCTGCATCCGGTTAGACTGGAAGCTGACCCCAACATAGTTGGGAGGTTATGCAGGTGAAGAAACTGACTACAAACTTAAGTTGTCCATATATTCAGACACAACTGTCATTCTTTGACAGTTTGAAATGCACACACTACACACACAAATACTGCAAATTAAGTTTATTAACTTACCCTGCAAATTGACGCGGGGTGTCCATTTACTTAACAATTCCTAACTTTATTTACTCTGTGTTCGTACCTACTTATCTTACTAAATACGTAATGCCCTAACAAAAGCGCACTGATTTTCATTCCTATATTTCCTTTGCTTAATTGTAATAAGTCTAAAATTAAAAGTAATCGCTAATGAATACCAAATATCCTGTCAATTAAGGCGAAGGGTCAAACAATTAATTTAAATAACTCTTTAAAGCCCATTTTCAGGCAGATATTTAGATAATATGTAAAACAAAGTACTACACTTATTTATAATTAGGGTCATCACATTTTAGTACTAAAGCTTCATTAACTCAAGGTAGACCCTTTATAAGTAGAGATAGGTAAAAAATAAACATTGAAAACTTATTTTAAGGGTTCATACGCATTATGCGGGTAGCGGCAATGCGGCTAGCCGTGCGGCTGACCGCAGGATGCGGTTGCGAATGCGGCCAGCCGGATCGCGGCCAGCCGGATCGCGGCCAGTCGCATTCACAACCGCAACGTGCGGTTGAAGAACCGTTGCTATTTGTGGTTATATCGAGCCATTTCAAAGATAGACGCGGAAGAAGTTGCAGCTGTTTACTACATTTACACACGTTACGTAAAGAAGAAAAAACAAAGAAAGAAGTCATGCACGGCACGGCACGCCTCGTCGGCATTTACAAACACGAGATGAAAGCAAGCACTTTGTAATATTTTTCGAAGAACTAAAAAAATATAAAGATAAGTTTTTCGGATTTACTAGAATGAGCATAAAAACGTTTATATACGTATCGAAAACGTTTATATCGCGACCGGAGCGGTCTGCGGGTAGCCGCATCCCAGTGCGCATAGAAATGAATATTACGTACATAATTGTGCTTGCGGTCAGCCGTGCGGCTGACCGCATTGCGGTTACCCGCACAGTGCGTATGAACCCCTTAGGGCTCATACGCACTGTGTATATGCACTGTACATACACCGTACTGTACGGTACCCGCAGACCGCTCCGGTCGCTTGGAGGACTGCGGCCCAAGTGACGGCCAGCCGGACGGTTGCTATACGCACTGTGCGGCTCAGTCTGCGCCTGCCCACCATTAAGAGTGTGTGCACGTAGTACGTCTGCTTATGTTTTACGTAAAATGGAATTCGATACGTATATAAACGTTTCTAAGCTCATTCTAGTAAATCCGAAAAAAAATACCTTCATATTTTTTTTGTTCTCCGAAAAATATTACAAAATGTTTGCTTTCATATCGTGTTTGCAAATAAGGATGCACCCAGTACTTCTTTCTTTGTTTTTTCTTCTTTACGTAACGTGTGTAAATGTAGTAAACAGCTGCAACTTCTTCCGCGTCTATCTTTGAAATGGCTCAATATAACCGCAAATCGCAACGTTTCTTCTACCGCACGTTGCGGTTGCGAATGCGGCTGCCCGCGATCCGGCTGGGCGCATTCGCAGCCGCACGGCTAGCCGCATGGCGGCTACCCACATAATGCGTATGAACCCTAACAGTTATATGTGGAAAACGAGTATAATGGACGTAAATAAGAAGGCTGCCAGGCCGAAATGGGATTGGGCGGGTCACATCAGCCGCATCCACGATGTCCGCTGGGCAGTCTCCACACAATGGGTGCCTGAAGATGGACGGCACCACCGAGGCCAGCCCAAAAAGAGGTGGCGAGATGGCCTGGATGCATACCGCGAGGGCTGGTTGGAGGTGGTGCGAGAAAAGAGTTCTTGTAAGGAATTAGGAGAGGCATTTGGAAATAAAGGTTAAAAAAAATGTGAGAAAAAAGAAATGGCTCTTTTAATTACTTAAAACATCGGCATCTCCACAGTAACCTACTGCACTTTAGAATGGGCAACTAGCTTCATCTTTTTGACTGACCGACTCCTTGACAAATGAAAAGTACCTGTAAATGGTTTAATTGAAATAAATTATATTTTGTATTCCGGAAAACGTGTGTACCTTATTGGTAAGCTGATTAGACGCTGTGTATCTCTTTGGTCTAGTGGTCACAAGCGACGTGGTTTCCTGGCCTCGACTGGGTCGCGTTTTTCACAACAATTGTGGTACCCAGAACTTGAGTGATCAGTACCACGCAATGCATGCCAAAGTGTCCATACACCTGCTCTTCTGAGGATCTAAAAAATGCACCTAATGCCGCAATTGACGTGGCCCTACTGGACCCAAGCCATTTAACATAATAAAATATTTATTCATTTCTCATACTCGGAAAGTAGTTTGTTTGATCCGAGTAGCGAGTGGAAGATGCTGCTCCCCATGTTTGGGCCGGAAAGACTCATAGTGATTGCTTTCTTCTCTAGGGTGGCAATTAATTAAAAAAAAATACTTTTGGTTAGGTATTCGGCTACGAAAAATGTTACATAATTAAGAAAAATATCGATTACAATAAAAAATAAAATGCTGCGGTCTTGTGACGGTATAAACAGCCAGTGTGAATTTAAAAAAATACCCATTATTTGGGACGGCGGGCGGCCCGCGGCACTGACGCTGTGTGTTCAATATTTAAAATTTAAAAGACTATATAATTTGGCGGGGTACTATAAGCTTCCCTAACTTTGTTTTCTTCATACTAAAAAAAACTAAATTGTGATATTGGCTGAATGCACAAACCGTGCGAAGTCACAAGAAAAACAAAAAACTGTACCGAAATTCAAAATATCAGTTTTATAGACTAATATTTGATTAAAAATGAGTCTCATGTTTTTATTATTCATAAATATTTTAAGAAAAACTACTGTTTTTACTTTCCTTAAATTCGAAATGAAAAGTTGAGTGTTTAACACGGGTGAAAGTCATCAATTCCTATTCGGACTATAGCCGCCCTCGCAGGGAATTGATTCCTTTCGACCCTTGTATAACAATCTACTATTACTTTTGCCATCCACTCGAAAAGAAGAAGAATAAATATATAACCATCAAGTAACTGAATAGAGGAGCTAGTGATGATTATTATGATCATTTTACCCATTATTTACTTCTATTTTTGTGGGTTTTGAAACACAAAATTTCCCACAAAATGTGGCATCCATTAGAATGTGTGAAATATACCATGACACGTCAGTAGTAAAAGTGTCGCGTTTGTCACAGCGAATGCAAAACACACCTGTTATTGTTATGAGCCCAAAGCTTTTACATGTATTCTGGACGACAAATATCTCGCTTCATATGTTACCTTTGAAAACCGTCGCTTGGCAACGTAAACAATTACTGGAAATGTTTCGACATCATTGTAGTTACCCCGAGTTTTTATTTGTCCGATTAATAGCTATAGGCCTTCTATTACGGAGTTAAACTTAACTGACGAAACATGGGTGTACCTACGAAACACTACAGCCTATTACTTCATGAAAAAAAAGGTGTAGGGTTCGGGGACCCCTGTCAGGAAAAAAGTTTCTGACGCTTTTACTTCAAGTCGAAAAATTTTAAAATTTGCACAGCCGCCATTTTGGATTTTCATATTGACCACACTATCGGCTTCAGCACCCTCGAAAACCACGAAAACGACAACCATGATGAAAAAGCGGAGCGCGTGAGGGTGCGGCAATCGTTGCGCCCTCACGCCCCTAGTCGCCGCAGGAGGAGACACCCTGGGCGTCGGGAGTCAATTGCCGACTCCCGGCCACCGTAGGCGCGGGCTTGCGGACGGCGAGCAATGGGCAGCTCGTCGTCCGGTAAGGACCAGGCCCGGGTCGACGGCGCGTCGTGTTCCACGCGCGCCTCAAAGAGATGTCAGCATCATTGAAGGGGTCCGATAGGGCCGATGCCTGCCGGGGTCGCGGATTGTTCGAAAGAGTTACCGTGGCCCTGGCGCACAGGCAACTGAAGGAACACGGGTGGGTTTTAGTCAGTAAGAGTCTGACACACCCTTCCGCTCCGCCCAGAGCGGGAGAGGTCATTTGATGATTTCCCACCCAAAAAAAAAAAAAAAAAGCCTATCGCAGTCCACTGCAGGACATATACCTCTCCCAGGCTGCGCCACAACACTCCACAGCCTCCTGCATCCAGTCTGTCTCAGCCACCTTTTTAAGGTCGTCGGTCCACTACGCTTTCCGATGCCTGGTTGCCACTCCAGGACAAATCAGGAAAATCCAATATATTATGTAGACTAATGTTTGTGAAAAAGCCGCTCGGCTTTGCTCGAATTGTGCCAAGCCGAACCGAACATGATCCAGCGACGATAGATGCCAACCGGAGTTTGCCGATCGGCACGAGCTGAATGAAATACCAATATATGTAGTAAATGTTCCGGGTCGGCTTTGTCAGCATGCAGGTAATTCATTGCTTCATAGTTTGGAAAAATTCGTCTGCTCAGCAACGTAAATAACGCAATGAACGTGGCTGAAGCGTCAAAATGAACGAAATTGCGATCAATTGCCAGTATTGCAACTATATGTGTGTTACGCAATTACCCGACTGGACGATGTGGCCTACATCCAGCAGTGGATGTCTTTGGCCTAAAAAGGGGAAACATTTCACAAAAGGGATTATTTATTTTTTATTTATATATTCATTGTTGTACATCACAAAATAAATAACAAAAAGAAATTGATTGAATTATGTGGCCTTTAGACACACTTTACTATGAGAACATACCCGAAAACGAAGGCTTTTATCATTGAATAACTCCAGCCCGAAATAACGCTAACCCAAATCACTCTATCTCTAATGAACGCTATCCGTAAAAATGTGGGTAGGTACCTAAATTTTGGGCTGTGGTTTTTATGTATATAATCATACATAAAAACCACAGCCACCAAAAAAAACCAACAAAATGTGAAATATTTGAGGTTCAATTAAATACATGCCTTTTACATGTATTTAATTAAACCTCAAATATTTCACATTTTGCTATCCTAAAAATATTATTGTTCACTCTAATATAATGATTGCGCCTCTTTTTTGAACCACAAATAATTCCTACTTTGGGGGTCCTAAAAATATTAAATAGCCAAGTAACTGCGACCAACTTGGTTGTGGTGTCGTTGGTCACAGTTCTAACCTAACCCATTTTTTTCGGGCGAGTTTGCCCGAGCGTAGTTACTGTGTCCAACTGTGAGCGAAAACCTGTAAGTTAAAAAGAATCTCAATTATTATTAAAAAATTACATCATTAGAAGGTCAATAAGTTTTTAGAGGATGAGTAAAATATTTTCCATTTTAAAAGTATTATGTGTTGCAACACAATTCCAGTTTTCGTTTACGATGCTCGTAGCTACGCTGTTCGGAATCCAAGTACCTTTTTAGTATTTAATAAACCTTAAAAGAATATCAATTTTTACTTCCTTTTCAATATTAATTCACGCAATAAGACCATATTTTGTTTGGTTTCGTTTCATTTCTCGTAGAGATCAAACAAAAAAAATGTAACAAGTTACATTTTTGCCATTTTAACCAAACATGATTACTTACAATACTGACGCCTTCGTAAAGTATCAGACGTAATCCAGGATTATCAGATTATAGTCTGAATAAAATATTCCTGGTACCGTAGAGTATATTACGTATTGCCTAGACTTAGGACGGAATTACTCGGGAATCCTATTTTTATGCCTACGAGAAAAACGGATGCTTTTATCGTTGATTCTGAGAAAATAAGGCTACTTTGGAACGTTAAAATGTTAGTAAATAAGCAAAGTACATTCAGGGAAATATATATTTTTAAGCAAATTGATACCCAATGTCTATTTGCCGGGTTATAGCCATTTCATACAGCTGTCAAAGCATGTCATTGTGATTTGGATATACGGTAAATTTTTAGATGGTATTCAATTTGATAAACCATTCAATTCGATAATATATAAATGATAAATGATTTTATTTCTGTAAGTAGGTTTGTACAAACACTTTTACACGTCAATCATATTTTTAACTAGATGAGGTCGGCGTTTCCTATCTGACGACTCTGAGAAGAAAGGCCGAAAGAAACTCAGAGGTCACAGTCTCTTTTAAAGTCCAGACATAATCTTGGTCAGATCATGTGAAGACCATATATATTGGTATCTGAAATGGTCTTTTGAGGAAAGAACCACACAGATTGAGCGGACCTGTCCAGTCAGTGCACGCATTTGTCAGTAATCGTGCAGCTCAACTCAGGAAGTCAGGACTTAAGGAGCTCAACGATTCGACGAACAACACCAAAGAAAGGACATTTGGGTAGGCCGCTTAAATTATTCAAACTGCCAGATCATGATTAAAATTAACTGAGAAAAAAAAGCAATGACCCACATAGTCCTCACATTCACAATAATTAAAATAACATAATACTTTACAAGTAAAAACTCATGTCACTATATATATAAAACTCAACAATGTCAATGTGTATATAAAAAATCGGACATAATGTTTGAGAACCATGTAGATTGATGTCTGAAATGGTCGTTTGGTGTGGTGGTCCACCGATTAAGTGGACCTGTCCAGTCAGTGCACGCATTTGTCAGTAACCGTGCAGCTCAACTCAGAACTTAAGGAGCTCAACGATTCGACGAACAATACTAAAGAAAGGACATTTGGGTAGGCCGCATAAACTACTTAAACTGCCAGATCAAGAATAAAACTGAAACAATGACCCACATAGTCCTCATATTCACAATAATGAAAATAATATAATACTTTTTACAGTAAATATTCATGTCTAGAATAGTTGGCAAATTAAAATCAACATTCACCGTGTAAATTTATTGGAGCAGCTCAATCCCAAGCCTTTTTGTCCTCAATATAGTCTTTCACAGTATAATAGGCTTTCTGGCATAGATTCCGTTTTAAAAAAGATTTGAATTTATTAAAGCTTAGATCTTGAATATGGCTGGGCAGTTTATTATAAAAACGTCTACATTTGCATCTAAACGAGCCACCTATTTTCTTGAGCCTGGTTGTAGGAACAATAAATTTGTGTTTGTTTCTAGTATTTATATTGTGGATATCAATGTATTTTTTAAACAGATTAATATTTTTATGTCCATACAAAAGATTTTCATAAATATACTGAAAAGGCACGGTAATTATATTAATCTCTTTAAATTTATCTCTGAGGGAGTGTCTGGGACTTAATTTATAAATTGAACGAACTGCCCTTTTTTGCAAAACAAAAATTGTCTGGATATCGACGGCATTTCCCCACAACAGAATACCGTACGACATCACACTATGAAAATAACTAAAGTATACTAAACGGGCTGTCTCTAAAACAGTTAAACCACGATTTTTTCTAACGGTGTATGCTGCAGAGCTCAGTTTTTTTGACAATTTATCTATGTGGGGGCCCCATTGAAGCTTGGTATCCAAAGTTATGCCTAAGAATACTGTGGTATTTTCGGGTTTCAGTACTTCACCCTTTATGAGAACACTAGTTTCTACTTGTCTAACATGAGGTATCGTAAACTTAATACATTTAGTTTTTTTCTCGTTAACTACTACTGCGAGGGCGCTATTTACATTGTCAGTAACCAGCTGCTGACGTTTGAGTTTAAATAAAAGTGAAGTGTCGTCTGCAAACAACACTATATCATGTTTATCC
This sequence comes from Griposia aprilina, assembly GCA_916610205.1. Classification (NCBI taxonomy): domain Eukaryota; kingdom Metazoa; phylum Arthropoda; class Insecta; order Lepidoptera; family Noctuidae; genus Griposia; species Griposia aprilina. The sequence continues at coordinate 4,086,503 of OU744285.1, read as the reverse complement.
TTTATGAGGTAAGGCAAGTCATTTATATAAATAAGAAATCAAAATGGCCCAAGAATTGAGCCCTGGGGGACCCTCATACCTACTACAGATCCGGGTGATCTTTTTCCGTTAACATCAACTCTCTGAATCCTATCACCTAGGTAAGAAGTAAGAAGATCCAGAGAGGCGTTTCGGATTCCGTAGTGGTGTAGTTTCCTGATTAATGTTTCATGAAGAACACAATCGTATGCCTTGGACAAATCGCAAAAGATTCCCAAAGCATCGCATCAGTAGTCGAACGACCCTTTGTAAAACCGAACTGTTTGTTGTGCAGTAATTTGCGTTTAGTAAAAAATCTTTGCATTTGATTCAAAATAAGTTTTTCGAAAATTTTACTAAAGGTAGGTAGTACCGAAATAGGTCTATAATTAGTAGGGTTTGATGTACTACCCGATTTAAATAACGGTATTATTTTACTGTTTTTCATAAGATCAGGACACTCACCACGGTCAATACAATTATTAAAAATAATAGCTAAAGTAGGTGCTATTTTAAGTAGTTTATTATCGACTTAGCAACGTCCGCAGAACTGCCCCATAGATCTGCGGTCTTTTTAACATTTAATGTGTGAAAGGTTTTAGTTATATCTTTACAAGTACATATTGGAAATGAAATTCAGAGTCACAAACAGGAACGTTTTCCTTAAGTAAAGACTCTGCAGCAGTGGGTGATGAGTTTAGAGATTTAGTAGTGGATACGGGAACATCTGCAAAGAAATTTTCAAAGGCCACAGCGACTTGTGAATCTGATTTAATTATATTGTTATCAATATCAAGGCTGTAGTTACTGCATCGGTTGCAAGACCTTCTCGTTTCACTGTTAATGATACTCCATGTCATTTTAATTACATTACTACTATTTTTAATTTTTGAACTCAAATAACGTAATTTGGCCATACTACAAACTTTTTTAAATAATTTATAATATTTTTTAACATATAAATTAAATTCAGCAGTGTTTATACAAGTCCGTTCAAATAATAATAATAATATAATATAATAATTTCATATTGACTTTACATAACTGTATAGCTAGATGCATTTAAAGAACTTTTGCGAGTGTTGACATTCAAATACGTCTGTAGGTACGTCTAAACTTCACATTCTACTTTTTTTTTTCTGTATTGCACACAAATCACTTAAAAGTGAAAATTGCTAGAGATGCTTAAAACACTGTTCATCGAAGGCTGATTGCAGTCATTAAGACAGATGCGCCAAGGTAGCCCGCGAAATTCAAATTTTGTTACGTTTTTTGCAATTTGCAGATCAGTATCAGGTTGTATGGTGATCTAAATATTATTCGCGACCGTATCAAATATGGTTTTACAGAAATATATTTATTAGAATCAGCAATACAACTCCTTAAGTTAGAATTGCCCTCATATGTCATGATTTCACGAAATAGTCATTCAATAGGGTAATATGAACTTATAAAGATGTGTTGCTGATTCTAATGATTATAATTCTGTAAAGCCATATTTGTTACGGTCGCGAATCATATTTTAATCAAAATACAACCTGACAGTGACCTGCAAATTGCAAAAAACGTAACAAAATTTGAATTTCGGCGGCCTACCCTGAAGGTTCCGCCAAGTACTAATCAACTAATATTGTTGACTGATTAGTTCTAGTGTTCAATATAATCATTGAATATCTACCTACCTATAATCACTACGTACAAAATGGGTATTTCCTATAATTAGTACACTTTTCCTATATGTTATTCAAATCTAAGAAGTATTAGTTATTTGTTATAATCAGTTACAAGCTACGAGATTGATCGATTACGTCGCTGAAACTGAAATCTAAGGAAAACATGTAAGTTCGTTGAACTCATGGCCATAGAGAATAGGATAAAATAAAATACTCTTCATTACATACACCCTCAAAAAAAAAAACGAAGGCATGTGACATCTACCAACCCCCACTGGGCCCGCGTGATAGATTACAGCTCACTCAGTCTCGAAGAGAGGAGGTCTGTAAAATGTGATTACATAATCAGCCTATAACGTTCCCACTGCCGAGACATTTTCTACATTAATATCTACAATTTGTAGGTGTACATATGCATGTACACCTACAATTGGTCGTACAACCACTTCTGTCAAAATTGATTCTTCTGCCAACATATAATCACCAGAGCTAATTATCTTTTTTGTATGCACGTGTTTCTGTGACAAATAAACCTATTTTAATACGCATTTTTTTTAGCTTCATACGTATGTTAGTATGTAACGGAATCTTCGAACATGATTTTGACCCCCTTCAAAACGTCAGATTAACTCGAAATTTGGCATACTTGTTATTTAAAACAGTTTGACCCGTTATCCTTACTAGGATAATCAGGATTAGCGAATTTTTGTTTTCCTGATACCCGGAGTGTCTGCGTCAAGAGCAATAAAGGAAACTACTTGGCGCGCAGATCACCTATTTCTCGGATAAGTTACCGACTGTGATTAAGATAAAATTTTCGGAGAGGGAACCTGAGAACAGGTTATCTCATCCAAGGAAGGCAGTAGGCACTCAATTTACCCATTTATCGGATAAGTTACAGACTTAGAATAAACATCAATGACGGCTCAATTTTATTGAAAATCATTGATTTTCATAGTAGGATATCGAAAATATTGTGTACTATAGTTCGTCAACTCCCTATATCGAGTATATATTCTAAAAGTAGCCAATATATACTTAAACTCTTTTAGTAGTAAATTGATGTAATTAAAATCAAACTCACTTTAGTAATAATTATTGTAATGAAAAAAAAAATTGAGCCACATATAAAGACATACATGAACTATTTATTGAGACAAGCATATGACTACTCGTCAGAAAAGTCCGGTAATTTCGTACGTTTCAAGAGTTCTGATATAAAACAATATTTATCGATTTTATTTCGACTGCAGCCAATAATTATTCAAAATCTACTTTAATAGTAAATTTATGTAATTACTATCAAGTTTTTTTTACATTTGATATAAAATAATTTCTTTCATGCGTCGACAAAGTAGGTAACGTGGATTTTTCTTGATGATAAATTCACACACACACACATTCACATTCTCTTCTCTGTCAGACCTATTGTAACGCTACATGAAATGTATGATGATGAGACACCGCTTCATGTTGCTATTGGTAACGGACGTGTCGAAGTTGTTGAACTTCTTGTTCAACATGGTGCGGATGTCAATTTAGTTAGTACAAAATGGGAAAATGGGTTCACCCCATTAGACCAGACTATTTTGAATAACGAGAAAGAAATTACAAGGATACTAATATCTGGAGGTACTAATATTAATACTGACACCTGGATGTCACCAATTCATTACGCTGCTTCGGAGGATAGTGGTGAATGAATCAAAACTTTGCTAGATAATGGAGTCTACGTTGATACTTTAGATCAGAATGGCAGAACTCCTCTAAATATTGCCATCAATGCAAACAATTTACAATCTGCAGAATGGGTTTTAAAATGCTGCCCTAATCTAAAGTGTCAAAATAATAATGACATATTTGATACCATTGACTTTTATAACAAATATGAATCCAATTTTAAAAAGTGATAGCGATGTTTTTTAAATATGGTATTATAATTGAACATCAACATGTCCATAACAAGATATTAATACGTACAGCGGTTGAAGTAGGAGTAGTGTATAATTGGGGGTTCTGGATCACTTGCCCTCGCTTCGCTCGAGCGCATGATCCAGAACTCCCCAATCATACACTAATATCGTGATCTGCGATATAGTTCATAATATTGATTGAGTTGCTCACGCTTCGCTCGAGCGCGTTATGCAGAACACCCCAATCAGCGGTGCGATGTGTACTTAAAGTAATAAGTAATGAAATCTTCTTTCTTGAATCGCTGACCTGAGGTTTTTATGAATCTGAGTTCCGTTTATAATTTGTGTAAAACTAACTCATGTGCTGTATCACTCTCCTGATGGAATAGATCTGCAGTTGCTGTCGATATACTACTTACTCCCACTGGTCTTTGACGAACTAACAATCGATTTTTCATGATCAGTATGTTTGTTGCTAACTTTAACGAATTTGCGAAGATCCTCACCAGGTTCGCTTTTTAGTATAAGGTAGTGAGTATTTTTCAAGTTAGATTTCTCTGAATCTTCCAACTTCTGGTAAAATAAATCTTCTTTTCGGGTTATATCACTATCCTGATGTTTTAATTCACCTGAGTTCGATTTCTTTTTTCTAGGGTGCATATCTTGAATATATATTATCTCACCCCTAGTATTCTTGAAAATAAGTTTAGAAGTGCCTTCCAAATCAAATTTCTCTGAGTGAAACATGATGTAGATAGGTAATATCAATAATTGTATCTCTCGTGGTGCAGTAAATATTTGTGTTATTTATTACTCGTACTTAGTTATATACTTAAGATCTATCTATTACACTGCAATGCTAGGAGTCTAATGCTGCGATGCAGATACGCGTATTAAATATATACTCTCTTCCTTTCACAGCGTTCAAATAAAAACATTGAGGAAAATTTATAGCATGTTGCATCCAAGGATCGTCATAAATCTCCCAATCTTCTATAACACCTCCACATGAAAAACATGCTGCTTTATCATTTATACTATTGCCACAGTAAAAGAATCCAGCGTCAGCCATTTCCATCACTAATATTTTCTTTGAATCAGCCGTTGCCCAGTAATAGTTAAATGAAAATTGACGCATTTTATAAGTATTATACATGTCATATCGAGGTTTGTATTTATTATGAGACATGCTTCTCCGTTTTACAGATAACTGCATAATGACATCGTCTAGTTACAGTCAGCAGCTTATAACGATTTGACGACGTTGAAGAGATTGGGAGGGATAGGAAACGCTTTACCAAAAATAAAGAAATTAAACAAAAAAAAGTTTATTTTATAATTTTATTATCATAGCACCATTTATTTAAACACAATACATTTTTTAAAGCACATACAGAGTCATGATAAATACAACTATACAAATCTTGAGAATATTTATATTGATGGTGCAGACTTAACAAACTAGAACAACCTTTATCTTCTAAATTAAATATGTTACTATTACTGTTTTCTAATATATTTTTTAACCACAAGACTTTTTCTGAACCTTTAACATAGACACATTTATCTCTTAAAATATCAGCAATAAAATTCTGGTAATTGGAATATGGAATAAATCCTTCACACCAATATATCTTTCTGTTACGTTCAATCCAACTAACTTGTTTTTTTTCTTGTTTCGTTAATTTTTCAAATGGAAATGGTGGCTTAAATAAAAACACTTGTAATGTTTTATTATATAATATAGCGATTTCTTTTATTATAAATTCATTTGTTTCTGTTTTAAAGCCTTGAATATCCACAATAGCAATCATGATAACCTGCGCACAATGTTGCTGAGAGGTTTGTATTCCACAAGTCGATCGTTTATAATCAAACAATATGCAGTAGTCTTATCTGGTATTGGCGTTGAACATTCAATTTCTATGCGTACGTCTACTGGACCTGATTTTAGACTATCGTTTTGCCTTGAGCAGTCTAAGATAAACAGGGGAGCTTTTTCTTTGAAGTCCTTTAGATCGAGCAACGGGTCTACTGGACAGTTGTAATACGACTGACGAAATTTCACATACATTTCATATAATATACTGTATTTGTTGTCAGAAAACTTTAAACCCAAAGGCTCATAAGGATAATATTGAGAATTTAAGAAGAGCGTAATGTTTGTCACCTCGCAATGATCGAATAGAGATATGTCTTTAGTTTTATTATTTTTTCTGTTAGTTTGTAAGCAAAAAATTACATATCTAGGCTTTTCCAATTGTGAAGCAGTCTTAACTGACCAAGAATGTTTTGTGGTTTTAGGTAATAAAGGATATTCATATAAATCCCAATTTCTAAAAGCCATCTGAATGGGTTTATCTCTTTCTAAATGCTTTAAAAGTGTTAATCGTTCTCGATCTGACACTTTTATGTGTGGCACCCTCCATTGAACTCTTTGCATATCTATTTGAAAATGAGCAACATCATCAGTAAGAATAACGCTGTTTAAGTTAGAGTTACTTCTATTCAATATAAGTTCATGTTTACAATTTATAACGATTTTATTGTAATCCTCTGCAAACCCTAAAATCTTATTTAGCGGTATCACTAAACTAAAATGCCCATCACTTTGGAATCCGTTTAAATTCCAACCCCATAACGCAGCAACTTTATTTTCAGCTTCATTTAATGAGATGTATGATTTTATTGTTGACGTTATTCCAGAATTTTTTATACGATCTATTTCAATACCATTCATTTCGTACCTGATGTCTTGAAACAAAGACATAACAGGGTTATTAGTGAACGTAACAGTTTTCTTGATCGGATTCCCATCTTTACCGAACAGCTTTGCTTGGCCTTCGATGTAAATTGAACTGGCTGATGGTAGCACGTATATGTCTTGCTGATGTATGGGGATTCTGATTTCATCGTTTTCTCTAAAGCTGTTATTGTAGGGATTATATGAATGGATTTCATAACTTTCGATCGAACTATCGAAGTGCGGTAATTCAGTAATCTGGAGTATATTCATACTTTAAAACCTAGGGCTCTAAGAAAACCTTTATTTGCTTCAGTCAATTTCTTAACTTTTTTCTTACGTCTATTGACCTTAGTGGTCGTTGAAGGAATAATACGTTTTATTTTCACAGGAGTGTTTTTATAATATAGTATCATTTTGTTTTTCTTAAATGAAGACGTAGTTGAATATTGAATTCGTCACCAAAGTTAATACAATAACCAAATTGATCAACAATTCTAACAGATATAGATGAAATTATATTTTTGTTCACTGGAAAGTAAATAACGTTTCGTGGTATTTCTATGCACTGATGACCCGGAGCAGTATCAAATACAAATTCATGAATAAAATGAGTTGGTAGTCCGTTGCAGTACGAACTGTATACAAGATCACATTCAATTCTGATTACAGATAGACTGCTGCTATTGATGGACACATTTGATCTTGAATTTAACACTGAAAAGTATAACAAACCGCACTCGTATTGATCGGATAAATGCAGTGGAGGTTGAAAGTATGACACCAAATCAGATTTATTTCCAGAGATGGTAACTGTGGTAGACATGCTTGCATACTGGACTGTTTCAGAAGATCCTGTTTATTTTATCCCTAGACTACTCCAAAAATTCCTTAGAAAAATTAAACAGAGATGTCCGCAATTGAAAGGATGATCGCGTTGTATATTTTCATAATTATAGTGGACTTTAGTACCTCCGTATTTTATAAATTCTTTTGGAGGCTTAAGATTTCCGTAACTGTCAAAGTACTCAATATAATCATTGTATTTTGCATAGGCTACCCAATGAGAGCCAGGATCTTTTGAACTATCTAAATTAATAACTCCACATTCTTTTTTAAACGGGTATTTAGGAAGTTCATCTCTCATAAAGACTCCTCTAAAATATGGAATATTAGTTCCATACTTCAAAATGTCGAAGTTAGTTAGGGCTCGTTTGGGTAGCCGATATCTTAGTTTTTTTCATTCGATACATAAATTCCAAGCCCGTTTTTATGTGGTTTAAGGTGTAGTCCTTTCCCAATGCAGAGAGCTTCCATTTTTTCATTGTGTCTCTTCGATTCAACCAACAGCTTTTTAGCCATCTTGAATTCATTTATGGTTTTGGTAATACCTGCTGCACCGCCTGCTATTGCTCCCACTGCTGATAATCCAGCAAAAATAGGAATCAAAGGTAATACACCACCAGTTTTTGGTATAGGAATAACACGAGGAAGTTTTATGGATGAATCATCAGCTAATTCTCTGGCTGCGGCCATAGCTAATTCTATTGCCACTTTTTTGCATTTTGGTTTTAGTTTTTTCATGTGTCTTTTCGTTTTAGTGATAACATTTTTAAATTTGTTTTTTAACCCTTTTCCAGGTGTAAGTTTTTGAAAGCACTTTTTTCTATTTTTTTTTAGGCCGGAACCAGTTTTAATTTTTGTAGACATTGTCTTGCTTACTAAGCGTGCTGCGATTTTCTCGCTTACACTTGCATCCGAGGCAACTGCTCGCTCTTTTGCCATTTTCAACAAAATTAAATCAGCTCTGTGACGATTCTTTAAGTTTGATGATTTGAGATAGGCAATGTCGTGTTCTTTGCAATGTTCGTCTAATTTATTAATACCTTCGTCTCCACGTGTAAGCCTTTTAATTAATTTTGTACCAGGACCACAATAATTGTATCCTGGTAAGTGTAATTCAAATGGTAAATTGTTTATAAGCCAATTGAGAAGACTACTCTCTCCAATACACATCATAAGACTAATGAATCTGGATTGAACACTTTAATAAATACTTATACGGTTAGTAAAGTTATTTTTATTTATATTACTACATTCGATTTATCAATCCAACTGTTTTCAGCAGAAGATAAACCTAACCATTTTACTAAAACCCTGTTTCCTTTTCTTCTAAGAACTTTCTCGACTAGATATACATTAGGATATTTTGTCTTTTGAAGCTCTTGTAAGTAAAATGCTCCTAAAATAGGTTGACCTCTGATTGTATCTTCAATTAAGTAGGTAATAGGAGTTGTATTTTGTATTTTTCGAATTTTAAATATTTCTGTCGACCAGTTGGGGGTATATCCTTTTTCAAATGTTCCTTTGTATTTACTGATACGTACATAATCACCCACTTTATACTTGCTTTTTATTCTTTCATTTTTTACCGACCTTAAATACCTTTCTAATATACGTTTTTTATTCATGTTATCTACATTAGCAGGAATTTCATGAATTGTCCGATGGTAAGTGTGATTGTATTTATATATAACATCATTAAGGGTACTATCTACCCAATTATAGCTGCCTTTTAAACTGAATTCCTTATACAGTTTAGATTTCAAAGTTCTGATAAATCTTTCAACTATTGAAGCCTTTTTTGTTGAAAAGGTTGAATAGTGGTTAATATGATTAGATTTCATAAGCTTTTGAAATTTATTATTATAAAATTCTGTTCCATTATCTGTTTGGAGGTTTTTTGAAACACGCCCTGTAGCCAACAAAACTTTGAATGAGTTACATACATCATCTTTGGTTTTACTTCTCAGAGGAAAGGCCCAAGCATATTTCGAAAATGTATCGATAACGGTAAGAATAAATCTGTAATTTTTATTTTCTTTTGAAATTGATTGCATATCAATTAAATCTGCTTGCCACAGGTCGTCTATATCTTTCATAATAACATGTCTTCGGGGAAAGTTTACCCTTGCATTTTTATGAATTTCGTTTACCACATCGGCTTTGCTCATGGTCAGAATTCAGTACATTTGTCTTGAATCCATGTACAATACTGAATGTAAAGCATATTATTACGACTATTTATTCTTTAATTATGTCAGCTTCTTTTAATTCTTCAATTATCGATAAAATTTCATTATCATGGTTTGTATTGCCAGCATCTCTTGAAGCTACTAATAGTTTCAATCTCTCGACTAATTCGTTAGGATCATCCCAATATACCAAGTCGGTGTTGTTTTTGTATTTTTTTAACGTTGGTAATTTTCCTCCAAGTTTAGTGTGAGCATGTATAACATCGTTTGACAATTCGGAAAATAGAGGTTTTATTATTTTACAATATTTTGTACCTTTGTCACCTCTTATTTGACCTTTAGGATTAAAATCTCTTTTATGTGCATTTGTATAGTGTAACATATCCTTATAGACAAGTTTATCTTCGCTCGATATTAACTTTAAATCGGGTTTTCTTCGGAGTAAAAGTTCTTTTAGACCAACTGTTAAATTGTAAGCTTTGTCACCGATTTTAATTAAAATGATTGTATCGTTATTCAAACTATCAATTTTAGAAAATGATACTGCTGAATTACCCATCAATAGAGTTTTATTTTCACTTCTAATTCCAAACGGTATACTAACACCGTCATAAATACCAAAGATATCATCATCCTCTAATGACATTTCTAAATTATCTATCGATTCCTTTTTAGCATTTTGTTTGACGAATTGGGTAGAATTTAGTTTTGGATCGTAACAGTCATTGAGCTTTGTAGATGAGCTAGTATTCTTTTCATCGAATTCGATTCCTTCAGAATTATTTAAAGTTGGATTTTCATTTATTTTTATTTTTTCTGCACATCTATTAGATTCAACAAGAGTTTTTAGAGGATTTGTGACAGGTTTTAGCATTTTATCAAGCGACAAGTTCATTGTATGTTCCTGATTTTTCATTTGTTTTATTTTATTCTTTATGGAGTCGACAGACTTCACTAATTCCATTTTAATATTTTTGTCCATCTTACAATAAATAACAACTGTATTCAGCTAAACAAGGAATAATACTAACAGCATTTATGTATGTAATTCATTTATAAGTATGTACCTTCATTCAAAGTTTAAAAAAATATCAAAATTCTGTCTGTACCTCCCATTATTTAATGCCGACTCTTTATTAATAAGTAGAAAATTATAAGGGTTACTCCAAACAGTTTTACAAACTTCTTTAAACTGATTCCACAGCAGATCAGAATTTACATGTTCTTCATAGATATGCTTTAAGTTCACATCATCTTGTTTAAATATTATAAGAAAATTAGCATTATCACGTAGCAACTGTTTCGGAATTTTTGAGTAGGTTTGTGATAAATAAAAGCAGTCAATTTGCTTATGTCTTCCCATAGAGAAATAATTACGAATGTTTATTTGCTTTTCACACATAACATCATCAAAAATAAATACAGAATTTGTTAAAGCTTCATTCGGAGCTATAAAATCTTTGTCGTCATTGAACTCATTGAACTGTATCTGAGGTACTCTTCTTAATACTTCACTTAAAAACCGATATTTTGGCTGGAAAGTAGTTTTCGAGTAAAGATAAAGATTTTTAAATTTAAGCCCATTTTCATGCAGCAGTAAACTGATCATAACGTTTGTTTTACCACAGTTCGAGGGTCCACATATTATGCAGCGAATTGTATTAGGCAATAAAGCACTATGTCTAATCTGACGAGCTGAGTCATTGAAATTGATATTATTCACGTTCAAGGATATGGGTTGTTTGATCAACTTCATCTTGCCTATTATTTATTTTCATTACTTACTATCCTTTATATATGAATATGTGACTTGCGAGCACAGTATTCTAGCAACGGGTTTGGACCTGGGTCGTTATTAAGAGTCGTGTCCTCGACTGAGTTACACAGCGACAGTGTCCGTCACAGTGTTCGTAGTGGACGAGTTTTTTTAAAATTATTATTAAATTATCTTTAATCGTCCATTCATCTATTTAAGATTGTAAGTAACTAATAAATTTGTCAAGTCTAATAATAAAAATAATGTTAATTAAATATAAAAGAAAATGGAAATTAATTTTATCTTTTTTTTTTTTTTTTTCAGAAAATGGAAGGCCTTGATATTGTTGATGATGTTATTAAGTCATTCTATTTTACTCAAGAATTTACTGGGGACAATGTTGAACAAACTGAGTTCCAGGAAAATCAGCAGGATAAAGTCAAGGATACTCAAGAAAGTCCAATAAAAAGAAAAAACAAGAAGTTGAAATTAACTTCTAAAATTACCCTGCCCAAGCTATTGGATACACCGTCTACATCTTACGTAATTCGCAAGGATCCAGGAAAAGCACACCATTTAATAAAAATATCTATTTGTGATTTAAATGACAATAATTTAATAAATCGTGTTGATCGCAGTGATAGTGATTGTGCTTGTGTGAATGTTCAGTATTTAGTCAAGGACAATTACGATGAAATTATGGATGAAGCAGAATATCTCGTCGGTAAAATAGTTAAAAAATTAAGTTCACCCACATGCAGACCTTAAATGCAGTTTATAAGTTATTGTTTATTAGTTATTATTATTGGTCGAGTTTATTTAATTGAAGGCGAAACAATAAAATTAAAATTGATTCTACATAATGTTTTTTTTATTATTCACCTAATAAGTTAGTATACAGGGGTCAAATTAAATTAGCTAACGAACGAGAAACTCCACAGACGTGATGGGTATCGATATCTAAACACATCGATATAAAAACAAAAAAAAGAAGATATTTTTTTATTTTTTGTTTGGGGTCCTCGACCGCTGGTTGTGCTGGTACTTGAAGTATGAGTTGAGAAAATCTGTTTTCTTTTGTTTTATCATGTTTAGGTATCGATACCCATCACATCTGAGGAGTTTCTCTAGCTAATTTAATTTGATCCTGTATGATACCTCTTAATAATAAACACTGCATATAGTTATGACAAGCTAATAGACATAAAAAAAAAATATTAACATTAACCATGACATAATCTATACACAGTGTTTATAAGAGGGAAAATCTTTCGGAAAAGGAAAAGAAAAGAAAATAAATATCGATTATTCATTTATTGATTATAGTAACATTCATTTATTACATTTTTTTATTCGATTACATACTTTTTACACATTTAAATCATTTGTAATTAGCTTTTTTAACTTAAACTATAGTTTTAGCACAGTAGAACGAATACAGTAATCCGACAAGTATTAAAGTATTGAACTATAATGCCCCCCAAGGCAAAGTGTTGAAACAACCTTCAGTTCTCTGCCTTTTATCGTCATCACTATTAAGTATGAGTTTATTCAATTTTTGTGTAAAAACTTGATGATTTTTAGATCTTATAACATTAAACAAAAATGGACTTTATCATCTTTAGTTATGTACAACAAATTGACATGTATAAGCTTTCGTTCACGTGTCAAAAAATAGAGGACCAGTTACATGATTATTAGCTTCAAGACCATAAACATTCACACTTATACAAGGATTATTTTTCTAAAATATTTTAATATCATCGAAACATGGCGGAAAAGACATATCATTTATTTTTAAAAGCAACGTATAGTGTGGGTACGATTGCGTTCTATTAGCATTCAATCTTTTTGGAAACATCTGGGCAATAATACACCACAAAAAACAATGATTGGCATTGTTGTGTATATTCAAACATGACTTTGTGTTTTTTATAACCGTAGGCAATTCTAAGTATGTCCCAGCTCTTAAAGGATTGCACTTGTTTATGTTTATTTCCAAATGGTTTATAGAATTAATAGCCCAACCAGATTCGGCAAGTTCAAACTCTAAATAATAATTTTTCAGAGCATTTAAAATACATGTTATAAACATTTGTATTCGGAACTGCTATCTCATATTTGGTGTTGAAAGATTTCATAGAGCTTTCATTATTTTTTGGCAAAATGTATGACACAAATAATTCAAAATTGACTTTAATTGCTTTATGTTTTTGAATCATAAGATTGATAATATCACATACTGACTTTGAAATTTGAAATAAAAACGTTTCTGGAGTTATTGTTACTTCACTAGATTTAAGTGGATTCACTTTATACTTATGATTCTATTTCTAAAAGCAATAGCAATAATTTGAATATTTTCGAATTCGGAGCAGAGCAATCGATTAGATATATGAATATTTGTTCTACTGTGTGCTGATAATTTTGAAACATAATAATTACAGTATTTACAAAAAAAAAAACATGTTCATTATACTTATTTTAAATTTTATAAAAAGCTATTTTTACTAAATGTTTTTTTTTATCTCAGTAATCCATTTTTTATTTAAAAGTTGGTAAATTCTCATATTTAAAATTTCTAAGTTTTTAATTTCTCAGTTCATAATTTCTCAGTTCTTAATTTCTCAGTTTTTAATTTCTCAGTTCTTAATTTCTCAGTTTTTTATTTCTCAGTTCTTAATTTCAGAATTTCTTATTTCGGTTTTTTTAATTTCTCAAGTTTCAATTTCGATTTTACATCATTCTGAGCAGAGCAATCGATTAGATATATGAATATTTGTTCTACTGTGTGCTGATAATTTTGAAACATAATAATTACAGTATTTACAAAAAAAAAAACATGTTCATTACACTTATTTTAAATTTTATAAAAAGCTATTTTTACTAAATGTTTTTTTTTATCTCAGTCATCCAATTTTTATTTAAAAGTTGGTAAATTCTCATATTTAAAATTTCTAAGTTTTTAATTTCTCAGTTCATAATTTCTCAGTTTTTAATTTCTCAGTTCTTAATTTCTCCGTTTTTTATTTCTCTGTTCTTAATTTCAGAATTTCTTAATTCGGGTTTTTTAATATCTCAAGTTTCAATTTCGATTTTACATCGAAACTCTGAAAAAGTACATGTAAAATAATTATTATAAATCAAATAAATATTCTCTATTCTATTGATAATTTTAATGCTACAAGAGACTGTTTCCAACGTTCATTTGGAGTAAGTTTTTCCACTTCACCCGTGTTATAAACTTTTAATTCAAAATAATACTTTCCAACCCTGTCCGGGTTTGATTGGAAGGTATAACCATCAGCCTCCCCGCTGAGTGAAGCAGTTCTTCAGAGTGGTAGCACGGATCAGCGGTCGAGACGATTCATCCTGAAATACATAAGATGACTAGTTTTAATTAAAAATAATAATGCGTGAGGGCGAGTAATTAAAAAATTGATAAGTAAAAAAAAAATAGATATGTAAAAAAAATATAATAGATAAACTCCAGACTTCCACATTCTTGAATCTACCGTTACCATAACTATAATCTATTATCTATTAGAAAAGGTCTATTTAAACACTTGTGTCCACAAATAAGTATAATTTTGATGGAGAAAATCACACGCTGTAAAACACTGGAATGGTTTTAAATGAAATGGGAATTTAACATGTTTGAAAAAAATGTCTTACCTCACAGTCTGAAGCGTTGGTATTCCGTTTTCTTTTTGGAGCTGGTGTTGTAACAACTGCCGGCCCGTCGCTATCAGACTCTGGTTCTGAAGCGAAAGGATTTTAGAAAGCAAAGCCTTCTTCTTCTGAGACACTTTCTTATCTCTCTTCACAGCTGTTTTTTTTTTGATCTGCCGCTTGTTTTTTTCTTTTGTTGGTCCAGACGTTGAAGGTGTGGAGTCCTCTTCTTCAACCCAAAAAGGATTATTCATCGACTGAGCCCTGAAAACATTATTAAAATGCAATAAATATTTTTATTACCAACATTAGTAACATGAAACAACAGCACCCGTATTCATCAAAGGGTTAGGCAGAGGTGTGCTGTTAGTCCCTCCCCCTTACTTTTTACGTTTTTACGTTCTTACATTTTGAAATCTCATCGAATAGGGAATAATATATTTACAGTACTTATCAGGAAAAAAAAACTTTAAATGACCTAAGAATCAAACCTAGGCCTTATTTTTATTGCATGCTAGAACAACGAAGCAAGAATTATTATTAAATAAACGTTTGTAAAAATAAAACGTTAATAATTATTAAACGTTTGTAAAAATAAAACGTTAATAATTATTAAACGTTTGTAAAAATATTAATATTAATATGAAACTACAAATGCAGTACAAGTACAATAGTTTTGAAATAACTATTATATGATCTAAACTTAATTGAGTAATTTCAGTGGTAAAACAATTAACTATTACAGTCCTAGGATCGAAGAAAAAATATTTATTAAATAAAATATAATACTCACATACTCTGTTTCTGCAACACTTGTGAACAACCACAAACAAATTTAAACTCACTGTTCAGTGAAATGCACTTCAGCACAACAATGACAAAATGTAAAGGAATTCTCTCACATGCTTTTTATAGACCTAAATCCTAAAGCCTTAGTCATATGTTAGTTTCTAACAATAATTACTCCGAAAAATTAATTAAAATAATATTTGTTATTAGAATTTCATCTCTATCACTTGAGAACCTAGAGTAGATTTTATTTTATTCATTTCTCGTACTGAAGTCGCAATGTGAATGCTTCCGAATACTCTAGTTATGGAAAGTGTTTTCACAGCACTTTATCCTTATTAGAGTTTTTGGAGGCGACTGGAGACGACAATCGTGAAAGGAATGAGGTGTCAATTAACTCTGTCGGAATACATACAAACTTATAAGAAACCAATAAAATGAGATCTCTGGTAGTTATTTGTCATGTACACAGAAATGTCGCCTTATTCTTTAAACTCTCAAGTCGTAAAGGCTGTGTTAGCTATAGCTATCCTGCTTATTTTAATGTAAATGGAAAGAGGTGGCAATGGATTTCTAAGTGTGTTTTTGTTATAGAACTCGTAATAAGATATTACAGAATTAGGCTGGGTGATTGAATGTTGGGAAATGAAACAAACAGAATTTTAATTTTTAAATATATTCATAAAAGGAGTAATTAATCTTCTAATAAATAACAGATTCTTTACCTAATCTAACATCAATGTGTATAATTATAATAAGCACCTTTTTTCCTTACTATTTGGTAAGGAACCTGATATTTCTTAAAAGATTAATTACTCTTTTAATGAATATGTTTTAAAATTAATATTCTGTTTGTTTCATTTGCCAACATTCATTATTCACCCGACCTAATTCTGTAATACCTTATTACGAGTTGTTTTATTTTTATTTTTTATTGAAATGAAAATTGATATTGGAAAATGAAAACAAACAGAATTTTTATTTTTAAATATATTCATTAAAAGAGTACCTAATTAATCTTCTAAGAAATAACAGATTCCTTACCTAATCTAACATCAATGTGTATGAAATAATAAGTTTTTTTTTGTTTTTTGTTTTTATGCGATACAATCAACAATATTAGTTGTACTATTTAAGTATATTATTAAATGCTATTTTATTATGCTAATTATAAAAAACAAACACAAACGTTGGTACTAACATAATGATTACATTGAATATCTCTCTCTCTATACTTAATAAATATATAAAATAATTTCAATTATATATTCTCACGAATTTTACTAATAATGTTTTCTAAATCTAAGTATATATCACTTGTGACAACATTTTCAGTTATAAATTGCACACACTTATTTGCACTGCACTCGCAAGATTTTTCTGGTAAATTATCACTCTCGTATATCTCAATTTTGATCATGCATGTCCTTGAAGATGTATTTGGCGCCCTGGTTTTGATGTACGAGTAGTTTTGCTGTCGTTCACGTTTCTGTGGAGGACCTGCCGCGTCATTTTTTCTCTTCAAATTGAGTCGTGATGTAACAGATTCTTTGAGCTGCTTGTTTGGGATAAAATTAAAAAGATCCTCGTTGTCCTGAAAACAGAAATAAATTGTGTTATAAATATGATTACATACAATGCCTGCATTATAATAATTAATAAAAAACAATAATAATAATTTAATATGTTAAAACTATTACTTACCGACATTGTGATTGAATCTCAGGACAATGAAAACAACCAAAAACAAAAAACTTGTATTTACTGTGTCGCAGTCAAAGGCTCTCTACGATCTAGATACAAAACAGATTCTCTTATATAAGGTATATAAATTCATGTCTATAAGGTTTAATTTCCTTCATAATATTACAACTATGTGCTTGGCGGCAGAATCAAGTCGAAACAAGTCGATATCATGAATGTACCTGTGTACTTTAATAATGAATACATATTTTATCTCATCACTGACGACACGTTTGGCGCATTCGTTAAGAGCTCGACTCGCTACATCACAATGTAAATAGTAGGTTTAAAATAGATGTTTCAATTAATGTGCCAAAGTGTTGCGGGTTCGATTCCCGCACGGAACAAATGAGTATTTGTTCCGGTTTGGTTTTGGTTTTTATGTTTTTTTTTTTTTTACGTTCTTTTATATTATAATCAATTACTCTATCTCCATAATACAGTTACTTTACACACGGCTACACATTAAGTTATAATTTCCAGTAATAGCTGACCTCTCAATATGGTTTTTGTATCCATCAATACAAAAAAATATGCACCACATCGTTTCAATGCAGCGCAGCGCGGCGATCGAACATGATATCGTTGTTTATTATTTTTAAGTTCACGCGATAATTTTGCTTCGCTATAACAGTTCGATACCATGCCAGTTTATGAATACGCACGACAACCGCTCGGACCGGTAAAAACAATTGGAGATCCTGTATCAAGCGCTCCACTGTGAATGAAACACAATATTCAATCAATATTATGAAGTATATAGCAGATCACGATAGTAATGTATGATTGGGGAGTTCTGGATCACGCGTTCGAGCGAAGCGAGAGCAAGTGATCCAGAACCCCCAATTATACACTACTAGTAGGCTTTGTTAATATTGTGGAAGAGCTGTTAAAATAGGGAGCTAATCCCAACACTGTTATATGTAACGATTTTAACTATTGCATGCTACACATAGTCTGCCGTCATCATCAGCGTAAAATTATTAATTTATTAATAAATAAAGGAGCATATGACAATTGCAGAGACCGTCTAGGTGAAACACCGCTCTTCTATGCAATAGCTAATAGAGATGTGAATATCATAAAGCTATTGCTAAATAATCACAAAAAAAATAAAATAAAAAATAGTAAAAAAAAACAAAAAACAACGCTTTTATTGAAAATCCAACAAAAAAAATGAAAATAATTTTTAATAAATTTGATTTCAAAAAAATTGTGTAAGAAAAAATGATTTTATTGTAAAAAAAGCGTGGGGTGCTTTTCAGGATATTATCAAAATAACCCTTCTACTCATATCTGTTCATAAAATATTTATAACTATTGATACCATGCACCCCACGCTTTTTTTACAATAAAATCATTTTTTCTTACACATTTTTTTTAAATCAAATTTATGAAAATTCATTTTCTATTTTTTTGTTCGATTTTCTATAAAAGCGTTTTTTTTTTGTTTTTTTTCTTTCCTTCTTTTTCTTTCACATCGCTACTTTGCTCACAGCGCAACAAATCAGCACATAAACATCACGCACACTATAAATCCCATAGCTATTATATTGAAAATGCCTCGTGTGCTAACACGCGCGCACTCAGTTTCGAAATCTCTTTCGTGACGAAACAGATTTCAAGAATGAGATTGTCTACCCACGAGATTGAATCTCTAAGAAGGCTCGATATCTCACGAGATTCGAGATTTCATTCCCCAGACAAGTAGTAAAGTTTACCTAAAAAAACGGTTTTTTTAATTGATATTTCAATATAATTTATAACTACACTACAAGCGGTCGTTGACCCAAAAAAATCATCAAATCATTACTTTTTTGGTTTATCTATCTTTTGTTTAATGGAATCATTAGCTATGGAAATTAAATTTACGGGTATACGAGTACCAACATCACTTTTATACGCTCTATGTTTAACCTCACTTTACGAGTACAAGCGAGCTAGAGTAGAATTTCCTATGAAACAAATACAGAGTTCTAATGTGATAAGGCAACTGTGTGGTTTAAAAGAAGATATAGTGACAAAAAATTAAAAGAGTATGCTTAGATTGTTTGGTCATGTTGAAAAGATAAATAAATAAATATAAATAAATAATAAGTTTATTGTACAACAACGAGAAAAAACTTAAAACTACTTAAAACTAATCTTACATAAAACATGTTTGTACAAGAGGTCAGAAAACAGCTTGGACAGCCAAAAGAAAGTCAGAAGAGAGATGAAAAGTCAGGAGAAAAGATGAATGAAAGGCGACTAACAAAAGGCATTTTGCAAGGCAAATGTGAGTGGAAACGACGGGAGGGGACGCCCTAGGAGGATATATAGTGACTTTATTGGTGATGTTCTTCAGAGAGGTCAGGTGCGTAGTACTCGCAACCGGCGTGCGTGTATGACCAGATGTATGAACGAATACGAGGCAAAAGGACCGTAGGAGGTAAGGACCGTAGCAGGTGGCGTTCTTTAGTTTCTGCCTACCTAAATTGGGAAGAAGGCATGAGCTTATGTATGTATGTAAATACAGAGTTGCAGATCTCTTTTCAAGCAGAGACATTTTTTCAGATGCACTAGATTGCGTGGAACATTATGAAATTGTTAATAAACTAACCAAACATCATCACTTTACTGAACTCAAACTCAAAGCATTTACCTAAACAAATATTATAAAGAGAAAACATTTTGTTTGTTTATTACGCTTTCACGCTAAAACTAATGAACGGATTTGGATGAATTTTGGCTCATGGGTAGACCATGACCTAGATTAGGACATAGGATACTTTTTATCTCGATATTTCCACGGATTCGAAATTTATGCGGGTGAAACCGCTGGGCGCAGCTAGTTTTAAATAAACCAGTTACAGGAACTTGAATTGTAAAGGGGTCGGTCAGTCAGAAAAATGAAGCTAGTTGCTAATTCCAAAGCGTAATATTTTCCTATGGAGAAGAACGGGCAAGAAACTCCTTTAACACATACTTTAAATTAAAGTATTGATTACATCATTCAAGTTAAATTCATATATGTGAGAACGATGCTGAAAGATGTGCACGTAAAAAGCGTCCATAATAAACAATTAAAAAACTTAAATAAGCCATGGCAGCTAAGAGATGACCAGTCCCAACTGACGGCGCCCGTTCATGAACACGATGCAACGACAAAAATAGTTATATAAATGCACTGTCTCTAAAATAAAGTGAGTATATGTAATTCGTGAACAATTTAGGGCGAAACGTATTTTGGGCTGATGAACAAAGGCAACTGCCGAATCAAACAAGCATTGTTGCATATACGGCGCGAATATTAAACTACGAGACCGGTTCCAATTACAAGCGTAAGGTTCCGTACATTGTGAAGCTTAGATGACCGTTTCCGAAGAATATATTCATGGATATAAGGCTCGTGGCTAAATAATAACAGCCGCACAGGTCGATCAAAGGTTAAGCTACGCTTGCCGCAGTCTGTTCGTGGATGGGTGACCATCCATTACATATCGAGACCCGTCCGTCCTTAACGTGCTTTCCGAGAAAGTACGTTAAGCCATTGGTCCTGGCCCGGCTGTCATTCATAAACCAAATCCAATCAAAATATTTTATTTCACATAAACCTACATGGGCACTTATGAAACGTCAGAAGCTAGGTGCACGGTTCCAATTGGTTGTTTTCTATGGAGAAGAGCCGGCAAGAAACTCCACGGTTACTCTTTTAAAAATAAGGGGCTTTTACAATGTTTCAAATTACAGAGTTGATAGGTATGGGAGAACAGTGTAGGCCTGTCGACAAGAAATAGGTACTCAACAAAATATAATAAGCTCTACAAATCTACAGTCTACAAGTTAGGCCTAACAAATTTGAATTAAAATCCTGTCTACTAAAGCCATAAGTGAGTTGAAATAAGAATTGGAGGTATATAATGTCAAATAATGAGAAGATTAAGTCAAAGAAAGTAAAAACCAAAAAAAAAAAACTTCGTAATTAAATAGATCTTTGACAGTCGTTACGTGTAGGTAAAGAGATAAAGATATTTTTATTTTTGTAAAACATGAGTAACTACAATACAAGTGCATTGTGGATGGAATTAAAAAAATAAATAAAAGGAGCTACATATTTTGCCCTTCAAAGCGTACAAAAAAAAAACTGAATTTTCTGTTACCATGCTTATGCCTAACTACATTATCAATACATTAGTTTAGAAGAAACTTAACTAACTGACTAAAATACAACAGTTTATGTACCATTATTGAAATAGTAAAATTAAATAATAATTAATATTTACTATTAAATATTTATTAATTTAATATTATTTAATAGTAAATATTGACAGCCGTTACGGGTAGTCAGAAGCCCGAAAGTCTAACCAGTCTTAGCGAGGGCTGTCGTGTTACCCTGTAACTGGGTAGTAAACGTCAGATAGGCAGTCGTTCCATGTAAAATATTGGTATTCAGCCGCATCCGGTTAGACTAGAAGCCGACCCCAACGTATTTGGGAAATGGCAGGCAGATTCGAGTAGGTCTGCTCTATAGCCGTCCATTTGTGATGAGAAATTCTAAGATGGGTATATAGTCAAGTACTAGGTTATAAGTGCAAGGACTGTTCCTAGGACACTGTGCTAAGGAATTGATAAATGATAAATGATGATGATTATAAATTATATGTCGGAAATACGTTTAATCAATCGTTTGACTTGTCTAATCGGGACACCGGTGTCACCAGGTGGCGCTGGACAGAGTATATAACGCTCAGGCTTGACCAGAGAAAAGCAGTGTTTGATGTTGGCAGTTAAGCAATGAAGACGTTTAGAAAGTGTCGCGCGTTCCGTATAGTTGTATCGTGTACCTACAGTGTGTGATTCGCAAGTGTGATTAATTTGATCGTAAGTTATAATTTGATTTGAACTGCAAACGGTTTTTCTATTGCGCTATAACCAACACTACCCATAGTACGCCCACAGTAGTTAAAATATGGCTGATAATAACGAGGAAGACGTACCTTATCCGTCATATATTTATTTCTGTAAATTGGTTCAAAATAACATCTTACACGTCAAAATTAAATTATGTCGCAAAACTAGATTGGTATTTCCTAATCGATTACTCTGAGAAGAAAGACCGAGGCCAACTTATAGGTCACATTGGCTTTTAAAGACCAGACAAAATCTTGGTCAGGTCATAGTAGGACCATGCAGATTAGGTGTCTGAGATGTTCCTTTGAGGAAAGGACCACAAAGATTTGTGTGGACCTGTCCAGTCAGTGCACGCTTTTCTATCTTTCACGCTTTTCATATATTTCTTGAAAGATAGAAAAATACCTAATAATTTACCCAGTCTGAAAATCGATCCTTACGCTGCGCAAAGTTTTTATTTTGGTAATACACATTCTGATTAAGTACATACTTCACTAAAATTCCTGCACAACTTATTCATGTACATCTTTTTTCCACCTATGTAAAAATTGAGTCGAGACTGCTAAGGCTTCAACGCTGCCCTCGCGGGACCCAAAATTTTTGACCAATTGACATGCGTATTGCGTTCCACTTTCAAATTGCTTGCCATAGAGAAGCGACAAACGGCCTACATTCTGGATATTTTCGGAACAGATTTAATTTTAGCTCCTACTCTATTGAATGGAACCATAGAACTAGTGGAACACTGTTGAATTTTTATTTTTTTCTCTGACTACGACAAAGGAAGGAAAAGGGTTATAAATTCCACTGGATATTATTGAAATATTTTGCTACGACGACGTAGCGCGCGCGTAGCGTGGCGTGGTTCTGTGTTCGCATTCTAATAAAATAAGAATATTTTGTCGGTTATAATACGATGTTACAAGTCATTCAGTTTTTATTAACACACACACCCATATTATAATTCCTGTATACAGAATTGATAGATTGACTGCTACGAAAACGTACCATCATTGTGCTACGACCGTAGCAGGCGAACGTAGCCAATGTTAGCTACGCCGTAGCATGTGTCAAAAACAGATAACATGCTTTCTAACCAGTTTAAAACTACAACGACACTGAATATCTGCTTACTTCACAATCGTAGTGACTTCTCCAACATTTCGTATCTAAACTCAACCTCTTTCCCTTCCGTTTACACACAGACACGCCACATCTACATCACAAAACACACACATATACTAACACTTCACACAAGTTAACATACGTTTGCAGTTTTGCACCTTATAGTCTTAAGCAGTCTCTATTTAAAATTTTCTACTCGTTCTATGGGAACCTGGGCTGGCGAACCTTAATACAGGTTATGAGGTAACCATATTGTAACCTAGCTAGGCCGCCAGATTCAATACTATTAATTGTTACTCTCTTTACGATTTATCCCTGAACTGTAGAATTATATTTATTGTAACCGAATGTAACACATTTTTTTTGTAAACACATTATTATTATTATTTATTACTAGCTAGTGTGTTGCAATGCCTTTTTTTCAACCAGTATTCAATTCGGTTAAGCCGTTTTTGAGTTATAGCGAGACTAAAGAACAGCAATTGGTTTTTATACAAAGAGGTTTATTAATCTCTGCGTAGGTAATATTTATTGCGCGTATCTACTGCTGCGTTTGATTCTACTTTTTGCCTCCCCGTAAAAGCAAATCATTTGCTTTAATATGCGATTTAAACGATGCGAATTATGCGATGCGATTTAATATGCTTTTTATTTGCTTTTATTGCAATAATATTTTCTCAGCAGTTGCGCTAGCAACCACGAAACTAACGGGGCAGTTGAAAACTTATGATATTCTTAAGTGTAGCACCTCTGTTGAAACGCTGACCTAAAATACTGTCTCTACAACACGAATACTTTCTAAATAGTGCGCGGAAAATATTTTTCTCCCTCTAATGTTAATTAATTAGCATTTAATAATAAAAGTTGTGGCTGCGGAAGACGTACAATGAAAGCTCAGCAATTAGGCGCCGCTTTCTAAGCAAATGGAAATAAAAAAATAAAAGTCAAGTTCAATTGACTTTGATTAGAAACTTCACTTTTAATTAGTTTTTCACTTTTTCTTTTGTTAGGCTTTTTGGTTTGTAGGTGTTATTATTTGTGATTCATCACGACATGAGTAGGTACTTAGGTGCTAAGTTTAGTGTTTTCAGCAGAAAGAGAATTACCCCGAAGGACCTCATGCTAAACAGTAGCGCTATATCAACAAGGCAGTCGCTACCGCTCAGTCAGTCCTTTGTAAAAGAGGGCGTATCCGACCCAATTTCGGACGAAGGCATGCGGTTCCTAACCGGACCGTTTCTAACAAGCTGTTGCCTTCACTACCAGTACGTCAAAAGGACCAAGAACTTAATTAGAGAATGTAGATTTAAATCGAATGTTTAGCGAAGAATTGTTCGAAGGTTTAGTGGCCGTTTCGCATTCAGAAAAACATGATTAAGGCGGAGTTCGGTAATTTGTAGGGTTTTATAAATGAATCGGGTATTGTAAAAGGTTTTTTTTAAAGCACAGGGATCGGTGTAGGTACCTAAATATGAGTTTGTGAGTAGGTAAATCATCGCAGATATCGTAGCACATCAATAAAAAACCGAGCAGAAAGAAAGCTTCTTAAGAGCCTGACAACAGCTAAAGCGCGGTCACTATCGGACTGCATAGAAAAGAAAGAGAAGCGCGATGACATAACGCTGGTAATTTATTGCAAAATATGAAGCAATTGTTTATTTACAAAAAATCTAATGATTGGACTAAAAAAATAAAACACTATTACGTTAATATTTTGCTTGTACATTAATCTGTCAAAGAATCAGAATGATTGCATGTATATTAATATGGTTTTTAATCGATAAAATATATTTTTAGAGGTATCTTCGTGATTTCGTCTATCGTATCAAATTAGTTGTAATATGTTTTCAACACACTATCTAACTAGCATATATCCTGAAGAATATCATATATTTTTCTGATTCTGTTTACTGCAGTGGATCATATACTTTTACGCATTATAAAACTTGCGTTTAGGTCCTGTAGTCCCCTTAACAGAGCTCAAAATTATTACCTACTTCCATAGGGCTGTCACTCGGCTATTGAAAATAAAAATAAACCGGGCAAGTGCGAGTCGGGATTCGGCAATGAGCACGGACGGACGGACGGATGGACAGACCGACAGACGAACGGACGGACAGGCACTGTTACTGATGTGATCCCATAAGTTTTCCGTTTTCCAATTATGGTACGGAACATTAAAAAAAGTGTAGCTTTGAAAGACGAAATGGTTTAATTATATTACGTTTCTTTAAAATTAAGTAGACCGTACATTGCAGTACGAAGGCCATAAGTACATTTTTCGCTTGATCTTTTAACGTTATTAGAGTAATTCGGAACAGCAAAGTTTGAAATAATATTTTTGTCGGCCACGGGTCGTTGACCTACTAGTATACGTCAGGTGATCTCTATGCATTTAAAAGGTACCCCGGCTAGAAAGTTAATTGTGTTTTTTAACATAGCATCACGACTATATTCCCTGAAGGGTAGGCAGAAATGCACTTGTAGTACACCCACATTTCGCCAGTTAGGTTTAAGTCTCATGGAATAGGGGGCGAGCCTATTGCTCAGCAGTAGTGCTTCCGACCAGTAGACCAAAGAAGCAGACTATTTTGATACTATTACTATTATTATAAATTATGTATTTTCAAAGAATGTTATGTAAACCGATAAACCGATGAATGTTTGCGAATAAAATTTAATTTAATTAATAGAAAAAGACAGGTAATTTATCAAATTAAATGTCATTCGAAAACATCCATCGGTTTCTTTATAAACGTCAACTGTATATCCGACAACCATAGTTACTTATCACTTTTGGTGACCACTTTTGGATACATAACGTCACGTTTGTTACTGTATCTCTCGAAGGGATTGGCAGAGGGGGGGGGGGGGTGGGGGGGGGGGGGTTGAGCTAGAGTAAATCAAGTACATTATGTAATAGGGACACTGAACTGCTATTGAGAATTTCCTTATGAAATACAATTTACATAGGGAGCTCGTGGCTAAATTATAACAGCCGCACAAGTCGATTGTAGGGTAAGAGGGAAAGAAAAATTGCTTTCTCCAATTAGATTTTTCATGAAATTCATAAGACTTAGGTAAGAAATAAAAATAATATGAGTAGCTACCTAACTACATGATATTTCCAAACTTTTTGTGGAACAGAAATACAAAACATTAAATTTTTCTCGATTAAAAAACGAAGTTAGCTCAAAAAAGCTAGAAGAAAGAAGAAGCTAGAAGCTAGAAGCTAGCTAGAAGTTAGAAGTTAGTTAAATATCAGCACGTTACTGACAGCTTATCATGGACTAGTCGCTTCAGTGCTTCGGTACGGAATTATATTTTGGGGGCAGTCAACTGACAGGGAACTTATATTTAAGATGCAAAAACGCTGTATAAGATCTATGTGTGGATTAAAGACTACTGATAGCTGTGTACCATCCTTCAAATCACTGAAAATACTAACACTACCAGCATTGTATATTTTAGAATCTGCAATATTTATAAAAAGCAACCCCCACTTATTCGAAAAAATGTCTGATAATAAAAGAAAGCCAATACGTGCTCAATAAAATGCAAGACATCTCTAATGCGAAAGAGTTTTTTTGGCATTGCGCCAAAGATCTATAATAAAATACCAGACAATATTAAAAATATGCCTCAAGTAAAGTTTAAGAAAGCTCTCACATTATTGCTAATTGACAAATGTTATTATAAAATTGAAGACTTTTTAAATGATAATGTTAATTAATATTGAAATTTAGTGTAAACCAACTATTTAATTCATTATGTTAATTTATCTTTTTTTTTCTTTTATAGTTGATAATTGGCTACGCATGTTTCCTCTAAAAATATTTGTATGTCAAAATTGACAAGACATAGCGCACTATTTAGTTCTTAAGATCCATCTATCATAAAACCTATGTTTCACAAATAAATTGATTTGATTTGATTTTGATTTGATTTGAAGTTACTTACCGCAAATTTTCACGTATTTTCAATTTGTACTTTAATAAGTACAAAACAAAAATGATTATGACTAAATAAATAACACAGGCTAAAAAATTGATGATTATAATATTACTCAATAAATATGTCATTCCCACAGTTGAGAATCGTATTTTGATCAACATATGACGTAAAACAGAGCTGCAATTTGCAAAAAAACTAAAGAAATATTTTAATTTGGCGGGCTACAACTAGGGATTCACCTTAATATTTAGCTATCGGTAGTTTGCGACAGCCTCGCTATTTATGTCGAGACTGCCGGCCCTGGACGGTCAACAGTCGCAATTGCGACCACTAGACCAACGAGTAGGTAATAATATTATTTTTTGGGTACCTATGAGCATAAAGCTCCTGCAAACAGGCGCGATAGGCGGCACTGGTGTCGCGTTGCGTATCGTGCCTGTTTGAAGGAGCTTTAACACAAAACTATTTTTTGCAACTTATACAGCTGTTGTTTGCTGTTTTACTAAGTAGGCTTTCGAAAATTCCTTGTAATAAAATGAAATGACATTGTTTATTCTGTTGTAAATAGGATCTCAGAATCACTTTTACGTCATATAAAAATAAAATAAAAATAAGCTAGATGGAGTCGACATTTCCTATCTGACTACCCCTGAGAAGAAACAAACTCAGAGGTCACAGTCTCTTTTAAAGTCCAGACATAATCTTGGTCAGATCATGTGAAGACCATGTAGATTTGTGTCTGAAATGGTCTTTTGAGGAAAGAACCACAGAACCACCAGATTTGAGTGGACCTGTCCAGACAGTGCAAGTATTTGTCAGTAATCGTGCAGCTTAACTCAGAACTTAAGGTGCTCAACGACTTTACGAACAATACCAAAGAACATTTGGGTAAGCCGCATAAAGTACTCAAACTGCCAGATCATTACAAAACCTGAGAAAAAAAAATACGCAAATCGTCCTCACATTCTCAATGTAATTTTTATATTCAAGCGTTTCTGTGTTTTTTTTTCTTTCCTTACATCTTCAACTTTTTAAAATACACTTCATGTTTACATAAATATAACGTGATAAGAATACAGCGAACAGTTCTGCTTATAAAAAGGACTTGAGAAGTCAAAGTGCAAGAGACGGTCCAAGTGACAAGAGTAAGAATTAGTTTAGGAGCTGTTACTAATTGTGTTAGTTACTGCCGGACGCCCTCTCTGAGTAAATTGCAGGTAATTGTAACATTGTACGACTATTTCATTACTGTTTTTTACTTTTTCGTTTGTTGAATTGGCTTTGACTGTGTTACGAAGAGATTAGGGTAATTATATGTATTGGCATTAGTGTTCTTGGGTTTTCTATCTGGAATTTCTCAGTAGCAGCCCAGAGTCTGGTTTTCCGCCGGAGTCTGGATAGGCTCGCCCCGTATTATATGGGGCTTAAACTTATCTGGCAAAATGTGGGTGTGCTGTAGGTACACCTCTGCCTAATCCTTCGGGAATTAAAGGTTATTGGATAATTGCTTTTATGACATTGGCGAATACATGGAACCAATATGGTAAAAAATCCAAGATGACATGTACTTAATTTTGACATTGATATTAAAGTAACGATTACTTAATTATAATTATATTAATTCTTAGTGGACATATTGTAAATCACAAATTTTTAAATTAATTGTTCTTAGTTATTTAAGAATGACATTTGAATATTTGTACACCATATGTTGCGGTAGCATTTATAGAAACTAAAAAAATATTAACACCATACTATGTAAAACTGTATTCTTACAAATAAATAATTTCTAATTCTAATTCAATTTCTGATGTTAATATGTTATGCGTAGCATAAAGTGTTAAGTACTCTATTTCTAAAATAGTTTTTAAGTCGAGCCTATTCAGCCTATCCCAATCCACTGCTTGACAAGCCTCCCCTGGCTGCGCCACAATACCCTGTCCTCCCCGCCTTCCGCATCCAGTCTATCCCAGCCACCTTTTTAAGGGGGGAAGCGCCAGGCTAGCCCGCAAAATTCAAGTTTTCTTACGTTTTTTTGTGAATGACACTGACCTGCAAATTGCAAAAAACCTAAGAAAATTTGAACTTCGCAGGCCAACCTGGCGCTTCACCCTAAATTAAGATCGTCGAAATCCAAATTAAAATATTTTATTTCACAAGTGCTGGTTATTGTTAGTATGGTTTCTTCAACCTGCCACGAGGGGAAAGGGTCCAAGTTTATGGATATAATTGTCGACCTCGTATTTGCTTTACCACCCTTTTTTTTTTTTTTTTTGGTGGGAAATCATCAAATGACCTCTCCCGCTCTGGGCGGAGCGGAAGGGAGCGTCAGACTCTTACTGACTAAAACCCACCCGTGTTCCTTCAGTTGCCTGTGCGCCAGTGCCACGGTAACTCTTTCGAACAATCCGCGACCCCGGCAGGCATCGGCCCTATCGGACCCCGTCAATTATGCTGCCGTCTCTTTGAGGCGCGCGTGGAACACAACGCGCCGTCGACCCGAGCCTGGTCCTTGCCGGACGGCGAGCTGCCCATTGCTCGCCTTCCGCAGGCCCGCGCCTACGGTGGCCGGGAGTCGGCTATCGACTGCCGACGCCCAGGGTGTCTCCTCCTGCGGCGACTAGGGGCGTGCGGGCGCAATGATTGCCTCTCCCTCACGCGCTCCGCCTCCTCCTTCGCGAGCATTACTGCTTCGCAGAAAGAGGTGACTGCTTCCCATTCCCTCTCGCTCCGTACCATGCCCTGAATCAGGGCCGGACGCGAGAGATCGCCGCCGCCGATCGCCGCCGCCGATCGTCGAACCGAGGACACGGCGGTGCTCCGCCCAAGCCAGGCAGTCTTCCACCGTATGCTCCACCGTGTCCTCTGGTCGATCCACACAATGACAACACCCAGGCGTTTCCTCCCGCCTTATCCGAAACAGTAACCTCCCGAAACAACCATGTCCGGTGAGGACCTGCGTCAGGCGGAAGGTGAGGACGCCATGGCGCCTCTCAAGCCACTCCTCAAAGAGGGGACTTACCGCCGCAATTGGGGCGTGCCCATGCCACCCTAAGTTTCAATTTACTGTGAATTGTTGACAAAGTGCCTTTATCGAGTTTTGTCGAGCTTGGCGGTTATGTTAGACATTAGGATGACGTCAGAATTATAAACGAATCTCGACAAAAGGTTAGAGTGTTGTCGCGTTAGTAATTTTAGCCCTACTCGTCAATAACACCCATAGATATGACAAAAACTAAGGGGTATCGTGTTACCCAGTAACTGGGTTGTGGAAGTCAGATAGGCAGTCGCTCCGTTTAAAATACTTACTGATAATCAGCTGCATCTAGTTAGACTGAAAGCCGACTCCAACATATTTGGGAAAAGGCTGGGCAGATTGATTTTCATTATCAAAGTGGTAAAGAAATTACGAGGTTGACTAATACCAGGTTTCTGAATTGATAATTTTGAAGTTGAGAACTTGTCAAATTCTACTTTAGCGCTACTTAAAGTGATTCCTATAATGGAGCACGGATATGAATTTAAATAGCCTGCAAAATTCAAACTTTATGTAAGTAATGCTAAAAGTAGAGTTTCAAATTAAATTTCTCAATCCAGGAACCGGGTTTTATGCAACCTCGTAATTGCTTTACTATATTTGACAACAATTCCTAATAATACGCCGAGTAGATGTGAAGAATCCCGTTATTCGGCCCATTAATCACGGAGAAATCGGTGTAAATACAATGGGAAAAAAATACTTGCCGAATGCCTCCTGCTTCTTTCTTAGGGCTCCGTACCTCAAAAGAATGAAACGGAACCCTTATAAGATAATTTCGTTGGCCGTCCGTCCGTCTGCTATCAAGACCCTTTTTTGATGTGAAACATCTATAGCCGCGGGTAAAAACAATTCTTAGCGTGGCGACTCACGCCATGGCGACGCGTCGCCACGCTATACGATGGTATGTTTTACCTGCCAGGCATCCCGTGACGACACATTTTTTTCTCAGGAACGCGTGATGGTATCAAGCTCAAATCAATATCAAATACGTACGTTTACGGTCACTTGGGGGTCTAAAAAAATAAGCATCAAAGACAACGCAATAAAAAATACGTCTATTTATGAGACATATTTTGATCCTCCCAAATAAATCCAATCCTATGGTACTTCCCGCTGACCTAGAATAATAAAATTTGCCAAGAAGAAAGCTCTCGCAGCACAAGTTACAGGAAAATGTCCGAAAATCGTTTTGTATTTTTATCGCAAAATACATTTTTCGCGATTACAAACTTAAATTTGCTGTTGGAGAATTGACCGTGACGTATGTCGATGTATGAGAGAACATTTTAAGTACAAAGTTAAATTGATATAAATTAATCCCAACCACGATACCCTTCATTGTGCGTGGTCCATAGATTTAGTATACAGGACAATTTTTTAACCAGTACGCAAACTGTAATCATGAATTCAGCTCATGATTCTAGACCCCCTAGCGCAAAAATTTCTGGCCGTTATCAAAAAACAAAATCTGCTGTTTCATAGAAAAGTGCAATACCTACGCGGTCAAAGTACAAATACAAATACAAATAGTTTATTGTGACAAATAGCAAATTACATTACATTAAACGTGTTTGGAGCCTCCTTTTAGGCAAACAATGCCTGTATTAGAAGGCTCCGCTCTTTTACATCGTTATCATACACATATACTAACTAGTGTTAATACAGTGTACTGTGACCTTAAGGGCAAATATGCAATGCCAGTACATTTTTCTGTATTAAGCTTAAATTTATTAATGTTAAGAAAATAAAAATCAAAAGTTAAGTTGTAATTTAAATTATTAAAAGTAAAAATAAAACTTATTGCAGTTAGTGCATGTGTTGTGGTGTACATAATTATAGTGTGGAGAGGTAAGTAGTGCGGTGTTATGTGTGTGTGTTATGTGGCGAGGCGCGCGATGTGATGTGAAGTTTGGCGTGGGGCGTGGTGTGGTGTGAGGTGTGTGGTGTGAGGTGTGTGGTGTGTGGTATGGTGTGAGATGTAGTGTGATGTGGTGTGATTTGGTGTGGTATGGTGCGGTGCGGTGTGTTGTGTTGTGTTTTGGTGTGGTGTGTGAGGTGTGTGTGTTTGGTGTGGTATAGTGTATGGTGTTTTAAGTTATGGTATACATATATTTCGGCTACTCAACGTGTTCCAGGAGTGCCTCGGTTTCCTCATAAGTAAGTGGTTTTATCCAGTCTATTATACTTTTTTTACAGTCGTGGTAACTTTTATTATATACATAAACCAGTTTGTTAATTTTGTTATAGAGGTGAGTAGAGCGTTTATTGAATTGCTTGCATGCAAATCTAGTTTTTTTAGTTTTTCTAGTTGTTTAGTGTTTTTAAAGTGTATGGAACAACTAATAAAAAAAAAAATAACCGACGAAAAATTTCTACGCTAGCGGGTAATCATATTCTGAATTCATGGTTACAGTTTGCGCACTGGTTAAACACTTATCCTGTATACTTACTAAATCTATTGCATGGTCCGACACGCACTTGGCCGGTTTCTTTCAGCATAACATAACATCATGCCTGTATTTCACGAAGGGTTAGGCAGAGGCATACCTATAGTAGCTAGACCCACATTTAGCCAGTTATGTTGCAAGTCCCATGTAATATGGGACGAGCCTTTTAATATCAACCGGTCACAAATCCAGACTCCGGGCTGCTACTGAGAAATTCCAGATGGAAAAATCCAATAACACTACCCGACCCGGGAGTCGAACCCAGGACCTCACGCTCAGCAGTAGTTCTTCGGACCAATAGACCGAGTTGTGTGTTCGAGAATACTATAACAATGAGGATTTTCATGAAAATTCACGCCACCAGTTAGCACCACTTTAACAAAAGGTCTTCCATTTCGACAATGAATCCATACTACTCGAAATATTATAAATTCGAAAGTAACTCTGTCTGTATGTTACCTTAACGGATTTCGATAAAATTTGGCAAGTATATTGATGGCATCCTTGGGAAGGACATAGGCCGGTCTCGGGAGCACGTTCCCGTGGGATAATATCCTAAACCCACTAGCTAAGCACGAAGCTAGTATAAAATATATGATGACATTCGTCATTAGTTTCATTCATTCGTTCACCATTCAGTCACGTCACGACTAAAGAAAATACAGGCGCTTTAGCTTGTGCCCGGACCGGAGGTCACAGTGCTGCCACCTAGTGGATGTCATATTCAGAAAACCCTCATGGATTTGTTGTGCACACAATCTATACACGGCTTCATATTGGTGTTCATAGAACTAATTAATGAAACACAAAACTAACAATTTATTATTTCTTTATTCAGAATAAAACAACATATTATAATATACTAATTAACAATAACAACCAACTACAAGTAACAGTCATAACTTCGTTACAGAATAGATTAAAAGATAACATAATTCCTTCCTTTGTTAATATTGTGAAATGACTATAAAAGTTAATGTTCAAAGTCACACCATCACGACGTTAAAATGAGAACTAAATAAAAATAACTTGTAAATGTAACAAAGCAGGCTAGGATGTAAAGAGTTTTCGTAGTCCCACTCTCCCCATACCATTTTTGACGACAATTGTACGCACGACTACATATCAAAGCTATACATTTCCAGTATAAGCTGACTTCTCATTGAACGAAAAGCCTATCGTTGCTCAGTAGCAGGTTTGACACAATTAAACACGAACTATAATTCACACTCAGTATGTATTTGGGCAGAGTAACGTCCTTATCACTAGTTCACAATTTATAATGAATGTTAAAAATTATGTGCCTCCCTTTTCATACACTTAACCGCCATATTCAAATCAACTGTCAGTGACTTACTCAATATGTTATAAAATATTAAATTAGTGTTATAAAAATCAAATAAATGAGTTTTTATGGGAAAATAACCAGAAAGAATATTATGTAAATATTAATGAGAATAT
The DNA here is from genome assembly GCA_916610205.1 of Griposia aprilina. Taxonomy (NCBI): domain Eukaryota; kingdom Metazoa; phylum Arthropoda; class Insecta; order Lepidoptera; family Noctuidae; genus Griposia; species Griposia aprilina. Next base: position 4,052,241 of record OU744285.1, on the reverse strand, counting down.
TTGAAAGTAATTTAGGAATAACTAAGCAACTACTACGTCATAACCGTCGAGTATCTATCTGGTACTGTATCTGGAAATGTATAGCTTGATATGTAGCCGTGTGTACAGTCTTCAGTAAAATCAAAAAACATACGCAATTTAAACCCGACTGTGGCGGAGTCCAAAAGGAAAGTAATGTTTTTCGTTTGTAAGTATGTATGTCTGTCTCTACATAATAGGTAAGTTCCACTGGACCGATTTTAACAACTGAGGGGTGCCGTTAGTGTGATCTACCAAGTTTTAATCACAGACATTTTAAATTTTCATTTTTTTTTTTCAAAGTATATATGGTTTAAAAATATCTGACAAAAAAAATGTGCTCTAATTGATTTGAAATGTGGCTAAACTATTGGTCATTATTTCAAGAACATCAGTTTTCAAGCAGACGTTCTTTTTGGCGTGTATTTAATAGGACCCCAATTATATCCCATTTTGCTTGCCTCTATTTGAGATACTGAAATAATTTTCAAATTTGCTGCACTAAAAGTAATAAATGCGACCCAGTTGGTGCGCGGCTACTGCGCAACGTATCTTATTCGTTTCAGCAATTGTTATTTATTTAGCAACATCGAGATAGACTAAAATCTTACAAAAAAGGAGATAAAAATAAGACCAATAAATCTAGTTCGCAAAACTGTGCAACAGCTCTTTTGTATTTTAAAACTATATTATAGCGCTACAAGGTTTTATCGGCGCGTGGCCGAAATCGGAACTAGCGCTGCCATCTTGTTTTTTATTTTTTATTTTAGATGGGTTTGCTCTTGACTCTAGTCTAGGTCAGAGATGACAGAGACAAAGTTGACGATGGAGTGAGTTTACCCAGAAGAAGCCTGTTCACTCTCACTTTGAAGAGATTTGGGTTGTATGCGGTCGGAAACACAGGCGCAGGTAGAGAATTCCACTCTTTTGCTGTGCGCATTAAAAAAGATGTTTGGAAGCGCTTAGTGCGAATTGGTGGAATAGCAACTAGGTAGGGATGGTAACTTGCAGTGCGCCTAGATGTCCGATGGTAGAAGGGGGCCGGTGGAATGAGGTCGTGGAGTTCTTGGGCACACTCACCGAAGTACAATCTGTAGAAGACCAATACACAAAACAATACTGCAGAATGTTTACCAACAGCGCCCCCCTGTCAAATTCATTCGAGTGCCAAAAGATCCTTGTGGTAGTGTAGCTGTGTTTACTTATCTGGTTTGCTCAAACAATTTGTATTATATTAAGGGGGATGCGCTAAGGTAGCCCCCGCGAGATTCAAATTTACTTACGTTTTTTGCAATTTGCACGTCCTTGTCAGGTTGTATGTTGATTAAAATAAGATTCGCGGCCGTAACAAATATAGCTTTACAGAATTATAATCATTAGAATCAGCAATATAACTCCTTAAGTCAGAATTGGCCTCAACTTTCAAGATTTCATGAAATAGTTCAATAGGGTAATATGAACTTATAGAGATGTACTGATGATTTTTGTGAATATAATTCTATAAATAAATATTCGCTACGGCCGCGAATCATATTTAGATCGACATACAACCTGATACTGACCTGCAAATTGCAAAAAACGTAAGAAAATTTGAATTTCGCGGCCTACCCTGAAGGTTTCGCCTTAAAATGCTAAGTAAAGAAGTCTAAAAAACAGCCTCTTTTGACTCGATCAATAAGTATTATGAGATAATGGTACGCGTCGTGGATCACAGCCTACTGTTCCAGTAAAACAGACTGAGAGAGGTCCTAAGTCCCAGCAGTGAGAACATTATAGGCTGACAAGATATGTACAGGGTGTAACAAAAGACACAGAATGCGTAGTTGATAGCTATGTGATGGCAGAGCCATCTAAGTAACATTGAACAAAAAAAATTCCTGGAAACGACTTTTATATTTGTGGAGTTTTTAAAGTTAAGAATTAACATTTAAAACTTGTTTTCGTAATAAAACAAAAAACAGAAAAATTTTGAACTTTGACCTTCAATATTACAATAACCAGAAGGTGCCCCGTTAAGGTCCGGTACAAAACAAATATTTCACAATGACGTAGTTATACGAGTAGTTATGTAACGTAGTCAGTCAATTTCAGTCTCATCTAGTCAGATCTAACAAAAAGGCCAGAATAAAAAAAAACACCTAATAATCAAGTGCACAAAACAGCGCAACGCCTCTCTTGATCCAATGTATTTGCGGCTTATGCGTGGGCAGCTCGATCGTCATCACATAGTTGGTAGAGTGGCCCGTAGTGGACAGTGTTCCCGCCCGGACTAACGTCTTGTACGTTGGACACTCGTACAAGCCCTGCTGCAGCTTGTGATTTTGTTCCGGTTTCATGTATATGATCGACATTTCTGTAGGAGAAATAATGTTGGTCATATACACGGTGGATTTTTGAGATGGGGCAGCAAGGACAGCTACCTTACCCGTTGTAGCTACAGGAAAACGGTTTTTCGAGACTTTCCTTAACTTTTTGAGAAATTTTGAATTGCATTCACATATTTTGAAAAAAATGTTTCATATGAAACATGATCGATTGACATAAAAAAAAAGTTTTTGTGAAAATTGGCCATTTTCCTGCTGACTGAACATGTTTTTCAAAATCTATGAATGCAATTCAAAATTACTCAAAAAGTTAAGGCAAGTCTCTTAGGACCGTTTTCCAGTAGCTACAACGGTTAAGGTAGCTGTCCTTGCTGCCCCATCTCAAAAATCCACCCTGTATGTTATGTGTTTTAAATTTTTTGAAAAGTTTTATGTTTTAAGGGCCCTCCTTGAACGTGATGAATCGTACTGTTATATTAAAACATAAAATAGGTTATTTATGAGTTCATTAACTTGTACATCGTTTTCGACACTTTTAGTTAAAGACTTAAGCGTCAGCTGCTCCAGTAGTGGGGTAGTACCAAAGTGAATGATGTAAAAAATTCTTTAAAAAAAAAAAAAACATACTGCACCATAACCACAAAGGTCGATTTTTGGGATCATCCGAAGTCCAAAAAAAATTGTCAGGTGCACGGGTATGGGGAATATTATGTCAGTCGCGTAAATGAACATGATTTTCTAATGGCACATCAGGGCTAAATTCGAAACAATGGGTAACGATGACCTCAATTTTGAAGGAAAAAAAACTGCATTTATTGAAAAAGCTTGCGCCTGAGCCAGAAGTCGAACCCGATCCCGTAGCTGTGTAAATACACCACCATACTCACGGACATACAACTCCTTAGGCTTGCTCTCCTCGAGCGACAGGTCGCCCATGTTCCATCGCGCGCCCTCCAGGTACAGGCCGCGCACGCAACACCCGTCCTCTGGCTTCTTTGTAGGAGGTTGTGCTAGCGCCTGCGGATATTACTCAACGTTTATTCAAAACGCGGCTTCGTACGCGTGGTATGCCCATAAAAATTCTGCCTATGTCGTTCCCTAGGGTTCAAATTATCCCCTTAGCACATTTCATCAAAATCGGTACAGCCATTTCGGAGATTAGCCGGAACAAACACACAGAACGACAGACATTTTTTTTTTTATTGTCTTTTATGTAAGTTCATACTTTTTGTGTATATACTTTCGTATGCACTAAGTAAAAACCTGTCATCATGACGTTACAAACAGACACTTAAATTTTATTTATTGAATTGTACTTGTATTGTAATTTTAATGTATTGTAGATGGGCGAAGACTTCGAGAACAACAAAAAATATACAATAATAATGATACGACGTAAGATGGATGAATAAATAAAAAAATCTACCAGTCTTTAGTCTTCCCGCTTACTTGAAACTACGACCGCGACCATGGTCGCACTCGTGGTCGTACAATACGCGGGAGGCCTAAAAACTAAAGTATTTTTTTTCTGTCCTAGCCTTCTAAGGAAAGTACAGTATAGTCAGGCAATTTGAATTTGAAAAGAATATCACACGCGGCAGGGACATCGACCCGCAAGTGCTGGTATAGACAACTTAAATCGTCTGTATTTTCAGATCAAAGAAAGAAAGAAAGAAAATAAATTTATTTGACCCAGGTTAATCACTGACTCACTCACTGGTTGATCACTGTTATTCTTTCTCAATCGAAGGAATTGGTTATACCTATCGCGGAAAACAACGTAATGCGTCAATAATAATTCATTTTCCCAAACTAAACCACCACACACAATACTTTTATGTTCACATAAATAGACAAAATATATGGACCTGTTGATTTTTTTTCGCGATTTCAGCGTTGGTCAGGTTTAGAGTAAACAAAAACAACTCAAGACAACTGTCAAATTAGTTCTGCGTGGATGGCTACAAGCTTTTGTTGCTTTCATTCATCTGTCAATGGAGTCCCTTGCTGTAAACATTGCCGCGAGATGGCGTTAGGTGTTTTGTCAACATTGCCGCAAGATGGAGTTAGGCGTTTTGTCTTGTCGCCGATTGGTCGCTTTTCTTTCAATATGATTTTGATAAATAACAAAGACTTTTAATAGCCGTAAGTCAGCGTATACCTTATGAGTTAAGAGATAACGATCGTATTTAACAACCGCTTTTATAGTGATACTATTTAATGCAGTCAGGTAGTACTTTCCAAAGTTGTCCTTATCATTTTATTATCTTTTAGATTATTTTATATTTTGTGAATGTGAGAACGTTGTAGGCCTTGAAGACTGTAGATTTGTAGACCATTTTCTATTTTATTAATTACCTGGTACTTGTTGAGAAGTTTATACTGTCCCCCCATACCTATTAACACTGTAATTTGAAAACATTGTAAAAGCTGATTATTTTTAAAAGAGTAACCGTGGAGTTTCTTGCTGGCTCTTCGTCATAGGAAACGACCAATTGGAACCGTGCACGTGACGTTTAGTTTTATGGGAAATAAAATATTTTGATTTTGAAAAGAGAACATACCGTGACAGCCTATTTGTAGGGCTTCAGTTGTAGGCCTACAACTGGGGTCAGACAAAAAGTTTGTATACGCGAAGGAGATAGAGAAAACATATGTCTCGTTTACTCTTACTACTGGATCTAATAAGTGTGTCCTTATCTCATTGTCTTTTAAAAAAAAAAAAAAATACTCAGTCTGGTACCTGATATTTTCAGAATACCACGGCTACGGGTGTGAACCAAGGTGAGATTCTAGTTATTATTTTGAGAAGGTGAATAGCTCTGTACTGCAGTGAAATGATTATCTAAGTCTAAAATATATTTCTATGCGTTATGTATTTAATATGGCAGCATTTTTGTTATTTTCATTATTATTATTATTTTGTGACTTCTCTATTGCTATAATCTGCACATCCAGCAAAAAAACCCCGTTCGTACCAAGATACCTGACGAAAAGATTACAGTTAGGGTTATTGTGTAACACACTAACAATGGCAATGCCTTTCATTTTGACAGTTCAACAACATTCGTTGCGTTATATACTTTGTGGAGAAGACGAATATTTCAAACCTATGAAGCAGTGAATTAGCAATTCCCGTCAAAAGCCGTCGGATTGCGATTGAAAGTGTGCGTGCTGATGCATAAAGAACGTACCTCAAACGCATAACCGATGGTATCAATAGCGATGACATGTTTCCTCGCATAGTTCTGTAGAGCTCCGGTGAGGAAGGCCTGCGGGAAGTAGAAGCCCGAGATCCAGAACACCTTGGGTATGCCGGTCGTCGCCCACTCGTGCATGAACTGCACTCGGAGGCCCAGGTCCTTTACCCACGCCGCTGGAGTGGAACAAACATGATTATAGTCATTAAATTGTGAATTGAGCAAACTGTAAACTTAATTCAGGCAAAACCCATATTAGAATAGAAAAGAAATAATAAAATTTCACAATACTGCCACAGAATGAATCAGAATAAAATGTCAATACAATTAAAATAACAAAAAATTACAAATTAAATAGGTCAGAGAATTATTTAATTATTTTGTTTTTATTTTGTTCTATATTCACTTATTTTGTAGAAGATATTTGTAATGTATCGTTGGTAATCATTAAAATAAATAAATATCAAGCAATAAAATAGCCTCTCTTCTGAATAGCATTGGCTATTCAGAAGGAAGGCTATTTTTTATTATTTTTTATTACCTTCGTATTGACGAAGGTAGAAGAATAATCATGTTGAGATGTGTGTTCAGCCAGGAAAAATTTAAATCTACACTGGAGCTGTAATCAATCTTCAATCAATAACTTTCATTCGCTCTGAATATCCTTTTAAAAATAGGTCCAAAGTCGTAAGATTTAGGGAAGGCCACAATTTGTTCGTTAGATTTGCCTATTTAAGTCATTATGGGTACGGTCGCACACGACTACACATAAATTTATTTTTGGTCCTTATTCGAAATCTGAAAGTGGACTCCAGCCAGGGGGCTCCTATCTGAAACTTTCCAAATATTATATAATATAATATAATAATATTATATTATTAATATTTTCGGTGTTCCCTCCTCATGGCGCATTAACTCAGCTATCAACTTTTCGCCCTGCATATGCTTGCTCAAAAACCCTCTGGGCTCGCCGTCCAAGAGGTTTGGCTACAATCTTACCGAGCGGTTTTAATGAAGGGTATGCTTTTGAGCTCCACATTTGAGGCACCACATTCCGGGACAGGCTACCTCCCATTTTCTCCAGCGCCTCGGACATCACCACCAGACCTTTCATGGCCTTCAGGAGATCCCTGTAATGATAAAAAACAACTCATCAGATACCCCGCCAAATTCCAGATTTCCTACCTTTTTTACGTATATTGTGCGATTGTTGGTCAATGCTCCGTATTGATTGTTTCTATGGAATACGGGGCTTTAGACATGGCGCGCACTACGTGACATGCGACTGCGACAGTTCGGCGACTAGACGCAACAACAGGCTGCGGCCGAAAATTTTCATATATTTTTGTAAACTTGGCGTCTAGCTGCAGAGTCGCAACGACAGGCCAGGGGACTCGAACGCTCTCGCTACTTGTCGCAGCGTTAAGACGCACGGTGCATGCGCACACCTGACGACAGTCGCATGTGACAGGTCAGCGTCGGTCTTGCTGTGAGTGCTGAGGAAGGTGCACGTGTGTTCTGTATATACTTACAAACAACAATTGTCATAGAAATCATCAACATATTTCCCTAAGTTCTGATATTTGTCATCATAATCAGCCTATAATGTTCCCACTGCTGGGACACAGGCCTCCTCTCTTTGAGAGGGAATGGGCTGTAATCTACCACGCGAGCCCCGTGCGGGTTGGTAGATGTCACATGTCTTCGAATTTTTGGTTCTAGGACACGCCGGTTTCCTCACGATGTTTTCCTTCACCGTTTTGAGAGCAGTGGTGATGAAATTATTTACACAAAGTAAAGCGCCTGCCTGGATTTGAACCCACGACCTACAACTCGTAAGTCGGGGCCGATACCACTGGGCCACCACTGCTCCCTGATATTTGTAATTGCTAGAAAATATGACTATTACATGGGAACATGATGTTTCTCTGTAAATATAACTTAGAGGAACATGTTGTTGATTTCTATGATAAGACATTGACATAGTCCCGACTGCCGCCACATGTTGAGATAGATAAATATTTATTAATTTATTTATACAGGTAATTACTTTGTCAGTTTTATTTTCTTTAAAATTGAGCTCATGGTAGGTACTACAGCTTTCAATGGTTTTACATATAAGCTGTAGACCAGAACCTACCCATAATGACTAAGGCAAAGAGTCATTCTGTAATGTTATAAATATTTGATTAAATGCGCTAATGAAAACATACTTCAAGGAATTTTCGATAATTCTCAGTAGTTTGTTGTAACGAAAAACCTCTTGTATAAGCACCGTGTTCAGGGACTCCTTGTACGACACAGGATATCTGGAAAGAAATAATTTTATTCAAATAAAAATCAATATATTTTATTTCACATAAACCTACATGGTCACATATGAAACGTCAGAAGCTAGGTGCACGGTTCCAATTGGTCGTTTCCTATGACGAAGAGCCAGCAAGAAACGCCACGGTTACTCTTTTAAAAATAATTGGCTCTTACAATGTTTTCAAATTACAGTGTTAATAGGTATGTGAGGACAGTGTAGGGCTATCAACAAGTACCAGGGCGGGCAGTCTCGACTACATAGCGACGCTGTCGCAAACTACCGATCGCTAAATATTAAGATGAATCCTCAGTTGTAGCCAACAAAATCCAAAATTTCTTTAGTTTTTTGCAAGTTGCAGCTCTGTTTTACGTCGTATGTTGATCAAAATGCGATTCTCGACTGTGGGAATTATATATTTATCGAATAATAATCATCAATTTCATATCAATCGTCAAATTTAAAGAAAATTTGAATTTGGCGGGCTACAACTGAGGTTTCATCTTAATATTTAGCGAGGGTACTTAGTAAAATAGAAAAAGGGCCAAAAACTACAGTCTACAAGGCCTACAACGTTCTCACATTCACAAAAAATCAAATATTCTATATAAAACATAAATAAAAATAAAAACCTATTTAAACCAAATAACATGATTGCCATTACAACCACGAATAAAAGAGTTGAAATTAGAATTGTAGGTATTATCAGACCAGCTGTTACCCGCGACTTCGTCTGCGTGTATTTTGGAACGAAGTTCCTTATCCCACGGTATACTCTCTGCACACTTGGCGAATGAGAGCTAGACAAGTGTCGTGACTGTAAGAAAATTACACGTTTTTCGCTTAGCTCTCATTCGTCAAGTGTGCAAAAGCGAAAGGAATTTCGTTCCAACCGGGTGTCCCACGAGGTTCCCTATCCATTTGCATAAAATTTTAAGACCTAATATAACTTAGCATATTTTTTTTTGGCATAATTATATTTTCGCATAATATAATTACGCATAACAGCTTACGCATATTTTTTTTAAACATAATTTCTCTAACCATAATAATGATTAAGCATTATATTCTAAAGCATAAATTTAATAAGCATAAAGTTCACAAGCATAACAGCAGGCAGGGTTTCTGTCACGGCTCCGGCGCAGCGGGCCTCCGGCAGCCCCACGCGCCTACGCGATTTTAAATTACACTCTAGGGTTAGGACAAACAAGACTACGTGGAGTCGGTTTTGCAGCAATGCGGTTCTGCTAATAGTCATTAGGCCTAGTAACGTTATGCGAATCAAATTTATGCCAAAACAAATTAGTCTTTAAGATGATTATGCCAACATAAAATGTATGCCTAAAAAAATTATGCCGAAGTATTATTATGCCAAAACAAATTGTGCCAAAATCGTTATGCCGAAGTATATTAGGACAAAGAACATTATGCGAAAAGAAGGGATCCCGTCCCACGACACCTCTCGACTTTTTTTTACCACAAATATCGATTAATACTAATATAAAAGGTCGAATTAAATTAGCTAGCGAAACGCCGCAGACGTGATGGGTATCGATATCAAAACTTCCACGCGAACGAAGTCGCGGGCAGAAGCTAGTCTAGGATAAAACTAGTATATATCATGATATAATAATATAATTCGCCAGGTATAGCATTCCGAGACACATTGGTCACGTGGGAGACACAAGCCTACGTCATCACCGCTGTGTTACCAGTAGTGTGTAATAATAACTCCCCAACCGCCTTTATTACCTGTGCGACTCCGATAAAACGATGAGGTTTTAACTAACAATTACGTTGGTATATGTTTAAATTGAATTGTTTCATTTGATTAGAAAAACGAAACGGCAATTTAAATGCTTTATATAATTTTTTAACAGAATGTTGACTGAAAATGTTTCCATAATTCGTGTTTTGTTGCAATAAAATGGCAACTGGATAGTGTCGTAAGCATATGTCGCTGCCGGAATAATAGACCTTGTTTTTTTAGACCATGGTATATATCTTTCTCCAACTCCCAGGTTACCTATCTGTCAAAAGTCAATGACCAAAATGTATGGAGCAAATGTATCTTTCTTTTTTCTTGGTGTTCATTAAAACTTTGAAAATTAGGTACGCTGATAAAAATGCTTGGCTCAACGCTGGTCCTGCTCCACAAGGGTGCATAAAATAATTGATTAGCATTTGAAACTACTGTTGGAGCTGCTGAAGATTTTAAAAACTTATTTTTGCATTGTATAAATTCAATGTTTTAGTATTGTATAATTGCATAGCATATGTGTGAGTACTATGTACCTACTATAAAGCTACCATTTAATAGGTTTTTCTTTCATTGACTTGAATGTGCCCTGGCGGCTGAGAGTTTGTCATGCTCACTCTAATGTCTCGCTGGTGGTGGCGTGTGTGTTGGATCATTAAGTTCCCTTCAGAATGGTTGAGCTGAATGGTGCTGATCCATGCGTCATGTTCGTGAACGGGCGCCGTCAGTGGGGACTGGTCATTTCTTAGCTGCCACGGCTTATTTTAATTTAATTTAATATTTGAATTGCTTTTGTCTTTTTATTACGGACGCTTTTAAAGTCCTGCATCGTTCTCACATGCATAATTTCAACATGAACGATGTAATCAATATTTTTTACCATTTTTTGATTTAAAAGAGTGTCCATGGAGTTTCTTGCCCGTTCTTCTCCATAGGTACCTACTACGCTTTGGAATGGGTAACTAGCTTCATCTTTCTGACTGACCGACCCCTTGACAATTCAAAAGTGGCTGTAATTGGTTTATTTGAAATAAATGCTTTGAGTTTGAGAGTTTGAGTTTGAATATAATATTATTAAACACAAGATGAAATGGTCACTCAAATTTTTCAGTCAAAAATATGTAGCACAATCCTTTTAGAACTGAAAGCGCACCCTATATTATTATGATGGCAACTTCGAATATTCATGTGCAAGTTGCAATATTTTGGCTTTTACGTCATCTTGTCAGGTCTTCCAAACGGGTTAAAACGGTTGACCAGCTGAAAAGTTAACTATAATAGCAATATTTTCGTTGAGGAATCGACATTGTTGTCGATAGCCGAAGTTAGTGAATTTGCACAAGTACATCACTAACTCGTCGCTAGATGAAGCGGCCGTACGACGCGATGAATCCGCATGAATGAAGTATCGTTGTGTGATTTTTACATTGCTTGTCCAATCACTTAGCGACATACTTATGTAGTGGTTAAGGAGCAATGTATTTACTCCAAAAGTAGTACAGTCGTTGCGATAATTGATAAATGATAAATGATTTTATTTCTGTAAGTAGGTTTATACAAACACTTTTACACGTCAATCATATTTTTAAAACTAGATGAGGTCGGCGTTTCCTATCTGACTACTCTGAGAAGAAAGGCCGAAACAAACTCAGAGGTCACAGTCTCTTTTAAAGTCCAGACATAATCTTGGTCAGATCATGTGAAGACCATGTAGATTTATGTCTGAAATGGTCTTTTGAGGAAAAACCACACAGAATGAGTGGACCTGTCCAGTCAGTGCACGCATTTGTCACTAATCGTGGAGCTCAACTCAGAACTTAAGGAGCTCAACCACTCGACGAACAATACCAAAGAAAGGACATTTGGGTAGGCCGCATAAAGCACTCAAACTGCCAGATTATCATTGAAACTACCTGAGAAAGTGAAAAATTAAAATAAAAAAATAAAAGTTACCTACATAGTCCTCACATTCACAATAAATAAATAATACACAAAGTAAATTGTCATGAAATTGTATATATAATAATTATCAAAATGTCAAAATTTATGTAAAATAAAAAACTAAAAATTTTTGCAAAAATATAAAATAATCAAAAAAAAAATAACATTCAGTATGCAAAAATTGGAGCAACTCAATCCCAAGCCTTTTTGTCCTCAATATAATCCTTAACGGTGTAAAAAGCTTTCTGGCACAACTTACGTACTTATTGAAAACCAAAATAACGTAGTAAAAGCAAAAAAAAAAAACGATTTGTTGTTTTGCATGGTTTTAAAGACAAATATAGTAAAATACCTGTACTTACATATTGTAAGTGATTCCATGATTGACAAAGTTTTTGTTTTGGCTTCGGTTTTTACAAGAAACCACTGAACAACACGGCATTCTTATATTTTGTCACGATCACGGTCGAAAGCGCACTAGTTCGCGGAGACGGCCATTTGCCTGTGACATGAGCAGTTTGTACATTTCGCGTGGACACAGACACGGCCCCTTGCCACTTCTCCGGTTTTTTTTGATATTTCTATGATATGTACTAACATTGAATAGTTAATAATTTTTCTCTTAAATGGAAGGGTCGAAAAATATTATTTCAGTGGTTCCAAGTTCCATATTTTTGTCGCTTTTATTTAGGTTTATTTTGATGCTGGTTAGATTTTATCGGAATAAAAACCAACGTCCATGTAAAGCAGACATCTCTTTTGGTATGGAGATACTTTGAACTGTGCGGAAGGACTTTTTATTGACATACCACGCGGGCGAAGCCACGGGCGGAAGCTACTTAGTTATAAATAAATATCTTACGTGGCAGAGATTTTGTCCGTATCCAGCACCTTGGGCAGTGACTTGATAATGTCGTTGGCGACCGCTTCTATGATGGTCTCGATGGACGCTCCGCCGGACGCCACGATCTCCTTAGGTTGTAGGTCGCGTAGTGTGACTGTAAGAAGGAAAGAAAGAAAAATATGTATTTTGGCTACAGTTCGTCAAACAAAATATAAATAAAAAATAAAAAGTGTCCGTCACGGGACGCCCGGCAGATGCGAAACATGGTGGAGAGAAGAGAACGTCATGCCGTTTGCCGTCACGCCATATGAGTCGAAATTAGACCCAAGGCATGCATATGCATGCATGTTTCACATAAAAGGGACTTTATCAACAATGTTTTCAGGACATGGCTTATACAAGTTGTAACTGAAATAGCTCAAAACCCGTGAAGGGGTCATCATTATGAACTAATTTTACATTGAATCCAACCTAACCGCAAAAAAAATATGGAACAGCAAGTTTTTTCGCGATTACAAGGTAGGCTTCATAGTAATTATAGAAGGCTGGTGTCTAGAGTAGTAGAAATATCAGCTGAAATAATGACAGTAGGTTTAAAATAGTACATTAGAGTGCTACAAGGATATTTCTGTCTAAAGATCGTTCAGTTATTTTATCACTGAGTTTGCATCACTGTGAAAATCACAATCATCTTTGAAATCGTTAAAATAAGGTTGCTATTGGGTTACCGCCATTGACAAGTCTGTCAAACTCACAATGATCTTTATGATTGTAACAATAAGGTTGCTATTGGGTTGCTGCTATTGATAAGTCTGTCAAATTCACAATGATCTTTATGATCGTTATAATAAGGTTGCTATTGGGTTGCTGCCATTGAAAAGTCTGTCAAACTCACAATGATCTTTATGATCCTAACAATAAGGTTGCTATTGGGTTGCTGCCATTGATAAGTCTGTCAAATTCACAATGATCTTTATAGTTGTTACAATAAGGTTGCTATTGGGTTGCTGCCATTGACAAGTCAGTCAAATTCACAATGATCTTTATAATCGTTACAATAAGGTTGCTAGTGGGTTGCTACCATTGACAAGTCTGTCAAATTTACAATGATCTTTGTAATCGTTACAATAAGTTTGCTATTGGGTTACCGCCATTGTCAAGTCTGTCAAACTCACAATGATCTTTATAATCGTCAAAATAAGGTTGCTGTTGGTTTGCTACTGTCAGATGTAAAATAACTGTAAATGGACTGCACAAGGAATTGTTAGTGAAAATGTCACTTGAAATGTATTTAAAAAAACAAGATGGGGCATTAGTTCCGATTTAGACCACGAGACAAAAAAACGTTGTAGCGTTGTGCTTACAGATGCATGAATTGGTTTCTGTCATGGCATAGCTGATGTTCGCGTTGGCATGCAGGCCGAACAACATCGGGTCATCGAAGAGCGGCAGCGTGCGGATGTACTTCGTGTAGTCTTCTATGTTCAGCGTAGAGTGTTGCTGAAACAAATGTTATCATCAACCGATTTCAAAAAAAGGAGGAGACTGTTCTCAATTACTCTGAATTCTTTATTCTAATGTATCTTCGCCGATTGTGATTTTGATGACTATTAAACTTGGTGAAGTTATGATATTAAGAACTATTCATAGGTACTTCAAAAGTTTCCAGGGATCAAGCACGTTTTTGCTAGTTACAAAAAATCATATTACATTAGTAAATCAATCAATTCACATTAGTAAATTTCGTCGTTTGAAAAGGGAATAGTTTTTGAATTTAGGTCAAAAGATGAAAATCTTCTGTAAAATCATATTCCTATTTATTTGTATATTGATTTGAGGCCAAATAAGTAAAATTTCTGCCATACTTCTGAGTGGAATCATTCCAAAAGAGGAGAGAAAACGTTATTTGAGCCCAGAAGAAATGATCAGAACTATGGGAATATTGGAAGCTGGTTCTCGGCAACGTGTTGTATATTTAAAAAATAAATACCGCAGCGCTAGTATTCTGATAGGGTCCGTTGTGATGCCACGGACATAAGATGGCACTAACCATGTTCTAAAAAAACGAGGTCTGGCATTCCGGGAGAAACACATGCTTACGACACTATCCAGTTGCCACTTTATTGCAACAAAACACGAATTATGGAAACATTTTCAGTCACCATTCTGTTAAAAAATATTTAAAAAGCGTTTAAATTATCGTTTCGTTTTTCTAATCAAACATACACCAACGTAATTGCTAGTTAAAACCTCATTGTTTTATCGGATTCGCACAGGTAATAAAGGCGGTTGGGGAGTTATTATTACACACTACTGGTAACACAGCGGTGATGACGTAGGCTTCTGTCTCCCACGTGACCACTGTGTCTGGGACTGCTATAGCTGGCGAAGTATATTACTATAGCATGGGCCATGCTATAGTAATATAGCTGGGCATGGTCAGTGGCGTAACTATAGGGTGGCTGGGCTGGCAAAATGCCACGGGCCCTCGGCCGTACGGGGCCACCGGCCCGCGAGGCCCCCGCCCCGGAGGCCCCCGGCCCGGGAGGCCGCGAGCTCAGAAGTATCCTAAGATTTTTAACAACATTTACTAAAAATTATAAATTTTATATAGGTAAGTAGTTAAAAACCAATTAAGGAACTCTATGGGACAAGACAGGCTACGTAACTTAACTATTCTGTCTATTGAAAATTCTATGGCCCGATATTGTATACTTTTGCGGAACAGAAAGCTCGGAGAAAAGAATTTTATTAATAAATATATTGTTAAGATTAAATTGTTATTTTTTATAAATATGTAATACCTATGCTTTTGAAAATTCAATTTACCAATATTTAACTAAAATGCACACAGTAATATTGTTGGGTAACTACGCCAGTGATTTAATAAAATTAAATTACAACGTGATGATTTTTACTGGGGCCCCATCCAATGAATTTGGCACGGGCCTCAGGTGGTATAGTTGCGCCACTGAGCATGGCACTAACCTGTCGATAAGCGCCGGCCTCATCGTAGCAATACTTATCGGACAGCACGGCCAGCGTGTAGTAGTCGCTCAGCAGACACAGCAGACAGCGCCGGTCCCAGTCGTCCGTCACGCGCCCGCCGTAGTTGATGTGGCCAGCCGTGTACGTTAACATCTGGAAAAACAACAATATATTTAAAAATGAATCCCTATTTCCCTTGGTCACGGCATCACGCGTGAACGGCTGGACCCATTTCACTTCTTTTTTTTTTTGTTCTGTTCGTTATTGTCAGGAGAAGAATCTTATGAAATAAAAAAATTAGGAAGTTGATCGGAACGTTACAAAATTTAAGAAAACTTAACGCCAATATTAATTTTACATAACTGTCAGTTGTTTGAAATAACTGTCAGCGATTGACAGAATGCGCGCTCCAAATATCGTTTAACACAGATGGATCGGATCGGTTGATAAATGAGTCGATAGTTTTAGTTTTAGTGAATAGTCAAAACTAAAACTAAACTACATGACATTCATAGTTAAGACAGGACAACGTCTGTCGGGTCCGCTTGTATATATATATATATATATATTATTTTTACTATTTATATGTATATATGTATTTTTTTTTGTATGATTGTATTATGATTTATTTTAATGTTTTCGTCCTTGTCAAACTTGTTGTACCTACCTAGATATTAAGTGAATGATGTGGTCTCCTATAATTGGAGGTGCACACTGGTATTGGTCCCTGTTTATGTTAATATGTATGTAATTGTGTAGCCTCTGTTGGCGATCCAAATATAAATAAATAAATAATAATAATCTAGAAATTGTATAAAATAAAGTCGCTTTTCGGGTCGGATTGTGTGACCGCTTAGTCCTTGGGAAGTTCACAATGGATTTAGATACGGTTTTCAACATCGTTTAGAGAATGAATTCCGGAAGGTTTATGTGTATAAAACATTAATAATTATTTAAATTATACAGCACAGAAATCTCGAAGTTTGGATATGGTCGCCACATTAGTGGATTGAACCCGTGCGAAGCCAGGATTACATTACCGGGGTAAAAGTATCCACTGAGTTAAGAGGACTCACACGGGTCCACTAGCGCCATTCCTTTAAAATAATATTATCTCGTGACTGAGAAGAAATTTTGAAGAACAGCTCAATAAGCACCCTCGGTAAGTGTGTCTAGAATTTTCTATTACCTTTCTTTCATAGTGAGACACGAAGCAACAAAATTCGATCTAAATAAAAGCGGCCATATTCCTCTAGATGTATTTTGTTGCTTCGTGTCTGACCCGTGTGTGTCCTCTTAACTCAGTGGATATTTTTACCCCGGTAATGTCATCAATCAGTATCCCTGAAGGATAATTTTGCGAAATGTTGTCGTTTTCAGACTTCCACGCGGGCGAAGCCGCTGACAAAAGCTAGCTCTCAATAAAAGGACAGCCAATATCTTCGTAACCAGAAGGTTCTTATGTGGACTGTACATAAGAACCTTCTGGTTACGTACAAGTACAAAAAAATATATCACAATGACGGAGACTATAAGTGACTCGGCTTAGTTAAGATTTTTTCAACACACTTGCTTGTAAAGTGGCTCTTATGGCAACGCATCTAGGTTCATAATTCAGCTTATTATACACTCGTGTTTTTTACTTTACATTTTCTTTTTTCAAACTCCGCAAAGAGTTTTTATGTATAAATCCAATGAATATTATTGTGAATAAATAAACTATTTAGGTTACATATGATAAATCAATCATCAAATTTATCATCATTTCATTAAATTATATATTTTTCACTACATATTAACCTCAATTTGCGTACCTATTTAAAACATTATTTTGTGTTTATTATATTTTTAATATAGGCCGTTTAGCGGTTTTACTAGTGCCTTAAGGGCTTGTACTACCTCAGATTGCGAAAATTGTCTTAACATGAATGGCTGTAGTTTCAACAGTACTGTAGTATTCACTTTGAAATTAATATGCAGTATAGATAAGGACTTCTACTAAGTACTGTCTGTTACAATTTGCAGGTCACTGTCAAGATGTATGTTGATTAAAATATGATTCGCGGCCGTAACAAATATGCCTTTACAGAATTATAATCATTAGAATCAGCAATACAACTCCTTAAGTTAGAATTGGCGTCAAATATCATGATTTCATGAAATAGTCATTCAATAGGGTAATATGAACTTAGAGAGATGTATTGATGATTTTTATGATTATAATTCTATAAATAAATATTTGAAACGGCCGCGAATCATGTTTAGTTCAACATACAACCTGATACTGACCTGAAAATTGCAAAAAAACCTATGAAAATTAGAATTTGGCGGGCTACCTTGGGCGCATCCCCCTTAATGACCAGCATAGCACACTTGTATCATAATGTACTATTTTACATCCGTGATTTTAAACTATTTAAAAATAGAATGTACAAACTCACCCTAAGAGGCACTTCATTGTACTCATTGAGGAACATATGTAGCTGTGAGATACAGATACGCAGGTCCCCGTCAGTGAACTCGTACGGGATGTTGAAGCCTAGCGGGCCGAACTTGCGACGTTCTAGGACCACGCCGTGGAACATACATAGTGCAAATAGTAGCCACTGGAATGAGAATCATGAAAATATCATTAAAGCAAGCCATCAATGCCACGGACAAACATTTAATTTTAATTAATAACATCAGTTGCACATAGAAGAAATCATAATTTTAAAAGATGTGGACGTAATGTCGAACGAATGCAATGTGAAACCGATGTTGCTATAGCAAAAATATTTTCATTAACAAAAACAAATTTTACCTCTTTATATATAT
This sequence comes from Griposia aprilina, assembly GCA_916610205.1. Classification (NCBI taxonomy): domain Eukaryota; kingdom Metazoa; phylum Arthropoda; class Insecta; order Lepidoptera; family Noctuidae; genus Griposia; species Griposia aprilina. The sequence goes on along the minus strand of OU744285.1, from coordinate 4,034,042 downwards.
ATAAAGAGGTAAAATTTGTTTGGACTACCAGTCGGATTTCAAAAAATCTTTCTGCATTTGATAGCCCAATTCTTGACGAAGGCTATAGGCTATTTAACACGCTAGGATCCTTAGGAGCCGAGCAATAAGAATAATAGTCCGAAAGAACGCTAAGGAAAAACGAAGTAATAGCGCGGGCAGGCGATGCGATGCGACGCGGTGGGTCGGGGGAACCGCAAATTTCACGCGGACGAAGTCGCCGGCAGAAGCTAGTATTTTAATAAATGATAAATTATTTTATTTCTGTAAATAGGTTTGTACAAACACTTTTACACGGCGTTTCCTATCTGACTACTTTGAGAAGAAAGGCCGAAACAAACTCAAAGGTCACAATAACTTGTTATATCGCTCTCTTATCGCGAGAAAAGTAAGTGTCAAGGTGCCTTTTTCCTGCCGGGGTCGCGGATTGTTCGAGTTACCGTGGCCCTGGCGCACAGGCAACTGAAGGAACACGGCTGGGTTTTAGTCAGTAAGACTGACACGCCCTACCGCTCCGCCCAGAGCGGGAGAGATCATTTGATGATTTCCCACCCAAAAAAAATGGTGCCTTTTTCGAGTTTTCTCGAGCTTGGCGGTTATGTTTGACATTAGGATGACGTCAGAAATATAGACAGATCTCGACAAAAGGTGAGAGAGAGTGTTGTCACGCTTGCCATGTTAGCCCTGCTGATCAGTAACACCCCATAAAGATGACAAAAACCAAGGGGAATCCTGTTACCCAGTAACTGGGTTGTGGTTAGGTACTACATATAGGCAGTTGCTCCATGTAAAATACTAGTACTAGTATCCGGATAGACTGGATGCTGACGCCAACATAGTTGTGAAAAGGTTAAGTAGATGACGAAAGATGACAAAAAGAGTACTTAAAAATGCTCTATTTAATTTTGCCAAAAGGTGCCAACGGAACCCTATTACTAAGACTCCGCTGTCCGTCTGTCTGTCTTTATGTCACAGAGCTGTATTCTTTTAACCATAATAGGTAGACACCTGAAGTATTCATAGAGTGTGGTCTACGATGACCGCTATAACAAAAATACAATAAAGTTAAAAATTAAAGAGGGAACATATACAAGAACGGGTTAAAAAAAAACAAAGTAGTGTTAAATATTGTACGGCGGTATGGAACCCTTCGTGTACGAGTGTAATTCGCACTTGGCCAGTTTTTTCAAGGCATGGGAAAATTGCTAAGTTTCCAACTAATATCAACAGTAGTCACTGAGAGTAATGGCGGTGACATACGGACAGACAGACTCTTAAGGTTACTTTAATTACGGAATCCTAGACCAATATTAATAAACTTTAATTAGCGTGAGCTCTGCCTTAAATATGATCCCGTCTCTACCTTGCACGTGTATTTCGACAGTTGTGGGACAGTGACAAGAATAATTCTTAGCCACAGCATTTACTCAGTAACATTTATTAATTTCGGCCCTAGAATTGCGCCTCAAACATCGTCATACGTTGGAGTTTGAAAATTGGTCTCACCTTAAAATTAGGAACCTTGGCATCCGTTGAATTGAAATACTCAGTAAAATCGGGCACTTGATTCAAGTATGCTTTCAATAAGTTCGCTTTTACTCCTCTAGGTGGCTCCACTGTCATCTTATAACCTGGAAAACAAAAAAGAAGATGTTAATTTCCGTAACAGTGAGAGCTCTCGCGTACTGCACACGGCAATCTGTTGGCACGGCTGTCATTCATAGATCACTATCCCGGCAGGCATATTATATGTTAGGGGATTACATCGCTGATCGCTAAAATTTTAGATAAATCATCTACTTTTCAATATTTGTAAAGGCTACAATTTAAATGCTCACCAAAATATTTTTTAGACCCTGAAGACTGAGTACCAAGTAAAATATGTTAACTTCAAATAAAATAAACCCACTCTATACCGAGGTGCATAAAGGACAACGTTTTAAGTTCCAAAATAATTATACACTCATCAGAATAATTGTACGTGTTGTATTTATATTATTTTGCCTACTAAAATGGATAAATTCTCACCAAATCTTGTTTAAGTTGCTCACCAAAAATAACTTCAAAATGCAAGAGTGGGATAGGATGCAAAAAAAGAAAATAGGTTCATTCCTACAATATTTTATGAAACACAATTTGGTGAGCATTTATCCATTCTGGTGGGCACAATTTGGTGAGTATTTCGAATTTTTTTGGTCGTAAATTAAGTACTGTTCTGGTAGGCGTTTAAACACAAGCCATTTGTAAATATGTGAACACCATGTATCTATCACAGTCATCATTAATTTACCTGTCATTGCTTCATATTTAATAATTTTTACCTTTTGTTGTATAGTACTTTAATACTTTATTAATTGCAGTATTTTTATTACGGACGCCTTTAACGTTCTGCATCATTCTCATATGCATAATTTCAACATGAATTATGTAACCAATATTTTGTAACCATATTTTGATTTAAAAGAGCGTCCGCGGAGTTTCTTGTCCGATCTTCTCCATAGGTACCTCCTACGCTTTGGAATGGGCAACTAGCTTCATGTTTCTAACTGATCGTCCCCTTGACAATTCAAAAGTGCCTGTAAATGGTTTAATTAAAAAAAAAAGTTTTTATTTTTTTAGTTGTGGTATATACCCCACACAAATTCGTATACCACTACTTGATATGTAAATAACAGTGACAGGAAATTATTAATACATCAGCAATAAGAGGAAAAAATACGCATTTTTAAGGATAACTCAAAAACTTCTGGTCAGATCCTGAACAAATTATATATGGGATCACTTAAGAAGTACCAGTTTTCAAATAAAAAGAGAATCATCAAAATCGGTTCACCTAGAAAAAAGTTACGAGGTAACACACATTAAAAAAAATACAGTCAAATTGAGAACCTCCTCCTTTTTGTGAAGTCGGTTAATAAATGCTTTGAGTTTGAATCTGTACGCGAATCGCCCGCGACAGAAAGGCACCGCTCGTCACGCAAAAGGCGGTGCCTTTGCGGTGTCGCGCCTGTTTGATGGAGCCTTTATACAGGTTTTACGTACAACAGACACCAGTCTCCATTAAGTGCTACCTTGAATTTGTACTGTGTTTGTGACTATATGAGAACAATATAGAATATTACAATCTTTGTTAGTCGTTACGTGTGGCTAGAAACCTTGTCGTGACTTGGTATCGTGTTACCCAGTAACTGGGTTGTGGAGGTCAGATGGGCAGTCGCTCCATGTCAAATACTGGTATTCAGCTGCATCCGGTTAGACTGGAAGCCGACCCCAATATAGCTGGGAGAAGGCAGGCAGATTGATAGTGCAAATAGTCTCTTGACTAAAATGGCTGTGTCATATCCGAACAGATGGATATACGGACGGATGGATATCGTCCCTTAGGGCCCGTTGTTTGATACATAGTTAAAAATGACCAATAGTCAATTAAACAATTAGTTACTTGACAATAGTTAAAGTTTAACTACTCTGTCTGCGCATGGTTAATTTTCATGGCAAATTGACAATTTTTTTATGGGGACTATATGACCTAAACGCAAATTTATAATGCCTAAAAATATATGATCCACTGCAGTAACCAAAATCAGAAAAATATATGACATTCTTCTGGATATATGCTAGTTAGATAGTGTGTTGAAAACATAATACAATTAACTTGATATGATAGAAAAAAATCACGAAGATACCTCTAAAAAATATTTTAACGATTAAAAACCATACTAATATATGTACATGCAAACATTCAGATTTTTTGTCAGATTATTCTACAAGTAACATACTAACGTAATAGTGTTTTAATTTTTTAGTCCAATGAATAGATTTTTTGTAAATCCATAATTGCTTCATATTTTGCAATAAATTACCAGCGTTGTGTCATCGCGCGTCTCTTTCTTCTCTATGCAATCCGAAAGTGACCGCGCTTTAGCTCTTGTAAGCCTCTTAACTATAGTCAGCTTAACCATTTGTCAAACAACATACTTCTGTCATTTTTAACAAATTGTTAGTTTAACTAACGCATTTTAACTATTAGTATGTTTGACTACTGATCAAATAACGGGCCCTTAGCTTACAACACCGCCTAAGTCATTTTTACCAACTTTACAGGAGACAATAAAACTGTCTATTTTCAACAAAGCCAACCGACTTGCGCGCTGTCACTACTTTTCGAATTACGGCTTCTGATTGGCTGAAATCTATATCATGTGACCAATGGTTAGACACGCAATGAGCAGCTCCATCTAAAGGCGAAAACCGCCAATTTCCGACTTGAGCGGGGACGATATGACGAAATAATAAGGGTTCCGATTTTGCTATTTAGTTACGGAACCCTATAAAGCAACATGTTGGTCTATGAGGTACTGATACCGTTTTGCAGTAGCGCCACGGGGAAGAACGGCGACGGCGTGGACGTCAGCCACAGGCGGAAGTCTTTGTGCACCAGCTCCGGCTGGATGTGCTCCACGTTCAGCTCCAGCACCGGCATCCACGACGGGGACAGGTGGCAGTTCTGCAACACAACAAACAATTATAATTGTTTATTTTATACAAATAAAACGCATAGCAAAACGTTTTGACGTTCAAATAGTGCTGATTGTGAGCCTAGTTTGTATGAATGGCTTTTGATTTTGATAACACAACGCGAATGTAGGTGTACTTTATGTACATTTCTGCATAACTCTTTGGGGAAACAAGGCGTGATGTTATGTTATGTTAAAACGTAAAGTCACCAAAACAGATAAGTAACCAGGGTCGTCGATATAGTTGAAGTTTAGTAAGAAACCAATGAATGTGTTGGAATAAAATTTAATTTAATCAATAGAAAACAAACAGGTCATTTATCAAATTAATTTTTTTTATATTTTTTTTTTTTTTTTTTTTTTAATTTGGTGACCGTACATTATAAAAAATTAACACGTTTTTACTGAAGCCAAACGTTCAGTATTTGAAAGAAAAACCAGTAAGATTTAAAATAATAAAAAAATTGTTGTCTGTAAAGTCGGTTTACGGACAATAATTTTACGTGACAACGTCATAAGGAGTGGAAGAGAGATAGATGCGTCACAAGCCGAACGCTTAAGCCGATCGTGCCTCTCTGTCGCTTGCACGCTCGGCTCAGGTGGAACGTGACAATGAGTCATGCTTTTTCGTGAGTGCAGCCGGCATTCATGGATTTATAAGACGTTATCACGTCAAAAGTTATAGAATTGACAATTTCTTAAGAATAAAAATAAAAAAAATAGACATTATACAATTGCGTTTATGACGTCACATAATCTATGAATTATGTATAGTTGTCGCGTTTTAGCATGGCAATTGCGATCATTGATCCATTTACATCCTAGTAAATGGATCAATGACTCCAGTTGATCAAAATGCGATTCGCGACTGTAGGAATGATATATTTACTGAATAATCATCATCAATTTCATATCAATCGTCAGCCTTTGGAAATTTGTTCCACCTAAGAATTTTTCAAAATATTTCTTATGAAAATTCTTAGGTGGAACAAATTTCCAAAGTTTCCTAACCTAACCTAACCTATGTTGGCCTCGGAAGTCTGGAAGATACCTGGAAGAACACCCAGTTTCCGAAGTCACTGCCAATCTTCATCATGGTCTCAGCCAGCGGCCCCTGACCCTGGCCCAGGGAGATGCTTTCGAATCGCTTGCCCATCTTCATCTTATCCGCGAATTTTAACAGATCTGGAAATAATACGAATGATAGTTGAATATTAGATGTCATTATCTTTGCCATCGAAATGGCTAAGATAGTAATACAGACGAGAAACTAATACATATTTCTAACTATTAGTAATGTGTTTACATAACTTGACAAAATGTATAGAACAGCTGCTCATCTTCGCGATTTTTTGTGTCCCATTGTACAAGTTGTTCAAAATGATGAGTTGGTTGGCCTACCCATGTGTTAAATTAATGTCGACATTGTAGCGCCACGCTGTATAGAGTAGTGTGTAGACAATTATAATCCTATACCTCTTAGGGCCTCTTTCACCATCCTCAAGTAAAGTTTCAAGTAGGCTAACCGCCAGTTAAAGTCACCCGTAACATCATGTGCGGATTTCACGACGTTCGAGTAGCACTAATCATAAGATTTAACTGACCCGTAACTTACTTGCCACGACATCTGGTAATTAGCGTGTTTACTTTACAGTTAAAGGTTGTCCATTGTCAAAAATACAACGGGTAGGTAGTTATCAGGTAGCATCGACGATTATTTTAAAATGTATTAATAAATATGGATTTATTTATATAAAATATGGACTTGAGTCCATAAATATGGACTTGAGTCCATAAATATGGACTTGATTGGTCATCAATCGGATGAATTAGAATATACTACAACACAACGAGTACATAGGATACGTGTATTTAAAGTTCTTGTTGATAATTTAATGGACCTAGATGAAACTGATTTTTTTTCTAGATTTCGTCTATCGAAGTATGCAGTAAACCAAGGTCTTAACTTCGAAATCATAAATACTTTCCAAACCATCGGTGCTTAAAGTAATCATAGCTTTTATTTGCTCTTCCACATAGTCTAGCGGAGGTGCTGTGTTCTTACCACCTCCGGTACGCTAAAGTTCCAAGTAGGTATATCCAGATCGAGCATTGAATTCATTTTGGATGCTTATAAAAAAGTTTGCACTTCTATCTTTTTTAACTTTATCCATGCTAATTAAAAAATATAGGTAATTAAAGTAACAAATTAAAATCACACGCTTTCCAAACCAGGCACAAAAACACCACAAATGTCAATTGACAACTGTCAATGACGTTTGACGAGTAACATTGACGTATTATTGAACGAATATAACGTATGATTTGTAATGTCATTCACTTAACCAGTAAGTTGTTAGGTACTCGAATCTTTATTTTCGTTTGTGAAATTGACAAAAGATACTCGTAACTTTTACTTGTCGATTAACGTTAACTAGGAAGTAACTAACCAACGCTTTACTTGGAGATGGTGAACGAGGCCCTTAGCGTTTCAACGGCAATCTTAATTTTTAGCTAGGGTTTTGGAGTCATAAGTAGATTGACAATCATTTCATCAGTTCGTGTATAAATCATATAAAAAAAACGGATCACCGAGCTAAGGGCCGAGTCTCAACAGATCGTAACACTACCGTGCCACTCTACCGAGCACAACACCCCGGCAGGAACGACAGTCGTGCGAGTCGGACGGGCGTTTCCAACCAAAATACACGTAAAGTAGAATAAAAAGAGTTAAATAGAGGATATTTTTAGTAAAAGGGTCCTTATGGAACGCACTGGCACCCTTTTGGGTACGTAAGGAACCTTTAGGCCCTTTGTACACACACTTTTCTCTTGCCGTGAACAACTACGGTTGATACGCCGTGTGTAGACACGGTCGTCAGTGTTATATGGATCACCATGGAAGCTTGTTGACAGACACGGCGACACAACGGCACGACGCTGTCGCCGTATACCATACAAACGGTGGTTTGCCGTGTCATATACAAGATCATACGATTATTCTGCGGTGCGGCTAGTGCGCCGTACCATAAAGAAACCGTGCCGTGTATAACGGGCCTTAGGATAATTAGCGTAATTATAATACATAATTTTACTAGCCAAAGACTTTCTGACTAATTAGTCATTATTGTACGAGTACTATTGCTGTTTCAGAACTAAGTACTTTATTGCTGTTTTAATCAAAACAAAAACAACAATAAAGTACTTAGTTCTGACGGCGAGCAATGGGCAGCTCGCCGTCCGGTAAGGACCAGGCCCGGGTCGACGGCGCGTTGTGTACCACGCGCGCCTCAAAGAGATGACAGCACTAATTGACGGGGTCCTATAGGGTCGATGCCTGCCGGGGTCGCGAATTGATCGAAAGAGTTACCGTGGCCCTGGCGCACAGGCAACTGAAGGAACACGGGTGGGTTTTAGTCAGCAAAAGCCTGACACGTCCTCCCGCTCCGCCCAGAGCGAGAGAAGCTATTTGATGATATCCTACCCAAAAAAGAAAGGAATGGCTTACATTTTGACAGTTCAACAACATTCCTTGCGTTATATACGTTGTTGAGCGGACAAATTTTTCAAACATATGAAGCAATGGATTAGCAGTAGGCTTCAAAAGGATTCAGATTGTGATAGATAGTGTGTTACGTAATTAGGGTGCAAATATAAACATATTTAAACGCATAATAATTAAATAGCAGGCGTTTATGTATCAGTTTGAGTCTAAAAACGACGATCGCGTGCTAACAACGATTGCGCAGTACCAGTCATAGATTATATAACAATAATAATATAATAAATCATTTTATTTCGGACAACTAAAAAGATCCATAAATTGTTAGTAACAGGTTTGGACTTATAACACTATTGTTAGTAACTTTTAAAACTAAAGACGAATTCATGAGAAGACCACCCATCAACTCGACAACGAGAAATGGAAACTAGGGTTTAAGTCTTCTCACAAGTTGCCTTATTATAGCAGAGGAAATGTCTGCCGCCACAGCTTTCAGGATGCTCATTGTGACTGCCTCTTATTCTGCTCAGAAGTGAGGCCGTCTTTTTGAGGTTGATTGCATGAAATCCGTCGGTATCGGCTACCACGAACATTTCCGACGCACTGCAAAAGCGAGGCAGTCGCAACAGCATCCTAAAAACATTGTTATATTGGACGCGTAGAACATCCAGCGACCTTTTCGAATAGTTGATCCAAAGATTACCGGTGTAGAAACCCTGACAATAAGCTTTAAAAAGTGTAATCTTAACTTGGTCAGTACACCGAGCAAATCTTCGTGCCAACATATTACCCCTGACCGTCAGAGCGCTACGCTCCCTCTCAATGTCACCATGGTCACAGGTCGTAGGTAATAAAATGGCCAAAATATTTAAATTTAGTGACCTTACGTATTGGTGTGCCGTTTATGGCAACTTCGAATGTACTTTCCCGGCACCTACCAGCGACCCCAAAGGCCATCTATTCACATTTTTTGGCATTATAGACCAGTCCATGTGCAGCAGCGTAGGTCTCACATACCTTTAGCAACTCTACGATCGCCCCCGGCGACGGGCCCAGCAGCACCATGTCATCCGCATAACTGCTGTTGTTGCAACTAACACCATTTACCCTGCATCCGACACGCATGCTGCTGAGCTCGGCAATGAGGTCATTAATATATAGATTGAAGAGACGGGGAGACGACAAACCACTCTGCCTCACCCCGCACTCCAACCCATATGATTCCGAGAGCGCATTAGACCATTTAACTCGGTTACTCTGACTACGATACTAAGACTGTATTACACTGAGCAGTTCCTCCAGTATACCCCTACTCCTCAATTTACTCCAAAGCAAGTCATAAGCAACGAGATCGAAAGCCTTGGAGAGATCAAGGAAGCAGGCGTACGCCACGCGCCGTGTATAGTTGACACTTAGGATAGCCATCGGTTGATATTCCAGGATAAAACCCAAACTGTGCATCATGTAACTTAACATATTTTGCCACTTAAGAGTCAAGCATACTGTCCAACACCTTAGCCGTAACAGTTGCAAGAGAGATCGGGCGATAGTTGCTTATGTCCGAGATGTCTCCTGTCCTATTCTTCACGATGTACGATGGGTACAACAATGGTCTTGATTAAATCTGCCGGTAAATACGAATGGCTGAGACACATCGTATAGAACAAGGACAGGACCCTCGGCATATATTATGAAAGTGTGGCAAAATAATCCAAATGTTTTCGATGTTAATACTCGACTAGCTTTTGCCCGCGACTTCGTTCGCTTATTTTGTCATTAAAAAAACTCAGGAAATTTTTCATTTTTTTAAAAGTTTTTTTAGTTTTTATTCCTTTAATTCAATGTAAAATTACATTCTCTGTACGCACTCCATTTATGTAAATAAAACAGATTAAATAAAAAAAACAGCAATGGATGTTGACATGCTCTAACGAACGATGCGAGAAAACAGCTATTCACTTTCTGCCTAGCTACAGAGTTCATCGAACTCACCGCATACTTATTTTGTACGTCACGCGGCCATCTGCTCAATTGATCGCTCTCGCTCACTTCATTGTGACGTAATAAATAACGTGGCGCGAGCAAGCTTGGGGGTAGTTGCTATTGACCCCGTGGTGGGGAGGGCGGGGCGGCCGAAGGCTCACTCGCTGCCGTTCGTTACGTGCGTTTGCGATGGAAACGATACATTGCGTGTGAGGTAATAAAACAAATCAGGTTCATTAGATTCCCATAACGTTCCTGAAATAATTTCATGTACCGGTCATCTTAGTATGACATACTGAATTCACCCCATCACTCTGCGGAGGGCTGTCCCTTACACCCCGTATGCGAAAGTGAGTTTGTTTGTTTGTTACGTTTTCACGCTATACGGCTGAACGGATTTGGATGAAATTTTGCACATGGGTAGATCATGACCTGTGTTAGGAAATAGGATACTTTTTATCTCGCTAGTATTTTCCCGTGGGACAATTTCCGACTTCCACGCGGGCGAAGCCGAGGTTGCTAGTAATAAATAAATAAGTACCGGCAGCGGGATCCGTCCCTGTAGACAGTACGAAGATGATGGGTGCCAGGGGGTCGGATTCTGCGTACAGCGCGGCCAGGTCGGCCGGCTGCGGCTCCACGAACCGCGCGCCCAGTCCCACCACCACGTAGTCCTGAAACAGTTGTATCCGCATAATAATAAATGCGTCTTGTGTCTGTATAATAATAAATGCGCCTTGTGTGTGTATAATAATAAATAAGTCTTATGTCCGTATAATTATAAATGTGTCGTGTCCGTGTTATAATAAATACGTCTTGTGTCCGTATAAATTATACGAGAAAATGTGTCTTGTGTCCGTGTAAAAATAAATGTGTGTTGTGTCTGTATTATAATAAATGTGTGTTGTGTCTGTATAATCATCATCACGTAGTCGAAAGATGTCAACTGCTGGACATAGGTGTCCCCAAGTCTTTCAATTATGTTTAAGTCGCATGTGATAGGGGGCAACGATCCTATTGCCAGGAACCGGGCACAAATCCAGACTCCGGGCTGTTACTGAGAAATTCCAGGACTTGAACCGAGGACCTCATGCTCACCAGTAGCGACTGGAAGTGAGTAGTAACTGTAACCACTACTTAGATATTAATATTGGCGAAATGTGTCATTGCCACAAGGATATTTTTAAACATCGTGAGGAAACTGGTATGTCCTAGAACCAAATATTCGAAGACATGTGACATCTGCCAACCCGCACTGGGCCCTTGTGGTAGACCATAGCGCAGTCCCTCTCGAAGAGAGGAGGCCTGTGTCCCAAAAGCGGGAACATTATAAGCTGATTATGCTACCAAGGTAATGCTTTCGCTTAGCATTAATCCTGTCACCAGCGCACAGCTGCCAAACGACAATTTCAAGATAGAGACGGTAAGATAATTATCTAAGCCAAAGCATATGTTAACTGTACCAAGAAATATGTATTATTAATCTCGGTATTAGAAGTGTCATTCGTTGGAACGAGAAGTCCGCTCGTAAGCATTCTCACTCTTTCACATCGAAAGTTTTCGCACTTCTGAGTGACAGAAAAAAATATAATTAGAATAAGGCTTATTATAGTGAGCTTGTACAGAACTCCCAGCAAAAGTATGCACTTCGGAAATTATCGTCTGTCTTCGGAAATACGAACACGCGATTATGAGAACAATTTGAAGAACTGTTACAACCATGAAAGTACTTACCTATTTTGTATTAAGATTAACAACCTTATGCCATTCCAAATAACTTTTCGAAACTTATTGCGACCAGAGTATACCCGAAAAATAGAAAACTTCATACAAAACTTAGATGCTAGAACTTAGAAAATGCATCTGTGGGGGTTAATCGGTGGCGCGGCGTACCAATTCGGAAACACGAACATTACCGAAGCGCATACCTTTTCTGGTTTACCTGTATGTGATGTGAACTGACCTGAAACCCTGGAATAATCTTGTCTGGCCGGACACACTTGAGGATGAGCAGCTTCTGAAAGGAGTCGTACTGACTTTCCATCGGTTTTGGAAACGGCAACCTGCAATAGGTAGGTATTCAAGTTCAATTTTCTTTTATATGCACGTGTATCTGTGCCAATTCTCTTTGCTTTCTTTCTTTTCTTTCAATACCACTAGTTGGTCGCGCTCTGAGGGTTCTAAACGGGTTACACTTTTCGGGTATAGATAATTCAAATGACGAGCGCACGTTATGTGACCTTTATGACATTGTAATAAGGTAAAAATTGGAATGCTTAAAACGCGTTCCTAAAATGCAACATTTGTAGGTACTACAGTCATTTGAAAGTTTTTCTTGGAAAGCTTTCCTGTTTTTATAAAATATGGAAATGTTTCTATGTTAATCATAATAATACCAGTACCTATATTACGAACCCACTGCAGGGTAAAGGCCTCATACAGGCAAAGCACGAACATTGATCACGCTTCAAGGCGAATTAATGATTTCAGACATAAATTAACTAAAAACATTTGACATTTAGAATATTAAAAAAAATCTTACAAAATTACTATCAGGTAAATGTTATTTTTGTGTATTTGATTTTTGTGCCGATAATTTACTATACTTAATTAAAATTTATTTAGATTTAGACGTGGTAAGTTTATTTGATATGTGTATAGTTATAATGCTCATAATATTTTTGCATGCCTTAAAGGCAGAATGTACAAGGACTCTAACATTAATTGTAACATCTGATTTGTAACATCTACATTCTTTGGAAAATAATAACAATATGTATTGTTAGGAGGTTCCTCTCTCTGGAGCCCTGACCGCCGCCGGTAGCTTGGACCCTGTTCCCGATACAGATGGGCTACTATTTTTTATATTTTTTTATATTCTAATATTTAAAAATATAATTTAAATGTATATAATGAAATAAAGGATAATAATATGTATAAATAAAGAAAAATATAATAAATATATTCTATTCTATTCTAACATTCCTCACGATGTTTTTTTCTTTTAGTAGACAAAGCGTATTATAGTGTGACGGAATTTTTAAAGGATAAAAAAAAAACCCAAATCTCTTCAAAGTGAGAGTGAACGGGCTTCTTCTGGGTAAGCTCACTCCATCGTCGACTTTGTCTCTGTCATCTCTGACCTAGACTAGAGTCAAGAGCAAACCCATCTAAAATAAAAAATAAAGGAATTTCTTGATAACTTCTAAAATGAATTGAAAATATGACATTTAATTTTTATTTTATTTAATTTTAATTTAATTCCAATATAAAATAAGTTGACTGTTGTGTATAATGTAAATTACTATTGAAGAACTTCATAATTAAATTGTAATTATAGTTAATCAACCTTTATTATGGACATTGTATAACTTTATTATTATGTACTTAGTATCTCTCGTGTATCTGCACTTTTGCATGCCTTCTGGTGAAATATGGCTGTTGCTAATTATATGTTTAATGTCACCGTGTTTTGTACCCATATTTGCGAAATAAATATCTTATCTTATCTTGTTAAATAAATAAAAATCCTCAGGTCAGGTCTGATTTATACTTTATTTTGGCACTACACTTGGCGTATTTGTGATAGAAAGTCTTCGCGTTATTACTCTATACAAAGTTAACTTAATAGAAACACTAAAATCAATCTGCCTGGCTTTTCCAAACTATTTTGGGGTCGGCTATTGCCAGTATTTACATGGAGCGACTGCCTATCTGACCTCCACAACCCAGTTCCTGGGTAACACAATACCTCTTGGTAAGACTGGTTGTCAGACTTTTGGGCTTCTGACTAACCGTAACGACTGTCAAAGATCTACGAATGACAGCGGGAGCAACGGAGTAACGTGGTTATGAAACACTAATAGGATATATTTTAAATACGCCAAGTTCACTTGGCGTATTTAAAATATAAGTTCACATGGCACTTCAGTGCCAACATTAGACTTACTTATGCGGCGTATGCGATTCGTAGTAAATCTTGAAGAACTTAATGTTAGTCTCGAATTCAGTGAGGACCGAAGTCATAGTGGTGACAGTTGCAAGCTGCTGCAGCTCCAGCCACATCCGGGGAGATATCCACTTCGGATCCGGGTTTTCTATCTCCTATAGGTCACGAAAGATATTTTGTTTTTAAAACTTTATTCTATGCACATAATGAAATGAAATGTTAATTTCTGTAAGTAGGTACTTAAATCTTCTAAGAAACTTTAACAAGTAAATTTTTGGTCAATATTTAATAACTAGGTGGTACCGGCCATTTCCTGGCTGACTGATCCCTGAGAAGAAATGCCGAAACAAACTAAGGTCTAATCACTTTTAAAATCCAAACATTAGCCCCTTTATTTATAAACGTTGCTTAAAGTTAAGTGTATAATTAGCGACTGTGTAACCATACATTTTTGACGTATAAACGTCACTTAACTTTAAGCAACGTTTATAAATAAACCCCTTAATTATTAAGATATGTGCGCCTAACAATGCAGGGTCATTTCTGGAAGGGCCTCTTGAAAAAAGAGCCATTGCATACACAGCTTTGAGATGACCTGTCCCGACTGACGGTGCATGCACCAGTCATCGTGTAGCTCAACCTTATTTTAGGGAGCTCAACAAACCGTCACACGACGCTACCAGATCTGCAGAACATTGGCGTTGGCCACATAAGAAGTACTCAAAACTGCCAGACGGATATAAAATCATAATATACTATCTTGGCAACATGGTACTCACATTCACAGTCACTTTTTTATTTGTTCCTTCAAATGTCGTAAAAAATATTAATTTAAATACAATGTAAAACAAAAAAAAAAACTTAAATTCTAAAATGTTTACAATAGTTTGTTACAACCGTTTAAGAATTTACAGGATTTAATGGATGCCAGTGATGGCGCAAAACACGTAGCCGAATTCCAGGCTGAGTCCATTTAGATTGCCATCAACACGCTAAAAAGAAGAGCAGCTTAATCTTACAAGATGCCAATCGCGTTTAATACCACTAAACATTGACGCATATGTTTGCCACATGGAAAGTATTACTTAACACATGTGTGAGCACTATGTACCTACTATAAGGCTACCATTTACTGGGTTCGTCTTGCATTAACATGAATGTGCCCTGGCGGCTGAGAGTAGGTCATCCTCACTCAAATGTCTCGCTGGTGGTGGCGTGTGTGTTGGATCATTAAGTTCCCTTCAAAATGGTTGAGCTGAATGGTGCTGATCCATGCGTCATGTTCGTGAAAGGATGCCGTCAGTAGGAACGGTCATCTCTTGGCTGCCACGGCTTATTTTAATTTCTGAATTGCTTTTTTTGTATTTAACTTTTTTATTACGGGCGCATTTAACGTGAACGTCTTTCTACATCGTTCTCACATGCATAATTTCAACATGAATGATGTAACCATTTTTTGTTACAATATTTTGATTTAAAAGAGTGTTCGAGGAGTTTCTGCCCGTTTTTCTCTATAGGTACCGACCAGGCTTTGGAATGAAATACATCTTTCTGACTGACTAACCCCTTGGCAATTCAAAAGTGCCTGTAATTGGTTTATTTGAAATAAATGCTTTGAGTTTGAGTTATCAGTGATCCTAATCAGAATTAGATGAGCGATTTGACCATAAATCGCTTACCTACCTAAGAAAGCGAATATTAACATACATAGGTATATGCCAAAAAATACCGAATTTATTTCGTTATGAGTAGTTTTTGTTACGAATAGTGGAAAGAATATATCGACAGTGCAAAAGTAAAATGGCTAAAGCGCTAAAACCTGAAATCTCAAGAATGAACTCAGCACATGACTTCAGGGTTTGGCGCTTTAGCTATTTTACCTTTCCACTGTCGATATTTTCATATTACTGCCGTTTATTCAAGTTACAGTAGGAAACTATTTCGTGATAAACAAGAAAAAAAAATTACGTGTCGGATATCCGAATCCCATTTAAAGGCTCGTACACACCGGCGCGACGCGACACCGTGATACAAAGGCACCGCGTGCCGCGCGACGAGCGGCGCCTTTGTGTCTTGCTGTCGCGTCGCGCCTGTTTGTGGGAGCCTTAAGCCTTTCGGCTACCCGAATGCGGGCTAACGACCAAGCGAATTATGACTCTTGTATATTTACCAATAATGAAACAAATAACTGATAGCTTTGCATATTAGACCCTGCCATATGGAAGTAGTTATCACAGGTAAAATTAGCTTACGAATCTATTTATATGCCCAGTTTGGTATTAAAAAATTATACCCTTGTAAGCAAAACGATTGGTATTTTGTTTATAAGAACTGAGCATAAATTTATCTAGCGCTTAACGAATTAAAACATCGTTCTATTTCTCTCAATCATTTGTAGATGGCAGAGACAGAATCATGTTTTGAATACGTTTTAAAGTCAGAGTATTCTATTATTTGTTGTGCAACTTGTTTTATGTCAATAAATATTTATTTGTAATTTGTATTTACATTCATTAAAAAAAAATTGTTAAGTAAATTAAACTCTGATCAAAGACAAAGTAAAAAAATAAATAAAAAAAATACAATGTACACTTACAATTTCAAGCTTCGCTCCACTCAATAGGAAGTTGAACTCCTCTCCCCGTATATGTCCCTTATCCAGTAATATTCTGGCACACAGTAGAAAGGCGAACAACAGCTTATGTCGTTCAAATAGACTACGACAAACGTTCTGGTATAGGAGAAACGTGAAGTGAACTATTATCACGTCTACTCGTTCCACTATGTCCTCTGAAAACAAGATTAATTTAAAAATTAGTAATCTCTAAACAGGTTAAAACAAAGTTGCTAATCGTGTGTGCGTATGTCCGCGTAGTTATTCTAAACTACACAATGGACTTTGATGCGGTTTCCGATCATTTGGAGAATTTATTCTGGAAAGGTTGTATATATGTTATTATCTCCTTTATTTCATTGTATATGTATATACAATAGAACATTACTGCAGCGGCCGATAACAGAGAGTCCATCAATGCCTGGATTTGGCCAAGACTTGTATAGTATTTTTCTCAAATAATGCGCAGAAATTCAAACTTAGTAAATTAATTATAATTTCAGAATCAATTACGAACAACGATAACTTTTCTCGCGCCAACATGTTCATTTGTTTTTTTTTTCACTATAACAGCTCTACTTGCTAAGCCAACTCGAGGTTTAAATAAAATCTTCGATAAGTTACCTCCTTGGTTGCCATGGGTCGAAGTAAAAAGATCGTTCCATTTTTTTAAATTACACGACAGATATGAGTTTTCATAGCATTTTTTTCGGCCGCTAAAGACGACTGATGTGGTTTTCCATACTAACATTGCCGGTCGCTATTCGCAAGTATTTGACCAGCACAGCATTTTCGATGTATCTCAAAGAAGGTTGTCAAAAATAATGCTCGAATTTCCACAACAATTTTTACAATTCTACCAACTTTTTGAATCGTTATATCTCAGAAACTCTTAGGAAAAAAGTATTTAGACATTTTTTTTATAGATAATTGTCTGATCTACAATTTTTGTTTGAACTAATTTTATGATAAAACTTACCGTTTTGCTGAAAATCGCGAAAATCCCGTTTTTATGTCCTTTGACCCAGAGTAATATTTTTTCCTGGTATCGGATCGATGAGGATTTTTTAGATTTCATTTATGATGGTGTTTTGAACAATCCTACCAACTTTGAGCTGGGTGCAAATTTTTGTACCCTCGGAAGTCTAAATTACCCGGATTATCGGGTTTCAAATCAGTTTGAACTTTAGCTATGTTGGAATAAAGTTCGAAATTAAAAAATGGGTCAATAGTTTAAACCTGGAAACAAAAATATTTTTTCTGTTGCAATACTTGCATTAAGGCCGCTTGGGTTAGCACATTGGAATCTGCTGGTTTAGTATCTCTGAATGCTTTTTTTAATTTCTACTGTTTCCACATTCTACCAAACTTGTTTCATTTTCTCTTTAAGGCGAAAGCGTCAGGGTAGCCCGCGAAATTCAAATTTTCTTAGGGTTTTTTGCGCAATTTGCAAGTCAGTATCAGGTTGTATGTTGATCTAAATATGATTCGCGGCCGTTAGAAATATTTATATAATAATAATCATAAAAATCATCAATACATCTCTCTAAGTTCATATTACCCTATTGAATGACTATTACATGAAATCATGACATTTGAGGGCAATTCTAACTCAAGGAGTTGTATTGCTGATTCTTAATATTATAATTCTGTAAAACCATATTTGTTACGCTCGCGAATCATATTTTAATCAACATACAACCTGACATTGACCTGCGAATTGCAAAAAACGTAAGTAAATTTGAATTTCGCGGGCTACCTTAGCGCACCCCCTAAACGTTTTAACTAATATTAATTTTTTTAACTTTATAATTTAATAACTCTCTTGTGCATGCAGTGATCCTCCTATAAGTGAAAGGATTACCCACTGAATACCTGTTGCCCATTATTTTTAGGTCATATTTTTGTGTATATCCATAGGCACCGGGAGCGGGGTGCAAGAGGAAGCATTTGCACCTCCCTGTCTTCAAAATAAAATATAGGTGTAAAAACATTCAGAACTACAAAGAAATCCGACAACTCTAATATAATAATAAAGAACTCAACCTATTCGAGGCGAGATCCTAAAATGATCGAGCTCGCTTTGCTGGCTCTTGCATCCTACATGCTCATAATTGTTAAGCTTTTTTGCATAAGTCAAAAAGTTACTCCTTGTATGAATGGACAAACGATAGCCTAACAGGTACTAACATATCCGAGGCGAAGTGCAAATATGATCGAGCTCGCTTCGTGGACCTGAAGATGCACCCCCCTGAAAATAAATATGCCGGCACCCATATGTATATCTTTTGGTGAAGATCCATACTTTATATTATAACTTCGAAAGTAACTGTCTGTATGTTGCCTTATTACGCCTAAACCATTGAACGGATTTCGATAAAGTTTGACAAGGACATAGATGGTATCCTGGGGAAGGACAAAGGCTACTTTTTGTCCCGGTAGCACGTTCCCTTGGGATAATTTCCGACATATACGAGGGCGAAGCCGCGGGCAGAAGCTAGTCTTAAATAAATTCCTTACCATTAGGCTCTGTCTCCGCCATGGCTCTAACGAAGAGCTTCGCGAACCACTCCAGGGAGTACTGATACATCGGATCCACGTTCGCCATGTCAGACAGACAGAAGAAGAGGATGGAGCCGCGCTGTGCGACCGGTACGTAGTCGCTGCGAGCTACGTCGATCTCTGCCGTTGTGCGTTCTATGTCATCCACTTTTATCTAGAACATTTAATTCACATACAACATAACATCACGCCTGTAATCCTCGTTAGGTTAACCAGAGGTGTAGCCCACATTACACATCCACATTTTGCCAGTTAAGTTTAAGTTAAATGTAATAGGGGGCGAGACTATTGCCATCAACCGGGCACAAATCCAGTGTCCGGGCTGCTACTGAGAAATTCCAGATGGAAAAATCCAATAACACTATACCTCATGCACAGCAGTAGCGGTTGCAACCACTAGACCAACGACGCAATCGATTCACAATTATTGTATATAAAATATTGTAAAACATTTTAAAAGACTAACTCTGAAGTTTCTTGCCCATTCTTCCCCATTCGAAACCCTTTTGGAACAGGCGACTAGAATCAATTCTATTTTCTTATACATTTTGACGTTCAGAAACTCACAAGAATCTCAGCACTCTTAATTTTGATGGCTTCCAGCGTTAGAATGAGCGGGAGGTCGTCGACCGGAGACCCCTCGCTGTTAGACAGCCCATACAAGATGTCTGCCTGCATCTCCGCTAGCTGCGTGGCCATCTGTGCGCGCGAGACGATGAGCTGACCGCGGAGCTCTTCTAGATCGGGGCGCTCTTGGGCCACTACGGTTGATAGCAGCTGTTCGGCTAGACCACTGTGGAGGGAGTTAAGTGTCAAAAGAGAGAGTTTTCTAAAGCAAAAAGGCTCGTGATCAACCAATATGTTATTGAATTGCTTTGAAGCTAAGCAGAGATGTGAAAATCCAGCCTATTGGTTGTTCGAGACACACTACCTTCTTCCCGCTTTGGTGGAAATCAGCCCTGATGCTAGAGCGCACTAAGGCTCGCTTGCACCAGAAACCACTAAATTCATTTAGCGCTAAACATATTTAAAACATAATCCTGTATGTCCTATATAAACGGTTGCAATGGATTTTGAACTTTGTAATGTATGACATTGAATTTATGTTTCAAAAACTTGAAAATCTGAGTTTTTGAGCACTCTATAAATCTATGATTCAAGAATCCATGGAGTGTTTACCTAGGCACCAGCGCGAAGTTGACGACCATGACCTTGACAGAGGTCTCCGGCTTGTACTTCGGGTTCGGTAGTTTGGTAGTGATGTACAGCTTGAAGCCGGCCATGAACGGGATTAGGGAGTCGCCTAATTTCAGCACCATCTGTCCAGCTTGACGGAAGTATTGGCGCTGGGAATATATGTAGGACAGATTTTAAAAAGTTTTGTTTTTGTATTAAAATAAATACTTTTTAAATACACCGTATACTATCAGTGACATCTATTTAAAAAAAAAACATGAAATAATACAAGTGGGTATAACTGCAGCTTTTCGCGAGAACTAAATCATAAATTTTAATTTAAGTAATGTGTTTCATAAAGTAACATGGTGTGCGCTCGTGAATTGCAACTACTATATAAAACTATCATAAAATAAATCGAGTTTATTTATTTATTTGGTACACTAACAGCAGAACATTCAATAAATTAAAACGGAAAAATAATATAATAAAAGACCTGGTATGTCTTTTATAGGTATACGCATAATACACCACAAAAAAACATCGTAATTAACTAAAAACCGGCCAAGTGCGAGTCGGACTCGCGCACGAAGGATTCCGTATCATTATCTATAAAAACGGCAAAAAAAAACACGTTTGTTGTATCGAGCCCCCCTTAAATATTTATTTTATTTTGTTTTTAATATTTGTTGTTATAGCGGCAACTGAAATACACAATTTGTGAAAATTTCAACAGTCTAGCTATCGCGGTTCTTGAGATACAGCCTGGTGACAGACAGACGGATGGACAGAGGAACGGACAGACAGCGAAGTCTTAGTAATAGGGTCCCGTTTTTACCCTTTGGGTACGGAACCCTAAAATACATAAAATACAAATTAGAGAACAAAATTCAAAATAAGTGGATATTTGCATTATATTAAATAAAATGGTATAAAATTTTATGGTGGTGGAAGGTGAAAGGGTTTGAGTGTGAGTGATATCTAAGATTTAATAGAACATGAACTCAAAAAAAAAAAAAATTGGTTAGCTTATGCACTCTCGTACCTCAGAGACTTATCTTCTAAACTTGTTAAGTGATATACCGAGTTCAATATCTACAAATAACCTTGGAGAAGAAGTTAACAAGAAACTGTTCGTTGTGACGTCACCGCAGATTTCACGGAATTAACGCTACTCAGAAGAACGCGGACCTGAGGTGCTAAAAAGTGGGTGTTTTTCGTGCCACCCAGTTGTCTTGTTCGGTTCGAAATATCACATACCTTCAAAACGGGATCCAAGGCCGGGTCCAGTTCTTCTCCAACATTCTCCAATAGGATCGGCTTACCGAACCTTAGCGCTGATTCGAAGTTTCTCAGTAGATCTCTGTCGTTCGGCTTGCATACTACCAAGCCTTCTAGTTTGCCCTTAAGTATAAAAATAAAAAACAGTATTTCAACAATAGTTTCAAAAACCATTAGATACCGCTTTGCTTGTCTTAAACACGGATGGATGGAAATTGAACGCATTTATGAGTTACGAGTTGTGGGTCGTAGATTCTAACCGAGGCCGGCAGTTTACTTTGTGTAACTTATTTCATCACCACTGCTCTCAAAACGGCGAAAAAGTTGAGTGGTGATCACAAAAATTCGAAGACATGTGACATTCACCAACCCGCACTAGGCCCGCGTGATGGACTACGGCCCACTCCCTCTCACCGAGAGGAGGCCTGTGTCGCAGCAGAGGGAACGAAAATGTTTTATTGACAAAAAAAAGGTGTAACATTTTCAATTGAAGCCCTGACTCCTGTGCTAGGTGGTACTTGTGTTACAGGAGTCAGTGCCTTCACCCGTTTTTGGAACATTAACAATT
Source organism: Griposia aprilina (assembly GCA_916610205.1). NCBI lineage: Eukaryota > Metazoa > Arthropoda > Insecta > Lepidoptera > Noctuidae > Griposia > Griposia aprilina. The sequence continues at coordinate 4,011,872 of OU744285.1, read as the reverse complement.
TGTGCTAATTATGTTATAATAATAATATGTATTATGTATTATGGTGTGTTTGTGTATTATGTAGTTGTGTTGTTTGTGTTATTTTTGTTTGTGATATTTTGTGTTTGTGTGTTATGTTTTTGTTTCGTGTTTTGTGTTATTGTATGAGAAACAATAAAACTTTTATTATTTATTTATTTTATTTTTAATTATATATGTATTTACCTATGTTATGTACAGCTTTGTTGGATTATTTGAAACATTAAATGCACAAATACCAGAGTGAAACGTGATACTCACAACAGATAAGTTCGATTAAAACCCCACCAGTTACATTGAAGACGTGAAATTCATCAGCGGAGTGGTTGCGTATCACACATAAAATGACAATTGATCGCAATATGCTTAATTTTGACAGTTCACCCACGTTCATTGCGTTATTTACGTTGTTGAGGACGAATTTTCCAAACCTATGAAGCAATGGATTAGCAATATCCTCCAAAATTCTCGGATTGTGATTGAATGTGTGTTACACAATTAGCGTGCCGCTCTTATTAATGAGATAGTTAGCCATAAGTTTAGACCCATGAATATTTAACTCATTAAGCATCACTAATTGATTTTCTATTGTTATGGCCCTCTAGCAGGCCACCTGGGGCCTGACTATATGATATTAAATTGGTCATTTATTTATTTATGTATAGTTAATTAACACGGTACAATACCAATTACATTAACTAACATAGAAAAAATAAAACTCTACAATGCAGACAATTGTGTCATAAACAATTATTCGCTACTTAATAACATGGAACAGTGGACACCCTCGCGTACTGTTTCTCACAGAACATCAGACATACGCGCTTAATTTTACTCCATTGTCATTGTCATACAATAAACATTTAAAATTAATGAAGAAAAACAATATCCACTCAATTAGAAATTAAGTTATTAAATAATTAATTTGTAGGTTTTTACTTGTAATAAATTGATTATACAATGTGGCGTTTTGCATCCTCGTCAAATTGAAGGAGGTAACTATGCTAATGATTCTCGACACGAATCAATAATAAAATAAGTAGGTTTTTTTTTTTTAATTTTTCTAATTTTCGGAAATCGGTAAGTGTTGGACACGCATGTTAAAACGCGGCCTGTGCGAAACCGCACTATAACTGTCCTTTTACACACACATAAAAACGCGGCAGTTTATACGATCATAATTTTGCCTACTCCCGCGCGCACGCTCCCCTCTTCTATCCCTACACCCCACCCGGCCACGCTCGCTCACACTCACACATCGACTACTTAGTGTGATTGATGTCGCCGCCGTGAGTGCGCCTGTCGCGATTCGCGTCCCGCGCTCCTTTAATTCGTTTTAAATACGGCACGATGACTGAAAACTATTCCGATGTTGAGTTGGTGGAAATGGTCCGGTCAGTGGGTCTTCTTAGGGGTGGAGTTTGACAAGTGACGCATTACGTTTTGTCGGTGGTTACTGGAACATCAAGACGCCAATATCCTGTGGACGGACGAGTGCTTATGTACTCGAGTTGGCATCTACAATGTTCATAATAAACACTGCTGGACTCAGCGGGACCATAACCCGCACGCGACCAAACGGGATTCGTTCCAAGTACGGTTTTCCTTAAATGTCTGGGCTGGCATAATAGGGGACCGCGTGCTGGGACCCTATTTCATCGAGGGTTACCTTACCAGCGCTATTTATCTGGAGCTACTACGACAAGTCGTCCAGGAGATGCTCGATGACGTTCCCCTGGCAATCTATCGCAACCTGTACTACCAGCAGGATGGTGTCCCTCCTCACTACGGTCGTCAAGTACGCGAGCCCTTGACCGAAAGTTTCGGCAACCAGTGGATTGGCCGCGGTGGACCTGTGGCCTGGCCTCCGCGTTCTCCGGACTTAACGCCCCTGGACTTTTATTTGTGGGGAGACATTAAAAGACTAGTGTACATAAATGAAATAACAAGTGTTACAGAATTAAGGGAAAAAGTGGTTAGTGGTTAGTGCTTTCGACTCTGTAAAAACGAATGTGTTTGTGTTGCGAAAGCTGAAAGAAAACCAGCGACGTCGTGCTAGACTGTGTCTAGAATGTGAACGTGGACACTTCGAACAATACCTCCGGCTAGCGTAGGTAATCAATTTATTTTTACATAAACAATAATTTGTAAATGCGTACTTAGTTATTTAAATCAATTGGTGTACCTAATTAGGTAGATTTCAAATGTTTGACTGAGCCAAAAATACCTAGATTTACCTGGTAGCCACCTCTGGTTTTTATTAAGTACCTACTTACTTTTATTATGTATCAAAACAACGCGCGCCGAAGGCGCTATGCGTTCGTTTTTGTGGATACCTACTCATTTTTTAAGATCTAAGATTTACAATTTCATTATTTACTGTAGTCTGTTTATCAAACATAAAATAAATTGTGCACGTAATGCAAAACTAACATATTATTAATCAGCTGATAACTACGTACCTACCTACTCCTACAAGTTTTTATTATTACCTACTTAGGTATCTAAAATACGCGCGGCGCCCGCGCGTGATTTCGTACCTACACGTTTTTATTACTATTTCATTATTTACTGTAGTCTGTTTATCAAAAATATAATAAATTGTGTACGTAATGCAAAACTAACATGTTATTAATCAGCTGATAACTACGTACCTACCTACTCTTACAAGTTTCTATTATTACCTACATAGGTATCTAAAATACGCGCGGCGCCCGCGCCATGCGCTCGTATTTTGTACCTACACGTTTTTATTACTAAGATAAATTTACAATTTTAGGATTATTTACTGTCCGATTAACGGGAATGAAATCAAAAGAAAGAAAGCAAAACTAACATTTTATTTAAATCAGCTGATAGCTACGTCACAGATTATTTAAGTTGTAACAGCTATACATTACTCCTTACAAAATCTCCTATACCTACCGCGATAATAGCATTCTTCATGTCAGCGACCGCTGCGTGCTAAACTGTGCATAAAACGCCCGACCATAGAGTTATTATCGTTTCACAGCCGCGTGGCCTTACAGCCGTGATGCCCAATAAAGGTACCATTCTAATTAAGCTTTGAAAATATGATCTAGGTAATTATCAAGAGTTTATGTCATGTAGGTAGGTGATTTTCAAACTCGAACTAGGCTATTGCTAGCCGCACGCGCTGTTGTTAGGTGGGCGGGGCCTGCCGGTGGTCGATACGCGTCACGCACGCACACAGCGACATAGTCGTGCGACAATGCCTACCGCATACGCAACGGGGCGATTCTGTTCTTTGAAAGTGGTGTATTCTGAAATACTGTCAAACTTAAATGACAAAAATAACAAGTATGTATTAATCATTGAGCAGGTATCGTAATTTTATTTTATTATTTATGTCTTTCATAACAGCCTCCTGAAATTTGACGAGAATGCAAAACGCCACATTGTATTATATAAATGGTGATGAACTTGAATTATTTTATGTTATTAATGAATCAATTATATTATACTAGCTTCTGCCCGCGGCTTCGCCCGCGTGGATCTCGGAAATTATCCCACGGGAACGTGCTACCGGGACAAAAAGTAGCCAATGTCCTTCCCCAGGATGCCATCTATCTCCTTGCCAAATTATCGAGATCCGTTCAGTGGTTTGGGCGGAAAGGGTAACATACAGACAGAGTTACTTTCGAATTTTTTATATTAGTATGGATTAGTGATGAATATAATACGTATCTAAGTTTCTTAAAATTGTTCATTTGTGTTTGTTTTTTGTATTCATTTGTAAATTTATTTAGTTAGTAATTGTATTTAGTACTTAACGTAAATTGTTAGTTGCGTTATAAGTTTATACATATAATAAATTTAGTGTAAGTACAATTTGTATTTATTACTGGACACATGTGTTGAAAACGATATTATTTGCCTGACTAACTTGTTCTGTTTGTTTTTTTTTGTTTGTTTGTGTTTTTGTTGTATTTGTGTGTTTTTTGTTTTATTATTTGTGTATTATTTGTTTTGTCGCCCTAGGACGACATACAATTACCTTATTGGTGATGTTCTTCAGAAAGGTCAGGTGCATAGTACTCGCAACCGACGGGCAACGAGGCAAAAGGAGTATGGAAGGATCGCAGTTGGCGTTCTGTAGTTTCTGCCTACTCCATGTGAAGAAGTCGTGAGTGTATGTATTTGTTATGTTTATTTAGAATTAAGGTTTAAATAAAGACTAAAATATTAATAATTACCATAGCCCTAATCCACTTATTGGCCTGCGTCTGAGGGTCGATGATGAGGGGCCATCTTCGGGATTGGGATATCAGCACCGCAGACTCCACGGACATTGGGTCGCGAGGTAAACCGTACATCTGCCACGTCCTGGAGAAATCGAAAATGTTCAGTTGTTGCAAAAAAAACGGTCTCAAGGGCGCGATCTCAACCGACTAGGAAGCCAGGTCGGACTCTTCAGGTACTACGCAGTCAGCTGGGGGTATTCCGGTGAGCCGCAGTGCGACTGTGGAGCCACGTCACAAACGATGCTCGTGCTCTCTGTGCATTAACAGGTGCGCTGTGGAAGACCTTTGCGAGGCCAACACTAACGTTGCCGAAGTGGCTGAATCCTGGTCGAAGCTTATTTAAAACAAAAAAAATGGAATCATCGATACGACGAAGAAAAAGAAGGGCGTGATACAAAAGGTTCCTCATTCTGATCTCTTTTGTTTAATTTTACGAACATTTTACTATTTATACCTTAATACAATTAAATAAGTGTCACTTTACGCGCGCTCGTGAATTGCAATGATTTTAAGGGGACTACAGGACTTTAACGCAAGTTTTATAATGCCTAAAAGTATATGATCCACTGCAGTAAACAGAATCAGAAAAATATATGATATGGTTCAGGATATATGCTAGTTAGATAGTGTGTTAAAAACATAATACAACTTATGGTATAATAATATAATTCGCCAGGTATAGCATTCCGGTCACGGGGGTAACACAAGCCTACGTCATCACCGCTGTGTTACCAGTAGTATGTAATAATAAATTCCCAATCGCCTTTATTTCCTGTGCGAATCCGATAAAACAAAGAGGTTTTAACTAACAATTACGTTGGTGTTGTTTAAATTGAATTGTTACGTTTGATTAGAAAAATGAAGCGACAATTTAAATGGTTTATATATAATTATATTTTTAACAGAATGGTGACTGAAAATGTTTCCATAATTCGTGTTTTGATGCAATAAATTGGCAACTGGACAGTGACGTAAGCATGTGTCGCTCCCGGAATGCCACACCTTGCTTTTTTAGACCATGATACAACTAATTTGATACGATAGAAAAAATACACGAGGATACCTCTAAAGTAGTTATTTATGATACTAGTTCGGTAAGTTGGTTTTTACAAACGAGTGTCGATGGCTTACCATACTCACGAGTTTGTAAATAGCAATTTCCGCACGTGGGTCATAAAACGTTTTTCAAAACATTTGCGAGATAACAGTACAATATTAATATCGGATTCCTCGCTTGAAATCATAGGTAATATTAATTTGTTTATAGTTATCAGTCGGAAACTCGCAATAATCTTTGACGTTTCTAATATGAAAATGGCGCAAATTTGTAAATGGCGCCACGTACGCGTGGCGAATATTAGAACTACATATTTTGTCTCATTTTCTCTGTAGTTATTAAAATGAGACAAACGTATTCAGCAAAAGCGCTTCCAAGGAGGTTCGATTATTCAGTTTATTTATTCTCGTAATGTGAAACTCCTTGCTGGAATTCCTATATTATGTTTTATGGAAATTAAAAAAAAACCGTAAAGGATACGCACGGCGCTATACAACGGAGTATGCGGTAAAACATGTACTTAGGTGAGAGTACCTATTTTACCGCACATTCCGTTGTATGGTGCGTAATTTTTTACTTTCGGACAATGTATACAGGCTTCGTAAATGCATTTTTTGAGCAAATGTGTTGAAAAAATATTTTAACCAGTATAAACCATACCAACCATATTATATACCATACCATAATATACATGCGATCATTCTATATTTTTGTCAGATTATTCTACAAGCAACATATTAACGAATATGTGAATATGTGTTTGATTTTTTTAGCCAAATCAATAGATTTTTTGTAAATCGCATATGCATATTTCCGAACATAGTACTCGTATGTACGCATGTGTGCGCAAACGCCTGAATACCGACAGTGCCGGCGGCCAGAAATCACGAAATACAGAAATTTACCGCTAAACGAATTTAAAGCAAATTTCTGTTTCTGCCAATCGTTATTGAATCAATAATGTTTTGAAAACGTTTAGTGAGTGATTTGTGGTGCAAGCAGAGATAAGTGTTGAAAAAGGCTGGGATTATGAAGAGTTCCGGGTCAGTTACCTGATCAGCACGGCGTCGCCCAGTGTGGATAGCGGGGTGACATTCGGCGTGTGCGGGACTTTCACCTCCTAAGAACATCAAGGTCTATTGTTACCAGATTCTTACTCCTCATCCTGTTGTTTCACACGTGTCATTTCAAATGTTTTAATAATTTTGAAAAGACAATAGGCAAAAGTGGTCCAAATGTCCACCACCTCTTACGAGACCTATCTGGTCTACTATACATATAAGAGGTTGTTTTTATTAAGATGCCCATAATAATCTGTCAGCCTCATGTATTTTTGCCCAATGTCCTTTAATTCGGCTTTGAAGATAGAGCAAAATTAATTGCTGCATGTTTGTAAATAAAAACTTAAAAAAGAAAGTTTACATGATCCCGATTTATTTAGTTAAATTGCAAAATGAATTTACATACATACATAATATCACGCCTGTTTTCCCCGAAGGGTTAGGCAGAGGTGTACCTATAGCACACCCACATTTCGCCAGTTATGTTTAAGTCCCATGTAATAGGGGGCGAGCCTATTGCCATCAACCGGGCATAAATCCAGACTCCGGGCTGCTACCGAGAAATTCTAGATGGAAAAACCCGATAACACTTTGCCCGACCCGGGAATCGAACCCAGGACCTCATGCTCAGCAGTAGCGCTTGCGACCACTAGACCAACGAGGCAGTGGCACCAAAATGAATTTAATTCTTAACAAATCAGATGACAGGTGACCCTTTCCTGTCACAAAATACTATAAAATTGGTATAGTACAGTAATCAGTAGGTACCTATTTTAATTTTATTTCTTCCACAAACAAGTAATCGATTTTATTATTTGTAAGGCATATTTATCTTAATTTTTATTTTTATGTAGTACACAATAACTGTTTTACATCCCTATGACGTCACGTCACGTCAGCGTGACGCACCAGTTGTCTGGCATGTATGCTGAACTGGGCCTGTGTGGCGCAGCCGCGAGGCACAGAATGTTTTTTTTTTTATCTAAGCTTTATTTATTTATTTAATCATTTATGTACACACATAATATAAACAGACAAGAAGAAAAGAACAGATTTATTTTTACTGTTTTGTTTTTGTTTATTGTGTAAGGTCAAATAAAATTATTTTCTTAGTTCACTAGTAACTATTTTTTTTCACCTTTACAATTAAAATCCAGCTAGCAAGAAGATCTCTTCTGAATTTGTCTGTAAAGGGCGTTATGTAACCCACAGCGCCTGAAAATTTAATAATAGATATTTATAAAATGAGTACTGGCATAGGAGAGAAAATAAATAAAGAAAAATTGGTTTATTTGTCAAAGAAATACTTTCATACAAAAAGATAATTAACTCGAGTAGGCACATGTATAATATTCATTGTGTTTATTTGTATTATTTCACTAATAAAAACGGAATTATTATCTTTGTCTCTGAGGACACGCTTGTTCGGGAGCACATTCGATTCGGCAGTATTTGTTGAACAATTAGTCCGTTTCTTCACAGCTGTTGTTCACCGCAGATGACGGCGCCGAAGTAGCGATACATAAATTTACTATAGCCGCGTGTCCACCGCATGTTCGTCACCCGAACGCCGTCATCCCAGCCGCCGAAGGTTCGAGAAGTTCGGCGCGACCGCTAGAACTCGGTCCGAGATTGTGACGGGCCGATGTGTCTACAATACGTTTGATCTTGTCCACACACTGCCGGCGCATCGTCGACATTCGTCAGGCTTTTGTTTTGTCTATCATTCATAACACACTAAACCGCCGCGTTCGGTCGCGATGGACAAACATTCGCCGTCACCGGGAGCACACGTTCAGTTCGAATAATCTTGTTTCCCGGTGACGGCTGCAGTGGACAAACGCCTTTAAGCCGACATTTGACCATCTCTCTATTATTGATCGAAGATCTCTACACATAATCGGCTTTTCATCTGGCTGGAGCCGATCGGCAAACTTCGTTCGGCATCTACCCTCGGCAATAATTCGAGGTAAGCCGAGCGGTTTTTCCCGAACATATTCATTTATTATTATTTATTTTAGACAGCACATGTGCAGTGTATGCATTGTGTTGCGGCGTATGTTGGTATATGTCTACTTATATTCGATTACGCCGAATCATGCCGACCCGAACGTGTGTGTAACACCCCTGACATACCACCGACAAAAATCGGACCGGATCAGCGATAATAGGCAATACTTGCACCGATTTTCTGTAGGATCGATTTGTCGGACGTCTCACGTCTGCAGTATTAAAAGGTTGTTCAAATTACTCACATGCACTGAGAAGTATATCCCCGATCAAGTTAACTATGGCGACTTCCAAATCCGCGATGGTTTTGATCCACCTTACCCGTTCACTGGACAAGCCGTTCAGTAACCTGTAATGGGATTTAATATCTTATTATGTAAAGAAAGAAAGAACAGCGTTTATTTGGACACAGTTCGGGGTTTGTTCACTTTTCAGTCAGTTATAAAACTCATAATTATGTATGATAACTGCAATTTAAGCACAATTTTAAAATAGACAACGTTACAGAATAAACGCAGGACCTCCGACACTCGAAGTAGCATATTAAAATGAAAGACTAAGATAACATCCGTAATGCCTAAAAAAAACATAACTTCGGTCGTACATTAAGGTTGCTCTGAGATAAGGCTTAAATTTCCTTCAGGCTGTATCCCGACCAAAACCTTGTCATAGTGCGTTATTCAGAGGCTATTAACTCATTCACTATGGCTACTAAACTACATCTAAAAGCACGTTATTAATGTTCGTTATGCTATCATCACATTGCTCGTTCTTATTTGATTTTTTGTGTTGTGTTGTATAACAAAAATGTTTTTGATAAGTACAGAAGTAAGCGGTATAGTAACAAAATTTGTTGCAAGTCTAGTAAGACAGCCTTATTTTCCAAAAGCATTTTCAGTGTGGCGCCACGTATACATACAGTATGGAAACCACATATATGCAATAAATGAAACCACATACTCGTTATCGCCTTTTCTAACCATACACAAAAAATGGACGCAATCGGTCCAGTAATTAGGTAAAAAACTAGAGTTCTAATTTTGATCAAATTTGAACACTCTGTAGAATTGGATAACTAGGTCAATGATTCAATGAACTTGAATCCTTGAACATTGAAAAGCGACGTTGCCATGCAGTGCAAACTATATATCACGACGCTGTTACGTATTCTACTTACCTATTTGCCTAAAATGTAAAATCGGTACACCCAAACGACACGCTGGAATTAAAAAAAAAAAAAAAACAATTACAAAAGAAAAAAAAAAAAAAATGTATTACATTTTATTTCAACGTTTGAGTGCGCAAACTAAGTGTGTATGGAGGCCGCGGACAGCATCGCCCGACTCCCCGCGTGATCTCCGCCGCCGCCGTTGCTCTACGCAAATACATTCGTTTCGCAAATGTATGGAATTTAATACTGTGACGGTACGGCCCACTTGCTCTTACAGACAGGAAACCTGTGCAGTCAATGTGTGCAGGAAACATTATAGGCTGATTATTAATTTTTTTCGATACATGAGTACTTGAAATTACTGTTATAAAATACTGGCATTCAGCTGCATCCGGTTAGACTGGAAGCTGATTAGTACTTGGAAATTTGGAATTGCCTTTTGACCTGCCACGGCCGAAATTTTGTTTTGCAATTTACACAAACATAAACTATCACTGGCACGCGCTAACATTTCCTGCGGGTGTACGTAGGCAGCGGTGTCTTTGGCGGTAACTCACAACAGGCGGCTCGAGACATGCGGCGTTTTTCAAAGGCGGCGATCATTGTGAACGAATTTTGCGGGCGGCAGGGAAGGAGGGGTGCGTGTAGGTAAGGACACCTGTTATTGACTATAAATACTTAGGGCGTAGTGTTTTTATTAGAATTATCGTGCTCTTGTGATAATTCTAAAACCACTATGCTCTAAGTATGTATAGCTATACAGCTTCTTTGTTTAAGTGTGTTGTGTAAGTTCTTGTTAAATATTCAGTAGATTTAGAGATAAAATTAATGAAGTAGAAGTAAACAATAACAATTTTACAAGTTACGTAGAAGCAACCTATTAAAAAAATCGTACCTACTTACACGTTTACTAGTCAGGAAGTCACTCCAGTCCAATCGTACAAAATTACTAAAACTTTTTTTAATACTTAATCCAATCAATAATTTGTTAAAAATATTAAAACAATCGAATAACACAAAAATGCTTGTATTTTAATGCCTTGTTTTGGTAGTAGGTAAGTAAGTGTAAAAAAGTATCGATAAACGATAATTGCGCCGTTAACCCTAAATTATGACTTTTATTATTTTCGCCATTTTTGAGAAGTCTCGCTTTGTCAGTTCACCGCTGTCTTCCGGGATAGTGTATCGTGACTTTCGCAGAGATTTCATAGCTACTTGCGTGCATTGCTTCAAGTGATTTTGGCAAATTAAACTGATAAATAGGTCCTTTTTTAAGGTGAAATTGACATTTATTTGCTACTTGACTTTGTGTGTGTATAAATAGTGTTTTTAAGTTTATTTGTATTTATTTTTTACGGTGAAATTGACACTACTTGACTTTTGTGTGTGTGTACCCGTGTGTTTTTTTAACAAAATGCCAAGACAACAGCATTTTTACAGTGCTGCAGAGTATACAGACATGGTTTTATTGTATGGCGAATGCCGCCAAAATTCAGCCTTAACTCTACGTACTTATCGTGAGAGATACGGCGCAACTCGTGTCTGCCCTACTAATGTCCGGACAATCCTGGGGGCTGTCCAAAGGATCAGAGAAAATCAGCACATAGTGCCGAACACTCATGAAGGAGTTGCTCCGCGTCACGTTCCATCCTCTTTTGAACAACGAGTCTTAGACCATTTCGATCGGAACCCAACTTGCAGCCTTAGACAAGCTGGGCGTGTGTTTAGAGTGAGCCATAGAACAATACATCAAGTGCTGAAAAGGAACAAAATACGTCCTTATAAATATGCAAAGGTTCAGGCGCTGCTGCCCCGTGATAACCCGATTAGAGAGTTTTACTGCCGCTGGGTACTTGAAAAAATCTCTCAAGACCAATTTTTTTTATCAGATGTGTTTTGGACAGATGAAAGCACGTTTACTCGGAACGGCATGTGGAACCGACAAACCATGCGTCACTGGAGCCATACGAATCCCCATTTATTTAGAGAATCAGCTCATCAGTACCGTTTTTCTGTTAATGTTTGGGCAGGCACAGAAGTTTCTAGATCTTCTTAACGGCCCGATAGCACGATATTTAGAAAGATTGCCTGTGACGTAGCTCCTCCACACTCCGTACTCGTCGCGAGAGAGCGGCTTAACACCATGTTCGGCGAACAATGGATTGGGCGCTATGGCCCCCGCAGGTGGCCAGCTCGGTCGCCCGACTTCACTCCTCTAGACTTCTTTTTATGGGGCTTTATTAAAAATGAAGTTTACTCGCGGGTCTCCGAAACCGAAGATGAACTGCGCAATCGTATTGTCGCTGCTTTTGACAAATTAAAAGCCATGGCTCTGGATCCTGAACGAAATTTGTTGAGCAGGCTTCGGGACAACATTGTGCGGCGATGTAACTTGTGCATTCAGAAACGTGGTGGACATTTTGAAAATGTGAAAATTTAAGTTTCTTTTTTTTTTACTAATTTGCAATAATTAATTTAGTTAGTTCAGTTCAGTTATCGCGAAATAAAAACGTGGCGGTAAAAATGAACTAAGTGAATTTTGATTTCATCGAACATTGACAAACGATCAAACGCCAGCGCCGACAAAAAAGCCGCCATTGGATGTCACCCGCGTGCGTAGGTAGTGTTGCCGCTCTTCCTGAGGTCAAGGTACGTTTTCTAAACAGAGTGTTTACTTTTATAGAATTTATTTTGATATTTATTTTGTTTGAAATTTTCACTTTTTTAATTTACGGTGTTTTATTTAATATTTAATTTTGCTATACTTCTGTGGACTAGTATTACTTGTGGTTTCATTTATTGCATATATGTGGTTTCCATACTGTATATAATCACTTACCAAAGTCCATACTAGAAACTTCATCAATTGATGCATTCAAAAAGAAATTAAAAAGATTCTTGCTATGTAAATGCTACTATAGTGTTCAGGATTATTTAATGGAAGATGTAAGGACATATTGATGTAACCAGTGCACCAATTTTTTATAATTTTTATTTAATACTTTGACATTTATTTACAGATATATCTTGACATTCTCATTCAACACATGACATTTTGAATTTTAATTTAACTATTAGACATTTTAATTTTTTTGTATACCTAGTGTTGTTACTGTGACATATATCCACAATTGTATCTGGACAATATTATTTAACAAATGACATTTTAAACTTCAATTCTCTAAGGTACATTATTATCAACTTCATTTAGTATGTTTTCTTTGTTGTTGTTTGTTTGTTGTTGTTCGGTGAAATGAATAAACTAAATTGCGCTATTAATTATAAATATTTTTTGCATGAAAATGGATTATAATAATAGAGCTTGTAATTTGCATGCCTCAAGGTGTAATATGGTTGGACTGTGCTATATTTTCAATAACTTTATGTAATTAGCCATATTAGCAAATAAATGATTATGATTATGATTATTTTGATTAAATACTTGTAAAATCTGCTTATAAAAAATGACTAAAATTATTGATTGCAAGCATCTTTTCTTAAAGGCGACGTAATAATTTAATGATTACACTAATGGATAGATACTTTAAAAATCTAAATAATTGTCGTTTTATTTTATTTCAAAAGCTCACTTGTCTTTTTTTTATTAAAATAGTTCCACAATGTTTGAGAATTCTATGATAAATGAGAACTGAGAAGGATCGAATGCTCAAGGTCGTTTGGTCAGGGAAGCGCCTTAAATGAAAGATTTTACGAACTTGTTATGACGCGGTGGTACTGTTTAAGTTATATAGAAGACCTTTTCGGGAAAAAATTACATACAATATATAAATAACTAGCTTCTGCTATTGGCTTCGTCCGCGTGGATGTCGGAAGTCAACCTACGAGAATGTACTATCGGGATACAAAGTTTCGTATGTGTTCATCCAGATTATAAACTATCTGTGTGCCAAATTTCATCCGTATCCGTTCAACCGTTTTTTCGTGATTGATTAACAAACATCCAAACATACAAACTTTCACATTCATACTAATATTATACATTCGAAAGTAACTCTGTCTGTATGTTACCTTTTCACGCCTTAACCACAAAACGGATTTCGATAAAATTTGGCAAGGAGATAGATGGTATCAGACGGAAGGATATAGGCTACTTTTTGTCCCGGTAGCACGTTCCTGAGGGATAATTTCCGACATCCACGCGGGCGAAGCCGAAGGCAGAAGCTAGTTTATAATATTAGTAGGATGACGGAAGACGATAAAGAAACCAATTCTGAACAAACCGATTAGATGACGTAATATGTACAGCAATACGTAAAAAGAGGTTCAGGTTATACACGCTCTGCAGTGGCACGTCAAAACTTGGCTAATTAGCCTAGTTACGTATCGGCTTGTCTCTTTTTCACTCCCGATAATTACGACATGCCGTCTTACTTCCACGTGTCATCTAATTGTATGACATTATGCCGTTTTGAAGTTCGAACGTTGGGTAGGTAACCTATCCGCCTCTTTTACTTATAATATTATTGTCTACAGCTATATAATATAGCTTTCGGGGAGTATGTAGTGCCCAGGGTCGGTTTTTTTACTAAGTATTATCGTGCATTTACCCCAGGCATAATACTAGGCGATGGCCGTTATTAAACTGGCGGTCTGGACGCATAATCTCCCAGACTTTGTTTTTCAAAATCTTATACTATATGAGGGTTACTTTCAGACGTCCGAAAATGAAGAAAGAAAAATACAGGGTTAGTTTTCAAAGACCAGCCAAATTTAAGGATGTGGTACAGACCATCAAACTGAACAACTCTCTCCATGGGACCAATATCATCATCGCGAAAAATTTATAAACTGTCCCATACAAAACTTCAATACCTACTCGACCCAAATGTATAGGACCGCTGATTTTTTTTTCGCGATTACGATATTGGTCCCAAGGAGAAAATTGTTCAGTCTGATGGTCTATACCACACCCTTAAATTTGGCTGGTCTTTGAAAAATAACCCTGTATATACACGGTGGAACAAGTACATGGTTCTAGACGAAAAACATCGAACACAACGAAATATTTCAACGCTGGCAAATGTCTCGTTTTTTTTTTGATTAGCTGTTAAAATTGCAATAACTAAACGATTACAATGTCTATACATTTTCAACAAGAAAACAGATTTTCTATAAAAGCTGTTTTTTTTTATGGACAGAACGCTAGTGTCATATACCAATGCCATGTTAACAGTTGATTTTCTTTCGTTTTTTTTTACCCTGACTATAATTTATTTCTCTACACTACATTCACAGTGACCTGTTAGCACGGTCCATCCTCGCGAGACACTGGTTGATGTCCTCCTCCATCCGTTTCCGTTCCTCTTCTTTCTCCATGAGGTACGCGTTTAACTTAGCGATGCCTTCCAGCAACGCTTGCATTTTTGCCTTCGCGCTTGCCAGCATTGCTGTCAGAAATAAGTAGTTTTACTGTACCAGCGCCCTAATTGCGTAACAAACCATAAATCACAATCTGAATCAGTTTGAAGGATACTGCTAAACCATTGCTTCATATGTTCGAAAAATTTGTCTGCTTAGCAACGTAAATAACGCAATGAAGCTTGAACTGTCAAAATGAAAGCCATTCATGGTGTGTGTGTGTGTGTGTTATACAATTACTCCGCAGGACGTAAATATACAAGTTTTGGTTTACTCTAAAGCTAAATGTGAAGGGGCCATTGTACTCATCATTATTGTTGGACTAGCTTTTGCCAGGAGCTTTGCCCGCGTGCATGTCGGGATGCATCCCACTGGAACATACTACCGGGATAAAAAGTACTATAAACTACCTGTGTGCTAAATGTGATGCACATACATAAAAACTTACACAACAAATAAAGACTACACACACACACACATACAACACACAAACTACTACCACTACTACTACTACTACTACTACTTGAGTAACATACAAACTTTCACATTTATAATATTAGTAGGAAGTAGGATTCTGGAGGAGTGATGTCTGTGTACCGGAAACACTTAATATTGTAATGTGAAAGAAAACACTAATGTCTGTTTACTGAGCAGCATTGAATCCACTGAATCAAATAGGTACAAGTAATGAGCAATTATAATGACGTGTGTATGATCGCGGGCGTCAGCATAAAATTGTTGAGCATGCTCGTACGATTATGAACCATTTTTACTATGGGATAAACCCACGTAACGATATACTTGTGCAAGTTTAGAAAATTGCGTAAAAATCTTTCAACACACCTTACTGTATACTTGTGCAAGTATATAGTGACATATATGGCTACCATAAAACACATTTGACACATATCGCCAGTGCGGCGTACTACACACTCCTTCGGGTCGACATGACAGCACAGCTGGGCGGCAATTTATTATTAGGTATGTAAATATTCAAATTGGCAACCCTGCGGGGTACCTGCTTAACATACTAACAGTAGGAATGGCTTTCATTTTGACAGTTCAAAAACATTCATTGCGTTATTTACGTTATGGAGCAGACAAATTATTCGAACATATGAAGCAATGGATTAGCAATATCCTTCAAAATGATTCAGATTGTGATTGATAGTGCTGCTGTGCTGAATCTTGCCGCCCCTACAAGTGTGGAGCAACCTTATACAGGGTGGCAGAGACATCGACGCGCAAACTGTTACCATGAATTCAGCACATTATTCTACACCCCCTAGCGTAGAAATATTTCGTGGGTTATCAAAAAAGAATCGGCTGTTTCTTAGAAAAGTGCATTTTTTTTTTTATAAAAGTGCATTTTTTTTTTTATAAAACCTCATTTTTTTATTATAATAACCGTTAAAATTGGCAACGCGCGGGGTTCAGAATGTCGCGGATTGTTCGAAAGAGTTACCGTGGCCCTGGCGCACAGGCAACTGAAGGAACACGGGTGCGTTTTAGTCAGTAAGAGTCTGACACGCCCTTCCGCTCCGCCCAGTGCGGGAGAGGTCATCTGATGATTTCCCACCCAAAAAAAAAAAAAAGGGAGTTCACAATCATGTACTGAATCCATGGTAACAGGTTGCGTGTCGATGTCCCTGCCATCCTGTATTGGGGATAGGTACGGTTGATGAAAACTCACGCATTAAAGCCAAGAAGACGGCTGCTGGCTGAGGCCTATCGTACTTCCCAGTGAGCGTTAGCGAGAAGCGAGCAGAGCTAACCAGGGCTTGAAATACCGGTATTTTTGGGAACCGGTACCAAACGTAGTACCTGTACTATTGGTATTTCTTATCAGTATCGGTACTGTACCGGTACCCTTGGTGGAGTACCCGGATGTGGAGTACCGGAACTCGTCTGGAATCGCTACCAGTCTGGAATCAGTACCCAGGTACAGAAATAGCAAGAACCGCTAAGTACCGGCACAGAACCTGTACTTTTGGTACCGGTTCCAAGCCTTGGAGCAACGAGCAGCGAGTGTGTAGTTCGAATAGTTTGTCGGTGGGCTATGAGTGAGTGCGCGAGTGCAACGAGTAGAATGACTACCCCCAATCACTTTCTGATATGCGTATCTACCAAGCGAGTCGCTCAGCGAATGTTCTGCCCGCCAAACGAGCGTCACTGACCGAGTATTTTCTTTGATAGATCAAAAATATCTGACTTCATAAGTGAAGTCAGAGATCAGTTGATCAGACTGACTGCCCTTAGGCAGCAAAAAACCCTGACAGTAAATTGTTTCGAGTTTTATTCTATATCCCAGTCATTGCCGCTCATATTCCATGAAAATGTAACATCCCACTGGCAGCATAAATAACTGACGTTAATGTTAAAACTTATGTTTAAATGTCAAAACATTTTGGCAACTGAGCAAATGTCGGCTATCTTACCAGTATCAACTATGAAATTGATACTCACCTACTTTAGGGTGGGTAATTGATACTGGCAGAATAGTCGACATCGGCTCAGTATTCAGCATCCTAAGAGGTGTCACATATTTTTGAAGCTGGAGCAGCATCCTATATTTTGGCGTCGCTTGTCTCGTCAGATAGTTTTGTGCTCCTTCGATATTACATATTTCTCCTGCCACTTGTATATACCATCCACAAATGATCACATATATTTACCGTCATCTTGACGACAGATATTAATGGATGAATCATGAAGTCAGATATTGCCGAGCTGTCCACAGTCATATATTTATGCTCGTGACTGTACCTAACACCCGTGGTGGAGACAACAGTGGGTACTACTTATTATTATTATTAACAAGTGTCCTACCTTCAACGATCTGCAGGTCTCTGTTGGCCCTGGCCAAGGCTTCCTTCTTGGGCGCTACGCCCTTGTTCACGTGGTAGAACTTATACATAGCATGAACCCACATGCACAACGATTGACATGCTTTTGACACCTAAATCATGCAAAAAACGACATTAAAAACAGCAAGTATTTAATCGAACCTCAAATAGTTCTCATTTTCCTTTCCTAAAAATAGTAATGGACACTATTATAATGACTACACCTCTTTTTGTGAACCTCAAATAGTTCCTATTTCGGGGTCCATAAGTACTAAATAGCCAAGCGACCAACTGCCTCTGAAAGCCGCTGTCCTATGAGACTGTGTTGAAAGTTGTTGTGCACATTGCCGGGGCCCGCAATCGCATCTACTAGCCATCCAACTAAGCTTGTCGTACAAATACTTCGGCTTCTTAGACTTGACGACACCAAAAAGCAGGCAGGCTAGGTGTAACTTTCGTCTCGACTTCATCTTGAGAATAAAGTGTTTGTTAAGAAAGGGGGTGACATGACTTCTAGGGGGAACAGAATAACAGAAGCGTGCACATGCATTTTGCACTCTTTGTATAAGTCGATTGGTAGGAGCCAGCACGCGTGGGCCGTAAACCGTATCAGCGTAGTTTAATTTAGACAGAACAAGGGTTTCGACTAGCTATTCGCGAAGCTTTTCATATAAGAACGGCCTCATTTTGTAGAGCAATTTCAGACGATAGAATCAGTTTCTTACGGAGTTAGAAACGTGTTTCTCAAATCTTAGGCATGTAACCCAAGCCTCCGCGCCTCACTCACACGGTCAATAGGCTCACCCATTAGGTTTAAATTAAGGCTTAAAGGTATCTTCTTCAACTGTTGCCTCGTACCAAACAACATATACTTGGTTTTCAATGGATTTAGTGCCAAACAATTCTCATCTGACCAGGTGGCGATTCTTTCTAGGTCATCATCTAGGTCTCTAATGGCCAATTCATAATCATCTGGTCCAAAAGACAAATACAGTTGTATGTCATAGGCATAAATATGATACTTGCATTTGTGAAGGCACTTTATTATGTCTGCACAGTAGAGAATAAAAAGAATAGGACCCAAAATTGACCCCTGAGGAACGCCTCTTTCTATAGAAGTAAGGGCTGAAGACAAGATAGTACCATCCGACAAACGCAATTCTACAAGTTGTTTTCTGTTACAGAGGTAGCTGTGGAACCATTGAATGGCATTGTCGTCGAAACCGTAATATTTTAACTTTGACAGTAATAGAGAGACATTAATGCAATCAAATGCACGGGAAAAATCAAGTAGTACCATTAGTGAACACATGCCCTTATCTTGGGCTGATAGAATATTGTCCGTAATATCCAGTAACGCCATAGAAGTGCTGCGCTATTTCCTAAAACCGGATTGTAGATCAGGCAATACTTCGTTAGATCGAAATACTGCTTTATGTGTTATAAACTTATAACTTAACTTAAAATACCCCCGCAACTCATACCTGTACCGTTGCATGCACCCACAAGCACAATGTTTTGCAAGCGTTAAATTGCTCGTTGCCGTAAATAGCGATTTTTAACAGCAAGAATAAAAGTAGTTTCCCAGCAATAATTTTTGGCCAGTTTTACTTAGTTTGATGTTCAGAATGTGTAGATAACGTCCTTGGGTGCATAGATAAAGGGTCTTTTACACTCTGTGTAGTATTACCTTTATAATCTTTGCGGGATCATAATCCGGGCTAACGATGAACCTCTTGAGCTTTTTGATCATATCTTCTGTGATGGACTCCTTATCAAACTTCAGGAGCGAATCTAAGAAAGCCGTGGGGTCCGACAACATAAGGGACCCTGGCTTCCAATAGTTCAGGATTTTTTCGCCGTAATTTGGCCCTGGTTCCTGCGGAAATTATCAAAAAACCCGACTGAAACAAAAAACGTTCAAAACAACTACATTTTTCAAGCAGTTGGAGGCAGTTATTTTAGTTCAATTTCAGATTTTAGGCAACCGACTGAATTAGACTGCTTGCTTCAATCTTTAAGGGCCCGTTGTTTGGTCAGTAGTCAAACAAGTTTTTACTCATATAAGTGAATGAAATTCTTTTTGAGAAATAAAGTTCTTAAACCATAAACCATAACAATAGAATAGAATAGTTAAAATGCGTTAATAAAACTAACAATTTGTTAAAAATTACATAAGTATGTTGTTTGATAAATGGTTAAGCTAACTATAGTTAAAAAATTTACAATTTGCTATGAAAGTTAAACGTGCGTAGACAGAGTAGTTAAACTTTAACTACTGTCAAGTGACTAATTGTTAAATTGACTATAGGTTATTTTTAACTATGTATCAAACAACGGGCCCTTAGTGAGTCATATTTTTGGAATCATCCTCAAGCCCTTTGTTTTGGGGTGTGGGGTATCCAACACAGTCATGGTACTTTTATTTTTTAGATACATTACATATTGATGTCTAAAATCCGTAATTTTGATTTTATTAAAACAATCCTGGCATACTTTGCTATGTCTAAAATAAAAGGGCTTTCTTGTAAAGTAGTTTTAATAGCAATTACCAAGATGATTAAAGTTTGACAAAATATTTTTTTACATAATTTCAAAACAATAGGTAACCGGTTTGGTTCATTATTATTAATCAACCATTGTAATTTAACGTCGATAGTTATTATAGAATGGATAACCATCCATTTCATACCGAGAGCTCTCCGTGCCTCAGAAAATACGTTACGCCTTTGGTCCCGGCTGTCATTCGTGAATCTTTGACGGTTGTTACAGGTAGTCAGAAGCTCGAAAGTCTGACAACCAGTCTTACCAAGGGGTATCGTATTACCCAGTAACTGGGTCATGCAGGTCAGAGAGGCAGGCTGCTTCATGTAAATTACTGGCATTAAGTTGCACTCGGTTAGAGTGGAACCGACCCTAATATAGTTGGGAAAGGGCAGGCAGGTGGTGAGTATAGTACCTTGACCGGCTTGATATCAAACACGACGCACAGCGACTCGATGACGAGCACGACGCCGCCGGGAGGTTTCTTCATCGCCTTCACCTCCACCACGTCGTTACGATTCAGCTCTTGAAGCGCTTTCTCAGCGGCTCGTAGCGCTGGCAGCGCTTCCTCTGTAAGTTTAAAAAAGGTATTAATTAAATAAATAAATAAATATATATATATTTCGGGTAACTAGGGCCATAAAAGACAATTACAAACATTACATAATAGAATAAAATAAAATAATAAAAATTAAATAAAATAAATTCATAATAAATGTCAAAAAATAATTCTAGCATTAAAATTAAAATTACAAAATTATCATACTTTAAATACATACAAGGACACACACTTAAATATCATTAATGCCTGCTAAACGGCTTTGCCTGAACATGCCTGCTGCAGCAATGCAGCATGTAGGGGCAGTCCAGCCTATCAGCAATCATCGCCAGGACTGCGTTGGAGCTGGCCCGTACTCTGCGCACCAGAGAGATGCTCCGCCTACGCATAGTCGCGTGGAAACAGGCGGTGCGCTCCTCCGCGAACACACCCGAGGCGCTGCAGAACCGAGGCAGCCCCACCACAATCCTAAACGCATTATTGTAGAGAACGCGGAGGTCACTATAGCAATTCTTTGTGTAACGAGCCCACAGGCTGCAGGTGTAAAGGGATGTACATACATTAATGAAAAAGTTTAAACACAATACTGGACACACTTTTAGAGATCTAGTCAAGCATGTGATCAACATTCACCCTTCATGCAGTAATACGTGTAGTTTCGTTGTTGCTTTCACTATGGGACCAACACAACCAGAAATATCCCACCAAAAACATTTCATGTAAAGTAGGTTACCAAGACTTACATAACGCTGTCACTGTTAAAAAAGAAAGGTTTTCGATATAAGGAAAACGAATTATGGAACTCAAATGGAGTTGGGCGAGACACCTAGCAAGGCGCAGTGATGACAGGTGGAGTAACATAGGGTCCAGTTGAAAACCAGCGTCAGGTACTAGTTGTCTGGCATACAAGAAAAGAGAAGCCCATGCCCAGCAGTGGGTGAAATGGGGCTGTGGATGATGGCTAACCTAAGTCTTTCATAGCATCATCTGCCATGGCCGCGTTGATGGCGGCCATCTTCTCCGCCATGACTGTCTCCTTCTCGACTCTCTCACGAGCTTCCTCAGCTATCGCCTAGGTAACAAATAAGGATATGGATTAACAAGTTAAGCTTATAATCAGCCTTTAATGTTTCCACTGCTGGGACACAGGCCTCCTCTCGGTGAGAGAGAGTGGGCTGTAATACACCAGTAAATGTCTCACATATCTTCGAATTTTTGGTTCTAGAATATGTCGGTTTCCTCACGATGTTTCCTTCACCGTTTTGAGAGCAATGGTGATGAAATAATTTACACAAATTAAAGCGCCTGCCTGGGTTCGAAACCATGATCTACAACTCGTAATTCGGGGCCGTTACCACTAGGCCACTACTGCTCAACAAGTAAAAGCGATTCCTTTAGCAAGTCAGGACACATAATAAATACTTTTTGAAGCTACGGCACTGAGCAGATTATTGCAAAGAAAATGTTCTATATTAGAATAACTTGATAACAATGATCAAAATAGCATACACCTTTGACCAATGTCGAGTTGACATAGGCCTTTTTGATGACCTGGCCGTTTTATGAAATAATAATCTTTAATAAAAAAATATTGCCGGAATCTATCAGTGTCACACTTTTAATTCGGTCTGCATGAAATTAAGATGGCTGAATGTCCGTCTGCGGTATTGACATTACTTCTTTCTAACTATTTTAACTTAATTACCGTACCTATTAAGCATTTTTTCATGGAACATCTTTCAATTCTGTATCTGGAGAGGGGCGTTGTTAGCTGCGCTACAGTTCATACTTTTGCAGCTATCATCATTTTACTTGTTGTACTTAGTCTTGTGTTATTGTTCCAAAAATAAACTTTTTATTATTTTATGTTCTTAATATATTATAATGCAGTGTCGGTAAAGCAGATTCTATCGTGCAATGAACAGCCAAAAATAACCCGTAAGTGCTCATGTACACGAGCAGCCCGCGGAAACGTCAGAGGCAACTGCAGCCGCCGACGCATCTACGACTGCCGCCGATGAGTGTCGACGACTGCAGTTGTCGCATACGCGAGCGGCGACACATCGACAGCTGCAGTTTCCGCGCACACGAGCGGCAACGTGTCGACGTATCAGTTGCCTCAGCCGTTTGCGCGTGCCGCTCGTGTATATGAGCATTAAGGTGACAAACATATTTCGCATGTGACTGTAGGTACTAACCGTGTCAGTGGCGATCTGTTGTATGACCTTTCTGGTCTCCTCCGCCGCCTGCTCCATCAGCGGCTTCAGTTCCGCCAGCTCGATCTGAAGTTCCTTCACTTCGATCTCGGTCTGGTTCAACTTGTTTAACCCTGACAAGTCAAGAATGTTCCAAAATTCAAAAAGTCAAAGTCATTAAACGATTTTTGAAATTAACTTAATTAATTAATTTGATATAATTTTTGACGTTTTGAAATTAAAGAAAAATTAAAAATTACCCATATTTGCAAATATGGGTCAACTATACAGGATGGCGCGGACATTGACTCGCAAACTGAAACCATGAATTCAGAACATGATTCTTGTTTTTTTTTTGATAACCCACCGTAGAACACAACGTGGGTTATCAAAAAATAAAAACAGCTGTTTCATAGGAAAGTGCAATACCTACGCGGTCAAAATGTATGGCAGAGCAAATTTTTTTTAAATAACCGAAGAAGAATTTCAACGCAAGAGATTCAGAATCGTACTGAATCCATGATATCAGGTTCTGCGCCGATGTCCCTGTTACCCTGCTTTCAGATGTTTTACATTTATGTAAATATAGTAGGTATATCAGTCTTCGTATCAGCATATTTTACCTTTCAGCATGCATCAAAACCAAACAATTTTTTTATGTTTTTAAACCGAATATGAACTGTGATAGATAACAAATTAATTTAAAAAAAACTAGTTAAAAAATAAAACACACAAAATAAAGTTTAAACATTATGAAACTTAAGGGATTTGTCTTCACGCTATTATTTTAATATTTTATTTAGGTACCTACACTAATTTCAACTTGCGATTGAGATTAATGATCATTTTATTTCGATTAATATACGTTACTTACCTCAGTAATCTATTTTTTTCAAGTACAAAGCGTTTTATTTTTGTAATTTGGAATTCCCGGCCATTTTTAGCAAGAAACTTTTAAGCGAATAAAATTGCACGGAGCGTTAACGTCTACCTGCGACAGTGGTCAGCGATGCACTGCCGCCCGTCGCCCGCAAGAGCCCCCGCTTCCACGCGCATCAAGTTTATTCGCAAAAACAAGCCACCTTGATTTATCTAACACAATACAAATAAAAACCATATACTAAAATTTGGGTAATTAAATTGTCTTTTAGATGGTGAAAGTTTCATGAAAATACGCCCGATACTTTTTGTGTGATTATCGTTTTTTTGTCCCCGTTAGACATTACTTTACAAATTAATTACACTATGTTATAAAAATAAAATTTCAAATATTCACCTATCAAATTACAAAGAAAATAGTCTAGTATAAAATATATTTTTTTCAAAGAAATAAGACTATTCGTTTAGACGTGATGTTCAATTTAAAATCATTAAAAGTCGTATATATCTGCGCCTTAATGCGCTATTTTTTAAAATACACGATATGGATAATTATTGCATCGATACAGGTTGACTGATCTTTACACGCAACGAATATTTGTCTTTTTTAAACTTACCTGTTTTGAGGGCGTTGGACTCAGTGAGTATGGCCTTCCGTTTCTTACGGAACATGTCAGCGTACGCGTTCAGCATCTCCATGTACGACATGGGTGTGACGTAGTTGATGCGGCTCAATTGCTCCTTGAAGCGCTCGCTCGCATCCACTACCGACTGGTGCACGTAGCAGCATACGTGCTGGTGATAACGATAATATGAATTATTATTATTTATTTGTTTATTTCAGAAGAGTTTACAGAATGCCTCGTTGACTGCTTCGTTGACTGCCTCGTTGTCTGCCTCGTTGACTGCCTTGTAGGTCTAGTAGTCGCAAGCGCTACTGCTGAGCATGAGGTCGGATTGTTCCGTCAGGGATTTCTCAGTAGCAGCCCGGAGTCTATATTTTTACCCGGTTGATGGCAATAGGCTCGTCCCTTATTACATGAGACTTAAACATAACTGGTGAAATGTGGGTGTACTATAGGTACACCTCTGCCTAACGTTTCAGGCCTTACAAGCGTGATGTTATGTAGCTGTTGATGTTTAGAGAATTCTTGTAAACTATGCCCAACAAGACCGTCACAAAAAAAGTAATTTGAATTTCAACAAAATATTATCTGAGATGTGTATTTTTTTAAGAAAATAAAGTACCACGGGTCCCTCCTCCGTGTTTGAAATGTTTCCAAATCAGCACAAACATGGCGCCACAGAAGCAATGGTTCTAAGTTAGTTTTATACTACCGCGCTTAGTGCTTCGTGCACTTGTATGAAGTTTTATCTTTGTCGGGTTACCTACTCCGGTCTCAGATCGTCATTTGTCACTCAGAAGTTGTATGGAATTGCATAGAGTTGTTAATCTACAATTTTGTAAACATGGTAATACAAAATAGACAAGTGCTTCCATGGTTGTAACAGCTCTATATACAGCCTGGCGCGTATACTCTCTTTAGAAAGCTGTATGTATTTCATGTCTATTTTATAATTTGCCTTTTATTTGTGCAGAGTAAACAAATATTGTTTATTTCTTTCTAAAAAAACAGCCTTACTAACCACCATAGCATCAAGGATTTCATTGGAAGCCGTGGTGAGCTCGCCCATAGCCTCGAAGAAGTGGTGCGCGACGGATTCCAGCGCAGTCTTGGGCCACTCGCTGAACCAGTCGATGGTGCAGCAGCTCACCAGTGACGGGAACTGGCGCAGGCGCGCACGGAATATCTGAGGACGACACACCAAATTCTAAATATTTTATTTCTCAGTAACTTATGAAACGTCAGAAGCTAGGCGCACGGTTCCAATTGGTCGTTTCCTATGGAGAAAAGCCGGCAAAAAAACTCCACACGAAAATGATAATCCACACTTCTTGTCCAACGGAAATAGATAGTTTTTGTCGAAATGAGAAAGAATACAGGCCATAGGTTGCCATAGATATTATGTTGTTTACTTGTCAGTAGCTAACTGTAAGTGAAATACCTAGAGAGTAAAACGGTGTTTTTAATGAAATTCTGTATTTTTCCAAATGAAGAGCTGTTGAATACTGCCATACTAGTTCCATATCCATCCATACTAGTATTATGAATGCGAAAGTAACTCTGTCTGTCTGTTACCTTTTCACGCCTTAACGGCTGAACAGATTTCGATGAAATTTGGCACACAGGTGGACCTGGACTAGGATAAGGTATACTTTTAATCCCGAAAATACTACGTCCCCATGGGATAATTTCCGACCTCTACGCGGCCGGTACCGCGAGAATAAGCTAGAAATCTATAAAAACACGGTGTAATGGACATCGATACGAAAACTTTTAATACAAGCTTAAATCTATGAACACACGGTTCAATTTAGTAGCTCACCTCTCCGATAGGGCTCATAACGACCATGATGTGCATGTTGCTCCGCACCCTGCGCTGGTAGCATGCGAACAAGTTCGTCTTAGTGGCCTGGAGACTCATCTCCATCACAGCGTGACGCACCGCCTGGTAGATCTTGTCCAGGTCTTCAGCTTCGTATATGTTCGGCACGTCGCCCGAACTCAGTATGTTGTTCAGATCTTCGAGGAAGGATTCCATTTTTATCTGAGGAAAGAATAATTGAGAAAGTGTAGTAAAGGTTCGTTTCGTTTTGTTTCGTCGGCTGGAAGCCATCCAGCCGACCCCGACATAGTAGGGGAAATGATAGACTGATGATTATGGTGAAGCAAAGGCTCGTTTTCACGGGAGTTTCACGCCCCGCGAGAAGCGAAAGTGTACTCGCCAACTTCAAAAAAGGAGCAGGTTCTCAATTCGGTTGTATTTTTTTAATTTTATGTTTCCTCATAACTCCGTTATTTATAAACTGATTTGGAAAATTCTTTTTTTATATGAAAGGATATACTTTCAGATTGGTCCCATATACATTTGGTCAAGTTCTAATGAGTGGTTTTTGAGTTAGCTTCAATAATACGTATATTTTACAATGTGTATGTTGATGATGTTGTAATAACTTTCTGTCACTGTTATTTACATTGCAAGTAGTGGTATACGAATTTGTTTGGGGTACGGCTTCACAAAAAAAACAAACACCGACTTCCAAAAACAACACTACAATGTGAAAAATTACTTTAACTTCGGAAATCGGTGGTAAAAAACGAACATACAAAAACCGAAGACACCGATTTCCGAAATTAAAGTTATTTTTCACTTTGTAGTTTTGTTTTTGGAAGTCAGTGGTTTTTTTGTGTGAAAGTTTTTATTTGCTGTGTAAACAAATTATACGTTATTTATGTGTGGGTGTGTGTGCCGCTTTCTTCAAGCTATCTACCTCATTTTACTTATCATTGGTATAACTTTACAAAATGTAAATGTTTTCAACTGATGGGTTTTATTGGACAATTATAATAAAAAGTAAGATCCAATATTTTACGTATTTAGAATGAGAATCGAATACTGATTATCCTCCTTCAAGACGTGCAATGTTTTAAAAGTCATCCTGTATACTGAGTGAAATTAAATTAGCTAGCGAAACCTTAACATGGTTATTTATTTATTTAATACTTTATACACACAAATGTACAAAGACGGACTTAATACCATAGGTATTTTCCACCAGTATCAATATTTAAACATGACAAACAAAAATAAAGGTTCTGATGGTATTGTTTGGGTCAAACGATTCGTTCGTACAGTTACTTGAAGTCAGTAGCTTTTATATCGATATTCATTACATCTGCGGAGTTTCGCTGGCTACTTTAATTTGAGCTTGTATTTTTATTGTATGTTTCATGTCACCTGCGCGTCAGAGAACAAGAACACGACGCCTCTGTTCTCTGCGCCGGCCTTTAGCATGGTCTGCTTGAGGTCTTCGCGCCATTCCGCCAGGCCGTACGCCTTCGTGATCTCGATCTGTATACACGTGAGCTCCGACATACTGGACCCAAGACGGGTGAGGGACTGCCGACCTGGTAAGATTTATCAAACTCTTTCATTTTTCTTTTTACCTATTGTGGTATAGTATTTTTTTTATTGTAGGTGCATCGTCTTCACATATAATTATATAATTAATGTATACATAATATAGTAAAACATTTTTAAAAGAGTAACGGTGGAGTTTCTTGCCCATTCTTCTCCATACCTTTTGGAAGGGGCAACAGGAATCAATTCAATTTTTTTTTAATTTTTGACGTTCAAAAGTGCCTTTTATGTGCCTATTTGAAATAAATGATTTGACTTTGACATACCAAGATCCCTGCGTGTCTCGGCAAGCATGTTAAGCCGGGCCTCCCAGCTGTCATTCATAGATCTTCGACAGTTATTACGAGTAGTCAGAAGCCCGAAAGTCTGATTACCAGTCTTACCAAGGGGAATTTTTTACCCAGTTACTGGGTTGTGGAGGTCAGATAAACAGTCGTTCCATGTAAAATACTGGTATTCAGCTGCATCCGATAATAGTGGAAGCAGACGTCAACATAGTTGGGATAATGCAATGCAGCAGATGAACTGTATTATTTTCATGGTTTATAGGGATGCGAATGTCGAAAATTCGGACGACACAGGTTGGCATCACAGCACACCCTATCAGCGCAGCAACATGCTGAGATTTTGGCACTTTTTTTCTTTTTTTTTTTGGGTGAGAAATCATCAAATGACCACTCACACACACACACATGACACATGACATGTTATGATTCTATAACCCATATTCTTTTTGGAAGGGAAATCATCAAATGACCTCTCCCGCTCTGGGCGGAGCGGAAGGGCGTGTCAGACTCTTACTGACTCAAACCCACCCGTGTTCCTTCAGTTGCCTGTGCGCCAGGGCCACGGTAACTCTTTCGAACAATCCGCGACAGAGATTTTGGCCCCGAACTGGCCTTTTTTTTTAATTATACAGGGTGGAATTTTGTAATGCCACCTGGAGGGAAAGTACTCTTAATACTGCAGATAGAAAATTTTACTCAAAGCAAACATTCCTTTATTTTTGAATAGAAAGCAAACTGCATTCAAATATTTTCGAAAATTCTCTTCTCCCACACCCGAGAATCGAACCGGCTAAAATCTGAAAAAATTATACCCTGTACTTTTATTGCATCGATCGTTAGGGTCAATTATAAGGATGAAATCTCTCTAACAAACATGATAAATTAAATGAAAGGAAAACCAGGAAATCTGAAGTTACAAATTCAATGAGTCAAGTTAAACTCTTTAACTATCATCCATCTTTTGTAATGCAGACTCCTTTGCGACATACTCGTAGCTGCGTGTATGAGGTAATTTAAATATGGAATGTTAGATTAAAATTTGAAAATTAGATTGTCATAGTTGTTATTCACATTTGATTGTTTTTACAACTCATTTCACATTTTGTCTCACGGTGAAAATGGCTTATCAAGAACAGTTTGATTTAATGGAAGCTTATTTTTTAAATAACAAAAACGTGAATCTAGCTCTGCGGTGGTATGGAGAGAGATATCAAGACCGACAGGCACCAACTCGGTTCGTATTGAAAAGAATGGTAGAAAATTTAAAGAATACGGGTGGTTTCAAGAAGAGACGGCAAACTATTCAGCAAAACTATTTCGATTTTGAACTAGATGTTTTAACATACTTTGAATCATTTCCAAAGGCTTCAAGTAGAGATGCTGCCAATGAATTAGGAATAACCCACACTCGCGTACTTAAAGTGCTGAAAAAGTATAAGTATAAATGCTATCGTGAAGGTCGGTTGGTGCAAAAATTGCATATTGGGGATCGTGACAGACGATTACAATTTTGTGAAAACATGCTTGGAGAAATTGACCGAAACCCTAATTTTTTGAGTAACATTGTATAGTCTGACGAAACCAACTTCAGCAATAATGGCATGTACAATCGCCGCAATAATCATTATTGGTCTCGAGTGAATCCTGTTCGTGTTCATGAAACTAACAATCAAGTAAGATTTTCTTTCAACGTTTGGTGCGGAATTATGATAAATAATGTAGTGTTAGTCCACGTGTACGAAGGTCATTTAAACACTGTCAAGTATATTGAAATACTGGATCTCTTAAGAAACGAGTTAAATGGTTTCCCCGAGGAAGAGCGAAACCAAATAATTCTACAGCAAGATGGTGCTCCAGCACATAACAGCAGAATCACTACTGCCTACATTAATAACCATTTTAATACCTGGATTGGTACAAACGGCACAATCAGATGGCCTGCGAGATCGCCAGATCTCACCCCATTAGATTTTTTTTTGTGGGGATATGTAAAAAATCAAATTTACATGAAATCTTATGCGAATGACAACGAGTTGAGAGTTGAAGTTCAGAATACGATTTATAATATTCACCACAACACTTTATTAAAGGTTACTAGAAATGAATTCGTTAAAAGAATAAATTTGTGTATCCAAGAGAATGGAGCCCATTTCGAGCAACTAATTAGTTAGTTTACCATTTTTTGTAAATAATTAAATTAATTTAAGATTTCCTGGTTTTCATTTAATTTATCATGTTTGTTAGAGAGATTTCATCCTTATAATTGACCCTAACGATCGATGCAATAAAAGTACAGGGTATAATTTTTTCAGATTTTAGCCGGTTCGATTCCCGGGTGTGGGAGAAGAGAATTTTCGAAAATCTTTGAATGCAGTTTGCTTTCTATTCAAAAATAAAGGAATGTTTCCTTTGAGTAAAACTTTCTATCTGCAGTATTAAGAGTACTTTCCCTCCAGGTGGCATTACAAAATTCCACCCTGTATATACTTATGTTTACATTTTTCCATGTCGTACTTACCGGAGCCCCCCATGCCCAACAACAGCCCATTGGCCATGGGCTGCCTCAAGATACGTGTCACTCTACACAGGTGTGCCACCGCGTCCTCGAACAGCACCAGGTCTAGAGGAGCCGTCGTTGTTATGTTGTAATCTTCAAGGTAGTGCTGTAGCACGTCGTCCATCTGATCAAACACAATGAAGGTAAGGGCGTGGACAAATTGAGAGCTAATAGCTAGAAGCTATTTAATAGTTAAAGAAGAGCTAAACTGCAATTTGATTTCAGAGGTAACAGCGAAATCCTAACAAATATTATAAATGCGAAAGTAAACTTGCATGTTTGTTTGTTACTCTTTCACGCTAAAACGGCTGAACGGATTTCGATGAAATTTGGCACACCGATAGACCATGGCCTAGGTAAGGTCATAGACTACTTCTCATCATGGATCGCAGACGAAGTCTCATGCAACATCTAATGGTGCTAATTATGTTATATTTTTATTATTATTTACTCCTGTTAAACAGAGTACTGTAGTATATTATGTAATCTGACGGTATGTCAACATAATATCTTATTTGTATGTGAGGGTGTGTGGGAATAAAATCAGTGTTTAACCAACCTACGTGTGTTTCATTACAAGTACCTGCCACCTCATCGTCACCATTGGTTGACTGCTATTGAACGCCTAAGGCATTAAGTCCGCCTTCGTAACTTATTATGTGCGAGAACTTTAAATTAAATAAATAGATAACCAGTTGTTATAATGGTGAAATTCAGAGCTAATTACGGGCACGCCGGTTGCGAGTACTACGCACTTAACCTTTCTGAAGAACATCACCAATAAGGTCACTAAACATCCTCCTAGGGCGTCCCCTTCTGGCATTTCCACTTACATCTGCCTTCATTTTCTTTTGTATAGAAAATATATGTCAAACCGCCATTTTTTGTTCTTCAGATAAAATTTATCAGGCGATTGAAAAATCGGCCCATTGTGAAGTAAAGTTGACCTTGTATCGTTACGTACCTCGTCCTTATCAATGATCTCGATGTACTTCCTATCATCGCTGCCAATGTCCATGAAATCTCCGAACAACATCAGTCTGCCGCGTAGTATCTCCTCCGGGTCCTTTTGAAATTCTGACCGAATCTTTTTCTGTATCAAACTGAACGGAAAAAAACAAAGAATGAAATAGTACATTTTGATACAAGTGGAGAAATTGCTGTAGGCGAGGGTGTTATGGAGCCGCAATAACAAATCTCCACGTGTATCAAACGACGTTTTTCAATACTCTTTTAAAGAGTAAAATATAAGAACGAAAAACATTTTTGTCATTAACTAAGACTGAATTTGGTTTTTTCCCGCGCTTTACCTTCGCAGGTTAAAGGAGAGGCAAAGATATAAAGCCGCTAAACAGCTTAATATGAAAAATAGAAAATTCAAATATTTTTGAGTTTAGAACACAAATAAATGTTAATTTGATCATAAACGTGTTTTTTTTTTGTAATAATCATAGTTTTTGATTATATTCTATTCGCATTCTAGACGCATCACTTTGCCGAGATTTAAAAAAAAAAAAACCCCGCCGGCTGTAGGCATTGAACCAATTTGGACTAAGTATAGGTATAGCTATCTGTGACAATTTTTATTTCCGCACACGTGTTTGTAAATGAAAAAAAAGCACGCGTGTGAAATACATTGCATGTTGAACCTAATCGTAGTGCTTATGAACCAGATTTCGAGGAAGTGTATTGAAAAATATTTTAATTGAGACATGCAACGGAAATACAAACAATAAAAAGGAACATTCAAAACTTACAAAACAGTGGAGAAAAAGATCTGTGCGAGGCCAAAAAAGCCAAAGACAAAAGATTACTTCCTAAAAAAAATGGGCCAGAAGTAAAAGAAAATCAAGATTAAAAATAAAAATATTTGAAATCGGTTGAATTTTCGCCAGTTATGGTATAAGTAAATTTCATGTTAGCCTATATTATCACAAATCAAGACAAAAAAAAACGTTTCGTTGCTGAGAAAATCCTGATGACAAAACAGACAAAAAAACTTTTTACAAAAAACAAAAGACTTCCAAAAAAAAAAAAAAAGACAAAAAAGTGAAAAATAACTTTCATTTCGGAAGTCGGTGTCTTTGGTTTTGTATTTTCGTCTTTTGCCACCGACTTCCGAAATTAAAGTTATTTTTCTACTTTTTTTGGAAGTCAGTTGATTTTTTTTACCCGCTCGAACGAACATGGTGTGCTAATAACACCAATCTTTATATGTAAATAACAGTGACAGGAAATAATTAAAACATCAATATAAATTAAGTGGAAAAATAATACGGAGTATTAAGAATAACTCAAAAACTGCTGGTCAGAAC
This sequence comes from Griposia aprilina, assembly GCA_916610205.1. Classification (NCBI taxonomy): domain Eukaryota; kingdom Metazoa; phylum Arthropoda; class Insecta; order Lepidoptera; family Noctuidae; genus Griposia; species Griposia aprilina. The sequence goes on along the minus strand of OU744285.1, from coordinate 3,978,685 downwards.
TGGATCAAATGGGACCACATGAGAAGCACCAACTTTCAAATAAAAAAATAATCATCTAAATCGGTACACCTAGAAAAAAGTTCTGAGCTAAAACACAAAAAAAAATATCGAAACGAGAACCTCCTTCTTTTTGAAGTAGCATACGCAAAACAAATTTTACATTTTATTTATTGCCTTTCTAATGAAACCGGTTTGGGGCATAGGTACATAGACTAGCCACCTGCCCCTGCTTTGGACGGTTTTCACGACTTGACGAAACATCTAGATGTCTTTATTATATGTAAATTGAATATTATAAAAATCTCTAAATGACGGTGACAAACGTATTAAAATCCATTGCGAAGTATAGAAGAACACCGCGATCACAGACATGCACGAAAAGTCACTTAAATTGAAAGAAAGAAAGAAAATACGTTTGTAACGTTACGTACGGTACGTTAAGGGGGTTTTAATACGTACGTATTGGGGTATTTCTTCAACAAATGCCGTTGAATTTTCTGAACTTAAGGGGACTACATGACCTAATCGCAAATTTATAATGCCTAAAAATATATGATCAATTGCAGTAACCAAAATCAGAAAAATATATGATATTCTTCTAGATATATGCTAGTTAGATAGTGTGTTGAAAACATAATACAATTAACATGATATGATAAAAAAAAACACGAAGATACCTCAACAAAATATTTTTGCGATTAAATATCATACTAATATACAATGATGTTATATAGGACTAGATCAGCAGTGTACGGCGTCGATGCGTTGCCACGTCGTATATGTCCACAAGCATATCTGACTTCAGTCGTCAGCTTGACGTCAAGTGAGCGATGCTTAGCGCAAAAAAATTACAAAATGGTGAAATATGCTATTAATATTTGTATGACACGGTCTGAAAAGATCAATAAAGCAATTGGTGTTTCATTTTATAAATAAGTTTGCTCAAATTTATTAAAATTATACAAAAAAACATTACGACACGAAATAAATTTATCAAACATTGTTTTTACCATCAGTGTTACCTGTAAAAATGATTTTGATTTTGCCAGACTGTTGGGAGTTTTGTGAACGACGAATGTATGTTCCTGGAAGTCTAAATTAGTATTATTAAAGTCTGTTTGGTTTAAACAGATATATAGTACAGTACATATATATTGTATAAATGATTGTACATAGAAATAATATCACTCCATTTTACACAAAAGTAATTTGACACGATCTTAATATCTAGTTTTGAAATATTTACGTTTACGCATTTGTTTTTCTTCTTCCTATATTTACCTAATCCTTGTCAGTTTCTTTAAATCTTTAATCTATTGAAAGTTCCATAATACAACCTGTCTATATAGTAATTGATTCAATAAATCCGTTAATTCATACTGGGGAAATTATGATGATCATTGGCAACTCTGGCCGTTTTTCCGATAATAATGTCTTGTCTCATTCCAATGTAATTAGTTTGACGATAGAAGAAATGAGACAAACAGATTCGTATGACAGATTGACATAACTAGTATCCGTTTCAAAGCTACGACTGTAAACTCGTAAGTGGTTACGTTTTTCAGATTTTTTTAGTACGACGTTGCTCCTCTAGTATTATATAACCTCATTGCTAATATACATGCAAACATTCAGATTTTTTGGCAGATTATTCTACAAGTAACATACTAACGTAATAGTGTTTCAATTTTTTAGTCCAATGAATAGATGTTTTGTAAATCCATAATTGCTTCATATTTTGCAATAAATTACCAGCGTTGTCATCGCGCGTGTCTTTCTTTTCTATGCAATCCGACAGTGATCGCGCTTCAGCTCTTGTAAGCCTCTTAATACGTATAAATATAAAATCTGTAACGTACTCAGTAAACCACTGGCGATCAGTGTCGTTAACGAGCCGGTCTTGGTACACTCGCTGATGCTCGTGGTACCACAGCCTGATGACGTCATCTTCGTCCTGAAGACAAGGCTTCATGTAAGGGCCTATGCACACGGAGTTGTTTTTACGCGCTGACGACGCGCCTATTAAAAACATCGAGTGCATAGGCCCTTAGTGTTAGTAATTATTGAAAGTAGATGAACAATAAAAGGCCGACAATCGTAAATCGTAATGTGGAGCAGTGGTGGCCCAGTGGTAACGGCCACGACTTACGGGTTGTAGGTCGTGGGTTCGATCGCAAGCAGGCACTTTACTTTGTGTAAATTAATTCATCACCGCTGCTCTCAAAACGGTGAAGGAAACATTATGAGGAAACCGGCATGTCCTAGAAGCAAAAAATTTAAGACATTGTGACATTACCAACCCGCACTGGGCCCGCGTGGTGGATTACGGCCCACTCCCTCTCACAGAGAGGAGGCCTGTGTCCCAGCAGTGGGAACGTTATAGGCTAATTATGCTAAGCGTGTATCGTTTTATACTAATATTATAAAGAAGTATAATTTGTTTTCACTCCTCTTGCTTAAAAAGTCCGTCATTATAGCGTGCCAGAGCGGGGAAAAAGTAGCATATTTTCCTCTAGGGGAAAAAGTTTTTATCTGTTACACGTTAGTAAGATATTTTTTGATTTTTTGTTTTTTGTTTTTGTAGTTCGTTGGCCTACAAAAACGAAAAAGTCTTTAATCATAGGTAGAATAATCATTAATTAAGACACCACTTATTACTCTTTCATATAAAAAGAACATGTGATTTTTGAAAACGCAACTAAAAGCGGCGATCTCTTCGGTAGAATGACAAATTGTACATTTAATTTTCAATAAAATAAACTATTTAATATTAAATCGGATTATTTTATTTTCTCGCGATCGTAGTGAAAAGTAGAGTGTAACACACGGCGCTAAAAACCCATTATAACTCGGTTTCTATTTAATCGATCGCTAAAGCTCGGCAGTAAAACTACCTTGTATATAATAGGTAATTTTAGCCCTTTGTATAACAATGGGCACGCCACAATTGCGGCGGTAAGTCCCGCGCCACGGCGTCTTCACCTTCCGCCTGACGCAGGTCCTCACCGGACATGGCTGTTTCGGGAGGTTCCTGTTTCGGATAACGCGGGAGGAAAGGCCCGGGTGTTATCATTGTGTGGATCGACCGGAGGACACGGTGGAGCATACGGTGGAGGTCTGCCCTGCTTGGGCGAAGCACTGCCGTGTCCTCGCGGCGGCAATTGGCGGCGGCGATCTCTCGCGTCCTGCCTTGGTTCAAACCATGGTACGGAGCGAGAGGGAATGGGAAGCCGTCACCTCCTTCTGCGAAGCAGTAATGCTAGCGAAGGAGGAGGCGGAGCGCCTGAGGGTGAGGCAATCTTTGCGCCCTCACGCCCCTAGTCGCCGCAGGAGGAGACACCCTGGGCGTCGGGGGTCGATAGCCGACTCCCGGCCACCGTAGGCGCGGGCTTGCGGACGGCAAGCAATGGGCAGCTCGCCGTCCGGTAAGGACCAGGCCTAGGTCGACGGCGCGTTGTGTTCCACGCGCGCCACAAAGAGATGTTAGCATAAATGACGGGGTCCGATAGGGCCGATGCCTGCCGGGGTCGCGGATTGTTCGAAAGAGTTACCGTGGCCCTGGCGCACAGGCAACTGAAGGAACACGACTGCGTTTTAGTCAGTAAGAGTCTGACACGCCCTTCCGCTCCGCCCAGAGCGGGAGAGGTCATATGATGATCCCCCACCAAAAAAAAAAAAAAACCCTCTGTATAACAATCTACTATTGTTAGTAAGTTTGTATGTAAGGGGTAATCTCTGGAACTATCAGTCGGATTTCAAAAACTCTCTTTGCATTTAATAGCCCCAGTCTTGAGGAAGACTATAGGCTATTTAACATCACGCTGGGACCCTTAGGAGACGAGCAAAAAGAAAAACAGAAAGAACGCTTAGCGAAAACGAAGTAATAGCGCGGGCAGGCGATGCGATGCGATGGGGTGGGCGGGGGAACCGGAAATTTCAGGCAGACAAAGTCGCGGGCAGAAGCTAGTTATTAAGAAAAAAGAAAGAAAAAATATTAAACAAATGTATAAATAAACGCACTGGACAATTAGTTGGCAGTTGCACGTCGTGACTGTGACAAGAAGGCTTCCGCTCAGCATAATGCTGAGCTATGATTTAACAGATAACATAACATTCATAGCACGCCTGTACTCTCTGAAGGGTTCCGCAGAAGTGGCCACATTTCGCTAGTTATGTAAGTTCCATGCAAAAAGATATTTTAATAGAAAACTTCAACAATTTGTTTTGCTTAATATGAATCGTTTATTGTTTTTGGTAGCAACCAATATGTACTTGTACGGCAAATCATCATTGTACGGCACAACGACCGGTCTTGAGCTCCACGTTTCCTATAACGGTGTCAGCCAGTGTATGTATGGTCGGATATATGAATGTAGGAACGTCTTGATGGAGCTATACTCTGTAATACAGTTGCGTGCAAAAAAATGGCACACCCCATGCTCTCCATTTGAGAGATATCTCAAAAAAAAAAAATGTATATATTAATTATTTGATATTGTTTAAAGGTAGGTAAGATACAATTTATTTACACATACCTATACTTTGATAAAAAAAATATTCTTGACAAGATCGACTCGATTCTTCAGATGTCCTCATCACTCAGTAATGCTTGGAAATACTGCGTGCCTTTTTTTGTCAGTGAACTTGACAAAAACTTAATTTTGTTTATTACCGATCGACTATTGATCATTTAACTTCAATTTAAAACCGATTTAAAAAAAAGAAGGTTCTTTATTCGACCAGTATATTCTTAATTTCGCGATTTTCTCAAAAACGTTGAATCTGTTTTCAACATTTTTTCACATACGTAATCTACATACATTCAGGAAGATTTTCGTACACAATACATAAGGTTGTTGTTAATTAAACTTGTTGAATTATCTTGTTTCAAATCGAAGAGAACGGAGTGGATCGATTTTTTTGCACCGCAAGTGTATAAAGTTAAAGAGTTTGTTTATTTGAATTCGATTTGAATTCTTTTAACATTTGATAGCACTCATAATGCTCTCAGGGTGTTCTTGGGGCTGCCCCGGCACTGTAGCGCTTCGGGGATGTTCGCCGACGCACGTGTCGACTGTTTCTACACGACGATGCGAAAGCAGTGCACATCTCTGGGGCGCAGGCTCCGGACCACCTCCAACACTATCCTGAGCGTATTTGCGAACAGGTTTGATTGTCAGTACATTAACCATTGTTATATGATTAATGTAATGACAAACAAGCAAATGACTCAGAGGCAGGCGTATTAGTACCAATTTTTTTATTGTTATTTTATTTGAATTTATAACTTTAATTCTATTTGTATTATTTCATTAATTATTTTTATATACGATTATTTATTAAGATTAAAATTTTAATTTTATTTGAATGTTCAACATAATTAACATATGATCTTTTAATTGGATTGAAATAAATGATTTTGAATTTGAATTTGAATAGCTCAATTCTTGAGAATGGTTATAGGCTATTTAACATCACGGTGCGACCCTAAGGGATCGAAAAAAGTCAGAATGAACGCTAAACGAAAACGAAATAGGTAATAGCGCGGGCGGGAAATGTGGCTGTTATTTTTTCATATTGTGGTGTCTTACGACTTCCTCGCGTACGAAGTCACGGACAGCCGCTAGTGATTAATAATATTCGACTCACGGTTATGTCTAAAGTATGTACATTGATTCCTCCTTTTGTTTTGAACGTGCAATGGGTTAGTATATAAGCTCACACAATAGTTATTTAGCTTAGTCATGCAAGTACACAGGCACAATGATTAAAAAGTTAGTAGAGAGAACAAGTATAACATAACAGCGAGTAAAAATCATTTAAATCCTAACGTAATGTAAACAAACATGCGTTTCGCGTCACAAATAAGTCTCGACTGGCAGCAGTCGCAGCTCATTCACTCAATACGCGTGGTTGCCGTTCTGCGGCGGCGCGCGGCGGCTCGCCGCGATACTTAAAGGTTATGTACCGTCGACCGTAATGTAAATGTCCCCCAACATGACGCGCAACACTCAATGTACGTGATGCTGCAACGTAGCCCTGTATCCCGCAACATGCCGCGCAACATCTTGAAACGCAGTAACGTGACGCGGAACATGCTGCTAGCTCCCGCTCTGAGAGCGAGCGCACGAGCGCAGTGCCAAGCTATTTCTCTCTTAAAATAGTTATTCTTTTTTCTCGTTGTAGTAAGTATGTGCGCACCCACCGCGTCCTTCTTCGATTAAGTTTCGCTAAACTGCTCGAAATAAGTATATAAGCAGGACTAATCGCCACAACCTCGTCGGGCGACATTTCTATAAACACTGATCAGGGTCGTGTTAATCGACAGCTATGAATCGAGATATCGATTATCGACTTAGACAACTGATGGTTGGGCGACATTTCGATAACCACTGACTAGTGTGGCCTGCAAAATGTTCCGCGATATTCACGTAGTTGTCAAGCGCAATGCTCCGCAACATGTCGTTCCATTTGTCCCCTAGTGTATTCGAGGCTTTAGTGATTAGGGTCGTGTTAATCGATAGTTACGAATCGAGATATCGATTATCGACTTAGACAACTGATTTAATGTACCGGTGTATTTTATATGTTGAATGGGTTACCTATCATAAGTTCGAAAAATATTTGACCAAATTTCATTTCACCTAAAACTTTTCAACTATTATCGAATCGTTTTTTTTACTTCATCGAAGTCAAGTCTGCCACTGTATCACTTGACCTATTATCAATTGGATTTTTTTCGTTACTACGACGTTTCATTTGGTCGAAAAACTTTTTACCGAAGTTACACTTAAGTAGCCGCAATTGTTGGAACATTCATTATAAGTACCACTGTTTTAATTACTATTTATCCTACTATTTCGTTTAATTACCTAATTATTTAAATGTAATGGCACTTATTAAAACAGGTGATTGTGAACAAAAGAGGTTTTAAGTGGTCCCAGTAAGAAGCATGCAAGCAAGGATACTTGCTTCAAGCATGCAGCATGCAGCATGCAAACAAGCATGCAACATGCAAACAAGCATGCAACATGCAGCAAGCATTGTTTCTGTCACGGCTCCGGCGCTGCGGGGTTTGGGCGGCCCCACCCCTCCGCGCCTGGGCAGGCTTAAATTACACTCTAAGGGTAGGGCAAACAAGACTGCGTGAAGTCGGATTTGCAGCGATTCGTTTCTCACTAAATTTTGTAGCACAACCTGCACAACATATTTAAGTTACTATTTGAATTTAATATAAAAAATGCGGGTTACTCCCTAAGTACCCCGATCCCCCCGTCCCGAAGGACCCCGATTTATTTTTAATTTGATAAACTCAATTAAAAGTCAGTTCAGCTTAAAAGTACCGCCAGCAGATGATATGTTAAATAAAATGTTATTACTCACTAAAATTATAATAAGTACTTAACTTTATGGATCAGAAAACATTATAAAGTCTTGCTTGGTTAAGGTTAATATTATAATTAGAGAATACAATATAGAATCTCTTATAGCAATCACAGGTCTTAATTATTATCACAGTAGTTCCTTTTTCTATACAGAAAATCAAAATACCTACTCTAAAGAACATTTACATAATTAAAAAAATACGCAAAAACTGTATCACTTTCAGAAATTATTTTTATAATGTAGCATAGTAAATAGTTAACTCTAAAATAATCTTTTAACATGCAAAATCAGTTTCACTTTAATTATTTTTTTCGACAATACAGAAAATCTAAAATGCTTTTAAAAATTGATTATTACCTTAAACTCTCAAAAAATGCAAAAATCAACTATAAAAATAATCAATATTAGTAATAAAAATTTAAAAAACAAAATATTAACATGTTCAATTAGTCTTTACAAAACATACAAAATCAGCGTAATGTCAAATAATTCTTCTCACACTAATTTGATAATTATAAATATTTAACTTTAGGGAGAAGAAAAAAAAATACAATTTTAAGCAGTGTTTTTACGCGTTATGAGCACGATTTTACTAAGGTCTTCTAGAAACTTAGATAATGATTTTTTATATTTTTGTTACATTTCATTCAAACTGTAATTACCTCTATTAAAACTATGATTCAACATTGTAAAAAAAACCAAATAAACTACTGCAATCATACATTACAGATAGAATGTTTCGTGTAAGGCACGAGGATGCCTTTTCCGAGTTAAAAATTATTAAAGCTGGCGTGCCTCAAGGTAGTGTGCTGGGTCCCGTCCTCTACCTGTTGTACACGTATGATATACCAGAGCTGGAAAATAATACTATTGCAACCTTTGCAGACGACACTGCCATTATGGCGACAGGGTCATGCCATATGGAAGCAATAAAAAAGGTACAAATCGCTGTAAACAAAGTTCATGACTGGGCACATAAATGGAGAATCAAATTGAACGAATCGAAGTCACTTCACATTGATTTCACCAACAGGAATTGTGATTACCACCCAATCTTCATAAATGGCAAACAATTGCCATATGCCAATACAGCCAAATACCTTGGCATAACGCTTGACGCAAAACTGCGCTGGAAAGCGCAAGTCAAAAAGAAAAGACAGGAACTAGACATGCGTTTTAAAAACATGTATTGGTTGATTGGACGGGATTCCTGCCTATCGATACATAACAAAATTTTATTATACAAGCATATTCTTATGCCAATATGGACATACGGCATCAAACTGTGGGGCTGTACTAAACCAACCAACATCAAAATTATTCAAACATTCCAGAATAAAGTACTCCGGAATATTGTTAATGCGCCCTGGTATATAAAAAATGACGACCTCCATCGTGACCTAAAAATGGAACCAGTCACCAACATAATCCAAAAATTTGCTGAGGCCCATGAACACCGACTCCACCGACATGTGAACATCGAGCCAATTCAGCTGTTAGACCAAACAAATATAATGCGGAGACTAAAACGAACAAAACCTTTTGAGTTAGTGTAGTGTAAAAAAGTGTAGAAATAATAGTGACAATGACACACATAATAACAAATGAACAAAGTGTTTTTATCATTATATCAGACTTTATGAAAGTGGAACGGACTTGTAAAGTACAATCAACACTATTCTAAGTTTTAAAATAATTATCACGTAAAAAATTAAGTTAGATTAAAATTGCTTATTAGTCTTATAGGCTAGATTGTAATTAATTATCAAGAAAAAAAAAAGAAAAAAAAAAACTACTTTCCTCTAATGTATTTCAAACATACATTTAAGCACTTATTATGTCGACCGTACAAGTTAAAACAATAGAAAAAAGAAAAAAAAAGGAATGTAATCATATTTATCTTATTCGGGGTCCTCCGGGATGGGGCCCTCGGGGATCGGGGTACTCCGGGAGTAACCCGAAAATGCTAGCAAGTAACCGGCTATACATTTGTGACCAAATTATATTCCGTAAAATGTTGTTTGGTGAAAATATGGCAAATAAAAAAGAGACTTCGGCCAATAGCAAAAAGTTATTCTGTAAATCGGCGAAATGTAGTTCGGTAAAATAATACCTATGACCCATAATACTTGGATGATCTAAAAATATGTCAAATAATGCATATAGCAAAAAAGACGTCGGTCAATAATTTTCGGTAAAATGTAATTCGAACAAAAAAAAAACGGAAAAGTGATCTGTTCCCGTTGAATGAATTGCTGTGATTAGATTAAATAAACTATGAAAATTAATAACTTTGTAAATATTATATTAAACACCTGTTAGTATGTGAATTGTGTAAGTGTTATTAGATATTGTGAATAGATACTTTTGTGAATAATTAATGACTAATAGGATAAATATTATGAGCGTGGCCTGCAGGTCCATTGTGTTTTTGTACTTAATATCTTGGCATTTCTTTGTAACCTAATTAATAAGCGTGGGATATAACCTCCTCTCTATGAGAGGGGTGAGGCATAACCCACTACGAGGGCTCAGAGCGTGTTGGTGGATGTCCCTCTATTCATATTTTTAGGTTCTAGGTGATGCCAGTTTCTTCACGGTATTTTCCTATGCCGTTTTAAGAGCAGTCGTGATGAAATATATTACGGAAAGTAAATTGACACACGGTGAGTCGGGACCGTTACCACTGGGTCAATACTGCTCCAATAACAAAATCGTTAGCTGTTAATAGCAGTATGGCATTATGTCAGCTTTATGAACCACTTGTGTGTATAAAAAGACCACAATAAAGCTCCAAACCTCAATGTTCTTGGCGTCCATCATCAGTATCCCCTGGAACACCTTGCTGAGGTCCCTCAAATTGAAGGTGTAGTGTGACTTGGTGGGAGTAGGAAGCAGTTCCTTCACCAAAGCATTGAAGATCTCTATGGAAGCCTTGAGGAAGGGATGCTGGCGAATAAGCGGTGACACCTTCTGGTCCATGTTGTTGCACCACGACTTGAGGATTGTGGAGAAAATGCCGTACTGGAAAGTGATATGGAGACAAGGTTATGTTAGGTATTACGAGGTCTTGAGAGCACACGACTTTCTCTGTTTGTATTTAGTTTCAAGAGGGAAGACCAGTATCGGAAGCAATGGATTAGCAGTTTCTTTCAATGGCTCGTGATGATATTGAAAGAAAGTGAGTCTACCAGTAGCAACCTAATTACGTAACAAGCTTTCAATCACAATCCAAAAGATTTTGAAGGAAATCGCTAATCCATTGCTTCGTACATTTGAAAAATTTCTCTATTTATCAACGTAAATAGCGCAATGAATATTGTTGATCTGTCAAAATTAAATACATTGCCATAGTAAGTGTGTTAAGTAATTACCCTGCTGGTTAAACGCGAGTCTATTTAATATACAGACAGACCTGGCTGGCGATACAGTCACAAAAAAAAAAATCCTTTTTTTTTTGGTAATTTGGGGAAAGTGTTACGAACATTTTTCTATGGAAGCTGGCATATCCACCCGCCGCCATTTTATTTTATTTTATTTTCAAAGCTTCCGCGCACGATGAAAGTAGTATATATGGGTAAGTGACGCTTATACAAACAAAAAATGTCCAGTAATATGGTACCTTAAAGTGTAACGTTTCCGATATATTTGGAGGTGAAAATCGCCAAATGAGAACTACGAAAATCATAAAAAATGCAGTGAATTTAAGTTTACAGGCTCAGCGAAGCGGGCTGGCTCGAGCAAGGTTCGGGCGGACGTGGACTGGAGGGTTGCGGCGGGCTTCGGCGGCGAGGACGGGTTTTGTTGTTGTGAACAGTGCTGGTGGCCCTACAACTCTCCTGGAGGAGGGCTGTGGCATCGTCGGGAATGGTTAGCGTATGGTTCAGCCGGCGAATCCTTATTATGCGGGGGTGAGTTTATCGTGTAACCGCTGCAATCAGGGGATTCGGGTGCTTTATAGCAGAGTCGAAGAAACGCTTTTTTTTTTTAAAACGTTGCCCCACACTATGAATTTCTCCTGTATTGTGGGTGCGTTTACAAACATTCAAACTCATATCCACAAACAGCCAGACCCGGAACAACTACTTGTAGGTCATACAAATATTTGTTCCGTGCGGGAATCGAAAACGCGACACGCAACGCAGCAGTCAATCGCTTAACCACTGCGCCAACCGTGCCGCCAAAAAGCTGGACGGTACTGGACGGTGGGAAATCTGAGAGTCAATTCATAATATAGTTTTAGACTGGCTGGTCAGAACATGGCTTGAATGTAGCTGTTAACCAATCAGTATATAACTAATCGTATGAAAGTTATTAAAAACAACCCATGTGCAAAAATGACGAACTACAATTTACATTTCATCTCCTATTTATCCCATTTAGGAGCTGAATCGTCCAAAATCCTTCTTTAGTGTTCACATTCGCTGCATAAGAAACTCTTGCATCAGGGAATTAAAGATTTTTATTAAGAAGATCGGTACTACATACCTTGCTGGCATACTCCATCTCAGTGAAGGAGATGTAATGGAAGTGTCGCAGGAGGCGCATGGTGACGGGGTTCCGTCCGCCGCCGGGCGGGCCCATGGCCGCCACGATGCCCACGTCTACCAGCGTCTTGAACTCGCCGATGTTGTCGCGGTCGTACCAACCTGGAGGCACACGGAGTTATTATGAAACTAGCTGACAGATGTATTGCTGTGTTGCTGATGTATTGGTGAAAAAAGGACGTTCAGTATCTCCCGATTATGTAAATATTCCGGGATCCTTTTCCAATTTTTGTTTCCGTATAAATCTAATTCGGCCTATTAGGAACATTTTAAAACAAAAAATAGCCAAATCGGTCCAGCCGTCCTCAAGTGATGCGCTGACCAACGAACAGCATATTTTTTTTATTTATAGATAATTATGTTATGGCACATTAAAAGGAAGAATGAAAATAATATTAATGAAAAAAAAAATATATTCTGAAGAAAAAACAAGGTCTGGCATTCCGGGTGTGACACATGTTTACGTCACTATCCAGTTGCCACTTTATTGCAACAAAACACGAATTATGGAAACATTTGCAGTCACCATTCTGTTTAAATATATATATTAGGTCTTTACCTATGAAATTGCCGTTCTGCAGTACTGGCCATTTCAAATCAAAATAATTTTTGTTTGGCTAAGAATTCTAATTTCAAATTAATTTTATTTTAAAAACATGGATTTTTTTTTCTAAAAGTAGTCATTTCTTTATTGATTAGTGTTACATTTTCATCGCATTTCAATCTTTTTCGTCATCATGGATACGTTAAAAATTCGAGTAATTATGGAATATGAGTACCGTCGTGGCAGCAACGCGGCACAAGCGGCACGCAACATCAACGACGTTTACGGAGCTAACACTACAAACCAACGCACCACCTGTTATTGGTTTGCTCGCTTCCGTTCTGGAAATTTCGACCTGAAAAATGAACCTCGCGGTCGTCCGAAGACTTTGGTCGACAATGACGAATTAAAGGCGATTGTGGAAGCTGATGATACACAATCTACGGCTGAATTAGCAGCAGCTTTCGACGTTAGCGTCAAAACAATATTGGTCCATTTGCGTCAAATTGGCAAGGTAAAAAAGCTTGACAAATGGGTGCCCCACGAACTCAATGATCGCCAGCGCGAAGTACGCGTCGAGACGTGCCTTGCACTGCTCAACAGACACACAAATGAAGGAATTTTGAACCGCATTGTTACCTGCGATGAAAAATGGATTCTGTTTGATAACCGTAAGCGCTCAGCAAGTTGGTTGGATCCTGGTTCAGCACCTAAACAATGCCCTAAACGAAAACTTACCCCTAGAAAAGTGATGGTCACTGTTTGGTGGTCTAGCGCCGGTGTGATTCATCACAGCTTCTTACCAAACGGGGTGAGCATTACTGCAGATGTGTACTGTGAAGAACTGAACACAATGATGGAGAAGCTGGCGCATCTCCAACCAGCATTGGTCAATCGCTCGTCTCCGCTGCTCCTGCACGACAACGCGCGACCTCATACTGCACAGCAGACGGTCTCCAAGTTGCAAGAACTGGGGTTGGAAGCTCTCCGTCATCCGCCCTACTCACCAGACCTTGCGCCTACAGACTACTACTTTTTCCAGAATTTGGATAACTTCTTGGCGGGAAAAAAATTTAATACCCGAGAGGCAGTACAAAATGCCTTTGAAGAATTTGTTGCCTCCCGTCCAGCTGATTTCTTTAAGAAGGGCATCAATAAACTGCCACTGCGATGGCAAAGATGCATTGATTGCATGGGTGATTACTTCGATTAATACAAATAAAAAATTCATGAAAAAAAATCGTTTAAATTTTTTCATACAAAACGGCAATTTCATAGGTAAAGACCTATTATAAATTGTCGTTTCGTTTGTCTAATCAAACGAAATATTTTAATTTAAACATATATACCAACTTAATTGTTAGTTAAAACCTCATTGTTTTATCGGATTCGCACAGGTAATAAAGGCGGTTGGGGAGTTATGTGATGACGTAGGCTTGTGTCTCCCATATGACCACTGTGTCTCGGAATGCTATACCTGGCGAAGTATATTATTATACCTTGTCTAAACTAACCCTAACCCTGTCGAAGTTAAATACTTACGTAATCGTTCAATAAAGGAAGTTAGTCACACATTCATCTGTATTTAGAATATTTCAACTTTATATCTCACCACTTCTTCCAACATAAATTGATTGAATTAAATGATTAAATTGTAACTAAAATTGTAATTGTAAATTGTAATTTATCAACGAAAATTGAGGTTATAAAGTTAACCTCAATAATTGTTAAATGAAAAATATATTTGAAGGTGATTTTAAATTAGAACTTTGGGCTAAATTGATCAAATGAAAGCACTGAAATTGTAAGTCACAAAATGGCAACCACTGGTACGTTTTCTGATCTATTTGTTTACATTTTTATCAGATACTTTTGGAACAGACCATATTTGCATAGCTACAATTTATTATCTCGTTGCCAGACGAGCAAACGTATGTAACTTACGCCGCTCAAAATGAGTCGACGAAATTACGTTGTACAGCTGGCAAATGAGTGTCGCTCAACTCTTTTCATCCAATCAATTTTTAATATTCATGTCTGTGTCGAGCAATATAAGTTGTTTTGACATACATTCCTATCCTACGACCAACGCGGGGAAATAATTAAATATTTTTGAGTAATCGGTAATTTAATTGTCTTCTGACCTTAAAGCGGATAAGTAAATATAATAAATAAGTATACAGATCTCCAAGGAAAAGTATGCGCTTCGGGAATAATCGTCTATCTTCGGAAATACGAACGCGCGCTGATGAGATCGAATATACAGCTGTTGCAACCATGGAAGTACAATACAACTTTTTTCTTAATGTCCCTCGGGAATCATCGCATTTCCGAATACAAACGAATGGTAATTTCCATATCCATCAATTATTAGATTTATCGTGTTCAAAACAACAATAAAGTACTTAGTTCTGAATTCAAATTAATATACACGATAAATCTAATAATTGAAGGACATGGAAATTACGATTCGTTTGTATTCGGAAATGCGATAATTCCCGAGGGACAATAAGAAAATAGTTGTACTGCACTTGCCTATTTTGAATCAAAAACTTTTGAAAGCTTTTGAGTGACAAATGACGATCTGCGACCAGAGTAGGTAACCTGACAGAGAATAAAAATCATACAAACGCGCATTGATAGGTGCACTTCTACAATGCACGGTACTTCTTACAAAATACGTCTACAAAACTTAGAAGCTTTGCTTCTTTGGCGCGGCGCTCGTTCTGATTCGGAAACACGAAGGTTACCGAAGCGCATTTTCTTTCTGGTTTACCTGTACGATGCCATACCTGAAAAATCCATGAACTGTCTGAGCAGTTCTATGGGCGGTTGTGCCCCGAACACTTCGAGTGCGGGCATTTTGAGGTCGTCGATGAAGAAGACCTGGCGCTTGGTGGGCGGGGGACCGAACACGCCGCGGCGGCGCCGCTCTAGCTTGTTGTCTATGACATCCTAAAATATGTAACGGATAGTTATAGTCATTTATGTGATTTGTAAGCTTCTACACCTAATTTACTACGGAAGTGCACAGATTTCCAAAACACGGGTTTTACCTAGTTTGGAATACAGTAGTACATATAGTTTTGTAGCGGTATCAACATCGCTACATGCGAACTACACGTCATACTGACGTCACGCAAATCCTGCATCGCGCAAGCAGAGTTTACCGCGCGACTAGCATATATACAACGCCCCGACATCAACCGTCGGGCAGTTGCCCACCAGACACAAGACCCGTCTGGTCGGAGGATCCTCCCTTTTCCATAGAGTATGAGTGAGCTTTACACCCTGTTCCTCACACCTCTATAGTTTTAGCAATCTACTCACTTACATTATTTGTATCCTAGTTCTTAGTAATATAGGGTTTTTCAACAAGAACTTTGTTTTTTAAAGCCAAATAAAACAAAGAATTTAGATGAAAATGATTAATTTTTTTGTTGTATTAGAATGAGTAAGGTTTTACAAATAAGAATGGAAAATGATATCAGACAAAATGTCCAACCACGACCACGCTCACAGATGTCGATTCTTTCATCAAAATTTTCAATTACTTTTTGTCAAAATGGCAGGTCTACTTCGTTAATCGAGTCACGGATTTTGAGTTTTAAGGCTGGAATCTCCGTAAGGCTTCGTATAGACTCTCTCTTTAACATTTAATTTTTGTTCCAGTAGGGCCCCCCCCCCCCCCTCTAAAATCTAAACTACTGGCTTGAAAAATCTGGAAAAATTCACGATGATAGTGCTTTTCATGAACTTTAAAGGAAAATTATAGCGGTTAAGATAACTTTAGTAGTTTAGCAGTAATAGTCTTTGAACTTGGGTGTTGGATAATTTTGTACCAAATACAAATCCATAGCATTAATCCTTTAAAGTGACTAAGATGAATTAGTTACTTGTTTAAAACGGGTTAAGACTTGCATTGAAAAAACAAAATATGAAAAAACTTTTTAATTTTCGAATTACAATTTTGTGAATTGAAATAATAACTTGGCAGCAATCGTACTCTTATTTTTTAGCTTTAGCAGGAAGAAAGTGGTTATTATTAGTTAATGTCTAATCTGTTTAGATAATTATTTTCGAAAATCAACATTTCGTCATTAGTTTAGTATCGCTATTCCATATCGCGGTGTTAAGATTTTATTGCAAGGTAGGAGGTCCGTGGTTACGTTATTTGTTAAGTGCTGTTTTACTCTGGACACCCTTGTCATATATTTTCTATGCGAGATATTTTTGGGACTTTGTACAGTTAACTATAATAGATTAAATAGAAAGAGAAAGAAGTGGGTTAAATTTAAATTTTGGAGTTGCTTTAATGTTTCGCACACCTAGATAAAGGGTGGCACAACTCAAAATAATCCAAAATCGAGTTATTGCGATTATTGGAATCTGTATGATGTTGTATATTATATTACTAAGGTATTAATTGAGCAAATTAATATCTCAGTAAAATAATATACAACATCTTAAATCAATCATATTAAATCGAAAACGAGTAAAACGTTATTTGCTGTTCCTGAAAAAAAAGGGTTTTTGAGTTTGATTTCTTTTATATAGTCATTTACTCCTAATAAGTAAATCATTAACTCCTAATATCTTTACCATTACATAGATTCAGAAAAAAAAAACAACAGAATCGTACTATATTGTGATAACGCGCTACTACGGAACCCTACACTGTGCGTGGCCCGATACGCACTTGGCCGGTTTTTCATTCCTAATTGAACCTTACTCTTTCTAATACAATAAAAATTTGAACAATTTTCATCTAAATTCTTTGTTTTAGTTTGTTTTAAAAAACAAAGTTATTGTTGAAAAACCCTATATAACTAATACAGTTATATTATTAAGCTACTTAAATCTTATTGAGTCCAAATAAATATTATTATTATTACTAATAATTATACATAGTTGTACAAGTATGCTTGGCGCGTGGTCGAAATCCGCCATTTATTTTTTCAATACATTATCACAAGTATTTACCAACTACGGCCCCCTGTTATTGTCAGTCATACACGTCAGTAGTTTTACGCTTGAACTATGAAATCCACCTTTATTGCTACGAAAACTAAGTCAAAGTGCGGTTTGGAAGAGGGCACTCTGGATCACATCTTTGAATGCTTACACAACGTTCCACCTCTAGATCTTTATAGCCGTGTTGAAAATCCCTCTTCCGAATAATTTCGGGTCCTTGCTAACATATTCCTCTCCTGAACTGCTTGCAGCGCTGATGGCCTTCATCCGTCACAATAACATAAAGACCAGAAATAAGCAGTACCTTTGTACTCAATACTAATATGCCGTATCTGTATTTTACTATGTGTACATCCTAACTTCCTAACTAATATTATAAATTTTCATGCCTAAACCACTGAACCGATAATCATTAAATTTTGCAAGTACGTTGTCAGGTGTACAGAAACGGACATAGGGTACTTTTCATCCCGAAAAAATGTACTGTTCCCGAGGAAAACAACAATAACGTTCTTATGATAATAGATGGCGCCACGTGTCTTTCGAATCATGATGGAATTATGACCCGAATTAATTGTCAAAGTCTAAATGAACGCGAGCGAAGCCGCGGTAAAAGCTAGTAAACAATAAAATTATTAATTATTCTGTCGGTGTGGGTATGGTATGCGTATACACAATATTTATTTATTTTTTGTTTGTTTCAGTCCCGTACTAACCCAACAAGGATCTACATTGTGCACAACCTATAATCGTCGCAATCTAAGTAGTCGGATTTGACGTTTCTCATTTGACATGCCGCGATAAAGTTTTATGAACGTTTATGTATGTGTCCCGTGTTTAAGCTGCTACTGACAAATTTCTTACGGAAATGCAATAACGAATAATTCCCATAAATAATAATTCCTCAAAAGACCATTTCAGATACCAATCTACATGGTCTACACATGATCTGACCAAGATTATGTCTGGACTTTAAAAGAGACTGTGACCTCTGAGTTTGTTTCGGTCTTTCTTCTCAGAGTAGTCAGATAGGAAACGCCGACCTCATCTAGTTTAAAAAATATGATTGACGTGTAAAAGTGTTTGTACAAACCTACTTACAGAAATAAAATCATTTATCATTTAATGCTTTTCCCGAATTGGGAATCGAACAAGACCTTAAGCTCAACAGTATCGCTTGCGCCCAATATACCAACGATTCAGCTATTACCTGGGTCTGATTAGCCGATGTCCTGGCAGAGAAGACGAGGAACTCGCAGATAAACTTCTTGTGCAGTCCTCTTGACAGTTTGGACGTTATAGTGACCGTCTTGCCGGTGCCCGTCGGCCCCACGCACAGCACGTGGTTGTAGTTCAGTATCTTGTACCCGAGGAGTGTTGCACTGCGCACGTTGTCCATCGTCGGCACTTCGATGTCTGCATAAAGAGTTTTTATTTATTACTAGCCACTCTCCCCTGCCGCGTACGGTTTTTACGACTTAATGAAACATACATATTGCTTTGTTAAATGGAAGCTTAATATTAATGTTATATATAATTATATTATAAATGTTCCGGAATAAAAGCGACTTATGTATAGACTAGCCCGTCAGAAATTCGCTTATTTACTAAATGTCCGTCTCCACGCAAGCGATCAACGGTTTTCACCAAGAGCTACATAGGTTACACACGCTCCGCAGTGGCACGTCAAAGCTTGGCTAATTAGCCTAGTTAAGTATCGTCTTATCTCTTTTTTGCTCCCAATAATTACGGCATGCCGTCCTACTTCCACGTGTTATCTAATTGTATGACATTGTGCTGTTTTTGAATGAAAACGGCATCATTAGGTAGATACGTTACCTGGTTAGGTAACTTATCTACCTCTTTTTATTGATATTCGTAATATCATAGGTTTAGGATTTAGGTTTTTAGGACATTTTTTTGCGATTCGAGCGTAACTTTTTTACGGACACTCGCAGGTCTTTATGACATTTTTTGTCGGGCTAGCAACCCGTTTGCTTCGCACGGGTGCAATCAACTGATGTTAAAACATCAAGATTTATGTGTTATTTCCAAGTTAAATAATAACGTATTATACAATACACATAGAGTATATATAAATTAAACATATAGTAACCGACTTCATGTGCGATTAAAATTGAGGTTATTATTTTTCTGGATGGTGATAAAGTTTCATTCAAAAAAAAATCTGAATAAAGCCATCTGATTTTAATAAAAATTAAACATTAATTTAATAATTTATCGACCTGGGAACACGAACACGAGTCTTTCTAATTTTTACAAAAAAAAAAAAAAGTGGTTTTATTGAAATAAATAATTTGATAGTGCCATTGAAGAACTGGATTTGTGTAGGTAAGTACTAACCCGCATAGTTCCACTCAGCATCCACAACATACGGCTCCAAGTTTGCCATCCAATTGTACCAGAAAGGGCTCGCCGGCTCGCCGTCTTCAGTTGGGTCAGTGAACCCACCGTCGTTGAGTCTAATACGAATATCACATCAAAATTATGTTTATTCTACAACTAACTGTTACCGCGCAATTTTTCAAACAAAGGCCCGTTCGTCCACGACGCTACTTAAAACTAACTATGGTCTGTTCCAAAAGTATCTGATGAAAATGTAATCAAATGGATCAGACAACGTTCTTGTGTATGCCAATTTGTAGTGTGGTATGTAGTTTTGATGTTTTTCATTTGAGTCATTTGACAACTGAGGTTAATTTTATAACCAAAAATGTAGGTTATTTATTATGTTTTCCAAAACAATTTGCTAATGTTATTCAAACAATAATTATTGGAAAAAGTGGTGAGATATACATATGTATAGTTGAAACCTCCTAAATAGAATGTGTTATTCATTCCTTTTACTCAGTAATGGCATAAGAGTTTAACCTGAACATGGTTTATTTACACTTTCATAAGATAGTTTTGGAACTGTCTATATTACTATATAGACTGTTCCGGCCGCGCCCGCGGCCGTTGATAATGCACATGAAGTTTTGACGAGGTTTCCGGCGACTGGGACCACAATTAACTGGAACCGCGGTCCCAGTTGCCAGAAACCTCGTTCTGATTATCACAGATGTATGAGTGGCAGAAATGATGCTCTGCAAACCCGGGTACAAATGCTAAATTTCACGAACGCGCGTCATTCGTTCCAATTTACACCTTATTGTTATTACAATGGTGTAAGAGTCACATGACGCGCTATTTTAGTAGGTATTTTGTACTACTAACGATAGCCCTATTTTATGTCCAGGCGAATCACTGTCCATTCTAAGGTTGCCTATTATATTACATACTAGCTTATGCCCGCGGCTTCGCACGCGTATACTAAAGGTATAAAAAGTATCCAAGTGTTAATCCAGGTTATAAACTGTCTGTGTTCCAAATTCCATCCCAATCCATTCAGTAGTTCTTGCGTGAAAGAGTAACAAATATCCATCCATCCATCCATCAATCAATCCTCACAAACTTTCACATTTATAATATTAGTAGGATAGGATGGGTCCATATTGGCTCACCTAAAGTTCTTTACCCGAAATTGTTCTTCCTAATGATTTGTAATCCGAATGATCACTCTTCCTAAAATTTTTCATCCTAGTTTTCATTCATACTATTTGTAGTGCTACCGGCGATGTTCATAACACTCATGTTTCCGAAAATTGTAATTAATAATATCATTAATGTAAATATATTTAAACTCCTACTGTTTTTTTTATCATAACGCTTTTATCCCTAAACATAATTACCATAATATTTTCACTCATACTCAGAAAGAAACATTTACCAAGTGTAATAAAAAAACAATTGTCGTCTTGCGGGCACTATGAAAAAAATACTTAGAAAAATTTCGCGACCAATTTCGAGGTAGCGCTCGCTTGGCTCGCGCGTAGTTGGTCACAGTTCTAACCTAACCTAACCTATGGATATCTTTGCAGGTACAGCACACCGCTTTAAATATATATTTAATTTTAAAGCAAAATACACCAATAAAAGTGATTATTTGAAAGCTATAGCCGCTAATATTAAACTAATTTAATTGAAATGTGTAAGAAAACATGTATTTAACTACTTGTACCATGGTACTATTATTCTTATATGTTATACATGTTATGTGAAAATAAAGTTACGCAAAATTAATGTATATAATACTGATTATTATGAATAAAAAGAAATCTAAAAAAAAAAGATTTGACTTTGAATAATAGTGTAAAAGATGGTTATGTTGAGAAACTATAGGAAAACAAATAAAAGTATAATAGATGTTTATTGCTACTGACATTATGGAGTTGAATGCTTCGGAATTATGAACATTAGAGACAGAGTAGTTAGCAATTGTGATTGTTAGTGATTTCCAATTATCGGAATTGAAAATTTAGGTGAACTTTGGCGCACCCGGATAGGATACTATTGTAAAATTTGAAGTGTTTGATTTATTTTTTGTTATTTATTTTTATGGTGTACAATAAACTTTAAATAAATAAAGAGACGCGCGCTCGTGAATTGAATTATCAATACTTACGTGTAATCATAGACTATTCCTGCTTCCGGGAACATCGGCTTAAGTCCATTTTCGGCGGTGATTTGTCTTATGAAGTTGGAGAAGATACTACGACTGTTGAGCTCGCACGTCGCGCCGACCGACCATATTATTGACCACACCACCCATAGAGGGGCCAGGCGAGCTGGTACACAATATAAACATACCATATCATAACCAAATTATAATTAACTATAAGTTGGGACAGAGCAGGACGCCACAACATAAGGAAACTGTGTCTTATTTACCTTTCGTATTTGGTAAACAAATATGGCATATCTAAAGTTGTTGTTGATGTTAATATAGATAAAGGGTACGTTCCGAATTGCATTACAATCGATTTGAGCGTGCTTATACCCGTTCCGAATTAGCGTGAGCGCGATAACGATGTTCCGTGAATCGTCAGAGATGACCTCATGACATGCGCCATCTTGCGATAACGCCGACCATGCCTTATAAATATCACCGTGAGCGCTGTCAATAATGACAGTAATCCGTTGTGCTGCTGAGTTGTTTTGAGTCGCTTCTTTGGTCTCATATATCTCAACCAACAAAGCTTAAGTGCCAATGAGAAGAACTTTCATTTTCATAAAAAAATCCTGTCTGTCTTTTTTCTTGTGCAAGGTTTGGGGTTGACGTTCAGCAAGCACTGAGCGAGTTCCCGAGCGTACCGCATTGTTGACAGCTCTCAGCTGTCATAATCGTGATATAAAAATCGGAACGCAAATATTGAGGTGAGCGGTGTGAGCGATTATAGCGTAATTCGGAATACAGGCAAAAAGATAAATCATTTATTTAGTGCACACAAAAGAAATACAAAACACACAACTCACAAAAGTACGGGACACAGGAGTTCAGGACTCGTCAAACTGAGGAGAAGTCCGCGTGTCTTGCGAGACGGAATTCGCTCGCGCCGATTGTGTGAACTAACTTTTGTAGGCATGTTCAATCAGCGGGGTAATTGCGTAACACACTAACAGTAGGAATACCTTTCATTTTGATAGTTCATCAACATTCATTGCGTTATGTACGTTGTTGTACAGACAAAGTTTTCGAACATATGAAGCAATGGATTAGCAATAGGCTTCAAAATTATTCAGATTGTTATAGTGTGTTACGCATTTACAGTGCTCTGGCGTGAATAGTCACGTGACTTCCTTGTCATTAAATCAATCGACGCGCGCAGTCGCGTCCCGTGTCATTTTGACAATAGTTTAATTTCATACCGTGTGTGATTCTTACAAAGACTTACCCCCTTATTCATAATACTATTCGCTTCATAAACCTATTTTAGCTATAGAACTGTATTGTCCGTAACTCGGTGTAAGATATCGTAGATGTGTGCATGTGTGCTAGAGAACAATGTTGCAAGCGTAGTGCTGCGACTCCCAAGTGCGGGAGATATACTTTGGTGTTTCTGTTTATTATAGGTAGTATTGTGTTTTATTTGTTTTGGTTGGGTAATTTAGTTTAATGAGAGTAATTTATTTTCATATTAAGAGCGTTAACACGGGTCCATTAGCGCCACTCCTTTACAAAAATATTATCTCGTGACTGAGAAGGAATTTTGAAAAACGGCTCAATAAGCGACCTCGGTAAGTGTGTCTAGAATTTTCTAATACCCTTTATAAACTTTCATATTGAGACACGAAGCAACAAAATACGATCTAAATGTATTTGGCCGCTTTTGTTTTGATCGATTTTTGTTGCTTCGTGTCTCAATATGAAAGTTTATAAAAGGTATTAGAAAAATCTTGACAAATTTTGCCGAGGTCGCTTAGTGAGCCGTTTTTCAAAAGTCCTTCTCAGTCACGAGATAATGTTTTTGTAAAGGAGTGGCGCTAGTGGACCCGTGTAAGCGCTCTTAATATGAAAATAAATCACTGTCATTAAACTAAATTATCTTTAATTTCATACAACCAAAACAAATAAAACACAATACTACCTATAATAAACAGAAACACCAAAGTATATCTCCCGCACTTGGGAGTCGCAGCACTACGCTTGCAACATTGTTCTCTAGCACACATGCACACATCTACGATATCTTACACCGACTTACGTACACAAAGCCGGGAGTAGTCCTCACTTATTTAGGGTCCCCAAACCGATCAAGAGCAATTGTCAATTTTTACGTGATTGATACACATTGAAGCGCAAATTGAAGCGCAAATTGATCGTCTACAAAATGCAATTGAAGCGGTTGACAATAAAAACACAAAACATTTACACTTTCAATTGGCAATTGCAATTGATCGTTTCGGGGACCCTTTTTGTCGCGATTGTTTACGACGGCTCCGTCTATACTTTTTTATTGGTCTGAGGTTGTATATTGCAGAATAGCTACTGCCCGCGGCTTCACCCGCGTGGATGTTGGAAATAATCCCACGGGAACGTGCTACCAGGACAAAACGTAGTCTATGTTACTCCTTATGACATAAGCTATCTGCCAGTGATAGTCCTGTCAAAATCAGTTGAGCCGTTTCGGAGATTTGCCGGAACAACAGACACAGACAAACAAAAAAAAAACTTGTAAGTAGCACACGCCGCGTATCCGCTAGTAATCCGGTAATAATAATAACAAAATTATTTATTTTTGGAAAAGGTACAACATTGTTGTATCAACATCTACAATTGACCATTTACTGAAATAGTCACATAAACATGGCTGCCAAAGTATACAGGATGGATTTTTGAGAACGGGCAGCAAGGGCAGCTACCCTAACCGTTGTAGCTACAGGAAAACGGTCTTAGGAGACTTTCCTTAACTTTTGAGAAATTTTGATTTGCATTCACAGATTTTGAAAAAGATGATTTTGTTTCCTACGAACTGATCTGACTTTTCTAGTACTCAAACCTCAGTTGGTCCGATAGAGGTTTTTGATCTTTATATGAAACATGATCGATTGGCATAAAAAAAAAGTTTTTGTGAAAATTCCCCATTTTCCTACTGACTGTACATCTCATTCAAAATCTGTGAATGCAAATCAGAATTTCTCAAAAAGTTATGGAAAGTGTCATAAGACCGTTTTCCTGTAGCTACAACGGCTAAGGTAGCTGCCCTTGCTGCCCCATCTCAAAAATCCAGCCTGTATACTTTCTTAAGCATTTAGTAAAAAGCTGTTATTTTGACATTACAAACAGACATTTCAATTTTATTTATTTGTATAGATGTTTAGATAAGGTTGATAAAAACTCACGCATTAAAGCCAAGAAGGCGGATGCCGGCGGAGGCCTATCGTCCTTCCCAGTGAGAGGCCTCAGGCGGTAGTCCAGTAACTCCAGAAACTTGAGTACCAGCGAGCAGTCGATGGACATAACGGTCTCCGTCAGTTGTGAGCGCAGTACTTTCAGGGCAGGGTATAAGTATGTCGTTATTAAAGGTGGCAGGGTTTTGCGGATGGAATCCGCTATCTGCAATTGAAATAAAAATATACTCTATGACATACGGCATATAGTCGGTTTTGTATTTGCGAAATAACGCGAATATAAAATATTAGCGAACCGCCCCTGCTTCGCACGACTTTATGACTTGACAAAACGTTCGGTTCGTCGTCGGTAGTTTTTGAGTTTATCACATACAAACAGACAGACAAACCTGGCGGGGGACTGTGTTTTAGAATATGTAGTGATAATGGCAATATGGTCCGCCAAGGCAAACTACGAGCTAGCTGTAGCTTCTTGCTGAGTCTGGCCGATGGAATCAGTGCTTTAAAAAAACGCGTTGCGGTTCAATAATGAGCTCGCGGTGTGACCTGCGCTTTATGCTTTAACAAATCAAGTTAATTTCGTCTACTGGAAATATTCACCTACTCAAATTAATCTTAGATCGCGTTTCACCTTGTTTACCACACACAGACACACACACACTCTCGGGCAAGTAGGTGCTCACGCCCAGTGCCCTTCTTGAGGGCTGGGCGTGAGGACTTATTGCACTCACGGACACACAACACTCTCCAAAGACACACATAGTACATCTCCTTTTGTTTTGTATAGTAATACTCTTCCTCTTAGTACTTGGAGCTTTTATAATGTTGTAGTACGTAAGTGCAATTTAATATTGTAATTTTAAGGGTGTGAGCCCGGAGATCTGTCATACAAGTCCCGAACCCAGTAAAGACTCCAGCTCTCACAAAGGTTTGAATCCGCTTGTAAATTCGATACTATGTACCAAAATAGTACCTTTTGAGAGAAATAAATTACTAAATTACTATTACTACGAGTATTAATGCTTGATTTTATTTTATTATACCTAATCATGTTATTTTAATCTTTAATAACAGCGAGGTAATTGCGTAACCCACTAACAGTAGGAATGGCTTTAATTTCGACAGTTCAATCACATTCATTGTGTTATTTACGTTGTAGAGTAGATACATTTTAGGAACACATGAAGTAATGGATTAGCAATATACTTCAAAATAATTCAGATTGTGGTTGATAGTTTGTTACTCGAGAAGAAGGGTGCAGGATGTAAATTGTAATTTATTTAATTAACGTGTTTAGAGCTTGTGTAGCTACTCATAATTTTTTGTGTAAACTGAGGTTTTCTGTAATTTACTGTGCATTTCAACTTTTTTATTTATTAGTAGATAATGTAATGTACCTTTCGTCGGTATTGCAACCTACCAATGTGCCTGCGCATTTGTAACAAGATACCAAGCCATTTCAAAATTTAAAACGAGATTATTTAAAACCAGCTGCGCCCCACGGTTTCTCCCGCATAAGTCTCGATCCTTTAGGAATATCGGGATAAAAAGTATCCTATAACCTAATCTAGGTCATGGTCTACCCATGTGCCAAATTTCATCCAAATCCGTTCAGCCGTTTTAGCGTGAAAGCGTAACAAACAAACATGAAAAAAAAAAAAAACTCTTTATAAAATTAGCTTAAATAAAGTTGTACAAGTGCTTAAATGACTAGCTTCTATAGTTTAGAATATTATATTTATACTAGTTGCGCCCCGCGGTTCCACCCGCAGCGATATGAAATATACTTTACGACCTACCAAATATATACAAAAAAAAACATAAAAATCGGCCAAGCCGTTTCGGAGGAGTTCGATAACAAACACTGTGACACGTGATTTTTATATATTAGATTATTAGATATTAGTCCGGTCAATTTAGACATGCAAAGGTACAAAAAATCGCATAAAGCTAAAAATTGGTAGAAATGTTCGGAACACCATTATGTGTGAAATTTTATAAGTCCCCATCGATCCCGTACCTGGATATTTTTTTATTCAAGGTCAAAGGTCACAAAAATGGGTTTTTCGCGTTTTTCAGCAAAATGGTAAGTTTTATCAAAAAAATTGTTGAGACAAAAATTGTAGATCATAAAATAAAGAAAGAAAGAAAGAAAGAAAGAAAGAAAAATATTTTATTTGGAACACGTACAGGAAATACAAAGTGTAAAAAATTAAATAAAAAAGGAGCATTTAAAACTAACAAAATTAACAATAAAAACAACAATAAACAATTATTTTTTTTTTAATTTTTTTTTTTATCTATAAATATATTTTTAGATATTCAGAAAATTCATCAGCTTTTCAGTACCTACTTACATTGATTAATGTCTTCATGCCACGATCAACAGTAACAGTGTCACCTTCACTTAAACGTTTAGTAAATAAAACAAAATTAAGACATTTTTTTATAAAACACAACACAAATCTCCCTAGAAAATTCAGAAAAACACGTGTTTTCACTACGAAGTAATGCTCAATACAAATCGAATTTCATTTATTAGGCATTTTATTTTAAGAGAAAGCAAGTATACGATCCTTGCCACGCAGACAATTGTAACAAAACAAATGTAGCTGAAGGTTACACTGGCGTATAAAATGAGGGACTGAGTTTCTTTTGACCTGATATTATTAAAACTATACTACACTGGATCGCAAAAAATCCGGGTGGCTAATAAACGGCGTGATAATTTCTTAAATACATAAGACTAATTGACGAAACTATAGTATATTGTAGATGACTGATTAATATATATATATATCAATGTGTAACACGTTTTGTACACTATATAACTTTAATAAAATAGTAAAAAATAAGAAAATTTCGCTTCTAACTTATGACAACAAAAATACACTTCGCAGTAAATCTTAAAAAATTAAAGATTTTTGTCAATTTAATATTTCCTCCACGAGCCCGTATTACTTTATTAAGACTATGTGGCATGCTGTACACCAAATTTTTAATCCGATTTTGTTCTATATTTGCCTATCCTTCTCACTAGCGCATTCATTAACTCGTGTAAGGTAACGGGAGCAGGAGAGAGTTATCTCACGCATCTCCCGAGCTCGTCCCATGCATGTTCTATGGGATTTAAGTCTGGGCTGTGAGCTGGCCCCTCCATGCAGGTAATACCGACGTCTTGAATATACATATTGACCAAACGAGCAGTATGTGGTCGCGCATTATCGTGCATAAAAATGGAATTTGCACCCATATTCACTGACAAAGGACTAGCATGCTCATTTAAAACCTCTTCTACGTATCTGACAGCAGTCAGAGAACCGTTTACTATGATCACTAACTTCGTGCGATCCTCTGAAGATATCCCAGCCCAAACCATTATTGATCCTCCACCGAATGGCACCTTTTCTTCAAAACACGCCTGATGATAGCGTTCTCCTGGTCGTCTAAATACTCTTCGTCTCCCGTCATGCATAAATAAACAAAATCTGGACTCATCGGAAAACATAACCTTGGACCAATCTTCATCTGTCCATCAGATGTGTTCTCGAGCAAACCGTAACCTGGCAACTCGATGTTCTGTGAGCAGTTTGGGGCCGTTTGCTAGTCTATAAGGCTTTATATCAGCTTCACGAAGACGTCGCAGAATCGTATCAGAGCTCACATTGTTGTGGTGAATTTCTTGAAGACTGTTTGGGACCTGAACAACCGTGAGATATCGATTTCTTAACATAATGTTCACGATGAAACGGTCTTCTCGTGTAGTTGTGCACCTTGGCCTGCCATTTCCTAGTCTCCTGATGTTCATGCGGTCTCTTGAAATCGCTGGAGTACTCTATGGACCGTCGATAAAGATACTCCTACTGTTCTAGTAGTGCTACGCTGACTTCTTCCTTCTTATACCATGGTAATAATCCGTGTACATTCTTCAATGTGTTATCGAAATGATATTGCACTGAATACTCTAATCAATCCAAGGAACCATTTATAATGACAGCTCAGTTTGAAACAAAAGCAGAAAAAGTACTTTCCTTAATTTTAAATTTCGAAATTTTTCAAAGAGCAGTTTTTTTTTTTTAATTCTGTAACTTGTACAAATTGTGGTATTGGGAAGTTAAACAAGTAGTTCGTTCGGTAGGCATTTATTAACTAAAGCGCCGCGGGTGCTAAACAGTATTTATTATATTTATTTACAGAACACAACGTAAGAATACCCTACATTACACAAATGAACCCTCTTTAGAGATTTAGAACAAGCATATTTATTCTAGCGATATAGGTATGTCGGAAATACGTTGAATCAATCTTTTGACTTGACTAATCGGGACGCCGGTGCCATCAGGTGGCGCTGGACAGAGTCTATAACGCTCAGGCTTGACCAGAGCACAGCAGAGTTTGTTGTTGACGGGTAAGCAGTGAACACGTTTAGAAACTGTCGCGCGTTCCGTATAGTTTTGTCGTGTACCTACAGTGTGTGATTCGCAAGTGTGATTAATTTGATCGTAAGTTATAATTTGTTTTGAACTGCAAGCGGTTTTTCTATTGCGCAATAACCAACACTACCCATAGTACGCCCACAGTAGTTAAAACATGGCTGATAATAACGAGAGAAAAGTACCTTCTCCGTCAGGTACATAATTTATGGAGATATCACGGTTTTTATTAGCGACCCGGATTTTTTGCGATCAAGTGTATTTTGTATTGTATTAGTTACACTGACCGATAGTTTTTTTTGTTAATCCTTGTATTACCGCTTTAGTGATGTATGTACGCGGCGTACTTATGCATGTTATGAAAAATACAATTTTTTCAACTGTTTGAACCGTTATATCTCAGAAACGGTGGCTCTTAGGAAAAAAGTATTACGATATTTTTTATAGATAATTTTATGATCTACAATTTTTGTCTGAACAAGTTTTTTTGATAACAGTTACGACCGGATTATACTCGTATACTTTATGAAGCAGTGGTGGCCTCGTGGTAACGGCCCTAACTTACGAGTTGTAGGTCGTGGGTTCGAACCCAGGCAGGTGCTTTACTTTGTCTAAATAATTTCATCACCACTGCTCTCAAAACGGTAAAGGAAAACATCGTGAGGAAACCGGCATGTCCTAGAACCAAAAATTCGAAGACATGTGACATCTACCAACCCGCACTGAACCCGCGTGGTGGATTACAGCCCACTCCCTCTCGAAGAGAAGAGGTCTGTATCCCAGCAGTGGGAACATTGTAGGCCGTTTGTGCATAGTTTGTAGATCAAAATGTTTGCGCTATCCTGGCGCTTAAGCAGACGGTCAGATATTACACATATAGGGAAACGCCAGTATATGCTGCTTTTCTCGACCTCTCCAAGGCTTTTGACTTGGTTTGTTACGACAAGCTTTGGTCGAAGCTTAAATTCTCAGAGGTACCCCAGGAGCTTATTAATGTACTGAAGTTTTGGTATAGCTCCGAGGAGCTTATTAATGTACTGAAGTTTTGGTATAGCTCGCAGACTAACAGTGTTCGATGGGCGGGTGCTCACTCTGATACGTACGTCCTGGAGTGTGGTGTTTTAGACACGGTGGACTAACGTCCCCAGCCCTGTTTAATGTTTACATGAACCCGTTGATTGGAGAGCTCAGCGAGACCAACGTCGGTTGCTCGATTGATGTCACTGTGTTAAATAATTTCAGCTACGCAGACGACATGGTCTTGCTGAGTCCATCAATTAGCGCGCTCCGGAAGTTGTTGGCTGTCTGTGAGTCCTATGCTGCGTCACATGGACTGACATATCATGTCAAAAAAGTGAGCTTTTTTTTTCAGATCAAAGTCTAGCTCGTTGGATAATGTTCCTCCAGTGACTTTAAACGGAAAGCCATTGAAGAGAGTCACACAGTTTAAATACCTAGGGCATGTAGCACGGAGGACTTATCGGGCGATGCTGATATAGAGAGGGAGCGGAGGGCGTTGGCGGTTCGATGTAATATGGTAGCCCGCAGGTATGCGCGTTGTAGTAAGGATGTTAAA
Organism: Griposia aprilina; assembly: GCA_916610205.1. NCBI lineage: Eukaryota > Metazoa > Arthropoda > Insecta > Lepidoptera > Noctuidae > Griposia > Griposia aprilina. Next base: position 3,947,473 of record OU744285.1, on the reverse strand, counting down.
GTTGCGCTTTTTAAGGCATACTGCCAAACCTTCTACACGTGCAGGTTGTGGGTGAAATATATGCAGAGAGCCTACAACGTCCTTTGCGTGCAGTATAATAATAGATTTAGGATGTTGATGGGGCTTCCGCGCTTCTGCAGTGCTTCGCAGATGTTCGCGGAAGCCCGTGATGACGATTTCCATGGTATTATGAGGAAGAGGACAACGTCAATAATGGATAGGTTGCGCGGAAGCTCCAACAGCATCCTAAAAACATTAACAGACAAGGTGGACAGTCCCTTTATAAGGCACTGGGTACAGAAGCACGTGCCAACGTGTGTTGGGCGGCATCTGTTTTCGTTGTTTTAGTTTTGTGAACGTTTACTAACATAGTTTTTTAAGTAATTGATACTAATACTATATGGATTACGATTGTGTGTCCGAATTAAAGAATAAATATAAATATTATAACTTTATTCAACACTATCGTATACCATGTTTTATACAAATAAATGATTTATTATTAAATATATAAGCAGTCTTCAACTCACCGGTGGCAGGTTACTCTTGATCCAAGCATTGACGAGCGGTGGCAGACCGACCACTTGAGAGTCTAGGTACACCATACCACACCGAGATACAGTGGCCGGAGATGCTACTACCAAGTCTGCCACCTCAAAGATCATCCGCTGTCGTTCCGTCAGCTTCATTATCTCACCGCTTGATAGGCACAGTTTCTTGTTGTCGTCTAATACCTGAAATATTCTAGCAAAAGCTTAGCGCTATGTAGCCTAAATTAATTTCTGAGTAAGCGTTACTGATAAAAGGATTCTAAAAAATTTGGTTGCAATGGAGTTTGAACTTTGTCATCAATGTCATTGAGTTTATTGACTCAAAATTTAATAATTTTCAATTTCAGATTCTGATTTTAAATAAAGTTTGTAACACATTCAATGGTATATTATATGTGTTCTTCGAAGAGGTGGGCAGAGGTGACATGACAGCCAAGCTTTGCAGCTTCAAATCTTTGGTCAACTCTAGATGCTTTGGATTGAATATAATTTCTTGACTGATTCGTTCATCTGTAATTGCAAATACGACTGCCGAGCATGGGGCTAAGTGTATTTTTGTTTTCAATTCGGCATTTCTAATAAGTAACCCGGAGTCTGAGTTTGTGCCCGGTTGATAGCAATAGACTCATCCCCAATTGAATACCTATTATTAAAGTACGCCACTCCCCCAACCCTTCGAGCAATACAGCAGGTATTTATATTTTACTAAAATGTAACGTACAGTATTCATGTTCTCAATCCAGACGGCGTCCACGGGCCCATCGAACACATACCAGCGCTTGTCCATGTCTTCGACCGCGACGCCGGCGCGGACCAAACTCGACAGAATGCCGTCGGTCCTAGAGTAAAATCAAATGGGCAAAGTCGATTACACATTTTGTGACGCGTATGGTCTTATGCGTATACAATCGTTACTACGGTTTTTCTCGTGTTGTGTCGTTAGCGAAACTTCAATATTTTTTTCAAACGTTTTCTCTCACCGCACCACAGCAATGAGAATTTGGACTAAAGAAAGGCAGGTAAGGTTAAACTTTACGGACAAACATAGGAACAATGGTGCTGATCCGGGGAAGTATTACCGCGTCACCTATTTCCGTCATTATAGCTATATTTCGGTTTGAAAGGTATATGGGCCGGTGATTTTACAGGCAAACCTCATGGAATTGGTGGCATCTAAGTCTATCTATCTAAATTAAAACCCCACCCAATCCCAAAGCAATCATACCCAAACCCAAAACCTCATAGCATGCAAGCAAGCACACCTGCAAGCAAGTATAGTCCTACTCAAACTCAATGCATTTATTTCAATCAAACCATTTATAGACACTTTTGAATTGTCAAAGAGTCGGTCAGTCAAAACGAGTCAGTCGATTTGACTTTGACTTTGAACAGGAAGCTAATTAGCACATTCCAAAGCGTAGTAGGTTCCTATGGAGAAGAATGGGCAAGAAACCATGGACACTCCTTTAAATCAAAATATTGTTACACCATCTACGAGGGCGGGTCAATAAGTCCGTGACTTTTGGAATAAAACACAGATTTTTTGATAAAAAAATAATTTTATTTTTCAACGTAGTCTCCCTTGAGCTCTATACACTTTGTCCAACGCTTCTCCAATTTTTTTATCCCTTCCAAAAAAAATGATTTGTCGAGGTCCTCAAAATAGGCCTTTGTTGGCGAGATGACTTCATCATTGGAGTCAAATCTTTTTCCACCAAGCCATTTCTTCAGGTTTGGGAACAAGAAGTAGTCGCTCGGAGCCAAATCTGGAGAATAGGGCGGATGAGGGAGCAATTCATAGCCCAATTCATGGATTTTTGCCATGGCAACTGCACATGTATGCACCCTTGCATTGTCTTGGTGGAAAAGAACTTTTTTCTTGGCCAAATGAGGTCGGTTTTTTTTCAAATCGTCATTGAATCGGTCCAATAAGTTGGCATAATATTCCCCATTGATTGTTATTCCCTTTTGAAGGTAGTCAATGTGGATTATCCCGCGTGCATCCCAAAAAACAGTCGCCATAACTTTATTGGCTGACAAACCCACCTTGGCCTTCTTCGGCGCCGATTCACCCTTAGAAACCCACTGTTTTGACTGTTGTTTGGTCTCTGGTGTGTTGTGATGGATCCATGTTTCGTCCACGGTTACAAAACGGCGCAAAAACTCCTCCATATTGCGATTAAACAACGCCAAACCTTCCTGTGAAGTTGTTACACGATTGCGTTTGTGGTCGACTGTGAGCAAACGCGGCACCCATCTTGCGGAAAGCTTTCTCATGCCCAAGTGATCATTCAAAATTGAAACCACTGAGCCATGCGAGATCCCTACGGCTTCCACAATCTCTCGCACTTTCAATCTTCGGTCGGCCAACACCATATCGTGAATTTTTTCGATTGTTTCGGGTGTAGAGACCTCAACTGGGCGTCCAGGACGTTCGGCATCTTCAGTGCTTGTACGGCCACAACGAAATTCAGTAAACCACTTTTTTACCATTGAAATCGATGGTGCAGAGTCCCCATAGTATTTATCAAGCTTAGCCTTGGTCTCGGTAATGGTTTTTTTTCGCAAGAAATAATGCTTAATAAGCACACGAAATTCACTTTTTTCCATTTTCTCCTCAAATTAGTGAGTATTCTGATAAAAATAGCTGTCAAACACAAACTAACTGACGCAGCAAGTTTAAATTTTGACAGGAGTCAACTGACAGATGCCTGTTGACAGGAGCAGTGTTGCTGTTTCAGTAAAGAGGTCAGAAATTCAAAAAGTCACGGACTTATTGATCCGTCCTCGTATGTTGAAATTTTAGGTACATATTGTGAAAACGATGTAGAAAGACGTGCACGTTAAAAGCGCGGCAAAAGGTAAACGAAAAGATACAATAAAGAGATTACGGGTAGTTGGAAGCCCAAAAGTTTGACAACCAGTCTTACCAAGGAGTATCGTGTTACCTAGCAACTAGATTGTGGAGGTTAGATGGGCAGTCGGTCCATGTAAAAAACTACTGTTCAGCTGCATTCGGCTAGACTGGAAGCCGACTCCTACATAGTTGGGAAAAGGCTAGGCAGATTGATATTGATTATAAATATCTTTTCCATCTGAAAATATCAATAAAACATTACCATTCATGTGTGAGCAAGTCGAACTCCCCATATAGCTGCCCCATGGTGATAGACTTGGGGTTCACCACGAATGTATGTACGGGGGTGAAGGGGAATCCGTCGGGGGCTAGCTTGCCCTTGATCGCTGTCAGCGCGTCGCGGAGAGTTTCGTAACACTGGAGGTGAAAGTTAATAAAGGTGATCACCAATGATAAACATATTTTCGAAGTGAAACATCTTAAGCGGCGATTCGATAATTGGACGAGAATTTAGAGTGAAATTTCTAGGACGCGTCACGTTTAGGCCCATTTCGTTACATGAGAAGGAATAAAGACCTGTCTCTCGCACTAAATCTCTCATGTTCTTTCTTTTTTTAAGAATGTTCATTTCTTAGTTCGCTCCTGGGCAAAGGCATTTTTGACGTTATATTTGGCAATTTTATTCTAAAAGAATTATTGGTGAAGCTGCTTCTATCAAATGCTCTAACCACCGTTTTTTGGTATAATTGTAACCAACCAGTTGATGTCCAAAAAAATCACGACTGGCTGTTCACAATGGTGTGCTGGTGCCTACGCTTATGTATGGAAGTGAGTGTTGGGTGTGGAAAAAGAAGCATGAAAGTAGAATAAATGCTGTGGAAATGCGTTCCTTGCGAAGCATGTCTGTTGTGACAATGAATGATAGACTGAAGAATGATGTGATAAGGCAACGGTGCGGTTTAAAAGAAGATGTAGTGACAAAAATTGAAAAGAGTATGCTAAGATGGTTTGGTCATGTTGAGAGGATGAATGAAGGGCGATTAACAAAAGGTATTTACAAGGCAGATGTGAGTGGAAACGCCGGGAGGGGACGCCCTAGAAAGACATATAGTGACCTTATTGGTGATGTTCTTCAGAAAGGTCAGGTGCTTAGTACTCACAGCCGGCGTGCGTGTATGACCAGATGTATGAACGTAAACGAGGCAAAAAGAGTATGTATGGATCGTAGCAGGTGGCGTTCTATAGTTTCTGCCTACCCCCATGGGAAGAAGGCGTGAGTTTATGTATGTACGTAGGCCTCTCCATTTTTCTTAAGATTTTGTATAAATGTATTAGCAACAGTCTTTCGGCCTATGTTCAGTGGATTTTAAATTAGTTTGTCAAGCATTTATCACGATAATTTTAATTTTGAATACCAATATATGTTGACCACAAGAAAAGTAATTGCATTTTCGAAACAATTGTTCACGTAGTAAAGGAAATAGATATGGAAGACGATAAGCTTTGGACTGCGATAAAACAGGTTGAACATAAAAAAACACTAAAAAGTGAAAAATAACTTTAATTTCGGAAGTCGGTGTCTTTGGTTTTGTATTTTCGTTTTTTGTCACGGACTTCGAAATTAAAGTTACACATAGTTACACATAAAGTTACACGTTTTTTTTAGAAGTCAGTTGTTTTTTTTGTAAAAATGTTTAGTTACCTACAAATTCGTATACCACTACTTGATATGTAAATAACAGTGACAGGCAATTAAATCAAACATCATCAATATAAACTACGAGTAAGTGGAAAAAATATGCAGTATTAAGGATAACTCAAAAACTGCGGGTCAGAACTTGATCAAATTCAAATGGGACCACATGAGAAGCACCAGCTTTTAAATTAAAAAAAGAATCATCAAAATCGGTTCACATAGCAAAATGTTCTGAGGTAACAGATAAAAAAAAATATAGTCGAATTTAGAACCTCCTCCTTTTTTTGAAGTCGGTTAAAAAATGAGTTACCTTTGTTTTCCCAGCACCAGCTGGCCCAACCACCATAAGTCCGTGTCTCACTACCGTCGTCTCATACAATTGTATCACTTTGAATATGAACGCTGCAAGAAAATCCAAGTTTTACTCCGAGGACAACATGAAAAGCCAGGATATAAAAAACGTTTCAGTGATTTGTCTCTCAATTGTGTATTTTGACACATTTTGTATGAAAAAATTGTAAAAAACACAATCGAGGGACCACTTAAACATTTGTAAGTTAGTAGAACCAGGGTTTTGAAGTTTTGAATTTTATTAATTTACCTACTTAAACGCACATAATACTAAAAAACGCAATATCTCTGACTATCCGTCAATGCTCTTATAACTCGAATCATTCAGTACCCGATCTTTATTTTTTTAGACAAATAAATGTTTTATTACATTAGAAATAAGGCACGTATTAACTACGAGTAACTCACAATATAGATCGTCGTATCCTTTCTTGATGAGCATATTCCGGATGGATGTCTCCATGATGCCGTAGTCCACGATAGGCACCTCCACGCGTGGAAACAGGTCAGATATTATACCTGAATACGAAAGAAAATGCATTGGTTTTTCCGTGTTATAATACCAGCCAGAAAATGTCCCACTGCAGGGACATACCCCTTGTCATTTAAAGAAGGCGTGAGTATATTGATCACCATGGTCGTCCAAAGAGAATTGACGATTCCAGGCGACTAATAGCCAGCGACTAAAAACCGTTAGTCCTAAAATATTGGCAGGAGACGAAATTTACGTAGGAGTCCTCGGAGACAGACTTTCGGGCCTGAGACGAGAACTGTCCAGTGTAAAAGCTCCTACAAACAGGCGTGACCCGCGACGCCGAATCAAACGCAATACAAAGGCACCGCTCGTCGCAAGACAGGCCGTGACTTTGTGTCACGTCACGTGTCGCGCCTGTTCGAAGGAGCCTTAAGAAGTCTTAATGGTATACATTCAACGTTTAAGATCCATCAAATTGCATAGTAGGTAGGTGTATTTGTTAAGTCCAGTATCAATGTTGATGGCCTCCTCGGTATTACGACAGTTCGCCCCTGTCATCTCGAGCCCGTGACAACTCGACCCCGAGAACACAACCCGGACAACCTGACCCCAAGACATTCGAAGTTTGTACCACGAGCTCGATAAGTCGACTTCGACAACGTGACTGATACCTTAAAAATCATACTTAGACGGACACTCATACATCACGTCGGTTTGCCCCTAAGGGTTAGGCAGAGGTGTACCTATTATAAGAACGTATGCGTTCATATTTCCTCCAGGTGTAATATATTTGTAGATTACAAATAAATACACAAATCACTTTGCTAATACAATTTCCAAGGATGACAGAAAATATTTATTTCTCAAACATGCTAGGAAATTCGAGCATTATTTTGACAACCTTTTTCGAGATAAATCGAAAATGCTGTACTGGTCAAATACATGAGAGTAGCGGCCGGCAATGTTAGTATGAAAATCCATATCTGTCGTGTTTAGCGGCCGAATAAATTACTATGAAAACTCATATTTGTCGTGTAATTTAAAAATGGAACGAGCTTTTTACTTTAACCAAGGAGGCAACTTATCAAAGATTTTATTTAAATCTCGAACTGGCTTAGCAAATAGAGCTGTTATAGTAAAAAAGAAACGAATGAACATGTTGGCGCGAGAAAGTTATCGTTGTTCGTCAATAATTCTGAAATTTATAATTAATTTACTTAGTTTCAATTTCCGCGCATTATTTGAGAAAAGTACTTTACCAGCCTTGGCCGCAACCAGGCATCGATGGACTTACGTATGTGTGCCTCGGCTTCGCTTCGGCCATAGGTAGCTATGGCCGAAGCGAAGCCGAGGCACACTTTGATGAATGGCTGTTTTTTTACTACCGCAAGTATTATTCTAAAGGTCACAGATTTGCTCGATTTTTGACGATGTAGACGTGTCATTAAACAAAATACGAGTACATTAATTACATAGACAGAAAAGAGAAAGAAAATGTTTAGCAATTTAACAGACGATCGACATCGTATTCTTTCGTCGATCGGCACCGTGGATCGGTTTTGTCGATCGATAAATCCATAATCCACACAAAATCAAACCTACTTCCGTCTCGAATTTGATCTTGAAATTTATCGATATAAACAAATATATATGTCTAGATATATGTATAATATTATAATTTTTTCATTAATATTGGACAGGTTAAAAAGTCCCAATTGAACTTATTCACTTAATAGGTGTGCACACACCTCGCACTTACCATTAAACAGCAGCAGGTCGTTCGCAAGGAATTTGGGCACATTAACATCTCTAAGCGATCGCAGTATGATCTGACGCTCATCGCCGTCCGGCATCTGCCGGATCAGGTTACCTGCGACCGTGATCACGGTCTTCACGGCACGCATGCCGAAGTCGTAATGGTCCTAAAGAAAGTACATAGGTATGCTTTAAAAATATTGTTTTAAGACAATTGACGATCTGAGACCGGAGTAGGTAACCAGACAGAGAGAAAACTTCATAGGAACGCGCAATGATAGGTGTTCTACTACAGAGCGCGGAAGTTCATAACATAGAAACATTGCCTCTGTGGGGGGGTTATTCTGTGGTGCGAAGTTCGTGCTAAATCGGAGACACGAAGATTACCGGAGCGCATATTTTTTCTCGTTTACCTTTATGTGTATACGCAGGTTGAGAACTATAAAAAACCAATAACTCATTCATATTACTCATATACTTTTTTTTATCATGTCAACGGTAATTTCATCGGTTTATAATATCAATCTTGTACCAAAATTAACACTAAAACTGAATGATGGTGTGACAGTCTGTCACCTATTCATAATTAATAGCAAAACGTTGTATTTGGTTTGGAACTTTCCCACGATTTCGGGACTCTTAGAAACACATTAAATGTCTAGTTTATGATCTGTCAGTGCGACCCTAATTAGTAGCGAAATGTCTTGTTTCCTTGAAACGTATTATAAATGGCTTTTGGGCCGGCCATTAGTCGAAAGGCAATATTCAACGTCAGTTAAGATACAATAACTCAACTAATTCTAAAGAAACACATAAAAATACCCACATCTAGCTGGCCTAAGTCGATGCCTGACCGAACCCTTAAAACAATGGAAGAAATTGTACAAAAACGTATTATGCGAAAGTTGCGAGAATTTGGGTCTATGTTATTAAAAAAACCCAGGGGCTGGTAGCTGGCGTGGGGGCGCTTAGGGAATGGGAGTGAGGTTACAACGACGGGCGTGTTAGGAGTGGAGTTAGAACCGCGGAGAGTGATAGTCTAAAAGTCAAGGGACAACCACGGGGAGTGTGAGGGAGTTGATTGAGAACCACGGGAAGTGATAGTCAAAAAGTCGAGTTAAAACCACGGGCAGCGTTAGGCGATATTCGAGGTTTTGAGTTAGGACCGCAAGACGATAGAGTTAACTGAGTATCGCGAGAGGCGGCAAACACTCGAGTCCAGGGTAATTAAGTTAGGAGACTTAGGTAATGCCAGTCGATTACGACAGTAAGGGACTGAGCATTATTTATTAAGTTGATAGTGGGTTATACCACGTTAGGTAGCGAATGACGTAGGGTACGCTAGACAATTGAGTTCAGTGAGGTGTGCCCGAGGTGAAGCTGGTAATACGTGCAGTATTTCGTAAGTGATTTATAATATAATTTCCTGCAAGGAGATATTTGGTAAGTGTGAACTTTAATAATATTTAGTATCGTAGTTTATAATTAATGCTATTTTCTCTTGTATTACGTGACTACGTCCTAATCCGTACTTTGATAGATATTGTCACTTACGTTTAGTTATAGAGAAACGGAGAAGGCCTACCGTCAGACTTGACAATGAGCACCAACGCTCTTGACTCTTGAAGACTGTTGAACCTTAACTGACGCACCACATATGGAAGGCAGAACCGTAAATGCACAGTTCATCTAATTCAAACTAGGCTATAAAGCCGATCTTTAATTACGTTATAAATCAATCAAACGTTAGTGATGATTACCGCTTCCAAAAGGCCTGGCTACAGAACACTTTACGTGAGGCTTGGTATATGCGCATTTCCGGGTTGTGGGGGTAGACTTCATATATAATCACAAGCTGAATTGATAGTCGTTCTAGGAACGCTAGGGACCGTATCTCGATAAAACTCTACAACCAGCTACGGTATGCCAAATACTAAATCGACACTATTTATCGAGACACGTGAATACGGAGTCCTGAGTGGTGGAAACTGAACGACTTATGCTCTGTGCGGCGGACACTGAACAACATATGCTCTGTGCGGTGAGCTACCTATGTGAACTGAACGACATATGTTTTGAGCGGTGAAAGCTGAACGACATATGTTCTGTGCGGTGGATACTGCAACGCATTCTCTCAATGGCAAAGATTAAGGAAATGTGAAGTGACGAAATACCACTTCGGTGTGCACCAAGTACGATCGCAATGAGTTTTGCTACAGAATGGGCCTATCCTAGGCCGATAGAGTTATTAGTTAATGGGTTCTTATAACTTATCAGACAGAGACTGTTGCTGGGGAGTTTGTTGCACCATTTCTTCTCCCCAGCTCAAACACTAGGAAGTGGTGAAGGGTGGACGCTTAGGGACTGTCTATAACTCTCCAAGAGAGTTGATCCACAACTCTATTAATTAAACAATTCTTGAGTTTTGATCCTCTAGCTTTATAATGTAACTCCTGAATTTCATATTCTATGGCTCCGACCAATAATCAGGACTCTAAAAGAGGTTATCCAAAACTCTATTAAATGATTCTTGAGTTTCGATTCTCAACTCTATTATTTAGTAATTCTTGAATGTTGTATTCTATAACTCGGACCAATAATTCGGTTAAAGTGACATGAACTCGTGTCTTGCAGATATGCTTGTTGTGCAAAGAGTGACATTCCAGGGGTTTGGGGGGACCACATCTGTTTTATAACCAGTCTAAGGACTGTTAGGGACAATTTCTCCATAAGAGCATGATGCCGACGCAATGCCGCTCAAACTGGCCGCCCCGTTGCTAGACAAGGACAGTGGCACGGTTACCGCAGGGAAAGCCGCTTCGTCACGTTTATCAGTTCGAAAGAACGGCTAGGGACCATGTCTCCATAAGAACATGATGCTGACGAAATGTCGCTGAAAAGCTACTTGCGTCACTTTATGGAAATGTTGCTCTAAGTACTCTGAGTGTAGATGTGAGGTATCGTGTGAGTTACGACTAACCAAATACCTGTTACGCTAGCGTATGGGTTACTTACAAGTTTATATAATAATGTACTTAGCATCTCACTGTTATTTAGATTTCTAAAACCACATTCAATGTATTTTAATACGTGACTATTAGTTTCAATCCTTTCCTTGCCTTATTAATCAAGGCATCGGACTTCTTTCTATTTGGGAATTCATTTAATCTCAATCGGTGGGAGAGTGTCCAGTCTGGAGACGAGCTCTACAGGGCCGTACGGAGGCGGGGTGCGGCCATTTCCCCTTAGGGGGAAACCGACCTAAATACTAATATTAGCATAATTAGGAAAAACGAAATTTTTATCAGACTGGGGTCCGTTAGGTACAGTCACAATAGGGTTGCCACGACACTGTAGTGCATCGGGGATGTTTGCGGAGGCCAACACTGACTGCTTTAGAGCAATAGTGCGCAAGAGAGTGGCCTCCCTGATGCGTCGTGTGCGGGGCAGCACCAACGACCTTCTAAATACTATAACAGAAAGGGTTGAGTGTCCTATTGTGCGGCACTGGAATAAGGTACACAGATGGTGGTTCATTTTAATGTAAAGTAAATGGTAAATTTTGAATAAGTTTTAAGGTTTACTAACAACTTTATATGGAATTCATGTTCTGAAATAAATTATTATTATTTTAACATAATGATTAACTGACCTGAGCAGACAGCTGTTCCGAGCTAAGCCTGAAGGTGGTAGTGATCTTGCCAGCCAAGATCTTAGCCTCATAGAAGCCGAAGGAAAACAGAGAGATTTCAGCGATGAGCGCGTAGTCTGGCACCATCATAGCGATGGGACGGAACAACGCTTTGAGGTTGTCTGGCAGCTCCGTGCGACCTGAGGGACAAGGTCTTATTTTTAATTTCCTTACTAGCTTTTGCCTGCTAGACAAAATCAATCTGGTTGTTTAAACAAAATCAAACTAGTTTCACAAAATCAATATGGTTGCTAATTTAATTTCAAAATTTCTTGTGCAGTATTTAAACTTTGTCAGCATTACTATGTGTTCGGCACCTAGCGATTTTTTTTTATTTGCGCGCTATTTTAAAATAAACCCGGAACAAATGTTAACTAAAATATTTCGGACTTTTAGCTATGACATAATCTATATATATAAAAATGAATCCCTATTTCCCTTGGTGACGCCATCACGCGTGAATGGCTGGACCGATTTCACAAATTCTTTTTGTTATGTTCGTTATTGTCAGGAGAAGGATCTTATGAAATAAAAAAATAAGGAAGTTGATCGGAACGTTACAAAATTTAAGAAATCTTAACGCCAATATTAATTTTACATAACTGTCAGTTTTTTGAAATAACTGTCAGCGATTGACAGAAAGCGCGCTGCAAATATCGTTTATCACAGATGGATCGGATCGGTTGATAAATGAGTCGATAGTTTTAGTTTTAGTCAAAAGTCAAAACTAAAACTAAACGACATTCATAGTTAAGACAGGACAACGTCTGTCGGGTCAGCTTGTAATAATATAAAAAATAATAAATGGTAGTGTATTTCATAATGTTGTGTCAATTTAGATGACATGACATTTCTTCTGATACCCTCTCTATAGTATCTTAACACGTTCGGACCCGCAACGTCTTATAACGTCAAATTTGTACAATTTATTATTAACATAACGTCTCATCACGTCTAATAAAAATGTAACATTATTTGCGCTACGTCTCATAACGCCAGGAAGCCATAGTAAATTCCATTAGTTGAACTTTTGCGCCGCAACACTTGCAAGTGTAAAACACCTTGAGCCACAACAAATCGAATTTTGGCGGCTTATTGTTGTCGTCTACTACACACTTACAAGCGCGTACGCACACATATAAGCAATGTCCGAACACGTCGTGCGGTGCAGCAACGCTACCCACATGGTATAATAATATACTTCGCCAGGTATAGCACTCCGAGACACAGTGGTTACGTGGGTGACATAAGCCTACGTCATCACCGCTATCGATGGCTCTCAAATTTTATACTTTGGGGAAATTAATGGTGGAATTCAATTTAATAAAACGTTAAACTTATTAAATTCCTACTAGCTTTTGCCTGTGACTCCACCCGCGTTGTAGGTTTTCGGTGACAAAAAGCATCCTATGTCTATCCTAGAGTTCCAAGCTTCAACTGTGACTTAGCTAGCGCATTAGATTAAGACCTGTAATGATACTTCTAAGGCATTTAAATATATAAATAAATAAAGAATAACTTCCAAGCCAAGGTCAGGTAGTCTATAAGTGAGAACAAAGGTACCTTATGAACAAATCTACTATAGCATTCATAATATTAGTAGTGGATTCTAGGGATTATTAAAATAATACTCAGACACATTGTAAAACAAGTCACCTTACGAAGTTTTTATTGTTGTATTCACTAGATAGTGTTTGATACTTTATATAATTTTCTTTTGCGCTTCTTTTCCAGTTGATTGCACACAATATTTATATTTAACGCTTTCAGTCTCATGTAGGTTCTTGTTCTTACTAAGCAAAGTATTACAGAGTAATCTATTTGAAGGTAACGATATTTTACATAATTGTGCACAACATCAGCCAAGGTTTTGAAAATGAATTTATCTGTGGACAGCGATTTCCCATGAATTTTTTCAAACTCGGTCTCCATTATTTGAGCAACGCTTATGAGCTCTAGACATGGATAAATCAGCTTCCCCCTTGATATAAAGTTTATCAACTCACAGGAACCACTTTCAATAAATATCTCGAAGCAACATAGCCAGCAATGTATTTTAGGCCCTGTTCATTAACTTCATTACTAGCCATCTGCGTTTCAAAAACGTTCAATAACTGCTTTTCTTCGTCATTTTGAAAATACATAGCCAAGTCGTAATTATGAACGTTTTTCTCAGGTTCCAACACGTCACTTTGTAGTAAAGTAATTAGTGAACAGTTCTCATCATCATTGTCATAATTATCTGATTCGACGTAAGTATTTAGTATACCGGTCAAAATGACATCTTCATTTACACTAATTTGATCAGGTGGATTACAGGCGGACGTTTCGGGCTTCTCTAATGGCGCTATCATACAAGAGACACTTGGATCTTCACGGGTATTGGTTAGAGTATTTAAAAACGTCCACGGAATGCATCTCTAAAATACACCATTTCAGGCGATGTTTGAGACAAAGCGCTGTAGGGTGGTCATGTGTTGCACCATATCTCTTATGTATGAGAAGAAATTCTCTAAGACGTCCTGGTTTAATCTAGAGGTTAATATGTACTCCAAATTGATGTTCGTTCTTCCTTTTAAATCAGCTAATAAATTTACAAGAGAACTGTTTGTTATTAAAATGCCTCTTTGGAATGGAGTGGTGGACGTTTTTGTACCGGTTTTCATATTTCCCAGCAAGTGGTTCATGTCGTCGAGAAAGAAATTTTCAGCATCCAATTTAATGCCATATGCATTTTTGTTTCCTTCAAATTTCATCCGGGCGTTCAAAACATCGAACCAATCATTGAAAACTTTGAAAATGTATGACAGCTCTAGCCAATTATCGTCCAGCAGTTTTTTTTTTATGCCACACCATTTTATTGCCTGCCTGAGCCACTGTTAGAAAATAGTTGGGCAGCTGGGCGTACTTTTTACCTTTGCGAATCTTCAACATTCAGATGATAGGCCGTTATTTTGTGGGCCAATTTAAGATCGTTCTGAGCCAATACCATTATTTTTTCTATTGTCTGCTTTGTCAATACTTTGTCGTTGTAAACAAATCCATGGTCTATAAAATTGTTCCTCGCCAGTTTTAATAGATGAGAAACGTCAAAAAAAACGTGACTTTCAAATCGCTGTCACTAGGATGATTAAAATAGGTCTGTTTACCATCTTCCACGCCAATATTTAATGACTTTATAAATCCCTGATTCCCATGACCCATATCACACGTTACTGAAATCAGTGTCAGACCAGCCTCATTTTTTTTATTTTTATTATGTCATATACTATGTCTTTGGTTATCTTCTGGTTACATTTAAAATATATAGGCTGCTTCCACTTACCGCAAAGGCCACGGCCGTAACACATTGACGGTTGTTATGAGGTCCAACTTTTTGTTCATATTTCTTGTCTATTTCAATTTTATTTGAGAGATAAATCTTATCAAACCACAACTTTACAAGTTTTCCAAGCGCATTAAAACTCTTGGCTTTGAATTTCATCAACGTAACAACGTTTTCAAATAGCCCTTCTTTAATCTCAAACTTGGACGCCCATTTACGGAGAGTGGAAAAAGCCGGCAAAGGAATTCCTACGGTGGCTCTCAAGTGACGATAGCCTTTTGGAAGTCCAAAGGGCTATCGCCACTAAGTTAGAAGTATAAGTATACTTCTTAACGCTAAAATAGCTGCAGCAATTTCTTCCGCGGACCATCTGACACGATGCTTCATGAAGCAACGAATATGACAGAGTAAAAAAAAAAAGTTTTTTTTTAAACATCATGTTCTTTGATAGTCCTTTTAAATAAATAGCTTCATACAGAGGAACCGTGATATTTTCTTCAGTGAAACAAAGAATAAAAATAATTGACTGTCGTAGGGATTAGATACAGTTAAAAAGGTAAATAAGTCATATTATTAACAGAAACTTTGAATTTCTCATGACTGAAATAAAATAGAATTAAAAAAACCGGACAAGTACGTGTCGGACGCACAATGAAGGGTTGCGCAGTTGAAATGAATTTATCCCGAAAACAAACTTAACATTGTAGTTGAAAAACATGTTCTCCCATACATAGATATACGTCATGGTTTATTCTCCAACTGCAAATTTAAGTTTGTAATCCCCAATTTTATTTATGAAAATAAATGAAAATGACTAAATAATAAATGACTTTACAAATTAACAATTTTCGGACGTTTTCCTTTACTTTTGCTGTGAGACCTTGCTTCTTGCCAAATTTCATAATTCTAGGTCAACGAGAAGTACCCTATAGGTTTTGATTTACTTGCGAGTATCAAAATATGTCGCATAAATGGCCGCATTTTTTTATTGCATTGTCTTAGAACCTTGATTTCTTAGAGCTCCGAGGGACCATAGACCCACGTATTTGATATTAATTTCAGCTTGATACCTTTACGCGTTCCTGAGAAAAAGGGTCTTGACAGACTGACAAACATACAGACGAAATGATTCTATAAGGGTTCCGTTTTCCTTTTGAGGTACGGAACCCTGAAATTTTTCAATGTGCATACCTTTTCTCAACAATCTTTGAAGAGCCCGCAACCTCATTAGCTGGTGTTGTATTACATTCAGGAAAATACTTCATGTTGCCTGAAGTATCTACAATTTGGCTGTTTACATCTACTAAGCGTATTTTGATTATCTATATCATCCACGGATATCGAGGGATATGGCTTGGAGGCGTGGCACATGTCGCCTCCTTTTGGTCAAACTGACCTTAAATACGCGCGACGGCGGTGAGCATCGTTTAGTCGAATGTTTGCATCGGAACCTGTAGTGTGATTTCATATTTTTACAAAATACCGAATTGTTCCGTCCTTTTTTGCAAAAATAGGACAATTACAATAAACCTTAGGACAAGTAGCGTGCCTTATCACCGGTAAGTAAAAAATGACTGCATGAATTATAATATTTAAGGATTTTACAAATTGTCTGGTTCTGAAATATTCTTGACATGCGTCAGCCTATTGCCTAATGATTGACGCATGTCAAGGCGATACATTAGTGGTGCGCCGCGCTGAGATATGGATATCGATAATTGTTAGTTATTATAAATAAGAACTTATATTAGGAACCTTTTTTACAAGAATAATTAGTTACATTTTATTTCAGTTTCCCGAAAGATCCAGACCCTAAAAATAAATGGATAGATGCAACGGGCAGGGAAAATAATGGGTTTCCCTCAAACCAAAGTTTAATTTGTTCTTCCCACTTTCAAGAAGATTGTTTTAAGCCGTCCCCGAAAAGACGCATGTTTTTTGAATGGCCTGTACCTACACTCAAATTAAGATACATATATGAAACCGTAAGTTAACTTTTATTAGTAAAGCTATGTGCAAAAGTTTTAGGCAAACCAATTGTTTTCATTCTCCAAAACTATACCATATTTTTGATGTTAGATCACGTAGGTATCTCCGTACTTTTCTTTTGAAACTTCTTTGAAATTTCTTTCTTTCTTCTTTCTTTTTCTTCTTCTTTGTATCTATTATTATTATTCATTATTTACTGCTTGCATCACAACAAGAATCCTAACCTGACAGAACCGAATCTTCATCATCCACAGACTTTCTCGTTTTGAACCTGGGAGTTACACCAGGAAAGAAAAAATTGAAACAAATGATCCCGAAAAAAGATATTGATAATAAGGCACAAAAATTGCACATCAAACGTCAACAAACCACAAAAAGGCGATACGAAAAAAAAGTAAAAGATATGAAGGAAATTTTAGATGCATTGAAAGAGAAAAAAAATGTCAATGAAGATCAAGCTTTACATTTAGAAAATAGGAATGGTAGTTGTAGAGACCATGGTCTAAAAGAACAAGGTCTGACATTCCGGGAGTGACGCATGCTTACGTCACTATCCAGTTGCCACCTTATTGCAACAAAACACGAATTATGGAAACATTTTTAGTCACCATTCTGTTTAAAAAAAATATATAAACCATTTAAATTGTCGTTTTATTTTTCTAATCAACCGAAACAATTCAATTTATACATATACCAACGTAATTGTTAGTTAAAACCTCTGTTTTATCGGATACATACAGGTAATAAAGGCGATAGGGGAGTTATTATTACACGCTAGTGGTAACACAGCGGTGATGACGTAGGCTTGTGTCACCCCCGAAACCGCAATGATACACCTGGCGAAGTAAATTATTATACCATGGTAGAGACCTTATAATCAGGTAGGTAGGTAGGTACCTGTGAGAGTTACCGAGCTCGCCAACGCTCCCGTGAAGAAGCCCATGCCTGAAAGGGCATCGAACCGGGCTGATGATGATGGTTTTGTGACGGTGCAGAGGAAGAAGCGCCGACAAAGAACCAACAAGAACCGCTGCGGCACAGCTCCTATCAAGCCCGACATACCTGTTCGAGCCGCCCAGCCGAACACTCCCGTGTATATTTCCCGCCTACACTATACCACTAAGGCCGAGGACATCGTGGAGTACGTATGCCAAAGGACCAAGTACAGGCCGAGAGTGCAGTTGCTTGAATCGCGCCGCAACGTCAACTTCAAGGCGTTTGTGGTGCGAGTACCTACTTGCTACCTGCACCTCGTCATGGCAGAGGACTTTTGGCCGCAAGGTGTAATGTTCCGTCGCTTCCGCGGACAAGTGCCACACGATCGCACAAAGACAGTGCTCGAGTGAAGTGTGTTTTACTAACTTAGTTTTAGGTTTATATACTAACACACTTTGTACTATTATGATATATATGTTAGTCTGTAAGGTATTTATCTATGGGCCAAAGTAGCCTGAAAATAAAGGATTTATTATTATTATTATTATTAATACTAGCCTAGCTGCGGGACATGTCGGGAAAGCTAAGTACACTGCTGGCTTATAACCATTTGCTATGACATAAACACACATAACATAACATCACGCCTGTATTCCCCGAAAGGTTAGGCAGAGGTGTACCTATAGTACCACCCACATTTCGCCAGTTATGTTTAAGTCCCATGTAATAGGGGGCGAGCCTATTGCCATGAACCGGGCACAAATCCAGACTCCGGGCTGCTACTGAGAAATTCCACATGGAAAAACCCAATAACACTTTGCCCGACCCGGGAATCGAACCCGAGACCTCATGCTCAGCAGTAGCGCTTGCGACCACTAGACCAACGAGGCACACATGCACACATTGCACTTTTATTCCCCTAAAACATACGAGTTTGTCAGACAGAAGTTTTGCAAGATGCTTACCACATGTCCGAACTAGTAAAAAATGGTATCAATCCGTCGATGCAAAACCGGAATTTACAACAGAATCATTGAAGGCTTTGCAAATAAAAGCAAAGTCGTCTGAACAGAAAATTATACTTCGTCGCTGCATCCTCGAGATTTTCATATTCACCAAGTAGTCCACTCCTAAATGCATCGAACACTTTTTAGAGCATAAAAAAAAAACTAAAAGCAAGCCAAAAGGCTAAGTCCCCCTAACGGGCGCACGCGCACGGCGCCTCTAATGTCAAAGTTGTCATTCGTTTCTAGTGTTCGGTCATCAACGTGTTCCTGTTTCTAATTCTTAACAATAATTGTAGATTTATAGTGTAATTACTTTTATTTTGTCAACGTACTTACAAGTAAAAAGTGAGTGCCGTTTTAACATGGGTAAAAGACATAAGACAAAAGATCCGGATAAAATACGAAAGAAGATACGACGCCTGGAGCGTCGGTTAATGCAAAACGATAGCAGTTTTGATGGTGAGTACAATACAATATTACAGTGTCTTAGAACCTAATTATTTAGGTATAGAGCCTAACATGTTGTGGTAAATAACAAGAATTATAGTAAATGTTCCTTTTCACCTACTGTGATAACGTTACCAACCGTTATTTGAATCCTCCATAAAAAGTTATCAACAATAAAACTTTTTGTCGTTCTATTTTGTAAAATTTATATGAAATAGGTACTGGGTTACCTTTCTGCTAACGGTGTTATGAAAACAAGTAGGTACATATTAAAGATTAGGTACATAATCGGCGATTACGAACATACATAACAGAATAGAACCACGACGCGATTGTGGTCAATTCTTTTTTGATGTACCCTCAGAGTTGTGATGCGATTACAACCGATATTCTACTCGTTGTTGTCAACCTGTAAGATTACAATAAGCCATTATAAGGTACCACGATGCGATTGTGGTCTTTTATTCGAAAATAAATACGTATTTGTGGAGTTGTGATGCGATTATGACCGAATACTGTTTATATTGGTCTATTATTTGGGTTACCCTAGCATATCCTTATTCCTTACAGATTATGAATCTGACAATTCACATTCATCGGGTCCAAGGTGCCCTTCAATCATATCAATACCTCAGGAGATAGATGACAATGCACATAATGAACCAATTGTTGGAATTAATTCTAGTATAGAACCAGATAATAGGGATACTGGATTGGACATACAGACCAACGAAGAGGGCGAATTATCAGGGGTTCCTGCATTATCAGCCGATATATTGGAGGCTCTAGGAGAACCTAAAGATAAAATTGAGATTTACGCCCCAAAAATTAGAAATGAGATATCTGAACGTTGGGGTAGAATAGTAGTTGAAGGACTGAGTAAGGAATCAGTTCAAAAGTTTATGGAAAACATTTGTTTCCCGGAAAACCTGAAATTACTCAAAGCCCCTGAACTTAATCCAGAAATCTCGGCAGTTGTATCTAAATCAACAAAAAATAGGGACAAACGCCTTGAGAAGGCCCAGAACCATTTGGGAAAGGGTATTGCTGCAGTCACAAACCTCATGTCTACCCTCATTGAAGGTGAAGTTAATAAAACTGACATAATAAACTTTCAGAAATTGGTCAGTTACTTTTAGACTTGCACTGCCAAAATACCTTAAGCAGAAGGAAATTGATCATGTATAGCCTAGATAAAAAGTTTTCAAATATAGTACAAGGAGTCAAAAGAGACCATTCCTTGTTTGGTGAGAATCTCGGTGATAGAATTAAAACAAATAACACGGCAGAGACATCAGGATTGCAGATAAAACGGACGTTTGAACCTCAAGCATCAACTTCATACCGTGCTAATCCATCGATCATGCGCCAGGGAAACATGAGGGCCCCTTCCAAGGTATAATACAGAGATACAGGTTACCAGAGAGGCAAACGGGGAGGGGCCAGGAATCAAGCCTCGTCACTGACAACCAGGCGTGCACCAGCGAGGAGCGATCAACCCAAATCGAACAACAGCAAGGCCCCTTTCAAGCGTTAAAGGTAACCAGTTATGCTGGTAGATTAAAATATTATTTTAATATATGGAAAACAATCACGGATGATCCTGTAGTGCTTGAGTATATATCTGGGTATAAAATCCCTTTTACTCACCCTGTCTTCCAAAAATATGAACCAGTTGAGTGTTCTTTTTCATCCGTTGAAGTCCATCATATTAAATTAGAGATAGCAAAGCTATTAGAATCTGGGGCAGTTCAAGAATGTCAATTTGTTGCTGGTCAATTTATTTCTAATATATTTCTCATTCCAAAGAACGATGGCAGCTTTAGGTTTATTCTCAACCTTAAAAAACTTAATAATTTTATAGAAAGCCATCATTTTAAGATGGAAGATATCAGAACAGCATCAAAATTAATTTGTAGTTTAGACTATATGGCCAATATTGATTTAAAGGACGCTTATTTTTTTATTCCAATACATACTTCCTGCAAAAAAATTCTCAGATTTAAATTCCAAGGTAAAATATATGAATTCCAATGTTTACCCTTTGGTTTAAGCTCTGCGCCCTTTGTGTTCACTAAAATTATGAGACCAGTAACAACTTACTTGAGAAATCGAGGCCATCTTCTGGTTATATATTTAGACGATTTATTATGTATCAATAACTCCTTCGAAAGCTGTTCTCGCAAAGTTGCAGAGGTAATCAATCTGTTAGAGAGTTTAGGATTTATGATAAACTATAAAAAGAGTAATATCCAACCCAGTCGGGTAAGAGCATTTCTAGGTTTTGAAATTGATTCAAGTGAAATGGTCCTCAAGTTACCTTTACTTAAACGTCAAAAGATTTTATCAATTGTGAAGGAAATTGCTAAAAAACATTCTACAACCATAAGAGAATTTGCCAAGTTTTTAGGATTGCTAAGTTCAGTATGCCCAGCTGTAGATTATGGTTGGGTTTATACGAAACAGTTTGAAAGAGAAAAGTTTTTGGCACTTCAACACTCTAATGACAATTACGATAAAAAAATGGAAATAAGTGCTGACTTAAAATCTAGTTTCGTCTGGTGGGAACAGAATATAATGAAGGCTTTCAAACCGTTTCGCAGGGACCAGTATGTTTTAGAAATCTTTTCAGACGCATCTTTAACAGGTTGGGGTGTCTCTTGCAATGGTGAAAACTCAAACGGGTTTTGGAGTTTATCGGAATCCCAAGACCATATTAATTTATTGGAGTTACGAGCAGCTTTCATAGGACTTAAATGTTTTGCAAATAGTGTAACTAATACAGAAATTCTCCTACGGATAGATAACATGACCGCGATTTCCTACATAAATAGAATGGGGGGCGTACAATACGAGCACTTAAATATTATCACACGTGAGATTTGGCAATGGTGCGAAAAACGCCGCATATTTATCTTCGCGTCGTACATTAAGTCTAAAGACAACGTAGATGCTGATCGAGGGTCTCGATATACTAACATTGACACAGAGTGGGAGTTGTCTCATACAGTTTTTCATAAAATTGTAAAGACTTTTGGCCCACTACAAATAGACTTGTTTGCATCTCGAATAAATGCAAAATGTCCCAAATATGTTTCGTGGAAAAGGGATCCGAATGCCTTCAATATCGATGCGTTTACCTTGAATTGGGGAAAATATTTTTTCTATTGCTTTCCTCCCTTTTCATTAATTTTAAAATGCTTGCGCAAGATAATTGACGACAAGGCTTCAGGAGTAATAGTCGTTCCCTACTGGCCAAGTCAGGCTTGGTATCCCTTATTCTTAGACCTTCAGTCTTCAGAACCAATTTATTTTCTACCTGAAAAATATCTGTTATACTCTCCTTACAGGACCCAGCACCCGCTTTGGCGAAGCCTTACCCTGGTGTCATGCCGCTTATCAGGGAAGCTTTCTCGCGGCAATCGCTAACACCGGAAACCATTAATATTATGATTGCTTCTCTTTCCCCTAGTACTGTAAAACAATATGATACAGCCTTTAAAAAGTTTTGGGACTTCTGTCAGCGTTATAAGATTTATGACTGCTATACCATTTCAAATCCTGTAGCCTTAAAATTTCTCACCTGTCAATTCCAAGCAGGAGCTGGATATTCCACCTTAAACACACTTCGGTCGGCACTTTCTCTTATATTAGGAAAGCGTTTTAGTTCAGATGTTAATGTAACTAGGTTGCTTAAAGGCGTATTTAAAACTAGAACATGTTTCCCAAGGTATCAAAACACCTGGGACACCAATATCGTTCTGGACTTCATTAGCCAATGGTATCCGAATGAAGACCTACCTTTGTCTATAATTACAAAGAAATTGGTGACTCTGCTCGCATTGTCGACGGCACAACGAGTACAGACGTTATCGTTAATTAAGATATCCAACATTAATATTAATACAACTAACATTGTTATAGCCATAGATGATTTAATCAAAACATCAGGTCCGGGGCGTGAACAACCGCATCTAATAATTCCTTTTTTTGATAATAAGGTAGAAATATGTCCAGCTAAAACTTTGTTAGCATACTTGGAATTGACAAAACCAATCAGGGGGACAGGTAAAACAGAAGGATTGATTTTGACGATTAAAAAACCATTCCATAATGCAACCGCTGCTACGATTAGCCGCTGGATAAAAATGGTATTGCAAGAAAGCGGTATCGATACAAGCGTTTATTGCGCGCACAGCGCTCGACACGCAGCGACATCCGCGGCCAATCGTAGAGGCGTTTCTATAGAAGTAATTAAAAAAGCCGCGGGCTGGTCAGGAAATTCACAAGTTTTTGAAAAAAATTATAATAGATCTGTTACTAAAAATGATTGTAATACCTTTGCAAATGCAATTCTAGATGATGAGGATAATAATATTGTTGATTAGATCGTGTTGAACTTCAAAATAAAACAATTTTGATTAATAACTCTAGTTTGGTATTGCTAAGAATATAATATTGGCGATTTTCCTAAAGCTCTAAACATCTACTTGGTGAATATGAAAATCTCGAGGATGCAGCGACGAAGTATAATTGAAGGTTAAACAAACTTACCTGAAGTGAAGTTTGACCGTAATTATACGAGTCACTGCATCCGAAGAGATTTTCGGTCCCCCCCTCCCGTAAGTTTCTGCCTCTTTAAACTTACCCGTTGAACTTGCGTTCTTTTTAACTTTACGAAAATCGTGCTCTGAAAGGAATGACAACTTTGACATTAGAGGCGCCGTGCGCGTGCGCCCGTTAGGGGGACTTAGCCTTTTGGCTTGCTTTTAGTTTTTTTTTTTATGCCCTAAAAAGTGTTCGATGCCCGGTACATTTAGGAGTGGACTACTTGGTGAATATGAAAATCTCTTCGGATGCAGCGACTCGTATAATTACGGTCAAACTTCACTTCAGGTAAGTTTGTTTAACCTTCAATTGTTTGCAATTTAGTACTAGACGAAATGGCTTTAAGATAACGAGTTGAAAGGGATGGTCATCAAATGCATGGCTATGTAGATATTGGTAGTTAATTATTGGTAATTCAGGCCTTACAGCTATGTGAATATAATCCAGTATTGTATCCAGCATGTAACATATCGCATGCTTAATGGAACATTGACCCATTATGTTATAAATATTTAAATTATGCCTATAATTATTTATGTTTATTGACTAATTACAATTATTTCTATGAACTTGTATGATCAAAAGTAGTTTTATTGACTTCTATGTGATTGGCCGAGACTTTGACAGTTATCGACGACCAATCATACGCAAGTAAAATGGTGGGAAAAATAAAATCGTCGGCGGGCATTTTAATGATAATGCCCGCCAGGACTGGCATTCGTTTTTAGACATCGGTACTAGTCACTGGCATTGTAACGCTAAATAAAACTGTATTACTGTATTGTTGTAACTATTGCAATAAAGCTGATCTTCAAAACTTATAAAGAGTGTTTTATATCTAAAGTCCCCGCTTCTGAGTGTTGAACCAGTACGGTTTATAATTACTAGATAGGTCAGAATTGAGTTACGTACAGATACAGGCTTCTTTTAGCGCTGACTACCGTCTACAGTCTGAATTACGTTGAAGTTACGCATTGTTGCCACCCCAATGATATATCCGTCTCTTTTACTCTTGTGTGATCTTTCGTCGTGTTTTTGTCGAATAGCGACTCATGCCAGTTTGTGTCCGACATCTATGTAGTGAGGTTGTTATTGTGTTATTGAACGAAGACCCAATCGTTGTTGAGTGTGTTTTTTACTAAATTCAAAGATAAGTTTCATCAAATTGTGTAATCTTATATTGACAAATTAAATTTTAGGTCAGTTTACTACATGTTTTAGTAATATATTACGTGAAACATTCAGTTTTAAGACAGTTTATCATTGAACGTTGTTATATTTTTCGAGGCCCATTACGAGTTAAGTCAGTTTACTATTAAAACCTATCCGTTATTAAAGGTAACACTTTGTAACATTCAAGTATAATTCTGTTTACTACTAATAGTTATTGTTACTTAGGAGCCGCAATACTAATTGAGCCTTTGTTTGAAAAAAAAATGTATGACGGCGCATTGCTAACGCCATCTGTTGAGATACGTTGGAACGAGATTTGACAACTGTCAGTTTGGCGGAGCGTCGAGGCGATGGTCAGCGCGGCCATGTTGAACGTCAGTTGTTTTTCCGGACGTCAACGGCGAGCGCACCACGTATCCGACGAATCGCTTTTGTTCCGCGTAATCTTACCCCTTTCTGTATCAAAAATAATTAAAACTGCTTGACTAAGTGATTTCCTAATTAATAGTGAATAAATTTCAGTGAAATTCTGTAAGGAACATATTATGTGCTATTAAATAACTTTTGATTGTAACTCAAGTGATTCTTTGTTGGTTCCTACCCACATTACCACTTATTGTTGACATGGCCGATTCTGATAATGACAGGCGTCTGCCCATATGTAATATATTGCGTAATTTTTTCATTGCCTGTAAATGCAGGACGTGGTGTTCCGTCGCTTCCGCGGACAAGTTCCACTGGACAGCATAAAGTTAAGCTACTGCAAAGTGAAGCGCGTGAAGAATAAATGGTATTATTATTATTAAATGTTTTATGTTAGGTCATTGTTGGTCTAAATACCGCGTACAATATTTTATTTGTACAAGAGGCATAATATTACTATTTATGTTTTAGGTTGATAATGTCATCCAAAAGGTCGAAAAGGATGATAGAGCTTGTTCAGGTTCGAAACCCGGCGCCACAACCGGCAACACAAGATAAAGAACATGAATCGGTGCCATCAACTGAAGTGGAGGTAACAATTTCAAGTAACTTTAAAAATGAGGTTTGTATTAATTTCTTATTTATTTTATTACTACTAAAATACTTTTTTTTTGTTATAGATGTTAGCTGATATAACAAACAAGCCCGAAAACCAGTGTTACTCAAACGTAAAGGAATATTTTGAAATTTCGGAATCGGCTTCAGTCAGCAATGAAAATCACCTTCATAACACCACAGTCGTCCACGATTGCACTGATGAAAGTCATTCAAAATCTGAAAATAGCGATATGGATTTAAGTGATCAAGATCCAACGTACAAAGTTCCGTCTAAAAAGCAAAGGCAAATACCAGTATATCCAAGTCGATCAAAATCATCTGGAAGTTCCTCGTCTTCTACGTCTTCTTCATCCTCATCATCTTCAGGATCTTCCAGTGATAGTTCCGATACAGACTCTAGTGATGAACAGAACAAAACACAAGATAACATAGTTCAGGCAACGGCAGAAAAACAATCAGAGCGAACAAACATAAATGAACCTGCAACAACAGAAAAGTTTCGCTAAATCAAGGAATTGGAGACAATACTACACCACAAGAAGAAGGGAAGGAAACGTAAACGTAATAAAGAAACCTGGAAACAGAATAAAGCTAAAATTCTGAGAAATGCTGGAAAACCTTACATTAGCAAGAAAAATAAAGAAATCAAACCTAGTTCTGTTCAACCACCCTGTGGTGATAAATGTAGGCTCAAATGCTGTGAAAAGATAACTGTAGATCAAAGACAAACAATTTTTGATGTGCATTGGAATCTCGGCCAGGTTGATGCTCAAAGATCGTTTATTATGTCTTTTAAGACGAATATAACTCCAAGATAAAAATATACAAATGCTCGTAATCCAAGAAATTGCAATCAAGCATTCCATTTCTTAGTAGAAGGGTAATCGGTACGAGTCTGTAAAACGTTTTTTTATAAAAAACCTTGGATATTACTGATCGTTTTATACGTACTGTCAAGAGCAAAATAGATGAACATGGAATTCTAGCACAAGATCTGAGAGGACAGCACAGCAACCATGTAAGGGTTAATGAAAAACTAATAAACGATATCAAAAAGTTAGTTAACATAGACGCAATACCAAAAATTCAATCCCATTATATTATGCAATATTCTACTCGTGAATACATTGATGGTGCGAAAACAATTTCAGATCTATTCAGGGACTTTAAAGAAAATCAAAATAAAAATAACAAAGCAGCTGGTAGATATTGCATATTTTATAAAGTATTTACACAAGATTATAATATTTAATTTTTTCGTCCCAGAAAAGATCAATGTGATTTATGTTTGCAATTCATGAACTCGACGCCTGAACAAAAAGTATTGCTCAAAGAATCGTACGATGCCCATTTAGAAGAAAAAAAATTGAGCCGCCAAGATAAACACTATGATCGCTGCAGAATAGACGATAAAAGTAAAGTGCTTGTGTTTGTTCTGCAATCTCCTAGAGGAGATACCTCTGGATTTTATTACAAATCAAAATTAAATAGTTACAATTTCACAATTACGATGTTAAATAAAAAAGTTGACGGCCAATTTAAAGACTCGTATGATGATGTACACTGCTTCTTCTGGAACGAAACCGATACTAAACGCGGGGCCAACGAAATCGGATCTTGTTTATTAAAAAATTTTGAGAAGCTCTCAGCGGAGTCTCCAAATGACAATGGGTATAATTTAATTCTTTTTTCTGACAATTGTGTCAGCCAAAATAAAAATAAATTAATAGTAGCACTTTACCTGTATGCAGTCACTCATCTAATTAATATTAAATCTATCACTCATAAATTCTTAATAAAAGGTCATACACAAAACGAGGGTGATAATATCCATAGCCTCATAGAAAAGGAGATTACAAAAAAAAAAAAAAAACCGGCCCTATTTATTCCCCTCACCAATATGTAGTCATAATTAAAAATGCAAAGAAGTCTGGCAAGAAATTTTCAGTACATGAATTGACATTTGAATCGTATTTAGACTTAAAAAAAATTCAAGAAGATCGGGGTTTTAATTATAATAAAACTAAAGACGGGAGAACTGTTTTATGGAATGAATTAAAGGTGATAAAAGTGAGCAAAGATACACCTTTTTCATTTTTCGTTAAAACCTAGTACAAAGATAGTGAATACCAGGAAGTGAGCATCAGAAATAAAAGGAAAATAAAATGCTTCCTCTGAGTGAAATTGTACCAACTAATGTCTACATAAATAAGCAAGAACTGAGTGAGAATGAAAAGAAAGATATGAGAGACCTATTATCAAAAAAATTGATCCCAATTTTTTTAATATTGTACCTACCTTAACAGTGATTACTGATTATATACCAAAGTTACTTAATTAAAAAAGAAGGTTCCATAAGTTTAATTATGTTTGCTTTAGAAGTTTATATTTTATAGAGATTTAATTAAAGTTGATTATGACATTGTTTTATTTAATAGGTTGGATCACCAAAGTGGGTTTATTTTGTTAAAGTTAGTTAGAAATATAAGTTTTTTTTTTTTGTGTAATTGGAGCAATTCTCCTGCTTGATTTATGTTGATTTAAAGAACCTATAGATAAGACTGATACGTTATATGATGAATATATACAGGGTGACAGGGAAATTCGACCTATTCCTTGAAAGGGGTTATACTAGAGGTCATTAGCAACAAATTAAGTCCCGTTAACTAGGGGTCAAAACTGGGTGGTAACCGAGCTATGACGGGTCTTCGATTTTTTTGAAATTTTCTGTCTTGTTACCAAAAACAATTAATTATAAAATAACTACTTCACTCTAAACATTAAATTGATACTTTTGTGAAAGCTGAAAAATGAGCGATCATTAAAAAAAAAACTTTCCCAAAACTTACATAATCTTAGAAATAAAAGGTCTTTAGTAGCAAAAATCTTTAATTTTTGTATTCTTCCCGTAAATCGACGTACATTATTGGGAAAAAATTATATCACAGTTAGCGTACAAATTAGTAAAATGACTAACTGGTTTCGTAAGCTTTCCAAAAAACTACAATTGTTATATCATATTCCGTTACAGTTAGAATAAAAATTCGTTGATGCGTTCCGTATAGCAGATTTCTTAGAATCGAACATTGCACAAAAATAGGTCACTGCCATTTCAGGCTGTAAAACGTGTTATTTTGTGCCTATTGTTAATCAATGTCTATGTCAATTTTGACTTCTACGCAATAACGGTCACCGCTAAACATCCGTGCCGCAAGCTGTACCTACCCACATTTTTATTAATTGTACAACTAAACTACGCTAAAACGCTACGCCTGTCTCCTTCTGGAATGGCTGCTTTTCAAAATCAAGAAAACGCCGACATTTTGTATTTCTTTGGTTTTGTGACGGTGATGCTGCTGCAGTACGAAGAGCCGTTGTTATTGCCGACGAGGATAATGAAATTCTCCAGTGTTTTCAAGAAGACCCTGCTGTATAAAAAAGACAAGTGGTACTCTAGAGGCACTTTGATACTCTCTTCGTGCTGCAGCGACGTCACCGTCACAAAACCCATACAAATACAAAATGTCGGCATTATCTTCATTATGAAAAGCAGCCATTCCACAAAGAGATAGGCGTAGCGTTTTAGCGTAGTTTAGTTATTATCAACGACCCAAACTGATAAAAATGTGGGTAGGTACTGCTCGCAACACAGATGTTTAACGGTGACCGTTATTACGTAAAGTCAATATTGACATTGACATTGACAAACAATAGGCAGAAAATAACACGCTTTACACCCTGAAATGGCAGTAACTTAATTTTGTGCAATGTTCGATTCTAAGAAATCTGCTATCCGGATTACATCAACTGCTTTTTATTCTAACTCTAACGGAATATGATATAACAATTGTAGGTTTTTGGAAAGCTTATGAAACCAGTTAGTCATTTTATTAATTTGTACGCTAACTGTCATACAGTTTTTTGAAATAATTTACGTTTCTTTACGGGAAGTATACAAAAATTGAAGACTATTGCTACTAAAGGCCTTTTATTTCTAAGATTATGTAAGTTTTGGGCAGGTGTATTTTTTTTAAATGTGCATTCATTTTTCAGCTTTCAGAAAAGTATCAATTTAATGTTTAGAGTGGAGCAGTTTTTTCATAATTAATTATTGTTGGTAACAAGTCAGAAAAATTCAAAAAAGTCGAAGAACCTTCATAGCTCAGTTACCATCCAGTTTTGACCCCTAGTTAACGGGACTTAATTTGTTGCTAATGACCTCTAGTATAACCCGTTTCAAGGAATATGTCGAAATTCCCTGTCAGCCTGTATATGTCTAATAATTTGTTAAAAAAACGCCAATATTAAGTTTATTACAGTCTGCTAATTTGAATAAAGCGACCCAATCTCTAAATGTGTTTTCCTAAAGTAATCATACACAGACTAAATACTGAATTAATCATTATAAATAATACATTATTCAAACAGAAACAGGCTTAAAACTTAATGGAATATTTGAATTTTAAAATATTTGCTTTACTTTTTTATAAAAATTGACATAATTGAATGTAATTTGCCGACATTTAATGTATTTTTTATAATATTTTTTAAAAATAGATAGATATTATTTCCGGTTTTATTTTACTCAGATCTCATCAATAGTTAATCATAGACGTTCATAATACAAGCATTCATGATTAATATAAACAATTTTATTTTTATGCATCAACAAGTAGGATATGACCTCATAGCAAGATCTTCTTTTGCGATTTCCCAAAAATCGTATTTTTTTAGTTAATTCAGTATTCCATTATGAATGCGATATGTAAGCTATCACGCCCTTTATGCCTGGAGTTGCCTTTATGCTTGGACTGTCTTAAGTAATATTGACGTTCGAAAAGTGCTGAGTCTCGGCCGTATTTGAATAAATGACTTTAGATTTTATTTTTATGTTCATTAAGAATTGTTGTTTTATGTGCGATAGTTGAATAGTTTTAATTTTAAGTAAGAGAGAAACTGAAGAAACTGATTTACTTAAATGTCATTTGCAAACGAAAATATTATAGTTTTACTTGATTTGTTTTTATTGGTATTTTATAATATTACAGATCGAAAAGCAAAAAAAAAAACTATACAAAATACGTCCAAAAAACACCTCTTTCTGCAGTTCCTTTTCATCGGTATTTTTATCGATCAAATATTTATACCAACCCTTCTTCCCTAGTTGATACTATAGTTGCATGTGTGCATTCAGTGACTGTATCTATACCTTCAAGTGCCCGCCCCTTTTGAGCATTTGTGCAATAAAATAGTACAAAAGTGTTAAACATATTTTCTTTTTTGCGTGCGAGAAAGCATCATGTGTGCCGTATCTATTTCTTTTGTTTATGTGAGAGTTTCAGGAGTGGGGAAAAGGTGGCGACACTTAAACTTGAGCAAATATAGTGTGAAGGCATATCTCTCGGATATCTATGATATCATCAATCAGTAATGTAGGTACCGCGTCTGGCTTTAATGTTCTCCCTATTTTTGCCGATTATTTTAAGAGAATCTGTTGCAGTGGCTTGAAATAGTCAGAAGATATAAAATGGTTAGAACATATTCTTCCTGAAAAATAAAAGAATTGGCCTTTAAAAAAATGTTACATGCAAATCCAACAGTCTCACGTCACTCTTATAGTTTATGGCAGGCGAAGCTGTCAACTCTGTGTCTCTAAAACCGTAAAGGTTATAAAAATAGCAATAACCTTACCGCGATTTAGCATAAGACAATGCAGCACAGAATCACAACTAATTATAATTTAAATACATTAGTAATTTTACATACTTACCATGTTTAGTGGTTGTTTTAGGGCTACAATAGCGCAGCCATTCATTGGCTACAGATGCCTTAAGGGGGAAATGAAAAAAACCTTATTGTTCCGCCTTTTAAACTTCTACTCTTACAGTTCCGAATAGAACAACCAACCGTTTTAATTAGTAATGTAGTCAAAGAAAAAAACAAACAAACTTGTTAGACGTCCACCGATAAATGTTTGAGAATCGCTGTTTACACTGGCGAGAGCGAGATACGCGTTAAACAAGAATAGCAAAAATGGAATATACAATAAATAAATACAAATAAAATAAATAATAATAATCAAATACACGACAAAATGGCGGAATGTCAATGAGACAGCCCGTTTCTGTGTTACCAGTAGTGTGTAATAATAACTTCCTAACCATCTGTGCGAACCCCTGTATAAAAAATGAGTTTTTAATTAACAATTACGTTGGTATGGTTAAATTTAATTATTTCGTTTGATTAAACAAACGAAACAACAATTTTAATGCTTTATATATATTTTTTTAATAGAATGGTGACTGAAACTGTTTCCATAATTACGTGTCTTGTTGCAATAAAGTGGCAACTGGATAGTGACGTAAGCATGTGTCACTTCCAGAGTGCTAGACCTTGTTTTTTTAGACCATGGCTCCCCAAACCAGTCGCTGTGCGCCGCATATGTGACCGCGCGTATCTTAGACGGACAACTTTTACGATAAAACATAAGTATTTCATACTTATTTTTATAAAAACAATGTATTTTGAATACGCATACCTATGAGGGTACGCTATAGATGGTCAATCAATCGCGGTAATCAATAGAAATCATTGCTGTATAGAATTTATCACTAAAACAATTTATTCAACCATCCAATTTGTATTGTAAACCGGCAGTGTAGCAAGGCGTCCTTGAAGCTTTTCGAAGATGTTTCGTCGCGAGAAACTACACCTGACCCCTTCAGAGATGATGGAGAGTACGGAACAGATCGAGATTATGATCCAGGACCAGGGCCGTGTGACGACAGTGACAGCGATAGCTCCGTAAGTGTCACACAACATAATTTGCAACCATCTACGTCTAAGATTGAGACCTCGGCATCAGACCTTTCTGAGGATTCTGAATGCTCCGGAAGTTCTGGTAATATTTTTGATACTCGAGCAACGAAACAACGCAAAGTTTCGTCAAATTTTGGTATACATACAGAACAGGTGGATACTGTTTCGATCGAATCTCTTCCAGAGGGTAATTTAGAAAATAATGCACCTCTAGCATCACCAGCACCTACAGAAATGGAAGTTATCCTAAAAACCACAGAGACGGCAGGGATAAATGAATACTCATCTGCTTTTCCATTACCATCGCCACCTTTTACAGAGGTGCAGAATAGCTCAATGCCTGCCGTATTACCGTCGCATGTTGAAAATGGTAATTACCTTACTGCACCCGCTTTGCCACAATCAGCATGTAATGTGATGCACGCTGATATGCATACCTTGTAATTGCCTATAGCGCTGGACGTTCCTCCAGCAGTACCCGTCGTATCATCAGCACTGCCTGTAGAGTATGATCACTTACAAACTACTTCTCATTTACCGCCAATAGAAACACAGCCACAGCATGGGCGTCGAAGGCGCCGGATGCCTTCTCCGGTTGGTGCTTGGGAAAATTCAACAGCAGATATACCGATTTTTGTGTTTGACAATATTTCTGTAGGCATCCAATTTGAATTTGGTCCAAACGCTTGAACGGTCAAGGACGCCTTCTATAAGATTTTTCCACCACATATTATAGACTACATAGTAACTTTTACAAATGAGTATGGAAGGGCACTATGTTCCACAAATGACGCAACGTCTATGAACGGTGACGTGATAAGACGTTGTCTTCCTATACAATGTAACATTATGCATTGTTCAAGACGCAACGTTTAAAAACGTTGACGGGAACAGACGTTGTGTCCTAATTGTATGCAGTTGTATTGACCGTATATGGACAAGTATCCTAGAGTGTTATAAGATAAAACACGACGTCTTTTGACGTTATGTTTTATCTTATAACACTCTAGGATACTTGAAGAGCAAAACGTTTGTGAACGTATGTCCGTTTTGTTTGCGAAAATATTGTGTCATAACGTGCGCACTTCACGAGAGCGGCGCGGGCCTGAACGTGTTAAATCTCTTGGTGACAGTCAATAAAAAAATAGAAATTCACACAACAATATCATCCATACCAGCGTATCCTGGGTTCATCGTGATGAAGACGGAGCAGGAGGCCTTGAGTGGCAGGTCCACGCCTTCGAACATGAACCTTTCCTGTTTAGCGATCTGTGCTTTCTGGATCGTCACCACCTTTAGCCAGAAAAAGATTATAATAATAATAAGTGTAGTTGCTGTAGTCTCATTTCCTACGAAATGTATGGGAAGTTTTTTTGCGATTTCTGACTTTTCTAGTAGGTACTCAAACCTCAGTTGGTCCAATATAGGTTTTGCCCCTGAACGAATTTTGATCCTTATATGAAACATGATCAATATGCATTAAAAAAAGTTTGTGAAAATTGCCTATTTTCCTGCTGACTGTACATCTGTGAATGCAAATCAAAATTTCTTAAAAAGTTAAGAAAAGTCTCCTAAGACCGTTTTCCTGTAGCTACAACGGTTAAGGTAGCTGCCCTTGCTGCCCCATCTCAAAAATCCAGCCTGTATATGAAAATATGTATGTTCGAAAAAATCTACATCTTTTAGAAAGATAAGTGACAGGCATAATTTTAACACTAGCAATAGAAACAAACTAGGTCAACCAAGTTTAAGATTGTCTAAAGTACAAACTTCTTTTATGGGGTACTGTGTAAAATTAAAAATCATTTTTATACAAATAACAACCGACTTCCAAAAAAAGTGAAAAATAACTATTTCGGAAGTCGGTCTGTGGTTTTGTATTTTCGTTTTTTGCCACCAACTTCCGAAATTAAAGTAATTTTTCAGTTTTTTTTTTGTAAATATATTTTATTTTTCAGATTTTAGGTGTGGTATCTACCCCACACAAATTCGTATATCACTACTTGATATTTAAATAACAGTGACAGGAAATTATTATAACATCATCTATATGCTTAGTGGAAAAATACGCAAAAAGCGTATAAAGCTTAATAATGAGTTGAATTATCCTTAATAGTGCGGTCAGATCTTGATCAAAATTATATGGGACCACAATAGAAGCACCAGCTTTCAAATAAAAAAAAATAATCATCAAAATCGGTTCACCTAGAAAAAAGTTCTGCGGTAACACACATAAAAAAAATACAGTCAAATTGAGAACCTCCTCCTTTTTTGAACTTGGTTAAAAATACCTTTCGATATTCTTCAATTAAATGAGAAGAAATTTAAGACATGCATTAAACGCACACTATGTAGACAAGCATATTATATGCTAGATGATTATATCGTAGATAAAAATGCTTGGCTTAATGCTGGTCCTGCTCTACAGCCACATGGGACACTCATTCATTTACAGGAACATTTTATTGTTTGGAAGAGATGCTTCGCTTTTTTGTTTCTGACATTATGATCCTAATGCTTATTGTTATTTTATCAAGTTTTAACTGTTGAATACTTCAATAGATATAATGATTTTTGGTAGTAAAATTTTATGCATCTCTCAAATATAAGTTTGGGATATAAGTTTTGGATATAAGTATACTTAAGTATAAGTATAGTGTACTTAGTATAAGTGTACTTTGATATAAGTTTGGGATTGTATATGTAGTTATCTGTTATTTATTGACGATAGTCCTCTAATTCTTGTGCAACCATAGCATTTTATTTCTTTCCATAAACACCACTATCTATAATTATGTTTTAACCAAATATCTAATCGATTTTATTATTATTTGTTACACATACATATCTATTTTTTATTTAAATATTTACACACACTATAAAACTGATTTACATCCGTAAGACGTCCTCGTAACATAGGGTCCAGTTGAAAACCAGCGTCAGGCACTAGTTGTCTGGCATTTATGCTGAACTGGGCCTATTTGGCGCAGCCGTGAGGCACCCAATACGGTTTTTAAGTTTTTTTTTAATTTTTTTGTTTTTGTTTTGTGTGAATGTTGTGTGCCTTAACCTGGGTAAAATAAATTTATTTCTTTCTTTCTTTCTAAATATATCGCAAACTATAGTTTTGTATAATTTAGTTTTTTTTTCAATTTTGTAATTATGAGTTTCAAGGATCCGATTATTACGTTATTATGATGTATGTTGACTTGAAAGAGCATGGCAGTTGAGACTATGTCATGCTCACTTAAATGTCTCACTGATGGTGGCGCGTGTGTTGGATCATTCGGTTCCCTACAAAATAGTTTTTTTTTTTTTTGCCTTTTCTATTATCTCCTTATTCAATACAACGTGACATTTACTACTTCTTACATTCAGTAACGCGAATCTTATGCATTTAGTCTTCTTCTCATTTAATAGCAAATTAATATGGACCTTGAGCGTAGCGTTATTTACGTGGTCTAGCTCGTGTGCATGTCTGTTTACTTTAAAAATCAGTGATTTGTCATCAGCATATAACACCATTCATTGTGGTCGGTTTTTTCAGTAAATGAAGTAAGTTATTTATCTTATTATATATGTATAATTTTTCTGTACGTGTGTTTGTCACTTATCTCCTCCTAAACGACTGAACCGATTTGGATGAAATTTTGTGTGTATATTTCAATAGGTTCCTGGATGGTTTGAAAAAACAATTACACGCGGTTGGTAGCACTGCAATCGGTTTGTCACCAAATTAGATTTGCTGTACAATTGAAATACATACTTTACATTACATAATTTTGAGCGGTACTTTTTATTAGGTACTTAGCTAGAAGGAATAGAAAATTATAAGTTACCCGTTTTTTTTTTATGAATTACTCCAATTCCCGTGCAATAAATACATGTAAAATGTTGATTAAATAAAAAGATTAGAGGTTACACGTAGACGTCATTGAACTAATATTTTTGTTTTTTTCTTATGAAATAATTTAGACATAGTAAACAGTGTGATATCAAAAAATGAGGACTCAACCATAGATTCGTTAGAAGTAATTATGGAATAGAAAAAGAAAAAAAGAAAAGAAAAGTATTTAATGTGGCGCTGCTTTTCCGGGCAGGACAACGTCTGCCGGGTCCGCTAGTATATACTTAAAAGAGGAACGGACCCAACATTGAGCCCTGCGGTACACCCATTTTGACTTTTAGACTCGAATGAATTCACACCGTTTATTTGAACTTGCTGCAGTTTTCAGCAAAATGTCTGAAAATAAACTTTTTCGTAATAAAATGAAGAAACCTATGTACATTTTTAATATCAGACATAATTGTGATAAAACTGTCTGCCTATTTTTTTGACATAGCAGAAATTGGCTCCCATAAGCGGAGCAGCTCTAACAGTGTCTTAAGCATGGTTGCGAGTCACTTGGACTGTGTTCACGTGGGTCACTGTTGTGCCGTCTCTCATGGAATGTCGCAACGGTGACCAATCGTTATTTATTGTATTGTTTTTGTTAAGTGTCTCTGTTTACTAACATAGTCGTAAGTTTTACTAACAATCTCGTGGAGCCTTGTTTACTCTAATAAAGAAAAATTCTATTCTATTCCATGGAACTGCGACGTTTCTGACAGGTACTGCCCACCGCGTCAGGGTCAGAATCATCCAAACTAAACTAACGATTTTATACGGTTTTGGCCGTAAAACTATGTGAAGGGTTTTGGTCGTGGGATCTCGCAACAATATACTACTGATCCCTAGGTTAAAAACAATTGCAGTATGAAACTGCTGTGTGATCCCAAAATTAAACAGTAAAATATTGCACAGGTATTTTTTGAACATAGGCCTCCCTTATGCACCCGTGACCCGCAACAGCAGCGGACAACCACAACCTTTGTTAAATAATAAATTAATAGGCACCTGTTGGGCCACCACGGAAAGCACTTCAATGTCAATGCGGTTGAACTCGTCGAAACACGCCCAAGCTCCGGACCTTGAACCAAAAATATATCTACTTATATAACGTCTAATAATAATTATAAGTATAATCAACCTATAATGTTCCCACTGCTGGGCCACAGGCCTCCTCTCTGTGAGAGTGAGTAGGCCATAATCCACCACGCGGGCCCAGTGCTGGTTGGCAGATAACGTCTACAATGACAGTGTAAAACAGCTGTATTTCATTTCGATACTTCCGAATTTCTCTCTTATATGTAAGAAATCCGCAAATATCGAAGAGAAAAACAGCTGTTTCATATATTTTGATGCGGTAGTTGTTGCATTTTTATTCCTGCCATGTTATCGCTCTACCACCTTAAGTTGACTGGTAGAGAATGGCTAAGGCATCTGCATGAGGTCCGCTTATGTAGCCTTAGCACCATATTAATAAACGCGGAAAAATGATAACCAGTTAATTTAAACAATAGAATAATTAGTAATAAATTCTAGCGTGTGGCACTCGTGGGTTGTAGGTGAAAATCAGCGTCAGGTCACACCCTTGGCCCTGGCGCACAGGCAACTGAAGGAACACGGGCGGGTTTTAGTCAGTAAGAGTCTGACACGCCCTCCCGCTCCGCCCGGAGCGGGAGAGGTCATTTGACGATTCTACACCCAAAAAAAAGAAATAAAAAAAAGGTGGTACACCTTGTGTTGTCATTTAACATTATGCTGAGCTGAGGCTCTTTTGACGTTATACCTACATTGTAATCGGTTTTTTATCATTTTTAGAAGTATTTTTTGCTATACTGCCAATAAACACAATTCTTTCTTTCGGTCAATAAACATAATTTTTTCGAGGTGTATGTTTAGCATAAACTTTACTCCGCCTTTATTAATAGCCATTATTAATAAACACGGAGATAAAGTTTAATTTAAAAAAAAATAGGGGCAGTCTATGGGGACTGACGGTAGAAGTGAAAACGCACGGAGGTATATCTATGTACTTAAATACACAGTATACATGTAGCTCATGGGAAGCGTGCGGTGACGATGACGCGAGTTCCATGATTTTTGTTCACCAAAAAGTGGTCAACTCAATAATTTATGTTGAACAGCTGATCCATATTCATCAAACCATAAAGCCATCAAACTATAAAGTGTGGCGAGTAAAATTACAAAAACAAAAATTATGTACAAGATTATGAACATTAATAAAAAATAAAAATAAAATAATATAGAATAGTCAGTCTGTCCAGATATTTTTAAAGCTGACTGTGCTTGTACTGTCTTACTGTGTACTTACGCAGCCAGGCCCTTGAAGAACTTCCCCATACCCATGAAGTCAAGCTGATCAGAACAGTTGAATACGACGCACTGCACCGCCAGCGCCTTCGCTAGATCCTGTACAGAATAATGAAGAAATGTTTGTTTCGAATGTTTTGACAAAACATCGCCTTTCCTGACGAAATCTTTCTCGCTTATTTTTTATTAATTACGGCAAAGATACATTAAGTATCCATACTTAATAATAATAGCGAAAGTAAGTATTTCTGCCGGTCTGTCTGTCTGTTACCTTTCCACGGCTAAGCGGATTTGGGTGAAATTTAGTAACGTGTAGACGTGAGTTAGGGCATAGGATACCCTTTTTTTCGAAAGTACCTTACTTACCTTGGGATAATTTACGACCTCCACACCGGCGAAGCCGCGGGCAAAAGCTAGTGTTACATACATCAGTCCTATTATGTGTTATATCATTTGATTCCAATAGTAGGTATGGTAAAAACCATAGATTTAGTATTCAACTAGCGTTAGATGGGCAATGTAGTGATGAGTGCGAGAAAAAATGACACCAGTGTGCGTGTGTAGTGTATGTGTACGATACAAAAAGTGCTGTGCTCACTAGCCGCCTCTACTTCAATTATCGATATTGATTGCAGTGTCTTCTTATCTCCTGATTTGAAGCAGATACAGATAAAGTGAATACCTATGTTAATTTTTAAAGGAACAAAAATAAAAGTTCGAGTGCGAAGCGAGTTTTTTTGTTAAGATTCCAAATTCAAATCACATTATTGACCAGCTGGTTATAATAAAATTTTGTATAATATTATTGCCCGGCTAGACCCCAGGATTATTATGACTTACTGTAGGTTAGGTTTGCATGACATTTAGTTGGACATTACCGAGCAGATGGTGTGAACAGTACTTTATTGTTTACCTTGGTTGTCTCAGTCTTGCCGGTACCGGCGGGCCCGGCGGGGGCTCCACCGAACTTGAGATGCATCGCGCACATGAGAGTCAGGTAGCAGCGATCCGTCAGTGGTGTTATCACCAGACGGCCGCTGGATTGGAAAGACAGAAACATACCATAAACAACGTTACGCCAGCATTCCCCAAAGACTTGGGAAGAGGTGTATCGTATACCTATACACCTACATTTCGCAAATATGTTTAAATTCCATATAATAAGGCACGAGCATATTGACATCAATTGGCCAGAAATCTATTTATCTGGGCTGCTACTGCTGAGAAATTCCTAGTGGGAAAAACCCAATAACACTTTGCCCGACTGGGGAATTGAACCCAGGACCTCATGCTCAGCACTAGTTCATGCGGCCACTGGACCAATGAGGCAATAAAACAACTGAACAGTAAAGCAAGCTTTTGTCCCAATCGTAAATGTAGAAAATACTTTTATTTCATATGTGAAGTGTCAAGTGACTTTTTTAAGTTTAATAACGAGCTTCTTCGACCACATATGGACTATTTTGAAGACACGTGAATCCGGAGGCCAAGGCGTATAGGGAGACGACCTGAGCGCCTAGACAAAGTAACATTCGAGTAGCGATGACGCTAGTAGAAAACCCAAAAAATGTATGGGTTTAACATAAGCTTTCGAAATGTCACCTGAGCATAGGTCAACGAATAGAAATTAGCTAGACAATTTTAACATCGTTCGATTCTATGAAGCGAATCGACAGCGTCGAACGATTACTTCCATAGAGATGCGTAGCCAAGTGGCACTTTTTAACAAGCGTTATAGGTAGTTTTCAATTCGTATGACGGAAACATTAGCGAAAGCGATAGCGATTGTAGAAATTGAATCGCTCCGAAGCGAATGTCATTTATCTAGCCCTCTGGGAATCCAAAATGACGCTGAAAAATTTATGCGAATAACAGTCCGTGCCGTGGTATATGCGAAAAGTTAAACATACAAGACATTTGATTAATTTTACTCGTCAGTCGATGATGCTTTTCTTCGTTTATGCGATGAGTCTGTTTTGACATGCAAAATGACATGCAGACTGCATATGCATTGAAAAATCCTCCTACATCACTTTCGTACATTTTGTATGAGACATCGCACACTATAGGCGGTCTGCACCGCGCTTTTTCGTATTGAATGCGATGCACTGCGGCCTGATGCAACAATGTGCGCTTAGCTTAACGTACCTGTTTCCCAGATATTCATTCTGGTACGTA
Organism: Griposia aprilina; assembly: GCA_916610205.1. NCBI lineage: Eukaryota > Metazoa > Arthropoda > Insecta > Lepidoptera > Noctuidae > Griposia > Griposia aprilina. Next base: position 3,906,357 of record OU744285.1, on the reverse strand, counting down.
AAGACGGAGTTCAGAGCCTTAACATCGCAGGTGTTGAGGCTGAACTGGCGGTAGTATCTGCTTGTGTCCAGTGTGGTCTCGTCTTGGTAGATCTCCGGCGTCTCGTCAGGATTTAGTGGCCACATCGGCTTCACTACCTGATAGTACCTGCAATTATTTATTTCTTGGTTGATGCTTGTTTTGAAAAGAAAGATTACTTACAAGTAAAAAAAGCGAATACCTACTATATATTTATTACGAACAGAATTACCTTAGCCGTGGTTGTGTGAACTTCAGTAAGTTCGTGCGTTATTACAACGCGGCTATACATTGATTCTCCGCCTTTTAAAGGTACATATTGTCTTTTAACAATAAATATTTTTCTAAAGTGACACTATTCTTATTGTTTGGGAAAATACTTTTGATAAGAATTACGTCATTCTGCTGCACTGCCCAGAAAACTTGGTTCGTCTACAGACCATACCAGGTCTGCGAGTACCATGTATCTATCAACATAAATAATTCATCTGTTATTCCTAAATTTGCAAAAACTTTATACCTACCTATTGTATTAAAGTAATTTTAAACAAAATATTGTAAAACCATTTTTTTAAGAGTACTGAATGAACTATGGAGTTTCTTCCCCATTTTTCTCCATCTCAAATTATAGGTATATTCTGGAAAGGAAATCAATTCTGTTATTTTCTTGTTATTTGAGACGTTCTTAACTGCCTTTTAATGTTCTAACGGGTAGTTGACTAGATATTTGTTTTCATAGATTTTTCGATGCCTAGAAAAAAATTAAGCCAAAGAAAAAATAAACTTAAATATCTTAAAAAACGTTGAAGTTGTATGTGTTTTAAAGTCTGCTAGCACTGCTGCGATCTGACGTCACAGCACAGGAACGCCACAGTAACTTCGCGCCATTCAGTACAATGACCGTTTTGCGTAACGAGGATAGAAGAATAATTTCAAAAGCGTGCCACTTCTCCATTTTTCCACCGCTTTTATACATTTTATCGCAAATCGTCTTAATCAGTAACATCTTTAAAATAAGTAACAATTCTTGTATAGGTATTTTTGACAGAAGTCAAATACCCTATTGAAATATACGATTTGACTTTGACTTTGACTGACCGCAGCTGACAGATCCACTGGAAGTCGGACATGTTGCGCACGTTCTCTTCGACAAGAGTGCGGGTGACGTCACGAGCGTGCACCTCCACCACGATGAGCGCGCACAGCACCTCGCGCTGGAAGTACGTCAGGTCGCCCTTCACCAGCGCGCGCAAGCTGTCCAGCTGCCAAGCGACCGAGTGTTACCGCGACAATATCTGATCGCGCACTGGATTTTCAACTTTCGGTACTCGGCCGAACATTGAGAATCCCACAAACTTAAAAACATATTAGGTAGTGGTAATGATGGTGGTGATGGTATTACTTTGGCGCAACGCTTTATAAGAGTTAAAATGTTAATTGCTTAACTCTAAAAAGTCTACATTAACTCATTTTACCCAACTAAACGTACAAGTGGGCCCTTACGCGTTTCGCTACTAAAAAGTAACACCAGAATAGTAAACCTGATATTTGTGTTTTTTTTTAGAGTTCGGAACATAGCAGTTCAATCGACGAAACATAAAATAGAATCGTATGTAATCCGAACAAAAATGAATCCCTTTTACATTACATCACGATTACTTCCTTGTCTTTGAATTTTATAATGTAACATTTCATTTCAATTTCATTTATCACCTGCTTCAAGTTCTCGTCAAAGAAGTTCTCCATGCGGTACTCTTCGATGGCGTTCTCGACGCCGGCGGTCCACGCGGTCTGCGACCCCGCGATCACGACCTGGCCGGGCCAGTTCAGCACCCATTCCGCGCGAGGAATCTCCCACAACTCTTTGAGGCCTTCGATCAGGGTCAGCCGAACTGGGGAAAAAAGCAACACTATGCACAGCGAGTAACAGATTTTGAGAGAGTTTATTATAAAAGTAAGTGAAAACAAACACTTTTAGGGTTTCGCACGTCTGAACGAAAAAACAGAACCCTTATAAGATCACTCGTGTGCCTGTCTGTCCGTCCGTCACGTTGAAATTTGGTACACATATTAATTTCTGTGACCCAAACACCGTGATGTAACGGAAATAAATAAATTTTGAATATGGTCACGTTTGAGGGGCAAATTTGAGAACAAAAAGTTTGGTAAACTGTACCGTGTGCAGGGTTGGCATGTTTAAAACAAGTTGTTTAAAACATCTGTTTAAAACAGTTTAAAATAAAACATCGATTTTTATTAGGTGTTTGAAAATTACAAAAAGTAAAAAAAACTGTTTTTTTTTCAACCCTGACCGTGTCACATATCAAATAAAAACGCTTGTTGTTAGGGTCCCAATTTTTTTAAATAATTATAAAATAAATAAATTTAAAGTTATTTATGAAAGATGAATTTAAGAGAAATGGTAAATTTCTTAATATTTTTTATTTTGTTCTTGGGATAGTTGACATTTTCATCGTACGGCACCCTCTCCACGCGATGTTCAACTCGCACTTGTATGGTTTTTTCAACACATTTGCTCGAAAACTGGCTCTTATTACACACGGTTTTTAGGTTCACAATGCAGTGTATTCAACACGCTGGTCTTTTACTTTGCTTGCCCGCTCTAGGGCTGGAATGAATGCCACAGATAACAATACACTTACAGGATGTACGGGTCACCGACAAGTAAACTATTACCATGAATTTCGTATACGATTCCAGGTCCAGTTTAAATTTATGTCGATTATTTAAAAAACAAATCAACTTAGCAGAATAATAATAGAAAAAAGTAGTTAGATACTTGCAAGCAGTATGACCGTTTCAAATTTTACAAACCTACCAACGGAATCTTTAAAATCTACTAAAAAATACTAAAAAGAAAATTCAATTATACCAAAATTCTACTAAAATTTTTGCTTCATATTTTGAAAATATTGCAAATATAATATATCTTTTTTAATCAAAATTGTTTATTCTAAATCAATAGTGTTCGGGATAAATATCCGAACGTAATTCGGTCGCGTCATCGTAAGCCAACCACAGCACAGCTAAATAACGCGATAGCTTGTTGTGATTGGCCCGTTTGTTCCAGCCCCCTTTTCTTCGATCGCTGTCTAAAAAAAAAACACATTCGCTAACGACCATTGTAACTACAACTTGTCTTTTTCATTTAACATAAACCCATAAGAAAGCCCAAAAGGTAGCAGCTAAGCAAGCAGATCAAACACAACAGAACACATCCAAACATTTGGACCTTGAGAGCCTTATTTCGAGGATTTGAAGCATCAAAGCCAAATAAATCGTCGTGTCAAGCGACCTTAGGACTGCCAAGCTGCTGCGACCACGCAGGCACATAAAGACGAGCGAGATTACACTTAGAAGCGCAGATTCAGCAGCATATTCACGCAAGGGCCTTCAATCTTACTGATGTGAAAGGCCAATAGAAGATTTGTAAGAACAAGCGGACATACGGACATTTCTTTCTTTGATGGCGTGCGAACATGGAACCGGTTTGTTGATAATCTTTCTTATCTTCGCACTATCAAAGTTCCACGACACGTCTTTCAAGTGATTCTATTCGGACTGAGTTACACATTTTTACAGACGCTTCACAAATTGTATATGGCGCGTGCGCTCATGTACGTAGTGTAGGTATTAGTAAGGTGACAGTGATATTGCTTTTTTCGAAAGGTAAAGTAGCTCCCTTGAAACCCGTTAGTATACCGCGTTTGGAACAGTGCGGTGCGTTGCTGGGTGCTAGGCTGTTTGACAGGATTAAGGCCCTACCTTGAAAATAAATAATTGTTTGGTGGGCGTGGCTTATTTGCCCCGCACGCAGGGAGTGGCGGTTCTATCTTCCTTGGTCGGTCGCCACATCATCGCTACAAACTTATCTGACAGTGGCCAAAAGTGGAATTAACAAAATTACTGACCGGAATTTAAAAAGGTTCCTTACTTAGCATGAGCTTTGGCTAAGCATTATTCTTGTCACTGTCGCACAACTGTCAATCTAAAAGTGCAAGACAAAGACGGAAAAATATCCAAGAAAAATGTGCGTGCTAAGTAACGTTAATTTATCCCGGTCTGTGAAATTTTCGCACTATGTATCTATGGAGTAGACAAATAATACAAAATATTTAATTTATTACATACACGGTGACATTTTAATCACAGTTTTGCTAGAACAAACGTTATTCAGACCATGGTCTGCTACCATTCTACAGCATCCTTTAAAAAAAAAAAACGTAATTGGTTTTCGAAAAAAGACAAAAAAGACAAAGTTAAAAAAGTCGGGTTTATCGTTACTCCCTACAACACAGACACCGCGGCGCTCGCATCTCAAAGTACAATTGCAGCATGGCGCGCGGCTTATGCGCGAGACAATGCATTGTTTACAGGGAAATCCCAATCTGGGAATCTCCATAAACGAAATTTAGTTAGTTTTTTTTTGTACGTCTTACTAGAAAATACCAAATTTAAAAGTTATTTAAAGTGTCTATTGTTCTCAAACATGTTGCGTAATTAGGCCTGGTCTGTCCATAAAAGGAAACAGTCATGTGTTTACTATCGGTTCATAAAAATCTTTTGTTTACAAGCCATGTGTAAGTGCCGGAGCGCCCCGTGGTGTGCCGACAAAAAATGTTCCAGGACAAATTAAAAAACAAATAACAAGTCAGAGATCAAACTTACTTACTTACTTACTTACTTTATAAAGAGAAAATAAAATCGAATAAAACGATAACAACTTACAACTTATTTACCTAACAAACATAGCTTTCACAGAACATGAGATAATTTGACATGATCACCCTGTTTCATTAAAGATTTCGGGACTGTCTCCATTAAGGAGTTTATAGCACCATGCATGCGACACAACAGGGATTGCGCGCGCGACACAGTGCGGCAATGGGATGTGGCGAACAGTCGGTATCGGTTATGGCTTGGTATGGCTTTAGCTATGGTAAACTTTGGTACTTAGATTCTGGCTATGCACGACGCAGGCGACGCACCGTACCGACGCGGACGGTGCGGCACGGCGAGGTGGCTGACCTCTAATTTTATAATTTCGTTTTAGGTGCGAACTTACGGTAGGTATTATCAGACGTGGTTTTAATTCTGTCCTATAACTAGGAACGACTACCTATTGTATCTACCGTGACATTATTATGTAGGTATTATTTATTTATTGGAATATTACAGAAACATGACAAAAACAAAACATACCATGAAACAGGGTTAGCTCCGCGTGCACCAAGACAACATTGTCTCCAATTTTGCTTGAGAGTACATGCGCCTAGCTTCCGCCAGATTGTCATCAGCAATTGAGTAAAAACGCACAATAACCGACCACTCCACACTCGAATAATTAGAACTCATTTTCACAAAAAACGCGCGATGCATGCCTGTGACGTAAATACATCGGATGCATACGCGTCGCTCACTCGAGACATTTCGGTAGACTGTTTATGTTTATTGCCCGGGTGGTTCGAGCAGCCCGCGGCATTCGACAAAAGAAATGGGCGGAGGGATACTTCGCACGATTGCTTGTCATTGGCTAATGTTTTATTTGCATTTCGGTCCGCATTGGCCGGAAATCTTTGTAGTCCACGTGGACTACCGCGATGAGTACTGTGATGTTACGGTTAATGTTTGAACACTTTTGAGCAACATATGTCTAATTTGAGAACGCCTAGTTTAGTTTGTTTTAATAACATATTTGATGCTGTAGAATGGTAGTAGACCATGGTCTGAACAACGTTTGTTCTAGAAAAACGGTGATTCAAATGTCACAGTGTATATTGTACAACATGAAATTAAAAATAGTTAATTAATCTTCTTTATTTATATAAAATGGATATTGGTATATAAGAGATTGATAAACTCCAACACCGTTTCACCGATCACAATACACTGGCTTGGTAAATGACAATTAAACTATTTTTTTCACTTACCTATTATTACATACGTTCCTTCAATAACGTAATACTCTCAATTTTTCCATCGTGTCCTACTTTTCAAGTAAATGTTTGTTCACCTTACAAAAAAAGGACACACTACTTGTTCAGTTTTCTTTTTCAAGACTGACCTTAAGGTACTTGTAAGCATTCCATTTGAACTATAAACTGCATATTAATTCCATGCAGTGTAATAAATAGATTAAAGATTTTCCTGCATAAGCTAGGTACTCCAGAAAGTTTTGTACACCTAGTTTTGTAAAACAAAATTTATATTTATGCCAGGCTCTATGTTAGCATGTGTGTGTTGTGTGTGTGTTATGTTGTCATTGTACATGAACTAAAATTAAAATGGAAGTTATTTACATTTTCATTTTCATTTTCAAGTTCGATTTCGTATGGCAGTGGTAATCTGTATGATTTATGCCCTAATCACATAACATATACTTTAGAAATTACTTTACGTTACTCCGGTTATACGATAACCGAAAACGATGTTATTTTGTTACTATAACTTGTTTATAACATTTTAATTTAGATTTTTGTCGTAGTTGGGTTTTAGTTTTTAACTTGGCTTTTTATTTCAATTATTGTGGGGTTAGGGCTCATTGAGGGTAAGTAGCAAATGGAATTTGATAACAATAATTTGCTAAGCAGCCTTCATAACATTTTAGAAGGATGTTTAGTGTTATTGAAAACAGTCTGAGTGAAACATAATCGTTTTGATCTTATTTTGGGTTTAGTTATACATATCCAATATATTTTCAGAAAGTAGTCTTTAAGACCTTTTATTAGATACCAAACACGATATATTTATTTTTTCCTCGGTAACACTTCACATCCGCTATTAGCTGCCATGTTGAATTTTATGTGACGTCATGTAGCATATAACCCGCGGGACAACGTAATGCTTTCAAAGATATCTCGTTTGTCCAAAAATTATGAGGAGTTATGAGGAAACAATGTATATAGCTTGTTAAAATCAATACCATCCTTCGGCTTTGCCGTAGGCGGGTAAGAACTCACATTTTTTCACAATTAAAACCGTCTCCATTCATTTTTTGTGCTCTATCACCTGTAGTGACAGACAGTATTTGACATATTGATGTATTTTTGACGTATTTCAAACTTAAAAACGAATAATTTATTTGAGCGTATTTCTTTACGTAAACGATTATTATACGTTGTACGTATAAAAACAGACGTTCTTCTCTAGAAAATAGAATGCTTAGGTACCCAAAATTACTTTACAAGGCGAGAATAGATTGCTGCTGGTAATGCTTTAGTGAAAGTGATGAATTCGACTCACTATTACCATCATCTTATTGCTATTGAATGTGTTGATGCTATTGATGCCCTGTGCAGACAGCAGATACTCCTAACGTTGAAGGTACTGTTCAGTTTTGGTTTTTTATTTCTTTCCATTTTCATAAATAATTTGAATGTCGTCACAAAATAATAATAGAAAAATAATGTTATATTGTTCACAGTCGCAAGAATACACACACACAGAGTCTAAATACTTATTCAACACTAACTTTTTCTGTAAACACAATTATTTAAATCACGTAAATTAGATCGCACCGATTTGCAAAAAAGTGACATAGATTCTTCCTCAATCAGCCCGATCGGGCGACTGATTTATGAACGAACGTGAGTGATGACATTACTTTTGATAGGCAAAATAATGTCCGTTTCCACCGCGCGGCCTACTCATAAAATTTGATGAAACTTTGCCACGAATTAGTGGTAATTTGTTACTATACACACCTCTTTTTCTGAATTTGTTGCAAAAAAAAACGAAGACGCTACGACCAAAAATAGTTGGCCGCTAGAACCGCCACTTGCCGTAGTCACCGCCTGTTATTACACAGGAACTAAATAATGCAGATAGGTGAATGATGCATCAAAAGAAAGGTCTTAATTTGTTGTATTTGTTGCAAAAATAAAAAAACCTCAAAACGTATATAAACAAAAAGTTATGCTATATTTAGTTCCTAGGTTATAGGTAAGTAGGTATCTCACCCTAAATATCAAATTAATAGAGGCTTATGTGTATGGTCAATTAGTTGCTAATTTGTTGCAGCGAATAAATAAGAAAAATACTAGAAAAATGGTTCAGTAATTTGTTAAGAGTCGATTTTAGTTGGCCGCTCGGACGGCAATGTGCCTAAAATACAATGGCGTTTATTTCGTTATTAAAAGTAGGTTCAAGCTTAGGTATAGTACTAATCGACAGATAACGTAACCTAGTTTGGATAAATGTGGCGAAAATAACGGTGAAATTCATATTTTAGGAGATATTCACTGAAATATAGTAGTATGAAACTGTATTAGAGTAGGGTGACCATGATTACAAAAGTACGAAGGCATGTCTTTAAAATATATTAGATAGAAAGGTATCCTATTTACATAAGGTATCTATATTAGTTTAAACTAGCTACCTATACTTACATCTATACTAATCAATTTATCAACCTAACTTTTGTATCTTTTGTTTGTTTATTATAATTATGTATTATTATTGTAGTCTGTTTGAAAAAATATGCGGTTCGTTTGCGGCCTTATATATTTCTATTGTTCTTAATTATTTAAAGTATTTACTGATAAAAGTTTGGTTTCATTGACTTTCCGCAGGTGTTTTATGATGGGAACAATTCCAGAGAAAGGATCTCTTTTGTTTCCAAACTATTGTTTGTTAAATAGTACATTTTGATACAAGTGAAGAAATTTTGTTACTTCATTCGAGGCGGAATACACACACACACACACGAGCCATAGGCGAGGGTGCTAAGGAACTGAGAACTGCAAAAACAAATGTCCACGTGTATCAAACGACGTTTTACAATACACTTTTGAAGAAATAAAATAAAAGAACGAAAAATATTTTTGTCATTACTACTCATTACTTACATAAATAAGACTGAATTTGCTTTTTTTCCCACGCTTTACCTTCGCTGGTTAAAGGAGAGGCAAAGGTATAAAGCCGCTAAACAGCCTAATATAAAAAAATAGTAAATTCAAATATTTTTGAGTTTAGAACACAAATAAATGTTAATTTGTTCATAATTGTATTTTTTTTTAATAATCCTGTTTTTTGATGATATTCTACTTATAAACATAATTTAAATATTCCAAAAATGATAGCACCGTACAGACGCATATCTCTTTGCCGAGATTTAAAAAAAAACAATCTCCGCCGACTAGTGGCATTGAAGTATAGGTAGTATCTGTGGCAATTTTTATTTCCGCACACGTGTGGTAAATGAAAATAACGCACGCGTTTGAAATACATTGCATGTTGAACCTAATTGTAGTGCGATAAGAACCAGTTTTCGAGGAAGTGTATTGAAGAATATTTGTCGCAATGTCTGAATATTGTCACTGAATGACACTGAATATTGTCAATGTCTGAATACTGAGCTGAATTTTGAGGTGTGTGCTCGTTCGTATTTCATTCCCGTGATTTTCATACGACTAAGTTACCGAGATAATTATCATTAAATCCAGATGTGTCTACTTGTATATTGGATTTCCTAATGTAGAACTAACCACCAAAAAGTGTATTATAGAGAGATCCAAATCAAATGCGGTAAGTTTTATTTACAATTTCAATTCAGCACAGTATTCAGACATTGACAATATTCAGTGTCATTCAGTGACAATATTCAGACATTGCGACAAATATTCTTCAATGCACTTCCTCGAAAACTGGTTCTTATCGCACTACAATTAGGTTCAACATGCAATGTATTTCAAACGCGTGCGTTATTTTCATTTACCAACACGTGTGCGGAAATAAAAATTGCCACAGATACTACCTATACTTCAGTGCCTCTAGTCGGCGGAGATTGTTTTTTTTTAAATCTCGGCAAAGTGATATGCGTCTGTACGGTGCTATCATTTTTGGAATATTTAAATTATGTTTATAAGTAGAATATCATCAAAAACCAGGATTATTAAAAAAATAATACAATTATGAACAAATTAACATTTATTTGTGTTCTAAACTCAAAAATATTTGAATTTACATTTTTTTTATATTAGGCTGTTTAGCGGCTTTATACCTTTGCCTCTCCTTTAACCAGCGAAGGTAAAGCGTTGGAAAAAAAGCAAATTCAGTCTTATTTATCTAAGTAATGACAAAAATATTTTTCGTTCTTTTATTTTATTTCTTCAAAAGTGTATTGTAAAACGTCGTTTGATACACGTGGACATTTGTTTTTGCAGTTCTCAGTTCCTTAGCACCCTCGCCTACGGCTCGTGTGTGTGTGTGTGTGTATTCCACCTCGAATGAAGTAACAAAATTTCTTCACTTGTATCAAAATGTACTATTTAACAAACAATAGTTTGGAAACAAAAGAGATCCTTTCTCTGGAATTGTTCCCATCATAAAACACCTGCGGAAAGTCAATGAAACCAAACTTTTATCAGTAAATACTTTAAATAATTAAGAACAATAGAAATATATAAGGCCGCAAACGAACCGCATATTTTTTCAAACAGACTACAATAATAATACATAATTATAATAAACAAACAAAAGATACAAAAGATACAAAAGTTAGGTTGATAAATTGATTAGTATAGATGTAAATATAGGTAGCTAGTTTAAACTAGGTTTAAAGAATCTTTATTCTCAATTAAAACATACACAAATGTCACTTACTTGAGAACAATAAATTAATGTTAAAAATTTTAAAAAGGTTTGACTTCACCTCTATGTACAGTTTCACAAACACGACCCACCCAACGCATTCATTTCTGTGAGGGTGTTTTACTTGCTGTTAAATACTGACCGAGGTGAATTTTGAATGCATTGAGTGAGTGTACATTTCTAATACTTGGTGGTAATTTATTATATAGTTGCACTCCTTCGAAAGTAACCATTTTTTTGCCATAATTGGTTCTAGTTTTAGGTAGCACTATTAGGCTCGCTCGTCGTGAGCTTCGTTGGCTGACTTGTCGATATTGAGTTAGTATAATGTTTGTGTGTATTTTTTTGTTAAGCACTTTATTAATGAATATACATGTATTATAGATATAGAGTTGCTTGATGTTCATTAATTTTGTATCACTATAGATTTTTGAAGTTGATGTTAAATAGGGATAGTTAAAAAGCATTTTTATTAATTTATTTTGCGATCGTTGAAGTTCTGACAGTTTTGTTTTCGTAGCACTGCCCCAGAGTTCAATCAGATATAGTAGGTGCGGCTTTACTAGTGAGTTATAGATGGTGTATCTTAGAATTCGCGGAATACATCGAACTATGTTGCGCAATGTCCCTACTAGTGTCGAGAGCTTGTTTTTTATATATTCAATCTGGGCATTCCACGAAAGAGTACTGTCTATTCTCAGACCGAGGTATTTTTCGCTTGTTTTTAGCTGCAGTGGTACGTCATTAATTTTAAGTGGATCAAATGGTGGAATGATTTTATTTTTTGCCTTAAATATTACATAGCAAGTTTTGGATATATTTATTGTTAAAAGATTAAATTGAAACCATGTGTATAGAGAATTTAAATCATCTTGGGCTAGTGTAATAATGTCGTGGATGGAAGAACCAAAGTAAAATAAACATGTGTCATCAGCATACAGGGTAAGGTGGCCATGTAGCTTTATTTCGGTGATGTTGTTAATATATATGAGAAAGAGCAGAGGACCCAGAATGGATCCCTGTGGAACGCCGCATGTTATTGGTAGCGCGTTACTTTGATCATGATTACCTAGTTTAACTATTTGTGAGCGGTTGGTTAAGTAGGATTTGAACATTTCTAGTGCACTTCCAGTGATGTTAATGGATTCTAGCTTTTTTAATAGATACTATACTAAACTAATATAGATACCTTATGTAAATAGGATACCTTTCTATCTAATATATTTTAAAGACATGCCTTCGTACTTTTGTAATCATGGTCACCCTACTCTAATACAGTTTCATACTACTATATTTCAGTGAATATCTCCTAAAATATGAATTTCACCGTTATTTTCGCCACATTTATCCAAACTAGGTTACGTTACCTGTCGATTAGTACTATACCTAAGCTTGAACCTACTTTTAATAATGAAATAAACGCCATTGTATTTTAGGCACATTGTCGTCCGAGCGGCCAACTAAAATCGACTCTTAACAAATTACTGAACCATTTTTCTGGTATTTTTCTTAATTATTCGCTGCAACAAATTAGCAACTAATTGACCATACACATAAGCCTCTATTAATTTGATATTTAGGGTGAGATACCTACTTACCCATAACCTAGAAACTAAATATAGCATAACTTTTTGTTTATATACGTTTTGAGGTGTTTTTATTTTTGCAACAAATACAACAAATTAAGACCTTTCTTTTGATGCATCATTCACCTATCTGCATTATTTAGTTCCTGTGTAATAACAGGCGGTGACTACGGCAAGTGGCGGTTCTAGCGGCCAACTATTTTTGGTCGTAGCGTCTTCGTTTTTTTTGCAACAAATTCAGGAAAAGAGGTGTGTATAGTAACAAATTACCACTAATTCGTGGCAAAGTTTCATCAAATTTTATGAGTAGGCCGCGCGGTGGAAACGGACATGCAAAATAAGGGATGGCGATAATGTGTGTGTGCTCGGAATAAAACAACGTATGTGCCAAAACGAAACGCCGTCTTTTTTAAATAAAAAGTATTATTAAAACAAAAACTGCTTTACTTAAACTTTAATACGATTATTCTCTATGTTTTATAGTAAACTCCAATGAATAACTCATAACCGTTACGCCTTAATGCTCAAAAAAACATAAACGTAGATAGAACTTTGCATTTTTTTTGTATCGAGAAATATTCATTATATCGTGAATTCCTTTTATAGGATGCTAGGAAATATAGTCATAAAACATACACCAAATTGTTAAATACCTATTACATATATTTAAAAAGGTACACTAAAAAGAAAAAGAACACTTTTTTCAATATATCACCTTAACAGATCACTTACTCGTAACTTTGATGGCGTCACATTTTGGACCGACTCGACTATCGTGTTAGGTTGGTTACGCATGGCACCTAATTTGCTTAAAACTTTTGTGCAAAACCGAGTCGCTGAAATAAACGAACTTACGAGTGTGTTTTCTTGCTTGGCGACATGTTAGTGGAAAGGATAACCCTGCTGACCTGGTTTCGCGTGGCGTGAGTCTTTAAGACTTGTCTTCATCCCCATTATGGTTGGAAGGCCCTAACTTTATGCACAGCCTTGACTTTGATAGCAATTTAACTTTGCAATTAATTCCGAATGTTAATGACAGCTCGCCTAAAGAGTTACCTGAACTCAAAGCAAATATTATGAACTCATTATTAACAAAAAACACTACACTCGGAACATTTTTTCTATGCAATAGGTTTTCGCATTTTAATCGCATGAGTCATGTCGCTGCATATGTACTACGCTTTACTCACAACAGCTGTGCGCGCAACAAAACAAATCAACTGACAGGTACGATCACTGTTATTGAGTTAAGACATGCCATTAGTACACTTGCACGATTATCACAAATGGAGTCATTTCCAGTTGATATAATTTACAAAAAAATGGAAAAGATGTCAAGTCAAGCGTTAGCCTTGCGAGTTTAAATTTATTTCTAGATAGTGCAAATATAATTAGAGTGGGAGGTAGGATAAAGAATGCGCCTAACTTTAATTATATATAGTAAATAACATCCGATTCTTTTGTCTTCAGAACATCACTTTACACTTCTATTGTTTAGGCACGAACACAACCAATCTATGCACTGCGGACTTAAGCGTTACTTTACCGTTTGCGTGAGAATTGGTGGCCACTGTCAGGTAGAAACCTAGCTAAGAAGGTGCCGCAACAATGTGTGATCTGTAAGCGTATTCGAGGTAAAACATTAACCCCACTTATGGGCAACTTGCCCAAAGAACGGGTAACCACTAGTTTTCCTTTCATTCGCACAGATGTAGACTACGCAGGGCCGGTGTTCATACAAAACCGAAAAGGCAGAGGCGCGAAACTAATCAAAGCATACATTTGTCTGTTATCTGTTACACGACGAGCGCAGTCCACTTGGAATTAGTTAGTGACCTCTCTTCTAATGCATACTTACTTGCGCTTAAGCGTTTCATTCCACGGCCCGGGAAGCCGTCAGAAATATTTTCGGATAATGGACGCAATTTTGTAGGCTTAAGTAATGATTTTGCTCAGTTTTTATTAAAATGTAGAAAAGATATTATAGACTACGCAAGGGGTCAACAAATTCAATTTTCTTTTATTCCCCCATATTCCCCGTGTTAACCGTGCGAACCTATGTCTACCTAATTTAATATATATATATATATTATTTGTATACCTTTGTTTAGTAATAAACTTATAATGTACGTTCGAGGAGCCTTGTCAGCGTGCGGGGGGCTGAAGGTGGGCGCGGGGCAGGGGAGGGCGGGCGCGCGTCGCGTGCCGGCCGAGCCAGTAGTCGTCGATGTTGTCAAGTTAGCGCGCACGTAGATCCTCCTCGTCCGCGACATTTTCGAAATTTATCTTTACTCTTGGTTTCGTCATTACCTCCCCTACAATCTGGTCTTCGAGCCGAATCTGCTAGACGTTTCATTCTCCACCGAAATCACGAGCTATGGTGAATACACGGAGCACAGCGAAGAAAAACAAAGAACTTTATGGCGAAATATCTAAGGGCGCTGAAGGCTTGGAAACTGCTGTTCAAGATGATTCCAGGCAACCAAACACTAAAATTGACCGTAATGAGAAAAAAAAGGACCCAAAACAAGTCTTAAAACCTATATTTATAGCCAAACAAAGTGAAAAAATAAAACTGAGTTCCAATATAGATCTACCCTCAAAGTCAGAAAAAACATCAAAGTCGAAATCTCTGTCAAAGTCCGCATCGTCATCAGTGTTAGCTAGAAGGAAAAGACTGGAATTAGAAGCAGCAGAAGCTAAGGCAAAAATACAAATGGAAATAATCGATAAAAGGTTGGCGGCCGGGTTGGCCGAGCTAGAAAACTAAGAATACAGTTCACAATCGGAAGGAAGAGAAGAAGGAGATCATACTAAAGTTGAAGTGGAGAAGTGGCTAGAACGAAGTCATCGCGAACTGGAGGCAGAGGCTGCCCAGACGCAGGATACAAAACTGGGCGACCTTCCCCTACCGCCGCTGGCGCAGCAAACACCTGCCCGAGGTGGCACTGACGGAACAGTTCACATGTTGGCAAGTGCTCTCAAAGATCTGGCCGCTGCTACCACAGCTAACGGATCGCATGCTCAAATGCTGAGCCGATTAAGTACACCTAAAGACTTACCTGGTTTTGGAGGTGACCCGTTGGATTGGCTGCAGTTCAAGCAAGCAAACGAACACTCAACAAAAGTATGTAACTTCAGCAATCAGGAAAACTTATGGAGACTACGGAAATGTTTACATAGAGCAGCTAAAAATGCTGTAACAGCGCTGTTAATTAGTGCTACGTGACCGGATGTTGTGATGTCTACGCTGGAGCTACAATTTGGAAATCCAGATATTATCATAGCTAAAATTATGTACGAAGTCAACAAGCTTCAACCGATGGCCCAGGAATATCCCAAAGAAATAATAACGTTCTCTGTGAAAGTAAAAAACTATATCGCTGCTGTGCACGCTATTGGTCAAGATGAGTACCTGAAAGGAACAAACGTTATATCTATTATCCTGTCGAAATTACCTACAGTGCTTATCTCATAATGGGCAAACTACAGTTATCCAATCATTATCATTATTGGTCAAGATGAGTGGAACCTGAAAGGAACAAACGTTATATCTATTATCCTGTAACAGCTAGCATCTACGTCCGCGCGCTATGCGCGCGGGCATACGACTAACGCTGCGACGTTTTTTTTTTTTTTTTTTTTTTTTTTCCTATTGGGCAGCTCGTAGTTTTGACCACTAAGGTCCTGGCTACTTAACCGGGCAAACCTGTGGGTGCCTTAAGCTACTAACTTAAAGCCTCCAGCCAGGGGCGAACAATACTTAAATTTAAGTGACCGCACGCTAAGGGCACCCCCTGTGGGGTACGAACCTCGGCTTAGGGCATCACTGAGGGGAGGGCAGCAAGATGGGACAGGCTGGATCTAAATTATATTATTATTATACTGGGGAATTTAAAGCTACAGGCTCAGCTACGGCGCGGGCTGGCGCGTCGTCGAGCAAGGGTCGGGGGGGGGGACAATTACGTCGGGGGCGTCGCGTAGGACCTCGGCGGCGAGGTCGGAACGATGGCGGTCTGTGTTTGTGCACTGTACTGGTGGCCCTACTGCTCTCCTGGAGGAGGGTTATGGGGTCATCGGGGTCGGTCAGGGCATGCCTTGGACGGCGGGTACGACTAATGCGGGAGGGGGCATATCTGGCAGCCTCGACAACCAGAGGGTTGCGATGTAAGGCCGCGGAGTCGAAGAAGCGCTTGGAAATGCGCTTCATGAACTGACGGATAGTGGGGATTTTAAGGTCGAGATGGAGGATCTCGTTCCGAACGAACCAAGGAGAGCCGGTTGCCCTACGGAGGAACCGGTTTTGGAGGGTCTGCATCCTATGGATGTGGTGGGGTTTTGAGTGTGCGAAAACCACACTCGCGTAGGTCATGATGGGACGAATGCACGCTGTGTAAATACGCAATTTGCACTTGAGTGACAATTTGCTGCGTGCATTCAATAGGAAGTGGAGTCTACCGAGAGCGAAAGCGGCGCGCGAACGCGCCTGCTTTATGTGCTCGCCGAAAGAGAGTCTGTGGTCCAGAGTGACACCCAAGTATTTGGCTCGCTTCTCCCAAGGGATAGGCTTGCCGAACATGGTGATCGGACGGGGGGGGGTGGGGTTGAGTCTCGGTTTCGAAAATAGAACCGCTTGACTCTTATCGGGATTGACTTCGATTCTCCACTTCCTAAACCAGTCACCGAGTTGGTTGACTGTGGTTTGGAGAGTGCGAGATATCGCGTCGGGGCTTACGCCGGTGTAGTAAATGGCCGTATCGTCTGCGAACAGAGCCAACTGAGCCCTTTTACTCTTGGGGATATCGCTGGTGAAAAGCGTGAAAATGAGAGGGGCGAGCACGGAGCCTTGAGGGACTCCGGCGCGAATGGGGCGGGGGGAGGATAGCGCTCCTTCGATGCGGAATCGGAAGGTGCGGTTCGACAAAAAGTCTCGCAGGATGAGCACGAGACGATCTGGCACTTTAAGTTGGTATAGCTTATATAATAAGCCATTGTGCCAGACTTTGTCGAACGCTTTCGCTATATCGAAGAAAACAGCACCCGTCAACGAACCACGTTGGAAGCCAACGCTTATGTGTTCGACGATACTGTGGACCTGTTGGACGCACGAGTGTTGGGTTCGGAAACCGAACTGCTCGTTGGGAATGAGACCTTTCGTCTCGGCATAGTCTCTGAGACGCTTATAAATAAGCCTCTCATAGATTTTGCCTATGACATTGAGGAGACTGATGGGGCGGTAGCTGGAGGGAGCGGATTTAGGCTTGCCCGGCTTGGGAATGCCGATGACAGTGGCCTGTTTCCACGCTTGGGGGAAGATGTTATTGCTCATGGCACCATTGAAGATGGTGGTCATTAGCATGATCAGGTGGGCAGGGAACAGTTGGAACACCTTATTGGTCATTCCATCAGAACCGGGGGCTTTACGGGGCTTAAGGCCCTTTATGAGCTCTTGCACTTCGTCGGGGGTGACAGGAGGCAGAGGGCACTCGGGGTCTTCTACGGGGGGGAGGGAGGCTCTCCTTTCGACTTCGGCGTCGACCTCAGAGAGGTGAGCTTGGTCTACAGGTTGAGAGCTGGGCGAGCATTGGGCCTCAAGACTGTCGGCTAGGCACTCGGCCTTGTCGACATCATCGAAAGCGATGGTATTGTCTGGGCGGATCAAGGGGGGCATAGGGACTACTTCTCGGGATTTGAGTTTCCTCTGAAGCTCCCAGAATGCTAGGTGGGTAGGCTCAAGTTCGCTCAGCAACTCATCCCAGCCCGTTTCCCGATGCTCCGCTACACGTGTCCTTACAGCTCGCTGTAAGTAGCGCATATGGGCTCGGTTCGCGTCGCAGGGAAAGTTGCTGTACGCACGGACAGCCGCGTTCTTCTCAGTCATCAGTTCACGTACATCGTCCGGCAACTTCCAGCGACGGTCGTCCGTCGCTGGAACTTCCCTTGAACAATCGTTCAGGACTGATTGTACGTGTCCAGTGAATGAGTCGATCGCGGCCGTCGTGTCAGCGATAGAGTCGAAGAGGTCGGGGATGGAGTCTAGGTGGGGGGACGTGTTGGATTTCAGGCGTTCGCTTACTTTCCTCCAGTCCGTTACCACTTTGGTGGAGGGGGGTTGGTCGGGGTCAGGGAGGCCTACGCGAGGGGCTAGCTTAAGCACAACTGGTCGGTGGTCAGATGATAGTTCGTGTATCACCTCTATAGAATCCAACCGTAGGTTGATATTCTTTAAAAGTGATACATCGAGCACGTCAGGGGTATGGTCAACCAAGTGAGGGAAGTGAGTGGGAGTCATCGGGGCGATGACATCAAAATTTAGAGGGGTGCAGAGGTCGAACAAGTGTCTCCCTCGGGTAGAGATTCTGGTACTATTCCAGGCGTGATGTTTGGCGTTGAGATCCCCCGCTATGATAACGGAGTCACTCAGGCCGAGGAGTAAGGTCAGGTCGTCAGTCAAGAGTTGGAAGTTCTCTGAATGGCTCGTAGGGGGGAGGTAGACCGATACCAAGGTGATCGGTTGGTGGCCTGTCATGCCTAGTCGGCAAATGGAGACTTCTAGTCGTGAGAGGGGGGGCGGGTCCAAAGGGATGCAGTAGAGGGATTTTCTGTAGTAAATGAGGGTGCCACCCTTGTGACACCGAGTCCTGTCGTTTCGAACAACCCGATAGTTCGCTATCGACGGCGTTCGCGTGTGGGGTTTTAGGAAAGTCTCCTGTACGAGGAGGACATCGATCTGGTGGTCGCGGAGGAAGATACCGATTTCGTCGCGCTGACCTTGGATGCCATTGGCATTGAAATAACCTAGCTTTAGGGATCGGGGTTTTAAACGCGAGAGGATTCCGTTATCCATTAGTGGGATTGGGAGAATTTACGAATGACTGTAACGCGTGCGTAATGTCCGGGTACGCGTTATATATGCACTGAATGGCATAAAGGTTACCGGCATTTCTGGCGGCAACGATTTCATTGGCCATTTGACGGGCGCGAGGGGTGAGGAAGGCAGTGAATGTGCCTGAGATCACGTTGAATGGATCCATGGGGTTGGGGCCTACAGCCACGGGTGTGGATGAGGAAGGAACGGGCGCGACTGGGGCGGGGGTGGTGGCTTTAGGAGCCGGGGGGTTAGTAGCGAGGGGCGCGGGTGCGCGCGAGGGCGCGGGCGCGGGTGCGGGCGCGGCCGCGAGCGCGTGTGCGCGAATGCGGGGGTCCATCTGATGAGCGATGAGGGGCGGAGGGGGGGGTTGGTTGCGTACCAGGGGCGGGAAGGCCTGTTGGTGCTGGGATAAATTCCAAGCGTTGGGTCTCTGGGGACTCAGACGCTCGGGAAGTTGAGTGGAGGGGGCTTCCCTTCCCTGACGAGCGTCCGTACGCTTCGCCAGTTTGGGATTCGTTGCCTTAGGGGCTTTGGGGCAGCCACGGTAGTTGGCTGGATGCCCGGAGAGGCCACACAGCACACAGCTGGGTGGTTCCGTGCATAGGGTACGGTCCTTTGGGCGGGAGCACTCGGAAGTGCCATGCCCACCCAGGCACTTGACGCACCTGGGTGTGGCATGGCAATTCTTTTGGGAGTGACCGTATAGTTGGCAGCGGTGACACTGGCCAACTATTCCAGTCTTGCGGGGCTTCTGGATATCGAATCCAGTGAGATGACAAAGGGACTTGATCTTGAAGATCGGGTGGTGTCCTTCGACGGGGGGGCATACAACAAGGACCATGTTGTATGGCTCGCCGCCTCGGGCACGGTGCATGCGGTGCACCTCGGCTACAGGGATGCCTTGTGAGACAAGGTCTTCCTTAAGATCGGAGGTAGCGATCTCCTTTGGGATCCTATTGATGACTACGCGGGTCTGACGGTCCTCGGGGAGGGAGTACGTGTGAAAGGACACACCACGTGCTCTGAGGAGCTTAGTAAGTTCCCTATAATCGTTAGATTTAGGGACTTGGACTTTGATGCCCTGCTCGGTTGAACGGGCACTGGTGAAGCCGATCCTGAGATCGACGCACCATTTGGACACTTCAGTCCATTTAGCTTTGTCTTGGATGAAGACAGGGGGGGGGGGGTGGGGGTGTTTTTGGGGTTGCTTTCAAGTAAAGCATTGAGTGCCGGGGGGGGGCTTAACGCGGGGGGGGGGGCCGGTCGTGATGGCGACGACGGGGGTCGGTGTCGCAAGGGTGGGCGGGGGAGTGACCGATTGGTCCCTAAGTTTGTTTGCCTGCGAAGAGGCGAAGTTCTTTTTCCTCTTGGAGGAAGAGGTGACGGTCTGGAAACCGTCATCCTCGGAGGAGGAGTTCGTCAGGGTTTCCGAGCCTGAGGAGTACGGGGAGACGGGGCGTCTAGTTGTTGTCCGATGGTCGGTTTCCATCGGTACGGGGGGGAGGGGGGCGGTTTGCACCGGGGGGGGGGGGCCTCTAGTGCATCGCTAAAGTTAGCGATAGCGGCAGAGTTGTCGGAAGGACAGGGGGTGGGGGGCTGCAAAGCAGCGAACTTAGCGCCATATTTGGCGATGAACTCGGGGTCCTTTAGGAGGACCTCCTTGAGGAAGGTTAATAAAATGGCATCCCCCATGGTTGGGGGGTGCGGAGCTATTTATTTGGGGGGGATGTTGGAATTTAAGATTCCAGCCTAAAAATTCCCTATGCCTAACTCCCCGGGTGGGTGTTCCCGGGGATGAGTTACCCTCCCTGTCGGGTATAGACAGGGAGGTGAGTACCTATGGTGAGCCTTAAGCTTGTAAACCCGTCGCCAGTCTTATTGTGCGAACGGGGCCCTGACAGTCTAGCGCGAAGGGTGTAGACACACCCTAGAGACACTAGGTGAGTAGCTGGGGAAGGAAAACTGTCACCAGAGCCGACTAGGAGATCCCCCAAGGCCGGTTAGCTCTGGGACCCGTCCAACTGACTGCCTCACCCTGAAAGGGTTCGGCGGGTGTGTTGGGACAACACCCCACTCGGATCGTTAACACCGCTAGGTATCCACCGAGGACCACGAAACTGTGGTTTTGCCCAGAAGGGGCCTAGTGAAGCTACTCACACAAACGCGCAGTTAAAGAAATATCACTTGCCTTGAAAAAGGCAGTTTTTGATTGATCACTTGATACGACCAATTAATTAAATAAATTTAATTAATTGTTCGACGATCGGATGCGGCCGGGGCGGCAGCGGGGGCGCTACGAGGTTCGCAGCGAGAAGAATTAAACTTCGACAAAAATCGAAAACGGGAGAGCGCAAGCACACAACCGTTCGCGACCGATGCCGAGAGTCTAATGTAACGCTGCGACGCGACCACACAGTACTTTTATATGGACGCGAAGCGTTCCGCAGTATTTATATGGCGAGCAAAATCGACCCGCTCATCTGCGATTGGTCTACGTAAATTTGTGTAGGTAGCGGTCCCACATATGATTAAATAACGAAATTGTAAATATAAACTAGCTCTTAAAATATAAGTTAATCAATCCGAATATTGTTTCATTACATCTCCTGACAACTGGTAAAGTGGTGACCCCGACGAACAGCAAC
This sequence comes from Griposia aprilina, assembly GCA_916610205.1. NCBI lineage: Eukaryota > Metazoa > Arthropoda > Insecta > Lepidoptera > Noctuidae > Griposia > Griposia aprilina. The sequence goes on along the minus strand of OU744285.1, from coordinate 3,884,626 downwards.
AGAATGGCAACCGACGACGAAGTAGCGACCGTCTCCTTAAAGTCACGCATACCGACGTTTTGGCGTGACAAACCACTGCTCTGGTTTGCACAATTTGAAACAGTGGTCAACCCGCAGAAGCCCGGCGATGAAGCAAAGTTCAGCCTGCTTGTAGCTCACCTCGAGAAGACGGACGTCGAGCAAATAAGCGACATCATCATGAGCAAGACACGCGCTGGCCGCTACGAGGAGGCTAAGAAAAGACTGTTGTCCATTTATGAAGAGTCAGAAACAAAACAACTGCAAAAGCTGCTCACCGAGATGGAGTTGGGAGACCAGAAGCCTTCCCAGTTATTGCGTCGCATGAGAGAACCAGCACGTGACAAGATGCCCGATAGCACCCTGCAGATACTATGGATGAGACACCTGCCTGCCTCCACGCGTGCTGTGCTATCAGTCAACGAAGAAGCTACACTCGACGTGCTTGCAGCCATGGCCGATAAGATGCACGAGCAAACCCGAGAAGTCCATTCGGTTTGTGCATGCAAACAGCCAACAACATTTTCGTCACGACAAGAAAGCAATCACTCGCAGCCAGAGCCAGACCTTCGAGAGGCCATCATGCAACTTACGCGGGAAATCGCGGCAATGAAAACGGATAGATCAAGACCAAGGAGATCGTCATTCAGATCATTCCGTTCACGATCACGTTCACTATCCCAAGGCCGACCGAATACTTACCAGCAGACGTCAGGCGATATTTGTTTTTACCACGCACGTTACGGTAAAGAAGCACGCAACTGCAGATCTCCGTGCAAGTTCAAGCGGCAGGAAAACTAGTCGCGACCTTGGCTGCGACGGGACCCGAGGTTAACGAAATATCACCATACCGTCTACACGTTTGCGATTACCAACATCACTTGAGATTTCTCGTGGACACCGGAGCCAACGTGTCAGTAATTCCTAACACGAAAGGAATGAAACGGGCGGACGAAGTGTTGTATGCAGCAAACGGCACCCCGATACACACATACGGCGAGAGGAAGCTGGAACTCAACCTTGGTCTGCGTCGCCCCTTATCATGGCAATTTATCGTGGCTGCCGTGAAACGACCGATCTTGGGCGCAGATTTCTTGCGCCATCACGACCTTCTCGTCGACCTACGTGCCAGGAAACTTGTTGATAAGAAAACAGGACTGGCAATCGACGGTTGCATTGCAAGCAGCGTATCTACCCCCACTGTGCTGACGATCAACCTCACCGACCCGTACCACTACCTCCTTCAACAGTACGCCGAGATTACTTCCCCGAACTTCAACAACATGAAGAACAGCGAAGTAGAACATCATATTATAACTCACGGACCGCCTGTGTATAATAAAGCACGACCGTTGCCGCCACACAAATATCAAGCAGCAAAGAAGGAGTTTCAAGTCATGCTTGAACAAGGAATATGCCGACCATCAAAGTCACCTTGGGCAAGTCCACTCCACCTCGTAGAGAAGAAGAGCGGCGAATACAGACCGTGTGGTGATTACCGAAGATTAAATGCCGTCACCAAACCGGATCGGTACCCAATACCCCGACTTCGTGATTTCACATACCATCTCGAAGGGATGACAATCTTCTCAAAAATTGATTTAAGAAAAGCCTATAATCAATTGCGAATACGGGAAGATGACATCGAGAAGACTGCAGTCATTACGCCGTTTGGACTTTTTGAATTCCCACGGATGTGTTTTGGTCTATGCAACGCTGGGCAAACCTTTCAACGACACATCAATAATGTTCTCGGTGACATGGACCACGTTTTCCCATTCGTCGACGATATTCTCGTTGCCTCACCAGATCAAGAAACCCACAGAAGGCACCTAGAAGATCTTTTCAAAAGAATCCAAGAACATGGTTTAAAAATAAACGTGTCGAAATGCGTATTCGGGCACAAAAAACTGGAATTCCTTGGCTACATATTGACTGAAGCCGGCATTCAACCCACAGAAGATCGTGTGAAGACAATATCTGACTACCCTGAACCTACCACAATTCAAGAATTACGACGATTCCTCGGTATATTGAACTTCTATAAAGAAAATATACCGCACGCTGCACATGTTCAGGAAAAACTATACAAATATCTACGAACATGCAAGAAAAATGACAAGACCGAGGTGAACTTCAACAGCGAAGACAAAGAAGCATTTCAAGCCTGTAAGAACAGCATCAAGAACGCCGTCACCTTATCACACCCTTCAGTTCACGCTCCATTATCACTGATGTGTGACGCCTCAAACACCTGTGTAGGAGCCGCGCTGCAGCAACGTGTCGGAAACAACTGGAGACCACTCGGTTTTTACTCAAAAAAACTAACAGAAGCGCAAAGGAAATACAGCACGTTCGACCGAGAGCTACTGGCGATCTACGAGGCAATACGGCACTTTCGACGCATGTTTGAGGGTAGAGAAATAACGGTTTACACGGACCACAAGCCCTTAACGCATGCACTACTGCGACTAAACAGCAAGACTGAAACACCGTTACGCACGAGGTACTTGCACTATATCAGTCAATTCACAATGAAGATATGCCATATTGAAGGAAAGGACAACGTTGTGGCCGATGCATTATCAAGAATCGAAGCAATATCCACTCCATCACCAATCGATTACGACGAGCTAGCTCGACTTCAACACAGCGACAAGCAAGTGACTGACATTACGAAAAACAAAACGCTCCAATTCGAACGACTACGTCCACTCAACGCAAGCAAGCCAATTCTGTGCGAAACTTCAAGTGGCCACGTACGACCTTACCTGCCACCAGAGCTACGAAGAAAAGTTTTCGACGCCATGCACGAGTTGAGCCACCCCGGCACCCGAGCAACTAGGAAGATGATCACACAACGTTTTTTCTGGCCAAACATGAACAAAGACGTCAGTATGTGGACCAAATGTTGTATAACCTGCCAACGAACTAAAGTGCAGCGACACACAGTTTCGCCGCTAGAAGAGTACCCACCAGCAGATCGACTGTCGCACATACACATAGATATCGTCGGACCACTACCCATATCAGATGGAAGACGGTATTGTGTTACCATCATCGACCGGGCAACTAAATGGCCAGAAGCATTCCCAGTCAGCGACATGGAAGCCAACACTATCGCCACGGCCGTCTACGAAGGGTGGATAGTGCGATTTGGTTGTCCAGAAAGGATCACAAGCGATCAAGGCAGACAGTTCGAATCACATTTATTCAAAACACTGATGAATAGAATGGGCATCGATAAAACTCGGACCACTGCCTACCATCCGCAGGCGAACGGAATGGTTGAAAGGTGGCATCGATCATTTAAAACAGCACTGACGGCACGCCTACATAACTCAAGCTGGACGCAAGAATTGCCAACCGTATTACTGGGACTTCGCGCTGCAATAAAAGAAAACACCGATGTGTCATCAGCAGAAGCCCTATACGGTAAACCGCTACGGCTACCCGGCGAAATGTGTGGAGAAGCGTCGATATACGCAAATACAAATACACACTTCAGCGACGTCATAACCAACGCAATGAAAAAGATGCAAGCGGTCCGCCGCAACACCGATCGCCGTGCAATGTTTATACATGACGACCTACATGTATGTACGCACGTATTCATACGTACCGATGCCTACCGCCGACCGTTGACACCAACCTACGAAGGTCCGTATCGTGTCTTGAAGAGACAGAACAAGGTGTATACAGTGATAATCAGAGATCGTCAAGTAAACATCAGCATAGATCGACTGAAGCCTGCATTCCTGCCTAACACCGAAGAAGCAGCAAGTCGTACAGGCGAACAATCGACATACGTCACGCGATCCGGCCGCACCTCAAGACCTACCGTACGTTTCGCTATATAAACATTACGTCCGGCCGAGACGGAGCACGGCCGCGCACTAAAGCTAAAAGTGAAAGGCACACACAGCGCGAACACTGCGTCCATGCATCTCCGTGCAAAATACGTCACCGCAACCGTGCCCTCCGAAGCGAGACACCACTTCGCACTACTTACAAGCTCGCTGACGCCGCCGTGGGCGACACCACTTTGTACTACTTTACTTGCATTGTGCGGCGCTTCGCTGGGGAGGAGCTATGTAACAGCTAGCATCTACGTCCGCGCGCTATGCGCGCGGGCATACGACTAACGCTGCGACGCGACCACACAGTACTTTTATATGGACGCGAAGCGTTCCGCAGTATTTATATGGCGAGCAAAATCGACCCGCTCATCTGCGATTGGTCTACGTAAATTTGTGTAGGTAGCGGTCCCACATATGATTAAATAACGAAATTGTAAATATAAACTAGCTCTTAAAATATAAGTTAATCAATCCGAATATTGTTTCATTACATCTCCTGACAACTGGTAAAATCCTGTCTAAATTACCTACAGTGTGAGACTTACCTGTTCATAGATTGACTCGCTACCAGAGAGTGGTACAGATCCGGCAGCAGTTCTGGTCACGCTGGGCCAAGGAATACATCTCGGATCTACAAACTAGAAGCAAATGGAGAACAAATGTGGCAGACCTAAAACCTGACATGCTTGTCGTTGTTAAAGAAATCAACCTTCCGCCGCTGAAATGCCAATTGGGTCGGATAATGAAGACGATACCTGGCAATGATGGCATCTCACGAGTAGCAGACATTCAGACATCATCAGGCATCGTGAGCCGGCCATACACGAAAATCTGCCCTCTGGTCGAAGATGAGTAAATGGAAAGTTCAATTGTAAGCTGAAGCTTTCAAGGCCGCGGGCATGTTCGGGATGAATATCCGAACGTAATTCGGTCGCGTCATCGTACGCCAATCACAGCACAGCTAAATGACATGATAGCTTGTTGTGATTGGGCCGTTTGTTCCCGCCCCCTTTTCCTCGATCGCTGTATAAAAATAAAATAAAATCACATTCGCTAAAGACCATTGTAACTACAACTTGTCTTTTTCATTTAACATAAACCCATAAGAAAGCCCAAAAGGTAGCAACTAAACAAAGAGACCAATCACAACAGAACACATCCAAACAAATAGTATAATCATTATTACTAAATTTATTTACTTTAAGTATGTCTGTCGTCGGATCAAATGAAGTACAACCGTCAGTCAAACTCTCTTTAATATGAATAGTGAAACAACCTCCTTAATCCGACCGAAGTAATCGAAACACAAATACCAAATAAGGCAAAAATCTTCAGACAGCATAGATAATCAAATTTAACACTAATAAGGGGGAATCCCCTGAAATAAAAGTGACAAACATTCATTCAATTTTATTCACTCGGTGTGTAAAAGAGAAAGATTGCTACAAAGAACTCAGTGCGCGACAAAGACAGCGTAATTAATAAACGATCTTGAACTAAGTTTTGTCCTTTTCAGGGTTGCCAGGTGAATTATACCAAAAAAATACCATGACTGTTGAAATTGTACCAATATTATACCGATATTTAGTAATATACTAAAAATATGCTATCGTCATTCTTCGAAGCCTCGAATATACCAATTTAGTACTAAAAATACCAAAAATGGTCACACTGCTTGCAAGAATTTATCCATTACGCCTGCGAACCCGCCTAGAGTGCAATTACAAACTTTCCACAGTTACATCAAAATGTACTTTATCGAAGACGTTTCTCAGGACGAGACTGCTCCGTGCCTCAGAAAGCACGTTAAGTTGTTGGTCCCGGCTGTCATTCGTAGATCTTTCGACCTCATTTCAGGAAGTCAGGAGCCCGAAAGTTTGACAGCTTTATTACCTACTAGCTTTTGCTCGCGGCTTCGCCCGCGTGTATTTCGGAAAATATCCCACAGAAACGTACTACCGAGATTAAAATACCGTGTAAGTTAATCCAGGTTACAAATTATCTGTGTGCCAAATTTCATCCAAATCCGTTTAGCCGTTTTTGGGCTAATTCGGAACATACATGTAGACAAACGGACAAAAATTATAAAAACTATATTTTCGGGATCAGACTCGTTACTACATCTCGTAGCAATTACTTTTTTTTTCTAATATTCAATGTACTGTTTTGACTTCGTTACTATTTTATTATTTGTATAGATTTGGAAGTCCTACGTTGATGTCAGTGTGTGTTTGTCTATTTTAGCTGTTTATGCTCTATGTAAAATTTGTTATTCAACTGCTTACTGTTAGACTTAAGCCCCTCGCTTATAAAGTTGGGAAAAGACAGATGATCAGATTCTTTCTCGATGTATTCTATTTTCGTCTGAGTACTGTAGATGCTTACTTGAATGCCTCATGGTGTCTTCAAGCAAAAGCAGCCACTGTTCCACATTGGAGGTAGGGTAGAACTTGTACTTGAGCTTCACGATCTCGCCCTCGCTGGAGTGCATTTCAGTGATCAACAAGTCTGAAAGGAAGGTCACCTGGAACCACAACTTCCTTGTCAACAATCATTCCAATGTATACTTTATTACAATGACGTAAGAGTAGCATTATCTTATACATACTTATTGTAAATAATTTAAGTCACTTTTCGTGTCTGTCTGTGTGACCGCCTTGTGCTTCTAAACTGCGTAACGGATTTTGATACGGTTTTCCCCATAATTTAAAGCATTTATTCCGGAATGTTTATATGTATCATACATCAATATAAAACATACATATAGTATACATCATTAACCACAACTAACATCCACACAGAACAACTACTACAACAACAACACACACAACAACTTACATCTCTATTATCATTTTAATCTAAAACGTCTCCTGTTCTTCGATCTTTCATCAACAATGAATATGGGACCACTTTGCGAGGTAACAGCAGGTTTATTTTAAAAGTACCTCCGTGTACAAAGAATATTCGTATTATAGCGATTACTAGCCACACAGTGAAAATCGGTGATTATGGCGAGTGTGATTATGGCGAGCCAAAAACTCTAATGTAGTGCTTTTCTACTTTTCATCGTTCAGCGGCGGACCGAGGGATGGGGTGGGGTGACTAAACTCGACCGTGAAAATTGTCAGTCACAGGCATTCCTCTCAACGCATAAAGGTGTTACAACGTTTATTTCAACTGAAGCAAAGGCCATAATTGTTTGTCAGACTCGCCTTGGCAATATTCTCGAAGCACTTTCTCAAATGAGGCTGCACGGCTCTAGGATTGCGGGACTGCGACAGAATCTCCAAGAGCTCATCGTCACTTAAGAAGAACAACCTTGGGAACCGCAGCCGCTTCAGTTCCATATACTCGTTGAGACCGCGGGAAACAACGGCCAGCAGGTGGATGGCTTCTTGGAGACTGTCCAGCAAACGACTGTCTGGACATATTATCATTATCTGCGAATTTAGAAATAAAGGTTTTTTGGTGCACATTAATACGTAAATAAATTAAACGTTGTTATTTTAAAGCAGCAAGATTACTAAATGTAGAAACATAGAACACGTATTTTAAGCGCAGGCCACACCGCCAGCTAGCGAGCGAGCGAGCGAACCGGGCGAGCATCGTTTCACCTCTTTTCATACTTTGGTTCACTCCCTGAACTACAGAGATAAGCTATGTCAGCGATACAAACGATGCGAACGAAATATCCGACGATACCAGCGATGCTATTCGTTCACCTCGTTAGCGTAGCTTAGCTCTGTAGTTCGCGGTGTGAACCGAAGTATGAAAAGAGGTGAAACAAATTTTCGCCCAGCTCGCTCGCTCGCTCGCTAGCTGGCGGTGGGGGCTGAGTTTTAGCCGGAAAGCTCCCCACGAAGCTCACTCGCCCGTCCGTCCGTAGTTTTCGGTGTGAAACCACATAGTTTAGCTCGCCAAAGCTTATATTATTCGCTCAGTTTATATAGTTTCCCTCGCCTCGCTTCGCCCGCTAGCTCGCTCGCTAGCTGGCGGTGTGGCCTGCGTTTTATAAGCCCCTCATACCGTAGTTATGTGGGAACGTAAGATGAATAAAGTGGCAACACTTGATAATTATGAGGGAATGTTAGAAGAATAGAATGATAATCCTGCGCAAATGACAAATTATGACACGTAAGAAAGGGATGGAATACTTAAATGGACGAAGATGACATAAAAACATAAGATCGGGCGTGGGTCATAAAAAAAAAAAAAAATATTAAAAAAAAAAAAAAAAAAAAACAGACTTGTGGAGCTCGTCGCCGGGATCGAAAATAATAATTGTAAATAAAACAAGCAAATCAGACAAAATTATCGAATTAAAAAAATACCTATACACAATTCCTGACTCGTCAAACAAAAAAATAATAACAGAATAAATTATTGCATATTGAGTATTGACCTTAGGACAAGCAGCTGCGCTGGACATGATGCGTCTCCAAATCCTCTCCATGGTGCCATACTTTTTGGTTTCCATGGGCAGCTGACGCGCTATGTCTTCCGAAGTGAAGATAGGCTCCAGGTACATCCATTCTCTGTGCGAACGGTACAAGGTTTTTATTCTTTAAGAATAGAATAGAACAAACATTCGGTCCAATTCTTTTAGTCGTTGGGCTAGTTCAGTCGTGGCCTATAAAACGGTATCGCATATAAAACGGTTAAGAATTTTATCATTTCATCATCTACTTTGCCAGACTTTTAGCAACTACGTTGAGTTCTAATTTTACATGGAGCGAATGCCTAGCTGACCTTCACAGCTTTTATTACAATTTTTTCGAAGATTTTCACTTACTTCTGGCACTCGATCCATTCATCTACTACCTTCTGGGTAAGGCGAAGCTTATCATCCCACTCCTGGATTCGAAGTTCGAATGCCGCCTTGAAAGGACTGAAGCCTAGCTGCTGAGTCCCTAGCAGATGTTCATCCAGTAGCTGCAAGGTTTCGTCTGCAATCTTCATGATATAGGTACCTGTGAGAACACAATTGTATTGCGGCACAAAATTATTATTATTATTTAACGGCTTTTGACATGGCAATAGGCTCGCCCCCAATTACAAGGGACTTAAACATAGCTGGCGCAATGTAGGTGTACTATATTCATAGGTAGACCTCTGCCTAACCTTTCGGGGAAAACAAGCGTTATGTTACGTGTTCACGGCTACTCTAACGTGATCTTATTCAAACTGAAAATATCCATAATTCCATATTTTCTAAGACGGTTTTTCATGGAGATGATGAGAGAATATTAATATTATAGCGGTATCTACACCGCCACATGCGAGCTATACGTAATACTGACGTCTCGCAAATCCTGCATCGCGCAAGCAGAGTTTACCGTGCGACTAGCATTGTATACAACGTCCCGACATCAACCGTCGGGCAGTTGCCCACCAGACACAAGACCCGTCTGGTCGGTGGATCCTCCCTTTTCCATAGAGTATGAGTGAACTTCACACCCTGTTCCTCATACCTCTATACTGTTTTTTTTTTAATATTCATTGTTTAATTAAACAAACTTTGTTATTGATATAGCCGTATGTTATACGCAGTCCCTTAGTAATTTTCCGTGCTTGAGATTCTTGCGTATCTTCTTCTAACTCGTGGCGGACTAGTAACTTGCAGCCTAACGGGCCAGTCTACACCCCCCGTCCAGACCTAGTCTGTCTGCGATGGCCTCCATGGCCCCGGCTAGTCGGTGGAGGGCCGTGGTGACATGCCGCTTGGCTTCGGTCTCCATGCGCTTCACATTGAGCAGAGCCTCCGTAGCCTCAGGGATGGCACAATCGCCATCTTGCTCGGAACTAACTCTGTGGCGTAGTCGCCCGCACCGTGGCGATCCTTCGACGTTCTCTATTGTGATTTGGCCACTGCGCACCATAAGCTCTGGTTGCTGGCCTGTATGCACTATAGGCTCCAGCTGCTGTTCAACGTGGACCACAGGCTCCGGTTGCTGATCAGTATGGATCACAAACTCTAGCCCGTGGTCAGTGGGAACCATAGAGTCAGCGGCGAGCTGACCCATCTTGCCCATTGGGTCAGCAACTTGATGTCCTGTGTGCTCCTCAGGATAGTACAACTCGACGTCAGAGGAGTCTGATCCTATAGTGAAATTAGTGTCGTCCTGCAGTAAAACTTCAGCTGTGCTCGACGACGGTTGATGTACAGTTTCAAAGCGCTGCAGTGAAACTGGAGTGTTGCAAACTCTTGGCCACTGTTCCCCAAGGTCGGGCCCTTTTTGGCAGGACCTCCTCCTGTAGCCTCCAAATCTGCCTTCATATCTTTTACTTTTTTTTTACTTAGCTTTTGAACGCATTGTAGTATGATCTCCATTGGTCTGGTGTTTTTTGAGTGCAGTTTAGCGAAACGTTATTGGCCAAATCGGCACACCCAGCCCAATGCCGTTTAGACAGACTGCGTCCTTCCTTGGTCCTACTGAAGCGACTGTGCGCCAGCTGTGGGTTATCCTTTACGTAGTCGAAAATGGCCAACATTTGGTCCACGCCCACCATCTTTAGTTTGGTCAGTGGGTTGTACTTCTGGCATCTATAAAGTTAATGCTGTATTCAACTCAACTTCAACTCTTCAATAATACTGACTTTTGGGAAAAGTATTTCAGTTTGAATTCAGCTAAACGCAGACGTGAGAAAGCCAGAGCACGAAAACAGCCAGTTAAAGATTATATAAAGCAACGCTAATGGCTACCTATAAGCTACCTTTTTAATGATGCGATTTGATAAATCTGACTAAATACTATTTATTTAATTAGGGAGGATCCTCCCTTTTCCATAGAGTATGAGTGAACTTCACACCCTGTTCCTCATACCTCTATACTGATTTTTTTTATATTCATTGTCACGACCGCTGAGTCGCCTGACCGTCATAATATGCTGGCTTCGGGGGCACGCGTTCGCGTCGCTTATTCTCAGCGGTACGACCTTCATACGTGTGCCCTTCGGAACAGCCACGGTGGTCGCCGTTTGTTTTTTTTAAATACAGATTTGAGTCTATTAAACTCAGTTATACCCTATATTGGGTAAGTGTTGAACAATGTTTGTTCCAGATTGAAACACTATGCAAAAGAATTAATAAATCAGTATATGCGCTACAAGAATTAAAACAGATTTCAAATATCAATACCTTGTTAACGGCATATCATGGTTTAGTTGCTCCTGTCCTGAGATATGGTGTAATTTTTTGGGGAAATTCGACTGACATTGATTTAATTTTTAAGGCACAAAAAAGGTGCATACAGGCTGTGTTTGGGCTTCAAATAATTGAGACCCGTAAACCGTATTTCCAGGACTACAAAATTCTAACTCTCCCAAGCCTATATATTTATGAGGTCTTAATGTTTGTTAAGGTCAATCAAAACTTATTTGCATTGGCCTCAGAAGTGAATAACAGGCAACAATGTGACGCATTTCGCCTTTGTGTGCGCCAAACCTGTACCACTTTAATGCACAAAAGTGTGTTTCGCATGGCTCCTGTAATTTTCAATAAATTACCTAAAGAAATAAGAGCAATGAATATCACTCTATTTAAGAAAAATCTAAAGAACCTTTTAGTTAATAAATGTTACTATAACTTGAACGAATATTTAAACGATAACTTTTCCAAACTCAAGACCTCACAGTGACATCAAGTACTAGAACAATTGTGCATGTATCTTTAAATAATTAATTTGTTATAATTCGGTGTTTTGTTGGTGTTGTTTGTTTGTTGTGAAATTGTTATAATTCTGGGAATGACATTGAAATAAATAAATTATTATTATTACTAAATAAATTATTATTCTTACTAAATAAATTATTATTATTACTAAATAAATTATTAATCTTTATGAAAGACATTCCATGTAATTTAATATCTTAAATTATTTTATGTAATTTTATATATTTTAATGCCAATCCTTTATATATATTTTTTTTTTGATTAACTTTTATAGTATACATTTTGCATGCCTTACGGTAGAATCACTTGAAACATGTACATTTAATAACACCATCATAACAGTGTTTTCTGCAAAAATAAATAATTTGATTTGATTTGATTTGAATGTCGCTTTTATATTTTATGTACCTACTTATTAAGGTCATCTTAGGGCGTGTGCCGTTTTGCTCACAACCTCTTTTGTTTTAAATTAGTATTCCTTCCGCTTAAATATTTGTTATACAACTTATTTGCCATTAGCTCTGTGAATTTTATGGCATGTTTCATACTCAAAAACGTGCAAGTCATGTCGTGCTTCTCACTTCCATTCATGTCAACTCCGTACTGATTGTGACAATCACACACCACCTTCATTAGCGCACTAGTATTATACATCTCACTTTGCTTATACCGTGGTGTCACAATCAGCGGAGATGACTTATTGGCCATCTTGTGACACACAGGAGTCATATTTCCAGGGTCCAACGTTCCGGCTCACTATTTTTCAAAGTTCCGGCTTACCACCTGCCGCAGTACATCCAGATTTATCTGAGGCATCCGGGCGCTAAGTTCCGGCCCACGGCCTTCCAGCATACCTACGCAAGAACGAGCTCCGCGCCGGCTACCTTTTTTACCCGCGTGGCCGCGTCCAGCTAGCTCCAAGAGTCTGGCAAGACCATCCGCCGACCGTCATCTTTCCTGGCGTCTGCAGCGTGCCATGACATATTTTAAAAGTAAGTCCTGGATGTGCGGTATTGACAGATGATGGAGAAAACTTCCCTTCGCACGCACTCGTTCCTAAGGAAATTAATTTTTGTCAATATTTCCACGTGTGCTCGGGATTTTGGACAAATATTTTTATCCGTAAACGTTTCTAGGTCGTTTTCAAATTTGGGGCCAAAAGCGAAATATTTGATTTAATTCTTATAACCTTAACGTTACCGTAATTATAAGTACACTAAATTAGTTGTCTTGACGACAAGCACGTTGTCCTATATCTATATATTCATAAATACTGTAAAATTAGGAGTTATCCTGTAAAAACCAGCCAAAATCTCATTTGTATCACTGGTTCTAAATTCAAATTCAAACTTGTTTGCTTTTTTTTCAATAATCCGTATTGGAATTCGGATGTTTTATTTCATAGGTGTGTATTACAATAATAAAGGAAAACTAACTGAATATTAGGACATTTTTTAAAACAAAAGAAATATGATTTTTCTAAGCTTTAAAAAAGTTCCTGTTTAAATTTTCATTCGTGTTTGCGTTATCAAATGCGGCAATGAACACGCGGGCTCTCCCTTTACCCCGCTCCTTACCCCGCGCGATCCTTGTGCGCTCAGTTAGCCTCGAACGAGCTTGGTGTTCAGTAGTGTAAGTCATTATTTGAAGAAAAAACTCCAATATCAGGTAAGATTTTGAAACTTTAACAAAAATTACCTCATTTGTGTTTTTCCACATATTGTATTCAATTATTTGTTGTTTGGTTTTTATGTCATTTACTTATGTAAGTGTTAAGTGCATACATTACAATATGTTACGTAAATATTCTAGAAAGTTACTGTATGTCTGATAAATTGAAAAATCTTCTCAAATTCTCACTTGTGTCCCTCTCATTCGTGGCGTGTCATAAGTCACACGAATGATATGAAACAGTGTACAAATGATAAAAATTATGGAACTATGTTTGTTTTACTTTGTAGGGAAAATATTGATTATTAACAATGACTAAACCAAAGAAACAGAAGAGCGAGGAAGAGTTAGAACGACGTAGAGTAGCCAGAAGGGTTCGCCCTTCTGGTTACTCCACGTAGCCGGGAGTCGGCTATCGACTCCCGACGCCCAGGGTGTCTCCTCCTGCGGCGACTAGGAGGTGTGAGGGCGCAATGATTGCCTCTCCCTCACGCGCTCCGCCTCCTCCTTCGCGATCATTACTGCTTCGCAGAAGGAGGTGACTGCTTCCCATTCCCTCTCGCTCCGTACCATGGCATGAACCAGGGCCGGACGCGAGAGATCGCCGCCGCCGATCGCCGCCACGAGGACACGGCGGTGCTCCGCCCAAGCCGGGCAGACCTCCACCGTATGCTCCACCGTGTCCTCCGGTCGATCCACACAATGCCAACACCCGGGCGTTTCCTCCCGCCTTATCCGAAACAGGAACCTCCCGAAACAGCCATGTCCGGTGAGGACCTGCGTCAGGCGGAAGGTGAGGACGCCGTGGCGCCTATCAAGCCACTCCTCAAAGAGGGGACTTAACGCCGCAATTGTGGCGTGCCCAGCGCTGAGTTGCGACTGTCGCACTCTCCATAGCGCCATGAGGTCCCGCCGGAGCTCTGTCCGCTGTGCCGCGATTTCTCGCGGCAGCGGAGTAACGCCCCGGCGTTTAGCCTCCTCGCGCCACTCCCAAATTTGCGCGAGGACTTTTGCCTCCAGATCCCATGGCGGCAATCCAGCAAGGAGGCTCGCCGCCTCGTAGGAGACCGTGCGGTATCCCCGGACTAGCCGGATGGCCATGACCCTTTGGGACGCATTCAACCGGCGTGTTGGTCGGAGCCTCAATGAACGCGCCTACACCGGTGCCCCGTAAAGGGCCATGGACCGCACGACCCCCGCGTATAGCCTCCGGCAGGAGGCGTCTGGACCCCCTAGATTGGGCAGGAGCCGCTTTAAGGCAGCCCCGGCCCGGTCCAGTCTGGGAGCCAAACGTCGGAAATGCTCGACGAAGTTCCACCGGCTGTCGAGGACGAGTCCCAGGTACTTCATCGTCGACTCGACGCCGATGTGAACCCCTCCCGCCATTATTTGGGAACCCGAGAGTGGCGCGTTCCGAGGACCATGAAAACACATGGCCTCGGATTTGTGCAGGGCCACCTCGAGTCCCAATTGCCGGATCCTCTCAATGACTGTCGCAACCCCGCGTGTCATTGTTTCGGCCGCCGCCTGGTGCGACCTCCCCTGCGCCAGGACCAGCGTGTCGTCAGCGTAACAAACGACGCTGACGCCTCTAGGGAGGTCGGCACGCAGCACCCAGTCGTACCCGATGCCCACAGATGCGGCCCCAGGACCGATCCCTGTGGGACACCGCACGACATCTCTCGCCGGTTCCATTCTCCCTGGATGTCGCGCGTACTTGTGTTTTCTTTTCGGAAAATTCGTGACAGGGATTGATGTCGGAGCATCAAACTTTGTTTAATAGCTTTGCATTGAGATATCCAGGTTGTGACATGTATGGTATAATGTATAAATTACCTACTGAAATAACATTCCCGTCTCAATTTTGTGCTTGAAAAAGTAGAGAACAGTTAATCCTTGAGTACTTATTGTGTAAGGTGATGACACTCTTTAAACTTTCACCTTCCGAAATCCTCATCCCATTTATTCGTGACACGATAGTCTTTGTCTTCGCTGCGGGTTTCATCACACCAGGCTGAGCCAGGAGAGTACTGGGCTTCTCCCAAGGGAAGTTAGGGAAACTTGTGACCATAAACTTGCCTACAACCTTTTCTTATTTTTTTTAAATTAATACAATTTTTATGTTGACAAGGTACGTGGTCATTTTATACAGACCGCGTAAACCTCTTCCGTCACAAGCGACAGGAAGTTTAGGATTAAATACATATTATTCAAGGAAGCGAAGTCACTAAAATGTATATTGGACCAGACCGCGAGCTTCAATCACGTAATTGTGTTTTTGTTCCAATAAAGATTATTATTATTATTAATTCAGGCCAGTAATCACGGAGAAATTGGTGAAGAAAAAAATACTCATGAGTGCATAACCTCCTCCTTTTTTGTAAATCAGCTAAAAATAAAAATAAAGATTATATGTCTCGCAGTAGTCGCCTACCGGTGTGCTTGTAGGGGTTCATCTCCAGCACCTTGTTGGCCCACTCTCCCTGCATCTTGTCTAGAGACTGCTCGATGACGTACTCTTTACTGGCGAGCTCGCCGATCTCCGAGATCAGCTCCCCGTGTTGGGCCACTCCTTGCTTTATACACATTTGGAAGGTCTGCTTTTCGTTCATTGTTACAGTTATACCTGAGGACAACGGGGAGTGATAGGAATTCATGGAAAACTAAGTTCACATCAAACTTTACTTGTGGCCAGCAATAATTCAAGACTCCGTCTTGACAGCATTATCTTACCAGCGACAGTAAAACATGTTGCAGAAACAATATTGAGCTATTGTTTACAATATAAAAGAATTATGTTTACAATATAAAAGACTTATGTTTTCACTCACAGTAGGCAAAACCTTAACGAATAATGACTCAATAAAAGCGCGCTATTAGATTTGCAATGCTCGGCTCGGCGCCGAAATTAATGCGCCAAAAATTACGCTTTAGTCCTAATCTGTCTTGTTAATCTAATGTTCGCAAACGAAATATTTCAATCGGGCGTTGTTGCATTTCTCTATCGACCGCCAGTTGAAGCCCAGCGTCTGAATATGCCAAAAAATACGCTTTAGTCCTATTCTTTCTTGTTAATCTAACGATCGCAAACGCGATATTTCAATCGGGCGTTGTGGCATTTCTCTATCGATTGCCAGTTGAAGCCCAGCGTTTGAATATGGGTGACAAAGTTACTAAGTTTTTAAGGAGTAAAGAAAAGCCTTTTTCTCTTTCGAAATTTAATAACTTTGAATTTTTTTGCAACTCCTTGCCACGTTTGCCCTGAAAACTGCTCCAGATCCAACCTCTTCGCCGCGACCAACCTCACGGCGATATCCATCCTGTTGAATTGCCTATTGCAAGGGTTAACGGAGCTTATAACTAATGAAATGTGGGTGTTCCATAGATCCATAGATCCTGCCTACCGTACAGGGATTATAGCTATAATGTGTTATATTACCAGCTTTATCCATGAACTCGTTCCAGTGCCGCTCCTTCATGCCAGGGTTCCTCACTGCTTGTATTATAGGTATCAGAGGTCTAAAGTCATCTATAAAATCCTGTAAATACATACTTTTCAACTAAATGCCTTTTTTAAGAGTAAAGATATTACGTCACTGTCTCGAAAGTTGGTTGATTCTGGCCCTGATCTGATGTATAACGTAACAGTCTGGATCACTTTAACGACTTACTTCAAGTAATAGTAGGCCTTGTGGCCTTAACTAAATGTACACTGCACGGATTTTTAAGATACGAAGACAAACTGAAGTTAAACAAAAAAACAACCAACTTCCAAAAAAAAACACAAAGAAACGTGAAAAGTAACTTTAATTTCGGAAGTCTGTCTTTGGTTTTGTATTTTCGTTTTTGGCCACCGACTTCCGAAATTATAGAAATATTTCACTTTTTCTTTTTTGTAAAAAAGTTCGTATTTTTCACTTTTTAGTTGTGGTATCTACCCCACACAAATTCGTATACCACTACTTGATACGTAAATAACAGTGAACGGAAGTTATTATAACATCCTCAATATACGAGTATATTAGGTCCTTACATATGAAATTGATGTTTTATAGAACTGGCCACTTTGATCTCAAAAAGCCGGCGTTTGGTTAAGAATTCCAAATTCAAATTTATTTTAATTTAAAGCGTGTCTATTTGTGTTTCGAATGTAGTAATTCATTTGTTGTCGCGCCATTTAATTTTGCTTTGACATCGTTCTGTGCTCAATATGGAAAACATAAAATATCGCATTATTTTCGAATACGAATTCCATCGTGGCACTAGCGCTGCAGAAACAGCTCGAAGGATTAATAATGTGTACGGAAAAGCCATTGTAAAAGAAAACACAGTAGGTTTTTGGTTCCAACGCTTTCGTTCTGGAAAATGTTGACCTCCAGACAAAAACCTCGTGGACGGCCGGAGACCCTAGTTGTCAATGAGGAATTGAAAGTGATCGTGGAAGCGGATCTACCTCAAACCATGTCAGAGTTAGTTGCAGGCTTCGGTGTGAGTGGTAAAACCATTTTGAATCATTTGAAACAAATTGGAAAACCTTGAAAAATAGGTACCGCATAAACTAAGTGAAGCAAACCAACAAACACAAGTCGACTGCTGCGTCACGTTACTCAACCGTCACAATAACGAGGGTATTTTGAATCCTATCATTACTTGTGATGAAAAATGGATCCTATACGATACTCGGAAACGCTAATCACAGTGGTTAAATCCAGGAGAACCGGCTAAATCCTGCCCCAAGCGAAAGTTGACTCAAAAAAAGGTACTGGTTAGTGTCTGGTGTACCAGCGTTGGTGTCATCCACTACAGCTTCCTAAGATCTGTTCAGACGATTACGGCAGATCTGTATTGCCGACAATTGGAAACCATGATGGAAAAGCTAGCCGTTAAACAGCCGAGATTGATCAACCGCTCTAGCCCACTGCTGCTTCAGGACAACGCTAGACCACATACTGCACAACAGACGGTGGCGAAACTAGAGGAGCTAGGATTGGAATGTCTCCGTCACCCACCATACCCGCCGGACCTTGCTCCAACCGATTACCACTTTTTTCGGAATTTTGTATAATTTCTTAATTGGAAAAAAAAACAATTCAGATGAGGCAGTCCAGAACACCTTCAAAGATTTTGTTGATTCTCGCTCCCGTAATTTTTTCAGCAAAGGAATAAATGAACTCCCTATAAAATGAAAATAGTGCATAGATCACAACGGTACCTACATTGATTGATTAAATAAAAAATAGTTTTGCTTTTTCCATATAAAACATCAATTTCATATGTCATGTAAGGACCTAATATTATGCGAAAAAAATACGCAAAACGCGTATAATCCTTAATAGTGCGGTCAGATCTTGATCAAATTTATATGGGACCACATGTGAAGCACCAGCTTTCAAATAAAAAAAAAGAATCATCCAAATCGGTTCACCTAGGAAAATTTTCTGAGCTAACACACATAAAAAAAAAATTGATTTGAGAACCTCCTCCTTTTTTTGAAGTCGGTTAAAAAATATTTAGTTTAGTAATTAAGTAAGTAGCTTTTAGAATGTGCAGTATTTTTTTCGTAGCGACACGGTATCTGCATGTGTGTCCGTTTAATGGCAATAGGCTTGACTTGACAAAATTGGCAAAATGTGGGTATACTTAACACAATTGCATAACCCTTCCGGCAATACAGGCGTGATGTTCTTACCCGTATTTTAAGGGCAACGTGCTGCACTTTGGGCATGTCCTGGAAGGTGCGCACGCTCTTAATGATCGTCTTGTAGTACTCGCTGACGGACTGTTCAATGGTGTCCGCGTCCACATACATCAGCGGGTTGTCCAGCCAGATCTCGCGGGCCTTTAGGAAATCTGCAACACAACAATACTTCTTTAGAAGATAAAAACCATAAATATTTGTGTATTTTTTAAACACACCTAAGTACCTGCGGCAAAATTAATTTAGCAGAATGGGGATTACAGATCCTTCGTGCCAGTGCGTTGCGGAATCTATAGGATATTACGTCACTGAAGCCGCGATCAACGTGACCACCTACGGACAACGAGACATGTCGCAAAGACCTGTTTTTTTGTTCTGGGCTGGAAAATCCTCATGGATGTCCTCTCGACGAGGAGAAGAAGTCGTGTCCTCTCGGGTCTGTCAGACTCTTACTGACTAAAAACCACCCCGGTGTTCCCTTGGCTCACTTGCACCGTGGATCATGGGAATTTGTGTGCCTTCCAGGATCCCCGGCTAGTGCCGGCCCACCGCACTATGGAAAATATAGGTCGGTATCGGATCAAAAATCTGTAACTTCATGAATTTTTGTTGTATCGTGATGAAATTTGGCACAAATATGCAGCAAGGTTCGGAGATTCGAACGATGTGTAGTTTATAGGGTTTTCTTGTATATCTATGTATGTTTTTTTGCATAGAATGAAAAAAATGGGAAAAAATCACGAAAAAAATAGTTAAAAATTTATTTCAAGTGGAATACAAGTTTATAATGACTAAAAAGATTAAACCATGGTTAATTACAACAAGCAAAGTAAACAAAATATATATATATGAAAAAAAAATACTAAATTAAAATCATATTACTAATAGGTACATCCTATACTCTGGCTTCAGGAAATGATGTAGCTAGGTACAAATATAAGTAATAACTAAATATAAATATTATTTTTAACTTATACCACTTCAGGATCAGGGTCAGTAAATGTGGGTTCACTTTCAGGTGCCACGTTTAAAAGACTTAGTGCCTCTTCTTCAAGTTCTTTCACATTTCTTACGTACGGTTTTCTCAAACTTGTTATATATGGATCTGACGTGTATAAAAGCGTTTTAAAGACATCTTCATTTGTAGCAGATCGGGAACATTTTCTGGCATGATGAAGTCGTATGTTTCTGTTGTCTTTGTTGCGAGACTCTTGTGCGTCTTCCGATAGCTGTCCAATAGGAAGCACCGCAAAATGTTTGATAACGTTTTGCCCGTGTATGAGTATTTTATGAACGGAGGATGGCATATAATACCAATCGTAATTACTTACATAGATTCTTGCAGTTTCTATTGCATATTCCCCAAATTTTTCAGGGTCGATCATCATTCCAGAAGAAAGAACTTGCAAGATAATGTATAGGCGTTTAATCAATGCCTCATCTACACCTGTTATTTCCGATGAGCAAGTGCTATTATAGAAGAATCTTCGTGCGGTATTGCCATCGTTCGTATTCCCGCTAACTTGCCGAGGTTTGTCGACGATTAATCCCAACTCCTCCCTGAAACGTTTTTGAACAACTTCTTTCTTTTCTTTTTTTAATCTCTTATTTTCCTCAGTTGAAGCAGACCAAGTCTTAAACGAAAGATTATAGGAAATATGCAATATCATTTCCATGCAGCGAATCCAGGCGTGTAAGGTGGACAATCCGTATTGGTAGGCGTTTTCGTTTTCGGGTCTGGCAGTTACTTTCGATAGGTCATTCATTAGCCGTGGAGTAGCCCCACATATCGTGCATGTGGAACCAGATGGAGTATCTGTAAGGACCTGAGCCACCTTTCCATCGATCATCGTTAGAAATAGTTCATGCTTCACATTTACTACAACACCATCTTTGTTTATAAGTGATGCTTGTGCAGCCCTAATTTGTTTTTTAATATCATCAACAACTGCCTTGGTTTTTTCTGGAGTTTCCTTACAAAACTCAATAGAAATGGGTCTGCAAAAACGGACAGATGAAGGTACCGGATTTTGCCAAACAACGGATCCCGATTGCACATCAACTAATCTGATGGGGACTAATGAAGTGATGAACAAATTGGCATCTGAAATTGTTTCTGACTCTTCTGCAAGTATTTGCTTGTATTGGCTTTGACCAGATGAACCATCACATCCCCATTTAGAATAAAGGATCAATGTTCTATGTTGTTTTTGGAAAACAGAATCGATTTTTAAAATTCTAGCAGCAGTATGATCCAATAAATCTTGTATATTAATCACTTTAGCATAAGTATTCGTGATTTCGATTGTAGAAGATGGTGGATAACAGGATCTTTTTATTTCTTGTATTTTGTAGTAAGGCGGGAATATACAACACTTTCGTTCGTTGGTTAAGTTTTTCAGGTACATATATTGTGCTTTTGTTAGATCTAAATCTATAAAAGCACTCAATGCTTCCGTATCGGAAAGAATCTTCATCTGGTCTGAGTCGTTCCACTTACTTGAGATATCTAATTTCTTTTGAGTGTCAGCGGTTCTTAATTCTTCGACAAGATGAGCTTCTGTGTACTCACGTAAAGCCCGTAGTCCCTGCAGATAGGCGTTTTTTATATGCTCGAAGCCATAGTCTTGGAGTAGAAGAGTGTTTTTCCTCTTCTTGGTAGATTCTGAGGAGTCTCCATAAGCCACGCATGCTCGTCCTCGTTGGCCAGATGTTGATGGCGTAGAATATTGTTCAGAATCCGGTAAATTTAACGAATACCTTGAGTCCAACCAAGTACAATACTTCTGTAAAAATGTTTCTTTTTTCCGAGATGCCAGGGCCCAGCGTTTGTTGAAAATAGGAAGAATGTGCCTTTGTATGTCACTAATTATAAAACACAAGTTGTTTTCAGAAACATTCAGCTTTTCCACTAAAACTTTGGATAATGATTCCATGGTCTTGCCGCCCTCTATATAGGGGATTATGAAGTCTCGTTTGGTACAGCTGAAGGAAGACATTTTAACACTTCACAATCTGCAGAAATAATAGGCGTAGATGAGATTTGCTTCACTTGAAGTTACACTGATGTAGATGGTTCGAATAGTTTTTGCTTCCCTTTAAATACTCATTTTACAATATCGAATTGGTACCTACATCATTATTATCTTGTAATTTCCCACGCAAACCGAGTGCAAATTTGATAAGGTCCCTTTGTTATCACGAAATAATGAAGAAAATATCCAAAAAGTTCTATATTGTTCATGTGAATGGTGTCAGTGGTAAACCGCAAAAGATACTAATTTTCGGGTTCTGACTTTTATCAGTTTTTTTCTCATATCTTCTAAAACCGCAAATATCCGCAGCTGATTTTTTTTGCATTCTATTTATGAATAGTTAGACTACTAGTCGACGCAAAAAGTAGCGCTTGGGCAAACGTGGGTAATACTGAAAACCTTCGACGAAAAAACATACAAGTGAAAAAAAAGGTATGTCACTTTTTAAGTAATTACTGAAATATTTTTCTTTACTTTTAAAATCATTAAGCTGTATCGCAAAAAGCATAAAATAACCTTTCTAAAAATGTATAATACTGCATATCTGTACCAAGTATTTTTTTCACAATATGGTATTGAAACATGTATACGCAAAGACTTGAGTTTGGCACTTCTGTTTTCTATGTATTTTTATCTAAGAAAAAAAAAATAATTTCGCGTATTAAGAAAAAAAATCGTAATGAATATTATAATTTGACTATTAGAAAACCTAAAAGAATAGCCATATTAGCCAAATTATGATATTCGTAAAAAGCATTTTTGATATGCGCTTGTTCTACCATTTTCCATAGTGCACCGCTGCGGGTCTCCTCAAGTCCGCGGGGAGAGTGAGGTGTAAAACTCCCTCCGCGACGTCCAATAGGAGCGGTCGTGGAACACTACCCGCCGCCGCACTCAGGTCCTGTTAAATGGGGGGCGGCGGACGTCTCCAAATCCGCCGTCTCTCTGAACCCGTTTATGGGGGCTAGAAGAAGGCGTTGTCCACCCTCTGCCGACGCCCGGCACGTCTGCTGTGGATCGGGAGAGTGGTCTCGATCTCCCTCAACCTTTCCACAGCCTCCTTTTGTGAAATTACGGCTTCTCAGA
Organism: Griposia aprilina; assembly: GCA_916610205.1. Lineage (NCBI taxonomy): Eukaryota > Metazoa > Arthropoda > Insecta > Lepidoptera > Noctuidae > Griposia > Griposia aprilina. Next base: position 3,861,586 of record OU744285.1, on the reverse strand, counting down.
AGGAGATCACCGCATCCCACGACTCGGCGCTCCCGACCATCGAACAAGCGACGGCCGGCAGCGACAAGGCGGCTCCGACTTCTGACACGAGGGCAATATTTTGTAACATTTTTACACAAAAAAAATATTACAGCTGTACAATATCAGCAATACAAGTTTGTAAGACAGGTGTGGAATCTGGATAGGACGCTTGGTAAAATAAATTTCATCAAAGGAACGTAAATAATTGCTGGAGAATGCTGTACCTAAAAACCTCCTAAAGAAATAATGATCTTGTGTATGGACACAGGGTAGACAAAAAAGATTGACCACTAACCTGAATTATCCAAGCCACAACACCGGATCACGGTTTCAGGAAATAGCACAGCAATTCAGCAGTCGCGTGAGAAAAATTGTCTTGATGATAATAAGTAATTAATTGCACGGCAATTTATGTAAGTTTTAGAAAAGCATTCATTTTTAAGTTTATAACATATAAATTGACTACACCAGGCGGCAATCCAGCTTGAACAGGTTCACAGCACAGCGCGGGCGCGCGGGGCAGGGCATACATCACGCCACAATACCGTCCATCGATTTCCAAATGCGGGTAGGAAAGCAGACGAATGGACAAGCAAAATTAAAACTACCCTATGTTTTTATGAGCAAAGATCGAACAACAGGAGTATTGTTAAAGCGACGTTGACCAACTGTCAAGTGGGCAGCCAGCTAGCGTGCTATCAAAAGAAAATAACAATGTGCATACCCGACGCGGTGACCCACAGGTTCCTATAGGGCTCGAACTCCTTTACGAGCTTGTTGAGGTCCGAGAAAGGTACAACGGGCTGTCCGAACAGTTTCTGACGTTGGTTGAGAATACGGCCCCAATCCTGTGCTTCCCTCATCGCTTTCCATGCCTTCTTTATATCGTTTGCTATCTCGTGTACCTGGCAGAAAACAAAATTATTTTGCTTTTAACTTTAACAAAATGTCATAACAATAATGCAATATATTTTAGTAAAACCTCGACTGCCAGGTAGCTTTCGTTGACTGCCTCGTTACTCTAGTGGTATAGCGCGACTAAACTGGACTGGACTTGGGGTCCGTTAAAGGCAATCTTTGGAGAAAATCAGGCGTAATGTTTTGACGATCTAGGACCTGTTACCTTATAGAAGTCATTTTGCAGCGTGAGAGTCATGCACTGCGCGGTGAACAAATCGATCTTATCGTATAACGTCTGTTCGTCTTGTTGATGCAGCTTCCAGAACTTCTCCTGTTCTTCCTCCAAGTTGAGAATTGTATCTTCCACCTATCACAGAGCATGGCAGTCAATGATCAATAATTCTATTACCCAAGGTAGTGTGGTTGGATGTTTCCTCTTTTAACCGACTTCAAAAAAGAGGTTCTCAATTCGTCAGTAAATTTTTTCTATTTTTTTTCCATTGTTTGTTACGCGATATCATTAGTAAAATAAAATTATGGATCGAATTCGAAAATTCTTTTTTTAATGGATAGGGAATGATATGCCTCAGGGGTGGTCCCATATAAATTTTATTAACTTTGTTTGAGTAGTTTTTCAGTTAATTTCAATAATACGTATTTTTGGCACTTAATGTATATTTACGATGTCATAATAACTTCCTGTCACTATTATTTACATAGCAAGTAGTGGTATACGAATTTGTGTGGGGTAGACATCACAACCAAAAAGTGAAAAATAAAACCTTTTTTACAAAAAAAACAACCGACTTTCAAAAAAAAGACTACATAGTCAAAAATAACTTTAATTTCGAAAGTCATTGGCTAAAAACTAAAATACAAAATCAAAGACACCGACTTCCGAAATTTCCACTCAGTTTTTGTAAAAGTTTTTATTTTCCACTGTTTTGCTGTGGTGCTATGTATCAATATCAGTGACCGCTTGACCAAATTTATATGGAACCACCTGGGAATTATAACCTTTCAAACAACAAAAAATAATTTTCCAAATCGGTCCAACTGTCTTCGAGTAATCGGGGAAAAAACCATTAAAAAAAAGTTCCTTTTTTATTAATGTTTCTTAAAGAGGGGTGTCTCTGTAGAGACACTCCTTTTTTTAAGTCGGTAATAGATAACGCCCTTTACCAAACCAATTTAATGTCCTAGCAAAAACCAATGGAACCTATAAAAGGTACATGTAAATAATAATATGGTACAATCGAGTTCACTAATTATATTGGCAGTGACAATTTTTCAAAATATTGGATGCGTTAAAATGGTCATATACTTCTATACAAACTTAGACATCAATAATATGTTGTCATATAAACGGTCTCTAAGTATGTTTCGGTAGTGCAGTCAAGATTATCTGACTACTCTTCGGAACATAAATATCTAAATACTCTATAGATTTCAATATATTTGGTGCAATCTAGAATTCGTAAATATCCATACAGCTTTGAATGTTCAACTAAATGGCCATTACCATTTTTATTTTTGCTTGCCGGAGTACGCATGTAGTAAGAGTAATAATGCAATGTTGCCGTTCTTAATAGGACTGTATCAATCTGACAACGTTGCGTAGTAGCTGTATTATTTGATATTAATCAAATAATACAGCTACTACTAAAGACTACTAAAGATTTCCTAATAGTTTGAGGAAATCTTAGGGTCAACGCAGACTATACCAACCTATTTGTTTAAAACTTTTCAGTTAGTTTAAAAAATAAAAACCGGACAAGTGCGAGTCGGACTCGCGCACCGAGGGTTCCGTACAAACCTGTAGGTATATAAGTAAAAGTTATGAGAAAAAGGGTAATTGAGGAAAAGGGTAATAAGTTTATAATTATAAAAAAAAAAAAATATGATGTAACTAAAAATGTATGCTTTTCACAATTTTTCCTTTATCTGTGCTATAAGACGTTGCTTCTTACCAAATTTCAAGATTCTGAGTTCACGGGAAGTACCCTGTAGGTTTTGATTCCCTTGAGTGTCGAAAATTTGCGGCGTAAGCGGCTGTATCTTTTGATTGCGTTGGCTTAGAAGTTTGATTTTTTCACAGCTCCAAGGGACAGTAGACCTGAGTACCTATTTGATATGAATTCAGCTTGATACCGCCACGCGTTCCTGAGAAAAAGGGTCTTGACCAGGGGCTGGACACATAGAACATTAAGCACCTTGTGAAGAACTTAGGGCCATCTATATCACTGAACGGTTTCACTACTATCACAATAAAACAAAATTAAAATGTTTTAAATAAACAAACAAATTTACTTAATTACTTAAAAAATATAGTACATTTTAAATTACTAAATAATATAATTATTAACTGTGCTAGTTGTAGTTTGTACACGTAGGGTATTTATGTCTGTACACCACAGAGTATACACAGACAATAAATATGGCTGCCGGAACGTGCGTCGGTGCGTCTGCTCTTGTTTTTGCTTCCTCATTTATTTTTTGTGTAATTAGTGATTTTCCGAGTGTTTTCTATACGTGGAGTGGAAATTACTCCTCTGTCCTGATACGTAGACTACTACCTGAAAATCAGTACTTAATTTTTTGCTGCCGTGTGAAGAAATTGTATTACGCCGGCTTAGATAAAAATAATCTAAGTACGCCGGATACCTAATTCACGAGAAAAGACGCTAAAGTAAACTATACACTATAAACTTCAGAACTAGCTTGTTTTATTCCAATTTCCAACACAGTATTTTACCTTAACCTACGTCAGTGGTTACTACTTGGAATGGTTACGTAGGTAGTATCCATTCAAAACTTCTATAGCTATTTATATGTAGGTACCTATAGATTTTGATTTAGTTTCTGTTCAGAAATATAGACGGCGCTTAAAACCGTCATGCGTAAAATATTCAAGAGAGGGCTCTCTTAACCTATATTACTTATATTACTCTTTGGTCTTGACAGACAGACAGACGGAAAACAAAGTGATCCTATAAGGGTTCCGTTTTTTCCTTTTGAGGTACGGAACCCTAAAAATAAAATTTACTGGTTTTTAATTTTTATTTGATTATTCTTAACTAGAGAGCTAACTCGCGTCGAGTCCTAATTTAGAACCATTAAACCCCATACATTTTTATTGAGGTTTAGGTCAGGGTTTCTTGGCGGGAGTTTAATTAAATGTAAGTAAATCATCTTGTTGAGCTATCCTTTCCTGGACCTTTCTCACGTTGTGGACGGCACTTCCATGCTGTACAAATTCGATTCGATGGCCATCGGGATAAATGATTTTACTGGTCGGAAGAAAGACATTTTTAAAGATGTCCGCGCAATCGGTACCTGTCATAAGACCAGTAACTTCGCATATTTCCATGGTCCCAGCGAAGAAGATGCTATCCAATAGGTATTCGGATGCAGGATATCATACATAACTGACAACTTTAAATTGTTCGTTTTTACAGAATAAAAGAAAAAGATTACAATAGGATACCAATACTTCTGTAAACAGATTTTTCAAAGAATTTAAGACAACAATTCGAGACATGTTAAATTGTCAAGATATATTTCATAGAAAAATTGCATAGATATTTGTGAATCTTACTTTGTGCTAAATAATATATACAAGGAATTGCGCACCATTTTTAGAGTCTTTGTCTGTAGCAATATTATTGATATAATGTAGTCACATATTTATGATGTCACAGATTGATTACAATTTATTGTAAGACAAAGCTGTTAAGAGTATTATGAAACTTACCATTGCCTATATATTTATGATTCATGAACATGGTCATATATTAAAGAACTCGACTGTACAAATAAATAATAAAAGTCATCAGATAACCTCAACGAGTAGCTATACTGAATGACTCGTACACACGGCTACATATCAAGCTATACATTTCCAGAAAAAGCTTACCTGTCACTGTACGAAAATCCTATACAATGCGAGATCAGCTTATACTGGAAATGTATAGCTTTATATGTAGCCGTGTGTACATCGTACGGCAATCATAAATGTAAAAAAAAAACCTTCCTACAAAACATTATCTGTTCACAAATTTTCGTGTTTTTTTTTTATTATAACTATATTTATAAATATGACTGTACTATACTATACACATATGGAACATCTAGCAAGACGTAATGTTACTTCTATAACAACATTTTGAGGACTTTTTTTTAAATTAACGGTTTCAATAAAAACAGAAAAAGTACATACATTACATATTCTTGAAAAATATGTACTATGTACAAACCATACCTGTTTAGATATTTGCAAAGGCCAACCAATAGCCTCCCACAGGGCTCTAAAGTCATCGTTTTCTAACGGCATGAAGAACGCGTCTAAAACTTCATAGTCCTGTTAATTTTGTTAAGTTAAATATATTTTATTCAATTTAAGCCTATGTTGTCCTATTGCTGGGGCAAAGGACTCCCTTTCTCCTTTCCAGTCCTCTCTGTCTTGAGCTAGTGTGGACCAATCCTGTCTGTAGGCGTCAAACTCGTCCCTTCATCTTCTCCGGGGTCTGCCTCGATGTTGCCGGACGTTTTCTGGGACACATATCGTAGTAGATTTGGGCCCAGGACTCAATCGATATGGGACATAAATATCTTTGGGCCTCTTATTTACTTAAACATATAAGGGGAGATTGAGGCTACTATTTTGTCTACTCCCAAAATGTTAGATCCGAAAACACAAAATACTGGTGGGTGAACTGGGTCGGAAAGAGTTGAACTTTTAATATTTGGGGGTATTCTTTCTGCTATCGGAAATATCAATCCTACCCTCGGTTATGTCATGTTTTTTTTTCATGCATTATAATGACAATTTTCTAGTAGGAACACCTGGCCGAAGCATCGAATACAAATAGAAGTGGGTGGATAATTGGGAAATATTCGATTCAGCTTTAAGATATTCCTACATATAGAGGTACACGCTATGCTCAATAAGTAACCCTATTTCTATTGCTGTGTGTCAATCACGAAAGCCATATCAGCTTGGATACAATGGAATAGTTTATTTATGTTTTCCTATTCATACATCACAGCTCATCGTCTGCAGCAATATGATGTAAGCGTTTTCGACCCAATTAAATCTAAATTGATTACAGCCTTCAATAATTGACCCCTACATAATTTGAAGAGCCTTACCGAGTGATTTTTCCTCATGATATCATCCTGCGTCTTAAGCGCAAAAGGTATCGACTCCATCCACTCCCTGATCTCGAACACATGTTCTATAGTATTAGGTTTCTCCCCTAACTTTCGCATGATGTTCCTGTAGGCCATTATGACGTCATCTACCACGAGACGTACTTCCTCCGCCCACATTATCAACAACGCTTTGATTATGTCCGACCGCTTATTAACGAGAAGTTGCTGAAATAAAAGCATTTCTTATTTTTGTTATAGCTGTGGTGCCTCTTTGGTCTGTGTCGCCTTTTTGTTAGGTGCTGGCCGATAGTCTTTACAGAAAGGGCATCGACATATTGACATCGGTTCAGAGCCTTAACTAATGTGAAATGAAAAATTGAACAATATCTCTATACAAATTGTTATAATAATATACGACTTTACAGTGCGTGTTTGGAGCAGCTGAAGTTACATTCCTAGGGTTCAGGATCTCCGTTTTCGGAAGACACTTTTTTAATTATGTGTCTTTCTTAGTATCTGGCTCCTGAGATACAAATATCTTTTTACTTAGTCCAGGAGCCAGCTATTCAACCTGCTTTTAACGACTGCGTGTAACAATCATGTTTAGTATATGACTAACTTTATGTGTTTTTCTTCGGCCCATTTGCGTGTTTAGTCGGGTTAAATTAATAAATGTAGAATTAAGTTTGTAAACTCGGTGTAAGTAATTAAGATTTTAAAGCCGGTTGCAGACCAAGAGCTAAGCTGAGCTCGTTTAGGTTACCTCGTATAGCTAAGGTAATTTTTCATACTTGTGTTCATAGTTTGCGGTCTGCACCCAAATATGAAAAATTACCTCAGCTACGTGAGCTAAGCTAAACTAATTTTGCTAATGCGTAATAAAAGTAACATCGGGTTAGTTAACCTGACACTATTGTTTTTTGGGTGGAGAACATTGCAGTTCAATCGTCGAAATATAAAATAGGATTGCAATGTATGTGCCCCGATATGTAGTACGACCAAAGGTGAATGACCGAACAAAGAACGGAAATTGTATACCCATCTCTTTTACACTGCATTACGATACGTAATACTTTCTTGTCTTTGAATTTTATACAGGACATTTTATTTTAATCGTATTGTATGTGGTTTCCATGGAAATTTAGTTTTTTAACTGACGAAAACGTCAGATAAGGAAGAATATGTTTTAAGTTTTTTGTCATTTGTTTTTTTTTTATGAGTTCATAAAACTATTGCCTGCTGATATAGTACCGAATTTTCACGGACTATACCTACGTCATACAATATAAAATACAAAATAAGTTATCAGCGGTATCTCATAACATCAATTTATTTTGAAATTACTAACACTAACCCAGAGTTTAGTGACTGTCTCCTAGATCGGTGGGTTAAATATTTAAAAGTTTTACCTTAGGTTTACCAACAACAGACTCTTTGTGGTGGTGTTATTCATTTAATCCAACTAAACGCGCAAGTGGGCCTTATTTAATTAACCTTGAGTTAGCTGTTAACTCGGATAACCCATGAACGTGCAAGTGGGTCTAAATTTAATATTTATTTAGTATATTTACTATTAAAAAAAACGAACTCTATCGGAACACCAATGTCGAAACTAGTCGGACAAACCCAAAATAAATGACTTTTTATAAAAAACGCAATAAAACAAATCATGACGAACCTTTAGAGAGTCAACGTTGATGGCAAAGGGTCCGATGTTGATGTATTGAGGTAGCCTCCATATGAGATCCTGCTTCTCATCATAGTGTACCTGAACTTCATCCTTGGTTTCTGAAGCGGAATGCTTCTCGGAACGGAAGTTCCTACAACAGTTAAAAGGAGTTGATAGGTTGATTGAGCTGCGCCACGCTGTTTTATTTACATGTCTTTTTTCTCAGAAACTGCATTTTCTGACATGAAACGTCACCCGACTAATAGTACAGCTTTCTATCAGTAACTGCCCCGTTGGTCTTGTTGTCGTAAGCGCGACTGCTGAGCGTGAGGGACCGGGTTCGATTCTCAGGTTGGGGAAAGTGTTATTGGGTTTTTTTGATTAGGAATTTCTCAGTAACAGGCCGGGGTTTGGAAGTTGGCGGTGTGATACCTCCGCTTTGGAAAGAAGAAAGAAAGAAAATACGGTTATAAGTGGTAAACATGACGCAGAGAAAAACATACAAATACAAAAAAGAACAGAGTTCGAGGAAAAAAAAACATCAAAATCGGTTCATAAACGACGAAGTTATCCGCGAATTGAGAAACCTCCTCCTCCCTTTTCTCCTCATTTGCTGGTTCACTATACAAAAAAGTATCGACTGCAATATACCACTTGGTCATTTTATGAGGCAAGCCACGGCAAAAACGTGGCAGATGGAATAGGAGGTAGAATTAAACGCATTCTTGATAGAAAAGTGTGTATTGGTAACGATGTTATTGGCGCCAAAGATGCTTATATAACTTATTAACACTATGTTTGAAAGTGACCAAAGTATTCCTGATTGACAGTTGCACAATTGAAAATGTGTCAAAAGTTTTACCGGATAAAATACCAGTATTGAAGAGAACCATGCCACACCAAATTACTACCAGCCAAAGTGATGAATCGTTTATTATAAAATATATAGATATCAGCAGCTTTTGCGGTGACATAAGAGGTCAATGTGCGTGTTTTTTACCAAAGTCTCATTCTGTTGTTTTCAGTTCAGGTAACATAAATGAGTCGTCCGAAATTTACCTTAAATTTAGCGCTTTAGCTCTTGTAAGCCTCTTAAGAGGCCGTCTACGTCACTCTTAAGAGGCTTACAAGAGCTAAAGCGCGGTCACTGTCGGATTGCATAGAAAAGAAAGAGACGCGCGATGACTCAACTCTGGTAATTTATTGCAAAATATGAAGCAATTATGGATTTACAAAAAATCTATTCATTGGACTAAGATATTAAAACACTATCACGTTAGTATGTTACTTGTAGAATAATCTGACAAAAAAACTGAATGTTTGTATATTAGTATGGTTTTTAATCGTTAAAATATTTTTTTAGAGGTATCTTCGTGATTTTTTTCTATCATATCAAGTTAATTGTATCATGTTTTCAACATACTATCTAACTAGCATATATCCAGAAGAATATCATATATTTTTCTGATTTTGGTTACTGCAGTGGATCATATATTTTTAGGCATTATAAATTTGCGTTTAGGTCATGTAGTCCCCTTAAGTTCAGAAAATTCAACGGCATTTGTTGAAGAAATACCCCAATACGTTAAAGGAAATAACGTAGTAGAAACTGACCCGTGTTTATCGTGGAAACCTTCTATAGATATGTCTTTAGAACCTAAGAATAATAATTTAACTTCAAAAGTATATGAAATTGAGCACTGACTGAATGATGGACCCAAAAACACAAATGACCCCAAAATGGAAGCTGCCCAAGAATGTTCTTTAAATTTCGCATCGGTTTTATTTGAGGGACTGAATAATATCGATGAACCTTTTGACTTGAATTCTATCGATAATATTGATAATTTAACATTCAATTTGGAAGACAATGACGACAAACTTCCTAGAGGTAAACTAGACACCGAGGACTCATGGCAGCTTATTACTTTTGACAATGAGCAAGTGACCACTTCATAGCATACTGAGAACGGTTTACTTGGATATAATGGTACAGGTCAGACTGCAACTTCATCTCAGCTTTCTGATGTTAAAAAGATGTCTTTAAAACCAAGAGAAAAAGAAGTATCTAGCAAAAAACGTCCTGCAGATGGAAGTGACTGCTTTGTTGATCCCAAAAACGTAGTTTTTATTATAACACCACAAGTCAAGGGACAACCTGAAAAACTATTAACCGGAACTAAAAAAGGAATTAAAAACGTACAAATGTTAATTAAAGATACGAAAGTATCTGCTTCTATTACTTTAGCGAAAAACCAGTTATCTGACAAAATTGGTGCAGAAAAAGACCAAGGCAAAGCAATCTGTAAAAAGCCCAAAATTTTATCAAACATTAATTTTCTGGAATGTCATAGATGCTTTTCTTCTATTCTTAACCAAAAAGGAAAATGTATTTGTTGCAAAAACTGGTTTTGTTATGAATGCATAGCAGAACCAACCTGCCCTAATTATGTTTGCGAATCATGTTTGGAATTGGAAGGTACTATAGTTTTCTAGTAGAACTATATAAGATTAATTGAAATAAAGTTTTTTTTAAATATATATTTTTATTTCAGATTGATTAACCGGTTACACTCGAGTACATCCGATACAATAAGGTATATACCGCAAAATATGGTGATCTTTCATGACGTGGATAAGGTACTCACAATGCATGATTTGGAGCAGTTTTATATTGATGACGCTAACTGGCCCAGGCCCATGACTCATTTTATTTTAGTGGAAAAGTGTTTTGGATGTAACAATTCAACATGACTACAACATTTCACCTTGATTATGACTAAAACGGACATTTGGAATTTGTTACAATGTTCATACTTTTGGTGTATTTTTTGTAGTTATTTTTAACCCCCGACGCAAAAAGAGGGGTGTTATAAGTTTGACCGCTATGTGTGTGTGTCTGTCTGTCTGTCTGTGTTTCTGTCTGTGGCACCGTAGGTCTTAAACGGGTGAACCGATTTGCATGTGGTTTTTTTTTATTTGAAAGCAGGTTTTCTAGCGATGGTTCTAGTGGTGGTTGGTGGTGGTGGTGGTTGTCTTTTGTTAGCTGCGGTAAGGATCTTAGACGCATAATGGGTATTTACTTTACTTTCAAACATATGTGTGACCTAAAATTTGAAACACCCATGTACGCAATATAAATATGCAAGATTATGGAATTCTTGGTCCGATGCTGCAGCCAGGATATCCAGCACACCAGTACACTCTTGAAAGAATAATAGCAGATATATCGTGCTTGGTTTCGTTTTGATCAGTATTTAATTCTACATACAATGCAATGGTGGCAACAAGATGAGCTGATGTTGCAGCCAGGATATCCAGCACACTAGTACACTTTTGAAAAAATAGCAGATATGTCGTGTTTGGGGATTATGTGAACGCCAAAACAAGCTATTTGATGTAGTGTTTAAATATACCCTGAAGAACGCTCACAACTGTTAACTCATATACAAAACAACACTAAACTAAGTTTAAAAAAATTAAAATAAAATTTAAATTAAAAATTTAAAAAAACCCCAACGCAAAAAAGAAAAGCGAACATTTAAAAAGTCAAAAATAATGCCTATCGTTGAGCCATCAAATTCGATTGAGTAACACCATACTCGTATATTTTAATTAGGTATAGCTAAGCTTAAAGCAATAAAAATAGCTAAAATAGGAGATTGCATACTCATTACTCATAGCGCTCCCAGACTTAACAATTTAACACCCAAATAGATTTTCTAAAAAAAAAATTAATAGATAGTCAATCAAATGAAGGGTACTGACATTATAGCGCCATTTCAACGAGCAAACCTTATCGTGCCATCCATCAATTTCTATACCTAATTAAAATATATGGTGTTACTCAATCGAATTTGATAGCTCAACGATAGGCATTATTTTTGACTTTTTAAATGTTCGCTTTTCTTTTTTGCGTTGGGGATTTTTTAAATTTTTAATTTAAATTTTGTTTATGATTTTACTCCAGATGAATGTGATGTTTGTCATTATTATTAAGTTTGAGAACATATTTTTGGAGTTTTTTTTTAAATATTATATCAAAGTAATACGAAAGGGTAGGTACATAATTATATATTACATAGCACTTGTGTGAGCACTATGTACCTCCTATAAAGCCACCATTTACTAGGTTCGTCTTTCATTGAGTTGAATGTGCCCTGGCGGCTGAGAGCATGTCATGCTCACTCAAATGTCTCGCTGGTGGTGGTGTGTGTGTTCGATCATTAAGTTCCCTTCAAAACGGTTGAGCTGAATGGTGCTGATCCATACGTCATATTCGTGAACGGGCGCCGTCAGTAGGGACTGGTCATCTCTTGACTGTCACGGCTTATTTTTTGTTTTTTTTTGGATTGTGCTTACTTTTTTTATTTTTTTTGAATTGTTATTATTTTTTGTTTTTATATTTTTTATTACGGACGCTTTTAACGTGCACGTCTTTCTACCTCGTTGTCACATGTATGATTTCAACATGAATGATGTAACCAATTTTTTTTGTAACTATTTGTTGATTTAAAGAGTGTCCATGAAGTTTCTTGCCCGGTCTTCTCCATAGGTACCTACTACGCTTTGGAATGGGCAACTAACTAGCTTCATTTTTCTGACTGACTGACCCCTTGACAATTCAAAAGTGCCTGTAATTGGTTTATTTGAAATAAATGCTTTGAGTTTGAGTACTACTAGTACTAGTAGTAGTGGTACTAGTTGGTAGTGGTGTTTGTGATAATCCTGTGCGAGTCCCAATAAATACTTTTTCTTTCTTTCTCTTTATTTACAGCTCACTTCACCTAAGTTTTCACGGTGCGATTTTACAGAATAGGCCGGCTGATGTCTCATAAGGCGGCGATGACAACTTAACATCAGATGAGCTACCTGCATTTTTGCCAGTTAAAAACTTTTCTTTTGTCAGTACTTACTCTACATACTCCTCGATGTCCAGCAAGTATATCTCCCTGTAACAATCATACTGCCTCAGGTAAGCTATCAACGGGATGATGGCTTTCCTGTACGCTTTTAGTAGCCTCTCCCGGTAATCCACCACGTTTGGCTCCATCAGGCCTGAGGATAACATTGAATTTGAAATAAATGTTGTTCTTTTCGAAATATTGTTGGTGCTTTAAAACAATGGTTCTTAAAGTAAATACGTTTAGGCCTAGACGTTTAATTCTATGAAAACATATTCTTTACGTAACGAATATGTGTTCATAGAATAAAAATCATTAGAATTATCAATATAACTCTCTCTAGTGAAAATATAAAACATCACGTTCCATACCAATTTAAGTTAAGACAGTATTTGTGTATTTGTTTTCATTACGTGTTTAAAGTTGAAGCCGTTCTGTTGTTTCTGATACATGCTGTATAAATATTACCCGCGCGATTCTCACCGTGTCTAAACGCACAATTAGAGATGACTCACCAATGGAAGTGAGGAAGAGCTCCTTATCGAAGACCAGGCCGGTCATGATCATGGGGTGCACTTGAGCGATGAAGTGGCAGCGATACAGCATCTCACGGAACAGACGCTGAATCACTATCTGAAATCCATAAGCTTGGTCTTAAACAGGTTAAACAGTTACCGTGTATTAAGTTTTACATACGTACTACAGCCCGCCTTATTGTCTTCTTCAGGAAGGGAGAAGTTACAGACATTCACAATCTTTACATATTCCTTTTGCTGCGCCCCCGTTCCTATACTTTTAAATAATGTTATCCATTAAGGGGGATGTGCCAAGGTAGCCCGCGAAATTCAAATTTTCTTACGTGTTTTGCAATTTGCAGGTCAGTGTCAGGTTATGGTGATCTAAATATGATTCGAGACCGTTTCAAATATGGCTTTACAGAATTACAATCATAAGAATCAGCAATACGCTTACGCAATACGCAAATACTTACAATACACAATACGTTCCGCCTTAAAAACCTCGAATTTACAGTCGGTCTATGAAAACCTCGACCATACTCTTCTATAAATACTATACTATGCCTACAGCGACGTAAAAAGAGAAATTATTCGAGTTATAAACAAGTCCTAAAGTGATCAACGCTTACCAAAACTCAAAAATTATACAAAAGCCCACCTCGAACTGAGCCGTATCCGTGGTGTAGTAAGGTCCATCTTCCGCCATCATAAGACTGAAGTAGAACAAGGTAACAGTGGGCGAGCGGAAAGGAGAGTTGATCAGGTCTGAGGAGTCCCACTCCCAGTCGTCTTCGCACCAGTACGTGCACAAGCATGGCGTCTCGCACATGTACACAAACATAGCCATCGACTGCTCTATGCAGTAGCGGAGAGCGTACTGACATGCAAATTATAAACATCAGACAGAACATAATGCATTTCACAGGCGTTAAAATGACACGTCGAGTTTTAGAATGAGACGACGCTCTACATTGCTGATTTTTTTCTGAAGCTCGATGTGTCACATTAACGGACACGCACTGTTACAACAAAGTCAAATCTAACTAATGCGTGATGATATGTGTTAAATATAAAGATACAAATATACCATGATGGACATTAAAGAGGTCAGCCTAAGTTGCTAGCTGATGAAAGATTACCTGCATTCGAAACCTGACGAGCTGCATGAATCGGGAGATCTTACTGACACCATAGAACTCCCAATTTTTCTCGTATATATTGAACCATCTGTTGAATAAAAACATTGATAAGACAGATGTTTTCGAACGAATCGTAACTACATGCAGCAAAATTAAAAACACAGTATGTATACCCTTTTCCGACGTCTCGAAACGACATCCTTATAGCGTGTGCAGTTTGATTCAGCCAAGAAATATTTAGATATTTCAACATCTGAAAAAAAACCATAAATATGGGTAAGTAAAGCCATTTTTGAAAGCTATTAAGAACTTAGTCTGAATAGGTATCAGTCACATGAATCTACCTTCACATGTGGCATATAGTAGATAAAAACCTCTGTCTGTCCATTTACGTAGATCACCATGAAATTGTACCCAAAATAAAATTTCTACATTTAATATGTAAATCATTGTATATATTTCTTTAGTGTTTTGTGAGTGATTACATCCTTTTTGGTGTAGTTAAATGAACTTGTGTGTGGCAAAATAACTTAAATAAAAGGTAATTGGCATAATTACTATAGAATAAAGTTTAACTCTCGTATCTCTATTCACGGAGGAACAACATATCATATGTAGTTATAATAAGTGGCATGCAATACCAAAAGAGCTATAAACAGCTCATTGTCATAAAGAAATAATGAAAACAGCTACTTCAGCATTATTCTTACTACCTATTTAAAATAGTGTGACCTCGTTCATTAGGTATAGTAGTTTTTTTTAAATTATACTTTTAGTGAATAATAATAATGGAATGGTGATTGAATGTTTTTATTGTAGCTTCTATTCTGTTTCTCAAAATGTATTAGTTCATAATTTTCATTTCTTTAAATATTTGTTATAATACCTTGGTTAAGTATTAGTCTTGGAACAACCTACCCTCTCACTAGGAGTCGGGCGTTGCTAGCTGCGCCACAGTTTTAACTATTGCAGCTATCATCGTTTAACATTGTTTGTCTTTGAATGTATTTGTTTTTTGTTCCCAATAAACTATTATTATTATTATTTGAACTATAATCGAAATAATTAAATAAAAAGTACAGTCTGTCTATAAAGTCATGAAAATAATGTTTGAGGAACTAACATTATTCAAAAGTAGGGCAACACTAAATCATAGTACATCGAATGTCATCGGCTGTCATCTACTTGTTTTATAACTCGTTATCCTAGTCTGTGTCGTTATCTATTGCATTTTTATTGCTTTTCAAATCTACGTGGATAAAACTTTGAAGAAACGTGTTAAATATGAGGAAAACCAATAGCGAGTGGAGCTCGGGAAATTATTTTTAAAGTGTATCAGCGATGTTTGTTAGAACACCAAGCTGGACAAATTTTATCAAATTTGGATGATATTTATGCTCGAACAGCAGCTATGACAGGTTTGCAATCCTGTTACTGTTTGTTTTTTATCCACCATACGTTACAAATTTACTAAATATACGATTTTAAGACTAAAATAAGGATTGTTTACATTGCGCAGTAATAGGTTAAATTGCATATATAAGTAGGCCATATTGTAGTGCGACCAGAACTTTTGATACTTTTGGGTGATCAAATTTACCGCTGATTTTAAATAATTATATTATTATTAATAAATTATATCATGTTTGAAATAAAAATAGTGATATCTATTTTCTGTTAGATATTACATATTTTTTATTTTTAATCTTTATTTCAGGAAAATCTGAGAGTACAGTGAGGCGTATTTTAAATGAAGGCTTTAAAAATGATAGCAAATTTGGAACCCCTGGCAAACACAAACCAGGCCGTCCTAAGAAAGAAATGGATGACTTCTACACGTGCACTTCGACAAAAGATTCAATTCTTTTACTCGGTAAAGAAAGAGGTACCAACCATAAGGAAAACGCCAAAAAAGATCTGGATTTTAAGTGAAGCCTAGAAGTCCTACGTAAAATTTTGAAATCGATTCGGTTTTCTTACAAGAAGTGTCAAGATAACAGAAAGGCTCTAATCGAACAAGCACATATTGCAGCAAAACGAGAAGAGTACTGGCAATTATTAAAAAAAATTGAGATTTGCCAGAAGAATAGCAAAAAGATATAATTTATCTTGACGAGACCTACATTCACTCTTCATATAAGGTAATACTATTTTTATTTTTGAGTTATCAATATTTATACTTATTGAATGTTTTTACTTTATAATTAAGTACCATTTTTTCACCAGGTTCGAAAATGTTGGCAATCTTTAAACGTGGAAGGCGTCACGGAAAAAATATCGAAAGGAAAGCGTTTCATAATTGTCCACGCTGGAAGCGAAAAGGGGTTTGTGCCTGTGGCATCACGTATTTTGCATTTGTGAACGCACCTTAGAATATGTAGCGTCGCCTGTATTAAGTTTACTTAAGTAGTTCTAAGTTAGTCAGGAACGCACCCTTGTTAAGTGGCAATACTAAGCCACAATCCGGGACGCGACTCATAGCGTTCCTCAAGTGGCGATTTATTATGCTTGTCTACCGCCATGGGACGCTGACTAGATTTTAAGTCATTAGTTTATTTTGTCCCTACTAGTTTAATTAATTATATGACTGTGTTAACCAGTGTGTGCAATTATATGTATGCAATTATAATATTACTAACTGCAAGTTGTAGTTTCACTTCCGCTCTTCGACCACAACTTCACCTCCAGTACGCGTAAGAGGGGACAGGTAGACTACCTTTCACCTATGTCCCCAAATGCCCAACTGCCTACTTAAATTTAGTGGACAACACAAGCTCGAAGACTACCATCCGAGATGAATGCCCACAATTTTACGAAGTGGATCACGGAGAAGCTTATTCCGAACCTGCATGAGCCATCGATCATTGTCATGGACAACGCCCCATACCGCTCGGTCGTGAAAAATAAGGCGCCTACCTCAAGCTTTCGCGTAAACGAAATAAAACTTTGGCTTTTGGAAAATAGTATTGACTTTGACCCTTCACTTAAGAAGCCAAACTTACTCAATTTGGTTGAAAAAAAAACAAAACCCACCCCATTTGGGGTGGGTTTTGTTTTATTTCAACAAAGTTCATCAATAGCATAGATATGCTATTGATGAACTTTTGTGAGAAAATAGGCATACAGTGGTGGCTTCCACCGTAACACTGTGATTTAAATCCTATAGAGCTTCATTTGGGCTCAAGTGAAACAGAAAGTGGCAGAACACAATGTTGGGTCACGTGATGTGAAGCAACTAGCTAAAGAGGCCTTCAACAGCATTACACCTGAAAAATGGAAAAACTGTTGCCGTCATGTTGCAAACATTGAAAAAGAATATTATGAACGAGGAAGAACCCTATATCAAGATATCGTCATTCGCCTAGGCGAAGATAGCAGCAGCAAGGACAGCAGTAGCGAAGTTGTTGGTGACGCAGCTGACAATGAAAATACTTTTTTTTAACGTAGAATATTTGGAATCAGATGATGAAAATAATTAATTATTATGTAATGGGATATTTTTCATTAATAAAAAAAAGTTAAAACATATAATCAAATATATATATGAACATTTTTCTTTTATTTACTCATTTTATTTGAACGACAGAGACCATAGATTTGTGCTATCTGGTCGTTTATGCAAACTAATGAAGGTCGGAAGGAAAACATCGAGAGGAAACCTGGACTTATCAGTACATCAGTACAGATAAATAAAATTGGAGTGTCTGTTTGTAATATTAAAATAACCGCCTTTTACTAAATGCATATGGATGTATACACGGTACATATACCAAAATAACTTTTTTTTCAATGTTGGCTGTCTGTCTGTCTATTTGTTACGGCTAATCTCCGAAACGGCTGGACCGAATTTGACGGTACTTTCACTGGCAGATAGCTGATGTTATAAGGAGTAACATAGGCTACGTATCTAGGTAACACGTTCCTGTAGGATAATTTCCGACGTCCACGCGAGCGAAGCCGCGAGCAGCAGATAGTAATTAATATAAGTCTGAAATCGCCAACCCGTCTTAAGCTAGCGTGGTGATCAATGCTCGTGCCTTCTTTGTTGAGAAGAGGTCTTTGCCCAGCAGTGGGACGTAAAAGGCTGGTATTATTATTTATAATGAGAGTCGCATCTTTGTCTATGGTTTCTGTAGATTTTTTAACAAGATTTACGGACTTTACCTTTTCTATTCAGTTTAAAAAAAAAAGCGTCACGTCGTTTTCATTAAAACCAGGTTTGTTTCTAGTACAAAATAATGTGTTAGTGTCAAAATCAATTTAGTCACACTATACAGGGTTGCTACGTGCACGACCGCATCGCCCTCATTTTTTTCATGACTTTGTAGACAGACTGTATTTGCAACTAATTATACAATAATAGACAATTAATTATTGTGTATATCCGATGCTTTTATTGCACAAGGCGATTCTTGTCATTGTCATTTGATATTGGTCGCTTTGTCGCGTCTAACATAAGTAAGTATATTAAAATGTCTTTGGCTGTATGTATATTGCCAAAAAATAGGTATTTTTATGTTCGTCACCTCAACGTTGAGACAAAAAAAATGTTGGTGTTTATTACATTTCGAAGTCAAAACTGTGGTTATACTTAATAGAAAAAGCTACTGTATTTTGGTCAATTTTCAGGAAGCTATCAGGCTATGTATTGTAATAATTAAGTACACTCCATATCTGGCAACATTTTCTGTTATCAAAAATGATGCTAAATATTATAAGTGTTGGTAACACTCCTTCTTCCTTTCCTTCTTATGTCGTCAGCTCTAACCTACGCATTTTTGTGACTCTTCTAATTTTCATTTATGCCATTATTAATAGTAATAACAATAAAAGGATATTCTGCCCAGGTGTCGTTTTAAGTTACATCTACTGCACCTCATACTCACCAATACTATATATGTTAAAAGAGCTCTAAATGGTATAGGAAACAAACTCATAGACTATAACTTTTTTACAACATTACTTCTACAGTTATTCTAGAACTTTTATAGTTCAAGAAACGTACCATAGACGTGCAATGTTGTTGCGCAGCGTCGAATTCTGCCAAACTCGCGTTCCTGCCATAGTTCGCAGTGAAGAATAACATCAACTCTACCTGTAATCAACATGTTCAACTTTGACAGATTTATGTGCACATTGCATTCACACTACATCAATAAGTTTGTTCAGTATGTATGCACACACATAAGTTCGCATAAATTAAACGGCCGGGGCGGGTTCATTTTAACGGCGGCGGGTTTTGTTCCCGGTTGATGGCAATAGGCTCGCTCCCTATTACATGGGACTTAAACATAACTGGCGAAATAAACATTCTGGCGTAGGTACCTATAATACACCCCACGAGATGCAGAGCCTGAGCTTAAGAAAAGGATATGAAAGATTAAGGGCCCGTGGTTTGATACATAGTTAAACATGACCAATAGTCAATTTAACAATTAGTCATTTGACAATAGCCAATAGCTGTCAAAGTTTAAATACTCTGTCTGCGCATGGTTAACTTTTATAGCAAATTGTATTTTTTTAACAGTAGTTAGCTTAACCATTTGTCAAACAACATACTTCTGTCATTTTTAACAAATTGTTGGTTTATCTAACGCATTTCAACTATTAGTATGTTTGACTACTGATCAAACAACGGGCTCTTAGAGGACGAAAGGGCAGACGATTGTGACTTCATGAGTAATTACATATTTTTTTTAAAGAGAACTTTTAACACAGACAAGAAAAAATAGTAGTAGGGATTCCCAGGTTCGGGCTCACGAGATCTGGGGTTTTTCTGAAACACGCCAAGCAGAGTGAAAGTGATGGGTCAAACGTAAAAAAACGAAAAAAGAAAATAGGGTTTTGGGATGCGCTGATTCCTTACCTGCGCTCCTTTTTTACGTAGCATGTCCTGTTGCAAACATACATAAATCAATTAGGATCTAGATTTGCTGTATTGTTGTGCATTGGTTAATGAGGTACCCTCATTACCATTATTGTAACTCGCCGTCTGCAACTCATTACAAATTAATACCACCTTATTACAATGGTTTCTTAATGAAGCCTAATGGTATATTCACAATAAAACTACATACTTCTTTATTCGTTACTTTTATTTCATTTCAATCTTATTTCCTAAAATATGTATGAAACATTTCACCTATTAAAATATCATTATACACAGTATTCCCTGTAAATAATTTTGCAAAATTCAACATTGTACATCCATAAAAATTATGTAATAAATTTATAATAATAATACACACACGTAACACCGCTGTATCCCTACGTTGACGTAGAAAAAAAAAAGGTTAGGGTGAGTGGGGGGAAGATGAAAAACGGGGTAACACAAAAAGTTGTCCATAACGCCAGATTTAGTGCAGTTTTTGCAGTGATGGCAACATTGTTAAGACCGCCATTTTGTTACGTCGCACATCTCAGTCAGCGTTTGCCGCTTTGAGTGAATGGATGTGTGAAAAGTGCAAATGTCTGCGCAGTGACTTTTACGTAAGTTAATCGAGTTTTTTAATCTTACCCCGTGTCCTGTAACTTTACTTACGTGGTGGGTACGAATGTTTTATTGGAATATCTGCTCATTGTTTTTAATTCTTAGTTGTTTTACTACATCCAAATATGGCTATTTTTCGTATTTTAGGATCTAATTCAATTTTCCGTCTTTACCCACCATTTTTTGACGGGGTAAGAAGAACATATAAAAGTTTCGATCTTACCCCGTTTCCAAAAGTCATACTAATAGTCAGATGTTCTCAAACTGTTCAAGATACGATATGTACCTATACAAAATAAAATAATAGTTACCTACCTTTTATGATTTCATGATCTTTTATCGTTTATATTTCTTAAAGAATATCGTTTGTGCAATGTTTGAATCAATTAGTTTTGTGCTTATGTGATTAGTGATTACATACTTACATACAATACGTCTTTGAAATATTTACATAGATTAAAATAATTGTTTTGTTTCAGCCATTATAAAAAAAAAAACGGATGCACAGTAATTAACTGTCAGAGAGACTATTTCGGCCATTTATATTTAGAGGTACAAATATTATTATTATAAATACCTAGGACTCACTTATTAGGACTACCGAATGACTATTCAATAATTGCATTTTCTCAATTCAGAATCACCATGCCACGTAACTACGTCCGGAAATCTCTACGCGCAACTTCCTACACTCATGACGATGTTGCTAACGCCATAGAGAGAGTAAAAAGGAAGGAATTGACACTATACGGCGCGGCTAAATATAATGATATACCTATTGCCACGCTTCACAATCGTTTCAATAAAAAAACAGGTGTTAAAAGTGATACACTGGGTCGCCCTCCTGTCTTTGCTCATGAAACAGAAATGAGATTAGCAAATGGTTTAAAAGTTTTGGAAAAATGGGGTTTTGGGCTATCCAGAAAAGAAGTAATTTTACTAGTGGAACGCTATGTTCGATTGAATAACATATATACCCCTTTTAAAGACAACGTTCCAGGACCAGATTGGTTCACAAACTTTCGTAGACGTCACGGACTTTCTCTCAAAAAAGCTCAGTCTCTTGAACATTCTAGAAAAAAAAACACGGATCCCTTTATTATAAACGAATACTTCAAGCTTTTGGAATCAACATTAAAGGAATTAAATTTGGAACAGCGGCCACATTTAATATGGAACCTAGATGAGACGTCAGTATGCTTAGACCCTTCCAAGACTAAAGTAGTTGGAAAGAAGGGGGCCCCATCCTCTCGAACTACACATGGTACTGGCAAAGAAAATATCACCGTTTTAACGGCCGTTAGTGCGAATGCTAAGAAAATAAGTCCTTTAATTATATTTAAAGGGAAATATGTGTGGGATTCATGGATAGCTGAAACTGAGGGTAGATATGATTTTGAGCTGTCTTATGCTGCGAGCCAAAGAGGATGGATGGACACTCAAATATTTTATAATTACATAGAAAAAGTGTTCATTCCTGCCCTTGGAAAAGAAAGACCAGTCCTACTTGTTTACGATGGACATGGCAGCCACGTTGATCTGAACGTAGTTGAATTAGCTATACGAAACAATATCACGATATTAAAATTACCGCCTCACACATCGCATATCCTACAACCCTTGGATGTGGCTGTATTCAAGTCCTTTAAAAATAGATGGGACGCTAAATTAGTCGCGTGGCAAAGACAAAATACAGGTGTAAAAGTACCTAAGAAGGTATTTTCTGAGCTTTTTGCTGAAATTTGGAACGATACCAAAGATGAAATAATAACGAACGGCTTTAAAAAAGCAGGAATATACCCATTCAATTCTGAGGTAGTTTCAATTGATAAGTACGACCCAAGAGCATACAAGCGTTGGGAAGAAGCGCAAAAAAGCAATTTTCAGTCTTCACAGCGACAGTCTCAGTATCCGCCAATAGATGATACACAGTATTCTCTACCACTACATGTAGATTCACAGTTTTCACACCAGTTACAGGTTCAGTCAACGCAAACTCCAGCACCTTTAAAAGAACTTTGCATTAATGCTATCAATGTCCTAATGCATGATAACATATTATTCTATTTTGAAAATACTTCTTTAGTTGAGGACTTAGAAAGTGTTCAATTGTTAGCTGATGTGTCGAAGTACCAAGAAGAGGCTCAAAAATTCATAGCAAACCACGAAGAAGAATTGCCCACATGTCTGACATCGATTAATTTTATAAACGAAAATGGAATAGAATCCAAAACTACTTTGCAGAGACAAAACTCGAAAATTAATATAATTTCTAATGAGATAGTCAGTTTTGAAGAACTTCTTCTCGATACAGTCAAACAAACCCCTCGACTTGACACGAAGATCAAAAAAAGGCGTGTAGCTTTAGGAGCGGAAGTGATCACAGAAACTATGAAAAAAAAATTGAATGAAAAAACAACACAAAATATACTTCAGACAAAGATAGTAATACCAAAGAAAAAAACGCTGAAACAAAATAAAGTCGTAAAAGAAAAGATGGGAATAATTAATGACAGTAGTAAATAGAAAAAAAGCAATATTCTAAGAAATGTGAAGTTAAAAAAAATCAGCAGCAAAAGAAAACACCTAAAAATGTACTAAGAAAAAGGAAACAGTTATTGTCTAGTGACACAGAAAGCTCTGAAAACGAAATGGTAGTTGAGATTATTGAAACTGACGACTCTGATTATAACAATATGGATGAGTTTATAGAAAGTTGTTTAAAAGAACAAGATGAAGATCAAGAAAACATTAAACCATGTGCAAACATACCCTTGGGATTAAGCGAAATAATATTTTGTGAGAATTCAAACAAGTTGAAAAAAGATGATTGGCTCGTAGTGCAGTTTGCAACAAAAAAAAATGTCAAACATTTTGTTGGGACAATTTTGTCATTTGAAAACCAAATACCTGTGGTAAAATATGTAAGAAAAGTTAAACAAACAATATCAGTTGATACGGTTACCTCTTTCACATATCCGATTGTGGAAGATATTAGCGCCATAAGACACAAAGAAGATATTGTTTGTATACTCCCCGAACCTGTAATTTCTCGTCGTGGCCAAATCAAGTTTGAAGCTGATCTCAAAAAATACAATATTCAGTGAGGTATTTGGTGTAATTTTCATTGCGTTTTCATCGTGATGTTTTTGAACAACGCTTACTTTTAACAATTGTTTAGAATACTTACCTTACTTTTTGTTACTTTTTTCGACTTCTGATTTTGTACTATTTACGTCCCTACATAGTCATAATTCAATCATGCTCAATATTTGATCTCTATAATACAGTCGTCGATCGGTTTACCTACTAAGATGTCTTTTTCTACGTCGTAGTGTGAAAGAACTAGACACCCTGGGGAATCCGTGCCGACGTCAAGATTTTTATGTTAAGAATTAGATGTAATGTAATAAAGATTCAAATTGAATCTTTAAGGACATTAGAGTTCCTAAATATGCCAAATTAATGTAACAGTGATTTGTTATTTCTTTTTACATTTTAAGATTCTTTTTATGTTTTTGTTATTGGCATGAAGCATTTTTTTTTCTAAGATGTTTCTTGGATAATTAGGTATATAATCTTGAAATATTTTATCTTTGTGTCACTTTTATTTGTTAAAAGAAGAAAACTCTTGTTTTGTAATATCTCGGTACCGTATTAGAATAAAGTAAAATTAAAGGATGTATTTGATTGATAGTGATGTTTTATTTTCAGTATAACCTTAAACAATTGAAGTGGAAAGTTTGAGAACCTCTATGTCAATCTTCCCCCAGTGGGGTAAGATTGAAATATCAAAATATAACAAATCGTTATATCTTTGTTAACTAAAGGTATTTTGACACTACAGGCAGTTCTGAGTTTTTAGAGCACTTCAAACTATAGACTAGTGATCACGAACAACGTCTGCTAATCATTTGAACGATTTTAGTAACTATTTCGATCTTTCCCCATCATCCTTTCGTCTTCCCCCTGTTTCATTCTCGTGATACAAACATTTTATTTAATTTGTTATTGTGCTTTGGAATTGATTTAACTGGATGTTATCAATTTGATAGAAAAATATACTCTTTGCTCTTTACTCACTATAAATAATTTTTTAGCATAAGCTAATATGTACTGTTCTACAAGACTTCAAATACAACACTGCTCATCTCATCAAAAACCCGTTCAATCTTGCCCCCACTCACCCTACGTAACCCTGGGGGTTCCCCCACAGCGCATACCACATTACCACAAAAATAATAAAATGAAGCAGTAAAAGCATATCATCACCGCTAAGTTATATAATTAATCTGTCATTTGAGACAGGAACATTTCCTACTAGATTAAAACAATCTATAGTTAGCCCACCTAACAGCAGCGCGTGCGGCTAGCAATAGCCTAGTTCGAGTTTGAAAATCACCTACCTACATGACATAAACTCTTGATAATTACCTAGATCATATTTTCAAAGCTTAATTAGAATGGTACCACACACACAATGGTACATCACAGCTGTTAGGCCACGCGGCTGTGAAACGATAATAACTCTATGTTCGGGCGTTTTAAGCACAGTTTAGCACGCAGCGGTCACTGACATGAATTTGTAAGGAGTAATATATAGCTGTTACAACTTAAATAATCTGTGACGTAGCTATCAGCTGATCTAATAAAATGTTAGTTTTGCTTTCTTTCTTTTAATTTCATTCCTGTTAATCGGACAGTAAATAATCCTAAAATTGTAAATTTATCTTAGTAATAAAAACGTGTATGTACGAAATACAAGGCACGCGCGGGCGCCGCGCGTATTTTAGATACCTAAGTAGGTAATAATAAAAACTTGTAAGAGTAGGTAGGTACGGAGTTATCAGCTGATTAATAACATGTTAGTTTTGCATTACGTGCACAATTTATTTTATTTTTGATAAACAGACTACAGTAAATAATGAAATTGTAAATCTTAGATCTTAAAACATGAGTAGGTATCCACAAAAACGAACGCATAGCGCCTTCAGCGCGCGTTGTTTTGATACATATTAAAAGTAAGTAGGTACTTAATAAAAACCAGAGGTGGCTACCAGGTAAATCTAGGTATTTTTGGCTCAGTCAAACATTTGAAATCTACCTAATTAGGTATACCAAATGATTTAAATAACTGAGTACGCATTTACAAAGTATTGTTTTTAAGTAAAAATAAATTAATTACCTACGCTAGCCGGACGTATTGTTCGAAGTGTCCACCTTCACATTCAGACACAGTCTAGCATGACGTCGCTAGTTTTCTTTCAGATTTCGCAACATAAACACATTCGTTTTTACAGTGTCGAAAGCAACTAACCACTTTTTCCCTTAATTCTGTAACACTTGTTATTTCATCTTTGTACACTAGTCTTTTAATGTCTCCCCACAAATAAAAGTCCAGGGGCGTTAAGTCCGGAGAACGCGGAGGCCAGGCCACAGGTCCACCGCGGCCAATCCACTGGTTGCCGAAACTTTCGGTCAAGGGCTCGCGTACTTGACGACCGTAGTGAGGAGGGGCACCGTCCTGCTGGTAGTACAGGTTGCGATAGATTGCCATCGAGCATCTCCTGGACGACTTGTCGTAGTAGCTCCAGGTAAGTAGTGCTGGTAAGGTAACCCTCGATGAAATAGGGTCCAAGCACGCGGTCCCCTATTATGCCAGCCCACACATTTAAGGAAAACCGCACTTGGAATGAATCACGTTTGGTCACGTGCGGGTTATAGTCCCGCTCAGTCCACCAGTGTTCATTATGAACATTGTAGATGCCAACTCGAGTACATAAGCACTCGTCCGTCCACAGGATGCTGGCGTCTTGATGTTCCAGTAACCACCGACAAAACGTAATGCGTCACTCGTCAAACTCCACCCCTAAGAAGACCCACTGACCGGACCATCTCCACCAACTCAACATTGGAATAGTTTTCCGTCATCGTGCCGTATTTAAAACGAATTAAAGGAGCGCGGGACGGGTATCGCGACAGGTGCACTCACGGCGGCGACATCAATCACACTAAGTAGTCGATGTGTGAGTGTGAGCGAGCGTGGCCGGGTGGGGTGTAGGGATAGAAGAGGGGTGCGTGCGCGCGGGGGTCTGTAGGCAAAATTATGATCGTATAAACTGCGGCATTTTTATGTGTGTGTAAAAGGGCAGTTACAGTGCGGTATCACACAGGCCGCGTTTTAACGTGCGTGTCCAACACTTACCGATTTCCGAAAATTAGAAAAAATCAAAATAAAACACCTAGGTACTTATTTTTTTTTTTTTTTTTTTTTTTATTTATACATACACAGTCTTATTACAGGTTCGTGTTTGTTTTGTACCATTAAACCAGAGATGGTTTGTATTGGTACTCACATTCGCTATAACAACACTGCCTAATCACTATTAAGCAAATAAAAGCAAATAATGTAGGTACATTAATAATAATTTGCACGTAACTATTTAAGCCGTAGGTAAACATCTATCAGTAAGTACGTGAGTCACATGTAATGTTTTGAAACCAAGCTGCTTGCTACTGGGCCGTTCATTAGAAGACAATCCTATACAGGTTGCTTCGTTTTTTTTTTTTTTTTGCAATGGAATTATTTTATTAATCTAAGTTATTTATATAGTTGTAATAGTATTTTCTGTATTTTTGCTTATAGTTCTTCACGTTTATTTCATTGATTATTGTGGGAATTAAAAAAAAATGTGTTCGCCTGCCATAATAATTTCTAGTCTGCGGTATTCTTAGTTTATTTTTGGTGATACTTCTTGTGATTATTTTATGTGAAATGGGTATTTGAATGGTTTTGTTATTAAATTGTTCAATCAAGAGGGCCATGTTGAGTCTAGTCTGTACTGGCAAAATTTTACAATAGGTACTTAAATAATTCGATGACGTTATCTTTATATTGATATTTTATTTTTCTGGGTACGATGAGTTTTAAAAGTCTAACTTGCAGTTTGGAAATTCTTTCATTGTATGATTTAAATGTTCGCCCATAACTCGTAATTCCGCATGCTATAATTGATTCCGCTAAAGCAATGTACATGTTGAGCAGTATTTTGAATGGAACTTTAGGTTTCAAAATGTAGAATTTTGCCAGTATAGCCCGCAACTTGTCACAGACTGAGTCCACGTGAAAAGTCCAGCTAAAACGATTGTCCACGACTAATCCAAGGTAAGTGTGGCGCGTTACTTGATCAATTGCCTCACATCGACATGACGATGACGTTCCTGACAGAGCGGAGTGAAGACAACTGTGACTATGTGCGATTATCTTAAAAGAAGTAATGGGCTTTAGGTGACTAGAGTGGACATGAATGATTTTGGTCTTACTAGCGTTAAGGACCAGTCCAGCATCATGAGCCCACTTGGGAACTCGAGTAAAATCGTCCTGTAACCATTGAGCTGCGACTTTTATGTCTCTGTGTGTAGCTACAAGGCATGTGTCATCTGCATATTGATAAACGGAACAGTGATTGACCACATGTTCCATGTCGTTAACATATGTCAGATAGTGTAAGGGTCCAAGTACTGAACCTTGGGCTGTTCCTTCAGTGACTTCAATGGCTTCACTGGTTTCATTACAGATCTTCACATTGTATTTACGGTTACTAAGGTAGTCCTCACACCATTTAAGTATTGGTCCTCGAACTCCAGAATTATCTAATTTTGTCAGCAATATGTCATGTCTTAGCGTATCGAACGCCTTGCTGAAGTCGATAAATAGTAAAACTACATTATTTTTATCATTAAGAGATTCGTTGACCTCATCCGATAACTAGTTATATATATATATTTGTATAGCTATAAGTATACAATAACCTTTAATTACTTCTTTTGGCTATCAAAGAATTTATTTTACTGTTGTATGCTAGTTTTTCTTTAATATTGTTGTGTTGTATATTTTTGAACTGATTGTATTTATATGTTTAGTATAGATAATAATATAAGATTCGTAAATTAGAATATTTGTAAAAAGTATGTTACCGACTATTTTGTAGTCTCTTTCTAAACTAAAA
The DNA here is from genome assembly GCA_916610205.1 of Griposia aprilina. Classification (NCBI taxonomy): domain Eukaryota; kingdom Metazoa; phylum Arthropoda; class Insecta; order Lepidoptera; family Noctuidae; genus Griposia; species Griposia aprilina. Next base: position 3,832,782 of record OU744285.1, on the reverse strand, counting down.
ATCTTAATAAATATAATATGTTTACACTAAATTCATTAATTTCATTTCATTCTTCCAAACTCTACATGTTTCAATTTATTCATCCATTTACTGAAATTGTGGCTGGACCGGGTGGATGTGGATAATCGATTTTTGTAACAAATTTTATTAAATCTTTCAAGGAAATAAGTAATTGTAATTTCACTCAAATTACATGGTGCTTTGATGAAATGCAACCTTTATATAATTTACAAAACGTCAACTATCATCAGGGAATTCCTAACATTAATACGTTTGATGGAGAAAAGACACATCTTGTTATTATGGATGATCTAATGAGAGAATCTGATGGTAGAATTGTTGATATATTTACCAAAGGCAGTCATCATAGAAAACTTGGTGCATTTTGTATTAAACAAAATTTATTTTATCAAGGCAAAGGTCAAAGAGACATATTTTTGAATTCAAGTTACATTATTTATTTTTAAAATCCTCGTGATAAGACATAGATACGATATTTAGCACGACAAGTATCTCCGGAGAATACAAAATTTATTGAAGATGCATACAAAGAAGCCACTGAAGAAGCCCATGGATATTAATGGTAGATTTAAAACAGGATACTAGTGACTTGTGGCGTATCAAAACCAAAATATTTCCATTTAACGGCTATTGTACAATATATGTCCCCGCACAAATGTTTAAATACTCAAAGAATCAAACAGTCATTTGTAAATAATGCAGCGTAGACTAAGAACGCATAAGAATTTGTTAGAAGCCTTGCATAGACTTAAACCAAAATATCAAAAAGCGGTATTAAAATCATGCAATAAAGAAGAAATTAATTGTATTTGTGAATGTATTCATAACGTTCTAAAAGGAAAAGTACCTCTTACAGAACAAGATAAGAAAAAATTAAATACATATAAAAATATATTACTCCGAATATTGGTGCGTAAATGTAAGACCAAACTGAGAAAATATATTATTATACAAAAAAGAGGCCTTCTTACCAATAATATTAGGTTCAATTCTGAGTGCATTAGCTAGTTCTTTTATAGGGAAATAAAATAGAAAACGTAAAGAAAATGTTGTGTGATAAATAGAGAGACAAAATCAAACTTGTATGATTTAAGATTTAAAATTATTGAAAACCTCTTCTCTAAGAAACCCATAGTTAGGCCTACTGTACCAGGTAGGATCCATTTGCGCCGGCACATTTGCCTAAAAGAAATGGCAGAACTATAAGAAAAACATGCAGAAAAGAGTCTAAGATTGGAAGTTTTGTTTGGCTGCCCAGATTGTCCAGGTTTTCCTGGATTATGCCTGGAAAATAGTTTTACAATTCACCACAATTATTAAACATTTGTATGAGTGTTTAACCTGATTGAAGTGTGATAACTCATACAAATGTTTAATAATTTTGGTGAAAAAGCTGATTTTTGATTAGATTTATAAAAAGAAATACCAATTATCTTACTTGTCTGTCTTGTAATCATTAAAATCAATAAATGTTTATTACGTCAATCAAAGTCTTTTATTTCAAAGTCTTCATATTGTCTCACTACATTAATTAATTTTTAATAACATTCTAAACGTTTGCTTGCTGGTACATTTCTTAGTCTAAATACTAGCATTATACCCAAGTCATGTTCAAACTGAACATAAATTTGAGGCAGTTCCTTTTGTGTATTCAGTTCTGTTTTTAAATCTTTTGAGAACAATGCTTTAAAATATTTTATTGCTGCACAGCAATCAGGGTCTGATTTATTTTTAATGGTCGACTTAGGTTCCTCCTTAGATATTCTTACTTTAAAGTTTGTTTTCTTTTTCTCACATTTCTCTTCTTCAGAATCCATAATTTCTTCAATGCTAGTGGCCGAAATATAATTATTATATTGACTATTGGTCATGGTACATGGTCCCATGAATTTACGCTTCTTTGAAATATGCAAAATCGATTAACTACATTCAGGAAAAACATCATTTTCTTTATTGTTATCTTGTTGGTAATGTTCATGCTTATTAGTGAATAATGTCTGGATAATGTATTAGTGAATAATGAATGGAAAAATTTCGTCTGCTTGCTGATTATCTACAAATAATACGTTGATTATCACAAACAAATAACCTAATACAAGTAAATTTAAAAAAAACGTTGGCGAGCACTGTAACATTTTACTAAAATAAATAAATCCTACCTTGTGAGGCCATATTTCCTTTGAATACCAACGAATTCGAATCGAAGCACACAAATAACTTTTTCTCTTGAGAATCGACGCAAGATAACGGCGAAATACGCGTAAAACATCATAGGGGACCAATGACGCTCTAGGTGCGTCATACTTGATGTATGGCGCGTTATCGTTTAATGTTCGGGGCCTGGCTTAAAGTATGCATGAAAACGATAGTGGCAATGAGTCGGTTAATTAGTAATGAGTTGCAGACGGTGAGTTACAATAATGATAATGAGGGTACCTCATTAACCCTTTAACCGCTTACGTCGCATTAATACGACAAAAAAATTCGGGTCCATTTCGCCAGGGTCGTATATATACGACCAAAAGCTAAACGAGCTGTGGTAACAGCTCTCTTTTTATTTAAATACGCTGTATTCTATCACAAAGATGTTTATATTAGGTAAATAGTTAATTAAGTAATTATTTACAATTTAATACACTTTAGTCCCTTATTCAGAAGTCCTAAAAATAATATCCAAAGTTAAATGAATTATTAATATTATTTTTAGAGAATTGTATTGATGTACAACGCCCGTGACGGAAAATCCGACATAAGGGGCGGGACATATGCCAAGATTTACCGATACAAAAATAAACATAAATCAAAATATTTCTCTTTCTGAATAATTAACTATAAAACAAATACAGCAATTGTTAATAAAACATTTTTTTACAAATATTTGTATTTCATTTAATTCCTTTGAAATTAAGTAAATTTACTTGTGAAATTTAGCAACTGAGTTGATGGTTCCCATCCCTAGTTACATGTTCCGAAACTTACTTTGTTAGTACGCCCAGCGCCACGATCGGATAAAGACGACTGCTTCGTACGTCATAAACGAGTGCCGACTTCTGGAATTTTCCATCATTGTTATGTGTTTCCATCAGTTTTACGTTCGTGTGTCGATAAATATGTTTTGAAATTTATCATGACCACTCGTTAAATGGGTAAGGCTCACAAAAAATGTACTTTATCCATATTTTTCGTGAAGCGAATTTTAAGTAACGAAAAAAATATTTCGAAAGTTCTGATTAAATAAATCTATTTGTTTCGTGTGTTGTATATTATTCACTTGTTAATATCAGGCCATTTAAATTGTTAATTTATTTGAATTTAACCAAAAACATGACGGTACAAAAAATTGCTTACTTCTTGTTACATAGAAAAATCCAATGTCCACCCCTAATAGAATTCATTATTTTTTTATTTCATCGTGTGTGTTCTGTTTATCGTGACATCTTAGTAATATGTTAAATGTATGGGAATAAAACTACTATCCCAATAGTAGAAATAATAAATTATGAAAAAATGATAAAACTATGATTAAAAAAACAAATGTTCCAATAATATTTCACGTGTGTTACAAACAATTTGTTACGTAGTAGTTTTTTTCTAATAGGCAGTAGCAACACGTGTGATGATTTTTTTGTGAAAGCGATAATAATACTTTCAATATTAAATGCCAGTGTCATGTCAGACATCTTGGTTTTTAAGGAAATGGCAGTACTCGTGTGTGTGTTATTTTTCGTAATTGGATTTTAGCGACTTTTCGGAGGCAATTTTGCATGGTAAGTAATAACATTTATTTGTTATGAGTAAGGACAATTAAGAGGGATATGTAAATTATTGAATAATGTAGTTTTTCACTACTTTGGATTGTATTTAAATACGTTACACGGATTTTACATTATGTTATTCACGTATGTTTGTTCACGTGTGTTGAGTGTGTTACGAAGTTGTGTGATGTAACACACGGGAAAAGCGTAAAGCTTAGTGCACATTGTAATATTTTCATCAACAGCCTGAGATGTACACTGATGGACAAAGTCCCCAAGTTTTTTTCCCAAAACACGCGGTCCTGAGCCAGCTGCATGAAAGGCGTAACCGCAACTTTTATATGGTCGTTGGTCCGCGGAAGGCCAACCCACACTACGCTTTGCATGGCATGTTTTTCCAGCACTATTCTTTTTTGCAGTTGCCATTATCGCCTGCCAAAAGACACAAAGCTCTATCGGGAAAGGCTGAAAGAAAAAATCCTGCAAACTTCTTAACACCAAAAATAAAAAATGCTGAGAGAAAACAACGAAATGGAAAGAAAATAGCAGAATATTCTTCGTGTGTGCAGGAAAATATTAGAAAGCAGTGGAAAGAGAAAAAAGAAAAGCAAAGAAGAACCGAAATCTGAAGCAGTGCCTTCAGCAGAAAATGCACAGATTTTAAAACGGAAGAGGAATCAATATAGAAAAGAAATTTATAACCTGAAGACTGAAAACAAAAAATTTAAAAAGCTATTCTAAGCATTTTCAACTACAAATTTTGACCTCATTATTTGAATAATTATTAATTAAGAAATAATATATAATATTAGTGAAGTTTTTATATTTATTAAATAAATAGTATTTCATAAATATAGTATTTTATTTGAAATTTCATTATAATAAATAGTCTTGTCTCGTGTGAACTAATCTTAACAATATTTCCAGTATGTTACCTACTTCCAGTGTGTTATCGTACGTTACAAGTTCCCGTGTGTGATGGTACATTTTCTGTGAGCCTCACCCAAATATTTATTTTTAAAGACTTTTTGTTTGTATTTGGTAAAACCAGTGAATAAAGTTGTGATTTCAGACTGTTGTATGTATTATTTATTATACTCAAGTTTCTATTATAAATAAGTACCTACATATTTACTTTCCATTTCGAAAAACACGGCGAAAAACACATTAAATACAGTGAAATTCTGCCATTTAGATACCTACGGTAAAAAACGTTAACTGAAGTAGTTAGAGAAACAGGGGAGTAGACAAAAATAGAAGGAAGAAAACCATAGACCAGGAGTTATGTTTTTGTTTCTTTGATACTTATTTATACGGGTATTTCTTACTAGGGATAATGTTAAATAAAACAAATATGAAAATATTTAATCAGTTGTTATTTATATAAAACGAAATATCGACATCGAAAAATTTAAGTATTGCACATCTCTCTTTGTTGTAGGTATTTATTTTTCGATTCAATGTGTCGGGCAATGGGGCCACGACAACTGACATAAAGTCGGGCGGTTAAAAGGTTAACCAATGCACAACAATACAACAAACCTAGATCCTAATTGATTTATGTGGGTAAATCTTTCAAACGTCAGATATCATTATCCCGATAATTTTGAATTTTTGACAGATTTTCCGTACAAAATCTGTCAAAAATTCAAAATTATGAGGATAATGATATCTGACGTTTGAAAGATTTACCCATGTATCTTTGCAACAGGACATGCTACGTAAAAAAGGAGCGCAGATATGGAATCAGCGCATCCCAAAACCTTACTTTTTTTTTTACGTTTTGCCCATCGCTTTCACCCCGCTTCGCGTATTCCAGAAACACCCCAGATCTAGTGAGCCAGAACCTGGGAATCCCTACTCCTAACAATTATTTATTTATTTATTTATTTATTTATTTTACAAAATTAATAAAGTAATTATTTTATAATTATAACAATTCTGTGATATTTTCCTCGATGTGCTTATCCGTGATAATAAGTTGATAAACGATAAAATGATTTACTCTGCATGTAACACCGAATTGCTATCCGTTAAAGCTTTTCTTTTAGTTCGCGCCAGCGACTACCAGAAAAACCGAGGCCATCGCCCGCCCTTAAAAACACAATCTGACCGGTCTGAATTTTACAATTTGCCAGCTAGCGTCGGCACTCATCGACAGTTACAATTAACAACAAATATGTACAATTAACCGCATGCCCATGATAAAACGATAGCCGTATTTTAGGCTTGTCCGCATTCAGATAAAAAGTTGACTATGACAACGTTAAGTGGTACAAAAAGGACAGTTCTCGCAGTTCGTGTTACTACTGACATGCGATTGACCGTACTAAGTATGAGATGTGAAAAAGCTGCATTTAAAGCTTAGTATCACCTTAAGGCACTCATCGACGACGAGATGTAAGCAGGCAACTGATTCTGTGAGTACGTACAGCGAGTACCATTGATTGTACTCGAGGCGCCCACGGAAATCCTCCATCACACATGGGTGTCTACCTGCAATAGACCAATCATCAAACCTTCATTGGCAAAGGGATTTAATGCTTAATGTTTTAAGCATAATTTTTTTGCCAATGAAGGTTTGTTCGGTCAGCAAAACTGACTGATTTTAGTATAAGAAAAACCGACAAATGACGAAAACAATACAGTCGAGTTTTTGTGAATTTACGGTGTGACAGAATGGGTTTTCTTGGTGGAGATAAATAAGACCACGTACCTTGTCAACATAGAGGAAATATTTAAAAAAAAAACACAGTAAAGGGGGTACGTAAATCTATGGTCACACAATATCCTTGACTTTCCTTGGGAGTAGCACAGTACTCTTCTGGTTCAACCTGGTGAAAGGATGACCCAGCGGGTGTGCGCCGCTGCAGACGCCAGGAAGGTGACGGTCGGCGGATGGTATCGGCAGACCCTTGTAGCGAGCTCGACGCAGCCACGCGGGTAAAATTGGTACACGGCGCAGAGCTCATTAATGCGCAGATTTGCCGGAAGATGGTTGCCCGGAACTCAGTGCATGGTAGCTTCTGATAATTCCAGACTTTGGAACCCAGTATGGGGTTACGAAAACACAGATTTTAATAAGGTTGACTCATAAGAGTCAATAAAAACTGTTGCCTGCTTTAGGCTTTTAAAATGGTGGAAACCACGTATGTAAGGTCACAACTGATTCAGGACCAAGAGAACGTGCGTCTTCGCCCGGAGCAGGATTTTGAATATGCTGGTTCACCGTGAGTGAATTGTAAACGAAGGCGTACGCGCGTTGATAAAGGTCCTCTTCATGCATTCGGATAAGCCAACCGCGCGCGTCACTAGTACAGACAGCTAATTTATGTTGTTTTGTTTATTAACCTAGGACGTCCCTAATATTATTACATCTGTGGTTTGACTTGACATTATATTGTTGTCATTTTGTTATTTTAAAATAACGATACAACGTAACAACGGTGTCTACAGGAAATTATCCGAGTAGCTCAAAAAAAAATTGTGGAGACTTAACTTGACTTGTCTTGACCTAAAAGGAAAAGATACTGCTTATCCTGTCAAATATATTCAAAGGAATTATACCAAATTTTGGCACCGGCGCTATGTACTCGGGTGTAGGCACATCGATAAAATTATACAAATCTTTGTATTTTTGTATAGTGTAAATTATTTTCATCTTCCCTTCCATCTTTTTGTATTGAAGTGTCACCTGAAATATAATTTGATTCCTCTGATTCACATACCTCATTCATTCATTTTACCAAACGAATGCGGTGAGAATAAATTTTATAATATTCTAGCTCGGTCTAAACGGAGCACGTACTGACTCGACTCCATTTTAAAAATTAGACACGTATCTTGGCAATGAAACAAGCACCTACACTTAGTACCTTCTATGACTGAGTATTTATATAGCTAGTATTTCATTTTAATACGGCAACAATGTTCAAGGGTGGATAATGACAGTAAGGTCCGTTGTACTAGGCACGATTTCTTTACGGTACGGCGCACTAGCTGCACCGTAGAGTAAACGTGTGAGCTAGTATGACTCGGCAAACCACCGGCGCCGTGCCGTAGTGCCGCCGTGTCTGTCAACAAGGTTTCGTAGTGATCCATACAACACTGAAAACCTTGCCGTAGTTTTTCACAACAAAAAAAGTGTGTACATGGGATCTTAAGGTAGGTGCACATTAAAGCCGCGGCGAGCCGTAGCGCACCGCATTGCCAAATAGCACGAAAGCACATTAGGAGTTGCATCGGCCCTCGCTGCAACGCAATAATTGTGGCATTCAGATTCATAGTTTAATTTCAAGACCTAAAAGAATTCAGAAGTGCGATCCACCACCGCATAATATATTGTTAAGGAACCTATTATAAGTGTGAGTGTATCATAAGTAATGTGGTGAGAAATGACGCTTTTGTATGTTTAAGTTTAAAAGGAACGCGTTATGTTGGGAATGATTAGCATTGGTTAGACGTTTCGAGGGGAAAGAAATAAAAATCAAGAACACTCAAGGTGCATGATTGTGACTATACCTAAATCAGTGAAGTGAATATTGTGAATAAAGAACTTTGATATTTTGGTACGGCGGCGCTCATATAAAGCTTCCTTTGTTCACGTGCTGGCGTCATATACACATCGCGGCGGGCGGCGGCCCCTTATCATACAGCTTACTCGGTGAGATCGTTTCATTATTATTGTTTGACATTCTTGACTATAGTACAGTGAAGCGTTTACAGTTTGAGTTACACAAACTTTGAACTGATTATGAATAGTGTGTTCATAAAGTATTTTTTCTATTTAATAAGATGGGACGATACAGTAAAGGAAATAGGTCTCACAGTTCTTCTTCGTCGAGCTCGCGTGAGGCGGAAAGACATTCTAAAAGTAAGAAATATAAAAATAATCTAAAAATAAAAGAAACCCGGATTTAAGCTTTGGAGGTTATGACTAAAGAGTTAAGAGAGAAAAAAATACTGTCACAGCGGAACAATATCGGAAACATCAACATCTAGGCCGTTACTAGTTCGCTACGCTGGCCATAATGACTTTATCCCAGAATTTGATCCGCAGACCTCTTCTGTTTCCATTGAGTACTGGATCCAGAACTAAGAAAGCGTGGCAAACTTGCAGGGTTGAGATGAACGTACTCTAATTTTCAATTGCACCTCCCAGCTAAGCGGGTATGCTAAGGGCTGAGTGGAAGGAATGGAAGGAGAAATTGATCAGAGCGTTCCCGATTCCAAAAAGTAAGCTGTCACAGATAAGAGAACTTGTGAATCATCTCAAAACAAAGGATGAAGACCCAATTAAATTTTATTACGACAAACTGGGTATTGGCATTTCATGAAATATGAGTATGAAGTGATCGCTCAATCTATCATAGGGAGTCCTGGATACAAATTGCTTGAGGTTGGAGCGTTATCTGCTGGATATCATGATACATATTCTTTGCTCAAATACTTGGCAAGCATGAAAGCATCAACTGATTGTACTGAATCAAACCAATCAGGAACATCACATGCTAATGGCAACTCAAGCAAAGTAACGGAGTGCTTTTCTTGCGGTAAGGTCGGTGATAAGGCATGAGCGTGTGGTAAAATTCCACAAAAACCAAAAGATGAAAGAAAATGCGGATTTTGTGATCGCCTTGGTCACCTAGAAGAAAATTGCTTCAAAATGAAAAATCAGAAGAAGCATTGCTCATTTTGCAATATGAAGGGCCATACATTAGATGAGTGCAGAAAAAACAAACCTGAAGTCTAAAAACCAGCTCAACTTTACTTAATATAGGTGAGGACTTAAATACGACTCAGAAAGGATATCACTTACCTCTCTTCTCGACGGGTTTGACTGTTGTTTCGCCGGGAAAGGCATGGAGTTAGGTAACTGAGATATAGAGGTGACTATTCAATTAACTGGAGAAAAAGCAGTCAATTACAAACCCTACAGGATGTCCTTTCATGAAAGAGAGATTGTGAAACAGGTTGAGGCTGAATTGCCAGAAGCTGGCCAAAGATATCCGAGAGCCTTCACTCTATATTTGTTCAAGTTTAAGTGTCGCCACCTTTTCCCCACTCTTGAAACTCACACAAAAACAAAAGAAATAGATACGGCATACATGATGCTTTTTCGCACGCACGCACACAAGAAAATATGCGTAACACTTTTGTGCTATCTTTTTGCCCATATCGCACACCTAGATAAAGGGTGGCACAAGTAAAAATAATCCAAAATCGAGTAATTGCGACTATCGGAATCTGTTTAATTTTGTCTGTGTGTTGTGTTTTGTTGTGTTACTAAGATATTAATTAATTAATATCTAAGTTAAATAATAAACAACATCTTATAACAATAATTTTAAATCGGTCAAATAGAAAACGAGTAAAACGTATTTTGCTGTTCCTAAAAATACAGGTAAGTATTTTGAGTTGTGCTACTCTTAATCTAGGTGTGCGATATTATGCTCAAAAGGGGCAGGCACTAGAAAGTATAGCTACAGTCACTGAACTGATGCATGCAACTCTAGCATCACCTAGGGAAGAGGGGTCGCTATAAATATTTGATCGATAAAAATATCAAGTTGGAGTTTCACTTCCGCTCTTCGACCACAACTTCACCTCCAGTACGCGTTAGAGGAGACAGGTAGACTACCTTCCACCTACGTCTCCAAAAATTTCTCACAAACACTTTTTTTGTCTAAATGAAAATTTGATGATAAAACACTTTACCTAATCATTTTTCATTTGTTTTATCAATAAAACTTTTTACTAGTTGGCCACTTTATCCAATTTTGGAAATTAAACAATTTATTTGTGCATAATTTTTTGCTTATTGTCCGTGATTGTCCGTTGAACACTGTACCTTTCTGCTAATTACAATCACTTGGACGTTAACCGCATTTTGTCTTCAATGTTTAATAATAAAATGGTCGTTCATACATTTTTACCTGAAACGATTTTGACGTATCGTTAGCATTTATGCTACTATAATTTAAGCAAAGTTTTTTGTGTTAGTAAGTTAAGCCTACTTAAAAAATCTTTTTTGGATGAAAAGTGGTAGATAAGCTCAAGGAGCGCATTTTATGCGCGCGAACCATTGCGTACTCGTATAAGGTCTGACCGTTTCGTAGGCGCTTCAGACGACCACGCACTGTCGATGAGGGTGGTCACGCACGAATTGCCCGCTGCTTCTACTCGAAAATTGTTTTCACTTAGGCATATAAAACATTAATTTATCATGACGTCCGAACGATACAAAAAAATATTGAACAACGTCAGACTAAGAAGGAGATTAATGTTGACATCTTAAAGTACCTACTAAATCAAAATGCATGAAGTGAGTACCTGCTATTAACATTATGCTTCAGTTTTTAGTGCTAAGGCAATGAAACCTCATCCATGTCTCGATAAAAAATGTGGCAGATCTTGTGATCAGATCAACGATGAGAGAAGACAAAAAAAAAAACTTTTTTTTTCACGGTTTTACTGCAGAAAGCAATCGCGATTCGCTTGTTTCAAATAGACAACTTGTCAAGAACTTATTCCTCTCTCTAGCTTGGCATCTGAAGTGCAACTCTTAAGACAGGAGCTGTCTAATCTAAAGGAACTTCCTGGTAAGGTCCTAGCGTTGGACAATAGACTAACGAAAGTAGAAGCGGTGCAGGTAGACGTAAAACACACTGACTCTGCGATTGTTAAACTTGAGGACGGACATCGGGACATTGATCAGTGGCTCCGCAGCAATAATGTGGAAATTAAGGGAGTACTGATGAAGGATAGAGAGAACCTCTTTGATATAGTTCATTTTTCAATGCTCAGCTCAGCTCATTTTTGAATGATAGAAAATCTTTATACCAGAATTGAATGCGATTTTATTGCACGTGCGATTTTATTGTATGTGCTGTTTACACCTATACTAGTTTTGAACGGCAACTAACTTGCTTGTATCGTGCAACAATTGTACGTGTTGTTGTTTCAACTTGAAGACACTAATAGGAAACGCTCAAAAAAACTGCAGTAGGTGTCAAATCTCCTTTTTTTATTTTATTAATGAGGACGTTTTTGAATGCTACTCTTGACATTACACAACGGTTCTTATACCTCACTAACGGTCTCACTAACGCACAATATAAATTATCAAAGACAGATATGAGAGGTAAACATTATCCGCTTAATAAAACTAGTGCACAAGCACAACCTGAAGATAGTTATACACTACATACAAAAATTACCAGCAGTTCCCTCTCATTACTGCCGTAAGGTTTCGACACGTTTATATTTACCTCAGGAGTTCAAAAATTTGAGTAATCTCTACTTATTGTATAAAAAAGATTTTAACTCAAATGGAAAAGATTATGTAGGAGAAAGGGTGTTTCGCAATATTTTTAACCACGAATTTAATATTTCGTTCCATGTTCCGAAAAAAGACAAATGTCTCAAATGCGTTTCTTTTAAACATAATCATGATGGACTCACCTCGGAAGAAAAAGCGGCGCACGAAAAAGAAGTAGAGCATTCTAAATCCCGTTTCAAATTCCACCATGAAATATCAAAAGAGGATTCACAGACGTTATCTTTAGATTTACAAAAGGTACTTAACACACCATACGGCGAGAGTATGTTGTTTTATTTTAGAAAAACTCGAAAACCGACCCCAATAACTACCGACCCATAGCTCTTCTACCTACGGCTTCAAAAATTTTCGAAAAGGCTATGTGTGACCGTGTGTACAGTTTTTGCGAAAGATATAAAATCTTTGACGAAGCTCAAAACGGGTTTCGTAAACATCGATCAACCACCCTAGCTGTCTATAAATATATGCAAGAAGTTATTAATATTATAAATGATAAAAAGTATGCAGTTGGCATACTTTTAGACATGACAAAGGCATATGATAAAGTACAGTTTAAATTTTTATTAGACAAACTATACGGAATAGGAATTCGTGGAACTACACATAAGTGGTTTGCGTCTTACTTAAGAGATCGAGAGCAATATGTGCAAATAGAACACTTTAATCATGACCAAAAACAAATAATACAAGTAAGGTCCGATAAGAAGATAATAAATGCATCAATTCCCCAGGGCAGTGTTATTGGATGTCTCCTTTTCATCATCTACGTCAATGACCTTCCCAAAATCATGAAAGAACCATGTGTGCTATTCGCAGACGATATATCTCTGCTTACCACATGCCAAACTAATAATAATATTAACGAACAACTAGGCACAATATTAAATAAAACAGAAAAATGGATGGATGAGCACAATCTTGAGATTAATTATAAAAAAACCAAACTAATGACTTTCTACCCTCAGCAAAAACCCCCATTACCAATAAATTTCACAAGAAACGGCACAAAAATTGAAGTAGTAAATGATTTTACGCTATTAGGACTCACAATAGACACACACATTTCATGGAAGCCCCATATAAATAAAGTACGCTCAAAACTCTCAAAATTCACCTACGCACTTCGAGAAGTCAAAAAAACTACTGACTTGCAAACTGCACTTACTACATACTACGCCTACGCTCATGCATGGCTTAGCTATGGCATTATAATGTGGGGAAATAGCACAGACGCGCCTACCCTTTTCATTCTTCAGAAGAAATTAACTCGGATCATAGTCAACATAAAACAAACCGATAGCTGTAAACCCTTTTTCATAAAACATAAAATACTCACCTTACCATCTATCTATATCCTAGAAACATGAAAATTTGTTAGGAAATACATGAACTTTTTCACAACTCGCGGCGATAAACATAAAGACCGATCTGTCAGATATAAAAATATGTTAATGTTACCCTCTTCGCGTATGAAACTACATTCCAATAGCCCCTATGTAATGTCCATAAAAATATTTAATAAACTACCAGATGCAATAAAGGATGAAATCAGCGATACGACATTTATAAATAAGATCAAGCAAATATTAATTAAAAAAGCGTACTACACAATAAACGAATACATACATGACAAAAAAATTGATTTAACACAAACAGACACCATACACAGTTAGTCAAGGATACATTCATACAGACATAGATAAATATTATAATATGACATTATGTTTAATTTTATTGACCTTATCAAACAATTATTATTAACGGATCTCAATTAATGATAAGAACATACTTAAAATTTTTTGTTTGTTACTTTAATTTGTTATTTTAATTTTATCTCTAATTTAATTTTATTCGATTTTATTTGATTTTTAATTTTATTTTATTTGATTTTATGAACTAATTTTATAATTTTTGCTGTGCCCTATGTCAGGGTCCGTAATTGTACCTTAGCTTTAAGCCTTTATAACACCTTATACCTACATTATGGAATGCAAATAAAGATATGAATATGAATATTATTCTCGCAAGTATACTGTATACAATTTTACATTATTTGAGACTCAAACTAAGTAGGTTTTTTGCTATTCATGGGGGGAATCTGATGCCAAAAGATGCGGGAACGAGATTGCAACTATTTTATATAATTACATTAAAATTATGGACCAACGTAAAAAGGTACGGTATTTACTGGTTTAGTGATTCTTGTTGTGGCCAAAATCGCAATAAAATTGTATTTGCGGTTGTTCACACATTATTACAATCCTGTAAATTTATCGAGAACATACAAATTTTATTTTTAATACCAGGGCATACTTCTATGCCTGTTGATAGTGTCTATGCAGTAATAGAAAGGATTGTAGAAGCTTTAGTAGTTTATGCTCCTTCACAATGGGCAACGATGTTTGTATTGGTCAGGTAAATTCAAAACTGTATAATGTAGAAATAATGTGTCACCAAGATTTCAAGGCTTGGGATTCTGTATCCGAAAAATACTATAAAACAATCTTGTTGGCTAAATTAGTAAACTCAGAATTTGTTACACTTAAGAAAAAAGGATGTAAATAATCTATATATATAAAAATGAATCCCTATTTCCCTTGGTCACGCCATCACGCGTGAACGGCTGGACCGATTTCACAAAAAAAAAATGTTTTATTCGTTATTGTCAGGAGAAGGATCTTATGAAATAAAAAAAATAAGGAAGTTGGTCGGAACGTTACAAAATTTAAGAAAACTTAACGCCAATATTAATTTTACATGACTGTCAGTTGTTTGAAATAACTGTCAGTGATTGACAGAATGCGCGCTGCAAATATCGTTTAACACAGATGGATCGGTTGATAAATGAGTCGATAGTTTTAGTTTTAGTCAATAGTCCAAACTAAAACTAAACGACATATGACATTCATAGTTAAGACAGGACAACGTCTGTCGGGTCAGCTTGTATTTTAATAAAACACAGCATGGCTGACACAGCAGCTGCTGAAAAAGTTGAAGTTATTGATAAGAATAGGCGTCCAGGAGATAATTTGTATAAAAACAGACTTCCTATTCCTAAAGCAAGAAAATACGTTTATTTGCGGTAAGCATGACGCAAAGAAAAAACTCTCAAATACAAAAAAATAACGAGTTGAGGGAAAATATACGTCACGTCCAGGCAAAACACAATTTGGTGAAGCTTTGCTATCCCACGTAGGTATCATCAGGAGTATCTTAATTTGCAAACTTGCAACGTTAAAGAATTGTTGCCAGACATCGATGTAAAAGACGTCGAAGACCCTAAATACTAAAACGGGATATTTACCATATGCATTATGGTTTTAAATAAGTATAGTATGTAAACGACCATGACATTTTAAAATTGCATAAGTTAGGTAATCACCATAATTACAAGGTTTCACCATAATTATTAGTTATTAGATTTATTTTAATTTTTCGTGATTTTTTTTTACTTATTCGTTTCCCAATTGAACACAGTGTGTTATTTTTTTTCGATTATTTTTTAAATGGTTTTACTTTCTATTACACTACTTAGTACGTACCTATAAAGAGTCTACTAGACGCATAGTATCTGATCTATTGAGTTATAATTATAAACTATTCATGTTTAATTGTTGTAACATCTGTTTTTGTTTAATTAAAATGAATAAGTTGCTTTATTTTTTGTTATTACATATATTATTATTTTACCAATATCTGCATAATTTTCTTGTGACTGATTGATCTCAAATTTAAGTAGTTTAATTTGTTTTTTAATCATAAATGTATAGGTTGTTTTATCTTTTATTTTTTTGTGAATAACATTCTGTAACAAAAGATTGAATTTTCATGTGACTGACTGATGTCAAAGCTGACTTAGTTTCTTTAAAATTATAAACAATGTGTTTTATGTTTTTGTTATTTTTCAACTGTATAACTTTGACAAGTGTGCTGTTGTGTAATTACAATTTTTTACCTAACCAAGATTATTCACAACCTTGTATTGTCTCCTAAAAATATATCAATAAGGTCATGTACATTTTTTTTTGACTTAATAATTAAATGATAAACATATTAAATAATAACTATTCTGAGTTTCAACAAGAATACTCCAGCACGCGTAGCATGACCAACATAGAAACGAGTTTTGTCTACGTCTCCGTAGACAAAACTGGTTTCTATGGTGTCAATCAGTCTAGACAAAAGACAGATTGTTGACAGATTTCTAAATATTTTTTTCTGCAATCTGTCATTTTGTCTATTCTTCAGTCGACAAAACCCGTTTCTATGACGGTCACGCTACGCGTGCAGTAGTTAATTTACTATGATTTTTTTGTGAAAAGTAGAACTTCATATCAATTTATTGAACAATTTATGCAATGGTCGTTAATACAATATGCTTTTCTAGCGTCGATATGCCAGCCCAATCCTGTTAGTCAAAAGGAAAGATGGTGGCTATCGGTAATGTGTGGACTACAGGACGTTGAGTAACACGTAGTAGTAGACGTTTTTTTTATTTTTATAATTAGATTATTAGTATATTTAAGCCCTAATTCCAATTAATCACTAAATAGAAAGTGTAACTAAGTGTATTACTTACAAATACAACGTTTTTGTGGCATTTTAAAGTGTAACTAGCTAATGTGATTCGGTGACAGTTACCGGCTTAAGTGAAACTTGCATTGTCATCTTGTAAACAGGTACAAAACTATTGAAATTGTTTAATATAGAACGTTTTCCTTCAATTATCCCACTTGTTACTGGTTTAAACATATTTGAACAAGTTCAAGTCATCATTAGATTTACTTTTAGAAACGTAAACATAACCTTATTCAAAGGTGACACAACTTCTTTGACAAATCAACACTATCGCTGTTAATCGTTCATCCTATATTCTAGCTATAATTTTTCTCTTTCCATCTCTGTTTTCTCTCCTTTTCTAATCATGATTATGACCCGTAAAGCCTATGCTCGCCAGGAAGAGGTTAAACTCAGCCAGGCTTTGAGCGAACTCAAGGCTTCTAAAGAGTTGTGTGACCGATTGACAAGGGAAGCTGATGACAATGAAAGCGAAGTAATGAACTTGTTAGCAAGGAACCAAAACATGAAATCAGAAATGGCTCAGTTACATATACAACAAACTGAAGCCATTGCTGCCCGGGACAAGCTGCAGCTCATTGTAGATAGGTTTGACCAGTGCAGTTCTGAGTATGAGCTTGCTCTTAACCGCATACAGACTTTAGAAAAACAGCTTAATGAGGCAAACAATAAAGTTTCACAATTAGAATGCACTCAACATAACATCACTGCCTCGTTAAACCAAAGTCTGTTCGATGAGCTGGTGGCCATTTCCCCAAGAATGGTTTCTGCTGCAATTGACATTCAACCCACAGTGACTATAGATTTGACCTGCGAAGATAACATTAAGTCTAATAACTCAACAAGGGTGGTCAAATGTAGCAGAAATAAATTGAAAAAGTATGTTAGAATCAATAAATTTATCAGAAAAACTCAAAAACTAGTTCATAGACAGAAATTCTTCATAAAAAATGTTAAATTAAATAGGGAACGCCTTTCATTATTGGATAAATTAGATTTTTATTCTCAAAAATGTAAAAACAATACTTTAAAATATGAAAATGACACACAAAATTTAAATTGTGAAATAGAAAATCTTAACCAAAAATTAATATCCATGACCAATAAATACAAAATCTCTGAACTGCAAATGAGGGAATACATGCTGGCGATGAATGAGTTAATAGTGAGTGCTAGTTCATGTTCGTGTGAGCGATCACAATTGTTGACCAACAACAGCTTGTCCCATAGTCAGTCCTCACCGGCTTGTTTGACGCCAGCATGTGATACTTCATTGCAACAAGGTTATATCTCTGATAATTCCCCTAAAACAGCTAAAGTTAATGTAAAATCTCATAACTGTGTAAAAACCCAAATAAATAGTGATATTGTGATATTTAGTGATGAAATTGGGAAAGACATGGGCCAGTTATTATCAAATATTTGCAAGGGACAGTCAGTTACCAATTATTGTATGCCTGGCTTAACTTATGTAGATATAATGAGAAAGATTATTAGTTTAAATTTCCACCAGGATACAATTTTGATAATATTAATTAGTAACAGAGGAAATGTGAATCAGGACAGTCTGCTTCATTACATTAACAAACTATGTGAGCTAGACATAGGACAGATTGTTATGTTTACATTTCCTTATAGTAACAGTTTGCCACAGAAAGAAAATAATTTTATGCACAAATTAAATGTAATGTTAAATAATATGACATTAAACAATAATAAATTTCATGTCATTGACTCTAACAAGTATGTTAGTAAATATTTATATGTGACAAAATACAAATTGTATTTGCCTAAATGTTTAAAAAGACAAATAGCTTTATCGCTATACTTTTTTTTACTTGATGTACCAGCCAAGAAATTGGCTAATAAAACTGTTGCTTCTATTGAGCAATTACCTGACATTTTCATTGATTCAGCCAATAACTTGGCTACACAAGCTGACATTAATTTAAATTAGAAATTGAGACAATAGAGAAAACCTCTTGCATTATTAATGGAGATAATTCAAATTTAAATACTAGTCCAAATCATCAAAATGTCAGAATAAATTCTAACACAGTTAACCTGGTGCACCAAAATATTCAAGGTATGTTGAGAAAAGACCTTGAAATTGAATTATTCATGAACTGTAATAACATTGATATTTTATGTATTACAGAACATTGGTTAAAAAGCCATCAGTTCATGTTTAATTTCCGTAATCACCAGGTTGGTAGTTCGTTCAGCAGAGAAAATGCAATACATGGTGGCTCATTGATACTGTTAAATAGACAACTTAAATTCAAAGAACGTAAGGATATTGTAAACCTTTCTGTTGAGCGGACTATAGAAATAGCCTGTGTGGAGTTGGAGCGGCTTGTTGTATTGAGCGTGTACCGGCCTCCGTCATCGATTTATGATTGCTTTGAGAGCATCATGGATGATGTTTTACAAAAACTTGGTAAATTAGGAAAAAATATAATTGTATGTGGTGATTTTAATGTCAATTTATTAGAGGACTCGTCGATGTGCCTAAAAATTAAAAATTTATTTCAGTCATATAACCTAAATTATTTATTTTTGGAGCCTACTAGAATTACTGCTACCTCAGCTACATGTTTAGACAATATATTTACTGACATTTTACCTATTAATTCAAAAATTATAAGCCAACTGGATTCTGACCACAGCGGACAACTGATTACATTTAGTATGCAAAATAAAAAAGTGGCTAAGAAAGATATCACTATAGTGCCAAAAACTGCAGGTCGCTTGGAGAACTTTAAAAATAAACTTAGTAGTAAATTACCCTACTTGCCTTACAGTGATGATCCCAATGAACTGTACAATTCTTTTTTTGCCATGTATTGTACAGAATTTAACTCAACATTTATACCCAAGCAGATCTCAGTTAATGGCTCTCCAACCTTCAGTGAATGGGCAACTAAAGGCATATTTAATAGTAGAATCAAACTTTTTGAACTTTACGAAGAAAGAAATTATAATAAAAGTAAAGAATTTTATCAATATGTTAAGAACTATTCCAAATTATTCAAACAAGTTTGTAGCGAAGCTAAGTGTCGCTATTTAAGCTCCAAGATTAAAAATAGCCAAAATAAAATAAAAACCACTTGGGAAATTATAAACAATGAGACTGGAAGAGACAGAAAGCGTAATAGTGACTACAGCCTTAATATTAACAATAAAGTTATTAAAAAAGATTTAGAAGTTGCCACAGTTTTTGAAAATTTCTTTGCCGATATTCCAGTCTCAACCACAAAAACTTTAAATTCGGCACCCACTGTTGCCGAGTCCCTATTGAAAGAAAATGTTGATATTTGTAACCATGTATTTAATTTCGACTATGTTAGTGCTCGAGATATTATTAAAACTTTCAATACACTTAATGTTAAAAAAACAGCTGATCGATGGGGAAATTCCGTAGAGGTTGCAAAATGTATAATCAACACTGTAGCGCCTGAACTGGCAATTATTTTTAATAAATGTATTGACTATGGAGTAATTCCTGACTTAATGAAGAGTAGTAAAATAATACCTTTGTTTAAATCGGGAAGCACATCAGACCCCACGAACTTTAGGCCAATTTCTGTGCTTCCCACCTTCAGTAAAATATTTGAAAAATTGATGCTAGATCAATTGCAAAAACATTTTAATAAACATAAATTATTAAACAGTAAACAATTCGGTTTCACAAGGGGTCGCTCTACTACCGATGCTGGCGTTGAGCTTCTTGCACATATTTTTGAGGCCTGGGAGAAGTCGCATGATGCCCTAGGTATTTTTTGTGACTTGTCTAAGGCTTTCGATTGTGTTTCTCATGATACATTGGTCAGGAAATTACATCACTATGGTGTTAGAAACACTGCCTTGGATCTTCTTATTTCTTATTTGAATAATAGGATCCAAAGAGTGGACGTTAACGGCAAGCGATCCGCGGGATCTATTG
Source organism: Griposia aprilina (assembly GCA_916610205.1). NCBI lineage: Eukaryota > Metazoa > Arthropoda > Insecta > Lepidoptera > Noctuidae > Griposia > Griposia aprilina. Next base: position 3,812,141 of record OU744285.1, on the reverse strand, counting down.
TCAGTATGGGAGTTCCGCAGGGCTCAATTCTTGGCCCATTTTTATTTCTCGTATATATTAATGACCTACCTTACCTTGTAAAGAACAGTCATGAAATAGTGTTATTTGCAGATGACACATCACTTTTATTTAAGCTTAAACGACAACGGACAGTTACTGACGATGTAAATAATGCTATCGCTAAAATAGTGCATTGGTTTAGTGTTAATAATTTACTTTTAAACGAGAAAAAGACTAAATGTATTAGATTTCTAACACCGAACGTTAAACAGGTGAAAACCAATGTACTAGTAAATGGGACGGAATTGGATCTTGTGGACACCACTGTGTTCTTAGGTGTTACTTTGGACTCGAAGCTACAGTGGGGCCCACATATAACCAAATTGTCGAAGCGGCTGAGCTCTGCAGCCTACGCGGTCTATAAAATCCGTCATTTGACTGATGTCGAAACAGCCCGATTAGTATATTTTAGTTATTTCCATAGTGTAATGTCGTACGGCATTTTGCTGTGGGGAAATGCAGCCGACATTCAGGCTATTTTTGTGCTGCAGAAACGAGCCATTCGAGCAATTTATAACCTTAGTTGTAGGCATTCACTGAGGGATAAATTTAAGGAAATAAACATAATGACTGTCGCATCTCAATATGTATATGAAAACCTTATTTATGTAAAAAAGAATATTAATCTATATTCTAAACACAGCGACATTCATAACATAAATACTAGATACAAAGATTTACTTATTGTGCCCTCGACTAGGCTCCAAAAAATTAGTAATTCATTTAAGTGCCAAAGTATACGTTTTTACAACAAACTCCCAAGTCTTGTTAAAGAACTGAGCCTCAATAAATTTAAATCATTTATTAAACAGAAACTCTGTCAAAAAGGTTTCTATAAAGTTAAAGATTACTTGGATGACAAAAAGGCTTGGGATTAATTAAGCTACTTCAATGTACCCCCAAGCAACAATCCATTTTATACTGTGATTATGTGTTTTGGAATTAATAATGTCATTTTTATTGAATTACATGACATAACATATTAAGATTTTTTGATGACATTTAAAGAGAAACCTGTCTGTGAATGTGAGTAGCATGCAGGCTAGATTAAATACATGATATTCATTTTAATATTGTGAATGTGAAGACTATGTGGGTCATTGTTGTTTTTTTTTTTTTTTTTCCTTCAGGTAGTTTTATCTTAGTCTGGCAGTTTGAGTAATTTTTGTGGCCTACCCAAATGTCCTTTCTTTGGTATTGTTCGTTGAATCGTTGAGCTCCTTAAGTTCTGAGTTGAGCTGCACGATTACTGACAAATGCGTGCACTGACTGGACAGGTCCACTCAATCTGTGTGGTTTTTCTTCAAAATACCATTTCAGACAAATCTACATGGTCTTCACATGATCTGACCAAGATTATGTCTGGACTTTAAAAGAGACTGTGACCTCTGAGTTTGTTTCGGCCTTTCTTCTCAGAGTAGTCAGATAGGAAACGCCGACCTCATCTAGTTTTAAAATATCATTGACGTGTAAAAGTGTTTGTACAAACCTATTTACAGAAATAAAATCATTTATCATTTATCATTTATCATAACGGACAGATACCCCTTAACTTTGATACAGGATCTTCTGGACAGATTGGTGAATAAATGAGTGTTCTGTAGCCTGAACCTTGCAAACGGGTCCCACCAGATTAAAATAAATAACCAAATAAACACTTAACTAATAACCCAAGTTGTTGTAAACATCGAATTCTCGTCCATATTATAACGTAGACACGTAGAGCAACGAGCGCGACACTTCTGACTGCGTTTGGCAACTGTTAGCATAGACAATAATCGACTATTTAAATAATGTTATTTATAGGTTGCAACATTGTTATTTCTAAATATTTTATCCTTTTTGGTTGTGGCAACCTTTAGATCACTTTTGAAGTAAAACGGCGCGGTACCGTGAGCCCATTCCATTCCATTCTTAGCTACAGACGACGAAAGTGGCCTAGAGTTACAATAATTATGGTGTAGACTACCAATAAAGTGATTTGTACAAGTGTTCTAGTGTTTAATTCTTACAAGTCAGAAGTGTGCTAAAGTTTATCTACGTGCCTGATGCTGCGGTTTCCTGAACCCAGGAAATTTTAAGGTCAGATCTGAACGTATTACTTCGTTTCTCTGTAATTTTGCGACAAACTTGTTGTTGTTGTTGTTGTTGTACACGTGCATAAGCACGCGTGTGCTACAAAAACAAGTTTCAAACATTTGGAGCAATAACACTGTTAGTGATCGTTGGGAAGTACCTACCTAGTGAAAGTGATACCAGTTTTTGTTGTTTATTTATATGTAGGTAATCAAAGACACATTTCAAGTGAGCACTTATACTTATAATGGATTTGGATAATGCATAATTGCAATGGCGTTATTACCGACCGTTTGAAAATATCTAGTTGCTGTTTGAAGCGGTTATATTATTATTTGAATAACTTGAGTTACAAACGAATTTCAGTTGAATTTATTATTTTGTTTTGTTAGTTATTTAGATAATTGTAAATATTAATTATCATTATCTAGTATTCTAATTTTGTTATTGTTGTATTTAAATAATTTTGATTTTATTTTGAATCACTAAAAATATTTTAACGTGATAATGGGCAATTCTAAGCGAAGGCGACATGACTCAAGTAGCAATAGCTCGTCTGCATATAGTAGTGATAGTGATGATAGCCATCGTAGGTCACGGCATAGTAAAAAGCGACGTCGTGATAAAAAGCATAGCAGTAGCCATATACGACATAGTAAGAGAAGTAGAAAACAAAGACGCTCTAAACGTCCTGACCGTAAATCAACTAAAACTCCTCCGTTGACTTCTTTAACACCATTATGTACAGTTACTAATCAAACTACTCCTGATTTATTGAATAATAGTAGTTTATCGAACAATATTCCATTAAATGTAAATAACCCCATCGGTAACTCTGCGTCACTACAAGCCTCCAATTTTTGGGCTCAAAACAACTTTCCTGTTGCTTTCAGTGTTGTACCTGAATTTGACCCAAGTGATAATAGTCAAACAATAGAAAATTGGATTAACAAGGTCAGTGAATGTGCGCAGATTTACTCTTGGAATGACCGTCAAATATGTCACTATGCTCTTCCCAAATTAACTGGTTTAGCCAGGAAGTGGTACCAAGGTTTACCATCGGTACTATTTAATTGGAATGAGTGGGTTCAAAAATTAAAACAGGCTTTTCCTTCCAACGAAAATTATGGAGATCTGTTGACATAAATGCTAAGGCTAAGATGTAAATTTGGTCAGTCTTTAGAACATTATTATTATTATGACAAAATCGCACTTATAAATAAATGTGAGATAGCTGGCGATAAAGCAGTCGGCTGTCTTATACATGGCATTGACGACAAATTTGTACGAATGGGAGCAGGAGCCTGCATGTTTAATGAACCGGAACAAATCCTTAATTACTTGCGTACCGTGTCCCAACACGACAATAATATACCTACTTCCAATTTTCGTAACCGGAATAATGCGCTACCTAAAAATTCCAATAAGCTGGCTAATGAGCAAACAAAAACCAATACAAATGATAACATTCGATGTTATAATTGCAATGAGCTAGGGCACATAAGTTTAAAGTGTAACAAACCCATTAAACGATGTAACTTTTGTTTTAAATTGGGACATGATACTAAAGACTGTCGTAGAAGAAACTCAAATAACAGTGCCGATTTAATTAAAACAAATACCGCTACAGACCAAAATAAAACTATCTTGTGCATTGCTAACAGTGAATCCGCAAATTCATAATATTACAAAGATGTCACAATCAACGACGTTATCCTGCAAGGATACATCGACCTCGGAAGTAAATGTAATCTTGTAAGAGAATCAAATGCAAAGCTAATATGCGTCCACAATTGGGATATCGAAAATTTACCCATTTTACAGGGTTTCGGAAATTCCGCTGTGAAGCCATTAGGAAAGTTTATAGCAGTTTTAGAAATTGGCTTAGTTAAAGCTGAAACGGAAGTTCTGGTCGTAGATGATCATTATTTACAGACATCAATTCTAGTAGGGCAGTCTTTTACGGAAAAACCAAACGTTATTATTTTAAAAACTACAGATGAATTAGTATTTATGCATACACCGGATGTTGGTGCTAATGTGTTTAAGACTAAGATATATGCAGATGGCGACAAAGTTATTAAACCCAAAACTGTGATGCCAATAGGTGCTATTACCAATGACACTTATACTGGCGGTTTGTGGATACAATATAGTCTTCGGATTTTACCAATGAATATGCTGTTTTGTCTGGGGTTTTCGAGTTTAAAGCAGGTAAAGGATATTTAATGCTAGCAAATTTATCATCTAACGATTTAAATATTAGTAAAGGGATTTTATTAGTTCGGGGTCAACAATACCAAGAAGTTAATAAGGAATATATAGGTTTAACAACGGAAACAAAAAAATATGAAGCGTTGCCTATATCAGATATAAAAAATAGTACGGAAGTAACAGAACAACAAAAAGTAAAGTTATTTGATTTGTTAAAAAAGTATAGGGATTGTTTTGCAATGAACTTAGGAGAATTAGGAAAAACTAATCTAGCAGAAATGGATATTACGCTGACAGACAATAGACCAGTAGTTTATAATCCCTATAGAATATCACACAGTGAGCGTGACCACCTAAATAAAATTATTGAAGAATTATTGTTGAACGGTGTAATACGCGAAAGCACTTCGGATTATTCGAGTCCAGTTGTATTAGTGAGTAAGAAAAATGGGGACAAACGGCTATGTATCGATTATAGGGCCCTAAATAGAAAAACGTTAAAAGATAAATACCCGTTGCCTCGCATCGAAGACCAACTAGACAGATTAGGCGGCAACAAATTCTTCATAAGCCTTGACCTCACTTCAGGGTATTACCAGGTGCCCATGAGTGAGGCCAGTAAACGATTTACTGCGTTTGTAACACCGGATGGTTTGTATGAGTTTGAAAGGATGCCCTTTGGACTTGCCAATGCACCTAGTGTTTTTCAAAGGACGATTAATTGTATGCTTAGGGGTAAGCAAAACTTGGCGTTGGCTTATATGGATGATCTATTGGTGACATCATGTTCAATTGAAGAGGGTTTAGATAAGCTAGAAAAGGTTTTTTCAACTATTAAGATCCGCACATCTAACATTAAATCTTAAAAAGTGCAATTTCTTTCAGACTCGTATAAATTATTTGGGCTACGAGATTATTTCGGATGGAATTCGACCCGGGGCAGTCAAAATTCAAGCTGCAGTAGATTTCCCTTTGCCTAAAAATGTTCACGAGGTTCGACAGTTTGTTGGCCTTACAAGTTATTTCCGACGGTTTATTCAAAATTATTCTGTAATAGCAAAACCTCTAACGATGCTAACAAAGAAAAATGTTTCCTGGTGTTTTAACGAACTCCAACTAAAAGCGTTTAATGAATTAAAAAATAAATTGATCACACGACCTGTTTTGGCATTACATGATCCAGAGGCTGAATTAGAAATTCACACTGACGCTAGTAAGATCGGTATAGGAGCAATTTTGCAACAACGGATGAATTCAGATAAATTATTCCATCCTATAGCTTATTATAGCCGCCAAACGACAATAGACGAAAGCAAACTACACTCGTATGAGTTAGAAACTTTGGCGGTAGTTTGTGCTTTGAATAGATGTAGAGTTTATGTTTTGGGTAAATCGTTTAAAGTTGTCACTGATTGTGCTGCTATACGTAGCACAATGACAAAAAAAGATTTAATACCTAGAGTAGCGCGATGGTATATATTAATGCAGGAATACGATTTTACTGTAGAACATCGCGATAGTAACAAGATGAATCATGTCGATGCACTGTCACGTAACCCAAGTGACTCTGAATCCAATGACGTAGTAAAGGTGGTTGATGTTTTCACAATTGATGATGATGCGTGGTTGCACACAGTGCAGGTACAGGATACAGAAATACAAAGGATAATTAGCATTTTGAATGATTCAGAAACAAAAGACATTGTCGAGATTCATAAGAACTATACCGTTAAAAATGGGCGTTTGTACAGGATAACTAATGATAAAAATGGTATAACCAATTTAAAGTGGGTAGTTCCAAAATTAGTAAGGTGGCAAATAGTTCGTATGAATCACGACGATGTCGGTCATTTCGGTTTTGATAAGACTTACAGTAGAATAAATCAGATTTACTGGTTTAAAAAGATGAGACGGTTTATTAAAAAAATATTGTAATTCTTGCTTAAATTGTGCCCATAATAAGTTGCCGGCTGGAGCTAAAGAAGGGGAGCTTCATCCAATTCCAAAAATTAATAAACCGTTTGATACACTTCACACCGATCACTGCGGTCCCTTTCCCATTAGCAAAAAGAAGAATTGTCATATTTTAGAAATCATTGATGCTTTCACAAAATTTATTTATATAAAGCCAGTAAAGAATGTTAAAAGTAGTACTAGTGTTCAGGTATTCACGGAGTATTTTTCACTATTTGGAGTGCCACGTCGTCTGATATCTGATCGCGGCACTAGTTTTACCAGCAAAGAGTTTTCAGATTTTATTAATAAAAAAGGGGCGTTAAACACATCTTAAATGCGGTTGCCTCTCCTAGGGCTAATGGTCAGGTTGAAAGATACAATCGGACTATTGTTGATGCAATAACGGCGGCTAATCATAATAAACACGAAAATGATTGGGACTTGTGTTTACCCCAGATACAGTGGTCTTTGAATAATACGATAAACAAATCCACTGGTCGTACTCCTTCTGAAATGTTGTTTGAAGTTCAAACCACCGGCGTTTCGGATGGTTTCATGAATCCACTTGTCACGGAATCTCATACCCCGTTAGATCGTGGTCAAATTAGATCGGATGCAGACTCGCGAATTCAAATGAGCCAACAAGTACAAAAGGAACGTTTTGATAAGTCACATAAAAAACCAACTGAGTATAAAGTAGGAGATTTAGTTCGTGTGGAAAGAGATATTCGTACAGACCCTGGACACAGTCGTAAACTAATACCAAAATGTGTAGGACCGTACATAATTTCTAAAATAATAGGCAATGATCGTTATGAAATAGAGGACACTCCTATTACTAGGAAAGAAGGTTGCAAACCATATAGGTCGGTTTATGCCGTCGATAGGTTGCACCCTTGGCTTGTTTTTAGTCATGATGCGATGTCGAGTGATTCAGAGTAAAAGTCAATAATAACTTTTGTAGTAATAGAATTGAGATTATGTCAGATTAACAGTGAACATAAGAATTGTGTTTTGGCAATGATGCCTAAAGTATGTTCATGAGACATAATTAATTTGATAATGAAGTCCCACTTGGACAACGTTTAATCTTAAGAGCCTTATGGAAAGAAAAAAAATATATTACGTTATGTTTACTTAGAGAATTGAACACAGATAATTATTTAATAAAGCGATATCCAATGAGTTGTATTTTATGAATAGAGAGAATAGTATTAATGATTAAATGCAAATGATTTGAGAAAAATGTTTGTTGTCTGTTATTATAATGTTGATTTACGAATGGATTTAAAGTAAAGTAACTTGTTGCAGTATACATAAATAAAATATAAGTGATATGTAGTGATGATGCTTATGATGATGATTATGATAGTGATGATGATGATGTTATATTATGTTAGCGATGATTAGTGAGTCTTTATGGGAGTTCATGCCCATAAACGATAAATAGAGATAAGAGTGAGTCACTACAAGTGAGAGTGCTTGTAGTTGATGTTTAGTTATAAGAGTGAGTCACTACAAGTGAGAGTGCTTGTAGTTGATGTTTAGTTATAAGAGTGAGTCACTACAAGTGAGAGTGCTTGTAGTTGATGTTTAGTTATAAGAGTGAGTCACTACAAGTGAGAGTGCTTGTAGTTGATGTTTAGTTATAAGAGTGAGTCACTACAAGCGAGAGTGCTTGTAGTTGATGTTTAGTGATAAGAGTGAGTCACTACAAGTGAGAGTGCTTGTAGTTGATGTTTAGTTATAAGAGTGAGTCACTACAAGTGAGAGTGCTTGTAGTTGATGTTGAGGGATAAGAGTGAGTCACTACAAGTGAGAGTGCTTGTAGTAGATATTTAGTGATAAGAGTGAGTCACTACAAGTGAGTGCTTGTAGTTGAGTACTTATAGTCGATGTATAGTGATAAGAGTGAGTCACTACAAGTGAGTGCTTGTAGTTGAGTACTTATAGTCGATGTATAGTGATAAGAGTGAGTCACTACAAGTGAGTGCTTGTAGTTGAGTATTTGTAGTCGATGTATAGTGATAAGAGTGAGAGTACTTGTAGTCGATGTTAGTGGTAAGAGTGAGTCACTACAGGCAAGAAGGTAGTCTATAGATGAAGTTACGAATTTAAGAGTGCATGAGTTCCTAATTAATAGTAAGACCTTGTAAAGTTTGTTTACCTATGATGTATTATTTTTCTCTCTTGTTTATTTTTAATTTTGTTAAACGCGAGGCCGCGTTTGACGTCAGGATTAGCCGAATGTTAGCATAGACAATAATCGACTATTTAAATAATGTTATTTATAGGTTGCAACATTGTTATTTCTAAATATTTTATCCTTTTTAGTTGTGGCAACCTTTAGATCACTTTTGAAGTAAAACGGCGCGGTACCGTGAGCCCATTCCATTCCATTCTTAGCTACAGACGACGAAAGTGGCCTAGAGTTACAATAATTATGGTGTAGACTACCAATAAAGTGATTTGTACAAGTGTTCTAGTGTTTAATTCTTACACAACGCAGACTGACTTGGGCCGCATTGCAACGGATAACAGCGGTCGCAAAAATACGCCTGACGAGCGATCCGCTAGTATTTTGCGCTGCGGTGCGGTGCGACCCGCCTGTAATGTGCCATGGGTCATACAAAATGTACGAAAGTGATTTAGGAGGATTTTTGCAATGCCTTACGTTACGGCGTGGCCCGCCCTAATCTGCACTAGCCTTAAGAATAATTTTCGGATTATTATTCGATTATAATAATGACATGAATGACTCTAATAATGTATGTCTTCACCTCATTTTTAAGCAACTTCATGTGGTCTTCGTCATATTCCTTCGCTTGTTGGTGAATGAGCACCATTTTTACAATATTCGGCATAAAGTGTAAAGGCATGTCCTGTAATCCTTCCAGTAATAAGCAGTCCAAGTACAAATAGAATCTAGGTCAGAAATGAAAATATAGGTCGCACCAAACTCTCAGCACGGATTTTTGAAACGAAGTTCCCTGTCGCACGTTATACTGTTCACTGTTACATTTTTTTCGGTCTGGCTCTCATTCGCCAAATATGCAAAAGCGAAATGAACTTAATTCCAACCGGTGCGCGGCGCGATTATGTAACACATTAACATTAGCAATAGCTTTCATTTTGACAGTTCAACAACATTCATTGCGTTATTTACGTTGGTGAGCAGACAATTTTTTCGAATATAGGTATGAAGCAATGGATTAGCAATATCTTTCAAAATTATTCAGATTGTGATTGAAAGTGTGGTACGCAATTAGGATGCAACGACACCTCTCAAATGTTTTTTTTTTTGTCTTCTACATACCTACTGACTTTAACCTGATTTAGTCAGAATGGTTTTAATTGTTATAAAAACACAGGATGGAACTCGTCATAATTATACAGCATGTATAGAAAGGTGTGGGACAGACTGTCCATCTGACTAACTGTCTCCATGGGACCAACATCGTAATAACGAAAGCATAATCAGCCGTGCCATACATTTGGGTCGAATAGGTATAGAAGTTCTGTATAGGACAGTTGATAACTTTGAAAGAGCGGGTTAGAGTAACGCAGCCTCCCGTCAGATGTTTTTAATCTCTCTAATACACCTAAATCACACAATACACCACTTATTAATATTATTTTGAAAATTATCTTTAAAACAAACCTAAGATTATTTTCTACTTCCTTTCGAAGATCGACAGCGAATTTGACGCGTTGCGCAAATGTTTCGGGGTCATCCGCTTTGAACATCAAACGTATGCGAGGTATGCTGCGATAAAATATTCTAGTTATCGTTGCAGCAGATGAAATCAAACTATTCTATGAAAATGTTCAACTTTTGTTTGTGCTATTTAATATACAATATAATTTATTTAGGTAGATAAAGGGGTAATTCACAAAGATTTTCAACAGAGATTGCCCATAAAGAAAGAAACATTATTTATTTGGGACACGTACAGGCAATACAAACAATAAAAAAGGAACATTAAAAACGAACAAAATAATGAAAACAAAGAAACGACCTGTCCTGTGGCCAAGAGGAAAAAGTCAGGAAAGTGCTGCGACATTTAAAAAATTAATACCACAGCGCTGTGGTATTCTGATATGTACATTAGATAGACAGACAATAATACATTTGGCTAACAAAAAAAAAAGAGTGTTGACATATATTGAGGCCTGAAATATATTGACCCATCAAAATCTAAAAGAACCAGCGCCTTATTTTTAATATTTTCATAACGAACAAGTACCAATTCTACTGCCACTGTACCACACTGTACTGTTTATACATATACCAGAAGTTGGTATGGCACGGCGGCACTTGAACCTCTTTGCTTGCATTGTATGCAAGTCTACTGGCAGACGGTTTATTTTAGGTTTAAAGGAAAATGTACTTACGTGTATAGTCTTTTAGTACCATCGAGAGCCATGATTTCCCATTTATCAATACTTTTATCATAATTTAAAGCTGCTACGTTTGTCCACTGCAAATACATAAGAATTAAATCAATAAATTCGTATCCGGTATAACCGTAAAGCTTTCCCGGACAAATTTTCTAATCTATTTTGATACGACTCAATTAGAGATATATCCCGCAATGTTTGAAGACTAATGTCTTCGAAAAGTGCGTCCTGCCCGTTATAACAAATGGTGCCGAAACGTGGACACGACAATCGGGCTGATCCACAAATTTATGGTCACTCAGCGCGCTATGAAGTGGGCTATGCTCGGAGTTTCTTTGAAGGATAAAATCAGAAACGAAGTTATCAGGAAAAGAACCGGAGCTGCGGAATTACCGACATAGCTTGCATAGTAAGCGAGCTGAGTTTGTCGTGTACCGATCGATGGCCGGTGGAGCAAACGAGTCCTGGAGTGAAGCTGATTGCGTATCGGCAAGCGTAAGAAATCATCCACAAGAGGCACTCACCTCATACAAACCGTTTAACGTTTGAATTATATCACCAGTATGCTTGGTGGGCTTTGTATCATCCTTGGGGATGTAAGCTAACCCGGGACAAGGATACTGCTCACCCTCTATCATGCCCAAAGACATCCATTCGTCGGGAACACTGAAATTACAAAGTTATATGTAGATTGCTTTACTTTTTGTATTGAAAACTTCTTTGGGCCCACTGCGCTCTTTCTGAACAGTGAACAAAACTGAACCATTACGCTCGGGTTGGTGACGCTGAATCGCGTACTCGGAGTTGAATCGCGTATACTCGGCTCCAGTCTTAAGTTTTTGTTAAGCATTTATAATTGGCCCATTGACAGGTAACCAGCAATATGAATGCAGATTGATTTACACGGTGTGGCATACCATAAGTTGAAGCTACAATAAAAGTTACACCGTCAAAAGTTTAGACGGTATAACTTTTATTGATGACTTGCATCGTTCCTAAACACTCCCAGTGCTCGCGTTTTTTGTTTACAAACGAGAAACCGTTGAAGCATCTCGTTGGTCTAATTTTGTATAATTGAAAACGTCCTTATTGTAAGGTAATTATGGCTGTTAAATTGCCGTTTCTTTTTTATGTAGTTCGTGGTATTGTTCAATTTCATATGGTATATTTGAATATCACGTGCATTGATGCTATTATTTTTAAGGAATATTATTTTTTGAAAAGTCAACTTCTCGTGCAAGATGGGGAAATGGGTGAGTGGTATGATGGGGTATAGGGGCAAGACGGGAAAATTCATTTATGTTTGTGGATACTTAACACTTTCTTATTACTTTTCAGGTAAAAACATGGTACGTAATTACAAGAAAAATACCAAAACAGGAGACTTATCGTTAAAGGCTATGAAAAATCCATAGAAAAAAAATTCAGTAAGAAAATGAAAGAAGGTGGTAAAGTTACAATTGGTTTACCATTGGGACTTAAAAAACCAATTTTTACAAAAAGACAAGACGAAATGGTGATGGTGATGGAATGGTGGTGGTGAAACATATGGAGGAACGTCTTTTTGGCGAAACAACTCTGGATCTAAGACGTCTGGCATAACAACTGGCAGTAAAAATGGTAAGAGGCACACTTTTAACACTGATAAGGAAATGGCAGGGGTTGATAGGCTCAAAGGTTTCTAAAAGCGTCATCAAGATTTGTACAGTCGAGTTCATTAATATATTGGCCTTTTCAGGCTTCAAAAACACATAAATGAACGTCAAAAAAGTTCATAATATTGTGATAACTATAAGCATCATTTAATTGTGGTGAAGATTTAGATTCATTAAATGATAAATGATTTTATTTGTGTAAGTAGGTTTGTACAAACACTTTTACACGTTAATCAAATTTTAAAACTAGATGAGGTCGGCGTTTCCTATCTGACTACTCTGAGAAGAAAGGCAGAAACAAACTCAGAGGTCACAGTCTCTTTTAAAGTCCAGACATAATCTTGGGCAGATCTTGTGAAGACCATGTAGATTTGTGTCTGAAATGGTCTTTTGAGGAAAAACCACACAGAATGAGTGAACCTGTCCAGTCAGTGCACACATATTTGTCAGTAATCGTGCCGCTCAACTCAAAACTTAAGGAGCTCACCGATTCAACGAACAATACCAAAGAAAGGACATTTGGGTAGGTCGCATAAAATACTCAAACTGGCAGACCATGATTAAAAATACCTGAGAGGGGAATAAAAAGCAACAGTGAGCCACACAGTCTTCACATTCACAATATTAAAATGATTATCATGTATTAAATCAAGCCTCCATGCTACTTACATTCACAGACAGGTTTCTCTTAAATTTCATCAAAAACATATGTTATGTCATGTAAATCATTAAAAATGACTCTATTAATTCTAAAAAAACATAATCACAGTATAAAATTGACTTTCCGATGCATGTAGAGATAATTAAGAAGCTTAATAACAGTTTAGTTATATTTTTGAAAAGGGTGATCACATATGATTGCCTAATGCACAGCATATATTATTGAACCATTCACATGGGCACATATTTTTGATCTACAGGTTCTATAGAATTTATTGACCTTTCCAACGCTAACAATATTTTGAATCCTTGACAGTGCCAAAATATTAATGAAATCGACTGTACATTCGTAAGCCCGAAGCCATTTCAGCAGCTCGGGCAATGGGATTCAATAGAGTGGTCGTAGGTAAATTATACCAGTTGCTCGTGGAGATGTATGACAAATATAAAACGCCTGATAATATATACAACTGTGACGAAACTGGAATCTCGATTGTATCCAAAACCACAAGCAAAATAGAAAAGACAGAAACAGGTAGGCTCTCTAACTTCTGCGGAACGAGGCCAGACTATTACGGTAGAAATATGTTTTAACGCTGCTGGAAACTATATCTCCTCCTCTGATGATATCTCCAAGACACCGAATGAAGGCAGAATTTTTAGATCAGGCTCCAACAGGAACAACTGCAGTATGTAATCCTCGAGGCTGGATAACCACTGACATATTTTCGACATGGTTCAAACAGTTCATCCAATTTTCAGGAGCTACTCCAAATAATCATGTGTTACTGTGTTTGGATGGCCATGTAAGTCATACACAAAATTTGGAACTAATCGACCTGGCACGTAAAAATGGAGTAATTGTACTTTACTTTCCTCACCATTGCACGCACAAGATGCAGCCAACAGAGGTTGTATTTATGAGACCGCTGAGTATTTATTACGATCATGCTGCTTCGGGTTGGTTGAGATCGTATCCAGGGCGAGTAGTGACTGTGTTTCGGATAAGCAAAATATTTGGAAATGCGTAAGTTCAGGCAGCAACAATGTCAACAGCTATTAACGCATTTAGAAACTGGGGTATATGGCCGTACAATCAAATTATTTTACTGATGCCGATTGGTTTTTTGCTGAAAGTATTAACATACAAATTGTTGAAGACTCGTTGAACGTAGCACAACAAAGGAGTACAAACGCCATTACGGAAGAATTTCTATATGTGGCAGTTGCAACTGTGTCTTAATCTGCAGCAGTCACAACTGTATCTGAATCTGCAACTGTTGCAACTATATCTCAATTTCCAAAAGTGGCCATTGCGTCTCAAACTACGGCAGTCGCAACTGTGTCTGAATTTGCAACAGCTATAACCGAGTCTCAATCTACTCCTGTTAGAATATAATGGATTGCTGAACGTTATGAGCAAATCACACCTACTGTGGATGACGAAACCATTGAACCTGGCTGTTCTTATGTCAGTCCTGCTTCTAAATGTCAGTCTCCCATCTGAGCAGTAACGCGATCTGACATTTAGCTTTAAAAATGCATCCCCTGGTGATATTATACCAATCCCCTCAGTTTAACGTACTGAAAAGAGGAAGCCATACAGGAGGGGGAAAACGGCAGTTATTACCTCAACTCCGTATAAGAACAAGCTCAATGAAATATTCCAAGCTTGATGATTCACGCCTCAAAAAAATGCTAAGAATAATTAAAAGTCTAAACCTACAGCTAAAAAAGCGAAGAACAATGATGCGGATGTTCTTTGTCTCTATTGTTATTATATAAATCATACATATGTGAAATCATCCGAAGGTTGGGTAGGCTGCCAGCTATGTGGCCGTTGGGCTCACAATGCTTGTGCCGGAGCGGATGATGAAGACGTTGAAGAAATTCATATTTGTGCACATTGTGATAATACTTAGCTTACCCCATCTGGCCCCATTTTCATTACCCCATAATACAGGGCAAGATGGGTTTTCGTATACTTTAAACAAAGCTTTAATTATAAAAAATGTGATTTGTTATTTTTCCAAAGACCATGCCAAATTGTAGTTTGATTAATAAAGTACTTGTCATAGACAAATAAGAAAAATAAAAATGATAAATAAGCTGTATTCTTGTTGTTTTTCTTTAGATACCCCATCATGAACCCATCTCCTACGTATACCCACTCGTAATTTTCTTTAATACAGCTCGCATTATTAAGATTTTCCGGGAAATTATAATAATGTAATAATATTAACAGACTTGGTGCGGGCGGAGCACCGGATATACATAGTTAGCTCCGTACAAAATCTGTTCGTCTACACTAGTCTAGAATTTTAGGCAAACAGATTTTAGTCTAGACAGTAATCTGGCTGCCAGACTTAGTTTGGTGCAACTGGCTTTTCTTTTTTCCTTATAGAATTTTCCTTTTTGAAGTAAGAAATTAGTGATCTTTATTAAAGAATGAAGCCATAGATGTTTTTGTTACGAATGTAAATAAGATCTGCCTGTGAAGAAAAGGGGGTGCAGGGACAATGTAAGTATGAGTGTTATGCGTCAGCGGTTTGTAGAGTGAAAGAGATGTGTGTGTGTCATGCAATCGCCAATTACAGCGCGCTCATGATCGAACCTGGGGATTCGGGAATAAATAAATATTCTACAATAAAATCAACCGGTGTCTTTAAATAACATATGTTTTTAATACATAGTGTCGCAGTAACTCCTGTGGCAAACCCGGTAGGCATAGGCAGAGGTGCCTACAGGGGTAACTACTTAAAGCAACCATCCGTATTATAAATAAACTCACCGGCAGTCAAAATCAGTGTTGTCAAAAATCTCCAAATCTAGTTTAGGGAAGGGGCTATAGAGAGCAGAGTGCTGCATGTCAGTGATTTTGAAGTCATCCACGGGTAACAGCCAGAAAGGCTGTATGCCGAGCTCACGGAGCATCTTCTGCAACACGCAAGTAATTAATTAAGATTAATTATTAAATAAATAAATTAGATTTTATGTCAATTTATGTGTTTTTCGAAATAATGTTGATTTGTTATGTAGGTGTCATTCTGGAAGCTTACAGGTATTTTTTTGTGATTGAGATTGGACATTCATTTCAGTTTCAATTCCCACAATTTCACAAATATATAAACGGCCTAAATTTATGTAAGAACAAACGACTAAAATCCTATGAAATGAAATTGTGACCTTGAAATATTGTGTACCTTCATATTTGCAGCAAGGAATTTCCTTCGCAACCTCTCAATCTTGACCAACCGAGGCAGTTCCTTAGGCAACACAATGCTGAGAAACTGCAGTTTAGGCACAAAGGTCTCGAACGGAAATTGCTGGAAATATTATTTTTTGTAAATTATTGTGATTGATCTTAACTAGGGCTCTATTTAATTAAACTGACAATGAAATTGTCACATGTTCTCGTCAGGTTCTGTAATAAAGCTGAAAACTATGAGAAAGTCTCGCCAAAATGTCGGATTGTCGAATTTTTGTCTGTCACCTGTTCGGTTTTAATTAAATAGGCTCCTGATTGTAGGTTTATGGAAGAGGATGCAGTAGATAACAATTGTCTTTTAACTTCATAGTGGTCACAAGAACTGGAACGCATTATTTTTACTTTTCAAAAGAGTGTCAACTACCTCAAGTGCATCATCGAATCAACTCTTCTTCGCACATTATGAAATTGATTGATCTTTTTTTTCTAAATTTCTTACACATATCTTATTGTTATCATGTTCCGTAGTTCCAAAATCAGCATTCAGAACCGAGAATAATTATGTATCTCCACCGATTAAAAAAGAAACATTGGCTACACTTACAATGCTTTCATCTTCTCTGTAAGTAGTCCACCGGCCAGGTGGTAAAAGAAGCTTTGGTTTCTGAGGTTTGGGCAAAGAAACCAACATTGGAGCCAACCTGTCAGTTTTAGCCTGAAAATTAAACCTTGTTATAAATAATGAGAAGCTTATGGGTTTTGTGAGCGGCCCAGCCGATCGATTCAGTAAAAATCTCACCGTGAAAACTTAGGTGAAGCGAGATTTCATTCCACCTGATTGACAATTGATAGTTTACTTCACCAAGTTTTCAGTGTGAGATTTTAGCAAAATGTATCAGCAGGTCTGAAAAGGAAAAGCTGCGCACAGTGAAGTCGAAAACTTCGTCAAAGGGTATAGATAGATAGGTGGCACACTATATTATTTAAATCGTACTTAAGTGCATACTTATAACTTAACATTTTGGTAGTAACCAATTATAAGTCGACCAACGCGATTGATGCCTAGTTTTTGTTACAGATCTCAGATACTGGAATATTCGATTCAGACTGCGGGATAATGCTACGAAGAAATATAACAGTCTGATAGAATATTTATTCATTCATTTATTAATAATAATACCATTTATTTCAGGCGACACAGGCCCATAGAAAAATACCTTAACCTAAACATACATATTTTCATACAAACAAAACTTGTGTTAAAAGAATATGTTAGTAGCGCTTCACTTTTCACTAGCTTGACTTTGTGCTGTCCAGTGGCACTTGTCCGAGGACACGACGGAACACCACGTCCTGCGGCCAAAAGTGTTCGTTCATGACGAGGGGAGATAACAGTTCTGTACACGCACGACGAACGCCTTGAAGTTGCCGTTCCGGTGCGATTCCAGTAACTGCACCCTTGGCATATACCTCGTCTTTTGGCGCACGTACTCCACGATGTCCTCCACCTTAGTGGTGTAGTGCAGGCGGGAGATGTACACCGGTGTGTTCGGCTTTGCAGCACGCTAGCTCACAATACACAATGTACTCAAAGTTAAAGATTTAGGGCCAGTTTCAACATACTGATTTTATTCTAAATGTCCCGTTATGCCTTGCCTCCCCTGTTATTAATTAGACAAATGTTGAAACCTACGACGTCCTAACTATTTCCGTTACTGAGAACCGGTAAGCGCTTACCTGGTCGTCATCAGACCTTCAGAATGTATCATGTACCCATGCTCAATAAACTGATGAAAACTAGTTCATTAGGGAAAGTGCATCATTTATTACAAAAAAAAAATAATATGATGTAGGTACTCGTACAAGATTCCTAGAGGAACGAAATGTATTAAATCTCTCAGAGAGCAAATAAAATAGGCAAAAACGATGACAACTCTGCGACACATCTGTGTTCTTGCTTTATCATCAGTTCGTTTTAGTGAAGTATGGCCATTTGTCGGTAGGTGCCGCCAAAGTAACAAATACCAAATGATAAATGATTTTATTTCTGTGAGTAGGTTTATACAAACACTTTTACACGTCAATCATATTTTTAAAACTAGATGAGGTCGGCGTTTCATATCTGACTACTCTGAGAAGAAAGGCCGAAACAAACTCAGAGGTCACAGTCTCTTTTATAGTCCAGACATAATCTTGGTCAGATCATGTGAAGACTATGTAGATTTATGTCTGAAATGGTCTTTTGAGGAAAAACCACACAGAATGAGTGGACCTGTCCAGTCAGTGCATGCATTTGTCACTAATCGACAACCAGTACAGAGATCAAATCATCAAGGTCATCGAGCAATGTAATCCCCTTAATAGCGACCCGCCCCGGCTTTGCACAGGTGCAATGTAGGTGCTAATGTGGTGTCAGTGTGGAGTGATTAATAATATTCTATTACTAAATACATAAATAAAGGTACTTTACTACTTATATTTATATAATTAGTAACATATTGGGTTGATATCTTTTTTCGGCGTGGGCACGCGTTTGCCCTCGACGGCCGATCTACCCCCGCATTTTAAACCCTGATATTTTCTAAGATATTCATTTTAATGATATGCTGTAAATGGCAATTTTGATCTACATTAAATGCACAACGTATCTAAAGTATTTAATTGGATAAGGAATACTACTGTATTGTTTAAAATAGCTTCGTAAATAACCCATTTTTTTTTTTGTAATAATGTAAAAGATAAAAATGGTTACTGTGGATTATCCTTAGGAGATAGACATATACCATTGCGGACTTTTTTGTAAATCTTTTTAAGGGGTCTCCCTTGTTTTACCGAAAAGAAATTGCCAAATTATCACTTCCCAAACAAATTTTCGCATAATTTCATTTGCCAAATTATTACTTACCAAAAAATCTCTTTACAAATAATTGTTACGAAAACCTATGTTTGGCAAGTGAACGTTTGAACAATAACTTGTTCACCAACTAGTACTTTTACCATTTTTTATCTAGTCAAATATTTCAGTTGGTATAACATATTTTACGCAAAATTAAATAACCCAAATATTTGGTGTTGTCAATTTCAAACTTACCATTTCTATTATAAGACTTAGACGACGGAGCCCCGCCTAGCGGGGCTCCTACTTCTGGGTGGTTTAAAAAAAAAATAACCACGAAAGGGATGGCAGGGTCTTTCAGACCCCGCCATCCCCTTC
The DNA here is from genome assembly GCA_916610205.1 of Griposia aprilina. Classification (NCBI taxonomy): domain Eukaryota; kingdom Metazoa; phylum Arthropoda; class Insecta; order Lepidoptera; family Noctuidae; genus Griposia; species Griposia aprilina. The sequence goes on along the minus strand of OU744285.1, from coordinate 3,792,697 downwards.
TAACCTAACCTGTCCGAGTCGGGGTGCCCTAAGTCCCGAGCTCGCTTCGCTCGCTCTTGCATCCTATCCCACCCTTGGTTTTTTACCCTTGAATAAATGATTATATTAAAATAAAATTGCATTTTTTTTATAATTCCCAAAACAACTTATTTTTGCCTTTATATTTTTTGTCATAAAAAGAACATTAGACCAAACGTTTATTGTCTAAAGATTGTTTTCTGTAATAAATCATTTGATTAAAGACCAAATGCCTTAATGACATTATCCTTGGTAATAATCTACCAAGTAAAAATTTGACCAAATGAAAATGTGCGTACTAAAATCATTCCAAACATTGCATTGGTATAAAAAAAGGTTGCTAAAATTTGTTTGGGTAGTGAAATTTTGGCAAAATCTTTTCGGCAAAACGGCAGGATCCCCTTTTTAAGACATACAATTTCGTAGTAGGTTTATTATTTTGATCTATCTACTCGTAGTAAGGTTTAGCCACCGTTTGCAATGTAAGCGCACAAAAATATGTTTTTTACGACATCACATTAAAAACCTTTGAAATTCTCGGCGTTTCTCTACTATAATATGCATGTATTATACATATAAACCTTTCTCTTGAATGACTATGTCTATTGATGAAAACCGCATTAAAATCCGCGTAGTCTAAAAGATCTAAGCTTACAAACGGCGCGGCGGGTGGCGCGGCGGCAGGAAGCGAGTTTGTTTTATACTACGTATACTGCATTTGAAATAAGATTAGAAATTTAAATAAACCTTTTTAACAGTCCGTTCAACCGATTATGACTTCTATTCCGTAGGCATAAGGATGGCATTAAAAGAAAAAACGTGGTTACAATACCAACTGTTTACTGCAGCTGCCATTTGTCATGCCACCAACGCAATATAAGTCAAAATCGGTTGAACGGACTGTAAAAAAGGTGTATTTAAATTTCTTTTCTAATTTCAATTGGAGTTATAGATATTTCTAGCTTTTCCCCACGGTTAGCACGCGTGTAATTCGGAAATCTACTTCATTTCGGATTTTCATATAAACTTTAAACCCCTATTTTACCACCATAAGGGTTGATTTTACAAAAACACTGAAACATATACCTATTTTTTTATTTTCAACGAAAAAGCTAATAATAAACTTTCATGCTTCAAAACGACGGATTTTCATACAAACTTTCAATGCCTTTTTTACCGCCATTGATTTTAAATAGTCACTGAAACACATATTTCTTCATTTTTAACCAAATTAATCATAATAAGATTTATCATCAATTTTAAAATGTTTTTCCCTTGTTTACGACACACCGAAGCAATCAATACATCAACGTAATTTTGCATAGACAATTTTATTGATTGTGGGAACTGACTGGCATAGAACAGAACACTGCGAACGCGAACACGAGCAAAACTATTGTAGCGAATATTTTTGGCAAAAAAGTGCATCTGTCTGCGTAGGCGCAACGCAAATGCTGCGATTGGCCTATGCCACAGTACTGTCCCTTTCCTACAATTATCTGTATTGCTAGTAGCGTAGTTATGGATATATAGGGTGTCCGACTTGATGTGTAGCCGTGTGTACCATCATGTAAAATGTAAAAGCTAAAGTTAAAAGGATGACAAGACGTCTTATTTACCCAAAACGTACGTAGGTTTTTTTGACAAGGGCAAGACTTCATGTTTGCTGTCATCACGCTTACAAAATTTATCAAGTTTAAAGATGTATTTTCGGCGGGATTATTCATTATACGCGTGTTATTTAAATTACAAATTATTCTGCTGTAAAATATTTCAAGTAAACTAAGTGAAAATATAATAAAAAAATGCTGATCAGCTTCAATACAAACCGAGTAGGTAGCTTTCATAGATTTAAAAATATTAGTTATTTCTTTGGTTCCTCGTTCCTCCTACATGTAATAAAAATAGGGCTAGGGTTATTATACTATTATAGATTCATATTTTATTCTCTAATTCATTATTAATCATAATTATTAATAGGTTAGTAATACTCGTATAGGCTTTGTGATTGTTTAGATATATTTGTACTCAATACTATGGCAGGGTATGCTGGAGCCAATATTTTAACATCTAGGTATATATTGTACCATATCCTAGCAAATAAACATTTTTGATTTGATTTGATTTTTTGGGGCTTATACACTGCAGACTTATGCGATTTAATGTTATTATGACTTAAATACTTATATTTTATAATTTATATTCCCACTACTTTAAAATACCACTTAAGTGAACTTACAGTTATGTAATACTACAATCTATAAACATTCTGATATTTATATGATTAGTTTAATAAAATAACTGACATTTATTTTCAGAGAAGAAGTGTTAATTTTAGCAAGATAGAAGTTACTAGATTACAAATTCTTGCTTCTGATGCTCATTTTTAATGTACAAAAAACAGACGGGACTAGCACAAAAAAAAGAACAAGCATGGGACAACATTGAAAACGAATTCAATTTCACACTCCAAAAAAGTTATGACGCAAATCGTAACTATAGCCCTTAGCCGCCCGAAGTTGAGCGGTTAATGTAATCTTTATTTGTGACGTCATTTCACCTTTTGCTAAAATGGTGCAACCCGTATTTCGTTTCACGGGAGATGTGACGGCTGACAAAGCATTGGTTATCGTTATAGACACTTGGTGCAACTCACGTGTTTACTACATTCTAGGTGACATACAATATTTTGTTTGTACTTTGTACTACAAAGCACAAACCGGTTTGAGCCAGCTCAGTAAGCAGACATAGTTAAGCGATGTGCCAGTGGCAGCGATACGACGACGCGGACGTTTAAATTTATATTGTTTTTAAGCCAAACTGTTGGACAAGACATTCTAAAGCATATAGATGATTGTACTTTTGAAATGCCGTGCCCCTGTTTTCCTATAGAATATTAAAATTCAAAAAATATTACGTTTAGAATTCATCATAATTATGATAAAACGAAATAATTAACTACTAAAACCCAAACAATATAGGAACAAAAAAATATTGAGAGTTGGAAAGTAGAAATATATCACGAGTAGGGTTACCGTACTCGTAATATAGTTACTTAATAGGTTATATCGACACCCAATATGAATAACATTGTAACTTTAGTTACACGTAGGTACAACTATGTGTCATATGAATTCAGCAAGTACAGACTTTTATTTCTGTCTTTGAACCGTATTTCTATGACGATAAGAACTACTTTGGTGAAATGGAATAATTTCATTGTAATTGAAAATGTACCATGTTTCTATTGATGTATACTTGTAGATCAAGTTACAATACACAAAAGTTTTGGTAGCAAGGGTTTTTTTGTGATATATTCATTGCAAATTGACATACAATGTTATTCATTTAAAATTTTTGACTATACATTTTTTAACCACATTTTTATTTTAAATTACAATGGTTTTCTTCTAAAATCTAAACATTTATTTTCAATGTTATCATTGTAAAGAAAGATGCGGTGTTGATAACGAGACTAAGTTTATAGTTCGTCATTTGAATATAATAGTATCAGCATATCCAATGTTATTGTTAGCGAGCAATATTTTTATTCGAAAACATAACCGCCATTACTGTCTGGTTTCTGCTCAGTTGACGTTGTACTCCAGTGACAGTGACTGTTTGTGGGTGAAATTATTGTGATAATGGTGTCTCGTGGGAGGCATATGGTGAATCTCGTTTGCAAAAAAGATGTCTCAGTTGTGGAATCAATAGGTAAGTAATAAACATGGATATTTCGCGCCTTTGTCATAATTATAACCTTAAAGTTTCAATTGTTTTGATTATTTTATGTTTACTTTTGTCACTTCGCTAGTTAGACTCGAATTAGGCACCTAAACCTAATGAATAATGAACATTTAATTAGTTTAAGATTACTTATTCGATTCACAGAAAGGACGGCTACTTCAAATGACGAGACCTCAAATCAAATAGACATCTTTAAGAAACGCAACAGAGATCAATTTGAATTACTCAACGGTTGGTTTTATTGTTGTTAAAATAGTTAATACCTGCAGTTATTATGTATCTAGTAATAACTCATGATAGTAATAATTTACTTTAACTATCCTTTTTTGTAGGTGCCGAATTAATAAACTTTAAAAGAAAACTAAGACGTCGCTATCGTCCTATTCTTTACGCCTGTTCAGAAGACGAAAACGATGGTGATTTTTCAGCTGATGAATTATCAGACGAATATCTACCCCCTAAGCCACAAAGTCGAACAGGTCAGTATAGTGGTTCGTAAAAATTTGAAAGTTTAACTATCTACAAATAATAATTTTATTAGTTAGGTACATTGAATTCTACTTACCTTTTACGTTTAATCTATTGACAGATTTTTAGATATCTACTAATATTAATATTAAGTACCTACTTAAATTTAGTTTGATCTATTCAAATGTTTTTTTTTCAGATTCTGATTGCTCTGAAATACTTAGTAATTGTCAAGTACTAGCAGAGGAAAATAATGTGGAAATGGAAACTGAAATACTTAGTAATTGTCAAGTACCAGCAGAGAAAGATAATGTGGAAATTAATTCACTAATTACTCCTAGTGATTTGGGTATAGGACTAGCTTCAAGACCTATACACCAACATAGCTACTTTTGTTTAGGTAGTTTCATCACCTTCGTATCAAGTTATAGTTTGCACTTTTTACCTGCTTCTGTATTCTACTTCAGTTAAAAATATTAATTTTCAGATTCTGATATTACTGCCGCGGTTCGAGTGGTTAGAGACAATAATATGAAAACGACTTATAGTGATTTGAATGTGGGACCAACATCGCCAGCTAAACATCCGTATAGCTTGTGTTTAGGTAATTTTATCGCCTTTTTAAGTGACTAGTAGTGTCAATTCTAGTAAGCAGCTAAATCTAAATCTAAATTAAAGTTTAGAATTCACATTTTAATAAAAAAAATAAGTATGTGATGTGAAATGGGATGTGAAATTAGGCTGATGCTTGTCACACACAGAAAATTCTGAGCTTTATGAACTATTACTATATAGTTTAGTTGGCAAGTTGAAACATCTCATCTTAAAATGCAGTTAATTCAGTGAGTGAACCTAATTTGACAACATTAAAATTCGTGCCAAGCTAAAAAGAGCTTTTTAGCTTTAACATTGGGAAAGGGTTGGCACGAATTTTGATATTGTCAAATTAAGTTCACTCATTGAATTAACTGCATATTAAAAGTTAATTTAGTATAGACAGCTGCCTGCCAAAATTTTTACCAGTGTTTACTTCTTAGCTACTTGTTCCTTGAACATTATACTTAATTAAATAAATGTAAAAATTTTAGATTCTGATCGTGCTGCAATTCAAGTTGTAAGTTCAGTTAATATAACTCCAGCCATGATTGAAACTTTGCACCAAGAGCCAGCCTTAGCTGACATACTCACCTATGAAGACCCGTCAGGTAGCCGGGAAAGGCGGGCACCAGAGATACCAACAGATCCATGTTCGATCGGCTCCTCGCATCAAAATGTGTCTCCGCCTAGTAGTTCAAGTAACTTAGAAGCTAAAGTTATGACTGAAACATTGCACCAGGAGCCAGCTTTACCTGGTATACCCTCCAATGATGATCCGATGTCTCCGCCTTGTAGTTCCAGTAACTTAGAAGCTCCAGTTATGACTGAAACATTGCACCAGGAGCCAGTTTTGCCTGGTATACTCTCCAATGATGATCCCTCGTCTCCGCCTAGTAATTTCAGCAATTTAGAAGCTCCAGCTATGATCGAAACTTTCAATCCGTCGTGCAGCCCAGAAAGGCACGAACTAGAGACATCAACAGCTCTTTGTCCAATCGGCTCTTTGTATAAAAATGAGTCTCTTCCTGGTACATCTAGCAATCATGAAAACGATACGCCAATAAAGAGAGTATACCCAAAAAAAAATTGTTTGGGTAGGAAAAGGCAAAGAGATCCACAAAATTGGAAAATGAATAAATTGAAAATACTTCGTAATTCAGGATTAGAATATACTAACAAACAAGGTAAATTGGTTAAAGAAAGAGCATTGGGGCCCGGATGTAACACAGATAAACATTGCAACCGAAAATGTCACGCAAATATTTCGAATGATCACCGAAAACAAATATTCACACAATTTTGGCAAATGGGTAATCATGATAAACAAGTGGATTATTTATCTAAATTTATAACTAGAGTCCAACGTAAAACAGTACAACTAAACAACATTAATTCCAGACGCCATTGTACTTATGAGTATTACTTACCTGGTCTTGGAGAAAAACTAAGAGTATGTAAAAAAATGTTTTTAGATTCATTCAATATTACAGATATGTGGGTAACGACGATGTTCAAAAAAATTGATGAAAATAGTGAAGAAGTAATTGCGAACGATAGGCGTGGTAAGCATTGCAATAGGGGGAACGCAATAAATGAAAATATTAAGATTTCAGTACGCCAACATATTAATTCAATTCCAGTTAAAGAATCACACTACGTAAGACAGCGAACATCTAAACTTTATTTTGAAGAATCACTTACCTTTCCTGAATTGTACTCTCTTTATGTCGAATGGATGACTGAAAATAAACCAAGTGATGCCAAAGCTACCCAAGAACAGTACAGGCAGATATTTTATAAAGAATTTAATATAGATTTCTTTAAGCCAAAGAAAGACCAATGTTTGAAATGTGAGGTTCATGAAAAAGCTTCAGAGTTAGAAAAAGAAATCACTGCACCTGATTACGCATTACATATAGCAAATAAATGCATTATACGTCAAATAAAAGACAGGGATAAGGAAGAAGCCAAAAAATCAAAAAGAACATTGATAACCGCATGTTTTGACTTACAAAAAATTTTAACTACTCCTCAATCTGACGTGTCAACCTTCTATTATAAAAGAAAATTCCATGTTTTCAATTTTACAATTTTCGACATCGGATCTGCTGAAGGTCACTGTTATGTGTGGGATGAATGCATTGGAAAAAAAGGCCCTAACGAAATTGCCAGCTTCCTATTCGATTTTATAAAAACGAAGGCTGCAGAAGGTATAAAAGAATTTCGATTCTATTCAGACTGCTGTGGGGGCCAGAATAGAAACAGAATTATGTTCTTAATGTATGCTTACGCCTCAAAAACATTTGGTGTAGATATTGCACACAACTTCTTTGAAGTTGGTCACTCTCAATCAGAAGGGGACTCAATGCATGCTCTTATAGAGAGACGTTAGAAAAACCAAGTTGTTTATGTTCCACAACAATGGTATACACTCATACGTTGTGCTAAAATTACAGGCAAACCATACGCCGTGAACGAGGTCACTCAAAACGACATACTTGATTTCAAGTCGTTGCTAAATTTAGTTCCCAATTGGGAATTGGACAATAATAAAAAAAAAATGATGTGGTCAAAAGTTAACCATATTCAAATTAATGTCGATAAGCCAAACATTATAAACTTTCAAAATGATTTTTACAGCGATCGACTAAATTGGATAGATTTGGACTACCACAAAGTCAAGACCAGAAGTCTGAATAGAAATAAATCTTTGGCTGCGTTGTGGGGTCATAATTTACCTATAGCCTATCAAAGTTTACACCCAATCACGCAAAGCAAATACAAGGACTTGAACAGCTTATGCTCCAGCGGTGCAATTCCGGAACAATACAGATTTTTTTTTTACAAACTTGCCACATTCTAACACCATTTCTAATAATTCCGACGTTGAAGACTAGATAAGTTGTTGTAATCTATGCTGGCGGCCTATAAAGTAAATTAAAAATAATTATTATAAAGCGAGTTTTATTGTCTTCCATATTACTTACCATATCTTTTTATCCGAGTGTAACATTAATACACATTGTAATTGTTGCTTACAATAATATTCATCAAAGATTTTCCTTTTGTCAGTATAATTCGTAATTGTATATCATGATACAATAATATTCACAGAAAAAAACTTTCAAATATTTTCACGACCCCATTGTAAAAGTAGTTACAATGTTTTTCATATAAAAAATGCTTAAAACCTGTACATTGTAACATTGCAAAAATCATACTTGCCGTAGTTTTATCGAAACAGCATCTAAACCATTTGAAAGAGCAATTAAAATTAGTATCATGAAACATACAATTGTACAGAACAACCAAAGACTGCAGCTGCAAATAAATAAAAAACTTTGCAAAAAAATTAAAATAGCTGTATTGAAAACCACGTCATATTGAGTTACAATGTTATTCATATTGGGTGTCGATATTACGAGTAGGGTGGTCGGGACATATTTCTATCGGCAGCTTACAGATATTTACTGTCTGAAGCAGAGCGTGCTTTTTCTTCAGTAGGCTATTTATGTAACAAGCTGAGAAGTTCGCTGTCTGATTCAACATTGAATACGCTTTTGTTTTTATGATCTCACTTTCAAAATAAAATTAAATAAAACGTTTAAAATTCAGAAATTTGTATTAAATCTTTTTGTATTATTGTTATTTATATACCTACTTTTACATATTTTTACTGTTTTTCAGAAATTGTTATTAAAGCTTCATTTATTTTGTTACTTGTTTAGTTTTAGATTTTTTTATTGTTTTTTTATTACATAATTATTAATAATGGTACTAAAATGATTACCAAATGATTGCTAGCTAGTTAAGCTATACATTACTTACTTACATTTCTACAAATAATGATACCTATGTTGATTCTTGATTTATTTTGTTACTTGTTTAGGTTTAGATTTTTTGAATGCTTTTTTATTACATAATTATTAAGAATGTTACTAAAATTATTACCAAATGATTGCTACTATTGCTAGCTAGTTAAGTTATACTTTACTTACATTTCTACAAATAATGATACCTATGTTGATTTTTACATGAGACATGATGACATTTAGATAATAATAATAAATTTATATTTTTTGATATTGTACTATACAAAATCTATATGAAATGCCTTCCTGCAAAAAGACTAGATTAAGTCTAAGTTTTCATTATGTTCCTAATTCCTAGTCCTACCTAAATAATCAACCAATACCAAATTTTTATATAAGAGAGCTATGTATAAAACGCATTTATTTTATCATTTTCAATAAATAAGAACATTAAAGACTGATTTGATTTTTTTTTATTGGTTTTATTAATGTCCTAATTGAACTTGCGTTCAATTCCGGATTACCGGTATTGATACTGGGATCACGATATTGACTTTTCCAATACCGGTATTGATACCGGTATTGAAAAAATCCAGTATTTGAAAGCCCTACTGGCTATATACCACAGTTATTCGACCAATTATCACATACGGCTCACTAGTCTGGTGGCCCAGGACAGATTTGAGCACAGCCCAGAGAGACCTCGAAATACTAAAACGGTTTGCTTGTGTAGCAATCACAGGCTGCATGAGAACTACACCCACTGCTGCCCTACAGGCGATACTTGACACTACACCTCATCGTGCGAGAGGAGGCACCCTGGCTGTCTTTAGGCTCTATACATCAGGGACTCTAAGCAAAGACTCTAGAATCAAGCACATACGCATTAGGGAAAATGCGATCAAACGATAACGTGTGTGGGCATCATACAAACGGTGTACGCCATAGAGGCCAGGAGAGTTACGGACACCCATATACGTATACTCTCCGACAGTGCCTCAGTCCTGCAATCCTTGGGGAAGAAAGTATATTATCTCGAGTATAACACTAGAATGTCACAATGCTCTAGAACGTGTAGAGGTATCTAACCGCAAAACAGTAACACTGTAATGGATAAAAAGACACAGTGGATCACTGGGTAACGACGCAGCTGACAAACTGGCTAGAAAAGAATACAGCGCGTCAGTCTGAGGACCTGAACCCATCGTGCCCATACCCTTCAACCAGCTACGCAGATGGTTACAGGAGTACACTCATTCACAAGCGGAGAGCTGGTGGACCTCGACACCGGGCTGTAGGCAGTCCAGGGAAGCCATGCCATCCTTAGATGGCAACCTAACCAAACGTCTATTACGTCTGGACAGGAACGGCCTGCGCCTGGTGACGGGCACCATCACCGGACACTGCTCGCTAAACAAACATTTCCACACAATAGGCATAACGGACAGTCCTCTATGCTATTTTTATTTTCCTGTGTCAGCATTTGTTTCGGTAAGTTTTTCATTTGTTTTTTTTAAATAACTGAATGAATAATTCCCTGAGTATGTGTCAAAATCATTGAAAGTAGTTTATTAAAGTTTGCATTTACATGTATTTTATTTGATTAACGTTTTCTCTTGACATGAAAAAAAAATATTTTTTAAAGAGCACTCCCGGGTACACTTGATCACGCCAAGATGGGGTACACTTGATCCCGGGATCAAGTGTCCCATACATTCAATTTGTCAGTTTTCTTTTTTCGTTTGTTTTAGATTAATTATAAAATGGGAAGAACATATAATAATAATAATAATAAATCTTTATTGGAACAAAAACACATTTTACAAATTGATTGCGTACGTAAATAGCCACATTAGTTACAAAACTGTGTCGCAGCTATTAACGCCCACCTCCAAGAGGGAGACACAGCGTTCCAGTACAGAGAAAACAAATAAAATAGTAAAATTTAAGTAATAAACAATTAAAGTAGTAAATAATAAAAAATTAAATAGGTACCTAAGTGTTAGTTAAGTTGTGCATGCGGGAGTGTTGTATGTGAGTGTAGTGCGTGTCTGTGGGGTGTAAGTGTAGAGTGTGTTTGTGGAACCTCCCCACGAGCACACTCCTCGCTACGTGTATATGGTGTGCATGTCTGAGGAAGAAAGATATTTAGGGTTTAACTAGATTCTCCAACTCTTCGTATGTGAGATTATGAAGCCATTGATCAATTTTCCTTTTGCAATCCCGGAGAGTACATGGATAAATTGTTAGAACTTTATTTATTCTATTATAAAGCACGGGACTGAAGAAGATGAACTGGCGGCGGACAATTTCTAATTTAACGGCTGGTGTCGGGCAAACTCTGTCCGTTCGGCGTTTATGTTTTCTAAACTCTGGGTCAAAAGACAAGTTGGAATGTTTACGCAACATTGTACTTAGCGCAAAAGAGTGCCTTACCGTAGGTAGCCTCCATAGCGTGTACAATTCGCAGGTAGGGAAGCGATAGGGTTTGAAGGCCATAACCTTAAGAACAGCCCTCTGCGCCCTCTCCAAACGCAGCAGAAGACATTTACCAGCACCACCCCAAGCCGAAATACAGTACGTTAAAATGGAATGAGCAAGAGCAAAGTACACAGTTCTCAGGGTAGAGAAATTGGCGGAGGTCCTTAGATTTTTAAAAACAAAAATTAATTTTCTAACCCTAGATACCAGTGATTTGATCTGCCCACTCCACGTCAACCCGCTGTCGACCCAGACTCCAAGATATTTTATTGAGTCCGTGCGCTTAACTTCAGGACAGCCACAGATTTCAGTCCTAGTTGTATGGCACGCATGAGCAGTCAGACGGAAGGGTGGGGCTGGCTGTGACGCTTTCCTTGGACTAAAAGTGATAAATCTGGTTTTATCCAAGTTGAGGGTGAGCAAATTCTGTGTCAGCCATCTCATAGTCACTCGCAAGGCTGACTCTGCCTGAAGCCGAGCTTCGTTCCAGTCACTGCCTCGAACCAGGATAACAGTGTCATCAGCGTAAGCAATTACTTTGGAGTTTCTTAGATCAAGTTTACAGAGCTCGTTTATGTAAACCAAGAAAAGGGTAGGTCCTAAGACACTACCTTGTGGTACTCCATAGGAGAGGAATGCTTCTTTGCTGGTGTGGTTGTTTATCCTGACGATTTGCGGGCGACCACTGAGGTAACTCTTAAATAGATTAAGCGGTAGGCCTCGTATACCAATCTTTTCCAGTTTTTTGAGTAGAAGGGGGACAGAGACAGTGTCAAAGGCTTTAGAAAGATCAAGGAAGATAGCGATAGATTTATCCTTGCTGTTAAGGTTTTGAGCTACTGAACCTATTAATTCTAATATGGCATCCTCTGTGTTTTTGCCTGACCTGAATCCATATTGGTTATTTGCGAGTATATTTTGTGAGTTAAGGTAATCCAGCAGACGTTTATTAATTACTTTTTCGAGGAGCTTAGATAGAATTGATAATACAGATATGGGTCTGTAGTTATTGACACTGTCTCTGTCTCCACTCTTGTGAATAGGGTGCACAACAGCCTTTTTGAACACCGTTGGGAATATTCCAGATGTAAGGGCAAGGTTGAACACGTGGCAGATAACTGGGACAAGTGTGTTTCTAGCACTATAGATTACATTTGCGGGGATGCCATCCCAACCCGCAGCACTAGTTAGTCGTAGGCCACGAATAAGATAATCTATCTCTTCGTTGTCCGTGCCAAAAATAGCCATCGAGTTAGGGTGGACATCAAAACTGCCAGAGTCAGAGGTGTTCCTAGAGGTATAGTTTGGGGAGTTAAAAATTTTAGCGGCCAGTTTTGGTCCCACATTTGCAAAGAAGTCGTTGACAGAGTCAAGTGATTTAGTTGGATCTGGAGTAAGCGATAATAACTCACTGGCAGAGGACTCACTTTTTTGAAGGTTGGAGATAGTTTTGATGAGATTCCAGGTAGCTTTCGGGTTCTTGCGATGTTTTTCAAATTCATGTCGTTCATATTCTCGTTTTAATTTCTTTAACAGATTGTTGCAAAATTTTTTATATCGATTGTAGGTTACTTTTAAAGTAGTATTTTCAGCATCCCTCCTCATTTTGCGGTACATGTTGTCCCGGTTTCGAATACACCTAAGAAGCCCAGGTGTGATCCATGGCTTAATAATGCGTTTTCGGTTCGGGACAACAGAATCACGACTATTTTCATCTACAATTGAGGAAACAATTTTGACCATGGTGGATGCAGCAGTTTCAGCATCCTGACAACTCATAACGGGAGTAAAGTCAACATTCTCAAGAGCAACTACGCAAGCATTAATGTTTACACGATGCTGCCGGGAAGGTGATTTAGGGATATCTAATTTCAAATTACAGAAAACTACAACAGGAGCATGATCAGTAATTAGAGAGTCAAGAACTAAGGTAATAGCTGGTTTATTTGATTTTAACATAACGTGGTCAATGCAACTATCGTTGCGTGTCGGGAAAACATGAGCCGGCAACATGGCATGTGACGCAACAGCATTTAGGTACATGTCTGAGTTCGAATCAACCCAATTTGGTGCTATATTTATGTTGATATCTCCAACCAAAATAACGGTTCTAAAATTATTTAATGAATTGAGGATAACATCGAGACTGGTAATAAAGTGGTGAATATTCCTATTTGAAGGTGACCTATATACAGCGATAAGCGCCACCTCATTTTTAAATTTGATTATAAGACAATTTGCATCAGCGAGTATAGGCTTTTCTAAAAGGAACTGTAACTCTACCTTAGTATACACCACAACACCATCATTTTGGTTTGAGTGATCAGAATAATTAGATACAAAACCCGGTATCGAGGGAAGATGAGGGCATTTACGTAACCAGCATTCCGATAAGACCACGACGTCAAATTGTGTCTTTATTCGATGCAGTAATATCAGGAGGTTGTTAAAATTTGCAGTGCTGCCGATGCTTCTGATGTTAACGTGAAAAATTTTTAAGCCGTGATAAACATTATGCAGGTATGAGTCAACTTGTTCCGGGGAACATTGATGTGATGCTGAAGCTGAGAGGTGTTCTATATCATCTATTATTTTAACATTATCATTCATAATCGAAGCAGAGAACAAACAGGTGATTTGAGTTATTGAACGTAACATAGCATAATCCGAAATGACTGGAGATAGAGATATAAAAGAAAAGAAGATGCAAAACCACGTATACGTGTTGACCCACAAATTCTTAAAGCTGTAAACAAGGTATTGGAGGGAAATACGATCAAAGGTACTGCCAAAGAGTATAACGTCCCAATAATGACACTGAAAAGGTATGCCAGAAAACAAAAGGACCAGGAAAATGAGATTACATACGAGCCTAATTGAGGCGTATAGTTGCAAAACCCCCTAAAACAGTTTTTTTTTTAAATTAACTTATTTACATCAACGGCCAGTATTTCAAATTCTCTTTGAAATAAGAAAAAGAAATCGTAGCAAATCCCACTATAAGCGTAGAAATTTACAAAGGTTAATTCGTGTTTAGTAGCAAAAACCGCTATATCGCCATGTTTCACTTTCAAACGGCCCTAAAACCAAATACACCAATCAGAGCGCTTTATTCATTCATTCACAATATGGCGATTTCTGTTGTTGTTGTTGTGGAGAATTACGTGTGATATTAGTGTTTTTAGTGTTAAATAATGGAGGAATTAATGCAATATGTAAAAAAATCTGAACTTGGCAAATCCAGGAAACGTCCTGTTATAAAATCTAAGTGGAAACGAGATGTAGCACGTGAAAAAAGGTATGTTGAATGTTTACTAGAAATGCATGTTCTGTTAGTTTAGGATGGTGTTATACAAGCTTGCGATAGTAGCACTAATAAAAATAATATATATTGAATTTCATTGGGCATGATATGTATAAAGTTTTTTTTTTAAATTTTATTAGTTCTTTGTTAGTGAGTCGAGTTTTAATTTTTATTTGTTTCTTTCAGGTATAAGGCTGCGGGTTTTCCCACATATCCTTCATGTAATCACAATCAAAAGGCATTTAAATGTAAGGAACTAACTATGCAAATGATCAGAAAATTTTACGAGAAATTCTAAAAATGTTCCACCAAAATTACCCAAGACAATTTTATTTTAAATTTTTGCTCAATACATGAAGCAAAACGTATTAAAAATGAAAGCAAACGAACAAAGACTATAAAATACTACATTTTAGGGAATAAAGGTGCCAAAGTTCCAGTGTGTCAGAAAACATTTATGGGTGCTCTGTTAGTTAAGAAAGATCGAATACAGGGTGTTTTGAAACGATTTCAAGAAAGTGGGGGACAAATGCCTCAAGAAAATCGGGGCGGGGACAGGAAAACTGACAAGTTTATTGCTAGAAAATTGTCTGTTCAGAGGTTCATTGAATCATTTAAAGGCCAAGAGAGTCACTATTGTCGATCTAAAAATATGAATAGTGTATCTTTCGTCAGAACTCAACATACGCAAAATGTGGCGCATGTATAATCAATCTCATGAACCGGACTTACAAGTAAAACAAAAATTTTTCAGAAAAATCTTTAACCCATGCTATAATATTGGGTTTGGAACACCAAGAACCGACGTATGTTTAACGTGTACAGAGATTGGTGAAAAAATAAAAACAGAAACAGATACGTCAAAAAAAAACAATTAATTATTGAAAAACGTATTCACAGATTGAAATACACATTATTGTACAGTATACTGCGGGAAGAAGTTGATGGGCTTTTGACAATTTCTTTTGACTGCCAAAAAAACCAAGCACTTCCTAAATTACCGGATCAGTCTGCTTATTATAGCAGACAATTTAGTTTCTACCACTTCGAAGGCAAAATTGACACCAAATAATGTTTATTCCTATTACTGGGACGATACAACCCACGCAAAAGGCAGTAATGAAATAATCAGTGCTGTATACCACTTTCTGCAAAATATTAACACTTTCACTGTCCTAAGACAATTATCAATACAATTATTGCACGTCCAATAGTGCGTTATATACAATGCATGGACGTATGAACTTCAACCGCCGACCAATAGTGTTGTCCAAGTACGTCGAAACACGATCGATGTGTAGGTAACAAACATGGTCAAATCGTTGATCTCGTGTATATTTTGGCGGACTGTTTCATTGATAAACCTCTACGAGGAAAACGAAAGAGATAATTGGACCTACTTATGCAAACAGGAACCAATCCACACACATGCCAAAATCGAGATAAGGACACAGAAGCTTATAAAAATGAACCTTCTATCAACCCTGTAAATATCAAAATGATCTGACAATTTTGACAGAACAAAATATTTCTATGACAAAGTTATCAACCAACATAACAGGAGTTGTTCAATAAACTAACAAGATTCATGCCCCATAGTCACCCAACAATTCTAAAAAATCATTGAAATTACTTTTTTTAATAAGACCCATACCACATGGTCCCTTACATTTTTTATTTTTTAATCAATTATGTAGAATCATGCGGGTTGGTTCTTGTTTGCATATTAAAATTGGCTTAATCTTTTAAGTTTACCATGACTCACATTACTCGGTTCCTTGATGATATAACCTTATTTACAACATCTAAATAGTCATGTCCTTTGAATCTGTGTTGTATAATAAACTCCTTGATAAAATTATTCATCCAAGTCAGTGATACCTACATACATTATTGTAATTCACTAGTTTTTCTAATTTTGGTATGAATATGGCAATTTTATTAAACTGAAAAATAGTAGATAAGTAATATTGACAGTGGCAACACTGTGTCAAAAAACCGGAGCGTTCGGTACGTTGTGTGATTAAAATTTCATAATAATTGATTTACTGTTTCGAACAATGAAGAGAGTGAACACCAGGATACAAACTATGATTTCTAACTGCCTCAATCATTCGGATAATGAAGAGAACAACAATCAAGGTATGTAAACAATTTACAGGTTATAAAAAGTTTTTGTTGTTGTTTCTTGAAACTTTTTACTTAGTCATTTCTTCAGTTTGTTGCACGATTATAACTAAATCATGTTTTTAACAGACTGGCTCGTGAAAGTTTAGGCCATTTGTACGAGTATTAACATTCATAATTAAATGTGTATATTCATTATTGGTATAATCTATTTTTTTATTAGAGAGAGTAAATTGACATTACCTGTGCTACCACGTTATAACGTTTCGTAATTATTATAAAATAGACTTCAGTAATGTTTAACTACTTTGCCTTAAAAATGTTATCCCTTTTACAGATTTTTATGATAACTCTCGACCAAGCAGTCCAATGCAGGTTTCTTCAGGTACTTATTGTTTATGTTATTTCTGTATGTTTTGCATTTTGAATGTTGTGTTGCTTTTTTGTGTGCTGTTGTTTTAGTACTTCTTCTGTCATAACGAAAAGGGGCGTAACTACATCATCAGGTCTGTGGTTTAGGCGTGAAAGCGTGACAGACATACATAGTTAGTTTCACAAGACTAAGTAATGTTAATTGAAAAGCCTATTTTTCAAGTTATATATTAAATAACAATCTGAATTAATTTATGATTAAAAGCAGGCTATTATTCTAGATTTGCTGCGCAAGCGACGAAGTTTTGGTACGCACGGTGTGGTTAATAATTCGCATGAAAAAACGACTTGCAAAGGGAGTGATGGAGCTATATCTGATCCTAATTTGTCTGCTCAATTGCTTACCGTCCCTACTGAAGCTTCCCAGTTTTCTCCGTGTCCTCCGCTGTCTTTAGCTACAAATTTGGTGAAGGAAAATACAACAAAACTTACTTCTGTTGGTATTGATGACATTGAAACTGAAGTTGAAAAAAGCATAGAACCGCCTCCATACTCACCGCTGACCCCACGTCCAGTCATTACTAAAAGTAACGAAGCTTCTGCAGTTTTATGGGCAGATATTAATTCCAGCAATGCTTTACTAACCTCAAAATCACTTACAGAGACATCTGCTGAAAAAAGTATTTCACCGTTTCCTTCTATGTCGCCGGAAACGGCGTCTTTGTATCATATTTTAGCTGATTCAACGAACAATATTTTGAACACTGATGGTGAATCTGATACCTCAACGATCGCAAGCTTGAGAAGTGGCGAAGCTCCATTATTTATTGATAGCGATGATTCGGTAAGAGATCCTAATTACAACTGTGCTGATGCGGACTATAGCTCGAGTGATGATAGCTCTAATGATTTAATTTCTTTGATATCTGGTACTGCACTTGCAGAAATCAACCAAATAACTAACGGAACGAACGATATTGCTAATCATCAACCAGAACCAGTAAATTTAGGACCTCATAATGCTCAACAGGAAATTGCGCAAGTCGATGATGAGATGGCTTCTGTTTTAGAGTCTGCTATAGTATCTGACAATGGTAATGCTAATAATGATAGGTTACGCGTAGGAACTATTTCTGTTCACGATAATGAATCATTAATAACTGAAATAGAGGCCATGGGAAGGCCAAAAAGAGGAAGAAAGCCGTAATATGGTGGGCTATCGCGGGAAGAAAGGAAGAAACGAAAATACACAAATTTGTCTTATGTCAATTCTAGAAAAAAGATTGTCAGTCCTAAAAAATTTATAGATTTTCAATGCTGTTGCCTAAAAAAGTGTCACGAAAATGTGTCAGTAGAAAAGAGATTGACTCTATTTAAAAAGTTTTATTCCCTAGGATCTTATAATGCGCAAAATATGTTTTTAACTACTTTAACCCTTTCAGACCTGGCGTACACAAATGTACACATAAGATATAAAAAAATATTTTGGTAAGTATTTCGCAACAATTGCAAATGAGAACGGTTGTATCCATATGTCCACAATATAAACTACAAAAAACGATACTACTAACGCCATCTCTTAGCATTCTTTGTGACTTTTTCGACAAGTTTCGACCAGTGGCTGACCGAAGTTGGAGCTGTGTACCTACACAGCTAAAAAAAAACCTAAAATGATGAGCTTACCTAAGCTCATCATTTTTATTTAAAAAAAGTAGGAAATAGCGAAATATACGCACTGCAAAAATATGAATTGATGTGTTATATTCCTAAGGTCATACGTAACATATAATTTGACTTTGTTATTCTATTTTTGTATCAATTATCACAATTTTTATATTTGTACACAAATGTACACATCAGGCGTAAACGATGTTTTTACGATTGTAGAAGTATTCAAGCTGTATTTGAAAAATCAGTTTTGAATAATTATGTTTTTAACTATTTATTTTAATGTTATTGATGCTATACTCGTATATTGAGATAAGACTATTTTTTTACATTTTCAGATGAAATAACACCGATATGTTTTCACCGGACGCCTTGAAAGCCCTACATGAAGGAGATCTTTCCGATTTGGAGCTATCGTCTGATGACGAAGAACCGTTTGGATTTACATCTGAAAGGGAGTTGCGGTCTGTCCGAGTTGGTGCAGATGTCATCAATCAAAACCAACGAGAGGTATTTCCACCCGACACTGATGATGATGAAGGGCCCAGCTCATCGTGGATTGGAACGAATGATCCAGAAGTTACTGACACCTGCGATGAAGTGGTTCCCGAAGTACCACCGACAACAGAAATGGAGTCCTCTCATGAAAATATACTTCAGAATATTACGCCTAAACTGAACATTAGGTGGAGACACAGGGAACTCCTAAATACTATTTCATCAGATTGGCTACCACCAATGTCAGTTGACCCTACAGTTGAAGCTCCAGTGGATTATTACTTTCGGTACGTGCCAAAACAATTATTTGAAATTATGGCTGAAATGACCAACTTATACGCAATACATTCAAATAAACTCAGGTTTAAACCTACTACTGCACAAGAATTAGAAATTTTATTTGGGTTACATTTAGCTACTGGTATATTTAGCTACCCGTGCTTGAAAATGTACTGGGAAACCGGCATCAGCATTCCCTTGTTCTCAGAGAATATGGGTGTGTATCAGAATGGCGGGTGTAATTTCCAGATTTGCCTAAATTTATTACAGTTATTTGGTACCTTCTGTGTACCTTTACGTACCTCTCTTGAAAATCTGTGTACCTACACCCGTATGATGATATTTTAAAAATTAGGTACACCCGCCATCCTGATGTCAGAACCGCGGGTGTACTGCTAACCAATATATGTAGCCAAGCGTACTGTTTATGTAAATTTGGTACCTCTTGTGTACCTGCAGATAAAAGTATTAAATAAACGAAATACTGCAAGGTTGCTGCAAAAATAAAAATAAAAAATTTCTCGTAAAACGTATCTTTTAAAATAACAATCTACGTATTGATAACTTATCTTAAATATTAAAAAAAACTATATGTATACATAATTACAAAAACAACATATTGCCCATTTTAGAATTGTGAAGGATTTATAGAATTAGGATGTTTGTCTATCAGTGTTTCCAGAATCAAAATGAAACAAGAGACAGTTTTAAAGGATATATTAATTAATTTTCACGATAACGAAATAAGAAAGGATTAATATATGAATAACGCACTGATTCCATGTGCATTTAACTCGGCCTTATAATTTGTTACAAAACTATAATCAATGTAATAAAAATTGGACTAGTATACAGGGTGGAAAGATAAGTCGGGCGTTGAAGGCAAAGTACCTTAAATCCTTAAGTTAGCTTATTTTACTTAAAGGAAACATTCCTTTATTTTTAAAAAGCAACATAACCGCATTCTAAGATTTTCTAAAAGTTGCTTGCCCAGCCTCTCGAACCAACTAAAATTTAAAAAAACAAAGTCGCTATTTTATTTTACTAATCGATAAGGTTATATTAGTCAAGATAAAATTTCTCTAAGAAACATTTGGTCTTAAAAATAAAAATGATCGTAAAATCTAACATTAACTTTATTTTATTAAAAATTTCTTTAACGAACTTTTGTACTAGATTGGTACTCTTCAGGGATTTGTGGTACGACAGACGAGAGTAAGACCAAATGTTTGTTAAAGAAATTTTATCCTGAATAATAATCCTTACGATTAGTATAATAAAATAGCGAGTGTTTGTTTTTTTAATTTTAGTTGGTTGGAGTCCCGGGCTAAGCAAAAAACTTTTAGAAAATCTTTGAATGCTGTTATGTTTCTTTTTAAAAATAAAGGAATGTTTCCTTTAAGCAAACTAAGCTAACTTGAGGATTTAAGGTACTTTCCCTTCAACACCCGACTTATCTTTCCACCCTGTATAATTAAAACATCCTCTATTAACTACACAGTATTTTAACGTTAATAATAGTAAAGATCCATTTATGTTACAGACATGATTTTAATCCGTATATTATACATTCTGCAATCATACATTTATAGCTTTTTGTTACATGATTACGAAGGTCGTCATAGCACTCCCATCGTTTGCCTCTAAAACAATGTGATCTGTAATGGCCAATATACGTAATTCTATCTGTTTTAGGACCTGAAGGTAAAAATTCAATAATACCAAGCAAGCTATATGTGGTATCGTTTAATGTTATACTACGGGGCACATCATCTAAACATATACTTTCGGATTGACTTAACTCAAACGACACAGTGTTGTGAAGTATATAACTGAATGTTCTTATTCCCTTGCAGTTATTACGCCGACATTCAACAATATTTACATCGTCGCTTAACGAATCTTGTGCGGATTTATTTAGTAGAGAAATATTTTCACAAATATTTGTGTCAATAGGTATAAATGCCATTTTTCTGCTGACTTTTTT
Source organism: Griposia aprilina (assembly GCA_916610205.1). NCBI lineage: Eukaryota > Metazoa > Arthropoda > Insecta > Lepidoptera > Noctuidae > Griposia > Griposia aprilina. The sequence continues at coordinate 3,771,339 of OU744285.1, read as the reverse complement.
AAGTGGACAAGATTCGTTTGTACAAGATTCTATACGCTCAGCACTGTACATTATATCACTGTCTATTAGAATCTTATCAAAGATATACGTCACTGAACACTCACAATTTATATGGGTTATATTATTATTAGAAACTTTTTTGTCAAAAAATTTGCCTAAAATTTCAGCTCGACGTTTGTACAAATATTGTTTCTTGCTATTTTTGTCAATCATCGCTTTTACGAATTGACAGTACATGTTGTCGCTATTTAGTATCGAAGTGCTTAAATTAAAACCATCAACACATCCAACAGCAATTATTTGAGAAACAGCATCGAATGCACATGTGTTAGATACCAGGCCATCTTTAATACCAGTTCTTGTCCTAGTTCCATTAAACAGTAATGGAATAGAGTTTAAACCTATCCTATTTTTTGATGATGTGCTTCGTTTACCTAACCCCTTCCAATTTTCTACGAGAGATGGATTTTCTGAGAAAACTGATTCATCCTTGAACTCTTTTTTAACTATTTGTGATTTAATTTTCTTTGGTTTATTTTTTCTTTTGTTGCTTGTTGGGGATGAGCTATTTTCCTCATTTTTTTTAATCATAGCCGTTTTGACTTCACCAGCCAAAAATTCTGAATGGATTTTTAAAAACTCATCAACTCTTAGTCTCTGGCTTTTTGTGGGAATACGACAGAGGTATCTTTTTATCGTTTTAAAATAACTTTCTACGTTGGATGAAGTGGCCACGGTATTGGTAGAGTTATAAACCGTCACCATTATATTAGACCATAGTGGGAGTTGGCTAACCAAACGAGTTAGTGTTCTTATAAATGACGGCATGTAAAATAAATTTTCATGACAACCGGGTTCATCATCATCAGCCAGAGATACCAACAAGTTTGTTTTGTCGATTTCGTCTCTGTACCATTTAGGGACATTCGTAACTTCTATCAAAGGAAGCGTATCTTCTGATGTATGACCATTGCTTATAATATTTTCATTAAAAATGGAATACGCATTTGCTTCAGTTTCTACAGTGGAACTGCTTGTATCTGTTATTTCTTTGTTCGCTTTAATAATATTTTTGAGTGTGTTTATTGCAGTTTCGCATCTTGATCCTGTATTTATGAATTTATGAAGACAAACTGCTATTACATCTGCGATCACGTCTTTTACGCGATCATAACTATCTAACGATTTAATAAACAGGATACATTTACAATAAAAAGCTTTCACTCGCGAGTCTACATTTTGAAAACATGATATATTATACACTATTTTCACAAAGTGGCTAGTATCTAAACGTATATATGTTTCTTTTGGCGTTTTAGCGTCCGAATTTAATTTGTTGAACGATGAAGTTAAATAATCTTTCGTGGACTCGTAAGGAGTAAATGCCTTAACTGCAGCTCCAATTAAAGCAGCAGAGTCATCCACTATTACCTCGTTGGGAGGATTTTTTTTTGCCAACCAAGCTTCTAACCACTTGTATATGGTATTCAAACTTTGATTTTCAGATAACATTTGCATAATAGGTACACTTTTTCCATTGTTTGTGTCATACAGTACTCCTGAATATAGAAATATATGTTTTGTGATGATTTTATCATTTGACGGACCAGTTTCTTTTACAATACTGCCGGTGGCATCTAAACTCATAATAGTTGGTTTTAATTTTGAATAGGATTCATAGTAACGATCTTGAGCTGGTGACCAATAGTGCAAATAAAACGGGTACAAAGCAATATGTCTTATCAATCCGTTATAGGGAAATACTGTTGTCATACTCCACAAGGCCAAAATAGGATGATTATGGTAGTACTGACTCTGTTTATATTCATATTTTATTTGTCGCAAACATCCTGCAGTTGGTAGTATTGATGGCTCGGTATCTCCAACGGACATACTTTCATCCGCTAACCTATTACGAACAACTATCGCAGATTCGTTTTTCAAAATTTCAGACAGTTCTCTCCGCTTAGCTGGTGATATTTTAATCTTTTTGGCGGGTATATGATGATGACTACTGTCATAGTCAGTTAAAAACCCTTCACAAACAATAATTTTATCCGTCGGCCAATTGATTCGTATTTTGACACCAGCCTTACATTGTGCACAAGTTCCATAGCATGTAACTGTATCGCCATATTTAACGGAATGATTTTGAAAAGTCCAACTACATGGTATTTTTGTTTTTTTCCAAATTTCTTCGCGTAACAGATGAGCCCATTCATGTTTGGGTAAAACAATTTTTTTTTGAGAAGTCTTCGACTTGGATTGAAATTTGTTTCGTACGGTGTATTTTGTGATAGGTTGTATTTTTTCCCAATGATATAAGTCAAGAAAAAATGTAAAAACCTCATGTTTTCTAGAGACCTCGTCTTCATCTTCTATAGCACCTTCAGAATCTTCTTTAGAATCCGAAGCAAATTCTGTTATGACACTTTTTGAAACAATGCTCTTTGAATCACTGTTATCAGACGACACATCATGAAGGCTTTCAGAATCAAAAAAATTGTCATAGTTCCTTTTTAATGATATATACAAAGCCTTTGCAGACATCTTACACTGTAGATCCTTAGAAATTTCATGAAATATCTTATCACCGGGTGAAGGCAAATCATCTTTTAATTTGAAATATTGTTGATATTTTACAAACGCTTGTTTTTGCTCTTGTAACGGTACACAACTTTTGTTACCACGTTTCATTTTATAAAAATAAATTCACTTTTCTTTACACTTTTTCGAGAGACAACAAAATATTACGCAATCTGTAAGATTACTATATCGTCAAATGGTCGTTAGAGGGTTGGTGTAATATATTAATATTTACGTCTACCTTCATTCGAAACGATAAACCAAGTATGTCTCAACAAGAAAATTATATGCATACATTATCTAGCTTGATATATGTTATGAATCTATTTCGATCCTGGAACTGAATGGAAATAATTTCATATTTTATTACTATTGATATCAGAATCATTAGGAAACAGGCAACAAGGAAATATAATGACCGCGTCCTTGCATCAGAGTAATACAAATGCATCAAATAAAAATAGTTTAATTGTAGACTGCCAGTGGTCCAGTGGTCGTAGTATGCGACTGCTGAACACGAAGTTGTGAAACAGAACACATAAAACAACAATTTGCGGATCACATTTAAAGTGTTGTCCTGAGTCTGTGTGTAACTTGTGTCCGTTAATTTCATTTCCGATTCCCGGTATAGTCACGCACGCAACAGTGACTAAATGATACACGGAGGTTTGGGATTACTATTAAAGATATTAGGTACACATTAAACGTATCTTGGCAATATGTTTAATATGGAGGTTCAAGGTTCAATTACCGAAGATTGTTATTATCCTTTGACGTCGTTACTATTGTTAGTTAGTATTATAAAATACAAAGTAATGTCGTGTAATAAAAAAAAAAATTTTTATTTTTCGCAGCAACCTTGCAGTATTTAGTTTATTTAATACTTTTATCTGCAGGTACACAAGAGGTACCAAATTTACATAAACAGTACGCTTGGCTACATATATTGGTTAGCAGTACACCCGCGGTTCTGACATCAGGATGGCGGGTGTACCTAATTTTTAAAATATCATCATACGGGTGTAGGTACACAGATTTTCAAGAGAGGTACGTAAAGGTACACAGAAGGTACCAAATAACTGTAATAAATTTAGGCAAATCTGGAAATTACACCCGCCATTCTGATACACACGAATATGGCACGGGATCGCTTTTTTGAACTACGTAATAATTTACACCTTGTTGATAATACAAGAATACCAGCTGGTTGCAAAGATGCATTTTACAAAGTTCGACCAATATTTGATGCTGTTAGGAATCGATGTTTGGAGTTACCACTTGAAAAAGAACTTTGCGTAGATGAGCAGATAGTTCCTTTTACTGGCAAACATGTTGCCAAGCAGTATATAAAGGGTAAACCTTGTCCATGGGGGCTCAAGATATTTTTTTTATGTGGTAAACATGGGCAAGCCTATGATTTTATACTTTATCAAAGCTCTAGTCCAGAACTTGATAATAATTTGACAAAAAAAAATGGATATGGTGCTGCTATTGTCCTTCATCTCACAAAGAGAATTGGAGAAAACAAGGGCCACGAGCTGTACTTTGACAACTACTTTTCGTCATATCATTTATTGCAAATTATGAAACGAAAAGGCATTATGGCTGCATGCACAGCTCGTATCAATAGATTCGCCAACCCATCGCTACTAAGCGATAAAGAAATGAATAAAAAGCCTCGAGGATTTTCTCAAGAAGTAAGTAGTTATGACGAAGATGTAACTGTGGTCAAGTGGCTGGATAATAAGATTACCCATCTTGCTTCTAATTTTGTTGGTATTGTTGAAATAGACTTAGTCAAGAGGTGGTGTAAAAAAGAGAAGAGATTTATAGACGTCGAACGCCCCGAAGTTGTCAGGAAATACAATCACGCAATGGGAGGAGTTGATCTATTAGATCAACTCATGAGCTATTATAGGACTTTCATAAAGTCAAAAAAATGGACCCTTCGCATGATATTTCATGCTTCTGATTTAGCTGTAGTGCAGGCATACCGAGAGTACCAAATTGACAATGAGTTGCTAGGCATACCAAAGAATAAACAACTCAGGTTGCTTCACTTTCGTCGTCAGCTGGCTGAAAGTCTGGTGTTGAGGAATAAAATTACCATCGGTAAAAGAGGACGGCCCAGTGGCAGTAGCCCAATACCGCAAATTATTCCGAGAAGACCAGGAGAGGTTCGCCCTGTAGCGGATATAGCAAGAGACGGTGTTGGGCATTTCCCTGCACATGATGAGGGACTTGGGACACGGTGCAAAATGGTGGGATGCAAGGGAAGAACCCGGATTAAATGTATAAAATGCAAAGTTCACCTTTGCCTTACCAAAGACAAAAACTGTTTTTTAGCATTTCATACGTAAAATGAATCATGCTGCTTGAATGGGGCGAATGACTGATTTACCTATGTGCCAATTATTTACCTATCCCAAAGAAGAAATCTATTTTTTGTTAATTATTATAAGGATTGTAATCTAGTTTTGTTAATTTTATAAAAATAATTAATATTTCCTAATAAAAACATTTATAAATTAAACATTTTATAATTTCAGTGAAACTTCTACTACACTAGTCTTGTCATTACGTAGGACGGATGTGCACATTTGTACACTAAAAGAAAAACTATATTTTCTTGAAAAGTTGACAGCTAGGATTTTTTTCATTATTTTTTCCTTTGTCTTTTTACCCTAGTCTAGCTACAGGATTTTTTTTAGATTCATTGGACAGAAAAAAATAATTCAGGTCTGAAAGGGTTAATAAAAGAACAACCTGTGAAGCGTCATTACGTTGCAACTGACAATAAAACCAAAGTTTCAAAGAAAAAGTCTTACTCACGCCAATATTTTCTAGATGGTGTATCAGTTTGTAGAGATATGTTTATCAAAACATTACAGACGTCGGCAAAACGAATAATTACGTCACTTTGTAAGATGCGATCACACAATAGCATTACAGATAATCGTGGTGTGCATGGCGGTTGCAATAGAGCATCTCCTGAAAGCGAGGAGTTCTTGATTAACCTTATTAAAAGGTTGCCGCCATATGTATCTCACTATCGCCGAGAAAAAACAGGAGAAGCTAAGTTTTTGAGAGCAGATATGACTTTATCAAAAATATACGAGTTATACAGCGATGAAGCGAAAACCGCTGGCGTGAAAATATTGTCTGCTGGAAAAGTCAATAAATTGTTTTTTACGAAATTTAACCTGCGCACCAAACCTCTGAAGAAAGATACATGTGTCTTCGGAACAAAATAGAGCTGACATTGAACAAAAACGAATAGCGCATCAAGAAATCGCAAAATCTCTACAAAACCAATTGAGAACAGATATGCAGCTAGCTAAAGATGATCCTAGTGTCGAAACTCTGACTTTTGTTGATACAAGTAATTTTTTGAGATGTTTCGTCTAAAACAAATTGTGAATAAGCTTGCGTTAAATTTAACTTGCTAAACTGTTGTCCTCCGTGTAGCTTAGTAAAAAGTTGTTGGGCCGTAGGTAACGGATACTGTTCAATAATCAGCTGTTTGTTTACGCTTACGGAATAGTCTGCACACAATCTAATTGAGCCATCGCGTTTTAATATAGGCACAATAGGTGAAGCGTATTCAGAGTACTGAACCGGTTTTAGTACACCTATACGTACCAAACGATCGAGCTCGCTGTTCACTTTATCTTTAAGTGCGAATGCTATTGGACGAACTTTGAAAAACACTGGTTTCGCATCATCTTTTAATTGTAACTTGACCCGATACTTTGTAAAAACACCCAGTTCGTCAGAAAAAACAGACGGATACTGTAATTTTAGCTTTTCGACAATATTATTAGAAAAATAATTTACTTGCATCATTTGTAATCTAAACAAACAAATAAAATCTCTGCCTAAGATTCGGGGTCCACCATCACGTATTACTCGCACTTTAACTACGTGTGTTTTATTCATATAAGTAAAAGGCAATTGCACTATACCTAAACAATGGATAGCACGACCTGTATACGTAAACAGTTGATCTGTTGTTGACATTAATGGCATCAATTCAAAATGTTTTTTGTACATTTTCTCAGAAATCGCTGTGACAGCCGATCCGGTATCAACTTCGAACTTTAATTCCGTATTTTGAATCGAAACTACCAAGGTCATAGGTTCACTACTATATGAACATATATTTTTTATCTTACCGTCATCGTCACTCTCGCCCGACCCGCCAGTACCTACGAAATTTATCCTTTTGCACATTCGGCGTAGATGGCCTTTTACGTTACACTTTTTACAAGTATAGCTTGCAAACCGACACTGCGACGTTTTATGATTTTTGTACCCGCACACGGAACACTTTTCTTTATTAGCACTGGATTCGGTTGTGGTGGACGCGATCTTGAACAGCGGCTCGCTTGACGGTGGCGCTTGCGGCGACGCCGATGATGACGCTGCTGCTCCTTTGCGTGCACTGCACACGCTCTCGGCCAACTCCACTGCTTTTGCCAATGTTAACTCTTGTAGGTTACGTGCGAACAGTTTGTCCTTCTCCGGTCCCGGCAGCATACCCATAACAAACCGATCACGTAGTGCTTCTTCCACGTTCAGAAACTCGCAATGTGTTGTGAGCCCACGAAGCCTCGCAGCCCACTGCGAGAATGTTTCTTCCTGACCTTGAGCAGCTGCATAGAAATGATACCGCTCGCCAAGTCCACATTTCTTTGGAGTAAAATGGCTGTCGAGAAGTGTGAGAATGTCTTCGTATGGCACCTGCGTTAGTTCTTTCGGTAACGCTAAATTAGCCGTGAGTTTGTAAGTGTTGTCGGCGAGTGCACTCAGCAATATTGCCCGTCTTTTCACCCCCTTCGGATCCTTTACGTTGTCGATGTCGTTAGCAATGAACCATTGTTGAATTCGTTGTTTATAGTTTTGCCACGTCTGATTAATATGGTCAAAACTCGACAAAATCCCAAAATGAGACATTTTTTATTTTTACTTTTTCGATCGTGGGTACTCGTCGCCACTGATATGTATGCGAACGCAAGGAGAAGTGAAAAGACAGCTAGCTAGTAGCACACTAAGTTTATTTGACAAGCGACAAGACTTATATAGGAAGGATCGCAGCCACCGTCATATTCACAATAATAACAACATATAATCCAAACAAATCCGTTAAATACGGTATGCGAATTTATAAATTGTGTACAGACAAAGGGTACACATGGAATTATAAAGTTTTTACAGGAGATAATGAAGTCACAGCTTGTCTTGATAAACCTGGTTCGTTAGTAGTGCAATTAGGACAGGATTTACTAAATGAAGGGATAATTTTTATAACTGACAATTATTACACCAGTGTATCATTAGCAAGATATCTTAAAGAGCGAAGCACGGATTTTTGTGGCACCATTCGCAGGAACAGACGACATCTGCCAAAAGAGGTTGCGCAAGCTATACTGAAAACGGGTGAAATTGCCGTAATGCTAAATGACTGTATGACTGTTCTAAAGTGGCATGATAAAAGAGACGTTGTCATGCTCTCGACTTGCCATGGTAAGGAGATGGAAATGACAAAAGGTTTCAGACCAATTATGAAACCGCAAATGATCATGGACTATAACAAGGCAAAATTAGGAATAGACCTGTCCGACCAACTTGCTTGTTATAACTCACCAGTACGCAAGTCTTGCATTTGGTATAAAAAGATCGCAATAGATCTTATTTCTATTGCAGTTGTAAGTTCAATAATTATATTCAATGAAATAAATACAACAACAATGACAATGTTGAAAGGTCAAGAAATGATTGTGGAAAAGTTGTTGAACATACGAGATCCATCACCAACACAGCCAGTACGACACATAAATTAACGAATATACCACAGCCAGTATGACACATAAATTAACGAATATACCACGAAAACCCAACGGAAGGATAGTGCAGCGACGATGTACTGGTTGCTATAAAAATATGACTGGTCAAACGACTGCTTCTAATGCCCGAAAAGGAGCGAAGCAAGTACAAACTGAATGTACAGATTGTCATAAAGTTTTTTGTCTTTCATGTTATAATGAGGTTCATTATTAAATCGGAATGTCAGAATAAAAAAAATAATGATTTTTGAAAAAAGAATAAAGAAGAAATAAATGAAAATTTTATCTCCATTACGAAAATTGAGCCATTGTATTGTGGATTAAGATAGTTTAAAAATGGATTATAAAAAAAATAGTGGAGTCCTTATTTCGTAAAAGAAACGACCCAAAACGCCTTTATAGTTTGTGCTTTGCGAAAGTCATCCAATTACTGAAACCGTACGTCGACGCCAGTTTGGAAAAATATGAAGAGTCATTATTGGACAATGTAAGGCATTTAAGACTTTTGTGTTTATTTACGAGTAGCTATAATATAGCTTACCAAGTTGATCAAGTATTTTTTTTGATTCAGGTACCATGATCTAAAATGTGACTTAATCAATCTGGGTCTACCAAGAATTATATGGACAAAACTGTTTTTTTTTTAATTTCTACCAAAACATACAATAGTGTACTTAAACGACAAGGGATTAATGTTTTCAGGCAAATGTGAGGATTGTAAAAATACATTTGTTGCCATTGACGATTTAGGTGACATAGTGCCACGATACAAAGTTAATTGTGTGGCACTCAATGCAGTATATTGTATCGACTGTGGAGGTGACTTATTATGTCTCAAGAAAAGTTTATTAGCGTAGACCCCCCAAAGAAATAAAAAAAAAGTTTTATTTAAGTTGAATTTTAGTAAGAAAAACCATTTTTATTTTTGTTTGATTAAAATATAATATACCAAGTTTTACTTTTATTTTTTTTACATATTAGATATGGCAACCTAGGGAGCCAGATTACGTACTTGGCAGGTTGAAACAATTATCTGTTTTTTTTATTTGATTGATTTACAAGTTTCTCGTGAACAACACTATTTTTGGTGGTTAATAGTGTATTGTATGTCATGCACGGACGTACGGAGCTAACTCATCCGTGCATTACATGTAATGCATGGACAGTGAAAGTGTTAATATGACTGACAATGTTAAGGTATTAAGAATAATATCAGATGGATGCTCTGGACAGAACAAAAATACCGGTATGATCTCAATGCTCGGTAAATGGCTTTACTCAGAATCGCCAAAGCACCTTAAAAGAATCGAATTGATTTACCCAATTGTTGGTCACTCATTTATTCCCCCAGACAGGGTATTCGCCAAAATCGAAAAGGTTTTAAAAACTAAGGAAGTCATTACATCACCAGCTGAATATGGGTCCGTATTGCAAGAACCATAGACATATAAAGAGTAGCAGACGAAACATTAATCCATAGTTATATTTATATTGGTGGATATGATTTTTAATCCTTTTCTTGATAAGCGACAAGTCGTAAATAGTATCTCGTTTTGTCACCTGTTGTCACACTGACTAATACATAGACAAAATTTGACGCATAGCTTGTCTATCCCACGCCGCCATATTGATAAGCAACATAACCTGCACCGCGTTCTATGTTTATAACTTGTTTTGGACTTATTTCCAAGGAACATACTTACTATTAGACACGAGGGTACTAAAATAAAATGGTGAAGTGCTGTGCGTACCGGTGTGACAGTGCTAGCTACCACAAAACACCTGGATTGACCTTTCATCCGTAAGTTTTTGTATAATGTTGTGTGGTACTAGAACTTTTTAATGCTTTCTTTTAATTAATTCAAATTTTACGATACTGTTTATTCGTATTTTACATAGATTTTTTTAACTTAGATGCGATTTGTCTATACCGATAATCTAAAACTAACGCAATAAACCATAACAAAGACAAAGACTAAATTGTCAGCAAGTGGCAGAAAGTGACAGATCAAATACTTGTTTACTTAGGCAGGGACGGATTTGGCAACAAAGACAAAATTTGTTGTTGTAACTTTGTAAAATATTTACCATTGAATTATCAAACAGGGCCTCACATTAATCTACGATTTAAAATACATTTTGGTGACACTTCTTAAATACTGCAGAGTGCAGATTGTAAGTGTATAAACACATGCTATTATAATATATCATAAAATTAATTGTTACCGTGTCTGTGTGCTGGATAACATGAACATATATATATACTCACATAACTTTGAAGTTTCATTCAACATGTAATAATTGACCATACTCATATTTTTTCCCGGTTTCCTAAGGATGAAAGTTTACGTAATGCATGGATGGAAAACTTGTAACTCCAGGATTGGCAACCTAGACGTTCGAGTGTACTTTGTTCGAAGCATTTTGAGAATTACTTGATTGATCCCAGTGCTTTTCGAACAACATTACGTCCTGGAGCAATTCCTACACTGTTTAATGAATTGCCTGCGGCTCCATATGTAAGCATTATAGCAATTATAATAAATATATCATAAAACAATAACAACTTTTGTTATTTATATTAGTCTACATATTAATTTTTGTTCTATTATTTGCAGGAAAAGGAAAATGTAATTAATCTACCACAAACAACCTTGCCCAGAAAACGAACTGCACGCATGGCAAATGTTTGTGTACTTGAAGAGATACAGAATAAAATAAAACCTGTTGTTTCTACATCCAATATGGCTGAGACTGCTTTAATAGTAAGTATTTTAACTAGGTACTTAATTACATATAACTTGGAAAGGACAGTTTGAAAATTTATTCATGTATGACCATTAGACATAAATGAAGACTTCTATTTTTATGATTGCTTTGGGCTGGATTTGCAGTGCTCAAAAACTCAAGCTCTGAATTAGGTAGTTCAATGGTAAATTGTTGTGTTACTTATCTATGAGCAAGGCAGACTTATTTATTGAAGTTCAATTCTGCATGTGCCTTAAATTAAAAAGGTTTTTGTAACCTAATCTCTAATATCCAGTTTAGATATAATTGTGAAGCTCTAGTGCTGGAATGCACAGAATGCTCAAGTTATAATGGTTGTTAACTTTTCACTTTAAGTTTGGAAATCTAACAACAATCAATCTCTAATAGATTGATTCTTTCATTTCTGGCTGCCCTAAATAATTATTAAAAAGAAAGAATTATTAAAGAATGCTTTTTATACAGGTTCAGGATAAAGAAAATGTACCGGGTCCTTCAAATTATAATATTGTGACACCTTCAAATCCTCCAGTTCCGGTTTTACCCAGATGTGAAGAAGTGCAAACATTAAAAAGAAAAATTAACTTGAAAAATAAAAAAATTAAGGCATTACTGCAACAACGTAGGCGTTTAAGAAAAAAGGTTTCTCAATTCTCAGATATAATTACAGAATTAAAAAATAAATTGTGTCAGGATGATATTCATATTTTAAATAATATTCCAGGCAATAACAAAGACTTTCTTGTTAGATATATAAAAAAAGGAAAGTGTTTGGCTTTAGAAAAATCATATTCACCTCAATTAAGGTCATTCGCCTTACAACTACATTTTTATTCACCTAGGGCTTATAATTTTGTGAGGAAGACATTCAACACAATTTTGCCTCATCCAGGTACCATTACACGCTGGTATAAAAAAAATAATGCAGAACCTGGATTCACCTCTGAATCATTTGACACTTTAGAAAAACTGTCTAAAAATAGTGAATATCCTATTTATGTAAATCTCTGTATAGACGAAATGGCTATAAGGAAAGGATTAGAATGGGATAGTTCTTTAAATAAATACAAAGGGTATGTTGATACAGGCACTGAGGTATCGGACGATAGTCTCCCTCTTGCAACACAGGCCTTGGTAATGTTAGTAACTGCAATAAATGCTTCATGGAAGTTACCCATAGGATTTTTTTTCATTATGTCCATGACTGGTGAACAACGAGCTACTTTTGTAAAAATATCAATAGAAATGCTTTCCAAAATAAATATATTTGTTTGCGGTTTAACCTTTGATGGGGCCGCTAGCAACATTAGTATGGCGACTAGTTTAGGGTGTGTTTTTAATTTAAAATCATTAAAGCCATATTTTACATTAAATAATACAAGAATTAATGTTTTTTATGATCCATGTCACATGATTAAACTTGTATGAAATACTCTGGGTGATTATAAAATTTTAGTTGACAAGGATGGCAGTAAAATTAAATTTGAATATCTATTATTACTGCATGAAATACAACAGCAAAAGGGTTTATATATTGCTATCAAAATTAGACAAGCACATGTTTGTTACAACAAACAAAAAATGAAAGTTAGGCTAGCTACACAATTGCTTAGTAGATCTGTAGCAGATGCACTTCTATATTGCAAAGATATTCTAAAATTAGACAAATTTCTTGATTGCTCTCCTACTGTAAAATTTATTATCATGATTAATGACGCTTTTGATATTTTAAATAGCCGATGTATGTATGTGCCAGGATATAAAAAAGCTCTATGTGCTGCTAATATACAAAAATGTATGACATTTTCTAAAAAATGTCAAGAATATTTATCAAATTTAAAAATGTTGGATGGTAATTTAATCGTAGTCAGGTGGCAAAACTGGTTTTACTGGATTTATTATTTGTCTTCAAAGTGCCATTAATATGTTTAATGATTTGATTATTAGGGAAAAGTTAAGATTTTTACCGCTATATAAAGTTAGCCAAGATCATTTGGAGATGTTTTTTGGTCTAATGAGAGCAAAAGGTGGTTTCAACGAAAATCCAAATGTTATTCAATTTCGTACGGCGTATAAAAAAAATATCACCCGTTCCCAATTGAAACTACATACCGAAGGGAAGCTTGTTGATTTACCTATCCTTACAGTATCCTCAACCAAAAATGCAATACAAATTGTTAATAATAGTACTCCCACATATGAAAAAAATATTATGGATGTTTATAATATTGACGAAGATCTTCTAGATTTTTTTCTTGATGACGTAATTAACAAACCTTTGAATGAATATACAGGGGAAATCACCATATATATAGCGGGCTTTATCGCACGGAAGGTACATAAAAAAAAATTGTGATCATTATGTCAGATGTTAATGATAGGGGAAAAAGAAAACTTTTTGCTCTCTTTAATAAAAGTTAAAGACAGAGGTGGACTCACATATCCCTCACAGGCACTAATTAAAGTAATTCAAATCTGTGAAAAGTGTTTTAAGATTAACAAAACTAATGAATTTAATAGTTTGATGAAATTTGTCACTGATTATGTCGGTTACTCAATTTTTCATTCAAACGACCCAGACCCTGATATAAGCCATGTACATCTGTTGATTAAAATTATTGTGAAATTTTACATTGATTTAAGATGTAAACACGAATGCAAAGAGACAAATTGGTCTCAAAATAATCATCTTAAAAAAATTGTGTTATTCCAAAACAAGTAATATATAAATATTCATTTAATACATTCTTTTATTTCAAAATTCCTGATATAGGAGGAATTGATTTTACTAGTTTATGAATATATTCATAAACTAGCTTTCAGGCTTACCTTAACCTTAACTCTAGGTCCCAACAAGCTGGGCATGCGGGTTTATGACTGCAGGGCCAGTTCTTCTATCCGATACTGATGCCCGCCAACAGTCTGTGTAAATATACCGTTAAGCTGGTCGTCAAAAGGAGGAGAGTCGATTGCTGCCCATCGTCCTCTTAAAATACTCCCTTAGTCGCCTTTTACAATAACCACGAGAATAGATGGGTGGTTCTTATCGTTAAGACTTTATTGATAAATATTCTACACTTCATAAAATACCCAGAGAATATCGTGTTTCGCAGATAATACCGGCAACCTTCCCTAGTCCGAACCTGTATTGACAACATTCCCTATGTGTGCGTAATGGCTACGCAATTATTAGCGAATGTTTGGTCTGCTACTCTTTATATGTGTCTGTGGCAAGAACATACAAAATGTACAGATTTAGCATCAATTCCTGTATATGACTGGAAGACTAGTTATCAAAATATTGTAAAGCCTACTACTAGTTGGCATTTTGCTTTCATGAAGTGTAAACGAGTTTTTATTACCCGGACTAAGACTGCAAATGTATTTGTACAAGGTGAAGTTATCTATCGGGCAGAAAACAATACAAAAATGACGACAACCAAGAAAAATAAAAAAAATACTATGATTCACCCTAATATCATTCAACCGAATAAAACAATTCCGAATGCTGCCAAATTACAAGATGTTTTGAAATTATTAAAAACCCATTTCGGTGATAATTGGGAAACCTTGGACACATTAATTTTTTACAAAAATATTAAAGAAAGAGCACAAAATATGATTGAAAGTCCTGAAAGCAATTACCATAATACCTTGTCTGACTTGTGGGAGCCTGGATTTACAGAAAATAATAGCTATGTGTAATATTTGAATAACAACTATGCAAAAATAAAAAGTTTAAATTTCTTTTATACATACTTGTTTTTATTATACCTAATGCTAATACTAACCACCATTAATCCTAAAAAAATATACTATGCATAAACCCATCCAAGTCTAATTTTATGTTGCTTGCAAAGTCCCCTAAAACGTAACGAGTCCACATCAAATCCCACTATAATGAATGATGAGTTTCAAAATCCACTTTAATGTAACAATTTTATTTAATCTACTTTTTTCTATGGCTATATTGACAGTTCTATTTTTTCTTCGGTGTTATCGTACTTCCTTTCGTAAAAATGTTATCAGGTACAATTAGTACTGTGCATTTATTAAGTAATAAAGTAAAAAAAATACGACCTCATTTTTTTCCGAAAATCATTTTAGGGGTTTTTGCAACTACACGCCTCAATTATAGACAGTCCCAAGTCTTCACTAAAGAAGGAGTTGCATTTAGCCAAGTACGAGTACCGCTTGTAGCGATTGGATGCACCAGCATCCTGGCAAAACTATAACGATTTATGAAACATCGGAATTACTTGGGAAAGCATTTCCAAAAGCTTTTACACCTCAGAATATTCTGAGTGAATTTCGAGTAACCGGGATTTATCCCTTCAATAAAGACATTTTCACCGATGATGAATTTCTCTCGTCGGACAGGCCTTTAGTTACTGAAACAAATCCAGAACGCACTGATGAGAATGACCAATCACAAAACTGTGAACTTTTGTCTCCACAACGTTCAGCTTCAACATCAATTCTATCTGACGCAACATTGACACGTCAAGACTTTGAGATTAACTCGAAAGAACCTGAAAATACCACACAAGATGCAATTATACCGGAACAATTTACATCAAACTCTGTCAATCCAAATGAGATATCTAGTACACACAAAACTCCTACAAAGAGAGCTGCTCCATCAAGTCCACAACCAGGTTGTTCAAAAATCTTGAAATGTTTTAAGACTCCTGAGGAAATAAAACCATTCCCGAAAGCTGGCTGCCGAAAGGTAACCCAGAAAGGTCGTAACAAAGGATCAACAAAAATTTTGACTGATACTGAAAAAGAAAAGTGGTTTGAGGAACTATTAATAAGAAGAGAAAAAAAGAACAAAAAGATAAATAAACCAGTCGACAAAAAGGTAAATAGAGTTAAACGGAACTTTAAATGGTTTACGCAGAAGGAAAAATCTTCATCGGAAGATGATAATGAATTGCCTCCATCACCAGATTCCACTTATGATATGTCTGAAGATGAAAATGATGACGAATATGATGTTTCATCTAGTTGTGAATCTGAAGATGATCATGGAAATGACGTCACCAGAAACTAACGATTGGGTTATTGTCAATTTAATATCAATGAAAAATTTGGTACATCGTTATGTTGGACAAATTCAGTCTGTTAGTTTCTGGTTACATTATAAAATTTGCAAAAAAAATTGACGACAATAAATTCAAGTGGCCTATAAAAGACGATGTTGCTGAAGTGGCTAGATACCAAATAGTAAAAGAAATAAATCCACCTGAGTTCAAGTCTAACAGCAAACGAGTGATCTCATTTAATTTTACTAAATCTTTAAGAAAATTTAATATCCAACGTTAGGTTGTTACCTAAAAAGAGTGCACACGTTTCTAAATTTAGATTAAAACTATTTGTTACTTTTCGATTATTTAAGTCTTAGATCTGGCAATGCAAATGTGTGATATGAATACCTACCTGATGTTATTAGTAGTTTCTAGTTGTCAAAGTTATTTATGTTTGTTACATTTCCTTGAGATTAATGTAAAGAGAGTTAATGATAGTTAGTGATTTAAAAAGTTCGAGTATTAGAAGTTATTTAAGTACCAAAGTGATTTTCAAATGTTGCTAATGAAGTCTAACCTTTAGGTGATGGTCAGCTCATATAGACACTGCTAAGACTTTTGAAGCTCTATTTTAAGAGTTAATAATTTGTGATATGAATAGAGTTATCACAAGAAAGTTCAATAAAACCTGTTAATACTTATTAGATTTATGAAAATGTAGAACTTACATTGAGATTGAGACTCAATAGTCACTAAAATTAATACTTGAGACATATAAAGCTAATTATACATATTCATAATTTTGTTATAATAAATGATACTTTTATAACCAAACCGGGTTTTCATTTATTTAAAGTTTGCATTAGGGAGACTTGATCCCCTATGAACAAGTCTACCCGTTGGAAAGTTTTGGGAAAATGCAAAAAAAAAAAATGAAGCTCTCATAAATATAATAATCAAATAATGGGGAACAGTAATAAACATGCATGTAGTAATAAACATGTATGTATTATTTTTATAGAACTAAATTTGAAAAAAATATAAGCAAGAAACCAAAATGGTGATCAAGTGTCCCCAGTTTCCCCTACCTAGTACCGAACGACAAAAAAAAAAGGATTTATTGTATTTGATTAAAAAGAATATAATACCGGACGAATTGGAGCCTTGGTTGGACCAGGCCCGGGTCGACGGCGCGTTGTGTTCCACGCGCGCCTCAAAGAGATGTCAGCATAATTGACGGGGTCCGATAGGGCCGATGCCTGCCGGGGTCGCGGATTGTTCGAAAGAGTTACCGTGGCCCTGGCGCACAGGCAACTGAAGGAACACGGGTGGGTTTTAGTCAGTAAGAGTCTGACACGCCGTTCCGCTCCGCCCAGAGCGGGAGAGGTCATTTGATGACTTCCTAACAAAAAAAAAAAAAAAAAAATCCTTGGTATAAGCGTTTGAAGACGGTGAATAGTGTTCCTGAAGATGTTGAAGAGGAGAATGTACTGTCTTGCGAGAAGGATGTGTAATTTTGTGTATTTTTGGTTTCTTTTGATATTTTTCTATTATAATTATCACTGTACCTACGATATAGAGCTGTTTAAACTGATTAAAGCAATAAAATTAATAATCACTTAACTGTTTTAAAAATAAATAAATCCTTTAGATTGCCGTGTTAAATACAAGATTATTTCAGTTATTTTATCATGAACTAGTCACTGTCGTACAATGATTCCTTATTAGTATATCAGGTATTAATACTTTGTGTTATTAGGGATTTACAGCTTATTTACGAATTTCTGGTAAAACGAAATAATTGCACTACCTAGTCGCGAGGCTATCCTTTTTAATTCATTTTAATGACAATTATTATGTAAATTAATGTATCAAAAACTTCTTCGATAACATATCTAACTGTAAGTACTGATATCATGTTGTTATTATGCTTCAAAATTAAACTATGATCACTCAAACTTAGTGCTTTTTCTCCTTATTATAAATTGTGCACTTATCCAGTTCTGCCACAATACCCTCGATATGTATGTTATATTTGTTGATTAGGCCTATGAGAGACCAATTTTTACGTTCATTTTATTGAGAACTTTGTTATAATTTTATAAGTTATATTTAAAGTTAATAAGTTAAGTTAAGTTAAGTTTAAGTTTTTTGTTTAGTTAAGTTGTTTTAAGTAGTTTAATTTTAAGCTATGTTTATTTTTTTAAGTTATAGTTGTTTATTTTGTGTAGGTAAGATTGTTATAAATAAATAAATAAATAAATAAATTGTAGTTGTTTGCGAAGACTGTTGTGATTATATACTAAAAGACTGACTACAAATAAATGAGTAATAATACGGAAATTATTGACTTTTACTGTAGTTTTTGTTTCTATACTTAGATTCAGTGTGCACCAGTCAAATCGTTGTCTAAGTGAATGTATTGATCCAAAGTATCAGTTTCGGCATCCAACTCTGGGGATCTGCAAATAACTCAAGCTAGGAGACACTTCAATGTTATCAGAACTCTGTAATCCATATTTGTTGCAACTTGCCATACTAAAAACTCTGAAATACATGACTACTCAGAGCTAGCTAGACCTACTATCAAACAGAAAGTCAATCAGTTCTGTGAAAGACCCAAAGAGAAATTAAAGACTGGCTTGATGAATTAATGAACAACAATGGACAGATCAAACGCCTCAAGAGATAGCATATAGGTACTTAAACACAGACAGAGATTCTGAACCGGGGATACATGTGAGATGGTTCATGTGGAATTTAGTGGAATGGAGAATCACCTAATGATGTGTGCAAGACCTACCATCTGATTATGGTTGTAATAACCAATCGCAGATTAAAACACAGAAGAAAATACAAAAAAATACAACTCAAAAATAAGTTGTCCAGACTTTACAACCTCTGAATTAAATAAAGGATACAACAAAGTTAATACTGCTAATGGGCAAGAGTTTAACTATTTTTGAGATAAAACACAATAGGGCATATAGGAACAAATAAGATACGGTCCTGCATTTCTGACTATTCAAAATATCTGAGCCATCAACACCCAAACAAATGTAACGTTTTACTCAGACATTTTGCAAAAAAAAAAAAATATGATAGTATACAAGTTTATTCATCTGTAATATCATTTGATTTATCACAATATTTATTATTTTTATGAAATATTTACTTTCAAAGTTTGTGGTCCACATACAACATATACCTGAGAATAATTTCAAGAAAATTGTGTTGTATGGACTTACCGAAATATACGAAGAGCCTGAAAAAGACCTACACGAAAGAATCAGAGAAATTTTTTGGGATATTTTAGGAGTAGACCTATTAGGCTACTTTGAGGATACCTATAGAATCGGAAGATATTATAAAAATCGAAATCGACCAATGGTAATTGAACTTATGAGCAAAAGAATTACCAAATATATAATAGAAAATAGCAGATATTTCCAAGGAACCGGACTTTACACTTCGGAATTCTTAAACGAAGAAGCAAGGAGTGAGAGGAAAATCTTGCGGGATAAAATGCTCGTAGCACGAAATAAAGGACAGCAAGCTGTAATCAGAAATAACCAACTGTATATTGAAAGAAAACCCATAAGTTACAAAGATGAAACAATATCAGACCTTCCATCCAAAACTGAAAACGAACTGAACAATATAAATAGACGCAGCGCACCATATAACGACCGGACATTTCGAGGAAACGGGGAAGGAAATAGATTTCGAAAACAAAGAGCAACATTTTAATATTTTATTTCAAAACATCCAAAGTCTATTTAATAAGCAACATATAATGGAAGCATTTGTCAACGTAAACCAGGCATATCAGGCTATATGTATTACTGAAACATGGCTCTCAAGAGATAAATTAAGCGTGATTGATTTCAGCGGCTACAGAGTCGCAGCATCCTACTGTCGAGAAAACCGTGGAGGCGGCGGAGTTTGCATCTTACTAGAAGAACACATAGACTACATTGAGAGATGCGATATAACCGAGACGTCACTTGAGTATATTTCGGAAGTTTGTGCGATTGAAATACCGAACGAAAATTTGCTATTAGTAACAATGTACTGGAACAGAAGAGAAGAAAATGTATTTTATAATCAACTTAATCTAATACTAGCGTACATAAATAATAAATACACAAAACTAAACACAGTCATCGGTGGTGACTTTAATATTGATATTTTGAAAAATAACTCTAAAGTTAACGCATTCTTAGACCTTATGTCAGAATACAAATACACACAGCACATAAAACATCCTACACACATAATACAAACAGCGTCGACGTGCCTTGATCTAATATTTACAAACTTTAAAAATATAGATTTTTATACATCTGTAGAAGAACTGGGTTTTTCGGATCATTGTGGTACAATTATAAAATTTAAAATACCGCAACGATCGAAGCAAACCACTTGGTATACGGAAAAACGACTGTACAACAAAATTAACATTGAAAATTTCAAATCTGCATTAAAGTCAGTTAATTGGAGAGATATCATTATAGAAACTAACGACGTAAATCAAAATTATAATGTTTTTAATGACTTATTAACTAATATACTGAATAAAACAATACCAAAAATAAAAATAAAATTAAAAACGCATTATAAAAAATATTGGCTATCTAAAGGTATAAAGATCTCATGCACAAACAAAAGATTATTAAAAATATTAAGTGTTAAGTCCGACAATCCAATTATCAAAAAATACTATAGAAAATACGAAAAAATTCTAAAGCAGTCGGTAATAACATCTAAGAAACAGCATTACATTAAAAAAATTAAAATATCTGAAAACAAAGTCAAAGCTATGTGGAATATAGTGAACGAACGTACTAACAAAAAAACACTAACAGATAAAAAAAATATACAATTACAAATTAATAATACTTTAGTTTCAGACCCAAAACAAATAGTAAACCAATTCAATAACTTTTTTGCATCAATTGGCGAAGAGACGGGCCGTAGGGCCAAAGGACAGCCAGTACTCAACCCTTCTGAAAATACCCTATTTCTTAGACCTTTAGACTGTCGAGAAACGCATAGAATCATACAAAATCTAAAAAATAAAAAAAGTCACGGAATAGATGAACTACCCCCATCTCTGATTAGACAATGTGCAGATGAACTTGCTGTACCCTTTTGTGTTTTGATAAATCAGTCCTTTGATGAAGGTACTTTTCCTGATCACCTTAAAAAAGCTATTGTAAAACCATTATTTAAGAAAAACTCGAAAACCGACCCCAATAACTACCGACCCATAGCTCTTCTACCTACGGCTTCAAAAATTTTCGAAAAGGCTATGTGTGACCGTGTGTACAGTTTTTGCGAAAGATATAAAATCTTTGACGAAGCTCAAAACGGGTTTCGTAAACATCGATCAACCACCCTAGCTGTCTATAAATATATGCAAGAAGTTATTAATATTATAAATGATAAAAAGTATGCAGTTGGCATACTTTTAGACATGACAAAGGCATATGATAAAGTACAGTTTAAAATTTTATTAGACAAACTATACGGAATAGGAATTCGTGGAACTACACATAAGTGGTTTGCGTCTTACTTAAGAGATCGAGAGCAATATGTGCAAATAGAACACTTTAATCATGACCAAAAACAAATAATACAAGTAAGGTCCGATAAGAAGATAATAAATGCATCATTTCCCCAGGGCAGTGTTATTGGATGTCTCCTTTTCATCATCTACGTCAATGACCTTCCCAAAATCATGAAAGAACCATGTGTGCTATTCGCAGACGATATATCTCTGCTTACCACATGCCAAACTAATAATAATATTAACGAACAACTAGGCACAATATTAAATAAAACAGAAAAATGGATGGATGAGCACAATCTTGAGATTAATTATAAAAAAACCAAACTAATGACTTTCTACCCTCAGCAAAAACCCCCATTACCAATAAATTTCACAAGAAACGGCACAAAAATTGAAGTAGTAAATGATTTTACGCTATTAGGACTCACAATAGACACACACATTTCATGGAAGCCCCATATAAATAAAGTACGCTCAAAACTCTCAAAATTCACCTACGCACTTCGAGAAGTCAAAAAAACTACTGACTTGCAAACTGCACTTACTACATACTACGCCTACGCTCATGCATGGCTTAGCTATGGCATTATAATGTGGGGAAATAGCACGGACGCGCCTACCCTTTTCATTCTTCAGAAGAAATTAACTCGGATCATAGTCAACATAAAACAAACCGATAGCTGTAAACCCTTTTTCATAAAACATAAAATACTCACCTTACCATCTATCTATATCCTAGAAACATGTAAATTTGTTAGGAAATACATGAACTTTTTCACAACTCGCGGCGATAAACATAAAGACCGATCTGTCAGATATAAAAATATGTTAATGTTACCCTCTTCGCGTATGAAACTACATTCCAATAGCCCCTAT
Organism: Griposia aprilina; assembly: GCA_916610205.1. NCBI lineage: Eukaryota > Metazoa > Arthropoda > Insecta > Lepidoptera > Noctuidae > Griposia > Griposia aprilina. Next base: position 3,748,660 of record OU744285.1, on the reverse strand, counting down.
GTAATGTCCATAAAAATATTTAATAAACTACCAGATGCAATAAAGGATGAAATCAGCGATACGACATTTATAAATAAGATCAAGCAAATATTAATTAAAAAAGCGTACTACACAATAAACGAATACATACATGACAAAAAAATTGATTTAACACAAACAGACACCATACACAGTTAGTCAAGGATACATTCATACAGACATAGATAAATATTATAATATGACATTATGTTTAATTTTATTGACCTTATCAAACAATTATTATTAACGGATCTCAATTAATGATAAGAACATACTTAAAATTTTTTGTTTGTTACTTTAATTTGTTATTTTAATTTTATCTCTAATTTAATTTTATTCGATTTTATTTGATTTTTAATTTTATTTAATTTGATTTTATGAACTAATTTTATAATTTTTGCTGTGCCCTATGTCAGGGTCCGTAATTGTACCTTAGCTTTAAGCCTTTATAACACCTTATACCTACATTATGGAATGCAAATAAAGATATGAATATGAATATGAATATGAAGCTCTGCCCATTTGATAAAAAGAAATGTGGTCTCTATGTGGCCACTGTCCTGTAATTTGTCTGCATTACAATTAAGGGTTATAGTAGATCACTGTAAATTAACCGTTGATATACTAAACCCACTAAACCAAACAAAAATCTAACAAACACTTTTGATCTTTTCAGGACACGCAAAAACCACATAAAAATCGAATTGTTCACGATTATGAAATCGAAAGAGCTTTGGAAGAAATGTATGCATCATCTGAGGATGAAATATCTGAGGAGGAAGAGGTTTCAGGTACTTTATGTTATCCACCTTATGATATCAACAGGGCATTGGATAATTTACAAAATGTAATGGACGCTGACCATTTGGAGGGTTTAGCAGGAGATTCTTCACATACCCTTCGGCCTACATCTCCAGCAGTAATAGTGGAAGCCTTACCTTCAGAAGTTATTTATCAGCCCTGGCAACCAGTTGCAACCATACCAATGACTCCCCCAGCAGTGATGGTGGAAATCTTACCTTCAGCAGTCATACATGAGCCCTCATATCCAGCTGAGCCCTTTTTTTGGCCATTCAACATACTCAGAAAGATGGTTCCAAAGCCCCCAATAACATGCCCATTGGCTATCGAACAATATACCAAATGTATGGGCAGGGTTCACAGACTGGACCACTTCACATCTTCTTACTCCATTGATAGAAAGTCAACTAAGAAAAATTGGATAAGTCTTTGCTGGTTCGTGTTAGAAATAGCCTGTATAAATGCATATATCGTTTACAATATAACCTATAATAAAACGAGCAGCAGCCATCGGGATTTCAGGCTAAAGTTAGCCAGAGGCCTAATTGACAATTTCACTATTAGACTTAGAGTACCACCAATATTCAAAAATAAAAAAGGTGGGCAGTTTGGAGTGTCTGATGATAGAAGACTAAAAAAATAATGTTGGACTAAACCAATAGAACCAGAAAACGATGCCGGTACTGCAGTACAAGACAGAAACCACAAAGGTCAAAAATAAGGTGCAAGATCTGCCAAGTACCGTTGTGTGCAGCACCTTGTTTCGATGATTATCACCATTAAAACTAATAAATACATGTTTTCTTAGTTATATTGTGATTTTCTTATGTCAAGGATTCATTTACAGTGAGTAGTCTAACCCTTAAAAGCTGCGTAGATAATAAGCAGGACAGTGGCCACATACAGACCACATGTCTGCATGAGCAGCAGGCAGCTGGTCATATAGAAACACAAAAAAAATAAGAAATTATATTTGTTATAAGTAACCCTGTAATCTACCAAAATCAGCATTGAAAAGAAAAAGAACCGCTAGGCCTGGTTAAGGGTTAAAGGTTACTGATCAGTTTTCATGTTGAATTTTTTCCGCCCCTAAGACGACCCACTGACCAAACAATTAACATCTTAAGCGGAACTATTGATTATTTCTCATTAGTTAATTTAAGATAGACAAAAACGTCCCTCACTAACAAAAATAAACAAATACAATAACTCAACTCAACATTCAACTCTTCATTAGTGGCTTTTCTAAACGTAACACCACAATGTTGGTTTGCAACACGTAGGTACTTGGTACAGATCCTTATCAAACGGAGGAGCTCGAAAGAGATTATTTATTTTAGTTCGGTGAAACATTGCATATCTATTTTAACTTTGTTATGCCTTCCCTCACTTCCCTCCAAGAAACGGGTTGAGACTGTCAGTGTCACTAGTGTCAACTGTCACTGTTGTTGAGTGCTATCTATCAATCAAACTTCACGACTGTCCGTCAATTTAGGTTTAGGGTTGCCAAAAAGAATAAATTCAAAGTCTCTCAAAATCTTACCACGACACAAAATTCACTTTGAATAACTACTATCTACAGGCTGAATTCACACTAAGTGCATTCCTTGAAATAAGTGATACATAAGCTAATTTGCAAGAAAGGATTTTATGAAAATCTACTGTGATGAGCGAGAAAAGGGAGAAATTCGTTCATATGAAAAATTGTATTTCTTGGGTTTAAAAACTTGGTACCTTGGCGCATCCCCCTGAACTCAAAAAGGTATTTAAATAATCATAAAGTCAAATAATTGAAAGGTATCTATGGTAAACGATTTAAAAAATCAACCTGTGTCTGGATTAAAAGCGGAAAAACAATTTGTATGAATAATCACATTCCTTCGATTTAGAAACTTGAAACTTGGCACAAACATTATTTAAGTAAATAGTAAAGACCAAATCTCGAAACCAACTTGGTGATCGTGCCAAGTTCACCTAGGAGTATGGAAATGCAACAACGTAAACACGTTCTTACTACCAACAGGTTACACCTATCGTAGCCTCAAATAGGCTCCCGTGACGTGTTTCCGATTGCTTTATTATAATAACAAGATAAATACAACTTCCTCACTCACTCTTCCTCAAATCGTGATTAAATAACATGAGCCACACACCAAATCACACATCTAAAACTTTCTTCTCTTTTTGACGTGATAACGTGTTATAAATCGATTAACGCCGGCTGCACACACGAAAAAGCATGACTCATTGTCACGTTCCGCCTGAGCCGAGCGTGCAAGCGAGAGCGCGGAACGAGCGATAGAGAGGCACGTTCGGCCTAAGCGTTCGGCTTGTGACGCATCTACCTCTCTTCCACTCCTTAAGAGGCATGCGCCAAGGTAGCCGGCGAAATTCAAATTTTCTTAGGGGTTTTACAATTTGCAGGCCAGTATCAGGTTGTACGGTGATCTAAATATGATTCGCGACATTAGAATCAGCAATACATCTCTATAAGTTCATATTACCCTATTGAATGACTATTTAATGAAATCATGACATTTAAGGGCAATTCTAACTTAAGGAGTTGTATTGCTGATTCTAATGATTAGAACTCTGTAAAGCCATATTTGTTACGGTCGCGAATCATATTTTCAAAATACAACCTGACAGTGACCTGCAAATTGCAAAGAAACGTAACAAAACTTGAATTTCGCGGGCTACCCTGAAGTTTCCGCCTTATGACGTTATCACGTAAAATTATCGTCCGTAAACCGACTTTATTTTCATGTAGAAAGGGCCATTGAAATTGTAGAACCACTTAATATTACAAAACCTTTATTCGACGAATGGTTAGGTAGGCAGAGGTATATTGAGAGGCAGAGGAGTATAGTGAGATCACTATACTCCGCCAGTTATTTTTAAGTCCAATGTATTAGGGGCAAGTTCCATCAACTAGGGTCAGACTTCGAACTGATACTATGAATTTTCTGACGGGAAAACCCAACTGACGGCGAATCGAACTGGACCCCCCATACTCTTCCTCAGCAGTCGACTACTCCACTTATAGGTTTATTAACCTTTAAGAATAATAAAAGTATAGTTCTAATAATTATTCTAATTTGATTACCTGTAATATCAATTTCATACGTTTCTTCGTACAAATGTCCCTAGTCGGGTCATCTTTTGATAAATCTGATACCAGCTCGGAGTAGTATCCCCTTTTAGGGATATCATCCCTTGATTTATTATTGTACACGAGATCATGTTGTTCTATCTTTTTTCTTTTGCAATACATAATATTGAAAATGTAATTTTATATGACACACTCAAGCGATGTGAAATAAAAAGTGTCAGGTTACGTATAGTAGTTTTTTTTTAAATGTAATCATAATTCATAGTGTTTAATAATTTCGACCAGTCATCGGCACAAATTCCTATTGTTGGGAACTTGTGTAAACCAACCTTGTTTTTATGGTTGGATAATACTGGTGAATCATACATGTGAATGTCAAGCATGTTAAAAAATAATTTACAGGACACAAGCAAGACATTTGTTTACCATTTAACGATACATATTCAAATTCAAATATTTTATTTCAGATTTAAACATCCATATAATGTTAGTAGTAGTATAACTTAGCCTAATGTTAGTATGAAATTAAATTAATAATAATAAGCAACCAGTGACCCGTTAAACTGTTCGTCCAATGGTACACTGGTTTACTTGGATAAGTGTGTCTGAACACTTACCCACCTTCGTAAGAGAGGAGAGTCCCACCGGTCTGAAAACACATTCAGGATGCCATTGGTGGAGGAGCGCAAGCGCGCCATCATGGAAGCGCATCGCTTCCGCATATAAGTCCAAGAAACATGCTATTACAGGAGTCTTTCTGTCTGTATAATATTGGACAGTCTGCTTAAGACATAAAATTGCACTATCTGTTGACAAGTCCGGTCTAAAACCAAACTGACCATCCTCGAGAACGATATGTTTAGCTAGAATCTTATCAAGCAGACCATCCAATACCTTAGCACAGGCAGTGGCAAGCGATATTGGCCTAAATTAGGAGATATCGGAGGCATCACCAGTCTTATTCTTTATTACTGGCACAACGATCGTATTACTTAGTTCCCCAGGTAAATAACTATGACTAAGACATAGGTTAAAAATCATAGCAAGTACTCGCGGTAAGTGTACCCCAGCGTATTTAAGATGTTCGACGCTGAGGCCATCATGACCGGGGGACTTACCCCTCACCATGTTCTGTATACTTCTCGCGACAACTTTCGCGGAGAATCTGACAGGGGGAGCCCCGGACACGGCTCCCTCAACGCCAACATTTGACGGCCCGCTATAGCCACCCAACCGCGAGTTTACATTAAAATGTTTTAGAAAAGCATTAGCTATATCAGTGGGGTCACTCACGCCCCCGATGCTTACTGGCGTACCCGACTTATGTTTCCATTTATTTGTTAATTTCCAAAACTTGTTAAATTGTTTCCTTTCATGACAAGATGCTAGCATATTCATTTTAATTTTCTCTTGATTGTTTTGACAATATTTTAATTAAGTTTTAAAAAGATTGCGCGATGTACACATATTTTCATAAATAATTCCAGAAGTAGGTTTGTTGTATAACAGCCACATTTGATAACACAGCCGGGCATCACAGTGAGCCTCGCGAACGTGTTTGTTCCACCCCACTACATAATTTCCTTTATGACGCTTTTTTACCAGATTCTGCATGAGTGAGTTCGGCTCCTTTTTTTCAAAATACAAATTAATTTATTATACAACATATCTATCACCAACCGATGCTCATGTTTGTGACACAAACTATCAGCACATTTACAAAATTCTGGAGGAAAATCTATTTGCTTTAAGTTGCTATTACAGTAATCATAATACTTATCTATCTGATCTGAATCCCTCTCACCCCATACAACTTTGTTACAAGAAATGTAGGATTCAATAATTTTAGGTTTAATTAGATTGATGTTACACTCTATTAATAACGGAATATGGTCCGACACATAAACGCCATACAAAATAGACGCACTATTCACCAAATGTCTAGCAGCCTCAGTGACAACCCAGTGATCAAGCCAGCGGAGGGAACCGTTGGCGGAGCTAGTAAAAGTATGCGAGTCTTGTGGCAAAAGTTCAGTATCAATGCAAGACCATGATTCATCAGTACAGGTTAAAAGTAACTCACGTGAGAATCGTGTCCCTGGGTGCGCGTTAAAGTCTCCCAACACAAAAGCCGACTCCACTTCACTGCTCTCGATCACTGAGATAATCTCACTAAGACAACTTGTAAACTCAGTACGATTTTCGGCACAGTCAGTGGGCATGTACACACTAAATATTAGCAAAGACCGCTCGCCCTGCGCTATTTTAATACACACAACACGATCACTAGCACAATTTATAACCGATACCGACGCAAATAACAACTTCCTCCACAACAGCGCCACACCTCCGTATGGTCTACCGGTACGTATGGTACTATGGGTATATTATTTTCGTTTTAAAACATATTTATATTTCAACATTTTACATCTTTTCGGAAAACTCGTTCAGACTGTATTGTATAAATATTTAATAAACATCTTGAGAATTATAAATGAGGCCACCTATGTCCTTCATGTATAAATTAACCTTCCCTGGTTTCAACATAAAGTACGGTCACGCACGGCTCGCTTATAATTTTTTTGCACTAATAATGTAATTGTCGTGCGATGCCATTAAATATGTATAAACCAACATCATGTCATCGATAGTGTCGACGTGTTGTGTCAAGCTCTAGGTCTACAAAAGTTACGTTAGAAAAGCAGGAATTCACGTATTATTTTAAATATAATTCTTATGCCTTAGATAAATGATTGGTCTCGCTGCGCTCGACTAGATACCGCGCTATCTAAAAACAATAGCTCCGTGAATGCAGCAGTGTGAGTAAGTCATCATCACTGGACATTTGTCAGTTGACATTGACAGCTAATGTGCATTGAGAATTTTGTTAGCAGCTGCTCAACTGTTACCAGAGTTATTGGGAAAACTATTTTAAGCTGTGGTCTATTAGTTAAGTTATAAATGTAGCGTAGAAAATACTTAAAAATGAACAATAAATTAAAAGCGAATGTATAAAAAATATTTGTGTATAAGTAAGGCGTAGGTTTCTTCTTTAGAAAAATGGAAGGTATGTATATCAATGATTAGAAGATTAAAAATGATTTAAAAATATATAATTATGTATACTAAAAATGAATCTAATGTGTTCTCTAACGTATCCTTCATCTTCTCGATTGTTTTATTCGCAAGTATTTTCGATGTACAGACTCGAAGTTTACATTTCAGGAACATGGGTCGAAATACGAAAAAAATGTTTTGTTTTCCCATTTGTCAATCAGCTGATGGCGCATTTTGTATGGGAAGACGATTCTTTTTTTAGTTTTTCGACCCATGTTCCTTAATTTATAGAAATAGGTTAAGTATATGTATAATAACTAGGTTAGATAAATGAAATAGGTTATATAATAACATACAAAAACAATAAATTCACATTATAAAAAACCACGGGGAACTTGATTCTTGTATACGCGGCAACACTGAATGGCGTTTAGGGTTCATGTTATTTTATGTTGAAATTTCGAAATTAAACGATACTTAATGGAGGTATGTGATCCCAGTGTCCCTCTTATTTCTTGTAGTATTATTTTTACATAGTTTCACCACGCAAACTGGCACGTACACGTCACACACAGCTTGCAGTGCGACTGGCTCGGGTACGCCGACTTCGGCGTAGTATTTGTTGCCGCATTTGACAAGTATGCCGGCGGTATCTACATAGTCGAGCGCAGCGAGACCAATCATTTATCTAAGTCCTATGCATTCAGAGCATTCATGTGATTAAATGCGATCATTTTCGGCATTCATTTGCTGTAAAGCAGTTCATGGCATTTTCACTGTTAAACATTCCAGTTGTGTTTACGTGTGAAATGAATAGTTATGTGGGCTTTTTTTCTTAGATGAGTTACATCCAGGTACTGTACAAGTAACCATGAAATGCCGTCTGCTAAACACTTTAAAACTTGAGATTTTGTGAAAATAAGCGGGATTTATTTAGTTCACGACTGACGTCGGCCGATACAGGCCGATAGCGTGAAGGTACGTGAATAGTCTCGTCTATCTATCTCGCTCTAACGTACCCTTAGACTATGCTGTTTCTCTTTTGATTTGCTTATCAAACTCTAGTAGTATATTATACAAAATCTATGCTGGTGACTTGCACGCGATTTCAAAATATTTAAGTATTTAGAACTTTATGCACACGTAAAAAAATATTGTACGCACGGCGCCATTGCATGCTATACATTTCCAGTATAACCTGACTTCTCATTCTAAGAAAAACCTATACAATGCGAGGTCAGCTAAAACTGGAAATGTATAGCTTAATAGGTCGTCGTGTGTGCAAAGGAGAACTTAATGCCCGAGGCGTTTTCTGTCAGTCAAACTTAGGGTGACGCAGAGAAAAAACATGGCAGGTGCAACACAGGAGATAGATAGCTCGGAAATAACTATAAAATACAAGAATAAATACCAATACGTAAATACTGATACATACATATAAACAAAACAAACTTTGTCAGGAGAAATAACGATCGGCAGAGGAGAAAAAAAAAGAAGAAAAAGTGTGAAAGCATCACGTCTAAACACGGATTTTTACATCTCTAGCGACATAGCAATTACCAAAATGTTCATATGGACATCGGATTTTCAAATCGCTCTAGCCGCTGCGAGTGTATCGAGACTTAAATTCAAACTTAAAGTGTTTGCAAAAAACGTAAGAAATTGCCTGCGTGTCTATCTAGCTTAACAAACTAAACCCAGAGCGAAAAAACATTAGAGTTATAAATAAAAACTTATGGAGTCCACGTTGCTACTACTCATGGAATTAGTAAGTACAAGGGTACAAATACCTTTTAGCGCGTCGCAAAAATCGGAACCAACGCGCCATCTAGTTTTTTCTGTAAATTTCACAAATGTTTATTACGCGCTTCCATGTTATCGTCACACGAGCGCGGCGCCAAAAGATTTTTGAAGCACTGTACCAAAAACACCAATCAGGCGCTTAAAGATCCTTGTAGCACTGTATCATGGAATTAGTAAGTACAATTCACTAGTCAGCACAAGTTAAGCCGTAAGGCCGCGCCAGTCGCCTATCGCCTAGTCTACTTCGAGTTACACAATCCAAACCGTTCCGCGACGCGCCAGTCCACACCGCGGCGTCAAGTGCGCGAATTTGTGTGTGTTCTGAGACACTACTGTGACCTGCGCGTGAATTATGTTCCACTTCCCAAAAGAAAGAAAAAACAAAAAAAAACCACTTCCTTGCTTGTGCGTGTGTCAAAGTGTCAACCAAAACACATAAAAAAAAAGTGTCAAACTTAAACCAAATTTGTGCTACTCTCACAGACACTGCACTAGGTCCATAAACATCGCAAAATTTTTTCGCGGCTTGCATTGCATTTTTACCTTTTTTGTAGTAAAATTTTAAAATGTATCGAATTTCTTCATTAGATTCACTCATCCTGACAGTAGGTACGAAAAACAAATGAAAATCACACATTTTCCTAATTTGAATTTGGAATTATGTTCTTTAAAATTTCAATGATACCAAAACCAGCCAGATACAAATAGTATAGCCAAAGAGATTTTATTACAAGTTCATAGATACTATAATGCGAAAAGACTTTTTCCCCAACCTAATAGATAGACTCTTAGATAATATTATTCGACAAAACGTAAATGTATTTGTTTCATATATTCTTTGTTTACTGTCAATGTATAACGTTGTGTATACGATGTGATTTCATTTTGTATTAGTCGACTAGTTGCTAAAATTTTCAGTCGTTACAAATACGTTACAAATACAATCAAGGGCAATACTTTAGCGCGTCAGTCAAACACGCACGTGTTAGAAAGTGGATGAAATACTACATTTATAGGTATAGGCATCCACTTAATTAGTTAGCTTTGAGTGTCAGAATGGCTAGTTATTTAATATGTAAGAAAGTACCTATGATTATGGTGTGTAGGGAAAGGATTTTATGAAGAAAAGCACAGAAATACAAGACCAGGCATTTATTTCTATTAGGCTTGTCAATAAATATAGGTAGGTAACGTTAATGAGAAAGCTATTATCCGTTCCAAAACTAGGTCTTCATGGAGAAGAAGGATAAGAAACTCCATGGCAGCTTGTTTTAGTCTTTTGTCAACACATTTTCACATTAGCATATTATTATTGTTAGCACAAGGTCCGTTTCTCAAAGTTGGCAACTTTGTCAATGTAAAGAAAGAACATGAATATTCCTTATTTCGATTTAACACACATAAGCAATATTAGCTAATGTATAACACATACATAACAACATAGATCAGCAATACTAATCAATATTATAATATCAATTATATACCTACGTAACTTACATGAACATTGTGGTCAGTCGATCTTTCACTAGAAGTGATGATATGATGATCATAATTCAATCCATTTTACAATATAGAAAGAACTTCGCTATGCAGCGTGATTTCCTTATGTACATTGGCTTTTAGCAAATTAATATTATGGACATTGGACACCACTCTGTGAGTCTGTCCTCTCTCGTCAAACCATCCGAATCAAGATCCCCTTCAAAATTGGCGGTAACTCATTAAAATCCCTCCATATTACCAGTCAGTACCACAAACATTGCCGCCCATTCTGCCGCCATTTTAGACCAATCAGAGATGGTTGTACATAATTGTTAAATATCCTAAAATATAGGTATTAATTAACAAATCTAGTAATGTGGAACTATTTTAAAACTTCATAAGATTAATTAGCAATTTAGTATGTATTTATTTGTAATCTTTAAGTAAAATCTTATATTATATTAACATCATCTTTAAGATCTGAGAATCATATAAAACAACTTGTTACTTTTAAATTGCAATATTAAATCATGAGAAATATTACTATTATCATTTTAATTATTATTTAATCATTTATTGTAATGCTAAGATAATAAACATTTGTTTTGATTATGTAAAACCACCAAACAAGACTTGTTTGAAAACTCTAGAATCATTGTTTGTGAAGCGGCCTTTTAAGTAACAATAAATACCATTTACATTAAATACTTTTGTCTATGAAATATCAATTAAATAAATGCTAATAACATATATTTTAAATTAAGACCTTTCTATTTATAAAATAATAATTTACGTTTAATAAAATACTTGCTGATTCTAATGATTATAATTATGTAAAGCCATATTAGTTACGGTCGCGAATCATATTTTAATCAAAATACAAGCTGACAGTGACCTGCAAATTGCAAAAAACGTAACAAAATTTGAATTTCGCGGGCTACCCTGAAGGTTCCGCCTTAAGAGTATATATATTCTGTGATATTAGTAATCTGTGGGCCTGGCGTCCGCGGTCCGACGACATTGAACAAAAGAACAGAAAGATCAGTAATATAATCAGGATCACAGATTACTAATTGTTCTAATCAGGATTTCGGGAAACGCAATTCACCATTCATGCAATTTTTTATTTCGTTAAATTAAAAACGTTGTGAAAGTTGTTACTGAGTATTAGTAACACGCTAGTGGCAAAAAAATGCATTTCGATTTTGACGGATTGGATCTACGTATTTTAGACTGGTATTGTAATGTCGGAGTATTACACCATTTTCGTACTTGTTTAATTTATTAGGGTTGTTCTGAATTGGTCTACAACATAGTTGAATGTATGTCCTCGGTTGTCGACGAAACAGATAAAAGAAAAAAATGGTCGTTACTTGCAAAAACGTCGTTTTGTTCTGTTCATTTCAATACATTGGCTTGTTTTGTTTGATTTTCCTATGGAGACTTAGTTTATTCGATTCGGGTTAGTAAAGAAAATCATCTTCATAATGCTGACAAAACAAATAGAATACCCTATTAAGAAAATCAATTGCCTCAGCCGATTAAGATTGAATGTAGGTAGGTACATTGGTCAGTGGTCGTCCTAAGGGAGATAAATTGTGTTGTTCTGAAAACCTCAGTATTGTTTCGTTATCGTTTTAATATCTTCTTTATTCTGCCAGGCGTCAGTATCAACAACACAATCAACATATATTTATTATAAATTGAACCTCAAATTGAAAAATTACCCCATGCTACGTTACAAATGGTTAAAGTCACAAACATACGATGAAATTGAGCTTATATTAACCAGAATATGGTAATGAAGAACCCATTCAATTATACATCAGTTGATCAATCATTAACAGACACACATACCTACTCACACCCACACACCCCGCGCATCCACCCCCCACACACATACACACAAACACTACACATAGGTACTTGAATATGCTAAAACAATTTTGTATCATCCTAGAACATAAACTTTTTCTTTTCTTTTTGTTTTTAGGTATGTCTCAACGTTGTAGATAGTAACCCATGGGAAGTTGTGAGGTAACCCCATCACAAGTATACTTATAACTTACCGGGGCTGCCTCAATTTTGTGCTGTAGAACAATTGTATGTGAAAAAATAAAACGGTTATTATTATAATTTAGTGAACTCTTGACTAAACTTGGAGACTTTCTGTACTTGAGTGTGATTTGTGGGTCATTGGGCACCTAAGTCACAAAAAAAATTGTGATTTTAGGAACATGTTTGTTTTGAAAGAATACTCAATTAGGGCTTAAGCTAGAAAGTGGCTAGGGATTGGAGGTTGTGCAGTCCTATTTTATTTTATAATCACTGTTATTCATTGGTCATCGTCTTGCATATAGATTTAACCCTAAAAAAAAATTACTTGTAGAAAAAGTAGCTCAATGTGATTGTGTTAACATTTCTTATGCTAGTGTTAGTATGTGGTTGCTTATGAAATTTTGATGCTTCTAATTTTGTTTTGATGGTGGCAAGTCACTATTAGGATAGGCAATTGTTATTATTGTTGGAAAGAAGTAGAGTAACAACAAAAATAATAATTGAATTGGGTACCATAAAACGGGGTAAATACTCGTAGATACAGTTTGGAACTTTGGAATCAATATTAATTTTGTTTTTGGTTAGTTTATGTATTTAATTAAATGTTTTATAATACCCCTAAGATGACCCACTGACCATATATAATATTATGTTTTATTAACAGAATTTAAAAGCTAACAGTCATAAAATAATAATAATATGTACAAGTATATAAAAGAGGAGGGGAAGGAATCATTGGGCATCAAAAAATTTGTCCGCATCATTCTCAACAGGAAAAGTGACCGAAGGGCAGGGAGGAACATTCCCATGTTGTATGGCAATGCTGATTCTTAAGCCGAAAAATAGGCCAGCCCTCTGGTCACATTAAGAGTCGACCAAGAAAAACTAAGTGGGCACTAAGACGCCATGGCCATAGGGTTTAGGCCCCAAACGGCTCAAACATATTGTCTGCATACAGGTGAAAAGTAATAGGTGGGTGAATATAATTATGGTAAGTATTTGATATTTTTGTGTCCTGAAAGGAAAGGTAGTCTGTTTAATTTAATATTAGAGTATTTCTCAAAAGAGATGTACATTTGTGGAAAAAAACATGTCGCAAAAGTTTGAGTCAAAATATTAAAATAAAGCGATGAAACTTTTTGTAAGATGTTTGCGAAGGAATGAAGAAAATATACTCCGGATTAGGATTTGATATCGCAAGGACCGAATATACTTCAAAAAATTGTGTAATGCTTCAAGTTGTCACTATCATGATTTACTCTTCCATACAAAATCTTTGTGTCTCAATGGGTACCAACGACTTTGTCGCTTCAAAAAATACTACTTTACGTATGTCTAACGTTCTAATGTTCTGTAATTAGCACCTTCGTATAATCAGGTTTAAGGTTCAAAGATGCTTGTATCTTGCTTTATTCAAAATAATTACGTTTCACGCAATAAACAAAATGTCTCACCTTTTTTACTTTTTAGTCACATACTCTTTAGTCACGCCATTTCTCAGTAATTTCTTTAATTTCTGAACGAATCTGTAGTATTTTGTACTGGTAACACTAAAAGCGTTCCTATTGGACGATGGTAAATGTCAGCGCCATATTTTTTCTCTGTCAAAAATAAGATTCGCTTAGAGCGCCGGCTGTTTTACTGTTTCGATACGAGAGAAAATTATTACTTTTTTTGGGGTAAGTACTCCTGAATTGTTTATCAAGTTAATAAAAATGTATGTTAGGATAATCGTTTAAGTGAATTACATTCTTGAAATTCATTTTGGACAAAAAATCTACTTCTTTTAGAGGTTATTGGATATAATTCCTTTTACTGTTTCGTTGTTTTTCGTCACGTAACTAAATAGTATGTTATAAAGCTGGGTGTAGACTAGTTTTCTATTTATTTACCGGGGTTACTTTTCTGAACTGACATCCGTTTGCCTTCTTATTTAGTAAGGTAAAAAGCAACAACGACAAGATAATTAGCTGATTAGTCCAAAGAGCACGGGAAGTTGATGTTTTTTCTGCAATATTGCAAAACTCGTAGAATAAAAGTCTATTATTGCTTTCAATTTCACTAAAAATGGACAAAAATGTATCTATGAAAAAACAAATGTGTTGCTTCATTTGTTCGTCTTTTATTAAGTACTCCTAAGCCGCTCAACTTTGGAAAGATGTATGTGCTCCGCCGCCAGTAAGGGTGTAGTTGTTTAAAGGATATTGGTTTGATTTTACGTAATTTTCACAATAACTTTTTGAGCAGAGTTGTATGTACAATGGGGGAAGGTAGTAGGACGTTAAATGGGAGAGCAAACGATGTTAGGTACTTGGAAATATACAACGTTATATTACATTAACTAGCGACACGTTATAGACGTGACGGGTATCGATATCTAAAGATAATTAAATAATAATAAACCTGATTTCTTAAAGTGATAATTTCAACTATCATCGAGCATGGCCGTGCGATGTAAGAACCGATCGAAAAAAAAGTTTCAAAATACATGTTTATTCTTGTTTTATTATGAGTAGATATACCCATCACGTCTGTGAAGTTTCGCTAGTTAATTTAATTTAACGTTGTATTATACACCATGGTTTGGGGTCGTTGTGATAGTAGTTGATGTTGTGGTATACCACGCAACATATAACTTGAACCTGCGCAGTAGTCGTTTTTTAGACGTCCCATACAAATCGATTAGAGAATCTTGGCAGAACGACGTCATTTTGAGTCAAGTTATTTGCCCAGGAGTAATATCAAGATAAGATGATACTTTTTTTTTTTACAGAAATGCCACCGAAAACAGCTGCCGAAAGGCAGAAAAAATATCGAGAAAAATTAAAACAGGAGAATCCGGAAAAATATGAAGAAAGACGTTTAAAACATCTAGAAAAAGTCAAAGAAAACATTAAAAAGAAAAAAATGTCTTTAACTGAAGCAGAAAAACAGGAACAGCTTAAAAAATGGAGGAAGCAAAATACTGATAGGGCTAAAAAGAAGAAAGAAGAGAAAGGAGCTCAAGGTCATTTAAAAACTGATAATACATTGGCATCACATACTAATAACAATAGCGAAAGAAATATTGACAAAAAGACCAGATTGCAAAGGTTGATTGAACAAAATACGGGACTGAAAAGAAAAAACGCAAATCTCAGAAGGCAAAATAATCGATATAAGCTCGAAATAATTAACCTTAAAAAGAAATTGATAGAAAACAATAATAGTGAATCAGCTAAAATTGTCACTGCAATTGGTGATGAAACCCCGATCACGAAAACAAACAACTTTCTGGAAGCTACTATACCAACTGCCTCTGCTGAAGAAAAAGAGAAGGTTAAAAAGAAATTGCTTTTGCTGAATACTTTAACAGAGTCCATAAAAATGAATTATGAGAAAGCAGATACCAAGGAAAAGAAAAATGTCTTCAAAAATGTAGCTACGCATGAGATGGTCAATAAATACAAACAGAAAACTAATATCACAAAGGTTCTCGGACTTAAAGGGAGGATTCGACTTACTAAAACAAGAAATACTTTGAGACAAAAATATGGACAAGAACTCAATGTTTTTTTTAAAAGGGAAGATGTGAGTCGAGATAGCGCTGGGAAGAAGGAATGTGTAACGAAGAATAAAAACAAGAAGCAGAAAAGATATTTAACTGAACCATTATACAAGCTTCATAAAAAATATCAAGCTGAAGGCGGGAGAGCATCTTTCCAAACCTTTTGTCGTTTTCGGCCATTTTACGTTGTTCATCCAAAAATACAAGATCGAAATACATGTGCTTGTGTAAAACATACTAACATGCTATTCAAAACTACAGCTTTGAAGAGATTAGGTGTGCTTCAATCATCAGATTTGGGCGACATTTTAGGAGAAGTTACTTGCTGCAAATCGTTCAGATGTTATTACTCAGAGTGCATAGACTGCAAAGATAAGATCCCAACCTTTAACTCAACTATAGATGCAAACCTCCCTATTCAGTGGCTGCAGTGGAAAGTTATAACACATACATATACTAAAGTTACCAAAGGAAAATGTGAAGAAAAAACGACAAAAAAATATGCTAAAACAACGATTAAAGGGACAGTAGGTAACTTAATCAAGGAATTCCTGAAAGACCTAAAGCAATTCAAAATTCATCACTACAATGTCAATCATCAATACCGATCATGGAAAAAATGCATAAAGAATCTTGAAGATGACGAAGTCAGCCTTGTTTGTGATTTCTCCGAAAACTTCGCTTGCAAACAAGCCGAGGAAATTCAGGCAGTACATTTTGGGGCAAGCAGGAACCAGATCACACTTCACACAAGTGTACTCTACACAACAAATAAAAAGCCTTTATCGATATGCACAATTTCACCAATAAATGAGCATGGTCCCGGTGCCATTTGGGCCCACTTGGACCCCATTTTGCAGATTTGTACGAAAGAACTGAAAGCAAAGAAAATACATGTTTTTTCAGACAGTCCTGCTACTCAATACAGACAAAAAAACAATTTTTACATGTTCCAGAAAAGGTGTTCTGACTATGAATTTCAATTTGGTACATGGAATTTCTTCGAAGCCTCCCATGGCAAAGGACCAGCGGACGGTGTTGGTGGGGCTATAAAACGACAGCTAGACAGTCAAATAGCACACGGTCATGACATTACAGACGCGAAAGAAGCGTATGATTACTTGAAAGATAACACCAACATTAAAATCTTTTATATACCTGAAGACAAAGTCGAAGAGATGACAAAAATGATTCCAAATGACGTTGTGCCCTTAAAAGGTACAATGAAAGTACATCAAATAGCAACTACCGGAGATGGACCAATTAAATATAAATGGCTAAGCTGTTTCGACTGTGAAAAAAACATTTGCTGTGACTGCTACTACACCAAAGAACATCAACTGATTAAAACAAACACTTTATCTTCAACATTACTCAACAAGAACGAATCACATGTAAAAAAATCCAAATCAAACAAAAAAGACAGCAATAAAAATATACCTAAAGCTCAAAAAAGACAAAGCATGCAAACAAGAGTAGTACTAGGAATCAAACGTAAAAGGTCAAAGAGTAGTACATCTACTTCAAAAAGTGATGACGCAATGAGTATTTACTCCGAATCAGATTGTACAATGGATGATATACAGGATGAGGAAGAAGATGAAGAAGAAGTTAACACTGATAATGAGCATGAAAACACAAATAAGGAAAATAGTGGAAAAGTGACTGTCAATCCGGTTCACACCCGAAAATCTTAAATATGTTAATCTGCAAAAATATGATCCTTTCAAGCTGCATAAAATTGATAAAAATTTTGATCTCTCTACAGTGCATAACACCAAAGACAAAGAAAATGACGGAAGCACTTATGAATGGAAAGATAAAGAAGAGAACCTTAAAACAAAAATCAAAAGGGAAACATCGAAAAGAGAAGAAAATGTCGTGACCAAAAATGACAATGAGGTTGCAGTTCAGGATATTGAAAGCAAAATATTGCTGAATGAAAAAAATATCAAGAGTAAAAATGACAAAAAGACTGAAGACATTACGGACGACGAAGACACTTACCTGAAAAAAGCGATGAAGGAAAAAAATATCGAAAACGCACGTGGCAGCGAGACTAAAGATGTTAAGGATTATGGAGACGTTTACCTGAAAACCGCGATGCAGGAAACAACTGAAAATAATGCCAAAAATGAACCAGAAACTGAAGACTTAAATGACAATAAAGACACTTACCTGACAACGGAGACGAAGGAAAAGACTGAAATTAGTACTAAAAATAATAATGAAAGAGAAACATATGACAATAAAGGCACTTACCTGCAAACAGGGATGAAGGAAAAAACTGAAAATAGTACCAAAAACAAAGAAGAACGAGAGACTGAAGACGTTAAGGACAATGAAGGCACTTACCTGAAAACAAAGATGACTGAAAAACAAATCATAAACAAGTATGACGAACACATTAAAGAAATAATAGAGATTGCCGTGGGTCCCTCAACAAATGAAAATATTACTAAGAATGACGTTAACATTGAGACCGAAGATAATCAGAAGAATGAGATTTTTAAACTAGGAGATACGACTTTAGTACGCTACTACAAAAAGACATGGAAATATTACGTTGGAGTAATCACCAAGATACATTATGGTGAAAAGATGTACTCAATTTCATTTTACAAAAATAGAGGCAAAAACGTGGAAGTAAAATTTCTGTTCCCTAAAACTAAAGATTTAGACTGTGTTCCTGAAATAAATATAGTTAAAAAAATTGAATTGGTCGAAAAAGAGGGCAGTCTTTCTCTAAAGAATATAGAAGACGCAGTTTATTTTTAATTCAGTTTCTTTCTGTTATATCTTTTTCTTTTTTGTGTTTTAATTTGATTACTTCATTTTGATTTCAGCTAATAATAAGTATAATGAAAAACATGGTTTTTAATTAATTTCCTTATTCCCTGCACTTTATTATGACAGTCAATGCACACTAAGCTTTAGTTTACTATTTCGTTACTTTGTAAACTATTTCGTTACGATATTTCATAACAACTTTTTCGTTACTTGTACATCTTTCGTGAGAAATACTCATTAATAATTTGACTAGTCAGCATTATTTCTGCATTTGTCATGATAAGGGCCCAAATATGTTTCTTCTTTTTAAATTTTATAGCCAGCAGGGGAAAATGTTTTCATCATTTTTTATTATGGCACCAAAACTGTGGGACCATTGCCCTTGGTTTTATTTGAGTTCAAAAATCTTTATTGTATACATTTTCTATGAAATGAATTTAAAAAAAGAATTGTACTGCTATAGCACTACAATAGTTTAAAAAAATACAATATTGAGAAAATACAGCCTGCCTGTAGTGGTTTTTTATTGTGTTATTTTGTTTTTGTGGTTTATGGGATTTTCTACAAATAAAAATACAGTTGTATCTTACAATCAATTGTTAATGAACCCTTTAATTATTTCTAATAGTACATGTACGTCTTACAAGTATGTTAATACATAACATATCGCACCATTAAAAGGACAATGACTTAAGTTCTTGAGCTACTAAGATCATACCTGAAAGATAGAAAGGTTAATGTTCAAGTAAACGGCGTTTACATTAATGATTTACCTTAATTACTGCCGAATCAACCGAAGATGGTATTATTTGCAGATGACACATCACTGATCTTTAAAGTAGACCGACGGTCACAAAATCTTGACACTATTCTTCAGGTCCAAGATTGGTTTACGGTAAATAATTTGGTACTAAATGAAAAATAAAACATGCATTAGATTTCAATTACCTACCAAATTTTGGAAGTTGCGAATGTGACATCATATTGAATGGAGAAAAACTAGAATTTGTTAATCAGACGGTTTTCCTGGGAAACACGCTAGACGAGAAATTACAATGGGGACCCTATGTAACATCTCTTGCGGGGCGGTTCAGTTCGGCCGCTTATGCTGTTAGGAAGATAAGACAGTTAACAGATGAAGAAACCGCGCGTTTGGTCTATTTTAGCTACTTCCACAGCATTATGTCATATAGCATTTTAGAGCAATAGCGCACTAGCGGCTTGGACGCAGCGGCCAGGTCGCGCGGCCAGGCCGCAGGGATCGATTTGCAACGCGGCCAAAACCACGGCTACGATCGTCAGTTGCATGTACAGCGCGCTTCAAAATGGACGTTGAGGAAATAGCAGTGCTTTTGTATCTTATAAGTAAGAAGCGGAAAAAGAAAAGGAAAAAATATTGGGTTCATCCCTTGCTTCGTGAAAGGCGAACAAAAGGATTATTTTATACTTATTTCACGGACCTTCAGCAATATGATGACAAGTTCTTTAATTATTTACGGATGAGCAAGTCTACGTTTGAAGAATTGTTAAGAATATTAAGACCATCTATCACCGGCACCGTCACTAAATTTCGTCCCTGCATTTCTGCTGAGGAAAAACTCGTTGTAACTTTAAGGTAAGCCTATGCCTATCTACTTTTATTTAAATCATTTCTTTGCGGTCCCTGTGTCTATTTTATGAAAAAGAATGCAGGTAGATAAGTAAAACTAGTAGGTACATAAAAGTATTTAAGTACTGTAATTATCATAATCAAAAGTGCAGTTGTTCAATAATTATCATAAAAAGTTTCAATTATTTCTGAATCTTGCGAGGCCTGCGAGTAGTTTGATTCGGGTGATTGGATAGAGTTTTCTGCTCTTTGTGAATCCAAAGGCGGCGCCGGTTCACTGGGACGTAACAGAGAAGGGCGGCAGCTCATTGTGGCAAGTGGTTCATTATCCAAATTCTTAGTAAAATATCCCTGTTGATATTCTTGATGGCTGGTATAACTGCTTCGAGGGTAAGTAGGTTGGTTGTGCCTTGTCATAGTGGTCATAGGTTCATAGTGGCTTGGATCATATCTTGTATTTTGTGCTCGGTGGATTAGATTAATTATTTCCATCTTAGTTGTCAGCTTCGCGGATTCGGGTATTTTTTTGAAATCCTTTACTAAGGAAAGCATAAATAATCTGTCTTCGTCTTCGAGAAATGATTCATGTTGAGTTCTTGAATTAATGCTTTCTTTTAAAACCGAAACAAGGTCTTCTTTTTCCAAATTATTGTCTTCCTTTTTCTTCTTCGATCTTGGTTGTCCTTGAGATACTGATTCGGGGGTGGGAAGGACTATATTTTCCGTAACATTTAAGTTTGATTCTGTTGTATTCGGTTCTACCGTATCTTTAAGGAACATCAGGTTTTGAAAGTATACATAGGGAGATTTACGTTTCGCTGCAGCACCACTTTTTGCGCCTTTGACACGTCGTAGCTCCCTGAGGAATGAGTCCCTTATATTTTTCCATTTTTTTTGGAGTGACTTACCTGGAAAAAAAAAAAAAGTTATCATAACGTGTTTGTTTGTTCCAGATACCTAGCATCTGGATGCTCCTTCAGAGAACTAAATCATTCATTTCGCATTGGACACACAACTATTCGAGAAATTGTACTTGAGGTCTGCGTCGCCATATGGCAAAATATAAAAGACATTGCCTTTCCACAGCTCAATAGAGACAAATGGCTAGAAATAAGTGAAGGATTCAGGAAGAGTTCGCAGTTTCCTAACTGTATTGGAGCTGTGGACGGAAAGCACATAAGAGTCATTCAGCCGACCCATACAGGGTCACTATATTATAACTACAAAAACTATTTCTCTATTGTGCTGATGGCTATATGCGATGCCAACTACAAATTTATATGCATAGACGTCGGCGCATATGGAAAATGCAGCGATTCATCGGTATTCAAGAACTCCCATTTTTATGTAAAACTTACAAATAATAATTTAGACATACCAGACAAAAGACCGATAACTGAAACAGGTGTGCCTCTGCCTTTTGTTATAGTTGGCGATGAAGCATTCTCTTTGTCAGAAAATATAATAAGACCATATGCCGGAAGAAATTTGACAGACAAGAAAATAATTTTTAACTACCGCCTTTCCCGTGCACGCCGGTACATAGAATGTACTTTCGGGATACTAGCCAACAAGTGGCGAATTTTTCATCGTCCTCTTGATGTACACAGAGAATTTGCTGTTGCAATCATAAAAGCATGTTGCGTCCTTCACAACTACGTACGGGAGCGAGATGGGTACAAATTCGAAGACACCTTGTATATTCCTCCGACTATTGAAGAAATACCTCCCTGCCAGCCGTCAAGAGGAAATAGAACATCTACTCAAAACAGAGATCTATTTGCTGACTACTTCGTGGGTGAAGGACAACTCCCGTGGCAAAATCGAGTAGCTTTGAGAACACAATAAAATAAACATTACTTACCGAGTTCGTTTTTTTCAGTTGTACTTAAGTTTTCATTTCCAAATATTTCAATTATTTCTTCCCACATTATCCTTTTTATATCTCGGTTGGCATAGTCTTCACAGGACATGTCCCACAACGCCCTCCTCGTCTCGATTTCTGTTATAAATCTTTCCGTGTCGAAAGACATCGCGATAATTACAAATCACGCTGTAACTCTACAACACGTGCGGCCGCCACGGCTAGTGCGCGCACACTGGTGATTTTACTACAATACTATAGATCTCAGTGGCCGCAGCGACCAGCGACTGAACACTGGCCGCAAACGCGCCGCTCCGATCTCGCTGGCCGCTGCGGCTGAGTGTGGCCACTGGTCGCGTGCGACCAGGTGCGCGCGCTCTGTGGCGATTTCATACTAAGGTATCTATCTCGATGGCCGCCGCGACCTGGCCGCTGCGGCCAAGCCGCTAGTGCGCTATTGCTCTTACTGTGGGGTCGGGCTGCTAACATTGAATCCATTTTCATTTTGCAAAAGAGAGCTGTCAGGGCCATTTACAATCTACGTCGTTGCGATTCTCTTACGGAACTATTTAAAAGGATTAATATTATTATTATGACGGTACCTTGCCAATTCAATTAAGAAAATATTATGTATGTAAGATAAAATCTACATCTATTTAATAAAATATGTGATAGACATAATTTTAATACTAGAAATAAAGATAAAATAGATCAACCATTTTTTAGATTATTTAAAGTACTGTGGTACAAGGTACTGTGTTAAATGTTACAACAAAATACCTTGTGATATATTGCAATTAAATGAAAGAAAATTTAAAACTGTAGGAGATGTTACTCGATGACGTCACACGAACGATGAAAACACGTAGCTGATTTTCAGGCGTTTATTTTACGTTAAACAAAATAGGACAAATGCCTGCCACCTTTTCCCAGAAAGGACGAAGGAGGGAAGCTGGGGTCCTCTAGACCAAAAATGACAATAAGTCTTGAATATAATATTTAACTTAATAGCGGAGTCCCATGTAACTATTCCAATTAGGACGTAGTTCATGAATGCACCACTAGTTCAGTCTCACAAAATACGAATATTCTAGTGGAGGTCATTAACTCGCGGAGGATCTTGACACCGCGATTCAGAAAAGTGACGTCACGCGACAGCGGCATCTAGTGTCGAGGTGCGGCGTTTTGTTGTGTCTCTCTTACATAATAGGTGGCGGTAGAGGATTGAAAGTAGGTTTGATACAATCTCCCCCTCAGTCCTCAAAGACGTCTCGGCGTGAAGGACTGGATAATGGGTGGTTATTGTTTCTTAGGACGTCCACGTCCTCGTTTGGTTCCAGGTAAAAGCCTGCTGGCGGCAATCTCCTTTCTAGGACGTCCTCTTCCTCTAAGTGGCTGCACGGGTTCTGGAACTGTTTCATGGTTTCCAGCTTTATATGGAGTCAAAGCGGAAACATGATAAACTCCAATTTAGTTAGTAGGATCATTTGGAGAAGCTACTTAAGAGGCAGGACCATGTGTATTTAGGATGAGATATGGTCCATCTCTACGAGGCGCAAATTTTGCGGTTATACCTTGAGCTCCCCTGCTAATGGGATGTAGGTTGACAAGTACCAAGTCCCCGGCTTGATACTGTGGATGTTCACGCCTATGCTTATCAACATATGCTTTGCGTGACTCCTCCTTCATTTCTTGCACTTCTCTTGCCTTGATTAAGGTTTCCGCTAGTTGCACAAGTTTCGGAGTTATCTCTGGTATTATATTTTCAGAATTTACTATGTTTCGGAAATCAACCTCATTATCTCGTGGAGACCTTATTTCTCTTCCGAACGTCAAGTACGCCGGGGTTTTACCTGTTGTAGAACCGTTAGTACTGTTCATAGCAAAACGAATCACCGGCAAAAGCTCTGACCATTTATTGTGTTTCCCTCCTTGTACCATTATAGCCAACTGTGTCTTTAAGTCTCGATTCTTGCGTTCCACCGAAGTTAGCTTCAGGGTGATACACCGGGGTATAGTGGTGCTTTATGTTCAGACTATACATAACTTGTTGCATTACAGCACTCACGAACTGAGTACCATTATCGCTTATTACTCGTCGTGGCACCCCATATCATAGGAAAACTTCGTTGATCAGGGTTATGGCACAGTTTTCAGTGGTAGCGGTAGCTAAAGCGAAAAGCTCCACCCATCGGGTAGCTACATCCTCAACGATTAGTATCCAAGTCTTTTCATCTTCAGTTTGCGGTAGAGGTCCAAACAGATCAAAAGAAACTACTTCAAATCGTTGGCTCATAGTTGTGGTTTGAAGTAAGCCAGCCGGTTTCTGATTAGAGGGTTTATAACGTTGGCACTCCAAACAGTTCTTCACATAGCTTGCAACATAGCTGCGCATACCACTCCAATAGTATCTATTGGCTATTGTGACTGTACCTAACGGACCCCAGTCTGATAAAAAAATCGTTTTTCCTAATTATGCTAATATTAGTGTTAAGATTGGCTTTCCTTCGAGGGAAAGGGAACACGCCCCCCCGGCCGCGTGTTCCTGTAGGGCTCGTCACCAAACTTGGACAGCCTCCCACCATTATAAGAAATGAATTCCCATAAACTAAACTGCCTTGTCCCGACTTAGAAAGCTAGGGGATAAGGAGGGACACAAGGTGATGTTAATAATGGGAATTCACAGTTAGGAAACATAAGTATTATAATTATAAATATGTGAAGCTAAGAAGACGAGAGGGTATGCAAAAGTATAGAATATGATTAAGTATTATAAATGTCGTAACACCGACGTCTCACTTCTCGCAGGTGAGCGCTAATATCTGCAATAGTCTTGATAATATGAAGGGGGTAAAGGGATCGTCACGCTTGCACATACATTAATCATTTATAGCTACGTTAATTTGTGTTTATAATGTACCCACTTTAGTGAGACCGGGAACCGTTTTACAACGTCTGCCTCATTATACGTGTCCTGCTAGACCTAACGCATAGAACCTCTGCGGACACTATACGATTCTAAAAGGACACGTTTCCTATGCACTAAATAAATGTCTTCCCCAATCCTAAAGACAGAGTACTGCGAAGTCCAACTGCCATTGAGGGAGACAAGTTTTGAGTAGCTCTAAACGAGTACTAATGTTATTACTCACGCGACCTGGCCCCTTTTTACTAAGGTAATAGAAAACTAGTACAAGCGTACCGTAGACTCAGTCTGTAGCAAAACTCATTGCGATCGTACTACCAAGTACGATCGCAATGAGTTTTGCTACAGACTGAAAACACCGAAGTGGTATTTCGTCACTTCACATTTCTTTAACCTTCCCCATTGAGAGAATGCAGTGCGGTTTTCACCGCAAAAGCATCCATATTGTCGTGTCTCTATAAATAGTGTCGATTTAGTAAATGGCATACCATAGCCGGTTGTAGATTTTTATCGAGATACGGTCCCTAGCGTTCTTAGAACGACTACCAAATCGGTTTGTGATTATGTATGAAGCCTACCCCCACTACCATAAATGCGCATATACCAAGCCTCACGCAAAGTGTTCTGTGGCCAGACCTTTTTGGAAGCAGAAATCATCACTAACGTTTGATTGCTTTATAACGTAATTCGAGATCGGCTTTATAGCCTAGTTTGGTTTACATGAACTGTGTGTTTACGGTTCTGCCTTCCATATGTGGTGCGTCAGATAAGGTTCAACAGTCGTCAAGAGTCAGGAGCGTTGGTGGGCGGATCTCTTCAAAACAATATTCTTGACAAAAATAATTAAGATTTTCTAAACCTCGTGGCAGAGCTTCTATTTAAGGCCAGATGTACAGATATATCAAATATATAGTATGTTGTAATGAAGGCACCCCAAGCAGACCATTAATTTTGGATATTTTTCAAAATCATTAAAAAACGTTGTTGCTGATAATGTCACATTGTGAGAATAATGACGTTAATGTAAAAAATAATGACGCAATGTTGCCGACAATGATCTGAATACGTATTATTAATATGGAGATGAATTTACATGTGACTACTATACTATTTTAGGTATTAATTTGTTATGATATGAACAAGGAAAATAAAATACAGTATTATACATACAAATTTAATATACAAACAAATTTAAATCCTCTTAATAATATTGATTCTTTGGTGTCCTGATTGGATATTCTGACGATAAAATATTTTAATGAAATAAAAAACGCTTGACTTACGCTATACATAAACATTAAAAAAAAACAGACTTAGAGAGACCATAAATTATACTTAAATACGTTTGAAGCCACTAAACTAAACCCTGATTGTATCTAAAAATGCTATTTAATCTCCTAAAAGACTTCAACGGTCTCTAAACTAATCAGACTTTTATCCTCTGATAAACCCTTATTAGAATCTTAACAATAATATTTTTTTTACAAAACATTTAAATTAACATTTGGCAAAAACAGCTTCTAAAGCAAAAGGTAACTAAAATAATTTTATATAATAAGCTCCTTATTTAACAACGATAACCACAAAACAATTGAATCTTAAAAACGATATTCTAATAACAGTTTTATAAGAAGGCAATGATTAACAAAAGAATTAAACCAATTTTGCTCAGAAATGTCCCTCTCCTACAATGCCCTGACAATTCAATCATCAAAACTTACACTATTATTGATTATGATAACAATTACAAGACTTAATTTTCCTTCATTGTTGTTTAATTTTTTTCGGGTTATTATTTGATTTTGTTATTTTATATGTTTTTTTTGTGGACGTCTTATCTGTCGGTGGAGATTTCTGCGTGTTAAGCACATTCAGTGAAATATCCGACAATATAACCACGTTTTTGTTCATAACCCTTGAGGTCGAAGGTTCTGATTGAAATAGAGTTTCAGCTTTTTCTACATTTTTTGGCGCAGCATTGAAATTGGCATGGTGCCCAAGATGATGTCCGTGAACACAGATTTGTGAAGCGGAGCATTCAAAGCAACTCATTGTTCTCATGGTTAACTTTTTTGTTGATTTCTCCCACAACACCTGGTGCACGGAAAATTAGCCTTGGGCATTGTCGTTCACTTAATGGATCTGGTTCATCAAATCTCGTTCCGTGAAGTGAACTCGTTCCGCTAACTCGTTCCACAGTTCATTTCGCTCCTTGACTTGGTAGGTTGTATAGTACAGTACTACTGATTCAGAGAGCGAAATGAACTGTGGCATAGACATGTTTTCGACAGAGTCCGGATTTGGAACTTGTTTAGCTATTCGTTCATAAACTGTGAACTATAACAATAAGATACGTCACCTATGAAATTCAGTTATTAAATAGCTTCGATTTCCCTTCATACTTTTTTCAGGCTTAGGACTGACACTTAAAGTGACTAATATGAATTAATATTGAACCTACTTTTAATTTTAAAAAGCGTATTTAAAAATCAACTCTAATTACTTATTTTTTGTTTTCAGGCTTCTTATTTTTATGTCTTCTCTAATCACATGTTTCCATGCAAACACAGCAATTGTGATACCTTTTCAGGCTTCAACAATGAACGACGTGCTCTTAAAATATCGCCAGCCTTTGAAAAGATTCTTTCGCATGGCACGGAGGTAGCGGGTATACATAGTCTTTTTAACATACGAGGGCGGGTCAATAAGTCCGTGACTTTTGGAATAAAACACAGTTTTTTTGATAAAAAATAATTTTATTTTTCAACGTAGTCTCCCTTGAGCTCTATACACTTTGTCCAACGCTTCTCCAATTTTTTTATCCCTTCCAAAAAAAATGATTTGTCGAGGTCCTCAAAATA
Source organism: Griposia aprilina (assembly GCA_916610205.1). NCBI lineage: Eukaryota > Metazoa > Arthropoda > Insecta > Lepidoptera > Noctuidae > Griposia > Griposia aprilina. The sequence goes on along the minus strand of OU744285.1, from coordinate 3,720,732 downwards.
GGCCTTTGTTTGCGAGATGACTTCATCATTGGAGTCAAATCTTTTTCCACCAAGCCATTTCTTCAGGTTTGGGAACAAGAAGTAGTCGCTCGGAGCCAAATCTGGAGAATAGGGCGGATGAGGGAGCAATTCATAGCCCAATTCATGGATTTTTGCCATGGCAACTGCACATGTGTGCACCCTTGCATTGTCTTGGTGGAAAAGAACTTTTTTCTTGGCCAAATGAGGTCGTTTTTTTTTCAAATCGTCATTGAATCGGTCCAATAAGTTGGCATAATATTCCCCATTGATTGTTCTTCCCTTTTGAAGGTAGTCAATGTGGATTATCCCGCGTGCATCCCAAAAAACAGTCGCCATAACTTTATTGGCTGACAAACCCACCTTGGCCTTCTTCGGCGCCGATTCACCCTTAGAAACCCACTGTTTTGACTGTTGTTTGGTCTCTGGTGTGTTGTGATGGATCCATGTTTCGTCCACGGTTACAAAACGGCGCAAAAACTCCTCCATATTGCGATTAAACAACGCCAAACCTTCCTGTGAAGTTGTTACACGATTGCGTTTGTGGTCGACTGTGAGCAAACGCGGCACCCATCTTGCGGAAAGCTTTCTCATGCCCAAGTGATCATTCAAAATTGAAACCACTGAGCCATGCGAGATCCCTACGGCTTCCACAATCTCTCGCACTTTCAATCTTCGGTCGGCCAACACCATATCGTGAATTTTTTCGATTGTTTCGGGTGTAGAGACCTCAACTGGGCGTCCAGGACGTTCGGCATCTTCAGTGCTTGTACGGCCACAACGAAATTCAGTAAACCACTTTTTTACCATTGAAATCGATGGTGCAGAGTCCCCATAGTATTTATCAAGCTTAGCCTTGGTCTCGGTAATGGTTTTTTTTCGCAAGAAATAATGCTTAATAAGCACACGAAATTCACTTTTTTCCATTTTCTCCTCAAATTAGTGAGTATTCTGATAAAAATAGCTGTCAAACACAAACTAACTGACGCAGCAAGTTTAAATTTTGACAGGAGTCAACTGACAGATGCCTGTTGACAGGAGCAGTGTTGCTGTTTCAGTAAAGAGGTCAGAAATTCAAAAAGTCACGGACTTATTGACCCGCCCTCGTATGTTGGTACAAATTCGGATAGACATTTCTGCGGTCGTACCACCATTTCAATGGATCTGATTTTCGAGGTATTAAATCTTCTTTCAAATATCGGTCCACTTCAATACTGGCTTGAGCTGTAGAGTTTTGTGGTACCGTTTTCTTAATTTCTTTATCGATGTCGGACCAAAGATCATCATTTACTTCGGTGATATTAACGGGGTGACAGGATTGGGAAACATTATCATCACTAGCAACAGTGACGCTGGCGATAGCAGTTGTTCTTCTTCTAATTTCACTCACCGCGTTTTCATATTTAGTAATAGAGTTAAATCCGATCTTTTTGAACCTGGGATCAAGAACCGTGGCTTCAGAGTGTAAAACTGAAGACTCGATGTCACCAAATCTCTTATAAATTTCAACATGAAGTATTTTAATTATTTGTTGTACTGGTTCCAAATATGTTGAAATTACTGGAGGTGCATGATGTTTTGTAATGTGGTTTATCATAATTTTGCAGTAAACAATTACCTTAGATAAAGTAACTGCTTTCTCAGCAGAAATTTCTGTTGTTATGTCATTGAATGGTTTTAAAATTGGCAGTATTTGTTCAATACTTACAAATTCTTCAGAACTTATTAATAAGTCACTCCTTAGCGAAAATGTCGCTGAGACAACGGCTTCCTTAATTTTTATTAAACGGTCCAACATTTGGAACGTGGAATTCCAGCGAGTTTCAACATCCTGTTTTAACATTAATTCTGGAATGTTTAACTGTTTTTGGACTTCAATCAATTTATATTTAGCTACAGTGCTCCTTTTGTAAAATTCAACAATTTTTTTAACTTTTTCAATTATAGGTAAGATCTCTCCTAAACCTTTCCTAACCACTAGATTGATTTGGTGTGCGAAACATCCAACATGCCTCCACCCACCTAAACGTATTGCGGCAGTTATGTTTGCCGCATTATCCGACACCACTGCACTTACTTTATAATCTATGTCCCAGCGCCGAAAACAATCTTTCAAAAATTCAGATAAGTTTTCACTAGTGTGTCTGTCTCCATATTGTACACACTCTAACAGATATGAAGACAGCTCCATATCTTCATTTAAATAGTGGGCTGTCACTGCAATGTAACTATCTTTTGTGTAGTCTGATGTCCAACCATCAGTTGTTACAGAAACTGCTTTTTTTTAATAATAATAATAATAATAATAATAATATCTTTATTTGTATAGAATGCAGGTGTTACAATAATGGTGTTAGTTTCAGAAATATTCCCAGTACATTCTGCCTGTTGGCATACAAACATATAGTGGTTAACTTACAGATAATTTAGAAACTAGGTAAGTACAAGTTTACTTAAATTCAAAATGACAAACATGGATCAGCTAAGTCTAAGATTATTTACATAATATATGAGTTAAAGTGAAGCAATATTACAATTCATCATTTAGAAAATGGGTAACAGAGTAATAACATTTCTCTGTCAGCAACAACGACAGTAGTTTCTTGAATTTTATTAAGGGCTGATCTTTAATACAATTTGGCAATTTGTTAAAGATAATAGGTGCCATACCCATAACGTTTTTTTTAAGCAAAGCAGTGTTATATCTACCAGTACACAACAGACTCTGATATTTTGATCTCATGGCAGTAGATCGCATCCTCGTATCATTTAATGCAGGAAATAGATGCTTGTTAGTTCTAACGAATATAGATACTTCGAGAATGTAAAGACTAGGAAAAGTTAGTATTTTGTGTTTCTTGAAAAAAGGAATGCAACTATCTGTAACCTTGAGATTGAAAATGGATCTTATGCACCGTTTTTGGGCTTTAAATATAGACTCCCTTTCGGAACAATTACCCCAGAACACTACACCAAACCTTAGAACAGAGACCACCAAACCGTGATATGCAATCATTAATGTATCAATGTTTACTTTCTTGGACAGATTGTAGAGAGCATACGCAGATGTGCTTAATCTTTTGCAGACTTCTTCAGCCTGCGGTTTCCAAGTTAATTTACTGTCAATCAATATACCCAGGAATTTAGCCACAGTAACGCTATCAATAGTTTGTCCTTCATAATTAATTTTTAGATTTAAAGGGAGAATTTTTTGATAGAATTGCATTATATTTGTTTTATTGAGGTTTATGATAAGATTATTATCTTTGAGCCAGTTTATTATTAATTTTAGAGAGTTATTTATTTCATCTTCATATAGCTCTTTCTTGAGGCAGTCTATTAGGATCGTACTATCATCGGCAAATAACACACAAGGGTAAGGGATGTGTCGGGGCAGATCATTTATATACAGCAAGAATAATAGTGGCCCTAGAACGCTGCCCTGCGGAACGCCATATTTTATTTTCCTAGGACCAGATAAATATTTAACCTCACGTTTAGATTTGACACATATTTTAGAGATTTCTGTATATTGGAGACGTCCACTTAGATACGATTTTATTAGACGTAGAGCATTCCCTCGTATGCCGTAAGCATCAAGTTTGACCAAAAGCGTTTCATGGTTAACGTAATCAAAAGCTTTGGTCATATCGGTAAAAATCGCACAAATTGGTATTTTTTTATCCACATTAACCATTATTTTATTTATTAGGTCGTATATGGCCATATTTATATTTTTACTTTTACGAAAACCTTTTTGTTCCTCACATAATATATTATATTTTGACAGAAATGAAAGAAATGACTCGTAAATTACTTTTTCAAAGATTTTGGAAAATATGGGGATTAAAGCTACTGGCCTAAAGTTAGCCATGTCTTCTTTATTGTTCTTTTTATGGAGTGGTTTAACTATTGTGGTTTTAAGGCTATCGGGGAATGTTCCAGCGAATATGCTTGCGTTAATAATGTGGCTTAGAGGGTTAGCTATAATAGAACAGACAAATTTTATAACGTTTGTTGAAATGCCGTCATATCCATAACTCTTCTTGTTCTTTAATGATTTGATCACCCTTGTAATGTCTTGAGGGACAACAGGGGCCATAAAAATAGAATGAGGGTTATACGTTATTCTTACAGTATTTTTAGTAGTGTTTATGGGTGGATCTGAAATTTGATCAATATAGAAATCGTTGAATGATTGAGCTATTTCATTAGGGTCAGTTAATATTAAATCATGTTTCTTTATTCTTGTTATGGGTTCACTTATGGATTTTGTACTATTTATTATTTGCCAGGATGTTTTAGATTTATTTTTGGAATTTTTAATTAGAAAGTTGTTTTGTGCTTTTTGGGTCAGCTTGATAATTTTTTTAAATTTTTTTGAGTACGCTTTAAATGTCGTTTTATTTTCACTAGTAGGATTAAGTCTTTGTTTCCAAAGTAATTGGCGTTGTTTTTTACTGCAGATTCTAATACCTCTAGATACCCATTTGATCTTTTTTTCAGATCTTAATATGACTGTTTTGAAGGGGAAGCATAGATCATACAAGAGTTGAAATATTTCTAAAAAGTTGTCATAGGCTTCATTTGGATCCTCTGTGCTATATATATCTGTAAACGATAAGTTTTGGAGATGACTTCTAAAGATAATTAAATTTTCCTCAGATATGTCTCGTCTTGATGTTTTCCATGTTTTAATTTGACTAAACTTATTAACTTTCATTGTAAATATTTGAGCCGTATGATCGGATAATCCGAAGTCTATTATTTCGCTTTGGCAGCTTTGTTTTGAATTGTGTGCAAAATTATCTAAGCAAGTTCCACTACGAGGTCTGGTCGGTTTATTTATTTCTAGCTTCAAATTATAGTTCATCAGAAAACATTCAAAATCCATGCTAATTCTGTTCTTTTTCAGAATATCTATATTAAAATCTCCGCACATGATTATTTTTTTGTTTGGTTTGGAAATCTTTTTAAGTATAATATCTAGGCTTTCATAGAATTGGTGTAGATTAGTGATTTTTGGTGGTCTATACACACATAAGATTGTAAGTTTTTGTGAAGGTAATTCAATTGCGCAACATTCTATAATTCCTGTTACCGAATGTCTCACAATGTCAGGCAGGTCTTTAAATTCGATGCCTTTTTTAACTAAAATACAGGCTCCACCGCGCTTAATGTTTTGTCTAGCATAACACGCCGCTAGCTTATAATTTGGTATATGTAAAAGTTTCTCTTGGCCCGACATTATGAAATGCTCGGTTATACATATAACATCTAAATTAATTTGTTTACTTAACAGTTCCTGTATATAAATAACCAGTAAATCGGATTTGCTTATGAGACCGGCTATATTTTGATGCATTATATTTAAATGATTAAAGAAAAAAATCGCATCGTGGAGACGACATGCTTGTTTGATTGTCAGCCATGTTTTCTTGTTTAGAAAATGAATTATATTCAGCTATAGTTACCGACAGATTATGAAACATATTTCGCATACCACGATCGTTAATTTTTCTGCTTAACTTAGAGAACATTGTAAAATCGTAACACAAGTCTAAATTAGAATCAAACGCCGTTGCATAGTTGTACGTCTGCAAGTCTAAATGAAGTAGATTATTAAAGGTCTCTATGCGCCAGTTAAACAAAGTTGAATGATCACTTAATTTGAAAGTAGGAACACATATTACAATATTCGTGTGCTGTATTTTCTGCAATTTTTCTCTCAGTTTTATAATTATATCCACATAGTTTTCAGTTTTATGGAAGTCTTTTTCTCCAATTAAAATAATGCAAAAATCATTTAATGTATATTCTATTAATTTATTCTCCAAGTTGTTGATAAGCTGCTCCGTGCCACAATTCGGTGAAACATAATGACAGAATTCATATTTTTGAAATGTATTCTCGGCTATAGACAAAATCTTGTTATGTTTATTTGCACTCACAATACATAGCTTATCTTTGGTGTTTTTAGGCTTCATTGGCAGTTCAGCTTCTTGGGATTGAAGTGCCTCAGAGTGTCTATTTTGTACAGGGTGCTTATCTTTGGTTGCTGGTGACTGAGAAGTAGTGTCAATTTCTGGAGGAGTAGTAGGAACTTTTGCACATGACTTTGACAGTATGTTTTTTGTTTTTTTCTTTGGAGTAACGGTTATCTCAGATGTTAATTTACTTGTAGCTTGTTTCATTATCTTGTGCTTTGCATCTAAATTTTTAATTTCTTGTTTTAACTTCATGTTTTCTAATGATAAGTTATTGATTTCTTCGTGAGCTGCGCTGAGTTGTAGTTTAACATTTTGTAGTTCATTTTTAATCTGCAAGATTTCTTCGTCGCTTTCATCATCAGATATATTAGGAGGTAGGCTACTAGATGTGCCATCTAGCGGTGAGTTCGCAAAGTTATTGAGCGTACTTTCGTTTATTGTGTCGTTTGACAGTGATGTGGCACGTTTCCTCATCCGAAACGTAATGTTTTCTAAGAATTCCATTTTGCTGCAGATATAGGTCGAATTATTAGTGTTCTTATTTTAAACAGCCACTTTATCGACTTTTTTATTTTTATTATTGACTAAAACCAATTTATATATTTTGGTAAGTCACAAAAAGACATGCAGAATGCGAGGCGCGAACTTACGACCTCATACTTGGCAGGCCGTGCACTCTATCAATGTACTAAACTGACTCTATATGATATGGTGAAATTAGTATTCTGTTGGATATCAAATTGGAAAAGTTCGTTAGATGCGTCTTAATTTGAATTCAAAATGTTTGTATGCGCGCGCAATTATGCATAGTTTGACAAGTTCAATTATTTTTTCTCACCAAATTAACACTTGATGGCACTTTATTAACACTTGATTGGCACTTTTGTACGTACATTGTAACATTTACACATTGTTATTGTGTTATAGCATAGTTTTTGATATTATTGAATTGACGGTTGGTCTAAAATTGTTGTTTGGAATTCCGATTATTTTTGTTTATCACTGCTTTGGCAGAGGCAAGCTTGCTCTTCATCAACTCTACGGTCTCATTATAAATTTTTGGAATCAAACTTTTTGAGAGCGTTTTCCTAGCAGGTAAACTGTAGCCTGGAGTTTGAGACACCATTTGTAATAATATTTTAAACTCTGGTTCGTCAACGACACGTAGAGAATGTTGGCCTTTCGATATCCACTTCACCAATTGCTTATCTATAACCTGCGATCTTTGTACGGAAATAGGTCTTTTTCTGATGATAAAATCAGTAATATTTTGTTGCGATGGTTGTTGCGATGTTTGTTGCGATGTTTGTTGTTGGTCAGCAGAAGTTGATGGGTCAGTATTAGATCTTAAAGTATTTATTTCAACTTGCCGTTCCAAAACGATAGGTATTGTAGGATGTTTCCTGGTCATATGGCGCGACAAATTACTTGTATTTCCAGACGTAATACTTAATTTTGCACTGCAATAATCACATGTTGCTTTTTTTGGTTCTATTTCCTTAAAATGTCCCCAAATATCACTACGTTTACGTTTAGAAGTCATTTTATATTTTAAAAACAAAAAGTAGGCACAATAGGAAGATGTCACTCACTCAACGCAATTCGACTCTCTAACTAATTTAAAAAATACGACCTCATAACGTAAACAAAGTTGCATAAAATAGAATGTCAATCTAAAATAAACTTATTGCTTTATGAAATAGAGACCAAAATAGTTAACGTCTCTAGAATATCGAATACTAAGAAAGCTAAACAATAATTTTCAGTGTGTGTAAATGTAAATGCGATAACGAATCAGATCTTGCTAAGTGCATGTGGTGAGTTGAGTTGGTGACGTATACAACAAAGGGCTCTCGTTCCTACCTACACACACAGACGCGGGCTTAGACTAGAGACGCGGGATAATAATGAGCCGGTGAACTGTGGAACGATAATGCCGCAGAGTACTGAACGAGTTCAGTTCGTTCACTGTGTTTGAGTAGTTCATTGGAACGAATCGCTCCGGAGTTACTCAAGTCTACGGAAAATGTGCCCTTAAAGGGTTTGATGTTATTGGGAATCAAGTTACTTTTTTGTATTATATCTTGTTCTTCAATTTTTTTAACAATAATATTGAGCTGTTCGTTTTCGACGCGTCCCTTAATCAGATTATAGAATTGATCGAATGTACCCATATCTTCACCGTAGAGAACCATTTGATCCGCTGTTCTTTTTAATGTAGCTCCAACACCATCTGGGGGACCCTTGCCGTGGCCGGCCTCAGAGTAGTTCCACGTGATTTTATTTAACTCCGAGAAATCGTTATAAATTTGGGTGATTATGTAGAACATGGTCTTATTTCTATATTGCGATGATTGTGAGTCCGACAAAAAATGGATTGTGTCAATTAAGGGGTTCAATCTCATTACTTCTTCTATTAAAGGCACCAGATGAGCCCATATCGATGGAGCGTTGTGCGTTAAACAATCACTTATTGTACATATTGATGTAGGGGTTACAGTTCCAGTATCAAAATTATGGGCATATGCAACAGCAGTGTGTAACGAAACCTGTTGTCTGCTGCCACCGAAGTGAAAAGACTGTACTTCTTCGGCATATTTCAAAGCGTAATTTTCGGAGAAGTCTACATGAATCAGACATTCTTGAATGTTCAGGTTTTCTTTTAGATTTTTGATAGTTTTGTATTGGCCAACAATTTTGTAAATGTGCTGAAGAAATATTATTAAATCATGCTCCAGCTTTGCAACAGCTTCCGTAAAACGGCTTGTTTCAGTCTTTTTCTCCGAAATTACTTGCTTTTTCGTTGTGCCGTTTTTAAGAATTATATTTTTAGTTACCTTGACCCATTGAAAATAAGTTACGTTTTTATTTTTAAAAGCATTATTGTAATCTAGATGATTACTTCTGCAGGCGTCACACTTTCTTTGCAAGCAATTAGTGTTCCTAGAATCACAGCATAATTTAGAAAGCACCTGGTTGCTGTTTTTCTCATTTATTATTAAAGCTTTATTCAAACTGGTTATAAGTAATTCCATATTAACATGGACAGCACACTGACATGTTTCTCTATTATTATTTTTTGGAAAAAGCACCCAAAACGGTCGCAGTTTACAAAAAAATTAGTAACTTACTCTTAATTTTGTTTCTGAACAGAATTTTTTATAAAGATCTTTTAGAGGTAGGCATAAATATCTTTTTTGTTGGCGAACTTTATTCCGTGTGATAAATTCCTTTTTACCAGCGGTAATAACACTGTTTGCGTCATCTGTGTAAAACTTTATTATGCGTTCCATCATAGGAGTTTCCTTTTCGTCTGATTTATTGCTATTGTCACTCTCTGATTGCGACTCTTCATTCAAATCTTGACGGCTGGTCTCTGCCTGCATCTTTTTCAATTTTATCTTAAGTCTCTGGATATATTTACGTTGTGATTTGAGTTTTTTTTGGTATGCTGCTATGATTCGCAGTATTTTTTTTCGTTTTTTCAGCTCTGCGTAACGAACCTTTCTGACTTCTGCTCGAATGTGTGGGCAACGGTGCAAAGGATCATCAACTTTGTTAATGTTGGCTTCAGTATCTAGGATACTTGAGCCGTTGTCATCAGCAACAGCTTGGATATTAATCGTTTGAAATAATAGCTCCTTCCCTATGGTAGATTTTTCTGTTTTCTTTTGACGATATCTATAGAAAATTTAAACATATATTTAAATACAACATCTACATAATTATGAAAACGCTTACTTTAATACAGGATCAAATTGTAAACGTAAAGAAAATAAATAAAAACGTCAAAATAATTTTTACCTTTTAGAATTTTCTCTCCACTTTTTTCTTTGTTCTCTTTGTTCGCGAGACGATTTTTCTTTCTTTGTTTCTTTTTGTTTTAGGTATCGTTCTCTTCGCTTTCTTCTTTCTATTTCTAGTAATTCTGGGTCGTTTTTTATATCAATATACCGCCGTCTTTTGCACATTTTTTGAGCCAGCCTTCTTCTAGACAGAGCTTCTTCTTCTTTTTTTTTTGATTTAGGGGGCATTTTCGGTTGTAGGGCTTAATTTATTTTAACATAAGAATCTGTAAAGACAATAAAAACTCATTAAACTAGTTTTGAGGTATATGTAAAAACGTTACGCAATTGTTGAAATTTTTGGAAATTTCTATTGATCAGCAATGTAGATACAGTCAATCGTGTGTATATCGATTTGAGCTCTTCGACTGTCTAGTCGAAGAGCTCAAATCGATATACACACGATTCTATTGTCAAGATTAGAACGGGTGTAGATAAGTTTGACCTCTACGACTGCTCGTCTACTTCTACTGCTGACTGTACCTACCTAATTATGTCATAATCATCATCATCTCAGCCGAAAGACGTCCACTGCCTAACCAAAGATCGCCATGAGGACATGGGAACATTTTGGAAAAGGAACATAGTGAAGGGATAACAGTTCTACTTGCAAACTACACTACTAAAACTACGATTAAACTAACTACTATTCGTACTTCTTTTCATATTTAAAACTTACTGAGTCAGCAGTACCTACTTATAAATTTCTGTCATTCCATTTATCAACTATTATCGTCCCACTATCCTTTACGTACTGGTACATATTTTGTATCTGCACCGGACTGTTACCCTCTAGTTCAATTTGAACACTTTCGTATCTAAACTCATTGTTTATATTGTAGCTACTATATAATTTCAAATTTTGCTGGTCTTCACAGAGTGCCTTACACACACCACTTTGATATGTTGCAATTATACATGCGAAATCTTCTAAAATATTAGTGAACCGATTAACGTTCACACTATATCTATTGGTGTCTATTACTAAGACATAATATGTCAGCTTCATTTTTCGGCTAAAATGACAATAAATTTCAAATAAACGTTATGCAAACAAAAACCTCGAAACAAACAATAGCCATGCAGACAGATAAAATAAATAAAATAACGCTTCAATATAAATTTGTTAAAAAATAAAAGAAAAAGTGTATTTTTCCGAAATTGCCAAAAAATATGGCTACTTCCCATTTGGTAAACTTCCCATTTCGTAAACCTCAAACTGTACCTACTAAAAAGTTGCGTTTGGTAAACATTATACATTTCATACATTTAGTCCCATTTCGAAAACATTTCAATATTTTTTTGTGTTATATCCCATTTGGTAAACTTTCAGATGAAATGGGTACAGTCAAGTAAAAAAAGAAAAACGAAACTAATGATAACATTGTCATTTATTTTGTTAAATATTTTTAATCACAGGTACAATAGTCGGATTATGTGTACGTATGCCATTTACACATATTGATATTTAAAAACAGAAATAAAAAGTGGGGTGTACAAATAACTTTCAAAAAATTTAAGAAAAATCACAGTTCGATTTGACTATTTCGATGACAAGTTTTATTTTTTTAATAACATAAGTCAATCTAGATGCGAAATCAACTTATATAAAAAAACAATAATCACAGATTTGGTACTATCTTTTTATGTTAATGTACATTAACATAAAAAAATACATACGAAATCAACTACTTATAAAATATAAAAATAAACAGTCACTGATTTGGTACGTTAACGTAAAAAAATACATACTAAATCAACTATAAAATATAAAAACAATAATAATCACAGATTTGGTACAATAACATAAAAAATACATGCAAAATCAACTTTTAAATATAAAAACAAATAATAATCACAGATTTGGTACATTAACATTAAAAATTACACACAAAATCAACTATAAAATATAATCACAGATTTGGAATATTAACATAAAAAATTTACTACCTACACTACAAAGTTAAAAATCAATAAATAAATTATAAAGTGATACAAGCAATTCTTGATAATTCGTTCAAACAATTTTCCAATGATATTTTTCCACTTTTGTAATCGCCGAGAATATTGTTAATTCGTATATCATTTTGGATAGATTTTTTTCTTCGTTTTGATATACTTTCTCCATTATTATAAAAGCTGTAAAAAATTGTTATGATTAATTAAAGTAATAATGTATAATTTTTATCATATGTGTCGCCTAAAAATACAGGTCATTGAAACAAAAATATGTACCTTTTCAGAAGATTTTCATAATGTTTAATATTGCCTGATATCGTTTCGAAAAATAAAAGAATTGATGGCCTTTTTCCAATTTCACTATTGAAACTCCAATTCCAAGATTCCATGAGGTTTGTAGTGCGGTGTCTTTGTGCGTAGCAGCACCAAATATTCATCATATCTTCATTTTCCAACCACTGATCCACAAAGTAATCATTGAATTCAGTTATAGCTTTTTCTTCAAAACTGTAACAGAATTAATTCGTTGAAGATTATGATACGAAAAACCATATATTACCTAGTTTCTAACGCATAAAAATGGCTGTAGAAAATGGCGGTAGAAGAAATATCCAGAACTAAACGCGTTCATTTCAATACTGCAAAATTAATTTACCTTTGACTCATAACGTATAGCCATCCATCGTTTATGTCTTCTTTTGGTAAATGTGCCAGAGCCATACATAGTTTGACGTGATAGTGAGATTCTTCATGTTGTAATAAGCCAAGAGATTTTGCCTTTCTTAATAGCGCTCTGCCAAAGTGAACAAAACACCCCTTAACAATTATGTTTGGAAATGTCTTTTTAATTGCATTTATTGGAGCTTTTTCGAAATCCAAGGTAATAATATCGGCTGTCCACTCTGGTAAATGAAATTTTAGTTTGTAAAACAGTCTTTCATATGTAGTTTCTTCTTTGTTTGTCAACACTGCATAAAAAAATGGTACAATATTTGTCCCAGTTTCTGTACTTCCTATGTCTCCGTGTACAACGTATAGTTGAAGAAACGGCTTTGCACAACATTTGAACGTTCCGTCCGCAAAGTAGTGACGGACGTCATTTAAATGTGCAATTGCACTCTTTGAACCAAACACAATCATTCTATTTTCACCGTCAATCTCATCAAACAATAAATTGTCTTTAAAACGGTCAGGAATCACGATTTCTGTAGAGTTAGAGTGCTGAGATTTTGTGATTCCTAGTTGTCTATTTCTGTGTCTATACAAACTGCTTTTAACTTTGTCAAAATTTGGTAATTCTTTAATAATTTCATAACCATTATCTTTCAGCTTTTTAGTACATTTCCTGTATGTAGCTGGAATCGGCTTCAGATCTTCACATATAGTTTGTTTACATTTTTCGATGGCTACTTTCACTTCATTTTTTTCAAAATTCGGAATACAAGAACTGCAGTGAGCATTTTCTCTTAATACATGGCTTCGATTTGAATTCAAAGTTACACTTGCTGAACATCCATCTTTTCTATTAACACAGCGCCACCAACTTGAGTCCTTATTATTTTTCTGTTTATAATATTGATGCCCAGCGCGTAATAAAATTTCACCGCCTCGTGTACTATTAATAATTTTTAAATTCACTGCACCACTAGAAGATCCCTCACCCGACATTGCAACGACCTTGCACTATGCATAAAACGAGTGAACTGATAAGTTAAACCCGGTAATAGATATAATTTACGTATACTTACTTATGTCTATCTCATTCACACCTTTTGTTTAAAACGATGGTAAGGACAATAAATCCCTACCTGAGAACCCGCTCGGTGCTTCTTTTGCGGGAAAAGCACGTGGTATTTTTAGTAGCATCGTGGTATTTTTACAGACTTTAATACGTTTTTTTTACTTCTTCTTGATCAGCCATTCTTTTTGATGGTCGAGATACTATCTCAAGACTGAAGCATTTAAAAATATACATCTCTAATTTAATACTAATTTGACACTGACTGTACCGTACAAAAATAACAATACTAACAAAGTTTACCAAATGGGATTAAATGTATGAAGTAACGAAATGTTTACCAAACGCAACTTTTTAGTAGGTACAGTTTGAGGTTTACGAAATGGGAAGTTTACCAAATGGGAAGTAGCCAAAAATATGTTATTGTACCAAGCTTTATGCCGAAATTAACGGAAACCAACAAAAACATGATATTTAACTATTAGGTCGAATACTAAAATCATTATCGGTAACAACCGTCATTGCTGACTCAAGACAATATCATTGTTAGCAACACGTGTCATTGTCGTCTCATGCGACGTTGCTGCAAATGATGTTGCCAATAATGACGAGTTCTAGAAAGTTCACCATTTTACAAAATAATTAGGTATATTCGTCGGAGAGAGTGCCACATGCAGTAAGAGTTTCACGCATACTTCAACTTTGTTACATAAAAACACTTCATTATGAAGAAATAATTGAGATACAGTCACAAATAAGAATGACGATTGTGATGACAAATTTTGGAGAATCAAAATGAAATAAATACTTACTGCTCAAATCGCGCGACGTCCTTACACTCCAAAGCGTGTCGGCCGACTGAGGCGCGGGGTGAAGCGTCGCTTAACCCTTAGATGCATGATTTTTTATATTTTCGTGAAAAAAAACACATATTACGAAATGAGGTCCCTAAAAAACAGGAAAAATAATAAAAAAAAATCATTTCAATATTTAAAGTTTATTATTTATTAAAAAACATGTGTTATCATTTTTGATAAATTATGCAGCAAGGTCATAAAAAAAAACAAAAAATTATTAGTATGGAAAACCCTGAAACAGTTATTATTTCTATTGTCACAGAGTGACACATGACATTTCTCACACATTACTGACGTAAGTTTTTTACATTGGGCATATTTACACTGGTTCCTTTTGGAACCATAAGATTTTTCATGCCCGACACCGTCAAAACGTACGTCATCAGGAGGTAATGTTTGAGCACCTATCTTTGGTCTCTTTTGCTTGTTTACAGGGCCTGCAGCAGTATTCAAACTTGGGCGACCTCTTTTATTTTCCGATGTGCTGCCATATTTACACAAAGTTTCCGCTAGTTCGGTCCTGAAGTCAGCAAGTTTTAAAATATTCTTAGGATTCGCACCCTTCTTCAACAAAACTTTTTTATACAGAATCCAACTATTTATCACAGACATGTCTCTAGTAGGTGATAAAAGAGTCTATTTGTCCATTTTTTGGATTTCATTCTAATTCTGTATCGACCCAAATAGCTATCCATAGTGTCGACACCGCCCATACTTGCGTTATATTCGCGGATAGCAATTGGGCAGGATATGGCAATGCTTTTCTTCTGCTTTTTGTCATATCTTTTTACCGTGTTTACAGGTTCTGAACCCACATACGTGGAGAGCAGTAAAACCTGTTTATTATCCTTCCAGCTAGTGGCCGAAAATTCAACCCCATCAAAGGTAGTAACATTTTCATCATACGATCCTCTCGGCACTGATGGTTTGAGAAGATCTTTTTTATCAGGCAGTTTACATGTTTTTCCCAGTCTATTCTTCTGTACTGTCCCCAAGCAATAAATACCTTCTTTGAATAAGTAATGGAATAGTGACAAACTTGTGTAGAAATTGTCAAAATATATTATATGATTTACATTCCTCGGTAGTGGTCGAAGCAAACGTATGACTGTATTCGAAACTACTCCTAAGTCGGGTTCATTTGGTAGTCTTTGGGTATTAGGAGCCCCTGAATAAATTTCAAAATTATAGGCATAACCCATTGGGCAACAAAGCACGTATAATTTAAATCCCCATTTGTGTGGTTTCTTCGGCAAATACTGCTTCATAAAATGGCCAATTTTAGTGGAGCACATCTGTTCATCTAATGACAGGCGATGTTCAAACGGAACTGATATAAATCGGTTATTGAGATGGTCTACTACTGTACGTATTTTATGTAATCGATCGTGCTCAGGATGGTCAGGAGGTAGGTGGTTACTGTTGTCGTTGAAATGAATTATTTGGCGAATCTTTTCGAATCTGTTTACCGTCATTGTCTCTGAAATTGGATGGAATTGTACAGCTCGTGCCCAATAAGATCTGATGCTAGGATAATGATATACTGAAGTGTATATCAAGATGCCAAGGTATTTACGAAGTTCTAATAAGTTGATGGGGTCGGAAAAATTTGGATTCACTTGTACAGCATATTTGTTCGTCTCAGCAATGATCAATTCCAGTAGCTTTTGATCAAAAAAGTAAGAAAAAAATTGGTATGGAGTGGATAATTCTAAAATATGTTGAGGGTAGGCTGTGACTCCAAGAAAGGTAAGAGCTTGATCAACCAAAGGCATGTTTTTCTTTTTCCAAACTAAATTTCTTACTTGAGTATAATTAGTGGACCTTGATTCAATTTCTGACAAATCATCAGACACTAATGGGGGATTACAGTCTTGATTAGTATTTAATTCTGTTTGTTCTTCTTCTACTTCCTGTTCCACATCTTCAAGGTCTTCGAGCAAGTCATTTAGATTGTCATAGTAATCCAGAGCATCTTCATCGATGTTTGCTTCATCCTCAGAGATGTCGCCGTTTTCCAGTTGAGATAATAGTGTTTCAATATCTCTGTCATTCATATTCTATGTCGTATCAATAGAGATCTAAAACCATAATAAAACCATGCAACCCAACACCAAAAGACATAAAAATTGCTCCAAAAACATAGCAATGTAAGAATAATTATGTACATCCATAGTAAGAAAAACTTACACCGGTAATGCATAGATTATCATTTTTGATAACAATATTCCAAAGCAAATTTAGTACCATGCCACAGTATTCAGTTGTAAAATAAACATATCAAAACAAAATATAGATTCTTACCTTTCAGAAAGTATTTTTTTTTTGTTAATAACCGTTATTTTAGTCTAGATATGAACCGATATAAATATTCAAATTTGTACCCATGTAAGTATTACGACCTTGCAGCTTGTAATGTCAAATTCAACCAATCACAGCCCAGATCGTATTTTGTCATGTTGACAGATTATAAGAATGACACGTAAACAGTCGTCCAGAAACGTTTCGTTACTTAAATATATTATATTCGGAAGTTATGCGTATGAAAAAGTCAGTTATCATTTTTGATAAACTATGCACTTAAGGGTTAAATGTCATTTGACTCTTCGTTCACGTTTCGTTATACGTAAAAAAATTACATTCAACATTGTTGCCGATAATGACGCTTAGTTTTTGAACATTGTTTGGCTATATTTTAGAGTAACTTCTAATAAAGTTTTCTAACATTATTGTAATGAAAAACGTTCTTTATTTATCTAAGTTTAATATTTATTCACACACTGTATCACATTCAATACACTGAATTGTTTATGTCACGAAATGTTGGAAACTATACCCAGGCGACACGCCAAATATTGTCGATTTTTAAAGTAATATTTGAATATCTTTTTTTTGTGTGATTTAAAGCTTAAAATGGCTGCGATAGCATCTTTATCATTTATTTAAGTAATGGAATAAAAATGTTTGACTTTGAATTTCTTTAGTATTGATGAGTATTATAGCGAGACATAAATTTTGGCTCTCTGAAATATTCACCCTGGTGCTCAGTGTCAAGTATAGCGGTAGGCGTTCTCCGTTTCCCTATAACCAAACGCAAGTGACAATATCTGTCAAGGTATGGATTAGGAGGTGGTCACGTCATACAAGAGAAAACAGCATTAATTATAAACTACAATACTAAATATTAAAGTTGACACTTACCAAGTATCTCCCGGGAATAAAGCCGGGTATTCATTAGGCAACATTTGTTAATAAACTGTTTATGACGGGTTTATTAACAAGTTTACCGTAAACACTGTTTCTGAAACTTGGCAGTCCACACTTCTCAGTTGTTGCCAGGATGTCGCCCGAGGAGGTAGTGATGCTCTGTGCTGCTTATATAATATTACATAAGAGTGCTACTAGAAAAAAAAAGAAGAAAAGGTGGTGGATTCGAAATTATCTTTTAAATAGAAGTTATGTATTTCATGACCTTCGTGGATTTGATGGGTCTTTTCAAAATTTCACGAGAATGTCAACATCAGATTTTGAAATTTTACTGAGATTGATTGGACCAGCCATAACAAAACAGGAAACGAAATTTCGGCATCCTATTGAGCCCCAGAGAAGACTAGCTATAACTTTAAGGTTTCTTGCAACAGGTGACTCATATGGCTCACTGTCATATACTTTTAAAGTATCAAAACAATTAATCAGCAAGATTATACGAGAAGTTTGTCAGGAATTGACAAAAGTTTTAAAGGACTATGTAAAGGTGAGTAAAATAAAATAAATTCAAATCACTCAAGTAGGTATTTATCAAATATTTAAATCAAATCACATCAATTTATTTATTGTGTGTCATCTTCCAACTGGGAAACTATTTCGTCAAGATTACTAAAGCGCAACTCGTCACCAGTAGCAGTATGGACTTGGGGTTCTGGTGTCTGCGTTGGTGTAGATGCATTAGCATATGTCGACGTTGATGATGTGGTGCGGTATCCGTCGCCATAGCCGAGCCATCCATCTCCATAGCCTTGATATCCACCAAAATAATTACTATCGAAATTGCCCATTCTCGCTTGTAGCAATATATTATTTATGTAATACTTGGCCTGTAACAGTGCTCTTTGGTTTTTCACATTTTTCAATTCAGATGCCACATACTGGCCATAAATTTCAAATTCGTCTTTAGGTTCCTCCATCTTCTTTTTGGCACTTTTCATAATTTCATACATTTCATTGAGATTCTCGTCACACTTCCTCTTTTTGGAGTTGTTTGACTGTGGAAGTGGCGGTGGCGGTGGCGGCGGTGGCAGTGGCAGTTGTGATGTTGGCGGTGGCGGCGGCACAGTTGGCGGTGTATTTGACGGCTGCGTTGAGGCACTGCCATCCTGTAAATCATTGTTTTAAATTGGTTACAGGTTCCAAGTACTGAACAAGAATGGAAAAACAAGGCTCGCCAGTTCGAATTATTATGGAATTTCCCTCATTGTATCGGCTCCATTGATGGAAAACATATTGTTATTGAAGCACCATTTAACTCTGGCAGTGATTTTTTCAACTATAAAGAACAATTCAGCATTGTACTACTGGCAATAGTTGATGCAGATTACAACTTTATATATGCGAATTGTGGTGCTAAAGGCAGATCTTCCGACAGTGGAGTATTTCAAGAAACTCCATTTTACGATGCAATTACTCAAAACAATTTGAATATTCCACAGCCACAACCAATTTTACCAAATGGTCCGAATCTACCTTATGTAATAGTAGGGGACAGCGCATTTGCCTTATCCGAAAATATTATGAAGCCTTATCCTGGTATTCACAATCGTGGAACTATAAAGCGCATTTACAACTACCGTCTTTCCAGATCAAGAAGGATAGTAGAAAATGTGTTTGGCATATTATGTGCTGTCTTTCGCGTTTTCAGAAAAGCCATACCTCTTAAGCCTGCTACTTGTGAAATTGTAACAATGACATGTGTATATTTGCATAACTTTTTGAGGCGCAATAAACAGTCTCGGGCTATATATACTCCACCAGGAACATTCGATTATGAAGACTCAGAATATAACATTATAGAAGGTTTTTGGCGAAGAGAAATCGGCCCTCACAACTGCATGTTGGATTTACAACCTATTGCAAGACATCCCCCACTAGCTGCTACGGTTGTAAGAGATCAATTTGCTGAATATTTCATTAGTCCAGAAGGTAGTGTGCCGTGGCAAAATTCTCATGCATAATACTTAAAATAGTAGGTACCTATGTACCTACCTGTTTTTTTCCAAATAAAGTTCTGATTATAATTTAGAGTTTTGTGTTTGATTTAAAATTTACTAACCCGTTACCTTGAAAAGATGAAAAAATTACATTAATATTATCAACTTAGCAAATAATATAAAAATGTAGGTACTCACCGTTCCCATTGTATCCGATGTTCCAGATGTCGTTGCACCACGTAATAAAAATTGTAGCGGATCATACCACTGCCATCTGCTTTTAATCACTTCCTCGGCACCGCTTCCAGTTCTTTTTGATGACTTAAGTTTTTTCTTTTCACGAGAAAATTGTGAGCGTAGAATATGCATCTTTGTTTCCACTTCCTTTTGCGACATATTCAATTCTGCAGCAATGTCGGCCCAAGCCAGCGGTTAAACTCGCGCAACACACGTCCACACCTATTGACTTTTGCTTATAAACTAGACGTTTCTCGTCTTGCTCTCCACTCGAAGTGGGGAGCATGGCAACATGTTTAATAAACAATGTTGCATCACCTTTGTATATAAACTGTTTACAGAGATGATGAAACATTGTGAAACACTGTTTATAAACTGTTTATTAACAGTGTTTATAAACAAATGTTGCCTAATGAATACCCGGCTTTATACTACAACTCACTTACGAAATACTGCACGTATTACCAGCTTCACCTCGGGCACACTCACTGAACTAAATTGTCTAGGTTTTAACTAAAGTGACTGCGTCGTCTGCTACCAAACGTGGTCTTTAACCGACTCTCTTAACTAGCCTGGACTATACGTCCGTACCCTTAAGCAGTCTAAAACCAACTATCTCAGCAACATTCTCTTTCCCATGTTCTAACATCACCACACCAGCCCCTTGGGTTTTTTTGTAACACAATTCCTAACCCTCGCAAGTTCTCAGATTAGGTCCTTGCACATGTCTTCCATTGTCTTAAGTGGTCGTTTGGCCATCGACTTGGCCAGCCAGATGTGGGTATTTTATGCATTTCTTTAGAATTACTTGAGTTATTGCATCTTAACTGACGTCGAATATTGCCTTTCGACTAATGGCCGGGCCAAAAGCCATTCATAATACGTTTCAAGGAAACAAGATACTTCGTTACTAATTAGGGTCGCACTGACAGATCATAAAATAGATATTTAATGTGTTTCTAAGAGTACCGAAATCGTGGGAAAGTTCCAAACCAAATACAACGTTTTGCTATTAATTAGTAATAGGTGACAGACAGTCACACTATCTTCTTATAAGTTTTCTCAGCACCATAGTGTCCTGCTAAAGGGTCATCATGGTAAGCACTGAGAACGTTTGCCCATTCATGACTGGGTACCACGAGTTGAGCATCATCAACTTCGGAATCAGGATGTAATCGATATAGCATACCATTATTCATTAAGTAACCTTTGTTACTCCAGTATGTAGCGTCCTCGGTTCGGTTAGTCTCCTCTAGGGCTCCTATTATTTTCAGAATCTTGATATCCTTCATTTGTTCCTCTCGTATTTCCTTGATACTCCTCGTAGGCATATCTATAGTTATAGAACATATCTCACAGTTAGAGTTATCTTCACAACATGGCGGTCTTGACAACGCGTCAGCCACGGTATTCAATTTACCAGGTTGGTAGTCAATATTAATAATGTTGAATGATTGAAGTTGTAATGCCCATCTAGCCAAACGTCCTGTTGGCGATTTTAAATTCATCAACCATTTTAAAGCTTGGTGGTCGGTTACCACAGTCACAGGTTGACCTTCGACATATGCTCTAAATTTATTTAATGACCAGATTACAGCTAACGCTTCTCTTTCAGTGGTGGAGTTATTTCTCTCAGCTGTCGTGAGCAATCTACTTGCGTATTCAACGGGATGCTCATCTTCTTTCTCCCCCTGGACCAGAACTGTATGCTCTAAATTTATTTAATGACCAGATTACAGCTAACGCTTCTCTTTCAGTGGTGGAGTTATTTCTCTCAGCTGACGTGAGCAATCTACTTGCGTATTCAACGGGATGCTCATCTTCATTCTCCCCCTGGACCAGAACTGCTCCCAGCGCGTAGCTACTGGCATCGGTCTTGAGAGTATAGGGCTTTGTTTCGTCTGCCTGTCGCAACACAGGAGCGGTAGTTAACCTGGTTTTAAGCGCATTGTAGGCATCTTCCTGTTCGGTATTCCATATCCAACAAGCTTCTTTCTTTGTTAATTTTGTAAGGGGCTGTGCTATAGCGGAGAAATTCTCAATAAAACGGCGGTACCAAGAGCACATTTGTAGAAAAGATATTAGATGTTGAAGATTCTTGGGTTTTGGCCTTTCTAGGATAGCTTTTGTTTTTCCTAAATCTGGTTTTAATCCTTCAGGCGTTATGATGTGCCCTAAATATTTTATCGACGAGCAGAAAAATCTACATTTATCTTTGTTTACAGTGATATTATATTCTCGCATTCTTTGTAGTACATCCTTCAGATCGGAGAGGTGGCTTTCAAATGTGCTGGAGAATATGAGCAAATCGCCAAGATAAGCCAGCATGTTAAAATGTTCCAGAGTAACACGGAATCTATCAACAAGTCGCTGGAAGGTAGCCGGTGCATTGCGAAACCAAATGGCATTCTTTTGAATTGGTAAAGACCAAAAGGTGTGATGAATGCTGTTTTCTCTTCATCTTCTTTCTTGATTCTAATTTGCCAGTAACCAGATTTCAGGTCGAGTGACGTCATGAAAGGCGTTGGCTTCGCAGCATGCAACAATTCATCTATTCGTGGAATAGGGTAAGTGTCGGGCACAGTGATTGCGTTTAAGCGTCGGTAATCGACACAGACTCTAATCTTTCCATTAGGCTTCGGTACCATAACCACTGGCGAAGCCCATGGCGAAGAGCAGGGTTCAATAATAGCTTTATTCAACATTTCGTGTAATTCGGTTTTGAGGATATCTTTCTTTGTTTGAGATAATCTGTAGGGAGGCACAGATATTGGGATATCGCTCTTTGTTACGATACAGTGTTCTCCAAGCAAAGATGGTTTATTGTTATCAATAAAAACGTCTTGGTACTCTAGTAGCATTTTATTCAAAATATCTTTTTGCCCATCATCTATATCTACACTACATAAATGATAAGCACTATCAGAGCCCGTAGAGTCGTGTACACTAGGAAAGAGTTCTCGTGAATGCGGGGATAAGCAGACTTCCGCTTCCCGCACATTCCTTTCAGCCTCATGCATCATAAATTCTGCAAACGCAGGTAAGTAACCATCGATACCCTTTTTGCTTTCTTAGCAGGTGACAGCTCGAGTGGTATAAGCTTATAGCTTGAGGAGCTCTCGGGAAGAGCGGCAGCATTTGTGGATGCAGTAGCCGTTAAAGGCACCTCGGTAAGAACGGCAGCACTTGAGGTTGCAGTAGCCGTTGAAGGCACCTTCTCTGTGGCATCGAACCCAAAACTGATTGAGCTGTTACTGGCATTCTCAAAGGTTACGAAGTCTTCCTCATACAATTCGTACGTCAGTTGGTCACCGAGGAATTCCCAGTTAAATTGAGGAAGATTAAGGATCATTTTTGCATCCTGCATAAACCCCACGCCCAATAGAGTTCGATTGTCCCTTGAATTAGGCAGAACAATAAAGCTCGTCGGTATTATGTGGTCTTCCAGCTTGACATGAACTGTTATCTTCCAGCTTGACATGAACTGTTATCTTCCTTACGCGTTGATTTTTCCCTATGTCGTCTGCCAAAGTGACTCTCACTGTTTCTTCGTAAAACTTGTGTCCTTTGCTCATTAACTGTTGATAAAGTTGGTACGATGCGATGCTGGTTTTGGCACAAGTATCGACGTATGCTGTCCCTTTAATGCCATCTATCTCAATGAATACTATAGGTCTGTTTGTTACATCCGATTGGACATTAACCGGGCAAAAGCTTAAGTTAGCCGATTGTAGCGGGCGTTGTTTATTTGCGCAGCATGTTGGGCAGTTACTGCGAACTACGCCGGGTGTACCACAACCGTAACATGACACTCTGGGTGCGGATGGAGATGTAGCCTGCGACGTTTTGGTAGGAGCTATCATTTTAGGTTGGCTCTCAGGAACCTCATTTGACCCAGTTGCCTCTAATTCCTGCTGCTTCTTTTTCAGCTTCCTGCACTGTTCGGTAGCATGACCTGAAAAATGACAGAATCCGCACTTCAGCTTCAGTTTTGCGTTCGGTTTTGGCTTAGGATCTCTGCGTTCGTCACCGTCGTTGGATTTGGTCACTCCACATTTGTTCGACGCCCCGAGCAGCTTCTAATAACTCGTCATAAGTTTTAATAGAGTTGCACGTATTCGATATTTCAGCTGACCGTATACCATGTGAAGTTGATGGGATTCCGGTACTTCCGGTTCTGTAAGTTGAGCAAACAGCATTCGCTTATGTGCCACGAAAGTTTCAGTGGTCGTACGAAAGTCTTGCTTCTCCATCACTATCTCCTGATATATCACATAGGCAGGTTTCTTTGGAGCAAAAGCATAACGTAGACGCTCTTTAAACTCTGGCCAGGTGGAGATATGTTTTTTAACTCCCTGCCACCATACTGCAGCTTCACCCTTGAGGAGCAGTGGTAATCCAGTGAGCGCTTCTGCATCAGTAACATTTTCTATTTCCATAAAAACTGTCACTGCCGCCATAAATGCTTCCAGCACTTCGGAGTCCTTGGTCCCGTCGTATTCTGCTTTGCAGGAGGTGAACGAGCCGTGTCTTCCTGGTGAAAGTTTAGACAGCAGTGCCTCGAACTGAGCGTCTGACATGCTCACCGACATCTCTGCTTTCCTTGTTCTAGTAGCTGCTGTTGTGATTCGTCCGGTACGTGTGACGTACTTTGGTTTGTCTTCGTGCCCACTGTTGGTCGCCAGATTGTAGGAGATGTTACTCGATGACGTCACACGAACGATGAAAACACGTAGATGATTTTCAGGCGTTTATTTTACGTTAAACAAAATAGGACAAATGCCTGCCACCTTTTCCCAGAAAGGACGAAGGAGGGAAGCTGGGGTCCTCTAGACCAAAAATGACAATAAGTCTTGGATATAATATTTAACTTAATAGCGGAGTCCCATGTTCCAATTTCCAATTTCCTATTCCAATTAGGACGTAGTTCATGAATGCACCACTAGTTCAGTCTCACGAAATACGAATATTCTAGTGGAGGTCATTAACTCGCGGAGGATCTTGACACCGCGATTCAGAAAGTGACGTCACGCGTCAGCGGCATCTAGTGTCGAGGTGCGGCGTTTTGTTGTGTCTCTCTTACATAATAGGTGGCGGTAGCGGATTGAAAGTAGGTTTGCTACAAAACTCATTAAAAGTACACTTTGTAAACAAGCATATTACAAATTAGAGGATTATATCCGATTATATCCGTTTGTACTTGCATGAGTGTTTTCATATATTGTTTCACATAGCTTTTCTTCTGTTAAGTTTCTATTTTTTTCAGTGTCAATTTCCCAAAGAGATTTTAACAGGTTCTCTACTTCTATTTGCTGATGAACGACCAGAAAAGATTCCTCTTGTAAATTGGTGTTGACTTCTCCAAACAAGATTCATCCCAGGTTTGTTTCTTGGGCACATGGAGAACCGGGAGGACCCTTGATTAATTGGTGTTGCACTAAGCAAGTCAATATGAACCGGTTTATGATAAGTCCGGTTCAGCCAATTTGAGTCCTTCTAGGTGTGGCCAATGTGTGACAGTAATAGCTTTGGAGGGAATTCTCGTGGTCAACTGCTTACTCATGACGTATGCTTGTATGTTGATCTCGAAGCTTTTATTCCATCGAGAACCAACCCTTAGTTGCACCACGTGATCGACGTTGGTTCTTGTTGATCCCAGCCCAATGATATTTCCTCTTGCTGTATGCTTGGTTAGTTTGAGCAATTGAGTCGCCTTCTAGCTGTTGAATGACGCCTGCGAACCTTTGTCCACTAGCGCACGTAGAACAACAGTGTGATTATGCTCGTTCCTTGATAAAACTGTTTCCTTGACCAGTAGTGCTATACTTGTGCTTTGTTTGGCACTGTGATGCGACGCGATCGTAGTGTTGACTATTTCCTCCTTCTCTTCTACACTGTTGTGTTGCTTTCGGTTGTTTAGAGTTTTCTGTTTGTACCGAAGCAGAATACTTATTTCGGTGTAGTAGAGTATGATGACGTCGACTGCATATGCGACAGGTCATTTGGAATTTACATTGTTATGCGGAACAGCCTTTTTTTTTTTTTTTTTTTGGGTGGGAAATCATCAAATGACCTCTCCCGCTCTGGGCGGAGCGGTAGGGCGTGTCAGACTCTTACTGACTAAAACCCACCCGTGTTCCTTCAGTTGCCTGTGCGCCAGGGCCACGGTAACTCTTTCGAACAATCCGCGACCCCGGCAGGCATCGGCCCTGTCGGACCCCGTCAATTATGCTGACATCTCTTTGAGGCGCGCGTGGAACACAACGCGCCGTCGACCCGGGCCTGGTCCTTGCCGGACGGCGAGCTGCCCATTGCTCGCCGTCCGCAGGCCCGCGCCTACGGTGGCCGGGAGTCGGCTATCGACTCCCGACGCCCAGGGTGTCTCCTCCTGCGGCGACTAGGGTCGTGAGGGCGCAACGATTGCCGCACCCTCACGCGCTCCGCCTCCTCCTTCGCGAGCATTACTGCTTCACAGAAGGAGGTGACGGCTTCCCATTCCCTCTCGCTCCGTACCATGGCCTGTACCAGGACCGGACGCGAGAGATCGCCGCCGCCGATCGCCGCCACGAGGACACGGCGGTGCTCCACCCAAGCTGGGCAGACCTCCACCGTATGCTCCACCGTGTCCTCCGGTCGATCCACACAATGCCAACACCCGGGCGTTTCCTCCCGCCTTATCCGAAACAGGAACCTCCCGAAACAGCCATGTCCGGTGAGGACCTGCGTCAGGCGGAAGGTGAGGACGCCGTGGCGCCTCTCAAGCCACTCCTCAAAGAGGGGACGTACCGCCGCAATTGTGGCGTGCCCAGCGCTGGGTTGCGACAGTCGCACTCTCCATGCCGCCATGAGATCCCGCCGGATGCGGAACAGCCTGGTACCAAACAATTAAAGAAAAGTTTGTTCGACTTAACATATTCAGATCTCTCAGGAGGTTGCAGTTTGGTGAAATCCTTACAATGTCATAAAGTGTGTTTTTCTTTACATAGCAGGCATGTTCTATCTGTCGACCATGCTGCATGCACGCATGTAATACACTTTGTAGTATTATGAGTATGTCATAACTCCATCACAATTTTCCGTTTGTCGATTTTTTTGTATCTAAACCCAATATTCTTTAAAATTGTTCTTAAACATGTTGCACTGCCATTGTATAAGTTTGCAAATTTAAGGGACACAAGTAATTTACTCACGGTGGGGTACTCTTGTCTTGTGTAGTATCCCGTTTTGTAGGCAAGGAAATCTTCTTTTAAGAACACCGAAGAATCTTTCCACAGGATTCCTGGTGCTTATTTGGGATCGATTATAAGCTTCTTCAGCCGCTCTCCTTGTATGCAATAATGGAGTTAGCAGATAAGGCCGACACGGATATCCACTGTCCCCAAAAATAATACCTGTCCTGAAGTCCCCACGCTCTAATTGAGCACACAGTGGTGAATCATTAAAGATGGTACTGTCATGTACAGAACCTGGCCATCTTGCGATAACATTCCTTATGCGCAGTCTTGCATCACACACCATTTGCACATTTAAAGAAAAATAGCCTTTCCTGTTCCGATAAACTTCAGATTGGGCACCACCTGAAAATAAATTCTAGTTGTATTGTGAGGCAATAAACTTTACTAAAGTACTTATTAACATATTTTTGAAGAAATAATTCTACAACAGGTTCTAACTAATGTAACACAAGACTTCTTATTTTTTGTACTGTGTAATATTACTGGTAATCAGACATTATAAAATTTGAGCACATGATTAACAGTGAAATTGGTAAGTACATACCTGGAGAATTTATTTTAATATGAGTGCAGTCCACAGCTCCCACAACTCTTGGAAATCCTGCTATTGCAAAGAACTCATTTGCCACAGCTGGAAATTCTTCAGGCGTTGGCATATTTATGAACTCTGACTTCAAACTGGCTATTTTGGCTGTTACTTTATGCACTATTCGATGCACCGTGGGTTGTTCAACCTTAAAAATATCCCCTATTACGCGTTGGTAGCTGCCTGTCGCATAGTATCGGTGCGCTATGAGGATTTGGTCCACTGGCTGTATGGCTCGGTTTCTTTTAGTTAGCGGTTTAATACTGCTACCGAGTACAGAGTCCAAATACAACACAGTTTCTTTCGATATGCGGAACCGTGAAACAAACTCCCTGTCGTTGTACTTTTCAAAAGCGTTCAACTTTTCTTCATTTTTGCGCCTCACAGTTGGCCTTTCGTGATCCGAAAGTGAAGACAAGGACGATAGAGACATTTTTATCACTATTTCTAAAGTTTCAATAGATTTATCTTGATTTGAGGGACCTCGCGACCACTCTCAGATCTAAGGGCTGCTCAAATCAGTTTGACAGTTGATTTGACAGCTAAATAACGTTGAGTAGCGTTCCAGTATACGATTTTTAAACTGAGTGGTGTTTGAGCACAACTTTATTTAAGAAGCACTTAGATTGAGTAGATACTCAAAAGTGACGATTGGGTATACGAAATTAAAGTTTAAGACCTGCTCAAACATTTAAGCAGCCCTTAAATATTTGAGGGACGTTTCAGTATTTGAGCATTAGTTTTATTCCCATTTAATACTAAATTATTAGCAGTGAACCAATTTTGGATCTGCAGTAGGGCGTTATTTACGTCGTCAAGATTTGATGCACGTCTATTAATTTTAAAAATTAAAGAAGTATCGTCAGCAAATAACACCATTTGTGGTAGGGTTTTTAACAAATGGGTAGATCATTAATATATACTAAAAAGAGGAAAGGACCCAATATCGAGCCTTGTGGTACACCCATTTTTACTTTTAAACCGAGTGAATTGACACCATTTATTTGAACTTGCTGTTTTCTATCATTTAAATAAGATTCTACTAAACTGAGAGCAAGTTTTCCAAGTCCGTAATGCCCAAGTTTCAAGATTAGGGTTTCGTGGTCGACGCAATCAAATGCCTTGGAGAGGTCACAAAAGATTCCTACAGCGCCTTGGGCTTCTTCCCACGCCGTAAATATGTGTTTTAATAAGGTGACACCGGCGTCAGTCGTACAACGTCCCTTGGTGAAACCATACTGTTGATCATGTAAGATTTTATGGGTGTTAAAATGATTGAGCATTTGATTCAGCATTACCTTTTCAAACACCTTGCTGAAAACCGGCAACACGGATACGGGTCTATAATTATTGGTGTCTTTACTATCCCCTGATTTGAAAAGTATTACCTTACTGTATTTCATTAGATCCGGGAAGACTCCTTGATCCACACACAAATTAAATATTAAGGCCAAGTACGGCGCTATAGTCTCAATAATGGAGGAACACACTTTGATAGACATTCGCCATATATCTTCGGTTAGTTTAATCTTGATTTGCTTGAAAGCTTTTAATACTATTATGGGGTTTATATGCTTGAATTTAAATTCAGTCGGGCAGGATGAAACGTTTGCTTTTAATATGTCAATAGAACGCGAGGGTGACGAGTTTAAGTTTTCAGTAGTTTTAAGTGGGATACTGGTAAAGAAATTTACAAATTCTTGAGCAACTTCTTTGTTAGTGCTTATGGCACCACGAGAAGTCTCGAGTTTGAAATCATTATTATGTCTTTTATTCCTGTTAGTTTCATTATTGATAATTTTCCAAACCGTCTTTATTTTATTATCGGCTGATTTGATCTTGTTGCTAATGTACAAGGCTTTAGCTACCTTGCAGGTATTTTTAAAAGTTTTAGAGTAAGTAGCAATGTATTTATTAAAAGTTTCAGAGTTAATATAAGGCTTAAGGCCATACAGCTCAAATAGTTTTTCCCTACTTTTCCTTATACCCTTAGTTGCCCAGTCACTGAACAAAAAATTTGGGCATAGTTTTTGTTTTCTTTTTTAAAGTAATATTGAACTCGGTGCGCACTACCGAAAAGAATTCCTCATACAAGTCATTTACATTATTTATAATATGGCTCGATATACTTAACTTACTAATTAAGTTATTATTAAATTTATTTAGATTGTTGGGTGTTATTTGTCTAGATTGTATCTGAATTTTTTGTAATGATGTGTTGGACTGAAAGCAACGGTTTGACCGCTGTGATCAGAAGGGAGATAATTTACGCTGGCTTTAACTAAGTAGTCGCAGCTACAAAAAACATTATCAATACATGTAGCAGAATTTTTAGTTATGCGGGTTGGTTCTGAAAACACATTTGACAAATTGAATGATTTAAAAAGACTTAATAATCGACTGCTATTTGAACTATTCTCTAAGATATTAATATTGAAGTCACCACAGATAATTAGCGATTTTTAACCAGTTGCAAGCTTTGCTAGAAGATCTTCCATTACTGACTCAAATATCGAGTAGTTTTGATAATTTGGGGGTCTGTAAACGCACACTAAAACATGCTTATCTAGCTCTACACAGGACAGTTTAATATTATGTTCTACCGACAGATCAACTATATCTTTACGAGTCTTAGATTTAATAGAATTTCTAACTAAGATTAGTGAACCCCCACGCAGCATAGATTTTCGGTTAAAACAACTGCCCACACTATAATTTTCATAATTAATTAGCATTTCATAATCTTTCAACCAATGTTCAGTTAAACAAACAATTTCAAACCTGGTTTTTTCTAAAAATGTTCAATTTCTAATGGTTTGGAAGCAAAACCTTGAATATTTTGATGAAATAATGTCAAGGAATTTTGCAAAGAACTTTTTTTACACTTAACTATTTGAGAGCAAGAAGACACCTTGTAGTTGGTAGGTATAACTATATTGTTACTGGTATCTTCTGTTGTCTTACTATCTAGTTTAAATCAACATCCAGAGTGAGCCCCAAGACTCCCATGCCATCACCAGGCAAGGAGATCCTACTACTTGTGGACCCCAGACAAGAATTTGCCAAAGTGACACATGGATCCTCCTTTGTACAATTATTGTAAACAGTTATAGCATTGGTGCTACAGTTATTTAAGGTGACCACCTGTACATTAGAATTATTACTAATAATTGTGGTGTTAATTAAAGAACAAGACTTCGACATACTTAAGCATATACATAGCTTAAGATGTTACCCGATCCACATTTCGGTTTACAGGGTATAAACCCGATAGTAATGCCCATTTAAAACATAAATTATCCGTATTTTTAACATTAATTACTGCTTTTTTGTTTTTATATCATGAGGAATGTCGATATATGAGCTACCGCGGAGTGGCTTAAATTAATTAAAATTCATATCTATGTATTTAATTTCTTTAAGACTCCAACCACGATCTCTTTTTTAAAATTTTATCAACTATAGTATCAATTAAAGTTGAGTAAAAAATATTTAAATCATCACCCTGATCAATAATGTAATTAAACTTTTGAAAACCAAATGTATTTTTAAAATCTTTAGTTTGCTGTACAAAATCAGCATGCAATACGAAATTTACTTTAAAAATGGTATGTTGTTGTATGCATTCATTTATCAATACTAAAATATCAGTTTTTAATGTACTTAAAAACGACATTGTTGGTTCCAGCTGATGATGTAGACCAGTGGTTCCTAACCTTTTCGATCTTGTCACCCCTATGACTTACTAGGGAAACTGATTTAGGAGGGTAAATCAGTTTCCCTAGTAAGTCAACCCCCCCCCGCTATTATTACCAATGAATATAGTTATAATTGGACAAAAAGTCAGTCGAGTCAAGTCAAGTCACATTATCTATCAACACTTGCGAGCAAAAGTATGGAATCACTTACTTGGAATTCAATCCGAGCGATCTTGAGTACTCAATAACTAGTTAAGAATAATAAAAATGGTACCATTTAAAGGTTTAACTGTTAACTTTAAATTGATACCAAATTCATTTAAATCACACCAGTATTCAAGGAGCTATCCCGGATTGAGTGAAGGAGTTAGGAAAACATAAGGATAATGGAAAAATAATAAATGAAGAAAACAACAAAAAATAAAAAGAAATAAGTTTCAATATTTTGTGTTCCCTCCCCTCGCCCTAATTACTGCTCGAAGACGGTTCTTCATTGACCTAATCAGCTTCTGGATCGATTCTTGCGGGATACCTTCCCACTCCTCTATCAAAGCCGATTTCAGCTCATTCACACTTGAAGGAGCAGGAGTTCTGGAACGGACCCTCCTCTTCAGTTCTTCCCACACGAGCTCAATAGGATTCAAGTCCGGGCTGAGCGCTGGCCAGTCCAATGTGGCGATACCGACTTCTTCGAGGTATTCAGTTGTAGCACGGGAAGTGTGACAACGAGCGTTATCGTGCATAAGGAGGAAGTCATCACCGATATATCCCGCATAAGGAACGACATGTTCCAGCAGAATATCGGAAATGTAGCGGTCTGAAGTTAGACCGCCTCCTCGTCCCCCGCCAGGCACGAAAACAAGTCCGTTTTACCGTCGAAGGAAATGGCGCCATAGCCATTGTCTCAGCGAAACAGCACTGCGTAAATCGCTCACCAGGCCGCCTGTACCTGACCCCTTCGGTCGCTGCCGTGCAAACACATTCTGCATTCGTCGGAGAACAGGACTCGCCTCCATTGCTCAACCTCCCAATCAACATGGGAGCGAGCAAATTGAAGGCGTGCTTGTCGGTGACCTGCCGTCAGTTTCGGGCATGTGGCAGGGCGTTTTGGTGTCAAATTAGCTTGCTTAAGTCTTCGACGAACTGTCCACTCGCTGGCAGCTACCCCACGAACATTTCGGAGCCCCTGTTGGACGTCGACACCAGTCAAATGTCGATTTCGGAGAGAGGTTGACACGATAAAACGGTCATCCCTCTCCGATGTGCACCAGCGCCGTCCAGATCTTAGTCTCGGGATAAAGCCACCAGTCTCCCGAAACCGTTAAACACAGGACCGGCTTAAGTGGAGCTGCCGTGCGACAGCCCGCTGGCTGAGCCCTTTTTGCAATAGGGCGACGATTCGTGCTGCTTCTGTAGGTGTAGTATCCATTGTCTTCCAAGTTCAAGGATTAAAAGTAGCAGAGATGTGTATCGGTCAACGTGTGAAAGCCGACTGATAAAGTTTTTTTTTTTTTTTGATAATCGCTTTTATGCAGGCGGCCATTCGGGGGCCTTCCCTGCGTCACCGGGCTTCGGTGGGGCCAGAAGGGCCTGTCACCTAGCAAATAAAATAATAATTAGGTAGCACAGCTAAGGGCATCCCATAGTGGGATTCGAACCTAGGCTTAGGGCGCTACCGATTACTGAGCAAGTGGGGACTTGTAGTATCTGAGTGATATTATTATTAGAGACATTGTTTTGGTTTAATGGCACCGCGTTTTATTACTCTATTTCGCGGAGGTACTCGCCGTCGAGTACGGGATGTCTGTGTGAAGTGTTTTTTGCTATCTAACTTTACACTCTCTTGAAAGAGAGTAATGTCGTCGTCTTTATCTAATAGTACGTGTTTAGGGCGTCGAGTGCCATACTTTGTCAAATGCTTTCGCTACATCAAAGAAGAGTGCGCCAGTCATACGACCCATTCGGTAGCCTGCACTTATGTGCTCGACTATTCTGTGTACTTGGCGGACGCAGCAGTGTTTGGATCTGAAACCAAATTGCTCGTCGGGTAATAAACTATTGGATTCGGCATAATCCATTAATCTTTTTGCTATAATGCGTTCATAAATCTTCCCCATAGTACTGAGGAGACTTATAGGTCTGTAGCTGGACGGTTCAGCTTTAGGTTTGCCGGGTTTATGGAAGCCTATTACTATGGCTTCTTTCCACACTTGTGGAAAGAGATTGTTGTTCAA
Source organism: Griposia aprilina (assembly GCA_916610205.1). NCBI lineage: Eukaryota > Metazoa > Arthropoda > Insecta > Lepidoptera > Noctuidae > Griposia > Griposia aprilina. Next base: position 3,687,131 of record OU744285.1, on the reverse strand, counting down.
CAATATGTTGAAGATTGTTGTCATAAGGACAATTAGCGGGGCTGGGAAGAGTTTAACCACTCGGTTATTTATTCCGTCTTTACCAGGGGCTTTTCTGGGTTTTAAGTTCCTAACAAGGGAAAGGACTTCGTCAGGTGTTACTGGGGGTAGGGGTTTATCTGGGTCTTCGATGGGAGGGAGGGCGGACCTGCGTTCGACCTCTGCATTCACTATGTCGCAGTGTGATTGGTCGACTGGCAGTAGACTTGGCGAGCATTGTGCCTCAAGGCTTTCGGCTAGGCATTCGGCTTTTTCTTCGTCTTCAAAGGCTAAGCTTTGATTAGGGCGAAGTAGAGGGGGGATGTCAGTAATAGTATCGGACTTGAGCTTTTTGGTTAATTGCCAAAATGCTTGATGGGAGGGCTCTATGGTGCTCATTAGCTCGTCCCAGCGTTCGTCCCGCATTTCTTTAATACGTGACTTGACAGCACGCTGTAAGCCACGCATCAGAGTACGGTTGTCGGCATTTGGGAAGGAGTCATAGGCACGGATGGCTGCATTCTTCTTAGTCAACAGTGCGCGCACATCGGCTGGTAGTTGCCAGCGATGGTCGTCCATCGCTGGTTCCCGCCGTGAACTTTCGTTCACTGCAGTTTGTACGTGACCGGTGAGTAAGTCGATCGCGCCTAATGCGTCTGAGACTGACTCTAATTGGTCGGGTATTTTGTCAAGGTGGGCTGACGTAGTGGATTTAACAGGTTGACTGCCACTTGCAAAAATTGAAGGTCACCGGGAGGCCAAATATATTTTTTTGTTTGATCGACTTTAAAGTGATTATATAAGATTGTAATTATACTTAATTATCTATATAATATTTTACAGTATTTTAAATGAGGAGGGCAACTACACCGCACCGGTGCGTGCTAGGCACTGGGAATGAAATTTTCATTCTCAGTGCCAAAGAACGCACGGGTGCGGGTTATGAATTTATTACGTTTTTATGGTTAATTAGGAATAATACGCTTTTATTTATTTAAATGTGGTTTATATTAGATACTTCTTGCATTTTTGTAATGAAATAAACTGCAAAATCAACATTAATTTAGAGAAAAGTAAAACAAATAAATATTTTCTAATTGAACTTTACTTAGAAATGGCATTACACTTTGGCATCAATGTGAATAAAATATCTTATAAAACAAAAACAATCAGAGAAAAACGCAGAAATTATCAATCAACAATGTCATATTTAAAAAAGTTATAAAACCATGAATTATAACATTTACAGAGGAAGTTCTGAGTGGTAATTTTCAAAACATTCCACACAAAGTCCAGGTTTGTCAGGACAGGTGTCACAATACCAAGGAGAGTCAGTACGCTTTTTATTCTTGGTGCACTGACGGCATGTCATTCGTTTGAGACGCCCATTTGAAGTAGTTTCAGTGGCTTTCTTTATTTTATGAGTTTGGGTATTTGAAGGTCTATTTCCTGGTACATTTTCGGGCAGCAGAGCATTTATGACATTCATGCGATAATCATAGAGAGACATTTTACGTTGCCCTGAATATTTATTGTACATCTTCATTGAATTCAAGAAAAGTAATTGGAATGTGTGGATGGCTAATTTCAGATACCAGCGTAAAGTTTTTCTTTCGCAAGGATAGTACGCTAGAAGCTGATCTTGCATGTCTACTCCTGACATGTAATCGTTATATTTCGAGATAGCTTCTGGCTTTTGAGTAACTTGGCCACGTTTATTTTGGACTGGAACCATTCTGTCTTTATACTGGGTAGTAATATACGTCACAACGCGTTTATCTTTCCACACGCCAACATGCACTCCTTCACGAAACATTGAGATATTTTCTCCTTTCTTAATATTTTTTTTCCTGATTTCCTGAGGATTTTCTTTCAAGTCTTTACGTAGAGTGCCCGTACAATAGGTGTTGTGATCAAGCAGCTTCTTCGCCAAACCAAAACTATTATAAAAGTTGTCCATGTACAATTCGTGGCCATTATTTAGTTTTCCCTGAAGCAGCTCCATGACAACTTTCGCAGCGTGACCCTTCCCAGATACGTCTGTATCTTTTCCACCTGCATAAACACGGAACTTCAATACCAATCCATCTGGTTCAGTTAGCATATATAACTTTATGCCGTATTTGTGGCGTTTATTTTTGATGAACTGCCGAAAACTCAGTCGCCCTCTCCATAGCACCATACTTTCATCCAGAGATAATTGTGCTCCAGGATAATAACATTCAGTCATTTTGTTGTTGAAGTAATCAATGACACTTCTAACCTTGAACATTGGATCCTCACTTTCTTCCTCTGAGGTAAAATGCAAACATCTCAGTATGAGGAGAAATCTGTTTCTGCTCATTTGTTTCCCAAAAATTGGAATTGAAAACAGCCTATCTTTTTTCCAGTAATCCTGTAAAAGACTGAGAGGGATAGTTCCCATGTGGAACAGCAAACCAAGGAAAATTTTCAGCTCGCAGACAGTGACCTGTTTCCATCCAGAAATCCTGGCAAAATCTCTACTTCGTCTGCTTGAAACTTCCTGATTATGTCTACTTATCAACCTCTGTGCCTGTGCATTTGTCTCAGTACAAATCATCGTCAAAAAATCTTCAGTAAAAAAAAAATTAAAATAATCAATAGGATTTGCTCCTGCAATTTCACCATAAAATTCGTTTGATTTTGTAAAATAAATTTCTCTCATCTCGCCAGTTGTAGTCCATTCAGCGGTTGAGCCTACTGCAGAGGGTTGGTTCAGCTGGGCTTGACCTTGAGTGTCTGATACAGATGGTGAGTTTGGCTGCAGGTCTTGATCCTGAGCTGTAGGTGACACTAATTGACTTGCTGGAGAGCGTAATTCGATATCTAAGGGGTGCTCCTCACCTTCACTCTCTGATGCTGACTCCTCGTCACCAGGCTGATAATCGTCTTCAGAATTATCAGAAAACAATACCTCTTCTATATCACTGTCGTGCATAATAGAAAACAATTGTTTTCGCTGCCTTTTAGGCCTAGAAGGGCCTTCTTCGCAATCCATTTTACTTGATATTTATTTCTGCATAAACACTCAACCGTCAAACATACGAAAAAACCAAAAACACGTTACGAAAATTTAAAATTTCAAGCGCAGTGCCGCTTCAAACACAACGTTCTTGGCCCAGTGCCGGCGCCAAACTGAGTGTATGAATCTACTAAGGCGCGAGACCGCACCGGTGCGTGGTCGGCCTCTCGCATGGACACCCCTCCCCGCACCGGTGCGGGGGTGGCAGCGAACTTGTTAAGGCGTTGTTCAACCTTTTTCCAGTCTGTTACTAATTTAGTTGGAGGGCAGACCAGGATCTTAGGGGCCTGAGCGTGATGTTAACTTTAAGATCACTGGTCGATGGTCGGAGTCTAATTCTTGTAGCGTTTCTATTGAACACAAACGTGAGTTAATGTTCTTTAGCAGTGCTATGTCGAGAATATCGGGATTATGATCTACATCGAAGTCGTCGAAGTTATATTTGGAAGATAAGCGTGAAAGCTCCTTACCTCTCGGGTTAGTTAATCGAGAGTTCCAAATAGGGCTTTTAACATTTAAGTCGCCTGCCATAATCAATCAATCAATCATTTTATTCATAAGTTCACATATAAATGACATAAAAGTTACATCATAACAAAGTTACATATTAATAGTAGAAATATAGAAAACAAAAAAATAAACTATGCCTAAAATAAATCTAGTGTATAACTTATATAATATTGATTAAAGGTCCAATGAATACAATAGCGACCTGTCTGATGTAGGTTTATTCAAACCTGTGTTTCAGGCCATCACTTAACAACGCTGAGTGATTCAGTGGACTATTATGTTACTGTAAATAGAGCTATCATTGATACATAATAAATTTTAAATAAACAATTAACTTAACATTTAATAAACTCATTGCATAACTTCTAGCAATTTTTCTGTGTCTGAGTAATTAAATGTCAGTAGGTATGCACTCAACATTTCACTACACTTTTTATAATTTACACTATATATATTTACAGACTTATTGATTTTATTATATAAGAACGGACCTAAAAATACATAAAATTTATTTATAAAAGTATGTCTGGTTTGAGGCTTTATGCAAACTAAGTCTTTTCTTCTCTTATCAATAGGTGTTGGGATATAAGGAAGTTTATTGTGCTGGTGTAGTACTATATTCAATATAAATAGTTGACGCACGGTTAAAACCTTGCATGCCGTGTAAAGCTCATGTGTGGGAAATCTAAATGGGCGAAAGGTGGCTACCTTAAGGATAGCTCTCTGCGCACGTTCTAATGGCAGTAGGATTGATTTAGCAGCCCCACCCCAGGAAGTTATACAATAAGTGAGAATGGATTGGCACAAAGCTAAATAGACCTGTTTAATTAATTTGTAGTCCGATATATATCGTAAATTCTTAAAAATGTATATTAATTTACGCATTCGAGTGCATAACAAATCAATGTGTTTACGGAAATTCAGATTTGTGTCAATCGTTACACCAAGATATTTCATATGATCGGTTTTTGCTAAACTAGGACAGTTACATGCATCGTCAGCATACGTGCCGCACTTGTGCGCATAAATGTTTATGTTAGTAGTTGGCAGGTTAGTGTTTCTCATAGTAAATAAAATGTGTTTGGTTTTCTCTGCATTTAGTGTTAGGAGATTTTCATGTAGCCAATTAGTCACTATATTAAAACCGTTCTGGGCTTGTTTATATACCTCATCTCGAGATTTATCTGAAAACAATAGAGCCGTGTCATCTGCATAAGACATTATGACACCATTTTGGAGCGTTAAGCTGCACAGGTCATTTATGTATACTAGGAATAAAGTAGGGCCCAAAATACTCCCTTGTGGTATTCCGGAATTACTATTTCGAAGCTCAGAACTGAAGTACTGACCAATTTTTACACATTGTTTGCGATCACTAAGATAATCAGAAAGTAGTGAATGCGTTGTCCCTCTTATTCCGAGTGCTTCAAGCTTGTCTAATAATAATGGACAAGAAATTGTGTCAAACGCCTTGGCGAGGTCTAGGAAGATCCCAATGGAGTGCATGCCCTTATCCAAATTAGTTGTTATATAATCCGTCATTTGATGTACTGCTTGATTAGCTGATTTTTTGGGCCTAAAGCCAAATTGTCTATCTGAAAGCAATTTGTTATCTTCTAGGTATTTCATTAATCTAGTATTAATGATTTTCTCTAGGATTTTGGAGAGCCCTGTTAGAACAGAAATGGGTCTGTAGTTATTAACATATTTTTTGTCACCAGTTTTATATACAGGTGTAACCACTGCTTTTTTAAGCGACTTAGGGAATATACCCTTAGCCAAGCATAACTGGAAAATATGAGTTAACGGCGGAGCAAGTAGGTATTTGAAATGTTTTAGTATGTTGTTTGGAATGTCGTCCCACCCAACCGCGCAAACGTCCTTTAATCCAGAAATAGTTGTTAGTACTTCATCGACATCCGTATCTAGTAAGACAAACGATTTAAGTGTGGGGAAAGTTTTAAGATGGTTTTGAGGGAGAGAACTTTTAGATTGTATGGTCTTTTCTGCTAAAATTTTGCCTACGTTAGAAAAATAGAAATTAACTTTATTTGCTGATTCGATTGGGTTGTTCTCTATTGTCAATAAGTCAAGTGGAGGTTCTGATTGTTTTGTTCTAAATGTATTTGTTTTTATAAATTTCCAAATCAGTTTACTATTATTGCCTGCTTTCTGCAGTTCTTTTCTATCAAATTCATTTTTTATTTTTTTCAAAAGGTTATTGCAGAAGTCTCTATATCTTTTATAAGTAATGGAAAGAATTTCCTTTTCAGGCTCAAGTTTGGTCTTTATGTGAAGTTTGTCTCTATGCCTAATAAATCGAACAAGTCCGGGTGTAATCCAAGGTTTAATACACTTATACTTCTTTGGCGTTATTTTAGCAACTGTATGTTTTATTATTGCCGAGTGAAGTGAATTTATAAAATAATTAATAGAAATGTTTGCATCGGTAGAATTATAAACTGGGTCAAAATTAATATTACGTATGTCTTTCTCTAGGAGCGTCATGTCGACTTTAGTATAGCTACGTAAACAATTCTTTCTGGGTAAAGAAACTTGTAATGTTAGTAATACTGCTTGGTGATCAGTAAGCGAAGAGTTAGTAACAAATGTTTTGGTTGGGTTATTTGTTTTTATAATGAAATGATCTAAGCATGAACCACTTTGATACGTGGGGTGGTAATGAGCTGGTAATAGTCCGTGGAATGAGCAGATATTAAGATAGTTATGTGCATGTAAATCTATTTTCCCGGAAGCAATGTTGATATTGATGTCCCCCATCAGTATTATGTGTTTAAAAGTTGTAAGACTTTGTAACTGTATGTTTGTGAATCTAAGAAATTTGCGACATTTTGAGAATGAGGTCTGTATATAGCCATAACCACCGTATCCGAACCAATTTTAATGAGTAAGCAATTACTATTTTGTAGCAAAGGTTCTTCTACAGTTGTACTTAAATTATTGTTAACAAACGCAACTAATCCATCATTCTGGTTGATGTTTCTGTTGGTTTTATGCTAGACATATCCGTCTAAAGATGGAACAGCTGTTTGGTTTGACAACCAACATTCTGTGAGGACGATAATGTCGCAAGTTATACCCAAGTTATGTAGCAATATTTCAAAACCATTTATATTTCGATTAATGCTGCGAATATTTTGTGTAAGTAGGGTCAGTGGTTTCTCTCCCAAGGGAAAGAGGCGTTTACACTCATCAATATTACAATTTATAGCTTCAGACACAGAAAATTGATCTAGGTCACTAAGTAATTGATTAGTCATGGTAAATAAACACCTAGCAAATGTAAACAAACAAAAAACTACTCCTAGAGTGCTTAATATATAGGTTAATCGGTAGCGCTCTTAGGCGCCTTCATAATCTATGGAATGGATATAGTTGTCCTCGGCATTTTTTCGTGCTGGACAATTTACATCACCAGTTTTATGATCCGATTTTCTCTTAAAACGTTTGCACGTCGCACAGTTGGGTGGACTGGATTTTGTGCTACATTCCTTAAAAGAGTGGCCAGTCTCTCCGCAGTGATTGTACGTCGGGCTAGTTTCACGGCAGAACTTGGCCGCGTGACCGAACTGCTGGCAGTTAAAGCACCGAGTAACGATCGTGAAATCTCGTACTGGGCATGACGTCCAATTAATGAATATTCGTCCTTGATTCACTAGAATCTTCCTGATGCTAGCTGGCACTTCTAGTATGTAATTGCAATTAGGGAGGTCTTTTTTTCCTGATTTGTGGCTCAATTTAACTTGATCTTCAAACGACTCACGAGTTGTATTGGTCATCTTATCTGAGAGGTTTTGCTCGTAGATGCAATCAAAAACCTCCTTATCAGTCAGGGCTACTGGGACTCCAATAACAGTGATTCTTGGGCGCCGTTTTGATGGTTCTTCAACCTTAAGGCCTGAAGAAACGAGTTTTTCTAAGCTCCTGAGCTTTTGAATGTCCTCTTTGGAGTCGGTACTAATAAGAACTCCTCCATTTTTTACTTTCTTAAGGCCACGAACATGTAGTTTAAGTTCCCCGGGCGAAATAATTTTCTGTACGAGAGACTTGGTATCGTCACTTGATTTAGTCTTGTCGTTGGGATATATGGCAACTGAGCTTAAATTTGCTGGGCGCACAAAGTTATCAGAGCCTTTTTTGACCATATTAGCATACGAAAAGGGTTCTGAAGGGTTTGAAATGCCTTCAACTACTTCTGTGAGCTGTAGGAGAGAGTTCGCGATGTTCTGTTGTTGCTGTAGGTGCTGAATGGTACTATGGGCTTGAATGGTTTTTTGCTTTAAGGCTTGATATAAAACAGCCATCTGAGATGCGCCATGTGAGACACTACGGCAAAGATTGGCTACACGAACCTTTTGTTCCGCGATCATTTTTCCGTCAGCGACTAAACTGCATACTTCACTTAGGATTTTTTCTATGGACCCCATCCATTTCTGTATATCCGGCGTAGAAATAACTTCAGCTGGTAGCTCATTCTCCAAGGGAGGTGGTGGATTTGGGTCAACAGGCTGGAAAGCTTGAGTTGGTGTCGGCGGAGGACTCCGCGGTACTAGATGGCTACGGCCAAACGGGCTAGATCCTGTGTTAGACATATCTAACACAGAAACACTATTAGATACACTATTTAAAAATACTTTAGTTCATTCTTACACAAAGTCAGTAACCTCGTAATAATCACTCGCGACACACATTTATCACTGACGACGCAAATAACTATAACAATTTGTATTTGTAATCAATTATTAGTATCATAATAAGCTAAGCAAGATACGTCCGCGCAGTCAGGCGAATCGCTGCGAATTCCGACATGACATTCCGAATAATGACAGAGTTATCTACACTCGAGAGCAATGAATCCGGGTCACTTAAAGAATGTTAAAAATCTCGGAAACTAAAAATGATAGGTTAATGCAATAAATTGTATTTAATAGACAATGTAATACTCCTTAAATGAAAGTAAAAAAAATATGAGTCACCATACATTTTATTAACACAAAATTACATAAAGAAAAAAACTGCTGATCTCTCCTTAAAACAAAAAAGGGAAACATGAAATTTTTGAACTTTATTACGATTTTCTTGAATTTTAATACTTCGTATTGCCTCCTCGTGCTTCCATTACTGCGTTTACGCGGTTTGGCATGCTGTACACCAAGTTCCTTATACGATTTTGGGGAATATTCTCCCATTCCTCTGTGAGAGCAATTTTGAGCTCACGAAGCATGATTGGGGGAGGGTTTCGTTGTTTTACGCATCTGCCTAGCTCGTCCCAAGCATGCTCGATCGGGTTGATATCCGGGCTGCGCGCTGGCCACTCCATACGAGTAATGTTCATCTCTTGAAGGTAGTCATTCACAATCCTACCTGTATGAGGTCGGGCATTGTCATGCATAAATATAGCATCCTCACCTAAATTGACCATAAATGGACCAACGTGATCATTGAGGATTTCTTCCACATATCTTACGCTAGTTAAAGACCCGTTTTCTATGATCACCAGCTCTGTGCGACTTTCAGAAGAAATTCCGGCCCACACAAGTACAGACCCACCACCGTAGGCTACTTTTTCTTCGATGCATGCTTGCTTGAATCTTTCCCCTGGTCTTCGATACACTCTGTGTCTTCCATCGTGCTTGTAGAGCATAAATTTTGATTCGTCGGAGAACATAACTTTTGACCAATCTTCAATACTCCAATTTACGTGGCTCTGGGCATATCTTAGTCTTGAAATACGATGCCCACGCTCCAGTTTAGGGCCGTTTGCAGGTCTAAGGGGTTTTAAGTTAGATTCAGCAAGCCGACGTCTTACTGTCCATGCACTTGGGTTACTTCCTCCGAGGCGTCGAAACTGATTTGTGAGTTCAGTTCCTGTGAGAAAGCGATTTCGAAGCATGGTGTTCACCAAGTATCGGTCTTCTCGTGCTGTGGTACACCTGGTTCTGCCCGTTCCTGGTCTGCGTAGGTTAGAACCAGTTTCTTCGTAACGTCGGAGAACTCTTTGTACTGTTGACAGCGACACACCGACAGTCCTGGCTGTATCGTGCTGACTCCGGCCGGTTTCCAGCATTGTAAGTATTCTGGTGCATTCTTCTGGCGTAAGCGACATAATTTCAGCTTGAATAATGAATATAGAGCACCATCAACATGGTTTATGTACCCACATAAATGACAGATTACAAACAAAAGCAAAACCAAATGCTGTAATTTCGTAGTTTCATCTTCGAAAGTGGCCCTTTTTCAAATTTGATTTTTTTATGATATAACTTTACAATAACTAAGAAGTTTTAATACCTTCATTTAAGGAGTATTACATTGTCTATTAAATACAATTTATTGCATTAACCTAGCATTTTTAGTTTCCGAGATTTTTAGGATTCTTTAAGTGACCCGGATTCATTGCTCTCGAGTGTAGTTTCATAAGTGTACTAATATCCGATTCAATCGGATTATTAGTTGGTTTAGACGGAGGAATGTATGCCGATACTATTGTGATGGTCGGATGGCCGGTCATACCTAGTCGACAGATTGAGGCCTCTATATGCGAGAGTGGAGGGGTGTCAATGGGCGTGCAATGCAGGAAGTTTTTGAAATATATGAGGGTGTCCCCTTGTTTTCCGGGCCTATCGTTGCGAACTAAACGGTAATTCGCAGCTTTATGCTGAGATAGGAGCCTTTTTGGCCTCGCACAGGTTTATTTTTTTTATTTTTTATTAATTGTCTATTGTTGTTTTTATTGTTAATTTTGTTATTTTTAAATGCTCCTTTTTTATTTAATTTTTTACTCTTTGTATTTCCTGTGCGTGTTCCAAATAAAAAAAAAATCTTTCTTTCTTTCTTTCTTTAATTCGCAACTTTAGGTGCTCGGTGAGACGGTTTAAGGAATGTTTCTTGAATTAGGAATAGGTCAATTTGATGGTCGCGAAGGAACGTCGCAATCTCATCGCGTTGGCCTGCTATGCTATTAGCATTGAAATAACCTATTTTAAGGGAACGGGGCTTGACTCTGCTACTTATACTTTGTGTATCCATTACGGAGTGAAATTAATGTAGAAGGCGGACAAGTCGGCGTATTTCAACATAAGGGCCATATTGGCCTGGAGGTTGCCTTTAGCTGCGATTAGCTTGGCGTGTAGTTCATTGCTTCGGGCAATGATGTTTGGATTGAAGAAGCGCGCTAGCACGTCGAAGGTGCTAGGGCTGTATGGGGCCGGTGGGGGCGCAAATAAGGGCGCGGACACACTGGGTGCTAGGGTGGCGGGATTGGGGGCCTGCTTGGTTAGGGCCGCGGGGGCGTAGGCTGGGGTTGTTTGCTGGGTGGCAAGCAAACCCGTTGGGGGCGGTACGGGGTGAGCCATCAACTGAGGGATGGCTGGAGGGGCTGCCTGTTTAGGCTTGAGAGCGGGGAACGCCTGCGCGTGGTTTATTTATTTATTTATAACAATCTTACCTACACTATCATTACAGATCTATGATCCAATGCGACAGAGTGGCCTTACTAACTAAATCCTAAATTTACACCTTATACCTAGTTAAAAAATATCTTAATCTAAATAACTTATTACATATAGCGTAACTTTTGCGAATCCACTCAAGTTGCACCACAATACATCAACCCTCCCGTGAACCTCATTCACCACGCGTATGGCTCTAGTGAGAGGAGTTCTCGCCAGCAGGTTGGTCCTGGCTGCAGGCACAGCGAGCAGGGGCGGGCGTTGCCGCCTCCACACGTACCGGTCGGGCACGTACAGCTGTAGGTGTCGCAGCACTCCCGGGTTATGCGCCACGCCACGTAGTAGTTTCACTACATACGCTACGAGCGAAAACTCCCGTCGTACTCTTAGAGTGTTATACCCTACCATACCCAGAACAAATAGTGTAGGGTACATCAATGGGTATAATGGATATACCCCATACAGCTTGTAATACAAGTGTCGCGTGAACTTATTTTGGATACGTCCCAACATAACACTATATTTCGCCTCGTGAGGAGCCCAAATGAATGCGCTATGTTCGAGGTGACTTCTTATGACTACCCTTACCGCCTTATTACAAAACGCGATCTAAATTTAGTACTGGGATTATTGCTAGGTTTAAACCATGACTAAATAAAACGTTATTATAAAAAGAAGTTTATCACTAGTTCATGAACTATCTGTGGTACTAAAGTTAGTCCGCCGAGCCCCCTAGTTTATCTATGGATTTAACTTCGGTACTAATTTATTTGAGGTTAGCGTTGATTAATATTGTGTGTTGTTTTATTTACAAATCGTTAAAAATGGATAATACTATGATTGACTTGATGGATTTGGAAGATTTGGATATGCTGGAGACGTCTCGGCGATCTTACAGACATCGTCATCGTGTAAATCCTTTCGAATTGAGTGACGAAGATTTTAGATATAAGTATAGGTTCACAAAACGTTTTGGAGAAAAAATAGTGGAAGTTTTACGTGAGGATTTATCCCACGACCCTCGAGGATGCCCATTGAGTCCTGAAGTGCAAGTGGTTTGCGCCTTACGCAACTGGGCTCGCCATGAAGTAAGTACCGTTGTCAATGTTAACGTAACATTGGACAAAATCTAAATGATATACTAATATTATTGTTTTAATCGTAGATTCAAGACGATACAGCTGATTTACATGGCGTGTCTCAACCAGTTGTCAGCAAGACATGTAAAAAGGTAGCAGACATTTTGTCACGAATGTCCCGAAGATTCATCAAAATGCCTACTACTCAATGAACAGGAGGAAACTATTAGGAAATTCCGCACTATTGCTGATTTACCTACAGTCATTGGGGCAATAGACTGTACTCATATAAGAGTAAAGAAAATAAATGCTGATGGGGGTCAGTTATATATTAATAGAAAAGGATTGTCTTCAATCAATGTACAGGTAATTTGTAAACAATTATTTTAAGTTGTGATTGTCTCAAATGACAAAGTACTTTTTAGTTTGATCCCAAAATGCTTGACAGAAAATAGAGAATAACTTAAATGATTGTCATAATTACCAATTACCAATGTCATTAAAATACCAGAGAGGAATATAAAGTTCTAACAAACTATCACTTTTCAGGTGGTTTGTGATGCTGACCTGAAAATCATGGACATTGTTACCAGATGGCGTGGCAGTGTACATGACTCCAGAATATTCCGAGAATGTAGATTAAAACAGAGGTTTGAGGCTGGTGCATTCTCCGGAATATTATTGGGTGACAGTGGCTATCCTTGCACTCCATATTTATTTACACCATTGCTTAACCCCACAACACCACAAGAAGAGAGATATAATAGCAGCCATATTCGTACCCGGAACACGGTAGAAAGGTGTTTTGGTTTGCTAAAGCAACGGTTTCGTTGCCTATTACGGGGTATGTTTGGGGATATTGAAACAGCAAAAAAAACAATTGTTGCATGTGCTGTTCTCCACACTCTTGCCATCGACATGAGGGATGATCTGTTTCCTGGAGAGGAAGATAACATAGAGCACTCTTCATTTAGGGAACCTATAGTACAAAGGTATATTCCACCTTCTGTAAGGGGAAATATTAGGAGAAGGCAGTTTATTGAAAGTCATTTCCACTGAACATTTCTTCTTTAACTATTTAATAAGTATGTATTTTAATTAAATGAATAATCTATTACTAAATATTTGCAGCAAATAACTACCTGAAAATAATTATTTCACAATCAGGATATTTACAAACATGTTAATAATTATAATCTAAAACTGAACATTTAGTTACTTGTTGGAGGGCACTACGAGTATAACACAGTATTACAGTAGTAGGATGAAATTATATCTGCTATTATTTATTTAAATAAAAGATTTTTTACTGTAATCTTAATAGAGTAAGTGTGTAGAATAAAAAATCTACATACTATTATTTTTCAGGGTTGGTCTGACTTTCCAATAAAGTTATTTCTAATTCTATTTTTTTAATTTTTAACTTAGCTATTTTTAATGTTAAATTGGTGTTCCACTTCCAGCATTTCTATCTCTTTTCTCTTAAAATCAGTATTACTTTTTATAATTGACAGGCGCATTTCTTCACTTCTGTAAAATCAAATAGACTAATGTAAGGAATTTTATTTTAGTTAACATGTAAGTAACATGTACAAATAAGTAATACAGGTATGCACTAAAAATGAAAAGACATTGAAAATATCTTGGTACCCAGGTTGGAACCCACAATATCAAAATAGCAAATGCTCTTCCACTTGACCTACCAAACCAAGGCATTGGTTTCCCTGCGATTTTTGTCAGTGATTGTAACTTATGGTAAGGCTAATTTTGTTCCATATTTTTTTGAAGGTATTGCAACTTGTACACCTGAAGCAAATACTATTACAATTATTTTTAATCATAATACATTAACTATTAAACTTTCCTTTGTTACATTTAAAAATATGAAACATTTTATCAGTGATTTATTAAATACTAAGTATATGCACACATACCCTATAATCACACCTATAAACCCAGAAGGGGTAGGCAGAGGTGTTCTGTTATTTGTCAGTTCTTATGACTCGCTTTCCCGGGGACGACGGAGGGGAATTGTATTTTGAAGCCCTCCCCCACGGGGAATATTGTATTAAAGTAGGTAATTATTTCTACATACGTATTTTGCAAGATCTCTTTCCTTTTCTTTGTTGTGCTTCTTGTGTTAACGGTCTCATTGTTCGTTAATATCATTCTGGTACTTGTATTAATTGTAGTTGGAACATTGGAAATCGCTAAAATTAAAAAAAAAATACAATCTACAGGTTTTTGCAAATTAAATATGGAAAAGAATCAAACTTGTGTACATATTGGATTGTAATTATATTATACTAGTTCTTACCTGCGAAAAGAACGTTAAAATTATCCCATAGTAACATACTGCCGGGATAAAGTCCTAATTCTAACCAAATTCGTGCAGACGTTAAGCCATGATAATAATTATTAGCAGGACTTACAATAACTAATAGGTCTTTACCTATGAAATTGCCGTTTTGTATGAAAAAATTTAAACGAATTTTTTTCATGAATTTTTTATTTGTATTAATCGAAGTAATCACCCATGCAATCAATGCATCTTTGCCATCGCAGTGGCAGTTTATTGATGCCCTTCTTAAAGAAATCAGCTGGACGGGAGGCAACAAATTCTTCAAAGGCATTTTGTACTGCCTCTCGGGTATTAAATTTTTTTCCCGCCAAGAAGTTATCCAAATTCTGGAAAAAGTAGTAGTCTGTAGGCGCAAGGTCTGGTGAGTAGGGCGGATGACGGAGAGCTTCCAACCCCAGTTCTTGCAACTTGGAGACCGTCTGCTGTGCAGTATGAGGTCGCGCGTTGTCGTGCAGGAGCAGCGGAGACGAGCGATTGACCAATGCTGGTTGGAGATGCGCCAGCTTCTCCATCATTGTGTTCAGTTCTTCACAGTACACATCTGCAGTAATGCTCACCCCGTTTGGTAAGAAGCTGTGATGAATCACACCGGCGCTAGACCACCAAACAGTGACCATCACTTTTCTAGGGGTAAGTTTTCGTTTAGGGCATTGTTTAGGTGCTGAACCAGGATCCAACCAACTTGCTGAGCGCTTACGGTTATCAAACAGAATCCATTTTTCATCGCAGGTAACAATGCGGTTCAAAATTCCTTCATTTGTGTGTCTGTTGAGCAGTGCAAGGCACGTCTCGACGCGTACTTCGCGCTGGCGATCATTGAGTTCGTGGGGCACCCATTTGTCAAGCTTTTTTACCTTGCCAATTTGACGCAAATGGACCAATATTGTTTTGACGCTAACGTCGAAAGCTGCTGCTAATTCAGCCGTAGATTGTGTATCATCAGCTTCCACAATCGCCTTTAATTCGTCATTGTCGACCAAAGTCTTCGGACGACCGCGAGGTTCATTTTTCAGGTCGAAATTTCCAGAACGGAAGCGAGCAAACCAATAACAGGTGGTGCGTTGGTTTGTAGTGTTAGCTCCGTAAACGTCGTTGATGTTGCGTGCCGCTTGTGCCGCGTTGCTGCCACGACGGTACTCATATTCCATAATTACTCGAATTTTTAACGTATCCATGATGACGAAAAAGATTGAAATGCGATGAAAATGTAACACTAATCAATAAAGAAATGACTACTTTTAGAAAAAAAAAACCATGTTTTTAAAATAAAATTAATTTGAAATTAGAATTCTTAGCCAAACAAAAATTATTTTGATTTGAAATGGCCAGTACTGCAGAACGGCAATTTCATAGGTAAAGACCTAATATTATTTACCTTGCACTTCCACTACATTGTATTCTGGATTTTCCTCATTTATATTATTGTATTCTTCAAAACTAGGGCCAGGGTTAGGGTCAGTGAACATTTTTTTTGCAGTTGCAGGCACGGGAACTGGATTCTAAAATAAATAAATTGTGTATAATTGAATTAGGTATTTTATACTTTGAAGGAATATTATATTATCAACATAAAATACACAGGTACCTATTTGTTATGAATCTTAGAAAATTAAAAAAGATATGTCATATTATAGAAGTTTTATTTACCAATGCATCACTATCGTAGTCATTAACTTCAATGACAAAGTCGTGAGGAGCAATCGCCATTATTTCTAAATCCTCAGGAGAAGGTGATGGTGGTTTTTCGCCACCGCCTGTCTTTGTTTGTTCTCTCCTATGGGTAGACAATTTGGATTTAGCGGACAACTTCATTCGTTTCCAAGCCAACTTTAACTCTCCATCTGATCGACATTTACCCGTTACCTCATTAAATCTAAAAATAAAAAATGTCTAATTTAAAATCACGTAAACAATAAAGTACTTGTAAACACAAAAGCAATAAGTACTTACTTATTCCGTATATCCTTCCACTCTTTTGTTTTGTGCATGTTTACAGACGTTTTTGTGGACTTATCTTCTATATGTGCTGATTGAGCAATAAGGTGACGTAATATTTCCTATAATAATAAGAACATCCACGTTAGGAATTCGAAATAAGATAATACTTGATAGCATTGCTTACCTATCAATAATTAAAAATCCATGTTTTACTAACTTTTTCTTCAAAACTCCAGTTTTCACCCCTTTATTTCTTTTGTTGCTCCATTTTTATTGTAGCTCACGATTTAACCAGACACAACAACTAACGAACAAACTACATAAAAGTAACAGTAATACTAAGAACAATGTATAAAAATAAGAAGTGCATTTATTTATTAGAAAGGACGCAACATAAACATTCGTCTCAAATCACGCGCGCTGCCGCCGAAAGTAATACACTCCACTTCACGTTAGAGGTGTTAAAAAATGTGACAACTTGATTATAAAAAGCGCGATAATAGTACAAGTTGTACTTGTTCAATATATTGTAACGTATACAAAGAACAATTTATGACATATTATTGTATTGATAAATAATTATTCAATCATTTCAAGTGTTAATATAATATCAATATTTTAGAGAAACAGAACGTTGCTCTAAATAAATCCTGTACAGGCTATACGAACGAATGAAAGAATGCCATTTCTGTTCCTTATCTGTGCATATTATTTAAACCATGAACCTTCTTTGGTACTAACTGATCCTCAGATAGTCTTCGTTTTGTAATAAGAACACGTTTTGATCCTGGTACTAACTTTAATACCGTAACAATCCTAGACCTTGTAGTCTTGGTTTAAACCAGTACTTAAGCATTTTTTTGTAATAAGACGGTTAGTGTCGTGATGTTTGTGAATCCTTGGGACTGCCTGAGTACGAAACCTAGGTTTCTGTATGCCTTCTTACATATCTTATTGATATGCTCACGGAAAGTTAGTTCCTGAGAGAAGACTACCCCTAAGTCTCGTACCTGAGACACTCGTTGCATCGGCACATCCTCAACCTTGTACTGATAACTCAAGGGAGTTCGCGCTCGAGTGAACGACATCACCGAACATTTAGCAACATTAAAATGCAGTTTATTGTCATTGCTCCATTCGACCACTCTGTCAATGTCTTCCTGTAGGCGTTCACAATCCGAGTGATCCCGAACTTCGAGCAGCAATTTCAGGTCATCCGCAAACAATAAACAAGTCCCATGTCTGACGACTTCCGGCAAGTCATTTATCATTACAATAAACTCGAGAGGCCCTACATTGCTGCCCTGGCTCACGCCCGATCTCGTGTAATACGGTTGAGATACACAGCCATTGTAGTCGACATATTGCTGGCGATCCTTCATATAGCTAGCGAAGAACTGTAGCAGAGGTAGTGTACATCCAATTTTCGCGAGCTTCCTTAACAAGATGTCATTATCCACCGTATCGAACGCCTTTTTAAAATCGAAGTACGCCGCATCTACCTGTACCCCCGAGTCTACTGCCGGCACCACCTGTACCATAAAGTTAATAAGGTTTGTAGCAGTGCTGCGTCCAGGTCGGAACCCATGTTGCGCATCTGACAGACGCGCACGCATTTGTTCCTGAACGGAGCGCTGAATAGCCGACTCGAGCACTTTAGCAGGCGTGGAGAGTACAGCCACCGGTCTATAATTACAGGTATCTGAACTTGGTTTTCCTTTTGGGACCGGAACAACGTGCGTGATCTTCCACCTTTGAGGGAACGTGGCTTGATGCAAACATGCATTAAAAATGTTAAGTAATGGCTCCGCCAGTACCCTCCCGCAGTCTCGGAACAGAAACGCTGGTATCCCGTCTGGGCCAGACGAACGTTTTGGCTTGAGACTCCCCAGCGCCTGCCGAACTTCCGCTAGACTCAGCGTCTCAATGTGTACCCGTGCACTGGTCGCGCCGACATCCGCCGCCGCCGCGCACGCGTCCAGTTTCGGTGGCTCCTTGCTGTACACAGACTCAAAAAAGTTAGCGAACTGCACAGTACACTCATCATCTGTTAGATGTGGACCTTCTTTTATGATACTCTGCTTATTTAGTGTTTTTCTTTTCGATCTTATATACTGCCAAAACGATTTCGGATCCTTTACAAATTGATACTGAATTTTATTTTTATGTTGTATATGCGCAGTTTCTATTAACTTTTTTATAAGAGTTCTACATTCCGCAAATTTGTGATAATCATTATCCAACTTGGTTTTTTTGAATTTTTTGTAAAGTCTGGCTTTAATTTGTATATTTGTTATTATAACTCTCGTGTACCATACTGGGTATACATACCGCGAATTTCCACTACTAAGCTTTTTCCGGGGTACGCACCTATTAATAGTACAATTAATATTATCATAAAAGCAGTTCAACATTTCTTCTAAATCATGCATTCCGTACATCATACTCCAGTCAATGGAAAGAAACCTAGAATATAACAGTTGAAAATCAGCCCTATTCCAATTCTACTATGGTCTAATATGGTGTGCACTAAAATCGCGGGCGACGGCGGGGGACGTCGGCGGGGCGGGGCGGAGGCGGGGCGCACGCTAACCGCTAGCGGCGCACATACTGGTATTTGCACGATCTACGCGGCCAAAATTGTTTTGATGTTTAATTGGTTTCTAAACAACTCAAATAAGAAAAAGAAGCTTATTTTCAAAAAATAATATTTATTCACGAAAATTGAGGTAGGTATGTAGATTACAGGAAAAAAAATTAAAATGTTAAGTTTCTGTAATTTTTTCTTCATCGCTCTCTGATGAATTTTCAATTATATTTGGTTCCGCAGATACGAACATGGCCAAGGTTTCAGGCAAAAATGTATTTGCTTTCCTTTTTTTTATTGCTCGCTTACTACTTAGCAAAGGATCTGAACTAAGAAGAAGGCGGTTAAAAATATCTTGGTTGCAACTTTCTCTGGAAAATTTCCTAGCAAAATCTTGGCGGTAACATCTAAAATGTTTGTTGCGAGCCTCAGCTGCTTCCTCAGAAAGCTGCCCGATTGGTAATAATGCCTTTTCTATGATAACTACGCCATGGACTAAAACCTTGTGCATTGTTGGCGTCATAGGATGCCATTCATATAAGTTAACATAAACACGAGCAGTTTCTGAAGCATATCTTTCATATTTTACAGGATCAATTTGGTACCCGCTTGAAATTGCTTCCAATATGACTTTTAGTCTGTAAATTAGATCATAACTGATGCCTGTTATTTCTGAAGCTAATCTGGGCTTCTCAAAAAATCTTCTGCTGGTATTTCCATCATTGGTATTCTCGAAATTGGATTTTGGCATATCTACTATGAGACCTGTTTCAGTGCGAAACCTTTCTTGTATGTGTCTTTTTTTTCGTTCTACTATGTCTTTTTCCTCTTGCGTTTTTTTCCCTCTGTATTTCTTTACTTGTAGTTTGTAGGCCAAATGTAAGATGCTTTCAAATATACGTATTCTGGCGTGTAATACTGATATACCAAATTCAAGGGCCGCAAAATTCACTTCTCTTGTATATTCCAATTTATTAAAATCCTTGGATGTTGCTCCACAAATGTAGCACCTACTTGTAGATTTTGTGCCTGTGGCTGCATTGCAGACCTTTCCATCTACCATTGTCATGATAAAGGTGTGCTTGATAAATAACTTTTTCCCTGCTATGTCGACCACTGTTGGGACTAAAGAGCTAATAGCGCTTTTAACATGACTTATTTCCTCTTCAGTGACATCATTATTTTCTTTGATAAAACGGAATCTTATTGGTCGACAAAATCGCGGCGAAGAGGGCGTTGGATTTTTCCATAAAACTTTTTCATTATTATCTCCACAAACTAATTGAAGAGGCACGAAGCAGCTTTGAAAAAGGTTTGCATCGGAATCGGTATCACTTTCAAGTTTTTGCTTAAACAGTGATTGTTGGGATCCATCGCAGCCCCATTTACTAATTATAGTTAAGGATTCACGCTCTTGCTCCTTTAAAGTTATCAATACCTCTTCTAGGTACTCCGATAAACGCCTAACGGTAACATCCATTAGAGGCTGTAACTGAGCTTCGGCACTGGTACTCGTTACCGTACACGATTCTTGAGGTGGGTAACATTTCTTCTTGGCCTTTTGTAACGCACTGTAGCACGGAAAAATCTTCTTATTGGTCTTTCTTATAATTTCGTATTGTCCTTGCGTCAAATCTGCATCTACAAACATTTGCAACGCTTGCATTGGTGTCAAGGAGGGTTGCTCTTTACTTGATTTCGTAAGATAAAATGCTTTCTTATATTTAGTTGCTCGTGTCGGAGTACTGGTGATATCTTTAAGGACATTTGATGCATCTCTTTTACCAGATTTTCCCAGCTCCACTTGCGCAGCGTGTATTATGATCTCCTTTTCGAAACCAGAACGAAGTTCCTCAGTCTTTCGTCTTTTGCTCCTCTGGCTTGCCTCTTCGAACAATTTGGCTGGTCGACCTGGCCTTTTTTGTGAGGTCTCAACAACAGGGATTTCAAACGTACCTTCCAGCCATGACCGGTTGTATTTTAGAAAATTGTCTTCTTTGTGATGAGCTTTAGTCCACCGTTGTTTGAGTTCTGATTTGAAATGGGCAAAACCACGTTTCAAATTAACAATTTGATCTTCATTGTAACCTTCACATGACAAAAGTTCATCTTTTAGATGGTTTAATTTTGCATCTAAATTAGGCAAATTTTCTTTCTTCATGCGGTCAAACAAGTATTGTCGGGTCACAATCCTTACTCCTGACGCACCCTGTGAACCTAAAACAAACATACACTATGTAAAAAAGTCGCTAGCACAAATCGTATTTTATACATTTTATTGCTAAAAATCTTTAACCCCCCAAAACTGGATCTATCCGGACGTTTCCGGAGATGTTTTTTATAGTATATATAAGGTAAATGTTCAAATAATTACCTAAAATTATAACCATAGCCCGATCTATCCCGATACATAATCAAACACACTAGCAAAGAAAAAATATTAAAAGAAATCACGGTATGGAAATGAGCGCACCATTTTTTTTTTTTTAATTTTGTTCCTTAGCTGATCATAACTTTATTAATGTAGTTTGTAAGTCTCTTACCTGCTCTATAAGAATCCATCACTTTCAATTCGTAAGATCAACTTGAACATATATAAATTCGCTTTCGAAGTTAAGGTTTAAAAAAGCGCCGAGAACAGATACGTACACTAGGTGAAACGGTCAAATTCCGACTGAGCTACGCGTGAGGGGTGTGCGGTGGCAGGTAGATCGAGGATGGGTATTGTTCTCTGGTTCGTCCTTTGTTCGTGGAACTCGTTTTTGTTACTTGGATATTGGGACTTTTGGCCGCCTAGATCGTGCAAATACCGGTATGTGCGGCGGGTGGTGCGCGTCGACCGGCACCAGCGCCTCATCCGCCGCCACCACCGTCACTCCTCCGCTGATGCCCGCACTCAGAACCAAATCCAACTGACGACCTAAATGGTTGGGTATTGCATTAGTTTGAGTGAACTCGCAATATGATAAAAAACATTCGAAATAATTATTAATATTAGCAGGACAAGAATACAAATTAAAATCACCAATTACAAAAACTTCTCCATACCTATCACACAATTTTTCTATTATTCTAAATAACAACATGTAATCATTTTCCGAACTACCTGGCGGAATGTAGACAACACAACACACAAACAAAAAACGTTTATTTAAATGTACCGTTGCACAAACCATTTCGAACACACAAGTGTCTATCGACGCGTCCAAGATAGGTAGTTGTCGCAGCTCGAACCGGTGTGTGGCCACGAGAAGCGCGCCGCCTTGCTTTCGACCATCCGCTCGATCACATTGTAATATATTATATCCGGGTGGAACAATTTCCGCGTCTTGTATGGATTCACTGCAGCCAGACTCAGTAATAGCGAATAAGTCCGAGGCGGATGCCAATAAATTATTTCTGAAGTAGTCTAGCTTAGTTCGAAGACCCCTAACATTTTGGTAATATATTTCAATTACACTATTACTTATGGAGCGGGCTGTTTACGAAACCAAATCCATTCATTGAATTCAGCGTGTATTGGCCATACTTCCGCATTATTCAACAAGGTATAGTGCTTTTCGAATACGCCTACAATAAAAGACGAGTAATCTCGTGCTGTTTTATGTTTGATCTTCTCAATTTTCATAGGTGCTTCAGGGCCACAAAGATTTTTTATGTAATCAGTCATAGCTTCTTGTGTGGTTTCCGGATGCAAGCGCCATACATGTAGATATTTCAGTCTTTCCATAGCCACTATTCCTTTAATTTCCGTATTTCTTCCAATAGTCACATTTTTAGACAAACGGCTAGGTTTTTTATATTGTACAGTAGTCCAGCCAGTTTCTTCTTCCCGCTCCGACTGTTCAATAACATCTGGGGCGCCAGTATAACTCGCCTGTGTTTCAAGTACCGTAGTAGCAGATTTCGTGGCCCCACACTTGTTTACATTCTGGATTTCGGCGGTTGGTTGATTAGGCGTATTGTTATTTTTTTTAGGTTTTTTGGTTTTATTTTGACCAACGGCTTCAGCAAATGTAGAGTGAGAGCTAGTGGATGCCTCTTTCGGTGGTGGGACGATGCTGGATGATGTCTGAGATTGGATATTGCGAGCCAATTGAAGGTTGACTTTTTCTTCTATCACCGTCATTATTTTAACTAATTTGTCAAGATCTTTTTTTGTTTGCGTATATTGATCTTGCATGAGCGTAATCGCATTTGCCTGAGTGTCCAAGCGGGCCATAATGTCCAATCGAAACTGCCTAAGTTCATCCAGCAACTCGGAATCCACGTCGCTTAAAATTGTAGGTGAGCATTGGACCCGGGTTCCTCGTTGGGAGTTCACATTATCAGGTGTTATGGTTGTGTGTAGCCTGGTGGAATCCCCTCTGACCATGTATCTATATTTCCGCGCTTCGGATTTAAGCAAACACACTCTGGACATACTCATTTCTTCTTATATGCTAGGGTAAATGTTTTAAAAACTTTAAAAACATCTAGGTTAATTTTGAGACAATTTAAATCATAAGCTGTCATGCATTTTTCATATGAGCATTCAATAAAGAAGTTATCTGTTATAGTTGAACTGCAAGCGCCGCACTTTTTCTCCATTATTTTTGATCAAAAATCAAAAATTCCGTGGATGTGTGAGTGTAACGCCAAGCGCTCCACGTTTCGCAGAAGTGCGACAAGGACGAATTATTTGTCGCGCGCAGCCTGTCTCTTTCTCCCGAGGAGGTGAAGAGCTTACCTCAGCCTTGCTAGCGCGCACGATATTGCACTCGCGAATAAAATCAGCGAAAAAAGTTCACTCCACTTTGGTACTTAGTTTATTAGTTGTACGACAACAATACGAATCAATTTTCCATGAATTAACACACCATTTTTTTTGGGTAAATTACGAATAAATTGCGAATAATGCGTCCGCACTAATGACCAGCCGGTCATAACCAGCCGGCATAACAGTCAGCCGGTCATAACGGTTTAATAGATTCCACGGCGATGTTCTTTGTGGACGCAGTTGGTCTGGGAGGGTTTTGACCAGGGGGATGTTGGGTTTGGTCTGGGGTCTAAGGCGTGGGGCTCGGGGGCACCCGCGGTAGCTCGCGGGGTGTCCGGCCTCGTCGCATAACACGCAGCTAGGGGGCTCGGTGCAGAGCGCCAGGTCCCTTGGGCGGGAGCAGTCTATTGTTGCGTGGTCGCCTAGGCACTTTACGCACCTGGCTCGCGCGAAACAGTTTCGCTGGGCGTGTCCATACAACTGGCAGTTGTGGCATTGCCCGGGGAGTCGGCTTTTAATAGGTCTTTCGACCTTGAATCCGGTGAGGTGGCATATCGACTTAATGTCCATAATAGCCTTGCCGGCCTGAGAGTTTTCTAGGACCACTATGATCATGTCATAGGGTGCACCGTTACGTCCGCGGTGCATGCGGTGGACCTCTAAAAGAGGGAAGCCTTGAGCTCTGATATCTTCAGAGATCTCGTCGATCTTTAATTCTTTGGGTACGCGCTTAATCACGCACCTAAATTGGCGGTCCTCACTGAGGGCGTAGGTGTGGAAAGACACCTTACGCTCCTTCAGGAGCTTAGTAAGCGAACGGAAGTCCGCTGAGGTCGCTACTTGTACCTTAATGGCCACCGCGGTAGGGCGGGCGTGGGAATAGTTTATGCGCTCGGCGGCGCAGGCCTTGGAGACCGTGGTCCACAGGTCTTTGTCATGAATGTATAGTGGGGGGGAGGTGCCTTGGGCGCTACGGGGGGTGTAGCCTGCATGCCCTGTTTGGGGGAGTCGGGACGGCTGCATGGCGCGGGGGCCGCAGCGGGGGTAGCGGGCGTGAGTGCCAGCTTTTTGGCGGCCTTTTTGGCCTCACGGGCAGCCGCTATGCGCTTCCTCTTGCCTTCGACTACGGTGTAGTCGTCGGAGGAGCTGGAGTTAGCGGCGTCGGGGGGGGGGGGGGGGGGGGGAGA
The DNA here is from genome assembly GCA_916610205.1 of Griposia aprilina. Taxonomy (NCBI): domain Eukaryota; kingdom Metazoa; phylum Arthropoda; class Insecta; order Lepidoptera; family Noctuidae; genus Griposia; species Griposia aprilina. Next base: position 3,662,176 of record OU744285.1, on the reverse strand, counting down.
ATGCGGGGACGATGGTTCTGTCCTCATCTGCATCTGAGTAATCAGACATATCTATGTCAACGATAGACGTTGACGGGGAAGGGGTGCGCGAGTGCGCGTCAGCAAGCTGTGGGCTGCGGGGCTGCGTGTCAGCAAGCTGTGGGCTGCCGGGGTCAGCCGAGCTAGTGAGACTAGCTGGGCTATCGGGGATGGGCTTGGGTTTTAGCCTGAATGCGGCTAATTGGTCTGCATATTTTTTTCAGATATAGGGATCATTCATGAGAATGTCCCTAATGAAATGCAGTATGGATTGGTCATCCATACTGCGGGTTAGTTAGTGATGGGGGTGAGGGGCGCTATATTAGCGATATATTGTCTAACCCCAGGCTGAGGGCCTGGGGGTGTGAGGGTTGTGCAATCCTCCCTGCCTACTAGACAGGGAGTTGTGTGTGTGGTCGTGAGTTCGTCAGTGACGAGGGACTAAGTAGCCCTAAGGGCTTTGGATCGGTTAGCACTTGGTCGAATAATAACCCCAGTACTCACACGTCTACTGGGTCCCGGAAGCAGCAGCAATCCCAGAAGAATAGACACAGTCACTATTGTTATTATTATTAGGTAATGTCTCTGCTTACAAAGTCAGATTTATCACTTCTTTGTTTTAAAGTACAATGTCACTAAACAATGTCACTGAACAATGTCAACAAACGAATGTAATCACTATATTAATTACGCGCACAAGTAAATTAGTTACGCGAGCGCGAACCGGTTTCGCGCCTTTCCTAACGGTCGCGCTTCGATGCGCGGAACCTAACACAACACAACGGCGCGGCGGCGCACAAAAGCCCGGGAAGGGCGGCGTTCACGGGCGGTGGCGGCGGCTGTGCTGGCGGACCGCAGGGGATCCTGGGTCGACGCTCAGTGGCTCGGCGCGGGCTTCGTAGTTGTTGATGTTGGCTGGGTGGTTTCGTTGTCGGTTATCGGTTAGTGTAGTACTGTGGCGGACGCACGGTGGTCAGTAAATTCTTACGTGTGCTCGGGGCGAGCACTCGTAGTCGAATCCTTTTTGAGATAAAGAAAATCGGATAACGCGTGCTTTTATAGGGGGACAATAGGCCGCAATTCGCGACGTATCAAACAATTGACAACATTTCAAAACTACCATGACCTTAAAACAAAAATACCATTTCTTTATTTTCGTATCCTGAGATCAAAGATATATTTTTAATTTTTTTTATTTCTCCATTCCTGAGAAAAAAAATGAAAAGCAAAAAACATGTGGTGACGTCACATAAACAGTGGAATGAGGTAGTTACCTTTGCCTAAGCATTCCAATGTTTTAGATGAAAACATTAATGTCAAACAAGACATGTCAATGTCACATGTTACGAAGTTTTTAAAACAATATTGAAATAAAATATGAACAATATTTTTCCCTATCAACTGGACACGCTGCTTACTGTTAATATTATCAACTTTTGATTGATATTTAGCCAATAAAGTCGATCGCAATGCAACATTATACGCCAATGAAGGAACCAAAATATTGTTTTGTACCAGCCTGCAAAAACAATTCGAGAGATACTCAAAAAGCATTATTTGCGGTGCCTAGCTTAGCAAAACAAGAGTGGTGCAACGCTGTGCGTACATCATGTCCTAAACGCGTTATATATGTATGCGAAGATCATCTCAATGTAAGTACCTAAATGACAATGATTTTTATATAGCACATACCACCACACAAGGCAAAGTGCATGTGGTGTTTATCTATTGGTGGTATTACGAGTGGTGTTACAAAATTTTGAAGTATATCAAGCAATATTGTAATAACTGTTACCAAACCTAATAAATAAGTTCATAAACCCCCCCAGTGCAGTGCTATCACTTTGCAGAAATATTTCACTAGTACTATTTTGTAAAGTAGCTGTAATATATTGTAAAATAACTTATGATGTAGGTTGTTTTTGGGACACACACAAAATATAAATTTAAATTATTATTTATCTTTTAGTTGGAGGAAGATGTGGAGAACTACCGGTATTGGATGACAATGAAAGTGCGGCCAAAGTTGAAATCTCGGCTACCACATTCTCTTGTTAGGAAACCCCTTTCAACTGATCATCAAGAAATTATTGAACCTAGACCCAGCACATCTTCATCAACTTCATCATTTATGCAAATTAATATGGATATGGATACACTTTGCAAAAATCCATTCACTACAAAAGCCAGCAAAGGAGTACAAGTGAAGCCAAGAACATCGGATCGAACTACTTATTGTGCTATTTACAAGAAGAAGACCAAGAAACCTTTGTTTGAAGAAGATGATGAGATTGACGAAATGTTACCTTCAACTCAAGGAAGTTCTACCTCTGCTGAAATGTCAGAAGTCTCATTAGAAACCCACATTAAAACTGTAATACACGGCAGAAACTTTATGCTTGACCTTATAAAAAAAAAACCACAAAATTACATAGGCTTACCAAAGAATTATTATTGGTTGATTAACTATTTAGAAAGTAATCTGAATATAAAATCATTTAATATAATAGTCACTTTGTATAAAATTAAAAATCATACCCCCTTCTACCAAATATCAGATATGTTTGAGGTGTCATTAACCACATTGTGAAGAATATTTTTTAGAACTTTGTGTATTCTATCCAAGTTCTTCAAATAATTAATTTTTTCTCCTTGTGTATATGATGTCAAAAGAAACTTGCCAGCTTCCTTCAAAACCAACAAAGAATATTCTAATGTTTTTTTGCATTATTGACTGTTTCGAGATAGAAATTGAAAAGCCGTCAAATCCTATCAACCAGTCTCTAACATGGTCACAGTATAAAAATGCTAATACTTTAAAATACTTGATAGCTACAACACCTGATGGTTTTGTCAACTTTGTATCTGTTGGTTATGGGGGACGTATATCTGATGCCAATATAGTAGAAAATTGTCGTTTTCTGGATGCGCTGCCACCAAGGTGTACTGTATTGGCAGACAGAGGATTTAAACATGTTGATGCTTTACTAAGTAGAAATCAGAATAATCTACTTCGGCCACCCAGTGTTTCAAAAGATCAAAAATTGACAAAGCAGGATGCTATCAAAAGCAAGGTCATTGCCAGTCTGCGTATCCATGTTGAGAGGGTAATAAGAAGAGTACGGCTATTTAAACTTTTGAAACCACACTCTGTCATTAACAATAAATTAATTCAACATACAGATGATGCAGTTATTGTGGCATGCGGATTGATAAATCTACATAGTTCCATTATTAAGAAAGAATAAAAGACACAATATTTTTTTTCACTTTCTTACTTAGTTTTAATGATAATCTGGCAGTTTTAGTGCTTAGTTTGTCCAGTGGTTGAGCTCCTTAAGTTCAGAGTTGAGCTTCATGATTACAGACAAATGCGTGCACTGACTGGACAAGTCTGCTCAAATCTGTATAGTTATTTCCTCAAAAGACCATTTCAGACACCAATCTAACATGGGCCTCAAATAATCTGACCAAGATTATTTCCGGATTTTTATATACCTACACATGGACATTGATGATTTTTTATAAATACATTGACATGAATATTTACTTTGTAAAATAGTATATTATTTTCATTATTGTGAATGTAAAGACTATGTGAGTCATTGGTTTTTTCTTCTCAATTAGTTTTAATCATGGCCTGGCAGTTTCAGTAATTTATGCGGCCTACCCAAATGTCCTTTCTTTGGTATTGTTCGTCGAATCGTTGAGCTCCTTAAGTTTTGAACCGAGCTTCTCGATTACTGACAAATGCGTGCATAGACTGGACAAGTCCACTCATTGTGTGGTTTTTCCTCAAAAGACCATTTCAGACACAAATCTACATGGTTTTCACATGATCTGACTAAGATTATGTCTGGAATTTAAAAGGGACCTCTGAGTTAGTTTCATCTAGTTTTAAATATGATTGACGTGTAAAAGTGTCTGTACAAAGCTACTTACAGAAATAAAATCATTTATCATTTAAATACTATATTGATTTTTATTTTGCACTTTGTAAAACAGTCTTAAAAATAAATTGTTTCCAAAATTCTTCAGCGGCATCTAATAAACCTTCCACATATTTTTCATCATACTCCACCAAGTACTTGTGTAGGAGTTTTGTCTGTTCAAAACTAGGATCAGCTATACAAAACAGTCCTTTTAATTTTTTTGCAGCATGCATTTGAACCATTATCTGAGCTTTATATTTTTCATACAGTTCACCATCTCTCACATAAGTTTTCATTGTTTTATCACTTATAGGGCATTTTATTTCAATCACAAAGTCCTTACAAATCCCGTCAGGTGAAACTCCAATGATAGGGGATATTAAAATCAACCCTGTGTATTGAATTGCTCCGAATTCTTTTTCTAACTCCTTGAGTACTTCCTTTTCTAATGCCTTGCCCCTTTTGATAGCTTTTGTTTCTGGCACCTTGTAACCTCCTAGAATGCTTTGCACTAAAGCACCATTCTCTGTTTTACAGTGAATAGCTTCATAGATCCTAGACCCTGTGACTCTCCCTTGACGCATAGAATGCCACAGTTTTGTGTCTGCTTGAGCTTTTGTAGCTTCAGCAATTGTTTCAACTACATCTATGGTAATAGTTGTTGCAGTAAAAGATTTAAAATTGTCGTAGCAGTGATCATCTACATTGTGTACAAACTGCAGCACTAAATTAAACACACTAAAGTCATGTAACTGGGGCTGGTGATTCCCACAGTAATTTAAAATCATTCCTGTAGTAACTTTACGCCTCTTGCATTCTTCAGAAAACATAGAAATATTGACACTCATGTCTACATTATCTGGGGTTCTCTTAATTTTGCCAATGTTTTTTGCCAAGATGAATTTCTGGTCACCTACAGCTCCAGCAAGTTTTGGTTTACTCCAATAACATTTAGTTGACGTAGTTGAAGGTTCGTCTGACCGTTTTATGAGCCAAATGGCAAAGCATATAGCGTGTTTGCATCCTCCTGCAGAAGCTGCACAGTCGTTGCATTCTACTGTGATAATCTTCTCGACAGATTCATCGATTATAGCTGTAACCTGATATAACTTTGATTTTACTTTATGTTCGGGTGTTACCCTGCATTTAACGGTGCATGAGTTTCCTTCTCGCTTGACTTCTACATATCCTACAGCTGTGTCAACTTATGCTTCCCGTGATGCTAGTAATGCCTTGGCACTACGTGTTTCCGCAATATTGTAGCATTCATTTTCGTGCATATATTGCAATAGCATTAAATAGTCTACTTTCGGCAAGTTTCTGCTATCGGCAACTAGAAATCCTTCCGAAACTTTCATGGTGACTTAATAAAAACAGAATGAGGATAATAACACTTGAAAATAAGAAAATTTACGAAATTAATTGAAAACAAACAAGTTTAGGTTAGGCGCCAACGAGTTTGACAAGCTCTCACATGACAGTGACATCTAGCAGTTTCTTTACTTTCTTTTGATGGGTCACAGTAATGCAAAGGTTATATCGTTATTCCACCGTAAGCATGACGTCATTTGCGGCCTACCCAAATGTCCTTTCTTTGGTATTGTTTGTCCAGTGGTTGAGCTCCTTAAGTTCAGAGTTGAGCTTCATGATTACAGACAAATGCGTGCACTGACTGGACAAGTCTGCTCAAATCTGTATAGTTATTTCCTCAAAAGACCATTTCAGACACCAATCTAACATGGGCCTCAAATAATCTGACCAAGATTATTTCCGGATTTTTATATACCTACACATGGACATTGATGATTTTTTATAAATACATTGACATGAATATTTACTTTGTAAAATAGTATATTATTTTCATTATTGTGAATGTAAAGACTATGTGAGTCATTGGTTTTTTCTTCTCAATTAGTTTTAATCATGGCCTGGCAGTTTCAGTAATTTATGCGGCCTACCCAAATGTCCTTTCTTTGGTATTGTTCGTCGAATCGTTGAGCTCCTTAAGTTTTGAACCGAGCTTCTCGATTACTGACAAATGCGTGCATAGACTGGACAAGTCCACTCATTGTGTGGTTTTTCCTCAAAAGACCATTTCAGACACAAATCTACATGGTTTTCACATGATCTGACTAAGATTATGTCTGGAATTTAAAAGGGACCTCTGAGTTAGTTTCATCTAGTTTTAAATATGATTGACGTGTAAAAGTGTCTGTACAAAGCTACTTACAGAAATAAAATCATTTATCATTTAAATACTATATTGATTTTTATTTTGCACTTTGTAAAACAGTCTTAAAAATAAATTGTTTCCAAAATTCTTCAGCGGCATCTAATAAACCTTCCACATATTTTTCATCATACTCCACCAAGTACTTGTGTAGGAGTTTTGTCTGTTCAAAACTAGGATCAGCTATACAAAACAGTCCTTTTAATTTTTTTGCAGCATGCATTTGAACCATTATCTGAGCTTTATATTTTTCATACAGTTCACCATCTCTCACATAAGTTTTCATTGTTTTATCACTTATAGGGCATTTTATTTCAATCACAAAGTCCTTACAAATCCCGTCAGGTGAAACTCCAATGATAGGGGATATTAAAATCAACCCTGTGTATTGAATTGCTCCGAATTCTTTTTCTAACTCCTTGAGTACTTCCTTTTCTAATGCCTTGCCCCTTTTGATAGCTTTTGTTTCTGGCACCTTGTAACCTCCTAGAATGCTTTGCACTAAAGCACCATTCTCTGTTTTACAGTGAATAGCTTCATAGATCCTAGACCCTGTGACTCTCCCTTGACGCATAGAATGCCACAGTTTTGTGTCTGCTTGAGCTTTTGTAGCTTCAGCAATTGTTTCAACTACATCTATGGTAATAGTTGTTGCAGTAAAAGATTTAAAATTGTCGTAGCAGTGATCATCTACATTGTGTACAAACTGCAGCACTAAATTAAACACACTAAAGTCATGTAACTGGGGCTGGTGATTCCCACAGTAATTTAAAATCATTCCTGTAGTAACTTTACGCCTCTTGCATTCTTCAGAAAACATAGAAATATTGACACTCATGTCTACATTATCTGGGGTTCTCTTAATTTTGCCAATGTTTTTTGCCAAGATGAATTTCTGGTCACCTACAGCTCCAGCAAGTTTTGGTTTACTCCAATAACATTTAGTTGACGTAGTTGAAGGTTCGTCTGACCGTTTTATGAGCCAAATGGCAAAGCATATAGCGTGTTTGCATCCTCCTGCAGAAGCTGCACAGTCGTTGCATTCTACTGTGATAATCTTCTCGACAGATTCATCGATTATAGCTGTAACCTGATATAACTTTGATTTTACTTTATGTTCGGGTGTTACCCTGCATTTAACGGTGCATGAGTTTCCTTCTCGCTTGACTTCTACATATCCTACAGCTGTGTCAACTTATGCTTCCCGTGATGCTAGTAATGCCTTGGCACTACGTGTTTCCGCAATATTGTAGCATTCATTTTCGTGCATATATTGCAATAGCATTAAATAGTCTACTTTCGGCAAGTTTCTGCTATCGGCAACTAGAAATCCTTCCGAAACTTTCATGGTGACTTAATAAAAACAGAATGAGGATAATAACACTTGAAAATAAGAAAATTTACGAAATTAATTGAAAACAAACAAGTTTAGGTTAGGCGCCAACGAGTTTGACAAGCTCTCACATGACAGTGACATCTAGCAGTTTCTTTACTTTCTTTTGATGGGTCACAGTAATGCAAAGGTTATATCGTTATTCCACCGTAAGCATGACGTCATTTGGCGCTTACGTCTTTTTAGAATACACAGAATTTCAAAGTTAAAATTATGAATGAAAAGTATATTATTTCGAAAAATGGAAAAATATGGGTACCCTAGTTTTGAATTTACTTTTATTTAACGTAATAATACATGCAAGTTAAAAATATGAAATGTTGTCAATTGAAACATATATTTTTCCTTACTTCTTCAAGTAATCCAGGATAGCTTCTTAAATAATAACGTGATTTGAATAAATTTGGTATAAATTTTAAGTTTACAGTTAAACCTTTAAAATGGTACCATTTTTATTATTCTTAACTACACTCGCGAGCAACCAAATCGACCCAAGCCTTGTCGGCGCACACATACATTGATACAACTAAAATTATGAATGGAAATTATTAAAATGATATGTTATTCGAAAACTTAAGATGTCAGCTTTAATTTGATATCATTATTATTGAAATCCATCCATCATTTTTGAAATAAATGATGTCTGAACGCAAGAGTAGAAAAAACGGTAATTTAGGAAAAAGGGTATGTGTCTCGTATTTGAAAAATTAAACAAAAAAAAATTAAAAATTAAATTAATTTATTTAAATCAGTATTTCGTATTGCCCCTTCTAGCCCTAATTAGATCCCGCAGTCTGTTTTTCATGCACCTTATCAATTTTTTGACATTTTCTTGAGGAATGCCGTCCCACTCCTCTAATAATGCTGTCTTTAGCTCGTCTACGCTTGAAGGGACTGGATTTCTGGCCCGAACTCTTCTTTTAAGCTCGTCCAAGTGCTCGATGGGATTCATGTCAGGACTGAGCGCAGGCCAGTCCATTGTGCGTAATTCGACCTCTTGCAGAAACTGTCGAGTGACTCGTGCCGTGTGGCAGTGGGCATTGTCGTGCATTAACACGAAGTCTTCACCGACAAACCCTGCGTAAGGCACAACATGATCCAGTAGAATGTCGGTGATGTACCGATCAGCTGTTAGCCCGCCTCCTCGGCCGCCCCCAGGCACGAAAACAAGTTCGGTTTTTCCCTCTAAAGAGATACCAGCCCACATCATGCAGGCACCGCCGCCATATGCCACTGTTTCAGCGAAACAACATTGGGAAAATCGTTCCCCCGGACGCCTGTAGACTCGGCCTCTCCTGTCACTGCCATGCAGACACATTCTGCACTCATCAGTAAACAGGACCGATCGCCATTGCGCAACGCTCCAATTGAGATGCTCTCGAGCAAATTGAAGGCGCGCTTGTCGGTGGCCTGCAGTCAATTTAGGCCCCGTCGCAGGTCTTTTTGGCGTCAAGTTGGCTTCCTTCAAGCGTCTTCTCACTGTCCACTCGCTGACAGCCACTTGTCGTACACGTCTCAGTTCTTGCTGCACATCAACGCCCGTAAGGTGCCGATTACGCAGTGAGGTTGAGACAATGAAGCGGTCGTCTCTCTCTGAAGTGCACCGGTGGCGGCTCGTTCTTGGTCTCCGATTGAAGGCACCAGTCTCTTGGAACCGTCTGTATACTCGGGATACAGAATACTGGCTCAAGTGGAGCTGGGCAGCGACTGCTCGCTGACTTAACCCTTGTTGCAACAAGGCAACAACTTGAGCGGCTTCTTCTGGTGTGGTATCCATGGGTTAGCGAAAACAAGGATTGCAATTTACGGAGATGTGTACCGGTCAACTTGTAACAAGCAACTGATAAGATATATTTTTTTTTTTTTTTCCTATTGGGCAGCTCGTAGTTATAATAATAATAATAATAATACCATTTATTTCAGGCGACACAGGCCCATAGAAAAATACCTTAACCTAAACATATATATTTTTATAAAAACAAAACAAAAACAAAACAAAAGTTATGACCACTAAGGTCCTGGCTACTTAACCGGGCAAGCCTTTGGGTGCCTTAAGCTACTAACTTAAAGCCTTCAGCCAGGGGCGAAAATTCTTAAAAATTAGGTGACCGCACGCTAAGGGCACCCCCTGTGGGGTACGAACCTCGGCTTAGGGCGTCACTGAGGGGAGGGCAGCAAGATGGGACAGGCTGGATCGAGATAATATTATTATTAACAGGGGAATTTAAAACTACAGGCTCAGCTACGGCGCGGGCTGGCGCGTCGTCGAGCAAGGGTGGGGGGGGGGGGGACAATTACGTCGGGGGCGTCGCGTAGGACCTCGGCGGCGAGGTCGGAACGATGGCGGTCTGTTCTTGTGTACTGTACCGGTGGTCCTACTGCTCTCCTGGAGGAGGGTTATGGGGTCATCGGGGTCGGACAGGGCATGCCTTGGACGGCGGGTACGACTAATGCGGGAGGGGGTATATCTGGCAGCCTCGACAACCAGAGGGTTGCGATGTGAGGCCGCGGAGTCGAAGAAGCGCTTGGAAATGCGCTTCATGAACTGACGGATAGTGGGGATTTTAAGGTCGAGATGGAGGATCTCGTTCCAAACGAACCAAGGGGAGCCGGTTGCCCTACGGAGGAACCGGTTTTGTAGGGTCTGCATCCTATGGATGTTCTGGGGTTTCGAGTGTGCGAAAACCACGCTCGCGTAAGTCATGATTGGCCGAATGCACGCTGTGTAAATGCGCAATTTGCACTTGAGTGACAATTTGCTGCGTGCATTCAATAGGGAGTGGAGTCTACCGAGAGCGAAAGCGGCGCGCGAACGCGCCTGCCTTATATGCTCACCGAAAGAGAGTCTATGGTCCAGAGTGACACCCAAGTATTTGGCTCGCTTCTCCCAAGGGATAGGCTTGCCGAACATGGTGATCGGACGGGGAGGGGTGAGGTTGAGTCTCGGTTTCGAAAATAGAACCGCTTGACTCTTATCGGGATTGACTTCGATTCTCCACTTCCTAAACTAGTCACTGAGTTGGTTGACTGTGGTTTGGAGAGTGCGAGATATCGCGTCGGGGCTTACGCCGGTGTAGTAAATAGCCGTATCGTCTGCGAACAGAGCCAACTGAGCCCTTTTACTTTTGGGGATATCGCTGGTGAATAGCGTGAAAATGAGAGGGGCGAGCACGGAGCCCTGAGGGACTCCGGCGCGAATGGGACGGGGGGAGGATAGCGCTCCTTCCTTCGATGCGGAATCGGAAGGTGCGGTTCGACAAAAAGTCTCGCAGGTTGAGCACGAGACGATCTGGCACTTTAAGTTTGTATAGCTTATATAATAAGCGATTGTGCCAGACTTTGTCGAACGCTTTCGCTATATCGAAGAAAACAGCACCCGTCAACGAACCACGTTGGAAGCCAACGCTTATGTGTTCGACGATACGGTGGACCTGTTGGACGCACGAGTGTTGGGTTCGGAAACCGAACTGCTCGTTGGGAATGAGACCTTTTGTCTCGGCATAGTCTCTGAGACGCTTATAAATAAGCCTCTCATAGATCTTGCCGATGACATTGAGGAGACTGATGGGGCGGTAGCTGGAGGGAGCGGATTTAGGCTTGCCCAGCTTGGGAATGCCGATGACAGTGGCCTGTTTCCACGCTTGGGGGAAGATGTTATTGCTCATGGCACCATTGAAGATGGTGGTCATTAGCATGATCAGGTGGGCAGGGAAAAGTTGGAACACCTTATTGGTCATTCCATCAGAACCGGGGGCTTTACGGGGCTTAAGGCCCTTTATGAGCTCTTGCACTTCGTCGGGGGTGACGGGAGGCAGAGGGCACTCGGGGTTTGAATGCGGCGGTCCATCTGATGAGCGACGGGGGGAGGAGGGGGGGGGTTGGTTACGTACCAGGGCCGGGAAGGCCTGTTGGTGCTGGGATAAGTTCCAGGCGTTGGGTCTTTGGGGACTCAGGCGCTCGGGAAGTTGAGTGGAGGGGGCTTCCTTTCCCTGACGAGCGTCCGTACGCTTCGTCAGCTTAGGGTTAGTGTCCTTAGGGCCTTTGGGGCAGCCACGGTAATTGGCTGGATGCCCGGAGAGGCCACACAGCACACAGCTGGGTGGTTCCGTGCAGAGGGTATGGTCCTTGGGACGGGAGCACTCGGAAGTGCCATGCCCACCCACGCACTTGACGCACCTGGGTGTGGCATGGCAATTCCTTTGAGAATGGCCGTATAACTGACAGCGGTGACACTGGCCGACGATTCCAGTCTTACGGGGCTTTTGGATATCGAATCCAGTGAGGTGGCAAAGGGATTTTATTTTAAATATCGGGTGGTGTCCTTCGACGGGGGGGCATACAACAAGGACCATGTTGTATGGCTCGCCGCCTCGGGCACGGTGCATGCGGTGCACCTCGGCTACGGGGATACCTTGTGACACAAGGTCTTCTTTGAGGTCGGAGGTAGCGATCTCCTTGGGGATCCTATTAATGACCACGCGGGTCTGGCGGTCCTCCGGGAGGGAGTAGGTGTGAAAGGACACACCTCGTGCTCTGAGGAGCTTTGTGAGTTCCCTATAGTCTTTTGACTTAGGGACCTGGACCTTAATGCCCTGCTCGGTTGAACGGGCACTGGTGAAGCCGATCCTGAGATCGACGCACCATTTGGACACTTCAGTCCATTTGGATTTGTCCTGTATGAAGACAGGGGGGGGGGTCTTTTTGGAGTTGCTTTCTAGGAAAGCTTTGAGAGCCGGGGGGGGTCGTGATGGCGACGACGGGGGTCGGAGTCAAAAGGGTAGGCGTGGGAGTGACCGATTGGTCCCTGATTTTGTTGGCTTGGGAAGAAGCGAAGTTCTTCTTCCTTTTGGAGGACCAGGTGACGGTTTGGAAACCGTCATCGTCGGAGGAGGAGTTGGTGAGGGTTTCCGAGCCGGAGGAGTACGGGGAGACGGGGCGTCTAGTCGCAGTCCGTTGGTCAGTTTCCATCGGTACGGCGGGGAGGGGGGCGGTTTGCACCGGGGAGGGGGCCTCTAGTGCATCGCTAAAGTTAGCGATGGCGGCAGAGTTGTCGGGAGGACAGGGGGTGGGGGGCTGCAAAGCAGCGAACTTAGCGCCGTATTTGGCGAGGAACTCGGGGTCCTTAAGGAGGACCTCCCTAAAGAAGGTCGCGATTAAGGCATCCCCCATGGTTGGGGGGTGCGGGGCTATTTACTTGGGGGGGATGTTGGAATATAAGATTCCGGCCTAAAATTCCCTATGCCTAACTCCCCGGGTGGGCGTTCCCGGGGATGAGTTACTTTCCCTGTCGGGTATAGACAGGGAGGTGCGAACGGGGCCCTGACAGTCTAGCGCGAAGGGTGTAGACACACCCTAAAGACACTAGGTGAGTAGCTGTGAAAGGTAAACTGTCACCAGAGCCGACTAGGAGATCCCGCAAGGCCGGTTAGCTCTGGGACCCGTCCAACTGACTTCCTCGCCCTGAAAGGGTTCGGCGGGTGTGTTGGGACAACACCCCACTCGGATCGTTAGCACCGCTAGGTATCCACCGAGGATCACGAAACTGTGGTTTTGCCCAGAAGGGGCCTAATGAAGCTACTCACACTATCGCGCAGTTAAAGAAATAACACTTTGCCTTGAAAAAGCCTGTTTTTGATTGATCACTTGATTCGACCAATTAATTAAAATAAATTTAATTAATTGACCGATGATCGGATGCAGCCGGGGCGGCTACGAGGGCGCTACGAGGTTCGCAGCGAGGAAGAATTTAACTACGACAGAAATCGAGAACGGGAGAGTGCGAGCACACAACCGTTTGCGACCGATGCCGAGAGTCTAATGTGATAAGATAAACCCGAAGTGGGGGGGTTTTATAGCGGGAGCAGGTAGCGCTAGTCGTGGATTCCTAAAGAGGTAATTTACGCTGACGGCCAATTAAAATGTCTCAATAAATCAGCGCTTAGTTTTATTTTTTTAAGGTATTGATGTTAATTGAAAGCCTAATTCTTCAGCTTTCGAATGACATATCACTTTTGTAATTACCATTTATCGTTTTAGGAAAAACAATGTATATGTGCGCCGTCTAGGCTTGAGTCGATTTGGTTGCTCGCGAGTGTAGTTATTAAGTACTCAAGATCGCGCGGAATCAATTCCAAGTAAGTGATTCTATACTTTTTCTCGCAAGTGTATATAATCTTAACAGACTTTACTAAACATAACATTAAAATCATGCGAACGCAAAAAAATGTGTTTTTAAATTACCAAGCGACAATAAAACTCTTCCTGGCAGTACGAGAGTAGGACCAATCGACGCAGATTTTTTTGCTGATTTCAATGATGTATATGTTACGGCTAAAGGTGGGTGTGAACATAAACTTAAGTGTAACCGGAGGCCCTTGGCTAAAAATTTAGAAGGAAATGAAAAAGGAAACAATGTAATAATGTATACTATTTTGACACGAAAACTTTTATTAAAAAATAATCACTCATTACACATACTTTAATGGAGTAATTCCACTTTGCCCCACCAAGCCCGCCACCCTGGTGTGGCAAAGTGGACTGCCTAAAATTTTGCAGTGGAATATGCCCCACTATTCTGATTTGATGGGGCGGATAACACTAGCATAAACACTTTGTGGATTCTGCCCCACTAGGGTTGGCACCTCAGGATTTGTGTATGAAGGTTAATGAGGCGTAGCCGACGGAGTCCCGCGAAGCGGGACTCCTACTTCTGGGCGGTTTAAAAAAAAATAACCACGAAGGGGACGGCGGGGTCTTTCAGACCCCGCCGTCCCCTTCTAACCTAACCTGTCCGAGTCGGGGTGCCAACCCTAGTGGGGCAGAATCCACAAAGTGTTTATGCTAGTGTTATCCGCCCCATCAAATCAGAATAGTGGGGCATATTCCACTGCAAAATTTTAGGCAGTCCACTTTGCCACACCAGGGTGGCGGGCTTGGTGGGGCAAAGTGGAATTACACCTTTAATGTACCTATGTAGGTATTCAAAATTACAATTATTACAATTACAAAATATTAATTACTTAAAACAATGTCTACCTAATCATTAAAATAAAATAATAAGGAAGCATTTGTCCATAACAGGAGCAGAAATACGCAAAATTATTACACTGAAGTTACATTGCAGTCATGGCCACCAGACAACAAATCATGATAACCGTATCGAAATGACATACGTTTATCACGATTTGTTGTCTGGTTGCCATGACAACATCAACGATTACTAGCACTTCAATGTAACTTATAACAAAATAAAACATCTGCAGTGTTAATTACTTAAAATTCTAGTCATTCAAACAAAATAATAAGGAACCATTTATTCATTACAGATACTTCTGTAGGTATTTAAAATTACAAAATAAAACTTCTTCAGTGTTAATTACTTACAACAATATATAGTCACAATTATAAAATAATATGGAGCTATTTGTTGGAACATGATAAACTAGAATGGCGTTTCGAATTACAAAGAACATTATTTATTCGGCAGCGGCATTTGCGTGTACCACATTTTGTCTTGCAATGACATCTTTGAAAGCCTTGTCCACCTGATGTTGACTGTTCATTAGCAAGCTGGCGAATAGTCATTTTCACTGACGACACTTTCCAATTCTACGAATTTTTGTTCACAAACTGTAAACTGATTTCGTGAAAAAAATTGTTCGATTGTACCGTTTTCGTTGCCCAATTTATAAAGTCCGTCTTCATTTTTATCTAAGACTGTCAATAACTTTACTTACCCAAGCGTCAAGTATAATTTTTCTGCTGGAGAGATACCTCTAAATCGTTTTGGATTAATTCCAGACTCTAAATCACTCTTGATAGTTTCAAGAATATAGTCAAAAGTTTCTACACTCATTCTGGTGTAGTCGTAGAATTTGTCGGGCTTTTGTCTCTGTTTTTCATAATTTCGATAAAACTCGCCATTTATTTTCCTTGCCGTATAGTAGGGATCCACTTCTTCTTTTGCCCACAATAAATCGAGCGTTAAGAATAAATTTGAATCGAAAAGATGTTGTCGCCGTTTTTCAGACATTTCGTTCGCGAATAAAAACAAATATCTCGACAACACAACCACGAACACATCACTACACCGCTATAGTGCCGCGTGTTATAGTGTGTGTCGGTAGTGCATATGTGTAAGTGTGTGCGTGTACGTAGGCGCCGCTCCGGCCGCGTAGCATGTAAGATAGTTTTAGCAGACTCTCCTACCTTGTTCATTCGACAACATGTACTAAAAGTTTATTATATTATTATCATCTGAAAAGTTGTTTCTATAAGAAAGTTCGCCGATTGCCCAAATAACATAATTGGCGCAGTCAATAGGATAAAGTTGAAAAAAAAACAGCGTTTTTCAAAAATCAAAAAGAAAGACTTTTCTCAACATTTCAAACCGTGTTCCTACTGTGGTTTTCGGCGAGAAGAACGGAAGTGGCTTCAATCATGAAGTTGTGGACCTGGGCTTTCATCACATCGTAAGTCCAGATTCTTTTGATTGTTGGTGGATTTAATATTTATTATTGTATTATTTTTTTTTGGAGAATTTCAGAAAAAAAAGTAGTAATTTTTGTTCTGTTTATTTTTGTATTGAAAAGGAGAGATAATTACATAGCACTACTATATGAAGATCGCTGATGTTACATCCGCGCCGACCTTATTAATCTCTATAATCGCTGATGCACCTATGACATCAGTCGATTTCCGCGCCGACCTTATTAATCTCTATAATCGCTGATGCACCTATGACATCAGTCGATTTCCCAAGTTGTTGTTTGTTCAATAAATTGTAAGAATGATTATTCTAATATCCTACTTCGAACTAGAATCATCATTCATAGGTTTAATTTTGTAATATTAAATCAGTAATTAAATTTATTTAAAATCATTTCGGTTTTTTTTCGATCCTCTGATCGCAGCAAACGTAATTGGCGCAGTCGGTAGGATATCCGCGAGAGATATCGGGACTCTATCTCACATCGATAATCGCGTCGCGAGTCACTCGGGTGGCTATCAAGCACCATTTCGGGTATCCTGAACCTACGGACCTGCTGCAGACCAGAAGGAGAATCCAGCCATCGATTCACAGAGAGGAATCAGAAATGAGATACCTGTAAGTACACTTGAATCATTCTCGTGTTGCACCCCTTTGAATCTTAACCCTCAAGATTTACCATCCAAGGGCCTCCAGTGCGCGGGAGCCTGAATCACGACAGGCTCGCCAACGTATAGTAGATATAAATAGAGATATAACTTTACATAAATTAGAATTAATCAATATGACTCAAAATGACCCAGATACCATTTTCAAGGCCCTTCGCCTTGTTCCAGAGTTTGACGGCAACCCAAATATCCTTACGCGTTTCATTAGAATTTGTGATTCGTTAGCTGCGCAGTATTTGAGTAATACACCCGGCAGCGAATTTTCCAACTTATGTTTACTAAACGGTATACTTAATAAGATAACTGGGACCGCGGCATGTACTATTAACGCAAATGGAATACCTGAGAGCTGGCTAGGCATTCGAACTGCCTTGATTAATAACTTTTCGGATCAACGTGATGAAACCGCATTGTACAACGACCTCTCTCTAACTACTCAGGGTAATAAAACGCCACAAGAATTCTATGATCATTGCCAAACGTTGTTTAGTACGATCATGACATACGTGACTTTACATGAGACTGTACCAACGACTATAGCAGCGAAACGCGACTTGTATAAAAAGGTTACCATGCAGGCATATGTTCGAGGGTTAAAAGAACCCTTAGGATCCCGTATACGTTGCATGCGCCCACCAACGATAGAAAAGGCGCTTGAGTTCGTTCAAGAAGAGCTCAATGTAATGTACTTGCAACAACGTGAGACCGCAAAAACCCAAGCTCCTTCTAAAGTCACTCATCCCACTCTAACACCTGTAGCGTTTACCCCACGACCTCATAACTTCCCAACATCAGTACCTAATTGGCCATCACCCGTGGGACAACGTCCAGCGGGACCTGCACCTCAGCCTTTTAAATTCCCTGCACCAGCACAATACCAATATGGTACGCCAACGAACACACAAAGACTGTTCAGTGCGGCACCTCCCAACCACAACCACCGTAGTAACACATTTAGATTACCACCCCGAAATAATGTACCTCAAGGCCCTCAGCCGATGAGTGGTGTTCAACGTTTTACTCCCAGACCTCTACCCCCAATAAACGCACCAGCAGTCCATGATTGGAACAAGTTTGGCAATCCACCACCCTCAAATTATTTTAAATCCCGAGAAATGAATATGAACGAGTGCATGACATATGACGACTCATATTACAACTATTACAACGAACCGGAGTACAATTACTATACTGATTACAACAACAGTGACATTGACCCGAGTCTAGACGCTGACTCGACTTATTATAATGTGTCAACGGACGCCCAGGTATTTGATGAATCGCAAGCGGGTATAATTAACCATGCTCAGCAGGATTTTCTGGAGGCTTCGATGTCACAAAAACCAAAATAGAATTAAATCTTCAGACACAGAGGCAACTTCCCTATATACAAATTAGAGACCCACCATTAAAACTTTTAATAGACACAGGTGCCAACCAATCTTTCATTAGCCCTGAAGTTGTCGAAAAATATTTCTCTGAGTATCCTTTGAATTTCGATCCTTTTGAGATAACCAACATACACGCAACAAGCAGGAACGACTATTCCATAACCTTGCCATGTTTTGCGGAGTTTAACGACGCTAACAGCATGAAGTTGTTCATTTATCGGTTTCATAATTATTTCGACGGCCTCATTGGTTTAGATCTATTAAATAAATGGGAAGCTCGCATAGATTTAAAAGAAAATACACTAGTAACTCGATCTGCGATAAACCCTATTGTAATGTATAACTCGTGCAACATAAACTTATACGAAGATATTATACCAGCTGGGAGCACTAAGATTGTTCGTATCCCTATTGAGGTGCCAGAAGGCGACGCTTTTATCCGGGAACAAACTCTTTGCAATTGCATAATTCATGAATGTATTACCACCGTAAATAATAATCGTGGCTACTTAGAAATCGAAAACCCGACACCAAATGACGTAATATTTTCACTCGATCGCCCAGCGCACGCGGAATTATTTAATATTGAGTGCAGTAGTACTCAACAAATATCGACCCGCGCTCAGGAAGTAGTATCGCGTTTGAGAACTGATCACCTAAACCCGGAAGAGAAGGCTAACCTAATAGCTCTTTGTTCTCGTTACTCGGATGTTTTTTACATTGAAGGTGAGGGACTAACTTTCACAAATAAAATAAAGCATCGAATAAGAACTACCGATGATGTTCCAGTGCACGCTAAAAGCTACCGGTATCCATTCATACACCGCCAAGAAGTTAGGGACCAAATAACTAAAATGCTCGATCAAGGTATCATTCGACCATCAGAATCTGCATGGAGCTCGCCTATTTGGGTAGTTCCAAAAAAAATAGATGCCACAGGAAAGCAAAAATGGCGTCTTGTAGTAGATTTTCGTAAGCTAAACGAAAAGACCCTAGACGATAAGTACCCTATACCTAATATCAATGATGTTCTCGACAAGTTAGGTAAATGCCACTATTTTACGACCTTGGATTTGGCAAGTGGATTCTACCAGGTAGAGATGCACCCACAGGATGTAGAAAAGACCGCATTCAATGTAGAACACGGTCATTTTGAATTTCTAAGAATGCCGATGGGACTAAAAAATTCTCCGTCCACGTTTCAACG
Organism: Griposia aprilina; assembly: GCA_916610205.1. Classification (NCBI taxonomy): domain Eukaryota; kingdom Metazoa; phylum Arthropoda; class Insecta; order Lepidoptera; family Noctuidae; genus Griposia; species Griposia aprilina. The sequence continues at coordinate 3,642,849 of OU744285.1, read as the reverse complement.
TGTGATGGACAATGTCCTTAGAGGACTCCAAAACGAGATATGTCTCGTATATTTAGATGACATCATCGTTTTCAGTACATCCCTTCAGGAACATATCATTAACCTCGAAAAAGTATTCCAGAAACTTCGAGAATCCAACTTCAAAATCCAAATGGACAAGTCGGAATTCCTTAAACTTGAAACTGCTTATTTAGGCCATGTCATCAGTAAGGATGGCATCAAGCCAAATCCCGATAAAATATCTGCAATTAAGAAGTATCCTATTCCAAAAACACCGAAAGAAATCAAACAATTTCTGGGCCTCCTCGGTTATTATCGAAAATTTATTCCTGACTTTGCCCGAACTACAAAACCACTTACGCAATGCTTGAAAAAAGGACGCAAAATCACCCTTGACCCCGAATATGTGAATTGTTTCGAAAGATGCAAGACTCTCCTGACTAATGACCCCATCCTACAGTACCCGGACTTCAATAAAGAATTTAACTTGACGACAGACGCTTCTAATGTAGCTATCGGCGCTGTTCTATCCCAAGGACCCATAAATTCAGACAAGCCCATCTGTTACGCATCCCGAACTTTAAATGAAAGCGAGATGAACTACAGTACTATAGAGAAGGAATTGCTTGCTATAGTCTGGGCTACGAAATATTTCAGACCCTACCTATTTGGACGTAAATTTAAAATTTTCACTGACCACAAACCGTTGCAATGGATGATGAACATGAAAGAACCAAATTCTCGACTGACAAGATGGAGACTTAGACTTAGTGAATACGACTTCTCAGTTATTTATAAAAAAGGGAAATCTAATACAAATGCTGACGCCCTTTCTCGCATTGAAATTCACACCAAAGAGGCCATGTCCTTAATAGAGGAAATCGATGAACTCAACTCCTTAATGGGTAATCCATCGGAAACCATCCCTGGCAAACCAAACTCCTCGACTGAAACAGTACATACAAGCGCTGAAAACCCCATCCTAGAAATTCCCATAACTGACGAGCCATTAAATACGAGGGCGGGTCAATAAGTCCGTGACTTTTTGAATTTCTGACCTCTTTACTGAAACAGCAACACTGCTCCTGTCAACAGGCATCTGTCAGTTGACTCCTGTCAAAATTTAAACTTGCTGCGTCAGTTAGTTTGTGTTTGACAGCTATTTTTATCAGAATACTCACTAATTTGAGGAGAAAATGGAAAAAAGTGAATTTCGTGTGCTTATTAAGCATTATTTCTTGCGAAAAAAAACCATTACCGAGACCAAGGCTAAGCTTGATAAATACTATGGGGACTCTGCACCATCGATTTCAATGGTAAAAAAGTGGTTTACTGAATTTCGTTGTGGCCGTACAAGCACTGAAGATGCCGAACGTCCTGGACGCCCAGTTGAGGTCTCTACACCCGAAACAATCGAAAAAATTCACGATATGGTGTTGGCCGACCGAAGATTGAAAGTGCGAGAGATTGTGGAAGCCGTAGGGATCTCGCATGGCTCAGTGGTTTCAATTTTGAATGATCACTTGGGCATGAGAAAGCTTTCCGCAAGATGGGTGCCGCGTTTGCTCACAGTCGACCACAAACGCAATCGTGTAACAACTTCACAGGAAGGTTTGGCGTTGTTTAATCGCAATATGGAGGAGTTTTTGCGCCGTTTTGTAACCGTGGAAGAAACATGGATCCATCACAACACACCAGAGACCAAACAACAGTCAAAACAGTGGGTTTCTAAGGGTGAATCGGCGCCGAAGAAGGCCAAGGTGGGTTTGTCAGCCAATAAAGTTATGGCGACTGTTTTTTGGGATGCACGCGGGATAATCCACATTGACTACCTTCAAAAGGGAAGAACAATCAATGGGGAATATTATGCCAACTTATTGGACCGATTCAATGACGATTTGAAAAAAAACCGACCTCATTTGGCCAAGAAAAAAGTTCTTTTCCACCAAGACAATGCAAGGGTGCACACATGTGCAGTTGCCATGGCAAAAATCCATGAATTGGGCTATGAATTGCTCCCTCATCCGCCCTATTCTCCAGATTTGGCTCCGAGCGACTACTTCTTGTTCCCAAACCTGAAGAAATGGCTTGGTGGAAAAAGATTTGACTCCAATGATGAAGTCATCTCGCAAACAAAGGCCTATTTTGAGGACCTCGACAAATCATTTTTTTTGGAAGGGATAAAAAAATTGGAGAAGCGTTGGACAAAGTGTATAGAGCTCAAGGGAGACTACGTTGAAAAATAAAATTATTTTTTTATTAAAAAAATCTGTGGTTTTTTTCCAAAAGTCACGGACTTATTGACCCGCCCTCGTAAGTTTAACAGACAGATATGCTTAACTATTGTAAATGACGTAAAGAAACGACCTGTAGTTACCAGGCCATTTGACACCCATACGCGTATAAGTATCCAGCTATCCCAATCTAACTTAGAGGAAGATGTGATCTGTGCCGTAAAAGAATACGTTAACCCCAAGGTTAAGACAGCTATTTTAGTTAATCCACCTCTAGCCATGTACTCAATTATACCAATCATACAGGAAAAATTCAAAAGTTCATCCTTAAATCTCGTTTTAGCTAAATGTGAATTAGAAAATGTCAAAGATTACCTTCGACAACAGGAGATAATACGACACCATCATGACGGTAAAACTAACCATCGTGGAATTACCGAGTGTCATTTAGCCTTATCTCGTAAATACTACTGGCCAAAAATGAAAGACCAGATAACCAAATTTATAAACGAATGTACGATTTGCGGTCAAGCCAAGTACGATAGAAACCCGATTAGACCTCAGTTTAACATCGTACCACCAGCTACCAAGCCGTTTGAGACAATCCACATGGATCTATTTACTGTACAGGGTGAAAAATATGTAACATTTATCGATGTATTTACAAAGTACGGTCAAGCTTATCACTTACGTGACGGAACCGCTATTAGCATACTACAAGCCCTTTTGCAGTACTGCACCCACCATGGCGTCCCTATAACTATTATTACAGACAATGGGACTGAGTTTACAAACCAATTGTTCATGGAATTTACGAGGCTTCATGGGATCAACCATCATAGAATACTAGCTCACTCTCCTAACGATAACGGAAATATCGAACGATTCCACTCAACTCTTCTAGAACATCTTAGACTTCTTAAGCTACAGTATAAAGACGAACCAATAATTAATCTTGTACCCTATGCTTTAATAGCTTATAATAGCTCAATACATAGTTTCACGAGATGTCGCCCCTTTGACCTACTGACTGGTCATTTTGACCCCCGAGACTGTAAAGACATTGACCTTACACAGCATTTATTACAACAGTACACGCAAGTCCATAGAGATAAAATGAAACATGTTTATGACATCATCAACTCGTCATCACTTGCTAATCGTACCACGATAGTTGAGAAACGAAATGAAAAACGTGAACCCGAGATAGAATACGAACCCCAACAGCAAATATTTATAACAAACCCCCTTGCTAGTCGACAAAAGATTGCCCCACGATATACACAGGACACAGTTTTGGCAGACCTGCCGATTCATATTTATACTTCAAAAAAACGTGGCCCCATAGCGAAATCAAGACTCAAGCGTGTACCTAAATCAGCAAAATTGTTACAGGATCCTACTGATAGCAATTCTCCCAATGACGCGACCTCAGGAGATAAGACTCGAAAGCCTCGATGACGGACCTGGGCTTCTACCCTTTAAACTTGGACAAATGAAAATTACGACTCACCATCATACTTTCATCCAGTACGTACAACTAAGCAATATAGAAAACAATGTTCAATCCCTACAAACCCAACTAACGATCTGTCAAAAGCAAATGACTAATGACACCTACGCGTTATACGAAATTCAATTGGAGTATCTTGCTAGCAAACTTGGGAATGTCCTAAAACAATTACGATCTTTAGAACCCAACCAAAAAGCCTAACCGGGAACCTAGATCACGAGGATGCGGTAAGGTATAATCAGGCAATTCAAATCTTAGAACGTAATCAAAACAAATTAGTGACCGAATTCAATGATCATATAAGTATAAGTAAAGAGTGGATGTCTAAATATAATAGCGTAATTACACAAATAGTAGAAAACCAGAATAAAATCAACACTACTTTAGAAACTATATTACAAAGTAATGCACTAAGAGAAAATGATTTAATAAAATATGCTCATTTTGCCCAACTACTAGAAATTATAAGCGATAATGTAGAAGATTTAACTCAGGAACTAATTAGGATAGAAAATAGTTTAGCTTTTGTTCGTGCGAGTAGTACACACCACTCTATGATAGACGTAGAAATACTACAGTCAATGGTACAAAAACTTAAGACTATTTACGCCGAAGAGCAAAGGAGATCGGCAAACAGTCCTAATAAATTAGGCCTCAATAAACAAAAATGAAATAATTTGGGTTTTCAAGGGGTAATATTAGTCTATAGCCCTGTGCAATAAATTTTTCGATATAACATGGGATATGGAAATTAAAAAAAAAAACTTTATTTCAGACCGTAGTCAATAGACCCCATTATCATTTGTTCCCGTTCTTTTATTAGTTACCTATGAGTTTTCGTAAAAGATTAAAAGTACTTTGCCAGGCTCTATCTCTTTAATATGATGTGAAACTTACTTTGAGATTGTTGAATTTATATTCCTTAGCTGTACATGATCAGGGATTTGAAAGAAAAATACGAGTTAACAGAAAATATTTTATTGATTGCTTTCCACATCATCATTGGTGATTAATATATTATCGAGATGCTGGGCGGGAGGTACAACATTGTCTTGGTACCTAGCCCACCCTAAGTACCATATTATTGATAAAATATGTGCACAGCAGCCTACTGTTCTCTTGCCCACATTGCAATTGCAATAGTGTTGCAATATTGCATCCCTACCGTTAAGAGAGCCGTCGACCAAAATATAAACAAAATATATTTTACGGCCTATATGGCGCGATTGAATTTTGCCTCTTAGCAGCCAAACACTATTTTCAGTCGACAGCTCTGTCAGTAAACTGCTGTCAACCTCTCTGCATACTTCGATTGTGTACGTCCCATTGGCCCTTATATGCTCGCCGTAATAGGAACGGGCCTGTTTTATTTGGTACGTGCCTAAACATACCAATATCAGCTCATCGTAGGTGAGCCGGGGAAAATCACTGACATTATTATTTTCAACATTTATTCTTTCGAAATTCGTTCGTCTTCTGTTTAAGTTATTATTAATAACAATAGTACTTAAACTGTTTTCAAAGTACATTTTCTGATTTATAATATTAAGGATTTCCCCAGCATCATTCCTGTCTTCGATAAGAGGGTGAAAAGCATTAATTAAGGCAGCAGCCACAGTAAAATCTTTCATTAAATTGCGAGATGCGGCATTAAAATATTCTTGACGAAAAATCTTAAAGTCTCGTTTAAACCTACCATTAATCACTTCTATGACCCAACGACATATTGTCACTGCCCTGGAACGATTAGCCTCCAATGTAGATAGTTGTGTTTCACCCTCTTGAACTGTAGCTGGTGTATAAGCACGATACCCACAATCGTTGAGTAATGACAGAGAATCTCTAAAGCCCCTATCCAGTATAAAAACATCATTTGGCGCAAAAAATCTTCTTAAAGGTTGATTTTCATCACGAAATTCTTTTAGCATTATTTCAGCATCTGATGTTGTTGCTGGATAGGGACCAAGCACTTCGATAATATAACCATCAGTACCGACAATTATAAACATTTTTACTAGGTTTCGATACTTGTGTAACGAATACGTGTTTTTTTGATACAAGTAATTGCTACTTTTTTGAACATATACATAAGTACCATCGGCTATCACAATTGCTCTGGTTCTATCATTATCTCCATAAATACCATTGGGTATTGTAAGGTTTCTCTGTGCAATCTGTTCCCTATTAATGTGATTTAAACCTAAGTGCAGAGGGACATAGTCCTGTATAAGCAAATCTCTAGCCCGTGATATTAAAGTTGATGTTGTTCTAGTTGGTATTTGAATTAAGGTAGAGATTCTTTCAAATGAGTCCCCTGTTCTTAATTTAATTAAATATGCTGCTAGGGCAAGTGAACCATTCTGCATTTGTGAGAGCCGAGGTACTTCATTAAGAATTTCAGCAAATTGCTGTTTAGTTCGACCAAACCAATAGTGAACTAAATGGTCTGGCATATTCTCAATATTATTGAAATCTATGCTTACAGGACTTGTATTTAATGTCATCAAGTCCTGTATTTGCAAAGCAGTAAACATATGGTTGTTATTATGTGGGGGATTATTCAAAAAATCCCATGAACCTTGATTTACATGTCTGGAACATATACGGTTATTGTTAGGGACATAAAAATTGTAATTTTTTAGTAAAAATTGTCTTAAAGACAATGATATGGTAAGACGTTCAGTGCGATGGCAGCCCGTGACAAAGCAACGATTTTGTGACTCTGCGGCTCTTGCATACAGTGGCATCATTATCTGATCACGAACATTTGGTAGTACTTCAATAGAAGGCTCAGGAATAGGATCATCACTGGACACTCTTGATGTTCTGACTACACGTGGAGCTCGGTCAGCACGTTGCCAGCATGGATGACAAACAGAGCTTGTAGCACTTACCTATTAAAAAAATGTTTAATTTATATTCTATCAAAAATCCTAACACAAACTCAGAAAAATTCTAGAATCTACGATTACACTAGAAAAGAAATGAACTTGTTTATATGGGGAGCAATAACACTATGCAAATAACTATTTTGAAAATCAATCATAATTATTTCAGTGGAACATATTATTCTAGAAATAAAATTGAATGTGATACATTTATATGGGGAGTAATAACACCGTACATACAAGCCAGGACTAGAAACTTGTTTATTGTTCTTTTAATAGCTATATGTACTGTCAGATTATTAAGTACTTACTTGTCGAGGTTGAATCCATTCTGATATAACATTAAAAACATGGCTTTCACGCTGAGAATGTTGGGTCAGTGAATGGGATCGAATGCGCAATAAGGATCTTCCACAATGAATGCAAACATGACGATGGCCAACATTCGAGTTAGATTCAATACTAGAATCAACACTGGTTCCTGGCAATGATTGTGTAGCTATCATCCAGCAAGAGTCGCACACATGGTCCGATGGAGTGACCTGAAATATAGATTAAATATAAATACCTGAATCCTACATGTCTTTGGTTCCAAAGTGATAAGCACCTGCGTATGCAAGTGCATACATTGTGGTGTGTTTTTACTTGCATTTGTTTGTTAAGAATGCAAGCTTGTTTTACAATTAAACAAACCAGTACTTATGTCATTTTTTGTTTAAGTCTACTAATTAAAATAACAATAAAATAACACTTATAATAATGAAATACCCAACACTTACCTGTCGTGGAGATATCCATTCTCTAATCACTGATAGTATATCGATTGAGTTCAACAGGTTTCTTCTCATGCGAGCTGTAGATATGCCACAATTAATACAGCGGAGATTATCCATCGTAAGCAGTAAGGTAACAATATCAAAAGGCAAAATCGGAGTCCAAAATGCGTGCTAAGGTCAATAGGTTTGGAAGAAACGGGGTCCAAGAACGAAATAGGGTCGGTCACAAAGGCAGTTACAATTGTCCAAAAACACAGCAAGGGTCGGTAATTAGATGAAGCACACAAAATAAACACAAAAAGAAAGTCCACGACACGAACGAGAAACGTTGTGGCGGCAATCTGTTGTTGACAACAACAGATTGATTGACAAGTGACAGCCGTATCGAGTGTTGCAGTTCACAAAAATGCAAATCGATTTTTCTATAAAATCATTAAAATAACGTAACAACAACGAAAAAATACTCTATCTTTAATCATTATTTCGCAATAAACTCGTATAATACTTTTTTAAGTGAAAAGAAATATAAATCGAATATAATAATACAAATCTTTTAATGGGAAAAAATATTTTTATTTAAAAATCGCATAATATGGCAACATCAGTTGTTATTAAAACAACTGCAACGCGAGGAATACATTGATTGACTTTTATTAGAAATACTTTTTTCCTAGGTTTTTTTAGGAAATGATAGATTAAAGTAGGGCTTATAATTATTTAAATATTTTTTCGAATGGTGTAATACTTTGTCCATCAGGGCCAGGAATTGCTGATCTCCTTTTAGATCTAGAACTTAGAGATTATTATGACATTATAAAACCGGGATCATATTATGTAGACAACCAGATAGTATTCGTATTTAAATTTCCAATCTTTTCTAAAAATAGTTATGATTTTTATAAACTCTCCGTGGTACCTAATAAACACGCACAAGCGCTTGTTCCACCCTTTCCTTTCCTTGCAACTAACGAGATGTTACATGCGTACATAGAGGCTGAATGCCCGAAGTTGAAAGACTGGTACCTCTGTGAGAACGATATTACTCACCAGACTCGCAACAAAGCTGACTGCGTCCAGGAGTTAATCACCAACCAAGCCCTACAAGACTCCTGCAAGTTTACCACAGTCACCTTGATGAGAGAAGCCATGGAGAAACTCGACGACCAACATTACGTCCTCTCCTTTCCTCAAGAAACGAAGGTACAATTAACCTGCAACCAGAAAGACTACACATCGCTTCAGGGTAGTTACCTTGCTACGATTCCTATTGGATGTTATCTGAAATCCGAAGAGTTCACCATTGCAAACGTTTACGATGAAATTAATGGCCAACCTTTGAAGTTAATGAAAATACCCTACGACGCTGAGAAACAGGCCACCACAGCCACCCACGTCAATCTGAACTCTATTAATCTACAAGGACTACACAGCATCCAGGACCAAATTATGATCCAGAATCCTGTTCAACTTGAGAACGTGCAGACCAACGCACTTTATCACACTACAATCCCATTCTATGGAATACTATTGAGTGCAAGCGTACTCTTTATCATCGCAATGACCCGGCGCTACCTATGCAAAGGTACTAACACCATGAAAAAAAAGCAGCAACCACCAGCTGCAACCCTGGAAAATAAGGAAACTCCTGACGAACTTCCGGCAACATTTTCACTCAACGTGCTAAAATAGTCGCCGTTCTAAGAGGGGAGGAATTGCATAGCACTACTATATGAAGATCGCTGATGTTACATCCGCGCCGACCTTATTAATCTCTATAATCGCTGATGCACCTATGACATCAGTCGATTTCCGCGCCGACCTTATTAATCTCTATAATCGCTGATGCACCTATGACATCAGTCGATTTCGCAAGTTGTTGTTTGTTCAATAAATTGTAAGAATGATTATTCTAATATCCTACTTCGAACTAGAATCATCATTCATAGGTTTAATTTTGTAATATTAAATCAGTAATTAAATTTATTTAAAATCATTTCGGTTTTTTTTCGATCCTCTGATCGCAGCAAACGTAATTAGATCTCAATTGTTAATTTTGATCGAATTTTGTTGTTTATACTGTGTATTTGTGTGTGTTGTCGTTGTATAGAAAATATCACAAGGTGATTAGGTAATATATTTTGCAAAATGGATTTACAAAAATTATCTTCTATTAAAACCGCTTTAATGATTATCCCTAACTATGACGGGAACCCAAATCAATTACACAGATTTATACAAACATCCGAAACTATATTAACACAATTTTATGACAGAACTACTTCAGATTGTTTTAACAATTCCCTTATTTTACAGAATATTTTAAACAAATTGGAAGGCAAAGCCGAGGAAATAGTTAATATTAACGGTGTTTCATCATGGGAACATATCAAAACCGTATTGCTAAAAAAATTTGGGGACCAAAGGGATGAAAATTCGCTGAACCGAGATTTTGTCAATATGAAGCAGGAAAATGATCCGCTCAGGAATATTACAACCGCTGCATGAACATTTTAAACACTATTATTAATTACGTAAACCTTCACGAAACAGTTGAGGCTGTAAAGGATTGCAAAAGGAGTTTTTTCCAAGCTCAAACCCTTAAAACTTTTCTAGCAGGGCTTAAGGAACCTTTTGGCACAACTATAAGAGCCATGCGCCCTGTAGATTTGCCCACAGCCCTTAATTATATTAAAGAGGAAGAAAATATTAGGTATGTACAGAAAAGTAACAATTTTTCAATGGTTAATAACAACAAGCCTTTCCAGAATAATAATAATAATTCTAGAAATTTGCCTTTTCCAAATTTAAACAAACCCTAACAACCTCAACAAAATTTCAAGTTGAATAACTCGCAACCTCTCAAACCGTTTACACCTTATTTTAACAGGAATAACAATAATAATTTTGTCGCATCGAAACCTTATTTTAATAGACCACAGAACCCATACCGACCGTTGCAACAAAACTTTAATAACTCTAATACTGACAATAAACCGAATACCCAATGTAAACCTGTACCTATGAGTGGAATATCCTATAATTCCGCACATATACCCTCAGTAGACTGAAGACCATCAGTACCCAATTATCATAGTACACAGTATCCCGAAGCAGCAATGTGCAATCAGTTCGAAGAATTGCACATGCTCGAGAGTAACCCAAACAACCCCCACGTCGAGCACAGTTGCGACGTACCTTGCACTGATAAGAATGATCCGTATGCAAGTTATTCCCATGAGGATAATAATGGAAATAATGAACTCAATTATGACGAAACACAATATTGGCCTACACAGAATGATCCAAATTTTCACCAGGGTTCGAGTGCCAAACCCGAAACTTAACTGAAATAAATATTCATACGAAAAGACAATTGCCTTTTATCGAAATTAATGAGCCACCCCTTAAATTATTAATTAATTAATTTATTTATTATTTATTAAAACTTCTCGCACACAATAGTATACAAAGGCGGACTTAATGCCTTAGGCATTCTCTACCAGTCAACCAAGGGTGGTGAAGAGATAAGATGGCAGGTGCTCTATATAACAGACATTACTAATAATAATAATAAATATTAAAAAGATAACATAAGTATTTATAAATAAAATAGGTATACAAGTACCTAAACAGAATATAAACTTATAATACACATACATACATATTTACTATAATATATATCTACATTATACATATACTATATATATACACAAAAAGGGAAGGAGGTAATTGAGATGACTCTACGCTATTTATTTTGAAAATAACTCCGCAATTTCCGCTTAAAAGCATACCGACTGGTAGCCGTCCTGATTTCAAGAGGAAGCGCATTCCAGAGAAGAATGGACTGAATATGAAAGGAAGAATGAATAAAATCGGAAGTATGAGAAGGACAGAGAAGGAGAAGATTGTTGGAAGAACGCAGATTCTTAGCGTGTGAAGAACATAGATATTGAAAGTGAGACATAAGATAAGAGGGAGGGGTGGGAGAGTTGAGAAACGAGAAAAGTGTGGTCAAACAGCGCAAACTTCTCTTTTGGCGGATGGACATCCATTTGAGCTCAGTCCTGTAACTCGACACATGGTCATATTTCCTGAGGTTGAATATGAATCTGATACCATTGTTGAGTAGTCTGTCAAGCTTATCCAGCAAAACCGCATTCAAGTCAAAGTAGCACACGTCACCATAGTCAATGATGGGGAAAATCAAAGTCTGCACAAGCATAGTTTTCGTCTTAGCGGGCAAAAAGTTTCTCAAACGATACAGGGATCGCAGAGTACCGTTGACCCTTTGACTAACACTAGAAACCTGGCGCTGCCAGCTAAGCGTTGAGTCAAGATGCAAACCGAGATCTTTCACCGTAGGGGTAATAGGTATGATGGTACCATCAAAAATAAGAGGAGGAAGAGAGCTAAGCGCCACCCTACCCATCATGTGCGGGCTTTCAATTACAATGGCCTGACACTTTAAAGGGTTTACTGATACCCCAAAACTATCAGACCACTTCTTGATAGCAGCTAAGTCTCGGTTTACATCAGCTATAGCGTCCGATAAAACTTCTACCCGCGCAGCTGTATACAATTGAAGATCATCAGCATAAAGATGATACGAACACCGAAGACAGTGAGTTATAAAATTGATGAAAATGGAGAATAACAATGGAGAAAGAATACCGCCTTGTGGAACACCAGCATCCAGGTCGCGCCAACTCGATGAGCTCTCATCAACGCGAACTGACTGCTGACGTCCCCGAAGATAAGAAGAGAACCATTCCAGGGCCTCGGGTGAAACCATAAGATGAGAGAGGATAGAAAGGAGAATATCATGGCTGACGGCGTTAAAGGCGTTGGAGAAATCAATTAATACCAAAACGGTAACCTTGGTATCCTCCATCGCTTCTCTAATGTCACCAGTCACTTTAAGGAGAGCAGAGGTTGTACTGTGCCCAGGCCTGAATCCAGACTGAAAAGCGCTAACAAGGCTGTTCCGGTGAACAAACACAGAAAACTGCTTGTGTACACAGGCCTCAAGCACTTTAGACAGGAATGGGAGAATGGAAATAGGTCGAAAATGGCTGGATAGGAAGGGATTTGAAATTCTAGGGAGTGGGCGGACATAGGCCATACGCCACAGGGATGGGAATTGTCCGGAATCGAGAGAAAAGTTGATGATGTGAGTAATCGGAGGGAGAAGAATATCGAGGATCCAAACGAGCATATTGCGACTGATGCCGTCATGACCCACAGCCTTGGATTTTATGGACATGATGATCTTTTTAATTTCGTCCAAGGTGACCGGAGAGAAGTGAAATAGTTCTATGATGGGACTAGATAGGCCAGTAATGAAATCGACCGTCTGGGATAACATTTGGGAATCAAAGTGGCAAGTGGTTGTGAAGTGACGGTTGATATCATCAAGACCAATCGTATTAGGAAAATCCACATGACGTGGTCTACCGATACCCAGAATACCAAGGAACTTCCAGATATCAGCAGGTGAAGAAGAAGATATGTTCTCGAGAATATGGCGGCGTTTTGCGTTGCGTATCATCTGATTACACCGGTTTCTAGCAGCTTTGAAAAAGTTCCGATTTTCTTCACTGCGATTCTTTTTAAATTTACGAAAGGCCCGATCCCTACGCCTCATCGCCATTCGTACACCTGTCGTCATCCAAGGAGCAGGAGGACGCCGAAGTTTAGTCGTCTTAACAGGAGCGTATTTGTCGTAGACAGAATAATCTGTCCGACCGTCCGATCGAAAATACGCAGTTTTTCGTCTACAGCTGCCGCTGCTGTCAGGTGTTCCCAACTGAGGTCTGACGCATCCTGACGGAGCTTCTCCAAGTCCATGCGCGCAAAACATCGCATGTGCAGAACTTTTGGGACAGGTTTAGGCGGTTTTAGGACATACGAGAGGAAAACAAGGTCATGATAGGAAAAACCAGGAGCAGGACATTGACCATGAGAGGATACAAGAGAGGGAGTGGATGTAAGGATTAAGTCAAGCCAGGTGTCATCGCCTGAGATATTGAAATGGGTAGGTTGCAATGGAAGTACATGGAGACTAACAGACTCGATGATGTTACGGAGTATACGGGATCGAGGGGTACAAGAGAGGGAGTGGATGTAAGGATTAAGTCAAGCCAGGTGTCATCGCCTGAGATATTGAAATGGGTAGGTTGCAATGGAAGTACATGGAGACTAACAGACTCGATGATGTTAAGGAGTTTACGGGATCGAGGGGTGTGGCGAGCAAGGTCAGTGTTGAAATCGCCCATGATGACGCAGTGTGCATACTCTGACCCTACGGATTCCAGCGCCAATTCGAGTTTGGAGAAATAGTCAACGGCGGGTGGAGAATAGACAACACCGACCAGTCTTGACGCCTTTGACATAGATCTCCAAAAACAGGTACTCAGCAGAAGCATGATGTTGTGAGGGAGATGAGGCAATGATTTTGAAAGGGAAATCGCTACGAAGATAGATAGCTACACCACCTCCTCCCTTACCTATTCTATCATTGCGTATAAGAGTGAAACCTGGAAGGGAGTAGGTGGTGGAGAGAAGATTAGGTTTGAGCCAACTCTCAGAAACCAGAACGGCATGAACATTGGCGTCGGAAAAGGTGTCCAACAGATCACTGTAGTGACTTGGCACACTTTGCGCGTTTATATGGCAGACATTAAACAAATGACCTTTCTGTTGACTAAAACTCCGACGCACAAATTCACCTAGGGTGTCAGTCGAGGAGCTAAAACTTGCATTAGCGGATGAGCAAGAGGAATCAATGGCAGAGTAAAAAGAATCATCATAAGATAACATAAAATACAAATAAAAATAATATAAATAACTGTTAAATATACTAAAAAATTATGGCTAAGATTGCTTTCACTTTAGGTGCAACACCACTATCAGTGCACCACCCACCAGCAGCACCAGCACAGATGTACATGGATCCCTTGGCGCGAGACCGAAATCGGAACTAAGCGTCTTGTTTACAAAATACGAAATAATTACACAAATGCATTGACAATAACACCCGTCGAAGTAGTTCAAGCACCAAAAGATCCCTGTAACACTGTACAATATTACAATAAAAATCCCAAAAAAAAAAACAAATCAATTCAGTAGAGACAAAAGCATCACAAACAAACAAAATATTATAAGCAAACGAAGAACAACACGATACATGACAAAAGTAATGTGAGCAAAAACGAAACGTAATTTACGAAATACAACACAAATGTGGGACAAGAAACATGGGACGTCAGAATTTAGAAAAATTCAAGATTGACAGATGACATGACAGTGACAACTGTCAACTACTAATTAAGAAAAATACTATTTATTATCACAACCAATTAAGCAAACTATCAACAGAATGTGAATAATGTAGTGTTGAGATGAAAATATGAAATATTTATCGGGTAGACGTGTACTATAAAACTATAATGATAACGTGAACTGACGTCCCAAGCACAAAACACTGATAAGTTGGAGAAACGAACACACACTAGGTTGCAAACTAAGTTTAACGCATTCCACCATCAGGCTTGCCTCCTGTGACGGCAGATGATGCACCGGTCTTCTTAGGGTACTTGGCCAACAAGGGATCGAGTTCCTCTAAAGAACAAATCCTGTGCCGTGTTCCATCGGAGCATCTGATGACAATAACGCCGTCCTGAGTCCAGCATGCTGGCATCCCGAAGTGCAGGCGCGCCCTGCTGAATACAGTTTGTCTAGGCTTGGTCAAGAACTCTTTGACTGTGACCGTGGAGCCCTTCAACGCAGACTTTGCCTTCCAAACAGAGGATTTCTGGTCAACATTGGAGAACCTTACCAATATGGGCCTTCTGATTGTTGGTCCCTTACTTGATGTCCCAAGTCTGTGGCATACTTTTATGGAAGATGCAGTGATGTCAGGCAGTGCCAGTTTGTTCTTCAAAACATCTAACACCAGAGCCTTGCAATCCTCCTTGTCCGCTTCAGCAAATCCGGTGAAAATGAGAGCTTTCCGACGAGATCTTGTCTCCAATCCATCAACCACTCTAGAGCACTCCATGATCTGCTTCCTAAGAAGACCCAGCATGCCAAACATAAGCTCACGAAATGACCGGAACTCTTCAGCAAGCTTAGCTACGGTGTCCTTTGCGGGTCCAGCACATTGGATCTGCGCCTCTAGCTCACCCATCTTTCTAAGGAAGCAATCCTCGAGGTTCTTCTGGGCCGATTGGATATCATCCAGTTGAGATGCCATCATGAATTTGTGTGCAGAACTTGTAGTGACTATGACAGTACTAGTAAAGCTGGCAGGTGGTGTAGTTTTAAGTGCTTGTGTTACATGGAATGCTTCACCAATGTAAGTACAGCTTATTTTGACGTTTAAACAACAAATATTGCACTCAAAAACAAGTAAAAATACTTAATAATATTTTTAATTAAAATAGATTACAAAATAACGTGTTAACTTTTCTTACACCTACCCGCGAAAAAACATTAATTGATACTGGTGCCAATCAGTCCTTTTTTTCTCCGGAGGTAATTGAAAAACATTTCCAAAATACACCCTTAATTTATGAACCGTTTTCTGTAACAAACTTAAATTGTACCACTGTCAATAACTACTCCTTAGAAATACCAAGCTTTCCTGAATTCAATGAAAAATGCCCTCCAAAGTTTTATGTTTATAAATTTCATAATGTGTTTGATGGTTTAATTGGCTATAGAATGCTGGAAAAATTGAAAGCAAACGTTGACCTCCACAATAAAAAGTTAATTACGCCGAACGCGGAAATACCTATTAAAGTTCTGAATTCCGGAATTAATAATCTTTTTGAAGCTTTAGTTAGGTCAAATTCGACGAAATGTGTAAAAGTACCGGTTAATATTCAGCGTGATGATATATTCTTGCCCGAGACTTATATAAACAATTGTTATATTCCCGCGACGATAACACAGTCGGAGTCGGGTTACGCATACCTTGAGATAGTGAATCCTACTCAGAATGATATCATCGTAAGCTTAGTTTCGCCACTTAAGGCGCAGACACTTTACAATAATTTTGATATATTTAATTTTGAATCGATAAATGAAAATGAACAAGATATTGAGTCTTTGGTCAATACTGATCATTTAAATTCGGAAGAAAAGTTTAATTTACTAAAACTATGCCGCAGTTACAATGACATATTTTACACCGAAAATAGTCCTTTAACTTTTACTAACCAGATTAAACATCAGATAAATACTAAAGATGACCTTCCTATTTTTACACGATCCTGCAGGTATCCTCATGTTCACAAACAGGAAGTAGAAAAACAAATAACTGAAATGTTACGTCAAAAAATTATAAGACCTTCAAATAGCCCTTGGTCTTCACCTATTTGGATTGTACCGAAAAAACTAGACGCCTCTGGCAAAACAAAATGGCGTTTGGTGATTGATTTTAGGAAACTTAACGAGAAAACTGTGAGTGATAGGTACCCAATTCCTAATATCAGTGACATTTTAGATAAATTAGGTAAAAGTCAGTATTTCACTGTTTTAGATCTAAAATCGGGGTTTCATCAGATCAAATTACATCCCAAGGACATCCCAAAAACCGCTTTTAGTATTGATGACGGTTATCGTGGTCACTACGAATTTTTAAGCATGCCTTTTGGCTTAAAAAATGCTCCATCGACTTTTCAACGGGTCATGGATAATGTTTTGCGTGGGCTCAAAAATGTGACAGTTTATATGGATGACATAATAGTATACAGTTCATCATTACAAGAACATATCCTTAATTTAGAAGCCGTTTTCCAACGCCTTAGAGAATCTAATTTTAAAATACAGCTTAACAAAACCGATATTTTAAAAAGGGAAACTCCTTTCCTAGGTCATATTGTAACAGCCGACGGCGTAAAACCGGATCTAAAAAAAATTCAAGTCATACAACAATTTCCTATACCACAAACTACCAAAGAAATTAAGTCCTTCCTTGGTTTAGTTGGTTACTATCGGAAGTTCATACCGAATTTTGCCCATCTTGTTAAACCACTAACATCTTGTTTAAAGAAAGGAGCTAAAATTCAACTTACCCCTGAATACGTTAATTGTTTTAAACATTGTCAAAATTTACTTATTAATGATCCTATTCTTCAATATCCTAACTTTGAAAAGGATTTTAATTTGCGTACAGACGCCTCAAACGTTGCCCTGGGTGCCATATTATCACAAGGGCCTATAGGAGCTGATAAGCCGATGCGTACGCATCGCGGACTCTAAACGATACCGAAACAAAATACAGCACGCACCATAGAAAAAGAGCTGCTGGCTATTGTGTGGGCCACCAAGTATTTCCGACCGTATTTATACGGAAGGAAGTTTTATATTATCACAGATCACAAACCTTTACAGTATTTGATGAATATAAAAGAACCCAATAGTCGTTTAACGAGGTGGAGATTGCGTTTAGAGGAATTTGAATATAACATCATATATCAAAAAGGAAAAAGTAATACAAATGCCGACGCTCTATCTAGAGTTGAAATACATAATAATGAAATTGAATCTACGTCTTATAGTGATGAAGATGACTTACCGTTATCAATGTTTGTGAATCAGTCAAAAAGGAAACCTAATACTCAAATCGATGACCATAGCACAATCCATACTGAATTAGAAAACCCTGTCTTAGAAATTCCTATCTCTGATAAAAATGTAAACACCTTTGATAATCAGCTATTTTTAGATTTCGTACATCATTCGCCCACAAATACTAAAACCGTTATTATCTTTCCCGGAAAAAAAGAATATTAGCTCAAATAAATGAAAATGATTTAGAAAAAAGTATTTTTACTTTATTCAAAGAACACCTAACACCAAATATTAAATATGGTATATATCTATCAGATGTTAAGTTTATTCCGTTAATTACAAGTACACTGCAAAGGGTATTTCAAAATTCCGCTTATAAATTGTTTTTTTGTAAGTCTAAAACCAAAGATGTAACCTGTCCAGATAAACAATACTTAATAATTAAGAACTACCACGAAGGTAAAAGTAATCATCGTGGAATTCAAGAAGTTGAACAAAGAATTAAATTACAGTATTATTGGCCTAATTTCAAAATCAAGTCACGGTATTCGTAAATAATTGTTACATTTGTCAAACTTGTAAATACGAGAGAAATCCAAATAAACAAAATTTTCAGATAGTTCCTATACCTGAAAAAACCTTTTGAGGTATTGCATATTGATACTCTTACCGTAAATCGACAAAAATTCTTAACAATTATCGATGTATTTTCTAATAAGCATATCCTCTAGAGCAGGGGTTCCCAAACTTATAAGTATCACGCCTCCCTAGTGCTTAAAATGAATATGCCCACGCCTCCCCTCGGCCCACGGCCCAGCAAGTAGCAGCAAGTGGGCTCTCCAAGCAATTGTAAAATAGAATAAGGGTAATATACAAGGTTATTTCTACTTGTTGCGAAACCTGAAAGTAGTTTGTTCAGAATCAGTTACAGAATTGATTCCAATGGTTTTTAAACCATGTTATAATTTTCGTCAAAAATGTAAGAAATTTTTTAAAGCTTGGACGCCGTTAAAGTGTGTCAATGGCCACCGAACGTCTGGCGCTCGCTCGGGCGCTCGCTGTGCATCTGTGGCAGGCAATTTGTATGATTTTGTCGTTTATTATATACGGCGTCGTCAGTTCACAAACGTTCGTCATTATGTAATGTGCCGAAGGCAAAACACCCCGATTCAGAGGAAACCGACTGGCATAGGTTGGTACGTTTTTTTACATAACCTCCCAGAATGCGCCCCGCTATGCGGGGCTCCGTTGAGCTATCTTTCAAGGGTTTTTACTGAAAAAATCAGACAAAAGTACTTTTAACCACCGACGTCAGTCATTCGAGTTGTCATTTTGCCTTCGGCATATTATTGTATTCGGCATTATGCCGAACTGACGACGGCATTATGCGACACATCTACTCTTCCCTCGCTCAGCGACCATGATAATGCAGGACAAACAATAACATAAAAACTGCGTGAGTTTTAATTTTTTTAACTTTGATTCTGCAAATAAAAAGACGTTTGGGGTGAAGCTTTAATATGAAGAAAGAATAACGTTGTATAGTAAAATAAAGTCCACAAATACATCTTCAGATGTTTTATTATAAATAAAAAAAGTTTTATATATGGCTTTTACGCACTTAATAAGAATCAATGTGACGGATGAGCTTGCATACTTTTTACAAGATTTCCAATTCTGGGTTCAATAGAAGAAAGTGCACAACGTGGATCACTAGTAATATCTAATTTGCTTCTATACTTTGTTTTTATTGCTGCAACTGCTGAAAATGCTTTTTCGCACAAATAAGTGCTTGAAAAAGGTAAAAACAATTTTAGTGCCTGCTCTGCTGTGCTGGGATAAACTTTGAGATATTTAACCCAAAATAGTGCCTTATCCATCTTCTCAAAATCATATTGGACAGCAGAATCATTTTTGATTTCTAATGCTTGCTCTTGTAATATATCTGGCAGCATGTCTATGTCGACGTGAAAAGGATCGGTCGCTAATCGGTACATAATATTATTGCACGAGTCGGGAAAGTAGCGCTTGAATTCGTCCGTGAGGTGCTGCAAATGGTTTGATATTTGATTCTCGGTATTAATTGCATCCAAAATTTCCTTACAGCACGTTTCTTCTGTGATCGCAAATAATTTAGGAAAGCAGGAATAGTTAGATGCCAAAATTTTGCGTTTCCACAATTGCAACTTCTCAGTGTATGCTGTGATAGCATCCCGATGATAAATTATGTTCAAGTCTCCGCCTTGTAATTTCAAGTTTAAAGTGTTCAATGAATCAAAATTATCTGTTAAATAAGCAAATATTACTTGGACCCATGGTTTTTTAAATTCCACAAGCAATTCAGTTTGTTTTTGAATGTCTAAAAATTGAATTACTTCATCTCGCAGTTCAAACAATCTTGTCAACATATTTCCTTTTGAAAGCCAGCGCACTTCTGTATGAAATAACAATGTCTTGTGTTCTGTGCCCAAATCTTCACAGAGAGCCGCAAAAAGCCGCTTGTTTAATGCACTCTTTTTAATATAATTCACAATTTTAATGCATAATTTTAAGACTTCATAGAGTTCGTTTGGAAGTGTTTTAGCTGCCAAGGCTTGACGGTGTATAAAACAGTGAATAGTAATTACGTTGGGATTTTTTTCTTTGACCAACTGTACGAATCCTGAACGAGATCCAAGCATTGCCGGAGCGCCGTCTGTGCATACGCCTATCAACTTTTTCCATGACAGTTCATGTTTATCAAAGAATTCAGAGATTGCTGTCATTATATCAATAGCTTTCGAAGTTGTCGTTAACTCTGTTGAAAACAGCAACTCGTCTTTAATTGTTTCATTTTGTATGTATCGGACAAAAACTAGCAGTTGACAACATTGCGCAACATCTGTACTCTCATCCAACTGTATTGCAAAAAAACATGATTCTTTCACGGCCTCGACTACCTGATTTTTTATATCTTCAGCCATATCATCAATGCGACGTTTAACAGTGTTGTCAGAAAGAGGTATTTGTGAAAAAAAATGTTTAGTTTCTGGTCCAAGAACGATATCAGCTGCTTTCAGTAAGCAGGGTTTGACGAGTGTTTCTCCGATAGTATGGCTTTTTTTGGCCTTTGCAATGAGTAGCGACAATTCGTATGATGCTTCGAGCACTTTCTCCGATGACTGAGCAAAGGATCCAGTACTATCCAATTTCATGCGCTTCAAACTTGCAGATTTTGACGCAAAAAAACTCCTTCGGCTTGTCTTGTAAAGCGCTGTGTTTTGTTGACAAATGTCGTTCCAGACGCGAAGGTCTCATGGCATCATTGCTCAATACTTCATAACAAATAACACACTGCGGCTGGTCGATACCACTTTTATTCATAGAAACAAAACCGTATTTAATATAATCATCATTATATTTGCGTTTTTTGGCCAAGCTCATTGTGAAACAAAAGAAATAACCGTTCACTGTCACTACTCTAACACACAATAGCAAGTCGCTTTGAAACAAAAGTATACGTGTTCGCAAGGCGCGAGCGGCGCAGGGAGTGACGAGCGTGCGATACGTATGATCGCGAGCGACCGCAGTGATTTCCGCCGCCACACCCGCGCCCCCCTGTAGATGTCTTCGCGCCTCCCTAGTAGGGCGCGCCCCCCACTTTGAAAATCAATGCTCTAGAGTCAGTAACAGGAATAAATGTGATAAATGCATTGTCTATTTTTATTTCACACCACGGAGTACCAATTAGCATTACCGCAGATCAAGGAACTGAATTTAAAAATTTACCTGTACAAGAGTTTGCAAGCCTACATAAAATTAAGTTACATTTTATCAGTGTAAACAGTCCTCAGTCAAATGGAGCTATTGAAAGATTCCATTCTACTATATTAGAACACATCCGTGTGTTATCTGTTACTCAATCTACCTTATCCACTAACCCAACTAATGCTATATGCTGTTATAGGATATAATAATAGTATTCACTCAGTAACTACACAAAAACCTATTGATGTTATGAATGGGCATTCAAATAGTAGTGACCCATTTGATATAAATGTAGAAGCTACTTATCTTCAAAACTATGTAGTTAGGCACAAGGAAATCACCAAACAATTATACAATGAAATAAACAAAAAACTACTCTGTAACCGGACTAAAACTATACAAAATGCTAATAAATACCGGGAAGAACCCATTTCTTACGAAGAAGGAAAGGCATTATATATAAAAAACCCGCTAGCCGTTAGGCATAAGACAAAACCTCGTTACTTAGGTCGTAGAGTTAAGAAAAAATTAGGTTTAAAGGTCATAGACGACAAGAACATTGTCCACCACAAACGTATCGTGAAGAAGCCTCTGAGATATCAAAATGTCTTGTTGCAGGATTCCGATATTAATCCGGACTGAACTAATCGTGACTACGAAGTTGGTGGACAATCCTGGGATACTCCCCTTTAAATTAGGTAGTACTAAGTTTATTAAAACTGAACATGCGTTCATACATTATTACGAGTTAGATAGGATTAAAGATAGTATTAGAAAAATAGAAGTCTATTTAGATACTTATATTGAGTACATAAAATCAGCCGATCCAATTTATTTTAGCGATACTTCATTAGTTATTAATCAGATCCTTATTAGCATGTTAGAAACAATTTTTGATAAGTTCAACACTATGTATAAACACCCAAGAAATAAGCGCGGACTTATCAATGGTTTGGGTTCCATCATAAAAGGTATCACCGGTAATCTCGATCACGAAGACGCATTATTTTATAGTAAAGCCATAAACATTTTGCAAAATAATCAGAATAGTTTGAAATATAAATATAATGCTGGAATTACCTTGAATAAACAAATTTTGCAAACTTTCAATATGACCTTGTCTACTATTGTATCAAATGAGTTCAAAATACATATTCAATTAAATGAGATCATGTCTAATGTTAATATGACTAATTTTAGGTTAAGTGATTTTATTAAAATTAACAGTTTGTTTAATTTGTTAAAAATCAATTTACAAAATATTTCGAATTGTATTACATCACTAGAAAATGCTTTGAGTTTTTCCAAATTATCAGTAACTCATCACAGTGTAATCAGTTCACAAAATATTAACTTCATGTTTAATATTCTACGAAACCAATATGAACCTTCTGAGTTGCTTGTACATGAGAACACTGAGATAAGAGACTATTATAATATTATTGAGTGTGGTTCCTACTATTAAGATAATGTAATTGTATTTGTTCTGAAGTTCCTTATTATGCATTTAGATACTTTCACTTATTATCATCTATTTTCTACTCCAACATTTAACAATACAATATTAATTCCACCTAAACCTTATCTGGCAATGAATAGTAATAATTATCACTATATGGATGGAGAATGTAAAAGGTTCCAGGAAATATACTATTGCCCAGAAGTCGACCTTATAGCCACTTCGAAGCCAAACGATTGCATTTACCAGCTGATATTGAAACAAGAAATATGCAGCAGCTGCAGCTTGGTACAATTTAAAGCCGGAACAGAAATAATTCAAAAGCTGGACGATTTTCATTATATTCTGTCATTTATAAAAGAAACAAGGATCGAGTATAGGTGCGATCGGGAAGAGTACCAATCTTTATTCGGCACTTACTTATTTGAGGTGCCTGAGGGATGCACTGTCTCTACAAAATTAAACCACATAAAGAATTACAAAAATGAGATAAAAGGTACTGTTGGTGATTCTTAGAGGTGGTATAAATCAAAATAGCGGACTGTTATAATAGGTGGTATATTGGACGTAAGAACGCGTGCCTCTTGGTCCGTCGGTTTTTGTAGTGAAGGGCAGTGCAGGTCAGCGGCTATCGGTACCTCGTCCCCCGGTCCCCGCTCGCTGCTGCCCCGCTCCCGTTGTCGCAGTGGCGGGCGGTGCCACGTTTTGTCTCCAACAGGTACACCTATAAAGCTTTTGTCATTTCCGGTATTTAAAATCAATATTGAAAATAAAGATAAGCCGTTGTTATTGGAAAATGTCCCACTGGAACAAATAAATAAATTACAGAATTTAATTGAAAAGGAGAATATTCTAAACCTGGATGTCCTGCAAGATAAAAGTTATCACTATTGGACCGTACCTTTATATACGGTACTGTGTATTATTGGATTGGTTGCTGGAATATTATATTTAATAAAAAGACATAAGAGGAACCAGGAAACGTCAGTAGCCCAAGCAACAGACGGAGGCCGCACTCAACCCTTTTTCTTGGGAGAAGAAAGGGCTTCGAACTAGTGCGGGGGGTGTTATAGTGTGTGTCGGTAGTGCATATGTGTAAGTGTGTGCGTGTACGTAGGCGCCGCTCCGGCCGCGTAGCATGTAAGATAGTTTTAGCAGACTCTCCTACCTTGTTCATTCGACAACATGTACTAAAAGTTTATTACATTATTATCATCTGAAAAGTTGTTTCTATAAGAAAGTTCGCCGATTGCCCAAATAACATAATTCGCGCGATCTGCCCGCTGGTTTGGAGAACAGGTATGCGTTGCCCGCCCCGCTGTCGCGCCGCCGCACTATGGAAAATATAGGTCGGTATCGGGTCAAAAATCTGTAACTTCATGAATTTTTGTTGTATCGTGATGAAATTTGGCACAAATATGCAGCAAGGTTCGGAGATTCGAACGATGTGTAGTTTATAGGGTTTTCTTGTATATCTATGTATGTTTTTTTGCATAGAATGAAAAAAATGGGAAAAAATCACGAAAAAAATAGTTAAAAATTTATTTCAAGTGGAATACAAGTTTATAATGACTAAAAAGATTAAACCATGGTTAATTATAACAAGCAAAGTAAACAAAATATATATATATGAAAAAAAAATACTAAATTAAAATCATATTACTAATAGGTACATCCTATACTCTGGCTTCAGGAAATGATGTAGCTAGGTACAAATATAAGTAATAACTAAATATAAATATTATTTTTAACTTATACCACTTCAGGATCAGGGTCAGTAAATGTGGGTTCACTTTCAGGTGCCACGTTTAAAAGACTTAGTGCCTCTTCTTCAAGTTCTTTCACATTTCTTACGTACGGTTTTCTCAAACTTGTTATATATGGATCTGACGTGTATAAAAGCGTTTTAAAGACATCTTCATTTGTAGCAGATCGGGAACATTTTCTGGCATGATGAAGTCGTATGTTTCTGTAGTCTTTGTTGCGAGACTCTTGTGCGTCTTCCGATAGCTGTCCAATAGGAAGCACCGCAAAATGTTTGATAACGTTTTGCCCGTGTATGAGTATTTTATGAACGGAGGATGGCATATAATACCAATCGTAATTACTTACATAGATTCTTGCAGTTTCTATTGCATATTCCCCAAATTTTTCAGGGTCGATCATCATTCCAGAAGAAAGAACTTGCAAGATAATGTATAGGCGTTTAATCAATGCCTCATCTACACCTGTTATTTCCGATGAGCAAGTGCTATTATAGAAGAATCTTCGTGCGGTATTGCCATCGTTCGTATTCCCGCTAACTTGCCGAGGTTTGTCGACGATTAATCCCAACTCCTCCCTGAAACGTTTTTGAACAACTTCTTTCTTTTCTTTTTTTAATCTCTTATTTTCCTCAGTTGAAGCAGACCAAGTCTTAAACGAAAGATTATAGGAAATATGCAATATCATTTCCATGCAGCGAATCCAGGCGTGCAAGGTGGACAATCCGTATTGGTAGGCGTTTTCGTTTTCGGGTCTGGCAGTTACTTTCGATAGGTCATTCATTAGCCGTGGAGTAGCCCCACATATCGTGCATGTGGAACCAGATGGAGTATCTGTAAGGACCTGAGCCACCTTTCCATCGATCATCGTTAGAAATAGTTCATGCTTCACATTTACTACAACACCATCTTTGTTTATAAGTGATGCTTGTGCAGCCCTAATTTGTTTTTTAATATCATCAACAACTGCCTTGGTTTTTTCTGGAGTTTCCTTACAAAACTCAATAGAAATGGGTCTGCAAAAACGGACAGATGAAGGTACCGGATTTTGCCAAACAACGGATCCCGATTGCACATCAACTAATCTGATGGGGACTAATGAAGTGATGAACAAATTGGCATCTGAAATTGTTTCTGACTCTTCTGCAAGTATTTGCTTGTATTGGCTTTGACCAGATGAACCATCACATCCCCATTTAGAATAAAGGATCAATGTTCTATGTTGTTTTTGGAAAACAGAATCGATTTTTAAAATTCTAGCAGCAGTATGATCCAATAAATCTTGTATATTAATCACTTTAGCATAAGTATTCGTGATTTCGATTGTAGAAGATGGTGGATAACAGGATCTTTTTATTTCTTGTATTTTGTAGTAAGGCGGGAATATACAACACTTTTGTTCGTTGGTTAAATTTTTCAGGTACATATATTGTGCTTTTGTTAGATCTAAATCTATAAAAGCACTCAATGCTTCCGTATCGGAAAGAATCTTCATCTGGTCTGAGTCGTTCCACTTACTTGAGATATCTAATTTCTTTTGAGTGTCAGCGGTTCTTAATTCTTCGACAAGATGAGCTTCTGTGTACTCACGTAAAGCCCGTAGTCCCTGCAGATAGGCGTTTTTTATATGCTCGAAGCCATAGTCTTGGAGTAGAAGAGTGTTTTTCCTCTTCTTGGTAGATTCTGAGGAGTCTCCATAAGCCACGCATGCTCGTCCTCGTTGGCCAGATGTTGATGGCGTAGAATATTGTTCAGAATCCGGTAAATTTAACGAATACCTTGAGTCCAACCAAGTACAATACTTCTGTAAAAATGTTTCTTTTTTCCGAGATGCCAGGGCCCAGCGTTTGTTGAAAATAGGAAGAATGTGCCTTTGTATGTCACTAATTATAAAACACAAGTTGTTTTCAGAAACATTCAGCTTTTCCACTAAAACTTTGGATAATGATTCCATGGTCTTGCCGCCCTCTATATAGGGGATTATGAAGTCTCGTTTGGTACAGCTGAAGGAAGACATTTTAACACTTCACAATCTGCAGAAATAATAGGCGTAGATGAGATTTGCTTCACTTGAAGTTACACTGATGTAGATGGTTCGAATAGTTTTTGCTTCCCTTTAAATACTCATTTTACAATATCGAATTGGTACCTACATCATTATTATCTTGTAATTTCCCACGCAAACCGAGTGCAAATTTGATAAGGTCCCTTTGTTATCACGAAATAATGAAGAAAATATCCAAAAAGTTCTATATTGTTCATGTGAATGGTGTCAGTGGTAAACCGCAAAAGATACTAATTTTCGGGTTCTGACTTTTATCAGTTTTTTTCTCATATCTTCTAAAACCGCAAATATCCGCAGCTGATTTTTTTTGCATTCTATTTATGAATAGTTAGACTACTAGTCGACGCAAAAAGTAGCGCTTGGGCAAACGTGGGTAATACTGAAAACCTTCGACGAAAAAACATACAAGTGAAAAAAAAGGTATGTCACTTTTTAAGTAATTACTGAAATATTTTTCTTTACTTTTAAAATCATTAAGCTGTATCGCAAAAAGCATAAAATAACCTTTCTAAAAATGTATAATACTGCATATCTGTACCAAGTATTTTTTTCACAATATGGTATTGAAACATGTATACGCAAAGACTTGAGTTTGGCACTTCTGTTTTCTATGTATTTCTATCTAAGAAA
Organism: Griposia aprilina; assembly: GCA_916610205.1. Lineage (NCBI taxonomy): Eukaryota > Metazoa > Arthropoda > Insecta > Lepidoptera > Noctuidae > Griposia > Griposia aprilina. The sequence goes on along the minus strand of OU744285.1, from coordinate 3,615,196 downwards.
AAAAAAAAAAAATCGCGTATTAAGAAAAAAAATCGTAATGAATATTATAATTTGACTATTAGAAAACCTAAAAGAATAGCCATATTAGCCAAATTATGATATTCGTAAAAAGCATTTTTGATATGCGCTTGTTCTACCATTTTCCATAGTGCGCCGCCGCCGCCGCCCCGCTGCCCGCAAAATTCGAGGCAGAGGCCTAAAGGCCGAACTAAACAAAAAATCAAAACTAAATGTATTAAATAGCACTTACAATTAACCTTTCACAGTCTTATTACAAAAAAATGCTTAAGTACTGGTTTAAACCAAGACTACAAGGTCTAGGATTGTTACGGTATTCAAGTTAGTGCCAGGATCAAAACATGTTCCTATTACAAAACGAAGACTATCTGAGGATCAGTTAGTACCAAAGAAGGTTCATGGTTTAAATAATATGCACAGATAAGGAACAAAAATGGCATTCTTTCATTCGTTCGTATAGCCTGTACAGGCTTTATTTAGAGCAACGTTCTGTTTCTCTAAAATATTGATATTATATTAACACTTGAAATGATTGAATAATTATTTATCAATACAATAATATGTCATAAATTGTTCTATGTTTATGTTACAATATATTGAACAAGTACAACTTGTACTATTAACGCGCTTTTTATAATAAGTTGTCATATTTTTTAACACCTCTAACGTGAAGTGGAGTGTATTACTTTCGGCGGCAGCGCGCGTGATTTGAGACGAATGTTTATGTTGCGTCCTTTTTAATAAATAAATGCACTTCTTATTTTTATACATTGTTCTTAGTATTACTGTTACTTTTATCTAGTTTGTTCGTGAGTTGTTGTGTCTGGTTAAATCCTGAGCTACAATAAAAATGGAGCAACAAAAGAAAAAAAGGGGTGAAAACTAGAGTTTTGAAGTTTTTTTTTGTAAAACATGGATTTTTAATTATTAATAGGTAAGCAATGCTATCAAGTATTATCTTATTTCGAATGCCTAACGTGGATGTTCTTATTATTATAGGAAATATTACGTCACCTTATTGCTCAATCAGCACATATAGAAGATAAGTCCACAAAAACGTCTGTAAACATGCACAAAACAAAAGAGTGGAAGGATATACGGAATAAGTAAGTACTTATTGCTTTTGTGTTTACAAGTACTTTATTGTTTACGTGATTTTAAATTAGATATTTTTTATTTTTAGATTTAAGGAGATAACGGGTAAATGTCGATCAGACGGAGAGTTAAAGTTGGCTTGGAAACGAATGAAGTTGTCCGCTAAATCCAACTTGTCTACCCATAGGAGGGAACAATCAAAGACAGGCGGTGGCGAAAAGCCACCATCGCCTTCTCCTGAGGATTTAGAAATAATGGCGATTGCTCCTCACGACTTTGTCATTGAAGTTAATGACTACGGTAGTGATGCATTGGTAAATAAAACTTCTTTAATATGACATATCTTTTTTAATTTTCTAAGATTCATAACAAATAGGTACCTGTGTGTTTTATGTTGATATTATTATTTTCCTTCAAAGTATAAAATACCTAATTCAATTATACACAATTTATTTATTTTAGAATCCAGTTCCCGTGCCTGCAACTGCAAAAAAAATGTTCACTGACCCTAACCCTGGCCCTAGTTTTGAAAAATACAATAATATAAACGAGGAAAATCCAGAATACAATGTAGTGGAAGTGCAAGGTAAATAATAGTTATTGTAAGTCCTGCTAATAATTATTATCACGGCTTAACGTCTGCACGAATTTGGTTAGAATTAGGACTTTATCCCGGCATGCGGCAGTATGTTACTATGGGATAATTTTAACGTTATTTTCGCCGGCGAAGTCGCAGGCAAGAACTAGTATAATATAATTACAATCCAATATGTACACAAGATTGATTCTTTTCCATATTTAATTTGCAAAAATCTGTAGATTGTATTTTTTTTTTAATTTTAGCGATTTCCAATGTTCCAACTACAATTAATACAAGTACCAGAATGATATTAACGAACAATGAGACCGTTAACACAAGAAGCACAACAAAGAAAAGGAAAAAGACCTTGCAAAATACGTATGTAGAAATAATTACCTACTTTAATACAATTCCCCTCCGTCGTCTCCGGGAAAGCGAGTCATAAGAACCGACAAATAACAGAACACCTCTGCCTACCCCTTCAGGGTTTATAGGTGTCATTATAGGGTATGTGTGCATATACTTAGTATTTAATAAATCACTGATAAAATGTTTCATATTTTTAAATGTAACAAAGGAAAGTTTAATAGTTAATGTATTATGATTAAAAATAATTGTAATAATATTTGCTTCAGGTGTACAAGTTGCAATACCTTCAAAAAAATATGGAACAAAATTAGCCTTAACATAAGTTACAATCACTGACAAAATTCGCAGGGAAATCAATGCCTTGGTTTGGTAGGTCAAGTGGAAGAGCATTTGCTATTTTGATATTGTGGGTTCCAACCTGGGTACCAAGATATTTTCAATGTGTTTTCATTTTTAGTGCATACCTTTATTACTTATTTGTACATGTTACTTACATGTTAACTAAAATAAAATTCCTTACATTAGTCTATTTGATTTTACAGAAGTGAAGAAATGCGCCTGTCAATTATAAAAAGTAATACTGATTTTAAGAGAAAACATATAGAAATGCTGGAAGTGGAACACCAATGTAACATTAAAATAGCTAAGTTAAAAATTAAAAAAATAGAATTAGAAATAACTTTATTGGAAAGTCAGACCAACCCTGAAAAATAATAGTATGTAGATTTTTTATTCTACACACATAATCTAATAGGTCTTTACCTATGAAATTGCCGTTTTGTATGAAAAAATTTAAACGAATTTTTTTCATGAATTTTTTATTTGTATTAATCGAAGTAATCACCCATGCAATCAATGCATCTTTGCCATCGCAGTGGCAGTTTATTGATGCCCTTCTTAAAGAAATCAGCTGGACGGGAGGCAACAAATTCTTCAAAGGCATTTTGTACTGCCTCTCGGGTATTAATTTTTTTTCCCGCCAAGAAGTTATCCAAATTCTGGAAAAAGTAGTAGTCTGTAGGCGCAAGGTCTGGTGAGTAGGGCGGATGACGGAGAGCTTCCAACCCCAGTTCTTGCAACTTGGAGACCGTCTGCTGTGCAGTATGAGGTCGCGCGTTGTCGTGCAGGAGCAGCGGAGACGAGCGATTGACCAATGCTGGTTGGAGATGCGCCAGCTTCTCCATCATTGTGTTCAGTTCTTCACAGTACACATCTGCAGTAATGCTCACCCCGTTTGGTAAGAAGCTGTGATGAATCACACCGGCGCTAGACCACCAAACAGTGACCATCACTTTTCTAGGGGTAAGTTTTCGTTTAGGGCATTGTTTAGGTGCTGAACCAGGATCCAACCAACTTGCTGAGCGCTTACGGTTATCAAACAGAATCCATTTTTCATCGCAGGTAACAATGCGGTTCAAAATTCCTTCATTTGTGTGTCTGTTGAGCAGTGCAAGGCACGTCTCGACGCGTACTTCGCGCTGGCGATCATTGAGTTCGTGGGGCACCCATTTGTCAAGCTTTTTTACCTTGCCAATTTGACGCAAATGGACCAATATTGTTTTGACGCTAACGTCGAAAGCTGCTGCTAATTCAGCCGTAGATTGTGTATCATCAGCTTCCACAATCGCCTTTAATTCGTCATTGTCGACCAAAGTCTTCGGACGACCGCGAGGTTCATTTTTCAGGTCGAAATTTCCAGAACGGAAGCGAGCAAACCAATAACAGGTGGTGCGTTGGTTTGTAGTGTTAGCTCCGTAAACGTCGTTGATGTTGCGTGCCGCTTGTGCCGCGTTGCTGCCACGACGGTACTCATATTCCATAATTACTCGAATTTTTAACGTATCCATGATGACGAAAAAGATTGAAATGCGATGAAAATGTAACACTAATCAATAAAGAAATGACTACTTTTAGAAAAAAAAAACCATGTTTATAAAATAAAATTAATTTGAAATTAGAATTCTTAGCCAAACAAAAATTATTTTGATTTGAAATGGCCAGTACTGCAGAACGGCAATTTCATAGGTAAAGACCTAATATTAAGATTACAGTAAAAAATCTTATATTTAAATAAATAATAGCAGGTATAATTTCATCCTACTACTGTAATACTGTGTTATAGTGCCCTCCAACAAGTAACTAAATGTTCAGTTTTAGACTATAATTATTAACATGTTTGTAAATATCCTGATTGTGAAATAATTATTTTCAGGTAGTTATTTGCTGCAAATATTTAGTAATAGGTTATTCATTTAATTAAAATACATACTTATTAAATAGTTAAAGAAGAAATGTCCAGTGGAAATGACTTTCAATAAACTGCCTTCTCCTAATATTTCACCTTACAGAAGGTGAAATATACCTTTGTACTATAGGTTCCTTAGATGAAGAGTGCTCTATGTTATCTTCCTCTCCAGGAAACAGATCATCCCTCATGTCGATGGCAAGATTGTGGAGAACAGCACATGCAACAATTGTTTTTTTTGCTGTTTCAATATCCCCAAACATACCCCGTAATAGGCAACGAAACCGTTGCTTTAGCAAACCAAAACACCTTTCTACCGTGTTCCGGGTACGAATATGGCTGCTATTATATCTCTCTTCTTGTGGTGTTGTGGGGTTAAGCAATGGTGTAAATAAATATGGAGTGCAAGGATAGCCACTGTCACCCAATAATATTCCGGAGAATGCACTTGCCTCAAACCTCTGTTTTAATCTATATATATCTATTCTCGGAATATTCTGGAGTCATGTACACTGCCACGCCATCTGGTAACAATGTCCATGATTTTCAGGTCAGCATCACAAACCACCTGAAAAGTGATAGTTTGTTAGAACTTTATATTCCTCTCTGGTATTTTAATATGACATTGGTAATTGGTAATTATGACAATCATTTAAGTTATTCTCTATTTTCTTTCAAGCATTTTGGGATCAAACTAAAAAGTACTTTGTCATTTGAGACAATTACAACAATCACAACTTAAAATAATTGTTTACAAATTACCTGTACATTGATTGAAGAGAATCCTTTTCTATTAATATATAACTGACCCCCATCAGCATTTATTTTCTTTACTCTTATATGAGTACAGTCTATTGCCCCAATTACTGTAGGAAAATCAGCAATAGTGCTGAATTTCCTAATAGTTTCATTCAGAGTAGAGTTTCGTTCATTTAGAGTAGTAGGCATTTTGATGAATCTTCGGGACATTCGTGACAAAATGTCTGCTACCTTTTTACATGTCTTGCTGACAACTGGTTGAGACACGCCATGTAAATCAGCTGTATCGTCTTGAATCTACGATTAAAACAATAATATTAGTATATCATTTGGATTTTGTCCAATGTTACGTTAAAGCCACGGATACACTAGGGGACAAATGGAGCAACATGTTGCGGAACATGTTCCTCAACAACTACGTGGAATGTGCCGACATACATGTCGCGGAACTCGCGGAACATTTTGTCGACCACACTTCTCAGTGTTTATAGAAATGTCGCCCGAGGAGGTTGTGGCTATTAGTGCTGCGTACATAGTAATTATATCGAGTGTGTTGAAACGTAAGAGAAAGAGAAGGTGGTGGATGCGGAATTTCTTATTACAACGAGAAAGAAGAGTTAATATTCTAAGTGATCTCCGAATGTCTGACGGATCGTTTGTGAATTTTACTCGCATGTCATCATCTGATTTTGAAACTTTATTGCAAATGATCGCACCTTCCATAGCCAAACAGGATACAATATTACGGAACGCTATTAGTCCTCATATCAGACTAGCCATTACATTGAGGTACTTGGCGACTGGAGATTCATACGCTTCTTTGTCGTACACTTTTCGAGTGTCAAAACAACTAATACGTAAAATAGTACCAGAAGTTTGTAAAGAACTGATAAAAAAATTGAAGATATTTGTAAAGGTAAGTTGAAGAAAACCATACATTTTATTTATAATTGTATTTTAATCTTCAGTAAAATAAATTTTAAAGAGTACAAGATGGATATAGCGATCAACGTAAATTAATTAGTATTAGTGCCATCAATGCTATTAGTGCTCGAGGAATCCATATTTGCAAGTATATTTTGTATAATATGCTCTTCAGAAGGCTCGGGGCTAATATCACTGGATGCAGTGCTATAGCCCTGTTGAACAACTGACTGGCTTTGATTATTATAACTTGTACGGTATTTTCCTAAGCGTGCATCTAATAAAATATTATTAATATAATATTTAGCCATAATTACACTGTGTTCGTCATTTAATGCACGTATCTCAGTTCCTACGTACTGTCCATAAACATCGAATTCATCTCGGGACATCATTCTGTTTTTAGCAGCATGCAGAACTTCATAAGCCTCCTCCAATCTATCTTCATTGGGGTGGCTCCTCTTCCGAGTTGGTCGCGACGATGAAGGTGTTGGTGCAGGGGTTGTGGGTTGCTCTGCTTGATCAATGGTAGAATGCGATTCTAGTTGATGAGGAGATTGAAATTCCGGAACGGTAGATTGAGAATGTAGAACGACATCTTCATCCGGAGACGAAATCGAGTTTTGGCTTTGTGGACTCTGAAAAATTAATGATATAAATATTAAGTCAATTATTATAATAAGAATATACTAAGTATAAAACACGTATTGTATTATATCAAACATCTGTTAGACATGAATCCTTAATTAGTACGCAAAAATAGTATTTAATGTATAATTATTTCTTTACAGGTCCCAGCTACTGCAAATGAATGGAAAACCAAGGCTAAAAGCTTTGAAAATATATGGAATTTTCCGCATTGCGTTGGATCTATAGACGGTAAACACGTTTTAATCCAAGCTCCTTCTTGACTATTTTAACTATAAGGAACAATTTAGTTTTGTCCTATTGGGTATTGTCGATGCAAATTACAATTTTATCTATGCAAATTGTGGTGCTAAAGGAAAATCTTCTGACAGTATTCCAAGAGACTGCTTTTTATAAAGCTTTAGCTGATAACCAACTCAACTGGCCAACTCCAGACCCAATACGACAAGATGGGCCGAATATGCCTTACGTACTTGTAGGAGACAGCGCCTTTGCACTGAGAGAAAACATGATGAAGCCATATCCCGGTAATCATGACGTGGGTACAACAAGACGCATTTTCAACTATCGATTGTCAAGAGCTAGAAGAATTGTCGAAAATGTGTTCGGTATCTTAGGTGTTGTATTTCGTATATTCCGAACTCCCATAACCATCCTACCCTTTAATGCTGAAGTTGTTGTAATGGCGTGCGTATACCTCCATAATTATTTAAGGCGAAATAGTCAATCGAGATCACTGTACAACCCACATGGGACTTTTGATTCTGAAAATGTGGATCACGATATTTTAGAAGGATCTTGGCGCAGAGAAACTGGCTCTGTTAATATGTCGAATTTAAATGCTATGGGAAGACGCTACCCTGAATCTGCTATGGAAATAAGAAACAAATTTGCTGAATATTTCATGAGTGAAGAAGGACGTGTTCCCTGGCAGAATAATTTTTAAATGAATAAACTAGTATTGTACTATATTTTTTCTTTTAATGTTACTGAACAACGTCAATCCTTTTAGAAGTGAAGTTTTGTGGGTGAGGTGTGTACAAATCTTAGTTTATGTAAATAATATAGGTACGTATTAATTTGTTAGTTTTCCTTTCCTTGTGTGTCCGTACAATAAATTATAAATAAATAAATATAAATAAATTATAAATAAAAATAAACCCGTTTGCGCTAAATTTGTCGCAGGTGATGTGACCGTGATTACTGATTACAAATGACAAAATAACTAAAGTATGACTTACGTTTGTGTCCAAAGTGTCCAAGCTTCCAGAAGTTGTGGCTCCCTTTAGCAAAAATTTCATTGCATCGTACGCAAACCATGCACTGGACTTCACGTCCTCACGTCCACTACCAGTAGTTTTTGACGATTTCACTTTCTTCCTTTCTCGGACAAATTGCGAACGCAGGGTATGAACTTTGGTTTCTATTTCTTTTCTAGGCAATTTAAGCGCCTTGGCAATATCCTCCCATGCATCATTTTTCTTTATTTTATTTCGATAGTCACGTTGTGAAGTATCCCACAACAAGTCACGACTTTCGTAAAGCTCTATAAGCAAAAGCACGGTATCATTTCCCCACACTACAGACATTTTAAAGGCACGTTGCGTACGCGACTACACTCAGTGACAAATGGCACAACACTGACGCGGGACACGTGCGCTCGCTCTCGAGGCGGGAGCAAGCAACATGCCCCGCGTCACGTACAATGTTGTGGGTCATGTTGCGGGACACTATGCAACGTTGCAGCGTCACGTATATTTTGTGTTGCGCGTCATGTTGCGGGACAAAATGTTCCCTAGTGTATCCAGGGCTTAACATTGACAAGGGTACTTACTTCATGGCGAGCCCAGTTGCGTAAGGTGCACTTCAGGACTCAATGGGCATCCTCGAGGGTCGTGGGATAAATCCTCACGTAAAACTTCCACTATTTTCTCTCCAAAACGTTTTGTGAACCTATACTTATATCTAAAATCTTCGTCACTCAGTTCGAAAGGATTTACACGATGACGATGTCTGTAAGATCGCCGAGACGTCTCCAGCATATCCAAATCTTCCAAATCCATCAAGTCAATCATATCATTATCCATTTTTATCGATTTGTGAATAAAACAACACACAATATTAATCAACGCTAACCTCAAATAAATTAGTACCGAAGTTAAATCCATAGATAAACTAGGAGGGGGCTCGGCGGACTAACTTTAGTACCACAGATAGTTCATGAACTAGTGATAAACTTCTTTTTATAATAACGTTTTATTTAGTCATGGTTTAAACCTAGCAATAATTCCAGTACTAAATTTAGATCGCGTTTTGTAATAAGACGGTCAGTGTTTAAAAATAATCAACATTATTACTAAATGACATTTATCAATCTAAAAAAATATGAATAATTTCTTACATTCAAGTACCCATAATCAGACTTTCACGAGGAACTAACAGGCTAGAATAGGGCTGCCATTAATTCGGAGACGCCGACCGGGACATTTAGAACAGAAATAGGGCAAACCATGGATTATTAAAAACACAATAGTAATATTTAAGAAAATTTAATAATAAAAAAACGAAGTCTTCTTATACTACACTTTTCTTTGCCCACTCATATTTTTCAGTAGATTTGACCTTTGTCAATAACTCCTTTTCCCCTTTAACATAATTATAAAATTCTACGCACGTCATTTTATAATTATAAATGCATTGAATGATGCTTTCCACTGTGCTTACACTGAGTGAATTTCGTTCTTTCGTCCACTGAGCTGAAATTAACGAAAACACTCGTTCCACATGAGCATTGTGGCCAGGGATTGCAAATATATATTGACACATTTTAAGAAGATTCGCTTTTCTTTCCAGTTCTTCGGTTTTTTCAAAAAAGTATTTCCATTTTTCTTGCATATTTTTAGCTTTCCATTCATCGGTCATTTCACATTCCATAAACGATTTTAAGTACATAAATTCTTCAAACATTGAATCATCTACTGCTATATCTTTTTCATTTAAATATCTTGTAGTTTCTTCTACTTGTTGCCATTGGGGAATATCATTTAAAATCATCCAAGCGAAAACATCAAATTTTGTCATCGGTTCTGTCCACTGTTCGAGATAACGGATAGCAGTGCTAAAGAAATCTCCCGTTTCTTTGTCAAATGCTTCCGATTGATTTGTATTAATTGTGCCTTCATTCTTTAGTTTATTATAAAGTTGTCTTGTTTGATTGCCTAAATATTTATTTAATAATCTGTCACTCAACTGTTTTTTTTGTATCCTCTAAAACATTTTTCACTTCAACAATAGTAATAACTGATTTTTCAATCTTTTTTATTTGTTTTTCAATCAGAAATGCTTGACTGTGCACAAAAAGAGTGTAAAGTTCTGATAAGGGATTAGCGAAAAAATCGACTACAGCTTTTGGGCCATTTGCTTCATTAGCGAAAAATTCTTTTAGTGGCAGCCATAACCTTAGTATGCGTTCAATTGCTGGAAGTAGTGAAAGCCACCGACTTCTGGAATGTGAGAGTATATTGTTGTAGTCTATTTCTGCACGCTCACAAAAATCTTTAAGGCGTTCCACTCTTACAGTGAATATGGAAAAATACTTGAAAATTTTCAGAACAATAGACTCCACGTCAATCGACATCACATCGGTAGCAGTGGAAGCTGTATTGTGCAGAATGTGCGCTGGGCAACCGATGCCTTCTATGTCTTTAGACAAAACCTCTTTTCATTTAACAAAAACATTATTAACTCCACGCCTATCTCTTCCTCCAAAGTTAGTGTTCGTGTTATCCGCACTGAAAGCAACAATATTTTGCACAGGGATGTTTTGATCCTGCAACGATTTTATACAAAATGAAGTGATTGTATCAGATGTTTCATTTGGCAATGAGTTTAATTTCAGTAATTTAATTTTCAATCCTTCTTTTTCCGTAAAGTACTGTATCAGCAGTGGAAATAACTTTTCCGCTTTGTGATTGCTGGAATCGGTAGAAATACCGTAAAAAGGAACTTTTTCAACTTCTGTTTTAATTTGCGCGATCGAATGTGGAGCCAAAATGTGTTTAATGATAGCAGTAGCCTTTGTTCTTGCAGTTGATTGTTTTGCCGCGATACTTGAATCAGGATACATTACGGCATTCAGTTTTGTCGTACAATCTAAAGAACTAATCGATTGGTGGTGCTTTACAACTTTATAAGCAGTGGTCAGTTCGGCAGCGCATATTAACATGTCTTCGGTGGTATTTTGTTTGATCATGAATGTCGATATATCTTTAGAAGTTGATGCAACTGATAATTTCGTCTTGTGATTTTTACTTTGAATATGGTCTTTGACACTAGACTTACCGCCATGACTAACAGATATATGCAAGCCGCATATGGAACAAAAGGCTTCATAATCATTTCTTCCCCTTTTAATGAATGACCACTCTTTAGTATAATCGTCAGAAAACAAACACTTTCTTTTTGGCATGACTTTAGCAAAATACTGGCAATAAACTAAACTTCAAAGTACAGGACAGTGCGCAGCGCAAGTAGCGCGGTAGGTTGCGTAGGTTCGTTACACACGTTGTTCTCTAAAGCAACTAAACACAACACTGCAATGACTTAAACGAGACGCGCGGGCGGAGAGGCGCGGGAGCGGAGGCTCGCGGCGCGGGACGCGGGCTATCATCGAACGAAACTCACTCTTACTTAGGCAGTCGCCGTCGCGCGCGCACGCCTCCGCTCCACTTCGATAACTCGCCGATCACAGACGTAGTACTTAACTACACAGGGGTAGGTTGCGAATTGTGTGCATACCGGGACAGATAACTTGATGACCGGGACACCGGGACACAACGCTTTAAACCGGGACATGTCCCGGTGTACCGGGACGTATGGCAGCCCTAGGCTAGAAATAAAATTTGTAGAAAAACAATCAAAGGTTTTTTTTACCATAACTGGCTTATACTGGTACAGTTATGTAGCAGTTTATAATAATTCTAGCATTCTTAATGTTTTTGTACTTATTACCTAATTACTCTTACATTCAATAATCAGTTTTCATTAAAAACAATCTTAAAAATCAGAATTAACCAACTAAAGCTGATTATAAAAATGTTCATAATAGCGAGGTACAATATTTTTTTGAACCAATTCTAATAGATCTTGTTTTTTTCTATCACTTATCGGTATATTAGACGTATAAGCAGGATTCAAAGATATTTCCTCTATATTCGCTGAAATTTTAATGGTTGTTTTCCCGCAGCGAATTGATTTTCTCTTGGTAGTACAATCGATTTATAAAAAAATAAATAAAAAATATTAATAAATGGCAGAGTTACAATTGTGAATAACAAAACTCGAAAGCGAACTCGAACCAATAGTAATACAGCGCGAACGGCCGATAGCGCGCGGCGCGGGCGCGTGCGACGTGCGGTTGTTACCCTCGCGCTACACCTGATAACTACCTAATCCTAAGTTAACGAAACACAATAGAGTGTAAACTCCATAACAACATTTACGGGACTGCGCATTTTTTATTTATTATTGAGAGTTGTCGTTAAATGGAGAGAAGAAAGGTCTATATTATTTTACAATTAGGTAATAAGTATTAATTAATAAGTTTGAAAGTTTGTGAGCAACTAATAGAATATGATAAATTGATAACGTATAGACAATGCAAAACAACCTAACGACAGTCTAGCAGCCGAGGTAAACTCGCAAGGTAATTACAACAAACAAAATACCGAATTTCTTGGAAACTTTAGTACGTAAGAAGCCGACAGTCGAGGTAAACACGTGCTAGACAATAAAGCAACAAAATAACGAACAAAAGAACTTACACAGCTGCAGTTCCACAATACAGGTGTGATGTTATGTGTTATGTAGAAAGTACTGTTTATTACTTAATAATGACGTATTGGTGTCGTTATTTAGAGTGGGTGTGTTGCTACATAGAGTGTATCATTGTATGGACAACAAGGTAAACAAACCAAAGTCATCTAATTTCGATGTTTTAGGGAGTTTGTTGTTAAATCTAGTGGCGTTAAATGGAGTTTACACAGTATTTACCAATGACGTATTATATATAGACACGTTATCAACAAACATCTCGGCGCTTAAAAACGGCGAAAATACTAGATAACTACTTATACGCGTAAAGAAAGGGAAAGAAAATATGACACCGTACGGCGGAATGCCTGTTGCTAGAGGGAGATAAATAAACATCTTCAGTTACGTCACAGGATAAGTAATAGTAAAATTACATGCTCATTGGTCGAGCGCATGAGTGACGTAGCTATCAGAGGCATATGGGGAAAAAAGGACACTCGATTTTCTAGAGTTAATAAAATAATTTATAATTGTACCGTGTTACCTACTTTACGAATAAAGTAATACCAATATTATATCTTTTAAATGTTAATGGTGTATTCCGCAACAGTAATTATTGTTACATATTAAATTTAAAAATAAAACAAAATATCTTTATAAACATAAAAAAGCCTTTATTTAATAATGTAAAAAATATTAACATATTGATAGACAATCAAACACTATGGTAATCGAAGTCATATATTATCGACTTATGTTGTAGATACATATTTTTAAATTCCTTCAAACAAACTTAATTTATTTCTTTTTTGCCTCTTATAATTTGATTCAGAGCTTTTGTGTGCGAAATGTAGGCGAACATTAATAAATTTCTCAATGACCGCGCGAATAAGCTGCACTCTGTGATCAAATGTGGGATGTTGCTCTAAAGAATGTTGATGTAAAGAACAAAATACGTCATTGCAGCTGATAAACGACTTTAAAATACGGTTTTTTAAAATTTGGATATCTTTGTGATCGGGAAGGATAATGTGACCCATTTCTTTAATGTGGTTTTTAATTATAGATTCTGACTTCAGACAGATTCGGAACACATCCTCACTCGGGAAACATAGTCCACCCATATTTTTTAAAATAATCAGTTTGTGAAACCACAATTTGTTATTACAATACAGACTATCGGTGCATGTCGAACATTTCAATACTGAAGCCAGTTTTCTGGATACCCATCCTGAAATATAACCGACAATCTGCTCAGTGGTTTTTTTAACGCCTTCTTGATTTAACATTGTCGAAAACACTTCGACATTTGTGTTAATATCATCTTCTACAGCAGTTGCATTTATTAACTGAGAGTCATTCTCGATCGAGTCAATCTCCTCATCCATATTTCTTCTACTTACTGTAGAATTAATGTTGTGAACTGCAGACGAACACGTTAATACAGTTATGTCTTCTAACGGTAGGCAGTTTCCTAAAAACGAAGATTTCATTTCAAGGTGTTGAAGGATTTTTTTGAAAATTCCCTTGAACTGGATAACGTTTGGATTATTGTTATAACCTCCATGTCGCCGGATAGCACCGAACAACATTTCAATGTGATCTTGGGACAACCTGTAAGTTGCGATATATTGCAAACGTTGTCCTTCGACCAACGTTGTGTATAGATGCTTTAAACTTTCTATACAAATAAGGAAGCCCAAAAAGCCTGTTTTATTTTTAGATTCCACAATTTTTTTCTTAATTATTTTTATTGTGATTCGTTTACGAACCTCGCGTCTATACTTAATAAAAATATAAAGATTTAATATATATTGTTTTGCTTTTTCTAGAAAAGCTATGATGTTATTGGCGTTTTTTAGAGAAAGCGGTTTTTTCATGCCGTACAAATCGGATGATTTGGAGTTAAAAACATCAAATAAATGATTAAAATTTTCTATAAAATCTACCGTTCCTTTAGTGTCCACGAAAAGAGAAGACGTTAAAATCTCATCACACAATTTGAGAGCATTTGCAACACTCATGCTCATGAGTTGTGTTGCCAATTTGACTTTCATCACTTCATTTCTAAAATAAATGTGACGAGGGGTGATTTTGTTAGCAAAATTAAGTCCAACATTTTTTTGAAGCTTAACTAAATTTTCTAATAACTGCCAGCGAATCTTCCTTCCACTCCCGTCAAAAAATTGTCTTTTAGATTCAAATGAATTTCTTACTAATTTAATCATGTGACAAGGGTCAAACATAATTGCAACATCTAAATCACATTCAGGGTGTTTGAATGTTGTTTTTAGGTGTGATGGTTGTTTGAGATCACAACCTAATAAATTAGCTGCATTTATATTAGATGCACAGCCATCAAATGTTATGGCTACAATGTCAACTCCCACACGGTAGCATTCACTAAGACATGTTTTCAGTAAATTTGCCCGAGTTTCAGCCGACAGTCCGTTAACAAGAAAATATGCTACCGGGATTTTCCAACTTTCGTTCATACAGACTAATATAAAAACATATGCCTGAGTCGCTATTTCACACGATTTTGCTGATCCAGCACCAAAGTCTACGACACCTACAGTCTTTTTTCCTGTCCACGTAGTTTGGTGACGAAGAGCCATCTCGTCTGCAATTAAGGTGCACAATATTCGCTGGCCACTATGTTTATACTTCTTTTCTAAAACATCTAATGCTTGTTTATTAAACCCAGGATCACATGAGCTGTTTTCGTACCATTTCCCTATGACACGAGGATGTGGTAAAGATCCATTAAATATCTGTCTTACATATTTGTAGGCAGCTACGGAATAATAGTGCAAGGTGACAGCAAATTTTCTTAACGCTGGCGTATATTTTTGGCGATAGCCCTTAATTTTGCTCTTTTGAGCCAGTCTATTTATAAATTCTACTGCTTCGGCTTTAAGATTCAGTTCATTGATCTGGTCAATAGTAAAAAAATTTTTTTTTTGGAGCTCAGAAACTAATTGTTTTAAGTTATTGCATTTTTCTTTTAGCCTTTTACTTTTTCTTACTAAATTATAATTTTTAAACTGTAACTTGCGTTTTTCTAAGGAAAGTTTACTAATCTTTTTCTTCAAAATAGCTTTCCTTGGTGTTTCAAAAATTGAACCTTCTTCCGACACTTGAACATGTTCCAAACTCGTCGGTGATGAAATAATATTTTGTGCTTCTTGCTAAAAAAAAAATATATATAAAACAATCCGGTTATTTCACAAAAACCAATACTTTTAAATAATGTGTTTAAAAATGACGTATAATTTTACCATAATTATAGGAACTGCAGTTTTTTTTATTCTTCGATAATTTTTTTTCGTCACAAATATCGTCAGCTGAGAAATGCTTTGAGCAAACTTTAGTATAGGGAGTTGGTAGCCAATCGTTTTCACGTCTTTGAACCCTTATCATTTTAAGCCACTTTTCTTTTATCAGCCCATCTGTAGGCAATCTAAAATGAAACGGAAAACAATAATGTATATTCATAACATAACAAGTGCATATTATATTCAAACAATATTATAAATTCTAACAACAAAAAAAAACTTGTGTATTAGTGTCTCAACCTCCCCTAACGTCACGTGACTACTAACTTCATGCGCCGGCCGCCATTAGACGCAGCGTCGTACAAAATAAAATAAAATAATGTAGTTTTGCAAACTTACGCGTGAAATGACACATTTTTGTCTTTAACTTTTGGGGTATAATTTGTACATCCTCTGAAAACACACGACGGCATGTTTTCTTTATATTTTGCACAGGTTTTCACACACGATATAAATTAAAAACAAACGTAGCGTCGCGCGACAGGTTGGTGCGTGACTGAGCGCAATGTGGCCAATTGGCTTCATTTCATGTTGCCATTTTAGAGTGCGGACAACGTATCTATAGTTTTATACATCATTGGTATTTACCTAAAAGTTATTCCAATTTCCCTTCATACTTTTACGGGCTTAGGACCGTCATAAATACTTTATTACTTACAACATACTGAACACAAAACTGAAAAACAAGTTTAATAAGTTAATTAACTTACAAAAAAATATTTTCTGAGTTAGACAATAAAGTATTCACGTATTTAAAAAATTGGAATCAGCTTATTTACGATAATTTTAATTAACTAACCTACTTTTAAATGTTCGCTATTTACAAAGGTACGAGTAGGTACTTACACTTCCCGGTAACGGAGTAATTGTTCGAAATGCAAACCACTGCGTTCAGTACACAACCGAGCACGTTTTATTAGATTGTCTTTCAGTTTTACCAAAGTGTCACTGTCACGTCTTACGATATTAAAAGCGTCCACTATCGCTTTTAATAACGCGTCACGAGTTTCGTGTTCTTCACGATACACCAGGCGCTTGAGCTCAGACCACAAGTAAAAGTCCAACGGAGTCAGGTCCGGGCTTCTAGGTGGCCAAGGCACTGGCCCGCTGCGTCCGATCCAGCGCTGGGGAAACACCGAGTCCAGGTGTTCTCGCTCGGCGCGCTGATAATGAGCCGGGCACCCATCATGCTGGTAGTGCAGATTATCGACAGGCACCGCTAGCGGAACATCGTCTAATAAGTCCGGGATAACATTACGTAGCATTTCTAGGTAAGTTGCACCTGTCAAGTGTCCTGTCACGAAATGCGGTCCAATGAGATGGCCATTAAGTATACCGGCCCACACGTTAACACTAAAACGCACTTGATGCGCACACTCGCGAATAACTTGTGGGTTATTAAAAGCCCAAAAATGTTCGTTACGCTGGTTGAACAGTCCTACTCGCGTAAATGTTGCTTCGTCCGTCCACAAAATGCTCAGATTCTGATTTTCAATTAACCACTGACAAAAAGCAATTCTGGCCCGCGCATCCTTTTCGTGGAGGGCATGAACTCGACGAAAATGATAAGGATGCAGTCCTTCACAATTGAGGACTTTCCAGACGTAATATTGGCTTACGCCAAACCTAGCCGCAGCCATACGTGTACTTCGACGAGGATCCCGTTCGAAGTACTCGATGATCTCGTCGTCGAGCTCTGGCGAGTGAACGGCTGATCGACCTCTGCCCTGTGCATGCGCTGGTGTCTCGAACTGCCCATGATCGAGTAGCCGCTGTGTCGTGGCTACGATTGTCCGGGCCTGTGGGACTTGGGGGTTCAGAATCTCGCGAAGACGGAGCGAATGCAAGTGTTGTGGCTCCGAGTAAAGTCGCCGGGCAGCGTGGGAGTTGTAGTCAGCCCTGGCGTACCGTTGCACCATAGCGACGTACTCCAAATAAGAATAATCGTAATGTCGATCCATTTTTTAAATCGCATTGCGCGTACGATGATCGCAGGACAACTGAGTTTACTGAGTAGCTGGCTGAGAGAGCCGGCGGCGGCGCGGGGCGGGGGTGCGTGGGGAGGCGGTCGCCGCGTGCGGGCTAGATTATGCCTTATCACTACGCACGACGGCTTATTTTTCTCTGAACGTTTAAGAATCGGTCTTCACTTTCTCGGCAGCGCGTGGAGGTACGTGCGGGCGCTTCAAGTAGTACCTACGCGCTACGCTACGTTGTGTATTACCATTGTTTCTCACGCTTTCGAGTTAATGCATATTTTTAAATTGTTTGATAATAAAAACTTTTTTTAATTTTTATGTTTCAACTCTATAAATCGATAGTACTACTGAGGGCAAATCGTTCTGCCGCGGGAAAACAACCACTAACATTTCAGCGTGTATAATTCCTTGGACATGTTGTATTTTTCCGCAATGTCCTGGTTTGACCGTAAATGTTTGCCTCATTCAAATTATCAGTCTTGTAAGTAGTTTTATACTTATAAATATCACAGCCCTTCATAAAGCTTATAACTTTAATATCAGTCGTTTTAATAGCTTCTCCAGAATTATTTCTAGTTGTATTTATATTTAAGTCATCTGCTAGTTTCTTCAAATCCATGAAAAGGTATAGTTTAATTCTTTTACTTATTGTTTTTCCTGTCTTCTTAGCGTTTCTGATTAAAGAAATGTACTGGTCTGGTACGTAAATAGCACCAGATTTTTTAGCCCTAGTGACAGATTTTTCAATTACCGAGTGAGCCGCATCTGCCTCATTCTGTGTGTGGCCCTTTATTAAAAATTTATGGGTCACGGAATATATCTGTAACTTGTTAACAGCATAATAGTACATACAAAACATGAACCTGAAACAATGTTATCATGTTTAATAAATAAACAGTCAACATAATTACTAAAATTACACAATAAGGTAGTTTACTAACTTATTCTTTTGCTGTCCGCAGCATTTATCAGAATAGAATATGACATCGCAACCTGGGCTTTTCTCAGCTAGATCTCTTAAAAAGTTGTATATGCACGAACCAATTTCTATGGCACCTCGATTACCTATTCCTTCGTGCCAAAAGAAGCATGTTGTTTCTTGATTTTTGGCGTCTGACATCTGAAAAATTAATACATTTTAAATAGACGCACTTGATGAAAAATTTATGAATGTAATAATCAAATAATAGATTATCCATTCAAAAATTATAAGTAAGAAAGAAGAGGAGAAGAACTTACCGTAAAATTGTAACAATTAAGTTTCGATTTGTAGAAGAAAGCAGATGACTTTCCAATCGGACATGGCATTACAGCTTGTAAATCGTATATTATTACAAAAGTATTGCCCTCCTATTTACACTTCCTCATGTCGACGTCTTTTTCTATCCTAGATAAACTTTTTTCTTCGAGGTGTAATTTATAAGAATTTTCCAATTTTGCTTTCTCTTCGATAGATGCGTTTTTATAGGCTTCACAGTCGTCACAGGTATCTTTTTTTGGAATAAAAAATCCTATATTGAATTCTGTGTTGAAAATTCGAGCGTAAGCATCGTAACAAGCTTCTGGTTTATTTTCTTCCTGACGCTTTTTCTTGTAATATCTATGCATTTCTGCTATAGTTAAATCTCCTTCTACCTAGCCTACTAGTATTCGCTCTTAAATAGCGGCTCTCGATCTTTGGGATCGAGTTAATGTGATCTCTCACAGATTGCTTTATTTCTTCGTCCAATCTGATTTGTTTGCCGTGTCTTCCTCTTCCATCTTCTTTCATAATGTTATGGCCTTCATCTTTATGCTTGCATTCTATAACTATATGTAAAATTCGTTCAGTGGCACCCAAAGTATTCATTAAAAATGTCTTGCATACTCTAACTTCTCTTCCATCATTGCATAAATAAAAAGTAGTGTTTGGTTTCCTGGGATTATTTTTACGAGATTCTTTTATTCTCCGATACGATAACTCTAAAAGTCTCACGCAAGATGCCTGTTGATAATTAGGTAAAACTCGGAAAAATTTACTTCAATACAGCTCCATAATTCTTCAAGTTTGAAATAAGCTTCAACTGCGAATTTCCAACTCGCATAATTGTCTCTTCAAAATGTATAACGGAACAAATACGCCGGTCGGATCTTGTTAGTTTTTACTAAATTCAACCACGCTCTGCTACCATGTTGATATTTAGGTAAAACTCGGAAAGATTTACTTCAACGTATTTATTAAATGCTTACATATCGAAAAGACAGAAAGAATAAGAGTGAGAAATATGTTGCCAACATAAGGCCTTAAAAGAAACAGTAAAGCCAACATTAAATAATAATGGTTGCGTTCTCAAATTCCAACAATGCCAAATAATCACGCTGCCTTTGTAATCAGGGTTGCCAACTCAATGCCACGGTTGGGTGCTAAGTAACATCTCAAAAAGTGCTAAATTGGTATAAAATTTTAGCAATAGTGCCAAATATATGAAATAAGAAAAATAACGTGTAGAATAAAAAGTTTTAATTTTCAAATTGTCATGACATTAATATCAAAGTTATGTTATGTTACATTTAAACAAAAATAAAAAAAATATATAGTTAAATTGGAGGATGTGACCATCAAAATTTAAAAAAGTCGAAATATTAAAAATCTTATTATCGTTAAATCCAATCATCATCCTCACTACTTGTAGCGTCTGTCTCTGCTGCGGTTCCTTGTACAGCTGTTGAAGTGGAGGGCTGTAGCTCATTTACACTTATAGCAGACTTTTTAAATTTAAATGTGTACATATCTTTCTTGCCTATTTTTTTAAGGATATCTTGAGGTATATCATATGTATAACAAGTTTTGTTCAAATGTTTGAGTCCAGTTCGTATACGAATAATTGAATTTAGGGAGTCCAAGTTAATTTTGTTCCTCAATTTATTTTTTACGATGTTCATTACGCTAAAAACCCTCTCAACGTCCGCATTTGAATGTGGCAATGTGAGCACTGTAAAAGCCAACGAAACCAGTTCGCTATACGAATTTTCATTGCTTGCGTCCTTAAAATCTGACACTTCAACCCAAAATTTTACTGTATCAGTCACATTTTCCCAAGTGTTGCTAGTTAGGCTTTTCCATTGGGCAACAATTTTATCAATAGTTTCTGGATTCTGTACAAAGTGTTCCGCTAACTTCACAACTTCGACGAGCCCTTTATTTGGTTTTAAAGCGTTAGTGACGCTCATGACATTCATATCTTTCAGGAGGGTTACATTTTCAGGAAGCCGCTGTTGCAATTGTTTTATTAGTTTTACCGTAAAATTTACGCAACGTTTTCTTAATGCTTGCTTTTTGGTATCTTCTAAGGATTGCATAGCGTTCTCAAAACTGTAGCCAAGATAAGGAGACGGATCCAGGTAATCTGCAACATTATCTTCAAAAATGTTAAAAGAGTGACGTCTTCCCGGGATCACTACTTTATCACAAAACGACTCGAGCAATTTTATCAAAGTTTCTAATAATCTTGTTGGATCTGAATTTTCGCCTTCGAATGCTTTTAGCGCCGATTGTACCTGACCAAGTATTGATTTTATGTAAATTAAATAAACTTTATTTTGCAAATCAGAATACGCTTCGTATAAGAGTTCAGCCGTGTAACAGTTATTTTTTCTTCTGGCAATCTCAAAAAAACAGTTTCAGCTCCAACCACTGGTCCAAAATTCTTTGCACTGCTGGCTCGATTGAGAGCCATCTAGTAGCACATTTTTGTAATATTTTCAGTGGTTGTCGTCCACAATTTATAGTTGCGTATATGTCTGCATATTCTTGACGTCGATTTGGTGACATGGAAAACCAATTAAATGTTTCCCTTAGGAGGAATTCGATGTTACGAGGGATAGTTTCTTCTGAAGCGTGAGAAACGGCCAATTGGAGTGAATGGCAAACACATTTAACTAGAATTAAATGTGGCAAACCGTATTCTTCTTTCATGATTTTATATACGCCGTTATTAATACCAATCATGACACTGGCATTATCGGTGCCCAATCCTACTAAATTTTGAAGGTTTAACTCCATTTCACCTTGCACTGTCTTAATAATAGTATTTACAATACCTCTTGCATCGGACGTCTCTAGTGGACTCAAAGCTAAAAACGTCGACGTTATTTTCTTCATAGAAGAACTGAAATACCGTATAACGATGCCTAAGTACTTGTGTACGGTTATGTCTGTTGATTCGTCAATTATGAGACTATATTTACTATCACCAACGTCCTGTTTTAAGACAGATTTAAAATGCGGCCCCAAAACATTTTTTAAAATCTCACCACATTTTGTACGATGGAGCTTCATATTACAGGCGGCTTTTGAGTCTGCGAAAGCTTTTGCACACACTTGGCTAAGGTGGTCGATCGGCATGACAGCTGTGTGTTCTGCAACGAACATTGATAATAGACCCTCTGCGTGATGTATGTCTGGGTTTGCGTCGGTATCAATTTTTTCAACAATTAGTGTAGTCTGCCCCGAAGAAAATGGTTTCATTTTATCAATATGTTTTTTTGATTCCGAATGCCGTTTAATTTCAAATATTCTTGCATTAAATTCTATTTTACACAAGGAACACATTGCTTTTGAGCTTTTCCCAAGAACAGGCCTAAGCCATTTTTTGAGTTTTGGATCGTCCTCCCATTCTTTCCTATAACTTTGAACATAACTACCTTTTTTACTTAAAGGAACATCCATTTTCGTCTCACTGTCACCGTATAAAACACAAATCTATGTAAGTAAAGGAATAATAAGGTAATTATTCTGCAGCGCAAAAGAGACTATGACATAATAAATCAAAAACACAAACGAATGAAAAACAAGCAAGGTAAGACAAAGAAGGAGTTATCTTATGAGAAAGAGACAAATATAGCAGAGTCCGCGCCGTCCGCCATAATCGCTTTTATTTTTATGTTTACGGGAATCCCCTACCGAAGTGCAGAGGACTACACTAATTTGCGTTTTGTTATTGCATTTTGTGAGTAAGCAAACATATCAAAATTATTGCTAGATTTTGCGATAGGTGCTGTTTCTTAAATTTCAGTGCTAGACACATGAAAATAGTGCCAAATCTGGCACTTTAAGTGCTGAGTTGGCAACGCTGTTTGTAATTGGCCTAACTGCCAATACGCATCAAATAGCTTAGTTCTCTTTTCTGTCAAAAATTTTGATGAGCAAGAGAGCCTGCATTTATCTGAACAAGTCGGGCCTATTATTTTAGCTGCTTTAACCATACCAGTTTTTAATGAAGTATATGGCTGACCAGAATTTTTCAGCATTTTGGCAACATTTCTTTACCATTTGCTTGGATTGCGAGTTCGTTTTCTACTACGTTTCATGGTCGATGGTCCGGACTCTCGGTTGATATTTCCAGTGGTAAGCGTTTCGTGGTCAGATTCCGATGACGAAGAACTTTCTGAGCTGCTGCTAGAGCTGCTACTAGAGCTGCTGCTAGAGCTGCTACTACTATCAGAGTTAGTTGACGGTTTAGGCACATACTCGTATTGCTCATCATCATCAGTTCCAGAAAAGTCTTGTCCAGATGAGTTTTCACTGTAGGAAACTCTTATAGGCTAAAATAAGTTTTAGGAATTTAAAAGTAAACTGCGTAAAAATATAAAAATAGACCCAAAAAATATCATTGTGAATAAAACAATATACCATACCGGAGTTTGATCATTATGGATGCTTGAAGATTCAACAGCATTTAAACTAATATTTGAGCTAGATGACGGTTTAGGTACATATTGCTCTTCTTCGGTTCCAGAAAAGGCATGTCCAGATGAGTTTCCATCGTCGGAAACTCTAATAGGCTACAATAAGTTAAAAAAAAAAAAAAAAACTGCTTAAAAATACAATCACAAACAAAAAAAAAAAAAAAATTTTATTAGAAAATCTTATACCATACCTGAGTTTTATCATCACGGATGTTTGAAGATTCAACAGCATTCGTAACGGAATGTTTTATTAAATCACCATTATGAGAGTTTAAAATGGAAGGAGATCTCGGTGCTATTGATAAAGCTGAATGAAAAATGAAAACATTATGTAAATAATTACTGATATTATACCTACGGAAAAAAGTTTCAATTAATAAAATACATAAAATCTTACTTGGCTCTATATCTCTGACTTTACCTTCGTCATGGCTTTCTTTGTTTAATTGAACCAACCGCACTATTTTTTTACCTCGTCCTTCCATAATTTTATTTTAGCTAAAAATAAGAATAAAACGTATTAGAAAGAAAGAAAGAAAAGAAAGAAAAATAGGTTTATTTGTCACAGAAACACGTGCATACAAAAAAAAATAATTAGCTCAGGTAACAATTTAATAAAAAGAAACAAACAAACTAGATCTTTAATCACGAGCACAAAAAAGAAATAGTCGACAGCTGCACGTCATGACTGTGACAAGAAGGCTTCCACTCAGCATGATGCTGTGCTATAGGGGACCCACAGCACGGCGCTGGTTTTCAGTGGTTACCCAAAAAGGACGTACGGAGACCAAGTCAGGTGTAATAATTGGTACTACATCTACATAACAAAATATAATAAAACAAACAGTACATATTATTAAATAACATAAACATCCATTAACAATTATATAGGCACGCCGTGCGATCTTAAGCAATGTACCCACCCGTATTAGTATATTTATAGTCTTAAATAGGTACAAGAATCTCCAGTTTTGCGTTTTGTCTCGCTCCGACCCCCACCACCGCGTCGCTTGCACGAGTGTACGCGCGCCGCGGGCTCACAAAAATGCTGCATTGCACTTCGCTAATGCGTCTACGAGCGTGATGACATATCGCGACTCGCGAGCCATCGTGCGCCGCGGGCTGTAGCGGCGGCGGCCGCATCGGTGGCAGCGCGCGCGGCGCACGAGTCCAGCGAGGTCACGTGGCGCGCCACGCATAGCGAGTTACTACCGCCAAACGATATACCGACAGTGGGCAAACTGGCTTGCGTTTGCGTTTCAGTCGCCGCTTGATCAAGACGTGAGGTGTTTACTGTACTAACTACTTTCGTGCATATAAGTACCTATACATCGCTATCGGCATGAGATAAAAAATGCCTAGACGCATCCGACGCAATGCTATGCCGCCTCGAGCCGCCTGGATGTTGATATACCTTGCCCATAGATGATAAACCATAAGTGAGTATTTATTTATAAAATATTTGTTGCTCATACTTTTGTTTTTCTAATAGGTTTTTTTTCAGATGCAACTTAAAATTTTGTTTTGTTTTCAGGGATCTCATGGGAGGTGGTATATCATTCCAGCAGCGAGAAGCGGCATACTTGAAACATCCTCTGAAGGCTGTGGTCCTATGTTGAGGCATCGAGATCGGGACGGCCGTGGAACGAGCAGAGTAGCTGTAGTGCTCGTGCCTCCAGCTTATTTTTTTAAACAGGTATTCCGGTTTGTGTGTTTGTATAATACCGAATATCAAAACGGCTAAGTGTAGTTTCCGTCGTGCAGCCATTTTTAAAATATTGTGTTCATTTAAATACGGTGTGATATGATGCCTCCGGGGTATGCCAAAGCAATAACGAGCACACGCGTTTTGTACACGCTGTATTAGACGTTCTGTACGGGAAAAGAGACACGGCCCATATACAGCGTCACAATAATTCAGTTTAGATAGTACTAGACTATCCACTAATCTCTTCCTTAATGTGATACTAAGGAAGTCCCTCACTCTATACAGAACCTTTAGTCTATAAAAGCAGTTCTTTACCACGTCATTAATGTGTTCCTCAAAACGTAGTTCCGGATCGATGATTAGACCAAGGTTACGTGCGACTTCTACTCTTTGTATACTTTCTCCCATGATTTTTACATCTGGTTTCGCAGACAAAATTGTTTTTATTTGATTTCTGCTCCCCATAATCATAAACTTAGATTTTTGAGGGTTCAGTACTAGTGAGTTGCCTATAGACCATGAAGCAATTCTATCAAGTTCCTCATTTAGGGTTCGTATGGCGGATGCTGTGTCACTGGCGTTAAACGAAACATACAATTGAGTGTCATCGGCGTATATATGATATTTGCAGTTCTTAATGCACTTAGTTATGTCGGCACTATACAGTATATAGAGAAGCGGGCCGAGCAGCGATCCCTGAGGAACTCCCCTTGTTATTAATTGTGGGGAGGAAGATATCGTAGAACCATCCTGCATGCGTATCTCAACCCGCTGCGACCTGCCCGTTAGGTAACTCTTAAACCAAGCTATGGTTCGGCTATGAAAACCGTAATACGATAGCTTGGACAACAATAGAGAAATATTCATTGAGTCGAATGCCCGCGAGTAGTCGAGCAGCACCAGAATAGATCCTTCACCACGGTCTCGCGTTTCAAGGATATTACCCAAGACGTCTGCCAAGGCAGTTGTGGTTCCGCGTCCCTTTCTGAAACCCGACTGCAAGTCAGGTAATACCCTATGTGCTTCGAGAAAATCGGAAACCTGCAGATACACCACTCTCTCCAACACCTTGGACAAACATGGCAAAATGCTTATGGGGCGAAGATCTTTGTAACTCTGTGGGTTATTATTCTTTGGAATAGGCCGCACAATTGCGTTACGCCACAGATTAGGAAATACATTCGTGGTAATGGATCTGTTTACTATCTCAGTTATAGTAGTTAATGATTGCGGGAGTGTAAGACTCAACATTTCCATCGATATACCGTCAACCCCTTTTGCATTTGTGGATATGCTTTTAAAGATATTGCAAACTGTATTGGAGTCTGTTGGCATAAAGGTAAATTCTGCGGTCCCGAACCTGTTTGATTCAAAGAAGGATTGTTGGGAAGTGTTCACATTAGGGTCACCCGGGACATCCAGGAATGCTGAATTTATCCCGTCTGGGTCGTTAAATTCCTCTAAGAGCACATCGTCGTCCTTCCCCATTGGAAGCACATGCTTTTTTATATTATGCCATAATGATTTTGAGTCGCTAATATTGTCATTTATATACTTGGTATTACATTTTGTAAGTACTGTACTATCGGCCAAACTTCTGCATGCTCACCTCTAAGGCGATAATCTCATAGCACGGCTCACGACTCGATCGCACAATGCACGAGTTTTGACCAATAGGATGCACAAAGCGTATTTTAGTGGTGTTCGTATTAGTATAATCATGTATAGAATGTGTGACACTCACACTAGGAGAGTACTATGCTCACTTGTTTCTGCTAAGAGACGAGTTTTTAATGGGCACGGCCAGCGCGGCGCGGCGGCGGCGTGAGCTTTTTGTTATTGAATTGAATTGTTTTTTTATTATGGACAAGAATTAATTTTAGTACTCATATCTTCTGTTTGTTTGGTTTAGAAAATGTATTATTGATATTGCAGTATTTACAAAAATAATTTGTAATAACTAATAAACTACAATTTATATGTATTAATCCACTTTAATATTTTCCTCTCTCTATCGGGTCTATAGATATAGGTTATTTATGAACACTTTCACTGCCTCTCCAATTTTCACCATATCCTATGTGATGCCGCATGCCGCAGCAACCGCACCATATTCCCTTCACAATAAGATGAGACATTGAAACGAACCGTTTTATTACAGTCCGTTCCACCGATTTTGACTTCTATTCCGTAGGCTTATGGATGGCATTAAAGGCAAAAAAGTGGTTACAATACCAACTGTTTACTGCAGCTGCCATTTGTCATGCCACCAACACAATAGCATTCAAAATCGATTGAACGGACATTTATGGTTTGTTTACCTTTTATCTCACGGCTCCCTGAATACGTTAGGTATAGGTGCGTTGACCGGCACTGCATGAAGGTATCAAATGTTTATATTGAAATTTTTTGTGTTTAATCGACTTTATTAAAAGTAAATAACTATCTAAATTTCTATGTGTTTGTTTATACTTGGGCAATTTGGGAATACTTGAAAATTACAGTAATATTTGAACCAATACTCTGCGCAGTTCATACAATGTTATCAGAGCTTTTTGTTTGTAGCTAACGCAAGGCCGCAAGCCGCACAACTCTTGCAACTGAAATAAAAATAAGTTCATTATCTAAGACCCATTGTTATTTAGTGGGAATGTCTGGAAATTCGGTTAAACAATAGAGGACGGCTTAATACAAGGGCCATACGTTTTTTATTACCTTAGGATTATCTCAAATGTTTTGCAGTTGTTCCTTGTATTTGGTTTAATACTTTTAACAGTAGGTAATTGTAATATTACCTTTTATTCATTAAAATAATACAGGGTGAAATTGAATTCATGGGCATCCTTTTAAGGGGTCATTGTACTCATCATTATGAACAACTTCAACTATGAGACCATACCTGAAATCGCGAAAAAAAAATCAGCTGTTCCCTACATTTATGTTTGCATAACTCGACAAAATGTAGGGAACAGCAATTTTTTTTTCTCGATTTCATTTGTTCCCATTGTCAAAGTTGTTCATAATGACTAGTACAATGACCCCTTAAGAGGATACCCATGAATTAAATTTCAGCCTGTATAACGAACAAGGTATCGTTGCAATTAAAATGCCCAGGCATGCCGTGCAGGATGAGCACTTTAAGACTGGATTATAATCAAACCAACACTTTACTCTTTTATAATTCATGCTCTAGTCAAAGTTTGACAATTCATGATTTTAAGCGAAATCAACGCTACAGGCGCGTTACCGGCATTGCATGTTAAGTTTTTTTTTGACAAATCTAACAATGATTCAGTTCCTATGCCACTTTAAAATTCAGAAGCTTATCAAGTAATTAAACTAAACTATAATTTGTGCCTTGGCAGCAGTGAGAGTGAAAGGATTGAAATAAAATGTTGGGTACTAGTGAAATATATATTTTTAGTTTGTGTTCATTTAACATTATGCAGGATTAAAGATTTATTTAGGTTGATATTTAAATCTTATCTGTATAATAAAAGATGTATAGTAAGTGCTTTTTGTATGAAACTATCGGCTGTAATCTCAGTGTGAAAAAATAAACAGTTAGTTAAAATCTACTTGAGAACAATTTTAAGGATTTGCTGTTGTAGAAAAAAAAACAATATAAGTAACTTAATTTATTTTTAATAGACTTTTTCAAAACATTAAAGATTCATCCAGAAATTAACATATTATAACAAAAAATTACACAGAAATTATCATCAAAATGCAAAATATTATAAGTGAAAAGATTCTTACTCATAATATCATTTATAAACTGTATTTATCTACACTTATATCGTAAAGTTCAAAATATGAAATCAACACAACAATGACAAACAGACAACACAACAACAACAGGCAAAAAGCCTGTCAGTAAATAAGATTAGGAGAATATTGCTCGTGCAGTTCTAATGAAATTGAAAAGTTTTAAGATTAGTAAAATTTAAGAATCTTAATAATTTTTATAATTTGCAATAATTACATTACACTACAGACTAGGTTTATCAAGCAAATGAGATCAATTATTTATGAGGTGGACGGATATGATGACACTACTGAATATGTAAAATAACAAACTAACGAGATCGGGGCTTACGACAACATTGATTGTAAATAAAACAACAAATCCACCAATAAAGGCAACATGACACTAAATTGACATCAATAATTTTACAAGAAGACTTCAAAATCGTTGGCAATATTTTAAACTATGATTACGGTCTACAGTCTACCCTGTGACATTAATCAACGAAGTAATATAATACAAATTGGAATAATAAAAATAAACCTAATAAAAATAGCTATACAGGGTTATTTGCAAGCCGCCGGAGTCGCGGGTTGTTCGAAAGAGATACCATGGCCCTGGCACAGGCAACTGAAGGAACACGGGTGGGTTTTAGTCAGTAAAAGTATGACACGACCTTCCGCTCCGCCCAGAGCGGGAGAAGTCATTTGATGATAAAACACTAATAAGCTCGTAGGACTATAATACTAACATCATAAATAACAACTTTTGTTGTATGACTTTTAATAATTCATAAAAAAATAATTTCATAATACAATTAAAAATATTTATTTTGATCGCTCTAAATTTGAACAACTCTACGCGGTACCAAAATATGTAAGTAGTTAAATAAACAAACAGTGCGTTGCGAATGCAGGGTCGCAGCGGTACTTACTACAAAATACAGATCTAAAAAGTGTTATTACAAATATTACAACAAAAACTTGAAAGTTTACTTTTGGTATTCTAAAAAGTCATAGATCAAAAGTGGTTGTACTAATATAGTCCTACCAGGTGTTAGAAAAATAACCCTGTATAATGTAATTATACAGTATGTTAATTAACGAAAGGCGTTCCCGTTAACCCGCAATAGTATAGCGTCCACATGCTACCAAAATATGACCATTCGAAAATTCACGAAAAAAAATCTGCTGTTCATTACATTTATGTTCGCATACCTAGCTTAACAAAATGTAGGGAGCAGCTGATTTTTTTTCGCGAATTTTTAAATGGTAATATTAATTGTAGCATGTTTGGACTATTGCGGGTTAACGGGAACGCCTTTCGTTAATTAACATAGTGCATGTTAAAAATTATATTAACTTAATATTTCGTCGCTGCTCCTCCCGCATCTATCACAGCATCGCAACGGCTACGCATGGACCTAGCCAGGACTTCGCACAAATTCGAACCTCTGAATGTGTCCCAAACTTGTTCGCAATGTGTGACAAGTGCTTCCTTCGTTCTTTCTGCTCTACTATCCCATCTCTGGACCATTAAACCCCACAAATTTTCAATGGGGTTTAAGTCTGGCGATCGGGAGGGCCATGGCACTGTTTTAATTTGTGGTTGCCCTCGCAACCACTCTTGAACAACCCGCGCACGGTGTATCGGGCAATTGTCCTGGAAAAAATAAAATTCTGGCACGTCCAGTTGTGGATACACCGTGCGCACTGTGGGTACCATGATGGTTTGTAGCACCTCTAAATACGTTTGGCCGTTTGCCCTCCCTGGTATAAAAGCGAGCTCGCCTGGTCCAGCAGCACTCATCCAGCCCCACATGTTCACTACAATTCTTCCCGATTCTGCATTTGGGTTCACATTTCGAGGTTCGTATCTTGTGTTATCTACACGCCATAAATTCCGACGACCTTGTTGGCTAGACCTAAAGCACTTTTCATCAGAAAATATGGCGTAAGAGAAATCGAAGTCCCTGTAGTCACGAGCGAATCGCACGCGAGCAGCTTTCTGCTCCTGCGTCAAAATAATTTTTTTTGCGGGACGTCTGTGATGGACTCCAGCTTGATGCAACTCGTTTCTAATAGTTTGCATCGAAACTTCGTATTCTTGTGCGAAACTGCGAGTGGGTGTGAACGGGTTCTCTTCATACGTGGCTATCATATTATTTAACTCGTTTTCGTTTATAGCCCGGGGTCGAGGTGCACGAACGCGTTCTGTAATTTCTCCTTCTTCATATCTTCGCACCCAGCGGCGCACAGTGGTTCGAAATCGACGCTCCGTGGACATTGAAATCAAAATTTCTTTAGACGAGAAATAAAAATCGGAATGGCTTTATTTCAGTATTATTTATAATATTTGGTAATATGACAGCTATAGACAGCACCATCTCCGAAAAAAAAAATATTTAATATTTTTTTGTATGAAGAAAAACACAAAAGTCGTTTTTTCTCATAACTTAATAAAACTTAAAGCCTGCGGCTTACATGGGGTGTTGTCCTACATGAGGCGATTCCGAAATGCTATAACACGCACACCCATGCGCGCCGCTTCACTCACAGCAGAGTGTTGAATTTCGAGAAATTCAGTTAGAGATTTTTACGTTGATTTATGTGTGATCTTGAAAATATACAAAGTAATTGACTTTAGTTTGCTAATTTGATTAGTTATAATGAGAAATAATGGAATATACAATATAAAAATACTAAAAAAAACACTCAAATTGAGACTCATTTACAATATAAATAGATTTTGCAATCTTTCTTATAATAATTTAATTCGGTGTTAGTAGATACACAGTTTGACTTCTTAATTAACATTAAAAAAAAAAAGTACAAAAACTTATAACTAATACAGAAAAATACTAAGAATAAGCAATTGTATAATTGAGAAATATATAAAATTTACACAAAAACATCAAACATTAAAATTTTGTCTACTGAGTTTCGTCATCGCTATCAAAGAATTCAAAATCAGAATCCATCATACTTGGCACCTCAACAAATTCAATGTTTTCCTTATCCATGGTATCCGGGTCAATTAAAAGAAGAGACTTCATTTCTTCAGTTAAATCATTTCTACTCTTATTTGTCAGTTTAGGTCGAATGCTTGACAAATATGGGTCTGAGGATACGATGAAACCATTAAAGATGTCATGGTTTGTCGCTCTGCGACAAAATTTCCGCGTATGATGTTCCCTGAGTTTTCTAAAATCTTTGTTTCGGGCCTCAGATGCCTCTTCTGATAGCTTTCCTATAGGCAAAATGTTGAAATGTTTTATTATTTCAGCTCCATGCAGCAGAAGTTTGTGGATACTGGAAGGCATGAAATACCAGCCATACAGTTCCACATACAGCTGCGCAGTTTCGTCGAGATAATTGGCAAACAAATCAATATTAATAGACTGTCCTGATGATACAACACGGAGAATAGTTGCGAATTTTTGGATGAGCTCCTGACTCAATCCAGTGATATTTGCAGTCTTCTCAGGACACTGGAAAAATTTTCTAGCCGTGTTGCCATCATTCGTGGTCCCAGCACCTTTATATAAAAAATACTGATATGAGAACATTATAAGATAAGTTTTATAGTATTACACTAACTAAAAAACCCTTTGATATTATACAAAATAAATAAATCAACTAACCTTGTTTTACGATATCCACTAGGAGTCCCATTTCCTCTCGAAATTTTCGCTGTATCGTCTGTTTGCGACTTTTCAAAGCTGCTTTACTAGCTTCATCTCTGGCTTGCCATTTTTTAAAATCTAATCGGTAAGCGATATGCAGCAGGCATTCCATGGATCTGATCCATGCATGCAAAGTCGACAAACCGTACTTGTAAATATCAGATGATACAGATTTCCTAAAATATGAATAAAAAGGTTAAAAGTGTTTTTCAATAAGAAAAAAATAAAAAAAAATAACATACATTTCCAATATTCAACTTACATGTGAATCTTCTCCAAATCATTCATTTCACTTGGTACAGCTTTACAGATGTCACATGTTTGCATAGAGGTTTGTGACAGGTGAGACGTTATTTTGCCATCTATCATGGTCATTAACATTGAATGTTTAACTTGTATATTATTTTCAATGATAGATGGCTTCAATGCTTTAATTTCAGCATCGATCAAACCCATTTCCTCCTTCATGTCCAACTTATTTTCGCTGACAAACTTGAAATAAATTGGTCTGCAAAGCATTGTAGAAGAAGGTTTTGGGTTTTCCCAGACCAAATCCTCACCACACATCAATTGCAAGGGTACAAAAGAGCTCATAAAAACACTAGAGTCGTCTTCATCTGCATTCATGCATTGCTTGTAGTTGCTTTGATTTGACGCACCATCGAAGCCCCATTTGCAGATTAAGATCAGTTCTTTATCTTGCAAATGGTCCAAGTTTAATGTTTTGGCAAGTCGAGTGACAGTGATGTCCAAAATAGCTTGAAGTTTTACTTTAACTCCTCGTTCGGTCACTTCAATATTGCTCTCAGGAGGATAGCATGCCTTCTTGGCATTTAAAACCGAATAATATGATGGGTACAAATCTACACCACTTTCTTTCGCAGTTTCCCTTAAAGTTATATACTGCCACTTCGACAATTTCAAAGAAATAAATATACCCAACGCTTTCTCTGCTGAATACTTGTTAGTAGTTGTCTTGCCTTTCAAAAAATTCTTGATCTGTGCTGCTTTTTCAGGATGCTCGGTAATATATTTTATTAAATCTTTCACGTCCTCATTCTCCTCACCACATCTCACTGCAGTAGCATATGCAAGTTCCTGAGAGTCGTGCGTTAAAAGTTCTTCTATTCTTCTCTTCTTCTGTTTTTGGCATAATTCTGAGAAAGGTTTTCTTGGGCTCCTTTTTAGTGTTGTAGTGCTAACAGTACATGTAGTTACTTTGGACGTGGATGCACCATCATTTATACCACTAGCACTTGAGGTTGAAGGTTCAACAGTATCAGTAACAGAGTCGATTGATACCAATCCAATTTCTTCACTTTGTACAAATCTGTCTTTAATGAAGTTGGGCCATTTGATCTCTTTTTCTAGCCATGTCTCATACTTCTTGACAAATGTATGCATTGTTCGATTACACGATTTCCAATTTCTATGCAAAACACACATATACACTTGACAAAACTGTTTTAATTTTTTTTGTTCTTCTTCAGACAAATTTGTCGCTTTGGTTAGAAGTGCTTCTAACAAAATACTAGGCTGCGAAAAGCAACTTTTTGTTTTCACAAATATGAATATGTCCAAATTTGTATAAAATCCTTCCATGATAATAAGTAAGTACGTAAGCAAGAAGTTAATGTTATAGCGCGAACAGTTGCTGACAAAAACTAATGATTTTGACGATGTTGTCCCTATTTATATAAAAGTACCCTCTTAATCGTATCTTAATTAATAGTAGTTAGTTAAACACTTCGTAAAAATAGCCCTTAACTAATGTATCTTAACTCGTTAACAATATTTGCAACATGCACTAATGAGATGAGACTAAATTACCATCATAAGTTAATTAGCATGCATTAAGCATTGATTTCCTGCTAAACTTGAGATTACGAACAGCTTACATCAAACAATCATTACTATGTAATTATCGTTGCCCATTGGTATGTGCACCTATCCCAAAGATATCAAATAATATAGTATTAAATTCCTTCGAGAAATCCACTGAATTTCTTGAAGTTCATTACTCTGCTCTGAGTGAAGTGGTGAAATAATATATTTCTCAATTATACAATTGCTTATTCTTAGTATTTTTCTGTATTAGTTATAAGTTTTTGTACTTTTTTTTTTTAATGTTAATTAAGAAGTCAAACTGTGTATCTACTAACACCGAATTAAATTATTATAAGAAAGATTGCAAAATCTATTTATATTGTAAATGAGTCTCAATTTGAGTGTTTTTTTTAGTATTTTTATATTGTATATTCCATTATTTCTCATTATAACTAATCAAATTAGCAAACTAAAGTCAATTACTTTGTATATTTTCAAGATCACACATAAATCAACGTAAAAATCTCTAACTGAATTTCTCGAAATTCAACACTCTGCTGTGAGTGAAGCGGCGCGCATGGGTGTGCGTGTTATAGCATTTCGGAATCGCCTCATGTAGGACAACACCCCATGTAAGCCGCAGGCTTTAAGTTTTATTAAGTTATGAGAAAAAACGACTTTTGTGTTTTTCTTCATACAAAAAAATATTAAATATATTTTTTTTCGGAGATGGTGCTGTCTATAGCTGTCATATTACCAAATATTATAAATAATACTGAAATAAAGCCATTCCGATTTTTATTTCTCGTCTAAAGAAATTTTGATTTCAATGTCCACGGAGCGTCGATTTCGAACCACTGTGCGGCGCACCGTTGTTCTCTAACGAAAAAAAAAAAAAAAAAAACAATCAGCATCGATTTTTTACATAATATAGGAACTAAGTATAATAATACGAGTACACTACAAAAGTCTTATTCAAAGGGCACAACTAGTACACTATAAATAAAAATTATAAGTATTGAAATACTTAAGGTGTGCATTTTGGTTGACTTCATGATAAATAAACTCTTAACTTTTCTATAACTAATTTAAGTAGTTATAACATTCATAACTATATTTTAAAATACAAGTTGTAAATACAATAACTGAAAATCTCTTAAGGGGTCATTACTCATCATTATAAACAACTTTTACTATGAGAACCAAACCTGAAATCGCGATAAAAAAGCAGCTGGTCCATACATTTTGACGAGTTACGCGAACATAAATGTAGGGAACAGCTGTTTTTTTTTTCGCGATTTCAGGTTTGGTCCCGTAGTAAAAGTTGTTCATAATGATTAGTACAATGACCCCTTAAGAGGTTTTCAGATATTGCAATTTACACCTCGTATACCTATGAGTAAGAAAAATGCCATAGCGTAAATTCCAACATTGTATGAAACTGTCCCAAGCAAATTTGTGCTTTATCTCTACTATTTAAAAGTGTTTATCCCGTGCGGGCTGGCAACGTGGCATTTCTAAAGGTTTTTCGTGGTTAAATACCAACGATCTAGTGCTTGACCGAAAAAATAGTAAGTACTTGCTATTTTATCGGCCAGCCAAGCACTAAATCGTTAGTATTTAAAACTATGTGTGCAATGTTTTTTAAGTTTTTTTGGTAAGTATTTACGAGCACTACTAACAAAAATTTACATTATTGTCAATTACTTTCCATCTGCAGTATTATGATAAAATAAATGTTAAAAATAATTATAAAAAACAATTATCTTGTGCTTGGGCGAAAAAAAATTGTAGTTTGAAATATAATGATCAAGCCTCTAGAAATGCGACGAATGCGCTCTGGTTTTTCTAATTAAAATGCGGCAACGACGCTGTGAGATAAGGCACCATTGTTTAGGTTGTTTTGGTTTAGGATTTATTATCGGGTCATAAAAGGCTCCAACAACGTCTTTGAAAGCAAAAATAAATAAAAAGAACAATCTTATTTGAATGCATTACTATAAGTAGGTAATATCTTATGAGAATTTAAAAAGATACCATCTGAAAGTTATAATAATGTTATTATTTTTATATATAAATCTGCCTAGCCTTTTCCCAACTATGTTGGGGCCGGCTTCCAGTCTAACCGGATGCAGCTGAATACCAATATTTTTCATGGAATTTGTTTTTAAATTGCAATATAAGGAAAAATGCAAACTATGAAATAATAATATTACTATCACTTTATTTATTTCTATATCTCTCCCTCTATCTGAATACAAAAACATAACTTACTTGCATGTTCAACTCCACTGCTATTTGGGATATATTTAACCCTTGTCTATGCAAAACAATAATTTGATTCCTTTCTTCCTGAATCAGGTTTCGGGTCGTCATGGTTGCACCACGTTAGTCACAGCCCACACACAATACACACACAGTCCAGGATACAAGCTAGGGTCAAGAAGAGGCTTTCGATCACAGTCCGGTATACAAGCAGAGGTCACAGTTAGGCAGGCAATCAGTCCGATAGAAATAAACAGGTCGTAAAATGAAATGGCGGTAGGAATTTAAGGGAAGCGTCAAAAATTAGCGAGAGCAAATTGGCACTGCCGCGCTCATTGGGAAATCGCAACGCCCCCGCAAGGGGGCGTGGCGAGCGGTGCCAGGGCGTTATGCCCCCCGGCCGCGGCGTCATGTATGGGACCCGTAAATACGGGCCCCTCGTTGGTTCGGCTACAATGGCCTCGGCTTATTGGGTACGCGTCGCAACGCGTACCCATGTGTGTGATTGCTATTTGTTTTCTGTAGGCGCGCCGCGACGCTAATACATAGCGCCGCTTTCTTCACGACACCTCGGCGGTCAGTCCCCGCCAGGTGAGACCCCTGGTTACCCAGGGGAGGCCCAGCGAGGACGACCAGCGGCGGAGGTGCCGACTCGACGCTCCTACAGAATTAGGTGTTCGACCCCCGCCCGCCCCGCTTCCAGAGCTAGCCGGTTACGGTCCGGGCTAAGGAGTCGTCGTGAGTGTGTGAGCGGTATTGTAGTGTGTGTAACACCGCTCAGTGTCTACGCGAGAAGCCGCCCGCGCGGCGCCTACGCGTGTGAGTATGGTCGCATGTATAGACGTGAGTGTCTGTAGTACGTTAACGTAACGTGCCTATATTAACTTAGAACACGCTACGCAACGGGTGCATGTAGGTAATGTAGAGTTCAGTTGAGTCGAGTAAGCCGCGTGTAACCTGTATGCAGCTTACTCGGGAGTCCAGTCCGGTGGATGGGGTCAGTTGTCCGCTAACAGGTCGCGGGGCAGGGGTCTCGCGTCGGGGGGGCGCGCATGCCAGGGCGCTATCTGCTTGACATGGGGCCAAGCAGATGCGTCGGCACGCGCGAACATTCCCGTCGCGAGGCGCCGCACAAACTCATCCAGGCTCTCAATCCCGAGGTCCCGGACAATGATATCGTTCCTCACGAAACGAGGAGCGTCTACGATGGTCCGCAACGCCTGGTTCTGTTGCGTGCGGAGCAGCTTCCGGCTCGACTCGCTCGTGAGGGCGAACCATGCCGGCTGCCGCGCTCTAGCTAATGTTTGTTATTTTATGTTACTCGCTCATTACTCACACAAATGCATATTGTCTCTAATTGGGGGAAACTAGGAAGGGGTGTGGTTTGTCACTAGCTGCGCTCTCGCAGGAATATTTTCTTAAGTGAGCATGCTTAACTTGGGCCGATAGTACATAACCCTTAATTTATAATTACTATGGAATAAAATTAAATCTGAACTGCATTAAAATTAAATAATGACAACGGTTTCTAGGTTATGTTTAGTACATTTTCTAGGACAATATTGACATAATTGTAAAAAAAATTAGTATTACTTACTGCTTGTAACAGAAGATAGAACCACAAAGTCAGAAGTGTTCACTTGTGACATTCTTGCCCCAAAATTGTATGAAATATTTGTCATAATTACCTTTGTGACGTTGTTGCTCCTACTCACAAACAAATCCTGCGGGGGGCCGCGCGCAACTGACCAATTAGAACGTTCTCGTACTAGCGTTCACAAAAACCCGCCAAAACCACAACGACATTTACGCCCTCAGTGGGTCAGTTTAGGAGTTACATTTGTGATATTGCTGCACCGGATGTAAACGCATGTTTGACATAATCTGTGAACAATATCAAATTTTAGCAATTTTAGCATTTATGACGTTATTGCACCCGGTGTGCGATATATTTTCAGTTGATAGTCAGTTAATGTAATACTGCACCACGTTTCTTTTCAATAGAACCAAACATAAACTCTGTCTTTTTGACGATTTTCTCATATAATAATAATAATAATATAAAGGAGTCATTTTCAAAAAAAATTGTACGTTACACAAAAGAAACACAAGGGAATTAAAAAAATACTAAACGGAAATAGTTCATACTGCCGTTTTCCACCCGTCATGTAATGGGTATTATACAGGGTGATTGGAAGATGGGTGCAAAGCTTTAAGGCGAAGATAGTACAGATAATTTAGAACCATTTAAGCCATGGTTGTCTGGGACGAAGTCTTACCAAATATTTTTAACCAAATTTTTAAGTTTTTTTTCGGAAATTCTCAAAATTTAATGTAAACTGCATAATTATGGCCAAATTGAATGATAAATGAATTAATTTTTTATTTATTTAATTAAAGTAATGTGTAAGCAATCAAGCAAAACATGTTTTAGGCTTCTGTGTCATTAGACATGTTTTTTACAGATATTTAAAGCTCAGAAAAAATAATAAAATTGTACAATACGTCTTTTAAACCTTATTAAAAAAAAAAACGAAGGGTGCTTTTTTTGTTCAAACCTTTTTGAAGACATGCTTGATAATCGCTCTTTCTTTTGAGGTATCATTTATGCGGATATCTTACAAATTATTGAAATTAGGGCCTACAAACCAATTTGAGGGAGATTTTATTTTATTTTAGGCAGACTAATTAAAACAACATTTGAATTAAAATTATTATTTTTCATGTTCAAAATGACGGCCGTGATTCCTAATACAAGCACGGCCCCGTCTTCTAACTTCTGTAGTCGTTATTTTCAACATCATCTCCTGCTTCATTGTCTCAAACGCTGAATTTATTCTTTGTATCAATTCTTCTCTAGTGTTTATTTCTATGTTGTTATACACCAGTTCCTTGGCCCGGCCCCACACGAAAAAGTCCAACGGGGTCAGATCTGGGGAGCGAGCGGGCCAAGGGATGGGTCCATCCCTGCCGATCCAGCTATCAGGAAAGCAATTGTTGAGGTGTTCCCTTACATTTAAAGTCCAATGCGCTGGACAGCCGTCTTGCTGAAAGATGTCTGTTCGGTCTCTTTCGAAGATCGGGACACCTGATTCCTCTACCAGCAGTGGTAAATCAATTTGCAGAAATTGCAAATAATTTTCGCCATTCAATGGATCAGGCAAAAAGTGGGACTCAATCAATGTTCTGCCAATTATTCCAGCCCATACATTCACAGAGAATTTCATCTGAAATGACACCTGCTTCTTAAAATGTGGATTGTTGTCTGCGTCGGCCCATTCATGGATGTTGTGAAAGTTTGTAATACCTTCCCTTGAAAATTTACTTTCATCCGTCCACAAGATTGATTTCAGAAACCACGCATCTTCAATGTCTCTGTTGAGGAGGAAACGGCAGAACTGAATTCTTCTTTGAGGATCTTGCTCTACTAGACCTTGCACACTCCTGCCATGGAACGGATACTTATCATTTTGGTGCATTGTATGCCACACCTTCCATTGAGAAATGTTTAAATTTCGAGCTACTGCTCTAGTACTGGTAGTAGGATCCGCTTGAAATGCTGCTAAAATGTCTTCGTCGACGGCAGTTTCGTGTCTGCCCGGGTTGACTCCAGGTTCCACGCGGTGAAACCCATCTTGGGCAAGACGACGAAACGTGTTGTAAAACACTCGGACATTCGGTATCCTGCGATTCGGATAGCGCTCTTGATACATCCGTCGCGCCAAAGATCCATTGCCGTCTGCTCTACCGTACATAAATACGATATCCGCATATTCTTGATTGGAAAAAGTAGCCATAGTCACTTAACAATTAAGAAAAACGGCGTAGGAGCGCACTAAATGTCAACTCAACACAATTAAGTCAAAAATCAACACGTGCAGGAGCGCGAGGCTACGACTGGACACGGTGAAACAAAAAAGTTCAAAACTAACGCAAACAACACGTGCAGAAACGCAAAGGGCTACAACTG
Source organism: Griposia aprilina (assembly GCA_916610205.1). Lineage (NCBI taxonomy): Eukaryota > Metazoa > Arthropoda > Insecta > Lepidoptera > Noctuidae > Griposia > Griposia aprilina. The sequence goes on along the minus strand of OU744285.1, from coordinate 3,574,500 downwards.
AACACGGTAAATTGTGAATCAACACGACAACGTCCACTCACAAGGGCAGTAGTTTGACTAATAAGTAAAAGATGTAACGGCTTCATCACAGACCGACTGACCCTGACTAAAGAAAAACGACTTTATTGCCTCAGTAACTAAGACCATTTTGCTGTAAAAACCAACTCTTATCGCTTTTTGCTATTCATTGGGCGTTCTACCTGGAAATGCCGTCGCACCGCGCTCAGTGGCCATTGTTTAGAGAATCCCCTCAATGGGTTCCCCTCAATTGGTTCCTGCATGTGCCAAAAATTCTTAGAATTGAACAATGTTATCATTTCGAGCACATAAAGTATTCTTTTAAGCAAAAATTAAAAAAAAAAAAAAATCTCCCTCGAATTGGTTTGTAGGTCCTAATTTCAATAATTTGTAAGATATCCGTATAAATGATACCTCAAAAGAAAGAGCGATTATCAAGCATGTCTTCAACAAGGTTTGAACAAAAAAAGCACCCTCCGTTTTTTTTTAAAATAAGGTTTAAAAGACGTATTGTACAATTTTTCTATTTTTTCTGAGCTTTAAATATCTGTAAAAAAAAATGTCTAATGACACAGAAGCCTAAAACATGTTTTGCTTGGTTGCCTACATATTACTTTAATTAAATAAATAAAAAAATAATTCATTTATCATTCAATTTGGCCATAATTATGCAGTTTACATTAAATTTTGAGAATTTCCGAAAAAAAACTTAAAAATTTGGTTAAAAAAATTTGGTAAGACTTCGTCTAAGACAACCATGGCTTAAATGGTTCTAAATTGTCTATACTATCTTCACCTGAAAGCTTTGCACCCATCTTCCAATCACCCTGTATATCCCGTCATTATTATCCCGTCATATTTGCATCGGAATTAACATGAGTAGGCACTGCATCCACATCTGGAATCTCAAACTCTGCTGGGATATCATCTGGGTTTTTTAATCTACAAATGTTGTGATGTACTGCTGCAGCAATAATGACTGCATTGGCTCTTAGAAGACTTAGATGTAAAGTTAAAGCCACAACTGGAAATCTTCGTTTCCAAACTCCAAATCAGAAATCTGTAAGTATAGATATTCCTTAACATAACCTCTACATATCTTTCAATGGTGTTTCTAGTTCGGATGTGGGCTTCATTATAAAGTTGTTCACCTCGTGGAATTAACCGTTAAGGCTGCTCTCTCGAAAAAAGCTTGAAAAAAGCATGCAGTTGAAGCGACTTTTCCTCAGCATTTACAGAGAAATTACATCTGATTTTTTTTATCAGTAATCTACATGATATAATACGTAATTTGGTTTAGCCATAATTTTCATATCGGTATCAAATAATTAAAAAAAAAAACACCAAATCACCTCCAAATAATGGTTTTGAAACCATTTTACTCCTTAATTTTTGATCAAAAGAGTATTAAAAAAAATATCTACTGCTTTGCAATACAAAGGAAAATAATTTGGTTTTGTTACTTTTTTTAAATATGTGTTATTTTTATTATAATAAATAAAAAAGGCGTCCGATTAAGGACTGCGTCTACATCACCCCCGCACTCGTCCATAAATTCAGTGCGGGGCGCATCGTGTTGCTAGGTGGACGTATGTCGCGTTGCGAGAGCTCAGCATTACGAAATAAAATCGTAAAATATTACTGCAGAAATTGAATTTTGTAAATAGTGGAGTAGGTTTTTTCTGATTCTTGTAAATAAGTATTGTTTTATAGTTATACTAATTGTACAGTTTTATTAGTTTTTAAAACATGGGGAATAAGCAGAAACGAACAAAGGGGGGTCTAAAAAAATATTACAAACAAAAGGGTATACATTTATCAAAGTAAATTTAAAGTTTTATCTACATTTTCATTACACACTATAGCTTTACTTATCTTTCTTAGAAGTAGATAGCACAGAGTAAACGGACAGACGGTAAGCTTTATACAACCGCGCTGTGATAGGTACACTACTACAAGCAAGCCGCGTGTGTGCGCTTCGCTGGCTGAGCCAATATGAACCTGCGGGGTAGTTACGTAACACACTAATAGTAGGAATGAGTTTCATTTTGACAGTTCAACAACATTCATTGCGTTATTTACGTTGTTGAGCAGTCACATTTTTCGAACATATGAAGCAATGGAATAGCAATATGCTTCAAAATTATTCAGATGGTGATAGATAGTGTGTTACGTAATTAGGGTGCGGTGTCTCTTCGCACGGACGAAGCCGCCAGTGGACGCGCCTCATGCTTGTAGTAGTGTACCTATCATAGCGCGGTTGTATGAAGGCTCCCGCAGACAGGCGCGACGAGAAAGCGCGACACAAAGGCGCCGCTCGTCGCGCGACGAGCGGTGCCTTTGTGTCGAACGCGATTCGCGTCGCGTACTGTTTATGAAATACCTACCTCATTCAAACAAAGTCGTAAGTATAACGCTTCTGTGTCATATAGTAGTGAACGATCACAGAAGGTCCACGTCCACGCAATGACTTTCAGCCAATATTACAAATTTTACTTTTCGGTACCTAAGTAATTCTGATTCATTGCGATTATTTGTGACATATTTTATTATTTTTCAGGTCTAGTTTACGAGTAGATACAACTACAGACGAAAACTTTGCCAAAACTGAAAATGCTCCTGAAGTAGGTATTAATTATAATTATAGGTTAAGTAGGTAGGAAGATTATAGGTTAGGTACTTGCTAATAATTACTGCTTGCTTACTTGCTTGTTTATTGATTACTGGCGTAATTATTTTCAATTATATTTATACAGGGTGGAATTTTTTAACCTCACCTGGGGAGAAAGTACTCTAAATACTGAATACGAATAGGTATTAAATATGTATTACGTCGTAAGAATGGCGTTTATCGTCGATTTTGCTAACAGACGTGAAATGTATGCAGATTTTAGTACAAAAGTGAACCGTTTCTGACCGTAGTAACATCTACCCCCAGTACAGAACGGTTGAACTTTAAGATACTTTTCATAATACTAGTAGGATCATGAATAGCTCAGTTGGCAGATCGGCTATATCCAGTAGGTTTAATGTCGAATACTTTTTATTCGACTTCTATCGGGGGTGATATCAATCAATCAATTAAATCAGCCTATCACAATCCGCTGGTGGCACAAACTAGATACAATAAGAAAAAAAAATGGCAGTCATGTTTTTATTATAATTATCACTTTCATTATTATCCATGCGGGCTAAAGCGGGGCAATAATATTTAACTAATCATATTTTTTTTTTAGGAATGATATGTTGAGTTAAATCAAATAAAAAATTCACTACCCATACTCAGTGAATCAGTTAGTTCTACCAGAGAAGTTGAAGGTGATTCAGTTGATTTGGATGTGAATGTCAGTAATTACTTTTTTTTACAAATTATGAACATTTTTTATTTATTTTACTTGTAAATTATGTAGAACTGCATTCATTTTAGGAACAAGATGATTTGGGCAGTCAAAAACTACGTTCTCTACCGGATGACATGTTGACTCACAAGCATCTTGTAAGGTCTGGCGAGGAACTTGAAGATTATTTTAATATTTAAAAAAAATACTGAATTGGTCCAGGCATTCTTGAGTTTTGCGCTTAGCAGCCCATTTAGCCATTAATTTTAGTTAAAAAGATGCATCAAGTTGTTTACCTCATGTTGCAAGCCAGGCTGATTTATACTAAAGGTAAAGCTTTTACTCACGGCCTCGAAAGCTTTTAACAATTTTATTCGTAATCATAGCCCGAAAAGTACATCCCTATCAATAAATAATAAATAAAAACAAAATTGGACTACTTTATATGCGGTTCACATATAAAATAATTTAACTTTCATGATGACTTGACCTTCTGCTATTTCGTTACTCTGTGACGAGACTAGGCGAGGCAACGCGTGGCGGCGCGCGGGCCGCGCCGCATGTTTTCTGTTGCATGCGGGTAGCGGAGTGGCGCGGAGAGGGGTCGTTAGCTCCGCCCAGATGCTCAAGGTTATTGGCATTATTACAGGCCTTAAATGCATGATGACAGATTTGGTGTCCAGACCCGTGCTTCACCTAGTTTCTCCACCTAGGGGAAGCACGGAAGCCATATAGGTCCCGTGCTCCAACTGATGACGTTATTGTACAGTGATGCAGTAAATTGTTTTCCCTATATGATTCAAAAGATCTAAACAATAATTATTTAATAGGAGTGAATTTATATGTACAATAATATAATTAGTTTAAAATTAATATTTTCATAAATTCAATTTATATTATTTAATTACTTACAACTCTTTGTGGTGCACAGAATAGAGTTTGAGTATTATTTACAAACCTTTGCGGTGCATAAAATTAATGAAAAATAAATTCAACGCCTTCAGTCTTTTGTTTCTGCCGTTGTCAAGAAATGGTAAGGAATAATTTTAGAGTTATGTTATCTCAGGAGCAAGTTTTTGAGAATACAAGCTCCCAACAGCCCATTTATATAAAATGAAAAGGTGGAATCGTACTAATCTATGATGGTCTACAATATTATAAGCACAAGACATATAAAAATGGTAACCAATTTTGGGTGTGCAGTGAGTCCAAAAAGAAGAAAGGTGTAAAATGTCTTGGTTCAGTCACTTTACAGGTAAAGATATCTTAAGTAATATATTATCATCTAAAGCCACCCATGTCGTGTTCCATGTGTTGAAATTTTCCACCTGTTTTAGCGCCTAATCTAAATCTATGAGTCATCTTTCGTATCATAATTTTCAGAAATATACGTACCTATAACAAGTTACATATAGAAACTAGTTTCTTTTTCTTTTCTACTTCTATATGTAAAATAGCAATGTGTTGAAATCATAGCTTTTTTCAGTTTGTTTTAAAAAAACGGGGAGGTGTAATGGGTGTAAAATACCTCTAGTGGCAGTAGTCCGGTTGACAGAACAAGTGCAACTTTTCAGTGGCAGTAGTTCGGGTGATTTAGATTACCGTACTAACGATACTCTATAGTAGCAATAGTTCGGTTAGGGGTGTGACATACATAAAAACTGTTATTATCAATTAGAACAAAGATACATACTTTTTTTTTAAATCCCACTAGTGGAATCGTGTTGTCCAATGATTGGCTAATATAGCTAGATATATTATACATTATTTTAGGACGGCAAAGTAGTTAAGAAAATGGAACACGGAACAAAAAATGGTGATAATAGTTGCTGTATACCAGATCATGATAAAACAGAAGTATTGTTAGTTATAGAAAAGGCTAAAGAAGAAGCTACTACTTCTAATGCGCCTTTATCTAGAATTTATAATAAGGCCGTAGAACCGCTGTACCGGAAAGGTCTCAATTTAGTTACCCCAGTTCCTTCTTTTTCAAGCAAAAAAACATGTTATGAATACGAAAAGAAAAGAAGGTTTTCAGTCAAGCAATACATTGTTTAAAAATATTTGGGAGGTTGAGGTCACCGGCAAATTTCTTCATTTGTTATTAGCCGATTATACAAATGACACTGAACAGACGAGAATAATAGTGTTTTGTTCTGACGAAGCACGAAAAAAGATGGAGGCCATTGAAGAATATTTCTTTGATGGTACGTTTTATAGTGCTCCAAAGCCATTTTATCAATTAGTTGTATTGCATGGTGATGATGGAAGTAATAGTACTAATACAAAGACTGTGCCTTTGATTTACGTTTTGATGAGCAATAAAACAGAGAAGTCATATTGTGCTCTATTTGACCTTATAATACACCGTATTAACAATTGGAAACCCAAAAAAATACACGCAGATTTTGAACCAGGACCAACAAATGCTTTAAAACTATTTTTCCCAGATATTATAATAAAAAGGTGTCATTTTCATTTTACACAGAATCTATGGAAGAAATCAAAAAATATTGACATCAAAAATAAAATTTACACACGCATTGTAGGTCAATGTTCCAGCCTGCCCCTATTGCCCCATGATCGTATTGCAGAAGGATGGCAATATATTTTGTCAGAGAGTATAACTTTTCAAAATGCGAAGATCCGGGAATTTATTCAATATTTTGAAAAATAAAATATGTGTATTCAAAAAAAAAAGAAAATGTGAAAAAGACCATTTTATTTTAGATTCGCAAATGTAATTAATTAATAATGAAATTTCTTTGCGCCATTTTTATGGAAAAAATGCGTTAAAATAAATCCTATTGATTATACACCCAGCGTCACAAAAATTGCATCTCTCCGAAAATAGCATTCAAGCCTGTCCAACCATCAACGCATACATTAAACCCTGATTCGCGCAAGCCTGTATAGAAAAGACTGGAATACAGGGGTGGTTCGTGCATGTTCTGGGGCGGCATGTTAATTGACGGGAAAACTAATCTTGTGTGCGTTTTCCGGATTGGAATTTCTCGCTGGCAAGGGTCGGTGTCTGCTCCTCAGTACATAATAGAGATCCTGCAAGAGCATGCGGTCCCTTATGCGGTTTTTATTGGCAGTGGCTTCATGTTAATGCATGATAACGCCCGCTATCACACCGCATTAATTGTAAGGGACTACTTGCAAGAGGCTGGAATCCTTGTATAGAGGTATGAGGAACAGGGTGTAAAGTTCACTCATATGTTCATAGAAAAGGGAGGATCGTCCGACCAGACGGGTTTCGTGTCTGGTGGGCAACTGCCCGACGGTTGATGTCAGATTGATATACCTATGCTAGTTGCGCGGTAAACTGTGCTTGCTCGATGCAAGATTGTGCGTGACGTCAATGTGACGTGTGCTCACATGTGGCGATGTAGATACCGCTACACCTATTATGGACTGGCCAGCTCGAAACCCAGATCTGAACCCTATCGAGCACCTTTGGAATGAGCTAAAACGGCGAGTGTGGGTCCGAGATCCTGCCCCTACCACTCTTCATTGAGGAATGGAACAACATTCCTCATGAAAAAATTGTAGAATTAATGGGTCACGAGGGACCGCATGGAAGCTGTCAGCAAAGTCAGGCGGGGCAACACTAGGTTTTAAGTTATTTTTAAGAATTTAATTGTATATTTTTGTGTATCTTGTGATGGGGGTTTACTTCTCGCCCCTAAAAACTTCATTTCCGTGAAAAAATATCTCATTTTATTAAAAAAATCTAAATGAGGGCTGGTTGAGGTCATATTGGTAAGATATTTTTTTCCTCTTTTTCTGTCCGGCGTGTCACCATTCATCGCGTCGAATAATTTGTCCAAATTTGAAATGAGCGTCGCAGTCCCCACGGCATCTTGTGGTAATTCGTCTGAAAGTAAACAAAACACCCCAAAGGTTAATAGGAATTTCTTCAACCTGTTAAGATGGTATGACACTGACCCATTATATAAACGAGTATGGGTAATAGTGGTGCCATTTTGCATTCTTGTAATTTTCAAAAACAGTTATTATTGATAGTAGATACACTAGAACAACAGTCATTACGACCAGTCAAAAGACTAAAACAGTAGCTAATTGCATAACTTGCGGTAATAGGAATCTAAAAGCCAGATAGGCGTACTGGTGCAATAAAAAAATAGAAACCATCTTTATTGAGTTTGGTTTTTATTAATTTATTCCGAATATCAGTATTTAATCATACGTGAATGGTTTTATCTATCTACCGCGAGCTATACTAATACAGGATAAATTTCTAACCAGTGCGCAAACTGTAACTATGAATTCAGCCTAAATGAGTGTATACTATTATATTTTCTTTGTGATTGTATGAGTTACTAACAATAGTTTAATAAGTAGTTTCATGTCGATACTAACACTTTTCATTAGTTGTTCCATACTTTTTGACCGCGTAGGTATTGCACTTTTCTATGAAATAGCAGTTTTTTTTTGATAAACGGCGGGATATTTCTGCGCTACAGGGTCTAGAATCATGTGCTGAATACATGGTTACAGTTTGCGCACTGATTCAAAATTTATCCTGTATATTGAGGTGAGATTACCCGCTGTTTTGTTTTTAAACGTATTTTGGCAAAATCAGTTTACTCATCTAGTATGTATGAAAGAACAAAAAAAAAACGTAAATCATATTCAAATACTCGTGAGCAAAACATGACCCTCCTTATGGGCCTTGGCACAATCGGTTAAAAAGGGCTAGATAGATTATAGTACATACTATGTGTATGTACTATAGTCCTAAAAGTAAACCTATCTAATATTATGTTGAAACTTACTTTGGGCTACTTTGGCAAATAATCCTGCTGCAACGGAATGGCTCAAAACTTGAGCAGCTAGCCGAACTTTCATCTTCTGTTTACCATTTGGCTGAAGGTGTTGCTGGGTCAATGCTGGAGCAAAAACGAAGTTTGGGTTCTTTTTATCTATATTAAAGAATTCTTCGATGTGGCTCCACTTAGCTACTCCTGCAATAGAAAATTATAAAATCAATCAATATTCTGGTTATTTGGTACAGTTATTAATAGAGAAATTAAAGGTTGGTAGTTTTGTTTTTAACTTTTAATGTATCAATACACCCCTCTTTAGACAGAACCACACGCAGCATGTTTTTTTCTTTAGTTACCGGTCGTATGTTAGCTAAGCGACATTGATATCCAAAAATTTCGCAAGTAGTTACGGCTAGATTTAAATATCAAGATGGACAGTTCTATGCATAACTAGATGACATTTGGTGTCTTAAGCCGGGTCCAGACGAGTGTAATGTGTAATGTAAGATTACGTGTAATTTAGCATCAACAGTGTGGACGGCACACGAACTCAAAGCGAATTGTGCGCGAAAATATTTCAAAAGCTGTTTCCACTCAGTTGCTACGAACATGCCGAATAGGAAGGTCGTGATAGCTGGTGCGGCTTTTATTTTCATGTATTTACTAACTGAAGACCGCAAAAGTCGGAAGCGTCGATGGTGGAAAACTAATTTGTATAAAAGAAGATCTTCTTTACTTGTGGAACTAAAATCTCAACATATAAGTGGTCAATATAAAAACTTTACCCGGATGTCGCCTACTGACTTCGAATATTTGTTAACAATCATTGCGCCTAAAATATCAAGACAAGACACTATAATGAGATCTGCAATTTCGCCGCAAGATAGACTGGCTCTAACACTAAGATTTTTGGCAACAGGAGATTCATTTACAAGCCTTCAATACACCTTCAGAATTTCAAAACAGTCAATGTCTTGCATTGTACCAGAAGTTTGTGAAGCGATTATAAAATCATTGAAAGAAAACATTAAGGTGAGTTTTACATATTTTTATTTATTTATTAAAATAACAAATTAAGCTATTGTATTAAGTAGGGTAAGCAAAATTAAAATTATTCCAAAATTAAAATTAGAAAGTTAAATCAAATTGTATCTTCAAATCATATAGTACAAAATTTATTCTTTTCAAATCAGGTCATTCACAAAATCTACATCATCATATGAAGTTTTTATTTTATTTATTAGAATTAAATTACTTATTAGTCTATTTATAAGGCTAGATTGTAATAAGATTAGGGTCCATCCTATTGCTGAACCCTAGGATAAGGAAAAAAAAAAAAAAAAAAAAAAAAACATATGAAGTTTGAGATAATTCTGAGGGAACAGGTGAAGCATATGGAGCAGTAGGGCAACTTGTCTGATTCTGACCTGTTGAATACCCTGAAGTAAGTTCTGAGCGATTAGACAAAGAAGGTGGTTCATTGCAGTATCTTGATGAAGGAACCGAGCCTGTTGTATACTCACTGTAATTGAATGCAGATGGATAATAATGTTGAGAAAAGTTAGTGCATCCTTCATCGGCTTTGAATATTACGTCCATTATTGCTCGCTGCACGGCATTTTTAGTACTTCTGTTATATTGTTGCATCTTGCTGCATATAAAATTTGAAAAGAAAAGGGTTTCACTGTCAAAATTGTTTGGATTATTGTTTCGGGGTTCAGGAGTAGGACTAGAAGCAGCACTCTTAAGCAGGCCAAGAGCCTCCGAAAGCATACCCATTTTTTTATTTTCGTCTGATTTCTTTTTTTTGGGGGCCTGACCAGTTGGTGATATAAATTCTGAACTGTTATCATTTTCTACACTTGTAGATGCACTCTGTTCCGGTTCATTTGTAATCTGTAATTAAAAAGAAATTCATTGTTTCAGCTGCCAAAAACAGAGTCAGAATGGATCCAGATCTCAAACAGATTTGATGAATTGTGGAATTTTCCCCATTGTGCCGGAGCCATGGACGGTAAACATGTCATTCTCGAGGCTCCGGTACATAGTGGCACAGAATATCGTAACTACAAATCGAATTTCAGTATAGTGATGTTTGCTTTAGTAGACGCGGAATATAATTATAAATTTCTGGATGTCGGATGTCAAGGCCGCATTTCAGATGGTGGAATTTTTAAAGAAACTGAATTATATAAAAAACTAGAAAATAATTCGTTACGATTGCCTGCACCTGAAGCACTGCAAGGTAGAAACAAAGTAGTACCATATGTTTTTGTAGGAGACTCTGCCTTCCCTTTACAAAACAATATAATGAAACCCTATCCAGGAGAATACCCCAAGGGATCGCCGCGAAGAATTTTTAATTACCGGTTAAGCAGAGCTCGCAGGATTGTAGAAAATGTATTTGGTATCACAGCATCTGTGTTCAGAGTTCTACGAAAACCTATGCTCCTTCAGCCCAAAACCGTGGAGACTATAGTCATGGCTATTGCACACTTGCATAATTTTTTGAGAAACACGGATTCATCTAAAAACTTGTATGCACCCCCTGGCTCACTTGACAGCGACCAAAACGGAAGATTATGTGAAGGTAGTTGGCGGAGAGATTGTGAAATGTCATCTTTACTTCCATTGAATAATGTACCTAGAAGAGCTGCCTCAACGGCAAAACAAATTAGGGATGAGTTTAATGACTATTTTATGAACGAGGGTACAGTTTCTTGGCAGAATACATATTGTTAAGTTTTTTTTATCAAGTCGAAGGAAACTAGTTCAATGCAGTTACCTCTGTGTTGCGTCGTTTCCTTGGATTATTTCGATCACCTAAAAATACCAGCGCCTCGTAAGCAAACCATGTACTTTTGTACGTTTCATCCCCACCTGTAAAATAAATTACAATAAATAAACAATACAATAGAATATAGTACATATATGTATAGTAAAATATAGTAGAATATAGTAATATAGTGGGTATACAATAGAAGTAATAATTGTACTAATAGCAAGTAAGTGATAATACCTAAGTAAAAACTAAATTAATAAATAAAAGTGTGTAATATGTAAAGCAACAGAAATTTATAATAAAACATACCTTTTCCGGAACTATGGCTCTTCTTTACTTTTCCTTTTTCTCTTCGATGTGAAGCAAGCAAACTAATCATTTTGTTTTTGCATTCTTCTACATCTCTTTCCAATGAATGAGCAATATCACTCCAAGCATCGTGTTTCAGATTTTTTTTATAGTATTGCGGGTTTTTTGGATCCCAAATAACAGGTTTTTCTTGATACAAACTAATAAGTTCAAGCGATTGTTCGTCACTCCACATCATGAACGTACATACGACACAACCGTCACGAACGCCGTCCAAACGAGCACTGCGAGCGTCTTTGTGTTCGCGCGAAAAACCGACAGCCGATGGATCAACCCCGAGCGCCGCGCGAGCGTTACATGTAATGCTCGTAGTGCCGTCCACACGTAGAATTCGTGTTACATTACACGGTGGATTACATTACACGTTACACTCGTCTGGACCCGGCTTTAGTGAAAACCTACAAGCATACTATGGATGTGAACACAGCCATGATTTTATTGTTTATTTTGTAAAATTGCTAAAAATACATGCTGTTATATCTACAACACCAATAATAAGCAATACCAACCTATTCTTCGTTGACCTTCAATTTGTACATCTTGTACAAATTGTACATTATGTTTTAAAAAATTGTTTCTAAAACATTTAAGAAGATGGGGCGAGTCTAAGATGGTAACAATTTCATGTCCCTCATGGTCAAAGAATGGTCGATCTTTCGACGATCCTAATAAATTTATTGCCCGTAAATTGACGCCATCCAAATCACATACGACGCCAATGACTTCTAATCCAGCACCAAAACAAGCACTCAAGACCTGAAAATTCACATTAATTTTAATTAACCTCAATGATATTCATAAATCAATTACTTAAAAGAAATATTTTAAGGCTAAGATAATTTCATAAATATAACAAATAAACAGAAGGCCCACCTCCTTAATAAGTACAGGTAATCTGTCAGCTGTGACGCAGTCTCCCGAAAAATAAAAGGCAATCGGCTGTTTCCAGGCTCTTCTAACTCCAATAGCCGTAAATGTTAGGGCATGGCTTGCAATTTCTTGCGTTCGGCCCTGGGTAGCATGATCCTGGTAGCCATCCAATTGATCTAGTTTTGTGTTATAGGTTAGATTTTTTCTTATTGACATTTCGTCAAAAGACACAACACACAGATTGTCACTGACTGACTTGTGTTTTGTGATTTCTTTAATGGTTTCAATCACTTGTTCGTTTATTCCGCACATCATGGGTATTTTATTCAATAATGCCTTTAGTGAACTCACACTAGGCAAACAAAATAATCGACTTAATAGCCTATAGCATGAGCTAGACTTTTTATACATGCTTAAGGCTAACACTTTGTCGTCTAGTGTCCATCTCCGCCCAGTTAACTTTCTCGGCATATTTTTTAACTGGCTTTGTAACAACAAATAAAATGAACTGCTCAGTTTGCTTTTCATCATGTTGTTCACCGCATTATCATAGTGCAAAGAACTTAAAACATCCCTGTTGCACTTTTTAACTTTTTTAAATTTTCTCCGAAGTCTCAAGATTTCAGTTAAATTATTTCTGCATCTTTTATATAGTTTTTGTTTTCTGGGTGTTAGTTCAATGATTTTTTTGACATCCAGGTCCTTTAATATGCCTTTGCTTTTCGATGATTCCTGAAAAACATAATGATCATCATCATCATCATAGCTTTCAATGGGTTTAAGTTTAAGATATAGGTACTTTACAGTTACTCAACATAATTATTCATAGATCACTTTATCATAATCCAACAATAACTCAGACCTCCTGCAAAACTTCTAGTGTGCTCATTCCATTGAATTTAATCTGAATTTAATTATGGAATAAATTGTAGCCTGATCATAATTATATAGTATGACTTGTAATGTAATGTAACAATTAAAGAAAGAATGAATTTGTCCTATTCAAAGAAAATATTAGAGCACCCATAGGTATTATTACTAATTAAATTACCTTGGGTAGGTCTGGGCTCTGAAGGTTGTATTCATTTGAGTGTTCTATGGATGTAGAACACTGAGAAGTACTTGCCGTAACTTCCACATCGATCTGCATCTGTGTAGTCTCCTGGTTCTGAAACATTTTATGCATATTGATAATCTTTCTTTCTATGAAATTTTTATTCATTTTTGCTTATTTTAAAATAAAATTGGTTTAATGAACCATCAGCCGATTTTTTTGTGAGAAACCAATTAACTAGTGGTGTTCATTCTTACATTAAAGAATCTGCCCCTACATAATAATATAACAATTTATACTAATAATATAAAGAGAGAGTGCGAATTTTGTGAGTTTTTAAAGGTTATGTGGAGGGTAATCTCCGGAATCACTGCATGTATTAGAAAATTCTTTCACCATATCAAAGGTAAAATATTCCAGATGGACATAGGCTATTATATTATATTATGATCAACCCGGGCCAAGCTGGAGCGGGAGCCTAGTGTTATATAAATAACTTTATTAAGAAAAGTGTCACAGCTTTCCTTAAGTTTAAGTCCACAATCCAACAATACCTCCGATCTGAATAACGGGAACTATATTTTCTATCACCAAAATTTATATTTGTCATCAAGTTGTATCACCTAATAAATACATCTATCGCCACGAAATATTTTCGTTCTCAAGTTTTGTTACTTAAATAATAGCTCTGTGCTCAGAATGGTAGATCTGTCACCAAATAAATTGTTCCCAGGTATTTGGTACAACTTGGGGCACCCCGACTCGGACAGGTTAGGTTAGAAGGGGACGGCGGGGTCTGAAAGACCCCGCCGTCCCCTTCGTGGTTATTTTTTTTTAAACCGCCCAGAAGTAGGAGTCCCGCGAAGCGGGACTCCGTCGGCTACGCCTCATTATTGTTGAAATACTTATTAGGACACACCTATTATAATACATACAAAAACATTTATTTGGTACTAGACCTTATATCTCAGGATTTTAGGTGATTTATTGTGGAACTGATTTTGCATTGTTTGGTGACTACATTTTGGTGACAGATCTACTATTTTGAGGACAAACCCTATTATTTAAGAAACACAAAACTAATTAAATTGGTGATAGCTTAAATGATACCCCTGAATAACTCCTAGCATGCTCATTCTATCGAAGATCTTCTGTAATGTTAGGTAACAAAACATGGCGTATTTGAAAAACAATATTAATCTAGCCATAATAATTTATTTCTATATAGTTATTGAATTACCTTGGTCAAATCTGGGCTCTGAAGGTTATATTCAGTTACGTGTTCTATGGACGTTGAACACTGCGAAGTACTACTGGCCGGAACTTCCACATCCATCTGCATTTGAGAAGTCTCCTGATACTGAAACATTTTGAGCATATTGATTAACTTTCCTTCTATGAAATGTTTATTTTTCTTGCATATCTTTACGATTGGGTTAATGAATCATCAACATAGTTTTTTATGAGGATCTAATTGACTAGTGAGTTTAATTCTTCTAGCTAAGAATAGAATACAATAGAATAGAATACTCTTTATTATGTACACCATAAAAATTACAGATATAAATGTAAATGTGTGTGGTTGTGTGTAATGTAAATTAGAGTTGCCGCGAATACTCGCTATTATTCGGTATTCGGCATTACTCGTCATTTTTTTGATATTCGTCGAATACCGAATAATAGCTAGTATTATTCGGCATTCGGCGAATAGTCGTCGAAAATAAACTTTTAACGAACAAAAGAACTAATGAGTAAAAAATAATCATTTTTTAAATTATTTTACTTAATAAAACAATACACAATATCAATTATTATCTGTAATATGTGCCTGTGCCTATCATATTCATGAAATTAAATTAGTAAGGCTTTTTAATTAATATTTAAAATCCAACAGAGGCAGATTGTGGTGCAAAAAAACATTTTTTTCTGCACGTTCTGGAGCAAGTCGGTTTCGTTTTTCCTCGTAAATTAAACCTGCCTCGGAAAATAGTCTTTCTGAATAAACAGAGCTTGCTGGTGTGATTAAGTATCGTTTAGCAAGCTTACTTAAAATAGGAAATCTATTCTTATTGGTACTCAAAGCCCACCATTCATATGGGTTTATTTTTCTGTCAGCCTTTGCTAATGCGATGTAGTTGGCGATTTCTTCAGCAGTGGCATTCTTGGGTTGCTCTTCAGTAGGTTGCTCTATAGGTGATTCTTCAAAACATGCCCAAAATAGTTTATGAGTTTCCGAATCATGCTCATTTACATTGTCTAAACGAGACCTTTTGGATGCCGTTTCTGGATCCGAATCATCATTTTCGTCATCTAAAGAAAGCCTAAGACCTTCTCTGAGCGCAGCTCTACGGATCCGTTCAACTTGGGTAGCGTCAAAGTAAAAGTTCTTGTAGCGGGGGTCTAAAAATGTCGACAAGTAATATGTCTTCGTAAAGCATAGATCATCCAAGTTAAAACGGGCTTCCATATTTTCTATCAACGCCTTTCTAAAATCATCAACGTGTGCAGTTTGTTGAATCAGCGCATCTTTCATTAGGTATCTGATTAATGAAACAGTGCTAGGTATCACATCTGATATGGGTGCATATGTGGAACTCGTGATTTTTGTTATCTCTTCGAAAGGTTTTAAGAGCTTTAACAGATGTTCTATAACCTCCCACTGATCACTGGTCAAATTTTCAAAATTCACGCTCCTTGATTCTGAAATATACACCGAAATTGCTCTTTTTTGTTCAGATAGACGCTCCAGTAAGTAATATGTTGAGTTCCAGCGAGTTTGAATATCTTGAATCAGTTTATGGTTAGGAAGTCCGAGCTCAGATTGAATACTTTCAAGTTTTGTATATCCTGAATGATTAAAATGTGTCACTATGCGGCGGGCACTAGTAAGAATTTCTTTTATTGGAGAACTGTTATCTAATGCATTATTTATCACCAGCTGGAGAGTATGTATGAAGCAACGCTGTGAAGGAAGTAGAGTTTCCTTAACTCCTTTAACCATATTCGCCCCATTATCGTGAACAATCGCTTGAATTTTAGTGATGGGTATGTCCCATTTCGTTACACACTGTAACAGTTCTCTTTTGATATTTTCTGATGTGTGTGATTCAGGAAAATGCGCCATGTTTAGAACGGCATGATTCAGTTTAAAGTTTTCTGATATCCAGTGTCCGGTGAAACTCAGAAATGCAGCATTATTTACAGAAGAAGTCCAAAGATCGCTAGTGAATGCTATAGCTTCAGCCTTTTCTAACTCGTTTTTTAGTTTGCTAACCACTCTCTCATACATGTCTGGAATTATTTTCTCGGTAAAATATGTCCTGCCAGGAATGGTGTATTGCGGCAAAGCATTATTAAGAAGACGTTTAAAGCCTACATGATGATCGACGATGGAAAGTGGCTCGTTGTCAACAGCGATCATTTCACCAATCAAGTAGTGATATCTTTTTGCTCGGCTATCGTTGATGTCCCAAAGCTTTTTTTTTTCAAGTAGTTGTTGCAGTGACTGTTGCACCAAAGGCTGACTGGGCAACTGGGTGGATGAGGAGGTACTTGAAGATGCTCCTGCGGGAGCATTATGTTGAGCATGACTACTTGAGCTTCCATACATTTTACAATACTCATCTGCGAACAAAGAAAAGAACCTTTAATCAGGAACTTAGGTAGCGGCAATTATTTAAATAATGTGCTACAAAACTCACAATAGTACAATTATATACTTCATAAATGAAAATAACTTTTGAAACAAATATTATATTAAATAACGTTCTTATTTTATTATTACTTAGTAACGGTAAAATAAATAATATAGGTAAAAAAAACTAACCTGGGTGTTTGAATTTCAAATGATTCTGCAAAGCCGTTGTTCCTGCTTTTTTTGCTGCTCTACTTATTTTTACACCACACAAAACACATTTTGCACTGTTCTCTTCCTCTTCAAAATGTAGCCAAACATGAGATTTTTTTCCTGGGTTTGGCATGATTGTTCTTTTTTATTAAGTAACACTTTAACTAATTAAGTATTCATCAAGTCTTTAATTCAATAGCAATTTTAAAATAAGTATAGAAATAAAAAATAAAAAAACGTCAACCGATGTCGAAAATCAATTAACAAATGCGTGCCGCCTATCCTAAACACAAGCGTATTGATTGAGCGGGAAATCCCCTACAATAATAATCGCTGGGTTATACAAAACGGGGTATTCCCCGTAACGTAAACTAAACTTAGAACGTAAAGAAAGACTTGTACAAGAAAAGGGTTGCCAGCATTTAAAAATGGAAAATTAAATTTACTACATATATGTAGGTATGTATAACATGAAACAGATTTCTTTAACTGTATTGTTTTCTTTTCTCACAACCTTAGAAGAAATTAGAAATATTTTTAATGTGTTTAATGTTTTTTTTTATGTCGAATAGTAATGTCGAGTTATTCGACTATTCGCCAAAGTGAATGGCGATTAATCGGTATTCGATTATTCGCTATAAACACTATTCGCGGCAACTCTAATGTAAATGTATGTGTGTGTATGTGATGTATGTGTGTGTAATGTATGTGTGTGTGCCCTTTAAACGTTATTTATATTACTTTATTAAGCAGTGTCCTTTGAATGTTAAAGGATCATTTTTAGGGTTCTGTTTTTTCTTTGAGGTACGGAACCCTAAAAATTATCCTTTTTGGATCACTTCGTTGTCCGTCCGTCTGTGCGTCTGTCAAGAACCTTTTTCTCAGGAACGCGTGGATGTATCAAGTTGAAATTAAAAACAAATACTGAGTTCTCCAATCCCTTGAAGCTGTGAAAAAATCGTTAATTTGTCGTTTTGTCACATAAATAAATATTTTTTGCGACTACAAACTTACATTTGCAGTTGGAGAATTGACCGTGCCGGATATCGATGTATGGGCGAACATGTTTTTCAAATACAATGGTGCCGATTCTCTTGTCACAAAATTCTCTAAACTAGACTAAAAATCACTAAAATTTTGTTTAGTCCTGTCAAAAGACGATTTCTCATTCTGAAATAGACTAAAGTGACACAACTTAACTATATTTTAGTTTGACAGCACTAAGATGGTACTGAATAATTAGTTTAGTGAAAATGGCAATTTTGCTATTCTGAATTTGACGTTTTTACCTAAAATTTTGGTTGTCTTACCTAAATCTGGCTATTTTTAATCGCGATTAAAAAGGTGTGGAATAAAATTAGTTGTCATGAACTAAGATTCACCACAACACCTCGACTTCAGGGGCAAAAACAGTACTGTTTTTTTTTTTTAATTTTGCTTATATCTCGCAAACGGTGTGTCCTATCGCAAAAATAATGAAAATTTCGACCCCCTTTATGAAACCCTTAAACCCATATAACTCTACACGAAGGTATTTTTTTTTTTTAATATTTTCCGTTCAAAAAATGAAAAATTCCATATACAACACGCCGAGGCTGCTACCCATACGCGCCTCCGGCTCTAAAAAAAAATCACGTGGTAGGGTAAACAAGTAGGTACCGTGTGGAGTCGCGATTGTCAAATTAAATTTTAGTTGCGTCAAACTGATTTTTAAATTTAGAGATATTTTATTGCAGAATAGCTCTAAGATTCTCATAGCCAAAAGTAAGGAATTTTAGTGATAGTTTAGTTAGTTTAGTTCGGTGTACAAGAGAATCGGCACCATTGTTAAGTTTGTTCTTGGGATAAATTCATCTTAGCTACGGAACCCTTTATTGCGTGGTGCAATACGCACTTAGCCGATTTTTCTCATAATTATTCTACATACATCCAAGTAATAACCACATGTTTATCTGCAACGTAAATTTACATGTCTTGCCAGTCATTTCTTGGAAGGGTAACAATTGTTTACATAAAATATCTATTTGTGGACAACAATTACATGTATAGAGAACTTTGTGTTAAAAAAATTCTAACAAGACCAAAACAACAATATTTTTTTTTTTCAACCGATTTAAAAAAAGGAGGAGGTTTCAAAATTCGACCGTATGTAATTTTTTTTTTTATGTGTGTTCGCGGATAACTTCGTCGTTTATGAACCGATTTTGATGATTCGAAAAATTTGGGGAACCTTCGAAAATCGTAAGAGCGACTAGTGCGTTTGGTCATTTTTTCATTAAGTGTTTTAAAGCACTACAATTTAATGAAGCTCTGGAGTCGATCTGATGATGGAGCCGAAAGACAGTCGAGGGAACTCCTCAACGATTTACAGCAGCTGCCTTGTGTTTGGACTTGGTTAATTTGTATTGATGAGAACTTTACACCTAGATGGGTTGTGACTATCATTAGGGGTCTGATGATGAAGACGAATGACAGTTAAGGGAACCCCTCAACGGTTTACAGTAGCTACCTTGTGTTTGGACTTCATGCACCCATATGGGTTATAAGTGCCATTACAGTCTGATGATGGAGACCATAGACAGTCGAGAGAATTCCACAACAATTTACAGCAGTTACCTTTTGTTGGGCTTACTTCATATGGCTCAATATGCCAAAATGTTCAGTTCGTACAAAAATGATACCTAATTAAGATTGAAGTTTTACATTACATGGACAACCACTACCTACTAGTCATGCTGATGCGTCAATTTGAGACTGAATTTAAGTTGCGTAATCTCGTCATCTCTAGCAATGCTCTTTCGTTGGTTGCTATGCAATTTATGCTTGTCACAATGCATATGGTGAAATGGAGCTGATGGTGGCTTCACCATCAGCTCCAGTTCTTCTGGTTTTTACCAAGAGAACTCCTCAGCAATAAACTCCTCTTTTCCCTACATCGCGAAAAGAAATATTTTGTAAAAGGTGATGAGCAGTTGACATTAGGCTATTGTAACTTATATAAATTATTATGTGACCCACTAAAAAGTGAAAAATAAAAACATTTTTACAAAAATCACAACCAACTTCCAAAAAAAACACTACATAGTGAAAAATAACTTTAACTTCGGAAGCCGGTGGCAAAAAACTAAAACACAGATCCAAAGACACCAACTTCCGAAATTAAAATTATTTTTCAGTATGTAGTGTTTTTGGAAGTCACTTGTTTTTTTTGTAAAAAAAAGTTTTTGTCTTATTAGTTTTGCATGTATAAAGATGAAGATTGATTTATTTAGAGAGAGCATTTTGCAATTTATTGATATCAAGATCGGTATGTTTTCTACTCCGGTCAGTAAGTTGAACAGTTGTAGTGCTTTAATTTTTTTTTATTAAAATATAACATATAAGCTGTTCTTAAATAACAAAAACTAATACTCACTTCAGGTTTTTGTGCTTCTTTGGAAACTTTGCACGATGGATGTCCATCTCGGAACTGGGCCAAAATATTTTGAGCTTCTGTTGGAATGGCAAACTTATTCAATCTCGTTTTGGAACTACTAGTAAACGATGAATCTCCAAAATGATTGCCGCATAGCATCTTATGCTATTTGTATAGC
This sequence comes from Griposia aprilina, assembly GCA_916610205.1. Taxonomy (NCBI): domain Eukaryota; kingdom Metazoa; phylum Arthropoda; class Insecta; order Lepidoptera; family Noctuidae; genus Griposia; species Griposia aprilina. The sequence continues at coordinate 3,553,833 of OU744285.1, read as the reverse complement.
TTCACCAATGATTCATCTGTAGTCCAATCATCGTTGGGAAAACAAAATTTTGCCCAAACTCTAGCCCTGAAAAAGGTTTTTTTTTGTATTATTAGACCAGTTATGAAAAAAAAAATTGAATTTTAACCAACAAACTGCTTTCAATATGTTAGCTGGCCTGATAGGCAATACAGAGGGTAGAGAAAACCGTATCTATTATAATACTGTTTGTTTCTAAATCAGTAACATACATGTATGTTTATAGGGATTTGTTTAGATGTTTGTATTATTAGACCAGTTATGAAAAAAAAAATTGAATTTTAACCAACAAACTGCTTTCAATATGTTAGCTGGCCTGATAGGCAATACAGCGGGTAGAGAAAACCGTATCTATTATAATACTGTTTGTTTCTAAATCAGTAACATACATGTATGTTTATAGGGATTTGTTTAGATGTTTGTATTATTAGAAAATGTACATACGACTAACATATTTTTTTGAGATAATGTAGTGTAATCAGATATTAGGTATAATAAACAGATTTTAGAGACTAGACTAGTTTAAAGACATAGTATCAGCTAGTTAGTGTAAATAAGCGCAATATAGACTTACTTTAGAGACATATGAGGGGACGGGAGAGGAAACCTGTGAAAGGTCAAAGAAGAATTTTCCTTTGAGGTTACACCGCATTTTGCGCACCTAACACTCCCTTTTCCAACCATGATGGAAAAACAACACAAAAGCGTCAGTACCGCACAAAAAGAATGAGTCTCTATCTCGGAATCTAAGGTTTCACAACACGAAAGCGTCAATTTCGCACAGGAGTCTCTACCTTGTAAATTTTAAATTCACAACACAATAAACGTCAATTTCGCACAGGAGTCTTTAACTCGCAATTCAAAAAACACTGTAAACCGGTAAAACACAAAATTAAACAGCATTTCAAAACAGAGAAAAGAATTCGTCTCCCAATGACAACTAGTAAAAGTTGCCATCACGTAAAACTATAAGTCCGACCATAATAAAAGTTGTGATAATTAAAATTAGAATCTGTAATATTGTAGAAATCATGATTTTCAAAACATCAAATTTTGAACACCATGTTTCCTAAAATAAATACAAATTACTTTTTTTTTCAACTAAGTAAATGTACATCATGTATATATTTCAAATAACAAAATCTACCAAAATGGTAAGTAAGTATTCAATAGGGCATGTAAATTTATGAATCCGACTATCTCATTCTTTCAGAGAGCGTTATCCTTTTTTTACAAATCTTGCCATTGTTGGCATTGGCCACTTAGGCTGATTTTAGTCTCACGCTCACCGTCAGCGCTCATAGCTCAGCGCGTAGTTTGTCAGCGCTGAGGCTCAGCGTGGCTCGTTTTAGTATCGTACTGACCGCCATACTGTACAGACGACGACCAAAATGCGGAGTGTGTTAATTATTGCTGCTTTGTACTATCTATCCCAAAAAAATAAAAACCGGCGACGACGAAGACTCCATGTTCATCCATTGATTGAGCAGAGAGCCGTTGCAGGAGAATTTGTCTTGTTATATGGCACTTTGAGGGCTGACGAAAGTAAATTCTTTAATTACTTTCGAATGTCAACTAGAACTTTTGACGAATTACTGGCAAAGATACAGGATAAACTGGTCCATTGCAGCTTACGAATCGTGCCTATACCACCGATTGAACGACTAATGGTGACTATAAGGTAAGAAAAAAAAATATTTACTCATTTTATCATTATATTTATTCATGGTAAATTGTAGGTAACAAAACAACATATTTATTATTATAATGTTTCATATTATAGGAAAGACAAAAAAAAACAAATTACATATTATTAGTAATTAAACATAATATAATTATTCATCAGTACGTCTAGCTGTTTGATAACCAGAGTTACCTGGATTTGCATCATTGGTTTCGTACCCTGAGTAACCTGGAGTCTGATAATTGTATGATGATGCATACGTGTCGAATGTAGATCTTGCGTCATTAGAGTAAGAGCTATTTGAGCTATTTGGTCTGTTCCAATTTCGAATATTCGTGGCTTCGCGCAGCACTCTCGATCTAAACTCCAGCTTTTGTCCTACATCAAAACTTTTTAAGATTGGACCTAAAGAAGCGAAAAAAGCCAGGTCGTCTGCGGCAAGATCTGGTGTTTGATTACTTAATAAAGTTAATAATTCTTTTTCAAAAGGAGAACTTTCTGGATTTGTTTTCGGGCCCCTTCTTTTTCTCTTTTCCAGCCAAGGTTTTTGTGATGATGGTGAATCAACACCACGGTCATTCTGCTCACCCTGCTGAGTGTTTGAAAAAACTTGCTGCGTGAATATATCTTGAGAGTGTTCTGAAGATACCATACTATCCAATGTGTTATCTATATTTGCTAAGGGTGAGGGAAGGGAAGGGGAGGGTATGGTTTCATTGAGTGATTCATCAACTTCATTCTCAACTGTTGGAGCTAGGAAGCTTAATTCGTCATAATAAATGTACTTTTTGTATTTTGGTGCAGCACTTCCAGAAGGCGTTTTTTTCATTGCGTTTTTTGTTCTAAAAAACGCATCACGGGCTGTTTTCCATCTTTGTTGGACTAGTTTGCCTGAAATAATAAAACCTTTTTATTTTCAGATTTCTTGCTACGGGTCGAACATATACGGATTTGCAGTATTCATTTAGGATGGGAATCGCAACAATCAGTAAGATCGTGGACGAAGTTTGTAAAGTAACATGGAACACGCTACACAATGAATGCATACCATCAAATACACCTGATATGTGGCTAAATATTGCTAACGGTTTTCTACAAAAGACCAACTTTCCAAATTGTATTGGAGCTATTGATGGCAAGCACATCCGAATCGTAAATCCAACCGGTGGTGGATCAATATTCTACAACTATAAAAATTTTTACTCCATTGTTCTGCTGGCTATGTGCGATGCAGATTATTGTTTTACATATGTAAACATTGGAACATATGGGAAAAGCTCGGACTCGACTATATTTCAAAACAGTACACTCTACAGGAGCCTTGAACAAAACACTTTAAATATTCCTAGACCGAAGCCATTGCCTGGAACAAATACTCCAGTTGAACATGTAATTGTGGGTGATGGTGCTTTTGGCATATCCAATAAAATTCTAAAGCCATATGCACGATCCAATATGACCCACAAGAAAAAAATATTTAATTATAGACTGAGCCGTAGTAGACGATACATAGAATCTACATTTGGTATAATGTCAAACAAGTTCAGAGTGTTTCATACACCTATTAATGTGAGTTTTGATGTTACAAAGAATATAGTTAAAGCATGCTGCGTATTGCATAACTTTATAAGACTTCGCGATGGTTATCGTATAGAAGACACACTTACAATTGAGGGTATGGTAGACCTGCCAGCTGTACCTACAAACAGGTCTGGACACGCTCTGCGAGAACATTTTGCTGAGTACTTTGTTAGCCCTATTGGAAGCGTGCCCTGGCAAGATTCGTGTATATTTTAACTTGAAAAGGCTTTATCCTGTAGTAGTGTAGGTATTTAGATAATAAAATAAGAAAGTAAACAAACCAAGTTGTTGTTTTTCTTCTCCTGAAATATTTTCGAACAATGTGTCCGCAATATCCTCCCAGGCTTTGTTTCTTGCATCTTTATTTTTGTAGAGTGGATCGGATGCATCCCACAATTTCTTCCTCAGGCGTACCTCATCGATAACTCGACTTGTATCCACTTCGCGATTCGCCATGACTGTACGCGCTGACGACGTCCGCTCCGCTCGACGCTAGAACGCTCACTGAAAGCAGAGGCGCTCGGGCGATCGTCAGCGCCGACAGCTACGCGGGGCCGACGCGCGACGCGTACGGCCGCGTAGCTATCAGCGCTGACCACTGTGCGCGCTGATAGGTATGCATCATTTAAAAACGCTTCCTAGAAGTCCATATATCTCGGCCATCAGCGCTGACGGTGCGCGTGCCGTCGGCGTAAAACTAAAACCAGCCTTAGAAAGCTGACCTCCCCTGATCATGGCTGAATACACTTATTAAGAACAGAATCCAGTCGTCTTATTTACAAGAGCCTTGTAAAACCCGTCCACACGTCATAACATGGTGTCAGAAGTACAGAAACTCAGAAACTCAGAAACTCAGAAGTGATGGGCAGCCTATGAAAGTGAGTCATAAATTCATAATTTTTGCATAAAAGGACGCCGCGTGGTCCCGTCCTAAAATGGCCGAAAAAAAAACAAGTACAAGTCGTACCCTGCCGCCGAGTAACTTTAGTCTCGATATCAATGCCCCGAACATGCCATTGGCTTGGCGAAATTTTAAAACAACTCTTGGTATTTATATGATTGCCAACAGTTTAGAAAACGAATCCGACAACACAAAGGTAGCCATTTTGTTACAAACAATTGGCCCGGACGCTCTTCAAATATTTTACTCGTTCAATACGGAAATAGAGAGGATCACATACAAGGATTTACTCGCCAAATTCGAAGACTATTTTACGCCGCGCGTAAATATCTCCGTCGAAAGGCATAAGCTGTTCAACAGAAAACAAGGCTCAGATGAAGAAATTGAGACGTATGCCACTGATCTCAAGAACCTAAGTATACAATGCAATTTTGATGGTCTTGCCGATGACATAATAAAGGACATATTCTCATGGAACCTAAACTCATCTTGCTCGTACATCAGAGAACGTATCCTGATCGAGAAACCATCTTCATTCGATGCCGGCGTCAGTCTCGCTAAAACATTAAGAAACACTAGATTAGAGGCTAAAGCCTTATCAAGTCACGAAGTCAGTGTCGTCACCAGTCGTCAATCGCATCACAGTCGCCAAACAAATCGTGGCCATAGGAGTCCCCATCGTCAAAGAAGTCATCAGCCTCAAGGAAGTCAAAGAAGTCATCAGCCTCAAGGAAGTCAAAGAAGTCATCAGCCTCAAGGAAGTCAAAGTCATCAGTCTCAAGGAAGTCAAAGTCGTCAATCAAATAAAGCGTCGTCCCGTCAAGAACCTCAATCCAAACAGTCGTCCAAGATCTGCTCCAGATGCGGTCAAGTTCACCGAACCAAATGTCCAGCCATAGGAGTCATCTGTAACAACTGCCACAAGCCGAACCACTTTGCCAAGTGTTGCCGCAACAGGCAGGTGAGGTTCATAGAAGAAGAAAGTGTGGGTAATCTATCTGATACTTATTTTTTAAATAGTCTTTTCACTAATGAGATTTCTGCCAGCAAAAAAAACCCTTATCATATAACTTTGTCCATAAATAATAAGAATGTAGACTTTTTACTTGATACAGGTGCGGATACTAACATTCTGTCATTCAACTCTTATAAACAACTTAATCTGCCATTGACTAGCATACAGAAAAGTAGTCACAAACTCTCAACCTTTAGCGGTGAAGTATTACCTACTGTAGGTCAATGCACTCTGCCTGTCACCCATATCAATATAGCATACAATGTCAATTTTCACATTATAGATATACCTTGTAGAAATATAATTGGTTGCAACAGTTGTGAGATTCTAAAATTAGTTAAAAGAGTCCATAATGTCCAATTTCATGAATCAGTCAAGGTATCACAGCTTGTTGAATATAAAGATCTCTTCACTGGAATAGGTTATCTTAAAGATTATGAATGTCATTTGTCAATTAAGCCTGATGCTGTACCTTCTGTTGATGCCTGCCGTAGAATTCCATTCAGTCTTATAGAAAAATTAAAACAAGAATTAGACATGTTAGAAAAAGATCTAATTATAGTCAAAGTCGAGGAACCTACTGAATGGGTAAGTTCCATTGTAATAGCATCAAAGAAAAATGGTAAACTACGCCTGTGCATTGATCCAAGAAAACTTAATAAAGCCATCATGCGCCCTCATTATCAATTTCCAACTATTGATGAAATCAAATCCAGCCTCTCTGGTTCACAGTATTTCACAACTCTTGATGCAAACAAAGGATTTTACATGCTGAAGTTAGATGAAGCTTCCTCAAAGCTATGTACATTCATCACACCTCAAGGTAGATATAGATTCCTAAGGCTTCCCTTTGGGATAAATGCAGCCCCAGAACTGTTTCATTCCATTATGATAACAAAATTCTCTGACATCTCAGGAGTCAAAATCATGATGGATGATTTCTTAATTCATGGTCAAACAAAAGAAGAACATGATTTTAGGATAAAACAAGTCTTGGAAAGAGCTAGGGAAATAGGAATAAAATTTAATAAAGAAAAGTCTAACATATGTAACAGTGAAGTCAAGTACCTAGGACACATCTTTTCAAAAGATGGTGTGAGAGTTGATGAAAATAAAGTCAAAGCCATTTGCAGCATGCCACCTCCTACAAATGTCACAGAATTGCAACGATTTTTAGGTATGGTCACCTACTTAGGCTCATACATAGAGAATTTGTCAGAAAAAACTTTTAATTTGAGAACACTTCTGTCGAAAGATAATGAATGGTCTTGGCAAGATAGACATAATGTGGAATTTACTGTATTAAAGGAATGTATAACAAAAGCCCCTGTCTTGACATATTATGATCAAAATAAACCTATTACACTGTCTGTAGATTCGTCTAAAGATGCCATGGGTGCAGTGATTTGCCATGATAAACACCCCATTGCATATGCTTCAGCTTCATTAAGCTCATGTCAACAGTCATACTCTCAGATTGAGAAAGAGCTGTTAGCTATTCTATTTGGTTGTACAAAGTTTCACCAATATGTCTATGGTCGCTACACTTTAGTTGAAACTGACCACAAACCAATAGTGTCACTTTATAAAAAACCAATCTATAACATTCCACCCCGTCTTCAAAGAATAATGCTGAGATTACAACCATATGACCTGAATGTTACTTACAAACCAGGTAAATACCTTTATGTTGCTGATACTCTGTCTAGAGCAGCATTACCAGAACAGTCATTACATGATCTAGATTCTGACCTAGATTTGCATGTCAATTTAGTCATTAGATCACTGTCAGTTAGTCCAAACAAACTTAGATCTATTCAAGAGCAGACATCCCAAGACAAGGAATTGTCACTCTTAAGTAAATTTTGCATAGCAGGATGGCCAGAACATAAAAAATTGCTACCAGACATCCTTAAGCCATATTTTCCTTTAAAAACGGATATACACATTATTAATGGCATTGTCTTCAAAAACAACAGTGTTATTATACCAGTAGCCATGAGGAATGAAATATTGAAACAGATCCATGAAGGTCACCAGGGTATTCACAGTTGCCAAAGATTGGCAAGGAATTTAGTATACTGGCCAAAAATGTACTCTGATATAGAAAAATATGTTAATAATTGTCACATCTGCCTTACTAACAGACGCAGTAATTCCAAAGAGCCACTACAACCTCATGAAGTAAAACCAATTCCTTGGAATAAAGTTGGTGTTGATCTATTTGATCTCAATTCAGACAAGTATATTATAGTCGTTGATTATTTTTCTCAATACATCGAGCTTGTTAAGCTAGTAGGTGGTTCCACTAGTACAATCGTCATTAGTCACTTAAAGTCTATTTTCTCCAGACATGGAATTCCCAATATTCTAATTTCAGACAATGGTCCTCCATTTAACTCAAAAGAGTTTAATAATTTTGCTTTAGATTGGCAAATACAACATATTACATCAAGTCCCTATCTTCCACGGTCTAATGGTCTTGTAGAAAGAACCATAGGCACGGTTAAGAATATATTAAAAAAATGACTTACCGACAATTCAGACCCTCATTTAGCATTATTGCAATATAGGAACACGCCTAAAGAAAGCACGTATTCACCTGCTCAATTACTAATGTCCAGGTCACTTAGAACTAAACTTCCAGTCTTAGAACAGACTCTGAAACCTAAAATATCTAACTACAGGTCTCTAACAAATAAAACTCTATTAAAAAATAACAAATCACAGATTTATTATAATCAACATACAAAACTGTTGTCTTCACTAAACATTGGTGATAAAATTTACTTCAAGAAACAGCCAGATAGTATTTGGACACCTGGTACTGTTTCAGACATAGGTCCACATCCCAGATCATACACAATTGTCTCCCCGGAAGGTACTTTTCGTCGTAATCGCCAACACATCCTAAAACCAAAACTTTCTCCCACTTTATCTGCTCCTAGTAGAAGTTCACTTCCACCCCCATCAGTTCCACTAGATACTGATCCTCCGTCGCGTTCCAATGCACTGCCGTCGTCTTCCCCATCGAATTATCAATCCCCTTGTTCAGCTAGTCCCGTCCAAAAACCTGAAACAAAAACAAACACATTACATACACCAAATACCCGTACTAACTCATCGACAATTACGCATTCTTCATTCGGCAGAGCTATCATAAAGCCCCGTAGATTTTGGTAGCTGTAAGTCTAGATTAAGCACATAATTGTTCTTAGTTTTTGTTTAATCTAGGTAAGTTTATTGTTTATCAAGCTATGTTTAACCTCTTGTTAGTTACTGTCAACTAAGTTTATGTCAATTTAACAGACGTCACTGCCACAGAACTGTCAAACATGAAAATGTCAGTCAAGTCAACTTGACAGATGCCACACAGTGATGTTCCGTTTCATTCATAGTCTGTAAGAAATAAATAATTAAAAAAAAAAAAAAAAAAAAAACTGTATACTTACGTGCGTTCTATGCTCCGCTTCATGCAGTGTGTTTACTTTTTCTAATATGGGAGATGTTATGTATCCGAACTTATAAAATAATATATATTGTCTATGGTCTTCCTGCCTCCCATACTTCCGTTGTCATTGCCCGTCCATCATGGCTGAATACACTTATTAAGAACGGAGTCCAGTCGTCTTATTTACAAGAGCCTTGTAAAACTCGTCCACACGTCATAACACCCTCCATTTTTCTGAGAGCTGAATAAATTGCCTTTCAAATGGTGTACCATAGTCATACTCTTACCTTTGAATAAATATGGTTTAAATGATTTTAAAGAGGTGCGATTTTTGTGACGCCGCGCCGAGTAGAGAGAGTATATTAAATTATGTATTTTTCTTAATTACTTGACTGTACTTATCATCAGTTGGAGCACAGGACCTATATGGCTCCCGTGCTTCACCTAGGTGGAGAAACTAGGTGAAGCACGGGTCTGGACCCCAGATTTGTTCCTAAAAAAATATTTTTATTATAGGATGAGGATTTTAATTACCAGGAAAAATTAATAAAAAAACATAAATAAAGTTTAAATATTTATTTTATAAAAAGAAACTGTTTGTATCGTTTTCGATACACTATGCATTAAGTGCATTATATTTTTAGGCAGCCACTATATTGAGACAGAGTTATGAAATATACTGAAGCAGTCTTTAGATTTTTTGCAGCATAGATGTATGTTACATTTTAAACATTTTACTATACTTAGTAATTTACAGGTAGGCAACATACATCGTCCACGAGTTTCTGACCTAGTTATATTATGGTCTACTTAGTCAAGCCTCACCTCATGTGGAGGCAAAGTCTGGCATGGTTTTCCCTTGCGCATTTTGAAAGAAAAAGAAAAATAGTTTATTCTCCACAAACAAAACGCACATTACAAAAAAATTACATTAATAAAAATACAAACATAGAATGTAGCCAAAAGCCTCGTACCCAAAAATCAAAAAGGTTTACAATTTTGTCCATGGCCAGGGACCAAAGACAATACACATTGCTCTGCAAGGTTACATAATTTGCTCTGTGTTACGACCAACGACACTCGCAAATGACAACAAACAAACGATGAAAACAAAAACAAAATGCCGATAGCAGAGTGAAAAAATGACTACTTTTGTAACATAAAACAACAATATAAATATAAAACAATAATAATACACCATAATTTTTTGCACCATGGGAATTGCGATGGCTGCCATTTGCATACTACGGCAATCATTGGAGCATGGCGTTGGCACACGACAACCATGCTTTTTCGGTCAAACCGGTAAATTAGCCCATTAGTACAGCTTGATAGTGTTTTTATGGATCCTGTAATATTATTTTAGTGGGCCGAATAAATCATAGATCCTTCGATTGACCAAGGAGCAAGATCCAACGACATACCAAAGGAGTGCCAAACCAAACTGCCCTCCAAGCCTCCTGATCTTACCGGTAAGTATTACTATAGATATTAGCAATTGCACTAAGTATTGAAAAAATAAACAATTACAAAATTGAGAAAGAAACCCAGCCCTACATTAAATAAAATTGTTAATCCTTCTGACACTAATGAATATTTTACCTTTTGTCCCACCTAGATAATGCAGCTTCAGAAAGACACACAGCAAACATTACCCAGATAATTGAGGACTCCAATTCCTCCTGTGATACTGACACAGGCCGGACCTAACCAGAAAGGAATCAGACAGAAGCCACTCACACTGTTGGATAGCCATATCCATTGCCCGTAGGCCGTGATCCTTGAGGTAAGTACAAAAAGAGCATCTATTGTTACCAGATCTAGTTTTAAAATCATGTGGATTGCTGTATCTGCATGAAATATTTCCTTAAAATACTCAAAAAATGCCTTTTTGTTCTCAGGACTTACTGGTGGAGGAAGGTTATTCCAACAGTGCGTGGCGGCGTATCTGAAGCTCCCTCGGAATGCTACGGTCCTATGTAATGATATACAAAGAGGCTTGGTAGAGAAACGTGGTTCGTATTCGCTCTGTCTCCAACTCAACTTCTCAAATAGATAGTGTGGTTTTTGTGTAGTGACTACTCCGAACAGTAAACTAGCCATATGTAACTTTCTCCTAGCAGCCATTTTCAAAATATTATTTTCATTTATATAAGGAGTTACATGACTTCTACGAGGTATCTTTACACAGAACCGTGTACGTGCATTTTGTATGCGTTGTATCAACTTCTCTGTTCTAGCTAACAGGCATGGGCCATACACTGTATCACAGTAGTTAAGTCTTGATAAAATTAGGCTATCCACTAATTGCTTACGTAGATCAACACTCAGGTAGTCTCTTATTGAATATAGGAGTTTCAACCTATAAAAACAATTCCTCATGGAGTTACTGATGTGCTTCTCAAATCGCAATTCCCCATCCATGGTTGAACCAAGGTTGCATGCTATATCTACCCTATCTATTTTTTCCCCCCTGATAACAACTTCTTGCTTGGCTGACAGTATTGCTCTGATCATTTTCCTACTTCCCAAAACCATAAATTTAGATTTCAGCGGGTTTAATACCAGTGAGTTATTATCTGACCAACCCACCACTCTTTCAAGATCGTCATTGATTTTTTCTACTGCCTCCAATGTATCAGCTGGTTTAAAAGTTATATACAGTTGGATATCATCTGCGTACATGTGATACCTGCAATGCTGGAATGACTTAATAATGTCTGCACTGTAAAGGATATACAGAAGGGGCCCTAAAATCGATCCCTGGGGCACACCACGTGTCACTTGACGAGGGGGGGATGACATCCTTGATCCATCCTCCGTCTGGATTTCAACGAGCTGTGACCTATATTGCAAGTAGCTAGCGAACCACTGTATTGTTTCTGTTGTAAAACCGTAATACGTAGTACGCTAGCTTGGAAAGTAAGTGTGGTGTTTATTGCATCGAAGGCCCGTGAAAAATCAAGAAGAGCGAGGATTGTTTCCTCCCCTCTGTCCCGTGCCTCTAAGATATTCCCCACTACGTCAGAAAGGGCTGTGGCCGTCCCACGTCCTTTCCTAAAACCAGACTGAAGGTCAGGGAGCATATTATTTGCTTCTAAATATTCCAACATTTGATTGTATACTACCCTCTCTAATACTTTCGATAAGCAAGGTAAAATGCTAACAGGACCTAGTTCTTTGAACGTACTAGGGTTGCTGGTTTTGGGTAAAGGACGCACAACAGCGCACTTCCATAAGTCAGGGAAAGTGTAGGTATCTATTGACTTATTTACTATTGTGGTGATAGCCTCAAGGGTAGTAGGTAACGTTAGTATTATCATATCTAGACTCACTCCATCAATCCCTTTAGCATTAGACCCTAAACTTTTAATAATTTTCGAAATTTCTTCCTCATTGACATTTCGTAGCTCAAATTTAGATTCACCAAATCCATTTGCATCAAAGTATGAAAGCTGCAATGTGGGTAGTACGGACTGTCCTGGTACATTCAGAAATGCCTTGTTAATTTCATCTGGGTCATTAAATTGTCCGGGAAGCATTCCCTCACTATGTTCAGCAAATACATCTGATTTAAGATTTTTCCAAAGCTTTTTTGGATTTTTTATCTGACTGATGTGATTTTTTATGTGCCCATCAAAATATACCTTCTTCTCCTGTGCTAGTGCTATAATAGCTTGTTTTTTTAAATCGAAATAATATTTTTTTGTAGTATCTAGCTTGTCCTTATGATAATTATTTTTTGCCTCATCTCGCAGCTTAATCATTAATTTGATATTGTCTGTTATCCATGGTGTGGGACGGTCTCTAAAAATCTTACTCCTTATAGGGACATGCATGTCAAACAATTGGGTGATACAGACATTAAAATGTTGAATCATGCTGTTAACATCTGGCAGTGAGCTTATTTCAAACCATGGCATTAATTTCAGATCTACCACAAAGTAATCCATCAATATATCCCTTAGAGGCCGATATACAACCAGCCTTGGTTTTTTATTTACCTTCTTGATGTCTGTATCACATACAATAAACGAATGATGACCAAGTTCACTGATATGACTGACTACCACACTACGTACCCCTACATCGGTACAGATCACGTCTATGAGAGTACTACTATCTCCTACAAAATGAGTTGGTGACTGTACTACCTGATTTAGATTAGTATAATTTAGGAATTCCATCATATCTTTAGTTTTTGTGTTGTTTGTATCCAGTAGATTAACGTTGAAATTCCCCAGTAATACCAAGTGATCATAAGGTGCCAATGCGCTAATACTGTCAGTTATTCCATCCAGAAATTTTGAGAGCTCAAACCAGGGTGGCCTGTATGCAGTGCCAATCAGAAACTTTCTACCATTGATAGTTAGGTTTACTGTATGCAGTGCCAATCAGAAACTTTCTACCATTGATAGTTAGGTTTAAACACATTTGTTCTACATCAGACTGCTCTGAGTGCGGCCGTACACGCGCCCTTACTCCCGTTTTGATATAAAACGCTACTCCTCCGCCTCACCCCCCACGTATAGTTGCAGGACGCGGCACGTGCTTCAATTTTAGCTGGCGGATGGTGATCACTAATCGTGCTGTTGCTTGGGCGACCCCTTGTATTAGGCGGAGCATACTTACATAAGGTGTCAGCTAATTCTGAGCGAAAATCCTAGGAAAGAGTCCATTAAATCCACGCCACCCATGTGCATATTGTATTATTTTACCACCTTGGGACTGTCAATAGGAATTCTTCTCTTTTCTTTTTTGTCGAACCTTTCTATCTGTCCTACAGGACATGCACACACGGACTACACGGATAAAAATACGCCCATTTTTGGGAGTTTTGTTGATTTATCGAAAGCGTGTGATCTGGTTTCCTACGATATTCTATGGCAAACATTACACCAAACAACGATGCCCGAGGAACTAATCCGTACTTTTAAATATTGGTATGGAAACCAGATCAACGTTGTTCGGTGGTCAGGGGCGTATTCAGCGCCATACAGGTTGGAGTGCGGCGTGAGGCAGGGGGGGGCTGACATCGCTGAAACTTTTTAACCTTTATGTGAACGCGCTTGTGGAGGAGCTCAGCGGCACACATGTCGGATGCCATATTGATGGAGTCTGCCTTAATATAATTAGTTACGCGGACGACATGGTTCTGCTGAGTGCTTCTGTAGGTGGACTGTCGCAGCTGCTTGACATTTGCGAAAAATATGCTGAACAACACGGGTTGGTGTACAACATAAATAAAAGTGAGTGGATGGTCTTTCAGGCTCGGGGAAGGTCCCTAAGTCAAACACCTAAAGTTAGACTGAATGGCTACCCCCTTAGTAGGTTAGAACAGTTTAAATACCTTGGGCACTTGCTAACCCCGGATCTGAAAGACGATAACGACATAGAAAGGGAGCGTAGAGCGTTGTCTGTTCGTGCGAATATGATAGCTCGCAGATTTGCTCGTTGTTCAAGAGACGTCAAGATCACCCTGTTCAGGCCATTTTGCACATCCCTGGTGCGCAGGGTGCGGGTCAGCCCGAACAGTATCCTGAGCGCCTTTGCCCAGCGATTCGACTGCCAGTACATGTATAACTGTGACAAGGTACATGTGTGGGCTAATGTGGAAATATTGTTTTGACTTGTAATTGTATTGTATTTTTGTTTTGAAATTGTATTTATTTATTTGTATTTGTATTTAATTGGTCCGTGTTGACTTTTAATTAAATAATAATAATAATATGTGGAGGCGAAAATAACCTGTTTGTTATCTTTCCAGCTAACAGTAGACAAATCCACCCCTTTAAAATTTGTCACGTATTCATCATAGGATCCTCTCAATATCGAACTTTTCAAGACTTCTTGCTTTGTTGGTAATTTGCAAGATTTCCCAAGTCTGTTTCTTTCTATTGTTCCCAATGAATGGATCCCTTCCTTTGCCAACATATACAATAAAGGTAGAGATGTGTAATAGTTGTCGAAGTAGACAATATGATTTTGCTGTTTGGGAACTATTCTCAAAAATTTCATCACTGTTTGTCCTACTACACCAATTTCGGGTTCATTAGGCAACCTGTCATCAGCCTCTTTTCCAGAATAAATAATAAAACGATACGCAAACCCACTCAAACTACATAATACAAACAATTTAAAACCCCATTTATGGGGTTTATTTGGCAAGTACTGTTTTAGGAAGTGGCCGATTTTTGTAGCGCACATCTGCTCATCTATTGACAGTCTTTGTTCGATTGTCACGCTGGAAAATCTTTCATTTAGATGGTCTATAATAGGACGTAATTTGTGTAGTTTGTCGTGTTGGGGATGGGTTACCGGCAAATGATTATCATTGTTATTGAAGTGGAGCAATTTTCGCATTTTCTCAAATTTATTTACTGACATTGCTTCTTTTATCGTTATGAAACCAAACTTATTATACCAATATGATCGTGTGTGTACTTGGATAGTGATATACCGACATGAATATAAGAATTAAAAAAAAATTGCGAAGGTCGCCTACTGTAAATACTTCTGGTCTCTCAGGCTGTTTCTGAACAGCATAACGAGTCGATTCAGTGACTATAGTTTCTAGTAAATCATTAGTGAAAAAGTAGTTGAAAAACTGATAAGCTGTTTGTAATTCCATTAGATTTGACGGTAATTCTTCAGAGCTCCTAAATGTTATGTTATTGTCATGAAATCTAAGAGACTGCCTTTTCCAGAGTAGGTTTTATAGATTCATTGTGAAATCTAACTGTTGTAAATTTGAATCTGGTAAAATAGAGTTATTCTGTTCCATTGGGTGGTCATGACGTTCTTCATCATTATTTTGGTTCATATTTTGATCTTCTACGCTATCAATTTCATCCTCTTCTAGCTCAGCTTCTAAGGCTTCACGAGAGGGATAATATGGAATGTCTTCCCCATCAGACTCCATATCATCTTCTGAAACCTCTCCATTTTCTAAACGCAGAAGCATATCTTCTATACAACGATCTATAAAACATCAAAGACAGCCATGCACAATCAAAATAAAAAGTAATAAGCCCAAAAAAAACCAACCAAAACCATTATAAAAAATCAATCCGAACACCTGCATAATGAACTAAATAGGAACCTAAATGCATGAGGTATTGTTTTCGATACGTGCATAAAATCTTAGATTTAGGTAAGCAAATGCTAATAAAATGTACAAATAAAATGTGTTTCGTGCAATTTGAAAGACTTACTATCCATTTCAAATTATTATTTTACGATGTGTTGCTTGAAATAGACGATTAAATAGAAAATTCGAAATCGATCACTATTTATTACACTTTGTTGCTGCTCAAACGTAGACAATAACATTGACGTACCGACATGACAGTGACATTTGTCATTTGTTTTTTTTTAGTTGGTAATGGGACATAGATAGCATATTAACAATCAACTCAAGTTACAGCACCTATAAAAACCTGATAAAATCGATACAAAACGTAGTATCGTTTTCGATAGAAGATGCATCTAAGGGTTAAGAGGTATGGCGGCACAGGATATCCACTATCCCCAAGCAGCGACTTATTCCCAAAATGTTCATTTTCACATTGTGCTGAAAAATAGAACTATAATTTAGTAAAACAATAGTAAATTACCCATCTAATTTTTTTAAATTAATTATATAACAACATTAATATGTACCTCGCAGTTCTGAGCTGTTATATATTGTGGAATCATGAGCCGATCTTGGCCAGCGAGCCACTACCGACGACCTACGATTGACCCTGAATCCCTATTCACCCCGTTTGACGGTACTACTTATGTAGTATGACGAAAATAGCTTACCACTGACGTAGATGATTGTGAAGGTAAAATGTGTTGAAAATTGGAATAAAACAGGCTAGTCCGGAAGTATATATGTCTAGTCTGTTATGCTCTTAGAAGTCTCAGAGATGAGATCGACATTAAACAATTAAAACTGGTATATTATTCACTTGTCGAATCCAGGCTTAGGTATAGTATTTTTCTATGGGGCGGAAGTTATGCGTACAATGTGAATACTGCTTTCGTAGTACAAAAAAGGGCCATAAGAACCATGGTGAGAATTCCGCAATGGGTATCGTGTAAGCAGTATTTTAAGGATCTACAGATTTTAACCGTCCCATCCTTGTATATTTTTGTTGTACTCACGGATCTTATAAAGAAACTTAACAGATTAGAAACAACTGAACAAAGAAATAAGAGAGACGCTACTAGGCGCAAGGACTTGCAACATTACATAGTCCCACATATGAAAGTTGTTACTCATGCTGCAAGCTTTCAATCCATCAAGCTGTATAATAGACTTCCAGGAGATTTGAAGTCTGTTTACAATATTAACCAATTTAAGCAAAAATTAAAATCATTTTTGGTAGAGAAATGCTATTATGATATTGATGAGTTTCTGTCTGACGTGTTTACCTAGGCCAATAAAATTGTATAATAATGATAGTATCTATGGTGACATAATCCTGACCGTGTTAAGTTTTGACATTATTATTCTTCTACATTACCTATTATTTTACATTGCCTATTATTTTACATTATTCTTTTACATTATTATTTTGCATTATTCTTGACTTTATGATCATAATTTAGACTCAAATCTCTATGTTATTACTGTTAATGACAGTGATAAGCTCATAAGATCGCTATTAATAATTATAATTAAATGCACGTGTGTAATTTTTAAGTGATTTTGTCACAATATAAAAATTGTTATGAAATAAATAAATGAAATGAATGAAATATATATTATTTTCTATTTTTATAATTTTTGTGCTTATTATAATATTTTTGAGCAGCATTTTTTACTTCGTCCTCTCCATCATATTTTAATTGGCCGGTTAATATGCGATTGACTGATCTGTACCAACTATAAATTAATACATGTAAGGTCAATTTCATCAAACTATTCATATTGGGACAAAATCAGCCAGCAAAATAAACATCGATGTTAATGGTAATTACGTTTCGCGGAAAAATAAAACACCGCATTAAGAAAGTCAGGTCGTGTATATTTCACTCTTTAAACGGTCAGTTGTAAAATCAAACAAAATAAAAAGTCGTAATGTCACATGTAAATGTTCACTGACGATGCATAATTTTAGCTAGCCGTATAGTATAGACTCGCGTTAAATAATACAACTAAATTAAAATGTCTGTTGTGTAGTGAACTTTGAGTGTGTTCTTGTAACATTTAATTTTGTCGGTAAATAAGTATTACTAGTTTGTTACGCTTCAAACATCACGTCTTCATAAAGTTTGAATCGGACTGTAAACCGTAATTTTTCTAGTTTTGTTTTTATCGTCTTGAACGTTTTGTGGTGTTCGTGGTGTTTTTCTATTGTAAGAATAATAATGTGTAACAGTAAGAAAACGCGTGAACATGACTCTAATTTCTCATTGAATGAAAAATAATTTTTAATTAGCTTGATTTCGAAGAATAAAGAAGTCGTAGAATTTTTTTTTATTGTGTGTTACATTTGGAAAAAACAATAATAAAAACTAGCGTGCGGTTAGTATTTTTACATAAATGTTTATGACAGCTTTGTATAAATAGGGATGTTAGAAACAAATGTTCGCATAAGTACATAACATATCCAACGGTAGAGGAACACATTTTTAAAGAATATGGTACGGCTAGGTAGAATGGTTATTAGTCATTTAGTTTTCTCTTGACGTAGTTTAGCCAAGTCGTCTTCGGATTTTATGAGCCGGCTGGGTAACCCCTCTTTTTCGCGTACGTATACTGTGCCGTTTGCAGTCCAACATTGTTGGTACTCACTGCTTTTTATAAACTCTCTGGTAAGATAGTGCAGGCGTTTTGCTATGGAAGCAAACCACACACGCCCCGCGCGCGTGCGCGTCTTCTGAGACGTAGATAGGTTTCTTAGGTCCTGGAGCTTGCATGTTTTTGGTGGATTGTATAAATTGTTCTTTCATTGATGTGGATTAGAACTCAACAATGATTGTGCCCATTGTCTCTTTTTTGGCTCTCAAACGGAAGATATTTTTGACCTCGGATGGTGGCACAGGTAGGTTAATAATAGTACCGAGTTCAAACGTAAACGTCAAACGCTTGCAGGCGTGTCATACGTCAAGGTAATAGTCGCCCGGGCACGGCACCGCGCACCGGTCATTTCTAACATAAAGTGTAATAACTTGAAAACTACCGAACTTATACCTTAATAAAAAATCGTGTGTGTAGCTGAAACCATACAGAATCAACAAGTGTTAAAACTACCATACAACTTCATAGTCGAAAGAACTGTAAAAAAATGTTAAACTAAAAATATGTGTTGAATTTCCGTAAAATATTTGTTCTTACTGAAATTTTGTACATTAGTTTGTAGTTTGTGTCAATAAAACCTATTAATTATTAAACTAGACTATCTAAGCTTTTTTTTGATACCCATATGTCCGTACTTGGTTTGCTCAGAGTAGCACAATACACCAAAACAAACACCCCATTCCCGCAACAATTTCATGCCCCCTGCGAGGTCCAGATAAGGGTTCTGCAAAACGTGTGTTTATAAATAGGATTTAATTTATTTTACATGATTTTTGTGTAATTATATTTGAAATGATAGGCAATCATTTGTATGCAATAATTATATATACTTTACAACAATTCAGTATCGGTATACCAAAAGAATTGGAAAAACAACGAAGCGTATGCGCGGTTAAACATTCGTCTGAACCCTTATCTGTTAAATTCGTGAACGTCACACCCCTCAAACGGGGCTTATTAAAATTGTACTGCGGAACGAATTAAATTATTCGTGATCTTGAACTATCTTCATAGTATTAAAACGTTCTGAGCGTTTTAAAATACTAATAATTAACTTATGTCCATATTACAAGCATTACTTTAGTAAATTATTTAGTAAAACACACGTAATTTAACACGAAAATGCCGGCGCGTAGCGTGTCGCTACGGCCTCAATTTTTCACAACGAGTTTAACACAATAAAACTGATTCAAAACCTATGACACATACAGATATTCGTAAACCTTGATTAATGAGGATTTTTATGATATATAACACTAATACATTGGGTTATTAACTACGCCATCAACACATAATATGTACGGAGCGCGCATCGTTCGTCATCCAAAATGGCGGAGCGCTGACTTAAGGCGGGCATTTTCCGAACGCAGTAGGCATTCAACGCTTACCCCAGCCTCCGCAACGAGTAGCGTACGTAACAAATTACGATACGCGGGTGACGCGCGCGCCAGGCGCGCCATTCATAAGTTCATGAACTCGAGTAGGTAGTAAGTTGGGTCACAGAATAGAGCAATGCAGTAGATCAACTTGTATTGATTAATATAAGTATATTTTTCTATTAAATATTTTTTAAGGTTGTAAATAGATTAGGTAGGTATTATAAACTTAAACCTAATGAATAATAATTAAAAATAAGTATAAGTAGGTACTTATAATTTTTTGTGAATAAGGTGGATTTAAAATCTGACTGACACGAAGATCATGAATACAGGCACGATTCAAAAGTACGCGCCGCCCGCTATTCGACTTTCCATAAGGATGCGACACCTTCGTGCTACACTATAAAAAATCAAGTAGTATTTAGGCACATTTACTTTAGGAGAATTGTATTACAATTCTTGAATTACAATATCAATATTGTAATTCAAGAAGGGTTAGAGGTATAAATTTATTTTGTATAGAACATAATTTAAAGGATAGGAACTCAATAAAAAAAAAATAGATAAATATTTTTTAATCAAATAATTATGCTAATAAAGTAAACATTTTTTTATCCAATAAGTTAGACGTATGAGGAACGGGGTGTAAAGTCTACTCATCCTCTATAGAAAAGGGAGGATACTCCGATGGGTGTCGTGTCTGGGTGGTTTCTGCCCAACAATTGAAAAATCACCGTACGTACAACAACTGGCTAAAATTCGTTGAAATTTAGCTGTCTCGGTTTACATGGATCTAGCTGAGTAGATTGACTCGGAATTTTGTCCTTGGATTTACTTGGACCTGGTTGCATAGGCTTATCATTTACATTTTCTTTGTTATCTTGCAATATTATTTCTCGTATGGGCATACCGCGAATTTGTCGCGGATCCACAATCTCTGGCAATAAACATTTCAAATAAAAATCAATAATTTGTTTCTCCATATTCAACCTCCAAAATTCGTCATCTCTTGAAATATTTTCTATTACTAGAGGATGATTTTCACCGGACCATATTCCAAAAATGCATTGGTTTCTTTCGGTTACATGGAGTTGACCCTGCACTTGGTAGTACCAATTACTTTTTTTGTTGACGACTGTTGTATTTTTTTTTTTATCGTATTTAAATATTTGTATTTTGTTTTCCTTAATTGCAGTATCTATTCCTTTTTTAAATGCCATTATCGGACATTTAATTTCTACTATCTTGTCGTTCCCAACTATACCGTCGGGCGTAGCCCCAATAAATGGGTATTTTTTGTCAACAAAAAGCCCACAGGGCTCGATCACCATATCTTCTTGTCTTTCTAATTGTTGTAGCGCCTGTTTTTCATTTTCCACGCCATGAGCCACTGACAAAATGTGAGATATTTTTTTTTTATATAATAATTTTTTTACTGTTGGAGCAGTACTTCTGGACAGTTTTCTTTTACAAATTGTGCCAAAATTTGATGCCGTTATTATATTTTTCCTTAACTCTATCCAACCACTGCAATCCCTTTGTAGGACAGTGCTTCTTTCAATATTGTGCCTATCATTAGTCAAGACTTTTAAATTGTTGAGAAAGTCTTCCTTGGCTTTTTCTAATTGAGCTGGACTCATATCGGGAGCTGAACTTGTAGGCCCGTAGTTGTGCTGTCCAGAAGTTCCTTCAAATCTTCTTATTTTTTTTGTGGGATGGTCTCTGTTAAATTTTCTTTTTAGTGACCTCTTTTTCTCAATTTCTTTCACCTTTCCTCTAGGACTGTTTCCAAGAATCGCTCTTTGGACAGACGAAACCGCAGATTCACTGTTATAAGAAACTACAGCGGCCGAACATCGTCCTTGATAACCTCGTCTCAAGGAAAAATTTATTCTTTTGCCACCTATAAATTTGGCAATAACGCTATTGAATCGTTCCACTCCATTTGTGTCCACATCTTCTATGAGACTTCGAGCTTTACCTGCTACAGTAGAGATGATGGCATTGACCCGGAAGAAGAAAGTAGAGTTTTGAATTTCTCTCATTGTATTGTTATTTAGGTTTTTATCTTTAGAGCAGTTATAATCATAACAGAGGCGATGATCACCATAAGCATGTGCCACCGAATTAGTGATATCTTTATGCAGCAAATTAATAGCAACGCTTTTCGAATTATCTGCATGTTTGTGAAATTTTATTGATTTTACTATGACTTTTCGCATGCTCATTACTTTTTCATTTGTAAGTGTTTTTCTATCTTTTATTGCATATTTTGTCTCTTTTACAATAGCCCGCAATTTATTACACAAATTGCGTAAGATATGATTTCTGCATTCAATTTTTTCTACGGTATAATTGAGGTGGTCATATGGTTTTGCTTCCAACACTTTGTTATAAGTAGCTGAATCTCCATCTCCAATCATTCTTGCATATATTAAACCATACATATCAACTGACGCTTTAAAGCCTTCAGCAATTATGTCAGCTTCCATGCCACTAGAGGATCCGTTATAGTTTTTGTAACAAGCGTGATCTTTAGGTGCGAGTCCTTGTTTTTGGGCTCTGGCACAAACCAGACAGTATTTGTTTTTCACTCCCATATAAAGTACTTCTCCGAATTGTTTTCCTATGATTGCTGCTGTCCCTGACATTGATCTATAGTTATTACCATAAGATCTTAAGCCCCAAGCACCATCAACATACACGTCTACGAGAGCCAATCCGTTTTTCATTCGACCTTCAGCCATGGCCGCTTCTTTTTCCCGTTTGGCAGCCCTTTCCATAGATTCTGCTGCGGTTTTCTCCCAATTTTCATAAACAAAATCTTGTAGACGTATATAAAATTTTTGTGAAAAAACCGGCACATCCATAGCAGAAAGTATCTCCTCAAATTGCGCAAATCCAACACCAGCAGCTACAATTCCAGTGGTTGCAGCAACATTTATATTAACATTTTCTACATTGTCACACTTCTCTGAATCGATCACAATTACTTTCCGACAGACGTTACATTCAAACTTAAATTTTGATATTAACCCTATCCGTTTTTCTCCTATCAACTTGAAATATCCAACTCTGCAATCAAATAAATCCATATGATGTGTTTTTTCTTGAAGCTGTGATATAAGGTAATTTATGTCAACAATTCGTCGTCCACTGATGGGTTGATAGTCGTTTTCGATTTCGTTTTCAATGGTCAAAGTAAAGTTTTCAATTTCCTCCATTGTTCTAAAAACAGATATTTTTTTAAAATAACCTATTGTACATCACATATTAATATTTGTAAAGCAAAAAGTATCAACTTACTCATTTATATTATTATTGGGTGATACATGACCTTGTTCATCTAAAGGCATTTCAGCAAGTGTCACATGGGCATTGGCAGCATTAATAGTAGTTCTGTAACAATACAATAAATGACGTTTAGTTTCAATATTCATAGTTGTAAGTAAATGCTATAGACATAGCGATATACAAACTTTCGCATCGTATCGGGCATTTACCTATCATGCCGATGGCATGCCATAGCATATTATTGTCTGATTTTAATTGAATCGGTTAATACAGTGATTGTTTATTAAGTACATTGCAGTTACTTACTCCTCAATCTTAGGATTATTCAAATAAACAGGCTCCAAAGTCATCAATGGAGACACGTTACGCCCTTCCGCATGCTCTATTGACCTGTAAAGTAAATGTTGATTTTGACTTGCTGGTAATTAAATAGTAAAATTTTAAAAACTTCCTTACAAAATATCCCAATTTAACCCGCCTGATTAATAAAGACAACCGCATTGAAATAAATCAGAGCTACAATGCCAAAAACAGATACACAGGTACATTGATTTGATTTTCAAACAGTAATAATAAATAGGTAATTTAATTGTAAAAATTAAGTGGGTATAAGTAATTTATGTATTTTTTATGGTGTTACAATAACGAGTGAGATACTATTTAATTCAAATAGTTAATAAAAATTTAGAGATTGTCTATGATATAAAAAAAAAACTTACTCGTTATCCACCGAATCATTAGTTGATACATACGCTCTGCCCTTGGCCTGCAACTGCATTGCTCTACAACATTGAAAACCGACGTAAACATTTCAAGCGAAGTTTCTTTTATTATTCCATTTTCAGTGGCGTAACATAAACATACAATAACAGCATTCTCGAGTAAATGTAGTAGTTCCATTGTCTATCTGTGAAGGTTCTTATCAAAATGTAGACACATTGAGAAACTCGTCCTTGTTTTAAAGTTGATTAAAAACAGTTTGGTTTATGTAATTTACAATTTCTACACACTTTTCCTCTTGCCAATAAACACTGCATAAAGTTATGCATTGGATAACGTCTTTACGGCCAAAGTAGCCATATATAGGATGGCATACATCGCCGCGAGAACTCTTACCATGGATTTAGTACGTAGAAATTTTTCGTGGGTTATTAAAAAAAAAATTGCTGTTCCATACATTTTGACCGCATAGGTATTGTACTTTTCTAAAACAACAGATTTTTTTTTAATAACCTAGCTAAGAATTATTCGTAGTAACCGACGAAAAATTTCAACGCAGGGGGGTTCAGAATACGCGAAAACTGTTACCATGGATTCAGTACATACTGAATCCATGGTAACAGTTTTTGCGTCGATGTCCCTCCCTGTCACCCTGTATATGTAGTTTTATTTTATTTATAAGCTTGTCATAACTTGATACAGTGTTTTTAGTAAGGAGTGTACTACGCATAAACGAGCTTGTGCCCAAACGTTACCAAAAATAATAAATAATATTTTTGTAGGAAATGGTCATACTGTACATTTCTACACTATGGCACGAGTGTGCTGTGCGTATTATAATAGACGAGATCTACACAAACGTTGCAGACACCATAAATATTATTATTTGTTGTGTTGTGGTAGCTGTAGGATATTATAGCTTACTTCTAAATATTTATTGCACTGTTGAATATTCAACTCTCCCGTAGGCAATTCGCGCTTTTATTTAGATGATAAGATAAGATAAGATAAGTGATAACGGACATATCAACAGTAAATAACAAATATTATAAGACTAGGCAAAGCCTCTTATTATACATATTGAGATTTTATTAGGGCTTTGTAGCCTTGTTGAAATATAACGCAGGCAGTCGGTAACTTTTTATTACCTATCGGTTTCGTTTATGTAGTTTATCCTGCGTGTCGCGTAAACACGTACAGTAGGCCGCACGTCATGTCAGTGGAAACAAAAGCAGTGTCAAGCTGGTCTCATAATTATTCTAATGAAACTCCGTACGTTGGGCCAGCTCAATGTCATAGTGTTATCACTTACCACAGGCGCGCGACGTGTGGTCGACAATAAATACCTACCTAGGCTAATAAACATTATAAAAACCTCCCGCACACATTTGAAAATAGTAAACCATTATATCATTTGCGCGCGTGGCGGGTTTATGCACTCTGATATAGGGTTCAAATTCAACTGTTTTACACACTTGATGCGGTTGGTAAATCTATTCCGCGAGAAAAATAAACCATTATAACTTTTGCGAGTGTGGCGTCTTTATTTACATTGACATACGGTTCAACTGTTTTACACACATATTTGCGATATGTAAATCTATTCCGCGTAGGTACTTACCTAGTTAGTAAAGTAAAATAATTAAAATACATTTAAATAATGTAGGTATAATATTGTCAAAGCATCCTTACCTTTTTTCTTTATTCAGCCTTCGTAAACCCAGCGACGACAACTTATTTTTTTTTATTTTGCCCATTTTGTTTTATAAAATAACTAAGTACCTACCTAATAAAAACTAACTATTTAAAAATTAAACTATAACTATGTACCTATTATTATTTACAATAATTATTTGGCTCAGCCGGTAACAGAACTTAGCGGGGGTGGCGGGTTTTGCAAAAATTGGCACACGTCCGACCTCCAAGACGTTCCGCTCGGGACTAAATGACACGGGGCGTGCGCATGAAAAGTTGAAAACGCTTGATTTTGAAATTAGTGGTATAAGTATTTTCATATTTCACATTATGTTGGCCGAGAAATATCACATTTTTTACGACCTTTATTATGGTATAAGTTTTATTATTCAAAGTCTAATATAACTCAAATAAAATAAGAATTAGACCTTAATTTAGACGTGTCTTTGCGATTTAATTGGATGCAGTAAAGTGCACGTAATCGTGTATCGAACGGCCGAAATATCTAGATCGAAGTGTGAAATATATCATATGTTTTTTTCAAAATTTTAATCCTTGTTATCTACGAATAAAAAGCAATACAAAACGACGTTTTCAAGTCTCACATCGCCTTAAAACTTTTATTTTGCAAAAAATATTTATGGTCGCCACAGATTATAGCATACTATTGTACGCGGAAACTAATAAGGAGCCACCTGGTGGATTTTTTTTGCAACAGTACAGTGTGCCAGTGGTATTTAAATCGATTTGAACGCAGCAAACCGAATAAGTCACAGTTGAGGGGTCTGACGTTAGACCGGAAAATATTTTCGGTCACACTCGGGGGGTCTGACGCTAACCCATACAGAGTTTCTTTGGTCTCTAGGTTTGAAGTTGGGATATTTTTTATTTCAATTGTTGCAGCCTTAAAGTTTCTCTCCAGATAATCTACCTTAAGTTCAAGTGTTTTTATAACTTTTTGGTTGTCTTTGCACTCCGTCTATAATTTGTTTATTTCTAGCATGGCATCATCGTATTTATCGGATAATAATTGCACTGAGTTTTGAATTAGAGTATTCTGAGTTTGAATTTCGATGTTTTGGTTACGTATTAAGCTGTTTTGAGACCTTATCTCCTCAAGGGCTAAATGTAGTGTCAACTTTATTATTGTGATGTTTTTGTTCAGAAATAAAATCAGAAAACATAGACTTCATCTCCATCATCATAGACTTTAAGCGTTGCAACTCAAAATCATCACCCCGCTTTCTTTTTCTCCGATGTTGTTCAATTGTTTCTATATCGCAACTTATATGTTAATCAGGTTCAGAGTTGTGTAACGGCGATGATGCAGTTTTCTGAGGTGAGCGGACCATTCTTGTTGTTAGATTTGCTTAATATTAGCTCAGCAATAAGCCCAATTCGGAATAAAATCGTGTACTTAGTGTAGTTTGTTTAGCTATGAATAAAGCACTTTACTCACTCAGTGATCACATAAACCTATCGTACGATCCTGTGTTGACTACACCTTTTTCTATGTTCGGTTCCCAAACAATAGACAGAAGAAACTTTTGGTGAAGCTAAGACGAAAACTTTGAGGCCTACTGGGTTTGGTTTGATAGGACCGTATTGGCGCATTGGGCATTTTTCAGTAAAAGGTATAATCATTTCATCTATACTCATTTCTTGAGGACGAATTTGTTCATGACATCCAGCTAATATGCGATCAAGTAAAGACTGGATTTTCCAATTTTTTTGTATATTTCGTTCCGGCGTCACTTCAGCGTCAAAGACGCATTTCAATCGCAGTCTAATAAAAAAAATCTGTTACGAGTCATAGCCCTTGCTATTATCGTGACTTTCCATTTTTCAGACCAATACATAGAAATTTGTGGGTACTGCAATGCGGACATGATCATGCTGATACCAACATAGACCTTGAGCTCTTTTACAGTCAATCCCATGGATTTACCGGTCTCCAAAACTTGTGTTCTATTGGTGCAGGTTACTATATGGCTGAGAATATCATCATCTATGTATTGGTTATAAAATTGGTACCACTCCCATTCCCCAGTATTTTTCTGGATATAGGCAGGTTGCATTAAACTATTGATCTCTGATTCTAGTGTATCGTGTATCCAAGTGTCTTGAATTCCAGCATTATTTTGTCGTTTTCTAATAGCTATCTGTCGAGTGGATAATGGTTGTGAGCTTTCACCTGTACCACGGCTACGACCACGACCTCGCCCGCGCGATGCTCTTCTTGCACGTCCGCTTGCTCGTGGTTGCTACGACGAAGTTGAAGGTGTGAAATCTGAGTTGTCTGACATTGTAGGAGATGCCACAGGAGGAACCAAGTGATCCTCATCTTCATCCGAGCTACTGGACTCGGTGTTACGGTAATCACGGGCTATTTGGTTGAATTCAGGTGGAACGAACGCCGGATCTTCATCTGAATCATCACCGGAATAATCGAACTCGGAGTCGCCCAAAGCATCAATCATGTCATAGTTTCTTAACGCTAAAAAAAAACCAAAATAAGATGAAAACGTCAACGTACTTTACATAGTCCAGATATAATCTTGGTCAGATCATGTGAAGACCATGTAGATTTATGTCTGAAATGGTCTTTTGAGGAAAAACCACACAGAATGAGTGGACCTGTCCAGTCAGTGCACGCATTTGTTAGCGCGGGAGCAAATGCAAGAAGTGGACTGTATCAAATAGGCAATGGTTTAATGCCGTTCGACAATTACAAAATATAAACTTTTCCGGACAAACAGTGCTAATTATTTGGTTCTAAATTAAGAGAGGCGTATCGTCCGTCGCGGTGGAGTCCGAGGAAGCGAGTGGCCGTCGGGCCGAGCTGTGTCGCAGCCGCGCCGCGCCTCAGCTTGCCGGTGACGCGTTGATCACGCCGCCTGCTCATGCAGGCCGCGCACAAGGTTTTGGGGTCAATTCCCAACACATTTGTCACTAATCGTGGAGCTCAACTCAGAACTTAAGGAGCTCAACCACTCGACGAACAATACCAAAGAAAGGACATTTGGGTAGGCCGCATAAAACACTCAAACTGCCAGATTATCATTGAAACTACCTGAGAAAGTGAAAAAAAAAGAAAAAAAAGTTACCTACATAGTCCACACATTCACAATAAATAAATAATAATACTATACTTCACAAAGTAAATTGTCATGACATTGTATATATAATAATTATCAAAATGTCAAAATTATTTTAAAATAAAAAATATAGCAAAAATAAAAAATAATCAAAAAAAAACATTCAGTATGCAAAAATTGGAGCAACTGAATCCCAAGCCTTTTTGTCCTCAATATAAATGATAAATGATAAATGATTTTATTTCTGTAAGTAGGTTTGTACAAACACTTTTACACGTCAATCATATTTTTAAACTAGATGAGGTCGGCGTTTCCTATCTGACTACTCTGAGAAGAAAGGCCGAAACAAACTCAGAGGTCACAGTCTCTTTTAAAGTCCAGACATAATCTTGGTCAGATCATGTGAAGACCATGTAGATTGGTATCTGAAATGGTCTTTTGAGGAAAGAACCACACAGATTGAGTGGACCTGTCCAGTCAGTGCACGCATTTGTCAGTAATCGTGCAGCTCAACTCAGGATGTCAGGACTTAAATTTGCTCCAACTGATACTAATGTGGCAAGAGAAGAAGAAAGCGTATCTGATACCCAAAATATTACTGAACCCGAATCTAATAATGAAAATTCAACACAACGGTCAAGTTCAGTAGCATCATCCGAACGTTATACTTCACGTTCGGGTTCCAGAAAAAGGACTTCTGTTAACGAACATCCTGTCGATAAAGTGATTACGTACTTGAATACAAAAGCAGATAAATTATCGTCGATTGAACATGTTATACTTGGATATGCAAAAACAATTGACAGTTTTTCGGAGCGACGAAAAATTATAACAAAAATGAAAATAGCTCAAGTTATGATGGAAGCGGAATTGAAAAAAGAGCAAGAACGTAGTCTACAACGAGAAACAACACTGCGATCTTACTACACCACTGAGCCTAACACAAGCCAAAATGATCGTTGTATGTCTCAACAATCATGTTATTCTCGTAGTGAGCCTAACACAAGCCAAAATTATCGTTGTATGTCTCAACAATCATGTTATTCTCGTAGTCCCCAGTCTACTAATGATTCTGAACTGCAGTCTGTTCTGTGTTGTATTCAAGATAATGCTCTATCACCTCTAGCACCTTCACTGACTGGAGAAGGTCTCGATTACGGACACGAAATAGATTACGACCAACAGAAACACTCAGAAATCTAATAAGAAGGTTTTAGGTTAAGATAAAAGTTGTGTTAAATTGTAAAAAACCAAAGTTCCTTCCTAGTTATCTAAAATAAAGATTTTCGTCAATTAATATTCAAATTTGTTTCCCTTACCTCAACGTTATTGCTAAGCGTTCTTCAGGGCATATGGGTTCTCGATATTTAGTGAATGATTTGCTGATATTTTCCTTTATCATATTTAATATTTCATCGAAGTTCTCAGTCGTCATTCTGAATGCATTAAAAAACCGATCTTCATCCAATCTTAATCTTGGATATAAAGTGTGGAATTCCCCATGAATTCGGTGTTGTCTGTTGATGTCATGGATCCAAATTGTTTTCTTAACAGGCGAGTCAATTAAGGCTAATAAAAGTAAAACTTCCTCTTCATCACTATCCATCACTAAAATCAGATGCTCTGCAGAAATTACAACGTGACTGACGTGTATATTCTTTGGCGACTCAGAAATGACTAACTGGCGAAAATTTCTTCCCTCTCTGAGCGAAACTCGACTACCGCGCGTTATTCTACCCACAAGGATAGCGAAATCCGTTTTGGTGTGAACAGTAATATTAGCGCATACCCACTGGGTTTTCTCTGCCGCAGACGGTAGCGAATACCGCTTAGGTCTGAACAGTAATATTACCGCATACCCACTGGGTGCCTGCAGTATTGACAACTTTTTACAATTTGTTTCAGGCATTTTTTATGACCCAACCGCAAACATAGTTGCCCTGACCAGCATCATTTTCGTTGGGTTGGTCAGAGAAAATTTCATTATTGAAATTAATAGTGTCATTTTCTTCAGGAACATCAGGAGTAGTTACTCTGAGGAAGAATTCAAAACTGTGAAGGCATTCATTTTGAGCTTCGTCACAGTTTGCTCTAATTGAGTGTGGCGAATTAAAATTATTGAGCATTAAAGCTTTGAACGCCCCTTCAAACGCCACCGTGTTTGGAGCAATATAACGTACGCCATAGCTCCTGATGCTCCCAAAGTTTTCAACCGGGTCTTGGTTTAAGTTTCTTGTCAACATAGCATCTAAACCACACTTATTAGACAATATATTCCAAATAGATTCCATGCCTTCTATAGTTTTAATAATTTATAAAATTTGTAATAGACGGTGCAGTTGTTTCAGTCAATCGGATTCTATCCCTAACTTTTTCTTTATTTATATATTTCGTAGATTTTAACATTTCCTTGGCTTTTTGCCATAATTGATGGCAAGGCGAGTTATGCTTAACAGGCCCTCTATAAACTTTACCATTTGGTACTGATAAGCTGTTAACATTTTAGCTATCCAACAAATTATCAGTAATTAATGTGAAATCAATTAAATGTCGGCAATCGTTGGGCAAGTCTCCTCTTGCTGTAAGGTGTTCAGTCACAACAGCAATATTGTGACTGAACAGTTGGGTGGCTGTCTTCACTCGCATTTTATTAATCTTCTCTGGGTTGACATGTGCCTCTGTCAAGTTGTATAAAAGACGCAACTGACCATATGATTTGGCTGCGGCATATACCATTTGTTAATAATCCCATTTTATAATTTTTGTCGGTTTATCAATAGTATAACATAAATCTTTAGTTATTAAATTATTTCGAAGTCCTTTAATTAGATGTGGAGTGTCATATAAAGGAATGATATTCTGTTTATTGACACGAAACATATCATGACGATGATGTTTATCTAACCTTAAATATAAGGATTTGGTGTCATTAATCAATTTATTTATTGCCCCAACGTTAAGGGTGCTTTTCCACCAGAGATGTGCTATGCTACGTTGCTATGGATGCGTTTGATATCCACCAAATATATTAATTGGTGCACATAGCTTAGTACTGGTGGAAACGGATTCAACTAAGATATGTTTTTTATATGGAAGGATGCGTGCTGTGGATGCGTGCTTTGGATGGTCGCGAGTGGTGTAGTTATGTGTAGAGCAGAGTAACTACAGTAGGCCCGCGTTTGGCGCTGAAAGTAGACATGCCATCATGGAAGCAGAAAGTCATTTTATATCTCGCAATGTGCGAAGAAGAACTCATGGAGGAAGATTAATTGTTGTTCATCTTTTTACTCCGACGAAAAAAACATAGATTCTGGATACGTAATCAAATTAAATATCACTCGACACAATCAGAATAAGAATACTTTACATTGTTCCAAACAGCTGACGATGAGACGTTCCAGAATTCTTACAGAGTGACAAGAAGTACATTTGAATCATTATATTATTTGATCGAACAATATATGAAGAAGGAAGATACTCACTACAGAAAATGTATCGGTACGAAAGAAAGATTAACGGTGTGTTTAAAGTAAGTAGAGTTTAATAATCAGTCATTACTAATACAGCTTATTTTTATTATTTACTTAACACTAAGAAATACTTTAGAAATTTTAAAGAAAGCAGAGTGAAATCAACGTTTCGTTATTCTATGTTATGACAAAATTGTCAACACACAACACAACACACGCGCGGACACAATCTTAACTAATTTTGAAATCAAAATTAGTTAAGATTGTGTCCGTGCTGATTCCGTTAAATTGTTCGAATTTCCTTGAATGCTTTGCAGTTCTGAAACTCGCAGTGTCTATGGCGGTATCTCAAACTATAGAGAATTACTAATATTTTGTTGTGAGCTTGATTCACCAGTGTTTGTTGACTATAGAGATGCGATTCTTTGGCTTCTGCTACTGTTTGGAACAACGTCTTTATACTTGTGCTTGCAAGTAACCGGGAAGTTTCTTAGTGGTTTTCGCTAGCGACCACAAAAAGTGCTCCATTTCGCCATAATCATCTTTTGCACTACTTAGCATTTCTTTTAACTCAATGCGTTCTTGTCTGTGTCTTTTTGGTTATCTCGATGAAGTTGCTGTAATTCTGATAGAGCTCTTCTTTTTATCTTAGAAGATGATGGTATCGATTCCATGAAATCAGCAGTTTCTTCGTGTTTAGAGTTCAACAGAAGATCTTCAACTGATTGGCTTTGATCTAGGCTTTTATCTGGTAGCACTGAACTTTGCGTAGAATCATCATAATTTCGCCCATCAGTTGTAGATGTTTCGTCGGCAAAGTTTGATGTCCGATCTCTATTTGCCATATAAGGCAAAAAAAAAACTCCATGTGTTTTTGATACTTGCATTCTTTTTTTTTTTTGTTGCAGCTTGTCTACTTTTTTGAATTTTATCCTCTTCAATACTTCGCGGTGGCTGTCTCGCAACTGTTACCACCGATTTTTCGCGGTTTTACCTAAAACAATACGGATGGTAATTAATGGAAGAACGAATACAGTAGAGTAAGAAAATCATCGAATTTATACATTTTCCAAAATCATATATTAAATGACAGTAGTTTCGGAAGACGGCTGCAAGAAAAAAAACTGAATATTCCCCAACCCGAACAATTATGTCAAGGCGGAGAACCAGTACCTTTTGTTTTCATAGGGGATGAAACTTTCCCGTTGATGGAAAATCTTATGCGACCATACCCACGAGACCAATTAGATCCACAAAAGCGTATATTTAATTACAGATTATCAAGGGCCTGACGCATAGTCGAAGCAACATTTGGTGTACTAGCGCGGAAATGGTACGTGTATCGCAAATATTTCGAGTGCAAAGTGGAAGCAGTAGATAAAGCTGTAAAAGCAACGTGTGTGTTGCATCATTATTTAATTCAAACAGAGATTGATTACTTTAGTGGTTCTACAAGTAACACCTCAATATTTACTAATGCTAGTAACAGCAATGATATATCAAATTTTGGAAGATATCAAGTTAGAGATATATATTGCTCTTACTTCAATAACGAGGGATGGGTGTCATGGGAAGACACTCGAATTTCATCTCGAGTCGCTCAAAGAAATTAACATACGTACTAAATTACAAATGATCAAATATTGCGTTAAAATTGTTGTTAACAACCTACCAACAACCGAACTACCTATGTACTTAAGGCCCTACCTTGAAAATAAATAATTGTTTGATGGGCGTGGCTTATTACCCCCGCACGCGGGGAGTGGCGGTTCTATCTTCCGTGGTCGGTCGCCACGCCACCGCTACAAACTTATCTGAACCTGAACCAGTGGCCAAAAGTGGAATTAACAAAATGCTGACCGGAATTTAAAAAGGTTCCTTACTTAGCATGGGCTTTGGCTGAGCATTATTCTTGCCACTGTCGCACAACTGTCAATCTAAAAGTGCAAGATAAAGACGGAAACATATCTAAGAAAAAAGTGCGTTCCAAGTAACGTTAATTTATCTCGGTCTATGAAATTTTGGCACTATGCATCTATGGAGTAGACAAATAATACAAAATATTTATATTAATACTTATATTATACAACATGAAATTAAAAATAGTTAATTAATCTTCTTTATTTATATAAAATGGATGTTGGTATATATGAGATTGATAAAGTCCAACACCGTTTCACCCATCACCATACACTGGCTTGGTAAATGACTTTTTTTTTTTACTTACCTAATATTACATACATTCCGTCAATAACGTAATACTCTTAAGTTTTCCATCGTGTCCTACCTTTCAAGTAAATGTATGTTCACCTTACTAAAAAAACACACTACTTGTTCAGTTTTCTCTTTCAAGACTGACTTTTCGGTGCTTTTAAGCATTCCATTTGAACTATAAAGTGCATAGTAATGCAGTGTATTATGTATGTAATACATAGATAAAAAAGATTTTCCGGCATAAGGCAGGTACTCCAAAAAGTATTGTACACCTGGAAAAAAAAACAAAAACGAAATTGCTATTTATGCCAGGCTCTATGTTAGCTTAATAGCTCATTGTACATGAACTAAAATTAAAATGGAAGTTATTCACATTTCCCTCAAGATCGATTTCGTATGGCAGTGGTAATCTGTATGAATTATGCCCTAATTATAATACATGAGATATATTTTAGAAATAACGTTACGTTACTCTGGTTATGTACGAAAACAGAAACCGATGTTATTTTGTTACTAAGTCTTGTTTATAACTTTTTAGCGCAGATTTTTGTCGTAGTTGGGTTTTAGTTTTCAACTTTGTTTTTTATTTCAATTATTGTGGGGTTAGAAATCATTGAGGGTAGGTAGCAAATGGAATTTGATAACAATAATTTGCTAAGCTGCCTTCATAACATTTCAGAAGGATGTTTAGTGTTATTGAAAACAGTCCGAGTGAAACATAATTGTTTTGATCTTATTTCGGGTTTAGTTATAGATATCCAATATATTTTCAGAAAGTACTCTTTAAGACCTTTTATTAGATACCAAACATGATATTTGTTTTTTTTTACCCGGTAACACTTCACATCCGCTATTAGCTGCCATGTTGAATTTTATGTGACGTCATGTAGCTTATAATCCGCGGGACAACATGACGCTTCCAACGATATCTCGTTTGTCTAAATACGACGAGGAGTTATGAGGAAACAGATAAACATATTTACATAAATAGCCTGTAAAATCCATACCGTGCTTTGGCTTTGCCGTAGTCGGGTAAGGACTCACCTTTTTTCACAATTCAAATGCGACTCCATTCATCTTTTGTGCTCTATCATTCGTAGTGACAGTATTTGACATATAGAAGTATTTTTGACGTATTTCAAACCTAAAAACGAATAATAATTTATTTTAGCCTATTTCTTTATGTAAACGATTATTATGAGTTGTTGGTATAAAAACAGACGTTCTTCTCTAGAAAATAGAATGCTTAGGTACCCAATATTACTTTTCAAGGCGAGAATAGATTGTTGCTGGTAATGCTTTAGTGAAGGTGGTGAATTCGACTCACTATTATCATCATCTTATTGCTATTGAATGAGTTCATTGATTGCCCTGTGCAGACAGCAGATACTCCAAACGTTGAAGGTACTGTTAAGATAAGATAAGATATATTTGAATTTTGAAATAAATTATAAATGTTTTAATGTTCTATGATATTATTAATTAAAATGTACTTAAGACTTACTTTTTTTTTTCATTTTTCCGAACCTCGTAACTCTTGAAAGAGCAACTATGGGCGCACGCTGAGAGAGTAGAATTATAGCCAACAAGTCAAAGGATAAGAATAGTAGTTAAAAAGTCTGGTCTTTCAAGACATGGCCAAATTTTAGCAGTTTCTGTTTCGTTCCATACAAAAATACCTAAAATATTTTTTTCCGGGCAAACTATCAGTTTTAGAGAAAAACTTGTAATGACAATAATTCATCGGAATAGCGAGATCTTTCGATAGTTATTAAAAAAAATGAAATTTGTAAAAAAATAACGAATGTTCCTCATATAGCGGTTTCGATCCACTGTACGCCGTCTACAATTTGTATCCGAGCTAATCCAGCGTCTATAGCTAGATATAGACGCTGGATTATATGCGGTTACACCAAGTTATGTTCTATTTTGTAACATTGTTAAACGGTTGCCCGCTTAACAATGTTACACAACCATTTTTAAGCAAAACTGGCTTAGTATACTTAATAGGTTTTACAGACGATAGGATCTGCTATTACTAGTTTTAATATAATTGATATGCCATTGACTAATACCTGTGGGCTATTCTTTTGTAGAAATGACGGGAAATTAAACAAATCAAATGTTTTAATTTTTTTTTATAATGTTTATGCTTCTCATAATATAAGGGTCGTTTTCAAAATTAATGTACATTTCTTTTGTGTTATCGTGACACAAAAGTAACACAAATGAAGAGTAAGGGCAGAGTCACAACAAGTATTTAAAAACCAATTTGGTTATAGTAAATCAGTTTAATAATATAAAATTTGACAAAATCGCTTGTAAGAAAATGTTGTGCTCCGCAGCAGAACCACTTTGACTATATTATATAAAAATTACAGGATAAAATGTAGATAATGTCTATATTTTTGTAGCTTAATATCAAAAATTGTATATTGTTAGTTTCTTGGAAAATATCAATTCAAAGTGGTCATGCTACAGAGCATACTCTCCAGCAGAACCACTTTAAAATAACGGTTATTTCACGTTGATTATGCACAAGTCATAATATAAACAAATGTATATTTATTGTATATCGAGGTAACATCTACAATTGTAGATAAATACTTACTGATTTTTAGTAATATGTAAATGTTTTATCGGAATGCGCCTGCCATGAATTTCTTAGCAAATATCAAGATTAATACATACATACATACATAATATATATATATATTTCTTTACGATAAATAAATTAATAAATTGTATATCAAGAAAATGGATTCATAAGCTATAAAGAATAAGTAAAAATAGACAATAATGTAAATATAATTTGTTTTATTTTTATGTACATAAAAACAATACATTTAAACATTTTTTAGCGTATATTATGATATGCGATTGTATATTTATTTTTAAATTAGTTTTGGTTACTTTGCTTATATTGTTATCATAACAATACCAGCCTGAACCACGTTTGCAGTGTGACTTGTAATGTCCTACATCACCAGGTAAACCTGAAATATACTCCACGACAGAAACGACAGAGTACGTTTTTTGTTTCAAAACAATTCTTTCTGGTACATCGGTTATATTTAAATAATCATCATATTCAAAAATTATAATATCAGATAACTCGTAAGAGTCTGTAATCGTGCCATTTTCTGTGTTACACTGACGGCATAACCGAGTCTTACTAGATAACATTGAGTTTGCCGATTTTTCTAAGCCAGTCGCTATACCCTCATCTGCCAATGTAACAATATCCAGTGGTAAAATTGGACAATTTCGTTCAGACACATAATCACAACTGGAGCATTGTTTAACGTTTTTAAAATATTCAGTTATTAAAAGACTTTCAAAAATTTTAGTTACGTTACACGTGCAGTTGACAACTTGAACATAACCTCGTATTACTTTTTCGAAAGAGTTTAACAAAATTTCTGTCCTCAATCTTAATACATCTATAGCATCATCGTGATTCGATATGGCTTTTACTAGGGTAGCAAATGCAGAACTTTTTCCTTCCAATAATTCATGAACACTCCTGTGTTCCTTGTAGGCGACCGCAAATGCGTGGGCCACAGCATCGAAAGCACATGTATTCTGGACAACTACGCGATCCATATTAGCGTGACTTTTATTTCCATTTATTAATATTTGCACATTTTTCTTGTCGACTTTTGGTTTAATTAACTCTATTAAAGATTTTTTCTTTACCTCATAATTTTTGTTACGCCAGTTTTCCTCGTAAATTGGAGTATTTTGAAATACTGATTCTCTCGTAAAGCTATGTGTGTCTTCAGGACGAATGCTGTTTATTTTTGTTTTAGTAGTACACTTTTCAATATCTTCAAACCTCTTCTCTTGTTTCTTCATGTGACTTGTTAGGTCATTATCAAAGTAAGCACACTGAGCTGACTTTATTTCACCAGATAAGTATTCAGTGTGTTTCATAATAAATTCATCTACACGTAATAAACCACTCTTTGTACAGAATAACAACTGTTTTATATTCTTAAAGTAACTTTCTACGTTACTACTGCTGGCGGCATCATTTCTTTCCTTGTAGAAAGGTAACATTAAATTGGTCCAAAGGGGAAGTCTGCAAAATAGTTTTTGCAAGCTGCCAACAAAACTTGGGAAATAATAAATATTTTCGTATATTGTCTCTTCGCTAAGGTCAGCATATAACTTTTCATTTTGTATCAGAGTATTGAACCAGTACGGCGCATCATCGTTGTAACATGTCACGTCATCATCTTCAATAACTGATTCTGCATGGTTCGGTAAGGTGTTTATTTCATCGTCCATTATTTTTGAAATGTGTCTCATACCTAATAATTTTTCTTTAGCCTCTTCACATTTAGTTTTTTCGCCATTTTTCGTATATCGATCATATCTGTTTACAGCCACAATAACTAAATTTCTTAATATCTCTTTAACTTCTACATAATTAGTGCAACTTTTTAAATGTAACAAAATCATAACATAAAACTTTTTTACGCGTAGATCTACAAATTTAAAACATTCCAGTCCATATAATGTTTTTATAAAATGAGACGAGTCTAAGCGCATAAAACAAGCAGGAATCACGTGGGTTTGTTGTTCAAGGACCTTAAAGCAATGGCTAACATATTCTCTAGTAGTAGCGAATGTTGTAAATGCTTTCACACATGCTCCTATTAAAGCACTAGAGTCATCTGTTATAATTTCCTTTGGTTTGATCATACTTTCGGCCCACATTTTTAACCACATATAAATATTATCCATTTTTTGGGTTGCAGATATCATCTGAGTCAATGGTATTGATGTGTTTTTTAGTTTCAAAACTGCGACATACAAAAATAGGTGTTTAGAATGATATTGTTGGTTAGATAAATTTGTAGGTGGATATATTTTCTTGAACAAGGATCCTGTGGCGTCAATACTTATAGCTGTGTAATGTGCTTTTGAAAACTTTTGATAAAAATTCCGTTGCAATTCAGTCCAGTAATAGACAAAGAAGGGGTGTAAGGACACATTGCGGATCACTGTGTTGAAGGGAGGGGTACAACTCATAATCCACAAAGCAAGAACCACAATTTTGTGAAAATATTTGGAAGTGTTAGTCCTGTTTCTTATACACTCGAGAGCAATGAATCCGGGTCACTTAAAGAATGTTAAAAATCTCGGAAACTAAAAATGATAGGTTAATGCAATAAATTGTATTTAATAGACAATGTAATACTACTTAAATGAAAGTAAAAAAAATATGAGTCACCATACATTTTATTAACACAAAATTACATAAAGAAAAAAACTGCTGATCTCTCCTTAAAACAAAAATAGAAAACATGAAATTTTTGAACTTTATTACGATTTTCTTGAATTTTAATACTTCGTATTGCCTCCTCGTGCTTCCATTACTGCGTTTACGCGGTTTGGCATGCTGTACACCAAGTTCCTTA
Organism: Griposia aprilina; assembly: GCA_916610205.1. Taxonomy (NCBI): domain Eukaryota; kingdom Metazoa; phylum Arthropoda; class Insecta; order Lepidoptera; family Noctuidae; genus Griposia; species Griposia aprilina. Next base: position 3,514,091 of record OU744285.1, on the reverse strand, counting down.
TACGATTTTGGGGAATATTCTCCCATTCCTCTGTGAGAGCAATTTTGAGCTCACGAAGCGTGATTGGGGGAGGGTTTCGTTGTTTTACGCATCTGCCTAGCTCGTCCCAAGCATGCTCGATCGGGTTGATATCCGGGCTGCGCGCTGGCCACTCCATACGAGTAATGTTCATCTCTTGAAGGTAGTCATTCACAATCCTACCTGTATGAGGTCGGGCATTGTCATGCATAAATATAGCATCCTCACCTAAATTGACCATAAATGGACCAACGTGATCATTGAGGATTTCTTCCACATATCTTACGCTAGTTAAAGAGCCGTTTTCTATGATCACCAGCTCTGTGCGACTTTCAGAAGAAATTCCGGCCCACACAAGTACAGACCCACCACCGTAGGCTACTTTTTCTTCGATGCATGCTTGCTTGAATCTTTCCCCTGGTCTTCGATACACTCTGTGTCTTCCATCGTGCTTGTAGAGCATAAATTTTGATTCGTCGGAGAACATAACTTTTGACCAATCTTCAATACTCCAATTTACGTGGCTCTGGGCATATCTTAGTCTTGAAATACGATGCCCACGCTCCAGTTTAGGGCCGTTTGCAGGTCTAAGGGGTTTTAAGTTAGATTCAGCAAGCCGACGTCTTACTGTCCATGCACTTGGGTTACTTCCTCCGAGGCGTCGAAACTGATTTGTGAGTTCAGTTCCTGTGAGAAAGCGATTTCGAAGCATGGTGTTCACCAAGTATCGGTCTTCTCGTGCTGTGGTACACCTGGTTCTGCCCGTTCCTGGTCTGCGTAGGTTAGAACCAGTTTCTTCGTAACGTCGGAGAACTCTTTGTACTGTTGACAGCGACACACCGACAGTCCTGGCTGTATCGCGCTGACTCCGGCCGGTTTCCAGCATTGTAAGTATTCTGGTGCATTCTTCAGGCGTAAGCGACATAATTTCAGCTTGAATAATGAATATAGAGCACTATCAACATGGTTTATGTACCCACATAAATGACAGATTACAAACAAAAGCAAAACCAAATGCTGTAATTTCGTAGTTCCATCTTCGAAAGTGGCCCTTTTTCAAATTTGACTTTTTTATGATATAACTTTACAATAACTAAGAAGTTTTAATACCTTCATTTAAGGAGTATTACATTGTCTATTAAATACAATTTATTGCATTAACCTAGCATTTTTAGTTTCCGAGATTTTTAGGATTCTTTAAGTGACCCGGATTCATTGCTCTCGAGTGTATTTTGGAAAGTTTTTAGACTGGGAACAAATGGAGGTTCTATTTTATCCTCATCTGTAAGTTTACTATTTACCAGTTTATTTCTGACAACAACAGGATATTGATTTTCTAGTTCAGATGCAAATTTTTGTTTATTGAAATTTGTTATTCGAACTTTTATAGGGTCGTGTAGCAATCGAGGATTTACATTAATTATTGAGCAATGAGCGATAACAACAGAGTCTTTTCTTTCAGTACCAACTGTAAGTTTTCCTTCGCATTGTTTGCAATATCCTGTGAATTTGACGGTATAGCTATCATTTGCTGTATTATTTTTAATAATCCATGTGCATCGATTTGACGTATACTTCCAAATATATTCTCTCATATAATCCGTCCATTTATTTATTGGCATTCGTTTCATATTACGATATTTAACGTTAGATTTATTTTTATTGTTTCTAGCATAACAATAAGATTGTGGTTTAATATGTTCCCATTCTTCTAAACTTATTTCAAAAGAAACAAAGTCTTTGTCGTTGTTATTACTACAAGTACTATTGTCACTGCTTCTATCATCAACATTAGAATAGTCACTACTACTGCTTTGACTGGAATTGTCTTGAACACTCATCTGTTTCTTCAGGTTTCTTTCTTCATTTACATTTCCAGGGCGGAAAAAAAAATTGAAATTCCTTTTAGCCGAGAAATACAGAGCATATGCAGACATTCGCGAACACAATGTTTTACTTAAGTTCTTGTAAACCACACTGCACGAGGACGGTAGCTCAGATTCACATTTAAAATGTTCCTGATACTGTATAAAAACACTTTTTTGTTCTTCCAAACTCACAGATAGTCTCTTTCCACGCTTCATGTTAAGGTTTTGCAGATCACATACAACAAATCAACGGGTCTACGCGTTTATTTTCTCATGATGAAAAAAATGTAGGTCAATGTATTCTTTACTAACACTTACCTACCCTCTTTAGATCATCAAAAAAAAAAAAAAAAATGTAAAGCGTGAATCTGATTATATACATAATTATTTATTATGACATATGAATTACTCATTACAGGAAAATAATAGTTGTTCAAACAGATATAGAGAAGTACGTATAAACGTAACATACCTACTTACTGCACCAGCGAAACGTCCAGGGAACAAATAAAAAAAGCTTTCTAAGTAAAATACGAGATGGCAGTGTATTCAATTCCGCGTCTTTTGATGGGTAGCAGTCTGTGTGCAAGTATAGAGATTAACGACATTAAAAAATAATTAATAATTATAAATGAATTGTAGATGTTGATATATTGATATACAATTTATTAATTTATTTATCGTAAAGAAATATATACAACATTAGTTTTAGTATACGCAAAACCCGAAAAGGGGTCATTGTACTCATCATTTTGAACAATTTTTTCTATGGGACCAACCTTGAAATCGCGAAAAAAAAATCAGCTGTTCAATACATTTGTGTTCACTTAAATCGACAAAATGTATGGAACAGCTGATTTTTTTTTCGCGATTTCAAGGTTGGTCCCATAGAAAAAATTGTTCAAAATGATGAGTACAATGACCCCTTTTCGGGTTTTGCGTATACTAAAATTAATGTTGTATATATATTATGTATGTATGTATGTATTAATCTTGATATTTGCTAAGAAATTCATGGCAGGCGCATTCCGATAAAACATTTACATATTACTAAAAATCAGTAAGTATTTATCTACAATTGTAGATGTTACCTCGATATACAATAAATATACATTTGTTTATATTATGACTTGTGCATAATCAACGTGAAATAACCGTTATTTTAAAGTGGTTCTGCTGGAGAGTATGCTCTGTAGCATGACCACTTTGAATTGATATTTTCCAAGAAACTAACAATATACAATTTTTGATATTAAGCTACAAAAATATAGACATTATCTACATTTTATCCTGTAATTTTTATATAATATAGTCAAAGTGGTTCTGCTGCGGAGCACAACATGTAAGAAACTAAGAAAGTAGGTAATTTAAAAAACGAGGTATTTATTTATGTTTTAACATAACAGGGTCATAAAAATCACATTTAACCTTTTAACCGCCTACGTCGGATTAATCCGACAAATATTTTCTGGCCCATTTCGCCAGAGTCGTATATTTCCGACCAAAATATCACTGCTCGTTTAATCAGCTTTTTTTATTTAATTACGCTGTATTCTATCAAAATTATGTTTATATTAGGTAAATAGTTAACTAAGTAATCATTTACAGTTTAATACACTTTAGTCTCTTAATTAGAAGTCCTAAAAATAAAGTCCAAAGTTAGATGAATTACTAACATTATTTTTAGAAAATTGTATTGATGTGCAACGCCCATGACGACAAAATCCGACATGAGGGACGGGACATATGCCAAGATTTACTGATACAAAAATAAACATAAATCAAAATATTTCTCTTTATACTGACTAATTAACTTTAAAACAAATACAGCAATTGTTAATAAAACATGTTTTTACAAATATTTGTGAGTATTTCATTTAATTCCTTTGAAATTAAGTAAACTTACTTGTGAAATGTCAGCAACTGAGTTGATGGTTCCCATCCCTAGCCTACATCTTCCGAAACTTACTTTGTTAGTACGCCCAGCGCCACGGTCTGATAAAGACGACCGCTTCGTACGTCATAAACGAGTGCCGACTTCTGGAATTTTCCATCAGTGTTGTGTGTTTCTATCAGTTTTACGTTCGTGTGTCGATAAATGTGTATTGAAATTTATCATGACCACTCATTAAATATTTATTTTTAAAGACTTTTGTTTGTATTTCATAAAACCAGTGAATAAAACTAAATTGTGATTTCAGACTGTTGTATTATTTATTATACTCAAGTTTCTATAATAAATAAGTACCTGCATATTTAATTTCCATTTCGAAAAAAGACGGCATTAAACACATTAAATACAGTGAAAAATTCTGCCGTTTAGATACCTACGGTAAAAAACGTTGACTGAAGTAGTTGAGAAACACGGGAGTAGACAAAAATAGAAGGAAGAAAACCAGGAGTTGTTTTTGTTTCTTTGGTACTTATTTACACTGGTATTTCTTACTAGTGGATAATGTTAAATAAAACAAATATCAAAATATTTACTCAGTTGTTATTTATATAAAACGAAATATCGACATCGAAAAATTGTAGGTATTGCACATCCCTCTTTGTTGTAGGTATTTATTTTTCGATTCAATGTGTCGGGCGCTGGGGGCACGACAACTGACATAAAGTCGGGCGGTTAAAAGGTTAAAAACGAATTAACGATCTTAGCAGTCGTGCATTTTTAACATACGCTTAACGTTTTAATCATATTAGTTTTAGAATATTTAACAATCAATAACTCAAAAACCTTGTATTTAACAATACAGAAAAGAAAAAAAAAACTCTTAATAATTTGACGACAATCAACAGTTTCTCGGTAACGTTTTTGCCGTTCAGCAGGCGTTAACGGCATCTTTCCTAAAAACGGAAAATAGAATAACTATTCACATAAGTGAATATACTGTAAACAAGCCCTAAGTGCCCTAACCCATTCCATTGTGTAACGTGACACAAAAATAATAACACAATGGTCACACAAATGAACAAATTGAACGTGTCCCTACCCTACAAATAATAATATTGTTGTAATATCACCCTCGAACTACTCGTGAAACATGCATTTGGCTATAATTTACCATCAACTACACTGACATGCTGCACTGTAAAGTATAGTACTTACCAAATTCACGTAATTTGGCACTTTAAAACAAATTCTTATTGTCCTATTTACGACGCGCACGAAGTGAAACCATCAGTTACAAAACAAAATGGCGTGGCTGAAAGAAACTAGCGCCCTCTCGTTGTAACTATTTTGACGCATAGAGTTGCCATACTAAATTTGGAATTTACTTCTATTATTATAAAATATCACTGTTACAAGAAAGAATAACACAAAGGAATGGAATATGAGACAAGTGTTTATGGGCAAATAAATAAATGGTTTATTATAATTACATTGTTTTATAGTATATTCCATATAACTTACCCGTTCACCTGTCAAAACATTGTTGAATCAGGTTACTTGTTGCGTGTATTGGTATTATTTGCTGTATTTTTTAAATACGCGCTACTGTGGACATTGTACTTTTGTATGGGAAACAAATTACGACAGGAATTAAATTTAGTTTTTTAAAGCAATAGAACCAATTTCCATTTTTTTCACCAACAGTTTTATGTTAACTATTTTATTACTAAGTAGTCTGGTTGTTGATTTACATGTTTACATTTCAAACTGTATTATTATTTTTTTGACCAATAAGTTTCATGGACAACAAAATGTACATAAATTTTGAAAAAGACCCATAATTGTGCTGAAACTTTTGTTTCATCTTCTCCATTATAGGTAATTTTTCCTGTTAAAATACAATACTGTTAAATAATAGATCTACACCAACTATGTAGTAGGTATGACACTAACTGTTAGATTAAAGAAATACTCTTTTAATTTTTCTTTGTGCATACTACAGTTAAAGCGGTATCCACTAAAACATCTGCAAACGAATTAATTGTTTCAAGTACATTTTGTTTAGGAACACTTTTTATTAAAAAAGATTAGTCATGGAAATAATTTTGCAAGAGTTCATTTGGATAACATAACCATTTTTTATTATTATATTTTTTAGCTTTTATGAGACTATTATTATTAATGTTTTCATTATTCTTATCTAAAAGGTCTTGTCTGCAATGTTTACATGATTTAACAACATTTTTCAAACACTTAGTGAGGACCAACCACATTAATCAATTAATACATTGGCAGTAAAATTAATTTTGTCTTCCTTGGGAACATCAGTCGCATCAGGTTTTTCTGTGACATAAAAACCAAGATTTTGTAGGCACTTGTTGGTGTCCTCTTCGCAATTTGCCGTTTTTGAATGAGGAGTATTATAATTATTTAATAGCAGTGCTTTGAATGCCCCTGCAAATGATATTGTATTTGGGGCATTATTTCTGGCTCCATAGCTTCTGATATTCCCAAAAAAGTTTTCTACAGAATCGTGATTAAAATTCCGTGTTAACATTGCATCGTAACCATATTTATCAAACAACACCTTGCAAATTGCTTTCATGCCTTCAATAGTTTTAATTAAATTATTTACAGATGGTATAGTTGTTTCCACTAATCGATTTTTGTTACCAGTAACCTTTTTCTGAATAAATTTCACAGTTTTCAATATTTCTTTTGATTTGCAATAATTGGTGGTGAAGTGGGTGCCTTCTAATCAGCCCTTTATAAATTTTACCATTGGGTATTCATAAACTACTAACATTTAACGTATCAAACAAATTGTCTAGTAATAATATTATTTCTATTAATTATTTACATTCTATGGGCAAATCTCCTCTAGCTATTAAATGGTCTGTTACCACAGCGACACTGTGACTGAGAATTTGGGCAGCGGACTTTACCCTCATTTTATAATTTTTTTCAGGGACAATGTGCTCTTCTGTTATTTTATTTAGTAGTCGAAGCTCCCCTTTGGATTTATCTGCAGCATACACCTGCTGATACTCATAATAGTCCCACTTAACAATATTATCTTTATTATCAGAGGTATACGCCGTATCCTTAGTGAGTAAATTATTTCTTATTCCTTTAATTAAATGGGGAGCCTCAAACAACGTTATAATCTTCTGACCATTTACACAGAAAATATCATGGCGCCACTCTTTGCCTAGCCGCAAATACCTCGCTTTTGTGTCATTAATTAAATCTGTTATTGCCCCTACATTTACAGAGGTCTGATCACATATAGTGTTTATAACAATAAAACCAGATTTTTGCACCTCTGATGCTACACATTTTATGAGTGTTTTAAGCTCTACTTTTTGTAAGGCATTGGTAAAATAATATGCTACTGACTGTTTGAAATTCTGTTTTAAACCTTTCACCATGAAAACGAGAGTATGGTCGCCAAATTTGGTGTCTTTGGTTGTGGCAAAACCCTCATATGCATCTTTCTGTTTATTATAAAATATTTGAGGTGTCTGAGACATTTCGACAAACATTAGACTGCACAAACGATCAGCAGTATATTTTTTTAGTACAGTTTTCTTAATTTTATTGAATACAATGGGATTAATACCAGGATGGAGTTTAATTTGACTTAGCAAACGTTTCATTGCTTTTGTCGAAGGTAATGTAAAGTATTTATGCAGTAAAGAATAGGCCTTTGGACTTTTCTTATACATAGACTGGCTGGCTGATAGCGCGATTGTTTCGATGAGCTCGATGGCTGATTGTTCGCAAAGGTTCCCTTCGCTTTCGGATGGTTCGGCTGTTTCCGAGCGTAGGGGCCTTTCCACTTTAAAGGGCATTGTCCACGTTGTATGGGAACTTAGCTCGGTATGAACAGGTACTTTAAGTATAAATAAAATATAGGTTTAATAGCTTATACCAGTAGGAATGTGCTTGTACGACTTGTTTTGCTTACTTGTTTTTCTTTAAAATAAAACACATTTTTACGGTCCATATTGAAGCTGAGGTCAACGTTGGGATTAGTGTCGGAGTTTACAGGCGTGCCGGGGTCAACGTGAGAAGGGGTATCAGTGTCTATATTCAAAATCAATACAATACTTGAAAAATAATCACCGTATAACGAGGAAAACAATAATCACGATGCCAAGCAACAAAGTGAATGACAACTATGACAAGTGACTTGAAGTGACAGACAACTGACATTGATATAAACTTTTTTTTAATAATCGATTTAATAATTAAATTTAATTGTATTGTCTGCTTATTAAAAATATATACTAACAAATGTTTTGTGTTGTCCTTACAGTCCACTCAAACGGATCCAGGTGTAATTAAGAAAATCATAATAAAGTCAATACAACCGGTTAACTTCAGCGAATACACTTTGTTTCCTTCAATCTTGACATTGGCAGAATCATCGGTAAAACGATGGAGCCATTAATATAAAATTGGAATTGGAATTGGATTTAATAATTACAAAAAATCGATTCACTGGCCAACTTCGATACTTTTAAATACTTTTGTTTTCAGATTTATGGATAAAACATGTTTGGAATAATGTAAGTGATTATAAAAACTTCTTGACTTTAATTTAGTGTAAACTCTAGAACTCTACACTGTTATATTAATATGGAGGACGTAGTTGAACTTCAAAAATAACAATTAGAATCGATTGGTAAATAATTATTTTAAAGTAGACGATTAATTGTTGACATCACTGAATTAATGAAGGTCGTACTGTCAATATGTCGAAGAGTAAAACAATTTCAGTACTTATTAAATACACTATTCGTGGGCCCAAGTTGATACAAAAGTATAGAAGAAATAAGCGTTTAAAAACTAAACATGATTTTTGATATATTTTTTCCTTTCGAACATCGTGTCCACGCGAAGCCGAGAATGAATAATTTATTTTCGAAACGTGTTAGACGGCGCTGGTAGCTTCTTATTACTTATCTGTGGCTTAGTACTCGGTGTTTTTCACTCGGCACCCGACTTAGGTACTAATCGCTTTTGCCGTTTTTATTATCTCCGTTAAGTTCTGACCAAAACAAGTTATCTGGCTTTGTGTTTTGGAGTTGGTCTTTCATATCTTTCTTTAAGGAAGATATAATGAAATTACGCCTTATGACTAATCATTGTACTTTAAGTCACATAAAATTCGCTGCGAGTCCATCAACATCTTTGTTAATTTCGGATCCGCATTATTATAACAAATAATTTTATTGATTCCTTGACTTATGCATGAGATGGCACTGGACATCTGCTTTTGTCTCTGTTCGATATTTTTATCTCGTCTGATGGTCATATCGGTCATTGCCGCTTTTATTTCTGCATTTAACGCAGGGGCACTGATGAGTTTGCAGTTAATGGGGACCAGGTACCTCTCAAGTAACTCCTTACAACGTTCTCTGGATAGTCTATTCGTTGTGCAGTGTTCTAGTCTCACGGCCAAGTCTTTGTGTATATCAGTTCCGTACGCATTAGAAATGGTAGGATCTTCACCTAATATTTCAAGTATCACACTGTCCGAAATTACCTCATTGCATTCCGGCTCCACACAAGGAGTAACCTCTACCAAATTCCCAATAGTTGCAGCACTGATGGATGGCTCCGTACTTGAGGTATTCGCTACGGGAGCGGTGGGTTCGGTGGCGCACTCGACGGTGGTTTCCACGTCCGCATCGTCGAGCTCGACACATGTACCTACTTCAAGTTCGGTGTCTGCATAGAGCAATTCCGTATCGTTATTTTCAGTTATTTTGTACTCTTCAATAAAAGCCTCTTGTGATAGTTCTGAAATCGACCGATTTTAGGTTATAGGTAGGTACCTAATGAATAAATCAAACAGACCAGGTTAGGTATGCACTTTTTATTTTCCAAGGTGAAATTAAACCGCTCCACGGTGCGTTTATTTACTTTAATTATATAAGTAGCATATTATATTATAGGCGACAGCCTAGTCTTCGCTTAGTAGCAAACTGTAGTAGAAAACTGTTCGCAAAGCTAATTAAATGGGTAGTAACATCTCCACTGAGAAGTACGCAAACCCAGCAGAAGGAAGCGGTATAAAATATAAAAATGCAAAGCCAGCATATCTGCTCTTTGGTTAAGAAACAGTCCTAGTAGTGTTCGCAAAACCAATTAAGAGGGGTAGTAACCTCTCCGATGAGAGGTACGCAAACCCAGCAGTAAAAAGTTCAAATAATATAAGCCCGCATGCCTACTTATTAGTTAAGAAACAGTCCTAGTATAATGTTCGCAAAACCAGTTAAATGGGTAGTAAAATCTCCAATGAGAAGTACGCAAACCCAGTCGACAATTATAAATTTATACACGAACATTTCGCTATATATATTGATAAGCATGAGCCTGTTAGGTACTTTCTCACTGCAGGGCAATTTAGAAAAAAAAACTATTATGTAGATAATTACAGTTGTTTACTAACCTTGCAACCGGTCACCTGATGATCTCGATGAATCACTCGAAGACCGACTACGACGACGGCGCGGCGACGTCGCCGTAATTGTTTTTCTAACTTTTTGATTTTGTTAAATATTTTTTCACAGCTATCATCATTTTTATGTATAAGCTATCTAAAAATACACTTTAACTGTGGTAAGATACGACGTGCGTTCGTGGTGAGCACTAAAAAGCGAATGACGGGAACAAGTGAACGAGACTCCCGCGCGCCTGGTATCAACCGAGATACTTTAAATATCTAAATGTTTTCCCACATAATTGCGACACAATTTGACGACACAAACCGGCATAATTAATTATTCTTCGTGAGCACGTTATCCATAGGTGATTCAAATGACACTGGCGTAAGTGACAAGCGAGTCTACCAAATATATTAGACTTTATTTGGGCCCTTTGGTACGGCTAGTTTATTTAATTTTTACACCAGTTTTCCTTTCATTGCTTTTCTTATTACTAATTTAATTATTTTAATACACTTAAACTAGATTTTTTTAACTGCTTTACTTATTAACTAGTAACTTATTAAACATAATAATTTGGTTATTGCTAAACATTATGTGCAGGAAACAGTGAACGAAAAAAAACATGGAAGCATTACTTCAAGGGAACTAAGCGCGCATCTTGACACAAAATCCCAAACAAACTCACACATCGAAAACCCGTCGCTGATTCGCGGAACTACACAAACAATATTATTACTACTCTGGATGCACAACAATACTTTTGATAAACGGTATATCGTGGGATGGGGTATCAGTTTCTTTTAAAAAAAGTTAAATATGTCATTATAGCTGGTCACATATTGAAAGCATTTGTTTGATATTACAGTCAGGTTATGCTTGCTGGTTAAACATTTTCCTGATTGAACTTTCATAATATTTCGTAGGACACACTCAGAACGGTAACATACCTACTTTAAACAAAGTTACCGAGGTTACCGAAGGATACGCCAATCCACCAGTCTTTAAGACATAATAATTGGTGAAAATAAAGTTTTTCACTTGCAAATAAACATTCCGTGCATTCTTCGCTATTGATTTTGGAATTTAGCTGTTTTGCTACGAACCCGGAAATATATCCAATTATTTGCTCAATCGTATCGGGCAATTGCGTGTTTGAATCTAGCATTGTTGCAAATACATCACAGTTATTATCTTCAGTAGATTGTGGCACGTTTTGAGTACGTTCATCGTTGGCATCAAATCTAAACCCAAGTGTGGTTTCATTAATCAGTTTTATTGATAAACTGGTACAATTGAGTCCAGGAAAGTTTTCTAACGGAATATTTGTAAAGTTTTGCGGTAAATTCCCATAAATTGGCGTGCATTTGGATTATTGTTACATCGTGCATGGTTTCCGATTATGCCAAAAAAAACTTCCAGGTGGTCTTCACTGAACTTATAACAAAGAATAAATCGCAAAACTTTTGTTTCGACGAGCTCGTGAAACAAAAGTCTAAAACTTTTGATGCAAACCACCAATCCCAAAATTCCTGTTTTTGATTTCGTTTGTATTACAATTTTTTCTACTAATGAGCGCATTATAAGCTTACGACCGTTTTCAGTTCGCCTTGTTACATTTGGCACCCTTACTTTCAGTCCCAGTATATAAGACTCTGTTTCAGCAAGGAAATTGAAGCAGAAGTCTTTGTCTATCATTCTTATAGGGTGCTTAAATCCTTTGTTGTTCAACGAACTTGCGTTTAAAACGTCGAACAGGTTGTTCATAATTTGCAAGAACTAAACTGTAGGAGCGACATTTTCGAATTCGGGCAAATTTAGTTTGTCTGAACACAATTCTAATGCTGTAGCGACACTATTGCTCAGTAGTTGTGTAGCTAATTTCACGTTCATGATACTATTTCTAAAGTTTAGATGCCTCTCAGTCAGTTTGTTTGCAAAATGAAGCCCTAAATTGTCCTGCACTTTTTTTACCTCTTGCAGAAAGCGCCACTGTACTGAGTGTCCATTTTCATCAACAAAGCCTTTTTTAGATTCTAACGTATTTCTCACTAGTTTTACCATATGACAGGGGTCGAGAAATACCACTACTTGTCTACCGTTGGCTGGATGAAGAAAATATGTTTTCAAGTCACTTGGATTCTCGAAATTACACCCAAGCAAATTCGCGGCAGCCAGGTTAGCGGCACACCCGTCAAAGGTCAGGCTGACAACGTCTGCACCAACTTCATAACATTTTCTGAGACACATTTTAATAATGTTAGCCCTTTGCTCTGCATTCATTCCACTAATGAAAAAATAACCCAACGGCAGCATGAATGCGTCATTTAGTGCCACCAACATTAATACGTACACTTGCGTAGCTATTTCATTTATTGGTCCAAATGTCACAAGACCATCGATGTTTTTACCATTGAATATTTTTTGTTGCCTTATGGCCATTTCATCGACCATAAGGCAAGCAAGCCTTTTTTCACTTTGGGCAAATTTGGAGCGCAGTGCTCTAAAAGCTTCCTCAGTAAAGCTAGGGTTTGCAACAATTGCCTGATACCATTTGGACAATGTTGAGGGATGAGGCAAGCAAAAAAGAAATTGTCTACGGACGTACTTGTAACCAGACGGTGAATAATAGTGAAGGGTCAGGGCAAATTTTTTCACCGCTTGTGAGAATTTAACTACAGTTCTCTTTCCCTTTGCGTTCTGCTTTATTTTCATCATTGAAAAAATATCGCCCGAAATTTCATCAATTGAGGTTTCGGCATTGGTTTCTACAAACTTATTCTTCTTTAGAGCTGTTGTTACGTCTTTTAGCGTTATGCATTTTTTTAATAGTCTTTTATTTTGTCGCTTTAAGTTTCTTATTTTAAATAACCTTTTTTCAGAGAGTAATGTTTTTCTCTGATTCAATATCAGAAGACGGAATGTTTAAAGGGGTACCGCATCTTGTATCAAGAACTTTTGAATCAGTTGATGGCGATAACTGTATCAGTCTCCTTAGATCTTCTGCCGCAGAACCATTTGGTACACCAAACTCACACCCACAGCTTGGACAGGCGACCTAAAAGATAAAAATACCAATTGAACAAGCTTACAAAATTTTAATTTTAAATCTAATTTAAAAAAAAGATATGCCTATTAATTGTGTTAACCTACCAAGTGACGATTGCGTAATTTGGAGGATATATCAGGATTGGGTATTTCAATAACATTTTCTTTCACAGTTAACAGTTCCTTGGCATTAACTGTTTCGGGTGTTAGAATCGACTGCAACGTTTCTAACGGAATCGATTGAACTGGTTTTTTAATTTAAAACACCATCTGAAATCAAAAGTATGTAGGTTTTTAGTATGAAACATTTTAAAACACGAGGTGTAATATTTTTACGAATACTATTTAAATAGCCTTGTATATGTATTATTATCAAATAATCAATCTTACCGTACAAATTGGAATAGCGTTTGTTTTAAGCTTCGTGAACCCTTTTTTTGTCTCATAAAAATCGTCATTTCTAAAATGAACCGAGCATATTCTTGTCTTTTTACTTGGACTCCATTCACTTTGTTGTCTTTCCAAACGAACAGCTTTCGTCCATAGTTCTCTTTGATATTGCTCTTGTGGAAATCTAAAAGAAAATATAGTGAATTAAATATGCATAAAAAAACGTGTGCGGTCTGGGGACCACCGTCAGAAACGAAGTTCCTTCTTACGTATTATTTAAAATAAAAACAAAATTTTCACTGCCGCCATCTTGGATTTACATTTCAACGTCACTATCGGCTATAACACCATCGAAAACCACGAAAACAACACCCATGACAAAAAGAATTAAAACTTTCGCAGCCGCCATCTTGGACTATCATTTTAACCAAAAACTCACGTTCGTCCACTCCTACCGCAAGCCGCGATATAGAATTTCGTTCCAAAAATATTGTTTTTTAATACTGCAACGATATCTATTTTCTCCAAGCAATAGCAAAAAACACAAAAAAATATACTAAGATGTATTGTAGGTACATAAAGTTTCCTTTAATAAAAGGAACTTTTATGTACCTACAGTAGCTTAGTATATTTTGCATAATGCCGTCCTCATAGAAAAAAAGGTTATATCTTATAATAATAAAGTGTGTCACTATTGTCAGGTAGAAAAGTAAATTGTTCGGTTGGCATAACATCATCCCAATAGACGTCGTGGCATAATTCAAACCGACTTCATTTTTAATAGAAATATAATAAATAGCGATGTACTTACACGTGAAAACTAATTCCAGCATTCTTTTTATGCAAATGTGATTTATTTATACACCACTTCACTGCACAAGAAGGCATTTTTATTTATTTAACACGCAAAAATCGGTAAAAAGTAGTCGACCACCGTTGTTGCCTACTGCGGACGAACTAAAAGCGTGAGCGGCGCAATCGGTAAGCCCCGCGCACCGCGGCGCAATCTGCGTTGGGTCATTTTTGAAAGCTAGGAATGCTTCCATGTTTTTTTCCGTTCACTGGCAGGAACCCCATATTGGGTGAAGGCCTCCTCCAAAGATGCCCAATTGTCTCTAACCTGTGCAATCTGTCTCCAGTTTGGACCAGCTGTCCTTGTAATCTCTTCGTCCCAACGTATCAATGGTCTTCCTCTGCTCCTTTTACCTGGAGGACCGTACCAAAATGTCACTTTTATGGTCCATCTCTGGTCTGAGCCTCGCGACATGTCCAGCCCATTTCCACTTCAGTTTCTTTGCATAATTTAGAGCATCTGTTGATTTGGTTATAGTTCTTATTTTTGTGTGTCTTATCTTGTCCAATTTCTCTATTTTGAGCATACTGCGTTCTAGTCCTCGTTGACAAGTAGTGATTTGATTTTTTATTTTTGAACTGAATTTCCACGTCTGGCATCCGTACGTCAAGCATGGTAGGAGGCTGGAATTACCCCTACATACTAACTTACAAATAAACAAACAAATTTTACCTCTTTATAATATTAACCTCCTTACTAATAAACGTTGTATAGCGTCTGTATAGTTACACAACGCTTTGTCTTCTTCTTTCGAACGTGAAATTACTGACGACTAAAAGAGAGAAATCGGTATGTAACTACACAGACTATACTCGTACAACGTTTATTAGTAAGGAAGTAAGTATAGATATATAGGTACAGCTCATCAGCCCACGTAAGCAATTCCCAATAACATTATAACCAGCTAAATATAACATTATGGTGAATTTCTTACGTTTAATGCATTTGCAATGCTTGTCAATGCGTCGCATTGTTTTTGCATGAGCTTTAGATACTGCTCATAAAATTATTTTTTAATTTTGTTTTTTTCCTTAAGGGTGGGTTCCGTTTAAATCATGAGCTGTTTGCAAAGACCCTCAAGTCTTCCCTGCCTTGTCTGTCGTGATGTAGTGGCTTCTGGCCTATTTTGTGAGGTGCGTGTCATCAAAAGATAAAGGGAGATGCCCATATTTTGTCATAAAGGCACAACAATTTACATTTTTGTAAAAAATACATCGTAATTTCTATTTAATTAACATGATATTCGTTTCTCTGAACAAGGTTGCAACGTTTTTACACAAATAAAAAGTACCGAAAAGATAAATGAATTAAAACTCACGTTTGTGTCTAAAATCAGCAGTGTTGGCAATAATTATAAATTTCGTGCACGAAATAATCGATTATGTTATCATGGATTTTTTATATTTATAATATCCGTAATGCTTATTATTCGCTCTGTTATATTAAACGAATAAAAATATCTAATTTTAAAAACCATAACTATATAACTAAAGGAATAAGTAGATCATGTAAACATAAACGACTTCTAAAACCACTAGTTAATCAATCTAAAAATAAAGTATTAAAAAAACACTACAAAATTTTCTCAAAAATTCTCAAAAAATGTGTGAAGGTTTCCAAAAAAAAAAACTATTCACAAGAAATGGGAAAATCCAAAAATAAAACGAAAAAAATGTGGCAGATAATAAAACGTATAACTCAAAAACCCAAGAATATTTACTCTGAAAATCTAAAAATAAACATAAATAACAACCTAACAAATTGTCCCTACACTATTGCTAACACATTCAACCAATACTTTGCGTCCGTAGGTTCCGCAAACATGCAGAACAACAGCTCACAAGCACCCATCGACCATACAGTAATCACGCCTGCCATTAATTCTATGTTCTTAGAGCCTGTTACAGACAAAGAGATATTTGATACTATTCAGAACCTCCCTGACAAACGCAGCTGTGGCATCGACGAGATACCCCCTACATTAATAAAATCCTGTATCCTAGAACTAACCCCCCCGCTAACATACCTTGTAAACCAATCCCTTGAGGAAAAAACATTCCCGTCTCGATTAAAAATAGCAATAATCAAACCTATACCTAAAAAAGGTGGAAAATCCAATGACTCTAGCCAATACAGTCCAATAGCACTTCTTCCAACATTCTCAAAAATATTTGAAAAAGTAGTCACTAACCGTATGTGTAAATTCCTAGAAAAATACAACTTACTTGACAATAATCAATTTGGTTTTCGTACAAACCGATCGACAACCCTAGCAGTCTACAAATACACACAAGAAATCCTTACAAACTTCAAAAACAAAAACAACGCAATAGGCCTCTTGCTCGACATGACTAAAGCCTATGATAAGGTATCACACTCAATCTTGTTAACTAAATTAAGTGGAGTTGGTATCAGAGGGGACGCACTTGATTGGCTTAGATCGTATCTGGCTGACAGGAAACAGTACGTACAGATCGAACACCTGGATGGCGACACATGTGAGTTACAAAACGTGCGCTCGGATATAATAACCACTAATTGGTCTATACCTCAAGGTAGTGTGATAGGATGCATACCTTTCCTTATATACATCAATGACCTGCCAAAAATATGTGATCATCTATGTGTGTTGTTCGCTGATGATATCTCCATACTTTTTAAAAGCCCAACAAACAGCACAGAATATAATACTCATATAATAGAAACATTTAATTTAATAAAATCTTGGTTACAGAACCATAACCTAGAAGTAAACAATAAGAAAACCAAAATAATACAATTCAAACCCTACCAAAAGCAAAAAACTAACTTAAAAACTATAACCAATAATATCAAAATTGAAGAAGTCGATGAATTTAATTTATTAGGTATTACACTGGACACTCATTTAAATTGGAAAAAACACGTAGACAAAATCAAAACAAAACTATCACAATTTTCATATGGACTTAGTGTGCTCAAATCAAACACAAAAAAAGACTGTGCTCTTACTGCATACTATGCGTATGCCTACGCATGGCTACGCTACGGAATTATCCTGTGAGGACACAGTGTCGATGCTAAAGATTTATTTATTGCCCAAAAGAAATGTCTACGAATAATATATCATATTAAACCAAGAGATAGCTGCAAACCTCACTTTATCAAGGAAAAATTCCTAACGTTACCCTCGATTTATATTCTAGAAATAGCCATATTTGTCAAAAAGAATATACAACTATTTAATTTTGATAAGAATGAGCGCCGCAAAACTAAATTAATTCTACCAGTTCCTAGACTAGAGATGTATAGAAATAGGCCAGAATACCGAAGCATCCAAATATATAATAATTTACCTGAACATATAAGATCCACAAAAACACTTTGCATATTTAAATTTAGACTTAAGTCATTACTTTTAGAGAAAAGTTATTATAATATTAAAGAGTTTATGGAAGATAAGCAGCTAAAATAAAGCACAAATGTTATGTAAGTATCTATGTATAAAATAATTTTATTAATGTTACTATATATTTCAAATTACTTTAATAATTATAAGTTAAATATATTATGTTATAAACAGTTGTAAGTATGTGTTGGTAGTAATAATGAATGTTTTGATATTGTTAATAGTAGTAGGCATTGCAATATAATGTTAACTTTTAAGTTAGAACCTAGTAATAAGTTTTAAATGTAATAATATTTGCTGCGCCCCAACGGGGTCATGTACTCTTAAGTTTTAGCCTAGCCTGTAACTGAGTGTACATTATGCAAAATAAATAAATAAATATACAGTGTTCTGTTGTTACTATTGATATTAAATTCAATGAACAAGCGAATTGATAGTTGATAATATAATATCGAATGCGATAATGGCTAAAACAATACCACACATTTTAATAATCATTCTTAATTTGTTCAGCACAATAAAAACAGAATAAGTTAAATAAAAATATGTTTACAAAGACGTACATAAAGTATTAAGAGTTTCAGTGATGTTTATAATTTTGAATTAAATTATGATTCGAATAAAAAATCGATATCGATTTATCACTTTTTTGTGTATAGTGTGGCAACATTGAGTTATGCCGGCCGGCTGTCAATTGTCAAATCACAACTAATCTACTTTTATATGGTTGTTATTTGCCTCAATAAGTTTCGGCGGGCACATCTATTTTGTGAACTACAATTATTATGTACCATCGGATTGTAGAATCTGTTATATACTAATTGTATATGATACAAATGATGTATAAGATCTTAAAATATTAAATTAAGATGATTGTAAAATAGTTGTGTTTGTGAAAATTAAAAACTATTTTATCTTAAAAACCCGATCTTTTTTTTAAACCAATTCCTTGACCAGTTCATTATTTAAATTGCATATTAGCCTATCCATATACTTTAAAATGTGTGCACTCGAGGCCGAGTGTCTATGGGTAGTGGGCATTTCCCTTTACATTATGCTTCTTATTGTCTCTCATTTTAATATTTAAAACACTGTCATCAGTACATACCTTCAGCAATGAGCACTTCTGGCTCGGCTTCTCTTGTTTCAGCTACAACTTCTGACACTGAACTAACGGAAGTTATGTCTCCACCTTCTACAGCTTCCGTTGACACTGAAGCAAGAGAAGTTATATCTGCTCTACGTGTGGCTAACCTAATCGTACTATTGCTGCTGCTATGTAGCAAGTTGAGATCTGAAACAATAATAAAATTCACCATACTATTTACAGAGATAATAACATAATGTGGCTTCCCGGTAGGGTAAAAAAAACGTAAGAAAAGAATTTTGTGGGCTTTTTTGTGGTGATTAACCTATAATTTAGCTTACCGAATTCGACCATAGACTCATAGCTGTCTGTGTGTCCAATGAGGAATGTTGACGGCATTGTGTTGAGAACCATAGGGTCCTCATCTGTAGGAAGTCTCGGCGGTGGCCCTCCTCCTGTCTGGCTCGTTTGCCTCCTTGACAGCATGAATTTTCTTTTAGCCACAGACTTACGATCCTGTCATGTCTAAAAATGAATTACGTAGTTAGCAAATACATTTGAACATGAAAATAATGAGTATATAGTTCACAAAATAAAGTATTATGTGGTTCAGCGTTTCCAGTAAACCAACCCTCTAGTGAGGCCACATGCGCGTTGCCGCTTCGTTGCTTCGTCGCACCGCTATGATTTCGACACAATGTGTGCTACACGGCCAATGCGGTGCCCCAACGCAACGCAACTTGCTACAATGTCGCAGCGGTGATGTATGTGTCAGTAAAACAACATTGCGCTGCGATGCCACTCCGGCATTGCATTGATTTTGACATAATTGAATTGTCTCGACGCTTAGGTGCGATGCCAGTTATCACCGATAGCTAGTTTTCCACCGTCTCGAGAGTTAGCCCATGGTAAAACTAGTCTTAAACTAATCATCAAAACACATCATATCGAACCATTCAGATTTGGTTCGGTTATAACAGGCATTTTGGACCATTTTCGCACCCTCTTCCACAAATGATCTGCCGTATAAACCACATGGGGGTACCTAGGCAATTTCCGTCAGTAGTTCCGCTAAACATTATTGATACTGCATTTTTGGTAGCATTAATGTCCCTTTGAGGGTACTTTGTCTCTCTTTTACAAATATATTGTTAGATTCGGGGTCGTCGCTTAAATTTGTTTCATCGAAATTGAGAATATTGCTGGCGGAAATATCTTTAAGAGAATTTTCAAGATTCTTGTACTATTAATTCAATTCCACAACTGTTTACGTAGCACAACTTCTTTTTATTTTTTGTGTTGCCCTTGGCGAAAACATGTGGCGTTGTAAGAAAGCACGACCCAGCGTACACCTGGCATTTTCCTTCAATTTTTTTTTCTGCTTTTTATTATGTAGTTGTAGAATCCACTGATTCTGACCGCACTGTGTCACCATCTGCTCTGGGCAGAATCATAGAAAACCATTATACCTTCAAAACTCCTGCACCGATAGCAGATGATGAACAAGAGACTCAAAATCCCATTGGGTTCTTAACTACTGATACAAGCAATAGTAAACAAATTATGAATTAGAATATAACTGCAGCATCTAATGTGACTCTAATAGATATTTGGCTATCACCTTAAATGGAACCTAACAGCCACCCGGAGATGTAAAACACAGAAAGCGCCAAATACAACAAAGCACAAAAAACAAAAAGCACAAGCACTCCAATAAAAGACCAGCAAAGGGAAAAAAGGCTAAAAAACGAGATTAAAAAAAGATTGATGCAGCGAAAAGGAAATTTAAAGGGTTCTTTTTTTGTATTTTTTTTTATTTCGCCCCCACCCCGCCCTTCGCCTGCCTCCCAAATCCTTTTCAAGCATAAAAATCTTCCACGCATCCCGATTCAGGACCCTTTCTGAGTGGACTTCGGCCCGCAAAGAAGTTGTCAGAATGGAGGAAGACCTCAAAAAGAAAAGGGAGAAAATCAAGGAATTGGAGAGAAATTACCCTTTCCTGAGAAACATCAAGGGAATGGTCTCCAAGAGGGACAAGAAGAAGCCTTTTTCAAAAGGAAGGGGAGAGGCCGGACCCTCCCTGGAGGGCGAGCCCAAGGCAAAGAAGAGAAAGGCGGCTGTTCCGGACCCCCCCCCCCCAAATGACTACTCGTTTCCCCTTGGGGAAGAAAGATATGGACCGTCTGTCCGCCGTCCCCTTATAGAGGTATGAGGAACAGGGTGTAAAGTTCACTCGTACTCTATAGAAAAGGGAGGATCCTCCGACCAGACGGGTGTTGTGTCTGGTGGGCAGCTGCCCGACGGTTGTTGTCGGGACGTTGTATATATGCTAGTCGCGCGGTAAACTGCTTGCGCGATGCAGAATTTGCGTGACGTCAGTATGACGTATAGCTCGCATGTGGCGATGTTGATACCGCTACACCCTCCCCTGAGCACCAGGAGACTCTCTTCAGCATCGGAGAAGGGTGACATGTTTATTAAAACTCTCACGGAATAAATAAGAATCCCGCAGTTTAAGGCCCAAGTGGAAAGGGCCCTTAGAGAGGAAGAGATGGCCGCCAGAGAGGCCCGAAGTCCCTCGAAGGGAAGCTCCATAGCGGATCCGGAAATGTCCCAGTGAGGGACTTTTTTTGATTTCAATAAATGGTGATTGTTTCTGATTCTTGTTTCAATTTTTCCTCCTACGAGGAGCCGGTCTTGTCATTGATTGAAGTTGATCTCATTAATTTAGTCCCTACCCGCTTTGCCTACTTGCCTACGGGATTCGGGTAATTATAATGGTAAAGTTTTTTTATTTTTTTTATTCATAATTAGCTGTGACCCCCGGTTTCACCCGCATAAGTCTGGATCCCGTGGGAATATCGGGATAATTTGTACATGTCCTGTGTTTGACTGTGTGAACGTTAACTATTTCCTATTCCAGTTTCGTCATAAACTCCGAGTCCTGCTGTGTCAAAGGTTGAGTAGCATTTGTCAATATTCGACTATGGGCGTGCATTTTGGAAAAATCAACATATTCCAGACCAAACGGAAATAAACCTCCAGCCCGAAAACCATTTTGTATGCTTTCTGGTGAGAGTTCTTCTAGAGCAGGGGCTCCTACACTTTAAAGATAACGGAACACCAACCAAATACCTTTTATTTTATGGAACCCCATACCAAATGATTATAAATCACACTGAAATTTATATAAGAACATCTTTTTTAAGAAATATGTAATATAATTGAAATGACAAACTAGGCAAAAGGAGTATTTAAGGATCGTAGCAGGTGGCGTTCTGTAGTTTCTGCCTACCCCCATGGGAAGAAAGCGTGAGTTTATGTATATTTGTATATTGTTGCTTATGCCAGACAGATTTGGGCTTGATCCAAATTGAGGTTTTGACACTTCTGGACACTGAAATGGGCATAAACAGAGAATGTCTCATTGCAGTTGTATTAAATTGAAACACATTATCCTTAACTTAAAGTTTTAATTTGAAGAATGAAATTGTTTTACTGTTTTGTGAATAATTGTTTTATAGTTCGGTATTATGTCTGACAATTGTATGCGTATATCTGGGGTAGCATCCAATCTTGACCTGTATTTGTTTCTTTTATAAACGTAGGCTGAAAAGCCTGCTTCACAACGATACGTTGTGACGAATGGGAGCAATGTTAAGATAGCCTTATTTGGCTATTTCAGGGTATTCACTCCTAACACCAACCCAATTCAGAGATACAGATTCAAATGTGTGTTTTAATATGGATGAACTTTGAAGATCTATGAATTCTTCATAATCCAGGACGGTCAGCACCGCTGGTTGACTTTTTATAATAAATGGATTTTGTACCCATTCAATATCAATATAATTTTCAGGAAAGTAATCGGACAAAGATTTCAGGAGATTTACCAAATGTTCAGTTATAATAGTTTTAATTTAATTTGGTAATGCCAACGCGTTTTCTTGTAGAAAGTTATACTCAAGCAGAAAACATTCACTGTTGTCCTTTTCCACACAGGCAATCCAGAAATTTAATTTTCTTTTAAAAGCTGTTAATTTATCTCTCGCCATAAATGTAGTTGATCATTTTTATTAATATTATGTAAGAATATCAAAATATTGTAATTTGTTCATATTAGGTCTTTACCTATGAAATTGCCGTTCTGCAGTACTGGCCATTTCAAATCAAAATAATTTTTGTTTGGCTAAGAATTCTAATTTCAAATTAATTTTATTTTAAAAACATGGATTTTTTTTTCTAAAAGTAGTCATTTCTTTATTGATTAGTGTTACATTTTCATCGCATTTCAATCTTTTTCGTCATCATGGATACGTTAAAAATTCGAGTAATTATGGAATATGAGTACCGTCGTGGCAGCAACGCGGCACAAGCGGCACGCAACATCAACGACGTTTACGGAGCTAACACTACAAACCAACGCACCACCTGTTATTGGTTTGCTCGCTTCCGTTCTGGAAATTTCGACCTGAAAAATGAACCTCGCGGTCGTCCGAAGACTTTGGTCGACAATGACGAATTAAAGGCGATTGTGGAAGCTGATGATACACAATCTACGGCTGAATTAGCAGCAGCTTTCGACGTTAGCGTCAAAACAATATTGGTCCATTTGCGTCAAATTGGCAAGGTAAAAAAGCTTGACAAATGGGTGCCCCACGAACTCAATGATCGCCAGCGCGAAGTACGCGTCGAGACGTGCCTTGCACTGCTCAACAGACATACAAATGAAGGAATTTTGAACCGCATTGTTACCTGCGATGAAAAATGGATTCTGTTTGATAACCGTAAGCGCTCAGCAAGTTGGTTGGATCCTGGTTCAGCACCTAAACAATGCCCTAAACGAAAACTTACCCCTAGAAAAGTGATGGTCACTGTTTGGTGGTCTAGCGCCGGTGTGATTCATCACAGCTTCTTACCAAACGGGGTGAGCATTACTGCAGATGTGTACTGTGAAGAACTGAACACAATGATGGAGAAGCTGGCGCATCTCCAACCAGCATTGGTCAATCGCTCGTCTCCGCTGCTCCTGCACGACAACGCGCGACCTCATACTGCACAGCAGACGGTCTCCAAGTTGCAAGAACTGGGGTTGGAAGCTCTCCGTCATCCGCCCTACTCACCAGACCTTGCGCCTACAGACTACTACTTTTTCCAGAATTTGGATAACTTCTTGGCGGGAAAAAAATTTAATACCCGAGAGGCAGTACAAAATGCCTTTGAAGAATTTGTTGCCTCCCGTCCAGCTGATTTCTTTAAGAAGGGCATCAATAAACTGCCACTGCGATGGCAAAGATGCATTGATTGCATGGGTGATTACTTCGATTAATACAAATAAAAAATTCATGAAAAAAAATCGTTTAAATTTTTTCATACAAAACGGCAATTTCATAGGTAAAGACCTATTATATGCTACAAGCGCGCGTAGCGCGTTCGTGTAGTGTAACCATGTATGGAATGTGAGATTTTCAATAAACCTGATGTAAGTCTGTTGCTCGAAAGTACACGGTCTTTTTATGAACAATTTTCCCTGCAAAAGTGTAGTTATTTCATTGACCTTTCCAAAAATTTCGGCAAGGTAAGTTAATCTTATGAGCCATTGTTCATCATGCAAAACACTAAAAATATTAGAGGCCTCAAACTTCATTTGCCTCATTGCGAAAACCTTTAGCTCGTCATAAAGTTCATATAGCCTGGCTAGAACTTTGCCTCTTGAAAGCCATCGGATTTCGGTATGCAAGAGGAGTGATTCGTATTGACTTCCCATTTCTTTATAAACCTTTTTGAACAATCTTGACTGGAGGGGATGAATTACGTAATTGACGATCTTAACAGCTTCATCAAGGACTTTCTTTAAATCAGTTGGCATTTTTTTTACTACAAGCGCATAGCGATGCAAAATGCAGTGACTGCTTTTACATCCCGGTGCAATGAGTTTTATTTTTGATACAGTGCCTTTTATCTTTCCTACCATTACTGCAGCCCCGTGGGTATATAAGTCAATATTTAGTGAATTTCGTCGGATAATTTGTGAATTATATCGGAAATAGGGTCGTTTGCGTATTGCACTGCTGCAACCTTCTTAGCGGCGTCTTCTCCAAGTATGCAGCTGACTGTTTCTGACATGCATGGTTTAATTAAGTTCTCTGCAATTGTATGTGGTTTACCAGACCAGGCTATCCTGTAACTTAGGCGGAATGATGCTTCAGTAGCACTTTCATTATCAGTTTTTGCAAACTTATGCAAATGTGTCATACGTCTTTTTGTGTCTTTGAAAAAAACTGATATATTTGTCCTTCAGATTTTCATTGTTAGAATCAATTTGTTTTTTTAATGAGGCATGATCCATCTGGTTCCTCAGAATTCCCAACAGGTATAAATCCAAAAGACAAATAAGAGTCGTCATATCTTCTTTTTTTGAAGATTTAGCTCCTTCATTTTCTCTTCTATATCTAGTCGATTTTAATGCCGTGTTTTCAGCACCCTAGAAATAATTTATTAAAAAATACGAAAAATCTTTTTCCCCGACCCATTACTTTTAATATTCCTAGGAACGAGGAAAGGAAGTAATAAATGGCATATTTATCAAATCATTGGCCAATTCAAACAATTTTTTATTAATATTTGATGGAAAAAGCTTGTGAGTTAGCTTCTTATGCCTCTACGGGTGATGGTGGTAATTAATACAAGTTGTTACACGTATATTAGATATGACTTTTATTTTACCAATTGTTACCACGACCTATTTAGTCCGGGGCGGGAGGCTAACTGCCTTATGCGCGCTACACACCTTCAGTTTTATCTCTGCGATTTATCTGTACAGTTAAACTGTACAGATAAATAGCACTATTCGCTCACGCACTATTGTGTCTATTTCGCTCTTAGTGTATTCATGTTTTAATTATTTTACACGATATTGTATTTCCAAACTATCAGTTTTCACATTGTAGATCAACCCTAATGTTTTAACATACTAACAGTTTTTATCGAAATCCTTTTTAACTAATTGATCTAAATTAATAGGAATGTCCTTTAGTAAGCTAATAGAATTTGAACACCTTTTATGTAATGCGAAACTACCCATGATTAATAAATTACATTAAGTTAAAAGAGTATTAACAACTCTATATACTTCCAAGTCGATTGGTGGCGTCCGGTCTAAACCAAGTGCAAAGGGCAACTGATAGAAATCCGACGCCTGACGAAACACGAAGTTTGCCGAGGGACATTAAGAAAATAGTTGTTCTTTATATGTAGCTTTTTTTAATCTGTTAAAATTTCAAGTCGTTTCATCGGTCTCAAAAATGCAACGTCTAGCGGTCGAATTAGGTGTGTAGCATTTTTTGGAAGAAAAGCAAATCTGATGTTATGACTTTGACATAATTGAATTGTCTCGACGCTTAGGTGCGATGCCAGTTATCACCGATAGCTAGTTTTCCACCGTCTCGAGAGTTAGCCCATGGTAAAACTATAGTCTTAAACTAATCATCAAAACACATCATATCGAACCATTTAGATTTGGTTCGGTTATAACAGGCATTTTTGGACCATTTTCGCACCATCTTCCACAAATGATCTGCCGTATAAACCACATAGGGGTACCTAGGCAATTTCCGTCAGTAGTTCCGCTAAACATTATTGATACTGCACTTTTGTTAGCATTAATGTCCCTTTGAGGGTGTTTTGTCTCTCTTTTACAATTTTTTTTTTTTTAAATCCGGGTTCGTCGCTTAAATTTGTTTCATCGACATGGAGAATATTGCTGGCGGAAACACCTTTAAGAGAATTTTCAAGAT
This sequence comes from Griposia aprilina, assembly GCA_916610205.1. NCBI lineage: Eukaryota > Metazoa > Arthropoda > Insecta > Lepidoptera > Noctuidae > Griposia > Griposia aprilina. The sequence goes on along the minus strand of OU744285.1, from coordinate 3,487,291 downwards.
TCTTGTACTATTAATTCAATTCCTCAACTGTTTACGTAGCACAACTTATTTTTATTTTTAGTGTTGCCCTTTGCGAAAACATGTGGCGGTGTAAGAAAGCATGAGCCCAGCGTTCACCTGGCATTTTCCTATATATTTTTTTTCCGCTTTTTACTATGTAGTTGTAAGATACTCGTAGTGAGAGGACAGCCAAATTCAGCTGGAAGATTTACTAAGTCTGCGATGTTGGCTTCTTCTTCAGTTAAAAACTGAGTAGGTTGAGGTGGGTTATCTTTAACTATTTAGTTAAAGATAAAAGATAAAGATAATTTATTTGCCAAACATGCGTTTACATAAACTGATTTAATCAGACATGCAAGAATTAGATGTTGTTGTTGTTGTTGTTGTTGTGTGGTGTTGTGTTGTGTTTGTTATGTATATTTTAGGATTTGTTGACAAAGGTCCGACGCAGGATCCCTAACTGCTTTTCCGCTTCGTAAGATGAAATAACTTTATTTCGCATGAGATCTGCAGCAACTTCTAACATTTCCTCTGAGTAATCAGCATAACTACGAGCTCCTGGTTTTCTCCTGCTTCTCTTTTTGTTGTTTCCCATTTTTCATATAACTGCAACAAAATTGAGACTTACTTAAATACAACCCACAATTCTAAATCACACCTGTATTCCCCGAAGGGTTAGGCAGAGGTGTATAGTACACCCACATTCCAATAATTATGTTTTTTAAGTCCTATGTAATAGAGGGCGAGCCTATTACCAGCTTAGTCGCTGCACTCTTAACCGAGGGGTCGTTGTGGTAAGTCGGTAGCGTATTGCCATATATCGGACACAGTTCCAGACTCCGGGCTGTTACTTAGAACTTACTTCGACACGCTTTGTCAAAATCACAACGTCAGTCATGAAATCATTAATGATTTGTATTGTGTTTGAACGTCGGGGAGGCAGTTAAAAAAATACAGATTGATTGAAATCATATTAAACGATATATCATTAATAAAATCCGAATAGTGACAACCCTAGACCCAGACAAAGCTGTGTCACTCAAGTTTTCAAAACAGTGCACAACATTACCTACTAAGTTACTTTGATGGAATCGTGTCCTTTGCATAAAAATATCAAACAATACGGAAAATATACAGTATTTTTTTATCTTAGGATGTTATTTCTGGTCAAGGATGGTTTCTAGTGGTTTTCATGGGTTTAAAAACTTCCTATTTTTCACCGTAGAAAGCCTTAATTTCGCCGCAAACTGACATTTTTGATTCTTTAATTTCGCCTTTTGGTTTAAAAAATTGCTTTGTCTAGTAATATGTAGTCAATAGTTTTCGTAATTAGTCGATATTTGTTTGTTTAGAACATTTCAACCCTTTTTCCTGAATTATTAACTGTAGTTCTTTATTGCATTGGTAAATATAGGTTCTTTTTCCAGACTTTTTAAGTAACTTTTTTAAAACGGATATTTTCTTTAACTGAAATAGGTATGTAAACACGTACGTACGTATGTGTGTATGTGTGTGTGTGTGTGTGTATGTAGGTATCTAAGCAATTATCATTTGTTTTTAAATATCGCATTAGAGCATTTACTCGTACTGAAAATTGTCGGACAACAACTACCGTGTATTTTTGAAACAAATCTAAGCGCTGTTGAAATGTGAGCTGACCTCCTTTGCTTGTATTCCTGTTATCTGCTATGAGCAATGCTTTAATCATATCAGGCCACTGCAGATCGTTGCAAAAAAATGTCAAGAACCATGTAGCCAATATTCTCACCATCGCAATAAGTTCTGAACAACATCTCTGCCAATACATAGCTGATCCTCTAATATTTCGCATTTTTGCTCATGAAATACATTTTTACCATTAGGAAACAGCAAATACCAGGCAAGCTCTTCTATTCAAAGTCAAAGTCAAAGTCAAATCGTTTATTTCAAATAGGCACATAAAATGGCACTTTTGAACGTCAAAATTTACAAAAAATAGAACTGATTCTAGTTGCCCCTTCCAAAAGGTAGTTTCGTATGGAGAAGAATGGGCAAGAAACTCCACCGTTACTCTTTTAAAAATGTTTTACAATATTATGTATATAATAATTATATGTGAAGACGATGCACCTAGAATAAAATTACTATACCACAATAGGTAAAAATAATTAAATATAACGCATGACAGGTAAATTAATTATGAGATAGATACATGGTGCTCACATATTTACAAATATTGAGAAGTAAATGATTTTTCAAAAAAAAAAAAAAAACAAGTAATAATTTTGTGTGTGAGTTAAAGTAGTTACATAATGTAAAAAACAATGTCATAAAAATTATAAATTATACAATTAAATTAGCAACCAGTTTGATTTTGTCTAGACTCTAGATTGTCCTATGGAGCAAGACCAGCATGTTTCCAAGCATTCTTATCTAGGATATAATCCTCTAATTTGTAATATGCATGTTTACAAAGTAATATGAGTTTTAAATTTTCTTTCATTTAATTGCAATATATCACAAGGTATTTTGTTGTAACATTTAACACAGTACACCATAAAAGATGTATGCACTTTAGATAATCTAAAAAATGGTTGATCTATTTTATCTTTATTTCTAGTATTAAAATTATGTCTATCACTTATTTTATTAAAGAGATGTAGATTTTTTCTTACATACATAATATTTTCATAAATGAATTGACAAGGCACCGTCATAATATTAATCTTTTTAAATAGTTCCCTAAGAGATTCGCAACGACGTAGATTGTAAATGGCCCTGACAGCTCTCTTTTGCAAAATGAAAATGGATTCAATGTCAGCAGCCCGACCCCACAGTAAAATGCCATATGACATAATGCTGTGGAAGTAGCTAAAATAGACCAGACGCGCGGTTTCTACATCTGTTAACTGTCTTATCTTCCTAACAGCATAAGCGGCCGAGCTTAACCGCCCCGCAAGAGATTTTATATGGGGTCCCCATTGTAATTTCTCGTCTAGCGTGATTCCCAGGAAAACCGTCTGATTAACAAATTCTAGTTTTTCTCCATTCAATATGATGTCACATTCGCAACTTCTAACATTTGGTAATTGAAATTTTCGACGCTCGCGTTCTAAATATAAGGGTGGTGCTGTTTTCCTCGTTATTTCTGCCAGTCTAAGTTGGTCAGATTCTAAGTTAGTATTAGATAATGCTGTAATACTCTCTACATTTGGTACTCTTTTGTATATATTATTCGTAATAAAACAAGCAAGCATGCTTCGGCATGCTTGTTGTTTCGATAGTCTTTGTCTCGAGTATTGATCGGTGCTCGTCAATAGTTGGTGCATTTTCTGGACCCTCCTGTCGATTAGGGATTCATGGTATATGTTTATCCAGAAGGGCATTCATTTCTGGCATAACTGTCAGTGACGTTAAAGAATATACATTTAATGCGTAGTAACGGTTCACGGTATCTTTGACAAACACATTTCTGCATAATATAAGCATGTAGTTTATCAACATTAATGCCAAATGTATTAAGTATATGCTACCTCACGTTAGACAGGTGAAAACTAAGGTATTGATGAAGGGCGAAGAATTGAATCCTGAAGATAGTACAGTATTCTTGGGCTTAACTTTGGATGCTAAGCTTCAGTGAGGCCCACATAAAGATAAATTGTCAAAAAAGCTAAGCCTGCAGCATACGCTGTAAGCAAAATTCGTAATTTAACTGACTTACAGCCACACTCAGAAAGGTTCATTAAATTAGTCCTAATGATTACTTAACTAATGAACATTAAATCCGTTGATGAACGGTACATCCCAGAAACATAATATAAGGGTTCATTAGCTAATGACAGGTTTAAGTATCCGTAGGGCGAAGCATCACCAAAAAATCTTATCGATTGCTTATCGATAAATCCTTGGTGTAGCCATACTTAAAAACTGTTGATATTAAATAACAAAAAAGTTTATTTATACACGTTGAAAACTATTATACAAAGTAATTTATAGACAATTAGTTCTTTTACTGTAAGTTTTTACTAAAATGCAAAGCGAAACAGCAATTTTCATTGAAATAAGATAAAGCGATTGCGATCTTTTTACTATGGCATCACTGGTAACTGTCAACAGTCAATGTCAAATCAGCGAATAATTAGCTGTTTTGTTTATGCATTTTGTTTGTTTGTGTTCATTCACTGGGCGAGAAAGTTTTGTGTTGTGAATTTTAATTACATCGGTATTAATTTACATTATGGTAAGTGTGGTATATAAATACTTTCAGTGAAAATGTGGTAAGAATTAAACGACACACCTTGTGTAATCGAAGAACTTCCATTCATATTTCTGTTTCAATTTAGGAGGATCTACAAACAAAAACACCACGCAAAAGAGTGACCAATTTCACTACTGATGAAAAGGCGATATTGGCACAGTTAATTAAAAAGAGACCAATCGTGGAATCGAAAATTACAGATGGCAAGTCGATCGCCAAGAAACTAGCAGCATGGGATTTAATTACACAAGAGTTTAACTGCAACGCCAACGTAAACAAGGTAGGATAGTCCACTGCTATTGATAAAATATATTCAGTGTTATGAATTATTTGCTAAAAGGAAAGCATATTAAGCCATTGGTATAGTATTACCCAGTAACTGGGTTGTGGAGGTCAGATAGGCAGTCGCTCCATGTAAAATATGGTATTTAGCTGCATCCGGTGAGACTGGAGGCCGACCTTAACATAGTTGGTAATAAGGCTAGGAAGATGATGATGATGAATGATTTGCTAATACTTTTCATACTGTTTATTTCAGCGTGAGACTGTAACTTTAAAAAGGGCATGGGACAATATGAAAGCTATCACACGTAAAACTCGGGCTGTGGAAAGAGGTAATTTGCTAAGAACTGGAGGTGGACCACTTGCACCGTCTGCACCACCACAACATGAAGCCATAATAAGTATGGTTGAAGAGGTTAGTATCATAATATTCTCTGAATTGTTCAGTAACCTCAATGTCTGTGGCTCAATTGTCTCAATTTAATTATATTCTGCTATTTTAATTATTGTGTACAAAAATTATAAACTTACGAATTTATTAAATATTATCTAATTATTATGTCAATACTATCTTGTAATTTACAATTTTTGTTTATCAGGCTGCACCCGTGATGATTTGCGAAACCAAAAATGCATTTGATAGTGATGGCACCATTTTAGATGCAATTGGTATCAGCCAAGGACTGGACATTTCACAAAATAACACGCAAACTGTCCCTTCTGTATTGATTGACACCTTAGGTATGTAATTGTGTAACTGAAATATTTTGTTCACGCATATAAAAAATATATGCTTCATGTCCAAGAAGTTTACTAATCAAGTTTTTTTTTCCAGATATATTACATGTAGAGCAAAAAACCAATGGAAACACTTTGGAAGTCCTGGACAATTATGAAAAGAACGGCCCCCAAATTGAAGGTATAAAAAATAGCACACGTATTATACATACCATTAAAGATCTATTACAAAATTATTTTAATAGCTTTATACCAAAACCTTTTATTTATATTTTAGATTGCACTTTTAAAAATTCAGTGATCAAGCCCAGAGATCAAGTGCGTAGACCTACAGACTACATTCGTCGGGAAGCAGTAATGCGAATCAATTTTTTTGAAAATAAGAAAAAGATGGAAATGCAAATATTGAAAACACGGGTACGTACCTAACTAACTATGAATTCCATCAACCTTTGTAATGGTTTTTTACTATGTTTATTGCATAACATGTATCCATTTTTATTTACAGCTGGAAGTCGACAAATAAAAAAAAAGCAGCATTATTAGAAGAAGAGCGAAACAAAACATTGCTAGAAAAGGCTAAGATAGAATTAGAGGAACTTAAAAAAGCAATTGCAAAACATACAAAAAGCATCAAATCAGTTAGGATGATTATTGACCTGTCAATAGTCATCCTAACTGATTTGGTGCTTAATGGTAAAACTATAGGGTTTAAAATAAAAGTATTCTTATTTGCAATTTTATGGTTTTTTATTTATAAAGTTACCAATATTTAAGAAAAAATCCTTTCAACCAAAGCTTGTCGCACTGTAAAACCATTGCTGTTGGAGTTTTCAGTAATTTGTGCCACATCAACACTGTTCAATGTTACCTTTGGACGTTGACTCAGCACTCGGCCCGGCTCACGCGCGGCCCAGTTAAAATATTGATTTGGTTGCATCTCACACGTATGGAACACAAAGATTTTATGTAATAGTGTGTGTCAAGAAATTGTAGTATATAAGCTGTAACATATTGTTAATAAACCAGATTTGAATTTTATATTCTTGTCTCATTACCCCTCACTGTGGCCAAGACACCTTTAGCCATCTCTGATCAGTCTCGTGAGTCTGCGGGGCTGGCAGTGAGTGTACCCTTCCCGAACCTGGAATTCCTGTCTACTATCCGTCTGTAACCATAGGTCGCATGGTGCAGACATCCTGAACTTATTTATATATTTATCTATCACACTAGGTATATGATAGGTTAGGGCTGTAGGGCTTATAGGACTTAGAGTCGTAGGGACTGTTAGGCTTGTAGGTCTTAGCAACTTCCTGAACTTATCATATATTTTACATGTATTGTCACACCCTTGACAGTATTGCGACCTTACGTGACGTTTGTTGAGGGTGGATGTACATTTTGGTCCTTCGAGCATTTGAATCACGCGGTCCCCTTGCCCACTGTAGGGATTGATTTTGACAGACTGACACTTCAGAGAACTAGGGGCTGGTGTACTCAACAAAGCATCAGTTTTTCAGTAATCTGAAGTACATTGTACTAGGGTATTCTGTCGGAAAGCCTCTCGTTACGGATCGGTCACTGGCCTCCCACAAGCGGGTTTAACCAGTTGATTGAGAAGTCGCACAGATATAACAAGAGCGCAGATACCACTAGTACAGACTTAACTACTAGGGTAGGGCCGTTAGGGAAGAAGAAAGAAAAACACTATGGAGATACAAGAAGTTAACGAACTAATCAAGAGCCAGGAGGCGGATTACAACGAGATCAGAAGGGTATTAGCAAACATTAAAAAGGACTCGCCTACAAGGAAAACAGAAAAATACATCAACGAAAGGAAAATAACGTTTGACCACGTGTTTCAGCGAGTTCAAGAAAACCACTTAAGACTACAAGAACAGGAGGTGCTGTCGACTCATAAATATATTACTACAAACTACTTTGGCAGCATAAGAAAATGTTACGACGAAGGAATCGACTACCTTAAAAAGTGCGAAGGAAGACTACAACATGTACAAAGTGTTTATGAACCACGACTTTTAGATGAACACGAGGACAAAGACGGTCAGTAGCCCAAAACTATTTATACAACAATTCCGAATGTCGCAGATATCAAAAAAAATATCTCAGGCTAAGGAATCCATTACTCAAGACAAGCCAATATGGCACTTACAAACAATATTACGAGTACAAACTTTACAAAAACAATGGTTAGAAATCGAAGAAACGCACATCGGACTACTGATGGCCGAAAGTACATTGGACAATAGCTACATCAGAGATAATTGTTTCGAAAATACACAGAAAGATTATGATATTACTACGGAGTTATTGGAAGAAAGAATCTTCCAGAACTCGAATGAAAAAGGTGTTTCGTCAAAATCCTCAGGGAAACTTCCACGAATAAATATTCCCATATTCGCGGGGGACTATGACTCTTGGAACACATTTCAAGATTTATTTAGAAAAATAATTCACGAAGATAAATCAATTTCTTCTACAGAAAAAATTCAGTATCTTAAAACACACGTAAAAGGCGACGCAGCAAGATTAATACGTCACCTAACAATAAGCGAAATAAATTATGAAACAGCTTGGAAATTGCTTACGCAGAGATATGAAGACGAGCGCATGATTGCCACTAAGTTTATTGACAAGTTATTAGATTTACCTAAAATGCAACGAGCAAACGCGGCACAATTACGAGACATGCATGACACTATAAATGAATGTCTTGAGGCACTAAAAAATCAACGAATAAACACATCCTCTTGGGGCCCACTATTGATAAGAATAATCAGTAGAAAATGGGACGAAGAAACAAATACGAAGTATGAAGACCAACTGCAAAACCGAAATAAAATACAATCCTTTGACGAGATGATGAAATTCATGGAGAATCGTTTCAATTGCCTGAAGTCTTTTGACGGGTCTACGCAATACACTAACAGTCAACTATCACGTAATCAACAAACATCAGAAAAATATAAACGCTGTTGGTATTGTCAAAAGAATGATCATATTATTCATTATTGCCCTAGTTTCAAGGCATTAAGCGTTAACGACAGATACAAGGCCGTCGCGCAAAAAATAATGTGCAAACGTTGCTTAAATCATGACGATCAGAGAAATTGTGTGAGTACAGTTCATAAACAATGTGAAATTTGTCAACATAAGGGTCATAACGCATTATTGCATCAATATAAGCCGTTTCAAAATAATGATAACGCTAAAAAGTACATACCAAGAAATACAGGGACAGAGAGGTCTCACAATATAGCGACATCAAACTTATCAGCAACTAACTCCGATGCTAAAAATACAACTTTACTAGCTACTGCCATAGTAAGAACCACTTCGTATGATGGGATGCCGCAGTTGTTGAGAGTATTATGTGATCAAGGATCAGAAGCGTCATTTTGCACCGAAGAAGTAGCACAATTATTGTCTTACCCACGACAAAAAATCCAAGCCGAAATAAAAGGTATCCGAGATGAAAAACCAAAAACTTCAAATTATGTAATCAACATTACCTTACAACCAAGACACTCTAGCGATTACAAACTGCCAGTAACGCTAATAGTACTACCGAAACTAACAAGTTCATTACCAAGGAATGATTTACAAAAATTACAAGAAAAACACTTGGATAATGCAATTATAGCAGACCCAACTTATTATAAAAAGGGGCCAGTTGACATAATACTAGGTGCCCAAGAATATAGCAGAATATTATTACAGGGTTTCGAAAGACTACAGGACGGAATAATCGCCCAAAACACAGAACTTGGGTGGATTTTATCCGGGTTTTATCCCAATGATACGAAGAATGGAGTTAAAATCCTGAGTATGGTGGCTTGCACCGAAGATGTACGACAACTTACAAAATTTTGGGAATTAGAAGAAATTCCACAAAACTACAAACTTACAAATGATGACCAGACCTGTGAAAACTACTACAAAGAAACAACAATAAGAAACTCAGACGGGACGTACACGGTACGACTTCCTTTTAAGGATTCGAACGTAAACTTAAACTTAAACGGCGAAGCACGCAGAAAAGCCGCTGCACGACTATTACAACTAGAACGACAGTTCCCAAAAAACGGAAATTTGCGACAGCAATACATTGAGTTTATGAATGAATACTTACACATGGGTCATATGAGAAAAGTAGATACAAAGAACTACAACTTAGGAAAATACTACATACCGCATCAGGCAGTAATTAAGGAAGACTCACTCACTACAAAATTACGCGTGGTTTTTGATGCAAGCAGTAAAAGCAGCACAAAAATAAGACTTAATAACAACATGTATAAAGGTCACGATTACAACAAGACTTATCCACTATACTACTACGATGGCGAAAACATAAGTTTGCTTTTATGGCGGATATAATGAAAATGTACCGTTTTATAAAAATTAATGAATTAGACGTCGCACATCAAAGAATATTATGGAGATTTTCTACCAAACACGCAATTAGTGAATATGAACTTACAACAGTTACCTACGGCACAACTAGCGCCCCCTATCTGGCGGTACGAACATTGCAACAGCTTGCTATAGACGAACAAAACAATTACCCAATCGCGAGTCAAGCTACATTACAAGATTTCTACGTGGATGATATTTTATCTGGAGAGTCCCAGGAAAGTCCAGCTAAAGTATTGCAGAGTCAGCTAATATCCATGTTAAACAAAGGTGGTTTTAAACTACGAAAATGGTCGTCAAATAGTACAGAGCTGCTGGAAAATATACCAGCGGAAGATAAAGACGATCAACTGCTCAAACTACCTTTAGACGAGTCCAGGAAGTCATTAGGCATAACATGGTCACCACGGGAAGACAGTTTTTATTTCCAAATAACTCTAACGGAAAATAAAACACCAACAAAAAGATGGATTATGTCAGAAGTTGCGAAAATATTCGACCCCCTGGGTTGGTTAGCACCAATTATAATTAAAATGAAGCTGCTTATACAAGAACTCTGGACGAACGACATAGGATGGGATCAACCTGTTGATCACGTACTCCAGAAAAAGTGGCTTGAATTACAAAACCAGCTCAAAAGTATAGAAAAAAATAAAGTTCCACGGTGGTGTCACATAACAGACAGCACAGAGATTGAGCTATATGGTTTCAGCGACGCTTCCGAAAAAGCTTACGGAGCAGTGGTATACAGCCGTGTAAAAATCAATAACATCTACTACATTACATTATTACAAGCAAAATCGAAAGTGGCACCAAAGAAACAAAAAACTACTCTACCTCGACTTGAGTTATGCGCTGCACTATTACTAGCCGGTTTGATGGAAAAAGTTAAGGAAGCGCTTAACTGCAAGAACATTACAACATTATCTTGTTGGACGGATTCTATGATTACCTTACGCTGGATAAGAGGCGAGCCTGAACGATGGCAAACGTTCGTAGCCAATAGGGTGTCACAAATTCAACAACTGTTACCGAACGCAGAATGGAACCATGTAATTTCGGCGGATAACCCGGCAGATGTCGTTTCAAGAGGTCTAGAGCCGGAAAAATTATTAAACTATTCTTCATGGTGGAACGGTCCACAATGGTTAAAAACCGATCAGATTCCTATTACGAGACGTATGCCGCAACCGAAAGAAGAAATCAAACTGTGTCATACAACTACAACTGAGATTCAGAAGAATGATCTCTGGAATAGATTTTCCAGTTCAGATAAAATGATAAGGGTGTTGTCTTACTGCTACAGATTTGCAAACAAACAAAGAACAAATAAACCAATTACTAGTATAGAACTGAAAATGACGACAAAACGAATACTTCTGAAACTACAACAACAAGAATTCGAAGATGAATTGAAAACGATACTAAGTGGACAACCATTGAACAAAAATAAAAAACTATCTACTTTAGATCCATTTATAGACGAGGATGGATTGCTAAGAGTTGGAGGAAGGTTACAAAACTCCGAATTGCCTTACAATCAAAAACATCCAATACTTTTACCATATAACCATCATGTAACGTCACTAATTATACAAGATGCACATTTAAAAACATTGCATGGAGGCAACAAATTGACTTTAGCTTATTTACGACAAACATACTGGATCATTAGTGGAAAAAGGAAGGTTAAGAGTATAATTAACAAATGTGTGAAGTGCATACGATACAAAGCAGACACAAACTCACAAAAAATGGGAATACTACCAAAAGCACGAGTAACGCAATCGTACCCATTCAGTTATACTGGAGTGGATTATGCGGGACCAATACATACAAGAACTATGAAAGGGAGAGGTCATAAGTCATACAAATCATACATTGCTGTTTTTGTATGTTTAGCAACAAAAGCAATACACCTAGAATTGGTGGGAGATCTAACAACAGACACATTTATCGCGGCGCTACGCAGATTTATGGCACGAAGAGGTCACGTTTCACACATGTATAGTGACAATGCAACAAACTTCGTAGGAGCAGCCAACTTCTTACATCAAGAAATATTACAAATCACGCAATCGCCGCAATTTCAAAACGCAATAACAAATATAGGAACCCAGTGGCATTTTATTCCGCCGGCATCACCACATTTCGGTGGCATCTGGGAAGCTGGCGTAAAGTCAGTGAAACATCATTTACGTCGAGTAGTCGGAGACTTGACACTAACATACGAGGAAATGACCACCTTCCTCCAACAAATTGAAGCCTGTCTGAACTCAAGACCATTATGTGCGCAAACCGAAGATGTTAATGACAACACAGTACTAACTCCAAGCCATTTTCTTATTGGCCGAGAAGCAGTAGGGATACCAGATCCGATAGAAAACATCAACACTGACCTACTAAACAGATGGAAACAGATTCGAAATTGAAAAATTATTTTTGGAACAGTTGGACAAAAGACCATCTACATCAACTTCAGCAAAGATACAAATGGAAACAAGTACATGAAAATGCTAAAATAGGAACTCTAGTACTAATAAAAGATGACAATATAAGTCCAAGCAAATGGCCGTTGGCAAAAATCACAGAAATTCACCCGGGCGATGATGGTGTAGTTAGAGTGGTAACTCTTAAAAAATCAACAGGCGCTTGTCAGAAAAGATCAATTAAAATACATTGATCCCGCTCCTTGTGAACGAAAACAAAGAAAATGGTACAACGAGCAAAGACAGACAAACGTTTACGCACTGTAACATATCAACAGCCACAATAAACAAAAAAGGTATACGATCACCGAAAAATTGGATAAAGGCTTTACTATTACATACAATAATTACATTATTAATTGGCACCGTGTCGAGTAAATACACATTAAAAAGAATAAATCCAGGACTATATGTTGAAAAAATAGGAACCACAACTATTAATCGAGGAACGTTTAGAATTGAAACAGATTACGAGAGACAAAACTTGGAACTAGACCAAAAAAGGATTGATAAAATTACATCACAATTTCAACAACTTTGCAAGGATACTCAAGACATGATGATGGAGACGCATTGCAATGAATTTTATCACCATTTAAACGAAGAACAATCAAAGTTTGAGAAAACAAAGGAATACCTAACAGAGAAAAAGAGTGTTAGGAAGAAACGAGGTTGTTGACGCTCGTGTTTGTGTTGATGTTGTGGAGCAGGTTCGCTGGCGGGATGTCGACTGGAGAGTGTTCGGTGGTAGCCGGAGGAGTAAATGAGAACGCAATTCTTCGGAGATTCTTCTGTTTATTTCCTTGATGTTACTGCTTACACTGCTGGATTCGGAGTGTCTAACCGCTTCTTTTTTTTTTTTTTTTTTTCCTATTGGGCAGCTCGTAGTTTTGACCACTAAGGTCCTGGCTACTTAACCGGGCAAACCTGTGGGTGCCTTAAGCTACTAACTTAAAGCCTCCAGCCAGGGGCGAACAATACTTAAATTTAAGTGACCGCACGCTAAGGGCACCCCCTGTGGGGTACGAACCTCGGCTTAGGGCGTCACTGAGGGGAGGGCAGCAAGATGGGACAGGCTGGATCTAAATTATATTATTATTATACTGGGGAATTTAAAGCTACAGGCTCAGCTACGGCGCGGGCTGGCGCGTCGTCGAGCAAGGGTCGGGGGGGGGGGGGACAATTACGTCGGGGGCGTCGCGTAGGACCTCGGCGGCGAGGTCGGAACGATGGCGGTCTGTGTTTGTGCACTGTACTGGTGGCCCTACTGCTCTCCTGGAGGAGGGTTATGGGGTCATCGGGGTCGGTCAGGGCATGCCTTGGACGGCGGGTACGACTAATGCGGGAGGGGGCATATCTGGCAGCCTCGACAACCAGAGGGTTGCGATGTGAGGCCGCGGAGTCGAAGAAGCGCTTGGAAATGCGCTTCATGAACTGACGGATAGTGGGGATTTTAAGGTCGAGATGGAGGATCTCGTTCCGAACGAACCAAGGGGAGCCGGTTGCCCTACGGAGGAACCGGTTTTGGAGGGTCTGCATCCTATGGATGTGGTGGGGTTTCGAGTGTGCGAAAACCACACTCGCGTAGGTCATGATGGGACGAATGCACGCTGTGTAAATGCGCAATTTGCACTTGAGTGACAATTTGCTGCGTGCATTCAATAGGAAGTGGAGTCTACCGAGAGCGAAAGCGGCGCGCGAACGCGCCTGCTTTATGTGCTCGCCGAAAGAGAGTCTGTGGTCCAGAGTGACACCCAAGTATTTGGCTCGCTTCTCCCAAGGGATAGGCTTGCCGAACATGGTGATCGGACGGGGGGGGGTGGGGTTGAGTCTCGGTTTCGAAAATAGAACCGCTTGACTCTTATCGGGATTGATGTCTAACCGCAGAAAATGCCCCTTTTTTATACGCAGCTCCGTAAGGTTCTGACCAATCAAGGCCCTACACTTTTGCACACGGCACTAACGCCCCGCCCCTTAACCAATCAGAGCGTAGGTGCCCTTTTGTATGGGAAACTTACTTTTGCTCTTTTCTGCGGTAGGACACTCTTTACAATATTTCCTTATATTTCTAACCTTAGAACTAATAAATCTTTATTATTTACACAAAAATCAGCCTTGAAATCCTTAATTAACACCTTAAAATAATGAAATTACCGAAACGGTTCTCGTTACGGTAAAGTTTCCTAGTACTTAAGCTTACATATTGAAATATGGTACAAGTGGCGCCGCTAGTGGCTGGAATGTACAACCTTAACATAAAATCTTAGAAAGAATACCAAGTTGAGAGGCAAGTTAATAATTAAAACTAATTAACTGAGAAATATTGGAAGAGATAAATAACAAATTAAATATCGTCGCTAACATTCTCCCCCACGGTGCGCAGCACTGCATCCTCCGGAAGCGACGATGGCGCAGGAACCAGCACGATGACTCGTCGAGTTGGGCGGCGAAGTATTCCTCCCGACGTCCGCACGTCCAGTACTCTGGTTCTGCCGTCTGGTCCAGGATATGTCTTGACTACTTCTCCGCGAGGCCATGAATTTCGTGGCAATGTAGCGTCTACGATTAGGACGATATCTCCTTTTCTTGGGTCTTTGGTCTCTTTGCCCTCGAGTTTTCTCGGCATTAAGAGTGGCAGGTACTCTTTGATCCACCTTTTCCAGAAGTGGTCTGCCAGTCTTTGGGTGGTTCTCCAATTCGCTTTCCCGATTAGTTCTGTGTCGTCGAATTCTCCCGGCGCCATTGCTCCACACGATCTCCCCAGTAGGAAATGGTTCGGCGTCAGACCCTCTTCATCTTCTGGATCCGCGCTGACCGATGTGAGAGGTCTGGAGTTGACGATGTGTTCGACCTCAGTTATTAGTGTATGGAGCACTTCTTCGGGTGGGCTTCTTTCGTTGAGGACCACTGCCAACGCCGTCTTGACTGTGCGCACGAGTCTCTCCCAGGCGCCTCCCATGTTTGGAGTTCCTGGGGGAATAAACTTCCACTTGATGCCCTTCTCTTGCGCGGCCTCTTCAAGCTCCCTTTTGGCTCCAATGAAGTTCGTCCCGTTGTCGCTGAATATGGTTTTTGGGGTTCCTCTTCTGGCTGCCATTCGTCTAAGTGCCATAATCATTGAGCTAGTGCTAAGAGAGGGTACTAGCTCTAGATGTACGGCCCTGGTTGTGAGACAGGTAAATAATGCCCCCCAGCGCTTCTCTGTTCTTCTCCCGATAGTGACTTGCATCGGCCCGAAGTAATCTACGGCCGTGCAAGAGAACGGGAACTGATGATGCTGTAGTCTCTCGCTCGGTAGGTCTCCCGTCGGGGGTATCTCTGGTAGGCTCTTCTTTGTCTTGCACCATTGACAGCTGTGTGCGACTGCCTTCAGAGTCGCTCTTAAACCCAGGATCCAATACTTTTGTCGAATCTCGTTCATTACTGTTGCAGTATTTCCATGAAGGAACTTCTTGTGGTAATGTTGTATAATGAGACGCGATATCTTCTGCTTTCCATCTAGGATGATGGGATTCATTTTCCTTTCGCTCTTGTCGTGGAACTTCATTGTCCTGCTTCTTAGCTTGATAATTCCGTCGTCCCCCACATAAACGTCGATCTTCTTGAGCCGACTTGCGCTTTCTAAGGGTTTTTCAGACTTCAAATTCTTTATATCTGACGCGAAACTATCATTTTGACTCATTTTCATCAATAACTCTTCGGCCGTCTTTAGGTGTTCTTCTTCCAGGGGTAGGTACTGCCGTTCGTTTTCCTTTCTGTTGGCTGATTGAGTTGAGGTTCGTGCGTCTTTCTTCTTGGTTTTACTTTGAGGTTTCCAGGACTCGTCGTTCCGGCGCGTGGCGGTGATGGTTGCTTTGCGGGCCTTCAGTAAATGGTGCGTGAAGGCAACCACTCTAGCTGTGGTGCGTAGTAGTCGTTCCCAGCTTGAAAACCTCTCTGGATCCAGAAGGACGTCCTCTGCAGCTTTTATCGCCATCACCTTTTGCTTGTTCTTCTCTTCTGGCATGATACCCTCTGGTTTGAAGTCGTGAAATGGCCACTCTTCTTCTGGTTGACGGAGAAATGACGGACCTTTAAACCACCTGGCGTTGTGATCGAACTCAATTGGGGTTCCCCTCGTAGCGTCGTCCGCTGGATTTGCTTTGGTCGGCACCCATCTCCAGTCTTCTGACTTGGAATTTTCTTCAATTTCTGCCAGTCGGTTGGCCACGAAAGTTTTGAACTTCCTTGGTTCTGACTTTATCCACTGCAGTACTGTGCTAGAGTCGGTCCAGTAGATTTTCTTTGATATTTCGAGCTCTGACTCTTCTTCGACCGTGGCAGCTAGTCTGCTGCCAAGCAACGCCGCTTGTAACTCCAGCCTCGGAATTGATACTGGTTTCGTCGGCGCCACCCTCGCTTTGCCGGCGATCATGGAGATATGGATTTTTCCTCCGGGCTCGACTGTCCTCCAGTAGACTACCGCTGCGTAGGCTTCTTCACTAGCGTCGGTAAATGTGTGCAGCTGTCCTTTTCTGCCGCGGGGTGAGACGCACCTTGGAATCTTCAATCTTTCTAATGCTGATACTTCTTCTAAGTATTTCATCCAGGCTTCTTTTTGTGGCTCGTTAATTACTTCGTCCCAGTCTATTTTCGTTCGCCAAATATCTTGAATTAGCTTTTTCCCTTGTATTAAGACTGGTGTTGCAAAACCCATTGGATCAAAGGTGGACATCACCGCGCTCGTGACCTCCCTCTTTGTTGGAGTTCTTCTACCATCTTGTAGGTCTTTTGACGTGTTGCGCAGCCCAACATTGAAGGCCAGTGTATCTTCTTTTACCAGCCATCTTAGCCCCAGAGTCTTTTCTTCTTTTGTCAGTTGCAGGGAATCTTCTTTATTTGTGTCTTCTACTTCTGATAGTACCCCCGAATTGTTACTGGCCCAACCCTTCAGATGAAAGTTTGCTCTTGCGTGAATATTTTTAACCTCTTTTGATATCCTCTTCGCTTCGGCTGTAGACGCGAAGCTCTGTAGATAGTCATCCATGTAATGATTTCTGTTGATTGCTTTCACTGCTGCGGGATGAGTCGACTTGAATTCTTCTGCGTTCTTGTTCATTACATATATCGCCGTTGCTGGTGATGACGCTGCGCCGAAAATGATTGACGACATTCTATACTCTTCAGGCTTGCCCGTTCTTCGGCTTCCGCGCCACAGGAACCTGAGACTGTCTCGGTCATCTTCTCTGACCTTAACGCGAAGAAACATATCTTGGATGTCAGCCATGACAGCCACAGGTCCTTCTCTGAAGCGTAGTAGCACGCCAAATAGTGATTGCAGAAGGTCAGGGCCCGAGAGTAAGGCGTCGTTGAGGCTCTTCCCTTCAAACTTGGCGGCTGCGTCGAACACTATTCTCAGCTTCTTCTTGATTGGATGCACGACGGCGAAGTGGGGTAAGTAAAATATTCTTCCTTTGTTTGAAGTTACTGGAGATTTCTCTGCATAGCCCTTTTCAATTAGAGTCTGGATCTGCTTTTCGTAGTGCTCTTTGGCTTCTTGGTCTTGATCCAATTTCTTTTCGATGTTGAATAGGCGTCGGACTGCTTGATTGTAGTTGTTGGGTAGAGTTTCGTCTTCTTTCTTCCACAGGAGTCCTGTTTCATATTGACCGCTTGCTAGCTTCTTCGTAGTTTTCTCGAGGGTTTCTATTGCTCTTCTATCGCTGTCGTTTGATGGTGACCGATTTTGGATCCCAAGAGATTCCAGCTGGAAGTGTTTTCGGACGATTTCTTCTACGCTTTCTTCGTCAGTGGTCGATCTGCCATAGTGAGTGAAGTTTACTAAGGCAGTCGCCCCTGTTTCGCATCCGTGTAGCACCCACCCTAGGTTGGTGAGCGAGGCTACTGGGTCGGATGGCTTGCCCTTCTTCAGTCTTCTTGTTACAATCAGACCCCAGTTGTCTTGGCCTATCAGCAGCTTGGGCCTTTCTGTGACGTAGAGGAGTTGATTTTCGATTGCCCTTAGATGCTGACAATTCTGCACGGTGTCCTTATTTATGCATTGTTCAGACAGCTTCAGGTCGTCGATGGTTCTTGCAGAGATAGTTCTTTTTTCTCTTCTATGAGCCCCTTTTATTTTAAACTCGATCTTCTGAGAACTATCTTTTCTTAACATCTTCCCGCCGACTGTTTCGATTGTGAGTTTTTCTTGCTTCCCTTTAACTCCAATCTTCTCAGCAACTGATGCGTCTAAGAGTGTGATGGTTGACCCCTCGTCCAACAATGCTAGTACGCGAACTTGGCCTTTTGGACCATAGAGGTCCACTGGGATGATCTTCAGGTATGCCTTCTCTTCTCCTTTTGCGTTATGGATTGAGGCGACCTTTTCTTCTGATGCGCTTCCCTGGTCTTCTTTGTTCGCTTCTTTTTCTACTGGTACTGGTGGCTTGTCGGAGTGCAAGATGGTATGGTGCCATCTCTTACAGTGCTTGCAGACTGGAGCTTTGCAGTTGATTCTTGAGTGCTTGAATTTAAGACACTTGAAGCATATCTTCGCCTTCTTAATCATGTCCCATTTTTCATTTATGTTAGCTTCTTTGAACTTCTTGCATTCTATTGCAAAATGCTCTTCTTCACAAAATGGGCATGACTTTTTGTATTTTTCTTGTGACGCTTCTTGCACCAAATGTACGGGTCTTCTTGTTGCCTTCTTTTGCTCCGAGGACACTTCGGGTGGAGCAAAGTCCCCACACATGTCGGCTTCTGTTTCTAAGAACGCTTCAACGAGTAGTAGCTCTTGAACTTCTTCATCTCTTCTGCTTCTATGGTAAGCGAACCAACGAAATTTCATGGATGTTGGCATCTTGTCGACAATAATTCTCAGTGTTTCAGGAGAACTGAGGTATTGTGGTTTCTTCAAGGCCTTGATTGTCTCGACGGCGTTCTTCACTTTGCTTGCAAATACGCAGATGTCGCTTGGGTTTTCGCCGACCTTTGACAGGTTCTTCATTTTCTCTAGTTCTGCTAATGCCAGCGCTCCAGGTCTTCCAAATCTCGCTTCCAGTCCCTTGATTACTTCACGTGGATCTTCAGCGGTGAACAGCAGGCTTTGAAATGCTTCTCTTGCCTTTCCTTGGATTGCTATTCTGAGGCGCGCTAGGTTCTGATTGTTACTGAAGGAAGCGGCCATATCTTCATATGATCTCTTGAAGGCTAACCATTCTTCACAGGACCCGTTGAAGTGAGGGAGTTCTAGATGCTTCGATGAACCGCTGTCACGTGACTTCTCGGATAACTTGAGTATGACTGAAGCCAACTCCTGGATGTCGCTCTTCTTTCCTTCTGTCTCGATCGGCCTCCGATCCTTGGGCCTTTCCCCGGATTCGATGAACCAGTGCTCGACTTCTTGAGTTTGTTCGTACAGCTCTTCTTCTCCTTCTGACCCTGCGGCAAGAAGCTCGAGTTCAGCTTGAGCGACTCTTGATCGTGCTTCTGCCAGTTCTAATTCCGGTAGTGCTATTGTCATTTTTGCTTGCGCTTCTGCTCTCTTCCTATGCGACGAGCGAACAGAATGGGTGTCTGGATCGCGGGTCGTCTTCTTAGGGTGAGGCCGCTGCAGACTCTCTTCTCTGGACGTTGGTATACTTTCGTTGTTCAGACGCGTTTTCACTGCGACGCTTCTTTCTTGAATCTGCGACGATGGATGACTCTCTTCTTGGCGAGCGGGAATTGACGCTTTGATAGTGCGGGCCGGGGAGGTGTTATGAGTCACCTCCCCTGGTGTTGATTCCTCTTCAGCAGTGTCCTTGGGGTGCGGCGCGGGTTGCTGACTTCCGTGTACGCTGCTCGGCGGCGATCTTCTTGTGAGTGTCGATCGATTTGAAATCGACGTGTTTGCCGCACTCGTAGATTCACTCGGCGTGTTCATACTCCAGTCAGTAGTACCGGAACCCGTCGTACCGGTGCCCGTAGTATCCGTGGTTGCATTGCTTTCGCTCCTTGTAGTCTTCGACTGCACCGATCTTGATCTCGTGTTCCTATGCATCTTCCCAGTTTTCTTGAACCCGATCCGGCTTCTGAAGGACCAATGTTGACGCTCGTGTTTGTGTTGATGTTGTGGAGCAGGTTCGCTGGCGGGATGTCGACTGGAGAGTGTTCGGTGGTAGCCGGAGGAGTAAATGAGAACGCAATTCTTCGGAGATTCTTCTGTTTATTTCCTTGATGTTACTGCTTACACTGCTGGATTCGGAGTGTCTAACCGCTTTTTTTTCCTATTGGGCAGCTCGTAGTTTTGACCACTAAGGTCCTGGCTACTTAACCGGGCAAATGTGTCTAACCGCAGAAAATGCCCCTTTTTTATACGCAGCTCCGTAAGGTTCTGACCAATCAAGGCCCTACACTTTTGCACACGGCACTAACGCCCCGCCCCTTAACCAATCAGAGCGTAGGTGCCCTTTTGTATGGGAAACTTACTTTTGCTCTTTTCTGCGGTAGGACACTCTTTACAATATTTCCTTATATTTCTAACCTTAGAACTAATAAATCTTTATTATTTACACAAAAATCAGCCTTGAAATCCTTAATTAACACCTTAAAATAATGAAATTACCGAAACGGTTCTCGTTACGGTAAAGTTTCCTAGTACTTAAGCTTACATATTGAAATATGGTACAAGTGGCGCCGCTAGTGGCTGGAATGTACAACCTTAACATAAAATCTTAGAAAGAATACCAAGTTGAGAGGCAAGTTAATAATTAAAACTAATTAACTGAGAAATATTGGAAGAGATAAATAACAAATTAAATATCGTCGCTAACAGAGGTGTCTTGGGAGAACTCTTAACATCGGTGTTTGGAGTTAATGATGAAGTATACAGAGACATAGATACATTAAATAACAATCAGCAGAAACTTATAGACGCAGCCAATCATCAAACAAAGATAATGATATCTACTATCACAGGTGTAAACCAAACAGAAGAGCAAATCCAGAAAAAGTTAGCGAAGTTCCAAGCAAAATTAAATGAAGCAATTTCGTTCATGAATGGAAACAATGTTTGGTATAAAACAATTGACAAAAATCATATTAAGATACAAGTAATGCAAGCCTACGAGTTAGCAAACAATTATATAAATGAAATTATGGGCTACTACACAGGGTTACTTGAAATTGATGTACAAAAAGCAACTGTATATAGTATATTAACACCACGACACATCAGCAACATCATAAAAATAGCTAATCAAAAGCTTCCATCAAACTTAAAAATTATTCAGGGTCAAATAATACAGACTGAGATGAACGTTAATACTACGCACATAAGAGTGTACGCTTACTTCCCAATACACGAGGTAACAAAATATACTCTGATACACGTTACGCCGATTCCAGAGAGAAAAACAGAAGGATCATACGAGTGCTTGACCATTCAGCAGACATTCATGGGTTTTGATTACAACAACGAACGTTACTTTGAACTAAGTCAAGAAGAATTTAAAGACTGTCTTCGTAGTAACACAGAGTTTGTCTGTTATCCTGTCGCTGTCAAGAACATGCAATTAAATAAAAATTGCATAGTTGAACAACTCTTTAGAATTGAGAACTACACCCATAACCAATGCACATCAAAGACCTACAAAATATCGACAGATGTTGTATGGAAACAATTATACATGCAAAACACTTGGCTCTTCATTACAACAAAATCGGTAGCCATATCAATTGTGTGTGACGGTCAAAGAAAATAAATTACTATTCAAGATGTCGGAGTTCTACATATCTCCGAGAATTGCGTCATTAAAACACTTAATAACATACTTGCCGCAAAAAGAACATCCACTATGACAGTGCTAGCTTCTTATTCTAAAACAACTAACTTCTCCCTTAACACACATATTGTACCAACAAACGTACAAGATATATCCAAAGAAGAATTAGTATTAGACAGGTCAAAAGGAGTTTTCGACCATTTAGTCACATCCGAAACAAACTTACAAAGTCAGTTATATAACACAATTTGGAAACAATTAAAGTCTAACACATACATAGCTAGCATCAGTACTTCACTTGTAATCATAACTATAGCATTTCTTCTAATTTACTTCGGTCCACAGCTGTTGAATCATCTTCGAGCCATCATTGCAGCAAGAAGAAACACTGCGCCAACTGTGCGACAGCCAACGATCATCAGCAGCACACAACACACGCAGCGAACACAGCAGCCGTACGGCATACCGCGCACCGTGCCCACTCAGGTACAACAACCTGAACACGGCCCGGCCAGACCATACGAGACCATCGAGCTGTACCAAATAGGGTCCTGTTCCTGAGAGTCGCCAGAATGTTCAATGTTACCTTTGGACATTGACTCAGCACTCGGCCCGGCTCACGCGCGGCCCAGTTAAAATATTGATTTGGTTGCATCTCACACGTATGGAACACAAAGATTTTATATAATAGTGTGTGTCAAGAAATTGTAGTATATAAGCTGTAACATATTGTTAATAAACCAGATTTGAATTTTATATTTTTGTCTCATTACCCCTCACTGTGGCCAACACACCTTTAGCCATCTCTGATCAGTCTCGTGAGTCTGCGGGACTGGCAGTGAGTGTAGCCTTCCCGAACCTGGAATTCCTGTCTACTATCCGTCTGTAACCTTAGGTCGCATGGTGCAGACATCCTGAACTTATTTATATATTTATCTATCACACTAGGTATATGATAGGTTAGGGCTGTAGGGCTTATAGGACTTAGAGTCGTAGGGACTGTTAGGCTTGTAGGTCTTAGCAACTTCCTGAACTTATCATATATTTTACATGTATTGTCACACCCTTGACAGTATTGCGACCTTACGTGACGTTTGTTGTGGGTGGGTGCTGTGGGTGTTTGTTGTGATAATTGTGAACATCAATGTCATCCCAGTTCAATGGCACCAAGTCATCTACCAATAATGCTATATTATGCAGTGTTGCACATGCACATATGACAGCCACAACTGTATCCACCTTGATACCCATTCCCACTTGAAGACAAGGAAATCTTCTTTTCCAAATACCAAAACATCGTTCTACAGTATTTCTGGTTTTAATTTGGCTTTTGTTATATGCTTCTTGGGGAGTTGAATTAGGTGATAAAAATGGTGTTAGAAGCACATTGCTAACTGCATACCCGCTGTCTCCTAAAATTATCCCTTGTAATACCCCAGTATTAATTCTTTGCTTAATAGCACTGCTATTATAAATAAAGCTGTCATGTGTACTGCCAGGCCTCCGGGCTACTAAATCATAAAATTCCAAGTTTGGCCCTGTGACTGCCTGGACATTGATAGAAAAATATCCTTTTCTATTTCTATAAACTTCTGAAGTTATTCCTCCAGGGCTTCTTATTTTAATGTGAATACAGTCAATACAACCAATTACTCCAGGAAAATTAGCTAATTCAAAAAAAAATTGCCTGCTACAAAAATACCATACATAGAATGCCTTCATGAGAACCTAGTAGGTACAGATGAAATTATAATAAATAAAATGGCCTTACTTCACTGTGTTAATTTCTTCTACAGTAGTCGGGAATTTAACGAAGTCTTTCATTTTGTATGCTATCAATGTAGATACTTGAGCAATAATTCGTGAAACTGACTGCTGACAGATATTCATTACATCTCCATCCAATTTCTGTAAAATGAATGTACAGCCACATATTAGGCCGGTAGGTACATACCTACTTCTTAGAACATTGTAACAAACTCAAATAATACATACATTTTTTTTTTTTTTAAACACACCAAACATAACACAATATTTCAATCCTATGATAGATAGGTACCTAGGCTACTAACCTGAAAACTCCCTGTAGCGAAGAAGCGTAATGATATTAGCAACATTATTTCCGGTGCAAATGGTAATCCTCTTTTCGTTGGTTTCCTGAGGTCGGATGCTAGCAACGGCAATATTACACTTTTTACAGATTCAGGTGTAAATCTATATCGTGCATGGAATTCTTGAATTGAGTATTTTGTAAAGGGATCAGAATAATCACGTAAATACCGCCTCGGTCCCCCTTCTCTATATCTTCTGGCATAATCCACAAACTCAATAAAGTCTGCCAAATCAGACATTATTGCTTTTTAATAAACGCGAAAACGAAGTCACTGGTAAAAATAAAAATATAACCTCTAACGTAAGTGTCAAAATCAATCGTTAAATAGTTAAGTAAAGGTTTTGGTGAACTTAACTTTAATTGTCATTAAGGGACGCTAACGAACCGTTAGCTGACTCTGAGGGTGAACTTTTTTAATTTTTACTAAGGAGCCCGCTAAGTAACCATTAAACGTCTCTGAGTGTGGCTGTTAGAGACAGCGCGTTTCGTGTACTTCAGCTATTTTCATAGTGTAATGTCGTACGGTAGTCAGTTGCGGGGAAATGCCGCCGACATTCAGACTATCTTTGTTTTACAGAAAAGAGCTGTTCGATCAATTTATAAATTAAGCCCGGACAATCTCTCAGAGTGAAATTTAACACGTTGCACGCCAGTGCGTTTTCTTCGTTTTTCCATTTGGGCCATGGGGGGCAGCATTTGGTCGACACTTAACTGTTCCGTTGGTGCCGCGGGGGACAACATGTGACCGCAAGCTGGAGTTGATTTCAAACGTGTCTATGGAGCCGTCGGACAAATATTCTAAGCAAATCTCAGTATAACGTGACCCCCATGGCCCTGTAGACTAATGCAGTTCAGTTGGTTTTTATGTAAACATAATACCTAGAAAAATATGTCAATCTTTCTAAGCCATATTTGCAATGTAGTATTGCGTTCAATTATGCTATAACGCCGAAACCAGTTTGGATAAATTTTCTTTACTAATACTCGTAGGTTATGTATATGTGTACTAAATAAAAAAACAAAATAGTATTAGTTAATATTCATTTATATATTTATTTATATGAGGAACACATGAAAATCAGACTTAATTTGAGATCAATGCCAGGTAAACTTAAACTTACATCACAAAATTATTCAAATGAACTTGATGAAAACAGTCGTAACAGAGATATGGTTTATTTGGGCAAGTTTCACAAAATGTAACCACCTTTTTGGTCTTGTTTTTTGCCAAAGCCCTTCCCATTATCTCAACGTTATCTTTATAACAATTTTGACATGTACGACGATTATTTTTGGCGGTGCCTTCTTTTTTCGTGAGTTTGTGCTTTATACGTCTTGGCCTCAAAGTTTCTATTGGTTGTTCTTCCCTTTTTGACAATAAACCCTTCAATATCTCTTTCCTGAATTCAACTACTTGCATTTTTTTTCCAGTGACAGTATTGTACAATATTAAAGCATTACCAACGGCCGTGTTTAGAAGCAAATTTATGGCCACTTTTTTGTACCATTTGACGGATTTTCTCAAAGGTGTCGAATATGCGGCCATCTGGTCAGATAAATCGACGGCTCCTTTCGCCTTGTTGTAATCTAGTACGATTTTAGGCTTCAAAGTTGTTTTACCTCGCTTCGTGACGGATTGGAAGCTGGTGGAATGGTTTGTAGAAAGAACGTAAACGTCCCTTTTGTCTTTCCATTTTAATAGAGTGATTCCATCAGTACTCTCCATGGCAATATATTCGCCTCGTTTCAATTTAGCATTGATTACTTCTTTAGGAAGTTTTTTCCTGTTTTTACGAATTGTACCGACGAGGTGCGTTTCATTTTGCAAAAGGTTTCTAGCCAAACTGACACTTGTGTACCAATTGTCAGTGTATAATGTGTGCCCTTTGTTCAAAAGGTCACTGCACAACGACATCACAACGTTTTCAGGCGTAGTATTGACTTGATCATTTTGTTTGCCCGCATAAATACTGATTTTGTAGGTATATCCAGGTAACGTGCATAGTTTAAATTCCTTTACACCATATTTATGCCGTTTCTGTTTATTGTACTGCCTGAAAATAATTCTTCCCCGACAGGGTACGACACTCTCATCAATGCACAGATCTTCACCAGGAGTGTAATGATTCTTGAAATTTTCGTTCATTAGGTCCAGAAGGTTCGAACGCGATGTAATCGATCAGTCTTGTGAGCGTCATCTTCTTTAGAAAAGTGCAACATTTGTAATAACAGCTCAAACCTGTTCCGAGACATTATTTTTCGTGCAAAAGCATGTCCTATTATTTCGTCCTTGGACCAATAGTCACTCATTTTAGGAAGCTTCACCAATCCTATAAATAATATCAAACCAAAAAAGTTTTTCATTTCATCAACATTAGTAGGCGACCAATTGCGTATGCGTGCTGACTTTGAAGCTTCTCGTGCAGCTATTTTGTGTTTAGCAAACTCGTTAGTATCATACACTATTTTCTCGAAAATTTCTTAATCACATCACAAATTTGTTAATCATAGCAGAGCGGAGATTAAAAGGCAAACCAGGAATCTCAGTGAAAGCAATAATTGGTCGCTGATTACCTGCTGGTTGCGTCCATGTACGTGCAGATGTCGACGGAGTACCCATAGTATTCAAAGTCATTTGTAGCTGGTCCAACTCACTTTCATGACTTTCAAAAACCATAACACGGCGACGACCACGGCAAACTGGTTGGTCGTCCAGATCTTCCTCTTCCGAGCTGACGTGAAAGCTGTTATTGAGTACATTTATTTCTAAATTGTCTATGTGTGTTATGTCTTCTTGACTTATCTCAAAATCTCCGAAATCATCCATCTTTACAATATGAACGCAGTATGAATATATAAAATTAGCAAAAACCAAATAGCGTTGTGAGCGTATCACGTTCAATGTGACACTAAACACGCACTAAACGACATAAACCATAGACCTAATATACAAACTGGACTGAGCTCTCCAAAAATCGTACGTACTTGTAATATGGAGTGTTTATACCTTGTAAGTATGAGTTAGCTAGTTTTTGATGTGTCATTTTGCTACCTGATTGTGTCTGTGTGTATAGTCTGTTTTAATATTATTATTATTATTACTTTGCCTTTAATTATGACATTATTTGTTATTGTATATTTAACGTGGTTACACTTCATTGAGTTCAAATACATTTCTTTATTTTTGCACCATTCATCGTCATCATCATTAGCCTATATTCGTCCACTGCTGGCCGTAAGCCTCTCCTGGTGAACGCCATTGAGCCCGATTCTCGGGTCTCGTCATCCAGTCTCTGCCAGCCGAATTCCGCAAGTCGTCAGTCCACCTGGCCGGCGGGCGCCCCACACTACGTTTGCCTAAACGCGGTCTCCACTCTTGAACTTCTACGAGTGATGTGACCAGCCCATTGCAGCTTCAGCTTGCTTAGTCTTTGGGCTATGTCGATTACCTTGGTTCTCTGGCGGATAACGTCGTTTCGGATTTTATCCTTCAGAGAGACTCCAAGCATAGCTCTCTCCATAGCTCGCTGAGTGACTTTAAACTTATGGACCAGTCTCACCGTGAGTGTCGACGTTTCGGCTCCGTAAGTCGTAACCAGTAGGACACACGCTTTGAAGACTGTCGTCTTTAGGCACTGCGGTATAGACGACGAGAAGACCTGATGAAGTTTACCAAATGCTGCCCATCCCAGCTGAATCCTACTATCGGCTTTCCTCTCAAAATTGAGTTGGGCCTATAAGTAGTTTTTATGTTGACATTGTTATCCGATTTATGTATAATCACCATCTTTGCCATTTTCCATTTTATAGGGCAAATATGCCAGATGTTAAGGATGTGCTGTTTATAGCTGTAATAAATATTACCTTTATTAATTTCTAAGCTTTTGAATGTTTTGGGTATGCTCTCACAGCTAATATTTAGAACTTCCCTCGACTTACTTCCGTACCCAACATCACACCCTCTATGACAGTCATAGCCCAGCTAGGTTTAAAGTTCTCATCAAGATTAATGAGTAGGTGAAAAATTATTTAACCCCTATTTTTCTACCCTCAGGGGTGGATTTCGTTTTTCAATTTTAAATGGGACCAACTTTGGGGTATACTCTTTCCATTAAAAAAAGAATCATCAAAATCCGACTACTCTTTATAAAGTTATGCGTGGTCATACATAAAAAATAAAAAAATATATACGGGTTGACTTGAGAACCTCCTCCTTTTTTTTTCGTCGGTTTAAAATTAACATAATATTATTATTTATTTTGTTGTGTACAAAAATGCTTATTAGACGCTATCGTCACTATCATCAGAGAAATCAAAAAATAAATTATTACGTTTGTTTTGAGATTTTCCATCGGTATTAGAAACAGAAGGTAATGATTCATCTGGCGTGATCAGCTCCTTAAAATCTTTTCGAATATCATTTGTAGGTATGTTATAAGATTTTGAAGATCCCATCAGAGTTTGCAATGTTTCTCGGTCATAGTTAACTTGAACATCGGAGAGAATGAATAGTTACTCGTGAATTTTGTGTTCTATTAGATTTTATTGAAAATATACGTTTCGCGGGTACAATTTCTTCATTATCTGGGAGTTCACTTGATTCAGAAGATGTTGATGGAAGCCTTTTTGCACGTTTGATAAGGCTTTAGTAAGTTATGATTCTTGGTAAATAACAATCACACATTGCCCTCTTGGGTGAACGAGCGCAGAAACAGCTTAAAATTCTTGACGCAATATTGTGTGAGTGATTTGTAGTTTGAATTTGATGAATCTTCATAGTATTGGGAACAGCTCTAAGCGATAGCAACGATGCCTTGTGATCTTCCTTAATATTGTTTATGTCCTCTTCAATACAGAAAAGTTTTACGCTGTTTTTTTTTCAAAAGAGTATATGCAGATTCTGCGTTGAGCACGTCATTGCCATGTGCCACTTTACTGTCTAAAAGCCTTTTAATAACATCACCCACGCCATCTGCTGCTCCCTTTACATGGGTGGCTTCAAAAAAAAACCAGGTCCCAATTTAACCGAAATCTTTTATGATTGTATTAAATAAAAAAATGTTTTTCTTTTGCCGGTAATGTGTCGTTGGCCCATCGGAAAAAAAACGTGTATTATGTCAATTTCAGGTGATTTTTCACTTATTTGGGTTAAAATGGGTTTTAAATGTGCCCAGATAGCTTCTGGCGAATCGTCAGTTGCATCTGAAAAAGTACAGTAGCTCTGTGTTTTTTTATTCTTTTGAGATATATCACACTCGTATGCAAAGATATCTGATTGAGAGGCCCCGAAATGAACTGCTTGAACCTCTTGAAACATTTTATAAGTAAAATTCTCTGAAAAATCACAATGTAAGAGGATTTCATTAGTTTTAAGATTATCCTTCATATCTTTATACATTTTGTACTGATGGCCGATATTGTATAAATGAAGTTTATAATCATGTAGGTCTTGTTCCAATTTATTCACAAAATCTTGTAAAGTGCCAGTCTTAATGCCTTTTACATTTCTTTATTATTAAATCATTATTTTTATATTGTACTTCTTTAATAGACTACTCCAGCCATGTAACGCTTTCATCAAGTGTAATTGTAGTTAAATTATACGTTATTCTTTTGACTTTACATATTGTACATTGCCCATACATTGCTGAAAGTTTGAATTGCAAACTAAAGATTTCACTAGATCGTTTATACTTTAATGTCCAATAGGGAACATGCATTTTATTTTTATTTTTGTTTTCATTTTAAAGAATTCCATGTAGAATAGACCACAAATATATTAAAAAATTAAAACATTCTAATTTATCGGAAAAAAAGCGGTTTTAAATTGACAGTTTACATTTTCGCGCGAAAACGGACCTATGGTTCCGATTACGTCACTCCTGTCTGTCACTGGTCGTACTTGTTCGTCGGCTTTCATACTTTTGCATATTTTTTCGACTTTAAGTTTTTTTTTGTAAAAATTTAAAATGGACTATCCATCAACATCAGGTGATCATAACAATACCACTAATATTCCGAAAAAAAGCCGTGTTGACTCATGTTTTGTGCCAATGTGTCCATCTACTTCAACAAAGTTAACAAATAAATTGTTTTGACTGGACCTTCTGACCCAAAACTAAGAAAAAAGTGGTTTCAAGCTGCAAAGAGAAATGACAATTACTTCTTCTCCAAAGACCATTATTCGATGCAGTAAAGATCACTTTAACGTAAGTCGGTGAATATATTGCTTAGTTTTAATAGTGATATCTCAATTAGTTTATGAACATCGTCTCGCTTACCATCTAAGAACGCCTTCGACAGGAGGTACTCGTCTTCTGTAGATGGGTTTAAGCGGTAAGTCATTATTCTGTTTTTAAATGCTGTAGCTATTATATCAACATGTTCAAACTCTGACTTTATTAAACAATTCGATTTATGGATATTCGTTCTCTTATGATATCTGTATTCATATTCTGGGATCTCAATGTCACATTTATTACAATAAATATAAGTGCTTGATGATGAATTAACGTGTGGTTCAACTGAAAAGAAAAAAAAGCAGTTGTGTACTGTTGCTATAAACATTTATTTCATAATAGGTACAAGAATTCGATAAAACAATGTAGTATATAAAGATTATAATATTGTTATGGATTTACATGTATTGATCTACGTAGGAACTAGTTATACAATAGTCTACATTCACTTTTACAAATTCGTGAGATATTTGGTGTAGTTACCTAATACTGATACGAACTTATAAAGGTGGGGGGGCAGTTCTTAAACTCCTTTCTTACACTTTTAACATACGCATTTACATGTTTCCAGGACTCAGTCTCCGTCTCGCATTTATTTTTAATTGTCATAATCGAGTGTCGCCATCTATTTACTGGTGGCACTCGTTCAATGTCATGAGAATTATATATTTTTAATTCTATGTAATAACTGCCTGCTTTTCCCTCATCCATCTGCCTCGAGTAACCGTTAGCCAATCTGCGTGTAATAGACGAGTAGATGGGTTGATGATTTTTACCCGTTGCCTGTGCCGCTGCCTCCAACTGGTCGTCATCGGAATCGCTTCCAAATAGATCGCGGGCTGTAGGTCTGGTGTTCGGCTTCACTTTCTTGCTGGTTGATGGCTGGCACTCGGTGGAGCCCTGCACCGGCTTACGCTTCTTTCTTTCTGTCTTCGGTTTTGCCGAAATCTCCGCCCCTGACTCATCTTCGGAGAGGAAAAGCTGGTCTGCCAATTGCTTGGATCTATAAAAGAAATAAAAATGAATTTAAGTAAATTATGAATGACATAGTGGTATTATTGTTCATTAGTAGGTAGTTGAATAATGAAATTTAGTTAAATAACAGAACAATTGAATAGTTGTAACATTACATACAGTTGGATAGTTGAAACAATACATAAAAGAAACATGGGTTGATACCGCAGTTGAATTACACAATCGAAAAAGCTAAATTAAATAACGCTGCGAATGAAACAGTAATGGAAAAAATATTAAAGGGTATTATTGTATATTAGAATTATTGAATAGTAGAATGATTGAATAATAGAATGACTGTGTGTACAGTTACATAGATAATAAACTTATGTAAACCAAAGTTACTTACATCTTAGAAGATCTGGTAACCTCGTATGTCGATGATACCTCCAGCACTTGAAGAAGTGTTTTGCAGTCAAACTTCAGCAGCTAGACTCTTAAATAGTGATAAATCTACGTCATATTATCCCAAATATGGAAAAGGGCACGTGTTGTCAAAATGCTTTGTCAGTTGACTGTATCCAAATACGATAGTTTACGTTGTCTTCAATATTGTAATACTACGCCGAAGCAACACAAAATAGATAAGTACAGAATGCTGGCTCTCTATAGTAAACGATAATGTAGCCATAGACGTGAAGCGTGGGCATTCGCTCGCGAAGTCGTGACAAGCTATTGGTCGATATGACTGACGTTCGCGAATCAACCGACTTGATCCGAAATCACCGTGAGTACGCGTCTATGTGGGCATGCATTATCGCTCTTTGTATGAAGGCGGCCTTCTGTACCTATCTATTTTGTGGTTACATGTTACAACTAGTTTATCTTACTGTCATAATTTTTACCCGATTGTGTTCAGGAAAAGGCGGTGATGAGTTTGTCAACTTTTATTTTATGAGAACGTTTCTCTAACCGCTATTGTTGTGACGCAAGATGTAGTGATAGGTTTTTAAACAGTTTAATAATCTTGCTGTAATAATAAAAACAATATTTACAGTGTACAAACAATTTTTATATCAGGATACCTTCCCGTAATTACTTTTAATACTTTTTGAGGGTGTAAACCACATCACATATCGATTCAGTAAATCTTGTGTTCAATGCCAACATACAAATACCTATACCTACCCACGTTACTTTACTACTGCTACCTACCTTTCTATAAGTGACTTAAAAATTAAGTTTGAATAACGTTATGATAATAGTGGGGCAAAACCAGGCGTAACAAAAGTATATCGATTTGCTATTTTGTTTTGATCCGTGTCCATGTAAAGAATTACAACTTACTTTACAAAGTCATCATCACTGACTTACTACTTACATACGATGGTTTTGCCAGCCGAATCTTCTCAATAAAATGATGATAAAATTACAGTGAACAAACATACAGTAGTATTTATTTTATCAATATAAATTTACGGTAAACAATAAAATGTTTGGCGTCGTGGTGTCTGGGGGTCTCAATTTCACCATACCATTTTTGTCCGAGATATCAACATCTAACAAAAACGTACGACTTTAAACTCTATTCATTAAAATTAAATTATATATAAATGGAAAAAAAACATAAAATCGATCATTCAATTCCTGCACCTGAGTCCAGACTTGCTAGAACTTTACTATCGCGTAATGTCGGTAAGTGTTAATAATATTTTCTTTAACAGTATTTTATTCAACAATTAAAATACTAACACCATTGTTAGGTAATCATTAGTTATTGACTTTTTTCAACCATAGGTAATGTTTTTATTGAGACTTCTACAGCAGTTGTTTATTTTTATTTTTTATTTTCAGGACACGGAAGATCTTTTAAATTTTATACCTATGAATCAACCAGCAGTTCAACAAACACCTGGACAGAAAACGCTGGGTCTTGCTCGTAAGAGACCGAAAACAGATCAAACGTGTTTTCAATATATAAAGAAACCTGTC
Organism: Griposia aprilina; assembly: GCA_916610205.1. Lineage (NCBI taxonomy): Eukaryota > Metazoa > Arthropoda > Insecta > Lepidoptera > Noctuidae > Griposia > Griposia aprilina. Next base: position 3,454,064 of record OU744285.1, on the reverse strand, counting down.
ACCCGAGGGGCAAAAATAATCAAGATTGAAATTTACGATACGGACAGTTTACCAAAACCCGAACAGTCGATGTTTAATTGTGAAGCTGATGTGTGTGTTCAACATGTTGTAAAATCCATATTATTCGATGTATATATTCCAGTACGAGAGAACTAATAGCCAGAATTGTGGATGACATAGAACCAAAAGCATAGATTTAATAAAAATTAAGTAGGTACCGTTCTGTAAATTATGTGTAATAAGTGTACGTGGTAATAGATAGGTGTCGACAAGCAACTATGAAAATGTCATAATTAAAATGTTATATTATTTTATAATAAAATACCTCATACTAAAAATATAGTTAGTTTTATTTTCTTCCTCATAAAAATATTAGAACAATTTAGCATAAATAACCACTGTGCTATTTAAGGCAGTGGTGGCCAACACATGAGCGCATTCCATATGCAATGCCCTACCGTGTCGTATGTCAATAGGCACTGCGTGTTACTGAAACCTAAATATGCACACTTGATTTGTGGAATGATGATTACTGAGCATGAGGTCTTGAGTTCGATCCCATTTCCCATTCTATTCGGATTTGTGCTCGGTAGTTGGTAATAGGCTCTCCCCCTATTACTGAGGCGAAATGTAGACCACACTATTATATAATTTTCGAATATAATGATTTAATGATTGATGGTTGAAACTGGGTGTACTATTCGAATGTAATGCATGATGATTGTTTGGTCACCTACTATTCGAATGCTATGAATGATGGCTGAAATTTGGTGTACTATTCGAATGTTATGAATCACGGTTGAAATTGGGTGTTTCTAGTTCATTTACGAATGTAAAGAATGATAGTTGAAAATTACTGTACTTTTCGAATGCAATGAATGATGGTTGAAATTGTGTGTTTCTGGTAAATTTTTTGAATGTAATGAATGATGGTTGAAATTGGGGGTTTCTGGATCTCATCTGATCCAGAAGCCCCAATTTCAACCTACTGACGGAATCACCAATAAGGTGTTCCAACTTTTCCCTGCCCACCTGATCATGCTAATGACCACCATCTTCAATGGTGCCATGAGCAATAACATCTTCCCCCAAGCGTGGAAACAGGCCACTGTCATCGGTATTCCCAAGCCGGGCAAGCCTAAATCCGCTCCCTCCAGCTACCGCCCCATCAGTCTACTCAATGTCCTTGGCAAAATCTACGACAGGCTTATTTATAAGCGACTCAGAGACTATGCCGAGACAAAGGGTCTCATCCCCGACGAGCAGTTCGGTTTTCGAACCCAACACTCGTGCGTGCAACAGGTCCACCGCATCACCGAACACATAAGCGTTGGTTTCCAGCGTGGTTCGATAACGGGTGCTGTTTTCTTCGATATAGCGGAATCGTTCGACAAAGTCTGGCACAATGGCTTATTATATAAGCTATACGAACTTGAAAGTGCCAGATCATCTCGTGCTCATCTTACGAGAGTTTTTGTCGAATCGCACCTTCCGTTTTCGCGTCGAAGGAGCGCTATCCTCCCCCCGCCCTATTCGCGCCGGAGTCCCTTAGGGCTCAAAAATGGTGTCATCATGAATCTTCCACAAGGATATGCACTGTCTCCCACGAGGTGACCATCTATCTCATTGTTATCTACGCGCGCTCGCAAGAATGAGTTATGATACACAGTACTGTCATTTGTTGATCCATGGCAGCGAGCATCTATATCACGGATGTGTAATTTTGCATCACAAACAACTTGTACATGAATAGAAAAGAAACCTTTTCTATTTCTAAATAGTTCTGCTTGCTCCCCTCCAGGAGATTGAATTGGTATGTGCGACCATCTACACAACCAATTACATTGGAAATCCAGCTATATTACAAAAAAACTTGCCTTGACTTTTCTCAGGTCTTCAAAATTTGGCATAGCTATATAACTTGTAGCCAGCTTTGCTATTTCTTTGCTTACTTTATAAACCAGTCTAGACACAGTGGTTTTGTGAACGTTAACGTCATCACCAATTACTACTTGGAAAGTACCTGTACCGTAAAATCGTAATGCGATAAAAATTTGTTCCAAAACAGACAATGAATATTTGCGATGCGTAACGGGAGTTAGAGCAGGGCTGATGATATCACTTAGGTGTATCACAGTGTTCTTATCAAAGCGATGTCTCAATTTAAATTCTTCATCCGTAAACATTTCCAAAGGATTTCTCCTACGTCTTAAGTTTCTGGGTACTGATATATTAATAATAAACTCCAGTACTTCCAAATCAGACTCTGATGAGCTGCTCATTGTTTTCTCCTTTGAATAATTGTAATACTCGTATTTAGCTTTCTTTAGCTTTTACTGGCAACTTAATTCAATAATACATGTTGTTTATAGTACCTATAACCTAAAAGTTGATGTAGTTTGCTATGAAGTAAAACGTCAATTTATAGTTGTGGAACCGATAAACGGCATACATTGGTCAGTTAAGTTAACATAAGTTTAAACGGAGTTTATCTTACATTGCGGTGTTCGGAAACGCACTATCACAAGTTACCGAATCAATAGCGCTATTGAATAGATAAACTACCGATACAAGTCCCTCAGAAACTGGGCATTAAGGAAGGTGCGTAGAGTTGTATCTATCTTGTAGAGCTCCAGCACCCTCATGAGCCATGTATGTGGCACCGATTCGTAGGCCTTCTTATAATCTATCCAGCATGTCGACAGATCTATGCGGGTAACTTTCAAAATGGATGTAAGAAGTTTATAGACCGTCGACAAACACGTGATCGGTCTATAATTCTTGGGATCCGTGGGACTACCTGACTTACTGCGGAAGCGACCCGGACTCTAAGGATGACAGGAACTGAGATGCCAGGTAGTGCAATTCGTCCGGTCTCGGTAATTTCCAATTCGGTAACGGACGGACTTCTCTGGCGACGTCTAATGGCGTAATTAGGACTGCTTCCATTTCTGATACAGTTACAGTGATACAGCTCGCCATCCTGTATCCAGCCAGCCTCAGCGTGACAGACGGGCACTGACCAGGTGCTTCGCCAGAATGTACTCGTGGCGGCATCATCCGGGTGGCACTTGTCAGTCCCATTTTGTTCAGGTCGCTCCCAAGCTCTATACACTCATCTCTCATCGCTCTGAAACATGCGGTTTTGCGTGTACTGATCAACTCGCCACTTATACCGCCGAATACGGCTCGCCCATGCACAAACTTTCTGCTTCAGGAAGTCGATGCGCTCTGTGACACGGGACATGTATTCTCGAGGGCTGATTCCAGTCACTCGTGGCCCGCGTGGTATTGCCCTCCCTAGAGCAGTATACTTTGCCAATGAGTACCCTGGCCCCATCGATACGACGCTCGATCCTGCACTGCCAGGCTGGTACGGCTGGTTTTGGTCGAGTAGCCCCGTCACAGTTTGGAAACTTGACGTTAGCTAAAAGACATGCCGCAACAGCCGCACAATACAGGATCGAATGTGTAGCAACGAGATCCTCGCTGCTCTCGAACACATTCTTAGCTGCGACTCCAGGGCACAAACCACCGTCCTATTTTTTTTGTGGATAGGTAGGCGTGGTAATCGGGGTCTAAGTTCGGTCGGAGTGGATATGTACTGACGAAATGCATCCTCCAGTGCGCTCCTCAATCGGGCGTTGTACTGGCTACTTACTGAAGCAACCCTATCATCTTCCACTTCTACACCATGATTAGACAGCGGCGGTATTTCATCAATGGTTGATGCTTGTACCGCAGTTTGTGCCAGACTCGAGACGATATGGTTGCTCAGCTCTGAGCGTAGCCTATCAAGTGCAGCATCGTCCAACCTATGACTGCGTCGGATGACCCGCAGCTGATCCGACAGTCGTTGGTCTGAGACGTCGACGGTTGGCTCTAGCTCCTGAAACAGGCTTATTAGATTTATTATTATACTTTCAAATTGCATTATATAACTTAGTGCAATCTATCAACAATTACTTATTTTTTTCAGAGAGTTATTCTAAAACATGACAGAACAAAGCTTGTAGATTATCCTTTGGAAACTGATGATGAGATGGATGACTTCAGTGCAGCATCGGATGATGACCCTTGTTACCTTCAGAAATAGAAGATAAAATATCTGACATATCTGATTATGAGATAGAAGAGGGTAATGTTAGCAATTTGATAAGGCGGACAAAAAGACCTACCGCAAATTGGAAAGCCAAAATGACAAAAAACAGCGAGCAGGATGTTTGCCATATAATAACAAAAAAATGGAATGTGAAGCTAAAAGCCCAAAACCAGCTGATTTAACAAGATGTAGATATAAGTGTACACCGTTTTTCACAGAAGAAGATAGAACAGCATTATGTAAAACTTATTGGGGATTTGCAGATTACAAAAGACATAAAGATTTTATGATAAAATATGTAGTTGTGGTGGCACCTAAACGTAGAAGAAAAGAAAGATCAAGTGAAAATCGTACTTTATCAAAAATGTATTATTAATTATTGTTTTATTAAAGCTTTGGTGACTTTTGGAAAAATACCCATAAACTGAATCCAAGGTCGGGCTCTCCGGCGAGTGTTGGTGGTGCGCATGAGCCGCAGGACATAGCCTGCGCCTTTCAGCGGCATTTTAGTATGGTATCACCGCTCGGGTCTGCGTCGCAGATGCTCGCAGCTGAGGATCGCCCTGGGCATTCTAACGTTAGATTTTCCGCCAAGGATGTGGCCCAAATTATAAAGAAGATGGTGAGAGGCGAGTCCCCAGGTCACGATAGTCTTAGCATCGAGCATTTGAAGTACGCGGGTGTACACCTGCCAAGAGTCCTTGCACTATTATTTAACTTGTGTGTTAGTCATGGTTATTTACCCGATGATTTAATGCACACAGTCGTAGTGCCAATTGTTAAAGATAAGACGGGTGACTCATCGGATCTGTCTAATTACCGACCGATCTCACTAGCGACTGTCATAGCTAAGGTGCTGGATAGTTTGCTTGACCGATAGTTGGAGAAGCACCTCCACTTGCATGATGCTCAGTTTGGGTTCAGACGCGGTTTGTCAACTGAGAGTGCTATCCTCTGTCTCAAGCAGACTGTTCAGTACTATACGGACAGAAACACACCAGTATACGCATGCTTTTTAGATCTTTCAAAAGCTTTTGATCTGGTGTGTTATGACAAGCTGTGGCAGAAGCTACAATGTGAAACAGATGCACCACATGAGATTGTGTCTTTACTCCGGTACTGGTATAGTAAGCAGCAGAATACCTGATGATACCATAGATGGGTAGGTGCGCGGTCGGACGTGTATGGGTTGGAATGCGGAGTGAGACAAGGGGGTTTATCCTCGCCTCGCCTTTTTAACCTGTATATGAACCGGCTGATCGGTGAGCTCAGCAGCACTAATATTGGATGTTCCATAGACGGAGTGTGTATTAACAACATTAGTTACGCGGATGATATGGTGTTGCTGAGCCCATCAATCGGTGCATTACGTAAACTTTTGCGCATATGTGAGTCATATACGGAGGCCCATGGGCTCAGTTACAATGCTAAAAAGAGTGAATTCTTAATCTTCAAAGCAGGTACCAAATGTTACTCATCTGTACCTCCTGTCACTCTTTGCGGCATTTCTTTAAAAAGGGTGCAGCATTTCAAGTACTTGGGCCACTGGGTCTCTGACGACTTATGTGACAATCTGGACATTGAGAGGGAGCGCAGGGCGCTGTCTGTCCGGTGTAATATGTTGGCTCGCAGGTTTGCGCGATGTACTAGACCTGTGAAGGTGACTTTATTTAAGGCATATTGTCAGTCGTTTTACACGTGCAGCCTGTGGGACAGCTTTACGCAGCGGGCGTACAGCGCACTGCGCGTGCAGTACAACAATGCTTTCAGGATACTGTTAGGGCTCCCGCGGTTTTGTAGTGCTTCGACTATGTTTGCTGAGGCGCGGACCGATGATTTTTACGCGATCATAAGGAAGCGGAGCGCTTCACTACTGAGTCGCCTACGAAGAAGCTCGAACAGTCTCCTGAGGGTGTTGTCCGAGCGGTGGGACCTATCCCTGATACAGAGGTGGATGCAGCTTCATGTTAGCGCCTCTCCTCTTATTATTATTTGACATTTGTGTTTATATTTCAGTGTGCATTTCATTTCATTCTAATGTGTATGTGTAATTTTGTTTAATTTGTCTTTGATTATTTTAATTATTTTAATGTAATGTGTTATTATTTTTTTTATCATATTATTTTATTTTTATATAATGTATGGACTATGTCTGAATTAAATGAATTATATATATATTATTTAGAAAATGCTGGTGGTGAGCACAGTGTGTGTGCTAATTTCTTTGAAACGACAAAATATTTCAACTAAGCCTACAAATACGGACATAAAGGGCGCAGGTCCAACAGGATGTTTCTCTGGATCAGACAAGAGAGGAAGAAAAGCATCAGGAAACAAGACCAGTGAAGTAGATGTTTTATTAGTCAAGGAGCACATTGAGAGCTTTCCCGTAACGGAAAGTCTCTATGTTAGGAAACAAAGTCAAAAATTGTACCTTGAAAGTGGCTTATCTATTCTTAAAATGTAAGCGCTATATCAATCATTTTGTTTGGAAAGGAATGCAACCCAGCAATGTACATACAGGCGCATATTTTGTAACAATTATAATTTCTTCTTCTTCAAGCCAAAGAAGGATTTGTGTGCTACTTGTTCCAATTACAAAGAAGCCAGTTCTAAACTAAAGGGTGATATGGAAACCGACTATTCATTACATCTCATAAGAAAAAAGAATGTCAGGTTGTAAAAGCCAAAAGCCAAAGACAAGATAAAAGCCAGCGAAGACCCAACATTTGTAACAGCCACATTTGATTTGCAAAGTGTTTTAAAATCTGCGTTTACAATTTGAGAATTTATTTGGTTAGTGGAGAAGCTCATTGTTATAATTGGAATGAGATAAATGGAAAGAGGGGAAGCAACGAAATTGGTTCCATATTGTTAATGTGTTTGTAGTCGCTGCCTGCTACAGTAACAAGTGTTTCCTTGTTTTGTGACACTTGTGGTGGGCAAAACCGTAATCAGCAAGAGGCCGCCGTGTTGTTATATGCAGTCAAAATAATTGAGCATTTTAATCAAATTGAACTAAAGCTCTTGGAATCTGGGCACTCATAAATGGAGTGTAATTCATTGCAATATGCAATCGAGTCTGCTAATAAACATAAAAGTGCATTTACCACGACAGATTGAATTCACATTTTTCGTTCTGCAAGATCCCAAAGAGGAAAAAATAAAACCAATGATGAGTACATAGTGCACCATTTATAGTATACGGATTTCTTTGATGTACACTCTTTGGCATCATCTTCTATAAAAAGTAGAAATAAAGACGAATATTGAAATACAATCATGGTTGAAGATCAAATCGATAAAAGGTGAAAAAGGGTCACCAGAGACACTGTTCTGTCGGTATGATCATTCTTCAGAATACAAGAAGGTAAACATAGTTGGTAGACGTCGCAGAAGAACAGCTGCAACTCTAGTCAAGTAACAATTCACACACATACATAAACACAGGCCTTCTTCCCATTGGGCACGCCACAATTGCGGCGTTAAGTCCCCTCTTTGAGGAGTGGCTTGAGAGGCGCCACGGCGTCCTCACCTTCCGCCTGACGCAGATCCTCACCGGACATGGCTGTTTCGGGAGGTGCCTGTTTCGGATAAGGCGGGAGGAAACGCCCGGGTGTTGGCATTGTGTGGATCGACCGGAGGACACGGTGGAGCATACGGTGGAGGTCTGCCCGGCTTGGGCGGAGCACCGCCGTGTCCTCGTGGCGGCGATCGGCGGCAGCGATCTCTCGCGTCCGGCCCTGGTTCAGGCCATGGTATGGGAGCGAGAGGGATTGGGAAGCAGTCACCTCCTTCTGCGAAACAGTAATGCTTGCGAACGAGCAGGCGGAGCGCGTGAGGGAGAGGCAATCATTGCGCCCTCACACCCCTAGTCGCCGCAGGAGGAGACACCCTGGGCGTTGGGAGTCGATAGCCGACTCTCGGCCACCGTAGGCTCGGGCCTGCGGACGGTGAGTAATGGGCAGCTCGCCGTCCGGTAAGGACCAGGCCCGGGTCGACGGCGCGTTGTGTTCCACGCGCGCCTCAAAGAGATGTCAGCATAATTGACAGGGTCCGATAGGGCCGATGCCTGCCAGGGTCGCGGATTGTTCGAAAGAGTTACCGTGGCCCTGGCGCACAGGCAACTGAAGGAACACGGGTGGGTTTTAGTCAATAAGAGTCTGACACGCCCTTCCGCTCCGCCCATAGCGGGAGAGGTCATTCGATGATTTCCCACCCAAAAAAAAAAAGGCCTTCTTCCCATGGGGGAAGGCAGAAACTACAGAACGCCACCTGCTACGATCCTTACATACTCCTTTCGCCTCGTTTACGTTCGTACATCTGGTCATACACGCACGCCGGTTGCGAGTACTACGCACCTGACCTTTCTGAAGAACATCACCAATAACGTCACTATAATTATGTCTTCCTAGGGCGTTCCCTCCCCGCTTTTCCACTCACATCTGCCTTGTAAATAAATACCTTTTGTTAGTCGCCCTTCATTAACTATTCAGGTGCCAACCATAGCCAACCCAACTACGTCTCTAGCTGTTCAAGTGCCGACCAAATGTGAACCAACTACATATAGCCTGAAGGTTTGTACTTTTCTTAATAGATATCAACGACCTCCCAAAGATGACACAACAAAAAATGGTTCTCTTTGCCGATGACAGCACAGCTATAATAGAATGCACTAATCCCAATAATTATGAAAACGAGATTAATGACTCACTGGCAAAAATAATACATTGGCTTAACTGTAACAATTTAGTAATAAATTTAGATAAAACAAAAATCATGCAATTCCATCAACGTCGGGCAAATCCCACTATTAATTTGACTCATAAAAATAAAAAAATAGAATTAGTTAATACTGCTAAGTTCTTGGGTATAATGGTAGATAATAAATTGACATGGAAACCACATATAGAACACCTATGTAACAGACTGAGTAAATCTGCGTACGCACTCTATCAATTGTCTAAAAAGGTAAATATCAGCACGTTACTGACAGCTTATCATGGACTAGTCGCTTCAGTGCTTCGGTACGGAATTGTATTTTGGGGGCAGTCAACTGACAGGGAACTTATATTTAAGATGCAAAAACGCTGTATAAGATCTATGTGTGGATTAAAGACTACTGATAGCTGTGTACCATCCTTCAAATCACTGAAAATACTAACACTACCAGCATTGTATATTTTAGAATCTGCAATATTTATAAAAAGCAACCCCCACTTATTCGAAAAAATGTCTGATAATAAAAGAAAGCCAATACGTGCTCAATATTTGTCACAGTTATGTAATATAAAATGCAAGACATCTCTAATGCAAAAGAGTTTTTTTGGCATTGCGCCAAAGATCTATAATAAAATACCAGACAATATTAAAAATATGCCTCAAGTTAAGTTTAAAAAAGCTCTCACATTATTGCTAATTGACAAATGTTATTATAAAATTGAAGACTTTTTAAATGATAATGTTAATTAATATTGAAATTTAGTGTAAACCAACTATTTAATTCATTATGTTAATTTATCTTTTTTTTTTCTTTTATAGTTGATAATTGACTACGCATGTTTCCTCTAAAAATATTTGTATGTCAAAATTGACAAGACATAGCGCACTATTTAGTTCTTAAGATCCATCTATCATAAAACCTATGTTTCACAAATAAATTGATTTGATTTGATTTGATTTGATTTGTAGTATACTAATGTTCACTCACATTTATGTATACAACAATAAAACCTGTGAAACTGTTCACATTTTCGGCCTTAGAATTTGATGTTGATGACGTTCTCCTGGTCAATATCGATCACACGGACCAATTTCTCATATAAATAAGAAACAAGCTAATACTTGCTAATTACGTTGATTAATGGCAACGTAGTGACGCTTGTTCAGGTATCAAGAGTTTTCTTCATTGTTATAACTGCTATCTATGTAAGTTAACCCATTGAATGCCGAAGTTAACCGTCAAATCACAATAGGTGGCCACCATACAAATGGCCTGCTACGTAATACTACGTAGTTGGCATCACGGATACCAATTTATAGAAGGATGCCGTGGTACGTAATATTGTGTAGGTAGCCACCACTAACATTTATTTTATCCAGGTTGCTTACCTACACAATATTGCGTATACGCAAAATTACGTCCCTTGGCCCCGCGATCAAACTACTTGCTATCCTGCTCACTCCTGTACTTACATTAAAAAATCGCGTATTCCCCCCGCTGCTCCTTTCGCCAATGATACAGTACAGTTATTACGTAACTTTATTATAATGTGAAGAAGAGTGAAGTGATGGTGTTTAAGGCTGGTAATAAATCTTTCGCTAATGTGCCACCCTTGTATCTTTGCGGTAACAGCTTAATCAGAGTGTCTAATTTTAAATATCTGGGTCACTGGGTCTCGGAGGATTAATGTGACAACATTGATTTGGAGAGGGAGCGCAGGGCGCTGTCTGTTTGCTGTAACATTCTGGCCCGCAGCTTTGCTCGGTGTACCGAGCAGGTCAAAGTGACATTATTTAAGGCCTTCTGTCAATCTTTTTACACCTGCAGCCTGTGGACTAAGTATACGCAGCGTACAAACAGTGCTCTACGAGTACAGTATAATAACGGGTTCAGGATACCGTTCGGGTTGCCGCGCCACTGCAGCGCTTCAGCAATGTTTGCGGTGAAAAGCGTGGATGGTTTTCATGCCATCATGCGGAAGCGTTGCGCGTCTCTTATGAAGCGCATGCGGGCCAGCTCGAACATCCTTCTGAGCGTGTTCGTGGGCCGCTGGGACTCGCCGATGTGGTGGCACTGGATGCGACTTCACACTGCGGTTGGACGCGTCCAGGGCTTGCCATAAACTGGCACTCCTGTGTGGTGCCACTTTTATTTTATTTATTTCTTCCTGTGCTTTGTTTTATATACTAACAATAGTTTTATAAGGTTTTTTTTTGTGTTACTAACAGTATATGGACTACGTCTGAAATAATTGTCTTATTATTTATTATAGCGCCGCGCGTGCATTGGTATTGACGTTTGATAGTGTTAGATTATTTATACTCTGTGGTACATTCATATTTTACATCCGTGCAACACTTTTTTCTTTTTCCGGCTTGCACACAAGAATGTTAAGATGTTTCCTTAATTAATCAAAAATACAATAAACAGTTTATGAACAAAAGGTGTGTAGTGTCAATTAGCCAATTTACAAACAGATAGGTTAGTTTTTGCCATGCAGCGCGGACGCCGATCGAGTCGTTGTATTTTACGCGGTCGCCGAAACACGCTAACGTTACGACGGCCATTAAATCAAAATGAAGTAACTGGAGTTCTCTATGAAGAAGAATCGTCAGACGATGGAGATTTCTCTTCAGGGTCAGACGACAATTACGCCCCGGAGTGTGATGAAAATCAACAGTCCGGATCGGAGCGTACTAGTTCGTCTTCGGTCGCCTCGGCATCTGACGGTGAAGCGCCACCACCAACTGTAGTCGAGGCACCGTCATGTGATTCAGAGTTCCAGTGGAATATAGGCAATGCCAGACCCCAGCGATTCGCATTTACAGGTGAGCCGGGTATCAAGATTAACCTTACACCTTAGTAGTGTAAAATTGGGGGACCTGGATCAAGGAGATCCAGGTCTCCCCAATTCACCATTCATTTATTCATCATTCAATGTACAGCAAAATCACTAATCATCAATTTACAAATAATTTTATGAATGAAAACAATCATACATGCAAACGAAATGAAAACAGTTCGAAAGGTTTGTTCATCAGCAATAAAAAAATACATTAAGTGTAACCGAAATACTCAGAAACATACACATAATTAATAAGGATTGTTTACAATGTGAGCGACCACCCGTTCGGGGCGTCGCACGGCCAAACAGCGGTTAAGCTACTGAAATGAAACTACAATTTTCTTGTAATATAATGTTAGCAATTATTTAGTAGTTCATATTACATTTTAATTAATATAAACAATAACTTAATTGAATTAACATATGAATGTTCCTTCCAGTTTTCTTTTACAAGGATTGATAAAAAGTATTATTTAAATATGGTAGCAAGTCTTTTACACGTAAGTATATATTATCATTATTAATGTCCTTCACAATATGCTGAACACATATTTCCGCACTGCAGTGGCACATAGAATTATTTTCAAATTGGTTTGCGTCGTAGATTTCGATCCGTATAACTTTAGCACCACCGTTGGAAATTGTTTTGTAAAAACTTATTAACTCTTTCTTGTTATCATACGTTGTATTTAGAGCAGGTGGGGTTCGGTGTTGTTCTTCCATATCCAAATAATTTATGGCTCTATCAACCACATCAGGATCCATTATTAATGGAGGTGAAGTTGGTGAATAAACCCAGCTTGGTATCTGAAACAGGACACATTATTTTTGTGGTACTGGTATCATTAAGACTATAACATAATTCAAAGTATTTTTTATTTATTGGGCACTTACCGACATTGTTGAATTAGTATATAACAGAAGCACACTAAAAGAAATAAAGAAGTAAAGTGAAGTTGTATCTTTTTTACTCCGATTTATATATGAAATTTGTTGTAGCTGATAGAGTTCAAAATAATGCAATCATATATAGAATATTCTTATGACTAGTGGTTACGTGCGGTTTTACTCACATCTTTATTTTGGTAGTTAAAATAACCGATATTTTTCTCTAAACAAAATAAAAACATTTAATCTTTCTATGTAGTGTGGAACAAAACCATAGGAAATTATTAGTATCTTACACTTAGGATGCGTTTACACTAGCCGTCCGAAATGATTCTTCACTTAATTTAATACAATAACACACGATTAAAATAAAAATTTGCATACAGTGTACCATGACCTTAATATTTCTTATATTTGGGCAAAATGCTGACAGAGCTCTACTGTTACTTGATGCTTAAGGTAAGTCACTATATCGATTATGCAGTCAGTGAATTTGTTTGTTCGTTGAAGATTTTTGTATGAAAAGAAATGTAGGTACGGCAAGTAATTAGAACGAGTGCAGTCATGGTACTTGTATAGTATATCAAGTTAATAAGATATCTTGTTTTGCTGTATAAGCATTTATTTTGTGGATGACATAATTTTGTTGTATATAAACCACACCGTTGCAAGACAAAATCAATAATCGCTCTCTCGAGGGAAGAATCACCACTTGCAGTCCAAGACGTTTCAACCAGAACCAGAAAAATACTTCATAATGTAAGTAAAACATAATAATAATAATAATAATTATTATTATTTTATTGTATTAGATGTCTGTTCATTATGTCAACACCAAGTTTAGCCGATTAATGAATTAATGATTGAATGAATGAATGCTTGAATGAATGAATGAATGATCGAATTAATGGTTGAATGATTGAATAAATGATTGAACGAATGACTGATTAAATGATTGAAAGATTAAAATTAATAAATGTTTTCTTTCATGAATGACAGAATGATTGAACGATTGAATAAATGATTGAATAAATTAATAAATGCATAACAATTATACAAATTTAACTTTCATTATATAGCTTCTAATCTATCAATCAGAATCGTATGCTTTGGATTCGAACTCAAGACTTTGGACTTGGCACCTCAGTAGTCATATTTATCACTAGGCTATCACTGCCTAAGATGTTTTCATGACTACACAATAGACTTAGTTCACTATCAGTTTAATTTAAATATTATTTATATATTGTTTCAGGTCCAAGTCCATGTCTCAATTGTTTTCTTCCGATGATGAATGTGATGTGACCCCGCAGTCGAAGCAACAGAAACCGTCCACAAGCAAGCGGTCCAAAACTGCTGATGGATCCAAGGCGTCTGGATCGAAGAAACCTCGAATTACCCCGTTCCGATAGCCGATCATAAGTTGACGGCACGGGACCTGTTCGGTGGTGAAAGCGATGAGGAGGAAGAGAGGGGATCCACATCGAGTGGTAAAACATCACCCCCACTTTATTCCTATTTCACAAAGAGGGTTGCTAAAGGCTACGCTAAGAAAATAAGCGAAACAAAAACAGGGCCGTACTACGTCGAACTTAAGATTTATAACTGTAAAGAGATCGCAGACATACCACCGGTCAACAGGTGGCGCAACTCTATAGTTACAATTAAAACAAAAGTCGATGGAGATACTGAGATTTGGCGTCATCTTAAAGCGTTTACATCTTCAGTAGATAAAGATTTCCACAACTGCCCAGTTACTCTTATTAATAACTCTTATTAAACTAATCACAAATTTTTCATTTTTTCTATATATTTGTTCCTAAATGTAGTTTAGCTAAGTGTTCAATCACTCAAATAATATAAATATACCTAACTTATATCTATTGTTTTATTTCACAGTTGTACAGTTCAGAGACCACAGAAGACCTATGAGTACAATTATGACTTGTACCAAATGCAAAACTGAAATACCACGAAATCAGTATGCATATCATAAAAGAACTAATGTTCACAAGACAAATAGCTTACTGAGTACTGAATTTAAAAATGTTTTTATTGTGGCAACAGCATTTAAAAATAGAATCGTAACTTTTCGTCTGAACTTAACCCAAGATGAGGATCACCTCACCTACGATGCTATCCCGAGTGACAGTCAGACATGTACGCGTACAGGTCAGGATGATGAGTACCTCACCCCTGAGGCGATCCTGAATTCTATACATCCAAATATTGATAAATTAATATCTATGATACTAAAAACGTATGACTGTATAAAAGTAAATTTTGAGCTATATGCTAAGTTTCTCCTGATAAAATCTGAATATGAACAAATTGAGGTGAAATCTTTTAACACTAAATACGACATTATCTACAAAAATACATGCATACATGAGTTTTTTTTAAATAAAATACATGTCTTGATGCAGAAAATGTCTGAATTTGAACATGTACAGTCAGGATGGACATACCTTTCGTTAAGTCATATTGAAATGAATATAAGTAAATATTGTCCTATGAGAGGCGGTACGTATATTGACTTGCCATCAATAATAAAAAATACTAAAAGTTGTTTGAATTTACGAAATAATGATGAATGTTGTTTCTTATGGTGTGTCGTAGCCGCATTATTTCCTTGTGTAAAAAATGTGTGTAGAACGACATCCTATCCACATTATAGCGAGATTCTCAATATACAAGGAATGTTATTACCTCCTTCACACAATGATATTAAACTTTTTGAATTGATTAATCCTACAATAAGTATTAGCGTATATGGCTTAGACAGCAAATGCATTATTAGTGGACCTCTATATATGACAAATAAGAAAAAAGAGAATCATATTAATTTATTATATATTGAACGGAATGGTAAAGGACATTACTGTTTAATAAAAAATCTCATTCGATTGGTGCGGCGCCAGGTTACTCATCATCATGGTAAAGTATTTTTATGTGATTCATGTTTACAATTTTTTACAAATGAACAAAAATATGTTAATCACTCTTGTTCTAGAGTACTGACTATACTACCAGAAAAATATACCATATTGAAATTTAACAACTATGAAAGAAAACTTAAAATGAATTTTATTATTTATGCTGATTTTGAAAGTTTGATTATAAATTGCAATGAGAATAGTTCTAAAAATACTACCACATTGAAAATACATAAACCGTCAAGTTTTGCATATTACATATGTTGTTCTCATAATAAAAAACTTAATAAGTACGTCATATACAGAGGTAAAGATTGTGTCGAAGTTTTTATTAAACGTTTAGTAAAAGATGTTAAGCGATTAAACACAATTTTGTCGACTCATTTATCAATGAAACCTTTGACACATAACCAAAAACAAGAACATCAAAATGCAACTATGTGTCATATTTGTAATCAGGCGTTATCTGGAGATAAAGTCCATGATCATGATCATATTACTTCCGAGTATAGAGGAGCCGCTCATTCGAATTGTAATTTGATATACAGAGTGTGTCCATTCATACCGGTGGTATTTCATAATCTAAGTGGTTACGACTCGCATATATTTATTAGAGAGTTGGCTAAATATGAAGGCTCAATTAAAATAATACCAAAAACTAAAGAAAAATATCTGACAATAACTAAGATAATTAAAACAACAAAAGGCACTCGCTCAATACAGATTAAATTTATAGATTCATTTCATTTTCTTAGCTCAAGCCTGGATTCTTTAAGCAAAAGTCTATGGGAGAACGATTTTGTCAATTTGTCTAGAGAGTTTTCGGATAAAAGTAAACTTAAGTTATTACGTAAGAAAGGCATTTATCCATATGATTATATGGATGACTGGTCAAAATTTGATGAAAGACAACTACCTTCAAAAGCTAGTTTTTATAATAGTTTAACTATGGAATCTATAACAGATGATGAATATGCTCATGCTAAAGATATTTGGTATAATTTTAATATAAATACGCTGGGTGAGTATAATGATCTGTATTTGAAATGTGATGTTTTATTGTTATGTGACATATTTGAAAAGTTTAGAGAGACAAGTTTACATTTTTACAAACTAGATCCTGCTCACTATGTGACTTCACCTAGTTTAAGTTGGGATGCAATGCTTCTTTACACTAATGTTGAATTAGAGCTCATTAGCAACTTAGAAATTTATACATTTCTTGAAAAAGGCATACGCGGGGGTTTAGCACAATGCTTCCTTCGTCATGCTGAAGCAAATAACAAATATTTACCTCATTATAATGATACAAAACCTACAAGTTATTTAATATATCTGGATTGTAATAATCTTTATGGTTACGCAATGACTAAAAAGTTGCCTGTTTCAGAGTTCAGATTTTTAAGTCAGCATGAAATCGATATCTTTAATGTAATTCATATATCCGATGATAACTTATATGGTTTTATCTTAGAAGTAGATTTATCTTACCCGGATTGTATTCATGATCAGCATAAAGATTTACCATTTGCTGTAGATAAATTTGTACCCCCAGGAGGGAAAACAGCTAAATTAATTGCTAATCTATATGATAAATTTCATTATGTCATCCATTACGTACATTTAAAACAATGCATTAAAAATGGGCTAGTTTTAAAAAAAAATCACCGTATACTTACATTCAGGCAAGATAACTTTTTGAAGAAATATATAGATCTTAATACCAATTTGCGCATCGTATCTAAAACTTCATTTGAAAAAGATTTTTTTAAACTTCTGAATAATGCAATATTCGGTAAAACTATAGAAAATAGAAGAAAACAAGTAGATATAAAACTGGTTACCAAATGGAATGATACGGAAAACTTAACAAATAAAAAGCTTTGTGCACAAAAATTGATTTCAAAACCTAATTTAAAAAGTGTATCAATATTTACAGAGGATTTCGTAGCCATACAGTTGAATCGGGATAAAATAATACTAGATCGACCTATTTACATCGGATTTACAGTTTTAGAGTACGCTAAACAACACCTATATCAGTTCCACTATGATTTTATAAAAAAAAAATACGGAGACTGCGTTGAACTATGTTATACTGATACGGACAGTTTACTTTATTTAATTCATACAGACGACTTTTATTATGATATGCGTGATAATATAGCACAATTTGACACTAGTAATTTCCCAATAGATAATCAATATAGCATACCTAGAATCAACTCAAAAATCCCTGGGCTTTTTAAAGATGAAATGGGCGGTGATGTAATTACAGAATTTACGGGCTTAAGAGCAAAACTCTATTGTATTAACAGTTTGAAGACAAAGATAACAAAAGCGAAAGGTATGTCTAAGTCTGTCACTAAGCATTTAAAACTAACAGATTATAATGACTCTTTGTTATTAGATAAAAGTCAATCGTTTAAAATGAATATGATAAGATCTATCAAACATATATTGTACTCACAACAAGTTAGTAAACAAGTATTAAATAGAAATGATGACAAAGTTCAGATACTTGCAGATCACATTCACACCTTGCCTTGGGGGTATTGTGATGCGATGATCTAAACCAGTGTTCGTTAAACTTTTTATTGATCTTATTACGTTAAATTGAGCACCAATTATTATGTAATCCACATCTTGACATCCACTGTTCTAAATTATATTCATTCCAAATATATGATTTAAAATACTAAAATAAGAATAAATTAATGTATTGTATAGAAATGATGTATGATAATTATTTAGGAATAAGTTATGTAATATAAATAAATATATTATGTTACTATTACGATGAACTTATAATAAAATGATATGTCTCAAACAATGGACTTTTATTCAAACTTATTTAACTTCTTAAACGTTATTATTATCGTCATCAAATTTAAGTTCGTGCTTGTTCTATGATGAGGTTCATGTAGTATCGAGTATATAAGTGTACGTTAGATGGTAATTAGATTAATATACAATATGAAGTTGATCAAACAACCCATATCTCTCAATGTTAATATTATCAGATTAAGTGACTCTGTTCACCACATCAGACATAGCGTTTTATTACCAAATACCATTCGCTGCATAATATGTGGTCCATCAAACTGTGGCAAAACGAATGTTATGATTAGTTTACTGCTGCATGAAAATGGGGTCAAATTTAAAAATCTTTATTCTAAAACTTCTTTTCAACCAAAATACCGTTTCTTGATCGAAGTATTAAAAAGAGTGCCACAGATTAACTATTTCGAGTTCAATGATGATAAAGATGTCATTTGTCCAAGTGAAGCTTTAACTAATTCTGTATTTATTTTTGATGATGTCGTGTGTGAAAATCAAGTAAATATCCGCAATTATTTCTGTATGGGTAGGCATAAACAAATAGATTGTTTCTATTTATCTCAAACCTATTCTAAAATTCCGAAGCAATTGTTACGTGACAATGTTAATTTCCTTATTACATTCAAACAAGATGATGTGAATTTAAAACATATCTATGAAGAGCATGTTAGTTCTGATTTACAATGGAAGGAGTTCAGAAATATTTGTCAAACTGTTTGGAGTAAACCTTATAATTTTCTACTTATTAATAAAGAATCGTCATTAAATAACGGAAGGTACAGACAGAATTTTGATATGTTTTTTAAATTTGACTGACTATTACCTATATACCTACATATAAGTAATTAAAATACAAAATCAAATTCAGTATAATTTGTTCTTTAGCTGAACACAGTTGATATAGTATAACATGGAGAAAAATATTAAAATTGAATTAATGAAGTCTGTAGACTCCATAAAGAATAAAATAAAACAAATGAAGGACCAGGAACATTCAATGAACTTGTCACTCGATAAAATGCTAAGACCTGTCACAGACCCCCTTAAAACTATAGTTGATTCGAATATAACTATGGAAAAAATAAAACATTTAGAAAATACAATACTCACTAATTCTGGAGATGTTGAAATGGATGAAATTAATACTAGCTCATCTACAAAGTTTGAGGACTGTTTCGAACCAAAACTTAATTCTGTACAATTGGTTAAAAAGTCTCCTACATTGAAATTACCAGATGATTTAGAAATTTCATTAGAGGGTCAGGATATCTATGATATTTATGATGGTGTAAATATACCGTTTGGAATAAGAAGTGAAAACAAAACTTTATTGGTGGGAAATTCAGTAGTGTCATTTTCTAAAATTGACAGTTTGAATAACGATAACGTCATTTTGATTACAATCGGTGATAAATCTTACAATTTAACTCCTGGTCTGAAAGAACTTTTACTTCGACAAAAACCTGATTTAAAACTAATATCTAGCAAAGATAAACTTGTCTACAAAGATATATTGCATTATACAAACGTTCATAAGAGAGACTTCAATCCTAGAGGTCAAATAAAAGGTGATAAAGGAATAAAATATCGTGAAATAATCAGACCATTGTTTTCCAAAACGTCAAACGATAATATTCACACTAAAATTGGGGGATACTTGGCAATGTTAAAGAAATATAAAAAAAATACTGATCTGGTATATTGGGATGACCCTAACGAATTAGTTGAGAGATTGAAACTATTAGTTGCTTCAAAAGATGCTGGCAATACAAACCATGATAATGAAATACTATCGATAATCGAAGAATTAAAATAAGCTGACATAATTAAAGAATAAATAGTAGCAATAACATGGTTTTCATTCAGTATCATTTTTGGATTCACTACAAATGTTTATATACTGAGTTTTGAATATGAGTAAAGCCGACGTGGTAAACGAAATTCATAAACATGCGAGGGTAAACTTTCCGCGAAGACATGTTATTATGAAAGATATAGATGACCTTTGGCAAGCAGACTTAATTGATATGCAATCAATTTCAAAAGAAAATAAAAATTACAGATTTATTCTTACTGTTATTGATACATTTTCGAAATACGCTTGGACCTTTCCTTTGAAAAGTAAGACCAAAGATGTTGTATTTAACTCTTTCAAGATTTTGTTGGATAAAGGGCGAGTCCCCAAAAATCTGCAAACTGATAATGGAACAGAATTTTATAATAATAAATTTCAAAAACTTATGAAATCTTATTGTATAAACCATTATTCAACCTTCTCAACAAAAAAGGCATCAAAAGTCGAGCGTTTTATCAGAACATTAAAATCTAAACTGTATAAGGAATTTAGTTTAAAAGGTGACTATAACTGGATAGGTAATAGTCTTAATAATGTTATCTATAAATACAATCACACCTATCATCGGACAATTGATGACATCCCAGCAAACGTGGACAATACTAATAAAACATGTATATTAGAGAGATATTTCAGGTTGGTAAAAACCGGCATTCTAAAAAGTAAGTTTAAAGTGGGTGATTATGTACGTATCAGTAAATACAAAGGAACATTTGAAAAGGGGTATACTCCTAACTGGTCGACAGAAATATTTAAAATTCGAAAAATACAAAATACAACTCCTATTACCTACTTAATTGAAGATGCAATCAGAGGCCAACCCATTTTAGGTGCATTTTATGTGCAAGAGCTGCAAAAGACAAAACATCCCAATTTATATCTAGTCGAGAAAGTTCTTAGAAGTAAAGGAAATAGGGTTTTAGTAAAATGGTTAGGTTTGTCTTCTTCTGAAAACAGTTGGATTGATAAATCGAATATTTATTAAATGTTTAACTCATGATGCATCAGTATTATCATGTGTATTGGAGAGAGCAGTCTTCTCAATTGGCTTATAAATAATTTACCATTTGAGTTACATTTACCAGGATACAATTATTGCGGGCCTGGCACTAAATTAATTAAAAGGCTTACACGGAGAGATAAAGGCGTTAATAAATTAGACGAATATTGTAAAGAACACGATATTGCCTATCATAAGTCTTCAAACTTAAAGGATCGTCACAAGGCAGATTTAGTTTTGATAAATATGGCAAAAGAGCGAGCAGTCGCCCCAGATGCGAGTGTAGGGGAAAAACTGGCAGCACGTTTAGTAAGCAGCACTATGTCAACAAAAATTAAAACTGGTTCTGGTCTAAATAAAAGGAACAAAAATTGTTCTTTAAAAATTTCATCTGGAAAAGGGTTGAAAAATAAATTTAAAAATGTTATTAACAAAACGAAAAGACACATGAAAAAATTAAAAACAAAATGCAAAAAAGTGGCAATAGAATTAGCTATGGCCGCTGTCAGAGAATTAGGTAATGATGCATCCATTAGACTTCCTCGTGTTATTCCTATACCAAAATCTGGTGGAGTATTACCCTTGATTCCTATTTTTGCGGGATTATCTGCAGCGGGAGCCTTAGCAGGCGGTGCAGCTGGTATTGCTAAAACCATAAATGAATTCAAAATGGCAAAAAAGTTGTATGCTGAATCGAAGAGACACAATGAAAAGATGGAGGCTCTTTGCATCGGAAAAGGACTACACCTTAAACCACATAAAGATGGGCTCGGAATTTTCGTAACGAAAGAAAAAAACAAAAAAATCGGCTACCCAAACGAGCCTTGAATAATTTGGACATTTTGAAGTATGGAAATAATATTCCGTATTTTAGAGGTGTATTTATGAGAGATGAGCTCCCTAAACACCCTTTTAAAAAAGAATGTGGAGTTATTAATTTAGATAGCTCTAAAAATCCTGGTTCTCATTGGGTAGCCTATGCAAAATACAAAGATTATATTGAATATTTTGACAGTTATGGAAATCTTAATCCTCCTAAAGAATTTATAAAATATATGGGTTCTGAAGTTCACTATAATTATGATAATATTCAGCGCGATCATCCTTTCAATTGTGGACATCTTTGTTTAAACTTTTTGAAGTTTTTTTGGTATAGTAAAGGAATAAAATAAACAGAATCTTACGAAAGAGTTCAGTAGACAAGCATGTCTACTACGGTTACCATCTCTGGAAATAAATCGGAATTAGTTACATACTTTCAACCACCACTGCATTTATCAGATCAATACGAGTGTGGTTTGCTATACTTTTCAGTATTAAATTCAAGACCAAATATTTCCAGTATTAACAGTAGTCTGTCTATGATCAGCATCGAATGTGATCTTGTTCACGGTTCGTACTGCAACGGATTACCAACTCATTTTATTCATGAATTTGTGACTGATACTCATCCTGGTCATCGGTGTATGGAAATACCACAAAATGTTATTTACTTTCCAGTTAACAAAAATACAATTTCTTCGATATCTGTAAAGATTGTAGATCAATTTGGTCACTGTATTAACTTTGGAGGAGAACATATTCAGCTACGTCTTCATTTAAGAAAAACAAAATGATAGTTCATTATAAAAACACCCAAGGCAATGAAAAACATCTTAGTTCTTTGACGATTGCTAAGGTGCAAAGACGTAAGAAAAAAGTAAAGAAATTGACTAAAGCAAATATAGATTTTCTTAAAGCCCTAGGGTTTAAAGTATGAATATACTACAGATTACTGAATCACCACACTTCGATACTTCGATCGAAAGTTATGAAGTCCATTCGTACAATCCCTACAATAATAGCTTTAGAGAAAACGATGAAATCAGAATTCCCATCCACCAGCAAGACATATATGTATTACCATCAGCCAGTTCAATTTATGTCGAAGGACAAGCAAAGCTCTTCGGTAAAGATGGGAATCCCATCAAAAAAACTGTTACGTTCACTAATAACCCTGTTTTGTCTTTGTTTCAAGACATCAGGTACGAGATAAATGGCATTGAAATAGACCGTATAAAAAACTCAGGAATAACTTCAACAATAAAATCATACATCTCATTAAATGAAGCAGAAAATAAAGTTGCTGCCTTGTGGGGTTGGAATTTAGAGGGATTTCAAAGTGATGGTCATTTTAGTGCTGTGATACCACTAAATAAGGTTTTAGGGTTTGCAGAAGATTACAATAAAATTGTGATAAATTGCAAACATGAACTTATATTGAACAGAAGTAACACTAACTTAAATAGCGTTATTCTTACTGATGATATTGCTCATTTTCAAATAGATATACACAGAGTTCAATGGAGAGTGCCGCAAATAAAAGTATCAGACCGAGAACGGCTAACACTTTTGAAACATTTAGAAAGAGATAAACCTATTCAGATGGCTTTTAGAAATTGGGATTTATATGAGTATCCGTTACTGCCTAAAACCACGAAGCATTCTTGGTCAGTTAAAACTGCTTCACAATTGGAAAAACCTAGATATGTAATCTTTTGCTTACAAACTAATAGGAAAAATAATAAAACTAAAGATAGTTCAGTATTCGATCATTGTGAAGTAGCTAACGTAACGCTCTTTTTGAATTCTCAATATTATCCATATGAGCCTTTGAGTTTAAAATTTTCTGAGAACAAATACAGTATATTATACGAAATGTTTGTAAAATTTCGTCAGTCGTATTACAACTGTCCAGTGGACCCATTGCTTGACCTAAAGGGGTTCAAAGAAAAAGCCCCTCTCTTTATCTTAGACTGCTCAAGACAAAACGACAGTCTAAAAACAGGTCCGGTGGACGTGAGGTTGGAAATTGAATGTTCTACAACAATACCAGATAAGACGACTGCATATTGTTTGATTATAAACGATCGACTTGTGGAATACAAACCTCTCAGTAACATTGTGCGCAAGTTATCATGATTGCTATTGTAGATATTCAAGGCTTTAAAATAGAAGCAAATGAATTTGTAATAAAAGAAATCGCTATATTGCATAATAAAAGAGTACAAGTGTTTTTAATTAAGCCACCATTTCCATTTAATAAATTAACGAAATCAGAAAAAAAGCAAGTTAGCTGGCTTGAACGTAACAGAAAGATACATTGGGATGAAGGATATGTGTCCTATTCCGATTATCAGACTTTGATTATAGATATTTTAAGAGATAAGTCTATCTATGTCAAAGGTTCAGAAAAAGTTTTGTGGTTAAAGTATATTTTAGAAAATAGTAATAGTAATATATTCAATTTAGAAGATAAAGGTTGTTCTAGTTTGATAAGTTTGTACGATCAATTTAAATATTCTCAAGATGTATATAATTGTATTTATCATGACTCTGTATGTGCTTTAAAAAATGTATTGTGTTTGAATAAGTGGTGCTTTGAAAATAAAATTTGAAAATAAATATTTTCTTGTTTATTTCCTATATTAAGGTAAAATATAACTTACAGTGATCTATCCCTCCCAATCCAGTTCAATCATAGTTGATGACACCAGCGGGAACTAACTCATTATACGTTTATAATTATCAGTATCAAGAATTAGAAAGTAAATAATTAAAACATGTCTCATATTGAATACAAACCTCGATATGACATGTATAACACGTTTAAAATGCGTGAGTTGTCATTTTCTTATTACTGGGGGGTGATTAATAAAAAGAAAAGATTAGTGATGGAAATGGCTGACGCTGGATTCTTTTATTGTGGAAATAGTATTAATGATAAAGCAGCATGTTTCTCATGCGGAGGTATCATAGAATATTGGGAGATTTATGACGATCCTTGGATGCAACATGCTATACATTATCCTAAGTGTTTGTATTTGAATGCTGTGAAAGGAAACGATTATATAATTAATGCACGCATCTCCATCGCAGCATTAAACTCTTAGCATTGCAGCGCGATAGATCAATTTTAATTATATAACGAAGTAATAACAAACACATATTTGCTTCACCACGAGAGATAATATATTTATATTACCTATCAACATCATGGTTCGGTCAAAGAAATATGATTTGGAAGGCATTTCTAAGCTTATTTTCAAGAATGCTAGTGGTGAGATAATATTTACTCAAGATATGACTGATCAGAAAATATTGAACACTAGTTCATCAAACCATCACAACCATACGAACGGAACACAGCAAGATTCAGTAAAATCTACCTTTCAAAATACGCAATATCTTACATTCAAAACTGACGACGATGAGATCCTTACATTAGTTCGAATGAATTAAGGTTTCGTATGACTGTTTGGTATTTAGTGTCTTAAAAAACTTTGCATTGATATAATGAATGAATGAATAGTCAAAGCTACAAATAAAAGTAATATGAGTGTAATAATTGTAAAATTGGGGGTGACCTGGATCTGTTGTTGATCCAGGTCCCCCAATTTTACACTACTCACCTTCATCTGCTACTTTGGCTGATATATTTTTTTCATGCGATTTTTTGCATTCCTTGGTGCAAGCAAGAAATAATTACGCAAATCGCACGGTTGGTCCCGTACAACAGCATGCCCACTTTAGGTATATGAAAGATACTGATATTGAAGAAATGCGCAAGTTTATTGGTATGTTTATGGGATTGACTAAATTATCCTCTATAAGTCATTACTGGAGATTAGACCAACCGTACAATTTTCCACGTTTTAGAAAAGTGATGAGCAGAAACCGCTTTCAATTATTGCTACGTAATTTTCATTTCTCCGAGAACGATGCCACAGCTACATCAAGATTGCATAAAATCCAACCGATATTAGATCGGTTCAACAATATTATGTCTGTACGGTCTCATCAACCCTACATTTACTTTGCGAACGCAGCAATCTACTTGGATGTCGTGCGTCACTAATATTATGCTATAATTATAACGTTTTAATTATGCGTAACAGCAATGCCCCATGCGAAGCAAAAATATTGGGTCATCGAACGACCTCACCTTGTGACGTAAAAAATGTGCTATGTAAGCAGAAGTGGATCCCGTTACACACAGCGAATACTTGGCTGGCGATTTGTTGCGGAACTTGCACAATACGAATTGTGTGTGAAAATGATATCACTACGCACTCCATGACTTCTGGGATACTGACCTTGGCACAGGGTTGCTTGTTGCAATCGAAGGAATTAACAATTCACTCACATAACCAATACAATATCAACATGAAGATGGATCTTTCCATGAACATACCGTCGCTGAACTCGATGGTAAATAACATTGTGAACATAACACATAATATGTCGCACGTGATGTTGCCAGAAACTGCAGAATTGGAGGAAATCGACAAGCGATTAGCTATTATGAAAACACAGGAAAACCACCTCTCATCAACCATTTCCACTCATGACATACACCAGTACGTCGTCTCTTATATCATTGTGGGAGTAATCATCACTGTCTCCATGGGGTGGTTTGTAAAGAGATACGGCCCATCTTGTCGCTCAAAATAAACTAAGAGCCATTCAGCTACGAACAATCAGCTTGACGAGATTGAACTGCAACCGATACAACACAGAAAGCAAGATGAAAACATTCACACGGCGTGCCACGCAGAACTGCAAGCGGTACGCGCACGTCATGCAGACAACATCGCGTTCAACTTCGAATAATGTAATTTATTATTTGTTTCGTTGTAATAGGGTTTCTTCTCTTGACTATCTTTTATTAATTTTCTTTACATCTTTGTGGGGTTGCCAACATGTACGGTCTCCTCAACCGTACATTTACTTTGCGAACGCAGCAACCTACTTGGATGTCGTGCGTCACTAATATTATGCTACAATTATAACGTTTTAAGCAATGCACATCGAGTCAGACAACAACAGTGAAACTAACCACTGGTCAAGTGAAAGAATCGCTACCATTTTAACTTGTTAACCTTCTACATTTTAATATAACTTTAAACTCAACTTGTGGTTCTTTCTGTATACTCCTTAACTAAACCAACATTAACAAAGTGCTAATATGTACGGTGCCTACAACCATTGGCCCCTACACTTGTTGCATATCAAGTTGCCTGGTTGAATGTGACTACACCGCTTCATGTCATCTTCAGATAAAGAGACATAAGTGCTCTTCCCGAAGTTTATTGCTATGTACCGTGAAGCTAGTTGGACGATGACTGTTCCTGTGCTTGT
The DNA here is from genome assembly GCA_916610205.1 of Griposia aprilina. Lineage (NCBI taxonomy): Eukaryota > Metazoa > Arthropoda > Insecta > Lepidoptera > Noctuidae > Griposia > Griposia aprilina. The sequence goes on along the minus strand of OU744285.1, from coordinate 3,426,694 downwards.
TTTCATAGGCAACGGAGTAGTTTGGTATAGAGTGAAGTCTTCATCTGAGATTAATGGGACGTGTATCGAACAAGAAGTAGTTAGTAGTAAGTCGCGCTTTCACGTATAGCAGTTTGTAGAGGTCCTTGATATTGTTTCTGATGTTTCGGACAGGCAACGACGAGGTCCTCGGGAGTTTGCCCGCGATTTCAGTTAGTTGCTCGATCAAGTTGACAGGTGTAAGTAGATGGATGTCTATGTGGCCTTTGTAGACATCAGTTAAGCTTTCAAACAGCATGTCTTGAACCCTCTCTAAGTTAGTAATCAGCAAATAAGCTGTTAGTGAAGCCGAGTTGAAATAGTTAGTAGCCATCACTACTTCCATTTCAGACTCCACTTTGGCTAAGTTGGTGTTAGTCTGCGCCATGAAGTCGTCTATTAAACCAAACTGTCGCATGATATTTTGTTCATTCTTCTTCAGCATATTGTTTTGTAGTTCGACTATTGAAGTTTGATTTCTTACCAAATCAAGTAGATAGTTTTCATTATATTGGACAGCTTGTATGTCGTTCTGGTATTTATTGCAAACCGTTGGTCTAGAATGCCGAAGAGGCTGTTAGCGACATATCCTACTCCATCAATCAGTCCTCGTTTCTTACGATTACTCAAGTGCTTATGAGGAGCTAGGAGTATAGTGTTGTAGTAGCTCAGTATTTCCATTTCGTGGTTAAGCTGTTCTAAAGTTATCTTGCAGTATCTTGGGTCGGTTTTTTGGCATAGTTCATTCAATCCCTTGAGATAAGCTTCAATTCGATGTACTCCGTTCCAGTAAGTTGTTAAGTTATAGTACATAAGTAGTGTCCATTCGTCATGAATCACTTGTACGTTTCATATTGTGTCGCAATAAATCGGCCGCTCAAGTTCGAATTTAGTAATTTTAACGCCAGACGTCACGATTTCGCCATATGACCCAGTAATTAACGTAAATACAATTAATAACATTGTAAGAAGTGTTGAAAAACATTTATTTCCGCCCGTCTTTGGCATGGTTGGAGGTTTGTTTTCTGTGTGATCTTGGACGCTGTTCTCGATAGGAAGTGGTGACAGTTTCACGACTGGACGTTTGATGATACCAGATTGAGTTTTAACCGTAGTCACTCGAACATAGCTGTCGGAACCGGGATGCAGTTCAAGTATACGTCCCATGGCCCACTTTCTTGGTGGCAAGTTGTTGTCCTTGATCAAGACTATATCGCCTTCCTGGGTGTTCTTTTTTGGTTTGTTCCATTTGCCCCTAGTCTGGAGTTGAGTTAAGTATTCACTCGACCAACTCTTCCAAAATTGGTGCAGCATTGGTGCAAATTGGTGTGCCAACGGTGGCAGCTGCCACCGTTGGCGTAAATTAACGTTATTTACGTCACAGTACGTTGATATTGGTAGTGACTGTCGGATTTGAGCCAATGTCAGCCGCGCACCTCCATGAAGTGTTGTAAGGTGTGCTTGTTCAATTACGAGCTGAGTTAGTCGTCTCATCCGAGGAAGAATTATAGAATTTTTCATCTCGGAGGGCAAGTAGGAATTTCTCAGTCTTCCACCGACTCTTATAACCCCTTTTTCATCCATACAAGGATTCAGTTTGTATATAATGCTCTTGTTGTTTACAGTTCCGTTTGCTTTCAGCTGTTTGTATTCATTTTCAAACTCCGTACTCTGCACATATATAATTACTCGGTCGGCTGATAGCTTGAATTCACTCACACTTAGGTAGTTGGTTTCAAATTTCGTCTTGGAGCGTGCCGTCGCGATAAAGCGCAGTACTTGAGCCGTTACTCGAATTACTTGCTCAGAGTCTTCTGCCCTTTTCAGAAATTCCGGGCCTTGCCACCAGAGATCGAAGTTTACTAGTTTGTTCGGCAACATTCCTCTAGATGCACAGTCAGCAGGGTTCAGTGCCGATTTTACGTAGCGCCACTTGTCGGCAGAAATAATTTGTTTTATTTTGTCAACTCTGTTGAATACGTATTTATCCCTCCTTGATGCATCTCCTTGCAGCCACACTAAGACTACTTGAGAGTCACACCATGCTTGTATTGAAAAATTGTATGCAGCTAAAGCATCTGTAGATTTTTCCATGAGTTTAGCCAACAGTAGTGCGCCACATAGTTCCAATCTCAGCAACGTAGTTTTTTGTGATAGAGGTGCAACCCTGGTTTTAGCGACGAGTAAAGTTACAGTCGGTATATCTAGTCCGTTCCTTACTCGGCTGTATATGACACACGCATACGCCTTTTCACTCGCATCGCAAAATCCTAGCAATTCTATTGATTGCTGTGCACCAATCCATCCGTTTAGTTTTATTTTCCTTACATTTGGAATTTCACTTTTCAATTTGACCTAATCATTTAGTATGTCACTCGGTAGTTCTTCATCCCGGGCAAGTTTGCTGTTCCATACTCTCTGAAATAATAGTTTTGCTAACACTGTTCTGGGAGCCAACCAACCCAAAGGATCGTACAGTTTCGAAATTTCGGAAAGTAAGTGCCCCTTCGTTGGCCGACCCTTCGAGTTTTCTCCCAGACTCCAGTTAAACATGAACGTGTCGATGTTTGGGTTCCAGCCGAGTCCGAGCGTTTTTGTCGAGTCTTCAGTTTTGAAATCAAATATGCTTTTAGTTGATATTTGATCGTCAGTTAAACTCTCTAGTAGCGCGGGGTGGTTGGCTGACCACTTTCTTAAGTTCATGCCGCCGCCCTTCAGTAAGTCTATCAGTGAACTTTGTAGGTCTTTAGCTTTATCCAGAGAGTAGTGACCGCTAATCACATCATCAGCGTAGAACTCGTTGAGTAATGTATTGGCGGCCTCAAGACCGTACAATGTCTGATCTTTATTATCCAGAAGTTGGCCTAAGTATCGATGAGTCGATGGTTTTATAGAGAGGAAGACTGATTTTTCGACAGTACATAAAAAATAAGAAGCATAAATACGGCACAAAACTGTGTGAACTTTGTGAATCCTCTGGAATGGTTATGAAAATTCGTGTATACATACAATGTGGCGTTTTGCATCCTCGTCAAATTCAAGGAGGTAACTATGCTAATGATTCTCGACATGAATCAATAATAAAATAAGTAGGTGTTTGTTTTTTTTTTTCTAATTTTCGGAAATCGGTAAGTGTGGGACACGCATGTTAAAACGCGGCTTGTGTGATACCGCACTGTAACTGCCCTTTTACACACACATAAAAACGCGGCAGTTTATACGATCATAATTTTGCCTACCCCCGCGCGCACGCACCCCTCTTTTATCCCTACACCCCACCCGGCCGCGCTCGCTCACACTCACACATCGACTACTTAGTGTGATCGATGTCGCCGCCGTGAGTGCGCCTTTCGCGATTCACGTCCCGCGCTCATTTAATTCGTTTTAAATACGGCACGATGACGGAAAACTATTCCAATGTTGAGTTGGTGGAGATGGTCCGGTCAGTGGGTCTTCTTAGGGGTGGAGTTTGACGAGTGACGCATTACGTTTTGTCGGTGGTTACTGGAACATCAAGACGCCAACATCCTGTGGACGGACGAGTGCTTATTTACTCGAGTTGGCATCTACAATGTTCATAATGAACACTGGTAGACTCAGCGGGACCATAACCCGCACGTGACCAAACGGGATTCGTTCCGAGTGCGGTTTTCCTTAAATGTGTGGGCTGGCATAATAGGGGACCGCGTGCTTGGACCCTATTTCATCGAGGGTTATCTTACCAGCATTACTTACCTGGAGCTACTACGACAAGTCGTCCAGGAGATGCTCGATGGCAATCTATCGCAACCTGTACTACCAGCAGGACGGTGCCCCTCCTCACTACGGTCGTCAAGTACGCGAGCCCTTGACCGAAAGTTTCGGCAACCAGTGGATTGGCCGCGGTGGACCTGTGGCCTGGCCTCCGCGTTCTCCGGAATTAACGACCCTGGACTTTTATTTGTGGGGAGACATTAAAAGACACACACATGAAACACAGAGTGGTACACAGATGAAATAACAAGTGTTACAGAATTAAGGGAAAAAGTGGTTAGTTGCTTTCGACACTGTAAAAACGAATATGTTTGTGTTGCGAAATCTGAAAGAAAACCAGCGACGTCGTGCTAGACTGTGTCTAGAATGTGAAACACTTCGTACAATACCTCCGGCTAGCGTAGGTGATTAATTTATTTTTACTTAAACAATAATTTGTAAATGCGTACTTAGTTATTTAAATCAATTAGTGTACCTAATTAGGTAGATTTTAAATGTTTGACTGAACCAAAAATACCTCTGGTTTTTATTAAGTACCTATTTACTTTTATTATATATCAAAACAACGCGCGCCGAAGGCGCTATGCGTTCGTTTTTGTGGATACCTACTCATGTTTTAAGATCTAAGATTTACAATTTCATTATTTACTGTAGTCTGTTTATCAAAAATAAAATAAATTGTGCACGTAATGCAAAACTAACATGTTATTAATCAGCTGATAACTACGTACCTACCTACTCTTACAAGTTTTTATTATTACCTACTTAGGAATCTAAAATACGCGCGGCGCCCGCGCGTGCGCTCGTGTTTCGTACCTACACTTTTTTATTACTATTTCATTATTTACTGTAGTCTGTTTATCAAAAATAAAATAAATTGTGTACGTAGTGCAAAACTAACATGTTATTAATAAGCTGGTAACTACGTACCTACCTACTCTTACAGGTTTCTATTATTACCTACAGAGGTATCTAAAATACGCGCGGCGAAAGAAAAACTAACATTTTATTAAATCAGCTGATAGCTACGTCACAGATTATTTAAGTTGTAACAGCTATACATTACTCCTTACAAAATCTCCTATACCTACCGCGATAATAGCATTCTTCATGTCAGCGACCGTTGCGTGCTAAACTGTGCATAAAACGCCCGACCATAGAGTTATTATCGTTTCACAGCCGCGTGGCCTTACAGCTGTGATGCCCAATAAAGGTACCATTCTAATTAAGCTTTGAAAATATGATCTAGGTAATTATCAAGAGTTTATGTCATGTAGGTAGGTGATTTTCAAACTCGAACTAGGCTATTGCTAGCCGCACGCGCTGCTGTAAGGTGGGCGGGGCCTGCCGGTGGTCGACACGCGGCACGCACGCACACAGCGACATAGTCGTGCGACAATGCCTATCGCATACGCAACGGGGCGATTCTGTTCTTAGAAAGTGGTGTATTCTGAAATACTGTCAAACTTAAATGACAAAAAAAACAAGTATGTATTAATTATTGAGCAGGTATCGTAATTTTATTTTATTATTTGTCTTTCATAACAGCCTCCTGAAATTTGACGAAGATGCAAAACACCACATTGTATAGAGGAAAGAGTGAAAAACTTCCGCTTGGAACTCTGCATAGCACGTAAGTTGTTTTAGATCTCATGGAAGGGTATTTAGAAAACTTTTTTACAAAAAAACAACCGACTTCAAAAAAAAACACTAAAAGACGTGAAAAATAACTTTAATTTCGGAAGTCGTTGGCCAAAAACGAAAATACAAAACCAAAGACACCGACTTCCGAAATTAAAGTTATTTTTCACGTCTTTTAGTGTTTTTTTTGAAAGTCGGTTGTTTTTTTGTAAAAAAGTTTTTATTTTTCACTTTTTAGTTGCGGTACCTACCCCACACAAATTCGTATACCACTACTTGGTGTGTAAATAACAGTGACAGGAAATTATTAACACGTCGTCCATATAAACTAAGTGGAAAAAATATGCAATATTAAAGATAACTCAAAAACTACTGGTCAAACCTTGATCAAATTTAAATGGGGCCACATGTAAAGCACTACCTATCAAATAAGGTTGTTGTGCAGGCAAACAAAACACAAACTATGTTCAACAGCAAAAGTACGCCTAACTTCAGTTGTCTCTTTACAAAATTTTGGACAAGACGTAATCCTATGGTCGGCTGAGCAAAAATCACATGACCCTGGCTTTTTATCTTTCAAAACATGGAATGAGTGAATTCCTTTCTGATGTGTAGGTCTTTCCCTGTTTTCTGACTTATCTAAATTTTCCAAACCTCTATAGCGACTAGTTAAAAATTCTGAAAACTGTATAAATGTAGGTAACTCATTACTTGAATCTGAAGCCACTTTGAGTTCCCAACATTTCCTGGTCTCTTTGTCTAATTTTCCGCTAATTATGTGTATAACAATCAGATCCCAGGAAGAAACCTTCACTCCTAAATTACTTAACGACTCCAAACATTCTGAGGTAGTCGTAATAAGCCTTTTTATCTCGTTTGCCGATTCATAGGACAACGTCCTTTGATTAAGTAATCTTTTCATAATACCGTTTGCGAGAAACTTTTTGTTATTGTACATCTTATCTAATTTAGACCATGCGATGTTATAGTTATCTGACGTTACCGTTATATTTCTTAAAAGTTGCTCAGCCTCCCCACATAAATGAGCCTTCAAATAAAAAAATCTCTGCGCGTCATCAAGAGAAGAATTCTCATGAACCAATCCCACAAATAAATCTCGAAATGTTTGCCACTCTGAATATTTTCCCGAAAATGAAGGAATTTTAATTTCTGGCAACTTGACTCTATTCTTTTGGTCATGATAACTAGCCTTAGAATCCATGGTTAGCGTGGTTGACTGTCCTTTACACAATAAATCTTTTAAGTCACTTTTAAAATCAACATAAAATTCCTCAACTTCATCATAAAGACAATCTTTAATGTAACTCGAGTTGGACAATTCAACCTTTTTAACCTTACTTAAAATCTCAGTATGAGTGGCCGTGAACGTATTCCATAATTGTTCCAAATTTTCCAAACGTGTCTCTATATATGCTTGAGTTAACCTCTCCTTAGGAGCCTTCTTTAAATTGGACTTTGCCTTACTCATTTCGTTCAGGTTCAAAATGTCCAATTCACAAAACTGAAAGAATCAAAATATGTTTTATTTAGAAGTAACAAATTAAGACCAGTACAATATAATCAACATCATAATAACTATAATTATAAATTGAAACAAACATTAAACATAGTTTAATATATAATAACCTAGGTAAAACGAAAAATACTTTATATCTTACCTTGCTTACCTATGCAAGTAAAAATCAATATAATTTTTATTTATAATTAACAAACATTTTTTTTATTAATGTGTTATCAGTCAACATAATTATTTTTATGATTTATGTGATATAATAATGAACTATACTAATAAATTACGTTTTACTTTTTGTACAAGCTAAGCCTCAAAAAAATATTTTTTTTCAAAAATTGTTGTAGTGTGAGATCTTTGTTTTGTAATTTCATTAAATACCTTTTGTATTTCCGATCAAACTGGATGTCTCTGCATCTTCTTTTATTTCTCATTTTCTTAAACATCGAATCCATTAAACGACAGTCCCAATGTTTGCTTTCGTTTTTCAATATGTATAAAAAGAAGTATAAATTAGGATTCTTCTGTATACGGCTATTTAATCGTCTGTGCCATCCTTCTAATGCGTTAGTGGTCCTATGACGTTGTCCGGGTACGTATTTGAATATCGAAGATTAAAATACCTACTGTTAAAATATCGATGTTCATAACATCGAAAATGGAAAAATCGAACGACCATAAAACCGAAAATTAAAATAATGAAAGTTTATAGTATCGAATGGTTAAATATCCTACGTCCAATATATCTAAAATCTAAATATCTACTAAAGTTACATCGAAAGATCCAAATATCGAAATACAGATTATCGAATGTCCTAAATATCGAAGTACAAACTATCGAACGTCCTAAATATCGATGGGTACATAGAACATCGAAAATGAATATACCTACGTGTAAAAATGGGTTAATTTTCAACATTTAATAAATTCATTAATTCACCCTAAAAATACGTACCTACAAGTTAAAATATCGAAAAAAAATTGATGTAAGTAGTATGAGTGGAAAAAGGTTGCTTCTGCAACGTCTCCGGCGCTACGGGAAGTGCAACCCCTTCGCCCTTGCGTAACAAAGAATAGGCACCCATGTTCACCTCCGCAGCTTCGGCTCCCACGGGTGCCTATGCTTTGTTACAGCGGGCGGGGGTTGTCCTCCCTTCGCGCCTCCGGATTTTTATATACACTCTAGGGGTAACAGCCAAAAGACTACGTAAATTCGGGGTGCCCCAATTCGGTTTTGGAACAATTTTGACCTATTTTATCCATGAAAATCAGTGTCTAGTGTACAAGCATAGGTCAATCGTGAAGGTATTATTTAGGTCTTTAAATTAAAATATTTTCTTGAAAGTCAATATGTTGTGCTACTAAAGTTAGTGACAGAAACGTATCGCTGCAAAACCGACTCCACGTAGTCTTGTCTGCCCTACCCCTAGAGTGTAATTTAGAATCGCGTAGGCGCGGAGGGGCGAGGCAGCCCGCGAGCTGAGGAGCAGGTGGTTTTAACACCCGCCGCCGCAGCTGAGGTTGGCCGGCGAAGCCAGCCAACAAGCCGAAGCTGCGGTGGTGAGCGTTTAGACCATCTGCGACGTTAAGCTCGCGTGGGACTGCCGGAGCCCTGCAGCGCCGGAGCCGTGACAGAAACCATGCTTGCTTGCATGTTGCATGATTGCTGCATGCTTGTTTGCTGCTAGATGGTAATCAGTTACTAGGTGGGTTACAAAAAAAACAAGGAAAACCTCCTTTCCTATTTTTACATAATAAAAACCCAAAATAAAACACATTTGTACGCAAATGTACAATATAATCAGTGACAATAATACAAAATATTAAACAAAAAATCCTTCTCTTTATTGAATAATAATAATCGAAAACATAAGTCAAAAATCAACTATAAAAATACCGGTCTAAATACTTTAAAGATTTGAAGCTATAGCCATTAACAATTCCACAAAAGAGTACTCTGTAATATTTTCCAATATGTTACTAATTTTTTTCATCGTGTTCGCACACTTCGTCTTCTTCCTTTTTTTAGGCTCTGTTTCTCCGTTAAGGATTTTTTGAATTTCAATTAAATTTACTTTTGTTTCCTTCATTAACTCTGATATTAAACGGTAAAAACCAATATGTCTTTTAGAACATATTTCATTAATATGGTGATGGAAGGATTCAGCACTATTTTGAGTGCGCGGTATCGTAGATTGGTGATTTTGACACCAAAAGTTTGGACTATACTTTGGTTGTTGGTTATTTTTGCCAATGACGTAGTTTTCACCAAACCATTGTGCAATTCTGAGACTGTCATTTGAAAGACTTTTTATTAAATCGTTAAAATACATAACTACATTATTATGGTTAATGTAACGCTAAAAGACACTTTATTTCCTGGTTGAATTTATTGTCGGTATTGTATTTTGAAGCCAATCCATCTTTTTGGATTTTACGATACAATATTTGTCTCAGATGAAAAAAACATCCTTTCAAAGTAATTGACTCGAAATTTTGGCGCAAACTTAAGGCTGGAGCTTTTTCGAAGTCCAAGATTACATGTGATGGGTTCAATACAATTTCATTTTCTGTACAGTACTCAATCATTAAATCAAACATGATGTCGTAGGACGGCTTATCTTTGTGGGTACAAAGCGCAAACAGTAAAGGAAATGTTTTTTCATGATTGTTTATCGAACCATGAATTGTATATAATTGTTGGAATATCTGTGGTACGATTGCAAAAGTACCATCCATTATCCAGTAATTTGCTTCACTCAGATATTTCATTAACTCCTTTGTACTAAATAGTACAACCCTTTTATTTTGAGCAAAAACTCTTTGTTTAATGACAAAATTAGCTTTATTGAGCATTGTCGACTCGAAATCTATGTCAAAGTCGAAATCTGTGGGTTCCATAGGTATTTTTAGTTGTTTTTTTTTCTCACGAATAATCATCTGCCTTAAAGATTCTTTAGTTGGTAACTTCGTTGCAATAGCGGCACTGGTAGATGCAATATGATTTTGTAATATTTGACAAGTTTTAGCGGTAGGTTGTTCTACCGTTTTACTTTTTAAATTATCAATGTTAGCAGCGACACTCACTCTCATAGGGTTCCCTTCATGATTATGTTCGCCACTGCACGATATCAATGTTGCACAATGTACTTCCGTAAAAATGTTGGTTATTAATCGTGATTTGCACTTAAATAAACGGTTTACTTTATATTCACAATCCCAATATATTTTATCTTGGCTCCATCGATTTTTCGTATAAGTAAAACCATTTAGATGCACTTTAAATCCACCTTTTTGAGTTTTTAAAACTTCTAATACGTGTTCCGACATAATAAATCTATAATATTCTATAAACTGTACGTTACATTTACGCAGTAAACAGACTAATGACTCTTAATAGCAACGGGTTTGCAGGGTGTGAGAATTTCACATCTACCTACATTTATGAATACACTCATACTGCCTATATAATTTTTTTTCGGTATTTCAACTATACCCTAAGTCATCAATTCAGATAATGTAAGTAAACAAAGAAATGTCATTGTCAAAATGACAGGACAGTGGTACAAAACAATTTAATATTAAATTTTTCTATCTTTTCATTACAGTTAACTATTTATACGAGCTATGCAAACAAAATATCGTAGCCGAACAGTGTTTGTTCTGTGTCGGAGTCGCGGCTTATTATCATCATAATCAGCCCTTTTAAGTCCAAGTTAAAACAAGGAAATATAACAACTAACAACAAGATGAAACAGTTAACACGATGATAATAAAGCACAATTAACAAAGACGCAGCGAATAGTATTATCCGGGAAAAGAAAACGAATGTTGTGAAAAGACGCGACTTTGTAATTATGTCAAACGAAATTTGAGAATGTTGGGAACTCCGGTAGTGTTACCAGTATCATAAAATATTTTATACCACAAAATTTTCTTTTTTTAATAACTTTGTTTAAAACCGAAAACTTATAAAAATTAACACGGTATAATAATTTTTTAATTATTATTTTAAAAATCAGAACTTAAAAGCAAATCTAACCTTGTTTTCCACCATTTTATGTGAATTACCATTAAGACGATATTTTTTTGATCTGTTATCACATTTGTTTACATAAATTATCTGAATTGATGACTTAGGGTATAGTAGGTATTTTTAACGTAGATATTATGAATTTAGATGTATGAAATGTTGATATTTTGAACTTAGGCATAATGTCATTCGATATTTTGAATCATTCGAAATTTTAATCACTCGGCATTTCAATCTTCGACGTTTTAAGCTTAGGTATAACAATTTTCGACATTTTGATATAATCGATATTTAAATTTTCGATGTTTTGAACATTGGTATTTTAAGCGTAGGTATTTTAATCTTCGATATTCAAATACGTACCCCGTTGTCCAGCACAGCTCAATAAAGCTGGCGACTTCTTTGGGTACCATGTGGACTCAAAGTACCTACGAAACTTATCCATTTCGCGCGAGTTTGGGCTCGTCTCTAAAATATAGTGCCATGCAGCTGGTATTTCATTTGCCGGAACTAAAGGTATAATGGCACTCATTCGGGTAGTATTTCGTCCTGTGCTTGTTGCATTTAATAATTTTTTTTCGAATACTTCCAGATGGCATCATTGAAGTGGTGGTAACACCCGGTCACTTCAGCTGGCGAATAAACGTTAGATACGGCATTTAATATAGCGACTTCGTAATCTGATTTAAACTTTCGGATTTGGACACCTAACTTAATTTTTATGAGCGAGAATAAACGCACATAGGTGTGTTCCATTTTATTTGGCAAAAGGACGTAGATCACTGGTATAATGTTTGTTGTTTTTTCATCAGAACTAACGTCTAAATGTATAACAAAAAACTGATAGAATGGCTTTGGTGCTGCTTTGAATGTTCCACCTGCGTAGTATGAGCCTGGTGATTTTAAGAATTTCTTCGCCGTATTTGTTGCAAATATTATAATTTTATCTGTGTCTCCATCTTCACAAATCAGAAATGATTTTCCCAAGTTTTCTGGTATCTTAACTGATCTGGTATCACAGTGTATTAATAAATTTGTATTCAAATACTTTTTGCGGGATCTATATAAAGTATTTTTAATGGTATGAAATGACGGTATCAAATCTTTATCATTGCGGTATTCTTCCCTTAATTTGTTCAAAGGTTTTTCACAAATTTTCTGAATCGGGCCTAAATCTGTACATACTGTCCTCTTCAAAGATGATATTACTTTATTAATATGCAATTGGACAAGATTTTGTTCGCAAGTGTGCGTCGATTCTCTCAATACGTTTTCCTTGACTTATCTATTGTGACTGATGCAGTACACATCCGTCTATTAGTACAACGCCATAAAGTGCTTCCATTTTTATTAGTCACGTTTTTGTTAAACTGGAACCCATTACGAATCAAAGTAAGCTTATCTTTCTGGTTACAAATGAATTCAAATTCTTCAGTCATTGTAGATTTCGAAAATATACGAATTTGAAAAACACCAACACTGTGACTACAGTTCACTACTATTTAAGGCAATAACACGTAGGTACTACATCAACGCGTTTCCTTACATTTAATAAAGTAATGACGTACGGCGTTATGATTTTTTTAAAAATACCCACTTTAAAGCAACTTAAAGTTTTATCTCAGGATGCGTTCAGTTTATGCACATTATTTTCATTTTTCCTTTTGTTTTAATAACTAATAAAATCGATATCCATATTTTAATATAGCAAGTACCTATTTGAATACAAGTTTTTAAAACACAGTAACAAAGTAATTTAAATACCAGAAAACTTGGGAACACAATAGCTCGATAGATGGTGTTGTTAGCGTTAGATCGCGATGTGGTTTTGGTTGCTATCGAAAAATTACAATAACAATGATGTCGGGGATAAATTATTTGTTTGTACACACGGCTACACATTTCCAGTCTAAGCTGACATTATATGGAAATTCTATACAATGCGAGATCAGCTTATACTGGACATGTATAACTTGATGTGTAGCCGTGTGTACACTTTTTAATTCATTTTTTTAAGCCCATAATTATTTTAATTGAATTATTTTTTAAATTCGCGACACATGCGTTAATGTGTATAATATTTAATATAATTTATGTATATATATATATATATGTATATATAATAATAAAATATTTATTTTTAATTTAATTTGCTACTTCTAAATAAAACATATTTTGATTCTTTCAGTATTTTGTATTAATGTTTGACGTAAGTATTAAAAAAGCGCTTTAATGAGTTATTGAACAAAATTTACCACATTCTCAAATATTGGACATTTTGGGAGTTGGACATTTTGGGAATTGGACGTTTTGAGAATTGGACATTTTGGGAATTGGACGTTTTGTGAATTGGACATTTTGGGAATTGGACGTTTTGTGAATTGGACATTTTGAAAATTGGACGTTTTGAAACCTTGGGACATTTTGAGAATTGGACATTTTTGTGGCGTAGGTTAGTAACTAAGTAGGTACTGCCGAATTATGTAGAATAAGCTTAATAATAATTTATTCTATTATATGTAAAAAACATTTATATGCGGACGGACAAGCAAACCATGTTTCCTAATAGTGACGACACCGGCCGATCGCCTGACCGCTCCATCGCTTATCGCGCGAGGTGGGGGCTCGCATTCCTGAGCCGCGCCGCGCGCCAGTGCAGGCCGGCGGCCCGCTAGTCAGCTGATTGCTACCCAGGTGACCACTGTGTCGTTCGGTCCGCTACCGCTTTTGCTTACGAGCCTACAATAATATTGTACTGTGCCTTCCTATCTGTCTACTCCTATCTATCTTCTACTACTCTTCATTCTTACTGTGCTGTGGACCTTAATCTGTGTACCTATCAAACTAAGTTCTTCGAATATATACGATAAACATTACAGTGTCGGTGTATAAACTTTTACTCCTAACCACACACCCGCATACCTCAAGAAAACTACTAAATTTTGAACCTGAACGACTCATCGTTCATCGCAAGAACCTCTCTGTGGATGTTACTAACGCCAAGTTGAAGCGTGGAGAATTAGCTGCAAAAGTATGCAATGACATCACTGTTTGCAAATGGAAAGACAAACGTGACGTATTGGTATTTTCTAACAAACATAACCTTCAGTTGGTAAGAGTAAGAAATAAAAATGGAAAAATCTCATTGAAGCCTAACATCGTTGCCAACTACAACTTGGGCATGTCTGGTGTTGACAGAGGCGACCAGATGGTCTCATATTATTCATGCCTCAGAAAAACTCTTAGGTGGCACAAGAAGCTCGGACTACACGTTTTTGAAGTGTACATACGCAATGCACATCGATTACTTCGCCTACGTGATCGAACCTTTAAAATGAGACCGCTACAGTTTTGTGAAGATTTTATAAGACATCTTTTAGGACTGAATTGTAACTATAATTTGACTCCTGCAGTGACATCGTTACAGACACCGCCAGTACAGCCACAAGAAGCCCAAGCAGGCCCATCTCTGCCCTTACCATCGCCATTGATACAAAGACCTTCTGAACCAACTCCGTCGCCAGCTTCTGTTGGGAGTCGCTCATCATCAGCCAACATAAATACTCGTGTACCAACAGATAATTTTCACTATTTAGAAAGGCTACCACCCACGGCTAAGAAAGCCGTGCCAGCCAAATCTTGTCGTGTTTGCACCAAAAACAAAAAGCGAAAGGAGTCATCTTTTGTGTGTGCTACTTGTCCTGAAAAGCCCGCCTTATGTGTAGTCAGTTGTTTTAAAAGTTACCACACTGATCCTCGTTTTTTTTTAATTTTTTTTTTTTATTCGAGAAGTACTTTTTTTTTTTTTTTTTTAATTGTTGATTTAGTAAGAAGTATAACTGTTTTCGTTGAAAATAATTACTAAGAAGTATATTGATCTAATTATTAGACTATAATTTTTAACCGAAAAGTGCCCTTGTAATTTTGTGATTTTAGATATTTGGAATTAATAAAGTTACTACTTTTGTATGTCGTGTTTTATTTGAGATGCCAAAGAGTCTAAACTTCCATTCAAGGAGGCCGAATAACATAGGTTACCATATACTCTGTAGGGAAGCCCTACGTAATTTTGCGTAGTTGGCATCTGCCATTATTACCAGCTACGTAATATTGCGTAGTTGACATTCAATGGGTATCGTTACATTGGTACTTGATAGGTTTCGAACCCACAGTCTGCTTAAGTATTGTTTAAGAAACGAGGCTCTATCTATGATCAGAATATTTTACTTATAATACATTTCATATTTCCAGGTGCCAAAGACTAAAGGGATTTTGAGGGAGCTGGATTTAAGCAAGTCAGTATAATTGACCCCTAAAAAACTCAGATGGCGGAGTAATTTGTGTAAAATAAAAAAACTGTTTTTTTTTAAAAGCAACCACTGGCCGTCATCAAAACATTAAAAACAGATACAAATGTCGAAAGTCTCATGGAAAAATCATATCAGGGCTTTTTGCCTTATTGTAGCAAAGTCAAGTTCAAAATACTCCCAGAAAACTGACTGGACGAAGGTGGAGACGACAAAGTTATGGCTTTAAGCATCTACAAAAGGTCCACTGGCTGCTATAGACTGTTGAGACGACTTTTTGTCTACAAAGCGAATGTACTATGAGCAAAAGTTAAGAATGCGTAGAAAAGAAAATATTTTTACGGAAGCTCAACTAGTGACAGACCACGCCCCTTCCTGGTTTCGCCCAATTAGAGTCAATTTGCATGTATGTGAGTACAGGGCGTGTAACAAAAATAACAGCAAACATTAGCCAGTGTCAATTTGCATCTCGCTAATTGTTGACGCTTCCCATTCCTATCGTAATTTGATGTTACGACCTGTTTATTTCCATCGGACTGATTGCCTGCCTAACTATGACCTCTGCTTGTATACCGGACTGTGATCGCAGGCCTCTTTTTGACTCTTGCTCGTATCCTGGGCTGTGTGTGTGTATTGTGCCGTGGGCTGTGACTCTTATTCGTTAACCATGACTACCCGAAAACTGATTCAAGAAGAAGAAAGAAGAAGTAATGTTTACTTTACTGTACTTGTATGTACTGTATGTAATGTTTTGCATTTCATGACTACATACTACGAGTACATAGACTTAGTTCACTATCAGTTTACTTTAAATATTATTTATACACTGTTTCAGGTAGTTTAATTTAAATATTATTTATATACTGTTTCAGGTCCCAGTCTATGCCTCAATTATTTTCTTCCGATGATGAAAGTGATGTGACCTCGCAGTCGTAGCAACAGAAACCGTCTACAAGCAAGCGGTCCAAATTGCTGATGGATTCAAGGCCTCTGGATCGAAGAAACCTCGAATCAACCCGGTTCCGATAGCTGATAATAAGTCGAAGGCACGGGACCTGTTCGTTAGTGAAAGCGATGAGGAGGTAGTGAGAGCGATAAGGAGAAAGAGAAGGGATCCACATCGAGTGCTAAAACATCACCCCCACTTTATTCCTATTTCACAAAGAGGGTTGCTAAACGCTACGCTAAGAAAATAAGCGAAACAAAAACAGGGCCGTACTACGTAGAACTACAGATTTATAACTGTAAAGAGATCGCAGACACCATCGATCAACAGGTGGCGCAACTCTATAGTTAAAAACAAAAGTTGATGGAGATACTGAGATTTGGCGTCATCTTAAAGCGTTTACATCCTCAGTAGATAATGATTGCCGCAACTGCCCAGTTACTCTTATTAAACTAAACACTAACTTTTATTTTTTTCTATATATTTTTCCTACATGTAGCTTAGCAAAGTATTCAATCACTAAAATAATATAAATATAACGTATATCTTTTGTTTTATTTCACAGTTGCACAGTTCAGAGACCAAGAAGACCTATGAGTAAAGTTATAACTTGTACCAAATGCAAAACTGAAATACCAGGACATGAGTATGCATATCATAAAAGAACTAATGTTTACAAAACAAATAGCTTACGGAGTACTGAATTTAAAAATGTTTTGTGGCAACAGCATTTAAAAATAGAATCGTAACTTTTCGTCTGAACTTAACACAAGATGAGGATCACCTCACCTGCGAAGCAGAGTCGGCGTTAGGCGTGGGCGGCGTGGGCGACGTGGGCCACCACCTACGGCCTCGCGTTCTGAGGGGCCTCACGTCTCAAATACGCATGACTCGGACGCAACGTAAAAATTTGTTGCGTTGCTATCGCGGAAAACGAACGGGGAAGCCCCACTGACAAAATATTGTTTTTATTTAGTCCAGCAATGTTTGTTGGCAATGCGTTGCTATCACTCCCCGTGATCACGGGGAACCCCTTGTGGTCAGACTTGGGGATTTCCCCTTCGTTTTGGCGTTTGTCTATGTAAGGTACTTTCAAACTCCAGCCGCTCCTCCAGGGCTAGAAAGCCAACAAATTATCGCACGCAGTGTTGCGCCATATCCATAAGTGATATTCAATTTTTTCTAGTATTTGATGTGAGAATATGTGTGGTGTGTGGTTCATTGTTTGAAAACGATTAATACGTAAGAAATAAATACGTAGTGTTAATCGACCAGTCCGGTACATTAAACTAAAATTATTTAATTAATAGTTTTGGTTTGTAGTTGTAGGTAAACGACAAATAATAAACAAAGAACTGTTTTAGTTCAGAACTTTTTGAAATTTTGTTTGTGATGTGATTTAAAGAATAAAGAAAACCAACAGTACCTACTAGCGGGGTAATTACGCAACACACGAACAGTAGGAATGGGTTTAATTTTGACAGTTCAACAACATTAAATGCGTTATTTACGTTGATGAGCAGACACATTTTTCGAACATATGAAGCAATGGATTAGCAATATGCTTAAAAATGATTCAGATTGAGATAGATATTGTGTTACGTAATTAGGGTACTGTAGTAATTCATTAAAAATTAGGTAAGTAATAACTATATTATTACTATAGTTTTCTTTATAAAGCCCGTTCCGAGTTATTCCGGAATGAACATGACTTATTTTGCAGCTTTTTTTATTATTTTGTATTTCTGCAGTCTATTTTTATTAGACCAATTAAGGAAATGCGCACCACACGCAATTGGCCGCCGAGAGAAGAGCTCCACCTTCCCTTTTCCTCCTCAATCATATACTCACAGCAAAGCGCACGCGCCGAGCGAGCCTCAGTCGTTTGGTAATGCTGTTGTGTTGTGTGTGAGATTAGGTCCACCCCGCATTGTACTGTTCGACTACTTTTCGTTTTTATCCTGTTTTCATCACTGACCCCGGCTTTCTTATGGACATTGCTACCTATTATAACCGTTGACCTAGGCTTGAATAGTGGAATATTAAACTGCTTAGCGATCGGAACATAATAATAAAAAAAACATTTAATTCAGACCATTAGTCCATTTGGGTTAGTATACAAAAAACTTATTAACTAATGTAAGTACTTAAATTCTACCAGAAAATAATTATAAGTTTATTATTACACACTACATGCGCTCAGTGGCGTGTAGGCGTATCCAGTGTCCCAGCATCGGGCTGTCCCACTTGTCCGCTATAACCTTCAGAATGCTGTTAGGGCTGGCGCGAATCCGGCGCATGATAGATGCGCAGCGTTTACGCATGAGTGCAGGAAATCCATCTATTCCCGCCTCTGCAAACATGCCCGAAGCACTGCAGTAGCGTGGCAAGTGGCAACCCCATCAGCACCCTGAATCCATTATTATACTGTAGGCGCAGAGCGTTGTATGCCCTCTGCTTGTAGTTAACCCACATACTGGACGTATACAACGACTGGCAGTACGCTGTAAATAGCAACAAATAAATAATGGAAGAATTTAGCGAGTAAGCAAGTGGTAAGCAAGTACTCGCAGACGACTCAACGCAGCACAGGATCGTATGATCGCCTACCTCACATGAAATGATCAGGAGACAATAACAAAATAGACCACGCCTCCAAGACGTTAACCTTTTTCAAGCAGCGCGCGCGCAAGATGGCCGCTGGTGTCTATAGTATTATGCTGATACCCCCTCATCAGGAGCTCATTAAGACACGGTCAAGTCCGAACCATTTATGCAAAAGTAGCGTGATCCATAATTACATAATTAAACGAACTTACCTGAAGTGAAGTTCTATTGTAATTATACGAAGGGCTTAGTCCGAGATATCTTCTATATTCACTGTGTAGTTTCACAATCCTCGCATTGTGTGTGCCGCGAATATTTAGAGGAAGCGAAAAGCTTCGTGTCCAAAACGGAAATAAGGCAGTCTGCTGGCAATACTATATCTGTAACTCATTCTTTTCAGAGCATTATTATATAGGATTATAATTTCCAACCTGACTCTAGGGACATTATAATCTATGATTATGAAAAGGGCGGGTGGGAGATTGATATCTCGGACTAAGCCCTTCGTATAATTACAATAGAACTTCACTTCAGGTAAGTTCGTTTAATTATGTAATTATACTCAAGCTTAGTCCGAGATATCTTCTATATTCACTGTGTAGATGTTTAGAGAATTGTTGGAAATCATAATTAATATGGTATGGTATACAATCAAAAACAGGATTTAAGAATAATTAATTTAATGTGACTTTTCACATCAATTACACAATAGGTATCTAATTTCAAGGAAGAGGTACTTATGTACATACTAATTAAAAACTTAAACCTTAATGTTACAAATGGCCTTCGTAAAGGTATAGCTATCATCTTCCGTATTTAAGGGTCTATTGTAGTGATTGGCAAAAACACTAGATCCTGTAGACCAACCAGCAGATTTAAATATACAATCTAATGTTACGCCTTCTCTACACGCCAGAGATGTGGACGCATGACGCGTGGAGTGAGGGGTAAACTTCTTTATGTCAATACCACACTCAGCCATAACTTGCCTTATCCAGCGACTAATTGTTTGGTTACTGGCACAGTTATATGGTTTTTTATAACAAATAAGTAGCTTATCCGAGTTAATTGTGTCTACTTTTCTGAGTGCCCTAGTCTGATCTATATAATGCCTAAGTGCCGATACGGGGCAAATTTCCGGATTCGAATTCAAAGAAGGAAGCTTTATTACGACTTGATCCTTACATGGAGTCGTTGTTTTTAAAAGGTCGGTAATCGTTATTTTTACACCGTTGTCCGTGAACTCTATGTTGCTCAATCGGATAACTGACAATGTTTGAATACGTTGAGCAGTTGTGAGGGCTAACAAAATTACCAATTTCTTGGTTAGTTTTTCTAAGTTAAGGCTGCTGTTTGGTGACCAATTTTGAATATGATTCAGGACAACAGATGGATCCCATGTGTCGTTATACTTAGGTCTAGAGGGTTTTAATTTAAAAACTCCCTTAAAAAATCTCTTAATTTGTATATCTGTTCCTAAAGTTGTATCTATGATTAGAGATAACGCTGAACGGCATGTATTAAGAGTAGCGTACGAAGCGCCCTGTGATAACAGTTCTGTGAGAAATTTTAAAACTTTAGGTATTGACAACTCAAATACATTTTTTCCGTTACAAAATGACCACCATTTTTTAAGTGCTGTTGTATATTGTTTAATAGTGTTTTGTGATAAGGAAGCTACCATGACTTCTATTGTTTCATCAGGGGTTCGCTTTTTCCGGAATGCTTCCCTGATAAGATGCAGGCTCCCAGGGAAAGGCTGTTGTACAGGGGGTGTAGTGTTCTGAAAGGTGATATTAACAAATCTTTTGATGGTTTGAACTGTAACACTTCTGAAGTTGCCAATTCGGCTACAAAGGGATACCAAGGTTGTGAGGTCCATAGAGGGAAAACTATGATACCTGTTGCCTTATCACAAATAATTTTTTGTATACATTTTGGTATTAATGAAAATGGAGGAAAAGCATAGAATAAGTTGAACGTTGACCAGTCTACAGTAAAAGCATCAATATTCTCTGCATAAGGATCTCTATGCCACGATATATATCTATGACATTTTTTATTTGCTCTGGTTGCAAACAGATCCATATCGGGTTCTCCAAGTGACTTAGTAATCTTTAGAAAAGTTTTGTTACACAATTCCCATTCTGAATCTATATTTTTTATTCTGGATTCTTGGTCAGCTTCTTTATTTTCTTTTGACTTAATATAAGAGGCGAACAACCATATTCTACGGATCTCACACCACTGCCATATGCTCCTAGCTAGGGAATTAAGTTTTGGAAATTGTATACCTCCCATTCTATTTATGTATGCAATTGCGGTGGTATTATCTATTCTCAACAATATCTGACAAGAGTGTAAGTCTTTGGCGAAACATTGCAAACCCAAGAAAGCAGCTAAGAGTTCCAGGAAGTTAATATGGTTTTCCTTATCTTTTAAAGTCCAAAATCCATTTGCAACGTTACCATTACAGCATGCTCCCCAGCCTGTCTTTGATGCATCTGAATATATTTCCAAAGAAAAGTTGTACTGTCGAATTAGATTTTTTGATATTTTAATTTGTTTATGCCACCATTTTAAATCATTTTTACAATCGTCATTGATATTCATAATTGCATCAAAGTTATTGTTTGTTGCACACAAAGCCTGATATTTTTGCTGTTCAAATGTTTTAGTGTATAAAAAACCATAAGACACAGCTGGGCAACATGCTACAAGGGTGCCAATAAGTTTTGCAAATTCTCTTATTGGACATTGATCCATTTTTGCATATTTCTTAATTAATAAAGAAATTGCTTCCCTTTTCTTAGAAGTCACTGACAATGACATATCGTTTGTATTTACTATGAAACCTAAAAATTCTGCAATCTTGGTTGGGACAGTGATACTCTTTTCCTTATTTATAATAAAGCCTAGGCATTCCAGTAAACTTATGGTCATCTGACAGTTTTCTAAACATTCCTGGTAAGAATTACCAATACATATAATGTCATCGAGATAAATAACCGATTTATAACCTTTTCTTCGAAGAAAATTTATTACTGGCTTCATTAACTTAGTGAATGTGAAAGGAGCGGTACTTAGACCAAATGGCAAGCATTTGAACTCATACATTATATTCTGAAACCAAAATCGTAGATATTTTTTATCTTCACCCATTGGGACCAAGAAATATGATTCTTTTAGGTCAATGGTACACATGAAATTATTTTTTGAAATCAATTTACAAAGTGTTCTCATATCTTCAATTTTAAAATGTTCTGGTGAAATAAATCTATTCAAACATTTTAAATTTAAAATAAATCTAACTTCTCCATTTGATTTAGGTACAGTAAAAATCTTTGAAAGGTATTGTCCTTTGACTGCTACACATTTTGTAAGTACTCCAAGTTGTAAGAGTCTATTTATTTCTTTCAATATTACAAAATTGTCTGATACAGAAAAATTGGAATTTTTTGGAACATATTCTTGGTGAGGATCCTCTAAAAAGGGGATATTATAACCTTTGAGCCAAGATAAGACAACTTTGTCTTGTGTTATCTTTAACCAGCAAGAATAAAAAGACTTAAGTCTACCAGCAAAAGTATTTACCTCTAAGATTGTCGAACAGGCGCCTTGGCTGGCGGACGTTGTGGGGGTCTCGGCTTGTAGTGCTGTGTCTGTTGGTGATATCTGCCCCCCCCTCCCTGTTTGAACTGGGTCATACTCGTACGAGGAGGGCCTCTGAAGTTTCCCTGCTTCTTGGGATAATTTTGAGACTGAGTTGGTCGATAAGATGAAGCATTTTTTCGATTAGGGTTGTTCTGCTTCAAGATGGTGCCAGCTGATTTTTTAATCGCTGTGGCAGATTTGACATTGTCATTAAATTTTTCTCCAAAAAGGAATTCATCACGTTCTTGGTTTTCGACTGTCTTTCCTATATTTTTATCGAGATTTGGAATAACTAGCTTCTTTCTGGTCACTGTATCTTGATGATGGAGGTCTGTCAATAAGCGTGTGACATCACTGATGGTTGAAATAAGATTAATTTTGTCAACATCACCTTTAATCAGTTTGTCTGTAGCAGACAACAAGGCTGCTATGGCAACACCATTCTGTTGTTGGCGTTCTTCAACTCGCTTGTCTCGGGCCTTCATTGCATCATTTAATAGTCCTTCCAGCTCCTTGTTAAGCTTCGGTGCATCTAGAAGCTTGATGTTAGTTGGTATCAAATATTTCTTGATAAGTTCATCTTTAATGTCTTGTTTAAGGCCTTGAGTAATAATACTTTCAACCCTTTTTACCAGTTCCACATGAATTTCTGGCCCATATTCCCTTTTCGTGGATAAAGTCTGGCCTAGAGCCCTTATTATGGAATCATCCAACACTTCAATCAAAGGGTCTAAATCTTTTGTGTTGTCTACACATTCAGCACCTAGAAAAATACCAAACCATGTTTGTTTTAGTTACACAGCTACCAGCTGTATGTACTAAGGTACTACGAGTAATATATAATGCCACTCCGTGGCGGTTTAGTAAAGAAAACTTTCCTTTACCGAAATAAAATTGTAATAATTATAGTGACACATCGTGAGCGCTTTTGTTATCGTTTTTTAAAACGTTTCAAGCGGCTCAGAACCGCCAGCGGCAGTGAGTTATGCAAGAACAGCGTTCTATTATAACAAGATTGTACACGGCGGGAAATCCCCGTGGTGACCTCACTCCACCGGAGTGCCTGTAATGACACGTACCACGTATCATAGAAAACAGGAACGATCACTAGATAGGTTATTTCTTGTAGAAAAAACTTGCCTGTAAGGTCTGTGACGGGTATTTCATTATCTCCGGAATCACTTTCTGCCTCGCAAGACGATACCGGTGTTGGCGATGAGCACCTTGGTGATGGTGAACGATTTTCACTCAACTTGTTCCTATTTTTCTTCAATTTCTTTTTCAACTTCTTAATCTTCCTTTGGTACCTTTCTTCTTTACACTCACGCTTCTTTTTCGGCATTTTTTGCGTTAAAAATCTTCGAATATCAGTATTAAGTTTTTATTCTGACAAGCACGCACGGCCCGAAAACAATGAATGGGTTACAGATATAGTATTGCCAGCAGACTGCCTTATTTCCGTTTTGGACACGAAGCTTTTCGCTTCCTCTAAATATTCGCGGCACACACAATGCGAGGATTGTGAAACTACACAGTGAATATAGAAGATATCTCGGACTAAGCTTGAGTATAATTAATATTAAATATTTTTGTATATAAACCGTGCTAATTAAAATTAAGATTCATTCTTCTACTTACCTCGATTTGTGTTTCATTGCTCTTAACTACCCTGATTACGAAGTTTAGTTATAACCGATTCACTGGTGACCCCGAACGTTCAAGAACACCTGGAAAATGGTTGATAAAGTTCCGCAAACAACCATGAAATACGTCCTGCTGGGGGAAACGAACAGAGTCGGAGTAAGGACAACCCCGTTCACCCCTAGTGACCCTGAGTTATTGTTCGCTCGACTCAAGGGACAGCTCATTCTGTCCAACATAACCGCGGCCGCGACGAAATTCTACTACGTCCTGGCACAGCTAGAACGACAACACTCAGCAGAGGTCCGAGACCTGGTAGTAAACCCGCCGAACACTAATAAGGGCGAGACGTTGAAGACGGAATTGAAACACCGATTATCAGCATCTCAAGAGCGTAAGATAAAACAGCTGCTGATGCACGAAGAAATAGGAGACAGAAAACCCACACAATTTCTTCGGCACCTGCAACAAACCGCGCGCGTGCGGCTGGAGATAATGTTTCCAAAGAATTTATCGTGACAATCTGGGCTAGTCGACTACCTACCCACCTGCAAACATGAATCGCTGCTCAACAGGCGAAGATGACCCTGGAAGACCTGGCTGAGCTGGCAGACCGTGTCAACGACGTTGTATCAGCGACCACGTTACTCACCAGCCCAGCACCCAGTCAAGTAGCCAGCACATCAACACCTACAACAGCAGCAGATAATGCCATCGAACAGTTAACACGAACAGTGGCAGTGCTAAGCAAAGACTGGAAACCATGAGCACAGAACTGCACAGACTATTATAGTTATTATAGTTATTCACCTCTTCAATAATGCAGATAAGTTAGCGAGTCTTCATCTATAAAAATTAAACTATTCATTGATACATCAGTTTTAATATTCAGTCAAGTAATAAATTCATTCACTTAGTGCCGTCTACATGATTAAAACAAAATTTTATTGTTACTGTACTAATTCACTGTTTTTATTTATTACAGGTCCAAAAACACGGCTGACCATATTTTCCCTTCGGAGGACGAATCGGCAGACGATGAGCATGCACCGGTGAAAACCAAGTCAAAGGAGAACAAAAAGCGCAAGCCTTTGTCAAGAAGCAGCCCCCAGCCGTCTACCAGTAAGAAAACTATTGGAACATACTTGCATTGAAGTTAACTTCGAGCTGTTTGCTTACTTTTTACTACCACAATTAAGTGAGCAGCAGCTTAACACGTTGCCTGCCATATGGAAATCCGAATACATTTGCGTTTTTCATCAGTCGCTTAAATGACGTGAAATGACTTATTTATAAGATTTCTATATATAATATATGTTTTTATATATTTTTTTGTATATTATGTGCTGTTTTTAATCCGCCGGTCATTTACACCCGGCGCGGCGCAAATGTAATATTTTTTTCATTGGAGCCACGCCGGTCAAATCGCCGGTCATCCTTGTTAGTCGCGTAAAAATCCCCGCCAGAACGTCCATCCTGCGCCCGAGCGAGCGCGCTACTGATGAGTGAAAAATAAAGAAATATTAGGATAGTGCATGCTGCGTCCCTTCCCCGCTGCCCCGCATTACATTTCTTCCGCGTCCTGTGCGAATGTTTTTGTAATTGTAGGTAAACAACTCAGTGCAAAGTTTTATTTGTCACAGATCGGAGTGCGCGCTAAATGGTCACCTAACATTCTAGTTTATTGTTATTATTATATGTCAAAGCTATTGAACATGTTATTTGACGAATTGGATCTAACTTTAGATGATTTTCGTGAAATAGAATATATTGAATCCCAATTTCGTGAGACGGAGAGTCTTTCAAGTGATAATGAAGAGGTTATTCGGTTTTCTAATCGCCGTGCAAGGAAGCGCTGCATAGTGCCATCTGATACTGAAGACGAAGAAATCCTTGTACCCTCACCGTCAGAGTCTGGTTACACTCCAAATACGGAATGGCACGAACCACAAGGTAAACAACCTAATATAATACCTTACACTGAAATTTCTGGTTTGAAGCCGATGCATTTGCGACACGCTTTAGCTGGCGGTCAACCTGCAGATTTTTATAATTTGATGGTACCAGAGGCTCTGTTAGAAGATATAGCTAGACAGACCAATATTTTTGCCGCGCAAGTTTTATCTAAAAGTCGATTATCGCGCCAATCCAGGCTACACTTGTGGAAGGACACTGATAAAACTGAAATCAAGAAGTTTTTTGGTCTTATAATTTGGATGGGTTTGGTAAAATTACCAAAACTGGCACTTTATTGGTCTAATGACCCAATGTACGCTCAACCGTTCGCTAAAAATATTATGAGCCGCAACAGGTTTGAAATATTACTGAGGATGTTGCATTTTTCTAATAACGAGGAGGCTCGAGAAAATGATCGTTTATCGAAAATAAGCAATCTTCTTTGTGCCTTGAATGCTAATTTTGCTTACCACTATACACCTAGTGAATTTCTTTGTGTGGATGAGAGCATGATTCCATTTCGTGGTAGAGTAATCTTTAGACAATATAATAAGCAAAAACGCCATAAATATGGTATCAAACTATTTAAATTATGTACTGTTCCCGGATACACTTGGAAAATTGAGGTTTATTCTGGAAAACAGCTCGATTCTGCTTTTTCTACACCGACAAATGTGGTGCTCAGGCTGTGTGAGGATTTACTAGGAAAGGGCTATTCTGTATTTGTAGACAATTGGTACACAAGTTTGGATTTGGCAGAAAAGTTAATTGACAATGAGACACATCTTATTGGTACTTTACGTAAAAACAGAAAGTACTTGCCGAAACAGGTGATGGAAGCCAAATTAAACCCTGGTGAGTTTGCAGCCAAAGAAAACAGCAAGGGAATTACAGTTATGAAATGGAAGGACAAACGTGACGTTTGTCTACTGTCAACTAAACACTCTATAGGATTTATAAAAACTAAAAATAAGAGAGGAATAGAGGTGATTAAGCCGAAGATAATTATGGATTATAATAAAGCTAAGGCAGCAGTAGACCTCTCGGATCAAATGACAGCGTATTCTTCTCCGCTTCGAAAATCTATCAAGTGGTACAAGAAGTTGGCCTTAGAACTGCTTCTAAACACAGCTGTAGTAAATGCTCGGGTTTTATATGAAGCTACCACAAAAAAGAAGATACCTATTATTGAATTTAGACGAAAACTGTCACAACAAATGATTGACTCAAACCCACGTGATGGAGCTAACATTCCATGTAGGCCAAAGAGAATAAAACATTCTCTTGTAAAAGCAGACGGAAAGGCTGTGACGACAAGAAAATTTTGTGTAGGTTGTTACAAAAATAATTCACAAACGCATGGAAGAAAAATTGCCAAAAACAAAACCAAAAAGGTTACGACATTTTGTTCAGTTTGCCCAGACAAGCCATATTTGTGCAGACCGTGTTTTGATAAAAATCATTAATTTTCTGTTTGTTTTTTAATTTTAAATTACTTTGATCTCAACACAACATAATGTGTCTCTAAATAACACTAGTCCTTGATTTGTAATAATAAAAATATTTTAAAAAGTATACTGTCTTTAATTTACATCATAATTTTGTTTGACTCGCTACAAAAACATTCATACAACCAAAAAATTATAAAAATATTTTGAGGCCAAGTTATCTAAAGTGATCATTGGGGCCGCGCCGGCCACTTGTAATGGTATTTTGCGTTACACGCATGGCCGTCAGCGAGCAAAAGGTGTTCAAGTTCACCTTAGTTGTGCCGGTCATTTAAGCCCCCCATGGCCCAAACGCTTCTACCAAGTGCCGGTCATTTGGACCCCCCATGGCAGGCAACGTGTTAAGTCATTTAACACGAAATATGAAACTACATACAACAGTACTGACTTTAATAATTTATTCTCAAATATAATAGAAATATTTAAAAGAAAACTTACTGAATTTGAGCATTGTGAATCTGGGTGATCATTTGTATGTATAAGTAATTTAGAAATAAATATAAATAAATATTCCCCCATGCGGGGCGGTACTTATTTAGAGCTACCAGAAGTTATCAAAAACACAAAGAGTTGTTTGAATATACACAATAATGATGAATACTGTTTTTTATGAAGTATTGTTGCAGCATTATTTCCAGCAAAAAATAATGTCTGTAGAACAAACTCCTATCCACACTTTAGTTCAATATTTAATATACGAGTACAAGGAATTTCATTTCCACCTTTACCTAAAGATATCAAGTTGTTTGAAAAGAATAATTGTGAGTTCAGTATTAATATTTACGGATTAGATGAACGTTGTACTGTAACTGGCCCTCTTTTTGTGACGAATTGTAAGGAAGATAAACATATTAACTTACTGTATTTTGAAAAACAAAATAAAGGTCGTTATTGCTTGATAAAAACCTTTTACGCTTAGTGCGACGACAAGTTACATGTCATAAAGGTCAAATGCATTTATGTGAAACATGTTTGCAATTTTTTACTAGTGAAAAGAAGTATCATTCTCATGTTTGTTCCAAAATTTTAACCATACTGCCTGATAAATCCAATAGATTACTATTCAAAAATTATGAGCGAAAACAAAAAAATTACTTTGTGGTTTATGCCGACTTTGAAAGTATACCATTAAATTATAGAGAACAACATAGTGATAAAAGAAAAGTACGATAAAAAATAAACTACATCAACCGTCTTGTTTTGCATATTATGTATGTTGCTCACATGATAGTAGCTTGAACAAATTCGTAACATATAGAGGACCTGACTGTGTAAAAGTGTTTGTTAAGAAATTAATTGAAGAAGCGAAGCTAATTCACAAAATTATAATGACTAAGAAACCCATGAGATCTATGACGAGAGAGCAAATTGATAATTAGAGCAAAGCAACTACATGCCATATCTGTAATCATTTATTATTTTATGATAAAGTTTGTGATCATGATCATATTACATCCGAGTACAGAGGCGCGGCCCATTCGCATTGCAATTTAATTTATAGAGTGTGTTCATTTATACCTGTTATCTTTCATAACTTATCCGGTTATGATTCTCATATATTTATTACAGAATTATCAAAATATGATGGTGAGATAAAAATTATACCAAAAAAAAAAGACGTGTGGCACTCGGGGACTGCCGCGGTAAAGCTATTGCATAGCATTTTGTATAAGAATAAGAAATAAGAATTTAAAATTTTTAAATCTAAAATAAATTTAAAATGGGGCGCTTTACCCTAACCTTATCGGGGCCAAAAGATAGGCCCTTTACTGCCGATTCCAAAGACCCCAAACTCGATACCTCTACGATCTCCGGTTCAAAAGTTAAGACCCGGGGGGGTGAAGTAGCCCTGGACGGGTGGAGGGGTTGGTCAAAAGGGGTGACGCGGGGGGGTCCCGGGATCATATATAAGTGGGATTGATTTAAATATAAATAAATATAATACAACTTAATATTGGGGCGAAAAGGAGGGGGTCAAACAAGAGGGGTCAAAGGGGCTTGTCTGTATGTGTGTACTATTTGAGAGGTGGATTATAGGGGGGGGGGGAAATTTGGTCAGAATTATGATATTCCCAGCCGTTTCCGAGATATTGGGATATTGAGTTTTAAGATAGTGGTGATTATAATAAATGTATGCTGTCCGACTGGTAAATGATAAATGGTACGAAAGTAAATGGAAATAAATATTAATTCAAGTTACACTTTTTGATAAATACCTATACACCTATATACTTTCTCATAAACAGCTGCTTATGTATTCGTCCGATTTCGGAGCAGCTCGTCTCGATTCGTGCGAGCTTCGTAGAGTCGTACAATACGTCTAGTTGCACGCACACAAACACCGTGTCGAAGACTGCCGAAAAGAAACGACGTTAGGCAATGCACGGCCTTCAAGCCAAACCTCCGTGCCCGTCGGAGTGGGGAGCGTGAGGTTTTTTTCGTTACGGAATTTCTGGCTCCGGTCCCCGCGCTCAAGGCCCGCGATAGAAGCTATGCAATAGCTTAACAAGCGCTAAAGTACGCATTATTATACATGAAAATACTTTTCTATTCATATAAAAATTATTGCTGTTGGAGCGGGTACCAGGTTCCATATATTTTTGCCCACGATCCTTGGACCCATTTGATATATACCAGTCATACTTTGAGAAACTGCCATTTAAAAACACGGCACTGAACGCGTTGCTATGTTTGCGTTCACAAAACTTGTTATTCACTGAATCTTTGTCAACAATGGTGCACTGATTACGATAATGTCCTATTTGTTTACATTTGTAACATTTTATAATGTTCGGTTTGACACATTTGACTTTGACGTACATCCATTGTCTTTGGTTTCGGAAGTGCTGCCACTCTTACTATGTTTCCGAAAACTCGCAAATGCTCCGCTTACGTCGCCACTGTTTTCCTCCAAATCCATCAACTTGGTTTTAATGGCGTCACCTGTTATCGAAATGCCGGAATGTTCAATCGCCATTATCATGGGCGAGTATTTTTCGGATAATCCTGCTAAAAGTAGCGATCCAACTCACTCATCATTAATGTTAAAGCCCGATCCATTTAACTTTTGACTTGTTTCAATGATTTGTGTGACATACGAAGTCATGGATGTACAATTTTCTGGACGTATTGATATGAGAGTTCTCAATAGACTGATTCTTCTGGTGAAGCCGGAGTCGTCAAAGAAATTCTTGAGTTTCTCCCATAACTCTTTAGTATTCTTCGAGTCTTTGATGTGTACATAGAGTGCAGGGTCAATCGTCAAAGTCAACTTTGCTTTTGTTTTTGCGTCGGTTGCGTGCAATGGATGGGTGCAATGTCATGATGGGTCCTCACAACTCAGTTGCCAGTCGTTTACGTTCCGAATTGCCAGGAATACAAATATTGAAGTGCATATGTCACTCTATGCATTTATGCACCAATGACGCTTGCAAAAAACTTCCAAGACGTTCTGAGGACTTGGCAAGAAACGTGTACGCATTTTTCAAACAGAGTGCCAAGAAATAATCGGAATACATTGAATTTCAAGAATTTATGAATACAAAGATCCATAAATTACTACACCCGTCGCAAACCAGATGGCTGTCACTGTTATCTATAATAAATAGGATGCTAGAGCAATGGGATAGCCTGTAATTATTTTTTAACCACCAGTGGCTACAAGAACGCACCGTCGCTGCTGAGCTGATCCATCGTGAGTTAAACGACGACTTTGTAAAACTCTGTATCTTATTTTTACAATGGGTATTACCCAAATTTGTGAAGATGAACGAGTATTTCCAAGGAATAGATTCTAGACTGATAGAACTGGATGATAGTATGAAACTGCTTTACAAAGATCTATTGCAATGTTACATGACTAGAGACTACATTAATCAAACTGAAATATGCTCGATTGACCCAGAAAATACACGATTTTCCTAGCCCAAATGTATTTCGGTGTTAAAATCACGCAAGAAGTTCAAAAAACCAATATCGTGCAGAAAAAGTGCTCCTGGCTAAATTTTATAGTCGTTGCCGCGACTTTCTAGTAACAGGCTGCAAGAGAATTCGGAAGCGTTATGATTTTTCCAATGAAATACTTCGACTCCTCAAATATTTGTCACCTGAAGAGGCTGTGCGCCACAGTAATAGAGAGAGTTTCCCGTCCATGTTGCCACTAACCCAGAAACTACCACGTATAGTCAAAACTGAAAATGACCTTCAAAAAATCGATGACGCGTGGAGACTTTTACCCGATTTCAACAAATTTTTGACCTCAGACATCGGCACCTGGAAAGCTCACGAATTTTGGGAAAAGATCCTCAGCACAACCGACTGCAAAACTCTAGCGAAGTTTGCTCTAGACGTTCTGTGTCTTCCTCACATTAATGCAGATTGTGAAAGGATATTTATTTAGCCAAGTGAACAATATGAAGACCAAGATGCGAAATAAGTTAATGACATCGACTGTAAATAAAACTCTATTAGCAAGACAACTTATTCAAAATCAAGGGAACTGTACGAAGTTTAAGGTGCCGCGCGACATGTGTGACAAAATGAGAAGCAAGGACAAGTACACACTAGATAAACATGAATCTGAAGTTATAGAAACGATAAGAAACCTTTATGGAGAAGAAACAAATGAGGAATAAACATTTTTAAATTATATACGGCATTTTAGTATTTTTTCCCTTAAAATACGCCAAATCAGAATGTGACATACGGCAACCCAGATTTTTACGATAACAACACTCTGGAGGTGCGGGAGATGGGTGGCAACATTTGTGCCTTCGGCGCTCGCTCATGACGCTGCGACAAGTTCAAACCAGTTTCTTTTGATCAATGTTCTAAAGAGGTTTATCTACGGACGTTAAGTTGTTTGTATCCAAAATACTAGCACGTCCTGCAATATGGATGGCTAAACATGGAGCACACAAAAACAAAGTAGTTATTAAACGTTTAGGGGCGCAAATAAAGGAGAAATTCCCAGAAGGTACAGGTAACTATTTTATTGTTATTTTCAACAAAGGTTTAAACAATAATTATTGTCCCAGAGTGAAGAATGACGAGGAACAGAGCTCCTACCTCTTTCTTGCCTTTATTGGCCGGGTTGAGTGGAGATTCGCAAGAGCAAACTTGCTCGGAGGAAGGAAGTATTCCAGTAAGATGCTGGTAGGGATCTTGACCGTACTTCCGGTATTGTCCTGATAGATAGGGATAGCTCTCCACTCCTCATAAGCACCTCAGGACATGTTGCCCCCTTGTCGCTACGACACTACGTGCTAGCGACCGCTTTCGGGGGCCCATTATTGAGTGTGCAAGTCACCGCCTGCCATTTTATCTGTGTTTTTTATCTAAAACATTGGTCAGGCAGGGGACATAGTCTTTCTATAGTCCTAGATAACCAGCCCACTTAAGCTTCCCAAATCAGTTGTCCAATAACTTTGTTTCCATATCCTGCAATAGTCCGACACCAACCGGGGGTTGTCTTTGTACAGTGCATACAGGGATAATCGTCGGTTGGTGCCTCCTTCCATTTAACATTTTCTATGGGGCCTCTGCGAGTTGGCTTCGGTCCTCGTACGCCTTCCAAAAGTCCGGGCCCAGAAGGTCCCGAGATATGTTAACATAAAAATATAATAATAATAATAAATAATGGCAACACCGCTGTGTCAACGAAACGTCTCGTTTCCAATTTTTTTTCTATAATATCAACAAAGAATACAATTTCAACTCATTTTTGCAATAGTTTATAATTTTAAAGCAAACCAAAAACCAGAAAACCACTTTTAAACAATTAAAGAGACCATAAAAACAATATGTAATTTTTTTTTAACAAAAACTGCCGAATCGGAGGTGACATGACAGATGTCACCTCCGATAAAACAAACAAAATAGGAAACTTGGAACTGAAGAAATGTTGACAAGCTCAGCCGCACGTCGAGCACGCCCACCACCTCCGGACTCGTCGCTCAGCTCCGCCTCGCTGCCGCCGGTATCCAGCCCAACTGTGAGCGCTGGGACTACACCGGCCGCGGTAGTTGCGTCGAGCTCGAGCGACGAGTATTTTTCCCCGCCCACGACGCCACCACCTGCTCGTCGACGTGGAGGACACCGGCCGCCGGACGGTTTAGGACCTCGAGGCCCACCGGCTTCTGATAGGGTCCCAGCTCCCGGCGGAAGTGTGCAGCGCATGAGATGGACGCGATCCATCTACGAAAATGTCATGCGCTCATACTATAGGGCTACAGAGGGGGGAAGCAATCTGACGGCGTACCGTGTTCGGATGCTCTCTTTTTCAGATGCTTGAGCCAGCTGTCAACGTGTCGGCACAACGACTGTCGGATCAGGTGCGGGTCATCCAACGTAATCATATGTTGGATTACACTGTACTTGATCGCCTGCGAAATGAAATGCAGAGTAGTCATGTCATCGCCCCCCTCCTCGCAGACTGTGGTAGTACTACCACAGTCTAACACAAGTCAAGCAGACGAGGAGAGTGATGATAGGGCTACAAACGTAAGTACCCAGTGCAATGATGATTTGAGGAGTGCTTTGGAGGATGCGATTCGAGAATATCGGTTCATATCGCCCGAACTTAGACCACGTTTACCTCGTTTACCCATGCATAACAAAAATAGGGTGCTGGTGGCGGCACTGGATGCGCAGTTGTTAAATTATTTTGATGACTGCGTAGACCTCACCGATACCCATTCGATTCTGTACTGCGCGGCTGTAGCGGCATGTCGTGTAGCTCACGTCAAATTTGCTAATGATTCTAGAGCTACACGACCGAAACCAGCCGTACCAGCTTGGCAGTGCAGAATTGAGCGCCGTATTGGTGGGGCCAGAGCACTCATCGGCAAACTAATCTGCTTCAGGGAGGGCAATACTCGCCCTAGAGTGATGCGCTTTGTGAGACGCGCGTTCGCAGGGACCAATATCAGCCCTCAGGACTACATGTCCTATGTCACAGAGCGCATCGACTTCCTGAAGCAGAAAGTGTATGCATGGGCGAACCGTATTCGTCGGTATAAGCGGCGAGTGGAGCGATACACTCAGAATCGCACCTTCCAGCGCGATGAAAGGTGGGTTTATAGGGGTTGGGAGCGACCGGATCAAGGTGTGGCTGACACGTGCCTGCCGGATGATGATGCCATGTGTTCTTTCTGGCGCAATATCTGGTCGGTGCCTGTCAGTCACACCGAAGGTGATTGGGCTCGGGAAGTCGAGCGAGCCTGCGATCCAATACCAGAAATGGGGGCTATTTCCATCTGTCCCCAAGATGTAACTCGTGCAGTCCGTCCGCTGCCTAACTGGAAGTCTCCAGGGCCGGACGGACTGCACAACTTCTGGATTAAATGGTTTGGTAGGTCGCACGCTCGCTTGGCGGCTCAGTACCAGGTTGCTTTAGAATCTGGTTCGCTACCCCAGTTCCTAACAACAGGAGTTACCCACCTGCTCCATAAATCAGGTAGTACTGCGGAACCCAAAAATTATAGGCCGATCACGTGTTTACCGACGGTCTATAAAGTTCTTACATCCATTTTGAGAGCTAAAATTAACAAACATATAGACACCAACTACATCATGTCTCCTTCTCACAATGGATGTAGGAACGGGTCCCGTGGTACTTAGGAGCTACTCCTCATTGATATGGCCATTAGCCAACAGGTTCGTCGTTCCCGAAAGGATCTGTCGACATGTTGGATAGATTACAAGAAGGCCTATGACTCGGTGCCACATACATGGCTTGTGAGGGTGCTGGAGTTGTATAAAGTAGATGCAACTCTGCGCACCTTCCTGAAGTCATGTATGGGGCAATGGAGAACAGTCCTTCACTATCCAGGATGTCGAAATATCCAGAGGGATAACGAACCGATAAGGATCGAGCGAGGCATATTTCAGGGTAATAGTTTGAGTCCGCTTTGGTTCTGCTTAGCCTTGAATCCTCTAGGCACACTGTTGGAGGATTCAGGTCTAGGCTATCGGCTGAGGAGAGGTGGTCAGGTTATATCTCACCTCCTCTACATGGATGACCTAAAACTCTTTGCCCCCAACAATTTGCAACTGATGGAGCTACTGAAAGTTACTGAAACTTTCAGTAGCGCCATCAGGATGGAATTTGGTGTGGACAAATGTGCGGTCATGCATGTAAAGCGAGGGGAGATTGTGGAATCCGTCAGAACCCAACTCTCGGATTCCATATACCTTAGAGCCCTCTCCGCATCCGAAACCTATAAGTATTTGGGTATGTCGGAAGCGTTGGGCATCAATGGTACTGACATGAAGCAGTCGTTAAAGGAACGCTTCTTTGGCCGTCTGAAAAAAGTATTTAATGGTTTTTTATCAGGCGGAAACAAGGTGCGCGCCTTTAACGGTTGGGTCATGCCGGTTTTGATGTACTCTTTCGGCATACTCAAATGGACTCAAGGTCCGTACACTGCTGACTGCAAATCGAAAGCATCACCCACGATCATCGGTAATGAGGCTGTATATCCCGCGAAAGTGTGGAGGTTGAGGCTTTTTAAATGCTAAGACCCTCCACAATCGCGAGATATGCAGTCTCAGGGAATATTTCTTAGAAGCCGACGTGGGGATGCATCGAGATGTGGTCACAGTGGACAAGGGCCTCACCCCGCTCTCCTTAGCTAAAGAGAACTGGCGCAAACCAGTAGTGCTTGACACTAATGATCGCATGGAAGTATGGCAGAGTAAGGAGCTTCACGGCCGCTTTTTTCGGGCCCTACATGGGCCCGATGTAGACCAACTAGCATCCGTAGCCTGGCTGCGTTTCGGTGACCTCTTTGGAGAAACCGAAGGTTTTGTCTATGCAATTATGGACGAAGTTATTTTAACGAATAACTACCGGAGACATATTATGAAGGACGGGACTATTGACGTGTGTCGGGCATGCCATCGTCCGGGTGAGTCCATCAGACATATTATCTCTGGTTGTTCTCGTCTAGCTAACGAAGAGTACTTGCATAGACACAACCTTGTAGCCAGCATTATCCATCAGCAACTTGCTCTGAAATACAGCCTTGTAGAATCAGAAGTGCCGTACTACAGGTATGTGCGCGACCCAGTTCTCGAAAATGGACATATCACATTGTACTGGGATCGATCCATCATCACTGACAAGACTATTGTTGCCAATAAGCCTGATATAGTGGTGGTGGATCGATTAGAGCGGCGCGCAATGATTGTTGACATAACGGTCCCTCATGACGGGAACCTCGTGAAAGCCGAGAAAGATAAACAAATCAAGTATCTTGACTTGGCTCGCGAGGTTGTCGACATGTGGGATGTGGACTCAGCGATCATTGTGCCGATAGTCGTGACAGCCATTGGCTTAATAGCCAAGAGCCTCGACCAACACCTGAGGTGGCTCTCGTTGGGCAGCTGGATCAAGGGCTTGATTCAGAAAGCGGTACTTCTAGACACGGCTCGCATTGTTAGGAGGTTCCTCTCTCTGGAGTCCTGACCGCCGGTAGCTTGGACCCTGTTCCCGATACCGGTGGGTTACTATTTTTTTTTTTTTTAAATGTTTTTATATTCTAATATTTAAAAATGTAATTTATATGTATATAATGGAATAAAGGAAATAATAATGAATAAATTATTTGCTTCAAACATGGTATACAATGGTGTTAAAATATAATTATAATGGCACAAACATGTTTCGCTAGGATAGGACATAGCATGCAAAATTTCAGGGGTTTTTTGAAAATGTTCCAACATACATCAACATTTTTTTATCCATAAATTCTTTAAAACTATAGAAGCTACACTCATTCATCCACTTATACAACTTTATCTTAAATAATCTAGAATTTAACGTTTTGTATTGGCTTGGTATCTTGTTATAAATACGCACCCACATTGCTAGGCAGTTTTTGTTGTATTTGGTAAGTCTTGGTAAATCATTCAGCACTAATTTATATGGATCTCGTCTATTTCGAGGATTTACATCATTTGCTGTCTTAAATAATTCTTTATTCTTAATTACGAACACACATATTTCATAAATGTACAAAGATGGCAACGGTAACAAACCAAGTCTTTTAAACACTGTTCGACATGAGTCATCAGGTTGAAGGCCACATATTGCTCTTATGCACTTTTTTTGAGCAACAAATGCTCTATTCAGATCGGTACTATTACCCCACATTACAATACCGTACCGTAGTAATGATTCTACATATGCGTGGTATGTTATAACAGCAGTTTTTACGTTCGTTACATTTTTAAACTGTTTCAGTGCATACACGAATTTATTAATTCTAGTGCTAACATTATCTACGTGTTCTTTCCAGTTAATATCTTTATCTATTATTACGCCTAAGAACCTTGTATGTGTTACCTCTTTGATTTTGTGTATATTCATTTTGATATTGTATTTATTATTATTCGATTGATTAAATTGAATGTAAATGGATTTATCTAAATTTATTTTCAAATGTTTCATGTCAAGCCAATTCATTAATTTGTCAATTGTGTTGTTTATGTCAAACTCATGATCTGTAATGGTACTATTCTTTTTATCAGATGCCACTAAAATAGATATATCGTCGGCAAATAATATGCATTTATGCTTGGTTATTTTTATAATGTCATTTATGTATAAAATAAATAATATTGGGCCTAGTACGCTTCGTTGCGGAACGCCATATTTATTATATTTATATTCCGAGGAGTAGGGTGTCATGTCCTGGACCAGGCCCGGGTCGACGGCGCGTCGTGTTCCACGCGCGCCTCAAAGAGTTGTCAGCATAATTGACGGGGTCCGATAGGGCCGATGGCTGCCGGGATCGCGGATTGTTCGAAAGAGTTACCGTGGCGCTGGCGCACAGGCAAATGAAGGAACACGGATGGGTTTTAGTCAGTAAGAGTCTGACACGCCCTTCCGCTCCGCCCAGAGCGGGAGAGGTCATTTGACGATTTCCCAACCAAAAAAAAAAAAAAAAGGGTGTCATGTCCTTATTTTTTGTAATTTTATTGATAATGACACGTTGTTGTCTATTACTTAAATAGGAAGATATCCACTGAAGTGGAGGTCCCCTAACCCCACTAGTCTCTAACTTATCTAGCAATACATCGTGTGACGCCAGATCGAAGGCCTTCAATAAATCAAAAAAAAGACCAGCACCCTGATTACGTAACACATTTTCGGCAAATGATTGAGACTAGTTTGCTTCGTTTCTATCGCAGTTTGCTTAATTTCACGACTTTCGTATTGTGTAACTCCACTATCATGCCAAACCAACTGCAGTCGGTTTGACACGCTAAAGAGTGAACGATAAGCTCATAAAAAGGTTATTATCCGAATTGCTTAACCATTTTGACAACTGTCAGTTGGTTTGAAACCAACGAGCAGTCTCTTCACAGAGTCTCTTTCCGAAGCCGAAGGCAACGTAGTGGCATTAATCATTTTTCTTTGATTTTTTTTTTGGGATTTACACATAAAATCTCTATAATTATTACAAAATTAGGTAAGTGACCATCTTCTTGATAAATTGTGAATGTGTTTTTGTGTAGAATCGCAATGTTAAATCAATATTTTTGGTATTTTCGATACCGGCAATATCCTCGGCAACCGCACGTAACTAGTGTTAGTAAACCTCACTTTTCGCTATCTCCTAATTTAATTTTATTATTGTTTTAGCTTCCACAATGTCACGAACTTATTTGTTGCTTATCGCGGAAGAGCAACGTCTTAAAGACGGGCTTATTATAAGCCGCAGACTTTTGAGAAGTGCCAGCAACCCGCTCGATTTGCCAAATAATAACTTCGTTTCCCACTTTAGGCTAACAAAGCCTCAATACTTGAGGCTTTGTTAGGAATTATTTCCACTTCTACAACGACGTCGTAAGTCTGCTATTCACCCCGACCTAAAGGTAACTTTAATATACTTAGATAGGTTTTTCAATGTTCTACTTTGTTTAATTTCAATGAAACGATACTAGGCAACTTTTTAAATGACGAGGAGTTGGATAGTTACTCAGAAAATTGTAACTAATTGCCCATTCCAAAACATAGATCCTAATGGAGAAATTCGGGCAAGAAACTCCATAGACACTCTGTTGAAATCAAGTTATAACAAAGTCCAAGAAAATAAGTGTCTGCAAAAAATGTGTTTTTGTAAAAACCTAATTTTATTTCAGGTCTTAGCAGCAGTAGCCTAGTATGCCAATGGGGCATACTGTTAAAATATGTCCATGTTTAAATAAATAGCAGGGAAATATATAAGTATATATATTTATTAATAGCATTTTTTACTCACATAGTTTTCTTTTTGTTTTAGGTTACAGAGGCTCTCAACAATAGTGAAATACTAAAAAAAAAAAAAAACCTTTGGCACAGGAAGAGCGGGACGTTGTGAAAAGGAAGTGAGTATGAAAGTGGATAAGCATACAAATATAAGGCATATAGATGACTATTACGAGTATTAGCCTTTGTATCAAATGGTATTACAAAAAAAAAAACTAAGAATCAGAGAATTGCTCTTTCAATATTAATAATGACTTGTGTAATTATTTGGTTTCAGATTTATGGACATATTTCAATTTCCCGGTGTGGTGGGATGCATTGATGGTACCCATGTTGCCATAATCCATCCTCATGAAAATGAGGAAGCTTATTTTAACAGAAAACTGTACCATAGCCTGAATGTACTGATTGTAAGTACCTTAATATTGTTGTGATTAATGATACCTTTCCTTACCATTTCAATTCCTCCAACAAAAATAAGATCAGTGTTTAAACTATATTTATATTAAAACTTATGCTAGAAGTAATAGATTTATAATTGCACTAGGTACCAAAACTTGCCTACTGTTTGTGTGGATAGGATACTGTAATTAAAAGACTACAATAATTTCAGATTTGTGATGCTGACCTACGCATTCAATATATTGATGCGTCATTTGGAGGAGCCAGTCATGATTCCCATATTTGGAACCGGTGCCCGGTTCAAAATTTTATGCAAAGCTTACATGATCAAGGCGAAATGTGCTGGCTACTAGGTAACAAAAAATAATTAATTATTTACTTAAAAATATATATTGTCGTAAATAAAGTTAAAACAGATGCGTCTTTATACTGACTTATAATTGATAATTTATCTACTATTATTTTTACATTTTCAGGAGACTCCGGGTACGCTCAAAGGTGCTTTCTGATGACTCCGATTCTTCGTGCTGCCCCGGAGTCACCAGAGGAGTACTACACGCAGTGTAATGTCCGCACTCGCAATGTGGTCGAGCGCTGCATTGGAGTTTTCAAGAGTCGCTGGCGGTGCTTATTGGCTCATAGGGTATTACATTATTCTCCTGTGAAAGCAGGAAAATTTGTAAATGCCTGTGCAATGTTGCACAATTTAGTAAATAATGCACGCTGCCCCATTGACGACGAAATGTATCATGATCTGTCTCGACAGATAAATCTACCTCACGAAGGGCATAGCTCTGCTGATGAGGGTAGACAAGCTGTTGTAGACAGGTTATGGCATAGTCGTAGGGTTTAGGTTGCGTTGATTTAAATAGGCTTTTATTTTATTTATCTTTTATATAGATTCTTCTATATTTTGTGAATGTGAGAAATTTTTAGGCCTAACTTGTAGACTGGATTTGTAGACCTTTTGCTATTTTGTTGAGTACCTGGTACTTGTTGACAGGCCTACACTGTCCTCCCATACCTATTAACACTGTAATTTTAAAACATTGTAAAAGCCCCTTACTTCTAAAAGAGTAACCATGGAGTTTCTTGCCGGCTCTTCTCCATAGGAAACAACCAATTGGAACCGTGCACCTAGCTTCTGACGTTTCATAAGTACCCATGTAGGTTTATGTGAAATAAAATATATTAATA
The DNA here is from genome assembly GCA_916610205.1 of Griposia aprilina. Lineage (NCBI taxonomy): Eukaryota > Metazoa > Arthropoda > Insecta > Lepidoptera > Noctuidae > Griposia > Griposia aprilina. The sequence continues at coordinate 3,385,244 of OU744285.1, read as the reverse complement.
TTGATTTTGATTTTCATTAATTTTGGTTCGGTATGCGAGGTCACCTTTCGATTATTTCCTAGTGTTCATTGCAAAGGCACTTTGTGTCAACGCCGTCCATGTTAAAATTTATTTATTAAGAACGCCAATCGTCCGATGACAAGTCATTCGTCCGTTCCCGAAGGCCCCTTACTCGCACTGGCGGATGCTTCGTTTGAAACCTACTAGCGTCCAGCGAGGCACCTAGTAAAAAGAAACGAAGGAAATATTTTGGGACCGGGCGGCCGCACTACTAGGTACCGCTCGGTGAGTATGTGCAGCAGTGAGACTGGTCCCATATATACCTATTTCTGTCGTACACCTATAGGCCGAAACGGTGTCGCCTTTCCGTGACACTCCCATAGGCTACCGAAGGTAAGTTAGGTCTTAGAGGTCTGAGTTAGGTCCTTCTCTCTTTGGATGATACTCTAGTGGGGTTTTAGTCGGTAGGAGTTCGACATAATCGTTCGCTTACCCCAAAAGAAAGGAGCATCCTTGAGGGATTTTTCCAAGAGTAAAAAAAAATTGACCTTCATACTGAAAGTTAACAGCTGACCTTTAAATAATGAGCTTTGCGATAGGTTGATCAAAATAACAATTATATTGTACCTACTAAATTGTACATAGCTTACAAATACATACACGGGTAAATTTTTGGATAATAAAACTGCGTATGTTTCCTAAAGTCTGGAGTGTAGTCTCCCTCATAGACTTTCAGGAAACATCATCATCGCAGCCAAGACTAATGCCCATTTTGACGAACACTAGGAGACCTAAATGAATGCTCAAATTTCAATACATTGTTGGAATTAGTGCTAGCGAAAACGAGCATTATTACTGCTGGGCATGGGCATAGGCCTCGTCAAGTATCTTCAACAAAAAAAAAAAAACAAAAACTTCATTTAAAAATGTGTATTTTTAATATAAACTTATTGCTATTAAAACGATTTTGTAAACAAAAAACACAACATAATAAGATCTCACCAACATGCTGACTTAACAAAGGCAGTAAAATAAATTAGCATAATATGGCTATTGGCTTTCCTACACATAAGAGTACAGTGATACAGGATGCCTCTATCGGAGTACTCGGGCCGAGTGTGGCCTTGGCACTGTACTCGGTACAAGTAATGAAGGCATAATATTCAAAGGGTCAGAAGAATAGCTACGGAACGGCTATACTTGTATTATTAACTTCACTGGAGAAAGCCGACAGGTTCTAGTTGTCACTTGGTACAACACGGTCACACGGGCAGATAGGAAAATGGGTAAAGAGGTATGAGGAACAGGGTGGAAAGTTCTTCATCCCCATAGAAAAGGGACGATTCTCCGACCAGACGGTAGATGTTGGGACGTTGAATATACAGGCTGGATTTTTGAGACAGGGCAGTAAGAGTAGGTACCTTAACTACCTGTGGTGACTGGTCGTCTTGCTGACCGTGGTTTTAACTGTTTATTTATTTTACTTCGAAGGTCCCAGTTAATTATTTGTGACTTCAAGTTACAGCTATATGAACATAATGCAGCATTGCAATGTTAGCTGTCACGCCCTTTATGCCTAGAGGCTTTTATTAAGGGCTCCTTCAAACAGGCTCGACACAAAGGCATCGTTGGTCGCGCGACAGGTGCTGCCAGCCAGTTTGTGTCGCGCCTATTTGAAGGAGGTTTTCTCTAGTGAGTTAATAATAAAAATTTAGCTATGTTGAGCTCTGCTCTGCTAGGCAACTAGACCGCTCGTACCTACGAGCTGCCTAGCTGCCTAGAAATTCCCTGCAGGCTCTGCGACACCGACTCTATCGCCACCCGCATACCATGCAGGGTCGTATTCAGGTCCTGCAGGGCAGCAGCAATGGCTTGCTCCGAAACTAATCTCCGCTCCTCTAGCTGTAAGACCCAGTCCGGAGCTACAGGCGTCACACGATGTACTGAAATAATAATTCAAATTAGATTCTTCTTTTGGTAACATATCCAATAGCCATGTATAAAATAAATAGATAACACATACATGGTCTTCGGGATGCCGACCCACTTTCTGAAAAAGAAAACAACACAACTGTTTAAATCATCAATAAGGAAAGGTGTCATACTGTGTCATTCAAAACAAGTATGAATATATTACTTTGTAACTAGCAACCCACTCCTACTTAATAATACATTGACTGGCCCTGGGAATCGAACCTGAGATCTCATGCTCAGCAGTAGCAGTTGCGATCACTAGACTGACAATTCAGTCTTTATTATACCTAAGTTAAGTATTAATGCGTTATACACATATGTGTATTTATTAATTGTATGTATTGTGTAATTCGTTCTGGAAGGTGCATACCTTCCGGAACAAATTCTATCAATGATGATGAAGACCGCATCAAAATCCATTGCATAGTTTAGAAGAACAACACGGTCCAACAGACAGACACGAAAAGCTACTTCAATTTATAATATGTGTATATATATATTCTATTATGATTATATATTTAGTTTACAACAGTTAAGATTTATGCAGCATAACAACCCTAGCGTCGCGAAGTTGTTATGTCCAATCTTGCTATTTAACTGCATCAGTTAGTAATCTAATAACATTGATTTAATATAAGTGAACTGTATGTATCTCTTCTGCCTCTTCTCCCTTGTATGGCACCAGCTGGTGGTGTCGCCATCACCGCAGCTGCTGAATCTGGTCGTGGTGGTGACAGCGGTAGTGGTGACGGCGGCAGTGGTGACGGGTACCTCAGTGGGAGCGAAGGTGTTGGCAGCAGGGTTAGTGCTGATGGCGACTCGACTAGCCAGCATAGCTCCGACGGAGGCAGCGGGACTGGCGAAGGCACAGGCAGCAGCGATGGCGACTCCGACTCATACACCTCAAAAAGTTATGAGCTGGCGCCGCCACCGGCGGAACTGTGGATCGTATAGGGCAAGGAGCGGCATTATACCCCTGCAACATAAAAACCACTAATCAATCATCCAGTTTCCCTTTTTAAATTACTAACTACTCTGCTGGTTACAACCGTCACATTTCTCTGTCTTGAGTTCTACATACTAGTTACTTTACTGTACAGACACTGTTATTATTAACCAATATAAATCTAAATACTTTCATATTAAGTAATAAAAATTAAATTACCTGATTTTTCATTTAAGTTGACCATTTTATGGACAATAATCACACATACGCAGAAACACTAAAAAGCCAATACACTAACTACTTCATGCACTATTCTTTACAATGAGTTATTATACTAAAAATAAGGTCTTCTCTAACAGGGAAAGGGATGCGGACGCCGGGTTCTCCGTACACGGCTACACGCCCTAATAACGCAAGGATGCGCTCCTCCCAGCTTGTCAAAATTAGCTTCGTTGGCAGAGGGCCTCCACCCGTAGTCGAAGACTGCTGTCGGAGGGTTGAAGCTTTTTTCCGGGTGCAATATTTTTGTTGGTTCCAATACTAGCAAAGTTAAATAATCTTAATATTTATAACATGACACACATTAATCACAAAATACTTACTATTAAATAGTTTATTAAGAAAGTTATTCTATAATAATTTGAATTTATAGTTTATCTGTAGCACATTAGCAGTATTAATATTTATTAGTAAGGGTGGTACGCCACTAATAAAATTTCACTATCGAAAATTTACTTAATTCCCTTAGACGCATCTCTCATGTCACTACTATGATGAATATTCATCTAGTTTCTTTGATCAGTCACATACCACAATCACCAGGCACAGGCATACCAGCCTAATACAACACTCATACTTGTGGCCTTAATAAAATATCAAGCTACAAATTTCTAGTAAAAGTAGACCCCGCATTGTATAGACTTTCCGTGCAACGCAAGCTTATACTGGAAATGTATAGCTTGATTTATACTATCGTACGTAAATGCACCTTTTCACACACACTCACAAATATTAAAGTATTGTTCATTACACTTATTTCTCGCCATTTTGTGTAGGATTTAGTGCAGCCCGCGCCCTCGCTTTTCAGGCGGGCTGCTATGTCTTTCCACTTCTGCATGGTTGCAATCTTTGCCATGAACCGGAGCAGCAGGTCCCACTGCCGCTCTGAAACTTTTCCATTTGCAGGCATTTCTGAAAAAAAAATGATCAACAGAACTAATGAAAGAGCATGGAACATACTTTATAAAAAGAAAACAAACTCAATAAATACTCTCTTTCTAATTATAACCATTAATATTTATCTCACAGACAGAAATTGATAATTACTTACTTTTAGAGTTCTTTGAAAAAGTTTGTCGGCGGCGGCGGAAGGAGATGTTAACTTTTGTCACAGAACTAAAATATCTGACGAAATTACGTTTTGTTTCGCATTTCAATTATGGTAGTTTTTGGTAGGAAGTGTTTTAAAAATCGGTTATTAATTTTTTGGCTATCATTGAACATATTTATTGATAAGCATTATTAGACCATCAGTTGTGATTATAACTAAATTAAATTATAGCATATTAATTCATAAACAAATCATTCATATATGATGAAACAAAATGCTCCAACGAAACAGATTGCGGCTGATTGTTAGTACATCTCTATAAGATTCTACTGGATTGGACTTTTTTTTATTACACAATTCCAATTAAGGAAAACGATTCCTACCCGAGTTTGCTTAATTTCGGAATCGCATTAAAAAAAATATTTTGTTACGTAATCAGGCTGCTGTAGTGCGATGATTATTGTTAATATTTGAAAGTATTTCTTTCTTAAGAGACAAAATGGCTACAGATGTGGATTTTTTCTTTTGAAAGCCAAACTGCTCGTTACTTATTATTTGGAACTTATAGCAGAAATCAATAAGTCTTATAAACATACATTTTTCGTATATTTCAGAAAAGATAGGTATTAAAGTTATAGGTCGATAATTATTGATGTCAAATTTATCTCCCTTTTTGAATAACGGCTTTATAATGGAAAGTTTTAATCTATCGGGAAAGATTCCCGCTAAAAATGACAAATTAATTAGATGAGTTAAGATACCAGTCAGTTCATTATAGCAGGCTTTTATGATTTTTGTGCTTATTTCATCATAGCCCTCTGCTCTGGTGTTACGCTGAGAAATTATTTCCTGTCGCACCTCACTTTCCAGCACAGGTTTGAGAAATATAGAGTTGACACATATATTTTTCCTAAACTTTTGGTCAACACTTTGTTGAGTTTGTACATGTGTTAAATTTACATAGTGGTCGTTGAATACAGAAGCCATTTCTACAGGATCTATAATTATGGCCTCATTTAACTTAATAATTTCTATGTTGTCTTTGGGGGTAAAAATGAAATAAATAATAAATTTATTTCATTTTTAATGACAGTTCAAGTAGCTTTGCATATGTTATCCTGTGTGTTAATATATTTTATGTTTGCATTCTTTTTTGAACCGTAAATACGTTTCTTTAGCAGATTGGAATAATTATTATATTTAGTTTTATTAGTAGAATTTTTAGTTTTATAATACTGGTAACGCAGTCTCCGTTTAGTTTTGCAACTTGGCCTTAGGCCTTTGCTTATCCACTTTTGAGTGTTTTTATTATTACTGTTCACTTTAACCCTTATCTTGGAAAAACAGAGATTGTAGAATAGGCACACTAATTCATGAAAATCACTGAATGCGGAATTTGCATCAGTATTTTCATAGATATCGCACCAAGAAAGTTTTTGCAAGCACTCTTTAAATATCCGGATATTATCTAAATTGTAATCTCTTCTATAAATGTAGTATGTTATTGTCTTCTTTGGTTTATGTTTAGTAGGAAAGCTTAGCATTTGTGCTGTTTCATGATCTGAAAGATGCAGAAGCAGTACAGTTGCAGTTGCATTGCTCAAGATATGGTCAATACAAGACAGTTTACATGTAGGAACATTGATGTGGATTTTCAAATTAAAATTGTTGCACAAGTCTTGCAACATTTGCAATATTAACTTTTTTTTAGCGTATTTATGTTGAAATCGCCGGCTACAACGACATTTACTTTAGATTTGTATTTCTTTAGCAAATCGTGTAAAAGTTTATATAATTTAGTTAAAAACTGATTTGGATTAGATTGAGGTGTTCTGTAAACACATATAACTACCAATTTACTACACATTAGCTCTATGCCGCAAGCTTCAAACGTGTTTTGTGTTGCATAGCTTTTAACGAACGATAACTCCTTATAATTTAATCCTTTTTTTACTAATATACAAGTATACCCCCTCTGCTTTTCTCTAGAGAAGTTGGCAGCCATTTCATAGTTATATATTTTTACATAGTTTTCAAAGCCTTTTTTTATAAAAGTTTCAGATAAACATATTACGTCTGGATCATTATTTGCGTCTTTTAATCCCCGCCCTCCTACTTCTATTGTTAAAACTTCTATTTGCATCTGCCACAGCTTATAATACAATTGAAAAGTAATGTTTGTAGTTATGGAAAGCAGATCCTGGTTAGGGAGGTTTTGTTTCCCATCCATTGCACCCACACAATTAGGAAATTGCCACATGTTGTAATAATCATTCATGGAACTTCGCAAAATTTCTTCTCTTGGTTTGGCATATGTATTGGTTATAGTTGATAGCTGATGTTGATCCAGCCACGTCAACTTGGCCGGCTAAAATGACTGACTCTGTTATCATAGAAAAATCGAAGCGCGGAAATGACATACTGATTATTAGTGGATATGAGTTTTGTTTGAATAAAAAAATGAATAACAAATGTTATTGGTGTTGTGTGCTTAAGCAAAGGAAGCAGTGTTCAAGTACTATGGCGACCGGACTTTGTACAGGTAATGGGCATTCCATAACTAAAAATATGACTGAAAACTCTCGCGCTCCTAATGCTTCATTGTTGCAATCAATATCATTTAAAAATAACTTAAAACAAGCTGCGGCTACCACTTCGATGACACCAGTACAGATCATTCAGGCTAATTTGGAGGCTGTTCCCAGTACAAGTGCATCTGGTCTGCCGAATAAAAATGCTCTGAGGCAAATAACTCATCGTGGCAGGAGGAAACAAAAGCCTAAAGAACCGCAGACTATAGATGAAATTGAAATACCGTCTGCATATGCTTTCGTCGAAGGAGAACGATTTTTGGCTCGTGACACTAAATTCGGTGATAAAAACCGCTTAAGTACTGTTATTTGGAAGTAAACAAAATATCAAGATACTTTCTGATTCATCAGTTTGGTTGATGGATGGAACTTTTAAAACTTGTCCGGCCTTGTTTCGTCAGATTTATTCTGTTCACGCTATAGTTGGACATGATGATAAAACCAAAAAGTCAGTACCGTTGGTTTACTGTCTGTTGACCGACAAAACAGAGGAGAGCTATTTGGCTTTTATAAGAGAACTCAGATTATAAGCTGCAGAATATGAATATGATTTGAATCCACAGCATATTGTAACAGATTTCGAGATTGCAATCATAAACGTGATCAGGATTGATTTCCCTGACGCTCATCATCAAGGTTGTTTATTCCACCTTGGTCAAAATGTGTGGAGGCAACTCCAATGATCTGGGTTAGCTTCGCGCTATGGCAGGGACAGTGACTTCTCACTGAAATTAAGATACTTAATTGCTCTGGCCTATCTTCCGCCTGAAGAAATTCCTGACGCCTTCAAAACTCTTAAAGAAAGTGTACTACCAGAAGAAGCGAGAAGCATTACAGAGTGGTTTGTAACGTACTATGTTTTGGGAAAACTTATGTGCCGAGCCAGTAATACGAGTAGTACTTCAGTCTCCATTTCAAGATCTACCCCAATGTTCCCCCCTCAATTGTGGTCTATAAATACAAACAATGAACTGCGATTGCCCAGAACCCAAAATAGAGTTGAGGAATGGCATCGTAGGTGGAATAGTCTATTAAATAATAATCGACATGGCCTATATGAAACTATTCGGGAAATGATGAAAGAGCAAGCTGCTACCAACCATGCCGTTGAAAAAGCCTTATCGTGTATTCCGAGGACACCGCCCCGAAAAAAATTGAGAGATCGTTCACATGAATTTTCGAAACTATGCGAAAAAAGGCATACTATGAATTTACTTACGTTTTTAAGAGGTGTGGCAAACAATACCGAATTGTAAATAATTTGTAAGTGCAGATGTACTATGCGTTCCTAATTTTCGTTTAACGTTGATTATCTTTATTTCTAATTATTTACTTTCTGTAATTGTACGTGGTTGTACCCCTATTTTGTCGTTAATTAATAAATAACAAGGAACAATTTGTTTATGTTAATGTATTTACCTAAAGTTTAATCCTAACTAATATTATAAATGCGAAAGTGAGTTTGTTTGTTTGTTAAGCTTTCACGCTAAAACAGCTGAACGGATTTGGCTGAAATTTGGCACATGGGTAGACCATGACCTGGAATAGAACATAGGATACTTTTTATCCCGGTTATACGTTCCCTGGGATAATTTCCGACCTCCACGCGGGCGAAGCCGCGGGCGGAAGCTAGTCTTCTTCTTCTTCTTCTTTGGGTTATGGTTTCCGCACTTAGTCCTTCATATGGACCATTGTGCGTGGGCCATGGCGGCCGTCGGTGGTTATTCCAACCAGCCCACCTCCCTCCAGAAGTTGGTGATATCTCCTGGTCTGCTGAGAGCATCTGTGTAGGATATGGGTGCCCCGAGGGTTTGTGACCTAATTTGTGTGACGCAAGTGCATTCAAAGAGCACATGCGCAACGGTTTCCTCAGCCTCCATGCAGGCCCTGCACAGAGGACTGTCCGTTATGCCTATTGTGTGAAAGTGTTTGTTTAGCGAGCAGTGACCCGTGATGGTCCCCGTCACCAGGCGCAGACCGTTTCTGTCCAGACGTAATAAACGTTTGGTAAGCTTGCCATCTAAGGATGGCATGGCTTCCCTGGACTGCCTACAGCCGGGTGTCGAGGTCCACAAGCTCTCCGCTTGTGTATGGGTGTACTCCTGTAACCATCTCCGTAGCTGGTTAAAGGGAATGGGCACGATGGGTTCGGGTCCACAGACTGACGCGCTGGATGCTCTTCTGGCCAGTTCGTCAGCTGCATCATTACCCAGTGATCCACTGTGCCCTTTAATCCATTGCAGTGTCACTGTGTTACGGTTAGACACCGCCACACGTTCTAGAGCATTGTGGCATTCCAGTATTATACTTGAGGTAATATACTTCCTCCCCAAGGATTGGAGGACTGAGGCACTGTCAGAGAGTATGCGTATGTGGGAGTCCATGACTTTCCTGGCCTCTATGGCGGACACCGCTAGTATAATGCCCACACACTCCGCCTGGTAGACGGTGTTGAACATTCCTAGTGGGCTGGATATATTTATATTAAGATCGTGCGAGAAAACTCCGACTCCGGTTCCGGCGTCGGTCTTAGATCCGTCGGTATATACTCTCAGCTCTTTCGGGCCTGAGTAGTCGCGACGTTCTTCTGTGAGTATTATGTTATAATGCCTTTGAAAGTAGTGCAGTTTCGGGGCCTTGTCGCAGGGTGATGCCATCAAAGGTTGTCGTTTGATCGCATCTTCCTTAATGCGTATGTGTTTGACTCTAGAGTCCTTGCTTAGGGTCCCTGCTATGTGCAGCCTGAAGGCAGCCAGGGCTGCCTCCTCACGCACGATGAGGTGTAGAGGTGGCAGTCCAAGCATCGCCTGTAGGGCAGCAGTGGGTGTGGTTCTCATGCAGCCAGTGATAGCTACACAAGCAAACCGTTGTAGTTTTCCTAGGTCTCTCTGGGCTGTGCTCAAATCTGTCCTGGGCCACCAGACTAGTGAGCCATATGTAATAATTGGCCGGATGATTGTGGTGTACAGCCAGTAAGTGACCTTGGGGCTTATTCCCCAATTCCTGCCAAGCATTCGCTTGCATTGCCACAGGGATATGCTGGCTTTTGTGGTAATGTAATTAGTATGTTTTGCCCAGTTCAGCTGTTTGTCCAAATATATGCCCAGGTATTTGGTTTCGGTTGAAAGGCTTAGGGTAGTACCAAAGAAACGTGGTAATTGGAGTGTCATCAACTTCCTCTTTTTTGTGAAGAGAATCAGTTCGGTCTTTGTCGGGTTCACTGATAGCTGGTGTTTATTGCACCAGACCTCTACTATTTTCAAGGCTTGGCGCATGAGGTTGCATAAGGTGTTTTCGTGGGTACCATTTATTATTATAGTTATGTCGTCGGCGTAACCTACTGTGAAGTAGCCTTTGTCATTGAGTGTTTTGATGAGGCTGTCTACGACCAGGTTCCATAGGAGTGGCGAAAGAACTCCCCCTTGCGGACAGCCCTTCGCCACAATGGCCCTTGTAGTGTCGTTCACGGTGACTTGTACAGCTCTCATTTTGAGCATATTGGTGATCCATCCACTTAGAGTCGAGTCTATGCTGTGTTTGTCGAGGGCCATGTTGATACTATTAAACATGGTTTTGTCAAAGGCGCCCTCAATGTCAATGAAGGCGGCCAGTGCCGAGCATTTATGGTCCACTGCGCATTCAATTTTGGATACCACGCTATGTAGCGCGGATTCCGTTGATCTGCCTGTGGAGTACGCATGCTGTTGTTTGTGAAGTGGTTTTACCCGAAGAGGTCCGTCACGTATGTGTCTATCGCAGAGTCTCTCTAGGGTTTTCAGTAGAAAGGATGTGAGGCTTATAGGCCTATAGGCCTTGGGTTGTGTATAGTCGGTTTTTCCGGGTTTGGGTATGAAAATGACTTTCACTTCACGCCATGCTAGGGGTACATATCTGAGTGCTATGCAAGCTCGATAGATCTCCACCATGCATGGCGTCAAGGGGTCAATGCCCCACTGTAATAGGGCTGGGAAGATGCCATCCAGCCCTGCGGATTTGTACGGCTGGAAGGTGTTAATAGCCCACTTTAGCCGATCTTCTGTTACAATGCTTTGGGCTCTTGACCAGTCTTGACCCGTTGGGGTCCATACTGGCTCAGCCTCCCACTGCCTGTCCTCTAGGACTATACAGTCTGGGAAGTGAGTCTCGAGAAGGACCTTGCTGGTTTCAAGGTCACTTAGTGTGTAGGAGTTATCGGGTTTTTTCAGCGCGCCAAGGGTTCGGTCCTGATCCGTTGATAGGATCTTCCTCACCCTTGCGGCTTCATTGTTGGTCTCGATGGATTCACAGAATTTCCGCCACGCTGTTCTTCTGGCAGTTCTGATACACTTTTTGTATGTGTATTGGGTTTCTTTGTATATCTCCCAGTGATCCGGGAGTCTAGTGTTCTTGGCTCTGTTGAATTGTTTTCGAAGTATATCTCTGAGTTTACTAAGTTCTGCATTCCACCAGGGGTTCCTGTCCCTGTTGGTTTTTGGCGCCCTTAGTTTGCAGCATGCATGGTATGCTTCGGTTAGGTATTCTGATAGTTTTATCACGGTGTATTCCAGTTGTGCAGTGTCTCTTATAGTCACCTGTGATAGGTGCCTGGCTAGTAGAGACGCTAAGAGACATTTGTAGCCGGGTACATCAGTGCGTCGCGGGTTTCGTCTAGGTGCAGGGTTTTTTGTGGTAGTATTTAGTGTGAAGCGGATTCTTCTATGGTCGGAACAAGAAGGCTCGTCCGACACGTGCCAGTTTGTGATAAAGTTTGTCGCGTTTTCTGTAGCAAGCGTTAAGTCTATGATTGTTTGTCCTCGGACTGTGACCCAAGTGGGTTCAGAGCCCCGGTTTACAATGTTAAGGTTAGTAGAGAATAAATAGGTGGATAGTACCTCTCCTCTGGAGTTCGGTGCATCGCTGCCCCAGAGCGGGTGGTGGGCGTTTGAGTCGGTGCAGATGATCAGGTCCAGCTTGGTGCGCTCGCAGTGCTGCACTAAGTCGGCCATCTCTTGCGGCGGGCAGTTTGCGTCCTCGCCTGGCATATAAACCGAGGCTAGCACGACATCTGGAATGTCACCTTCAGTCTGGAGCCTGACAGCTGTCAGGTCTCTGGAACAGAATTGAGTGAGTGGTGTGGTAGGGATTTCTTTGGGTATGTAGACACAGGTTCTAGGTTTGTCTGGACTGTTTGTGTTGAGAATTAGCTTACCTCCGGTGTTACCGAGGCCGCATATTTTGTTGCTCCTGATCCACGGCTCCTGGATCAGTGCGATGGTTCGGGGCTTAACCTCCAGGGCTCTGCGTAAGCTAGCCGTGGCAGTCTGGCTATGTTGGAGGTTGGTTTGTATGATGTTGAGGGTTGATGACGGCGGTGGGGTGGGGTTAGTCGGAGATGGTGCCATCGGACAGTTTCTCCGCCTCCCCCTCACCATGGTCGTCGTGATAAACGCCCGGCGACGAGGCTAAAATCTGCTCGTTCCAGCCAGGAGATTCGGGCGGTATGGTGTCCTCGGCGTCAGCCATTGCCGCTCGGGCCATGACCTCCTCCAGTTGCGCTATGTCTGGGTCGTTGGTCTGTGTCAATGTCGGCGTCGTTCCTGTCCCGTCTGTGCAGTCGGTCTCTGTGTCAGGGGGTCGGGTCGTGGGCCAGAAGCGTACGTATATCGACCCTAGAAGGTACGATATCCGTCGCTCCCGGGCCAGAACCCGTTCCGCTTCCTCCGGTGGCACCCCCAGGGTCAAAAAAGTCCCATGGTTGTCGCCACCGACGGTAGTGGCCCTGTACAATGACCACCTAGCGATGTCATACCAAGTGTTCTGACGAATCAGAACACTTTGGAGCCGGACTATGTCACCTCTGTACCGAGGGACGAAAAGTGAGGCTCGAACGCGGGTGGGCACGTCGGATTGTCGAAGTACCGTTAGTGTGAGGTCAGTGTCGGGGAGTCTTATCAGGGGCACGTTCTGGGTCAGCCAGGTCAGGGCATGGTCGTCCTCACACCACATCTGCACGGTACCTTCCGCTACCCGTGGGTATCCACGGAAGGCAGGGAGTGGTGTCGTCGGGTCGGTGTCCATTAACAGGCTCTCTAGATTCGCCTTTATGTGTTCCGCCTCTACCTTGGTCAGGTCTCTGGACGGGGGAGGGAAGCAGATAGCTACGGCCAGCCGCGCAGGAATATCCTTTGTGGCTCGCGCGTAGGTTCTCCGCTCCCCCTGAGCGGAGTGGACCCTCACGCGTTTGGCGCCCCCCTGTAGTGCACTCGGTGAAGCCGATTCGTCAGGGCGCCCCCTCTTCCCCGGCCCTGTACCGCTTGGTCCAGGCTGCGGTTCGGAGGTGCCTGGCAGGATGGTGGTTGCCAGCGGCGCCTGCTCGCGTGGGGCTCCAGCCCGCTTTCCCCTGTTCCTCCTAGGTCGAGGTCGGTCGTGGGTAACGTCGGAGTCTTGGGATCGACTGGCGGCCCCGGCAGACCCTGTCGCGTTCGGGGGTTTTTCGCGCTGGGTTGCCCCTTCGCGTACTTGCCCCTGCCCGCTTAGTTCCGTGTCCGGCCGCTTTTCGCGCTGGGTTACCCCTTCGCGTACTCGCGGCTGGTCGCGTACTGCTCTTTCGGCGTCCGATTGCACTTCGCGCTGGCTGGTGCCTTCGCGGGTGTCGTGCTTTCGGTCGCCTACTTTCCTCTCCCGGGCCATGGATTTTCCGCGCTTATTCAGCAGGCGTACTTCCTCAGCCGGGAGAGTGGTAGAGCTGCCAGGCCCGTCATCCTTTCCCGCCCCTCTCTGTCTGTGTCGGTCTTGGTCATTGTCGGGGTTGGTTACGCTGTTCCGCACGATGCTCTGTTGCCAGAGGCTCGTGGGAGGCATACCCGTCGTGGTCGGTGTTGGCGCGTGAGTCGCAGCCGGAGTGGTAGAAATAGGCGCGTTGATCGCAGCCGGTGTTGGGTCTTTTGGCGCGTAAGTCGCTGCCTGGGTGGTTGGCGCTAAATCAGCTGCCGGGCGCGCTAAAAAGCGCGGATACAAAGTGCAGTTGGGTGCCCCCCCCAGATTACGTTGGGGGCTGACCGCCGTGGCGGTGTGGGATTCCCCGGCTTGGCCGGGACCCACCTGGGTACTTTCATTGTCCTTCTGCATTTTATATATGATTTGGGGGGTGGGCTTTTTTGGAATCGAGGTTACCCCTCCTCTAGGACCGACGGGATATGGGGATAGGAGGGAAGGCATTTGGTAATGGGTAAGGATTCATTGGGGTCACCCTAGGTCTGGGATTTTGGCCTAGGGGTTTGGGACCGAGGGGATATGTGGATATGGAGGGATGGAATGTTTAGGCGATTGGTACACAGGAAGAGGGGTGTATAGGTTACCCTGAGCCGGGGATTTAGCTTGCGGGAACTTCTCTTGTCCGGGATCTCTGTCAAGATGCTCCGACTGCGAAACCGACCTCTGACAGTCGGTCCCGCAGCCGAAGTTGGGCTATCCGCAACCTGCCCACCCGCTCGGTTGCAGGAGAAGAAGTGCCTGGCGGTCTGGATCGCCTCACCACGGGTGTACTTGTACATTCGCGTTGGAGCCATCCAGCCAGCCCCGAGACCCAGCCCCGAGTAGCGGAAGCTAGTCATTTATAGCTAGAAAAAAAAACAAACGAACTTTGCAACGATCTACAATCTTTACTTAAACACTGATATTCCTGACAGATGGCGCTCTGCTTTGAAAAAAATGTTAAAAATGTAGGTATTGTTTTGAAAAAGAAAATCGATGTACTTGGTTATCGTCGTAAGGTCGTCCGAAGTAAGTTTTCCTAAGTAACATCGCAGTAACGAGACATCGATTGAACAAGGCTTCGCAGTATGATATATACGCAGTCAAATCGTCCGCAGTACATTTTCTCGATGTAACGAAATATCTCAGTAAAAAGACGTCGATTTAACAAGGCGTCTCAGTATAGAGATGTCGTTGAAAGGTTTTCGAAGAACCAAAATTCGATGATAGGCTATCGCACTCAAGTAGGTATTCCGGACGAGCGCGCGCACGTCCCGACTTGTTTTGCAAGTGGCGTGGTTTGCTTAAAAATGTATTTGTTTAAAATGGCAACTCCTAAATTATAAATGGACGATACCATAAAACTGATAAGATTATATAAAGAAAGAGAGTGTTTATGGCGTAGTGACTTTGTTCAATATCGGAATAAAGCCGCCCGAGATTCTGCTCTGCTTTGGATAAAAGACTCAATGGGAATTCCAAATATGACTGTGGAAGATATCAAAACTAAATTGAAATATATACGATCCATCTTTGTACAGGAACAGAACAAAATAAAGAAGTCTCGTAAATTTGGTGCCGGTTCAGCTGATGTTTATGTACCTAACTTAAAATGGTTTAACGAAATGGCAGTGAATTTAACAACGTGGAGATGGACGTGGTTAGTAGATACTTTTATTCATAAATTATTGTTTGCGACCTTGAAAATGTCTATACTATATCTATACTAATACAGGGTTTAAAAAACTAACCTCGTAGTTAGGTACGTAGGTTTCATAAATCAAAATAACATAACAAATGGCCTTGATTATAGTTTAATCATATTTTGTTGCCACGGTACAGCTCCTTCGTTGAGAAAATAATGTTGATAATGATCTCTAATTGTTTTCGCTATTTCTGAGTAATGATTGCTACCTTGAGCCCCGATATTTTGAATATTTAGGTTCTCATCTTTCCAATTTCTCGGTACTATTCGATAATTATCGATATCTTCAAAATCTAACGAGTTTGCTGGGGTATAAGTAGGTTGAGAAGTACTCCTCATCCAATTATGCAAAACACATGCTGCCCTTATGATGCTGGTCACCTTGTCGATTTCCAGGCACATTGGTTTGCGAAAAAACCATAAATCGGCTAACCAATATACCGAAAGGATTTTCTACAATTCGGCGAGCTCGTGAAAGCCTGTAGTTAAATACCTTTTGTCCATATGTCAATCTTTGTGATCGCGCATAGGGTTTCATTAAGTAAGGTTTCAGTGGAAACGCATCGTCACCATCAAACCTCGTTCAGGCAATATAGGTCTTTCCAGTGCTGTTTTGATTTTACTGTTATTAAATACTCCTGCATCAGATGCCATACCATTAGCTCCCCCATCAATTAAAGTAAAACAATAGTTATGATCTACAAGTGCTAATAAAATAACACTGTAGAACTCCTTGTAATTATAATAATTACTGCCTGAATTTGGAGGTGCTTGAACAGCAAAATGCTTCCCATCAATGGCGCCATAGCAGTTTGGAAAATTCCACCGCATTCTAAATCCTTGTTCAATTACTTTCCATGCGTCTTCAGAATTTGGTACCTAAAATAACAAATTATTATTTTATACATTACTTTGTAGTAACATTTTTGTAAAACTACCTGCAACCAGGATTATATTATGCTAAAACAAGCACTTTTATTGTTCTAGGATAATTCTCAAGAAAATGTGTTAGACAATACATCGGAAAATTCCACCGAAAATGCAGCATCACAAGTGACATTAACAAACAGAGACTCCGATGATGGCGCAAGACCACTGAAGTCAAAGCGATCACGTTAGGCCCAATTAAATAATGCTATCAATAACCAGAAAGAGGCAATCCAAAATTTGAATGATAAAGATGAAGACGACGAGTCTATTGCATTTGGTATTCATATTGCCAAACAACTGAGAAAATTATCAATTGAGCAGTATTTATATGCACAGGAGGAAATTCAGTCAATAATAACTCGATGCAGGCTACAAATCTACAACATACACGTCGTGATGAAATAAACCGTTATTCAACGAATGTACCAGTACCATCATCGTCTACATCAAATTCACATGGCCCCGGCACTATTCAGATTTTGTCACAAGGCTCCCAAGCCCAACGAGTTCTTTATAATAGTTCCGACATCTATGTACCGGTACCGTCAGTATCTCCAGCAAGCATCATCTCATCTTCGTCTACATCAAATTCACATGGCCCCGGATCTATTCAGATTTTGTCACAAGACATTTTGAAAACAGCATAATATGAATCTGCTGTTTCGGAAGAATAATTTAAGAATAAATCCTATCTTCTCTTATTCAATTCGATTGTTGTGAAAAAATAAAATAATTAAACTACACAGTGTTTACCTGTATGTACCGCTTTAAACCTTCAAAAATTGCATCGCAAACTTCTGGAATAATACTTGAAATAGCTGCTATTGATACTCGATAATGGGTTTGCATTGATCGAAAACTTGCCCCAGTTGTTAAATAATGCACACATATGTCAAACTTCACTTTTGCTGGTATGGCATCGCGCATGAATGTGTCTTGTCGTTGTATTACCGGACTGATGAGGTGCAACAAAACTCCATAACTTTCGCGCGTCATACTGTTGGAATCGGGTTCCAGATTAGGTTTTTAAAAAATAAACTTCTTGAAGCTAAAATAAAACTGTATTGGTATAAAACACGAGTACAAGATACATGTGCACGGTAGGAAAGTTGGGAGACGACTGGAGTGCTGGACTGTGAGGTGGGGGAGACAGGAATGAAAGGATGCTGCGTGAGCAGCAAGACTGCAGCATAGACTGCTGAGTAAGCCAGAAGGGGTACATATGTAAGATGTAACAACCCCCGATTAGGAGGAAACTTACGGGTGGAAGGGTAAGTTGACGGAGGAAGGAAAGGTAAGTTTTTCCAGGTCTTTAGGTTATTCGGAGTCGAGGAGCAGGAATATCTTCACCATTTAGGGATTCCATTTCTACGGGAGTGTTTGGTATAGGATAACATCTAGAAGTCTTAACTAACTTATAATAACGATACAATTTATAGAAAATAACTAAGATTATAATTAGGCTTATAATAACAGTAGTATAGGAATAATAGTTACCATAAAGGACAATATGAGGTTTTTCAATTACTCCATTAAGGTTTGTTTTAATTTGATCAGTTACTTTATTATAATTTGAAAAAAGAGAGTCCAAATTGTTTATGTTTTTTAAGTTAACGTAAGGAATTTTAATATTTTTTTTTTTTAAGTAGTAGGACTACAACAAGTATCGTTAATCAATTCGAAATGCTATTGGTTTTATTTTTATTTCAATGTCATGTTTAGGTGTTAACTTGTTGTCGTTGCAATATGCAATACAATTGTCTAGTATAGTTAGTATACCAGTACCGGAAATAGGAGATTCAGATAGATCTCGATTATTACATTCGATTGTAATTTTAGAATTTTGACTAATCATGTATATCCACTGGTTATTATGTAGTTTATGAAAGGTTTCAAAATTACCATTAACGAATTCAGTTTTGCAAAGAGGCGGAACGGAAGTCAGAGCCTTTGAAATAACCTCAGTTTCACATATTGGTACGGCTGACGTGGAATATACATTAGATATTTCACAAATATAATATTGCGTATTTATAATTTTACAGGTATTAAGTGAATTTAATTTACAATAAGATGATTTATCTTTAGTTATGCCCAAATATTTAGTGGATGGGATTATTGTAGAATACAATGTATTGTTTACAGCTCTAAGTGCAATAGGATAAGGTATAGTATGATACAAGTCAAATTCCTTTGTATTTATTAAAGGCATTTGTAACACAAATATTATTTTGTTATTTGCATAATAACTGGGTACATCGGATATATTTTCTAAAATATGGATATTATCTAAGATTAAAGGTACAGGTAATTGCTTAGAACTAGGAAGAAATCTATAATTACCCACAAGATCTGAAAACAATTGTTTAGGGGTAATAATAGATGGATATAGTATATTAGACTTACTAAACATAATAGCATTAATGATATCTTCTAACTTATATGATAAGGTTAATAAATTACTTTCTAAAATATTTGACAATCCTGATATTTTAGATCTCAGCAATAGTTTATTGGAAATTAATGTTAAATTCGCCATTTCCTGATTCAAGGTATCAATAGCATAACTTAGACTAACTTCATTTGCATTAATTTTATCAATTACTTCTTTTAGAGACAATAGTGTGGATGCTGTAACCATCATGTTTTCTTTCATGAGGGTTGCCAATTTGGTTTGATCATTCTCTAAAGTTCGAACAGCATTACTATATTTTTCGGCATCATTTTGGTCCATATTACCGATCAGTTGATTAAATACTGAGCCGATTCCACCAAACCAAGCTGATCTTTTATGAGATTTGGATATAAGATGGGAAATAGAATCAATTCTATTATTCTCTATGGCAATGGTGCCGATGTCGACAATTCTGCCAATGTCAGATGTGATAAGAGAAAACGTGCGAAATGAATAATAATAATAAAAAAAGGTTAAAGCTATAAACCAAAATCTTAATTGAATTTAATGTGAAACTTGTTAACGAGAATTAGTACACTGAAACAAACAGATAAAAATATTGTTAGGTATATTATTAAATGTACATAAATAATCACAAACTTCTAAAAAACTTCTAAAACTTCTTCTGTGCGTTCATGAATATTGGTTTCCTCTATGGTACCGATGAAGACTGAAGCCTGTAGTTCAAAAGGATTTAAATTTAACTTAAGATCAGACTTAATGGTTACAGGCTCTTCTGAGGTGTTGACAATGGAGATATTAACACGGTTATTATTCTCAACTTGCACCATGCAGTTTGCTATTAATAAGTTTTTGGATAGATGTTGATCGATTATTAAGCCTTCTCTGATTTCTGGATTTGCTACGGTACATTCGATTATAGTTTCGCTGCGTGGTGCAATAGTATAAACGGGTTCATTGAAATGCATTTTAAGTTTAATATTTTTTAAATGCAGCATACCTCTATCATAGTTAATTTGGCCACTCATGGAATTGAATAAGTCGTTGCCAACAATACCGTCGTAATGTATGTTTAATTCATTGACTAGATTGATATATGTGTTAGGTATTTACAATCATTATGAGATTCATCATGTGTAGAGATGGTTATAGGGATTTGTCCTAATGTGTGTAGGGGATTATCAAGGCTTGAATCGATACCTTTGATTTTAAATGTAATTGATTCGTTAATTACTGGCATATCGTCGATGGCTGATTTTTTTATTATACTTATAGATGCACCAGTATCGACGAGGAAGGATAGATCATTAGAGGACACGGGAGAATTCACCTTTATATTAGGTCTTTACCTATGAAATTGCCGTTCTGCAGTACTGGCCATTTCAAATCAAAATAATTTTTGTTTGGCTAAGAATTCTAATTTCAAATTAATTTTATTTTAAAAACATGGATTTTTTTTTCTAAAAGTAGTCATTTCTTTATTGATTAGTGTTACATTTTCATCGCATTTCAATCTTTTTCGTCATCATGGATACGTTAAAAATTCGAGTAATTATGGAATATGAGTACCGTCGTGGCAGCAACGCGGCACAAGCGGCACGCAACATCAACGACGTTTACGGAGCTAACACTACAAACCAACGCACCACCTGTTATTGGTTTGCTCGCTTCCGTTCTGGAAATTTCGACCTGAAAAATGAACCTCGCGGTCGTCCGAAGACTTTGGTCGACAA
Source organism: Griposia aprilina (assembly GCA_916610205.1). NCBI lineage: Eukaryota > Metazoa > Arthropoda > Insecta > Lepidoptera > Noctuidae > Griposia > Griposia aprilina. The sequence goes on along the minus strand of OU744285.1, from coordinate 3,364,887 downwards.
TGACGAATTAAAGGCGATTGTGGAAGCTGATGATACACAATCTACGGCTGAATTAGCAGCAGCTTTCGACGTTAGCGTCAAAACAATATTGGTCCATTTGCGTCAAATTGGCAAGGTAAAAAAGCTTGACAAATGGGTGCCCCACGAACTCAATGATCGCCAGCGCGAAGTACGCGTCGAGACGTGCCTTGCACTGCTCAACAGACACACAAATGAAGGAATTTTGAACCGCATTGTTACCTGCGATGAAAAATGGATTCTGTTTGATAACCGTAAGCGCTCAGCAAGTTGGTTGGATCCTGGTTCAGCACCTAAACAATGCCCTAAACGAAAACTTACCCCTAGAAAAGTGATGGTCACTGTTTGGTGGTCTAGCGCCGGTGTGATTCATCACAGCTTCTTACCAAACGGGGTGAGCATTACTGCAGATGTGTACTGTGAAGAACTGAACACAATGATGGAGAAGCTGGCGCATCTCCAACCAGCATTGGTCAATCGCTCGTCTCCGCTGCTCCTGCACGACAACGCGCGACCTCATACTGCACAGCAGACGGTCTCCAAGTTGCAAGAACTGGGGTTGGAAGCTCTCCGTCATCCGCCCTACTCACCAGACCTTGCGCCTACAGACTACTACTTTTTCCAGAATTTGGATAACTTCTTGGCGGGAAAAAAAATTAATACCCGAGAGGCAGTACAAAATGCCTTTGAAGAATTTGTTGCCTCCCGTCCAGCTGATTTCTTTAAGAAGGGCATCAATAAACTGTCACTGCGATGGCAAAGATGCATTGATTGCATGGGTGATTACTTCGATTAATACAAATAAAAAATTCATGAAAAAAATTCGTTTAAATTTTTTCATACAAAACGGCAATTTCATAGGTAAAGACCTATTATATGGTAAGTATTTATTTGGTACATTGGATGTGAATTCATGTATTTCTTTATTAATATGTTTTTAATTTTCAGGATTCTGGATGATGTCTACGGTTTGGGGCTGGTTACCCAGTTGCTTGACTTCATGAGTTTTTAAGTATTTCGAGTCTACGTCATTGTTTGAGTTTTGACGTCGTCTATTATGGAATTTATCTGTCCCGTGCGACGTCTATTCGGGACATTATTTAGTTTAAACAGTATCGTAACCTTCTGCTTCAGTTATGACATTAATATGGGGTTTGAAAGTAGATGTGCTCGGTTGCGCACTTGAAGTAGAGGGTTTATTTTGATTATTAAACCTTTTATTATTATATTCGCGAAGTTCGCATTTTTCTAGAATATGACCTGATTTCTTGCAATATCTGCAGAACGGGTCATTTGAGGAGGATTGTTGAGATGCAGGTTTTTGAGATTGATTATTATTATTACTAAAGTTACTGGTTTTATTTGGCTTATTATTTGGGTCATTGCTACGAAATGATTTCGCGGCTAGATTTTGTTTGTAGGAGTACTGTTGCAATTTTTCCTCGGAAATCGCGTAATTTATTGCGTCATTATGATTTTTCGGGTCCCTACACCTAACAATGTTAGCTATGCGAGGGGTAAGACCCATCGTGAATGTATGAAGGGCAAGGTCTTCCATTGCAGCTACTCTACCAGGAATTTCATTATTTCTGTGACTGGATATGGAGATTTCTGTAAGCAATTTAGATAGACAGGTTTCTATTCTCAGTGAGAATTGGTTAACATTCTCCTGGGCGCCTTACCTGCAATCTTGGAGCTCTGCAAGAAGATGAGCGTAATGTTTACGCTCTCCAAATTGTTTCTGAAGGAAATCTTTAAGGGATGGCCATGAATCAAATTCATTAATTGAACATGCAATCTCGGCTTTGCCATCCAATTGGCTGATGACATATTTGAAGACGATGTCAACTTGATAAGAGGAGGCTAGGGAAATCGCATTATCGCAGTTGTTTATAAATGTATTTAGTTTTTCTCGGCTGCCATCAAATGGCTTAATGAATTTTAGAATTACGTTTAAAGGTAATCCTTCTTTAGTCTCATCTTTCAGGTTCTTTGAATCTTTGGAAATGGTTGACAACAATGACAGAAAGTTCTAATATTAGAAGAATAAGATTAGTTAACTATAACACGTCTGGAAATAAGATTATTAAGCTTTAGTAACAATATATACAATCAGAAGTCTTATCGCCTACGCTTCGTGTTGAGACTGGAACTGCGACGGGCGACGAGACATAACATCCGTTGATATGATGTATGGATTGGAATGTTAAAGGTAAGCCGTTTTAAGTTATTTGTAACTTAAACTTTGATCACTATTATGGGAAAGTATGTTCACAACTCACAGTATTATTACGCACATATTCTTCATGTTTTTGCTGGAACTAGAACTGGGTCTGGAGCTGGAACTGGAACTGGATTGACCTTGAATTTGGTCAGTACCGGGTTTACCGGTGAGGTGAGTGGTCTCTGGAGATTTTGTGGCACTTAAGCACTCTCACTTTTGGCACTTATCACTTTAGGCACTTATCGCTTTAAAACTTTTGGAACTTAGCACTTTTGGGAGGATTTCCGGGATTTTACCATCCCACCGCTACCACCAATGTTAGAATCGGGTTCCAGATTAGGTTTTTAAAAAATAAACTTCTTGAAGCTAAAATAAAACTGTATTTGTATAAAACACGAGTACAAGATACATGTGCACGGTAGGAAGGTTGGGAGACGACTGGAGTGCTGGACTGTGAGGTGGGGGAGACAGGAATGAAAGGATGCTTACGCATAATCAATCTAAAATCTTTGGGATCTTCAATCCTTATTTCCTCTAAAACTTGAACCGAACAACCAAGCTCTGGTCTTCTTGCCATCCAGGGTCTGACCCAAAGCTTTTCTTTCCTTTTTGCAGCAATTTTTAGTAAGTGGCGTAAATGTTGCCGTTGTCGCCGTCGACTTTCCATCGCGATTTCACTCGGACTGTCCTACTCTTTCGCTCTACATTTGAACGCCACTGCCCTTCCAAACTGTTCTGCCCTCGTGTGAAACGGGCATTAGGGAAAAAAATACTGAGGCAGTGGCGATTGCTGCAAAAATTGTTAGTAACTTTTTGGATGAGCATGGGTGTAATTTAAAAATAAAAGTGAACATATAGAAATTTTAAGAAGAAAATTAAATTTCGAATGGTTGCTTGATTGTTCAGAGCATGATGATAGAAATAAAATGCATATAATTATTTTAAGTATATGTATGTATATGCTAAAAACGACACTGTGTTAAAAAATAGACAGATTACCGACGAAGTTTCGAAGAAAGCTATGAAACAAAAAATAAATATTAAAAAAAACGCTTAAAACTTCGTTTTATTTAAAATACCTTCCCATAAACATATTGTATATATCATGAAAACAAACCGAAATTCAGTTAATAATAATATTCAATTTAAACACCGGAATTGTGAATGATACATCGAATAAATTAACCACCTTAAATAAAATAATACCATCAGTTTTAAAATCTGGCGCGAAATGTAGTTTCATGGATGAAATACTGGCGCGCTAGTGTCGCAAGCTGTTGGTTTTTTTTTTCCTATGAAGTCATCATTATTCCCGTCAGGGTACCTATATTAGGTTCTGTAGTTGTGTGTGTGATAACTTGGGGTATGACTAGTGGGTTCTTGAATCAAATAAATTATTGAAATCCAAACTACGCTTGCAAACTGAAGACTGAAGACTTATATCTACAAAAACGTTTTTACAAAAAAACTACCGACTTCCAAAAAAAACACTACAAAGTAAAAAAATTACTTATATTTCGGAAGTCGGTCTTTGGATATGTATTGCAGTTTTTTGCCACCGACTTCCGAAATTAAAGTTATTTTTCACTTTGTAGTGTTTTTTTTGTAAAAAAAGATTTTGTTTTTCACTTTTTAGTGGGTTAGTTAATAATTTATCAAAGTCAAAGTCAAATCATTTATTTCAAATAGGCACACAAAAGGCCCTTTTGAACGTCAAAATTTACAAAAAAAAATAGAATTGATTCTTGTTGCCCCTTCCACAAGGTAGAATAGAATAGAACAGAATATTCTTTATTATGTACACCCTCAGATCAAGTAAAAAAAGGTAGATACCGCACGTAGAATAGGAAACTGTAACCATTTTTTTAACTATGTGTGAGTCAAAGAAGAGTTGCCACTTTTTTTTAAAAAGTCCCTGAAAATTACGTAATAATAAAAATAGGTATTATGCGAATGCAAAAGTAAATCTGTCGGTCTGTTTGTTTATATTTTTATAGTTACTGGAAACAATATTCTTTAACGTCAAAAAATCAAAGCTATGTAAAACGTATTTCCTACGTTCAACATATCTTTGAATTTTCACACGTTTTTATCACTTTATAAATAGATAGTCCAGTGAGTGTGTAAGCAGGGAGAAAAAATACAGAAAAAAGTAAAACAATTTTATATTTGAAAAAATATCTGAATACAAAAAATTCGGAATTAATGAGTTAAAAACAAACCACACTAAATGAGGATGGTTGCGATTGTGGTTCATTTCGGCCCAGTCTTATAGCAGCTACCCATTCATCTCTTATTAAAATATTCCTTGGAAACCTAAAACCATAATATTTCATAGTAAAACAGAAGGTACTACATATGTAAGTAAGTACTCAAGAATTTAAACAAAAACATAAACAAATTACAAAATAAATATTTACCTTGACTTCAATTAATGTAAAATAAAATCACGTGTTAAAAAAAAAACAACGTCCTGTCCACTCTCTAATTATTATTTTTTCTATTACTGCCTACAATTTACTTACCCACATTTTGGGCTAATAGAAATAAGAACTACTAGCAACACTCTCCCGGTACGTCATTTCGGGACATTGACATTATCTGTTCCGAATAACCTCAAAATTGTGTTGGAATGACAAAAAAAAAATAGTTTTATGTGTACTTACGTGTGAAACGATATTCCTTCAGACTGTTTGTTCACTTTTGTATTGTTTTCGCGCCATTTAATTACACAGGACGGCATTTTGTAAGCAAACTTACTGCACGGCGCCCCATGAGATACTAACGAAAAAGAGCTTAGTTTGATGCACGTGTGTGCGTGAGCGCGTGTGTTTACTTGGAGGAGCTGAGTTTTGTGGCTTCACTAACAACAAAGGCGGCGCGTTATCTACCTTTTTTTACTTGATCTGAGTGTACACCATAAAAATTACAGATATAAAAAGTAGAAATTTTACATAGGGTGACACAATGGGCGGTCTTATCGCTAAAAGCGATCTTTTACAGACAACCTTTGGATGGATTCAAGGTAGAAGGAGAGTCAATAATGCAGGTAGTCAGTGGTGAACCATTTACATATACAACAAATACATACATACATAAAACATATACTCGTACTTATCTACATAATATAATATATACAATAATAAACATGAAACAAGAGGAAGGAAACTAAATGTAATGACAATGTTTAAGGAGAGAGGAAGTGTTTTTTAACCAGAATTTTAAAAGTGGGCAAAGGTTGAGCACGTTTGTAGTTTCGTATGGAGAAGAATGGGCAAGAAACTCCACCGTTACTCTTTTAAAAATGTTTTACAATATTATGTATATGTTTCGGCTAAAGGTGGGTGTGAACATAAACTTAAGATTAGCCGGCTAAACTTAGGTTTATCTTCGAGAAGCAGCTAAAGTTCGATATCATGTTAGTTTGCGTCTTATGGTTAACAACCCGACTCAGAGTACCCCGACTCGGTTTTTTTTTTTAAACCACCCAGAAATAGGAGCTCCGCCAAGCGGGGCTCCGTTGACCTATCTTAGCGCAGGTGGTAATCAGTTACTAGATACATTTTTAGCCGTTTCGTACAATAACATTAATACTTTATATTAATGTTATTGTACGAAACGGCTAAAAATGTTGATGAATATGATATAGATGTGATAGAAGAATTAATACTAAATATAGAAGAAACTAACATTAACACCTCCTCGAAGATAAACCTAAGTTTAGCCGGCTAATCTTAAGTTTATGTTCACACCCACCTTTAGCCGTAACATATACATTAATTATATGTGAAGACGATGCACCTAGAATAAAATTACTATACCACAATAGCTAAAAATAATTAAATAAAACGCATGACAGGTAAATTAATTATGAGATAGATACATGGTGCTCACATATTTACAAATATTGAAAAGTAAATGATTTTTCCAATTAAAAAACTTATAAATTATACAATTAAATTAGCAACCAGTTTGATTTTGTCTAGACTCTAGATTGTCCTATGGAGCAGGACCAGCATGTTTCCAAGCATTCTTATCTCGGATATAATCCTCTAATTTGTTATATGCTTGTTTACAAAGTGTACTTTATAAAATGAGTTTTAAATTTTCTTTCAGTTAATTGCAATATATCACAAGGTATTTTGTTGTAACATTTAACACAGTACCCCATAAAAGATGTATGTACTTTAGATAATCTAAAAAATGGTTGATCTATTTTACCTTTATTTCTAGTATTAAAATTATGTCTATCACTAATTTTATAAAAAATATATAGATTTTTTCTTACATACATAATATTTTCATAAATGAATTGACAAGGCACCGTCATAATATTAATCTTTTTAAATAGTTCCCTAAGAGATTCGCAACGACGTAAATTGTAAATGGCCCTGACAGCTCTCTTTTGAAAAATGAAAATGGATTCAATTTCAGCAGCCCGACCCCACAGTAAAATGCCATATGACATAATGCTGTTGAAGTAGCTATCTAAGTTAGAATAGCCTAATGTCAACTGCTCATCACCTTTTACAAAATATCTCTTTTCCCGATGCAAGGAAATGAGGAGTTTATTGTTGAGGAGTTCTCTTGGAAAAACCAGAAGAACTGGAGCTGATGGTGGCTTCACCATCAGCTCCATTTCACCATATGCATTGTGACAAGCATAAATTGCTTAGCAACCAACGAAAGAGCATTGCTAGAGATGACGCGATTACGCATCTTAAATTCAGTCTCAAATTGACGCATCAGCATGACTAGTAGGTAGTGGTTGTCCTATGTAAAACTTCAATCTTAATTAGGTATTATTTTTGTACGAACTGAATATTTTGGCATATTGGACCGTATGAAGTAAGCCCAACAAAAGGTAACTGCTGTAAAAAGTTCAGGAATTTCCTCGACTGTCTTTGGTCTCCATCATCAGACTTGTAATGGCACTTATAACCCATATGCGTGCAAAGTTCTCATCAATATAAATGAATTAAGTCCAAACACAAGGTAGCTACTGTAAAACGTTGAGGAATTCCCTCGACTGTCTTTCGGCTCCATCATCAGATCGACTCCAGACCTTCATTACATTGTAGTGCTTTAAAATACGTAATGAAAAAATTAACAAACGCACTAGTCACCCCTACCATTTTCGAAGGTTCACCTCGATTTCTCTAGTATATCATCATCAGATCCTGGTTTCCTTATCATGGGACCACCCTTGGGATATCTCCTTTCCAATAAAAAAAGAATCATACGAATCAGTTCACCCAGAAAAAAGTTCTGAGCTAACACATATAAAAAAAAAAAAAAACATACAGTCGAGTTGAGAACCTCCTCCTTTTTTTGAAGTCGGTTAAAAAGTAATGGAAATGGAAGAAAACAGCGTGAAAAACTTTAACAGCGGTCGCAGAAAATGTATAAACATTAAAAAAGTTACAAGCAGAAAGAAGTAACTACCTACTATAACATACATAATGCATAAATACATTTTTTTATGGTGTACATAATAAAGAGCATTGTATTCTATTCTATTCTACTATTTGCAGATTTGGTACGTATTTTTTTTAAATTTACTCTTTGGGGTTGTATTTTGCTAATGAATGGTCTTTTTACTTTTTAGACATGAAGACTACCCACTGGGGATACATTTTCGAAAACCTTACACCCATAAAAGTGATAAATCAAAATTTCGCTGTTTCCCTAAATCTTAATGTTATACTGTGAAATCGAAGGAAGTTTCATGCTATCAAAACCAAAATCAAGAAAGAATTGTTTCTTTCTCGCTTATTGTAGACTTATTATTATTATATTGTATAGAAACTAGTGTTAGTAATGACATGACAAGACACTTTATAAACTAAACACAAACATAACATTATCGGAAACTCCGATACTCGTTCGCATGTTTACTTGACTGCATGCAGTCGTATCCAGCGTTCGAGCACCGGAGAATCCCACCGGTCCGACAATACACACAGGATGCTGTTGGTACTGTAGCGTTGTGAGGAATCTCAATGGTAAATAGTCGAGTGGTGCTATAATAAAGTAATTAGTTAGTCGCTAAGCACATCACTAAAAAGATGGAACAACACTAATTTTCTTGAGAACACTCGTCCATTTTGATCTCGCGCTGGTTTAGCTAGCAGCTACTTTCTGACTCTCAGGATTCCTTGTGCCCCGACCTAGGGTGAGTTCCTCATTAATTATTTAGAATACCATGCTTCCAGTACCAGTCGACCTATGTTAATGTTACCATCACCTATTTCGCGGTTGTCATTATTGTACCGCGTGGCGGTAGGTTGATTGGTGCTAAGGATCTGAAATATGTATGTATTATAGCTGCATCCGGGCTGTGCAGGGCCTCATTGTGTATTATAAGCCATATAGCGAGCCACCTGCTAATATCACTGTTTTCTTTGTATTTTATGCTCGCGTGTTACATATATAACCTCTTATTGCATCTGTCATTGTGACACGCTGTCTTTGCAACTCTCTGCCTGTAAGCCGCTGCGATGTGTTGAGCTTCTGCCTATCCTTCTCCTTATACCGTTCCTTGGTCTCCGAAGGGGAAAGGAGGCTGGGCACATCGCACGCGGCTAGCTGCTTTTGCACTTCAAATAACATGCGCTCCCTACGCGCCTTCCAGGGTTCTACGTCCTGGCTGGATCAGGGCAACTACAACCTGCGCGCTGAAGCGTAGTGTTCTACCGGCGTCCTACCGACTGCTACCGACGCCGCTAACCAACCTACGCGCTGATGCGTAGTCCACTACCGGCGTTCTACGGTCTGCCACCGACGCCCGCTAATCAACCTGCGCGCTGAGGCGTAGTGAGCTATCGGCGTCCTACGTTCTGCTACCCACGCCCGTTTACTGCGGCCTTGTGAAGGCCTTACCGGCCTCTTGCGGTGCTGTGCGGAAGGACCTGCCGGCTGCCCAGAACCCAAGGACGGTACCCCTCCTAACTATAAAGTGATGGTGCTCAGTGCAGCTAAACAGTGTGCTTACTCAGAATAACTTTTGTACTTATAATATAAAGTGTATGAATATTACCTAGTTTCTCTTAACTACCTGAAGTTAACGGCCTGCGCAGTCTACCTGTAAAGCCCTAGCCGTTACAGTACTAGCACGCATGCGCGATAGGACGGCGGTGCAACGCTTGCGCATGACTGCAGCGAAGCTGTCTACGTGGGCCTCTGCAAACATGCCACAGGCACTGCAATACCGCGGGAGCCCAATCAGCACCTTGAATGCATTGTTGTACTGCACTCTCAGGTCACTATACGAGTATACCCTCTGCAAATAGTCGACCCACAAGCGGCACGTGTAAAAGGACTGACAGTATGCTTTAAACAACGTTACTATAACTTTCTTTGTACACCGTGCAAACCTGCGAGCTAACATATTACATCGTATAGACAATGACCTGCGCTCTCTCTCAATATCACTACTGCCCTTTAAGTCTTCGGTGACCCAATGACCCAAATATTAAAATTTTGTAACTCTTTTTAAAGCTTCCACCCAAGAGAACTTCAGGTACGTTTTCGTAACATTTGTTCCCTACCTTATAGACCATTAGTTCAGATTTTACTGAGTTGTATTTGAGGCCATGGGCCTCCGCATATGATTCACAGGTATGTAGCAGCGTTCTCAATGCACAGATCGAAGGGCTCAGCAGCACCATATCATCAGCGTAGCAGAGTACAGCGTACAGACACCATCTATATAACAACCGATCCTAGCGCTACGGAGCTCCTCGATCCGCTCATTGATATAGGTGATGGCCGTTGAATGGACGAACTAATTTATTCGACCGTCGACGTACTGTGAACGAATCGACACACGACGGTTCACCAATAAATCAATGAACTAGTCGAATCCGAAGACGCCTCAGGTCCAATTTCACCAATGGCGTCGCTATCCAAGAATAAACCCTGGGATAAAATTATTCGCTGAATTTACTCTCAGAATTACTCATAATACGCTTCACCACTTTACAAAGAAAAAACTTACTTATAGTATAACCCGTACCAGGCGTGAATAGGTTGATAAGTCGACTTACATATATATTTTTTAATGCATAATATAGGCAATAGGATTGTTTTATTCATAGGGTGAATAAATGACTAAGTCGATGGGTCTGTTTTACCGCACATAGCAAACATGTGAATTTTTAAATAACTCTCTTACTAAAGGGTACAATGTGACGTCTTGAGATATTAAAACATACAAATTATAATTATTTACACAACTCAACATGTCAATAAAATACTGCCAACTATTAAAAAAAATTGACGAACAACACGAGATGTTCATTTATTCAAACAACCTGCTTAACGTTTTTAATAGCATAAATCAAGTTGTCCAGTTATTACCGCATCGAAATTGCGTTGCATTTTGTGACAAATAAATCTATCATCTATTAAATTTTCTATGTGTTGCGCGTGTGATGAGACAAAGTGATATGTTAAATAGAGATAGCTGCAGTTTTAGCTAGGGACTCGCGAGTCTTCCGTGGCACTTGTCCCAGTGTCCTTGACCGAGTTTGATTTGTTTTGGCGCGTGGTGAATAATCAAAACAAATAATAGTAGTGTGGTTGTAATTAATGTAATATAATGGCGGCAAGAAGATACCGTTTTTTAGAAGAATTACGTGGAAAGTCATTAAAACATTCTGGTGAAAGTTTAGAAGATAAAAGTGCAGATTTAAATGAGTGTACGAGTAAGTGTCCAGACCACGCAGAAAATATAACTGAAGGTAAGTCTTGTAATTTATTGTAATTTTTTTTGTTTTTTGTTTTTTTTTTTTTGTTTTATAAGAACATAAGTTCTTAGTAATTTATTACAATCTAGCCTAATAGACTAATAAGCAACTTAACTTTAACTTATTATTTTACGTGATAGTTTACGTTATAACTAAGAATAGTGTCCTATTGCACTTTCACACAATTCCGCTTCCGCAGCACTTTCTTAGAGTCTGATAAATTAATAATAAAAAAAACACATTGTTTACACATTATTCGTCACAATTTATACACTACACTAACTCAAATGGTTTAGTTCTCTTTAGCCTACGCACTATGTCCGTGTTGTCTAGCAGCTGAATTGCCTCGATATTCACATGTCGGTGAAGTCTGTGTTCGTGGGCTTCAGCAAATTTTTGGATGACGGTGGTGACGAGTTCCATTTTAAGGTCACGGTGGAGGTCGTCATTTCTAATGTACCATGGTGCATTTACAGCATCCCTGAGTACTTTATTTTGGAATTGTTGGATTATTTTGACGTTACTTCGTTTAGTACAGCCCCAAAGTTGGATGCCATACGTCCAAATTGGCATAAGAATATGCTTGTATAATATAATTTTATTACGTATTGATAGGCAGGATTTCCTTCCGAGTAACCAATACATACTTTTATAACGTATGTCGAGTTCCTGTCTTTTCTTTTTGACGTGAGATTTCCAACGCAGTTTGGCGTCAAGAGTTATGCCAAGGTATTTGGCTGTATTAGCATAAGGCACTTGCATGCCATTTATATAGATTGGGTGGTAATCACAGTGTTTGTTAGTGAAGTCAATATGAATTGATTTTGACTCATTCAGTTTGATCTTCCACTTTTCTGTCCAGTCATAAACTTTGTTTACAGCTAGTTGAACTTTTTCTACTGCTTCTTTGTGGCTTGATCCGGTAGCCATAATGGCAGTGTCATCTGCAAAGGTCGCAATGGTATTGTTTTCCAGCTCTGGGATATCACATGTGTATAGCAAGTACAGGAATGGGCCTAACACACTTCCTTGTGGCACCCCAGCTTTTATAGTTTTTAGCTCGGAATATGCATCCTCTTGCCTTATTCTAAACATTCTATTACTTATATATGATTCTAGAATGTCTGCAAATTCTGGCGGTAGCATGCGTCTGAGTTTATATACCAGACCCTCATGCCAAACTTTATCAAAAGCTTGCGCGACATCTAGGAATACGGTGGCGCAGACTTGCTTGTTTTCGAGTGTTTTTTCAATGATGTTAGTTATCCTGTGTACCTGGTCTATTGTAGAGTGTTTTTCCCTGAAGCCAAATTGATGGTTTGGTATTAGGTCTTTTTCTTTTATTATAGGTTTTAAACGTTTTAATAACAGTTTTTCAAATAGTTTTGATAATATTGGCAACAGGGAAATGGGTCTATATGATGATACTTCATGGGGTGGTTTCCCAGGCTTCGCAATCATAATGACTTCAGCAACCTTCCAAGGCTCAGGCACATGTTTTAGCATAAATGCGGCATTAATAAGTCTAGTCAACTTTACTATGGCTTTGCGCGGGAGGTGTTTTAGAACTTCGCCGGTTACGAGGTCGTAACCCGGGGATTTCTTCGAACTTATGTTATTTTGAATTTCTCGCAGAACTTCTTTAGGAGTCACAAGCTGAATTCTTTGACTTTGTGATAACTTTTCACTCTCAAGTATTTCTAAGGAGCTCTCATTGGGTTGAAAAGTGTTTTCTAAGTATTGGGCAAACCTAAACGCTTTTTGTTCATTGCTTATGGCCCATTTTCCGTCGCTGTTTCTGATAGGCGGTATTTGCATAATCGGCCTTTTTAGTTTTCTTGTCGCTTTCCAAAGAGAGAAATCCGTTGATTTGTCGTTGGTTAGCTGCAAAAGGTTAGTATTCAGACAGTCATCCTCAAATTGTATGATTTTCCTCTTTAATCGTTTAGTTAGGCTATTTAATAATGTTTTATCCCGCGGGCATCTTGTTTGCTGCCACCGCTTTCTTTGCTTTCTTTTTTCAGACAGTAAACTCACAATTTCCTTGGGATAGATATGCCCCTTATATTTACGTTTTAACTCGGGCGTGTTGTTCCACGCACATTGTTGGATATTAACAACATATTTGTTTACTTCTGAGTCCAGCTGATTCTGATTTTTTAACGGAGTTTTTAGGTCGATAATACTATCCAGATCAAGAGCAAAACTGTCCCAATCTGTAGACTTATTAACCAGGGTTAAATGGTTTTCTCTTAGTAAGATTTTTTGAGTTAGTCTTAGGATAATCGGGGAGTGGTCCGAATTCATGTGAAAACCTTCCTCCAAATGAATGTAATTGGTGGATATATTTTTGATTATGAAAAAGTCTATAAGATCCGGTATTTTCTGGTGGTCAGTAGGCCAGTATGTTGGTTTGCCTGTGCTCATAACTTCACAATGTGTGTCTTTAACTGCATTTAAGAGCTGCCTTCCCTTTGTTGTAGTAAGTCTTGATCCCCAGTACGAATGCTTGGCATTGAAATCACCGCCTAGGATGAATCTCGGGCCTAGAAGTTCAAAGAATTGTAAGTATCGCTCTTTGCTTATCACGTGCCTTGGAGGACAGTATACGGCTGCTATGGAAACGTGACAAAATTTGGTTTTAACAGATACTGTCACGGCTTGAATGTCTGGTTCTTCAAATTTACTCTGTTCGTAATGCTTGATGTTTTCTTTGATTACTTACTACTTTACTTACCTATTTATTTCAATGTTTTTAGGTATTTTAATATCAATTCAAACCATTTTTATTAATTTTAAATGTCAGTTTAGTAATTAGTACTTATATTTGGTTTACAACAAATGGATATTACTTGACAGGTGAGATTGAGCAACTTCATAAAATAGTGATAGGCAAGTATTCAGTGATTGGTGTATTGTTCGTTTACATAATACGTAAAAAGCACATAAGTATTTTTTTAATACCCCGTCATCTAGATAAAACGCAGTACAAGATGCAATCCTTATTACAACATAAATATTTAGGCATATCAATAATCTAGGTATGGGTGCTGTTAAGACACACACAAATTGCTTTTCTCTTGCTATCAAGAAATTTAAATTATTCTATTTATTCATGTATTTGTTTCTATATTAGGTCTGTATTATTATTATTATTATAAGCATGTTTACTTTAATCTGATAGAATAATGTAAGTATGTGTAGGTCGCTAATACGATAATACGTCTACGCTTCGCTCCTGTCGCAGGTCTGCTGGAAGAAATTTCTAATGATATATAGGTAAGCAGCTGTTCCTTTTTTCTATTCAATCTTTATGTATTTTACTTTATTAAGTGTTTAGTGTGTACATAAATAAATGAAATTTAGTAATTTGTATCACATCAAAAAAAGTTGGCTAATAATGGTTTTTTCTACTGAGCTTCTTCTGCTGCTTCTCGGGGTTCAACTTCTTGATGCCTCGAGGATCGGAGGGTCGTCTGATGTGTCGGCTGCATTAGCTGCAAACCATGGTAATTAGTATTTGATGTAAGTACTTCATTCCTACATTCATTCTAGTATATTTTTTTAAATCAATTGAACCACCTAGTATAAAATTGACACTATCATCAGAACCACACGCAGAATCACCTGCAGATAATTTTGTACTTTTAATAAGTATAGCAGTATGATTTATTCTTAATACAATAAAAGATCAGCGTCTGACTCAACAAAATCAATCACATGGGCTATTATTATTCCTTTATTTTGAGTACAATGAGTTGCTATATTTCTTAATTCCATGCTCCATGCCTGTCATGTCCCAACTTATTTGCTCCCTATTATGTTTATCAAAAATAGTCTGTGAAATATTAATACAATACCTCAGACGGACACGATTGACAGACAGCCAGGATTGATGAGATCAAATCAAGTAGAGGTGGTGTTCCTTTATTGTCTTCAGTTTCTTTAGTACCTTGGCAACCGCAGGGTTGAATAGGTTCATCAGCTGAGAGGTAGAATAATATACCAGATTAATAAAATTTACTTGCATCTTTTTTTTACTGAACCTATGTTGTCCCACAGCTGGGCAAAGGTCTCCCACATAATTTTCCTTTTGCTGTGCCTTACTCCGACCAATCGGTCAGGAACGAGTCCAAATCGTCATGGCGGTAACAAATGGTATATCATTCATTCTTTGTACGGCTTCTTGCCAAAAACGTTGGTATGGTGAACCTGTTGTACAGGATGCGCGATAGTAAAAAAAATATACTGTTTCAGTCAGTGTATTTTCGTTGAGGTTGGAGTTAACTCCTCTCTCATCAGCATGTTGAGCTGGAACAAATGACACTCGAATTAAACTTGGTCTAAGTACTATGGAAAGTTAATTGAAAAAAAAGGACTTTGTTAAAGAGTTAAAAGTTTGAGTTTCAGAAAAATATATGGGGAATATTACTTAAAATTATAATAATGAGATGAACTTATCTAGTATAAATGAATAATAACAAGAATTACTTGATTTATTATAATTCAAGAAGCTCAACTATGTAAAAAGCAATGCTGGCAAAGAAACTTGAGTGGATTGGACTGAAATATTTATTAAACAATATTAGCAGGTACTTAGCTAATGATAACGTACGGACCTTTGTAAACTTTTGCGACTATTCTTATGGTAATTTCCTGGGCCGAAAACAATGAAGGATAAGACCAACTTGGCGCCAATACTTCTCAAATCTCATAGATGTATCTTTTCAAAGTGTATCTTGCACACACATAGCTTGGGAAGATCTCCCATAAGACGACCCAATGACCCGCTTAATCACTGTTAATGCTCAGAAGGCACTTTTTGCGTCCGATCTCACTAACAGGAAACGTTTGCATTTTCATCGTTTCGTAAGACAACAATGTTCGATAAAACACTTGCATCTTGCACTGCCAATGCGAAATAATACACTTTAAAATCACTGAGCAGCTATGAATGGAAATTAATCAACGGAAACTTTATTCGACCAGCCACAAAACAAGAAAACAAAACTTTTCATGAAAAAATCACAAACAAACTTCGAACGAAAACCGCCTAAATTTGACAGATAGTAACATTCCTATTGGTGCGTTCCGAATTGCATTGTAATCGATTTGAGTCATAAGCACTCAAATCGATTACAGTGTAATTCACTCAGTGCTTACACCTGTTCCGAATTAGCGTGAGAAGATTAGGTTTATGTTAGAAATGACCGGTGCGCGGTGCCGTGGCCGGGCGACTATAGTGACCTTGTCGTATGACACTCCTGCAGGCGTTTGACGTTTACGTTTGAGCGGTTAAACTATTGAGAATAGGAGGTTCGGTGACATTATGCTGCCAATCAATAATATCGACGTAAGAAGAAGCGTCTAGGTTTATGTCAGGAACTTGAAAAAGTCTGACTTTTGTTTGTGTAATGGCACGGGCTTTCATAATCCGACGCGCAGCTAACTCACGTATATGTTTTTGTGGGTCGGTCAACATTGCTAATAATGCATTCTCAGGGTGAGCAAAATAGCTATTTCTTATGATGACAGGATCTATTATGGTTTTGAGATCAACTGATAGATACCTAGACGCAGAGATCAACTTCCACAAGTGTCGTGTTCCATCTTTACAGGAAGGGTGAGTCTTAATGGCGAACCAAGTCGGAGCGTAAACTTTCACAACATAGGTTGTTAAAATGACTAGCTTTTCGGAAGGAGCTTCTGTTCCCACATAAAGACGGACAATTCTATTAGCACGGGTGAGCCATCTGGCATGAGACATCTTGCCTGGTGATTTGTTGGCTAAATCTTCGGGGAAAACACCGCTTATGACGGCAGAGACAATTCGATACAAATATAATTGATCGGTACTAAGATCTTGGATTGATAGGTCCGGTAACTCCGAAAGGATCGGTTGAAACAGGACAACACGTTTGTCTTCACAGTTTTCCAGTTGTTTTCCAATCATTCCCGTAAATGTGTGAGGTCCCGATGTAGCGCCATCAATATGTGTGAACAAATGTCGAAATGGTAATTCATTCATATGAAGCAAGCAAATAATCCATTGCAATGGTTTATTTAATCTTTTTTCTAGTAAACGTATAATACCTCCATATTTTCCCACGATAACATTCGTTCCATCGCATCCAATCGCCAGCAGAGGTTTCATTAAAATATTTTCTTTTAAAAAATAATCGGTAATGGCCTTTTCTATTACCTTAGAAGTCCCAGAGGTTGGAGAAATATAGCCCAAATACTTTGACTCTGGTTCTTTTATCAACGAAATGTGTTCTTCTAGGATAACCTGTCTGTAATTTCTTCCTTCTTTTTTTGATATAACCAAGGTTTTATCTTTCCGACCGTCGAAATATAAAGCTGGTACTTGTAAAGTTCTGTCCTTCGCCATAATATTCTGTCTTGTTTTCGATCGTTCTCTGCGTAGCTTATTTTTGTCAACAACCGGTACAGATGAGCTGGTAGCTTGCAAAACTACTGAAGCGATAGCTGCCCCTGCCCTGTCTGATACTCCGTACCTGTCACAAGTTTTTGCGAGATTAGAATAATCCATGCTAATAGCGGCCTTCTTTTGCGGAGCTCGAGTTGCATCTAGCTTGAATGAATTGTCACAGTCAGACTCGTTGGAATCAGAGGAAGTAGAAATATCGATTTGAACGGGCTGGCTTGTCGTTGGCTTATTTTAGTGCATTCTTCCTGATATTTAAATGAGGTTATTTGGCTTTTAAGTTTACGTTTTAAGGTTTTTCTAACTTGATTCGTAGTAGCGATGTCGACGTTTCCTACTATCATGTTTCTTGTGGCACGTTGATCAATTAAGAAACAGTGCTCTTTGGTAGGTACTTTGCGATTCCTAGAACAAATACACTCACTCAAATCCTTGCACTTGCAAGAAGAAATATCGAATAAAGCCTTGCTATCATGCCGAAATTCTTCTAATGTTTTTACTGGTGTTTTGGGGTGCGACTTTAGTAGATTTTTGCACTTCATATGATAAGATTTTAACATTTGTGTCACTCTTGTGTGTGAGACAATAGGAAGAGATGCTTTTGTCCATATTCCTTCGATTCTAGTCGTGACAATATTCGCAATTTCCGGAAAAGTTGGTTCTTTTTTTGTATCTTTCTCAAATTTAAACTGCCACCGCGTCCACTCATAATATTTCATAATTTGTTCGTAAGTTGGTAGCACATTGTCTTTAATATCACTTATTTCACCAAATAAAGGACACTTCAATGAGTTTCGAGTACGTTCCATGGTAACAACCAGCGTAACACAACCGCAATTCGCCGTAACCGCAGCGTCACTGACGCGTAAAAAATGGCGCGCAAAATACAATCGACCTCTCCCACCCCCGCACTTTCTTCCGTAAACAAATAAAACATTGGCATTTCTAAATTGGTTTTAAGAAACCGACTATATTTGCATGTAAATAAGATGAATAACGTATTGTAAATCTCAATCATAATTATTCTTATTGGTTGTGTAAATTACTCCTAAAAACGAAATATTTCAAAACTTTCGAGTTAATCCGGAGGCAGTTAATCAAATTGGAAACTTATAATATTTTGCAGATATCATTTATTCTACGTTAAGCACTCTTTTATCACTATTAACATTAAAAAAAAACAAAAAAAAAAAATTACCCACCCTACTACACATACTTACATTATTCTATCAGATTAAAGTAAACATGCTTATAATAATAATAATAATACAGACCTAATATAGAAACAAATACATGAATAAATAGAATAATTTAAATTTCTTGATAGCAAGAGAAAAGCAATTTGTGTGTGTCTTAACAGCACCCATACCTAGATTATTGATATGCCTAAATATTTATGTTGTAATAAGGATTGCCATCACCACTGCTCTCAAAATGGTGAAGGAAAAACATCGTGAGGAAACCGGCATGTCCTAGAACCAAAAATTCGAAGACGTGTGACATCTGCCAACCCGCTCTGGGCCCGCGTGGTGGATTACAGCCCACTCCCTCTCAAAAAGAGAGGAGGCCTGTGTCCCAGCAGTGGGAACATTATAGGCTGATTATGAAGGATTGCATCTTGTACTGCGTTTTATCTAGATGACGGGGTATTAAAAAAATACTTATGTGCTTTTTACGTATTATGTAAACGAACAATACATCAATCACTGAATACTTGCCTATCACTATTTTATGAAGTTGCTCAATCTCACCTGTCAAGTAATATCCATTTGTTGTAAACCAAATATAAGTACTAATTACTAAACTGACATTTAAAATTAATAAAAATGGTTTGAATTGATATTAAAATACCTAAAAACATTGAAATAAATAGGTAAGTACATACTTATTTGCCTATAGGCCCGAATACGTCAATGCTTGTAGAGATGACATTCAAAGGCTGAAAATTGAAAAATAAACTCGAATGTAATGAGAATGACAGAGTCTTCTGCGCAGTCGCGTGCTCAGCTCACGTCACCCGATTCTCGTTAGGTACCTATAGAAATCACGCGGCGGTTGCCATAGCGACACCACTTCGGCGCGCTGCTGCGCTGCGCAAGTAGCATTCATCTTGAATATTGTCAAAGTAGGTAGGTATTGATAATGATGATTTTGATGAATATTCTTTTATTATTAGCAACGACTAGATATGTAGGTAAACATCACGCACATCTTTTTTATTTTAATGATTTACTACCTAATTACACCAATCGTACATATAGGTAGTAGCGCATCTCAACACGCTATCGGCTGACATTATGATCATACATAATGTTATCAAACTATGTAGGTAAGTAGGTACCTACCTAGGCAGCTGTACTTAACAGACATTGGTAGGTATTGCATTTGCAAAAGGTTCTTACTGCGCATGCGTGACGCGTTGCATGTTAACTAAGTGGTTGGTAAGTACTTAGTTAATAAAGGAAATCAGTATAATTATTGCAAATAAAATATAGGTTGGCACTGAACCTACGTTTTAAATGTAGGTACAAAATATCTAAAAGCATTAAAATGAATAGGTAGGCAAGTAGGTACTAATAAAATTACTGTTGATGAATGACAGTGTCTTCTGCGCAGTCGCGTGCTCGGCTCACATCACCCGATTCTCGTTAGCTATAGAAATCACGCGGCGGTTGCCATAGCGACACCACTTCGGCACAAGGTGCGCTGCGCAAGTTGCAGAAAAGTTTAACCGTTGAATATTGTCATAGTAGGTAGGTAGATAT
The DNA here is from genome assembly GCA_916610205.1 of Griposia aprilina. NCBI lineage: Eukaryota > Metazoa > Arthropoda > Insecta > Lepidoptera > Noctuidae > Griposia > Griposia aprilina. Next base: position 3,344,682 of record OU744285.1, on the reverse strand, counting down.
TGATGATGATCATTTGATGAATATTCTTTTATTATTGGCAACGACTAGATAATTATGTAGGTAAACATCACGCACATCTTTTTTTATTTTAATGATTTGGTACCTAATTACACCAATCGTACATGTATCAAACTATGTAGGTAAGTACATACCTATGCTCAGACTACGAGAAGATGCTTTGTAGTACCTACCTACCTAGGCAGCTGTACTTAACATACATTGGTAGGTATAGCATTTGCGTAAGGCTCCTACTGCGCATGTGTGACATATTGCATGTTAAATAAGTGGTTGATAAAGGAAATCTTTATAATGATTGCAAACAAAATATAGGTTGGCACTGAACCTACGTTTTAAATGTAGGTACAAAATATCTAAAAGCAATAAAATGAATAAGTAGGTACTAATAAAATTACTGTGTCGGAACTCGAATACGAACAGGCTTAGGGACATGGACTTCGGTAGCGGAGAGTAAAAAAAAAAACAATGTGATGATAATGACAGCGTCTTCTGTCTTCTGCGCAGTCGCGTGCTCAGCTCACATCACCCGATTCTTGTTACCTATAGAAATCACGGGGCGGTTGCCATAGCGACACCACTTCGACGCAAGGTACGCTGCGCAAGTTGCAGTAAAGTTTAACCGTTGAATATTGTCATAGTAGGTAAGTAGGTATTGATGACGTTCATTTGATGAATATTCTTGTACCTATTATTGGCAACGACTAGTTATGTACACATAATTAATTACACAAATCGTACTTATAGGTAGTAGCGCATCTCATCACGCTAGGTATCGGATTGCATTTAAGTCATCGGCTGACATTAACTTCATACTTACTTAATATAAAAAAGTAAAAAAATAAACTCAATTTGATATCGACAGTGCCTAACGCGCAAGCGCGGCGTGATCTTATCACTTCACCCGATTGCCGTAGCCGTACCTCGACTAGATGAAGCGAGCGCGATCCGCGAGTGTCATTTGAACTCTTGAATTGAATAGATTTGGGTTAATAACAACGCTAAACAACGTCGCACAGGCTTTACTCGACTCGATCCACAATCGCTTCTTCAAACCACATGACATCGCGATTGGGTCATGGCATTGCGTTTACTTACCTAATCATTCAACATTGGGTTTATAGTAAAGTAACAAACAATGTCGATGCGCATTTTCTTCAGTAGCTGTCTTAAACGTGTGTTATATTTTGTTTGTTTATTGTACGTGCGTGCCGCGCTCGCACCTCAGGCGCCTAATCTAGGCAAAAAAACCACATTGAGTTTCTCACCGAATTTCTGTTCTAAGTAGGTACTTTTTTATTTTAATACCCCCCAAAATAGTACCTAATGTTTAGACACTTAAATATTAGCTATGAAATAAGTACCTACTTAATATAAAATGATCAATAGATTTAGCCTTGAAAATATTATTAAAATCTCGATTATGATTGTAAATGTTATGCTTGGTCAGTCCCTAGCATGAGTGGGATGACACTGACAGCTCAGTCCGCGCTCACTTCACATAGGTGTTCACGGTGAGATTGTTACAGAATAGCACAGCTGGTGGTGTGAGCTGAGCACGCGACTGCGCAGAAGACACTCATTCTCCATCACATTGAGTTTTTTTTTTACTGTCCACTACCGAAGACCATTTCCCTCAGCCTGTTCATATTCGAGTTCCGAGACAGTATTTTATTAGTACCTACTTGCCTACCTAGGTATTCAATTTAATGCTTTTAGATGTTTTGTACCTACGTTTAAAAAGTAGGTTCAGTGCCAACCTATATTTTGCTTGCAATAATTATAAAGATTTCCTTTATTAACTAAGTATTAGGTACTTACCAACCACTTATTTAAAATGCAACACGTCACGCATGCGCAGTAAGAACCTTATGCAAATGCAATACCTACCAATGCCTATTAAGTACAGCTGCCTAGGTAAGTACTACAAAGCATCTTCTCGTAGTCTGAGCACAGGTAGGTACCTACTTACCTACATAGTTTGATAACATTAAGTATGAACCTATTGTCAGCCGATAGCGTGATGAGATGCGCTACTACCTTTAGGTACGATTGGTGTAATTAGGTACCTACTAAACCATTAAAATAAAATAAAGATGTGCGTGATGTTTACCTACATATCTAGTCGTTGCCAATAATAAAAAAATATTCATCAAATGATCATCATCAATACCTTCAATACCTACCTATCTACTATGACAATATTCAACGGCTCAACTGCGCCGAAGTGGTGTCTCTATGGCAACCGCCGCGTGATTTCTATAGCTAACGGGAATCGGGTGATGTGAGCTGAGCACGCGACTGCGCAGAAGACACTGTCATTCTCATCACTGTTTTTTTTGTTTACCGTCCGCTACGGAAGACCGTGTTCGATTTGTGTAATTAATTATGTGTACATAACTAGTCGTTGCCAATAATAGGTACAAGAATATCCATCAAATGATCATCATCAATACTACCTACCTACTATGACAATATTCAACGGTTAAACTTTACTGCACCTTGCCGAAATGGTGTCTAATGGGTATATTTTTTTAAATCAATTGAACCACCTTGTAGAAAATTGACGTCGGTGCTCCATGGATCAATTGAAATTTGGCCAATTGGTCTATGAGGAAAATTACATGTTTCCATCGTCCAAATACCAACTGGGCTATGGAGAATTGAGAAATGTTCCGCTGCCCAGTTTAATAGGCAGTGTAAAGCCTTGTCCATATCAAAAAATTAAAAAAAATAAACAATTTTTGAAACCAAATAATCATTTATTGAATAATCAATACAAAACAATTCATTTGTACAAAGATTACAATACAAATCGTGAACGTCGATCTCATTAACTCCGTTGGGATCCCAGAATCCCTGGCTCGCTAGCTGATCTATGAAACCACTCTGACTCCGCTCGCAAAAATTGCTCCTCTCAAGTTTTTATTGACACCCTCTTTAATTAAATTACACACATCAAAAGTGTCTAAGGACCAAGGTATATAAAAAAAAAAAAATTGCCCAATTGAAATTAAATAAAAATGTCTATTTAAATTGATTAAATAAAATGTATTCGTAATTGTGTAGATCTACGAAATACTCTGCTTTTGCATTTGCGCGAAACTTGCTTACCTATACTGGATTTTTCACCTTAGTTATTACTGACATTAAAATGTGATAAAAATAAAAGGTTTTAAAGGTTTTTATTGCGTATCTGTATTTCCGCCGTTGATGCGTATAACACTATCGCAGCGATCGGCATACTCAATATGAGTTCATCCAAATCACGTTGCGGAATAGCAGCTCACGTCCATATTTGGCGGAGCTGTTCTTTGAAGCATATCCCATGCGTGCTCAATGGGATTCAAGTCTGGCGATTGAGCAGGCTATGGTAGGATGTCAATGTAGCTGCAGTAAGTGTGTTTTCAATGACTGGCGGTGTGTGAACATGCATTATCATGCATAAGCAGAAATGAAGCACCAAACTGGGTTTGCAAAAGAATGACAACATTGGATACAATCGTTTTACGGTAAATCTGTGCATTGAGATTGCCTCTGATCGAAATCAGTTCGGTTCTTCCACCGATCCAAATACCTGCCTTTTTCATGATTGTATATATGGACTTTTTAGCATGATTTTAAATGCTCTTGGCATTCTGGGGTCCTCCTACACCGTGTGTCTAGTATCTGGCCTCAATATACCAAAGCGAATTTGTCAGAAAAACACACAAAATCCACTCTTCTTCTGCCCAATTTATGTGTTCACGAACACATTGGAAAAGGGCTCTGTGATTTCGGGGCTCAATAGGTGTTACACGTAGCGGCCTTCGGGAACGGATATTGACTTCATGCAAGCGATTTCCTATGGTTTGATCGCTTATTGACATCCTCCGCAACCAATAACATCGCAGTCATTGTGCGTTTTCTTCGAGCAGGAATTTGTATGTACCGATTTTGTCTGCGTGTGGTGATGCGAGCTCGTCCTCCATATCGCTCTGCTACGCTGCCAGTGGTGCGGTAACGTGTCCAAAGTCAACTTATAACACTCTGCGTAGTACCCTGAGAGATTGCCACAGCACGTTGCCGAGAACCAGCTTCCAACATCTCCCAAGGCTCTGATCATTTTTTCTTCTCGGCTCAAATAACGTCCTCTCTCAGACTGGACTGGCTAAATGTTTACTGTTTTGGCCTCAAACCCGTTGCCCGTTGCGTTTATATAGGAATACGACTCGACAGAAGATTTTCAAAAAGTAGGTATCCTTAAGAATTACAAAAAATATAATTAAAAACCAGATTTTTAGTAACATCTTATTTTAATTATTGTGTAATATAATAAACCTGACATACATAAAATAATATTAATAGTATGTACAATAAAAATAAAAAAGAAGGCAAAAGAATCTTATGGCATCAAAAAATTCGTCCGCATCGCTGTCGACAGGAAAAGAGCCCAAAAGGCTGGCAGCATTGCCACGTTGTATGGCGATGATGATTCTTTGGCCAAAAAATAGAACAGCAGTCACTACGGAAAGCAGGAACATCAATTGCACTTTCCGATTGTTTTAATTCATAAACAACTTCTTCGTAAAGTTGTGGTATGGGGCGATCGGAGTTTTCCGTTTTCGTTTTAAGGACGCTGTGCACAATGATATCCCTATCATTTGAGTTTTGATTTGATTCACATTAGTGTTCTTTTTTCTTAGTTATAATATCCTGCAAAATTTATGAAGATTTGCATAAGTGTCTCGATATTCAGAAGATAGTATGAGGGTTTGTGCAGTTGATGGCATACCAAGATTTATCCCAGTATGCAAAGACGTCACTCAACCCTCGACTCGACCGAGAAGGAGTGGCGTCTCTTCATACTGGGATAAGTGCAATAGTTACACTTGATGCGCTGTTGTCTATACAAAAAAACCGGTAGGTACGTTTTTTACTTACATTCATTATGGTCAGCGAGCCAAGGCATTTCTTTTTTTTGTACATTGTGCAAAGCCACAAAACACTTTTGTTTGAGTAAACAGAATGCTTGTGAAATTGGTGCCCATCTTGTAATAAAACGGTGCCGCCTCGCCTATTTATATATTGTAAATTCTCCATAATATTTTACTACACAAATTAAAATTCTTAAATTCTTCGCACTGGGAGGCAAATGAGGTAATCCGAAAATTAATTCATTGTCATTAGATTGTCACGATATTGACACATAAGTTTTCTGTGAAGTGGCCATTTCAAAAAGTTTACATGCTTCCCTATCTTTTCTTTGATGATTCTATTATAAACAACTTTAATTAGAGCTAACATTACATATTTTACATTGTATTAATTAATAACATTTTGCTATTCAGTTTGATGTGAACCAAAATATATAACAAAAGCTTCTTTGAACCAAAAGTGAAACTGGTGTGAACTCAGGGTTATAATGTTATAATATATTGTAATCTTTGTACAAATGAATTGTTTTGTATTGATCATTCAATAAATTATTATTTGGTTTTTTTTTTATATGGACAAGGCTTTACTATACTATTAAACTGGGCAGCGGAACATTTCTCAATTCTCCATAGCCCAGTTGGTATTTGGACGATGGAAACATGTAATTTTCCCCATAGACCAATTGGTCAAATTTCAATTGGTCCATGGAGCACCGACGAAAATTGACATTATCATCAGAACCACACGCAGAATCCCCTGCAGATAAATTTTGTACTTTTAATAAGTATAGCGGTATGATTTAATCTCAATACAATAAAAGATCAGCATCTGACTCAATAAAATCAATGACATGGGTCATTATTATTCCTTTATTTTGAGTACAATGAGTTGATAAATTTATTAATTCCATGCTCCATGCCTGTCCATGTCCCAACTTATTTGCTCCCTATTATGTTCATCAAAAATAGTCTGTGAAATATTAATACAATACCTCAGACTGCCACGATTTACAGACAACCAGGATTGATGAGATCAAATCAAGTAGAGGTGGTGTTCCTTTATTGTCTTCAGTTTCTTTAGTACCTTGGAAACCGCAGGGTTGAATAGGTTCATCAGCTGAGAGGTAGAATAATATATCAAATTAATAAAATTTACTTGCATGTTTTTTTTTCTTAACCTATGTTGTCCCACAGCTGGGCAAAGGTCTCCCCCATAATTTTCCTTTTGCTGTGCCTTACTCCGGCCAATCGGTCAGGAACGAGTCCAAATCATCATGGTGGTAACAAATGGTATATCTTTAATTCTTTGTATGGCTTCTTGCCAAAAACGTTGGTATGGTGAACCTGTTGTACAGGATGCAAGGTAGTAAAAAAAAAATACTGTTTCAGCCAGTGTATTTTCGTTGAGGTTGGAGCTAACTCCCATCTCATCAGCATGTTGAGCTGGAACAAATGAAACTCTAATTAAACTTGGTGTAAGTACTATGGAAAGTTAATTGAAAAAAAAAAGGACTTTGTTATAGAGTTAAAAGTTTGAGTTTCAGAAAATATATTGGGAATATTACTTAAAATTATAATAATGAGATGAACTTATCTAGTATAAATGAATAATAACAAGAATTACTTGATTTATTATAATTATTTTGACTGGTCCAAATGCTAGTAAATGTCAATTTTACCATTCCTATTTTAAGTGAACCAGGAATTACATAGAAAAAAAAGTTATTATTACTACTAATATCACAAATACCCATAAAAGTCAGACAGCTAAATTAAATTTGCCAATAACTCATACCTAGTATGGTTGCACAGACTCATAAAAGCTTCTAAGAGTCTGTGCAACCATACCAAATAAGCAAAAAGCAATGCTGGCAAAGAAACTTGAGTGGATTGGACTGAAATATTAATTTTACGTACGTACGTAAATTTACAAAGGTTCGTACGTTATCAATAACCTTAGTTATTGATAACGTACGAACCTTTGTAAATTTTTGCGACTATTCGGTAATTTCCTCGGCCGAAAACAATGAAGGCCAACTTTGAGCCAATACTTCTCAATTCTCATAGATATATATTTTCAAAGTGTATCTTGCACACACATAGCTTGTGAAGATCTTCCCTAAGACGACCCAATGACCCGCTTAATCAGTGTTAATGCTCAGATGCCACTTTTTGCGTCCGATCTCACTAACAGGAAACGTTTGCATTTTCATCGTTTCGTAAGACAGCAATGTTCGACAAAACACTTGCAGCTTGCACTGCCAATGCAAAATAATACACTTTAAAATCACTGAGCAGCTATGAACGGATATTAATCAACGGAAACTTTATTCGACCAGCCACAAAACAAGAAAACAAAACTTTTCATGGCAAAGTCACAAACAAACTTCGAAAGAAAACCGCCTAAATTTGACAGCTATTAGCATTCTTAAGTTTTCCAGCCATAGAGTAACGGTTGTTTGTACTAATTAAGTTTCGTTTCCTGTGGAAACGAGAAAAAAACTATGTCCAAATGCTGACGGACTATATAATTTAACTGATTTCATTTGTTTATCGGTAGCGGTAGATAATTTTTGGAACCATGTACAAAATTATGTTTTTTTTTTAATGGAACGGTCCAGTGACACCGTGTCCCCATACATCGTGAAGTTTAGTAATCTTTATGCTTGGTTATGGATGATTTGCAAATTAATAATTAAATACCTTTAATGTCACTGACAATCTTATTCAAAGTAGGTACATACTAAATTCAACAATCAATAATTTATTTAGAGCATAAATTGCAGATATATTTGGAACTTGGACCGTTGTGACGCGAACACCAGTATTACCAACAACAATTTTAAATTCTGTTTGTCGAAACACCGGAACTTTATCTTTACGATGTTATTAATCACAGATTAGTCAAAACTTAAGTGGGCTGCGCTACGGTAGCCCGCAAAATTCAAATTTACCTATGTTTTTTGCAATTTATTTGCAGTTCAATGTCAGGTTGTATGTTGATTAAAATATGATTCACGACTGTAACAAGTATGGCTTTACATAATTATAATCATTAAAATCAGCAATACTACTCCTTATGTTAGACTTGGCCTAAAATGTCATGATTTCAAGAAATAGTCATTCATTAGGGTAATATGAACATAGAGAGATGTATTGATGATTTTTATTATTATAATTCTTTAAACAAATATTTGATACGACCGCGAATCATGTTTAGATCACCATACAACCTGATACTGACCTGCAAACTGCAAGAAACGTAAAAAAAGTGAATTTCGCGGACTACCTTGGCGTATCCCCATTAAAAGGCATGGCATGGTCGGCGTTATCGCAAGATGGCGCATGTCATGACGTCATCTATGACGATTCACGGGACAACGTTATCGCGCTCACGCTAATTCGGAACAGGTGTAAGCACTGAGTGAATTACACTGTAATCGATTTGAGTGCCTAAGACTCAAATGCAATTAGGGATCCGCAAAAATTCAAAAGTATCGATACCTACTTGATACCGGTGTCGCAGAAGAAAGTATCGATACCGATAAAAGTATCGAACCAAAAGTATCGATACTACTCAGTATTGAGTACTTTTTTGGTCACCTTAGAAATTGTTTATTATAGCAAAAATACAGTTATAAACAAGTACAGTCGCCAGCACATCAATTTACCACAAACTGTCAGATTTTCTCATTCGATTTTGAACTTAATATTCAACATATTAAGGTTTAAAATCGTTTGGAGAAATTTGACAGTTTCGTGTAGCTTGACCTGCTGGCGACTGTACATACTTAAGTACTCAGTATCAATTACTTTTTTGATTACCTTAGAAATTTTATATTGTCGCAAAAAACAGTAATAAACAAGTAAGTACATACTTAAGTAATTATTTATTTATTTAAATAAAATACAAAATTATTTTTATATTAAGTTCAATGAAATTACTCTTTCTGTCGGACTGCAGCACTGCAGAGAAAAATATCGGTAGGTACTTGTAAAATTAAAGTTAAGTATTAAAACTCAGTCATTTTTTAAAACCGCAATCTTCTTCGATGCAGTCAGACATAAAAAGTGATTTGTCTATTCGTGACCCAGTGAACCGGTTCCGCGCCGCTGTCACCGTCGCCCCACCTTTCGAAAAAAACCTTTCAGATGGGACTGAAGTGCCCAGTATCATTAAATACCTAGTTGCCAAACCATATAATTTTGGAAAAATGGCTTACATCTCCACCTAATGTTTAATTGGAGTAGCAAAAGTATCGAGTATGTGAAAAAGTATCGATACCTAGTAAAGTATCGGAACTAAAGTATCGAGTACAAAAATACTAGGTATTGAAGAGAAAGTATCGATACTAATCATGTATCGATACTTTTTGCGGATCCTTATATGCAATCACAGACTACATAGGTTCAGACGACCCACTCCCATAGTGAGAAAATGGAAGATTGTCAAAAGTTGGAAGCTTAGAACATGACAGTTCTTTTTTTTTAATTTTACGTATAAGTTTTTGGCAAAGTCTCACACAGACAGCGTCAATCCCCAATACCCCGTTGTACTTTTACTATTCAGATCTCAATATTTTTTTTGCTGTTAGCAGCTGAAATGCTTATATGAGCTCATCGGTAACATAATAATTACAGCGAACTACTGAGAAATATGTAAATGAAAGACAACAAATACTTATTAAAGTCATTATTTTTTTTAAATTTATTTTGTATTTAATAAGCGCCATAATTTGCATTCTCGGAAGAGATTTTCCATCTAATCGGGATACATCTGTGCCTTTAAATATTTTATATATTAAACTACACCAGTTAAATATTACTAATTTTAACCCATGGTCAATGTGTGTTTCACAAGAAAGGAAGTCAAATGAGTACTTAGACATAATTTGGCTTTTTATTATTTTCGAAATGTTATTTTTTGCTGGAGAATGTTCTAAGTACTCATTTGCTTCCTCTGTGACTACTCCGAACGCTCTCACTGCATTTTCAGAAGGGAAAGTTTGCATCCAATTATGTATAGCGCTAACCTCGCGCGATGTTAAATCGGCAACGCAATCGTCACATTTTATTTTTGAGAAAAGTTTTCTTGTGACCCACCCTGCTGTATATGCTCTTGCATGTACATTGAGGCGTTCCTGAGCAGCAGATCACGGCTCCGTTCTTGACGTATGGGGTTCTACATTAATTTCACCCAGATACTGCACATCATCTTTTTCGATAGGTACAAATAGTTGTTTCAGTTTAACCAGCTGGTCTGCTGGATCATCTTCACAGTTAAAAGTATCTGAGTGAAATTTTATAAATCTAGTTACCTATTAGTAAAGATCTAAAGGTGTAGACGAAGGTGTGGCAATTTGAGTTATTATTTTTGAAGTTATACGCCCGTACTTGTCCAAAAAAGTTTTCTATTGGATCTGAGGTAAAATAGCGCGGGCGCATTATTTTCACGTTTTTCTTTTGGAAGAATTTCCACAGCCTTAAATAACTTTGAAGAGTAACAATCCAATTTTTTTAACGAAGGCACAGTTGTCTCCCTACCTTTAACATCCATAAAACGTATTTCTTTTAATTTTTGTATAGCTTCTTGCCAAAATCGTTGGTGTGGTGACCCTGATGTGCAGGCTGCGCGTAAGGGTTTCCCTCTTGACGTTTTACTGTTTAAGCTCGCACCATTCACTGAGTCAAACAGATCGTCAAAAAATGAAACTGTTTCAGCAGTATTTTCGAGGGTGGAGCTAACTTCCCTCCCATCAGCATATTGAACTGGAACAAATGACACATAAATTAAACTTGGTATAATATGGTAAGTTAATTGAGATAAATTGTCTTTGAGTTAAAGTTCAAGATTCAGAAAAATATATCAGAAATATTAAAATATAAATAGCTGTTAGACTTACATAAATAAATGAAAATTGCTTAATTTTATTATAATATAAGTGGTGCAAATGCTATCCTCGAAGGGTTTGTCAGAGGTACTACACACTACACCCACATTTCGCCAGTTATGCTAATACTTATATGACAAAATTTTCATTTCTATTTTGAGATAACAGAGAATTAAGTAGAAAAAGTCTATTAGTATCACAGAAATACTTACAAAATTGGGATGTGTAATTCAGAGTAGCTGCAACCGTTTTGCTGAAAACTCGAGCACAATTCTTCACCTGTTAAAAAATTAAACAATGATAAATTTCAAAAAAACAATGCAAAACTTTTTCTAATACTCTATTGGCCGAATACTCAACGCAACTTAATTTTAAATCGCCTGCAGTCTTTATCACCTGAATATGTATTATAGGAACCGAAATATATGAGTATTCGGGGTTGAGGCCTATATACTATGTACTGTACCTTTAGACTATGAGATGTGGAACTGTTTTTTTTCTTTTTTTTCTTTTTGGCAACTGATCCGATGTCGACTATTCTGCCAGCGTCATGTAGTGACGGCAGCACAACAAGATGCGCCTTCGAACTTTGCACTTTGTGCTAGTTGTTATTTAATAGTTTTTGTAGCTGAAAGGACAAGACAAGTTTTGTTAAATAACATGTTTTCTTTTTTTTTTATATTTCTTAATAGATTGATTACTCTATTAAAAAACGACACAGACATTCACAAAGTTATAATTATTATTTATTACACACCAGACTACATTTTAATATCATTGTCATTTAAAAAAATTGACAGGATTTGGATTAGTTTAGGCGAAAAGTTAGTCAAGAGGGAATGGAAGTTAGTAGGAAGGGTGATATTAATTTTGGGAAGCTTATGGTACAAATCAAAAGATTGGGAATTTGAAGGACATGAAAAAAAGATATGATCCAGAGTACCTTCGTCAAGACCGCATTCGCACAGGGAATTGTCACGAACACGAATCTTATTCAGGAATACTGGACTGCAGCAGTGACCGAGTCTTAGCCTACACAAGGATGAAACAGTTCTTTTGGATAACTTAGTGCATTTAAAAAACCAAGGTTTCCGCTGGATGTCGGGTTGGATACTGGCGGAGTATGCCCCCTTGAGCTTTGAAGTTACCTGCCACACTGTTGACCAGGCGTTATGCATTTTAGGTTTTGTATCAGCCCGTAAATCATAGCTATGGACGACATAATGTTTTTGGGCAACAGGGTTGCATGTAGCATATTTAGCCAACGAGTCGGCGCATTCGTTGCCACCTATACCCGAGTGACTAAATGTAGTACAGTAATTGAAAGTTAGGTTTTAACTAGTTAAAATAACCTTAGATAAAACTATGCACATGCACTCACAATCATAAACACTCGCCCGCACACCCACACACTCAGGGTGAGTGTGTGGGTGTGGTCACACACTCTCGTACACCTAGTCCACACATACTCACAAACACTTCACCCACGTTTAGATAACTACTTATTATATTATTATAGGTAATATTTTTTTTTAAATAATGTAACACTTAAGTTAGTTATTACTAGTCTTTCAAAATTAATTAATAGAACAACCAAACATATTTGCTTTGTTGGCATTTTAATCTTAAAATATTGTAGGGAAAAGGCACTGAAAACCGAAATACAGGCATTGCCTAGTTCGGTTGCAGTGGCTACATCCATTTTATTAGAAACAAATACTGCCAAACTGTTTTCTGTAAAATATTATTATGTTTTTTGAGAAATTAAATTTATGATTTATGATTTATTTTTATGACTGGGAACCCAAGCTATTTCAATGCTTAAACCGTTTTTAGAGCAAGAGAAGAGTAAATTTTGAATGTCTATAATAATTTTGCTATGAATTTTTGATTTTAATTGATTTTGACTTTAAGCCTGAATGCTACTGCGGGAATCTGAAAAAATTACGGAATTTTGAATATTATGCGTTTTTATAAAATTAATTGCTTCTAAAATGCCAATACATTCCCCTGTAAATACCGAAACCTCCGGAGGGCACTGAAAGAGAAGGGCAATTCTGGAATTCTGAAAATATGTTGCAATTCCTGTGCATCCTGTTGAAGTTAATTTAGACGCATCAGTGTAAAATAGATTCCAACCCCTCCAGTACCGCTCAATAGCCCGATCAAAGTCACCTTTTACGTCCTCGGAAGTCTTTCAAATACCAAGCTCCAAAACGACGTTTGGCCTAAAGTGGACCGCCTCGTATGCGGAAGAAAATACTGGTAGGGTGGGATACTGACAAACAGGTGAGGAGAGGTTTTTAAGCTCTCTGTACCTATTCACCAAAGGGGGAAACGATTTATGTTTCCAATATGGGGATATTTCTAAAGAGAGGTGTATTTGTTCTAAAATGGGATGGGATGAAAGAGAGAAAACTTTTGACAGGAAACGATCTGCTAAGTATTGCCTTCGAATGTTAAGGGGAGGCTCTGCACATTCTAGCTGGAGGGCATTTATAGGAGAGGATTTCATTGCTCCTACGACAATCCTAAGGCATTTGGCTTGAATGGCGTCTAGTTTGCGAAGCGCTTCTTTATTACAGGGCTCAAGTAAGAAGCAGCAATAGTCCATCACACTTCTGACCAGAGCATTGTACACTAATTTTAGAGTGTATGGGTGAGCTCCCCACCAGACTCCAGATAAAGCTTTTAGGACTGATACTGAGCGCTCACATTTTTAACAACATTGTTGATGTGATCCACACCCGACATTTTGGAGTCCAGAGTAACTCCCAGAAACCTGGCCTTTTCCTTGATCGGGATAGCTTGACCATCTATATTAATGTCAACCTGGGGGACAAGACGTCTGCGAGTGAAAATAACAGCTGTACTCTTAGGAGCGCTCAAAGAAAACCCGTGATCGAGAAGCCATTGGTTTAATGAGGATAAAGAGACATTCAAAGAAAGAGCGGCATCCTCTATGGAACTGCCAGAGACCAATAATGCGATATCATCAGCATACTGTAGAATTTTACAATTATAATTTAAACATGAAGGGAGATCGGAAGTGTAGATATTATAAAGTATGGGGCTAATTACGGATCCCTGAGGTAAACCTCGCCAGGTCACCCTCTGCTCGGAGTTATCCCCTGGAATCCTTAGCTGAAGAGTGCGGTTTGAAAAAATAATGCAGATGATCTGAATAATCCTAGCCGGTATTCTCAGCTCATGCAACTTTTGCCTGAGAACTGGGAGGAGGACAGAATCATAAGCCAAATTGAGTCGTTGGAAGCAGTTTTCTATTTTCAACAAACCATTCCAGGCGGTTTTTAATTAGATGTTCAAGAAGTTTAATAAGAATAGACGATAAAGCAATTGGTCGATAAGAGCAATAATCACTAGGATCTTTGCCGGGTTTTAATAGAGGAATAACCACTTGAACCTTCCAAGCTGGAGGAATATACCCAGAGATGAAACAGAAATTGACTAAGTCCAGGTAATATTGGTGACACTTTACACCCGCTTTTGCAATGAAAGAGTAAGGGAATCCATCCACGCCAGGAGCGGAATCCTTGACATAAGTGAGAACCGTTTTAAGTTCGTCAAGGGAAAATGGGTTATCAAGAGGATCGTTCGAAGTTACAGAAACATCAAAGTTTATTTCGTCTATACCAGGAACATAGACTGGGGCGACTTTAGAGAAAAACTGGTACCCCAAATCTTCAGACAAGTTGTTCGTGGGAGATGGTTTTAAACTGTTTCTAAAACTTTTCACTCTTTGCCACACCACCGACGCTGGGGTGGATGGACTCAGAAAACTACAAAACGATACCCAGCCTGCTCTTTTCTTTTTTCTATTTAATTTCCTGGACTTCGCCAATATTCTATTGAAGGCGAGAAGATTATCCAGGTTCATTTCAAGGTTAAAAGTCTCTTCCGCCTCATTTCTGGCCCTGATCATGGTAGTGCATTCTCTATCTCTATATATAGGGATATTGCCTGTAGGTGATTTTTTTGAAGGGAAGCAATCATTAGCTGTAGCGGATATGGTGTTGGAAAAAGACGTCGAACATTCTTGAGCATTTTCAACATTGATGGGTGGGAGGGAGCAGATACGAAGGTCTAAAATTTTTGAATAAAGATCCCAATCCACAGAGTTCAGTTGGTACTTTAGTAAGGGAGGGGAGGTTTTATCAGGAAGAGATTTAGAAGGAATTTCAACTGTGATGGGCTAGTAATCACTCCCGTAGGTCATATCTAAACGACTCTAAACAAAAAGGCTGGCTATGCTGGATGAGCAAAATGTTAGATCAACACAACTATTACTTTATCCTAATCCAGACCTACGTGTGGCACTGCCATCATTAATAATACATAGGTCAAGATCGTCCAATATATCCACCAGGCCAACACCAGTACTATTACAAGAATCCGATCCCCACCGGTAGTGATGACAATTAAAATCTCCCATGACAAGTAATGGGCCGTTTACACTACGTAGCAGATTTTTAATTAAAACAAGATCCTCAAAATGTGGATGTGCAATGTAAAAAGAAAAAATATTTATACCCTCAACCTTAACAGCAACAACATTGATGTTGTCGCCAACGAAGGGTAAAGGGATCTGGGAGAATGATACTTTGTTATTGATGAACAAAGCACATCCTCCATATCCATCTGATCTGTCATGACGAACACCACCGAAACATGGGATCCTGAAATTGCTTTCAGAACGAAGCCACGTCTCAGCGATGCCGCAGACCGATGGTTTAAATTTATTAATTAAAAAGAGTAGGTCAGGTTTTCTGGGTGAAATACTCCTCACGTTCCATTGCAGGAATGTCAGGGGATGGAATGTTATTAATATAATGGACAATTGAATTCAGTTTATTGGCAATGTGGTCAGGTAAAGAATGTGCAGGGTTAGCTAATACAGTTATTAGCATATTGGCTATAATATTAAGTATGTTTTCAGACTTATCAGGACTACTAGCACCTTCCATAGGGAAGGCACAACCGTTTTGGGAAGGAGAGAAGGAGTAATCCTGAGTAAGGGCTTGATGAGCCTGCCTATCGTAACTAGGTGAAAGAGGGGCGTGAGATTTAGGTTTGAGAAAGACCGTTTTACGATATGATTTTGGTGTTTGGGGAGCTGGACTGGGGTATTGAGGAAAATTGGTTGTTGGTTTGGATTTTTGGGAAGCTCTTGACACTTCAGCATATGATCTTGACAATGGTGGAAAGATCTGACTTGCTTCCGCATAAGAAACAGATTTCTCGTCCATGAGAGCTTTAATGCCCTTCTGCCGACCCAATTCAGGACAAGCTTTATCATTGGCATAATGATTGCCAGAACAAGATATGCAAATGGCACAGTCAGTAGTAACTTGGCATCCATCACCTGGGTGGTCTTGACCACATTTGAAACAGCGGGGTTGCGAGCGACATACAGTGCGAGTGTGACCGAAACGACAACAGTTAAAACATTGAATAGTTAGGTACATATACCTTTCGACTGAAAGGGCAGAATAAAAACAATAAACTCGCTTAGGTAAGACTTGCCCATCAAAAGTGAGAACTACAGTTTGAGTGGGTTTCCACTCTGTAACACCCAGAGAAGTCACCTTACGGCTCATTCTCCTTGCCTTTATAACGGGGCCGCATCCAGCAGGAACCTTAATATTCTCTATGACCTCATCTTCTGTCCACTCACTTGGTATGTCTCTAACGAGACCCAAACGAGTAATATTAAATTGAGGAATAGTTGCAACAAAGTTATTTTGGGCTAATGTACGACTAATTAAGAAACTATTCGCATCCTGGTGAGACTTAAACTCAACAGACACACGGTTCCTTCCCAGGCGTTTGACACTACCTAGGAGAATGTTGCTGTAGTAATTTTTTGTTAATAACATTCCAAATTTAACCGGGTGCAGAACAGTACCTGGGGTCTGGTCATCCTTCAAAGAAACGTGTACAATATAGGGTGGGTTGTCCCTTAACGTGTACGCTTGTCTACCAAATTCTTTTTTTTGTAGCTTTGGAGGGTTTGTTATAGTAGCCGGGGGAGAAGTAGCTACTCTTTTTCTACTTGTCGATTCGGAGTCCATTGTATTTTCTAGCACATTGTCGTCGGGGAGAGAAACAGTTAACACCGGAGTGTATTCAAAGGTATCAAGAAGGTCAGGGGCCTTTTTGGTATCCATTGTAGATACTGGGCAAAATCTTAAAAAAAAAAAATAAGTAAGAGTTAAAACAAACCTTACACTTCAACACAAACACAAAGAATAGTCTCGATAGAAGGTAAAATTCACTAAAATCGAAAAAATTCGTAACACAAACAAAAGCACCTTCACCACTACCAACCGTCCAAAATAATACGTTGTTTACATTGTCATGCTCATAAATCAAATATTGATTTGATTGACACTGACAGTAATGACAGTTCTCTCGTGTCAATTTTGACAAGTTTACTTTTTTTGTTGGGTGTGTTCACTTTATTATCCTAGATAATTAGAAAGGTTTGTTCGTTTTAGAAGTAAATTCTCACGAAAATACAAAAGATTTTTCTCAAAATTGGAGGTCTTTAAAAATGTATGATATAGTTAGAACGACTCGTTTTTGGGATGTCTATCCAAATATATTTAACTTAATCTGGTTGGAATTATTAAATAACAAAAAACCATTTCTGGACATGTCCTTTGAGTGACATTTATAAATTGTCTATGGTTTTGGCACCGGGCTCAAGAGGGGTGAAGAATGATAGAAGGGGGCGAGGAAACCTGTCATGTTCATTTCTTCCAACATTAAAGTATACGGTTTTAATATCTTATCTAAAAATAATAATATTGAACCGTCCAACGTTGCCACTGTAATTGATACACTGTCTAACTTATTCAACCATCATAATGGATCCAAATCTACCCAAGATTGTCCAGTGGAACTGTCGCAGCATTGTGAATAAAAAATCTGATCTGTCCTACATATTGAACAAATACGATCCCTTTGTAGTCGCTCTCTGTGAGACATGGCTTAAACCAGGTTTCTCTTTTAGAATTCCTGGCTATGCGTGTCTAAGAACAGACAGAAGCGATGGGTATGGCGGCGTCGCCATACTTATTAAAAATAACTTGTCTTTTCAAGCTTTTTCTCTTCCAAGTCTCAGTGACGACATATCTGCTGTTGCTGCAATTGTAAATAAAATCTGTTTAGTATGTATATATTATTCTCGTCCCACTGTAAATATTCTTTCTGAAATAAGTAATCTTCTTTCAGTTTTACCTAAACCATTTTTGGTAATGGGCGACTTTAATACACAACATCAGTCCTGGGGTAGTTCTAGTTCCAATTCCTATGGGGAAAAGTTATTAGAAATTCTAGACTCTAATAATTTGTGTATTTTAAATACATGTCTCCCAACACGCCAATCGAATCCAGATGAGGGAATAAGTGCCCCTGACCTCTCAATCTGCACACCTGAGTTAGCATCGACATTATCCTGGTCTCCTTTACCGTCTTCTTATGGTAGTGATCATTACCCTTTAATCATTTCTTTTCCACATAAAAAACCAGATGCTTGCAATCCAACACCACGATTAAAGTATAGACTTCAAAATGCGGATTGGGATACATACAAAAATTGTGTAGAAGAAAGAATTCTTGCTTTAACTAACTCCTTACAACTACATGATCCTCAGTTATTATCTAATCAAATAACAAGAACTTTAATAGAGGTGGCTGATAATACTTTCCCTATTAAGAATGGTGCTACAGGCAAAATTCCTTCACCACCTTGGTGGGATGCTGAATGTACTCAGGCCATTAAAAAAAGAAAAGAAGCAGAAAAAAATTATGGCCATACTATGACTCGTCACAATTTTGAGATATACCTAGATGCTGCTCGTACAACTCGTAAGCTCCTTAGGAAAAAGAAATTTGAAGGTTGGCAAAGATTCTGTGCATCTATCTCACCAGAAGTTAACGCATCTCTAGTATGGCAAAATATTAGGAGATTCAGGTCAGCATTCAGTGACACAACAGCCTCAAAACTCCCATTAGAATTAGCCAATGAGTTTATGGATCATTTAGCTCCTCCTTCAGTCCAAGAACAGAGATCTTTAATGCACTTTCCCTATGTTCCTATTCCTAATTCTGAGTTGAATTCCCCGTTCACACTAAGTGAGTTGAAGGGAGTCCTTTCACATGTTAAGGATTCAGCTCCTGGTGAAGATGGTATACCATATTCATTTATAGTTGATCTGTCCGACTCTGTTCTTTTAATATATTTAAATCTCATCAATACAGCTTTGATATCTGGCAACATTCCATCAAGTTGGAAGTCTCAAACAATTATTCCTATTCTGAAACCAAACAAACCTTCTTCCAATGTTACTTCGTACCGACCAATTGCACTTTCTACAGTTCTTGTTAAAATTGTTGAACATCTCATTAAGCATCGTTTGGAGTGGTTTTTGGAAAGCAAAAACTTGCTAGCTACATCACAGTTTGGTTTTAGGAAGGGTAAAAGTACGATGGACAGCCTTAGTGTGTTCACAACTGATATTCGCTTAGCCTTCTCTTCTAATAACTCTGTAATTGCTGCTTTCCTTGATATTAGCTCAGCTTACGATAATGTCCTGGTATCAGTCCTAGAACAAAAGCTGAACTCATTACAAGTTCCAACAATGCTGTCTAAGTTCATAATTAACATGCTTTCAGAGAGATCTTTAAATCTTCATATTGAAGGGTATTCATTTACCCGTTTAGTATGGAAAGGTCTCCCTCAAGGTTCTGTACTTAGTCCAATTCTCTACAATATTTACACTTATGATTTGGAATCCTCTCTAAATGAGTCAGTACATGTCCTTCAGTATGCAGATGATTTACTTCTTTATTTATCTGGTAACTCTGTTGCAAATATTTGTACTTCCTTAACCTCTTCTTTATGCTTACTCAAGACTTGGCTAGAAACCAATGGTCTACACCTGTCAATTGCTAAAAGCAACATTGTGTTGTTTACTAGAATGCGTAAGCCTCCTATAGTTACCGTAAGGTATAATAATATCCCTATGCCCGTTAATAACCAGGCTAAATTTTTAGGCCTTATTTTGGATACACATCTTACTGGTTTACCACACTGTGATTATATAGCTGCTAAATGCGAACGAAATATCAACATAATTAGATTTCTTGCTGGTGTTTGGTGGGGAGCACATCCCTTTTCATTAAAACTACTGTACAACACCTTGATTAGAAGCGTATTGGATTATGGGACTTTTTTGCTGGAACCTGCTAATGTTGCTGGTCTTAAGAAACTGGACAGTGTTCAGTCCAAGGCACTTAGAGTGGTTTCAGGTGCAATGAAAAGCAGTCCTATTAATTGTCTTCAGGTGGAATGTGGAGACCCACCACTTCATTTGCGACGTCAATATTTGGCTGATAGATTTATGGCTCGGTGTTTTCAATTTACATATCATCCTTTGCGAAATAAACTTTCCACTCTCTCTGAAGAAGTAATTTCATCCACTTACTGGAGGCACAAAGCTACTCCGTGTTTAGTTAAAAGTTTTAGAAAATACAATTTAATTGAAGCTCCTTGTCACCAATCTGAATTTCTTCCTATATTTCACTGTAATTACAGTTCATTAATTATGTCACCAAATATACATTATAACCTTAGCATTTACCGAGATGACGTATGTCATAATCTTAACTTCAACTTCATTATGGATAGAGACTGGAAGGGCTGTCAGCTCTTGTTTACAGATGCTTCGAAGCATGGAAGAGACTCATGTGTGGGAGTAGGTGTATACCACTCCCAATATAATATTGTCCAAAAAATAAAGCTCCCGCCCGAATCATCTGTATTTACGGGAGAATGTTACGGTCTATTCAAAGCTGTCGAATATATACTTGTGATGGGGTTACGGAATTCACTCATATTAACTGATGCAAGGAGTGCCTTGCAATCTTTGGCCAGATTCCCTTTCTATTCTCATAATCCCTATATTATATTTGAAACACGTGAACTCCTATATAGGTGTTCTATTAAGGGGTATTCAGTGCATTTTGCGTGGATACCCTCGCATTGTGGCATTCTAGGTAATGAGAGAGCTGACCAGTTAGCTAATGATGCCGTATTGTGTGGAGACGTTTTCCCGTACAAAAATAACACCCAAGATCTGGCAGCTCTGCCCAAGGTTTATCTACAGGAATCCTGGGGTCAGCTTTGGTCCGGGCAATCAGTGAAAGGGAAATTTTATCGTACTATTCAGCCATCCATTTTTGTTAAACCTTGGTTTAGCAAGTACAAGCTAAGCAAAAAGATTACAACAATATTCATACGTATGCGATTGGGTCACGTGTGCACTCCTGCTCATCTTGCCAGGCTTGGCATTGTACAGAACTCTGCGTGTGAATGTGGCGCTGAAGTGGGAGATCTGAACCACCTTATTTTTTCCTGCTCCCTCTATGACCACTCCTCACTATTCCAAAGTCTTGTTTCCCTCCGAGTCCCTTTACCCACTTCGATCTCATGTATTTTATTTAATTTTAATGTAGATATTTATAAAACAATAGCTCTTTTCCTTGTAAATAATGATATAGCTATTTAAACACTAATTTATGTACTTACTTAATTTACCATGTAGTTCTAAGTTTTTGCACCAAGTCGGCCTTTTTGTTGGGCCACCTGGTGACGTTAAATGGTTACAGTTTTCTGTTGTATTATATATCCCTACAGTTAACTTATCATAATTTATTAATTTTATGTAATAACAACTAATCTCCTTTCCATTTCCAAATTTCCCGTTGTAATACTTTATCATTTCGCGAGTACTTGTTTCTTACGTTTTTGTTATTTATTAAAATATTGTTAGTGGCAATAAGCACGAATAGTGCAACGCCAAAGGAAGAAAAAAAAAAAAAAAAAAAGTATACGGTTGAATTTTTTTGTTATAAGTTTGCGTGCCGTGTATGCAATGCAATTCGGAGAAAAAAAAGCGCGGGAAACTTCAACTTGGTGGACGCGTCCTTTTTGAGATTAATTTTAAAATTTAAAAAAACCTGTTTTATAAGATCAGTAGTTGTAGTTTTTAGTGTTCTATTTTCTTTTACTTGTATTTTCATTCTAGTTTTGTTTAGTTTCTTCGATAGTGGTAAGTTTCTTTTTTGTTATTTAGCGGGAAAATGAACGAGCCGCCTGACCCGGGGGTCTTTGTGCCCCCGGCAGGCAATTATGTTACTATTTCTAATGAATCGGGCATGGATACCGATGGGTCGTCTTCGGCTCGTCACTTAAAAAGAAGTCGTGTGCATGTTTGCAAACACTGCAATAAACGCCGCCGTACCCGTAAAAACCACGGTTCTGAGTCTTCGGGTTGTGGTTGCACGGACTCAACACCAATTACTACATTACAGCCTAACTGCACCGAAATTATTGTTTCCACCGATGTGCCTAATAATACAATATCTGATGTTCCTGCTCCGTCCTTAATTGTTCCCACCCAGATAGGTCGAAAATCTTATGATAAAACTGACAGCTCACCTTTTGTAATTCATGTTCAAAAAAAAACCATTTCACCAGATGATGGAACGACATTGCACCCAATCACATTTGGCAAGTTCCTAAAACACAATGCCTTTCAAAATGTAATAAATGGTAGCGTCAAAAAAATAGGGCGCAATAAAATATCCCTATCTTTTTCAAATTTCCTGGACGCAAATTCCTTTATTGCGAACAATAGTCTTGAGACATATAATTATAAAGCTTTTATACCTACTTTTAATGTTACTAGAATGGGTTTAGTGCGTGGTGTTCCTGCGGAATGGTCTCCGGAGGAAGTTATTGATAATATAACAGTACCAATTGGTTGCGGTCCAATTTTAAAAGTCAGACGCCTCAATTTTAAAACCATTGTTGATGGTACAACTCTTTGGAAACCATCCCAATCCATAGTTGTTACCTTTGATGGGCAGGTTCTACCAAAAAGGATTTTTATGTG
The DNA here is from genome assembly GCA_916610205.1 of Griposia aprilina. Taxonomy (NCBI): domain Eukaryota; kingdom Metazoa; phylum Arthropoda; class Insecta; order Lepidoptera; family Noctuidae; genus Griposia; species Griposia aprilina. Next base: position 3,321,876 of record OU744285.1, on the reverse strand, counting down.
TTATAATGCATTACCTGTAGATTTATATATTTTCCCTACTGTACAGTGCTTCAGTTGCTGTCGTTTTGGTCACACTAAAATTCAGTGCAGGTCGAAACCTCGTTGTTATAAATGTGGTCAAGGCCACACTGGGGACAGTTGCGAAAGAGAACAAGAAAGTGCATCTTGCTGCCTTTGCTCGGGTTATCACTATGCTACTAATAAGTCTTGCCCAGAATTTTCTAGGCAAAAATTAATTAAATCATACATGGCACAAAGTTCAGTATCTTATGCTGAAGCAGCTAAAGTATATGCACCTGTAACTAAATCATATGCTGATACACTTTTATCTTCACCTTCCAAAAAATTTGCAGATTCTCCGTCAATCTCTTCAGCTAATAGAATGCCCGCTTCCAGTAGCTATAAAAAGACTGTCTTTCTCCAACCACGCTCTCCCCCCAAATCTGTACAAGGTTATAATAAGGTGGCTCACAATGCCATTATTAAAGATTTTGACATTCCTCAACCATCAAATGGTTGTGGTTTTTCTAATAATCATATTAATGAAACAAAAGACACAAATTTTTCCATAAACGATTTTCTTTGTGCATTACACAATCTTCTGTCTCAGTTCAACATTTCACCGTCCAACGTTGCCCCTTCTTTTAATGTTTCTCACTCCACCCATAATGGACAACACATCCAAAATAATCCAGTGGAACTGCCGCAGTCTCATAAACAAAAAGAGTGATGTTATATATCTTTTAAATAAACATGAGCCATTTGCCTTTGCTTTAGCAGAGACTTGGCTCAAATCTAGTCATATTTTTAAAATTAACGGTTATTTAACCATTAGAGAGGATAGATCTGATGGGTATGGTGGAGTAGCTATACTTATTAAGAATTCTATCCCTTTCTCTATTATTACCTTGCCTCCTCATAGTGAGGAAATTTCAATTGTAGCTATTAAAGTGCATCATACTTGTCTTGTTTCTATTTACATTCCTCACCCTTCTTCTTCTGTTCTTCAAGAAATTAATAATCTTTTTTCCTTTCTTCCAAAGCCATTCTTAATATTGGGAGACTTTAATTGCCATCACCAATCATGGGGTTGTTCAACTTCTAATTGTTATGGCGATGAATTACTAGATATAATAGACTTACATAACTTATGCATCTTGAACTCAGGAGCTGCCACACGTCGTTCAGATCCCAATCAGAACCGAAGCGCAATCGACCTTTCTATCTGTTCTCCAAACTTAGCCTCTTCATTAACTTGGCATACTCTAACCTCCACGTATGGTAGTGATCATTTTCCAATAGTTATTTCTTATCCTCTTCCCAAATCAAATACACCATTAAGGAGATCAAGCTTAAAACATAAACTTCCTAATAGAAATTGTAATGACTGGGACAAATTTAGAAACATTGTAGACGGAAAACTTTGCTCCTTGCCTGTTATTTCTGATGGCAATGAAAATAGTTGTGCTGAAGCTTTAGCACTCATTTTAATTGCAGCGGCAGATGAAGTATTTCCTGTAAAAAATAACAATATTACTGCAATCCCTTCGCCTCCTTGGTGGGACTCAGAGTGCACAGAATTGATTAACAAACGTAAAGAGGCTGAATACAATTATAACCTTCATATGTCTGATGTTAATTTTGATATTGTTACTAACTTAATAAATGAAACTTATAAAGTTTTTAAGAAGAAAAAATTCGAATCTTGGCGTACATTTTGCTCATCAATTTCACCGAATACTCACCCTACGATTGTCTGGCGCAATATTCGTAGATTTAGGTCCATTTATAACAACCCTTCTCCTATACCCGATTCTTTAGCCAGTAAATTTTTAGATAAATTAGCTCCTCCTTTTGTTCCTGAGGGTATTAACCTTAACCTGTCTCTCGTATCTAATATCCAAGACACCCATACGACGCTAGGTCTTCCATTCACTCTCACTGAATTAAAGGGTGTTATTCATAAAACTAAGGATTCTGCGCCAGGCATTGATGGCATACCGTATTCCTTTTTTGCTAATTTAAATGATGACATCCTCAGATATTATCTACAGCTTATTAATTCTAGAATACAGGAAACATCCCTGTTGAATGGAAACGTCAAATGGTGTTGCCATTCCTTAAACCAAATAAAATTTCATCTGATGTTTCTTCATACCGTCCCATAGTTTTGTCTTCAATTCTGATGAAACTAGCGGAACACTTAATTAAAAATCGCTTAGAATGGTATGTTGAAAGTAAGGGTCTTTTGGCAGAATCACAATATGGTTTTAGAAAAGGTAAAAGTACAACTGACTGTTTAAGTATTTTCACGTCCGATATTCGGTTATCCTTCTCTAACAACCATTCTACCGTTGCAGTTTTCCTTGATATTAATGCAGCTTATGATAATGTTGTCTTATCAGTTTTACAAAATAAATTAATAGCCTTACAAGTCCCATTAAATTTGTCCAATTTCATTATTAATATCCTGAGTGAACGCTCTGTTAACATGTTAATAGGAGATCATGAGGTATCTCGTCTTGTGTGGAGAGGTCTTCCACAGGGTTCTGTGCTGAGTCCCCTTCTATACAATATTTATACATTTGATTTGGACTCCTCCTTGACTAACCATGTTAAGGTCCTTCAATATGCCGACGATTTGTTATTGTATTCTTCAAGCCAATCTGTTGAACAAGCTACCTTTGTTATCAATTCTGCTTTAACTACTTTAGAGTCATGGTTACATCTAAACGGTTTGGATTTATCCACGTCTAAAAGCGCAGCTCTTTTATTCACCCGGAAGAGAAATATTCCCGAGGTAAATCTCTTTTATAAGGAAATACCTATTCCAGTAAAAGATAAATTCAGATACCTGGGTTTAATAATCGATTCTAAATTAAGTGGTGTTCCTCATTGTGATTATATTGTTAACAAATGTGAAAATCACCTTAACATGCTTAGATGCCTCTCTGGTGTGTGGTGGGGTGCCCATCCCTTTTCTTTGAAACTCGTTTACAACGCAATCATCAGAAGCACTCTGGATTATGGTTTGTTAGTTTTAGAACCTGCTAGTGTTATGGCTTTTAAAAAATTGGATCGCATCCAGTCTAAGGCATTACGCATTATTTCGGGTGCCATGAAGTCTAGTCCCATTAATGCACTGCAAGTTGAATGCGGGGAAGCTCCTTTATATCTTAGAAGACAATTCTTATCTGACAAATATTTGTTCCGGATTCTTCAGATCTCAACCCATCCTCTCATTCCCAAATTGGACTCTTTAGTGTTGCAAATTGAATCTTCAAATTACTGGTCCCATAAACGTGCTCCTTGTTTAGTTGTAAGCTATAAAAAAATCCTTTCACTTTCTTCCCCTATTCACCGCTCCAATAAACTTCCCCTATTTAATAGTAGCTATGAGAGTTTACAATTCAGTCCCATCATAAAATATAACTGTGTAAGTAAATCAGATGCCGATTGCCATTTAAGTTTTAATAATTTTTTAGCTGAACACTTAGAGTACCACCATATATTTACGGACGCTGCCAAGCGTTCTCCGACGGGTTGTGTTGGAATAGGTACTTACCATTCCCAATACAACATCGTACAAAAAATAAAACTGCCTCCAGAGACTTCTGTTTTTACGGGGGAATGTTTCGGCATTTTAAAAGCCATAGAATATATCCGTGTTTTAAAGCTTAAAAAATCTATTATTTTTACTGATTCCCAAAGTGCTCTTCTAGCCATCAATAAATCCCCATTCGAACACAAATCACAGTTGCCTATAATTTATTTAATAAGAGAATTTGCGTACAGAACCATCTCAGAGGGTAATTCACTACAATTTGGGTGGATCCCGGCTCATGCTGGAATCCATGGCAATGAAGTGGCTGATGCACTCGCCGGTGATGCGGTGCAGTGTGGGGACTTAGTTCCGTATACTAATTTTTGCTGTGACCTCGTGACGTTACCAAAGACTTTTCTTCGGGACACCTGGAAGGTAGCTTGGGATATCGGAAGCAAATCGAAGGGTCGTTATTTCTCACTTATTCAACCCGACGTTCCGAAAAAACCGTGGTTTAGCAGGGCAAAGTTTGGCAAGATGGAGACCTCCATTCTAATACGGATGAGACTGGGTCATGTCTGCTCTCCAGCCCATCTTGCCAAACTTCATATTATCAACGACCCCATTTGCCTGTGTGGCGCAGACGTAGGCGACTTAGATCACATTTTTTTCTCCTGTCCTTTATATGACCGTTCATCCTTTCTCAGTAACCTCTTGTCTCTCCGTACTCCTTTTCCTACCTCAATACTTTCTTTACTTTGCACAAATAGCTTTCCTGTATATAAATGCATAGTCTCATTCATTACTTTACATAATATTAAGTTGTAATTTTTCGTCATTGTATTTAGCTCATTATCCTTTATGATATCACTGTAATTAAATAATAATGATCCTATAGATGTATCCGTCCTATCCTAAATCCCGTTATAATTTTTAATAATGATATTTTCGTTTCCCTAACTTTGTTTTCTTCATACTAACTAAACGTGACATTGGCTAAATGCACAAACCGTGCGAAGCCATAACCCAAAAAAAAAAAAAAAGAAGAATGTTACTATATGTCAAATTTAGGCGGTTTTCTTTCGAAGTTTCTTTGTGACTTTTCCATGAAAAGTTTTGTTTTCTTGTTTTGTGGCTGGTCGAATAAAGTTTCCGTTGATTCATTTCCGTTCCTAGCAGCTCAGTGATTTTAAAGTGTATTATTTTGCATTGGCAGTGCAAGATGCAAGTGTTTTATCGAACATTGCTGTTTTACGAAACGATGAAAATGCAAACGTTTCCTGTTAGTGAGATCGGACGCAAAAAGTGGCTTCTGAGCATTAACACTGATTAAGCGGGTCATTGGGTCGTCTTAGGGGAGATCTTCACAAGCTATGTGTGTGCAAGTAACACTTTGAAAAAGATACATCTATGAGAATTGAGAAGTATTGACTCAAAGTTGGCCTTCATTGTTTTCGGCCGAGGAAAGTACCTTGAATAGTCGCAAAAGTTTACAAAGGTTCGTAAGTTATCAATAACTAAGTACCAGCTAATATTGTAAAATAAATATGTCAGTCCAATCCACTCAAGTTTCTTTGCCAGCATTGCTTTTTACTTATTTGAGCTTCTAAGAGTCTGTCCAACCATACCAGGTATGAGTTATCGGCAAATATAATTTGGCTGTCTGACTTTTATGGGTATTTGTGTGATATTAGTAGTAATAATATATATTTTTTTCTATGTAATTCCTGGTTCACTTAAAATAGGAATGGTAAAATTGTCATTTACTAGCAAGTTTAATTAGAGTGTCATTTGTTCCAGGTCAACATACTGATGAGAGAGGAGTTAGCTCCAACCTCAACGAAAATACACTGACTGAAACAGTATTTTTTTTTTACTACCGCGCATCCTGTACAACAGGTTCATCATACCAACGTTTTTGGCAAGAAGCCGTACAAAGAATTTAAGATATACCATTTGTTACCACCATGACGATTTGGACTCGTTCCTGACCAATTGGCCGGAGTAAGGCACAGCAAAAGGAAAATTATGGGGGAGACCTTTGCCCAGCTGTGGGACAACATAGGTTAAGTAAAAAAAAGATGCTAGTAAATTTTATTAAGCTGATATATTATTCTACCTCTCAGCTGATGAACCTATTCAACCCTGCGGTTGCCAAGGTACTAAAGAAACTGAAGACAATAAAGGAACACCACCTCTACTTGATTTGATCTCATCAATCCTGGCTGTCTGTAAATCGTGGTTGTCTGAGGTATTGTATTAATATTTCACAGACTATTTTTGATAAACATAATAGGGAGCAAATAAGTTGGGACATGGACAGGCATGGAGCATGGAATTAAGAAATGTAGCAACTCATTGTACTCAAAATAAAGGAATAATAATGGCCCATGTGATTGATTTTATTGAGTCAGATGCTGATCTTTTATTGTATTGAGATTAAATCATATCGCTATACTTATTAAAAGTACAAAATTAGCTGCAGGTGATTCTGCGTGTGGTTCTGATGATAATGTTAATTTTCTACTAGGTGGTTCAATTGATTTAAAAAAATATACTAGAATGAGTGTAGGAATGAAGTACTTAAATCAAATACTTAGTAATAAATAATTACCATGGTTTGCAGCTAATGCAGCCGACACATCAGACGACCCTCCGATCCTCGAGGCATCAAGAAGTTGAACCTCGAGAAGCAGCAGAAGAAGCTCAGTAGAAAAAACCATTATTAGCCAACTTTTTAATTGTGATACAAATGAATAGATTTTATTTATTTATGTACACACTAGACACTTAATAAAGTAAAATACATCAAGATTGAATAGAAAAAAGGAACAGCTGCTTACCTATGTCATTAGAAATTTCTTCCAGCAGACTTGCAACAGGAGAGTTCGATGCAAAACGTAGACAGTGTGTAAAACAGGAAAACTTAAATTTGAGTATTATCAACCTACACATACTTACATTATTCTATCAGATTAAAGTAAACATGCTCATAATAATAATAATACAGACCTAATATAGAAACAAATACATGAATAAATAATTTAAATTTCTTGATAGCAAGAGATAAGCAATTTGTGTGTCTTAACAGCACCCATACCTAGATTATTGATATGCCTAAATATTTATGTTGTAATAGAGATTGTATCTTGTACTGCGTTTTATCTAGATGACGGGGTATTAAAAAAAAACCTATGTGCTTTTTACGTATTAATTAAGTAAACGAACAATACACCAATCACTGAATACTTGCCTATCACTATTTCATGAAGTTGCTCAATCTCACCTGTCAAGTAATATCCATTTGTTGTAAACTAAATGTAGGTACTAATTAATAAACTGACGTTTAAAATGAATAAAAATGGTTTGAATTGATATTAAAATATCTAAAAGCATTTAAATAAATAGGTAAGTACATACTTATTTGCCTTTATGCCCGAATACGTCAAGGCTTGTAGAGATGACATTCAAAGGCTCAAAAATAGAAAAATAAACTCGAATGTGATGAGAATGAGTATCTTCTGCGCAGTCGCGTGCTCAGCTCACATCACCCGATTCCCGTTAGCTATAGAAATCACGCGGCGGTTGCCATAGCGACACCACTTCGGCAAGGTGCAGTAAAGTTAAACCGTTGAATATTGACATAGTAGGTAGGTAGTATTGATGATGATCATTTGATGAATATTCTTTTATTATTGGCAACGACTAGATACGTAGGTAAACATCACGCACATCTTTTTTTATTTAATGATTTAGTACCTACCTAATTACACCAATCGTACATATAGGTAGTAGCGCATCTCATCACGCTATCGGCTGACAATAGGTTCATACCTAATGTTATCAAACTATGTAGGTAGGTACCTACCTATGCTCAGACTACGAGAAGATGCTTTGTAGTACCTACCTACCTAGGCAGCTGTACTTAATAGGCATTGGTAGGTATTGCATTTGCATAAGGTTCTTACTGCGCATGCGTGACGTGTTGCATTTTAAATAGGTGGTTGGTAAGTACAATACATAGTTAATAAAGGAAATCTTTATAATGACCTATTGCAAACAAAATATAGGTTGGCACTGAAACTACTTTTTAAATGTAGTTAGAAAATATCTAAAAGCATTAAAATGAATAGGTAGGCAAGTAGGTAGGTACTAATAAAATTACCTATTTTTCTGTTCCTTTCTTCGGAACTCCAATACGAACAGGCTTAGGGACATGGACTTCGGTAGAGGACAGTAAAAAAAAAAAACAATGTGATGAGAATGACAGTGTCTTCTGCACAGTCGCGTGGTCAGCTCACATCACCCGATTCCCGTTTCCTATAGAAATCACGCGGCGGTTGCCATAGCGACACCACTTCGGCGCGGTGCGCTGCGCAAGGAGCAGTAAAGTTTAGCCGTTGAATATTGTCATAGTACGTAGGTCGGTATTGATGATGATCATTTTTGATGAATATTCTTGTACCTATTATTGGCAACGACTAGTTATGTACACATAATTAATTACACAAATCGTACTTATAGGTAGTAGCGCATCTCATCACGCTAGGTATCGGATTGCATTTAAGTCATCGGCTGACAATAAGGTTCATACATAATTTAAAAAAGTAAAAAATAAACTCAATTTGATAACGACAGTGCCTAACGCGCAAGCGCGGCGTGATCTTATCACTTCACCCATTGCCGTAGCCGTACCTCGACTAGATGAAGCGAGCGCGATCCGCGAGTGTCAGTTGAACTCTTGAATTGAACCCGTGACGGGTACTGTGTCACTACAAATTTAACCTCACCACACTCAGTTGGGGCGAACTGCGAGCAAGACAATAATTAGGCGTTAAAACCATTAAAGTTTCTATTAAATTTCAAAGAAAAGGACGCAAGAAAACAATCCTCAGGGTCTGTTAATGTGGATTCTGTAATTAACTGCTTCATGCAAACAGATTCAGAAAATTCTCGGAACACCACTAGCAAAGAGGCAAAAAGATATGTGGCTGGCTATATTGTTAAAAGAACTTTACAGCAAATATGTAAAACTTGCCATAGTTGTAAAATGCATTTGGTAAGCACAGTGCCTCCGAGTAATAATGATTATATATTAGAAAGAGACTATACAAGAAGATCCTTAACTTATCCATCGGAGGCATTGTGCGAGTTTGTAGGTGATGTTTGCATGATCATTCAAGCCCATTTGTTAAATTAAATAAGCACCTATTTACCTCAATGATTGACTTAAGACAACGCACAGCACCAATGAGGTCCCAGTATAAAAACCAATTGTGCACAGGTGGTCATAAAACAGCCTTATTAAAAAATAGCATCCTTTCCATGGGACCGCTTATATATAATAAATTACCTGAAAATTTAAAAGACATACCCATAAAAATGTTTAAAAAACAATTAACAAAACTATTGCTGGAGAAATGTTATTACACAATTAAAGACTTTTTAAATGACAAAATTAGAGGAAAATGTTAGTGATAAATGTACGTTGTCTTTGAAATTTATAATGTTTTAGAAGATAATAATGACATTGTTATCTATTTATTAGGGATTTCATGAATGTTGTTATATTTTAATTTGACATACATAACAGATTTTAACATTACCAGATTATCTAAATTCTATTTTCTAATATCGACGATGAAGTGACAAGAACTCTTAACTGACAATTTTGCGATTTTACTTTTTTTGCGTAGATAGACTTTAAATAATTGTTTGCGTGAGCAGGCAATAGCAGCTACTTTCATATCTTATTTTTTAACGAGTTATTAATAACTGACAATAACAGCTATTAAGAAATGTGCATCAAATTTGCTGACAATATCATCTAAGAAACTAATAACAATAACTACTAAATAACCCTAACGTAATTATTTCTGTCAAGACCTCCTATCTTCACTCCTGCTAGATACGTCCTTACTTTCACGCAGCTACCGACCGACTGAATGGACCGACCTGCTTGCGTCTAGGAAGGATAATTCATAAAAATGCGTGAGTGAGACAGATAGAAGGGATCATGCGATATTCGCTTACCTTTTTTCTTCTGTCATTTCGTTTGAATTCGACGCAAGTTGCAACGTGAAAGTTTGCGGGAAGAGTGTTTTTGTTGTTTTTAAAGCAAATAGTGGGATTTTTGTTATACCAGGTAATTATTTTTTGGCTAATATAATGCTCATACAGTTAAAAATTATACAGAAGTGTTTTCTTATTGTTTTTTTTTTGTAATTGTTAGGGTTAATGAATACGTTTTTCAAATACCTAAGTAGGTATTTTAAAGTTGATGAAGTCTTCTCGTTTTTTCCGAGCTATATTAATTTTTAGATATGGAGGTAGGTAGGTATTACGCGGAAGGACGGTGACACTCGTGAATCAAACTCGCTAGCCTGTTGCACACTGGTTTAATCCTTAGACGGTAGCACCCGGCGTGGGGATGGCGGGGCGCAGCCCGCTCGCCTACTTAGCACTACTCACATACATAACATCCCTTCCCCTTATGCTTGGCAATACTCTTATCGTATTTATCTCTAAAACTACACTTAACCTATGTCGTTACTGATTGCTCGTCGTCATCATCATCGTCATCACTGACGTGCTGAGTGGCCGTAGGTGTCGAAAAGGTGGGACTTATTTCCTGCCGCCTGCGTGTTACCGTGACGCGCGGAGTGCCCTGTCCGGGGTCCGTTACCGACCCTCCTCCCTCTCCTGGCTGCGTGATGGGCTCTGGGTGATTGGCGACAAGCGTCGCTAAATCTGGTACCACGTCTGGGTCCCAGTCCTGGTCGTCGGCTGATGATGAGTGTAGTCTTGTCCTTATTTGGTCGATGTGCCTGGTGATTTCGCATCCCAAATGTGGCACGTATACCACGTACATTATGTTGCCGACTTTTTTTCTTATTATTCCTTGTATCCAACTGCGTTTTTTATTATTTGTGTTTTTGGTTATCCATACTTTCTCGTTTCCTGTGAAGTCTTTTCTGTGTTTTCCTTTGTAATTTTTAGCCTGTAAGGACTGATTGCGCGCGACGGTTTGAGTTAGGTCTGTGGACGCTGGTGACGGCGCGGTCGGGTTTAGCAGATCTAGCCGCGAGCGCAACGCTCGCCCGAATACTATCTCCGCAGGCGTTTTATCAGTGGTACTGTTTTTAGAGTTCCTGTAGTCGAATAAAAATTTTGCTATTTTTCCTTGGATTGTTTTTTTATTACAGCCTTCTAAAATTATAGCTTTTAGCCCCTTTTTTACTATTTTCACAAAACTCTCGGCTTGCCCATTACTGGCCGGGTGATATACGGGAGATAGGACATGCTCGATACCATTAAGTTTACAAAAATCCCTAAATTCTAATGATGTAAAAGATGTACCGTTGTCACTCACCAACGAGTGTGGAACACCAAACCGCGACATAAAATCATTTAATTTACCTATGACCGCCTTTGAATTATAAGTTGAGGACATATCATAACACTCCACCCATTTACTATATGCGTGTACAATAATTAAAAACATGTAATCTTGGAACGGGCCCAAGAAATCTATATGAATACGGTAAAAAGGGTGTGGCGGCAGTGGCCACGGCGCGAGCGGGGCGTGCGGGGGCGCGGGGCGCAATGCACAGCACACCCCACAAGCACCCGCTACTCGCTCCAGCGCCGCGTCTACGCCAGGAAACCACAGCCGCTTGCGAGCCTCTGCCTTCATCTTTACTATCCCGAAATGCGAACTATGTAGTTCCCGACATACTTTTTCTTGCAAAGATGAAGGAATAACGACTTTATGTCCACGCATTAAGATATCTTTTTCGTAAGATAACTGTGTACGACAATTGTAAAATGGTTTTAAGCCTGCGTCATTAACTGTCCTTGGCCAGCCGTTTAAAACGTAATGCTTGATAGTAGCCAAATGAGTGTCGCGAGCCGTCTCGCGACGCATGTCGTTTAGGGTCACCGGTAGGTCTCCCTCCACTACAAAGTTGACGTAGGTCGCGCGATCCTCGCAGTCCACGAGTTCGTCCGGCGCCTTCGTCCCACTCTGTCCCCCGCTGCCCCCGCATGCCCGAGATAAGTAGTCCGCGCTGTTAAGCTTGCTGCTGATGTACTCGATGGTATAGTTATACGCAGCTAGAAATATTGCATATCTCTGCAGGCGGTTGGCGGTCACTTCGGGAATGCCTTTGTGGGGCCCGAATATAGCTAACAGGGGTTTATGGTCCGTTCGTAGCACGAAGGGCTCGGACCGAGCATATAGGTACTGATGATATCGTCTTACCCCAAAAATTATCGCAGTTGCTTCCTTTTGTATTTGCGCGTAATTTTTTTCCGCTGTCGACAACGTCCGAGAAGCGTATGATATTGGCCTCTCTAACCCTCCAACACTTATTTGAGACAGGACAGCTCCTAACCCCGTTGGTGACGCGTCTACAGTTAATATTAACTTGGCGTTCGGATCGAAATGCGCTAATGTCTTATCGGACGCTAAAATGTTTTTTATTCGGTTAAATGCGTCGTCGTGATTTTGAGTCCATTCCCACTTTGTATTTTTGTTTAATAATTTATATAATGGACTTAATACGGATGACGCGTCCGGCATGAAATTCCGGTAATAATTAGTTAAACCTAGAAACGACTGTAACTGTGAAACGCTTGTTGGCTTAGGAGCTTCTAAAATTGCTTTGACTTTCTCTGGAGACTTCCTAACTCCTTGTTTATCTATGACGTGCCCTAAATACGAAATCTCGTCTTTAAAGAATTCACATTTACTTAACTGAACCGTTAATTCGGCATCATTTAAGCGTTGTAAAACCGTGATGAGTCTCTGCCTATGCTGTTCCTTATTTGTACCCGTTATTAGGATGTCATCTAGCAAAAATATGATTCCGTCAATACCCGATAGCAAACATTCCATTGCGCGCTGGAAAATGGCGGGTGCGCTGGCCAACCCAAATACTAGTCTAGTGAAATTAAAAAGACCGCGGTGCGTATTAATGCAGGTTAACCTCTGTGATTCCTCATTTAATATAAATTGGTTATATGCCATTGATAAATCAATTTTACTGAAATGTATACCCCCATGTAACTTGGCCAACAAATCGTGTACCGTAGGCAAGGGATATTGATCGATTATTAACTGTTTATTGATTGTTACTGAGTAATCTGCACATAATCTGATGCTACCGTTCTTTTTCAGAACTGGCACAACTGGTGATGCGTATTCTGAGTGTTCCACAGGCTTTAAAATGCCTAGTGATAACAATCGGTCGAGCTCCCTGTCTATCAGTTCTTTTAGAGCGTACGGAACCGGTCTTGCTTTAAAATAAATCGGTTTCGCGTCGGGTTTTAAATGTAAATCAATTTTATGTTTGTTAAACGATCCGAGGTTGCCTGAGAATACTTTAGGGAACATGTTAAGGAGTTGCTTGTCAATATTGGCATGGTTAGTAGGCTCGCATACCGCTTGCGCTTGGTCGAGCACGGCGTGTACAGGTATACGTGTAGGCGCCAACTCAAGGTCAAACTCACGAATGAAGTCGCGTCCAAGCAGCGGCGGTCCGCCTGCGCGCACTACGTACACATTCATAGTATGCGTTCGGCCCAGATATGATACTGGCAAATAAACAACTCCGATAGTTTCAATATTTTCCCCCGTATAACTAAATAACTTTTTGTTGGTGACTAACAACGGTAATCGTTTAAAATTTGATTTGTAGGTTTTCTCTGATATTACGCTTACTGCTGAACCACTATCGATTTCAAACTCTAAAGCCAGACCACTGATCATTACGCGCTCCGTCATTGGTTTCCCTTTCACGCACCGAATATTGTAAAAACACTCACCGTCGTCGCCTCCATCGTGCACAGACCCTTCCTTCACGAACTTTATTTTACCCTCGTTTGGGCACATTTTTCGCAAATGGCCCGTATCTCCGCACTTTTTGCACTTATAGGTTTTATAACGACACTGATTTGCTTTGTGATTAGTGAATCCACACACACTGCACTTTTCCTTTTTGGAAATGTTGAAGACGCCGTCCGGGCTCGCTGCGCCGATGCCGTTAGTGCCTGACGCTGCCAGCGACGAGGCATCGCGCGCGCAGCGCATGCTCTCTGCCACGTCGATGGCCCTTGCGAGGGTCAACTCCCGCTGATCCTGCATGAAAAGTTTGTCCCGTTCTCGTCCTGCCGCCATGCCCATGATAAATCTGTCAAGCAAAGCCTCCTCCAAATTCTTGAACGCACAGTGTGTCGTTAATCCTCTTATCCTGGCCGCCCATTGAGTGTGCGTTTCTCCTGGTCGCTGTGTTGCCGAATAGAAGATTGACTTCTCTGCAAACCCGAACCTTTTTGGTGTGAAGTGGTCGTCGAGTAGTTTTACTATTTGCTCGTAACGTAATTCATCCACCTTGTTGGGTAACGCCAGGTCACTAGCAAGCTTGAACGTTGATTCACATAATGACGTTAACAATATCGCCCTCCGTTTGATCGTTGCTTTGTCCGTTTCTGAGGTTATGTCGTTTGCGATAAACCACTGATTTAATCGCAACTTGTAGCTGTTCCACTCTTGCGACTGGTGGTCAAATGTGGAAAGAACCCCATAAGTCGCTACCGTAGACATTTTATTATAAATGTGAGTCCGCTCGTCGCCACGTTTTAGATATGGAGGTAGGTAGGTATTACGCGGAAGGACGGTGACACTCGTGAATCAAACTCGCTAGCCTGTTGCACACTGGTTTAATCCTTAGACGGTAGCACCCGGCGTGGGGATGGCGGGGCGCAGCCCGCTCGCCTACTTAGCACTACTCACATACATAACATTAATAAAATATACAGCTTTTGTTAATCATCTACTTAAATTAAGTTTTATACTACAAAAATATCATAAGATTATTATGTTATCGTAAGTTTTATTGGTGTGTTCCAAGAAGATAGAAGTTATTGTTCGAGTGTACAAATTTGATTTGTACATTTTAAGTAGATAGAAGCAATTGCTTTTGTATTAGTATAGAACCAATTAACTTTTATTTCGTTCTAACAAAAAATACTGATGTTTAGTCATTAATTATAATAATAATCTTTTTTATAGAGCGACAATATTATTACTACCGCTATGGCTCGATTTCTACAAGGAGTGAGAAGCAAAAGGATTCTTAGCGAACTTCAACAAGATAATTTGGTAACAAACCTAAGACATTCTACTGCTGAGGAAAATGAACAGATATTTGGACATCAACACGAAATGGTAAGATATTAAAATCATGTGAAGGTTTTGCGTATAAAGTTCTTCCGCTTTGCATAAATAGGAACCTACTTTGTAAGAACACCTTAACTTTACATTTAATAATGATTTATTTATTTTTAGCCTGAAGATGACATCAACACGCCTTTTTCTGGCAATTGCTGTAGTCTTGAACAAAGCGATCTCAACCCTAATGCCAACCCAAAGGAAGCTATCAACGCCAACATCAATGTTTTAAGTCCACCAGAAGTCTGTAGCTTTGAACCCACAGAAATCCTTGACAATAATGATTATGAATCTACTTCTTTATATTCAAGCACTCGACGTCGTCTTGTAGTAAGGTCTTGGTCATTATCTGATTTAACACATGATACAAACAATATGATTAGTTCCCTAAAAAAGTCGCCATCGGTTCCGGCGTTGTTGGACATTACCAGTGATCTTGATTTATTGATTTCGTTTAACAGACCGGATCGGATCGAATCTACATCGGATGATGTTTACCAAATTCCTGAAGAAAGAAGTTCTGCTGAAGTATTGGTGACTGAGGACCAACAAGATTATGGAGATATGGAAGAAGGTCGAAAACGTCGTCACAATGCTGATCCTAAATCTTGGAAAAGGAATAAGGCTTTTTTGAAGCGAATGCGAGGTGAAGAGTATCTAGGATATTCTAATCCAAAAGATAGGAAGTTCCAACAAGATACTGTAAGACAAGCAAGACGACTAAGACCAACTTGCGTCTCTAATTTTTGTAAGAAGAGTAAGGTAAGAGGCTGTGATAGGTTCACTGAGGATTGTCGAAAGGTTATACATAGCAATTTTTGGAAGAAAATGACCTGGGATCAACGAAGAGTTTACGTTACGGGATTGGTGACACGATCTAGTACATCTCGGAAGACTAAATCGGCTAGTGTATCAACTAGGCGGGAGAGAACCCTATCATATTTTTTGCCGATTGAGAAAGACTGTTCAAATAAAGTACAGGTATGTAAACAAATGTTTTTAAACACCTTATCACTGGGATCGTTCACTGTTCAAGCATGGGTAAAAAAGAGTGAGTTTGGCATGACTTCAAACCATGATGCAATATACGATTCTAAAACAAAGACTCCAAGAGCAGAAGTAGAAACGAAACTTTCGATATTAAACTTTTTTTTTACAAGTTTGCCAAAATTGCCGTCGCATTACGCAAGAAAAGATACAGCTAAACTCTTCATAGAACCAGTCTATCGTTCTCTTTCCGACTTATACAAAGCGTATCAGAAATACTGCACTGAAACTAGTCAACCTTATGTTAGTAGATTTACATTTGAAAAGAATTTTCATGACAAAAATTTGTCACTATTTACGCTTAAAAAGGACATGTGTGACACCTGTTCAAGTTACAATTCGGGTAATTTAAATGACTCAGATTACCAAATACATATAATTAAGAAAAACAGGGCTAGACAAGAAAAAGAAGAGGACAAGAAAAAAGCAGCTGCTGGAGAATTTATACTTTTGACTATGGATTTAGAGGCTGTGAAGGTTTGTCCTTACCTTACTGCTAGTGCTTTGTATTTCAAGACAAAGTTAACGTGCCATAATTTCACTGTTTTTTATTTAATAACCAAGCACTGCAGTTGTTATTGGTTCGACGAAACTTCTGCTGATTTAACGTCTAGCACTTTTGCAACGTTTTTAATTGATTATTTAGAAAGACATTGTATTCCACATCATTTACCAATTGTTATATACTCCGACGGGTGCACATACCAGAATCGTAATTGTGTGCTGGCAAATGCACTGCTCCTTTTGAGCAAGAAACATAACGTAATCATTACGCAAAAATTTTTAGAACCAGGTCACACTCAGATGGAGTGTGACTCGGTTCACAGTGCTATTGAACGAAAACTCAAAAATCGGGAAATACATTTGCCCAGTGATTATGTCACGATTACTAAAGAGGCACGAAGCACTAACCCTTATGAAGCAATTAATGTAGATCATGAATTTGTTAAAGATTATGCCCGACCTGAAAATATGCTTTATAAAAGTATTCGACCAGGCCGCAAAGCTGGCGATCCACAGGTTGTAGATATCAGAGGAATAAAGTACAATACTATGACAATCGAAGTTAAACTGGGTTTTGACGAACAGTGGATTCCTTTACCGAACAGACCTAGGTTACTAGCTTCGGAAGCAATCTATCCTCCACTACATCCTAACAAAATTCCAATTAAAGTAACGAAGTACAACCACCTGCAACAACTAAAAGCAGTATTACCTAAAGATTGCCATAATTTTTATGACACTTTGCCATTTGTTTGAACCATTTGGTTCATTTAATAAAACACAATTTTTGAGACTACATAGTTGTCCCAACATCATCTTGCTGCCCTTGTCCGATTTTACTTGCGGTCGGCATAACATGTTTTTTTATTTCATTGTATTTGTTCCAATAATATTAATTATAAACTGATTATTCTCTTTTCTTTTAATTTAGTCTCAAGAGCAATGTAGCTATTTTTATGTTCTATCAGATATTTGATTGTAATAATTAATATGACGATAATATTTTCTAACAATCCGTAATATTTTTGAAGTTAATTAAAAATTATTCTATGAAAATCACGCCTTTTCTTTAAAATATTATAGAATTTCCTTACTAGAAATATCTTCTATCTTTGCTATTATAATGTATATTTTCAAAGCCTAGATTGCAATATCACCTATCTACGTCTAAATCAAAAAGTTGATTGTATATACACTAGTCGCACATAGCCCCCTATACCCGCTTCTTATTTAATATATATCCAATAACAGTATTTTTCATACCTTGCGTTTAAAATAAATAAAACGTTTTTTTCGTTTCCTGTAAAATCATGTTCTGGTAGATAAAGGTTCTTGTCACTTCATCGTCGATATTAATTGTGATTGTTGTTGATGTTTTGGAATATTTTGACATTAAGCTTTTGACATTACGCATTACGACATATATTCCTCTTTGTATGATTTGCGAGAGATTTATATTTAATTCTTTAATTATTTTGATTTTTTAGTCTGAGCTGTGACTACCTACTAAATTCGACTATGGCTAATAATAATTGTAATAGCTGTACCTATCTATGTATATTACTAAATAAATTCAATCCTAATATTTTGCATGCCGTAAGGTAAAATGTATCGGGACACTTAATAATTATTCCAACTTATATGTATAACTACATTATCAGCAAATAAATGATTTATTTCTTTCTTTCCCAATTAAACGAAGAACCACAACAGAAATGTTTGAAGGGTACAATTAAGCAAGTAGCAAATATATTTTGCAATTTATCCCAGTTCTCGTGTGTGGCTCATAAAATAAATGTACAAAATTTCCTAATAGATACTATTTCAAATATTCTAATAAATAGCTGGTGCACGAATGTCAACAGAATACTTAAAGGTAAAATAAACATGTGTCATACTCATAATAATGCAACAAAACTACAAGCGTAAAATTATTATAATAAACATTTTAAAAGGAAATAAATTCTTTAAAAAAATCTAGATATTGTTTAAATTCTTTCAACCATTTTATTCCATTTCATTTATTGATATGGCTCTTGATGATGTAATTTCGATTTTAAGATTTTGAAGAATGATTTTCCTTATATTTAAGAATGATTGTTATTTATTTTGTGAAATAATTAAATTTATATGTGTATGTTTCGGATTCTAGATTTCTTTTAAGATAAGAACTAGAATATGAATTTGTCATCATAGCTTTGTTTTATACACTTATATGAACACTTTCCACAAAAATGAATAACATGATCATTCTTCAATGTAAGGAGGATATTAGAGGACACTACAAAAAAAAAATTAGAAGCGCCATCTAGTGAGCGGCAGCGAAGGGAAGATGATATGCAGCGCCATCTCTCTGCGTGGGTACTCACTTTTTACAAAACGAAAACGAGATTTTTATTATCAGCAAGACGGTGCACCGCCTCATTACTCCGCCGCCGTTCGTGATTATTTAAACGTAGAACACGGTGATCATTGGATCGGACGCGGGGGGCCCGTCGCCTGGCCACCCCGGTCACCAGATCTTACTCCATGTGGCTTTTTTTTGTGGGGCGAAATAAAACGATATACACTATATACACTCGAGAGCAATGAATCCGGGTCACTTAAAGAATCCTAAAAATCTCGGAAACTAAAAATGCTAGGTTAATGCAATAAATTGTATTTAATAGACAATGTAATACTCCTTAAATGAAAGTAAAAAAAATATGAGTCACCATACATTTTATTAACACAAAATTACATAAAGAAAAAAACTGCTGATCTCTCCTTAAAACAAAAATAGGAAACATGAAATTTTTGAACTTTATTACGATTTTCTTGAATTTTAATACTTCGTATTGCCTCCTCGTGCTTCCATTACTGCGTTTACGCGGTTTGGCATGCTGTACACCAAGTTCCTTATACGATTTTGGGGAATATTCTCCCATTCCTCTGTGAGAGCAATTTTGAGCTCACGAAGCGTGATTGGGGGAGGGTTTCGTTGTTTTACGCATCTGCCTAGCTCGTCCCAAGCATGCTCGATCGGGTTGATATCCGGGCTGCGCGCTGGCCACTCCATACGAGTAATGTTCATCTCTTGAAGGTAGTCATTCACAATCCTACCTGTATGAGGTCGGGCATTGTCATGCATAAATATGGCATCCTCACCTAAATTGACCATAAATGGACCAACGTGATCATTGAGGATTTCTTCCACATATCTTACGCTAGTTAAAGAGCCGTTTTCTATGATCACCAGCTCTGTGCGACTTTCAGAAGAAATTCCGGCCCACACAAGTACAGACCCACCACCGTAGGCTACTTTTTCTTCGATGCATGCTTGCTTGAATCTTTCCCCTGGTCTTCGATACACTCTGTGTCTTCCATCGTGCTTGTAGAGCATAAATTTTGATTCGTCGGAGAACATAACTTTTGACCAATCTTCAATACTCCAATTTACGTGGCTCTGGGCATATCTTAGTCTTGAAATACGATGCCCACGCTCCAGTTTAGGGCCGTTTGCAGGTCTAAGGGGTTTTAAGTTAGATTCAGCAAGCCGACGTCTTACTGTCCATGCACTTGGGTTACTTCCTCCGAGGCGTCGAAACTGATTTGTGAGTTCAGTTCCTGTGAGAAAGCGATTTCGAAGCATGGTGTTCACCAAGTATCGGTCTTCTCGTGCTGTGGTACACCTGGTTCTGCCCGTTCCTGGTCTGCGTAGGTTAGAACCAGTTTCTTCGTAACGTCGGAGAACTCTTTGTACTGTTGACAGCGACACACCGACAGTCCTGGCTGTATCGCGCTGACTCCGGCCGGTTTCCAGCATTGTAAGTATTCTGGTGCATTCTTCAGGCGTAAGCGACATAATTTCAGCTTGAATAATGAATATAGAGCACTATCAACATGGTTTATGTACCCACATAAATGACAGATTACAAACAAAAGCAAAACCAAATGCTGTAATTTCGTAGTTCCATCTTCGAAAGTGGCCCTTTTTCAAATTTGATTTTTTTATGATATAACTTTACAATAACTAAGAAGTTTTAATACCTTCATTTAAGGAGTATTACATTGTCTATTAAATACAATTTATTGCATTAACCTAGCATTTTTAGTTTCCGAGATTTTTAGGATTCTTTAAGTGACCCGGATTCATTGCTCTCGAGTGTAGATATACCCTTTATGATTTCATTTTCCATTGTACTAGGTGTAACAAGGTGTTGCTCTGATCCTTTATAAAGTAATCCTTGATTCAGATTGTAATCTTTAAATGATTTTCCTTCTTCCAAAATTTTTATTATTGCGCTAAGGCCCTCGGCACACTCCTGTGCTCGTTTTATATCCTGGTGTAAGCTAGATGTTATGGCTGCTACATACGGGTTTTGACTCAATGCGTCTACATGCCTCATTCCAGTACCATCACGGTGTTCTACTGTGAAATCGTAATCCTGTAGGAATAAAATCCATCGAGCAACTCTTGTTGATGATGCTAAATCTTTCTTGTTTAGTGTCATTTGAAAAGCTTTAGAATCAGTGACAATCTTGAAGAATTTCCCATGTAAGTAGTGTCTGTACTTCTTCACATCTTCAATTATAGCTAGTGCCTCAAGCTCATAGCTTGTGTACTTGGTCTGCGCATCTGTAGTCCTTCGGCTCATATAGTGAACTGGGTACAAGTTCCCATCATCACCTCTTTGCATTAAAATTGCTGAATAGGCAATACTTGATGCGTCAGAATGGAGCTCTGCCTCTGCTCTTTGGTCATATATCTTTAACACTGGTTTAGTAGCCAACTTCATCTTCAATTCGTTAAACACTGCTCTATGTTCATCATTAAATTCAAACTTGCATTCTTTCCTCAGCATATCTGTGAGCGGTTGTGCTATCTGAGCATATTTAGGTATAAATTTCCTGAAGTAGGAACAAAGTCCCAAAAAACTGTGCAGTTGCTTCAAGTTCTGAGGCTCAGGAAATTTGGTAACTGCGTCTGTTTTCCCCGGCGACAGCATTACTGCACCACCTTCAATAACGTGGCCTAGGTATTCCACCTTTCTGGTTAACAGCTGAGACTTTTTCCAGTTGATATTCAACCCATATTCTGATGCAGTATTCAGAACTTCCTTTAGGTGCTCAAAAGCCTGATACTCATCCTCCGCTGGAATTAAAATATCGTCAATAAAAACAATAACAATACCTCTGGCAATCAATTCTCTGAATATGATTGTGATAAATCTTGTAAAAACCTTGGGGCAAGTTGCTAGACCAAAAGGTGCACGTAAAAATTCATATTGTCCGGTTGTTGTTACAAAAGAAGTATACTTAATTGAATCTTCTTGTACACGTAAATGAAAATATCAATTTTTCAAATCTAACGCACTAAATATTCTAGCTGAGGACAGCTTGTCAATATGATCATCTATTATAGGGAGTGGGTATTCATCTTTAACCATTTTACTGTTAATCTTTCTGTAATGAATGCATATTCTTAAAGCACCTTCCTTTTTTTTTCTAATACTAATGGACTACAATATTCCGAGTAACTCACCCTGATAATTCCATTGTCAAGCCATTCTTGGATTTGGCGGTCCACATCTTCTTTCTCCTTGAATGAGATTCGTCGTGGCCGCTGAGATACAGGTAAGTCATCTTTGAGAACAATGTTCAATTCTATTGGAGCTTCTTTAGTTTTCTGTGCCACAGAACTTATTACTAACCTTTTTACTTCTTCTTTTACAGCAGGATTACTGACGTGAGCTAAACAATCAACAGAATTAGAGAAACATGCAACATCTTTCAACCATTCATAGTTTGGGTTCATCCAATCATCTTTCGGCAATAACCAAACCATACAATCTTTGATAAACATCATAACATTTTGTAAAAAAATCATTACTAATTATCATTTGAAATGGCACAGAGTCGTTAGGCATTACATAGAACGTAGTGTCACGGTTTAGCCAATTATCAATCGTTATATCTAATGTGACAACACCACATGACTTTACTTGCGAATAACCTAAACCAGATAATGTAATGTTGTTTTCATTATACTGTATTACACAATCTAACCTGTTATGTTCGTTATAAAAGTCCTTTGACATCAAGTTCACGTCACAGCCTGAATCAATTAACGCACTACCCGTTTTACCGCGCACAGACACTGTTTTTAGTAGTTTTAAACAACGTACAAGGCGTACAACCGGTATATCGTCAGCAGGTTCCTTGTTTTGTTTATTTACATTGTATGTGTGTCAAACTCAACAACATGGTCGCAGTCACTACAGCCAATCGGTGTCCTGCTCCGTGGTATCACATTGCCAACATCGTAACACAAATCATTCGCGCTTGTATTCACACCGGTGTTTGCTATGTAGACATCGCCCTGAACAACGCCGTTCGCGCTGCTTTTGGTGCCCTCTTGCATCAAGTTGAAGAATGCTCTTTTCGACATCTGATTGGTTGGTTTTCGTTGTTCTTTTTGAGCAGAAGTGCCAACCTTCGGAAATTGTTCGTGTCCTCCGATCGTGCCCGAAGTCTGCCGAATGCCCGATGTTGACGTATGCGCTGTTGCTGTCATAGACCTAATATACAAACTCGATTGAGCTCTCCAAAAATCGTATCATACAAAAATGAAACACAACTGCTGCATACATTTTAGGTTTACTTTTGTTATGCTATCTTAGCCGAGGCAAAACGAGCCGAGAGAGATAGTCAGAGCAGAGGCTGTTTGTCCCTTTTTCTCAGATGGTAGAAAATATTTCACCAACTGCAAGTAAAATAAGTAACGTATAAATATTTTTAGCTTTTAGATTAGTTTTAAATAATTTTATATAAAGGTTTACAATCTGTACATACTAGTAAATAATTTAATTTAAATAAAATAATCAAAATAATAATTGTTTGGTAGTTATCATAAAATTACTCTTGTAACTATAATCTGACATGCGTATGACTTTTTCTGTTATTTTGTGAAGACGCATCGCATTTAAACTTTTAACTACGGTTCTTTCGTAATTTTCATGGTGGAAATGGTGGAAAAGTGTTGTATCGAAACATTTCATATATATATATTTTTCATTTCATTTCACATATCATAACATTTCATTCATTGGTAAGGAATTACAAAGATTTTGCTCAATAACAATATGTACCACGCTCTAGAAGTTTCGTAGACGGAAGAAACCAACGCTTTAGTGTATTTCTGATTAAAACTATTAATATAATGCGTATAATACAAACAATTTGCACTTATGTATCGCATGATTGAAATAGCATTATTTTTATGTTGGTTACAGCTTTCCATCATAAGGAGAAATGCAACAAAAATGGTTGGATGCAATTCCCGAATCACAAACAATTACCAAAAATTGTTGTGTGCAACCTTCATTTCAAGCCGGCAGATTTTTATATTGGTTTATTGTTAATTGGTTTACTTATTTGAAATAAATGCTTCGAGTTTGAATTTGAAAAAATGTTTGTCACACACACTTAGTTTTATTTCCCTTTACTTCATTCAAATAGCTTGCCTACTTTATCATAAACCACGTATAAGTGATCATATTTGATGATTTAACACAAGACATGTGTCTCCTCAACAGTATTGTAGTCTAGCTATCATAACTTCTTTTTTAAAATATGGGTACATGCACGATTCAATACCGACATAGTATACAACAGGCACACGCTAGGAAATAATTATTTCAAAGGGTCGCCGTTATCCAAATCGATAAGGAGGACTATATATATATAGTATACAACAATGTCAGTTTCAAATAATCAGCTTTCGAGAAAAAGTCTTTTCCGATATGTATAGTTTTTAAAGGTTTAATTTTCTTATTTTTCATAAATTATTATTTCACTATTTGAACATCAAATAGTGAATTACTAATTTATTACAAAAAGAAAATTGAAATGGAGTTACTTACAATGAAGTTAAGTAATTTACAAACTATAGAGGTATGAGGAACAGGGTGTGAAGCTCACTCATACCTCCATAGAAAAGGGAGGATCCTCCGACCAGACGGGTGTTGTGTCTGGTGGGCAACTGCCCGACGGTTGATGTCGGGACGTTGTCTAAATGCTAGTCGCGCGGTAAACTTCGCTTGCGCGATGCAGGATTTGCGTGACGTGTAGCTCGCATGTGGCGGTGTAGATACCGCTACAAAACAATAATTTGAAATCACTTAGTATCAACCGGACACAAATTATCTCTTTCAAAACGAACTTTCCTGTCTGTTAAAAAAATGTTTGGTCACCGTATTAGAAAGAGATGAAAGCCTCGGTATGCATTATCTCTCTCTGCTCTTTTTTTTGGTACGAGAGCTCAGTCCAGTTTGTATATTAGGTCCATGGTTGCTGTTTGCTTCAAACCCGAATCCGAACCCGCCATCTTTTTCAATGGGCAATTTGGAGAAATGTGACCAAAACCATTGCAATGGAAGCACTTTTTACCCTGCGACCGATGATGACAATTTTCCGATTTTTTTTTAAGAGTCCTAACTCTTTTCTCCACATTTGAAACATCTCGTCATTGCAGCCGCGTTTCTCCTATTATTACTGCTGTTGTGTGCGCGTGTTAAGCGGCTTACTACGTCGAATTTCCTTAGCGGACGTTTTCGTGAACATCGCGTACAACTTTAGTTTTTCTTTCAGGTCCCCGTAAGTTGTTACACCATATAACATAATCTTATTTATTTCATCATCTATGATGCCGTCCACAATATATTTGATAGCTACGTAGTCCTCATTCGTCTACGTTTGCCTAATTCTTTCATTATTAGCATGTAGTCAATACATGATTCGTCTTTCTTCTTACGTCTTGTGCTCATCAATTCATGTATCTTCTTCGCATCTAAGGTATCCGCGAATTCTTTACCGATAGCTACTTTCAACTCATCCCATGATTTATATACTTTCTCGTTGCGTAGCCATAGTGCTGCTGTGCCAGTTAGTGAACGTCGCGCCACTAACAATAATTGAGTCGGACTCCATTTAAATATTTCGCCATTTTCTTCGATGTCCCGTATCCATATGCATACTGTATGCGTTTCGTCTTGTGTACTGAATTTTCGTATGAGCTGTTCCGTATGTTATGTATGTTCGAAAAAATCTACATCTTTTTAGTAAGATAAGTGACAGGCATAATTTCAACACTATAAATAGGAAGAAATTAGATCAACCACGTTTCAGGTTGTCTAAAGTACATACTTCTTTTATGGGGTACTTGTTATAGATAATGTGTCTATGATTTTATAATTCTACATAATAGTACTGTGTAAAATGTTATAATAAAATACCACTCGATATTCTTCAACTAAATGAGAAGAAATTTAAAACATGCATTAAACGCACACTGTGTAGACAAGCATATTATAAGTTCAATGATTATATTGTAGATAAAATGCTTGGCTTAATGCTGGTCCTGCTCCACAGCCACTTGGGCGCACTAGTTAGTTTTATTGTTTGGAAGAGATACTTCTTTTTGTATTTTTTTATAAAATATTGTTTTAATATTGAATACTCCACTAGATATTTAATGATGGTATTTTCTTTTGGTAGTAAAATTTTATTCATCGCTCAAATACATAGCAAAGTATAGTTTTTTATAATTTAGAAGCATTTTTTCAATTTTGTAAATGTGAGTACCATGGATTCGTTTATTATATCATTATTATGTATGTTGACTTGAAAGCATAGCAGTTGAGACTATGTCATGTTGGTGGCGCGTGTGTTGGATCATTCGGTTCCCTACAAAATGGTTGAGCTGGATGGTGCTGATCCACGCGTCATGTTCACGAACGGGCGCCGTCAGTTGAGACTGGTCATCTTATACTGCCACGGCTTATTTTTTATTATTCTTATATTTTGATTTCTTTTTTAATATACATTTTATTTTTATTTTATTTACATTGTTCTCACATATAGAAGCAACAAGAATAATGTACCAACGATTTTGTAATATCTTGATTTAAAAAGAGTGTCCTTGGAGTTTCTTGCCCGTTCTTGTCCATAGAGATCTACGTTTTGGAATGGGCAACTAGCTTCAACTTTCTGACTAACTGGCCGACTCTTTGACAATTCAAAAGTGCCTGTAAATGGTTTAATTGAAATAAATGCTTTGAGTTTGAGTAAGGTGTAGCATGTCGCCGTGTGCCGTGATTGCCGTCGGTGCCGACGCCATCGCTGCCGCATCGTAAAAGTCCTGGTTAGTTTTATCCGACGTCATCGTAATTCCTCATAGTCGTCGTAACTAGAAATGTCGTCGTAAACGTCGTCGTTGTCCGTACTGTAGGATCTTCGAAAATCAATCGGCGTGCGTCGTGGTCATGCGTGCGTTTTAGTCGTTCGGCCTTCCATATAACTCCACTTATTTTCACCGCGATCCCCGACGAGCCCCCAAGTTTGTGGGATTGTATGGTGAAATAATAGAATCACCTAGTTAAAAAGTTATATATTTTTCGAATGAATAAAGAAAACTTGAAAAGAAAAACTTATACTATTACTGCTAACACGTCTCATCTCGTCTATAGTTCCCTGCACGTCCCGCCATCTTACTCTTTTCTTTCTCTCCTTTTCACTCTTATACACCTTTCACTCGCACATCTGCATACGTTCCCTTTTACTCAAAATTCATTCCACAATAATTATACTTAATTATTATATTTTTAAACTTAGTATTTATTATTTATATTAACTGGAGACCTGGATATGTGTGTATACCTATTACTTACGTATTTAAGTAACAACCGGCACAACCGCGTGTATGACCAAATGTATGAACGTAAACGCGGCAAAAGGAGTATGTAAGGATCGTAGCAGGTGGCGTTCTGTAGTTTCTTCCTAGCCCCATAGGAAAAAGGCGTGAGTTTATGTATGTGTATGTGTATGTTAAGTAACTTAAAAAAGCTAAGTTCAACAAACACTAAGAACACTTCAAGTTCAAAGTAAACATAATTTTTAGTATTTTTGTTTCCCTATTAACCATTTCATTATGTTTTTGTACAATTTTATAGATTTTAGCCTACCTATATAATCCATTTAATCCGTTTGATCTTTGTTATAAAATAGTCTGGTCTCCTGTTTGTTTTTATAGAGGTTACATATAAGCTTCAATCCTCTTTCCGATTTTGGAAACGAATACTTAAGCTATGGCCTCAATAAGAAGTTATACATAATATTGTAATGTTATACGATAATTAATAAACTGACTGTTAAATAATAATAAACTGTTGTGACGGAAGTGGGTTACGTGGTCTGTTTAAATGAAACTACATACCTTAGAATAATAACGCATAGAAGCCGCGTGTAGAACAAAACACGGGCGATATCGTGTGTCCACTTAATTTTCTTTGTGTGCGTGAGCCGAATGTGTCTACGTTCCTCAAATGCACACAAATACAGCTTTCAGTGATACCATTACCAGGCCGTTACCCACAAAAAAATGGGAAAACGCACTAGTATGTTGCTGGATCAAATAAAGATAAGTATTTATTATCAGGAACTGGATAAGACGAAGATGATTTCGCATTTAATAAGACATATTTTTACGGAAGGTAAAATTCAATTTATTTAAAATAAAAGGAAATAAATAAACCATTAATCACATGAAGAATGGGATATCGTTCAATGCGTTTAGAATGTTTGATGTGTGATGTGTTATAATAATATTATGGGCATGTATTAATCGCTGACATGTAAAAAAAGTATGTATGAGAAAATTACAAAAATCAAAAACCTGTTATTTATTTATTTATTTATTTATTTAAGGATTACCAACGAGATACATTACAATTATCTTTTACAATAATAAAATCTTGTCTATTAAACCTTATCGTGTAATGCAAACTCAATTACACGTAACCACAGCTCACACATTATCGAGTACACATGCTCTGAATACATAATTAAAATCAAGAATACATAAAAAAAAACAATATTCATGCTATTATAAAAAATGTACATGCTAATAAAAAAAAGTTTTAATTTACAATAATACAATACAGTAACCAAGCATTAATTTGATTTTCATTATTATGTCCGAATTAATTAATAAAAAATAATTAAACAAAAAAAAAATGGAATAACAGAGAATAGTTTAAAATAGAATTGTAAGTGATTGAGTTTAATATAATAAAAAAATAAAATTGTTAATTTATTGTTAAATTATTTAAATATTGGAATGATAAGTCAAATGTCCTCTAACCGAAAGTGCCTATATAATTTCTTTTTAAAAGTGTTAAGACTGTCATGATTGATATCAATCTCAGCTATGCGGCATAGAGCATTGTACAACTTGGTAGCCCTCGTTAAGGGAGAGTTGTCACTTAAGTTGGTTTTGTGCAAAGATTGTCTGAACAGATTATAGGTATGTGACCGTGGTAACCTTCCAGGCACATTACTATATATTTTGGATAGTAGGTCAGTATTTAGTTTAGATGTCACCAATTTGTAAAGGAAACAAAGATCGAATACTTTTCTAAGATTAGTGAGGCTTTGGAGTTTAACCTTTTAACCGCCTACGTCGGATTAATCCGACAAATATTTTCTGGCCCATTTCGCCAGAGTCGTATATTTCCGACCAAAATATCACTGCTCGTTTAATCAGCTTTTTTTATTTAATTACGCTGTATTCTATCAAAATTATGTTTATATTAGGTAAATAGTTAACTAAGTAATCATTTACAGTTTAATACACTTTAGTCTCTTAATTAGAAGTCCTAAAAATAAAGTCCAAAGTTAGATGAATTACTAACATTATTTTTAGAAAATTGTATTGATGTGCAACGCCCATGACGACAAAATCCGACATGAGGGACGGGACATATGCCAAGATTTACTGATACAAAAATAAACATAAATCAAAATATTTCTCTTTATACTGACTAATTAACTTTAAAACAAATACAGCAATTGTTAATAAAACATGTTTTTACAAATATTTGTGAGTATTTCATTTAATTCCTTTGAAATTAAGTAAACTTACTTGTGAAATGTCAGCAACTGAGTTGATGGTTCCCATCCCTAGCCTACATCTTCCGAAACTTACTTTGTTAGTACGCCCAGCGCCACGGTCTGATAAAGACGACCGCTTCGTACGTCATAAACGAGTGCCGACTTCTGGAATTTTCCATCAGTGTTGTGTGTTTCTATCAGTTTTACGTTCGTGTGTCGATAAATGTGTATTGAAATTTATCATGACCACTCATTAAATATTTATTTTTAAAGACTTTTGTTTGTATTTCATAAAACCAGTGAATAAAACTAAATTGTGATTTCAGACTGTTGTATTATTTATTATACTCAAGTTTCTATAATAAATAAGTACCTACATATTTACTTTCCATTTCGAAAAAAGACGGCATTAAATACATTAAATACAGTGAAAAATTCTGCCGTTTAGATACCTACGGTAAAAAACGTTGACTGAAGTAGTTGAGAAACACGGGAGTAGACAAAAATAGAAGGAAGAAAACCAGGAGTTGTTTTTGTTTCTTTGGTACTTATTTACACTGGTATTTCTTACTAGTGGATAATGTTAAATAAAACAAATATCAAAATATTTACTCAGTTGTTATTTATATAAAACGAAATATCGACATCGAAAAATTGTAGGTATTGCACATCCCTCTTTGTTGTAGGTATTTATTTTTCGATTCAATGTGTCGGGCGCTGGGGGCACGACAACTGACATAAAGTCGGGCGGTTAAAAGGTTAAAGTGGTGAACACGATCTTTATAAGATTTTAATTGTTTCGAGGTTTTGTTTTGTGAGGATAGATGATACAAGAACCTCCTTTGGACTCGCTCAATACGTTGCTTATGAACGTTATAACGGGGAGACCATACCTGTGAACAGTATTCCAGATTACTACGAACCAACGTCTCATATAGGATAATTTTGGTCTTAGAGTTGTTGAATGGCTTTGAGGTCCTTAATACAAAACCGAGCATTTTGTTTGCGTTTGATATCATCTTATCTATATGGTCGCTGTAGGTCAATTTGCTATCCATCAAGATTCCCAAATCCCAGACAGTATTTAACTTCGTTGAGAGTCTTGCCCGAAATAGAGTATTTTGTAATAATAATATTTTTGTTGCGACAAAATTTTATATGCAAACATTTTTGTAAATTTAAGCTCATCCTATTTTCTTTGCACCACTCAACTAATCTATCCAAGTCAGCTTGTAGCAATTGTTGTTCGTCTATAGATTTTATGGGAAGGGTTAACTTGAGATCATCTGCAAATAAATAAGATTCTGCGTGATAGAAGCAGTGGATGATGGTATTAATAAAGATATTGAAAAGCAAATGTCCTAAGTGGGAGCCTTGTGGTACCCCAGACGTCACACAAAAATACTCAGATCGGACTCCATTCAAAACAACAAATGATAAACGATCATTAAGGTATGATTGAAACCATTACAATAGTGGACCGTAGATTCCGCAGCTCTCGAGTCTCTGTATTAAAAGTTGGTGGTCTACTTTGTCGAACGCTTTACTAAAATCAGTGTAAACTGCGTCAACCTGAATCCATCGGTCCACAAACTCTATGACATTTTCTGAAAAAGCTACCAGATTTGTGTGAGTTGATCTGCCTTGAAAGAAACCATGTTGATTACCTATTATGTGATTTTTCAAGTGGCTGTACAAATAAGGATACAATAATAGCTCGAAAACTTTAGGGATAATAGAAATAATTGATATAGGTCTATAATTTTTTATATCATTTCTGCGACCATTTTTAAAAATAGGGACTAGTTTAGTTTTCTTCCACGCGGATGGGAAACAACATGTTTCAAGTGAGCGGTTAAAAAGAAAGGTTAAAGGCGCAGAGAATGACTTCGCGCACTTAGCGAGGAGAATTGGGAGAAGCTCGTCAGGACCTGGTCCTTTGCGTACGTCCAGACATTTTAGTTTGCTAGCGACCATATCCTCTGTAAGCAATATGTGACTTAATACATTCAGGCTTCCACAACTTAATAAACTATTTGATGTATTTGTTAGCTGTGTGGTGTCGTTCTGATTATACACCGATGAAAAGTTCTTTGCGTATAGTTGACAGATATCGGTACTGCTCTCAGCTACTTCATTGTTTAAGTTCATTTTTTCCGGGATTGTACTTTTATTTTTACGCTTATGTTTAATATATGTCCAAAAGTATTTAGAATTAGTTTTTATTCTAGCTTCAATTTTTTTTATATATGCAATGTAAAATGATTTGTTTAACCTTTTAACCGCCTACGTCGGATTAATCCGACAAATATTTTCTGGCCCATTTCGCCAGAGTCGTATATTTCCGACCAAAATATCACTGCTCGTTTAATCAGCTTTTTTTATTTAATTACGCTGTATTCTATCAAAATTATGTTTATATTAGGTAAATAGTTAACTAAGTAATCATTTACAGTTTAATACACTTTAGTCTCTTAATTAGAAGTCCTAAAAATAAAGTCCAAAGTTAGATGAATTACTAACATTATTTTTAGAAAATTGTATTGATGTGCAACGCCCATGACGACAAAATCCGACATGAGGGACGGGACATATGCCAAGATTTACTGATACAAAAATAAACATAAATCAAAATATTTCTCTTTATACTGACTAATTAACTTTAAAACAAATACAGCAATTGTTAATAAAACATGTTTTTACAAATATTTGTGAGTATTTCATTTAATTCCTTTGAAATTAAGTAAACTTACTTGTGAAATGTCAGCAACTGAGTTGATGGTTCCCATCCCTAGCCTACATCTTCCGAAACTTACTTTGTTAGTACGCCCAGCGCCACGGTCTGATAAAGACGACCGCTTCGTACGTCATAAACGAGTGCCGACTTCTGGAATTTTCCATCAGTGTTGTGTGTTTCTATCAGTTTCACGTTCGTGTGTCGATAAATGTGTATTGAAATTTATCATGACCACTCATTAAATATTTATTTTTAAAGACTTTTGTTTGTATTTCATAAAACCAGTGAATAAAACTAAATTGTGATTTCAGACTGTTGTATTATTTATTATACTCAAGTTTCTATAATAAATAAGTACCTGCATATTTAATTTCCATTTCGAAAAAAGACGGCATTAAACACATTAAATACAGTGAAAAATTCTGCCGTTTAGATACCTACGGTAAAAAACGTTGACTGAAGTAGTTGAGAAACACGGGAGTAGACAAAAATAGAAGGAAGAAAACCAGGAGTTGTTTTTGTTTCTTTGGTACTTATTTACACTGGTATTTCTTACTAGTGGATAATGTTAAATAAAACAAATATCAAAATATTTACTCAGTTGTTATTTATATAAAACGAAATATCGACATCGAAAAATTGTAGGTATTGCACATCCCTCTTTGTTGTAGGTATTTGTTTTTCGATTCAATGTGTCGGGCGCTGGGGGCACGACAACTGACATAAAGTCGGGCGGTTAAAAGGTTAATAACCGGCACCTCTCTTTCAGTAATGCTAAACTAATCTTATCAATAGCGTTGTTGTATTTTTTTACCCTTATTCTAAGGTTGTATGTTTGCTTCAGTAATTTAGTGTGATCTTTCGTAAACCACGGTGGTTGTTTATTGTTCTTTACTTTATATGAAAAAGGAACGTTGTTGTTAATAGCACCCATTACCCTTTCGTAAAATATTTCAACCATTTCATCTATGGTCCCACAGTTTTGTAACGTTGTAGTCCAGTTTATAGAGTCAAGATGTTGTGTTATAGCTTGATAATCAGCCTTGTGATAGTTACGGTTGGGTAACATTCTGCAGTTCAGAGTTCTTTCTCGACGTATATCTAAATAGATCAGTAGAGGAGGATGATGTGAGTCTACTTTAGATAGGGGATCAGTGCATTCGTTCACCTTAACATTAGTTACATCAGCCAAAACCAGATCTAAGACCTTTGATTTATCATTCCTGACATTATTAAACTGTTCTAAACCATGCAACGCAACGAACTCAGTAAAAAGGTGGTTAGTTAAACAATTAGTGGTCTCAGGGACTAGGCAGCTACTATTATCGCTGTTGAGCCAATTGATGTTAGTCAGATTAAAGTCACCTGCTATGAAAGTATTGCCCTCTGTACTTATGACTTTGCCCGCATTCTCAAGGTAATGCTCCCAAACATCAACCCTAACTGGGGAGGGAATATAGACCGCGCAAAAGCAAATACTAATTGCATTGTGTTTGGTTTTAACTTGAACTTTAACCCATAGATCTTCACACAAACTGTTATAAGACGCCACTTCAATAGAATTATGTCTTTTTAAAATAGCGATCAATACCCCACCTCCAGTCCTCTTCCTACAAAGCTCGTTAAGTTCACGGTCTCTTCTGTATACAATGTAACGGTCATCGAATAATTCTGTACTGGAGATATCATCACTAAGCCAAGTTTCCGTAAGAATTATAACATCGAAATTATTAATTAATATGTTGTGATACAAATCATGCGTTTTTGTCTATAGACCTCTAGTATTTTGGTAATAAATTTGGAATTCTGCGAATTATAAATTATTTGTTCATTATACATTTAAAAAAAAAAAACATTGGTAAAACAAATTAAACTATTTCAACTAGAGAGTCCATGTCTTTTATAAGCAGGCGTTCAGAAGTTTCGTTTTTCTTTGCAAAAATGCGACCATTTCGCACCCATACAAACTTGTAGTTCTTCTCCTTGGCTGCCATCCTCGTAGCATGGTGTAAAGATCTATTTTGTGGTGCTAAGTGCTCAGCTACATAGACTGGCTTTTTATCGCCCCCTATGCCCAGGTGGGCAGTGTTAAGTTTATCCGTCTTATTGGCTTTATTAAATTTAATCACGGCAGCTAGTATTTCATCGCGTACTGCAGGAGAAGTAAGTTTAACAATTACAGATCTAGGTCGCGTTCCTTCTGGGTTTTGTTTAGCAATCCTAGTAGATATAACAATATCATTTTCTTTTAAAGGGCATGATACTACTTTACATAACTGCACTATCGTGACATTAAGATTTTCAGACTTGTACTCAGGCACAGATATAATTTCTATGTTACAAGATCTGGCATGTTGTTCCATCTGAGTTAATCTAAAAGTTAGGTCTTTAATTAAAGGTTTCATGCTGTTATTCTCTTTTTGTAGATGATCTATTTGCCTTGACCTTTCTTCAAAAATTAAGTTCATATCATCATATTGCTTGCTAGTAAACTCCAGCGACTCTTTCATCTGACTTAGTTCCGAGCTGATATCCTTTAGTTCGGCTCTAATGCTCTCCTGCACAATATTTCTGATATCGGTAGTTAGGAGGCTACGCAATTCTGTGCGTATGATGTCTCGAATCAATTCTGGTGTAATAATAGACTGATTTGCTTCATCGTTGAACTTATCAGGTGATGGTTCAGTCGAGCTGTTCTTACTAGCTGTTCTAGGGCGTTTATGACGCGTAGTTACGTGAGTCACTGTTGTTAGATCCATGTTACTGGATAGATCTTTCGACTTGTCAGCAGGTGGCGGTGTACGCTGCATACTTTATTAAATCTCAATTAAACTTACAAAAAGAATTTCAGTTGTTGAGATCCGAACTCGGAACACCATGCACGCCAGTCTTGGAGAACATTAACGTACTGTCTGGTATTTGGAAATGCTGACTAAATAAGCTGTTATCTGCGTATCAACGTTAAGAATGTGAACGGTTTACCAGTTGATGATATTTATTTATTTTTTCATCTACCTACGCCACTATTTATTGAACCATTCTTTTTTTCTTTTTCGTTATAATCTAGTTTAATGTAACACTTATGAGATCAAAAATGTTTAAAATAAGCTCACTGTTCAATGGTGATGAAAACCGACGTCATAGGCACTATTTCGCTGCACTTGTTTCAGCTTGTGTCACTATTTAACGATTGTCACTGTTTATGTTTTGAACTTATTCACTTCGCGTTTTTAACGTTGGATAACACTTGTGCTTATGGTGTCTGTTGAAATTAAACTGATAAACGTTTTATGCAGACAAATAAACAATTAAAAATAAAATAAACTTCAAATATTCGTGGAGCCAATGTTTACTCGGTGAGCGCCATCTATCATAATCGTTATTCAATAATATTGTAATCTTTATTTTACCACTCTTGGAACCAACAGTTTATGCTTATCATTTAAAAACCTTGCAGTTGCAACTGCTTCCTAAAGAGTTTCCGCTTTGACTCAACGTCTCTTATAGTATTTACTCTTTTTGACATATAACAAAAATTACCTAAAGCTAAGTTAGTTTCTCGAAACTGGCAAAATGTGATATCGTATTCAATAGCATAGGTACATAAAAAACAATGATTTTCGGTAAACAAAAATTAGAACAAAATTGAAAGCAATGTGGGTATTTTTTTCCTCACAAATAGCAACACTGTATTGTGATAAGTTAGGTCATTAGAATTTTTGTTTGATGATGGATTTACGTAAATATTGTGTACATAATGTAAGTACTTACTTGTGAAATGTAATTTGATCACATTTTTTTTTGTTTTCCTGAAGTGCTATGACATCCTTTCACGCTACAAGGGTGAATATTTCAGAGAGCCAAAATTTATGTCTCGCTATAATACTCATCAATACTAAAGAAATTCAAAGTCAAACATTTTTATTCCATTACTTAAATAAATGATAAAGATGCTATCGCAGCCATTTTAAGCTTTAAATCACACAAAAAAAAGATATTCAAATATTACTTTAAAAATCGACAATATTTGGCGTGTCGCCTGGGTATATTTTCCAACATTTCGTGACATAAACAATTCAGTGTATTGAATGTGATACAGTGTGTGAATAAATATTAAACTTAGATAAATAAAGAACGTTTTTCAATACAATAATGTTAGAAAACTTTATTAGAAGTTACTCTAAAATATAGCCA
This sequence comes from Griposia aprilina, assembly GCA_916610205.1. NCBI lineage: Eukaryota > Metazoa > Arthropoda > Insecta > Lepidoptera > Noctuidae > Griposia > Griposia aprilina. The sequence continues at coordinate 3,285,687 of OU744285.1, read as the reverse complement.
AACAATGTTCAAAAACTAAGCGTCATTATCGGCAACAATGTTGAATGTAATTTTTTTACGTATAACGAAACGTGAACGAAGAGTCAAATGACATTTAAGCGACGCTTCACCCCGCGCCTCAGTCGGCCGACACGCTTTGGAGTGTAAGGACGTCGCGCGATTTGAGCAGTAAGTATTTCATTTTGATTCTCCAAAATTTGTCATCACAATCGTCATTCTTATTTGTGACTGTATCTCAATTATTTCTTCATAATGAAGTGTTTTTATGTAACAAAGTTGAAGTATGCGTGAAACTCTTACTGCATGTGGCACTCTCTCCGACGAATATACCTAATTATTTTGTAAAATGGTGAACTTTCTAGAACTCGTCATTATTGGCAACATCATTTGCAGCAACGTCGCATGAGACGACAATGACACGTGTTGCTAACAATGATATTGTCTTGAGTCAGCAATGACGGTTGTTACAGATAATGATTTTAGTATTCGACCTAATAGTTAAATATCATGTTTTTGTTGGTTTCCGTTAATTTCGGCATAAAGCTTGGTACAATAACATATTTTTTGGCAATTTCGGAAAAATACACTTTTTCTTTTATTTTTTAACAAATTTATATTGAAGCGTTATTTTATTTATTTTATCTGTCTGCATGGCTATTGTTTGTTTCGAGGTTTTTGTTTGCATAACGTTTATTTGAAATTTATTGTCATTTTAGCCGAAAAATGAAGCTAAAAATATAATTCTTAAAAACGGCACAACGAAAAAGCAAGTAATTTCGGAGAAAAAGACTGAAACAAGCCGTTTTACGGAAGCTGTTGCAAAGCTGGAGCATGATTTAATAATATTTCTTCAGCACATTTACAAAATTGTTGGCCAATACAAAACTATCAAAAATCTAAAAGAAAACCTGAACATTCAAGAATGTCTGATTCATGTAGACTTCTCCGAAAATTACGCTTTGAAATATGCCGAAGAAGTACAGTCTTTTCACTTCGGTGGCAGCAGACAACAGGTTTCGTTACACACTGCTGTTGCATATGCCCATAATTTTGATACTGGAACTGTAACCCCTACATCAATATGTACAATAAGTGATTGTTTAACGCACAACGCTCCATCGATATGGGCTCATCTGGTGCCTTTAATAGAAGAAGTAATGAGATTGAACCCCTTAATTGACACAATCCATTTTTTGTCGGACTCACCATCATCGCAATATAGAAATAAGACCATGTTCTACATAATCACCCAAATTTATAACGATTTCTCGGAGTTAAATAAAATCACGTGGAACTACTCTGAGGCCGGCCACGGCAAGGGTCCCCCAGATGGTGTTGGAGCTACATTAAAAAGAACAGCGGATCAAATGGTTCTCTACGGTGAAGATATGGGTACATTCGATCAATTCTATAATCTGATTAAGGGACGCGTCGAAAACGAACAGCTCAATATTATTGTTAAAAAAATTGAAGAACAAGATATAATACAAAAAAGTAACTTGATTCCCAATAACATCAAACCCTTTAAGGGCACATTTTCCGTGCACCAGGTGTTGTGGGAGAAATCAACAAAAAAGTTAACCATGAGAACAATGAGTTGCTTTGAATGCTCCGCTTCACAAATCTGTGTTCACGGACATCATCTTGGGCACCATGCCAATTTCAATGCTGCGCCAAAAAATGTAGAAAAAGCTGAAACTCTATTTCAATCAGAACCTTCGACCTCAAGGGTTATGAACAAAAACGTGGTTATATTGTCGGATATTTCACTGAATGTGCTTAACACGCAGAAATCTCCACCGACAGATAAGACGTCCACAAAAAAACATATAAAATAACAAAATCAAATAATAACCCGAAAAAAATTAAACAACAATGAAGGAAAATTAAGTCTTGTAATTGTTATCATAATCAATAATAGTGTAAGTTTTGATGATTGAATTGTAGCAGGCAGGGCATTGTAGGAGAGGGACATTTCTGAGCAAAATTGGTTTAATTCTTTTGTTAATCATTGCCTTCTTATAAAACTGTTATTAGAATATCGTTTTTAAGATTCAATTGTTTTGTGGTTATCGTTGTTAAATAAGGAGCTTATTATATAAAATTATTTTAGTTACCTTTTGCTTTAGAAGCTGTTTTTGCCAAATGTTAATTTAAATGTTTTGTAAAAAAAATATTATTGTTAAGATTCTAATAAGGGTTTATCAGAGGATAAAAGTCTGATTAGTTTAGAGACCGTTGAAGTCTTTTAGGAGATTAAATAGCATTTTTAGATACAATCAGGGTTTAGTTTAGTGGCTTCAAACGTATTTAAGTATAATTTATGGTCTCTCTAAGTCTGTTTTTTTTTAATGTTTATGTATAGCGTAAGTCAAGCGTTTTTTATTTCATTAAAATATTTTATCGTCAGAATATCCAATCAGGACACCAAAGAATCAATATTATTAAGAGGATTTAAATTTGTTTGTATATTAAATTTGTATGTATAATACTGTATTTTATTTTCCTTGTTCATATCATAACAAATTAATACCTAAAATAGTATAGTAGTCACATGTAAATTCATCTCCATATTAATAATACGTATTCAGATCATTGTCGGCAACATTGCGTCATTATTTTTTACATTAACGTCATTATTCTCACAATGTGACATTATCAGCAACAACGTTTTTTAATGATTTTGAAAAATATCCAAAATTAATGGTCTGCTTGGGGTGCCTTCATTACAACATACTATATATTTGATATATCTGTACATCTGGCCTTAAATAGAAGCTCTGCCACGAGGTTTAGAAAATCTTAATTATTTTTGTCAAGAATATTGTTTTGAAGAGATCCGCCCACAAACTCATTTTAATTTATTTACTCGCGAGCTGTGTTCGACGGAACGTGACCTTGAGTACTCACAGTTCGCCGAGAGATTTAAGCCAATATTGGCTTAGTTTTAGTTGCCTCACTTTTTGCACTCGTACTAGGTTTCTATGCGTTATTATTTTAAGCCACGTACCTTGTCAGCATATAATACGTACATTAAAAAAAATAAGAAATATGGGGTAGGTAAGTTTATGGTCACAAGATTCCCTAACTTCCCTTGGGAGTGGCGCAGTACTCTCCTGGCTCAGCCTGGTGTGATGCGGCCGCACTGGTGTGGCGCGCTGAAGACGCCAGGAAAGGTGACGGTCGGCAGTTGGTCTTGCCAGACCCTGGAGCGAGCTCGACGCGGCCACGCGGGTAAATAGGTACCTGCCGCGGAGCTCGTTCGTGCGCTGATTTGCCGGATGGTGGAGGCCCGGAACTTTGGACCCTGGAATTAACGTCCAGCGTGTCACAAGATGGACAAAAAGTCATCTCCGCTGATTGAGACACCAAGGCATAAGCAAAGCGAGATGTACTATGCGCTAATGAAGGTGATGTGTGGTTGTCACAATCAGTACGGAGTTTACAAAATGTGAGTGAGAAGTACATGATGACTTGCACATTTTTTGAGGTATGGAACATTCCATAAAAATGCACCGCGATAATGGCAAATAGGTTGCTTAGCAAATAATTTAGCAGAAGGCATACTAATTAAACAGAAAAGAGGTTGTAAGCAAAACGGTAACGCCATATGATGTCCTAGATAAGTAGGTAGGTACACAAAATATAAAAGCGACATTGTTCAACACTTACCCAGTATGGGGATTAAACTGATTTTAATAGACTCATAGTAGTATTAAAAAAACAAACGGCGACCACCGTGGCTGTTCCGGAGGGCACACGTATGAAGGTCGCACCGCTGAGAATGAGCGACGCGAACGCGTGCCCCCGAAGGCAGCATATGACGGTCTGACGACTCGGCGCGCACTAATGACGGCCTGCCAGGTCTGCCGGGGCAGTGACGGCGAGAGGGAACAAGGGACCGCTATGCGAACGAGATCTCCTGAGGCGACCCCAAGGTCACGCGCATTACGTTGAATAAAGGTGTTGGCAATTTGGTTTTATTAAAGTAAACAAAATGCTTCAAAGAAGCCTATTTTAATGATAAAATAGTTATATATGTAATTTATAATTATTTAAAAGTAAACGGAACTTTACAACGTTACACTGTAAGAAATAATCCTCTTTTTAGTAGTGCCTTCTTGTGGTCCTCTTGGATCCTCCTGAAGATCATTTCGTCTATGATATAGTAACCATAGAGAAGTGGATTGATGCATGCATTTATGCCGACATGATGAATAATGACTGTTGGTCGAGCATGTACCTGTTGAATAAGAACTGGTTAATTTTCTTGCAAGTTTCAAATATATTAAGAATACTAGCTTCTGCCCGCGGCTTTGCCCGCATGGAGGTCGGAAATGACTCCACGGGGACGTGCTACTGGGATAAAAAGTATCCTATGTCCGTAACCTACTACGTATTGTATTGCAGCATGGGGTGGGGCTGAGAAGTGCTTAATGCTCCGTCTGGACCGGGCACAGAGGGCAGTATTAAATCATGACTCACAAACCTGTCCGATTTCCAACTGCTGAACTGTACGCTCTGTGCGAGTTACCAACAGTCAGACACACGTTTCTTCTTGTGGTAGTGCTGCGTAAACACTTAGACCATTAAACAAAACTGCGATTGTTTTTGTTTTTTGTCCATAATATAAAAATGTTAGTTTTTGGCCTCTCAAAGAGTTATATCTCAGATTGTTTATGTAAATGTTATAATAATTATAGTTTCGATATATAAACAATAGTGTAACCTTCCTAAAAGTACCTTCAATTTGCCCAACATTTGCATATTTCGATGTATTTCAAAACAAATTGTACCATGTACTTAATGAAAATAAACAATGAGAAAAGTTTAAAATAAGGAAGCAAAACAGGGTCCTTGTAACGGTTAAGATTAATAAACCAACCTTAGTAAACAAAGAATCTTGAATATTTTTAGTCATTGGAAAGTCAGAATAAGACTTAAATAGTAATTAGCAAACAACCTGAACAAACCCGTAAGTGCTTCCTTAATAACTCTGTGTACTTGTAAACTATCCTATATTGTGTTATTTCGCCACAAAACACCCGTATCCACCCAGACTTCAGGATATAGTCACAATAGGAAAATACCCGCAACCTGTCCCGTCGAGTCAAGTCCCTTAAACTGCCCCAAAATTCATTCCTCTCCGAAGGGGAGCTTCCCATATCGGGTGCATTAACGCACAAAATAAAGATAGGGTTTAGGCCCACTTTTGTTCTTACCCATAGAATCCTGGGACTCATACAAACATAATCTTTCACACATTTCATCATCCGCTTGGAGAGGACCATCCCCACACCCTGACAGGCCCTATGTGTCTCTTGAACTCCGGACCAGATAGCGGTCAGAGAAACGTGTTTAGATATGTCCACTCCCTTTCTTTTTGTCTCATTCACACAGCACATCTATCCTTTTATCCTTCACCATCTCACACACCTCATCCATCTTATCTTTTATACCTCCCTGCACATTGAGCGTTGCACTTTCATGGAGTGTTAGTATAAGTTTTCAGTAAACAAGTGACATTCACATATTCTAACAAACTAAATAAAAAGTTAATCTGGCCTTACTTGTTGTGGTGCCCTCCACTCGCTGATAACATTTCTTATATGTGTTTCTCTCTCCGAGTTTGTGTTGAGCATATGAGATCTGATACGCCATATAGAACTTCTGCAATTAACACATAATTGTCTTCGATGACCGCTTGATGTGCTTGGTACATTTTGCTGTTCAGGTAACTTATTCACTGCTAATGTCCAGCATGAGTGACAGACCAAGCTATGAACTGTAACCTGTAAATGGGATATCATATTTATTCAGTTTATATAGACAAACGACAAGACAGAAACCAAACTAAACACTCGATAGAAAAAGTTACTTACGACTTGAGGAGCAGTCCATTGCCGGATTATTGAAAATACTTCAATAAGCTGCAACGTGTGCCTTCTGCGATGTCTTAAATCAACGCCACAATTAACACATCGCATTAGTTCCTCATTCTCACTCGAAGTACGTGTAGCAGAGGAGTCCAAGTTCATGCCGTGGTGGTCATTCAAAGGCGGTTCGAGGTCCATAATAGCACCAGGTTCAAAGTGAGGTGCAGATTCAGTGTCCGAGGGTAGAGCCGGGTCATCATGAGGAGCGGTATCGGAGTCCATGATAAGAAAAATAAACGTTCGAAGCAGCGAGTAAATAAAATAACATCCACAGCGCACGAAAGCAAAGTGAATACCACAGAGCATGTAACTTTACCTAGTTTTTTCATTGATGTCAGAACCACAGAGTACATTATAAATAGGGAGATAGAGACGTCACTCAAATATTTCAAGGCGCTCGCGCCCTCTAGCAACAAATAAAAACAACTCTCCATGAAGCAATATATAGGTACATATAGCTACTAGCTATACGTATGCATATAATGCTATAATAGTTTCAAATCTGCAGTATGCCTTGTCCTATTTCCTTCCATTTTAGTTAAATAGTAGTTTTTAACCAAAAATAAAACACAAAATCCAATGTCAAATACCTACTTTATTTCTTCTTCAATTTTTTTTTACAATATTTGAAGGCTAACTCTTGAGTTTTTGCAGATCAGCACACAACACTTGCTCGCGTTCATATTTTTATACAACACAATATCGTTGCGTTTCACAAACAAGTACACAGTCCAGATTTTCGTGCAGGGGTGGTTCCGATAAAGCGAAGTTGTTGGTTCCCGGTATCCAATACCTTTCCAGTTCAATGGATAGAAGCAGAATCCTAAATGTCCATACAAGCAAAGTCGTCAAGAATAATCCAGAAATTAATCGAACCGTATCCATAAATTCTATTCGGAATAAAAAAAAATTACAACATATTTTGACAATTACGCGAGTTGCGTTCCTTTTTTTCCATTTAAACTTTAAACAGTTTCAAAAATGTATGTTGCGTTATTAGATGATTTTATCCAATTAAACAAACGTTGTATGTTAGCTCAATAAATTTAAAAGGTGTTTCAACTCCTTAAATATATATATTGTAAAAAAAAAACTTGTTATTTTAAGGTAAATCTGATTAAATTGGAACATATTGTGTTTAAACCTATTTATACATAGTATATCTATGTAGTCTGTGGTTTAGACGAAACCCATGAACATTTTGAGAACAGCGCCATCTACCAATAAGAATATTCATCTTTGATATTACTCTACTACTCGTAGTAAATTAAACGTAACAGCAAAAAAACGTAAAAAAAAATGAATTTCGCGGGCTACCTTGGCGTATCCCCATTAAAAGGCATGGCATGGTCGGCGTTATCGCAAGATGGCGCATGTCATGACGTCATCTATGACGATTCACGGGACAACGTTATCGCGCTCACGCTAATTCGGAACAGGTGTAACTACTGAGTGAATTACACTGTAATCGATATGAGTGTCTAAGACTCAAATGCAATTAGGGATCCGCAAAAATTCAAAAGTACCTACTTGATACCGGTATCGCAGAAGAAAGTATCGATACCGATAAAAGTATCGAACCAAAAGTATCGATACAACTCAGTATTGAGTACTTTTTTGATCACCTTAGAAATTGTTTATTATAGCAAAAATACAGTAATAAACAAGTACATACTTAAGTACTCAGTATCAATTACTTTTTTGATTACCTTAGAAATTTTATATTATCGCAAAAAAACAGTAATAAACAAGTACATACTTAAGTAATTATTTATTTATTTAAAAAAATACAAAATTATTTTTATATTATGTTCAATGAAATTGCGTTTGCTGTCGGACTGCAGCACTGCAGAGAAAAATATCGGTAGGTACTTGTAAAATTAAAGTTAAGTATTAAAATTCAGTCATTTTTTTAAACCGCAATCTTCTTCGATGCAGTCAGACATAAAAAGTAATTTGTCTATACGTGAGCCAGTGAACCGGTTCCGCGCCGCTGTCACCGTCGCCCCACCTTTCGAAAAAACCTTTCAGATGGGACTGAAGTGCCCGGTATCATTTAATACCTAGTTGCCAAACCATATAATTTTGGAAAAACTGCTTATTTTGGAAAAACGGCTTACATCTCCACCTAATGTTTAATTGGAGTAGCAAAAGTATCGAGTATGTGAAAAAGTATCGATACCTAGTAAAGTATCGGAACTAAAGTATCGAGTACAAAAATACTAGGTATTGAAGAGACAGTATCGATACTACTCATGTATCGATACTTTTTGCGGATCCCTAAATGCAATGCAATTCGGAACGCACCAATAGGAATGTTACTAGATGTCAAATTCAGGCGGTTTTTTTTCCAAGTTTGTTTGTGACTTTTCCATGAAAATTTTTGGTTTTTTGTTTTGTGGCTGGTCGAATAAAGTTTTTTTTTATTTTTTTATTTTAGATGGGTTTGCTCTTGACTCTAGTCCACGGTGCTGTAGCTTAAAACAAAAGTATGGGATATATTTAAGGAGTTGAAACACCTTTTAAATTTATTGAGCTAACATACAACGTTTGTTTAAATGGATAAAATCATCTAATAAGGCAACATAAATTTTTGAAACTGTTTAAAGTTTAAATGGGAAAAAAGGAACGCAACTCGCGTAATTGTCAAAATATGTTGTAATTTTTTTTATTCCGAATAGAATTTATGGATACGGTTCGATTAATTTCTGGATTATTCTTGACGACTTTGCTTGTATGGACATTTAGGATTCTGCTTCTATCCATTGACCTCAGTATGCCCACCTTAGGGTATTTTCCCCTAGATTTAGAGGATTTTTGTATTATGTTCTCTTTCGCGTTAATAGATTTGTGTATGCGGAAGGGAGATGTCGTATACGAATAATAATAATAATAATAATCCATCATCACTGACAGGACTATTGTTGCCAATAAGCCTGATATAGTGGTGGTGGATCGAATAGAGCGGCGCGCAGTGATCATCGACATCACGATTCCGCATGACGGGAACCTCGTGAAAGCCGAGAAAGATAAACAAATCAAGTATCTTGACTTGGCTCGCGAGGTTGTCGACATGTGGGACGTGGACTCAGCGATCATTGTGCCGATAGTCGTAACAGCCAATGGCTTAATAGCCAAGAGCCTCGACCAACACCTGAGGAGGCTCTCGTTGGGCAGCTGGATCAAGGGCTTGATTCAGAAGGCGGTACTTCTGGACACGGCTCGCATTGTCAGGAGGTTCCTCTCTCTGGAGCCCTGACCGCCGGTAGCTTGGACCCTGTTCCCGATACCGATGGGCTACTATTTTTTATATTTTTAAATGTTTTTATATGTTATATATTCTAATGTTTAAAAATATAATTTATATGTATATAATGAAATAAAGGAAATAATAATAATTATTATTATTTTATTTTCAGGCAACTGAGGCCTATAGATAAAATACACAAATTACAAAATAATACATAATAAAACTACTATAATGCTACGGGTACGGACGTAGATGTGTAGGCTACTTTAATAAATAAGAATAATTCACTTAAATTTGTGTTTTATTCGTAAAATAAATTTTAGGGGAAAAAAATATTAAAAGTTATAGCGGATGTAACTAAACGTCTCCCTGAACGCATTGGTCGAGGCAAGTTGCCAGCACGACATTTACTATAATGCGTTTTCGAACGCACCTTCGCGCAAGCGCCTCGCGTCGACCTATAATGGCGTAGCCGGCGCGAATACCGGCCACTGGATTGGCTGATGTTAAGTTGGTAGATATGAGTTGAGTGAATAAGTTGGCAACACTGCGACAGGGGAAGTCTAACAGTGGTGTCGTAATGGTATATTTAGTTTTATTTGGCGGTTTTATTAAAGTTTATGCCAACAACAAAACCCTTTTAATCTAAACTGACTCACCCCAACTACATCTTAGCGCCCAACGTGTGTTTCAGTGGTTTTTGTTATGTGGATCAAACTTTCTCGTTAATTTTGCAAAAGTTCGTCAAGTGAAAATCTTACGTTGGTACTTGGTTTTTGCAAAATGCCGCGGACTCGCAGGGAATCAAATTCGGAAGAATCTGAGCGATCCAACAAAATAACTATGACACAAGACGTCCTTGCGACTTTGTTAACATCTATAAACCAGTCGCAAGCAGAATTTCTCAATCAAGTCCTCCACGAGTTCCGTTCGTCGACGCCGCGAACATCGGCCGATGGTTCGTCTGCCGACGCCGCCGAGGCTCTTGTGAAGTCAACAGCAAACTTTTCGAAATGCTCATCCAAGTTCAGCGGTAATCCTGAGGAATCCGTGGAAAACTTTATCGATGCCATCGAAGTTTACAAGTCATGCCTAAACATAAGCGACACGAACGCTCTCTTAGGTATGTCGATGCTGCTCGTTTCTTCAGCAGGAACATGGTGGCAGGGCGTCAAGGGCACTACGAAGACATGGGATGAAGCTATAACTAGACTCCAAAGTGCATATGGTGATCGTCGCCCGCCTTTTCGGATATACCTAGAGTTGTACTCCCTAGTACAAGGCAAAGAAAATACGGATTTATTCATAGCTAAAGTCCGAGCCTTGTTTGCCAAGCTTCCACAAGCCCAAGCCCAAGCAACGCCCTACTGCAGATCTAAAATTGGTTCACTGCTAATAATTTAGTATTAAATGGGAATAAAACTAAGTGTATTAGATTTTCCTTACCAAATGTCAAAAGTACAAATTGTGAGATAGTATTAAATCAAGAGAAACTAGAATTCGTCGATAAAACTGTTTTCCTGGGCATCACGCTTGACTCAAGGCTTCAATGGGGTCCTCATTTAACATCCCTTGCAGGACGGCTAAGTTCAGCAGCATATGCTGTGAGAAAAATCCGTCAATTTACTGATGTAGGTACCGCGAGGCTAGTCTATTTTAGTTACTTTCATAGTATTATGTCGTACGGTATTTTACTATGGGGACGGGCTGCAGACGTCGAGTCTATTTTTCTTCTGCAGAAAAGAGCCATCCGAGCTATATATGGCCTCCGTAGGCGCGACTCTCTAAGGGAACGGTTTAAAGATATTAACATCATGACGGTACCTTGTCAAGATATCTATGAAAACATCATGTACGTAAGGAAAAATCTACATCTTTTTAGTAAAAGAGGTGAAAGACACAATTATATCACTAGAAATAGGGATCAGTTAGTTCAACCAGGTTTCAGGCTGGCTAAAGTAGACTCATCTTTCATGGGGTACTGTTTAAAATGTTACAATAAAATACCTCCCCATATTCTTCAACTGAATGAAACTAAATTCAAATCTTGTATAAAACGCACACTATGCAGCCAAGCATATTATAAGTTGGGGGATTACATCGCTGATAAAAATGCTTGGCTCAACGCTGGTCCTGCTCCACATGGGCGCATAAAATAATTGATTAGCATTTGAAACTACTGTTGGAGCTGCTGAAGATTTTAAAAACTTATCTTTGCATTGTATAAATTCAATGTTTTAGTATTGTATAATTGCATAGCACAGGTGTGAGTACTATGTACCTACTTTATAGCTACCATTTAATAGGTTTTTCTTTCATTGACTTGAATGTGCCCTGGCGGCTGAGAGTTTGTCATGCTCACTCTAATGTCTCGCTGGTGGTGGCGTGTGTGTTGGATCATTAAGTTCCCTTCAAAATGGTTGAGCTGAATGGTGCTGATCCATGCGTCATGTTCGTGAACGGGCGCCGTCAGTGGGGACTGGTCATTTCTTAGCTGCCACGGCTTATTTTTAATTTAATTTAATATTTGAATTGCTTTTGTCTTTTTATTACGGACGCTTTTAACGTTCTGCATCGTTCTCACATGCATAATTTCAACATGAACGATGTAATCAATATTTTGTAACCATTTTTTGATTTAAAAGAGTGTCCATGGAGTTTCTTGCCCGTTCTTCTCCATAGGTACCTACTACGCTTTGGAATGGGTAACTAGCTTCATCTTTCTGACTGACCGACCCCTTGACAATTCAAAAGTGCCTGTAATTGGTTTATTTGAAATAAATGCTTTGAGTTTGAGTTTGAGTTAAGCAGTAATCATATTGATGCCTCAGGTGGTTTACTTGTGTCTGTTTTCAAGATGAATCAATGATTTTAGACCAGTAAAACTATCACAACACAATATCTTTGTATGAATTAAAGTAAGAACTTAAAATCTAGTGATAATACTCTCCAATTTTTTAAGATAAAAATACAAAACTTGAAAAAAAAAAAAAATAAGAAGAAATGTAAAATTTAGTATTTTGACAGGGAAATAATATTTTCTATTAAACTGCCACTTTAATATCTGAAGTAAATAATTTGAATCTCCAATTTCATATCAAAATCTTTGCAAAACCTTGTTTAATCAGTAATTATAATTATTAATGTATTGGAATTGTCTAAAAAGGTATTTTGTGTCAATAAACTTATTTTTTTTTAATTTTATGACTTCAATCTGCCTAGTCTTTCATCAGTTACATTATATGTATGTATAACTAAAATAATAATTAAGTATACATATTGTGCAGCAACAACCACAAGAACTAAGTATTCATATTTTTCAAACTTGTAATCATTGTTTGTTTAATTTCAGATCACGACATTCTTCCAAAAGAGTGCCTAGGCACAGCAGATTTGTTGCTTGTAGTTGACAAATTATTCGACTCATTTAATGGTCATAGCTACCAAAATTCTGACAAAAAGTACAAGTGTGCACTAACACGGAACTCGCCACATTTTAAATTATGGGACGATTTACTCCCAGTATTAAGATCAATGAGATTTAAAGTGGAGAAAAAGTTAAGGGATGGAACGATTTCGACAAAATTTGAACAAGTGCCAAGTTTCAGGAACTGGATTTCAAATATTAACGTTTATAAGGAAATGTTTAAAAATTTAAACGAAACACACGATGTAAGTAGTCTGTTGACAAGAAATATTAATCAGGATCCATTAGAAAAATTCTTCTACAATTTAAGGAGTAATGGTATCAGAAACCCGTCTCCAACATGCTCGTAGTTCACTGGAGCGTTTAAAACGTTAATTATAAATAATTTAACCTCACTACACTCAGTTGGGGCGAACTGCGAGCAAGACAATAATAAGGCGTTAAAACCATTCAAGTTTCTATTATATTTCAAAGAAAAGGACGCAAGAGAACAATCCTCAGGGTCTGTTAATGTGGATTCTGTAATTAACTGCTTCATGCAAACAGATTCAGAAAATTCTCGGAACACCACTAGCAAAGAGGCAAAAAGATATGTGGCTGGCTATATTGTTAAAAGAACTTTACAGCAAATATGTAAAAATTGCCATAGTTGTAAAATGCATTTGGTAAGCACAGTGCCTCCGAGTAATAATGATTATATATTAGAAAGAGACTATACAAGAAGATTGCTAACTTATCCATCGGAGGCATTGTGCGAGTTTGTAGATGATGTTTGCATGATCATTCAAGCCCAATTAAACGAAGAACCACAACAGAAATGTTTGAACGGTACAATTAAGCAAGTAGCAAATATATTTTGCAATTTATCCCAGTTCTCGTGTGTGGCTCATAAAATAAATGTACAAAATTTCATAGATACTATGTCAAATATTATAATAAATAGCTATGCACGAATGTCAACAGAATACTTAAAGGTAAAATAAACATGTGTCATACTCATAATAATGCAACAAAACTACAAGCGTTAAATTATTATAATAAACATTTTAAAAGGAAATAAATTCTTTAAAAAAATCTAGATATTGTTTAAATTCTTTCAACCATTTTATTCCATTTCATTTATTGATATGGCTCTTGATGATGTAATTTCGATTTTAAGATTTTGAAGAATGATTTTCCTTATATTTAAGAATGATTGTTATTTATTTTGTGAAATAAGTAAATATGTGTATGTTTCGGATTCTAGATTTCTTTTAAGATAAGAACTAGAATATGAATTTGTCATCATAGCTTTATTTTATACACTTATATGTATTAATTTATTCCACAAAAATGAATAACATGATCATTCTTCAATGTAAGGAGGATATTAGAGGATACTAGAAAAAAAAAAATTTAGAAGCGCCATCTAGTGAGCGGCAGCGAAGGGAAGATGATATGCAGCGCCATCTCTCTGCGTGGGTACTCACTTTTTACAAAACGAAAACGAGATTTTTATTATCAGCAAGACGGTGCACCGCCTCATTACTCCGCCGCCGTTCGTGAATATTTAAACGTAGAACACGGTGATCGTTGGATCGGACGCGGGGAGCCCGTCGCCTGGCCACCCCGGTCACCAGATCTTACTCCATGTGGTTTTTTTTTGTGGGGCGAAATAAAACGATATACACTACATAGATATACCCTTTATGATTTCATTTTCCATCGAAATTAAAATATATTTTTTATTATTGCGCTAAGGCCCTCGTCACACTCCTGTGCTCGTTTTATATCCTGGTGTAAGCTAGATGTTATGGCTGCTACATACGGGTTTCGACTCAATGCGTCTACATGCCTCATTCCAGTACCATCACGGTGTTCTACTGTGAAATCGTAATCCTGTAGGAATAAAATCCATCGAGCAACTCTTGTTGATGATGCGAAATCTTTCTTGTTTAGTGTCATTTGAAGCTTTACAATCAGTGACAATCTTGAAGAATTTCCCATGTAAGTAGTGTCTGTACTTCTTCACACCTTCAATTATAGCTAGTGCCTCAAGCTCATAGCTTGTGTACTTGGCCTGCGCATCTGTAGTCCTTCGGCTCATAAAATGAACTGGGTGCAATTTCCCATCATCACCTCTGCATTAAAATTGCTGAATAGGCAATACTTGATGCGTCAGAATGGAGCTCTGTCTCTGCTCTTTGGTCATAGATCTTTAACACTGGTTTAGTAGCCAACTTCATCTTCAATTCGTTAAACACTGCTCTATGTTCATCATTAAATTCAAACTTGCATTCTTTCCTCAGCATATCTGTGAGCGGTTGTGCTATCTGAGCATATTTAGGTATACATTTCCTGAAGTAGGAACAAAGTCCCAAAAAACTGTGCAGTTGCTTCAAGTTCTGAGGCTCAGGAAATTTGGTAACTGCGTCTGTTTTCCCCGGCGACAGCATTACTGCACCACCTTCAATAACGTGGCCTAGGTATTCCACCTTTCTGGTTAACAGCCGAGACTTTTTCCAGTTGACATTCAACCCATATTCTGATGCAGTATTCAGAACTTCCTTTAGGCGCTCAAAAGCCTGATACTCGTCCTCCACTGGAATTAAAATATTGTCAGCTTATCAATATGATCATCTATTATAGGGAGTGGGTAACCATTTTACTGTTAATCTTTCTGTAATGAATGCATATTCTTAAAGCACCTTCCTTTTTTTTTCTAATACTAATGGACTAGAATATTCCGAGTAACTCACCCCAATAATTCCATTGTCAAGCTATTCTTGGATTTGGCGATCCACATCTTCATTCTCCTTGAATGAGATTCGTCGTGGCCGCTGAGATATAGGTAAGTCATCTTTGAGAACAATGTTCAATTCTATTGGAGCTTCTTTAGTTTTCTGTGCCACATAACTTATTACTAACCTTTTTACTTCTTCTTTTACAGCAGTATCACTGACGTGAGCTAAACAATCAACAGAATTAGAGAAACATGCAACATCTTTCAACCATCCATAGTTTGGGTTCATCCAATCATCTTTCGGCAATAACCAAACCATACAATCTTTGATAAACATCATAACATTTTGTAAAAAATCATTACTAATTATCATTTGAAATGGCACAGAGTCGTTAGGCATTACATAGAACGTAGTGTCACGGTATAACCAATTATCAATCGTTATGTCTAATGTGACAACACCACATGACTTTACTTGCGAATAACCTAAACCAGTTAATGTTGTTTTCATTACACTGTATTACACAATCTAACCTGTTAAGTTCGTTATAAAAGTCCTTTGACATCAAGTTCACGTCACAGCCTGAATCAATTAACGCACTACCCGTTTTACCGCGCACAGACACTGTTTTTAGTGGTTTTATACAACGTACAAGGCGTACAACCGGTTTAACGTCAGCAGGTTCCTTGTTTTGTTTATTTACATTGTATGTGTCAAACTCAACAACATGGTCGCACTCACTATAGCCAATAGGTGTCCTGCTCCGTGATTTCATATTGCCAACATCGTAACACAAATCATTCGCGCTTGTGTTCACACCGGTGGTTGCTATGTAGACATCGCCCTGAACATCGTCGTTCGCGCTGCTCGTGGTGCCCTCTTGCATCAAGTTGAAGAATGTTCTTTTCGACATTTGATTGGTTGGTTTTCGTTGTTCTTGTTGAGCAGAAGTGCCAACCTTCGGAAATTGTTCGTGTCCTCCGATCGTGCCCGAAGTCTGCCGAATGCCCGATGTTGACGTATGCGCTGTTGCTGTTTGCTTCAAACCCGAATCCGAACCCGCCATCTTTTTCAATGGGCAATTTGGAGAAATGTGACCAAAACCATTGCAATGGAAGCACTTTTTACCCTGCGACCGATGATGACAATTTTCCGATTTTTTTTAACTCTGCCGTGTCACGCACATCTCTGCTATCTTAAAATAATAGAGTTTCGCCTAACCACTGCAAAATAATTTTATACACCAAAACTATCGTCATACTAAAACAGAATTTCAAAAAATGTTGTTAGTTTCCGAGATATATGTAATGGCAAACTCGTTCAACTTTATTTTTTAATGATTGAATCATGCCTAACTCTTTTAACTCAAGTTAGAATAGATGTGCATTACTCGCGGTAGTTGTTGCAGCGTATCTCAATTTCTGTTAGATATTAGTTAGAAGAGATGAGCGTGATCAAGGTCGCCGCGTGCGCGTTTTATATTTACATTCTCTCATTGCACTCGTAACTACGTCACGGGTAACTTCGCTCCGTTGTTTTTTTGTTTTAATGAGAAGTAATTAGTTTGTTTAGGCGTCGAGAAAGTTTCCAAATATATTATACATTGTTAGATATGAGTTCTATTCGAGGAAAGACGTTGGTACGTACGTGTAGTGATAAAAGTGTTGTAGAAAATAAGGGATATCCAACAAATCACTCTCAAGTATTAGCTCAACCAAGAGAAGACCATCATGCGGTGATCCATTCACAAAATGAAGCCGAAATAAATTGTTATAAAGAAAACTTATGTCCAACAACTGTTTATCACGAACTTCAACCGATGCCTTTGAACTTGGTGACGCCAGTTTCTAATTTAATTGAAGAAGCGTCAGATTCACAGAACAAAGCAATATTTTTGAATCATCAAAATTTATTATCACCAATTAGTTTTTGTGAACTTGAACGGGTACCATTGAGCAATACATCGGCACCCATTCCAGAATTGCACAAGGAAGACTTAATAGAATTAAATGGAACATTTAGTGAAGATATTGATTACAACGATATGGAATCAATAAATGAGAACATATTATTGGATTTAGCTGTTAAGAAACGAAAATTGTGTACTGAAAATTATGAAGTTCAAGAGTCATGCAAAAGCACTGAACAATTCCGATCTGACCATGTATTAAATGACACTACGAGTGCCGTGACGAATACAAAAAAAAGAAACTCGCTGGTGTAAGGCAGTACAACACTATATCCAACATCTTAAATAAATGTCGAGTAGATCATATTGGTCCGTATACTTCAACTCGAAAGCA
Source organism: Griposia aprilina (assembly GCA_916610205.1). NCBI lineage: Eukaryota > Metazoa > Arthropoda > Insecta > Lepidoptera > Noctuidae > Griposia > Griposia aprilina. Next base: position 3,268,048 of record OU744285.1, on the reverse strand, counting down.
AACCAGAGAGCGTCGTATTACTCGTAGACCTCGTAGTACAGAAACACAGCTGTCTTCGATTATCCATGAAACATCATTTGATGACAGCGTAGAAGAATTAGTACAGCAACTTAGTGATAACAAAACTAACAGTCAACAAAACGACGAAGAGTGCAAAACAAAAGAAAATTCAAAAAGTGTAAAGACTAGCAAATAAAAAGGACAACTTCAGAAGAGTGACAGTGAGTCAAAAAGTCAGGAAAATACAAAAATCGAACACTCTAACAAGTCCAAAGAGAAAATAAATAAGAGTGATTATGTGTTTAAAGGTGACTTGAGAAATCTAAAAAAAACAAAAAGAAGAGTAAAAGTGTGTCCAAAAATCAGGAAAATTCGGAAATCGATCATTCTAGGAACCAAGAAGAAGTATTGCCAACAGATAACTCAAATAACTCGAGTACTAATAAGTCGTTAAATGGAAGTAAGAAAAGGAGAGAAAGAAATGCTACAAAGCGCATACAATTGGAGAAAAATAAATATATAATGAAACCGCCCTGCACACAGAAATGTAGAAAAAAATGTTCCCAAAAATTTAAGGAGGAAGATAGATACCAAATCTGGTCGAATTTTAGAGACTTGAACAAACAAAACCAAAGAAATTTTATAAGCAGAACCGTACGGAAGCATCCTGAAAAATTACTACGAAGGAAAACTCACAACGACACAATTCTTTGACGTGGTCTTTACGGAATATTGAGGTATGTCGACCGTTTTTTTTAAATACGTTGGGATTTTTTAATGCTCAAACAGTGATCACTGTCCTGAAAGCAAATTTCAAGAACAGAATAATAGATGTAGACACAGGACGCAGCACCTGAACAACGCGGATCTAAAAAACCATGGAATTGTTTTCCTGAAGGGTATGCACAAGGAGTCAAAGAGTTCATAGAAAAAATAAAACCAACCGTGTCTCACTACAATCTCAAGCATGCACCAAACAGACGATATCTTCCATGTGGAGTATCTTTTAGAGATCTATACAAAGCATATCTTTCGCTTTGCGAAGAGATACATATTCGCAAATGTAGTTGGGCGTATTTTCACAAAATAATTAAAGAAATGAATTTGTCAACCTCAAACCCAATACAAGATTTGTGTACGTTATGCCAAAATCATAGAGAGAACCACAGTGAGCTGAATCATACATGTTCTGAATGTACCTAATTGTGCATTATGCAAGGAATATCCTAATCATGTACTGAACCAAACGGAATCCCGTAAGGCATTAGAAGATTATCTCAAAAACCAATGCACAACTAGAAAAGTGTACACAGTAGATACGAGTATGCAAAAGGCAATTTGCATGCCTAAATTAACCATAAAAGATTATTACTTTTCCAGAAAATTTGTACTATTTAACGAAACCTTCGTTCCTCCAGGAAAAAATGAAGATGCATATTGCATAGTTTGGCATGAAGGCGAAAGCGGGAGAAAAGCCCATAACATTGCATCATCATATATTTATTTTGTCATGAATAATGCACGCGACTATAGTGAAATATTTTTTATTGTGACAACTGCTCATCACAAAATAAGAATGGAATTTTATTTACGGCTATGATAAGATTGGATAATTCACCGTCACTAATATCAGCAGAAAAAATAAAGTTTGTATAATTTGAACCGGGTCACACATATATGGCGGCTGATACTGTACACGGATGTATAGCAAACAAATTTGGTAAGGTAAAAGAGATCTAGGACATATCAGATTATACAGATAAAATTAAGAAATCACGAAAAAATATGACAGTTCAAACAATCACTCATCATAACATGATTTTGTTTAAAGATGAATTAAAAAAGACATTTCCAAAGGATTATAACATCAAAGCATTGAAAATGATTGAGTTTCGACGAGGCACAACAAGTATATTTGCTAAAAACTCATATGTTTCGAATGATTTCAAAGAAAAAGGTAATGAACAAAAAATGTTTTAATCCTAATGACTCTGTGGACTTTATTAGCAATATTTCTTTCGAAGAAAATCCTCGAGGAGTAAGTGCAATAAAAAAACAGGAACTGTTGAAATTGTGTGATTCAATGCCAATTACACGGAGACCATTTTTTAAAGAACTTGTGGTGAATGATATCGTCTGTGATTTAGATGCTGTATTTGATAATTAATTAAGCACCTAATTTCACTTCTCATTTCAAATTATTAATCTCTTTCTTTTCTTGTTTATGTTAATTTCGGTTGATTTTAACTAGTGTTTACTTCGTTACTATTTTTTATGATTGTTATATATTTATTACTAAGTGATAAAAAGTTTTTGTTATCAGGAGTTTGTTTAGTTTATTTTATTACAACAGACTAAAATAATTATGTTGATATTGTTTTATTGATTTCTTAAACAGTTTAATTGATTATTTTAAAAATTAACATAGTATTTTATGTAAGTATTATAAATCAAAAAAAAAGAAAAAAAAATTGACTGTTTATTTTGTTCAATAAGTAATTACTTAGTCCTCATTTTTTATGTATTTTTAATTACTAAAGATGACTGAACACCCAATACATTAATTTGATTAGGTAATAAAACTATAGTTTTGTCATATTTCATGGTTTATTATTTACTTACTTACCCGATGAGTACTTATTCTAAATCGACCGACCTGACAAGTTACACACATCTCACACAACTATTAGTTAACAGACATAGTTCTTGGAATCACGGGGTAATACCTTATTACGCAAAAATCTTCTAACTTAAGATAACACATGACGCGTGACCACGTTTGTATGAAACAGTGGTTATGTCCAACTCTTTTTATTCGAATAAAACGTTAAATATTCAAAAATTCTTTTTAAAAAAATAGGCCCCATTTTCTTAGGTTCTTTTAAAAACTTATTTAACTGTAATTAAGTACTACAGTTTACACAAGGAATACATACATTAGTTTATTTAACATTTCAAAGACGATTTACTCAAAACGCTGTTTTTCAAGATAGAAGAGTTGTGCGTGACACGGCAGAACTCTTTTCTCCACATTTGAAACATCTCGTCATTGCAGCCGCGTTTCTCCTATTATTACTGCTGTTCTGTGCGTCATTATTAAGCGGCTTACTACGTCGAATTTCCTTAGCGGACGTTTTCGTGAACATCGCGTACAACTTTAGTTTTTCTTTCAGGTCCCCGTAAGTTGTTACACCATATAACATAATCTTATTTATCTCATCATCTATGATGCCGTCCACAATATATTTGATAGCTACGTAGTCCGGCATTCGTCCACGTTTGCCTAATTCTTTCATTATTAGCATGTAGTCAATACATGATTCGTCTTTCTTCTTACGTCTTGTGCTCATCAATTCATGTATCTTCTTCGCATCTAAGGTATCCGCGAATTCTTTACCGATAGTTACTTTCAACTCATCCCATGATTTATATAGGTTCTCGCTGCGTAGCCATAGTGCTGCTGTGCCAGTTAGTGAACGTCGCGCCACTAACAATAATTGAGTCGGACTCCATTTAAATATTTCGCCATTTTCTTCGATGTCCCGTATCCATATGGATACTGTATGCGTTTTGTCTTGTGTACTGAATTTTCGTACGAGCTGTTCCGTATGTTATGTATGTTCGAAAAAATCTACATCTTTTTAGTAAGATAAGTGACAGGCATAATTTCAACACTATAAATAGGAAGAAATTAGATCAACCACGTTTCAGGTTGTCTAAAGAACATACTTTTTTTATGGGGTACTGTGTAAAATGTTATAATAAAATACCACTCGATATTCATCAACTAAATGAGAAGAAATTTAAAACATGCATTAAACGCACACTGTGTAGACAAGCATATTATACTCGTAAGTTCAATGATTATATTGTAGATAAAATGCTTGGCTTAATGCTGGTCCTGCTCCACAGCCACTTGGGCGCACTAGTTAGTTTTATTGTTTGGAAGAGATACTTCTTTTTGTATTTTTTTTATAAAATATTGTTTTAATATTGAATACTCCACTAGATATTTAATGATGGTATTTTCTTTTGGTAGTAAAATTATATTCATCGCTCAAATACATAGCAAAGTATAGTTTTTTATAATTTAGAAGCATTTTTTCAATTTTGTAAATGTGAGTACCATGGATTCGTTTATTATATCATTATTATGTATGTTGACTTGAAAGCATAGCAGTTGAGACTATGTCATGCTCACTGAAATGTCGCACTGTTGGTGGCGCGTGTGTTGGATCATTCGGTTCCTTACAAAATGGTTGTGCTGGATGGTGCTGATCCACGCGTCATGTTCACGAACGGGCGCCGTCAGTTGAGACTGGTCATCTTATACTGCCACGGCTTATTTTTTATTATTCATATATTTTAATTTCTTTTTTAATATACATTTAATTTTTATTTTATTTACATTGTTCTCACATATAGAAGCAACAAGAATAATGTACCAACGATTTTGTAATATCTTGATTTAAAAAGAGTGTCCTTGGAGTTTCTTGCCCGTTCTTCTCCATAGAGATCTACGTTTTGGAATGGGCAACTAGCTTCAACTTTCTGACTAACTGACCGACTCTTTGACAATTCAAAAGTGCCTGTAAATGGTTTAATTGAAATAAATGCTTTGAGTTTGAGTAAGGTGTAGCATGTCGCCGTGTGCCGTGATTGCCGTCGGTGCCGACGCCATCGCTGCCGCATCGTAAAAGTCCTGGTTAGTTTTATCCGTCGTCATCGTAATTCCTCATAGTTGTCGTAACTAGAAATGTCGTCGTAAACGTCGTCGTTGTCCGTACCGTACGATCTTCGAAAATCAATCGGCGTGCGTCGTGGTCATGCGTGCGTTTTAGTCGTTCGGCCTACCATATAACTCCACTTATTTCACCGCGATCCCCGACGAGCCCCCAAGTTTGTGGGATCGTATGGTGAAATAATAGAATCACTTTGTTAAAAGTTATATATTCTTCGAATTAAAAAGAAAACTTGAAAAAAAAAAAACTTATACTATTACTGGTAACACGTCTCATCTCGTCTATAGTTCCCTGCACGTCCCGCCATCTTACTTTTTTCTTTCTCTCCTTTTCACTCTTATACACCTTTCACTCGCACATCTGCATACGTTCCCTTTTACTCAAAATTCATTCCACAATAATTATACTTAATTAATATTATTTTACTTAGTACTTATTATTTATATTAACTGGAGACCTGGATATGTGTGTATATCTATTAGTTACGTATTTAAGTAACAACCGGCACAACCGGCGTGCGTCTATGACCAGATGTATGAACGTAAACGAGGCAAAAGGATTATGTAAGGATCGTAGCAGGTGGCGTCCTGTAGTTTCTGCCTACCCCCATAGGAAGAAGGCTTGAGTTTATGTATGTGTATGTTAAGTAACTTCAAAAAGCTAAGTTCAACAAACACTAAGATCACTTCAAGTTCAAAGTAAACATAATTTTTCGTTTTTTTGTTTCCCTATTAACCATTTCATTATGTTTTTGTACAATTTTATAGGTTTTAGCCTACCTATATAATCCATTTAATCCGTTTGATCTTTGTTATAAAATAATCTGGTCTCCTGTTTGTTTTTATAGAGGTTACATAATAAGCTTCAATCCTCTTTCCGATTTTGGAAACGAATACTTAAGCTATGGCCTCAATAAGAAGTTATACATAATATTGTAATGTTATACGATAATTAATAAACTGACTGTTAAATAATAATAAACTGTTGTGACGGAAGTGGGTTACGTGGTCTGTTTAAATGAAACCACGTACCTTAGAATAATAACGCATAGAAGCCGCGTGTAGAACAAAACACGGGCGATATCGTGTGTCCACTTCATTTTCTTTGTTCTTCATTTTCACTGTTCAATCTATACATACGCAGATGATACGGCCTTGCTTCTTCACGGTAGGGACTGGCATGAAACTGTTGAATGCGCGGAGCTTGCTCTAAACTCAGTGGTGAAATGGCTATCAGATAACATCCTAACGTTAAATCTTAAGAAAACAGTATACTTACCTTTCTCCTTACTATCCACCAACCTCCCTCCACCGGATTCAATGGCGCTTAGAGCTCATACTTGCTCAAGTAGTCTATCCTCCTCACAATGTGGCTGTCCTCCACTCACAAGGTGTCAGTATGTTAAGTATCTCGGAGTCTATGTAGATATTTCTTTGAGCTGGAAACCCCACCTTAACAATCTCATATCGCGAGTCCGCAAGTGTATATTTATTTTCAAAAAACTAAGGCACTCCGTGGACTACCGTACCATTAAAACTGTATACTTTGCCCTCTGTCAAAGCATAATAAACTACTGTATCACAGTGTGGGGTGGGACTCCCAAGACAACCCTACTGCCTCTGGAACGAGCACAGAGAGCTGTCCTCAAGGTCATGACCTCGAAGCCGTTTAGATATCCCACCTCGGCTCTCTACACCGAATGCCAGGTCCTCACTGTGAGACAGCTTTTTGTTCTTGGCACTATTCTGCGCAAACATCCCTCTGTGGTATACAACCCGAATGCTGCTAAAAAGCGTAGATACTTTGAAGTATGCTCGACTCGCGGATGTAGAACGGCCCTTGCACAGCGTCATTATGATATTCTGTCTGACCACTTATACAACAAAATAAACAAATTATGCACTATTGCTCCCATGTGTCGAAATGGTTGTAAGACCAAGGTCACAAAGTGGCTATTGACACTGAGTTACGATAGGACTGAAGTTTTACTACATGTATCAATCGCTTAAAAACCTAATGTAGTTAATCAAGCCATATATTTACATTTACAATTAATTATATTCATGCAGACTTAAATAAACGCAAATTTCACAAATTTTTCAACATCGTTATCTCTCGCTCTCAATACCTACACACACCCCCACATAGGTACCTTTATAGGCCACATCATAATTATATAATTTTTTTAGTAAGTAGTTATCTTAATAATAATATTCTGTGCTCGTCCTACAACTACTGATATATGTTCAAACTATAGGCGAGGACGCTGGCACCCTAAACACAAGTTAAATCTTACTTTGGGTGCCAGAGTTCATCGAAAACACTTTTTCCCTTAATTGTAACGCTGCATAATGTTTTAGTTAAGTGTTTTTGTACAACTGAAGGTAATAAATAACTCTTTTTTTTTTTTTTTTGTGTGCGTGAGCCGAATGTGTCTACGTTCCTCAAACGCACACAAATACAGCTTTCAGTGATACCATTACCAGGCCGTTACCCACAAAAAAATGGGAAAACGCACTAGTATGTTGCTGGATCAAATAAAGATAGATAAGTATTTTATATTATCAGGAACTGGATAAGACGAAGATGATTTCGCATTTAATAAGACATATTTTTACGGAAGGTAAAATTAAATTTATTTAAAATAAAAGGAAATAAATAAACCATTAATCACATGAAGAATGGGATATCGTTCAATGCGTTTTGAATGTTTGATGTGTGATGTGTTATAATAATATTATCGGCATGTATTAATCGCTGACATGTAAAAAAAGTACGTATGAGAAAATTACAAAAATCAAAAACCTGTTATTCAATAATATTGTAATCTTTATTTTACCACTCTTGGAACCAACAGTTTATGCTTATCATTTAAAAACCTTGCAGTTGCAACTGCTTCCTAAAGAGTTTCCGCTTTGACTCAACGTCTCTTAGAGTATTTACTCTTTTTGACATATAACAAAAATTACCTAAAGCTAAGTTAGTTTCTTGAAACTGGCAAAATGTGATATCTTATTCAATAGCATAGGTAGTAGGTACATAAAAAACAATGATTTTTGCTAAACAAAAATTAGAACAAAATTGAAAGCAATGTGGGTATTTTTTTCCTCACAAATAGCAGCACTGTATTGTGATAAGTTAGGTCATTAGCAGTGATCGGAGTAGGTAGATTGAACTGGGGTCATTGATCCGAAACGTATATATTACTATGGACATTCCTCCGGAATTGGTGGATTATTAAAAAAAAAACCGGAACTTATGTAGGAATTGTATTCTGCCAGAGTGGAAGGAGTCATTTGATGATTTGCCATCCTCAAAAAAAAGGTAGGAATTGTAATAAAATGAGCAATTTTATTCTTTATTATTCTTCCTGTTTTTTTTTTTGTCACGATTTGACAAAACCCAACGACCAATCAGAACAAAGGATCATGGGTGGTACAATAACCGGTTACCTATCAGAACAATGCGTACGCCCGCCGGAAATACTAAATCCGGAAATACCGGAATTACTTTCCGGAAAAATGACTTATCCATGTTATTCTTTCTGTGTGCATTTATGATACAAGTACTAAAAATCAATCTACCTACTCCGATCACTGGTCATTAGAATTTTTGTTTGATGATGGATTTACGTAAAAATTGTGTATATAATGTAAGTACTTACTTGTGAAATGTAATTTGATCACATTTTTTTTTGTTTTCCTGAAGTGCTATGACATCCTTTCACGCTACAAACTCATTTTAATTTATTTACTCGCGAGCTGTGTTCGACGGAACGTGACCTTGAGTACTGACAGCTCGCCGAGTGATTTAAGCCAATATTGGCTTAGTTTTAGTTGCCTCACTTTTTGCACTCGTACTAGGTTTCTATGCGTTATTATTCTAAGCCACGTACCTTGTCTGCATATAATATGTATATTCAAAATAGTAAGAAATAGGGGGTAGGTAAGTTTATGGTCACAAGATTCCCTAACTTCCCTTGGGAGTGGCGCAGTACTCTCCTGGCTCAGCCTGGTGTGATGCGGCCGCACTGGTGTGGCACGCTGAAGACGCCAGGAAAGGTGACGGTCGGCAGTTGGTCTTGCCAGACCCTGGAGCGAGCTCGAAGCGGCTACGCGGGTAAATAGGTACCCGCCGCGGAGCTCGTTCGTGCGCTGATTTGCCGGATGGTGGAGGCCCGGAACTTTGGACCCTGGAATTAACGTCCAGCGTGTCACAAGATGGACAAAAACTCATCTCCGCTGATTGAGACACCAAGGCATAAGCAAAGCGAGATGTACTACCTATGCGCTAATGAAGGTGATGTGTGGTTGTCACAATCAGTACGGAGTTTACAAAATGTGAGTGAGAAGTACATGATGACTTGCACATTTTTTGAGGTATGGAACATTCCATAAAAATGCACCGCGATAATGGCAAATAGGTTGCTTAGCAAATAATTTAGCAGAAGGCATAATAATTAAACAGAAAAGAGGTTGTGAGCAAAACGGTAACGCCATTTGATGTCCTAGATAAGTAGGTAGGTACACAAAATATAAAAGCGATATTGTTCAACACTTACCCAATATGGGGATTAAACTGATTTTAATAGACTCATAGTAGTATTAAAAAAACAAACGGCGACCACCGTGGCTGTTCCGGAGGGCACACGTATGAAGGTCGCACCGCTGAGAATGAGCGACGCGAACGCGTGCCCCCGAAGGCAGCATATGACGGTCTGACGACTCGGCGCGCACTAATGACGGCCTGCCAGGTCTGCCGGGGCAGTGACGGCGAGAGGGAACAAGGGACCGCTATGCGAACGAGATCTCCTGAGGCGACCCCAAGGTCACGCGCATTACGTTGAATAAAGGTGTTGGCAATTTGGTTTTATTAAAATAAAAACAAAATGCTTCAAAGAAGCCTATTTTAATGATAAAATAGTTATATATGTAATTTATAATTATTTAAAAGAAAACGGAACTTTACAACGTTACACTGTAAGAAATAATCCTCTTTTTAGTAGTGCCTTCTTGTGGTCCTCTTGGATCCTCCTGAAGATCATTGCGTCTATGATATAGTAACCATAGAGAAGTGGATTGATGCATGCATTTATGACCGACATGATGAATAATGACTGTTGGTCGAGCATGTACCTGTTGAATAAGAACTGGTTAATTTTCTTGCAAGTTTCAAATATATTAAGAATACTAGCTTCTGCCCGCGGCTTTGCCCGCATGGAGGTCGGAAATGACTCCACGGGGACGTGCTACTGGGATAAAAAGTATCCTATGTCCGTAAACTACTACGTATTGTATTGCAGCATGGGGTGGGGCTGGGAAGTGCTTAATGCTCCGTCTGGACCGGGCACAGAGGGCAGTATTAAATCATGACTCACAAACCTGTCCGATTTCCAACTGCTGAACTGTACGCTCTGTGCGAGTTACCAACAGTCAGACACACGTTTCTTCTTGTGGTAGTGCTGCGTAAACACTTAGACCATTAAACAAAACTGCGATTGTTTTTGTTTTTTGTCCATAATATAAAAATGTTAGTTTTTGGCCTCTCAAAGAGTTATATCTCAGATTGTTTATGTAAATGTTATAATAATTATAGTTTCGATATATAAACAATAGTGAAACCTTCCTAAAAGTACCTTCAATTCGCCCAACATTTGCATATTTCGATGTATTTCAAAACAAATTGTACCATGTACTTAATGAAAATAAACGATGAGAAAAGTTTAAAATAAGGAAGCAAAACAGGGTCCTTGTAACGGTTAAGATTAATAAACCAACCTTAGTAAACAAAGAATCTTGAATATTTTTAGTCATTGGAAAGTCAGAATAAGACTTAAATAGTAATTAGCAAACAACCTGAACAAACCCGTAAGTGCTTCCTTAATAACTCTGTGTACTTGTAAACTATCCTATATTGTGTTATTTCGCCACAAAACACCCATATCCACCCAGACTTCAGGATATAGTCACAATAGGAAAATACCTGCAACCTGTCCCGTCGAGTCAAGTCCCTTAAACTGCCTCAAAATTCATCCCTCTCCGAAGGGGAGCTTCCCATATCGGGTGCATAAACGCACAAAATAAAGATAGGGTTTAGGCCCACTTTTGTTCTTTCCCATAGAATCCTGGGACTCACACAAACATAATCTTTCACACATTTCATCATCCGCTTGGAGAGGACCATCCCCACACCCTGACAGGCCCTATGTGTCTCTTGAACACCGGACCAGATAGCGGTCGGAGAACCGTGTTTAGATATGTCCACTCCCTTTCTTTTCGTCTCATTCACAAAGCACATCTATCCTTTTATCCTTCACCATCTCACACACCTCCTCCATCTTATCTTTTATACCTCCCTGCACATTGAGCGTTGCACTTTCATGGAGTGTTAGTATAAGTTTTCAGTAAACAAGTGACATTCACATATTCTAACAAACTAAATAAAAAGTTAATTTGGCCTTACTTGTTGTGGTGCCCTCCACTCGCTGATAACATTTCTTATATGTGTTTCTCTCTCCGAGTTTGTGTTGAGCATATGAGATCTGATACGCCATATAGAACGTCTGCAATTAACACATAATTGTCTTCGATGACCGCTTGATGTGCTTGGTACATTTTGCTGTTCAGGTAACTTATTCACTGCTAATGTCCAGCATGAGTGACAGACCAAGCTATGAACTGTAACCTGTAAATGGGATATCATATTTATTCAGTTTATATAGACAAACGACAAGACAGAAACCAAACTAAACACTCGATAGAAAAAGTTACTTACGACTTGAGGAGCAGTCCATTGCCGGATTATTGAAAATACTTCAATAAGCTGCAACGTGTGCCTTCTGCGATGTCTTAAATCAACGCCACAATTAACACATCGCATTAGTTCCTCATTCTCACTCGAAGTACGTGTAGCAGAGGAGTCCAAGTTCATGCCGTGGTGGTCATTCAAAGGCGGTTCGAGGTCCATAATAGCACCAGGTTCAAAGTGAGGTGCAGATTCAGTGTCCGAGGGTAGTGCCGGGTCATCATGAGGAGCGGTATCGGAGTCCATGATAAGAAAAACAAACGTTCGAAGCAGAGAGTAAATAAAATAATATCCACAGTGCACGAAAGCAAAGTGAATACCTAGTTTTTTCATTGGTGTCAGATGTGGTCAGAATGTCAGATGTCATTTCACTTGACGTTAGGGATGTCGCTAAGTACCCATACTGAAGTGGGTCGGTACAACGGGAATTGATTGATTTTCACATCGATTTAACGATATATACGATCCACTGCTGTAAATTGATAAAGCTAGTGAGGATCGGATCAAAAGATCGTATTACCTGTACAATCGTACTGTAAAATCGTAGTGGTCAGATCTATGTACACACGATGACATAACCATAACCAGTTTTAGCTGACCTCGCATTAGCTCGGCTTTTCGTACAATGAGAAGTCAGCTCATACTGGAAATGTGTCGGTTGATACGTCACCGTGCGTACATGTGTTTAGTTAAATGAGAAAAAAGAAAACTCAGGAAAAATACAATTAAGGCGGGCCATTATTTTCCATAAACACGCTTGTCAATCACTAAACTGACATTGGCAGAATTGTTCGGGCAAAACCGGGACTCTGTATGCCATAGTTAGAAATTGAATTGTATTAAAGGCAAACATATAAAAAATTATGAATTAGAAGCAATTTTATATCGATACTCGAATCGAAATAATCCATTGCTAAGCAGAATATCGATGCGAAACAACCGGATCGAGAAGCTCTATAAATGATACAGTAGGAGTTGCCAGGAAAAAAAAACTGACAATAATCGATTAGAACTGTTGGAAGTCGGTGTCTTTGGATTTGTGTTTTCGTTTTTGGCCACCAACTTCCGAAATTAAAGTTTTTTTTCACGTTTTTTGTATTTTTTTTGGAAGGCGGTTGTTTTTTTTGTAAAAAAAAAAAAAAATGTTTCACGTTTTAGTTGTGGTACCTTCCTACACAAGTTCGTATAACACTACTTGATATGTAAATAACAGTGACACGAAATTATTAACACATCATCAATGTAAACTAAGTGGAAAAAATACGCAGTATTAATTATAATATAACTCCAAAACTGCTAGTCAGAACTTAATCAAATTTATATGAGACCACATGTGAAGAAGCATCAGCTTTCAAATAAAAAGAGAATCATCCAAATCGGTTCACGTAGAAAAAAGTTCTGAGCTAACACACCTAAAAAATAAAAACATACAGTCGAATTGAGAACCTGCTCCTTTTTTTGAAGTCGGTTATAAATAGTAATAAGATTTTTGATTGTTTTTTTTTTAAACAATGTAAATGAGTATAATCTTATCATACAGTATTGATCGGTACTCGTTTTGCAGACAAACACTTTTTTTTGGTTACCATAATTGATTATTATATTATAATCGATTACAGACTGAAAGCGATGTTTTATTTCTGTGCTGGTAACACTAAGTCAAACAAATGGCTATGATTGACTGTTGGATACCTACAAATTAAGGGGGATGCGCCAAGGTAGCCCGCGAAATTCAAAAATTCTTACGTTTTTTGCAATTTGATCTAAATGGGTAAGGCTCACAAAAAATGTACTTTATCCATATTTTTCGTGAGCCGAATTATATGTAAAGAAAAATATATTTCGAAAGTTCTGAATAAATAAATCTATTTGTTTCGTGTGTTATATATTATTCACTTGTTAATATCAGGCCATTTAAATTGTTAATTTATTTGAATTTAACCAAAAACATGACGGTACAAAAAATTGCTTACTTCTTGTTTCATAGAAAAATCAAATGTCCATCCCTAATAGAATTCATTATTTTTTTATTTCATCGTGTGTTTCTGTTTATCGTGACATCTTAGTAATATGTAAAATGCATGGGAATAAAACTACTATCCCAATACTTGAAATAATAAATTATGTAAAAAATGATAAAACTATGATTTAAAAAAAAATGTTCCAATAATATTTCACGTGTGTTACAAACAATTTGTTACGTAGTAGTTTTTTTCTAATAGGCAGTAGCAACACGTGTGATGATTTTTTTTGTGAAGGCGATATTAATACTTTCAATATTAAATGCCAGTGTCATGTCAGACATCTTGGTTTTTAAGAAAATGGCAGTACTCGTGTATGTGTTATTTTTCTTAATTGCATTTTAGCGACTTTTCGGAGGCATTTTTGCGTGGTAAGTAATAACATTTATTTGTTATGAGTAAGGACAATTAGGAGGGATATGTAAATTATTGAATAATGTAGTTTTTCACTACTTTGCATTGTACTTAAATACGTTACACGGATTTTACATTATGTTATTCACGCATGTTTGTTCACGTGTGTTTCGTGTGTTACGAAGTTGTGTGACGTAACACACGGGAAAAGCGTAAAGCTTAGTGCACATTGTAATATTTTCATCAACAGCCTGAGATGTACACTGATGGACAAAGTCCCCAAGTTTTTTCCCAAAACAACGCGGTCCTGAGCCAGCTGCATGAAACGCGTAACCGCAACTTTTATATGGTCGTTGGTCCGCGGAAGGCCAACCCACACTACGCTTTGCATGGCATGTTTTTCCAGCAATTTTTTTTTTGCATTTGCCATTATCGCCTGCCAAAAGACAGAAAGCTGTATCGGAAAAGGCTGAAAGAAAAAAAATCTGCAAACTTCTTAACACAGAAAATAAAAAATGCTGAGAGAACAAAACGAAATGGAAAGAAAATAGCAGAATATTCTTCGTGTGTGTAGGAAAATATTAGAAAGCAGTGGAGAGAGAAAAAAAAAGCAAAGAAGAACCGAAATCTGAAGCAGTGCCTTCAGCAGAAAATGCACAGATTTTAAAACGGAAGAGGAATCAATATAGAAAAGAAATTTATAACCTGAAGACTGAAAACAAAAAATTAAAAGGCTATTCTAAGCATTTTCAACTACAAATTTTGCCTCATTATTTGAATAATTAGTAATTAAGAAATAATAAATAATGTTAGTGAAGTTTTTGTATTTATTAAATAAATAGTATTTCATAAATATAGTATTTTATTTGAAATTTCCTTATAATAAATAGTCATGTCTCGTGTGAACTAATCTTAACAATATTTCCAGTATTTTACCTACTTCCAGTGTGTTATCGTACGTTACAAGTTCCCGTGTGTGATGGTACATTTTCTGTGAGCCTCACCCAAATATGATTCGCGGCCGTATCAAATATTTATTTATAGAATTATAATCATAAAAATCATCAATACATCTCTCTAAGTTCATATTACCCTATTGAACGACTATTTCATGAAATCAGCAATACAACTCCTTAAGTTAGAATTGGCCTCAAATGTTGACATTTGAGGCCAATTCTAACTTAAGGAGTTGTATTGCTGATTCTAATGAGTATAATTCTGTAAAGCCATATTTTTTACGGCTGCAAATCATGTCATCAACATATAACCTGACAGTGACCGGCAAATTGTAAAAAAATTAAGTATTTGTATTACGTGGGCTACCTGAGCGCATCCGCCTTAAATACTGTTTATTTAGACTTTTTGTACGTGTACCTGGCTACTATGTGATGTGCAAAAATATTTCTATCAGAATTAATAATATTGTTTAGTAAAAATATTTTTTACCGAGCTTCTTGTCCACGTTTAACCGAAAATGGTGATTCCCTTCATTGTGTTGAACATACAACGATTGTATAAATGGATAAAATCGTCTAATAACAAAACGCTAATTTTTGAAACTGTTTTATATTTAAAAGGAAGAAGGAACGCAACTCGCGTAATTGTCAAATAGGTTGTTATTTTTATTTATTCCGAATAGAGTATAATAATAAAAATAAATGGACGCGCTTCAATTGATTTGTGGATTCTCCTTGGCGGCTTGGCTTGTATGGACACGATGCTGCTTCTAACCATTGACCTGGGCCGGTAGTCTCGACATAGATAGCGTCGCTATCGCAAACTACCGATCGTTAATTATTAAGGTGAAACCTCAGTTGTAGCCCGCCAAATTCAAATTTTCTTTGAATTTGACGATTGATACTAAATTGATGATTATTATTCGATAAATTTATAATTCCAACAGTCGAGAGTCGCAATTTGATCACCATATGACGTAAAACACAGCTGCAATTTGCAAAGAACTAAAGAAAATTTGAATTTTGCGGGTCACAACTGAGGATTCACCTTAATATTTAGAGATCGGTAGTTTGCGACAGCGTCGCTTCTAGTCGAGACAGCTGGCCCTGGAAAATTATTAGATACCGACAACATCGCTTGGTCTGATTGACCCTTGCACGAAAATCTGGACTCTGTTTGTGAAATGCACTGATATTGTGTTGTATAAAACATGAACGCGAGCAAGTGTTGTGTGCTGAACTGCAAATATATAGGAGTTGGCCTTGCAATATTGTAAAATAAGATTGAAGAAGAAATAAAGTGGGTATTTGATATTGGATATAATGTTTTATTTTTAGTTCATATAAAAAACTACTAGGACCTAACTAAAACTGAAAGAAATGGGAAGCTAACTTAGTCTGTGGGACAGGGCCTCCTGTAGATTTGAAGCTAGCTATATGAAGCATTATATCGATACGTATTCCTAGCAGCTACATGTATACATATAATGCTTCATGGTTTGTTGTGTTTCCTTGTTGTTAGAGGGCGCCATGAAATGTACGAGTACGTCACTCGAACATTTCATGGCGCCCTCTATTCATTACCTCATTTAAAAAAAAAAAACTCTGCCTGTGGAACAAACAGACCAAGTAGGACGCTTCTGTGCACAGAATACCATGGTATAATAATATACTTCGCCAGGTATAGCATTCCGAGACACAGTGGTCACGTGGGAGACAGAAGCCAACGTCATCAGCACTCAGTCTGTGTTACTAGTAGTGTGTAATAATAACTCCCCAAATGCCCTTATTACCTGTGCGAATCCGATAAAACAATAAGGTGTTAATGTGTTAATGAGAATTTAACACTATTGAAGGCAAGCGCAATATTCTGTACTAAAAGTCTGTCAGCTATGGTGGGGAACGCGGTAGGTACCACAAAAAAAACACGAACTGCCGCCCGCAAAAAGAAGTACGTAGGTACCTATCGATTATTTTTATCGATATCGATAGTCATTCAAAATTTTGCTTGAATCCATGAATTAAAACAGCTGACGCATAAAATATTTACATTTTACAACTAAAATTAAATAAAAGTAAAGAAATTTATAATAATCTCAATAATAAAATAGGTTAACTCAAAACAAAGAAAATAATGTTTTGCAAATTTTTAAATAATTATAACGGAAATATAGTTAAAACACAGAACATTAATAAATATACCTACTTTTTTTTTAAAACAACAAAAAGTACTTATTCGTTTTAAGAAATTATCAACATGTCAATTTTGGTTTGAAGCATGAACCTCGACCCTACTATAGTCTCGTTAGCATTTTTATCACATGTTTAGCCACTTTTAGCCACTTTTGTGCCAATGCTTCATCTTTAGGAAACTGATGCGCACCGATTTCCTTACATAAAGGTACTTTACAAATCTTTGGCATTGTGAAAATAATTACATTATCAAATTTTCCTTACAAAATTCTTTTAGTTTGGTTACAGCTATTTTAGCGCCACTTTGACAGTTGCCAACCCCATTGCTGATTTGACTTAGAGAGTGCGCGCAAAATAAGTCTACGTGCGGCCGAAATCGGAAATAATGATTTGCCGCCATCTCGAAAGAGTGTGTTGTGTTCCGTGTCTTCTGTGAAGTATCTATGGCAGACAAGAGGGCTTGATATGAGCTTTTAAAAAATCATCCAATTTCCAGTCTGTTCAAAAGTAGGCCTGCTTCTGAATTGCTACTATTCGTACTATGATAGTATTAAAGGTGCACGACTTTGACTATTGGACGAAGTTGACTATTGAATGAGTGTACTCTGTGGTAGAATGGTAATGCTTGTCCGTTGTATTTGTCTTTATAATAGGCAACGTTCAAAAACTTAAATTTTATTATTTTTCACTTTCCCGGTTTTTTATTAAATAATAGGTATAAGATTTTTTGGTGTATAAAACATGTACATACAAGTTTTAATTACGATTATTTATAACAAGTTACCTTATTAGATTATCTATAAGTACTAAAAAGCTCAATTTCTCGTTCATATCAACTTTGTAACTTTGAAAGATTCAACGTGATTTTAAACGTGTCGTTCCCATGTCCGTCTCGAAGCCTCGTGTGTGTGGTAATTTATAAATAGTTTTCGTTTAATTTGTGATGGACACATAATTAATTAAACTTAAGCAAAACAATGGCGGTTTGTAGACGGTGAACAGTGCTGCCACTTATGACTAGTTTTCAGGTTTTAACCCCATTGACTGACAGCAGCCTAGGGCTTTAATGACTTGCATAAGTTAGGTTTGCATGACATTAGTGAGTAGATAGCGTGAAAAAAAAAGAAAATTCACGTGTGTGATGATGATTCATGTGTGTGTCATGTTGGATCCCATAATTAAAAAGGTTTTGATGTTTCGAAGTGACTTTTATTGCTTTTGAACTCAATAGATTTTAGCATATTTTCGGTTACAACAGCAGAAATTATTCACAATATTTTTAGAAAAATACAAGACAAAACAAGATGGTGGCATTAGTTCCGATTTTGGCCAAGCGCTAAAATAACCTTGTAAATGATAAATGATTTTATTTCTTGTAAGTTTGTACAAACACTTTAAACGTCAATCATATTTCTTAAACTATATGAGGTCGGCGTTTCCTATCTGACTACTGACTGACTGACTGACTGACTGACTGTAGCGGTATAGATGAAACGGACTGATCAATCGCGTCAAACAAGGAAGCACTCGCGTATCAAACTTTATCAAATGACTTCGTCTGTGGGTAAATTTTTAATGAACAAGGCCTGCAGTCTCGACATAGATCACGCTGTCGCAAACTACCGATTGCTAATATTAAGGTGAACCCTGAGTTGTAACCCGCCAAATTCAAATTTACTTTGAATTTGAGGATTGATATGAAATTGATGATTATTATTTGATAAATATATAATTCCCACAGTCGAGAATCGCATTTTGATCAACATACGACGTAAAACAGAGCTGTAATTTGCAAAAAACTAAAGAAAATTTTAATTTTGCGGGCCACGACTGAAGGTTCACCTTAATATTTAGCGATCGGTAGTTTGCGACAGAGTCGCTATCTAGTTGAGACTGCCGACCCTGGCAACCCTGGGTTAAATCGATAGATTGTCGTTACCGTTACTCTTAACTCTGTAGAAAAAAATATTATCTGTGTTATCTGCGTGATGCAGTGTGCCCACCTTAGGGTATTTTCCCCTAGATTTAGAGGATTTTTGTACGTTTAGGGGATTTTTTAGGGTATAAAATTATTTAGGGTAATATTAAGGGGAAAAAAAATATTTAGGGGATTTTTTAGGGAAAGTTTGATTTTAGGTTCGCAAAAGAATTTAATGCGTGACTGCGTGTATCCGAACGTAACTTGGTGTGCTGATGTTGTGATGTACCGTTCTCTATAATATATTTTTCTCTTTCGCGTTGATAGATTTGTGTATGCGGAAGGGAGATGTCGAATACGAATAATAATAATAATAATTATTATTATTATTTTATTTTCAGGCAACTGAGGCCTATAGATAAAATACACAAATTACAAAATAATACATAATAAAACTACTATAATGCTACGGGTACGGACGTAGATGTGTAGGCTACTTTAATAAATAAGAATAATTTACTTAAATTTGTGTTTTATTCATAAAATTAATTTTAGGGGAAAAAAATATTAAAAGTGCCTAATTTAGGGAAATTTCACGAGGAGCCCGGGGAAAATCAAAATCGTACGGTGGCAACACTGGCGTGATGATCGATCTGGCAAAGTTCGTTGACTGACGTTGAAGATTTCGTATTTTCGTTTTGTTGTGCTAAATCTAAGTTCATTACAATCTATCGATTTCGAAATTCAGTTTCAGAGTGATAGTTTTAGAAATTCGTATGAATTAGAATTTACCGACATTTTGACTTTGTTTGGCTTTCGTATCTTATGGAATATGGTCTTATTTTCATCTTACGGGTTTCTATCATGTCTGCTCGAGAAATAAGTTCAAAACAAGAAAATCTACTTCCTTCTTTAAGTGCCGGTCAGAAAATATCGCTAGCGGCACAAGGTGGTTTTTAACCATTAAAAATTAATAAGTATTTCAATCTGGCTGCCATAAAAATCACAAATAGCGATGCCTTACCTATAATTGTATTGTTGTGTCTATGAAGATTCGTGGGTCTAGAACATTGCAGGTTTTACCTGAAGGTGTGACGAGTTTAAAACACATCTAAGTAAGAACGACAGAGAAGTAATATTTATTCGGCAACATTCCACGAAACATGAAATATAAAAATAAGTGAAATTCTTTAAAAACAACAATGTGCGCCTCGCGGCTGCGCTAAAAAAGTCAATTTCGACATTAATTCCAGACACGCTGTTGCGATGCTGACATAGTTTAACATTTTGAGGAAACCTGGACTGTATAGTAAAAAGAAGTCTGAAATTGCCATCCCGTCTTGAGCAAGTGTGGTGAACAATGCTCGTGCCTTCTCTGTATGAGAAGAGGCCTTTGCCCTGTAGTGGGACAATAATAGGCTGGTGTTATAATATAGATGTTGTCTGATGTTGGTCATATTATAAATTTTTGGATTGGGTGTTGTTTTGGTTTACCAGTTTTGGCCTGGGTCATCTTAGGGGCAGGCTATCTGTAATTTGTTTTGCTTGTTTTGGTTGGCTTCAGTTTTGGTCATTCAAGGACAGGGAGCAAGAAAATTTAACGATCAATTAACAAAAAAGTAACATGTGGATTCATAGATCTTTGTGACATGGTTTATATTTAAGAATTGACAGAGGAAAACAATTAGCCTTGTGATAGGTTTTTTTTTTATTTGGACATAGCTAAAAAAAAGAGGGTAATAGATTGCACAGTCAGAAGTAGGTGCAGTGGGCACCACAGTAAAATAGTTATGAACTAATCTGCATACAAAACTTTTCTACAAACCTTAAAGTGAACTTAAATTCACCATTACAAATTACATTCCACCAATTACGAAAGGTAGGATTAATTTTCTCCACTCCAGCAGAAGGTTGAAATACAAGTTGGTTTTATTTTAATTTCTTTTGCAAGGTTTTACTTTTATTTACAAATGTTTTTCAAAAGAAGTTCTTTCTTGTCTATTAACCCTTAGTAGGGCATGGGTCTAAAATATTGAAAAGTCAGATTGTTTTGTATTATTTATATTGACGGTCCCTACATACTTAAAGACTTGTCAAAAACCGAGCTTTACAGAAGAGCGTAATATGTGTTCAAACTTCTCTAGAAATAATTCCATGTACAATTAGATATACTTTTTTTCGATAATGTTTTATTAGCTTTAGTTTGTTTATAACTTTACAATGGTATTTATACATATTTAAATTTTTTCTTGTAAATACTGATAGATGACTGTTTCTACGCTGATATTAAAATAAAAGCATGTCAGATAATACCTACGCAGTCTTTGATACCTTTTTCTATGCAGGGAAAAAGAAAACAGTGTCTAAAATAGAATTTAAATGAAATGTTTTATGAAAACATAGAATTATGTTATTGTTTTCAAATGGATACCGTGAAACTGGCCATTGTTGCCAGCATTTTTACTTATTTATGAGATTTTGCAAAAAATGTTCACCAAAAACGCGTAATAAAGTTGACTATGGTAGCAATTACTATGAAAGGCTTTAAATCGCAAAATGTGGTGCTTCTAGCTGTAACAGAATCCTAGAAAAAGGTGCTTAAATAGCCGGGCAAAATTATATGCACAACCGTCCAACATTGCTCACCCTTATTTTCTCTAAAACTGTCAGTTCTAAGGCTTTGGCATTATGGTATGTTTTAGTGAATTATGCAAAGTTGCCATCCTTCATGATCAATGTCAAACACACAATTTTTTTTATTTTTCTGAGGTGGGCAATGTTACACTACACAGCAGCTACTTTTTCATACAAACTAAAACGGTGGGTTAGGGTTGATACACATTAATGTGATATAATAAACTGTTTAAATATAAACTCTTTTATGCACTTGACTGATTAATAATATTAATCAGTCAAGTGCAATAGTTATAATTGAGGCCACCAGAACCAGAGTGGCCCAAGTGCAAAATTTTTGCTTTTGAGATATATAGGTAAACTTGTTAATAAAAACGATCTAATTTCAAAACCAGAGTGGCCCAAAATTAGTTTCAACACAATATTGTAGATGGCGTTTTTGAACACTTGGCATTGTAATTATCTGTCATAGAGTACGAGGAAATAGTGGCTCAAATCACTTGATCTCTAGTTCTTTTTTTAGTCTTTGGCTCAAGTGATAGGCCACTTTGGCATTGAATAATGTCAGTTGCAAATGTCAATGTCAATTTATTTTTTCCGCCAAAAACAATTTTGAAAAAATAAAAAGCTTGTAAAAGCAATAATTTTGTTTATAATTTAATATGTGTTGTTAAACGTTTTCTAAAGATGGGTGAGACTGAAGAGAACTTGCAAGGTAGGAATTACAGTAAGTAAACTTTTACCTTTACTGTCAGTTCACAATTACATCTTTTTTACAAAAATACAATTTTAACAGATATTCAGCTAGAAACCACAAGAGTAAGGGGGGAAGTAAACACTGATGGAATTGAGCAGAACCTACGGGGTATGTATTTGTAATTTTCTTTGGTGATAGTTTACAAAAAATAAAGGTTAGTACAATAGTTTCTCGTTTATTTATTTATCAGATATACTCGGATCAAGCCCTATAGAACCCTTTGAAGATTCAGGTTCTGAGTATGTTCCAGAACATCGTAGTAGGAGCACGTCGCCAGATTTGCGAAACATTTTTGAAGGTTCACCTGCTGAAGAGGATCAGCCATCTATGTCCAATAACAAGAAAACAAAGAAACGTATGCGTAATGAAAACAAATGGAAAAAGAATGTAAGGAAAAGTAAACGGGCAAAAGGTGTGGAATATAAAAATACTAAAGGTGTTCTTGTTCCAGCAAAAAAAATAAACATTGATTATCAATGTCCCTGTTCTGGAAAATGCTATGAAAAAGTTGATTTTGAGAGGCGAAGGCAACTATTTTCCAACTTTTATGCATTACCTAATTTTGATTTGCAAAGTTCATACTTATATTCACTGGTAACTGTCATGGTTAAAGCAAGAACTTGTATTACAATAAATAATAGCCAGCCCAAGAAGCCTAAAGCATTCAGTAGATTATACCACATACCTGTAAATGGACAGCAAATTCGTGTGTGTAAATCATTTTTTAAAGAAGTTTTTCAAGTATCTGATGGACGCCTAACTCGAGTTTTAAAGAATAAATCAGTTGGTGACACACCTCCCATTGATAAAAGAGGCAGACATATTCCAAAGAACAAAACTCCTGATTGGAAAATAACTGAACTCGAGAATTTTATAAATACTTTGCCAAAATATGATTCACACTACACCAGGCATAAAAGTGAGACTAGGCAGTACTTGCCTCCTCATTTGAACTTGACAATAATGTATTCTGAATACAAAAAAAAAGTTCAGAAACCAGTTTCTAAATACATCTTTGAAAAAACTTTCAATGAAAAATTTAATCTCTCATTTCATGCTCCAATAACAGATTCATGTAAACGCTGTGATAATTTTAAAATAAAAATTGATGCTTGTGATACCAATGAGCAGGCAAAAAAACATGAACTCACAATAGCAAAAGGACTTCATTTGAGAAAAGCAGAATCTGCAATGGAAAATTTTAAACTAGATACCTTATATGCTAAACAGAATAATGATACTACTGTAATAGTCTGATTCGATGAAAACTCTTCCTACACCAGTCATATCAACTGGTATTTGCTATTACAAGCGTCAATTATGGACTTGCTGTTTAGGGATTCACAATGCTGGTAATGATGATGTTTTCATGTATGTATGGAATGAATCTATAGCATCTAGAGGACCCCAAGAAATAGGCTCCTGTCTCTTAAAATATATAAAAGAAAATGTGCATACCAAAAAACTAATAATGTATTCAGACCAATGTGGAGGGCAAAACCGGAACATTAAGATTGCTGCTTTATGTATGCACATTGTTTCAAGTGCAACATATACAGTTGAACAAATTGACCACAAGTTTACTGTAAGTGGTCATTCCTACTCATCATGTGATAGAGCCTTTGGCTTAGTAGAAAAACAGAAAAAAATCTTCCAAAATATTTTTGTACCAGAGCACTGGAATGATGTGATATTGGCAGCAAGAAAAACAAAACCATTTAAGCTTATGACCTTACAACAAGATGATTTTATGTCCACAAAAGCCCTTGAATGTAATATAACAAATAGGAAAGTTAGTGTTGGTCGCAGTAAAGTATAATGGCTTAAGATGCAATGGATGCTTTATAATAAAATGCATCCATTTTCTATGTTCTACAAATACTCCAACAATCAAGATGCTCTTTTTACTGAAGTCAATTTCAGCAAGAGGACTACCAAGGACACTTCCAATTTTCAGCTAGAGGTTTTATACCCAAAGGGTAGAAAAATCAGTACTGAAAAAAAGAAGGATCTTCTTTGCCTCTTGGAATACGTACCACCAGCTTACCACTCTTTTTATCATAATCTTCAAGCTTCTTCCAATGAAAGAAATGAGCTGGATGGTGAAATAAGTGATTTTTCAGTTGATAATAGTTAATTTTATTTAAGTTATGTTCTTTAAGTTTCAATAAAACTTTAAAATATATAATACGTTTTTTCTTTCAATAATACATTGTTTATTATTTTAAATGGGCCCATTTAGTCTTACATTTTGATATAGGTAAATTTTAAATGCTTAGTACCATAGTGGCCCATCTGCAAAAAAAAACCAAAATATCGAATATACATTATTATGACAATAAATAATCAAATCTTCATATTTTTCATAATTATTTAGTGGACATATAAACTCATGTGTAATATAAATGAATCAAGTTTTCATAACTTAAACTTTTTTGAAAACTATATTTGGTAAATACTCCCATTATTGATATTTGCATTTGGGTCACTCTGGTTCTGGTGGCCTCAATTGCAGATATGAGACTATGAGTATTATGAGCTTTGTAAAATACAGGGTTCTAAAACAAAATAAATCTTACAAAGAAATCTTTCAAAAATGATAAAACAAATTTTACAAAAAAAAGAAGCATTGCAAAACATGCCAGCCTCCTTGTAACGAAAAGATATAATATTTACTTTTAACAACATTCTTAATATAGGAACAATAAAAAAAAAAATGGTTGTTCAAACAACACTTATTACAAAAATAAGTCTACTCTTATGAGGTAGGTACACAAACAATAGGAACTTAATAAGTAGGTAGGAACTTTCAATAGGTACGGTCAACAACAGAAGTCGCTGAGCATGGGGGAATTTTAATTATTTAATATCATAAAATGGAATTGTTTTTTTTTAATATATCTTAATCTTATCTTCTCTTCTTTATCTTTTTGTTTCTTTTTCTTTATTTCATTTTTTTCTTCTTATTTTTTGTTCTTTTTTTTATTGTTTCTTATCTTATTGTTCTTTTTCTTTGTCTTTAAAGTATTCCTTACTTTTCAAAGTGTTAACCTACTTCTGGAGCTGACTGTACAAATTCTATTTAAAAAAAAATCGTTCAGGAAACCGAAATTAACTTCTAATTAAAAAATATATGGGGTTATATATTAAGTCTGGTAACCAGACACACTTAAAATATCATAAAATATTAAAATTAAACTTGGAAGTTCTTATAATGGTAAAGGACACAAACTTTTCTCCTTTTTATACAATTTTTGGTGGCCATACCTACCCATAAGTAGGTAGGTATATTAATACAAAATCAGTTTCGGCTTCATTAATTGTTAATAATTCAACAGTCTTGACAATATTCTTACAGGCAATTAGTTCAGTATCTTGAGATTTTACTTTTATAAATATAGTGTTGTCCAAGGTACAAGGTACAAGGATCCACTACTGATG
This sequence comes from Griposia aprilina, assembly GCA_916610205.1. Lineage (NCBI taxonomy): Eukaryota > Metazoa > Arthropoda > Insecta > Lepidoptera > Noctuidae > Griposia > Griposia aprilina. Next base: position 3,242,228 of record OU744285.1, on the reverse strand, counting down.
GTTTAATCAAAATAACTTATTATCTGTTTTTATGATAGTCTCCAGTTTTCCAAGTCTTACTTTGTTCTTGCTAACTGCAGATAGTTTAGAATTCTCAGCTCCTAAAAGAAAACCTGGCTCATCTTGATCGGAAGCAATCCCACATACATCTGAATCACTGTGGATACTCATGTTGACATCACTGTTGCTTAATTCACTGTATTTTCGTATTAACCTCTTCTTCAACCCTTCAATTTTAAGTCCTTTCATATTTTTTCCTTTGGAAACCTTATAATCATTTCTATTTTTTTTTCGCTCTCTGCTTAACGTTGGGTGCCTTTATTTCTTTATTTTTCCCACATTTGTTAATATTTCATGATCATTTTGTTTCTCTATTGATAAATGATAAATGATAAATGATTTTATTTCTGTAAGTAGGTTTGTACAAACACTTTTACACGTCAATCATATTTTTAAACTAGATGAGGTCGGCGTTTCCTATCTGACTACTCTGAGAAGAAAGGCCGAAACAAACTCAGAGGTCACAGTCTCTTTTAAAGTCCAGACATAATCTTGGTCAGATCATGTGAAGACCATGTAGATTGGTATCTGAAATGGTCTTTTGAGGAAAGAACCACACAGATTGAGTGGACCTGTCCAGTCAGTGCACGTATTTGTCAGTAATCGTGCAGCTCAACTCAGGAAGTCAGAACTTAAGGAGCTCAACGATTCGACGAACAATACCAAAGAAACGACATTTGGGTAGGCCACATAAATTACTCAATCTGCCAGATCATGATCAAAATTAACTGCGAAAAAAAAAGCAATGACCCACATAATCCTCACATTCACAATAATTAAAATAACATACTACTTTACAAGTAAATACTCATGTCATTGTGTATATAAAATTCAACAATGTCAATGTGTATATAAAAAAATCGGACATAATGTTTGAGAACCATGTAGATTGGTGTCTGAAATGGTCTTTTGAGGAAAGAACCACACAGATTAAGTGGACCTGTCCAGTCAGTGCACGCATTTGTCAGTAACCGTGCAGCTCAACTCAGAACTTAAGGAGCTCAACGATTCGACTAACAATACCAAAGAAAGGACATTTGGGTAGGCCGCATAAACTACTTAAACTGCCAGATCAAGAATATAACTGAAACAATGACCCACATAGTCCTCATATTCTCAATAATGAAAATAATATAATACTTTTTACAGTAAATATTCATGTCTAAAATAGCTAGCAAATTAAAATCAACATTCACCGTGTAAATTTATTGGAGCAGCTCAATCCCAAGCCTTTTTGTCCTCAATATAGTCTTTCACAGTATAATAGGCTTTCTGGCATAGTTTCCGTTTTATAAAAGATTTGAATTTATTAAAGCTTAGATCTTGAATGTGGCTAGGAAGTTTATTATAAAAACGTATACATTGGCATCTAAACGAGCCACCTATTTTCTTGAGCCTGGTTGTAGGAACAATAAATTTGTGTTTGTTTCTAGTATTTATATTGTGGATATCACTGTATTTTTTAAACAGATTCATATTTTTATGTGCATACAAAAGATTTTCATAAATATACTGAGAAGGCACAGTAATTATATTAATCTCTTTAAATTTATCTCTGAGGGAGTGTCTGGGACTTAATTTATAGATAGAACGAATTGCCCTTTTTTGTAAAACGAAAATTGTCTGGATATCGGCGGCATTTCCCCACAACAGAATACCGTACGACATCACACTATGAAAATAACTAAAGTATACTAAACGGGCTGTCTCTAAATCAGTTAAACCACGAATTTTTCTAACGGCGTATGCTGCAGAGCTAAGCTTTTTTGACAATTTATCTATGTGGAAATTGAAGCTTGGTATCCAAAGTAATGCCTAAGAAAACTGTGGTATTTTCGGGTTTCAGCACTTCACCCTTTATGAGAACACTAGTTTCTACTTGTCTAACATGAGGTATCGTAAACTTAATACATTTAGTTTTTTTCTCGTTAAGAAGTAGGTTATTAACATTAAACCAGTTAACTACTATTGCACGGGCGCTATTTACATTGTCAGTAATCAGCTGCTGACGTTTCAGTTTAAATAAAAGTGAAGTGTCGTCTGCAAATAACACTATATCATGTTTATCCTTTATGAGGTAAGGCAAGTCATTTATATAAATAAGAAATAAAAATGGCCCAAGATTTGAGCCCTGGGGGACCCCCATTCTTACTACCGATCCGGGTGATCTTTTTCCATTAACATCAACTCTCTGAATCCTATCACTTAAGTAAGAAGTAAGAAGATCCAGAGAGGCGTTTCGGATTCCGTAGTGGTGCAGTTTCCTGATCAATGTTTCATGAAGAACACAATCGAATGCCTTGGACAAATCGCAAAAGATTCCCAAAGCATCGCATTTGTCCTCCCATGCATCATAAACATGTCCTAAAAGTTCAACTCCGGCATCAGTAGTCGAACGACCCCTCGTAAAACCGAACTGTTTGTTATGCAGTAATTTGTGATTATTAAAAAATCCTTGCATTTGATTCAAAATAAGTTTTTCAAAAATTTTACTAAAGGTAGGTAGTACTGAAATAGGTCTATAATTAGTAGGGTCTGATGTACTACCCGATTTAAATAACGGTATTATTTTACTGTTTTTCATAAGATCAGGAAACTCACCACGATCAATACAATTATTAAAAATAACAGCTAAAGTAGGTGCTACAATGTTTATTATGGACTTAGCAACGTCCACAGAATTACCCCATAGATCTGCGGTCTTTTTAACATTTAACACGTTGCCTGCCATGGGGGGTCCAAATGACCGGCACTTGGTAGAAGCGTTTGGGCCATGGGGGGCTTAAATGACCGGCACAACTAAGGTGAACTTAACACCTTTTGCTCGCTGACGGCCATGCGTGTAACGCAAAATACCATTACAAGTGGCCGGCGCGGCCCCAATGATCACTTTAGATAACTTGGCCTCAAAATATTTTTATAATTTTTTGGTTGTATGAATGTTTTTGTAGCGAGTCAAACAAAATTATGATGTAAATTAAAGACAGTATACTTTTTAAAATATTTTTATTATTACAAATCAAGGACTAGTGTTATTTAGAGACACATTATGTTGTGTTGAGATCAAAGTAATTTAAAATTAAAAAACAAACAGAAAATTAATGATTTTTATCAAAACACGGTCTGCACAAATATGGCTTGTCTGGGCAAACTGAACAAAATGTCGTAACCTTTTTGGTTTTGTTTTTGGCAATTTTTCTTCCATGCGTTTGTGAATTATTTTTGTAACAACCTACACAAAATTTTCTTGTCGTCACAGCCTTTCCGTCTGCTTTTACAAGAGAATGTTTTATTCTCTTTGGCCTACATGGAATGTTAGCTCCATCACGTGGGTTTGAGTCAATCATTTGTTGTGACAGTTTTCGTCTAAATTCAATAATAGGTATCTTCTTTTTTGTGGTAGCTTCATATAAAACCCGAGCATTTACTACAGCTGTGTTTAGAAGCAGTTCTAAGGCCAACTTCTTGTACCACTTGATAGATTTTCGAAGCGGAGAAGAATACGCTGTCATTTGATCCGAGAGGTCTACTGCTGCCTTAGCTTTATTATAATCCATAATTATCTTCGGCTTAATCACCTCTATTCCTCTCTTATTTTTAGTTTTTATAAATCCTATAGAGTGTTTAGTTGACAGTAGACAAACGTCACGTTTGTCCTTCCATTTCATAACTGTAATTCCCTTGCTGTTTTCTTTGGCTGCAAACTCACCAGGGTTTAATTTGGCTTCCATCACCTGTTTCGGCAAGTACTTTCTGTTTTTACGTAAAGTACCAATAAGATGTGTCTCATTGTCAATTAACTTTTCTGCCAAATCCAAACTTGTGTACCAATTGTCTACAAATACAGAATAGCCCTTTCCTAGTAAATCCTCACACAGCCTGAGCACCACATTTGTCGGTGTAGAAAAAGCAGAATCGAGCTGTTTTCCAGAATAAACCTCAATTTTCCAAGTGTATCCGGGAACAGTACATAATTTAAATAGTTTGATACCATATTTATGGCGTTTTTGCTTATTATATTGTCTAAAGATTACTCTACCACGAAATGGAATCATGCTCTCATCCACACAAAGAAATTCACTAGGTGTATAGTGGTAAGCAAAATTAGCATTCAAGGCACAAAGAAGATTGCTTATTTTCGATAAACGATCATTTTCTCGAGCTTCCTCGTTATTAGAAAAATGCAACATCCTCAGTAATATTTCAAACCTGTTGCGGCTCATAATATTTTTAGCGAACGGTTGAGCGTACATTGGGTCATTAGACCAATAAAGTGCCAGTTTTGGTAATTTTACCAAACCCATCCAAATTATAAGACCAAAAAACTTCTTGATTTCAGTTTTATCAGTGTCCTTCCACAAGTGTAGCCTGGATTGGCGCGATAATCGACTTTTAGATAAAACTTGCGCGGCAAAAATATTGGTCTGTCTAGCTATATCTTCTAACAGAGCCTCTGGTACCATCAAATTATAAAAATCTGCAGGTTGACCGCCAGCTAAAGCGTGTCGCAAATGCATCGGCTTCAAACCAGAAATTTCAGTGTAAGGTATTATATTAGGTTGTTTACCTTGTGGTTCGTGCCATTCCGTATTTGGAGTGTAACCAGACTCTGACGGTGAGGGTACAAGGATTTCTTCGTCTTCAGTATCAGATGGCACTATGCAGCGCTTCCTTGCACGGCGATTAGAAAACCGAATAACCTCTTCATTATCACTTGAAAGACTCTCCGTCTCACGAAATTGGGATTCAATATATTCTATTTCACGAAAATCATCTAAAGTTAGATCCAATTCGTCAAATAACATGTTCAATAGCTTTGACATATAATAATAACAATAAACTAGAATGTTAGGTGACCATTTAGCGCGCACTCCGATCTGTGACAAATAAAACTTTGCACTGAGTTGTTTACCTACAATTACAAAAACATTCGCACAGGACGCGGAAGAAATGTAATGCGGGGCAGCGGGGAAGGGACGCAGCATGCACTATCCTAATATTTCTTTATTTTTCACTCATCAGTAGCGCGCTCGCTCGGGCGCAGGATGGACGTTCTGGCGGGGATTTTTACGCGACTAACAAGGATGACCGGCGATTTGACCGGCGTGGCTCCAATGAAAAAAATATTACATTTGCGCCGCGCCGGGTGTAAATGACCGGCGGATTAAAAACAGCACATAATATACAAAAAAATATATAAAAACATATATTATATATAGAAATCTTATAAATAAGTCATTTCACGTCATTTAAGCGACTGATGAAAAACGCAAATGTATTCGGATTTCCATATGGCAGGCAACGTGTTAATGTGTGAGAGGTTTTAATTATATCTTTGCAGGTGACATATTTGAAATGAAATTCAGAATCACATACAGGAACGTTTTCCTTAAGTAAAGACTCTGCAGCAGTGGGTGATGAGTTTAGAGATTTAGTAGTGGATACGGGAACATCAGCAAAGAAATTTTCAAAGGCCGCGGCGACTTGGGAATCTGAATTAATTATATTGTCATCAATATCAAGCGTGTAGTTACTACAGCGGTTGCATGACCTTCCCGTTTCGCTGTTAATGATACTCCATGTCATTTTAATTACATTACTACTATTTTTAATTTTTGAACTCAAATAACGTGACTTGGCCATACTGCAAACTCTTTTAAATAATTTTGAATAATTCTTAACATATAAATTAAATTCAGCAGTGTTTATACAAGTCCGTTCATCATATAATTCATAAAGTCGTTTTCTACTTTTATGTATACCAATGGTGGCCCAGTCACTGAATGAAGCGTTACTATTCACCGAGAAAGTCTTTGGAATGAATGTGTTATCAAATTGTGTGCAATACATATTAAAAAAATCATTTTATTGTTCATTAGGGTCATCATTAGTCGACAAAAATGGTAATTTACTTAAAAGTTTAGTTTTAAATGTTTCCAAGCGATTACTAGTTTTTGAGGTATTGCTTGTCTAGTTCGAGGTAACATCATATTTTCTTTATTGTGATCGCTGTCGTAAATAATATTTTTTAAAGAACTTTTTGTGGCCGGTATATGAATACAAGATAAAATCTTTGGTTATTCTATCTTCAATGCATTGGTGTTTTCTTTACATGAATTGGACGTAGTTGTGCTACAACGTTCCAATCCACACGCAGGTCGAACTGAGTAAATCGCGTTTTTGTAATTTTGTGGTGCGCTTTTTTTTTGGTAGCGAGTACAACTAAGTAGTATGTATCACTTCAACTAAATAAATAAACATTATTTTATTATATAGGTACTTGTCATTAATTTTTTTTAATATTTCTCATACAAATTTTGAAAAAAATGCACTTGGAACGTTTTTGAAAAAAGGCTTTTTGTATGGAAGTAGCTTTTAACTTAATTTGCAAAAACGATCCAATATCTGAAAATTGGTATACTTTGGTAGTTAATATATATTTTTTCTAAAACATAAGTATAACAATGAAACAACATTATTAAAAAAATATTTATTAAGAAATAGTTGTATCAAAGCATGGAAAATCATCACAATTTATTCATCATCCAGATTGAAATCCAGCTCCTTACCAAATCCATCGACATCGTCAATGGCGTCATTAGACGCTTTCAATGTTTTATAAAAACTAAGGCAATCTGCTGGAATAAACTTGTAAACAGATCGTAAATCAGCCAATTTAGCTGGAGCAATGGGTTTCCCGTTAGGCCATAACTGTTTCAGATCAGATCTATGTATAGTCGAAATCTCTCCTTTTGTCGTTTTTTTTATGGTAAGTTCGTTATAATCCTCATCAAGGGACGTTTTCATAAAAATAGAATATAATCTAGCTTTTTCAATCTTTATCTCCTTTGCCAGCAGCCAGTTTAGTTTACTTTTATCTGTGTATTTCTTACGATGTACTATGTTTTTCTCAACATCTTCAGTGCTATAAAAGTCATTTTTGTCCATTCTATATACTTGAAATGGTTTTTTTCTTCTAGCATTTTTCATAATTTCTATATATTCGTCAGCTGTATAAACACGTTGTTGCTTCTCAAGCGCAGTTTCAATTTTTGAAAAATCGGTATCGTTAGGTAAGAAACTATGCCCTGACTCAAGATACCGAAAAGTTATCGTTTTTAATGTAGAATGGGAGTCTAAGATAACCTTCAACATTAAAACAATTTTATGTTTCGGTTCTGTCCACCGCAACAATCACTCCATAGTATGAGATGTTCTATAGTAGGAGGTAGTTTGTTTTCAATATATTTGGCAAGGCATGATCCTACTTCCTGAGCGCCTCTTCCGGCTTCACCTTCCACCCAAACATAACAGTGCCCTACATCATCTGATGCTGAATGTATACCGCTATTATATAGCCAAAGCTGACGTTTATAAAAAATTACGTTTGTCGGTATACGGGGCAGGGGCAAAGATTTTTCGAGATCAAAGGATAAGCATTCTATGTTTGGGGTATTTTGTGCAGTTTCAAAGTCGCATTTCATCTGTTCCCTCATTTTTTGTGCCTTCTCTAAGTGTAACGATTTCTCAGCCTCTACTTTTGTTTTTTCTGATCCACTAGTGTTTTGTAATTGCACCGCAAACAAATCACACTTATTGCACGTGTCTTTTTTTAACGGTTTACACCTCAAATTAAAATTAGTCAAGAAAATTTTCTTTACAGTTTCACGAGAGGTACATTTCAACTCGGTGCCAAATTTTTCAACAAAAAGTTTCTTGTAAATATCATAAAGTTTTGATATTGTCATGCCAGGCTCTAAATATTGGATCTCATTGTTATTCTCCCTACGATAATGCGATTCATATTTAGGTAATTTTGAAATAACTTCCTTAATAAAGTTTAAGGTCTGTTCAGTCAATTTATTCCAGCTTTTGTCTTTCATGCCTCGACAGTCATTTATTTCATTATTACGAATCTTGTATAATGCTATGGTAACTTTTTGTGTTGTAATTTGGAGAGTGTGCAGGAACATATCGCGACAGACTTTGACATCGTTAAATTTATAGGCGCGATGAAATTGTTTAGGCTTTTTTTTGGTAACAGGGACAGAAGTCATGGTGTAGCTCCGTTTTTTGGGTTCCTCTGTGACACATGACTTAATGTACATTAACTGAGCATTGTAAGATCCAAGAGTTACATAAGTCTCAAATATTTGTTTTCGATCTTCCAACGCACTAACAGCAATTGCACTGGCACATATTTTAAGACATTTGCATTGATAATCCTGAAATACTTTTGGTTCAATTTTTTTCTGTGAGCGTACATGATAGCGTATATGATAAATTATTATACTTTTTAAACTTTCTTTCCGAATTGGATTCAGGATGCGTACGTTTGCTGCCCTTTTTCGGTCTTTCAGCCTGGGAACTAGATTGCTTTCATTAATGTTTTCTTCATTTGAGCTTTCAAGTTCCTTTTCAGGTGAAATGTTTCCTATTTTCTGAACTTCAATGACAGGACTTAAATAATAATAATAATAATAATAACTCTTTATTTCGGACTACAGGATCCATATTGTGTTAGTATTGCCTTAACTTATTGTTAGTAAATAATATTTTAAAACAAAAGCGAAAATTAATTTTGTACATGTACGTCTGTACGCACGTGTCTCTCTGCCCAGTGCCTAATAAATGGCCCATCAATTTTGTCCGCCAGAGTAGCTAAAATATTGTTCGGACTACCCCGGAATCGCCGCAGCATAGACGCACTTCGCTTGCGCATAATGGCATGAAAGTCATCCAGTCTCGCTTCAGCAAACATGCTTGATGCGCTGCAAAACCGAGGCAGTCCCAACAACATCCTGAGTGCATTATTATATTGGACACGCAGGGCGTTGTAGGCCCTCTGCGTATACCTAACCCACAGGCTGCACGAGTAAAAAGTCTGGCAATAAGCTCTGTCTTAAAACTTCACCATGCTTATCTAAGATAGTTTTTTGAGGAGTAGGTAAATTAGTTTCATCTTCATCTTGTGTTATAGTGTCATGTCTTGTATCATTTTCTACATTCATAGTTGTTGAATTCAATACCCTTTTCTTGCTGTATTCTTCACTATTTTTTACGAAGCTCTCAATGTGTTCATCTCTAGTGTTGTTATTGGTTTTAGTGTTATTGTCGTCGCCACTAACATTTGATTCACAGTCTGTGTTAGAGTCCGTTAAATTACGAATCTCAAAGTTTGGATCGGCAACACTATCATCACTATTTTCAATATAATCGGGTGAATCATTTTCAAGACACATTTCTGTTTCATTAAGGACATTAAAAAGCTTCTGAGTTTCAGGAGACATACACGGAAGAGGCGATGCATCCTGTTCTACATCATTGAGAGCTGTTGTAATTTCTGGAGTCATATATGGGATAAACGATGAATTTGGTTCTAAAGTAATCGTAGTTAATTCTGTACTATTCACAGAAGTTACAACAGCAATAGTGAGTGGCAATGGTGTATCTGGATTGCATCCATCTGAAACTATATAATTTCTAATTAATAGGTACTTAAACAACTGCTTTATAGTAAAACACCGACCAAGTGCGAGTCAGACTCGCGCACGCAGGGTTTCGTACCATAATGCCAAGCCCTTACGAATATCGACCAAATATCAAGATAAAAATCATGTATGTTGTTTGAGAGCCCCCCTCAAATATGTATTTTATTATGTCTATCAGCGGCAATAGAAATACATCATCTGACTCAAATTGTCAACTGTCTACCTATCACGGTTCATGATATACAGGCTGGTGCTGTCACCAGGCTGACAGCGAAGTCTTAGTAATAGGGTCCCATCTTTCCCCTTTGGGTACGGAAACCTAAATACCTAATTTGTCCACGTAAATTAAGTTTAAGTATGAAAAAATATACATATGTACGTACTCAGCTGATTTTTTGTTGGCGAAGTATTTGAACACACGTAAGTCAATGGACTGTCAGTATAAGATACATCTGAAAACAACAAGATGAATTTGGAACCATCTACACAGAAATTTTGTGATTGCATAAAACTATACTGAATGCCACATAACTACCTACCAATTTTCATAAAACTGCTTACGTTCTTTGTTTTCTTGGTTACTTTTTACGTACATTGGAGGAGTAAGTGGTGAAAATGGTGGTGGAGTAATTGAAATCTCCGTAGTTGATGATAATGGAGTGTTAGGCTTGTCCGATGCGATATCATCATTTCCTGGATAGTAAAAAAAATATGTTGATAGAAATGATTGAGAGAAAGAAATAATTTGATGTAAAGTAAGAAGATAGATATATTCTTTATTGCACACAGAAGAAACAATTGATAACAAGTTACAAAGTATAAAGTAAAAATAGTTAATTAGGTTAATGTTTTTAACAATCCTACAAGTCCCACAGTAAAGATCTTACTGTGCCTCTTTACATTCTAATTAAGCTACTTTTCCAACGTTAGGATAAATTGGGCCGATCCCCGAATCAAATCGGACACCTCTGAGCAATCGGGCCAGCATTACGACTACTCAACATTGCTTAAATTGGTTAACTAATGTCTCATTTTCGATAATATGTTTTAAGTTACTTAGTACCTAGGTACTTACCGTCCTCATCTTTTAGGCCACGACATTTTATCGTATCTCGCAAGCTTAATAATTTTCGTCTTTTTGACAACAAGATCATTCAATCCTTGTTATTCTCATTGTTCTTGTCATACTGCGAAAAATTAACGACTAAACTTAAACCACATTTACTTAAAAAAAACACATTTTAAGTCAATCAAAACAGCACCAATAATTAACAAAAAACCATCTAATCAATACACAAATTAGTTACTTACTTCTTCCTCGTTCATCGCGAACACAAACTACACTTTGTATTATTATATAAAACACGCTTTTATTAATATATCAATTGAGAGCAATTAGCCGCACGCACTTGTTTACATTAATATAGGTCAAGAGCAACTGTCACTGTGTCACAAGGTCACAACAAATAACAATAATTATCGTAGTGCGCAATCTTTCCGCGTATCTCACCAGTCTAGGGAAGCGGAGAGAGAAAACATACGACACACCAAGGCGTGGGAGTAGGAGGGTAAATGTAGGTAAGCGCCGTGGTCGTTACGTGAGTTAAAATTTTATAACAAAATCTAATTTGTTTCCCATAGTCGTAAGTTACATTCATGTAGTTTGAAACATTGTTAATTTTCATATTTTATTAACAAATCAGGAAGATAAGAGGCCTGAGTCACACTGTAAGCCGTGTAATGATTATTCATAAAACGTTTCAAATGACAATGGAACGTTTTATTGTTTAGCTTTATTATTTTAGTGTTAGCGTTCCAGACTCCATAACGCATATTTTTTTTTTCAAGTTGCCACAGTATATCGCTACCTAGTTGTATAATTATTATTTTAGACAAGGCCTTATTATAAAAAATACGAAAGTGATGAATCGTTTAATGATTTGATAACTGTATGTTCCTACCAGTGTAAACGTTTAAAATCGTTTACTTTTATTGTTGTCTTTTATTTACGCGAACACGATACATTTAAATGAAACTACTTTTACGGATTATTTCGCGATTTATTAACATTTTATTTAACCTGACGTTTCGAACACTTTACAGCGTTCGTGGTCACAGGTAGACTGAGGTTTACTTTTACCATTATGAATTATCGTACACATTATAAAGTACATGGAATGTTTTGAAGAAATAGATAATAAAAAATATATATACAGGGTGTCCCGTAAATAATGGATCAAACGTAACGGGTAGGTAGCTTACCTCATTTCCAACAACTAATTTGAACAGTAAAAAAAAAACCGATAAGGTAACCAAGATATTATTTTTTTCGATATTTACTATTTTCTGTACCAGCATTCAGTGTTTTTAATGCTGTTGCTGCAAATGGTATCATATTTAGGTGTGATTTTTGTCAAACATTTCTGAATAGTTTACTAATGTTATAAGATACCATTTTTTTAAATAACATTTTATTTGCCTTAGAAAAAAAATCTTGAATTGAAAAGTTTTGTTTTTACGACCAAAAGACCAGAATTGGAAAAATTCTCCTGTAAAAAAAATGTATGACACCAAAGTGTACCATTATTTTAAAAACTTGTAAAATTACTAAGGTTTGCAAATTGGTATAAAACTTACGCCTAGTCTTTGTCGTTACAAAGATATTGCTATGAATCTGACAGAGGTGCCAAATTACGAAATAAAATAAAATTTGAAAAAGTGTGCACAATTAAACTATTTTCTTAAAAATGTTTAGGTATCTCAGCGTATGAAAAAAATTAGGAGGTTAAATTAAAAAAAAAATACAAATAAATCGTTTATTTTGTTTTTACAGTAAATGTTCAAACTGACGTCCCCCTACGAGAATGCAAAGTCTGCACCTCCTAATAAAGGAAGCTCTTATCCGACGGACAAAATGGCTGTTGTTTATTTCTGATACAGCAGATTGGATGCGCTGACGTAATTCTTCTTCCGACGTTATTCGTTGTTTGTAAACTTTGTCTTTTAAACATCCCCAATAAAAAAAATCTAAGGGATTTAAATCCGGAGATCGCGGAGGCCACAAAATTGGTCCTAATCGGCCGATCCATCTGTCAGGGTAAGTTTCATTGAGTTGCGCCCTTACTGCCGTCGCATAGTGAGCGGGGCAACCATCATTTTGTAACCACATTGCTTGCCGCACGTCTTCTGGAATATTTTCTAATAACGTTGGCAACTCATTCCTTAAAAAATGCAGATAGTATTCGGCGTTTAGAGTTGCTGGTAGTTCAAAGGGCCCTATTATTTGCCCATTGATTATTCCTGCCCATAAATTTATTTTAAATTGATGTTGGCTCCTGTCCTCTCGCATCAAATGTGGGTTTACCAGCTGCCAACTGTGCAAATTATGCAAATTGAGATATCCATCTCGCCGGCATGAAGACTCGTCACTCCATAAAATTTTATTAAAAAACTGTGGGTCCGCCCGTATCATTCTAAGCATCCTTTGGCAAAATGCTACTCTTTGAACACGTTGCACGTGATATGGGTGCAACCGGTGCCTTTTTAGAACTCGATGTACCGTCGATCTTGGAATACCTGTGCGTTGCGCTATGACGCGAATTGAGACCGACGAATCTTCCTCGATTTCTCGAATAATAATTTCGTCATTGACTTGTGACGGTCGCCCTTCACTGGCACCCCCAACTCCGGTGCCAAGAATTCTTCCCTCAAGAAGCGCGTTATGCACTCTAATGAATATGCGATAGTCGGGATGTCGATCCCGGTTCGGGTATCTTTCACGATACAATCTTGCGGCCGCCCTGGCATTACCTCTTGCTTCTCCGTAGATAAAATGCATTTCGGCATACTCCCGTGGCGTGTACTTGTAACGAGGCATCGTACTACTGCACACACGTACAACCTCACACAAACGATTGTTTTCGAAGTCCGTAGGATTGCCAAGTCATTCGTCCAAAACACAAACAGTTCCAAATCGTTAGGCAAAGCAAAGTCCAAATACACAGCACAAGTTTAATTTTAAGGAACACAACAGTTAGGCACAGCGGGAGCGAAAGTAGTCTGACGTACGTATCAACTCGAAGAGAGATTCGTGTCAACTAAACAAATAAAATCATGCAACAATGAAGCCCTGTATGAGTGAAGGGTGAAGGAAAAAAAATACCTGCACAAAGACACCGATTTACCAAAAATACAAAAGCGGCGCTATCTATCCCTTTTACACTGAGTGAGGTGCAACTCCGCAGGTAGCGGTCCCAAATTCCGAACAGATGACGTCATCGGCTCGGAATTACGCTACACGCTTAACCACATGCTTAGATTACAAGCATAAGCCATTACGAGAAAGAAAAGTTAGATAGTACCATTTTAATTTCAGTTCTGTCTTCTTCATCACATTCATAGCAATATCTTTGTAACCGCAAGGACTAGACGTAAGTTTTATACCAATTTGCAAACCTTAGTAATTTTACAAGTTTTTAAAATAATGGTACACTTTGGTGTCATACATTTTTTTTACAGGAGAATTTTTCCAATTCTGGTCTTTTCATCGTAAAAACAAAACTTTTCGATTCAAGATTTTTTTTCTAAGGCAAATAAAATGTTATTTAAAAAAATGGTATCTTATAACATTAGTAAACTATTCAGAAATGTTTGACAAAAATCACACCTAAATGTGATACCATTTGCAGCAACAGCATTAAAAACACTGAATGCTGGTACAGAAAATAGTAAAAGTCGAAAAAAAAAAAATATCTTGGTTACCTTATCGGTTTTTTTTTTACTGTTCAAATTAGTTGTTGGAAATGAGGTAAGCTACCTACCCGTTACGTTTGATCCATTATTTACGGGACACCCTGTATAACAAGATGAATGGATCATTATTTTTATGTTATTCAGTCCAAAACTAATTAAAACAGTACGATCCAAATGAATTGTCACTTTTTGAGATTTAAATTTGATATTTTTAAAACGTTCCAAGTTGATTGGATCATTATTTTTATTTTATTCAGTCCAAAACGAATTAAAATAGTACGATCCAAATGGAATGTCACTTTTTATGATTTAAAATTTGTTATTTTTAAAACGTTTCAAGATGATTGGATCCTTATTTTTATTGCATTCAGTCCAAAACGAATTAAAACAGTACGATCCAAATGTGATGTCACTTTATAAGATTATAATTAGATCTTTTGGTTCGTTTTATCATTTAGACCGCTTAATTATTTCAATAGTTATTTTCGTAAGAGAGTCAGTGTCTTCAGCACTAGATAGGACGATCCAAAATACCTAGCTTGGGCTCAAAAACTCAATTTTGACCACCTTGTGGATTGGAACGTTGTAGCATAACTACGTCCAATTAGGACTCTTACAGCCGAATACTGAAACGCCACTCAAATCTAATAATCATCTAAAAGCTACTTAAATATAAGCATCCCTCAAATTTAAATGGTATTCCTATATACCTATTACTTACGTATTTAAGTAACAACCGGCACAACCGGCGTGCGTGTATGACCAGATGTATGAACGTAAACGAGGCAAAAGGAGTATGTAAGGATCGTAGCAGGTGGCGTTCTGTAGTTTCTGCCTACCCCCATAGGAAGAAGGCGTGAGTTTATGTATGTGTATGTGTATGTTAAGTAACTTAAAAAAGCTACGTTCAACAAACACTAAGAACACTTCAAGTTCAAAGTAAACATAATTTTTTGTTTTTTTGTTTCCCTATTAACCATTTCATTATGTTTTTGTACAATTTTATAGATTTTAGCCTACCTATATAATTCATTTAATCCGTTTGATCTTTGTTATAAAATATTCTGGTCTTCTGTTTGTTTTTATTGAGGTTACATATAAGCTTCAATCCTCTTTCCGATTTTGGAAACGAATACTTAAGCTATGGCCTCAATAAGAAGTTATAATAAACTGACTGTTAAAGAATAATAAACTGTAAGAAATAAACCTCTTTTTAGTAGTGCCTTCTTGTGGTCCTCTTGGATCCTCCTGAAGATCATTGCGTCTATGATATAGTAACCATAGACGAATGGATTGATGCATGAATTTATGATCGACATGATGAATAACAGTTGTAGGGCCGTGGTGGAGACGACTATTGCTGACTGTTGGTCGTGCATGTACCTGTTGAATAAGAACTGGTTAATTTTCTTGAAGTTTCAAATATATTAAGAATACTAGCTTCTGCCCGTGGCTTTGCCCGTGTGGAGGTCGGAAATCACCCCACGGGGACGTGCTACTGGGATAAAAAGTATCCTATGTCCGTAACCTAATACGTATTGTATTGCAGCATGGGGTGGGGCTGGGAAGTGCTTAATGCTCCGTCTGGAACGGGCACAGAGGGCAGTATTAAAGGTCATGACTCACAAACCTGTCCGATTTCCAACTGCTGAACTGTACGCTCTGTGCGAGTTACCAACAGTCAGACACACATTTCTTCTTGCGGTAGTGCTGCGTAAACACTTAGACCTTCCATTCGATCCAATATTTTTGGGAACCGGTACCATTGGTCTTGGCGTGATCCCGGTACCAAAGTAGTACCTGTTCAATATTATTTCTTTAAAAATATTTTATTCACAAACTTATTCAAATATTTTTATATTTAACACGAAACGCCGACCAAGTATAGTAACAAAAGAAGATTCTCACTTTTAGGTTTCAGTTTAAAACTCACTTTTCTGGACAAATGTTCCAGGTACTGCTGAACGATACCTAAAGTTCCTCTTTGGGATTTGCAGGGTGAATATTTCGCACCTGTGAGAGCTATGTCAGCCCAATGACGGATGGGGCCCGAATTGACGCTTGGTTTTACTGTTGACATCTCGATGCGCACTTGGCGGCGCACGCAGTTTTGAGAGATCTGGGGACAGAAGCAGAAATATTTTTAGATATTTTGTCTTGTATACATGGAATGATGCAATGGTGGTTTATGGTGTAATTAGCTAGCGAAACTCCACAGACGAGATGGAATAAAATTACTATACTACAATATATAAAGTATCAAAAATTAGGTAATGACAGATAGTTTAATTATGTTGATAGATATATGGCGATCACATATTTACAAATATTGCAACTAGACGATTTTTCCTAACATTTTAACAAATAATAAATCAGTGTGTGAGATTTTTACATGAAAACAATGTTGACCTCAGAAAGCAAAGGGAAAAGTTGAAAAGTCGGTTATGACAATATCGCTGACTAAGAAAAAAAGAAGTTTGTAATGCAATGGTTGAGTAACAACCTACTCACTGAACGTCAGTAAAACGGTTTATATACCATTTGCTATCAGGTCAAATTTAAGCCCATCACCTTCCCTTACTCTTAAAGCGCATATATAAGTATGTACGCCTTCCACCATTTGTGACTGCCTTGTAATCTCTAAGTTTATTAGTGTCAAATACCTAGGAGTGCATATCGACCAACATCCCAATTGGCATAAACACCTAGACAGACTTTCTGGTATAAACTCGCAAGCTGATTTATGTTTTTTTTAAATTACGCTAGTCTGCAGAAGGATACATTGAGGGTGGTTTATTTTGCTTTATGCCAATCCATCTTAGCTTATTGTATACCAATCTGGGGTAGTGCTACTGAAAACCATTTCATCCGACTGGAACGAGCACAAAGAGCTGTTCTGAAGGTTCTGCTCTCTCGGCCCTTAGATTTTCCACAGTACAGCTATGTGCGGAATCTTAAGTGTTAACTGTCAGGCAACTGTATGTCCTTCAGTCAATGCTCCGTAAATATCCTACTCGTCTGTCCTCAGAGCCAACAGGCAGAATTAAACACACGGTTTTTCCTCAAGAGTCGCATAGAACCTCGTTTGCCATGAGACAATATTATGTCACCAGCACGAAACTTTATAATCTGCTTAATAAAGTACTAAAAAATTATCCTGATTCTAAATATCTATATCAGTTCAAATCTCAGCTTCATATCTTCTAAAACTGACTTATCGAAATACGCAGGATCTTCTATTGGGAATTTTTCGAAATATAAATAAATAGTTAAGGTTTTCTTATCAAAATCAATTAAAATCAAAAATTCATAGCAAAATTATTATAGAAATTCAAAATTTACTCTTCACTTGCTCTAAAAACGGTTTAAGCATTGAAATAACTTGGGTTCCCAGTCACTCTGGTATAGGTGACAACGAATGCTCCGACTCGTTGGCTAAATATGCTACATCCAACGCTGTTGACCAAAAATATTATGTCGTCCATAGCTATGACTTACGGGCTGATACAAAACCTAAAACATTATGTTTTTGTACAATTTTATAGATTTTAGCCTACCTATATAATCCATTTAATCCGTTTGATCTTTGCTATAAAATAATCTGGTCTCCTGTTTGTTTTTATTGAGGTTACATATAAGCTTCAATCCTCTTTCCGATTTTGGAAACGAATACTTAAGCTATGGCCTCAATAAGAAGTTTTAATAAACTGACTGTTAAAGAATAATAAACTGTAAGAAATAAACCTCCTTTTAGTAGTGCCTTCTTGTGGTCCTCTTGGATCCTCCTGAAGATCATTGCGTCTATGATATAGTAACCATAGACGAATGGATTCATGCATGAATTTATGACCGACATGATGAATAACAGTTGTAGGGCCGTGGTGGAGACGACTATTGCTGACTGTTGGTCGAGCATGTACCTGTTGAATAAGAACTGGTTAATTTTCTTGAATAAGTTCACTTGTGTCAAATACCTAGGAGTGCATATCGACCAACATCCCAATTGGCATAAACACCTAGACACACTTTCTGGTATAAAGTCGCAAGCTGATTTATGTTTTTTTTTTAAATTACGCAAGTCTGCAGAAGGATACATTGAGAATGGTTTATTTTGCATTATGCCAATCCATCTTAGCTTATTGTATACCAATCTGGGGTAGTGCTACTGAAAACCATTTCATCCGACTGGAACGAGCACAAAGAGCTGTTCTGAAGGTTCTGCTCTCTCGGCCCCTTAGATTTTCCACAGTACAGCTATGTGCGGAATCTTAAGTGTTAACTGTCAGGCAACTGTATGTCCTTCAGTCAATGCTCCGTAAATATCCTACACGTCTGTCCTCAGAGCCAACAGGCAGAATTAAACACACGGTTTTTCCTCAAGAGTCGCATAGAACCTCGTTTGCCATGAGACAATATTATGTCACCAGCACGAAACTTTATAATCTGCTTAATGAAGTACTAAAAAATTATCCTGATTCTAAATATCTATATCAGTTCAAATCTAAGCTTCATATCTTCTAAAACTGACTTATCGAAATACGCAGGATCTTCTATTGGGAATTTTTCGAAATATAAATAAATAGTTAAGTTTTTCTTATCAAAATCAATTAAAATCAAAAATTCATAGCAAAATTATTATAGAAATTCAAAATTTACTCTTCACTTGCTCTAAAAACGGTTTAAGCATTGAAATAACTTGGGTTCCCAGTCACTCTGGTATAGGTGACAACGAATGCGCCGACTCGTTGGCTAAATATGCTACATCCAACGCTGTTGACCAAAAATATTATGTCGTCCATAGCTATGACTTACGGGCTGATACAAAACCTAAAACATTATGTTTTTGTACAATTTTATAGATTTTAGCCTACCTATATAATCCATTTAATCCGTTTGATCTTCGCTATAAAATAATCTGGTCTCCTGTTTGTTTTTATTGAGGTTACATATAAGCTTCAATCCTCTTTCCGATTTTGGAAACGAATACTTAAGCTATGGCCTCAATAAGAAGTTTTAATAAACTGACTGTTAAAGAATAATAAACTGTAAGAAATAAACCTCTTTTTAGTAGTGCCTTCTTGTGGTCCTCTTGGATCCTCCTGAAGATCATTGCGTCTATGATATAGTAACCATAGACGAATGGATTGATGCATGAATTTATGACCGACATGATGAATAACAGTTGTAGGGCCGTGGTGGAGACGACTATTGCTGACTGTTGGTCGAGCATGTACCTGTTGAATAAGAACTGGTTAATTTTCTTGAATAAGTTCACTTGTGTCAAATACCTAGGAGTGCATATCGACCAACATCCCAATTGGCATAAACACCTAGACACACTTTCTGGTATAAACTCGCAAGCTGATTTATGTTTTTTTTTAAATTACGCAAGTCTGCAGAAGGATACATTGAGGGTGGTATATTTTGCATTATGCCAATCCATCTTAGCTTATTGTATACCAATCTGGGGTAGTGCTACTGAAAACCATTTCATCCGACTGGAACGAGCACAAAGAGCTGTTCTGAAGGTTCTGCTCTCTCGGCCCCTTAGATTTTCCACAGTACAGCTATGTGCGGAATCTTAAGTGTTAACTGTCAGGCAACTGTATGTCCTTCAGTCAATGCTCCGTAAATATCCTACACGTCTGTCCTCAGAGCCAACAGGCAGAATTAAACACACGGTTTTTCCTCAAGAGTCGCATAGAACCTCGTTTGCCATGAGACAATATTATGTCACCAGCACGAAACTTTATAATCTGCTTAATGAAGTACTAAAAAATTATCCTGATTCTAAATATCTATATCAGTTCAAATCTAAGCTTCATATCTTCTAAAACTGACTTATCGAAATACGCAGGATCTTCTATTGGGAATTTTTCGAAATATAAATAAATAGTTAAGTTTTTCTTATCAAAATCAATTAAAATCAAAAATTCATAGCAAAATTATTATAGAAATTCAAAATTTACTCTTCACTTGCTCTAAAAACGGTTTAAGCATTGAAATAACTTGGGTTCCCAGTCACTCTGGTATAGGTGACAACGAATGCGCCGACTCGTTGGCTAAATATGCTACATCCAACGCTGTTGACCAAAAATATTATGTCGTCCATAGCTATGACTTACGGGCTGATACAAAACCTAAAACATTATGTTTTTGTACAATTTTATAGATTTTAGCCTACCTATATAATCCATTTAATCCGTTTGATCTTCGCTATAAAATAATCTGGTCTCCTGTTTGTTTTTATTGAGGTTACATATAAGCTTCAATCCTCTTTCCGATTTTGGAAACGAATACTTAAGCTAT
Organism: Griposia aprilina; assembly: GCA_916610205.1. Classification (NCBI taxonomy): domain Eukaryota; kingdom Metazoa; phylum Arthropoda; class Insecta; order Lepidoptera; family Noctuidae; genus Griposia; species Griposia aprilina. The sequence continues at coordinate 3,221,616 of OU744285.1, read as the reverse complement.
GGCCTCAATAAGAAGTTTTAATAAACTGACTGTTAAAGAATAATAAACTGTAAGAAATAAACCTCTTTTTAGTAGTGCCTTCTTGTGGTCCTCTTGGATCCTCCTGAAGATCATTGCGTCTATGATATAGTAACCATAGACGAATGGATTGATGCATGAATTTATGACCGACATGATGAATAACAGTTGTAGGGCCGTGGTGGAGACGACTATTGCTGACTGTTGGTCGAGCATGTACCTGTTGAATAAGAACTGGTTAATTTTCTTGAATAAGTTCACTTGTGTCAAATACCTAGGAGTGCATATCGACCAACATCCCAATTGGCATAAACACCTAGACACACTTTCTGGTATAAACTCGCAAGCTGATTTATGTTTTTTTTTAAATTACGCAAGTCTGCAGAAGGATACATTGAGGGTGGTTTATTTTGCATTATGCCAATCCATCTTAGCTTATTGTATACCAATCTGGGGTAGTGCTACTGAAAACCATTTCATCCGACTGGAACGAGCACAAAGAGCTGTTCTGAAGGTTCTGCTCTCTCGGCCCCTTAGATTTTCCACAGTACAGCTATGTGCGGAATCTTAAGTGTTAACTGTCAGGCAACTGTATGTCCTTCAGTCAATGCTCCGTAAATATCCTACACGTCTGTCCTCAGAGCCAACAGGCAGAATTAAACACACGGTTTTTCCTCAAGAGTCGCATAGAACCTCGTTTGCCATGAGACAATATTATGTCACCAGCACGAAACTTTATAATCTGCTTAATGAAGTACTAAAAAATTATCCTGATTCTAAATATCTATATCAGTTCAAATCTAAGCTTCATATCTTCTAAAACTGACTTATCGAAATACGCAGGATCTTCTATTGGGAATTTTTCGAAATATAAATAAATAGTTAAGGTTTTCTTATCAAAATCAATTAAAATCAAAAATTCATAGCAAAATTATTATAGAAATTCAAAATTTACTCTTCACTTGCTCTAAAAACGGTTTAAGCATTGAAATAACTTGGGTTCCCAGTCACTCTGGTATAGGTGACAACGAATGCTCCGACTCGTTGGCTAAATATGCTACATCCAACGCTGTTGACCAAAAATATTATGTCGTCCATAGCTATGACTTACGGGCTGATACAAAACTTAAAACATTATGTTTTTGTACAATTTTATAGATTTTAGCCTACCTATATAATCCATTTAATCCGTTTGATCTTTGCTATAAAATAATCTGGTCTCCTGTTTGTTTTTATTGAGGTTACATATAAGCTTCAATCCTCTTTCCGATTTTGGAAACGAATACTTAAGCTATGGCCTCAATAAGAAGTTTTAATAAACTGACTGTTAAAGAATAATAAACTGTAAGAAATAAACCTCTTTTTAGTAGTGCCTTCTTGTGGTCCTCTTGGATCCTCCTGAAGATCATTGCGTCTATGATATAGTAACCATAGGCGAATGGATTGATGCATGAATTTATGACCGACTTGATGAATAACAGTTGTAGGGCCGTGGTGGAGACGACTATTGCTGACTGTTGGTCGAGCATGTACCTGTTGAATAAGAACTGGTTAATTTTCTTGAATAAGTTCACTTGTGTCAAATACCTAGGAGTGCATATCGACCAACATCCCAATTGGCATAAACACCTAGACACACTTTCTGGTATAAACTCGCAAGCTGATTTATGTTTTTTTTTAAATTACGCAAGTCTGCAGAAGGATACATTGAGGGTGGTTTATTTTGCATTATGCCAATCCATCTTAGCTTATTGTATACCAATCTGGGGTAGTGCTACTGAAAACCATTTCATCCGACTGAAACGAGCACAAAGAGCTGTTCTGAAGGTTCTGCTCTCTCGGCCCCTTAGATTTTCCACAGTACAGCTATGTGCGGAATCTTAAGTGTTAACTGTCAGGCAACTGTATGTCCTTCAGTCAATGCTCCGTAAATATCCTACACGTCTGTCCTCAGAGCCAACAGGCAGAATTAAACACACGGTTTTTCCTCAAGAGTCGCATAGAACCTCGTTTGCCATGAGACAATATTATGTCACCAGCACGAAACTTTATAATCTGCTTAATGAAGTACTAAAAAATTATCCTGATTCTAAATATCTATATCAGTTCAAATCTAAGCTTCATATCTTCTAAAACTGACTTATCGAAATACGCAGGATCTTCTATTGGGAATTTTTCGAAATATAAATAAATAGTTAAGGTTTTCTTATCAAAATCAATTAAAATCAAAAATTCATAGCAAAATTATTATAGAAATTCAAAATTTACTCTTCACTTGCTCTAAAAACGGTTTAAGCATTGAAATAACTTGGGTTCCCAGTCACTCTGGTATAGGTGACAACGAATGCTCCGACTCGTTGGCTAAATATGCTACATCCAACGCTGTTGACCAAAAATATTATGTCGTCCATAGCTATGACTTACGGGCTGATACAAAACTTAAAACATTATGTTTTTGTACAATTTTATAGATTTTAGCCTACCTATATAATCCATTTAATCCGTTTGATCTTTGCTATAAAATAATCTGGTCTCCTGTTTGTTTTTATTGAGGTTACATATAAGCTTCAATCCTCTTTCCGATTTTGGAAACGAATACTTAAGCTATGGCCTCAATAAGAAGTTTTAATAAACTGACTGTTAAAGAATAATAAACTGTAAGAAATAAACCTCTTTTTAGTAGTGCCTTCTTGTGGTCCTCTTGGATCCTCCTGAAGATCATTGCGTCTATGATATAGTAACCATAGGCGAATGGATTGATGCATGAATTTATGACCGACATGATGAATAACAGTTTTAGGGCCGTGGTGGAGACGACTATTGCTGACTGTTGGTCGAGCATGTACCTGTTGAATAAGAACTGGTTAATTTTCTTGAATAAGTTCACTTGTGTCAAATACCTAGGAGTGCATATCGACCAACATCCCAATTGGCATAAACACCTAGACACACTTTCTGGTATAAACTCGCAAGCTGATTTATGTTTTTTTTTAAATTACGCAAGTCTGCAGAAGGATACATTGAGGGTGGTTTATTTTGCATTATGCCAATCCATCTTAGCTTATTGTATACCAATCTGGGGTAGTGCTACTGAAAACCATTTCATCCGACTGGAACGAGCACAAAGAGCTGTTCTGAAGGTTCTGCTCTCTCGGCCCCTTAGATTTTCCACAGTACAGCTATGTGCGGAATCTTAAGTGTTAACTGTCAGGCAACTGTATGTCCTTCAGTCAATGCTCCGTAAATATCCTACACGTCTGTCCTCAGAGCCAACAGGCAGAATTAAACACACGGTTTTTCCTCAAGAGTCGCATAGAACCTCGTTTGCCATGAGACAATATTATGTCACCAGCACGAAACTTTATAATCTGCTTAATGAAGTACTAAAAAATTATCCTGATTCTAAATATCTATATCAGTTCAAATCTAAGCTTCATATCTTCTAAAACTGACTTATCGAAATACGCAGGATCTTCTATTGGGAATTTTTCGAAATATAAATAAATAGTTAAGGTTTTCTTATCAAAATCAATTAAAATCAAAAATTCATAGCAAAATTATTATAGAAATTCAAAATTTACTCTTCACTTGCTCTAAAAACGGTTTAAGCATTGAAATAACTTGGGTTCCCAGTCACTCTGGTATAGGTGACAACGAATGCTCCGACTCGTTGGCTAAATATGCTACATCCAACGCTGTTGACCAAAAATATTATGTCGTCCATAGCTATGACTTACGGGCTGATACAAAACTTAAAACATTATGTTTTTGTACAATTTTATAGATTTTAGCCTACCTATATAATCCATTTAATCCGTTTGATCTTTGCTATAAAATAATCTGGTCTCCTGTTTGTTTTTATTGAGGTTACATATAAGCTTCAATCCTCTTTCCGATTTTGGAAACGAATACTTAAGCTATGGCCTCAATAAGAAGTTTTAATAAACTGACTGTTAAAGAATAATAAACTGTAAGAAATAAACCTCTTTTTAGTAGTGCCTTCTTGTGGTCCTCTTGGATCCTCCTGAAGATCATTGCGTCTATGATATAGTAACCATAGGCGAATGGATTGATGCATGAATTTATGACCGACATGATGAATAACAGTTGTAGGGCCGTGGTGGAGACGACTATTGCTGACTGTTGGTCGAGCATGTACCTGTTGAATAAGAACTGGTTAATTTTCTTGAATAAGTTCACTTGTGTCAAATACCTAGGAGTGCATATCGACCAACATCCCAATTGGCATAAACACCTAGACACACTTTCTGGTATAAACTCGCAAGCTGATTTATGTTTTTTTTTAAATTACGCAAGTCTGCAGAAGGATACATTGAGGGTGGTTTATTTTGCATTATGCCAATCCATCTTAGCTTATTGTATACCAATCTGGGGTAGTGCTACTGAAAACCATTTCATCCGACTGGAACGAGCACAAAGAGCTGTTCTGAAGGTTCTGCTCTCTCGGCCCCTTAGATTTTCCACAGTACAGCTATGTGCGGAATCTTAAGTGTTAACTGTCAGGCAACTGTATGTCCTTCAGTCAATGCTCCGTAAATATCCTACACGTCTGTCCTCAGAGCCAACAGGCAGAATTAAACACACGGTTTTTCCTCAAGAGTCGCATAGAACCTCGTTTGCCATGAGACAATATTATGTCACCAGCACGAAACTTTATAATCTGCTTAATGAAGTACTAAAAAATTATCCTGATTCTAAATATCTATATCAGTTCAAATCTAAGCTTCATATCTTCTAAAACTGACTTATCGAAATACGCAGGATCTTCTATTGGGAATTTTTCGAAATATAAATAAATAGTTAAGGTTTTCTTATCAAAATCAATTAAAATCAAAAATTCATAGCAAAATTATTATAGAAATTCAAAATTTACTCATCACTTGCTCTAAAAACGGTTTAAGCATTGAAATAACTTGGGTTCCCAGTCACTCTGGTATAGGTGACAACGAATGCTCCGACTCGTTGGCTAAATATGCTACATCCAACGCTGTTGACCAAAAATATTATGTCGTCCATAGCTATGACTTACGGGCTGATACAAAACTTAAAACATTATGTTTTTGTACAATTTTATAGATTTTAGCCTACCTATATAATCCATTTAATCCGTTTGATCTTTGCTATAAAATAATCTGGTCTCCTGTTTGTTTTTATTGAGGTTACATATAAGCTTCAATCCTCTTTCCGATTTTGGAAACGAATACTTAAGCTATGGCCTCAATAAGAAGTTTTAATAAACTGACTGTTAAAGAATAATAAACTGTAAGAAATAAACCTCTTTTTAGTAGTGCCTTCTTGTGGTCCTCTTGGATCCTCCTGAAGATCATTGCGTCTATGATATAGTAACCATAGGCGAATGGATTGATGCATGAATTTATGACCGACTTGATGAATAACAGTTGTAGGGCCGTGGTGGAGACGACTATTGCTGACTGTTGGTCGAGCATGTACCTGTTGAATAAGAACTGGTTAATTTTCTTGAATAAGTTCACTTGTGTCAAATACCTAGGAGTGCATATCGACCAACATCCCAATTGGCATAAACACCTAGACACACTTTCTGGTATAAACTCGCAAGCTGATTTATGTTTTTTTTTAAATTACGCAAGTCTGCAGAAGGATACATTGAGGGTGGTTTATTTTGCATTATGCCAATCCATCTTAGCTTATTGTATACCAATCTGGGGTAGTGCTACTGAAAACCATTTCATCCGACTGAAACGAGCACAAAGAGCTGTTCTGAAGGTTCTGCTCTCTCGGCCCCTTAGATTTTCCACAGTACAGCTATGTGCGGAATCTTAAGTGTTAACTGTCAGGCAACTGTATGTCCTTCAGTCAATGCTCCGTAAATATCCTACACGTCTGTCCTCAGAGCCAACAGGCAGAATTAAACACACGGTTTTTCCTCAAGAGTCGCATAGAACCTCGTTTGCCATGAGACAATATTATGTCACCAGCACGAAACTTTATAATCTGCTTAATGAAGTACTAAAAAATTATCCTGATTCTAAATATCTATATCAGTTCAAATCTAAGCTTCATATCTTCTAAAACTGACTTATCGAAATACGCAGGATCTTCTATTGGGAATTTTTCGAAATATAAATAAATAGTTAAGGTTTTCTTATCAAAATCAATTAAAATCAAAAATTCATAGCAAAATTATTATAGAAATTCAAAATTTACTCTTCACTTGCTCTAAAAACGGTTTAAGCATTGAAATAACTTGGGTTCCCAGTCACTCTGGTATAGGTGACAACGAATGCTCCGACTCGTTGGCTAAATATGCTACATCCAACGCTGTTGACCAAAAATATTATGTCGTCCATAGCTATGACTTACGGGCTGATACAAAACTTAAAACATTATGTTTTTGTACAATTTTATAGATTTTAGCCTACCTATATAATCCATTTAATCCGTTTGATCTTTGCTATAAAATAATCTGGTCTCCTGTTTGTTTTTATTGAGGTTACATATAAGCTTCAATCCTCTTTCCGATTTTGGAAACGAATACTTAAGCTATGGCCTCAATAAGAAGTTTTAATAAACTGACTGTTAAAGAATAATAAACTGTAAGAAATAAACCTCTTTTTAGTAGTGCCTTCTTGTGGTCCTCTTGGATCCTCCTGAAGATCATTGCGTCTATGATATAGTAACCATAGGCGAATGGATTGATGCATGAATTTATGACCGACATGATGAATAACAGTTTTAGGGCCGTGGTGGAGACGACTATTGCTGACTGTTGGTCGAGCATGTACCTGTTGAATAAGAACTGGTTAATTTTCTTGAATAAGTTCACTTGTGTCAAATACCTAGGAGTGCATATCGACCAACATCCCAATTGGCATAAACACCTAGACACACTTTCTGGTATAAACTCGCAAGCTGATTTATGTTTTTTTTTAAATTACGCAAGTCTGCAGAAGGATACATTGAGGGTGGTTTATTTTGCATTATGCCAATCCATCTTAGCTTATTGTATACCAATCTGGGGTAGTGCTACTGAAAACCATTTCATCCGACTGGAACGAGCACAAAGAGCTGTTCTGAAGGTTCTGCTCTCTCGGCCCCTTAGATTTTCCACAGTACAGCTATGTGCGGAATCTTAAGTGTTAACTGTCAGGCAACTGTATGTCCTTCAGTCAATGCTCCGTAAATATCCTACACGTCTGTCCTCAGAGCCAACAGGCAGAATTAAACACACGGTTTTTCCTCAAGAGTCGCATAGAACCTCGTTTGCCATGAGACAATATTATGTCACCAGCACGAAACTTTATAATCTGCTTAATGAAGTACTAAAAAATTATCCTGATTCTAAATATCTATATCAGTTCAAATCTAAGCTTCATATCTTCTAAAACTGACTTATCGAAATACGCAGGATCTTCTATTGGGAATTTTTCGAAATATAAATAAATAGTTAAGGTTTTCTTATCAAAATCAATTAAAATCAAAAATTCATAGCAAAATTATTATAGAAATTCAAAATTTACTCTTCACTTGCTCTAAAAACGGTTTAAGCATTGAAATAACTTGGGTTCCCAGTCACTCTGGTATAGGTGACAACGAATGCTCCGACTCGTTGGCTAAATATGCTACATCCAACGCTGTTGACCAAAAATATTATGTCGTCCATAGCTATGACTTACGGGCTGATACAAAACTTAAAACATTATGTTTTTGTACAATTTTATAGATTTTAGCCTACCTATATAATCCATTTAATCCGTTTGATCTTTGCTATAAAATAATCTGGTCTCCTGTTTGTTTTTATTGAGGTTACATATAAGCTTCAATCCTCTTTCCGATTTTGGAAACGAATACTTAAGCTATGGCCTCAATAAGAAGTTTTAATAAACTGACTGTTAAAGAATAATAAACTGTAAGAAATAAACCTCTTTTTAGTAGTGCCTTCTTGTGGTCCTCTTGGATCCTCCTGAAGATCATTGCGTCTATGATATAGTAACCATAGGCGAATGGATTGATGCATGAATTTATGACCGACTTGATGAATAACAGTTGTAGGGCCGTGGTGGAGACGACTATTGCTGACTGTTGGTCGAGCATGTACCTGTTGAATAAGAACTGGTTAATTTTCTTGAATAAGTTCACTTGTGTCAAATACCTAGGAGTGCATATCGACCAACATCCCAATTGGCATAAACACCTAGACACACTTTCTGGTATAAACTCGCAAGCTGATTTATGTTTTTTTTTAAATTACGCAAGTCTGCAGAAGGATACATTGAGGGTGGTTTATTTTGCATTATGCCAATCCATCTTAGCTTATTGTATACCAATCTGGGGTAGTGCTACTGAAAACCATTTCATCCGACTGAAACGAGCACAAAGAGCTGTTCTGAAGGTTCTGCTCTCTCGGCCCCTTAGATTTTCCACAGTACAGCTATGTGCGGAATCTTAAGTGTTAACTGTCAGGCAACTGTATGTCCTTCAGTCAATGCTCCGTAAATATCCTACACGTCTGTCCTCAGAGCCAACAGGCAGAATTAAACACACGGTTTTTCCTCAAGAGTCGCATAGAACCTCGTTTGCCATGAGACAATATTATGTCACCAGCACGAAACTTTATAATCTGCTTAATGAAGTACTAAAAAATTATCCTGATTCTAAATATCTATATCAGTTCAAATCTAAGCTTCATATCTTCTAAAACTGACTTATCGAAATACGCAGGATCTTCTATTGGGAATTTTTCGAAATATAAATAAATAGTTAAGGTTTTCTTATCAAAATCAATTAAAATCAAAAATTCATAGCAAAATTATTATAGAAATTCAAAATTTACTCTTCACTTGCTCTAAAAACGGTTTAAGCATTGAAATAACTTGGGTTCCCAGTCACTCTGGTATAGGTGACAACGAATGCTCCGACTCGTTGGCTAAATATGCTACATCCAACGCTGTTGACCAAAAATATTATGTCGTCCATAGCTATGACTTACGGGCTGATACAAAACTTAAAACATTATGTTTTTGTACAATTTTATAGATTTTAGCCTACCTATATAATCCATTTAATCCGTTTGATCTTTGCTATAAAATAATCTGGTCTCCTGTTTGTTTTTATTGAGGTTACATATAAGCTTCAATCCTCTTTCCGATTTTGGAAACGAATACTTAAGCTATGGCCTCAATAAGAAGTTTTAATAAACTGACTGTTAAAGAATAATAAACTGTAAGAAATAAACCTCTTTTTAGTAGTGCCTTCTTGTGGTCCTCTTGGATCCTCCTGAAGATCATTGCGTCTATGATATAGTAACCATAGGCGAATGGATTGATGCATGAATTTATGACCGACATGATGAATAACAGTTTTAGGGCCGTGGTGGAGACGACTATTGCTGACTGTTGGTCGAGCATGTACCTGTTGAATAAGAACTGGTTAATTTTCTTGAATAAGTTCACTTGTGTCAAATACCTAGGAGTGCATATCGACCAACATCCCAATTGGCATAAACACCTAGACACACTTTCTGGTATAAACTCGCAAGCTGATTTATGTTTTTTTTTAAATTACGCAAGTCTGCAGAAGGATACATTGAGGGTGGTTTATTTTGCATTATGCCAATCCATCTTAGCTTATTGTATACCAATCTGGGGTAGTGCTACTGAAAACCATTTCATCCGACTGGAACGAGCACAAAGAGCTGTTCTGAAGGTTCTGCTCTCTCGGCCCCTTAGATTTTCCACAGTACAGCTATGTGCGGAATCTTAAGTGTTAACTGTCAGGCAACTGTATGTCCTTCAGTCAATGCTCCGTAAATATCCTACACGTCTGTCCTCAGAGCCAACAGGCAGAATTAAACACACGGTTTTTCCTCAAGAGTCGCATAGAACCTCGTTTGCCATGAGACAATATTATGTCACCAGCACGAAACTTTATAATCTGCTTAATGAAGTACTAAAAAATTATCCTGATTCTAAATATCTATATCAGTTCAAATCTAAGCTTCATATCTTCTAAAACTGACTTATCGAAATACGCAGGATCTTCTATTGGGAATTTTTCGAAATATAAATAAATAGTTAAGGTTTTCTTATCAAAATCAATTAAAATCAAAAATTCATAGCAAAATTATTATAGAAATTCAAAATTTACTCTTCACTTGCTCTAAAAACGGTTTAAGCATTGAAATAACTTGGGTTCCCAGTCACTCTGGTATAGGTGACAACGAATGCTCCGACTCGTTGGCTAAATATGCTACATCCAACGCTGTTGACCAAAAATATTATGTCGTCCATAGCTATGACTTACGGGCTGATACAAAACTTAAAACATTATGTTTTTGTACAATTTTATAGATTTTAGCCTACCTATATAATCCATTTAATCCGTTTGATCTTTGCTATAAAATAATCTGGTCTCCTGTTTGTTTTTATTGAGGTTACATATAAGCTTCAATCCTCTTTCCGATTTTGGAAACGAATACTTAAGCTATGGCCTCAATAAGAAGTTTTAATAAACTGACTGTTAAAGAATAATAAACTGTAAGAAATAAACCTCTTTTTAGTAGTGCCTTCTTGTGGTCCTCTTGGATCCTCCTGAAGATCATTGCGTCTATGATATAGTAACCATAGGCGAATGGATTGATGCATGAATTTATGACCGACATGATGAATAACAGTTGTAGGGCCGTGGTGGAGACGACTATTGCTGACTGTTGGTCGAGCATGTACCTGTTGAATAAGAACTGGTTAATTTTCTTGAATAAGTTCACTTGTGTCAAATACCTAGGAGTGCATATCGACCAACATCCCAATTGGCATAAACACCTAGACACACTTTCTGGTATAAACTCGCAAGCTGATTTATGTTTTTTTTTAAATTACGCAAGTCTGCAGAAGGATACATTGAGGGTGGTTTATTTTGCATTATGCCAATCCATCTTAGCTTATTGTATACCAATCTGGGGTAGTGCTACTGAAAACCATTTCATCCGACTGGAACGAGCACAAAGAGCTGTTCTGAAGGTTCTGCTCTCTCGGCCCCTTAGATTTTCCACAGTACAGCTATGTGCGGAATCTTAAGTGTTAACTGTCAGGCAACTGTATGTCCTTCAGTCAATGCTCCGTAAATATCCTACACGTCTGTCCTCAGAGCCAACAGGCAGAATTAAACACACGGTTTTTCCTCAAGAGTCGCATAGAACCTCGTTTGCCATGAGACAATATTATGTCACCAGCACGAAACTTTATAATCTGCTTAATGAAGTACTAAAAAATTATCCTGATTCTAAATATCTATATCAGTTCAAATCTAAGCTTCATATCTTCTAAAACTGACTTATCGAAATACGCAGGATCTTCTATTGGGAATTTTTCGAAATATAAATAAATAGTTAAGGTTTTCTTATCAAAATCAATTAAAATCAAAAATTCATAGCAAAATTATTATAGAAATTCAAAATTTACTCATCACTTGCTCTAAAAACGGTTTAAGCATTGAAATAACTTGGGTTCCCAGTCACTCTGGTATAGGTGACAACGAATGCTCCGACTCGTTGGCTAAATATGCTACATCCAACGCTGTTGACCAAAAATATTATGTCGTCCATAGCTATGACTTACGGGCTGATACAAAACTTAAAACATTATGTTTTTGTACAATTTTATAGATTTTAGCCTACCTATATAATCCATTTAATCCGTTTGATCTTTGCTATAAAATAATCTGGTCTCCTGTTTGTTTTTATTGAGGTTACATATAAGCTTCAATCCTCTTTCCGATTTTGGAAACGAATACTTAAGCTATGGCCTCAATAAGAAGTTTTAATAAACTGACTGTTAAAGAATAATAAACTGTAAGAAATAAACCTCTTTTTAGTAGTGCCTTCTTGTGGTCCTCTTGGATCCTCCTGAAGATCATTGCGTCTATGATATAGTAACCATAGGCGAATGGATTGATGCATGAATTTATGACCGACTTGATGAATAACAGTTGTAGGGCCGTGGTGGAGACGACTATTGCTGACTGTTGGTCGAGCATGTACCTGTTGAATAAGAACTGGTTAATTTTCTTGAATAAGTTCACTTGTGTCAAATACCTAGGAGTGCATATCGACCAACATCCCAATTGGCATAAACACCTAGACACACTTTCTGGTATAAACTCGCAAGCTGATTTATGTTTTTTTTTAAATTACGCAAGTCTGCAGAAGGATACATTGAGGGTGGTTTATTTTGCATTATGCCAATCCATCTTAGCTTATTGTATACCAATCTGGGGTAGTGCTACTGAAAACCATTTCATCCGACTGAAACGAGCACAAAGAGCTGTTCTGAAGGTTCTGCTCTCTCGGCCCCTTAGATTTTCCACAGTACAGCTATGTGCGGAATCTTAAGTGTTAACTGTCAGGCAACTGTATGTCCTTCAGTCAATGCTCCGTAAATATCCTACACGTCTGTCCTCAGAGCCAACAGGCAGAATTAAACACACGGTTTTTCCTCAAGAGTCGCATAGAACCTCGTTTGCCATGAGACAATATTATGTCACCAGCACGAAACTTTATAATCTGCTTAATGAAGTACTAAAAAATTATCCTGATTCTAAATATCTATATCAGTTCAAATCTAAGCTTCATATCTTCTAAAACTGACTTATCGAAATACGCAGGATCTTCTATTGGGAATTTTTCGAAATATAAATAAATAGTTAAGGTTTTCTTATCAAAATCAATTAAAATCAAAAATTCATAGCAAAATTATTATAGAAATTCAAAATTTACTCTTCACTTGCTCTAAAAACGGTTTAAGCATTGAAATAACTTGGGTTCCCAGTCACTCTGGTATAGGTGACAACGAATGCTCCGACTCGTTGGCTAAATATGCTACATCCAACGCTGTTGACCAAAAATATTATGTCGTCCATAGCTATGACTTACGGGCTGATACAAAACTTAAAACATTATGTTTTTGTACAATTTTATAGATTTTAGCCTACCTATATAATCCATTTAATCCGTTTGATCTTTGCTATAAAATAATCTGGTCTCCTGTTTGTTTTTATTGAGGTTACATATAAGCTTCAATCCTCTTTCCGATTTTGGAAACGAATACTTAAGCTATGGCCTCAATAAGAAGTTTTAATAAACTGACTGTTAAAGAATAATAAACTGTAAGAAATAAACCTCTTTTTAGTAGTGCCTTCTTGTGGTCCTCTTGGATCCTCCTGAAGATCATTGCGTCTATGATATAGTAACCATAGGCGAATGGATTGATGCATGAATTTATGACCGACATGATGAATAACAGTTTTAGGGCCGTGGTGGAGACGACTATTGCTGACTGTTGGTCGAGCATGTACCTGTTGAATAAGAACTGGTTAATTTTCTTGAATAAGTTCACTTGTGTCAAATACCTAGGAGTGCATATCGACCAACATCCCAATTGGCATAAACACCTAGACACACTTTCTGGTATAAACTCGCAAGCTGATTTATGTTTTTTTTTAAATTACGCAAGTCTGCAGAAGGATACATTGAGGGTGGTTTATTTTGCATTATGCCAATCCATCTTAGCTTATTGTATACCAATCTGGGGTAGTGCTACTGAAAACCATTTCATCCGACTGGAACGAGCACAAAGAGCTGTTCTGAAGGTTCTGCTCTCTCGGCCCCTTAGATTTTCCACAGTACAGCTATGTGCGGAATCTTAAGTGTTAACTGTCAGGCAACTGTATGTCCTTCAGTCAATGCTCCGTAAATATCCTACACGTCTGTCCTCAGAGCCAACAGGCAGAATTAAACACACGGTTTTTCCTCAAGAGTCGCATAGAACCTCGTTTGCCATGAGACAATATTATGTCACCAGCACGAAACTTTATAATCTGCTTAATGAAGTACTAAAAAATTATCCTGATTCTAAATATCTATATCAGTTCAAATCTAAGCTTCATATCTTCTAAAACTGACTTATCGAAATACGCAGGATCTTCTATTGGGAATTTTTCGAAATATAAATAAATAGTTAAGGTTTTCTTATCAAAATCAATTAAAATCAAAAATTCATAGCAAAATTATTATAGAAATTCAAAATTTACTCTTCACTTGCTCTAAAAACGGTTTAAGCATTGAAATAACTTGGGTTCCCAGTCACTCTGGTATAGGTGACAACGAATGCTCCGACTCGTTGGCTAAATATGCTACATCCAACGCTGTTGACCAAAAATATTATGTCGTCCATAGCTATGACTTACGGGCTGATACAAAACTTAAAACATTATGTTTTTGTACAATTTTATAGATTTTAGCCTACCTATATAATCCATTTAATCCGTTTGATCTTTGCTATAAAATAATCTGGTCTCCTGTTTGTTTTTATTGAGGTTACATATAAGCTTCAATCCTCTTTCCGATTTTGGAAACGAATACTTAAGCTATGGCCTCAATAAGAAGTTTTAATAAACTGACTGTTAAAGAATAATAAACTGTAAGAAATAAACCTCTTTTTAGTAGTGCCTTCTTGTGGTCCTCTTGGATCCTCCTGAAGATCATTGCGTCTATGATATAGTAACCATAGGCGAATGGATTGATGCATGAATTTATGACCGACTTGATGAATAACAGTTGTAGGGCCGTGGTGGAGACGACTATTGCTGACTGTTGGTCGAGCATGTACCTGTTGAATAAGAACTGGTTAATTTTCTTGAATAAGTTCACTTGTGTCAAATACCTAGGAGTGCATATCGACCAACATCCCAATTGGCATAAACACCTAGACACACTTTCTGGTATAAACTCGCAAGCTGATTTATGTTTTTTTTTAAATTACGCAAGTCTGCAGAAGGATACATTGAGGGTGGTTTATTTTGCATTATGCCAATCCATCTTAGCTTATTGTATACCAATCTGGGGTAGTGCTACTGAAAACCATTTCATCCGACTGAAACGAGCACAAAGAGCTGTTCTGAAGGTTCTGCTCTCTCGGCCCCTTAGATTTTCCACAGTACAGCTATGTGCGGAATCTTAAGTGTTAACTGTCAGGCAACTGTATGTCCTTCAGTCAATGCTCCGTAAATATCCTACACGTCTGTCCTCAGAGCCAACAGGCAGAATTAAACACACGGTTTTTCCTCAAGAGTCGCATAGAACCTCGTTTGCCATGAGACAATATTATGTCACCAGCACGAAACTTTATAATCTGCTTAATGAAGTACTAAAAAATTATCCTGATTCTAAATATCTATATCAGTTCAAATCTAAGCTTCATATCTTCTAAAACTGACTTATCGAAATACG
This sequence comes from Griposia aprilina, assembly GCA_916610205.1. Classification (NCBI taxonomy): domain Eukaryota; kingdom Metazoa; phylum Arthropoda; class Insecta; order Lepidoptera; family Noctuidae; genus Griposia; species Griposia aprilina. The sequence goes on along the minus strand of OU744285.1, from coordinate 3,206,315 downwards.
CAGGATCTTCTATTGGGAATTTTTCGAAATATAAATAAATAGTTAAGGTTTTCTTATCAAAATCAATTAAAATCAAAAATTCATAGCAAAATTATTATAGAAATTCAAAATTTACTCTTCACTTGCTCTAAAAACGGTTTAAGCATTGAAATAACTTGGGTTCCCAGTCACTCTGGTATAGGTGACAACGAATGCTCCGACTCGTTGGCTAAATATGCTACATCCAACGCTGTTGACCAAAAATATTATGTCGTCCATAGCTATGACTTACGGGCTGATACAAAACTTAAAACATTATGTTTTTGTACAATTTTATAGATTTTAGCCTACCTATATAATCCATTTAATCCGTTTGATCTTTGCTATAAAATAATCTGGTCTCCTGTTTGTTTTTATTGAGGTTACATATAAGCTTCAATCCTCTTTCCGATTTTGGAAACGAATACTTAAGCTATGGCCTCAATAAGAAGTTTTAATAAACTGACTGTTAAAGAATAATAAACTGTAAGAAATAAACCTCTTTTTAGTAGTGCCTTCTTGTGGTCCTCTTGGATCCTCCTGAAGATCATTGCGTCTATGATATAGTAACCATAGGCGAATGGATTGATGCATGAATTTATGACCGACATGATGAATAACAGTTTTAGGGCCGTGGTGGAGACGACTATTGCTGACTGTTGGTCGAGCATGTACCTGTTGAATAAGAACTGGTTAATTTTCTTGAATAAGTTCACTTGTGTCAAATACCTAGGAGTGCATATCGACCAACATCCCAATTGGCATAAACACCTAGACACACTTTCTGGTATAAACTCGCAAGCTGATTTATGTTTTTTTTTAAATTACGCAAGTCTGCAGAAGGATACATTGAGGGTGGTTTATTTTGCATTATGCCAATCCATCTTAGCTTATTGTATACCAATCTGGGGTAGTGCTACTGAAAACCATTTCATCCGACTGGAACGAGCACAAAGAGCTGTTCTGAAGGTTCTGCTCTCTCGGCCCCTTAGATTTTCCACAGTACAGCTATGTGCGGAATCTTAAGTGTTAACTGTCAGGCAACTGTATGTCCTTCAGTCAATGCTCCGTAAATATCCTACACGTCTGTCCTCAGAGCCAACAGGCAGAATTAAACACACGGTTTTTCCTCAAGAGTCGCATAGAACCTCGTTTGCCATGAGACAATATTATGTCACCAGCACGAAACTTTATAATCTGCTTAATGAAGTACTAAAAAATTATCCTGATTCTAAATATCTATATCAGTTCAAATCTAAGCTTCATATCTTCTAAAACTGACTTATCGAAATACGCAGGATCTTCTATTGGGAATTTTTCGAAATATAAATAAATAGTTAAGGTTTTCTTATCAAAATCAATTAAAATCAAAAATTCATAGCAAAATTATTATAGAAATTCAAAATTTACTCTTCACTTGCTCTAAAAACGGTTTAAGCATTGAAATAACTTGGGTTCCCAGTCACTCTGGTATAGGTGACAACGAATGCTCCGACTCGTTGGCTAAATATGCTACATCCAACGCTGTTGACCAAAAATATTATGTCGTCCATAGCTATGACTTACGGGCTGATACAAAACTTAAAACATTATGTTTTTGTACAATTTTATAGATTTTAGCCTACCTATATAATCCATTTAATCCGTTTGATCTTTGCTATAAAATAATCTGGTCTCCTGTTTGTTTTTATTGAGGTTACATATAAGCTTCAATCCTCTTTCCGATTTTGGAAACGAATACTTAAGCTATGGCCTCAATAAGAAGTTTTAATAAACTGACTGTTAAAGAATAATAAACTGTAAGAAATAAACCTCTTTTTAGTAGTGCCTTCTTGTGGTCCTCTTGGATCCTCCTGAAGATCATTGCGTCTATGATATAGTAACCATAGGCGAATGGATTGATGCATGAATTTATGACCGACATGATGAATAACAGTTGTAGGGCCGTGGTGGAGACGACTATTGCTGACTGTTGGTCGAGCATGTACCTGTTGAATAAGAACTGGTTAATTTTCTTGAATAAGTTCACTTGTGTCAAATACCTAGGAGTGCATATCGACCAACATCCCAATTGGCATAAACACCTAGACACACTTTCTGGTATAAACTCGCAAGCTGATTTATGTTTTTTTTTAAATTACGCAAGTCTGCAGAAGGATACATTGAGGGTGGTTTATTTTGCATTATGCCAATCCATCTTAGCTTATTGTATACCAATCTGGGGTAGTGCTACTGAAAACCATTTCATCCGACTGGAACGAGCACAAAGAGCTGTTCTGAAGGTTCTGCTCTCTCGGCCCCTTAGATTTTCCACAGTACAGCTATGTGCGGAATCTTAAGTGTTAACTGTCAGGCAACTGTATGTCCTTCAGTCAATGCTCCGTAAATATCCTACACGTCTGTCCTCAGAGCCAACAGGCAGAATTAAACACACGGTTTTTCCTCAAGAGTCGCATAGAACCTCGTTTGCCATGAGACAATATTATGTCACCAGCACGAAACTTTATAATCTGCTTAATGAAGTACTAAAAAATTATCCTGATTCTAAATATCTATATCAGTTCAAATCTAAGCTTCATATCTTCTAAAACTGACTTATCGAAATACGCAGGATCTTCTATTGGGAATTTTTCGAAATATAAATAAATAGTTAAGGTTTTCTTATCAAAATCAATTAAAATCAAAAATTCATAGCAAAATTATTATAGAAATTCAAAATTTACTCTTCACTTGCTCTAAAAACGGTTTAAGCATTGAAATAACTTGGGTTCCCAGTCACTCTGGTATAGGTGACAACGAATGCTCCGACTCGTTGGCTAAATATGCTACATCCAACGCTGTTGACCAAAAATATTATGTCGTCCATAGCTATGACTTACGGGCTGATACAAAACTTAAAACATTATGTTTTTGTACAATTTTATAGATTTTAGCCTACCTATATAATCCATTTAATCCGTTTGATCTTTGCTATAAAATAATCTGGTCTCCTGTTTGTTTTTATTGAGGTTACATATAAGCTTCAATCCTCTTTCCGATTTTGGAAACGAATACTTAAGCTATGGCCTCAATAAGAAGTTTTAATAAACTGACTGTTAAAGAATAATAAACTGTAAGAAATAAACCTCTTTTTAGTAGTGCCTTCTTGTGGTCCTCTTGGATCCTCCTGAAGATCATTGCGTCTATGATATAGTAACCATAGGCGAATGGATTGATGCATGAATTTATGACCGACATGATGAATAACAGTTGTAGGGCCGTGGTGGAGACGACTATTGCTGACTGTTGGTCGAGCATGTACCTGTTGAATAAGAACTGGTTAATTTTCTTGAATAAGTTCACTTGTGTCAAATACCTAGGAGTGCATATCGACCAACATCCCAATTGGCATAAACACCTAGACACACTTTCTGGTATAAACTCGCAAGCTGATTTATGTTTTTTTTTAAATTACGCAAGTCTGCAGAAGGATACATTGAGGGTGGTTTATTTTGCATTATGCCAATCCATCTTAGCTTATTGTATACCAATCTGGGGTAGTGCTACTGAAAACCATTTCATCCGACTGGAACGAGCACAAAGAGCTGTTCTGAAGGTTCTGCTCTCTCGGCCCCTTAGATTTTCCACAGTACAGCTATGTGCGGAATCTTAAGTGTTAACTGTCAGGCAACTGTATGTCCTTCAGTCAATGCTCCGTAAATATCCTACACGTCTGTCCTCAGAGCCAACAGGCAGAATTAAACACACGGTTTTTCCTCAAGAGTCGCATAGAACCTCGTTTGCCATGAGACAATATTATGTCACCAGCACGAAACTTTATAATCTGCTTAATGAAGTACTAAAAAATTATCCTGATTCTAAATATCTATATCAGTTCAAATCTAAGCTTCATATCTTCTAAAACTGACTTATCGAAATACGCAGGATCTTCTATTGGGAATTTTTCGAAATATAAATAAATAGTTAAGGTTTTCTTATCAAAATCAATTAAAATCAAAAATTCATAGCAAAATTATTATAGAAATTCAAAATTTACTCATCACTTGCTCTAAAAACGGTTTAAGCATTGAAATAACTTGGGTTCCCAGTCACTCTGGTATAGGTGACAACGAATGCTCCGACTCGTTGGCTAAATATGCTACATCCAACGCTGTTGACCAAAAATATTATGTCGTCCATAGCTATGACTTACGGGCTGATACAAAACTTAAAACATTATGTTTTTGTACAATTTTATAGATTTTAGCCTACCTATATAATCCATTTAATCCGTTTGATCTTTGCTATAAAATAATCTGGTCTCCTGTTTGTTTTTATTGAGGTTACATATAAGCTTCAATCCTCTTTCCGATTTTGGAAACGAATACTTAAGCTATGGCCTCAATAAGAAGTTTTAATAAACTGACTGTTAAAGAATAATAAACTGTAAGAAATAAACCTCTTTTTAGTAGTGCCTTCTTGTGGTCCTCTTGGATCCTCCTGAAGATCATTGCGTCTATGATATAGTAACCATAGGCGAATGGATTGATGCATGAATTTATGACCGACTTGATGAATAACAGTTGTAGGGCCGTGGTGGAGACGACTATTGCTGACTGTTGGTCGAGCATGTACCTGTTGAATAAGAACTGGTTAATTTTCTTGAATAAGTTCACTTGTGTCAAATACCTAGGAGTGCATATCGACCAACATCCCAATTGGCATAAACACCTAGACACACTTTCTGGTATAAACTCGCAAGCTGATTTATGTTTTTTTTTAAATTACGCAAGTCTGCAGAAGGATACATTGAGGGTGGTTTATTTTGCATTATGCCAATCCATCTTAGCTTATTGTATACCAATCTGGGGTAGTGCTACTGAAAACCATTTCATCCGACTGAAACGAGCACAAAGAGCTGTTCTGAAGGTTCTGCTCTCTCGGCCCCTTAGATTTTCCACAGTACAGCTATGTGCGGAATCTTAAGTGTTAACTGTCAGGCAACTGTATGTCCTTCAGTCAATGCTCCGTAAATATCCTACACGTCTGTCCTCAGAGCCAACAGGCAGAATTAAACACACGGTTTTTCCTCAAGAGTCGCATAGAACCTCGTTTGCCATGAGACAATATTATGTCACCAGCACGAAACTTTATAATCTGCTTAATGAAGTACTAAAAAATTATCCTGATTCTAAATATCTATATCAGTTCAAATCTAAGCTTCATATCTTCTAAAACTGACTTATCGAAATACGCAGGATCTTCTATTGGGAATTTTTCGAAATATAAATAAATAGTTAAGGTTTTCTTATCAAAATCAATTAAAATCAAAAATTCATAGCAAAATTATTATAGAAATTCAAAATTTACTCTTCACTTGCTCTAAAAACGGTTTAAGCATTGAAATAACTTGGGTTCCCAGTCACTCTGGTATAGGTGACAACGAATGCTCCGACTCGTTGGCTAAATATGCTACATCCAACGCTGTTGACCAAAAATATTATGTCGTCCATAGCTATGACTTACGGGCTGATACAAAACTTAAAACATTATGTTTTTGTACAATTTTATAGATTTTAGCCTACCTATATAATCCATTTAATCCGTTTGATCTTTGCTATAAAATAATCTGGTCTCCTGTTTGTTTTTATTGAGGTTACATATAAGCTTCAATCCTCTTTCCGATTTTGGAAACGAATACTTAAGCTATGGCCTCAATAAGAAGTTTTAATAAACTGACTGTTAAAGAATAATAAACTGTAAGAAATAAACCTCTTTTTAGTAGTGCCTTCTTGTGGTCCTCTTGGATCCTCCTGAAGATCATTGCGTCTATGATATAGTAACCATAGGCGAATGGATTGATGCATGAATTTATGACCGACATGATGAATAACAGTTTTAGGGCCGTGGTGGAGACGACTATTGCTGACTGTTGGTCGAGCATGTACCTGTTGAATAAGAACTGGTTAATTTTCTTGAATAAGTTCACTTGTGTCAAATACCTAGGAGTGCATATCGACCAACATCCCAATTGGCATAAACACCTAGACACACTTTCTGGTATAAACTCGCAAGCTGATTTATGTTTTTTTTTAAATTACGCAAGTCTGCAGAAGGATACATTGAGGGTGGTTTATTTTGCATTATGCCAATCCATCTTAGCTTATTGTATACCAATCTGGGGTAGTGCTACTGAAAACCATTTCATCCGACTGGAACGAGCACAAAGAGCTGTTCTGAAGGTTCTGCTCTCTCGGCCCCTTAGATTTTCCACAGTACAGCTATGTGCGGAATCTTAAGTGTTAACTGTCAGGCAACTGTATGTCCTTCAGTCAATGCTCCGTAAATATCCTACACGTCTGTCCTCAGAGCCAACAGGCAGAATTAAACACACGGTTTTTCCTCAAGAGTCGCATAGAACCTCGTTTGCCATGAGACAATATTATGTCACCAGCACGAAACTTTATAATCTGCTTAATGAAGTACTAAAAAATTATCCTGATTCTAAATATCTATATCAGTTCAAATCTAAGCTTCATATCTTCTAAAACTGACTTATCGAAATACGCAGGATCTTCTATTGGGAATTTTTCGAAATATAAATAAATAGTTAAGGTTTTCTTATCAAAATCAATTAAAATCAAAAATTCATAGCAAAATTATTATAGAAATTCAAAATTTACTCTTCACTTGCTCTAAAAACGGTTTAAGCATTGAAATAACTTGGGTTCCCAGTCACTCTGGTATAGGTGACAACGAATGCTCCGACTCGTTGGCTAAATATGCTACATCCAACGCTGTTGACCAAAAATATTATGTCGTCCATAGCTATGACTTACGGGCTGATACAAAACTTAAAACATTATGTTTTTGTACAATTTTATAGATTTTAGCCTACCTATATAATCCATTTAATCCGTTTGATCTTTGCTATAAAATAATCTGGTCTCCTGTTTGTTTTTATTGAGGTTACATATAAGCTTCAATCCTCTTTCCGATTTTGGAAACGAATACTTAAGCTATGGCCTCAATAAGAAGTTTTAATAAACTGACTGTTAAAGAATAATAAACTGTAAGAAATAAACCTCTTTTTAGTAGTGCCTTCTTGTGGTCCTCTTGGATCCTCCTGAAGATCATTGCGTCTATGATATAGTAACCATAGGCGAATGGATTGATGCATGAATTTATGACCGACTTGATGAATAACAGTTGTAGGGCCGTGGTGGAGACGACTATTGCTGACTGTTGGTCGAGCATGTACCTGTTGAATAAGAACTGGTTAATTTTCTTGAATAAGTTCACTTGTGTCAAATACCTAGGAGTGCATATCGACCAACATCCCAATTGGCATAAACACCTAGACACACTTTCTGGTATAAACTCGCAAGCTGATTTATGTTTTTTTTTAAATTACGCAAGTCTGCAGAAGGATACATTGAGGGTGGTTTATTTTGCATTATGCCAATCCATCTTAGCTTATTGTATACCAATCTGGGGTAGTGCTACTGAAAACCATTTCATCCGACTGAAACGAGCACAAAGAGCTGTTCTGAAGGTTCTGCTCTCTCGGCCCCTTAGATTTTCCACAGTACAGCTATGTGCGGAATCTTAAGTGTTAACTGTCAGGCAACTGTATGTCCTTCAGTCAATGCTCCGTAAATATCCTACACGTCTGTCCTCAGAGCCAACAGGCAGAATTAAACACACGGTTTTTCCTCAAGAGTCGCATAGAACCTCGTTTGCCATGAGACAATATTATGTCACCAGCACGAAACTTTATAATCTGCTTAATGAAGTACTAAAAAATTATCCTGATTCTAAATATCTATATCAGTTCAAATCTAAGCTTCATATCTTCTAAAACTGACTTATCGAAATACGCAGGATCTTCTATTGGGAATTTTTCGAAATATAAATAAATAGTTAAGGTTTTCTTATCAAAATCAATTAAAATCAAAAATTCATAGCAAAATTATTATAGAAATTCAAAATTTACTCTTCACTTGCTCTAAAAACGGTTTAAGCATTGAAATAACTTGGGTTCCCAGTCACTCTGGTATAGGTGACAACGAATGCTCCGACTCGTTGGCTAAATATGCTACATCCAACGCTGTTGACCAAAAATATTATGTCGTCCATAGCTATGACTTACGGGCTGATACAAAACTTAAAACATTATGTTTTTGTACAATTTTATAGATTTTAGCCTACCTATATAATCCATTTAATCCGTTTGATCTTTGCTATAAAATAATCTGGTCTCCTGTTTGTTTTTATTGAGGTTACATATAAGCTTCAATCCTCTTTCCGATTTTGGAAACGAATACTTAAGCTATGGCCTCAATAAGAAGTTTTAATAAACTGACTGTTAAAGAATAATAAACTGTAAGAAATAAACCTCTTTTTAGTAGTGCCTTCTTGTGGTCCTCTTGGATCCTCCTGAAGATCATTGCGTCTATGATATAGTAACCATAGGCGAATGGATTGATGCATGAATTTATGACCGACATGATGAATAACAGTTTTAGGGCCGTGGTGGAGACGACTATTGCTGACTGTTGGTCGAGCATGTACCTGTTGAATAAGAACTGGTTAATTTTCTTGAATAAGTTCACTTGTGTCAAATACCTAGGAGTGCATATCGACCAACATCCCAATTGGCATAAACACCTAGACACACTTTCTGGTATAAACTCGCAAGCTGATTTATGTTTTTTTTTAAATTACGCAAGTCTGCAGAAGGATACATTGAGGGTGGTTTATTTTGCATTATGCCAATCCATCTTAGCTTATTGTATACCAATCTGGGGTAGTGCTACTGAAAACCATTTCATCCGACTGGAACGAGCACAAAGAGCTGTTCTGAAGGTTCTGCTCTCTCGGCCCCTTAGATTTTCCACAGTACAGCTATGTGCGGAATCTTAAGTGTTAACTGTCAGGCAACTGTATGTCCTTCAGTCAATGCTCCGTAAATATCCTACACGTCTGTCCTCAGAGCCAACAGGCAGAATTAAACACACGGTTTTTCCTCAAGAGTCGCATAGAACCTCGTTTGCCATGAGACAATATTATGTCACCAGCACGAAACTTTATAATCTGCTTAATGAAGTACTAAAAAATTATCCTGATTCTAAATATCTATATCAGTTCAAATCTAAGCTTCATATCTTCTAAAACTGACTTATCGAAATACGCAGGATCTTCTATTGGGAATTTTTCGAAATATAAATAAATAGTTAAGGTTTTCTTATCAAAATCAATTAAAATCAAAAATTCATAGCAAAATTATTATAGAAATTCAAAATTTACTCTTCACTTGCTCTAAAAACGGTTTAAGCATTGAAATAACTTGGGTTCCCAGTCACTCTGGTATAGGTGACAACGAATGCTCCGACTCGTTGGCTAAATATGCTACATCCAACGCTGTTGACCAAAAATATTATGTCGTCCATAGCTATGACTTACGGGCTGATACAAAACTTAAAACATTATGTTTTTGTACAATTTTATAGATTTTAGCCTACCTATATAATCCATTTAATCCGTTTGATCTTTGCTATAAAATAATCTGGTCTCCTGTTTGTTTTTATTGAGGTTACATATAAGCTTCAATCCTCTTTCCGATTTTGGAAACGAATACTTAAGCTATGGCCTCAATAAGAAGTTTTAATAAACTGACTGTTAAAGAATAATAAACTGTAAGAAATAAACCTCTTTTTAGTAGTGCCTTCTTGTGGTCCTCTTGGATCCTCCTGAAGATCATTGCGTCTATGATATAGTAACCATAGGCGAATGGATTGATGCATGAATTTATGACCGACATGATGAATAACAGTTGTAGGGCCGTGGTGGAGACGACTATTGCTGACTGTTGGTCGAGCATGTACCTGTTGAATAAGAACTGGTTAATTTTCTTGAATAAGTTCACTTGTGTCAAATACCTAGGAGTGCATATCGACCAACATCCCAATTGGCATAAACACCTAGACACACTTTCTGGTATAAACTCGCAAGCTGATTTATGTTTTTTTTTAAATTACGCAAGTCTGCAGAAGGATACATTGAGGGTGGTTTATTTTGCATTATGCCAATCCATCTTAGCTTATTGTATACCAATCTGGGGTAGTGCTACTGAAAACCATTTCATCCGACTGGAACGAGCACAAAGAGCTGTTCTGAAGGTTCTGCTCTCTCGGCCCCTTAGATTTTCCACAGTACAGCTATGTGCGGAATCTTAAGTGTTAACTGTCAGGCAACTGTATGTCCTTCAGTCAATGCTCCGTAAATATCCTACACGTCTGTCCTCAGAGCCAACAGGCAGAATTAAACACACGGTTTTTCCTCAAGAGTCGCATAGAACCTCGTTTGCCATGAGACAATATTATGTCACCAGCACAAAACTTTATAATCTGCTTAATAAAGTACAAAAAAATTATCCTGATTCTAAATATCTATATCAGTTCAAATCTAAGCTTCATATCTTCTAAAACTGACTTATCGAAATACGCAGGATCTTCTGTTGGGAATTTTTCGAAATATAAATAAATAGTTAAGGTTTTCTTATCAAAATCAATTAAAATCAAAAATTCATAGCAAAATTATTATAGAAATTCAAAATTTACTCTTCACTTGCTCTAAAAACGGTTTAAGCATTGAAATAACTTGGGTTCCCAGTCACTCTGGTATAGGTGACAACGAATGCGCCGACTCGTTGGCTAAATATGCTACATCCAACGCTGTTGACCAAAAATATTATGTCGTCCATAGCTATGACTTACGGGCTGATACAAAACCTAAAACATTATGTTTTTGTACAATTTTATAGATTTTAGCCTACCTATATACTCCATTTAATCCGTTTGATCTTCGCTATAAAATAATCTGGTCTCCTGTTTGTTTTTATTGAGGTTACATATAAGCTTCAATCCTCTTTCCGATTTTGGAAACGAATACTTAAGCTATGGCCTCAATAAGAAGTTTTAATAAACTGACTGTTAAAGAATAATAAACTGTAAGAAATAAACCTCTTTTTAGTAGTGCCTTCTTGTGGTCCTCTTGGATCCTCCTGAAGATCATTGCGTCTATGATATAGTAACCATAGGCGAATGGATTGATGCATGAATTTATGACCGACATGATGAATAACAGTTGTAGGGCCGTGGTGGAGACGACTATTGCTGACTGTTGGTCGAGCATGTACCTGTTGAATAAGAACTGGTTAATTTTCTTGAATAAGTTCACTTGTGTCAAATACCTAGGAGTGCATATCGACCAACATCCCAATTGGCATAAACACCTAGACACACTTTCTGGTATAAACTCGCAAGCTGATTTATGTTTTTTTTTAAATTACGCAAGTCTGCAGAAGGATACGTTGAGGGTGGTTTATTTTGCACTATGCCAATCCATCTTAGCTTATTGTATACCAATCTGGGGTAGTGCTACTGAAAACCATTTCATCCGACTGGAACGAGCGCAAAGAGCTGTTCTGAAGGTTCTGCTCTCTCGGCCCCTTAGATTTTCCACAGTACAGCTATGTGCGGAATCTTAAGTGTTAACTGTCAGGCAACTGTATGTCCTTCAGTCAATGCTCCGTAAATATCCTACTCGTCTGTCCTCAGAGCCAACAGGCAGAATTAAACACACGGTTTTTCCTCAAGAGTCGCATAGAACCTCGTTTGCCATGAGACAATATTATGTCACCAGCACGAAACTTTATAATCTGCTTAATAAAGTACTAAAAAATTATCCTGATTCTAAATATCTATATCAGTTCAAATCTAAGCTTCATATCTTCTAAAACTGACTTATCGAAATACGCAGGATCTTCTGTTGGGAATTTTTCGAAATATAAATAAATAGTTAAGGTTTTCTTATCAAAATCAATTAAAATCAAAAATTCATAGCAAAATTATTATAGAAATTCAAAATTTACTCTTCACTTGCTCTAAAAACGGTTTAAGCATTGAAATAACTTGGGTTCCCAGTCACTCTGGTATAGGTAACAACGAATGCGCCGACTCGTTGGCTAAATATGCTACATCCAACGCTGTTGACCAAAAATATTATGTCGTCCATAGCTATGACTTACGGGCTGATACAAAACCTAAAACATTATGTTTTTGTACAATTTTATAGATTTTAGCCTACCTATATAATCCATTTAATCCGTTTGATCTTTGCTATAAAATAATCTGGTCTCCTGTTTGTTTTTATTGAGGTTACATATAAGCTTCAATCCTCTTTCCGATTTTGGAAACGAATACTTAAGCTATGGCCTCAATAAGAAGTTTTAATAAACTGACTGTTAAAGAATAATAAACTGTAAGAAATAAACCTCTTTTTAGTAGTGCCTTCTTGTGGTCCTCTTGGATCCTCCTGAAGATCATTGCGTCTATGATATAGTAACCATAGACGAATGGATTGATGCATGAATTTATGACCGACATGATGAATAACAGTTGTAGGGCCGTGGTGGAGACGACTATTGCTGACTGTTGGTCGAGCATGTACCTGTTGAATAAGAACTGGTTAATTTTCTTGAATAAGTTCACTTGTGTCAAATACCTAGGAGTGCATATCGACCAACATCCCAATTGGCATAAAAACCTAGACACACTTTCTGGTATAAACTCGCAAGCTGATTTATGTTTTTTTTTAAATTACGCAAGTCTGCAGAAGGATACGTTGAGGGTGGTTTATTTTGCACTATGCCAATCCATCTTAGCTTATTGTATACCAATCTGGGGTAGTGCTACTGAAAACCATTTCATCCGACTGGAACGAGCGCAAAGAGCTGTTCTGAAGGTTCTGCTCTCTCGGCCCCTTAGATTTTCCACAGTACAGCTATGTGCGGAATCTTAAGTGTTAACTGTCAGGCAACTGTATGTCCTTCAGTCAATGCTCCGTAAATATCCTACTCGTCTGTCCTCAGAGCCAACAGGCAGAATTAAACACACGGTTTTTCCTCAAGAGTAGCATAGAACCTCGTTTGCCATGAGACAATATTATGTCACCAGCACGAAACTTTATAATCTGCTTAATAAAGTACTAAAAAATTATCCTGATTCTAAATATCTATATCAGTTCAAATCTAAGCTTCATATCTTCTAAAACTGACTTATCGAAATACGCAGGATCTTCTGTTGGGAATTTTTCGAAATATAAATAAATAGTTAAGGTTTTCTTATCAAAATCAATTAAAATCAAAAATTCATAGCAAAATTATTATAGAAATTCAAAATTTACTCTTCACTTGCTCTAAAAACGGTTTAAGCATTGAAATAACTTGGGTTCCCAGTCACTCTGGTATAGGTGACAACAAATGCGCCGACTCGTTGGCTAAATATGCTACATCCAACGCTGTTGACCAAAAATATTATGTCGTCCATAGCTATGACTTACGGGCTGATACAAAACCTAAAACATTATGTTTTTGTACAATTTTATAGATTTTAGCCTACCTATATAATCCATTTAATCCGTTTGAGCTTTGCTATAAAATAATCTTGTCTCCTGTTTGTTTTTATTGAGGTTACATATAAGCTTCAATCCTCTTTCCGATTTTGGAAACGAATACTTAAGCTATGGCCTCAATAAGAAGTTTTAATAAACTGACTGTTAAAGAATAATAAACTGTAAGAAATAAACCTCTTTTTAGTAGTGCCTTCTTGTGGTCCTCTTGGATCCTCCTGAAGATCATTGCGTCTATGATATAGTAACCATAGACGAATGGATTGATGCATGAATTTATGACCGACATGATGAATAACAGTTGTAGGGCCGTGGTGGAGACGACTATTGCTGACTGTTGGTCGAGCATGTACCTGTTGAATAAGAACTGGTTAATTTTCTTGAATAAGTTCACTTGTGTCAAATACCTAGGAGTGCATATCGACCAACATCCCAATTGGCATAAACACCTAGACACACTTTCTGGTATAAACTCGCAAGCTGATTTATGTTTTTTTTTAAATTACGCAAGTCTGCAGAAGGATACGTTGAGGGTGGTTTATTTTGCACTATGCCAATCCATCTTAGCTTATTGTATACCAATCTGGGGTAGTGCTACTGAAAACCATTTCATCCGACTGGAACGAGCGCAAAGAGCTGTTCTGAAGGTTCTGCTCTCTCGGCCCCTTAGATTTTCCACAGTACAGCTATGTGCGGAATCTTAAGTGTTAACTGTCAGGCAACTGTATATCCTTCAGTCAATGCTCCGTAAATATCCTACTCGTCTGTCCTCAGAGCCAACAGGCAGAATTAAACACACGGTTTTTCCTCAAGAGTCGCATAGAACCTCGTTTGCCATGAGACAATATTATGTCACCAGCACGAAACTTTATAATCTGCTTAATAAAGTACTAAAAAATTATCCTGATTCTAAATATCTATATCAGTTCAAATCTAAGCTTCATATCTTCTAAAACTGACTTATCGAAATACGCAGGATCTTCTGTTGGGAATTATTCGAAATATAAATAAATAGTTAAGGTTTTCTTATCAAAATCAATTAAAATCAAAAATTCATAGCAAAATTATTATAGAAATTCAAAATTTACTCTTCACTTGCTCTAAAAACGGTTTAAGCATTGAAATAACTTGGGTTCCCAGTCACTCTGGTATAGGTAACAACGAATGCGCCGACTCGTTGGCTAAATATGCTACATCCAACGCTGTTGACCAAAAATATTATGTCGTCCATAGCTATGACTTACGGGCTGATACAAAACCTAAAACATTATGTTTTTGTACAATTTTATAGATTTTAGCCTACCTATATAATCCATTTAATCCGTTTGATCTTTGCTATAAAATAATCTGGTCTCCTGTTTGTTTTTATTGAGGTTACATATAAGCTTCAATCCTCTTTCCGATTTTGGAAACGAATACTTAAGCTATGGCCTCAATAAGAAGTTTTAATAAACTGACTGTTAAAGAATAATAAACTGTAAGAAATAAACCTCTTTTTAGTAGTGCCTTCTTGTGGTCCTCTTGGATCCTCCTGAAGATCATTGCGTCTATGATATAGTAACCATAGACGAATGGATTGATGCATGAATTTATGACCGACATGATGAATAACAGTTGTAGGGCCGTGGTGGAGACGACTATTGCTGACTGTTGGTCGAGCATGTACCTGTTGAATAAGAACTGGTTAATTTTCTTGAATAAGTTCACTTGTGTCAAATACCTAGGAGTGCATATCGACCAACATCCCAATTGGCATAAACACCTAGACACACTTTCTGGTATAAACTCGCAAGCTGATTTATGTTTTTTTTTAAATTACGCAAGTCTGCAGAAGGATACGTTGAGGGTGGTTTATTTTGCACTATGCCAATCCATCTTAGCTTATTGTATACCAATCTGGGGTAGTGCTACTGAAAACCATTTCATCCGACTGGAACGAGCGCAAAGAGCTGTTCTGAAGGTTCTGCTCTCTCGGCCCCTTAGATTTTCCACAGTACAGCTATGTGCGGAATCTTAAGTGTTAACTGTCAGGCAACTGTATGTCCTTCAGTCAATGCTCCGTAAATATCCTACTCGTCTGTCCTCAGAGCCAACAGGCAGAATTAAACACACGGTTTTTCCTCAAGAGTCGCATAGAACCTCGTTTGCCATGAGACAATATTATGTCACCAGCACGAAACTTTATAATCTGCTTAATAAAGTACTAAAAAATTATCCTGATTCTAAATATCTATATCAGTTCAAATCTAAGCTTCATATCTTCTAAAACTGACTTATCGAAATACGCAGGATCTTCTGTTGGGAATTTTTCGAAATATAAATAAATAGTTAAGGTTTTCTTATCAAAATCAATTAAAATCAAAAATTCATAGCAAAATTATTATAGAAATTCAAAATTTACTCTTCACTTGCTCTAAAAACGGTTTAAGCATTGAAATAACTTGGGTTCCCAGTCACTCTGGTATAGGTAACAACGAATGCGCCGACTCGTTGGCTAAATATGCTACATCCAACGCTGTTGACCAAAAATATTATGTCGTCCATAGCTATGACTTACGGGCTGATACAAAACCTAAAACATTATGTTTTTGTACAATTTTATAGATTTTAGCCTACCTATATAATCCATTTAATCCGTTTGATCTTTGCTATAAAATAATCTGGTCTCCTGTTTGTTTTTATTGAGGTTACATATAAGCTTCAATCCTCTTTCCGATTTTGGAAACGAATACTTAAGCTATGGCCTCAATAAGAAGTTTTAATAAACTGACTGTTAAAGAATAATAAACTGTAAGAAATAAACCTCTTTTTAGTAGTGCCTTCTTGTGGTCCTCTTGGATCCTCCTGAAGATCATTGCGTCTATGATATAGTAACCATAGACGAATGGATTGATGCATGAATTTATGACCGACATGATGAATAACAGTTGTAGGGCCGTGGTGGAGACGACTATTGCTGACTGTTGGTCGAGCATGTACCTGTTGAATAAGAACTGGTTAATTTTCTTGAATAAGTTCACTTGTGTCAAATACCTAGGAGTGCATATCGACCAACATCCCAATTGGCATAAACACCTAGACACACTTTCTGGTATAAACTCGCAAGCTGATTTATGTTTTTTTTTAAATTACGCAAGTCTGCAGAAGGATACGTTGAGGGTGGTTTATTTTGCACTATGCCAATCCATCTTAGCTTATTGTATACCAATCTGGGGTAGTGCTACTGAAAACCATTTCATCCGACTGGAACGAGCGCAAAGAGCTGTTCTGAAGGTTCTGCTCTCTCGGCCCCTTAGATTTTCCACAGTACAGCTATGTGCGGAATCTTAAGTGTTAACTGTCAGGCAACTGTATGTCCTTCAGTCAATGCTCCGTAAATATCCTACTCGTCTGTCCTCAGAGCCAACAGGCAGAATTAAACACACGGTTTTTCCTCAAGAGTCGCATAGAACCTCGTTTGCCATGAGACAATATTATGTCACCAGCACGAAACTTTATAATCTGCTTAATAAAGTACTAAAAAAATATCCTGATTCTAAATATCTATATCAGTTCAAATCTAAGCTTCATATCTTCTAAAACTGACTTATCGAAATACGCAGGATCTTCTGTTGGGAATTTTTCGAAATATAAATAAATAGTTAAGGTTTTCTTATCAAAATCAATTAAAATCAAAAATTCATAGCAAAATTATTATAGAAATTCAAAATTTACTCTTCACTTGCTCTAAAAACGGTTTAAGCATTGAAATAACTTGGGTTCCCAGTCACTCTGGTATAGGTGACAACGAATGCGCCGACTCGTTGGCTAAATATGCTACATCCAACGCTGTTGACCAAAAATATTATGTCGTCCATAGCTATGACTTACGGGCTGATACAAAACCTAAAACATTATGTTTTTGTACAATTTTATAGATTTTAGCCTACCTATATACTCCATTTAATCCGTTTGATCTTCGCTATAAAATAATCTGGTCTCCTGTTTGTTTTTATTGAGGTTACATATAAGCTTCAATCCTCTTTCCGATTTTGGAAACGAATACTTAAGCTATGGCCTCAATAAGAAGTTTTAATAAACTGACTGTTAAAGAATAATAAACTGTAAGAAATAAAACTCCTTTTAGTAGTGCCTTCTTGTGGTCCTCTTGGATCCTCCTGAAGATCATTGCGTCTATGATATAGTAACCATAGACGAATGGATTCATGCATGAATTTATGACCGACATGATGAATAACAGTTGTAGGGCCGTGGTGGAGACGACTATTGCTGACTGTTGGTCGAGCATGTACCTGTTGAATAAGAACTGGTTAATTTTCTTGAATAAGTTCACTTGTGTCAAATACCTAGGAGTGCATATCGACCAACATCCCAATTGGCATAAACACCTAGACACACTTTCTGGTATAAACTCGCAAGCTGATTTATGTTTTTTTTTTAAATTACGCAAGTCTGCAGAAGGATACATTGAGGGTGGTTTATTTTGCATTATGCCAATCCATCTTAGCTTATTGTATACCAATCTGGGGTAGTGCTACTGAAAACCATTTCATCCGACTGGAACGAGCACAAAGAGCTGTTCTGAAGGTTCTGCTCTCTCGGCCCCTTAGATTTTCCACAGTACAGCTATGTGCGGAATCTTAAGTGTTAACTGTCAGGCAACTGTATGTCCTTCAGTCAATGCTCCGTAAATATCCTACTCGTCTGTCCTCAGAGCCAACAGGCAGAATTAAACACACGGTTTTTCCTCAAGAGTCGCATAGAACCTCGTTTGCCATGAGACAATATTATGTCACCAGCACGAAACTTTATAATCTGCTTAATAAAGTACTAAAAAATTATCCTGATTCTAAATATCTATATCAGTTCAAATCTAAGCTTCATATCTTCTAAAACTGACTTATCGAAATACGCAGGATCTTCTGTTGGGAATTTTTCGAAATATAAATAAATAGTTAAGGTTTTCTTATCAAAATCAATTAAAATCAAAAATTCATAGCAAAATTATTATAGAAATTCAAAATTTACTCTTCACTTGCTCTAAAAACGGTTTAAGCATTGAAATAACTTGGGTTCCCAGTCACTCTGGTATAGGTGACAACAAATGCGCCGACTCGTTGGCTAAATATGCTACATCCAACGCTGTTGACCAAAAATATTATGTCGTCCATAGCTATGACTTACGGGCTGATACAAAACCTAAAACATTATGTTTTTGTACAATTTTATAGATTTTAGCCTACCTATATAATCCATTTAATCCGTTTGAGCTTTGCTATAAAATAATCTTGTCTCCTGTTTGTTTTTATTGAGGTTACATATAAGCTTCAATCCTCTTTCCGATTTTGGAAACGAATACTTAAGCTATGGCCTCAATAAGAAGTTTTAATAAACTGACTGTTAAAGAATAATAAACTGTAAGAAATAAACCTCTTTTTAGTAGTGCCTTCTTGTGGTCCTCTTGGATCCTCCTGAAGATCATTGCGTCTATGATATAGTAACCATAGACGAATGGATTGATGCATGAATTTATGACCGACATGATGAATAACAGTTGTAGGGCCGTGGTGGAGACGACTATTGCTGACTGTTGGTCGAGCATGTACCTGTTGAATAAGAACTGGTTAATTTTCTTGAATAAGTTCACTTGTGTCAAATACCTAGGAGTGCATATCGACCAACATCCAAATTGGCATAAACACCTAGACACACTTTCTGGTATAAACTCGCAAGCTGATTTATGTTTTTTTTTAAATTACGCAAGTCTGCAGAAGGATACGTTGAGGGTGGTTTATTTTGCACTATGCCAATCCATCTTAGCTTATTGTATACCAATCTGGGGTAGTGCTACTGAAAACCATTTCATCCGACTGGAACGAGCGCAAAGAGCTGTTCTGAAGGTTCTGCTCTCTCGGCCCCTTAGATTTTCCACAGTACAGCTATGTGCGGAATCTTAAGTGTTAACTGTCAGGCAACTGTATGTCCTTCAGTCAATGCTCCGTAAATATCCTACTCGTCTGTCCTCAGAGCCAACAGGCAGAATTAAACACACGGTTTTTCCTCAAGAGTCGCATAGAACCTCGTTTGCCATGAGACAATATTATGTCACCAGCACGAAACTTTATAATCTGCTTAATAAAGTACTAAAAAATTATCCTGATTCTAAATATCTATATCAGTTCAAATCTAAGCTTCATATCTTCTAAAACTGACTTATCGAAATACGCAGGATCTTCTGTTGGGAATTTTTCGAAATATAAATAAATAGTTAAGGTTTTCTTATCAAAATCAATTAAAATCAAAAATTCATAGCAAAATTATTATAGAAATTCAAAATTTACTCTTCACTTGCTCTAAAAACGGTTTAAGCATTGAAATAACTTGGGTTCCCAGTCACTCTGGTATAGGTAACAACGAATGCGCCGACTCGTTGGCTAAATATGCTACATCCAACGCTGTTGACCAAAAATATTATGTCGTCCATAGCTATGACTTACGGGCTGATACAAAACCTAAAACATTATGTTTTTGTACAATTTTATAGATTTTAGCCTACCTATATAATCCATTTAATCCGTTTGATCTTTGCTATAAAATAATCTGGTCTCCTGTTTGTTTTTATTGAGGTTACATATAAGCTTCAATCCTCTTTCCGATTTTGGAAACGAATACTTAAGCTATGGCCTCAATAAGAAGTTTTAATAAACTGACTGTTAAAGAATAATAAACTGTAAGAAATAAACCTCTTTTTAGTAGTGCCTTCTTGTGGTCCTCTTGGATCCTCCTGAAGATCATTGCGTCTATGATATAGTAACCATAGACGAATGGATTGATGCATGAATTTATGACCGACATGATGAATAACAGTTGTAGGGCCGTGGTGGAGACGACTATTGCTGACTGTTGGTCGAGCATGTACCTGTTGAATAAGAACTGGTTAATTTTCTTGAATAAGTTCACTTGTGTCAAATACCTAGGAGTGCATATCGACCAACATCCCAATTGGCATAAACACCTAGACACACTTTCTGGTATAAACTCGCAAGCTGATTTATGTTTTTTTTTAAATTACGCAAGTCTGCAGAAGGATACGTTGAGGGTGGTTTATTTTGCACTATGCCAATCCATCTTAGCTTATTGTATACCAATCTGGGGTAGTGCTACTGAAAACCATTTCATCCGACTGGAACGAGCGCAAAGAGCTGTTCTGAAGGTTCTGCTCTCTCGGCCCCTTAGATTTTCCACAGTACAGCTATGTGCGGAATCTTAAGTGTTAACTGTCAGGCAACTGTATGTCCTTCAGTCAATGCTCCGTAAATATCCTACTCGTCTGTCCTCAGAGCCAACAGGCAGAATTAAACACACGGTTTTTCCTCAAGAGTCGCATAGAACCTCGTTTGCCATGAGACAATATTATGTCACCAGCACGAAACTTTATAATCTGCTTAATAAAGTACTAAAAAAATATCCTGATTCTAAATATCTATATCAGTTCAAATCTAAGCTTCATATCTTCTAAAACTGACTTATCGAAATACGCAGGATCTTCTGTTGGGAATTTTTCGAAATATAAATAAATAGTTAAGGTTTTCTTATCAAAATCAATTAAAATCAAAAATTCATAGCAAAATTATTATAGAAATTCAAAATTTACTCTTCACTTGCTCTAAAAACGGTTTAAGCATTGAAATAACTTGGGTTCCCAGTCACTCTGGTATAGGTGACAACGAATGCGCCGACTCGTTGGCTAAATATGCTACATCCAACGCTGTTGACCAAAAATATTATGTCGTCCATAGCTATGACTTACGGGCTGATACAAAACCTAAAACATTATGTTTTTGTACAATTTTATAGATTTTAGCCTACCTATATACTCCATTTAATCCGTTTGATCTTCGCTATAAAATAATCTGGTCTCCTGTTTGTTTTTATTGAGGTTACATATAAGCTTCAATCCTCTTTCCGATTTTGGAAACGAATACTTAAGCTATGGCCTCAATAAGAAGTTTTAATAAACTGACTGTTAAAGAATAATAAACTGTAAGAAATAAAACTCCTTTTAGTAGTGCCTTCTTGTGGTCCTCTTGGATCCTCCTGAAGATCATTGCGTCTATGATATAGTAACCATAGACGAATGGATTCATGCATGAATTTATGACCGACATGATGAATAACAGTTGTAGGGCCGTGGTGGAGACGACTATTGCTGACTGTTGGTCGAGCATGTACCTGTTGAATAAGAACTGGTTAATTTTCTTGAATAAGTTCACTTGTGTCAAATACCTAGGAGTGCATATCGACCAACATCCCAATTGGCATAAACACCTAGACACACTTTCTGGTATAAACTCGCAAGCTGATTTATGTTTTTTTTTTAAATTACGCAAGTCTGCAGAAGGATACATTGAGGGTGGTTTATTTTGCATTATGCCAATCCATCTTAGCTTATTGTATACCAATCTGGGGTAGTGCTACTGAAAACCATTTCATCCGACTGGAACGAGCACAAAGAGCTGTTCTGAAGGTTCTGCTCTCTCGGCCCCTTAGATTTTCCACAGTACAGCTATGTGCGGAATCTTAAGTGTTAACTGTCAGGCAACTGTATGTCCTTCAGTCAATGCTCCGTAAATATCCTACTCGTCTGTCCTCAGAGCCAACAGGCAGAATTAAACACACGTTTTTTCCTCAAGAGTCGCATAGAACCTCGTTTGCCATGAGACAATATTATGTCACCAGCACGAAACTTTATAATCTGCTTAATAAAGTACTAAAAAATTATCCTGATTCTAAATATCTATATCAGTTCAAATCTAAGCTTCATATCTTCTAAAACTGACTTATCGAAATACGCAGGATCTTCTGTTGGGAATTTTTCGAAATATAAATAAATAGTTAAGGTTTTCTTATCAAAATCAATTAAAATCAAAAATTCATAGCAAAATTATTATAGAAATTCAAAATTTACTCTTCACTTGCTCTAAAAACGGTTTAAGCATTGAAATAACTTGGGTTCCCAGTCACTCTGGTATAGGTGACAACAAATGCGCCGACTCGTTGGCTAAATATGCTACATCCAACGCTGTTGACCAAAAATATTATGTCGTCCATAGCTATGACTTACGGGCTGATACAAAACCTAAAACATTATGTTTTTGTACAATTTTATAGATTTTAGCCTACCTATATAATCCATTTAATCCGTTTGAGCTTTGCTATAAAATAATCTTGTCTCCTGTTTGTTTTTATTGAGGTTACATATAAGCTTCAATCCTCTTTCCGATTTTGGAAACGAATACTTAAGCTATGGCCTCAATAAGAAGTTTTAATAAACTGACTGTTAAAGAATAATAAACTGTAAGAAATAAACCTCTTTTTAGTAGTGCCTTCTTGTGGTCCTCTTGGATCCTCCTGAAGATCATTGCGTCTATGATATAGTAACCATAGACGAATGGATTGATGCATGAATTTATGACCGACATGATGAATAACAGTTGTAGGGCCGTGGTGGAGACGACTATTGCTGACTGTTGGTCGAGCATGTACCTGTTGAATAAGAACTGGTTAATTTTCTTGAATAAGTTCACTTGTGTCAAATACCTAGGAGTGCATATCGACCAACATCCAAATTGGCATAAACACCTAGACACACTTTCTGGTATAAACTCGCAAGCTGATTTATGTTTTTTTTTAAATTACGCAAGTCTGCAGAAGGATACGTTGAGGGTGGTTTATTTTGCACTATGCCAATCCATCTTAGCTTATTGTATACCAATCTGGGGTAGTGCTACTGAAAACCATTTCATCCGACTGGAACGAGCGCAAAGAGCTGTTCTGAAGGTTCTGCTCTCTCGGCCCCTTAGATTTTCCACAGTACAGCTATGTGCGGAATCTTAAGTGTTAACTGTCAGGCAACTGTATGTCCTTCAGTCAATGCTCCGTAAATATCCTACTCGTCTGTCCTCAGAGCCAACAGGCAGAATTAAACACACGGTTTTTCCTCAAGAGTCGCATAGAACCTCGTTTGCCATGAGACAATATTATGTCACCAGCACGAAACTTTATAATCTGCTTAATAAAGTACTAAAAAATTATCCTGATTCTAAATATCTATATCAGTTCAAATCTAAGCTTCATATCTTCTAAAACTGACTTATCGAAATACGCAGGATCTTCTGTTGGGAATTTTTCGAAATATAAATAAATAGTTAAGGTTTTCTTATCAAAATCAATTAAAATCAAAAATTCATAGCAAAATTATTATAGAAATTCAAAATTTACTCTTCACTTGCTCTAAAAACGGTTTAAGCATTGAAATAACTTGGGTTCCCAGTCACTCTGGTATAGGTAACAACGAATGCGCCGACTCGTTGGCTAAATATGCTACATCCAACGCTGTTGACCAAAAATATTATGTCGTCCATAGCTATGACTTACGGGCTGATACAAAACCTAAAACATTATGTTTTTGTACAATTTTATAGATTTTAGCCTACCTATATAATCCATTTAATCCGTTTGATCTTTGCTATAAAATAATCTGGTCTCCTGTTTGTTTTTATTGAGGTTACATATAAGCTTCAATCCTCTTTCCGATTTTGGAAACGAATACTTAAGCTATGGCCTCAATAAGAAGTTTTAATAAACTGACTGTTAAAGAATAATAAACTGTAAGAAATAAACCTCTTTTTAGTAGTGCCTTCTTGTGGTCCTCTTGGATCCTCCTGAAGATCATTGCGTCTATGATATAGTAACCATAGACGAATGGATTGATGCATGAATTTATGATCGACATGATGAATAACAGTTGTAGGGCCGTGGTGGAGACGACTATTGCTGACTGTTGGTCGAGCATGTACCTGTTGAATAAGAACTGGTTAATTTTCTTGAATAAGTTCACTTGTGTCAAATACCTAGGAGTGCATATCGACCAACATCCCAATTGGCATAAACACCTAGACACACTTTCTGGTATAAACTCGCAAGCTGATTTATGTTTTTTTTTAAATTACGCAAGTCTGCAGAAGGATACGTTGAGGGTGGTTTATTTTGCACTATGCCAATCCATCTTAGCTTATTGTATACCAATCTGGGGTAGTGCTACTGAAAACCATTTCATCCGACTGGAACGAGCGCAAAGAGCTGTTCTGAAGGTTCTGCTCTCTCGGCCCCTTAGATTTTCCACAGTACAGCTATGTGCGGAATCTTAAGTGTTAACTGTCAGGCAACTGTATGTCCTTCAGTCAATGCTCCGTAAATATCCTACTCGTCTGTCCTCAGAGCCAACAGGCAGAATTAAACACACGGTTTTTCCTCAAGAGTCGCATAGAACCTCGTTTGCCATGAGACAATATTATGTCACCAGCACGAAACTTTATAATCTGCTTAATAAAGTACTAAAAAAATATCCTGATTCTAAATATCTATATCAGTTCAAATCTAAGCTTCATATCTTCTAAAACTGACTTATCGAAATACGCAGGATCTTCTGTTGGGAATTTTTCGAAATATAAATAAATAGTTAAGGTTTTCTTATCAAAATCAATTAAAATCAAAAATTCATAGCAAAATTATTATAGAAATTCAAAATTTACTCTTCACTTGCTCTAAAAACGGTTTAAGCATTG
The DNA here is from genome assembly GCA_916610205.1 of Griposia aprilina. Classification (NCBI taxonomy): domain Eukaryota; kingdom Metazoa; phylum Arthropoda; class Insecta; order Lepidoptera; family Noctuidae; genus Griposia; species Griposia aprilina. The sequence goes on along the minus strand of OU744285.1, from coordinate 3,181,218 downwards.
AAATAACTTGGGTTCCCAGTCACTCTGGTATAGGTGACAACAAATGCGCCGACTCGTTGGCTAAATATGCTACATCCAACGCTGTTGACCAAAAATATTATGTCGTCCATAGCTATGACTTACGGGCTGATACAAAACCTAAAACATTATGTTTTTGTACAATTTTATAGATTTTAGCCTACCTATATAATCCATTTAATCCGTTTGATCTTTGCTATAAAATAATCTGGTCTCCTGTTTGTTTTTATTGAGGTTACATATAAGCTTCAATCCTCTTTCCGATTTTGGAAACGAATACTTAAGCTATGGCCTCAATAAGAAGTTTTAATAAACTGACTGTTAAAGAATAATAAACTGTAAGAAATAAAACTCCTTTTAGTAGTGCCTTCTTGTGGTCCTCTTGGATCCTCCTGAAGATCATTGCGTCTATGATATAGTAACCATAGACGAATGGATTCATGCATGAATTTATGACCGACATGATGAATAACAGTTGTAGGGCCGTGGTGGAGACGACTATTGCTGACTGTTGGTCGAGCATGTACCTGTTGAATAAGAACTGGTTAATTTTCTTGAATAAGTTCACTTGTGTCAAATACCTAGGAGTGCATATCGACCAACATCCCAATTGGCATAAACACCTAGACACACTTTCTGGTATAAACTCGCAAGCTGATTTATGTTTTTTTTTAAATTACGCAAGTCTGCAGAAGAATACGTTGAGGGTGGTTTATTTTGCACTATGCCAATCCATCTTAGCTTATTGTATACCAATCTGGGGTAGTACTACTGAAAACCATTTCATCCAACTGGAACGAGCACAAAGAGCTGTTCTGAAGGTTCTGCTCTCTCGGCCCCTTAGATTTTCCACAGTACAGCTATGTGCGGAATCTTAAGTGTTAACTGTCAGGCAACTGTATGTCCTTCAGTCAATGCTCCGTAAATATCCTACTCGTCTGTCCTCAGAGCCAACAGGCAGAATTAAACACACGGTTTTTCCTCAAGAGTAGCATAGAACCTCGTTTGCCATGAGACAATATTATGTCACCAGCACGAAACTTTATAATCTGCTTAATAAAGTACAAAAAAATTATCCTGATTCTAAATATCTATATCAGTTCAAATCTAAGCTTCATATCTTCTAAAACTGACTTATCGAAATACGCAGGATCTTCTGTTGGGAATTTTTCGAAATATAAATAAATAGTTAAGGTTTTCTTATCAAAATCAATTAAAATCAAAAATTCATAGCAAAATTATTATAGAAATTCAAAATTTACTCTTCACTTGCTCTAAAAACGGTTTAAGCATTGAAATAACTTGGGTTCCCAGTCACTCTGGTATAGGTGACAACGAATGCGCCGACTCGTTGGCTAAATATGCTACATCCAACGCTGTTGACCAAAAATATTATGTCGTCCATAGCTATGACTTACGGGCTGATACAAAACCTAAAACATTATGTTTTTGTACAATTTTATAGATTTTAGCCTACCTATATAATCCATTTAATCCGTTTGATCTTCGCTATAAAATAATCTGGTCTCCTGTTTGTTTTTATTGAGGTTACATATAAGCTTCAATCCTCTTTCCGATTTTGGAAACGAATACTTAAGCTATGGCCTCAATAAGAAGTTTTAATAAACTGACTGTTAAAGAATAATAAACTGTAAGAAATAAAACTCCTTTTAGTAGTGCCTTCTTGTGGTCCTCTTGGATCCTCCTGAAGATCATTGCGTCTATGATATAGTAACCATAGACGAATGGATTCATGCATGAATTTATGACCGACATGATGAATAACAGTTGTAGGGCCGTGGTGGAGACGACTATTGCTGACTGTTGGTCGAGCATGTACCTGTTGAATAAAAACTGGTTAATTTTCTTGAATAAGTTCACTTGTGTCAAATACCTAGGAGTGCATATCGACCAACATCCCAATTGGCATAAACACCTAGACACACTTTCTGGTATAAACTCGCAAGCTGATTTATGTTTTTTTTTTAAATTACGCAAGTCTGCAGAAGGATACATTGAGGGTGGTTTATTTTGCATTATGCCAATCCATCTTAGCTTATTGTATACCAATCTGGGGTAGTGCTACTGAAAACCATTTCATCCGACTGGAACGAGCACAAAGAGCTGTTCTGAAGGTTCTGCTCTCTCGGCCCCTTAGATTTTCCACAGTACAGCTATGTGCGGAATCTTAAGTGTTAACTGTCAGGCAACTGTATGTCCTTCAGTCAATGCTCCGTAAATATCCTACTCGTCTGTCCTCAGAGCCAACAGGCAGAATTAAACACACGGTTTTTCCTCAAGAGTCGCATAGAACCTCGTTTGCCATGAGACAATATTATGTCACCAGCACGAAACTTTATAATCTGCTTAATAAAGTACTAAAAAAATATCCTGATTCTAAATATCTATATCAGTTCAAATCTAAGCTTCATATCTTCTAAAACTGACTTATCGAAATACGCAGGATCTTCTGTTGGGAATTTTTCGAAATATAAATAAATAGTTAAGGTTTTCTTATCAAAATCAATTAAAATCAAAAATTCATAGCAAAATTATTATAGAAATTCAAAATTTACTCTTCACTTGCTCTAAAAACGGTTTAAGCATTGAAATAACTTGGGTTCCCAGTCACTCTGGTATAGGTGACAACGAATGCGCCGACTCGTTGGCTAAATATGCTACATCCAACGCTGTTGACCAAAAATATTATGTCGTCCATAGCTATGACTTACGGGCTGATACAAAACCTAAAACATTATGTTTTTGTACAATTTTATAGATTTTAGCCTACCTATATAATCCATTTAATCCGTTTGATCTTCGCTATAAAATAATCTGGTCTCCTGTTTGTTTTTATTGAGGTTACATATAAGCTTCAATCCTCTTTCCGATTTTGGAAACGAATACTTAAGCTATGGCCTCAATAAGAAGTTTTAATAAACTGACTGTTAAAGAATAATAAACTGTAAGAAATAAAACTCCTTTTAGTAGTGCCTTCTTGTGGTCCTCTTGGATCCTCCTGAAGATCATTGCGTCTATGATATAGTAACCATAGACGAATGGATTCATGCATGAATTTATGACCGACATGATGAATAACAGTTATAGGGCCGTGGTGGAGACGACTATTGCTGACTGTTGGTCGAGCATGTACCTGTTGAATAAGAACTGGTTAATTTTCTTGAATAAGTTCACTTGTGTCAAATACCTAGGAGTGCATATCGACCAACATCCCAATTGGCATAAACACCTAGACACACTTTCTGGTATAAACTCGCAAGCTGATTTATGTTTTTTTTTTAAATTACGCAAGTCTGCAGAAGGATACATTGAGGGTGGTTTATTTTGCATTATGCCAATCCATCTTAGCTTATTGTATACCAATCTGGGGTAGTGCTACTGAAAACCATTTCATCCGACTGGAACGAGCACAAAGAGCTGTTCTGAAGGTTCTGCTCTCTCGGCCCCTTAGATTTTCCACAGTACAGCTATGTGCGGAATCTTAAGTGTTAACTGTCAGGCAACTGTATGTCCTTCAGTCAATGCTCCGTAAATATCCTACTCGTCTGTCCTCAGAGCCAACAGGCAGAATTAAACACACGGTTTTTCCTCAAGAGTCGCATAGAACCTCGTTTGCCATGAGACAATATTATGTCACCAGCACGAAACTTTATAATCTGCTTAATAAAGTACTAAAAAATTATCCTGATTCTAAATATCTATATCAGTTCAAATCTAAGCTTCATATCTTCTAAAACTGACTTATCGAAATACGCAGGATCTTCTGTTGGGAATTTTTCGAAATATAAATAAATAGTTAAGGTTTTCTTATCAAAATCAATTAAAATCAAAAAAATTCATAGCAAAATTATTATAGAAATTCAAAATTTACTCTTCACTTGCTCTAAAAACGGTTTAAGCATTGAAATAACTTGGGTTCCCAGTCACTCTGGTATAGGTGACAACAAATGCGCCGACTCGTTGGCTAAATATGCTACATCCAACGCTGTTGACCAAAAATATTATGTCGTCCATAGCTATGACTTACGGGCTGATACAAAACCTAAAACATTATGTTTTTGTACAATTTTATAGATTTTAGCCTACCTATATAATCCATTTAATCCGTTTGAGCTTTGCTATAAAATAATCTTGTCTCCTGTTTGTTTTTATTGAGGTTACATATAAGCTTCAATCCTCTTTCCGATTTTGGAAACGAATACTTAAGCTATGGCCTCAATAAGAAGTTTTAATAAACTGACTGTTAAAGAATAATAAACTGTAAGAAATAAACCTCTTTTTAGTAGTGCCTTCTTGTGGTCCTCTTGGATCCTCCTGAAGATCATTGCGTCTATGATATAGTAACCATAGACGAATGGATTGATGCATGAATTTATGACCGACATGATGAATAACAGTTGTAGGGCCGTGGTGGAGACGACTATTGCTGACTGTTGGTCGAGCATGTACCTGTTGAATAAGAACTGCTTAATTTTCTTGAATAAGTTCACTTGTGTCAAATACCTAGGAGTGCATATCGACCAACATCCCAATTGGCATAAACACTTAGACACACTTTCTGGTATAAACTCGCAAGCTGATTTATGTTTTTTTTTAAATTACGCAAGTCTGCAGAAGGATACGTTGAGGGTGGTTTATTTTGCACTATGCCAATCCATCTTAGCTTATTGTATACCAATCTGGGGTAGTGCTACTGAAAACCATTTCATCCGACTGGAACGAGCACAAAGAGCTGTTCTGAAGGTTCTGCTCTCTCGGCCCCTTAGATTTTCCACAGTACAGCTATGTGCGGAATCTTAAGTGTTAACTGTCAGGCAACTGTATATCCTTCAGTCAATGCTCCGTAAATATCCTACTCGTCTGTCCTCAGAGCCAACAGGCAGAATTAAACACACGGTTTTTCCTCAAGAGTCGCATAGAACCTCGTTTGCCATGAGACAATATTATGTCACCAGCACAAAACTTTATAATCTGCTTAATAAAGTACTAAAAAATTATCCTGATTCTAAATATCTATATCAGTTCAAATCTAAGCTTCATATCTTCTAAAACTGACTTATCGAAATACGCAGGATCTTCTGTTGGGAATTTTTCGAAATATAAATAAATAGTTAAGGTTTTCTTATCAAAATCAATTAAAATCAAAAATTCATAGCAAAATTATTATAGAAATTCAAAATTTACTCTTCACTTGCTCTAAAAACGGTTTAAGCATTGAAATAACTTGGGTTCCCAGTCACTCTGGTATAGGTGACAACGAATGCGCCGACTCGTTGGCTAAATATGCTACATCCAACGCTGTTGACCAAAAATATTATGTCGTCCATAGCTATGACTTACGGGCTGATACAAAACCTAAAACATTATGTTTTTGTACAATTTTATAGATTTTAGCCTACCTATATAATCCATTTAATCCGTTTGATCTTCGCTATAAAATAATCTGGTCTCCTGTTTGTTTTTATTGAGGTTACATATAAGCTTCAATCCTCTTTCCGATTTTGGAAACGAATACTTAAGCTATGGCCTCAATAAGAAGTTTTAATAAACTGACTGTTAAAGAATAATAAACTGTAAGAAATAAAACTCCTTTTAGTAGTGCCTTCTTGTGGTCCTCTTGGATCCTCCTGAAGATCATTGCGTCTATGATATAGTAACCATAGACGAATGGATTCATGCATGAATTTATGACCGACATGATGAATAACAGTTGTAGGGCCGTGGTGGAGACGACTATTGCTGACTGTTGGTCGAGCATGTACCTGTTGAATAAGAACTGGTTAATTTTCTTGAATAAGTTCACTTGTGTCAAATACCTAGGAGTGCATATCGACCAACATCCCAATTGGCATAAACACCTAGACACACTTTCTGGTATAAACTCGCAAGCTGATTTATGTTTTTTTTTTAAATTACGCAAGTCTGCAGAAGGATACATTGAGGGTGGTTTATTTTGCATTATGCCAATCCATCTTACGTGCTGGCCACGGACAATTCGCTATAGCGAAAATTCGCGCGGCGCGACCGGCGGCGCGTCTTGCGAATGAATCAAATGTATGGAAATGTACTGGGCATGCCACGCGCAGCGGCGACCAGCGAGACGACCGGGGAATTTCCCCGAGCGAATCGCGCGGCACGACTAGCGATCGAAACAAATGTATGAGTTATTACGGCGCAGGCCACGGAGTCGAGCGGCAGACGCGGCGACTACTGCCGGAGCGAACTTAATTTAAAATAGTTTGTTTTTTTTTCGCGAAAATGGAGACGGAAGCTTTTATTGCAGAAATTCTAGCTAGACCAGCTATTTGGAAGTCTAGCCACCCGCAACATAAGTTTAAAAATGTTGTGAAAAAGTTGTGGGAAGAAATAAAACAGCAATTTCTAGATTCTGATGGTGAGTATTTATTTTTATTCCCCGACGCCAAAAACGACTTCTACTTTTTTAGAGGTTTTTTTTTGAGTAAGGGGTTTTTAGATTTTTAATTTAATTTATTAACAGGTACCAATAAATATTTATCAATAGTTTACAAAGTAAAGTAAAGTCGCAACTGCCGTCATTGATCATATATTAAACTTCCCTATCAAAATTAATATAACCTAACTATAACACATGCACTAAAAACAAACACATAAAAAAAAAAACGACACAACCAATTTTTCGCTATTTACACATGATTTACACTTTATAAAATGTCACTGAAGAATGTCACAGATTGACGAGTGCGGCGCAGTCGCGTTCGGAACCTGAGACGCCGCGCATGTAGGGCCACATGCAGGGCGCAGCCCTCGCAACCGCTGCCCTGGTTGCAGGCGTCGTCAGGCAGATAATAAAAGTGATAACAACGAACAAAACGCGTAACAATCAATCTGCTGCCCTTTCCCAACTATTTTGTGTTCGGTTTCCAGTCTAACCGAATGCAGCTGAATCCCAGTATTTTACATGCAGCCTTTCTGACCTCCACAACCCAGTTATTGGGTAACACGATTTCCCTTGGTTAGTCTGGTTGTCAGACTTTTGAGCTTTTGAGCTTTTTCTATATTTCGCGACTTTTTACATTTTGTTATACTATTATATTATGATAGTTTGTAAAACGTACACAAAAAAAAACGTCTTTTTTTGTATTAAATGATGATAAATGATTTTATATCTCTAAATAGTATTTTACAAACACTTTTACACGTCAATCTCCTAATGTCAAAAAAAAAAAAACAAATCAAAAAATCTTTTCCATGTAAATACATATAATTAATTACATTTTCCTTTACCTTTCGATTTGCTTGATTACAACTTTAAACTAAGTTATCTAAAATACTTATCAATTATTTTAATATAAACTTAACTATACTGTATTCCACTTATCAAATCTTTAGCACCCCTGTAAAGATCATCACTAAATACATTTTCAACAATATGCTGAGTACATACATCAGCCTTACACTCACATAATTTAGAACCATCGAATTCTTTGGCATCAAAGATTTGAATGCGTATTATTTTACGCTGTGGACCCCTTACTGATTTTTTAACATACTGTACGGCTTTCACCATACGCTTTTTACTGATTGATAGGATTTGATTGATATCGAATAAAACTATGTATTTCACTTAATACGTGTATTCCATATAGTTTATAGTATTCCGTATAGTCCACGACCTTAACTAATGATAAATGAGGTGTTGCTATGACGCGGTCCGAATGTGAACTGAACTTATGTAAAATGACTTAAAAATTATTATAATTCAATTTTGATGAGAGTGCAATTCTGCAATGTGCGGTCGCACCGTACACATACGAATACATAATTTCATTTCCTCTTCTTTTATTGTTGATGTTGTTAGTGGCACTGCAGTGCGGTCCATTTTCAAATTGGAATGGTCTTTCCATCTGTACATTTTGACACAGTGATAACGGTGGTGATATGGGGGAGTATGATGAGTTCGGTCTTTCTCTTTCCATATAGTTCATCACATTTTGACGTAATGTTTGTGCAGCTGGAAATGGTGAGTATGATGGGGTAGAGATGAAAAGATCGCCGGATTCCTGAAACATAATAGGTACTCGTACATTGAATTATGTAAACATCGATTTTATAACATCATAAAGAGTTATATTCTAATTGAAATAAATAAATAAATGAAACTTAATAAAAGTTGTTGATTTACTTACCGACATTATAGATGAAGAAAGTTAATAACAGTGTGATATGATTTTTTTTTTTCTTTTTTTTTTTTTTCCTAATGGGCAGCTCGTAGTTTTGACCACTGAGGTCTTGGCTACTTAACCGGGCAAGCCTGTGGGTGCCTTAAGCTACTAACTTAAAGCCTCCAGCCAGGGGCGAAATTTTTTAAAAACTAGGTGACCGCACGATAAAGGCACCCCCTATGGGGTACGAACCTCGGCTTAGGGCGTCACTGAGAGGAGGGCAGCAAGGTGGGACAGGCTGGATCGAGATTATATTATTATTAACAGGGGAATTTAAAACTGCAGGCTCAGCTACGGCGCGGGCTGGCGCGTCGTCGAGCAAGGGTCGGGGGGGGGGGGGGGGAGCTATTACGTCGGGGGAGTCGCGTAGGACCTCGGCGGCGAGGTCGGAACGATGGAGGTCTGTTCTTGTGTACTGTACTGGTGGCCCTACTGCTCTCCTGGAGGAGGGTTATGGGGTCATCGGGGTCGGACAGGGCATGCCTTGGACGGCGGGTATGACTAATGCGGGAGGGGGTATATCTGGCAGCCTCAACAACCAGAGGGTTGCGATGTGAGGCCGCGGAGTCGAAGAAACGCTTGTAAATGCGCTTCAGGAACTGACGGATAGTGGAGATTTTAAGATCGAGATGGAGGATCTCGTTCCGAACGAACCAAGGGGAACCGGTTGCCCTACGGAGGAACCGGTTTTGGAGGGTCTGCATCCTATGGATGTGGTGGGGTTTCGAGTGTGCGAAGACCACGCTCGCGTAGGTCATGATTGGCCGAATGCACGCTGTGTAAATGCGCAATTTGCACTTGAGTGACAATTTGCTGCGTGCATTCAATAGGGAGTGGAGTCTACCGAGAGCGAAAGCGGCGCGCGAACGCGCCTGCCTTATGTTGTCACCGAAAGAGAGTTTATGGTCCAGAGTGACACCCAAGTATTTGGCTCGCTTCTCCCAAGGGATAGGCTTGCCGAACATGGTGATCGGACGGGGAGGGGTGAGGTTGAGTCCCGGTTTCGAAAATAGAACCGCTTGACTCTTATCGGGATTGACTTCGATTCTCCACTTCCTAAACCAGTCACCGAGTTGGTTGACTGTGGTTTGGAGAGTGCGAGATATCGCATCGGGGCTTACGCCGGTGTAGTAAATGGCCGTATCGTCTGCGAACAGAGCCAACTGAGCACTTTTACTTTTGGGGATATCGCTGGTGAATAGCGTGAAAATGAGAGGGGCGAGCACGGAGCCCTGAGGGACTCCGGCGCGAATGGGACGGGGGGAGGATAGTGCTCCTTCGATGCGGAATCGGAAGGTGCGGTTCGACAAAAAGTCTCGCAGGATGAGCACGAGACGATCTGGCACTTTAAGTTTGTATAGCTTATATAATAAGCCATTGTGTCAGATTTTGTCGAACGCTTTCGCTATGTCGAGGAAAACAGCACCCGTCAACGAACCACGTTGGAAGCCAACGCTTATGTGTTCGACGATACGGTGGACCTGTTGGACGCACGAGTGTTGGGTTCGGAAACCGAACTACTCGTTGGGAATGAGACCTTTCGTCTCGGCATAGTCTCTGAGACGCTTATAAATAAGCCTCTCATAGATCTTGCCGATGACATTGAGGAGACTGATGGGGCGGTAGCTGGAGGGAGCGGATTTAGGCTTGCCCAGCTTGGGATTGCCGATGACAGTGGCCTATTTCCACGCTTGGGGGAAGATGTTATTGCTCATGGCACCATTGAAGATGGTGGTCATTAGCATGATCAGGTGGGCAGGGAAAAGTTGGAACACCTTATTGGTCATTCCATCAGAACCGGGGGCTTTACGGGGCTTAAGGCCCTTTATGAGCTCGTGCACTTCGTCGGGGGTGACGGGAGGCGGAGGGCACTCGGGGTCTTCTACGGGGGGGAGGGAGGCTCTCCTTTCGACTTCGGCGTCGACCTCAGAGAGGTGAGCTTGGTCTACAGGTTGAGAGCTGAGCGAACATTGGGCCTCAAGACTGTCGGCTAGGCACTCGGCTTTGTCGACATCATTGAAAGCGATGGTATTGTCTGGGCGGATCAAGGGGGGCATAGGGGCTACTTCTCGGGATTTGAGTTTCCTCTGAAGTTCCCAGAATGCTAGGTGGGTAGGCTCTAGTTCGCTCAGCAACTTATCCCAGCCCGTTTCCCGATGCTCCGCTACACGTGTCCTTACAGCTCGCTGTAAGTAGCGCATATGGGCTCGGTTCGCGTCGCAGGGAAAGTTGCTGTACGCACGGACAGCCGCGTTCTTCTCAGTCATCAGTTCACGTACATCGTCCGGCAACTTCCAGCGACGGTCGTCCGTCGCTGGAACTTCCCTTGAACAATCGTTCAGGACTGATTGTACGTGTCCAGTGAATGAGTCGATCGCAGCCGTCGTGTCAGCGATAGAGTCGAAGAGGTCGGGGATGGAGTCTAGGTGGGGGGACGTGTTGGATTTCAGGCGTTCGCTTACTTTCCTCCAGTCCGTTACCACTATAGAATCCAACCGTAGGTTGATATTCTTTATAAGTGATACATCGAGCACGTCAGGGGTGTGGTCAACCGAGTGGGGGAAATGAGTGGGAGTCATCGGGGCGATGACATCGAAATTTAGAGGGGTACAGAGGTCGAACAAGTGTCTCCCTCGGGTAGAGATTCTGGTACTATTCCAGGCGTGATGTTTGGCGTTGAGATCCCCCGCTATGATAACGGAGTCACTCAGGCCGAGGAGTATGGTCAGGTCGTCAGTCAAGAGTTGGAAGTTCTCTGATTGGTTCGTAGGGGGGAGGTAGACCGATACCAAGGTGATCGGTTGGTGTCCTGTCATGCCTAGCCGGCAAATGGAGACTTCTAGTCGTGAGAGGGGGGGCGGGTCCAAGGGGATGCAGTAGAGGGATTTTTTGTAATAAATGAGTGTGCCACCCTTGTGACACCGAGTCCTGTCGTTTCGAACAACCCGATAGTTCGCTATCGACGGCGTTCGCATGTGGGGTTTTAGAAATGTCTCCTGTACGAGGAGGACATCGATCTGGTGGTCGCGGAGGAAGGTACAGATTTCTTCGCGCTGACCTTGGATGCCATTGGCATTGAAGTAACCTAACTTTAGGAATCGGGGTTTTAGACGCGTGAGGATTCTGTTATCCATTAGTGGGATTGGGGGAGTTGACGAAGGACTGGAGCGCGTGCGTAATATCCGGGTATGCGTTGTAGATACATTGAATGGCGTAAAGGTTGCCGGCATTTCTGGCGGCAACGATTTCATTAGCCATTTGACGGGCGCGAGGGGTGAGGAAGGCAGTGAATGTGCCTGAGATCACGTCGAACGGTTCCATGGGGTTGGGGCCGACAGCCACGGGTATGGTTGTGGAAGGAACGGGCGCGACTGGGGCGGGGGTAGTGGCTTTAGGAGCCGGGGGGTTATAAGCGAGGGGCGCGGGTGCGAGCGCGGGCGCGGCCGCGAGCGCGTGTGCGCGAATACGGGGGTCCATCTGATGAGCGACGGGGGGAGGAGGGGGGGGTTGGTTACGCACCAGGGCCGGGAAGGCCTGTTGGTGCTGGGATAAGTTCCAAGCGTTGGCTCTCTGGGGACTCAGGCGCTCGGGAAGTTGAGTGGAGGGGGCTTCCCTTCCCTGACGAGCGTCCGTACTCTTCGTCAGATTCGGGTTTATTGCCTTAGGGGCTTTGGGGCAGCCACGGTAATTGGCTGGATGCCCGGAGAGGCCACACAGCACACAGGTGGGTGGTTCCGTGCAGAGGGTACGGTCCTTGGGACGGGAGCACTCTGAAGTGCCATGCCCACCCAGGCACTTGACGCACCTGGGTGTGGCATGGCAATTCTTTTGTGAATGGCCGTATAGCTGACAGCGGTGACACTGGCCGACGATTCCAGTCTTGCGGGGCTTTTGGATATCGAATCCAGTGAGGTGACACAGAGACTTTATTTGAAAGATCGGGTGGTGTCCTTCGACGGGGGGGCATACAACAAGGACCTTGTTGTATGGAAAGAAAGAAAGAAAGAAAATGAATTTATTTAGCACAAACTACAAGGCACACAACACAACATATAATAAAACAAACAAATAAAAAGTGTAAAGTGCATAGTGAGAAATTAGTAGGAAAGTGTGCCTCGCGGCTGCACTAAATAGGTCCAGTTCAGCAAAAATGTCAGACAACTAGTGCCTGACGCTGGTTTTCAACTGAACCTGAAGTGTGATGAGGTGACGGATGTAAATCAGTTTTGTACTGCAATGTGTGTATATATGTATAGGGTCAGGTTGGGTAAATGCGAGTACCATAACTAGAATGACATATTCAACCATAGACAACATTTTACTTTTTAACAGTATAAAATTTATAATTGCCATGTATATGAAGTATTTAGTAGCCTAAAGTTTTAAGTTATTTGTTTAATTAAAATCACTCTGATAACATAGATAATCAACAAAAAAAAAAATTGGGTCACTTATTACATTTACCCGGTGTTCAGGGGCAAATGTAATAATGTTGGTCAATTTCTCAGGGCTTTAGACAATTGCAAATCAGGGGTAATAGCAATAAAATGCGAAAATTGAATTAACTTTGTTTTTTTATTTCAAAGAGATCACATGAAAGCTTACAAAGATATGAATTTTTCCTTACAGACTACTTAAATCAATCAAAGTGTTTACGAAATAATCATATTTCTGAATTTGAAATCAAAGTATATTATACCACGCTTGGTTATTGTAGGATTCGGCAATATTTTCACGATGGAATCAGCGGTGATTGTATCAACATCATCTATTATAGGCCATGCAAAAGTTGCACCCTTACGTCGTACAAACTTTACCTCCCAACGACTGTCTATCTGTTTTTGCACGAAGCCTACGTAATATTTATGTCCTTTCACCAAAGTATATTTAACTATCACCCATTTGTTAATATGGATATCTAGCCCAGTCTCCTCTTCTGCCTTATTTTCTTTATTCATTTCTGTCATTGCTGCTTCATTGTCTGACTCAATAAGAACTTCAGCTTCCTCTTCCACCCATTCACTTTCGTCAGAATTTGCATAGTGCACTTCATTATCTGAGTCTACATCTGTAGTGTCACTTTCTGAATCTTCAGTCTTTTTCTTCACTTTTCCTTCTTTCTTTCCATTTTTTTTGTTTATTTTAGCTTTTTTGTTTGCGATTAACTTTTCTTTTTCCTTTAACACTTCAAGCATTCTAGCAGACGTAACAACTTCAGCACCTGAGGCAACCTTACGTTTCTTTTCTTTATTCAAAGGCAGATGTTTTTGTTGTATAGTTGAAAGAATCATCTGTTCAAACGATATTGTGGGCGCGGTATTAAAGGCTAGCATCTCATTTGATTGAGGATTTGCTGGTACGGAATTCTGTGACGATTGATAATTGACAATTGACCATTGAGGTGTTGTGGGAATGGCCTCCTCCTCGGAAGCTGGTAGATTTAAAATTGATGGTGAAGAGTTATTAAAAGTGGGCCGATGAGGATCAGGACTCGCCTCATTATCTCTCGCAAGCTCTCCTACCAGGTGCCTCTCCCAGCGCTCTAAAGCGTCCTTAGAAAAATTTTCTCTTGGAATGACGTTAGAATTGAATGGAAATATCCCTGATTTTCTAAATCCACTCATGATAACATCTTCACTGACACTGGTCCAAGTTTCTCCCAAAAATTGTGAGAATAGCGCTTTAGGTAGCTTTTTACCAATATTCTGACGCTGCCAAGTGGCAACAGTTTGGTCCCATTTTTGTTTAAAACATTTAAATACAGAAACGTCTAATGGCTGCAGTTGGTCACTTGTGTGGGCTGGCAGTTTAAGAATTGTTATGTCTTTGGCCAAAGCAGTTTCAACTAGGTCGAGAGACACATGTGTGGAGTGGCCATCGTATATGACCAGTACAGGCCGTTCGTCACCCAGAGCTGGTATAAGGACTTTTTCAAAATAGTTTTTAAACACCCCTGTCTCCATCCAACCATTCGGGGTGGCAGCGTAGGCTGTACCGGGATATTCCTTGTCTGGTGGTGCCTTCCACTGGTCCCAGATATTTTTTGCCTTGAAAATGATTAGAGGTGGCGCTCGGCCACCTGCAGCATTAGCAGCCAGCACAAAGGTCGTGTTTTCTCGTCCAGATGTGCTGATAACTCTGGATGAGCTTTCACCTCTTTCTCCTACTATTCTGGATTTCGACGGGTCTATACTGAGACTGCTTTCGTCCAAATTCCATATTTGTTTGGGCTTGTCTTCTAAGTTTAGCTCCGTCAGAACTTTTTTTAAAAGGTCAAAATAGCCATAGATGATGAATGGATCCGTGGCAGCCTTTTTTCTCGCATACTCCAATGGTTCTGGCTTTCGAATTGACAAATGATGGCGTTTTTTGAAATTAAGGAACCAGTCTTCCCCTGGTATGCCTCCCTTAAATGGGGTTTCAATTTTATTCACGTTAACGTACTGGCCTACTAGCTCTATAATTTCCTTTCGACTAAGACCAAAGCCCCATTTAGCCAGTGTTTTAACAGATGTTGCCAAAACGTTTTCAACATTCTCGGGAAGTGCAGTTCTGCGTCTTTTACATTTTTTTATAGCTCCTCGAGTTCCCTTGTTACGACAATACAACGTTGCAAATGGAACTCCGTAAAGAACGGACGCCTTGTGTATGGTAAGCGTACCGGCTTTTATTTCATCAAGAGCTCTTTGTAATTTTTCCTCAGAGTATTTGGGTGGTCCTTTTTTTTTTAGATAATTTCGCACCATCTGGAAAGAAAGGGGTAATTGTAAAAAAACTTTACATTTGCCCCTTACCATGTTATTACAATTGCCCCAACACCAAAATTTCAAGGGGTAAATGCAATAATAGCCATAAAAAAACAACCTTTACCAGTTAAGTAAAAATTTGCATTTAGATTAATTCCCAACACAGAATATTAACATACTAATACAAATAAATTAAAAAACTTACGTTTCTTTCCAAGATGAAAACCGATTGAAGGTTACGTTGTCAAAGTGTGTAACACGCGGCATCGACGTCACTCAACTAATGACGTTTCATTCACTCATCGATCTGTCAAACTCTCTTTCGAATTGATCGGCGCGAAGTTCCAAAAGTACCTTACACACATCAGAGATGGCAGCACCAGTTTTCTTTAGTAGTTAGGCCGTAAACACACCCTATTGCTAATACCCCGTTATTGCAATTACCCCACCTGACCCTACTTATGTAAATAAAATAAATGATTGTAAGAGAATAATAATAACGGATATTTAATTAATTAGTATAGTATTAAATAAAACTGCATAACAAAACATAAACAAACTGACAAATAAAATGAGACAGACGCATGGTATAATATCTATAGATCTATTTACTTTTACAACAAAACCTGTTTTGAACGATGCCAGACTTCCACGCTCCAACACATCGTTTAATTAATAAATCCGTGCACTTATCGCACAATGCGCTGCAAGCAGCCGAACGCGTCGGGCTACTTACGGACAGTTTTACTACCTAATTTATTTCAAACTTGTCTTTTAGTTATGTTAACATGTCGTCGTATGGGTTGCATTTAGATTGACATATTACGATAGAATATACGTACATAAATAAGTGAGCCAAACATTGTTGGCGAATGTGGAAGTGGAAGTGGAAGTAAAATCAAGCGTAGACAGACGAAGAAGATTAGGATGAAAAAGGTAAGCGCTAGACAATAATAATAGTAGGTACTTGCAGAAAAAAGTCGACATACTTAAATTGTTTATAATGTGACAGGTACCCACCCATTTTAAGTATTACGTTTCCCTTCTACAGCCTTATGCCTCTCTATGGGGATGACAATTTCAAACCACACCAACGGTTCGCCCACTGCACTGCCAGGTTTTGGTGAAGGATGGGTGAATTGGCTCCAACCCGACACCACACGTCACAGTCGCGTGCAAATAGGCCGGGCACATTGGGTAAGCATGAAAACCAACGTGGCTCGCCGCCTCGGGCGCTGTGCATGCGGTGCACCTCGGCTACGGGGATACCTTGCGACACAAGGTCGTCTTTGAGGTCGGAGGTAGCGATCTCCTTGGGGATCCTATTAATGACCACGCGGGTCTGGCGGTCCTCGGGGAGGGAGTAGGTGTGGAAGGACACACCTCGTGCTCTGAGGAGCTTCGTGAGTTCCCTATAGTCGTTTGACTTAGGGACCTGGACCTTAATGCCCTGCTCGGTTGAACGGGCACTGGTGAAGCCGATCCTGAGATCAACGCACCATTTGGACACTTCGGTCCATTTGGACTTGTCCTGAATGAAGACCGGGGGGGGGGGGTCTTTTTGGTGTTGCTTTCTAGGAAAGCTTTGAGTACCGGGGGGGGGGGCTTATCGCGGGGGGGGGCGGTCGTGATGGTGACGACGGGGGTCGGAGTCGCAAGGGTGGGCGGGGGAGTGACCGATTGGTCCCTGAGTTTGTTAGCCTGGGAAGAAGCGAAAGTCTTCTTCCTTTTGGAGGACGAGGTGACGGTCTGGAAACCGTCATCCTCGGAGGAGGAGTTGGTAAGGACTTCCGAGCCGGAGGAGTACGGGGAGACGGGGCGTCTGGTCGCAGTCCGTTGGTCAGTTTCCATCGGTACGGGGGGGAGGGGGCGGTTTGCACCGGGGAGGGGGACTCTAGTGCATCGCTAAAGTTAGCGATGGCGGCAGAGTCGGGAGGTGATATTCCTAAGTTCTGTACTGGTTTTATACTTGTTCAGGTATAATTTATTTTGTTATTAAGGTTCAAAATTATTCGAATTAATTCAGCTTCTTTTTTAAACATAGAAATATGAGATTTGCTGATTTTTCATACCTC
This sequence comes from Griposia aprilina, assembly GCA_916610205.1. Lineage (NCBI taxonomy): Eukaryota > Metazoa > Arthropoda > Insecta > Lepidoptera > Noctuidae > Griposia > Griposia aprilina. The sequence continues at coordinate 3,164,154 of OU744285.1, read as the reverse complement.
CACATGCCTAGGAGTTACATACGAGCGTCCAGACCGCGGCGTTTATGTCGTCGACAACATTGAATCCGATTGTGGACTTTCTCATTTATGTTGATAAATTATAGAATTTCCCATTTTTATTTAGGTACATAAGGTTTAAAATCGGTTATCGTTTGTCTGTGAAGAAACGCTGTAAATCGTAAAACCATACGTAAACCGCTGTGATTTCTACCGAACGTAAACCGCTGTTTTGTTCGCTCGTGTACGCAATTGTAAATTTTTGCATGCATGCAATTTTACAAATTTGGATTGAATGACGTGATTTTAGGCCTATATAAACAGGTCGTAAATTAGTCCCCGACACACATAAAACAAGGGGACGAACGAAGGAACAAACCAAAGCTCCAAGTTTAATGTTTAACAAGTGTCTACTCACATTATCTAATCATCAACATGTAAGTACATACCTACTTATGATTTATATTTAACTATTGAATTAATTATTGTTATATTCATTTATTGTTATTTATTCAAGTATTATAACGTTCATCACTCAACAGTTAGCCAGTACGTTTAGCTCGGAGACTGAGTGATGGGCTTTCTATACGGTACGTCGTAGGTTCGATTCCTGCACGGATCAAATATTGACTAATTATTCATCTATTTAAATAGTCGACACGTTTGGCCCAGTGGCCGAGCGATCGGTTTTCTATAAGTAGGTACAGCATATCATGGATTCGAATCCTGCACGAATCAACACTATTATGAAATATCTTTGCCATATCTCGGAACCCTGCGGTACCGGACCTTTGGAAGTCGTACGAGAGGTCGAAGTCAACTCGTAGAGGCTTAGACAATTTTAAATGATGAGGAGGCACTTATTATCATTATTATTATTTTCAACATGTTTAGTGCAGTAAGTAGCTGAGCAATCGATTTCCTATATTAAGTGTCACAGGTTCGATTCCTGTGCAGATAAAACATTTTTACTTATAGATTAAGAGCGCTTTCACATTTAGGCGACTTTAGCAGCGCGACTGTCGCGCTTTCAGAATTTCATAGTTTAAACAGAAGCGCGGCGGTCGCGCGCTGCCGCCGCGGCCGCCGCGTGCGCTCAGTCGGCGATGAGCCAGTGTTGCGAACGTACGTAATTATAGACTACACAATGAGCGAGTTTGATACCGAACGATTTATTATTGAAATTCAAATGCGTCCTGTTTTTTGTTGTTTTCCAATTACAACAACAGGACCCTAAAAAAGAATAACTGGCAAGAATTATGTGCATTGTTTATTCCTGATTTCGAAAATAAAAGTGGGTCCGAAAAAAATGCAGCAGGTAGGTTTTATTATTTTATTTAGGTACCTAATTATATCATGTTATTCTGCCACGGTACTTCTCCTTCGGGTGATACAAAATAGTCGGCGAAAAGGTTTCGAGTTGTAACTCCTCCAACGGCAACGTTGTGAACATCAGTTGGACTAGACGGTATAATATTTTCATCGTCCTCTGCGAACACGTATGTTAACGTGTGATTATAATTAAATCCATCTCGCTGTCGTACAAAATTGTGTAGAACACAACAGGCCTTTATTATTTCTTCAGCAAAATCAGTTGATACGTTCAACGGGCGGTGGAATATTCTCCATTTATTACTTAGTATACCAAACGTGCATCCTATATAGCGACGTGCTCTTGACAATCTGTAGTTGTAAATTCTCTGCTTCACAGTCAAATTGTTTCCACCGTACGGACGTTGCATATGATCAGTGACTGCAAACGCCTCGTCCCCAATAAAAGTGTAGTTAAGATGTGGTCCATCACTACAAAGAGGTTCAGGACTACGTAGTTGTACTCTATTTTCTGTGATTGCTTTAGATATTGAACTGTTTTTCAATATTTGAGAATCAGCACTCTTTCCAAATGATCCCACATCTATATAAGTAAAATTATAATTTGCATCACATATAGCTAGCAATACAATTGAAAAATATTTTTTGTAGTTAAAGTACAGTGAGCCACTGTGTTCTGGTTTTATCACTCGGATGTGTTCACCGTCAATTGCTCCTAGACAATTCGGAAAGTTTGCATTTATTTTAAATCCTTGTGCTATATTTTTCCAGTCCGCTGATAATTTGGATGTAATAGTATTTTCTTTCAAGATACCATATATATGTTTGCAGGTGTCCCTTACTATATAACGAATTGTTGAAACTCCGCACTTGAATGAGTATTGAAGGTCTGATAACGTACATCCAGTGACCAAATATCAGAAAAAGTTTTTTTTTATTTCAGCAACCGATTTACAAAAAAGATGGAAAAGTATTAGGGACTGCTATTCGCGAGAATTGAAATAAAAAAAAATACGAGAAGTGGTGCAGCTGCTGAATCACGGCGAGAATATGTGCATTATAAACAGCTTCAATTTTTATCGCCTTTTTTTACGACAAAATGATCACAAGAGAATGAATCCGCCGAAATTACTAACTCTTCCACATCGATTGCACCACCATCAAGGCCAGCAACGCCATCGGCATCTGATCTTTCTACATCTACAGCTAAGCGAGGCAAGGTAGATGATACTTCGGTGATGGTACTTATTGCAGATAAAATTCAAAATATTAATAGCCTACACATGATTCCGATATGCATTTCATATTATCAGTATATGATGATTTTCGGAAGATACCCTCAGAAAAAAAGATGGATGCGAAAATGGAGTTGATTACCATAATAAAAAGATATAACAATCCAATGTACAATAATTATCAATATGGGTACTACACACAAAATCAACAATTTAATACTTCGTCTTCTAATAATCATTATAAAGCTCCACTATCAGCTCAGTCAAATTACTCAAATGTAACGTCAGACGAATTTAATATTGACACATTTTATTGACACATTTGTTTGAGGATAGTCCGGCGCCATAACAAATTAATGTTTGATTTTCCATTATAAAGTTGATTTCATAAATATAAGGTTTTTTATTTACCTGGTAAGTATGTAAATGACTTACCTCAATGTTATAAGAAGTCTTTCCTCTGCTGAAATGCTATTGCGGAATCTAGTGTCACGACGACGTTGAATACTACTCTCAAGAAGACTTAATAATTCGTAGAAACACGGTTTTGACATTCGAACATAATTAAAAAAAACTTTTTTACAAAAAAACAACCGACTTCCAAAAAAAACACTAAAAGACGTGAAAAATAACTTTAATTTCGGAAGTCGGTGCCTTTGGTTTTGTATTTTCGTGTTTGGCCACCGACTTCCGAAATTAAAGTTATTTTTCACGTCTTTTAGTGTTTTTTTTGGAAGTCGGTTGTTTTTTTGTAAAAAAGTTTTTATTTTTCACTTTTTAGTTGCAGTACCTACCCCACACAAATTCGTATACCACTACTTGGTGTGTAAATAACAGTGACAGGAAATTATTAACACATCATCCATATAAACTAAGTGGAATAAATCTGCAGTATTAAGGATAACTCAAAAACTACTGGTCAGACCTTAATCAAATTTAAATGGGACCACATGTGAAGCACCACCTATCAAATAAAAAAAGAATCATCCAAATCGGTTCACCCAGAAAAAAGTTATGAGCTAACACACATAAAAAAAAAAAAAAAAAAAAAAAAAAAAAAAAAAAAAAAAAAAAAAAAAAACATACAGACGAATTGAGAACCTCCTCCTTTTTGTGAAGTCGGTTAAAAAAAAATATTATTGTTATTTTTAACTACATTAAATACTGTTATATAATCACTATGCACATGACGATTTCGAAACAGGATTAATCCAGTACCGTCTTTTTCGTTTTTTTACGCGACATCGATGGCGCCGAATAAGTACTATCAAAAGCAGGAGCAAGAATGTTTCACCGTCGGAATCCATTTTAGAAATGAAGTGCGCCACACTAAACTTAACTCCGGCGCGGCAGCGGCGCTGCTAATGAGCGTCTGTTCTTATAATGTGAAGGAATGCGCTTCTGCCGCGCTTCTGCCGCGCTACTGTCGCGCTGCTAACGTCCTAATGTGAAGTGGCACTAAATATAGTTGTTTCGAGATCTAGGTGTGTGGACATTCATGACACAGAATTTATCCTAATGTAGATTAGCGAAAAAGAAAACCAATATTTTATTTTATTTTATTTATTTTTTAACTTTCTACCTATTCATCTTCTTATCAATTCACCTTTTGAAATGTAATTCAATTAATGAAGAAACAGATCGATTACAGGACAGCAATAACATTTTATTTTTATTTTGTTCATAGGTCCAAGCTACTCGCCAACGACCTTCTTCTCTCCAATGACGATTCTGAACAAGAGGTGAAACTGAAGGGAAAGTTGGAGAAAAGAAAAACGAAACGGGAAAGATCTGGCAAGTCAGGTGAAGGGTCAAGTACAAAGAAGTCGAAATCGATTATCTACCTGGTTACACTACCAGCTCGAGTTACAGCTGGTGAATTATTCGGTGAAGACTGTGATGACGAGGGAAGTGTCGCCCAAACACAGAGCTCGATTAAAATCGGTAATATACCACCTCTTTATTCTTATTTCACAAGAAGGATGGCTAAGGGTTATTCCCGACAAATTAGCGAGACCAAAGAAGGGAAATATTATGTGGAGGTGAAAATATATAACACAGATGAAATTAAAAAAAATATGCCAATAAATAGATGGCGCTCCGCCATTACTACCATAAAGACTAAATTGGATGAATATAAGGAGTCTTGGCACCACATAAAGAAATTCATCCAATCAACTCAAAAAGATTTTAAGAATTGTCCACTCACTCATATAGGAGCTTAGGATAGTTAAGCGGATTTCTAATTACTATAAACAATATTTAAACTACTTAGAATAACATTTTATACTTACGTAACCTAAAATCATAATCAGTAATAATTATTTTAGTGTACCTACTTATTGTGATGATTTGTTATTTTTTTTTAATTTTACTATTAAACATTTCTATGTAATATTCGTTTTCTTTTCTTTTTTCACAGTAACACGCCTCTACAACAATATATCAAGATCTAGAAAGTCAGTAAACTGTGACAAATGTAAAATTTGAATACCAGCAAATCAGTATTCCTATCACATGAGAACTAATATACACAAAGCAAATTGTTTATTGAATACCAAGTTCACAAATATCCATATAATTGCAACAGCATTCAAAAACAGATTAATGACCTATAGATTGAATGTCACTCAGAAAGACGAGTACCTCGGTCTAGGGGCGTTCCTGTGTGAGCATCAACTAAATCTAACAGAATTGATAAAAATGTCTATGAATGAACACAATTGTATAAAATTGATTTTGAATTGTTTGCCTATTTTATGCTACCAAAATTAGACGAAAAACGATTAAAGTCGTTTAACACCAAGTACGACATTGTTTATAAGAACACTGATTTGAATGAATTACTAACTAAAGTAATGAATATACTAAACAATAAATTAACTGAGTTCTTAATTAGTACAAATACTTAAATGACTTATTAGAGAAGGTCTTGTTATTATATATGTAAAGTCTCAATAAATAATATTCATAAACAGCAAGGTTATTAGCGTTTATTTATACCCCAAAATCTCAGTCAATTTATGGAGATATTGTACAGGTCATTCATAATAGTATTCATTATTCATATTGTCTCGCTCTCGCGTTCGCGTATCTCGCTCAAACTTGCCCCGCCTCCAACAGCTATTATTGTAATTGTAGGTAACTTAAACGCATCTTATGCTTTACGATTGAAAACTAAGAAAATGTAAAATAAAAGGTTCACGATAAAGAAAAGTTTGAATTGATTATGTGCCTATGCACATAATCAATTCAAACTTTTCCTTCATACTTTAATTGGGCTTAGGACCAACAAAATTACCAACTTTTTTACAATTAAAACAATCAGGTAATGAAAGTAAAAATAAATTAAATTAAAGCTTTAGAACTTGTTTAAAATGTAATTTTGGCGTATTTAAAAAGGTTGAATCAGCTGATATTTACAATAATTAACGTATTTACAAAACTCAAAAAAAACTTACAGGTATTTTAATTGTCCTTCAAAATGTCCACCACCATTATCGATGCAAAGACGGGCACGTTTAATTGAATTGTTTTTTAATGATAATAGTATGTTTCGCTCACTTTTCACTTGGTCAAATGCGTCCAATATGCGCTGTTTTAATTGTTTGGTACTTGTTGGCTGACTAACGTACACTCGCCGTTTAATTTCACTCCACAAAAAAAAGTCCAAGGGCGTGAGATCAGGTGAGCGTGGAGGCCATGCCACGGGGCCGCCTCGACCAATCCACTGACTCTCGAACTCCTCCGTCAGGTACTCACGCACTGCGCTATGGTAGTGCGGAGGCGCGCCGTCTTGCTGGAACCAGAGGCCTCGTAAGTTGGCTAATGGAATGTCATGTAACATTGAAGACACCATTGTCCGAATAACTTTTGCCATTAAGACGCCCTTCAATCAAATAAGGGCCAACGTTAGTGTCGTTTAAGATTCCTGCCTAGACATTTACAGAAAACCTGTGTTGAAAGGAGTTCTCCTTTGTTAGCATTGGATTTCGTAATGACCACCAGTGTTCATTGTGTTGGTTAAACAATCCGATACTAGTAAACATGCACTCATCGGAGTATAACACTCCCACTCGCACTCAGTAGGCTTCTGTCTTGTTCAGTATCCACCTGCAGAACGCCATCCTTGGTTCAGTATCCACAGTGGTCAATTCTTGACCCTTTCTGTAATGGTATGGGTGAAATCCATACGAACTAATGATCCTCCATGCACAGTGCTGGCTAATATTAAAATGAAGAGCTGCGTCATTCGTACTTCGTAGGGGATCTTCTTCAAAGTAGGCCACTACATCGTCGTACAGGTTTTTGTCTTTCACGTCCTTGGCTATGGGCCGGTGCGTGGAAAGATCCATGGTCGATTAAACGCTGGTAAGCATTTACCACAGTCCGAACGTTTGGCTGCCGAACATTTGGATACAGTTCCCTGTACATACGTACAGCGGCACTCGCGTTCTCACCAGACAAAAAGTACACACGCAACATAGCCGCATACTCCCGAAATGAAAACTGGTAAGGCATCGCGACAGTAAAAACGTGGGTAACTATTTGGGTAAAAGAAGCGCGCGCACACTTCCGCTAACAAATTACGACTGTCTCTTTCGTTTGTTGCACTCGCTTGCTCGAAAATGGATCGCTGGCCGGCTGACGCGTGGCGGTAAGGTAGGGTAGCGCCGGCGCAAAAGGGGGCGTGGCTTGAGCTTAGGGGTGATTTTCAAAATTTTTGTACATTTTGTTGTGTGAAAACGTCTACATGAATATTATCCAAGAAAAATGCATTGAGGTGATCAAAGTAGTATTATTATCCTTGAGCCACATTTTGTCCAGATGGGTTTCAACATTTCAGATCATAATAATATGTAATAAAAAAAATAAAGGTGTTTACTTCTTCAGTCTCAGAATATTTTCATAGAGCAACCTCGTGTCTCTAAGCAGAAGTGCGTAACAAAAACAAACATAAAGAAGAAACTACTCTCATATTTAGATGTTGTAGTTGCACAATATCTTAATGACTCTAATTATGATGTAAATGATATAAAATATAAATATATAACCTAATGCATAATAATAATAACTTTGTTTCAATACATGTCTCCCATTTCGTTCATTTTTGTTATTCTTTATTGTAACACCAATAATAGTAGATATCTGGGGTTTTCAACTGGCAACATTCTCCATTTAAAACCGTCCAATCAGATGACAACAGAACGTCTGTCCACCATTTTGACAACGGGTGCCACCAACAAGAAAAGTGTGTTTGTTCCTGTGCAGGGTTTTTTCAACATTAAATCTTTCATTTTGGTTGTTCAGCTATAAAAACAACAGTAAGGCTATCTCTTATTATTTTTGCGTAAAATTAAAGAATAATTTTCACCAACTACTAAAAAGAAGCTGGATAAATCCAATAAGATTCTTTTTAACCTCCAAATGTGTGAGGTTGTAATTCAACTCATGGTTGATTTCATTTTTCTAACGATTTGTTACGTTTTTTTGTTGCGTAACAAAAATGATGTAACAAAAATGAAGTAAAGCCGATTTCATACAGAAATATTATGTTTCTAAAATAATGCTTCGCTTATTAATTTTATTTACAATTTTTTATTAAATATTTCTTAAATAAAATAAGTACCTAATACAATATTTTAAAATGTAAAAAAAATAGTAGCTCACCAGCATACGTACAGCATTAAAAAATCGACCTTAAAGATGTAAAATATCAATTTATAGTGTTTAGTGTGGTATTATAATTTAGTACGAAAATTCATAGTAATTATAGTTTATAAGACAGAATTTTTATTTTCAGAATTACAATTTTTAATTGTAAATTAATAGGTACTGAATGATAAATTAAGTAGCGAAAAGGTAAAAGTATTGTGGATAAGTACGTAATTTTGTCATAAACATGAATATTTAATTAATGAGACCGTGTGTTATTATATACAGGAATGCCGATGACTCCCGCAGAAAGACAACGTAAGTACAGAGAAAGACTTAAGTTAAACAATCCTGAAAAGTATAATGAAATAAATCAAAAGAACTTGGAAAGGATCAAAAGTAAATATGTCAAAGTTTCCAAACTAACAGAGAGTCAAAAAGCTTTAAGAAGAAGGAATTGGAGAAGACTGAAGAAAAATCAGAAACAAAAATGTCAAGATATACATAAAGATGAAAAGCAAACAAAATCACGGAAGTTATATTTAAGAAATTACTATATTTTGAAGAAAATAGTAAAAAAGCAGGCCAGCAAAATAGAAAAACAAAAAAAAGAAATAGCGGCTCTAAAAAAGAAAGTATACAGACAAAAAAATATTTTACAATGTCAAAAATTTGTCGATGCAAAAGCTTACGATGGAGAAGAAATTCCTGAACCAATTTTAACACCTGAATCAAAAGTAAATTCAATAATGCAAGAATTGAGTATTAACAATGAAAAAGATAGAGATAAAGTAAGGAGAGTTATTCTAGATACTCGTAACATGGTATTGAAAGAAGCTTTAGTAAAACAATACAAGGCTGCTAAAAGTAATAAGGAAAAAAACATTTTGAAAAATATTTTTAACACAGATATAGCCGGAAAATATAAATTACGCACTCGATTAGGGTATTGCATTGGCTTAAAAGGAAGAATCCGGTTCACAAAAAAAACGAAAATTACCAAGCGCGGTATATTAGCCAAGAAAATTCGTCAGTTTTATTTCCAAGACGATGTAAGTCGCTCTTCTGCAGGGAAGAAAGAAACAAAGACGCAGAAAAAAATAAAGATGCAGAAGCGTTATCTTCTTGATACTATAATTAATTTACACAAAAAATTCAAGGAAGATACGGGTATCCAAATATCTTACGTCACATTTGTCAGACACAAGCCATTCCATATTGTCAGCCCACTCCTTAGAGACCGAGATACTTGTGTTTGTAAAATTCATGCCAACATGGAATTCAAATTTATTGCATTGAAAAAAAAAAAAATTTTAACATCGTTTCATAAATTAAGTGACCTTGTAGAAGCTACCGTATGTGATAAAAGATCAAAGGAGTGCATGTATACTGAATGTGATGTGTGCAATAAAATATATTTGCAGTATGACAAATTAAAGAAAAAGGAAAATATTTCGTGGCTGGAGTGGTCATTTAAAAATATCGAATACGAAAAGGATAACGAAACTAAGAAGTCAAAACGAGTTGTGACAGAGACGAAATCGGATAGTTTAGAAAACTTTGTATGTCTGTTTGAAGCAGAATTGAAAAGGTACTTGGTACATATTTTCAATATTGCCCACCAATATAAAACCTACAGAAATCTAAAGGATCAGCTTGAAGATAACGAAGTAGTTCTTCATTGTGATTTCTCGGAGAATTACGCGTGCAAACTCCACGAAGAAATACAAGCTGTCCACTTTGGCGCTTCCCAGTACCAAATTACTTTACACACTAGTGTTGTGTACAAAAAAAATACGAGGCCTCAGTCTTATTGCACATTCTCGGATTCAACAAATCATGCACCAGAAGCCATTTGGGCACATTTGAATCCAGTTTTGATGGATATCAAAAGGAAGTACCCTGAAGTGACAATTCTGCACGCATTTTCCGACGGACCCACTACCCAGTACAAACAAAAAAAGAACTTCTACCTATTTAAGAAAACTTTGCACGATTTGGATTTTGTTAAAGGGACTTGGAATTTTTCCGAGTCTTACCATGGCAAGGGCCCTGCTGATGGTATAGGAGGAGTTATCAAACGACTCTTAGACCAAAAAGTCTCACATGGAAAAGATGTTACGGATGCTGGAACTGCACTTGCTTTTCTGAAAGATGAATGTAGAATAACACTTTTCATTGTCAATGACATACATATAAATCTTATCAAAGAATGCAATGAAACTGCCCTGAATTCTTTAATACCTGTACCCAAATCGCAAAAACTACACCAAATACAGGCGGTAAATGATCATACCAATGACATATATTATAGAACTTTGAGTTGTTTCTGTAATAGCTCAGGAAAAAGAGGGTTTTGTGATTGCTTGTTCCTAAAAAAACATTGCTTGTTAATGGCACCTAAAAGAAAACAAACTCGACTAATTTCTTATTCTGATGAAGAAGAAACTTTCATTTTACAATCTGTTAAAAAGTCTACATCAAAAGCTACATCTGGAACATCGGAAGTACTACAACCCGAATCTCACGCTGCATATTTTACCAAAGCTAGAGGAGTGTTAGTACAAAGACAAACTTTCAGTGATACCGATGACGATGATTTCAGTTTACAAATACAGAATCAGAAATCCGCTCCATTAGCAAAGATAGTCAAACGAGTTCACACTGGCCCTCAAACAATATTACATCCTACTAAAGTACTCTCGGAATCTAACACCAACATTAAACGAACTAAACCAGCATATACGAAGAAAACGATAACAAAATCAGATGCGCCCACTATTTTGTCAAATATTAGAGTCAATTATTCTCTTGATGACTTAACAAACCTATTAAATCCGAAACGTTACAACGTTTCGTCAAATGACTTGACTAAACATTTTCCAGAAATGGTTGGTTTTACTTCTTTGCCAAACACAGAGGGACAAGCAGAGCCATGTTCCTCTAAATCGAAAGAAACAAATATTATAAACCGGGATAGGTTAAATTTTTTTGATCTCAGCGACAGTGACGAAAATTAAGTAAGTAGGTAGTTGTAGAGTGAAGGACAAGAAAGGTGGATTAGGATTGTGTATCATGTTGTTGAAATAAAATTAATAAACATTATTATTTAAGTTTTCTGACTTCTAGTAATAACGTTTATTATTATTTTGTAGAATTAAAAGAGATCTTAGAATTTTGTTATGTTTCGCGAGTTTAAAACTTAGATGCCAAAGTTGATTTTTCTTTGCCTAAGATATATTAATTAATGTGACTGGTAATTAGTGACAAATACTTAAACACATGATAACAAACAACTTGCCCAAAAAAACGATTAATTTCTATTTATTTATTTAAAATTTATATAATCACTACGATATAAACGCAATTCGGCCAGTTTTCGCGACCTTTTAAAATAAAAAATAATTAGTATCCTTTGGAAAGTTGTTTATTTTAATGAGTACAATCATTTGTGTTTAAAACTATTTGCCACAAATTACCAATCAACAAATATAAAGTGTAAACAAAATACCTGGACAAACTTTTACAGAACAGAATTGTACTATACTACTAGCTCTGAAATATAAAAAAAACTGCTGCTCCATACAAAAATGTAATACTTACCTACACGATCAAATTGTATGGAATAGTTGATATTATTTTTCATATTAATTACAGAGTTGGTCCTATAGTAAAAGTCTGGTTCACATTCATGAGTAAATTCTGTGTTCTGTAAAAGTTTGTCCAGATATTTTGTTTACACCATAAATAATTATACGATTATTTAAATTAAAATTTAATAATGAATAAACATTATAATCAGTAATAAATAAACCATACATAAATGAGAAGTAATAGAACATTTACAATTTAGTTATGTTACACGATAGTTTCTAAAGTTGAAAACTTATTACAGTAGTAAGCCACTGTTGATTATTGTTCGTGGCGTATGTGATATAGATACTGTTTTTTTTATTATTTGTTTAATTACTTGCCTTTTCAAAATAAAAGCTTGGCTGTAAAGTAATTCCCTTAACCATAATTTTTGTAATAACGTATTTAATTTTGACAAAATGTTTATTTTGATTGAGCTAGACATTTCATTAAGTAGTTAAAAAAGTGTTAATGACCATAAAAAATACACAATTTTGAGACTGATTTTATGACTGTAATTCAACAGACTGATTATATTATTAATAAATTATTAAAATGCAATTTCGTTGTTTTCATTATCTTCTGTGAAATAGCCCTAATATTTCCTTTTTGTTATTTTTTTGTGACATTGTTCATTTTTGTAACGGTATTCGTTTTTGTTTCATTTTTGTAACTGTACAAAATTTTTGAAAATCACCCTTAGATGAGAGTTTGCCGGAACTTATGAATTGCGAACTTGCGACCGAAATGGAAAAATACTATGCGTAGTATTTTCTAGTAGCAATTGTTATGAATGATTGATTCTATTATGAGTTTACCAATTATGTTGAATTTTCGTAGACAATTTTGGGATTTCGTTTTTTTGACTTTTGAATACAGAAATATGATCAGTAAAGGGTACGGATAGAGCCCTATTTTTTTTTGTACTAATTAAAAATTAGTCGTGTATAGAACTCCCGTCAGCTATTAAACATTCTAAGAGTTGTATAAATATAAAAAATAAAGATAATTGCTGTTTTCTATGGAGTATAATTGCTGGATTATACCCAGCTAGTAATAATGTATGCAGAACAAGTTCATATCCTCATTATTCGTCTGTTTTAAATATTGAAGGAATGTCTTTTCCTCCTGCGATAAATGCTATTAAAAAGTTTGAGAAAAACAATCCAAACATTAGTTTAAATATTTATGGTATACAGAATAATATTGTGACTGGACCTCTTTATGTATCGAAAAATAGAAGAAAAAGTCATTTTCATTTACTTTATATTGAATACAATACCATCGGACACTAATGTTTAATTAAAGATTTGACACGTTTAGTACGACGTCAAGTAACTCATTATAAAGGTAAAGTTTATTTGTGCGACACATGTTTACAATTATTTAATAGCGAAAAAAGATATAATTCGCATAACTGCTCTAAAATTGTGTCTATTTTACCTGAAAAGAATTTTGTAGTTAAATTTAAACATTATGAGAGACAGCAAAAAAAATAGTTTCATAATTTACGCTGATTTTGAATGTATTTTAATGGACTGTAATGAAAGTAACTCTTTAAACACTCAGAAACTAAAAATACAATAACCCTTCTTGTTTTGCGTATTATATTTGTTGTGCACATAATGATCAATTAAATAAATATGTTTCATATCGAGGTGCAGATTGTGTAGAAGTATTCGTTAAATATTTAATAGAAGACGTCAAACTTATACATACGCTTTTAAGTAGTAAAAAGCCAATGAACCCTTTATCAGCAGAGCAAGAGATGGATTATCGAAATTCAACTACATGCCATATATGTAAACAATTATTATTTAATGATAAAGTCCGAGATCATGATCATATTACATCGTGAGTATCGTGGGACGGCGCACGCCCATTGTAACATAATGTATAGAGTTTGTTCATTCATTCCTGTTGTTTTTCATAATTTGTCCGGATATGACTCATATTTATTCATTACAGAGTTAGCAAAGTATGATGGCTCTATTAACATAATACCGAAAACTAAAGAAAAATAACTACAAAAAAAATTAACATTCAAATAAAGTTTATTGATTCTTTCCAGTTTCTCACTTCTAGTCTAGATGCATTAAGTAAAAGTTTATTAGAAAAGGATTTTTTTTAATTTATCAAGAGAGTTTACAAATAAAAGAAAATTTGATTTAATGCGAATAAAAGGCATTTATGCATATGATTATATAGATTCTTGTTCCAAATTTGATGAAGCGAAACTTCCATCAAAGCATAGTTTTTATAACAGTTTGTGTAACCAACATATAACTAATGAAGAATATTTACACGCACAAACAGTCTAGAATGTTTTTGAAGTTAAATCCCTTAGTGAATATACAGATTTATACCTAAAATGTGATGTGCTTTTATTATGTGACATATTTACAAAATTTAGAAAAACGAGCTTACAATACTATAAGTTGGATCCCGCTTATTATGTAACGTCACCGAGCTTAAGTTGGGACGCAATGCTTTTATATACCGTTCGGCACCGTACCGGCATTGAACTTGAGTTGATAAGTGATTTACAAATGTACGAGTTATTAGAAAAATGAATTCGTGGTGGGCTGGTACAGTGTTCTCTACGTCATGCTGTACCGAACAATAAATACTTACCACATTTTAATAAGTCAGAACCAACTAGTTATTTATTATATCTTGATTGTAATAGTCTATATGGTTATGCTATGATGAAGAAGCTTCCTATTTTAGAATTTTAAGTTTTTGACTCCAAAATAAATTAGCAACTTTGATGTAAATTATGTGTCAGATAATAATGATTACGGTTATATTTTAGAAGTAGACTTGAATTATCCGAATTATATACATAACAAGCATAAAGACTTACCTTTTTCAGTTGAGAAATTAGTACCTCCTTATGGAAAATCGACGAAATTGGTTGCAAACCTTTATGATTAGCATAATTATGTTATTCACTACGTTCACTTAAAAGAATGTTTAAAAAATGGTTTAATTTAAAAAAAGATTCATTGCATACTTAGCTTTGGACAAGAATCCTTTCTAAAAGAATACATCGATCTGAATACCAGTCTTCGTCAAAATTCCAAAACTGCGTTTGAGGACTTTTTTAAATTATTAAATAATGCAATATTCGGTAAAACGATTGAAAATAAACGTAAGCAAGCTGATGTTAAATTAGTAACAAAATGGAGAGATACTAGTAATAAAACTAACAAGCAACTTATCATATAAAAAGCGTTCCAATACGTCAAACTTACATATAGACGGAATTACCTTCCTTAAGTAAATATTTTTTTATTATAAAATTACTTATGTTATGCCATTTTTCTTCACATTGCTTTTGTGACGTCACCGAGGTTCGCTACTTTTCGAGTTATTTCAGGCAGTATATTGGAGCGAAATAAAAGGTTGTAATAATTTATTACTTGTTTTATTATATGTAATCAAGATGGAGATGTTTCCCTTTTACCAGGTTATGCGAGAAGTGTGTTGCCATACATTATATTTAAAAAGGTTACCATACTTAAATTATTAAAATATAAATGTTGCCATTATACTATTCAATACACCCCCTCAACATTATATTTTAATAAACCACTCTTTAATTTTTACCATTTTACATTACTAAACATTTTACTTTATTTTGAACATTAAATCTGAGATGTATCCCCTTAAGAAAACTTTTGTAGTGCACCCCGTTAATAACATAACCTCCGAACAAATAGGCTAAGCTCTAAACTTAAGAAAAGTTTAACATACACAAGATACTTATTATAACTAAACCCTATCCTATGCGTGTACATTTACAAACTCCATGTTTAAAACAGAATCTTATCTCTAAGTTTAACAAAGAGTATTTTTCCTAGGGGTTTGGTAAACAAATCAGCTATTTTGTTATTGCTATTTATGAAATTTAATTTTACAAAACCTGCTGATATGTTTTCCATAATATACTGATACTTTATATCTATGTGTTTTAATCTTTTGTTGCTGTCATTATTCTTTGCTATATTTATTGCACTTTGATTGTCTTCTAGTATCTCAAAATCAATATTATTATATCCAAAATCTAACAGCAACTTTTTCAAAAAAGAACCTTCCATTATAGTCATACTAAGAGCCACATATTCAGCTTCACAAGATGATAATGATACACAAGATTGTTTCTTACTGCACCAAGAAACTGGACAGTTAAAAACATAAAATATCTGACCAGATGTTGACTTTCGGTCTGCAACATCACCGGCCCAGTCTGCATCACTGTAACCTTGCATTTTACATACATTTTGGCTTTCACTGTTATATTTATATGTGAGAGACAAATCAATAGAACCTTTTATGTATCTTAATATTCTTTTAAGACATTTGAACAAAGTTACACTAGCACAATGTACATATCTGCTAAGAAAACCTACTGCAACAGATAAATCTGGTCTAGTACATGTAGCATACAAAAGACTGCCTACTAGACTTCTACAAGCTTTTTCAATTTCTAGACTTTCACTTTTATCTCTCTGTAACAATTCAAAATTAAAGTTCTGTTCTATTGGAGTACACACAGTTTTACAATTCGACATTTGAAATGAATCTAACAATTTTAGCAAATATCTTTTCTGATTAATTAAAGTTACACAATTTTTAAGATCCTGTTTGATATTTATTCCCAAATAGTTACTGGCTAGTCCCAAATCCTTCATCTTAAAGTTTTTACAAATTACATTCTTGAAATCACTTATTTGCTTTTTATTACTTCCAAAATATAATAAGTCATCTACAAATAATAGCACATAAATGTAATCATTATCAATATGTTTGAAGTATAAACATGGGTCATTCTTTGATCTTACAAAATTTTCAATTGACATGAAATTATTGAACTTAGCATTCCAATATTTAGGAGATTTTTTTAAACCATAGATTGACTTTTTTAATTTACAAATCTTATTATCTGGTAATCTCATAAAAACTGTTTCATTAATGTCTCCATAGAGGAATGCACCAGTAACATCCATTTGGTACACTGGTTGTCTCTTCTGGGTAGCCACAGCCATCATGGCTTTGAAGGTTGTTAACTTGGCAACAGGTGAGTATGTCTGGTCATCACAGTACTTCTGGTCGAAACCTCGGGCTACTAAGCGAGCCTTGTAGATAGATTTTCCTTCTGTTTCCTTGACTTTAAATACCCACTTGCTGCTTACTATGTCTTCTCCATCTGGAACTTCTGCAACCTCGTCCCATGTATTATTTTCCTCTAACGTTTTCAACTCTTTTTTCATGGCTTCATCCCATTTACTTTTATCAGGTATTTTCATAGCTTCTTGGTAGGAAGTAGGTTCATCACAGCAGTAGCTCAGGAAAAAGTATTTACTTCGGACTCTTCTCCTTGTACATAGTCCTTGAACCAGCTTGGCTTTTTCCTCATTCTTATTGGTCTTTCTGTTACCTCTTCTGGCTGTCCTGAATTTTCATTTTCTCCTTCTACCTCTTCTAATATTGACTGCTCATCAAAAGAATGAATAGAGTTATGTTCATTTTCACTTTCTATTACGTCTGGATTCATAGTATCTTCATACTGACTGTCCTCTTCTTCTGAAACTTGTTCTTGGTCTTCTTGAATGTCAAAACCTTCATGACATTCCTTTTGTTTTCTTCTGTCTGTCTCTGTGTTTTCTTCAGACTGTTTTATAAATACTATGTCTCGCTTGATCTCCACTTTGTTTCTTTCAGGTAAGTATATTCTATATCCTTTTGTATTTTCTCCATATCCAATAAAATAGCCTATTTCGGCTTTGCTATCAAACTTTAACCGTTTTTGTTCAGTAACATGTACAGATGCTTGACTACCGAATACTTGAAGATTGTTAATGTCATACTGTTTGTCCCACCAAAGTTCATATGGTGTTTTATCTTTCACACGACTCGGACCAGTCCTATTGATGACAAAGACAGCTGTATTGATTGCTTCTGCCCACAAGTTCTGGTTTAGGCCACTCTCGAGGAGTATTGTTCGTGCTGACTCAACCACTGTCCTCACCTCACGCTCTACACACCCGTTCTGTTGTGGAGTGTAGGCTACACTTCTTTGGTGTTGTATTCCATATGATTTAAGCATGATTTCCATTTCCTTACTGCAAAATTCCTTTGCATTATCACTTCTTATGTATTTCACTATGTGACCAGGGTTTACTTGCATTTCCTTTAAATATTGTTTCAAATATTCTATAGATTGACTTTTATTTTTCAGAAAGTATACCTTTCTATATTTGGAATAATCATCCTTTATGAGGAGAAAAAACTTTGCACCTCCTAGTGAGGTTTCTTCTACTGTACCTCCAATATCAATATGGATAACCTCTCCAGGTTTTGATGCTCTATGAGTACTCGATGGGAAGGAAAATTTGTGCTGTTTCCCTTTCAAACACGGCACACATGTTTCCTCTTCACTATTTTTAAATTTAATATCATGCTTCATTATGATGTTTTTGACTTGATTTATGTCTTGGTGACCAAGTTTGGCATGCCACTCCCTTAGATCTGACATTACTTTTCCAACCATGGCTACAGCATCTGGTTTTCTGAATAACATTATGTACATTTTACCTTGTCTCTTTGCTAGAGCATGAACACTGTTGTTTTTGATAAACCGACACTCAGCAGCATTTGACGCAAGTTTGTAGCCTTTATCCAGGGCAGCACTCATGGAAAATAAATGATAAATGATTTTATTTCTGTAAGTAGGTTTGTACAAACACTTTTACACGTTAATCGGTTCGTAAGTCGGCGTTTCCTATCTGACTACTCTGAGAAGAAAGGCCGAAACAAACTCAGAGGTCACAGTCTCTTTTAAAGTCCAGACATAATCTTGGTCAGATCATGTGAAGACCATGTAGATTGGTATCTGAAATGGTCTTTTGAGGAAAGAACCACACAGATTGAGTGGACCTGTCCAGTCAGTGCACGCATTTGTCAGTAATCGTGCATCTTAACTCAGGAAGTCAGGGCTTAAGGAGCTCAACGATTCGACGAACAATACCAAAGAAAGGACATTTGGGTAGGCCACATAAATTACTCAATCTGCCAGATCATGATCAAAATTAACTGCGAAAAAAAAGCAATGACCCACATAATCCTCACATTCACAATAATTAAAATAACATAATACTTTACAAGTAAATACTCATGTCATTGTGTATATAAAATTCAACAATGTCAATGTGTATATAAAAAATCGGACATAATGTTTGAGAACCATGTAGATTGGTGTCTGAAATGGTCTTTTGAGGACCACACAGATTAAGTGGACCTGTCCAGTCAGTGCACGCATTTGTCAGTCCCCGTGCAGCTCAACTCAGAACTTAAGGAGCTTAACGATTCAACGAACAATACCAAAGAAAGGACATTTAGGTAGGCCGCATAAACTACTTAAACTGCCAGATCAAGAATATAACTGAAACAATGACCCACATAGTCCTCATATTCTCAATAATGAAAATAATATAATACTTTTTACAGTAAATATTCATGTCTAAAATAGCTAGCAAATTAAAATCAACATTCACCGTGTAAATTTAAATAAGTTAGTCTTGAGGTTCGGCACATGCAACACATTTTTGATTGACGTTTTAATCCATTGATCACTGTCATATGCTTCAAGGTCAATGTCACCATACCCTAACGCTTTTATTATTGTCCCATCTCCAATAACCACATCTTTCGGTACTAGCAACTTTTTATAGTTTGTAAAACTGTTTATTGTGAAGCACATGCTCAGAAGCACCACTATCTAAGAACCAATGATGACTGCTTTGTTTATCATTGTTTACACTTTTTGAGGTTAGTCCAAACACTGACGTACCAAACGCGTTTTGTTTATTTTCTTTTTCTGGCTTATTTTTACTGTCTTTGTTGTACCAACACTTTGTTTTAGTATGTCCTCGTTTTTTACACTGTTTACAAAATGGAAGATTTTCAGTTTTATCACTCGTTTTGCGTTGATCCATTTTGACTCTGCAGTCCCGTTTATAATGTCCTACTTTACCGCAGTTAAAACATTTTCTCGAGTCTTTTCTTGTATCAGTTTTGAACGCCGTAGTATTAGCTTGCTCTCCTTCCTCGAACATTTTATTTCTCTGCTCTTCTATTAGGAGCCTGGCTGTCAGTTCAGATAGGTTTCGTTTTTCAACAGGCACAGAGTCCCATGCAGACACAATATGGCGAAATTTTTCTCCCACCGAACTGATGATTTTGGTTATAATCATATTTACAGCTAACTCGCCTTTGCTTGTCGTATCTGTGACACGATTGCTTCTATTTTAGCAATAAATGTTGATATGGATTCGGAACTCGAATATTTTTCTTCGAAAAAACGTTGTTGTAAACTGCACAACATCTGATTTTTGCTCGTAAATCGTATTTAGTTTGTCCCAAATTTCTTTTGCGGACTCGCAATTCTGGACGTGAAGCATTGCTGTATTGCCCAATTTTGCAACAATTATTCCTTGGGCTTTTGCATCCAGCCTTTCCCACGTGGTGATTTTTGCTTCATCACTTTCCGGGCACTTGGACGTCCCATCCACAAGCTTAAAGAGGTTTACCGCCTTCAATATTACCTTTACTTGAAATTTCCAGGTATGCCAATTACCGGCACTCTCCAGCAACGTGCGATTGCTTGAAGCCCCGAACATGTCGACTTCGCCCACGCCGTCCATCTTGACGCCTGCTTAACCGCAGTACGAGTACAACTGTTTTACCACAGCGACCACCACAATGACTCCTCTTTATTTCGCTCCGGGCGCCTGGGCCCATGACCTTTTCGAGTTATTTCAGGCAGTGGATTGGAGCGAAATAAAAGGTTGTAATAATTTATTACTTGTTTTATTTTATGTAATCAAGATGGAGATGTTTCCCTTTTACCAGGTTATGCGAGAAGTGTGTTGCCATACATTATATTTAAAAAGGTTTACCATACTTAAATTATTAAAAATATAAATGTTGCCATTATACTATTCAATAGCTACACCTCGTTTTGATGTTCATAAAGTTCAAAATAATTTTCTTTTGTATTACGAAAATATACATCAAATCAGCAAAATTTACATACATTTTGACATGTGATTCTATCTTTTAGTAAAAATGCTAACGAGACTATCGAAGGGTTGGGATTATGTTTGAAACCAACATTGACATGTCGACAACTTCTTAATAGGAATTAGTAACTTTGTTGTTTAAGATTTTTTTTGTTTTTTTATGTTCTATGTTTTGTATTTCCACTCTAATGGTTTATAGAGGTATGAGGAACAGGGTGTAAAGCTCACTCATACTCTATGGAAAAGAGAGGATCCTCCGACCAGACGGGTGTTGTGTCTGGTGCAGGGTTGCCAACCGTAAAAAAAAAATCCTCGTACATATGCAGCAAAAAATCTCGTATTTTGACTTTCAAACCTCGTACATTTATTATGCATCGAAAACGTGCTAAAACCAAAATGAAGGCATATTGAACTACTGGATTTAGGACTTTAAACTCAACGAAATAAAGTATTGGAAGTTTCCTACTAAATAAAACATCACTTTGTGTTGTATTTCAAAAAATCTTTATTATTACTCAAGTAAAATCACAAAAAAAAACAAACTAAATGTGTCCATATTCTTACGAAAATTTGCAAGGTAACTTAGTTTACATCTCCTCTCCAAATATTATGTCAGGAACATCCTCACTGTCATCGTTTTTTCTGCCGTATATTTTATCTGTTGTCATGCGGCTATACATTTCTTTTGTGGGTTCAAAATTGACGCAGTTTCCAGTACGAGTTGAACCTTTTGCGCTCTCTGCAGCAAGAAGTGTTCCGTTCACTGTTTCCACAGTTAGCCGGTTTCTTATCTCTGTCTTTATTAAATTGACTTTACTAAAAACCCGCTCGCAGTCAGCATTCGCATGGGGTAGGGACAGTGTAGATAGGGCAAAATGGGCCAGCTCGGAAAAGTCTTCAGTTTTCAGTAATTGAGCCCAAAACTTATCTGGCTCACTAATTTCATTCAACCCTTTAGGATGACGAGCTTGTGCATTTGGCAAACTCCTCCATTGATTGTCGATTATTTGTTTCTTTGCGTGATCAGCTGGTTCGATTATACGGGGGACCACTTCCATAAGAGGCATAAGTGTAGGGAAATGGCTCCTAAAATTGTGGGAGAGCGCTGATGCAGGTTCAAAAACTTGTAGCTTTGACAAGACAGGATCTTCCATGTTATATCGTTTTTTAATTTCGGTGGCTGCAACCCTGTAGAAATTTTTGCAGCATGAGAAGAAATTCGCAATATCTGCAGGCTGTCTGATCACATCTGGATGTTTCAAGAGCTCATACACTTTGACGCCAAGATACAGTGCAGCGTCATGGAGCTGATGTCGCTGACTTTCAGGGTTTATTTCACCAAGATTTGGCCTCATGACATATTCACGTTGTAAATAACGCAATAGGATTTCCTGATAGAGTGTACGAATTTTCTCATGTAGATTGTGAACAACTACTTTCTCGCTTTGAAATTCCAGATTGAATTTATTGAATAAAGGGAGCGACCATTCAAGGAAGCAGAAATAAAGTTTGTAGAATGGGTTGCTGAGTTTTTCGAGAATAAATACTGCTCGATTTCTTACATCGGCTCTTGCTCTATGTGCACGATTTGTCGTAAAATCAATAAAAAAAAGACGTAGGGCCTCCCATTGCTCTAATATCCTTTCAACCACTGATAATAAGGAAAGCCATCTTGTCTGTGATGGTTTGAGTATTTTGTGAGGCTCCACTGCAGCAAACGACTGGAAATTACGAAAATCAAATAGCCGTTTATCACTATTTTTAAAAAAGTTGTAGATATCTCTAGCCAGTTGTTCTACACCTTCAGGCAACTGTTTACAGGCTTCACTGGCACACAAATGGGCTGAGTGACAAACGCACTTCGTGATTATGATTCCTGGAAAATCGCGTATTAACCTT
This sequence comes from Griposia aprilina, assembly GCA_916610205.1. NCBI lineage: Eukaryota > Metazoa > Arthropoda > Insecta > Lepidoptera > Noctuidae > Griposia > Griposia aprilina. The sequence continues at coordinate 3,141,317 of OU744285.1, read as the reverse complement.
GTTTTTACTGAGTCGTTATCACCCATCATGACATTACACCCATCTGAGCCAAAGCCGATCACATTTGTCAGTGGAACATTACGGTTAGATAATGAATCGATAAGAGTTCTGTATAAATTCTCGGCATTGGCAGTAGGAATATCATCAGCATCAGATGTTTCCTTAAAAACTTTGTACAGCTCCCAAAATGCGCTACATATCTTTTGAGCTTCTTGATCAAAATAGCGTACCACAACGCAAGCAGTTTTGACCGTAGAAATATCGGTCGTCTCGTCCGTCATCACCGAAAACTGTTTTTTTTGTAATTTTTGGGCTAAATCTGCTTTATGACCTTCTCCAAGAACGTTTTTTACCACACCTGTAATTTTGGTTCGTTTAAGTACAATTTCCTTGATTAATTTAGAATCCGTCACAACTTCTTTTAATAAATCTGTCAAATGGTCAGCAACCGAGAATGCTATATTATGCTCCGCAAAAAAAGCAGCAAGTTTAATTTCTGCACGAGCTTTCTCTTTATTTTGTGGAGTTAAACCTCTCTGGAATCCAAGCGATGTTAATGTTTGTGTTTTTCCACTGGATCCAGGTTTGTTGCCCAGATGTTTCTTGGTAGAGGCATGAGTTTTTAAATTGGATAGTTCAGCTACCATTGATGTTCCCGGGCAATATGCACATTTAGCTTTTGTTAAATCATTGGTGTCTGGCAAAAGCCAGTCTTTAAAAGTCGGATCCTTTAACCATTGCTGTCTAAAATTTTGTACACGATGCTGCGATAATGTGTTACCTTCCTTTTTTCTTGTCCAACCACCTTTTTTGGGTAATTTTCTAGGCGGAGTCAAAGTAGGCGAACGGTCACTGTTTTCGTCGTTATCAGTCATAACGATACTTCTATTACACCAGTCACCACACTCACCACTAAACAATGGACGAAACAACGAAAAGACTTAACAATAAAAATCTTCTTTTTAGAAAAACTTCAATTAGCTACACGTACTAATGTAGTACAACTAAACACGGCCGGCCGGCATGGAACACGTAAGGAACAGAGAAAGTAGAAATTTGCACTATGTGTGACAGAGACGACTAATGCGAAGAACGAAATGTTTTATTAGTCAGGGATTTCCCGGTTGACGGGATAGCTTCAATAGACAATCATCGCGTAAATGCGGCAATGAAATTTTTGTTGTAAGTTCCTACAAGTTGTGATAGAGGGCACTAGTTTTTACTATTATATGTATAATGGTGATGCAAAATGTTCGTATGGCCATATTATCAAAATCTCGTACATAATTGTACGAGGTTGATAGTGTCCTCGTACCTCGTACGGAAGACCACAAATCTCGTATTTGTACGAGGAACCTCGTACGGTTGGCAACCCTGGTCTGGTGGGCAACTGACCGACGGTTGATGTCGAGACGTTGTATATATGCTAGTCGCGCGGTAAACTCTGCTTGCGCGATGCAGTATTTGCGTGACGTCAGTATGACGTGTAGCGCGCATGTGGCGATGTTGATACCGCTACAGGTTTTAATTTTTTTGTTTTTTTTGTTTTAACTTTTTATTTATTAAGATTATTATTGTCTCCTTTATTTAATTATTTATGTACATACAAATTATATTTTTAAATAGTAGTTTTTTTTTATATATACTCTGTCACTTTTCTAATTGCATTTATTAATTTCTTATTAATAAACAAATATTTAATGCATTAGTTGTTTTATTTCATGGATTCAAGCAAAATTCCGAATGAATATCGATATCGATAAAAAAAAATATGCACAGACGGACGGACGGTACGGACTTCTCTTTTCAGGTGAGTATTTTTGTAATAGCTACCGCGTCCCCCGCCGCCGCCGCGCCGCGCCGTAAGTAACATCTTTTTTTATATATAGGCTCCCACAACAGGCGCGACGCGACAGAGCGACACAAAGGCGCCGCACGTCGCGCGGTGAGCGGAGCCTTTGCGTCGCGTGTCGCGCCTTATTGCTTTTTTGCTCTCCAGTGTTAATTCTCTAAGCCAGGAGCCAACAAAATAAGCAAAGTAATTTTTGGGTACTTTCGTTGTCGCGCCTGTTTGCGGGAGCCTTTATAGCCTTTTAGCCCTGCTCGTAGGTACGTCGTCGACCGAACTTGAGCAATCAAATAAAGTGAGCGCGTACGTCTACGCTACTTCAACCGATATTGCCCAATGACGTCCGATGACAATTTCAAATAAATTACTTTCATTACCGACTGATTATCCGTGCGAACACAAGTACAGAATCGAAGTCGCATTCATTCAACGCGCAACACCAAGCAATCCAACACTCAAGCTGAACGATAAAAAATCGCGTTGAGGAAAAAACGCGCCCGTGCCACAGATTAGGACAGACAGTTCACTCGTTCGAAGTCACGCGCTAACTTACCTACGGCTCGCGTCCACCCGGGCGAACAAAATCTAGTGGGTTGCCACGCGCCTGATCGAGAGTAAGTAGGTATTTTAATCAATCAGCAACGTCGTGCTAGATTGTGCCTGGAGTGTGACGGTGGAAACTTTGAACCTCCAGGTAAAATATTTATTTATTGGTAGACATTAATTTGTAAATACGATGTTAGCTAAATCAACTTGATTAGTGTAAATAAGTTGATTTAAAAAATTTAACTACGGCAAAAATACCTATCAGACAAAATGAATCACTTAAAATCCCTAACACATGGGTACCTACCTACTTAACTAGCACAAATTATCTTGAGGTATTTTTGTCGGTCCTCAGCCCGTTAAAAAGTATGAAGCAAAATCTTAAATCAACCAATTTAATCTACAAATAAAAACGAAAACCGTCCTTGGGGCTGAATTTACCTACAGAGCGCGCCGACTGCGCCGAGTACCTACATGCCTTATTATTATTATTAGGTGCCTACCTAAACGCGCACGGCGAGCTAGTGAGAATTTTTTATACATGCAACAATTTAGCCATCTCCTTTAAGTTTATAAAAAACACAGATCTTTGTTGATTATGTTTATTTTGTTTTAAAATGTTCTTTAATTAGATACATTGTAATACACATTAATGTTCTCGACTTTGTTTATTGTTCACAATCGCACTTATTATAATTGTTTTTGTACGATTAAATGTCTTTTAAAATAATGCACAATCAATAAATGGTTATTCGATTTGGGTATCGTATTTTATTTCACTCGAGCCCTTAGCATCATTCAGAAATACATATTTTTTTTGCATAAGTGCGGATACGAAGAAAGTGTTTAATTTGGTTCAACTCTTCGGTCACTAACTGACCAAAAGGGACATTCCGTGTATCTTCTTTTCCTATATTGTCGGTGACAATCTTGCAATCGTCGCATGTTGCACCTTTTTTAATCTCTTTTTGGCTTACTTTGGGGTAACAAAATCGACTGAGACATATTTGTAGCGTTCCAATCTTTACCATCATCTAATATATTGGGTGACCATGGACGTGTTTTATCAGGAAAATCAAACAAAGTTAGAATAACGAATTCTACAAGGGAAAAACTTGCTTCTAACTTTAAAAATGAATATCCAGTAGTAGTCCGAAACGAATTAATGAATAGTGCCCTTGGCGATGATGATACACAAGAACCACCTTTCATTCCTACACTTAAAACTCTTCAAAATTTAAGAAGTCGGATAAGAACGTCCAGCTATTTTCACAAAATTGTGGTGGTGGCCTTACGGATAATGAGTTAAATACCACCATTTGATGCTGTTATTCGAAACGTTTGCCTCAACCCTTTCGTTGTGTATCACACGACAAAGGGAGATAAAGGGCCATAAAGGCACAACAATTTACGTTTATGTAAAAAAAACATTGTAATTTCTATTTAATTAACATGATATTCGTTTCTCTGAACAAGGTTGCAACGTTTTTGCACAAATAAAAAGTACCGAAAAGATAAATGAATTAAAACTCACGTTTGTGTCTAAAATCAGCAGTGTTGGCAATAATTATTAATTTCGTGCACGAAATAATCGATTATGTTTTCATGGATTTTTTATATTTATAATATCACATCCGTAATGCTTATTATTCGGTTTGTTATATTATATGCTGTGTTCTGCTGTTACTATTGATAATAAATGAACGAGCGAATAAATAGTTGATAATATAATATCGAATGCATAGGATCCTGACAAAAACAATACCACACATTTTAATAACCATTCTTAATTTGTTCAGCACATTATAAACAGAATATGTTAAATAAATATATATTTACAAAGACTTAAGAGTCTTAAGAGTGATGTTTATAATTTTGAATTATATTATGATTCGAATAAAAAATCGATAAAGATTTATCAATTTTTTCTTTATAGTGTGGCAACATTGAGTTATACCGGCCGGCTGTCAATTGTCAAATCACAACTAATTTACTTTTATTGTTGTTAGTTGCCCCACTAAGTTTATTTTCTTGCGGATTTGTTATTTTAAGCAACGAATAAGCTTATTAAATGGACTCCGACGATTCTTTCAACCCTGACGACCATGGCCTGAACATGGATCCCGTTGTGACGACAGTTTGGTGTGCCGTTCGTGTTGGACTACAGCCTTTTTTTTTTTTGGGTGTGAAATCATCAAATGACCTCTCCCGCTCTGGGCGGAGCGGAAGGGCGTGTCACTCTTACTGACTAAAACCCACCCGTGTTCCTTCAGTTGCCTGTGCGCCAGGGCCACGGTAACTCTTTCGAATAATCTGCGACCCCGGCAGGCATCGGCCCTATCGGACCCCGTCAAGTATGCTGACATCACTTTGAGGCGCGCGTGGAACACAACGCGCCATCGACCCGGGCCTGGTCCTTACCGGACGGCGAGCTGCCCATTGCTCGCCGTCCGCAGGCCCACGCCTACGGTGGCCGGGAGTCGGCTATCGACTCCCGACGCTCAGGGTGTCAGGGTGCCAGGGTGTGATTGCAGCCTGGAGTCAAATACGGCATCCAACTGGCGAGCAGCAAAATGCACCGATTGTTGGTCATGGACAAGTTTGCATCAGCTGTAGCAGCTCACTTTTGAAAATAATATCACATACACTCAGGTCTGAATCTCCACGTGAAGAACTCATAAGGAGTGTGATTGTCCGTCAGATTGCACCACATGAGGTAAGTTATCAACAGTTTTAGATTTGTACATGTGTGATTTTGATATTTGATACTGACCAATCAAATCAAATCAAATCAAAATATTTTATTTCACATAAACCAACATGGGCACTTATGAAACGTCAGAAGCTAGGTGCACGTTTCCAATTGGTTGTTTCCTATGGAGAAGAACCGGCAAGAAACTCCACGGTTACTCTTTTAAAAATAAGGGGCTTTTACAATGTTTCGAATTAGTGTTGATAGATATGGGAGGACAGTGTAGGCTTGACAACAAGTAATACATTACTTCTTAGTCTGCTGGCTTAACAATCTAAAGTATTCTACTTCTTTTGTGTCCATACAATTTGTATTTCACATAGGTACGGATTGTCTAGAAACTTGCGAATTTGCATGAATGCAGGCAGACTAAGAAAGATTTTTAGATGTCGAGATGGGAGTGAAAACGTGGGAAATTAATAAATATAAAATGCTATTGATACATACTTTCTTGATTGAGTATTTACTTGGACCAAAACCACACTAATCCAGATGTTCTCTTTTTATTCAGTGAGCCTTAATTTTTTATTACTGTTTCAGTTGCCATCGTCATCTCGTTTGTGCCATAATTGCTGGCGACGGACTGATGAGCAGCATCACGTTCAACTGCAAAACGGGAATCTGAACCATCCAGTCTGCCTTCGTTACAATCTGAAGTAACTGGCAGTGCATCGCAAGCGGGACAACAAGGCTTGGACACATCCAACAGTATACTGCCTAACTATTTAAGAGCACCAAACACTCAAAATCAATGTTTTTTTCCTGACTGTATCGAGACCAATCGACTCACTGTTCCATCAGCACTGCGGGTACATCTATTTTGTGAGTACAATTATTATGTACCACCGGATTGTAGAATCTGTTATTACCATTTAAGTAGCAACTCCTGGGATTTAGTTTTAGAATCCATATATCGACTCATCCGTAGAATAAAGTCCGATCTGTAGGGTTGATAGTTTTCAGTAGAGGTTAGAGAAGTTGTTGACTTGTGTAATTCTTAAACAGTGAGACTTGACATTTAGATTTTTTGGTATGTTGTAACAATGCCCCAGCCTAGTTAAATGCTATGTAGTGTATATTTATTATCCTTTTATTTCACGAGATAGTGAGTTCCATATCAACATAGGACATTTTATGGTGGAAGAGCCGGAGTCCGTAGTGAACATTATACGTTGTTTTACGGAGACGTCTGAATTAAGTGACGTTCTATATTAACATGGGTCATTTTTTGTTGGAATTACTCATTCCATATGAGTCCTTTGTGAATAACCACCTTAAAATATTTAAACATAATGTTAGCCATATTTGCTTACCCTCCCATATAACTAATTTAAAAACAATATATATATTTTAAAACGTTTAATTAAAAAAGAAACTCAAAATAGATAGCAAAACCATTAGATAGCATCACTTTGAACAGCAATCACAATATCACAGTTAGGTACAGATCGCGGCACGTAAGTTGAACTATGACCTTGAATGCGCACTAACAAATTTTCGGGTCTCAATCGAAGTGCGGTATGAGGTGCGATGCGAGGGGCCGCCCGTAACCATAGCAACGCGGCGACGCACGGTGGATCGAAAATCGGCTGTAGAAGACATAGGATCTCGATTTCTTAAATGTTATTTTTTTGGCTGGAAATGACTTCTGCTGATCATTACTATGTACAAAAATGACACCCGAGTTAATTCTGCCCAAAAACGAAGGAAATATATTTTTTTTACGAAAAATTTGTATGAAGCTAGTATGAAAAATCGAATTATCTCCTAAACGGCATGTTTAACCGTAATATCCTTGGAGGTGGTCATAGTGCTAATTATTTATGATTTTTTGGTTGCCAATTTGACGAAAAATTTAATGCCGTTTTTTTAAAAAAAATCGTCAAAATATTTTTATTTATTTTTACATGTAAAACGATCCCTTTTAGTGTCCAAGTTAAAAAGTTCGATATGTTATTAACCCAAATATTAAGAACACACAAAACAAGAAAAATTAAATAAAAAAATTGCTGTTTTTTGACACATTTTTACTAATTTAAATAAAAAAAGATTATCAAACTCTTATTTAAGTAACATATAAAGTTATATTATATACAAAATAATTTAATTTAAGGAATTAATACTAAGCATTTGTAAAATAAAGTAAAATAAATAAAAAAAAGACAAAATATCATTAAATTACAAAAAAAAACCAAACAGACTCAAATACAAATTTACAAATAAGTACATATATATTTTTTTTACAAATTAGACTCATTAGAAGACCTAATCAGTGTAGTTACTTAATCACTTCTTTTCGGACTCATTAGAAGAGTAAACAATTGGTAATTTGGTTGTATGAAAAGTTTTAAAACTCATGATGTGTTGATAAATATCTAGCTCAAACATAGTTGTCTACGTGTGGGTGTACTATAAACCTCTGCCAACTCCTTCGAAAATATAGGAGTGATGCTATTTTATGTTACGTGTAGTTAAAAGTCCGTGTTCTTCAACATAAACACTAAAAGGAATCGTTTCATATGAAAAAACAAATGAAAATATTTTGACGATTTTTTAAAAAAAACGGCATGAAATTTTTCGTCAAATCCGCAACCAAAAAATTATAAATAATTAGCACTATGACCACCTCCAAGGATATTACGGTTAAACATGCCGTTTAGGAGATAATTCGATTTTTCATAGTAGCTCCATACATTTTTTTCTTATAAAAATTATAACTCTTCCATTTGTGCACACATTTACTTCATATGACATTTTATAGAACAGTAATGATCAGCAGAAGTCATTTCCAGCAAAAAAAATAACATTTAGGAAATCGAGATCCTATGTCTTCTACAGCCGATTTTCGATCCACCGTGCGACGCTAGCCTCCACGCAGTCGCAATCCGCCCCTCGCTACCCGCGCACTCTCCGCGTGGCCCTGGAGTACATTCGCGCACTAAGTTTTCAGTTCTTTGACGACGTTCGTTTAAATTTCTGTATCAAAATAAAATTAAATGTGTGAATGTGTGATTCGACCTCGTGAAAAAATGACTCGACCACAATCAACTTTAAGGAGACAGGGGAGAAAAATGGTATTTGATGTTTATAATTATTTTTTAAAAGAAAATAATATAACTGATTCCCTGAATAAAACTGCGGAAGCTACAAAAAAGTCTGTATCCACCGTTAAAAGAATCATAAAAGAAAGTAAAAGTTCAGAATTTATTGTTACATTTAGGACTCCTGGTAAAAAGAGACAACGGATAAAACCAGTCACAGGCATAGACGATTTTGACAAGGGGGTAATAAAACGATGCATTCACAATTTCCATATTACTGAGAACGAATTACCGACCCTTGGTAAACTTCGTGCAAAATTACGTTCCGATATAAATTTTGAAGGTTCTGAAAAAAGTCTTCGCCGCATCATTAAGGAACTTGGATTTAAATGGAAAGCCACCGAAAATAATAGGAAAGTTTTAATAGAAACATCAGCCATCAGATTATTGAGAATAAATTATTTACAAAAACTAGGACAGTATCGACAACAAAACAGACCAATTGTATACACAGATGAGTCATATGTTCACGCTACTCACACAACACCGAAAGGTTGGACAGATGGTTCCACTAAAGGATTTAAAAAACCTATATCAAAAGGGCAACGTGTTGTGATAGTGCATGCCGGATCGGAGATTGGTTTTGTGCCTAACGCCTTGTTAACGTTCAAGTCAGGTATGAAGTCTGGGGACTATCATGATGACATGAATTTTGAGAATTATGTGAAGTGGATCCGAACTCAATTGCTACCGAATCTTCCCCCAAATTCAATTATAGTTGTAGACAATGCATCATATCATAACAAGGAATATGACTTAGCACCAAACGCGAACACAAGGAAAGCTGATATGCAGGCTTGGCTTTCAGAAAAAGGAATAACATTTACGTCTGAAATGTTGAAGCCTCAATTATACAAATTAATAAAAAATAACAAAGACCGCTTCAAAACATTTAGTATAGACAAGATTTTCAACGAACATGGTCATGACGTACTTCGCCTGCCTCCCTACCATCCAGATCTGAACCCTATAGAAATGGCATGGGCAGCTATAAAGGGTTATGTTAGTAGCAAAAATGTACGATGGAATGTACCCCGTGTTATAGAGTTAGTGAACGAAAAAGTAAATGCAATGGGACCATGTGATTGGAAAAAGCTATGCGACAAAGTCAAGACAATCGAAGAAGCTTACGTCAAAAGCGACCATGTCATCGATAGAATGACGGAAGAATTTATAATACGACTTGGAGATTCTGACAGCAGTGATTCTGAATTGGATTCCTCAACTGACATGGAAGATGAAGTCGCAACACCTGGCCCAAGTTCTGGTATACCACTTGAAAATTATGTAGAAGGTGTTATGCCAATGAGTGACAGTGATTAAACATTGTAAGTAAATTAACTTTTGTTGTATTATTTTTTTATTAATATTCCTTTAACTGTTTAATATTTAATAATACCTAAATACCACTTCCCACGCCACTTGTTCGAGAAATACACTAATAATATAAAAGAAAATACGAGTTTTTTTTATGAAATTTGATTTTCTGCTTAACTTGCGTTTAAATAAATTACTTCCCTTCATTTTCACACTTCATAAAAAAAAATTAAATACGACGAATTCAAGATTTTTCTTTGAAAGATTTTCAAACCCTTGCAACCGCGTAAGCATGCGTCTAACACTTTTGTTCATAATTTTACCTGCGCGGACGACCGCCATTTTGGTTCAACTTACGTGCCGCGATCCGTACGGACTTATAATTAGCACAGTCTTAAACTTACAGATCTATGTACCTATTAGAAAAATGCAGGAGATGCCCATGAAGAAATTTAAACTTTTCATTAGTTATAAAATCAACAATAACATATTTTTTTTAATAACTTTCAGTCTTTATAATTTTACCAATCAGAAGCATCGTCACCTTGACAAGGTTGTGTAATTAACCACAATTAAACTGTACGTATACCTAAAACTGCCTTGGTGGCGTAATAACATAATAATAACTAAAATAATAACTTATAATAGTAATTAAATTGCATATCTTATCACAGCATGGTAACTGAGTAACCTATACGACTATGGCACGGACTTAAATTAGCAGTCTTAAACTTATAAATGTACGTAAATATTTATCTTAGCAACGGAAAATACGTGAAAATATTTAAACTTCGCACTAGGTACTTAATTCAAAATAAATCATATAACAACCAGCCTTCATAATATTTTATCAATCAGTCTTACATCGTGACCTAGACGTGGGTGCACATACTTATTCGCAATAAAATTGTATGTAGATAAACATTAAATTACTTTGAGTACTTATTATAATTAACATTGTTTCGCTAACTCAGTAGGAAGAATTCAGTTATAAAAAGAAGCAGCAAAAAATAAAATAAAAACTTATTCTGATAGGTCATCATCTGATTCTTCAGAAACATCAACAGTGGTGTGATGTGGCAAAGAGTTAAAGTATGGATGATACTCTAAGGGAATTACTTCTGAACGGCACATATCCATCAAGTCTTTATATTTAGCAGCAGGAACCATAATAGGTTCAGAATATGTAGGTTTTAGTTCAGTTTGTACCGAGTTCCTCGTGTTACCGCGAATCACTAAAATATTATAATCAGGTTGAGTCAGGTCATATTTAAAAAACAATTTGTTGGGATCACTACCGTCTGCATGAACTTCTCGAATGTTAGTCCAGTTAATCTTCTTGCCCTTAATGTCTTTCATCCAAACCTTATTATTAACAAGACATTTAAAGTCAAACACGTCATTCTGGGTTACGTTGCGGACAACATAGGTTTCTCCTTCATTCTTGGCCCATCTTACTAATAAACGCCATTCGTGAGGAGTATAGATAGTTTTGGTTTGAGAAGCTCTCTCGATGACGGAGTGGACACTGTCCCCCTCATTTTGGGTATGTCCCTTCTGTAAAAACCGGTGTGTTATGCATATGTTGAACTTTTTTGCGGCGTAAACGTACAATGAAAATACAAAGCGGTTACGATTTTGGCCAGCACAATTGTCTGACCAAAAGCGAACCTCTTTGGTCCCTTGGTCAACATTAGCCTGGATAAAATCTAAGAGGCAACTGCTAACCTCATTTGCGCCACGTTTTGCCACAGATTCATCCCACATATAGCAAACGGCCTTCCTTTTACCCATGTCAAAAACCGTGAAGTTAAAAGAAGATAGCTTTCTCTCATAGTAAAATATGTTTATATTGCCATGAGGACACTGCAATACTTTTTCAAAATCAAACACAGCAGTAACTATGTTTCCATTTGATTCCTCAGCGTCTTGTTTATCTTGGCTCTTTAAATCCCTTGCGACCTTCTTATTAGTCTGGTGTTGTTGAAAAGTTTCTTTTTCTTGGTCCGTTGCATTCTTTTTCAATCGGAAAACGTGACATTCGTCGCACTGATCCTTTTTGGGAATATGGAAAGCTAGATTGAAGTTTGAGTTGACAATGTCACGATACTGGCGTTCTTTAGTAGTCTTAGAGGTGTATTTCTCGGGGTCGAACCATTCAATATACAATTTGAACATTTTGGCAATACTTAAGTCTCCTTGTAGGTAGAGCTTTTGGCTATTCTTGCGTATATAATACGATTCAACAGGGACAAATGCCCGAACATGGTCACAAACATTTTGTTTCATTGCTTCATCTATAACGATCTTATGATTGTTGTGGCGACCCCGTCTGTCCTCCTCTAAAATAGCACTTCCGTCGTATTTCCTCCACGCAGTCTTTAAGATACGTGTTGAAACGGCAAGAGTATTAATAAACATAATTTGGCATACTTCAGTTTTCTCGCAGTGAGATTCGCTAGAACCTGTGATCAGCGGCAGATAATACTTAAAAGTATGTTTCCTATTATTAGGAGTATCTTGATTCAGGCATCTTTTCTTCTTCATTTTATCGGAATATTTAATGATGAAATTCCACTGCATAGCTCGATCTCCCAGTTGCCAAAATTTTGAGAAGCAGTCCAACCGCTGTTGGTGAGATATTTTATCAAGGCATTTGTAACGGCATTTGCATGATGGCCCCATCGTTTTTTCGTCTACGACTTTTCCCTTTTTTGTTACATATTTCTTACCTAAGTTCTTAAGGCATTTGCGTTTAAGGTCTGTCCATTCTTTTGGGTGCCTCTGTCGTTTTCTAGTCGTTTTAGGTGTCACGGTGTGATCGCTTGAATGCGAAGTAGCAGGCGAATTCGTGGTGCTAAATGACGACGAAGAAGTCACAGAGAAACTGTCTACATGATTAGGGCAGAATGTGCTATCGCAGATCGAATGGACATTAGTAGGAGACGGCATAGGAGTTGGCACTGACAGTTCCAAATTAACCGGGGTAGATCTGTGGTGAGAATCTTCTAACAGGTCTTCAAGCTGTATTAATGGTGAATTTTCAAAACTAGAAGGCACTTCCAAAGAAAATGTACTAGGTTGATTGCTGTAAACATCCTCGGCAGAAGGATCAGACATAACATTCGGTATTAAGCTGTCGCAGGTAATTTCTTTGGTCCCACCGTCTTCATGCAGAACCTCTTCCCATATATCAGCTAGTTCTTGACTGATTTCTTCTGCAAAGGTGACGTTTGTTGCGCCATGCCGTTGTCATCAACATTCACAACTGAAAGTAAAAAAAAATATATATAATATTATAGGTATTCGTAAAATACTATTTATAATATTATGTATATTATTGCAAGGTACCTAGCAATTAATTTAACAAATTTTAAATAAAAAATCTTTATAATTGACGATATTTTTAAATAAACAACGTCCTAACTGATTTTTTTTATCCCAGTAACAACGTCCCATCTTAATATCGGACCTACAAATCGTATCACATATTCCATAGAAAAACGTCCTATATTCACATGAAACGCTTAGAAGTTCAATAATGTTCGCATAAAATCGTCCTAATATTTTATAAGACTTCTACTTTTTACTGTTTATTATTACAGAAAGAATGATAACGCTGTGACTAAGCATTACGGCAATCGTATTTTCGCTCTAAAAATGCGTTTCTATACCTCTCCGTCAAAAAACGTCCTATATAAAAATCGATCGCCCACAACGGTTTACTGAGACAAAAAAGCAATATTATCACGAAATAATGCAACTGAAATCGTCAACTTACCAGCATTTACACTTTCCTTCATATATAAACAGCACGAACATTTGAAAATGATGAACTAAGCTCAGGCCTTTCTGCATCTTCTTTAAGCATATCCAACATTTTCCGTGATCGTGACATCTCTAAAAATATGTTATTTCATGCAAAACACTTGTTTTTTTTTTTTTTCATCAAACCAAAAAAAACCTAAGCGCATAACACAAAAACGCCTTCCCTCCACCGAACAGCGGCCGGACTGACGAACGGACGAGGCGCCCGCGCCGCCCCCGCTCCCCACGCGCCGTCTCTTGATTACTCCGTGCGTTTTTCTGTGGAGAAAATGTCAGATAGAATGTTATTCGATTCTATATTTCCGAAACTAAATAAGATACAAAAATTCTAAAAACGTACGTCTGTAGAGTTCATATTCCTTATCTCGTCTAGCTATTTAACTCGTTTTTGCTCTATGATCACATCGGACTCTGTTCTACGGATAAGTCGATATAATCCTATTAAAACATTTAGTGCAGCACAAATTGAAGATTTTGCTTCCTTGCTAAAAGACAATATACAGAATCAATATATTCAGACTATGCCGGAGCATACTGTACATTATTATCTAGGCTCAACAAAGTCGCAATTTCGACAAATTCCCAGGCTGTCAAATAAACATAGAGGTTCTTTTGCACTTGCTGCATACCTCATGAAGTTAAGAACAGGAGATAGTGACGAACGCATGTCAGCATTATTTCAAGTGCCAAGAAGCACCTTTGAGCGCCTCATGAATATGGCTCGTGAAATATTAAATCAGGATTTTGTTCCAAGCAATCTGGGCATAAATCATGTATCTAGAGCAGAAATAGCTCAAAGGAATCTATGTCTAGTCTTTATGGGGGAGAAGAGAGGAGGCCCATTATATTTGCAGATGGATCATACATATATATAGAAAAAAGTTCAAATTATTTATACCAAAAAAAAAACTTACTCATTACACAAGTATCGTAACCTTGTAAAGCCTTTCCTTTTTGTGTTTAGTGATGGTCACATCATAGATAATGAATCCAGTTCGTTAAGACAATACTTCCAAGCTGGAGATGTGTTCATACTTGATAGAGGTTTTAGGGACTCATTGTTACTTTTAGAAAGTTGTGGTTATCACGTTCATATATTTTCTCTTGCTCAATTCATGGACGATGTACTAATAGTATATGGTACAAATGATGTATAAGTTCATAAAATATTAAATTAAGATGATTGTAAAATAGTTGTGTTTGTGAAAATTAAAAACTTTTTTATCTTAAAAATCCGAAGTTTTTTTTAAACCAATTCCTTGACCAGCAGGCTTGGCACAAGCACCGTCTTGTCGAAGGAAGAATAGACAAAAAATACGTTTCGTGAAGACAGTACGACGGCAGCAAAGTAGAAAGAGTCAACTGCACTTTTTACGAAATTCAGTAATTTATTCACGTTTATCTTTTATTTTGCTTATATCTCGAAAATGGTGTGTCCTATCGCAAAAATAATGAAAATTTCGACCCCCTTTATAGAACCCTTAAACCCCTAAAACTCAACATGTAGGTAATCATTTTTCACATTTTCCATACAAAAAGTGAAAATTTCCTTTTTTCCTTTCCATTTTTATACTTTGTGGCCGTCGAGTAAAAAGTTTTGTACAGTCTTTAGCATGACGATTAAAAATCAAATTGTCTTCACTATCTTAGACAACTGTCTTCTGAAATAGTCTACATTAAAAAAGACCTAGACAACGATTGGCAGAAACGGAAGACAAAATGACAGATTTTAGAAGGATTTTTACGGTGCGATGTCAAAAATAGAGAAAAGAAATGTCACTTTGTATGGGAATAGCCGCCTCTATTCTTCGAAGAGATAGAAAGCGTCATGCTAAGCGCGCAGTTCATTATTTAAATTGCATATTAGCCTATCCATATACTTTAAAATGTGTGCACTCGAGGACGAAGTGTCTATGGATGGTGGGCATTTCCCTTTGCAGCATACATTTTGTGAAACTTTTTCACAAAAAGAACATATTTCATTGAAACCTAGAAGCAACTGGATCAATCTTTAAGAAAATATGGCCACCAACCGATCCCAAGCGATGTTACCAATCAAAGTATTTGTTCTTGTACGTTCTGCTCCATAAAATCATAAACACGTCCATACTCCATACCAATCGCACAAATGATTTCGGCTACTCAAACGCCATATACATTTGGTTAAAAACATAAATACAATCTATGTCAAAAGCTATGGAAGTAACTACCGATGACTCGAGCGCTTTGATCGGTGCTCGTGTCAAAGCACTCACTACATTTGATACAGAAAAAAGCCTACATAAATCATTGTTTTGCACTATTGGAGAAGCAAACCAACATTCGTTCAAATTGTATCATGCGCTTTGATTCGTCACTTTATAAAAACTTTGTACGGGCTTAAGTGTCAAGTCAAGTCAAAGATTTATTTGCAAACTAAGTGTACATTTTGGTGTTATTTTATAATATAGGTACTTACAACTTAGCGGCTTTTTCCAGGCATCGCAAATTTGAGGGTTATTTAACATTAAAAAAAAAAAATAACTATGCTATTTTCACTATTTTACATTAACAATTTCAATAATTTAGTATTACTCATTCAAATAATAAGTAATAATAGGTCTTTACCTATGAAATTGCCGTTTTGTATGAAAAAATTGAAACGAATTTTTTTCATGAATTTTTTATTTGTATTAATCGAAGTAATCACCCATGCAATCAATGCATCTTTGCCATCGCAGTGGCAGTTTATTGATGCCCTTCTTAAAGAAATCAGCTGGACGGGAGGCAACAAATTCTTCAAAGGCATTTTGTACTGCCTCTCGGGTATTAAATTTTTTTCCCGCCAAGAAGTTATCCAAATTCTGGAAAAAGTAGTAGTCTGTAGGCGCAAGGTCTGGTGAGTAGGGCGGATGACGGAGAGCTTCCAACCCCAGTTCTTGCAACTTGGAGACCGTCTGCTGTGCAGTATGAGGTCGCGCGTTGTCGTGCAGGAGCAGCGGAGACGAGCGATTGACCAATGCTGGTTGGAGATGCGCCAGCTTCTCCATCATTGTGTTCAGTTCTTCACAGTACACATCTGCAGTAATGCTCACCCCGTTTGGTAAGAAGCTGTGATGAATCACACCGGCGCTAGACCACCAAACAGTGACCATCACTTTTCTAGGGGTAAGTTTTCGTTTAGGGCATTGTTTAGGTGCTGAACCAGGATCCAACCAACTTGCTGAGCGCTTACGGTTATCAAACAGAATCCATTTTTCATCGCAGGTAACAATGCGGTTCAAAATTCCTTCATTTGTGTGTCTGTTGAGCAGTGCAAGGCACGTCTCGACGCGTACTTCGCGCTGGCGATCATTGAGTTCGTGGGGCACCCATTTGTCAAGCTTTTTTACCTTGCCAATTTGACGCAAATGGACCAATATTGTTTTGACGCTAACGTCGAAAGCTGCTGCTAATTCAGCCGTAGATTGTGTATCATCAGCTTCCACAATCGCCTTTAATTCGTCATTGTCGACCAAAGTCTTCGGACGACCGCGAGGTTCATTTTTCAGGTCGAAATTTCCAGAACGGAAGCGAGCAAACCAATAACAGGTGGTGCGTTGGTTTGTAGTGTTAGCTCCGTAAACGTCGTTGATGTTGCGTGCCGCTTGTGCCGCGTTGCTGCCACGACGGTACTCATATTCCATAATTACTCGAATTTTTAACGTATCCATGATGACGAAAAAGATTGAAATGCGATGAAAATGTAACACTAATCAATAAAGAAATGACTACTTTTAGAAAAAAAAATCCATGTTTTTAAAATAAAATTAATTTGAAATTAGAATTCTTAGCCAAACAAAAATTATTTTGATTTGAAATGGCCAGTACTGCAGAACGGCAATTTCATAGGTAAAGACCTAATATATACACATTTTAATAATTCAATAATAATATAAATACATTTTTTATTAATTAGATCGCCTTATTAATTTATTTAGAATAGGTAGTCATGTAGGTAGTGGTGTAAGCGTGTGTATTGTCTGTGTACGAGAATGTGTGTGTAGTAGTTATTGATTTATTTTTGGTGTAAAAATTCTTCAATTGAATAATAACATTTTTTTTAAAGGTAGGTTTTTAATTTATTGTTAAATGTAGCAAGCCTGGTTTCATTTTTAATATCTTGAGGCAGCTTATTGTATATTCTTATAGCCATGTATTGTGGGCTTTGGTGTAGCACTTTTAGTCGTGACGATGGTTGGTATAGGTCAAGTTTGTGCCGGGTATTGTAAGAGTGTATGTACTGTACTTTAGTGAATGTGTGCATGTTTTTGAATACATATATACATATATCGTGTAAATATATACAAGGAAGCGTGAGTAATTTATATTTCAGAAAATAGGGTTTACAGCTTTGTCTATTATTTATTTGAGCTAAGATTCTAACACATTTCTTTTGCAAAGTGAATAGCTTATGTATGTTGACACTGTTTCCCCACAACAAAATACCATAGCTTAACCATGAATAGGCGTATGCATAGTATGCTGATAGTGCTGTTTTTGTGTTAGTGCTGTATTTTAGTTGGAATAGCGCGTAGGTGAATTTTGATAGTTTCATTGTTAATTCTTCTATGTGATATTTCCAATTTAGATGTGTGTCGATGTTAATGCCCAGTAATTTAAATGTATGTACTGTAAGGAGAATCCTCTCTTAAGTCAGTAACTACCCTCCACTTCGCCTATAAAAGCAAGGCGCTGGGGATAGAACGTTCTTTTTTTGGCTGCTCTGCGCTCGGACTGGACGGACGTGTGAATCATCAGCTAGTCGTAAGGTTACGTAAGCCATTTGAGTTTAGTTTAGTGCAAAACTGATAAAGTGTACAGTGTTTCGTTGAGTAGATGTTTAGTCTTAGCGGACTGTAAGTAATTTTGTTGATTGTAATTTGAGTCGATTGTGATTATGAAGTAAATGGTTTTTTTGTTGTAAATTGTTTTCTTTTATTGAATTTCCACTTCTGAAGCTTATATCAGAAGTGGGATAAAGGACTTTTAAGGCCCACTTAGACGAAGTTTCGTAGCTGAATATTGTTGTGAACAGAAAAACCGTTTTCTTTTGATCCTTTCAATTTTTTTGCAACTGCTCACTTTATCACTTTTCTTTTTATTAGATTGTTTTGTTTGTCTGATTTGACCCTGATTCTCGTTTTGTGATAATGGGGCGTGAAAGCTCGCGTACTCGTGAAAAACTGCCGGACTATGACCGCTGGCCGGTTTCATTCGTCAAGCGGCAGATCCATATGGGGTCGCTCTACAAATGGAAAAACGGCGAAACAGCCGCCGTGACAAAAATGTTTTTCCCGGACGCCATTGATGCCTTCAAATTTATAAAAAAGGTGAAGCCTGCCGGAGTAGTAACATAGATCTTGACTGGGCACGGTGGGTTCTCCGAATACCTGCATCGCTTTAAATGCAAGGGGAGCCCATCGTGCATCTGTGTACCGGAAGCGCTGGAAACCGTCCTTCACATTTTGACGGAATGTCCTGCATTTGGAGCGGAGCGACTAGGGGCTGAGTTGAGACTGGACGTGGAAATAAATAAGAATAACATTGGGAAAATAATGAAAATCGGAAAACTTCGTAATATTTTGAAGGAAACATAAAGCTATGATTTTAATATATAAGCTTATATACAGACAAAGCATAAAACAAACAAATCGGAAATTTAAAATAGTACTATAAAATATAAATCTACGATACCAAACAAGACAAAGATTATAAAACAATACCTACACGTAAAATACCTTACATAAAATCAGTGAAATAACAAAATTTTAATGCACACAAATATTAAAAAATCAAATTATACTAAGGTCTCTGATTATTTCAGGGGGACACTTGGAAAGGCAGGAGTGTGGTTTTAGCCGGTAAGAGTCCGGCACTGCCCAGACTGGCTCATAAGTGAGACAGTCTGGGCGTCCATGAGGATTTCTCACTCCTCCCAAAAAAAAAAAAGTTTCCGACAAAGAGAAAATAAGTTTGCTAAAACTGTTAGAAAAAGATCGACCACTCCAGATGATATTCAGAAATTGGGATCTGTACGAATATCCAGCTTTACCTAAAACTACAAAACATACCTGGTCTATCAAAACTTCTTCACAAATAGAGAAACCAAGATACATAATTATAGGCCTAAAAACAAATAGAAAAAACAATTCAAGTTCTGATATGTCCCAGTTCGATCACTACCATATTCGCGATGTTAGAGTATACCTAAATTCAACTTATTTTCCGTATGAAAACCTAAATGTGAGTTTCGCGAATAACAGAATCGCTTTATTATACAAGCAATACATCAGATTTTAACAGTCTTATTACGGACGTCGCCTGGAGCCCTTATTAAATGAGAAACAATTTAAAGATTTGGCGCCGCTATTTGTCATCAATTGCTCTAGAAAAGCTGATAATGTAAAGACAGGTCCCGTTGTGGATGTAAGAGTGGAAATCGAGAGTGATTCGGACATACCAGATTAAACTTCTGCACACTGTCTTATATTGAACGACAGTATAATTGTGTATAAACCGCTGAGTAATATACTGTGAGAAAAATATCATGAATCCGAATACTATCATATTAGGTGTTCAAGGGTTTAAAGACCTGTACAATAATTTTATAATAAATGAATTAGCTTTTGCAAAACACAAAAATTTGCATTTTTTTTTTGCATTTTTAATAAAGCCACCATACTTGTTTAAATACTTAACAAGTGATGAAAAGAGACAGGTTAAATAGTTGGAAAGAAATAGAGGTATTTATTGGAATGAAAGATATATTGACTATAGAGGATTTCGACGTATAATCGTTCCATATCTAGAAATTAAGGAAATCATTGTAAAGGCTTTTTTCACCATTGAAACTATAGGGTAGACAACCTCTACAGTACTATGTTTCTTTGAATTTATTGCTTCTAATTAAAATCGGTGGGACAAATACGAGTACACTATAATTTTGGGTTTTTGATAAAATGTGTAATCGTAAGTAATATGTTTTGGCTTGGCTAATATAAAATAAGTAGATTTCCTCGGCCATTTGATTTATTTTAGTGAAAAAGTCTTCCTTTATTTAAAAAATTTTGACGTCTATAAACGCCAACAACACCATATTCAAATGAAGTAAGTATGTAGATCTGAAACAGAAAATATGTATGAGTCATATCCAAAAAAAGTGTACATTCAGGAAATGGTTAGGAAATGGTTTTGTCAAGAAATGTTAGGAAATGGTACGTCAGGAAATGGTTAGGAAATGGTTTTATCAAGAAATGTTAGGAAATCGTAAATGTAAAGGTGTGTACTGAATAATCAATAAAAATACTAAAATTATGTATAATATTATATTTTTTATAATCTTTTAATCAACATTATAAAATACAATAGTCATATCCAAAAAAGTTGTACATATTTGATTAGTGGGAGTGTCCCATGAAGTTATCTCGATCATTTTTGCAAGAACAACATTGATTTTTGGTAGAATAGTTTAATTGAACATTAAACTAAGCAATTCATTTATAAACAGAGCTATAGCTCAATAAAATCAAGGAAAAATAAATGTTTTATTGTACACAGATGTCGTTTATGAAAAAAGGCAGTGTCTTTCTTCCCTTGCAACTTTTATAAAGTCTGTTTCAGCACTTTTAATAGCTATTATTCTATTTATGTAAACGAAATATGCCACCCAAGAACTGTTAGCTCATGATTCTATGCTTTTTAATTGATAAATTAAACAAATAACTATAAAAAACCTGTAAAAAAGAAATGTCCGAATTATTCGAACCATTTACTCACACTACTTATTGACGCGGATTTTTACTCTAACAATTCATTGAGCCATGGTAGCGTTATGAATATCGATTATGGCAACACTGATGCGTTTCACAAATAAGCACGCCATCTTGTTTTCTTGACAGTTTTAGTGTAAAATTAAAATTTGTGTGAGGTGGATGTGCCGGGACAAAAAGTGAACCAGTTTACTGACGGTGTTTGAACTGCGAAAAAAGTGAGTTAAAAACATGTTTCACATTGTAGACTTAAGGAATCTAACATATCGTGAGATACAACTGTGTAGAAGTGATAATATTAAGCAATCTGCAAAATTATAAGAAAAGTTAGGTTGTGTCCCTCAATTTAGTGACACAATTTCATGACTTTCCTGACGTCAATAAATTGTAACCCTCAATTTCTTGACACAATTTCATGACTTGCCTGACATCAGTAAATTGTAACTCAATATTAGGGCGAGGTCACATAACAACAATATTGTTTCCATACAGATTATATAGAAATATTATTAGAAAAGCATTTTGTTTTTTTTTGTTTTTTAACCCCCGTCTAAATTGAAATATACTTTTTGTTTCACTGAATAAAATTATTTTATTTTACTGAAGTAGTTATTTTATTTTGGTATTTTTAGATGCCGTTAACTGCTGCACAGCGCCAAAAACGTTATATAGAACGCTTAAAAACAGAAAACCCTTTAAAGTATGAAGAAAAAAGGAAAATCCATTTAGAAAAGGTAAAAAAGAGACAAAAAAAAATTAAAGACTTAAAATCAGAAACAGAAAAAAATATCCAAAGAAAGAAATGGCGTGACGCAAATAAAAGGAAAAAGGACAAGAAAGTTCAGGTTTTGCAAAAAGAAAATGAAGAAAGATTAAAAAAAAGGAGAGAACTTCGAGCTGCTTTATACAAAAATCTACTTAAAAAAGAGAATAAAGAACTTCGGAAAAAAGTCACAGAGCTTGAAAGAAGAAATCTTGCTCTTCACAAGAAATTATACCGTTACAAGAAACAAGTTATGCAGCTTAGAAAGCAGACAATCGATCAAACTTCAAACTCCAATGGTGTGCGAGTGGAAAGCATACCAGCTACAACTGATATTGAAACTCTAGGCTCGATAATTCAAATAGAGAGGACACCAGTCACAACACCTTTAAGCAAAACAATAAGTTTTATAGATTCGTTGACTCCAATCCCTGATGAGGATAAAAATAAAATCAAAAAGAAAATATTCGAATTAAATGTCTTATCAGATTCTCTTAGATCACAATATAAGAATGCTAATACAAATGAAGTAAAAGGAACCATAAAGAAAATTGCTGACAATGAGATTACTGCCAAGTATCGCATGAAAAAAAATTTGGCCACGAAGTTAGGTCTTAAGGGAAGGCTCAGAGTCAGGGCTAAAAAACCATATATGAACATTTTAGAAGAAAACATTAAGATTTTTTTTCTTCGTGACGACATAAGCCGCTCCACAGCGGGAAGAAGTGAAACTAAAACTTTGAACAAGATCAAAATGCAGAAACGTTACTTAACAGATACCTTAGACAATTTGTACATAAAATACAAGTCAGAAGGAGGAAAAGGGTCCAGAACAACTTTCGGGCGATATAAGCCTTTTTTTATTTTAACTCCTAGAGTTAACGATAGAAACACATGCTTGTGCACAAAACATACAAATTTGCAATTTAAAGTAGACAAACTAAAAGTTTTAGGAATACTGAAAACCAACTCATTGTCACAGCTTGTTAAGAAAGTTGCTTGTGACTATAATTCCAAAGTCTGCATGTATTCATATTGTGAAGTTTGCAAAGAAAAAATGCCCGAGATTGACACTGACATACACGATGACAAAAAGGAAATATGTTGGTACCAATGGATTTTAAGAAATCATGAATATGTCAAAGGCCAACCGGGATGTTCAAGGACTATTATCACTAAGAGATATACAAAAGACAAATTAACTAGTACTGTTGAAACTTTAGTAAAAAAAATCATAGAAGAATTGCACGTTTTTAAGCGTCACTACTTTAACATAGCGACTCAGCTATCGGCATTCAAACTGTGCAAAGAGACGGTAAAAGAAGACGAGATCATTAAAATTTGCGATTTTTCTGAAAATTTTACATGCAAAATGTCGAGTGAAATTCAATCTGCACATTTTGGCGCAAGCAAAAATCAATTTACCCTACATACAGGGGTGATTTATTTACAAGGACACAACCCAACTTCGTTTTGTACCTTATCACCATCAATTTCTCATGACCCTGGTGCGATTTGGGCTCATTTGAAACCGATTATTAATTTCGCAAAAGGAAAATGTCCAATCGCAAGAGTCATTCATATTTTCTCCGATGGACCCTCGACGCAGTACCGTCAAAAAAAAAAAAACTTCTTATTTAACAAAATAATTGGTGAAAGCATTTTCGATTACGGAACTTGGTCCTTTTTCGAGGCTGCGCATGGCAAAGGCCCTGCAGATGGCGTAGGAGGTGCTGTCAAAAGAAAGCTGGACAAATTGGTTGCTTATGGACACGATATTCCATCTGCAGAAGCAGCATACGATCTACTGAAATCACAAGAGACTGAAGTGAAAATACTTTACGTTCCAGAAGAAGATATTATCGGCATTCAAAATACAATACCTGATAACCTGAGACCACTGCGAGGGACCATACAAGTACATCAGATCATAACAAAAAACAATGATGGTTCTATATTTTATAGAGATATAAGTTGCTATTGTGGGTCCAACAATAGAGGACTATGCAAATGCTTCGATCTCAAAGAACACCGTCTGATTCAAGAAAAGAACATAGTTGCTAAGAAACGATCAGCAAATAAGTTTGAAAATAAGTCAAGTAAAGGCAAGACTAAAACGGACTACAGATACTGAAACAGACTCGGATGTGACTTATGCTGAAACTAGTGATAGTGAAGGATTTGAAATTAGTGAAGACAACAATGAAGATGATGGAAATACTACTGGCGATATTGCAGAAAAGATGGAGACAGAATCCATAGATGAAAATCTACTAGTTTATTACAATAAGCAAAGTAGAGATACATCCAAACATGACAACATTGAAAACGAACAAAATACTTACAGAAATGAGATAATGGAGGAACCGGATGTTGTTGCTAATATTATAGAAATGGAAACTTATACAGGTCTTAAGCACGAAAACACAAAAATAAAACCAAGAGAAGTTGTTATTGAACAAAATATTAAAAAGGAGATGATCACAGGCAGAGAGATTAGTGGAACTGAAACCAAGAAAACAAGAATTTGGAGAAGTAAGGCAGAAAAAGAAAACAGAACACAAAGAACAAATGAAGTGCACGAACCAAAGCGTAACTTACCATCATGCAGTACAAATATAAAAATATTAAGTGATAATGAGGTTGAACATATCTTAAATGAAATGACTGGTGAATTCATATTGAAGGCAAAAAAGAATGAGGTTGAAGCCATAGATTCTCAAGTTCCTAAGATTGAAAATTTCATTCTAGCCAAATTTTATACCAAGCATTCAAAGAAAATATACAGATATGTATGCCTGATTGAAGATATTTATAGAGACAGTCTAGTAGTGAAAGGATTGAAATCAAAAAAAGTTAAAAATATGTTCCGAATAGTTGATGATGATATATCTATAATTGATCTCAAAGATATTATTGCGTATTTGCCACCCCCTATAAAAGAAAATGATAACTATATTTCTAGAGGACCTATTGATGTTAATGAAGCTTAAGCTGCCAAAAGATAGTTTATTGCGTTTACGTTGATTGTGTTTGTTTTATTTAGCCTGTAAAAGTAAATGTTGAAGTAACTATAACGATAATTTTTCTACAGAAAAATTTAATTAGTGTTATTATTAATTAGGTTTTTTGTATTTTTTGTCTAACGACTGATTACCTGAAAATCCTGCAAAAAAAGATAGTTTATTGCGTTTACGTTGATTGTGTTTGTCTTAGCTTGTAAAAGTAAAATGTTAATTTTTCTACAGAAATTTTTAATTCGTGTTATTATTAATTAGGTTTTATTGTATTTTATGTTTAACGACTGATTACCTGAAAATCCTGCCAAAAGATAGTTTATTGCGTTTACGTTAATTGTGTTTGTCTTAGCCTGTAAAATGAATGTTGAAGTAACTATAATGTTAGTAGTTAATTAACTCAGGCGTGACTTTGCCGAAATCCATTATAAAATACAATGGACGACGTGTATTTAGTAACCTAATCCGCTTAACTGTTATTTAAGAGTCAGTCAAAGAACTCTGTAAGAAATCGACACGTTTTTCACCTCTCAACGAGGTATCCTCAGGATGACGATTGACTTGTCTTGTTTGACTCTGCGTTCGGCGCTTGGCGTGGGTGGCAACACGTCGTGTCCGGGTTTGCGACAAATCAATCGTCATCCTGATGTTGCCTTGTTGAGAGGTGATCCTCGTGTCGATTTCTTATCTTTAGGAGTCTTTAAGAACAGTTAAGCGGATTAGGTTCTAAATATACGTCGTATATGTCTACATCAGACCGAACTGTTATGCATTCTTTTATTCAATTTAGGGCCGATTTTTCAATCCTCAGATAAAAGTACCAATAGCTACCTGAAGAATAAAGTTATTAGACTCTTTAATCGTCTGATAAGTGGTTGTCAATTTTTCAATTATTATTTAATCTATGAATAACTATCTGACCTATTATCTCATCTGTGAAAACGCTAACTTCAGGGCGGTGAAACAAATATACAGATTATACTAATGTTAGAATGGGACGGACTATTTCTTTGATTGCTGTCAATGTCAAACAAACAAGTGTCGACGTCATGTCACTTATATTACGTTACTAGGTTGTTTCGTTTGGCTTGGTTGTGTGGTGTTTATAATTGTGATTTCGTAATTTTTTATTATAAATAATGGAAAACAAAAAAAGACTGCGTTCAGCCAACTTTAATACTGCTGAGGTTCAATTACTTGTCAGTGTAGTCGAGAGGCTGCTGATAGAAAATAAAAAGACAGACGCTGTTACAAACAAGAGACAAAGAATCTGCATGGAAGAAAATTGAAACATCGTTTAACTCATGTGGAATCTTAACAACTGAGCGCTGCTGGAAGACGGTAGAGTTAAAATATGAGGGAATAAAAAAAAATACAATAAAGAAATCCTCTGTCCAAAGACAGGAGATGTACAGAACAGGAGGTGGTTCTTCGAATGCTCCTGAATTCACCGACGTCGAAGAAAAAGTGATAAGCATTTGCTCTAATATAAAAGGGCTCGAAGCTCGCCATGACAGTGATACAATTCTAAGTGGTAGGTTACTAGTTAAATAAAAAATCTATGATGTGACTTATTGTATAACATAAAAAAAACTATGTTTTAAAATAAATTTCAGTACCAATATCTATCAGCGACATGGTTTTGATGGATGTAGAGGAAATAAAACCTGTGGATACAGGAGAACATAATCGTGCAGATGATACCACCCAAGATATCAGTGTCAATATACCTGGTAAGTACTTAGGTACTTGTCTTGTACTTCTATACTTATCCAATATTTTTACTTTCACATCTACATGTTGTGCAATTGATTGTTTCAGATATGGATGAGTCATTTATTTTAGAGCTTAATAATGACAATGAACCACAAAAAGGTAATTATCTGCAGCTTTACCATAAAAATATATTGGAAGACACAGTTTATTAACCTACTCTGTTTATTATATAATACTCGTATTAGAAAATAATGGTGCAATAACTATAGTTATTGTGTTATAGTATTGAAATGACTACATTCTAGTGGTTAATTACTCGTAGAACAAACTAAATTTTGAGTATTATAGTATAATTATTAAAAAGATGTGTTATAGCTAAATGTGAATATTTATGCACTTCAACATATTTTTTTTATGTTTTCAGAAAACAGTTGGGGCAAATGGCACCCAAAAGCACTGAAAACAAAGGTGTCAAATGTATTGAAACCAGACACAGTAACTAAAGCCAGTGTCAGTTCCAAACTGGATAAATTAAATTCTGCTCGTTTGGAACTTGTACAACTTCAAATGGAAGTTGCTAGAAAAGAACTGAAATTCAAGGAAGAAGAACATATTATACATTAAAAATGGAACATCTTTCTAATGATGAGAAAAGGAAGCAAGAAATACATGCTTTACTGCTTCAAAACTTAAACTGTGCACCGGTTCCCAATCATAATTATGACATTTAAGAGTCAAATAGTAGTTTATTTTTAAAGTTTGTTTTAAAAGAGTAACGGTGGAGTTTCTTGCCCATTCTTCTCCATACGAAACTACCTTTTGGAAGGGGCATCTAGAATCAATTCTATTTTTTGTAAATTTTGACTTTCAAAAGTGCCTTTTATGTGCCTATTTGAAATAAATGATTTGACTTTGAAAGGGCAATAAATATTTACTTTTTATTTTATTTTTTTAATCATGGTCATATATTGTGCATTACCGCAGCAAAACATTGTCTTCTGTCAGTATTATAATGCTGCAGATCATTAGTGAACTATCTCAAGTAAATGTGCGAAAAATAATAATGGTACTTAAATGTTTTTATTATTATTCAGTATCATTTTTATTATTGATTAGTTTCCGCTAGCGGCTTCGCCTGTGTGATATCTTCATAAATTATAGCCTATGTTAGTCAGTGATAATATAGCATTCTACTGATGAAATAATTTTTAAAATCAATCTATTCGTTTTTGAGTTTATTCTTTATTATGTTATAATATAAGTGTAAATGTGTGTGTATGTGTATGTGTGTGTCCGTGTGTATGTATTAATTTAACATAATTATGAACTTATTCTAAAATTAAATTTTGAAAATATTGTAATATAATATCCCTAGTCAGGTGCCTTTCCACACCAGTGGAATTAGCAACGGTGGGAGGGAACACTGGGTGGGGAGGAATTAGTACATCTGGATCTTCTGGTGGTTCCTCTTCATTTTTAATCCTCGCCAAGTTGTGTAAAACAGCACATGCTACAATTATATCTTGGGCAAGTGGTAGTTTACATCTCAAACCAATGCTCAAAACAGGGAAACGCCTCTTGCACACACCAAAACATCTCTCTATTACGTTTCTTGTTCGGATTTGTGACTCATTGTATAGACTTTGAGCTTGTGAATTCGGATCTTGAAAAGGGGTCAGTAGGTAATTATTTTTCTCATAGCCGCTATCTCCAAGTACAATTCCATTTCCAGATACACCATTCTCAAAGTGAAATTTTGCTGATGAGTTAGCAAATACATATCATGCTGGCATGGGAGGAGCATGGCCAACGTGCTACTATGTCTTGAAACATTAATTCAGCAGAGCACATTGCCTGCACAATAAATGAAAAATAGCCTTTTCTGTTTCTGAATTCCTCAGCTGTGTTTCCACCAGGTGACTGAATTCTTACATGTGTGCAATCTATAGCTGATACCACTCTAGGAAACCTAGATATTTTATAAAATTCTTCTTGAGTTTTTCTTCTTTCATCCTCAGTTCTTGGTAACTTAATAAAGGTTTATCTCAAAGATGCGATGGCATCAGCACATTTTTTTATGATACGGCATGAAGTGAAATTATGAATGCCTCCAAAATCACCAACAGTGATGTAAAAACTCCCAGTGGTAAAGAATCTTAGTGTTATCAGCAGTTGTAACATGGCTGGAATACACTGGTTTCTGAAACAAAAATGTATTAGTGATGGGTAACTCATCAATTTTATTTGAGGTTGAGTGAGTACCTCACTTTTCCTCGTGAGGTCCTCACGAGGTACCCCTCATTTGAGGTGAGGATTCGTGCAACGGTATTCACCTCACGCCTCGTGCGCCCGAGCCGAACTCTGCCGATTACTGCCGAACGTCTGAGGGAACGAGGCGGGCGGGCGCGACGACAACTCACGAGTATTCACGAAATCACGACTCTCCGTCCGATTATTTACATCTCCCTCATCTTTCACACACATCATTTTCTTTCGCTCATAAATTTTAGACCGCCAAAATAAACGAATCATTATCACTTGATTACCAATCTAATGCTAATGCTTTTAGAGTTCATAATAATTAACCATAATTATCTGAAATGAGAATATTTGCTTTAAAATTCGTTTTGACTAATAATTTTATTAGTTTACCTAATGTTGACCTTGGAGGTGCACGTGAAGTGAATTGTTGATATTTTGTTCCAACAATTACGTAAACTTTTGTTTTTTTTTGTGTTCATACTTATTAGCTTGTTTTGGTTTTGGTGGTGGTGGTGGTGTGGTGTGGCGTGGTAGACATACTTATTGCTGCTGGTAGTGGTTTTACCATACCTACATATTTAACGTGATTATGGCTCCAACGGTAAAAAAATCGAAAACTTGGGAGTTTTTTACGGATTTGGGAGAATATAAGGCCAAATGTACAATTTGCATGAAAATTTTGTCACACAGGGGTGCATATAATTTAACCAGACATTTAAAATCCACTCATCCCCTTGTCCTAGCTGGGATTCAGGAAGATTGTATGGCTATAAACAACGATAATATTGTTGTTACACCTGCGATTCCATCTACGTCTCAAGATGAGTCGTCTTCAGCCTGCCCCGATGGTTCTACACAATTTGTACCGGCAACTGCCGTTCCGAACCGCCGTCCTCTAGTTAATCTAAATAACAATCAAAACAATCAATATTTTGCAAAACCGCTATCATTAAAGAAAACCGAAATTCTTAATAAGATGCTGCTTCGAATGATTGTCAAAAATTATTTGCCTTTTACAATCGTCGAAAGCGATTCATTTAGAGCATTTACACAAGAATTGTGTCCTTCATATGTTGCTCCATCACGAAAGACGTTATCAAATGCGTTATTATTGAAATTTTATAACATTGTAAGAGAAGATGTGACGAAATTACTAGGACAAGCGGATTATATTGCCCTAATTACGGATGTCTGGACTTCTGCTTCTCATCAACAGTATGTTGCCATAACAGCACATTTTATTGAAAATAACAACATTAAGGCGGTAATGTTAGAATGCATTCCAGATGCCCAACGCCATACCGCACAGAACTTAGCTGATTTAATCAAAAAAAATTGCACCGAGTGGAATATCTTCGAAAAAGTTGTGTCAGTTACTGCTGACAATGCTAATAAAATTCAAGCTGCCATTTCGTTATTAAAATGGAAGCAAGTACCTTGTTTTGCTCACACTTTAAACTTGATTGTTCAAGCAGGGTTATCCGAAATAAAGGTAATTCAAATTAAAGTCAAAACTATAGTGGAACTTTTCAAAAGGAGCGTTTTGGCTAGTGAGCGCTTAACAGCCATGCAAAAGCAGCTAGGGGAGAAACAACTAAAAGTCAAACAAGACGTGATAACACGGTGGAACTCTACGTTCGATATGTTCGAGAGGATTTTAGACATAAAAAGAAGTGTGATTTCCACCATTGCCACCGATTATCCCCACACGCCAAATTTGACCCCCGACGACATAGAAATTTTGTCTAAATGTTGTGATTTGTTACGACACTTTAAATCAGTCACTGAAATTATGAGTGCAGAAAAACATGTTACTCTATCGCAAATCATAGTTTTAGTGAATTTGCTTAAAAAAAAGTGTGAGGCGTTCACTAATCAAGACTCTAACATTCCCCAAGCTGTAATGAATTTGGCCAAGCGGTTCGTTACTGATATAGCACAACGGTTTAGAAATGTAGAGGATAATAAATTATTTGCCGTAAGTACGCTTTTATTAGACCCACGATTTAAGGCATATGGTTTTCCTGATGACAGAAAAAGTAGTGTTGATAATGCTAAAAAATATTTATCTAATATAGCCGCTAAATCTATTGCATCGAATATGGAAACTGATTCCGAAATAAGTGAAAATATTTCAGAAATGGATACAAACATATAAAAAACCTTCTATATGGGATGAATTCGACCTGAAAGTTGTAGATGCAGTTAAAAATCAAAACCCGACCGCAGCTGCAATCGTAGAAGTAGATAAATATTTCGATGAGCCTCTTATCAGCAGGAAGAAATCCAACGACCCCATATTATGGTGGTACACGAAAAGGCACACATATCCACGCCTATATGATGTAGTCAAAAGACACCTTTGTACTCCAGCTACTTCAAATCCTTCCGAAAGAGTTTTTTCGAAAGCAGGACATGTCGTTATTGACAGGCGCAACCGATTGGATGGTAAAAAAGTGCGCCTGATTTTATTTTTACAAATATGTGATTGTTCAATCCTTACGAAAAAAAATGTCACTTTTTTATTCTTTGATCTCAATTAAACACTGTTTTTTTTATTTGCTTCGTGTTTATTTACCCTGTAACTCATTTCACCCATTCTTTGTATCTCTTTTTAATCTAAATAATGTTCTACCAAACATCAGTATCCCACGCTCCACACACACACATGACACAACAAACATCATTACCTAAATTATTTCATTAGGTACAGACAATAAGGTTCAAAGTTGATTAGGAAAATTTGACAGTTTCGGGTAGCTTGATGTGCTGGCGTCTGTACATACCAAAATCGTAATGTTATTTTTTACTGTGATAATGTGTTGTAAAAATTTCGAGACCAGACCTCATCTCAGTCACCTCACTCATTCTCTAATTCTGTAAACAACTAAACAATTGTAAGTCGGTTCATCTTTCATCATTCGCTCACTGAGCTCGCTCTGACACTCAATCACTCAATACTCACTCGCGACTCGTGAGTACTCGCGAGTCTCGAACTCGCTCGCCTCGCCCCTCGCCACGATTTCATATTGTCAATGTCAAATTTTGAGGACGCGTGAACGAGTGAGGTGTGGT
Organism: Griposia aprilina; assembly: GCA_916610205.1. Classification (NCBI taxonomy): domain Eukaryota; kingdom Metazoa; phylum Arthropoda; class Insecta; order Lepidoptera; family Noctuidae; genus Griposia; species Griposia aprilina. Next base: position 3,109,301 of record OU744285.1, on the reverse strand, counting down.
GAGGTGCTTCATTGTTAAAATTCGAGTAACTCTTTCATTGTGCGATCACGAGTACCTCAAACGAGGGACCGCATGAGGGAGGGACACATCTCTAAAATGTATATTTTTTGTCAGTAGGTATATAATTACTTACCTAACTTCTATGGAGGTAGGTAGCTCTTCGAAATAGCATTTTGTTGTCCAAATCAATACCTACTTATAAATATGTGTTTATGCTTATAATAACTCACGTTTGTGTCTTGCTCTCGATTTTATCTTTTACCAAGAATAGCAAATATTGTACTGATTCTTTGGTATGTCTGAATCGACGATGGAATTCTGTTGAATCCCACACGTTAAAGTGTTCGACCCTCGGTCTTACAATTCTTTTTTTTCTTTCACTTGGATTCATATATTCATTTATTCATTTATTAAAAAAGCGACATCAGTTGGATCAGTTACCAATTAAATAACTTACTGACGTCATTGAAATCACAATAGAAACGCAATTTTGTCAGTCTTGTACCTGAGCGATTGGCGCAGCGGTCTGAGGACGTGCTTTCTATGCCTGAGGCTTCACGTTCGAATCCTACGAGAACTAAACCTTTTTGAAGATTTATTTGTATTTAAAAATGAATTATCTGAATAACATAACATTCAGGCGCACACGTAAGCAGTCGGAACCAAACATTGATGATAGTGATAACAATATTTCACAAAGTTTGGAACAGACTAGAAATAGTTTACCAGAAGTATCGGAAGACGAAGATAGTAATGAAATAAAAATTTTAAAGGAAAAGATAGACATTATAACTTCGCAACTAAATAGCGCGCACAAGGAGATTGAATCATTATCATTAGAAAATCATAATTTGAAAAAACAAAACGAAGAATTTACTAAGAAGAACATAATATACAAAAAGATAGCCAATAGTCCAGCGAAAGTTAAAGTGACGACACCTAAAAATATTACAAAAAAACTCACAAAAACCAAACAAACGCAGACAGTTAGCAAGATTATCGAAAATGACTCCGCATCGGAAAATAACTTGAATAGTGGAAATGACAGCAGCTTAGGCATCATAAGTACAAAAGTCATACGAGACACACAAAAATGCCCCAGTAAACCTAAAATAAGCTTAATTAGTAGTGAAACCTCAAACATGTTATATAACATAGCCACTACTACTGGTCTACAAGATTACGACATGTGCCACTACCGTAAACCTAAATGTGGACTGGAACAATTATTGGATAAAATTGACGGAAAAGTAAAGGACTATACCCACTCTGATTTTTGTATAATATATATAGGTGAAGAAGACTTTCTAAAAACCCGTAATTATATAGAATTTGTGATATTCATAAGAGAAAAATTGCTAAACCTAACCCACACTAACTTTATAATATGTTTACCAACTTTCAAATATATGGAAAACGCTAACATTATGTTTAACAGCCGCATTGAAACCTTTAATAATCTTCTGTATATGGATACAATTACACACAGCTATGCACACATTTTAGACTCCAACTTCAATCTGCCCTACAGTTACGATACATATAACTTACGGTATAAAACCTTAAACAAACATGGCTTAAAAATTGTTATGTCGGATTTGCAAAACCTAATTATTGACATAAGCAACCTAAATATTGCGCACTCAGAAGTCGACTACTCCATTCTAAATCAGAATAAAATCTCTGCAAACCCAAAACCAATAAACTCTCAGTTTTTTCTTTAACAATCTTAACATATTTCATCAAAATATAGCAGGATTAATTAACAAATCAGATGCACTTTTAGTTAAATTAGATGAATTGTTCCATCAAGGAACCTTAATAGACATTATTTGTATAACAGAGCATTTTATAGAAGCTGGTTATGAAAATTTAGTTCACATACCGAACTTCAGCCGAGCGGCTATTTTCTCACGAAATACAAAAAGAGGAGGAACGTGTATCTTTATCAGAAATGGTCTACAGTATAAAGAATTACCGGACATAGCTAAACAATCAGTTTCGGGGATATTTGAATGTTGTGCTGTGGAGCTATTATCGTATAATATCATAATAATTTGCATTTATAGGATACCCAAACATAACTTGTCAGTTTTTTACGAAAAATTAGATAATATACTACGAAAACTTAGTCTAAACCAAAATAAAAAAATTATATTAACCGGTGATTTTAACATTGATGTACTTAAGAGAAATAAAACTACTTTAGAATTTGAACATTTTCTTCTACAGTTCAGCCTTAAACTAGCACTTTACAACCCCACTAGACTGAGTAACAGTTGTATCGATAACTTTGCTCACAATTATCAAAAAGAATGCAATGCAAAAATTGCTGATTTTGGTCTCTCTGATCACACGTCTCAAATTCTTACTGTGCCTATTGAAAAAACATGTAAATTAACCCATTGGAAATTAAAAAAGCAAGATATCTCGACGGACAACCTAATGACATTTAAAGCTCACCTTGAATGTTTATCTTTCTCGGAAGTATGTAATGCAAAAGAGGCCCATGAGTCCTACGATAGGTTCATGGATGATTTCCTAATGCTCTATAGACTTTGCTTTCCGGAAAAAACAGTCACCATAAAGACTAATAGGAAAGCTAAATGGATATCTCGTGGCATAAAAATCTGCAGTAGAAAACAAAGACAACTACTTTGAAATATAGGTGCAATCCCGACATAACCAATAAACAAACTTTAAAAAAATATACTGTATTATTTAAAAAAATAATACGTTTAACCCAGAAGTCGCAAAATAACCATTTTATAAAGAACTCTAAAAATAGATCGAAGGCAGTTTGGAATATAATAAATAAATCTAAATCAAGTTTGCCACATGATACAATAACTGCTATAAAAAAAGATCAACTCTCTGTAACGAATCCTATTGACATATCTAATGAATTCAATAACTACTTTGTTGACGAAATTGAAAAAAATATACAAAATGACATGAATTTGACTAAGCAAAATAATATTGGAAATTTGACAGCGCAATCCCTATTTATGTTACCTATTTCGACGACCGACATCATTAAAATAATTGACAATCTAAAAAATACAAATACAATTGGTTATGATGGTGTATCTACTAGAGTTATTAAATATGTTAAAGATGTTATAGCGCCACCTCTCGCACACATAATTAATTTATGCATCACTGATGGCATATTTCCGAAAGGTCTAAAAAAAGCTATAATTAAACCTCTATTTAAAAGAAACGACAAAACAGATGTAAAAAACTATAGGCCGATAGCAAAACTCCCAGTACTTTCAAAAATATTTGAAAAAGTAATTTACAATTCAATTTATATGTACTTTGAAAAGTTCAACCTATTCTGCAAGGAACAAAAAGGATTTCGTAAAAATCATAGTATTAATAGGGCACTGTACGATTTATTATCTCATATTATGACATCAGTTGACAAAAATAATCCAGTATGTGCAATCTTTACTGATATGACTAAGGCATTTGATTACGTAGATCACAAGATATTACTGCAAAAAATACATGGATATGGCATAAGGGGCAATGTTCTGAAACTCATTGAATCATACCTTAGTGACAGATATCAATTCACGGAAATATCTAGAATATGTCATAAGACTAAAATGCAGATCATATATAAATCAAAACCAAGACACGTAAGATATGGCGTGCCCCAAGGTAGCGTGTTAGGGCCGTTATTATTTCTGATATATATAAATGATCTGCCAAAAATAATACGACACAAAATGATCCTATTTGCCGATGATAGCACAGCTATTATTAAATGCAATAATGTGACAACCTATCAAAATGACATTAATGAATCCCTACTCAATATTATCCGTTGGATGAATACTAATAATCTTGTAATTAATTTAAATAAAACTAAGGTGATGCACTTTCATCAGCGGCAACCACATCCAAATATTCATGTAAATTATAATAACCACAAAATAGAAGAAGTTGATAATGCTAAGTTTTTAGGTGTTACCATCGACAGTAAGCTTACTTGGAAACCCATGATAGAAGAACTTTGTAAACGCCTGAGTAAATCTGCTTATGCACTCTTTCAATTATCAAAAAAGGTGAATAAAGATACGTTACTGGTAGCATACCACGGACTTGTAGCTTCTGTTTTGCGATATGGCGTAATTTTTTGGAGGCAGTCGACTGACCGTGTGCTTATATTTAAGATGCAAAAAAGATGTGTCAGAGCAATGTGTAATTTAAAAACAACGGATAGCTGTAGACCCTATTTTGTCTTTAAAAATACTTACCCTTCCAGCATTATATATATTGGAAACTGCGTTGTTTGTGAAAAGAAACACGCAATTATTTGAAAAAATATCTTCTTCTAAAAAAACTCCATTGCGTGCCCAATACGTAAATAAACTATGTCATCAAAAATGTAAGACCGCATTGATGCGGAAAAGTTTTTTTGGTATGGCACCTAAAGTGTTTAATAAAATTCCTGATGACATAAAAAACATGACATTAAATAAGTTTAAAAAAGCTCTTATCAAATTATTAATTGACAAATGTTATTATAATGTAGACGAATTTTTGAACGACCAATTATTAAAATAATGCATTTTGTACCTTTTGATAAGAAGTACTATGACTATTTGTTAATTTCATTGTATTTGATTATTCTTTCTTTTTTTTTTTTTATGACATATTGTAATGACACCTAATGGGTCACTTATAAATTTGTATGTCTTAATTATGACAAAACATAGCGCACCACCTATTTATGTAACACCTATGTAATACCTATGTTTCACAAATAAACTGATTGATTGATTGATACGGCTTCTTCCTCAATTGCCATGTCGTCAATACTATCGAAAATATCCATTTTTAATTAAGTACACTCGTAAAGCACGAAAACTAACCTCAAACTTAGTAACACCATTACGATCCCTTGTAATAACGTAAATACATATGAAACGGACATAAATAATTCTCTTGACAGTTTAATTAAATGGCTAGATAAAAATAATTTGGATATAAATTTAAGTAAGACTAAGATAATGCACTTTAGACAACGTATGCCTGGTGTACCAGCATATGCTTTATATAGATTATCGTACATATTCACTTTAACGCCTTACCCCCCGATCGTTGCCGAAAATATTTTCCGGTCTAACGTCAGACCCCCCGATCGTGACCGATTCGGTTTGCTGCGTTCAAATCGATTTAAATACCACTGGCACACTGTACTGTTGCAAAAAAAATCCGCCGGGTGGCGCCCTATTAGTTTCCGCGTACAATATTATGCTATAATCTGTGGCGACCATAAATATTTTTTGCAAAATAAAAGTTTTAAGTCAGCGCTCCGCCATTTTGGATGACGAACGATGCGCGCTCTGTACATATTATGTGTTGATGGCGTAGTTAATAACCCAATGTATTAGTGTTATATATCATAAAAATCCTCATTAATCAAGGTTTACGAATATCTATATGTGTCATAGGTTTTGAATCAGTTTTATTGTGTTAAACTCGTTGTGAAAAATTGAGGCCGTAGCGACACGCTACGCGCCGGCATTTTCGTGTTAAATTACGTGTGTTTTACTAAATAATTTACTAAAGTAATGCTTGTAATATGGACATAAGTTAATTATTAGTATTTTAAAACGCTCAGAACGTTTTAATACTATGAAGATAGTTCAAGATCACGAATAATTTAATTCGTTCCGCAGTACAATTTTAATAAGCCCTGTTTGAGGGGTGTGACGTTTTAACACGTTCACGAATTTAACAGATAAGGGTTCAGACGAATGTTTAACCGCGCATACGCTTCGTTGTTTTTCCAATTCTTTTGGTATACCGGTACTGAATTGTTGTAAAGTATATATAATTATTGCATACAAATGATTGCCTATCATTTCAAATATAATTACACAAAAATCATGTAAAATAAATTAAATCCTATTTATAAACACACGTTTTGCAGAACCCTTATCTGGACCTCGCAGGGGGCATGAAATTGTTGCGGGAATGGGGTGTTTGTTTTGGTGTATTGTGCTACTCTGAGCAAACCAAGTACGGACATATGGGTATCAAAAAAAAGCTTAGATAGTTTAGTTTAATAATTAATAGGTTTTATTGACACAAACTACAAACTAATGTACAAAATTTCAGTAAGAACAAATATTTTACGGAAATTCAACACATATTTTTAGTTTAACATTTTTTTACAGTTCTTTCGACTATGAAGTTGTATGGTAGTTTTAACACTTGTTGATTCTGTATGGTTTCAGCTACACACACGATTTTTTATTAAGGTATAAGTTCGGTAGTTTTCAAGTTATTACACTTTATGTTAGAAATGACCGGTGCGCGGTGCCGTGACCGGGCGACTATAGTGACCTTGACGTATGACACGCCTGCAGGCGTTTGACGTTTACGTTTGAGCGGATAGTAAATAGAGAAACACTTCTTGCGGCTTACTACGGAATAGCTGAATCTCACCTACGCTACGGTTTCATTTTCTGGGCGAACTCGACCGATAAAGAGACAGCATTTAAGGCCCAAAAAAGATGTCTCCGGTCAATGTTTAAACTAAAAACCACCGACAGTTGCAAGCCATATTTTAAGCAGTACAACATTTTGACACTTCCCTGTATCTATATTCTCGAAGTAGCTATGTTTGTAAAGAACAATCCAAATCGTTTTGAACGTTTGGACGATGTATTTCCAAGAAATAGGCGTGACAATACGAAATTAAATAATGTATCGTGTCAAACCACTATGATGCGCAAAAGTATTTATTGCATGGCCCCAACTGTCTATAATAAATTACCAAGTGCTTGGAAAGACTTGAAAACGGTGCAATTCAAAAGTAGACTTCGAAAATTATTAATAGATAAAACAGACTACAGTGTAACTGAGTTTTAACGGACAAATTGTTATGTTTTTCTGCATATTTTTTTTATTAATTATTTATTGCCATATTAATTATTATTCGACATGAGGGACGTTATGTTTTATCTATGACCTGTAATTTTATTGTTTGTTTGTTTAAATAAGTTTGACCACTATTTTTATGTTTTACTGACAATTTTATTTAATGTAGGTTTAATGTAATAATTAAGTGAATGTTTTAATGAAAATTTGAATTTTAATAATTTTATTTAATGAGAGTGTAATAATTAAGTTCAATGTTTAAATGAGAATTGAAATTTTAACAATTTTATATACTTACTTAATGAAAATGTTTGCATGCCGAATGGTGAAATATGGCAGAACTCTGTATTGAGATACCTACAACTAATCGCTGAGCGATAACGTCACCCTGTAACATCATCACAATCAACTATAGCTAAAAACAGTAAACACTTACTTTAAACTAAAAAATGCCAGTTTGTACAATATCCTAGCTTGTTCCGATAGTGGATAAGCCAGGATAGCATTACACTCTCCAATGTCGTATTTGTTTGTTGGACCAAGTAAGCTAAATCGCAAAGCTTCATTCCGTACACACTCCATCAAAACATGTTGCACGTCTTCGACTACTCCACATTCTTCACAGTTGGGTGACGTAACCTTTTTCATCAGAAAACCAAACTTCTTTGATGGAATGTGACCGGAACGAAGTCTTAGTGCCATAACTAAATCACTTCTGCTAAGTAGATTTTGATCAGTCCAACTATACACTGGAAGCTGTGGTTGGATGGTCTTGTACCAAATTCCCTTTTCTGTTGACCTCTGGTTAAAGTATTCGCTCCACACATCTGTACATTGCTGTTTTATTAATCTTATATAATCTGTATATAAAGGAGTAACACTTAAAAAAAATCCATCTGACACAGCTTGATTGGCCAAAAGATCAACTTTTTCGTTATTCTGAATCTGAACGTGAGACGGGATCCACTGTAAAACTACCGAAATTGACTCTTGAGCCAATTTAAATATAGACTCCAAAATCGTGTAGGCTATCGGTACTCCTCGCACGGACGAAGTGCACCGAGCCAAGTGTTGCAGCGCACTCTTCGAGTCTGTTATAATGACAAATTTATCATGACTAATTGAGTTAATGTAAGAAAGAGCCTCTGCTATTGCAATTAACTCGACATGCATAATGGAGATATCAGAGTCTATAGCAAGTTTGACATTTGTATCTAATTGTGGATCCCAAACCGCAGCGCCACTACCAGCACTACTCTTAGAACCATCCGTGTAAATCTTATGGAAATCAACATATTCCTCTTCTATAAAATTTGTGCAGATTTGTCCCAGTAGGTTGCGGTCATAGTGTCGTTTAGGCTTAGTTATAGCTGGAATATTGTATTTAATAGTCTTATGAACATTGATGTTGCTGACCCATGTCTCCAGAGAAAACATTTCGATCAACCTAACTGAGTGGACAACAACCTACAACTACTTATGTATTACCCATATTTGCAAATAAATTCTATTCTATTCTAACGTCAATGTCGTTTATCAATGGAATAAGTGGTTATCTGGCCGTCAAAGACCGAGACCGAGCAGAGAAGAGGCCGTCGACGAATAAAGCCTATTTGACGATTGAACAACTGATTTTTTTGCTATCTGTCGAATAAACCCTATCTGTCTGTTTATCTGAGGACTGAAAAATCGGCCCTTTAAGAATATAATGATTTTAAAGAATCTCTAAATTAGGTATGCAAGTAAAAACTTTGTTCTCTGTGTGGAATTTTGTGCCACTTTTATTAATGACAATTTGTCAACTAATGCTCATAAAAAGGACTAATGCATGAATTATTAAACATATTAAAAGTTTCCGTGAATTTTAGCTTTTTAAACGATTGCACGGAGCACAAAGACCATAATATAAATTATATAATTAAAAGTGTTTTTCACATTACAATTAAAAGATTTTGTACAAAAAAAATAGATCTTTTTCTCAAGAATCCGCCACAATAGCACTAAAGAAAAAAAAAATTATTGAAACATGTGTAGTAGCATGGTTGGTAAGAGCCAAGTATGGCTCAATCGACTTCTGTTTAAGCAGTAATCAATTTAAGGCAATACAAAATACGATAAAAAAACCTTTGATTGATAACAATTGAAGACATGAGTGGATGAAGGGGTTATGTAAAATTTTTAGAAAAAACTATTTTTTACGCTGAATGAAGGTGTTATGTACCTACAAACCATATTCAATTTTAAAACAACGCGCTTTAAGCTTAGTTTTAGAAACACCAGGTGATGAAGGGGTTATGTACCGACATAAAATAACAATCACAATGAATGAAAGTGACATGGGCACTTAGCACATTCTTTCATTTGAAATAATTTAAATTTAAGTATTTCTTGCGTGGATGAACGAGATAAGTGCAAGCAAACGCGCGGTTGCGTTACGTTGTTCTGGATGAAGGAGTTATGTGCTGTACTTGTCTCTTTCTTTCATTTCACTTCGTGTTTAATAGCGCTGGAGCACGGGTCACGTACGCATTTCGCGAGTGTTTTGTTTATTATTTTAGTTAAACTGGTGTTTAAACTTATTTGTTCTTATCTACAATAATGTCAAGGGCTAAAGGACTTGTAGAAGCTGCTATAAACTCTCCTACTTTGCGTGATTTAAATTGTGATTTCTTAACTAACGACAATCCTAACCTCGAAATCTTCGAAAAAAGTAAGTTTTTTCTGTGTTAATAATTAATTGATTTATCTAGTATTATTTTTTCTAGATCACCATTACAATAATGGAACAAAGGTTTCTATGTTTAGATTATCACAGGTGGTTATTATTACTGGCGGCAAAAATGTTACTTACGAGTACCTATATCTAATTTATGAGATTTTTATTTATTTCCATGGGTAAGTGTTAGGTTAGTGACTAGTGGTAGCTATAGTTATAGCTGTGTGACCTGCGCGTCATGCGCGTACGCCTCCGAGCGTCAGTGCAAATAAACGTTTGTTACCGAAGGCCGTGTCTTATTTAACAGTAAGCAAAGAACGACCTTCGTAAGATATTGCAACTAAATAGTGCACATCTTGTCTCATGATAGCGGTTTGATATAAGCATAATTTATTCACCGATTGCTTGATTTATTTATTCTGCTAATTTAACATACCTAATGTGTTAACGTGTTTGTGTGTTGGTTTGTTACTTATTACGAAAGCACTGAGTGAATGTGTTTTTCGAGTATGAATACTCTGTGGAGCAAATTTTTAGCTTGCTTTCATCATAGTAGCTTATTAGAGGATGAGAAAATAATTTTGAAAAAATCAGAGTGCTTTGACCCCTTTCGCACGTCATAACGCTTCAAAATTAACCTTAATCCATTCCATAATTTCTTGCTTGGCTGGCGTGATTACTTTTGCATTTCGCAGCATTACCTACTTATTTGTTTTGTGTGTTTATTGGTTATGGTGCTTATGGTGGGACAATATAAAAAGTAAAATAAGTTTTTACATTCCGCTTTTCGCTTTTCTTTTGCAGATGGGAAACAAAATATATTGAAAGAAAATGTGCCATCAACTTCAAAAGGTCACAACAACATTGTAAATTATGAGATCCCACAATCTTCTCGTCTACAATCACCATCTATATTTGTACATACCGAAAATTCTGATATAATAGAACCCTCAGAAGAAGAAACATTGAACTCAAATCTCTCTTTCAAACAGTTGTACTCAAAAAGTTGTGTTTACTCCAATCTGAATAATGTTTCTCCGTTTAGATTTGATGAAAACGAGCATGAAAATATTGATGGTCCTGATTTTTCTTCAGGCAGTGACGAGGTCTATATCCCTGAGAGTTATTCGTCCGATACAGATCTCAGTGTTGGTGACAATTTTATGACTGATACAAACCACTCACCATCAAGAGCAAGTGTAACACTGCAAAATCCAGAGAAAAACGTTGTAGAAGAGGTCCCAGTCACATCACATAAACGCAAACAGTTCCCTCCTAAAGAAAATAAATCAAAGAAACGTCCAAGAAATGAAAAGAAATGGAAAAAGAAAACTGCAGCTTTAGCACGGGAAAAAGGTGATGAATACTTATCTTATAAAAATACGGTTAAGCCTCGAAAAACAATAAAAGAAGGGGTACTATGCCATGAGAACTGTAGGATGGATTGCTCTAGCAAATTTAATAGAGAAGAAAGACCGTCCGTTCTAGAAGATTTTTACAAATTAGATTTAAATGGTAAAAACGCTTTGCTATTCAGTTCCATAGTAAGCAAACCTGTTTCACGACGTCGTACTAATGCCAAAAAAAATTAGTCTGCGACCTACAAATATTTTATTAAACACAGAAGCTTGACAACAGAGGTTTGTAAATTGGGATTGTGTGGTCTATACCAAATATCGCGAAAGAAGGTGGATATCATAATCCAATAGAAAATCAAGAGTGGAGCTTCTGCTCCACTTCCTGATAGACGAGGCAGACACGATAATCGTCCCCATAAAATCGGCGAAGAAGTCACACAACGCATAAAACTGCATATATCTAGCTTTCCGGCTGAGCAATCTCATTACTCACGTAACAAAAATATATACAAACGTTATTTGTCACCACTTTTAAATGTCACAAAAATGCACGAACTTTATTTAGCGACGTGTGTAGAGCAGAATTTACCGGAAATATATAAAATTAAGAAATGTACATATAACAAAGTATTTGTTACCGAATTTAATCTCTCTTTTGGATACCCCAAGAGCGACACATGTGCCACTTGTGATGCTGGAAACTCCAATGAAGAGCATGTATTAAATTATCACGCCGCGATTGAAGCCATGGCTACTGATAGAAATAAACCCAAAGAAGATATTGGATTGTTAAACCTCACAGTAGACTTACAACAGACGATGCCACTTCCCAAAATACCGACTTCTAAGGCTTTCTATTTACGCCAGATTTGGTTTTACAATTTGGGCATCCATGTTGTTGACCAGACCAAACAAAAAGCTGTCTGCTGCACATGGACAGAAGACGTAGCTGACAGACGTAGTGTTGAAGTTGCTAGCTCTCTACTAAGATTTGTTGAAGTGGATCAGTCTTGTCGCAATAAGCATCACTTAGTAATATGGTCGGACTCGTGCGCTGGACAGAATGAAAATTTCAACATTATAGTCTTGTACCAATACATGATTTTGAAGGGTTACTTTAAAATTATTGACCACAAATTTCCTGAAGTCGGTCATTCCTATTTGGACTCTGATAGAGATTTTTGCCGCATCGAAAAGATCATGCGCAAGCATGAGGCAGTTTATGCGCCTGAGCAATATCGAGAGATTATAGGCAAAGCATCTAGAAACAATGTTGTTATTGAGATGACGGATCATTTTCGTAGTATCAACGACTTGCAAAAAAAACTCAATTTGACAAACAGAAAGGTGGACGAAAACAAGCAAAAAGTTAACTTCAGGGACGGTATTAAATGGATAAGGATAGAAGAATTCGGTGCCTACTTATATAAAGAAAATTATGACGAAATGATGCCATTTAGAAAAGTGGATATATTAAAAAAAGGAGGTCAAGTAGAAAACTTTGTAGTTGGACGTGTTCAGGGAAAATATGGTACAATTTCTGAAGAAAAGAAAGCTAATATTAAAGATGAAATTTGTGAAACCAGAATATAGATATTATTATGAAAATATTGTAGGTCAAGGTTAACTTGGTGAAACTGTTTTTTTGTTTGTTTAATTACGTTTTTTAAGTAGTTGCCTCATTCTTCCTTAATTTAAGCATACAAATTATTTATATTTCAGCGCTGAATAAAGGAGTTATGTACATATTTTTTTCAATAAATACATATTCTTAAACATTTAGATATTATATCTTTATATTAATACTTCGGTAATGTCCGACGTATATGTGTTCTGTTCACTTGTATCGAGGGTGCAGGTTTAATAGAAACGACCAATTACGACTGCAGTTTATTTGCGACTGAACCTCTCTGTATCACGGGCGCAGCCGTGCGTCACCAATAATATATTCGCTGAGTAAGCTTGTACATAAATTGTGTCCCTACAGTAGCCCCCTTCTTAAAAGAAGTACACACTAAATACATACATATATTTTTCAAAAACAATTTTTTCAAAAATTATATCTAATTACATGGTTTTTTTTAATCTAAACACCATTATACCTTTGCACAATCCAATTTTATCTTGAAGGAGTAAATGACACATGACAGAAAATCACTCAACCTTAATACACATCTGGGTTACGGGGTACAGTCGGCGGCGGCGCTGTTTGCACCTTTACGACTGGCAGACTCCAACCGGCCGCGACTGCTTCCTTCTGAAACCAGCCTCGTACCCGCTTCTTGCATTGGCCTCTGATTAAATACAGAATCAAAATTCCCATGAGAACGGCGCACACAATCACAATGATTTCCAAAGTTCCAACTCTTTGTCCCATCATCTCGTTAGACACCGTTTGTGCTATAGCGACATTGTTCTGTTGTGGTTTACTTTGGCCCCAACCCATTTTTAATTACAGAGATATTTTATTTTAAATAACAGTTGTAGTTCGTAAGGTCTTATTCCAGCAATGGATAAATTGCGTTTGGTATTTAATTATTATTTGTCTAAACTACTAGAACATTTTGCCTTAACTCAGAATAATCTTAATTAACACTTTTTTATGAAACTTTGCATTTGGCTGGCCTGGATAAACATCATTTCATATGCCAGAATTGCATTAATTCTTTGTTTAATAAAGTGCTTCTTTATTGACAATATGCAAAATAATTTAAGTGTTACCTATTTGCTGATTATATAATAATATCTAAAACCTATATTTTTCTCTTAATTGCATTAATTAAATCGTAGTGTTGTTTTTAAGCAGGAATCGAACCTGTACCTTTGTAACACTATGGCTTACTGTACCATTAGTTGTAACATACATAGTTTTTATTGTGCAAACCTTATCGGTCGCCTGACCGTTCTACCGCTGTGTGTGGTATAAGTTACACGCTTAGTACTACTAGTATTATCATTAAACAGTTTATTATTAGGATTAGCTACGACACAATCTTTTTCTTGCTGTTTTAGTGGAAGGGTTCCTTCATTAACTACGTATGCCGGTTTTAACCTATCGATTGATATCTTCACACGCTTATTTGCTATTTGTAACAAGAAATACTTTTCTTTTCTCTCTAAAACCTGATATGGACCATCATAGGGAGGCTGTAAGGATCTTTTCACCAGATCTACTCTTACAAAAACATGTGAACATGTCTTCAAATCTGAATGAACAAATATAGTCCTTGCATCTCTCTGTTTAGTTGGTCTTGGCCTAAGGTTTTCGATGATATTCCTAATTTTGTTTACATATTCGTTTGAATCACTAACGCTTATGTTGTTGTCACCGTAAAAATCCCCGGGTAACCGTAATGTCTTCCCGAATGCTAATTCCGCGGCACTGACACCAGTGTCGCTTCGCGGTGTTGCGCGTAACCCAAACATAACTGTCTGCAACTCTTCAACCCACGTGCCACTGTCCCTTCTGGCCATCAGTGCTGCTTTTAACACGCGATGGAACCTTTCTACAGTGCCGTTCGCTTGCGGGTGATACGCTGTAGTTCTTAATTTATTTATTCCTAGACATTTCATTAACTCATTAAACAAGCTGCTTTCGAACTGTCTGCCCTGATCATTTTCATTTTTTTCGTTTATTTATTTCATAACAATTTTTACATTGTGTCGAAATCACTTAAAAATTACACACGTGCATTTAATTATAATTATTAATAGCGATCTTATGAGCTTATCACTGTCATTAACAGTAATAACATAGAGATTTGAGTCTAAATTATGATCATAAAGTCAAGAATAATGCAAAATAATAATGTAAAAGAATAATGTAAAATAATAGGCAATGTAAAATAATAGGTAATGTAGAAGAATAATAATGTCAAAACTTAACACGGTCAGGATTATGTCACCATAGATACTATCATTATTATACAATTTTATTGGCCTAGGTAAACACGTCAGACAGAAACTCATCAATAGCATAATAGCATTTCTCTACCAAAAATGATTTTAATTTTTGCTTAAATTGGTTAATATTGTAAACAGACTTCAAATCTCCTGGAAGTCTATTATACAGCTTGATGGATTGAAAGCTTGCAGCATGAGTAACAACTTTCATATGTGGGACTATGTGATGTTGCAAGTCCTTGCGCCTAGTAGCGTCTCTCTTATTTCTTTGTTCAGTTGTTTCTAATCTGTTAAGTTTCTTTATAAGATCCGTGAGTACAACAAAAATATACAAGGATGGGACGGTTAAAATCTGTAGATCCTTAAAATACTGCTTACACGATACCCATTGCGGAATTCTCACCATGGTTCTTATGGCCCTTTTTTGTACTACGAAAGCAGTATTCACATTGTACGCATAACTTCCGCCCCATAGAAAAATACTATACCTAAGCCTGGATTCGACAAGTGAATAATATACCAGTTTTAATTGTTTAATGTCGATCTCATCTCTGAGACTTCTAAGAGCATAACAGGCTGAACTAATTGAGCTTTCTATGGTTGATAGTTCCTTTTTCCAGGTTAATCGTTCGTCAATATAAATACCTAAAAATTTAACGCTGTCAACTAAAATTATATTATTACCATTCAAATTTATGTCAATTGTATCTTTATTTCTTGCCGTAGTTCTAAATAACATTGCATTCGTTTTGTTGGTGTTCAAGTTGAGACTGTTCAAGGTGAACCAAGTATTAAAGTGAGTAAGAGTCTTATTTACTTTATTAGTCAAGGCTTCTATATTTTCTGCGGTTATTATAGCATTTGTATCGTCAGCGAAAAGAACAAGTCCTATATCAGTTTGATTTGTCATGTAATTAATTAGGTCATTTATGAACAAGATAAAAAATATTGGCCCTACTATTGAACCCTGTGGGACACCTTTCTTTATTAGTTTTAGACCTGATTTGTATACCTTTTCACATTTATCTTCAGCTATTTTAATTTCTACATATTGCTTCCGATTTTCTAAGTATGATTTAAATAGACTTAAAACATGTCCTCTAATTCCATAATGCTCCATTTTCGCTAATAGTAATTTGTGATCGACAGTGTCAAAAGCTGAGCTTAGATCAAGAAATAGCCCGGCAACTTTAAGTTTCTTATTAAGTTTGTTAATTACTTCTTCCATTAGTGTGTCAATTGCGTCATTTGTTCCCACAAATCTCTGGTAACCAAATTGTCTATGATCAAGAATTTTATTACGGTTCAAATGCTTAAGCAGTCTAGTTATAAGAATTTTCTCAAAAACCTTCGAAATTATCGGCAATAACGAGATTGGTCTGTAGTTATGTGGGTCTAATTTACAACCTTTTTTATAAATGGGTAAAACTCTGGCTATTTTCAGTTGTTCAGGGAATATACTCTTATCTATACACATGTTGACAAAATGTGCCAACGGTTCTGCTAATAAGTCAATGTGATCTTTTATTAATTGAATCGGTATTTCATCATGGCCATAAGATTTTTTGTTTGCCATTGCATTGACAATTTTTACTACTTCAAGCGCGGTGACTCGTTCAAATGTCATTTCTACGTTCACTCTGTTTACGTTACTTTGCAAGATTCTAATAGCTTGTTCACAATCAACATCCCCACCTGTTTCAGCTTTGTCAAACGTGTTCGAGAAAATGTCAACTATGTCTTGGGGATTCGATATAATCTTATCACAAACTTTAAGCAGTATGCATTTATTTCCGTCTTGTTTAGGTTCTTTATTTCTATGCCTGTTTATGACCTGCCATAAGGCTTTTGAAGACTCCTTCGCTTTAGTAATTTCTGTCCTAATAGCAATCCGTCTGGCTTTTTTTAAAACTAGTCTAAATATTCTAATGTATCTTTTTGTATAAGTCCTTAATTCCTTAGTGCAAGTCATCTTATTTGTGTTTTGAAGTAGGAACCGTTTCATTTTACTAGACACCTTTATCCCTTTAGTTGTCCAGTTTGCCATACGACATTTTTTGTAATTAATCCTTTTTTTCCTCTTTTTGAAACTGTCGCGATATATTTGTATAATTTTCTTTAAGAACCCATTTAAACCTTCTTCCATCCCGTTAATATTTAATAAACTATTTCTAAATTTATTTGAATTTTTAACGCTGTACTGTCTAGCCTCAATAGTTATATAGTTTTGGTTGTCATTGGATGCTATTTTTTCAGTTTTAATGCCACACAATAATGCTGCGTGTCCGTCAGCCAGGCAGTTATGATCAACGAGAAATTCAGTTATAACATTATCCGGTAAATTCGTCAAAAAATTATCCAGACAAGACTGCGCATTATTTCGTCTATACGTGACTTCTTTAAAAATAGGTCTAAAATTATAGGATGTCAGTAGTGTTACGAATTTGGTAGCTTTTAGGTCAGTTTTAAGCAAGTCAATGTTAAAATCCCCGCAAATGATGCATTTTTTGTTGTAAAAGTGTTCAAGTAATTGTTCTAACTTAGATAAGAATATTTCATAGTTCTGATCGATAGGATTTCTATAACAGCAGAAAATGTATATACTGGTGTTGGCATCTCTAACGCCGCATATTTCGAAGCATTCAATTTTGTATATTTTCTTACAAAAAGACACCTCTTCACAGTCAATATCATTATTCGCCATTATGAGACTACCCCCCCTAGTCTTATTTTTTCGTGCATTAAATGAGACCATTTTATAATCGTCAATGCTAAACTGTAAAGCCGTATCCTTAGTCAAAAAAAATGCTCTGTTACGCACAAATATAAATTGTTTAGCTTAATATCTTGTAAGTATAACTCTAATTCGTTCTTTTTATTACTTATTCCACATAAATTCTGTAAATAAATATTAAGGGACAGATATTCAGGATCAGATCTAGTTGTGTAGCTATTACCGAGGTTTCCAGGTGATTTAGGTCCGAAAAAACTCATTATTTTCAGTATTAGTCTGGGTACTAATACTATTTGTAACGGCTATTAAACGCTTTGATGATGTTTCATTCTCTGTCTGTGTATATTTATGATTATAGCACATTTTTTTACATATTTGTTTACCCCTATTTATTGTAACATAGTTCAGATATTCATTTCTATACTTTAAACGTAATATTTCTTTATGGATTAACCGACATGCTTGTTTTGTATTTATGTATTTTGCGTTAAATTCAATATTAGAATGAGCTAGATCCAGTGGCAAAAATATTGTGTTAGTAAAATTACTACATGTCAGTTTCATTGAGTTATTCAGCATTTTAACATTAAGGTACTTATTTTTATAAAGTTTGCCGACTAAGACGTTTGTGTGTTTAACTTGATTCAACGTATAACACAAAAATGATTGACAATACAAAGGATTCGAATCGTTAGAACCCCCCAGTATTAGTAAATAATCTGACTTAGTGAGTTCTTTACACAT
This sequence comes from Griposia aprilina, assembly GCA_916610205.1. Lineage (NCBI taxonomy): Eukaryota > Metazoa > Arthropoda > Insecta > Lepidoptera > Noctuidae > Griposia > Griposia aprilina. The sequence continues at coordinate 3,090,943 of OU744285.1, read as the reverse complement.
TTCGACACATGAGCTTATTACTTCCGCCATGGGGGCTCCTGGCTTAACCACCGATGTGACTTGGAATGAGTTCCCCAGTAGCTCTTGAAGCATACTTCTAATCTCAAGTCCGGTTTGGTCAGCAAAGATTTTCACTTGATGTTTTCTCGTCATTGATTCACTGGTTTTGGTATTCGTATTTATATCTTTACTTAAGCGAATGCTGCTATGATCTGAATCCACAGTCAAAAATGTCCCAGTCTCCGCTGCCTCTGCGTCCATTTCTACGTTACATTTTTCCACAATATTTCGATATGAAGGCTGGTGACTTATTATAGTGTTCTGTAAGTCGCATTCTACAGTTAATGGCTGTTCAAAAAAGTCACTTAAGTTCGTGATTTTGTCATCATCTTGGGCATTACCATCTACGTTCATTTCCTGCTCTTTAGAAGATGTTCTAGTCAGGCTTTTTCTAGTCAGGCTTTTTCTCACACATGACCTCTTACGTTTGATATACTGTGGAGAATAGAATTTGAGGGGCGAAGCGATCGATTTGTTACTATTATTTAATTCTAAAGCGCCTACCGACTTGTACATATTTATTTTCTGCATAGCTGATGACAATTCTTTTCTCAATGCGTTATTTTCAACATTTAAATTGTCTATCTCCGAGTTCGCTATTTGTAGTTCCATGGTTAATTTGTCTAGTTTTATTTCGTCCCGGTTAGTCATACTATTTGGTAAACTTTGATATGAAATATCCAATTCATTCTGGCTATCTTGTAAGTTAAAGCTTTGCTGGCGACATCTTCGTTGTGTGTTGACATTTTGCATTTCTTCCATGTTCATATTATTTTGTTAAATATGTAAACTTTGATACCTTCAAAAAGATTCGCGTGTGGTCGGGTTCGAACTCACTACTTTCTGATTACAATAAGCTATGCCGACTCGTTCCGCACCGCGCCAATTGTGACATTAACAATGTTAGCGAAAAGTGGCCTTACTATGTACTCGTACAGTACAATCACTGCTTTACCGACTGTGCGATAATAATTCTCATTAGTACAAACTAGATGTCACTGTTTACAGAAACTGATTGCTGCGGATTTTGAATAAAAAACGAATTTATCACTTCCTTGTTTCCCAGTTTTCTTGGATGATAAAACTTTTCTGCACTATCTTTTAGCTGCTGGTATATAAGAAGCACTTTCCAGTTTTCTTTCACAAAAAATTGTTTAGTTTTACCACACTTTTGTGATTTTCGTGATACACACACACTGTTCTCGATATTATGATTTCTTCTTAGAATTTTGATTCTTCTTTGATTGAATAACAGTAACTGATGTTATTTATGCACTGTACGTTTGTTTTTCACTGTTAATAACTTCAAAAAGATACTTGTTCTATTTTTAATTATTTTTGAAACACGGAGCCAATGTTTACGTTATGGCACACTAGCGCCACCCGATCTATCTCATCAAACCGATCTGTAGTAACCCTTACCGGACAACCGTACCTCGAAATCCAACCTTCGTACAACGTCTTGGCTACCGTACTAGCGTAAATGTCTCTGATTGGAAAAGCTTCCGGCCAGCCTGTAGCCCTATCTACCACCGTAAGGCAATACCTATAATCATCAGGTGACGTAGGTAATGGTCCTACTAGGTCAACATGTATATGCTCGAATCGCCCGCTACTTTCGTATTGTCCTAGTCCTGATACCGTGTGACGTATCACCTTCGACTTTTGGCATTGAACGCAGGTTTTGGCCCACTGTCCTACGTCTATGTTCATACTTGGCCAAAAATACTTAGACGACACTAATTTCCGAGTAGTACGAACTCCAGGATGACACAAACCGTGTACCGCCTGAAATGCCCTTTTCCTAAAAGCTACTGGTAGATGTGGCCTTGCAACTGAAGTAGACAGTTCGCACATCACCCCACTTTGATAGTCGGGTAAAAGAATTCGCTTAAATTGCATTACTTTGTTTTCTTTTGATAAGAGCAATGTCAGCTCATCATCCGTCCGTTGCGCCAATGCTAATTCGCTGAAATCGAGCGCTGTTGGACATGTGATAGCTTCAACCCGAGACAGTGCATCCGCGGCTGTATTATCACTACCGACAATGTGCTGTATATCTGTCGTGAACTCACTGATAAACATAAGTTGTCTAACGCGTCTAGTTGTCTCTTTGTCACTGGGTTTTTTTGTGAACGCATAAACTAATGGTTTATGGTCCGTGTAAATTACAAAAGATCTGCCTTCTACCATATAACGAAAATACTGAACCGCCGAATAGATAGCTAGAAGCTCCCTGTCGTATTTTTTCACTCCATATTAGTAGTTGCGTGTATTTACTATAATTCGACATAAATACACTCGAGAGCAATGAATCCGGGTCACTTAAAGAATCCTAAAAATCTCGGAAACTAAAAATGCTAGGTTAATGCAATAAATTGTATTTAATAGACAATGTAATACTCCTTAAATGAAGGTATTAAAACTTCTTAGTTATTGTAAAGTTATATCATAAAAAAATCAAATTTGAAAAAGGGCCACTTTCGAAGATGGAACTACGAAATTACAGCATTTGGTTTTGCTTTTGTTTGTAATCTGTCATTTATGTGGGTACATAAACCATGTTGATAGTGCTCTATATTCATTATTCAAGCTGAAATTATGTCGCTTACGCCTGAAGAATGCACCAGAATACTTACAATGCTGGAAACCGGCCGGAGTCAGCGCGATACAGCCAGGACTGTCGGTGTGTCGCTGTCAACAGTACAAAGAGTTCTCCGACGTTACGAAGAAACTGGTTCTAACCTACGCAGACCAGGAACGGGCAGAACCAGGTGTACCACAGCACGAGAAGACCGATACTTGGTGAACACCATGCTTCGAAATCGCTTTCTCACAGGAACTGAACTCACAAATCAGTTTCGACGCCTCGGAGGAAGTAACCCAAGTGCATGGACAGTAAGACGTCGGCTTGCTGAATCTAACTTAAAACCCCTTAGACCTGCAAACGGCCCTAAACTGGAGCGTGGGCATCGTATTTCAAGACTAAGATATGCCCAGAGCCACGTAAATTGGACTATTGAAGATTGGTCAAAAGTTATGTTCTCCGACGAATCAAAATTTATGCTCTACAAGCACGATGGAAGACACAGAGTGTATCGAAGACCAGGGGAAAGATTCAAGCAAGCATGCATCGAAGAAAAAGTAGCCTACGGTGGTGGGTCTGTACTTGTGTGGGCCGGAATTTCTTCTGAAAGTCGCACAGAGCTGGTGATCATAGAAAACGGCTCTTTAACTAGCGTAAGATATGTGGAAGAAATCCTCAATGATCACGTTGGTCCATTTATGGTCAATTTAGGTGAGGATGCTATATTTATGCATGACAATGCCCGACCTCATACAGGTAGGATTGTGAATGACTACCTTCAAGAGATGAACATTACTCGTATGGAGTGGCCAGCGCGCAGCCCGGATATCAACCCGATCGAGCATGCTTGGGACGAGCTAGGCAGATGCGTAAAACAACGAAACCCTCCCCCAATCACGCTTCGTGAGCTCAAAATTGCTCTCACAGAGGAATGGGAGAATATTCCCCAAAATCGTATAAGGAACTTGGTGTACAGCATGCCAAACCGCGTAAACGCAGTAATGGAAGCACGAGGAGGCAATACGAAGTATTAAAATTCAAGAAAATCGTAATAAAGTTCAAAAATTTCATGTTTCCTATTTTTGTTTTAAGGAGAGATCAGCAGTTTTTTTCTTTATGTAATTTTGTGTTAATAAAATGTATGGTGACTCATATTTTTTTTACTTTCATTTAAGGAGTATTACATTGTCTATTAAATACAATTTATTGCATTAACCTATCATTTTTAGTTTCCGAGATTTTTAACATTCTTTAAGTGACCCGGATTCATTGCTCTCGAGTGTAGTTAGTAAAATAACAACAGGAAAAAAGATTTATCTCAATGATAAGTAACAAAACTTTGGTGCCCGTTATCTTCACATTTACAAATTGTATCATAACCCCTTCATCCACTTATGTCTTCAATTATTGATAATTTATTGATATTGATGTTATTGTAAACAGGGTGACTTGTAATTTGTTCGAGAACGTAAAAATATGACTCATTTGCAACAATTAAGCACCCCATAAAGCCTAGGCGAAAATTCATGAGATTCGAGAAAACCCAACTTTTAAATTGAATGGCCTTCAGTGCTATTGCATTGGATACCTAATTATTTAAAAAACCTTTCGGTGGAACCAAATTCTCTAAAACATCAAATAGTTTAATATTATTGAAAGAAGTTAATTAACCATTTTCATAAAACATCTACATACATAAACTTTGACACAAGTTATCTTAAAATTTTACTATAGCATTAAGCGTACAAATTGCGGGAAGACGTATTTATTTAATCAGCTATCTAATGAGGTTAAAACATATTAAGAGGTTACAGCACAGGAGGGGTAACAAAGTTTAAAGCATATTAAGAGGTGCCGATGAACAATAATGTTGGCAAAGGTCGAATTTACAAATTGTTGAAATATAAAAAAATTGTGTGATAATCGAATTAATTAACTGGTTTGTGCCTTCCCACTACTTTCTAACCTCCCAGCAATCCATCACGCGTTAGGCAGCCAGGTCGTCATGATCAGGTCACAAGTCGCGAAGCGGCTTTTAAGCTTTTAAAATGACTCGAGGTCTACTCGCTGGTCACGGTTTACCCTGTGAGTCGCCCCAAATACAGTAACGTTGGGAATCGACGCTCATACTCCTTTTGACCTTTAGGAACATTACCATTGTATAATCCGTAACAAAATACGAGTACAATATCAGTGTACTCGTAATTGGTAAAAGATATTAAAGTGTTTGAAAATCCAAAGATAGAGGTAATGTACTACACTAATTTAATGAAATTTTGCTAAATTCTTGAATACATCACAAGATATTGAGTTGAATTGCAAGAAGCAAGACAGTTTTCAGCAAATGATCAGATTTTTTAAGTAATTATGAAAAAAATACACCATGTAGGTACGTTGTACCATTTTAGATAAGTAATTGGAAATTATCTCAATGAATTACAATATTATTATGTACGTACATGCGCATTATGTTTAAAGATATGCGAACTAAGCGACAACTGAACCGTGACCAGCGAGTAGACTGCGAGTCATGTTAAAAGCCGCTCCGCGACTTGTAACCTGATCATGACGACCTGGCTGTCGCGTGATGGATTGCTGGAAGGTTAGAAAGTAGTGGGATGGCATAAACCAGCTAATTAGATCGATTATCACACAACTTTTTTAAATATTTCAACCATTTGCAAATTCGACCTTTGCCGGCATTATTGGTTGTTTCATCAGCACCTCTTAATTTTTCGTAACTCGTTAGATAGCTGATTAAATGAAGATATCTTCCTCTTAATTTGTACGTAAAATTTTGAGATAACTTTTGTCAAAGTTCATGTACTTATGTAGATGATTTATGGAAATGGTTAATAAACTTTCTTCCTAGAAAACTTTTAACTAATTGATGTTTAAGAGAATCTGGTTCCATCGAAAGGTTTGTTAAAGTAGTAGGCACCCAATGGAATAGTAATGAAGGCCATTCAATTTAAGAGTTTAAAGAAAAGTGATATTATTTAGTCACGAATTCTGGGAAATTATCATAAATACACAAAAGTTGTGTTTTCTCGAATCCCATGAATTTTCGCTTGGGCTTTATGGGTGCTTAATTGTTGCAAATGAGTCACACTTTCACGTCTTGGGAGGAATACGTCAAATTACAAGTCACCTGTATATTATACATAGATAAGTGTAATATGTTTTATGTATGTATTTATTGTATAAGTAAATGTTACACCATTGAATTATTATCTCTCCTCCCTTTAATCCATCCAAAGGTTGTCTGTAAAAGATCGCTTTTAGTGATAAGACCGCCCATTGTGTCACCCTATGTGAAATTTCTACATTTATATCTGTAATATTTATTGTGTACATAATAAAGAGTATTCTATTTTATACTAAAACACTGATGTCTTTGTAACTAATTGACTTGTTTGCTAATGTTATTATTTTAATTTGATATAGTTGTGTTACAGTTTAGTAGGTATTTTGGGCCCTCATAAGCACAATAAAGGAGGAATTTATAAACAGCACCCATATTTACTTATCTTAATCTATGTTGTTTGTTGATAGGTATAAATTTGGCTGCCCATTTTAATAGTTCCTATGTAAGCAATACCTATTGTGTAATTTATAATAAAGTACTTCTGAAATAAAAGACACACTACTGTTTTTTTTTATTATAAAAAACACTAGTAAGAACATTTGACTTTTACAAATAAACCACAAACTTGTGATTTTTGTCAAAATTCAAAGTTGTTTACTAGCAAGAATTGTCTCCTATCCACCTTTTAAGTTAATTTAAACAATAAGGCTGCTTGACCACCAAAGCAGAGCTGGAAATCTGTAACCAGTAAAATTGCACAATTAAACATCAGTTACAGTTTCTCAGTTCTGCTGTCGTGGACCTTTAAATAAAACTTTCAAAGAAATAGATTTTCAATATCCCGCTTTCGCAAGTTGTCGAGGGCGTCCACCAGGAGGCGCCAAAAAATCTTGACGACGTAAATAACGCCCTACTGCAGGTACATGATTGGTTTACTGCTAATAATTTAGTATTAAATGGGAATAAAACTAAATGCATAAGATTTGCTTTACCGAATGTTAAAAGTAACGATTGTGACATAGTATTGAATAAAGAGAATCTAGAATTCGTCAATAAAACTGTTTTCCTGGGGATCACGCTCGACTCAAGGCTGCAATGGGGTCCTCATTTAACATCACTTGCAGGACGGCTAAGTTCAGCAGCATATGCTGTGAGAAAAATCCGTCAATTTACTAATGTAGATACCGCGAGGCTAGTCTATTTCAGTTACTTTCATAGTATCATGTCTTACGGTATTTTACTATGGGGACGGGCTGCAGATATCGAGTCTATTTTTATTCTGCAGAAAAGAGCCATCAGAGCAATATATTGCCTCCGCAGGCGCGATTCTCTAAGGGAACTGTTTAAAGATATTAACATCATGACGATACCTTGTCAATATATCTATGAAAACTACATGTACGTAAGAAAAAATTAAATCTTTTCAGTAAAAGAGGTGAAAGACATAACTATATGGCTAGAAATAGGGATCAATTAGTTCAACCAGGTTTCAGACTGGCTAAAGTAGACTCATCATTCATGGGGTACTGTTTAAAATGTTACAATAAAATACCTCCCCACATACTCCCAACTGAATGAAACAAAATTTAAATCTTGTATAAAACGCACACTATGCAGCCAAGCATATTATAAGTTGGGGGATTACATCGCTGACAAAGATGCTTGGCTCAAGGCTGGTCCTGCTCCACATTCGAAAATATTGTTGGAGCTGCTGAAGATTGTAAAAACAACATCTTTGCATTGTATAAATTCAATCTCTTAACAATGTATAATTGCATAGCACATATGAGAGCATTATGTACCTACTATAAAGCCACCATTTACTAGGCTCGTCTTTCATTGACTTGAATGTGCCCTGGCGGGTGAGAGTATGTCGTGCTCACTCAAATGAGTCGCTGGTGGTGGCGTGTGTATTGGATCATTAAGTTCCCTTCAAAATTGTTGAGGTAAATGGTGCTGATCCATACGTCATGTTCGACTCAACTGGTCAACTCTTGGCTGCCACGGCTTATTTTAATTTAATTTTTTGAATTATTTTTTTATCTTTTTTATTACGGATACTTCTCATGCGCGGATCTGCGCATGCGCAAATTGCCAACCCAAAGTTTAATTGCACATATTTCTAAAGATTTAAACCACTATATTTCCTATAAGTAGGTAATCAATGTTTTTAATTACGCATTCCAGTGCATTTTGTGTGTGAGTGAAGTGCGTCCTTGAGAAACGGACTAGCTGACGCTCGATGCCCATTGTTTCATTCGGCGCGTTATCTATCGCCAGCCGATCCATCAGCTGATTTGCCCGTTACCTGTGATTGTGACCTTGAATCATCGACGCATACGCTGGATTGCGATTGAGTATTATTTATTATTTCATTATCTTTGTGTGTTCAATTGTGTATTGCTGAATTTTAACTAATTATGTCGCATACAAGTACAAGTGATATGCGTTCTACATCACCTGTTGAAAACGTTAAACTTCAAGTTCCTACTGCTAGTTATTCAAAAAATGATTTAAAAGATTTGATTACAAAGCGTAGTTCAGTCAAAGGTCGCGTAACGAAGTTCAACAAGTTTTTGAAGGAATTAACTTTATTAGAAGACCCTACCGATGCTGAAGTGCAAACTTTAGTAAATTGGTACGAAAGGTTTCGTGAATTGTTTATTTATTTTGAAGATCTGCAATCAGACATAGAATTATTAAACTCCTCTGAGTTAGAAAATGAACTTGACATTAGAGATGCCCTAGAAGGTGATTTTAGTTCGCTGATTGCAAAGGCAAAATTATTTATAGATGCTAATCTTCCGAAGCCAAGTAGTAGTCCTGATCATTCTCATTCTTCTAAATGCCACAGTAATAAACCTATGGGTTTTAAATTGCCTTTGAATAAAATAGCGAAATTTGATGGTAATTTCTTTAAATGGATGGAATTCCGTGATACATTTGCTTCTTTAATTCACAGCAATGCCACAATTGAACCTATACACAAGTTTCATTACTTGAACTCTTACCTTGAGGGAGAGGCTTCTAATGTCATCAGCAACTTGTCTATTTGTTCTGCAAATTATGAAGATGCCTGGAGTCTCCTCTGTGAGAGGTACAACAATGTTAAGCAGCTGAAAAATAATCATTTTAATTCATTCTGTAATTTTCCATCTACTTCTCGAGATTCTGCAAAGTCGCTGCGGTTTTTGATAGACCATGTCTCTAAAGGTTTACGTGCCTTGAAGACTCTGGGTGAGCCTACAGAGTGGTGGGGCGGTCTAGTTGTCCATTTGACCTCGGCGAAGCTTGCTAGCAGTACTATGTTCAAGTGGGAGGAATATACAAACACAATAGAAAATTCTCCTACATTGCAAGAATTATTTCAATTTCTCAAGAATCGAGCTAATATTTTAGAGGCTGTTCAAAGTAATAAATCGAATTTTAAAGGAGAAACAAATGCTTCTTCTCATAAAGGTGATAAGTCTCATTCTAAGTCTTTTGCAATTTCAGCTGATGCTGATGCGTCTTCTGACGCGTGCATCCTGTGCAAGGGCAGTCATCGTTTGTACGAGTGTGCGTCTTTCTTGGCCAAGTCACCAACAGATCGGGCCTCGGAGGTGATGAGATTGAAGCTGTGCCTAAATTGCTTGCGTAAGGGACACTCATCACGCCAATGCAGGTTAGGTCCATGTTCTACTTGTAATAGACGACACAACACCTTGTTGCATAGGGAACCGTCTCAGCCTGTGAACACATCTAATGTTCACACGTCTGCATCCTCGACTGAAAGTGCAGTCGAGCAAGTTTCAAGTGTTGCTACTGATAACGTAGTTAGCATGTCGGTCAAAGCCGACCATAGCGTGTTGCTTTCAACAGCTCTGGTTGATGTTTTCAGTCCAGTGACGAATCAATACACAACAATTCGAGTTCTGCTAGACAGCGGGAGTCAGTCTTCTTTAATCACTGATAGTTTGAGAAATAAACTGCCGTTGACTCCCCAGCCAATCCAGGTCGATATTGTAGGTATAGGAAACATATCTACTTCTCAATAACTACAGAGGTGTGTAGTGCAAATAAAAAAAAACACAATGATTTTAAAGCAAATGTGTCATGTTTGGTATTGCCTCAGTTAACAGGTAATTTACCTAAGAAAACATTTGATATTTCGCAAATCAATTTACCTCCTAATATTAAATTAGCCGATCCCACATTCAACCAATGTGCTAAGTTTAATATGTTGATAGGTGTCGATTTGTTTTGGTCGGTTATAGAGGGTGAACAAGTATCTCTTGGTCCCAATCAACCTATAATGCGTAGGTCGAAGTTAGGTTGGATTTTGGCAGGCCCACTGTATGTTCGAGATATTTGTAAGTCGCGAAACAAATCTATATATTGTAGTCATTTTGCTGTCAATTGTACAGATAACTTTGTGTCAAATGAACTATTAGACAAAAGGTTAGCCAAGTTCTGGGAGTTGGAACAAATTCCTCACTCAAACAATTTTGAGACTGAGGAAGAAATTGCATGTGAGAATCATTTTGTTCCCAATACCTCCCGAAATAATGAAGGTAGGTTTATGGTTAAGTTGCCCCTTCATACGGAACCCGACTGTCTAGGCAATTCATTCATAATGGCTAAAAGACAATTTTTCGCGTTAGAAAAACGTTTTAATAAAAATTCGGAACTGAAGGACATGTATTCGAAATTTATTCAGGAGTATTCTGACCTAGGGCATTTATCGGAATCTAATGTTTTAATTCCCCAACAGTCTTACTTTATTCCGCATCATGCAGTGTTAAGACCGACTAGCGAGTCGACAAAATTACGTGTCGTATACAATGGTAGTACACCTACAACGACTAATGATCTGCAGTTAACCGGTCCTAATATACAAGATTCATTGATAAATATTTTACTTAGATTTCGCCAATACGCCTATGTTTTATCAGGCGATATAGAAAAAATGTACAGGCAGGTACTAATTCACGAAGATCATCGTAATTTGCAATTGATTTTATGGCGTAATTGTGATACTGAACCATTAAAATCACTCAGATTGGACACGGTTACACTAGCTCAAGTTTTTTAAGTACTCGTTGTTTATGGCAATTAGGCGAGGAATGTAGTGACCCTAAAATAAGGGCCATAATACAAAATGATTTTCTTGTGGATGATTTGTTGACAGGTTGCGATAGTGAAGCAGAGTTGATTAAAATTAGGGACGCAACAGAAAATGCTTTGTCAGCTGGTTGTTTTACATTGCGTAAATATAGATCGAATTCACGCTCCTTAATTTCAGAATCCCAAAATATACAACGCAACCTGATAATCAGCTCATTATCACAAATCCTAATGAGGATTATATTCATTTTCCCACAAATTATGAAAATAGAAGTGACAACCCTACTAAAAGATCCATATTATCTGATTCATGTAAAGTGTTCGATCCTCTCGGTCTGTTAAGTTTGTTTACTATTAAACCTAAAATATTAATTCAACAGTTATGGGTGCAAAAAATCGAGTGGGATGAACCAGTGCCTAATGACATACTTAAATCGTGGCAATCTTTCATAAATAATATGTCTAATATACGCAATCTATTAATTCCCCGTCATGTGTTATGTAATAATTCGGTTTTCATAGAATCGCATTGTTTTTGTGATGCGTCTACGACCGCCTATGCCGCATGTGTTTACTTGAGATCAACAAATAGTCAAGGTGATGTCACAGTGCGATTGCTGTGTGCTAAGGCTCGTGTTTCGTCAGTGAAGCCAACTACGGTGCCCAGGCTTGAGTTGTGTGCGTGCTTGCTGGGAGCTCAGCTCGCCGCGGCCGCATGTCGCGCACTGCGATGTGTTATTACTCGAAAGATATTTTGGTCTGACTCGTCCATCGCGCTAGCATGTTAATTTATCGTACCTGGCCCCTGCCAGGTACGATAAATTAACAACCTTTGTTGCTAACAGAGTGCAGTATCTTAGAGCTTACCGAAGGCTCGGAATGGCGTCATGTGCCTACCACGCTCAACCCGGCAGACTTGGCATCTAGGGGAGTAGATGCAAATAAAACTAATAAGTTAGGCTTATGGTGGAACGGTCCTTCGTATTTACTTATGTCGGATACATTTTGGCCTGCAGATAATAAAATGATAAACAACATTTGTGACTTACCTGAGATAAAGTCAAATGTATGTTCGGATAATGATAATGATACAAATAAATTAATTAATTTCGATAAATATTCTAAGCTTTCTAGATTACAACGTTCTTTTGCTTATTTACTTCGATTCATACATAATTGCAAAAAATCTAGTAATAAAATTACTTCGCAATTTCGTTGCTGCCGACAAGGAAATTCGGGACTTAATCTCAAGGCATGCTGATGATATTACAAGTTTTGCTTCGGGTGAGGGTATCAAGTTTAAATTTCAACCAGCGTATGCGCCCCATTTCGGAGTCTTATGGGAGGCTGGCGTGAAATCTGCCATGCATCACTTGAAAAGGGTTTTAGGTAATGCACATTTGACATTTGAGGAGTTAGCCACTTTGTTCAGTCAAATCGAGGCTATCCTTAACAGCCGCCCTTTATATCCCTTATCCTCCTGTCCTGATGATCCTCAGTCCTTAACTCCGGGTCACTTCCTGATCGGACGACCGCTAACTTCGATGCCGTCCCCTAATCTGGAAAAATTAAATTTCAACAGACTGAACCGTTTTCAGCGACTCGAACAGCTACGCCAAGGTTTTTGGAGACGCTGGCAGCTAGAGTATTTAGCTGAACTGTAACAGAGGCAGAAGTGGAGAGTTCCTACTCGACCGCTACAAGCTGGCGATTTGGTATTGCTTAAAGAAGAGAATGCTCCACCCATGTCTTGGAAATTAGGCCGTATTCAGTCTCTGTTTCCAGGAAAAGATGGAGTGGCTCGAGTTGCCGAAATCAAGGCAACTTCCGGCACTTACCGAAGAGTTGTGAAGTACCTATGTCCCCTGCTGGATGCTACAGAGGATGCTTCATTGGAGTCAGGAGCTTCCAAGGCCCCGGAGGATGTTCGTGCACCGCACTGATATGGAATGTCTAACATATAGGTATACATTCACGCAAGCGGACCTGCACCGCGACAGTTTAGTCGGCAAACGTCTGTCCTAGATTAAGCTTGTAAAAAAACCATTTATGTTATACTACAATATACGCATTTGTTTTGGAGTCAGATTATTATTATTCATCGACCCCCAGTCGAATTCACGTACCATTTTATTTGTTCGTACTTGACATTCTTCTCCTAGAGTATATATGTTCTTTGGCCATCAGTCTTACTGTACACTACGAGTTCTCAATATCAGTGTTGAAAGCTATCCACTGCCATCGTCACCTGCTGTCGTCAGTCACTGCGCCTGCGCTCACCAACCCATCAAACCCATTGAGCATAATTGGAAAAATGTAAGTCAAAACAGACCAGCCGTTTCATGGTTCAGAGTCGTATTTGTATTGTAATATTTAAAACTAAATGTTTTTTCTTGACTTTATTTCAGGTCTGACTAAGTGTGAATACTTTCGACAAACTCCGGTCACTGAGCAGAAAACTAAATCCAGCCGCAAACCGTCTTCAGACAACAATGGGAAAAGCAAGTCGCGCACGCCTTCAAGTAATTTAACTCGTCCGAGGTATCATACAAAATATTCAAAAAAAAAAACAAAATCAAAATATTTTATTTCACATAAACCAACATGGGCACTTATGAAACGTCAGAAGCTAGGTGCACGGTTCCAATCTCCGCTAGGAGTAATAGTGTTCTGTGGTTCCAATTTATTGTTTCCTATGGAGCCGGCAAGAAACTCCACGGTTACTCTTTTAAAAATAAGGGGCTTTTACAATATTTCCAATTACAGTGTTGAAAGATATGGGAGGACAATGTAGGCCTGTCAACAAGTAACATGTACTCAACAAAATATAAAAAGGTCCACAAATCTAGTCTACAAGTTAGGTCTACACAAAATATAAAAGAATCTATATAAAAATAAAAGCCTATTTAGACTAAATGACATGATTGCCATTACTACTGTAACAAGTCGGAATCAGAATCCTATCCACAAAAGCCATAAATAAGGAGTTGAAATAAGAATCCGTAGTATTATAATGAGATTATGTCAAAGAAGTAAATGAAAAGAAACAAAAAACTTCGTAATTTTGGGAACAGTTAATATACATTTACTTAGTGATGCCGTTAATGTGGTACCAGGGAAGCCACATGTGCAGAAGGAATTATTGCCAAACTTCCTTGTCTTCAACGTAGTCTTTAATGTTATAATATGCATTTTTGATAAGTATACGTTTGATGTGGGTTTTGAACTTTCCATCGCTAAGTTCTGTAACTGACTTTGGCAACTTGTTATAAAAGCGGATACTGTTTATGAGAAATGACTTGCTTGTTTTAATTAATCTAAATTTGGGTATTACAATTTCATTTTTACTACGTGTATTGAATTATTTAGTGTTAAAAAAGTTTTACGTGTTGAATTATTTCAGTATTTATGAATTATTTATATTTCTTATCTTACAACCTGTGTTTTAGTCTATAATCAGTGCATCATGCACTGTTACAAGTCTGCTGACAGTTTCTATGGACATAACCGTTATATTTTTTTTGTACTGTGTAGGTTTCTAGACAATAAGTATTTTTTTCAGTGCGTACCTAAACGATAAATAAATCATGAAAGTGTGTGTCGAACTAACAGTAGTTTTCATTGTTATTTCAGTAAAAAAAAACCAATGCTGGTAACGATATATTCGGTACCAGTAACAATCACGGAATTGACACCGAGCTTAAAGAAGGTTCATCGAACATAACATGTCTATCATCATTCTTCGTGAACCGAGTGGCTAACGGCTGTGAGCGGCGAGCAGCGAGCACCGACGGAGAGTACTACATCGACTGCAAGGTGTACAAGGCTGACGATGCGCGCCATACCGACTCCCTGGAGCTGTGGAAGAAAGCGCTAATCCGTCTCAAGTTCCAGACCGATACGGATTCTCCTCAGTGGCGAAAACTACAAGAGTTCGTGCGTTCGGCTGATATGTTGTTCCCAGAAAAATATTTTTTTTATGATCAATAAACCAAATAACTAGAAAGACGTGTATATTTTACCTCCTAAATAAAATATTTTAAACAAACTCGCTGTTGTTCACTCATCCATTCACATAACTGATCATTGACCAAGTCGGTCATTCATTATTGAGCATTATATAGTCAGCACTACTATCCGGAGCGATGGCGCAGTCGTGTATGAAACATACATGACATAATAATTTCACTCATTCGGTTCATGTGAACGAATCTTATGATTCAGTCACCATTCGCAACCTGTGAATGTAACACGCGTTCACATCTATAATTATTATTGTACCTTGTGCATAAAACATTTTAATACAGTCTACTTTAAACTTCTGATTTGTGTGGTTTTATTATCAGCGATCGCCACATAAAAATGGTCCATTCGACGGTAACGTTGTGTTCGCGGCAGTTCTCCGACATTGTCAGAAAAAGTTGTGTGTGAGTGACTCAATTTCGTCGGCGTGAACTATCTATTCTATCAATACCGCGTTGTCATCATTTGAACATTCGCGTCGCGTGCGAGAAGGACGCAGTCAACAGCGTGCAACAGAGAGCTTGCGCTTACGTGGACGAGCGAGAAGCGCGTACGCGTGCCAAGGAGAAGCGCGATCAACTTGGCCGCCGGTTGGTCGGCGACGTCCGAGTTCCAGAAACTTCCAGCAAGCTCCATAGCTAGCTGTCGACGCCATCCGCCATTACCTTTTTTTGTGTGGTGTTCAGCATTGTGCAATTATTGCATTTTGCAAGTTATTTAATTAGCATTTATATATGCGAAAAATTGCTATTATTGCAAGTTTTATATTTGTGTACCAGTGTCACAAAATTAATAGCCATCATGGCAAACAATTTAAAACGCCTAATACCGGCCAGGGGCCAGGCAAATGGAACTATAATAACACTATGTAAGTTTGCTGAGTCCGAGGACGTCGACAAAGCCTCTATAAAAGCGATTACATGAAGATTTGGGCCACTATGAATCCATATGTTTAAGTGCCTTAGCCGCATTCGAAGATGCCATCGAACTAAAATCTAGTCCAAGTAAATCTCGGAACCCTGGAGCGGAGCATGATGAGGAAGGCAAAGACGTTATGAAACGCCTCCCACCCATAAATATTCCCAAGTTTGGAGGTGAGGTAGGTGACTTCCACGACTTCATTAGCCTATTTAAAAAGTGTCGTCGATAAAAACACTAAACTGTCAAAATGTGACAAATTCTATTATTTAAAAACCTATTTAAGTGGCGAAGCCGCCGAATGAATTAAACATTTATCGCTAATGCACATAATTATGCCAGTGCACTGGAATTGCTGAGTGTGCGTTATGATAACAAAAATAAGGTCATTAATTATTATGTTAATTCTATATTAGACCTAAAACCAATTTCTAAATGCAATGCTTTAGCTTTAAGAGAAATCATTTCTCAAACCAGACAACATTTAGCTGGGTTAAAAAACATGAATGTACCTGTCCAATATTGGGATGCAATTATTGTATGTGTTTTGCAACGCAAGCTTGACATTAACACATTAAGGTGTTTTCATCTATAAATGAAATCAGAGGCTGATCCTGACTTAAACTCACTTCTTAATTTTTTAGAACAACGGGCAGCAGCTCTTGAAACTGTGGCAGACAGCCAAACATCCTCAGATGGTACAGTGAACAGCGGCCACAGGACATGTCTGGTAACCACGACAGGGGGTAATAAAATGACACAAGTATGTAAATTTTGTAAATCTAATAACCACAAACTATATAAATGTGAAATTTTTTAACTTACCTCGCTATCTGACCGTTTCAACTATGTAAAGACAAATGATTTGTGCACCCTATGCTTAAACAAACACCCGTCAACATGTAAATTTGCTTTTAAGTGTTCAATTTGCAAACAAAACCATAATAGTTTACGGCATAAAAATAAGCCTGAACAGGAGTTAAAGCAAGTTTCACTATCTCTGAATAAGTTCGATGATGTCCTATTGCCTTATAGAGCTATGAGGAACAGGGTGTAAAGTTCACTCACACTCTATAGAAAAGGGAGGATCCTCCGACCAGATGGGTGTTGTGTCTGGTGGGCAACTGCCCGACGGTTGATGTCGGGACGTTGTATATATGCTAGTCGCGCGGTAAACTCTGCTTGCGCGATGCAGGATTTGCGGGACGTCAGTATGACGTGTAGCGCGCATGTGGCGATGTTGATACCGCTACATCACTCCCCCCCGGAGACCGGAGGTCGATAGTGGGCTGAGTCTTGGATCTCGCGATGCTTGCCAGGGCCAGTTGAGGTTCCAGTGAGTCGGAACCGCGTGTCGCATAGTTCGCGGTGGGTCTGAACTGTCTGCTCAGATTTTCCCCAGTGAGTCGGGATGGCGCTGCGTTATGCTCCACTGCGTCGGATGTGGTACAGCGCCGGATTGAGGCTGACTGCTGGCGTCAACCAGGAGAGGGATTAAGCGCTCTTCTCGTTGACCGGCCGAAAGTGCAGTGTGCTATGCCAAGGTTGCTTGATGAGGCTAAGGGTGATGACCAAGTAAGCGCGGTCGCTGCATGCTGGTGATCAGGATACCCTTGGAAGCCGTGGGTGCTGGCTGGCTGTGTGGCTCGCCGCTCTAAAGCTTGCGGAAGTGATTATGATGTGATGATGACGTCACGCTGAAGTAGTTGCACGAAGGCTGCGCTGACGTTCATGTTCGGGGTCACCAGTTTAGAGGTATGAGGAACAGGGTGTAAAGTTCACTCACACACTATAGAAAAGGGAGGATCCTCCGACCAGATGGGTGTTGTGTCCGGTGGGCAACTGCCCGACGGTTGATGTCGGGACGTTGTATATATGCTAGTCGCGCGGTAGAAAAAACTTTAGAACAGTTTTGGAAGTGTGAACAAGTGACAGAAGTTTTCACTGATTCGGTTTCTGAAGAAGCTTTGGCTGATTTTTTTTTTCTGAATGTGTAATGTTGAAAGACAACAAATTTCAAGTTGACTTACCTTTGAAGCAAAATTTAGATCCATTAAACATGGGAGATTCTTTTTTAAGAGCTTTACAACGATTCAACAATTTAGAAAAAAGACTTCACAAAGATGCTGTACTTTTCAAAGGTTATAAAGAGTTCATTGACACTTACATTTCAATGGGTCATGCTGACTACATTGATATTCAAACTTATGAATTGAAAAATGGTCAGGTATACTTTCTGCCACACCATCCAGTATTAAACGACAATAGCAAAACTACAAAATTAAGAGTTGTTTTTGATGGCTCAATGGCTACAAATCTAGGTTTTTCTTTAAATGACATGTTGCTCAACGGGTCTTGCATTCAAAATGATTTATTTAATACATTAGTTTTGTTCAGATTACATAAATATGAGTCATTTTCTGACTTTCAAAAATGTTTAGAGAAGTTAAACTGAACCCAACGCATTGTGCTCTTCAAAATATATTGTGGAGATACACCACAAAAGGAAATACAGTGTGTTCAATTGCAAACAGTCACCTATGGACAAAAAAGCTCAACATTTTTAGCTACAAGATGTTTATATGAGTTAGCTCTTAGGTTTGCACACATTTACCCCGAAGGGGCACACATATTATTAAATCATTGTTATGTCGATGATATTTGTACTGGCATTAACGATTCACAAAAATTACTTGATATGAAAAACCAATTAATTGCCATTTTAAATCTTGGTGATTTTAAACTTCATAAATGGAGTTCTAATAGTGAGTTCTAATACTAAGTGACATTCCTTGTGCTTTACAGATTTCAAATGAAATTAATTTATGCAAAGGTGACGACCAATATGTGAAGACCATGGGTATCAAATATAACACACAAACAGATATAATGAAGATTTCTTGTCCACAAACTGAATTGTTAGATGTCTACACCAAGCGTCAGACATTAAGTTTCATTAGCAAACTCTTTGATCCACTTGGTCTAGTAGGTCCAATTATTGGACTTGCAAAAATAATCATGCAACAAACATGGTTAGAGAAGGTTTCATGGGACTCACCATTGCCAAATAACTTAAATAAAATGTTTAGAAGTTTTGTTGAGAATTTATCAAGAACAGGGTGTATTCAAGTAAAAAGAAATATTGACACACAAAACTCATCATGTATTGAACTTATAGGTTTTGCAGATGCCTCTCAGAAGGCTTATGGTTGTTGTGTTTATTTTAGAACCATTAACAGCAATGGTCAAGTAAATCTTGAGTTGTTATGTTCAAAATCAAGGGTAAATCCAATAAATGCATTAGAGCTAAATAGCGCTTTGATACTCGTACTTGCAAAACTGTCAATACAATTCAGGTACATTTATATAGGTATGTAGATTCTAAAATTGTTCTGAGGTTATGTGAAAAAAGTGTAAATACGAAAGTTGTAGATCTTTTTATTACCTACCACTTTGCCATTTAACTTTTTTCCATAGGACTTGTAGTTTTGCCGGAAATCGAGATAAACCGTATTTTAGCCTTACCCCCCCCCCCCCCTCCCGCCACTTCCCGACATCAGATCGGCCGTAAATTAATCTTCCTTTCATTTTTGTTATATTCTCTTCCTTTTTCAATGGGTTTCATCCTACTATTTTTTTTTTAACTTTTTCCATTTTCAAAGGCTTCAGCTCTAGTCTATTGTGGGAAGCAGGAATTAAGAGTGCTAAATATCACTTGAAAAGAGTTGTAGGCCAACAAGTACTAACATATGAAGAGTTGAATACTGTAGTAATTCAAATAGAAGGTCTATTGAACTCCAGACCTTTACTTTCTTCGCCAAACATTGATCCAAACGACATGTCTTGTTTAACTCCTGCTCATTTTTTAACAGGTGCTTCTATTACATCATTCCCTGAACCTGATAGGACAAATGTGCCCACAAATCGTTTGTCATTCTGGCAGCAATGTACTCTCAATCTTTCAATCTTTTCGGCTCAATCTTTTTGGAAAACTTGGTCAAAACAATATTTGACTCAATTACAAAATAGGTCAAAATGGCACAACAATGTTCCAAATATTGAAAAAGGGGTCTTGGTGCTACTGAGACTTGATAACACCCCTCAATTAACATGGCCAGTGGGCAGAGTAGAACAAACTTTACTGGGATCAGATGACAAGGTCAGGGCATTATCTGTAAGAACTAATGGTGGTAAAATCATGCGTACTAGTGTGATGAAAGTTTGTGTACTTCCTATTTATGAATGAATTATACTTACCTACTAATTTACCTTTCTGTGGCTACGGCACATGTCATGTGGATATGTTTATTTGTAATTTCTTTGTTTATTAAATCTAATCTCATCTATAATATTAAGTCTAGTGTTATAAGATAAGATAATTTAAGGGAATGTTAATATGTACCCATCCATAGATTATTACCTATATATAAAACCATAATATTGTTATACTTTTTAAATGGTAAAGGTAATATTGTTTAAGCTTCTATTATAGGCACATAGATTAATAATTATTTTTGAACATAAACATGATGTAAACAGATATACAGCATGCTCAATAGATACATAAATAAATAATAATTAATATTATTTTAATATTATGAAGGTATAATCTAATATACTATGTGAACATCTATTTTGTAATATACACATACTTATAATCCATAGTGTTCACTTAAATGAAAGTAACATTAATGTATGTATACAATATTATTGGAATATGAAAATCAATTGGATTGTAAAATAAAAATTCTACGCACCGACAATGGCTTAGAGTATATTAATAACCAAATGTCTAAATATTTGGCAGGTACAGGTATCAAGCATCAGACAACTGCACCATACACGCCGGAGCAAAATGGCCTTGCAGAGCGGATGAATCGCACTCTCGTGGAGCGTGCCAGATGCATGTTGTTTGATGCTGGACTTTCCAAACAGTATTGGGCAGAGGCAGTGGAGACAGCTGCTCATATTATTAATCGTTCTCCGAGTCGAGTTCTTGACTACGTGACACCACTAGAGAAATTGACAGGTATTAAACCAAACATTACTCATTTAAGAATATTTGGCTGTAAAGCTATGGTTCACGTGCCGAAAGAAAAACGATTAAAGTGGGATTCAAAATCCACAGAAATGACTTTTCTTGGATACTGTGAAGATACCAAAGGGTATAGATTGTTGAACCCGATTACACAGAAGATTACTAAAAGCAGAAATGTCATTTTTTTTGAAGACTGCCTTTCGGATAAGAATGAAAGTTTAAGTTCATCTTTAAACAATAATAATACACTACAGATACTTGTACCTTTAACTGAAACCACAGAGATTCCTATCAGTGAAGAAAACTCTACCCCTGCTCACAATGACCCGATTGTTGAGGTTGGCTCTACATCTAACTCGGACGAGAGTTTCGACTCCACTGTGGATGTAAGTAATCAGGATACAACTTATGAACCCAGCACGGATTGCTCATTTGATTCTCCAAACCCATGCATAAATTTAAGGCCTCGCAGAAAGCAACCCATTGATAAAGAAGAATTAAATCATGCATGTTGGACTCTAAGTCAGGATCCCGTAACTGTAGAAGAAGCCATGTCTTCCTCAGAATCGAGCTATTGGAAGAAAGCCATGGAGGAGGAGTATAACTCATTAATGAAAAATAATACTTGGGTGTTATGTGACTTACCCACTGGCAAGAAAGCTATAACTTGTAAATGGGTTTTTAAGACCAAAAGGGATGAGAAAGGTAACATAGCAAAATATAAGGCGAGATTAGTAATTAAAGGATGCGATCAAAAGAAAGGATTGGATTACAATGAAGTATATTCACCGGTAATTAGATATTCATCTCTGCGCTATTTGTTTGCATTAGCTGTGAAATATAATTTGGATATTGACCAAATGGATGCTGTGTCTGCCTTTCTGCAGGGTGATATAGAAGAAAGTATCTATATGTCATAACCTCCAAGCTTTGAAGAAAACAATAATAAAGTGTGTTTATTGAAAAAATCACTTTATGGATTAAAGCAAGCCAGTAGACAATGGAATAAAAAAATGGATAATACACTGAAAGAAATTGGTCTGACACAGTCTTCACTTGATCCGTGTATTTACTATAACATAGAAAATGAAGACATAACTTTCTTAGCTGTGTATGTAGATGATTTAATATTATTTACTAGCTCTGTGAAAACTAAAAATTCTATAAAGGAAAAGTTATTTTCTAACTATGAAATGAAGGACTTAGGCGAATTAAAATATTGTTTGAGCTTGCATGTGCACAGAAACAAGGAAACTGGGACTTTATGCATAAATCAAAAGCGATATATTCAGGACATACTGAACAAATTTGGAATGTCAAATTGTAAGAGTGTGAAAACACCTATTGATCCAAAAACAAAGTTTAATATGAGTAAAGAACAAAATTCAACTGTTGATACAACTTCATATCGAGAAATGATTGGGTCCTTGTTGTATTTGTCGCAAGGAACGCGCCCAGATATATCGTATGCTGTGAATGCTTTAAGTAAATTTAATTCAAGACCAGAAATGCAGCATTTGGTGGCGCTGAAACGAGTTTTAAGATACCTGAAGCATACTGAAAATTATGCTTTAACTTATAAACAAAATATTGAAGAAAAATCGATACATGGATATTGTGATGCAGATTGGGCTGGCAATGAAGATGACCGGAGATCATGTACCGGCTATGTGTTTATATTTCAGGGTGGCGCAATCACATGGAACTCACACCGACAACAAACTGTTGCGCTATCCACTACCGAAGCTGAATACATGTCACTATCTAGCTGCACTCAAGAGGCTATGTGGCTTAGACAAATGCAAGAAGAGTTTTGGCCCCGCTTGGCCACCATACCTGTTACCATTTTATGTGATAATCAAAGCGCAATTAAACTTGCAGGTACTGAAAACTATCATTCCAGATCCAAGCACATAGATATTCGACACCATTTTGTACGCGATAAGGTGCAATTGAAGAAGATTGTCGTCAAGTACGTTCAGTCAAGTGAGATGGTGGCGGACTCGCTGACTAAAGGGACTCCGCAACTGAAGCTGGACTACTGCTCGGCCAAAATGGGTTTATGTTCAAGGGAGGATATTGGAATATGAACATAAACCTAAGCGTTGTTTCTGAACGGTTCGCGCGCTCGCATGCAATAGTGCGTTTCTCAACGAACGCTTGGTACGTCATCGGTGAATGTCGCGCTTCTTCTCATAATACAGACTCCGTAACGTGTAACCGTTTCTATTAAACTAGTTCATATTACTTTACACATTTGTTTCATTACATTAAATATGTGTTATAATCTCTAATTTCAGCGTACATTAGTTAATAATTTTGTAAGTAGTTTACCAGTTTATTATTTATTCAATTTAAAGTTTCATTAACTTTATTAGATTATCTGTCAGTAATTCTGTATCAACTTGAATCATTTCAAAAGTATTGAAGCAATAAGTAAATAGTGAAACATTTTGTTTATTATAAAATAATAATTAGTACCTAAGTTTAAAAAGTTTATATATGCACCTGTAAAAAGAACAAAGGTTCCTATTTGTATAATAATAAGTACATTTAAGATTAAGTTAAATTTTGGTTTGTATTCCAAATTATCCTTTGGTTTCTCTTGTCGGCGTTGCCAACTTATGTACGAAACATACATAATAATTTCACTCATTCCGTTCATGTGAACGAATCTTATGATTAAGTCACTATTCGCAATCTGCCAATGTAACACGCGTTCATATCTATAATTATTATTGTACCTTGTGCATAAAACATTTTAATACAGTCCACTTTAAACTTCTGATTTGTGTGGTTTTATTATCAGCGCTCGCCACAACTCGCATGATCATAGGTCGAGTACAGTAATACACTAGAGTCGAGTCGATCGTTCATTATTGAGCATTATTATATAATCTGCACTATCAGGAACGATGGCGCACTCGCAAGATCATTGGTCAAGTACAGTAATACACTAGAGAATCGAGTCGATCGTTCATTATTGGGCATTCTATACCACTGTCCGTAGCGAAGGCGAACTCGTCGAGCTACTGGAGGACAGTGGTAAAGAATACCCAATAATACCCTACTAATTTCAGAGCGAAAACAGCTCCTATCGTCAGTGTTTTCATGCAGAGGATGTTTTTATTTTGGATCGGGGATTTAGGCGACTCCTTACATTTATTGGAATCTTGCGGGTATCATGTGCATGTGCCCCTGTCCCCAGAAGATGGAGATACACAGCTTACAACAACGAATCCCAACAAATCAAGGGCTGTCACATTATGTCGCTGGGTGGTTGAGGTCGTGAACGGAATTTTTAAATCATCTTTTAAAATCTTTCGACAAAACTTTTTCAGCAGAGCGTCGAAACACCTCATGCAAGATTTTGCTGTGGCGGCTAGCTTAATAAATAAATACCATACCAAAATAAGGGACAGGGAAGATGCAACTCAAATATTAGAAATTGTTACCCAAAATATGAATGTCAATAATGACCTATCGTATTTTGTGAGGGAACATAATTTAAACCGGGTTAGAGCACATTTTACTAATATTAATGTGAATATTGAAAATATAAGAGAATTCCCAATCCTCACTTACAGTGATTTGGTCCTAATTGCTTGTGGGACATATCAAATAAAACAAGCACGGTCGTATTATGGGGAGCACATTAGGTTTAACGGTATTTACCGGATTGAAGTGTGCAGTGATCGTAGGAGAAGTTTTATGGAAGCATCGGCTTTTGGCAGTAATTGTTATTTGCTCAGAACAAAAATATATAGCCGCCATATAAAAAGAAAAATATATTACGTTTACATTTTGTTAAATAC
Organism: Griposia aprilina; assembly: GCA_916610205.1. Taxonomy (NCBI): domain Eukaryota; kingdom Metazoa; phylum Arthropoda; class Insecta; order Lepidoptera; family Noctuidae; genus Griposia; species Griposia aprilina. The sequence continues at coordinate 3,066,308 of OU744285.1, read as the reverse complement.
AACGAATACTGGTCGAGCAGCAATAAAAAAATACTGTTGTAATTGTATTGTAGACCGTCGAACAGTTGGATGCTGTGCCCACGTCATGTCAGTTATTTGTTATTTAGGATGGGCACGGCATCAAAGTAATATTGATGCACCTGCTCAGTTCTTGGATGATGTTTTAATAGTTTACGATACTAATGACGAGTAAGCTATGTATAAACTATTAAACCTGACCACAATAGTCATTAATGTAACATTAAATGTAATGTTATTTAATAAAAACAAAAATAAAATTACCATCAAATCCGAAGTTTTATTTAACCGATTCGTTTTTATTTTACATGTTGACAATATATACTACGTTTAACACATCATATCATAAGTGTGCACCTAGGCCAAAATCACTGGATCTTGGGCATGACCCTTTACTATTCCAACACCGTGGAGCCTGCTTTAAACAATATAATGATTTATTAAATTTGCATACCATATTGTCTTCATGGTGCAGGCACTCTGGTGGATTCATAAATATGGTCTCGTCAAGTTCTCCATAAAGATATGCTGTTTTGATATCCAGTTGAATAAATTTCAAACTATTTTGTTCTGCAACTGAAAGAAGCAAACGTGTAGAATCATACCTGACTGTCGGAGCATAAGTTTCATGGTAATCGATACCCTTGGTCCGTGAATACCCTTTTGCACACAGTCTTGATTTAAACCTTAGACCCGTTGGTTAATCCTTAATTCGGAATACCTATTTAAATACCTTACCATAACCTTTACGTTGATGAGTGAGTCACACGGGTGTCGGCGATGGCTGGATCACTGGATCTCAACTAAGCCTTAAGGCTGCATGGGATACTGTGATAGCGGCTGACGTCATATATGACGCCATGTGGTCCGATCACTGTCCCTTGCGGATTGTTTGTGATATAACCTGTATGACTGTTGAGACAGCATTCGCCCATTCCAGTAACCACCAAAATAAAAACAAATGGGGCACGCGCACCAAAGAACAAATTAATTCATACCAAAAACAGTGTTCTGATAAATTAAGAGATGATTTCAATATTTTTAAATGTGGTTGTGAAAATTATATAAATTGTGAACATTATGACAAATATTGTGAATCAATAAACTTTTATTATAATTATATTGTTGATACATTGCAGACTGCTGCTGTACTGAGTTCTCGTTTAGATGAACAGAAGCGATGCAAAAAAGTGCCTGGATGGAACTACCACGTGCGGGAATACCATCAAACTGCTAGGTCTCATTTCAAGGTCTGGGTGGAGGCTGGTAGGCCTTTACAAGGCTTAATTTTTGAAAACATGCGTAGTAGTCGTTCTATGTTTAAAAATAAAATCAAGTGGTGTCAGAAAAATTAAGATTGTATAAAAAATAATATTTTGGCCTTAAATAGAAAAGAAAATAATTTTGTTAAGTTTTGGAACGCGACTAAAAAGTTTAATTTCAAACAGAACCTTCCTGTCTCTGTTGATGGGTTGCAGGAAAGGGATCCCCTGATGCACTTGCCACGGATCCCCTAGAAACCCTGCCCTAGAAAGAGCAGAGATAGAATTAACAACGCCAATGCTTATGTTGAACTCAGAAGGGTGGTAGAGGTGGTGAATGGTTACATGAAAAGAGACTATAAATTATTCAGGCATGAATTTAATAATAATGCTCTGCCACATCTCATGCAGGATTTCAAGATCGCAGCGGTCTTGAATGTACAATAATTTTGCTGTGCGGCTGAAAGATCGTAGTAATGTTCAAAACATTTTAAATGTTATAATTGAACGATTTCAGTTGTATAATAACTTGCCAGATGTGATGGTCTTATAGAACCTTAATAGGCGCTCATCTGACTATAAGTATCACAGCCTATGATGATTAAATATTATTTTCCTTGGGTACCTACTTGCCAAAAACGGCAGGCAATCTCTTATTATAGTAAACATGTTAAAACTAACGGCACCTATATAATTAGTGATTAAACGAACTTACCTGTAAGCGACGTTCGATCATAATTATACGAAGCGCTTTGTCACACGCTTAGTATATTCGTTTTATTCACGGTTTATTAATAACATTCTTTAGTTTACTTTTGATAACAAAGGCATTAAAAATATTATTTGGTATGCTAAAACATTTAAATGAATTAGAAAGACGGTGTGATAATGGTCAAGCTCCTACATCAGGATTTCATATTCGCAGGATTTTTTTAGATCAGTCTTTTTCAAAGTGGGCAATAACACAGCTCTGGTGTAGAGGCCTTTAATGTAGATAAATTGTTTTCCGGTGGGTGCTGCAAGTGTTGTCTATCTCTTTTGTTGAGTGCGAGCAAATAGAGAAAGACTTAATCATATTAATAAGCAGCAAATAATTGAAAGGAATCGTCTTCCAAATTAATTGTTTGGTAACCATAATAGTGAAGTAAAGATATTTGGGGCATCGACAACTTCAGATGCTGAAATAATTAATAAAGAGATAAGACACGAATCCGTTCTAAGACAGTACTTTGAATCTGGAGATGCGTTTATATTGGATAGGGGCTTCCGGGATGCCTTGCCCTTACTCAATGAATGTGGCTATAGAACATACGTACCGTCTTCTTTGCAACAGGGTGAATCTCAACTTTCAACCCTCGAAGCCAATACATCTAGAACAGTTACAATATATAGATATTTGCAGTACATGCTAGAATATATTGACCTTCATCACATGACAGAACATTAAAAAACAAACCATTCAGAAATCAATTATTTTATGCCTCATCATGGTGTTGTGCGCGAGCCAAGTTTTACCACAAAACTTCGCGTATTTTACGATGCTTCGGCCTCCAGCACCTCGGGCAAGTCCTTCAATGACATTCAGATGGTAGGTCCAACCGTACAGGAAGATCTGCTATCCATACTCTTGAGATACAGACAAAATAAGTTTGTTGTAATAGGTGACATTGAAAAAATGTATAGAGCTATTTTAATTGAGCCATCTCAGCGCCCGTTAAAAACAAATTATTTTCAGATTCAATTCCTCAGACCCTTTAAAAACGTATGCACTGAACACAGTGACATACGGTACAGCTTCAGCCCTGTATTTGGCCACAAAATGCCTAGTTTCGCTTGCAGATCGATGTTCAGACCCAGAGGGTAGTCAGTCCATCAGACGTGATTTTTATGTAGACGATTATCTGAGCGTAGGCGATTCGATTGAGTCAGTCATAAATTTATGTCAAGGAGTAGTCAATACTCTCGAGTCTGCCAAGTCTTACCTTAGAATGTGGCAATCAAAGAGTCCGAAGATATTAGAGTCAGTCACTAAAATAAAAGCAGAAAATCAGGATAAAAAATTAAACCTTGAATGACACTCCTAGCAAAACCCTTGGGCTATACTGGGACTGTAAAACAGACACATTATTCTTTTCTATAGTTTTAAAACAAACTTCAAAATCACAAAGCGTAATATTTTATCTTTAATAAGTTAGGTGTTTGTTTAATTCCTATTGGCCTCGTCGGGCCATGCATAGTTCAGGCTAAACTTATGTTACAGCAGCTGTGGATACTTAAATGTAACTGGGATGATGAAGTACCAACAGAAATAAAGTCACAATTCCTTGAGTTCGTACAGTCACTTCCAGCTCTTAACTCTGTTCACATTCCTCGTTGAGTATCTTGTAGCAATGCTTCTTTAACCCTTTACTTCGCAACGACACTCAACGCCCAACGCTCAACGTTCACTTTAAAACAATGTTGATAAAAAATGAGTTACTTTTTATAAGATTTTATTTAATTTCTACAAGGAATAACTGACCGCAATGTAAAAAAAAAATGACATTTCTGAACGCATTTTACGTCAGTGTTATGCAACTTGGCGTCACGGTCGCAGCGACACCGTCGATTGCAGGTAATTTTATTCTATAAAAAATATTTTTAAGACTTCCTGATAGTGGACACCGGCATTTTATTTTTAGAAAGCCATTTTAGTATTATGATTACAAAGAACTTCATTGTATTGACTAACTTACGAGCACCGACTTCATAAAGCGATACGTTGAACATACTCAACGTTGCGACGTAATCAGTAAAGTACTAAAGTACGTCGTAATATGATGTTGAGCATGTTCAACATTGCGGCTTTACTAACGATTAATTGAGCATGTATTTATATTAACATTTTATTTTCTAAATTGGTGTTTTGTCATGCTATAGGTGTGTAATATGGACGGTGACCTACAGCAAGAGCTGTCAACATCGGACTCAACCTGGATGTTAAGAGGAAGAATAAAATCTAGGCATATTAGTAACAGGATGTACTTTGTTTATATATTAGTCGACAGCTCTCTAAGTGGAAGGGATGCTATAATCTAATATTATTGCACCTGCATCGTTGGCAAAAGAACAGTTGGTAGCTGTGCCCACACCATGAGCATAACATGGTATCTTGGTTGGGCACGGCACCGGGTAGTCAATTGCCTCCTGCACAATTTCTGTATACTGTTTTATTGAATTATTATAATCCTAATGAAGGTGATTAATAAAACCATTTATCACATTTATGTGTTTTTTTTATTTAACTATAGGTATTATTGCAATCTCAGATTACTGTAATCTAAGAATGCATCAAAACCCCTAGTCGATACAATATAAACAAATGCAAGCCATTAGTGATGTGAGTGAGCCTTGTCTAATAAACAAGGCTGCAGCACAGCGGCTGCGCATGTGCGTTCCAGGTTTACTTAGGAAGCAAAGTCTCAAAACTATAATTTTTTATTTAAATTACTCAAATAATAAAAACAACCTAAAATGTAAACATTGTCCGATTTTACCAATTCGGCCATTGCTGGAAAACGTGAAAATTGGGCTCGTGAAACCCAACCCATGCTCTAATTTATGGCCAAATTCTAGCCCTGTAACGCCAGGCCCAAGTTTCTATGGAGTTTGGGTTTCTCCTTTGTTTTTGAAGATGTCTAATGCTGCCGGGACACACTTACATGCCGGTGGATTCCTTCCATGCAGTCATAGAAAATGAGGTAAAAAAGCTAATAGTATGGAGCCCGGTGACACAATGCCCTATAACCAAATTTATATATGAAAAAATAGAATGCTCCAATCACTTGATGAGAAAATTCGTTTTCACATTTAGAGCATAAATTATTTTTGCAAAAATGAAAATCAACTGAAAGCGTGTGACATGTATGAGAATCTGGGATAGTTGACACAGAATGCAGTCTCCTCCTAAAAGAACCGAATAACCCCGCAGAACATTTTAACTCAATTATAGCAAAGTTCCTTGCTGGGAAGCGAGAAAACTTTCGAGGAACTTATGAAAAAAGGTGCTACGCAGTTTCCGAGTACAACACCAAAGACTACAAGCTAGTGCATGAGATACAGAAAATGATAATGTGTGACGACGACATTAAAAATACATATAATCAAAAATTTGTAACAAAAATGCAAAAAGTAATTAAAAATAAAATAAAACGGCGAGATGAATATGCACTGCGGAGGATAAAGCGAGCAAAGCGGTCAGCGTTACGGCAACGTAACAAGTGAGCCTGATTTGTCGATGGTAGGTCCATTCATATCAAAAAAATCTGAATTCCTTGACTCACTGCAAAAGACACAATCGGAAATATTATCTTTAGAAAGAGACACTGTTGCCCAATCTAACTCCGATAGATGGATTGTGGAACGCAGAAAAAGAACAACTTCTTCTAACGACCCCGTGCACGTCCATAATCAAAACAATGCTATATTCGACATTTACTGGAAATGATTCCACAAGATATGGAAAGGCGAGCTAAACATGGCTATCACTCCTTGTGGATTATGTTGATGATGATTACTGTTTCTTTGGTGCAAATACAGATGGTTTGATTGGAGACGACCGAATTGTAGGAATAAAATGTCCATCTTCGGCTTCTGCGTTGACGCCGAACAAGTCTTTACATTCACAGAGCTTGGAAGCTTTTGCTTTAATAGATTTAATACTAACTATATGTTATGCAACTAAAAATAAATCATAAAATTGATAAATAATTAAAAATGTATTATTATTTAAAGAAAATATTCTAGTCACAACTGCATGCGTAGCATGAACAATTCTATCTCTATTCTACCAAGAATAGACAAAGTTCTTTATATCCAACTCGACATCTCTTCTACTTCTGCCCGAGCACGGGGCTACACGTAGACTCCCGTTTCTATGAAGACAAAGACATATTTATTCTTTCCATAGCAACGGGGAGGTGGCTAGTGATGTAGATAAACTAAGAATTCTACGATAATAATTACGTTTCGTTATCGAAAAAAATTGTCAAACGCTAAGTTTTAAAACCTTTTGAACGTAACTCAAAGCAGCAACGAAACATTATATTTCTTTTTTGCACGGCTGATATACTCTGTGGCTGTCAGATTTTGGTTTTAGAAATAATAACAAAAAATGAAAGCGCGGGAAACCACGGGAAACTTCTAACTTGGCGGACGCGTCCTTTTTGAGACAAAATTTTAACATAAAAAAAACCTGTAATATGAGATCAGTAGTCGTAGTTTTAGTTTTCTATTTTCTTTTACTTGTAATTTAATTTTAGTTTTATTTAGTTTCTTCGGTAGTGGTAAGTTTTTTTTTGTCATTTAGCGCGAAAAATTAACGAACCGCCTAATCCGTTTAAATATCCAATGAATCGGGCATGGTTACCGATGGGTCGTCTCCGGCTCGACATTTAAAAAGAAGTCGTGTGCATGTTTGCAAACACTGTAATAAACTCCGCCGTACCCTTAAAAACCACGGTTCCGAGTCTTCGGGTCGTGGTTGCACGGACTTAACACTAGTTACTGCATTGGAGCCTAACTGCTCCGAAATAATTGTTTCCACCGATGTGCCTAATAACAAAATACCTGATGTTCCTGCTCCGTCCTTAGTTGTTCCCACTCAGATAGGTAGAAAATCATACGATAAAACTGACAGCGCGCCTTTTGTTATTCATGTCCAAAAAAAACACATTTGGCAAGTTCTTAAAGCACAACGCCTTCCAAAACATAATAAACGGTAGCGTCAAAAAAATACGGCGCATTAAAATATCCCTATCTTTTTCCAATTTCCTGCACGCAAATTCCTTTATTACGAACAATAGTCTTGAAACATATAATTATAATGCTTTACTTTACTTTTAATGTTACTAGAATGGATTTAGTGCGTGGTGTTCCTGCGGAATGGTCTCTGGAGGCAGTTGTTGATAATATAACGGTACAAATTGGTTGCCGTCCAATTTTAAAAGTCTTAATAAACTTCCTTATAGAAATAGTAATGACTGGGACAAAGGCGATCCGCCAAATCCCATACAAAAAAACCCAGGCCCGGCGCAAAAGAAATATATCTCAGATTTTAGATTAATAATAATAAAAATATTGTACAGTATCGCTATTGCCAAATTCGGTGGCTATCATAGTTTTTTTGCCCGGAGAAGTTTCATAGGCACTAGATGTAAAAATGACATTCATAAGGAAAAACTACATCTTTCCGAGTTCTGTGCTTAACTAACATTAACAACTTAAGTATGTATTTTTCTATTTGGCATATGTGTACCTATTGCAGTATAATTCCTGCAATTATATACTTTTTGGGCCACAAATTGATTAAATTCTTTTTACACGTCAATCGGGTTGCTTTATATTTTTCTTTTTTTTTAATTTTCAAAAGTTGACAATTGTTCTAAACAATTTTGTCTTGAGCAAAATTAAGGTTTTTTTTATTCCTGTCGTTGGGATTTTTCAATGAAAATTATCTTATTTCTGCTTTTTAATATTAAAACATTCTTCGAATGTGTGATTTTAACCACGTTTCACCAGTTTAACCAAGTTATGTGAATATACGAGCGTATATATTGATCGACTGTACGTTCCCTGGAATTTATCGTTTCTTTTTCTTTTGGTGAGTAATCCCTTCATTGGTTCGATATTCTTGTAACTTGTGCCTTGTTCTTCAATCTAAGAAGATTTCCTTTTCCTTAGATTGAAAGGCCACCTTTTTTCGGTCTTTGGCTTACCCAGCCAATTATTATTCGCCTCCTTCTTCCATCGTCTGCCGGCTGCTGAAGTCCGAGCGTGCAGAGAGCCACGGGACCGTTATTGAGCAGGGTCGACGACACAGGTCCAGGTTCCTGGAGATCAGGTGTGTTACATTTATTTTTTGTTTGGCGCTATAACGCTTCAGCGTCATTATAGACGATCTAGACGACTATTATAGACGAGATCGACGAGAGACATTCTTTAGATCTTAATCAACGAATCCTATATTTTAAGTAATTTCCTAATTTCGTATTCATTAGATCTTGTAATCTATTTAAAAAGTTATCTCAACGATTTATGTAAAGAAAAACCTTAATCTTCTGCTTATTTTTGTAAAACACTTTATAGAGCTACACGAATTTCGTACGAGTGCAATCGGATTTAAATTCGTCAGAATACATTTAAAATACTGTACGGTAACACCTTTTAAGTTTTTTCTCTCAAATTCGAGTTGCGATTTTTCTTTCTTAGTATTTTTGACTATTTAAATTTCAACGACAAAATCTTATTTTATTTTTTCCTAATTTACTTTTATTCTACCTTTCGGATTGTTTTTATTATATTAATAAATTTTACGTGTTTTTGCTTCGTAAGTGTTTGATTTTTTAGCTACCTCACGCCGGGGTTCGACTCCCCGGCGTGTCCTCATCAAGTAATACGTTGCACTATGCAATACTTGTTTTACAGTTTTTGCATATATATGTATATTTAGACGCACGACGACGACGACGAACGACGACGAACGACGACGACGACGACGACGACGACGACGACGACGATTGACGACGACGACGAGCGGGCGGACGACGAGCGGGCGGACGACGACGAACGACGACGACCGGACGATTTGTTTTATTTGTTGTTGTGTTGTTTATTTGGAGCTTGGTGCGGACATCTGGGTTTTTATCAAAAAGCATTTTTTGAAACCCTGTATATATAAAAGTATATGAAGTGAAGAGAGTGTGGTGAGTGTGTGAGTGTGGTATTTGTATGTGAAGTGTGTATTCGTGTGTAGTTTTGTATGAAGTTTCGTAAAAGGGCCACAAATTATGCATTACTTTAATGAAGTCTAATGTCAAATAACAGCTGTCAAACAGATGAATTGCGGGATATACGAATTGTACGCAGATCATATTATGATTCTGCCAAAGCGTCCATTTTAGGCCCCCTGGACTCTAGCAACTTCCCTGTCCCCATATAACTCATTTTGATAATGCCCTACGTCCACAGGTTTTTCTTATTGTTACGCTCATTAGCTTTTTTGAGTCACATGTGACTCACGAACGTAGGGCGTTAATTTGTCTTTACCACGTTCAATGAGTCATATGTGAACACACACACACAAATGCATTTATTGAGTGACACTAACAATACATCATCCGTCAAATGTCAATCAACTGTCATAACTACAATTAGATTAGAAAGTTGAATGTTCATTTGAGGTAAAAATTGATATTTTATTGGAAAAAGGTCTGTTTTGTGGTTATAAATTGATATTTATCTAGAAAATGGCTTATAGAAGATATACAAATGAAGAATTGTTGCGGTATTTAGAAAATTCAGATGAAGAACCATTTAGTAGCGGAAGTGACGAAGAATATCAGCCCAAAATGAAGATGAAGAAAGCGAGGATACCGAGGTAATTGCAGATTTTATAGCAAATAGTGCAGGCAGAGGTACTGAGATTCCGTCACCCACTCCAGCAAGTTCATCGTCATCCGATCCATCTGATGCCCAATGGAAAAGAGATGTTTTGCCTTTAGGGAGAGAAACGTGTATAGGCAATCACGGTGTACAAAATATCGACGCAATTACTGAAGATGGGCGAGTTAGTTTGATCAAAATTTATGCCTATTTTGTACCTGATGATTTAATTGATGAAATGGTAATTCATACCAATAATTACGCTCAGTTGTTGAAAGAATTACGAACTGCACGATTTAGTCGAATGACAAGATGGAAAGACGTCACTAGAGAGGAATTGAAAACGTTTTTTGGAGTAATAATCTAGATGGGTCTCAATCCTAAGCCGTCAATCGAACACTACTGGAAATTAGACGTGCTTTACTATAATCCTCTTATGCACAGAATAAATATGTCGTATAACAGGTTCAGCTCCATTCTAAGATGCTGGCACTTTACAGAAATCCAAATAGGTGTCGTTGGAGAGCAAAGAACTCACAAAATAGACCCACTCATACATAAAATGGTAAACAATTTTCGTAGTCTTTATCTACCTTCCGATATTGTTGTCGTTGATGAGTCAATGGTCAAATTTCATGAAAGGTTGCTAATAAGAACTTATAACCCAGCCAAAACAGATCGCTACGGTATGAAAATATATAAGGCCTGCACAATAAATAGCTACACATGGTCCTACCAACTTTATAACGGGATTTCGCATCAATTAGAGGGTCTTGATAAACCTGGTTCAACAGTGGTACAGCTCACAGAGCCGCTTTTAGATGCAGGTCGTATTATCGTCGCTGACAACTATTATACCAGTTTGCCTTTGGCCGAGTATCTAAAAGGTCGCAATACTGATTTATGCGGCACTTTACGTAAAAATAAAAGAAATTTGCCAAAAGAAGTAGTAAAGGCGAAGTTAAGAAAAGGAGAACAAATAGCTAGACAAAAGGACAACCTCTATACTGTACTAAAATGGCATGATAAACGCGACGTCCTTATGATCTCAACCTGCCATGGAGACGGTATGTCTAACGTCACTACTTACCGCGGCGACATTATGAAACCTGATGCAATCATCGATTACAATGATGCCAAAAAAGGCATCGATATTTCAGACCAACTTGCTTCCTTTCATTCGCCGTTACGTAAAAGTTTATCGTGGTACAAAAAGATAGCAATAGATTTGCTATTTCAAGTCGCCATTATCAATGCCAGATGCATCTACAACGAGTTGGCAGACGGCCCTAAGTTGTCAGTTTTACAAGTCCAAGAACATCTAGTCCGACATTTCCTTGGACCTGCAGCATTAACCACAGAAAGTAACCAACCTAAAAGATCTTCAATCTCCTGTAACTCTCCAAGACCTTCAATAGCCTCTTCAAGTCATTCTGGACATTCTCTACAAGAAATACCTCGAAATGCAAACAATAAACTCGTCCGAAAAAGATGCACTGGGTGCGTGCTATGTCAAATTGAAAAACGAAGGATTATTGGCAAGAAAAGCTAAGCAAATACACACTGAGTGCAAAAGGTGTGAAAAAGCATTCTGTTTAGAATGTTATAATGAGAAACATGCTTGATTTTATAATATTTTCTTGTAATAAAATCCTTACGTTGCAGTACCTATTAGAGTTTTATTTATGGCAAATTTCTATAGTGATTAAATGATAAATATAAAAAATCGCGAAATTTTCTTTTATCTTTGTAAACATTAGGCTTTTTGCTATACGTCCACGTACGATTTAAATAAATATCATGTCACGTTCATACCGAAAAATGTGCCTCAAATTGTATAGTTAAACGAGTCACCTGTGACTCATGAACTTATTCTAGTACGTTCCTATGAGTCATATATGACTCATTGGACAGGGAAGTTGCTAGGGCTCTTGTATATATATTGACTATGTCAACAAAGCTATCAGCATTGAAATCAGAATGTTGAGAGCCTGCATTTTCTGGAAATTCTTCCAAAGAAGTGTTCTGCAAATGTAGTTGACAGATGCGGGCCAGAGTGGGAACATACAATGGAAAATGGCTTAGGAGATAGATTTTTATAGAGTTCGGAACCAGTCGTAGCTCCGACTTATTGCAATGGTTCATCAAGCATCGTCGGGACGTATTGGCTACTCGATTAAACTGAGGGACATTGACCGATTCTCCAATCGCAGGTAAGACAGCAGGTGAAGCTAGGTCTTGATTACGGATGTTGGAGTCAATTTGATGCCAACATGCATGACAAATTGATCGGGTACTATTGAATGGAACCTGTTAACAATTAACATCGTTTTTAGATATACGACAAGTATATTTATTACTACGTCTCTGTTAACTACGTATAGTGTTAAAAGAAAGTCTATTACTCTATTTAAGTGGGATACATGTTATTTAAACATTCCTCTTGGGGTGGTTCGATTGTACGTACAATATGAATCACGAATTCTCGATGTGATCGTAGAAATGGTTCAGACAGAATATGTCTACGACGTCGCCGAAGTGGCCGTGTACACAAAACACAAAGGTCTGCCATATCACAAGAAAAACCAAGTCCAGTAGGAGTTAGCCAATTCGTCGTAATAATAAAGAATGATCAAGAGGAAATATATCTCACAGTACACAACACAACAAACGTTAGCGAAGGACTGCGCTTGGGCATCGGTGTAAGACAACCAACACACCGATAGGGCGTCACTATGTTTCTCCCTCTAAGCATTGGTTTAGAGGGAGATACACTACACGCACTAGGCATCGTTTTTTTGTTGTCATTGTTACAATAGCAATAGGTGTGAGCGTGGCAACAATTCGTAGCCAGTTTCGTTGTCACTTCACGTCACAGGCTCGTGTTGATCCTTTTCTACCTGCGATTATTTGAAGGTCATATGGCTGTGAAGCGATAACACAAACTTTTTTGTATTTGTCCATGTTAATAATATTAATTACGCGCTAATTCACATCTTATTTTGTTTAATAATATAACTGCAAATAATGTATTAAAGCATGTAATTATAATGGGTAAATACCACATTTATATGCACATGTTGTTAAGTACAAAAGAATGAAGTTTTTCCTTAAAAATGTTTTTTTTTTGTTTGTAACATAACATCATAATATCACGCCTGTATTCCCCGAAGGGTTAGGCAGAGGTGTACCTATAGCACACCCGCGCGCGCGCTATTTGTTTTGTTAAATGTAATATTAATTCATTCAAGAGAGAACTAAAAAAAATGCTAATTAGTAAGGTATATTACTCGTATAATGTCACGTAGTTCTTGAATGACAAATTTTGAATGATCATAATTAATATTCTGTTTATTGTTTTAGTTATTTTAAAGAACAATGGGCGTCCTGGCCCATTAGCGGCCATTAATAAAACTAGTGTCATTTGAAAGGTGAATGCTTGTAGAACAAATATTGTTCAAGCAGTATGATTAAATATCATTTGAGAAAAAAGATATGGGTTAAATACTATTTTAATGAATTGTCATATTTTTATCATCCAGCATTTTTTGTTTTTCATCACAAAACATACGAAAAACCTTTGCGTTTTGCTTATTTTACAAACGTATGCATTCATAAATAGAGTAATGAAACTATTGGGCTTCCATGTAAATGTAAAATATTTGTCACAATATTCAATACCTTTGTTATCATGTCTTTTATCCGCTAATATGCACTGGGCCGATCGTAAACCATACCAGGATTGCACCGCTTTCAAAGAAAAATGGCGGCAATAATGTGCGGGGCGACCCGACCACTCAACAGCTGCTTTTGTTAACGTATTCGTTGAATGAGCCACTTTAAGTTGGTTTTTGTTTTCAATTCTAGGAACCATTGTTAAAATCAGACCAACCAATTCTACCTGCTTCGTGTGACCAATCAGCGACGAGTGCGGCTCCCACACAACACCCGAGGATTTACGTCAGGTCCGCGAGCACAGTGCAGTCCATCGTTGACATTTGTTTCGTTGAGTACTGTGCGATTATTTTTGTTTGACCATCTCTTTCGACTCTGGCTTGTATCTCGGACTTGTTGATATCTAACTTGGTGACTTGTGCTTGTTTTACTGGACTTTGTGAATTGTTTCCTATAACTATGGCTGATAACCGTCAAATGTGTGTTTTGTGTAATCGATCTGTGATAAACAGAAGAAGATACGAGATAACACACGCTCGGTTTGAAGACAATTCCGCTGTAGCCCAATATATTATTGAAGCTGTTACTCCTGAACGTCAGGTAAGTCAAACTAAATTATTATGTCTTATTTGTCATGTCAGGAACTGGTAGTTTCTCACTTTAAAAAGTATCGTTATGAAGCGTTTTTACTGGTATTATTTTATATACGTATTTAGAAAAAGAATACTGTTTATCTTTATCGGTTTTTTTTTATTTAGAAAAGTAACTAAGTATTTCATATCGACAGTTTTGTGAAACCATTTAAGCTATGCAGTTTAACTAATTGTAATATTCTCACCTTCAGCTAGAATACAATGGCCAGGAGTATATTTGTCGACCATGCTGGCAACGGGCAGAAAGAGCTGCGCAACCTAATGAAAATACGCAACCACATGAATGTGCATTACAAATCGAAGAATATTCAAGACTCCCTAATACAGCGACGCGTTGTATGTTTGAAAACTGCAGACGAACGTTACTCCGAAGAATTCCGGATAATCTGAAAGTAACATTTTTAATTCATTTTAACTTTTATATTCCCAATAGCGCAAGAGTTTGCGTTCAACATTTGGAATCCAACAATTGGGATCAAATAATTGACAGCCCTAACTTGCTCCACGATTTCAATGCCACACATTTTTTACATATCATGAGCCTCATGAAAATAGCAGTGCTTCGAGGATCTATATTGGATTTTGATCATATAGATGACATGGACATAAATGAAATATACATTCGATTGGGTGTCAGTCGAGAACAATTTATGAATATTTTGGAACAAACCCCGTCATTGTCGAACGTATCAACTCGGCCGAACACAACATTAGCCTGTTACCTAATGAAGCTGCGAAGTGGTGAAGCAAACGAAAGGCTGGCATCACTTTTCAACATGAGCCGGCGAACCCTTGAAAGACATCTTAAGTTAGCCAGGGATTCCCTTTTTTTGGACTTCGTTCCTCGACATCTGGGTTACGGCCATATTGACAGAAGGGACATAGCTAATCGAAATCTTCAAGTGCCAAATGCTGTTTTTGGAAATCCAAATGCAGAACCCTCAGATAGAAAGGCAATTGTGATAGCAGACGCCACTTATATCTACATTCAAAAGTCCACAAACCATTTATTCCAAAGGCGATCATATAGTCTCCACAAATTCACGAATTTATTGAAACCATTTTTAATAGTATGCTGCGATGGTCATATAATAGATGCGTTTGGGCCATATGCAGCTACAGAGTCGGATGCACAAATCCTAAAAAATATGATCGAAGACGAAGAAGGCAGTATTCATTGGTTTTTTAGACAAGGGGATGTGTTCATCTTAGACCGTGGATTTCGCGACGTAATCGACGATTTACATGCCTGTGGATATGAAGCGCACTTGCCAAAAACAAAAAATCGCGACGAAGATCAATTAACGACAGAGCAAGCTAATAAGTCTAGGTTGGTTACCATATGCCGCTGGGTTATTGAAGTTATAAATGGTTGGTTTAAACGCGACTTCAAGTTATTTCGGCAAGATTTTTTTAATCGTGCCTTGCCCCATATGATGAAGGATTTTAAAATAGCCGCTGCGTTATTGAACGCATGCAGAGAACCATTACGTGATAGTGCCAACCAAATCACCTAGCAGAGTATGTCTTAGGCAACAACTTAAATCGTCGACGGGCTAGCTTTGATAGTATTACTGGTAACCAACCTAACTTAAGTGATTTTCCGTCGCTGACCGAGGACGATTTAATTATTTTTGCACTTGGCACATATCAAGTGAAGTTAGCTCGCAGCTATTATGCGGAGCATGTGCGACAAGGCCTATATAATATAGAAGTGTATAGAGATACCCAATGTACAAGTCTAGTCGAGTACGGCATTACAGCTACAAATGTTTGGCTTCTCCGCTGCCGAATACAATCGCGACATGCGCGGTCTAGAATTTATTATTCTTATATTCTTATAGACAGGCAGAAAAATGGTAGGGAAGCTATAGAAAACTATTATTGCAGTTGCCTTAGCGGTAAACGCACTCTGGGTTGCTGCGCCCACATAATGTGTATAGTTTGGTACTTAGGGTGGGCGAGAAACCAAGAGGAAGACATTCTTTTGCCAGCTGATTTTTTAAATGAAATAATTGTTGATGACGATTAAATTCCAATAATTATTGTAGTTATTAAGTAATATTGTAGTTATTAAGTAATATTGTATTATTGTAATCTGGCATAAATGTTTTTATTTTAATAAATCAACGTATTTAACAAACCTTTAGTTTTATTTAAGCCATCATTATCTTATATTTGTATATTACGTATATAATAACATAGTCATATCATTATAATGTACTTAAAATTCATTATTATATCAATGTGACATCATCACGAGGTGTACAAAATATTGTATTTAAGATACAAACTGTAATCATTCCTTTTAAATGATTTAATTAGTTTTTTTTTTTATATAATCCACCTATGATAACTTTTTATCCAAGGAACTTACAGAAACAGTCTTTTGTAGTCTTATTGTATACATAATTGGCTACTAGAAAATAAATAGTACAGATGTGGCCGCCGATGGGACAGGCTCCATACAATTTTGCCCATTGTTTTAGTTATTTTAATTTTATTGTTTTAGTTATTTTAATTTTATTGTTTTAATTATTTTGAATTTCTTGACTATATTTTCGTATTGACTGTATATTTTTTGTATTGACTGTAATTATGTATTTGAATTTATTGAATTTTGACATTTATTTCCTACTCTAAATATTTTGTACGCCGAATATGGTAAAACATGTTGAACCAGCAATTTTACACATGTTTAAACAAATAAATGCATCTTTATCTTTATCTTTGACATCTAGCGCCTATGAAACTTCTCCGGGCAAAAAAACTATGTTAGCCACCGAATTTGGCAATAGCGATACTGTACAATATTTTTATTATTATTACTCTAAAATCTGAGATACATTTCTTTTGCGCCGGGCCTGTGGCAAATTTGGCGGATCTCCTTTAGAGACATTGTTGACAGAAAACTTTGCTCCTTGCCTGTTATTTCTGATGGCAATGAAAAAAGTTGTGCTGAAGTTTTAGCATTCATTTTAATTGCAGCGGCAGCTGAAGCTTTTCCTGTAAAAAATAACAATATTACTGCAATCCCCTCGCCTCCGTGGTGGGACTCAGAGTGCACAGAATTGATTTAAAAACGTAAAGACGCTGAATACAATTATAATCTTAATATGTCTGATATTAATTTCGAAATCGTTATTAACTTAATAAATGAAACTTATAAAGTTTTTAAGAAGAAAAAATATTAATCTTGGCGTACATTTTGCTCATCAATTTCACCGAATACTCACCCTACGTTTGTCTGGTGCAATATTCGTAGATTTAGGTCCATTTATAACAACCCTTCTCCTATACCCGATTCTTTAGCCAGTGATTTTTTTGATAAATTCGCTCCTCCTTTTGTTCCTGAGGGTATTAACCTTAACCTGTCTCTCGTATCCACTATTCAAGACACCCATTCGACGCTAGATCTTCCATTCATTCTCAGTGAATTAAAGGGTATTATTCATAAAACTAAGGATTCTGCACCAGGCATTGACGGCATCTCGTATTCCTTTTTTGCTAATTTAAATGATGACATCCTCAGATATTATTTTAAGCTTATTTATTCTATTATGAATACAGGAAACAACCCTGTTGAATTGAAACGTCAAACGGTGTTGCCATTCCTTAAACCAAATAAAATTTCATCTGATGTTTCTTCATAGCGTCCCATAGTTTTGTCTTCAATTCTCATGAACTACAAATACAAAATGTTTATTTCAATAACTTAAAAATACGTTTACATTAGGTCTTTAGGGAATTTCCATTTAAGTAAAAAAATAATACTTGTGTTAGGAAGTTACGCTCTTCCACTAGTTACAGCTACAGAAACTAGCGGAACACTTAATTAAAAATCGCTTAGAATGGTATGTTGAAAGTAAGGGTCTTTTGGCAGAATCACAATATGGTTTTAGAAAAAGTAACAGTACAACTGACTGTTTAAGTATTTTCACGTCCGATATTCGGTTATCCTTCTCTAAGAACCAATCCACCGTTGCAGTTTTCCTTGATATTAATGCAGCTTATGATAATGTTGTATAGTTTTACAAAATAAATGAATAGCCTTACATGTTCCATTGAATTTGTCAAATTTCATTATTAATATCCTGAGTGAACGCTCTGTTAACATTTTAATAGATCATGCGGTATGTCGTTTTGTATAGAGAGGTCTCCCTCAGGGTTCCGTGCTGAGTCCCCTTCTATATAATTTACAAATACTTTTGATATGGACTCGTCCTTAACTAACCATGTTAAGGTTCTTCAATATGCCGACGATTTATTATTATATTCTTCAAGCCAATCTGTTAAACAAGCTACCTATGCTATTAATTCTGCTTTATATACTTCGGAGTCCTGGTTACATCTTAACGGTTTGGATTCCACGTCTAAAAGCGCAGCTGTTTTATTCACCCGGAAGAGAAATATTCCCATAGTAAATCTTTTTTATAAGGACATACGTGTTCCAGTTAAAGATAAATACAGATAGCTAGGTTTAATAATCGATTGTTAATTAAGCAGTGTTCCTCATTGTGATTATATTGTTAACAAACTTGAAAATCATCATGCATTAACATGCTTAGATGCCTCTGGTGTTTGGTGGGGTGAGCATTCCTTTTCTTTGAAACTCGTTTACAACGCAATTATCAGAAGCACTCTGGATTATGAATTGTTCGTTTTAGAACCTGCAAAGGTTATGGCTTTTAAAAAATTGAATCGCATCCAGTCTAAGGCATTACGCATTATTTCGGGTGCCAAGAAATCTAGTCCCATTAATGAACTGCAAGTTGAATGCAGGGAAGCTCCTTTATATCTTAGAAGACAATTCCTATCTGACTAATATTTGTTCCGGATTCTTCAGATCTCAACTCATCCTCTCATTCCTGAACTGGACTCTTCAGCGTTGCAGATTGAATCTTTAAATTACTGTGGACATACAGACTAAATCCTATATCAAAAATTAACTTATTTAAGAAATACTCTTTTCAATATAAGAAAATTATAAGACTAACACAAAAAGCTCAAAATGATTACTTTATTTTAAACCTCGCAGAATAAGTTGAAAGCAGAAAAGCAGAATAAGTAGTCAATAGACCTAAAAATAACTCTCCTAAAGAACAAATAATGACCTGAAAAAAATTCATGAAAAAATTAAATGTGACCTGACCTTATCAAAACCTACAGACATTGCAAATGTATTTAATAATTATTTTATAGATTAAATTGAGAGTAATATAAAAACTGACATGGAATTCGACTATAAATTAGACAATTTGACAAGACAATCCATGTTTATACAGCCTGTTCTAACAACCGACATTGTTTCGGCTATAAGATCACTTAAAAATACAAGTACTGTAGGATTTGACGGTATGTCAACAAAGGTAATAAAATTTGTAAATGAACTTATAGCACCCGTATTAGCGCACATTATGAACCTTGGCATTGTTGACGGAGTTTATCCTGAAGATTTGAAGAAAGTTATTATTAAACCACTTCATAAAAAAGATACCAAAACCGATATGAAGAACTATAGGCCAGTAGATTTTTTTTTCGAAAGGGGAATGCCCATCTCCCATACAAAAAAATGCCTGAAATAGACAAGAATGAAATCTACGCCAAATTATCCTTCAAATCGAACGAAACTCAATGACAATTTCAATAATTATCTAAAACTAGGGAGTACATTGTTTAGAATATTTTTGCTAAAAGATAGGTTATGTCTCAAGGTTACTAAAGGATTGAAAAAATAATTCAACACAAATCATTTTATTACTTTATTCATCATTATACACTATTAATAAATCATCGAGGAACTGTGCAGGAGGACGGATGTTGGATTGGTACCGCGCCCAAGCTAAGTACCATATAATTGACATAATGTGGGCACAGGTACCAACAGTCCGACGTCCCACTAGGCAATTACAGTAACGATTTTGTATAGCATCCCTACCAGTTAAAGAATTATTAATTATCATATACACAAAATATACTTTGGTTGAAATGTGTCTGCTATGTATTTTCCCTCTCAATAAGTAACAATTATCTGGAAGAGCTAATTCCTCAATCAATAAATTATCCATCTCCGTGCAAACCTCAATACTATACATGCCATTAGCTCGCGTATGCTCACCATAGTAGGATCGAGCCTGCTTTATTTGATAAGTGCCACATGCAATCAAAACCATTTCGCTGTAAGTCAGTTGTGGAAAATCAGCAACATTACTATTATTCACATTAATACTTTGGAATTGCGCTCTGCGTCGATTTAAATTATTATTTATTACATAATCAGCTAGCCTGTTTTCCATAAACATATTAGTATTTATTGTTTGGAGAATATCAGCAGCATCTGGCCTGTCAACTATTCTTGAATGAAATTTATTAACTAATGCTGCCGCTATAGAGAAATCAACCATTAAATGTTTGGATGCTCGGTTAAAAAAATCTTGGCGAAATATTTTAAAATGCTGCTTGAAAATTCCATTTACGACTTCTACAACCCAGCGACAAATGGTTACTTTCCTGCTTTTGTTGGCTTCTAAAGTTGATAATTGGAATTCATTTTCTTGTAATGTTGATGGCATGTGGACACTATAATTACATGACTCCAAAAGTGGAACAGCGTCTCTGAACCCTCTATCCAATATAAACACATCCCCATCTTGAAAATATTGCCTTAGTCTATTATTCGGATCATTAAATTCATTGAACATTATAGTAGCATCGGAAGTTGTTGCGGGATAAGGGCCTAACACTTCAAGAATATATCCATCGGAGCAAACAAGCATAAATGGCTTTACGAGGTTTCTATATTTGTGTAGCGAATATGTTT
The DNA here is from genome assembly GCA_916610205.1 of Griposia aprilina. Classification (NCBI taxonomy): domain Eukaryota; kingdom Metazoa; phylum Arthropoda; class Insecta; order Lepidoptera; family Noctuidae; genus Griposia; species Griposia aprilina. The sequence continues at coordinate 3,045,459 of OU744285.1, read as the reverse complement.
CTTTTTGATAAAGATAATTAGAGCTCTTTTGTACATAGATATATGTTCCATCCACGATGACTACAGGTTTTCTTTGACCATCAACTTCACCAAACAGTCCATTGGGAATTATTAAATTCCTGGTTGCAATTTCTTCTCTGGTCATATGTCCAATTCCTAGGTTTCTGGGTACAAAATCTTGGTTTAATTTGACTCTTGCTTCAGCCATAAGTCGTTCTAGAGTACTTCTGGGTATTTGAAGTAGAGACGATATTCTTTCATCGGAGTCCCCAGTTCTTAGTTTCATTAGGTAGGCCGCAAGGGCAGTAGAGCCTCTATGCATTTGTGCCAGACGGGGAACCTCGCTCATTAAACTAGTAAATTGACTTTTACTCATTCCAAGAAAGTACCACAACATATATTCCTCCATCGAGTTGATATTTTCGAAATCCAATGATCGGCTCTCATAATTCACAAACGACGCAACATCTTCTATGTGATTCACATTGAATACATGGATTACATCTTCCCATGCCGGAATTTCATGCCATAAGTCACTGTTTAAATGATAATTACATATTTTGGAATTCCGTGGGACATAATACTTATAGTCCTTAAATAACCATACCCTGAGTGAAAGTGGTACCACATGTCGATCTGTCATATTGCAACCCGGATAGAAACAATGACTTTGAGTATCAACTGCTCTTCCATAATTAGGTAACTGTAGGCCTGTCACCATTTGAGATTCTTCACTATGAGAAACTTCAAGTTGAGATGCATTTACACTGTCTGTGGATACTTGACTTAGACTTTGCAAAGAAGGAACAGAAGGTGACGCAGCTCGGTTGCATTGTTGCCAACATGGATGACAGATCAAATCTGTAGAACGTAACTGTAACAAAAACCAAAATCAGGTTAGTTTTACTGATGACTTAAATATTGAATATGATGCACATTCAACTAAACATTATTATTGAAGCAGATTTCTCACCTGTCGTGGTTGAATTCGGTGAGCTACTACATTCATTATGTGCCTTTCACGCTCAGTATTACTTCCCATTGTATGTGATCGTTGTCGTAGAACTGACTGTCCACAGCAAACACACACATGACGGTGACCAACTTGTCTATCTGGGCGACTAGGCCCTGGTGTTTCCGTTATACTTTGGATAGATAATCGGAGACATGCATCACAAATAACACTGTGTTGATCAATCTGTAAGAGAAAGAAAAAAACAATTATTTAAATTATTTTTCAGTGGTTTTTATGAGTTCAACATACCTAAAGCTACTTGTGTAATAATTGTGTTTTACGTATAATGTAAACAAAACCAGCAAAACATAATACTTACAAGTTGCGGTGTTATCCATTGCTGTATTAAACAACGTACTTCATCATTTTGCATTGACAAAGGATTACGTCTCATTCGTGTTATATCGAGATAACAATTAATGCAATGAACAGAATCCATTTTTGTAAAGAAATGGGGGACAAGTCCAAAACACAAGCAGAGTCGTCGTATATAGCAGGTTCAAAGTCCGTGTTCAAAAAGCCAAGTCGTCGTGTTAAGCGGGTCCAATTTCAGTCCGGGTTCAAAAATAGGTATCATGTACAGATAGAACATCAAAATCCTTAAAATATGGCCAAAGTCGTCGTAAAATATCATAAATATAAAACACAGTATCGTAATAACTCAACGTAACACAAACAAAACAATGAAATATAATGATGAAAAAATTAAACGTCATATCATTGTCACAAGGTTTTGTCAAACGGTAAAGGCAAAGGACACATCTCGTACTGCCTAGGTTATTTTCTTTTTTGTAGTTTTAAAAAATAATTTGATTTTATGTATTTTGATTGGCATACTTAGATTGTGAGATTTATAAAATATGTTATTATAATTAATTATGAAGCTACTTTACGGTTTGCTGATTGATTGTTGATGGATGGTCTAACAAAGACCACAGACTAAATAGTGGTAATGTCTAGTGATGCAACGGAACTGGCATAACGGAAGCAGAAACGGAAACAGATGTCAAAACTAAATCTTAACGGAAGCGGAAACGGAAGCGGAAGCGGAAACGGAAGCGTTAACACTATGAAAAAAAAAGCACAATTGTACATTTAAAACTTTTTTTATTAAATTTGTATTTTAGTAGTCAAAATTAAACAGCGGCAAGTTATATTTAATAAAGAGTAACTTGGCCGCTTTTTCACCTTTCAGCCTATTTCGATGTTCTTCATATATTAAACCAGCTCCGCTAAATAATTGCTCGCTGGCTACACTGGTGGGGGGAGCTGATAAGTATTGGCGAACTATTGGCAAAATATGGGGGTATTTGTGCGCATTTCCATTCCACCACATAAGGGGATCCTCATGAAGAGGTAGTCTTTTTTCTTTCTTGTACTCCCGAAGGTGTGACTGTATCTTTAAAAGTAAATTGTCACCATCGTCAGCTGTAGAAGAGTCCTCCTCCTGGTCTTCATTTACACTTAACATCGATTCCAATATTTGCAATGATGCTGATGATTTGGAAGTAGAAGGCTGCACTTCAATGTCTTCAATTGCAATTTGAGTTCGGCTTCTTTTGGGGGAAGGTTCGCAGTCATCATCTTGGATGAAATTGGATTGTCTGGTTCTAATAGTGTTAATCGTCATATTAAGTAATTTAGATTCAACCTGCTCTGCAATGACGCTGGTGAAAAAATGCGATTTGTATCGCGGATCCAAATACGTCGCAATAGTGTATTTGTCGTCTTCGACCAGGTTTCCAAATCTTACACTTGAATTCAATTCATCGCATAATTTTGTTATAAAATTTATGAATTGTTCTGAAGTATTAGGTTTCGTCTCTTCTTGTTGTAATGTGATCTTAAGAACTTGAATTAATGGTATGACTGATGAAATACTGATTTGAGAACTACTTAGATTTCTTGTTATTTCTTCAAATGGCTGCATCAATTGCACAAATTTTTGAATATTCATCCAGTCTTCGGGGGATATCATCGCGATTGGATTTGCGCTTAGGTACAAGACAAGCGAATCTTTGAGTTTTGAAAACCTTTCCATCATGTAGAATGTGCTGTTCCATCTGAAATTAAATCAAATCAAATCAATTTTACTTGCTAGAAATATGATCAATAAATAGATGGTCACAGAAAATAAAATTTTAGATATTTCACCTAATGATGGCTTGCAAAAATTTATACAAAATTAAATGTCAAAATATTAGTTCTTTTCAAAATATAAATTTAAATTCAATTACCTAATCTTAAAAATATATTTATTTATAAGTACTTAGTACAATCAAAAAACTCCTATAACTCATAAAAACATTTGCTTATTAGTAATTTAATAGGTATTTATATTTACCTTGTAGGACAATCCTGAATGACAGAAAGAGGAGACTGATTAAGGCGTTCCTTTTGAATTTTTGTAAGCTCTGCCTGTGCGACCAAGGAATGATTGAAATGGGTGACAATTTTTTTCAATTTAGCAATAAGTTGTAGGAGCCACTCTTGAGATTCAACACCTGCTCGTATGCACAGCTGAATTTGGTGTATTGCGCAACTGATATCCTCAAAGTCTGACAACTGCATTGCTCTAACCATGTTGGATCCACGATCACGAACCATGCAGTGAACTTTTTGGCGATCAATGCCCCATTCTTCAAGAATCGTTTGAAACTTTGTTGATATTATGAGTAGTGTATAATTGGGGGTTCTGGATCACTTGCTCTCGCTTCGCTCGAACGCGTGATCCAGAACTCCCCAATCATACATTACTATCGTGATCTGCTATATACTTCATAATATTGATTGAATATTGTGTTTCATTCACAGTGGAGCGCTTGATACAGGATCTCCAATTGTTTTTACCGGTCCGAGCGGTTGTCGTGCGTATTCATAAACTGGCATGGTATCGAACTGTTATAGCGAAGCAAAATTATCGCGTGAACTTAAAAATAATAAACAACGATATCATGTTCGATCGCCGCGCTGCGCTGCATTGAAACGATGTGGTGCATATTTTTTTGTATTGATGGATACAAAAACCATATTGAGAGGTCAGCTATTACTGGAAATTATAACTTAATGTGTAGCCGTGTGTAAAAGTAACTGTATTATGGAGATAGAGTAATTGATTATAATATAAAAGAACGTAAAAAAAAAAACATAAAAACCAAAACCAAACCGGAACAAATACTCATTTGTTCCGTGCGGGAATCGAACCCGCAACACTTTGGCACATTAATTGAAACATCTATTTTAAACCTACTATTTACATTGTGATGTAGCGAGTCGAGCTCTTAACGAATGCGCCAAACGTGTCGTCAGTGATGAGATAAAATATGTATTCATTATTAAAGTACACAGGTACATTCATGATATCGACTTGTTTCGACTTGATTCTGCTGCCAAGCACATAGTTGTAATATTATGAAGGAAATTAAACCTTATAGACATGAATTTATATACCTTATATAAGAGAATCTGTTTTGTATCTAGATCGTAGAGAGCCTTTGACTGCGACACAGTAAATACAAGTTTTTTGTTTTTGGTTGTTTTCATTGTCCTGAGATTCAATCACAATGTCGGTAAGTAATAGTTTTAACATATTAAATTATTATTATTGTTTTTTATTAATTATTATAATGCAGGCATTGTATGTAATCATATTTATAACACAATTAATTTCTGTTTTCAGGACAACGAGGATCTTTTTAATTTTATCCCAAACAAGCAGCTCAAAGAATCTGTTACATCACGACTCAATTTGAAGAGAAAAAATGACGCGGCAGGTCCTCCACAGAAACGTGAACGACAGCAAAACTACTCGTACATCAAAACCAGGGCGCCAAATACATCTTCAAGGACATGCATGATCAAAATTGAGATATACGAGAGTGATAATTTACCAGAAAAATCTTGCGAGTGCAGTGCAAATAAGTGTGTGCAATTTATAACTGAAAATGTTGTCACAAGTGATATATACTTAGATTTAGAAAACATTATTAGTAAAATTCGTGAGAATATGTAATTGAAATTATTTTATAATTTTTTTAAGTATAGAGAGAGATATTTAATGTAATCATTATGTTAGTATCAACGTTTTTTTTTTTTTTTAATAATTAGCAAAATAAAATAGCATTTAATAATATATTTAAATAGTACAACTAATATTGTTGATTGTATCGCATAAAAACAAAAAAAAGAAGAAAAACAAAAAAAAAATACTTTTTATTTCATACACATTGATGTTAGATTAGGTAAGGAATCTGTTATTTCTAAGAAGATTAATTAGGTACTCTTTTAATGAATATATTTAAAAATTAAAATTCTGTTTGTTTTCATTTTCCAATATTAATTTTCATTTCTATAAAAAAAAAAATACAATTCGTAATAAGGTATTACAGAATTAGGTCGGGTGAATAATGAATGTTGGGAAATGAAACAAACAGAATATTAATTTTAAAACATATCCATTAAAAGAGTAATTAATCTTTTATGAAATATCAGGTTCCTTACTAAATAGTAACGAAAAAAGTGCTTATTATAATTATACACGCTGATGTTAGATTAGGTAAGGAATCTGTTATTTCTTAGAAGATTAATTACCCCTTTCATGAATATATTTAAAAATTAAAATTCTGTTTGTTTCATTTCCCAACATTCAATCACCCGGCCTAATTCTGTAATATCTTATTACGAGTTCTATAAAAAAATCATTTAGGAATCCATTGCCACCTCTTTCCATTTACATTAAAATGAGCAGGATAGCTATAGCTAACATAGCCTGTACGACTTGAGAGTTTAAAGAATAAGGCGACATTTCTGTATACATGACAAATAACTACCAGAGATCTCATTTTATTGGTTTCTTATAGGTTTGTATGTATTCCGCCAGAGTTAATTGGCACCTCATTCCTTTTACGATTGTCGTCTCCAGTCGCCTCCAAAAACTCTAATAAGGATAAAGTGCTGTGAAAACACTTTCCATAACTAGAGTATTCGGAAGCATTCACATTGCGACTTCAGTACGAGAAATGAATAAAATAAAATCTACTCTAAGTTCTCAGGTGATAGAGATGAAATTCTATTATCAAATATTATTTTAATTAACTTTTCGAAGTAATTATTGTTAGATACTAACATATGACTAAGGCTTTAGGATTTAGGTCTATAAAAATCATGTGAGAGAATTTCTTTACATTTTGTCATTGTTGTGCTGAAGCGCATTTCATTGAACAGTGAGTTTAAATTTGTTTGTGGTTGTTCACAAGTGTTGCAGAAACAAAGTATGTGAGTATTATATTTTATTTAATAAATATTTTTTCTTCGATCCTAGGACTGTAATAGTTAATTGTTTTACCACTGCAATTATTCAATTAAGTTTAGATCATATAATAGTTATTTCAAAACTATTGTACTTGTACTGCATTTGTAGTTTCATATTAATATTAATATTTTTACAAACGTTTATCTAATAATAATTCTTGCTTCGGTGCTCTATCGTGCAATAAAAATAAGGCCTGGGTTCGATTCTTAGGTCATTTAAAGTTTTTTTTTTCCTGATAAGTACTGTAAATATATTATTCCCTATTCGATGAGATTTCAAAACGCTCCTGTAAAAAGTAAGGGGGAGGGACTAACAGCACACCTCTGCCTAACCCTTTGATGAATACGGGTGCTGTTGTTTCATGTTGCTAATGTTAGTAACAAAAATATTTATTGCATTTTAATAATGTTTTCAGGGCTCAGTCAATGAATAATCCTTTTTGGGTTGAAGAAGAGGACTCCACACCTTCAACGTCTGGACCAACAAAAGAAAAAACAAGCGGCAAATCAAAAAAAACAGCTGTCAAGAGAGATAAGAAAGTGTCTCAGAAGAAGAAGTCTTTGCTTTCTAAAAATCCTTTCGCTTCAGAACCAGAGTCTGATAGCGACGGGCCCGCAGTTGTTACAACACCAGCTCCAAAAAGAAAACGGAATACCATCGCTTCAGACTCTGAGGTAAGATTTTTTTTTCAAACATGTTTAATTCCCATTTCATTTAAAAGCATTCCAGTGTTTTACAGCGTGTGATTTTCTCCATCAAAATTATACTTATTTGTGGACACAAGTGTTTAAATAGACCTTTTCTAATAGATAATAAATAGATTATAGTTATGGTAACGGTAGATTCAAGAACGTGGAAGTCTGGAGTTTATCTATTATATTTTTTTTACTTATCTATTTTTTTTCTTATCTATTTTTTTATTACTCGCCCTCACGCATTATTATTTTTAATTAAAACTAGTCATCTTATGTATTTCAGGATGAATCGTCTCGACCGCTGATCCGTGCTGCCACTCTGAAGAGCTGCTTCACTCAGCGAGTGGCTGATGGTTATACCTTCCAATCAAACCCGGGCAGGGTTGGAAAGTATTATTTTGAATTAAGAGTTTATAACACGGGTGAAGTGGAAAAACTTACCCCAAATGAACGTTGGAAACAGTCTCTTGTAGCATTAAAATTATCAACCGATAAAGATAGTGTCGTGTGGAAGGCTTTAACACACCTTGTGAATACTGGAAAGGCTGAATTTAAAGAAATTCAGCCTGTTCTATACAGTAAACATTCTTAAATTAAATTTAATTTTTATTCAGTTTTTTAATAACTCTTCTACATTATGTGCTCTTTATGGAGCAGTTTTTGTAATTAATAATATAAATCTGTTTAATCTTTTTTTAATGTAAACTATTTTATCTAATTTTTTTTTTTACAAACTGATATAATATAGTTGATACAGTCTTTATAAAGAAATGTGAGAATATTTATTTGATTTATAATAATTATTTTACATGTACTTTTTCAGAGTTTCGATGTAAAATCGAAATTGAAACTTGAGAAATTAAAAACCCCGAAATAAGAAATTCTGAAATTAAGAACTGAGAAATTAAGAACTGAGAAATTAAAAACTGAGAAATTAAGAACTGAGAAATTATGAACTGAGAAATTAAAAACTTAGAAATTTTACATAATTATGAGAATTTACCAACTTTTAAATAAAAATTGGATGACTCAGATAAAAAAAACATTTACTAAAAATAGTTTTTTATAAAATTTAAAATAAGTGTAATGAACATGTTTTTTTGTAAAGACTGTAATATTTATGTTTCAAAATTATCAGCACACAGTAGAACAAATATTCATAAATCTAATCGATTGCTGTGCTCCGAATTCGAAAATATTCAAATTATTGCTACTGCTTTTAGAAATAGAATCATAAGTTACAAAGTGAATCCACTTAAATCTAGTGAAGTAACAATAACTCCAGAAACGTTTTTAAATCAAATTTCAAAGTCTGTATGTGATATTATCAATCTTATGATTCAAAAACATAAAGCAATTAAAGTCAATTTTGAATTATTTGTGTCATACATTTTGCCAAAAAATAATGAAAGCTCTATGAAATCTTTCAACACGAAATATGAGATAGCAGTTCCGAATACAAATGTTTATAATATGTATTTTAAATGCTCTGAAAAATTAATATCTAAATGTTTAGAGTTTGAACTTGCCGAATCTGGCTGGGCTATTAATTCTATAAACCATTTGGAAATAAACATAAACAAGTACAATCCTTTAAGAGCTGGAACATACTTAGAATTGCCTACGGTTATAAAAAACACAAAGTCATGTTTGAATATACGCAACAATGACAATCATTGCTTTTTGTGGTGTATTATTGCCCACATGTTTCCAAAAAGATTGAACGCTAATAGAACGCAATCGTACCCACACTATACGTTGCTTTTAAAAATAAATGATATGTCTTTTCCACCAAGTTTCGATGATATTAAAATATTTGAGAAAAATAATCCTTGTATAAGTGTGAATGTTTATGGTCTTGAAGCTAATAATCATGTAACGGGTCCTCTATATTTGACTCGTGAACGAAAGCTTACACATGTCAATTTGTTGTACATAACTAAAGATGATAAAGCCCATTTTTGTTTAATAAAAAACTTTAGTCGCCTAGTGCACCAACAATTAACCAAACATAAAGCTAAAGTATTTTTATGTGATGAGTGTTTTTTGTATTATGGCAATGAAGATAAATTATTAAATCATAATTGTAGTAGAATAAAAACAGTTTTGCCCAATGAACATAGCAAATTACAATTTTCAAACTTTGAGAGAACCCAAAGAATTCCAATTGTAATATATGGAGATTTTGAAAGTTTGCTTTGCAAATACTCAGACAAAAATAAATCGCTTTTTACCGAATCTGTACAGTCACATGAAGCATCATCGTATGCTTATTATATTTGTTGCAAATCTAAACCTGAATTAAATGATTTGGTTAGTTATAGAGGTCCAAACTGTGCACAAAAATTTGTTGAAACCATTACAAATGATATAGAAAGGCTGTATAAAATTTTACAAAATAAACAGCCAATGTTACCTCTCACTTCCGATGAGTTAAAATCATTCAAAACAGCTCAATTATGCTACATTTGTAAAACCAAGTTTGCACAAAATGATAAAAAAGTTAAAGATCATGATCATTTCACAGGTAAATATAGAGGTCCTGCACACAATGCTTGTAATTTAAATTTGAAACAATGTCAGTACATACCTATAATTTTTCACAATCTATCTGGATATGATTGTCATTTATTTATAAAAGAGCTGTCAGATATAATTGGAAAAATTACTTTAATTCCTAAATCAAAAGAAAAGTACATATCGTTTACAAAATTCATACCTATTGATAATAAAAATATAGTTCAGTTGAAATTTATTGATTCGTTTAACTTTTTAAGTACTAGTTTAGATAAATTGATAAAAACGTTACACTCGGATGATTTTCAACACATGCGCTTGTTTTTCAATCATGATCGTTTATTTAATTTAGCGTGTAGAAAAGGTGTATATTGTTATGATTATGTAGACAAATGGGAAAAATATGATGAAACCCAATTGCCAGAACAATCAAAATTTTTCAGTAAACTAACGGGAGAAAATATTTCAACTGAAGATTATCAGCATGCTTTAAAAGTATGGCAAACTTTTAAAATAAAAAATTTGGGAGAGTATACAGACCTTTATTTAAAATGTGATGTGCTGTTATTATGCGATATTTTTGAAAAGTTTCGAGAAATGAGTTTACTTTATTATAATTTAGACCCATGCTATTATGTTTCATCGCCATCGTTAAGTTGGGATGCTATGCTATTGTACACTAAAGTAGAGCTTGATTTAATATCTGATGTAGAAATGTACCAAATGTTAGAAAATGGAATTCGAGGAGGTCTTGCCCAATGCTCATTAAGATATGCCAAAGCTAATAACAAATATCAATCATCGTATAATAAGGACAAAGCAAGCACATATCTTATTTATTTTGACTGTGTGAATTTATACGGCTTTGCAATGATGCAGAAACTTCCAATGCGTAACTTCCGATTTCTTAATGATAATGAAATAAATAAGTTTAATATAAATGATGTTAACAAAAACGGTAATGAAGGATACATTTTAGAGGTAGATTTATATTACCCCCCTAACATTCATAATGCTCATTCGGATTTACCATTTGCTGCCGAAAAATATTCACCTATGCAAAGCAAGTGTAAAAAATTAATTGCAAATTTATACAGTAAACATCGTTTTGTTATCCATTATACACATTTACAAGAGTGCTTGGAAAATGGTTTAATATTGTTAAAAATATATAGAATATTATCATTCTACCAAGATAACTTTTTAAAACCATATATTTTATTAAATACTTCTCTCAGGCAAAAAGCTAAATCGGATTTTGAAAAAGATTTTTTTAAGAAACAAAACAATTCAATTTTTGGAAAAACAATTGAAAACAAACGGAAACAAGTTGATGTTAGGCTTGTAAAATTATGGAAAGATAAGTTAAATACAACCAACAAATTGTTTGGCGCTGAAAGGTATATTAGCGCACCGCATTTTAAAGACTTGTCAATTTTATCCGAAAATTTAGTAGCTATTCAATTAAATAAGACAAAAGTTATATTAGATCGTCCTATTTATATTGGATTTTCTATTCTTGAAATTTCTAAAACACATTTATATAATTTTCATTATTCTGTAATTAAAAAAATGTATGGAAATAATGTAATTTTATGTTATACTGATACTGACAGTTTACTTTATTTTGTAAAAACTGATAATTTTTATGAGGATATGAAAAACAATATTCGTTATTTTGACACAAGCAATTTTGAGGATAACAATATATATGGGTTACCAAAAGCCAACATGAAAATTCCAGGCTATTTCAAAGACGAATTGGGTGGAGAGATTATTTCAGAATTTGTAGGTTTACGAGCTAAGTTGTATTGTGTACGCACTGAAAATAAAACTATAAAGAAAGCAAAGGGGGTAACTAAGCCGATAAAGAAAAAATTGGATATTGAAAAATATAAAAGGGTATTAATGTTTAATGATAACCTGCGAGATGATATGTATGTTATAAGATCAAAAAATCATCAAGTTTTTACACAAAAATTAAATAAACTCATACTTAATAGTGATGACGATAAAAGGCAGAGAACTGAAGGTTGTTTCAACACTTTGCCTTGGGGGCATTATAGTTCAATACTTTAATACTTGTAGGATTACTGTATTCGTTCTACTGTGCTAAAACTATAGTTTAAGTTAAAAAAGCTAATTACAAATGATTTAAATGTGTAATAAGTATGTAATCGAATAAAAAAATGTAATAAATGAATGTAACTATAATCAATAAATGTATTATCGATATTTATTTTCTTTTCTTTTCCTTTTCCGAAAGATTTTCCCTCTTATAAACACTGTGTATAGATTATGTCATGATTAATGTTAATATATTTTTTATGTCTATAAGCTTGTCATAACTAAGCAGTGTTTATTATTAAGAGGTATCGTACAGGATCAAATTAAATTAGCTGGAGAAACTCCTCAGATGGGATGGGTATTGATACCTAAACATGATAAAACAAAAGAAAACAGATTTCTCAACTCATACTTCAAGTATCAGCACAACCAGCGGTCGTGGACCCCAAATAAAAATAATAAAAATCTTCTTTTTTTTTGTTGCGTTTAGATATCGATACCCATCACGTCTGTGGAGTTTCACTAGCTAATTTAATTTGACCCTGTATACTAACTTATTAGGTGAATAATAAAAAAAACATTATGTAGAATCAATTTTAATTTTATTGTTTCGCCTTCAATTAAATAAACTCTACCAATAATAATAACTAATAAACAATAACTTATAAACTTCATTTAAGATCTGCATGTGGCTGAACTTAATTTTTTAACTATTTTGCCGACGAGATATTCTGCTTCATCCATAATTTCATCGTAATTGTCCTTGACTAAATACTGAACATTCACACAAGCACAATCACTATCACTGCGATCAACACGATTTATTAAATTATTGTCATTTAAATCACAAATAGATATTTTTATTAAATGGTGTGCTTTTCCTGGCTCCTTGCGAATTACGTAAGATGTAGACGGTGTATCCAATAGTTTGGGCAGGGTCATTTTAGAAGTTAATTTCGACTTCTTGTTTTTTCTTTTTATTGGTCTTTCTTGAGTATCCTTGACTTTATCCTGCTGATTTTCCTGGAACTCAGTTTGTTCAACATTGTCCCCAGCAAATTCTTGAGTAAAATAGAATGACTTAATAACATCATCGACAATATCAAGGCCTTCCATTTTCTGAAAAATAAAAAAAAAATGATAAAATTAATTTCCATTTTCTTTTATATTAAATTAACATTATTTTTATTATTAGACTTGACAAATTTATTAGTTACTTACAATCTTAAATAGATGAATTGACGATTAAAGATAATTAATAATAATTTAAAAAAAACTCGTCCACTACGAACACTGTGACGGACACTGTTGCCGTGTAACTCAGTCGAGGACACGACTCTTAATAACGACCCAGGTCCAAACCCGTTGCTAGAATACTGTGCTCGCAAGTCACATATTCATATATAAAGGATAGTAAGTAATGAAAATAAATAATAGGCAAGATGAAGTTGATCAAACAACCCATATCCTTGAACGTGAATAATATCAATTTCAATGACTCACCTCGTCAGATTAGACATAGTGCTTTATTGCCTAATACAATTCGCTGCATAATATGTGGACCCTCGAACTGTGGTAAAACAAACGTTATGATCAGTTTACTGCTGCATGAAAATGGGCTTAAATTTAAAAATCTTTATCTTTACTCGAAAACTACTTTCCAGCCAAAATATCGCTTTTTAAGTGAAGTATTAAGAAGAGTACCTCAGATACAGTTCAATGAGTTCAATGACGACAAAGATGTTATAGCTCCGAATGAAGCTTTAACAAATTCTGTATTTATTTTTGATGATGTTGTGTGTGAAAAGCAAATAAACATTCGTAATTATTTCTCTATGGGAAGACATAAGCAAATTGACTGCTTTTATTTATCACAAACCTACTCAAAAATTCCGAAACAGTTGCTACGTGATAATGCTAATTTTCTTATAATATTTAAACAAGATGATGTGAACTTAAAGCATATCTATGAAGAACATGTAAATTCTGATCTGCTGTGGAATCAGTTTAAAGAAGTTTGTAAAACTGTTTGGAGTAACCCTTATAATTTTCTACTTATTAATAAAGAGTCGGCATTAAATAATGGGAGGTACAGACAGAATTTTGATATTTTTTTAAACTTTGAATGAAGGTACATACTTATAAATGAATTACATACATAAATACTGTTAGTATTATTCCTTGTTTAGTTGAATACAGTTGTTATTTATTGTAAGATGGACAAAAATATTAAAATGGAATTAGTGAAGTCTGTCGACTCCATAAAGAATAAAATAAAACAAATGAAAAATCAGGAACATACAATGAACTTGTCACTTGATAAAATGCTAAAACCTGTCACAAATCCTCTAAAAACTCTTGTTGAATCTAATAGATGTGCAGAAAAAACAAAAATAAATGAAAATCCAACCTTAAATAATTCTGAAGGAATCGAATTCGATGAAAAGAATACTAGCTCATCTACAAAGCTCAATGACTGTTACGATCCAAAACTAAATTCTACCCAATTCGTCAAACAAAATGCTAAAAAGGAATCGATAGATAATTTAGAAATGTCATTAGAGGATGATGATATCTTTGGTATTTATGACGGTGTTAGTATACCGTTTGGAATTAGAAGTGAAAATAAAACTCTATTGATGGGTAATTCAGCAGTATCATTTTCTAAAATTGATAGTTTGAATAACGATACAATCATTTTAATTAAAATCGGTGACAAAGCTTACAATTTAACAGTTGGTCTAAAAGAACTTTTACTCCGAAGAAAACCTGATTTTAAGTTAATATCGAGCGAAGATAAACTTGTCTATAAGGATATGTTACACTATACAAATGCACATAAAAGAGATTTTAATCCTAAAGGTCAAATAAGAGGTGACAAAGGTACAAAATATTGTAAAATAATAAAACCTCTATTTTCCGAATTGTCAAACGATGTTATACATGCTCACACTAAACTTGGAGGAAAATTACCAACGTTAAAAAAATACAAAAACAACACTGACTTGGTATATTGGGATGATCCTAACGAATTAGTCGAGAGATTGAAACTAATAGTAGCTTCAAGAGATGCTGGCAATACAAACCATGATAATGAAATTTTATCGATAATTGAAGAATTAAAAGAAGCTGACATAATTAAAGAATAAATAGTCGTAATAATATGCTTTACATTCAGTATTATTCATGGATTCAAGACAAATGTACTGAATTCTGAACATGAGCAAAGCCGATGTGGTAAACGAAATTCATAAAAATGCAAGGGTAAACTTTCCCCGAAGACATGTTATTATGAAAGATATAGACGACCTGTGGCAAGCAGATTTAATTGATATGCAATCAATTTCAAAAGAAAATAAAAATTACAGATTTATTCTTACCGTTATCGATACATTTTCGAAATATGCTTGGGCCTTTCCTCTGAAAAGTAAAACCAAAGATGATGTATGTAACTCATTCAAAGTTTTGTTGGCTACAGGGCGTGTTTCAAAAAACCTCCAAACAGATAATGGAACAGAATTTTATAATAATAAATTTCAAAAGCTTATGAAATCTAATCATATTAACCACTATTCAACCTTTTCAACAAAAAAGGCTTCAATAGTTGAAAGATTTATCAGAACTTTGAAATCTAAACTGTATAAGGAATTCAGTTTAAAAGGCAGCTATAATTGGGTAGATAGTACACTTAATGATGTTATATATAAATACAATCACACATGCCATCGGACAATTCATGAAATTCCTGCTAATGTGGATAACATGAATAAAAAACGTATATTAGAAAGGTATTTAAGGTCGGTAAAAAATGAAAGAATAAAAAGCAAGTATAAAGTGGGTGATTATGTACGTATCAGTAAATACAAAGGAACATTTGAAAAAGGATATACCCCCAACTGGTCGACAGAAATATTTAAAATTCGAAAAATACAAAATACAACTCCTATTACCTACTTAATTGAAGATACAATCAGAGGTCAACCTATTTTAGGGGCATTTTACTTACAAGAGCTTCAAAAGACAAAATATCCTAATGTATATCTAGTCGAGAAAGTTCTTAGAAGAAAAGGAAACAGGGTTTTAGTAAAATGGTTAGGTTTATCTTCTGCTGAAAACAGTTGGATTGATAAATCGAATGTAGTAATATAAATAAAAATAACTTTACTAACCGTATAAGTATTTATTAAAGTGTTCAATCCAGATTCATTAGTCTTATGATGTGTATTGGAGAGAGTAGTCTTCTCAATTGGCTTATAAACAATTTACCATTTGAATTACACTTACCAGGATACAATTATTGTGGTCCTGGTACAAAATTAATTAAAAGGCTTACACGCGGAGACGAAGGTATTAATAAATTAGACGAACATTGCAAAGAACACGACATTGCCTATCTCAAATCATCAAACTTAAAGAATCGTCACAGAGCTGATTTAATTTTGTTGAAAATGGCAAAAGAGCGAGCAGTTGCCTCGGATGCAAGTGTAAGCGAGAAAATCGCAGCACGCTTAGTAAGCAAGACAATGTCTACAAAAATTAAAACTGGTTCCGGCCTAAAAAAAAATAGAAAAAAGTGCTTTCAAAAACTTACACCTGGAAAAGGGTTAAAAAACAAATTTAAAAATGTTATCACTAAAACGAAAAGACACATGAAAAAACTAAAACCAAAATGCAAAAAAGTGGCAATAGAATTAGCTATGGCCGCAGCCAGAGAATTAGCTGATGATTCATCCATAAAACTTCCTCGTGTTATTCCTATACCAAAAACTGGTGGTGTATTACCTTTGATTCCTATTTTTGCTGGATTATCAGCAGTGGGAGCAATAGCAGGCGGTGCAGCAGGTATTACCAAAACCATAAATGAATTCAAGATGGCTAAAAAGCTGTTGGCTGAATCGAAGAGACACAATGAAAAAATGGAAGCTCTCTGCATTGGGAAAGGACTACACCTTAAACCACATAAAAACGGGCTTGGAATTTATGTATCGAATGAAAAAAACTAAGATATCGGCTACCCAAACGAGCCCTAACTAACTTTGACATTTTGAAGTATGGAACTAATATTCCATATTTTAGAGGAGTCTTTATGAGAGATGAACTTCCTAAATGCTCGTTTAAAAAAGAATGTGGAGTTATTAATTTAGATAGTTCAAAAGATCCTGGCTCTCATTGGGTAGCCTATGCAAAATACAATGATTATATTGAGTACTTTGACAGTTACGGAAATCTTAAGCCTCCAAAAGAATTTATAAAATACGGAGGTACTAAAGTCCACTATAATTATGAAAATATACAACGCGATCATCCTTTCAATTGCGGACATCTCTGTTTAATTTTTCTAAGGAATTTTTGGAGTAGTCTAGGGATAAAATAAACAGGATCTTCTGAAACAGTCCAGTATGCAAGCATGTCTACCACAGTTACCATCTCTGGAAATAAATCTGATTTGGTGTCATACTTTCAACCTCCACTGCATTTATCCGATCAATACGAGTGCGGTTTGTTATACTTTTCAGTGTTAAATTCAAGATCAAATGTGTCCATCAATAGCAGCAGTCTATCTGTAATCAGAATTGAATGTGATCTTGTACACAGTTCGTACTGCAACGGACTACCAACTCATTTTATTCATGAATTTGTATTTGATACTGCTCCGGGTCATCAGTGCATAGAAATACCACGAAACGTTATTTACTTTCCGGTGAACAAAAATATAATTTCATCTATATCTGTTAGAATTGTTGATCAATTTGGTTATTGTATTAACTTTGGTGACGAATTCAATATTCAACTACGTCTTCATTTAAGAAAAACAAAATGATACTATATTATAAAAACACTCCTGTGAAAATAAAACGTATTATTCCTTCAACGACCACTAAGGTGAATAGACGTAAGAAAAAAGTTAAGAAATTGACTGAAGCAAATAAAGGTTTTCTTAGAGCCCTAGGTTTTAAAGTATGAATATACTCCAGATTACTGAATTACCACACTTCGATAGTTCGATCGAAAGTTATGAAATCCATTCATATAATCCCTACAATAACAGCTTTAGAGAAAACGATGAAATCAGAATCCCCATACATCAGCAAGACATATACGTGCTACCATCAGCCAGTTCAATTTACATCGAAGGCCAAGCAAAGCTGTTCGGTAAAGATGGGAATCCGATCAAGAAAACTGTTACGTTCACTAATAACCCTGTTATGTCTTTGTTTCAAGACATCAGGTACGAAATGAATGGTATTGAAATAGATCGTATAAAAAATTCTGGAATAACGTCAACAATAAAATCATACATCTCATTAAATGAAGCTGAAAATAAAGTTGCTGCGTTATGGGGTTGGAATTTAAACGGATTCCAAAGTGATGGGCATTTTAGTTTAGTGATACCGCTAAATAAGATTTTAGGGTTTGCAGAGGATTACAATAAAATCGTTATAAATTGTAAACATGAACTTATATTGAATAGAAGTAACTCTAACTTAAACAGCGTTATTCTTACTGATGATGTTGCTCATTTTCAAATAGATATGCAAAGAGTTCAATGGAGGGTGCCACACATAAAAGTGTCAGATCGAGAACGATTAACACTTTTAAAGCATTTAGAAAGAGATAAACCCATTCAGATGGCTTTTAGAAATTGGGATTTATATGAATATCCTTTACTACCTAAAACCACAAAACATTCTTGGTCAGTTAAGACTGCTTCACAATTGGAAAAGCCTAGATATGTAATTTTTTGCTTACAAACTAACAGAAAAAATAATAAAACTAAAGACATATCTCTATTCGATCATTGCGAGGTGACAAACGTTACGCTCTTCTTAAATTCTCAATATTATCCTTATGAACCTTTGGGTTTAAAGTTTTCTGACAACAAATACAGTATATTATATGAAATGTATGTGAAATTTCGTCAGTCGTATTACAACTGTCCAGTAGACCCGTTGCTCGATCTAAAGGACTTCAAAGAAAAAGCTCCCCTGTTTATCTTAGACTGCTCAAGGCAAAACGATAGTCTAAAATCAGGTCCAGTAGACGTACGCATAGAAATTGAATGTTCAACGCCAATACCAGATAAGACTACTGCATATTGTTTGATTATAAACGATCGACTTGTGGAATACAAACCTCTCAGCAACATTGTGCGCAGGTTATCATGATTGCTATTGTGGATATTCAAGGCTTTAAAACAGAAACAAATGAATTTATAATAAAAGAAATCGCTATATTATATAATAAAACATTACAAGTGTTTTTATTTAAGCCACCATTTCCATTTGAAAAATTAACGAAACAAGAAAAAAAACAAGTTAGTTGGATTGAACGTAACAGAAAGATATATTGGTGTGAAGGATTTATTCCATATTCCAATTACCAGAATTTTATTGCTGATATTTTAAGACATAAATGTGTCTATGTTAAAGGTTCAGAAAAAGTCTTGTGGTTAAAAAATATATTAGAAAACAGTAATAGTAACATATTTAATTTAGAAGATAAAGGTTGTTCTAGTTTGTTAAGTCTGCACCATCAATATAAATATTCTCAAGATTTGTATAGTTGTATTTATCATGACTCTGTATGTGCTTTAAAAAATGTATTGTGTTTAAATAAATGGTGCTATGATAATAAAATTATAAAATAATCTTTTTTTTTGTTTAATTTCTTTATTTTTGGTAAACCGTTTCCTATCCCTCCCAATCTCTTCAACGTCGTCAAATCGTTATAAGCTGCTGACTGTAACTAGACGGTGTCATTATGCAGTTATCTGTAAAACGGGGAAGCATGTCTCATAATAAATACAAACCTCGATATGACATGTATAATACTTATAAAATGCGTCAATTTTCATTTAACTATTACTGGGCAACGGCTGATTCAAAGAAAAGATTAGTGATGGAAATGGCTGACGCTGGATTCTTTTACTGTGGCAATAGTATAAATGATAAAGCAGCATGTTTTTCATGTGGAGGTGTTATAGAAGATTGGGAGATTTATGACGATCCTTGGATGCAACATGCTATAAATTTTCCTCAATGTTTTTATTTGAACGCTGTGAAAGGAAGAGAGTATATATTTAATACGCGTATCTGCATCGCAGCATTAGACTCCTAGCATTGCAGTGTAATAGATAGATCTTAAGTATATAACTAAGTAATAAATAACACAAATATTTACTGCACCACGAGAGATACAATTATTGATATTACCTATCTACATCATGTTTCACTCAGAGAAATTTGATTTGGAAGGCATTTCTAAACTTATTTTCAAGAATACTAGGGGTGAGATAATATATATTCAAGATATGCACCCTAGAAAAAAGAAATCGAACTCAGGTGAATTAAAACATCAGGATAGTGATATAACCCGAAAAGAAGATTTATTTTACCAGAAGTTGGAAGATTCAGAGAAATCTAACTTGAAAAATACTCACTACCTTATACTAAAAAGCGAACCTGGTGAGGATCTTCGCAAATTCGTTAAAGTTAGCAACAAACATACTGATCATGAAAAATCGATTGTTAGTTCGTCAAAGACCAGTGGGAGTAAGTAGTATATCGACAGCAACTGCAGATCTATTCCATCAGGAGAGTGATACAGCACATGAGTTAGTTTTACACAAATTATAAACGGAACTCAGATTCATAAAAACCTCAGGTCAGCGATTCAAGAAAGAAGATTTCATTACTTATTACTTTAAGTACACATCGCACCGCTGATTGGGGTGTTCTGCATAACGCGCTCGAGCGAAGCGTGAGCAACTCAATCAATATTATGAACTATATCGCAGATCACGATATTAGTGTATGATTGGGGAGTTCTGGATCATGCGCTCGAGCGAAGCGAGGGCAAGTGATCCAGAACCCCCAATTATACACTACTACTATTATGGTGCCCGTATGACGTTCATCCATGACTTCACATTTCAAAACTATAGTCTTTTTGCGAAAATCTTTTGAGATCCCATGAGCAGTTAAACTAAGCAATGAAACAGCAGAATGAAGTTCCGACCATATGTCGCTTGTAAAAGATAACTTGTCAAATTCTTCAAGTAAATCTTTGGTTTTCTTTGCTAACTTATTGTACAAATTGTCGCACACATAGGAAGAAAAAAAATCACGGCCTCTTATCTTGTACTTTGGAAGAGCAGCTTGCATTAGCGCTCGTTCAGACACGGCGGGAACCGCGCGATTATAGAATCGCATGGAAATCGCGCGGGTCTTATTTATATGAGTTAGTTAGTAATCGTTCAGACATAACCGCGCGGTTAATCAAGCCGCGCGGTTACCGCAACCCAACCGCCAGAAAATAGAATCGCGCTGCTCCCGCGCGTTTCTATTACTATGGAGTCTTTACTTCGCGTTCAGTTGCGTTGCGGATACCGCGCGGTGAGCACGTCACTGTTCGTGAGTTCGCCATGGATCGTTTCGACACTGAACTATTTATTGATGAGGTGGAGAAGAGACCTGCAATATGGGACATTCAGTGTGATGATTACTCAAATAAAATTATCAAGAACCGAGCTTGGCAAGAGGGGTCCGTGGCTTAGGCCCCCAGTGGTCGACGCACCTGTGGCAGACGCCCCCGATACGATTAATTTAATTAAAAATTATTTTTGATCAAATGTACTGTCAGGCACAAAAATTGTTTTACAAAAATATTAAATATACTTAATATTGATTGTAAGTATATGCATAACATTAAATCGTAATTATATTTATAACATAGAAATGCTTTTATATTAGAGGTATGTTTTGAAAAATTAAAGTCTTAGTAATTTTTCATTATTTATTTATATATCTCGATAAGAAATCTAGTATTTTTTTTTATATAAATCACAGTTTTCATCACCTATAATCAAGAGAATCATTTAACTTAATTATAATAATCAGTCTCAAATGTAATAAAATAAGATAGTAATTTTAAATAATCAGTCTGTAGCGTTGTGAGGAATCTTAATGGTAAATAGTCGAGTGGTGCTATAATAAAGTAATTAGTTAGTCGCTAAGCACATCACTAAAAAGATGGAACAACACTAATTTACTTGAGAACACTCGTCCATTTTGATCTCGCGCTGGTTTAGCCAGCAGCTACTTTCTGACCCTCAGGATTCCTTGTGCCCCGACCTAGGGTGAGTTCCTCATTAATTATTTACAATACCATGCCTCCAGTACCAGTCGACCTATGTTAATGTTACCATCACCTATTTCGCGGTTGTCATTATTGTACCGCGTGGCGGTAGGTTGATTGGTGCTCAAGGATCTGAAATATGTATGTATTACAGCTGCATCCGGGCTGTGCAGGGCCTCATTGTGTACTAAAAGCCATATAGCGAGCCATCTGCTAAAATCACTGTTTTCCTTGTATTTTATGCTCGCGTGTTACACATATAACCTCTTATTGCATCTGTCATTGTGACACGCTGTCTTTGCAACTCTCTGCCTGTAAGCCGCTGCGATGTGTTGAGCTTCTGCCTATCCTTCTCCTTATACCGTTCCTTGGTCTCCGAAGGGGAAAGGAGGCTGGGCACATCGCACGCGGCTAGCTGCTTTTGCACTTCAAATAACATGCGCTTCCTACGCGCCTTCCAGGGTCCTACGTCCTGGCTGGATCAGGGCAACTACAACCTGCGCGCTGAAGCGTAGTATTCTACCGGCGTCCTACCGACTGCTACCGACGCCGCTAACCAACCTACGCGCTGATGCGTAGTCCACTACCGGCGTTCTACGGTCTGCCACCGACGCCCGCTAATCAACCTGCGCGCTGAGGCGTAGTGAGCCATCGGCGTCCTACGTTCTGCTACCCACGCCCGTTTACTGCGGCCCTGTGAAGGCCTTACCGGCCTCTTGCGGTGCTGTGCGGAAGGACCTGCCGGCTGCCCAGAACCCAAGGACGGTACCCCTCCTAACTATAAAGTGATGGTGCTCAGTGCAGCTAAACAGTGTGCTTACTCAGAATAACTTTTGTACTTATAATAAAAAGTGTATGAATATTACCTAGTTTCTCTTAACTACCTGAAGTTAACGGCCTGCGCAGTCTACCTGCAAAGCCCTAGCCGTTACAAGTCTTAAAAATTACTGGAGAGCCACTAACTTTTTACATAATGAAATGTTCTTTTATCTTTGTAACAATAATAATTAAACATATTCAACTGTGAAACAAATGAGAATAATTTTACCTACGAGTAATTATATCAGTCAGTTTCAATAGTAATAACACAACAAAATAATCAGGCTTAAAAAACAAACGTACTCGTAGAGTAACAAATTTTTTACATGTGAAATGTTATGAAATTTTGCTAGCATAGAAATAATCAACTGTAAAAACTTAAACAAACATAAAAATTTAAATTTCAAAATTTAAAACTTAAAAATAGTATACAAGCAAAATCATCTCTTTTCATTATGTAAGTTAAATTATTACTTTTTAGGACGAACTGCCACATATGGGCGGATTTGTTCTAAAAACATGATTATGCTAATTTTTTTGTTTTCATACTGTTCAGTTAAATTGGCAATCATTTTTTCATTCTTTCTTGTGTTGTTCTTTCTTCTGCTCACAGGAATGTTTTTGTTTTTCAGTCTGAAAGAAAAAACTAGGTAAATATCTTAATAAATTTATTTTAAACTACAATTTTTTTTGTAATATTTTAAATTGTTTTATATATAAGTAAAATAAATAATATTACCTCGCTTGTGCCGTGCTGTAGGTAGAAATATCAATCCTAACCATTTCTAAAAACGACAATAAAGACGGGTTCGTTCCCAGGTGCTTTTTTAAACGGTGATTCCAGGCCTCTACTAAATTAGTGGTTCTATGTTTTTCCTTATAACAACACCACTTTGCGATCATATCCGCAGGCTCAAGCCATTGTTCAACAAAATAATCATTGAACTTAGTTACTTGGTCGTCCGGAATACTGAAAAGAAAACAATCGATCGAATGATTGTGCAAAAGTAAAAATGTAAGGAATAGACAAGCTTTAATAAAGTGTAAAAAATACTTAACTACCTGTTTTCCATTATGGCAAGCCAGCCGTCTTCAATTTCTTCTTTTGGCAGATACGCAAGGCAGATGCACGGTTTTACGTACTGTGTGGTCTCCTCATATTCTAATAATTTGAGAGATTTTGCCCGCCTATATACAGCATTTTGGAAATGTACAAAACACCCATGAATTTCAACAGTCGGAAATTCGTTATTTATTGCGACTATTGCTGACATTTCAAAATCCAATGTGAATTTTAACGGTTTGAAATCTGGCAAAGCTTCTTTGATTTTTTTGAACATCATTTCATATGTCTCTTTTTCTTTATTAACCAGCAGCCCGTAAAATATGGGCACAATGTTGGTTTCATCCGAATTATTCCCAATATCTCCGTGGATAGTATAAATCTGTTTGAAGGGACAGGGGCAGCAATCAAATGTACCGTCACAGAAGAAGTGGTGCACATTTTTAATTTCATCCGAAGCTATGTCTGATGCAAATACGATGATCCTGTTGCCATCCTCATTATAATCAAATAACAAATGTTTTTGAAAAATTTCAGGTATAGTAACTTGAGCTGGATCCTTGAATCGTATTTTTTTTACCTTCAGGGCTGTATATCGGCTTCTGTAAATCGCTTTTTTAATATTGTTGTAGATTGGAATTTCATTACTGTACTTTTCCCTCTGTAATTTTGCAATTTTCGTTTCATACATTTTTTGAATGGAGCCAAAATTAGTTGTGACTTCTCTCTTTAAGTCATTCGTAAGAATTTTGATGTCGTTTTTTAATAAATTCGGCTGACACTCAGGCTTATGTCCTTTTATCATTTGAACGTTGTCACTTTCATTTATCAATTTAACTGCACCACCACACTGGCCATGTCTTTTATTCACACACACCCACACACTAGAGTTTTGATTTTTTCTATGAATATTATACGCAAATCCAGCGTGCAACAATGTTTTTCCATTAAGTCTATTTTTAACTATATCGTAATTATTTCGCACGAGCCCTTGCGAGGGACCTTCGCTCGTCATTGTGAGATGACACACTAAACTTTCTTATCAGTTGCATATTGCAATATTCAATAACTGGGCTCAGGTGTGAAAGAGATAGACATAATATCTATTCATACTTCCTTATTGTTTTCAATTTTGTAGACAGAAAGACGGACTTTTTATTGTTACCAATAACTGGTTTGGCTCAGTTAGTTGACGAGTGGGTTGAAGTTGAAAGAAAAAAATTCCGTAAGGTAATTTATTATAAATGTATATTATAAACATTCACTAACATTTTAAATTAAGTCTTTTTGATTTTTTGGATGTTTGTACATAATAAATATGCTTCTAATGGGGAAAAAGGTGTGTAAGGATAAGGTTAAGTGGCGATCTATTCTGTCTGCTATTTGATAGATAACTTTTGTTTAGCAAGGAAAAATACTTTATTAATAGGGTGAAACACTTTTCTCATTTACTGTACTAAGTGAAAAAGCACAAAAAAATAAAGATATTAAATTAATCGTATCGGGGGCATCGGCCACAGGTGCGTCGACCACTGGGGGCCTAAGCCACGGACCCGGCAAGAGTTGGTGGAGATATTTGGAAATTGCGAAGACACGGTGGAAAAAAAGAATATTTTAAGTAAGTAGGTTTATTCACCAAAAAATAATTGACAGAATTATGTTATAATTATTGTTATGAAGCGTATATTATACTCTCCGTATACTTTAGGTACTTAAATAAATATAAACAAACTTCGGCTGCTTTATGCAGACATTTCGAGCATTTTTCAAATGAAGGTCACAACGGTATTACCATATTTCGTTTGTTTACATTTAGTTATGTACCTAAACATTACAAGTACGGTATGTTAGTTGCAGCTATATCTTTGTGTCTTGCCATGGAACACGCCCATCATTCACAAAGTAATGAGCGAATTTATCTCTGATATTCAAAGATGACGGTGTCCCTCTTCCCGCATGCAAGGTATTGAGATTAGTCATGGGTGCATTATATAAAGTATCTTTAAATTTTAGACCATCTCTAGTCCGCACATAGTTATGTAGAACACAAGAAGCTTTTATTATATCTTCGGCAAAATCTATGTTTACATTTATAGGCCTATGAAAGATGCGCCATTTGTTCGCCAAAATACCAAAAGTGCACTCAATATTACGTCGGGCTCTCGATAACCTATAGTTAAAAATCCTTTTTTCATATGGTAAACATTTGCCTGAATATGGGCGCATTAAATTTTCTGCTAAGCCGAAGGCTTCATCTCCAACTATAACATAAGGCATTGGTGTTAGGTCTACATCAATAAAAGTATGGCTGATCACTGAACAGCCAGTTAATTTTGAAATCTCAAATTGCTAATAATGATTACTGAACGTTCAAAAGCGTGCGTGGCCTGAAATAAATGGATTATTATTATTATTAAGTCCGCCTTCATTATCTTATTTGGGACTTGGACAAAAAAGCAAAATAATACCCCAACTTAAGATTGTTCAACATTTATAAAGTTGATTGAAAATTGAGAGAT
Organism: Griposia aprilina; assembly: GCA_916610205.1. Taxonomy (NCBI): domain Eukaryota; kingdom Metazoa; phylum Arthropoda; class Insecta; order Lepidoptera; family Noctuidae; genus Griposia; species Griposia aprilina. The sequence continues at coordinate 3,019,316 of OU744285.1, read as the reverse complement.
GAAATTGAAATTGTGCTGAACTCAATATCAAAAGATTAAAACAGTTTCCTTGACGATAAACTTTTATGACCATTTTATTATATTTCAAGTCAATATTCTACTTTCTTCCTCCTGCTTTCTGGCCTATCTCAAAGTGACGCTGAGGATGCTCACCCGCTAGCGGTTGCCAGGGCTGCGCCGAAATGCATCGTCAGCGCGGCGCCCTAGGCCGCCAGCACGACTGCGCCGCTCCGATCATTGTTTTTTTATTGCTGTCATCAATGTCAAACAGTGACAAATAGACTTTTCAGTGTTTTTTTATAGTTTATATATAGTTATATAGTTATTATTTTTATTAGGTACGTCTAGGATAAGTTTAAATCGTTTTGAATAAATGCTCAGTGGCAGCAGCGATGTGGTGGATGATAGTGGTAGTGCTTGTCAACTTTCAACATCGCTGAGCATCCTGGAGAGATGTCCGCTGTGTACCCAGGCACGGTTTTTTAAAGGTAAGCGGGGTCTGAATGTGCATATTGGAAAAGTACACAAACCACAAAGTGCACTCTTCTCAGACCCCGTCACAACATCTACACCTACAACACCAACTACTTTTGACCCGTTTTGGAAAACCCTATCAAAATTAAAAAACTCTGTTCCTGTTTTGAAGCGAGTTCCCCGCGGTGCTAGACCTCTAGTGGCACAACATTTAGCAGGTTGCGTTCGTCTTGCCGTCCGGGAGAACTCGCAAAGTGCTTGGGAACAGCTGCTCACCTTCCCTTACAGAATTCTACATGTACAAAAGAATTTGGTAACTAAACAGACATTAACCGCACAAATTAAAGAAAACTGTCATATTTCGGCCCATAATTTAGATTCCAAATTACAGACACAGAGATATACCTCATCAAGGGGTATATCCCATCTCGTAGAATCGAAGTTAGGGGAAGGTGACATAAGCGGAGCAGCCAGGATTCTTTTTAGTAGTGATGTGGTGGCACCGTGTTCTCCAGAAACGCTCGCAGCTCTGGAGAGCAAACACCCTGCCCCAGCGGATGGCCTTTCCTTCCCCGACCCCCCTAATCTGGATAACCATTCTCTCACCATTACAGGTCAGGAGTTAGTTACAGCCGTTAGCTCCTTCCGAAGCGGCTCTGCTGGCGGCCTCGACGGCCTGAGTCCTCAGCACCTTAAGGACCTTATTTGTTCAGGCGCCGGGGCAGCTGGTGTGTTGCTTTTGAAGGAGCTTACGGCTATGATTAACCTAATGCTCTCCGGCAAGGTGAACGAGGCCGTCGTCGACGTTCTGTACGGGGCGAATCTTTGCGCCCTGCGTAAAAAGGATGGCGGCATTCGTCCCATTGCCGTGGGAACCACTTACCGTCGTATGGCAGCCAAGATTTGCTGTAAATTTTACGGTGAGATTATTTCGAAAAAAATTCAGCCCCTGCAGCTAGGTTACGGCTCCAAAGGGGGCTGTGAGGCTGCCGTACACGCCTTGTCGATCTACCTAAATTCTGGCAAAGGAGAGGTCATCTTGAAGGTTGACATAAAGAATGCTTTCAATTCTGTTAATAGGGACACCTTGCTGGCAGAAACTAAAAAAGAAATACCCCAAATCTTTAGTTTCCTTTGGCAATGTTACAGACACCCTTCTAAATTACTGTATCGGGACAACCTTCTGGAATCTGCTGTTGGCTGTCAACAAGGTGATCCCCTCGGGCCAGTGATTTTTAGTTTAGCCATTCACCCAATTATTCGACAGCTAAATTCCAAATTTAACGTTTGGTATCTTGACGATGGAACCTTGGGAGGCGATGTAGAAACTGTTTTAAATGACCTACAATTCTTAAAAAATGAACTTCATTCCATAGGCCTTGATCTCAACTTTTCGAAATGTGAACTATACTTAGCGGACAGTACTGACAGACATCTGACACTTACCAAATTTAACGCGATAGCTCCGGAAATAAAAATTATTGAAAAAAGCTCTCTTCGTCTCCTTGGGTCTCCAATCTTTGAGAATTCCTTTCCCGTTTTTATTCAGGAAAAAATACAAAATTTCAATGACGTTTCTGAAAGATTATTCCAAATTAACATGCATTCGGCCATAACCTTAATCCGTTACTGCTGTTTCGGCCCTAAATTAACATATTTTCTTCGCGCTTCTCATTTATGGAAGCACCCTCACCTTTTAGACAAAATGGACCAAATTATCCGGCATACATTAACTTCGATTTTAAATGTGGCCCTGGACGACCGAGCTTGGACACAAGCTACTCTTCCCATTCGTATGGGAGGCCTCGGCGTCCGCAAAATTTCTAGTATTAGTTTACCGGCTTTCATATCCTCGGTTTACGGCACTGAGAAATTAATCAGGAAAATCCTAGCCTCCACACTGATTGATTTTGATGTGCCGTGCTTCACCGAGGCTATGGATGCTTGGCGTCTCGCTTGCCCGAATTCAGATCCACCCGACAATCCATCTTCCCAGAGACGGTGGGATGAGCCACTCTGCAGAGTAGTACAGAATAATTTAATTGACACGTCTGCTACTACTGTGGAGCGTGCGCGCCTACTGGCTGTGGGTAAGTGGGAGTCGGGTCTTTGGCTTCATGCACTACCATCGTCGAACATAGGCACTTTGTTCGACGACACTACTTTCCGCCTCGCTGCTTCCCTGCGACTAGGAGCTCCCTTTTGTTCCCCTCATCGCTGTCACTGTGGCGAAGTTGTCAACAGCCTCGGACACCACGGTCTGTCTTGCAGCCGAAGTGCGGGCCGCATACCGCGGCACGCGAACATTAATGACATCATCCGACGAGCTCTTGTCACCGTCGGCGTTCCAGCTATATTAGAACCTAATGGCTTGGCACGCGACGATGGCAAGAGACCGGACGGCATGTCTTTATTTCCATGGAAGGTGGGTAGGCCTTTAGTGTGGGACGCAACATGTGTCGATACTCTTGCGCCATCCCATCTTCCTGTCTCGGCGTGCTGTGCTGGCGCCGCTGCTGCGGCTGCGGAAAACCTCAAGCGGCGTAAGTATAACAACCTTATTGGTAATTATATTTTCGAGCCGTTTGGGGTTGAAACCCTCGGGCCGTGGGGTCCGAGTGCCCTTGTTTTGTTCAAAGAAATCTCCAAACGCCTGTTTGACACTTCCCGTGACCCAAGGGCTGGATTTTACCTTGGCCAGAGGCTAAGCATTGCAATACAACGTGGCAATGCCGCCAGTCTCTTGGGTACATTACCAGTCGACAGCGATGCGGAGGAATTTTTTGACGCCATCTTTTAATTTGTTATTAGTTTTAGTTAGGTTAGGTAATTATATTTTAATTGTAAATATTATTGTGTTTGATAAAAAATTAAATAAAGGTCTACATTAGATATTGGTTTAGGTGTTGGTATGTTTAATGATTTTTCTGTCAGGCGTTTATAAAAAACCGAATTTTTAAATATAGCAGAATCACTGCTTTTGCCATAAGCCCCAATATCAACATAAGTAAAGCAATAGTTGGCGTCGCAAAGTGCTAAGAGCACTATGGAAAAGTAATGTTTATAGTTATGATACAAAGAACCCGAATCAACAGGCTTTATAACTCGGATATGCTTGCCGTCTATAGCACCAATGCAATTTGGAAAATTTGCATATCTCTCAAAGTCTCGTGCTATTGTCTTCCAGATATCTTCAGTCGCTTCGGGCATGACTATGTTTACCAACTTATTCCACAATGATTTACATACTTCGCGGACAATTCCAGTAATCGTCGATTTTCCTAGGCGGTAATTGTAGCTTAGTTCTCCAAATGAACAACCCGTACCAAGATATCTGAAACAAGAATATTATTAATAATGTTTTTATTTTTAGGTTGTAAAAAAATGGAAAAACATACGAGATTGCTACAATAAAGAATACAAAAAAGAAAAAACAACTCCTTCTGGTTCAGGTGCTCGTAAAGGAGCCCGATATATGTATTTTTCAAGATTATCTTTCCTGCAGAATAGTGTAAGTAATAAAGACACTACAACTAATATTGAAGAACAGAATGAAAGGCAAAGTGAGGAGACAAGTGAACTAAACGCCAATGCAACCGAAGCCACTGAAATACGTCCCCCTAAACGTAAGAAAACACAAGTGCCAGAAGAAAAAATAGCGGTTTTAATAGAAAAAAGTATCGAGTCACGAAAACATTTTCAGAATGAACTTCAAGAAAATAGTATTACCAAGCAAGATGACGACAAACTCTTTTGTTTGTCGTTATATAAAGAACTCAGAAAAGTACCAGAAAATAGGCGTTTAGCAACCAAAATTGAATTACTTCAAGTGATACAAAAAGGACAAAGCTTACCACCCCCTCTTCGCTACAATACTCAGCAGATCACACCTACGTATTGGCAAGGACAACAGTATACAAGCCCGCAAGGATATTTTACTACATCTGGATCATCTCCTCCTGTTCCGGCACCGTCACCGTCACCATCGCAATTTAGTTCTGGCTCTCAGTCCTCTACAGTTATAGAAAATATTTATGCTGATTTTGAAGAACAATAAATAAATCTTACCTTAAAGTTATTACGAGTTTCTCTTCCGGTGACACGCTTGGCCTCAAATGCGTTTCAGAGCATGAAATATCTTGCCTGATCAGTTCAATTAGTTCATCAAAAGATTTTATTGACATTCTCAAATAGTCAAAAAATTTGTTATCATACATTCTTAATTTGGGATATAATGTTACGAACTGACCATGTACTAGTCGGTCACGTAATATTGGATGCACCCAATACCGCCTTTTTCTTTTCTTTTTTTTAAGGAGCAACCACAGTAAACACACTTCTTCGTCGACCTCCATTTTGAAACTGACGCTAACCCGCACGAAATCGCATACTAACCGCGCGTGTCTGAATAGCATCACAATTTTGCGGTTTGAAACCGCGCGATTCGTAAACGCACGATTCCCGCATGTCTGAACGCACGCTTACTCTACGAAATCCTGTACCTTCGACAAAATGAAAGGGTAAGTTCTGGAGGGCAATCATTTCAGCAATCGTACGATCCATTTCTTGAGATTTGTGATGCGATGAATCCCAATAATCCTTTACTTGTAGACTTTGTTGTAATGTTAATTGTCTTTTAGCGTTTTCGGCTGGAGTTAACGTAACCTACAATTACAATAACATTAATTGGTTACGATTACTTCACGAAATAAAACACGTATCCATACTAATATTCGAACACTAGGCCACGCACGACCTCTTACTCAAAGTTGATAAAGTAAGTAATAAATAAATATTAACTGACCAACTGATCGCTTTACGAGACGCGAGACTAAGCGGACGTGTGTTTTGTATTTATTAAGTATAATGAAATAAACAATTTACGACAAATAAATATAATAATTTGCGCCGTCAGTAAAAAGTAAAGTGTGTCGCGTGTGACTTATAGGTTTTTTACCGACTTTCAACAGTGTTTTTACCGAAGTTGCAAAATGATCTAAATAATTTTTATAAACAATAAATCAAGTGTTTAGTAGTAGGATGTCCCATTTAGGATCGAGCCCGTTTGGTCGTAGCCAATTACTACGGCGAAGTCCTCCACCGACGCCTACTGAACCATTATCCCCGAGTGACCCAAACCCACCAGCACCCGAAGAGAATAAATTGCCGAGTGAAGTCATCAGTACGCCGGAGATCCAGAAATGGTTAGGATCTATTGACACAATTTTAAACGAAGTCTGCACTATTGTTGGTGATGGGAAAATGAACTCAGATCAGAAGCTTCGTGTCTCCACTCTCTGCCGGAAGGTCTCAAGTGGGACCTCTCAGATGGCTGTCCTATACCAATCATTGAAGCAGAAAACAATCCAGGCCCATACCACAATTCAGCACCTACAGGTTACCCAGAACGTTAGTAACTCTCTCCAGCAATTCAAAGAGGTCGTAGAAGCAAAGCTAAATCCCTCGGAAAATACTTCATATGCTAGTATGGTGAAGAAAGGTTCCGATAACTTCGTCCGTCCTGCTAATTTAAGATCAGTCGCCATCTATCCCAGCAATAAGACCCAAACAAGTGACGACACCAAGTCGCTTGTTCAAAAGATTATCTCCCCCGAACAACTTAAGCTTCATGTCCGTGGCCTGAGAAAAGTGAAAAATGGGGGCGTTTTGATTAGCACCGAAAACAAAGGCGATATTGAGAAGCTAAAGAATTCGGAAAAATTAGTATCATCAGGCCTTACAATAGAAGAACCTTCTAAACGCCGCCCTAGGGTCGCCGTCATTGGTGTTCCCGTAACCCTTACAGAGAAGGAGGTATTTGATTGTATTTACGAGCAGAACCTGTCAGATAAGTTGCCGAATATAACTCGTGAGTCCTTCCTTGCGAGCATCAAATTGAGCCATAAATCGGGTAAGAAAGACCTCCCTACTTGCAACTACATCCTGGAACTACCTGCTAGCATAAGAAAAATTATCATCAATCAAAGCCGACTTTTTATAAACTGGACATCATGCCCTGTGAGAGATTTCACGATAGTCACCAGGTGCTTCAATTGCCAGCAGTTCGGACATGCAGCCAAGTTTTGCCGGGAAACTAGTCCTACTTGCAACCACTGTGGAGAGACTGGACACTCCTTCAAGGAATGTAGCAGCAAATCTTCTCCTGCTCAATGTGCGACGTGCAAGCGGTTCAAGAGGAAATGTGACCATCCAACTGGTGATGTAAGTTGCCCAGCGCGCAGATATGCAGAGATCAATTACATCAACTCAATAGACTATGACGGCGTCTAAGAGCGCCACCGAATAGTTTATTCAGTTAGCACACTAACAGTTAGCTTATCGTCTATTTATATTTCCAGTTAGTTTGTAACTAACATGACAAATCAACTTATTTGTGATCTAGATAGTTTCTCTGTGTCTGAATCTAAAACCTGTAATGTTGAGGACTGTAAGCACCTTCTTCTTTCTGGTGAAAAAACGTTAACCCTGCTCACACAGAATATTCGCAGCATAAATCGAAACATGAACGGATTTGAAGTGTTATTACAGAATCTCGACATAAGCTGTGATATTATCGTCCTGACAGAGTGTTGGTTGTCTAAGCAGTCAGTCACTTTACCATCACTTGACGGATATTATTCCTACAAAACTGACAGAAACATAAACCAAAACGATGGATTAGTAGTTTATATAAAAAGTAATATACGAACTATCAAAGAAGAACCTATATCCCAAGATAGTAACTGCTTAATAATTAAAATTATTCCCGATACGGTAGTCATGGCTATTTATAGGCCCCCTTCTCAAAGTATGGACGGATTTTTAGAGTCGCTTGACAGAAACTTAAAAAATATAGCATCTTTTAAAAACATAGTACTCTTGGGCGATATTAACATTAACATTGTTTCCGGGAAAACCGATACCCATGCACATAATTATCTGAATATTTGCTCATTTCATGGACTTTTACCAGCTCACTATCACCCCACGCATCAGAGTGGCTCATGCTTAGACCATATCATTCTAAAATCAAAAAATCCATCCAAAACATTGGTTACTAATTCTTCGCTTACCGATCATCAAGCTGTTTTACTAACATTACAAATATCTTCACCTAGAAATAACTGCATGCGTAGCTACACTAAAGTCAATATGTCAAACCTGGAAAATGACTTACGCGGTATTAATTTTGACCCAGTTTATAATTCAACCGATGCAAATATTACGTTAAAGTATTTCATAGATTCCCTACAATATGCAATAAGGAAAAACACATTCACTAAGACAATGCCTAGAAAGTATAGTTGTATTAAACCTTGGATTACACCCGGTCTCGTTCGTTGTATAAGACATAGAGACAAACTTCATCTTAAACTGAAACTCGCACCTGATAACGAAATACTTTCTCTGACATATAAAAGGTATCGAAACTTCTGCAATAATCTTTTGAAAAAACAAAAAAATCTGTATGATAAAAATGAATTACAGAAGGCAGGAACAAATAGTAAACTTGTATGGAAATTTATAAAAACAAACACATTTCGATCAAAAAATCCCGATCCTCCACTTGATTTACTATCAACAGAGATAAACCCATCCGAAGCAATGAATAAAGTAAACAAATTTTTTGCTGACGTTGGTAAAAACCTGGCTGCTAAATCTTTAAATTCGAGTAATTTTTCCCGCCCTAACCCTATTACGACTTCCTCTACACTAAATTCATTTGTTTTATTAGATACCGACGTTTACGAAGTAGTAAGAATAATAAACGGGTTAAAGGATGTTTGTGCCACTGGGTGGGATGACATACCAAATAATATACTTAAACAATTTAAAAACCTACTTGCCCCTCCTCTAACACATATTTTTCAGCTATCTTTATCTAAAGGTATATTCCCTAAAATGCTTAAAAAAGCTGTGGTCACACCTGTATTCAAGTCTGGAGACAAAAACTGTGTTAATAACTACAGACCCATTTCAGTGTTAACAGGCCTTTCAAAAATTTTAGAAAAAATAATAAACAGTAGATTGATAAAATATCTGGAAGTTAACAAACTACTTTCCGATAGTCAATTTGGTTTTAGGCCCAAAAGATCAACTAGCCAAGCAGTACACAAATTGACTAACCATGTTACTACCAATCTAGATAATGGTATGCACACAATTGGGATCTTTCTAGACCTTGCCAAGGCCTTCGACACTATTTCATGTACTTTACTTTTGCACAAGCTCGAAACACTTGGGATAAGAGGAGCACAACTTCAACTATTTTCTGATTATCTTAGCGATCGTCAGCAATGTGTAAAAATTGATCAGTATACAAGTTCCGAACTCAAAAACAGTGGTTTTGGAATTCCTCAAGGCAGCATTTTGGGCCCTACATTATTTTTAATATACATAAATGAACTGTGCCGCCTGTCACTCCAAAATGGTATCATAATGTCTTATGCAGATGACACCGCTCTATTGTTCTCAGCTAAATCAAGAGTTGAGGTCTACGAACATGCTCAGAATGGTTTTAACATTGTGTGTAATTGGCTTCATAATAATCTATTAACGTTAAACACAGATAAAACAAAATACATTTTATTTACAATGAGAAATACTAACATACCGCTTACTAATCTAAACATTTACGCACATAATTGTAGCACGTACGCTGACACTGCATGTTCCTGCCCCACTTTAGCTAAAGCTGACCATTTAAAATATCTGGGTGTCACTATTGACTCCAATCTAAATTTCCGTAAACATATCGATTTACTATGTACTAGAGTGCGCAAATTAATATATGTATTTAAGTATTTACGGAATATAGCAGACTATAAATTAATTAAACAGGTTTATTTAGCTTTGTGTCAATCCGTTCTTACCTATTGCATAACTTCTTGGGGTGGTGCTGCAAAAACAATTTTGCTTCCTCTAGAGCGTACTCAAAGAGCAATTCTAAAGGTTGCTACCTTTCGGCCTTTTAGATTTCCTACACACCAGCTCTATATAGAATGTAATGTACTAACAGTAAGGCAATTATTTATACTAAGTATAATATTACACCAGCACACTGCACTTCCTTTTGATCCAGTACCATCCGACAAGAGAAGGAAGGACTTGGTTTGCATAAAGCCTCAAACTAGACATGCGTTTGCAAATAGATTTTATGTGTTTTTAGGACCTTTTCTGTATAATAGGCTCAACAAGTTACTAAGCTTCTATAGTATAAGTTATAAAAAATGTAGTAAAATGTTATCAGAGCATTTAGCGCTACTCAACTACACAGACACAGAAAAACTTCTAGAAATTTTGTCATGATGATAATTTAGTCCCTCGTAAATATTTACTTTTGTATATTTACATAGGTTTAGTTTTAGATAATAATGTACCAATATGCTTTTTCTCATAGTTGTTAATACATTTTATATCAATTTTACTTTAAATTTGAGTGTTCCAATTTAATTGAATTGTAAAGTGATGGCCTGAAACACAGGTTTGAATTAACCTAGATCGGGTAGGTCGCTACCTTACATTGTAATTCCGAACAATCATTACTTGCACCTGTTCTAAACATATTTTAGCTTTAGTTTATTTTTAAGCATTATTAATTATTGTTTGACAAATCTTACTATTGACTAAGTGTACCCTTTTTGTAACGTTTTTATTCAATAAATATTCTATTCTATTCTATTCTATTTGTTTTTTCGTTTCCGATGAAAGTTTGACAGCATCATTTAACTTCTCAAACTCTGCAAACCGTTCGGCATGAATTGATTTTAGGTGACTCTTTAAAGCTGTAGTTGTGCGGCCTTTTCGCGAATACACTTTTTCACAAAGTTTGCATTTGGCACTCGAGTCGCCGATTTCATCAAAATAGTTCCAAATGGGACTTGTTTTTGGTTTCATAATTGCACTCTTATTGCACTAAATACAACTAGGTATCAAGCAAACAATAACAGAAGAAAAAACAACTGAAAATGTCACTACTCAAAGTCACGGGGCGCGGAGATGCGCATAGTGAACTAAAAACAATAATTAAATAAACGAACGAACTCGTTGTGACACGTTTGTCGTTTGTTTATGTTTACCGCGCGCCCCTCCCTCCCAAAATACGCGCGGAAGGGATTCGGCAATTATCGGCAGCACGCGCGCCTGGACGCTCGACGCTCGTGTCATTAGTCCACGCGCGGCCCCCGCAACCGCCCGCGCCGTGCCGCCGTCGCGTCTGCGGCACCGCTCCTCATTGCTTTCTCCCCGCTTCCGTTCAGAGTTCTGTTATAAAGTTTGCGGAACCAGAAGCAGAAACGGAAGTGAAAAAAATGCGGAACTTCTGCAGTTGCGGAAGCGGAAGCAGAGTTCTGTTGCAACACTAGTAATGTCAAATATGAGTGTTCTTGAATGTCATTGAAGAACTGTACGACGGAAATCGAAATAAATACTGAAATAATAATCACCTTTATACCCTACTTAAACGAACTGAAGAATAAATTGATGAGTTGTATTTTATTCGGAATAGAATTTATCACTATTGGGAATTGCTGTCCATTTTAGGCATTTTCCTGGCATTCCCCTTTTGGCAAGTCTCTGTATTGCTATCTCAATAAATTTAACGTATTATGCAAGGAACAAAATGGCATTAAAAAGAATACCACCATCAACATGGCTACTTTTTTTCTTTTGCGTGGCATTATGTTAGCGGTAGACCAAAAAGCTCATATTTGTGCTATTTACACAGATATGACCAAAGTTTTCGATTACGTAAAGCACGATGTCTTGTTAGACAAACTGCGAGCTGTAGGATCAGAGATAAGATTTTAAAACTACTCGAATCCTATCTCGCCAACAGAATGCAATGTACAGAGATTGCTTATTCATAAGCTGACATAGTGACAAATTATTGTATTTTGACACTAACAAGTTTGTTAGTGGGTTTAAGTTAACTCAGAGAACTTATCTCTGTCTTGGGAATGTAGACATCTGATTGCTATGTTGATAGCATATAGCATTAATGAGGTTAAATAATATAACACCTTTTAGTATTAGGGACGAGTCTGTATTGCCTAGTTATACTAACAACATAGTGATTAATTTTGAATCCTCATGTTGTACGAAGGAGGATCCACCTATAATACCAACATCTTTGGAGGCAATTACCAGTCAGATAGGGTATTCTCTTCCTGCTGGAACTGATACGGGCATTCTAAACACTTCAGTTGTAGTTGTGGAGGTCACTCCGGATAATCATTTAAACTAGTCAGTAAGACAACACAGATAAAGAAATGTCTGAAGGTACTGTACAAGGTAAACGTATCAGAGAAAGAGATTTTTGTTTCTACTGTGAAACTTGTTTTAAATTTTTCACGACATATGGTTCGCAACCATTTAGCCGAACCTGAAGTTCAATTAGCATTATCATATCCTAAGAACAGCCTTAAACGTAAAATAGTATTTTCAGATTTAAGAAAAAAGGGTAATTATATTAGTAATGTACAAACTTCGTTCAAACCTGTGAAGAAGTGTAGGTTTTCTGATAAATCGGATTATTTACCTTGCTCTAAATGTTTGGGTTTTTATTCAAAGAAATATCTATGGAAACATAAAAAAAGGGTAATAATACTTCCTCAACAAAGAATACACAATCTGAAGCACAAATCTTTCTTGTACGTCATGTTAAAGTGGACAATAACTTAATGATAAAAGTATTTCCTCGTACAAAATATCATTAGTAGCCAAAAAAAAAAAAATTGATTTGTGTGTTCGGAGCCCAGTATTTGAAAACACATCCTGAGGATCATTTCGCAACTGTCGTTTCACGAAAAATGAGGGAGTTAGCAAAATTGCTAGTAGAAGTAACTAAATTGAATCCAAATATGAATAGCATAGAACAAGTATTAAAACCGCAATATTATGACACTTTAGTACACGCGACCAAAATCGTAGCTCGGTTTACTGAAGTAACAAGACAATTTGACGCACCGACCTACGCGATGAACATTGCAACATCAATAAAACAATGCTGCAGAACAGCTTTATTACAGAGTCGTAACTATAATCACAGCTAGTATTCAAGCCGATTTAAAAACATTGTCAAATTTAATTTCAGAAATTTGGAAGTTTGATATTTCCAGTCAGGCTGCTGATGACCTTAATATCAAAAAGTGGAATAAAACGACTTTGGTTCAACTTGCTGCTGATTTAGTTGTTCAAGGAATATCTTTGTGGAGTATCAACAGTCATCTGATAATTTAACACAGGCTAAAGAAAAAACTAAGCTTTTAACAATTTAGTAGAGTCTACATACTGTCGCAAACTTTTTAATAGACGCCGAACCGGTGAATTACAACGATTAAAATTGAATTATTATAATGAACACGGGAATGATAATAATAAATATGAAGAATTTGACACAGTTCTTTTTTCCACCGAAAAGATATTAGTAGATAAATTAAAAAGAATTGTGATCCGCGGTAAAAGAGGTAGAGGAGTACCAGTTTTATTAAGTACTGAAATTCAAGATGACATAAAAAATATATTAAAAGTGAGACATATGTATGACGGCGCGCGAGTATTTAGTCGATTTATTGTAACACTTTTTAAAAGTGGTAAGTGATTATTTTTACTCTGTGGTTTAGAATTTATTTCTTTAGTGGTATTTTTAACTTAGAGCGGGTAACACCGAATGCTCACCTCCACCGTATGCTCCACCGTGTCCTCCGGTCGATCCACACAATGCCAACACCCGGACGTTTCCTCCCGCCTTATCCGGAAAAAGGACCTCCCGAAACAGCCATGTCCAGTGAGGACCTGCGTGAGGCGGAAGGTGAGGACGCCGTGGCACTTCTCAAGCCACTCCTCAAAGAGGGGACTTACCGCCGCAATTGTGGCGTGCCCAGCGCTGGGTTGCGACAGTCGCACTCTCCATGCCGCCATGAGATCCCGCCGGAGCTCTGTCCGCTGTGCCGCGATCTCTCGCGGCAGCGGAGTTACGCCCCGGCGTTTCGCCTCCTCGCGCCACTCCCAAATGTGCGCGAGGACTTTTGCCTCCAGATCCCATGGCGGCAATCCGGCAAGGAGGCTCGCTGCCTCGCAGGAGACCGTGCGGTATCCTCGGACCAGCCGGATGGCCATGACCCTTTGGGACGCGTTCAACCAGCGTGCTGGTCGGAGCCTCAATGAACGCGCCCACACCGGTGCCCCGTAAAGGGCCATGGACCGCACGACCCCCGCGTAGAGCCTCCGGCAGGAGGCGTTTGGACTCCCTAGATTGGGCAAGAGCCGCTTCAAGGCAGCTTCGGATTAGACTTGCGCTTGTTATTTAACAAATAACTTTAATTTTGTTTCGTAAAAATCATGCAGAAACCTCGAAGTGCGTTTAAATGTCCTCTTTTTGGTGATATTTGTGAGATAAAGGAAAACGATCTACCTACTTACGAAGTTCTAATAAAATACTATGAATGGACGAGACATCAACTAACGTTGCAATTGGAAACTGCAAAAGAGCCCACATTTTCAGAATTAGCAGATATTCCAGAATTGAAAATATATGGAAAACTGCATCTATGCCGGCCGATAGTAACACGAACAAGAGTCGTACAGATGTTAAAAGTATACCATTTGAAATGCAAAAACCTACTCAAGTCTGTCAAGAGGCTCTCCCCGGAAAAAATTGAAAGTTTTCGACAAAGCAGTAAGTTACTTTTCGATATTGCAGCATGCAAGTTTAAATATTTCGCTCAATGTATCTGTCTCAAGGATATAAAGGTTCCTAAACAGGAACAGACTTTTATAATTGATCAAAGAACCTCTCGGAGTATGATAATGGGCGGAATCGACGTAACTGTTACGAAGAAGTTGCAGAAGACGCTAAAGAGGAAACAGAAACGAGAGAACCGCCCAACTACCTTAAATACTTCGTCACCTGTTATAGAACTTAGTACTTCTCCGGCATCGTCAGCATCTGAAAGTCGTAGTAGTTCAGATAATTCCACTAACACTATAAACAAAAGCGATCCGAAGAAAAAAAGAAAAACTTCATGCGTCGATTTCCCTACGTTATCGAAGACTTGCGACAGGTATGGAGTATCAGATAGAGCAGCAGCAGCGATTGCGTCGTCTGTTTTGTTCGATATTAAGTCTGAAATCGAGGTTATTGATAGACATAAAGTACGAAGAGAGAGAACTAAAACTAGACAAAGGTTAATGAAGGAGGTCGCAGTCCCAGAACTGTCTGCTTTATATTTTGATGGGAGAAAAGACAAAACGTTGAAGATTATTAAAAAAGGTGGTAAACACTACAGGACTATGACAGTTGAGGAGCACATCTCAATAATTCAAGAGCCAGGATCTATTTATATGGGGTACGTAGTACCTAACGTTGGTTCAGCGAAAGGAATAGAAACTGCGATGACAGGGTTCCTATCACGTTGTTTCTGTTTTAAGATACGGAGTAGTTTTTTGGGGTAATTGCAGTGAGAGAGAAAGGATTTTCAGAGCCCAAAAATATTGCATTATATCAATGACAGGAATAAATTCATCAGACAGCTGCATTCCTATGTTTAAATCCCTTAAATTACTAACCTTTCCGTCACTCTATATTTTAGAAATGGCACTATTTGTAAAAGGTAATCCAAATTTATTTTGTTCAAATATTGATCACTCAACAAGGACTCTATTTTATTCAGATTTTGATTGTATTATTTGACTAATTAATAACTTATTACTGACATTGTATTATTGACTAATTATTAACTTATTATTGACTATTATTTTTTTTTATTTTTTTTACATTGTTTACCACTGAACGAATTTACAAATTGAATGATTTTATATTTTTATTGACGTTTTTAATCATTTGAAAATAAGTTAAATGTTTGTTTTTTTAAATTATTTCATAATTAATTCAATTATAAAAAAATAAAAAAATAAATTCATGCCTCACGGTAGAATGTACTGGATCCTTCTCTTACTTAACACCATATTTTTGTACCTACATTCATAGCAAATAAATTATTTCATTTCATTTCATTTCATCACATGAAGGAATTCCCCAACATCATCTTATGGCAATCGGTTGTGATGGTACCAATCTATGTACAAATACTCGCAAGTATGGGGGTGTTATAAGACTGCTTGAGAAAAGGATACAAAACCCACTCCAGTGGATAATTTGTTTACTCCACATGAACGAACTTCCATTGAGACACTTATTTCTTCATCTTGACGGGGTTACTTCGGGGCCTAAGTCTTACACTGGAACATTGGAGAAAGCACTCGAGACTTGTGAACAATAGCCTGTTAAAAAAATTCAGCGCATTGAAGGAGAATTGCTTCCAGAAATAGCTGAAGATTTGAGTACAGATCAACAATAGTTGCACAAGATTGTCTCAGCGGTACTTTCAGGTGATTTCCCAGGCGACCTGGCAAACAAATCTCCAGGTGAAATGTCACATGCGCGTTGGCTCACGCGTGCCAACCGAATATTACGTTTGTAAGTAACACAGAGACACCATCAGAAAACTTGTCATCTTTGGTTACATTTGTTGTAAAAGTGTACGCACCATCTTGGATCTACATTAAAAATAAAAAAATAAACGTATTTTCTTTCTTTCTTATATTCCTATTAGGTACAAAATCAACACAGCTGTTTCCATGTCGGTGAATAGACTGTTGCGCAAGTAGATTTCCCTTTATGGTTTTTGTTACCAATTTATTTCTTTTCTTCGTTTTAATCTCCTTTACTTGGTTAAATATCCTTTCATAGGCAGCATTTCAGTGGGGTAAAGATAAAATATTTAACATAAAACTGGGCAGGAACCGAAACTTTTTCTGCCCGTTTTGCTCCTTTAGCTGAGCTATCTGTTGACAATAAACAACGACGTTAAATATAATATTTACTACATAAGAAAAAACAAAAAAGTAAGTAGTTTTATAGAAAATTATAGACTACCTCATGCCAGATTATGTCAACATTATCAGTTATGGGTGAAAACTGAATTTGAGACATAATAATTGGGAAGTTTCTCCATTCATCATCGAGTATTTGTTGGTCAGTCAATTCTATTGGGCTTATACGGGGGAAAATATCGAAGAGCATTGATAATATGATGAGTCTTTCGTTAGACGATGATGACATGCACAAATCCAGTTTTAATTTCGAAATATAGTTCATGACCTTATGTTGAGAACAGCGCCATCTAACTACATCGTCAGGAGGCGCGATGAAGAACAACTAATGAACATACACAACTGTCATGCGCCCACGTCACTCGTCGCGCTGAATAGTTCATCGGACCCCCGCGAAGAGGCGCTGACTCAAGCCTATATAACCACAGGACGACACCGGCTCCGCCCTTTTTTCCTCGCCTCCACTGCCTAGACCCCACTTGTCATAAACTTTGATCATTGTTTCTAAAACCATTGTATTTAATAGTAAAATAAATTTCTGTAATATCAAGAGAAATAAATCATTCATTTTGGTTGCCCACATCCCGAAAACGTTAAAGAACCACTAAGAGTTAAGGCCACAATTTAACATTGGTCCTCACGAGCCGAATCTTCTGATCACCACGTTGTCAGAGGAAGCCTTCAAGGGGTGCCTGGCAATCCTTTCTTCTTCCCTTTTCATTCTGTTTGTGCTAAAATCGTGTTTTTGTGTATACAGGAACGAATCCATAGACATCGTGCGCGCTTTGTTGACCGGCACTTCGTGCTACAGAAAAAACGTGAGTACCCTCTCTTTCCATAAATTGCCATCATGACTTTGCCTGAGGATATAAAAAAACTAGCAGATTTAAAAAAGAAACGAGGTACCATTAAAGGTATGCTCACACAATTCGAAAAATGTGTACATTTGTTGGTTGGTAACGAAATTAATCCTAAACAGAAGGTAGAACTAGAATTGCGCATAAAATCTGCTCAAGGTTTACTACAGGAATTTAGTAAAGTTCAATCGTTAATCGAGGAATTAGTGCCAGAAAAGGACATGCCAGAACAATTAGAGTACAGAGAGTCTTTTGATAATTCTTACTTTAGTTCTGTTGCTGAGGCTAATTGTTTAATAAATAATAGTAAGGATTATTGTGACAAACACAAGTGCAATTCCAATACGTTAGAACATAACTGAAATTATTCCAATAGTTTTGTAAAATTGCCAACTATTTCACTTCCCAATTTTGACGGTAGCTACGATAATTGGTTGGAATTTAGAGATACGTTTTTATCAATGATTCACAATTCTAAGCAACTTGATAATATTCAAAAATTCCATTACTTAAGATCATCTCTGTCTGGAAATGCGTTGCAAGTTATTAAGTCTCTTGAATTTTCTTCTGATAATTATAGTGTCGCTTGGGAATTGATCGAGAATAGATTCAATAATAATAAGTTGTTGATACACAATCACGTCAAATCGTTATTCACAATGTCAACCATAACTAAAGAATCGCCTGCCCAAATTAGGAAACTAATAGATACGGTACTTAAAAATTTACGAGCTTTAAAAACACTTGGTGAGCCTACAGAATCATGGGACACCTTGCTGAGTTATATCATAACTTCAAAATTGGATGTAAGTATTGAAAAAGAATAGGAACAGTTTAAAAATACTAGTGCTAGTAATTCTGAGAAAACATTTAATTTAGATTCACTCATACAGTTTTTAAAACATAAGGCAGATACTTTAGAAATGGTTAAAGTCAATAGTACTTCTCATGCAGTTAGTCATAATTCTGTTAAAAAACAATCGCAGAGTTTTGTTTCTACTCAAAACAATAAAAAGTTTTTCAAGCGCACCCGCACTTGTGTTAAATGTAAGGGAAAACATTCTTTGTATGGTTGTCAACAATTTTTGGATTTAAGCACACAAGATAAGCTTCAATTCGTTAAAAATAAGAATCTCTGTATTAATTGTTTATGGACGGGGCATTCAGTAAATGAATGTCGAGCAGGCCCTTGCAAGCAATGCTGTGGCAAACATAATAGTCTTTTACACAATGAATTTAATAGGGATGATGCTGTGCCTTCTGTAGTTCAAGCGAATCAATCTACAGAAGATTCACAAGATTTGTCGCAACATAGTTCGTCGTCAGTAGTTCAGACTTTTCACACAGTCGATAATTCACACAATAACAGTTGTAAAAGTTTATTAAGTAAACACGCATTACAACCTGTTTTGCTGTCGACAGCTTCGGTAGAAATCATTGGTAAAGACAATAAATATTATAAGGCTCGTGCATTATTGGATAACGGCAGTCAACACTGTTTTATCACAGATTCACTATGTAGGAAATTAAACACACCACGTATACAGTCCACTTGTCAAATTAGCGGAATAGGACATTCAGTCACACAGACAGTTCATTCTAGCGAAATTAACATTAGATCGATATACGGCGATCATGATATTCACATTAAATGCCTGGTTTTACCTAGCATCACGTCGATTATACCGGCCACAAGTATAGACGTAAACAAGATATCTATACCTGAAGACATTAAGTTAGCTAATCCAACTTTCTGTACACCTTCACACATTGATTTATTAATCGGTGCAGATTGTTTCTGGGATTTAATGCTCAATGGTAAGATTCGTTTATCTTCCGGACCTTATTTACTAAACACCAAATTGGGATGGCTAATTTCAGGTCCTCTAGGCACTGAATCATTACACACAAATAAAGTTCAGTGTCATTTTGTTCAAACTACACAATTAAACGACGAATTAAGAAACTTCTGGGAAATTGAAGAAATTCCTTATTCAGGTCAACATCTTTCTATAGAAGAAAGTTCATGCGAAAACCTTTTCACACAAACTACTAAGAGGCTAGATAATGGTCGGTTTTCGGTTCAAATTCCACTAAAGGAGTCAGCGGATGTGCTAGGCGATAGCTATCAAGTGGCTAAAACCAGATTTCTATCGTTGGAACGCAAACTTGAGCGTAATCCACAATACAAACACATGTATAGTGACTTCATGCGGGAGTACTTACGCTTAGGACACATGACTCGCATTGATAACGATCATAAGATGCCATGTTATTTTTTACCACATCACGGCGTTCTCCGTGAAGATAGCGTAACCACTAAATTACGCGTAGTGTTTGACGCTAGTCAAAAAACATCCACAGGGAAATCACTTAATGACATACAGTTTATTGGACCTGCATTGCAAAATGATTTATTTTCTATTATTCTACGTTTCCGTCAGTATAAGCACGTTGCGTGTGCAGACATTGAAAAGATGTTTCGACAAATTTTAGTTTTCGATAATCAAAGAAATTTGCAACTAATTCTGTGGCGCGAAAAACCATCGGATCCTCTTAGTGTGTACCGTCTTAACACGGTAACGTACGGAACGGCATCGGCACCATACTTGTGTATTCGCTGTGTTAGGCAATTAGGATTAGAATGTACAGACGAATCAATTTCTCAGACTATCTTAGAGGATTTCTATGTCGACGATTTACTTACCGGAGCTGATTCAGAGGCACAGCTATCATATATATGCGAAAAGGTAGCGGAAGTTTGTCAATCCGGTTATTTTCCCCTAAGAAAGTGGATAACCAACTCGCCGAACATCATTGTAAACACAACACAAAATGATAATAGTTCGAAGTATTTGTCATTAGGTGAAAATGTATCTAGCAAAACATTAGGCCTTGGCTGGTACAACAGCAAGGATGAGTTTCATTTTACGTCAAAAATAAATCATGATTTTTCTGATGTTACTAAACGTTCCATTTTATCTGCTGTTTCTCAAATTTACGATCCTCTGGGATTATTGAGTCCAGTGGTTATAGTAGCCAAAGTTTTGCTACAAAAACTGTGGCTTACTAAAGTAGGTTGGGACGATGCTTTGTCTCAAGATATAATGTCGTATTGGAAAAAATTCGTTGAGTCAATATCGAATTTAAACAAATTGAGAATCCCTAGATTTGTTTTGTGTGATTCACCTACTGTGACTGAGTTACACATATTTACCGACGCGAGTCAAACTGCATACGGTGCTTGCGCATACATTCGCACTTGTAATGCCAATGGTGACGTCACAGTGAAGTAGCTTTGTGCGAAAAGTCACGTAGCTCCGGTCAAACCTGTTAGTATTCCTCGCCTTGAGTTGTGTGTGGTGCACTTATAGGAGCGAGATTACTCGATAAAATTAAAAAATCACTCACGAGTTAAATTCAATAACATTTCCTTGTGGTCAGACTCCACAATAGTGTTGGGTTGGCTCAGAATGTGTCCTAATCAGCTCAAAACGTTTGTACAGAACCGTGGTGTGGAGATAAATGAGTTAACAAACAATGTCTGTTGGTTTCATGACAGTGGAATAAAGAACCCAGCAGATTTGTTATCACGCGGTACAGGATTAGAGGAATTAAGTGCGTCACGTTTATGGTGGAACGGACCTTTATTTTTGCAGGATAAGGTAAATACTTGGTCACACACACAAAACAACTTAGATCAGATACCCACACATATATTACCAGAGCTAAAATCGAATATTGTTAGTGTACCAGCTTGTGTTATTAGTAAGGATAGCGTAATTAATTTTAAAAGATTCTCTTCATATTTTCGCTTGCGCTTACGTGTACCGCTTTATAAATAATGCACGCACAAAGGATCACACAAAACGTAATAACGGTTTATTATCAGTTGACGAGATAAAGAATGCAGAAACATTACTCATCAAACTGGTACAAATAGAATCGTTTCCTAACGAATTAAAAGCGTTGATAAATAAATCGCAAAATAAACAATCACGTAATTTATCCAGCTTAAACATATTTTTAGATAGCAACAACATAATACGTGTTGGAGGTAGATTGGGAAATTCTGATTTTACGTACGATAAAAAAACACCCAATCTTGTTATGTAGTAAACATCACTTTACCGTGTTGTTATTTAACTTTCAACATATAAAATTATTACACGCGGGACCACAACTACTCTTATCGTACGTCAGAGACACCTGGTGGCCGCTAGGTGGCAGGAATTTAGCAAAACAAGTTGTACATCGATGCATCATATGTTATCGAATGAAACCTATCACTTCACAACCAATTATGGGTAATTTACCTAACGAGCGATTGCAGCCCGGTTTTCCTTTTTTACGGTGTGGTGTAGACTACGCCGGCCCTATGTACATACTTAACCGTAAGGGTAGAGGGGCAAAATTGGAAAAGTGCTATTTATGTTTATTTATTTGTTTTTCAACTAAGGCTTTGCACTTGGAACTTGTTACTTCATTATCATCCGAAGGTTTTATTCTGGCATTAAAAACATTTATTTCGCGAAGAGGTAAACCTTTACAAATCTTCTCGGATAATGGTAGGAATTTCGTTGGTGCGGCTAGGGAATTTGCACATTTTTTTAATAACTGTTCTCATGAGATCGAAAACTTTAACACGGAGAATCAAATAATTCAGCACGGTTTTAGCACAAATAGAAGCTGTCCTGAATTCCCGTCCCTTATATCCTCTATCTTCAGAACCTGATGACTTCACTCCTCTCACACCCGGGCACTTCTTGGTCGGGCGACCGCTGACAGCACCAGCAGAGGATGACGTCATGACAGTTGCCACACACTCACTGTCACGCTACCGGCGTATCGAGCAGCTCAGACAACATTTCTGGGCGCGATGGTCAACTGAATACGTTTCGGAGCTACAGAAGCGCTCTAAGTGGAAGGATACCAAGGCGGTTCTTTCACCAAACCCAGTAGTCCTGGTAAAGGAGGACAACTTATCGCCTCTAAAGTGGCGATTGGGTCGAATAATAACTATGTTCCCAGGCAAAGACGGCATTCCCAGGGTGGCTTCCATCCGCACTGCTACAGGTGTCATCGAGAGGGCCTTTTCCAAGATCTGCCCTCTTCCACTACCCAGGGACGACGCTGACGCTTCAGTCATGCCGGCGGCAGTCCTGTCATCACAACATGGTAGCTGTTGAGAGCAAGGTTGAAGCTCTCAAAGCGGCGGAGGATGTTGAGAACAGCGCCATCTAACTACATCGTCAGGAGGCGCGATGAAGAACAACTAATGAACATACACAACTGTCATGCGCCTACGTCACTCGTCGCGCTGAATAGTTCATCGGACCCCCGCGAAGAGGCGCTGACTCAAGCCTATATAACCACAGGACGACGCCGGCTCCGCCCTTTTTTCCTCGCTTCCACTGCCTAGACCCCACTTGTCATAAACTTTGATCAGTGTTTCTAAAACCATTGTATTTAATAGTAAAATAAATTTCTGTAATATCAAGAGAAATAAATCATTCATTTTGGTTGCCCACATCCCGAAAACGTTAAAGAACCACTAAAAGTTAAGGCCACAACTTAACACCTTATCATTTAGACCATATCTTCTCCTGATACCAACGCAAGCAGCCACAATAAACTGTCGAAAATTCTGTCTGAATTCTTGTTTTTCAGAATTTGAGACTTCTGGTAAAATAAGCTGTTGCCGCGCACCTAGCCCAAAGTACATTTCGTCTAAGCCAAGATACTCGTCACCGTTTGTTGGATCGATTTCATCCTAGTTAGTATCTTCCACAAACGCAGCTTTCATAAATATTAGAAGTAGTGTAACATTATTCGCCAGCTGTGCAGCTGAGAGCCCAGGAAGCATCAATCTTCTCCCGCATCGTCAAGAACAGACAACTAACGCCATCTACCGGCATTGAAAGCAACTAGTACAACAACAGCCTACAGGATCTACTGATGAAATCTATTTAAACTTACTAGCGCCATCTATTACTTCATAGAGTCACTAATTAATGTTGTGGTCATTTTATATATTAATAACTTTTCTAAATTCCCTGAGCATTCATTTTATTATCTTCAAAATAATAATGTAAATCATATTCAATTACATAATTGTAGCTTATAAATCTATAGCTTTCATTATTATGAGTTTTGGTATAAGTATGTCAATTTATCTAATTTTATAATAATAAAAACGGGATGTGAGTTGACTTCCTGCGGGGCGTGACTGGGCTGGGCAAGACGATCGGAAAAGCGAAGTGAGGGATTGCTGTTGTTATTTTAATTATTTTTGTTTTGGGACGCTAATACAAATATCCGAGTGTTTTATATTCGTTTAATTTCCATTTCTGAACAGCCATTACAGTTCAGAAGTGGGATGGAAGAATTCCACGGCCCATATATCCGCGGCTTGGGGAGACGGTCGCCAAGCGTCGAGTCTCTAGAAAATGGCGAACGCCATGAGGGAAAAAGTCCCGATTTTTTTTCTTCGCAATCCTCCTTCAGTCAGCCACCTGCAAATAAAAGACCAAGGATAACTTACCTGGACACAGAGATCATCCCCAAATTTGATCCTGCGAAGAAAAATATAAATGTGAAAGGTTGGCTTCACAAGATAGATCAATTAGGTGAGATCTATAACTGGGAAGAGAAAGACAGGGTTTTCGTGATGCAAACCCGGCTGCGCGGCGCAGCGCGCGACTGGTACGATGACCTAGAGGATTATAGTGCCACGTGGAGCACTTGGAAGGATTGGTTAACGAAGGCGTTTCCACGCACCACCGATTTCGTCGACCGCCTAGAAGAAATGCTGGCACGCCAAAAGGGAAACGAGACCATGACCCGATACTACCACGATAAAATATCTTTAATGAAAAAGTGTGGGCTGGATGGGGAGAACGCTATGTCGTGCCTCATCGGTGGATTGCCGGTCGAGCTGCGTGCGAACGCGAAGGCATGCGGCTACAGGACGCCCGAAGAATTATACTATGGATTTCTATCTTCGCTTGAAAATTACGGGGAAGTGAGGGCTGAAAAAGCCAGACGACCCACCGACCAGAAGCTGAGCAAGTCAACCTGGCAACGGGGCCCTGCGGCGGGGAACCCCGCTCCGAAAGTGTGCTACAACTGTCGGCGGCCGGGGCATGAAGCGCGGGATTGCCGAGCTGCTCCCGCCACACGCTGCCAGGTCTGCCAGCGCGCGGGACACGCTGCCAACACTTGCTGGTATGCGGCCGCGGGGAGCACGCGGGACACGCCGGCGGCGGCGCCTCCACAAAGAAATCAACAGGTACGACAGGTTTATCACGTATCCACAGAAATTATTTCAGATTTATACCGAAAACAAATGTATATTAATGGTTTTGAAGCAATTGGCTATATTGATACTGGCAGTAAAGTAAATATAATCACACTAAAAGCGACCGAAAAATCGCGATTATGTATATTACCATCAAATGTAGTAATGAGAGAGGCTTTGGAGGTTTACTTGTTAACTCTCTAGGAAAAGCGTTCTTAAACCTAGTTATAGATAATATAAGTTTACAAACGTGTGCCGAGATAACAAGTGCAAACCTCAACGATATAGATTTAATTGTGGGGCAACCTATTATTAATCAGCCGAACGTAAACTTAATTATAACCTCTAAATCCGTGACATTATTAGCAAATAGTGAATATGTTTGTCCTTTATCAAGTATGCGTTTGTCTAGTCAGGACTTTATATCAAAAGTCCCCTTATTCTTGTCCGACAATGTCGACGTCCCGCCGGGTTCGAACGCAGAGGTACGCGTCTACACATCATATGATTTAACACCAAGTAAAATACTTGTGACCCACCCACGATTTTATTCTATGGTTAATGAATCGTACTATATCCCACAATTAGTCTTGAAAAATACATCAATTTTACAATTACGCGTAATTAATTTAGGTGATTCTTGTTTACAATGGTCCGCGGGACGACTAATTACGCGCGCAGATATGTTTACGCAAAGCGACGTAGCTTTCGTTACTCCAAGTAGTGACGATAATAGTACACATGATTATATTCAGTCAAACAAGACACTTTTGTTTTCTGACCTAGATATTGGCGAGATAGAAGAAAAGCATTCTAAATTATTATTAGACTTACTAAATAAATATCCCGGTTGTTTTGCTGAATGTAGTAGTGAACTTGGTTATACGGAGTTAATTGAAATGCATATATCTACCACATCAGAAACGCCTGTGTTTTGTAAGCCATATCGATTATCCTACGAAGAAAATGAAATTGTACAGGAAAAGGTGAATGACCTTCTATCCGCGGGAATAGTGCGCGAATCGAACTCCGAATACGCGAGTCCTGTAATTCTAGTTAAGAAAAAGGGAGGCGACTATCGGTTATGTATCGACTATCGCGCTCTCAATACACGTACTGTAAAAGATCGATTCCCTCTTCCACACATTGATGATCAGATCAATCGACTATCGGGAAAAGTATATTTCACGGTTCTAGATATGGCGCAAAGTTACTACCAAGTTAAAATGGCGGAAAACTCAATTCATAAAACCGCCTTCATAACGTCAACAGGACAGTATGAATTTTTAAAAATGCCGTTTGGTTTGGCAAATGCTCCGGCAGTTTTCTCACGGCTAATTCGAAAGGCATTAGGGGCCCTTGATAATAAAATAGCTACATATCTTGATGACGTCACATTACCCACTGTTACAATAGAAGAAGGTATAAAGCTATTGGAGGATGTTTTGAAACTTCTTTCTCGCGCTAATTTAAAACTAAATTTAAAAAAATGCTCTTTCTTGAAAACCAGCGTAAATTACTTGGGTCATGAGGTTACTGAAGGGTCTGTACGCCCGGGGCAAGCTAAAATTATTAGTGTTATCAATTTTAGACAACCGCGAAACGTACATGAACTGCGTCAATTCATCGGCTTGGCATCGTATTTCCGTAAATTTGTAAGAGGGTTCGCTGAAATTGCCCGACCTTTAACTAGCTTGACAAAAAAGGACGTAGCCTGGATATGGGGTTCAGAACAAGAATTTTCTTTTAATCTTTTAAAAACTACGTTGACTGAACGACCTGTTTTAGCAATATATGATCCGCATGCTAAAACAGAAATCCATACTGATGCTAGTAGTTTAGGGTTAGGCGGTATTTTACTTCAATATCAAAATGATGGTGAACTAAAACCTGTTGCTTATTTTAGTCGCGTTACTAGTAGAGAAGAAATACACTATCATAGTTATGAGCTAGAAACTCTGGCCGTAGTTGAATCTCTGAAACGCTTCCGTATTTACGTAACGGGTACCCCAGTTAAGGTAATTACCGATTGTGCGGCATTAAGAACCACACTGACTAAAAAAGATTTAATTCCGCGTATAGATCGATGGTGGTTAACGATCCAGGATTTCGATATTGAAATCGAATATCGCCCTGGCCACCGTATGAAACACGTTGACGCACTCAGTCGTAACCCAGTTGAAAGCGTTCCTATACTTCGCATTGATGAAGCTGACTGGCGCCTCACGCTGCAGTTGCAAGACGATATAGTACAAAGTATTATTCGACAGATAAATGCGGGTACGGATAATCCGGATATAAATAAAAATTATACCATTATTGACGGATGTCTGTTTCGAAAAACTTTACACGGAGATCGATTCGTAATACCTAAACTGTCAAAGTGGTCATTGTTACAAAAATATCATGACCAAGTTGGGCACATAGGTTTCGAAAAGTGCGAAAAAACAATAAAATCAAAGTTTTGGTTCTCTGGTATGACTCGGTTTATACGAAAATATGTTAATTCCTGCTTACACTGTGCTTATGCTAAAGGAAATTATGGGAAACTAGAGGGCGAGCTACATCCCATTGAGAAAGTAGCAATACCGATGCATACTTTACATGTAGATCATTTGGGCCCATTTTTGAAAACACGCCGTGGTTACTCCTACATACTCGTAATTATTGACTCCTTTACGAAATTTGTATTTGCTCGAGCCGTTAAAGGCACTGGTTCTATAGAAACTATTCAAAACTTGAAAGAAACAATATCTACTTTTGGAAATCCTCATAGAATAGTTACGGATAGAGGCGTCGCTTTCACAAGTCGGTATTTTAAAGAGTTTTCCATACATAAACAGTTCAAACATGTATTAAATGCCATTGCTTGTCCACGCTCAAACGGTCTGGTCGAACGAGTAAACAGAACTATTGTAAACGGCCTAAACACTACCGCCGAAAGCGAATGCACATGGGATGAAAACCTTTCGGATGTAGTCTGGGGTATAAATAACAGTCCTCATGCTGTTACAGGATTCTCTCCGTTTAGCCTTATGTTCTCTCATGAAAATTCGTTATTACCTGCTTACCCTGCAAACGTCGCTAAGAACATTGACCCTCAGGAGCAGTTACTTGATCGTAGACGCAATGCGAAATTGCGCATTGATAATAATATGGCAATTATGAAAAGTCGGTACGATAAGAGGCATAAGAAATGTAGGAAATATAATGTAGGAGAATTGGTTTTGTGGAAGGGAGGTTTATCTCGTGATAATACGGTTGGAGTCACTAAAAAGTTAGGGAGTGTGTTTACTGGACCATATAAAGTCACTAAAATAGACCATACTCTTGACCGATATACAATAAATAGTGTTCAAGGGGTCAAAGGATATAAAAAGTTTAGCGCAGTAGTTCCTGGTGATTCACTTCGCCCTTATAAGTCATCGGTGCCAGACAGCTCTACAGATTCTGATCACGAAATAGATAGGGATGATTTAATAGACTTATTAGAGAGTTAAGTTTTCATAATAAAATTATTTGTTTGCACTAGATAATAGCTTGTTATTCATAATATTATTTGTTTGTACTGTATACCCTTACTTTTACTAAATATTGTTGCTACAACTTGTTCAAATCAAAATGCTTAGCTATAATAATGCTATATAAGTTAAGTAATGCTGATAATTGCAAAGTAAATACCTACATAATATTATAAATAATTGTATTATTCTACCTTCAACATTTAACCCATCTTATGGATTAAAGGATTCATTAAATATCAAGGTATTAAAAAAAACATGTTGCACAAACAACAAATCAACAATTTAAAACTTGATACAGGTCAGTGTACTCATATAACAGAATTTATACCAAAACATATATACAGTGTGGGGAGGACAATATGATCATAAATGAAACTTCGTATAAGTCATGATATTCCCAACCGTCACACAAAAAATCAAATGAATATATCCAGTAGTTTAGCCACAGGACAGTATTTTTCATTTTAAGTATTTTCTACATGATGTATTTGAAAACAGGAGAGCACGCGACAGTTTAACGACACGTTGACAGCTCGCTACTTTAAAAACCTACGCCTTTTCTTTCAAATTTATTTTCTCAATGCAAATTATACTTTATGCCCGAGCCCTAAGAGTCATAAAGCGTGTCATCACAGCTAGATAAGAAAAAATGCATGCGAAAGTTATTACTTTCCTGTTACGCACTCATGTCAATCGCAAAATATGTATGTGCGAAAGAGATAGGTAAGTTTGCTTGTTTTTACTTTGCTTACTTGTCTACGTGTCTAGGTTACGCGGTCAGTGTGTCACCGGACCTCCTTCCTGCCTGTGACGCGTTTTGTTTTTCTCTGGAATTTCGGATGCGCCTGCGCCCGTTTGAAGTCGCCGCGCGAGTGTTATCGTATCTTTGTTGTTGTGTTGTGCGAAATTTGACGCTTTGTTTTAATAGTGACAGGACACATAAACGTATTATAGGTACTTAGTTTTTATCTGGAATTTCGGATGCGCCTGCGCCCGTTTGAAGTCGCTTCGCGAGTGTTATCGTATCTTTGTTGTTGTGTTGTGCGAAATTTGACGCTTTGTTTTAATAGTGACAGGACACATAAACGTATAGGTACTTAGTTAAATAGCTAAGTAAACTTTGCGAAATTAGACGCTTAATACTTGGTGTTTCAAGGTTTTATTATTAAATAATCATGCCTCGTTACAATTATACCGCTTCGGAGTACGCCGATATGATTTTAATTTATGGGGAGTGTCACGGTAATGCCGCTTTAGCTGTACGGACATACCGGGAGAGGTATGGGAACACGCGTATGTGTCCGACCCACGGGCGCACTATTGTACAAGCTGTCCAGAGGATACGGGAAAATCAATCTTTGATCCCGCACGTAGACGGTGCTCCTCCACGTGCAAATGTGATTTCAGACGAAAGAGTTATTAATTATTATGATCGCAATCCGACGTCCAGTCTGCGTAATGCAGGTCGACATTTTCGTGTAAATCACAAAACTATTCAAAAAGTTTTGAAACGTGACAAACGCAGACCTTATAAGTACAAGAAAGTACAAGCATTGTTACCGAGAGATAAGCCAATAAGAGAAACTTTCTGTCGCTGGTTGGAAACCAAACATCTCGAGAATCCTGACTTCGTGTACAATGTGCTGTGGACTGACGAGAGTACATTCACAAGGAATGGTTTATGGAACCGACAGAAAGACACCGAGAGGTGGTTGCTGAAAATCAGCGCTGTTGACGATAGGTTCGTCCGAAGTCACAGCATTTTGCTGAGCAACGACCTGTTCTTGCACAGATGCGACGCACGGCTAAATTGTTCTTAATATTGTTGTTTTTTTTGTTACAAAGTAGTCATTTTTTCACTCTGCTATCGGCATTTTGTTTTTGTTTTCATCGTTTGTTTATTGTCATTTGCGAGTGTCGTAACACAGAGCAAATTATGTAACCTTGCAGAGCAAAATGTATTGTCTTTGGTCCCTGGCCATGGACAAAATTTTAAACCTTTTAATTTTTTGGTACGAGGCTTTTGGCTACATTCTATGTTTGTATTATTATTAATGTAATTTTTTTTCGTAATGTGCGTTTTGTTTGTGCAGAATAAACTATTTTTCTTTCTTTCTTTCTTTCTTTAACCTTCGGTACTGGAGCCGCGTGAATCCGCATCTAGTACGGGAGTCTTCGCACCAGTACAGATTTTCGGTCAATGTGTGGGCTGGCATACACAGAAATACCATTATTGGTCCGGTATTTATTGATGGCAACTTAAATGCTGTAAAGTTCATTGAACTCCTCGACGGATCCGTTTCCGAGTACACGGACGAACTATCTATCGCTGGACGTGCGAAGGCAGATGTGGTACCAATTAGATGGAGCACCAGCTCATTCAGTGGTGTCTGCAAGAGAGCGTTTGACTCAAATGTTCAGACAGCAGTGGATTGGCCGTTTTGGACCAGTGCGGTGGCCAGCGAGGTCACCAGATCTCACGCCCCTGGATTTCTTTCTGTGGGGTCACATAAAGAATGAGGTATACTCAACAGAAGTTACTACCGTTGAGGAATTAAAAAATAGAATAATACTATCTTTTAATAAATTGAAAGAAATGGCTGCTAATGGTGACCTATTATCAAGAGTGAGAAATAACATTGTACGTCGGTGTAGTTTGTGTATTCAAGAACACGGCGGACATATTGAAAATAAAAAAATTTAATGAATGGCGACATAATTATGTGATCGAAAAGTGATTGTGAATAATAAATTGATTAGCGAATAACTCGCGGGTGAATGATGCCCGACTATTTGGTTAATATTCTGTGATTTGATTTGTGTAATTGAGCATTAATAATAATAAGAATAATGGCGCCAAACATTACGTCGCTGCGTCGGCCACAGCTTTAACATGAATGAAACCAAGCTGCGTTGCCATTCTTATCGCAGGTCAGTGTACCAATTTTATAAATGGTGTTTTATTTTGTTTGTAGTTTTAAGCTATTTAGTTTGTTAGAAAAAAATGTTTTTTTAATTTCGGTGTTCGGATTTATTTGATAGTTTACAAATGTTTCTATAAACCAGTATTGCCAGTGTTTTCATTTAAAGTCATATTGTCATCTTCACATTGTATATGTAGGTACTTAATTGCTAATCTGCGTGAGAAGGACAGATCTGTGTGTATATCTGTCCTGCTAAACTGTGTGATACAGCAGATAGGTCTGTGTGAATATCTCCTGCTATACTGTGTGATACAGCAGTTAGATCTATGTGAATATCTATCCTGCTATACTGTGTGATATATATGGCGGACAGTTCTGTGTGTATCTGCCCTGGTCTACTGAGTGATACCGCAGATAAATCTGTGTGATTATCTACCCAGCCATGCTGCTGTTACATCTGTGTGAATGTCACTATGGTCATGCTTTGTGAAACTCCAGACAGATCTGAGTGCACTTAATAAATCTGTGTGAGCCTGCTTTAGTTATCTGAGGTGCAAATGCTAATTAATACTTATGTTATGGAAGCTCATAAGAATATCGCGATTTTCATAGGACTATCTAGTAAACAACTAAAATGTACGAGATAGCATAACATAGAGGACAAACAGTATCTGTCTGATCATAGAGAATATCATTCAGTCTCTTCTGTAAATAAAGAAAGATCTAATGTGATGAACTAACCAACATAAAAATGTATCCTAGATTGAGTATTCATATATAAAATAAAAACGATAAAAAAAAATACACATTTCTTACATGGACAAACAAAATGATGATAACAAATATACTGTGGGCTTATTCTGTTCCCAGGTACTACCAAAAATGGATTTTGGGGTCACTGCTACTGCTGAAGGAGCTGGAGCCCAACGCCGTGGAGGACCACGACAATAGCAGGATGGCCGAGTGTAACATTATTCGCCAGCTGTGCAGCTGAGAGCCCAGGAAGCATCAATCTTCTCCCGCATCGTCAAGAACAGACAACTAACGCCATCTACCGGCATTGAAAGCAACTAGTACAACAACAGCCTACAGGATCTACTGATGAAATCTATTTAAACTTACTAGCGCCATCTATTACTTCATAGAGTCACTAATTAATGTTGTGGTCATTTTATATATTAATAACTTTTCTAAATTCCCTGAGCATTCATTTTATTATCTTCAAAATAATAATGTAAATCATATTCAATTATATAATTGTAGCTTATAAATCTATAGCTTTCATTATTATGAGTTTTGGTATAAGTATGTCAATTTATCTAATTTTATAATAATAAAAACGGGATGTGAGGTGACTTCCTGCGGGGCGTGACTGGGCTGGGCAAGACGATCGGAAAAGCGAAGTGAGGGATTGCTGTTATTATTTTAATTATTTTTGTTTTGGGACGCTAATACAAATATCCGAGTGTTTTATATTCGTGTCATTTCCATTTCTGAACAGCCATTACAGTAGCTCTTTGTATAGTTCTATCATTTTAGAACGAAGGTCAACAATAACAGTGGATTCACTCTGGAAAAACATGTTTGATTTTGCAAATTTCGGCAACATCCATGCTAAAAAGTAGTAATATACCTTCATTATATGATTGTTTAAGGCTTTATCAATTTCTGCGCACTCACTGTCATTTAACCATTTGCCATCAAAAAATAGTCTCTATTTTTTCCTTTTCCTTTCCGTTCAATTGTTCCAGAATTCTATCTACCACTGCATCCAATGATAGCCAGCGGGTTTGTGCGGGTCTCAACAATTTATGGACATCAGTTTCAGTGAATATCTGAAAATCTTTGAATTCACTTTGTCTTTTACTGCTTAATTTAAAAAGTTGTATATCACTCGACCCAATTTTTCGCACTCTTGTGGCAATTTTTTACAAGCGTCGCTTGCACATAAATGCAGGCAATGGCACACGCATTTTATAACAGTAATGCCGGGACAGCGTTGACGAAACCTAGTAGACACGGAATTCGTGCAACCCATCATAGTGTTACAGCCGTCGGAAGCAAAGCCAATAATATTGTCTAGTGGGATTTCATATTTTTCAAAATATTGTATGACTATATTAAATACATGTTCTGCGTTTGCTGTGTAATCTTCAGCTCTACTATCAAAAAGCTGTATCAAGTCCCAAAAACGACGAATTATTTTGCCGGATTCCGGATCATAGTATCTGACAACTACACATACAGTTTTTACCACCGCTATATCAGTGCTCTCGTCAATAAGAACTGAAAACTTTGACGTTTTTGAATCTTGACACAAAGTCTCCTTTTCAGTTTTTCCAATGATGTTGTTGATAATTGCTTGGAACTTTGTACGCTTAAGTTTCAAATTCTTGGCGATATCTGAATCCGTAAAGGTTTTTGATAAAAGATCGCACATGTGATCCGCAACTCGATGGGATAACTTGTGTTCAGCCATAAAGAAAAAAAAAATTCGGAAATGAAAACCATGTTTCTCGAGTTCAAGGAACAACAGAATAGTAAATTTGAAAAATTATGTGCGTCGGTTGAGGAGATTAAAATTCAAAATTCCAGTATACAATCGACGGTTAACTTTCTGTCGCAAAACTACGACGACATTAAAATTAAATTACAAGAAATGGAATCACGACTTGAAACTGAACGGAAAAATAACTTAGCGTATTTGAAAACCCTAGAAGATAAACTGGAGAACCTGGAACGCGGTGCAAGATCGTCCTGCGTGGAAATTAGGAATATACCTATTACTAAATCAGAATCCAAAGAAGGCTTACTAAATACCGTGGTTAAAATAGGGTCAACCCTTAATGTGCCCATTCAGCCACTCGAGATAAAGGATGTTTTCCGTATAGGATCCAAAGACTCTGACACTAGGACTGTCATCGTGGACTTTACGAGCAATTTGCGGAAAGAAAAGTTTATTCAAATGTATAAAAAATACAACAAGGAAAAAAATAGATTATCTACCGAGCACCTAAACATCAGCGGCCCTGTTAAGCCTATATTTGTGTCCGAAAATCTGTCACCAAAGATGAAACGATTGTTTTTCCTGGCCCGTGACTTTGCCAGCACAAATAAGTACCAGTACTGCTGGGTTAAGAATGGCAAAATTTTTGTCCGAGAGAAGGATGGAGCCCAACATATCATGATCAGGGATGAGTCTGACCTTAAAAAATGACTAGGTATTTATCAATTAATTATAGTATGTCGTAGTAAGGTCGTTTTGTTTAACTTTTGTATTATTACCGTAACTTACTACGTAGAAATATTTATTCGAAGATTTAAAAATATAAATATCCTATTAGTAGTTATCATGCATGTTCTAAAATTAGTTAATACGTCACCAATGTTATATCATCTTTGTAACATCACTATATACACACATTACTACTTACATTCGCTATACTCACAACGGAAGATTTATTCTGTTCATCTTGGTTTCTCCTGTACAATCTCCAGTCATTTCGGATTATGCTATGTTACGTTCAATAACTCAAATCACCTGTTTGTTCTCTGCTTCGATTATGAATGATAATGTTAAAATAATAGATGATATAGAACACCTCTCAGCTTCAGCATCACATCAATGTTCCCCGGAACAAGTTGACTCATACCTGCATAATGTTTATCACGGCTTAAAAAATTTTCACGTTAACATCAGAAGCATCGGCAGCACTGCAAATTTTAACAACCTCCTGATATTGCTGCATCGAATAAAGACACAATTTGACGTCGTGGTCTTATCGGAATGCTGGTTACGTAAATGCCCTCATCTTCCCTCGATACCGGGTTTTGTATCTAATTATTCTGATCACTCAAACCAAAATGATGGTGTTGTGGTGTATACTAAGGTAGAGTTACAGTTCCTTTTAGAAAAGCCTATACTCGCTGATGCAAATTGTCTTATAATCAAATTTAAAAATGAGGTGGCGCTTATCGCTGTATATAGGTCACCTTCAAATAGGAATATTCACCACTTTATTACCAGTCTCGATGTTATCCTCAATTCATTAAATAATTTTAGAACCGTTATTTTGCTTGGAGATATCAACATAAATATAGCACCAAATTGGGTTGATTCGAACTCAGACATGTACCTAAATGCTGTTGCGTCACATGCCATGTTGCCGGCTCATGTTTTCCCGACACGCAACGATAGTTGCATTGACCACGTTATGTTAAAATCAAATAAACCAGCTATTACCTTAGTTCTTGACTCTCTAATTACTGATCATGCTCCTGTTGTAGTTTTCTGTAATTTGAAATTAGATATCCCTAAATCACCTTCCCGGCAGCATCGTGTAAACATTAATGCTTGCGTAGTTGCTCTTGAGAATGCTGACTTTACTCCCGTTATGAGTTGTCAGGATGCTGAAACTGCTGCATCCACCATGGTCAAAATTGTTTCCTCAATTGTAGATGAAAATAGTCGTGATTCTGTTGTCCCGAACCGAAAACGCATTATTAAGCCATGGATCACACCTGGGCTTCTTAGGTGTATTCGAAACCGGGACAACATGTACCGCAAAATGAGGAGGGATGCTGAAAATACTACTTTAAAAGTAACCTACAATCGATATAAAAAATTTTGCAACAATCTGTTAAAGAAATTAAAACGAGAATATGAACGACATGAATTTGAAAAACATCGCAAGAACCCGAAAGCTACCTGGAATCTCATCAAAACTATCTCCAACCTTCAAAAAAGTGAGTCCTCTGCCAGTGAGTTATTATCGCTTACTCCAGATCCAACTAAATCACTTGACTCTGTCAACGACTTCTTTGCAAATGTGGGACCAAAACTGGCCGCTAAAATTTTTAACTCCCCAAACTATACCTCTAGCAACACCTCTGACTCTGGCAGTTTTGATGTCCACCCTAACTCGATGGCTATTTTTGGCACGGACAACGAAGAGATAGATTATCTTATTCGTGGCCTACGACTAACTAGTGCTGCGGGTTGGGATGGCATCCCCGCAAATGTAATCTATAGTGCTAGAAACACACTTGTCCCAGTTATCTGCCACGTGTTCAACCTTGCCCTTACATCTGGAATATTCCCAACGGTGTTCAAAAAGGCTGTTGTGCACCCTATTCACAAGAGTGGAGACAGAGACAGTGTCAATAACTACAGACCCATATCTGTATTATCAATTCTATCTAAGCTCCTCGAAAAAGTAATTAATAAACGTCTGCTGGATTACCTTAACTCACAAAATATACTCGCAAATAACCAATATGGATTCAGGTCAGGCAAAAACACAGAGGATGCCATATTAGAATTAATAGGTTCAGTAGCTCAAAACCTTAACAGCAAGGATAAATCTATCGCTATCTTCCTTGATCTTTCTAAAGCCTTTGACACTGTCTCTGTCCCCCTTCTACTCAAAAAACTGGAAAAGATTGGTATACGAGGCCTACCGCTTAATCTATTTAAGAGTTACCTCAGTGGTCGCTCGCAAATCGTCAGGATAAACAACCACACCAGCAAAGAAGCATTCCTCTCCTATGGAGTACCACAAGGTAGTGTCTTAGGACCTACCCTTTTCTTGGTTTACATAAACGAGCTCTGTAAACTTGATCTAAGAAACTCCAAAGTAATTGCTTACGCTGATGACACTGTTATCCTGGTTCGAGGCAGTGACTGGAACGAAGCTCGGCTTCAGGCAGAGTCAGCCTTGCGAGTGACTATGAGATGGCTGACACAGAATTTGCTCACCCTCAACTTGGATAAAACCAGATTTATCACTTTTAGTCCAAGGAAAGCG
Source organism: Griposia aprilina (assembly GCA_916610205.1). Classification (NCBI taxonomy): domain Eukaryota; kingdom Metazoa; phylum Arthropoda; class Insecta; order Lepidoptera; family Noctuidae; genus Griposia; species Griposia aprilina. The sequence goes on along the minus strand of OU744285.1, from coordinate 2,982,536 downwards.
TCACAGCCAGCCCCACCCTTCCGTCTGACTGCTCATGCGTGCCATACAACTAGGACTGACATCTGTGGCTGTCCTGAAGTTAAGCGCACGGACTCAATAAAATATCTTGGAGTCTGGGTCGACAGCGGGTTGACGTGGAGTGAGCAGATCAAATCACTGGTATCTAGGGTTAGAAAATTAATTTTTGTTTTTAAAAATCTAAGGACCTCCGCCAATTTCTCTACCCTGAGAACTGTGTACTTTGCTCTTGCTCATTCCATTTATTTCGGCTTGGGGTGGTGCTGGTAAATGTCTTCTGCTGCGTTTGGAGAGGGCGCAGAGGGCTGTTCTTAAGGTTATGGCCTTCAAACCCTATCGCTTCCCTACCTGCGAATTGTACACGCTATGGAGGCTACCTACGGTAAGGCACTCTTTTGCGCTAAGTACAATGTTGCGTAAACATTCCAACTTGTCTTTTGACCCAGAGTTTAGAAAACATAAACGCCGAACGGACAGAGTTTGCCCGACACCAGCCGTTAAATTAGAAATTGTCCGCCGCCAGTTCATCTTCTTCAGTCCCGTGCTTTATAATAGAATAAATAAAGTTCTAACAATTTATCCATGTACTCTCCGGGATTGCAAAAGGAAAATTGATCAATGGCTTCATAATCTCACATACGAAGAGTTGGAGAATCTAGTTAAACCCTAAATATCTTTCTTCCTCAGACATGCACACCATATACACGTAGCGAGGAGTGTGCTCGTGGGGAGGTTCCACAAACACACTCTACACTTACACCCCACAGACACGCACTACACTCACATACAACACTCCCGCATGCACAACTTAACTAACACTTAGGTACCTATTTAATTTTTTATTATTTACTACTTAAATTGTTTATTACTTAAATTTTACTATTTTATTTGTTTTCTCTGTACTGGAACGCTGTGTCTCCCTCTTGGAGGTGGGCGTTAGTAGCTGCGACACAGTTTTGTAACTAATGTGGCTATTTACGTACGCAATCAATTTGTAAAATGTGTTTTTGTTCCAATAAAGATTTATTATTTATTATAAAGGCAGCTAGCTTTATCTCTGCTAATTTTAGTTTATCACCGACAGGTGCCGATTTTTTCAGCATGATATTTATTGGCTGAACATTTGAACGCAAGGTTTTCTTTGTTAGATTATGTTTTGTTCCTTCTGAATGCCTTTTTATCACAGTTATTTCTGCGGTCATTGTCGCATCGCAGAAAGAGCAAACAGCTTTGTATTGATCCTTGGGATGTTGCTGAAGCCATGGAGAATAATCTTTATTAGTTAGCCACTCGTTTTTTTTTAATTTTGTGTGTAATGCTTACGTTTTTGTCCAGTTCTCACAATCTTGGAAGATGACGCTTCTTTATCAGTTTCGTAACTATCGGGATCACTGTCCATTTTGTTTACTTAAATATCACTTGCTGTCAGAATTCAAATAACCAAACACTGTAACACAGATTGAATGAACTGTCTGAAATTCGTAGCACTTCTGCGCTAAAAGCATTCATTAAACGACCCATTTTGATTATGGTTAGACAAGCAGACAAAGTACCAACAGAAATACTTTTGCATTTAGTCGTATTATGATCACTTGATACGAAGTTATATTTTTTGGGAATTCCCCCGCACGTCGTAGTATTTGCCAAGCGAGAAAAATTAAGAATGCGTTTCGTTTTAAGTATAATTTTCGACCTAATTTTATTATCGGCATTCATTAGTTTATTACATTACACGGTAGTAACATTTAAAATTATCGTAGATTACACGGTAGTGAATCACTACCGTAAACCGTGTATTGATCAAAAATACCGTGCATCTACGGTAATTACCGTGTAACTGGTAACACTGCCTCCAGGTATCTGCCAGAGGATCTAAAAAAGGTTATCGACCCTGTCATTCAACGCAATAGCTATTTTGCACATCCCGAGAGCATTCTCCTTGCAATGATAACTGATGACAGGGAACAAATTCGAGAACTGGCAGCGCGGCGCATATTAAAGGCACGCAGGATGCTTCAACCCTCAATACCTAGGATGTTTGAAATGCCGACTATAAATTTTAATGCTTAAACATATATTGATTTAATAAATTAGCAGGAAATATTAACTGAACCACCGATTGTGAAAAACTTGTCTGACCAAGAAATTCAGTCCATCGTGAAATCAGGTGGTGAGGATGAAGTTGTTTTTAAGGCTTCCATGCCATACTCAAGCTGTTGAGCTGGCTGTTAAAGTGACGACGGAAGCTGCCACTTCTCAATGCACAAAAAGGTCACGATTAGGTGCAATAAAAGCTAAATTGGAATCACGGAACGTAATGCCTAAATTTGAGACAAAAAGAGATTTTCAAGCAAATTTATTGTTTTTATTAATAATATTTTATAAAAAAAATTAAGTATTTTTGATTAAAGATGATTAAGAAATATCTGAATTACATATTGTGTATCATTTATCACCGATTTACTATTAAATTAAACTAAAGATTTGGCCATAACTGTACTATACTTTTTCCATATTTTTTTTTTGTGGTCAATGTGGAGGCAGAAGATATTCATCAAATCGATTGAAAAATTATATTTATTTTAACTTTAACATAATGCACCAAGCCCCCCCCCCCCTATTACAACTACAAATATCAAAAAAAAAAACCCTTACTTTCGTGCTCCACCCTAATGGATACACGCACACTACACTGTAAAATAAAGTTGGCAAACACCAACCGAAGGATGACCGTACGGACATCAAGCAGGTGTTAGCTAGTCTGATTATTATTGCTTTTTAAAATAAAACAAGTAGTCCATTACAAGTATTTATTGTTTTAAAGTGTTACCTAGACAGCCATAAACAGTATAGCTTGTCATATAAATCACTCACTTGCACTTACTTACTGCACTTTAGTTTTTAAGTTTATTGCTTAAAAACTAAAGTGCAAAAAAGTACCTACTTTGTACGATGCAGATTGGTTCCTGTACTGTACACTATGATAGTTTGTGTTTTAAGTAGCGAGTGTGTCCAACATTCAAAACACTTCACACAGTAACCCAAAAGTTTATTTAGTACTAGTGTTGTAAGGTTGGTGATTCTTACATGTACGTCTGTTTCGCGTGTTGGTAAGTTGCACACTAAATAAGTAGTTGTATTTGTTGTGACAAGTAAACCTATTGATTCGCCTTGTCAGCGAGAAGTAAGGTTAATGTACGTAGACCGTACATACTCCTAACCCAAGCAAAGGATGAGGAGAGTATGACCATGTAAGAATCACCAGTACAAAGCAAGAAATTAAAGATAATGTAAAATGTAAAAAGTGTAAACATTAAAAGTATAATCATGTAACTAAGTCAAATGTCAAAAGTCAAATTCAATGTCGGTGTTGGAATCCAATGTGGACCTTGTAGGTGGATGGTTGCCGCTAGTCCTCCGCTCTGCTTCAACTCTTGACTTCTTCGGAGGCGGGCGATCTTGTAGTGAGCGCGACCTGAATAGTTTTCTCATCCCAGCCACAGAACTCCTGGACTGCATTTCCACGTCTGCGGTACTATGTCGAGTAACATGACTTACATCATCTGTTTTCTTTGTGCAATAACCTCGCCTTTTAGCCAACCATGCAGTTATTGCCACTCCAATTACAGTCAATAGTACGTAAGAAATGACGTATTGATGTATATCGTGTGTTGTCAATGTCGCTGGAAGATGTTCCATACTTTTCAAGTACCGCAGTCGTTCTTCGATGACAGCGATGTCTTCGTTGTGCTTTACTTGCAGCAGAGGTGTTGTATGCTTGTTTATGATGCCATTTATTGTTTTTTCCAGGGTAGGGACCTCGATGTCGTAATCCAATCTGGCGTTGCTGTCGTAGTTGTTGTGGGAGTGTATTTTCAGCTCCTTTGTTTGTAGAAGACATCCTTGTTTCAGTGTCACTATAGATGACGTGTTGATGACGTGCGTTCTGACGTCATCTTTGCACACAGTACGTATTGTGCATGAGTTACAACAAGTGACTAGCCATGTGTTCGTGTTATGTAATTCAATCCAGGCAGTTTCACATTTCGTTTGTTCCGTAATGCATGGCAAGGTTGAATGTTGACCTAGTAGTCTCGCTTCACACGGTGCTTTGGCGTTTTGTAAACTAAATATAGGCAAGTTCATAATGCAGACGAAATTTTCCGGTCGCCTCTGGATGCAGTGATGCAATTCTTTTTCGTTTAGTCTGATATAAGTGTTCTTCTCCAGATTCGCTGCGATGTACTTGTATGACACTGGAATAACTGTCGTTTCGTCTTCCTTCTGTGGATTTTTTATGGGCAGTGGAATAATCTGGTGTACAACAAAATCCTCGTCACTTGCCAGTGGAATGTGAAGCTCGTACAAGAAGTAACTGTCGGTTACACGTGCTTTCACGTAAATTAGTTTGTAGATATCTTTTATATCTTCTTGAATATTTTCTATTGGTAAAGTCAACGTTTTCGGTAGCCTTCCTGAGATTATTGTCAGCTGTTGAATTAAATTGACTGGAGTTAGTAAGTGAACATCCATACGGCCTTTATAGACATCCAGTAATGTGTTGAAAAAGGTTTCTTGAATGTTTTTCAAGTTTTTCAATAATAAGTGTGCAGCCAGCGAAGTGGAGGTAAAAAAAACTCGTGGCCATGACTATCTCCATTTCCGATTCAATTTTCGCTAATCTTATGTCAGTGTCGTTCATAAAGTTGTTGACACGTGTAAATTGCTGATCGATGTTCTCTTCGTTTTTCTTCAAGATGTCATTTTCAATTTCAACTATAGAAGTCTGGTTTTTAACGAGTTGCAGGATGTAAACTTCATTCTTTTGCACGTTTTGGATATCCTTATGATATTGGTCTGCAAATCTCTGGTCAAGAATTCCAAAGAGACTGTTCGCCACGTATCCCACTCCGTCAATCAGACTTCGTTTGCTGCGACCGGACAAGTGTTTATGTGGGGCCAGTAGTATGTCGTTGTAGTAGTGCAGAAGGTCCATTTCGTGCAAAAGCTGACGAATTGTGGTTTGACAAAATCTTGGTTCCAACTTATTGCAGAGGTCCGAAATGTCTTGTAAGTAGTTTTCGAACTTTTGAACTCCACTCCAGTAGGTAGATAAGTTGTAGTACATCAGTAACCTCCATTCGTCGTGTATCAGCTGTACTTTTCCAATGGTGTCGTAGTATATGGGTCGATCACTTCCTAAAGTTGTTATGTGAACACTTGATGATTCTTGTGGAATGACACTGCCGTCAATTCTAGCTACCAAGCAGATCAATAGTAGTGTGTTTAACATGATGACTTGAAGTATGTTTACTTTTCGAGTTTTCAGTGTAGTATGTCGCGGTATTGGTAAGCAAGTGAGTACGTAGTGACTTGTTGTTTGTATTTATTCACTTAGAGTAAAGTTTTAATTGGCAACGGCGACAGTTTTGTGATGGGTCGCTTCAATGTGCCACCTTGCGTTTTTATAGTTGCGACTCGGACGTGTCCGTCACTGCCAGGATGCACTTCGGTTATGCGTCCAAGGGCCCATTTTCCTGGTGGGAGGTTGTTTTCCCTTATCAAGATAACATCATCTGTTTTGATGTTAGGTGTGGGTTTCAGCCATTTACTGCGAGCCTGTAGCGATGTTAAGTAGTCTGAGGACCAGTGCTTCCAGAACTGATGGAACATGTTTTCAGTTAACTGCCACCTTTTGCGTAGATCTAAGTTGCGGTCATCTTCATAGCTGGATAGCGGAAGTGTCATAGTTGGACTACCAGTAAGAAAATGTCCTGGAGTGAGATAATTGTAGAACTCATCTGGATCCTCTGTGAGGGGGCAATATGGTCTGGAATTCATGCACGCTTCTATCTTGGCCAGTAAAGTCGAAAATTCTTCATATGTGAGTTTCTGTTCCCCTAGAACTCGACGTAAGTGGTGTTTCATAGAGCGCACTGCGGCTTCCCATAGTCCCCCTGCGGTTGGCCACGCCGGGGCGTTAAAATGCCACTCCACTTTCATTCTGCTTATTTCGTTAAAGAAATCAGCGGGCAATTCCGTTTTGAACATTTCAAACTCATTGTTCAGCATCTTTGAGGCTCCGATGAAGTTTGTACCACAGTCCGAATAAACATGACTTGGGGTACCACGTCTGGAGCACATCCTTTGGAAAGCGCCCATGAAAGCTTCAGTGCTCAAGTCTGAAACTAGTTCGATGTGAACTGCCTTTGTTGCTAAACAAACAAAGATTGCGATGTAACCTTTGGTTGTCTTAACGCCTCTTCCTTTGTTTAATTTGACGTCTACGTGACCCGTAAAATCCACCCCCGTGTGAGTGAAGGGGCGGGACGGTGTCACACGCTGTGTTGGAAGGTCGGCCATTAACTGGTAGTTTTCTGTAGCTTTGAATCGATGGCACCGTGTACATCGTCGCAGCTGAGTTTTTACTGCTCTGTTTCCTCCTAGTATCCAATAATGTTGACGGATGAAGGCGAGTGTCAACCGGGCTCCACCATGTAAAGTCGCGGTGTGAGCTTGGTTTATCAGTAGTTCTGTGAGTCTATGCTTTCTTGGTAGAATTGCAGGATTTTTCATTCCCAGCGGTAAGTTAGTTTTGTTCAGGCGTCCGCCGACACGCAATATACCCTCCTTGTCGAGGTAAGGCCATAATTTGCAAATTTTGCTTTTGGTGGGAACATGTTGATTTTTTTGTAATAGGTCATATTCTGTGCTGAATTCTAATCGTTGAACGTTTCTTGTTATTATGTTCGTGGCGTAATTGAGTTCATTTGCCGTCAGGTCATTGTATTGACCGTCATCAAATTTCTTCATTTGTTTAGCGTTACTAAGTGAATTTGTCTTGAATCGCATAATCCAAGCGACAACTCTCGTAACCCAGTTTAATTTGCTGTAATTATTTAATAAGTTGATTATTATGTTTTCTGGTTGGCTTAGGGTTGGCGCGATGCTTTTTTGTTCCATCGTAGTTGTAAGTAGACAACTACGTTGCTCTTCGGGTTTGCCTGTAAAAGTTCTCAGCGTTGCAGGTCCATTCCACCATAAGTGAAAATTCACTATTTGTTTTGGATATAACCCTCTTGTTGCACAATCTGCAGGGTTATTTTTTGATTCTATGTAGAACCAATGGGATGCTGGTACTACTTGCTTGATCTTGACGACTCGGTTTTCTACGTACTTTTCCCATTTGGATGTCGCTCCTTGCAACCAAGCCAGTACCACTTTTGAATCGCACCAGGCCCATATAGTTATTGTGTGTCCTGTTAGCGACTCGATGGTTTTGTTTACCAGCTGTGATAGAAGTAGTGCCCCGCTGAGTTCAAGTCTTGGCAGAGATAGTTTTTGTGCGAGCGGAGCAACCCTAGTCTTTGCTGCCAGCAGGCTTAGTTTAGGTTCTCCGGTTTCGTTCAACGCCCGTGTGTAGATGACGCACGAATATGCTTTCTCGCTTGCGTCGCAAAATGCAAGTAGTTCAATTTTGTTTTGGATGGTTCCGATCCAGCGACTTATTGTAATAGTTTTCATTTCGTCCAGCTGATCTTTCAGTTTCAGCCACTCTTCTTGTATGCCAATGGGTATCGGTTCATCCCAAGTTAAGTTTTGCATCCAAACGCTTTGAAAAATTAGCTTGGCTCGTATAGTGACTGGTGAAAACCAGCCGAGTGGGTCGTATAGTTGTGAAATCTGAGACAGTAGGGATCGTTTAGTCAGTCCCTTTTGAGAGTCTTGTTTCAGGTTCCAGTTGAACGTAAATGTGTCCGACGTAGGGTTCCAGCCAAGGCCAAGTGTTTTCATGCAGTCTTCTTGTTTAAAGTCAAAGTTGGTCTTAGAAATTTGGTCTTCCCGAAGATGTTCAAGCAATTCGGTACAATTGCTGGACCACTTCCTTAGGTTCATACCTCCTCGCTGTAGTAGTTGTATCAAGTCATTTTGTAATTGTTTGGCAGTTTCGAGAGAGTTGTGGCCGCTAATTAAATCGTCGACGTAGAACTCTTTTAGTAGAATTTTCGCTGCGTCAGGGTATAAGTGACCGTCATCGATAGTCAATTGTTGTAAAGTTCGCATGGCTAACCATGGTGCGCATTTTGTACCGTATGTCACAGTCCGTAGAGCATATTCTTGTAGTTGTTCGTCCGGAGAGTTTCTCCATATGATTTTCTGAAGTTGCTGTTGGTCCTCGGATATCCATATGCATCTGTACATTTTTTCTATATCAGCAGTTATTGCATATTTATAGGTTCGCCATTTTAGGATAAGGGCTTGAATATCCTTTTGTAGGTTAGGACCTTTTTCCATGAGGCTGTTCAAACTTTTGCCACTTGAAGTAGTTTAGTGGTTGTCGATTGATCCCTTAGGACACCATGGTGAGGTAAATAACATTCAAGTTGGTTGGATGTAATTTGACCCGCAGGCTTCATGTGTTGTAGTTCTAAGTACTCGCGGATAAAGTTTTTATACATCGTTGAAAGTTGTTCGTTTTTACCTAGTCTTTTTTCTTGTTGTAAGAATTGCGCAATAGCAGCTGACTTTGAACTTCCAAGATCTTTTTCGTAGGTTTTGGTCATAGGCATTTTTACTATGTATTTGCCATCTGAGCATCGTTTGGTCGTTTCTTGGTAGTAAAGTTCACATTGATCATTCCTCTGTATGTCTTCCTCACCTGGAGCAATATCTTCGCTCTCCCAGTATTTCGACAGATCTGTAGTATCGGATAAGGTTAAGTGACAGTTGAAGGTCTTGAGTTTTCCACACAAGATCCAGCCCAAATGAGTTTGCTGAGCGATAGGTGCGTGTTGGTCGCCTTTTAGAACTCCGTCTAGGATGATGTCTGCGTAAACGTCAGCTCCCAGTAGGAGATCAATAGAGCTTGACACATTGTAGTTAGGATCGGCCAGCTTTAAATTTCGAAGATGTGTCCAGCCAGCACTTTGGAAAGTACAGCTGGGCAACTTGTTTGTTAAGTTTTGTAGGACCAATGCTTGCACGTTGAATCTATAGCTTGAATGTATCGATTGACAATCAAGATGCAGGAGTCCCCTGCAAGTTCGTGACGTAGAACCTATTCCGGTTACTGCTGCGTCAAGTTTCTTTCGAGGTAAGCGCAATAGTTGAGCGGCATTCTCTGTTATTAAGTTTATTTGAGATCCCTGGTCGAGGAGACCCCGTAATGTTACGTAAGTTCCGTCAGCTGATTTAACTTTAACAAGGACTGTAGTTAATAAGATTTCAGTATTATCGGCAGTCAAGTGGTGAGCTGCTGGTTGAGTTGATGTTGACGGTAGTGAGTTCCTGGTTAAGTCATCCTTCCTTTCCGCAGTCGGTTCAGAGTCAGAGGAGTTTTTCGTATGTAGTAATGTATGATGTTTTGATTTACATTCGCGGCATGTTTTTCTTGAGTTGCAATTGTTGTCGCCATGGGTGTATAGACAGTTTTTGCAAAGTTTTAGTTTCGCCACTGTCTTGTTTCGTTGCAAAATATCCATGTTAGTGAACTTATCGCATTGCATCAACACGTGATCATTATTGCAAAGAGGACATTTTCCAAATGACGCATGAAATATTTTTGAGTATCCCACTTTTGTTTGGTCCTCTGACTTTTTAAAGTTGCTTTTGAACTTGTAATTATGTTTCCAGCTCTTGTTGTTTGGTCTTTGGGTAGTTTTATTCTCACCCGAGTCCTTTAAGCAGCTCTTCGCGGTTTCGTGAGCGAGAAAGTTGTGTTCCAGGAAATTAAGGAATTCGTCTAGGTTTGGCAATTCCCTATTGTTTTGCGTTTCCTTGGTATATTCGTTAAGTGTTGTGGGATCCAATTTTTGCGACATCATGTAAACAATTATTGGGCCCCAACTGCTCACTTCAACTCCCATGTTGCCGAGGCCGTTTAGGCACTCGGATATTACGTCATGCATCATTTTCAGGTTGTTGGCGTTGGGTTGGTGAATAGTTGGTAAGTGCTGCATAGTGCTCATAAACGAGTTGAACTGAAGTCGGCGATTGTCGTACCGGTGAGATAGTATTTCCCAACAGGAATCGTAGTTATCTGCACTGATGGACAGATGCTGGACGAGGCGTTCTGCTTCACCTTTTAGTTTCGTCTTCAGGTGTTGCATCTTCTGCGCTTTGGGAATATTCGGGTTGTTATGTATGGTTTCAATAAAAATGTCCTTAAAAGTAATCCAATGAACATATTTCCCGGTAAATTCCGGGATTTCAATTTTAGGTGTTGATTGTTGATAATGTGTATTGGACCAAATCTTGCTGTTTAGATTTCTTTTCAAGTTGTCGTATTTTTGTTCAATGGCTTCGTACTTTCCATTGTAATCTTCTTTCAAACTAGACAGCTTCAACTCATCTTCAAGTTCCCAGTGTATCTTGTCGATGGATTGCCACTTCGATTTCAAGGTTGCTAGATGTTCTTCGAACTCCCACTTTTCGGTGATGAAGTCAATGTTTATCTTTGACATAGTCTTAGTTAAAGCCTTAAAATTGCGTTCTTGTTGAGTGATGAGCTTCTTAACGTCGTCCTCAGTTTCTTCATCCATTAGCCCAGTGAGATCGAAGCTAAGGTCTTGTTTTTGTTGCCTCTTTTGAAAATCCAGTAGATCCACAATATGCCTTTTAGTTGACTCGTATATGTCCTTTGTTTTCGTGTAAACGTCATTCTTAAAGTATGCGATGTTTTTATGTTCAGTGGTCTCCAACAGTATTTTATGCTGCTCATCAAAGGCACCCCATAGTTCTTCTAAGTTCCTCAAACGTTTTTCCAGGTAGTCAACGTTTTTCCTAGTTATGCTGTCCTTTTTATAGTTGGTGCACAACGTTTTGATATCTTCAAAGATGCCAACTTGTTTGGTAAGTAATTCCATTGTAAGTCAGTAGTTTTAAGTTTGACTTAAGGTATGTCAGTATAGTAGGTACGTACCTTAAGTTTAGTGGTAGTAGTAGTCAACAGTAGTAGTAGCCGTAGTAGTAGTTGGCTTGTTGACGCAGTTGAGTCTTGTTCACGAAGAAGTTGCAAAGTATTCCCTCTTCGTTGTTTGCTCAGAGCTCTTGTACTCTTCTACGAATATGCGCGCTTTCTCAACTTGACTGGTGAGATCCGCTTGTGGAAGGCCAGCCAAGCCGATTCGCTGTCGTTCCAAGAGATACAATTACCCCAAACAGTGAAAGGCTCGAAGGACCATTAAATGTACGATGCAGATTGGTTCCTGTACTGTACACTATGATAGTTTGTGTTTTAAGTAGCGAGTGTGTCCAACATTCAAAACACTTCACACAGTAACCCAAAAGTTTATTTAGTACTAGTGTTGTAAGGTTGGTGATTCTTACATGTACGTCTGTTTCGCGTGTTGGTAAGTTGCACACTAAATAAGTAGTTGTATTTGTTGTGACAAGTAAACCTATTGATTCGCCTTGTCAGCGAGAAGTAAGGTTAATGTACGTAGACCGTACATACTCCTAACCCAAGCAAAGGATGAGGAGAGTATGACCATGTAAGAATCACCAGTACAAAGCAAGAAATTAAAGATAATGTAAAATGTAAAAAGTGTAAACATTAAAAGTATAATCATGTAACTAAGTCAAATGTCAAAAGTCAAATTCAATGTCGGTGTTGGAATCCAATGTGGACTCACAAAAACTGAAAATTTTAACGTTTATTTACAAATATTGAAAAATCCCGGGTATCGGAGTACATCCGGTGTATGTGTTGTGTTGACAGCGTTTCAGCGTTATATGGTGTTGTCACCCCATTAGTCTTCCTATACATTTAACCCACCATAAACACAATTTGTTTATACAGCGCCATCTATTGACGCCCCGAGTTACCAAGTCAGCAGGATCGAACACTAATAAGTGTACGCAACAACATGCCGGCAGCGAATTTAGGTTGTTGCGCAAAATTTATATCGCCACTAGAGGCCGCTAGGTGTTGCACCTGCAAAGCTCTCTTTCATCGAACATGCGCTGTCCTACCACTGTCATGTTCTATTAAACCCACCTGGGTCTGCCCTAGCTGTAACAAAACAGCGGTTAAGGGCACGGCGAACGCTGTACTAGCGGAGGCACATGGGATGGAAGAATCTATCGATACCAGCGGTTTGAGCTGCAGCACGCTGGGTGATACTCAAGATATTGCCCCGGGTTTGTCTGACATCACGCAGTTTTAAGGAGGAGTTGCGGGCTGAGCTGTGCCTAATGTTTAAGGAAGAGTTGCGGGCCATGCAGAAACAATTCCAATGCGAATTTCAGAGTCTACGTACAGATCTGGCTCAGCATCAGGCGGACAGAGACCATATGAAAGGGTCAATTGACTAGTATGAAAAGCGAATAGATGGCATGGATAGCAGAATGGTTAGTCTGGCGCAAAAAATAACTGCCACTTATGTTTTGGGGGCGATCTAGGAAGTTGCTCAACTGAAGCGAGAATTAAATGACCGTGACCAACAACTATTATCCAATGATTTGGAAATCTCAAGTTTGCCGGAATTAGCCTCAGAAAACTTCACGCAAATGGTGAAACTAATAGCTACAAAGTTAGGCGTCAAAATTGACGATCGCGACTTGGTAAGCGTGGACCGCATGGGCGGCAAGCAAGTGAATGCTGCGAGCGATGCGGGCCCAGTGGACCCGCCCGCGTACCGTGGTCGTGCGCCTCGTGCGCCGCGACCTGCGTGACGAGTTGATGAACTCCGCGCTCGTGCGGTGTGGGGCGAGCACCGCGGATCTCGGGATGTCTGGTCCATTAAGTAGGTACTATCTAAATGAACGCCTAACGAAAATGAACCGTCAGTTATTTCGGCGAGCACGGGAGGCGGGCCAACGTCTCGACTGGCAATTTGTGAAGACAAAGCATGGACGTATTCTTGCACTACGTAAGCCCGTTGACAAGGCGAGGCTCACCCGAAATGAGCGGACCGGACCTACTGGAAGTTTTTGGTCCAGGCGGTGAAAAGCTCCCTGTAGTTCTGTTGATGTTTGTATAGTTTTTATTATGTTAAGTTTTGTTATTTTCATAAAGTTGTCAGATCGGTTTATCTTTGTCTTAAAAGGTTCTTTGTTTGGCACTGCACGTATTGGCTGTCGGAGGAACGGATGTACATTTGTTGTGGGTATAGCGTACGGATATCATCATTTTTTTATTTCATTCTTAGTATCAATTCACTTTTGTATTACGTCACTGTACCCATTTTTTACACAATTTGTTATTTATGTGTATTATTACTGCTCATACTTTTTGCATACGTATTGTCACGCTCAACTCTAGTTTTGAAAGTGTATAATATCCATACTTCATGCACAAATGCCGCACAATAATCACATTCAATTTAGAAAACGCGGGCTCATTATCAACAAAAAATTATGAGTTTATTATTGCTATGAACCATCACTCCGTCGATGTCATGGCAGTTAATGAGACGTGGCTGCGGGCGGGGGAGGAGGGCCGGGCGCCAGTGGCTCCTGGATATCAGTTGTGTCATAGACCACGCCCGGAGACAGTCCGGGTGGTGGGGCGCGGGGGTGGGTCCCGTTTTTATTAAAACCGGAACCAGCGGTTCAACTAGAGCCTACCCGCATCATCCACAGGTGAAGCAAATGTGGCTTAATAATAGGTCTTTACCTATGAAATTGCCGTTTTGTATGAAAAAAATTAAACGAATTTTTTTCATGAATTTTTTATTTGTATTAATCGAAGTAATCACCCATGCAATCAATGCATCTTTGCCATCGCAGTGGCAGTTTATTGATGCCCTTCTTAAAGAAATCAGCTGGACGGGAGGCAACAAATTCTTCAAAGGCATTTTGTACTGCCTCTCGGGTATTAAATTTTTTTCCCGCCAAGAAGTTATCCAAATTCTGGAAAAAGTAGTAGTCTGTAGGCGCAAGGTCTGGTGAGTAGGGCGGATGACGGAGAGCTTCCAACCCCAGTTCTTGCAACTTGGAGACCGTCTGCTGTGCAGTATGAGGTCGCGCGTTGTCGTGCAGGAGCAGCGGAGACGAGCGATTGACCAATGCTGGTTGGAGATGCGCCAGCTTCTCCATCATTGTGTTCAGTTCTTCACAGTACACATCTGCAGTAATGCTCACCCCGTTTGGTAAGAAGCTGTGATGAATCACACCGGCGCTAGACCACCAAACAGTGACCATCACTTTTCTAGGGGTAAGTTTTCGTTTAGGGCATTGTTTAGGTGCTGAACCAGGATCCAACCAACTTGCTGAGCGCTTACGGTTATCAAACAGAATCCATTTTTCATCGCAGGTAACAATGCGGTTCAAAATTCCTTCATTTGTGTGTCTGTTGAGCAGTGCAAGGCACGTCTCGACGCGTACTTCGCGCTGGCGATCATTGAGTTCGTGGGGCACCCATTTGTCAAGCTTTTTTACCTTGCCAATTTGACGCAAATGGACCAATATTGTTTTGACGCTAACGTCGAAAGCTGCTGCTAATTCAGCCGTAGATTGTGTATCATCAGCTTCCACAATCGCCTTTAATTCGTCATTGTCGACCAAAGTCTTCGGACGACCGCGAGGTTCATTTTTCAGGTCGAAATTTCCAGAACGGAAGCGAGCAAACCAATAACAGGTGGTGCGTTGGTTTGTAGTATTAGCTCCGTAAACGTCGTTGATGTTGCGTGCCGCTTGTGCCGCGTTGCTGCCACGACGGTACTCATATTCCATAATTACTCGAATTTTTAACGTATCCATGATGACGAAAAAGATTGAAATGCGATGAAAATGTAACACTAATCAATAAAGAAATGACTACTTTTAGAAAAAAAAATCCATGTTTTTAAAATAAAATTAATTTGAAATTAGAATTCTTAGCCAAACAAAAATTATTTTGATTTGAAATGGCCAGTACTGCAGAACGGCAATTTCATAGGTAAAGACCTAATATAACAGCTAAGAAAAAAAAATTGCTTATAGGGTCTGCATACCGGCCCCCTTGGTTAGATTTAGATATATACTCGTACCTAGACGCGATCACGGAGAGTATCTGTGCATTGGCTCCGTACGATAATATTATATTATTAGCCGATCTTAACGTTAATATGCTCGACATAACCAATCCTAAAACAAAAAAGCTCACGGGATTTCTAAAGTACTGCAACATGGATCAAATTGTTCTCATGCCTACCCACTTCGTAGGATACTGCTACTCTGATCGATGTGACTTGTACGGATGTACGGTATCGGGACGTTGTTGAGGACCTTATAGCGGAACTAGGTCATCACTCGTTCGTATCATGCGAAATCGTTTTTAAAAAAGAAAAACGGTTCGTAAAAAGGTAACATATCGTCCGTTTAGACACATATCAGCTGATGATTCCCGCAGAGATTTGAAGGCAATCCCGTGGGACTCAATCTGCGAACTACAAGATGTAAATGACATGTTGGATTCCTTTAATTCACATGTAATTAGGCTTTTCAATACCCATGAAGTGTATGCTCTCCTTTAAACTATTGTGTATGTATGCTCCGTTATAATTATGTATCAAGTTAATGCTTGATTAGCGTTTTATGTCATTTTACTTGTTTCGTATTAAATATAGACATTATACTTTTGGCAGCCAATCTGATTTGTTCTTTATAAATATCCTTAAAACCCTAAACATCTCATGGCGACCCTGCCTAGGGCTGTCCTTGGGTTTCGGCAGTGTAAATTGCAAGTTTAAAGTATAATCATCATACCAAACTGTACTTTATCGGAATAACCACAAAAGATGTGCCGATCAACGGTCGAAAAAGAAGAGGTATTCATCACCCACAACGCTGCGGGTAGCAACGAGGCCACTTTGAAGAGTATTCGTCAGCACATGGAGCAAATGAATATTGTTATGGTCGCACTGCTGGCTGTATTCACCATAACCATTGCCTACTTTATGGTGCGGCTATACAGAAGGTGCCATCGTCAGTGGATCCAGGAGAAGATTGGTCTTAATGCCATGCAACGTATCCGGGCTTCTATCCGAGGACACAATAACGCCGAAACTTCAGCCTAAAGAACCGTGAGTAACCAGCATAAACTATGTTAAAAGTGAGTGTCGTACATGCGGTTAAATCTCTCGCGAGTGCTAAAATTAGTAAATAAGGACAATAAAATAATCTTAAAAATAAGTAACACTAAAGACTAAAAATAGAATAGTTATTTAGACATTCCAGTATTTCATAATTCTATGTAAAGATGTCAAAACAAAAGCGTTAAGTTACTAGTTGCACGGCGAAAGAATGCCGAACGTCTCAATTTTGCGACTAAGTATCGAGTTACGTGAGCTAAAGTGCACGATTATAGAATAATTAACTAAGAATGTAATGAAATGTAATACCTACTATGGTTTGAGAGTATGATTAATACATTAATTGACAATTAAGTTTTAATAGAAAATATAAGAAAATATTTAGTAAAAAAGGGAAAGTCCTAGATATTTAGGTAAAACTATTGAAATTAAATTAAATGAAGCGACAAATATTTATGATAGATGCAAAGAATTATTTTTACTTTTAAAGTCTAAGGAGGACCCGCAGATTATTTCGTCTGCGACAGAAATTTTACAAAACATAAGAAAACTGTATGAAAGTATTAAAACTTTATGTACTTTTCCTAAAACCGAGTCTGTCAAAATGGATTTCGATTTGAAAACTGCTTGTAATTTGTTGCCTGTTATGGACGATACGGAAAATGTTACGAAACGATTAATAGACGGTATTGAGATGTATTCAGATATGATTAACGGAACGGATATAGAATTATTAATTAAATTTATTTTGATAAGTAGACTTTCGGAAAACGCGAAGTTACGAATGGCTTCAAAGTATACATCTGTTTTAGAACTTGTCAAGGACATGCGCATGCATCTTTTAACGAAAAAGTCATTTACGGCAATTCAATCGCGACTTCAAAATGTTTCACAAGGTCACCGTTCGATTGATGAATATGCTTCTGAAATCGAAAAACTATTCACGGACTTGACAATTACTCAAGCAGATGGTGAGTGTAATAAATATGATATTCTGAAGCCATTAAATGAAAAATTTGCAATCAGAAACTTTTCAGAGGTTTTGAAAAATTCAAAACTTAGCACTATAGTTGCAGCTCGTAATTATACCCTACTGAAGGACGCTATCCAGGCAGCTAAGGATGAGGAGTGTTCCCTGCCGCCGAGTGCGAGTACAAGCAACCGCAATGTCATGTACTATTCTGATAAGTCCTCTTCTTACCAAAGAGGAAAGAGAGGTATATACACTGTGACATTTGAATCACCGTTTTTGTAGAACAAACGTTGTTCAGACCATGGTCTACTACTATTCTATAGCATCAAATATGTTATTAAAACAAACTAAACTAGGCGTTTTCAAATTAGTCTTATGTTTCTCAAACGTGTTCAAACATTAACCGTAACATCAAAGTACTCATAGCGGCACCGATATGGCATTCAAAAGAGTTATGCGGAGTCCACGTGGACTACAAGGATGTCCGGCCAATGCGGGCCGAAATGCAAATAAATCTTTAGCCAATGACATGCAATAGTGCGAAGTACCGCTCCGCCCATTTCTTTAGTTGACTGCCACTAGGCGCTCGAACTACTCGGGCGGTAGCCAGTCTACCGCGAAATCTCTCGAGCGAGCCACGCATATGCATCCGATATTTACGTCACAGGCACGCATCGCGCGTTTGTTGTGAAAATGAGTTCAAACTATTCAAATGTGGAGTGGTTGGACATGGTGCGTTTTTACGCAATTTTTGGTGACAATCTGGCGGAAGCTAGGCGCATGTACTCTCAACCAGATCATTGAGCGACTCATTGAGCGGCGCTGCGCAGGCGAGGGATCTTCAACCCGCAGATTCCCACACCTGCTACAATACTTGCAGCTACGCAGCGGCTACTGGATCACGGCCAATTCACAGTGCCGAATCATGCCCAAGGACGTGCGTGCGCGTGTGGGGTCCTCAGTACTCAGTCGCATTCGAAGAGCAAATACTCGAGTACTTCGCACGCAACCCACGGAATAGTACCAGATATGCAGCAAGGCGATTTAATGTCAGTCAATTTTACGTATGCAGCCTGCTGAACCGATTGGGAAAACATCCATACCATTTCCGTCGCACGCAAGGACTTTATGACGCTGACCCCCAAGCACGCATAGTTCTGTGTACGTGGCTGCTGGATAATCCAGAAGCGAACATTCTGTGGACGGACGAGTCTACCTTCACGCGCGTAGGAATATTTAATATTCATAATGAACATTATTGGGCGTTTAACAATCCACACGCAATTAAAGAACACTCTCACCAAATTCGGTTCAGTGTCAATGTGTGGGCCGGAATTATTAATGACGTGTTAATTGGGCCAGTGTTTATCGACGGAAATTTAAATGGTGCCACCTACTTGGACATGCTCACAAGCGTGATACCAAACCTAATGGAAGACGTTCCCATAACTTACCTTCGGCAATTGTACTATCAACATGATGGCTGCCCCGCACACTTTGCGAAAGTACGCACGTACTTGAATAATGAATTTGGTCAAAGGTGGATCGGGAGAGGTGGCCCTGTGGCATGGCCAGCCAGGAGCCCCGATTTAACTCCACTGGACTATTATTTGTGGTCGGAGTTAAAAAGGCTGGTCTACACTGATGAATCCACAAGTAGGGACCAGCTTAAACAAAAAATTGGAAGTGCGTTCGAAACAGTGAGGAGTGATACTAGGGTTGCCAGACGTCCTTTATTTTAAAGGACGTCCTCTTTTTCAGACCTAAAAATTTAATTTGTCCCCTAATTTGAAATCTTCAATAGAGGACAATACTTTGTCCTTTATTTTATGGAAAATGAACGCACGCGTATAGCAATTACGTTAAGTTGCATCAGCGTGGTTTCGCACGATGTCGCAGATATACGCGGCGGGGGTGCGGCGGCGCGGGCTACCGAGTCAAGTGGCGGGGGTGGGGAATACGATCGGGCAAATATCGCGCTGATTCGCGCGTATTCGGCATTCTCTTCGCTAGTTGAGGTGACGCGTGATGTTAGAGAGTGTTTTATTTCGTTTGTACGCAACAAAATATACATCTTCTTTTGTTTATTTACTGCAGTAGTGTCGTGTCGGTGTTGTACGGAAGAGAACTACTTATCATACCTCACTAAACATACGCGATGGCTTCTGATACAGATTCTTCAGATAATAACAGTGGCGGTGAATCAAGTGCAAAGAAAAGCAAACGTCTTTGTAAATACAGGGAGCAATGGAGTAACATATATTCATAGGTAAAGCCGTCTAAAGATAATATTTTTAAAGCTTATTGCACGTTGTGCAAAAGAGACTTCCTGATTAGCAACGGTGGTTTGAGTAACCTCAAACAACACGATCGAGGTGCAGAACACCAGAATAAAGTGAAGCTGGCTAAGACAAGTAAGACTATTGATCACTTCTTCGGATCTCAATCTAGCTCTCCATCATCCTGTGCGTTTATGAAGAAAGTTGCTGCTGCTGAGCTAACAAACGTGTATCATAACGTGGTGCACGGACATTCAATGCTTTCTCTGGATTGTACAAGCAAATTAGCTCCGATCCTTTATCCGGACTCGAAAATCGCTGGTGACATGCAATTAGGAAGGACAAAAGCTACGAAAATAGCATGTTCTGTACTGGCCCCTCTGTCTATAACACCAGCGGTAAAGCAATTAGTGGACCATGGCATATTTTATTCAATAGGGACGGATGCTTCAAATCACGGAAACATAAAAATGTTTCCACTGGTTATAAGATATTTTACCCCAGAAGATGGTTTGAAGCACTACCTTTTG
This sequence comes from Griposia aprilina, assembly GCA_916610205.1. Lineage (NCBI taxonomy): Eukaryota > Metazoa > Arthropoda > Insecta > Lepidoptera > Noctuidae > Griposia > Griposia aprilina. The sequence goes on along the minus strand of OU744285.1, from coordinate 2,962,720 downwards.
GATTTTTACGAAGATGCTAAAGAGACCTCTGGTGATATATTCGTTAATATAAAAAATAAATTAATTGAAAATGATTTAAAAATTGAAAACATTTCTAGTTACTCAGCTGACAATGCTAATGTAAATTTTGGTCGTTTTAATTCGGTGTACACTCGTCTCAAGAATGAGAATGATCATATAATCGAAGCTAGATGTTTGGCTCACTTAGTTCACAACACCGCAAAACATGCTATTGGGAAGATGGAATTTGATGTTGAAAGTTTCGTAACAAAAACGTTTACATATTTTTCCAGCCATGCAAAAAGGACCAGTGAGCTTAAGCAAATATTTGAGGCGCCTTTGCTGAGGCACGTGCTGACACGATGGCTGTCATTGTATCCTGCCATTGACAGACTATATAAAAATCTTCCCGCGGTACAAGCATATTTTCTTTCAACCTCTGACGTCTCCAATCATATTTTGAAATACTATGAGACAAATATTACTGGCACCGAGGTGTTAGAAGCAGAATTATATTTAGCTTTTTTCCACAACACGTTGATAATTTTTGAAGAAACTATTCGTCAACTTGAAGGCACAAACGTCCTAATGTGCAACGTATACAGAATCATGAATAATTTAAAACAAAAGATGAACCAGCGAATTGAAGATGCCTTTTTTGGAATGTCAGTGCAGCAAATTCTTCTGGAAATGTCTACTTCTGTGGCTGAAAAATATACTACTATATTTTTGGAGTGGTATCGAAATGTGCTGACTTATATAGAATCGCGATTCGATTTCTCGGAAAATAGTAATTTTCATTGTTTGCAACCGCTGACACTGACAAAAGAAGTTAAGTACCAGGATTTGTGCAATATGGTATCAAAACTACAGATACCTCATATTAACCTCGATGCATTGTATGAAGAGTTCTGTTTATTAAAGCCTTTATTGACGAAAATTATAGAGGATAAAAAGTTTGAAAATGCTCTTGAAAATTGGATTCAGATTCTCAAATCAACGGATGAAAACAAAAATCTGCTAAAAATAATACAATACGTATTTTCCATCCCAGTTTCTAACGCCCAAGCCGAAAGGATTTTTTCCTTGTGTACGAATACGTGGACCAAAAACCGAAATAAGTTAGATATTGACACTGTAAAAGCAGAACTACAAATAAAATCGAACTTCAACATGCAATGCAAAGAATTTTATCATTTGATTATAGAAAACGAAGAAGCTCTTAGAGCAGCCAAAAGTAACACCAAGTGCAAAAAGACTAATTAGGTCGTCCTACTTACTTGGTTTCTATTTGAGACAAACTATGTTACATTGAGTCTTAATACATAGGTATTAACATTGTGTTTGAATTAATAAATGTCGCTTATGATACCACAACAGCATTTTATTAAAAATAATATGATATCCTTTATTTTCATCCTATGTCCTCTAATTAATCTTATGAAATCCTTTAAAACATAAAATCGGAGCTGGCAACCCTAAGTGATACAAACATTTGGCGAAAACTAAAACAAAACTTTCAAAAGCGTGCTCGACTGTGTATTGAAGTCAATGGACAACATTTTGAGCAATTACTTCAATACACGTAGGAAGTATAAATTATTGTTATTTTGTGTAAATATCTAGTTGATTCTAAATTAATCGTTGTAAATAGTCTGATTCCAATTTTTTAAATACGCCCGAAATACTCGCTGTCAATTTTGTACCTACATTCTGAACTGTGATTTAAGAAAGTAACTATGTAGGTAGGTACCTACATTATTTACCAAAATTAATAATTAACTTCAGCTAGAATTTCTGACGGTCCTAAGCCCGATAAGTATGAAGGGAAAATTGGAGTCAATGTTGTCTTGGTGCACACGGAGCTAACCCAGTTTTGTGGTAAGTTTGTTTTTGTCTTGTCCTTGTAATATCCCAATAAATAAATAATACTTAATAATGTCACGTTCGATACAACAGGTACCCGTACCTAGTACCTACAGGAAAGACTTAAAGCATGTCTGATAGTACACACGGCTACATATCAAGTTATACATTTCCAGTATAAGCTGATCTCGCATTGTAATATAAATGTTATGCGATGAAAATAGTGGACTTATTAAGAGAAGATTTGACTAGAGATGCTCGAGGATACTTAATAATGTTAATTTATGTTTACTAACTTTTTCCTCGGTACTCCAATTCTCAGATCGTTTTTTCTTTTGTTTGTCCATAACGATATTATGTTAAAATTAATATAGAAGGCACAAAGAGGCAATTGTTCTAATATAGACTTTGATAATTTAAAAATTCCAATGCTAAATTAACTTTGTTCAACTTGCGATAGTTTTGTTTAATGTTATGGTTTCATATAACGCGCCAGAATGTTACGCTTCGTTACACGTACTTAGGTGTATTATTAGTAATTAATACGACACTAAGTAATGTGCTCAAACCTATACTAAACTACAATCGACGAAATAACTAATGTTCCATGCAAATTAACACTCTCAATATTTTTAATACTCCTAATCATCATAATAATCATTAGCGTAATAACAAAAAGTTTTCTTTTCTGAGCATACGAAACGTTGCAGTAGAATGATATCACGGTGAACGAATAATATTTGTATTAATCTGTGGTCGATATGTAGACAATGGTTCAAATGACGGTACTAAGAAGACCATGGTTTTTTTAAGTTTTGTAATACGGACAAATTTAGACCATGGTTCTGCAGATAAGCCTGGACTTGATACGACAGGTTTAAACCAAGGTTTATTTAGTTTTTTGTAATAAGACTGTATGAGACGCGAGCGCCGCAGTGTCTGTGTTGCAGGGAGTAACGATAATCCCGGCATTTTTAACTTTAACTTTTTGTGTTTTTTCGAAACCGAATAACGTGTCTATTTTTTATTGGATGCTATAGAATGGTAGTAGACCATGGTCTGAACAACGTTTGTTCTAGCAAAACTGTGATTCAAATGTCACAGTGTATAGCAATTATTTTAATGGTCATAGAAATCAAGGACATCGAGGACGAGGTGCACAAGGACGAGGTCAGTCATCAAATAGGTACGTAAGTGGAAATAATTTTAGCAACCGAGGTAACCGTTCACGTAGTTACCACAATTCAGGTTACTCTAGAGGCGGAAAGTTTATAAATAACAATTATCAGTCACATAATCGGGGAAATTCGCGTCAGATTTATTCAGCTCAAGGAAATGAGGCGCGTGATAATAGCGCCCGAGCCCAGACAACCCCAGGGGTAGACCAGGCTGATAAGTTTTTTCGTGACCAACCCAGAAATATTAGCTTTTAATGGACAAACAAAGTTAGTTTAATTTAATTTAGATAATAATCAATATTATTGGCTGTTGGATACGGGAGCTTCTTTGTCAGTTGTACGGAAAGAATGCTTAGCGCCAGAAATACCAATTTTCGGAAAAAATATTTTAGTAAACGGCATAGCTGGACAAATACGTTCACTAGGTCAAGTTTGTCTTGCATTGTCATCACTGACGGGTGAAGTATTTCTACATAAGTTTCACGTGTTTAATAACTTACCTATCAAGGCCGGTGGAATTATCGGGTTAGTCTTTTTAAGTGAATACTCGTCAAATATCAATTTACAGACTAATGCATTGACTTTAAATAAGAAAGAAAAAGAAAATAAGCACTAAAATATTTGATATAACAGAATGCAATTCAGAAGTTTTGACTATTCCGGCACGAAGTGAGCCTCTTCACTATGTAAATTTAAATTCAAGTTTAAAAGAAGATTGTGTTGTTTGTGCAAGTGAATTAGGGAAAGATTTGTTTTTAGCTGGGGCTATTGTTAGAGAAAATAAATGTAAAATACCGTTAAAAATATTAAATGTAAGTGAAAAGCATGTTCGTGTTCCTGTCTTTACTCCAGTTGTGCAACCGTTATCAGAATATGAATGCTATACATTCGATAAACATAATTCTGATGCAAGTAGAGCTCAGATTTTAAAAAGACTATTGAAACTACAACATCTTCATTCCGAAGAGAAAACGTCTATTGAAGACATTTGCAAAAAATATTCCGATATTTTCCACTTACCAAACGATAAACTATCGGTAACAAATATTTATGAACAAACAATAACGCTAAAACCTAATACTAATCCTATTTATACAAAACCTTATAGACTACCACAAAAATTGAAACAAGAATTAAATAAACAAATTGAAACTATGATAAATAATGATATTATAGAAGAAACACAAAGTGAATGGTCTAGTCCAGTTTTACTAGTACCTAAGAAAAGTGACGACAATAATGAAACGAAGTGGCGTTTGGTAGTTGATTATCGAAAACTAAATGAAAAAATTCAGCATGATAGGTTTCCTCTACCAAATATTACTGAAATCTTAGATTCTCTTTCAGGAGCTGTTTTATTCAGCCATCTAGATTTACATTCTGGTTACTACCAAGTTTCATTAAATCCAGAAAGCAGAAAATGCACAGCATTTTGTACTAATTCAGGTCAGTTTCAGATGAAACGTCTGCCAATGGGATTAACGATTTCGCCAAGTGCTTTCAGTAGAGTAATGACGGTAGCAATGTCTGGTTTAACTTTTGAAAAATGTTTCGTTTATTTAGACGATTTAATAATTTTTGGTCGTAATTTAGAGTCCCATAATCGTAATCTAATGGACATATTTGAAAGACTGAGGAAGGTAAATTTAAAATGAAATCCCGAGAAATGTCAATTCTTGAAGAAAGAACTATTATATCTTGGGCACGTTGTTTCTGCGCAAGGTGTCTTGCCAGATCCAGAAAAAATTAAAGTTTAAAAAAATTATCCAATACCCAAAAATTCAGACGAGGTTAAACGTTTTGTTGCCTTTTGCAATTATTATAGAAAATTTATACCTTCATTTGCTGAAATTATAGTCTATTAAACAAATTGTGCAGAAGAAATGAACCTTTTATTTGGTCAGAAAGTTGCCAAAAAACTTTTGAAAATTTAAAACATTCAATGACTAATCCACCAATTTTACAATACCCAGACTTCTCAGATTAAAGGTAAATTTGTATTCAAATCAAATCAAATCAAATCAAATCAAATCAATTTATTTGTGAAACATAGGTTTTATGATAGATGGATCTTAAGAACTAAATAGTGCGCTATGTCTTGTCAATTTTGACATACAAATATTTTTAGAGGAAACATGCGTAGTCAATTATCAACAATAAAAGAAAAAAAAAAGATAAATTAACATAATGAATTAAATAGTTGGTTTACACTAAATTTCAATATTAATTAACATTATCATTTAAAAAGTCTTCAATTTTATAATAACATTTGTCAATTAGCAATAATGTGAGAGCTTTTTTAAACTTAACTTGAGGCATATTTTTAATATTGTCTGGTATTTTATTATAGATCTTTGGCGCAATGCCAAAAAAACTCTTTTGCATTAGAGATGTCTTGCATTTTATATTACATAACTGTGACAAATATTGAGCACGTATTGGCTTTCTTTTATTATCAGACATTTTTTCGAATAAGTGGGGGTTGCTTTTTATAAATATTGCAGATTCTAAAATGTACAATGCTGGTAGTGTTAGTATTTTCAGTGATTTGAAGGATGGTACACAGCTATCAGTAGTCTTTAATCCACACATAGATCTTATACAGCGTTTTTGCATCTTAAATATAAGTTCCCTGTCAGTTGACTGCCCCCAAAATATAATTCCGTACCGAAGCACTGAAGCGACTAGTCCATGATAAGCTGTCAGTAACGTGCTGATATTTACCTTTTTAGACAATTGATAGAGTGCGTACGCAGATTTACTCAGTCTGTTACATAGGTGTTCTATATGTGGTTTCCATGTCAATTTATTGTCTACCATTATACCCAAGAACTTAGCAGTATTAACTAATTCTATTTTTTTATTTTTATGAGTCAAATTAATAGTGGGATTTGCCCGACGTTGATGGAATTGCATGATTTTTGTTTTATCTAAATTTATTACTAAATTGTTACAGTTAAGCCAATGTATTATTTTTGCCAGTGAGTCATTAATCTCGTTTTCATAATTATTGGGATTAGTGCATTCTATTATAGCTGTGCTGTCATCGGCAAAGAGAACCATTTTTTGTTGTGTCATCTTTGGGAGGTCGTTGATATCTATTAAGAAAAGTAACGGTCCAAGCACGCTGCCCTGAGGTACGCCATACCTTAGGAGTCTTGGTTTCGATATGTAAGTGGTTTCAATTTTAGTTTTAGGACATAATCTACTAATTTCAGTACATTGGTATCTATTGCTTAGGTATGATTTTAGGAGGTCGAGGACATTACCTCTTATACCATAAGCATGTAATTTATGTATAAGTAGTGTATGATCTACATAGTCAAAAGCTTTACTCATGTCAGTGAAGATAGTACAAACAGGATTTTTATTATCAACACATGACATGACAGTGGAAAGTAAATCATATAGAGCCATATTTATTCCACATTTCTTTCGAAAGCCTTTTTGTTCCACACAAAATAAATTATATTTCTCAAAATAAGTGTAAAGCGAATTATAAATAACTTTTTCAAAAATTTTAGAAATTATAGGAATCTTAGCAATTGGTCTATAGTTTTTTGGATCAGTTTTGTCATTTTGTTTAAATACTGGCTTAATTATAACGTTTTTTAGGCTATTTGGAAAAATACCGTCAGAAATACAAATATTGATGATATGTGCCAATGGAGGCGATATGATTTGTTTTACATATTTTATTACTTTGGTAGACACACCATCATAACCAACAGTATTCGTATTTTTTAAGTCATCGATAATTCTAATTATGTCAGATGCTGAAACGGGAGTCATAAATAATGATTGTGATGTCAAATTTTGAAACTTAGAATTAGGCAGATGTTTGTCAGTTTGTGGTTTATTTTCAATTATGTCAATAAAATAGTTATTTAATTCATTAGCAATGTCATTAGGGTTAGTGAAAGATAAATTGTCTCTATTTATACACATAATTTTTTCTTGCGGCAAACATATTTTTGAATTATTAATAATTTCCCGTATTGTATTAAAAACTGATGCTTCAGGAATAGCTATTGGTTCTGTTTTATGTAATAAAAATATGAAACCTGTTGCGTATGCAAGTCGTCCATTAAACAAAGCAGAGAGAAATTACCCAACAATTCAAAAGGAATTGTTAGCCATAGTGTGGTCAGTCAAGTATTTTAGACCATACTTGTACGGTAGAAAATTCGTCATAGAAACAGACCATAAACCTTTAATATATTTATTTGGAATGAAAGATCCTTCAAGTCGTCTATTAAAATATAGATTAACTCTAGAAGCATATGACTATGAAATAGTGTATGTGAAAGGAAAAACAAATGTCGCTGCGGATGCATTATCTAGGATTGTGATAACATCGGATGAACTGAAGAGTATGAATAATGATGTAGTGACTGTATTAACAAGAGCTCAAAAGAAGAGGATGAATGATATGAATGATGCAAGTAATACAGATTTGTTTAATAGATCCGCAGACACAAGGTCTAATCAGCCAAGGGTTGCGGAAATATTAAAGAAACCAAATGATTCTGTAGAAATGATTTTAATAAAAGGTGAAGATTTAAATAAATTAAATAATAAAAATAGGATATCCTTAAAAGAAAAATGTTTTGCATATGAAGCAAAGAGAAAGAATTTATACATAAATCTCGATTATCATTCACATTTTACGCGAGCCGAATTTGTGTCTATATTGAGTAAATTTTGTAAGAAATTAAATATAAACGAGATATGCATAATAAAAGATATAAATAATGCTAGCTTTCTTAAAGACTTAAGTCAAGAAATTGAATCAATGAGAACTTGGTCCGGACCACGATTCCATGTTTTAAGAGGAGTCAAGAGAATAACTAATGATGAAAATATTAAATTTATTTTACATGACTTTCATGTACTGCCAACCAGTGGACATGCTGGTGTGCGCAGAATGATAAGTAACGTTAAAAGACAATTTGACTGGCCAGGTCTTGAAACGGATGTGAAGGATTTTATATCAAAATGTGAGAAATGTCAAAAGATGAAACATGGTAAGCCTATTAAGGAACCCATGTGTATAACAACTACAGCATCTTATGCTTTTGAAAAAATCTTTTTAGATATTGTAGGCCCATTGCCTCAAGATTATGAAGGTAATGTGTACATACTGAGTCTCCAGTGCGAGCTAAGTAAATTTGTGGAAGCATATCCACTTAGAACTAAAGACACTGTAACTGTAAGTAAAGCTTTAGTAGATAACTTTATTCTTATATTTGGACTACCAAAAACATTAGCAACTGATTGAGGTGCTGAATTTATGTCATCAACAATGGAACAGGTTTGTAAGCTTTTAAACATTAATAAAATATTATCAACTGCGTACCATCACCAATCTATTGGTTCGTTAGAAAATACACACAAAAATTTAGGAGCTTTTCTCAGAATTCAATGCAACAATAATCCACAAACTTGGTCACATTGGTTAGCTTATTGGTGTTTTAGTTATAATACCACTGTCCACTCAGCAACAAAATACCAGCCGTTTGAACTTGTATTTGGTAGGCCATGTATTATTCCTTCTAGAATATATAATGATGTTGAACCGCTATATAATCCAGAAAATTATTGTAATAGTCTTAAGTATAAGCTTCAATTAGCTAATAAAGATGCTAGAAATAATTTAATATTAAGCAAATGTAATCGTAAAGACAACTACACTCGCGAGCAACCAAATCGACTCAAGCCTTGTCGGCGCACACATACATTGATACAACTAAAATTATGAATGGAAATTATTAAAATGATATGTCATTCGAAAGCTTAAGATGTCAGCTTTAATTTGATATCATTATTATTGAAATCCATCCATCATTTTTGAAATAAATGATGTCTGAACGCAAGAGTAGGAAAAACGGGAATTTAGGAAAAAGGGTATGTGTCTCGTATTTGACAAATTAAACATTTTTTTTTAAAAATAATATTAATTTATTTAAATCAGTATTTCGTATTGCCCCCTCTAGCCTTAATTACATCCCGCAGTCTGTTTTTCATGAACCTTAACAATTTTTTGACATTTTCTTGAGGAATGCCGTCCCACTCCTCTAATAATGCTGTCTTTAGCTCGTCTACGCTTGAAGGGACTGGATTTCTGGCCCGAACTCTTCTTTTAAGGTCGTCCCATAAGTGCTCGATGGGATTCATGTCAGGACTGAGCGCAGGCCAGTCCATCGTGCGTAATTTTGACCTCTTGCAGAAACTGTCGAGTGACTCGTGCCGTGTGGCAGCGGGCATTGTCGTGCATTAACACGAAGTCTTCACCGACAAACCCTGCGTAGGGCACAACATGATCCAGTAGAATGTCGGTGATGTACCGATCAGCTGTTAGCCCGCCTCCTCGGCCGCCCCCAGGCACGAAAACAAGTTCGGTTTTTCCCTCTAAAGAGATACCAGCCGACATCATGCAGGAACCGCCGCCATATGCCACTGTTTCAGGGAAACAACATTGGGCAAATCGTTACCCCGGACGCCTGTAGACTCGGCCTCTCCTGTCACTGCCATGCAGACACATTCTGCACTCATCAGTAAACAGGACCGATCGCCATTGCGCAACGCTCCAATTGAGATGCTCTCGAGCAAATTGAAGGCGCGCTTGTCGGTGGCCTGCAGTCAATTTAGGGCCCGTCGCAGGTCTTTTTGGCGTCAAGTTGGCTTCCTTCAAGCGTCTTCTCACTGTCCACTCGCTGACAGCCACTTGTCGTACACGTCTCAGTTTTTGCTGCACATCAACGCCCGTAAGGTGTCGTTACGCAGCGAGGTTGAGACAATGAAGCGGTCGTCTCTCTCTGAAGTGCACCGGTGGCGGCTCGTTCTTGGTCTCCGATTGAAGGCACCAGTCTCTTGGAACCGTCTGTATACTCGGGATACAGAAGACTGGCTCAAGTGGAGCTGGGCAGCGACTGCTCGCTGACTTAACCCTTGTTGCAACAAGGCAACAACTTGAGCGGCTTCTTCTGGTGTGGTATCCATGGGTTAGCGAAAACAAGGATTGCAATTTACGGAGATGTGTACCGGTCAACTTGTAACAAGCAACTGATAAGATAAACTTTTTTTTTTTTTTTTTCCTAATTGGCAGCTCGTAGTTGTGACCACTAAGGTCCTGGCTACTTAACCGGGCAAACCTGTGGGTGCCTTAAGCTACTAACTTAAAGCCTCCAGCCAGGGGCAAAAAATACTTAAATTTAGGTGACCGCACGCTAAGGGCACCCCCTGTGGGGTACGAACCTCGGCTTAGGGCGTCACTGAGGGGAGGGCAGCAAGATGGGACAGGCTGGATCTAAATTATATTATTATTAACTGGGGAATTTAAAACTACAGGCTCAGCTACGGCGCGGGCTGGCGCGTCGTCGAGCAAGGGTCGGGGGGGGGGGGGGGACAATTACGTCGGGGGCGTCGCGTAGGACCTCGGCGGCGAGGTCGGAACGATGGCGGTCTGTGTTTGTGAACTGTACTGGTGGCCCTACTGCTCTCCTGGAGGAGGGTTATGGGGTCATCGGGGTCGGACAGGGCATGCCTTGGACGGCGGGTACGACTAATGCGGGAGGGGGCATATCTGGCAGCCTCGACAACCAGAGGGTTGCGATGTGAGGCCGCGGAGTCGAAGAAGCGCTTGGAAATGCGCTTCATGAACTGACGGATAGTGGGGATTTTAAGATCGAGATGGAGGATCTCGTTTCGAACGAACCAGGGGGAGATAAGATAAACCCGAAGTGGGGGGGGTTTTATAGCGGGAGCAGGTAGCGCAAGTCGTGGATTCCTAAAGAGGTAATTTACGCTGACGGCCAATTAAAATGTGTCAATAAATCAGCGCTTAGTTTTTTTTTTTTTTTTTAAGGTATTGATGTTAATTGAAAGCCTAATTCTTCAGCTTTCGAATGACATACCACTTTTGTAATTACCATTTATCGTTTTAGGAAAATCAATGTATATGTGCGCCGCCTAGGCTTGAGTCGATTTGGTTGCTCGCGAGTGTATTATGTTAAATATTTGAACCAAACTCAATATAATAAAGATGATTTGATATTGATTAAAAATGAAACTGGTCAGAAATTAGATCCATTATTTGATGGACCATTTACTGTTGTAGAAGATTTGGGATGTAATGTTAAAATTTTAAAAAAGAATAATAAAATTGATATTGTTCACAAAAACCGAACTAAACTATTTGTATCCTGACTGTTTTGTGAAATTACCTGACTGACTGCCTGCCTACCTACCTGACTTAATTACCGGAGGTGAAGTGTATGCTCTCCTTTACACTATTGTGTATGTATGCTCCGTTATAATTATGTATCAAGTTAATGCTTGATTAGCGTTTTATGTCATTTTACTTGTTTCGTATTAAACATAGACATTATACTTTTGGCAGCCAATCTGATTTGTTCTTTATAAATATCCTTAAAACCCTAAACATATCACCCACACACCTTTAAAAACTAGAATTTTCAAAAAGCAACCAACGCCTTGGATAACAAATATTATAACTTTAATGTTTAAATTGAGAAATGATGCCCACTATCTATATCGTCAAACCAAACTGGAGGCACACAAATATTATTACTTAGACCTTAAGCAGCACCAAGCAATAGTTGGCTTATTCAATGAGAAAAAAGCGTTCTTTACCAAGTATATAAATGACAACATTAGCGACTCAAAGTCATTATGGCATAATATAAAAAGCATGTGCTTCCAGTGGGGAAGAACGACGATGTACTCTTAGAGGAATTTAACGACCCAGACGGGATAAATTCAGCATTCCTGGATGTCCCGGGCGACCCTAATGTGAACACTTCCCAACAATCCTTCTTTGAATCTAACAGGTTCAGGACCGCAGAATTTACCACGATGCCAACAGACCCTAATACAGTTTTCAATATCTCTAAAAAATATCGATGGAAATGTTAAGTCTTACACTCCCGCAATCATTAACTGCTATAACTGAGATAGTAAATAGATCCATTACCACGAAAGTATTTCCTGATCTGTGGCGTAATGCAATTGTGCGGCCTTTTCCAAAAAATAATAACCCACAGAGTTACAAAGATCTTCGCCCCATAAGCATATTGCCATGTTTGTCCAAGGTGTTGGAGAGGGTGGTGTATCTACAGGTTTCTGATTTTCTCGAAGCACATGGGGTATTAACTGACCTGCAGTCGGGTTTCAGAAAGGGACGCGGAACCACAACTGCCTTGGCAGACGTCTTGGGTAATATCCTTGAAATGCGAGATAGTGGTGGCTATTCATGTTGTGCTCCGCAGCAGAACCACTTTGACTATATTATATAAAAATTACAGGATAAAATGTAGATAATGTCTATATTTTTGTAGCTTAATATCAAAAATTGTATATTGTTAGTTTCTTGGAAAATATCAATTCAAAGTGGTCATGCTACAGAGCATACTCTCCAGCAGAACCACTTTAAAATAACGGTTATTTCACGTTGATTATGCACAAGTCATAATATAAACAAATGTATATTTATTGTATATCGAGGTAACATCTACAATTGTAGATAAATACTTACTGATTTTTAGTAATATGTAAATGTTTTATCGGAATGCGCCTGCCATGAATTTCTTAGCAAATATCAAGATTAATACATACATACATACATAATATATATATATATTTCTTTACGATAAATAAATTAATAAATTGTATATCAAGAAAATGGATTCATAAGCTATAAAGAATAAGTAAAAATAGACAATAATGTAAATATAATTTGTTTTATTTTTATGTACATAAAAACAATACATTTAATCATTTTTTAGCGTATATTATGATATGCGATTGTATATTTATTTTTAAATTAGTTTTGGTTACTTTGCTTATATTGGGCTCTCTACTGGCACTCAAGTAGAGCGGACGTGTGTATAAGCAATATTATTTACCTAGTTATTATATGACGTTAAAATATTACCGAGTGTTCTGTGACCTAGAAAACGAATCGCGCATTTTTCTGCTAAGTTTGTGATTTACTTTAGTGAATAACAAATAATTATGAGAAACATATAAGAACTAAGTATGTCAAATATTGAAAACAGCCCTCTGAGTATCCCACCTCCAAGGAGCCCTGCGGGCAAACCTCAAACACCTTACCATGCGGATGACGGAAAAATTGAGGCAGTGGACACCAGTGACATTAGTAACTGGTTGATCTCCATCGAAAAATGCCTGAACGAAGTCTGTAACATTGCTCAAGAAGGAAAGCTGAACTCCGAGCAAAAGCTTAGGATCAATGCCCTATCGCGCAAAGTTGGACATGGCGTATCACAAATGGCAGTTTATTACCAGGACTTGAAGCTGAAGGCCAAAGAAGTACAAAACTCTGTTCTAATGTTTAGAGAAAAACGTGACCTCACAGATTGCCTTGAAAATTTCCAGAAGACAATTCAAGCTAGCGTTCAAGAAAACTGCGCCAAACCAACGATGGTAGGAAAAGTCTCGTTCGCTGACATGGTAAAAACCGATAGAAATAATTACTTTCGCCCCAATAACCTCAGCTGTATTGCAATTTATCCGACGGATAAATTAAAATCGAGTGACGACACTAAATCCCTTGTCCAAAAAATTATATGCCCTGAACAAATGAAATTGCACGTTAGAGGATTGCGTAAAACAAAAAACGGGGGCGTTATTATCAGCACGGAGACAAAAGACGACATTGAAAAACTTAGGAAATCATCTCAGTTAAGTAGTTCCGGCCTGAAAGTGGAAGAGCCCCATAAGAGAAGACCAAGAATTGTAGTTATAGGAGTACCGACCATTTTAAGTGATCAAGAAGTCTACGATTGCATCTATGAGCAAAATATAGCCGACAAACTGCCTAATTTGCCACGTGACTTTTTTATGGCCTCTCTAAAGTTAAGTCACAAGTCGGGTAAAAAAGAGGGACCCACGTGCAATTTTGTTCTTGAAGTAACTGCTAGCATAAGAAAGACGCTCATAAACCAAAATCGAGTTTTCATCAATTGGACATCCTGCCCAGTGAGGGACTTCACACTTGTGACCAGGTGCTTTAAATGTCAACAGTATGGACATGCTGCAAAGACATGTCGGGAGGCCGCACATACGTGTGGACATTGTGGAGAACAGGGTCACCAGTCTAATGAGTGCCCTAAAAATGCCGAACCCTCACAGTGTGCAACATGCTTGCGATTTAAAAAACCCAGCAATCACAAAACTGGCGATCAAGAATGCCCTGCAAAGAAAATAGCGGAGACTAGATACATAAATTCTATAGATTATAATGAGGTCGCGTAGACTGCCGACGTTTATTTCTAAGCCTTTGTTATTTAATTTATGTTATATTCTCAACTTTTAAGTATAATGTCCTTTAAGGTACTAAATTATAAGACACAAAATTAACTTTAGTTTATACAATTCGCATTATAAATTGTAATTATGCAATTGTTACATTTTATTGACACGGCAAATTCTGTACAACATAATAAAAACGATCTTGTTTGTACCTATGCATCAAAAATTGCTTAATATTGCAAAAATCATCATAGAACATGTTTGCAAAATATGTCTTAGTTACCTACAATGATGCAGAAAAGTTGTTAAGTAAGCGAACTATTTTAATTTGAATAAAAACATAGTTTATAGTCAGATAATTAATTTTGTAAGTATTTGTTTAAGGAATTTTAGATATTTTTTTTATGTATACCTTGAGTGAGATACCTGAGATACAGGTTTAATCCTAGTTCAGGTAGAATCCAATGATAATATACCTTTAGTTTAAGGCCCTAATATTGTAAACATTTGTGTACATCAATTATTTCAATAAAAACAATTTCATTTGATTTGATTTCATTTTCATTTCATTTGATTGTTATCATAACAATACCAGCCTGAACCACGTTTGCAGTGTGACTTGTAATGTCCTACATCACCAGGTAAACCTGAAATATACTCCACGACAGAAACGACAGAGTACGTTTTTTGTTTCAAAACAATTCTTTCTGGTACATCGGTTATATTTAAATAATCATCATATTCAAAAATTATAATATCAGATAACTCGTAAGAGTCTGTAATCGTGCCATTTTCTGTGTTACACTGACGGCATAACCGAGTCTTACTAGATAACATTGAGTTTGCCGATTTTTCTAAGCCAGTCGCTATACCCTCATCTGCCAATGTAACAATATCCAGTGGTAAAATTGGACAATTTCGTTCAGACACATAATCACAACTGGAGCATTGTTTAACGTTTTTTGCACTAGAATATTCAGTTATTAAAAGACTTTCAAAAATTTTAGTTACGTTACACGTGCAGTTGACAACTTGAACATTACCTCGTATTACTTTTTCGAAAGAGTTTAACAAAATTTCTGTCCTCAATCTTAATACATCTATAGCATCATCGTGATTCGATATGGCTTTTACTAGGGTAGCAAATGCAGAACTTTTTCCTTCCAATAATTCATGAACACTCCTGTGTTCCTTGTAGGCGACCGCAAATGCGTGGGCCACAGCATCGAAAGCACATGTATTCTGGACAACTACGCGATCCATATTAGCGTGACTTTTATTTCCATTTATTAATATTTGCACATTTTTCTTGTCGACTTTTGGTTTAATTAACTCTATTAAAGATTTTTTCTTTACCTCATAATTTTTGTTACGCCAGTTTTCCTCGTAAATTGGAGTATTTTGAAATACTGATTCTCTCGTAAAGCTATGTGTGTCTTCAGGACGAATGCTGTTTATTTTTGTTTTAGTAGTACACTTTTCAATATCTTCAAACCTCTTCTCTTGTTTCTTCATGTGACTTGTTAGGTCATTATCAAAGTAAGCACACTGAGCTGACTTTATTTCACCAGATAAGTATTCAGTGTGTTTCATAATAAATTCATCTACACGTAATAAACCACTCTTTGTACAGAATAACAACTGTTTTATATTCTTAAAGTAACTTTCTACGTTACTACTGCTGGCGGCATCATTTCTTTCCTTGTAGAAAGGTAACATTAAATTGGTCCAAAGGGGAAGTCTGCAAAATAGTTTTTGCAAGCTGCCAACAAAACTTGGGAAATAATAAATATTTTCGTATATTGTCTCTTCGCTAAGGTCAGCATATAACTTTTCATTTTGTATCAGAGTATTGAACCAGTACGGCGCAACATCGTTGTAACATGTCACGTCATCATCTTCAATAACTGATTCTGCATGGTTCGGTAAGGTGTTTATTTCATCGTCCATTATTTTTGAAATGTGTCTCATACCTAATAATTTTTCTTTAGCCTCTTCACATTTAGTTTTTTCGCCATTTTTCGTATATCGATCATATCTGTTTACAGCCACAATAACTAAATTTCTTAATATCTCTTTAACTTCTACATAATTAGTGCAACTTTTTAAATGTAACAAAATCATAACATAAAACTTTTTTACGCGTAGATCTACAAATTTAAAACATTCCAGTCCATATAATGTTTTTATAAAATGAGACGAGTCTAAGCGCATAAAACAAGCAGGAATCACGTGGGTTTGTTGTTCAAGGACCTTAAAGCAATGGCTAACATATTCTCTAGTAGTAGCGAATGTTGTAAATGCTTTCACACATGCTCCTATTAAAGCACTAGAGTCATCTGTTATAATTTCCTTTGGTTTGATCATACTTTCGGCCCACATTTTTAACCACATATAAATATTATCCATTTTTTGGGTTGCAGATATCATCTGAGTCAATGGTATTGATGTGTTTTTTAGTTTCAAAACTGCGACATACAAAAATAGGTGTTTAGAATGATATTGTTGGTTAGATAAATTTGTAGGTGGATATATTTTCTTGAACAAGGATCTTGTGGCGTCAATACTTATAGCTGTGTAATGTGCTTTTGAAAACTTTTGATAAAAATTCCGTTGCAATTCAGTCCAGTAATAGACAAAGAAGGGGTGTAAGGACACATTGCGGATCACTGTGTTGAAGGGAGGGGTACAACTCATAATCCACAAAGCAAGAACCACAATTTTGTGAAAATATTTGGAAGTGTTAGTCCTGTTTCTTATATTTTGGAAAGTTTTTAGACTGGGAACAAATGGAGGTTCTATTTTATCCTCATCTGTAAGTTTACTATTTACCAGTTTATTTCTGACAACAACAGGATATTGATTTTCTAGTTCAGATGCAAATTTTTGTTTATTGAAATTTGTTATTCGAACTTTTATAGGGTCGTGTAGCAATCGAGGATTTACATTAATTATTGAGCAATGAGCGATAACAACAGAGTCTTTTCTTTCAGTACCAATTGTAAGTTTTCCTTCGCATTGTTTGCAATATCCTGTGAATTTGACGGTATAGTTATCATTTGCTGTATTATTTTTAATAATCCATGTGCATCGATTTGACGTATACTTCCAAATATATTCTCTCATATAATCCGTCCATTTATTTATTGGCATTCGTTTCATATTACGATATTTAACGTTAGATTTATTTTTATTGTTTCTAGCATAACAATAAGATTGTGGTTTAATATGTTCCCATTCTTCTAAACTTATTTCAAAAGAAACAAAGTCTTTGTCGTTGTTATTACTACAAGTACTATTGTCACTGCTTCTATCATCAACATTAGAATAGTCACTACTACTGCTTTGACTGGAATTGTCTTGAACACTCATCTGTTTCTTCAGGTTTCTTTCTTCATTTACATTTCCAGGGCGGAAAAAAAAATTGAAATTCCTTTTAGCCGAGAAATACAGAGCATATGCAGACATTCGCGAACACAATGTTTTACTTAAGTTCTTGTAAACCACACTGCACGAGGACGGTAGCTCAGATTCACATTTAAAATGTTCATGATACTGTATAAAAACACTTTTTTGTTCTTCCAAACTCACAGATAGTCTCTTTCCACGCTTCATGTTAAGGTTTTGCAGATCACATACAACAAATGAACCGGTCTACGCGTTTATTTTCTCATGATGAAAAAAATGTAGGTCAATGTATTCTTTACTAACACTTACCTACCCTCTTTAGATCATCAAAAAAAAAATTAATAATGTAAAGCGTGAATCTGATTATATACATAATTATTTATTATGACATATGAATTACTCATTACAGGAAAATAATAGTTGTTCAAACAGATATAGAGAAGTACGTATAAACGTAACATACCTACTTACTGCACCAGCGAAACGTCCAGGGAACAAATAAAAAAAGCTTTCTAAGTAAAATACGAGATGGCAGTGTATTCAATTCCGCGTCTTTTGATGGGTAGCAGTCTGTGTGCAAGTATAGAGATTAACGACATTAAAAAATAATTAATAATTATAAATGAATTGTAGATGTTGATATATTGATATACAGTTTATTAATTTATTTATCGTAAAGAAATATATACAACATTAGTTTTAGTATACGCAAAACCCGAAAAGGGGTCATTGTACTCATCATTTTGAACAATTTTTTCTATGGGACCAACCTTGAAATCGCGAAAAAAAAATCAGCTGTTCCATACATTTTGTCGATTTAAGTGAACACAAATGTATTGAACAGCTGATTTTTTTTTCGCGATTTCAAGGTTGGTCCCATAGAAAAAATTGTTCAAAATGATGAGTACAATGACCCCTTTTCGGGTTTTGCGTATACTAAAATTAATGTTGTATATATATTATTGTACGGGCAGCAGCTCCGCACACTGAGATGTAGGATGTAGGTGGATGAATCACTCGGGATGTGTACAGGAAATAAAATCACTGTTTTGTGTCCGATAATGATTGACCATTTATTTAATAAAGCAACAAATTATATAATGCCAAAAGTAGGTGGCTTGTGGCGGGCGTAATAGCTTAGTCAGCGAATGTACATAAATCGGTGAATTAGCAACTGCTTGATCAGGTAAAAACTAAAACAATAAATATCATGTGGCGATGCTCGTACATCCTGCCGACTATAAAAGTACAAATGTCCAGTAAAATGCATTATCCAAGGCTAAGTAAAGTATGTAAAGAAAGTTATTGGAAGGTTCTATGTCCGTCGCTAACTGTCATTGGCGACGTTTCGCGATCCACCTTGCTGCTGTTAGGAAGATGTCTGGTGACCTCTTCTAGATCCGGGGTGTCTGCCTTTGCTTGTCCTTCCGTAGGGAGATGCCGTTCAGTAGGACTTGGGGCCATCTCAATCTCTTCCTTGTGCGCCTGCGTTCCTGTTCTGTTTCCTTGAGGTGTACGGAGACAGCGTGCTTTAATTTGGACGCATACCCATATGCTGAATATTGTTGCACAGGTTATCATACAGCCGTACAGGACGTAGTGATGTTGCTCCGCCTCCACGGAATTACCCATTTGTATGTCCTGTTGTTCTTTAACCAGCTCAATTTTTCTCTTAAGACTCTTTAGTTGTTCTTCATGTGTTTCAAGTTCCATATTTGTTATATTTGTAATTTGACTATGGCTTGTTAATAGTTCGTTTAGATTTATCTCTGGTACGTAGATCTCTTGCTCATTTCCTAATTCCATGGTGCTTTGCATTTTGTAATGTGCATGAATCAGATGTTTATCGCCGCGCATCATGCAACCTGTAGCTAAGGTGATGATGCCTGTATTTTGTAGTGTCTGTGACGTAATTCCCGCAGGACAGAAAATGCGCATAGTGCATTCCTCGCAGCACGTAAACAACCAAGCTCCCTTACTGTGCAGTTTTTTCCAGTCATTGCTGCAGTTCGATACCTTAGTGCGGCAGGTTGTTACTCCTCGATTGTTTATTATGCCTGCTTCGCACATTGTTGTGGCTGTTTTTATACTGTATATAGGTAGGTCAAGGTTGCATAGCAACAGCTGATTTGTGTTTACTTGTTCGCACGATGAAAGATGTTTTTGATCCAGTGGTATCATCATGTCTAGCTTCAAGTTAACGGCTATGTATTTGGTTGTGGGTATTATGTTAATCATGGAGGTTCCCTTTATGTTGCGGATTGGGATGACTTCGGTTAGTTCGTACTGTTCGTCTGCTACTAACGGGATTTTTACTTCGAATATGATGAAGTCTTCGGTTAGTTTTCCTTGCACACTTGCTAGTTTATACATTTCCCGGATACACTTGAACTTGTTTGAGCAAGGGAGAGATAATCCTTTTGGGACTTGTCCTGATATGATGTTCAACTGTTTTTCGAACGCATCGGGTTTCAACAGGTGAGTGTCGACCTTGCCGTGACGTAGATCTGTAACTAGGCTGATCAACATGTCTTGTATTCTCCGCAAGTTTGTTACCATCATGTTTGCGGCAAGTGCAGTAGCAGTAAGGAACGTTGCTTGGTCTTGTTCGGTTTTCAGTTGTTGGAGCGAGTCTCTGAGACTTTTGTTGATGACAATGAACTGCCGGTTCATTACTTGCTCGTTCCTCTTCAGAAGGTTATATTCCCCTTCGATTATTGAAGTATGTTGTTTGTACAGATTGTACAAGTGGTCTTCATTGCTGTGCAGTAGTTTGATGTCGTTGTTGTATTTTTCGGCGAATTTGTCATCAAGTACTCCAAATAGAGAGTTGGCAATGTTCCCAATTCCGTTTATGAGACCTCGCTTGCTACGTATTCCGTGGTCGGATTGTAGTACTTCGTTGTAGTGTTTGAGCTCGTTTAGTTCGTGCTCGAGTTGTGTGGATATAGTCAAGTACGCTATATTTCGTTGACAAAGTCCGTGTAATTGCTGGACGTATTGTTCAACGGCAGAAGTACTTTTCCAGTAAGTTGACATGTTGTAGTATACTACCAGTCTCCATTCGTCTTGTATTATCTGTAAGTCTGCGGCTTTGTCAAAGTATACAAGGCGGGTCGGGTCTAGAGTTGTTACATTGACGAGTTGTTGCATGGACGGTGTCACACACGTAACCATCAGTACTAGTAACGTGCTTAGGTACTTGAGGACGTTACAGCTGGAAACACCCTTCTGTGCCCGTCTAGGGCTCACCCGCTCACTATATAAGGTGACTGGTAATTAGTGACCGATACTTAAACACATGATTGTAGTCATCATCACAAACAACTTTCCCAAAGAAACGATTTTTTTTAAAGTTACCTACCTTATTTACCACAATAGAATATTGAGCACTTACCTAACCAGAATAATACACCAGCAGCTGTAATTTAATTTAGTTACCTACAAACAAACAAAAAACCACTTTTGCCATGCGTTATTCTTTTTTTATTTCAATTAACAACCGTACGGACCGCGCGCGTGCTATCAGCTGTGAATCGCTTAACCCCGTTCTGTCTCATTCATGTTACATGTAGGTACTACCGTACCGTGTAACAGTACGAAGGGCATAGCGGGCACATGACTCGCGGCCGCACATTGTCGACGGAAGCACCACCGCCCGCCGCGGCACGGCGCGGAACGCAGCATCCGTGTACGTACCTACCTAGGTAGTGTACATGTTCAGGTTGTTGCTAAGTTAACAAAAAAATATACAATAATGTTGTGAATAACAGTACTCCACTATTAATTATTCAACGTAAGGCTGCATACTACTAACAGCTATTAGATGCTTGACCGGTTATCCCGTTCGTCTCATGTAGGTAAGTACGTACTACCACTACTATCGGACCCAGACGGCACGTATTCGATAGAAGTACTTCTAATTCTATGATGTATTGTAAAATTTGAACTTTATTGTAGTAGTGGTAGCATGTCCCCGCCACGCGCTGCGCGGTTCCGCGCCTTGCGCTCCTGTGCAGTGTTGCCGTTTTAGCGACTTTGTCCCTAGATCTAGCGGATTTTGGATGTGTTTAGCGACTTTTATTTTCGATCTAGTGACTAAAATAAATTTAGCGACTTTTTGTATGCAAAGCTGACTACCCACCCCCAGTAGTGTAGTGAAATTAGAAGAAGCGATTTTTTCGATATTGAAAACACACGACATATTTTAGTTCAAATTTAATTGTAGTTACTAGCAACACTACGAATACTGCAATTGGTTTTTCGGGAAATCCCCTACGAGAAAGACGTTCGATCTTGAAGTTTAATCGGTTTGGTGCCTCTCACTCTATCAAACGATGCATCAGATATCACCGTTTCTTTCTTTTTCATTTCATTCATTCATCACCACCGTTCAGAGAAAGGAAGGAATAACCAGTTTCTATGTTATATTTTCGCAGAACAAACCTGTTTGTTAAAGTGTGAATAGTGTCTATGTTCAATTGTCGTAATTTTTAACAAAATCTAATAATTGTGGAAATTGAAATTCCTTTAAAAAAGAAGTCTTATGCTCAAAGGTATAGACCAGAATGGGAACAACAAGAGTTTAAAATGTGGTTAAAACCTGTTATGACTGATCCCACTAAAGTCTTTTGCTCGTTTTGGCACAGTGAAATATCCGCAAAATTAAATGATTTAAAGCAACACGCCGATACAAAAATACACAAACAAAAATATGAAGCGATTTCAAAAAATCAGCAAATATGTTTTACTATACTAATATGCTCCTAAGGTGAACAGGTGTACCCAAAAAGCCGAAGGTAAGCTTGCCTTAAACAGGTTCACCAAAAAGTCGTGGATCAAACGCAACTAGGGGTTAGATGGGGTCATCAGCTGCAAAAAATAGTTGTACGGGAGGTCCTTAAGGGGATTACATCGCTCAAATCCCAAAAACACCGTATATTTAAAGAAGTTTGTAGATGAATCCTTTTGTGCGATTTTCATATAAATAATATATGGTATACTTTAGTTCATCACAAATACATTGTATTGTTTAAAATTGTAATAAATTTTCCCAAATTTTGGAAAAAAATCGTATTAAAAAGGTCCTTTTTCAACCTAAATTGTAAATTTTCTCTGTAACGGCAGAATAGTTTGGCATGAATTTTGTACCAAAAAATATGTAATGACGTATTTAACAATTTGTATTTTTTTTTTTCTCATTTCTTTTACAATTTTTTAATAATAAATAAAAACCTAAAATACCACCAGTACCCCGCGAGAAGCAGCCCCGCAAGGCCTGTGATGCGTACTCGGGACGCGACACATCAGTGTGTCGATGACTCTTGTGACGGGTGGACTATACGCGTGTTATTTTTTTCAAATAAAACCCAAAAAGTTCACCTTTTGAATGATTTTTGAATGAAATCATATTGTAAATAGTACAAATATAAATATTTCGTAAAATAAGAATAGAAATTAAGGTTGTAAATATATATAAAGTAGATTGTAATTTCATTTTGTTTTTTGAACCTATCATAGAGTAAGCCTGACTATGCCTAAATATAAGAATAAATGTAAAGTGAAGCGTGGCCGAGCTCTCCAAAACTATTTGTAAGTACCTATCCACTTATTAAATACATTATTTCTACGGTGTTAATTTTTTATCGTTTTTGCTATAGCTTTAAATATATCTTGAGAATTTCGTTTGACGGAGGATGGAAACCTAGGTGACTGATGGATGATGTCATATACCTGATGGTGGACTTCGAAGGTGGGTATAGGAGCTCAGTGATGGCACTACGTAGAACCATCGTGTTTGGACTCATTTGAAAGAGCTCATGGAGACCTTGGTGACTGATGATGTCATCTACCTGATGGTGGACTTCGAAGGTGGGTATAGGAGCTCAGTGACGGCACTACGTGAGTATTTCTCAAAAGAGATGTACATTTGTGGAAAAAAACATGTCGCAAAAGTTTGAGTCAAAATATTAAAATAAAGCGATGAAACTTTTTGTAAGATGTTTGCGAAGGAATGAAGAAAATATACTCCGGATTAGGATTTGATATCGCAAGGACCGAATATACTTCAAAAAATTGTGTAATGCTTCAAGTTGTCACTATCATGATTTACTCTTCCATACAAAATCTTTGTGTCTCAATGGGTACCAACGACTTTGTCGCTTCAAAAAATACTACTTTACGTATGTCCAACGTTCTAATGTTCTGTAATTAGCACCTTCGTATAATCAGGTTTAAGGTTCAAAGATGCTTGTATCTTGCTTTATTCAAAATAATTACGTTTCACGCAATAAACAAAATGTCTCACCTTTTTTACTTTTTAGTCACATACTCTTTAGTCACGCCATTTCTCAGTAATTTCTTTAATTTCTGAACGAATCTGTAGTATTTTGTACTGGTAACACTAAAAGCGTTCCTATTGGACGATGGTAAATGTCAGCGCCATATTTTTTCTCTGTCAAAAATAAGATTCGCTTAGAGCGCCGGCTGTTTTACTGTTTCGATACGAGAGAAAATTATTACTTTTTTTGGGGTAAGTACTTCTGAATTGTTTATCAAGTTAATAAAAATGTATGTTAGGATAATCGTTTAAGTGAATTACATTCTTGAAATTCATTTTGGACAAAAAATCTACTTCTTTTAGAGGTTATTGGATATAATTCCTTTTACTGTTTCGTTGTTTTTCGTCACGTAACTAAATAGTATGTTATAAAGCTGGGTGTAGACTAGTTTTCTATTTATTTACCGGGGTTACTTTTCTGAACTGACATCCGTTTGCCTTCTTATTTAGTAAGGTAAAAAGCAACAACGACAAGATAATTAGCTGATTAGTCCAAAGAGCACGGGAAGTTGATGTTTTTTCTGCAATATTGCAAAACTCGTAGAATAAAAGTCTATTATTGCTTTCAATTTCACTAAAAATGGACAAAAATGTATCTATGAAAAAACAAATGTGTTGCTTCATTTGTTCGTCTTTTATTAAGTACTCCTAAGCCGCTCAACTTTGGAAAGATGTATGTGCTCCGCCGCCAGTAAGGGTGTAGTTGTTTAAAGGATATTGGTTTGATTTTACGTAATTTTCACAATAACTTTTTGAGCAGAGTTGTATGTACAATGGGGGAAGGTAGTAGGACGTTAAATGGGAGAGCAAACGATGTTAGGTACTTGGAAATATACAACGTTATATTACATTAACTAGCGACACGTTATAGACGTGACGGGTATCGATATCTAAAGATAATTAAATAATAATAAACCTGATTTCTTAAAGTGATAATTTCAACTATCATCGAGCATGGCCGTGCGATATAAGAACCGATCGAAAAAAAAGTTTCAAAATACATGTTTATTCTTGTTTTATTATGAGTAGATATACCCATCACGTCTGTGAAGTTTCGCTAGTTAATTTAATTTAACGTTGTATTATACACCATGGTTTGGGGTCGTTGTGATAGTAGTTGATGTTGTGGTATACCACGCAACATATAACTTGAACCTGCGCAGTAGTCGTTTTTTAGACGTCCCATACAAATCGATTAGAGAATCTTGGCAGAACGACGTCATTTTGAGTCAAGTTATTTGCCCAGGAGTAATATCAAGATAAGATGATACTTTTTTTTTTTACAGAAATGCCACCGAAAACAGCTGCCGAAAGGCAGAAAAAATATCGAGAAAAATTAAAACAGGAGAATCCGGAAAAATATGAAGAAAGACGTTTAAAACATCTAGAAAAAGTCAAAGAAAACATTAAAAAGAAAAAAATGTCTTTAACTGAAGCAGAAAAACAGGAACAGCTTAAAAAATGGAGGAAGCAAAATACTGATAGGGCTAAAAAGAAGAAAGAAGAGAAAGGAGCTCAAGGTCATTTAAAAACTGATAATACATTGGCATCACATACTAATAACAATAGCGAAAGAAATATTGACAAAAAGACCAGATTGCAAAGGTTGATTGAACAAAATACGGGACTGAAAAGAAAAAACGCAAATCTCAGAAGGCAAAATAATCGATATAAGCTCGAAATAATTAACCTTAAAAAGAAATTGATAGAAAACAATAATAGTGAATCAGCTAAAATTGTCACTGCAATTGGTGATGAAACCCCGATCACGAAAACAAACAACTTTCTGGAAGCTACTATACCAACTGCCTCTGCTGAAGAAAAAGAGAAGGTTAAAAAGAAATTGCTTTTGCTGAATACTTTAACAGAGTCCATAAAAATGAATTATGAGAAAGCAGATACCAAGGAAAAGAAAAATGTCTTGAAAAATGTAGCTACGCATGAGATGGTCAATAAATACAAACAGAAAACTAATATCACAAAGGTTCTCGGACTTAAAGGGAGGATTCGACTTACTAAAACAAGAAATACTTTGAGACAAAAATATGGACAAGAACTCAATGTTTTTTTTAAAAGGGAAGATGTGAGTCGAGATAGCGCTGGGAAGAAGGAATGTGTAACGAAGAATAAAAACAAGAAGCAGAAAAGATATTTAACTGAACCATTATACAAGCTTCATAAAAAATATCAAGCCGAAGGCGGGAGAGCATCTTTCCAAACCTTTTGTCGTTTTCGGCCATTTTACGTTGTTCATCCAAAAATACAAGATCGAAATACATGTGCTTGTGTAAAACATACTAACATGCTATTCAAAACTACAGCTTTGAAGAGATTAGGTGTGCTTCAATCATCAGATTTGGGCGACATTTTAGGAGAAGTTACTTGCTGCAAATCGTTCAGATGTTATTACTCAGAGTGCATAGACTGCAAAGATAAGATCCCAACCTTTAACTCAACTATAGATGCAAACCTCCCTATTCAGTGGCTGCAGTGGAAAGTTATAACACATACATATACTAAAGTTACCAAAGGAAAATGTGAAGAAAAAACGACAAAAAAATATGCTAAAACAACGATTAAAGGGACAGTAGGTAACTTAATCAAGGAATTCCTGAAAGACCTAAAGCAATTCAAAATTCATCACTACAATGTCAATCATCAATACCGATCATGGAAAAAATGCATAAAGAATCTTGAAGATGACGAAGTCAGCCTTGTTTGTGATTTCTCCGAAAACTTCGCTTGCAAACAAGCCGAGGAAATTCAGGCAGTACATTTTGGGGCAAGCAGGAACCAGATCACACTTCACACAAGTGTACTCTACACAACAAATAAAAAGCCTTTATCGATATACACAATTTCACCAATAAATGAGCATGGTCCCGGTGCCATTTGGGCCCACTTGGACCCCATTTTGCAGATTTGTACGAAAGAACTGAAAGCAAAGAAAATACATGTTTTTTCAGACAGTCCTGCTACTCAATACAGACAAAAAAACAATTTTTACATGTTCCAGAAAAGGTGTTCTGACTATGAATTTCAATTTGGTACATGGAATTTCTTCGAAGCCTCCCATGGCAAAGGACCAGCGGACGGTGTTGGTGGGGCTATAAAACGACAGCTAGACAGTCAAATAGCACACGGTCATGACATTACAGACGCGAAAGAAGCGTATGATTACTTGAAAGATAACACCAACATTAAAATCTTTTATATACCTGAAGACAAAGTCGAAGAGATGACAAAAATGATTCCAAATGACGTTGTGCCCTTAAAAGGTACAATGAAAGTACATCAAATAGCAACTACCGGAGTAGGACCAATTAAATATAAATGGCTAAGCTGTTTCGACTGTGAAAAAAACATTTGCTGTGACTGCTACTACACCAAAGAACATCAACTGATTAAAACAAACACTTTATCTTCAACATTACTCAACAAGAACGAATCACATGTAAAAAAATCCAAATCAAACAAAAAAGACAGCAATAAAAATATACCTAAAGCTCAAAAAAGACAAAGCATGCAAACAAGAGTAGTACTAGGAATCAAACGTAAAAGGTCAAAGAGTAGTACATCTACTTCAAAGAGTGATGACGCAATGAGTATTTACTCCGAATCAGATTGTACAATGGATGATATACAGGATGAGGAAGAAGATGAAGAAGAAGTTAACACTGATAATGAGCATGAAAACACAAATAAGGAAAATAGTGGAAAAGTGACTATTCTATCGTCAATCCGGTTCAACCCGAAAATCTTAAATATGTTAATCTGCAAAAATATGATCCTTTCAAGCTGCATAAAATTGATAAAAATTTTGATCTCTCTACAGTGCATAACACCAAAGACAAAGAAAATGACGGAAGCACTTATGAATGGAAAGATAAAGAAGAGAACCTTAAAACAAAAATCAAAAGGGAAACATCGAAAAGAGAAGAAAATGTCGTGACCAAAAATGACAATGAGGTTGCAGTTCAGGATATTGAAAGCAAAATATTGCTGAATGAAAAAAATATCAAGAGTAAAAATGACAAAAAGACTGAAGACATTACGGACGACGAAGACACTTACCTGAAAAAAGCGATGAAGGAAAAAAATATCGAAAACGCACGTGGCAGCGAGACTAAAGATGTTAAGGATTATGGAGACGTTTACCTGAAAACCGCGATGCAGGAAACAACTGAAAATAATGCCAAAAATGAACCAGAAACTGAAGACTTAAATGACAATAAAGACACTTACCTGACAACGGAGACGAAGGAAAAGACTGAAATTAGTACTAAAAATAATAATGAAAGAGAAACATATGACAATAAAGGCACTTACCTGCAAACAGGGATGAAGGAAAAAACTGAAAATAGTACCAAAAACAAAGAAGAACGAGAGACTGAAGACGTTAAGGACAATGAAGGCACTTACCTGAAAACAAAGATGACTGAAAAACAAATCATAAACAAGTATAACGAACACATTAAAGAAATAATAGAGATTGCCGTGGGTCCCTCAACAAATGAAAATATTACTAAGAATGACGTTAACATTGAGACCGAAGATAATCAGAAGAATGAGATTTTTAAACTAGGAGATACGACTTTAGTACGCTACTACAAAAAGACATGGAAATATTACGTTGGAGTAATCACCAAGATACATTATGGTGAAAAGATGTACTCAATTTCATTTTACAAAAATAGAGGCAAAAACGTGGAAGTAAAATTTCTGTTCCCTAAAACTAAAGATTTAGACTGTGTTCCTGAAATAAATATAGTTAAAAAAATTGAATTGGTCGAAAAAGAGGGCAGTCTTTCTCTAAAGAATATAGAAGACGCAGTTTATTTTTAATTCAGTTTCTTTCTGTTATATCTTTTTCTTTTTTGTGTTTTAATTTGATTACTTCATTTTGATTTCAGCTAATAATAAGTATAATGAAAAACATGGTTTTTAATTAATTTCCTTATTCCCTGCACTTTATTATGACAGTCAATGCACACTAAGTTTTAGTTTACTATTTCGTTACTTTGTAAACTATTTCGTTACGATATTTCATAACAACTTTTTCGTTACGTGTACATCTTTCGTGAGAAATACTCACGTAGAACCATCGTGTTTGGACTCATTTGAAAGAGCTCATGGAGACCTTGGTGACTGATGATGTCATCTACCTGATGGTGGACTTCGAAGGTGGGTATAGGAGCTCAGTGACGGCACTACGTAGAACCATCGTGTTTGGACTCATTTGAAAGAGCTCAAGGAGATCATTGTGAATCATGATGTCGTCACCTACCTGATGGTGGACTTCGAAGGTGGGTATAGGAGCTCAGTGACGGCACTACGTAGAACCATCGTGTTTGGACTCATTTGAAAGAGCTCATGGAGACCTTGGTGACTGATGATGTCATCTACCTGATGGTGGACTTCGAAGGTGGGTATAGGAGCTCAGTGACGGCACTACGTAGAACCATCGTTTTTGGACTCATTTGAAAGAGCTCAAGGAGATCATTGTGAATCATGATGTCGTCACCTACCTGATGGTGGACTCCAAAGGTGGGTATAGGATCTCAGTAACGGCACTACGTAGAACCATCGTGTTTGGACTCATTTGAAAGAGCTCATGGAGACCTTGGTGACTGATGATGTAATCTACCTGATGGTGGACTTCGAAGGTGGGTATAGGAGCTCAGTGACGGCACTACGTAGAACCATCGTGTTTGGACTCATTTGAAAGAGCTCATGGAGACCTTGGTGACTGATGATGTCATCTACCTGATGGTGGACTTCGAAGGTGGGTATAGGAGCTCAGTGACGGCACTACGTAGAACCATCGTGTTTGGATTCATTTGAAAGAGCTCAAGGAGATCATTGTGAATCATGATGTCGTCACCTACCTGATGGTGGACTTCGAAGGTGGGTATAGGAGCTCAGTGACGGCACTACGTAGAACCATCGTGTTTGGACTCATTTGAAAGAGCTCATGGAGACCTTGATGACTGATGATGTCATCTACCTGATGGTGGACTTCGAAGGTGGGTATAGGAGCTCAGTGACGGCACTACGTAGAACCATCGTGTTTGGACTCATTTGAAAGAGCTCAAGGAGATCATTGTGAATCATGATGTCGTCACCTACCTGATGGTGGACTCCAAAGGTGGGTTATAGGATCTCAGTAACGGCACTACATAGAACCGTCGTGTTTGGACTCATTTGAAAGAGCTCAAGGAGAGCATTGTGAATCACGATGTCGTCCCCTACCTGGTGGTGAACTCCGAAGGTGGGTATAGGATCTTAGTGACGGCACTACGTAGAACCGTCGTGTTTGGACTCATTTGAAAGAACTCATGGAGACCTTGGTGACTGATGATGTCATCTACCTGGTGGTGGACTCCGAAGGTGGGTATAGGATCTCAGTGGTGGGCGGCATTACGTAGCACCATTGTGTGTGGACTTATTTGAAAGGGCACACGGAGACTAAGGTGACTATGCTAATGTCAGTTTTCATTTTTAGACCTATACTTTGTTAAAATAATTTTTAGGTTTTTGTGGTGTGTGGCTTATTACCAGACTGTAATAGCAAAAATGGTACCTTATCTCACTTAAGATGTTATTTTTCAGGCAATTAAGAAAGCAGGATTCCTCAGTATTACAAAGTCAGGAACTCCAGCCGTTAACAGAAACCGTCGATCTGTCTAGTATGGCAGTTGATGAGGAGGCAGTGCAAATTATGCCGGTAACTTATTCTGTTTGCTTACAATGTAGAAACTGTTTCTTCAATTGGTATACGTTATTGCACTTAGGCTCCAGAACCACTTGAAAATTATCTTGTATATTATTAAAATGTTTGTTTTAGCTTGAACAAGATGAAGAAGATTTACCAGATTTGATTATTGAAGAAACGAAATCACAAGCAGAAACAAAAAATTTATGTGGAAGACGAGTTATTGATATAGCTTACTTTTTTACCAAAATACAAGAAATAGGTGGCCATGGTACTTTTAACTGTGGTATACAAAGTTTGAAACTTATAGGAGAGAAACGTATTGGACTTGCATCTAAGTTTACAGTAGAATGTATGATGTGTAAAGAGAAGTTTTCTCTTTGTAATGTGACTGGCGACTTAGATATTAATACAGCAGCGGTCGCGGGTGCAGTTTCAGTTGGTATAGGGTATTCGCAGTTAGAGAAACTGTTATCAGCATTTGACTTGCCCGTGATGACTGAGCCTGTATACCAAAAACGGCACGACATTGTTTCCAACACCTGGGATAAAGCACTAAGTAAATCCATGAATGAAGCTGCTGAAGAAGAAAAAAGAATTGCTTTAGAAAAAGGTCGCCTTAGCAAAGATGGAATACCTATTATAGATGTGGTTGTAGACGGATGCTGGAGTAAAAGGTCTTACAAAAAAAACTACTCAGCACTGTCAGGAGCTGCTGCCATAATTGGAAGACACACAAAAAAAAATTTGTTTCTTGGCATTAAAAATAAGTACTGTAGCATATGTGCACAGGACTTTAATAAAAATCAAAGAACTCATCAGTGCTTTAAAAATTATACGGGATCATCAACTGCCATGGAGTCAACAATAATTGTGGAAGGCTTTAAAGCATCTGACGAAATGTATGGTCTGATTTATGGTCGACTCATTTCTGACGGGGACTCTAGCACGTATGCGAAAATTTTGGAAGCAAGACCTTATCCTCAATTTACTGTTGAAAAGGTAGAATGCAGGAACCACCTTCTAAGAAACTTGTGCAACAAAATAGAAAACCTGAGCACTGATACGAAATATCCTCTGAGTCTCAGAAAATTATTAACAAAAAAACGCATCATGAGCATAAGGTCAGCTATACGAAAATGTAGCAAAAAATACCACGACTCGTTAGAAAATATAGATTTTAGCACTCAAAAACTTTTTGAGGATGTCCAGACTGTACATTTACATGCCTTTGGTAACCATACCAAATGTAAAAGCCATTTCTGTAACAGTCCACAGAATGTTGAAATCTTGCCGCAAACATTTTTTACAAGCTCCTTATGGCAGAAAATATGTTTTTTTATTAATACAATTGCAGGACATTCTAGAAGTCTCGTTCATGATGTTGACAGTAACATCGTGGAAAGTTTTCATAGCGTGGTAGCCAAATTTGTGGGTGGTAAAAGAGTGAATTACTCGTGCCGGCGTGGATACCAAACTCGATGTTCAGCGTCTGCAGTTAACTTTAACACTAAAAGGAAACCTGTTTCCATATTATATAAAACAATTGTTGGGCAAAGTCCTAAGGGCAAAATGAGCACCTTAGATATCAAGTATCACAAAAAGAGAAATGCGTTAAAACGTACGCATTATAAAAAGCAACAGACACATGGCACTGATGGCAACGTAAATAAAGATTATGGAGAGCAAAGCCTCAAACCCGATGTGAGCGATGCGATGCTAGAACAAATGAAGGAAAATTTTGTCTCCAACTTGGGTAAAAGTGAGGAAGAAAGAAGAAAAATTGAAAGGGAAACAGTTTTGCAGAGCGAGTCGAGCGAATGGCTCGAACTCCGGCGCTCCTTATTGACAGCCTCAAACTTTGGGAGAGTTATTAAAATGAGGCCTGATACTAGTTGTGCCAGCATAGTTAAGCAACTGCTCTATAAAATAAACATAGATGCTGAGCCTGTACGGCACGGAAGAGAACACGAACAAAAAGCGCTAGATCAGCTGTCTAGGCAAGAAGACATTGAAATTATGCCATGCGGCCTTTTTATTGATCCCGATATACCATTTTTAGGAGCTACACCAGATGGGCTTATTGGAGAAGAAGCAATAGTAGAGGTGAAATGTCCAATCTCGGCGCACAAGATAGGATTAGACGAAGCCATAGCTCAGAAAAAAGTAAATTTTTGGGTTCAAGGTAATTCGGGCGTTTTGCAGGTTAACAAAACCCACAATTGGTACTACCAAGTACAAGGGCAATTACATGTGACTCGAAAAGAAAAATGTTTATTTGGAGTATGGTTCGATGAGACAAAGCCTTTGAAAATAGAAAGCATTATTAGAGACGATGATTTTTTTGAAAATAAAATAAGATTCAAATTATGTCAATTTTATTTAAATTGTATTTTGCCGGAGCTTTTGGATCCGCGGCATAGTCGAAATATGGAAATTAGAAATCCGCCATATATTTTACAGGCAATAAAGAGCAAGGAAAACCGGAAAAAGGTGCATAGCCTACAAAAATCAGAAGACGAAAATATGTGCGTACTTCAAGAAAGCTTACATGTACCATCACCACCAAAACAAATCCCAATACATGACCAACCGACCTGTTCACGTTATTTAGACTTCAATGACTTTTAACGGGAATTAATTTTAGATTTTGTAAATGGTAACATTTTGTACATAACGAAGCAACATTAAAACAAAGCCATTTACCAGCTAGATGCCAGTTTCTCTGAAAGATTTTTTTAAAGATATTGGTATCCTTACAGTGGCATCTCAATTCATCCTCACCAACATCTTATATATTAGGCAAAATATACACTTATATACTAAAAACAGTGATATTCACAATGTTAACACTAGAAATAATGACAAAATTCGAGCTGTCTTTCACCGGTTCTTCATAAGGTTCATAACTCATTTGCTGGGCTAACCTTTTATAATAAGCTACCCTCTTTTTTGCTAGACTTGCCTTTTAATGCGTTTAAAACTAAAGTAAAATCCAACCTTTGTTCAAAGGCATACTATTCTATCAACGACTACTTAAATGATAAGAATAGTTGGTCGCTGTGATTAACTCAAGACAATGTTTATGTTCTTTCTCCAGAATTAACTTACCTACTAACAGGTTATATAAGTTTATATAATTGTTTACTTTATATAACTTTATAAGTTAATTTATTTTCATTTTATTTATTGTTGACATAATAAACCAAAACAATTTATTTTATTTAATTTATTCCAGACATCCGACTTGATTACTAGAAGGAGGGACGTACATGGTCAAATTATATTTCATTTGACCATGTACGTCCCTCCTTCTAGTAAGAGCTGGCGATACCCATTACGTATGTGAAGTTTCGCCAGCTAATTTAATTTGAACTTGTGTATAAGGTGTAATCAAAATACCTGGACAATTTTTTGTAAGACACAGTACTATTCATGAATAAGAGCAATTTTTACTATGGATGGGACAAACTGAAATACTAAAAAAACAGCTATTTACATATATTTTGATCGAGTACCTATTGCACTTTTGTATGGAACAGCTATTATTTTTTTAAATATTTTGTTTACGAATTAGACTGTATTTATTGCTCACATAAAAATAAAGGTACCAAAACATACCTTCAGAATGTACCATGTAGTAGCACCCGTGCTCAATTAGATAAATATTGAAAGCTAGGTCATCTTAACTATTTCTGTTACTGAGAACTGTTAAGCATTTACCTGGTCATCATCAGACCTTCAGATTGTATCATGTAGTAGCACCCGTGCTCAATTAGATAAATGTTGAAAGGTAGATCATCCTAACTCTTTCCGTTACTGAGAACCGATAAGCATTTCCTGGTCATCATCAGACCTTCAGATTGTATCATGTAGTAGCACCCGTGCTCAATTAGATTAATGTTGGAAGGTAGATCATCCTAACTCTTTCCGTTACTGAGAATCGATAAGCATTTCCTGGTCATCATCAGACCTTCAGATTGTATCATGTAGTAGCACCCGTGCTCAATTAGATTAATGTGGAAAGCTAGGTCATCCTAACTCTTTCCGTTACTGAGAACCGATAAGCATTTCCTGGTCATCATCAGACCTTCAGATTGTATCATGTAGTAGCACCCGTGCTCAATTAGATTAATGTTGAAAGCTAGGTCATCCTAACTCTTTCCGTTACTGAGAACCGATAAGCATTTACCTGGTCATCATCACACCTTCAGATTGTATCATGTAGTAGCACCCGTGCTCAATTAGATTAATGTTGAAAGCTAGGTCATCCTAACTATTTCCGTTACTGAGAACCGATAAGCATTTACCTGGTCATCATCACACCTTCAGATTGTATCATGTAGTAGCACCCGTGCTCAATCAGATAACATTTGAAAGCTAGGTCAGCAGGCAAAATGCATCATTTATGTATATCAAATAAATAATTATAATGTAGGTAGGTACTTTGTACAAGACTCCGAGAGGAACATAATGTATTAGATCTCTCAGAGAGCGAATAAAATAGGCGAAAACGTTGACAACTCTGCGACACATCTGTGTTGTTGCGTAATCTTCAGTTCGTTTTATTGTAGTATGGTCGTTTATCCGGTAGATGGCGACAAACTAACAAGTACTAGTACAGAGGTCAAATCTTCAAAGTCATCGGGCAATGTAATACCCTTAAGGTCAACCCCTGCAGAGTTATAATTTATTTTGCGTTTTTATGAGAAAATTGACTTTTTTTACTAATTCTTATTAAAATTCGAAAAAATTTACATTCTGTATCTTTTTTATAATTTTCACTAGATTAGTACTAATGAGTCCTTGCGTTAGACATGCTATTTATGGTTCTTTATTGGGTGTGTTGAAGATAATATAAAGTTTACGAAAAAAAAAACTCAAATCATAACTTTTTATTTACTTCGGAAAAAAAAACTACCAAAAAGTGACCCTGTGTTACAAGTTTTGGCGCATTTAATAGGGATTCTGAAAAGGTATTACACATGGCTATGCGTGGCTTTGATATCTTTCGAGGACGATCATTCGTAGCAAGGCCAAAGTTAACCCAACCATAAAACTCGGTTAGGCCTATTTAAAAATAAACTGGAACTAATACAATTAATGACAAAGACTCTATGCCTCTCTTTTACACTAACCATTTCATCCTTTGTCAATAAAAGGGCAGTTCGCCCGTCAGTTCAGGTAGCGATATCTTTTCTAGGAAACAAAAGGCCGGGCCGGCCGGGGCGGTGGCGGGGGGATGCGCGTGATCATCTTTCTTCTTTAGTGACTCGCTTCCTGCCTGTGACTACGCACGTGTCCTTTTTCTCGGTTTCTTTCCCTTGACCTACGCTTTGTTTTTCGGACTTGTGATAGATTGCCTACCTGTGACCAGAGCTTTGTGAATTGGACTAGATTTGGAATCGGACGGATTGGCTACAAAAGTGGACAGATGGCTGCTGCGAGGAGAGAATACACCCAACGGGAGTATGCAGAAATGCATTACCTGTATGGCTTTTGCGACGGCAATGCCCGGGCTGCAGCCAGGGAATATAGTCAACGCTACCCTAACCGTGATCATTTTCCGGATTACAGGGTCTTTATGCGCGTACATAATACGTACATGGAGGGAGTCTTACCCGGTCAGCATGCTCCGAGAGCAGGCAGACCAGTGGTGCGATTTGAAAATGAAGATGAAGTGCTGAGAGAATTAAGATTGGATCCTGGTATAAGTCAACGCCAAATATCCCGTAATCTCGGGATTCCATGATTGACGGTGCAACATATCATTAAAAGAAACAAATATCACGCCTACCACGTGCAATGGGTGCAAGCTTTGATGCCCGGTGACTATGAACCTAGAGTGAGGTTTTGCAGAGAT
Source organism: Griposia aprilina (assembly GCA_916610205.1). Lineage (NCBI taxonomy): Eukaryota > Metazoa > Arthropoda > Insecta > Lepidoptera > Noctuidae > Griposia > Griposia aprilina. The sequence goes on along the minus strand of OU744285.1, from coordinate 2,926,055 downwards.
GCTAAGATACCACAGAGAGGATTCGCAGTTCTTCAACAAGGTGTTATGGACGGATGAGTCAAATTTTAGAAGAATGGGAGTATTCAATACCCACAACCTACATTATTACTCCAGAGTGAACCCCCATATCATAAGAAATGATCGATTCCAGCATCTTTTTTGTATAAACATGTGGGCTGGTATAATTGGCCAGCAGTTGGTGCTGCATGAAATGGCAGCGAGGCTGAATGGTGCTCTGTATTTTTTTTTTTTACAAAATAATTTAAACCAAATTCTTAACGAAGCTGAGGTTCCAGAAGCAAGAATAGCAGACATATGGCTGCAACACGACGGCGCCCCGCCTCACTACGCTCGAGCAGTTAGAGATCATTTGAACGAGCGCTTCCCCAACCGGTGGATAGGTCGAGGCGGACCTATTGCGTGGCCACCCCGGTCGCCCGATTTAAATCCATTAGATTTTTGTCTTTGGGGCTATTTTAAAGAAATAGTTTATCAAGGAGAGAACAATAGCGAACAAGAACTACGACAAAAACTCGAATTTGCTAGGGTACAAGTTATTAACAACAGAGGTGCATTCCGTAGGTTACGTAGAAATTTCATTGGACGGTGCAGATTATGTATTATGGTCAGAGGCAGGAATTTTGAGCATTTGTTGTAAAATGTTTTGTTTTATTAAAACAATTATTTCACAATCGTTGTTTTGTTTTTTCGTCCTAGAAATATATAAGAGCCACTCATGGACATGTGTAATACCTTTTCAGAATCCCTATTAAATGCGCCAAAACTTGTAATACAGGGTCACTTTTCGGTAGAGTATTTTTTTTTCACAGTGGGGTCCGAAGTAAATAAAAAGTTATGATTTGAAAAAATAATAATCGTAAATCTTAATATTATCGTCAACACACCCAATAAATAACCATAAATAGCATGTCTAACGCAAGGACTCATCAGTACCAATCTAGTGAAAATTTTAAAGATACAGGATTTAGATTTTCTCGAATTTTAATAAGAATTTGTAGAAAAAGTCAATTTTCTCATAAAAACGCAAAATAAATTATAACTCTGCAAGGGTTGACCTTAGGGACCTCCCGTAGAACATTTTTTTTGCAGCTGATGACCCCATCTAACCCCTAGTTGCGTTTGATCCACAACTTTTTGGCCATCCTGTATATAACGTAACACAGTGCAATTTCTTAGATAGACCATCTGTCAGAATTGTGCAAAGATGTGTTCGCAGATTCAAAATGTGCTGACATAAAAATACATAGGACGAAGTGCACTCAGATTAACCACCAGGTTCTAGCACCACATTTCAGAGAAAACCTTGTCAAAAATATTGGCAGCCAAAAATATAGCCTTATTTTGGATGAATCTACAGACGTTAGCGTTACCAATTTCATGGGTGTAATTGTGAGATATTTCAGTGTGACACAAAATTCTGTTGTATCTGCTTTTCTGTCGCTGGAGCTGATGCCAACGGCCTTGTATGGGACCGATTACCATTTACTAATAAATTTTCTATAAGCAAAGAAATTCAGAAGCAGAGGCTTCGAGTAAATCGAGATGGGCTCCTACTTCTGGGCGGTTTAAAAAAAAATAACCACGAAGGGAACCTTCTAACCTAACCTGTCCGAGTCGGGGTGCCCCGAGTCCCGAGCTCGCTTCGCTCGCTCTTGCATCCTATCCCCGATTGTGTAGCGTTGTCGGCTAATCGTAATGTCGACCAATTGTTATGGTCGATCAATAGTTGAGTCGACCAATCGTATATGTCGATTAATGGTTGTGTCGGTCAATCGTTACTGTCGGTCAATCGGTTGTCGACCAATCGTTACGTCGACCAAACGTTTGTCGACCAATCGTTAGTATCCCGAATTTATGATAAGAGAAACCTATAAGTGGTTTTCAATCTCATCAAAGCGCCAGCATGAGTACAAGGAGCTATACAGCCTCATTAACTGCGGCGACGAACCTCTTAAAATTCTCAAAGTTTGTGATACTTGCTGGCTGTCTATAGAGCCAACTGTTGCTAGAATTTTGTCACAGTGGGAAGAGTTTAAGTTACATGTTTCACTTACTAAAGATAAATGCCACACTGCAGATTTATTAGTGGAATATACAGAGACGAAGCTAATCGTTTACATTTCATTTACCTGAAAAGTGTTCTAAATGATGTGCAAATGGGAATCAAGATCTTCGAAGGAGAGAACACAGATCCTGTCAAATTATTATTCTCATTGATGAATTTATTGCGACCAGTCTGTAACAGGATATTGATACCGAACTCCGCAACAACTGAAAAAGATTATTTGACCATTCAAATTGATAACCACCTAAGCCCAGTACCTCATCTCGGATACATGTTTGAGTACCAAGTTGCTAAAGCCAATTTACCATCCCAAACAGTTGCAACAGTAAGAAAAAGTTGTATTGATTTTACCGTGCGCTTTGCAAAAGAAATTCAAAACCGCTTACCCAGCAATTACATGGCCTTACAAAAAATGACACAATTATTCATTTATTTATTAAAACTTTATGCACAAGTAAAAAAATACTGTACAAAGGCGGACTTAATGCCTGTGGCATTTTCTACCAGTCAAGCTTAGGGTGATGCAGTGACTAAACATGGCAGGTGCAATAAACGGGATAGATAGCTTGGAAATAACTATAAAATAAAAGAATAAATATTAATACATAAATACGAATACATACATACATACCTACATATAAACAAAAACTTTGTCTGGAGAAATAACGATCGGTAGAGGAGAAAACAAATCCAGCAAATCAACGCTGAAATGATTCGGCCAACTTCTGAAGGTCGATTTACATCAGACGAGCGAATGCTCTTTCTATCCCCACTATATCAAATTCTTTTAGTGTAAACAGGCGTAGAGCATTCTTTCGTTGTTCTTAGTGCGTTCGCAAAGATTCTATGGAATATTCTAAGAATACTCGCTCGCTCGATGTAAACGGCGCTAGAGCGCGCGAACAGTTGCTTAGAGCGTTCTTGCGTGTTCGGACGTGCTCGCGCCCCTGAGCGGTCTCTTCAAAGCGTTCTTGTGTTCTAGCGATTGTATATCTTATCGATTAAATTATGGATTGGTCTCAAGAAAAGTGTTTATTAATGATAGAAGCCTACCAAAATTCCAGACGTCTGTGGGATCCCACGTATGAACACTATAAAAATACAACTTACAAACAAGATGCGTGGCAGGAAATTGCAAAACTATTGGAATGTAATGTTTAAGAATTCAAAAAAAAAGATGGACTCGCTTCTTGCGTCTTACCGCCGAGAAAGGCAAAAAACAATGAATACGAAATCAGGCAGCGGTGCCGATTGTACTTATAATTCTAAATGGTTTGCATTTAAAAGTGTGCACTTTTTGATGGACAAATATAAACCGAGGAAAACAATTGATTTCGACACTAACCAAAATAAAAACATGGTAAGTAGGATTATTTATTATACTTATTTAATCGTAGGGTAAAAGCACCAGTCATGGACAGTGCTCCCGTGACGGACAGTTTAAACAATAGTTATAAAAAATAAGCAAAATTCAATATATTTTTCTGTTTTTAACCCCCGACGGCAAAAACGACGGGGTTTTGTAAGTTTGACGGCCTGTGTGTGTGTGTGTGTGTCTGTGGCATCTTATCTCCCGAACGGATGAACCGATTTTGATTTTTTTGTTTGAAACGTGAATTAGTCGGGAGTGTTTTTATGTTTCATCAAAATCGCTTCAGCCGTTTTAAAGTTATTAGCTTGATTGGTGCTTTTACTTTAAATAAGTAGTTACATTTATAACCATTTCGAAAACTTCTTGCCCTGAAACCCTAGTGCACACCCCTGCAATTATGCAATATTGTTTTCCCATGGCAAAATATCAGTCAAATTAAAATAGTCTGAAAATTCTTTCCGGATATTTTCACATTGTAAAGTGTGTCTTCGTCCAGTGTTGGGTAACGGGAGAAATGATGATAAACGGTCCACATTTCTCCACTGGCCTGGAATAACGACGTCATCTTCAATTCTGTCCATCATGCCCGGTGAATTATATAGCTTCCTAGAAGCATTCCTTTTCATCAAATAATTATGTAGGTATACGCAGGTCATTACGATGAGAGATGCTTTATCCGGTTGTAGCAACATAAGTTTTCGTAATACACGAAAAACTGCTGAAAGTATGCCAAACGCATTTTCTACTATTCGTCTTGCTCTAGACAAACGGTAGTTGTAAATTCGTTTTTCGGATCCCCTGGCGTGAGTACCAGGATACGGCTTCATGATGTGTCTTTGTAATGGGAATGCATCATCTGCTACAAATACGAATGCCACATTCTGTTGTGTTCCTGGAAGTTTTTGGTCATTAGGCAAATTTAAATCATTATTTTGTAGTTTCTGATAGAAAGAAGTGTTTCTGAAAACTCCGCCATCTGATATTCTGCCCTGACAACCAATATCGGCGAATATAAAATTGTAGTTAGCGTCTACAATGGCCATTAACACCACACTGAATGTGGACTTATAATTAAAAAAGTCGCTTCCGCTATTAATAGGTGCTTGTATGACGCAGTGTTTCCCATCTACAGCACCAACACAGTTTGGGAAATTCCACTTCTCATTGAATTCCTGAGCGATTGATAGCCATTCTTCTTCTGTTGACGGTGTCTGAAATGAATAAAAACTTATTTTAGGGTGTATATTAATTAAACTGGTTTTTTTACATAGGCTGATGAGCAGGACAATGAGCGAAATGAACTAGAAACTGCGGTAGTGGACCCTAATCCAGGTACAAAGTCAGATTCTACAACACATCCACAACCTGCAGCTTCAGTAGGCTCAAGAAACACCACAACACAATGGCAACCTTCAACGTCCCTGCGATCTGGCCACACGACAATACCACCAAAAAAATCTAAACATGAAGACCCTCGAGTAGCCGAAGCCTACCGTATTTTAAAAGATACACATGAATCAAAGATAAGGGACAAGAGTCAAGCTTTTGGAAATCATGTTGCTTCAAAACATCGTGAATATTCAAAACGGACGAAAGCGTATGTTGAACATTACATAAATAATATACTGTTCGATGCTGATTTGGGGAAATTTGATTTTGAGTCAAATTTAGCATCAACTCCGATGTCTTCATATTCAGACAATTCAGACAGTTCACAAAATACATGCATTCTGCAATCACAGATCAATCCACCCAACCAGATGAAAAATAGTTCAGAAAGTAATGTGAACATAGGCCAACAATTACACATTCCGGATGGTACCGCAACTGAAGAAACCAGAGAGTCTTTGCTGCATTTTATTAACTATTTTAAGTAACATTTCTTTTCTAGTTACTTTTTTGTACCTAAATTCTCTGATTGTTTTTTTTTTATAAATATCTTAAAAATAAATTGTCTTAGTTTATCTACTTACTAATATATAATATAAAAATAATAACAATATTGGTTTACTTACCTTAGCATAGTCTTGCAATGCTTCATGTATCGCAGCACATACTTCAGATATAGCATTACATATTGTAGATTTAGACATTTTAGTAAAATACATCAGGCTTTCATAGTCACTGCTAGTCTGCCATATGTAGGAATCGAGTCTATAAAATTCGTACTTGATATCCGAATTTTGTTGCTGATCAGAGATAGTAAATGATCAAAATCCTCTGGCGCCAATCTACAAAAGTTTTGGAATTGACCACTTTCTTCTTGTTTTTGCATATCCGTCATTGTTTCACCTAAATTATCCAGTGTCCTTCGTTGCATTAAATTTGTAACCCACCAACGTCTCTTCCTTCTTTTATTTTTGATTTTTTGCGACAAAATAATAAATGCAGCACTTGTAATTATGATATCGCTGTCAGAGTCAGACATAGCGAAGCACTACCAATACCAACCACAGAATTGACACGAATGAGCAAAGAATATTCGTTCAGATGATCTAGCTATCGTGTACACTAAAAGATTACTAAAGAATGCTCTTGTTCTAGCTCTAGCTCTTTGTTCGTTTGATGTAAACGTGGAATACGAGTTTTCGTTTACACTAAAAGACCACGAACGAATGCTCTTGTTCTAGCTCTAACTCTGTGTTCGTTTGATGTAAATCGACCTTGACGAATATGCTCACGTGCCTTCACTTTAAAAGATAACCGACTGGTTGCCATCTTGATGTTCAGAGGGAGCGCATTCCAAAGAAAAACCGCCTAGACTAAGAAAGAAGAATGAATGAAGCCAGAACGGTGAGAAGGACATCGTAGAAGACGATTGTTGGTGGAACGAAGATTTTTACTATGAGCAGAGCATAAATATTGAATTTGGGAAGTCAGGTAAGACGGAGAAGTGGGTTTGTCGAGAATGGAGAACAACGTGGACAGTGCCCTCAACTCTCTGCGCTGACGAATGGGTAACCATTTTAAAAGCAGTCTGTGCGCAGACACATGGTCATACTTACGAAGATTGAAAATTATCTGTAGACAATAGTTTAAAACTGTTAAAAGATAACTCAATCGCTGAACTCGCTGTGGAATTAGGTTTTGAGCAGGACAAATTTGAAAACATTTTAAAACAATGGCACAGTATTAACTTTGTGAAATGGGACTGTACAATTTTGGGCTCATGTATTAAAATACAAGGACGCTGCAGGTTTTAATACGTACAAAGACATAGCAGACTTAGCCATCACAGTTCTGTCGTAGCCACATTCCAACGCAGAAGTGGAACGAATGTTCAGTCAAATGAATATTATAAAGAACAAACTGAGGAACAGGCTGGCTTCAACCACTTTAAACTCCATACTTCTTATAAGGAATCAGTTAAAGATTTTAAAACAAAATTGCCATAGCTATGTCTTGCCAGATGATGTCCTGACCAAAATCACTAAAACTATTAAAAAAACAAAGTACTTCTACAGTGGAACCATCAACTTCTGCTGCTTCAGCGCCATTAGAAGTTGTCGAAGTCGAAAATGACGATGATAGATAACGAAATTTTTGCTTGTTTAAAACTATAGAGATTTGATTATTATGATTAAATACTTGATTATACAAATTTGCTTTTATTTACATCATATTTTGTTACCATGGAATATTTTGAAATATTGCAACACTGCTCCTGTGACGCAATCAGTCAGCCCCGGAAGCGCGTCGTATACGCATGTTACAAATTTAATCGATTACTTCTTCGAGCTCCGGGCTCGATTAAATTTGCAAAAATGCCACTGGGCGCTCTCAGACGTCTGCGTTATTTCCAGCATGACGGGCTCCCCAGTGCAATCTTAGCGCCGAGTACGGTGCCCGATGGGCCAGTCGCTTGTCCTCCATGGTCACCGGATTTAACACCCTTAGACTTTTTTTGTGGGGGCGCACAAAGGAGTATTTTCATGTAAAATCCGGTCAAAAGTCGAATTTACGAAGTTAAATAAAAACCTATTAAAGCCACACATTATTGCAGCCAACCGGTCCATCGAAAAACGGGACACATTTGTAACTCAGATATTCGACCCTTTCCGCACAAGCAGTCTGAACTCAGTCGTTGTATAAACCGCATGTCTTTGTTCTCCGCGTTTGTTTTTTTCACTACATTGGAGTTTGAACTGTACGCTTGTTGTGATAAATTGTGGAAAAAAGCGTTGTGAATATAGAAGTACAATATACGTAGATTATTTCAACAAAACAATTGAATAAGTTATGTTTCATTTGTGTTTAAAAAAAAAACAGAAAGATGAACCAAAAGTTTGCAATAAATTGTATAAAATATTTTATTTAATCGTGTTTTTGTTTATTTGTCAAGGCTTGTCAAAGTTTTATTTTACGATTATTATGTGGTTTAGAATGTGTTTAAATAAATACAATAAAAATATGCTGCGCCTACGCGCGCTATTTTTTATTTTCAATTATTTAAAGATGATAGTGTAAACTGTGGGTTTATTTGACTTTATGTTGTTTTATTTTTATTTTCAGATAGTGTAGATCCGAATCAACTGTTAGTTTTACCAGAAGAGCTTTGTACGACACGTGTACACGACACGAGTATAAATGGTATGCACAGAACACCTATTGATCCTATGTCACAAATTTTTGATACATGGAGCTCAAGTCATAAGCCACGATATTGTTCCTATTGGTCAATTGTTGGAGGAGGCCCGAAATAAAAACTTTAGGCAGTAAAGGCTTGACTTTTCTAGAAAATGTTCTGAAAAAGACTGCAACAGGGACATTATTAACACATTGTTATTAAGGTCCGATTCTTATCTAAGCTCAATTCGGCCAAAACCACAATTGAAGACGAAAAAAGTTTTACGAAAGTGGCGCTTAATCTGATGGTCGCAATTGCTCCGCCATCTTTACCATCAACGTCAACAGAAGATAACATCAGCTGCAAAAAATATAGATGAAGACGATAAAGAGGAAGAGGATAATTAAGATATTTTATTAGAATTTAAGTTTCAAAAATACTGTTTTTTGCGATGAAAGTACTTTTTATTATAATTAAAGGTCATATTAAATCATATTACCATGTTTTATTATTAAATAAGCCAGTAAATAATTTTGACCGGATTTTACATAACAATAGGCTCGCCCCCTATTACATGGGACTTAAACGTAACTGGCGAAATGTGGGTGTGCTATAGGTACACACACCTCTGCCTAACCCTTCGGGGAATACAAGCGTGATGTTATGTTATGTGGAAGATTGTAAAGGCAACAACTGTAGAGTAGTAATGTAACTCATTCAAAACTACCTACGTAACCGATCGTTCTCAGTTTTTGTAGGCAAAGAGCATTCTGCCCCTAAAACCATCCCAGCTGGTGTGCCTCAGGGTTCGCTCGTAGGTCCATACCTTTTCATACTTTACCTGAATGATATACCTAAACGGGCTCACACACAACTTGCCATCTATGCTGATGACACAGCAACATTCACGACGGACAAAGACGTTGACATAGTTACTGGACGGTTACAATATTCACTCGAACTACTCAGCCAATATTTTAAGACCTGGAAACTGAAACTAAATTCCACAAAAACCGAAGGAATTCTATTTACTAGAAAGCGTATAATACCCACTAGACTTGTTAAAATTGATGATTTCCAAATTACGTGGAGTGAATCAGTGAAATATTTAGGCATAATATTAGACAAGACACTTAACTGGAACAAAAACACTGTATTAATCATTAGGAAAGGTGCCAAAGCCCTAAATTCAGTGAAACCTATTTTAAATCGCAAATCCATTCTCAGTTCTTCAACAAAATTGCTAATTTATTCTACTTTGGTCAGGCCTTGCTTAACTTACGCAGCACCTGTCTGGTCCAGTCTGGCAGAAACCAAGTATAATAAACTCCAAACCATCCAAAACAGAGCTTTAAAAATATCGAATAACACACCAATTCGCACAAACCTTAAAATATTACACAACCGAATAAAGTATCCATTTTTAAAAGACTTTATACTAAGAGTGAGTTGCACCAACTAACTTTAACGATAACCAATGCCTTGACAGCCGTCAAATCTCCGGTTAGGCGAAATACGGGTTGCACCATTTTAGCAATGGTTAAAATGACGTCACAAATAACGATAACATTAACCACTCAATTTCGGGCGGTTAAGGGCTATAGTTACGGTTTGTGTCATTGTATGGTCATTTGCTTTGCTATTCTAACCTATAAAAATATTGTGTTATTGGATAAAGTACTGAGATGTCTTTATTCCGTGATATATTGTGGGAATCGAGCTCTTCTAGCGATGATAGTGACACTAATAGTGAATCCGATTTGCCAGTTAGAAAGAGGAAAGTTTATCGCCCTCGCATTGATCGATTTCAAAAGTGGGATGAGAATGAATTTTTGGACAGATTCCGAATTTCTAAGACCTTGGCAAAGGCACTGGCTTCTACCTTAGGACCTTTGCTGAAAACAAGAACCATGAAGTGAGTACTCTACTTATACAAATAATTACCTACCTTATGACTATGCTGTGACTACATATTATGTACCTATAATATCATAGGGAACTACCTATTCTATAACCTGAGCAAGTAGGTATTACATACAGACAAATCCCATAATATTTAGTCTATTTAATCTGTCTAATAAATATAAATTTTAAAATAATAATAAATCTAATATTTTTTATTTCATTTTTGGCAGGAATAACGCTATAACACCGGAACAGCAAGTTCTAATGGCTCTGGAGTTCTATGCGTGTGGCTCTTTCCAACGTTGTATTGGTGACGCTGCAGGCGTTCATAAATCCAGTGTATGTCGAATAATACATCGTGTGAGTAGAGCTATTGCCGGGCTGAGATCAGTATGGGTGGTAATGCCTCGTAGGCATGTTATGAACAAGGAAGCAAAATTGTTTTACGATATAAGTGCATTCCCGAAAACAATAGGAGCTATTGACTGCACCCATATTCCTATTAAATCTCCTGGTGGAATGGATGCTGAAATTTATAGAAATAGAAAACAGATATTTTCTATTAATGTGCAAGTGATCTGTAACGCAGAAATGTACATAAATAATATTGTGGCACGTTGGCCAGGGAGCTGCCATGACAGCCATATATTCAACAGTAGCGTGATTAAAGGACGTTTAGAAGATGGTGACTTTGAAGGTTTTTGGGTATTAGGAGATAAAGGATATGCTGTTAAACAATATTTGCTCACCCCGCTGCGCAATCTAACCACAGAAGCGGAGCGGCTTTACAATGAAAGCCAAAATCGAACCAGAAATGTGGTTGAACGGACCTTTGGCTGCTGGAAGAAAAGGTTCCCTTCTTTATCTTGGAAACTTCGGACCAATCCAAGAAGAGCTCAAGCTGCCATTGTTGCAATGGCAGTGCTGCACAACATCTGCAAGAAATCCAGAGACCCCATGCCATTTCCACGCCAGCGCCATGAGGATTCTTCTGATGAAGAGGAATTATTTTCATATGCACCTGCCACTAGCAATAATGACGAACATAATAGAAATATGTTGATTAATAATTATTTTAGTAGGTTAGCACTTGGGTAAAAAACAATAAAATAGACATATTATTATATTAATTAGACGTATTTTATTTACGTACATGTTAACTATACCTATATACATACTAAATTAATTAGAACAATCAATTACTTGTAAAAAATGATAAAATAATAACTTTATAAAATAAAAACCAATTAAATTAAAAGAACATACGACCATACATTAAATTCAAATTCAAACAAACTAATTTACTTATTAACATTTTTCTTAAGAATATCGATTTCTAATTTGAGTTTCTCTAGTTCTAGCTTATATTTCTCTTCATTGTGTAGCTTTAATTGCCGAAGAAGCTCTAGCTCTAGCGTATGCTTCTCGACGTTGTTTTGCATCAATTGTCGATGAAGCTCATTTTGGTTTCGAATGCTTGATATAATTTTATCCGTTTCAATTTCGCTAAGTTCTTTTAAGACAGATTGTTTTTGTTCTCGCAATGCCCTCTTAATATTATTGACATCCTGTTTCTTCTGGATTTTCCCTGAAACAAAAATAACGAATAAGATACAGTAACAGTAAGATATAGTAGCTACATATACTCTTAGCTCCTATCTTGTTTGTTTCTAATGATAAAAGCATAGAACCATCCCGATTAAACTTTCAGATTTGAACATTATGTGGTTAGAAAATTTTATGAATAACACATACATACATAAACTCACCCCTTCTTCCCATGGGGGTAGGCAGAAACTACAGAACGTCACTTGCTACGATCCTAACATACTCGTTTTGCCTCGTTTACGTTCATACATCTGGTCATACACGCACGCCGGTTGTGAGTACTACGCACCTGACCTTTCTGAAGGACATCACCATCGCCTAGGGCGTCCCCTCCCGGCGTTTCCATTCACATCTGCCTTGTAAATACCTTTTGTTAGTCGCCCTTCATTCATTCTCTCAACATGACAAAACCATCTTAGCATACTCTTTTCAAATTTCGTCACTACATCTTCTTTTAAACCGCACCGTTGCCTAATGAATAAGAAATCCAATAACACAGAAACCATTTACTCCTGAGTGGTTGTGCCATTGGTTTCCTCAAAGAAGAATGGGGTGTACTACAGTCAAAAGCTGTTTCAATAATTAAATCACGAGGCTTTGCTATATCCATCTCTGCATTCTGTAACTAACCAATAAAAATATTAATAGGTTGTCATGGGCAGTATGACATTCCTCTCTTTAGAAAAAAAAAAAATTATACCTACGTACCTGTGGTGGATTACAAGTTGCATAATCAGCATCCGTTAAAACAATCACATTCTTATCCAGTTCTGGTTTCTGAAACAGATATTCCATTCCAAAAAATTAAAAGAAATCAAATTGACTCTTATAACTCATATAGATTATAAGAAAACCATGGGCAACAAATAGTAAAACATGATCAAACAAGAATACCTTCAGTGATAGTGAAATTTCATCAACATCTGAATTAACTGTAGTCAAGTTGTTGTCATTATTTTGACCCTGAAACATACATACATACATAAACTCACGCCTTCTTCCCATGGGGGTAGGCAAAAACCACAGAACGCCACCTGCTACGATCCTTACATACTCCTTCTGCCTCGTTTACGTTCATACATCTGGTCATACATGCACGCCGGTTGTGAGTACTACGCACCAGACCTTTCTGAAGAACATCACCAATAAGGTCACTATATGTCTTCCTAGGGCGTCCCCTCCCGGCGTTTCCACTCACATCTGCCTTTTAAATACCTTTTGTTAATCGCCCTTAATTCATCCTCTCAACATGACCAAATCATCGTAGCATACTCTTTTCAATTTTTGTCACTACATCTTCTTTAAATCGCACCGTTGCCTTATCACATTATTCTTCAGTCTATCATTCATAGTCACACCACACATGCTTCGCAAGGAAAGCATTTCCACAGCACCCTGAAACAACTAGGTATAAATCAATTTATTTATGTAATCACAATTACCTACAATGTTAATAGTATTTTTATAATTAATCATAATAGTAACTCACAGAAACTAAATTTGGAGCTATCACATCATCGTCATAAACCGATTCATTTCCATTTATTGAGGTCGACATCATTGATCGTAACCAATCAGTAGCATCTTCTGATGCTGGAGGGAGAACGGGAGGTTTGCCTCCTCCTGTACGTCTCATTTCCTGGCGCTCCCTTGTGGCCTCCTGCAAACAAATTTTATCCTTAAATCACTTATAACAGTAATAATATAATACCACATACATAAAAATAGGTGCAGGTATTTAGAAGTAGGGGTGTAAAAAAGAGACAAACACATGCATACCATGACACACCCTGAAAACATAACACTTTGGCCATTCAAGTAAAGATATATGATTTGGGGAAAAAATGTTTTTGAATTTTTACCTTTTTCGCACTTCTTTTCATATTTTCAAATTTATATTTAAGTTGCTTCGTCGTCCTTGGTATGTGCCCAGTGGCATTAAATTCTTTTTCAATGCTGTCCCATACTTGTTCTTTTTGTTTTGTGCTAGTCCCGTCTGTTTTTTTGCACATCAAAATATCCTTGAATTTTTCTACAAGGGTTTGTAATCTCTTAACTTCTTCCTTGTTAAAATTACAACTTCTTTCTCTGAAAACACATGTAAACTATCTAATTAATAAACGCATCATAACAACATCAGAATGATGATATATTTTAAAGTTTTACATAATCGCAAGTTCACTCACGTATATATAACATAGGTATTTATGTAATAATAAATTTAATTTGCATACATCTGTGTGTAATACTAATAACTAACGTATTTTTAATAGGTAGATCCCTACCGAGGAACCGAAGAAATAATATTATTAAAAAGCTAGCAACTATGAAAGCTGTACTCACTTTATATTGAAGTTTTGGAGTAAATTGCTGTTGAGTATTCCTCCTGAATTCTCCATATTCTGCCTAAACTCTGTTTACTTAAAAATAGAGTAATGTTTATTTTTAATACGACGCGAATAATTAAAAATTCCGCTGAAAAACAATTTGAACAGATACTCTGTGAATTTGAATTTCGCTGTCTTTGAAAGCTTGATGACAGCCAACTTGAAGTAATGCCATTACCAAAAAAAATACCCACGTGCATTTTGGGAAAATGAGACTTCTTGTCACTTGTCACCCTTTTAACATTAACTTTTACATTTAACATGACGGTGCAACAGTAGGTAGTTCAATTCTATGGTCATTGTTAATGTTACTGTTAAAATTAACTTTGACGGAAACTATAACGGAGCTCTTGGTGCAACCCACTCTAAATATTTCACGTAAAATTTATTTGCATAAAAACCCAACACACCGTAATAGTCTAATATCTGCAATTGGTAAAAGTAGACTAAGTACAATATCTTACGCCCGCACGTACAATCGATACCGACTGCCCCATCAGTACTTTCTCCATGACGCGTTATGACGATAGCTCGCTTACTAGCCGACGCCGTCACTCCGGCCATGTATGCATGATCTTTTCGCGGACTACCCGCTACTTACTTTATGTTATTATAATGTAATATAATAAAGCGTGCTTTTTGTAACTCAAACATTGTAAATATTATGTGAGTCCATACTAAGACTTGCACATACTCGTACCTACTTGCTAAACTATGTTGATAAATAAATAAGTTATTTCATGTCAACGCAAAATTAAATAATAAAAATATGTTTAAATGTTTGTAAAGGCGACACAGCCTATGTAACAAATAATTTCATGATTTGTATACAAATAGAATAAGATCATTTGTAAACATCATTGTAACAACGTGTACAACTTACGGAGGCTACTGCCGGAGTACTCAAAAAAAACCGAATTTAACAAATTAATTTATTTTAATAAAAGAAATTACAATTTATGAGAAATCAAATTGACTTGATCGATGGTGGATACGAAGTGCGCGGGATCGGTCACGTAGACGGTGTCTTCGGGCCTCGTGTTCCGCGTCAGCATTTTCCCTTCGTAGCAACTGGGTCAACGATGACGACGATGATGCACGCGACGTGCCTCGTGCCTTTGTGTCAGCGCTTTGCCTAATAGTGATGCGCTTAACACCTCCCCTCTCAGATCGACGACTATTTCAGATTTTGAGATGAAATATCGTCGAGAGTTTAGTTTGATCTTGGGATGCTGGCTGATTCTGGCGGGTTTCGGATGTTTCAGGCTCGGCGTACGTGGCTTCCTCTGGAGTTGCCATCTGCTTCTTCTTCTGTACCATGCGGATGTGGGTTCGGTATAATAGTATTGCTCCCAGTATGAATAAGGCAAGTAGTGTACCATAGAATGGGATTGTCGTATGGTAAATAGCTGAGGTTGATGATTCAATGTGGATTGGCTTCTGTGAGTCTATTCTGTTTTGAATAGCGTGCAGCTTCTTTAAGTTAATAGCATTGACTTGAAGCGGTGGCATGGTTGATTCTTCGATGTCGTCTGGCACGTTGCTTATCTTCATGGGTTGTCCTCTAATGTGGTCGTTAATGTTGATGAAGGTGAATTCATCTGTTCGTAGCTTGCAATTATGTGGAATAGTGGTTAGGAAGCTTCCGGTTAGAGTTACGGATTCTTCTTGTTCGCAGATTAACTGGACTTGTGTTGGTTTCGGGAACACGACGGCGTAGCGGCGATTGTCTAGCTTTTCCATTGCGGGCTTCGTCAGGCTGATAGTAATCGTGTTGCATGTTTTGTGCGGTGTTTGACCTCCAATAATATCACAAATGCAGTCTGGATGGATTCTCATTTGGTGGTTGAATTTTTCCTCGCAGAGATACTGTGAAGCTACCTTCGGGCATTCTGCCTCTATACGCATGAATGTTTCCAGTGATTGCTAGGAATGGGTAGGACGGGATGATGGACTGCTTATTTTTATTTGGTACAATGACTAGCTTATACAACAGGAATTTTAGTGGAGAAGTTATGGGAAATTTAAATGCGAAAACTATTTGACTCCCACGATAATAAGCTAAGGGTTTAATGATGTCATAATATTCCCTAATTTCTAATTCTAGTAATTGGTCTTTATTATAAAGCGCACTTAGTTTGCGTATCATGTCGCTTAGTATTTCTGTACCTAACATGGAATGATGAGTATGCAGTTGACCGGAAAGTGCTATCGCATTCTCTATCCTACTTAATTCGTTTAATAAACTATCAACGTTATTGCTAATTATTTGTAGTATTTACGAAAACTTTGCAAACTTTATAAGATTGTGTTGTTTATACTTTTCGGCGTCGAGTAAAATATGCAGACTGTTATTTAACCCTTTTCTAGACGGAGTGCACTGTCAGTAACAGTCAACTTTGAAAAATAATACCATCAAACATATTATTGCTTGAAACGGAACATTCCTACTGTTTAAGAAAGTAACTGTTTCTGAACGCATTCACGTCATGTCATGTCAGTTTGACATAACCGTTTTTCATTCATAATCAAAATGATGAACCGACTCAAAGCAATCCCGCCGAAAAAAGGTAAGAAAATTTATATTTTATATTGTTTTTGCTCAATAATGTAATAATTGTGCATATCACGATAAAGTACATTAGTGTATACGTGTCAATTGAGTGAATTTTGATGCAAAACTATACATATTTGGTTTATTATACTAGAGCCAAATTGTTATGTATCTCGCAGTGCACAATGGCATGTTTACTGGTTTTTTTATGTTTTGGTGTA
This sequence comes from Griposia aprilina, assembly GCA_916610205.1. NCBI lineage: Eukaryota > Metazoa > Arthropoda > Insecta > Lepidoptera > Noctuidae > Griposia > Griposia aprilina. The sequence goes on along the minus strand of OU744285.1, from coordinate 2,909,355 downwards.
ATGTATCATGTAGTGCACGCTGCCACGTTTATGGGTTTATTTTTTTATTTTTATTGTTTTGTGTTGATTACTTTGATGATGGCTTAGTGGTGATGGTGTTAAGCTAATGCTTAAAAGGTTCTGGGTTCGATTCCCAGTCGAGACAAAATCGATTGTTATACATGGCTACAGGTCTGTACATACTTTTAGTCTTGGTAGGTATACTGTATGCTCTCGTCTTTGAAGTCTGGTTGTTGGTTTCTGTTCTTTTTATGGAATGTGTGTTCTTTTTGATTTTCGCTTAGCATGGAGGGTTAATTATGTTTATCTTAGGGCGGAATACAGCCATCCTTCGCAAGAGGCAGAAAGCTTTGTGCACTTATCCCAAAATCGGGTAGAAAATCATCGAATGACTAATCGTCGATGGAGTCTGAAAATGAAATTCGGCAGTTTCCAATTCGACATAGGATAGACGAAGAATCATCACCAGTGCCTTCACTGCCATCGTCGATGGAAAATCTCAACCTGCTATCCGACGATGAAATAGTTGATGTCCAAGAAGCGGTCACTGCGTCACCATTGCAGGCGTCTCCACTCACTCCACTAGCTGCGCAAAATTTTACACAATCTGTAGCAACTCCACAGCAGGCTCCGACAGCTCCACAGTCTCCAGCGACTCCTTTAGCATCAATACGCTTCAGAGCAATTAGACCAAGATTGGTTATAGCACGTCGTCCCCAGCTGGCGAGAGTAAAAGTGCAACCTCTCAATTTTCGATGGACTAGACAGCGATTCCGTCATCGAGCAGAAATAGCCAATAATGATTTTCAAAACGAGGCATGTCTCAAGGATCCATTTCAATATGTTTCCAGCTTTTTTACTGATGACATTTTGAACTACATAAAGGAACAAACCTGTTATGTATCCGAAATTATAAAATAAAATAAATTGTCTATGGTCTTCCTGCCTCCAATACTTCCGTGGTCATTGCCCGCCCATCATGGCTGAATACACGTACTAAGAACACAGTCCAGTCGTCTTATTTACAAGAGCCTTATAAAAACCCGTCAACACGTCATAACAAAACCAACTTATATTCTACTCAACAAACTAATAGATCGTTGAATTTTACAGTCGAAGACATAAAAGACTTTGTTGAAATAAATCTACTAATGGGAATAATTGATATGTCTTCATATACAGACTATTGGTCCCGAAAATTTAGATACAGTCAAATAGCAGATATCATGCCCCTCAAAAAATTTCAACAATTACGTCGTTATATTCATTTCAATAACAATTTGCTTGATGACGGGGATCGCTACTACAAGATCAGACCTTTGGCAGATATGCTACGTGCCAACTTTTTGAAAGTACCTCATGAAAAGAAATTCAGCATAGATGAGATGATGGTGCCTTATAAAGGGAAAAGAGCCGGTACATACATACACATACATAACATCACGCCTGTATTCCCCGAAGGGTTAGACAGAGGTGTACCTATACACCCACATTTCGCCAGTTATGAAGAATCAGTCAGTGAAGAGTCGAATTTTACAGTCGAAGACATAAAAGACTTTGTTGAAATAAATCTACTAATGGGAATAATTGATATGTCTTCATATACAGACTTTTGGTCCCGAGAATTTAGATACAGTCAAATAGCAGATATCATGCCCCTCAAAAAAATTCAACAATTACGTCGTTATATTAGAACCAATGGTAACCAATGGTAGAATCCAATGATAATATACCTTTAGTTTAAGGCCCTAATATTGTAAACATTTGTGTACATCAATTATTTCAATAAACAATTTCAATTTCAATTTCAATATTCATTTCAATAACAATTTGCTTGATGATGGGGATCCCTACTACAAGATCAGACCTTTGGCAGATATGCTACGTGCCAACTTTTTGAAAGTACCTCATGAAAAGAAATTCAGCATAGATGAGATGATGGTGCCTTATAAAGGGAAAAGAGCCGGTACATACATACACATACATAACATCACGCCTGTATTCCCCGAAGGGTTAGACAGAGGTGTACCTATACACCCACATTTCGCCAGTTATGAAGAATCAGTCAGTGAAGAGTCAGTGATGAAAAGCTGGTAATCGAAAGCAATATGTCAAAAATAAGCCTAAAAAGTGGGGTTACAAGATTTTTGTTAGAGCTGATGTAACTGGCTTTGTTTACGATTTTCTTATTCATGGTGGTGATGATAATTTTAGATAAATAGATTTTTCACCAGTAGAGTCTTCACTCGGAATGGGCGCTAAAGTTATGATAGCATTATGTAAAACTATACCACATCCAGCGTGTTCTGTAGTGTACTTTGATAAGTTTTTTACAAGCCTCGAATTGATTGACTACCTGCGAGAAGAGATGGGTATATTTTCACTTCGAACCATAAGGGCGAACAGATTACGCGGAGCTGAGAAGAAGCTCATCACCGATAAAGCACTAAAGAAGAAACCAGGGGGTTCTCATTCCCAAGTCGTGTGCAATAATAAGAAAGTGTGTGTCGTCAAGTGGTACGACAATAAATGTGTCACTACCGCAAGCAGCTATGTAGATGTCCACCCTATATCTACGATCCAAAGGCACGACAAGGAAAAAAAGATGAGGTCAGCAGTGCCATGTCCTGAAATTATAAAGCATTACAACGCCCATATGGGCGGTGTTGATTTAGCTGATATGCTAATAGCTCTCTATAGAACTGAGCTAAAGGGGCACCGCTGGTACCTACCATTGGTATCCAGCTGATAGACATGTATCACAAATAGTTGGATATTGTACCGGAGAAATATCGGTCATGCAAAAATAATAGTTTGAAGAAATTCAGGTACAACATTGCCAATAACTTATTATTACGCCACAGAACCACCACGAAACATACTGACAATGTGAAGGGTCCAACCCCATCAAAACTAATAAAGGCGCCAGTTGCTCCAAGACCAACAACAGAAATTTTACAGTGACCAACTTGGCCATTTCGCGAATTTTGGGACAAAAGGCAGGTGCAAACTATGTATCAAAGGTCAAACCACAGTGTCATGTACTAAGTGTGGAGTCAGATTATGCTTAGTACCTGGCAGAAATTATTTTTATAGTTTTCACCACCAGTAATTTCTTGTTTAGTACAAATATGTGATCTCACTAATTAAAAATAATTATTTTATATACCATTTGTATTATTACCTCTTTTTGGCAGTGTGCCTTGTGAGATACATTCGCCTGAGATAGTCATTCCTTACGAACATGGCAATGTATCTCACGAGATACGGAAGGTATCTCTGGAATCAAAACTCTATGATTTTTTAAATTATTTTTGCCTGCATTCTATGTTCATATAAAAAAAGAGGGTCTCCCTTGTTTTACCGAAAAGAAATTGCCAAATTATCACTTCCCAAACAAATTTTCGCATAATTTCATTTGCCAAATTATTACTTACCAAAAAATCTCTTTACAAATAATTGTTACGAAAACCTATGTTTGGCAAGTGAACGTTTGAACAATAACTTGTTCACCAACTAGTACTTTTACCATTTTTTATCTAGTCAAATATTTCAGTTGGTATAACATATTTTACGCAAAATTAAATAAGCCAAATATTTGGTGTTGTCAATTTCAAACTTACCATTTCTGTTTAGTCGATTCCGTAGCCAATGACAAAAATTTTGCATCTATATGTTAGTTGCACAGATTATACAAATTAAATTACAATGTGTAAATAAGTGGGTAGTGGTAAATCATAAATGTCGCGCGATGTGGGTAAGTCATGCAAAACACTATCACTGTGTTTTGTAGCGGAAGTTTATTGAGATTGTTGCGATATATTATTTTGTAGATAATTGTTGTTAAAAGTATAACGTAAATAAAGTTTACGATGAGTGAATGTAGTGATGAGTGTGAAATTTTTAAATCTACACGAGGTTGTGTAAAGTTGTTTCGAAACGGATTTACATATGAAAATAATAACAAAGTGAATGATACCTATTATTGGTACTGTGAGTACAGGAAAAATAATTTGTTTAAATGTACTGCATCCCAACAAACTACACTAAAAGATGGGATTCATAAGGTATTAAAGAGCAATGAAATTCACAATCATGAACCAAATCCTGGGAGAAAAATAACCAGTGACCTTATAGAAAAGATCAAAAGTGAGGTTTCATCTGGAACAAAAATATGCAAAATAATACAAAATAACAAAGCAAATGCTCCTTTGGACGTTGTAGATAACTTGCCTTCAACTTCGGCTCTAAAGCAGAGGATGTATCGACTACGTAAAAAACAAGAAGTAACAATAGAACCAACTGATGTACATTTCCAGCTAAATTTATCACAAACATCTATCAAGGCTGTAAATTTCATAATAAAAGATAAAACTTATGATGAAAATAGAAGAAAATTGGTAATGTCAACACTAAGTTTAATGACCACTTTAAGTCACAGTTCATACTGGATTTTAGACGGAACCTTTAAAGTGGCACCAAATATCTTTAAACAATTATACACTATACATGGCAATGTATTATCTGATAACAATAAAACATTTCCACTTTGTTTTTGTATGTGTACCACCAAGGATAAACGTTCGTATGACGTAATGTTCGAATTAATAATGCAATACGGAAATGAAAATAATATTGACATGACGCCAAAAGTCTGTATATTAGATTTCGAAAAGGGAGCCATTTCAAGCATAAGATCTAACTTTGAAGACGTTTTATTACAAGGGTGCTTTTTCCACTTGGGACAAATTCTAAACAGGTAATAATAATGTTATTATAATTATGTGAGTTTAGCCTACGCCCCTTTACTGGTGGTGGAGATAAATGACAACTCGGATTAACTTCACAAACACGTTAAGACTTTTATTAGATAATTCGCTACAACGACCTACTTAGTCCGAGGCGTGAGGCTAACTAACTCAGTCGCCAAGCCTCGCGTCGAACTATTACAATAATGCGTGCGTCAGCCCCTTACATCATTCCCCCCCGTTTTTTTTTTTTTTTTATATATAAAATAATTTGATTATATTAAAAAAATAATACTTATTGACTAAATTCACATGGGTTAATTGTACTACGCGTAGGTTACATTTATTTTCTGTTCTTAGTTGCACATAATGTTTCTCTATGTTTTCCTGCCTTATTAGTACATGCTTTGTCTTGATTTATCATTGTTATAGTATTTTACACAAACAATTGTTTTATTTCCTGCGCTCTGAAAGATGTTTCTCTTAATTCGTTTTCTGACACATAATAATAACATTTATTTATTTCTCTAATCATCATCATGAACAGTACAGAGTCATTTTTTTTACTACATAGAGACTGGGGTCTGTTTTTGGTAAAACCTGTATTCCAGATCCCCAGGCTAACTCTCCGTCGGCCATTTGTCTTATGACATGATTAATTAATAATTGCATTCGATTTACTTACCCGATGAATTTTACATTATTAATCACATTAATATTAGCGATTAATTTATCAATTTTAGAAAATCAATTAGAACATTATTATGGTTGAAAAATTTAAAAGTATAGGCCTATCTAGCTACCTATGTCTCTTATGACATAATCAAAGAACACAAATAACACATAAACACACAAAAAACTAATAATAATAACAAATACATAATGATGGTCTTACTGTATAGTAGTTCTAAATACTACTCCATGTTACTTACAAATGCTTTTATCTTAGGACGTCATCATAGTATTATGGCTGCTGTAAAATGCTGTTGGAGTAATTCGTTATGTATACACTGATCTATGGTTTGTCGGTGATTGTGTTCTTCCGTTCCTGTTTAATTATTCGATGACCACTTGCGGTGTACCTATTCGCCGCTGCTCCTGCATGTTACGATCAACGTTACGCGATACTTGCTTGTCTAACCAATCCTTCATGCCTGTTTTGCACTTGGTTAATACTATGAGGAGTATGAATATCATTATTACTCCCAAAATTCCCAGCACTATAAGTCCGAATTTATCTAACTTGTCAGTCACCTCTGATTGGTTCGTGATTATCTTTGCCTGTGTCATGACGATTTGCTCATGAGGGCTGCTTGGGTTCTGATTGTTACCCATTGTGGTTTTATTTCACTTAAAACTTCTTTAATGCGTGCTGAATGAATATCGAATAGTACCTTACTGTTAATGCCTGTATGTCTATATAAATCGTACGGGTTTTCTGCTGACCCGGCCTGTGCGCGTAATGTGTGGTACTGGTGACACGCTACGAGCGATTTCGTTATTTTTACTATTCGCGTTTTCATTCACCTCTTGATTCATTAAATACGCCGGTTTTAGTCTATCTATTGAAATGTTTGTTTGTCTATTTGGCAACTGTACCGTGTATACTTTCTCTTTTTTTTTTATTACTCGAAACGGACCGTCATAATTTGGTTGGAGTGGTTTCCTCACCGTGTCATTTCTGATAAATACGAACTCCGCTGTCGCTAGGTCTGGGTGCACAAACAAACTATTCGTATTTTTATACCCTATCGGAACTGGCTTTATATTGTTAATAGCCTGACGTATCTTATTAACGCATTCATAATCGGTCGTGTAACTCCCTTTATTATTCTCTACATAGAAATCCGCTGGCATCCTTATAGTTTGACCATACACCATTTCCGCCGCGCTTATACCGGTGTCTGAACGTATTGCTGACCTAAGGCCTAGCATCACTGTTGGTAACTCGGTCACCCATGATGATGCAATCGCATTTAATCTTGCCGTTAATGCTACTTTTAGCGATCTATGCCACCTTTCTACTGCCCCATTGGACTGTGGATGATACGGGGTGGTTCTGTTTTTATGTATACCTAATATTTTTAATAGCGACATGAACAATGCGCTCTCAAACTGCCTCCCCTGGTCGCTTGTCATTTTTACTGGGCAACCGAATCGTGCAATCCTCCCCTCGTAAACTATTTTGGCTACCGTTTCTGCCGTGATATCCTTGATCGGAAACGCCTCTGGCCATCGAGTGCGCCTGTCTACTATGGTTACTAAGTACCTAAACCCTTCTTCTGTAGTAGTCAGTGGTCCTACAATATCTACATGGATGTGCTCAAATCGATCGCACTTGGTAAATGTCTCTAATTCTGAATTTGTATGCCGAATGACTTTACTTCGTTGGCAATGTACACACGCTTTTGCCCATTGCCCTATATCCCGGTTCATGTTTGGCCAAAAGAATTTGCCCTGCATTAACTTGCGAGTGGTTCGGATGCCCGGATGACTTATGTTGTGTGTCGCATCGAACGCCTTTCTTCTTAATTTTTCTGGCAGGTACGGTCTCGCGTTCTTGGTTGATATTTCACAGGAAATCGTTTTCCCACCTGTTTGCGGTACCTCGATTTCCCTAATAACGGCATTACTATTGTTTGGTTGGCTTAATAAGTAACTATCTTGTGTTTGGGCTTCAGCTAATTCTGAGTAATCGATTGCCTGCGGGCAATACACTGTTTCTACTCGCGATAAGGCGTCTGCTACTGGGTTCTCGGATCCGGTGACGTGTCTAATATCTGTTGTAAATTCACTCACGTATGCTAATTGCCGTGTTCGTCTAGGTATTTCTTTACCGGTGTTGTTTTTTGTAAACGCGAAGGTGATTGGTTTATGGTCTGTATAAACTATCAGTTGTCTGCCTTCCACTTGGTTCTGGAAATATTGGATCGCTAAGTATATCGCTAATAGTTCCCTATCATAGGTTGAGTATTTTTGTTCCGTCTGACTCATTGCTTTAGAGAAGTAACCTATAGGTGTCCATTTCCCGTTGCTACTTTGTTGTAAAACTGCACCCACACATGTGTCCGACGCGTCCGTCATAAGTGCTAGCGTTGTATTTGCCAATGGGTGCGATAAAGTGACCGCATTCTGCAAGCATGTTTTACATTGCAAGAATGCCTCGTCAGCTTCCGGTGACCATTGTATGAGTGATTTGTCCCTTTTCTTTGCACCTTTTAAATATTGATTTAATATTATTTGCGATTTAACTGCCCCTGGAATATGTGTCCTATAAAAATTTACCATCCCTAGAAATCTCCTTAATTGTTCTATCGTTTTTGGCTTGGGATATTTTGAAATTGCCTCTACTTTCTGTTTTAGTGGCCTGATGCCCTGCGTGGATACCTCGAAACCCAAAAATTCTACGCTCTCTTGTCCAAAACTACTTTTAGCTTGGTTAATAGTCACCCCATAGTCATTGAAACGCTTGAATACTTTTTTCAAATCAGCTTCGTGTTCCGCCCTCGTGGCGCTGGCTATTATGACATCATCAATGTACCCAAAAACGTTACCTAAATCTTTTAATACCGTCTGATCCATAAACCTTTGAAATGATTGCGCGGCGTTACACAGGCCAAAGGTCATGCGGGGGAATTCAAATAGTCCGAATGGTGTAATTATCGCGGTTTTTTCTATGTCTTCCGGATTGATCGCTATACAATGATACGCCCTATTTACGTCTATGTTTGAAAATATCTTTTTGTTGGCTAGTAAATATGTAAAATCATGAAGTCTGGGTATTGGGTACCGGTCCAGTTTTGTAACCGCGTTTAACCTCCTATAATCCCCACAAGGACGTAACTCTCCATTTTTCTTTGGGACAACATGAAGTGGACTAGCCCACGGACTTTTGGACGGCCTACATATCCCCATTTCTTGCATAATACGAAATTCTTCTTTAATTTTCCTATATTTATCTGGCGGTAACGGGCGTGCCCTGGCATGCAGTGGTGGGCCCGTTGTTTCTATGTGGTGTAACACCGAGTGGCGGGGGGTTTCTTTAAAGGACAATGGTTTTGTTATTTCTGGATATTTTGCTAACAATGTGGCATATTCGTGACCGCACTCGACGGTTGTAACTGACTGTTCCTTACAATAAACAACAGAGGCTATTACCTTCAAATTAGTTTCTTTGTCTATTAATCTCCTAGCTTTTACGTCAACCAGAAGCTCATGATGACTTAAAAAATCTGCCCCTATTACTGGTTGCCTTATATTCGCAACCACAAAAGTCCACATAAATGCCCTCCTTAATCCTGCCATATGTTTGTATGACGGTACCGTTGGCTGCGTACAGCTTATAATCACTTGATTTTGAATACGAGCGCAATCTACTGTTATTTGGGATCACTGACACATTCGCTCCCGTATCTATTAGGTACCTGAATCCGCTGGTCTCGTCCTCTATGCACAGGCGGTGAGCGGGTGAAACAGTGCAGGTGTCCGCCGCTGGCTGCACCGCTGCTAGTTTCCCGACGTTCCCTGCATCTTCTTCCACGCGCACGGTTCCTGACAGCTGTTGGCCCGGTGTCCGTATCTAAAATGATAATTACACAACCAATCTGGATCATTACTGGAACGCCTTTTTGGAGTCGCCCCTTGCCTGCTCCGTGAACTCGATCGTGGGCGGAATCGCCCTTGCCCTGTCCTACGCCATGGCTGTCTTCCCCGCAGCTGCACTACCTCCAGTCGAAGTTCCTCCAATTCTGCAGCTAGGTCTCGTTCCTGTGGCTTGGGTTTTTGACAGGCTACTTCCGCTACTTCTATGGGTCGTGTCGTTTCCATAATCTTGTCGGCTAATTCTGCTAGTTTCTCTAGGTCCTGTATCTCCGTAACTGCTAGCACCGCTCTAACGGATGCTGGTAGATGCCCCGTCCACATCATTCGAAGTGTCTCGTCTGGCAATTTCTTCCGCGCCAAGTCCTTCATCTTCCTGAGTAGTTTCGACGGCTTTTGATCTCCTAGTTCCATTTCTGACAGCAGTCTCTGGAATTGCTTGTTCTCTGATTCTTCATATACTGTCATGAGTCGATTCTTCAATAATTCGTACTTTTTTGTTTCCGGGGGTGCCAGTAACACGTCACTTGCCTGCTCCACGTTGTCTTTGACGAGTTTGGTAACCAGTAGGTTATATTTGTTCTCGTCTGACATCTTTTGGTTCGCGACGACAGCCTCGTACTGAACGAACCATAACCTGGGTTGATCACTCCAGAAGGTAGGTATCTTCGACGCTAGAGAGACTGCCGCTACCTCCGTGATGTCCTGGTTTCCGCTTTTCCCCTGCCCGGATCCCGCGGCTTGAGCCATTTTGTTGAACTTAACTGTACTGTCCGTCACTATTTAATACCTTCACCACCAATGTTCTTACACAGGGGTCACCAGTGTGAGTTTAGCCTACGCCCCTTTACTGGTGGTGGAGATAAATGACAACTCGGATTAACTTCACAAACACGTTAAGACTTTTATTAGATAATTCGCTACAACGACCTACTTAGTCCGAGGCGTGAGGCTAACTAACTCAGTCGCCAAGCCTCGCGTCGAACTAATACAATAATGCGTGCGTCAGCCCCTTACAATTATATTATTTCTCTCGATAGCCTCCTAAAAATAATCTCTTTTTTCCATATTTTTTCTATATAATCTAGTCGTTTCTGGCACTCGCCGGCCGCTGCCGCGGCACCGCTCGCTACGCTCGCTCGGCTCGTGCGTAGGTGGTCACAGTTTTAACCTAACCTAACCATTTTTTTTTTATTAATAACCTACTGTAAGTAACTAGTTCCATAAATAACCTAATGTCCAGTAACCATAAATTTGACTTGTTTCAGACAAATTCAAGCACATAAGCTTACAAAGAAATACGCAAATGACATCAAATTTAACAAACAAGTAAAATGTTTATTGGCTTTAAGTTATTTGCCAGAAAATGAAATCATTCTACATTTTAACAAGCTAATAGAAGGTATAGAAGATTCTGATTGGAAGCAAATCGCGAATTGGTTTGAAGAAAATTATGTTAGCGGATCATGGAACATGCAACCGAAGTATCCACCAAGCTTTTGGAGTTGTCATGTTGTAAACGAAAGACAAATACCTAGAACTTCAAACTCAGCTGAGGCGTGGCATCGTAGAATAAACATTCTCATTGATAAACACCACCCTGGAGTGTATCGCTTAATTAAAGAATTAATAAATGAAGTTTCTTCAAATTTAGCTGACATTGAGATTATACTATCAGGTGAACCGCCACAAAAAAAGAAAAAAAAAATATGGATAAAGACGACAGAATTAATCGAGTTCTGCAACACAAGTCTGAATACTCCGAAATAAATCTGCTAATGTCCATTGCAAAAAAATTAAAATTGTAAGTTACAAATATTTTGTACTAGCTTTTGCTATTTTGTACTCGCGTTAATAAATGATTACCTATATTAAAATAAAATTGCATTTTTAATTATACAATTCCCAAAAAATCTTATTTTTGCCTTTATATTTTTTGTCATAACAAATCATTTGACTAAACGTTTATTGTCTAAATATTGTTTGCTGTAATAAATCATTTGATTAAAGACCAAAAGCCTTAATGACATTATCCTTGGTAACAATCTGCCAAGTAAACATTTGACCAAATGAAAATGTGCGTACTAAAATTATTCCAAATATTACATTGGTATAAAAAAAGGTTGCTAAAATTTGTTTGGGTAATGAAAATTTGGCAAAATCTTTTCGGCAAAACGGCAGGATCCCAAAAAAAGATTATTTGAAAAAAAAAAAAGTTTTTTTTTTTTTTTTGCCAAGAAAAGGGTTAATTGTACTTGATTCTCTATTAGTTTCGTCATGATTTTTGTATGTTCGCTCATCAAATCTTTGCTGAGACTTATATGATGATTTTGCTCAATAGCTATCTGTTGTTGATTATCATTGAGGGCTTTAAGGGCGTTATCATATTTAATGGCATCTGTGTGATCCAGGTTTCCTGTAATGCTCTTAAGTACGGATCCGAGACTATCTACTAAACCTCTCTTGAATCGATTAGGCTTTAGGCTTTGTAAATGAGATGAGGCTTTGTTTAATTTCGCGTTCAAGCTATCTATTTGAAGCTCATATAAGGTACTGGTGTAATTGTCTAGTCTGTTTGTGGCTTGAGTAAGTTGAATGCGTATCTCATTAATGTTGTTGTCTATGTCTGCTAGTTCTATGTTTTGAAGGAATGTATGATAATGAGTGATGAGTTTCATGGGCCCTAGTTTGAAGGGCAATAGTCCAGGTCCATTCTCAAGTCGTTCTAGATTAATCTCCTGCGCCCATGTTAGGCTAAAACGTCAGCATCAGAGGTATCCTGTAACAATTTCACAGTTTTAGGGACACGCTTTAATCTAGATTTAGCTATAGGTCCCTTTTTCTTGGAAGTGTAGATGTGGATAGGTAAATTAGCCAGAACTGTGTCTTGGTTGTACCTGGGTGCGAGTTTAGATCTACTTGCAGAGGGATTACTAATGAATATTGGTTGGTCGGGGTCATAGTCGACCTCATCCTCGCGGGTTTTATTACGACTCCCTATGAGCGCTGTTCGTTTAGCGAGAGACGTCTCATTGATTAGTTCGTATACTTTTTGCATGCGTTCTCTATGTGTTTCGGTATATAGGGTGACTGGTAATTAGTGACCGATATTTAAACACATGATTGTACTCATCATAACAAACAACTTTCCCAAAGAAACTTTTTTTTTTTAAATATAACTAACGCATGTCCCTGTTCACCCCAATAGAATATTGAGTACCTACCTAACAAGAATAATACACCATCAGCTGTAATTTAATTTAGTTACCGACAAACAAAAAAACCACACTTTTACCATGCATTATTCGTTTTTCATAAATTTAACAGCTGAAAGCGCGCGCGCGGTCGGTGACCGCGCGCGCGCTTACAGCTGTGAGTCGCTTGACCCCGTTTTGTCTCATGAAATGATACATGTAGGTGCTAGCGTAGCGAGTTTGTAACAGGGCGAAGGGCAGAGCGAGTCACGTGCCCACGTCCGCCACCGCCCGCTGCAACACGGCGCGGAACCCAGCATCCGTGTACGTACCTAGGTAGTGTACAACTGTTCAGGATGTTGCTAAGTTAACAAAAAAAATGTTTTTAACAGTACTCCACTATTAATAAGCAACGCAAGGCTGCATACTACTAACAAGGCGCGGGCGTCTTACGCTATCAGCTGTTAGTGCTTGACCGGTAACCCCGTTACCGTGTAGGTAATTATGTACTACCACTACTGTCGGACCGAGACAGCACGTATTATAAATCTGTGACGTATTGTAAAATTTTAAGTTTAACTATTAGGTACTTTAGTATCGGTAGCGTATCCCCGCCACCGCCACGCGCCCCGCCACGCGCCCCGCCTTGCGCTCCTGTGACGCATACAGTCACCCCCGGAAGCGCGTCCCGTCGTATACGCATGTTGCAAATTGAATCGCTCGCGCACAATATGCCGTACAACTACACAGCGAGTGAGTACAATGATATGGTGATGTGTTACTACTCGGAAGGGGGTAACGGCGAAGCGGCAAGGCGATTGTACCAGCGATTGTACCCACTGAGAGTTGTTCCAACTCCAAGAACTTTTTTACGCGCTGCCCAACGGTTACGAGACTGGGAGATGCTAATCCCGCCCAACGTGAATGCAGGGAGACCACGTCACAATCGTGTCGAAGATGAAATTCTTCAGTTTTTTGATCTGGAGCCTGAGGCTAGCACGCGGCAAGCTGCTAGAATGTATGGCGTTTCGCAGTGGTACGTCTGGTCCGTGTTGCGGCGAGATAGCCGTCACCCTTTCCATTTTACTCCGGTTCAAGAGTTACGAGCGGGAGATAATGAAGCTCGGATACGATTTTGCGGCTGGATTTTAGAAAACCGGGAAATAGTGAGAGACATTTTATGGACTGACGAGTCGACATTTGTGAGAGAAGGTGTTTTTAATTGCCATAAATAACATCACTGGGCACACGAAAATCCGCGACTCGTCAAACCTAGTGACTTCCAGTATCGTTTTTCTTTTAATGTGTGGGCTGGTTTCATTGGAAACCACGTTGTGGGACCAATCTTCCTCCCACGATTAAACGGAGAGACCTACATCGAGCATGTGCTTAATCGCCTGCCAGAGCTCGAAGAAGAAATGCCACTGGGCGCTCTCAGACGTCCGCGTTATTTCCAGCATGACGGCGCCCCAGCGCACTTTGAGCGCCGAGTACGCGAGCGTTTAAGTGTCATTTATGGAGAACGGTGGATTGGTCGCGGTGGGCCAGTTGCATGGCCTCCACGGTCACCGGATTTAACCCCCTTGGACTTCTTTTTGTGGGGGCGTGTAAAAGACTTGGTGTACAAAGATGGGCCCGTCCATACTCCCGATGAGTTAAAAAGTAGAATTGAAAATAGTTTTGAAACAGTGAAAAGTGACACTAGGGCTCTGCAGCGCGTGCAGGCGCATATTATTAAACGTGCCACTAAGTGTGTTGAAGTGCAAGGTGGACACATGCAACAGTTAATGTGATTTATGTGAGTTTATTTAAATAATTAAAAAAAAACTTTAGTAAGTAAATAGTTGATTTAGTAATCGTTGTAAATAGCCAAGTTGATTCCAATTTTTTAACCACGCCAGTCTATTACGAAGTTTTAGTCGTACTCGTACCTAAACCTACAGATATTGCACTCCACGTACCTACTTGCGCGCGCTAAATGCCTACCGGCCGCTGTCGGACCTCGGACAATCCGTTTTGTATGGAAAGAGGCTACGCAACCTCTTGAACGTTTACGTACAATTTTCGCACGCAGCGGTCGGCGGCGACGCGGTGCGGCGTGAACGAGTAGGCAATTATAGCGGCATGGAAGATTTTAAAGGGAGTGCAGCAACTGTAGAGTAGTAATGTAACCTGTGCCTATACCAACGTAACTACCTAGCTACTTAAGTTATTATTTTTTATGCCAGATACTGTTGTGTTAAAATTCAAATATCGTAGTCAGACTGCTAGTCCAAAGCCTAGAAAAGTGTGATGGGAAACTTGGAATAATTTGAACAATGCGCGGTGTCGTGTCGCGGAGTAGTGGCGTCCAAACCACCTATAAACATCGTGTACATAATAGAATAAACACTAGTCCTGAAAGTAGTTTGTTTAGAAATAAATAATGCATTTGTGGTAGCGCGCGCACGTAAAGTACCTACTACAATACCTACTAGTTAATTATTAATTAATTATTCGCTTCTCACCGTCCGTCCCGCAAACGGATAAACGTTCATTCACATCTACCAGCACGTAGTGTGTCCAGCACGCGCAAACGTAACGTGACAGCCACAGCAAATACACTCGTAGTGATCATGCCTACCGGCACACGGCCGACAGGCACTCACAGACGTGTGGATTATTAGTATTATTACTGTGTCTACGATCAGTTGATCAATCAAATCATAAGAAAACGAATTCGGGTGTAATTCGGTTATTTTTTCATTATTCATATTGCTAGTGCGTTTCGGATTCATGTGAAAGCAAAATGCATACTGTCGCCGGCGCGGCGGCTGTATTAAAGGAGTACCTCTTTGAGGCACGCCGCCATCCGCTCCGCACCACCGTCGTCATCGGCAGACTGAACGCCATTACCTACACTTTTTTGTGAGAGTTCTGACGAATCGTTTGTTCATTACTTTAGTAAAGGCTCCTACAAACCGGCGCGACAGGCGACGCGAATCGCGCGTGACACAAAGGGGCACCACTCTTCGCGTGACGAGTGGCGACTTTGTGTCGCGCCTGTCTGCGGTAGCCTTAATGCGGGTGCTGACGAGAAGGATAGACTATAGAACTCGCATTTATTGCAGTCAAAAATAACATACCTACACTGCGTACGTAAACGGCCACGCGACCGCCGCACCGCGGATTTGCAGCGGCGTTGCTTTGCGTTGTGTCGGTCGGCGGCACAGGCCTCCGCGGCTGACCAAGCGCGTTAGCGTGGGCGCTCCGCCCTACTGACTGTTACAGGACACGATAAATCGCGGGCGAGTGAGAAGTCACTGTTATTTTAATAAATAAGTGCGTTCCCGTAGACAGTTTTTGTAATTTCGTTAATTGATTATTATTGGCGGACGTGGGCACGTGACTCGCTCTGCCCTTCGCACTGTTACAAACTCGCTACGCTAGCACCTACATGTATCATTTCATGAGACAAAACGGGGTCAAGCGACTCACAGCTGTAAGCGCGCGCGCGGTCACCGACCGCGCGCGCGCTTTCAGCTGTTAAATTTATGAAAAACGAATAATGCATGGTAAAAGTGTGGTTTTTTTGTTTGTCGGTAACTAAATTAAATTACAGCTGATGGTGTATTATTCTTGTTAGGTAGGTACTCAATATTCTATTGGGGTGAATAGGGACATGCGTTAGTTAATTTAAAAAAAAAAAAGTTTCTTTGGAAAAGTTGTTTGTTATGATGAGTACAATCATGTGTTTAAATATCGGTCACTAATTACCAGTCACCCTATATTGTTGTAGTAAGTGTCCGGTCAGATAAATAATAATAATAATTTTTATTCACAAATTATAAGGCATAAAAATTGGAACAGTTTTGCTTAAATGTAAATTATAGTGCTAAAACTTACGTGCCTGAACTAGGTAATCCTATGTTTCAGGCGAAAAGTGCTAAAATAGTATTATAAAAATTAATAAATAACCCTTAAGGTGACAATACACAAATTAATTATACTTATGTTGAGTACCTTAACTCTTAGTTTCTTAATTTGATATATACTTAACGTAGGTGAGTATATATATTTACTTTAACACAGTTAATAAATTCTCTGTATCTTCGTAAGACATATTTTGGAGAGCCTCCTTGAGAATTCTCTTACAATTTGTGTAGTTCAGGGAGTAAATGTTTGCTTTCGCGAGATCTATGTCAATCGGGTCTCGTGGGTCAGTATGTCCTAATATAAGGTCATATGGTTTACATCGTGTGAAGGAATGGATCGAACTATTATATGCTATGATAGGATATGGCATCAGATGTACGACTGGCTCATCTTTGTATTTTAGTTTCAAAATACGAAAAATGTTCCAATATAGTGGAATGAAAGCGTTCAATATTACCGTTAGCCTTTGATGAGTATGCCAGTGTTTGGTGATGATTTTTTTTATGTACCTTGCAGAACTCGGAGAACATCTGGTTAGTGAATTCGGTCCCTTGATCTGTAATAATGGTTAGTGGTAGGCCATGATGCGTGCTGAAAGTTAGTAAAGCTTGTATGACACTAACTGCAGTCCCATCTCGTAGGAGGTAAACTTGACCATATTTTGAGAAGGCGTCTATGAGTGTTACGTATTTCTCGTTCTGTGCTGAGAAGCTGTCCATATGTACTATTTCGAACGGCCTGGTGGCAGGGGGTGCTATATTAAACTTTTGCTTTATGGGGTTCCTATCGTACTTTGCCTGCCCACATACTGTGCAGTCATTTATGAATTTGCTTATGTGTTCTCGCATCTTAGGCCAATAATATTTAACGGATAGGGCTAGGAAGCACTCGTTAATGCCACGGTGGTTAGTCTTGCCTTCGTGGTAGTGACGAATAATTTCCTGTTGCCTTAGGTATTCTTTTACATTTTCAAGTTCCTTTTTTGCCAATGCCAATTTCATAGCTGAACTTTTAAAATATTTTTGTAACAGAGGGATTATGTTGTACATTGCAAGGGGTGGATTTATCAACAGGGCAGTCTTGATCTTCGGGTTGACGTATTCCTTAATGGCGTTAACCAGATCCTCTTCTAGGTTAGATTCAGATAGCAGAACGGATGTTCGAGTGTGAGTGTCAAATGGCTTAGTTGCCGTAGGCCGTTTTTTAAAGTCACCTACAACGGTCAAGCACAGCTGTCGGTGAAATTTGTTTAGTGGTTCGTCGGTGATGGGTATTTCGAGTATAGGGTTTTCTTCAGAGGTATGTGCCGTCAGGGTGTTGGAGTTAGCTAGGGATGGTGGTCTGTCAGTTGCGTTTGCAATCATGGAACTAACTTCCTCGTTATGAATCTCAATGCGAGACAGGGCATCGGCGTTGGTGTTATGTTTGCCTTTTTTATAGATGACAGTAAAATCGTATTCACTTAAATTTAACCGCCACCTGGTTAACCGTGAATTTGGTTCCTTGAGGCTCATGACCCACTGTAATGGTTTGTGGTCCGTTACTATCTTGAACTTGCGTCCAAAAAGGTAAGGCCGAAAGTATTTTGTCGCCCATACAATCGCTAATAACTCTTTTTCTATTGTGCTGTAATTTACTTCACTTTCATTAAGTGTCCGTGAAGCAAAAGCTATGGGTTTGTCGAGTCAATAGATCCTTGTCAGAGTACCGCGCCGATTACAAAATTGGAAGCGTCTGTGGTTAAGATGAACTCTTTGTCAATGTCGGGATATTTAAGGATAGGATCGTTGTCGTCACTTCTCGAAACAGTTAATATAATCTGAATCTAATGTTACTTTCTTTCCTTTCTTTAAGCATTGTGTCAGGGGTTTGGTAATACGGGAAAACTCTGGAATGAATTTTCGGTAGTAACCGAGGAGTCCGAGAAACTGTTTGATTTCTTTAGGTGTTTTAGGTATAGGATAATTTTGAATGGCTGTGATTTTATTTGGGTTAGGCTTTATTCCTTCGGTACTGATGACATGACCTAGGTATGCGGTCCATCCAACCAACCAACCATCGGAACCATCTTATATTATCATATATAGATAATCTAATTAGAAAACACTCTTACTCGGTAACAAAAATGTCCTTCACGTTTGAAGACAGAATCGACATTACAGATGGAGAGAAAGTCATAGTTTCACCCCACGTAGTACGGGGAGCAGTTCATCTGCTTGCCATGAATCTCCCCGACTTGTCAGGTGCTTTAAAGGAGAACTATATCATATCGTGCGCCTATTGGGTACTGAATATAACTGATTCGGTTGTAGTTCAGTACAACATGATTCACTCCGTAGGCGACACACGTCCTACAGCCCCCGCTCAACAAGCCGTTGGATTCACGGGTCTTGCGTATCTGATAGGTTTAGTAAAAGAGCCTACAATACTAAACGCACCCGCATGCAAGAAAAGGTGGGCAGCCGGCCTGGCAGGGATCTCGCAAGTTAGTGCCCTCACTGAGACCTTTTCCGATTGCGTCTGGAAGTATATTGTAGATAAAAGACCGTCCCTATATAGCCACATCGACATAAGGAGGGAGCTTATGACAAAGTATCTAGGGTCAACAAATCGAGACAACGAACCCGCAATCGCTAGGGCAGTTCTTAGCCAGTTAGACTTAGTGTACGAAGATGCATACCTGAAGTCGGTCAACTTAATGAATCTATTCACAGAGTCAGGCAGTAGAGTCCTTGAGATTCCAAGTGTGTTGGATGAAATTATGAAACTTGATTCAGAATTAAGTCAAGTAAAGTCTCTTGAGGGGTCAAATTACAGCACCTGTCGCCTCATAGACAACAACAGATATCCAAATCTAAATCATGCCAACTATCATAATAATTTTGATGGCACAATTCCGTTTCCTCCAGGCTAATATCAATCACGCTGCCAGAGCTCAGGATCAGGGCATATTTCTCTCCCAACAAGAGTCTCGCTGACTTCGAGAGGTTCCTTGTCGAGCCAGGTGCCGTCGTGAGCCGGTTCCACCCTCGCCCGGTGGTGTTGCTCGGGGATCTAAACGCCAAGTCTGTGGCGTGGGGATCCCCGATCACCGATCCCAGGGGTGAAGTGTTGGAAGAGTGGGCGGTCGAGACCGGCCTGACCATCCTGAATCAGGGCTCAGTGTACACGTGCGTGCGGCAGCGGGGCGGGTCCATAGTGGACGTCTCGTTCGCTAGCTCCGCTGTTGTGGGCCGTGTACACGACTGGCGAGTTGCCGTAGAAGTGGAGACGCTATCGGACCATCGATATATTCAATTCGACGTCTCCACCCAGACTACGGGCGGCAGCCATCCATCGGCCCCGCAAACGGAGGGTCCTCGCTGGTCGCTTAAGCGAATTGACAGGGAACTTCTCGAGGAGGCCGCAATAATCCAGGCCTGGGTCCGGGAGTCACAGACGACCGAACCCATCGACGTCGAAGCGGAGGCGCAGTGGTTCCGCGGGGCAATGACGCAAATTTGCGATGCGTCCATGCCCCGTATCCGCACACAGCCCACAAGGCGCCAGCTGTACTGGTGGTCCGCCAACATCGCGCAATTGCGCGTGACGTGCGTGGAGGTTAGGCGCCAGTACACCAGATACCGGAGGAGACGTCGACGGGTTCCGGAAGAAGAAGCCGCGCTGTATGAGGTGTACCGCGGGGCTAAGGAGACTCTGTGGCTGGCCATCGGCGAGTCAAAGACTCGAGCCAGGGAGGAGATGTTGGCGACCCTAGACGGAGATCCGTGGGGGCGCCCTTATCGTGCGGTCCGAGGTAAACTTCGTGCCTGGGCACCCCCACTCACTGAGAGTCTGCAGCCTCAGCTGCTGGATGAAGTGGTCGCCACCCTCTTCCCTGCTAGAGAAGAGCATATACCGCCGCCGATGGCTATGCCCACAGCCGCAGAGTTGGATGATGAGGGAGTCGTTAGCGTCCCTGAGGTGACACAGCCGGAGATGAGGACAGCCATAACACGGCTCCGGGCCAAAACTGTTGCCCCGGGGCCCGATGGAGTTCCTGGCCGAGCGCTCGTCCTCGCTCTGGAAGAGCTAGAGCCCCAGCTGAAAGCACTCTACACAGCTTGCCTTGAGCAGGGCCGCACTATGGGCCAAAACCGTGCGTACCGTCTCAAAAATAGGTTTTCGTAATGTTCTATATTGAATATTGTGTTAATGCACATGTCTAACTGAATGTCCAATGCATATTATATAGCAGTTAAAATATACTATTTCTCATTTTTACTATTAGACTAAGGCTTGCAAGTTGACGCTCAAAGTTATGTCAATTATGTAGAACACAATTTCACCAGTTTACATGGTCATATCTTCATTATTTTCACAGCAAATTTTTAAGTGTGATATATGGTTATGGAGTATTCTATTTAAAAATAATTTAAGTGGACCATTATGTGAAAACTGGGGAGGTATATAAATAATTTTTCAGAACCTAATATTTTATCCTTATTAGAAACTTTACATAGACTTTTGGCAGTTAGCAATGTCTGCCCATGTCGTAATTTTGATAGCATCACATAGAGCAGCTAATAAAGAAGTCAGGGCAAAAAAAAAAAATTGCCCGAATCTGCCCCCCTTGAAATGAAACGAAAAATGCCTGATGGGGGAATATACAAAATATACCAAAAATGATTTTAGTTGTGCTTGATGAGATTTTTGGATATTTAGATTACTTTTTTCTTAAAATTATCTATTTACTTAATCTTTAGGTAAGGTGGGAGTATTGGGTAATGTATTTTTTTTTTATCGTTCGGTCAGATGTGGTTAATGTTTTGTTATCACTGTGTGAATTACATGTTTATCATGTAGTTTATGTATTTCTCTATCGCGGTGAAGGAAAAGGGAGGAAATGGTAGTTGTTATTGTACATTATATCAGTACTACTAACCACCTTCGTAGATAGTGGTTAGGAACGTGATAATGCACTAGACAATAATATTTTTTCACACGAAATTTCAGTATAAAAGTTATTTATTTACGTTGTCATTTACCAGTACTTTAGTGTGCTTTGACATAATATAGTCTTTACCAACCTCGGTAAAAAAGTAGATAGTAGTTAGAAGTAAAAACAAAATGAGTGAATTTGTTGTGCCTCGACGAGTATTATGCGAATTTTTCATTGATCATGGAACAAAATCAGAAGATATTCAAAAATACTTAGAAGAACACCACCATTTGTCGTCTGAAAAAAGTGAATTAGTTGTGAACCGTATTCAAAAATGGCTTATAACAGCGTTTAACGATCGGTGGACCAAATCTAACCGAACTAAAGAACGTTTCTTTAATAAAAATACATTGTGGTTAGACGGTGAATTTAAGGTACAATTCGAAGAAGCACCGTTGGATATTACACCTACAACATCTGGAGAACGTGGACGTCCGCCAAAGTCTTATGAAGATCTATCAGAGAAATCGAAAAAAAGGAAGAATATGGAGTTGGTACAAGAATATGGAATCGAGTATATACATAATGCATACGTTCAAGGATTGCGGTCTGAAGGAGAATTCGAAGAAGCTACTGTTGTTACAATGATGCGGAGTTGTGATAGAAATGAAAAAAGGATCATGAAGGAAAAATTATTGCATGAAAGTCGCAATGCAACAGATTTTACGGTGGATGAAGCTTTAAGTATATTTGCAGATTTAGATCTTTCGAAATCACAATACGGATTACTTCGAGCAAGTCTGATTAACAAAAACTTCGACATACTGCCATCATATAATATACTGACAAACGCCAAAAAACTGTGTTATCCTCCACCATCCAGCATTCAAATAACCGATATAAGTGCCAAAGTAAATCTACAAGATTTGCTGGACCACACTTCTGCTCGCATCTTAAAGATTGAAAATGTTTACAACTCAACAAGAAAATCTCTTAAATTGTTTACCAAGTGGGGATGTGATGGGACATCGGGGCAAAGTGAATATAAACAAGTTTTATCAGGTGAGAGTGATTTAGTCTCAGATGCAAACTTATTTATAGCGTCTTTGGTACCAATAAAGCTGACTGAAACAGAAACAAATGAGGTAATTTGGCAAAATTCGGCTTGTTCGTCTATTCGTTATTGCCGACCAATCCTGATGGAATTTGCAAAAGAAACCCCCGAGAAAACCCGATCAGTGGTTGGTGATATTCGGGGTCAAATTAATAATTTGCAAACTTCAAAGATACACAAGGAGGAGCAGGTAATTGAAATAAGTCACGACCTATTTCTAACTATGGTGGATGGAAAAGTTACACAAGTTCTAACTGACACAAGTTCTGGAGCTGTGTGTACAGTATGTGGGGCTAAACCAAGCGAAATGAATAATTTGGAGAAGATTGAATCAAAGCCAGATAATATAAATGCTTACGAATACGGTTTGTCTACGTTGCACGCGTGGATCAGGTGCATGGAGTTAATTTTACATATTTCATATAACCTTTCATTTAAAAAATGGGCTGCGAGAACTCCAGAACATAAAAAAAGTAAAGAAGACAAGAAAAAGCTTGTACAAAGTTTATTTCGAAGCCGAATGGGATTGCACGTTGATAAGCCCCGACAAGGAAGTGGAAACAGCAATGACGGCAATACAGCTCGGCGTTTTTTTGAGAACTACTATTGCGCTTCAGAAATTACAGGAGTTGACGAGGAACTTATTAAAAGGTTCTATGTTATTCTTCAAACTTTGGCATCCGGTATTGCTGTAAATCCAGAAAAAATTGGTGAATATACTCGCGCAACCGCACAACTATACGTAACAAAATATATGTGGTATAATATGCCTTCTTCAGTACATAAAATCTTTATACATGGGGAAAGTATAATAAGACATTTTGCTGTTCTGCCCATTGGTAATTTATCTGAGGATGCCCAAGAATCTCGTAATAAAGATTACAAAAAATTCAGATTGCATCACGCTAGAAAATGCTCTAGGTCCGCAACGAATCAAGACGTATTTCATGGTCTTCTATTTACGTCAGATCCTTATATATCAAGTATCAGAAAACCATCAGTCACTATTTCCAAGGAATTGTTAGACGAAGCTAAGAGCCTCTTAGCTATTTAAATAGAAGTAATTACGTACCTACATTAATTGTAAAATATATTTTTAGAGTGGATTTATATCATATTTGTCATTTATTTAAATGTAAGATTTATATGTAATACCTATAAAATAAAAGAAAATAGGTTTAATATCATAAAACTGTAAAATTATAATTCAATAAGTTAAACAAACTATGGTTTAATATTAAAAAAAAACATTTTTATTTTTGTTTTATTTTTTAAATATTAATGATTAAAGTTTTGACAATAAATGTGTCACTATTGGATTCTATATACTCTGGAGATACTACGTGCCAAATTTCAGCTATTTACTTCAATCAACAACAAAATTACAGATTTTTGAGACGGTACGCACCGTTCTGGCCCATAGTGGGCCGGTTCCCTACCCAGTGGAAAACAGGTCGACTGGTCCTGCTCAGGAAGGCCGGGCGCCCAGCGGACTCGCCGTCCGCATACCGGCCCATAGTACTGTTGGACGAGGTGGGCAAGCTTTTTGAGCGGATAATTGCAGCCCGCCTCGTCGGCCACTTGTACAGAGAGGAGCCGGATCTGGACGACAGTCAGTTCGGGTTTAGAAATGGGCGCTCCACTGTAGACGCCATTATGCGGGTTAGAGTCCTGGCGGAGGAAGCGGTGTCCCGGGGCGGGGTGATGTTGGCGGTATCCTTGGACATCTCCAACGCGTTCAACACCCTGCCCTGGAGCTGTATTCGGGAGGCACTGTGCTACCATAGGGTGCCCCCGTACCTCCGCCACATCGTTGGGGCTTATTTGGCTGAAAGGTGTGTCACCTATAGAGGACGCGACGGCGTGGGCCGGCGCGACGTGTCGTGCGGTGTTCCACAGGGCTCGGTCCTGGGCCCGCTCCTGTGGAACATCGGGTACGACTGGGTGCTGAGGGGCGAGCGCCAACCGGGAGTGGACCTGACGTGTTACGCGGATGACACGCTTGTCACGGCCCGGGGGAGCTCGCACAGGGAGGCAGCGTTGCTGGCGACGGCTGCGGTTGCGCGGGTAGTGGGCCGCATACGGCGCCTGGGCCTGGAGGTGGCCCTCAACAAGTCGGAGGCTGTAGTTTTTCACGGCCCTCGGCGGGCGCCAGCGCCGGGATCACACATCGTGGTCGGGGGGGCACGAATTGCTGTCAAGTCTACCATGAAGTACCTAGGACTGGTGCTCGACAGCCGGTGGGACTTCGGCCCCCACTTTCAGCGACTGGCGCCCAAGTTGATGGGCGCGGCGGGCGCGTTCGCAACGCTGCTTCCCAATCTGGGGGGCCCGATCACCGCCTGTAGGATGTTATACCTCGGGGTCGTGCGATCCATGGCCCTGTACGGGGCCCCGGTGTGGGCCTCTGACCTGACGGCCGGCAGCATCGCAGTGCTGCGAAAACCACAGAGGGCGACGGCCGTCAGGGCTATCAGGGGGTATCGCACGATCTCCTACGAGGCGGCTTGTGCACTAACCGGATCTCCGCCTTGGGACCTAGAGGCGAGAGCCCTCGCGTCTCTGTACCGGTGGCGCGAGGAGGTGCGGTCGCGGGCTGGTGGACCGATGCAGCGAGAGATCGAGCTGCGTCGGTCGCAGCTCCGCGAGGTCCTGGTGACGGAGTGGCGGGACAGGCTCTCACGCCCTACCGCCGGTCTCGTCACCATCGAAGCGGTCCGGCCGGTGCTCAACGAATGGCTCGGGAGGAGGCACGGCTCCCTGTCGTTTAGGGTGACTCAGGTGCTCTCGGGGCATGGTTACTTTGGGAAATACCTGAGTCGCATAAACAGGGAGCCGGACGCTCGGTGTCATCACTGCGTCCACTGTCCGGAGGACACGGCGTGGCATACGCTGGCAGAGTGTGCCGCATGGGAGGAACCGCGCCGTGCCCTCGTGTCAGTAGTTGGAGCCGACTTGTCACTTCCGGCCGTCGCTTGTTCGATGGTCGGGAGCGCTGAGTCGTGGGATGCGGTGATCTCCTTCTGTGAAACCGTAATTTCACAGAAGGAGGCTGCGGAAAGGTTGAGAGAGGTCGAGGCCACTCTCCCGATCCGCAGCAGACATACCGGGCGTCGGCGGAGGGCGGACAACGCCCTCTTCCAGCCCCCATAAACGGGTCCAGAGGGACGGCGGACCTGGGGATGTCCGCCGCCCGTCATATAACAGGACCCGAGGCGGCGGCGCGTAGTGTTCCACGCGCGCCCCTATTCGACGTCGCGGGGGGAGTTTTACACCTCACTCCCCCCGCGGACTTGAGGAGGCCCGCAGAGGCGGGCCGGCACTAGCCGGGGATCGTGGAAGGCGCACAAGTTCCCATGATCCCCGGTGCAAGTGTGGGAAGGGAACACCGGGGTGGTTTTTAGTCAGTAAGAGTCTGACAGACCCCTCCGCCCCCCCAGGACGGAGGACATCCATGAGGATTTTCCACCCCAGAACAAAAAAAAAAAAAAAGGTATGCGGTCTCAAGTTTTAAGAAGTCTGATTTATCTAAATGAATTTTGAAGTTAGATTCTCTTAACCTTTGGAGCACCTTCTCTTGTTGTTCATGTGTTCCTGGAGAGAAGTACTGGATATAATTATGTCATCTATGTATACGAGACATATAACGTTTTGGAGTCCTTTGAGTACATTGCCCATTACTCGTTGGAACGTGGAAGGGGAGTTCTTAAGTCCCATGGGCATTCTCAATAATTCGAAGTGCCCATATGCACAGTCGTTGAAATAGAATTCATCATTGTTGTAGTCGTCATAGTTATAAGGGTTAATGTAAAAGTAGTCAGATAAGTCGGGGTAGTAATAGTCCTGACACTCGTTCACATTAACATCGCGGGTTTTAATATAGTTGGAAGGTAGTGGATTGCCCTGTAGTGCCCAATTCCATCTGTTAGTAGCAGGCAAAGGCCTGGATGCGAAATAGCTAACGCCGCTCATCGGCCTGGGACCATTATTCGGCGGATAAGGATTCCCCGGTGGTATTCTGAATCCAGAACCACCTTGATTGTTATTATACGGTGGTGCGCCAAACACCTGTTGCGTACGGGGCGGGCCACGTGGTTGCATGTTGGATGGATTAAACGGCATTCTAAATTGGTTCTGAGATGGCAAAGGCCGTAACATAAATTGCGGTCCTTGCGGTCTAAACGGACCGGGCATGTTAAAAGGATTAGGCCTTGACGGAACAAGCATATTACTTGGATGGACTGGCATTTTATGACTGATTTCGTTCTGTTGATTAGGTGGCATTCGAGCCAAAGATTTTTTATCCGGCATGTTATCATTCCTACTCTGCAAATACATGGTGTTAGTCTCCTCATGCAGAAACTCTAGAGCCTTCTCAATGGTCTCTGGTCTTATACACCTAATACGCGCACCTAAAGGATCTTTCAAGCCACGGAGATAGGCCTGCAAAGTCAGTTTACGATATAAGTCACGTTTGGCTGCAATGGTTGATTCCAGGGTATCGTGCAATGAAACATATGTCATGACGGTGCTGAAAAGATTCTGGCAACGCTCGTAAAATTCCTGCGGCGTGCCGCAACCTTGTGTAAGTAAAGCCAAATCGTTGTAGAGAGCGGTCTCATCTCGCTGGTTGGCGAAGTTATTAATAAGAGCGCTACGTATGCCTACCCAATCATTAGGTATACCGTTAGCATTAATCAGACGGGCGGCGGGCGCCGTAACCTTGTTCTATATGCCGTTTAAAAGCGCTAGTTTATTTATATCCGGTTGCCCCTCTTGAATGAACTGAAGTGCTAACTGGTCACACAATTTAATGAACCTGGTAAGTACATTTGGGTTCCCATCAAAATCAGGAACTAAGCGAAGGGCTTTAAATATATTATCTAAATCGGCCCTCTCGAGTTCAATTCCGGGATTAATATTACGTCTAGAATCTACACTACTATTCCTACTACTAACTAACCTAGATGTACTCAATCTACGTGGATAAAAAATGTTGGACAGGGTATATAGAACCTAAACACAAAAAGGAAGCAAGCAACCACTAAGAAAATTCAGCGGACTTACATGAACATTCTGGTCTTCGTTGAGCAGTATCGATATCTGGATCTCCGGCGTAGTCTCGTTGTTCAGGATCTCCCGGTGCGACGTTGAAAGTCTATCGTAGCGAACGCGGTGTGATATACCGGTAAACGCAAGAACGACCCGGGAATCCTACCGACTGCGCCAATTACGTAGGCCAGAGGACTCAAAAAAACCGAATGTATTACAAACTAATTTATTTTAATAAAAGAAATTACAATTTATGAGAAATCAAATTGACTTGATCGATGGTGGATACGAAGTGCGCGGACTCAGTCACGTAGACTGTGTCTTCGGGCCTCGTGTTCCGCGTCAGCATTTTCCCTTCGTAGCAACTGGGTCAACGATGACGACGATGATGCACGCGACGTGCCTCGTGCCTTTGTGTCAGCGCTTTGCCTAATAGTGATGCGCGTAACATACATGTAAATAAAGACCTTGAAAAACAAAAACAAACAACAATGTAAACTGTGCCTATAGCAACGCGACTACCCAGCTACTTACGAGGCTTACATGACTAAAGCGCGGTCACTGTCGGATTGCATAGAAAAGAAAGAGACGCGCGATGACACAACGCTGGTAATTTATTGCAAAATATGAAGCAATTATGGATTTACAAAAAATCTATTCATTGGATTAAAAAATTAAAACACTATTACGTTAGTATGTTACTTGTAGAATAATCTGACAAAAAATCTGAATGTTTGCATGTATATATATTAGTATGGTTTTTAATCGTTAAAATATTTTTTTAGAGGTATCTTCGTGATTTTTTCTATCATATCAAGTTAATTGTATTATGTTTTCAACACACTATCTAACTAGCATATATCCAGAAGAATATCATATATTTTTCTGATTTTGGTTACTGCAGTGGATCACATATTTTTAGGCATTATAAATTTGCGTTTAGGTATGTAGTCCCCTTAAGTTATTATTTTTTTGCCAGATACTTCTGTATTAAACTCAAATATCGTAGACAGACTGCTATTCCAAAGGCTAGAAAAGTGTGATGGGAAACTTGGAATAATTTGAACAATGCGCGGTGTCGAGTATCAAGTCAGGTAGCGAAAAGTGGCGTCCAAACCACCTGTAAACATGGAGTACTTAACTAGAATAAACGCATTTCCGTAAACGTATTTCCGACAAAGGAGAACGGGTGTTCTAGCCTAAGAACAAATAACAACATGCGATATATCATTGGAAAGGTTTTTTTATGTACTTTAACTATTGTTATGGCGGGAAGTTCCAAATCGCTGTGTGGAAAAAGATATTGCACAATAAAGCCAGACATAACCAAAACAATTTTTTTTCAGCATTTTTTTAATTTATATATAACC
This sequence comes from Griposia aprilina, assembly GCA_916610205.1. Taxonomy (NCBI): domain Eukaryota; kingdom Metazoa; phylum Arthropoda; class Insecta; order Lepidoptera; family Noctuidae; genus Griposia; species Griposia aprilina. Next base: position 2,880,442 of record OU744285.1, on the reverse strand, counting down.
GTAAGGCGTCGTCCTAATATAACGCGGTGTCCTGCATGAGCGACGAACGCGACGCGACGCGACGAACGCGATCAACTCAACGGCATACCCTACTTGCGGCCTATATGACAGTCTGCGGCGAGACGCGACGTACCGCGGACTTGTTTTGTGGGCGACCAGACGCGACACGAAATGGTTGATTCAGAAGTGTTGATCGTCGCAGTGCGTGAGCAAAGATTGTTGTGGGACAAAAAACATAAACATTATAGGAATCGTTTATTAGTACAAAGAAGTTGGAAGAATGTTGCCGAAGCAGTAATGCACAGGTAAGTTTTATTTACATTATTATTAAGTTTAGTAATTTACTCATGTAATCATTTTGTTAATCGTTAGGTGGCTGGCCGTTCTTCTGGCCTGCCACTTCCGCTAAGTGCCGAAACCGTCAATGTTAATTTAAAAAAATCGCGAATGTCTCTCTTGTATATATGGCTGCTTGACTTGAGGCATTATATCTTCTTGATCTTTGAAAATGAGGTGACGAAGTTGACGTAAAATTTTCTCAATTAATCTCAAGATCACGTATTATATTGTGAAGTAGAGTTATAGCTTTTATAGTGTTAATTGTATTTTCAATATCTGTCTCAATTGGCGTATTAAGTAATCGAAATCATGACGCTATTGAACCAAAAGAACACTCAACGACCATCCTCGCTCGAGACAATCTATAGTTGAACCGCTCTTTAATATCTCCCTCACTGACATTGTTTTGTGCATAAGGCTTCTGAAGGTATGTTTTTAATGGGAATGCAGCATCACCCACAAATACAAAAAGCGCTTTAATGAGGGTATTTGGTAAAAAGTCGGGTTCCGGTATTTGTAATTTTTGATGTTCTATTGCTTGTCGTAAAGTACATGCGTCAAAAACTCCAGCGTCGTTATCTTTCCCATAGGCACCAATATCAACCATTATAAAATTATAGTTAGCATCAGTTAAGGCTAGTAATACAATAGAGAAAAATCCCTTATAATTGTAGTAAATAGAACCAGTTTTTATTGGTTTCTTAATACGTTTGTGTTTACCATCAAGGCTACCAATGCAATTAGGAAATTGCCATTTCTCCCAGAAATCTTTTGCGATACTTTACCACATTTCAGTTGTAGGTATAGGCATATGTTTTATTACTAAAGTCTTCCAAATTGCAGTACACACTTCTTTCACGATGTTTGAAATGGAAGTTTTTGATATACGGAAATTGAATGATAACTTTCTATGTGGTGTTCCAGTAACCAAATATCTGTAAATAATAATATTGTTTTAATTTCAACTGATGATGTAAAAAAGAAGTGGAAGAATTTAAGAGATTCCTATAACAGAGAGCTTAAAAAGTAGAAAAGCCTAAATCGGGTTCGGATGCAGATCAAAATGGTCAATATCAAGGCGATTGGCCACATTTTGAATCAATGCAATTTTTAAAGACAATTTTGAAACCTCGTAAAACGACTAGTAATATTCAAAATAAAAAAAATTGATAAAAGCGACATTATCGATGATGATACAATGATGTCTATTCTTTCTGAGCAAACATCATACAATACACAAACCGATGAATCGCAGTTCAATACAGATGATACCAATTTGGCAACAATTGATGGCCCTACGACTGATGCTGCAACTGCACAAAATGCTATTTCGGCACAGTTACGATATGATACCTTGACACCTGGACCGTCGCATACCCCATCCAGAGCTATTGGAACGTTGGCTAAACAAAAGGTACAAGAAAGTGCAGCAAAAAGTATTGGAGAAATCTTAATGACACTCGAACGAGAAAAAATAGACCTAATGAAGAAAGATTTAAATCAAGACGACGACGACGATTTGAACTGGTTCAAGTCTATAATGCCGTATATGAAAATGCTACCATCTCTGAATAAATTATTATTTCGGACTCAGGTTCAGGAGATGCTCATCAACGAAATATCAAAACTGAATACCCCATCAAACACAGAATCTTCAATGATGGGTTACTTCACTTCTGGTGATACATCTCAGTGATAATTTCATAATAATTAAAATATTTTCAATAATACAATATTACTCGTATGTAGTTTCATTTCTATGTACTCACCGCAATGTCAAGAGTAATCTTTCTTCAATAGAAATAGGTTTTTGAAAATTTGTTGTTTTTAATTGAAATTCAGACTTAATATCAGCAATAATGTAATCGAAAGTAGACGGTAACACTCCACAATATTGTTTAAACATTTTAGAATCGTTTCTTAATTTTGGGTATAAATGATGGAACTCGCCAAATGTGTTTCTTTGTAAAAATATTATATTTGTTTTCTTTCTGTGCTTTTTACGATATTTTTAAAAAAGTCTGTTTTATTTAAATATGAATTTTCGAATACAATTGTACTGTACTTCTCCATGATTCGAGAAGTAATGACTAAAATCACGTAGGACATTTGTCGCGTGTAGCATCGCGTCGTATTACGTCGCGTCGTGTTGCGTCGCGTCGCGTCGTATTCGTCGCTCACGCAGGACACCGCGTAAAGCGATCGTTGCGCGAATACGCCATCGTCGCGTTCATATGTAATTTTTTGTTCGGAAAACCGGAAGGCGCCCGCTGTCAGTACGACCACGCGTTCCAGTTCATCGAACAAAAAGTTAAACGTGTACCACTGGTTTCTTGTGTTTTTCCTTGTCGCATCCGATGAGACAGCCAATAAGAGCGAGTGGCAAGAGATGTTTGCGGAGGAGAGGGGAAAGTGAGCCAGGCATCAAACGCGCGCGCGCATGTTCCTTAGTCGTTATTTTGATGTTAGTGTAGTGAGTACGTTTTACTATTAACTTCTACATTCTTTACATTATTTACATTCTTCATCATTATCATTCGACTACGACCTTTGGCTTTGTTTATAGGACTCTGTGATTTGTTATATGTTATACCACTGGCTTTGTTTATCGGACTTAAAACCAAGGTCTTAAAAACGGCCTGCTTTAAACACAATGATGGTTGGATGAACACCACAAGAATTATGTTATGTGCCAACGTGAGCTACATAAAAGAAGGTATCAGCGTCACATTTTGGCTGAAAATATTCCACAAGATCAACATGAGCTTGCAGATTATTTACGGGAACATGCACTATTGGAGGTTTGTTTATTTGTTTATTACAGTGGATATATTATACTAAGGTTATAATATTTATTAATTTATTTTTCCAACTTACATCTATCATTACAGGGGTAACCTAATGCGATAGTGTACTTATCTAAAATCTTATATTAACTTATTGTTATAATATTTTTTTGTAACTTATTACAAACTAGCTGGTGCCCGCGACGACGTCTGCGAAAACGCTATACAGCACCAAAAATATCTACGATTATACCTTTTAAAATAACATTCATTTACCCGTTTCTTCTTTACATTTCATATCTACAGAAAGTGCAGTAACAGAGGGAGACTGTCTTTTATAAAATTGACCTTCAAAAAGTGCTGATTTTCAGCCTGCTTTGACTTTATGGTGATTCTGCTGAATTAAGTCATAAGTTGTGACTGAAGCAGATGGAGAAAATAAGGAATACAGAATAGGGGAGAAGTCCTATAAATACTTATATACTATTCTGTATGTAAGTATTTATAGGAGTTCTCGATAAACAGCATTAGTGGTTTGGCTCTCCGCAGCCAAAATGTAAAGAGAGTCAGGACTGGTGACGCGGGAGCAAGCGTACAGCTGCCAGTGTGAGAAGCAGCTCGTCCTGAGGTCGACACCCGCTGCCCTCAGTGTCTGCCCCTGCGACTTATTGATGGTCATCGCGAAGCAAACACTCACGGGGAACTGTACGCGCTTGAACTGGAACGGGAAGGTAATAGGTATGAGGGGAATGCGTGGTATAAATACTGCCTCGCCGACGCCACAACCCGTAAGAATTTAATTAAGTAAAAAAAATCTAGCTAGTTCATCTCAGTTAAGTTTATATGCGACATGAAAATATATTAATTAAGAAGCAATAATTACACCAATAAATACCGAACAAAAATATTAACAGTCAATGTTTATTTTGTACTTACTCTATTACTATTTATTCTGTACTGTAAAAAAAATGAGCACGTCTTATCTTTGAGATATAATTATATGGCATGCTTAATTTTCCTCTTGCTTCGTTATTTAGCCCAGATTGCTTACAGCGTGCCGTTTTCGAGTTTAAATTTTGTTATAAATGTATGAAGTAATTTTTGAGTTCTGATTGTTATTACATACAGACAAACTCGATGAATTTTATAAGAAATAGAGGAAGCAGCTTAAACTTATATAACCACATTTTTTTCATTGTGTTGCTCATCTCTGAAACGAATGAACGATACAATTTTTAAGAAGAAAATGCACAACTCCATCTGTGACTCGCCAACATGATCAAATTTAAATTATTTATATCCAAAAAGGGCTTACACATGTAATTGGACTTGATATTTTTGAAATCTCATAATTGGCGCTACTTTAAAATTGTCTTGATACTACTTATATTCATTTAATTATGTTTATCGGCCTAAGTTACTTATATTGCGTGATTTTTATAGTGTGAAGCTAGCTTATAGCATGGTTAACATAATAACAACTTTCAAATATGTGTCGTTAGACTACACGTAGTTACAGAATGCGTTGAAGAAATAAAGGTTCACTGCTCGTTCCCCGTAGGTGATAGCGTGATAATATGTAGCCTATATGTTGACCCGACTTCTTAATAATATTCGTGCCAAAGAAGTAAATCCATGCAGTACTTGAGTTTATCCCGGACATACATACAGACAAACAGACAAAAATTCAAAAAACTATATTTTTGGCTTCGGTATCGATTGTAAATCACACCCCAAGTATTCTTTTTAAAAAAAAATAAGGTACAGTTTTGACTTTCCTACCATTTTATTATTATGTATAGATGTATAGATAGTGTCGCTGAGCTCTTGGAGTTCCACATCAGGTGTTTCAGATCTTCAATTTTTATTCAACAGAGAGTGGTCATCAGGCTGAACAACTCTTGCTAAGATGTCGTTCCATTATATGTTATTGTTAGCTGGGCTCTTGGAGTTCCACATTAGGTGTTCCAGATCTTCAAATTTATTCTCTCAGCAGTAAATGCTCATCACGTGGAACAATTTTTGCTATGGTGCCATTTTTGTATCTCTTATAGTTTAGCTGGTCTGTTGCGGTTCTGCATCAGGTGTTCAAGTTTCCAAGATAAATTATAGCCTATATGTTGCTCACACTTATTACCTATACAACAAAAAAAAAACATTCATATCCGTCCAGTACTTTTTGAGTTTATCCCAGACATACATACAGACAAACAGATATAAATTCTAAAAAATATTTTTTTGCTTCGGTATCGATTGTAGATCACACCCCAAGTATTCTTTTAAAAAAATATTCAATGTACAGTTTTGACTATCCTACCATTTTATGATATGTATAGATAATGCATTCTTTGTGAATTCACTCAGAGAACAACAGAATAGGTCCGAGTCACTAGCTATGAGGTTGAAAGTGCGGAGTGCGCGCGTCAGTGGCGCCTCACTTAAAAGATTGGTCCGAGCACGCGGCTCCGCCAGCAGCCGTGGCTGTCGTCGTCGCCACACGTATCTGTCCGGAACACACAAACCTATGTGCCCTAAAATGTCCGCATTATGTACCTTCCCTCTAAGTACTTTGAATATGTACGAGACGAGTGCGAGATCCCTCCTGACCCTCAGTTCGTTATATACCATACCCAAAATAAATAAGGTTGGGTACATAAGTGGGTAGAATGGATACACCCTATACATGCGCAAGTACAAGTACCTCATAAACTTGTTTTGTACTCTCTCCAGCATGAGCCTATATTTAGATTCATGTGGAGCACAAATGACTGCGTTACATTCTAATTGACTTCTAACTAAAGCATTATATAAGGCGATAATCGCTTTAATGTTAGTACAACCACGCACCATCGGAGTATAAAACCTAAATTACGATAGGCTTTTCTGCAGCAGCTTGTGACGTGATCACGAAACGTTAGCCCAGTGTTGAATTTCACCCCTAAGTCCCTAACTTCCGTAGCCCTAGTCATTGGCAACCCGTCTATATTGTAATTATTCACAATAGGAGTACGCGCGCGAGAGAAAGTGATTGTTACGCACTTTGAGATGTTGAACTGTAAGAGGTTGTTTTTGCTCCAGGTCACCACTCTGTCAATATCTTTTTGAAGCCTGTCACAGTCCTCCAATTCACTTATCGCAAGCGAGAGCTTGAGGTCATCAGCAAACAGCAAACATTTGGAGTCTTTAACAACTTCTGGCAAATCATTGATCACAATAATGAACTGCAAAGGCCCAAGGTTACTGCCCTGACTCACCCCCGACCTGGTAAAATATGGCTCTGACTTATGTCCCGCATATTCTACGTACTGTTGCCTGCCGCTCAAATAACTTGCAAAAAACCTTAGCAGATGTGGAGCGAAACCAACGGCCGCTAACTTTTTGAGCAAAACATCATTATTTACTAGATCAAATGCTTTTTTAAAATCGAAGTAAGCGGCATCAGTTTGCCCCCCACTGTCAACTGTTGGCACAAGATTAGCCATGTAGCTAAGGAGATTGCTAGTAGTGCTTCTTGCTAGTCGAAACCCGTGCTGGACGTCTGAAAGCTGGCCGCTGACCTGTTGAAATATGCTCTTATGAATAGCCGGTTCAAAAACCTTCGCCGGAGTCGACAGCAATGCGACAGGCCTATAATTATTCAGTCATCCCTGACCCTCCCTTTGGCACCGGAACGACGCGGGTAATCTTCCACTTCTCCGGAAACACAGCTCCATCCAGACATTTATCATAAATGTATTGCAGCGGTTTGGCAAGCACCGACCGACAATCCTTAAAGATGTAAGGCGGAATGCCGTCCGGCCCAGAAGACTTTTTCGGTTTAAGCTGTTGAAGCGCGTGTGAGAGTATTCATATTTATAGGCGAATAACTGATTGATTATTGATCACAAATATTGATGTTGTCTAATGATCTCTAATCTAGAATCACAATAAGAACGTCAGCTGTCAGATGACAAAGACATTGACGTATGGAAACGTTCCATTTCAACTATATTTTATTAAACGTAAATTATTATTTTATAAATAGGAAGGTCTTAATTTAAAATATATGTTATTAGCATTTATTTAATTGATATTTCATAGACAGAAGTATTTAATGTAAATGGTATTTATTCTGACTTAAAAGGTCGCTTCACAAACAACAATTCTAGAGTTTTCAAACAAGTTATGTTTGGTGGTTTGACTTAATCAAACCAAATGTATATTATCTTAGTATTAAAATAAATGATTAAATAATAATTAATATGATACTAGTAATATTTCTCATGATTTAATATTGCAATTTAAAAGTAACAAGTTGTTTTAGACGATTCTCAGATCTTAAAGATAATGGTAATATAATATAAGATTTTACTTAAAGATTACAAATAAATACATACTAAATTGCTAAATAATCTTATGAAGTTTTAAAATAGTTCCACTATACTAGATTTGTTAATTAAAACCTTTATTAGAAGATATTAAGCAATTATGTACAACCATCTCTGATTGGTCTAAAAAGGCGGCAGACTGGGCGGCAATGTTTGTGGTACTGACTGATAATATGGAGGGATTTTAATGAGTTACGGCCAATTTTGAAGGGGATCTTGCTTCGGATGGTTTGACGAGAGAGGACAGACTCACAGATCCTGAGTGGTGTCCAATGTCCATAATATTAATTTGTTAAAAGCCAATGTACTTAAGGAAATCACGCTACATAGCGAAGTTCTTCCTATATTATAAAATGGATTGAATTAAGATCGACTGACCACAATGTTCATGTAAGTTAAGTATATAATTGATATTATAATATTGATTAGTATTGCTGATCTATGTTGTTATGTATGTGTTATACATATAGCTAATATTGCTTATGTGTGTTAAATCCAAATAAGGAATATTCATGTTCTTTCTTTACATTGACAAAGTTGCTAACTTTGAGAAACGGACCTTGTGTTAACAATAATATGCTAATGTGAAAATGTGTTGACAAAAGACTAAAACAAGTTGCCATGGAGTTTCTTATCCTTCTTCTCCATGAAGACCTAGTTTTGGAACGGATAATAGCTTTCTCATTAACGTTACCTACCTATATTTATTGACAAGCTTAATTGAAATAAATGCCTGGTCTTGTCTTTCTGTGCTTTTCTTCATAAAATCCCTTCCCAACACACCATAATCATAGATACTTTCTTACATATTATATAACTAGCCATTCTGACACTCAAAGCTTACTAATTAAGTGGATGCCAATACCTATAAATGTAGTGTTTCATCCACTTTCTAACACGCGCAACATACGTCTGACAGTTGTAAGTGATAAAGATGTACCCGCGCCGCCCCGTTCTCCCCGCCCGCTTCTGTCATAGCGGCACTTACGTCCAACTCAGCCTGCTCTGTACTATACACCGAATAAAAGTACTCAGCAAACTCCTGAACACACTGTTCATCAGTCAACGCCTCGCCATTCTTTAAAATCTTTTTCTGACTTCTACTACCTCGTCTAGATTTTGCATAATTCCAAAACGACTTTGGTTTACCAGCATTTGATCTTCAACACGGTGTTCATACTGTTCCCGAGCGCATAAAATCAAATTTTTAACTACGGTTCTACACTGAGCAAACGCTTCGTAATCAGTCCTCAACCCACTTGTTTTATATTGTTTATGTAGAAAAGCCTTTAATTTTATGTTGCGAATTATTTCAACAGTGTACCACTCAGGGTAAATATACCTAGAGCTTACACGACTTCGCTTTTTCTTTGGAACACAGTCATCAAAAATCGAATCAATAATATTGTATAAATAATCTAAACTCATTTGCAAATCTAACTCATACATTGGAGCCCAATCTACGGCCGCAATTAATGAGTATAATTCGAAAAATACTGCTTTATTAAAATTCCAGCTTACAGGTTCATATGTATCTGCCGTCGGTGCTGCTGAGCCCGCGCGCAGGCGCTGCCGCACGCGCAGACTCACCGACACATCGAGCGGCGGGTGATACGCGTCCACAGGCATGAGTGGCAGCTCCGCCGCGCGCACGCTCACACACTTCCTCCGCGCATGTACTCAACACTAGATCTAATTGTCGACCATTGCAATTATCTACGTTGTTACTCTGAGTAAATCCACAATAAGTTTGAAAACATTGAAAATAATTGAGAATGTTTACAGGACAAGAATGCAAGTTGAAGTCACCCATTACTATCGTGTCATTATAACACTTACACAACTGTTCAATAATCCTAAATAATACCATGTATTCATTTTCGCTACTGCTAGGCGGAATATAGACAACACATAACAAAAACAATAATCTATTACGTTGGTACACTGACGCACAAACCAGTTCAAGCACCTGATTATCGATGTTGACGTCATCAGGTACTTGTCGCAGCTCGAAACGCGGTGTGGCTACGAGACACGCGCCTCCGTGTTTACGCCCATCTGCTCGGTCGCATCTTATAATGGAGTATCCAGGTGGAATTAATTCTGCGTCATGAATAGATTCATTGCAACCTGTTTCCGTTATGGCAAATAAGTTTGCGTTTGAAGACAAAACTCCTACATAAAATTCCCCTAATTTAGTGCGGAGACCCCTTACATTTTGGTACACTATCTCCACCAATTTACACCGGGGGTTTTGGTTTGTTGGTTTGTCTCCGAAACCACACCCATTCGCAAAACTCAATATTTATTGCCCAACTTTCTGGTTGACACAATAGCTCATATTTGCTCTCTGGGACTCCTATAATGAAGGAAGCATAATCTCTTTCCGTCTTATGTTTTATTTTCTGTATTTGAACCGGTATTGCCTCTCCTATATAGCTTCTTCAGGTGCTTTTCTAAATATTCCACAGTCGTTTCTTTCTGCAGACGCCATACATGCAAAAAATTATTTTTCTCAGTTCCCTGAATTTCAGTTGAACCCGTGCTTCCTCCTTTTCTCACATCGCTATTGGGATATCTGTATTTTTTTTTGTTTACTAATGTCCATTTTTCTTCTTTTTCTAGATCTTTATTTTCTTTTTCTATATCAATGATTGACTTATTTATACTCTCATTAAATCTTTCTTGTTTTTTTCCGGTAATTACTATGTTGGCAGATTTCGTGGCCACACATTCCTTTGCTGGTACAAATTTACTAATTACCACCATTTGACTTTCCTTAACTACGTTTGCAAATGACACTGCTGGTATTTTAGATCCTCGTTCAGTCTCACTTTTCTTCTTGATATTTCTGGAACTAACACTGGCTTCTAATTGTTAATTTTTTTCTAATAATACTTTAATCCTAGTTTCTAAAATATCCACTTTATTTGCTTTTTCTTGAACTACCTTCAGTATGCCTTTTAGATCTCTTAATTCGGTTTCTGTGTTAACTAATTTATTCTGCAGCAGTATGAATTCCTTCCTTTGCTCCTCCAGGCGAGTTCTAATCTCGAAGCGAAACTCCCGTAGTTCATCAAGCACTAGGTTCCCGTTATCAATCACCGTAACTTCCTTGTGGTTGCGACGACTGCCGCGCTCAGTGTTTACGTAACTTGGTGTATACGTTTCGTCCATCACTGGGTTTCCTCGGACCGGTGTTTCAGAATTACCTTTCTTTGGGATAGTGCATGTGCATTCTGGACATATCCATCTGTTCTTGTAATCCTGCGTGAATGCCCCGAACTGCACCTCCGTTAAGGCAAGACACTTCAGATGATAGAGTTTATTTATTACATTTGTCTCGTGAATATTGCATATATAACAAATCTATGATCACATCATCACAGCCCTCAAATTTCTTATCCATTTAGGAAAATATTTCCCTATGTAAGTAAAAAGAAAAGAGATGTTTTTTAAGTAAGTAATTATACCACCAACAACACGTCCGCGCGCTAGCTCGCTCGCGCGTTTTATTGTGTTATATTGTGTTCGTTCATCTTCTGTTAATACATTTAAATAGCAATAAAGATTTAGATTGGTAGGTGCCCTTATTTTAAAGCCCTACCTACTAATAAGAAATGTTTGTTAATACGAGTAGTTGGATTAGTTAATTATTTTTTCTATTTATAATTCTACAATTACAACTTTTAAAATGGTAGCCAATGAGGATTACATTATAAACTGATTGTTTTCTTTCCAGGTTATATTCAACAATATGCGTTTTGTGTGCCACCGGTGCTGGCAAAGGGCTCGATATACAATAAGACCTGTCCAGAATGCCCACCCAGAACAAAATGAAGCTGAAACCATTCAATCGGTTATTTTAAGAAGAGCACAAAACACGAGGCAATGTTTTGTTGACCAAAGATACAAACTACCATTGCCTCCGACTGCGTGTTTTTCCTTTTCAGTTCATTAATTTTTAGCAGTCGGGGTTTTTTTGTTTTAATAATATTAATTTTTTGAGTTTAAGTATATCGCTATTTTGAACACTTCGAGCAACGTCAGTGAGGTGTAGTGGTCTGACTGCATGAATTATAAGTAGAGTCTCGGGTTCGATTCCCGGGTGAATGCATTTGCTTTTTTTCAAGTTGTTTTTCACAATATTTATGTTTTGTCATATTTTATTAAATTTTGTTTAAATTGTACACGTAAAAGCTTGTGACCTAAAATATTTTTTTGATAATTACTTGGTTTGCGATAATAATCATTAGGATGATGAAAAGGGAAGTTCTTACCGCTGCGGTTTCTTTCTTTGAGATAGAACTTTCGGATGTCGCTAAAGCCGTGTCTCCTGCGCGTGTTTTTTCGAAACATTAAACAAAAACATCGAGACAAAGCGGCGTGGCCATACACATTTGTGTATGCAAACACGATGTTTTTGTTTTCCAAGCTGCATGGAAAACATTCCCCGCGCGGGTGAAGAGGGGAAGGGTTTGTTTCACACAACACGGGTTTTGAGGTTATATTGTCTTGTGAATTTATTTATTTTGTTGTGAACAACTTGAACAATTTGTGGTAAATTGACGATGGATTGGAAAAGAGATACTGTTCTTCACTTTTTAAGTTTAATCAGAGAGATACCCGTAATCTGGGAAGCACAGTGCAGAGATTACAGGGACAAACAAAAAAAACATGACGCTTTTGAATATGTAGCTTTGTTGATGGGGTGTTCTATAAAAGTGGTCAACACAAAATGGACTTCCATGAAAAACCAGTTTAGCAGGGAGAAAAGAAACTTGACAGGTTAGTATTTTATTGATTCCCTCTAAACAACTTATTTTTAGAAGTGATTTATTTATGACATTTCCCGTGGGGATAAGATATTTTGCCGTTCGACTAATTTATAGTATTAGTAGGGTCTAATTGCATTTAATTAAATTATTTGAACTGTATTTTACAGAGTATAGTTATCTCAACAATGACATTGAATTTTTATAATTCGTATTTCTTTCAAAATACTCTGTTTTAACATTACAGGCATGCGCACAGGCAGCGGAGCAGATGCCATTTACACCACAAAGTGGTATGCATTCAAAGAGATGGAAAGCCTCATGGATGGCAATACACCACAACAAACATATAATAACTTGGATTATTCTGAGGTATGTAGTTAAATAAATTTTCATGATATAGTGAAATGTTTTATTCATAGATACAAAATAACTAAGCAATTTTAACTAACACTATTTTGCCATGGCACCATTCCATCTACACTGATAAAATAAACGCCTAACTCATGACGTATCATTTCAGAATTAATTGATGGTCGTCGTGGCAATCTTGGTAATTGTTGAAAAGCGTGTGTTGGCAGTTCCATTCTCCATTGCCCTGGTATTATCTCACCGCTTACTAAATGTTCTTCATCAAATGAACCACGCGGTGAATACAGATCTGCACTGGTATTATTTCGCCTCAAATAATTGTGTATGGTGACACAAGCTAATATAACTGGAATTACAGTTTCGACTTGCTCAGTCAAGGGTTTCTTACGTTTATGCTGCAAGAACTTGACTCTGACCATAGACCAGTGATCCTAATGTTATCATCCCGCTCAGGCCTCCTAGATCCTGGTCAGCCCCCTCAAATTAAAATTGTAACAGATTGGAAAAAGGTCGAACAACGCCTTAAATCCACTACGTCAGCCCACCTTGACAAAATCCCCGACCAAATTGAGTCTGTCTCAGACGCGCTAGGCGCGATCGACTCACTCATCAGTCACGTTCAAACGGCAGTGAATGAAAGTTCACGGCGGGAACCAGTGATGGATGACCATCGCTGGCAACTGCCAGCCGATGTGCGTGCACTGTTGACTGACAAAAATGCAGCCATCCCGTGCTTATGACTCCTTCCCAAATGTCGACAACAGTGTTCTTATGCGTCGCTTACAGCGTGCTGTCAAGTCACGTATTAAAGAAATGCGGGACGAACGCTGGGACGAACTAATGAGCACCATCGAACCCTCCCATCAAGCATTTTGGCAAATAACCAAAAAGCGCAAGTCCGATACAGTCACAGACATCCCCCCTCTACTCCGTCCTAATCAAAGGCTAGCCTTTGAAGATGAAGAAAAGGCCTAATGCCTAGCCGACAGCCTTGAAGCCCAATGCTCGCCAAATTTACTGCCTTTCGACCAAGCACACTGCGACATAGTGAACGCAGAGGTCAAAAGCATTACCGCCCTGCCTCTCATCGAGGACCCAGATAAACCCATTCCCCCAGTAACTCCCGATGAATTCCTCTCCCTTGTTAGGAACCTAAAACCCAGGAAAGCACCTGGCGCAGACGGCATTAACAACCGAGTGGCAAAATTATTGCCCACCCCATTAATAGTCCTTATGACAGCAATATTCAACACACTGCTGAACAACAATCTCTTTCCACAAGTGTGGAAAGAAGCCATAGTTATAGGCTTCCACAAACCCGGCAGACCTAAAGCTGAACCGTCCAGCTACCGACCCATAAGTCTCCTCAATACAATGGGGAAAATCTATGAACGTCTAATCTTTAAAAGATAAATGGATTTTGCCGAATCCAACAAACTCCTACCTGATGAGCAGTTTGGTTTTAGAACCAAGCATTGCTGTGTCCGCCAAGTCCATCGCATAGGTGCAGGATAACAAAAGGAAAACATGACCGGCGCTCTCTTCTTTGATGTGGCGAAGGCATTTGACAAAGTATGGCACAACGGCTTAATTTATAAGCTGTATACACTTAACGTGCCTGATCGCCTCGTGCTCATCATACGAGAATACTCTTGTCAAATCGTACCTTACGCTACCGCATAGGAGAGCCCCTCTCTCCCCCCCACCCGATCCGAGCTGGTGTTCCTCAAGGCTCCGTGCTCTCCCCCCCGCTCTTCTCGCTCTACACTAGCGACATCCCAAAACATGACAAGTGTCAGCTGGTCCTATTCGCCGATGACACTGCAATATATTACGCTAGTGTCGCCACAGAGTGTATTCACCGTCACCATCAATCAGCAGCCAGCGCTCTAAAGCAGTGGTTCAGGAAATGGCGGATTGAACTCAATCCATCAAAAAGTGCAGAAGTACTAGTCAAAAATAGCAAAAACAGCCACGCACATACTCGCACCCGATCCAACACCATGTCAGGCAAAACGATCCCTTGGTAGCTCAAGGCCAAATATCTAGGGGTAACTCTCGATCACAAGTTACTCTTCAACGAGCACCTAAAGACAGTACGTAGCCGTGCTGCCTTCGCGCTCGGTCGCCTCCATTATCTCGTTAATACACGTAGTAAACTAGCCCTTAAGGCAAAGGTGCGAATTTACACCACGTGTAAACGCCCTATCATGACATATGCGGGCGTTGAGTTCGCACACGTCGCGCCGTGACGACTTAAAAAAATGCAATCCTTCCAAAACCGATTCATGCGCCAAGCCACGGGCAGCCCTTGGTATGTAAGCAATGAACAATTACACGTCGATTTAAATTTGACGACCGTCAGGCAATTTCTCAAAAAAGCAAGTAAACGCTTTTTCGACACTGCTACCACTCACACTAACCCACTAGTGGCAGCAGCAGCCAGTTATACACCCTCACGCATTTCTCGCACACGACGCCCTAAACATGCACTGTTAGATAAAGACGACGACATCACTCTCTTTCAAGAGAGCGTAAAGTTAGCTCGCACAAAAAAACACTTCACACAAACATCCCACACTCGACGGCGAGTACCTCCGCGAAGTAGAGTAATACGACACTCTCCCCGTCCCTTGATTCCGCCCGCCTGCGCGGAGCAAATAAAACCAAACCATGTCCAAAATAATAATATCACTCAGATACGACAAGTCCCCACTTGCTCAGTAATCGGTAGCGCCCTAAGCCTAGGTTCGAGTCTCACTATGGGACGCCCTTAGCTGTGCTACCTAAACATATTTTATTAGCTAGGTGAGAGGCCTTTCTGGCCCCATCGAAGCCCGGTAAAGCAGCAAAGGTCCCAAGGGACCAACTGCAAAACACCATAATAAAAAAAAAGGTTTACGGAAATGGAATCTTTTATGGCAGACACGGACGATTATCGTGAAACTGTTGAATCCGCCTTGGTGGTAAGTATCTATTAAGTTATATGTTGAACATATGATTCTGCCATGGCAATGCCTCCGTTGTTTCGAAAAGTTGTGCATAAGCGTTTCTTATTGCCACCGCTCGTCGAGAAGCGTGATTACTTCGAGTTGCTGGTAAACTTTCCATGGCTATGCGCAATTGATCTCTCCATGATCCTCGTATAAGAACATGTTGTTGTATGTCTTCAAAATCAACACATCGTTGGGTAAAGTACATATCGGATGTCTCGAAGCCAATTGTGTAAAGAACAAGCAGCCAATGTATCTAATCGTGTCAATTTTATCTGGTGTCATATCTTTATTGTTCAGAAAAACCCGAAATCTTGTCACTAAAATCCCAAAGGCATTTAAAACTATTAGTCTGACTCTAGATAAATGATAGTTGAATATTTTTTCTTTATGCGTTGGTGTCGTTCCAGATGGCTTCATAATATAAGTTTTTAGTGGAAAGGCAGCGTCTCCCACAATGACTGATTGCTCTGGTAAATTGAGAGTATTTCTTTCCAAGGCCGTTCCCAAGATCGATCGTTCAAAAACTCCTCCATCGGAAGTCCTTCCATTGGTTCCAATATCCACATACAAGAAACAATAATTATGGTCAACTAATGCCAGGATTATAACGCTGTGAGAACCTTTGTAATTGTAGTAATCTGAAGAGTCATCAGGAGCAGAAATATTTATATGTTTTCCATCAATCGCCTCCACCCTCAGAACGGCAATTATTTGAGATTTAAAAACATCAAAATTTTAGAAAACGTTCTCCTGAGCGCATCGATTGCCGGTTGACTGCTGGCATTCCTTTTACGCCGCCAGCACCCAAACTACAGCCTTGGCAAATACGGTAATATTTGACAAATAATAATATTAGGATTTATTTGGTAATATTTGGCAGGGCCAATGGACACCGGCGACGATGTGCCACTACATCGTCGCCGGTGTCGATTGGCCCTGCCTCCTCTCTTACAGATGCTGTTGCGGCATTTGTTTGCTGTTTGCTGTAAAAAATAATCAATTAATAATTGTTCAGTAGTTATTTCACTAACAATATTTTGTCAAATATTACCGTATTTGCCAAGGCTGTAGTTTGGGTGAGACAGGATGCATGTATAACTCCAATCAGGTACATTATAACCTACTGATCCCCGGAACTTTTTTTACCTTTGCGATTATTATGACTAATAAAATATATTTTTAGCACAATCAGCATTGCCAAAAGCTCAACCGTGGGCGAGCATATGGTAGACTTCACCAGTGGCCTATTGAGTAAGTATACATAAACTAATAACAAAAAACTGATTCTTATATGCAATGTTTTGTCATATCCATACTTTAACTTTCAGAAACTGACATGGAGAATTGGCCTTGCGTGCCTCTTTCAGATACAGCATCACAACAAAACACTAGTAATGCTTTAATTTACCCGTAAAACTGAAATTTCATTTATTTTTCGGCAGATTTTACCAATTTTGTCATTTATTTTAGATCCAGTTACGACCTCAGTGGCAAAAGTGGGTGAGGCACCACCGGCTTACGTAAAGAAGATAGTGTAACGGTTACCACCCTTAGTTTTTGAAACGATCCTATTAGTTAATAAACGCTAATTGTAAACACTACACATTCCACACAAGCACATTGCATAACCTCACTCATCTCAATTATTTTATCTTCAGACAGCTGTCACATGTCAATGTCACTTCAATCTCCACAGACAACACATATCCAACATTATTAATGCATTCATACATATACGTAATATTACATAACGCAAACATTTCAGAATACTTATTTATTATATTTCCTAACACACACACAATATTTATAATCATATGTAACGGTCTAACAAATATTTACACTCAACACCGACGCGACCTGTATTAATTAGCTAAATGCTTAGCAACTCAGCATGATTCGCAAAAATGTTTTCTCGAATAAAGTTCAACGACCTCAGTGTTCGCCCTTGCCACAAGACGAATACCCGCTCGCTTCTCTTGTAGAAATCTAGACTCATAAACCATTTAAACTAGCTTCTTTTGTTACATGTTATATATCTGTTCTGTTAATGTAAATTGTCCTCCGTATTGTGTTGTTTTGTACCGTACCATAATGCAGTAGAGGAAGTGCCGAGGTAGGCAGAAATACAAGTTGGATATCGCAAGTCACTTTTATTCAAGTTTACCCCGTAACACTTCAATAGACTTAGGTATATGTATATTTTTGGTAAATTACTTATATGTAGGTATATTGTTTTTGTTACTTTGGTACTCATTAAGTGTTTGTTTCAGGTTCATATACAGAGAAGACTGTCTCAGATTTAGAATGGTGGCTTGATACTGCGGAGTCGGACGACGAGGTGGATGTGGCAAACGTACAAATAGACAGACAGACGACAGACATGCCTCTTCAACATCAACTGACGCCAGCTCACATCTTAGAGGATGTTGAGACAGACTTGCGTACATGGCTGATAAACGATGACAAGGACTCTGACCGACTACTTGCTGAATTGATTCCGACTGATCATTTGACGTTCGACTGTTACAAGACCACAACACTTTTCGAGGGAAGCGCGAAAGTTTTACGGGAATTGCAGGACCGACCTTCCCAGTGACTGACGACACAAACCCATTAGACATACAGTATGGAAACCAAATATATGCAATAAATGAAACCACATACTTGTTATCGCCTTTTCTGACCATACACAAAAAATGGACGAAATCGGTCCAGTAATTAGGTAAAAAACTAGAGTTCTAATTTTGATCAAATTTGAACACTCTGTAGAATTGGATAACTAGGTCAATGATTCAATGAACTTGAATCCTTGAACATTGAAAAGCGACGTTGCCATGCAGTGCAAACTACATATCACGACGCTGTTACGTATTCTACTTACCTATTTGCCTAAAATGTAAAATCGGTATACCTAAACGACAAGCTGGAATTTAAAAAAAAAAAACAAAAGAAAAAAATATAGTGTTTTTATTAGAATTATCGTGCTCTTGTGATAATTCTAAAAACACTATGCCTTAAGTATGTATAGCTATACAGCTTCTTTGTTTAAGTATGTTGTGTAAGCTCTTGTTAAATATTCAGTAGATTAAGGGCCTCTTTCACCATCCTCAAGTAAAGTTTCAAGTAGGCTAACCGCCAGTTAGTCACCCGTAACATCATGTGCGGATTTCACGACGTTCGAGTAGCACTAATCATAAGATTTAACTGACCCGTAACTTACTTGCCACGACATCTGGCAATTAGCGTGTTTACTTTACAGTTAAAGGTTGTCCAATGTCAAAAATGACTACGGGTAGGTAGTTATCAGGTAGCATCAACGATTATTTTAAAATGTATTAATAAATATGGATTTATTTGACTTGATTGGTCATCAATTGGATGAATTGGAATATACTACAACACAACGAGTACTTAGGATACGTGTATTTAAATTTCTTGTTGATAATTTAATGGACCTAGATGAAACTGATTTTTTTTCTGGATTTCGTCTATCGAAGTATGCAGTAAACCAAGGTCTTAACTTCGAAATCATAAATACTTTCCAAACCATCGGTGCTTAAAGTAATCATAGCTTTTATTTGCTCTTCCACATAGTCTAGCGGAGGTGCTGTGTTCTTACCACCTCCGGTACGCTAAAGTTCCAAGTAGGTATATCCAGATCGAGCATTGAATTCATTTTGGATGCTTATAAAAAAGTTTGCACTTCTATCTTTTTTAACTTTATCCATGCTAATTAAAAAATATAGGTAATTAAAGTAACAAATTAAAATCACAAGCTTTCCAAACCAGGCACAAAAACACCACAAATGTCAATTGACAACTGTCAATGACGTTTGACGAGTAACATTGACGTATTATTGAACGAATATAACGTATGATTTGTAATGTCATTCACATAACCAGTAAGTTGTTACTCGAATCTTTATTTTCGTTTGTGAAATTGACAAAAGATACTCGTAACTTTTACTTGCCGATTAACGTTAACTAGGAAGTAACTAACCAACGCTTTACTTGGAGATGGTGAACGAGGCCCTTAGAGATAAAATTAATGAAGTAGAAGTAAACAATAACAATTTTACAAGTTAGGTACGTAGAAGCAACCTATTAAAAAAATCGTACCAACTTACACGTTTACTAGTCAGGTAGTCACTCCAGTCCAATCGTACAAAATTACTAAAACTTTTTTTTATACTTAATCAAATCAATAATTTGTTAAAAATATTAAAACAATCGAATAACACAAAAATGCTTGTATTTTAATGCCTTGTTTTGGTAGTAGGTAATTAAGTGTAAAAAAGACGAGTATAACGATAATTGCGCCGTTAACCTTAAATTATGACTTTTATTATTTTCGCCATTTTTGAGAAGTCTCGCTTTGTCAGTTCACCGCTGTCTTCCGGGATAGTGTATCGTGACTTTCGCAGAGATTTCATAGCTACTTGCGCGCATTGCTTCAAGTGATTTTGGCAAATTAAACTGATAAATAGGTCCTTTTTTAAGGTGAAATTGACATTTATTTGCTACTTGACTTTGTGTGTGTATAAATAGTGTTTTTAAGTTTATTTGTATTTATTTTTTACGGTGAAATTGACACTCTTGACTTTTGTGTGTGTGTACCCGTGTGTTTTTTTAACAAAATGCCAAGACAACAGCATTTTTACAGTGCTGCAGAGTATACAGACATGGGTTTATTGTATGGCGAATGCCGCCAAAATTCAGCCTTAACTCTACGTACTTATCGTGAGAGATACGGCGCAACTCGTGTCTGCCCTACTAATGTCCGGACAATCCTGGGGGCTGTCCAAAGGATCAGAGAAAATCAGCACATAGTGCCGAACACTCATGAAGGAGTTGCTCCGCGTCACGTTCCATCCTCTTTTGAACAACGAGTCTTAGACCATTTCGATCGGAACCCAACTTGCAGCCTTAGACAAGCTGGGCGTGTGTTTAGAGTGAGCCATAGAACAATACATCAAGTGCTGAAAAGGAACAAAATACAATATGCAAAGGTTCAGGCGCTGCTGCCCCGTGATAAGCCGATTAGAGAGTTTTACTGCCGCTGGGTAATTGAAAAAATCTCTCAAGACCAACATTTTTTATCAGATGTGTTTTGGACAGATGAAAGCACGTTTACTCCGAACGGCATGTGGAACCGACAAACCATGCGTCACTGGAGCCATACGAATCCCCATTTATTTAGAGAATCAGCTCATCAGTACCGTTTTTCCGTTAATGTTTGGGCAGGCATTCACGGAGATCAAATAATCGGCCCTGTTTTTATCAACGGAAACCTGAATGCACAGAAGTTTCTAGATGTTCTTAACGGCCCGATAGCACGATATTTAGAAATATTGCCTGTGGTAGCTTTCAGGCGGGTATGGTTCCAGTTAGACGGAGCTCCTCCACACTCCGTACTCGTCGCTAGAGAGCGGTTTAACACCATGTTCGGCGAACAATGGATTGGGCGCTATGGCCAGCTCGGTCGCCCGACTTCACTCCTCTAGACTTCTTTTTATGGGGCTTTATTAAAAACGAAGTTTACTCGCGGGTCTCCGAAACCGAAGATGAACTGCGCAATCGTATTGTCGCTGCCTTTGACGAATTAAAAGCCATGGCTCTGGACCCTGAACGAAATTAGCTGAGCAGGCTTCGGGACAACATTGTGCGGCGATGTAACTTGTGCATTCAGAAACGTGGTGGACATTTTGAAAATGTGAAAATTTAAGTTTCCTTTTTTTACTAAGGTGCAATAGTTTATTTAGTTAGTTCAGTTCAGTTATCGCGAAATAAAAACGTGGCGGTAAAAATGAACTAAGTGAATTTTGATTTCATCAAACATTGACAAACGATCAAACGCCAGCGCCGACAAAAAAGCCGCCATTGGATGTCACCCGCGTGCGTAGGTAGTTGCTGCTCTTCCTGAGGTCAAGGTACGTTTTCTAAACAGAGTGTTTACTTTTATAGAATTTATTTTGATATTTATTTTGTTTGAAAATTTCACTTTTTTAATTTACGGTGTTTTATTTAATATTTAATTTTGCTATACTTCTGTGGACTAGTATTACTTGTGGTTTCATTTATTGCATATATGTGGTTTCCATACTGTATTTTTTTTTTTTTGACGACGAGCTCTTTGACTTGATAATAAAACAAACAAATAAATACGCGACCCGACAGATTGACCAACAATTGACGCCTCACTCTAGACTTAACTTTTTCGTAAATGTCGACATGATGGCCAGGTTCCTCGCAATTCTTACCCTGCAGGGCTTGTTATCAAGTCCAATTAAGAAAAGTTATTGGGGGGAAAATGGCTATCTAACTCTCAAATACTTCAGAGACATCATGATCTATAACAGATTCATTTTAATAAAACGCAAAGCATAAAATTCCCAATAATTTGAAAGCCGTCCCTGGCACTTTGCTTATTCATCAAGTAATATGTCACGCTCAGGCGCTATATATAAATCATAAAGTACTAAGTTGTTTTTGCTGCTTCACACACGAAGTGTGTGATTGCTATTTATTAAAAAAACATACATTTGTTAGAGCTGAAACAAAATATGTACCATCTGAGCCAATCTCAGCTACCTCTTATGATAAAGGCCAAAACTTATCTTCAACACACTCGTTAGACTCTGCTAAGACTTCGTCTATCACTTCGGCCAATCAGGTACAGCATCTGATTGGCCAATGATATTTGCCTCTTCCGACCCGCTTCCAGACAGTGATTCTCTAATAGAATTTCCTTCATCTGATCTGATTACTGATTGTGCCATAATTCCTATTTCTCCACAGCTCACTTCTGCTAGTATTTCGATTGTTGACGTATCTTCACCCGATCTTGTAACTGATAATGAGGTGGTGGCTTCTACCCCTGTAGATTTAACATCAGGTCAGTTTTTTTCTATCACGACTGCTTCATCCAATCATACTAAAAGATTATGCCTACATTTCAAAATTTTCACATTTAAGTCCTACTATTATTTCGAATGTTAATATATTTTTACCTGATATTGTTACTGATCATTTGGCGCAAAATTCCTCAGCATCACCTTGGGCACCGTCTTCCAAAACGATCGACATTACAAAAGATTCGGATTTCACTAGATCAAAAACTTAAAGCCACACCTGCAGTGTTCTTGCGTATCTCTGTTGACAGTTCATAGTGATGATCACTTAGCCAAGTGTATAACGATTAGCTATAAAGCGACTGTGTAATGGCATCAGAACGTAAACGAGACCCCCACTTTCGCCGCGAGTGAAAAAAACACAATAGTAGTTGGTGGACAAATATTTCAGTATAGTTGAAAATAAAAAGACGGGCAATGTCACTATGATTATGAAACATCAACGTGGCAAAAAATTGCTACTGAATTTAACGCTAGTTCCAATCTCCATCCCAGAGATTCCGGAGCCTTAAAAACATGCTGGGAGAACATGAAGAAAAGGGCGAAGCAAGTGAACTCCATGCGTAACCAAAATCATTTGGGAACAGGTGAGTGCATACACTTGATAACCTTACATATGTTAGTGTGTGTGTATTCTTTCTTTCTTTTCTTTATGTACTTAGAAACTTTGAGGTAGATATTTACTTTCTTTTTATGTTACAGGTTGAGGCCCCGCAAAAAAGTTTGTCGAAGATCCGGCCACAGAACGTGTTTTGGAATTAATACAATCAAGAGTGACCGGCTTGTGAATCAAAATGATTCAGATGGGACTCGTGTTCTAGGTTGGTTTTTTATTTTTATTAAATAAATTAGCTTATTTTATATTTGTAATACTTTGTAGATGTTGTGCATACATGCATTATTTTTACAGTAGCTGATACCAACACAGCAGCAGCTGGCAACAGTACTGCAGAAGCTGAAGCCGAGGTTACATTTACTAATGGTATGTGTTTGCTAATTCTGAAATATTAGGTTGCTAGATTTCTTGTTTTTAAGTAGGAGGTAGAACTTGTTATGTTAATAAGAAAAGATAACTTATTTTACTTGAATATGAGTACAGATTACACCTATCATTACAATTAATGAGCATGATTTGTTTGTACCTATGCAATAGACTGAAAGTAATACATAATATAGTTGAGATTTTAAAAGATGTTTTTTTTTTTTCAGATTATGAATTTGAAACAGAAGTTCTAACGGAGAGTGCTGATGCTGACACATGTACATTTACCGCTGTAAGTGCAGAATCATGACTAAAAATATTTAGGTGTTTAAAATCGATCTTATCTACTTAAATAGGTACTGTGAATAATAAATAATATTTAATAATCGGAAAGGCAATATTATGAGACACATACAATAACAAACAACCAACTGTGTACTTTAATGTTAATAATATCACACTTCTATTCAGGATTGGTCACAATACAATCAGAACATGTTGAGGGAGCCAAGAAACCCAGTTCTGGGCCGGAGTCCCTCACCTGATGTGGAACCAAGAGAGCCTGAGGCTCAAAATCTGCTACCCACAGTGCCAACTCCATTAAGGTTAGTAAATCTCAATCTCTAAATATTATAAGACAAAGTCCCCCATCAATTCTGTCGGTATTTTCGCTTGCTTTGTTTCGGATAACCTTTTATTGAGTAAGGCCTATATTTTATATCTATAGTAATAGAAACATACAATTAGTTTTCACAGATTTGTCTGTTTTCTCAGATTTATTTATCCTGTTAATGTTTTCAGTGCCCCACGCTCGGAGGCCGGTTTTACGGCGGGACCTGGAGCAAAGTTTAAACACAGAAAAAATCAAAACTCTGTAGACTGCAAATGTCTATGCCGAAGAGGAGCATAGGCTGAACATCAAAATTTTACAGCTCCAAGAAGAATCGGAAAAGGAAAAATTCAAACAAGAAAAATATTAAACTGAGCAAGAAAAAATTCAACTCGAAATTTTAAAAATAGATGTAGAATACTTAAAAAAATAGATTTTACAAAATTTGTTGTTTTATTGTTATTTAACAATCAGTCATGAACACATTTTATTTCATTGTTATTTATAAATAGTAAAGTACTAACTAATGCTCAGAACTTATAATTTCAGACAATTTCATTTGAATGTATAATAATTGTAGCTCAAATAACTTTAGAAGCTGTTAAAAGTAAATTATAGTGGAAATAATCAATCTCCTTGCTTATTTTGCTAGCTCTACCTATTATAAGTCAAAGTCTACTGCTGCGTGTTTCGTCGGTGGGTTGTAGAAGCCGTAAATGGGAAGTTTAAAAATAGGTTTAAATTACTGCGGCAGGACTATTTTAATAGAGCCTTGCCGCATTTATTTGTCGACTTTAAAATTGCGGCCGCTCTTATTAACGCATTTTACCAGGTAGTTGTTGATAATGAACATGCAAATGGCAATTTAAGAATAGCCAATGAAAGGCGCCATATACCTAATCATTTGATCGTTTGGCCGCGTATCGATGCGGACGTGTTGCTGACGCTTATATTAGTGTAAACCGAGCAGCGCGGCGCAAGCCGTCGCTCGTAATTATTTTGTCGTCATGAGTAGTCAACTAGTGGCGAATGAATTGCTGGCGTTCCTGCAACAGAAACTGGACGTGATGGACGAGGTGTCCGCAATCCAGATCTGTTCAACCAACTTCAGCGAGGAAGATATAGCTGCTTCCAAGCTACTACTGTACAGGTCGGTAAACAAAGCTGACCAGATGGTGTCCCGCCGGCGTGACGGGACTAAGAAAAGCCTGCAGGATATCATCACGCTGTTGAAACAGACCGACCCTGACGACGTGCCGACATTTGTGGCGAAGGACTTAAACAAGCTTCCCCCCGTCACATTCGACCACGTCGACGTAACAAGCCTTTTGAAAGATATCGTTTTTCTTAAGGCCAGCCTCGCGGATGTGCAGAAGAGATTGGATGCATCCCAAAACACCGTTGCTGATTTGCGTAATGAATTAACAGAGTTGCGTAAAACTGTAGCGGTATCTGGGTCACCATCGAGTGCATCTAATATCAACACGCGTCGTGGAGCGTGCCTCAATTTATCGGGGGCAAGTTTCGCGTCAGCGGTTATGTCTTCGTCGTCGCCGAACAATGCTGAGTGTGCAGAGCGTGCGCCATGCGCGCCCCGCAACCCTGCACTCGCCCTTGCGGCTGCTCCTCGTGTCGCCGCTCGAGTTACTGAACCCGCTGACACAATGTCTGTGTCTAAAGCGCCTGTGAGAGTTACCGAACTCGCCAACGCTCCCGCGAAGAAGCCCATGCCTGAAAGGGCATCGAACCGGGCTGATGATGATGGTTTTGTGACGGTGCAGAGGAAGAAGCGCCGACAAAGAACCAACAAGAACCGCTGCGGCACAGCTCCTATCAAGCCCGACATACCTGTTCGAGCCGCCCAGCCGAACACTCCCGTGTATATTTCCCGCCTACACTATACCACTAAGGCCGAGGACATCGTGGAGTACGTATGCCAAAGGACCAAGTACAGGCCGAGAGTGCAGTTGCTTGAATCGCGCCGCAACGTCAACTTCAAGGCGTTTGTGGTGCGAGTACCTACTTGCTACCTGCACCTCGTCATGGCAGAGGACTTTTGGCCGCAAGGTGTAATGTTCCGTCGCTTCCGCGGACAAGTGCCACACGATCGCACAATGACAGTGCTCGAGTGAAGTGTGTTTTACTAACTTAGTTTTAAGTTTATATACTAACACACTTTGTACTCTTATGATATATATGTTAGTCTGTAAGGTATTTATCTATGGGCCAAAGTAGCCTGAAAATAAAGGATTTATTATTATTATTATTATTATATCTAAGGAACCTAAATAGACAAAGAGGCGCATTTATTACAATGGAAGCAAATCAGTTGGAAGACTTTCCTCGGCTAACAATAAATGAGATTTTTATGATATCCGTTGGGTTATATCAAATCGAACTTGCTAAGTCATATTGCAGCGAACATTTACGCAATGGTTTATATACGATAGAAATATAGGGTGGAAATGAATTACATGATTTAGCAGCATGCAATATCCATTACTAAAATGTGTGGCTATTAAGAGGAAGAATACAATCAAGACATGTTCGAGCCCGTACATATTACGTACATATTCTGGTCAACAGAAATGAAATAGGTCGAGATGCCATCGCTCAATATTACTGGTCGTGTCTAACAGGTAGACGCACAGTAGGAAGCTGTGCACATACCATTTCAATAATATGGTATCTAGGGTTAGGTAGACACACACAATTTATTCCACCGGCAGGTCATCTAAACGATATTATTATTGATATTGATTGAAATGTTATTATAAATATTTTTAACTGATAACAGCTGTTTTATTTTTTTATGTATTTTTGCACCTAGAATTAAAACCAGCTTATGATGTCAAACAACAAAAAGTACAATATCTCAGTAGCATTACTTTGCGGGATTATAGTTTATTTATGGTAGGAGAAAAATATTTATAGCAAAATAACCCCATAGCTTCTTCACAAAAATGAGTTTATAGGTATCTTTATATTTATTGAAGTACAAGTATATTCAAAGTGATCTCATCGCTGTTGGTGGGTGAGCCCAGGCTTCATACATTTTTCCCCATGGTCCTTTCATACGGGTATAGTTTATTTTTATTAATTTTGTTCGTATATTTAAAAAAAAGTGAGTGTATTAAATTTAGCAATTATGCAAAAAGTTCGTTTTAGGTCCCTGGTATTTAATTGATTAGTATTTAGTGATTAATCTTACAAGCCGACTGTGATTTTAGGCAAGTATTATTAAAGAAAAAAAATATATTTACAACGAAGACAAGCTCGTACTAACTATGGTAAAAAAACCATACTGTTCGAAGAAGCACAGCTGTATAATGACCTGCCAAATGGCGTAAAAGATTGTAACAACATTAACTCATTCAAAATGAAACTAAAATATCATATTCATAAAATGTAGTCATACCGCATACCTATCAATTAATGTTAGCCACTTCTTACCTACCTAATATTTATTTGTATAACTTCACCAGCACGCACCTGAGGCAAAATGTATTTCATTTAGATTTAAGCAATTACTTCGTATCTCATTGTAAGTGAACCTATACAGGGTGGAATTTTGTAATGCCACCTGGAGGGAAAGTACTCTTAATACTGCAGATAGAAAATTTTACTCAAAGGAAACATTCCTTTATTTTTGAATAGAAAGCAAACTGCATTCAAATATTTTCGAAAATTCTCTTCTCCCACACCCGGGAATCGAACCGGCTAAAATCTGAAAAAAATATACCCTGTAGTTTTATTGCATCGATCGTTAGGGTCAATTATAAGGATGAAATCTCTCTAACAAACATGATAAATTAAATGAAAGGAAAACCAGGAAATCTGAAGTTACAAATTCAATGAGTCAAGTTAAACTCTTTAACTAACATCCATCTTTTGTAATGCAGACTCCTTTGCGACATACTCGTAGCTGCGTGTATGAGGTAATTTAAATAAGGAATGTTAGATTAAAATTTGAAAATTAGATTGTCATAGTTGTTATTCACATTTGATTGTTTTTACAACTCATTTCACATTTTGTCTCACGGTGAAAATGGCTTATCAAGAACAGTTTGATTTAATGGAAGCTTATTTTTTAAATAACAAAAACGTGAATCTAGCTCTGCGGTGGTATGGAGAGAGATATCAAGACCGATAGGCACCAAATCGGTTTGTATTGAAAAGAATGGTAGAAAATTTAAAGAATACGGGTGGTTTCAAGAAGAGACGGCAAACTATTCAGCAAAACTATTTCGATTTTGAACTAGATGTTTTAACATACTTTGAATCATTTCCAAAGGCTTCAAGTAGAGATGCTGCCAATGAATTAGGAACAACCCACACTCGCGTACTTAAAGTGCTGAAAAAGTATAAGTATAAATGCTATCGTGAAGGTCGGTTGGTGCAAAAATTGCATATTGGGGATCGTGACAGACGATTACAATTTTGTGAAAACATGCTTGGAGAAATTGACCGAAACCCTAATTTTTTGAGTAACATTGTATGGTCTGACGAAACCAACTTCAGCAATAATGGCATGTACAATCGCCGCAATAACCATTATTGGTCTCGAGTGAATCCTGTTCGTGTTCATGAAACTAACAATCAAGTAAGATTTTCTTTCAACGTTTGGTGCGGAATTATGAGAAATAATGTAGTGTTAGTCCACGTGTACGAAGGGCACACACAAGGAAACACTGCCAAGTATATTGAAATACTGGATCTCTTAAGAAACGAGTTAAATGGTTTCCCCGAGGAAGAGCGAAATCAAATAATTCTACAGCAAGATGGTGCTCCAGCACATAACAGCAGAATCACTACTGCCTACATTAACCTTTCGTGTGTTTTAGACGTGGATCCACGTTCGAAAAATCTTTAACCTCGTGTGCCTAAGCGTGGATCCACGTCCAAACTTAACAATTTTTTAAATGCGATTTTGTTCACTAATCTTTGGACTTTTGGGTCTACTTTTTTATGCATCGAAAGTGTACTGAATGAATCTGTCACGGGCGGCCATTAGACGTAATGGATTTCGTCATGGGAATGGGATCGACAAGTAAAAACAAGTTCATTCTGGTGACACGTGCGACCGGTGAAATTCCTTTTGTGTGATTCTCACGAAAATAAACATCTGTAAGTATTTCTGTCTATTTTCTTTTTGTTTATATTATGTTAAACATAAAACAATTGAAAATAAATGTATTATTAACTTGATTTGTGATATTTCTATGATCAAATGTCTCGCGATGTTTTTTCTGTCAATGTTTTGATTTTCATATCGATTTATATTTGCATCTATCTTAAAAAAATGTCGTTATTATATATCATTATAAAGGAAATTTCATTAACTTTCGAATTACGTAAAGGTTTTAGTACACTTTTTATCAGAATATGAAAAATAATTGACATTTTCTAAGGTCATGCAAAATGCACGCACACATTCTCATATTTAGGGCTTGCATTTACGTGAGACTGATGACGCAATCGAATGGCGTCATGTTACGTCAGTCTTGGTGTTTGTGTACAGTATGTTGTTTTGTTTGAATTCATTAATATTTTCAACTATACATTATAAATGCAGTGTAAACTGTATATAGCGACAATGAAATGGATTGCGCATTTTATGGCGTTATTGAGGCTTGTTGTTAAATAAATGGCGAGATGAAAAAACAATATTATTTTATTATTTCAATATTTTTTACTAATAAACGATACTATACACGCTCATGATAAAAAAAAATAACTGGTGTTGTTATTCGATTACGCTCACGCAAAACTACTAGCGTTTCATACGGTTTCGTCCTAGTTTTTAAAACTATTTTTCTGCACACGGTTTTTCTCACGTTCCTAGTATCTATCTTAATTTTATAATATTATAAAAGCGAAAGCAATAAGTATTAATAAGTCATTAGTGGTTTTCTCTTCTTTTTAGGAAATCATCATGGTTGTGGTCCTGGATATTGACCGGTTTTTGCATAAACGCGACTATATTTCCTGCTATAAGGGAGAGTGTATGTGGCCATGGGAGGAAACCCATTTCTTGCGGGAAAATATTTGCCATATTTGCCACACGGAAGTTAATAACTCGATAAGGCACTTCCGTGTCATCATGAGTAGGAATACGATTCGTCGGCTTCTACGATCAAATTTTTTTTGGTGTAAATGTGGTTATAGTGTGTATGATCACTATCCCCGAGACGAATGTTGCTCATAAATTCTTATTTTTAATTTGATTCTTCTTTTAAATTAATTGATCAGATCATTCCAAGAAGAATATGTTTTTATTTTCAAAATTAAAATTGATTTCTTAATCAAATCAACTCATTTTCCCTACGTACACACAAGAAGATACTAGGCAGGATCTACGTCGTCCAATAACCTATATGGCATAATTAACTGGTACAAAATTTTGTTTTTATTTATTTCAGTCTGTCATCATTTAAATAAATAAATTTAAAAAAAAAACTAACCCATCCAAAATAACCGTAGATAATGGAGCCAGACCGAATGATTGACGACGTCGGGCTTCCCGAAGCCAGCACTTCAAAAAGTGTGGTATGTTGCTAATAAATATTTGTATCAAATATTTTTGTTAAACAGGGAATTCTAACATGTAAATATTTTTTTAAATTTTCATCTTTGTAGGGTCACGGAAGGCATTTTCCCGATGACGACGATTATGATTGGCAGCCTAATCAAAGGCCTCATGACCTTGATATGTCTTATTCCGAGGTAGATATAAACTATTTTTTTTTACTTTTTATTTTTAGAATTTTGCACGCATTCTCCCTCTGATTAATTATAAATTAATACGATTATACTTGTCACATTATCAAAGGGAATTATCATAAATGGCGATTTACTCTTGTAGATACTCAGTGGGCCTTTATGCGAGGAGCTAAGAGTGGATTCGGGCAGTGAGGAAGAGGAGGAACCTATGTCGCTGGAGGACCTTCGAGCTACCCTGGAAGAGACAGCCGAACATGTTGAGGAAGATCCCGAAGAACACGAGAGGCTGTCTGAATCTTTAGATTGGTCAAGCGATTATAGTACATTTAGAGGTCAACCGCAAGTTTATTCCCAGGCATATATATATATTTATATTTATATATTTATGCACATGATTGTACATATGACATTTTTACCTTATGTCAATTGTACATTACAGCTTTAATGTATTCTATCATAGCGGCATTTGGGCAAAATTACATTTTGGTAATAGGTAATTTGTACATTTTGACACTAGGACTATGTTGCCCATTGAGGTTTTGTCTTTGTAACATTTTGTATTCGGTGTCGAAAATATTACCACAGAGAAAATCCTCATCGGTGACGCCTGTGCCATTTACTGGTCTACAAAATTTATACAGTGACAGGCCAAAAAATAGCGCCAGAAAGTTCGAAGATCTTCAATACTTGAAAAACACCTGACCTGAAGATTATCGCTCTTACTACGATAACTTACCTCATGATTGAAACAGAAAAAAGTGATAATAATGAATATTCAGGAAATGGAGAATTATATTTAGTTTTATTAATTTGATTATAATTTCATGAAAAGAGGATTTCACATATTTAAGTTTGTTTGTTCCATTTTTGTGTTGTCAAGATTTTTGATTAAAAGACTGATCAAATTTAAATATTAAGCGGGGAATTCACTACCAGACCGCCCGCGACGGGCTGCCCGTCACGGGCAAGTCTGTCCCATGTGTGCTCGTGAATGCTAAGCAACGGGCACGGGCAAGCCCGTCGATCCGTGCCCGCCGCCTGCCCGGTGAATCGCATTTTGTCTGCGCGGGCACAAACAAGTCTGAACTTGAATGGTCGCGCCGGGCAGCCCGCCTGCATTCACGCGTCAGAGTTCGACGAGAGCGCATGTTTGTTTCGAATATTTTCAATTGTTTAACATGAACGAAAATAAAGAATTTTGGCAATCTTTCATTTCCAATTACCAATCGCATCCTTGTTTATGAAAAAATAAAAGCAAGGAATATACAGGAAAGGTTTTTAACCAGTGCGCAAATTTTTTTTGGTGGTTCAATATCAGTAATAGAACACATTTCCATTATTTATTCAATACTTTATTTTTATTTTTTATCCTACTTTAAATCAGCAAAATATGGACACAATCTATTCGTAATAATAACAATGGGCGCGCGCGGCGGCCGGCGCAAGCGGCGGTGTTGCACGGGGGTGGAACCCCCTCCCGGGCGGCAGGGCGGCGCCGGGCGCTGTGGCCGACAGTTCGCTCATCGCACGCGCTGTCGTGTGACGTCGCGTCTAATCGCTTTCCCGCGCAAGCGCCGCGCCGCACGTGTTTCGTGCTTGTACCTGCCGGTCACGATGTCGGACTTCAGTAACCGCGAGTTTTACGAGATGGTGCGAGTGTATGTACTGAGTGGTGAAAGTTTGCGAGCAGCTCGCAGAATGTATGCGACGGAGAGCATACCTCGAATGCGAGCCCATGGAATCCTTAACCCCGCGGTCCCTAATGAAAGGACCATTTTAGCGGCCACTCAAAGGCTGCTTGATCACGGACAGTTCAGAACCCCGAATCATGCACGAGGGTCTGGTAGACCCCGACTGGCGATCGAAATCGAAGAAAGCATTTTTGATTTCTTTGAGCGAGATCCAAGAGCCAGTACCTACGATGCGTCACGTCGTTTCGGTGTGAGCCAGCACGCGATATGGAAGTTGCTAAATACAGCCGGACTTCATCCATACCACTTTCCGCCCGTACAGCAGCTCCATGACCCAGATCCAATACCACGTCGAGCCTTGTGCGAGTGGCTTCTAAATCACCGCGAAGTCAACATCTTGTGGACGGATGAGGCATTGTTCACACGTGTAGGACTGTACAATGTACATAATGAACATTGGTGGTCATTCAACAATCCCCATTTGGTGCGAGAGACGCATCACCAAGTGCGTTTTAGCGCCAATGTATGGGCTGGGGTTATTAAAAATAAAATAATAGGGCCCGTTTTTATTGACGGCACATTGACCGGTCCAAGGTATTTAGAAATGCTGCAAACGACCATCGAAAATTTAATTGATGAAGTTCCAGTGTCCTTACCTTAGTAACTTTTACTATCAGCACGATGGCGCTCCACCTCATTACGCCATACATGTACGGAACTACCTTAATGAAAAATATGGGGAAAATTGGATCGGTCGTGGTGGCCCCGTACCATGGCCGGCGAGGTCCCCGGATCTTACTCCCTGCGATTTTTTTCTTTGGGGAGAAGTCAAACGCCGAGTTTATGTAGAGGAGGCTCAAAACCTAGATGACTTAAAGTTTAAAATAATTAACGCTTTTGATGAAGTGAAAAGTGACATTAGTGTTCTCAACAAACTAAATGACAATTTAATCAAACGTGCACGTTTATGCCTAGAAAGAGGAGGACTTCATTTTGAACAATTATTAAAATACAGTGATTAGTGACATTTAGGGGTAAGCAATTTTTTGACATTAACAATTTTAGCGAATAGGTTATTTTTGATTGAACATTATTGTAAATACTTAGTTGATTCCAATTTTTTAAATACGCCTTGATGCAGAAGTAGTGCACAATTTATTAAGTAATGTAATTTTAATTGTTAATAATGCTTTATTTTCTGTATTTTGATGGTCCTAAGCCCATTAAAGTATGAAGGAAAAATTGGAATTACTCTTCAAATAACTTCAGGTCACGGCCTAAACATAAAAAAGTCTAGTTCGAACCTGATAAA
The DNA here is from genome assembly GCA_916610205.1 of Griposia aprilina. Lineage (NCBI taxonomy): Eukaryota > Metazoa > Arthropoda > Insecta > Lepidoptera > Noctuidae > Griposia > Griposia aprilina. The sequence continues at coordinate 2,846,578 of OU744285.1, read as the reverse complement.
ATTAGCGATCAGTACATTGTAACCCACGTAAATACCTACGCCGCCGCACTATGGAAAATGGTAGAACAAGCGCATATCAAAAATGCTTTTTACGAATATCATAATTTGGCTAATATGGCTATTCTTTTAGGTTTTCTAATAGTCAAATTATAATATTCATTACGATTTTTTTTCTTAATACGCGAATTTTTTTTTTTTTTCTTAGATAGAAATACATAGAAAACAGAAGTGCCAAACTCAAGTCTTTGCGTATACATGTTTCAATACCATATTGTGAAAAAAATACTTGGTACAGATATGCAGTATTATACATTTTTAGAAAGGTTATTTTATGCTTTTTGCGATACAGCTTAATGATTTTAAAAGTAAAGAAAAATATTTCAGTAATTACTTAAAAAGTGACATACCTTTTTTTTCACTTGTATGTTTTTTCGTCGAAGGTTTTCAGTATTACCCACGTTTGCCCAAGCGCTACTTTTTGCGTCGACTAGTAGTCTAACTATTCATAAATAGAATGCAAAAAAAATCTGCTGCGGATATTTGCGGTTTTAGAAGATATGAGAAAAAAACTGATAAAAGTCAGAACCCGAAAATTAGTATCTTTTGCGGTTTACCACTGACACCATTCACATGAACAATATAGAACTTTTTGGATATTTTCTTCATTATTTCGTGATAACAAAGGGACCTTATCAAATTTGCACTCGGTTTGCGTGGGAAATTACAAGATAATAATGATGTAGGTACCAATTCGATATTGTAAAATGAGTATTTAAAGGGAAGCAAAAACTATTCGAACCATCTACATCAGTGTAACTTCAAGTGAAGCAAATCTCATCTACGCCTATTATTTCTGCAGATTGTGAAGTGTTAAAATGTCTTCCTTCAGCTGTACCAAACGAGACTTCATAATCCCCTATATAGAGGGCGGCAAGACCATGGAATCATTATCCAAAGTTTTAGTGGAAAAGCTGAATGTTTCTGAAAACAACTTGTGTTTTATAATTAGTGACATACAAAGGCACATTCTTCCTATTTTCAACAAACGCTGGGCCCTGGCATCTCGGAAAAAAGAAACATTTTTACAGAAGTATTGTACTTGGTTGGACTCAAGGTATTCGTTAAATTTACCGGATTCTGAACAATATTCTACGCCATCAACATCTGGCCAACGAGGACGAGCATGCGTGGCTTATGGAGACTCCTCAGAATCTACCAAGAAGAGGAAAAACACTCTTCTACTCCAAGACTATGGCTTCGAGCATATAAAAAACGCCTATCTGCAAGGACTACGGGCTTTACGTGAGTACACAGAAGCTCATCTTGTCGAAGAATTAAGAACCGCTGACACTCAAAAGAAATTAGATATCTCAAGTAAGTGGAACGACTCAGACCAGATGAAGATTCTTTCCGATACGGAAGCATTGAGTGCTTTTATAGATTTAGATCTAACAAAAGCACAATATATGTACCTGAAAAACTTAACCAACGAACGAAAGTGTTGTATATTCCCGCCTTACTACAAAATACAAGAAATAAAAAGATCCTGTTATCCACCATCTTCTACAATCGAAATCACGAATACTTATGCTAAAGTGATTAATATACAAGATTTATTGGATCATACTGCTGCTAGAATTTTAAAAATCGATTCTGTTTTCCAAAAACAACATAGAACATTGATCCTTTATTCTAAATGGGGATGTGATGGTTCATCTGGTCAAAGCCAATACAAGCAAATACTTGCAGAAGAGTCAGAAACAATTTCAGATGCCAATTTGTTCATCACTTCATTAGTCCCCATCAGATTTGTTGATGTGCAATCGGGATCCGTTGTTTGGCAAAATCCGGTACCTTCATCTGTCCGTTTTTGCAGACCCATTTCTATTGAGTTTTGTAAGGAAACTCCAGAAAAAACCAAGGCAGTTGTTGATGATATTAAAAAACAAATTAGGGCTGCACAAGCATCACTTATAAACAAAGATGGTGTTGTAGTAAATGTGAAGCATGAACTATTTCTAACGATGATCGATGGAAAGGTGGCTCAGGTCCTTACAGATACTCCATCTGGTTCCACATGCACGATATGTGGGGCTACTCCACGGCTAATGAATGACCTATCGAAAGTAACTGCCAGACCCGAAAACGAAAACGCCTACCAATACGGATTGTCCACCTTACACGCCTGGATTCGCTGCATGGAAATGATATTGCATATTTCCTATAATCTTTCGTTTAAGACTTGGTCTGCTTCAACTGAGGAAAATAAGAGATTAAAAAAAGAAAAGAAAGAAGTTGTTCAAAAACGTTTCAGGGAGGAGTTGGGATTAATCGTCGACAAACCTCGGCAAGTTAGCGGGAATACGAACGATGGCAATACCGCACGAAGATTCTTCTATAATAGCACTTGCTCATCGGAAATAACAGGTGTAGATGAGGCATTGATTAAACACCTATACATTATCTTGCAAGTTCTTTCTTCTGGAATGATGATCGACCCTGAAAAATTTGGGGAATATGCAATAGAAACTGCAAGAATCTATGTAAGTAATTACGATTGGTATTATATGCCATCCTCCGTTCATAAAATACTCATACACGGGCAAAACGTTATCAAACATTTTGCGGTGCTTCCTATTGGACAGCTATGCACAAGAGTCTCGCAACAAAGACTACAGAAACATACGACTTCATCATGCCAGAAAATGTTCCCGATCTGCTACAAATGAAGATGTCTTTAAAACGCTTTTATACACGTCAGATCCATATATAACAAGTTTGAGAAAACCGTACGTAAGAAATGTGAAAGAACTTGAAGAAGAGGCACTAAGTCTTTTAAACGTGGCACCTGAAAGTGAACCCACATTTACTGACCCTGATCCTGAAGTGGTATAAGTTAAAAATAATATTTATATTTAGTTATTACTTATATTTGTACCTAGCTACATCATTTCCTGAAGCCAGAGTATAGGATGTACCTATTAGTAATATGATTTTAATTTAGTATTTTTTTTCATATATATATATTTTGTTTACTTTGCTTGTTGTAATTAACCATGGTTTAATCTTTTTAGTCATTATAAACTTGTATTCCACTTGAAATAAATTTTTAACTATTTTTTTCGTGATTTTTTCCCATTTCTTTCATTCTATGCAAAAAAACATACATAGATATACAAGAAAACCCTATAAACTACACATCGTTCGAATCTCCGAACCTTGCTGCATATTTGTGCCAAATTTCATCACGATACAACAAAAATTCATGAAGTTACAGATTTTTGATCCGATACCGACCTATATTTTCCATAGTGCGCCGCGCCGGCTAATCGAACGAGCGCACAGCTGATAGGTAGGTACTTACGCGCGTTCCGCTTCGCCGCGCGCCGCCCGGGTAGCCATACAACCACTTTTAAAGTAAACATCTTTCATTAACGATATTTTTATTTTTTTGTACTAAGACGTATCAAAATAAAAAATATATGTTTAATAAAACTCGTTTAAGTTTAATTTGTAAAAATTTGCGCAGTGGATAAAAACTTTTCCTGTATGAATAGCGACATAAGAAATGGCGCTTACAGTGAATTAATTGAAAAAGCGAAGGAAATCCATGATAATGCCGATCTGGTGTTCGTTAAAAAGAAGATAGAATCTATGAGGAATTGTTTTCGACGTGAGCTACAAGCTGAAGCAATCGCTAAAAACGGGTTCATCAGCAGATTCCGTATATAAACCAACTCTATGGTATTTCGATCTGCTGCATTTTACATCCGACCAAGAGGAAGCAAGACACGGAATGTCTTCAATAGCTTCACCCCGTTCTACGGCCGAAGACAGTGCCGATGATTATTATCAAAGTACTCGTATTTCTATAGAACGCAAAAAAATCAAATAATGTTGTTTTAAAAAAAAAAAAGTATTAAGAGGGATACACTGCTCAAGTTTACATAGCTACGTTAGTACGAGTATAACATTTGATAATCCAGACCTATTCAGTTAATTAGTACTTTACCGTAAAGTTTGAAAAATAAGTCAAGTATAAATAAACACATCATAGAGTGATTACACAACCTCAAACTCGTTAAAATTAAACAATGGGAAGAAATTGTTACCTTATATTTGGAGCCAGGACAAAATTGTGACAAAGATAAAAAAGAATGATTAAAAACAGAGCTCAAAAAATATTTGTCGCATAAATCTCAAAAATTTAAGCGTGATATATTATGTAATGATAATAAAGGGAATTCAATCAACTAAAGAAATACCTTGGTAAGTTTAAAAAATATGTTTATTTATAAGCATATTTACTTTGCCATGGTAGCGGGTTCTCATTTACAAAATAATCAGCTAAATTATTACAGATCGCTGCAGCATTTGTTCTGCCTCTGCAATTATTGTCTATTGGTATATTAACTATTATCTCTGTCTCATTGTTCGTATATAAAATATATTTAAATCAACGCCATGTCTTTCCCTAACAAAATTATGAAGTATACAGCATGCTTTAATAATTTTTATACATAAATTTCTGTTTACGTTCAAAGGGCGTTGAAATATACGCCATTTATGTGTTAAAATACCGAAGGCACACTCAATATACCTACGTGCCCTGCTCAAGCGATAATTAAAAACTCTTTAAATGTAATTTAAGTGATGTCCTGCATAGGTCGTAGAACATTGTTCGAGATATTGAAAGCTTCATCTCCGATAAAAAAATATGGCACGGAATTGGTGATACCAGTAATTGCAGAGGAGTTTGGTATGTTAAGATAAAAATTAGAATCACGGAAAACTGTAGAATCACTACATTTCCCATAAGCACCGATGTCAATATATATAAATTTGTAATTAGAATCACATATAGCCAGAAGTAAGATGGAAAAATAATGCTTATATTTGTAGTACAGCGATCCAGTTAGAGATGGTTTGATAACACGCACATGTTTACCGTCTAAGGCACCTAACACATGAGGAAAATTGGCTCTTGACGTAAATACTTCAGCTATATTTAACCACATTTCAGTTGAGCAGTGGTGGCCCAGTGGTATCGGCCCGACTTACGAGTTATAGGTTGTGGGTTCGAACCCAGGCAGGCACTTTACTTTGTGTAAATAATTTCATCACCACTGCTCGCAAAACGGTGAAGGGAAACATCGTGAGGAAACCGGCATGTCCTAGAACCAAAAATTCGAAGACATGTGACATCTACCAACCCGCACTGGGGCCGCGTGGTAGATTACAGCCCATTCCCTCACAAAGAGAGGAGGCCTGTGTCCCAGCAGTGGGAACACTATAGGCTGATTATGCTATGTTATGCAGTTGTAGGTTCGGGAAAACACTCCATTTTCATTACATCCCATAATGCATCACACACTTTTTCTACAATATTTTGTATGGTTGATATACCAAGTCGATAATTGTAATGTAGATCGGTAAAGGAACACCCCGTGCCTAGGTATCTGAAATATATATTTTTTAAATTACAGGGCGCTCGTTACAAATAAAGTGGAAAAATATTCGAGACGCCTTCATGAAGGAGTGCCGAAGGCAAAAAGAAATTAAGAGCGGAGCGGGAGCTAAGAAAAATAATCAATATCGATTTTATAATCAATTGTTATTTTCAAAACCTTACGCTGGAAAAAATAAAACTCAGAACAGTTTGTCTGCTAAAGACGATGAAACAGTTGGGGCAGGTAATGAATCAGTTCAACCAGTTGGAGGACCATATGAAGACAGACCCTTAAGTACAAAAAGAAAGAAATCTGATCCTTCTGAAGAAATGACTCGAGAATTAATCGACGCCCTGAAATCTTCAATGAGCAAAAAAGTAAACGAAGAAGATCCTGACCGACAGTTTATGCTCTCTTTGGTGCCTGATTTCAAGAAAGTACCCGATCGATTGAAGTCAACCGTGAAAATAAATATAATTAAACGTAAATCACAAGCTCAGCATGAAATGTATTTATAAAGAACCAAGCGACGCTGAAATGTCCTATGCTAATAATCAAAATCAGGGTTATTATACGAATTCTTCATCATATGCACATTAATTCCAGTCGCTATGAAGCAATGCAGTATAACCATCAAAATGACCAAGGGACCTCTGCTGCCGGAGTTACAGATAATATTACAGAAGCAATACCATCAACACCAGCCACAGTTCATTCAAACATTACTGATGAATCGGAGATTTTATCATTGTTTTAAAACCATAGTGTGCTCATTGTGCGGATAAAAGATAGATAGAAAGCTGTGATTATGTAAATTAGTTTTAGGTAGACATAAATACGTGATTGGTCCTGTGATTAAGAAAAAATAGCTGTGATTTGAGTACAAAATAAGATATTACAATTACTAATTATAATTAGATGTAAGTACATACAAAAATCTAAAAAACGTTACTTCATTAGGCTATGAGGGAACAAAACATAAAAATAGTTAATAATAATGAAAAAGACTGAGGTAGATTCAATAAACAGAATGGTTGGCTGAATGATTATTTAAAGTAAAAAAATATAAATTGGAAAAATTGCCTTTTCTTCCTCACTTACCTCAAGGTCACAAGAAGCTTTTCTTCCGTTGAAATACAAGGACGCATGTTAGTATTTACTCCAGATATTGCTTTCCATATCTTTGCTAACAAATAATCAAATGAAGAAGTGGACATTCGCGTATAGTTAAAAAATGTATCTTCGTGTTTTCTCAAACTTTTATAGAATAGCATGAATGTCCCATTTAGAGTTCTGTTTCTTAAAAATGGATGAACCCAATATCTTCTTATTTTTTTCTTTTTACGCCGTAAAAGCCAGATTGCTGCCACCACTTCAGCGTCCATTCTTGCTAGTGTCTGTGATCAAACTGGTCAAAACCGTGTTAAATCCATCCGCGTGGACAGGCGCGTAAACCGCCTTACCGCGCGGGGCATCGCTCCAAAACCGCTTTACCGCCACCGCCCTCCGCGGCGGTGCGCGGTGCCGTGTGATAATCGCCTTAACCGCCACAAAGTTTCAACTGCGGCGGTTGAATGGAGAGCTGCGGCCCGCTTCGCGGCTGGCCGCCATCTTGTTTATACGCAGTTGCGATTAAGTTTGCGGCGAGCCGCCGATGAGTTTATACGTTTGAGTTGCGCAGCCATGAACTTCGACACAGAGAAATTCATTGTTGAAATTCAACAACGAGAAGCTATTTGGAATTGTGAAGGAGCAGTATATAAGAATAGAGAGTTAAAACGGAAACAATGGGAAGAATTAGTAGATATTTTTGGAAAAGAGGAGATGACGACACAGGAAAGTCTTGATTAGTTTAATAATGTATTTGAACGAAACTACACATATTTTAAACATTACAACATAATAATAATACGTCTATTTCAGTATCAGTTGACGCGCAACCGTCATCGTAAACGGTCGAGTATTACGCGTCTTCTATACGTTGGTTCCGTGTGGGGGGTCATTGACCTTGAGGCTACGCAATGGCCTCTAAAGTGTTAAAATGTCAAAACTGTAACATTGTGATCAGCGAAGTGAAAGAAAGAAAGAAAGAAAAATTATTTATTGAGACTCGCACAAGATTATTAGAAACTAAACACACTCATAAAAACAAAAAATATAAAAAATAAAAAATAAAAACAAAAGTAAAATGAAAATAACAACAGAAAGTCCTGTACGAGGCCAAAAGGCCCCTATCTCAGCATGATGCTGCGACATTTAAAAAAAAAAAAAAATAAGTGTCGCAGCGCTGGTATTCTGATAGGGCCCGCTGCTGTGGTGTCACGGACAGATACAGAAATAAATTTAAATATAAAAAACAAAATAAAGATAAAATAAAAATAGCTATTTATGTGTAACACAATTATTATAAAATAAGATAAAAAAAATCAAATAAAATGATTATATTCCGCGTGTCAGCACCCGACGTAACATCAATTACTTGTCTACGGATTTAGTGTCTGTGGCACAATGGCATCGCTGTGACAAGTAAAGAGACGCAGGCGCCGGCACTCGGCAAATACAATTACAAAACTATACGGCGAGACGAGAAGATTATTAATTGATTACGGCTGCGAAATGCTCAATATTGCTGTGATTATTATAACAAAGAATACTCTGTGGTGTTCAATTAACGTTATTTGGAGAAATAAGGATAAACTAATGTAATGACTATAATAACACAAGAATTTCAATTTACAAATGACAACAACGAGAAAAAAAAAAGAAAAACAATCAAAAGCGAAATTACTGCTGACACTGCTTGTTGTGCCTGCTCTGTTTAGCGAACAATCGCTGCCACTAGCTTGCCACCATTACAAGCTGCGTGCACATCAAAGGTAAGTTCAAAGTGTGGTACATTTTTGAATGTGTAGTAAATGCTGTTTAAATTTGATTCTAAATGTACCAACTGTCTTTATAGCACGAAAAGGAGGAGGCAAGTCGTTCCAGCAACGAGAGGCAGCGAATTTGAAACTACCACGGAATGCAGCAGTTCTGTGCGATGATGCTAACATGAGGTACGAAGATGCTCTAGTTTTAATCTTGTTAACATCGCGCGACCAAGACAGTTTTTTAAATAAATATTCTGGTTTCTTTGTGAGAATAGTGCCAAAGAGTAGGGTAGCCAGGTGTAGTTGTCTGCGTGCTGACATTCTCATCAAATTACCACTATTTAAAAAAGGAGTGATGTGGGAACGTGGTGGGACATTGTAGCAGAATCTTGCACAAGCATTCTGCACCCGCTGGATCAGTTTTCCGCTTCTACCGAGAATGCACGCCCCATACACAGTATCAGCGTAGTTAAGCTTGGATAGAACAAGTGACTCACACAGCATGACCCGCATATCCACACTTATGTAGGGACGGACACGATACAAGAGCTTGAGTCGGTAGAAGCAGTTGCGCACGGCCTCCAAGATGTGAGTTTCAAAATGCAGCTGCCCGTCAAATACTACCCCAAGATTACGAGCTTCCAGAACCCTTTCCACACCACGACCATCAATCTTGAGGTCTATGTTGCAAGCAAGCATTTTGTTCAGGAAATCCCTAGATCCCATCACAATATACTTTGATTTACTTGGGTTCAGGACCAAAGAGTTTCTTCTGGACCAATCAGAGATCCTTTCCAAATCCTCATTAATTCTATTTACAGTTTCAGCAGTATCCTGGGTGCGGAAGGAGAGGTACAACTGCAGGTCATCGGCGTAAAGGTGGAACTTGGAATTGATCAGACAGTTGGTGATGTCAGCAGTGTAAAGGATAAAGAGCAGCGGGCCCAGGATCGAACCCTGTGGTACGCCCCTGTCCACGCGCTGCGGACCAGAGGACATGGTATCTCCATTACTGTCGCATGTCACCTGGACAAACTGTGATCTATTACTGAGGTAACTCTCAAACCATTTGACTGTTTCAACATCACACCCATAGTAAGACAGCTTAGAGAGAAGAAGCGAAGTATTAATAGAGTCAAAAGCACGTGAAAAATCTAGTAGGACAAGCAGGGTTCCCATGCCCTGGTCTCTAGCTTCGAGAATGTTACCGACTACATCCAGGAGTGCTGTCGCTGTGCTGTGGCCCCTGCGAAATCCGGATTGAGCCAGTGGCAAAATACTATGGTGCTCAAGATATGCCCTAAGCTGGTCAGAGACAACCCTTTCTAAAATTTTGGACAGACATGGCAGTAGGCTTATGGGACGAAGGTCTTTCACACTAGTTGGGTTAGGTACTTTTGGGATTGGTCTAACTATTGCCATTTTCCACAGATCAGGAAAAGAAGAGGTGACTATGGATCTGTTGATAATAGCTGTGATAACTGCAAGTGTTCGAGGAAGTGTCAACATAAGCATCTCCAGAGAAATATGGTCAACGCCCTGCGCATTTGACTTAAGCCCGCGCAAGATCCCGAGCACCGCAGTCTGCTGGACCGGCTCAAGCCGGAAATGACTGTTACTATGTCTATGGTGGTCAAAATAACTTAAATCTGCAGTACTGACCTCACCACTGCCTGGTAATGTGTAAAGTGCTGGCATTTGTGCAAAATAAAATTGAAGTGATGGATGAAGAAAGTCTAGTGCAAATCTGTGTGACAGCTTTTTCTGAGGAGGAAGTCGAAAATGCCAAAAGTCTGTTGTTTGATTCAGTTCAGACTTCAAAGCGTAACATAACGCGCAAAAATAAAGGCAAGACCAACAGAAATTTGGAGGATATGATAGGCCTTCTCAAACAGACAGATCCAGAGTTAATCCCAATTTTTGTGGCGCGCGATCTACAGAAATTACCGCCAATATCTTTTGACCATATAGATGTCACAAGATTACTTAAAGATCTCCTAATTTTGCGAAGTGACATATCGTATATTAAGGAAAAATATGTTACTGACGATCAATTCAGTGTACTAAAATGTGACTTGGAGAATCTGAAAAGAGCTTCATTGGTTAACGTTCATAATTTGAACGTTAATAACAAAAGAGGTGCTTGTGTTTACGATACCTATGATAGCGGGCCAATGGGCTTAGTGACACACTGCGAACAGCTGATAATGCGTGACGCGCAGGATCAGCTATCCCTTTCACCCGAGCGCGCTAACGATATGTGCGTCTCGCTTGCAAAACCGGATTCGCCGATACAAGTGAACGAGCCTGTCATCGGTACGGTGCGTGCGGCTTCACAGCTGAGTCATGCGCCGTCTCAAAGTTCGGTATCTACTCATGCGCAAATGAAGGTAGACAGCGAAACAATGCCTCGCGATTATATCGAAAAAGCAAAACAAAGGACCTTAGCGGATATTGTACAGCAGCCTGGTATTTGGAAAGGAAATAAGCAAGACGAAGAATGGATAGAAGTTAGGAAAAAACGGTACAAAAATCGTTTTATTGGGCAGAAAGGTACAGCAAAGAATGATGTTGAATTGAAATTTAAAGCGGCAGATATTAAAGTCCCACTCTTCATTAATAACGTAGACAAAGGTGCATCAGTGAGCGATATATCGAGTTATATTTTAAGTAAGACTCAGGTGTCCGTTCAGTTGGAAAAGGTGGTTATGAAACAGGAAAGAGAGTACAATGCCTATAAAGTTTACGTTCCGAGACTTAAGTTACCAGTCTTCATGAATGACAACCTATGGCCTGAGGGCGTCAATTTCAGGAAGTTTATTTATTTCAGAGGTAAACCTGCTGAAAAATTACGAGTAACTACACCTAGTCATAATGGAACAAAGTCTAATTAATTTCGTAAGTTTCAACTGTAAATCTATTCATAGATCTATTGACAGTGTAAGATCACTTTGCCATTTGTCTGATATCATTGCACTTCAGGAAACGTGGCTCCTACCGCACGACATAGCTTACTTAGGAACTATCCACAAAGAGTTCGCTTTTGTGGGCAAATCAGCTGTGAATACGTCGAACGAGATACTTCGCGGGCGGCCATATGGTGGTGTGGCGCTAATCTGGAGACGGAGTTTGTTTACATCGGTGTCCGTCATTGAGTGTAAAAGTGTGCGTCTGGTGGCGGCTAAGTTTGTAGTGGCGGAACGCGTGTTCATAGTTGTTTCCGTTTACATGCCTACCGACTCAATGGACAACCTTATTGAGTTTACGGAGTGTTTAAGCGAAGTAAGTGCAATTATTGAGAACGAGAACGTTGAAAGTGTATTTGTGTTGGGAGATTTTAATTCACACCCAGGTGAGCGTTTTGGTGTTGAGTTACTTAGTTTCTGTAAAGAACAAAACTGGTTATGTGCAGATATAGAAAGACTTGGACTGAATTCTGATACATATACATATGTTAGTGACGCTCATAATAATTGTCGTAGATGGCTTGACCATTGTGTAGTCACTAAGGCCGCGTGTCAAACTATTGTAAATGTTAAGATTATGTATGATGTTTTTTGGTCAGACCACTTACCCGTACAGCTGACATGCAACATAAAAGTGTTGCAGCCAAAAATTGTTGGCAATAAGGCATCATGTAACGAGATTAAGTGGGGGATTAGAGAAGCTAGCCAGATAAATAAGTACCATAAGTTGTGTCATGAGAAGTTGAGAGAAGTGGACTTTCCGGTTGTTTTTCATGAATGTTGTGATAAAATGTGCCACAACCGTGAGCACAGACTGCATATAGATAAGTTGTATAAAACTGTTATTGACTTTTTAAGTGAGTCAGCAGCGGCGACTTGTTTGTGTCGGACTGAATTGAGGCGAAGGTATATCACGGGTTGGAACAAACATGTGAAAGAGGCCCATGCGGAGGCTCGACTGAGGTTTGAGCTTTGGATGCAATATGGTAAACCCGGTGTGGGACCCATTTATAGCCAAATGCGTGACTCTCGAAAAGCTTTCAAGGAAAAGCTTAAGTGGTGTCAAAATAACCAGCAGCAAATTAAGATGGACATTATCGCTTCTCGCCACTCGGCGAGGAATTTTGGAAGCTTTTGGAGAGAAACGAAAAGGTTGAATCCTGAGTCGAGTCTCCCTTCGAGTGTTGGGGGCAAAAGTGACTTGGTCGATATTGCTAACTTATTCCGACAGCGTTTCAAAATTGATCCACCTCTGGGTCCAGCAGACCAAACATCGAATATAAGCTATAATGACCTAAGTGTACGTTTCACTGCCCGTGACGTGTCTTCCGTCATCAAAAACATGTCCAGGGGTAAGTCACCTGGTCACGATAGTTTAAGTATTGAGCATCTGCAGAACGCAGGTGTTCATCTCCCAAGGGTTCTTGCCTTACTATTCAACCTATGTGTCAGCCATTCTTATCTGCCGGCTGATCTAGTGAAAACAGTGGTGGTGCCCGTTCCTAAGAATAAGACCGGTGATATGTCTGATGTTAATAATTACAGACCGATATCCTTGGCAACGGTTACAGCGAAAGTTTTTGATTGTTTACTTGACCGTTGTCTAGGTAAACAATTAAAAATTAACGACAGACAGTTTGGTTTTAGGGATGGGTTATCAACTGAGACTGCAATCATGACCCTTAAGAGTACAGTGCAATATTACACTGGGAGGAGGACACCTGTGTATGCATGCTTCCTGGATTTATCCAGTGCTTTCGACCTCGTCTCATATGACATCCTGTGGGAAAAGTTGTCTAATGAAGCTAATCTGCCGCCAGAAATAATTAATGTCCTAAAGTTCTGGTACGATAACCAACACAACGCTGTGAGATGGGCAGGCTCATACTCAGATGTGTACAGGTTAGAGTGCGGGGTGAGGCAGGGGGGTCTGACCTCCCCCAAGTTGTTTAACATCTATGTGAATAAGCTGATCGAGGAACTCAGCAGCACTGGCATCGGATGCACGATCGATGGTGTGTCTTTCAACAATATCAGTTATGCTGACGATATGGTGCTGCTGAGTCCGTCGATCAGTGCTCTTAGGAAGCTGTTAAATATATGTGAGTGCTATGCTGGAGCCCATGGACTAAGGTATAATGCCAAGAAAAGCGAGCTGTTAGTTTTTATGGCACAAAACAAGACCTATGAAGTTGTACCACCAGTCTCGCTCTGTGGTGCCACTCTAAACAGAGTAAAACAGTTCAAGTACCTTGGTCACTGGGTTACAGAGGATGGCACTGATAACTGTGATATTGAGAGGGAGCGGAGGGCGTTGACCGTAAGATGCAACATGCTGGCCCGCAGATTTGCAAAGTGCGACAGCAATGTCAAGATTACTCTGTTTAGGGCTTATTGCCAGACCTTTTATACTTGCAGTCTGTGGACCAGATACACGCAAAAAACCTTTAATGCCCTGCGTGTGCAGTACAATAATGCTTTTCGGATACTGCTGTCGCTGCCTCGTTTCTGTAGCGCGTCAGGAATGTTCGCAGTAGCGCGTACAGACGACTTCTTTGCGATCATTCGTAAAAGATCCGCTTCACTACTGCGTCGAATGCGGGGCAGCGACAACAGTCTTCTGAGTGTTATTGCTAGTAAGACTGAGGGCCACCTTATGGGGCACCTGTGCGCAGTGCATGTACTGTTGCCAGGTGTCTCCGTGAGATGGCGTAATTAATTATTATTAGTTAGTGTGTGTTTTAGTCTAATATACTAACATAGGTTAAGGAATACTAACACATTTATGGGTTCTACCTGAAATAAAGATAAATAAATAAATAAATAAATATTTTCCGTTAAATCATATTTATTTGCCATTCCAATTTCTCATCGATCATAAAATATTCAGCAAACAATTCTCTGTACCTCAACGCAGTTTTATCGTTCCTTCTCATCCCTTCCTGTGACCTGTGATCATTTTCTGGCAAAGGGCTACTAAGAGACTCATCAAAATTATAACCATCTCGGTCTCTTACATACAAAATTATGTAGGACACAAGTAGCTTTGATGATATCTTTTGCTAGAGTGAAGTGAACATTTAGAGGTCTATGAAATATACGCCACTTGTTTGCATAAATTCCAAAACTGCATTCTACACATCTTCTTGCTCTTGAAAGCCTGTAATTGAACGTTCTTTTGGTTTCGTTTTAATTTAGTATATTGTCCTTTGATGGTGTTATATAATACTTTGAGTAATTCTTCAAATGACGAAACACTCATTCTAACATAGCCGAAAAAAAATTCTTCGTCCTTCTTCAGTTCTTGAAAACAACTAGCGAGCTGGCCAAATTCGTTGCGTGTTTCTTGTAAAGAATGAATCCAGTATCTTTTTTTCTTATTTTTCTTTCGTTGTTTTCGGTAGTAAAAATAGATAACACAAGCTACCTCGATGGTATCCATATCGTTAATAGACGCAACACGCCTTCCAGCGGTTCAACCGTTTAACGCGGTTTCATTGCGGTTGGCCGCCATAGCGGTTGGTTCAAGAAGAAGAAGAAAGAAAAAGGAAAAGAGAGAGAATTTCCTTTTTCTTTCTTCCATTGCAATTACACCTCCAATTATAGCAAGTCTCCGTCTTCTTTCTGCCATGTTGTACAGTTGACCGAAATGCAGTTCTCCGAAAGACTAAATGATGGCCCGCTATGTGTGTTCTTAATACGGGCAAGCGATAGACTTGGGCCGGGCCGACCGGCCCGCGGGCAGTCTGGTAGTGAATTCCCCGTTTTAGCCAAATATGTAACTGTGATGATTACTAAGAAATAAATAGACTGATTAACGAAACAATTTAAGTTATTTTACCTATCCTTGAAATCTTCCGAAAAACCTGCTATGTCCACAAAATAAAACGTTTCCTACCAAAAAAAACCTGCTAAGTCATAAAAACACTTATAACTTATTAACGACCATACAATTTTAATTAGTTTGTAATAATGTAGAATATCCAAAAATACACCAACTGTATTTTTGGTTTTAACCTAGAATTGTAAAATACAAATTTATTTAGTTTTATTTATCTCCTGTTAATTTGGGTTAAAGTGAGTTAGCAGGTTTACACTAGAAGCCGACGATATGGAGTTATGCTGCGGCTATTTCCTCCGAGGAAAGGGCCATTGAAGCCGCAAAACGCTGGCTCCTAGTTCCGTCGCAGACACCGCGCTGCCCATCATGTAGCCGTCCGATGAATGCGGAACGCAACAGCAATTAGAAGTTGGGGTTTAGATGGCGTTGCAGAAGGGCAGGCTGCAACGTCATTAGGTCTCTTTTAAAGGGGACCTGTTTTGAACGCAGCAATTTGTCAATTTTAAATACGCTCAGGCTTTTGCTCCACTTCTTTCGGAGAGACCAAGTATCACAGGCCGCAAGAGACGTAGGGATGACACACAAAACGGCCATACAAGTGTATCACTATTTACGCGAGGTCTGCGAGGTGGCCGCAGCTCATGACCGCGATATGATCGGCGGGGACAACGACATAGTGGAGGTCGACGAAACCGATCTTTACACCAACAAATACCACAGGGGTCGATTATTGCAGCGGCAAACGTGGTCCTTTGGCTGCCTATGCCGCGACTCACAAAAAAAATCACGTGGAGCTGATTCCTAGTAAAAAATAGGGACACGTTATATCTAATAATCCAACAAAATGTTAGACCAGGGTCTACTCTCTTTCTCTGAAACGAAACTTCGCAAACGAACGAAACGAAACAATGTTTCGTTATTGACCCTACTCTATTTTGTTTTCGGACACGCAGACGAAGTTCGGATCCATAGACAATTTTCGTGAACGATTGGAATGAGTAATAATGTGTGGGTCTTTTATGATGTCATAAAGTAAATGACGGTTTTTACTTTTACTTAAAAGTTATAAACAATGTTGCTTTATTTTTAAAAAAATTACATTTAACACACCTTATTAAATATTTCTTGTAATGTTCATGCAGAAAATATAAATATAAGGAACAAAATTCTATTTTCGGCGAAATTCACCGAGACACTATAAAACACTCTTTCACGGTCATTGTTAACCGACAAAATTCAAGAGTACTATTTCATACCAATGATGGGTATTAACATAAGACAACCAAAATTATCTGTATATTCACACGCAATCCAATCCATGTCAACACATGATTCGTTTGTTTGAATTCTTTAAAAAGTTTTCTGAAGTTTGTATCTCAAGTATTGTCTTAATAAATCATGTTTTCAATTGCTTTATTACACACTTCGCAATCGGGATACACATACCGCCAGAAAGTTTCAAGTTGTACTGTATCGCAGTCTGCGTTTTGGGTCTCCACAAGGGCGACCGTGCAAACCCTGCCCATTACCGTCCAATCGCCAATACCTCCATTCTGTGCAAGGTTATGGAAAGGGTACTGAACAGTAAGTTGCTGACCTACCTTGAAGACGATGATCTCCTCAGTGACCGTCAATATGGCTTTCGCCGAGGACGGTCAACTGGCGATCTTCTTGTGCACTGCTGGGACGAAGCTATCGAGAAACACGGCGAGGCACTTGCTGTATCGCTTGATATCTCGAAGGCCTTTGACAGGTTCTGGCACGCTGGTTTAATCAGCAAGCTTCCTGCTTATGGCATCCCGGCTGATTTTAGTAGCTGGATATCAGACTTCCTTAGCGAACGGTCGATTAGAGTAGTCGTAGAGGGCTCCTCCTCCGACCTTATGGCTATTGAAGCCGGAGTTCTTCAAGGGTCTGTTCTCTCTGCAACTCTTTTCCTGCCGCATATCAATGACCTACTTCAGCCTGGTATTGTTGGGTACGCAGATGACAGTACTGTTTCAGGGAGATACTTGTCCAGCGCAAAAACCAGCGGGGCCGAAGTTTGCTCCTTGAAAGAGGCCATGGTAGAGCGGACAGATTTGACCTTAAGCCTTGTCTCCCAGTGGGGTGATGACAATCTGGTCTCTTTTAACGCCACCAAAATACAGGCGTGTCTCTTTACCGCTAAAAGAAGTCAAATCAATCAATCTCCTACTTTTCGGGGTACATCTGTTCCTGTAACTGATCGGCTCGAGCTTCTAGGTATGGAGTTGACATCTGGTCTCAACTTCGGCGCCACCATCGAGTATAAAGCCCAAACTGCGGCTAAGAAGCTGGGCATCCTAAATAGGGTGAAGCGATACTTTACGCCTGGACAGCTTGTAACCCTGTACAAAGCGCAAGTTCGATCCTGCATGGAGTATTGCAGCCACCTTTGGGATGGGTCAGCTAAATACCAACTTGCCGCGCTTGACTCGGTGGAACGCAGAGCTAAGAGACTCATTGGCGACATAAAACTGGTGGATGCCAAGCTTCACAGCTTGGCTCATCGCCGTAAGGTTGCCTGCTTGTCGGTCTTCTACAGATTGTACTTCGGTGAGTGTGCCCAAGAACTCCACGACCTCATTCCACCGGCCCCCTTCTACCATCGGACATCTAGGCGCACTGCAAGTTACCATCCCTACCTAGTTGCTATTACACCAATTCCCACTAAGCGCTTAGAAACATCTTTTGTAATGCGCACAGCAAAAGAGTGGAATTCTCTACCTGCGCCTGTGTTTCCGACCGTATACAACCCAAATCTTTTCAAAGTGAGAGTGAACAGGCTTCTTCTGGGTAAGCTCACTCCATCGTCGACTTTGTCTCTATCATCTCTGACCTAGACTAGAGTCAAGAGCAAACCCATCTAAAATAATAAAAAAATAAAAAAAAATGTTTTGGATTTAAAAACTTTGTACGTAAATATCATAAATGTACTATTTATTTGTTTTTTAATTAAAAATATCGCCACTTATTATACTTTTAAATAAACATCTTTTCAGTTTAAAATGGCTCCACATACGGGTTCTGCTACTCCCAAGCAAATCGGCACCCTTCTCAATTTCTTGGACGAGCATAGGGATCTAGCCCGCGGGAGATTGAGGAGTGTGTCGCAGGAAATGTCCGGGCAAAGAGGCTGTGGGAATAATTGTGCACTATGCTCAACTCCATGGGCGGTTGCACAAAAACAATTCAGCAGTGGCAAAAGGTACCTAGTTTTTTATTAATTAACTAGTGACCCGCTCCATCTTCGCACGGGTGCAATGTATACATATGAACCTTCCTCTTGTATCACTCTATCGCTGAAAACTGCGTTAAAATCCGTTGCGTAGTTTAAAAGATCTAAGCATACAGACAGCGGGAGCGACTGTTTTATACTATATAAAGATAACATAATAATAGTGACATGAAAATCTCAAGCTTGCTTTAATATTTTGCTAATTATCTAATTTATTTTCTATTGAAAATAAATTAGATTTGATGACATGTTGATTTCATGATTCTAATTGGTATTAATGTTTTATTTTCAGACCAATGAACCAATTCCATCCACCTCCAGTCACACAAGCCAACCTCTGAGCTTTTCACAGCCTCCTGATTTGCATGAGGAAGTTTTAGAGTATGTGAAACCCAGCCAGGAAGACAGACAGCTCTCAGAACCTGCAAGTCAACCAACGGTTTCACAAGAATCCCTGACTTCCACACTTTGTAAGTATTTGTTACTGTGGTATTTTCAATAATGCTATCATAATTTTTTAACAACACAACAATAACAACGCATTAATTTATTAATCGTTTACTGCAGGGAAATGAGGTTAGCTTGTAAATTATATCTATCTTGTGTAATAAACGTAAAGAATATACTAGAAGAAAAAACTATTATCACTTAGTATTTACTGTTATTTCTATACAATGTGGCGTTTTGCATCCTCGTCAAATTTCAGGAGGCTGTTATGAAAGACATAAATAATATAATAAAATTACGATATCTTCTCAATAATTAACACATACTTATTTTTTTAGTCATATAAGTTTGACAGTATTTCAGAATACACCACTTTCAAAGAACAGAATTGCCCCGTTGCGTATGCGGTAGGCATTGTCGCACGACTATTAGGGTGGAGTGAATTTTTTTTTTTTTTTTTTTTCACTATGGCATACCCGCAAAAAGCTGCGTGATAGGCACAATAAGCACAAGCAAAAATATTTTTTGTCTAGGTTTATATTTAAAGGTGCCCCCGATAGGACAAAGTTTTGAAAAAAAATCCGAAACTTGTCAATATTTGATAGTGCAAAACCGAATGCTAAACTTTATAAAAAATCGTAGAAACTGTTTTTCTTTTGTTTCTAAACGCACCCAATCAAAATCTAAATTAATAAGTGTCAAATGTCACAGTTATTGAGTCAACCTATCAGTTACAAGTAAGCGTTCCCGGGAGAAACTAGTGTTCGTTGTATTAATAGTGACTGTGTAATTTGACATCATTTTAAAACATTTGGTAAGTAGGATTAGTAATTATAATGTTATTCAATTATGTTTGTAGTAAACGACTAACTTTTTCCTGTGGCAACACTACAGCTAACAGCTGATTTGAATTTTCTCTTGATAATTTAATCATAAATATTTAATTTATATGTTTTTAAAGCTTATTTCCAATTACTCATCAAGTAATTATGATAATAATCTGTGTAGTGTATTAGATTCACATTCCAAGTGCAAAATAAGTGTTAAATTATCAATGTGAATCGGTGTCAGTTACCGGCTCAAGTGATTTTTGCATTGTCATCTTGTTAACAGGTACAATAATTAATATTTTACTTGCTTTTAGTTTGTTTGCGTATTGTAATTGCACCAGCAATTACATTGTTCAGTTTTAATACGGCTAATTGTTGATGCCAATGACCTTTGAATGTAAACATAACCTTAGTTTGGTTTGGTGACAGAACTTCTTACTTTACATCTAATTTTCATTTTTACTTTTAAACTAATCATCTTTTTAAACTGCTGTCACAACTACCTACTCTCTTTTAAATTGTTTTCTCTTCCTTATAAAACTCATCATAATCATGATTATGACTCGCAGCGCCCGTGCTCGTCTAGAAGAGTCAAAACTCAATCAGGCTTTGAGCGAATTAAAGGCGTCGAAGGAGTTCTGTGACCAACTAAATAAGGAAATAGATGACAATGAAAAGGTGCTCCTTGATGCTCATGAAATGAATAGGAAGTTGAAAAATGAAATGGCTCAGATATATATTCAATACACTGATGCCATAGAAGCCCGGGACAGGCTCCAAGTTGTTGTGGACGGGTTTAGCCAGTGTAGCACAGAGTATGAACAAGCTCTTAGTCACAAATATTTACTTCAACAGCAGCTACATGAGGCTCAAAGTCAGATTACTCAGCTTGAGACTACAAATCACAACATCACTGCCTCGCTGAATCAAAGTCTTTTCAATGAATTGGTGCCAATTGCCCCGTCAATGGTTTCTGCCATAAACCCCTCTTATACTATTGATTTGACAGGTGATGATGAATCAAAATCTTGTAATTCAGTGAAAGTAGTCACCAGTAAAAACAAACTGAAAAAATACATAAAAATTAATAAATACATTGTAAAAACACAGAAAATGGTAAAAAGACAAAGGTTCTTTATCAAGAATGTGAAACTTAATAGAGAAAGGTTAAATTTACTTAAACAACTAGATATGTGTTCTTTTAATTTGGAGCAAAGTACTAGGAGGTACAACAATGACACACAGGACTTGCAATCTCAACTTGACCATCTGCAAGAGAAACTTAGTTCAATGACTATCAAATATAATACCTCTGAACATCTAATGAGGGAATATGTGTTGGCAATGAATGAGCTGGTCAACTCACAAAAGAACAGCTGTGAGCTTTGTCAAACACCATCCATTGTACCTACACCGGACCATTCATTGTCAACATGCAATACCATCTTACCGCATCCTTGTGTTGATTTGACAGTTACTTCTATTATTAGTTCCATTAAACAATGTAAACGAATTGTAAATAATGATATAGTATTATTTTGTGATGAGATTGGAAAGGACTTAGGCCACTTGTTGACAGATGAATTTCCAGGACACTCAATAATAAATTACTGTATGCCTGGTTGTTCTTTAATTGATATTATGAAAGAGATTATAAAATGTAACTTTAAGCAAGAAACAACATTATTAATTTTTATGGGAAATAGGGGAAATGTAAACAAAGGAGAATTGCTCCAATATCATAGAACATTGTGCAACCTTAATTTAAGAAAAATTGTGTTGTTTACATTTCCTTATAGTAACAGTTTGCCACAGGAAGAAAATAACTTAAGATTTGACATTAACATGACATTGCACAATTTGACATATAATGATAATCTGTTCCATTTAATTGATACTAACAATTATGTTGGTAATAATTTGTATTTGACGAAAGATAGGTATAATATTGTTAAATACTATCTCTCTAACTATCACAGAAGACAGATAGCTGTGTCGCTATCATATTTTTTTTCTTTATCAGCCAAAAACTTGGCTAAACAAATTGCTTCTTTTGAGCAATGCAATAACTTGTTAATCAATTCTGCCAATAATTTGGTCAAAATTAATGACATTGATCATCATTTAAATTAGAAATTAGGACAATAGAGGCAACCTCTTGCAAAAATGTAACAAAGGCAAATAATAAATCAAATGGAAGCGTAAAAAAATTAAATATTATCAACCTGGTGCATCAAAACATTCAAGGGTTTTTGAAGAAAGATTTAGAAGTAGAATTATTCCTGAATTATAGCAATATAGATATTCTTTGTGTGAAAGAACATTGGCTTAAAAGCCACCAGTTCATGTTCAATTTTAGTAATCACCAGGTTGGTAGTTCGTTCAGCAGAGTAAATGCTATACATGGTGGCTCATTAATTATAGTAAATAACCAACTTAAATTTAAAGACCGCAAGGATATTGTGAGCCTATCTGTTGAGCGGACAATTGAAATAGCCTGTATAGAATTGGAGCAGTTCATTATATTAAGTGTGTACAGACCACCTTCAGGATTGTATGATTGTTTTGAAAAGGTTATGGATGAAGTGTTGCACAAAATTTGTGATTCAAACAAGTCTATCATAACTTGTGGTGATTTTAATGTTAATTTGTTAGAAAATTCTGGGTTAAGTACTAAAATTATAAGTTTGTTTCAGTCATACAATCTTGCTAACCAATTTTTGGAGCCCACTAGAATAACTCCCACTAGTGCCACATGCCTAGATAACATTTACACAGATGTTACACCAACCCATAAAGAAATGATTAATTTAATAGACTCTGATCATTGCGGACAATTGATCATTATTCCTAATATTAACAAAAAAGTTATTAAAAAAGATATCACTGTTACCTCAAAAACTAGTAATCGCTTGGAAACATTTAAAACTAAACTTTTAAGTAAATTACCATTTTTGTCGACTAATGATGACCCTAATGAACAATATAATGATTTTTTTAATATGTATTGCACACAATTTGATAACACATTCATTCCAAAGACTTTCTCGGTCAATAGTAACGCTTCATTCAGTGACTGGGCCACCATTGGTATACATAAAAGTAGAAAACGACTTTATGAATTATATGATGAACGGACTTGTATAAACACTGCTGAATTTAATTTATATGTTAAGAATTATTCAAAATTATTTAAAAGAGTTTGCAGTATGGCCAAGTCACGTTATTTGAGTTCAAAAATTAAAAATAGTAGTAATGTAATTAAAATTACATGGAGTATCATTAACAGCGAAACGGGAAGGTCATGCAACCGCTGTAGTAACTACACGCTTGATATTGATGACAATATAATTAATTCAGATTCCCAAGTCGCCGCGGCCTTTGAAAATTTCTTTGCTGATGTTCCCGTATCCACTACTAAATCTCTAAACTCATCACCCACTGCTGCAGAGTCTTTACTTAAGGAAAACGTTCCTGTATGTGATTCTGAATTTCATTTCAAATATGTCACCTGCAAAGATATAATTAAAACCTTTCACACATTAAATGTTAAAAAGACCGCAGATCTATGGGGTAATTCTGTGGACGTTGCTAAGTCCATAATAAACATTGTAGCACCTACTTTAGCTGTTATTTTTAATAATTGTATTGATCGTGGTGAGTTTCCTGATCTTATGAAAAACAGTAAAATAATACCGTTATTTAAATCGGGTAGTACATCAGACCCTACTAATTATAGACCTATTTCAGTACTACCTACCTTTAGTAAAATTTTTGAAAAACTTATTTTGAATCAAATGCAAGGATTTTTTAATAATCACAAATTACTGCATAACAAACAGTTCGGTTTTACGAGGGGTCGTTCGACTACTGATGCCGGAGTTGAACTTTTAGGACATGTTTATGATGCATGGGAGGACAAATGCGATGCTTTGGGAATCTTTTGCGATTTGTCCAAGGCATTCGATTGTGTTCTTCATGAAACATTGATCAGGAAACTGCACCACTACGGAATCCGAAACGCCTCTCTGGATCTTCTTACTTCTTACTTGAGTGATAGGATTCAGAGAGTTGATGTTAATGGAAAAAGATCACCCGGATCGGTAGTAAGAATGGGGGTCCCCCAGGGCTCAATTCTTGGGCCATTTTTATTTCTTATTTATATAAATGACTTGCCTTACCTCATAAAGGATAAACATGATATAGTGTTATTTGCAGACGACACTTCACTTTTATTTAAACTGAAACGTCAGCAGCTGATTACTGACAATGTAAATAGCGCCCTTGCAATAGTAGTTAACTGGTTTAATGTTAATAACCTACTTCTTAACGAGAAAAAAACTAAATGTATTAAGTTTACGATACCTCATGTTAGACAAGTAGAAACTAGTGTTCTCATAAAGGGTGAAGTGCTGAAACCCGAAAATACCACAGTTTTCTTAGGCATAACTTTGGATACCAAGCTTCAATGGGGCCCCCACATAGATAAATTGTCAAAAAAGCTTAGCTCTGCAGCATACGCCGTTAGAAAAATTCGTGGTTTAACTGATTTAGAGACAGCCCGTTTAGTATACTTTAGTTATTTTCATAGTGTGATGTCGTACGGTATTCTGTTGTGGGGAAATGCCGCCGATATCCAGACAATTTTCGTTTTACAAAAAAGGGCAATTCGTTCTATCTATAAATTAAGTCCCAGACACTCCCTCAGAGATAAATTTAAAGAGATTAATATAATTACTGTGCCTTCTCAGTATATTTATGAAAATCTTTTGTATGCACATAAAAATATTAATCTGTTTAAAAAATACAGTGATATCCACAATATAAATACTAGAAACAAACACAAATTTATTGTTCCTACAACCAGGCTCAAGAAAATAGGTGGCTCGTTTAGATGCCAATGTATACGTTTTTATAATAAACTTCCTAGCCACATTCAAGATCTAAGCTTTAATAAATTCAAATCTTTTATAAAACGGAAACTATGCCAGAAAGCCTATTATACTGTGAAAGACTATATTGAGGACAAAAAGGCTTGGGATTGAGCTGCTCCAATAAATTTACACGGTGAATGTTGATTTTAATTTGCTAGCTATTTTAGACATGAATATTTACTGTAAAAAGTATTAAATTATTTTCATTATTGAGAATATGAGGACTATGTGGGTCATTGTTTCAGTTATATTCTTGATCTGGCAGTTTAAGTAGTTTATGCGGCCTACCCAAATGTCCTTTCTTTGGTATTGTTCGTCGAATCGTTGAGCTCCTTAAGTTCTGAGTTGACCTGCACGGTTACTGACAAATGCGTGCACTGACTGGACAGGTCCACTTAATCTGTGTGGTTCTTTCCTCAAAAGACCATTTCAGACACCAATCTACATGGTTCTCAAACATTATGTCCGATTTTTTTATATACACATTGACATTGTTGAATTTTATATACACAATGACATGAGTATTTACTTGTAAAGTAGTATGTTATTTTAATTATTGTGAATGTGAGGATTATGTGGGTCATTGCTTTTTTTTTCGCAGTTAATTTTGATCATGATCTGGCAGATTGAGTAATTTATGTGGCCTACCCAAATGTCCTTTCTTTGGTATTGTTCGTCGAATCGTTGAGCTCCTTAAGTTCTGACTTCCTGAGTTGAGCTGCACGATTACTGACAAATGCGTGCACTGACTGGACAGGTCCACTCAATCTGTGTGGTTCTTTCCTCAAAAGACCATTTCAGATACCAATCTACATGGTCTTCACATGATCTGACCAAGATTATGTCTGGACTTTAAAAGAGACTGTGACCTCTGAGTTTGTTTCGGCCTTTCTTCTCAGAGTAGTCAGATAGGAAACGCCGACCTCATCTAGTTTTAAAAATATGATTGACGTGTAAAAGTGTTTGTACAAACCTACTTACAGAAATAAAATCATTTATCATTTAACGTACGTTTAAGAATTTAATTAGATTTCATGTTTGTCGTTTACAGTAAAAATGACTCAAGTTACGACTCGGCAAATGACAAATTGTCCCGTGTTTGGCAAGCCCGAAACATTCGTTTAGTCGTATAATGCCTAATTCGCAAAATGGCACACAGTCGCAAAAAGGCCAATTCGCGAATGGACTAGTTCTCAAATGGACTAATTCGCGAAATGGCTAATTCTCAAAAGGACTAAGTAGTAAAATACCTAATTCGTGAAAGGACTCATTCGTAAAAGAACTAATTCGTAAAATGTCTAATTCTCCAAATGGCCAACTTTTACCAACTCATGCCATGAGTTAAATGACATGAAAAATCTAACTTAATTTTCTAGGTTACTTATGTTAATATTTTATACGAAATGCAAACAAAAAACTTAGCAAAAAACATTTATTATTAAAATAAAACAATCATAGCGAAAAACAACGCATCTTACAATCTGTCATACAACCAACAAAAAAAAAACATTATGATTATTATGGCGAAAAAGTATTAAATCAACAAAGCACCTTACAATGTGTCATATAACAAAAAAAAAAACATTATGATTATTATGGCGAAAAAGTATTAAATCAACAAAGCACCTTACTTACAATGTGTCATATAACAAAAAAAAAACATTATTTTTACCAAATAATCACACTGGAAGCTCAAATTATAATAATAGTTGGTAATAAATTATCTTGTGAAAAAAATATTCAACAGATATTTTTTTGGCTTTTAGTTTTACTAATAATTTGTTATATTGTGTGTCAAATTGTATATCTTTATTTCTACGATTTTTTCTTCTTACTGTAAAAATATTCTTTTTCATGAGTATGTCGAAATGTTTGGATTCTTTCTTTAGTTTATGGATAAAATTAAACAAGGTTGGACGTTTTGGAATCAAAACATTTAGTCGATGATGCCATCCTTCCAGTGCGTTTGTCGTACGATGACGTTGTCCAGCACAGCTAAGAAGTGTTGAGCCCAATCTGATCCACTGCTTTTCAAAATACTGAAGGAAATTGTCCATATTACGAGCAGCTTCTATCTTTTCAGATATAATTTGCCACCCTTCTGCGATGAAATGTGATGGCAGAAGTGGCAGAATAGCTGCTCTCCGAATAATATTTCTGTGGTCACTTGTTTCGTTAACTTTTAGTTCTTTAGCCTTCTTCCAAACAGCTTTTTGGTAGTGATAATAACAACCGCTGACTTTAACTAGTGGAAAAACTTCTTTGACCGCATTCATAGCTGCAATTTCATAATCGCTTTTAAATGTTTTTATCGTCACCCCCAGGACGTCTCTAATCAAGCGAAAAAACCTTGTGTAAGTAATTTTACTTTTATCAGGCAGAAGTGCGTATACAACAGGAACTAGTGATGTTGTATTTACATCAGAATTCAGATCTATGTGTAAAGTATAAAGTTGGTAAAAAGGTTTTGGAACACTCTTGAATGTTCCATCACCGTACCAATAATGGGTACTTGATCCTTTTATAATTTTTCGAGATAATTTTGAAGTGAAAACCAGCATTTTATCTTCTTCTCCATCTTGTGCTGATAAAAAATTATGAGCAAGGCTTTCAGGTACAGATACATCTTTGAGTGTATGAAAAGTCAGTTTATCGACATTTAGAAAATTTTTCCTTGCTTTATATAAAGTGTCCTTTTTTTCATGAAATGTTGGTAATGATTTGCTCGACGTATTCATTGTTTCAAATGCTTTTTCAAATAGCCCCTTTATAGGCGTCAAAGTCTTGCACACTTGTTTTTTCAATTTGTTCATGTTAAGTAGTATATCGTTTTTTTCCTGATGAGGTAAACATTTATGCTGAGATTTCCTCAATATTTTCTTCAAATGTATGTCCACAGTAACCGACCCACTACACTCGTTTTTATTGACACATCGCCAAAACGAACTTCCGTCTTTATTTATTCGGTTAGATTTATTAAACCTATGCCCATCGTACAATAAAGTATAATTACCTTTTTGATTTTCAGTAATTAAAATGTCTTCTTCCATCTTTCTCATGAAATAACCTACTTCTTCTATAAACAGAAACTTATGAACGAAAACATAAATGACGGTGAATTTAACAAATAGATTATTATCCACTCACAACTACCCGCACTTTCATAAAAAATATTACTCGGCGTTCCGTTTTATGCTTTAGTTGCATAAATTATTGTTCTCACCACGATGAGTGAAAACTATTTTTAATATAATAATACTTTATTATAACATTTAGTACATTTTAATTAACATATTTTGTCACTGTCAAACGATGTTCTCTTCTTTTGCCTTGTCTTCATTGAAAAGGTTTTGTATTATAAGCAAAGAGGTGTGTAAACAATTATAATATATTTTAAATGTTTATACATCACCATAGTAGACAATATGTACTACTTTATTATTAAATAATCCGAGTAAATATAGATGAGGAAAATACCAAGTGATTTTTATATTCTTTATCTAACGTTAGAACAACATCTATTTACTCATCCATTGACAAGGTGGAGCTACTTTTAATAATGTTAAACTGTATGTATGCATGTTCTTTCATGTAATTTAACTCATGGCATGAATTGGTAAAAGTTGGCCATTTGGAGAATTAGACATTTTACGAATTAGTTCTTTTACGAATGAGTCTTTTCACGAATTAGGCATTTTACTACTTAGTCTTTTTGAGAATTAGCCATTTCGCGAATTAGTCCTTTTGAGAACTAGTCCATTCGCGAATTGGCCCTTTAGAGAATCGGGTGCCATTTTGCGAATTAGGCATTATACGACTAAACGGAAACATTGCCGTCTTCACAATTACCGACTTACTTAGATGTTATGAAATTCTATCTTTTGATCAACCATGAGTTAAAGCCAGAAAAATCATCTAAAGACCCGACTGTTCAAGAAATCTCGGAAAGAGTTGCGACTCATGTTTTGGAAATATGGCATAAATCCTCGCTTCCAACAGTCAGTTTAAAAAGAGTATTGCAAATTATTAGAGCTTACCACGAAAAATATAGAAAGTTAATGAAACCATTTAGAGGACGTCAAGATAGTAAAAACTATAAAGAGAAAATTAACAAATTCAAAGAAGATTCCCAAAAATTATTCGACATAAGTAGCTGCAAATGTGTGATAGTTGTCGATTGTACTTGTGAAAAAAGCAGTCGTGTACCGAAAGAGGAAATTAATTTCTTAATAGATCAGAGGACTACAAGAAAAATGATTATCGGAGGCATTGATGTACAGTAAGATTCACGAAAGATGACCACGGCGCAGAAGGCATATTTTAGGTCCCTTTGGAGGTGCGAGGTGAGGCGCGGGCGGAATGCGTCAAGACCGGAGCGACGCCATTGGTGCGCGTCTCGTGATAGGCTGCTCAGTCGCTATTCGTCTATCGCGGCGTCGACGCGCTCACACTGCTCTCGAGTACAGTCGAAAAGAAGTGTTTCTTTGTTTTAAATTGTTTTTATTTGTTAAGTTTTCGTTGTTTGTTAAGTTTTTTGTTGAGATTTGTTATTGTGTTGAACTTATTTGCTATTTTAAGCCATCACAATGCCGCGAGGAAAAGGCAATACTTTGAATAGACAGTCGAGAAGTTTGGTGTACAACGTGTTTCAATATTTTTCACAAGATTTTAAAATACTCGAAGCTTACAAAAAAACGGCCGCGGCAACAAAGACGTCTGTATCGACAGTACAAAGAATTATAAAAGAAAGTAAATCTTCACCGTTTTTAGTGGTTTTTAGAACCCCTGGTAAAAAGAGACCGCGCCGTAACCCTGCCTCCGACGTTGACGACTTTGACAAAGGGGTAATTAAGAGATGTATCCATAACTTTCATTTAACTGAAAAAGAATTGCCAACTTTAGAGAAGTTACGAGCAAAATTACATCAAGATATTAACTTTAAAGGATCCAAAACAAGTTTGGGTCGATTAATAAAAATAATTGGATTTAAGTGGAAAAAAACAGAAAATAACCGAAATATTTTAATAGAAACATCAGCTATTCGGTTGTTACGAATCAATTACCTAAAAAAACTCCAAGAATATCGAAGACAAAATAGACCAATCATTTATACTGACGAATCGTACGTCCATGCTACACATGAAAAACCCATGGGCTGGGCTGACGGTTCTACATCAGGTCTGAAAAAGCCTATCTCAAAAGGCCAACGAGTCGTAATCGTTCATGCCGGGTCAGAGGCTGGATTTGTGCCCAATGCATTATTAACTCTCAAGTCGGGCACAAAATCAGGAGATTATCATGACGACATGAATTTTGAAAATTATCAGAAATGGATTCGAACTCAATTGGTACCCAATCTCCCACCGAACTCCGTTGTTGTGGTAGACAACGCCCCATACCACAATAAAGAATATGATATGGCTCCCACATCTAATTCCCGAAAATCCGACATGCAAGAGTGGCTTACCAAAAATGGAATCAGCTTTGATTCCAATATGTTGAAACCTCAATTGTACGATATAATAAAAAATAACAAACCTCGTTTAAAGAAATACTCCGTTGACAAAATTTTGATGGAAAATGGTCACGATGTTCTCCGTCTCCCACCGTACCATCCGGATTTAAATCCGATAGAAATGGCTTGGGCCTCTATAAAGGGTTATGTGAGTAGTAAAAACGTAAAGTGGAATATTGGCTGCGTTATAGATTTAATTAAAGAAAAAGTGAATCTGATGGGACCAGAGGAATGGAAAAAAACTATGTGACAAAGTAAAATCTATAGAAGAAAGCTATATAAAAAGTGACCACATCGTGGATGTGCTTACGGAGGAATTAATTATACGTGTGGGAGAATCTGACGAGAGCGAAGATTCGTCAGAGGTGGATTTTCCTGAATCATCGGAAGATGAAGACTTTAATATGGAACCCGGCCCCAGTTCCTCAAGTTCCACGATTCCCTCAAGTTCCATGATAGAGGGAATCATGGAACTTGAGAATAGCGATAGCGACTAAATGTGTTTCACATATTTATAATATTTTTGGTTCAATTTATTTTAATAAACATTTAAAATTACTTACGTTTGATTTATTTGCATAACCAGCGTTTACAACATTACACAAATTATTTAACCAACATTAAAATATTATTTTGTCTTAAGTCTTTTCTTCATGAGTGTACGTGCGCAGACGGTCGCCATTTGTGGTCATCTTTCGTGAATCGTATTGTAATTACAACAAAAAAAAAACAGAAAAAACAAGAACGAAAAGAAATGGAGTTATCTCGGTTGAAACAGCTACAACAAAATTATGAAAAACCTTCCTGTTCTCGTTCTCAAGTTGATGAAACAATGATTTTGATTAGCAATAGCAGCTTTTCTGATAATTTACCTTTAACGGCACTTTCCCCTAATCAAGAACCAACACAAGATGTTGTTGAGCCACCTCCTAAACAGATGCGCATAAATCACCCATCTTTAGCTCTTGCCTGCGATCGTACTGGAGTTTCTGACAGGTCTGCCGCTATTATAGCTTCTGCTGTCCTGAAAGACGTTGGCATTATAACAGCAAGTGACCAAAGTAGTGTGATAGATCGTTAGAAGGTTCGACGGGAAAGAGCAAAGAAACGGGCTGTTTTACAAGACTTGAGCCGCAATCAACCTATACCTGGTCTTTACTTTGATGGTAGAAAAGACAAAACTTTGGTAACAGTCAAAAAAGGAGATAAATGGTATAGAAAACAACAAATAGAAGATCATTACGTAATTGTGTCGGAACCAGGGAGCGCTTTCTTTGGTCATATCACGGTGCAGACAGGATCGGCTAGGACAATCAAAAATAGTATTCTAAAATATTTAAATGATAAATCGGTTGACTTGAGTGTTTTGTCAGTAGTGGGCTGTGATGGGACAGTAGTAAATACTGGATCTAAAGGCGGCGTCATTAGCCAATTAGAGGTAGAGGTAAAAAAACCGTTACAATAATAATAATAATAATAAAACTTTATTTTCTCACCACAATATACATGTTATTTTACATCGGTCAGATTTGACAATGACATATAATTCAGTTGAGTATATATTGTGGGAGACTGGTGCCTAAGTTAGGCTCGTGGCCTGTGTTTCAGGACACCAGGATCCCACCCCTTTTACATTTTCATTTTACACATTATGTACTATGCGCGCTGACAGAATGTAGTAAGGTATGACATTTTATAGTTTTTATTTTAATTAATATCTAGATTAAGTATGCGAGACAAATGTTAGTAGATGTGTACAGTATGTGTGATTGATTGGTGTGTCAAGTGTGGGTGTGTAAGTGTGTGGGTGTGTAAGTGTGTGGGTGTGTTAAGAGTGTGTGATTCTGTGTTTAGGTCTTTGTAAAGATATTTTCAGTATCATTATAATTTAATTTTAGTAGCCAGTCAGTTAGCCTCTTTTTGCATTTATGCTTTGTGAGACTATAGATATGTAACACATTATTAGTTTTATTATATAAGTAGCCACCTAGGTAGCAAAAGAAACGCTTTGCAAAAATAGTTTTGTGACGTAGATGATGGCGCTCCACTGGGTCATATCGTCTTTTCCCCCTGGACAGCGTTGGATTGTAATCCAAGAGTGTATGTTGTTTCAAGAGAATGTGCAATATAAATAGTTGGCGCACTGTCAGGACTTCATTTTCTTTGTATAGCTGCTCAGTGGGGTAGCGATACGGGCGAAAAGACGACACTTTCAGTATAGCTCTTTGAGTTCTTTCGATTTCTATTAGGGTAGTTTTTGGAGCTCCACCCCAAGAGGTGATGCAATAGCATATTATAGACTGAGCGAGGGTGTAGTACACTAATTTCATAATCTTCTTATCGACTACATGTCTCAGCGTTTTGAACACATATATTAGTTTCCGTAGTCTGCTACTAAGGGTGGAAATGTGGTCTTGAAACCTTAGGTTTTTGTCGATTGTTATTCCCAGGTATTTTACATTCTCCGCCTTGGTGAGCGGTTTGCAGTTACAACTACCAGTGTGTGGGCTTGTGCAAGAGTGAGCTACAATAGTATTATGTAATGTATGGGAGGATCCATTGTTTTTTATGGAGAATGCCATGTAATTGGTTTTGGTTGTATTAAGGGTCAATAGATTGTCGCGTAACCAGTTGGATACTGTATTAAAGCCTAGTTGTGCACACTCATAGACATCTTCCCACGAGTTCGCGCTGAACAAGAGAGCAGTGTCATCAGCAAAGCTAATGATTTTGCCATTAGCCATTGTGAGAGCACCCAGATCGTTGATATAAATGAGGAATAGTGAGGGTCCGAGCACACTACCCTGGGGCGTGCCGTAGTTAATTGTTTGTTCCTCACTGATGAATTCATCTATCTTTACTCTCTGGGTACGCTCACTCAGGTAGTCTTTAAAGAGGTCCAGTGGGAGTCCTCTGATTCCCAAACTTTCCATCTTACGTACGAGAATTGGGACAGAAACCGTGTCGAAGGCCTTAGCAAGATCCAGAAATATGGCCATAACTTTATCCCCACTATCCATGTTTGTGACCACATAGTCTGTCAACTCATGGACCGCGTTAGAGGTGGATTTGCCTGAGCGAAACCCAAACTGCGTTGGTGCGATTAGATTGTTTTTTTCCAAATAGCTCACCAGTCTGCTGTTCATTACCCGTTCCAGTATTTTGGAAAAAGCAGTTAGCACAGATATAGGTCTGTAATTATCAACACGGCTCCCGTCCCCACTCTTGTAGATCGGATGAATTATGGCTTTTTTGAACACGTGAGGAAATTTACCTGTGGAAAGAGCAAGGTATGTACGTTAACGGAGGCACAATCACGGCCGCGTGCTTTTTCAAGAGGTCACCGGATATCCCATCCCATCCCGCAGCAATGTTATTGCGGAGTGACATTAATATTCCGGCTACCTCTTCCTCATCAGTTGGGAGCATTATCATGGATTGCGTTCCGTTAGTTTGGTTTCCCTTTGTAGCACTTGTTTGTGTACCCTTTATGTTTTTTGCTAGTTTTTCACCTATTTTGGCAAAAAAGTCATTGATATGGTTTACAGAGTGTTGTGGTGTACTTGATGAGGCTAATAATTGTGATGTGTTGGCTTTCCTTGTCGACCTGCTTGAGATATTATTTATAGCCGACCATAACTGTTTAGTGTTTTTTCCAGCTTTTTTAATCTCATTTTGTTCAAATTCTATTTTTAATTTCCTTAATAATTTATTACAATAATTTCTGTACCTAGTAAAAGTAATTTTTAAGATATCATTGTTAAGCGCCTGTTTAAATTTTCTATGCAATGTGTCTCGATGCCGCATACATCGAAGTAAACCGGGAGTAATCCATGGCTTTAATATTTTTTTACGGTTCGGTGTCTTACCAGATTTGGAGTTAGAATCTATCACGAGTTTTATTAATCTAGTTATTGTTTCCCCAGCCACATGAGGATCTTGGGTTTTGTATACTTCACTAAAATCTAGTTGTTTTAGGTCTGCATCTATTTTAACATAATCAAAACGAATACAGTTTTTTGTAATTATTTTAGGCATTCGTTTGGACAAGAACAACATTACTGTCTCATGATCAGTCAAAGCAGAGTGTGCGACTGAAGTACAAGCAGGTAGTCGGGTTTTCAGTATAACATGGTCAAGACAAGCCTGCTGTCGCGTAGGTATTGTATGAGCAGGTAAAAGGCCATGGGTAGCCAGTAAGTTTAGGTAGGAATGTTTAGCGGAATCCTTGCAGTGTTCATGTATATTTATATTTATGTCTCCCGTAATAATTATAGTGTTGTATTTGGATAGCTTACTTAGGGTATTATTTAAGGAGTTTAGAAAACTATCTAAGTCTTTGTAACCTGGCGGGCGGTATATCGCTAAGAGAATAGTATTTCTATCGATTTTTACTTGGAGACAGTTAGCATCTAAGAATGATTGCTCCTCTGCAACTATTTGCAGTTTTTTATGCACATACAGGACTACACCTTCATTTTGAGTATGATTATTGCTGGTAAGATAATAGTTATAGTTCGTCAGCTCGGGAATATTATGGGTGTTAGGGAGCCAACACTCGGTTAGTGCGATTATGTCCCAATCAAGTTTTGTCCGAGCAAGTGTAGTCATAAAACCCGCTATGTTTTTGTTTATACTTCTAATGTTCTGTGTAATGACTTTAAGTGTTTGATTAGGTATAAAATTAGGTGGGGTACAGTTTTCCAAGTCGCAAGTCGAAGCATCCGACACCGAGACAGCATCTAGGTTGTGTAGGTTGTTTTGTGTGTTATCGAATGTTAGTGCAAATAATTTCCATTTTGACATTTATGTTTTGAGCGCTGCTTAATGGCGTAACAATAAAGTTTAATAACCGCCTACATCCAACCCATATCCACGGCAACCCGCAAGGAAATGGGAAATAAAATGGGCAACGCGAATGTGTAAACAGGTCGCTTCCCTTGCCGTTTCTCTCACTTCCCTTAACGTCGCCACAGCAAAAATTTAGGGAAATATTTTCGGCAATGCGAATGGCCATGGCAATGGCAGGACGCAAACGAGGTATAATATACTTGTACAGAGCAGGTGCGATAGAACATATACTAGGCATATTTATACGGTATGTCGGCTGATTAAGTTTGTGAGCGTTATGGACGTGAAGTGCAAGTAACGTGATTGTATATATGATGTGTATATTGTATTTTGCAGGATGTATAGCTAATGTTACTAACAAGCTTGTTTGTTTTGAACAGTGTATGAATAATTGATTAATTTTAGTGTTAGTGTTAATTTTTAATAATGGAATAGTATAAGTTAGGACTAGGGTTAACAAAACTGTGATGACAAAGATGGCATGCAGTTGAAGGTACCGTGCTGGTCATTTTTTCTTACGGAGTTTCGCGAGGTCTTCTTCGGTTTTGATGAGGCGGCTTGACATTCCGTCTTTTTCACGAATATACACCTTGCCGTTTGCAACCCAACATTGATGGTAACCAAATTCCTTCGTCAGTTCTCGGGCGAGATAATGCAGTCGTCTGGTCATAGCCGTGAGCACTTCATTTACATATAAGGGTAGCTTAGGTCCGTTTTCTACTAGATGGGATGTGTTCAGACGATTTTCCTTGTTGTGCTTATTAAAGTCCTTGGTCGACTTTAGAAACTGTTCTTTAGTGGTAGCCGACGTGAATTCTACCAAGACTGGACCCACAGCATCAGACTTGTTCTTGTAACGGAAGATGTTTTTTATATCTGTTGCACTCACGGATTGACTGATGATCTGACCCAGTTTTTGTACTGCACCCGTAAGGGAGTCGCGGGTTTCAAGGGATGACGACGGTAGATTTTTAATTTCAAGCGAAGCCGCTTTTTGTTGCTTTTCTAAGAAGTCTACCCTGATTTCAAGCGCTTTTATAACCTTTTGGTTACTGCTACATTCCGCCCGCAAACCGTCAATTTCCACAAGTGCATCATCATATTTTTCTGATAAGAAATCTATTGTCTCTTTGATTATTTCATTCTGAGTTCTTATTTCAGAGTTTTGCACGCTGATCGCAGTATTTTGAGACCGTATATCCTCAAGAGCCAATTGTAACGAATTCATTTTCCCAGAAAACATTTCCTTCATATCTTCCATCATTTTCTCCATTTTTATCATGTCATCTACACTGCGTTTCCTTTTCCTTTGCGTTATATTTATACTGGTATCGCTGCTAGTATTAGTAGTCGATGTCAGGTTTGGTTCAGATGCTGAGTGGGGTGAGGCTTGAGGAGGCGTGCGACTAATACCGGAGAGCATATTGGGAATCTTGAAGCGCAGAAATGACCGCTGTGTT
This sequence comes from Griposia aprilina, assembly GCA_916610205.1. Lineage (NCBI taxonomy): Eukaryota > Metazoa > Arthropoda > Insecta > Lepidoptera > Noctuidae > Griposia > Griposia aprilina. The sequence continues at coordinate 2,810,155 of OU744285.1, read as the reverse complement.
CGTATGTACAAATACGGCTCGGTTCCACAACGCTACGAATATTTTCGAGTATTACTTGAGTGCGCCCGCTAGTTGTATCCGTGACCTTGCCAAGCGTCGTCGCACCGCGGCACCGCTCGCTCGTACCCACGCGCTACGATGACTCACGAAAAGAAGTGAATAAGGAATATGGTTAGAGAAAATATACTTCTTATCTGAGCCGAAATATTGTGCAATTTACGTATTGCGGACTGCGAACTGCTTCGTAAAATAATATGATATAGAAAATAATAATAAAATAATATAATATAATGGTTCATCTGTGCACTACATTCGAATGAATTGCCACTACGACACCTATTGATACATTTGGACGGTCAAACTACGGGACCTAGATGTTTTTCAGGGCCAATTGGCTCTGAACTGCAAGAATGTCAAAAAAAGCCAGTTGTGAAATTTGCCGTTATATCTACACCACTTCCTATTATTACTAAAGATTTAAGCTCCGATCAAACATATCTATTTGAGATAATGACTGCCATTAGCACTGGTATTTTCCCTTCTGACCTATCAAATAGAGAACCCGGTCTACTTAACCATTCCAGGTGGCTAACGACTGCGAACAGGATCTTACGATTTTATGTCACAAAGACTGAACCGGAAGAGAATCTACTTATATTAGCCAATTTCGTGATGAAAGTTTATGGGCGAATGTGGTTTCAAATCAAATGCAATCCTTCGTGTTTAAATGGAGCACAGCACTTGTGGTCGATGATTAATTTTAGTCGCTATCTAAACGATAGTTTGAAAAAAGTGATTGATCCAGTCATACAAAGAAATGGATATTTTGGTCATCCAGAAAATCTCCTTTTATCTATCCTTGCAGATGACAACAAAGTGATACGGGAACTGGCATACCGACGTATTCTGAAAGCAAGGTCAGAGAAAGTCATAGGAATCCGAAAATTTAAACTTCCATCATTTAATTTCGATGCTCCCGATTATACTGACATTATTGCTTGGCACGATAGCCAGATTACTGTTACTGAGCCGCCTTTAACTAAAAGTTTATCTGCTGAAGCCTTAAACGAAATTGTAGAAAATGGTCTTGGAACCAAAGAGAATATAGCACTCTTTCCTTGTCATACTCAAGCCGTGGAGCGTTGCATCAAGCTCGTAACTGAAGCTTCAGGTGCTGTATGTGGAAAAGAAAAACGTGATGGTTTTATCAGGGCCAGACTGTCATCACGTCAGATGATGCCTTGTTATAATACTAAACGTGAATTTTCTACTTGATTGGTTATTTTGTAACTTTTTCTTCATAAATATTTCATTAATATTTTTCGCATTTTTATTGCAAAATTCCTGTTTTATTTTGGTTTTAAGAGTTTTTGGGGCACCATAAACTCGACGTTTTTTTTTTATTATTATTACAGAAAAATATAGTTTTCAAACAACATAAATAATACTATTCCTATAGGTTATTAATGTTTATATACATCTAAATGAGGCTGTCAAAAATGAACGAAATTATACAATTTTTCAAAATTATTTCATGCTGGGGCACCTCAAACCATTATAATACATAAATGATATTGAACATACTTTATTTACTCATCCATAGGCAGCTTTTTACCAGTATGCTATTACAAAAAAAAACAAAAAAAACTAATCTCCATATGTGGTTTGAAATTGTCATCCCCATAGAGAGGCATAAGGCTGTAGAAGGGAAACGTAATACTTAAAATGGGTGGGTACCTGTCACATTATAAACAATTTAAGTATGTCGACTTTTTTCTGCAAGTACCTACTATTATTATTGTCTAGCGCTTACCTTTTTCTTCCTAATCTTCTTCGTCTGTCTACGCTTGATTTTACTTCCACTTCCACTTCCACATTCGCCAACAATGTTTGGCTCACTTATTTATGTACGTATATTCTATCGTAATATGTCAATCTAAATGCAACCCATACGACGACATGTTAACATAACTAAAAGACAAGTTTGAAATAAATTAGGTAGTAAAACTGTCCGTAAGTAGCCCGACGCGTTCGGCTGCTTGCAGCGCATTGTGCGATAAGTGCACGGATTTATTAATTACACAATGTGTTGGAGCGTGGAAGTCTGGCATCGTTCAAAACAGGTTTTGTTGTAAAAGTAAATAGATCTATAGATATTATACCATGCGTCTGTCTCATTTTTAACCGACTTCACAAAAAGGAGGAGGTTCTCAATTCGTCTGTATGTTTTTTTTTTTTTTTTTTTTTTTTTTTTTTTTTTATGTGTGTTAGCTCATAACTTTTTTCTGGGTGAACCGATTTGGATGATTCTTTTTTTATTTGATAGGTGGTGCTTCACATGTGGTCCCATTTAAATTTAATCAAGGTCTGACCAGTAGTTTTTGAGTTATCCTTAATACTGCAGATTTTTTCCACTTAGTTTATATGGATGATGTGTTAATAATTTCCTGTCACTGTTATTTACACACGAAGTAGTGGTATACGAATTTGTGTGGGGTAGGTACCGCAACTAAAAAGTGAAAAATAAAAACTTTTTTACAAAAAAACAACCGACTTCCAAAAAAAACACTAAAAGACGTGAAAAATAACTTTAATTTCGGAAGTCGGTGGCCAAACACGAAAATACAAAACCAAAGGCACCGACTTCCGAAATTAAAGTTATTTTTCACGTCTTTTAGTGTTTTTTTTGGAAGTCGGTTGTTTTTTTGTAAAAAAGTTTTATTTGTCAGTTTGTTTATGTTTTGTTATGCAGTTTTATTTAATACTATACTAATTAATTAAATATCCGTTATTATTATTCTCTTACAATCATTTATTTTATTTACATAAGTATACATATATACACACATTGCAGTACAAAACTGATTTACATCCGTCACCTCACCACACTTCAGGTTCAGTTGAAAACCAGCGTCAGGCACTAGTTGTCTGACATTTTTGCTGAACTGGACCTATTTAGTGCAGCCGCGAGGCACACTTTCCTACTAATTTCTCACTATACACTTTACACTTTTTATTTGTTTGTTTTATTATATGTTGTGTTGTGTGCCTTGTTGTTTGTGCTAAATAAATTCATTTTCTTTCTTTCTTTCTTTCATATATTTTCACTCCACCCTAACGACTATGTCGCTGTGTGCGTGCGTGCGTGCCGCGAGTCGACCACCGGCAGGCGCCGCCCACCTAACAGCGGCGCGCGCGGCTAGCAATAGCCTAGTTCGAGTTTGACACAAACTCTTGATAATTACCTAGATCATATTTTCAAAGCTTAATTAGAATGGTAGCTTTATTGGGCATCACAGCTGTAAGGCCACGCGGCTGTGAAACGATAAAAACTCTATGGTCGGGCGTTTTAGGCACAGTTTAGCACGCAGCGGTCGCTGACATGAAGAATGCTATTATCGCGGTAGGTATAAGAGATTTTGTAAGATGTAATGTATAGCTGTTACAACTTAAATCATCTGTGACGTAGCTATCAGCTGATTTAATAAAATGTTAGTTTTGCTTTCTTTCTTTTAATTTCATTCCTGTTAATCGGGCAGTAAATAATCCTAAAATTGTAAATTTATCTTAGTAATAAAAACGTGTAGGTACGAAATACGCATGGCGCGGGCGCCGCGCGTATTTTAGATACCTATGTAGGTAATAATAGAAACCTGTAAGAGTAGGTAGGTACGTAGTTATCAGCTGATTAATAGTATGTTAGTTTTGTATTACGTACAGAATTTATTTTATTTTTGATAAAAAGACTACAGTAAATAATGAAATAGTAATAAAAACGTGTAGGTACTGGCGTTGCAAAACTTCGGAAGTATTCGGAATAATTCGGAAACATTCAAAAGAATACTTCGATTGGAAGGAATACTACACTACCGCAGCAAGAATGCAGAGTAAAATAAATATTGTAAGGATGAAGTAGATGACCTACGTTTTATTACTTATTAAGAGTTAAATTATTCCCAGTAGTTACGAATGTATGCGTAGGTAGCTTGAGGAGACTCGCCGTGTATTAGATATTTCGTCGGTGCGTTACGTGAATTAACGCCATCTAGCGAGCAAGAGTAAAACTGTAAATGGAGAACTTCCCTCGTAAGGCTTCGTTCACACGGCATTGTCCTGCACGTTTTTTTGCAGTATACGTCTTAACGTATAAATAGTGACCATACAACGTACATAGATCCATTCACACGTCGATTGAACAGCAAAAAAACGTGTACTGCTTATACGTTTAAACGCATACTCAACGGACTTGTCAAGCAAATCGAATAAACTTTGACGTATTCGGTTCGCAGTGGCATATGGTATAGCTTTGTCTCTTTCACACGACACGATGTTATACGTTTTTTATCGAATAGCAACCGAAGAAGCGTTTAGTACCTGAGCGTCTTTTGGCGGGGTGGCACGTATTTTATGGTTGGATTTGGTTTGATATTCAAAATGGTTGAGGAACCTTCTATAGATAACGAACTATTAATTTCTTTAGTGGAACAAAATCCCGTTTTATGGGATATAACTTTGGAACTTTATAAAAATCGCGTCGCAACTCAAGCGGCTTGGAAGGGAATCATGGTAATAATTGATCCTAATTTTGAAACAAAGGAAGAAAAAACAAGACAAGCCATAGGGCCAGGCCACAACAGTGCGTTGCGGCGTCGCATCGCAAAAATCAACGACGCCGCACAACGCATCGTGGAAATTTCCGATGCGCTGCCGCAACGTACAAATCTGCGATGCGACAACGCTTTGCCGTTTAGTCGGTGTCCATACTTTGAACGACCTGCACGTGTTTTTTAAGCGATATGGCGCAGTACGATGTCGACCACCTGATATCTTTAATTTACGAACGTCCCGTCCTTTGGGACAAAACTATATCACAATTCAAAGACAAATTTTTAAAAACAGAAGCATGGAGGGAAGTGTGTACAAGTTTATATTCAAATTTTGAGGAGTTAAATAGTGTTGAAAAAACAAAACTCGGTAAGTACTTATAACATTTATATTTTTGTTAACTGCCAACTAAGACCTCCAATGTTACTATTAAAATAATTACAAAATTCGTTTCTGATTATGTTAGCTCCTGTTCTACTTTCATGTGTTGTTTCGTGTAAAATTTGCAAAGAATCGTCAATAATCATTTCTTCAAACGTTTGTGCGCCATCTCGATTCAATACAAAGTTGTGTAATACACAGCATGCTTTTATAATGTCTATTGTGAAATCGTAAGAAACATTAATGGGTCGATGAAATATGCGCCATTTATTTGCGAGTATGCCAAAAGCGCTCTCAACATATCGTCTGGCTCGGCTCAAACGATAATTAAAAACTCGTTTTTCTATCGATAAAAACTTCCCAGAATATGGGCGCATTATATTATTTGTCAGTGGTAATCCTTCATCCGCCACGAAGACAAAAGGAATTTCTTTTTGAAAGCCAGGTAACGGTTTTGGCGGAGGTATAGATAATTGACCTTTTTTTAATAAGTCGTATAGATTTGAGTTCTGAAAAACAGTGGAGTCACATTCCTTACCATATGCACCTATATCGACATATATAAATTTGTAATTCGTATCAACAAGTGCTAATAGAACAATGGAATTATAATTTTTATAATTGAAAAATAGGGATCCACTGTGATCCGGGCTCAATATACGAATGTGTTTTCCATCTAGCGCTCCTATACAATTAGGAAAGTTGGTCTTTTTTTCATACTCTTGAGCAATTTGTTCCATCAGCTCTGTTGTAATTTTTGGTAATTCCAACCTTTTAAGAATGTTCCATACAATACGACAAACAAATTTTATTATTCCTGTTATTGTAGATTTTCCACGATAATATGTGAAATGCATATCTTTAAAAGTATTTCCCGTCGCCAGGTACCTGAAAGAAAACAAAATAAATCATTATTCGTCATATTTTTTTAGGTAACGATGTCATAAAGAAATGGAGAGGAATCAAGGATAATTTTACAAAATACGAAAAAAAATTAAACGAGCAATGTAAATCCGGAGCTGGGGCCAAAAAAATTAAACAATATCATCTATACGACCAGCTCCTATTTCTGAAAAAGAATTCTCAAAATAAAACAACATCAAGTCTTGACGATGAAGAAATAAGACCAAGCACCTCAACCCAACAAAGCCAGCAACCTGTCATGCCACGTTACCAGCCTGCATCGCGTAAAAGAAAAATTGACGAAGACGAATTTGAGAAGAATATTATAGCTGCTTTAAAAACACCTGAAAGTAGACATTTATCTTTTTTTAAAGGAATTTTGCCATCATTGGAAAAATTGAATGATAATCAAACAATAATTTTCCAAAGTCGTGTCCTACAGATATTAAGTGATTTACACCAACCATCATACTATCCCAGCCACTATCAAACTTCACAAACAACTGTTCAGACTGGCTATCAAACAGCTCAAATGTCTATGCAGAGTGGCTACCAATCAGCTCAAATGCCTATGCAGAGTGGCTACCAATCAGCTCAAATGCCTATGCAGAGTGGCTATCAAACATCCATTCAACGCAGTGCCTTCCAAAGCGGATGCGAAACATCACCGGCACCTATGCAATCGTCTCCACAAACGCCAAGGAATGATGATGTAAATGAGCCAGAACAAATTCATTTCGATGAGGAACTAACAAATTTGACGAATGACACACAATCGGAATACGAGTTTTGAATAACACTAAATTATGAAAATGATTAAACAGTATGATTATAGTAAAAATAGTTTATTTTTTTCTTACCTTACAGTTAATCCCAGCATCTCCAGAGGTTCGATGGGTTTTCTAAATATGTATTTCTTTTGTAAATGAGGCTTTATCAAACTAAGAAGTTCTTCAAAACTTACTACACTCATCCTAAAGTAATCGAAAAATTTAACCTCGTCCACTTTTAGCGCCTCATATTTCCTTTTCAAGTGGTTTCCATCTTTATTCATAATTGTCAGTAATGGGTGCACCCAGTACTTTCTTTTCTGTTTCTTTTTCTTAATACGCCTTAACGCAAGCAGAAGTAGAACACGCGCAGTGCGGTCCATGTCTCACTAGAAACTGAACTGACGGTTAGCGTCTTGTCGTACGATGTCGTATCCGATGAAATTTTTGCGTTGCGACATCGCATCGCATAGCTGTGCAATGTTGTTTTTGCGATGCGACGCCGCAACGCACTGTTGTGGCCTGGCCCATAGGTATGTATCTTTTATTATTAATAATAAAAATTGCGTTACAACATATTTTAACTTACTCTGCTTAGTTCTAAATATATTCGTTTTGCCATGGGACTGATCCTTCGTTTGATAAAAAATAGTGACTAAAAATGGACCTTACGCTGTTTGCTTGAACATTTCTAACTGACGTACTTTGAATATTTTCAAATAATGGAGGATTTGCCACATCTTCAAAATTGTGTCCATCATTTTCACGAACGTAATTGTGTAATACAATGCATGCTTTTATGATTTCTGTCAATAAACTTGGTGAAACATCAATAGCCTTATGTAGAATTCTCCATTTTCCCGCTAAGATACCAAAAGCACACTCCACGTATCTCCTTGCTCTGCTCAGGCGGTAATTAAAGATTTTTTTACGAAAATCTAAATGTGTTCCTCCAAAAGGGCGTAGTAAATTATTATGTAGAGCAAATCCCTCATCACCAATAAATACGTAAGGTGTACTTTCTCCACCTTCTAATAATGGCATTGGTTTGGGTATATTCAGCGAACCATCATTAACTTTTTTCCATAAGACGGAATTTTTCAAAATGGATGAGTCACAATCTTTTCCGTATGATCCTATGTCTACATATATAAATCTGTATTCCGAATCAACCACCGCAAGTAGCACAATTGAAAAATAATCTTTATAATTGAAGTACATGGATCCACTATGAGGAGGCTTTAAGATTTTTATGTGTTTCCCGTCAATTGCACCTAAACAATGAGGGAAATTAGTCTTTCTTTCAAAACCTTCCACTATTTTCATCCATTCACTTTCTGTAGAAGGCGTTTGAAGATATTCTCCCTGAAGGACATGCCACAGAGTCCAGCAAACATCCCAGATGATACCACTTATAGTCGATACTCCAACTTTGTATGAATAGTGTAAATCTTTCATGGAACACCCCGATGCTAAATATCTGAAAAAAGAAATGTATATGTACCGTATTACTTATCATGTTTGTCTTTTACAGCTAAAATGATTATTCAACGGTGGACTCATATAAGAGATAATTATAATCGATCATATAAAAAGATAAAACATCAGAAAAGCTCAGGAAGTGGCGCCAAAACAGCAAAGCCTTATGTATATAGTAAACAGTTATCTTTTCTGCAGAAAGTAATACAACCTAAAGAGACAATAAATAATGTTACTACCGAAAATAACAACACGGAATCCGATAATAACACTGAATCCGAAAACCAGAAAAATTATTCTGAGGGAGGAAAAGAAACATTGGAAACAAACTCTATAGAGACACATGACACAATGGCGGCAAAGAGCCCAATACCTAATCGTGTACCTAAAAGATCTCTAAAGAATACGATTAGTTCTGTAGATGCGAAGATGATGAAATTTATGGATTCTTATTCAAATAAGGAACCTGAAACAATGAATCGGCATCTTTCATTTTTTAATGGGATATTACCATCATTAGATAAGTATGACGATGATGAAGTCCTCGAATTCCAAATGGGTGTGCTACAGTTAATGGAATGGAATAGAGAGCTCTGTTGGCTACTAGGTATGGTATTATAATTATTGATACATTATTTTGGCTGATTATTGATAATGGAATGCTCATAGTGTTTGTGTCAATAAATATTAGATGGAAACTAAATCTATTGTGATGGGTGGATGTGAAATGTAACCTAATGGAAATATTTATATTATTTTATTAATATTTTAGGTGATTCTGGATATGCACATCGCCCTTGGATGATGACACCAATCTTAGGCGCAGCTTTAGGTTCGCCAGCAGAATATTACACTGAACTTCATTGTAAAGTCAGAAACACTGTTGAGCGTTGCATTGGAGTTCTGATAGCACGTTGGCGGTGTTTGTTAGCACACAGGGTACTTCACTATGACCCAGTTACAGCAGTTAAGATAGTGAATGCATGTGTTGTTCTACACAATATCGCCAATGCAAGAAATTTTCCAATGCCTGAGCCTCACAGTGATGATATTTACAATGATATGCAGAGCCAAGTCTTTAGAGAGGTGGCAAGAAATGAGGCAACTACAGACAACACTAGGGATATTCTAGTCCAAAGGTTATGGAATGCTAGAAACAATGTATAATTAATATTCTATTGTTTAAATATTCTAACATTCTTATTTTCTTGTACATACTTATTAATATTTGTTGGGTTGGATTTTAAAACGAGTCGCCTGAATTTGAGGGTTTTGGTGGTGTAGGGGGCTTAAGGGCTATTACGCACTGTCGACTAGTCGCCGGCGACTCAGTTGTCGACGACTGTAATATTGTATAGTTTAAATAGGTGTTTACGCACTAGTCACCGGTTGCCCGGGCGACTCGGCGACTCGCCGCGCAGTGGCGACGCACAGGCAACTGCCGGTCGCCGGCGACCAATAGGAGCACGGTTTCAAATGAAAGCATTCACACTGCGAGCAACTGTCGTAACGACCGGACGGCCGCGCACAATGAGTTTTGACACGGATAAATTTATATCGGAAATACAATCCCGAAAAGCTATTTGGGATTTACAAAGTGAGGAATATGCTAATCGGGATTTGAAGAAAAAACAGTGGGAAGAAATAGTGGAGTTATTTGGAGGTGAAGAATTATCAGACGAAAAAAAAAAACTCAGGTAAGTAAGAAATGCCATTTATTTTTTATTAATTAATACTGCTCATCTGCCAAGATAATTGACCCTCAGTTGTAAAGTAATCAGCAAATACATCTCTGTATGATGCACCACGTCGCGTAGCTCTTTGGAAACCGTTTGGGACTTCTTCAAAGCCAGGAATGCTCAGGGTATCTTCAAATTTATATCCGTCTCTTTCTCGGACATAGTTGTGAAGAGCGCAACATGTTTTGATGATGCATGATACTAGATCTAAATTCACGTTGATAGGTCTGTGAAAAATCTGCCACTTGTTTGCTAATATGCCGAATGAACATTCAATATGGCGTCGTGCACGAGAAAGCCTATAATTAAATTATTTTTTTTGTTGTTAAATTTGATCCACCGAACGGTCGCATAATTTTGTCAGTTTGTCCAAATGCTTCGTCACCCACAATAACAAACGGTACTGGTATAGGGTTTGTCGATGAAATGGGCTTAGGTTCGGGTATTTGCAAATCATTGTTCATTAGCTTTTGATAAAACGTTGAATTTGTAAATATAGTTGAATCGCAATCCTTTCCATAGGAACCAACGTCTATGTATATGAACTTATAGTCAGAGTCACAAATGGCAAGCAAAATTACAGAAAAGAAGTGTTTGTAATTATAACACAATGATCCACTGTTGTATGGTTTTATAATTCTTACATGCTTACCATCTACGGCACCTATGCAATTTGGAAAATTGGCCCGTAAATGAAAATCTTTTGCGATTTTTAACCAATTTTCTTTTGTCGGTTGCGGTAAACACGTCTTTTAGTACAACCCATATAAAATGACAAACTTCTCTTATTATTTCAGCTATAGTTGAAATCCCAAGTCTGTATGAGTAATGTAAATCTACAAATTTACAACCGCTTCCAAGATATCTGGAATTAAAAAATAATTTAAATATATACATTATTTACAGGTCATTCACTTCAAAAGAAATGGAAAAATATAAGAAGCTGCTTTTCGCGAGAAGTACGAAGATTAAAAAATACTAAAAGCGGATCTGCTGCTTCCCATAAAACTCCCTATATTTATTATAATCAGCTGTTATTTTTGAAGAATACCGTTGGTAATTTGAACACAGAGAGTAACATTGCTGAACAAGAACATTTGACAAATGATCAAGAACCTTTAGGACCTTACTCGAGAGAAAATATAGTCGGAAGAAAAAAGAAAAAAACGTCAGATGATGGCACAAGCGAACTGTTAACCACATTAAACAAGTGTATTGAAACTCGCAAAAATAAGGAGGATATTTTGGAACAAGATGAGGACAGAATGTTCCTGATGTCCCTATTATCATCATTTAGGGCAATTCCGGAGCACAAAAAGTCAGCTGCGAAAATTCAATTAATCAGTGTAATCGAATCATTCCGATCCTCTACTCAAAATAATATATATCCAAACACAATGTGGCGAAATTTTAATGAGTACGAGTATGAGCGTGGTTACTTCACACCGGAGGCCGGGCGTTCAACAGCACCAAGTCAACAATCACGCCCTGAAGCACAACATTATTATACGCTACCAACTTCAACTCCTTCAGAACGTGAACGCCCAGAGTCGCGATTTTCTACTGTCACTTCAAATACCTCGCAAGATTCTGACATTTTGGATCTATTTTGAATATTTCCTTTTGTTGTGCGTTCGTTTATAATATTGATTTCATTAAGTACTTTAAAAAAATACATGTTTTATAATTATTTACCGTATATTTTTAAATTATGTCATCGAAGAGTAGACTTACAGATAGTGCCATCCACGAAGACGGGCCCCACTCTTTGTTCAAATGCATGTGTGCTATCTTCCGCATGTGTTAAACATCTGTCGATACACGCTAATTATCGATGAATGCAAACGCACACTAATAGAAATTGACTAATCAGGAAAGAGTATTATGAACAGCACGAAAGATGCTCTATTTAAATTTAATCGCGCGTCTTCGTGGATGGCATTATCTGTAACTCTAAACACACTCCCGGACACATCTATCGGCCCACCTTGAGTTTTAAGTTTTGACTGGAGACCAGCTAAAAATAAATGTTAGGAGGAGCAATAAGTTTTTGCAGGTGTGAAGCTGATTTACTGGCCATCGTTTTCGTAAAAAAACTGCATAAAAACTTATTGCACCACTTAACATTTATTTTTAGCTAGGGATTGTCAACACTTTAAACACTAGGTTTGGCCGATAGATGTGTCCGGGAATGTAATGTAAATTGTGTTAAAATCCCGTAAAAAATAAATGTTAGGAATGAATTTTATTTGAATTGTCACTTACCTTAGTGTTATAAAAAGTTTTTCTTCCGGAGAAATACATGGTCGCATATTTGTATCTATGCCAGTTATATGTGGTTTTAGAAGACACAATAAAGGTCGATTCACACATATCAGTGAACCCACAGTTCCGGCACAGTACCGCATCAGTGATAATTATTCTTTCAAACATTCTCTATGGATGTATTCACACTTGTCAGTGTCAGTGTCGTCTCAGTACCGTCAGTGTCAGTGCCGGCACCGGCCATCACGGACGTGATCGGCGACGACGATATTTTATCACGGATCACTGACGCCGCTGCATCGAAAACAAAATGGAGGACGAGATGTTGATTGAATTAGTTCGTGAGAATACTGTTTTGTATGATTTATCTCATGCAAAGTATATGGATACAAAATACAAAAACAATTTGTGGAACAAAATAGGAACACAAATGAATGTAGACGGTAAGTCAAAATTTACTTATCTACAGTACTATTGTAAAGAGGAAAGATTAGATTTTTGTCTATGTGTTTGAACCTACAAACTACTGGACCGATTTTAAAAGATAGTAGATTTTATAGTAATCCGACGCAAAAAGATTAAATTGTTGTTGCATTTACAACATGTGAGAAGTCGAGATGGGCCGCTAGTTTTAAAATAAAATAATACAGTGTAAGTAAGTTGCTTTATTTTAATAGACAAAGTACAAATCATATTTTATCTTCTTGCCACGGTACTGATCCTGCCTCAGAAATAAAATAATTTTTGAATACTTCTCTAACGTGAAATGCGCCCGCTGTGGCGTTTCCGCCTTGAGGTTGCACAGTTTCCAGTAAACTGCTTGTATGAGGTTGATTAAACTCATAATCTGATGTATGTGTTGTATTTGGATTGAAATATTTTATGAAGTTATGTAAAATACAAGTAGCGAGTACTATATGTCCGTATTTATGCAAAATGGAACCACTCGACAAATTTCATTTTTTACTTTTTTTGAAGAATACTAATGTAAAAGTGGTCTAAATTCTTATACAAAAAAGAACCACCTGATTTTCCCCTTGGAAACAAGGTATATTAAAAGCAGAACAGAACCAACAGCAATAACAAACGTTACTTGTAAAGCAAAACGGAACCACGGCACAACATGACTCTATTGATCAAACAAATAAACGATAGTACTATCATGTAATTTTATACAAAAAAGATCCACGCATACTTGGTACCATTATACATTACACATATTTCTATTATTAACGATTATTTTTTATACACAAAATAGAACCAAATTTCTGTGGTATCGTTATGCGTAAAATAAATTCTTATTATTTAGTTGCTAATATTGTTTTGCAAAAGGGAACCACAAACATTCGGTTCTATCATGTATAAATAAATATTGTTAAACAGTAGAACCACTAGCATGTGATTCCATTATGCTTATTGTTTTGAAACTTATGATCGCTCAAAGGTACAAAAATGACATGATTGATTTCATATTTCTCGTTTTAGACAACGAAATATTTACTTTATTTCATTGATGGTATGACTCAAAGTGCAATAACTCAGTTTCAAAGTAAAACGTCAAACGTCATCTGTCAAAATAGGCGACATTCAACGAAATAGTTCGAATGCGTGACGACCGGTTTTTTTCTCTGCAAAGAAAGTTCTGTTGTTTTTGTTTATTTCTTTAGAATTAAGTGTAAAAATGTTACGTAGAGGCAAGCTGTTGGTGAATAAAGCTTTGGACATAAACACCGAAGATACTAATGAAGCCATAACAGGTAAATAGTTTTATTTAATGCATTTTAGTACCTACTTAATGTATCTGAGAAGTACTAGTACCTGCGCATTATCCACATTTGATTAATTCCGTTCGTGAAGTGATTTTATAAAGATTATTCGACAAGTAGGTATAAGGGCTCTCATATATAACTGCAAAATCGCATAGCAAATTACCTACGAGCTCACACGAATGCACCGTATGAACTGCGGCGTTGTATCGTGTGCTGATGTATGATGTTATGATTGTAACGATGTGTGTGTGTGTGTGTGTATGCATGTATGTAATTAACATTTCTACGTAATGATGAGTGCTGAGGTATGAAAGGCTTGGGTATGATTCTGGTGATGTGGTGGGTTGATGTGAAGTAATGAGAGAGTGGATGTGTGTGTGCGTGCGTACGTACGTACGTGCGTGCGTGCGTGTGTGTGTTACTACTTTATGAAGAACCGTAAAGCCGCGTTCACACTAGGTGACATTTGCCCTATGTCGCCCTGTTTCATTACCCTTCTGGCAACGTTGTCGCTCGATGTCTTCGGCGACATACATCACTCGACATATCCTGCCTAGCGGTGACACGGCTTTATAAGAACCTAAATAATTTCACTGTGGCCATATATTTATAGAACCACGCGTTATTGTTGTAAAGATATAAAAGTTTTTTTTATTACAGCACAAGGTAGTGAAGAACCTAGTACGTCACAGCCTCTAGAGAAGCTTTCTTCACCTCTAAGCAATAACTTAACTTCGCCAGACCGCTTAGAAGAATATTCCTCGCCGATATTAGACCTACTTGCAAACTTGTCCCCTTCTAAAAGTCCTGACTATGTATCAGATTCATCAGATTATGGTGATGATATAATAATTGCTGGTGGCAAGAAAATGAGGCTACCTAATGGAAAGTCTAGACGCACTATCATAGAACAGTCTGCTTCTGAAGGCGAAAATACTGCAAAATCACCAGCGTTTATACCATGTTCTGATGATGATACAGTGAGTATTAATGACGAAGTACCTACGAAAGGAAGACCAAAGAAAGGCCGACAATTTAAGTATGGTGGTCTATCTAGGATGGAAAGAAAGAGAAACAGACATTCTAATAAGCCTTTTCACAACTATAAAAACATCGAAGTCCAACCGAAAGTATTTATTGATTATAAATGTAATTGTAAAACGAAGTGCTGGGAAAAAATAGATTCAAACAATCGACAGAAAATATTTGAGACTTTTTACAAACTAGAAAATTACAATACCCAGAATATGTACATCGCAGCAAGCGTCAAAGAAGCCGACGTTAAAAGAAGGATGACTAATAGCAATATGAAGAAAAAATTCTCTCGTAAATATCTATTGGATAAAATCGAAGTATGCCGGGATTTATTTGTCAAAACACTTGGTGTTTCTACAAAGAGAGTTAATACTGCTTTGACTAAAATGAGGTCACAAGATTGTTTAGATAGAAGAGGATCGAAAAGTGGAGGTAAGAACAAATGCAGCGATGAATTAGTTTCCCAAGTAAGATGTCATATAAACTCTCTTCCTAAGTATAAATCACACTATAGAAGAAGTGAGCGCGAGACCGAATATCTTATGCCAGACATGACTTTAGACAAGATGTACGATTTATATTGTGAACATGTAGGAGAAGCTGAAAAGGTTAGTAAGGCTATGTACACAAAGTTATTTTACACATATTTTAATCTTAAACGAGCGCCTCTTAAAAAAGACACGTGTAACAAGTGTGACACATTACAAGCGAAATTAACTCATTGCAAAACTGCTGAGGAAAAAACAGCCATAGATACAGAACGCGAAGAACATTGCCGAAAATGGGAACAGGCGCGGCATAAAATGAAGGCTGATTTTGTTCTGGCTACTCAATGTAAGGAAATAGAATGTCTCACGTTTGATCTACAAAAAACGCTTCCAATGCCTAAGATACCTACTGGAATTATTTACTATAAACGACAGCTTTGGCTGTATAATATGGGTATTTATACGGCAAAAACCAACTCAAGTGGGTGTTTTGTTTGGATAGAAGGAATGGCTGGGAAGGGTGCTCAGGAAGTCGGCTCTTGTCTATTAAAATACTTAGGCGAGCATATTTCTGAAGATGTCGAGGAACTAATTTTATGGAGCGATTCGTGTGGCGGACAAAATCGTAACATAAAGATAGTTTTGATGTTAAAAGCATTTTTGCATTGTCATCCCACTTTGAAAAAAATAACACAAAAGTTTTTGATTCCCGGACACAGTTACCTACCCAATGACAGAGATTTTTCCCACATTGAATCTGCAATGAAAAAATATCCGAGATTATACACTCCTGATGATTACATACAAGTTATGCAAGATTGCAAGAAAAAGAACCCTCTTAAAGTGACAGTAATGGCAAAATCAGATTTTCTGGGAACTTCTAAGGTTGAAAAAATGATTATTAATAGAAAACGTGGTATTAACAAAGAATGTATTAATTGGCTACAAACTCGGGAAATATACATAGAAAGAGACTCACCAAACTCAATTTATTTTAAAACAGACTTCTTTGGTAATGCTGTAGAAGTTAATATAGGGAGAGCACCTGTTCGTGGCAGACCAGCTTTAATCTTAATGGAACATTTAGTTCCCTTGTGGCCGTCGGGGAAGCCAGTATCACCCGCGAAACTAGCCGATATTCAATCCATATTACATCTCATACCACAAGATGCACAGAGTTTTTATAATGGTCTCGACTGTGATAATACTATAGAAGACGACATAGATGGACTAGACACGGTGGATTTCGAAATCCAATTTGATGATAACGTCGAATAAACGTGTATTTTTGATAAATTAAAGCTTTATCCCGATTATAAATCACATTGTTTCACTTATATCAACAAATCCCTAGATTGTGGTTCTTTTTTGTATATGAGAAAACCTATTAATTACTTAATGTTTAAAGGAACCACATGCACGATTTCTTAATTATTTTGAAAGTATACCAGTAATCAACAAAAAATTATATACACATACTAAATTTAGTAATTTATCAACATATTTAAATAAAAGAAATAGTAATTCTACTTCATTTAACAGTGCTGCACATGTTTTTGTAAACCCTTTGATATCTCAAAAGTGTGTGTTTGCTGTGTGGTTCCATTTTGCATAAATACGGACATATTATCTACATTTTCTGGGTTAGCTTGGATCCGTCTATTGTATATTCTAAACTTTTGTGTTAATATACCGAAAGTATTTTCAACAACTCTTCTTGCTCTTGATAAACGATAATTAAAAATGCGCTTGTCGTCATTCAAATTTTGCCCTGGATAAGGTCGCATTAAATATGTTTTGAGAGGAAATGCTTCATCTCCCACAATCACGTGTGGTGTTTCTATTGATGTTCCTGGCAACGGAGAATTTCCAGGTATACCTAAAGTTCCTTGCTGTAGTCTTTTTCCTAGGTTGGAATTTGCAAAAATGCCACCATCACTGTTTTTGCCATAAGACCCAACATCAACGGCAATAAAGTTATAGTTCGCGTCCACAAGGGCCATCAAAACAATTGAAAATGTTTTCTTGTAATTAAAATATTGAGATCCACTGTTCGAAGGAGCCTGAATTGTTATGTGCTTACCATCCAGTGCTCCGACACAGTTAGGGAAATTCCACAACAATTTAAAGTCATTGGCAATAATTTTCCATTTATCTTCAGTAGGCAAAGGTAGCATTTCACTCATCAGAGTTTCCTTTATTATCTTGCATGTTTCCATAACTATGGAATATGCTGTGTCTACGACACATTCGCTCAATTGTCTTCATTCAATTTAACTTTCATTCATAGATTCATTCCTACATTCGTTTATATTCATCTTGCAAAAATTCTCCGTTCATACGTATTAAAAAACTATTAAATATTGTAAAAGACTTTAGTAAACCTATTTTAAATCAAGAAATCATTGTTTAATTTATCATAAACAAAAGTGGCGACCGTGACAGGACCTACAATCGTCGGATCGAAGCTAAATAGCCACGCACATTGTTCCCGTACCGTATGAAGGGCACTCGAAGGACATCGTCGACACCGGACGACATTTACCAGTACCAACGGAAGGCCGTGTTGAGAATCCAAGATCGCCGTGCCTGTGGACTGGCATCCAAATTCTACCTGGGTCGAGCTACCTTACCTTCGTCAAGCCATTCTGGGAACTCTGCTGGGACTACGGAACTTCGATCGAGCAAGGTCCACCCTTAGAACGAGTCAGAGGAAACACTACCTATCTACGTGCTCCTGCCTACAAAAAGACTGCTGGGATTAGCTGCCTGCCTATTTAAAGTGAGCTCGTTCCATCTTACTAACATACCTATTGTGTTATCCTTTAGTCTGTGCATTTAGCGGATTTAGTTTCTCGAAGTCAAGTGAAGTTCCTACCTTTCTATTTGTGTCTATTGTGCCTAACCATAATTATTTTCGAAAAAGATCTAAATAGGATAGGCAAAGCACAAATTAGCCTAATTAATTTCACTTATTTGTAGACTTACCGCCATCTTAAAATAATCCACATTGAACTACTTACATTTAATAAATCTCTTACTGTTACTCAAACCAAGCAATATTTATAAAACTATTCCACTAATATCGATTCTTTATCCTTTTCGTCACTCAATTCAACCTTTATATCACTTACATATATTTCCCGAGTTAACTGTAAACTTACGAACCGTCGCCGTCGTCGTTTCATCATACGAGTAATTAGTTGTTGTTGTCAGTTTACTAAGACATACGGAATTAATCTATTCCAGTGATCGTGCGTTGTGACTTGTGACACGGCATCGCTTGCGCATCGCTGTTTCCTGACTGCCGGCGCGTCCCCACCTGCATAGCTCACAATTGTATGCAGTCTACGTGAGCCGCGGGCATCAGCTGATCAACAAAGCGAGGAGCGTATCGTATGCTATATACCTATTTCGTTATTTCTATTAACATCTGTTTGTGTTAGCTCATTACGAGTTTATTACAATGTCCGAACCTTTAAAGTTAAAGGAACTAATAAGCAAACGCGGTTCTATTAGAGGACGCGTAACGAAATTTAAGTTAAGTCTCGATAGTTTAGCTTTATTAGAATCCATTTCGGAATTAGAAACAAGTAAACTCGCATTGAAGCTATCAAAAATTGAGGCATTGTTCATTGACTTTGATGAGGTGCAGAATCTGATAGAAATTAACAACGCAGATAGTCAAAGTAGCGAGTTGGTTACTAGAGACTTAATAGAAAACGATTTCTACCATTGTGTTGCATTAGCTCAAAATTTAATTAAGAAAAATTCAATAGTGCAGGATAATGAGGATAATTCTCAAAATAAATCTTCTATGGCTACGTGTCATCATAACGATCACGGTTGTCATGCGTTAAGTTTTAAATTACCGGTGATTAAAATTCCAAACTTCGACGGTACGTATTTTAAGTGGTTGGAGTTTAAGGAAACATTTGTTTCGCTAGTTCACAATAATGATAAGATCGAAAGTATTCATAAATATCACTATTTACAATCATATCTTAACGGAGAAGCCACTCGGGTGATCGCTAATTTGGAAGTTTCTCATAGTAATTATTCTGAAGCATGGAAACTTTTATGCGAACGTTACGACAATAAACGTCAATTGATAAATAACCATCTTAAGTCTTTGTTCAACATTAATTCCGTTCAAGAAAATGACAAATTTTTAAGATATGTTATTGACCACGTCACTATAAACTTGCGCGCACTCAATTCATTGGGGCTGCCTACTGACAAATGGGATGTTTTACTTATATATATTATTGCAGGTAAATTAAATAATAGTACATATTTCAAGTGGGAAGAACATAGAAATAGTTTGAGTGACATACCTTCACTTGATGACTTCTTCAGTTTCCTTAAATGTCGCGCTGATGTATTGGAGACCGTTTATCGCCATAAACATGATAATCAGGACAATAAACAAAAACATTTCTCTAATAATCAAGACAAACATAATAGTTCCAAGTCTTTAGTGGCTGTACCAAACGAAGGCAACACTTCTACTTCTAAAACACCGGAATGTTTGTTCTGTAAGAATAGTCATCGCATGTATGAGTGTCCGTCTTTTAAGTCGAGCTCAATAGAGGATAGGTTAGCCTTTGTTGTTTCTAACCAATTATGTGAGAATTGTTTGAGATCGGGTCACACAGCTAAACGTTGTCGTCTGTCAGCTACATGTCGTCATTGCAAATTACGACATAATTCTCTTCTTCATAAATCGGAACAAACTGAAAATTCCAATTTAGTTAATTCCGTCACTATGTCCTCGATGTGCTCCTCTGAAGTACTTTTGTGTACTGCTCGAGTAAAGGTTACCAACCCAGCTACCAACGAGACTATGATAGTGCGAGCTTTGCTCGACAGCGGGAGTCAGTCAACAATTATCACACAGGCCGTAAAGAGCCATCTAAACCTGATTCCTCAGCCATCAGACACTACCATAGTAGGCATTGGTAACACAAAGCTAAATATTAACACAGAACGCTGTATTCTACGCATTCATTCTGAAACAAGTTCCTTTAATGTGACAGTTTCATGTTTAGTCTTGCCTCAAATTACTGGCAACTTACCTAAATCATATTTTGATTTACAAAAATTAAATATTCATGGATTTCAGTTAGCAGATCCCGCTTTAAATGAACCATCCCCAATAAATATTTTGATTGGTGCTGACTTATTCTGGGACATCATAAGCGCCCAGCAGCATTCGTTAGGACATGGTTATCCTAAGCTTCAGGCGTCAAAGTTAGGATGGCTCGTTACGGGATCATTGCCTTGTTTTAATAAAAACAAAGTTAACTCAGTCATGTGCAACTTTGTCTCAAATGATAACACTTCTAGTAACATACATGACGAGTTGTCTAGATTCTGGGAACTTGAAAATTTTCCTCAAAAGAAGCCCCCGAGTAGTGAAGAAAAATTGTGTGAGCAACATTACCTCACCAACACTACTCGCACTAGTAATGGTCAATTTTGTGTAGGGTTGCCACTTCTTGATAGCATTGATTGTTTAGGCAATTCCTACAATCTAGCCAAAAAAAGGTTTTTTAATTTAGAGGCTCGTTTCCGAAAACAACCAGAATTAAAACAACAATACTGTCAATTCATAAACGAATACGAAGTATTAGGTCACCTATCTGAATCTCCGGAGCCTAGACCGTTAAATGCCTACTTCTTACCCCACCACCCAGTGATACGGGAACAAAGCGAGTCGACTAAGTTACGCGTTGTGTTTGACGCCTCGGCTCGTACTTCTTCTGGTGTTTCTGTTAACGACCTACAAATGGTGGGACCGGTAGTGCAAGAACCATTGTTTAATATATTAGTTCGTTTTAGACAGCATAAGTATGTTTTAACAGGAGACATAGAGAAAATGTTTAGGTCAGTGCTTCTCAAAGAATCTGATCGCAATCTTCAACTGATACTGTGGCGTGATAGTGAAGAAAAACCTTTAAGGACGCTTCGTTTACATACGGTTACTTACGGGTTCGCTAGTGCCTCTTTTCTCACTACTCGTTCTCTTTGGCAGATAGGTGAAGAGTGTTCAGATCAGAAGATCAAAACTATAATACAAAATGATCTATATTGTGATGATCTACTTACCGGTGCAAACAGTGAAGAGGAGTTACGTCATATCCGTCTTTCAGTTTCTTCTGAGTTAGCAAAGGGAGGTTTTCATCTGCGTAAATATCGTTCAAACTTACCTGAGTTACTGGCAGACTCCGTTAGCCTGGAAAGTGGTAATCTCATGATTAGTAATGCGACTAGTACTCTGGGTATAGATTGGACGCCGTCTTCGGATGAACTTCACTTTCAGCATAATGTTTCGGCTTCTGAAAATATGACGAAGAGAACTATACTCTCCTCAACATTTAAAATATTTGATCCTCTTGGTCTTCTGTCTATTTTCACAATTAAACCTAAAATTATACTACAAAAATTATGGAGTCACAAAATTGATTGGGATGAACCTGTTCCTCCAGAAATAAGGTCTTCCTGGTTAAACTTTTCTGGCAAATCTTCATGTTTGTCTTCTTTAAGGATTCCTAGACACATTTTCATTGACAATCATTCCTCTGTACAAATACATTGTTTTTGTGATGCTTCGCAGCGTGCCTACGGCAGCTGTATATATTTGAGGTCTGTCTCTACTAGCGGCGCTATTCAAGTTAGCCTGGTCTGTGCAAAATCACGGGTTGCACCTATTAAACCCACGACAATACCACGGCTCGAACTCTGCGCTGCCCTATTAGGAGCTGAACTAACTGCTACAGTTTTAGCCGCATTACGTTGCCCTATTGAACGGCAGGTGTATTGGACAGACTCTAAAGTAGTATTAGGTTGGCTCTACTCTAATAAAACTAAAACGTTTGTTGCCCACAGAATAGCTGCTATAAATGATCTGTCAAATCCCAGAGACTGGCGTTATGTTCCCACTTCTATCAACCCGGCTGATTTAGTCTCGCGTGGTATCGATCCAGACCAGGTAGATCTCTCTATATGGTGGAATGGTCCATCGTTTCTTTTAGAATCCGAGGATTCCTGGCCCGCCTATAATGCGGACTCTATAGAATTGCCAGAGCTTAAGACCCACCATACTTTAGGGGGGGAGGAGGCATCTTCCATGCCAGATTTGTCTGTATATTTAGCAAAATATTCTAATTTCACTACACTTATTATGTACGTTTGCCCAGCACGGCCCCTCAGAATTTGCATTTATGGTGTACACCATTGCAATGTACTCGCCTCTAGCAGTATATGTACCGATTTCTTTTTCAATGTACCTCTATACTTTTGAAGAAATATGCAAAAAAAGGTGGCCGTGCCAGCCAAACGCTTTCAGCACGGCCCCCCATGTAACTTGAATAATACATACCGTATTAACAAATGTCTATAACTCAAGAAATGTACTCTATTAATACGTTATATGTGCCGCAACAGTTATTGTGAATTCATAATAACAAATAATATCGTCACCGGAAAGCCAATACTACTTAAGCGCCATTTTGGCCAAAATGAGTTATACATATCGTTGGATTGGATTTTTTTTGCTGCGTCGATTAGTCGGGATTTTGTAATAATCTGAGCATTTTTGTGGCGGTTAAGCACTGCAAAAGTATGGTATTTATCATAATTTTAATGTTTTAACAAATACTTACGTAATGCAAGTTATGATTATGTTTTAGTCGTTGTCAGTTTAGTATTTTTCTATACTGACATCAGCCAATTTAACTTTGTTCAGCAACTCAAAATATTGTAGTTTGAGTCATTGATGTCGCTTTAGTATTTTTTTTCCGGCTGTTAATACGAGTTGATATGTAGATAAGTAAATTTGCTTTACGTAAGAATTGATGAGCATGGCGTGTTAGTATATTTTGTCTTCGCAGTTTTCTGAGACTGAACGGTTTTAGTAACTTTGCTTTTCATATCTAAGTATTTGAGTGTCTATTTAGAATGTTTTACATTCAATGAAATCTAATAATTATTTTATTAAGCATGGACTATTTTACTCGACAAAATATTAATAGTTTGTTTAGCATTTAGATGTGTGAAACACGTACAAAAAATATGCAGTTAAGTCTTTCGAAATTAAATTTTGTTTTGATTACGATTCGTTGAGTACTTATAATTTATATTTCGCGCGCGAGTTGTCGGCGGTTCAGTCGATGAGTCGACCTTGCTTTTGCTTGTAGTCGGTTTCGCGCAGCGACAAGTGAGTGACGCGTTTATGTAGTTCCCGCAGCAAAGTGAATCGTTCAGATTATTTGAGTTTGGAGACAAGGTAGGTAAGTAAATATTTATTATAATTGTTTCTTTAAACTACAAAGATAATGCACATCTAGAAATCTGTTGTTTTAGTTGCCCTGCCGAATTTATATTCGAGAAAGTTTTTTAGCAATATTAATCATTACTTTACCAATTTTATTGTTAAACTTTCTTAATTATGGGATATAGTTTGCAATCATTCGTGTACTATTTTCATTGAATGCAGATAATCATTAAATAGGCATTTGTCGGAATGCCGAAGTTGGATAAGATACCTACTTACTTGTAGGTAAATAAAACAGACTAACTAAATAGAATACCGTACCTATTTAAATGTAGGTAAATCCTCTTTTTTACTCAAATTAGTCATACATTGTCTTGACGGACTTGTAGCTAAGTAATAACAGCCGCACGGGTCGATCGATCAGGTTAAGCTAAACTTGATATTTTATAAAAATAATGTTTTCGACATGATAGATGTTACTAGCTCGTGGCTAAGTAACAACAGCCGCACGGGTTGATCCATTAAGCTACGCTTGCCGGGGTTAGTCAGTAGATGGGTGACCATCTTTACATACCGAGACTCCTTCGTGCCTTGGAAAGCACGCTAAGCCGTTGGTCCCAGCTGTCATTCATGGATCTTTGACAGTCGTTACGGGTCGCCAGAAGCCTGAAAATCTAATAACCAGTCTTATCAAGGGGTACCAGGCAGTAACTCCATGTAAAATACTGGTATCTGAATACCAGTATTTTACATGCAGCGACTGTCTCCGGTTGGACTGGAAGTGGACCCCAACATAGTTGGGAAAAGGCTAGGCTGATGATGAGTCATACATTGTGTTGTTATTTCTATCATCATCTGCCTAGCCTTTTCCCAACTATGTTGGGGTCGGCTTCCAGTCTAACCGGATGCAGCTGAATACCAGTATTTTACATGGATCGACTGCCTATCTGACCTCCACAACCCATTTACTGGGTAATACGATACCCCTTGGTAAGACTGGTTGTCAGACTTTCGGGCTTCTGACGACCCGTAACGACTGTCAAAGATCAACGAATGACAGCCGGAACCAACGGCTTAACGTGCTTTCCGAGGCACGAAGGAGTCTCGGTATGTAAAGATGGTCACCCATCCACAGACCAACCCCGGCAAGCGTAGCTTAACCTTATGGATCGAACCGTGCGGCTGTTATTACTAAACCACGAGCTCCTCAAGAGTTGTTATTTCTATGAATAATATTACTTATTTATATTTTCAGAATAATTTCATACTCATTATGAACAGTCGTCGATCCTCGTTTTTTAGAAAATTTGTAGATACAAATCAAGAACCACCACCTAAACTAAATGTTGTTCGAAGACTATTTACCAAAGACGAAAGCTATGATGATTCAGATTCTGAACGTGATAATTACGTCACAAAATTAAGACATCCGCTTAGGGAAGAATATGATACTTTGGAGATACAGCAGAGAAAAGCAGGTATGTTTTAAGCTATGTATTATTTAAGTAAAAAGTTATCATAAAATATACAAATAATTAAAATTATTGTTGTTATAACAGGTGCGGTTGAAGAACTTGGCAAATCTTTTGATCCAGACATACACCTACCACAAGCAATCTCACATGCTGCAGGCGATCATCAAGAAGGGACATCTCACAGTCTAAACATCTATCCCTTACAGGCATCAATCTCACAGATGAGCGAAAATATACAGGGAGAGGCATCCTTAAACCAAGTTATTCATGAATTGCAAACAGAAGACCACGGCCAGGTAGAAAAATACCTTGACCACGACATCCATCCCACACAGGCATCAATCTCACAGACAGGCGATTGCGTTCAGGCAGAAACGTTCATATACCAAGTCTTAAATCAATTACAAACAGAAGTCAACGCTCACGAAGGGACACCCGTCGTCCAAGACATCCATCCCACACAGGCGTCAATCTCACAGACGGGTGATTGCATCCAGACAGAAACGTTCCAAGTCCTACATCTATCGCAAAAATCAATTTTGCAAATAGAAGATTATGTCCAAGATGAAAAATCTGTTGATCAAGACGCATATGGAGTGCACAGATCACCTTCTCCAAAAGATGATCTTCAATCAAACACATCTTTTGAAAGTAAATCTTCTGAACTATCTTTGAAGAAACCCTATAAAAAAAGGAAATTACATGAGCGACTTAAGGAAATGGAAGACTGCTTACAGGAAATAAGGGATGAAGACGCTTTGACAAATAACTTAATCGAGACAACTATCGTTATAGATATAGAACCAGAAGAAAACGCAGATCAATCCGGGGAGGTTGAAAATGTTTTAAAAAACCGAGACAATTTGAAAAGGAATAGAATTTATAAGCATATTGATTTTTTATCGGACAGCGAGGAATTTATTTACAGTTCAAGTTCTTGGAAGGATTCAACAGAATCAATTGATAGCATTTCGCATTCGAATGAAAATAATGACAAAAAACAAAAACAAAAAAAATTATCAAAAAATAAAAAGAAACCACTAAAAGATAATAATTTTGATGATACGCTGGAAAATTCAGAGCCAAAAAAGAAAGACCGAAAAATTAACAAGAATAAACTAAGAACCCATCTAAAAAACAGTGGTAAGCAATATACTTCTATATCGGGAAAAGTCATAGCAGAAAAAAAAATGAAGAGTAACACATGTGTACTTGGAAATTGTCATAATGAATGTTATAATATAAGTTCAGATAAGAGACAAGCTATTTTTAATCACTATTGGAGTCTTAATAATGAGCGACGAAGAGATTGGTTAGTGAGCAATTCTAAAAAGATGGCAATTAAGAGAAAGCGTGCTATAGATGACCAAAGTCGTAGGCAATGCACCTTTGAATATTTCATTAACGAAGGCGAAGGAAAAAGAAAAGTTTGTTTGAAGTTTTTATTGAACACGCTAGATATTAAGCAAAAATATTTCTATAATATTATTACAGAAGCCACTCATGGCTCATCTAAAGAAGATTCAAGAGGAAAGCATATTCCATCAAACAAAACTGCAGAAAAAAACTTAGAGGAAACAAAGAATTATATCAAAAGCTTACCATATTTACCGTCGCATTATTGTCGTAAAAATTCAAAAAGATTTTATCTTCCTCAAGAATTCCGAAGTTTGGCTAATTTGTATAAAATTTACAAGGAAACAATGATACGTGAAGATAAAGAGATAGTGGGAGAAAGAGTTTTTCAGAATATTTTTCGAGAATTTAATATAGGATTTCATATCCCGCGTAAAGATAAATGTGCTAAGTGTGTGCGTTTCGAAAAAGAAAATGGAGAAAGAGAAGAAGAAAGAAGAGAAGAAAAACTGGCTCATCTTAAAGACAAGGAAGAAACTTATGAAAGGTTTCAAGCACATCAGAAAATTCAAGATGAAAACATACTTTGCGTGTCCTTTGATTTACAAAAAGTTCTAAATACGCCGTATGGCCAAAGTATGTTATTATACTACAGTCGCAAATTGGCTGTATATAATCTTACTTTTTATGAGTCCAGAACTAGAGAAGGCTATTGTTATTCTTGGACTGAGACAGAAGGCAAACGTGGAGCTAACGAAGTGTGCACCATCTTAGAAAAATATATCAAGATGGTAGACAATCGTGGGTCAGTCAGACACCTTTTGTTTTATAGCGATGCGTGCCCCGGACAAAATAAAAATAAAATTGTTCTTGCATGCATTAATACTTGTCTGCAAAATTGCAAGAACATTGCCAGCATTCAAATGAATTATCTCTTGCCTGGTCATAGTTACATGCCAGTGGATTCGATGCATTCTGTAATAGAAAAAAGCGTAACAAACACAATCGTTTGGGCACCTTCGCAATGGGCAACTGTTTTTACTCTAGCCCGAAAGAATCCTAAGCCTTACTATGTGGAAATATTAACACATAAGGATTTTTATGGTTGGGATGTTGTCGGAGATAAGTATTTTAAAGGAAATTTGACAGGGAAAATATCTAAGGTAATTATAATGTTGACTTTTCTCGATCGTAACGTTATAGCCATCAGATTATGTATTGTAACCTAATTATATTTTGTTTTATTTGCAGGTACGTACAGCAACATTAAAAAAATCTGAGTCACAGAAAATTGCAATCAAATATACAATGGCGACAGATGGTCCAGTAGAAGAAATAGAAATAACCAATAAAAACAAAATACTACAACTTAAAAAAATTTACAAAACTCGATTGCCTATATCGAAGAAGAAATACCAAGATTTGTGGAAACTTTGTACATCAAAGATAATTCCTGAAATGTATCACTATGAATACGAAAATTTTCCTTGTGCCGTTAATGTTCAAGACACCCTACAAGATACGGATGTCGAAGACAATACCTAATTATGAAATATTTTACCAATAAAAATAATTATAGGTTTTGTAGATTTTTAATACCGTACAAGTATTATTTTCCAAAATGCATAATTATAATTATACTAGTTTTTTTTTAAATAAAGGTATTCAAAATCTACTATATTCCATTTCAAATAAGATTAAACTTTTATCTAAACCTTTTTACAGTCCGTTCAACCGATTTTGAATTCTGTTGCGTTGGTGGCAAGATAAATAGCAGCTGCAGTAAATAGTTGGTATTGTAACCACCTTTTTGCTTTGCATGCTATCCTTATGCCTACGGTATAGAAATCAGAATTGGTTGGACGGACTGTAAAAAAGGTTTGTTTAAAATTTAAATGTCTAATCTTATTTAAAATAGAGTATAGACCTAATCAATTTGATCTCTTCGAAAATTGTGCCAAAGAAAAATTTTACCCAGTACCTACATAATATTGTAATTATAATTATTATTAATAAGAAAACTGTGTTGCGTTTATTATTCGTAGTGTGTTGCGTGACTTTTGCCACAATCAGCCAAGTTTTAAGACTGAAAAGAAAACTGTCAACAATTTGTTTAATTTTTTTATTAAAAGTGATTACTAAGCAAGCTGTATTTATTATTTTTTTCCTTTTTTAACCAAAATAGTAAAAAGATGCAGTCGAATTCAAATTAGGATAATAGTATTCTCATTTATTTTATTCGCTGCTAGTAGCATTGTTAGCACTTACTTATTGTTGTCTATGCCCGATAAGAAAATAATATTTAAATTTAAATGATATATCTTTTACATAAGTCTTTTTGGCATAACAATGGTACCAACTTTTAATGCTATACATCGCTTTTCTGTAAGGTCTTGCGACATATTATACTGTTTAAGTACTTTTATCTTGAGACTACATCAACCCGTGATGCGTGTTAGTAATTTTTCCTTTCATACAGTTGAAAGGACGTGACTTGTCAGTACTTTTCGATAACCGCACTTAAAATATATTATGAAGATAAGTACTTTCTCCTTAAGAAGTGTACAGAGCATATGTACTTAAGTGACAGCTATTTCCTGAATTACAATAAATATGCAAAATATCTCGATTTCAGTACGTTGATAATAGTGTCACAATAATTTTTTGCCAATACTGTATTTCGATTACTAAATTAGAAAAAAAGTTAGCCAAGGTTTTGTAAAAAAAAAAACTTAAAATGTCTCTATTGTAAAATGGCCTGTTGGCGTTTAAGTAGTATTGGCTTTCCAATGACGATATATAGATGTGGATAAGGGGCCGTGCTGGAAAAAATCATTTTAAGAAATATCTAAAAAAGACAAAACATACTTAGCCAAAAACTATTAAAAAATAATTGAAGTTTAGCAAGTAACATATGTACCGCATTGATTTCTCATACAACTTGTTATATTGTGAAAAATAAATCTATTTTAGTTCATTCAGCACGGCCCTCTATAGTTGCCTATATCTTTTTAAATAAGCCGTGTATGTTTACAAAATTCGACTTCCTGAATAATATATAGGAGTACATTCCTTTCAACTAAATTGCAATTCTGCTGTATCAATACTTTAGAAGATAAATTCAATCTAAAATATACATACATTAAAACTGATGGGGTGACCATGATTTCATATATTTGGTAGGTAGGTACATAAATGTTCTATATTTATGTACTTATATTAATTAAATTATGTGACTACATTGAAATAAACATTCTTTTTACCCGACTGTACCAGAAGGACGGTAAGGTTTTTCGAGTGAATGAATGTAGATATGTAGCAACCTTCATTTCTTTGGCACGCTTTGTAGTCTAAACGGCTTTATTAATTTCAACTTGAGAGATGTCGTTATATTCGTCTTAATTGTGAGAATGACACAGGGTAGGTATAGGTACCCATCAAAAACATTAAAAATAAAAATAACTGATTCTTGGCGTCAAGTAATTAATCGTTTTCTTTTCCTCAAAGCCTATCTAGTGGGATAATATATTAAATAAACGAATTTCTAAGTGGACTAGCTTTAACTTACGGTTCGGCTCGCGTGGTAGAAATAAAAAATATATAAAGCGTGCTTATAACCTTCCCCTAGAAAAAACACAACTTATAATATGTTTAAATAAATGTTATTCAGAATGAGAAATGCTAAAAAAAACAAAATATTCAATGTTTCTCAAAGTTTAAAATTTGTCCGCTATTGGGTAATTTATTTAAATAATTATGTGTTTATTCATTACATCTTAAAAAATAATCATTAAGTATAATAATATATTATCAGTTAATTTTGTCGTGTGCGATCGCTATTAGTTCACTGACGCTACCGTAATTTTTAATGTGGCGCTGGTGTCGCGGTTACTTCATGTTGCGCTTGAGTGTTTATTGACAGTCACATCTCTACGCGCATAACAGACAGTAGTAAATATAAATACTGCTCAAATAATATGAATATTCATGGGTCGTGTGTTTGTGCAGTGAATTCTATTTCAAGGACGAAAATGGATTGTTAAAATAAACGGGTAAGTAAGTTTTAAGTTATAATATAATTTATTTGTATTTAAAAAATAGATTTGATGTAAGTATATCTAGGTAAGTGCATGTAGGAATTGAACTTGACCCTAAAGAAGATTGCGTAAATATTAAAGTTACACGTTGTATGCACATAAGATAATGCAAAGCACATTAAATCAGTATGCTAGATTTATTTAATGTTATTTAAAAATACCAAAATGTATGAAGCACCTGCTTACGACACAAATCTTTGCAAATTTTCTTTTTTTACAAATCTTTGCATGAGTAGTAGACATGCGCATAACAGTGCATCGAAAGTCAATGCCATATGATATGCACCGGTTCCAAAGTACATCAACTTTTGATATGCACTTTAGTACATATCAACCGGCCATGAGGGCGGTCGATAAATACGATTTATACACTATGCACTGCGGTTGATAATAGCAACCGCAGTATATAATATATACTGCGATTAATAGTACATAGGGCATACCCATGTCACTTACAGACATGTGTATACACTATGCAGAACATCACTTCTTGAGATATAAACTGTAACGCAATGGAATAGGGTTCTTTTAACTTGTTGTGGCTAAGCTATGCTTCGGTCTCATTCACTCTCATTATAATTTGTATTAGCTGTCGCGGGTAATGCGTTTCACGTCAGAGTTGGCGAGCCATACATATTACATGCACTCTTTCTCTCACTCATTGCCCGTGTGATACGAATGAATGCGATGCCATAGTCAATGCGGTGTATAGTACATATCTCAATATCTCGGGCAATGCGAGTGAATGTATACACTGCTCAGTGAATATGTACTTTGTGATATCAACCGCAGTGCATATCCATGTCTAATGAGTAGTTCTATTATTAATTATTTCTTACATTAAATTTATTTTGCTAACCATAATATATGATAGCAAACTGTGTAATGAGCCTACGATTATTATGTTACCTTACATAATTAATCATAGTTTTTGTTTAATTGTGTTCTGTTCATTTACAAGCAAAACCCAAGAGTGCTTCGTAGTTATATAAAAGAAAATACTTGTGTATCTAGTAGTATTAAGCCTTTACAATTATTAGGAGTTACATTTCTGTTGATTTTACGCCCAGAGTCCATAGAAATTTACCTACCATCTTTTAAAATTTTAAGGAACTCTTCAATATAGTGGAAATATACCTACTTTACCCACTATACATATATAGAGTAGGTAAATGTGACACGCAAAAGTTGAGATATACAATTTTCGGACGCTATTTTAAACTTAAAGCGGCCCGTTGGCAGCATCGTTCATTCATTCAGCATTTTTCACTTAAGAATTGGTGTAATCATACTGAGCAGTAATTATAAAAAATGTTGAATAATTAGGGTATCAAAAATAATTATCACTTTATATTAACCGTTATTTATTAATATATTTAGTAAATAAATAGGTAGCAAAATTATATATAAATCTAAAAAGAAGTTACGTAATTCACTATAAATATTTGTACAGATTTTTTTTTCTTCAGATTGATACAATTAATGGTGAGGATGGGCAAGAAAAGTGATGTAGCATTAGATGTACAGAAACAACTATTTATGAAAAATCGACATCAGCTCAAAGGACCGAAATATGATAGAAATGTGTACCAGAAACTAGCTGAAGAGCTTAATTATGCTATGTCTCCGAAAGCATTGAACCTAAGTTATAAAAGAAATTTTCTGGGCACTAATGACCTCACACCGGAGCCAACAAAAATTGATGACAAACTAGGAAACATTAGTGTTGGAACGACACCTTTGAATTCGTCTAAGAAATCGACACCTTTGCCTGAATCATCCGAACATAGTAAAAACGAAGATAGAAATAGAGTTATTTTTAAATTTCCTGTGGATATTCACGAGTGGAAAAAAATACAGCCAATACGCAGCACTTTTCGACGAAACGATAAAAAGAAGCCATACCTGAGATATGAAACATACAAAACCATTCCTAAGTATAAATGGTCCTGCCTTTTGAGGCAAAAGCTTTGGAAACATTTTAAATTGCCATGTACAATATCTTTTAAAAATTATAACATTAATAGCAATGGAATTACCTTCCACGGAAAATGTACTCAGTGCAACGCAAAAGTGCGTATTCATGACACCGAGAAGACAGACAAGGTCGTCGAATTTCTTTGTGAAATTATCAACTTAGATAATAACTTTAAGCATGACCCACGAAAGAAAGTTCGTTGTACTCCGTACTTGAGACGAAAATTATCAGATAATTTAAAAGAAAAGCCAGCAGCCGTTGTTCATAAAGATCTGGCACGTCGCACAATGACATTCGGAGATACAGAACCACCTACATTGCCATCTCTTGGAGCACTCAGGATAATCCGTTATGAATCTAATAGTCAACATTGGTATCACAAAAATGAATTAATGTCTTTGATAATTTTAGCTGAGAGCGTCGAGTTCTCTAATATAATTCAAGAAATACTTATAAAACCAACATTTCATGTACACTATTGGTTAGAAGAACAACTCAATTATTATAGACACTATTCTAAAGTAGTTGACAGAATAACTATTTCCCTAGATGCTACTGGTTCTATTTATAAAACTAACAACCTAACCAAGAAATTATTTTTATACGTAGTAATGTTAACTGCTAATAATAGCTTGAAATCTGTACCCGTCGCCCAAATGGTTAGCAATTCCCATACCAAAGAAACTATTGCGGATTGGTTATCTAAATGGGCAAAGAATATCACTTCGCCCGCAGAAGTTATAACTGACGACTCATCGGCTTTGATTGCGGCTGTAATTAATTGTTTTACAAAATTTAACTCAACCAAGGATTATTTAGAGGCTTCTTTTAAAGCATTAGAAGGCAACTTCATTGTACCTAATTTATATATGAGAATTGATACGAGCCATTTTATTAAATCTATTCGTAAAATTTCTTTAGAAAACGCACCAAAAAAAGTGAATTACTTATTTGTTCAGTGTATTCTTTACATTAAAAAAGCAGAAAATATTAATGTCATCAAAAACATCATCGATAAACTGCTAGCTATAATCCTGTCTAAATATCATTCCAAGCATTGTACTGAAGCCCAATATTACCTGAGAAGTGTACTTCAAAATGTAAATATTAAGGAAATACATGATAATATAACTGAAGATGACTCTTTATCAAGTGATGACCGTTACTGTTTACATGATGACGTTCATGTTGATACAACGTTTAATGAGCTGAATTTCGCGAAGTGGTTTGAGGAAACTGTTACACATCATAAAGAAGAAGTTTGTGTAACTGGCCCTCTAAATGATTTTTATTATCCGCCCTTATTAACGACAATAAAACGACTACTGCGAAAATTGCCCCTGTGGTCGAATGTCATGATGCCATTATATAAATCAGATAATAAAAATCCTTCGTCGAGTGCATCAGAGGATCATTTTAAAACTTTAACCCTTACATGCATATTGTTGCCATATGTAATCATACCGTTTTTCAATTTATAATAGAAAGAGTGAAAGTTATGTGATTCTGAACGAAACGTAACAACTGTCATGTAACCACAGATTATTGAATAAAATAAAAAAAAACTCGGTTTTGGCGCGAATTTTTTGACAGTTTGTATTTATTTCCAACAGAGTTGAAAAAGCTACAGATTACAATTTGTGACTAATTGATTTTTTTATTCCGAATTACTGCTGGTGGTACTTTGAGTGAAAACATTGTTGTCGAGTTAGAAAAAAGGTTAGTTATCGATATATTATACAGTTTTTTATGTATTTATTCGGAATGATGCGATATCTTGCTAAATTGCTATGTTGCCAAAAGTCTACATTATGCGTTCACTGCTTATGATTTACTTGCTTTTGAGGATTTTGGTGATGGAGGGTTTTGGGTAATCTTGCAATATTTTTCAGCTTGCTTGACAAAATGCTAGACAAAGACATAGAGGAAATGTTATCAGCATTAGAAGACGGTTACATATCTGAAGACGATAATGATATGGGCGATGATAATGAAATTGATTATTATATGAGCCAAAGGGAATTATTGCACGAGCTGGAGAATGATGATGTCGACTACCATGAAGATGAAAATATCCCAGATGACCCTCCCCTAGTTGCCGAAGAGCATCATGAAGTCCCTTCCACAGAACCTATTCCAGGACCTTCGTCTAGTCAACCAGTTGCAGGTATGATCGGTGTGGCAGCTTGGAGATCACGAAGTAGGGATCTTATATGGAAAAAACGCCATCTGGATTGGAATGAGGATCGCATAAATTTTTTAGGAAACTCAGATCTTTGCTCAGAAGTTGCCCAACTAGAGACTCCATTTGAATTCTTTTCCCAAATTATAAATGAGGATATACTTACCAAAATAATAAATGAGACAAATTTGTATATTACCCAAAAGGCAATTAGCAACTGTCCCCCTGTAAATGCGTTAGAAATTCGCCAGTTTCTTGGAATTATCATATTCATGTCTGTATTCCACTATCCCAGCGTGAGATCTTACTGGTCAAAGTATGGTTTTTCTAACATCATGCAGACAATGACTGTGAATAGATTTGAGAAAATACGATCAGTAATTCACTTCAATGACAATGCAGAACATAAGCCTGTTGGTCATCCTCAACACGATCGTCTTTACAAAATACGACCTCTGGTAGAACATCTCAATACCACATTTACAAGAATTGCCCCATATGATCAGAGGTTGTCACTTGATGAGCAAATGTGTGCTACGAAAGTAGCACATTTTATGAAGCAATATCTCCCCAATAAACCGCATAAGTGGGGCTTCAAGCTGTTCGTTCTATGCTCTCTGTCAGGATATGCATACAACTTTGAAATTTATTCTGGGAAGCACGACCTTGACAATCTGCCAGGCGAACCAGATCTTGGTGCTGTAGGAAACACGGTAATTCGATTGTGCCGCTACGTCCCACGAAGTGCAAACCACATTATTTATTTTGACAATTTTTACACGTCAATTCCCTTACTGCATTACCTTGATAGTCAGGGCATTTATGCTCTGGGTACGATCCAAAGAAACCGTCTTGGTAAAAACTGTAAATTACCGACACAAAAAGATTACATGAAAGACTCTGTACCCCGAGGGTCCTATGAAGAGCAAGTCGCCGACTATGAAGGCGTGGACATTTCAGTGACCTGTTGGAAGGATAACAAGCTCGTTACTTTGGCTTCTACATATGTCGGCGCTGAACCAGTAGGTTCAGTAAACAGATATGACAAAAAAGAAAAGAAGACGATCAATATCTTATGCCCGAAAATAATCAAAGATTACAATGCGCATATGGGAGGTGTCGACCTAATGGATAGTTTTTTAGGAAGATATAGGATTAGGATAAAAAGTCGAAAATGGTATATTCGTTTATTTTACCACATGATTGATATGGCTATTATAAACTCATGGGTTTTATATAAAAAAGCCAATATCGAAAGGGGAAACTACAGAAGCCTTAGTTTGGGTGACTACAGATCCGAATTGGCAGAGGCTTTATGTAATTATAAAAAAAATGGCGAAAACAAAAGAGGACGACCCTCTTCCAGTAGTATTGATAAAGAACTGGAAGCAAAGAAACATCGCGGACCTATGAAAGCTGTCCCACCTAAAGATGTTAGGACTGATGGAATTGCTCATAATGAACGAAGATGTGCTTCTAAAAATAGATGCAAACTACCAGGATGCAAGGGTTTCTCACGCACAGAATGCACAAAATGTAAGGTTGCTCTTTGTCATACATATGATAGAAATTGCTTTGCTGCATTCCATTCATCATAAATAAGTATATACATAGTTATTATATAGTTATATGCATATTGTACCCAAATGGCAACATACTGTTTTTTTTTTTTAATAAACAAATGAGTTTGACTATGATTTTTTTTATTATTTTTCCCGATATCTGTATATAATAACGTACCTAATAATATTTTTTTAATTAAAAAACAAAAAAACATGCAGGTAAGGGTTAAAACACTTGCTGCTGAAATCTAAAATAACAAAACATAGAATTGACGTTTTCCTGCAAAGACATATTAATTATTTAAAAGGAGAGTTAAATATTGCAGCGAGTAAATTTCATATAGAACCTAACACTGTAAAAAAAACAAATCGCAGGACGACAAAACCCATAAGTAAAAAACAACAAAAACCGAAACGACAATTTGTTCAAGACTCAATATTTAGCGATCAACCAACATTTGTAGAAAATTGGGGAGGTCAAGCAGACAAGGCCGTTAATGTAAAGCCACATACCGGTATAAAATTTATAAAAAATGGTAACATGATTAAAAATTCAACAGTCGTTAACACATGCGGTTTTGATGCAATAATGTTTTTGATTGCATTTGGCTTTCAGTCGTTTTCTAATTTCAAAATGGAAATTGAGTCAAAAGATAATAAACTTCGAGACTATATAAATCTCATCTTAAATGAAAATGTTGACAAAGGTACTGTGTATGAAATGAGAAATTACGTTTGTCATGAATATTTTGACCGGCCAGCGCATGTAAAGATAATAACAGATTGTGAATGCAATGTCGCTAATTTGTATGAGCAAATGTTTACCAATTTATTTTACAGTGCTCAGTTTATAAAAGTTTGCACAAAAGAAGAATGTCAATATTATGTAGAAATCATAAGACCTTTTATAGCTTTGAATATTAACATAATTAACACGTTTGGTATTTTGGCATTAGAAGAATCACTTGCTATCGAAACTACTTCTCAAATTTGTAAAAATAATTGCGGTGGAACTGTCATTTCAAGTTATAAATTACAAAGGATTATAACCTTTGATTTAAATGGAACAGATGCAATAGTTTTGTGTAATATCCCGGTCACTATTAATATTCAAAATCAAATTTATGGTGTCGTTGGTGCCATTGAATATGTAGGGAATTCAGAGGGAACTCTGGGCCATTATAAGTGCCATACGCTTAGCCATGATCTGTGGCTATGTTATGATGATTTGGCCTTGAAAATTAACAACAGTACAGTGGAGTCGATATTTTTACACACTCTTACTTACGTTTTAGTGAGTGATATGTGATATTTAATACAACTAAAAATAATAACTTTTACGAATATTCCGCTTTCACGTCGGAGCGGAGCTCAGGGTTTGCTGAATATGATCCTATGAGTGACGGCTCTGGTAATTACAGTGAAACCAGAATATGTTTTTGAGCCATGGTTTTTAAATACATGTATTTTGTAATAATTTAAAGTTAATTTTACACTATTTAAGAATCTGGTAAAGACTAGTTGCTAAAAATATGCATATGAAACTGTGAACTGTTTAATAAGAAGTCAATACTGTTGTAATGTCATCTGTGATTACTTTTAATAAGTTAATTTATGTACTAGTTTTTCTATGATTATTCCATAGGTAACATAATATTAGTAACATAAACGAACAATATTCTAATTGTTATAGTCGTTGAAAAACATCTGTGATTACGTGGATTTAATTAATTGCCTGTGATTATACCAAATAATTAAAGCGATTCATGCAAATTAATATTAGTGTAATGTAAGGTTCAATCAATATGATTTATTGAACGCGTATCTGTGATTTTTTAAGATTTTTAAGCTCTGTAGTGTTATTGAGACATAGGTTGTTATTCCATGTAAACGAACTAATTTGTGAAATGTAATGAATCTGTGATTTTATTGTAATGTATGATTTTTAAGACTTTGAGCTATGTAGTCTTAGCGACACTAACTTGACACTTGTACGATTATCGACCTATTATGTATAAGTACCTAGTTATCGTTTATATAGTTTACCATATTGTTGATTTGTTTATTTTAATAAAGATTTACTCAATTTAAGCAGTATTTTTTATCCTATTTTCATGTAGAATCATGGTCACCCCATCAGTTTTAATGTATGTATATTTTAGATTGAATTTATCTTCTAAAGTATTGATACAGCAGAATTGCAATTTAGTTGAAAGGAATGTACTCCTATATATTATTCAGGAAGTCGAATTTTGTAAACATACACGGCTTATTTAAAAAGATATAGGCAACTATAGAGGGCCGTGCTGAATGAACTAAAATAGATTTATTTTTCACAATATAACAAGTTGTATGAGAAATCAATGCGGTACATATGTTACTTGCTAAACTTCAATTATTTTTTAATAGTTTTTGGCTAAGTATGTTTTGTCTTTTTTAGATATTTCTTAAAATGATTTTTTCCAGCACGGCCCCTTATCCACATCTATATATTATTTGTTATTATGAATTCACAATAACTGTTGCGGCACATATAACGTATTAATAGAGTACATTTCTTGAGTTATAGACATTTGTTAATACGGTATGTATTATTCAAGTTACATGGGGGGCCGTGCTGAAAGCGTTTGGCTGGCACGGCCACCTTTTTTTGCATATTTCTTCAAAAGTATAGAGGTACATTGAAAAAGAAATCGGTACATATACTGCTAGAAGCGAGTACATTGCAATGGTGTACACCATAAATGCAAATTCTGAGGGGCCGTGCTGGGCAAACGTACATCACTTATTCGGGTTCTAGCTAGAGTTTTAAGGTTTGCCAACAATTGTAGGTCACTCAAAAGGTTGGACAGATTGCGAGGTCCACTTCAAGTTTCCGAGATAGAAAACGCTCAAATCGTTTCAATAAAGTTGTCCCAGAAAGATTCCTTTCCTATAGAATTAGGACTACTACAAAAGGGTAAATCTTTAAAGTCTAAAGCCGCTCTCTCGTCACTTAATCTATTTTTAGATGAAAATGGAATTCTTAGAGTCGGAGGGCGCATCGATTCATCTACTTACCATTATGACAAACGTCATCCTATCTTGTTGCAGTCCAGTCATTATTTAACAAAGTTAATATTCAAACAGGAGCATCTACGCCTGTTGCACGCCGGTCCTCAGCATCTCCTAGCAGCTATAAGGGAACACTATTGGCCTGTAGGAGGCAGGGCTCTAGCTAGACGTGCAGCGCGCGAGTGCGTTACCTGTCGTCGTTTCAATGCTCGTACTATGGATAATATTATGGGAAACTTACCTGCAGATCGCGTGGAAGCTGATTTTCCTTTCTCCACGATAGGTACCGACTTTGCCGGTCCATTTCTTATTACGGACCGCAAGGGACGAGGTTGTAAAATAACCAAAAGCTATCTGTGTATTTTTATTTGCTTTCGGTACAAATGCGTTCATTTAGAGCTAGTCAGTGACTTGACAATGGATGCCTTTGTGCTGACACTAAAAAGATTTATAGCCCGCAGAGGTAAACCAAAGGTCATCTACTGCGACAATGGTAGAAATTTTGTTGCAGCAGCAAAAGAAATAAATTCGTTTCTTAAGTCCAATAGCGACTCTATTATTGACTCTGCATCTCGTGAAGGCATTGAATTCCGCTTCTCACCAGCATACGCTCCTCACTTTGGAGGTCTTTGGGAAGCCGGGGTCAGGTCCGCGAAATTTCACTTATACAGAGTACTTAAAAATATTCACTTGACGTTCGAGGAGCTGAGTTCGTTGTTTGCTCAGATCGAGGCGATACTTAATAGCCGACCTTTATGTCCGTTAAGTCCTTCACCTCAAGACCTATCTCCACTCACCCCGGGCCACTTTATAATTGGTAGGCCGCTGACGTTTTTACCATCGCCTTACCTGCTGGACTATAGCACAAACCGTCTTGATCGTTTTCAGCGATTGGAACAAGCTCGTCAACACTTTTGGAAGCGGTGGTCGACAGAGTACGTCACGGAGCTCCAGCAGCGCACAAAGTGGAAGGTGCGGTGCCAAGAATTAAAGATAGACGACCTAGTCCTAATCAAAGATGATAGGACTCCTCCACTGTGCTGGCGCCTTGGAAGAGTCTCGAAGCTATTTCCCGGCACTGATGGTGTACCACGAGTTGCCGACGTATCTACTTCACAAGGCACCATACGGAGAGCCATCAACAGATTGTGTCTGCTGCCTTCACCAGTTAACAACACGGATAAATGATCTTGAAAGCTTCATCTATAACTTTCAAGGCCCCCGAGGATGTCTACGACACATTCGCTCAATTGTCTTCATTCAATTTAACTTTCATTCATAGATTCATTCCTACATTCGCTTATATTCATCTTGCAAAAATTCTCCGTTCATACGTATTAAAAAACTATTAAATATTGTAAAAGACTTTAGTAAACCTATTTTAAATCAAGAAATCATTGTTTAATTTATCATAAACATGCTGTGCTGTGGCCCAAGCGGTAACTAAATGAAATTGTCTTCAGAGAATCCCCTGTTGTTAGATACCTGGAACAAATAAATCTATGTATAATATTATTTTCATTGCAGGTTCAACATGCAAATCACGGTGGAATAACATAAGAGACAACTATCGAAAATCGTTGAAGAAAACGGAAACTAAAAGTGGACAAAAGAAGACCAATGTTAAATTATACAAGTACTATGAACAATTACATTTTTTGAAAAAATATTTCAATGAACGACCGACAGTACAAAGTGTAGAACCAGAAAAAGAAAATTCTGACTCCGAAACCAACGAGCCTCGAAATACCGTATCCATTTCACCTGATATACCCATTGTCGCTAGTAACGAAGCATCCATTCCATCACCAAGCTACGTATCCACTCCATCACCACAGTGCGTCCGCACTCCCACACCATCACCAAGCCATGTGTCTACTGCATCACCACTGTACGTCCGCACACCCACACCATCACCAATGCATGTATCCACTCCATCACCACCATCACTGTCGTCCCCATCTACTACATCTACTTTAAGAAAGAGAAAAGATTCGACAAAATGCACACCAAAACCATCCTCAGCATCTTCATTAATGGAATATGTTCTTCAAAAAAATCAAGAAAAAGCTGAACGCGTCGAGCACCCAGTTGATGCTTTTTTAAATGGTATTGCACCCACACTAAAGAATTTGAATCAATATTACTTAAATTTGGCTAAGACGGAAATATTTACTACTGTGCAAAAATATGAGATGAAGATGATGACAGAGCAAAATGTACCATTATATCCAAGAGATATTGCAACTGAACCAACAAATACAAATCTCCCATCGCAATCTATTCTTGACTCTACTGGATTGGCTAATACAGTAGATCCCACACAATCATACCTTCAACATAGTGATGTGCAGCAATTTGTTATGAACTATACAGTTAACGAATGATAATGCTCTAGAACTTAACAAAGTGTTAAAAGTATAATGTGTTTATGTGCCACATACGAAGTAATAAAACTGATTTAAATACATTTTTTCAGAATTTTAATTAAAAAGTTATCCTTAACATACCTGTCCTGTCCTGTTTACCTACCTTAGACAAATTGCTAGCCGCTCTCTAGGAGATATAGCCTTCCTCCAGCGAGTATCTTTCTTTACTAATTTATTTCCTAGCTTCTGAAGGAGAATATTAAAACAGCTTTCCGACATTTTAAAATATTGAAAATACTTTCTTTCGTCTTTAATTAATTCTTTGTATAATGTCACGAATTCTCCTTCAGATTCTCTTAACTTCCATGCTTCATGTACCCATTTTCTTTTTTTTCCTCGATTCTCTTCTTCTTCTTCGTCTAAAGCAATGGCTATCATAGCTAATTCTGTGTTATTGAAGAGTGCCATCAAAACAATCGACGTCAACGCTAGTCTGAAGGGAACGTCGTGCACGAAGTCCCGCAGAGAACTGTACTGTGCCTGATATGTGTGAATTGAAGCACTGACGTACCACTGTAGCACGGATACGGAACTGTAACGGTACTGTGCCGGAACTGTGGGTTCACTGATATGTGTGAATCGACCTTTAGTCATCAAACGAACTCACAGACATTCTTGCATAATTAAAAAATTTACGAGGATATTTTCTAACGTCTTCATAAAATATTTTAAACATTCCCTTTGACCTCC
Organism: Griposia aprilina; assembly: GCA_916610205.1. Taxonomy (NCBI): domain Eukaryota; kingdom Metazoa; phylum Arthropoda; class Insecta; order Lepidoptera; family Noctuidae; genus Griposia; species Griposia aprilina. The sequence continues at coordinate 2,767,620 of OU744285.1, read as the reverse complement.
GTTCTTCTAACAAAGGATGCACCCAATACTCTTTTGTTTTTTTTTTTTTTTCTTTCTTTTTATAATTAGTAGCGCCGCTACTATTGCAAGTTCTTCAACGTCCATTCTGCACGAATGTACTTGGAATACTTTCGCTCGGCTCGGTCTCCGGCCCTGTTTCCCATGTTTCGGTCGCCGAGGGACTGAGTCGCCGGCGACTAGTCGACAGTGCGTAATAGCCCTTAGGGAGTTAGTCTTAATCCCCCCAAAGTAATTTTGGCTGCCGGAGTTGCGTCTAAATATTTTTAAACAATTTCCAAAAATTCTTAAATACTATTGCAATTATGCAAAACGGAACGTAATTTTTATGCTTTAGTACAGTTTTTCAAATGTAATTTTTAGGTTATATGTGAAAAAATTGTTTAACATGGAACAAGCAAATTGATTATTTTAAAAGTAAGATTTCCTCACTTATTGGCTCACTCCGCAATATAGGTCCATGTATACCCAAAAAACTGCGTTTAAACATTTACAATTCACTTGTCAAATCACATTTATTATATCTCATAGAAATCTGGGGTAGCTCTGGTAAAACAAAGCTACAGGAACTGCAAAGAATGCAGAACAGGATCATAAAAACACTGTTTCGCTAGCCGTACTTGATACCAACGAACGAAATTTTTAAAGAAACAGAACTTATGAATATCAAAAAACTTTATATGTATAACACTTGTATCTTGATTAGAAAAATAATGGATGGAACCATTCACACAAACGTAACATTTACAAAAATATCCCAAATTAGTAAACGCAGTCTTCGTCGACCCAGCTTACTTGTCCTGCCAAGGACACGTACAAATTATGCTAAAAAGAATATTACCTATGAAGGAGCACAATTTTATAATAATTTACCATCCTACATAAAAAATGTAAGCTCTTTCAGTGGTTTTAAATCAAAACTGTCAAATTACATAATGGAAACCACTCACTAATAATGTTACTAACTAGCCTAATATGTAGTTGAGAATGGAACCGCTGAAGGTGTAACCCAACCAAAATAAACACAAAATAATTTTAATATTATTGTATTGTATCAGTGACCGTTACCTAGAATAAGCTTATTACAATATGTTACCTTATGTTCTCATGTAAGTGGCTCTTTTGTATTTTTGAGAATAAAGTATTTAAACCTAAATAATATAATATATCATTATTGTACATGCTTGACAGGTCGACGTACCAGGGGCACTTGCGCGCATCTATTGTCAATTATTTGGTATCTAGGTTATGCAAGACATGCCGGATTTACTGCTCCAGTTTAATTTTTAAATGAAGTATATAATAGATGACCCTTAAAACAGTAAACTATAATGTTTGAGTACTATACATAAGTGAATAGAAATAAATAACTATTGTTTTTATTTACAATATATGGCTAGGCATATTAGAACTGTGTTTTCATTATACCTTCTTGTTTTTATTTAATTATTAAAATTAATAAATCCTCTAAAAACAACAGAATGAATGATCTTTAACTCCGAACCGACAACGAATTGAAAAATCTCATAATAGTAAAAGTAGTTCCAATAGAAAAGACCTTCCCAAAAATATATAATTTATCTCTATTGGGGGGGTTGTACCAGGTTCCGTACATTTATGGGCATTGTTCTTTACCAACGGAATATCAGCGATTGAAAAAACCATCTCAAGCTGTACTGCGACTTATTTCTCCGATAGAAGGATCAAACCGGAATATTACAACTGATTAAAAAGTTTTAAATTTTAAAATTCTAATTCTCAGTAATATTAAGGTTTTGTTGAATAACCTCTGAGCTGATTTTTGATTTAGGTGCTTTTTCGATTAATTAGAAAAAGGCGGGTATTTTACAACCCGCCTGGAAGAGCGCTCTTAACATACAGCAATATATCTTAAGATACACTGCGCTTCAGACATTCACAGTAACATATTTATTCCGTAATAAAAAGGCGCTGTAGCTTGTGCAGATACATATTTTGGTTATAATAGCTTATTCAATTGGTAGTGATCAGTTGCCTCACCGAGTGAAAATAAGGTTAAGTAAATAGCAAGCTATTTGGTGAATGTCCGTTATTTATTATTTTCATGATTACTTCGATCTACTACTTTTGTTTTTTGTTTTATTAGCAATAGTTTAGACAGAAACATATTTTTTTTCTTACCGTGAAACCTGGCAACTTTGCCGAAGGTTGTTAAATTTGCCATATACCGACTTCCAAGGCAAAATAATTTGTTACAACGAAACTGTATTTTTTTTACCGTGTTTAGCACCCTTAAATCAAATTTGAATATTTGATTGGCAACATTATATTTAACATGACAACCCAGCTTTCACAAAACTGTCATTTTTGGCGGTTTATTTTTTTCCTGTGTCGACTGTGGGTGACTTTGTGCTCCGAAACTTTAGTAAAAATTAGTGGCATAAACGTTGCTTAGGTAAGTCAAATTTTAATGCCACTTATCAGTGTTCTTTAATTAAAATCATGATAATTTACGTCTCTCTATGCAATTTAACCTTAGAAATCACCGTTGGCAAATTTACCATCCCAATGCACAATTTTAGTGATGTTAACTTTGCCATGTTTTGTTAGAGGCTAGGGCTGTCACAAAAATATTCTGTTTTGTTTGCTACTTACCTACTTCTGATTTTATTAAATTTGATAATGTAAGTTTTTCAATCTTAACTTGTCATACCTACCTACCTTTATAAAATAATCAATGTTTATTTTATTTTATTTTTAGAAAATGTGTGATCGATCGAGGCGTAAGGTGGGAAGCAGATTCTATAAAAATTATTCTACCGAAATGTTAGATGCTGCAGTAGATCTGGTAAGCCGTAAAATTATTTCGTCGTTAGAGGCAGCAAAACGCTTTCATATCCCAAGAAGAACGATCGACAATAAAGTAAAAAATAAACACACTAAAAAACCAGGAGCCCAGCAACGGCTTACCGTTGCTGAAGAGCGCGAAATGGTGAAGGTCATCGTCGCCGCAGCAGATTTTGGGTCACCTATAACACGATTTGAATTGAGCTTAGTCGTTTTCAATTATTTGAAAAATAACAATAAGGAGCACTTGTTTGACGGAAAACGGCCTGGAAAGTGGTGGATCAAAAATTTTTTGACCCGCCATAAGGACATGCTAACGATTAGAGCCGTACAAAATATAAAAAGGGTTCGCGCCGCTACCAATGCTGGAGACTATGAAATTTATTTTGAAAACTTAAGAAGTTCTCTTCATAATATTCCGTCAAAAAACATTTTAAATTATGATGAGACAAATCTTTCGGATAATCCAGGGTCTACAAAGTGCATTTTCAAACGCAAGGTTAAGTATCCGGAACGTGTAATGAATACTACCAAAGGAAATATTTCGATTATGTTTGCAGCGGCTGCGGATGGTACCCTGTTGCCTACTTACACGGTTTACAAAGCCGAACATTTATGGATAACGTGGTGTGAAAATGGGCCTACCAACGCCCGATATAATAGGAGTAAATCTGGTTGGTTCGACTCAACAGTTTTCCAAGACTGGTTTAATTCAGTTATCATACCATGGGCTGACAAACTAGATGGTCCAAAACTAATAATAGGTGACAATCTTTCCAGCCATCTTAATGTTGACATAGTGCGTAAATGTGAAGAACGGAATATAAGATTTACTTTCTTACCACCAAACTCAACTCACATATCTCAACCGTTGGATGTGGCGTTCTTCGGCCCTTTAAAAAAGAAATGGCGCCAGATTTTGACGCAGTATAAAATAGATAATCCGGCAGAAACACAAATTAATAAGGCACATTTCCCGATGCTGTTAAAATCTTTATTAGAGGTTATAGAAATAACTAATAAAGCAAATATTTGCTCTGGATTTAAGGCAACAGGTATAGTACCTTTTAATCCCCAGAAAATATTACGAAAGCTACCGGATTATGAAGAGCAAAACCACTATACAATTGATACCGCACTCTTAGACTATTTGAAAACAAATCGGGCAGCGAACCCAGTACAAAAGATAAGAAATAAAAAGGTAAATATTGCTCCAGGTAAGTCTGTTTCATCCCAAGAAGTTCAATTATTGATGACGAAAAAAAAATCTAAGATAAGTGAAAAAAATAGAAAGAATATATCCGGAGCTCAGCAGACTTTACTTGATCCTGAAGAGCAGACTTTACTTGATCCAGGAGAGCAGACTTTACTTGATCCTGAAGAGCAGACTTTACTTGATCAAGAAGAGCAGACTTTACTTGATCCTGAAGAGCAGACTTTACTTGATCCAGAAGAGAGTTTTAAAACAGAGCGAGTGACCGATGCGCCTTATTCAGAAACTAGACAAAAGGTAACTATTCTATCAGAAGTAAAATTAAATCCATATAATTACGCTTACGCCGATTTAAAAAAGATGCATACGCGAAACCTTAAAAAAGTAGATAAAAACTTTAATATATTTGCATCGCATAGTAAACAGAATTTGCTCGTCGCCCAACCTGAAGAAGAAGAGCTTGAGTACATAGACTATGAAAACCCAGTACCATCAACGTCTACAGATAATTTAATTATAAACAACAAAAGGGTGTTACTTGAAACTAAACCATGTAATGCAAGAAAGAAGAAACTTGACGACAGGAAAAGTGACGACAGTAATAGCGAAGACGACAATTATTCCCTAAGAGATACTTCTGAAGATGAGTGCTTTATACCATCTGACTCCGAATCATGTGAAGATATCAAAGAAATGACTGATCAAGAAATAGTGGAAAAATGTGAAACTTCGCCTATCCGGGTTAATAGTTACGTTTTGGTTAAATTTTGTGGGCCAAAAACTAACAAATACTATGTTGGAAAAGTTTTGGAAATAAACGATGATTCTGGTATGTATATTAAATTTATGAGGAAAAGAAAGGGAGAATTTTATTGGCCGCATATTGATGATATTAGTTTCATAATAAAAAGTGACATAGAAATTATTTTAGGAATCCCTCGTGAGGGTCGTAGAGGTACGTTAAAATTTGACTGTATCGACTTTTTTAAATATAATGTTCAGTAAAGTGCTTTGTAACCACTCGTTGACCACTCATAAGTTGTGTTGTTGATTGATTCTAAGAACCTAATTTGGGTTAATTTTAAATATTGTAATAGTATTGTGTATTGTATTGTATTGTGATCTCAGAAAAAAAACACTTGCCTGTTGATTATTATTATTGTGATTTGTTGATGTTAGATTAGATTTACTGTTAAGCAAATAAAAAAAAAACTTAACGCAACATTGTTCAAAGAGTTTGTGTCTAAATATTTTTATACTTTTTATATTGATTGTTAATATTGAATACCTACCAAAGCTACCTACTTTGATGTAACCTTTCTTTATTACGTTGTTTTGAAGATTTCATTTAAATAAATAAGTATATTATAAGAAAAATGTACAGCGGCAGCAGGTCAAGCTACCCGAAACTGTCCGATTTCCCCAACCAACCTTGAACCTAATGTTTTGGCGCTAAAGTTGAAAATCTAATAAAGAAATTTGGCAGATTGTAGTAGCTTGATGTACTGTCAAATTTCTTTAATACATTTTCAACTTTATCGCTAAAGCGTTATGTTCAAGGTTGATTGGGAAAATTTTACAGTTTCGGGGAGCTTGATGTGCTAGCGTCTGTACCTAATCTTTTAACTTTTTAATTATTATTATTGTGGTCTATTGTGATTTATTGACCTCTTAGGTTTACTTACTGTTAAGCAAATAAAAAAAGCTTAACGCAATTGTTCAAAGATTTTATGTTCCTAAAGTTTTTTTATACCTATTTGTTTATTTTGAATAGGTACTTTAATGTAACCTATTGAAGTTTTAATTAAAATATTTTAAGAAAAAAATATTCTTTTGACTTTTTAATTTTTCGACAACCCTGACAGATATTTCTATTTTGTTTGAAAAAAACGAAAAAAGGTGGGTAAATTTGCCACATTGAGCAAATTTGTATTGCCAATGCAAAATATTACTCAATTTTAGTATATTTTAACTGTAAATATGTTTGTGGCAAAGATGACTATCATAATTTTTGATAATTCGATTTATTTTATCCAACAATTTGGTATGGCAATCTTACCATAAGTTATGGTTAACTTTGCCATATTCGTTTTTTGGACTAAAATATCTTAATGTATGAGAAAACAATAGATATTATACTTTATTTCAATGATGGATAAAATTTACTATTTGGCTGATTGGTTGTTTTGTGTAACCTCATAGAGATTGTTTAAGAAAAATGTTTGCAAACTTTTTTAGCCAGCAAAAAGTGGCAAAGTAGCCAGGTTTCACGGTACGGTATAATTTATTGTTTCAGAAACAATATTAACACGAGCCTGCTATCGGTACATTTTACACCACAAACTTACAATGGGCCAAGAAATGTGGGAGTGTTATGTTAAGAATTGCAGAGCAAAATTAAAGATATTCGAGAGACCTGATTCCACAGTAATTTTATGAGAAGATTATCATAAATTTGATGGAATATCAATAGAAATAGAAAGATTGGAAAATGTAAAAAAAACTTGTATGGAGCGAGCAGCTGCTGAGATAACACCCATACCACAAATTTATCATGAAACGGTAAAGAAATTTGTTGAGGAGGGTTACAGTTTGGAAGATGACATCCCAGGCTATTTAGCATTAGAAACTCAAATGTATAGAGCTAGAAATTCGAGTCTTAATGTTTCCAAAACAGCATTCCACAATATGCAGGAGGTGGAGCTGCCTGGTACGCTCATTGAAAACTTTGTTATTCGATCACAAATCCTCATCAAATGGCATCATAGCATTTGCAAACAACGAAGGCAAAGAACTTTTGAAGAATGGTAGAATTTACTTTGTTGACGGGACATTCAAAAGCTGCCCATGGCCATTCTACCAAATATTTTCCTTGCACGTGGAGCTGAACAGTACAGAAACGAAAACTCACGCGGTCCCTGTTGTAATTGCACTTCTTTCTGACAAGCAACAAACTACATACGAAACGTTCTTCAATTTGACAAAGCAGCATTTACCTGACTGGAAGCCGGAAACCATTGTAGCTAAATTTGAGATAGCCATCATCAATGCAATAAATACATGTTTACCATCTACAAATCTCAGAGGTTGCAACTTTCATTTTCGGCAAGCTTTACAGAAGCGTTGTAAAACTTTGGGAATATCAAAGGACACCCCAGCAGAAATAGCTCACGCGACAAAATGTGCTTCGTTAGCTTTCGTGCCAGCAGAAGATTTAGATGATGCTTGGCTAACGGTGATGTCTACTGCACTCAAAAGCGACAAAATTGAAAAATTCAACGACTATTTTGTGATGCAATGGCTAGATAACTCTAACCTGAACCTGATTTGGAATTGTGAAGCTGCGCGTCACAGAACTATCAATTTGGTAGAATCTTGGCACAGCAAGATTAATAGAAAAATAAAAACAAAACAACCAACATTATTGGAATTTCTTAAATTCTTAAGAGAAGAAGCAAGTGATGTCCACCACTACAAACCTTTGAGAAAAAGGCAAGAGAAATCAATAAAACGTGACAAATTTACTATGAAAGTTGTTTTTCTTTGTATAACTGTATCGTTAGTTATACAAAGAAAAACAACTTTCATTGAAAGATTTTATTGAAAAAATTACCTCTACTAGGATTTTAGGCATCATTTTAGTTACTAAAATGATGCCTAAAATCCTAGTAGAGGTAATTTTACTAAAAAAAAAATTACTAAAATTTTGTAAGCATTTTCTTACTGACTGAACAAATATTAATCTTCTCTTATTTTATTGATTAGTTTGGAGTAAGTTAGGATGGTTATTGTGATATTATTGATCATAGATACAAGCTGTGATTTTTAAAGGTAGATAATTTATAGTGTTATGGTTGATTACTGTGATATTATTGAACATACAAGCTGTGATTGTCAAAGATAGTTTAGTTTTAAAGTGTTTTCAAATGCTGTGATTGTTATCATTTCGAGATTTTCTTCAAGCGTTTCTTTTTTTAGATTTACAATTAAAAATGTAATTAATACAAGATGTGTTTTCTTAAAATTTTCGTGTGAAAGAGAAATGCTTGGTGGATGCACCTACAAAACACCCTAGATTCTTCAGTATTTCCCTAAAACGACTTGGATACATCTCTAACACACCCTCGATTAAAAGACGCAGTATATCTCGAAAACACATAGCACAAATTATATATGTACATCACAAAAAATATATGTTTAAATAAGTTAAATTTTGACTGGGTACTGATTTTTATTGTATTCTTAACAGTTTTTGACACAACAGTACATTGATTGGTCAAGTGTGAACTTTACAAATAATTTAATGTTATTCTTTGGGGAAGTTGGAACTGAATGTATGAAAAATCACTTTGGGGAAGTTGGAACTTGGGGAGATCGGTACACACCCCTAATAATAATCCTACTCCTGTATTATATAATATTCCTCAACCAGCCTGTATACTTCACAACACATAATATCTCCACACCAACAACAGCCACCTCATATACGTACACAACAAATAATATCTCCACCCCAACAATAGCCACCTCCTATACTTTCACAACAAATAATATCTCGTCCCCAAGCACTACCACCTCATATACTTTTTTCCAAGAATGTTTCAATTGCACTGAAATACCATCTACATCTACACAAGTATTACTGGATTATAACATCTCTTCCCCACAGTCGAACAATACCATACAATCATTTGTGTCAAATTACTCTCTAGATGATCCTGATATCACAATTTTTTATGTGTCTAATTAATAAAGATATTTTGTTTAAACAAATTTATGTTGTTTATGTTACTTACTTTAGTGTTACCACTAGCCTTTCTTCTACTGGAATACATCTGCGAAATCTTGTGTCTTGAAATGTAATTAAAGGACCAACCAAATGCAGAAAGCCACCAAAACAATTTATTGACAAACAAAGAAAATCAAAGAATTTTGATGAATACTGATGTAGGTTAAAATATAGTGTAAAATTTCCTTTATATTTAAATAATTTTTCAGTGTTTATGGGATGCACCCAGTAGCGTTTTTTTGTTTCATTTTTCTTCTTCGTATTTCAAGAGCACTTATTACAAGAATCTGAACGAAATCCATTTCAAGAATGAGCGTGCTTTGTTGCCCAGTGACTGTTCAAGTGGGCGCATCGTAGGTGATAGTAGGTAACAGTGACAAAAATCACCAGTGAGCTGGTAGCCTAGCCTGCATAAAACGGACCAAATGGATTTTGCTCACTTTTTTAAGGATTTCTCATAACTTGTTTAATTTTGTATTAAGTCAATAAAATTGATCTCATTGTATTCAATAATGTAACAAACCAAAGTTTTAATAGGTCCGAAAAATATAAAAAATTGTTGAGTAATATAGATTTGTAACTGATTTAGCAGACAGTATGTCATTTTGTACGCCCATCCCCTACCACTTTAGGAAATTGTTTCCCACTGTCTGGTTATGAATTTAAGTCAATTGGGCTCTCTACGGATGCCCATTTAAACTTATTAGTAAGACAACAGAAGATACCAGTAGGTAACATTAAAGTTACACTCTAGAACACCATGGTATCTTTCACATGGTTCTGAAATCTGTATATATGCTCTGAGAGCCAATTAGCAACTTATACCTTTTACAAACAAAACCTTTGAAAAACATTGTTTAGCGTACCAAAAAATTTACAATGGACACCTTCACTCTGATCACTGAATGCTACGGCTATCTTTTAGAGCTCCAATATATTTTTCCTTCATTGGACGTAACATAAGTTAGATTCTCTGACCTCGAGACATCGAACTTAACGCCGATCGTACTAAACGTCTTGGTGTGAAGACACCAAGATGTTTTTATCTTTAGACATTTCGGTGACAACATTATAGGAACCAGAAAACAAACAACCTCAAGCCATCCAAAACAATATGCAACTTTCGTTGCAACACAGTCATCATTGTTCGATTGAAAATTCATGTTTTTTTTTTCAAAGAATTCTTAGGATAACCCTAGTTATTTTCTGTAAATTATATTTGCTTAGATTAGCATTGAATAGAACACACATCTAAAATAAATGCCACATGCTGAACAGAACAGCGGATAAACACAGCTTCTTTACGCATTTAGTTTGATATAAACTAAAACCAAAGGTTTAATAATCCACTAAAAGAACCGAGTTTGGCAAAAGTTTCTACCAGTACAAAAACCAACGTGGAAATATGTAACATTATAGTATTAAAAATTCAAGAAAATAAATGCAACTTAGGATTAGCTATGATTATAAATTTAGAATTCGCTATTAGTCCACTGAACCACAGACTATATAGAGACAGAACCACAGAACATATAAAACACAGAACATTTATACTCTTAAGGCGAAACCTTCAGGGTAGCCCGCGAAATTCAATTTTCTTACGTTTTTTGCAATTTGCAGGACACTGTCAGGTTATATTTTGATTCAAATATGATTCGCGACCGTAACAAATACGGCTTTACAGAATTTTACTTATTAGAATCAGCAATACATCTCTATAAGTTCATATTAGCTTATTAAATGACTATTTCATGAAATCATGACATTTGAGGGGAATTCTAGCTTAAGGAGTTGTATTGCTGATTCTAATGATTACAATTCTGTAAAGCCATATTTGATACGGTCGTGAATCATATTTAAATCACCATACAACCTGATACTGACCTGCAAATTGCAAAAAACGTAAGAAAATTGGAATTTCACAGGCAAGTTTGGCGCATCTCCCTTAATAGGGAGTTATGGGATGTTGCGTCCCGAATTGCACTGTAATCGATTTGAGCGTGCTTACAGCCGTTCCGAATTAGCGTAAGCGCGATAACGATGTTCCGTGAATCGTCATAGATGACGTCATGACATGCGCCATCGTGAGCGCTGTCAAAAATGACAGTTGTCCATTGTGCTGTTGAGTTGTTTTGAGTCGCATCGTTGTTCTCATACATCTCAACCAACAAAACAGAAGTGCCAAGGCGCAGAACTTCCATTTTCAAAAAAATATCCTGTCGGTCTTTCTTTCTTGTGCAAGGTTTAGGGTTGACGTTGAGCGAGCACCGTGTGCGTGTCCACGAGCGTTCCAAATTGCAAATTCGTTCGAAATTACCAACACTTTTACACATCTAGAGAAAATATACAGTCAAGATATACATTGCGCCATAAAAATAGGTTAAACTTACCAGGCTCTAAGCTAGCTAAAAATGCACTCAACACACACACACACACTACACATACACACACTACACACACACACACACACTAGACACTAGTCATGTCCATGAAAATATATAATAAATTACCAGAAATATTACTGAAGAACAAAAATTTAATACATTCAAAAATAAATTAAAACGATTTCTATTAGTAAAATGCTATTACAATATCAATGAATATTTAAACGACAAATTTTAAATTACATATTATCTAAAATAATCACAATAATTATAATTATCGTAACTAAAACTAAGTAGTCAAATAAAAGCCCTCTTCCTCTCTCCTACTTTTGCTGTGCCCGACAGGGTCCACAATCGTCATATTTTTGTAACCTATCACCTAAGTTCACATGTGCAAGCAATAAATATATTGAGTATATTGAGTATTGTTGACAGTTCTCAGCTGTCATAATCGTGATATCTAAATCGGAACGCAAATTATTGATGTGAGAGTTGTGATAGATTATGGCTTAATTCGGAATGTAGCCGGAGTCTAAGACCAAATTGACAACTTGCTACATAAAGTAATCTGTGAAACCTACTACTCTGTCTATGTGTATAAAAGCCCTTCTACACAATCGGAACCAACCACCAACAGAGGTCACCTTGGATGCATCAACCAAATTGGATTTCAGTCTACACGTTAGTGTGGTTGGATCAACTTGTCAGTGTATACGTGGAGTTATAACCTACGCTACGTTTCGAAACATGGAACCTAATCTTTCAAAACATCAAAAAATTGGAATAGCGTTAACCAGTCCTGTGAAACTCCGAACAAATAATTTTTGTATGGAATTCCTAACCTTCTTCAGCCAACATTCAGAAACACACGCCAGCATGACCAACATTACACTACGAAGTGCTGCCACTTAACATCTATTTTAAGTGTAGTAGAAACTATTTCCAGTCTTTTGTCTTTAGATTTCGTCAAAACTATTTTTTTTTATATTACCCTCCAAATATTTAAACAAACTATGTGTTCTAATCTAGGATATTTCATTTTAAGACACGTTTGTAAAATTCTACTCAACTATTTCTCGAAATATGGAAGGAATCTGTAAATATTTATGGTCACACCACACAAACATGTCTGCCTTCGCGTGATTAAGTTCGAGTTGCGATTTTTCTGTTTCTTGTTTTCCTTTTTCTGTAAGGTTTCGGTATATAACTTATCAGAATCATTTCTGTGATTGTATGTATAACGTTGAGTCGAGCACCTGTTCCTCAGTTTCATCACAGACATAGTTTTATCAACATATTGACTCTTGATGAAATATTGACGCTTACGAGATAATCGACTCATAGATTGTTATTACTACTTAATAACGAGGCAGTGACTCTTAAGTTTGTGAACCATCATGGGTAAGGGACACAGCAGATGTGAAATTTGCGGTACCAAGGAGGCCGAGCATACTGGAAATAAGTTACTTTTTTCCAAGTTTCCACTGGATCCAAACCGGTGAGTACCGCTACCTATTGCGAATGTGATCTTGTGCTCACATAGCACTATCTAATTGTAATCTAATAGCATAATTCAAATTCTGTAATACGACCCTCGGGGCATTAATCAAGATTAGCTGAAATTTGGAAAAATGGTCTATAACAATTGTACCTACATACAGTAATATTTGTCTAATTTAAATTGTAATCTAATTCAGTCTAAATAGGTTGACTGCTAAATACATGGGTCAGAGAGTCTAAGACATTATATTATCTAAATGTGATAAATACTGGGAATATGGAATAAATCTATAATTTCATATTCCAAGTTTTCTATTCCATTTAGTTTCACTGACAGTAAGATGGGGTGTTTTCTTAACTTTAAACCACACTTAATCAATTCGCAGTCAGTTATAAGTAACCTTTTATATTTTTTATCTTCCAGCTGTCGAGAGTGGCTAAAGCAGTTGGTAGGAATGAAGAACTGGTGCATCTAACAATAGAAAAACTGCATGAGCGGCGAAATGTTTGTGCTAACCACTTAGGCAAAAAGGATTTCAACAAAAAAGGAAATCGTCTGAAAAGACATGCAATCCCAACTTTGAATTTGGCAGAATTTCCACAACATATTTATCGGCATTCAGAGTGAAAAGGTAACTAGAATAAACACCATTATTGATCTCTATTGATGATAATATACCTATAGTAGTCCTTTTATGTCATCCATCAAACTATTAAAAAAAAAGATGCAACCTTTTGTTTAAGTTTCATATTAAATACTATAAGGTACTTGTAACATCCACTTAACTGACAATCAAAGTTAATTAGAAAAAAAAAGTCAGTTGTAGGACTGCACATTATCTGTATGAATGTGTATCTCAGCATGACGGTCAAGCTAGTTCAATGCTTTATTCCCATCCCAAAAGTGCCCAACATGCCTAAAGAAATTTTCACTTTAAAAAGGTTAAGCATAGTTTAATTCTTGTTTTCCCTGCAGCAAATAATTTGTGACGCACCCTCAAAACATTTGTTGTGATGATCGAGTGTTCAAGACACCAACTTTTTTTTTCTTTTTTTTTTCTTATTCTAGAATCTAGAACCTTGTCCACCAGCTAGTGAATAGAATGCAAATATCCAGCAAGAGCAATCTGGTATGTGAATCAATACATATTAGTGTATCAATACATATTATATATAATATATATTGTATAAGACAAATACAGGGTGAGCTGCTGAGGGGGTCTGAAGTCGGAAAATTATACTGGGATACATGGAATGTGGGGTAATTTCCAACCCCCACACAAGCGAAGCCTTTCGTTTAAAATATTTTTCAAATTTTATTTGAAAGAATAAAAGTAGTAGTAGTAAAGAAAAATAAATTCTATTATTTAAAATAAAACAATTAGTGAACCTAGAATATCTGGTGGTTCCCAAACTAGTTTCAAATCATATCTATCATTTCAGATCTTTTGCCTGAAGTGATACCACGAGCCAGCAATCGAGACAAATCCATATGGAGTGGTCTCAAAATGGTAAGTATTTTAAATAAAATTATCAAATTATTTGAATTACGTATTGTCTCAATATCCTAAAGAAATGTGTTAATAACACTATGCGTTGAGATTGAGGGTATTTGTCACTAAGGCATATGTTCGATTTTTTTGACTGCCAGTGTTATGATAATTCATGACAAAGGAAAATGTTGCTATTACTTTACTAATACCTCTTTCCATTTACTTTTCAGAAGGAATACATACCCAGTTTCAAAAGAGATCTGAAAATAAAGCTACATTTGGAAAACGTATAAGAGGCAAAACCCAGTAAGTACTTTATCATTATGATACACTATACATACTATACGTCCACGACCTCCTACGCGACGACTTTACCATACAAAGTACAATAGTCTGTTACACCGCCTCAGGGGTTGTCTTAAGACTCATAAAATTCATGTTATTTTATTTCTTAAATGTAAATAGAAACTGTTGCAAGTAGTTCCCGGCAAAGAACAAGCCAACCCTTCTCCATCTAAAGACGTCATTAAAGAAAATGAGCAACAGCATCACCTTGCCTTCTAGTACTGAATCACTGCACCATATCTAGTAACAATATCTTTAGAAACCCACACCACCCATACCCAATTTAAAGTATGTTAGTGTGTTTAATGTTTGTCTCTATCTATAGGTATTGTATTGCTATCTTTCCAATTCCAATTCCAATTTTATATTAATGGCTCCATCGTTTTACCGATGATTCTGCCAATGTCAAGGTTGAAGGAAACAAAGTGTATTCGCTGAAGTTAACCGGTTGTATTGACTTTATTATGATTTTCTTAATTACACCTGGATCCGTTTGAGTAGACTGTAAGGACAACACAAAACATTTGTTAGTATATATTTTTAATAAGCAGACAATACAATTAAATTTTATTATGAGACGTACACTGAACCACCTACATGAGTTGGTAAATTAAAGCTTTATTTTATTCAGTAGAATCTATCTTTAATCATATATCTTCAGTCACCATTCCACTTCTCAACAATTGGAATTCGCAAAAATGAATGCAACTGATATGCTACATAGCTTAGACTAATACCTTCACAAATGAAGTAGTTTCATTATAATCCATTAAACTTTTCTCATGTGATGATGTTACAAACAAATAGACAAACAGAAAGAAATTCTCAAAATTGTTTAGAGTTAATATATGCTCTATCTTGTCTCATCAAATATTTTGCTTATATTTAATTAACTTTACAGATTTAACAACAAGGGAATAGCAGTTGATGGAGAAATAAAAAAAAAAACGAAATACAGCTTGGCATCACTAAGACGCAGCGCCAATCTCTTGGAAAAAATTGGAGTCAGGCGTGCTTAAAGAAATTGTGACGTCGGCGCAAGAAAATAAAAAAAGGAAGCCTAAGGGTCGACCTTGGACAACAAATTACAAAATATTAGTCTTGGCTATATTTAAGAGGTCACCAAGAGAATATAGATACTTCCTACTACTATATTGAGCATATTTTTAGAGTTTCTAGGAACAAGGTTACTGACAGAACCTAGAGTCAACCACATTACACACATACACATAACATAACATCACGCCTGTATTCCCCGAAGGGTTAGGCAGAGGTGCACCTATAGTACACCTACATTTCGCCAGTTATGTTTAAGTCCCATGTAATAGGGGGCGAGCCTATTGCCATCAACCGGGCACAAATCCAGACTCCGGGCTGCTACCGAGAAATTACAAATGGAAAAACCCAGTAACATTGCCCGACCCGGGAATCGAACCCAGGACCTCATGCTCAGCAGTAGCGCTTGCGACCACTAGACCAACGAGGCAGTCAACCACGTATTTGTTGCAAATCCTTGTTGTTGAGTTTTTATACACAAAAACATATTGTACCAATGTTAAATACAGATCATCATCATCCTACCCTTACCCAATGTAAAATAGATGTTAGATACATATAGATCATATGGTTTTAATTATAAAAAAAACAGCAAAAGTTAAGTTTTTTTTCATATGATGCTTAATTAGCATCTATTTTCTACATTGATAGGTACCGCAGTAAATAAACACAAAATAAAACCAAAAAAATACCAATCTTGTTTGATAATAAATGCTGAAATCATATAAATCAGTGTTTTATTTTACCCAATTTACAAAACTAATCAGTTTTGGAGCCCCGTTATTATCTGCATAGAATGCATTTCATCGATATCGATAAACTCTCAATATCGATAAGTTTATTGATTTGTATACGTTGCGCATCCCTATCCTATGACAGTTCTGCCCTTCAAGGTCATGATTGTCATTGTCACTGACACTGACAATCATGACATTGACATTCTGAGTAGTACCGACAACTGTCAGTGCTACTTAGAATTTTCATGTTGGTAGCTATGTTTTTTTTATGTGGTTGGCTAAAGAAGGTTATGAACTTCTCACAAACTGAATGTTCTAAGTTCCGTCTCTTAATTACATGCTCTGTGGCGTTAACAGCTTTAAGTTTATGTGAGGAAGCTAAAGAAAGAAAAAAACGAATATGGATGAAAAGGTGGCTAAAGGAGAGGAAAGCATAGAGTCACATAAATATTTTAAAAATACTCGACTCCGATGACGATGATGTCTATTTGTTTTAATTTTTGTGCCAGCAATTCCCAAGGTTGACTTTTTAGAAAGCTTATTTTTTATCTTAACAAAATCACACAAAATAACTCCGTTCTGACAGCAAATGGAGACAAGCGACTAAGTTACTCGTATTACGAGTACTAATCCTTGTAAAAAGACCTTTCCAATGATATATATGACGGAGATGGTATGTCTTTCTCGTTATTATCAGCCATATTTTAACTACTATGGGTAGTGTTGGTTATTGCGCAATAGAAAAACCGCTTGCAGCTCAAATCAAATTATAACTTACGATCAAATTAATCACACTCGCGAATCACACACTGTAGGTACATGACGTAACTATACGGAACGCGCGACAGTTTCTAAACGTTTTCACTGCTTACCCATCCACAACAAACTCCGGTTTAACTCTGATCAAGCGTGAGTGATAGAGACTCTGTCCAGCGCCACCTGGTGGCACTGGCGTCCCGATTAGTCAAGTCAAACGATTGATTTAACGTATTTCAGACTAGGCGTGGGCAAAGTGTATAATTTTTGTGATTGGAACATTTTCATCTGGATCACTGAAATGATCTGAAACACTAATATGTTTCATTTGGATCATTTGGCTCATCGGCTCAAAGGATATAAAATACAGAATATTGCGTATATACTTACGAACGATAAATCGTTATTTCAAGCAATTTATGCAAAATACTAACGTATCGTATTCAATTTTATATATAAGCGCTTTATGGCTAATTTTTACGTACATGGATAACGACAATGAAACACTGAGAGTGATACACATCTCATTTGGGATCTGTTTCTGACTTGTATAGGTTGTAATATCTCACCCGCTCACTCGCGACTCGCGAGTCATTAGTGACTCAGTATGTCAGTCTCTCAGTCACCCTCTCTCGCTCACTGCTCAGTTGTTTCGCAAGCGACGCGTCGCGCGGAAAGAGCACAGAGCAAAATAATGTTTCAGATCCAAATGATCCGTTTGAAACGTTGTTACTGAACCAATCTTTTAAATCACTTCAATGATCCGGATCAGTGAGTCGGTTCCGTAAAGAGTTACACACGCCTATTTCAGACATAAATATTATGGCTATTGGGCCGAGTACCAGGCTTCATATAGTTATGCCCATGATACTTTAGTAACAACAAAGTGACGGATAAATACACTGCTACCGTGCTACAATGATCTGTTGGCTCCTGAATCACAGAGTACATTTTATATATGGACCTGAATGACATTGAAAGAAGGGCGTTGCTGATAAAAATTTGTGAAATTGTCCCAGAAATGGGGAAGGCAACTGTCAAAAGGGCGCTGTCGCAGCTAGTTCCCAACGCAAGCAAATAATACAAGGCGTGAAGTGGTTTTATTTTATTTTTGCGAAAATCACGTTTACTTACTTACTTACTTACGTGCTTCGAAATTGGAGTCCACTTTTTCCCGAAATATCCTAAAATTAAAAGGTGTGGCCTAAAGTTATACGTACAGATTTTATTAAATTAATTAAATAGAGTTCGAGGTTCTGTCGGAATTATCTTGAAGAAAGTGATTAAGAGGAAATATTTTATGGTTTAACATTTTGACAATTCCATGTCAAATACTTTTTTTTTTGGCAATATAGCCGTTGTCGACTATTCTGCCAGCGGCACGTTTAGACGGCATGGCAGCGCAGAGGCGTGCCGACGACTTTACACTTTGTGGTAGAACTACAGATGTTAGTCCCTGAAAAGACGAGGACAGGGTTTAGTACAACATAAATATTATTCTAAATTACTTTATTACATAAAATAGGGTGGTAAACAGCAAAAAAACACACAATACATATTTACATAATTATTACGCACCAATTAAAATTTAATATCATTTTCGTTTAAAAAAGTTGTTAAAATGTTAATAATTTTGGGAGAGAAGTGGGATAAAAGGGAATGGAAGTTAGTTGGAAGAGGGATGATACATTTGGAATTTTTTCGATAGAAATCGAACGATTTGGTGTTCAAAGAGCAGGAGAAAAATATACGGTCCAAAGTACCCTCCGCAAGACTACATTCACACACGGGAACTGTCCCTAACATGGGTCTTATTCAGAAACACTGGGCTACAACAATGTCCGAGCCTTAGTCTGCAAAGCGACAAAACAGTTCTATTGGACAATTTTGGATATTTAAAAAAACAAGGTTTCCGTTGGACGTCGGGCTGTATAACTGCATAGTAGATTCCCTTGGCTTTTGAGGACTCATTCCACGTTTTTGTCCATGAGTCGAACAATTTGGGCTTGGCACCATTTCGCAAATCGTATAGTGCTTTCGATCAGCCGGATTCGATGTGGCATACTTTGCTAACGAATCAGCGCACTCATAGCCAACAATACCCGAGTGACCAGGGATCCAGGCTATCTCGATGTCCAAGCCGTTTTGGGAACAGTCAAATAAAAAGTTATTAATGTCTACTATTATAATAGTATTATAAAAAGTTATTAATGTCTGTAGGTACATACTTGTCGATTTTGGGATACTTCATGAAAACGAATTATATCAAAAGCACGAACAATGTATTTAAGTTAGGCCTAAAGTCTTGTGTGAATTATTTGCCATTGGTAGATACGTACGTAGGTATCCAATGCCAAGAATTAATCAAACACAGGGGAAATATATAAATGAAAGAAAAAATAATTGCTGAGTTATTCAGAAGATGCCAATCATTTTTATTATTTAAGTTAAACACGCAATTGAAGTCACGTATGCCTTTTAAAAAACAAATTTACCGAGAACGGAAATTTCTTGACCCGCACACTGCCGTGCATAAAGAATTTCGCAGTTTATGAAATGTAATAGAAACATTCCCATACGAACTACAGCCAAAACAAATACAGTTAATTGACGAAGAATATGGTTCTTTATAACTTGATAGCGAAGCTTCGCAATCAAGTTATAAGACAGTATTTTTTTTTTTTTAAAGATTTTAAAAAATACTTCGCGAAGTAAGTAATTTTTACAATCTTCGAGTACTGGCTCACCTCTTTCTCGTGAACAATAATGGTATGATAAAATACAAAAATATAACTAGTTTCAGTACATCCCTGTTATGTATACTAAATGATAAATGATTTTATTTCTGTAAGTAGGTTTATACAAACACTTTTACACGTCAATCATATTTTTAAAACTAGATGAGGTCGGCGTTTCCTATCTGACTACTCTGAGAAGAAAGGCCGAAACAAACTCAGAGGTCACAGTCTCTTTTAAAGTCCAGACATAAACTTGGTCAGATCATGTGAAGACCATGTAGATTTATGTCTGAAATGGTCTTTTGAGGAAAAACCACACATAATGAGTGGACTTGTCCAGTCAATGCACGCATTTGTCACTAATCGTGGAGCTCAACTCAGAACTTAAGGAGCTCAACCACTCGACGAACAATACCAAAGAAAGGACATTTGGGTAGGCCGCATAAAGCACTCAAACTGCCAGATTATCACTGAAACTACCTGAGAAAGTGAAAAATAAAAATAAAAAATAAAAGTTACCTACCTAATCCTCACATTCACAATAAATAAATAATAATACTATACTTCACAAAGTAAATTGTCATGAAATTGTATATATAATAATTATCAAAATGTCAAAATTTATGTAAAATAAAAAAACAAAATTTTTTAGCAAACATAAAAATAATCAAAAAAAAAATAACATTCAGTATGCAAAAATTGGAGCAACTCAATCCCAAGCCTTTTTGTCCTCAATATAATCCTTAACGGTATAAAAAGCTTTCTGGCACAACTTACGTTTAATTAATGATTTGAATTTATTAAGGCTTAGATCTTTAACGTGGCTTGGAAGTTTATTATAAAAGCGAATACATTGACACCTGAACGAGCCGCCTATTTTTTTGAGCCTTGTACTGGTATCGAATGCTGCTTACGAGCGCATATTTTTACAGATTTTTTTCATAAAACCGGACCAAAGAAACAGATTTATAAACAAACATTTATCAGCAATTGAAAAAATAAAGCATGGTGAAGGAGGTTGTGTCAATTTCAACCCTTCCAAAATAATGTTATAACACAATTATTATTCTAACATTTATTTTGACGAAATCAGTATTTTTGTTGGTATATTTGCCCTGTGTAAGTCGGTATTTCTCAGTATTTTTGAGATGCGGCGGTCTTTTCTTACAATTTAATCTGGTCACACTGTCTGGTGTTCTGTCACAGACTATAGAGAGGTGCCTGTCAACCTCCGCTAGAAGTAATAGGGTGCAATCCGAATTACGCCATAATCTTACACATCAATAATTTGCGTCCCGATTATGATTATTATTATTATATTATTAATATCACGATTATGACAGCTGGGAGCTGTCAACAATTCGGAACGCTCGTGACCACGCTCACAGTGCTCGCTCTACGTCAACCTCAAACCTTGCACAAGAAAGAAAGACCGACTGGTTTTTTTGACATGAAAGAAAATATTACCAACACAAGTTATTAAAATCTTCAGGCATCCAATTAAATAAACAAATAATCTAAAAGCTTTAACAAGAATACACAGTAATGGAAGCTATTGCTGAAATAGTATAAAATTGTATTTCATAAATAAATATTCGAAAGCTTTAACAAGAATACACAGTAATGGAAGCTATTGCTGAAATAGTATAAAATTGTATTTCATAAATAAATATTCGAAAGCTTTAACAAGAATACACAGTAATGGAAGCTATTGCTGAAATACTCGTAGTATAATATTGTATTTCATTCCTAAATTAATATTTTGCGATTTGTGGGGGATTTTTTCTTCAAAACCTAAATTTTGGGGGGATTTTGGGGAAGGTTTGGGGAGAACGCGAGACGGTCATCTGGCAACACTGAAGTCAAGATGTCATCTGTTATGATTCACGGGACATCGTTATCGCGCTCACGCTTGTTCGAAACGGGTGTGAGCGCGCTCAAATTGTTAACAGTGCAATTCGGAACGTACCGTACATAGTGTTCTATCACAGAGTATAATAATAGATTGTGGTCTATGCTGTCATTGTCAACGAACCGACATTGAAGACAACTGAAGAGTAATCTACGAAAGAAAACGATTTACTAAGACTTCGGGCAAATTACGTTCTGTGATTTCGGGATTTTCGAGCCATTAGGATAATAATGGTCTGTGATTTCGAGGGGTGGCCGTGTTGGGGTTCATAAATAATGCGTTTTTTGTCATAAATAAAAAACGTGAAAGTTGCTGTGTATGAGTATCACGATAGTGGCTAAAAATGGATTTCGATTTTGAAGGATTGGATCGTGATCTAGACTGGTATTTTACTGTCAGAGTATTGTTGCATTCATTTTCGGTATTTGCAGTTTGTTCTGAATGGTCCACAATGTCGTTGAAAAAACAGGAAATGATTGACGTTTCTTGCAAAAAAAAAATCTTGTCTTGGTTAGTTCATGTTCTTGATTTTCAATATCGTCGGCTTACTGCAAGAACTCATTAAGTGACGTAAACAAAACATGGAGAAATCATTTAATTACTTTTGATTTCATTGGAGTATTATAATTTAAAAAAAAAAACAACCTCAAAGAGTTAAATGTATTTATTAACAAATTCAACCGAAAGTAGTTAAAAATATTGACGGATATTTTATCAAAGCTTAAATTCTATTTTAATGACTTGTCATCAAAACTTTACACTAAGTGTGAATAAGACATTTCTTAAATTAGACTAAGTACTAACACTAGACTAGTTGCTCAACAGTCTCAAATTGCTAAAAAGTCACATCGGTACATAAATCAGTTATAAAAAAAGTCACATGGGCACATAAATCAGTCATAAAATGTCACATTGGCTCATAAATCAGTCTGAAAAGTAAACAATCAATCTGACTAGCCTTTTCCCAACTATATTGGGGTCGGTTTCTAGTCTAACTGGAAAGTAAAAGTAAACATGACAACTACCTACATAAATGAAAAAGTAGTAAACAGTTTTAACTAATATTGTTCTTCTGGTAAAAGATCTCGACCTTCCTTATCTCATGGGGTATTATTTTTTCAGTGCACATTTTTAATAATTCCTTAGCTTTTACTTTTAAGCTTTTTTAAATTTATCATTGATAAATAGTGATATGTACAAATCATCTTCTAGACATACGATTTTGTTAGTATGATCTTGCATCGGTGTTACAGATTGTTCAATAGTTGTGATTGCTAAGTGGTCCGCAGGAATTGTCTCTGAGTGATTAAATAATATCTGCTATTACAAAGTTGATGTTAATTATAAATGTTTAAAATTCTGAATAACATAAAATAACGAAACCACTTACAAACGGCGCACTGGCAGTATGTTGCTCGAGTCCTGGTTACCGTTTTGAGATAGTAATAATTCTGGTGAGTATCGGTGGAGATGGTGACCCTTTAATTATATCCAATGAAGTTTAAAATAGGAGAATTATATAGTATTATTACAACTTAACGTAGTAGATAATTGTTAAGTAATCATAAACCAAAATATTAAATTTAATGGATCTCCGTCAGTTGAAGTCTTCTGATGTTCTATAGGGTGGTTTTGTTCATTATATTCTTACACTGTGGGCGGCTAAGAGTTGTAACTTGATTTAATTATAGTGGCGATTACGACCCTACAATGTATGGTTAGTAATTACTCGATGAAGGTATAGGTAGCATCCTAGAAACATTTCATAATGGAATCTGTTTATTTATAACTCTGATGATCGTTTACAAAATCATGCATTGAACTACGCAACAGAAAACCTTAATAATGGCGTTGTTTCACGATTTACGGACTCTTTAAGATAGAATGAATAGAATGTGTCAAACTAAAGATGTTGATATAAATAAATATAGCAAAATATGCATAGTTTTAGAGATAATTGTGATAAACTAATAATGGGGTAAATGCGCCCTAAT
This sequence comes from Griposia aprilina, assembly GCA_916610205.1. Classification (NCBI taxonomy): domain Eukaryota; kingdom Metazoa; phylum Arthropoda; class Insecta; order Lepidoptera; family Noctuidae; genus Griposia; species Griposia aprilina. The sequence continues at coordinate 2,743,859 of OU744285.1, read as the reverse complement.
TTTGGCGTCAGTGGAAACTAATAATTTGAATTAAAAAAAAAAATTGGAAAATCCAAAAGTGCACGACTCATAATGCTCATTTAATTATGAAATATAAAAAAAAAAAAAAAACTAGTTCAAAATTAATTGCCGAAAAAACAGCTGTAGTAGGAAGAAGGTACTGCACAAGCGCCCCTGGTGGAATAAATGTACATAATATCTATAGATATATCACCATCCATAATATGGATATTAGAAAATTAACATATTATGTTAATTTTCTATGGATATAAATAGATGTACAGTCTTGTAGTTTTCGTTTTTTATTAATTGTAATTAAACGACACTGAATTAATTAGCCATTCGCATTCAGTGACCTACAATCGTCGATTAGAATTTAAAAAAAAAAAATAACTCAATGGATTTTTTCACAAGTTACAGTGTTTCCGGGTTTCACACATGACGGACAGGATTTTTTTTTGACCTATTTTGGGGTTTTTTTCCAATTCTATTGCAGTAAATCAATTTTTTAAAGTATGAAATTAATCTCCATTAAATTATCTCGACAATAGTATGCAAAATATCTTGATTCCGTGAACTAACAAGGCTATAAAAATAGCCGCCAAAATGAGGCGAAAAAAAATTTTCGATCGTAAAGCACTCTCTGATGCTTCGCATCATGAGTCGTGCAAAAAACTACACCAGATTAAATAAAACAAGTTATAACTTTTTCGTATCTATTTAATTAAAAGAAAGCATAAATACTTAAAACTATCTATAAAATTAAATGTTTTTATGTAAAATCAGTCTAAATTTTGCTCGCAATAATTGCACTATTTGCTTATTCTGATAAAATATTTTAGGAAATTGTGACAAATCAAAACATAACCATTGTTAAATAATCAGATAAATTGGTGCCGATTCTCTTGTACACCGAACTAAACTAACTAAACTATCACTAAAATTCCTTACTTTTGGCTATGAGAATCTTAAAGCTATTCTGCAATAAAATATATCTAAATTTAAAAATCATTTTGACGCAACTAAAATTTAATTTGACAATCGCGACTGTGCCGAGTCGGCTATTTTTGGTATTCGAGTATTTTGGTACTCGTTGAAAAAGGAATCGAATCAGGATTCGAGTCACGGAACTCGGATAGGTACTCGAGTACCAGCATGAGTATTCGAGTACTTTGGTAGACTCGAGTACTTTTTTATTTGTTCTCGAAAGCGTGCTTTCGGTTCATAAGTATTATATGACGATAGGACAGTAAGTAAATAATAACATTATTATGGTATAATCAGTCTTTTTAATCTAATCAGTCATCAATATAATCAGTCTTTTTTTTATTTAGTACTCTGACAGTAAACTTTGCATTTATTAATTAAATATTATGTACTTTTATTGAGTCATTTAGTAAGAAAATTCAATCTTAGTAGGAATTTGGAATGAATAGTGAACACACTGTAATTTTTAGAAACAATTAAAGCGAAACAAACGTATTTTTTTACTCAGAAATCAACAAATAAACACAACAAAAATCCTTGTTTGGAAAACAATAATAAACATTTAAAAATATAGGATCAACTATTTATGTCGCTTTAAACATTAAATAGAGTATTCTTCAATAAAATTTTAAGTAAACATTGTTATAAAATCAATACAAGAATATAATCTTTACCTACCAACGTAAACATCGTACTTCTTTGGTAACATAATTAATGATATTTCCACAAACGAATATTTATAAACAATACAAAAACTGCTAAAACATTTTTTATGATTCATAATTTGTATTAAAGAAGTTATACCCTAAATGGCAACACTTTATCCCACCTTCACAACCCACCATGAATGGACTATTCTTCAATAAAACTAGAAGTAAAAGTAATTAAATAAAGTCAACATAAAAATATTATCTTCTTACAAACGTAAACATCAACTTTCAACTTCTTCGGTAACTTAACTATAATTCCGAACACAAAACGAATATTTATAGAAATACAAAAACTGGCATAATTTTTTCATTTTTAAAGAGCCTAGCAATACTGTCTAATTATTTATTTCTAGCTCACAAAACACGATTATTATTCAGTTCTCATGTTGTGTGATGAATTAAAACTTGCAGTCACGTATAAAGGAACAGACTGCGGCCTCTTATTTCTTATTTCTATGATGACTATTCAAAAATAATATTTGGTCAACTTTTTCAGATTCTAATCTATTTCTGCGCTGATTACATAAAAGCGCGACTTGTGCGTGCCTTTGTGTCGCGCGCTATTTTATCGCGTGTCGCGCCTGTTTGAAGGAGCCTTTATACAGGTACTCATCATGGCACTTAAAGTATATTAATTCTTTTATCTAATAAACTTTGATTTTCAAACTAACATAATTCGGAAATTAGATAAAACATTTCAAAATTAAAAATAATTCTCCCGCAAAAAATCAACATAATAACTTTCATTAAAACGAACATTTTCATAAACATTTAAACTCCATTTACAATAAGATTAGACTTTTAAACGAACCTTTTTTACAGTCCGTTCAACCGATTTTGACTTCTATTCCGTAGGCTTAAGGATGGCATTAAAGGCAAAAAAGTAGTTATAATACCAACTGTTTACTGCAGCTGCCATTTGTCATGCCACCAACGCAATAGAAGTCAAAATCGGTTGAACGGACTGTAAAAAAGGTTTGTTTAAATGTCTATTCTTATTGTTAATGGAGTAGTACACACGCAGCAAGAAACATTTCGTTTCTTGACAAGATTTATGTAATCATTCAACCAGCCTAGTCAGTTTAGTTAATATACAACGTGTAAAAAAGGAGTGATAATACCGAGTCGTACTGAACAACGTTCCTCGTGGGACATAATAATGGCTAGATCTGAAAAAAAAAAACAATCGGTGAATCGGTAATTTTGTATGGGACACCCACGTACGCACCTACTTTTTTCAGATTTTATTTTTTTTAGATTTTACTTTTTTAGATTTTATTTTTTTCAGATTTTGCCAGAGCTAAGTCTCATGAGGAAAGTTGTTCAGTATGACTAATATTATCGCCCTAACCAGTATTGTTACTCCTTTTTTGACACGTACTTACTAATTATAATATAACATTGAATTTTAATGTTTTTTTTTTAGTCTTTAGATACCTACTAATAAATCTTTTTTTCAAAATAATACAAATGTAACAAAAAAGGCTTCACATAGAACACTTGAGGAAACTATTATTCTTATACAATTTCAATCAACAAAATAACTTCACATCAAAACGATTGTTTTCAAAATTATCTAGTTTTTAACACAAATCCTCATCATCAGACTCTTCTTCTATCACTTTCTCCACTTCCATCGCTAATGGTTCGTTTGGATAGTCGTGATTGTTAGTAGAAACTTTACTTGTGGATTGTTTCGGTTCTTTTTTTGTATTTGTGCTTTTAGGTTTAGTTTTTCGAATTCGTTTAGTTGAAGATCTTAAATCTTTCATTGCCCTTCTTTTTACGGCATTTTTTAAAGACATTTTAAAAAAGTTTTCGGTCTGTCCCATGGTAAATGTAGGATCCCATGAACGTATCATGTTACAAAAGAATGTAATAAAGTTTTTAAAATCTTTTAACGCGATCTTTGAATAATTTCCACGACTTGCTCCAGACCAAGAACATTTACACATAAAATCACGTGTTATCAATGAGTCGAGCAATTTGTAGGCAAATATTAAGCCATTGCCTTCACAGGGCTGAAACAAAAATGACAACTGTTTTTGTAAGTTTGCTCTCTCAGTTTTATCCTTTAAAGTATTTTCTAGACTGTCCAGTTGTTGTTTATTTTCAATCTTTTCAAGACGGAACGCCTCATTTTCTTCTGGGTTAGCGTCTTTTAATAAAGTAACGGCCATTGGTTGATCATTTTTTTCCGTAATTGTTGCTATGCCTTCGTTGATTTGTACAGACAACATCGCTACCTTCTGGGTGAGTTTTTGCATATGTTCTACAATATCGTGGAGTATTTTGTCCTGGTTATTAATTTTTTGTAATAATAGGTTTGATTACCAATAAGTTGATCGCAGTCGAGCGTAGGTAACAAATTCAAAGTTTCATCCATTATCATTTGATTATTGGCTTCAGAAGATGGACCATCACCCATGTTTTTGTCATTAGGCGCCTGAAAAACAAAAAAATGGTTTACAAAAAACTTTTTTACAAAAAAACAACCGACTTCCAAAAAAAACACTAAAAGACGTGAAAAATAACTTTAATTTCGGAAGTCGGTGTCTTTGGTTTGGTATTTTCGTTTTTGGTCACCGACTTCCGAAATTAAAGTTATTTTTCACGTCTTTTAGTGTTTTTTTTGGAAGTCGGTTGTTTTTTTGTAAAAAAGTTTTTATTTTTCACTTTTTAGTTGCGGTACCTACCCCACACAAATTCTTATACCACTACTTGGTGTGTAAATAACAGTGACAGGAAATTATTAACACATCATCCATATAAACTAAGTGGAAAAATATGCAATATTAAAGATAACTCAAAAACTACTGGTCAGACCTTGATCAAATTTAAATGGGACCACATGTGAAGCACCACCTATCAAATAAAAAAAGAATCATCCAAATCGGTTCACCCAGAAAAAAGTTATGAGCTAACACACATAAAAAAAAAAAAAAAAAAAAAAAAAAAAAAAAAAAAACATACAGACGAATTGAGAACCTCCTCCTTTTTGTGAAGTCGGTTAAAAATGAAACTGAATAGCAAAAAAATTATAATGTCACCTCCAGTCTAACAACTCCTAGGCAATTAACAAATTTTCCTTCCAGGATGCAGCCGAATGCGTGCGAAACAATGCCTCAGCCACACGCCACGGCTTGTGTCGACGCACTTAGCGTGTGTGTGAGTGAGTGAAGTTTCGCTGTTTTAGGTAGGTCTGTATAGATGTAGCAAGAAATAGCAAGGTGGCTTTGTGATCAAATAAATAGATACAAACTAAAACAGCGTACTTACCAAATTTTGAACCATATCTTCAAAGTTGTTTATCACTGGCGCTGACCAGTTACAAGTTGTTGTTGCTGGGGTTTCATTGTCAGTATTCGTCTGATTTTCCATAATCTGTATTTCATGTTGCGCTGCCATGTAGGTCTCAATATTATTTCGTTTGACTGAACAGTTTAGAATGTCCCAGTTTGGACTTGGAAATGATGACTCTTCTCTTACTAGACGCGCTCGGTTTTGAATTTTTTCTGATGGCCAAAATAGCTTCCCATTTTCTTCCCATATTGAAGGTACAATACTTAGTCTACGTCGCCCTTTTTCTACTGTCTGGACTATCTTGAACGGCATGGTCTAAAAATACAATTAAAATAATTAAATTAGTTATCAGACTACATTAAACATACTCTGTAAATAGCAACAAATGAAATATAAACTGAAATTAATTATTTGGAAGATAAAAGAAACAAAATGATTCGAGAAAGATGATTTAGGGATAAAGAAGATGTGAAATACAACAGTAAAATTAGTCGCATTCAGCCGACATAATAACAGTCGACACACACGATATAGTTGGATTCGCAGATTATCGATCTCTCTATCAATAATATCGAAGCCGTCGTCGTTCATCCATCATACTGCTATTTACCAATGTAAATAATAATATTTATTAATAATAAAATAGCAATATGATGAATAGTACTCCAGATACAATTATCTGGAGTTGACCTCTACCACTTGAAATTCACAACTAAACTGCACAAATATACCTACAAACCTTGCCTTAACACAGCACCACAAAAATACATACAAAACACACTGAGTAATAACTTTTAAGTTAAAATATTCTTTATCGTAAAGTTAGGTACCCTACCAAAGAAACAATGACTTTGACGACAGCGAGAAGCAACGTGGCGTGCGATTTACTTCGTGTTTATTTTACAACTGCTAACAATAACAAACAAGCGAACCGCAACCGAGCAGCGAAATTTAGTGGCATCTCGTTTTCGCTTGTACTTACCTCTCACACTTATACCCTTACGCACCTTACAATACACGCGCACCTCTCACAAGGAATGTTCAAAAGATTAAAAAGAAATAAAACAGAGTGCGCTGTTCACAAAACAAAAAAAATCTTATCCATTATAATGGATTTGTACATTTTCGTATACCGCCATAATAATGGATTGGTCATTTGAGTGGATAGACATATTCATAAGTATATTTATCTACCTATAATTTAGTTTGATGACGAAGTGCAAAATACCTATGTAAGTGGAGAGCCCTACTGCACTGCTTTGAGTGTTTTATTTGAACTTAATAATATATATATATGTATTTTTGTTAGTTAAATAAGTCCGGATTCTAACAATATCTACTCCTCTTTTAAAATTAACTTATTCATTCAATCATACCACCTACTGCTATCAAAGACCATACATGTGGTATACTTGTGGTATTCAAAGAAAATTTACATGTTCAATGCGTATCTCTAAAATTTAGTAAGTAAAAAATATCTAAAAGGGTAAAACGTGAACTATTGAAGAACTACATACCCGCCCAGGGCTGCTGGACAGGTACACATGTGAATCTTTCTAGAGCTCACGACATTATAATGGTACACATGTGAAACTTCAAAGATTTCACAGCATTAATTTGGAGCTACAATGGTTCACTGTAGCTGAAGAAAATGTTCACCATTTTGTTCACTCATAACCTATAATATTTCTAAGTTAATTATGATTTTATCACATACTACACAGTTTTCGTGATTAATTTTGTAGTAAGTGTTTAAATACACAGACATAGACTGATTTAGATGCCATAAAAACACAAATATGAAAAATCGCTTTGTTCGTCCCTGCTTATTTAGATATATTTTTATGATAAAACAGCATTATTCCTGAGGCGCGTGAAAATTTTAACTCTAAATACGTATATACTTTACAATAAATTTACAATACCCATAATATTAACACAATAGAATATAATAAACACAAGTATACTTACCAGTAATAATAAAATCACATTACATTGTATGGACATCACTCGCACATATATTAAAAATAAATATTTATTACAAAATGTGGTACTCAAGTAATAATTTAAAGAAAAAGTGGCCTACTAGTAGTTTTTAGAGTACACTTGTGAGCGTATAATTACTATAGAGGCTGTATAATTGTTCACTCGTTACTTCTTTTAACTCTCTTGTCTGTATGAAGAACCACATGGAATCTTATATAGTGTCGTTAATCAGCTTTAAGACCACTGTTCTCTCTTAAACTGCCATTAAAGTGCTACTATTCTGCTACTGTATACCTTTTGTGAACTTAAGGCTGAATAATTTGTGCCCAAACCGGAGGTATAAGGGCTGTGTAGGGTGCTATAGAGTGTCTTATACAGCTTGCTCAGACAGCTTAAAGCATAAATGTGTATCATTAGTCAACCGATATAGAACCCTCAATGCTACTTGGGATGCTTCGTTATTCCGAGTATGTTGTGTTGAGTTCGAGTTCGTTCGCTGAGTCACAGTTAGTTTCAGATTCATCCACTACACGTTGCTTCATGCTATCCACTCTAAAGTCAGGGCCCTCGACGCTGTCGTCACTAGCCACATCATAGTAACTTTTTCTTCCATTTTCTAAAATATTACTGTTTTTAATCATGTCTGATGAATTTTCACTTTCTAAGTCTACTTCAGTTACATTGAAATAGCATTTGGGTTTCTGGTGACATTGCTGGAATAGGAGATGATGTGAGATCAACACTATAAACACTATATTCTTCAATGACGAAGATGTGGGCAATGGCCACGAAACGGTACGACGTGTATCAGAAGTAGGTTCAACTAAAACAAAACGGCAAAAGTTCTAGTCAGCAACCATTATTTTCTAGTAAATAAATTAAATAGGTAAGTTTAAAAAAAATAAAAAAAAACCACTTACACTCTAATTTGTTTTGTATTGGTTTAAGTGTTAAAGGAGTTAACGGCGAAAATAGTGGTGGAGAAATTGAAAGTTGCTCAATAGAAAATAAAGCATCAAAGTTGCATTCATCTAAAGCAAAAAAAATACATCTTAACATACACAAACGTCATGTAAGGGAACTGAAATTCAGATTTCTTGACACTCACAAAATATGCGATAGGTAAATTAATGAGCTATAGTAAAACATGCAATTGTATCTAACGAAAATGCCTTAGAACATTTCGGTGTCTGACATACCTACCAACTGATTAACAGAAAACCCCCAGTTTAAACAGCTAAACGTAATAACCAATGAGTGTTAACATAACATTCATTTATTCTCAGGCAACTGGCCCTTACCTAGACCTTACAGACTAACTTGAATATAATAAAATACAACTCACACGCATGGACACATACACATGCAAACACACACGCACATGCTTTGCATGTTTAGGATGGATATGCAAAGTCTTAGGCTGAGGGGTGGGTGTAAGCAAGCATTAAGAAAGGATTTGCGGTAATTCCTCAGCATAGCGATTTATGTAAATAAATTTGCGCGCGTCCTCTAGTTATATAATAAAAAAATGCTGTATGTACGAGTATCTAACCTTTTTTATTTACTTTTATTGCCTTAAAAGATGATTTCATTTTTATTTATTTTCGAAGTTCTATCAACTTGCGCTTCATATGCATTAACATCTCAATCTCAATCTGATTCTGAAACAAAATCGTAGATAATTTAAGAAAAAAAACAGATAGTTATACCAACAAGATATATAACCTCGTTCCTAAACGTAAAAAAATATTAATACCTACCTAATGAATAGAAAAAGGTACTCAAATTATCGTCGTCTTCCACTGCATCAAAAGAACATTAAAACTCACACAAATAAGTTTATTGATGAATAGAACTAACATCCAAATACTCAGAAAACAATAAACTTTGTAAAATACTCTTTCGGCTCGTTGACGCTATTACCCACGATGAAATATCAAATAACATGTGAAGCGGGTACGATTGAAACGTAAGGGGCAATGTAAACAATGAATTTATTCCAGTACACAATGTAGACTTATGTAGGTACGACGGTAAATAAAACTACATGGTTCGTTCCCAGCAAGTTCGTGACACGTGATGCGTCGCAAAACAAGTAGGATGCGTCACCGCGGGGCGCGAGCGTAGGGGGGCGCCTATACTAGGCGAGCTCTTCCAATGCGTGGAAACAGCGGCGCGCTAGCACAGACTGACTGTTCGCCTTCTTTTTTTTTTATTGGCAGCTCGTAGTTGTGACCACTAAGGTCCTGGCTACTTAACCGGGCAAACCTGTGGGTGCCTTAAGCTACTAACTTAAAGCCTCCAGCCAGGGGCGAACAATACTTAAAATTTAGGTGACCGCACGCTAAGGGCACCCCCTGTGGGGTACGAACCTCGGCTTAGGGCGTCACTGAGGGGAGGGCAGCAAGATGGGACAGGCTGGATCTAAATTATATTATTATTATCTGGGGAATTTAAATCTACAGGCTCAGCTACGGCGCGGGCTGGCGCGTCGTCGAGCAAGGGTCGGGGGGGGGGGGACAATTACGTCGGGGGCGTCGCGTAGGACCTCGGCGGCGAGGTCGGAACGATGGCGGTCTGTGTTTGTGTACTGTACTCGTGGCCCTACTGCTCTCCTGGAGGAGGGTTATGGGGTCATCGGGGTCGGACAGGGCATGCCTTGGACGGCGGGTACGACTAATGCGGGAGGGGGCATATCTGGCAGCCTCGACAACCAGAGGGTTGCGATGTGAGGCCGCGGAGTCGAAGAAGCGCTTGGAAATGCGCTTCATGAACTGACGGATAGTGGAGATTTTAAGGTCGAGATGGAGGATCTCGTTCCGAACGAACCAAGGGGAGCCGGTTGCCCTACGGAGGAACCGGTTTTGGAGGGTCTGCATCCTATGGATGTGGTGGGGTTTCGAGTGTGCGAAAACCACGCTCGCGTAAGTCATGATAGGTCGAATGCACGCTGTGTAAATGCGCAATTTGCACTTGAGTGACAATTTGCTGCGTGCATTCAATAGGGAGTGGAGTCTACCGAGAGCGAAAGCGGCGCGCGAACGCGCCTGCTTTATGTGCTCTCCGAAAGAGAGTCTATGGTCTAGAGTGACACCCAAGTATTTGGCTCGCTTCTCCCAAGGGATAGGCTTGCCGAACATGGTGATCGGACGGGGAGGGGTGGGGTTGAGTCTCGGTTTCGAAAATAGAACCGCTTGACTCTTATCGGGGTTTACTTCGATTCTCCACTTCCTAAACCAGTCACCGAGTTGGTTGACTGTGGTTTGGAGAGTGCGAGATATCGCGTCGGGGCTTACGCCGGTGTAGTAAATGGCCGTATCGTCTGCGAACAGAGCCAACTGAGCCCTTTTACTTTTGGGGATATCGCTGGTGAAAAGCGTGAAAATGAGAGGGGCGAGCACGGAGCCCTGAGGGACTCCGGCGCGAATGGGGCGGGGGGAGGATAGCGCTCCTTCGATGCGGAATCGGAAGGTGCGGTTCGACAAAAAGTCTCGCAGGATGAGCACGAGACGATCTGGCACTTTAAGTTGGTATAGCTTATATAATAAGCCATTGTGCCAGACTTTGTCGAACGCTTTCGCTATATCAAAGAAGACAGCACCCGTCAACGAACCACGTTGGAAGCCAACGCTTATGTGTTCCACGATACGGTGGACCTGTTGGACGCACGAGTGTTGGGTTCGGAAACCGAACTGCTCGTTGGGAATGAGACCTTTCGTCTCGGCATAGTCTCTGAGACGCTTATAAATAAGCCTCTCATAGATTTTGCCGATGACATTGAGGAGACTGATGGGGCGGTAGCTGGAGGGAGCGGATTTAGGCTTGCCCGGCTTGGGAATGCCGATGACAGTGGCCTGTTTCCACGCTTGGGGGAAGATGTTATTGCTCATGGCACCATTGAAGATGGTGGTCATTAGCATGATCAGGTGGGCTGGGAAAAGTTGGAACACCTTATTGGTCATTCCATCAGAACCGGGGGCTTTACGGGGCTTAAGGCCCTTTATGAGCTCTTGCACTTCGTCGGGGGTGACGGGAGGCAGAGGGCATTCGGGGTCTTCTACGGGGGGGAGGGAGGCTCTCCTTTCGACTTCGGCGTCGACCTCAGAGAGGTGAGCTTGGTCTACAGGTTGAGAGCTGGGCGAACATTGGGCCTCAAGACTGTCGGCTGGGCACTCGGCCTTGTCGACATCATCGAAAGCGATGGTATTGTCTGGGCGGATCAAGGGGGGCATAGGGACTACTTCTCGGGATTTGAGTTTCCTCTGAAGCTCCCAGAATGCTAGGTGGGTAGGCTCTAGTTCGCTCAGCAACTCATCCCAGCCCGTTTCCCGATGCTCCGCTACACGTGTCCTTACAGCTCGCTGTAAGTAGCCCATATGGGCTCGGTTCGCGTCGCAGGGAAAGTTGCTGTACGCACGGACAGCCGCGTTCTTCTCAGTCATCAGTTCACGTACATCGTCCGGCAACTTCCAGCGACGGTCGTCCGTCGCTGGAACTTCCCTTGAACAATCGTTCAGGACTGATTGTACGTGTCCAGTGAATGAGTCGATCGCGGCCGTCGTGTCAGTGATAGAGTCGAAGAGGTCGGGGATGGAGTCTAGGTGGGGGGACGTGTTGGATTTCAGGCGTTCGCTTACTTTCCTCCAGTCCGTTACCACTTTTGTGGAGGGGGGTTGGTCGGGGTCGGGGAGGCCTACGCGAGGGGCTAGCTTAAGCACAACTGGTCGGTGGTCAGATGATAGTTCGTGTATCACCTCTATAGAATCCAACCGTAGGTTGATATTCTTTAAAAGTGATACATCGAGCACGTCAGGGGTATGGTCAACCGAGTGGGGGAAGTGAGTGGGAGTCATCGGGGCGATGACATCGAAATTTAGAGGGGTACAGAGGTCGAACAAGTGTCTCCCTCGGGTAGATATTCTGGTACTATTCCAGGCGTGATGTTTGGCGTTGAGATCCCCCGCTATGATAACGGAGTCACTCAGGCCGAGGAGTAAGGTCAGGTCGTCAGTCAAGAGTTGGAAGTTCTCTGATTGGTTCGTAGGGGGGAGGTAGACCGATACCAAGGTGATCGGTTGGTGGCCTGTCATGCCTAGTCGGCAAATGGAGACTTCTAGTCGTGAGAGGGGGGGCGGGTCCAAGGGGATGCAGTAGAGGGATTTTCTGTAGTAAATGAGGGTGCCACCCTTGTGACACCGAGTCCTGTCGTTTCGAACAACCCGATAGTTCGCTATCGACGGCGTTCGCATGTGGGGTTTTAGAAAAGTCTCCTGTACGAGGAGGACATCGATCTGGTGGTCGCGGAGGAAGGTACCGATTCCGTCGCGCTGACCTTGGATGCCATTGGCATTGAAATAACCTAACTTTAGGGATCGGGGTTTTAAACGCGAGAGGATTCCGTTATCCATTAGTGGGATTGGGGGAGTTCACAAATGACTGTAGCGCGTGCGTAATGTCCGGGTACGCGTTATATATGCACTGAATGGCATAAAGGTTACCGGCATTTCTGGCGGCAACGATTTCATTGGCCATTTGACGGGCGCGAGGGGTGAGGAAGGCAGTGAATGTGCCTGAGATCACGTTGAACGGATCCATGGGGTTGGGGCCTACAGCCACGGGTGTGGTTGAGGAAGGAGCGGGCGCGACTGGGGCGGGGGTGGTGGCTTTAGGAGCCGGGGGGTTAGTAGCGAGGGGCGCGGGCGCGCGCGCGGGCGCGGGCGCGGGTGCGGGCGCGGCCGCGAGCGCGTGTGCGCGAATGCGGGGGTCCATCTGATGAGCGATGAGGGGCGGAGGGGGGGGTTGGTTGCGTACCAGGGGCGGGAAGGCCTGTTGGTGCTGGGATAAATTCCAAGCGTTGGGTCTCTGGGGACTCAGGCGCTCGGGAAGTTGGGTGGAGGGGGCTTCCCTTCCCTGACGAGCTTCGCCAGTTTGGGATTCGTTGCCTTAGGGGCTTTGGGGCAGCCACGGTAGTTGGCTGGATGCCCGGAGAGGCCACACAGCACACAGCTGGGTGGTTCCGTGCAGAGGGTACGGTCCTTAGGACGGGAGCACTCGGAAGTGCCATGCCCACCCAGGCACTTGACGCACCTGGGTGTGGCATGGCAATTCTTTTGGGAGTGACCGTATAGTTGGCAGCGGTGACACTGGCCAACGATTCCAGTCTTGCGGGGCTTCTGGATATCGAATCCAGTGAGATGGCAGAGGGACTTGATCTTGAAGATCGGGTGGTGTCCTTCGACGGGGGGGCATACAACAAGGACCATGTTGTATGGCTCGCCGCCTCGGGCACGGTGCATGCGGTGCACCTCGGCTACTGGGATGCCTTGTGAGACAAGGTCTTCCTTAAGGTCGGAGGTAGCGATCTCCTTTGGGATCCTATTGATAACTACGCGGGTCTGGCGGTCCTCGGGGAGGGAGTACGTGTGAAAGGACACACCTCGTGCTCTGAGGAGCTTAGTAAATTCCCTATAATCGTTGGATTTAGGGACTTGGACCTTAATGCCCTGCTCGGTTGAACGGGCACTGGTGAAGCCGATCCTGAGATCGACGCACCATTTGGACACTTCGGTCCATTTTGATTTGTCTTGGATGAAGACAGGGGGGGGGGGTGGGGGTCTTTTTGGGGTTGCTTTCTAGGAAAGCATTGGGAGCCGGGGGGGGGCTTAACGCGGGGGGGGGGCCGGTCGTGATGGCGACGACGGGGGTCGGAGTCGCAAGGGTGGGCGGGGGAGTGACCGATTGGTCCCTAAGTTTATTTGCCTGTGAAGAGGCGAATTTCTTTTTCCTTTTGGAGGAAGAGGTGACGGTCTGGAAACCGTCATCCTCGGAGGAGGAGTTCGTCAGGGTTTCCGAGCCGGAGGAGTACGGGGAGACGGGGCGTCTTGTTGTTGTCCGATGGTCGGTTTCCATCGGTACGGGGGGGAGGGGGGCGGTTTGCACCGGGGGGGGGGCCTCTAGTGCATCGCTAAAGTTAGCGATGGCGGCAGAGTTGTCGGGAGGACAGGGGGTGGGGGGCTGCAAAGCAGCGAACTTAGCGCCATATTTGGCGATGAACTCGGGGTCCTTGAAGAGGACCTCCTTGAAGAAAGCTAGTATTATAGCATCCCCCATGGTTGGGGGGTGCGGGGCTATTTATTTGGGGGGGATGTTGGAATTTAAGATTCCAGCCTAAAAATTCCCTATGCCTAACTCCCCGGGTGGGTGTTCCCGGGGATGAGTTACCCTCCCTGTCGGGTATAGACAGGGAGGTGAGTACCTATGGTGAGCCTTAAGCTTGTAAACCCGTCGCCAGTCTTATTGTGCGAACGGGGCCCTGACAGTCTAGCGCGAAGGGTGTAGACACACCCTAGAGACACTAGGTGAGTAGCTGGGAAAGCAAAACTGTCACCAGAGCCGACTAGGAGATCCCCCAAGGCCGGTTAGCTCTGGGACCCGTCCAACTGACTGCCTCGCCCTGAAAGGGTTCGGCGGGTGTGTTGGGACAACACCCCACTCGGATCGTTAACACCGCTAGGTATCCACCGAGGACCACGAAACTGTGGTTTTGCCCAGAAGGGGCCTAGTGAAGCTACTCACACTATCGCGTAGTTAAAGAAATATCACTTTGCCTTGAAAAAGGCGGTTTTTAATTGATCACTTGATACGACCAATTAATTAATTGTTCGACGATCGGATGCAGCCGGGGCGGCTGCGGGGGCGCTACGAGGTTCGCAGCGAGAAGAATTAAACTTCGACAAAAATCGAAAACGGGAGAGCGCAAGCACACAACCGTTCGCGACCGATGCCGAGAGTCTAATGTGACTGTTCGCCACCGCGTCGGCTCCTTATATACGCGAGGTGGCCTAATGTTGTGTGCGTGAGTGTCGTCCCGACACAGCAGTGTTGTGTGGCGCGTGGCTGTAGACGTTCGGTGGTGCTACAGGCTCCCCCTCTGGATGCGAAGTCGCCCCGACGAGTAGCCAGTCAAGATGACTGTTCCACCGGCACAGCTAGGCGAGACGCGTCCCGCCGTGGTCGTCCTCGTCCACGAGAGGGCGGTGTGGCGCGTTCAGGGTTAGGCCTAGGTTTAGGCGGACGCCCGCGTTTCTTCAATGGGCGCACCGGCAGAGGAAGGGGACTTGCCGCATGGCCTTGGAACCGAGTCAAGGCGGATGTATGATACACTCCAAGGGGTTTATCTGGAGTGGCAGGATCTGAAATCAGATAAGATGAAGCACCATGACGTGCTAGGATTAAATAAGGACCATCCCTGCGAGGACAGAATTTAGAAAGAAAGAAAGAAAGAAAAATATTTTATTTGGAACACGCACAGGAAATACAAAGTGTAAAAAATTAAATAAAAAAGGAGCATTTAAAATTAACAAAATTAACAATAAAAAAACAATAAACAATTAATAAAAAAATAAACCTGTGCGAGGCCAAAAAGGCTCCTATCTCAGCATAAAGCTGCGATATTTAAAAAAAAAATAAGTACCGCAGCGCTGGTATTCTGATAGGGCCCGTTGTGATGCCACGGACACACATACGGACATCCTTATATCCCACTAGGGGTTTATTGATAAATAAAATTTTAAAATAAAATACTAATAAGAAGATAAATCAATACAAAATTGTTTAGAAAACAAATATAAATAAATAAAAACCATGATCATGTATGTGTCTAAAGATCGAACCACGCCCGACGCTCCAACATCACTTGTCTATGTTGTAGACTATTGTTATAGTCTGTGAACTCTGTGACAAGCGATGAGACGCGGGCGCAGCCGACCGGCTGTCAATAAAAAAGATACTTTTTGGAATGTAAATGAAAATAAAGTAATGATACACTAATAAAACAGTGAGTGAATAATAGTTATGGCAAAAAAAAGTAGTGCAGATAAATAGTGTGAAGTATTGTGGTGTGTTTGACTATGTTGTGATGTGTAAGGCGGAAGAAAAATATTCAATCATCGAGCAAAACAATCGAATCAAATCATGCTGCTAGGAACGCAAGACTCCGCAAGGTCACCAGTAGCAACTGCGTGCAGTCCCAGGGTGAGTTCAGAAACTGGCTTCCTTTTGTACTCGCAACAAGTGTTGTTTATATTTAGTGCTAAAAGTACCAACTGTTTTTATAGCACGAAAAGGAGGCGGCAAGTCGTTCCAGCAGCGGGAAGCAGCAAATTTAAAGCTTCCACGGAATGCAGCAGTTTTATGCGTTGAGGCCAACAGGAGGTAAGATGATGCTCTTGTTTTAATTTTATTTATATCTCTAGACCAAGTCAATTTCGCATAAAGGTATTCTGGTTTTTTTGTGAGAATGGTGCCAAAGAGTAGGGTAGCTAGATGCAGCTTTCTGCGATCTGACATTCTCATCAAATTACCCTTATTTAAAAAAGGAGTTATGTGAGATCGGGGAGGGACATTGAAACAAGCACTAGCACTTAATTAGCACTTATTCCTTGAGCAGCATTACTGATTGGATGGGTAGTTGCTAATACCAAATCACCGGGTGTGTACCCGGGATCTTCTCTACGTCCTTGGTCTACCATCTTCTTCCTGCGTTCTTCTAAATTCTCTCTGACATCCCTAGCCTTGTTTAGCGTATTGGCGAGAAGTAGTAACTTCGGCGTAATTTCAGGCACAAAGTTTTCAGACAGTAAAATCTGACGAAAATCGTGAGAGTTATCATCCGGACTACGCAGTTCTCGTGCAAATGTTAAATACGCTGGCGTATGTCCTGTAGTAAGGCAAGTTGCGGAATTCATCGCAAACCGTATGCTGGGTAACTTATCACTCTAATTCCCATGTTCATCTCCCACTAGAATGGCCAGTTGTGTCTTTAAGTCTCTGTTTTTCCTTTCCACCGGGTTTGCTGCTGGGTGATACACTGGTTTGAATGTGTGCTTAATTCGCATACAATAGGTTAATTGTTGCATCACAGCACTCACAAATTGTGGTCCATTGTCGCTTATCAGGCGTCTGGGCACACCGTATCGAAAGAAAATCTCGTTCATCAAAACTGTCGCACAATTTTCAGCGCTAGCAGTTTCCAAAGCAAATAATTCTATCCAACCAGTAGCAATATCTTCAGCTATCAGTATCCATGTCTTACCGCTAGTCGTTGACGGCAAAGGTCCAAATAAGTCAAAGGCGAGGGTTTCGAAACATTGGTTGACGGGCGTGGTTTGGAGCAAACCAGCTGGTTTTAGGTTGGATGGCTTAAACCTTTGGCATGCAACACAATTCTTAACATATGCTTCGATATATTTTCGCATACCCTTCCAATGATATCGCTTCGAGATGCGTTGATGTGTCTTATCAGCTCCGTAATGTCCCGCCAAAGGGTCATCGTGGTATACTGAAAGAACGTTTGCCCATTAGCCGGGTCCACACCGGACGATCCATCGATCCCGCGATCCGCGATCCAGGATCGCGGAGCGTGGATCGTGGATCGTGTTAGGCCGATCCACTCTTGGAAACTTGCGATCCCAAATATGCGCTCCAAGCGATCCTAAGGCGATCCGTGATTCAGCCAGTCTAACTCTTGTACGATATGGAGTCACACGTACAACGGCGGCGTCTTGCCGTTGCAGCAGTAACTTTTATTTTGCTTAAATGCTTGCGCAAAAAATCACAAAAAAGAAAACGACGGTTTTGGGTGAAACAAATTTACAAAAATCGCTTGGAATCTGGGACTCAGCTGTACGCAGAGTTAGTGTCAGATAAAGTTGAACACAATTTTGCAAGAATGAATGCTAATCAATTTGAGATATTGTGTTCATTATTAAATAACAAGCTAAGAAAGAATGATACAAATTATAGAGATGCCATTACTGTGAAGGAAAGATTATTACTAACATTAAGATTTTTAGCAACTGGAGATTCGTACGTCAGTTTGCAGTATCTGTTCCGCATTTCCAAACAGTCTATATCGATAATTATTCCTGAAGTTTGTGAAGCCATCATTGACCTGTTAAATGATTATGTAAAGGTAAGTAAAACCATACTTTATTACTCAATAAAAAAGTAGTGTATTACAATCATAATTTAAAGAAGTAACATGTTTACAATTATTAATTATTTTTTGAAAACATGATATAGGTAGGTACTTATTTAATTCGGTGGTGACTGTGGAAGTGAATAATCCTGAGGTTTCAGAAACTGGGACTGCGATGAATTGGAGGCTAGATGAGCAGACGGTGATGTCTGTGGAATTGGAGCTGGATAATTTTGAGGTTGTAGAGACTGGGACTGTGATGAAGTGTATGCTATTGGTGTGCCAGGATATGAATGAGTGTAATATCCATAATTGCTATCCCCATATCTTCCTGTGTCAGCTTGAAAAATAACTTGGCATATAGCATTTTTGACATTAACTAATGTTACTGCATCATATTTCCGCAATTCAGTAGATATATACTGCCCGAAAGCAATGTAAGAATCAGTTTCCGGTTGTGGTGGCTGAGCACATTGTTGCAGAAGTTGGAAAGCCTCTGAAAGAGTTTCATTTGATATGTCATCTGCATTATTAGAAGTAGTTTTCTTTCTTTTTTTTGTTCTTTTGTTTGTTGTTTGGACACTGGATTGTGCATTCTGATCATTCTGCTCTCTACTCTGATCTGTGTGGTGGTTGGCTCTCTCCGGTTGTGTGTCACTAGTAATGTTCCTGTTCTCGTTTTCGCTCACTGTAGTATTAACTTCAAGTTCCCCTTCAGTCGTATCAGATTCTACCTGTAACAACAATTATTATTACTATTTACTGCTTATTCTTATTTTCAGCTTTATATTATAATTAAGATCTCCTTTATTTTCAGGTGCCGTCAACTAAAGAAGAATGGCGTACAGTTTCTCAGCAATTCGAGAATAAGTGGAATTTCCCACACGTGATAGGAGCGATGGACGGCAAACACGTCGCTATACAATCGCCTTTTAATAGTGGCAACGACTTTGATAATTACAAATTATTTCCTAGTATTGTTCTTTTTGCATTAGTAGATGCAAATTATAGGTTCCTGTATGTGAATGTTGGGACTAAAGGCAGAATATCAGATGGAGGCGTGTTCAAAAGCACAAATTTATATAAAAAACTTGAAAAAAAAGAGCTAAATATTCCTCCACCGGAGATATTGCAAGTTCCCTATAAAATTGAGGTACCCTATTATATACTAGGTGATAAAGCTTTTCAGCTTAATGATTATACTATGAAACCATACGATGGTACACGGGAAAGGGGTTCTTGTGAAAGAATTTTCAACTACCGACTGTCAAGAGCACGTAGAGTAGTTGAAAACGCGTTTGGAGTACTTAGTTCTGTCTACAGAGTCCTGCGTAAACCTATGCTTTTGGAACCAGAAACTGCGACTAAAGTCGTGCTGGCAACGGTTCATCTATA
This sequence comes from Griposia aprilina, assembly GCA_916610205.1. Classification (NCBI taxonomy): domain Eukaryota; kingdom Metazoa; phylum Arthropoda; class Insecta; order Lepidoptera; family Noctuidae; genus Griposia; species Griposia aprilina. The sequence goes on along the minus strand of OU744285.1, from coordinate 2,724,500 downwards.
TAACTACTTACGCAGTAATCCTAACTTTATATCGCCAGGAACGTTTGATACAGTACAGGAGAATGGAGATGTAATACCTGGAAGCTGGCGAAATGAACCGCCATCACAATCGCTACAACCGATGGCCGTCGTACCAAGAAGAGCAACAGAAAATGCCACTACAATACGGTCCCACTTAGCAAGACACTTTGTTACAAACCATACAATAGTTTGGCAAAATGAATATCAGTAAACTAATAGCTCACATGTTCCAATGTATCGCGTGTGGTTCCGGGTTCATTTTTATCCGCCATAAAGTCGAAGTCATCATACGCAAACCACTTTGATTTATATGTATCTTGAGCACCTGAAATAAACAAGTTACTCATTAAAATAACCACGTGTATTTCTAACAGCTTAAATGTAAAAAGCGAAATCACGTGAAATCCACAGTAAATATTATGATGTAATTACTTATAATAAAATATATAATTTTAATACCTACAGATAAAAAGTAGCTTTGTTTTCTTACCGGATCCAGTTATACGGCTTTGCTTCTCTCTGTGTTTCTCCCTTCTGTAGCCTCCCGCCAGAGATCGCATTTTTTTCTTTAGGTTCTCGATCGACTTATTCCCCATTTCACGAGAAATCTGACGCCAAGCATCATCTCTAACACCTCTATTGGTGTAATTAGAATCTTTGGGATCCCATAAACATTTAAATTCTTTATAAAGCGATATCAAACGGCGACTTTCTGAGATGTCCATGGCGAGGTGGATCGCGCGAACCAACACAACCGTCCACACCGCGCGCATCACGCAACTGACGCACCTTTGAGGCTGGCACAAAAACCGACCGCACACGGATCGCGCGAGGTAGGGAGCGCGCGCTCCAATACGTGCGCATGGATCGCGCGCGGCACGTCCACACCGCCTGCATCTTTGGATCGCGCTGCTGCCGCGCGCGATCGGAGCGCGATGGATCGTCCGGTGTGGACCCGGCTATTCATGTTGTGGAACTACGAGTTGAGCCTCATCTGAGTCATCTGGCGGGTGATATCGGTACAATAACCCGTTGTTCATGACGTACCCTTTGTTGCTCCAGTACACGGCATTATCTTTACGATCTGCATCTTCTAAGGCAGTTACGATGCTGGCGATATTTTCATCCTTCAGCTGTTCTGCCCTAATTTCAGATGATGGTCTCTGCGGCATATCTACGGCTACGCTACACACTCCACAGGTATCTTCGGTTCTTTTATCGCAAATAGGCCTGGACAGCGTGTCTGCAACCACATTCGTCCTACCCGGTGTATACTTGATGGTAATATCATATGCCTGTATCTGCAAAGCCCATCTAGCTAATCGACCAGTTGGAGATCGCAACGACATCAACCACTTCAGGGCTTGATGGTCCGTAACCACTGTTACTGGGAGGCCTTCAATGTATCCACGGAATTTTTTAATCGCCCAAACTACTGCGAGAGCCTCCCTTTCGGTTGTGGAATAATTGCGTTCTGCAGGGGTCATCAGTCTACTAGCATATTCGACGGGATGTTCGTCCTCTCCCTCCCCCTGCACTAGAACTGCTCCAAGTGCATAGCTGCTTGCATCACTTTTGATAATATAACTTCTCGTCTCGTCGGCTTGTCGTAGCACAGGAGTGGATGTAAGACGTATTTTGAGCTCTTGATAAGCATGCTCCTGTTCCGCTGACCAACTCCATACTGAGTTTTTCCTAGTTAAACGGGAGAGTGGTTCACTGATTCCGGCAAAATTTGGTATGAATCGCCTGTACCAGGAACAGGTCTGCAGGAACGTCATCAGATGCTTGAGGTTCTTGGGTGCTGGATAGGCTGATATTGCTGCTACCTTCTCGGGATCAGCCTTTTAGACCCTCTGGAGTAATAATATGCCCTAAATACTTAATCGTTGAGCAACAAAATCGTCACTTACTAAAGTTTACATGAAGGTTGCTTTCCTTCAGTCTACTTAGTACCTTACCCAAATCTGATAGGTGTGCTTGATAGGTAGCCGAAAAAATTATTAGATCGTCTAGGTATGCTAACATCTTTACATTCTCCAGGCTAACTCGGATCCTGTCTATCAGACGCTGGAACGTAGAGGGTGCATTGCGAAGTCCAAATGGCATCCTCATAAAACGGTACATACCGAATGGAGTTATGAATGCCGTCTTGTCCTGATCCTCAAGTTTTACTTTGACTTGCCAGTAGCCAGCGCGTAAATCTAGGGTCGACATGAAAGGCGTTGGCTTAGCAGCATGAAGCCGGTTGCAGACCGAAAACTAAGCTATTCCAAAGCTAAGCTAGGGAAGCTAGGCTAAGCCAAACTAAGCCAAGATAGAAATAAATGGCGTGCACACAAAGAGCTAAGCCAAAGCTCAGTTAGTGTTCCGGAGTTCAATTAGACGGACGTCAGGCGATTGCTATGAATATAATCGATGAAGAAAGTTCCGATGATGAATACGTTACACATAGAAAAAGAAGATTAATACTGACTTATTATTATTATATAAGAAAACGACATTCTAGACCTTGGATATGTCAACACATTGAATCTCGGCACGCAAGTGGAGAGTTTAGAACTTTATTTTACGAATTAGATGATGAACATTTTCAGTTATATTATCGTGTTACAAGAGTTCAGTTTTATGATTTGTTATCATTGATTATCGGAGATATTACTAAACAAGATACTAACTATCGGAAGGCTATAACCCCAGAAGAAAGATTAGCTATTTGTTTAAGGTAAGCAAAACAATTTTAATTAAAAAAAAAAAAAAAAAATTGTTATTGGTAAATGCCAAAAGGTTACAAATTATCTAAGTTATCGTTTTGAGTTGGCGTCGAAAATGTGGATGATGATGAGTACCCATATTGATAAGTCTGCCTAGACAAATAACTTTCATAATTTTCCTCTGCTTCGTTTACAATTTGAAAAAGCTTTTTTTTTACGTCTCTTTGTATCCAATCGGGAAGCTTTTTAGTTGACTCGCACATACTGTCAAAAAATTAATTTAACGGATGTCTGTGTTTCTCCGCCTCTTTTGCCTCCTCAGCCTTCCGTTGCTCTCTTTGCTCACATCGCTTCATAAAATCGTTATCGACTTTCTGAAGTAAGTCGTTTAATGATGCGTCATCGGCATTTTTTCTTTTTTTTATCCTTGGTGGTTCGGAAGTATTTTCATAATCATCATTCGGAATTTCTTCGAAAATCTCAGTACTTTGACTTTCGGTTGATGTACTGGGCAAAGTATTTTGACTTTCGATCGAAGTACCGGGCAAAGTATTTTGACTTTGAGTTGATGTACTGGCCAAAGTATTTTTATCATTCATTGATACGTTACCAGTTCTCTTACGGTTTTTCATGTGGGGTAAAAGAAATTCGAGTAACTCGGCATATATCCAGTTATTTGCCGGAGAAGCAGCCTGACCACTTGTACTGGCTTTCATCCTTTTGAGTGACTCTCGATGACTATCACGTAATTTTTTCCACTCATTCTTCGCAGTTTTCACTGTAACAAACACCAAGTCAAACTTAGTAATAAATATTTATGTGTTTCAGGTTTTTAGCTACTGGCGACTCTTTTAGAACAATTGGATACAATTACAGAGTGGGTAATAATACAGTTTCTTTGATTGTTAAAGATGTGTGCAATGCACTTTGGATTCATTTGCAACCAATATATATGAAGTTACCGACAGAAAGTGAATGGGAAGTTATTGCAGAAGACTTTAATGATAAATGGCAATTCCCTAACTGCCTTGGTGCCGTGGATGGGAAGCATATCTCAATAAAATGCCCTCCTCAGTCGGGTTCTAATTATTTTAATTATAAAAAAAATTATTCTGTCGTCTTTCTCGCAGTCGTTGATGCACACAAAAGATTTATTATAATAGACGTTGGTTCAATGGGCCGATTTAGCGACGGAGGTATTTTTGCAGATAGTGCATTTGGCCACAAATTACAAAACGGGCAATTAAACTTGCCCAATCATAAACCTTTAACGCCTGATGGCGATCCAACACCTTTTGTGTTTATAGGTGATCAAGCATTCCCATTACAAAAACACTTTATGAGGCCGTACCCACGGAGTACATGTTTAGATAACAGAGCAAAAAACACCTTTAACTATCGTCTCAGTAGAGCACGAAATGTAGTAGAAAATGCGTTCGGCATATTAACAGCGCGATTTCGTGTGTTTCGTCGACCATTTGAATGTCAATTGGAACTAGTGGACGTCATTACAAAGACTACCTGTGTCTTGCACAATTATTTAATGTCTTCAAGAACGACAACTAGTAACGCCAATACCGTCAATATTGAAGAACAGCAAACTTTAAGATCGGTACAATACGACAACTTACGAGCAACTAGAGAAGCATTTCGTGTCAGACAGTTATTTTGTAATTATTTTAATAATGTAAATTAGATTAAACTTGAAATAAAAAATAATTAAACTCACCGTCTGGTATGTCTGGATTACTTATTTCCTCCACTATTTGTTTCCATACAACATCCTTTTTAATTAAATTGTGATAGTCCTTTAACTGTGTGTTCCATAACACAGGAAACTGTTTAACGACTTCGATAAATTGCTCCATATTCGCTACGTAACGACCGTGCGTACGACAAAGGACACTGGACAGCACTGGCGAAGGATGTGCGAAGGGCGTGCGGGGAAGGCGGGAGGGACATAGCTTAGCTCGCGTAGCTGCGCATCGGCATACACAACTAACTTAGCTTCGCATATTTTAGTTAGCTCACATCGCTTAGTTCACATAGTTTGCGGTCTGCACACAAGTATGGAAAACTGCGTCAGCTATGCGAGCTAAGCTAAACTAACTTAGCTTAGCTCTTGGTCTGCAACCCGCATGAAGCAGATCATCAATGCGTGGAATAGGATACCTGTCGGGGACCGTTATGGCATTAAGTTTGCGGTAGTCAACGCAAACTCGTACTGAGCCATCTTTCTTTGGTACCATTACAACGGGTGCGGACCAGGGTGATGAGCATGCTTCAATTACTCCACTGTTCAACATCTTCTTTACCTCTTTCTTTAACACAGCCATGCGTGGCGGGGAGAGGCGGTATGGAGGTACAGAGATGGGGTTATGCTCACTCGTGTCGATGCAGTGTTCAGTGAGGGTAGTCGGTTCTCCATCTTCAGCGAAAACTTCTTGATAATCCCATAGCACTTCCATCAACTGTGACTTTTGCGTTGCGTCTAGTGTGTCCGATGAAACCTCTTCCACTTCCAAGGATCCAATTTCGACATCAATGCTGCTATTACTATGGTCGCTGGGGAAAAGTGCCTTGGAGTGTGGAGATAGTTCACACGGAGCATCGTGAAGCTGCATTTGGGCATCACGGACCATAAAGTCTACGAATCTTGGAGAATACCCATCGAATAATGGTCTGGATCGCTTCCTTGGAATAGGGGACAGCTCAATTGGTACTACGCGATATGGGATCATGTTTGTGGTGCAGGCACTCGTTTCCGGGAGCGCTGGTTCTCCGCTGGATAACGGACTGCACGTTACTGGAGTGCATGCTCTGGATTGTGGCAGCGCCGGTTCCAGTACGCCTTCATCGCGTGGAGTTAACGACAAAGGAGAAATAAATTCAGGCAGCTTGACATCTTTTAACATAGACCGTAACCGAGGATTAAAATAAACGGGCGTAGCCTCCACCTTGGCCATTGATATCTCCTCAGCATCTTCGTCTTGAAGGTCAAAGATGTCATCAGGGGAATCCTCGAAATGCCATGTCTTCTGCGGAACGTTAAGTACCATCTTAGCATCCTCGATAAAGCCGACGCCCAATAGTGTACGAGATTCTCGAGCTTCCGGGAACACGATAAAAGATGTTTGCACTACACGGTAATAGACACTGACGGGTGCTTTTACGGTCAACACCCCTCTCGTCGTCTTCGTGCCATCAGCCAATTTCACCATAAAGTGTTGTGTCTGGTATGCAAATCCGAGTCTTCGTAGGCATTTGTATAGCGTGTATGATGTAACGCTCGTTTTTGCGCATGTATCCACGTAGGCGCTACCGGTTATTTTGCCTATGGCAATACCAATAATCGGCCTAGGACGTACATCTGCTTGAGTATTAATGGAACAAAAACTTACTTCAGCCTTTCCCGCCTTTGGCACGGCGTTGGCGCAGGTTGTGCATTTTGATCGGACCTCTCCTGGTGCACCACATCCGTAACATGCAAACTTTGGTGTAGAAGGTGATGGCGCTTGGGTGCCTATAGCGGCATTCGTAGGCGCAGGTTTCGCGGCAGAAGTAACACTACCAGAACCGAGATCCTTCTTCTCCTTTTTCCGACATGTCTCAATTGAATGTCCAGGCAATCGACAGTACGAGCAACGTTTCTTTTTAAATGATACCTTTTCTGTCTCTTTTCCCTTCTCTGTCCCTTCTTCTGGCATTTCCTTTTCAACCAGGAGCTCTTCCACTCCTCTGGCTGCCTTCACTAGGGCGTCAAAAGTATTGACAGTCTCGCGTGCCATTTTAACCCTTATCTTGTACTTTAATTGCCCGTAGATCATATCGATTTGTTGGGTCTCTGTGTGTGGCTCTGGCATTTGTGCAATAAGAGCCCTCTTCTTAGCCACAAACACTTCTGTTAATTCATCCTCACCTTGTTTAATGTTCACAACGTTCTGGTACAGCTGGTAGGCAGGTCTTTTAGGAGCAAAGGCGTGGCGAACTCTTGACTCAAACTCGTTCCATGTTTTTACCTGGTCCTTTATCCCGTTCCACCAGGTGGCTGCCTCTTCCCTCAAAATTAAGGGGACGCTAATGATGGCATCTTCGTCGGAGATCTGTTCTACGGACTTGAATACTGAAGCCGTGGCAAGAAAAGATTCTACCGATTCAGTGTCTCTGGCACCATTAAAAGTAAACTTGCAAGTGGCGAAAGAGCCTCGTCGCTGTTGGTTACCGATTACTGACAGTAACTTCTCGAATTGCTCAGTTGTCAAATTCATGGTAGTTAGCGGCTCCTCCTTTATTTTCCTTCGTAATCTTGATACTGGGCTAGCCTGCTTTCGGGCCTTTACGTTGAGCGCCAGATTGAAGCGGGTACGATTGAAACGTAAGGGGCAATGTAAACAATGAATTTATTCCAGTACACAATGTAGACTTATGTAGGTACGACGGTAAATAAAACTACACGGTACGTTCCCAGCAAGTTCGTGACACGTGATGCGTCGCAAAACAAGTAGGATGCGTCACCGCGGGGCGCGAGGGTAGGGGGGCGCCTATACTAGGCGAGCTCTTCCAATGCGTGGAAACAGCGGCGCGCTAGCAGACTGACTGTTCGCCTTTTTTTTTTTTTTTTTTCCTAATTGGTAGCTCGTAGTTGTGACCACTAAGGTCCTGGCTACTTAACCGGGCAAACCTGTGGGTGCCTTAAGCTACTAACTTAAAGCCTCCAGCCAGGGGCGAACAATACTTAAAATTTAGGTGACCGCACGCTAAGGGCACCCCCTGTGGGGTACGAACCTCGGCTTAGGGCGTCACTGAGGGGAGGGCAGCAAGATGGGACAGGCTGGATCTAAATTATATTATTATTAACTGGGGAATTTAAAACTACAGGCTCAGCTACGGCGCGGGCTGGCGCGTCGTCGAGCAAGGGTCGGGGGGGGGGGGGACAATTACGTCGGGGGCGTCGCGTAGGACCTCGGCGGCGAGGTCGGAACGATGGCGGTCTGTGTTTGTGTACTGTACTGGTGGCCCTACTGCTCTCCTGGAGGAGGGTTATGGGGTCATCGGGGTCGGACAGGGCATGCCTTGGACGGCGGGTACGACTAATGCGGGAGGGGGCATATCTGGCAGCCTCGACAACCAGAGGGTTGCGATGTGAGGCCGCGGAGTCGAAGAAGCGCTTGGAAATGCGCTTCATGAACTGACGGATAGTGGGGATTTTAAGATCGAGATGGAGGATCTCGTTTCGAACGAACCAGGGGGAGCCGGTTGCCCTACGGAGGAACCGGTTTTGGAGGGTCTGCATCCTATGGATGTGGTGGGGTTTCGAGTGTGCGAAAACCACGCTCGCGTAGGTCATGATTGGCCGAATGCACGCTGTGTAAATGCGCAATTTGCACTTGAGTGACAATTTGCTGCGAGCATTCAATAGGGAGTGGAGTCTACCGAGAGCGAAAGCGGCGCGCGAACGCGCCTGCTTTATGTGCTCACCGAAAGAGAGTCTATGGTCTAGAGTGACACCCAAGTATTTGGCTCGCTTCTCCCAAGGGATAGGCTTGCCGAACATGGTGATCGGACGGGGAGGGGTGGGGTTGAGTCTCGGTTTCGAAAAAAGAACCGCTTGACTCTTATCGGGATTGACTTCGATTCTCCACTTCCTAAACCAGTCACCGAGTTGGTTGACTGTGGTTTGGAGAGTGCGAGATATCGCGTCGGGGCTTACGCCGGTGTAGTAAATGGCCGTATCGTCTGCGAACAGAGCCAACTGAGCCCTTTTACTTTTGGGGATATCGCTGGTGAAAAGCGTAAAAATGAGAGGGGCGAGCACGGAGCCCTGAGGGACTCCGGCGCGAATGGGACGGGGGGAGGATAGCGCTCCTTCGATGCGGAATCGGAAGGTGCGGTTCGACAAAAAGTCTCGCAGGATGAGCACGAGACGATCTGGCACTTTAAGTTGGTATAGCTTATATAATAAGCCATTGTGCCAGACTTTGTCGAACGCTTTCGCTATATCGAAGAAAACAGCACCCGTCAACGAACCACGTTGGAAGCCAACGCTTATGTGTTCGACGATACGGTGGACCTGTTGGACGCACGAGTGTTGGGTTCGGAAACCGAACTGCTCGTTGGGAATGAGACCTTTCGTCTCGGCATAGTCTCTGAGACGCTTATAAATAAGCCTCTCATAGATCTTGCCGATGACATTGAGGAGACTGATGGGGCGGTAGCTGGAGGGAGCGGATTTAGGCTTGCCCAGCTTGGGAATGCCGATGACAGTGGCCTGTTTCCACGCTTGGGGGAAGATGTTATTGCTCATGGCACCATTGAAGATGGTGGTCATTAGCATGATCAGGTGGGCAGGGAAAAGTTGGAACACCTTATTGGTCATTCCATCAGAACCGGGGGTGACTGTTCGCCACCGCGTCGGCTCCTTATATACGCGAGGTGGCCTAACGTTGTGTGCGTGAGTGTCGTCCCGACAAAGCAGTGTTGTGTGGCGCGTGGCTGTAGACGTTCGGTGGTGCTACACATGTAATTTTTCGCGCCGTTTCTATTTCTCTGCTTATGGTACAGATAATCTATTACCTACGCATCGTAGGTACCATAAACCATAGTGTATGAAATCGTAAAGTATAGTCTAATAGCATTATTATCGTTCTTAACATACCATCCGTGCAATGATAAGTAAAGATGCTTTATATTTTTCTAAGAAATTTCGTGACTACTCAATATACTCTAATTTGGATTTGCGGATTTATTTTATTAACTAAATATGTATATTCAAAAACGTTCAAATGTGCATAGAATACCTATTCTGGTATCTTTAAATGTCATAATTCATTTAACTATCTTTAGTCGGCCATAACTGGATAACTAAAAATGTTCAATTGTTTGAACTTGTGTTATAATACCTATATTGATAACTGCGTAGCTGGCGGTCATGGGTTTGATTTAGGCACAAAAAATGAATTTTACGATCCTAAATAAAATTAAGACTTTAAATGACTTTTTAAGCTTCGAGTTAATATGAAATTATGAATCACAAACATGTATTTGCAAAAAAAAATGTTTTTTTAAGTATGATAAAGTTTTATAATATATCTAGAAATGAGGTTTACCAATGTAAAGTAAAGTTGGTACACGTTAGTTATCTTGATACATGCAAACATAATCATAATTATCTTGTTTTAAGTTTTTAAATTGGCAGGTTGTTTGTACACAATATGATATCTATTAATATCAACATATAAATGATTAAAACAATAAAATGCTAAATGTACAAGTTGAGCTATCAAGTTTCACATAGTAATAATGTGTGTTTTCGCTAACGAGCATAACTTGATAAAACATTATATCAATGTGTGAACAGATTATACTGGGAATCATTAATTTTACATGTCGTTTTGATAAGTAGTGAACCCTCAAGACTGAGATATACTGTTATTACCGAAGGTAAAATCTTAAAAAATTATGAGTATGTCGGACTGTCAATTTTTTCCTTATAAAAAACACAGGCGTAGGAAGCGTCTAAACCAATAAATAAAAAAACATGTATGTCGAGATATCAATGTATTCCCGCCAGCCACACTAGCCACTTTATTAAAATTATTTTTAAACTTTCTTGCTTCACACACATAGACCAGAGGGTAAAAGAGATAGAGAGAGGGAGACGGGGAGGGGTTCATTTATATCTGTAATTTTTATGGTGTACATAATAAAGAGTATTCTATTCTATTTTAAAATTATTTTATATCAATTGTTTATAAGATGTCAAACGCTGTGAAGATTACGATGTAGTGAAAAGAATTGTAATTGATATGATAACAGTATCTCTTAATAAATATGATGGACAAGATGAACAAGCATTGTTAACAAGATGTGAAGGAGCTAAGATTCGATTAAAAAGATTGACATCTTTTCAAGACACCTCCGAATCTGAAATCAAAATAGAGGAAGGGTACTACTAAATTGTCGCAAGTGCCAGATGACTACAAATCTTTATTTGCTGAGACCGAATTAAAAGTCAATGATAATAAACGACATCTTGTTACAAGTAAAGGTCCTAAATGGTTTCAGGATACTATAGAACGCGAAAAGTTATTGCTTGCTCTTACCGATGGTGATTGTAAAACACACGATAACTTATTTTACTTTCCAGAATTTCTAACAACGCTAACGCGGCTAATGGGACAGCTCCCTCTATGGTCAAATATAATGAAAAGAACTTTGATTTGCAAATATCAGTCCCTGCTTCGTCAAATGTCGAACGTTATTTTAAAATTATGAAATCATACTTATGTCAAATAAACACGAAAACAAACGCAGATATAATAAAAATAAAAAAGTCTTTTATTTCATGCATTAAAATATTTGTTTAACATTTCGTTTTTAACATAATTGATTGCATAAGAATTGTTAGGTACATTAGTTATTTTTTTTATCATTTCATAATAGTTATTTAATAATTTCCATAACATCTTTTCATTTGTATTTAGGTTTCCTATAAACTTAAACTTAAAATCCCTCCTGTAAACTTAAAATATAATAACAATATTTATAGTAATAGGTAATTATAATGTAGGTACAAATTGCAAAAGGAAAAACTGATGAATCTGTTTTGCACGCCTCATAAGCGAAGCGCGTGAGGTAGTGCTCTACTCTGGCCTCACAATGCACAAGTAATTTCTTGAGCTAAAAATGTCTTTATTTACTTCATATCGCACTTGTAGAATAATATTCACACACGTCAAGAAAAAACACTAGTTTCAACAATTTATATTATTTTCAAAAGAAATTTTGCTATTTAAAATAATGAAAAATATATATTTTGTGGACGTCCGTGTGTCTGTATATATGGATCCTGGCGTGGTCACGATAACTCCCGAAAAACTTAACTAATCGAGTCCATTTTTTTTAAAACGCTTTCAGTGTTATCGAAAACTAAGTCCTTTCGAAAGTCACGGTCTAATTCAGTGTAGTTTAATTGTAATTAGTAATATAAAAATACGACTGGACATTTCGTCCGTTGTATATTTTTTATAGAATTGAATGAGATTATGAGGCGTGTACTTCTGGATTTTCCAATTTTTTTCTGATACGCCTTCATTGATAGAAAACTGAAGAGGTTTAGCTACAAAGAAAAACAGCAAAAAATAAAGATAGGAAAACAAATGAGAAATGGTTCAATTACACCGTTTGCATATAAAAATACTATCATATCAAATACCTGCGCTTTTGGTTCAGTTGCACAAGCGATTGCAATTGGAGTTGTTGATGAATACACATTATGTAGGATCATAAGAAGCAATCATGATGAATATTATAAATTTATAAAGATGATTATAAACAATGATACGGAAAACTTTACAAACTGCGTTAAGATATATAAAAAATATATTTTGAAATAGTATATGATAGTGATAAAGTTTACGTGAAATGCGAACGCATTGTTGCATACACGTAGTCTGGTCATAAGTTTTGTCACATATGGAAAGTTAAATAAATGACACAATGAGTTACGCACTACAAAAATTTATGTATCAAATGAAAGGGTATAAAATATAGATTTAAACCACATTAAAATTATTCGAAATGTCTTCCTCTTGCTTCGATACAAGCCTTCAATCTGCAAGGCCAGTCATCAATCGAAGCACGCACGACGTTCATGTCAATATCGGCGACTGCTTTAATCAGGGATGCTTTTAGTGACTCCAAGTTGCGATGGGGTTTACCGCAGACCTTTTGCTCTAAGTGCTGCCATATTTTGTAATCCAAGGGGTTGAAGTCTGGACTGGATGAGGGCCAATCCTCATGCCTGATAAAGTCGATTTTGGGTACTTTTCGCCTTATGAGCCGGCGCAGAATTTTGCTGGAATACCCAGTGCCTGTTTTCGAACATTGTTTGTGAAAGAGGTTCCACAATGTTTGTTAGGACAGTGTTTTGATATACGAGGGCACTGGTTTTCACTCCTTTTTCACAAAAAAAACACCTCCGCTGGACCCAAATAAGACACCCCAAGTCAAACCATGAATGCCGAAGGGTGATGGCCACGCTGAACACGTAGCACACGTCTGCACGCTTCTTCACTAGAGTGTGCAAACACTTTATAATTTTGTTTGTTGAAACTCTCCTCAACATAAAAAAAAATTTCGTTCGAAAAAAGTATTTCGCGGTATTTTTTTCCCGCGTACCGCCTTAACAAAACCCGGCTTCTTTCGAGTCTGATTTTCTTCAGCCGTGCGTTAAGAAGATGTGATGTTTTTTTTCTATAAGCACGCAGTCCTAGGTCTTCATTTAACACCCTCTTAACAGTAGTTCTGCTTAGTCCCATCTGCAGAGTCCACATTTTTTGCTTGCGGACAGGATTTCGTTGGATTCGCGCCTTCACTGCTTTGATAAACGCTGGAGTCCGAACAGTACGAGATCGACCGCTCCTTTATTTATCTTCTAATCTTGAATCTTCTCTGAATCGTTTGATAGTACGATAAATAAATCTCAGTGGAATTTTAAAAATTTTCAGCAGTTTGAAAATCTCAGTTGGCGCGTGACCGCAACTATGCAATGCAATTACTGCGACTCTGTCTTCTTTGCGCATCCACTCCATTTTAGAAAATTAACAAAATTCCAGAAACCTTGTGTTTTTATTTTCTTTAAATATTCAAATTTCGAATGCCCATAATATTTTCCTCGGCTTGCATTCTAAATTCGAAATTTTACCTATGTGACAGACCTTATGGCCCGACTATGTACGGACACCAAAAGTAATAAGTAATCAGGGTCGTCGAATATAGTTGAAGTTTATTAAGAAACCGATGGCTGTTTTCTAATAAAATTTAATTTAATTTATAGAACACATACAGTTCGTTCATCAAATAAAATTTTGTTCGAAAACATCCATCGGTTTCTTACTAAACTTCAACTATATCCGACGACCCTGGTTACTTATCTCTTTTGGTGACTGTACATTTGAAAAAAAAAATACAGTGCAGAGATAAAAAAATCTAAAATAAGAGCAGTGGGTGGCCCAGTGGAATCGGCCCCGACTTACAAGTTGTAGGTCGTGGGTTCGACCCAGGCAGGCGCTTTACTTTGTGTTAATAATTTCATCACCACTGCTCTCAAAACGGTGAAGGAAAACATCGTGAGGAAACCGGCATGTCCTAGAACCAAAAATTCGAAGACGTGACATCTACCAACCCGCACTGGGCCCGCGTGGTAGATTACAGCCCATTCCCTCTCAATGAGAGGAGGCCTGAATCCCAGCAGTAGGAACATTATAGGCCGATTATGCATGATAAAAAAATATTGTACAAATGTGGACTGTCCTTAATACAAAGTTATTAGGAAATGTGCCTTTTTACCCGACTGCGCCAGAAGGAGGGTTATATTTTTCGAGAGTATGTATGTATGTGTGTTTGTATGTATAATTTTTTGGCTCGCTCTGCAGCCTCAACGGCTTGATGGATTTTAGCTTGAGAAGTGTCGTTAGATTCGTGTTTACTGTGAGAGTGACACTGGGTATATAAAAATAATAAAATAAAAAACAGTAATTTAAAAAACTAAAAATCCCGTCTGCGTTTCTGTGTAATTTGGAAATGTATAAACCCTAAAACAAGAAAATCGTCATACTCGATTGCACTTAACTTAAAAATAAGTTTAATTTCGGAAGTCGGTGGCCAAAAACGAAAATACTAAACCAAAGACACCGACTTCCGAAATTAAACTTATTTTTAGAGCAATAGCGCACTAGCGGCTTGGACGCAGCGGCCAGGCCGCAGGGATCGATTTGCAACGCGGCCAAAACCACGGCTACGATCGTCAGTTGCATGTACAGCGCGCTTCAAAATGGACGTTGAGGAAATAGCAGTGCTTTTGTATCTTATAAGTAAGAAGCGGAAAAAGAAAAGGAAAAAATATTGGGTTTTGGGTGAAAGGCGAACAAAAGGATTATTTTATACTTATTTCACGGACCTTCAGCAATATGATGACAAGTTCTTTAATTATTTACGGATGAGCAAGTCTACGTTTGAAGAATTGTTAAGAATATTAAGACCATCTATCACCGGCACCGTCACTAAATTTCGTCCCTGCATTTCTGCTGAGGAAAAACTCGTTGTAACTTTAAGGTAAGCCTATGCCTATCTACTTTTATTTAAATCATTTCTTTGCGGTCCCTGTGTCTATTTTATGAAAAAGAATGCAGGTAGATAAGTAAAACTAGTAGGTACATAAAAGTATTTAAGTACTGTAATTATCATAATCAAAAGTGCAGTTGTTCAATAATTATCATAAAAAGTTTCAATTATTTCTGAATCTTGCGAGGCCTGCGAGTAGTTTGATTCGGGTGATTGGATAGAGTTTTCTGCTCTTTGTGAATCCAAAGGCGGCGCCGGTTCACTGGGACGTAACAGAGAAGGGCGGCAGCTCATTGTGGCAAGTGGTTCATTATCCAAATTCTTAGTAAAATATCCCTGTTGATATTCTTGATGGCTGGTATAACTGCTTCGAGGGTAAGTAGGTTGGTTGTGCCTTGTCATAGTGGTCATAGGTTCATAGTGGCTTGGATCATATCTTGTATTTTGTGCTCGGTGGATTAGATTAATTATTTCCATCTTAGTTGTCAGCTTCGCGGATTCGGGTATTTTTTTGAAATCATAAAAGGAAAGCATAAATAATCTGTCTTCGTCTTCGAGAAATGATTCATGTTGAGTTCTTGAATTAATGCTTTCTTTTAAAACCGAAACAAGGTCTTCTTTTTCCAAATAATTGTCTTCCTTTTTCTTCTTCGATCTTGGTTGTCCTTGAGATACTGATTCGGGGGTGGGAAGGACTATATTTTCCGTAACATTTAAGTTTGATTCTGTTGTATTCGGTTCTACCGTATCTTTAAGGAACATCAGGTTTTGAAAGTATACATAGGGAGATTTACGTTTCGCTGCAGCACCACTTTTTGCGCCTTTGACACGTCGTAGCTCCCTGAGGAATGAGTCCCTTATATTTTTCCATTTTTTTTGGAGTGACTTACCTGGAAATAAAAAAAAAGTTATCATAACGTGTTTGTTTGTTCCAGATACCTAGCATCTGGATGCTCCTTCAGAGAACTAAATCATTCATTTCGCATTGGACACACAACTATTCGAGAAATTGTACTTGAGGTCTGCGTCGCCATATGGCAAAATATAAAAGACATTGCCTTTCCACAGCTCAATAGAGACAAATGGCTAGAAATAAGTGAAGGATTCAGGAAGAGTTCGCAGTTTCCTAACTGTATTGGAGCTGTGGACGGAAAGCACATAAGAGTCATTCAGCCGACCCATACAGGGTCACTATATTATAACTACAAAAACTATTTCTCTATTGTGCTGATGGCTATATGCGATGCCAACTACAAATTTATATGCATAGACGTCGGCGCATATGGAAAATGCAGCGATTCATCGGTATTCAAGAACTCCCATTTTTATGTAAAACTTACAAATAATAATTTAGACATACCAGACAAAAGACCGATAACTGAAACAGGTGTGCCTCTGCCTTTTGTTATAGTTGGCGATGAAGCATTCTCTTTGTCAGAAAATATAATGAGACCATATGCCGGAAGAAATTTGACAGACAAGAAAATAATTTTTAACTACCGCCTTTCCCGTGCACGCCGGTACATAGAATGTACTTTCGGGATACTAGCCAACAAGTGGCGAATTTTTCATCGTCCTCTTGATGTACACAGAGAATTTGCTGTTGCAATCATAAAAGCATGTTGCGTCCTTCACAACTACGTACGGGAGCGAGATGGGTACAAATTCGAAGACACCTTGTATATTCCTCCGACTATTGAAGAAATACCTCCCTGCCAGCCGTCAAGAGGAAATAGAACATCTACTCAAAACAGAGATCTATTTGCTGACTACTTCGTGGGTGAAGGACAACTCCCGTGGCAAAATCGAGTAGCTTTGAGAACACAATAAAATAAACATTACTTACCGAGTTCGTTTTTTTCAGTTGTACTTAAGTTTTCATTTCCAAATATTTCAATTATTTCTTCCCACATTATCCTTTTTATATCTCGGTTGGCATAGTCTTCACAGGACATGTCCCACAACGCCCTCCTCGTCTCGATTTCTGTTATAAATCTTTCCGTGTCGAAAGACATCGCGATAATTACAAATCACGCTGTAGCTCTACAACACGTGCGGCCGCCACGGCTAGTGCGCGCACACTGGTGATTTTACTACAATACTATAGATCTCAGTGGCCGCAGCGACCAGCGACTGAACACTGGCCGCAAACGCGCCGCTCCGATCTCGCTGGCCGCTGCGGTTGAGTGTGGCCGCTGGTCGCGTGCGACCAGGTGCGCGCGCTCTGTGGCGATTTCATACTAAGGTATCTATCTCGATGGCCGCCGCGACCTGGCCGCTGCGGCCAAGCCGCTAGTGCGCTATTGCTCTTAAGTTAAGTGCAATCGGGTATGAACACTTTCTTGTTTTAGGGTTTATACATTTTTACATTTCCAAATTACACAGAAACGCAGTCGGGTTTTTAGTTTTTTAAATTACTGTTTTTTTACCACTTGATTTTAACAAAAAACACCTTCAATGAGTCTGCAAATTCAATGCTAAACAGTGACAGAAATATGTCGAGTTGTAGACTTTCTGGTTGTCATGGCATAAGGTGCTTAGATTATAATTTCAAAAGATATGGCTGCTTTTGAGCCTAATTCTGGCGTCGAAATTTGCATTATTGATTTACCCAAAAATATAACATTAAAAGGAATGGAGTACCACCTTTTGTCTGTTATAGAATTTGTGCCACCTCCGACGCCGCAAGGCGTGGGACATTACAAATCACATTGCCGCAGAGGGTCCAAATGGCAATGTTACAACGACATGTCAAGTAGAATCAGAATTATTAAAAACAAAATGTATGCACACTGTTATTTATATGCAAAAAAATATTAATGTATCAATCAATGAATAAAGGAGATGTTCCAGAAACGTATGGAGCCTGGGCTGCAACATGTACACTATACTCGTATGTAAATATCGCTATACAATATAGTAACTGTTTTTTAATGTTAATTTTCTATTATTTTACTTCGTTTCAATGTACATTCCAATTTACTTTGTCAGGGAGAGCAACACAACATAAATATGGTGGATCGGTAATATGTGAAATGACATTTGATTGACGTGTCTATGTAATATCTACGATAAAAAAACAACACACGAATCCCAAAAATACTTGGGTTTCGTTATAACAATAAATAAGACTAAAGGACTAGTCGATTGCGGCAGCAATAATAAAATAAGTACAACCCTAGTGCAACTTATTATTGTACGAGTAGAATACCACATACACGACGAAATCCATCGGAGGTGAATCAGAACCCATATAACAAAGCTGGGGTCAACAGAGAAGCAATCAATCAATGTCCATAATAGTGAACTGGGTCGCAAAACAAAAACAATCATAAAAATCTCCGAAACACGTCCAATTCAAAGTCAAAGCAAAGAAAGGCGTCACTTCACGAAACTGAAAACTGTCAAAGTCGTCAAACGTCATGTCAATCATAACTGTCATGGCTAACCTAAAAATAGGGTTATCATATTAAAAAACTTTCCAAATTTTCATTTTTGTACGCCTGTACTCTACTTCAAATTAATTTGTTAGTATTTTTTTTTATTTTTTATTTTATTTTAGATGGGTTTGCTCTAGTCTAGGTCAGAGATGACAGATATAAAGTCGACGATGGAGTGAGCTTACCCAGAAGAAGCCTGTTTACTCTCACTTTGAAGAGATTTGGGTTGTATGCGGTCGGAAACACAGGCGCAGGTAGAGAATTCCACTCTTTTGCTGTGCGCATTATAAAAGATGTTTGGAAGCGCTTAGTGCGAATTGGTGGAATAGCAACTAGTTGGGGATGGTAACTTGCAGTGCGCCTAGATGTCCGATGGTAGAAGGGGGCCGGTGGAATGAGGTCGTGGAGTTCTTGGCTACACTCTCCGAAGTACAATCTGTAGAAGACCGACAAGCAGGCAACCTTACGGCGATGAGCCAAGCTGTGAAGCTTGGCATCCACCAGTTTTATGTCGCCAATGAGTCTCTTAGCACTGCGTTCCACCGAGTCAAGCGCGGCAAGTTGTTCTTTTTTTTTTTTGGTTTGTTTATTTTTATGAAATTCCCTTATTTTTTTCCTTATTTATCTATGTAGTGTACATAGTGGTAGGCCAAAATCAAACATCTCCTTTACGTAATATGTATGTGTGCTATGATTTATTTTCGGTAATTTTCTTTGTACATAAATAAACATTATTATATATACAAAACTTCGTGTAGGTGTAACTTATTATTGGCTTATCGAAAAAATCTAAGAAAAACATATGTTGAGTTGTCAATACTCAATTATTTATTGTATTCCATATCATAGATGGTCTAACAAAGTAAAAGATCAATATGGACCCTGTCGGGCACAGCAAAATTAGGAGAGAGGAAGAGGGCTAAGCAGCAATTCAATATTATTAAAAATTATTATATGAGTTTATTTATTTATTTATTTAACCATTTATGTACACACATATATAAACAGTCAAGAAGAAAGGAACAGAAAAATAGGTTTAATTGGGTGTATGTACCAATGAGGTACTAAATTTTAACGAAAAGATGAACTAGTGATAACGCCTACAACTAGGTGAAACCGGCTTGGTCCAGCCATTCTGAAGTCAGAATTGTTGAATATGGCAATGTTTATACATTTATCTAATGTTGGCTACTGAATTTGTTTTTACAGTTGGTAACAATATACCACTCAACGCTGCCCGCACCAATATACTACCTGTAACCATACCTATGTTTAACAAAATAAATTATTGATTGATTGATTGGTTTTTGTCAACGTCCGTGTGTGTAACTCAAACCATTGGTAGTTTATTAATACAGTCATTTGTATTTGAAGATTACGCTTTTATTTAATAATCACATCAGGTTATGGGCCCAGACACATAATCCTGTATGTAGATTTTGTGAATTTAATAAAAGTTACGACGTTATTGGTTATTCATCGGCGAGAAGGAAAGGTGAGGTTATCTAGTCTACGACAGCTTGGCGCGAGTATTATCGTCGAAAAGGAAAACTATTTCTGGGTTGTGAACAAGGTCGGAATGGAGACTAATAACAATAACGTCAACGTGCTTTGTTTTATGCGTCAGAGCCAAATCCTTACTAATATTATAAATGCGAAAGTAACTCGTGTCTGTCTGTCGCGCTTTCACGCCAAAATTACTGAACCGATTTAAATGAAATATGGTACACAGATAGTCTAGAGCCTGACAACGGACATAGGCTACTTTTTAAGGCGAAAAAAGAATTGTAAGGGGTTGAAAGGGGGAGATGAAAATTTGTATGAAAGTATTGTCATTTGTAGAGCTAGAAGCTTGAAACTTATTTTTTAGGCTGTTGATTCGATATAAATAAATATGACATTCAAAGTTGTACCCTCAAGGGTGTAAAATAACAATAGGAAATGGGGGATGAAAGTTTGTATGGAAATATGTAAGGTTTATGTGAATGTTTTATAAGTTTGCGACAAGAGACAAAATATTAGAGCTATTCTGATGATATTTACGGAGTCATTACAAAATGTGAAACTGAAGTTATCTGATGAGCGCTGTGCAGCCGCGCCTTGGGGGGGCGGGATCGCGGCGTAGTACGGTGTGGTGTAGGTAGGGAAACATGCCTAAGTGTGCTTACCCGAACGGGCAGACACGTGAGGGCAGACGACTGTGCCACACGCATGCGAATATTGTTTTTTTCCGCTGCAAATTCGTTATTATTCACTGCAAATTGATTATAATTCGATTTGCTTACACGATTTTTTTTTTATTTAATTAATGTTCTTCGTGAAATAAAAATACTTTTTTGGGTTAAGTTATTATGTAAATATTTTTTTCTTTAGTTGGGTCATTGTTTTGTTTATTTCATTCGTCAAAAGTAGATTACTTTCGACTTTATACCTTATGTACTTATATACTTAAATAATTTAATAAGCTCTTTGCAGTGAAACACTGCAAATAGCTCGTTAAAGTATGTATACGTATGTGTCTTTTTTGTAAAATAATTAGCCTAAATAATAAAAAATGCTACCCAAAGACACTATTCCGCGCGGACGAAGTCGCGGGCACAGCTAGTATCTCTATATTTTGAAGATCTGGTTGTTGACCACTCCACAATTCTATAGGCGTTAAGTTATTGAGTGTTTCAACTGGTGTTCTACGAGTATTAACAAGATATGCAGCAGTTTTTGTAGCTTCTCCCCATAGATTGCATTCCTCTTTTGATTCAAATAATAATGCTCTTACTTTTTCCAGAATTGTTCTAAGGTGTACATACACATCTATAATTACTACATCTCAGCTTCAGCGGCTGCCTGTTAAAAATTAAAGCTGCTACTCGTATTTAGTCTTTCTGCTTTTCCATTCAGTTGGGGGCTGTATGGTATGGTGTAGTCCATTATTATCCCTTTATAACGGCACCAGTTTTTCATTTTATTGCTGGTATATTCACCTCCATTATCACATCCGATTGTACCAACTTTTTGATTTTTTTCTCTTTCTACTTCTTCAGTATTGGTTTTTATGACTTCAAAAGCTTCATTTTTATATTCTAGTACATAAACCCGTGTATAATGAGTGTAGTCATCCAGAATGGTAAGTATGTATTTTTTATTATCATATGTATTAGGTGAAATAGGATATATCTGTGTGTATTATTTATTTTGAATGGCCGCGTTGCTCTTTATCTTTCTGTATTGAATGGATTTCTCACTTGTTTTGACATTATACATAACTGGCAAGTTTTATTTAAGTTATACATATTTTCTTCTTCACTCACATTCATGTTTTTAGCAACTTTTCTTAGATTAAGCATTTTTCCAATACCCATGTGTGTACCATTTTCTTATGCCATTCTTCAGCTTTATTTATTTTATTTGTTAATAAGGAACTTTCTTGTTTTAGGTTATTAATTTTTACTGTATACAATCCATTTTCATCTTTATTTCCTTTTATTATTAACTCATCTTTTTTTACTTTTTTAACATCTTGATCTACAAATATAACTTTACCGCCATTATTGCTTATAGCATTGACTGACATAAGATTGTTAGTCAGATCAGGTACATAGATAGTCTGTTTTAGAGTACACTCTGATCCATGTATTTCTCCATGACCTTCTGATTGCATGGCCACTCCGGCTTTTGCTATTCCGACTTTTCCATTCTTCTCTTGAAAATTGTGTAATATTTTTTTCTTGTTGGTAAGATGGCTTGAAGACCCGGAGTCTACGATAGATGTAATAGCTTCTTTTTCATCATATCTTTTATCCATGTAGGTCATAAATGCAGTATTGTTTTTAGGGTTGTTGTTACTTTTTGACTATATTGTCTGAAGAAACATTTTTCCGTTGTATGATTATTCTTCTTACATTGGTACATTCTGTCTTATTGTTATTAGTTTTCTTCTTAAAGAATCATTTTTCTGTAGTGTGATTTGATTTTTTACATAATAGGTTGGGGAAAAAGTTTCTTCGCATTTTTTAAGAAAATTCAAAACATTTTAATATAGTTTATTTACATTTAACTAAAGTATGTAGGTACCATTTTGTTAGATAACTTTTTGCCATCTTATAGGTAGGGACATGATCCAATTGCTATAGAAATTTTGGGACTTCTGATCAAAATACCACGACAAGTGGTTTTGGCAGTCCTCTTGTGATGTTAACCTGACACTGCCTAAAGAATTCTGAAGAGACCGAAACAGGTGGAAATCTGAAGGTGCAAGGTCAGGACTATACGGCGGATGCATTAACACCTCCCAGCCAAACTCTTAATTTTTGCTGAGTGGCTAAAGTTGTGTGAGGTCTAGCGCTAAATTCCGGCCGCTTTCTCTCAACTTCTTGCTTTAATCTCATCAGTTGTTCGCAGTAGAGTTCAGAATCATGGTCCTGCCTGGTGGTAACAGCTCATAATGAATAATGCCCTTCCAATCCCACCACACACACAGCATCGCCTTGTTGCGAGTTAACCCGGATTTCGCCAATAACAAATGATTACACGGTTCATTAGGTTTCTTTCAGTGAGCTCGTGAGGTACCCAAATATCGAGCTTTTTTGTGTACCCAGTTTTTTTCAAATGTGCCAAAACTGTTTTGTGGTCAATTCCCAGTTCTTCAGCTACGTCTGTTCGATCCTTGCTCATAAAAACATAGGGTAGATTAATTTTGCTTGTCCATTCGTCTGGTTTCCTACCCTCACTTGAAAATTGTGGGATGGAGCGATGGCGTGATGTCTATACTGCCCCCCGCATACCCGCCTGTGCATTTGTGACGGAAGCTTCGTCCCTGTTCTGCTGCGATTGCTGGATTGCCGCCTGGTGTAGTCCATTTACACGTTATAAACCTAAAACTAAATACCTTCTTATAAACCTACATAAATTGCCGTGCAATAAATAATCATCATCAAGACATTTTCTCACGCGAGTGCTGAATTGCTGTGCTGTGAATTCCTGAAGGCGTGATCCGGGACAAGTGGCTTGGATAATTCAGGTTAGTGGTCAGGCTTTTTTATCTACCCTGTGTATTTGAGCAAAATCATAATTTCTTTAGGGGGTTTTTAGGTACAGCATTTTCCACAAATTATTAACGGTCCTTCGAATAAAATAAAATTACCAAGCGCCCTATTCAGACTCCACAACGTCGTTACTACTGATATGCCGATCTTGCTCCACTTTTTCAAAAAATTCATCCATTTTATCCGTAATAGGGCGACCAGATCGACGTGCATCTTTGACATCAAAAGTTTGCAAAAAAAAAACAAATTTGTGCTACTCTCACAGACACTGCACTAGGTCCATAAACATCGCAATTTTTTTTCGCGGCTTGCGTTACATTTTTACCTTTTTTGTAGTTATATTTTAAAATGTATCGAATTTCTTCATTAGATTCACTCATCTTGACAGTACGAAAAACAAATGAAAATCACACATTTTCCTAATTTGAATTTGGAATTATGTTCTTTAAAATTTAAACTTTCAATTATACCAAAACCAGCCAGATACAAATAGTATAGCCAAAGAGATTTTATTACAAGTTCATACATACTATAATGCGAAAAGACTTTTTCCCCAACCTAATATTTCACAATTTTTATCGTTTTTGGAAGTATTATTATTATATTTGTTCCATTTTCTTAAAGCCTTGTATGCAATAACTTCAATGCATTTTAGATCTCTCCTCTTCTTTTAATAATCTACTTGTGAGATTTATTGATGTTTCCTCATGTAACGGGGAAGATTCCCAAGACGGTAACAAAGTAAGAATAGTTTTCCGGTAATATTGCCAATACTTTTGCAATAAAACTATTATCTGATATTTTCTCATCATAGGTGTTTAGTTGAAATTTAATGTTTTCTAGCATGCTTATATTTTTTGCAATATTTTTGTTGGAGTCATATTGATATACATAAAATTGTTGCAGAAGTTCACACTTACGTTGTTCATTAGTTCTCTCAAACAATGTACATAGTTTTTCGTACATGCTTTTAGCATTTTCACATGTCATTATGTGAATCATAAGCTTTTTATCAATTGTCATCATAATAAATTTTTGAGCCTTTGCATCTTTTATCTCGTGATCCATATTTTGTTCTCTTGACGGCATAGGGATTGCTCCTGTACCAGTGCTATAGATGACTTCTTGTAGACTTGAGCTTTTGAATAAGATATTCACTTGGAATTTCTGTAGTGGAAATTCTTTTTCACAAGATAGTTTTGATATTTTCTGCAGTTCCATGAACGACTCCATTTTGTTGAATTTTAGCGTGCGTGCACATGTGCATTCACTTTCGACTATTTTTAGTTCTCACTGTTAGAAATTTAGATTTTATTATTTGTAAGCGTCTGGGTCCATAACCTGTTAAGTTTTTACTGGTTTTTATTTAAGTTTTAGGGGTTTTATTAGCAGAACATATTGTATTTTTAATAAAATAATACCATACTTGACACCAGAGAGAAGAGTATTTATTTTATTTCCTTTTTTTTATAAACCTTTTATTCCACAGATCAACAATCACAATATCCATAAACAGAATCTAATCGATTAAAAATTAAATTACCGCTATAACGCGCTCATCCCTATTCTAAGGTAGCGTAGGGTCCGCGAGGGTGGGTGCCTGCGGGCGGGGGCGGGAACACCTCCCCACGCCGACCGCGGTGCGTTCGCGCCAGTAGGACGTCGTCATCGGAAAGGCTCGGGAATCCGCACGCGCATTAATTGTGCTGTTCGCGTCTTATTACTAACATAATTTATGTGGTAAGTGGTACGCTACCTGTGTTGTTTCGTAATAAACATGTGTGAAATGTGCAACGTGTTTACTTATAACGATCCCGAACCCTGAACGTTATAAGCGGCGCTTCCAACTAGTGGCCCCGAATCTAGTCTAAACCGGTTTGTGCCCGTTGTATCCGTGTGTACGTGATCCTGCTTCGTAGGTACGTAGAGAAGATGCCGCCACGCAAAGTACGTACGGCTACGGACGCTAACGTGAGTGACGCACAATCGAGCTCGGAAGATGAAGCCGCGAGACCTTCGCCAGCACTCATGTCTGGGGACCAGTTGACTTCATTCCTTACCGCCTTCGCGAAGACTCAGGCGGAAGTGAATCGGCAGCTTGTCGAATCCCTCATGGCATCGTATGCGAGAGATGGGCCATCAGCACCCCTAGCAGGTTCTAGTGCTGCGATCGCATCTTCCTCACCGACACCGTCATTGTTGACAAGTAAGACTGGCAACATGTCTAAATGTACATCACGCTTCGATGGTCAGAGCAGAGACCCCGAAGTCGTAGAAGCGTTCATCGACTCAGCGGAGATATTTAAAGAGTGTTCGTCGGTCAGCGATGACCTTGCACTACGTGGTCTACCCATGCTGCTTCACGGCGAGGCTGCAGTATGGTGGAGAGGAGTCCGGACCGAAGTGTCCTCGTGGCCCGAAGCCGTCAAAAGATTACGATGTATGTATGGTGTTCCGCGTTCTGCCTACAAAGTATTCCGTAACATATTCGCTGACGAGCAAAACGGAGAGCTCGCGGATACATTTATTGTTAAAATTCATGGTATGATGTCTAAATTACCATACGTATTGCCCGAAGAAGCGAAGTTGGACATGATATACGGCTTATTGGATAAACGTATTCGCAAACGCTTAGCACGGGATGCCGTAGTCAGTATTGAATCCCTGATTGACAAAACGCGAGCAATAGAAGAATCGCTCATGGAAAATTCTAGTACGAGCATAACTTCGACGCAATCAGCGCAGGCGCGATCGGCGCGCCCCATGCCGCCGCCGCCCGGCTCGCGATCTTCGCGCGTCGCATCAGAGAGCGCGAATTCGGCGGGAAACGCTGGACCAACGTCCGCGTCGCTGCCTGCGCCTGTGCCGCGGAGTACCGCGGTAACTCAGCGGTCGGAGGTACATTCTCCACATCGTACGTCGTCGCCTTCGAATCGAATCAGTGCCGATAAAAATTATTGTGCGAGTAAAGTGAAGAGTGATACGAGTGACAAAAAGCTATTTTGTGTATATTTTGTAAGACCCGTGGCCATACTCGGGATACGTGCCCGAAAAAAGACTCTAAGGACTCGGTTAATAGTAATAAGTCTAACTTGTATTGCTATGGTTGTGGTGAAAAGGGTTATATTCGAGCTAATTGTCCAACATGTCAAAATAACATTTCTACTTGCGATGTTGTAGATTTAAATACGCCTCAAATGCAAAATAATATATTTTACTCACTTAATACGATATGTAATGTTAAGTGTAACGATACCAACACTATTGTAACTCATGGCCGACCTATTTTAAATATTGAGATTTGTGGGTACAATGGTACAGCGCTTATAGATACCGCCGCCCGGCGCAGTATCGCAGGTTCAACGTTGTACTCACTTTTGTTACGTTTGGGCATTCAATTTAACTCGCAAATTATGTCGGTTAAGCTTGCGGATGGTAGCATACGTACCAATAATATTTTGTTAGCGTGTGTAAATGTCAATTGTATGGCTATGTGTATACCTATAGAATTTGTTATATTCCCTAACGCCTCAAATAATGAGACTCTTTTAGGGATAGATTTCATTACAAAGTCTAAGTTGGTCCTGAATTTTTCGTCCATGACATGGTTCACAGCTGATCGGCCTCGGGTCATTCACCCCCTGCTAACAGAAAGTTCACGCGACGTGGTGGAGTGCGCCTCTGTCAACCTATTGAGGGAAGATGAGGGCATTTTGTTGACCCAGGAGGAGCGTTCCAGCTTAGAAGGTCTACTCGGTGAGTATTCTGATATTTTTGATTTAGTTGGAGATCCGACGCCATTCGCCGAGCATCACATAGATACGGGTGATCATCCCCCTATTGCTGTTCCACCATATCGAGTCACGCCGGCTAAGAAGGAAATTATTCGTGTGGAACTCGATCAGATGTTAAAAGAGGGAATCATTGAGGAGTGCGAGTCTGCCTGGTCTGCACCAACTGTTCTGGTACCAAAAGCTAATGGTGGGTATAGGTTTTGTGTAGACTACAGGAGGCTCAATGCAGTGACAAAAAGTGATGCGTATCCTATGCCACGCATCATCACCTCACCACCTCACCATCACCTTCTCCTGAGGATTTAGAAATAATGGCGATTGCTCCTCACGACTTTGTCATTGAAGTTAATGACTACGATAGTGATGCATTGGTAAATAAAACTTCTATAATATGACATATCTTTTTTAATTTTCTAAGATTCATAACAAATAGGTACCTGTGTATTTTATGTTGATAATATAATATTCCTTCAAAGTATAAAATACCTAATTCAATTATACACAATTTATTTATTTTAGAATCCAGTTCCCGTGCCTGCAACTGCAAAAAAAATGTTCACTGACCCTAACCCTGGCCCTAGTTTTGAAGAATACAATAATATAAATGAGGAAAATCCAGAATACAATGTAGTGGAAGTGCAAGGTAAATAATATTAGGTCTTTACCTATGAAATTGCCGTTCTGCAGTACTGGCCATTTCAAATCAAAATAATTTTTGTTTGGCTAAGAATTCTAATTTCAAATTAATTTTATTTTAAAAACATGGATTTTTTTTTCTAAAAGTAGTCATTTCTTTATTGATTAGTGTTACATTTTCATCGCATTTCAATCTTTTTCGTCATCATGGATACGTTAAAAATTCGAGTAATTATGGAATATGAGTACCGTCGTGGCAGCAACGCGGCACAAGCGGCACGCAACATCAACGACGTTTACGGAGCTAACACTACAAACCAACGCACCACCTGTTATTGGTTTGCTCGCTTCCGTTCTGGAAATTTCGACCTGAAAAATGAACCTCGCGGTCGTCCGAAGACTTTGGTCGACAATGACGAATTAAAGGCGATTGTGGAAGCTGATGATACACAATCTACGGCTGAATTAGCAGCAGCTTTCGACGTTAGCGTCAAAACAATATTGGTCCATTTGCGTCAAATTGGCAAGGTAAAAAAGCTTGACAAATGGGTGCCCCACGAACTCAATGATCGCCAGCGCGAAGTACGCGTCGAGACGTGCCTTGCACTGCTCAACAGACACACAAATGAAGGAATTTTGAACCGCATTGTTACCTGCGATGAAAAATGGATTCTGTTTGATAACCGTAAGCGCTCAGCAAGTTGGTTGGATCCTGGTTCAGCACCTAAACAATGCCCTAAACGAAAACTTACCCCTAGAAAAGTGATGGTCACTGTTTGGTGGTCTAGCGCCGGTGTGATTCATCACAGCTTCTTACCAAACGGGGTGAGCATTACTGCAGATGTGTACTGTGAAGAACTGAACACAATGATGGAGAAGCTGGCGCATCTCCAACCAGCATTGGTCAATCGCTCGTCTCCGCTGCTCCTGCACGACAACGCGCGACCTCATACTGCACAGCAGACGGTCTCCAAGTTGCAAGAACTGGGGTTGGAAGCTCTCCGTCATCCGCCCTACTCACCAGACCTTGCGCCTACAGACTACTACTTTTTCCAGAATTTGGATAACTTCTTGGCGGGAAAAAAAATTAATACCCGAGAGGCAGTACAAAATGCCTTTGAAGAATTTGTTGCCTCCCGTCCAGCTGATTTCTTTAAGAAGGGCATCAATAAACTGCCACTGCGATGGCAAAGATGCATTGATTGCATGGGTGATTACTTCGATTAATACAAATAAAAAATTCATGAAAAAAATTCGTTTAAATTTTTTCATACAAAACGGCAATTTCATAGGTAAAGACCTATTATATTAAACAAGATTGCGTCGTCTAAGTTATGAAATTGTTAATATTTTGTTAATAATAATTTTTTTAAGTTAACAAAAAAAGAAAAAGCACAATTATGTTGTAAAGAATTTTTTTTTCTTTATTTATTATTATATTTTCGTTTTTATGTCAATAAAAGACATCTTTTAATTGGTTTTTTTTTTTTTTATCCATTTGTTTATAAACATTTTGTTAACAAATGGACTATTTATATATTTTTGAAAAAAAAATTTTTTCAATTTTATAGAGAACTATCAATTATGATTTTTAGAAAAAAAAAATCTTAATAATTATTTTTAATTGTTTATAATCGTTATTTTTTATTTGTTGTTTAAATCATTAGTTAAGAAAATTTTTTTTTCTAAAAATCATAATTGACCTTTCTCTACAAAATTACAGAAAAAAGTTTTTTTTTCGTTAACAATACCATTGTTTATTAACTTTACAATTTGTTATAAACAAATTCTCAACTTTGTTTTATTTTTTTCCTGTAAGTAATAATAATTACAAAAACGACCTCGTGCATTAAAATACCGAAAAACAAATTATATTATTTTTTATGTAATTTTGAAAATACACGTGCTACAAAACTTGCAGCAGCTGATCCATTTGTTGACTTTAAAGTTAATATAACTTTTGAACTATGAAAAATACGACCATTAACATTTAGGTCATTTTTGTAGGCAATAAAATTATCTTTCAGATAATGTTAGTCATATATTTTTTATTTATTATTTACTTGTTGTTTTGCGCATTTGTTTATAAAAATTGAAGATTTTTTCAGGTTTTTCGAACTTCTGCGGCTTCTAACTTTTTTCATCTGTTATTACCATTTGTTGACAAATTTTGGAAATTATCTTATTTCTACATGATTTACTTAGGGTGAAGTACCCAATTATCAACACTTTAAGAGTTGGTCCTAATTTAAGCCTATTTATTATTGTGAAAAATAGTTCTTTACCCGTTAAGGCAAATTTTATAGTTCTAATATTTAATAAGGAAGACGTTATTAAAAGAAAAACATGGTTGACCTCTGTCCAAGATTTTTTAGACGAGTAAGAATAAAAAATGGGTCTCTCACCATTTACTGGCACCATCGCCCCAATTAATAGCATAGAGCGAGCTAATTATCAGCACATAACTATCACTGTTGGGAATTGCATTAAAAAAAAATATTTCCATTCTTAAAATCTCTTTTTATTTATATTTTTATAAAATTAGTAGGTAGGTAGACCCTGTAATATAAAACAATCACTTATAATCTAATAATAATTTTTAAAATTGACAAAGTTTAACATTAATAAAGTTATCTTAGGTAGGAATTTAAATAATTTGTTCAGACTTACGAAAATCTCACTAGAAAATGTTTTACTTAAATATAATATGGTAGCCGACCAATACCAACCAATAACTATGTAGGTATCAGCAACCATTAAGAAACATAAAATTGCACATAAGAAAGTGTACCAGTAAGTAAATAAAATAAAAGATAAGCTCTTGCCATCACATCTTCTAATCCTCTTGAAGGATCTTCTCTAGTTCTAGTAAAGTGTAAGTCTTCTTTTTCGTATTATTTATTATTTTTTCCAACGGGTCTATTTCGTTATCTCTTTGACCAACTTGCGAGGTTCTGTGTGGTAAATTAAGTTTAATGTCGGAAAGAATTTGGATTTTTTTATTTGGTGGATAGTTACTCTTCTCTTCGGCTTTTCTTTTCTTAATATTAATTGAGTTTTCATTTTCAGGTGAGGATGGTATATTCGTGTTATGAATCATAACTTCGTGTTTAAATGTCTGGTGGTGATTAATGAAAGTCTCTTGTGATTTATTTTCTTTTGTCTCCTCTTTATTCGGAGCTTCTGTCTCTTGTTTTTTAGTATCTATTGCCTCTTTTGCTTTCTTGTTTATCTTGTTTCTGGTGGTTTCTACTGTAGTTTTATTTAGTTTAGTCTCCTGTATAAGATTAGCTTCAGTCTCTTGTTTTTTAGTTTCTACTGTCCCTTTTGCTTTCTTGTTAATCTTGTTTCTGGTGGTTTCTTTTGTTTTGTTTTTTTCATCTTGTTTAAGTAATCTGTTCTTTTTGCGGGTCTCTTGTTCTTCTTCTTTAAGTTTTTTAGCTTTTAATTTGTCATTTTCAGTCTTCTGCCATTCCACTGAAGTAAGCACGAATGATGATCTCTCTACATTTTTAACACCTTTTCGTTCAGGTGTTTTTTCAACAGTCAAAACGTCCTGTAATTTGACAGGTGTTAGTAAATATTGTTGACTATCAAAACATACCAATTGCGCACTACCGAGACAATCTTCAGTATTGTTATAACATTGTTCATTCGCTATAGAATTGGTCATAGCTTGCATACCGTCTACAAAATCTTCTGCTAATATTACTGGTAATTGATCAATGTCTTGAAATCCAACTGCTTCGAAATTTTCAATTTCGATGTGAGTTTCTTTGTTTATGGACGTATTAGTTTCTTGATTTTCAAAAAAACAACAAATTTTCTTCAAAATCCTTTCTGTTTCTGTCAGATTTTCAAGCGGCGTTCTTTGCAGAAATGTTACCTTTTCATGCCCTACAATGTTTTCTAAAATTTCGCGTGTCATAATTTTTTCTTTATTTGAATTGTCTTGTAGTTTTAAATTGTCTTCTTTTGGTTCTCCATCTTGTTTACTTCCTTTACCCAGACATTTATTGTAGTTAATGGCACCAGAGTTCCAGGGACATAAGCCAGTAGTCCTGAATCCATTTATAATTGTCGTATCTTTGACACCAACCTCTAAAGCATCCTTGAGAACAGGTACGAAATTGTTCTTTGTGAGAGTCTCCAAAGGATGATCTCTCCTCCATTTCAGGACACTTTCCTTCCATGCAGTTTTGAGAGGTCTAAATGCTGACACGTCAGCTGGTTGTAGAATCCGTGTGGCGTTGGGATAAAGTGCTATCAAAACAATCTGCAATTTGCTGCACAATTCACTTACTTCAAGACTGAGATGTGTTTTGTGTCCGTCTACAAATAGTATGACAGGAAATGTTACCTTTCTTTTGTAGATATAAGGATGAAACACATTTTTTATATAATCATAGAAAAGTTCAGACTTCATCCAGCCAGTATCGCTTAGACCAATGCCCCACTCATCTGGAACTGATGATGTTATATCTTTGGGAAGCCTCTTGTTGGGAAACACAACTAATGGAGGTGTTACGTCTCCGTTGGCGCAAAATGTAAACAGTACAGTAAGGGCTGTTTTAGCTGTAGCGTGATCCACTTCATACACGTCTCTTTCTCCTCGTAACGAAATAACTTTGCCATTTTTGGGACATAACTGAAAGTTAGATTCGTCCCCATTAAAAACACGAGCTGGGTCCTGTAAGATGTCAAAATAGTTGTTTTCCTTAAGGTAAATCTCAATTTTGTGGAACCACCCTTTGATATCTTTTTCTGACACATTAGCACTGGCTGATGTGACAGCTTCGGCAGTGCGTTCGCTGAGTTCTGGATGACGGCGCATAAAAAGATCATACCATTTTTTTCCAGGTATGTCATCTTTAAAGGGGTTTTCCCTTCCTGACTTCTTTAAGAAGTTTGCTACGCTTAATTGTAAATCAGATTTTCTTTTTGGAAATCCTTTCCGACAGCAATCTACAACCCACTGTACCAAAACTCCTTCTTCTTCTGTCGACAATATTGGCCTAGGACCTGGTAGATCATTGCACGGCTTTCTTAATCGCGACTGGATAGTTCCTCTTGGCACATTGTAAGTTTTCGAGGCCAGTTTTTTAGACATACCTTTTTTAACTGCATCCAAGGCTTTTAGTAGATTTTCGTTTGTGTACATTTTTCGTTTATTTGGTTTATTTTTATCCTTTGGCTTCATGGTACCTAGGTGGATAAGTGGTTCTGAAAAAGAAAAGAGATGATGAAATTCTAGGAAAACCAATTTACCAGCATACTTCTGATCCAATTATCAGCACCATGCTAAGATTTGGATTTTGATAATTTATACTACTTTTACAAAACAAAATGAATTCTATGCATAAAATAAACACAGTTTACATTAAAAGTTATGAAATTAGTATTTAGGTACTTTTTTCCATTTATCAGCACCCGTGCTGATAATTTGGAATTTACAAAATATTCGATCCGTTTATCAGCACCACGTATTTTACCAATTTATCACCATAACCTCAAATTCTACTCTTCAGATTATCCTCATAAACTATCTCAAATATCAGAGAAATCGTTAGTTTCAATATAAAATATGTAAAAGATCTGATACATCATAAAATGTAAACATGTGAACTTACCTGCAATCACAAGAAACAGGCAAAAACAGAAGAAACTGCAGGACATAAGTGTTTGCTTACACAAATTCCGCCATTGTGTAGTCTCAAAGTATGGTGTTGCCAATAGTAGAATTCCAAAAACATACATTTATTTATTTATTAGTGTGGTAATCCAAATTAGTAAGTGAAAACCTTAGAATTTGACAATTTATTCGGAGTGCTGATAATTCTGTGCAGTGCTAGCGTTTGGGTTATTACCCCTACTACTCTCTAGCTGAATCTCAGTTTGGAATATAAGCAATATGTAATCGTCTGAAAAACATGCATGAAATGTACTTAATAATGCAAAATTGAGAGGTTTGAATAATATTTTTAAGTTAATTAGATATTTAAGTGACAGAAAACAGTTTATTTTTGTCCAAATACAAAAAGTTCTTAATGTTATATTAAAATTAGTATTATTAATTATCTTTCTTATTATGTTCGCCGTTTCCTTCGTTTTTTAGGAGGGGAAGTTTTCGAAGTACTTGGTTCATTTGGATCTGGAACCAAATGAGCCATTCTTTTTCCTTCTTTACACGACTGATTTTTTGTTTGTTGCTCATCATCGTCATGATCTTCTTCTCTCTCTTCTGCTTCTTCTTCTCTTTCTTCTTGATCTCTGGACTCATTCATTTCTTCATCTCTTACTCCTGTCTCTTCTGCCTCAGTATTTTCATCAGATTCGGAATCTGAATTTGACCCGAAAATTCCTTCTATAATTTTTCGATACACAGGCTCCTTAGCATTTTGATGATCAACAAACATGCGGTGCTCTAAATTATCATCTCCATAATCATCACATTCGTTATTCTCATATTCATCGCAATCATGACTGTTTTCAACAATATCTAATGCATTTGTGCAGTTTTCGCTTTTGCATCCTTTGCATGCTCGCGTGCATTTCATCCCAGCTTTCCTGCAGCTACAACTTTTGGTGCAGCCAGACATTGTGCAGCTGCAGTGAATAAGTTTCAGTAACTCTGATGGTGCCAATGGATCTGTTGTTTTAATGGGCAGAAACAAAGTCTCGGTTTTTTCCCATCCCCAATCTTCGGCTCTTAAAGGATTTTTTAGCCACGTCTGCATTTGATAATATGTCCTCAATGAATGTTGGTGTGTTGCTGAAGAGGTCGGTGGAAGTGTTGCTAAGTTCACAGACTTTTTGCACTGGTAACACTGACCGAAAAACGGTCAATTCTACATTCATTTATAGAATTTTGATTTCCTCCAAATAATTTTATCATAATTCTTTCTCCAGCTTCTTTTATTTCATCCAATGTCGATTCAATTTTGTAAAAATTTTCTACTTCTTCTCTTAGCGTGGAATCTTTTAAAATTAAATTTAACAAGCTTTTTTTTTTTTTTTTTTTTTGGGGTGGGAAATCATCAAATGACCTCTCCCGCTCTGGGCGGAGCGGAAGGGCGTGTCAGACTCTTACTGACTAAAACCCACCCGTGTTCCTTCAGTTGCCTGTGCGCCAGGGCCACGGTAACTCTTTCGAACAATCCGCGACCCCGGCAGGCATCGGCCCTATTGGACCCCTTCAATGATGCTGACATCTCTTTGAGGCGCGCGTGGAACACGACGCGCCGTCGACCCGGGCCTGGTCCTTACCGGACGGCGAGCTGCCCATTGCTCGCCGTCCGCAAGCCCGCGCCTACGGTGGCCGGGAGTCGGCAATTGACTCCCGACGCCCAGGGTGTCTCCTCCTGCGGCGACTAGGGGCGTGAGGGCGCAACGATTGCCGCACCCTCACGCGCTCCGCCTCCTCCTTCGCGAGCATTACTGCTTCACAGAAGGAGGTGACGGCTTCCCATTCCCTCTCGCTCCGTACCATGGCCTGTACCAGGGCCGGACGCGAGAGATCGCCGCCGCCGATCGCCGCCACGAGGACACGGCGGTGCTCCGCCCAAGCCGGGCAGACCTCCACCGTATGCTCCACCGTGTCCTCCGGTCGATCCACACAATGCCAACACCCGGGCGTTTCCTCCCGCCTTATCCGAAACAGGAACCTCCCGAAACAGCCATGTCCGGTGAGGACCTGCGTCAGGCGGAAGGTGAGGACGCCGTGGCGCCTCTCAAGCCACTCCTCAAAGAGGGGACTTACCGCCGCAATTGTGGCGTGCCCAGCGCTGGGTTGCGACAGTCGCACTCTCCATGCCGCCATGAGATCCCGCCGGAGCTCTGTCCGCTGTGCCGCGATTTCTCGCGGCAGCGGAGTAACGCCCCGGCGTTTCGCCTCCTCGCGCGACTCCCAAATGTGCGCGAGGACTTTTGCCTCCAGATCCCATGGCGGCAATCCGGCAAGGAGGCTCGCCGCCTCGCAGGAGACCGTGCGGTATCCCCGGACCAGCCGGATGGCCATGACCCTTTGGGACGCGTTCAAACGGCGTGCTGGTCGGAGCCTCAATGAACGCGCCCACACCGGTGCCCCGTAAAGGGCCATGGACCGCACGACCCCCGCGTAGAGCCTCCGGCAGGAGGCGTTTGGACCCCCTAGATTGGGCAGGAGCCGCTTCAAGGCAGCCCCAGCCCGGTCCAGTCTGGGAGCCAAACGTCGGAAATGCTCGACGAAGTTCCACCGGCTGTCGAGGACGAGTCCCAGGTACTTCATCGTCGACTCGACGCCGATGTGAACCCCTCCCGCCATTATTTGGGAACCCGAGAGTGGCGCGTTCCGAGGACCATGAAAACACATGGCCTCGGACTTGTGCAGGGCCACCTCGAGTCCCAATTGCCGGATCCTCTCAATGACTGTCGCAACCCCGCGTGTCATTAATTCGGCCGCCGCCTGGTGCGACCTCCCCTGTGCCAGGACTAGCGTGTCGTCAGCGTAACAAACGACGCTGACGCCGCTAGGGA
Organism: Griposia aprilina; assembly: GCA_916610205.1. Taxonomy (NCBI): domain Eukaryota; kingdom Metazoa; phylum Arthropoda; class Insecta; order Lepidoptera; family Noctuidae; genus Griposia; species Griposia aprilina. Next base: position 2,688,216 of record OU744285.1, on the reverse strand, counting down.
GGTCGGCGCGCAGCACCCAGTCGTACCCGATGTCCCACAGATACGGCCCCAAGACTGATCCCTGTGGGACACCGCACGACATCTCTCGCCGGTTCCATTCTCCCTGGTGACCGGGGTAGATGACGGCCCTGTCCGTCAGATAGGCCTCGACTATGCGACAGAGGTAGGTCGGCATCCGGTGATACCGGAGTGCCTCCCTGATGCAACTCCAGGGCAGGGTATTGAAGGCATTGGCGATGTCTAGAGACACCGCCAAGACGACCCCACCCCGGGCCACAGCATCCCCCGTCGTGAGGGCTCGCACGCGCATGATGGCGTCCACCGTAGAGCGCCCCCTGCGGAAGCCAAACTGGCTCTCCGCCAAATCCGGCCCCACCCGCACTAGCCGCCCGACGAGGCGGTCTGCAATGACTCTTTCAAAGAGCTTGCCCACCTCGTCGAGCAGCACAATGGGCCGGTAAGCGGACGGAGAGTCCGCAGGGCGCCCCGTCTTCTTAATGAGGACCAGTTTCCCCGTCTTCCAACGAAGTGGGAACTGGCCCCCTTCCAAGCATGCGCTTAGGAGCCCTCGAAGTCGAGGCCCGAGAGCCTCCAAGGCCAGGACCCAGGCTTTTCCAAGTAGGCCGTCGGGTCCTGGGGCGGTATTTTTGGCACTCAGCCTACGTACCGCCACTCTCAACTCTACCTCGGTCACCTCAGGAGAATCGTCGTCGTCGTCGGTTATGTGGTCCACAGTGGGCACCGCAGGAGGCGGAGCCATGGGCGGGGGAGTGTGCTCCCCTCGCGAAGGGAACAGAGCGCTCACCACGCCCTCCACGAGCTGAGGCCGGAGACTCTGCGTTAGTGGGGGAGCCCATGGGCGGAGTTTCTCCCGCACCATTTTGTATGGGCGTCCCCAAGGGTCCCTGTTCAGAGTCCCCAGCGACTCCTCACGGGCCAGTCCCCTGGCCCGCAGTATCTCCGCTCGGAGGGCGGTCTTCGCCGCTCTGTAACCCTCGTACAGCTCCGCCTGAATGGCTTCCGTATCCGGAGGACGGACACGGAGCCTGCGGTGCCTGGTGTACAGGCGTCGCGCAGCAACGCACGCCTCGCGCAGAGACGTTAGCTCCGGCGACCACCAGTACACCTGGCGCGAGGCGCGTCCAGGCTGGACCCGGGGCATTGCCACGTCACATACTTCGGACATGGCCTCCCGGAACCACTCCGCCTCGTCGTTAATATCAGCAGGCCTGTCCGGTGATGACACCCAGGCCTGCACGATCGAGGCTTCCAGGAGGAGCTCCCGGTCCAGCCGCTTCAGCGCCCACCGCGGACCACTCGGGGCCCGTCGGACCAGCGCGCTCGAGGTCTGGGCGGAGACGTCAAACCGGATGTACCGGTGGTCGGAATACGTCTCCACCCCCTCCATGACGCGCCAGTCAATGACACACGGCGACAGAGCGGGGCTGGCGAACGAGAGGTCCACCACTGACTCACCCCGCATCCGCACACACGTGGGGACAGAGCCCCGGTTTAGGACGACCAGGCCTGTCTCCAGAGCCCAGTCCTCCACCATCCTGCCCCGCACGTCCGTATACCGGGAACCCCAAGCCGTGTTCTTGGCATTGAAGTCCCCGAGTACGAGCACGGGGAGGGTATGGTACCCGACGACGACGACTCTCAACTCCGCAAGGGAGTTGTGGAACTCGGCGAGAGTTCGGTTCGGGGAGAAGTATACCCCTACGACAACAATCTCCCCGAACCGTGCTGCCACGCAACCCCGTCCCCTCTTGACTGCCTCGAGCGACGGGGTACCGGCGGCGGCCGACGAAATTAGGGTCACTGAGCCGCTCAGGTCCTCCACCCAGTCATCCCTGGGCGGGACAAAGTACGGCTCAGCGACCACGGCGATGTTAATCGACCACTGCGCCATGCTCTGGAGCAACAGATCCTGAGCAGCGACGCAGTGGTTGATGTTCGCCTGGAGGAGGCGTAATGGGGCCATTATTGGCACTCCATATCAGCCCCCTCCCGAGGCCCTTGTGAGGGCCCTGCCGCGGTTTCTGCGGCGGCGACGACGATGGAGGTAGCAGCGGCTGCGGCAGTGGCGGCGGGTGCGGTGGTGACGGCGGTTGCGGAGGGCTTACCTCTGCCCCTGGCTTTGGCGGGTGGGGCGCAGGCCTTACTCCCAGCCCGGTGATCGGCCGGCTTGCCAGCTGCCGCACATAAAAAGCAGTGCGGCGTGGCATTGCACGAGCCGGCCTTGTGCCCGGGCTGACCGCAGCGGAAGCAGTGATCGCTGCGGTCCACCTCCGAGGTGCATTGCACTCCCACGTGGTTGCCCACCTGGCAGCGGAAGCACCTCAGAGGTCTGGGTTCCAGCAGTTTCACCTGCGCAGAAACCCAGCCCACCAGGAGCCTTCGGCCCTCCCCGGCGACTTTTCTGGCCGCGGACACGGGGCAGCTCACCGTAACGACTCGCATCCCCGTGTGGTCAGGACGAATGGTGCCCGCCCTCACCTGCTCGGCAGAGCACCCCCCAGTCCTAACGACGGCGGCCACCACCTCAGCCTCCGTCACACAGTCGTCCAAGCCCACGATGCGCATGTCAATGCACTTGGTGGGCCTGGACACTCGGGCCTCATCCGCATTTAGAGACGCCCTAAGCCTTTCGGCCAGAGCGTCAGCGGTCGGGCCGCTGGCCGCACCGGGGACCTCCAGCATCCGGGCTCCAGTCGCAGTGACCCTTACACGGATCCCATTGGTGACCCCTAGCTCCTCCAAGTTCACCGCCGCCCTTGCCTTGGTGAGCACGTCGCAGTAGGACACGCCCTTCTTCACCGCATCCGGCTGTAGTGTAATCACTACAGCTGCGGACTTTGGAGCGCGGAGCCTAGCCGCGACGCTTCGCTCCTTGCGCCGCTGCCGCCTCTCCTTCCTTTTGGCCGCCCTTGAAGCCTTCCGCTTCTCTCCGGCTACTTGCCATTCGGCGTCGGCCGGAGGAGCATTAGGAGGCGGAGGGGGTGGCGGCCGTCTCGCCGTCAGGGCTGGGGCCGTCGCCGCCTGAGTAGGCCCCCTACCCTTCTTGGGCTTGGAAGGCGCCGACTTCGCCGGGGCCGGCAAAATTTAACAAGCTGTGTTTCCCTTTGTTAAAGATAGAGCTAACAGTATCACATCCACTGAACGCATGAGCAAACAGTAATATGCTCTTCAATTTCATATTTTTATTAGCTTCATAGAGAACATCTGGTGTTTTTTTTAATTTTTGGTTTCCATAAAGCGATATATTTATCACTTGGAGTTAAATCTATGATTAAAGCCGCTAAATCAACATCTGTTCCAACAACAATTACTTTTTTCCCAGATTGTTCAGCTATATTTAATGCTGTGTGAAATATTAATGTATCTGCATCTTCTATAGCTTGACAAGTCCTCAGATTTGTGAATTTTTTCAAGTGCGTTATCAGATACATTACAAATCTTGCCTTGTTTTGTAATATTCGACAAGAAAAGCTCTTTATTCCTTGGAACGATCATACTTTCAGTGAACTTTAACTCTTGGGAAGTTTTTTCACGTACTCGTCTGTAGCGTTCATATGATTTAACTCCAAAATTTTCAGGGTTGTATCCATCAAAAACTATAGCTAGCTGCATTAGTAGAATAATGTTTATGGATAAACGATGCATAATCTTCCAAAATTTGCTGAAATGAGACATTTTTACGCCAGGTTACTTTATGTAAAAGATATCCACCATCAATGACGAACTCATGTTCAGCTGGATCAGGTTTTACAAAGGTTGTAAACTGTAAAGATTTATACAACTCGGACTTGTTGCTCTCTCTCATAAGCCCTTTATCATTAAATAAACTCATAGGAAAGGGAGCTAGTTCGTGAAGTAAAGCAGTTTTAACTAGATTCTTGTTGTTGATCATAGCTGCAACGATTCGTTGGAACAAAAGTGAAGTATTGACAGTTGTCGGCTCGTTATCAATGATACACACTGGCTTGATACTTGCAAGAGTTTTCACACAGTTCTTTTTGCTGAACTTGTAGGACTCGGCATCAACACCAACCATTTTTGACATACTTTGTAAGCCCTTCTCTACCGCTTTATGACAATCTACCGTTGCATCAGCTACTAAGCCAGTAGAAAGGGACATAAGTTTACCAGGTCTATCGTCAAAAAGTCCATGCACTTGAAGCCAAGTTTTAAATGATTGAACATCCTCTTCATCCTTTTTTTGACGAGCTGAGGTGACATCTATGTGTTGGTCGGAAGAAGCACATCTAGAGTTAGCGAAGGATTCAAGCTGGTCCATGACATCATAAGCATACGGCATGCCTTGAATAAACCGTGATAAAACACTGTCCGATACTGAGCGCCCATGTGTTGCCGATTGGGCTCCAGTTTTTAAAACACGCATTAAGGTCTGTTCTATGGTCATATCGGACCAAATCCCAGACCAGGCTTTATCCGTACGTCTTACAGTAAAAAGACCTTTTTCAGTGAAGGTAATAAACTCCGAGTGGTCCATTACTTCTTTAAGATGAATCATATCTTGGAGGTAAATTTGGGCACCTTTGCAATAATTAGAATGTCCAGCAGCATGAAATATTGGAAGCATTTGTTGAACACAAGATAAGTGTAAATCCCAGTTGCCCAAACGTTCCGCTTCGATAAATTGCAAAGCTACAGTAACACAGTTAAAATACTGTAACCACAACTCGGCAGTCTCACTTTTACGTTGTAAACTGTCAATTGCACTTACCAAGAGCTTCAACAAGGCCTCAGCATCATTACAACCATAAACATCATCTATTGACGGTGGATAGTTTTTAAGGTCTGCGAATGATACGTTTTTTATCTTTAATGTCAGCAGTTATACTCATCAGTGGAGGAGGGGCTTCCAATGGTTCATATTCCTTGATTTGCTCAATGTATTCATGACTATTAATATTTTCAGCACTTTCTGCAAATTCTGCAATTAATTGTCCTATAGCGTTCATTGCTAGCATATGAGCACGAATAGCTCTAGCATATGCTGTACATGACAACATCTTGTCTATTGAATTTTGAGCAAATGCAGTACAGAACAATTCAAAAATACCGGAACCTTCCATTATTGTTCCAATAGCCTTCAAGTAGGACATTAACAAATGAAAACCTCCTAAACGAGGTATTACATTTTGTAACTTCTCTAGTGTTACAGAGTATTTGTTTTGCTTTTATATAAAGAGGGTAATCAAACGTAACAAAACAGGTTTGACGTTCGGTATTTCTGCAATGCTCAGCAGCAAAGTGCAAAGCTGTGTATATTGTTCTAAAATCCGAAGGATTTTCATCAATAAATGGTAAACAATATACTCTTGATACTTGATAAAATGGCAGTTTTGCGATCCGGTCAAAAAGACCACGAATACTTGGCAATTTCCTAACTTTCATATATGAGGCCCAAATATGTGCTGAATAAACTATTGAAATTCCCGGAATAACATCCCCAAATTTAAATCCTGATACGTCTAAAAAGGTCACTGATTTCAGTGACGTTTCTTGGTCAGGAAAATCTTTCAACTCTATCGCACCAACAGAGGCAATTTCGGATGCTTTTGGCAGTTTTGTTAATTTAGGTATTTCACCACCAGAACATACAGCTTGTTTAGGAGCTACACAGCAAATACCTCCCATTATATGCATTGTATTATAACCATCTATCGTACATGGATTATGATCCGCGTTGTCAAACACGTATTGAGTAAAACACGGCTTTTTAATTGTTGTTACTTCGGCTTTAATCGCAGATAGTTCATGTATAGCAACACTGTGATAAGAAGCACATACTCCCAGCTTGGCTAATAAATTAACTATTAATTTGGAACCTGATTTGCGATTTATATACAATCCAGTTGCTAAGTGGAGCGTTGAATTAAATGATTTTGGACGCATTGCCGAAATAATAGAGTGAGCTATGTAATCTTTCTTTACACCAAGACTTGTTATATTAGCATTATCATCCTCATTAGTCGTGTCATCTCCATCGCTTTGTTGTGATTCTGGATCTTCTGCTAAATGAGTTGGTTCCTTTTTATTCAAGCGTTTTTTCTTTTTATAAACATCAAACATCATTAGTTCTTCCAAAAACGTATTTAAATACTTTGGAATATCTTCCTGTACATTTTCCAAAAAGATCGCTGACGATGGATATTTTTTGACCTGGTATTGCCTACTTTTCACTTGTTTTCTTATTAACTCAGCAGCAGTTTTAATGATACGGATATGTTCATCATCTTTTCGCTGTTCATGGTGCAAATACCACGTATCATCGATAGGTAAATTACCTGTTCCAGAATAGGTTACAATACTTTTAAGGCCCACTCCTGTTATAGTTATTTCTTGACCAAAGTGCTTTTCCAAATTTGTAATCAATGTCCTGGGTGCTGGTTTATACTTCATTATGTTCATTAGATCTGATAACACGAATTGACACTCTAAATTATCTTCAATATAGTCATAAACTATTTTTAAAGATTTTTCAAGTAATGAAGTCGTTTCATTACTTTTTTCTGTTGGGATAGTGTTAAAATTATTGAAGCATACGCGATGATAACGTGCTTTGACTTCAGCTAAGGATTTTACACCCGATACTAAATTTATAACTTGCTCACCCAATGAGTCATTACGTAGGCTTGAAACTGATAACAATTTATTTTTCATATCATCCGAAGTTATCACACACTTTTTACGAATACTTTGATGATAATCTTTTTGACAAAATAAACATAGTTTTTTGTATTCAAAAGAACTGGATACACTTCGAGTTGAAATATCCGAAGAATTAGAAGACGCGTCTGTAACTTTCTTCGACACTAAATAGGCTACCCGACACTTCTCATGAATTTTGATTTCCGATTGACCTTCAAACAGTTTATATTTACCGTCACCCAACTTTTTACTATATTCACACAAAGTATCAATACCACGTTCTTTAACAAGGGTACATCCATGACCAGTACTTAAAAGTTTCTTGCCACAAAGTACACAATTCATTGAAGAGTACATTTTAATGAATTAATAATTCTCACCAAAAAACTATTTGAATATTGAAAATAAACTATTGGATAATCCAATTACAATAATAATACACCTGACACTATGTAGCATCACAAATAAAACTGACTATTCACAAATATATTACGATTTCAACGTCCTTTTTATGTCTACTTAATGAAATAAAAGTTTGTTTGCAAATAAAGTTTATGCTATTATGTTATAATACAGAAAGAATTTTTAGTTTATCACGAGGTTTCGACACTGAACTGTGTTTGGTAACTGCCAAATAGACTATGAATCACGTTTCCGGATAAAACAAGTATAAACTGAGACCTATGTTTTCGAAAAAGGTAGTACAAGGGATCAGGTTAAAGGGATTGGACAAAAGATTTGACCTGTAAAGAAGCAGCTGCAAATTGTAACGTATAAAACTTTAAACTAAAGATAAGAGCGTACAAATACTAATAGTCTCGCAACATTTGTAAGAAAATAATAGTATAAAATTATGTAAAGAATTGAATAAAAATTAATGCATAGACGTTTTAAGAATATAATTTCCAAAATTTGTCAACAAATGGTAATAACAGATGAAAAAATTAAGTAAAAAATGAATAAACAACTGCAACTGTAGCATAATTTATAGCTGAACAAAATTGCCTTGAAGTTCAATAACCGAATTCGCATTATTTACAGAGTTAGAAGCCGCAGAAGTTCGAAAAACCTGAAAAAATCTTCAATTTTTATAAACAAATGCGCAAAACAACAAGTAAATAATAAATAAAAAATATATGACTAACATTATCTGAAAGATAATTTTATTGCCTACAAAAATGACCTAAATGTCGTAAGGTCGTATTTTTCATAGTTCAAAAGTTATATTAACTTTAAAGTCAACAAATGGATCAGCTGCTGCAAGTTTTGTAGCACGTGTATTTTCAAAATTACATAAAAAATAATATAATTTTTTTTTCGGTATTTTAATGCACGAGGTCGTTTTTGTAATTATTATTACTTACAGAAAAAAAAAAACAAAGTTGAGAATTTGTTTATAACAAATTGTAAAGTTAATAAACAATGGTATTGTTAACGAAAAAAAAAAATTTTTCTGTAATTTTGTAGAGAAAGGTCAATTATGATTTTTAGAAAAAAAAAAAATTCTTAACTAATAATTTAAACAACAAATAAAAAAAAAACCATTATAAACAATTAAAAATAATTATTAAGAATAATTGACAGTTCTCTATAAAATTGTAAAAATTTTTTTTTCAAAAATATATAAATAGTCCATTTGTTAACAAAATGTTTATAAACAAATGGATAAAAAAAACATTTTTTTTAATTAAAAGATGTCTTTTATTGACATAAAAACGAAAATATAATAATAAATAAAGAAAAAAAAATTCTTTACAACATAATTGTGCTTTTTCTTTTTTTGTTAACTTAAAAAAATTATTATTAACAAAATATTAACAATTTCATAACTTAGACGACGCAATCTTGTTTAATATATTTATAAGAAGAGGTCCACGAAGCGAAATAATTTTAAGGTAATTATTTAAACATTTTTTTTAGTTTAGAAGGATGATGGAAATTGGACAAAATTTTCTTAATTAACAACCGTCTAGAATATTGAAAAATATGTTTTTATAAAAAATTCCAACGGGAATAAATTTTTTAAAGTGTTTAGATTATGCAATATTTTTTTTAGATTTTTCAATTAACTTTAAGTACTTGAAAAAAAAAATTTTAAGTGACGTACTCGCTTTCGAGACCGTGCGCGCAACCTAACAATGGCGCGCGGCGGGCTATTTTCAGCGTTAAATTAAAATTATAAATAATGGAGCTACAGTTCCGGGAGTTGGAACTTTTTTTTACTAAATTTCCTCCTCTTTAAGGATCTTTTTTTCAAATTTCGAAAATATTTATAGTTTACGGACAATAAGCAATAAACGAAACGCAATTTTTTGAAGGTGTTTAATTGTTAATAACTTTTGGAATTTTTTATGTGCTAATTCAATTTTTTAGCACAATGGTCTAGACATTATTCCGAATCGAATGAGCTAAACCACATAATTTTAGCAGTAGTATGTCGAATTAACACCATTTTTAACTTGTAGACTAGACTATCTCGCAAAGGTTCTACTTTCCTGGTATGAGACGGTTTGTAACTCAATATCTTAAAACATGTGTCGAATGTCAGCGATACAACCGTACAAGCCGTCGAACATTAAGCCAGCTGGACTGCTACAGACTCCAGTCCCCGCTCAGAGGTTTGAAACCATTGCCACTGACCTCTTTGGTCCGTTGCCTAGAGGACCGCAAGGTGAGAGATGGATCCTCATTGTGGAGGACACTGCCAGTAAATGGGTGGAAGTCTTCGCTCTCACAGAAGCTACAGCAGAGATATGTGCTAAGACGCTGGTCAACGAGGTATTTATGAGATTTGGTCTCCCTCGGCGCTTGATCTCTGATAACGGAGTGCAGTTTGTAGCAGATGTCATGCAGAAGGCCATGTTCGTTTTAGGTGTAAAGCAAAGCCTGGTGCTTCTCTATCACCCAGAGTCAAATCCGGTAGAACGTAAAAATAGGGACCTCAAGGCTCAGCTCGCCATCTTGGTTGAAGGTCGCCACCAGAACTGGCCAGAGGTATTGCCGTTTGTACGGTTTGCTTTTAATAGTTCTCTCACGAGGTCTACAGAGTACACGCCTGCTTACCTGACTTTCGGTCGTGAGCTGCGGTCCCCTTTGACCGTCCAGGCGGATCTGAGAGCGGTCGTGGAGTCTGAAAATTTTGTACCCCAGATTTCACCGTACTTGCTCAAGCTCGCAGATGCCGTCTCGACGGCCAAGGAGAACCTTGAGCGTCATCAGGATGCTCGCAAAGTTTATGCTGATAAGGGTCGGTCGTCTCCTGAGGAATATATCGAAGGTGACTTGGTGTTAATGAAGACCCATGTGCTCAGTAACGCCGCAAAGGGTGTCACTTCCAAGTTCAACCCGAAACGAGATGGACCGTACGTCATCTCTAAAAAGGTCAGTCCTACTACTTATCTGTTAGCCCATAAATCTGGTGAAGTTTTTGGTAAGTACCACGTCTCGGACTTAAGGCACTACCATGCTAGAGAGGGTGAATGTCCTGAACCAGTCGTTCCGAAGCGTGGCAGAGGTCGTCCGCGCAAAGCTATTGCCTAAGTGTTAGACCCCGTTATTCGTTGTCGTTTGACCAGTTGGGGGACCCTCACCTGATCAAAAGGGGGAGTGTATAACGCGCTCATCCCTATTCTAAGGTAGCGTAGGGTCCGCGAGGGTGGGTGCCTGCGGGCGGGGGCGGGAACACCTCCCTACGCCGACCGCGGTGCGTTCGCGCCAGTAGGACGTCGTCATCGGAAAGGCTCGGGAATCCGCACGCGCATTAATTGTGCTGTTCGCGTCTTATTACTAACATAATTTATGTGATAAGTGGTACGCTACCTGTGTTGTTTCGTAATAAACATGTGTGAAATGTGCAACGTGTTTACTTATAACGATCCCAAACCCTGAACGTTATACCGCCTTTTTTAGATTAGATTTTCTATTCATTAAATATTATTTAACAATCAAAACTTAACTTACGTAAAAGATATTTTGCGGAAAAACAATGTCACTGTGAAACAAACTTCTAAACCAGAGTGTGAAAGTTGTTTGGTTGGAAAAATACATTGCCATTTGACAAGAGTAAATATGTGAGTACAAAGACGTGTGAGTTAATCCATGCCGATACTTACGGCCCAATGGAAGAAGCGTCTGTTGGTGGGTCGAGATACTTTGTCATACTGAAGTATGATTATTCAAACTTCAGGAGTGTGTACTTTGTCAAAAAAAAAGATAATATTAAACACTGCATTGAGAATTTCTTAAATAAGGCTGAAAACATGACTGGAAATAGAGTGAAGCTGTTTGGAAGTAACAATGGTCTAGAATTTGTGAATAAAGAAGTGAAGGAAATATTCTCAAGATGTGGAATAACACACCAAAGCTCAGTGCCCTATACCCCAGAACAAAACTGAAAGACTGAAAGAGAAAACAGAAAATTGGTGGGAGCGGCAAGGACTATGTTACATGAAGAAAACTTACCACAAAAACTGTGGGCTGAAGCGATTAATATAGCAGTATTTGTCCTGAATAGAACTGGGAAGATTTATGAAAATGGAAGGTCGCCATTTGAAGTATGGATTAATAAAAAGTTTGATATTCACAAGTTGAGAGCATTTGGTACTGAAGTGTATGTTCACATTCCGAAGGAAAGAAGAAAGAAATGGGACAAGAAAGGTGAAAAACGGTTGATGGTTGGCTACGAAGACGATGTGAAAGGATATAGGGATTTTTGTACACAAAGGAATAAAGTGGAGATAAAAAAAGATGTTGTTTTCTTAAACAAAGATTGTAAGAAGGAGAAACTTCAAGTGAAGGAAGGTAAGGAAAAAGGATCCACGGTGACTATAGATTTGGAAGAGGACTTTGTGCAAGATAGTAACCTGGAGACACATGTAGGCGAGTTTTCTACTGGGTTAGATGAATCAACAGAGGTGACCCATACAATCAGTGATGTAGAGGATGGATCACAATACAACAGTGATATTGAGTACTGTGGGAATACTACATGAATCTAATAATTAATGGGGGAACGTAAAGGCAAAACACGTAGTATTCTTTAGAATGTGATTATATTAATATCAAGGAATTATACACCCGCAGGCCCTAGCTCTGCCTCTCTACTTCTTAAACAAACTACCATCACTTTTCCTTTCGAATCTTATTTTAAACTTGCTTGACTGTTCGAGGCAAACCAACGATAATATATATCCAGCCTGTTAACATAAGGTTGACACATGCAGACAACCTCTACAGTACTTACCATGCAGTGATGAATAACATTTACTGGAAGATATCAGTTCACCCAAAGAAAGAAGCAGACGTGTAAGAAAACAAACTTCTTTCTACAAGTGTAATAATGTGCAGTTGGACAAAAATGAGTGTGAGCCAGTTACATACAGTGAGGCTATGCAAAGAAGTGATGCTAGTAAGTGGAGTGAAGCTATTGCAAGTGAATTACAGAATTTAAAGGACAATAACACTTGGGACTTTTGTATTGTACCATTGAATGTGAAAACAACAGTAAGTGGGTTTTCATGATTAAAAATACAAATAATGTCAAACAGTTTAAAGCTTGGTTAGTTACTAGAGGGTTTGAACAACAGGATGTATTTGATTTAAATGATATATATGCTCCAGTTGCAAGGTTATCCACTTTTAGACTATTTGTAGCAGTAGCGACTAAGTTAAATATGCCCATTTACCAAATGGACGTAACAGGGGCTTTTCTATATGAAGACATAAAAGAAGAGGTGTATGTTAGTTTACCAGGGGGCCTATTATGCGCTCTTATTTCCAGGCAGTTTACGGCGTAAACAGAACTGCCTTGCAATTTCGTATTATGAAATCGTCAAACAAGCCAGTCAGCGGTCACGTGACACCCTGGCTGACTTCTGCCCGAATATTGCCTGGCAATACCGTATTACGAACGTTCGTTTGACATTTCTTCTCTTATTAAAACTGACCTCACAATCCATTCAATTTACGCTGCTTCAGATGAGCTTTTATTGAATTGTTTTGGGTTTATTTGGCGAAATTATTCGAGTGTTATTTAGGTAAAAAAGGAAAATATCATGTGTGACAAATATGAACGGTTTGAGTTCATGGAAAGTGATTTTTCGCATCAAAATAGCAAATCAAGGAACAAAAGATGACGACTTCATTGTCAATTTAATGCGTTCGGAATGTAAAAACTCCCATAATGTTTCTAGCTGAACATAAGTTACGCGCCGACGAGGGCGAGAACTCTCATCCACTGAACTATAATAATTACAAATGTATTAATATTAAATCATGTTAAAAACTGAATATTAATTAAAAACCACTCAATAACACTTACGCCGTATTTTTGTTTAGAGATAGTCCGAAAATCTTACGAATGGAAATTTAAACAAACAAAACAGTAATGAAAGTTTGTGAAACAATACTTCCATCGAATTGGTCGATTTCGGAATTCCCCGCTCGCTGAACGTCAAGGGGAGTACGTTCGGAAACTTAATCTCGCGTTACAATTTACAAACAGAAAACTATCTATTATGAATTAATTAAATAGAACATTATACATTGCGTTCATATTTTCACATACTTTTATACTACAAGAGCTTTTATTGACCCATAATTTCTGCATAATCAATTTAGCTTCGACAACGCATGGACCTACAAGCCCTAATGGGTCGAATATTTGGCTTATTACAGAAATAATGTGGCGTTTGGTAACCTTCTCCTGAAGTTCAATGTTAATTGAGAAAGATAAGGTATCCTGCTGACAAAGCCAATATAAACCTAATGTTTTTGATGATGTATTTTTGTTGTTATCTGATAGATCTAAAACTGTGTTCGAATCTATAATTTTACCTGAGAACAGCTCGTTGAATTAATGCGTTATTAGATTTCCATTTGCGAATATTGAATCTTGCTGAATTTAAGGCGGCAGTAATTCCCTTACATAACTTTATAGCCTCGCTTACAGTACTGGATCCACTTAATAAATCATCACAGTAAAAGTCGTGCGATATACTATATTTGACGCTATTATCGTTGACTGTGGATGCCAGACTACTCAAACATTTTGTCGCGAGATATGGCGCTGAAGCAGTCCCCTGACAAACTGTGTTAAGTGTGTAGGTTTTTAAGCGATGAGAGGAATCATACCTGTATACTATTTGCTGTAACGAGCGTGAACTGGGTACTATGTCAATTGATCTAAACATTTTTTCAATATCTGCTGATATTACAAATTTATGCTGGCGGAATCTGAGGAGAATCGATAAGAGATCGTCTTGGACAGTAGGACCGACCATCTGAAGGTCATTGTAAGAAATTCCTGAAGTGGTGACGGCAGAAGCGTCGAAGACTGTACGCAACCTTGTCGTTGTACTGGACTCCCGAAGTACGCCATGATGAGGAAGGTAGTAGTTGGCATTGTCACTGTATGGAAAAAGGGTTTTATTTTCAGTCATGTGACCTAACCGCTCGTATTCTTTCATGAAGTCTAAATATTTCTCCTTGAATATTGGTTCTCGTTCGAATTTTCGCTCAAGCGATAAAAAACGACGCTTAGCCATCTCAAAAGAATCGCCTAAGACTTGGGGATCTTGCTTGAGAGGTATGGTGACGACAAAACGACCATCGCCATTTCGAGTTGTGTTGACGGTAAAATTATTTTCACACGCACGTTCCTCAGCGGATTGAGAATGCTCTTGAGAAACACTATCTACTTCCCAAAAACGAGTGAGATCAATATCAAGTTGACCTTGAGTAAAAAGGCATTGACTGAATGTACTTTTCGAACTCATGATGTGACCAGTGACTATCCATCCGAACTCCGAACTACGTAACATAGGCAGGTGCTTGCCTAGGCTAATCTTTTTGCTACCTAGAATATCCCAGAAGATATCTGCCCCGATAAGAAGATCCACCTTAGAAGGAATGTTATAAGAGGGGTCAGATAGACATAAGCCTGCTGGGAATTGAATGTGTTGTGTGTCAATGTATGTGATTGGTACTGCTGTGGTGACGTTGGTAAACACATGACAATCAATGTTAGTCCTATAGCTAGAATTCAATGACTCAATTGTGAGATTGCAAGACTGTGCTATTGGATACATGATTATTAAAACCTGATACCGTGGAGCTCACGTTCCGCCTCGGCAAACCCAGCTTACTGCAGAAAGCCTCGGAAACGATATTTATTCCGCTACCGTTGTCCAAGATCGCCCTGGCGGTGTGTTTGTTGCCCTTGTCGTCAACCACTCTCACCAACGCTGTGGAAAGGAAAACACGCGTCGGAGTAGTTACCGGTAGAACATCAGTTGTCAGTACAATATCTTTTGAAGACGAAGAAGACGAATCACGAGAAGCGGACTGCTCGGATTTTTCTACGTGCAAGAGAGTGTTGTGCTTTTCTTTGCAATATTTACAGTGTGACAAAAAACATTTCTTTGCTACATGACCGAAACGCAAACAGTTCAAGCACACATTGAACTCCTTTACTTTTGAAATCCGAAATTCTAGTGGAAGACTTCTAAACGATTCGCAATTGAACAGCTGATGTGACTCATCGTCGCACAACGGGCATGATTTGCGTTTAAAATTTTTATTTTATTTTTGTTGTTAGTGCTATTATTTATTACTAAACTTTTCGCTTTTACGGGTTCAGATTTTATTTTATTATTCTTATTATTCTCTTCTAAAGTTTCTAATAAGTCGGCTCTGTTATTCAAAAATGTAATGAACTGTGATAGGGTTGGGGATGTAGCTAATTTATTCCTATATTCTTCCCATTCCCGCCCCGTCACACTATCAAGTTTAGTTGATATCATATAAATTACGAGCGTGTCCCAGTACTGAGTGGGTTCTTTCAATGATGTGAGAGCCCTGATGTTCTTGTTAGTTACATCAATAAGATATTGAATCGACTTACACGATTCTGAACGAATAGGATCTACATTAAACAAAGTCTGTATGTGGTTATTAACCAGTAAGCGACTATTATCAAATCGCTCGCACAATAATTCCCACGCAATTTTATAGTTGTCACTTTTAAAATCAATGTTTTTAATAATCAGAGCGGCACTTCCTTGAAGAGAAGCCCGTAAATAGTGGAATTTATTTATGTTATCTATGCAATCACTGTTATGTATAAGAGAAAGGAATGTGTCTTTAAATTCAAGCCAGTCTTGATAGCCACCACTGAAATGTGGTAAGTCAATTTTTGGTAGCCTAACCAAATTTCTCACTCGCCCACCTGTTTCTACATCGCTGAACTCTAACACAGACCCGGCGACCTTTCCTCCGCTAGCAAGCAGGCTCTTGGCTGTGGCCACCAGCAGGTAGTAGTCGTTGTCAAACTGCACGCGCTCCGCGGAAACTTCATCGGTTGGTGGCTCATCTGATAAGATCTCGATTTCAGTCTGTAACGTGTCGAATTCCTCGCATAAGGGCTCAAATTTTCGTAATCGACACTCTAAATCTATAATTTGTAATTTCGTTAATGTTTTAGAAGTTTTAATTAATTTAATATGATTGCCAAAAATAGTGAGCTTTGATTTTATAGCTGAGCGTTTTTTAATTAAAGTTCTAAGTTCGGACATGATCACAAAACGAACCTCAAATCGCAATAAGGGCAACAGCTGATTGCAAAACAATAAGCACACCACACAGCTACTTGATGCACCGTAATAAAGATATGTAAGAAATAACTAGGTAGCTATGCTCAATGACTGTGCGTATCGACTTGAAGTAAACAAGATGATTCATGCGATAGGCATTCAACGCTCGAGTTCTATAAATGCAAGTAGCTTGCAAAAGCCTCGAATCAAATTAACTAAAATGTTATTATATAACATGATTATAATATGAGTTGTAACGTATGAAGAATGCACAAAGCACCGAATCAAGTTTTAACAATATGAGTATGATATTTAGAAGGGAAATATGAATTTGACTAGCCAAGAGAAGAGGGTATGAGAGGAATAAATAGGAACGAACTCACAAGATGTCTTATCCTTTATCCAGCAACAATACGGTTTGTTCGTCCTTCAAATGTCCTTGCTTGACCTCCTTGAAAGTCGTGGCGTAATGGCCGGCGCGTACGACTCGTAAAGTTTCTTGATTATGAGACGGAATAGTTTCCAAACAAGCTTCAAGACGTCCTTAGTGTCCTTTTTCACGGTGAGATGACCATATGTTGGTGATTCTTAGAGGTGGTATAAATCAAATAGCGGTGGCTCTTGGTCCGTCGGTTTTTGTAGTGAAGGGCAGTGCAGGTCAGCGGCTATCGGCACCTCGTCCCCCGGTCCCCGCTCGCTGCTGCCCCGCTCCCGTTGTCGCAGTGGCGGGCGGTGCCACGTTTTGTCTCCAACAGATATGATTTTGTTTAACTCAAACAATTCGTTGCTTAGGAGTGGAACTTTGATTTCGATGATTAAGTAGTTTGAGAAGACTCTAGCTGACACTTTGAGTAAACGATACAAGTCCTTGATATGTTTTAAATCCACTGGTACCGTAAGTTTACCATTCAGTTGACTAGAGATGATGCTCAGCTGATACGACAACTGCTCCGGTGACATCAAATGACTGTCAATGCGCCCGTGTGAAATATCTGTGACCGTAGCAATCAACGTTTGCTGAATCCAACGAATATTTGATAGAATTATTGATGCTGCTAGAGCTGATGATGTGACATAAAGGCCATCTTCATTGTCCAAACGTATTTTATTCACCTCAGTCGATAGATTTTGAAGACGTTGCTTAATGAATGTAAATTGTTGATTCATGATGTTTTCATTACGGCGTATGATATTATATTCTGATTCTAAAATACTAGTCTGATTTTTTATAAGTTTTTGAAGATGTTCTTCATTATGACTGATTTGCTCGATGTCACTCTTGTATTTTTCGGCAAACCTCTCGTCCAGTACACCGAATAATGAATTGGAAATATAACCCAACCCGTTTACTAGGCCTCTTTTCAGCCTCTTCGGACTTTGATATTTAAGTAACATATCATAGTGTTCTGATATTGTTTACTTGCATGGCATGGGTGTTGCATAATGACTTGATGTGGTTGACGTAACCTTTGATATCGGATAAGCCTTTCCAGTAGGTCGTCATGTTGTAGTAGACAACTAGACGCCATTCGTCCTTGATATACTGAAGATTGGATATTCTATCGAAGTAAATAGCTTCATTCTCTTCTAATGACGTCACATTATAAGATTCATGATTAGGTATATTTTGTGCTGAAGCAGGTGATAATAACATAAAAATTGTAATAATAAACTAGTGAATAGGCTCTTCAATGATACTTTGTTTCGAGGAAGTCGCTTTCTCTTGCTTCGCACGTCTAAATTGTCTTGATTGACATTTTGATTTTGTTCCTGCGTTGTGTCCTTGTTAACTGGTAACAACACAAGTCTGATGACAGGGCGTTGTATGATGTTATTCTTAGTTTTTAAACTGACTACCCTTACATAGCCATCCTTTCCAGGATGACCTGCTTGAATACGTCCTAACGCCCACTTGCCGGGTGGCAAGTTTTCGTCCTTGATAAGAACGACGTCATCGATTTCGAAGTTCCTACTTGGCTTACGCCATTTTGATCTAGCCTGCAGATGCTGAACATATACGCTTGACCACCTTTTCCAAAGCTGCTTGTTCATTGATTGAATGAGTTGCTACCTTTTTAATTGATTTATGTGATCTGGATCACTCTGTGGCCTAGATATAAGTGGACCACCGATTAATTAATGTCCTGGCGTAAAAATGTCGTCGTCAATGCTCTCTGTCAACTGACAGAGAGGCCCTGAGTTCAAACATGCCTCGATTTGATGTAGTAGCGTAGTAAACTCCTCGTAAGTGAGTTTCTGATCACCGATGATACGCTTTAGATGATATTTGAGGCTTTTGACCGCAGCTTCCCAAAGACCACCTGCACTTGGCCACGCAGGACCGTTGAACTGCCACTTTATGTTCATGTCATTGATGTTATTGAAGAAATCGGTGTTGATGGTGGCTATGATCTCTTGGTACTCCTTCTTAATGATACGATTGGCACCTACGAAATTCGTGCCATTGTCACTGTATACGTGACTTGGCGTTGCACGTCGGGCCGAAAACCTACGGAAAGCTGCTAAAAATGCTGGAGTACTCAGATCAGAAACTAGTTCCAGATGGACAGCCTTAGTAGACAAACAAACAAACACTGCAATATACCCCTTGACTGTTTTGATTCCACGTCCCTTATTGGCCTTCAACTCGAAGTGTCCTGTAAAATCGACACCGGTGTGAGAGAAAGGTCGCGACGGGGTGACTCGTGGCTGTGTGAGATCGGCCATTATTTGTTGATATTGCGTTTGACTAAAGCGTTGACACTTAACACATGGTCTCAACTTCCTCTTGACGGTACGGATTCCGCTGATTATCCAATATCTGTCTCTGATGTATGAAAGTGTCAGTCGCGGGCCTCCATGTAATGTGATAATGTGAGCCTGATCAATGATTAAATCGGTGAGACGACTATGACTTGATAATATAATAGGGTGCTTTGATGAGTCGCTGATGCATGCGTTTTTCAGTCGTCCACCCACTCTAAGGATACCGTGCTCATCCATGAAAGGATTAAGACATGATATTTTACTTCTTGGATGCACGTGTCCCTTTTGATTGATACATAAAATATCTTCATGAAATTGGTGTGATTGGTCATCTTTGATAATGATATTCAATGCATTGTCCATCTCTGATGACGTCAATACATTCGTACTTGATGTGGGTTTGCCTCGTGATTGCGATATGAAACGTGATATCCAAGCGACAATTTTTACAATGCGAGTTAATGAACTGTAATTCTGTAATAACTCGTGTACTAAAGAAATATGATTTTGATATATATTTTTACATACTATTTGCAGTAATAGGAACAAAATGCTGTGTGTGCAGAATGCACGACGCGTAAGTCGGTATAGTAATGTACGGTTCCGTACAAGCCTTGAGGCGATAATCTGCGGGGTTGTCATGGAGGAGAGGGCGTTCATCAGAGGCTGCTTCGTGGGCATTGAGGACCGACTCTTGCCGGAGAAGCGGCTCCGCCCGCCGCTAGCGAAAAAGGATCTAGCCGGCGGGAGGAAGCTGGTGCCTCCCAAAACCCCGATGGTCGTGGTGACCATCACCCCGGAGGCCGTGCAGAGAGACGAGACGTACGAGTCCGTCCTAAGACGGGCTCGTACCAACGCGGATCCTTCCCGGCTGGGGATCGGCAACATCCCGTGCCGCCGTACCCTGGCCGGGGCTCGAATTTCGAGTTTTCGGGGGATCAGCGCGGCGCAAACGCGGACCTCTTCGCGGGAATGCTGCAGGAGGTCATCGCGGATGCGGCAACGGTCGTTAGGCCTGTAAAGACCGCAACCTTGGAGGTGGCCGATCTAGACGATTCGGCCAGCAAAGGCGACTTGGTGGCGGCCGTTGCGGCGGCCGGAGGCTGCGACGCTGGCGCGGTGAAGGGTGGAGCCATCAGGCTTGGCCGCCGCGGCATGGGCACCATCCGCGTCGAGTGCCCAGTCGCCGCGGCTGGGGCCGTCCTTACTGCGGCCAAAGGACGGCTGCTTGTGGGGTTCAGCTCGGCTGTGGTCCGGCCACTTGAAGACCAGCCTATGCGCTGCTTCAAGTGCTTCGCATTCGGCCACACCCGAGCCACGTGTCCCTCCAAGTCCGACTGGGGAGACTCTTGTTTCCGATGCGGGCAGGAGGGACACAAGAGTGCCGCTTGCCGCGCTGCCACGCTACGCTGCGCGGCGTGTGCTGCCAGTGGCCGCCCCGCGGACCACAGGATGACGGGCAGGAGCTGCAAGCCTCCCGCGAGGAAGGGCATAGTGCCGGCGCAGGTTCGCCCTGCTGCTTTGATTGAACACGAAACTGTAAAGACTGAAACTCTTCTTCCATAGCCGAAATCCACTTACTGCTGTCGTTAGAATTCATTACTTCTGCATAAGTCTTAGGATCATCCGAAATGGCTTCAAGAGATTCTGCTACCCAAGATTCAAAATTTAGGTAGTCAGGCCTTCTTCTTTCTCTCACGTTGTGGATATTAGGTCTTTACCTATGAAATTGCCGTTCTGCAGTACTGGCCATTTCAAATCAAAATAATTTTTGTTTGGCTAAGAATTCTAATTTCAAATTAATTTTATTTTAAAAACATGGATTTTTTTTTCTAAAAGTAGTCATTTCTTTATTGATTAGTGTTACATTTTCATCGCATTTCAATCTTTTTCGTCATCATGGATACGTTAAAAATTCGAGTAATTATGGAATATGAGTACCGTCGTGGCAGCAACGCGGCACAAGCGGCACGCAACATCAACGACGTTTACGGAGCTAACACTACAAACCAACGCACCACCTGTTATTGGTTTGCTCGCTTCCGTTCTGGAAATTTCGACCTGAAAAATGAACCTCGCGGTCGTCCGAAGACTTTGGTCGACAATGACGAATTAAAGGCGATTGTGGAAGCTGATGATACACAATCTACGGCTGAATTAGCAGCAGCTTTCGACGTTAGCGTCAAAACAATATTGGTCCATTTGCGTCAAATTGGCAAGGTAAAAAAGCTTGACAAATGGGTGCCCCACGAACTCAATGATCGCCAGCGCGAAGTACGCGTCGAGACGTGCCTTGCACTGCTCAACAGACACACAAATGAAGGAATTTTGAACCGCATTGTTACCTGCGATGAAAAATGGATTCTGTTTGATAACCGTAAGCGCTCAGCAAGTTGGTTGGATCCTGGTTCAGCACCTAAACAATGCCCTAAACGAAAACTTACCCCTAGAAAAGTGATGGTCACTGTTTGGTGGTCTAGCGCCGGTGTGATTCATCACAGCTTCTTACCAAACGGGGTGAGCATTACTGCAGATGTGTACTGTGAAGAACTGAACACAATGATGGAGAAGCTGGCGCATCTCCAACCAGCATTGGTCAATCGCTCGTCTCCGCTGCTCCTGCACGACAACGCGCGACCTCATACTGCACAGCAGACGGTCTCCAAGTTGCAAGAACTGGGGTTGGAAGCTCTCCGTCATCCGCCCTACTCACCAGACCTTGCGCCTACAGACTACTACTTTTTCCAGAATTTGGATAACTTCTTGGCGGGAAAAAAATTTAATACCCGAGAGGCAGTACAAAATGCCTTTGAAGAATTTGTTGCCTCCCGTCCAGCTGATTTCTTTAAGAAGGGCATCAATAAACTGCCACTGCGATGGCAAAGATGCATTGATTGCATGGGTGATTACTTCGATTAATACAAATAAAAAAATCATGAAAAAAATTCGTTTAAATTTTTTCATACAAAACGGCAATTTCATAGGTAAAGACCTATTATCTTCTAACATCACTTACACTTTCCGTCTCACTATCAATTGTAGAGACATCAGGTGCATCAACATACTCTTCATCTGAAGTAGAACAAACAATAGGTACAGGAGGTACCTGATCAGAAGTTTCTACTTCTCTGTGAGAATTAGAATAATCACTTGGTTGAGCAGCATCGGAGGTTAAGACCAAAGGAACTAAATTATCATCTTCTTTTTTGTTTTCAAGTCAGTAAAACAATCCTTAAAAAATGTAATATCTCTCGCCTTAATGAATCTTCTAGGATTTGGATATTCGCGAAGGAGATAACTGTGTGGATCTTCTGTATATCCAACAAAAATATGTTGTGTTGCTTTGACTTTTAGCTTGGTACGCAACTGTGTAGGCACATGTACAAGTGTTCTACACCCTAAAACTCTTAAATGACTGAGGTCTGGTTTCCTGTCGTACCACATCTGAAATGGTGTTATTCCGTCCAAGGCACGATGAGGAAATCTATTTTTTTTAGTAAACTGAACATTCAACAGCATCTTGCCAGTACGCCTTCGGCAGTAAAGATTGAGAAAGTAAGGCACGAGCCTTTTCCATGACACAGTGACCTGCTCTTTCTGCTACTCCATTTTGCTATTGACAATATGGCACAATAGTTTGATGAACAATACCTCTAGAAGACAGATAATCACAAAGAGTGTTGTTCACAAATTCTGTACCATTATCGGTACGTAAAGTTTTTACCTGCTTTCTAGTGTGTCTTTCAACCAAAGCTATAAAATCACAAATCTTACGTTTTACTTCGGCCTTTGTTCTAACAAAATAAACAAAAACAAATCTCGAATAGTCATCAATAAGATATAAAACGTAATCATTACCTTGAAAAGAGTTTGTAGACATTCGATCGCTCAAGTCACAATGTATCAATTCTAAAAACGACGTAGCTTTCTTGTATAAAAGTGGTCTAAAAGGTTTCCTAGCTTGTGCTTCCACAAAAAAAAAAAAAGATTTGCTGTATAAGATTTTTTCATTCCTGCAAGTAGCTGCATACTAAAGAAAATTTTTATTCACCTGCGCCGCATCAATTTTCGGCTTTCTACCTCTTACCATGTTTCTGTAACAATATAATAATATATTGACCAACATCTCTTGAGTCTGTCGTTAGGTGGTTGGATCAAGGGCCTGATTCAGAACCCAGTACTCCTCGATACGGCTCCCTACAAGACTAGGTCAACTAGGTTGACTCAATAATGGGAAAACTATTAAGTGGTAAGAGAGTAAGCAGTATGAATTACATACCTTGATAAGTAGTATTAATGTGAAATCCAATCGTAAGGCGTAACGAATTCCAGATCGTAACAGCAGAACGTAGGTAGTTTTCCAATGATAAAAAATGTCCGAAACAGTGTGCAAATCAAAGTCCGTAGGAATGCCAAAATTTTAAATACCAAACAAACATCAACGAGTACTCCGTGCGATTTAACTGAAAGTAAAACGATGACTGCAGGCTCAGCACGAGCGCCATTTTTTCGACTGATGATTAAACAAAAATAACGTTCCGTGTAGACAGTACATGGAACACAGCAGCAAAGTAGAAAGAGTCAACTGAACGTTTTACCAAATTCACTCTTTTATTTATTTATGTACAAGTGATTTGTAATCTTTAGAAATAAATGAATTCAAACCGTATATAGAGAGAACTACATTTTTTTTTCTGAGTTCCGAAGTACCGTATTTTGGAACAAAAAAATATTACAGTAATATTGGCGTTAACCATTTACTTGGTCATTTTCCTTGGCCCTATTAACTAAATGACATAAAATAGGAGAAGATAGCTTTGTACTTCTGTTAATTATCACAGTTTTGCGTTCAAAACGCTCTCCTGTAAAACCATAATTTTGTAGATAACCGTATATACTTTGTGGCCGTCGACTCCGTCGTCGTTCTACTGGCTTTAGCATAGCACTTACAAAATCAAATTGTATTCATTACCATAAACATCTTTTAGTTGTCAGTGTGATTTAGACAGTTTGGGATAGGAAACTATCTTCTGAAATAGTCTACATAAAAAAGGACCTGACTAGACAAAGATCGTTAGAAACGAAAGACAATTGTGATTTTTGTGATTATAATTCTGTCAAGCCATATTTGTTACGACCGCGAATCATATTTTAATTAACATAAAACCTGACTCTGACCTACAAATTGCAAAATACGTAAATAAATTTGAATTTCTCGGGCTACCTTTGCGCATCCCCCTTAAAGCTTAATTTTACGCTAATAGATCCCTGAATCAAAAATGTAATATTTTTTAAGGGCCTATCCAACGATACCCCACACCATGAGATAGACGAGAAAAAAAATTACATCCCCGCTTTACACAGGAGGGTACACAGGAGGTAAGCACCCAAAAAAAATTTTTTTTCGTTATTCAATTTTACTACTTTGTCGGCATGATTAATATGTATATCCTTGCCAAATTATATCTTTCTAGTACTAAGAGTCTCTGAGCTATGCTTCAGACGGACAGACGGACATGGCGAAACTATAAGGGTTCCTTGTTGACTACAGAACCCTAAAAACTTGGTGTGAGCCTAATGTACCACGATATTGTAAACGGTTAGTCTTAGACATAAGTTATGGGTTTGAGTATACAATTATTCATCAAATAATGCTATCTTACAGGAATTACGAATGTTGTGCAAAGTTATCTGTTATTGTTCTCGCATTGGCGCTCAGAACCACAGTATTTTCAGCTATCAAGAAATGGAGGGGCATTGCTTGATAGCTGAAAATACTGTCATTCTGAGTCACAATCTGTGATTTTTAAAGAAATAAACATATGTTTTTGTATAATATCGTTTCATTTTCATTTAATTTAGAATCCTTGAGATATAATTTCTAATACTATTAGGTGGAAAGATTTCTGTAAACAATAAGCCATGGTCACCCTATCGAAACATTCAAACCGTATTGAAAGTTATATATTATGAAAAAGACAAAAACTTTGCCTATTGTCAGTAGTTCCACGGTAGTTATAATTGTAGTTGTTTGCAAAAAAAGATCTCGCTCATACTTACTTTCGTCTATAGATACTCGTAATCACGACTTATTTCTACACGATACCGTATTACAGCTCCAGAAATACAAACCTATGATTTTCGTGTGTATTTTTTCAAATTTTGACAAATTCAAATCTAGGTTTTACAAAAGACTTCAGACGTCTGCGAAGCTTTTTCAGCGAGATATCGGCGATAACGTGTTTTTCACCGTTTCAATGGTGCGGCCATTAGGTTTTACTCTCACAGCTCCTGAAATATACACCTAGGATTTTTTTGTGTATTTTTTATTTTTTTGACAAATTCAAATCTAGGTTTTACAAAAGACTTCAGACGTCTGCGAAGCTTTTTCAGCGATATATCGGCGATAACGTGTTTTTCACCGTTTCAATGGCGCGGCCATGAAGTTTTACTCTCACAGCTCCTGAAATATACAACTAGGATTCTTTTGTGCATTTTTAAAATTTTTGACAAAAATCAAATCTAGGTTTTACAAAAGACTTCAGACGTCTGCGAAGCTTTTTCAGCGATATATCGGCGATAACGTGTTTTTCACCGTTTCAATGGCGCGGCCATGGGGTTTTAGACTTACATCTCTTAAAATAAAAACCTAGGATTTTTTTCTATATTTTTAATTTTTTTTTACAAATTCAGTCAGTTATTTACCTAAATTTCAGGTCTATGCAACGCTTAGTTTTAAAGATCTCCGTGGCCGCGCCGTTTCCCGCGTTTCAATGGCGCAGCCACGTTCAAACCCTTATAACTTTTTAACCATAACTTTGACAAATTTATGGATTTGTGAATCAAGTTTTACAAATTCTTACAAAATCTTGGCATAGTTTTTTTTTATTTAACTCGTCGTGGCCGCGCCACCGGAACGGACACGTCTTCTAGCTCTTTGCCAATATCAGCTAGATCCGGAGCAGTGCTCAGTACTGCACCAGTATACTTATACTACAGGAACTTATATATTTCCTTTGAAAAACCACACTAAGCACTACGCTATACAATTCTCGTGCTGATAACGTGTTGTAAAATAAGCTATATTAATAGCTAAATAAAAATATGTGATGGGTTAGTGATATCTTTAATATATATTTTTAAATATGACAACAGAATTAACTTAAACGAATTTGTTCTATGTAGATAAAAGAACTTAAGGCGTTCACTACAGCCAGTATTACAACAGGCACACCCACGTCCGCCACAGCTTAGACTACTCTTGTTTGGAAGGTATCACAGCCATGTTTCTCTGTGCCAATGTGCATCAAATTCTGTCCGACGGTTCTCTACATATTTTAAGTGGAATTGGGTTAATTTATGCCTGCTACACATGTAACGATATATCGTAGCGATTTCAGACTGTGCGGATAAATCGAACGTTCCCATTGTCTCCACACGCCTCCGATATCGGCGTCGATCGTCAGTTCTCCGCAGAAGCTCACGCAAGAAACACGTCATCCACGGTGGAAGACGATGACGCACTTGCGATATTACGCCTGGTTATGTGTTTAAAGAAAAAAAAAACTATTATCGGGGAGTTTAGGCCGTTTAAAATGATCATTTACGGACTTAAGTACGTCTTCGGTTAGTGTATTTTTTCATGGTCTTGGTCGACTACGACTCGAAATTGGTGTAGCTTGTTCGCTGTCAGAACGGTTCGGGGTTGGTGTGTCTCGTTCGCTGTCAGAATGGTTCGGGGTCGGTGTGTCTCGTTCGCTGTCAGAATAGTTTTTTTGTTAGATGAACGATCATCTGCAACGATTTTTCATACACACGATCGATAAATCTGCGCAACTCGATTTGCACAGATTAATCGCTACGATATATCGTTACATGTGTAACAGGCATTACTGAGCATTATTAAATTAAACGGCGTTTAATGATTATCATGATCTATTTATTATAGAGTCAAAGAAGAGAGCCGGTCTGTGGATGTTCTCTTCATATCTTGCCAGGCTCAAAAACCATATTACGACCATTACGTGGGCGCAGCAACCCAAGGTATGGTTCCCTGTTTTGCATGAGCAATAACAATGCTTTAGTGCATTCAATCCACTCTCATAATAATTTTGTAATGTTATCTTAATAATTATTTAATTAATTCAGACAATAATATAAATATTTGCACACCTTATTAGGTAATGATACAGAGTACTTTATATTTATTTGTAACATCGGTTTATACCTACCTGTATTAAGCAAATAAATGATTTGATTTGATTTTTTGATTTGATTTATTATCACATATGTGTAACAATACTTAGACCGAGTGTACCTCGAATGTATCTTTGCTCTCATAAGCCGCAGGTTCGTTCCTTCAATGCCAGTATCATTGAGGTCGGTAACGAGTTGTTCGGGTTCTCGGTTGTAACGTTACGGTTAAGCCTCTTGAGTACTTCAAGAGGTCCAATTGCAAGTCACCAAATTCTATGAGGTACACAAGGATTAAAAAAAAACGTATATGGGGTGTAACAGCTTCAGGAACTGGATCAGCAGGTTGAATCCGGTTCAGCAGGATGGAGCAGGATCTCGAAGGAGCAGCGGAGCCCGACTAGGTCAGGGATGCGGTGTCCCACACTACAGACACTGTTCAAGATCGAAGGAAAAACTCGTGCAGTCACCATCCCGGTCCAGAGGAGGAAAAGGTCTTTAATAAACTATCGTAAGCAAGCTTCGTTGGCTTTTTGTAGTAGCGCTTTACAGCACCTTACGCCGGCAGAAAGAGGAAGACAGTCTCTTATGATACGTGGATGAAGCGTCACTAGTCTCGTAGAGCTCCTCGATCAGAAGTGGTTGGTTGCGGAGTTATACTTCACACAGCCACAATGCTCTCGACGTCAGATCCCTCCATAGACGTAGGCGAGAGGGCCGGAGGCAGTGGAGGGATTGGGTGACACACGATGATTGTCGAGACTTTTAATGAAAACAAGTTTTATTTAGTGAACGATTATTTTTTTGAGGATTTAGGAAGAATAATATTTAACCGAAATTAAGCTAAGAGATCAACCAAGAATGACAAAGAATCAGGGCGTCGACACCATGACAGCCACTATTGTTGTCCCTTTCTAGTCATTCTCGAAGTGACATTTTTGACTTATTTTAAACATTTCAAACATAAATCAAAATACTTCATAGTGGATTGTCAGTCAGAAACAATAAAGCGGTTTACATAGAGAACCTGACCTTATTAGTGGCTAGTAGTGTAAAATTGGGGGACCTGGATCAAGGAGATCCAGGTCTCCCCAATTCACCATTCATTTATTCATCATTCAATGTACAGCAAAATCACTAATCATCAATTTACAAATAATTTTTTGAATGAAAACAATCATACATGCAAACGAAATGAAAACAGTTCGAAAGGTTTGTTCATCAGCAATAAAAAAATACATTAAGTGTAACCGAAATACTCAGAAACATACACATAATTAATAAGGATTGTTTTCAATGTGAGCGACCACCCGTTCGGGGCGTCGCACGGCCAAACAGCGGTTAAGCTACTGAAATGAAACTACAATTTTCTTGTAATATAATGTTAGCAATTATTTAGTAGTTCATATTACATTTTAATTAATATAAACAATAACTTAATTGAATTAACATATGAATGTTCCTTCCAGTTTTCTTTTACAAGGATTGATAAAAAGTATTATTTAAATATGGTAGCAAGTCTTTTACACGTAAGTATATATTATCATTATTAATGTCCTTCACAATATGCTGAACACATATTTCCGCACTGCAGTGGCACATAGAATTATTTTCAAATTGGTTTGCGTCGTAGATTTCGATCCGTATAACTTTAGCACCACCGTTGGAAATTGTTTTGTAAAAACTTATTAACTCTTTCTTGTTATCATACGTTGTATTTAGAGCAGGTGGGGTTCGGTGTTGTTCTTCCATATCCAAATAATTTATGGCTCTATCAACCACATCAGGATCCATTATTAATGGAGGTGAAGTTGGTGGATAAACCCAGCTTGGTATCTGAAACAGGACACATTATTTTTGTGGTACTGGTATCATTAAGACTATAACATAATTCAAAGTATTTTTTATTTATTGGGCACTTACCGACATTGTTGAATTAGTATATAACAGAAGCACACTAAAAGAAATAAAGAAGTAAAGTGAAGTTGTATCTTTTTTACTCCGATTTATATATGAAATTTGTTGTAGCTGATAGAGTTCAAAATAATGCAATCATATATAGAATATTCTTATGACTAGTGGTTACGTGCGGTTTTACTCACATCTTTATTTTGGTAGTTAAAATAACCGATATTTTTCTCTAAACAAAATAAAAACATTTAATCTTTCTATGTAGTGTGGAACAAAACCATAGGAAATTATTAGTATCTTACACTTAGGATGCGTTTACACTAGCCGTCCAAAATGATTCTTCACTTAATTTAATACAATAACACACGATTAAAATAAAAAATTGCATACAGTGTACCATGACCTTAATATTTCTTATATTTGGGCAAAATGCTGACAGAGCTCTACTGTTACTTGATGCTTAAGGTAAGTCACTATATCGATTATGCAGTCAGTGAATTTGTTTGTTCGTTGAAGATTTTTGTATGAAAAGAAATGTAGGTACGGCAAGTAATTAGAACGAGTGCAGTCATGGTACTTGTATAGTATATCAAGTTAATAAGATATCTTGTTTTGCTGTATAAGCATTTATTTTGTGGATGACATAATTTTGTTGTATATAAACCACACCGTTGCAAGACAAAATCAATAATCGATCTCTCGAGGGAAGAATCACCACTTGCAGTCCTAGACGTTTCAACCAGAACCAGAAAAATACTTCATAATGTAAGTAAAACATAATAATAATAATTATTATTATTATTTTATTGTATTAGATGTCTGTTCATTATGTCAACACCAAGTTTAGCCGATTAATGAATGAATGATTGAATGAATGAATGCTTGAATGAATGATCGAATTAATGGTTGAATGATTGAATAAATGATTGAACGAATGACTGATTAAATGATTGAAAGATTAAAATTAATAAATGTTTTCTTTCATGAATGACAGAATGATTGAACGATTGAATAAATGATTGAATAAATTAATAAATGCATAACAATTATACAAATTTAACTTTCATTATATAGCTTCTAATCTATCAATCAGAATCGTATGCTTTGGATTCGAACTCAAGACTTTGGACTTGGCACCTCAGTAGTCATATTTATCACTAGGCTATCACTGCTTATGATGTTTTCATGACTACACAATAGACTTAGTTCACTATCAGTTTAATTTAAATATTATTTATATATTGTTTCAGGTCCAAGTCCATGCCTCAATTGTTTTCTTCCGATGATGAATGTGATGTGACCCCGCAGTCGAAGCAACAGAAACCGTCCACAAGCAAGCGGTCCAAAACTGCTGATGGATCCAAGGCGTCTGGATCGAAGAAACCTCGAATTAACCCGGTTCCGATAGCCGATCATAAGTTGACGGCACGGGACCTGTTCGGTGGTGAAAGCGATGAGGAGGAAGAGAGGGGATCCACATCGAGTGGTAAAACATCACCCCCACTTTATTCCTATTTCACAAAGAGGGTTGCTAAAGGCTACGCTAAGAAAATAAGCGAAACAAAAACAGGGCCGTACTACGTCGAACTTAAGATTTATAACTGTAAAGAGATCGCAGACATACCACCGGTCAACAGGTGGCGCAACTCTATAGTTACAATTAAAACAAAAGTCGATGGAGATACTGAGATTTGGCGTCATCTTAAAGCGTTAACATCTTCAGTAGATAAAGATTTCCGCAACTGCCCAGTTACTCTTATTAATAACTCTTATTAAACTAATCACTAATTTTTAATTTTTTCTATATATTTGTTCCTAAATGTAGTTTAGCTAAGTGTTCAATCACTCAAATAATATAAATATACCTAACTTATATCTATTGTTTTATTTCACAGTTGTACAGTTCAGAGACCACAGAAGACCTATGAGTACAATTATGACTTGTACCAAATGCAAAACTGAAATACCACGAAATCAGTATGCATATCATAAAAGAACTAATGTTCACAAGACAAATAGCTTACTGAGTACTGAATTTAAAAATGTTTTTATTGTGGCAACAGCATTTAAAAATAGAATCGTAACTTTTCGTCTGAACTTAACCCAAGATGAGGATCACCTCACCTACGATGCTATCCCGAGTGACAGTCAGACATGTACACGTACAGGTCAGGATGATGAGTACCTCACCCCTGAGGCGATCCTGAATTCTATACATCCAAATATTGATAAATTAATATCTATGATACTAAAAACGTATGACTGTATAAAAGTAAATTTTGAGCTATATGCTAAGTTTCTCCTGATAAAATCTGAATATGAACAAATTGAGGTGAAATCTTTTAACACTAAATACGACATTATCTACAAAAATACATGCATACATGAGTTTTTTTAAATAAAATACATGTCTTGATGCAGAAAATGTCTGAATTTGAACATGTACAGTCAGGATGGGCATACCTTTCGTTAAGTCATATTGAAATGAATATAAGTAAATATTGTCCTATGAGAGGCGGTACGTATATTGACTTGCCATCAATAATAAAAAATACTAAAAGTTGTTTGAATTTACGAAATAATGATGAATGTTGTTTCTTATGGTGTGTCGTAGCCGCATTATTTCCTTGTGTAAAAAATGTGTGTAGAACGACATCCTATCCACATTATAGCGAGATTCTCAATATACAAGGAATGTTATTACCTCCTTCACACAATGATATTAAACTTTTTGAATTGATTAATCCTACAATAAGTATTAGCGTATATGGCTTAGACAGCAAATGCATTATTAGTGGACCTCTATATATGACAAATAAGAAAAAAGAGAATCATATTAATTTATTATATATTGAACGGAATGGTAAAGGACATTACTGTTTAATAAAAAATCTCATTCGATTGGTGCGGCGCCAGGTTACTCATCATCATGGTAAAGTATTTTTATGTGATTCATGTTTACAATTTTTTACAAATGAACAAAAATATGTTAATCACTCTTGTTCTAAAGTACTGACTATACTACCAGAAAAATATACCATATTGAAATTTAACAACTATGAAAGAAAACTTAAAATTAATTTTATTATTTATGCTGATTTTGAAAGTTTGATTATAAATTGCAATGAGAATAGTTCTAAAAATACTACCACATTGAAAATACATAAACCGTCAAGTTTTGCATATTACATATGTTGTTCTCATAATAAAAAACTTAATAAGTACGTCATATACAGAGGTAAAGATTGTGTCGAAGTTTTTATTAAACGTTTAGTAAAAGATGTTAAGCGATTAAACACAATTTTGTCGACTCATTTATCAATGAAACCTTTGACACATAACCAAAAACAAGAACATCAAAATGCAACTATGTGTCATATTTGTAATCAGGCGTTATCTGGAGATAAAGTCCATGATCATGATCATATTACTTCCGAGTATAGAGGAGCCGCTCATTCGAATTGTAATTTGATATACAGAGTGTGTCCATTCATACCGGTGGTATTTCATAATCTAAGTCGTTACGACTCGCATATATTTATTAGAGAGTTGGCAAAATATGAAGGCTCAATTAAAATAATACCAAAAACTAAAGAAAAATATCTGACAATAACTAAGATAATTAAAACAACAAAAGGCACTCGCTCAATACAGATTAAATTTATAGATTCATTTCATTTTCTTAGCTCAAGCCTGGATTCTTTAAGCAAAAGTCTATGGGAGAACGATTTTGTCAATTTGTCTAGAGAGTTTTCGGATAAAAGTAAACTTAAGTTATTACGTAAGAAAGGCATTTATCCATATGATTATATGGATGACTGGTCAAAATTTGATGAAAGACAACTACCTTCAAAAGCTAGTTTTTATAATAGTTTAACTATGGAATCTATAACAGATGATGAATATGCTCATGCTAAAGATATTTGGTATAATTTTAATATAAATACGCTGGGTGAGTATAATGATCTGTATTTGAAATGTGATGTTTTATTGTTATGTGACATATTTGAAAAGTTTAGAGAGACAAGTTTACATTTTTACAAACTAGATCCTGCTCACTATGTGACTTCACCTAGTTTAAGTTGGGATGCAATGCTTCTTTACACTAATGTTGAATTAGAGCTCATTAGCAACTTAGAAATTTATACATTTCTTGAAAAAGGCATACGCGGGGGTTTAGCACAATGCTTCCTTCGTCATGCTGAAGCAAATAACAAATATTTACCTCATTATAATGATACAAAACCTACAAGTTATTTAATATATCTGGATTGTAATAATCTTTATGGTTACGCAATGACTAAAAAGTTGCCTGTTTCAGAGTTCAGATTTTTAAGTCAGCATGAAATCGATATCTTTAATGTAATTCATATATCCGATGATAACTTATATGGTTTTATCTTAGAAGTAGATTTATCTTACCCGGATTGTATTCATGATCAGCATAAAGATTTACCATTTGCTGTAGATAAATTTGTACCCCCAGGAGGGAAAACAGCTAAATTAATTGCTAATCTATATGATAAATTTCATTATGTCATCCATTACGTACATTTAAAACAATGCATTAAAAATGGGCTAGTTTTAAAAAAAAATCACCGTATACTTACATTCAGGCAAGATAACTTTTTGAAGAAATATATAGATCTTAATACCAATTTGCGCATCGTATCTAAAACTTCATTTGAAAAAGATTTTTTTAAACTTCTGAATAATGCAATATTCGGTAAAACTATAGAAAATAGAAGAAAACAAGTAGATATAAAACTGGTTACCAAATGGAATGATACGGAAAACTTAACAAATAAAAAGCTTTGTGCACAAAAATTGATTTCAAAACCTAATTTAAAAAGTGTATCAATATTTGCAGAGGATTTCGTAGCCATACAGTTGAATCGGGATAAAATAATACTAGATCGACCTATTTACATCGGATTTACAGTTTTAGAGTACGCTAAACAACACCTATATCAGTTCCACTACGATTTTATAAAAAAAAAATACGGAGACTGCGTTGAACTATGTTATACTGATACGGACAGTTTACTTTATTTAATTCATACAGACGACTTTTATTATGATATGCGTGATAATATAGCACAATTTGACACTAGTAATTTCCCAATAGATAATCAATATAGCATACCTAGAATCAACTCAAAAATCCCTGGGCTTTTTTTGATGAAATGGGCGGTGATGTAATTACAGAATTTACGGGCTTAAGAGCAAAACTCTATTGTATTAACAGTTTGAAGACAAAGATAACAAAAGCGAAAGGTATGTCTAAGTCTGTCACTAAGCATTTAAAACTAACAGATTATAATGACTCTTTGTTATTAGATAAAAGTCAATCGTTTAAAATGAATATGATAAGATCTATCAAACATATATTGTACTCACAACAAGTTAGTAAACAAGTATTAAATAGAAATGATGACAAAGTTCAGATACTTGCAGATCACATTCACACCTTGCCTTGGGGGTATTGTGATGCGATGATCTAAACCAGTGTTCGTTAAACTTTTTATTGATCTTATTACGTTAAATTGAGCACCAATTATTGTGTAATCCACATCTTGACATCCACTGTTCTAAATTATATTCATTCCAAATATATGATTTAAAATACAAAAATAAGAATAAATTAATGTATTGTATAGAAATGATGTATGATAATTATTTAGGAATAAGTTATGTAATATAAATAAATATATTATGCTACTATTACGATGAACTTATAATAAAATGATATGTCTCAAACAATGGACTTTTATTCAAACTTATTTAACTTCTTAAACGTTATTATTATCGTCATCAAATTTAAGTTCGTGCTTGTTCTATGATGAGGTTCATGTACTCGTAGTATCGAGTATATAAGTGTACGTTAGATGGTAATTAGATACACAATACAATACAACACAGTTAAATATCGGCGATCGAGATTTTAATTAAAAAATATTTATTTATTAAAACAATGTTTATTCTTTAGATTATTCTACAAGACTAAATTACAATTAAAATGTTTCTAATAGCTAGCTTATTGATAAACTACAATTATGCACTTTACGCGATGACGCACAACATCATCCGATGTTTAGTCAGCAGTTACATGCATTAGGCGATTGCCTAACTCCTCCCTCCTTAAGATGGAAGCGCGTCCCGCAGCTTCCCGCAGCGTCCTCGGTGCGTGGTCCATCTTGTTTGGGTTTTTGCTGTCTCCACTGCCAGATCTTCCGTACAGTGATTATTATTAGGATGATGTAGAGTCCTAATGTTGTCCAACTCGGTGTGGCCATCATAATTTGCCAGTCGTTTGTGGGCTCCTCTATATCTTCAGCACGGTCCATTAGCTCGTGTATGCTGTCCAAATCTATGTTTTCTAATTGTAGGTTATAGTGAATGTTTCCCTCTGGAATAATTGTATTACTGGGAAGTGGTATGATTTCATCTATTGTAACAGTATTGATATACAATATGAAGTTGATCAAACAACCCATATCTCTCAATGTTAATATTATCAGATTAAGTGACTCTGTTCACCACATCAGACATAGCGTTTTATTACCAAATACCATTCGCTGCATAATATGTGGTCCATCAAACTGTGGCAAAACGAATGTTATGATTAGTTTACTGCTGCATGAAAATGGGGTCAAATTTAAAAATCTTTATCTTTATTCTAAAACTTCTTTTCAACCAAAATACCGTTTCTTGATCGAAGTATTAAAAAGAGTGCCACAGATTAAATATTTCGAGTTCAATGATGATAAAGATGTCATTTCTCCAAGTGAAGCTTTAACTAATTCTGTATTTATTTTTGATGATGTCGTGTGTGAAAATCAAGTAAATATCCGCAATTATTTCTGTATGGGTAGGCATAAACAAATAGATTGTTTCTATTTATCTCAAACCTATTCTAAAATTCCGAAGCAATTGTTACGTGACAATGTTAATTTTCTTATTATATTCAAACAAGATGATGTGAATTTAAAACATATCTATGAAGAGCATGTTAGTTCTGATTTACAATGGAAGGAGTTCAGAAATATTTGTCAAACTGTTTGGAGTAAACCTTATAATTTTCTACTTATTAATAAAGAATCGTCATTAAATAACGGAAGGTACAGACAGAATTTTGATATGTTTTTTAAATTTGACTGACTATTTATAAGTACCTATATACCTACATATAAGTAATTAAAATACAAAATCAAATTCAGTATAATTTGTTCTTTAGCTGAACACAGTTGATATAGTATAACATGGAGAAAAATATTAAAATAGAATTAATGAAGTCTGTAGACTCCATAAAGAATAAAATAAAACAAATGAAGGACCAGGAACATTCAATGAACTTGTCACTCGATAAAATGCTAAGACCTGTCACAGACCCCCTTAAAACTATAGTTGATTCGAATATAACTATGGAAAAAATAAAACATTTAGAAAATACAATACTCACTAATTCTGGAGATGTTGAAATGGATGAAATTAATACTAGCTCATCTACAAAGTTTGAGGACTGTTTCGAACCAAAACTTAATTCTGTACAATTGGTTAAAAAGTCTCCTACATTGAAATTACCAGATGATTTAGAAATTTCATTAGAGGGTCAGGATATCTATGATATTTATGATGGTGTAAATATACCGTTTGGAATAAGAAGTGAAAACAAAACTTTATTGGTGGGAAATTCAGTAGTGTCATTTTCTAAAATTGACAGTTTGAATAACGATAACGTCATTTTGATTAAAATCGGTGATAAATCTTACAATTTAACTCCTGGTCTGAAAGAACTTTTACTTCGACAAAAACCTGATTTAAAACTAATATCTAGCAAAGATAAACTTGTCTACAAAGATATATTGCATTATACAAACGTTCATAAGAGAGACTTCAATCCTAGAGGTCAAATAAAAGGTGATAAAGGAATAAAATATCGTGAAATAATCAGACCATTGTTTTCCGAAACGTCAAACGATAATATTCACACTAAAATTGGGGGATACTTGGCAATGTTAAAGAAATACACTTGGGAGCAAATAAATCGAGCCACTTCCTTTTTCACGCATTATGGTAATTATTTTTGGTATTAAGGAACGCATCGATTCGAAACATATATCGCCTAAAAGGGTATTTAATAACCTTTACAATGAGGGTAGTTAGTTGTCAAAATTTCATTTTTATTAAAGTTTAAAGGGTAGAATAAAATTATCGCATTTAATTTGCTTATGACATTTTTATTGTACTCTGTTAAGAAAAGATTAAATTTGAGGTTTTTGTTAATCATACCCATATTACTTGTTATTGTTGTCTTTATCTGTGTCTGTGTAATCAAAATAACCTGATAAAATGGATACTACACCGACGGAAGCTGCCCAAGTTGTAGCTTTACTTGAGGTTGGACACGGACAACGTGAAGTGGCACGCAGACTTCATTTGAGTCGTTCAAAGGTACAGCGGGTATACCGCAGGTATCTGGAGACTGGTGCTTTTGTTCGGCGACCTGGAACTGGCCGACCACGGGCAACAACAGAACGTGACGACCGCTTTATTGCAACCAATTCGTTGCGCGACCGTGGACTTAATGCTGTTCAGCTACAGCAAGCGTTACGTGACGTTCGAGGAGTCGCAATCAGTAGGTGGACAGTGAGACGAAGACTAAAAGAACGAAATTTAACATCACACAAACCAGCAATTGGCCCAAAATTGACTGTAGCTCATCGCCGATCTCGCTTGGAGTTTGCTCGAGAACACATTAATTGGACGTTAGAAGACTGGAGGTCAGTTTTGTTTTCTGACGAGTCAAGAATCTGTCTTTTTAGCAATGACGGGAGAAACCGAGTGTATAGACGTCCTGGTGAAAGATTTGCCCAATGTTGCATTCGAGAAACGGTGAGTTTTGGTGGTGGTTCTTGTATGGTGTGGGGAGGAATTTCTCTAGACGGAAAAACGGAACTTGTCTTCGTCGACCCCGCCAACGATGGCAGTGGTAGACGTGGATTAACAGCTGACCGATACATAACTGACATTCTTGAAAACCACGTAATGCCGTATGCTGGTTTTGTCGGAGAAAATTTCTTGTTTATGCATGACAATGCGAGACCTCATACCGCGCAGATCGTTACGGAATACTTGTCTGCGATCGGGATTCAACAAATGGTATGGCCAGCACGAAGTCCCGATTTGAACCCGATCGAACACCTATGGGACGAGCTAAAACGGAGAGTCCGAGCCAGGGTTCCCGCTGTTTCATCCATTCCCGAGCTTAAAGTCGCTGTGCTTGAAGAGTGGGAGAACATACCACAATATGTCATCGTAACGCTGATCAGATCGATGACTAATAGGCTACAAGAATGTATCAGGGCCCGGGGGGGTAATACCAGTTATTAAGAATATTTTTTTTGCAATAATTTTGTTTTTTATTGTTTTTATGGACTGTTTTAGCCCTACTAAATTTTCTATCAAAATTACCATTTTTCTTGCAGAGCCAATAATTTATCATTCAATAAGGTTATTATTCAATAATTTACCCTCATTGTAAAGGTTATTAACTAAACTTTTAGGCGATATATAGTTCGAATTGATACGTTCCATATTACCAAAAATATTTACCATTTTACGTGAAAAAAGGTAGTGGCTCGATTTATTTGCTCCCAAGTGTATAAAAAAAATACTGATCTGGTATATTGGGATGACCCTAACGAATTAGTTGAGAGATTGAAACTATTAGTTGCTTCAAAAGATGCTGGCAATACAAACCATGATAATGAAATACTATCGATAATCGAAGAATTAAAAGAAGCTGACATAATTAAAGAATAAATAGTAGCAATAACATGGTTTTCATTCAGTATCATTTTTGGATTCACTACAAATGTTTATATACTGAGTTGTGAATATGAGTAAAGCCGACGTGGTAAACGAAATTCATAAACATGCGAGGGTAAACTTTCCGCGAAGACATGTTATTATGAAAGATATAGATGACCTTTGGCAAGCAGACTTAATTGATATGCAATCAATTTCAAAAGAAAATAAAAATTACAGATTTATTCTTACTGTTATTGATACATTTTCGAAATACGCTTGGACCTTTCCTTTGAAAAGTAAGACCAAAGATGTTGTATTTAACTCTTTCAAGATTTTGTTGGATAAAGGGCGAGTCCCCAAAAATCTGCAAACTGATAATGGAACAGAATTTTATAATAATAAATTTCAAAAACTTATGAAATCTTATTGTATAAACCATTATTCAACCTTCTCAACAAAAAAGGCATCAATAGTCGAGCGTTTTATCAGAACATTAAAATCTAAACTGTATAAGGAATTTAGTTTAAAAGGATAGATAACTGGATAGATAATAGTCTTAATAATGTTATCTATAAATACAATCACACCTATCATCGGACAATTGATGAAATCCCAGCAAACGTGGACAATACTAATAAAA
Organism: Griposia aprilina; assembly: GCA_916610205.1. Taxonomy (NCBI): domain Eukaryota; kingdom Metazoa; phylum Arthropoda; class Insecta; order Lepidoptera; family Noctuidae; genus Griposia; species Griposia aprilina. The sequence continues at coordinate 2,648,622 of OU744285.1, read as the reverse complement.
CATGCATATTAGAGAGATATTTCAGGTTGGTAAAAACCGGCATTCTAAAAAGTAAGTTTAAAGTGGGTGATTATGTACGTATCAGTAAATACAAAGGAACATTTGAAAAGGGGTATACTCCTAACTGGTCGACAGAAATATTTACGAGGGCGGGTCAATAAGTCCGTGACTTTTGGAATAAAACACAGATTTTTTGATAAAAAAATAATTTTATTTTTCAACGTAGTCTCCCTTGAGCTCTATACACTTTGTCCAACGCTTCTCCAATTTTTTTATCCCTTCCAAAAAAAATGATTTGTCGAGGTCCTCAAAATAGGCCTTTGTTTGCAAGATGACTTCATCATTGGAGTCAAATCTTTTTCCACCAAGCCATTTCTTCAGGTTTGGGAACAAGAAGTAGTCGCTCGGGGCCAAATCTGGAGAATAGGGCGGATGAGGGAGCAATTCATAGCCCAATTCATGGATTTTTGCCATGGCAACTGCACATGTGTGCACCCTTGCATTGTCTTGGTGGAAAAGAACTTTTTTCTTGGCCAAATGAGGTCGGTTTTTTTTCAAATCGTCATTGAATCGGTCCAATAAGTTGGCATAATATTCCCCATTGATTGTTCTTCCCTTTTGAAGGTAGTCAATGTGGATTATCCCGCGTGCATCCCAAAAAACAGTCGCCATAACTTTATTGGCTGACAAACCCACCTTGGCCTTCTTCGGCGCCGATTCACCCTTAGAAACCCACTGTTTTGACTGTTGTTTGGTCTCTGGTGTGTTGTGATGGATCCATGTTTCGTCCACGGTTACAAAACGGCGCAAAAACTCCTCCATATTGCGATTAAACAACGCCAAACCTTCCTGTGAAGTTGTTACACGATTGCGTTTGTGGTCGACTGTGAGCAAACGCGGCACCCATCTTGCGGAAAGCTTTCTCATGCCCAAGTGATCATTCAAAATTGAAACCACTGAGCCATGCGAGATCCCTACGGCTTCCACAATCTCTCGCACTTTCAATCTTCGGTCGGCCAACACCATATCGTGACTTTTTTCGATTGTTTCGGATGTAGAGACCTCAACTGGGCGTCCAGGACGTTCGGCATCTTCAGTGCTTGTACGGCCACAACGAAATTCAGTAAACCACTTTTTTACCATTGAAATCGATGGTGCAGAGTCCCCATAGTATTTATCAAGCTTAGCCTTGGTCTCGGTAATGGTTTTTTTTCGCAAGAAATAATGCTAAATAAGCACACGAAATTCACTTTTTTCCATTTTCTCCTCAAATTAGTGAGTATTCTGATAAAAATAGCTGTCAAACACAAACTAACTGACGCAGCAAGTTTAAATTTTGACAGGAGTCAACTGACAGATGCCTGTTGACAGGAGCAGTGTTGCTGTTTCAGTAAAGAGGTCAGAAATTCAAAAAGTCACGGACTTATTGACCCGCCCTCGTAAAATTCGAAAAATACAAAATACAACTCCTATTACCTACTTAATTGAAGATGCAATCAGAGGCCAACCCATTTTAGGTGCATTTTATGTGCAAGAGCTGCAAAAGACAAAACATCCCAATTTATATCTAGTCGAGAAAGTTCTTAGAAGTAAAGGAAATAGGGTTTTAGTAAAATGGTTAGGTTTGTCTTCTTCTGAAAACAGTTGGATTGATAAATCGAATATTTATTAAATGTTTAACTCATGATGCATCAGTCTTATCATGTGTATTGGAAAGAGCAGTCTTCTCAATTGGCTTATAAATAATTTACCATTTGAGTTACATTTACCAGGATACAATTATTGCGGGCCTGGCACTAAATTAATTAAAAGGCTTACACGGAGAGATAAAGGCGTTAATAGATTAGACGAATATTGTAAAGAACACGATATTGCCTATCATAAGTCTTCAAACTTAAAGGATCGTCACAAGGCAGATTTAGTTTTGATAAATATGGCAAAAGAGCGAGCAGTCGCCCCAGATGCGAGTGTAGGGGAAAAACTGGCAGCACGTTTAGTAAGCAGCACTATGTCAACAAAAATTAAAACTGGTTCTGGTCTAAATAAAAGGAACAAAAATTGTTCTTTAAAAATTTCATCTGGAAAAGGGTTGAAAAATAAATTTAAAAATGTTATTAACAAAACGAAAAGACACATGAAAAAATTAAAACCAAAATGCAAAAAAGTGGCAATAGAATTAGCTATGGCCGCTGTCAGAGAATTAGGTAATGATGCATCCATTAGACTTCCTCGTGTTATTCCTATACCAAAATCTGGTGGAGTATTACCCTTGATTCCTATTTTTGCGGGATTATCTGCAGCGGGAGCCTTACCAGGCGGTGCAGCTGGTATTGCTAAAACCATAAATGAATTCAAAATGGCAAAAAAGTTGTATGCTGAATCGAAGAGACACAATGAAAAGATGGAGGCTCTTTGCATCGGAAAAGGACTACACCTTAAACCACATAAAGATGGGCTCGGAATTTAAGTAACGAAAGAAAAAAACTAAAAAATCGGCTACCCAAACGAGCCTTGAATAATTTGGACATTTTGAAGTATGGAAATAATATTCCGTATTTTAGAGGTGTATTTATGAGAGATGAGCTCCCTAAACACCCTTTTAAAAAAGAATGTGGAGTTATTAATTTAGATAGCTCTAAAAATCCTGGTTCTCATTGGGTAGCCTATGCAAAATACAAAGATTATATTGAATATTTTGACAGTTATGGAAATCTTAAGCCTCCTAAAGAATTTATAAAATATATGGGTTCTGAAGTTCACTATAATTATGATAATATTCAGCGCGATCATCCTTTCAATTGTGGACATCTTTGTTTAAACTTTTTGAAGTTTTTTTGGTATAGTAAAGGAATAAAATAAACAGAATCTTACGAAAGAGTTCAGTAGACAAGCATGTCTACTACGGTTACCATCTCTGGAAATAAATCGGAATTAGTTACATACTTTCAACCACCACTGCATTTATCAGATCAATACGAGTGTGGTTTGCTATACTTTTCAGTATTAAATTCAAGACCAAATATTTCCAGTATTAACAGTAGTCTGTCTATGATCAGCATCGAATGTGATCTTGTTCACGGTTCGTACTGCAACGGATTACCAACTCATTTTATTCATGAATTTGTGACTGATACTCATCCTGGTCATCGGTGTATGGAAATACCACAAAATGTTATTTACTTTCCAGTTAACAAAAATACAATTTCTTCGATATCTGTAAAGATTGTAGATCAATTTGGTCACTGTATTAACTTTGGAGGACAACATATTCAGCTACGTCTTCATTTAAGAAAAACAAAATGATAGTTCATTATAAAAACACCCAAGGCAATGAAAAACATCTTAGTTCTTTGACGATTGCTAAGGTGCAAAGACGTAAGAAAAAAGTAAAGAAATTGACTAAAGCAAATATAGATTTTCTTAAAGCCCTAGGGTTTAAAGTATGAATATACTACAGATTACTGAATCACCACACTTCGATACTTCGATCGAAAGTTATGAAGTCCATTCGTACAATCCCTACAATAATAGCTTTAGAGAAAACGATGAAATCAGAATTCCCATCCACCAGCAAGACATATATGTATTACCATCAGCCAGTTCAATTTATGTCGAAGGACAAGCAAAGCTCTTCGGTAAAGATGGGAATCCCATCAAAAAAACTGTTACGTTCACTAATAACCCTGTTTTGTCTTTGTTTCAAGACATCAGGTACGAGATAAATGGCATTGAAATAGACCGTATAAAAAACTCAGGAATAACTTCAACAATAAAATCATACATCTCATTAAATGAAGCAGAAAATAAAGTTGCTGCCTTGTGGGGTTGGAATTTAGAGGGATTTCAAAGTGATGGTCATTTTAGTGCTGTGATACCACTAAATAAGGTTTTAGGGTTTGCAGAAGATTACAATAAAATTGTGATAAATTGCAAACATGAACTTATATTGAACAGAAGTAACACTAACTTAAATAGCGTTATTCTTACTGATGATATTGCTCATTTTCAAATAGATATACACAGAGTTCAATGGAGAGTGCCGCAAATAAAAGTATCAGACCGAGAACGGCTAACACTTTTGAAACATTTAGAAAGAGATAAACCTATTCAGATGGCTTTTAGAAATTGGGATTTATATGAGTATCCGTTACTGCCTAAAACCACGAAGCATTCTTGGTCAGTTAAAACTGCTTCACAATTGGAAAAACCTAGATATGTAATCTTTTGCTTACAAACTAATAGGAAAAATAATAAAACTAAAGATAGTTCAGTATTCGATCATTGTGAAGTAGCTAACGTAACGCTCTTTTTGAATTCTCAATATTATCCATATGAGCCTTTGAGTTTAAAATTTTCTGAGAACAAATACAGTATATTATACGAAATGTTTGTAAAATTTCGTCAGTCGTATTACAACTGTCCAGTGGACCCATTGCTTGACCTAAAGGGGTTCAAAGAAAAAGCCCCTCTCTTTATCTTAGACTGCTCAAGACAAAACGACAGTCTAAAAACAGGTCCGGTGGACGTGAGGTTGGAAATTGAATGTTCTACAACAATACCAGATAAGACGACTGCATATTGTTTGATTATAAACGATCGACTTGTGGAATACAAACCTCTCAGTAACATTGTGCGCAAGTTATCATGATTGCTATTGTAGATATTCAAGGCTTTAAAATAGAAGCAAATGAATTTGTAATAAAAGAAATCGCTATATTGCATAATAAAAGAGTACAAGTGTTTTTAATTAAGCCACCATTTCCATTTAATAAATTAACGAAATCAGAAAAAAAGCAAGTTAGCTGGCTTGAACGTAACAGAAAGATACATTGGGATGAAGGATATGTGTCCTATTCCGATTATCAGACTTTGATTATAGATATTTTAAGAGATAAGTCTATCTATGTCAAAGGTTCAGAAAAAGTTTTGTGGTTAAAGTATATTTTAGAAAATAGTAATAGTAATATATTCAATTTAGAAGATAAAGGTTGTTCTAGTTTGATAAGTTTGTACGATCAATTTAAATATTCTCAAGATGTATATAATTGTATTTATCATGACTCTGTATGTGCTTTAAAAAATGTATTGTGTTTGAATAAGTGGTGCTTTGAAAATAAAATTTGAAAATAAATATTTTCTTGTTTATTTCCTATATTAAGGTAAAATATAACTTACAGTGATCTATCCCCTCCCAATCCAGTTCAATCATATAAGTTGATGACACCAGCGGGAACTAACTCATTATACGTTTATAATTATCAGTATCAAGAATTAGAAAGTAAATAATTAAAACATGTCTCATATTGAATACAAACCTCGATATGACATGTATAACACGTTTAAAATGCGTGAGTTGTCATTTTCTTTTTACTGGGGGGTGATTAATAAAAAACTTTTTTACAAAAAAACAACCGACTTCCAAAAAAAACACTAAAAGACGTGAAAAATAACTTTAATTTCGGAAGTCGGTGCCTTTGGTTTTGTATTTTCGTGTTTGGCCACCGACTTCCGAAATTAAAGTTATTTTTCACGTCTTTTAGTGTTTTTTTTGGAAGTCGGTTGTTTTTTTGTAAAAAAGTTTTTATTTTTCACTTTTTAGTTGCGGTAACTACCCCACACAAATTCGTATACCACTACTTGGTGTGTAAATAACAGTGATAGGAAATTATTAGCACATCATCCATATAAACTAAGTGGAAAAAATATGCAGTATTAAGGATAACTCAAAAACTACTGGTCAGACCTTGATCAAATTTAAATGGGACCACATGTGAAGCACCACCTATCAAATAAAAAAAGAATCATCCAAATCGGTTCACCCAGAAAAAAGTTATGAGCTAACACACATAAAAAAAAAAAAAAAAAAAAAAAAAAAAAAAACATACAGACGAATTGAGAACCTCCTCCTTTTTGTGAAGTCGGTTAAAAAGAAAAGATTAGTGATGGAAATGGCTGACGCTGGATTCTTTTATTGTGGAAATAGTATTAATGATAAAGCAGCATGTTTCTCATGCGGAGGTATCATAGAATATTGGGAGATTTATGACGATCCTTGGATGCAACATGCTATACATTATCCTAAGTGTTTGTATTTGAATGCTGTGAAAGGAAACGATTATATAATTAATGCACGTGTTAGAAAGTGGATGAAACACTACATTTATAGGTATTGGCATCCACTTAATTAGTAAGCTTTGAGTGTCAGAATGGCTAGTTATTTAATATGTAAGAAAGTATCTATGATTATGGTGTGTCGGGAAGGGATTTTATGAAGAAAAGCACAGAAAGACAAGACCAGGCATTTATTTCAATTAGGCTTGTCAATAAATATATGTAGGTAACGTTAGTGAGAAAGCTATTATCCGTTCCAAAACTAGGTCTTCATGGAGAAGAAGGATAAGAAACTCCATGGCAGCTTGTTTTAGTCTTTTGTCAACACATTTTCACATTATCATATTATTATTGTTAACACAAGGTCCGTTTCTCAAAGTTAGCAACTTTGTCAATGTAAAGAAAGAACATGAATATTCCTTAATTCGATTTAACACAGTTAAGCAATATTAGCTATATGTATAACACATACATAACAACATAGATCAGCAATAGTAATCAATATTAGAATATCAATTATTTATACTTAACTTACATGAACATTGTGGTCAGTCGATCTTTCACTAGAAGTGATGATATGATGATCATAATTCAATCCATTTTACAATATAGGAAGAACTTCGCTATGCAGCGTGATTTCCTTAAGTACATTGGCTTTTAACAAATTAATATTATGGACATTGGACACCACTCAGGATCTGTGAGTCTGTCCTCTCTCGTCAAGCCATCCGATCCAAGATCCCCTTCGAAATTGGCGGTAACTCATTAAAATCCCTCCATATTACCAGTCAGTACCACAAACATTGCCGCCCATTCTGCCGCCATTTTAGACCAATCAGAGATGGTTGTACATAATTGCTAAATATCTTTTAATATAGGTATTAATTAACAAATCTAGTATAGTGGAACTATTTTAAAACTTCATAAGATTATTTAGCAATTTAGTATGTATTTATTTGTAATCTTTAAGTAAAATCTTATATTATATTACCATCATCTTTAAGATCTGAGAATCGTCTATAACAACTTGTTACTTTTAAATTGCAATATTAAATCATGAGAAATATTACTAGTATCATATTAATTATTATTTAATCATTTATTTTAATACTAAGATAATATACATTTGTTTTGATTAAGTAAAACCACCAAACATAACTTGTTTGAAAACTCTAGAATAGTTGTTTGTGAAGCGACCTTTTAAGTCAGAATAAATACCATTTACATTAAATACTTCTATCTATGAAATATCAATTAAATAAATGCTAATAACATATATTTTAAATTAAGACCTTCCTATTTATAAAATAATAATTTACGTTTAATAAAATATAGTTGAAATGGAACGTTTCCATACGTCAATGTCTTTGTCATCTGACAGCTGACGTTCTTATTGTGATTCTAGATTAGAGATCATTAAACGACATCAATATTTGTGATCATTAATCAATCAGTTATTCGCCTATAAATATGAATACTCTCACACGGCCATACTGACCAATACTTCGTTCTCGAAGTATGTACTTAGCAAGACCAAAAAGAACAATAAGTGATAGTAACCAGTTCAAACGTTTCAACTTGTCATGTTAAGTTTCTAGATGTTTCTAAACAACTGATCTGCTGCTGGTGACAACGAATTGCATCAAGTAAATAGCACCAACCACCAACCACTGGTGTAACTTTTATCAAACAAATAATTTTAGCACAGTACCTAATAGTCAGTTAACAAATTAACTGAAGAGCAATAATACTTCTATTTACCAGATATGAAACATTAACCAGTATTTATTATATGAATAATCAAAACAATACATCGCTCGGCCAATCTGACAAATCATTGCAAATTGTATTTATCAACTATATTACATTTTCTGTCAAATAATTTAGTTTTTGACATGGTCACTGAACAGTTGACACCTACTTTACTCTTAAAGTAAAAGGTTATACTGTACAAGAAAAATTATCAAGAACTGGGGTAGCGGTTCAGATCAAATTAAAAGTTTATTTTAACAATACTACCAGTAAGCACTTTGAAAGTGAAAAACAATAAAACAAAGAGAATTACTAATAACCTTTGACTTTGTCATATTTGTTTAAGTATGAACAATTTAAATCATAATTCACAAAAGTTTTTACCTAATGATCAGATCAAAGATAAATTAATGTTTCATTTACTCAATGACAAAGTACCAACTTTTAAATTCTGGGGTTACTACCACATTATGAAATATTTTAGTCAGGTTAATCAGTTTTCCAGTTTTCCTCAAAATGAATCTTTAAAATAAAAATATTAATAAACCAGAATATAACATCAGTATTTCAGTAACAGGTGAGTTTCATTTCTGAAAACTTGTAATTTATTCTCAACCTTATCTTTTTAATACTAGAATCTTTGATATGCAAAGTTTCAACTTATGTGAACTATTATTTTGCTTATGTAATGCCAAGTTCCATCATATGTGAACACTTGCATTTTATTCTCTGCCTCATCTATGTGAGCACAAGAATCTTTTTGTAATGCTAAGCTCCATCCTATGTGAAGACTTGCATTTTATTGTCAGCCTCATGTTAGTGAGAACTACAATCTTAAATCTTTCATGCAAAGTTTCATCCTGCGTGAACACTTGCATTTTATTGTCAGCCTCAGGTTAGTGAGAACTACAATCTTTAATCTTTCATGCCAAGTTTCATCCTACGTGAACACTTGCATTTTATTGTCAGCCTCAGGTTAGTGAGAACTACAATCTTTAATCTTTCATGCCAAGTTTCATCCTACGTGAACACTTGCATTTTATTGTCAGCCTCGTGTTTGTGAGAACTACAATCTTAAATCTTTCGTGCCAAGTTTCATCTATGTGAACACTTGTATTTTTATCTTAATCCCATCTTTGTGAGAACTAGTATTAATAATATTCTAGTATAAATAACACAGTAACAACAAAATAACTATTGGTTTTGTAAGCTAAGCTTCAATGAAATGTTCACAAGCTAATTTTAGGAAAGTAATTAATGATCTTTCAACTTGTCTTATTTAATCATTGTACCTAGGTACTTTTTTTAATACCAATAGGAATCTTTCTATGCAAATAGCTATCATAATTTTGTAATAACAGGACCTCCTTTATTTGAGGTTGGTTAAAATACCAGTTGAAGCTTAACTTTTTAATTACAAACTTTTTGTTTTAATATTGAAGGTGTATAGGTTACAAAAGTTTTCCTATGATGCACCATCAGCTAGAGATGGTGTCAGAATTCAAAATAGTACCAAAGCAGAGTCTCTAAATGTCTTACCCACTTTAACTAATTCGTAGTTACTGTTGCTCCGGTTAGGTAATCCTTGGAATGGTTTTCTAAGATGTAACAGCAACTTGTAGATCCGAATTCTCGCTCTTAGAGTTTACAGCACGATGTCATTGTTATGGTGAGAGTTGAGTCAGCGACCCGCCGACACCAATGGCTTCCAGTAGAACACCAATTGCTCCAACATTGATCATGAAAATAGTAAAATAAAATTCATTAGAAATCTCTTATGTAAGACAGAGCACTATCCCACTTCTGATGTTAGAAAGTGGATGAAACACTACATTTATAGGTATTGGCATCCACTTAATTAGTAAGCTTTGAGTGTCAGAATGGCTAGTTATTTAATATGTAAGAAAGTATCTATGATTATGGTGTGTCGGGAAGGGATTTTATGAAGAAAAGCACAGAAAGACAAGACCAGGCATTTATTTCAATTAGGCTTGTCAATAAATATATGTAGGTAACGTTAGTGAGAAAGCTATTATCCGTTCCAAAACTAGGTCTTCATGGAGAAGAAGGATAAGAAACTCCATGGCAGCTTGTTTTAGTCTTTTGTCAACACATTTTCACATTATCATATTATTATTGTTAACACAAGGTCCGTTTCTCAAAGTTAGCAACTTTGTCAATGTAAAGAAAGAACATGAATATTCCTTAATTCGATTTAACACAGTTAAGCAATATTAGCTATATGTATAACACATACATAACAACATAGATCAGCAATAGTAATCAATATTAGAATATCAATTATTTATACTTAACTTACATGAACATTGTGGTCAGTCGATCTTTCACTAGAAGTGATGATATGATGATCATAATTCAATCCATTTTACAATATAGGAAGAACTTCGCTATGCAGCGTGATTTCCTTAAGTACATTGGCTTTTAACAAATTAATATTATGGACATTGGACACCACTCAGGATCTGTGAGTCTGTCCTCTCTCGTCAAGCCATCCGATCCAAGATCCCCTTCGAAATTGGCGGTAACTCATTAAAATCCCTCCATATTACCAGTCAGTACCACAAACATTGCCGCCCATTCTGCCGCCATTTTAGACCAATCAGAGATGGTTGTACATAATTGCTAAATATCTTTTAATATAGGTATTAATTAACAAATCTAGTATAGTGGAACTATTTTAAAACTTCATAAGATTATTTAGCAATTTAGTATGTATTTATTTGTAATCTTTAAGTAAAATCTTATATTATATTATTTATTTATTAATTATTTATTTATTAAAACTTTATGCACAAGTAAAAAAAAAAATACTGTACAAAGGCGGACTTAATGCCTGAGGCATTTTCTACCAGTCAACCTTAGGGTGATGCAGAGACAAAACATGGCAGGTGCAACATAAGGGATAGATAACTTGAAAAATAATAAATACTAATACAAAGATACATACATACATATAACGAAAATAAACTTAGTCAAGAGAAATAACGATAGGAAGAGGAGAAAACGAATCCAGCAAATCAGCGCTGGAATGATTCTGCCAACTTCTTACGAATATGTTCACGTGCCTTCCACTTAAAAGATAACCGACTGGTTGCCGTCCTGATGCTCAGAGGGAGCGAATTCCAAAGAAAGACCGCCTGGACAAAGAAAGAAGAGTGAATGAAACCAGAGCCATCATCTTTAAGATCTGAGAATCGTCTATAACAACTTGTTACTTTTAAATTGCAATATTAAATCATGAGAAATATTACTAGTATCATATTAATTATTATTTAATCATTTATTTTAATACTAAGATAATATACATTTGTTTTGATTAAGTAAAACCACCAAACATAACTTGTTTGAAAACTCTAGAATAGTTGTTTGTGAAGCGACCTTTTAAGTCAGAATAAATACCATTTACATTAAATACTTCTATCTATGAAATATCAATTAAATAAATGCTAATAACATATATTTTAAATTAAGACCTTCCTATTTATAAAATAATAATTTACGTTTAATAAAATATAGTTGAAATGGAACGTTTCCATACGTCAATGTCTTTGTCATCTGACAGCTGACGTTCTTATTGTGATTCTAGATTAGAGATCATTAAACGACATCAATATTTGTGATCATTAATCAATCAGTTATTCGCCTATAAATATGAATACTCTCACACACGCATCTCCATCGCAGCATTAAACTCTTGGCATTGCAGCGCGATAGATTAATTTTAATTATATAACGAAGTAATAACAAACACATATTTGCTTCACCACGAGAGATAATATATTTATATTACCTATCAACATCATGGTTCGGTCAAAGAAATATGATTTGGAAGGCATTTCTAGGCTTATTTTCAAGAATGCTAGTGGTGAGATAATATTTACTCAAGATATGACTGATCAGAAAATATTGAACACTAGTTCATCAAACCATCACAACCATACAAACGGAACACAGCAAGATTCAGTAAAATCTACCTTTCAAAATACGCAATATCTTACATTCAAAACTGATGACGATGAAATCCTTACATTAGTTCGAATGAATTAAGGTTTCGTATGTCTGTTTGGTATTTAGTGTCTTAAAAAACTTTGCATTGATATAATGAATGAATGAATAGTCAAAGCTACAAATAAAAGTAATATGAGTGTAATAATTGTAAAATTGGGGGTGACCTGGATCTGTTGTTGATCCAGGTCCCCCAATTTTACACTACTGTGGCTATACTTTTTAGCTATATAGAAAAAGATAAACTGACAGATGACAATTTACAATATAAATGTCAATGTATAAAAATATTCTAAGATTACAAAACTATGAAAATAATGGTATGAATACAGAATTTAAAGATAAAAACAATGAACAATAATTGTAAGTAACTAAAGGTTTGTTTTACAGCGATAGTCAGTGTTCAGAAATGTCAGTAAAATTAATGGTCTGTGTAATAGGTTCAGGTACACGAACAGCCCATTTCAATATATAGTAAATAAACGAAAGACGTGGTTTTGATGAAACGAAATACCACACGGTAAAACAATATATTTAAGTGCCCGTCCTCCCGAAGATGCTCATAAATAATAACTTTTTGCCAATTTTAGTTGATACGTACCCCGAGCAAAAATAATCAGTTCCGTTTGGGTGAGCGAAGGAAATGTTTCTAAGCCAGGAAATCAGCGCTCATTTCTTGGAACGGTACTCGTTTTCTGTTCATGCAGCGTCTTTTGACGAATTCACCTAAAATGTTTTGCATGTCTTGTCTTCCGTTTATACTTTCTATTATCTCGACCGCATACTCATTATCGGTGAGAGGCACATGAAAACAATTTGTTAATGCAGCAGCAATTCGAAAGTCTTCAAACATGTGTGGCATTGCAATGTGGAAATATTGTTGGCGAAACAGTTTAAAGTCACGTTTAAAACGGCTATTAACTACTTCAACGATCCATCGAATAAGCGTGACTTTTCTGGATTCGTTTACTTGTGATATTGTCAGCTGTGCTTCCCCACTATCAACTGTATGTGGCATATATACTTCATAACCTAATGCTCCAAGGTCTGTAACGGCGTCTCTGAATCCTCTATTCATTATGAAAATATCATCTGGCCTGAACTGCCATTGAAATGGATGGTCTTCGTTATTTATTATATCTTGCATTATTGATGCATCTGACTTTTTAGCACTATGTAGACCGGTGACCTCAATTATATAGTCATCCGAACACACAAAAATAAACGGTTTTAATAAATTGCTGTATTTATGGGGACTATAGGTTTCAACTTGGAATAAAAAATTCGAACTTTTATAAATATACGTGCCATCACATATAATTATGGCTTTTCTATCGGCAATGACCGCATCAGCATTTTCAAATAGTGCGTTCGGTACTTGCAGATTGCGCTGAGCTATTTGTTCTCCAACCCAAGTGTCTCGGAACAAAGTCTCTTATCAGAGCATCACGGGCGCACTTCATCAGTCGTTCTAATCTTCTCCGACTCATGTGAAATAACAATGATAACCTTTCGTTAGGTTCTCCCGTTTTCAGTTTTGCTAACATTATTCCAAGAGCTGTATTGTGGATAGTGAAGGAGTCTGTTCCATAGTTATTAAGAATTCTTCACGCGTTCGACCCGTGAAGTAGTATAGTTCGTCTTCGTCAAATTGTTCTATGTTTTCAAAATCTAACCGCGATGCATTTTCGGCAGCTTTTTTCATCATATTTATTATGTCGGTCACTTGATCAGCATTAAAGGTATGCATCGTTTGACGCGCTCGTCATTCCTTCCCAGTCATTCGATTGCAGATGTATCTCACAAATCCTTGCAAATTCTGGAATGTAGTAATTGTAAACTTGCATCAAACGATTTTTTTATTTTTCTGGTATTCGATGAAGTGAGTGTCGTTGGCATTCTGTGTTAAAGGAGGTTTTCTCTCAATCTTTACTTTTTATAACATTCTTTTTGTTTTTCATTCCTGTCTTGACATAACGAATATATCTTTCAATATGTAATATGTGTTATCTTTTCGATCCATAAAATACCTCTCAACATTCTGAAACCATACATACAAGTTCTTGCTGAATTCGGTGGTCAAGAAACATCCGGTAATACAATATTTGTATTTATTTATTTAAGGAAAAACAAACAGTAGCACAATAAAAACAGTCATAATAACTTAAATATACTATTTTAAACAATTATGCTACCCACTACGTTCTCCACAGATTACCTACAATAAAAAGTATTTAAAAACTAGCCAGTAACACAGATACAATATCTAAAATTACATTATCCTAGAACTCATATCTGGATTTTTAAATTTATAAAAAAAGAATTTGTGTGCATACATTATAAAACATTACGTCATTGTTTAGAATACTCTTTATTATGTACACCGTAAACTTACAGATATAAATGTAGAAATTTTACATAGGGTGACACAATGGGCGGTCTTATCGCTAAAAGCGATCTTTACACCATTATATAATATTTTGCTGATCCTTTAGGGTTGCTTGGATTTGCTTCTTAAATGATTTTTTACTAAGAAAAAGAATGTCGAATGTATTAAACTCATTATTGTATGTCTCAACCAAACGATGAAGTGGTGAACGCGAGCCAGCGTTGGATTTACAGAGACGAGTAGCAAATAGACGTCGAGTGCGTACCTCACGAACATGAACTGTTCGAGGAACCAGGTAACACAGACTCCTGACTAAGTCCGGACAATCAAAAGTATTGCGACATATATTGAACAGAGTCATAACTTCCAGAAGTTTCCATCTTGATTTTAAGGTCAGAAGATCATACTTTTTAAGAAGTAAGTGGTATGACATTTTATTGCGATAAAATCTAAAATTCATTGCATGAAGGTATTTAAGGTATTACCAATATCAGGGGCATCTAACATTGGTGAATCCTCTCGATGTGGTGCTGGTACATCTACGTGATATGGAGCGGCGGGAGCATCATGTGCTGCCACATTTAATTGATCTGGAGCGGCGGGAGCATCAAGTACTGCTACATTTACTTGATCTGGAGCGGCGAAGCCATCTCGTGCTGTAATACTAACTTGATGTGGAACTGCGACGGCATTTTGATAATAATAATAATAATACCATTTATTTCAGGCGACACAGGCCCATAGAAAATACCTTAACCTAAACATACATATTTAGAATAATAAAATATTAAAGATGGAAGAATACAAAATTTTTTTTGCTAAATCTCACAAACTAAATAGTTTAGTTGCCTGCACATTATCAAATGTAGGAGATAGAGAAACTAGAAATTTAATCATCAATAAATCGTATATAAATCCTGAATCCACCAATGGTCTTCATATGATGAGCGGAACATATTTGTATACAAACCCACCTCCTTATGGTTACGGAAGCCCTGGACCATATGTTGCAGCTACTGTGAATAGAGCATATGAATACAACAGGAAAAATAAAGAAGAATCTAAAGCCAAAATTCATTCTCACGAAATTATAGTTGCTCAGATAGTAAATATAAATGATTTTCCAAAAACTGGCATAGTAGGGAATTTCAATACATCTATAGCTTGGTTATTTGCGCAAAATTATTTAGTAAAGAATTTTAAAGCTATAATAGAATGTGCAGAGAAAACTATTGATTTTCTAAAAACTAGTAACTCAGATGTTTTAAGTAAAGGGAGACAAACTTGGGATCCCGAAATATTAAAGAGTACAACTTGTTCAAAAGCATTTAATAGTTTTGTAAATTTAATAAAGAGGAATTTAAATAAAACACCTTATAATTTGATGGAAGTATTAATATATTGGTATGAATTATACAATTTAAATGAATTGATTATTTTGAAGAAAACTAAAATAGCTAAAAACATACATATTTTATATAAACAAAAGTTGTGTTAGTAAAAGGCTTAAGACTATGTTAGTAGCGCTTCACTTTGCACTAGTTTAACTTTATGCTGTCCAGTGGAACTTGTCCGCGGAAGCGACGGAACACCACGTCCAGTGGCCAAAAGTGTTCTTCCATGACGAGGGGCAGATAACAGTTCGGTACACGCACGACGAACGCCTTGATGTTGACGTTCCGGTGCGATTCCAGTAACTGCACCCTGGACGTGTACCTCGTCTTTTGGCGCACGTACTACACGATGTCCTCCGCCTTAGTGGTGTAGTGCAGGCGGGAGATGTTCACCGGTGTGTTCGGCTTTGCGGCACGCAGGCTCACTTCAGGCTCTGGAGGAGCTTTGCTACAGCGGTTCTGGTTTGTTCGCGATCTGCGCTTATTCCTTTGCACCGCCACGAAACCATCATCATTACCAGCCCTATTCGGCGCCTTCTCTGGCATGGGCTTGATACTAGGAGCGCCACGGGCACTCGCGGTGACGCTAGCGAAATCCCTTTGTAGGGGTTTCGTCGGGGCTGCAGACACTGGCAGCGGGATGGGGCAAGGGGCACGTGCGGCATTGCGAGGAGGAGCCGCGGTGACGAGCACGGGGCTGCAGGGCGCTCTGCAAGCTCAGCAATCGACGTATGCGCTGGCGACGAAACTGCTGACGCGGAATTCGACGATGATATATCGAAGCCGGCTCCGCGACATGCATTTACTTTTGGCGCATCGACAGGTGACCTAATTACCGCCACACTGTTGCGCAACTCGCTAACTTCTTTGCGCAAATCAGCGACAGTGTTTTGGGACGCATCTAATTTCGTCAGCACATCCGCGAGGCGGGTCTTTAGAATGACAATGTCCTTCAGAAGACTCGTTACATCGACGTGGTGGAAGGTGACGGGAGGAAGCTTGTGTAGCTCCTTCGCCACAAATGTCGGCACGTTGTCAGGGTCGGTCTCCTTGAATAGCGTGAAACTGCGGGGGCATCTTGTACTTGGATATTCACTTGATGCGGAGCGGCGAGGACAAGTGGTGGATTATGCGACTTTGAAGAGTGCGTGATATTGATGCTCTTTGTGGTGTTGCCCCAGATGATGCCGTAGCTCTTTGGTAACAAGGGCGACAAATGAACTCTGCGTTGTTAAACGCAAACTGTAATAAAACAAAATAGAGTTAGTAACTATTTATTTTATGATTGGCTAGGTTAGGTACTTCACTTCAAGGGCTCAACCTAGTCACCTACAGAATTGTAAACATGCCGTTTTCTACAAAAAAGCGTATTACCTCCTGCTATAGCAGATTACGTTCGAACGTTATACTTGATTATTATCATCGCTAAATCATAATTCATCAGTGATAGCGGTTAGAAGACCATTTCGGATACTAATATACATGGTCTTCACATGATCTCACCAAAATTATGTCTGGACTTCAAAAAAGTGACTGTGACCTCTGAGTTTGTTTTGGTCTTTCTTCTCAGTGTAGTCAGGCAGGAAACGGCGACCCCATCTAGTTAAAAAAATATGATTGACGTGTAAAAGTGTTTCTACAAACCTACTTACAGAAATAAACTCATTTATCATTTAATGTATGCGGGATTGTATGGCAAAATAAACGAGTTAATTAAGTACTTTTTAAAACTGTTTATTACTAACACAAAAGTTTCATCGTACACCGTAAGTTCGCCGTTTATCCAGTTGTCGCCATTAGTCACCTTTTTCACTCACACACATGCTTCTGAAGTGCATAAATGTACTTAGCAGTAAGTAACATTGTTATGTAAGTAACCATTAGGTAGTTGGTAATAAACGCTTGTCTTGAGCAGACGTGTTTCTATTCACTTCCATACTTCATGGCGACCCTGCCATACGCGTTCCGGGAACTTAGCTTGCGAGGCATCGGATATCGGGCGCAAAGTACATACTAGGCGGATTCCTGTATGCCTTGGTGCACAAAGTTATAATGTTTAACAAAGATAATAACATAGACACGAGTATCATTGACTGTAGCCGTGTGAAATAATACGCTAAAATAAAGCAAAATGGGAAAAAGTTACTCTAAAACGGAGGAAGGAGAGAAGATTCGTGAGTACATATTAAGTGTTGAAAAAGTGAGTTAAAACAAATGGTGCGTTTGTGTGAAAGTGTTTTTACGCGTAAGATTATTGTCAATTAAAGTTTTAAAAGCATGTAGTTTTTTTATTTTATAGCTGCAAGTGTGCATTTATTCGTGCACACTTGCAGCGGTCAGACGTGTTCGTCAGCAATTTTCGATAAATAATTTATTTAATAATAGTGACCTCCTTTAGTGCATTACTGTTGTAATGCTTGTGTAATTTTTTTGCTTAGTGTGTAGTTTTGTTAATGATGCACATGAAATAGTCAAATTTAATAAAACAAAACGGATGACAGCCCCTTTAATCCAAGGGGCCCAGTGCAACCCTCCGCCTCACCATCGAAGACGACGACGCAAAACCCAGCCCTCGAGTCAGTCACGGTTGATGTTATTTCGACGCCCGAGATTCAAAAATGGATGTCAGCCATCGAACAGCACTTAAATGAAGTTTGCTCTATTGCCGCGGATGGCAAACTCAATTCGGAGCAGAAAATTAAAATTTCTACCCTATGCCGTAAATTAGGATCTGGGACCTCACAAATGGCAGTCCTATATCAGTCGCTCAAGCAGAAAGCCATTCACGCGTATAACGCGGTTGATGCCTTTCAAGAAAAGCGTGACCTGACGGATCATATTTCGGAGCTCAAGCAGGCGATAAAGGACTCTGGTTCTGTAGGAAATGCTTCTTTTGCCGATATGGTGAAAAAGGGATGAAATGATTTCGTTCGACCGAATAATCTAAGCTCTGTAGCCATTTATCCCAATGATAAATTTAAATCCAGTGACGAAACGAAAGAACTCGTGCAAAAAATCATACGGCCCGAGCAAATGAAGCTGCATGTTCGTGGTGTCCGGAAAACGAAAAATGGAGGCGTAATTGTCAGTACGGAGACGAAACACGACGCTGATAAACTAAAGCATGCAGTCCAGCTCTCTACATCTGGACTTACCGCCGAAGAACCCAGCAAGCGCAAACCTCGTATCGTGGTTGTTGGAGTGCCGACTTCCTTGGCTGAAAATGAGGTGTTCAGGTGCATTTTCGAACAAAACGTAGCCGACAAGTTACCAGCGATGTCATTGGAATCCTTCTTGACCTTAATAAAATTAAGCCACAAATCGGGGAAGAGAGATGCTGCGACCTGTAACTACGTTGTTGAAGTTCCAGCTGAAATACGTAAAGCCGTAATCCCTCAATCAAGGCTTTTTATAAATTGGACTTCCTGTCCTGTCAGGGATTTTACATTAGTAACAAGGTGTTACAAATGCCAACAATATGGCCATGCAGCAAAAATATGCCGTGAGATCGTTTCTACGTGTGGTCACTGTGGTGATGCTGGCCATTCGATTTCTGATTGCGTGAAGAAAGCCGACATTCCGAAATGTGCAACTTGCTCACGCTTTAAAAAGCCCAGTGATCACAAAACGAGAGATGCCGATTGCCCTGCTAGGAAAATAGCAGAATACAGGTATATTAACTCCATTGATTATGAGGGCACATAATGTACATAAGACACACACATAACCACATAGTGCATTATACTCAAGGCCAGACTTCCGTATCGCTTGTTGCGGACTCAACAATATACCTGACCACTGAGGTGTCCTACTTACCATCGATTTGCTGCTGTCTAAGCACATAAATGCCGATCGCTTTAAAAATTTAATGTAGCCTTGAAGGTGATTTAAATGCAACATTTCTTTCAACCTAGTTAATAATATTGCTGACTCAATCATATTCGTGTAACTAAGTGCTAAAAACTATTTTCCGTAAATAATATAGAAATTATCTACATGTTTAAGACCTTAACTATTAGTGTTTAAGTAAATTATAACATAATAAATTAACTATGTCACTAATCTTAAAGCTTATGTTAAATATTGTTAAGAAATCAGTTGTCCTAATAGTAATTGTAAGACCTCATGCCGCCTGTGATACAGGTTTATCCTAGTACAGGCATCATACTTTATACCTATATACTAACAAATTGGGGTTTGTTTTAACAAAAATTGCGGATTCTAAAATATACATAAGGAAGAGTTAATATCTTGTACCTTTTAAAATATGGTTTACATGTATCAACCGTTTTTAGCCCAAACATAGAGCGAATGCATCTCTTTTGGGCCTTAAATGCCGTGTTAGCATCGGTAGAATTTCCCCAAAATATGATGCCGTATCTGAGGTGAAACGCAACTAAGTCATGGTAGGCCGCAATCAACGTATCTAAATTCACAACTGCAGCTAGAGAGTGCAATGCAAATGCAGAACTACATTTTTTTTTGCAGAGGTTCTTATTTTGTGATTTCCAGTCAAGTCTTTTGTCAATTATTAGTCCAAGGAATTTAGTAGTATTTACGATTTCAACAATTTTATTTTCTATATTTATGGCCATATTTTCTATAGTCAATCGTTGGCTGAAATGTATGATTTTAGTTTTATCTAAATTAATCTTTAAATTATTATTGTTTAACCATTCTATTAGAGATGTCAAGGTATTATGAATGTCAAGTTTATATTGGATCATGTCATTACTATTACTAGAAATGGTCACCGTGCTATCATCTGCAAATAACGTCATAGGGTGTCGAATTGATTTTGGCAATTCATTAATGTATAGTGTAAAAAGTGGAGGTCCCAAAACACTACCTTTTGGAACACCTAATGTAGTTTGACGTTTATCTGATAAGTATATGCCTTCCTTTTTAGTGGTTATATTTATTTTAGTGATTTTTGTCTTTTGCTTTCTATTGTTTAAGTAGGATTTAATTAAATTAAGAACATTACGTCTTATACCATATGCGTCATTTTTTTTATTAAAATGTCTAGGTTTACGTAGTCAAACGCTGAGTCATATCGCAGAAGATAGCGCAGGTGTTTTTTTGTCCACTTTTATCAATACCGTGTATAAAAAGTCGTAAATCGCCATATTTATTGTTTTTTTTTCTATGTAGCCGTTTAATTGCTTTTGAAAGAATTTCTCAAATATTTTCGAGAAGATAGGAATCAGAGAGATAGGCCTGTAGAATTCCATGAGCTCTCTATCTTCTTTCTTAAATAATGGCTTAACGATCGCTGTCTTTAGTGAGTCCGGAAACGTGCCAGCTACAATGCACAGATTTATAATATGAGACAAATGGTCGCATATTTCAGATGCTACAGCTTTTATTACTTTGGTTGATATGCCACGTACCCCACGCTATTTGTGTTTTTTAAGGCCATAATAATTTTCTGTGCCAGTTGTGGTGTGCAGGGTACCATAACCATCGAGTTTTTGTTGTTCAAGATGGGCCGTGTAATTTTATAATTGGACTGGACGGGTTGTATTTTATTAATAAAATAGTTATTAAATTGATTAGCAATTTGTTTCGCATCCGTAATTTTATCATAAAGTTTTCTTGCATCAGGGGGTCTAAAAAGGCCGCTTTGGCAGAATCATAATAGGATAATATAATGAATCATGTTAGAAATCGTAAAATGGGCACAAACTGACAATTCATAGTATTATCTGCGTACAATTCATATCACGCAATTCATCTGTTTGACAGTTTTGTATGGAGATTCGTAAAATGGTCCACAAATTATGAATTGCTTTTTGAAGTTTAATGTCAATTAGCAGAATCATATGAAGTTAGTCAAAAGCAACATATTACAAAATATTTTGAAGATTTTATAAAGAAATATCGAAATAATGGCAGATTTAGGAAAATTTCCTTGAGCACGCGCGTGTTAAGACTCGTACACACTGGCGTGACGTGGCATCGTACTCAAAGGCACCGCGTGCAGCGCGACGGGCGACGTCTTTGTGTCTGGCTATCGCGTCGCGCCTGTGTGCACGAGACTTTATGGAGACAATTTTATATCGCCGACGAAATGTATCTCTTTGGAAAACGGAAATAGCATATGAAATGCCGGACCTCGAGTTTGTTGGTTTATTTATATGATAGGCTAAAAAAGTGTTTGTCGTGACCTCGTCCATGAACTGGAGCCGTACATATCTACCCGCCACGATGGCATAAGAGTATTACCTCCAAGGCAAGAAAGGATTGTGATAAAGTACACTATCAACTAGTGTTGTGGAAGTTTACCCTGCATCCCATAAGATAAACCTCTACAATACTAGATGAAATAAAAACTTTGGTGATACACCTAAATGACAAGTTAAGTAATACAATCTTCCATTCACATTTTAGGTGCTGAGTAGATACACTTAGTTTTTATGCATCTGGGTCATACCAGAGGTTTATAGGAGGTAGTGCACACCATAAGATGCACTAAGTTAGTGTATCTAACTGTGTGAGAGCTGTAGAGCTAGGATACCTAGGTACATTACGAATACTTAAGTAAAACATTTATACTTAACTTATTGTGGGGATAAGCAACTCCTCCGGTGTTTACTGTAGAAGGAACCTATCATGCAGGACAAAAAGTGCGTGCACACATCTATTATAAACAAAGGAACCTACCATTAACAGTTTTATATTTTCAGGTTTTACCAGAAGTTTGGAATACCTGGTGTTTTGGGTTTGTATAGATGGTACTCACATAGCAATTTTTAGGCCTGCAGAACACGAGGAGAGGTTTTATAATCGAAAACGGTATCACTCCTTAAATGGTCAAATTGTGAGTACCTACCTCGTACAGTTACCAACTGTTTTTGCTGTCATTAATATATACTTAATGTTATCTTACTTCCCACGTGACACACGGGCCTTAAACATAACTGGTGAAATGTGGGTGTACTAAAGGTACACGTCTGCCTGTCCCTTCGGGAATATATAGGTGTGATGTGATTTTACGTTACTTAATTTACTTTCACTTAAATTTTATTAGGTAGTAGGTATCTATAAAAGAGGACAACCTTCATTATACCTATTACTAAAATAAAACAATAGTAAGTAATAGGAAAAATATTTTACTAAATTATTAACGATTCTCATCTTATATTACAGTAGATTCTGCCCGCGACTTCGTCTGCGTCAGGCCTGTATCTTAAGAGATAGGGTTCAGCCATTATGTGGACTAAGTTATTATATTTATTAAAAGACAACAACAAGTTAAACCAGTGACGATGTGATACCTAAAAACGTGCATTAATGAAAAGAATTAAAATAATAACAATAATAAACCAAAAAATAAAATATATAAAAATATAAATATATGGTATGAAGGTATGAATCGGTTGCGTATATTTGGGTAGATGATTGTGTGGTGTTGAGTGTAGTGTATGTGTATAGTATGATGTGATGGTAGGGGAGATGTTAGGCATGTTTGAGTTTAAGAGATGTATGTCAGTAGATTTTCAGTTGTGATGTAGTCCTGTTGAAGTAGCCACTGTGTGATCTTGTGTTTTAGCGCGTATCTGTTAGAATCCAGTAAGTTAAGTTTACGGTGCAGTTGTTTGTATAAATGTGTACCTATAACGTAGTGATGGTGCCTTGCAAAGGATGTTTTATGTCCCATCCCGGAGGGGATGTTTTTGCGCTTTTCTGGGTTGGACCTGGGCATGGTTCTATGGCTTCTGAGGACCGCTTGCAGTATAAAGAGCTGCCTAACCGTTAAGACCTTGCATTCCTCATATAAATGCACTGTGGGAAATCTATATGGCTTACGAGTCATTGTTTTGAGGACTGCTCTTTGACTCTCTCTACCTTCAAGAAATTTGTTTTCATTGCACCACCCCAAGCAGTTATACAGTAGCCGATGATCGACTGGCATAGCGCATAGTAGACCATTTTTAATGTATTGAAGTCAGCAGAATCTCTTAGGGATTTGAAGATGTAGACGAGACGCATTGTTCGGCTTGTTACTACTTCGAGTTGCCTGTCCCACCGTAACCCACTATCAACTTGAAAACCCAGGTATTTGACACAGTCGGCTCTTGTCAACGAGGGACAGGAGCACGAGGTTGGGTTCCGACAGGAATGGGCGGATATTGCAAAATTAGACGACGGCCTTGTATTGCGCTTAATTGCGAAAGGAATGTAACTGGATTTATCGAGATTCAGTGTAAGTAAATTCTTGTTGAACCAGTTCATAAGACTTTTCAAGGCAGCTTCCGCCCTATCTTTGACCACGTCCCAAGTTGGTCCGTGAACTAGAATCGCGGTGTCGTCGGCATATGTAAAAATCTTGCAATTCGGAAGGATCATTTTACAGAGGTCATTAATATAGATTTGGAACAATGTGTGCCCGTGTGGTGGTGTGGGTTCGTATAGCAAATGAGGCTACAAATCTGGGATCTCAAGATTTTTGTGGTATTTCCGTGGATGGTCCCCCTGTTCGACCACCTCCACTACTGAGACAAACCTACTGTATTAAGAAGCGACTCGCCGCCATCACTCGTCAGATAACATTCAGCGAGCAACACTCCGCCACGTATGATTTATTCGGATGTAAAGGGCGCTGCTATGGCAATCTTCATGTGGTCTGGCCATCGGACCAGTTTGCATACATCGTAACACACAGCCATTTCCTGGCTGTTAGAGATTGCGTCAATGCCTGGTTTTCTAGCCTATCTTATGGGCTCATAGCGTCTAGGAAGTACCCGTCGTATGACATATACAACGAGGTTGCCAACATCATTTATTCTGTCCTACATGACATTAGCCTGTATAAAGATGATGCATATGACATTCTTAAAAGCTGGCAGCCATTAGTAATAGCAACAATTCTCAGGGATATAGAGGGAGACCCCAATTTCATGAACTCAATGTTAGATATAATAAACAAGTATCCGCATTCAATGATGATTAAAATTGCTACCAGGAAAATTACGTCATCCATTGATGTCCATGTAGCCTTGGAGCTGACAGGGTTGACAAAGTGCTTCGGCCATCCAGAAATTGTCATGGACGACAGTGTGGCAGAGGAAGTCAGGCGCGCATTTGTTTTAGAGTTCTCCCGAAATTATTACAAGCAAAAGAGGAAGTGGCCCAATTTGGAATTCAGAGAGGGCCATGATTTATACATCAAGCAGTGCTACGACGGGGGGTATTGGGGTGAGGAACCAAATGAGCCATGGACCACCACTCTGTTTAGGGACATAGTGTTTGCTAAGACTCTAGAGTTTGATTATCAGATTTACACTGCAGATCTTCTAGCCGACAAATCCATAATCCCCGGGTTATCTCACTGGCCTCACGAATATGACGGACAAGCACATAGGACCCTACATGGTAGATTTCCGTCTGCTCCGCCCCGTCAAAGTAACAACGTTATAATGCAATATATAGGTAGGGAGGAGGTTAATGTAAAGGACATTATCTCAACAGTATCGAGGGGAGGGATTCCAGATGAGTGGAAGGTAACAGTAGGTATAGCCAAA
Organism: Griposia aprilina; assembly: GCA_916610205.1. Lineage (NCBI taxonomy): Eukaryota > Metazoa > Arthropoda > Insecta > Lepidoptera > Noctuidae > Griposia > Griposia aprilina. The sequence continues at coordinate 2,623,423 of OU744285.1, read as the reverse complement.
GAGAGGGAAATGAAAAAGAGAAAGGCTAGATTCTTTGAAAAGTTAGTATTAGAAATGAGGTTATTTCAGGTAGCTACCGAGAATAATGTCAAGCATGTATTTAAATTTATACCTCACCAAACTATGACAAAGTCAGAAGATGACTTGTTTAAGCGCCTCCTCAAGATTTCGGAGACATCCTCCACAGAAGATGGTGGAGCAGTATTTATGTCGATGGATTTCTCCAGCTGGTGTACTAGCTTTAGGCATGAGGGAGTAACTCCATTATTTGAGGAGCTTGATAGATTATTAGGTATCGAAAACGTATTTGCCTACACCCAAAAATTTCCCCTTGAATCTATTCTTCTATTTCAAGACAGGTTCTGTCCTCCTAAGCAAGGAGACAATGGACTCCCCCTCAGCGGACCAAGGTGCATCCACGGCCCCGAGGCTTGGATGGAGGGACTTAGGCAGAAGGGTTGGACCCTGGCAACCCTTCTCTTGATTCTTGTTGCGTCTTGGTGGTGTGGCACTATAGCTACTCTTACTGGCCAGGGAGACAATCAAGTTCTACGTACACAGCGTTTGTACATTCCGATTAGTGCAAGAGTCTGTCAAGAGCATTTGGAAGGTAACGTGTGGGATTCATTACTTGAGCACTGTAACGTGTCGCACGATTTTTCGGTTCACATTTTCACAAATATGTCTAATATGTTAATATCAGCTCTTAATCAAGGAGCTAGGATCGAATTTGAATTGTTGGGATCGTTAAGTGTCAATGACATGGTCTTTTGGACTGGACTCACTACTGGGCAATTCGATGTGCTTTTACAAGAAACTCCTTCATTGACACCAGTGACTAATCATCCTCGTACTATAATTGGCGTACATTTATCGAAATTGCGTACAGGTGAGTCTAATGAAAGACTATAAAGCCTGTTTAATATGTCACGCAGAACCCTGGAAAGGAAACTAGCACTAGCCAGACAACATTTAACGGCCGATTTTGTAAGTACTCACTTAGGCATGAACAATATTTCGAGACAGAATATGTTGGATAGGAATTTGTTTTTACCGAGAAGTATTTTTGGTAATGACAACAACACAACAGCCATAGTCATTTGTGATGGAACATACGTCTACATTGAAAAAAGTAGCAACTTTCTTTTTCAAAAGTTAACATACAGTCACCACAAGTTTCAAAACTTGTTGAAACCCTTTTTAAATGTTTGCAGTGACGGTTACATAATAGATGTCCTTGGTCCATACGCCGCACTATGGAAAATGGTAGAAGAAGCGCATATCAAAAATGCTTTTTACGAATATCATAATTTGGCTAATATGGCTATTCTTTTAGGTTTTCTAATAGTCAAATTATAATATTCATTACGATTTTTTTTCTTAATACGCGAAATTATTTTTTTTTTCTTAGATAGAAATACATAGAAAACAGAAGTGCCAAACTCAAGTCTTTGCGTATACATGTTTCAATACCATATTGTGAAAAAAATACTTGGTACAGATATGCAGTATTATACATTTTTAGAAAGGTTATTTTATGCTTTTTGCGATACAGCTTAATGATTTTAAAAGTAAAGAAAAATATTTCAGTAATTACTTAAAAAGTGACATACCTTTTTTTTCACTTGTATGTTTTTTCGTCGAAGGTTTTCAGTATTACCCACGTTTGCCCAAGCGCTACTTTTTGCGTCGACTAGTAGTCTAACTATTCATAAATAGAATGCAAAAAAAATCAGCTGATTGATTGATTGATTGATTGATTGATTGATATTTGCGGTTTTAGAAGATATGAGAAAAAAACTGATAAAAGTCAGAACCCGAAAATTAGTATCTTTTGCGGTTTACCACTGACACCATTCACATGAACAATATAGAACTTTTTGGATATTTTCTTCATTATTTCGTGATAACAAAGGGACCTTATCAAATTTGCACTCGGTTTGCGTGGGAAATTACAAGATAATAATGATGTAGGTACCAATTCGATATTGTAAAATGAGTATTTAAAGGGAAGCAAAAACTATTCGAACCATCTACATCAGTGTAACTTTAAGTGAAGCAAATCTCATCTACGCCTATTATTTCTGCAGATTGTGAAGTGTTAAAATGTCTTCCTTCAGCTGTACCAAACGAGACTTCATAATCCCCTATATAGAGGGCGGCAAGACCATGGAATCATTATCCAAAGTTTTAGTGGAAAAGCTGAATGTTTCTGAAAACAACTTGTGTTTTATAATTAGTGACATACAAAGGCACATTCTTCCTATTTTCAACAAACGCTGGGCCCTGGCATCTCGGAAAAAAGAAACATTTTTACAGAAGTATTGTACTTGGTTGGACTCAAGGTATTCGTTAAATTTACCGGATTCTGAACAATATTCTACGCCATCAACATCTGGCCAACGAGGACGAGCATGCGTGGCTTATGGAGACTCCTCAGAATCTACCAAGAAGAGGAAAAACACTCTTCTACTCCAAGACTATGGCTTCGAGCATATAAAAAACGCCTATCTGCAGGGACTACGGGCTTTACGTGAGTACACAGAAGCTCATCTTGTCGAAGAATTAAGAACCGCTGACACTCAAAAGAAATTAGATATCTCAAGTAAGTGGAACGACTCAGACCAGATGAAGATTCTTTCCGATACGGAAGCATTGAGTGCTTTTATAGATTTAGATCTAACAAAAGCACAATATATGTACCTGAAAAACTTAACCAACGAACGAAAGTGTTGTATATTCCCGCCTTACTACAAAATACAAGAAATAAAAAGATCCTGTTATCCACCATCTTCTACAATCGAAATCACGAATACTTATGCTAAAGTGATTAATATACAAGATTTATTGGATCATACTGCTGCTAGAATTTTAAAAATCGATTCTGTTTTCCAAAAACAACATAGAACATTGATCCTTTATTCTAAATGGGGATGTGATGGTTCATCTGGTCAAAGCCAATACAAGCAAATACTTGCAGAAGAGTCAGAAACAATTTCAGATGCCAATTTGTTCATCACTTCATTAGTCCCCATCAGATTAGTTGATGTGCAATCGGGATCCGTTGTTTGGCAAAATCCGGTACCTTCATCTGTCCGTTTTTGCAGACCCATTTCTATTGAGTTTTGTAAGGAAACTCCAGAAAAAACCAAGGCAGTTGTTGATGATATTAAAAAACAAATTAGGGCTGCACAAGCATCACTTATAAACAAAGATGGTGTTGTAGTAAATGTGAAGCATGAACTATTTCTAACGATGATCGATGGAAAGGTGGCTCAGGTCCTTACAGATACTCCATCTGGTTCCACATGCACGATATGTGGGGCTACTCCACGGCTAATGAATGACCTATCGAAAGTAACTGCCAGACCCGAAAACGAAAACGCCTACCAATACGGATTGTCCACCTTACACGCCTGGATTCGCTGCATGGAAATGATATTGCATATTTCCTATAATCTTTCGTTTAAGACTTGGTCTGCTTCAACTGAGGAAAATAAGAGATTAAAAAAAGAAAAGAAAGAAGTTGTTCAAAAACGTTTCAGGGAGGAGTTGGGATTAATCGTTGACAAACCTCGGCAAGTTAGCGGGAATACGAACGATGGCAATACCGCACGAAGATTCTTCTATAATAGCACTTGCTCATCGGAAATAACAGGTGTAGATGAGGCATTGATTAAACGCCTATACATTATCTTGCAAGTTCTTTCTTCTGGAATGATGATCGACCCTGAAAAATTTGGGGAATATGCAATAGAAACTGCAAGAATCTATGTAAGTAATTACGATTGGTATTATATGCCATCCTCCGTTCATAAAATACTCATACACGGGCAAAACGTTATCAAACATTTTGCGGTGCTTCCTATTGGACAGCTATCGGAAGACGCACAAGAGTCTCGCAACAAAGACTACAGAAACATACGACTTCATCATGCCAGAAAATGTTCCCGATCTGCTACAAATGAAGATGTCTTTAAAACGCTTTTATACACGTCAGATCCATATATAACAAGTTTGAGAAAACCGTACGTAAGAAATGTGAAAGAACTTGAAGAAGAGGCACTAAGTCTTTTAAACGTGGCACCTGAAAGTGAACCCACATTTACTGACCCTGATCCTGAAGTGGTATAAGTTAAAAATAATATTTATATTTAGTTATTACTTATATTTGTACCTAGCTACATCATTTCCTGAAGCCAGAGTATAGGATGTACCTATTAGTAATATGATTTTAATTTAGTATTTTTTTTTTCATATACACACATCAACACGGTCTAGGGATATTTCATACTCAATTAAATAACTCGAAAAGTACTGGCCGCATTGGAATCTTTTATACACCGATTTGTTTGTAATTTATCTCAGACTAATTCCAAATTCAAATTTTTGAAAATTCTTTTGTTTCGGTGGCATAAAAATGTCTTGATGTGTAGGAGAGGGAATTTTGATTTGTGCGAAATTTAGAAAACAATACGAATTACGTTTAGTTACAGTTTTTTTTCATTTTTAAACGAAAGATAAAGTTAAAATTGAGGTATTGTAGCCATGCAACGCCAACATTTGACGAGGGCGGAGATGTTACGAGCTGTGGGAATGTTGGAAGCTGGGTCTGTTCAGCGTAATGTTGCTGAGGCCATAGGGACCCACCAAAATGTAATTTCAAGATTGTGGACACGCTATCGTGCCACAGGTGAAGTAGCGGAGAGGCACCAGGGGCCAAGTCGCATCACTAGCCCCAGACAAGACCGATTTTTGCAAATTACTGCGCTAGCTCAACCAAATGCAACGGCGACTCAATTGGTCCAAAGGCTGCGAGTGGAACACCAAGTCCTTGTAAGTGACCAAACTGTAAGAAGGCGACTGCATGAAAGCAATCTACGCTCTCGTAGACCACTCCGGGTCCCACCTTTACGGAGAGGCAATCGTGGACGACGATTAGAATGGGTTCGGAACCACGTGGACTGGGGCCGTGAGCAATGGTCCAATGTGCTGTTCACGGATGAATCCAGGTTCGGCTTCCATCCAGATTCACGACGGACGCGTGTTTGGCGAGTTCCTGGACGATGGAGCCGTCTTCAGAACCCTCAAGAAGTTCACCCATACCAAGGAGGAACAATTATGGTTTGGGCAGGAATTCGTCTTGGAGGACGGACGGATCTCGTTTGGGTGCGGGGCAATATGACGGCAGAACGATACGTCCAACAGGTGCTGGGGCCCGTAATCTTGCCCCACAGAACACAAATGGGGCAAGATTTCCTGCCCCTGCACGACAATGCCCGGGCACACACGGCGAGAACGGTAGCAGCTTGGTTACATACACACAATGTTAGGGCCTTAGACTGGCCTGCTCAATCGCCAGATCTAAATCCCATTGAGCATGCGTGGGACATGCTGCAAAGAAGAGCTCTGAAGGAAGTTCCTGAAAATCTGGCTACAGAAGATCAACTTTTTGCGCACCTCAGAAGGACATGGGACAATATTCCGCAGCAAGACATTGACAACCTTGTTCTGAGCATGCCGAATCGTTGCCGATGTGTTATGAATATCATGGGCGCTTTCTCAGACTACTAACTTCAAGTTTATAAACACAAATTAAATGATTTTTCTATTTTTTTCAGTTTTTACTCACAAATTAAAAGTTAATTCATATACGGTTTCCGTCTATGCTTCATTTTTTTTCCATAAAATCCTGAAATTTTAATCTAAGTACCTTAACCATTATTAAAAAATGGTAGAATATTAAATAACGTATCTTTTAAATATATACATGTTATATAAATAATTAACACATTGATAGTAATTCGCTTTTTTAAAAATATCCCTAGACCGTGTTGATGTGTGTATATATATTTGGTTTACTTTGCTTGTTGTAATTAACCATGGTTTAATCTTTTTAGTCATTATAAACTTGTATTCCACTTGAAATAAATTTTTAACTATTTTTTTCGTGATTTTTTCCCATTTTTTTCATTCTATGCAAAAAAACATACATAGATATACAAGAAAACCCTATAAACTACACATCGTTCGAATCTCCGAACCTTGCTGCATATTTGTGCCAAATTTCATCACGATACAACAAAAATTCATGAAGTTACAGATTTTTGATCCGATACCGACCTATATTTTCCATAGTGCGCCGCAACAACCAGTGATGCAATGATTATAACCAACTTGTGTGTAGACGAGACTCATGCATTTCATATGTTCTTTGAACCAAATAATGTATTCATTTTGGATCGAGGCTTCAGAGACTGTATCATGGACCTGGAATCGCTAGGATAGGAATGAAAGCCAATTGACGACAGAGCAGGCCAATAAATCTAGATTAGTGACTATCATTCGTTGGGTGGTGGAAGTGGTTAATGGCAAGTTTAAGAACGAATTCAAATTGTTACGGCAAGATTATTTTAATAGAGCGTTGCCTCACATGTTTGTTGATATTAAAATTGCAGCTGCGCTTATTAATGCGTTTTATAAAGTAGCTACTGATAATAGACTTGCTCGTGACATTTTGAGCGTAATAAACATAAAGATGAACTCTCCAAACCTTTTATATGAGTACGTAACATTAAAAAATCTTAATAGACAGCGAGTCGCGTTTGAAACAATGGAAGCAAATCTTCCCCAGTTGCAAGACTTTCCCGTATTAACCATAGATGATTTGATTCTCATTGCTCTTGGCACTTATCAGCTTAAGCTTGCACGATCGTACGCTAGCGAACACTTGCGTGAAAGCTGTCTCTATACAATAGAAATATATCGGCAGAGTAACTTGCACGACTTGCAGCAATGTAATATTATGCAAACTAACGTATGGCTACTCAGGGGACGAGTACAATCTCGACACGTTAGATCAAAAACATATTACACTTACACATTAATTGACCGCGATCAAGTAGGACGAGAAGCGATAATACATTATTATTGTACATGTCTTACGGGTAGACGCACTATAGGGAGCTGTGCGCATGTAATCTCTATAATATGGTACTTGGGGCTGGGTAGACTGGAAGGATTTCATAGACCGGCACTACATTTAGATGAGATTATTGTTGAATAATCATTTAGTTATAATATTATACTAAGCGATTTTTGTAATTATTTTAAGAGATAACACTGATAATACAGAACTATTAATAAAGGTACAATATAACATGTGTTGTTTCTTTTATACTTTAAGTTCTACCCATCTGCTTTGCCGGAAATACCGAACCCTAAAAATTATGTAATATATAAGTAATCTTGAAAATACCGACACTAACCACCAGGCTAAACTGTGATCAAATACTTGACCATTTTTATTAAAATATTTAAATAAAATAAGGTTAGGTTTTAAACACCATGATCGCGCTCAATTTCGGCTTGGCGCTATAGCATGAAATATTTTACTCTTCAAATCCTTTCATTTGGCATAGGTTGTAACACTGTTGGTATATTGGACCAGGGTCCATACATTTTTGCCCATGGTCCTTTTCATTTGAAATAGATAGTTTCGAACAAAACTACACTTTAGACTCTAAAAAAATCAGTCTACCTTGATTATTTTCAAAAGCTCACTTTATTGGAGTAAAATTCTATGGTATCACTAAGACTTCATCAAAACCATATAAAAACATTCAGTTTAGACTAAAGGTGTTAAACTTCTAATGCATGGTCTTTTTGCTAAATAGTTTATGGTAGTTTTATTTGTCATGTGTGGCAACATTTTTTCAGTTATTTGACGTTTTATCTTACTTTTCAAGTTGGCAAAACTATCAAGTTGTAATTTTTTTTCGGTTTATAACTTTTTGTATTCGGTGGTTTATTTAGGTGCTAAAGTGGAATGTTGACTGTTAATTGTTATTGAAATGGATGAAAACGGGACTGCTGAAGCTGTAACGATCAATCGTGGTCTAAAAACAAGGCCACGGCAAAGACGTACACGAATTACAATATCAGCTTCCAAGTGAGTGACATTTTACATCAATTTGGGCGGAAATTTTATTTATAAACATAAATATATTCTATAATACCAATTTTTTCCTGTTACAGGTATGTGGATACTGATCCACTTGCACTTAATTTGCAGAGAAACTGTACACTTGGCTCGAAAAGTGTTTTTTAAATGCAATAAGTGAAGCCTTCCCATAGTACTCAAGAACAAAAAGCTTATTTTAAAAACAAAGCAAAAGTAGCATAAGATATCTATCTGACAAGATTGGTCTCTTCATACACACCTCAAAGAATCAAGGAACCTAAAGGATCTATTTTGAAACCTAGACATTTATGTTCCAGTTTCTTTTCGACTGGACAGAAGAACAAGTTGGTTCAAGTTTGCAAGAGTCTGTTCATGGCAACTTTTTCAATCAAAAGTTTTAGGTTGAGAACAATCTGCAAGAATGTTTTTAATAACACCTTTCCTAAAGAAGGAAGAGGTGGAGACCATAAAGAAAAAAAATTGAGAAAAACTGTAAAATATTGTGTGTATTATCTGTGGTTAACTCTGACAACACTATGTAAGAAGTAGTCTGTGAACACTTTGCTAATAAAATGGCGAACAACAAACGCATCTTTTACTATCTCGTCCCTAACAAACGCTTCCACTGAGCTATATTTGCGATAAAGTGACAAAATTGAAACGAATCCAAATGTAAAGATATTAATAAAAGAATACGCAGCAGATAAAAGTGTGAGCAAAAATATAAGAAGAAAAATGGCGGAAACAAGTACAAGGGAAGTATTACCGCTTCACAGTCAAGAACAAAATTTCAACAATTGGAAGTTCAGAGTTAAATTACTGTTAGAGGAAAAGCAGGTATGGAGTGTGATAGAAAGCCGAGTTGTGAAACCCGAAATGGTAGAATTTATCAAAATTGATGCCAAAGCCAAAAATTTTATTGTTCAATGCCTGTCAGCTAAGTACTTAGAAATAGTAAAGATGTGTAACACAGCTAAAGAAATTATGCATCAGTTTGAGTACACCTTCGAGAGCTTTTATTCAATAAACTGTATCTGAAAAGTAAGCTTATAGGCTTGAAATGCGGAAAAAGTGAGAAATTTCAGGATTATGACCGTAAATTTGACGGTATAGTATGTGAGCTAACAGCCGCTGGATGTACTGTAGATGGAATGGACAAGGTATGCTACTTATTATCTTCTATGCCCACACAGTATGATAAAGTCATAACAAGTATTGAAACAATGACTACAGAGAAAACAATTGACATAGAATTTGTGACTCGGAAGCTTCTCAAAATTTATTTATTATTTATTTATTTTATTATTTATGTACACACAGTAAAATAGATACAGATACGGCATATTAGTATTAAGTACAAAGGTACTGCTTATTTCTTAAGAAATTTCTTCCAGCAGACCTGCGAAAGGAGAAATGAAAAAGAAATGTAGACAATAGTGTGTGAAAACAAGAAGAGAAATTTTTTGTAAAATAGATGATGAATATTAAATATCTAGATGTGGAAACTAAAATGTATGTAGCCAATGGTGAATTTTTGATTTCTGATAAGAAGGGAATCTTAAATGTTACGTTTAATAATTTACCAATTACTATAGAAGCATTAATTGTTAAAGGATTATCTCACAATTTATTGTCTGTCAAAAGATTATTACAAAAAGGAAATTCTGTTAAATTTCATAAAGTTTCTGTATCTATTGGCACAGGGAATAAAATAATATATGGTTAAATGTTTGGTAGTCTGTATGCAATAAATTTGAAACTAAATTTAGAAAAATGTTGTTCAGTTATTAATGATAAATATCTGTGGCACAAAAGGTTAGGGCATGCTAATAGAATGCTAATAGAAAACATTTAAGAATTTTGAACTTACCTAGCTCCGAGAAACCATGTGGACTGTGCCTAGAAGGAAAATCAACAAGATAGCCCTTTTTAACAACAACCAGACCAAGATCAAGATATATATTGGAGAACTGTTCCAAACAAACTTATCAGGATCTGTGACCACACAAACTAGAGAGGGTGAAGTATACTATCATTCAATAATAGATGACTTTTCACATTTTACAGTAGTAAATTTATTTAAAAAAAAAAGCTAAGCAGCTGATTGGTTAATAGTTCACATTAAGAGAATAGAAAGACAGACAGGAAATAAAGTAAAGAAAATTAGAAGTGATAATGGAGCAGAATTAAAAAATGAAAAGCTTGACAAATTTTGTAGTTACAAGGGTATTATACAACAATTCACTACTGCCTACAGTCCACAATCCAATGGAGTTGCTGAAAGAATGAACAGAAATATTTACAATAGAGCTAGAACATTACTACGTGAGACTGGATTACCAAAAACATTATGGGGTGAAGCAGTACGGTGTGCTGTTTACCAGATCAATAGATGCCCATGCTCGGCAATTGATTGAAAAGATGTTAGGACATAAGGATTTGACAAAACTCAGGGTATTTGGATCAAAAGATTGGGTTCATATTTTACCAAAACAGGATAAACTTCAGCAAATGTCAAAAGAAATGAGACTAGTAGGATATAGTCCAAATGGATATCGTCTATGGGACCCTGACAATAAAGAAATAATACTATCAAGAGATGTGAGATTTGATGAGACACAAATAAAATACAAAGAAGAGACGGAAAAAGAAGAAAATGATAATATGTGGAGAAAGAATATGAAAACGAGATAATGCAAAAAGAAGACACTGGAAAGAAGTCTCAAGAAGATGATGAGAAAACTGAAGAAATAGATCAAGAAAGTGATAATGAAGAGATAAGGACAGAAATACCAAAATATATAACAAGATCAGGAAGAGAAATTCATAAACCAAAAGACTTAGAAGAATATGATCTAAACATAGCGTATTGTTTATGTGCAGAAGAACCAGTAAACTATGAAGAAGCAATACAAGATAAATAATGGAAACAAGCAATAAAGAAAGAGCTGGACTCGCACAAAAAACTTGGAACTTGGGAAGTATCTAATTTACCAAAAAGGAAGCAAGGCAATAGAAACAAAGTGGATATTTAAGCAGAAACAAGATGGAACCAAGAAGGCAAGGTTAGTAGCCAAGGTATATCAACAAGAAGGACAAGAAAGATATTATGCACCAGTAGCAAGACTACCAACTATCAGAACCATGCTCAGTCATGTTATACAAGAAGGATTAGAGCGCTTGTAGACGTCCGTTTTTTTCACCGGACAACGGACCGTGTTTTTTGCCGGATTCGCGGTGGTGTATGATTTATAATGAGTATGTGTACATGCACCGGACATCAGTCCGGCGAACAATTTACGCCGGATGCACCACCGCTTCCCCTCGGCGCGACGGACACCGGTCCGGTGTAAGAAAGAGCGGTCATCCACGCCAGTGTATTGGTGCGTGTTGACGCTGCCGGACGTATTGCCCGTTTTCTGTAAATTGTGTGCCGTCTACCTGCGTTCTTTTAAAAATGGGTGATATTGACATGGAATTGTTAATAAGTTTGGTTGAAAATAGGCCTGTACTGTGGGACAAAACCCAAGAGTGCTATAAAAATAGACAGTCGAGTTTTGCCGCTTGGAGGGAAATTTGTCTTGCGTTAAATGAAGGTTTTGAAACGTTGTCCGAGAAAGAAAAAAATGATTTTGGTAAGTAACTTTTTATTTTCATTATTTTTATGCATATTGATTTTGCCAGGGTACACGCCCTATTGGTGACATGAAATACTCTCCATATTTGTTACGAATCATATTTGCTGTTACATTACCTCGTGTTGAATGGGAACGAGGCAAATGGCATAGAGTAGACATCATGTGTGAACTAGCATTGTCAGTGGCATTATTAGCAATACCCTCTACTTTATGAATTATGTTTTGTAGTAAGCAGCATGTTTTTACAATGTTAACAGCAGAATCTGTTGAAACATTCAATGGTCTATGCAAAATCCTCCATTTATTGGATAAAATACCAAATGCGCATTCGACGTAGCGTCGCGCTCTCGTGAGACGATAATTGAAAACTTTTTTTATTGCGTCAAGTTGATGCCCACCATAAGGACGAAGTACGTGTTGATGTAAAGCGAAAGCTTCATCAGCAACAAATACATAAGGTAACTCACTTTCTGCACCTGGCAACTGCTTAGGTGGAGGAATACTTAATTTATCGTCTACTATTCTTTTCCAAAATTCTGTTTCTTTAAATACCGCTGAATCGCATTCTTTGCCGTAGGCTCCAACATCAATAAAAACAAAATTATAATTTGTGTCTACCACAGCCATTAATACTATTGAGAAATAGTGCTTGTAGTTGAAAAACATTGATCCACTTTCTTCTGGCTTGATGATTCGAATATGTTTGCCGTCAATGGCTCCCAAGCAATGAGGAAAATTTGCATTCGTCTCGAAATTTTTTGCTATTGTTAACCATTCGTCTTCCGATGGTAGTTTCATATAAATTGGGGAATGGGTTTCCCACAATGCTTCACATACTTCTTGTACAATACAGCTGATAGTTTTTATACCCATTCTGAAACTGTAATGTAGATCACTAAATGTGTTCCCTGAAGCTAAATATCTGTAACAAATTTTTCTTTTTAGGCAAAGATATCATAAAAAAATGGAACAATGCAAGAGATAACTGGATGAAATATCACAAAAAAGTTAAGGAATGTAAATCCGGCTCTGGTGCAAAAAGTCTACGAAAATATAAATTCTACGATCAAATGCTCTTTTTGTGTAAAATTGTGACTCGCCGAACAACGGAAGCAAGTATAACATCAGAAAAAACATCACACAATCTCACAACAAAGAAACTGACTCACAAACCAATAATGAACCTAGCGCACCAGCCAATACTACCGATAGAACAAAAACAAGCAAGAAGAGAAAGACAGATTGTAGCGAAGTTGATCGACAAATGCTTACTTTAATTAAATCTGTTGAAGATGAAGACAAGAGTAAGAGTATGTGTTTTTTCAAAGGTATTGCTCCGATTGTAGACAAGTATAGTGACGACGATTATCTAGAATTTCAATATGAAGTCATTAAAGTTATGAGAAATTTAACTCGGAGAAATGAAGCGTCCATGCAGCAGCAAACTTACAATTACAATATTAATCGAGGCTACACTACGGCTACACCCGACTACAGGATACATGAATATCAGCCAACACAACCCATTCCATCGACATCCAGGATGCCCTATGAATACCAACTTAAGCCTCAAGAACTGATGCAGCAAGATGATTCCCAATCTTCAATTGTTACTGAATTAAGTTCAATCACATCGCCTGAATACGATTTCGATTTTTCTAAAACTCCTTAATTTCTTTTTTGAGTATAATAATACAATTACTACCTACTAAATTTTGTTTTAATTAATACAGGTAATTGTTAGTTTTGCCTTTTAGCTTCTTAAATACTAATCGTATTACAATAATATTCCCCTTTTCTATAATTTGAAATTGAAAATGTCTTTAACATACCTTAGCGTAACGGCTAATCTCTCCGCCGGAGTAATAGATTTACGCATGTCAGTGTCCTCGTGACTTATTTTATCATATATGACTGTTAGTAATAGCTGAAAGGTTTCTTTCTTCATCCGAAAATAATTGTAAAATTTAGTTTCATCTTCTTCCAACTGCCTAAAAAGAGTATGAAATGCACCATATTCTTCCCTTTCCAATAATATAGGATGCACCCACGATGACCTTTTACGTTTTTCTATTTCTTTTAGTTTCTTCTTATACAAATAGTAGGCCAATACGAGTTTTTTTTTCTTATTATTCGACATTTCACACGTGTGTAATCTCTGACTACCAGTTCAAAACTAACGCATAAGACGGCACTCCAAGGTAACATTCATCCGGTAAAAAAAAAATATGTATACAAGGATAGCCGTTTATTGACGGTCCGTTATCCGGTGAAAAAAACGGACGTCTACAAGCGCTCTTAATGATAAAACAACTAGACGTACCCACCGCTTCCTAAATGGTGACCTGAAAGAAAATGTCTATATAAGGTGTCCTAAAGGAGTTGATCAAGAAGGAAAAGTTTTAAAATTAAAGAATGCATTATACGGACTTAAGGAGTCTTCAAAATGTTGGAACCAAAAATTTCATGACTTCATTACTGCAAATGGATTCATAGTTAAAACTTGATTTATGTCTTTATAAAAATGAAGATACATGGCTATTGATATTTGTAGATGATATATTATGACTTGGAAATGAAAATATATTAAATAAACTAAAAGAAGAATTCAAAGAAAAATGATCAAATGGAAATTAAGCAGACAGAAATGATAAATAGAATTCTAGAAAAGTTGAGACAAACTACTGTGCAAAAAATTAGGAAATCATTGATGTACTCGTACCATATAAAGAATTGATAGGATGTTTGCTATTTATATCTATGAATTGTCGACCTGATATAACTTATCGAGTTGCATATTTATCTAGATTCCTGGACAAACCAACAGCATCTCTATGGACAGCAAGTAAAAGGATTTTAAAATACTTAAAGATTACACAAGAAAAAGGATTGATCTACAGAAGGACAAAAGAAGAGAAGAAAATAGTCGCTTATGCAGACGCAGATTGGGCAGCAGACAGAACAGACGGAAAGAGCACGAGTGGATGTGCAGTATTTTACTGTGCAAACCTTATACATTGGTTATCCAAAAAGCAGACGTCAGTTGCTCTATTAACAGCGGAGGCTAAATATGTTGCAGCAGCTCAAGCAGTCAGCGAGTTGATGTACTTAAAAGGCATACTTTATGATTTGACATGTTTGTCAAATATGCCTACAATATTGTTATTAGATAACCAGAGTTCTATAAGATTAATGAAAAACGTTGATAACGGGAAAAGGTCCAAGCATATTGACATTAAAGCTCATTATATGAAAGATATAGTACAAAAGAAATTAATATCAGTAAACTACGTTCCGACTGATAAAAATGTTTCAGATTTGTTCAGTAGGGGAGCCCAAGCGGGGATTTCGGGATTTACTAAAGCGCGGCAGATTAATATACAGGGGAATACCTTGTACCCGGTTAAGTACAGTCACGGACTTTAATTGATGAGCCACTTTCAAACTTTTAAATTTTGCAGTTTTATACATTCGCGAGATTACACGATTAAACACGAACTCTAACCGCATGCTCGTGGACAAGATGACAAATTACTAATAATCGGAAATAGTCTTATCCATAGAGGTTGAAGGTTGACTACTAAGTTGTAAAATTTTATGATATTTGTAATAGCTAAAACAGAAATAGTTATGAACTTAGGTGTTATTTTAGTTTATGTGCAACAGTCATCATAATTGTCTTGAATGTCATCTTGGATGCTACGCGTTCGGATAAAATCGTGGGTCCGAGTTTTTCCGATGTCGAAACGACCAATCATAATTTTTCCGTACGCTAACGTTACTATCGCTACGCTAAAACAATTGTCGCTAGGTAACGGTTGCTAGACCTGCAATTGGTTGATTTTGGGTTGTCACTCTGTACTATGTACGAGATTAACCGACTAAACCCGATTTGCTATACACGAGTGAAATACGAACAGTCGCAAGTGGCTCATTAATTAAAGTCCGTGACTGTACCTCAACCAAATATGAGCCCCATATATAAGGCCGCCCGTCAAGGGTAAAGGATCAGATTAGTAAAAAAAATTGATCATCAGAAATTCTCGAGCGCGTCAAATTAAGGTAGGGTGAGTTAATTACATGCTAAAATGTGTATATTCCACTAATCTGACAATTTGAGTGACGTAAAGAAAGGGGAGAGCTACAAAGTTATAAAAGAAAACCTCATCTGTACATTCTCGAGCGTGGCTAATTTTACATTTTTTTTTAATGGAAATAATTCAAGGATAACGAAAAAAACGAAAACCTGACGATTTCCACAACCCGAAGTAACAAAAATTCGATAAAGTTTAATGCGTGCAGCTGCGTGATGCCTATATTCCCCTCTCCGCGTTTCTATTTCTCTCTCACTCTTTCTCTATCTATTACTCTCTCACTCCGTCCCCACTCACCAGAGTTGCCAGCCTGTCAATCGGAGTTACTCCAGCAAGTGTTACGCACAAGATTCATTGCATGCTTGTGGAGTAATGCCCATAATGCAAAATTTTTTGATCTTTTACCAACGGACTATGAATGGAAAGTTCTCGACGGAAAGTTCAAAATGATCTGGTTTGCAGGTGAACAATTGCCGAAAGTGTATGTGAAGATGGAGTCATAACATCTGATATTCTTGAGGATACTCCAGAATTAAGTATATCTTTTTGCCAATAATTAAAATAAAAACAAGCTATTCATAAAATAAGATAAAATGTTAAATATTTTAATGATTTCTTGTTACAGATACGCAATCTGAGGATGAAATCGAGCCAGAAGAGGAAGATGATTCTACTGATGAAGATGATGATTAATTGCCGGCCTACACTGTCCTCCCATATCTACGAGTATCAACACTGTAATTGGAAACATTGTAAAAGCCCCTTTTTTTTTTTTTGTTGGAGTAGGCGAATCCCTCAAGATAATCGTCAGATTATGAGACAGCATGTCTAGGACATAAAGATGAACCATATACATCTTAATCTGACGCGCTTGAGTGTTTCAAAATGGCGTTCTTTTTTTGCACATTATAATAATGGCCGCGAGTTTGCATCATCAATATAGTATATATATATATATAGTCCTGTATACCTAATTTCTGTTGTACCTAAAAGTACTTACCTGTTAAGATAATTTATTAGTTACTCAATGTAATATCCAATTTAGGACTTTATTTTCGAAAAATGACTAAATTGAGGGGGAGTGTAAAATATTGTGTGTATTATCTGTGGTTAACTCTGACAACACTATGTAAGAAGTAGTCTGTGAACACTCTGCTAATAAAATAGCGAACCAACAAAAGCGTCTTTTACTATATCGTCCGTAACAGAAACGACAAAGTGTCATACAATTCATTGAGAAATTACCTGCCAAAGAAAGCCATTATTCTCGAAATAAATCAAAGAGAATATATCGTCGGTCGGAAACAGTAGTGGAACATTTCGGAATTATGGGATTTTTAATTTTTTAGCGTGTAATATACGATTTCAATGACGTTTCTAGGAAAGTATCGGAACAAGTTCAACTCTGCATAGAACTTTATTAAAAATACAAGTTCCACTTCTGCACTGTGCATATATTATTGATCAGTACTAAGACATTTAGAAATGTTCCAATACGGCACCGAATATCAAGAGTTGCGTGCTTATCAAGATAGACGTGTTGGTGTTAAATTATTAATAAACCTCTAAAAATGTTAGTGTCTAGGTTACATGGGAGATCGATGAAAATGTTGACTATGGTAAACCGAGAAGATGCCAAAATTGAAAACAAAGGTGTGTATTCAATTTGCTACGTTTATTTAGCCGACAAATTTATTTGTACAACTTAACAATATGCCAAGGACCATCTCGTAGGCCTCGCAGCAGTTCAAACACATTTATTTACACGTGGCTGGAAACCGAAGCTATGAAAGGATCTAATCAAATTGCTTCGGCGGTATTTCATCGGCTAATGAATACCAATATTGAAGAAACTGTTAGTCATGTTAAATTATTTTGCGACGGTTGTGGGGGGCAAAATAAAAAAACAATAGTTTTGGGAATGTTGGCATATTGGCTAAAAACAAAAGCTCCACGTCACATCAAGAAGATTACAGTAATATTCCCAGTAGTAGGGCACTCATTTTTGCCCCCCGACCGCGTGTTCGGCAATATCGAAAGAGAGATACGACTTTTGGAAGTCATTGTGGAACTCCAGATGTATATTGATATTTAAAAAAAATATAGATCGGTTCTCAGACTCGGAAGCGACTTTCATTTTTATGATTGGAAATCGAGCGTCAAAAACGTAGTAAAGTTACCTGGATCTTGGCACTTTCAATTTAATGCCTCTAAAAGATTTTTTTTAAGTAAAGATACAAATAATAGAATTGCAATTAAATGGGAACCTAATTATGTATCCGACCTAATAAATTATGGGAACATTTGTAAAGGAGGCAAATTATTCGATAATATTGAACCCGTTTTAATAAATGTTGGAGTTCCTGTAAAAACAGCAAAGGTAAACGATGTACGAAATCTTCTCATAAAACATTTCGGTGAAGATTGGGCTTCTTACGATCATCTGCGCCAGTTTTCTTCAAGAAGAACAAAATGAAACTACTGTAGAAGAAACTGATAGTGAAGAAACTTTACTGCAAAAAAAAAAAAAAAGTCTTCCACCAGCCCACCACCTCCTAATTCCTACCTACGTAACGAGTAGGCTACCGCCACTACCATCGGTGCCTGGGTCGCCTCAGATGCCTCAGACGGAGCAGCGCACGAGAGTCGCTGAGATAGTCATTGACTGGGAGCAGTGTGGCATTCCCCCACCAGATCATCTCGGATGAGCAAAGCTCGGTGGCCTCCACAGCGAGCAAGACCGACCGTCCCCAGAGCGAAAGGCCGAGCCTCCTATACAGAACTCCGAGAAGGGGTAAAGGGGTGGAGATGGACCTGGCCACGAGGGAAGCAAATGACCTGCTACAGAAAGGGAAAGACGCACTAGCAGCAGCCGGAAATATGAAGCGTGAGTGCAAGGCTACGGTCCACGAGTGCCTACAGGGCCTGTACGAGACGTCCCTGTCATTAGCAGAGACAGTGAGCGCGCCACAGCACAACCTCGAGAAGGAGCGCTCTCTACACGCATAAGAGCTTGTGCGGGTCGAGAGAGCTCACACTCGAGAGCTTATGGCGATGAAAGTGGAGCTCTCCTTGATGCGGACAGACGTCTCTGAGACAAAGAAAGAGGCAAAAGGGATCCGGGAATGGCTCGGCCACGAAACCCTTGACGCCTTCAAGGGCATCAAGGAGGTGAAAGATGAGGTCATGTCCGCGAGCCTCAAGAACCAGAAGGAGCACGGGAGGACCAGGCAGGAAGGCGCAAGAGCCCCAGGGGATCCCAAGTGGGAGACAATGGGGGCTGGCTTTTCACGCCTGGACACTAACATGACCAGCATATCCAACCAGCTGGACGTGCTCCGGAAGGCCCTAGAAAGGCTCAAGGAGGACCTCAACCGGCCGAGGGAAACAGAAACGGACCCGATTAGCCGGAAACAGGCCTACTCACGACGGCGAAATTTGAGTACGACATGGAGAGATTGCACCTCCAAATACAGGCCATCGCCAACAAGCCTGTAGCCTCCCCCCCACCACCACAGCCACACATAAATATCCAACAACACCTCAAACCCATCTCCGAGAGGCTGCAGATCGTCTTGGCAGACCTCCGCATACTGCGCGACAAAGAACCGCCAATCCAGGCACCCCCTGCGCTGAATCTGGAAGCGGAAATCGCAGTCGAGGAGGTAAAAAAGACCCTCCAGAACATCGAGAAGGGGGTAACAGACCTGGGCAAAGCGGACAGACCGCTCCATCAGCAACAGGGCCCCAAAATCTTTGCCCAGGTCGCCAGCACACCTAAGCTCCCCAAACCACTCACACAACCCAACCACACCCTGATCGTCTCGTCAACGAACCCCCAGCACACTGGAGACAACGTAATCAAGAGGATCAGAACCGCCCTGGACCTCAAAACAAGTGGAGCCCGAGTCGACACAGTCCGAAAAGCGCGCAACCAGAAAGTGGGTCTAAGGTGCGCGAGCAAGATGGACCTAAATAAAATAAGGGACCAGTTCCAGTTGCACGCAGGGCTCAAGGACCAGGAGCCAAAAGCACGAAACCCCCTCGTCTGCATCAAGGGAGTGCTGTCCAGTTACAGCGACGGGGAGATCGTCGATCTCCTAAAGGCGCAGATCAAACACCTTCTGCAGAACGTCGCTGTGGATGGACGGACCCTAAAAGTGCGCTATAGGAAGCGCGCGAGGAACCCCCATGAGTGCCACCCTGTTCTGGAGCTCTCTCCGGAGCTCTGGAAATGCTACACGTCGGTGCAGGAAGTCCATGTAGGCATCAACCTATGCTCGATTGAGGACCAGTCCCCTCTCGTACAGTGCACAAAGTGCCTCGGATACGGACACAACAAGTCCCTATGCAAGGCCGCAAAAGAAGCCTGCAGTTTCTGCAGCGGAGCGCACAACGCAGGGGACTGCCTCACTCGAGCTGACGGCAAACAACCCACATGCATAAACTGCAAACTAGCACACAGGACGGGCAGCGACCTGGCACACACAGCGTTCAGCGAACACTGCCAGGAACGCCAAAAATGGGATGGCATAGCGAGGTCGCACGTTTCCTATTGCTAAGGGCGACCAAGACGACACACCAACCAGCCAATCTGTCACCCCCCAAAACGCAACAAGACCGACAGCAAGATTGAAATTCATGCAAGTCAATCTTCAGTGCTCCAAGCTGGCCACAGAAGAACTCCACTTGGCGGCTCAGGCAAGGGGAGTTTCAGTAGCACGTGTTCAAGAGCCCTATGTAGGAAGAACAGGTGTGATGAAACAAAGTCCCGGCACACAAGTCATCCAGTGCAGCCTCAACCGCCAAAAACCAGTAAAAGCGGCGATCGTTGTTTTCGGGAACCATCTGGAGGTCGTCCACGACCCCCAGCTTGTGACCGAGAACATCGCCGCCATCCTGCTGAAAGAGGGCCAGCTCAGTTTTGGGGTGCTATCGGTCTATTTTGAGGGTGACCAGGACATCGAACCGTACCTCTCAGAAACCCACAACACAACACGCAAACTACACACAACCAACATCCTGGTGGGAGGAGACATAAACGCCTGGAGTCAGTGGTGGGGAAGTGTTTCCGAAAACCATCGCGGGGCGGCGTACAGTTCGTTCCTCAACGAGCGGGATCTCCACATCCTAAATACGGGCCAAACACCGACGTCCGAGACCTACAGAGGAGACAGGTGGTGCACAATCGTCGTCGATGTGACGGCATGCAGCCTGTCGCTGCTAGGCAAGGTTGAAGAGTGGCGTGTAGAAAGAAGTCTAATAACTTCAGACCACAACGCAATAACCTTCGCGATGCGCTTAGAAAAGGCCTTAGAACCCTTAACCCTTATTTCGAATTTGTCCGTACCACCGGACAAGTAGGTACTTAAAAAAAATCCACCGCCCCGTCTATTTCTATTTTTGCAACAAAAAAACTACTAAGCTATTGGGAGGTCGGTTAAATTTTAGTAGAAAAATAAATTTTGCCTGTGACAACCCAGAGTTTGACAGTTGGCGAAAAAATGTCGGCGAAACCGCGCACTACGAAAGTCTTTCAGGTAATTTATTAAAAAATACACTCGAGAGCAATGAATCCGGGTCACTTAAAGAATCCTAAAAATCTCGGAAACTAAAAATGCTAGGTTAATGCAATAAATTGTATTTAATAGACAATGTAATACTCCTTAAATGAAGGTATTAAAACTTCTTAGTTATTGTAAAGTTATATCATAAAAAAATAAAATTTGAAAAAGGGCCACTTTCGAAGATGGAACTACGAAATTACAGCATTTGGTTTTGCTTTTGTTTGTAATCTGTCATTTATGTGGGTACATAAACCATGTTGATAGTGCTCTATATTCATTATTCAAGCTGAAATTATGTCGCTTACGCCTGAAGAATGCACCAGAATACTTACAATGCTGGAAACCGGCCGGAGTCAGCGCGATACAGCCAGGACTGTCGGTGTGTCGCTGTCAACAGTACAAAGAGTTCTCCGACGTTACGAAGAAACTGGTTCTAACCTACGCAGACCAGGAACGGGCAGAACCAGGTGTACCACAGCACGAGAAGACCGATACTTGGTGAACACCATGCTTCGAAATCGCTTTCTCACAGGAACTGAACTCACAAATCAGTTTCGACGCCTCGGAGGAAGTAACCCAAGTGCATGGACAGTAAGACGTCGGCTTGCTGAATCTAACTTAAAACCCCTTAGACCTGCAAACGGCCCTAAACTGGAGCGTGGGCATCGTATTTCAAGACTAAGATATGCCCAGAGCCACGTAAATTGGAGTATTGAAGATTGGTCAAAAGTTATGTTCTCCGACGAATCAAAATTTATGCTCTACAAGCACGATGGAAGACACAGAGTGTATCGAAGACCAGGGGAAAGATTCAAGCAAGCATGCATCGAAGAAAAAGTAGCCTACGGTGGTGGGTCTGTACTTGTGTGGGCCGGAATTTCTTCTGAAAGTCGCACAGAGCTGGTGATCATAGAAAACGGCTCTTTAACTAGCGTAAGATATGTGGAAGAAATCCTCAATGATCACGTTGGTCCATTTATGGTCAATTTAGGTGAGGATGCTATATTTATGCATGACAATGCCCGACCTCATACAGGTAGGATTGTGAATGACTACCTTCAAGAGATGAACATTACTCGTATGGAGTGGCCAGCGCGCAGCCCGGATATCAACCCGATCGAGCATGCTTGGGACGAGCTAGGCAGATGCGTAAAACAACGAAACCCTCCCCCAATCACGCTTCGTGAGCTCAAAATTGCTCTCACAGAGGAATGGGAGAATATTCCCCAAAATCGTATAAGGAACTTGGTGTACAGCATGCCAAACCGCGTAAACGCAGTAATGGAAGCACGAGGAGGCAATACGAAGTATTAAAATTCAAGAAAATCGTAATAAAGTTCAAAAATTTCATGTTTCCTATTTTTGTTTTAAGGAGAGATCAGCAGTTTTTTTCTTTATGTAATTTTGTGTTAATAAAATGTATGGTGACTCATATTTTTTTTACTTTCATTTAAGGAGTATTACATTGTCTATTAAATACAATTTATTGCATTAACCTATCATTTTTAGTTTCCGAGATTTTTAACATTCTTTAAGTGACCCGGATTCATTGCTCTCGAGTGTATTATTTTTTGCTTATGTTGCGTAGATTTTTTATTTGTGTTTTGTGAATTTAATCTACTAACGTTCAAATAATACGATTTCATAGCTTTTGCTTACGTTATTCATAATAATTATCGAGTTTTTTACTTGTCCGCTACACCGGACCTCGTCGAAACACCTGTATTTATTGTGTCTTACAGCTTGTCCGTCACGGCGGACCTTGTCGAAATATGGTATGAAAGGTGAAAGATTTGAGTTGTCGGTACTGTCAAAACATTACATCTATTCTCAGTACCTACCAACTTGTTAGATACTACTTATCTACGAGTACCTAACCTTTACATAAAACTAAAATGCTAAAAACTACTTACTAAAAGGTAGTCTACCTACTTACCTGACCTACCTACTTACGTGAAAAGAACCCTACACCTATTCTCAATAGGTACTCACTGGTGTATATTATATACCTACTACTTATCTGCTTAGCCTTTACGTTACACTTAGCGCTCTAACGCACTAGCGGTTAACCGCGGGGGCGGCTAACCGCGCGGCTAGCCGCTTTTCCAGTTTAATATGCAACCGCTTATGATTGTACGCACTAAACCGCCACAAAATTTCAACCGCGGCGGTTGAATGCAGGGCCGCGGCCCGCTTCGCGGCTAGCCGCCATCTTGTGTATACGCACTGGCGGTTAGTTTGCAGCGAGCCGCCGGTGAGTATGCACGTGTTTTCAGTTGCGCAGCCATGAACTTCGACACAGAGAAATTCATTGTTGAAATTCAACAACGAGAAGCTATTTGGAATTGTGAAGGAGCAGTTTATAAGAATAGAGATTTAAAACGGAAACAATGGGAAGAATTAGTAGATATTTTTGGAAAAGAGGAGATGACAACAGAGGCAAAAAAAAGTCTTGGTAAGTAGTTATTATTATTACATATATTTAAACGAAACAAAACATACTTTTAACATCTTAGAACATAATAAATACGTCTATTTTCAGTTAAATCATATTTCTTTGCCATTCTAATTTCCCATCAGTCATAAAATATTCGGCAAACAATTCTCTGTATCTCAACGCAGTTTTATTGTTCCTTCTTAACCCTTCCTGTGTTACATTTTCTGGCAAAGGGCAACTGAGTGAGTCGTCGAAACAATAACCATCTCGGTCTCTTACAAAATTATGTAAGACACAAGTAGCTTTTATGATATCTTTTGCTAGAGCGAATTGAACATTTAGAGGTCTATGAAATATACGCCACTTGTTTGCATAAATTCCAAAACTGCATTCTACGTATCTTCTTGCTCTAGAAAGCCTGTAATTGAACGTTCTTTTGGTTTCATCCAAATCTTTTTTTGCGTATGGGCGCATTAAATTCGTAGATAACGCAAATGCCTCGTCGCCTACAAAAACGTATGGGATACATGTCTCGCTGCTTTGTGAAATAGGTTGTGGCTCTGGAATATCCAATTGGTTTTTTTGCATTTTTTCATAGAAAACCGAATTTTGAAATATTGACGAGTCACTGAATTTACCAAAAGCTCCAATATCAACCATAACAAATTTATAATTAGTGTCGCATATTGCTAATAAAACCAAAGAGAAAAAACTTTTATAATTAAAACATATCGAGCCACTGTTATTAGGTGCAATGCATCGTATGTGCTTGCCGTCAACAGCACCTAAGCAGTTAGGAAAATTTGCTCTTTGAAAAAAATTATTGGCAATTTTTTTCCAAGCGTCTTTGTTTGGTTCAGGCAAACAAATATCTTTCAGACAAAACCAAATTGCAAAACAAACTTCTCGTACGATTTCTGCTACAGTGCTTACTCCAATTTTGAATGTATAATGTAGTTCCGTGAATGTACAACCTGTTGCAAAATATCTGAAACAAACATTTTATTATTATTACATGTTTTATTGAATTCAATGTACCTATACTATATTCTTTATTGCACATATCACACGAATTACAACAAATCTATTACTTTATGACTAAATCATTAACTTGTTTGTTGTACCTATTGTTCTAGGAAAAGAATTACAAAAGAAATGGAAGAACATTAGGGATAACTTCGTGAAAGCTCTAAAGGACAATGTTACCAGGAGTGGGTCAGCGGCTAAGAAAAAGACTCAATACATATTTTACAATAATTTAATGTTTTTGAAGGACACAGTAACTATCAATGAAACTGATTCAAGCATGCAAAGGCAAGAAAATGAAAGAAATGAAACAGAAAACGTAGCTGACCCAGTCGTAGTACCACCGCCAAAACGAAAAAAAAAGTTAAATAAAGAAGATGTTATGGGAGTTGAATTGATTAACGTCTTAAATAAGAATGTAGAGTTGAAAAAGGCGGAAGAAGATGAAGATAGACTTTTCTTTTTGTCGTTGGTTAGTGAAATAAAAAAAGTGCCTGAACATATACGCCTACGTACAAAATCTCAAATAATGCAAGTCATTACTGAAGCCCAAACGTCTGGATACAACTACTGTAACTCTACTTGGGATTACGTACGACCATTTAACTACAACCAAGGGCCATCCCAAGGATATCAGACACCATCATTTGCTAGAAATAATAGCTTGTTCCCAACGAGTCACACCTCAACGGGTAACAGTGTGACTCGTTGGGAATGTTTTGGATAATAATTCCCAACGAGTCACAGTTACTGTTACACTGTTACTATATCATCTATCGCCACGAAATATTTTCGTTCTCAGATAAACAAAAATTGTTCCCAGGTATTTGGTACAACTTGGGGCACCCCGACTCGGACAGGTTAGGTTAGAAGGGGACGGCGGGGTCTGAAAGACCCCGCCGTCCCCTTCGTGGTTATTTTTTTTTAAACCGCCCAGAAGTAGGAGTCCCGCGAAGCGGGACTCCGTCGGCTACGCCTCATTATTCACTTCACTTATTATTCGCTTCATTATTTAGCTTAAATGATACCCTAAATCAAGGTGGGATCATCCCAACGAGTAACAGTGTAACAGTAACTGTGACTCGTTGGGAATTATTATCCAAAACATTCCCAACGAGTCACACTGTTACCCGTTGAGGTGTGACTCGTTGGGAACAAGCGGAAATAATAACCCACCACCGCCCTCAGTTCCACCTACACACCGTGGAACATGTAATGAAGAACAATCTGTAATCTCTCCTGAATCAACATATTCACAGACATCTCAAGAATCTGATTATCTAGATCTTTTTAATGATAATAATTCTCAGTAATAGTTATAGTTTACTACTTTTTTTTTATTCCATTATGAACCCACATTGCGATTAAAATTAAAACATAATAACTATTAAAACTTTTTTATTTATCATAGGTACTTACCTTAATGTTATTACTAATTTCTCTTCGGGTTGGATACAATCACGAAATTTAGTATCTTGTCCTTTGATGGTGTCATATAAAACTGTTAGTAGTTCTTCAAATGACGAAACACTCATTCTAATATAGCCGAAAAATTTATCTTGGTGCTTCTTCAGTTCTTGAAAACAACTTGCGAACTGGCCAAATTCGTTGCGTGTTTCTAGTAAAGGATGAATCCAGTATCTTTTTTTATTTTTCTTTCGTTGTTTTCGGGAGTAAAAATAAATAACACAAGCTATCTCGACGGCGTCCATTTTGCTTATGGGCCACGCGCCTTCGTGCGGTCCAACCGCTGAACGCGGTTTCATAGCGGCTGACCGCTATGGCGGCTAACCGCGAAGAAAAACGCGAAGAAACCGCATTAAGCGGTTGGACCGCTCAAACAAACCGCCTGGTGGCCAACCGCTGGTGCGTAAGGGCCCTTACATGCTAAAAACTAAGTACCTACTTTACTTTTATTCCTAAAAAACTACTTACTTATGTAAGAACTGGTTACTCACTGTCTATGTATAATGTACACCATGAGTCTCTGTATCTGTGTGCCCTCATACTTACCCCATTACTTTTTCGCTATTTTTTTATTGGTGGTGGTGTTTTGCTACGTACACGTTTTGCACGTATTTCTTTTCTTTTGCTTCAGTCTTCCCTGCATGCACGCTCGAAAAAAATATTGGCACTCGTTCCTGCAGAACGTGCACCGTCTGAAACAGGTGATAGCTCCTGCGCCGAAAATGAGCCTCATTCATTCTCTAATCCGCCTTCTGTCTTCAGTTCACCTGCACCGTCTATTGCATCTTCGCTAGAGCGCTTGAATATCGCAGACAGCCCTGATGAAAACCCTTCTGAAACAAGTTTTGAACTCAACAACGACTTCCCGACTCCTTTGACTCCAATTATAGAGCAAGTTTTCCCGAACCAGTCGCAGGAACCCAATTTTGCAAACTTACCTTCTATATCGTCTTTACCCTCGTTGCCAACACCTGTGCATAGAAAAAGAAGACTCAGAGAACCATCAGTTGTGACAAAAAAGAGACCCAAGCAAATTCAAAAGTTTTCCCTCTCGTACAAATGGAAAAAGAGTACCTTTTTGCATAGAGCCCAGATAGAAGATACTGCAGTAGTTGAAGATCCTCCCGTAGTACGTTCACCTTTAGATTACTTTTTGACGTTTTTCTCAGAAGATGTGATTGCTAATGTTGTACAAGAAACAAACGCATATTCCGTGCTAAAAACAGGCCGCTCTATAAATTTGACAGAAGATGAGTTTCGCGACTTTCTTGCTATCCTAATTTTGATGGGCATTGTGTCGCTACCATCGTATTTAGATTACTGGTCCAAAAAATATCGGTACGACAAAATTGCTAGTGTTATGTCGTTGAAGAGGTATGAAGCCATCCGCCAAAACGTACACTTTGCGGACAATAACTTTGAAAGCTCTGACCGGTATTACAAAGTTCGCTCTTTGCTTGAAGGAATACGACAAAACTGTCTGGCTCAGGAGAGTGTAACAGGCGAACACACTTTCAGTATCGATGAAATGATGGTGCCGTATAAAGGACGAAAAGCAGGCAAAAGACGACAATACATGAAGGACAAACCGGTCAAATGGGGTTTCAAGATGTACGTTCGAGCTGGAATTTCGGGCATGATTTATGACTTTCTGCCCTACGGTGGGGATGATACATTCAGGTATCACAAGTTCACCGATGAAGAGCGAACGTTAGGATTTGGTACCCAAGTCGTGCTTGGACTCTGCCAGACCATCAAAAAGAAACCAGCAACGGTTTGTTTCGATAATTTCTTTACATCACCTGAACTTGTTTACCTGTTGCGTGAAAATTATGGTATTTTTTCTGTAGGCACCATTAGAAGCAACCGCCTTAGAGGAGCCGAAGAAAAATTGAGTAGCGAAAAGGCACTGAAAAAGAAACCAAGAGGATCTTTCAGTCAAACCGTCTGTCACAAAAACAAGTTGTCGGTTGTGAGGTGGCATGACAATAAAGCTGCTACACTAATCAGTTCCTATACTGACGCTGAACCAGTTAGTAGGATTAAAAGATATTGCAAGAATGCCAAGAGGAAAGTCGATGTTGATTATCCCAATATTGTGAAAGAGTATAACAAGAATATGGGCGGTGTAGACTTGGCCGACATGTTGATCGCCTTGTATAGAACTCCGTTCAGGAGTAAGCGCTGGTACATGGCGATGTTCGCACAAATTATTGATATTTGCGTCGACAATGCGTGGATCCTGTATCGCAAACATGCAAACCCTGCCACTAAATGCATGCGGCTGAAAGATTTCCGCTACGAAGTGTACCACAGTTTGATCAGCACAAACAAAAGTGTTACATATAAGAAAACGGATGAAAGCACGATCAGGCACCTTTGTAAAACAAGACCGGCAGACAGTTCACGCTACGATGGAGTTTCACACTGTCCGTCAGTGAAGGAAGAAGGTCGTTGTATGTACTGCAATAAAAAAACTACGGTTTACTGCCTGAAATGTGATACACGCCTTTGTTTTGTGACGGGCAAAAATCCTCGCAACTGTTTTTTGAGCTTTCATGTTAAATAATACAAGTTTCTTTGTACTTTTCTAAAAAAATAAAGGCTTTTTTACTATTATATTCTTTTACTTTATACTATGTAACATCTTTCACGTATTCGATTAAGTCCGCTAGGACGGACAAGTAATTTTAACACTTTTTTTACTAAGTTTCGATAATGTCAGGTGTGGCGGACATCGCTTTTCTCCATAAGGGTGGGTGGGGGGTAGTTTTTTTTTTTCTTTTTTTGGAAGTTCAGAAAAACCATGGAAACTTGGTTATACAATAAAATTTTAATAAGTTTACTATCACCTTCTCTGTCGAAATAAGGGTTAAGGCCAGTCTCGACGCGCGCATCTACAACACCAAGAAGGCAAAGTGGTCCGACTTCGGCACGCACTTCAAGACCAGCCTGGCGGACAGAGACATTACACCAGTCAGAGTCTCGGACGTCTCGAACCCTGAGGATCTGGAGAAAATCATAACACAATACACAAGACATCGAGAAAGCGATCCCAAAACGGCGGTCGCCAAAACACGGCGCCAAGCCCCCATGGTGGACCCCTTCTCTAGATCGTCTCAAAAAAGAAGCCATGACGAAGAAGAGAAGGATCCGGAATGCAGCCGCAAGCCGGAGACACTTCACCATCCAAGAATACGTGCTGGCAAAACAAACCTACACCACAGCCAACTGGAAGGAGTTCTGCTCAAAGCAGGACCGAGAGAGCATGTGGGACGGCATCTACAGGGTTCTAAAGAAGACAGCCAAAAGACAGGACGACGCGCTACTAAGAAACGCCGCAGGCGAGACGCTCAGTCCGGAGCAATCTGCGGAGCTTCTGGCACATACATTTTACCCTGACGACTCAACGGATGCCGAACAGCCATACCAAACAGCTCTGAGGAGGCTAGCGGAGGAGAAGAACCCCCCAAGCTCTGTCTTCCGACGATACACCATTTACGACCGCGGAGCTGGAAATGGTTCTCCAGAACCAAAATCCGAAAAAAGCCCCCGGCCCCGAAGGATTAACGGCAGACATCTGTACAGCGGCAATAAACTGCAATAGGGAAGTGTTCTTAGCGATAGCCAACAGGTGCTTGTCGCTGTCCCACTTCCCGAAGCAGTGGAAGGTCGCCCACGTGTGCATTCTCCGCAAGCCAGGTAAGGACGACTACTCCAGCCCAAAGTCGTACAGACCAATAGGTCTGCTCTCGGTCCTAGGAAAAATCGTCGAGAAGCTCCTAGTAGGCAGACTCCAGTGGCACTTCCTCCCAACACTCAACACGAACCAATACGGTTTCATGCCACAGCGCGGAACCGAGGACGCCCTCTATGCTCTAATGGGCCACTTACGAGCCGAAATCAAAGCCAAAAAGATCGTGCTTTTGATATCATTGGACATAGAGGGGGCCTTCGACAACGCGTGGTGGCCAGCACTCAAAAAACATATTGTAGTCAAGAACTGTCCTACCAACATCTACGCTCTCGTCGCCTCATACCTGGAAGACCGGAACATCAGGGTCAACTACGCCAGAGCGACTAGCGCAAAGGGTACCACGAAAGGATGCGTCCAGGGCTCAATTGCCGGACCGACGTTTTGGAACCTTATCCTAGATCCGCTCCCAGACAAGATGGCTAGAATGGGGGTATATTGCCAAGCCTTCGCAGACGACGTTGTCCTAGTCTTCTCGTACTTTACAGCCGGTCCCCTGCAGCAATCAGCCAACGATACGCTACACATAGTATCGGAATGGGGCGTCCAAAATAAGCTACGTTTCGCGCACAAGACCAACGCGATGGTGTTAACGAGAAAGCTGAAGTACGACGTTCCGGTACTCCACATATCGGGCACGCGGCTGAACCTGGTCGAACAGGTCAAATTGCTAGGTCTCACAATAGACTCCAAACTCACCTTCAACGCGCACGTGTCGCGACCTGTAAAAAGGCTGCAGACATCTATAAGCAGCTGGCATGCGCGGCAAGGGTGACTTGGGGTCTCAACAGAGAGATAATTAGGACAATATATGTGTCGGTGATAGAGCCCATCGTGATGTATGCAGCGAGTGCGTGGGCCCCCGCAGCTGAGAAACTGATGACAAGGAATCAGTTTGACTCACTGCAAAGAGGCTTCACGCACAAGATCTGCAAAGCATACCGCACGGTGTCTCTGACATCGGCACTTATCCTGTCAGGCCAACTCCCCCTGGACCTCCAGGTAATCGACTGCAACCCTTTTGAAGATCAGAAAGGGTCATTCCCAAGAGTTCATACTACTGGGCCGCGAGCTAGAGTGCAACGTGCACCACTCCCAGATTCCCCACCCAGCGCAACTCACAACAACAGAGTACGCACGCCTAGAGGACTTGACTCCCGAAACGCTAGAAACCCATCAAGTAATCGGTCCCCAAATATACACCGACGGCAGCAAAATAGAGGGGAAAGTCGGAGCTGCCCTAACTTGGTAGGAAAACGGAAAGGAGTCAAAGTCCAGCACCTTTGGCCTGGAGCCTCACAACACAGTCTTCCAATCGGAAATGTACGCTCTCTTCAGAGCTGTCAAGATGGCAAGAGAATCCAGGGCGGCCTCCGTAAGCATTTTAAGTGACTCAAGATCGTCACTTGACCTGCTGAGGAGACCGTCTGTCACTCACCACCTGGCACTCCTTATCAAGAGAAGCGTCCGAGAGATCAGAGAGGAGGGCAGAGAAGTGAGGCTCTTTTGGCTCAAGGCCCACGTGGGAACCGCCGGGAATGAGAGAGCGGACGAGCTGGCCAAGGAGGCAGCCCTAAAAACACGACAGCAGACTATAACAAGGTCCCCGTATCGTTCGTGAGGAGGAAGATACGGGAGGAGACTATAAAGAAGTGGCAAGCGCGATACGAGTCCTCGAGTACAGGAGCGGTCACAAAAGTGTCCTTCCCAGACGTCCTAGCGGCGAAAAGGACACTCAGAGACTCAGTTCTCACACCGGTCCATGTACAAGTCCTTACAGGACACGGAGGATTCTCAGCGTATCTCCACCGCTTTCATCTTAAAGATAGTCCCTCGTGCGTCTCTGACCCCAGTTGCGAAGAAACAGTTTGGCACCTGCTCTTCGAATGCCCAAGGTTCAGTCACGACAGAATGGAGCTGGAAGCAAACATTGAGACCCAGCTAAGCCAGTCAACACTCCACACCATCATGGGGAGACCGGCTACCAGGAAACCATTCTTGGCATTCGCGAGCAAAGTCGCCACTGTCACAGCAGGGGCTAATAAAACGGACGCAACCTTGCACAGTCGACATCGACTACATCAACGACCACAACAACAATCACAACAATAACCACACAAACGAGAATAACAACAACAACACGAAACCCAACACGCATGCATCTCAACATAACACAACCCACACACTCAAATACCAACCAACATCCAACACAACCAGTCACGACCACACCGACAACTACGACAATTACTACACAATCAACAACAACAACACGAAACCTGACACCCACAGCACTCACCCTAACACAAACCACACACACACAAGCGGTAGCAGCAGCAGCATCACCAGCAGAAGGCAGCCTACAACCAGCCCGTAGCACCATGCCCATCACGCAATTCCTGGCATGCGGAGGAGACGGAGGCCCAGGCGTCAGACTGCGAGGCGTCGCCCTTTTCATGAACAGAGAAGGAGAAAAGTTAGCCATAAGCTTCTGCATAGGCTCAAGCCGAGCTGCAGCCCGTATACCCATCTCTCCAGGCCTTGCCGCCTTGATCAACGGAAGTACCAACAAAACGAGGACGAAAGGCAGCAAGTATGCTGCACTGCCGCAAGTGGAAGTTGCTACTCACCGCTACCGTCTACTACGATCCAAAGGGAAGACGATCGCACTATTCGAGTGGGGAGAGAAAACTCCATTTGCTCAGGCAAGCTCGTTCCTTCAGAAGATCAGGGAGGCAGGGGAGTACATGGCAGTAACAGCCCCTACCATAAACATCGAGGGGATGTTGATCGAGGGGGAGAGAGGAGACGTCGCAGACCGCTAAGACTGTTTAAAAGCCTCAGAACATCATGAGGTGGTTGTCTATGAGGACAGAGGGGAAACTGAGTTTCCTCAAAGCCCCCAAACACCCAACAGCCGGCGCGACGAGCCCCACAAATACCCCACCACTCAAAGCAGATCAGAGAGGGCCCAGCAGAAGGCAGCTGCCGAAAAAGCTGCAAGGGAGCAGAGCAAAACCACTAGCCCGAAGGACCGGGCCCGGTCGAGGAGTCGCCTGAAATCCTTCGGCACTTTACTCAGTGCACTGCTCCCAAGCACCAGCCGCACATAACCATCCCAGAAACAGGAAGCATCGGTGGAGAGGTTCTTCAAGAAAAAACCAAAAGAACCAATCCAGCAGAAGCCTACGCCTACAAGAGCCGACAAAGGGCAAGTCAACCCGCCGACCCTCGCAGTGAATTCGGGCACCACAGACCACGTGAAGAGCGCCTTCCTCGAGTACGTAGCAATCGTGAGAGCGACCAGAGAGGTCAATCTCATGACATGCAGGAAGATCCTGCATACTTTCCAGAGAGAAACAGAAGGTCTGCTAAGGGTACTACTCAAGGAAGCAGAGGCAGCACTGTAAGACAACGTCAGATCTCTAGTCATCAGAGGAGAAATGACGGGGTCGTACATGGCAGTCTACAGCGCGAAGAGCGGTATCGTGGCCCTGGACGAGGAAGAAACGGAGCGCTCAGGCAAAATCAAATTCAGAGCTCCAAATGACGACCCGATATTGGTTACCGCCAGATGTACCAAAATCATGCTGGACGATAAGATCCTTGAAATGGCACAGTCCATTTCGGGGACTTCAGACATCCCAGCATCGCAGGAAAGTTGGGCGGTACCCAGTATCAGGTGGGTAAACGGGGTCCCGGGTTGCGGCAAGACTACCTGGGTGGTGAAGCAGTTCGATGAGGAGAAGGACGTAGCAACCACGACGACCGAAGCTGCCAAAGATCTCAAGGAGAAGCTGGCGCACCGCTTAGGAGATCGAGTAAAAACAAAGGTGCGCACTATGGCCTCAATCTTAGACAACGAGTTCAAGAAAGGAGAGAAATGCTACCGCCTCACGGTAGACGAGGTTCTTATGAACCATTTTGGGGCGATAGTTATGGCAGTAAAGTTGTCTGGAGCAAGCGAAATTGTCCTCATCGGAGACGTAAACCAGCTACAGCAGCCAACCAGCAGCTAACCAGCAACCAGAGAGAACCTATTCGAGTTAAGGTATTCCCGTCGCTGTCGCGGGTCCACTCCCTGAGGCTGAAAGGTTACACAGGTGTGCAAATACCGAGCACCGCCCAAAATACCCTGTTCCTGGTTCATACACAAGAGGAGAAAATTCTCTTATAAGCCAGGGATATGGGTCCGGCGAAGGGTCACGCACGCTAACCATTCACGAGGCTCAGGGGTTGACCTACGATAGCGTTATCATCGTCAACACCAAGTCCAGGAGGCTCCAAATACACGACAGCATCTCTCACGCGGTAGTGGCGGTGTCGAGACACACAGTCAGTTGCGTCTATTACTCCGACGACGCCGACGACGCCACGGGCCGCTTTGCAAAGAGAGCAATGGATGCGCCGACTAAAACGGTCGTCGATTATAATCTGAAGACGGCCATGCGGCATCGAGACGGAGTTGTGGTGGAAGCTTTTCTCAGGCTAGCGAAGTCCCTGGTCACCAGACCCCACCTAAATTCCACCTAAAAAGTCCCCGTTCAAAACTCAAACCAGATCCAAATCCATATCCAATTAATCTCAACCATAACCCAATCTGAAACCCTGTATGTAAAACCAAACCTGTATAAGTAGTATATAACCATAAGTTAGAGTAACCGTAATTCCTAAAACCTGTTATAAAATAAGTATGTATTTGATACATATACAACCGATACGACCGAACCAGCTTCATGTAAATGAAGAATACGAGGAAGTAACCCATTACGACCAAGAGGAAATGGCAGCTATCGTCAGTACCAACATCCCCAGGCTGAACACAGAGGAACGGCATATATTCGACCGAGTCATCCCGAGTGTCAAACAGCAGTCGAGCGTAATATTTTTCCTGGACGCGCCAGGAGGTACCGGAAAGACATTCCTTAACCGGTATCCTATTGGCAGAAGCGAGGGAACAACGAAAAATCGAGTACGGACTTGTCCTTAAGGTGATTGCGCAGTGGTAGCCCGCCAAATTCAATTTATTTTTACGTTAATATAACAACCCGACACTGACTTGCAAAAAAACGAAAATTTTAATTTCGCAATGCAACGGGAGACGACATCCCCTCCCGCGACCTCACACTCCCGCCAACCGACAGTGGACGGAGTACGTACGCCATGCTCGTGACGCCCGCTTATAAAAGTTTTCCTTGTTTTTATATCCACCTGTTTGTGCCCATTCCATAAACTGTATTTTAAATTACTATATATATTTTACTTTTAAACTTACTTAAACATATTTATTTTGTTTGTTTCCATTACACAGGCTTGTTACTATTCGCTGTCACTGACGAATGCAAACTTCCGAATGTTCACTCTCAACACTACACGGTAGCAGGAGCGATAATCGTTATCATGGAACTCCGCTGCACATGTCACTTTTGATTACAATTACAAGGTATCTAGATCTGCTATGTAATTGCGTAACTCATTTTAGTAAACGATTACGACTAATCTGTTTCATTTTGACACTACAACAACATTCATTGCGTTATTTACATTGTCGAGCAGATATTTTTTTCAAACTTATGAAGCAATGGATTAGCAATCTGTTTCAAAACGATTCAGATTGTGATAGATCGTGTATTACGCAATTGGGGTGCTGACTTACCTTAATAAATTCATAAACAACATGAAATGTTCGCTAAAAAAAAATATTTTTTATTTTAAGCGGATGGAGCCTAATACATGACCCTTGGCGAACGAAACGCCATCGGCGTGCTTTGCGAGCAAAGGGTGGCGTAACGTGGCAGTCAAAACGTTTTCTACCATTAATTTGATATCTTCCACTCGCGCC
This sequence comes from Griposia aprilina, assembly GCA_916610205.1. Classification (NCBI taxonomy): domain Eukaryota; kingdom Metazoa; phylum Arthropoda; class Insecta; order Lepidoptera; family Noctuidae; genus Griposia; species Griposia aprilina. The sequence continues at coordinate 2,587,638 of OU744285.1, read as the reverse complement.
GAACCAACAATTAAAATATTACTAAAATGGCAGGCAGGAAAAGCGCTATATCTTTAAATGATAAAAAACATGTTATTTCCAAATATAAGGACATCTTTATTTCAGCTGTTCCACCCGTTACTCATAATGTGTATGAATCTATACAGCGGGAGTTAAGTGAAATTTATAATAAAGAAATGAGTATAAAAGCCATATACATGTGTATTAAAAGAAATAAGAAAGAACTCTTTGATTTTGATTACAACGACGTAAATATTGATTGTCAAGGAAATGACCATGCTGAAAATGAAGATACTAATTATTGTAGAAGTCTTTGTTTCCAGATGGATATTTATGAATTCAAAAACATTACACCTAGGCACCACAGACTTCCTCAAGATAGTTGGACTAATTACATACAGGACCAAATATGGAGAAAAACTGATTTAAAGTGTACGATCGCATTTAAAAGTAACTATGTCCCTACAGATATGCAAGCAAATGACATTAAATGCATAGGTAATTGTACACAGTGTGCAGCGAATATCTTAATAAATATATCCTTCATGTCAGAGAATTTTACAACTGTAACTCTTGAAATGAAAAATTATAATAAAACCTTTGTTCATGATCCGAGCGTTAAGAACAGACTTGTTTCCAGTAGAGTAGTTAAACTAAAAGAAAAACTTAAATATGAAAAAGCGTTGAGAGTCCGACACAGTATCGCAAATGAAGTTATGGATATGGAAAATCCAAAGGAACCACCAACTTTACCAAAATTGCCAAATTTAAGAAAAATGCGATATGAAGTAAAGAATGCACTTCAATTTGACAAAAACACCGTCTTGTCAGTTTTCGCCATGGCTCAAAGCTCACCATATAATACATTTATTCGTACATTTTGTCTTGTTCCTTTCTTTTTATATTTTTGGACAAACGAACAAAGCCGTTTCTATGATGAAGTATTAAAAAGTACTTATAAGATACTGTCCATTGACGCCACTGGTTCATTGTTTCGTAAGATTACTCCTCCTGAAGCAAATGATCATTTAAAAAATATCAAAGCTAAACACATATTTTTGTATGCTCTTATAGCTTACACTAAAAGTTCCAGTGTTCCAATAAGTTATATGGCATCAGAGTCACACACCATTCATACAATAGCCGCATGGTTAAAAACCTGGATTAAAAATAGAGTTTTACCAAATGAGATCATTTGTGATGATTCTTCTGCATTGATAGGGTCTATTACTAATGCTTTCCTTAAATCAGATTGCAATAGCTATTTGAAACAATCTTTTTCTATTCTTGAAGGGCAAGATACCAATGATGTCCCAAAATGCTACATACGGTTGGATAAGTCTCACTTCATAAAAAAATTATATAAACAAAGTTGTTTTGATAAGGCTTCAGAAAAATGTAAATATTTTTATATCGACTGTATAAAACAGATCCAACAACTTTGTTGCTACAAGGAAGTAAAATTAATCATAACGGATTTAATAACGGTATCTTTACATCAATTTAAGAGAATTGATTTAATCGATACAGATTCCAGATGTGAGCAAGCGTTGCAACGTTTAAAATCCAAAATTAAAACAAACCATATTCACATTGAACAGAGTGACGAAGATTCTGAATCTGATGTAATAATGCAGGATACAGAAATTGAAAGAGATTCTACTATTATTCCTCTTATATCATTTTATGACAAGACTATAGAAACTGAAATATTATATATACAGTTACTCGAACCGACTTACAATAAAAATGAATATTATTTGCCTGAAATTCATACTACTTTAAAAAGGCTACTCAAAAAACTACCAATGTGGGGTAATGTCATGAACAAACATTATGATGACGCCAAACATGACGCGAGTAGTTCAAATGTCGAAAATCATTTTAAAGATATTAAAAGAATATATTTTAATACAAAAGACGAACGTATACGCTTAGATGAATTTTTAATCCAACATTATAGTTTTATTAACGGAACAGTAAAACTAAGTTCCAGTGACTATACACATGAATTGGAGGCCAGTAAAAATATTAAACGCAAATTAAATGATGATTTCGATGAACGAGAGCATAAACGCAAATTAAATGATGATTTCGAATTAGAATCTATATTTCAAGATGAGCCCATAGAAATAGAAAATTGGCGAGGACTTTCTGCCCCTCGTAATAAAACCAAATGCGTTACATCAAAACCATTGTATATTTTACAGAATGGTAATATCGCCAACTCAAATCGTCAACTCAATCAGAGCGGAGTTATATTAACAAATACTTGCGCATTTGATTCGGTAGCACAAGCTTTTGCTGTAGCTTATAAAGACAGAGCTACATATAGACGAGAAGTGGATGCTTCTGAAACAATGACTAATGACGTTTTTACGTCATTAATAAAACAATTAGCTAATACCAAAAAATATGGACATAGGCTGTACGAAAAAAGAGAAAATTTACTGATTCAACTTTTTTATTCTTCTGAGAAAAGTTCCAGTAAATACTATACGGTTGGTTGTGAATGTAATGTCACAAAAATTTTTGAAGATGTATGCAATTTATATTTTTCTGCAACAAGGAAAAGATGTAGTACTAACGAAACATGTACTAGTCATGAAAATAATAATAAATATTATTGCAAGTATTTACCGTTGAATATGAATATCATAATACAAAAAGGTGTTAAATATTTGCGAGAGTCAGTCCAATCATGTTTAACAAATGATGATAATCCAATTTGTCACATCTGTGGAATAGGTCGTGCAATATTTAGTTATGACCTGAATGATTTAATAATTTTCGAATTTCATGATAATTATATTAACAAGGACGATGTTCCCATTAATATTGAATTAAGTAACAAAGTTTATAATATGATTTTAGCAATTATTGAATTTCAGCCTCCAGAAAATCCGGAGGGTATTGGACATTATAGGGCACATTGCTATAGAATGAACAACAAAGCATTTGAATGTTATGACGATGTGTATAGTAAAATTCAAAACGGTAGTAATAATATTATTCCACATGCAATCATTTACACGTGTGAATAACATTTAACGTACTAAAGCATCTGTTTTTCATATTTGACAGCGATTACTTAATTTTGTGACAACTGAAATATTGTTTAAAATAATAAGCAAGAATACTCTGTATTCCTGCTTAGATAAAGATTACATAAATTTAAGTATTTTTTTCGAAATTATTGTATTTTTTTTTATTTAAGTAAATTTAAGTAATTTATGTGATTTAAATTTTGATGCCTACTTTAATCATACATAACATAACACAAAAAACTTCCAAAAAAACGTTGTAAATTTATATAATCATTCATTTAAGTAAAAGACCTGTGATTTTGAAGCCTACTGTAGTGATAATACTGAAAACGTACAAAAATAGTTTATACAAGCATACACTTAAGTGAACGATTTATTATTTTGATGGCTATTTTAATCATAACATAACACGAAAAACATACAAAAATACATTTTGTATAGGCTTAAGTAAATAATCTGCGATTTAAATATACAGGGTTAGTTTTAAATGACCTGCCAAACTTAAGGGTGTGGTACAGGCCAGCGTACTGAACAATTTTCTCCTTGGGATCAAAATCGTAATCACGAAAAAAAAATCAGCGGTCCCATACATTTAGGTCAAGTAGGTATTGAAGTTTTTTATAGGACAGTTTATAAATTTTTCGCGATGATGATATTGGTCCCATGGAGAGAGTTGTTCAGTTTGATGGTCTGTACCACATCCTTAAATTTGGCTGGTCTTTGAAAACTAACCCTGTATACTGTAATGATAACACTATAAACGTAAAAAGAATGATTTATATATAGACTTAATTAAACGATCTGTGATTTTGATGCCTATTATAAATATAAAGTATTTTAATATCTCGTTGTCTAAACATTAAGGGGTTTATTTATAAACGTAGCTTAAAGTTAAGTAATGATTAGCGACTGTTTAACCATACATTCTTGACGTTTGAACGTCATTTAACTTTAAGTAACGTTTATAAATAAACCCCTAAAACTTACTAAAATAAATCTGTAAATCTGTTATTTTGACGCCTACTTTAATCATAACAACACTAAAAACATACAAAAATACTTTGTACAATAACGTATGTGTAAGATCTGTGATTTTGATTCCTATTTTAATCACAGAAAACTAATGATTTAGGTAATGGTTGCATGGTTTGAGTGGGCGAAGAGCTCTCAACCAGCCTCTTAAATAAAACTGTGCATAGCTTTAAGTGAAAGATCTGTGATTTAGATACCCACTTTTATCAATAATAATACTTAAACATACGAAAATACTTTTTCAATCAAAAGCTTTAAAGATAAATACTTAACACTTTCTTGTTTTTAATTTCCCATAAATAAAGCTGCTTACGGTAAGTATATATACCTCTTAAATGGTTTGCACAATTTGATACACTAGAGAAAGAAGCCACCGCCGCCGGCGCCGTGGCGATGTCATATCGCCGTTGCAAATCACCCAATAGTTCCTAATGACTTAAGACCTATGAAATTACGGCTACGTTGTAATTAAAAACAACGGTAAGTGGTAAAAGTGCTGTCATACTCATCATACATAATAATATATGTGACCTTATAAAGCCATGAGAATAATATCGGTACCTAAGTATGGAGTTATGTTCAAAACCTACATTCAAACTTTATTAACATTATGTTTGTAGGTAATAAACTCGTCAATAAAGTCCCTACTCTCTGATAGATAACGCTCTACGTTACATACTTATACAAAAGTAAGTAAATAGTTATTTAACACATTTGTACGCACCTGTACCCATCAAAATTTTATTATAATACTACAAATTTAAGAAGTTTGGCACAATATACTGCGCGGCCGCTTTTATACAGTCATTCGAATTTGTTCGGTTAATCGTGAAATTTCTTTTCCTATGGTATTCTTCATATATCTGTGCAGTTACAAGGATTTTTCAGCTGAAACTTTAAGGATAAGCAATTGAATAAAGGTACTAATTATTTGTCGAATTATAATTACCGTCACTTAATAATAACTCGTGTATTGGAGTGTTACACTTTAGCGTAGCCAGAATTTAATTAAAATGAAATATCTCTCTGAGGAGTTGGAATAGAAACATCTAATTTCGCATGATGCTTTGAGTTCATAAAAGGTACAAACCACCATAATTCTGCCGTCCACTAACTAAAAGGCCGTTAAGCCACAGTTGGTCGTTTTTCACTTTGTAATGTAGTCATAAACAACTTTCGATGCTCTATCTTTTGGTGTAAGAATCATTTTTCTATGATTTATAGTTTTAGAGATACAGAACATTGCTGAGCAGTTAAACCACATAAATTTCGTTACTCCCTTAATTAAAAAGCGGCTAAGCCACAATACTTCTCTAGAAAGACGTTAACATACTTTAACGGCAAATTGATGTATCATTTTTTTCTACATTTACTTAACTAAAAGTACGTTATCTAGTCATGCTTGACTAAATAGCAGCTAAGCGTCTTTAACTACCTTCATGTATTGTGTCACAAATAACCATCTGAACATCGTGCCTTAACTATAAAGCAGTTATCAAGAAAAACTACACTAGAAAGCAGTTATACGCCAATAGCGGCTTTTAAGTTATGTATTGAAATTAGTATTAGCTAAATATCAATCGCTAGAGAGCAGCTAAACGACACTACTAGACTAAAAAGCAGTTAAACGCTCGTGATTTGCGTTTGCGTTTGACCAGCTCAGGCTATAATTCCTTCCTTTTCACTTCGGGTGCTCGTTAGCGGACGGACGTGCGGCGCGTCTCTTGATTTTTGGCGCCACAATTACGAGAATGGCGCAAAATATGCAAAGGTAAGCTGACATTATTATTTCATTTATGGTAATAAGTAGCTATTTGTATTATTATTATAAATACGAAAGTATGTTTGTAAATCTTTTAAGCAAAACCGAATGAATGGTTTTTAATTTATCTAACTAAATGCCTGTTTTTGTTACCATATATTTTTCTGTATTCCGCAATACCTGCACAGGTAAAACGCGTGGTGCTAGTTTTCATTATGTACCTACCTATTGCAAGAGGGTTTTAAAGTACCTACTGTTTCTAAGTTCATCGTAATTGTTGTTGTAGGTATCTGTTTCGATTGCTGATTGTTTTATACCTACTAGTGCGAAAGAGATGTATCGTATAATTGGTTCATTAGTTCACTGATTATATTTCATTGTATTTTAGACGTTCCTGTGTATCATCAAGGATCCAAACTATGATGAATAGTGTGTTGGTGGACCAGGAATTTCCAACTGCACAACGCCTTGACACTAACAGCATGCAATCTATACGCATTTCCACTTGCTCTAATATTAGCCAAAAAGAATCAAAGTACCCCCGCATGAACAATAACGATTTAGTTAATCTTCTCTACCAAGAATCTTACTCGATGACATCACAAGTGTTTCAAAAATTCAATGAAACACAAATCACATATAATTATAGCCAACCAGAGGAAACTCTGAAGCTTACAATAGAAACATTAACTCAACAGCGTGAAACACATTCCATATACTGCCACGAATCGATGCCCCCTCCTTCCCCGATGCCATCTTCTTCTCACTGCATTATACCAGAAATATTAGATTATGACAGTGATGACTCTGTTAAGGATAAGGACTACCAACCATGTGAAGAAGTTTTTAGTGATGATACTGAATATGGTTATGACATGCAAAGACAAAATACAGTTTCAAACCCTAAAAGTAAAGCAATATTGAAAAGGAAAACATCAATAACTAAAACGTTTCCCAAAATAATAATAACGCGACGACATACTCAAGAATTTACAAGAACAGAAGAGATTATTGGACATCGGTTACCTAAGAAAAGACTTACATCTTTATCTATTTTTGATTGCTCTATTTCTACAGATTTAGTAAATTTAGCACCACCATCTTCCACAAAGAGAAATAAATATGATACCACCTTGAAAGATAGATTAGTTGAGAAGGAAAAGGAACGCAGAAGAAAGTACAATGTAAAAACAGGCTGTGATATGAAGTGTACAAAATGTTGTTCAACTATATTTACTCCCGAGGAACGTTTGGATATTAATAACAAGTATTGGATGATGACACATTCTGAAAGAAGATTATTTATAAGAAGTAATTATACGGTAGCAGTTCCTAAGAGAAAATATGTTCAGGAGCCTAAGAGAAATGCAAAAAGAGCTTTTACTTTACAAAAGAGTGATGGAGTTTTAATGAAGGTATGCAAAGTCTTTTTCTTAACTACTTTAGGTTACTGCAAAAAAAATGACAAAATATTGCATAATTCTCTTAATCCCGACAAAGATATTGACAAACGGGGCATGCACGTCAAGACTCCAGCTCTTAATAGAGATATTATTACGGAACATATTTAATCTTTCAATCCAGCTGCACCGCACTATCGTCGTGAACACGCTCCTCATCGTCGTTATTTGCCCAGTGAAATTAATATTACGTTTATGTATTCTGACTTTTGTTCGAAATATCCAGAATACAAAGTGGGCTATGAGCTATACCGATCACATCTAAAGAGTCTAAACATATCGTTCGCTCGACTAGGAAATGAGGAATGCGAAATATGCGAATCTTACAGATTGCATAGTCTTGATACAAACCATAATGTTCGCACGCAAGCTATACCTGATTGTAATGCATGTTCGACATGGGCAAAACACCATGACAAGTATAAAAAGGCAAGAGAATTATATGATTTACACAAAACTTTGGAACAGAATACTCAACAGATATATTTTAGTAGCGACTTAGAAAAAGTAATTATGTTACCACGACTAGATACGTTTAAATCCGTAATTTTTTGTCCTAGACTTACAGTATATAACCAGACATTCGCACCAGTAGGAAAAATCACAAGGGATGTGAAACCTTTAGCCGCCATATGGCATGATGGTATAGCAGGCCGTAAACAGGATGATATCATGAGTGCTTATTACAGCTTTTTACTTAAATTTCGAGATATCCAATCAATCAATTTGTGGCTTGATAATTGTACATCTCAAAATAAAAACTGGTTATTGTTTTCTATGCTAATCGACCTCATCAATAGTGACTTAATAGTCACAAAAACTATCACTCTATTTTATTTCGAACCGGGTCACACATTTATGAGCTGTGATCAATTTCACCATCAAGTCGAATTATCGATGAAGCGGAAAAAGACCATATATGATTTCACAGACTTTGAAAATGCAGTGGCCTCAGCAAATAATGGTAAAGTTCTGGTTAAATCCATGCAGCCTCAAGATTTTGTAAACTACGTAGGTAACGTATCAGATCGACGCATACATAATTCAAGTCCCAGAGCGTATCTTAAAAATATGACTCAAGTGTGTTTTAAACGAGGAAGTTTTGATCTCCATTATAAGGAAGCTTTTGATGAGGAATATGTGTCTCTTAAATTTTTAAACGATAAATACTTGAAGAACCCGCATTTTGTTTTAACATTTCGTACGCAACCGAAAGGAATAGATGAGGAGAGAAAGATTAATCTTTTAACAAAGTTATCGCCAATTATACCTAAACATAAGATGTTATTTTGGCAAAATTTACCGATCATTGAAGGAAATAATAAATCTGAATTGAACCAGAAGAAAAACAAAAGGAACGTAACTTTATAAACTAGGATATGTAGTAGACATAAAGACTGAAAAAGTGCCTTTAGAATAATGTTATTTTTTATATTTTATTAAATATTTTTGTTTACTTTATTACTTAATTTTGATAATACTACACGAGTGTTACTAGGTATAATTGCTTATTTACCTAATCTGATTTACTCATTTTGTTAAAGTTTTAAATTAATATTTAAGCATAAAAAATGGCCGAATTTATATTTTTTTATATAAAGTCCAATATTTAATTGATTATGTATGACGTTATGTGTTACGCACAATTATATTATTTCAACTTTGCAATTATTGATCTCTGGTTGTGATATGTTTATTTCATAAGTGCATAAGAATTTGAAACCAAGTGTCATGTGCCATAAAGCTTTCGAAAACGATACTTACATGTTTTGGGTATTTTTATAAAATAATTATAATATAATTTTTCCTATGGTTTCGCGAATACTGATTATTATTAAAGATGTAATTGTGATCTCATTACTGAATAAGATTTGTAAAAGTTTGATTAAACTTGTTTTTTTTTTATTTTATATTGGTTAATTAAATAAAAAGCTATTTGTTAAGTTCCTACACAATTTAATTAGACGTACTGATTGTCTTTTATTTTTTATTATTAAATAAAGTTCTGATTTTCATAAAATAGTTTTTAACTTTTCCACTTTTTACCCGCAAGTGCTTATTTAAAAGGCAGTTAATTGCGAGCGAGATGTCTTTAACTGCCTTGTAGTTGAGCAATAGGAGAACCAGTATAAAAATATGTTTTACAATACCGAGCTTAAAAGCGTTTAAAATCCCATAACTGCTTTCTAAGTAAGTGAAGTTAGTCTTCCAAGTGTTAGTTACTAGGCTATAAGTCTGTTAAAATCCTTTAACTGCTTTATAACTAAGTATATTTTGATAAGTTTTACTATAAGTACAAGACGTGGCGGCTACAAGAAATTGCTTTACTATAAAGCAGTTAAGGTATGGTTAGCGGCCTTATAGTGCAGTATATTAAGTAAAAATGAAAAAAATTGCTTAGCTAAAAGTTAGAAAATGAATTTAAATATAATGTGATTAATATAAATGAATGAACTAAATCACATATTGTGCAAAAAGACTGTGCCTACGTATATAACTTGCAACCTTGTTCCTAGGTAGCATACTTTTCAAGAGACATCAATTCCCACTTAATTTTGCGTTTTCTCGAAAACTACTTTTTGCACTTAGCTGCCTTTTAGTTAGTGGACGGCAGAATTGGTAAGTTTCTAGGGTTTCTCATTGAAGCGCAAGGATCGATTTTAGGGTTTTTGAAAATCAATTTTTTTTCTTCCAACGGTGTAGATTATAGAAAAAATAAAAGTGCACAGCATAAGCACAAATTAAGACCCACCGTAGTAAAAAAAATCGTAGTTGTATGTCATGCCGTTTGAGAGGTACAGCAATTTGCTAAACGTTACCCCAGCGGCATCTTGAATAACTCTGAAACCTCAAGACGCACAAATTTCACTTTTTGGGCACAATTAGGCACAAATTCAATCTATCTAAGTAGCTAGTTTGTGCTCAGCTACGACCACCGGTTAAAAAACATGCCGCTGGGGTAACGTTACTCCAGCGGAATCTGTTTTTCGTGAATATCTTTGGATCGGCTGGACGCACAAATTCTAAATTTCGGGCACATTTACACGAGATGGGGTACTAATTATCTGTCGAGCCAAAATCCTGAAAAGCGACAACATTCCGCTGGAGTAACGCACACGTTTTATTTAGCACAATGTTTGATAAATTAAGAAAAACAGGTCCAATAAATTGTGGTACCAAATAACCCCATAGTAGCGATATTTGGAACAGCGTATTTCAAAATATATATCTTCAAAACTTACTACGATAGACGTATAGTAGTAAAAGTGATCAAGAGGGCATTATAGGAACTACTCAAAAAGCCCCTTGTTGCGTTATTTCATACACTGTTCTTTTATTAAACACATGTTTTAGCAACAAGATGTTTCAAAATATAGCCCCGTTTTACGGTATATATTTATTATTTAAAAATCTTTTTTTTTTTTTATTGTAATAGAAATCATTAAAATAAAGGCCAATAAAATATATAACTGTACAAAAAAACAATAATTTTCTTTTAAACATTTTGTAAGTGGAATAATAAATAAAAGTTATCTTTAATTGCTCATTATCTCAAATCAACTCATTTTGAAATGTTCTACTACTGTTTCCGACCGACGATATTTGGATAGCTCACTTAACATTAAAAAGTTGTTCAAGCTGTATAACAACTTTGTTGGAGCTGATCTAAAAGTATCATGTAGTCTATTCAGAAGAATTTTTAATGGAAAATCTAACATTGGATTCAGAGCACTCACAAGTGATCAATGTTCTGCTTGTGTACTTCTTGCCAATAAAATTAAAAACTGCCAAGATCCTCAGGAAAAGCAGAAATTGATTACAGAAAAAAGAATTCACAAATTGCGTGCAAATGCTTTCTATGCTTTGACAAAGGTAGATGATCCGCAAATCTTTCGGTGTTGTTTTGATCTTCAGCAAGTACAACCCTTACCCCGAACACCAATCCAAGATGCCTTTTACAGCCGTCAATTACGTTTATACAATATATCTAATGTAGATAAATATGGAAGCTAGATATCCCACCCTTTTATTGATGGACGGAAAATCAATCTGGACGAGGATCTACTGAAATTGGATCAGCATTATTGTAACATTTAATGAAGCAGGATTATACAGGCAAACAGTATGTACGGCTTCTCTGTGATGGATGTGGCGGGCAAAATAAAAACTCACATGTTGTTCACATGCTAATTTTTTGGTTGTTGAATCATGCCCCTGCAGCCATAGAAGATATTCAAATAACTTATCCTGTCAGGGGCCATTCCTTCTTACCAGCAGATAGAGTGTTAGGCCGCTTGGAAAAATAATTATCAAATTTCCCAGTAATAACATCCAAAGAAGAGTATATGGATAAGTTCTCTCAATTTGGAGATGTCCGTCTTCCTGGAAAGGACTGAAAGTGGTTTGATTTGAAACAATTATGCAATGACTACAAAAAAGTACCTGAAATCAGAAATTTAATAAGAATACGCATTTATAAAGAATTAAAAGAAACTCGAACTGGGCAAAGACCAATTTACTTGACAAAATTATTTGAAACATTTAAATATGAGACTGACAGCGACACAGGAGTAATATTGCTGAAAAAAGGTAAAAATCATCCTGCACTGCTACAACTACATTCACTGGGACGGGAAATAGCAGACACTAAAAAGAAAGACATTGACAAAACCATTTGGAATTGGTAAAACAATTTGGAAATAAGTGGAGGGATATTGAAGAGCTTCAATGGTATGTTGGGATCTTAGATAATAGTTCTTCACATACAATAGAAGTTGGAGATATCAGTGAAAATGAAGAGTGTGGTTGTCTTGAACCCCTCACACTTAACACTATAAGAATTTAGATACTGATTTGGTGATAATCAAAATGATGATTGATTTTGTCATAAGGCTAAAATAATAATACGTTATAATAATAATAAGAGGCACTGGTTGTGATGATCAAAATAAGAATATGCCAAAGCTTGTACAGTCATGAGAACAAAAATATATTTATTTTTAAAAGTAAGGTTATCTTTTCAGTCATTTTCAGTCTTTATCAAAACCACACTTTTCCAAAAATGTTTAATCAAAACCTAACATTTCCAAATTTCATTTCAAAATATTAGCTAAGATTCTTATCATTTTTATCAGTCAATTGGTACGTCAGATTGACTGAAACACTAGTTTAAATGACACAACTAAAACAAAATGCAGATGTAGTGGTCAGTTAGTTATTTACATATTAATGTTTTCACCAAAATTAAAAAAGTGGAAAAGTGAGGATTTGTTCTTCACCTCCTCAAATGCCATTTAAAATGAAAAACAGCATAAGTGTGTTTTCTAGCTTAATATTGATTGGATTGAATGAAATAATACTATATAAGTTAACTAATACACATATATAAATAGCTAAAAGTTCAGACACATATTTGATAAGTACCTACAGCAGAAGTTATTTAGTTTATTTGTTCTCCTGTAAAATTTGCCACACCTAAGTTACGAGGTATTGTCTGTTGTTAGTGCGGTATTGCAGTATCAGCAACAATATGGAGAACTATTTTATTTTGGTGCCCACTACACCTACTTCTGACTTTGCAATCCATTAGGTACCCTCTTTTGATTAGCCATGTCCAATGATAAAACAAATCTGTCGCAAAGCTAATTATATTATTGTTTTCCTTGGTCAATTCTTAAATTTAAGTCATGTCCCTATTGATAATTATATTCTCCTGCTCCATATACTGGAATGACCAAGACTGAAGCCAGAACCTTAGGACCAAAAAAGGCAAAACAAATTAGAATTACAGATAGCCTGCCCCTAAGATGACCCAATTGACAAATATTTTGATTCAAAAACGGCTAAAACAAAACAACACCCCATCCAAAAAGTTTTAATATCACCAACATCAGACAGCATCTGCCACCACCACCAGCCAGCCACCAGCCTATTACTGTCCCACTGTAGGGCAAAGACCTCTTCTCATACAGAGAAGGCACAAGCATTGATCACCACATTTTCTCAAAACAGGTTCGCAATTTCTGACTTGTATTAACTAATAAGTCCAGGTTTCCTCACAATGATATTATGTCGGCACCGCAACTGCTTGTGTCTGGCATTAATGTCGAAATTGACCTTTTTGGCGCAGTGAGCCACACATTGTTGTTTTTAAAGCATTTCACTATTTTATATTATTATATATTTCGTGTTTTATGTACTGTTGCCGAATAAACGTTACTTCTGTCTTGCTTACATAATAAATGTGTTTTTAACTAGTCACACCTTCAGGTACAACCTGCAATGTTCTAGATTCACGAATCTTCAGATAACAACGATACAATATGCCATCGCTATTTGAGGTTTTTCTATCAGCCAGAATTAAATATTAATTTTAATCGATAATAAAATCCACCTCGTGCCGCCGGCGATACTTTCAAACCGGCGCTATAACACGGAAGTATATTTCCTTGTTTTGAACTTATTTATCGTCCTGACACGGTAGGAAGCCGTAAGATATGAGACCACATTCCCTACGATACGAAAGCCAAAGGTTTATAAAATTCTAACTTATTCGAATTCTAAAAACTATCACTCTGAATTTCGAATTCGATAGCCTTTAGTATACACAAAATATTTATAGAACGAGAACAGATACATTTTCAGGGACTACGAAACACAAAAGCAACAACGAAACGAAAACGAATTGTTGTCGGATTGTTGCCATTGCCACGCCAGTTTTTTATTTTTTTATAGGTATTTTTATGGCCTGGTTGCTAAGACCTTTTAGCCAAGTCTTTATTTTATTTAATTTCCTTCATTATGCCATGCCAGTAATATCACAGATACCACAGACTATTTTTGTTTTCCACAGAGTGAAACCCAGCTGGGCTGCCGGGCAGACCTCCACCGTATGCTCCACCGTGTCCTCTGATCAATGCACACAATGACAACACCCGGGCGTTTCCTCCCGCCTTATCCGAAACAGGAACCTCCCGAAACAGCCATGTCCGATGAGGACCTGCGTCAGATCTTCACAAATTTACCCATAGACTAAGTCATTTGATGAAGTGTGATGCACGATTGCTTCCTTGCTCGACGTGTTTGAACAAACCGTTTGATGTATATCGCTACAACTTTATTTTGGCGTTGGCTGAATCAGAACTAACGCGCCATCTTTTTTTATCAGATTATCATTGATCTATATTCAATAATCCTCCCAGTAAAATCAATATTGTGCATTGCACAGTATTGAAAACTGACTGAGGTGTGACGTTACTAGTTGCTCAAAAAACGCAGACAAAAAGCGACTGGGCGTTATTAATGTTAAGTCGTTCTAATGCTAGGTACACACGTAGTGTTTTTAGTCCCAACGAACCGTTGGTGATTTCAACGTCTCACGTCCACACACTAATTTTGTCAGCCGATTTGTCGTTAGCGATGTCAAAATCTTTGTTTGGACGTGATATCTTAAAATCATCAGAGAGACACTGCGTGGATATCTAGCGTAAGTTTTGGTACGTTCATTAAAAGTACTTTCAAGCTCCGTGAAAATGCTTATCTGTGCTGTTCAATCCTTTGAAAAGGGTACAAATACGTCAAACTTATTATCATAGCCTAATAATACATTTTCCTTTCTCATTTGATTCAATCATGATTCAACGTAAAACACGGCATGAATCGAGTATTTTTCCTCATATTGCTTTTGTTACGTCACCCGAGTACTTACTACACCACGTTTTTGTTTATTGGAATAAGAAATTAGGCGTCAAATCAGCATAATTGACATGCACCTGACATGCGATTGTGTCTTCCATGAAAAATGTATAATTGTAGTCTGTGATACTGATAATGCTAACGAGACTATAACCATGGTTGGGTTCATGTTTGATATCAAAATTGACATTTCAATATATTTTTGAATACATAGAAATTGATTTGTTCTTTAAAAAAAGAATTAAATGTTCAATATTTAATATTTCCGTTCTATTGGTTTTATTAAACAACAAAAAATCGTTTCAAATGTTTTATTCATCATTAAAAAAGAAAGAAAGAAAGAAAAATATTTTATTTGGTACACGCATAGGAAATACAAAGTGTAAAAAATTAAATAAAAAAGGAGCAATTAAAACTAACAAAATTAACAATAAAAACAACAATTAATAAAAAATAAAAAAAACCTGTGCGAGGCCAAAAAGGCTCCTATCTCAGCATAAAGCTGCGATATTTAAAAAAATAAGTACCGCAGCGCTGGTATTCTGATAGGGCCCGTTGTGATGCCACGGACACACATACGGACATCCTTATATCCCACTAGGGGTTTATTAATAAATAAATTTTAAAATAATATACTAATATAAAAATAAATCAATACAAAATTGTTTAGAAACTAAATATAAATAAATAAATAAATAAAAACTATGATCATGTATGTGTATAAAGATCGACCCACGCCCGACGCTCCAACATCACATGTGTATGTTGTAGACTATTGTTATAATCTGTGACAAGCGATGAGACGCGGGCGCAGCAGACCGGCTGTCAATAAAAAAGGTACTTTTTGGAATGTTTATGAAAATAAAGTAATGATAAATTAATAAAACAGTGAGTGAATAATAGTTAAGGCAAAAAAGTAGTGCAGATAAATAGTGTGAAGTATTGTGGTGTGTTTGACTATGTTGTGATGTGTAAGGCGGAAGAAAAATATTCAATCATCGAGCAAAACTATCGAATCAAATCATGCTGCTAGGAACGAAAAAAAAAAGACTTATATATCATCAAGAAACTGTGCAGGAGGATAGATATTGGGTTGGTACCGGGCCAATACTAAGTACCATATTATTAACGTAGTATGGGCACAGGTACCAACGATTCGCCGTTTAGATGATGACTACATATTTTTTAATTTTTGGTACATAATACTTGTAGTCCTTGATGAAGAGCCA
The DNA here is from genome assembly GCA_916610205.1 of Griposia aprilina. Taxonomy (NCBI): domain Eukaryota; kingdom Metazoa; phylum Arthropoda; class Insecta; order Lepidoptera; family Noctuidae; genus Griposia; species Griposia aprilina. Next base: position 2,571,413 of record OU744285.1, on the reverse strand, counting down.
TAGCCTTAATGAAAGAGGTACTACATGTCTGTCTCTCATATTACATCCTAGATAGAAAAAATACTTTGATTATTGACTGCTCTTCCATAATTGTGTAACAGAATGATGGATTTCATTTGAGGAACTTCTTCATGTAGAGATGTATTCAAACTAGCTGCCTGACTGAGTACCGGACTTGGAATTGGTGAAGGAGTAGTAGAGGGTGAGGCAGCCCGGTTGCATTGATGCCAACTTGGGTGACATATCAAATGTGAAGAACGTAGCTGCAAAAAAATAAAAAGTAAAAGTTTATTTTGTTTTACCAATAACTGTGGAGATGGGTATGAAGCCCAGGATGAACAACTTATTGTATAAGCAGGAATCTTACCTGACGTAGTTGAATTCTGTGCTACAACATTCATTATGTGCATTTCACGATCAATGTTATTTCTTATGCTATGTGATCGTTGTCATAGAACAGACTGTCCACAACGACTGGTTTCTGGTGTCTCTGACTCTCGGTGATAGTTTGAAATGCTAATCTTAGACATGCGCCACAAACAACACTATCTTGTTCAACCTGTGAGAAAGAACAAAAATAATTTAGTTGTTGTATGTCAGTGTGTTCAATATTAATAGGCAAGAAAACTAGGGAATCTCAATACTTATACCTTGTGGTGTTATCCATGCCTGTATTAAACAACGTATTTTATCATTTTGCACCGATAAGAGGATAGGTCTCATCCTTGCAATGTCGAGATAGCAATTAACACAGAGTAGGTTTCTATTTTTTTTTTAATGTACACTGGGCACAAGTCCAAAACAACAGCAGCGTCGTACAGGTCCGTCGTCAAAAATCCGAGTCGTCGTTTAGGCGCGTCCAGTCTAATTCGGTGTTCAAAAATGGGTATCGTATGCAGAAGTATAATCAAAATCCTTAATAAATGGCCCCAGTCGTTGTTAAATATCATACAAAGCAATACGTAACTCAAGTCGCAAACGCAAAACCATGAATCAAGTAATATAATAGGTACTCTGTGTCAAATAAACAAACGAAAAAATGAAATGCAGTAGAATGCAGTAATGTTAAACTGTCAGTAAGGGTGACATGTGATTCATACAGCCTACGATACGTTTATTATTTTGAAAAAAAAAAATTGACATGTCTAGATTATTTTATTATTTTAATTAGATTTAGGGTACGTAAAGATCGAGATAAATTAATGATTATTGTGCACTAATTCTATGTAGTAGTTCGTTAAGGATTATTTGACGATTCGTTTGGCTCAATGGCACTTACGTCAAATAAACACTGACCTCCAATAAAAAATAAAAAATGAATTATACGGATATCAAGTTAAATATTCTAAATGATCATTATATTTTTACCCTAGATAAACCAACTTGAGAATTATTTCATTATTCATATTATATTCTAAATACAATTATGGACTATTAGTAGTTACTGGCCATTTCAGGCATTTTTCGGGCGTTCCCCTTTACATACATTCACCGGATGAAATGAATCTCTCCTGCCTAACACCTGCATGAAGTGATTAATTATCGGTGAGTTAAAATCCATTAACTACTAGGTATAGCCCTTCCAGCGCTTTTGATCATTTTTGCCATGCGCGATGCCAGGCGATTATTTTCTTTGGAAAACACGAAAATAGCACACTCTCTGAACACCTGATATAAACGTCGAGATGGTGGCAAAAGATTATTTCCGATTTCAGCCAACACACTTATTTTGCGCGCACTTTACCTATGGACTTTCTTTCCGGGCAAGCAGCTTTTGTTTTTTTGTAGTACCTACCGCGTCTCCCGCCAATAGAGACAGACCTTTTGTTCAGAATATTATGCATCTAAGCCGTCTCCAGTGTTATTATTCTATAAGTACTGTGGTACATCTCTAAATTATATAGGTTGTGGTAACACAAACCGTTGAACGTGTCAGCATTATGTACACGGAAGCGTCCTACTTTAGTCTGTGGACTAATGATGATGCTCTGTGGTCTCAATGGTCTGTGGAAACTCACTGACAGAGAGAACCTACGTCTATGGTTACATTCCGAATTGCACTGTAATCGATATGAGTGAGCAACCCATTACGAATTAGGAATTGGCTGGAATGCGTACGCATCCATTCAGCTTTCCGGATACCTACGTACATTTCTTACAAAATCGTTGTTTTCTGTCGACAAAAGCTGAACAGAGCTGAAAAAGTGTGGTTAGTCCCTTAGCGTGAGTGCGATAACGATGTCCCGTGAATCGTCATAAATGACGTCATGATGTGCGCCATCTTGCGATTAAGCCTACCATGCCATAAAATAATATCATCATGAGCGCTGTCAAACAAAAATGACAGGTGTATTGTGCTGTTGAGTTATTTTGAGTCGCATCTTAGGTCTTATACATCTTAACCAACAAAAAAGAAGTGCCAATGCGTTGATATTCAATTTTCAACAAAAAAAAACAGGTCTTTCTTTCTTGTGCAAAGTTTGGGGTTCACGTTGAGCGAGCACTGTGATCGCGTTCACGAGCGTTCCGAAATAATAGTGATACATTATCTATATCAGAATACAAATGATTGGTGTGAGCGCTTTTAACGATTATGGGATAATTCGGAATGCACCCTAGATATAACTGAAGCTCACTGACTTGTACATATTATTCTTTGTCACTGACAAGTGACAAATCAAACTCAAAAAACTAAACACAATATAATGGCTTGGTGCTTTGTTCAAACCTTGTATTTTAAGTTTTTGTCGGTCTCTTGATTTTGTTTTCATAATATTTGCATTCGGATAGTGAATTCGTAGTTTTATACAATTAATTCTGGAAAATTGGGTTAGAAATGTCGCCTTTATGCATGTGTTAAAATATCGGTAAGAACCTCTTGTGTGAGATGGTCGTCTTCTCGCTGTAGAGTTGTCAAAGCTAAATAGCATAATAGATTAACTGATAATGCTTTCTTGTTCAGATGGTTATCACGGCTTGTTTCTGTTGAAATTGTTTTCTAAAACTGACTACCGCTAGAAAATTGTTCAATTTTTTCAGCAAAAGAATAACATTTCGTTGATTCTGATTGTCGTTGTCGTACACATTGTGTCATTCCTAGCCTCAGGAGGATAATCGTGTTATTATGCCAATTTCACCATACAAAAACTGTCACAAGAAAATTTTATTTCTCACACTATTTTACATCAGTTTAACCCTTTATGAGGCAGAAGAAACGGCTGAAGGTACAGAAATGAAACTTAGTGGTAAGTATACATCATATATGAGCACTTTATTGAAATTTCGGAAAAAAAGTATATATATATAAAACGGTACATGGTGTCCATTATTTGGACAGAGCCGTACTACGGCTTGTGGAAGTTGGCAAAACATGGAACAATACATAGGGCTACCTCGCATCGTATGCATTGTATCTTCGATTTTTTGCTGTTAGCATTGCTGCTGCAAGCCCTGCATCGTCTGTAAGAGTCTAGTGGACCGGGGAGGTGGGATCCAACGTCTGAAAGCCGTAGATCATCTGGAAGACCATACTTTGCCTTCTGCCGGCTATCAACTTTTGGTCTTTTGCATACAAAAGATGGCAAGTTCGATACCCTCTTCCTTCTGCTCGTAAAAGTGCCAATCAAGTTTCTTCCGAGAAGTGTACGAAACTGTAAAGTAGACATTGGGTAACGCACTTTTTGAGCATACAAAATGTATGCATTCTTAATTGCTGCATCCACCATAAAATAAAATAGTCTCATCCACCACCTCCTGCTCCTCCTAGCTACAGGATAGGTGCCTCGCTTTTGATCAAAGCGATCGACACCCCCCATCCTTTTGGTATACTCCACAACACCCAGAGGGCAAGGCACTTCTTGTTTCGTTCCGTCTTTTTGCGTTCTCATGCATGTTACTTTTTCCTTAGGATGAAAGGCGGTACTAAGAATGCTGACTAATTTTGTGTCCATCCATGTAAAGCATGCTAAATTTCGGTTAACCCGCCACTTATATTGACCCCTAGAAAGTTTAGGTTTATCTTTCTTGGCCATCAGATGTTTTAGTGTCCGGGGTAAGTTAGTTCTATTGGATCTAACGGTTGCTGTAGAATATATATTATTATCATACAAGCTTTGCATTAGTTGGGTCGAAGCAAAGAAATTATCAAATGTTACATGTGCGTTTTCTATCTTTTCTTCAATAAGTACTTTGCAAAGACTATTTACCACAGCTGCTCCTAAACCGAATTCAGTATCGTTGTCTTTTTTTCCCATATACACCTCAAATTCAAATAAATAACCCATGCTACTGTCACATCTCGCCCATATCTTGAAGCCTCTTTTTATCGGCTTGTTTGGTAAATATTGCTTCAATTTACTGCGCCCTTTGAACTTTACCATACATTCGTCAATACTTTGGGATGACGAATTCCTAGCTCCCTTTTGAAAAGCAGTGTTCATTGAGGTTATTAGTGGTCGAATCTTATATAGTTTATCATATTCAGGCTCTCCTCTTTGAGGCATTTTCGTGTTGTCGTTTAGATGTAGATTTCTCATTATCATTTTTTTTTTTTTTACAGTCATTACATCTGCTATTTCTCTCACACAAAAAAATGGATCTGTTGACCAATACAAGTCAATATTGGGTAGAGGGTGCACCCCCATCAAAACTAACATTCCTAAAAAAGCTTGTATTTCCTCATTTGAGACATATACCCAGTTTTTTTGTTTATTTTGGGCAGCATATAAATTTGTCTGCTCTGCAATTAGAGATCAAACTTCGTCAGTGAAAAAAAAACGAAAATAAATATGAGGTCCACTTTTGTTGGGAATATTTTGGTGAGACTTTAGAGGAATATCATCAAACTTGTTTCTTGGTACATCGTGACGGAAAAGTACTTTCTTCCAATCTTCATCTTCAGAAGAATCATCTTCAGAATCAGAAATGGATAACGACACAGGACTATTGTTTATCAGCACATTGATGTTTGGACCATCAGCTGTTTCCGATTGATTTCGACCTATAGAAATTCCGCTTACTGAAGGGACTACGGAATCCTCTGGTACAAAATTGGCGGCATTCCCGTTATTTGAAGATGACGGAGAAGCTAATATATCCTCAAGGTCCGATGAATTTGGTGGCAAGAATATGGCCTCACTTTCCCTTTCATCACTTTCGTGACCATCTTCAGATTCCTCGCCATCCGATAACGCAAAAAGACTCTCTAAAGTTTCCTCAATTTTGTCTAAAGGAATCAGTTTTCTCTGTAACCAAAAAAAAAAATGTTTGACTCAGACGGGCTCTGGGCAATATATGGACGTCATAACAAAACTCCAAATTAGTATCAAAAAGATTCGTATCAGCAAAAATATACTGTATTACATCAAATTTAGAATATAACTAACAAATTTTAATTCAAATCTTACCTGTCCACTCATTTTTTTCGAAGATTTTTGTAGATTTAGAGCCAGTCCACACGGCGTGTTGCGTTGCGTTGCGTCGTCGCAACGCAAATATTTTGACGCATAGCCGGCCACACGGGCGCTGCGCCATCGCAGCGTTACTATGACGCAGTCTTAACGTTCCGTCGGCGCAGCGGCGACGCACAGTTGCGGCAAGCATTTTGAAAAAATTTCGCAGTCAGTCTATAGCAAATCATGGATCGGAAAAGACGTCTAGCATTGCTGCTATTACTACGTCACCGCCGAAATCGACGCAAGATCACAAGACGGTACTGGATCAGTCCTTTCATTTCATTAAGAAATCGTGATGGACAGTTTTTTTTTTTAGAATATCGGGAGTTGCTATTAGACGAAAAGAAGTTTTATAATTTTTTTAGAATGAGTGTATCCAGCTTCGAATGTTTATTGAAGTCCTTAGAACCACACATACGAAAAAACTATACTAATATGAGGAATCCAGTGGAACCAGTAGAAATGCTGGGAATTACTTTAAGGTAATAAATTAAAATAGGTAATATATTTAAGTAATAAAAATATAACAGTTTTTTTGGTTTGTTTAATTAGTAATCAACTCACAAATAATCAGCAATTGTCATAATTTTAAGTTTAGACATATTTCATATTTCATATTCATTTATTGCATTTCATGTTGTTTACAGGTTGTTACATTATGATAGTTCCAAACAATGAACCCTGCTAGGGCACAGCAATGTATAGGCGACAGGTTTTAATTAATTTAACATGCTATCATTATTCATTATTTATACAATTTGTTGATATAGATTAATTTAAAAATTATTAATTATTATTATACATTATGTCATTCTTATAAACTAAATAAATAAATTATCATTTTCTGACTGATGTCTTATAGAGTACCTAGTTATGTATGTGTAATGTGTTCGAGTTGATAGTAATTTATTTATTTCTCAGTTAAAAATTCTTTTAGGCTATAATATGATTTTAAGTTTAAGTAGTTTTGTAGGTCATTTTTGAATTTGTTGTCATACTCTGTATCCTTAACTGAATTCGGGAGTTTATTATAGATTTTAACGCACATGGCCAGAGGCCCAGAACGAAACATAGCTAGTCTTGAAGTTGGTACCGCTAATTCGTTTAGATATCGGTTTCTAAGACTGCGTTGCTGTGGGCGTTGCTGTTTTGCTAGCGGAAAAAACGATGGGTATTTTCTCACAAATTTACTAGCTTCTAGGATATAAATACCTGTTAGCGTAAGAATTTTATGTTCTATAAAGTATTTTTTGCAACTTTCCGTACGTTCTATATTTACTAGGATTCGAACGCATTTTTTTTGTAAAATAAATAGTCGCTCTATATCTACACTATTTCCCCACAATATAATTCCATAGTTTAGCCACGAATATGCGTATGCGTAGTAGGCTGAAAGAGCTGTTTTGAGGTCGGTTGCCTTTTTTAGTTCTCTTAAGGCGTATGTAAAGCTAGCCAATTTATTTGATAGGGTTTGTATATGACCTTTCCAGTTTATATTTGTATCGACAGTCAGGCCTAGCAGTGAAAAGTCGTTTACACATTGTAATTTTGTATTATTATATGAGAAGTCGATATCTACCTTTTCTTTCTGATATGGTCTATATTGCATCAGCTTCGTCTTCGAGAAATTTATTTCTAAATTATGGTCCTTCAACCATGCCACTATATTAGTAAGAATGTCATGTAAGATTTCATTTAGGGTCCCGTTATTATCATAAGGAAAAATTATTGAAATGTCGTCAGCAAATAGGACGCTGTATGAATTTATTTCTTTAGGGAGGTTATTTATATATATTAGGACATTATTTAAGAGAGATATCATCCAGTAATTACAAATTAGAAAAATCGTATTCAGTTTCTTCACTTGCTTGAGATGTTTCTGGAGATGTAATTGAATTATTATAATCAGAAATGTATGTACTTTGAAAATTTGCTGTTTGATACCCATATGATGGTTGGTGAGACGTTGATGGGCCACTCACATATGATGATGTTTGTCCATACCGCATTTCATCTATAATTTGTATAACTTTACTTTGGAAACGGAGAGTTTCTCGGTCGGAAAATTCTTGAATAGATGCAGTGGCGTAGCGTGCCTTGTCGGGGCCCCGTATAAAAATTTTTTTGGAGGCCCTTATATGGAGGTAAAGATTTTTCACAAAAGAAAAAAAATATTGTGAGAAGTAATATTTATTTATCACATAATTTACCCATTTTACAAATAAAAATCGAATTTTAAATATTCACTCTCCTTGCCTTTTTATCGGCAAACTGATTTATTAAATCATTTATGGCTGATGATGATTTTAGTTTTTCTAAAGTTTCTGCCTCTATGGACAATAGTGAGATGTCTGACAGCCGTTCTTGTCCCATCGAAGTTCTTAAGTAATTTTTTATTAGTTTTAATTTTGAAAAACTTCTTTCTGCCGTTGCGGTTGTAACTGGAAGGGTCAAGAATAAAAAGCATGCTGTGATTACCTCGGGAAAACTGGATGCAAGACTATTGAATTTTACTAGCAATAATTCAATGAGTTCTTTAATGGAATAATTTTTTTTAATTTCAGAATTTAAGCATGTTTTTAGAGCCTTTAATTGGTCACAAAGATTAAGTGAGATGTCTTTACTGTATTTAGCAGACAGTTTTCCGGAAGCGTTTAATATCTCTTCGCTTGAAGAAGATAGGAGTTTCTCCGGTTGTAATATTTCGAATATACTACTCAGGTTGCAAAGGCTCTGAAATCTTTCTTTAGTTTGAGTAATTAATATATCTAAACAGCAATAGTATACATTGACTTTGAAATAGGATTCCGGGTCGGAAATTCTCTCATCTTGTGATAACTCATCAAAAAAACGCTTCGTTATCTTTCGCCTACTGTTTTTAAAAACAGTTGTTACGCCCCACTTTTTTGCTAAATCTTTGGATTCATTTAGCAAACTATTAAATGAATTCTGATTTCTTAATTGGCACAGTCTATTTAAAAGATTACTTAATAAAATACTAGATTTCTGTAAGTCATTATTTTCATGCTGTAGAGCTTTAGAAACAGGATTAATAATTTCAAATAGTGAAGAAAAAAATGTAACGAGCACTAAGAAATCAAAACTCTCTAAAATATTAATTATACTTTTACATTCTTCACGTTCATCTTTTTTATTTGAAATTAAATTTAGTTGGTACAAAGTTTTCATGATTAGTAAAAAAAAAATCTTTACTGCTAATAAAGCGTCGTTCCTAGAAGACCATCTGGTAGGACATACCTTTTTAAGGGTAATCAAATATTTTTCAGATGAATCGTCACTTAGCATAGCCCAGCGTTTTATACTATTGCCAAAAAAAGTATATATTTTTTCTAAATTATCGAAAAAAGTCGATACTTCACGAACATGTCTCGCAGCATCGTTCAAAACCAAGTTTAAAGCGTGCGCAGCACAATGAACATAATCGGCATTTGGAGCATGCTCTTTTATTAGGGTTTGTAATCCTCCATACACACCCGACATAACATTTGCTCCATCGTATCCCTGTCCTCTACATTTAGTCAAATCAATTCCATATTCTTTAGTCAAATTTAAAATGACAGTTTTCAGACCTGCAGCACTGCAATCGGTTACTGCTATGAATCCTAAAAAGGACTCACAGATTTTTATTTCTTTAGGCACATTATCATCATTTTCTGTAACCGAGATATATCGAAAAACTACAGATAGTTGGTCAATTTTTGACAAGTCTTGTGTTGTATCCAGAATTATTGTCAGAAATGGAGCTTTTTTAATTTCTGAGATAATACTGTTCCTAACGTTAGTACCAAGCAAACTAATAATTTCGTTTTGAATCGTAGGGCTTAAATAATTTATTTCACCTTTCGGTTTTAGAAAAAGTTCTTTTAAAGTTGCATCATAGTTAGATAGCAGACGTGAAATTGCCATAAAATTGCCAGAATCAGAATCATGCCCCCTCAAAGGTAGATTACAAGATACTAAAGTAATTATAACATTAATTATACGATGCAGTACATCTCTCCAGAATGTAATTTTACTATCGATTTCACTTTTCAATAGAGTATCGATGGTATTTCCTTGCAACCAATTATTATAAGAGAGTGAGGCACTAATATGCTGCTGTGACTTTTCATGGTCAAGAATAGTTTGTGCGAAATTGCTTCTAACCGAAACACCGTTAACCCAAGCAGAGGAGTACGATTTGTTTTGACGATCTGCTAATAACCATTGGTTATTAGCAGATCGTCAAAACAAACCGTACTGTCACTTCTGTTGGTTATTAACCAACAGAAGTGACAGTACGGTTTGTTTAAAACGTTAGAATAACATAACCATGGTCTTATAATTTTTATGCCTGCCTGATTGAAATATGAATAATAATAAGCTGAAAAAGGTCGGTTATTTTCTGAAACTTTTGGAAATGGTCCTTGTGGTTTAAATGGACCCAATTTAAAAAATATTTTTCGTTTGCATTCAGTTAAATTGTCACCAAAATTTCCTCTATCTGATGAAATTATATTACAATCTGCATTATCTGCAGATATATCAGAATCGTTGACTTGGGGTTCCTCGATTTATGGATGGACATCCGATAAAGTATGTGCTTGGCTTTCTTCTATTTCCGGATGGATATGTGACGAAGAACATGCTTCAGAAGAATCTAAAAATAAACGAGTAATTGTTAAAAAATAAATACGAATGCTTTGATACTAAACTAAAAAGAGTTATATATAAATAAATAACGTTACTAAGGGTCACAGTTAGAGAGTGTTCAGTTCAGACGCACACAGATTCTACGCGGATTGTGCTCGTACCTATTAGTAGATACAAAATCACCTGCAGCCCGTCCGTGCATTACTATACACCTGCGTGCTATTTAAACGCAGCGCGTAGTGTAGTGGCCATACAAAACGAGAACCCGAAAGCGAGTCTGCACATCTGAAGTTCTCAACACGCAATTAACGATACGATACGGACTGATAAACAAACAACAAAACAAATCGATCCTATAGATAAGTTAGAATTTTGTTTTTTTTAATCAAGGCACGGAACCCTAAAAACAGTATAATTGTGAAAATCGAGGGGGGAGACAACTTTTTGTGACGGACAGATGGACAGACCGAAATTAAAAGATTTCCTTGTTTATCACTACGGGCCCCTAATAAATGGGTTGGGTAGTAGTGTAGTACTTACCTTTCCAATCTAAATAACTCACAGTATCTTGTCTCTGAAAAAATGAAGAAATTTTGGGCACTTTTTTTATAACCTCGTCCCTTTTCTGTTTAATTTTTCTTTTCTCAGCGCCGCACACTGTAAGAAAATCGCAATCTGACGGGATTTTATTCTTATGATACGGAACTAATTAATTTGATTGATATAAGTTATAATTAAATGTTTTTTTAGTTTTATAAAATAATTTTGTATTGTTTCGTGTATTTTTGAAATTTAAAAAACTGAAAAATACAGCAAATAAACATATTACTCATTCGTTGTGGGCAGGGAAAGCAATGACAAAACTTCTGGCTCCAATATACTTCTATTTTTTCGTGGTATGCTCCTTAATCCTGCTAAATAGGGGTCAGATGAGATTAAAAGTCTATTTAGGAGATCTGTATTTGTATCTACACGCGAAGTTTTTCGTGTAAAGAATTCTCTATAGTAACGATTGTCTTTGTTTCGTGCCTCTTGGGCTTCTTCCGATAACTGGCCAATTGGTAGTATACATGATGATATCACGTCTTTACCATGAAAAAGAACTTTGTGAACACTGACAGGCATATTGTACCAAAAATATTCCATAAGATACAGTTCCCTGGTATCTTTAACAAACAAATCAAAGGCATTTACGTCAATCGAAAACCCGCATCCGAGAGATTCTAAAATTATATGAAATCGATGAACCAGTTCTGAATTCACGCCAGTTATCTGAGCTGTTCTTGAGGAATCTCGAAAAAAGCGTCTGGCAGTGTTGCCGTCATTGGTATTTCCCGACTGTTGATTAGGCATGTCCACCAATAAACCCATTTCATTTCTGAATCTTCTTTGAATCTGCTCCTTCTTGTTTTTGACTAGATTTTTATTTTGATCACCTCTAACTTGCCAGACTTTTATATCGAGTCTATATGCAATGTGCAGTATACATTCCATGAATCTTATCCACGAATGTAATGGAGAAAGTCCAAAAGTCATTGCAGCTGTATCGAGTGGTTTCTTTGAAATAACATCAGGTTTATTCATTTCGGATGGCTTTGCTCCACATATATAGCAAGTTTGAGAGGAACCGGACACTGTCGACAAGGCAGTGCAAATTTTGCCATCAATCATAGTAAGCATGAATACCGGTTTTACAAAAATAAGAACGTCATCCATATGAACTTCTACAGGTGATAATGTATCTATTTGATGTTGCATCGCGCTGACCTCTTGTTTTGTTAATTCTGTAGTTTCCCTAGCGAAATGAAGTTTAATAGGTCTACAGAAACGTGTAGACGAGGGAGCAGGGTTTTGCCATACGACCATATTCTCCTTTTCAGTATTCAAAGCCATTTGAATGGGCACCATCGAAATGCTGAAGAGATTTTCGTCAAACTGACTTTCTGATGTGAACTTCTGTTTATACCTTTGTTGTTGAGCTCCATCACAACCCCACTTAATCAGGCAGGTTAGTTCCTTTGATCCAACTTTTAAAATTTCAATAGAATCTAACACATTTCTTTGGGTTAAACATATACGATTGATAGTATGATTCACCAAAGATTGAAGATTGCATTCTGCAGTTGTTTCCGTGACAGTCTTCTCTAACGGATAACACTGTTTTTTTACTTCCAGTATTTGGTCATAAGAAGGTAACAAGTTTTTAGCCAGGTTATTAACCTTTTCTCGAATTATATTGTACTGGTGAGTAGATAATTTAGCATCTATCATCATGCCAAGAGCTTCATCTGCAGATAGAGATACAGGATCATTAATTTGACGTTTACGGGCCTGTTTGATTACTGTCCCACTATTACCGGACTCAGACGATAATTCTCTTACTATGGCTGCAGAATCTCGTTTGCCAGCATTGCGTAAATTGCATTCACTAGCCACAGCAATTTCTTCTGGACTGGTCGTCTCTATAAGTGTTTGGATTTTTCGTTTTTGTGTTCTATCACAACAGTCTTGAAAACGTTTTGCTGGTCTTCCTGGAGTAATTGAGGAGGAGGATGATGGAATTTCTTGTAAAACACTTTCAGGTAAAGTAATAGTTGTTTTTAACCAATTCATATTATTTTCTAAAAAACGATCCCGATGACGATGGCATTTAGTCCATTTTATTTCAATTTGTTGGCATAATGCTCTCAGCAAACCCTTGATTTTATTTTTAGAATATTCAGAATAAGTTACACGAGGATATCTATTCATAAAAAATGAAAAAACTTCGTCAAAACGATCACTCCCTCTGTTAGAAGTCCTAATTTCGAAAATTTGCAATTTCGTTATTTCGGTAGCCATGCTGAAAAAAAAAAAATGTATGGGTGCCGCAAAAAAGCGCAAAATTTATGAGTTGCATCTGTTAGTTAAAACTATCAGCTGTACTGTGATGGTATATACTTTACTATATAATGCTATATAATATGTTTTCGGGACTAATGAATTTAAAATGTAAAAAAATCGAAGTATGTTTCGTGTCCTAACAGCAATGGTTGATTTTAGTATATAATTACTATTATAAATCGAACAAAATATGTATGTACTTACATATGAAATACCAAAACTACGACAAATAAAGTAAATAACACTATTGACCCAATAATCACTTCGTAATCGTAAGCGTAATTGGCACAAATTAACACTGCAAAACACGTAGTGAGTGTGACTCAGTTTTGTTTCTGATATGAACATTTCTAATATTTATGTTGACATACCCACATTAAAAAAAATATAGTGTCGTTTTTATTAGAGGGTAAGGAATAAAAAGACACCAATAATTGGTAGATAAAACATTGTTCGGATTTTGAATTAAATACCGCTAGATTGCGATTTTCTTACAGTGTGCGCCGCTGGGATAATCTCTTTTCCTTTCACTCATTTCTTTTACAAATCGTTACTAATACTGCTAAACCAGAAGAACAATATTGTTTGTACTGAATTACAATGTAATGCACATTTATATAAAGCGCGTAAATAAACAGTGCACTGCACTCCGTGGTTTAACATCCAATGCAAAGTACAACAACGTACACGTACATCGCGATATCGATGAAGGATTCCCGGGGATTCCCCGCTGAGTTGAAGATGAAGTAAGTAAAACGGGGAAGTCCCGCAGCCCGCCATAACGATGTAGTGTTGCCAACTTTTGAACGCACGCTTAAGGCGGGAAAAAAAGGAATTGCTTTATAGAATTTTGTCATTTGTAAAATAAAATAAATTAGAAAGTTTTTATTCTTTTTCCTTACACACTTTGGGGGCCCCCGTGGCCCGGGGGCCCCGTATAATTGATACGGCAAATACGGCGGTAGCTACGCCCCTGAATAGATGGCAATATAGCTCTGAAAAAGGACATATGGCGATTTTCCGGCTCCTTGAGAAGTTTTAGTCCTTCTCTTTCAAACTCATCCATTTGCATTGCCCTTTTGCGCGCGACTGGAACATAGCGCGGAGTGTTGTCTGTGGTAATGTCATCATTTGTAGACGTAGATTCATTGTTGATTTCTCTAGGCGAGTCTAAGCTAGATTCGGTGGCATTTTGTTCCACTTTTCTCAAAAAAAGAAGTTGATTATATAAATGATACTTCTTCAGTTTCGTAGCGCCCGAGCCCGATTTTGATGCTTCTTTTAATTTTTTTGAATATCTGAAGTAATTATCTTTTACACTTCTCCATTTCTTTATTAAATCATTACCTGCAAAACCAATAGTAAACATGATTTAATAATTTATACATAGTGAATTACTCGATAAAATTTAATGACATATTCAGATATCGTTAACAAACACTATGTGACCAACTCTGGAATCGTGAAAATATAACAGCTGTTACATACAAAAAGCAATACCTACTGAATCAAAATGTATGCAACAGCTGTTATTTTTTTCGCGATTCCAGAATTAATTGGTTACATAGAGAAAGTTATTTGCTATCGATGTCTGAATATGTCAGTATTTTTTTTCGGGTATCTATCTATCTCATAAATGCATATTATAATAATTATTTTCGTTTCAGATACCTAGGAAGTGGAAATTCAATAACTGATTTACATTTCAAATTCAAACGGGGAAAATCTACTATTGCATATATGATACAAAGAGTTTGTCGTGCTATATGGACCAATCTTCTTCGAGACAACATCCCTGAACAGACAACTGAAAGTTTCCAAACAATAGCGAGGGGTTTTGATGTAAAGGCAAATTTTCCTCACTGTGTTGGTGCCATCGACGGCAAACACATCCGCGTGTGTAATCCTGCAAATAGTGGCTCACTTTTTTTTAATTATAAAGCCTTTTTTTCGATTGTGTTGCTAGCTATTGTGGATTCAAATTACATATTCGTATTTGTCGACATCGGTGCATACGGAAAAGAATGCGATTCAACCATATTACAAAATTCTAAACTGTACGAGCTAATGATTAACAACAACTTACCACTACCTCAACCCCAGCCACTCTCTGGTAGCAATATACCAACCCCGTATGTATTTGTGGGTGACGAAGCTTTTGGACTGAGCAAACATATTATGCGTCCATATGGCGGTCAAAAACTCGACTTACAACAAAAGGTTTTCAATTACCGTCTAAGCAGAGCCAGAAGATATGTCGAATGCGCTTTTCGGATTATGGCTAACAAATGGCGCATTTTTCACAGACCGATAGACGTGTCCTATGACTTCGCTACTGACATTATAAAAGCATGTTGTGTATTACACAATTTTGTCGCTGATCGAGATGGTTTTAGACAAAGAGATAAATTTGCTATAAGTGTTGATGAATTTCTCCCAATACAACCCGCACATGAAGAACAGACAGCACCGAATGTCATAAGACAGCAATATGCGACCTATTTTATGACTAGAGGAACTCTGCCTTGGCAGCTAAATAAGGTATAATTGTATTATGAGGGTTTTCAAGATTTTCTTGCACCGCCAATTCCGCGATCAGTAAAAAAATAATATTTTATACCTACTCAGCGTAGTCTAGGTTAGTTTTGAGCTAAGTAATAAAATAGTACTCACGCTAATCTAGATTCCCTTAGTTTTAAAATTTTAGAGTGTCGAGATATTAATTTTGTACTGATCGCGGAATTGGCGGTGCAAGAAAATCTTGAAAGCCCTCTTAAATAAAAAAAAAACATAAATATCACTGTGAACTCACCAACTTCGTTTTTTCGTTCAGCTGTGAAATTCTCGTAATCAGGAAATAAAACTTTTGATATGTCTTCCCAGGCTTTTGTTTTTAAATTTTTATTTTTAAAATCTGCGTTTGACTTGTCCCATATAATTTCCCTTTCCTGTATCAATGTAATCAAGTAATCTATGTCAAGTTCTTCAATGGTATTCATTTTACCCTGCAAATAAAACTAATTAAAAAAACGTAAACGTAAAACGAAATGAGCTTCCGTGTATCCTCTCTGTCAACGCACAAGCAACTGAGCGCTGCCGCTCCGACGCCGCACGAGTACACCCCCTCTCGCTTCGTCTCGGGGGCTGCTGTCCGTCATGTGTGCGTTGCGACGACGCAACGCGCCGTGTGAACACCTTGGTTATTTGTATGTAAAACAACGCAAGGACAGCGCTGCGACGACGCAACGCAACGCAACGCGCCGTGTGGACTGGCTCTTAGAGCGAGGCCCCATTAGTGCGTTGCGCTGCGTTGCGTCGCGTCATCGCAACGGAACAACGCATTGTATGCCACACCTGTGTTGCGTTGACGCTGCGCCAACGCAACGCAAGAGGGTATGCACGCCGACGCAGCTGCGTCTCAGTTCAGCCTTTGCAATGGATAGATACAAACGTGTTCTTTTGTTGCTTTTATTACGGCACCGCCGAAATAAACGTAGAAATCATAGAAGATTCTGGATATCTCCTTTGATAGCATTAAGAAATAGTGATGGTCAGTTTTTTATGCAGGAATATAGGGAGTTATTATTAGATGAAAAGACTTTTTTCAATTTTTTTAGAATGAGTGTGGCCAGCTTTAATAATTTGGTTGAAACCTTAAAACCACATATCAAAAAGCAGTATACCAAATTCAGGAACCCTTTAGAACCAATTGAAATGATTGGTATTACATTGAGGTAAGTAATTCAAATATCATAATACTCGTAATGTTAATCAGTTATTAATTTATTATCTTTAAAAACAGTTTAATTTAAGTATTACTATTAGGCAACAAAGCAAAGTTATAATCTTCTTCTTGACTATCATCAGTAAAATTATTAATCGTAGTGTTGGTTGAGTAGGTAGCTTCGAATTCATCTGTTCGATACGACGATGGCGATGGTGACTGGGCATGTTGTCCAGTTTGATATCCGCGTGACTGCAATGGTGTTGCTTGATACTGTTGTCCAGTTTGATATCCGCGTGACTGCCATGTTGTTGATTGAGTCTGTTCCCCGAACCGAATTTCGGTAATGATATTTATAACTTTGCTTTGGAATGTCAAAGTTTGTAATTCCGTAAAGCTGTCCAAAGAAGGCAAAATTCCTTTGAAAAATGATAAGTGGCGGTTTTCTTTCTCTTGCAACGCTTCTAATGCTTGCGCCTCGAAATCATCTATTGCTTGGTTTGATCTCTTACGGCTTGCAGGTACGTAGCGAGAAGGACCTGGGGGTAACGAGGACATTTCTTTTGTAGGAAATGGAGAAGATGATGCTGTGTTTTCATTTCGTTCCGTTTCTTCAGACACCATTTCAAGGCTACTGTCAGTTTTATTTTGGGCAACTTTCATCAAAAACAGCAACTGATTGTAATAATGATATTTTTTCAATTGTTTTGCCCCTGATCCAGACGAACTGTTTTCTTTTATTTTTTTTACGTATCGAAAAAAGTTGTCCTTCACGCTTCTCCATTTTTTCACAACCTCGTTACCTGCAAAGAAAGAAAAAAATGTGTAAGTACCTAACTTGTCTACACTGACCAATCTAAATGGGCCACCCTGTTTATTTTTTGTGTTTCTATTTCAGGTACTTAGGCAGCGGAAATTCGATAAACGACTTGCATTTCAAATTTAAACGTGGAAGAGCAACAATTTCTAGAACTATTTCGTCAGTTTGTCAAGCTATATGGAAATATGTTCGACCACAGTACATAGAAGAGATCACAGTAGAAAAACTACAAAATATTGCATTAGATTTTGATCTCAAAGCTAACTTTCCTCATTGCTTCGGGGCAATTGATGGGAAACATATACGTTTAATAAAACCAGACAAAAGTGGCTCTCTGTTTTATAATTATAAAAATTATTTTTCAATTGTTTTGCTGGCGGTTGTTGACTCAAATTATAAGTTTGTTTTTGTCGACGTGGGTGCATATGGTAAGGAAAGTGATTCTACTATTTTTAGAAATTCGACACTGTACAAGATTTTAATGAGAAATGAATTACCATTGCCTGATCCTCAACCACTTGGAAATGATCATAATAACGAGCCACCAATCCCTTATGTACTCGTCGGTGATGAAGCTTTTGGTTTAAGTAAGCATGTTATGCGCCCATACGGCGGATCCAATCTCAATGTGAAACAAAGAGTTTATAATTATCGCCTTAGCAGAGCTCGTAGATACGTGGAATGTGCATTTGGGATCATGGCAAATAAATGGCGCATTTTACATAGGCCAATTGATACGTCATATGATTTAACTATTAATATTGCGAAAGCATGTTGTGTTTTACACAATTTTGTTATACAACACGATGGGTTAAAACAACAAGACAATATGGCAATAAGTAGGTTCCCACAATTGAGACCCCATAGCAATGAAGAATCATTAGCCGAAAATTTTATCAGAGATCAATTTGCTAATTACTTTATGAGTCCAGAAGGGGCTTTACCATGGCAGTTGAAAAAGATATAAATTAACTTATGTATTGAATTTACAAATAATATAATAAATAACAACTCACCAATCTTGTTCTTTTTTTGGTCCTCAAACTCCTCGTAATCTTGAAATATTTTTTTACAAACAGCTACCCATTCATTCGCTTTACGAAATTTATCACTGTAATGTTCGTGTGATTTATCCCATATAATGGGTCTTTCTTGGACCAAGGATATGAGAAAATCTATATCAATATCCTGCTCACTCATGGTAAGATAAAAAATGTCGTTACGCTCGTCTAGCTTCCTCCTCTAGCAGTGCATCACTGTCCGTCGTCGCAGCGGAGCTCCGACAACGCAGCGCATCACCCTCCCTCCCGCTTCGTCTCTTGTCCGTCGATCCGTTGAAACGTCGCGCGCGACGACGCAACGGTCTAATGGGGCATGTCATAAAAAATGTATGGAAAACGACGCAGCGACGACGCTGCGACGACGCAACGCAGCGCAACGCACTAATGGGGCCTCGCTCTTACGTAGCACTATTAAAATCGACACAATTTTGAAAGATGACATCAAACATCTGTTTGAACTAACATGGCGCCAAATTTTTTTTTTGCTACGTTCCGTTTCTCAAAACATTCAAGAATAAATCACTGCTAACGACAAACTGTGTTGCCAAAGTATTTTTTAAGATATTTCGTCAAATGTATGATGTCCAATATATGGCCAGAGCCTTATAAAGGGTTAAAGTTAGCTGATGTTGGAAAAAATCTGTCCATATCTTTGAAAAGTTGTAAGGTTTGTTGGAATTTTTGTGGTAAAAATTTAGTATCGTGCGGCACGCGGAGGGGTAGGGGTTGTTTGGGGGGGGGGGGTCCTTTTTGGCCCCTGGTACCATTCCTATGAAAAGGTAGTGCACCATTCCTGAGAAAAACCGATTAATGTAACCTAACCTCAAAACACTATAGTCGCCTAAAAAGCGCTCAAAGCGGCGCGGTCGAGGGAAGGCCGGTCGACGGAGCCCCGCTCCGCGCTCCGCGGGGCTCCTACTTCCGAGTGGTTTAAAAAAAAATAACCACGAAGGGTATGGTGGGGTCTATTCACTCGCTTCTAACCTAATCTATCCGTGTCGGGGTGCCCCAAAGTCCAGAGCTTGCTTTGCTCGCACTTGCATTGAAATTATCCTATTAACATTCTCAGCTTCTAGTACCATCGCCTATTGTACACACATACATTCAATGGGGCTAAATTGAAGGTTTACTAAGTTGTGAAACAAAGAAATGAAACTACTAAACATTCATAAATAAATTTATCATTTATTAAAATTTTAATTAATTACATTAATTAATTCCTCAAAAGGATCTCTTTTATTCTTTTCAACATCTCTTCTCCACAAATATTCTTATATTGAATCGTTAATATTTTCTCGGTTATTATAATTGTCTTTATAGAAGAAACTTTTGATGACACGCCACTGAGATTCAATCCTTTGCGTATGGGTGCCATCCTCAGCCACAAAAGGGTTTCCTGTGTCACTGTGGTTCACTTTGCGGTGGATGTATCCATGGTCCCCCAGACAATCATAGGCCCGCCAAAAATCTGTGTGTATGGTGGTGCCCTCAGCAAAATGTTTCTTTATCAAGGGCACCAAAACATCAGCAGAACGGATATTGTCTGGGCAGACTTCCAGGCGAAGATCCTCGCTACCATCCTCGATCATCCCGAGGATCCAA
Organism: Griposia aprilina; assembly: GCA_916610205.1. Classification (NCBI taxonomy): domain Eukaryota; kingdom Metazoa; phylum Arthropoda; class Insecta; order Lepidoptera; family Noctuidae; genus Griposia; species Griposia aprilina. Next base: position 2,551,217 of record OU744285.1, on the reverse strand, counting down.
TGTCCTTCTACCCACCATCCTCTGTTGTATTTTCGTTTGCCGAACTTACTTTCATCAATTTGAACAATTTTTCCAGGACCTCCAATCTTGCCTGTAACAGCCTGTTTATTTTTCATGTAAACTACAATTGCCTCTCTACAATAATTGAACAAATCATTTATGGTTGCCGTAAAGAGACAGTGGTGCCGGCCGATTCTCTTGTACACCGAACTAAACTATCAATAAAATTCCTTACTTTTGGCCATGAGAATCTTAAAGCAATAAAATATCTCTAAATTTAATAATCATTTTGACGCAACTAAAATTTAATTTGACAATCGCGACTCCACATGGTACTTGTTTGCCCTACCCCGTGAATTTTTTTAGAGCCGGAGGCGCGCATGTGTGGCAGCCTCGGGGTGTTTTATATAGAATTTTTCACTTTTTAATGGAAAATATTAAAAAAAAATACCTACATGTACAGTTATATGGGTTTAAGAGTTTCTTAAAGGGGGTCGAAATTTTCATTATTTTTGCGATAGGACACACCGTTTTCAAGATATACGCAAAATAAAATAAAAAATACAGTACTGTTTTTGCCCCCGAAGTCGAGGTGTTGTGGTGTATCTTAGTTCATGACAACTAATTTTATTCCACACCTTTTTAATCGCGATTAAAAATAGCCAGATTTAGTTAAGACAACCAAAATTTAAGGTGAAAAACGTCAAATTCAGAATAGCAAAATTGCCATTTTCACTAAACTAATAAATCAGTACCATCTTAGTGCTGTCAAACTAAAATATAGTTAAGTTGTGTCACTTTAGTCTATTTCAGAATGAGAAATCGTCTTTTGACAGGAATAAACTAAATTTTAGAGATTTTTAGTCTAGTTTAGAGAATTTTGTGACAAGAGAATCGGCACCAGTGTCTCCTTCAGAGAAATCTTCTTTTATATATTATATTTCCCGCCAAATTTGACGACGGAACAACAACTTTACGAACAGTTGCAAAGAACATGGGACCTCATACCGCAGCAAGACATTGACAATTTAATTTTAAGTATGATCAATCGATGTCGATGTGTAATTTATGTAATAAATAGGTGGCAACACTGATTATTAATAATTAGATTTTATAAGATTTTTTCAATTTTAATTAAAATTTATATTTTTATGAAGAAATGAAGTTTTTTCACCATACAAATTATCTACGGCGATAAAAAAAAATAACTTTTTTTTTTCAAAACAAAAAAATCCCGAAATATTTTTTATTTTTTACTAAAAACCTTAATGTAACATTTTTCCATTTACTATATCAGAAAATTCTTCATAGATTTATAGATATTTGATGAAATATAAAATATCCCTAGATTCTGTTGATGTGTGTACATTGTCCAGAAATACCGCAGGGGGGGGTTGTTCCTTCGTGTCGAGCGTAAGCTAAATACCACACTACACTCATGACATGTGAACAACAACCCACGATTCTGAGTCCTACTATACAATTAAAACAGTAGCCGATGATGGCGCTCCGACCTTGCTGTTCCCTTTCAACGGCTATGAAAACAAAATAAGTGGTCCGTCCCACATGACGGGATTTTATTTTTGCTCTTAACAAAAAAGGATTTTCTCCTCCTAAACTGGTCAATTCCAGCTGGTCGCGACCTATTTCTAGTGTGTAAATTCCGTGAAAGCGGAAATGTTCTCCAACGTATTATCTAGCTTGACGGATCTGATATGTGCCACACGCAAACACCACCAATTCTTCCATTGAGAGCCGTGGGAATGATATATTTGAGGCATCTATATTCGTAAACATAATACTGCGACGATTCAGGCGCTCCATGGCTACAATCGCGGCTAATTCGTTCTCTAAAAATAAACGTTCATTTATAATATTTAATATTATTTGAGCGTTTTCTGGGTCAGTAAATCGAGTTCCAAATGCATTTAATATAGCACAAGACATTTTTACATCTTTCATAAGATGGGGACTCGCACGATTGAAATATTCGTGTCTGAAGATTTTGAAATCTCTCTTTATCTGGCCATTCACAGCTTCCACAACCCATCTATTATTTGTCACGCAACGCGATCGATTTCTTTCTAAAGTTGTAAGCTGTGAATGACCAGGCGACATTGTTTCGGGCATATGACCCCGTAAATGTTTGTCATGCAATTTATTCATGGAGTCCCTGAAGCCACGATCCAATATGAATACATCATCGTCATTAAAAAAATGTATAAAAGTTTCTTCATCTAATAAATTGTTTAGTATCGTGGCATCGTTTGTAGTGGCAGCATACGGACCAAACACATCTAAAATATATCCGTCACAACATACGACTAGAAATGGTTTTACCAAGTTCCGGTATTTGTGGAGTGAATATGTTTTTTTTTTAAAGAGGTAATTCGAACTCTTTTGAGTATATATATACAGGGTGATTGGAAGATGGGTGCAAAGCTTTAAGGGGAAGATAGTGTAGACAATTTAGAACCATTTAAGCCATGGTTGTCTTAGACGAAGTCTTACCAAATTTTTAAGTTTTTTTTCGGAAATTCTCAAAATGTAATGTAAACTGCATAATTATGGCCAAATTGAATGATAAATGAATTAATTTTTTATTTATTTAATTAAAGTAATGTGTAAGCAACCAAGCAAAACATGTTTTAGGCTTCTGTGTCATTTAGACATTTTTTTTAAAGATATTTAAAGCTCAGAAAAAATAAAAAATTTGTACAATACGTCTTTTAAACCTTATTTAAAAAAAAACGGAGGGTGCTTTTTTTGTTCAAACCTTTTTGAAGACATGCTTGATAATCGCTCTTTCTTTTGAGGTATCATTTATGCGGATATCTTACAAATTATTGAAATTAGGACCTACAAACCAATTCGAGGGAGAAATTTTAAATTTTAGGCAGTCTAACAAAACACAAAATTTTTGCTTAAAAGAATACTTTATCTGCTCGAAATGATAACATTGTTCATTTCTAAGAATTTTTGGCACATGCAGGAACCAATTGAGGGGAACCCATTGAGGGGATTCTCTAAACAATGGCCACCGAGCGCGGTGCGACGGCATTTCCAGGTAGAACGCCCAATGAATAGCAAAAAGCGATAAGAGTTGGTTTTTACTGCAAAATGGTCTTAGTTACTGAGGCAACAAAGTCGTTTTTCTTTAGTCAAGGTCAGTCGGTCTGTGATGAAGCCGTTACATCTTTTACTTATTAGTCAAACTACTGCCCTTGTGAGTGGACGTTGTCGTGTTGATTCACAATTTACCGTGTTCAGTTGTAGCCCTTTGCGTTCCTGCACGTGTTGTTTGCGTTAGTTTTGAACTTTTTTGTTTCACCGTGTCCAGTCGTAGCCTCGCGCTCCTGCACGTGTTGATTTTTGACTTAATTGTGTTGAGTTGACATTTAGTGCGCTCCTACGCCGTTTTTCTTAATTGTTAAGTGACTATGGCTACTTTTTCCAATCAAGAATATGCGGATATCGTATTTATGTACGGTAGAGCAGACGGCAATGGATCTTTGGCGCGACGGATGTATCAAGAGCGCTATCCGAATCGCAGGATACCGAATGTCCGAGTGTTTTACAACACGTTTCGTCGTCTTGCCCAAGATGGGTTTCACCGCGTGGAACCTGGAGTCAACCCGGGCAGACACGAAACTGCCGTCGACGAAGACATTTTAGCAGTATTTTAAGCGGATCCTACTAGAGCAGCAGCTCGAAATTTAAACATTTCTCAATGGAAGGTGTGGCATACAATGCACCAAAATGATAAGTATCCGTTCCATGGCAGGAGTGTGCAAGGTCTAGTAGAGCAAGATCCTCAAAGAAGAATTCAGTTCTGCCGTTTCCTCCTCAACAGAGACATCGAAGATGCGTGGTTTCTGAAATCAATCTTGTGGACGGATGAAAGTAAATTTTCAAGGGAAGGTATTACAAACTTTCACAACATCCATGAATGGGCCGACGCAGACAACAATCCACATTTTAAGAAGCAGGTGTCATTTTAGATGAAATTCTCTGTGAATGTATGGGCTGGAATAATTGGCAGAACATTGATTGGGCCCCACTTTTTGCCTGATCCATTGAATGGCGAAAATTATTTGCAATTTCTGCAAATTGATTTACCACTGCTGGTAGAGGAATCAGGTGTCCCGATCTTCGAAAGAGACCGAACAGTCATCTTTCAGCAAGACGGCTGTCCAGCGCATTGGACTTTAAATGTAAGGGAACACCTCAACAATTGCTTTCCTGATAGCTGGATCGGCAGGGATGGACCCATCCCTTGGCCCGCTCGCTCCCCAGATCTGACCCTGTTGGACTTTTTCGTGTGGGGCCGGGCCAAGGAACTGGTGTATAACAACATAGAAATAAACACTAGAGAAGAATTGTCCGTATTTATGCAAAATGGAACCACACAGCAAACACACACTTTTGAGATATCAAAGGGTTTACAAAAACATGTGCAGCACTGTTAAATGAAGTAGAATTACTATTTCTTTTATTTAAATATGTTGATAAATTACTAAATTTAGTATGTGTATATAATTTTTTGTTGATTACTGGTATACTTTCAAAATAATTAAGAAATCGTGCATGTGGTTCCTTTAAACATTAAGTAATTAATAGGTTTTCTCATATACAAAAAAGAACCACAATCTAGGGATTTGTTGATATAAGTGAAACAATGTGATTTATAATCGGGATAAAGCTTTAATTTATCAAAAATACACGTTTATTCGACGTTATCATCAAATTGGATTTCGAAATCCACCGTGTCTAGTCCATCTATGTCGTCTTCTATAGTATTATCACAGTCGAGACCATTATAAAAACTCTGTGCATCTTGTGGTATGAGATGTAATATGGATTGAATATCGGCTAGTTTCGCGGGTGATACTGGCTTCCCCGACGGCCACAAGGGAACTAAATGTTCCATTAAGATTAAAGCTGGTCTGCCACGAACAGGTGCTCTCCCTATATTAACTTCTACAGCATTACCAAAGAAGCCTGTTTTAAAATAAATTGAGTTTGGTGAGTCTCTTTCTATGTATATTTCCCGAGTTTGTAGCCAATTAATACATTCTTTGTTAATACCACGTTTTCTATTAATAATCATTTTTTCAACCTTAGAAGTTCCCAGAAAATCTGATTTTGCCATTACTGTCACTTTAAGAGGGTTCTTTTTCTTGCAATCTTTCATAACTTGTACATAATCATCAGGAGTGTATAATCTCGGATATTTTTTCATTGCAGATTCAATGTGGGAAAAATCTCTGTCATTGGGTAGGTAACTGTGTCCGGGAATCAAAAACTTTTGTGTTATTTTTTTCAAAGTGGGATGACAATGCAAAAATGCTTTTAACATCAAAACTATCTTTATGTTACGATTTTGTCCGCCACACGAATCGCTCCATAAAATTAGTTCCTCGACATCTTCAGAAATATGCTCGCCTAAGTATTTTAATAGACAAGAGCCGACTTCCTGAGCACCCTTCCCAGCCATTCCTTCTATCCAAACAAAACACCCACTTGAGTTGGTTTTTGCCGTATAAATACCCATATTATACAGCCAAAGCTGTCGTTTATAGTAAATAATTCCAGTAGGTATCTTAGGCATTGGAAGCGTTTTTTGTAGATCAAACGTGAGACATTCTATTTCCTTACATTGAGTAGCCAGAACAAAATCAGCCTTCATTTTATGCCGCGCCTGTTCCCATTTTCGGCAATGTTCTTCGCGTTCTGTATCTATGGCTGTTTTTTCCTCAGCAGTTTTGCAATGAGTTAATTTCGCTTGTAATGTGTCACACTTGTTACACGTGTCTTTTTTAAGAGGCGCTCGTTTAAGATTAAAATATGTGTAAAATAACTTTGTGTACATAGCCTTACTAACCTTTTCAGCTTCTCCTACATGTTCACAATATAAATCGTACATCTTGTCTAAAGTCATGTCTGGCATAAGATATTCGGTCTCGCGCTCACTTCTTCTATAGTGTGATTTATACTTAGGAAGAGAGTTTATATGACATCTTACTTGGGAAACTAATTCATCGCTGCATTTGTTCTTACCTCCACTTTTCGATCCTCTTCTATCTAAACAATCTTGTGACCTCATTTTAGTCAAAGCAGTATTAACTCTCTTTGTAGAAACACCAAGTGTTTTGACAAATAAATCCCGGCATACTTCGATTTTATCCAATAGATATTTACGAGAGAATTTTTTCTTCATATTGCTATTAGTCATCCTTCTTTTAACGTCGGCTTCTTTGACGCTTGCTGCGATGTACATATTCTGGGTATTGTAATTTTCTAGTTTGTAAAAAGTCTCAAATATTTTCTGTCGATTGTTTGAATCTATTTTTTCCCAGCACTTCGTTTTACAATTACATTTATAATCAATAAATACTTTCGGTTGGACTTCGATGTTTTTATAGTTGTGAAAAGGCTTATTAGAATGTCTGTTTCTCTTTCTTTCCATCCTAGATAGACCACCATACTTAAATTGTCGGCCTTTCTTTGGTCTTCCTTTCGTAGGTACTTCGTCATTAATACTCACTGTATCATCATCAGAACATGGTATAAACGCTGGTGATTTTGCAGTATTTTCGCCTTCAGAAGCAGACTCTTCTATGATAGTGCGTCTAGACTTTCCATTAGGTAGCCTCATTTTCTTGCCACCAGCAATTATTATATCATCACCATAATCTGATGAATCTGATACATAGTCAGGACTTTTAAAAGGGGACAAGTTTGCAAGTAGGTCTAATATCGGCGAGGAATATTCTTCTAAGCGGTCTGGCGAAGTTAAGTTATTGCTTAGAGGTGAAGAAAGCTTCTCTAGAGGCTGTGACGTACTAGGTTCTTCACTACCTTGTGCTGTAATAAAAAAAACTTTTATATCTTTACAACAATAACGCGTGGTTCTATAAATATATGGCCACAGTGAAATTATTTAGGTTCTTATAAAGCCGTGTCACCGCTAGGCAGGATATGTCGAGTGATGTATGTCGCCGAAGACATCGAGCGACAACGTTGCCAGAAGGGTAATGAAACAGGGCGACATAGGGCAAATGTCAAATTTTAACAAAAAAAGGGCAAATTTTTGTACCTTTGAGCGATCATAAGTTTCAAAACAATAAGCATAATGGAATCACATGCTAGTGGTTCTACTGTTTAACAATATTTATTTATACATGATAGAACCGAATGTTTGTGGTTCCCTTTTGCAAAACAATATTAGCAACTAAATAATAAGAATTTATTTTACGCATAACGATACCACAGAAATTTGGTTCTATTTTGTGTATAAAAAATAATCGTTAATAATAGAAATATGTGTAATGTATAATGGTACCAAGTATGCGTGGATCTTTTTTGTATAAAATTACATGATAGTACTATCGTTTATTTGTTTGATCAATAGAGTCATGTTGTGCCGTGGTTCCGTTTTGCTTTACAAGTAACGTTTGTTATTGCTGTTGGTTCTGTTCTGCTTTTAATATACCTTGTTTCCAAGGGGAAAATCAGGTGGTTCTTTTTTGCATAAGAATTTAGACCACTTTTACATTAGTATTCTTCAAAAAAAGTAAAAAATGAAATTTGTCGAGTGGTTCCATTTTGCATAAATACGGACAATTGATACAAAGAATAAATTCAGCGTTTGAGACAATGACGCAGGAGATGATTTTGAAAATAACGACTACAGAAGTTAGAAGACGGGGCCGTGCTTGTATTAGGAATCACGGCCGTCATTTTGAACATGAAAAATAAATAATTTTAATTCAAATGTTGTTTTAATTAGTCTGCCTAAAATAAAAAAAATCTCCCTCAAATTGGTTTGTAGGCCCTAATTTCAATAATTTGTAAGATATCCGCATAAATGATATCTCAAAAGAAAGAGCGATTATCAAGCATGTCTTCAAAAAGGTTTGAACAAAAAAAGCACCCCCCGTTTTTTTTTTTAATAAGGTTTAAAAGACGTATTGTACAATTTTTTTATTTTTTCTGAGCTTTAAATGTCTGTAAAAAAAATGTCTAATGACACAGAAGCCTAAAACATGTTATACTTGATTGCTTACACATTACTTTAATTAAATAAATAAAAAATGAATTCATTTATCATTCAATTTGGCCATAATTATACAGTTTACATTAAATTTTGAGAATTTCCGAAAAAAAACTTAAAAATTTGTTTAAAAATATTTGGTAAGACTTCGTCTAAGACAACCATGGCTTAAATGGTTCTAAATTGTCTGTACTATCTTCGCCTTAAAGCTTTGCACCCATCTTCCAATCACCCTGTATGTGCCATCGGCATTTACTATAGCAGTTGGTCCATCTGTCCTACCAAATAAGCCTTCTGCTATTATGGAGTTTTTTTCACAGACTTGTTCACGGGATATATGTCCCATTCCCAGATGCAGGGCTACAAATTCAGGCACCAAGTTCTCCCTTGCTACATTCATTAAGGTCTCTAAGGTTCGCCGTGGGTCCTGAAAAGGTGCCGAGAGTCGCTCATTTGAGTCTCCAGTGCGGAGTTTGCATAATAATGCTGTGAGTGCAAGACTTCCCCGACGCATGTTTGTCAATGTTGGTGTTTCATTTAATATTTGTTGGTGCTGTTCTTTACTAATTCCAATCCAGTAATGAACCAAATGATCAGGATGTCATTGTATGTCAGCAAACTGAAAATCATTTTCTTCCATCAAAATAAAAAGCATGTCTTCAATTTCGACTAGGTTGAAAGAATCAAGTGCATATTCAGCAGTATACAGTTCACTGTATGTATTGCGTCCCAAATGATAAGCGCATACACGAGAACCTCAAGGTATGAAAAAGTTATTTTCTATCAACACGCGTCGACGTATGTTGTCAGGGACGTGAAAACGTTCCGAGTTGCGACAACCACTAAATAAACAATGCCTGGGTGTTTCTGGTACTTTTCTTAAGTTGGGCAGAGTGATGGTCTGAGCTCGAAGTTGATTTTCGTGTCTTCTAAGAAGATCTTGTTGTGCTTGTTCCCAACAAGTTAGGCAAATTGGTTCATTTGATGTAATCTGTTAAAACAATTCAATACTTTATTTTGACGCATATGAACTTTTTATTGCCTTGAAATCAGATTCCACTATAAGCCTACTAATATACTACTAATTAGCCTCAGAGTATAGACTCTTTTCCGACTATCACCATTACTCATTTTAAAGACCAGTTAATATAAGTCAGTAGCAATTACTTGCAAACATTTAAACAAGGTGTAACAGTAGGGTTTAAGGGTCAACTTATTACTTAACACATTGATAACATACTATTTGATCTACTATTTTCTCTCTATTGAATAAATATTTTGATAATATACGTCAGACAACACACCAATTGTCATGGTCTGGAAGTAAGGAATTACCATCCATGTGTTACGAGGTACCAGACAATGTTTTTAATGGGGGCGTCTCCCATAAATACTTAAATACATAATACTCCCATAAATACTTAAATACAAATAACAACAATAATAACAAAATAAACAGGTCTATCTAGGAGAAGTTATTCAACACCAGCAATCAGCACCCTCACTATCTTAACAACTCTTTTTCTTTGAGTGTGTCATTCTTCCAGGAAATAATAGAGAAAAAAACATATGAAGCAAAAATATGTCACATACATACCTGACGTGGCTGTAGCCTCTCCTTAATTATTGCAACTATCTGGGTTCCCTCCTCTGATGTACGATTGATTATATGACTCTCAGACTCAATCATTGAAGTACCGCAAACAATACAGGTATGTTGCAGCTGATGCATTCCTATCACCCAGCAAGAACTGCATATATAATCAGAAGTGTTGATCTAAAAAAAATGCTTGTTCAGAAAATAGTAGTCATAAAAACTTTGCCCAATAGTTGTCTTTAATCATGAACATTTTAATTTATTTCATACTTACAGCTCTCGGGAATGTCCACAGCTTTATGATTGCAACTAGATTTTCATTAGCTGTAGATACACAATGACCAGTTGCCTGAGAAGTCTGCATATCACAATTGATACAAGCAATAGGATTATCATCATCATTTCGAAGGGTGTCCAGGTGAATTTTTGGTATCTCCAGATTGAAGTGGCTGATTAATGTTAGAGAGGCTAGATGGGTGGCGACGTCGTGAGGCTCTTTGAGCCCGTTGCCAGCATGGAACACATACTTGATCAATAGAAGTGAGCTGCAACAAAAAATAGAAATGTTATATAAGATGTATCTACATACATGCATGATATATTACCATTTTATAACACATAGACAATATTTAACAGACAAGAAATATATAACTAAGGGGATTAAAACAAACAAGTCAACACTTTGATTAGGTACTGGGCACTACTGTAAAACACATACGGTATGAATCTAATAGCTAAAAAATAACATGCCTGATGTGGATATATCCATGTAGATATAATAGCAGCTATCATCCGCTCTTCTTCGCTTGCATTTGTTCTGACCACTTGCCGTCTACGGGCCCGTAACATGAATCAACCACAGTTAATGCATAGGCAATGATGACCAACTTGTTGGGAGGAATGTGCTTGCCCATTTTCATCCTGTAATTGATAATTTGCCAATTCCCAACATGCATGACAAATGCAATCAGTCTCAGTGCTCTGTAAAACACAAGCAATTTAAGTTGTATGATATTTGTACTTATCACAACTAGCATTGTTTGAGTGACGCATCCAGTATTGTAAACTTCTAAGCTGCATAACAAAACACTAGCAAACTGTTAAGTACGCGGGTGCGGGGAAAGGGGTACACAACTGAAACACTCGCTAGCTAGCAACGCACTGGTTTATTTGAGAGTTGGACTCACAGATGCCATAGATAGCGCGGAGGGGGAGCGCGCCTTGCACACATACATAACAATTCCTCCCTCTAGTCCAAAAACACACAATACAAATTAACATCCTTAGTAGGTATCCATAACATAATATACTCTAATCTAAAAAAGCACAAAGTACCTAAAAGTACTTTTTATAACAAATAACGGGGCGATTACGTAACGACCTCTTTGGCGTAGCAATTATTGACTCATCGTGTCGTGTGGTCTGGGTATCGAGTTCAGTCCCTGCTTTGTGACCAACATCCTCGGAGTTCGAATGTCTCTCTGTTCTTTCGACATCTACATCGACCGTACCAGCTTGTTGTTCATCACCATGGGCCTGTTGTGGGTCCTTCTCAGACTCGTCCTCTCTCGGCGACGAAGACGTACTTCGTGCGCATAATTCTGCTCTTCTCCCTCTGGCCGAACTACCCGGCAAGGGATCTGGTAAGTGAGGTTCCGGCTGGAGTATGTGCGTTTCAGGAGCAGCTGGTGACGGGGAAGGTGACGATGATGACGGAGTCGACGAGGACGGCGAGACTTGCGGTGACGGTTGCGGTGCCGGGGAACAAGATGACCCAGGTAAGTCCACTTTCGAATATTGTTCATTATCCTCTTTGTTGTTACTTGTTCCTTTATAAAGCATCAGCTGATTTATATGCCTTTTGTAACTTTCTGAACTATGATTGTCTTTTACTAGATACGATACTTTTCCTATTCTTTTAAGTATGACGCCCTTACACCATGTATAACTGGCTTTATTAACAAACTTTTTGCATAATACAACATCGTTTTTTTAAAAAAAAATCGTTTTACTTAGTCCTTGTTGCTTAGTTTGCATACACTGTTGATTTTTTACAACGTTAGGCGCAGGCCAGACAGAAGAGACGCAAGACGAGGACGCGTCGCGGACAGGGCGGAGACGAGCCACGGACGCGACTTTTGAAATTATATAGAAGAGACGGGGCGCGGACGCGACGCAGTCGCGCAGTCAGTACTATTTTCGGCATTCAACAGTCTGATTTTGACACGACGACATGTCTTCTTCTGATGATGAAGATGTACTAGCATTGGTGCATCTCGCTAATATACAGAGGGTTAGACGTTACTGGGTACATCCGGTATGGCTAAGCAATGAAGACAATCGATTTTTTAAAATAATGGAGGACCTAAACAATTACCCAGATCGTTTTGTCACAGTGTATAAAATGACTCCACAGTGTTTTAATATTATCATGTCCAAAGTGAGAAATGCTTTACAGAGAAAGCACACAAATTGGAGAGCATCTATTAGTGCCGAAGAAAGATTACTTATAACGTTAAGGTAAGTGAAAAACATTATCTTTATTAATTACTTTAATATTAACTGAAAATTGTGTTACATAATAAGGTTTAACTTTTGAAAAATGTGCACGCTCAAACATCCGATTACTTTGGTGAAGAAAAACTATAAGTGTAGTTCAGAGGTGATTCTTCATTCAAAACAGATGGATTGGTGACGTGTGCAGCCGAAACTGAACTAATTGTTGAATAGGGTGATAGAGTGAAGAACGTTGGGGTATTCTCATCTTGCCCAGATATTGATGGAGATGCAACTTTTTGATTTTGCTCTATTGTCGATAGAGTTGCAACATTATGATTTTGCTCTATTGTCGATGGAGGTGCAACATTATGAAACGGCTGTTGTATTGAAGATACTGTGGCTATGTTGTTTTGAGAAATGCGGGTAGAATATGCTGATTCTGATGTCGATGTTGCCTCGTTTCCATCTAAGATTTCCGCCGCCAACTGCACTACTCCCATCTTAAACCTTCGTTTTTGAACAAGATTCATGGCCTTCATATCAGACAACATGCTTTGAAGGAAGGCAAGATCTGTATCAAGAGGTTGCATTTGTTTCTCGCTATTTTGTCGTTTTCTGTTGTTAAAATAATCAAAAGCAGATTGATTGACGTCTTTCAAAGTAGGCATTTTACTTTTTTTACTCGAGTCCGATGATAACGGCGAAGGATGATTTTGAGCCTTTGGAGGGGGTGAATGGGACGGAGGCCGAAACGGCGACATTGAATCCTCCTCATCAAGGTCACTTTCGTCCGTATGAGTATCTGACCTGCATTGCGGTTGTAGATTAGATTTGGAAGGTCTTGATTTCAAATATCTATCCAAAAAATTCAAGTGCTGGGCAAGGTAATATTCTTTTACCTTCTTGGCTGCAGAGCCAGATGGAAGTGATAGAAGTTTTTTGTATTTTGCATATCTGTTTCTTATGTTTTTCCAACGGTCTTTGCAAGCTTGTACTGAAACAATCAAATCATCAAATAAATGTAATGAAGTGAATTACTTACTGTGAGTTTTTATTCGCTGAAATCATTGAGCCTATATCACTATTACGAGTACTTATGTATAGAATTAAGAATGTTACTTGCTGGCTCAATAGCCTTCGCGAACAAAAAATCACGGCGCACAGTATTGTAATATACCTAATTTATATTCGTATATTTATTTACAGGTATTTCGCAGATGGGTGTTCATTTAAATCATTGTCAGTTTACTTTCTACGAGGAAAATCTACAATTCGAGAAATAGTACATAATACCTGCCAAGTTCTATGGCAAACATTACAACCCGAATATATGCCTACACCCAATGTAGAAAAATGGCTAGAGATAGCTGCGCGTTTCAATACTCTTTGGAATTTACCGAATTGTGTGGGAAGTCTGGATGGCAAACATATTAGAATAAAAGCTCCATCTAACACGGGATCAGCGTACATAAATTACAAAGGATACTTTTCGATTGTGTTATTAGCATTGGTAGACGCTGACGGGTTATTTGTAACGATAGATGTTGGGGAATACGGAAGAAATAGTGACGGGCGTGCATTTCAAGCCAGTGCTCTCGGACAAGCAATGCAGCGTGAAGACCTTAATTTACCGGACCACACTCCATTGCCCGGAGAAGTACAACCTATGCCATATTATTTTGTGGCAGATGAAGCTTTCTCTCTGAAAAAAAACATGATGAAACCTTACTCGCGGAATCAATTAACAAATGATAGAAGAATATTCAATAACAGACTAAGCAGAGGACGGAAATCAGTAGAATGTGCCTTTGGAATGGCAAGAACTAAATTTCAAGGACTGAGCATGCCCATGTGCTGTGAACCTGCTAAAGCTGATGTAATTATACAAGCAATGTGTATATTGCACAATGTTATTCGAAGATGCGATGGAAAATTTACAGAGCCATACATCCAAAATACGTTGGTTGGAACAAGAATTGATTCAATATACAGAGAAACTGCAGACGGTATCAGGGAATACCTCACCGACTATTTTGTAAATCGGGCACCTATTCCGTATCAAAATAGACACAATGTATAAACACACACACACACGCACGCACGAAATGCGCACCCTCGCACACTCAAACACTCACGCATACACACACCCCCACACACACACAACATTACATTAATCTATTAGTTTATACTAGTAACTTGTTCTTTACCATGAAAAATACCTAATTGCAAAACAATTATTTACATCTTACGTTTTTTCCAATTTGCAGGTCAGTGTCAGGTTGTATCTTCATCAAAATATGATTCGCGGCTATAAAAGATACGAGGGCGGGTCAATAAGTCCGTGACTTTTTGAATTTCTGACCTCTTTACTGAAACAGCAACACTGCTCCTGTCAACAGGCATCTGTCAGTTGACTCCTGTCAAAATTTAAACTTGCTGCGTCAGTTAGTTTGTGTTTGACAGCTATTTTTATCAGAATACTCACTAATTTGAGGAGAAAATGGAAAAAAGTGAATTTCGTGTGCTTATTAAGCATTATTTCTTGCGAAAAAAAACCATTACCGAGACCAAGGCTAAGCTTGATAAATACTATGGGGACTCTGCACCATCGATTTCAATGGTAAAAAAGTGGTTTACTGAATTTCGTTGTGGCCGTACAAGCACTGAAGATGCCGAACGTCCTGGACGCCCAGTTGAGGTCTCTACACCCGAAACAATCGAAAAAATTCACGATATGGTGTTGGCCGACCGAAGATTGAAAGTGCGAGAGATTGTGGAAGCCGTAGGGATCTCGCATGGCTCAGTGGTTTCAATTTTGAATGATCACTTGGGCATGAGAAAGCTTTCCGCAAGATGGGTGCCGCGTTTGCTCACAGTCGACCACAAACGCAATCGTGTAACAACTTCACAGGAAGGTTTGGCGTTGTTTAATCGCAATATGGAGGAGTTTTTGCGCCGTTTTGTAACCGTGGACGAAACATGGATCCATCACAACACACCAGAGACCAAACAACAGTCAAAACAGTGGGTTTCTAAGGGTGAATCGGCGCCGAAGAAGGCCAAGGTGGGTTTGTCAGCCAATAAAGTTATGGCGACTGTTTTTTGGGATGCACGCGGGATAATCCACATTGACTACCTTCAAAAGGGAAGAACAATCAATGGGGAATATTATGCCAACTTATTGGACCGATTCAATGACGTTTTGAAAAAAAACCGACCTCATTTGGCCAAGAAAAAAGTTCTTTTCCACCAAGACAATGCAAGGGTGCACACATGTGCAGTTGCCATGGCAAAAATCCATGAATTGGGCTATGAATTGCTCCCTCATCCGCCCTATTCTCCAGATTTGGCTCCGAGCGACTACTTCTTGTTCCCAAACCTGAAGAAATGGCTTGGTGGAAAAAGATTTGACTCCAATGATGAAGTCATCTCGCAAACAAAGGCCTATTTTGAGGACCTCGACAAATCATTTTTTTTGGAAGGGATAAAAAAATTGGAGAAGCGTTGGACAAAGTGTATAGAGCTCAAGGGAGACTACGTTGAAAAATAAAATTATTTTTTTATCAAAAAATCTGTGTTTTATTCCAAAAGTCACGGACTTATTGACCCGCCCTCGTATGTATTTACAGAATTATAATCATTGGAATCATTGATACATCTTTCTAAGTCAGATTTGTTCCATAAGAACAAATTTCTTGTGGAAAAGTTCACATGTAACAAATATAACTTAGAATAATGTATTAATGATTCTAATGATTATAATTCTGTAAATACGTACCTGTTATAGTCGCGAATCATATTTTGATCAAGATACAACGTGAGACTGACCTGCAAATTAGAAAAAACGTAAGAAAATTTGAATTTCGCGGCTGCAACTGCGGATTCACCTTAAGTGTCTTTGCGCGGGCTCAAACTCACATGTTCGTCTAGTAGACGACGTCTACTAACGCCATTTTAAAAACAATGACAGATGATATTTGACGTTTTTATTGTATGCCATAGTCCTATAACCCAATCTAAGACGCTGTTAAAATATTTCTGTTTTACCATTAAAAACAAAGAGTACAGTTTTTTTTATTATTCTAATGTACTACGTAAAGAACAGCTGTACGCACGAGGATAAGTTGATGTGTTTTTTTTTTTTAATAAAGAATACTACTTACTTACCGTTTTCGTTTATTGTCCTGGCAATTGATTCCCAAGCTTGGTCTTGAACGTTTCTGTTACAATAGTCAGACCTATTGTAATCATAAATAACAGAATGATTCTCAATTAATTCACAAAACTGAATATTAAATGCTAGGTCGTCACGCATTTTTAAGAAAAAAATTATAACAACTCAAAACATGACGCAACCATTCAACCTCAAGACGGTACACGTAACTGTGCGAGCGAGCGAGACCCGCATGCCACCCCGCGCCCCGTCGTCGCCCCCGCCCCGTCCGTGCCCTGTCTCTCCTGTATGTTTTGAACAAAAGGCGCAGACGTAAAAACGTTGCGCCCGCGCCCCGTCTCTTTTGTATGTTTTGCGTCGCGACGCTTCTATACATTTTGTATGAAAGGGACGCGGTAGAGACAAATGTCCGCGCCCCGTCTGCGTCTTACGTTTCTTCTGTCTGGCCTGCGCTTTAGATACAGACTGTGACAAGGGTGCCGATGACTTTGGATCCATCAGATCTAATCGCGACCTTAACTTATGACCAAACACCAATTGCGCAGGGGACAACCCAGTAGCAGAGTGAACGGAATTACGATAATCCATAAGGTATTTTAGTAATTTCACCGATGTTCCTTTCGCGCTATGAGTCGACATAATACTAGACTTTATTCCCTTTTTAATTACCTTAACAAAACTTTCGGCCTGACCGTTACTAGGTGGGTGATAGACTGGTGACGTCATATGCGAAATCCCGTTTGCCGCGCAAAATAGTTCAAATTCCCGGGAACAGAAAGCTGTGCCATTATCACTTACTATTGTTTTCGGAACTCCGAACCTTGACATAAAATCACACAGCTTCTCAATCACGGCATTCGAGGAAGTAGCCGTGTTCATGTTGTAAACTTCTACCCATTTGGTATGTGCATCTACCGCTACCAAATAAACGCAACCTTTAATCGGACCTAGGAAGTCTATGTGTATTCTGTAGAAGGGACAAAGTGGAAATTCCCAGCGAGACGGCGGTGCGCGCGGCGGTGAGGGGCGCAAGTGAATACATACATCACATGAACCTATGCTTGTTTCTATAGCCTGGTCAATTCCCGGGAACCAAAATCTTGATCGCGCTTCGGCCTTAGTTTTTACTATGCCTAAATGGGATGAATGTAATTCTTTAAGAATGATTTTATATAAGCTCGAAGGAATAACCACTTTGTGGCCTCTCATGACACAACCATTCTCATAGGATAATTGTGACCTACACAAGAAGTACGGTTTTACCTGTATATCGTTTAACTTCGGTGGCCAACCATTCAAAATAAAGTCTTTTACTACCCTTAAAACTAGGTACGTCACTATTTGTCTCTTCCCGCAATTTATCTAATGTCACGGGCATGCTTCCATCTACAACAAAACAAACATAAGTCGCTCGATCGTATGATACTTCGCAATCACAACACTTACACTGTTCGGTGCACGCGCACTCGTGAACCGCGCGCGACTAGCTTGCCCGGGAGAAATAATCCGCGCTGTTATCAGCGCTGCGAACATACTCTATTTTATAGTTATAGCTACTTAAGAACAAGGCGTACCGTTGTAGCCTGTTTGCTGATATTTCTGGTATGCCCTTATGGGGCCCAAAAATTGCCACTAAGGGCTTGTGATCCGTTCGAAGAATAAACGGTTCCGATCTTGCATAGAAATATTGATGAAACCGACGCACGCCGTAAATAATGGCGGTTGCTTCCTTTTGGATCTGAGCATATCGCTTTTCAGCGGAGTTTAAGGTACGCGAAACAAATGAAATAGGTTTTTCCACACCGTCTGAACCTACTTGTGAGAGGACTGCTCCCAACCCACTTGGGGAAGCGTCTACCTTTAATATTATCGTCGCGTTCGGGTCAAAATGCGCGAGAACCTGTTCCGATGTCATGAACTCTTTTATTGACCTGAAAGCAGAGGCATGAATATCAGTCCATGTCCACTCACAACCCTTTTTTAACAGATCGTACAATGGACTGAGGATGGTGGATGCATTAGGTACGAAATTCCTGTAATAGTTAATTAGCCCCAAAAACGATTGAAGCTGATTAATATTTGTGGGCACCGGTGCTTCTAACATTGCTTTAATTTTTCCCGGCTCTTTTTTTAGGCCATCTTTAGTGATAATATAACCTAGATAACTAATTTCGTCTTGAAATAAACTACATTTTTCTTTTTGTAATGTTAAACCTGCTTCTTCTAAGCGCTTCAAAACGAAATTTAGTTTTTGTAAATGCTCCTGCCTATCCTTTCCCGTTATTAAAATATCGTCTAGCAGGCATAACACTCCGTCTATACCAGATAACAATCCCTCGATAGCGCGCTGAAAGATAGACGGCGCGCTGGCTAACCCCCACTCTAAACGTGTAAATCTATATAGCCCACGGTTTGTATTAATGCAGGTTAGATTTTTTGACTCACTGTCTAAAACTAATTGGTTACAGGCCATAGATAAATCAAGTTTGCTAAACTGTTGATCGCCCTGGATTTTTTAAAATAGTTCGTTAGTCGTGGGGAGCGGATACTGTTCTACTAGTAACTGTTTATTTATACTACTCGTAACTGAATAGTCGGCACACAATCTGACTGTCCCGTTTCGCTTTAGAACTGGAACTATCGGTGAAACATATTCCGAATATTCTACGGATTCAAGAATACCTAAATCGACCAATCTGTCGATTTCTTTGTCGACCAATGCACGCAACGCAAACGGTACGGGGCGCGCTTTACAAAAGACCGGTTTTGCTCCTTCTTTCAACGATAGTCTTATTTTGTACTTGTTAAATATTCCTAAATCATCCGAAAATAACTTCGGGTATTGCAATTGCAACTCAGTAGTTTTACAAAAGTTGACCGGTATTAACTGTAAGCGAAACAATGATAAGAAATCTCGACCAAGAATGGGAGGCCCGCCATCGCGGACCACATATAAGTACATAACATTCGTTTGGTCCGCGTAGTGTATTTGTAGACGCAACGTACCTAGGCACACAATTTTCCCGCCATTATACGTTATTAGCTGTTTACATGTACTTGATAATGGCACGTTTTTGAAATTACTTTTGTAAAACCCCTCCGAAACAACGGTCACCGCGGACCCGCTATCAATCTCGAATTTGAATGGCACGTTATCAATCCATACAGTTTCTACCATGGGTTCTCCCCTGAATGAACGGATATAGTACAGCTTACCGTCATCGTCATCCTCACCCTTGTCACCGCTATCCACCTGTACGTAATTCACTTTTGGGCACATTTTACGCAGGTGGCCTTTTACGTGACACTTTTTGCAAATATAATTTGCGAATCTACAATCAGCCGATTTATGATTCGTATATCCACAAACACTACATTTCACTTTCACTATACTACCACCACTTTTTCCTTTATCAGCTATCTTGAAAAGCTGCTGGTTTGCCACGGAAGCCTGTGCCAGGGCTCCCGCGCTGGCCACGGCGGCAGCGCGCGAACATCGTAGGTTTTCTGCCATCTCCACGACCTTGGCTAGCGTGAGGTCGGCTAGGTCTTTCGAGTACAGCTTCTCCTTCTCTCGTCCTGGCTGCATCCCCATAATGAACTTGTCGCGGAGTGCCTCCTCCACGTTGAGAAAGGCGCATTTTTCTGTCAGTCCTCGCAATCTCGCTGCCCATTGAGAATGAGATTCCCCTGCTTGTTGAGACGCCGCGTAGAAGTTGTGACGCTCACCAAACCCGACACATGTGGGGGTAAAATGGTTGTCCAGTAGTAACAAAAGGTCTTCATAGGGTACATCTTCAACAGCTTTAGGTAAAACTAAATCGGTTGTTAGTTTATATGTACCCTCAGTGAGTGCGCTGAGCAAGATGGCCTTTCGTTTATCACCCGCGGTATCCGTCTTCTCGTTGATGCCATTTGCAACGAAATATTGCGCTATACGCCCTTTGTACGTTTTCCATGTCTGTGTGTTATGATCGAAAGTATGTAGAATTCCAAATTGCACAGAACTAGACATTTGCAACACGTGGTAGGTAAAATTCTCGTCGCCAGTGTTAAGTACGCGGGTGCGGGGAAAGGGGTACACAACTGAAACACTTGCTAGCTAGCAACGCACTGGTTTATTTGAGAGTTAGACTCACAGATGCCATAGATAGCGCGGAGGGGGGGCGCGCCTTGCACACATACATAACACAAACAGACCGTATACTTAAGTGCCACACACATGCTTTTGTGATATAAAACTAACACGCCAGTTTGTGTACGATTGTACGACTTATTTTTTATATACTTACATCTCTTGGATAAGTCCAGCGTTGAATAATAGTTACGAGGTTATCATTTTCGGCAGACAAGACATGTCGGCAAAGGTGTGATAAGCGCACATCACAGTTTATACACCGAAGATCAACTGCCGACATTGTTATAGCATGAACAACATTCACAGATTTGCACCAAAACAATGTAAAATAAGAGTCCTATCTCAGTCACCCAAATTGTAATATTGTAGCAACGTGGTGGCTCAAAAAGGAGTTTACACTTCACATAAAGATGCAGAAAACATTACAAATATCATACAGCACAAACGACGAAACAAGCAGAGTTCTAAAAACAAAAATATTTTGACGTTGTTTTTTAAAGTGACAGCTGTGTTGCTAACTATTGATTAACAAATCGAATCGATTAAAATCATCATCGAAACGATACAAAATGAATTTATTAAAAGCAATGCTATTTATGTTATATTTTATGTTGTTTAAAGTGAGCATCTATTCTCGAATCAAATCGATCTACTTTCTTCTTATTTAATGAACAATATTTACACGAAAGATACTTTCCAAAACATACATAATACTTATGGAATTGCTTTGGCTGTCTATTCGTCTATTTACTATCCCTTTTCGTATTTTTTTATGTGATTTTGATTACCTTTCAACATTAATTTTTTTTTATCTCACATCACCACCCGTGAAATACTTATCATTCAAGAGTCACTACGTCAAATCTGATTTACTTAGTTTTATTTTTTTTATCTAGTATATTTAAGTTTGCACATATTTCTATTGTATTGCACTTATTTTATTGAATAACCGATTTTTTCTTCACTAAAGTGATTAACGCATAAAACTCATCATCATCTATTTGGATTTATTGTGTGGCAACACTGACGTAATAATACATTTAGTTTATGCGTTTAGTTTTGCATTAGTGCGTTTTGTTTTCGTAAAGGGGCTGCACAGTAAAATCATGGTTTTTTAAATACTCCCAACAACTATTAAAACATTTTAGCTTGGAAAATAATTACGGATATAAGACCTATAATTTGCATATAACTAGATTTTGAAACGTTTGGATTTGATGAGGTATCCAACTCGCCAATCTCTTTTGTATGATCTTTAAATGTCTGTAAAAAAAAATGTCTAACGACACTGAGGCCTTAAACATGTTTTGCTATATTGTTTACACATTACTTTAATTAAATAAGATAAAATTAAAAAAAATATCTTTCAATTTGGCCATAAATAAGCAGTTAAGTTAAAATTTTGTGAACTTTCGAAAAAAAAACAAAAATTAGATTTAAAAAAAATGGTAAGACTTCGTCTAAAAACAACCATGGCTTAAATGGTTCTAAATTGTCTGTACTGTGTTCACCTTAAAGCTTTGAACCTCCCAATCACCCTGTATATTCGGCTTCCATTAACAAACGGTGGAGTGCGACTTATGATAAATGATAAATGATGATAAATGATTTTATTTCTGTAAGTAGGTTTGTACAAACACTTTTACACGTCAATCATATTTTTAAACTAGATGAGGTCGGCGTTTCCTATCTGACTACTCTGAGAAGAAAGGCCGAAACAAACTCAGAGGTCACAGTCTCTTTTAAAGTCCAGACATAATCTTGGTCAGATCATGTGAAGACCATGTAGATTGGTATCTGAAATGGTCTTTTGAGGAAAGAACCACACAGATTGAGTGGACCTGTCCAGTCAGTGCACGCATTTGTCAGTAATCGTGCAGCTCAACTCAGGAAGTCAGAACTTAAGGAGCTCAACGATTCGACGAACAATACCAAAGAAAGGACATTTGGGTAGGCCACATAAATTACTCAATCTGCCAGATCATGATCAAAATTAACTGCGAAAAAAAAAGCAATGACCCACATAATCCTCACATTCACAATAATTAAAATAACATACTACTTTACAAGTAAATACTCATGTCATTGTGTATATAAAATTCAACAATGTCAATGTGTATATAAAAAAATCGGACATAATGTTTGAGAACCATGTAGATTGGTGTCTGAAATGGTCTTTTGAGGAAAGGATCACACAGATTAAGTGGACCTGTCCAGTCAGTGCACGCATTTGTCAGTAACCGTGCAGCTCAACTCAGAACTTAAGGAGCTCAACGATTCGACGAACAATACCAAAGAAAGGACATTTGGGTAGGCCGCATAAACTACTTAAACTGCCAGATCAAGAATATAACTGAAACAATGACCCACATAGTCCTCATATTCTCAATAATGAAAATAATATAATACTTTTTACAGTAAATATTCATGTCTAAAATAGCTAGCAAATTAAAATCAACATTCACCGTGTAAATTTATTGGAGCAGCTCAATCCCAAGCCTTTTTGTCCTCAATATAGTCTTTCACAGTATAATTGGCTTTCTGGCATAGTTTCCGTTTTATAAAAGATTTGAATTTATTAAAGCTTAGATCTTGAATGTGGCTAGGAAGTTTATTATAAAAACGTATACATTGGCATCTAAACGAGCCACCTATTTTCTTGAGCCTGGTTGTAGGAACAATAAATTTGTGTTTGTTTCTAGTATTTATATTGTGGATATCACTGTATTTTTTAAACAGATTAATATTTTTATGTGCATACAAAAGATTTTCATAAATATACTGAGAAGGCACAGTAATTATAATAATCTCTTTAAATTTATCTCTGAGGGAGTGTCTGGGACTTAATTTATAGATAGAACGAATTGCCCTTTTTTGTAAAACGAAAATTGTCTGGATATCGGCGGCATTTCCCCACAACAGAATACCGTACGACATCACACTATGAAAATAACTAAAGTATACTAAACGGGCTGTCTCTAAATCAGTTAAACCACGAATTTTTCTAACGGCGTATGCTGCAGAGCTAAGCTTTTTTGACAATTTATCTATGTGGGGGCCCCATTGAAGCTTGGTATCCAAAGTTATGCCTAAGAAAACTGTGGTATTTTCGGGTTTCAGCACTTCACCCTTTGGGCACGCCACAATTGCGGCGGTAAGTCCCCTCTTTGAGGAGTGGCTTGAGAGGCGCCACGGCGTCCTCACCTTCCGCCTGACGCAGGTCCTCACCGGACATGGCTGTTTCGGGAGGTTCCTGTTTCGGATAAGGCGGGAGGAAACGCCCGGGTGTTGGCATTGTGTGGATCGCCCGGAGGACACGGTGGAGCATACGGTGGAGGTCTGCCCGGCTTGGGCGGAGCACCGCCGTGTCCTCGTGGCAGCGATCGGCGGCGGCGATCTCTCGCGTCCGGCCCTGGTTCGGGCCATAGTACGGAGCGAGAGAGAATGGGAAGCAGTCACCTCCTTCTGCGAAGCAGTAATGCTCGCGAAGGAGGAGGCGGAGCGCGTGAGGGAGAGGCAATCATTGCGCCCTCACGCCCCTAGTCGCCGCAGGAGGAGACACCCTGGGCGTCGGGAGTCCATAGCCGACTCCCGGCCACCGTAGGCGCGGGCCTGCGGACGGCGAGCAATGGGCAGCTCGCCGTCCGGTAAGGACCAGGCCCGGGTCGACGGGGTGTTTTGTTCACGCGCGCCTCAAAGAGTTGTCAGCATAATTGACGGGGTCCGATAGGGCCGATGCCTGCCGGGGTCGCGGATTGTTCGAAAGAGTTACCGTGGCCCTGGCGCACAGGCAACTGAAGGAACACGGGTGGGTTTTAGTCAGTAAGAGTCTGACACGCCCTTCTGCTCCGCCCAGAGCGGGAGAGGTCATTTGATGATTTCCCATCCAAAAAAAAAAAAAAAAAATCACTTCACCCTTTATGAGAACACTAGTTTCTACTTGTCTAACATGAGGTATCGTAAACTTAATACATTTAGTTTTTTTCTCGTTAAGAAGTAGGTTATTAACATTAAACCAGTTAACTACTATTGCAAGGGCGCTATTTACATTGTCAGTAATCAGCTGCTGACGTTTCAGTTTAAATAAAAGTGAAGTGTCGTCTGCAAATAACACTATATCATGTTTATCCTTTAAGAGGTAAGGCAAGTCATTTATATAAATAAGAAATAAAAATGGCCCAAGAATTGAGCCCTGGGGGACCCCCATTCTTACTACCGATCCGGGTGATCTTTTTCCATTAACATCAACTCTCTGAATCCTATCACTTAAGTAAGAAGTAAGAAGATCCAGAGAGGCGTTTCGGATTTCGTAGTGGTGCAGTTTCCTGATCAATGTTTCATGAAGAACACAATCGAATGCCTTGGACAAATCGCAAAAGATTCCCAAAGCATCGCATTTGTCCTCCCATGCATCATAAACATGTCCTAAAAGTTTAACTCCGGCATCAGTAGTCGAACGACCCCTCGTAAAACCGAACTGTTTGTTATGCAGTAATTTGTGATTATTAAAAAATCCTTGCATTTGATTCAAAATAAGTTTTTCAAAAATTTTACTAAAGGTAGGTAGTACTGAAATAGGTCTATAATTAGTAGGCTAAAAGGCTTAAAGCTTCTATAAAGTTGTCGAAACATTTTTGCACGTTTATTTTATTAAATGCTGTAGCTCTTGTTATACTACAAGGCTCCGGTTTTTCACAGACAATTCAGAATGTCTTGCCCTAAACCCCCTCATCCAATCTCGACCTGCCATTTCATGGACTTTCCATGATGGCTGCATTTCGATTTTGTTAATCACTGCCATTTGGTAGGCAATTCTGCGGCAGTCTTTAGAAGTTAGGCCATAGAATTTATTTGCACAATCCAATAAATATTCCTTTATGCTGTCTTCTTGCTGGTCAGTAAAAAAATTACTGGCATCATAATGCGGCTCTAGTCTACACGACGGATTGTTCCTGTATTTTGTTATGTATCTTCGCAGTGTTGGATAGGGAAGGTTGCAATCTTTGGCTGCCTTTCTGATACTCAGTCCCGACAAGTGTTTGTCTATTCCTCTTTGGATAGCTTCTCCGGTGTGGTACCCTTTTTTACGGGCTTTTTACCGTGTTTCGTCCCATGCTGAAATAAGCAAATAGTAATTATCCTCACATGAACACTTAGAGGTTACTGAAATAATACTCCCCATCTGTTAATATAGCATAACACAAAGCAGTTAGATGTGGTATACAATGAACCATGGTTCATTGTATACCACATCTAAGTGCTTTGTGTGTGGAGTGAGGACACGGCGGTGCTCCGCCCAAGCCGGGCAGACTTCTACCGTATGCTCCACCGTGTCCTCTGGTCGATCCACACAATGACAACACCCGGGCGTTTCCTCCCGCCTTATCCGAAACAACCATGTCCGGTGAGGACCTGCGTCAGTCGGAAGGTGAGGACGCCGTGGCGCCTCTCAAGCCACTCCTCAAAGAGGGGACTTACCGCCGCAATTGTGGCGTGCCCAGCGCGGGGTTGCGACAGTCGCACTCTCCATGCCGCCATGAGATCCCGCCGGAGCTCTGTCCGCTGTGCCGCGATTTCTCGCGGCAGCGGAGTTACGCCCCGGCGTGTCGCCTCCTCGCGCCACTCCCAAATGTGCGCGAGGACTTTTGCCTCCAGATCCCATGGCGGTAATCCGGCAAGGAGGCTCGCCGCCTCGCAGGAGACCGTGCGGTATCCTCGGACCAGCCGGATGGCCATGACCCTTTGGGACGCGTTCAACCGGTGTGCTGGTCGGAGCCTCAATGACCACGCCCACACCGGTGCCCCGTAAAGGGCCATGGACCGCACGACCCCCGCGTAGAGCCTCCGGCAGAAGGCGTTTGGACCCCCCAGATTGGGCAGGAGCCGCTTTAAGGCAGCCCCGGCCCGGTCCAGTCTGGGAGCCAAACGTCGGAAATTCTCGACGAAGTTCCACCGGCTGTGGAGGACGAGTCCCAGGTACTTCATCGTCGACTCGACGCCGATGTGAACCCCTCCCGCCATTATTTGGGAACCCGAGAGTGGCACGTTCCGAGGACCATGAAAACACATGGCCTCGGACTTGTGCAGGGCTACCTCGAGTCCCAATTGCTGGATCCTCTCAATGACTGTCGCAACCCCGCGTGTCATTAATTCGGCCGCCGCCTGGTGAAAATACATAAAGCTAACAGCATTAAAAAATATATTTTATCTAGTCTATTTATTTTCTTTGTTTCCGTAGAACACTGCTGGTTGTTAAGATGCGGCACGGAATTTGAAAGTTCCGGCACAAAATGTCAATCAATGGTTTAAAAACAAGAAAATCGAAAATAATGGCACTGTTAATCAACACAGTAAATATTTATAAAATAACTTACCAGGATTATGTGCGTTTTCCGTAGATTTTTTAAAAATACTGGAGTGCTCCGCGAATCGGTTTCTTATTTCTTCATTATTTACAACTAGTTTTAATATTTTTTGTGATCGTGACATTTTTCCACGTCGATTTTAACACAGAAAGTTAAAAAAATAACATAAAAGAAGCAATAACACCTAAGTCAATCGTCAATCATAATTGTTGATAAACACAACCGCTTTCAGTCGGACATCGCCGCTTGTGACGAATGACGCACGGCGCGCGGCTCACGCGGAGCGGTGACAGCCAAGCAACAGTGGCGCTATTGACCTTCCGACGATTTTCTTCGGAACGAATTTGAAATACAACGTTGTTCAATTTAATATCTCCGAAAGTACCAGGAATATATATATATATTTCTTGCTTATATCGATAGATTACGCTTAATAGAAACTAATTTTGAAAAAATCACGACTTCATTGTGGAACTTTCCAGGATGTTGTGGAACCATCGATGGCAAACATGTGGTGATTCAAGCTCCCCCCAATTGTGGTAGTGAATACTACAACTATAAAGGAACTAACAGCTTGGTGCTTCTAGCGGTCGCGGATCATGACTACTGCTTTAAATATGTGGACATAGGCTCATATGGGCGAAATTCCGACGGTGATGTTTTCCAAGCTTGCTCGTTGTATCCATTGTTGGAATATGGGTCATTATTTCCACAAGATGGATTACTAGTGGGAGATGATGCTTTTCCGCTTAAGACCTACTTATTGAAACGCTATCCTAATGAGACCACGACTGCTGAAAAAAATTACAATTACAGATTCTCTAGGGCAAGACGCATAGTAGAAAATGGATTTGGTATTTTAGCGATTCCGCGTTTTGGGTAAACCTATCCAGTTACAAGAGGAAATTATGATAAAAAATATTCGAACTACATGTGTACTGCACAACTGGTTACGGAAATCTTCACTACACACCTACACTCCACCTAGTAGTATAGATTATGAAGATATTTTAAATTTCACTGTAAACCTTGGAACGTGGAGATCAGAAATAAATGCGTTACCGAGTATCGCCCGTTCGCGAATAAATAACAGATCAAAAGCAGTTGCCGAAAAGTTGAGAGAAAAATATAAAAATTACTTCTGTAATGAGGTTGCTGTCTCCTGGCAAAATTATATGATTAAAAATATTTAAATGTAACCAGCTATATCAGTCGAATAAATAACTCACCAGATTAGTTGTTGTTTTCTTTTCTTTTAAATTAATTGTTTTCATTATGTAATCCATTATATCAAACAATTTAATGGATGGGTTATACACATCATCTGCACCAGCTCCACTCTTCTTACTTTTTTCAATTTTATTCACTTTTTGGTTGTAGTTGGATCGTATTTTTTTTATTTTCTTAGTTACCTCGCTGGTGTTACCTAGATGCATTTCTTTTGCGATATGTTCCAAAGAAGCTTTTCTTATATCTCTATTTCGGTAGTTTTTATCGAAACTATTCCATAGGTTTTCTTGCTCTCTGTATAGTTTCATGAATAACATATTATTATCAGAAGACCATCTATCCGCCATTTTGAATTCGATAAACACACAAAATACGGGCGCTCACGACAACTGTCCGCTCGCACTGGCGAGCTACTGCCGAACGCGTCTAAACGATGCGAGCTGCGGTCATGTACGAGTTGCTAGCGGGCGAGCATGCGAGTGAAACCAAAAAATCTTGAATTAACTCGGATGCGAGCTACTGTCCAACTCGGACGTGCGAGTTACTCGTAAGTGACGTCCAAACAGCGCGAGTTACTGCAGTGCGGCTACTCGGCAGGCTGACTCGTACGCTAGCTCGCACTGTGTAACCGCCTGTACACGTTTTTTGCGCGAGCTGGCAACGTCGCGTATGGACGGTAGGTACTATGGTTCATACGGTACACGCAGTTCATTGGCTACCACTCCACCCTGAGTTAACTTAGCTTTTAAGTACTAATTCAAATAATAATTAGAATATGTTTATCAAATAACATACTACACTCAGCGGCATGGAATTTGGCCCAAGCGTATTATGTAGTTTATTGTCAAAATGAAACATGAAAGAGACGTTTTTTGTTTTATAAAACTTAGAGGATGGTCTGATAATATTAGGTCCTTACATATGAAATTGATGTTTTATAGAACTGGCCACTTTGATCTCAAAAAGCCGGCGTTTGGTTAAGAATTCCAAATTCAAATTTATTTCAATTTAAAGCGTCCCTATTTGTGTTTCGAATGTAATAATTCATTTGTTTTCGCGCCATTTAATTTTGCTTTTACATCGTTCTGTGCTCATTATGGAAAACATAAAAAATCGCATTATTTTCGAATACGAATTCCATCGTGGCACTAGCGCTGCAGAAACAACGCGAAGGATTAATAATGTGTACGGAGAAGCCATTGTAAAAGAAAACACAGTACGTTTTTGGTTCCAACGCTTTCGTTCTGGAAATTTTGACCTCCAGAACAAATCTCGTGGACGGCCGGAGACCCTAGTTGTCAATGAGGAATTGAAAGTGATCGTGGAAGTGGATCCATCTCAAACCACGTCAGAGTTAGCTGCAGGCTTCGGTGTGATTGAAAAAACCATTTTGAATCATTTGAAACAAATTGGAAAAGTGAAAAAGCTTGAAAAATGGGTACCGCATGAACTAAGTGAAGCAAACCAACAAACACGAGTCGACTGCTGCGTCACGTTACTCAACCGTCACAATAACGAGGGGATTTTGAATCGTATCATTACTTGTGATGAAAAATGGATCCTATACGATAATCGGAAAC
Organism: Griposia aprilina; assembly: GCA_916610205.1. NCBI lineage: Eukaryota > Metazoa > Arthropoda > Insecta > Lepidoptera > Noctuidae > Griposia > Griposia aprilina. The sequence goes on along the minus strand of OU744285.1, from coordinate 2,521,578 downwards.
GCTCATCACAGTGGTTAAATCCAGGAGAACCGGCTAAATCCTGCCCCAAGCGAAAGTTGACTCAAAAAAACGTACTGGTTAGTGTCTGGTGGACCAGCGTTGGTGTCATCCACTACAGCTTCCTAAGATCTGGTCAGACGATTACGGCAGATCTGTATTGCCGACAATTAGAAACCATTATGGAAAAGCTAGCCGTTAAACAGCCGAGATTGGTCAACCGCTCTAGCCCACTGCTGCTGCAGGACAACGCTAGACCACACACTGCACAACAGACGGTGGCGAAACTAGAGGAGCTAGGATTGGAATGTTTCCGTCACCCACCATACTCCCCGGACCTTGCTCCAACCGATTACCACTTTTTTCGGAATTTGGATAATTTCTTAATTGGAAAAATAATCAATTCAGATGAGGCAGTCCAAAACACCTTCAAAGATTTTGTTGATGAATCAATGAACTGCCTATAAAATGGCAAAAGTGCATAGATCACAACGGTAGGTACTGTAGAGGTTGTCTGCATGTGTCAACCTTATGTTGACTGGCTGGATATATATTATCGTTGGTTTGCCTCGAACAGTCAAGCGAGTTTAAAATAAGATTTATAGGAAAAGTGATGGTAGGTTGTAAAAATAGGTAGACAGGCAGAGCTAGGGCCTGCCAGTGTACAATTCCTTGATAAAATATATTTACTTTCTAAGGAGTACTGCGTTAATTATTAAATACACGTAGGACTCCCACAGTACCTACTTTGATTAAATAAAAAAAAATAAAAATAAAAATTGTTTTGCTTTTTCCATATAAAACATCAATTTCATATGTAAAAAAAAAACTTAATTAAATAACAAAATGGCAATTAGCACAAACATAAAAATAAAATGTAAAGGTTTTGTTACAAAAAAACACAAAATAAACACATTTTACATATAACTTATAACCGAAATCTGTTCCACCGGTCAGGCTTGGAGGAATGTTGTTAAGTAGGGTAACCAAATTTAAGTACCTGGGGCACTGGGTCACCGAGGACCTCTCAGATGATTTAGATATTGAGCGGGAACGTAGGGCGTTGGCAGTGAGATGCAATATGCTGGCGCGCAGGTTTGCACGGTGTACAAAAGATGTTAAAATTGCGCTTTTTAAAGCATACTGCCAGACATTTTATACCTGCAGCCTGTGGGTCCGCTATACACGTAGATCTTTCAATGCCCTGCGCGTCTTGTACAATAATGGGTTTAGGATGCTGTTGGGATTGCCTCGCTTTTGCAGTGCATCAGGTATGTTTGCTAAGGCTAGCACTGACTGCTTTAGGGCTATAGTAAGGAAAAGAGTGGCCTCCCTGATGCGCCGCGTGCGGGGCAGCACCAGCAGCCTTCTGAATACCTTATTGGAAAGGGTTGATTGTCCGGTTGTGAGGCACTGGAATACCGTTCACGGATCTGGAGGGGTCCTTTTTAATGTAAAATAGTGTGTAACAATGTACAATTAATAATGTTGACATTCAATAATGAAATTCAATAATAATATAATAATATACTAACATAGTTATAAGTATGTTGTACTAACAATGTATGGAATATTTGTTGATTCCGAAATAAAATGAATAATAATAATAATAACATTTGTTTCCACCTCTGGCTCTGGCCGTCGCACTATGGAAAATCGAGGTCTGTTTCAGATCAAAAATCGGTAACTGATAGCTTCTTTATTTTGCAAGAAAGACGCTTGAATTTTTGCTCATGCATAGAGTATTAAATAAAGCTTTAGATAAAGTTCAGATGCTTACTAAAGTATAAATATAAAAATAAAAAAATTAACTTTTACAAATGGTCTTTATTTATTTACTTAGAGACAACACTATTTATATTGTGAATAAAGATGTATAATTACATCAGTTTATTATAAAACAATAGTAATATAGCTCTTCAGTATTTAACCTTTTAACCGCCCGACTTTATGATTGATCATGACACTGTCAGGAGTGGGTGATATCACGTGTGTTCCCTGATTGCGAAACTTCATCTGCTTCATCAACGAAATGTTGGAGACGTCAATCACCAGCGAGGATTGCGTCGGGTCATTTTTTTCGTGCTCCATCATCTCTGATGACGTTTTCTAGCCCAGTATGCAGCTCTTGTGCTCTTTTCTGCACAGCCTTTAAATTTTCCAGTTGATCAGAAGCAAGTATGGGACTTGATGTTTTGTTTGGAATCATAACACTGTCAGGAGTGGATGATATCACGTATGTGCCCTGATTGCGAAACTTAGTCTGCTTCATCAACGAAAGTTGGAGATGTCCCACACCAGCGAGGACAGCGTCGGGTCATTTTTTTCGTACTCCATGATCTCTGATGACGTTTTCTAGCCCAGTATGCAGCTCTTGTGCGCTTTTCTGAACTGCCTTTAAATTTTCCAGTTGATCAGAAGCAAGTATGGGACATAGCGAGAAATAGTATGGTGCAAGTAGCCACGAAAGTATGTAGTCTGGCGCAGAGAAAAGGTGCTAGTAGAACGAATGATTCTTGGGTAGATGGTGTTGTTAAAGAGGTTGTGAGAAAGAAGAAAGAGGCCTGGCTTAATGTGTTAGCCTGTAAGGCCCAAAATAGGGTGAATCAGGCAACGAATGTGACAAATGATGATAAAGTTTAAAGTTCCACACAAAAAGAAACGTGGGACGACTTGCAGAATGAAAATATTATTTATTTTGATTTTCTGCAAGTCGTTCCAAATGGGCCGTAGGTATGTACGACGAGTTGATGAATTACTCAGAAAAATATCATGAATTCATGTAGTTATTATATTAGATGTTCAAGGATTTAAAGAAATGCACAATCATTTCATAGTAAAGGAATTAGCTTTTTCCACTCGTGACTATACACAAACATTTTTAATAAAACCTCCATATCTTTTTAAATATATAACAGATTACGAAAAAAAGCATGTTAAATGGTTGCAAAGAACCAAAGGAATTTATTGGAACGAAGGTTATATTGATTACAGAGAATTCAGACGTATAATCGTTCCGTATCTAGAAAATAAGGAGATCATTGTAAAAGGTTTGGAAAAGGTGAAATGGATTAAGGATCTTTGTGAGAATTGTAATGTGTTTGACCTCGGTGAAAAAAACTTTCTCAATTTCTCTATGTTGTATAACAACAAGTACTGTGATGGAAAAAATAATTTAAATTGTACTAAACATTTAAAACTGTGTGATTTAAAAATGTGTTGTGTATTAAAAAACATTTGAATATGTAATGAAATGTGTATTCAAAGTTATAGTAAATAAAAAAATATTAAATCTTTAAAAATGAGTTTATTTCAATAGCTTACCTACCTAATTACACTGTTCCACAATAAAAATAATTAAATTAAAAGAGTATAATAAAAAATACCTAACCATAAAGATACAACATTAATTTATAAACATATAATAAAAAAATTAATCACTAAACCCTAAAAATATAAAAATCACTGTCTATCAAAGATTTTGAAATTTTCTTAACTAACGATTCCGTATCATCCTTAACACTATTAATAGCATCTTTAACGATGTATTGTGCATTTATTATCACGTTTTCACTATCGCTATTACTGTCACTCGTATTGTTATTGCAAAGATCTACAACTGATATTTTTATTAATTTTATCCCGCGTCGATGCAGTTTACTCATCACGAATGATTTTGTTGGTTGTTTCTTATGAGAAGGCTTTTCTCTACGTTGTCATCTGGATTTCTTTTCTTTCGTAACTTGATTGCAGTGCAGGGGTTCATTGCAAATCATCTCAGAAAGTCCTTCATAAGGATCCTGAGCGTACTGGCTGAATACAATTTCCGAACCGCAAATCTAAAACAAAATAATAACAAATGATTAGCATCTTATTTAGTGAAAAGTATCGTTACCTACATTTTAATTATAAATTAGATTTAAAATATATATTTTACTCACCGATGACATGATTATGATTCACACTGATAGATCAAATATCTCTAATATTGTACAAGTACTCGAGGCGAGTAATATTTCGTAAATAACCTAAAATTAGGTAGCTAATTTAGGTAAATATGTAGTTAATGCCTTGACAGGAAACAAGCATTGCGACATTATAAGTTAGGGTCCATACACATAGACATATTTGCTATGCCAATTTTATTTGTATTTAAATGAAGTTTAGTACGATCAGGGAACTAAACCGTGTAACGAATTTATACACTACATAAATGTATAGGTAAATCCTTTTTCATACGTCTGTCAAGATTAATGCTTATGATTTTAATATATAGTCAAATAAAGTAGACAGTCATTTTTGCTAAACAATCTGTTCAGTGATCATACATTAATAACAGATTTTTATGTAATCATTATAATTATATTATTCATTAACAGGGCTGTGCGAATTATATTACAAATAAAACAATATTAATTAATATTATACTTCATATAATAAACATTCATTACACTTATGTACTTATTATCTACAGATACAGAATAGTAACTATACATGAGATACTATACTAGGACATCATTAAGAAATACAATTGTTAACTGCTAATGTTCTTACTGCTATTTTAATTCATAATATTCTAATTATTAAGCACTTAAAGTCTCGTACCATATAATTAAGCAAACAATTACATAAACATTGTATAATTAAATTACTTATTTTAAAAATGAGCAATGACCCCATGCATGGTTTGCGATTTTACAACTAGATATCGCGCGTTTATCATCGTTGCTAGATAGTGCAATTTTGTTCACACTTTGAGTAAATATTTCATGTTTAAGGGATTTAAACACAATATTTTGTTTACGAATGACTTCACTGTTAAATAAAACGTTTTCGTAATCTGTGATACTTAGATCACGAACTACAGAAGATTTCACTCCTTTTGCTTTTTTAATTATTTTATCCTCTGTTTTTATTGAATATAGTTTAGATCTTAAACCAACGAAATCTATTATAACTTTTCCTCCCATTTCAGCTTTGAAAAGACCAGGATTTTTTTTATTCATTTGAGGTAACAGAAATTCATTTTTTACATCATAATTACTGGTGTCGAAGTATTGCAAAAACCGATGTTTAATATCGCGATAAAAATCATTGGTGTATATTTCGTAAACAAAAGAATCCGTGTCCGTATAACATAATTTTACTCTTTCCTTATAAAAAGGCTTGATTATATTATAGTGAAAGTGGTACATGTGTGATTTAGACAGTTCTAAAACGGTAAAACCAATATATATAGGCTTGTCTAAAATTAAGTGATCTGGTTTCATTTGTATCGCTACTAAATTCTCGGATTGAACTGATGCCCTATGAAAATAAGGGTTGCTCACGAGTCTCTCAGCGTAGGAGGAGTTTTTGATTTTGTTATTCACATCATTCCATTGATTAACCAAATGAACAGACACTCTATTTTCAGTGATTTCCAAGGTTTTTCCAAAAACGCTATTATTCAACAATTTGAAGAAATCTTGTTCAAATGTATTGTTTGCCTTTTGTGGTAGTTGTGTATTTAATTCGATATATTGCTTTAAATAGGGACTTTGTCTAAATGTGATGACTCTATGAATTTTACGTAGTAACAAACCGTGTTCCAAAAATTTTTTTGAATCACATAGTTATACTTATTATATAAATTTGAAACCAGTTTTTAAGTTTTACCTCCAGGTGGTATGCATTTTTCAAAACAAAAAGGTAAGTCATTATGATCGCTGTGTAAGGATTCAGGGTAAAACAGATCGACTTCTAGTATGAAACCCCATTTCGCATTATCATCAATACATTCAACATGTAATTGGTTTATTTCATTTTGATTTAAAAATCTAAAATCTGAATAGGGTAAATATTGACACATACTGTACCCGTAAAGGTTATTGCAGTCCAAATAAACTATAAAACATTGCGGTTTTGATGCATCGCATTTTGATAAATACTTATTGTTAGCTTTTGCATAGCGATGGGAGCACATACACAAACCACATCTAATACCCTTTTGAATCATTCGTACGATGGCTAAGTCAGAAACGAGTTCAAGTTGAACACCTGTTTTTAGTAGCATTGCGTCAAATGATAAACTAGGTGCGGTTATGTAAAACGCTGGGTCTAGTTTATAATGCTGTTTACAAGTTTTTCGAAATTTCTGTAATATATCAGTTAGTAAAAGTCTGTTTTCAAATATAAATCAGTATATTCACCTAAATCTTTTATGTTGAATTCATTCCAAACCAAACAAGCATGTTTATAATGTTCATCTGAAATAGCTTGGTTAGTTAGAACGTTGAAAAAGTGTTCCCTCGATGGTAACGTTGTTTGTTCGTAACATTCCCAGTTAGTCATGTAATCATAAGGATATACTCCCTTACTTGTAAGCAAATTAAATTGATCATGGTTAGGAAAATGAGAGCGTAGTGACGAAATCATCATTATGCATAGTTTTCGCAAGTTTGTCTAAGCTGGCTCCTAAAAAATTAAATGAATCTAAAAATCATACTTGAACGTATTTATTATCAGCAATCTGTATGAATTTGGAAAATAAAATATATTTTTCTTTAGTCTTTGGAGTAATTCTTAACTTTCCAGGCATTTCACTTAATATTTTTATGAATAAATGGCAATCGTATCCTGATAAGTTGTGGAAAAATATCGGTATGAATTTAGGTATTTTATACTGTAGATTACAATGTCTATGAGCAGCGCCACGGTATCGCCCTGTTATACTCGTATGACAATGATCTCTATCTTTATTAGTCCAAAGTAGGTTTTCACATATGTAACATTTATAAGCTTGTTGAAAATCTCGCGCGTCGTCTTTTGTAAATGTCATGACCTGGGTTTCGGTTAATATTTTGTAAATCTTTTTAACATCAGCAGAAAGAAAGTCTAAAAATTTTGAAACACAGTCAAAACCGCGATAACTTTTAAATCCCTCATCATTAAAAGTATAATTTAACGAAGAAACAATGTTATAGGCGAATGCTACAGGCACGTGCCGTTGTAAAAATGATGTGTAAGCAGTGTCGGGTTCACTAACGGATGTTGGTTCCAGCAATGTTTCGAAATCAGCGTATATGGCGAATGGAATGTTTTGTTATCTATCATAATTTTTTAACTGTAATACAGACCCTTTTTCAGGTAAAATAGTTACGATTCCCCCACATAGATGATCATCGATTTGTCTAGGAGTAGGAAAAAACAATAAGCAACTTTCGCAAAAATATAATTTACTATGATGTTTTGTGATTTGGATTTTAACAAGACGAGGCAAGTCTTTGATAAGGCAATAATGTGAAGAACGATCATTTTCTAAGAACAGTAGATGAATACTCTTAGATTTATCCTTACACGATTCAGATCTGTACAGAGGACCTGTTATTAGCTTATTGTATTTTAAACCGTTTACGTAAATATTTAAAAAAGGATTATTTCTTTCAAAAATAACTATATCTGAAAAAGTCATGGGAAAAGAAATGTTCTTAACATTTAAAACATCGCGAAAGTGAGGATAAGATGTTACTCGCTCTGGATGTCTATTTGTGGGGGGTACAAGGCAGCCACAATGCACCACAAAAAACAATAATTATCATTATTGTGAATATTCAAACACACTTTTTTGTTTTTTATAAACTTAAAATAAATCTATAAAATAAGAGCCACTAAGTGGCTGATAATTATTAACATTGACTTCTAAATGTAAATTACTCAAGAATGTCCATCCACTGTCTCTCTCCTCAAATTCTTAAATTTTTTTCAACTATGTCGTGACAACTCCGTAAATAGTATTAAAATCATAATTAAAATGTATGGCAAAATTTTCGGTAGCAAAAGATTTGATTTCTTGTAAATCATTTTTGTACAATAGAAATAAAGAAAAAAGTTCAAAATTATTTTTTACTGCGATATGTTTTTTAAGTGAATCGTCGACTAAAGATTTAACCTGCTCGCGAATATTACTAAAAATGTTTCTGGAAAATTATTTGCTTCATCTTTGGATGCAATAACTCGATAACTAATAATACGTCCTTTAAACAATGAACGTAAGATTTCAACGTTTTCAAGAATAGGAATTGTACTATTATTTTTGTGTTTGTTAGTTCGTAAGTGACTGGTCCAGCAACGACTATCTATATAAATATCGCAAACCGAGCAATGAGGCATTTTGATGAAATTATGAAATGTATAAACATAAACGTACTACCTATAGTTAACTGAATTTGGTATGAGAATACTGAAAGGTTGAAAATCTAAAGGATCTATACACCAAAATTTTAATGGAAATCTTTTTTTACGAAAATACAATCCGTGTACAAAGTCTACAATATACAAATTACAACACAAGATACACAAAATAGCTTGGATCCTTTAGATTTTCAACCTTTCAATTGGTACAGAACAATAAAAACCTTACATACCAATTAATATACTACATACATCTAGTATTTGTGTTCAATTTTCAGCATAGCTCCTTAACCGGTACTGTCAGCATTGCATTCTTGTATGATTTCAGTAGAAATTCATAACCGAAAGTCAATCAGATGCTTCCTGAAAATAACGTACAAATGATTTAATTAAGTCTATCCTAATGTCAAACTATTTCCTCTGCTTATCCTTTGTGAGAAAAGTGCTAAGTATTATATTTACCTTTTTATTTTTTCTTAATTATTTACGTTGATTACCAAGCCAAACTTCTCAACGTAATGGTGTGTGATATCCTGACCTGTATGGAAAAAGCTTCGCAAGATTCCAAAGGTTTTTAAAAACGTTTTCTGAAAATAATAACATCATATACGATTTAATTAAGTAGATAAGTACTATAAAACATTATATTATTACCTACATTACCTCTGTTCATCACTCATGTTTTTTTGTATATTTACCTTTTATTTTCCTCAAATTATTGATGATGATTTCGCTTTAACATCTAGTGCAGACCACATTCCAAAGCGCACTTTTCAACATAATTCCATATAGATATAGTATAACGCTTCCTGAAAGAAAAAACAGACACATAATTTAATTAAGTAGATACTTTAAAATGCCATACGCTTAACACGCATGATAAAATGTTAAAACGTTACATAATAATTTGGCCAAAATGAAGGTAAATACCTTTATTTTGGCCAAATTATTATGTAACGTTTATTTCGCGTTATTAAATCAATCAACCACCGCTCTGTTGCTTTATGACAATGAAAGCCTAGGTTTTAGAATATTCGGCTTTTAAACGAAACACAATGTATTTCTCAGTTCAATACATATAGTCATATGAGCCTGGTATTAACAATAATCATACAACCTTTTTCCAATAAAATATACACTTCATTTTTCAATATTTCACAATACTTATTTGTCAGTTTTATTAGACTTTGGTCAAACTAAATACTTTTTTCTGGTCAGCAAAGTCACATTCGCATAAATCAGCTATCTTAGGTAAGGCCTGAAACTGCGTTAAGCGGGCTCCCGCGACGGGCAACCGTCGCGTGTCTACGCGCGTGGACACGCGGGTGGGCTCCGTGGGAACGCGACGGTCCCCGTCGTGGGGACCCGTTGCGGAGACCGGATTATTTTATTTACGCAGTGCCGCTAGTTCAATTTTAACGGTGTGCATGTATAGTCGTGTCGATGGAGAACTTAATATATTATTACGTAGCAAAACGACAGCCAGTAAGCCCGTTTATTGAATCTAGGTTGCTGTGCGGGGAATTTGTTGTAAAGTTCTGTAAATTAAGAGAAAATGATAACTCATTTTACAAATATTTTAAAGTTTCGGTACAGTTCTATGACGAATTATCCTCGAAACTGGAACCATATTTCAAGATCAACAATTTAAAAGTAAGATCTGTATCAGTCATATCACCAATGGAAAGGCTGGCAATAACATTGCGGTAAGTAAACAATTATAATTTGTTCTTCATCATCTTTATTTTTGCTTATACTAATTAACATTATTTCTTTGCTCATTAATCACAATTATAATCACAGTTTTTTACTCGTACATTCTTAATATTATTATTACTAATTAAAATTAAGTATTTCTTTGCTCTTAAATCACTTTTATAATCACAGCTTTTTACTCGTACATTATTACTAATTAACATTATTTCTTTTCTTATGAATCAAAATAACATATTTTTTACTACAATACTAATTTTATCATCTTTTTTTCTATACAGATAGTGTATACCGAATCACAATGTAATAACATTATTTTTACTTATTCAGGGTGTCGCATTGAAAGAGGATAATTTTCTTCAGATTAAGTCGATACTTAATGAGGCAAACACATTTTCTAAAGTATCATAAAATTTAGACAAAAAAATGTATTTGTCCCAAAAAGTATCCAGTTTCGATTAACATTACCCACCATCAATGAGACATTCTTTAAAGGTATTATTTATTATTAATACCAGTACTTACTAAAGCAGTCTAGAGCAGTCTTAATCATATTCTTGAAGTCTTCATTCTCATATAATTCTAATTAATCTTCTGTTGTGTCTGTGTTTTGAGTTTCTGTTCCGATATTAAGTGATCTTAAATCAATCGTGCTAATTGTATTTTGCGTTTCTGATAAACCCATATTAATTGATGGTAAATCATCCAGAGTAATAACTGTTTCTTTTTCGATGTCGGTTCGAAATAATATTTTTTTAAATGTATTAAATTTTTTGACTGTTGGAATTAAAGATTTAAAAAAATTCAAGTCTTCGTCATCAGCATCAACATTTTTTTGTTTTACACACTGCAACAATTCTTTTTCAAAAGGAGTTGGTGATGATTGGCGTTTACGTTTTCGTGATGATTCTGGCTCTGTATTATTATTTGCACGTTCATGATTTGTAATTTCCGGTACTGGGGCTGGGTACTGAGATGTTATTATTTGCATTTGTTGATGAGTCTTGATCTTCACTCTGATTTTCTATAGATTCATCTGCTTCATAACTTGAGTTCGAATCTAAAAAGGTTAACATTTCAAAATAAATGTATTTCTTGCCTGTTTTAGCACCTGAACCTGATTTCAGTTTTTTTTTACTTGCTTTCACTTTCATATATGTGTCCCTTGCAGTTTTCCATCGTGATTGCACTTTTGTGACTGAAACATAAAAAAAAAATACAGGTACTTAACAAGCGGACATACTTTCGTGGACCTACATCTGGCGTATCAGGCAGGAATAACCACAATCAGAAAAATAGTGAAAGAAGTCTGTCAAATTATAAATGAAAGGTTGAAGGAAAACTGCATGCCATTGTTTTCCCGTGCGCGATGGGAAGAGATAGCAGATGGTTTTTTGACGCAAGCTCATTTTCCCAACTGTATTGATGCAATAGACGGGAAACATATACGTATTATAAGACCTCCTCACAGCGGTTCACTTTACTACAATTATAAGCATTATTATTCCATTGTTCTACTTGCAATGTGTAACGCAAATTATGAATTTACCTACATAAATGTGGGGGTACAGGGTAAAGAATCTGATTCTGCAATTTTCACCCAAAGCCGCTTGTTCCAACAAATTAATGATAACTTATTGGATATACATCCTGCTAAAGCGTTACCCGTGCTACACAACAATAAATCAACCAATACTGCAGCAACCGTACCAATACCCTACGTTGTTGTAGGAGATGAAACATTTGGGTTAAATGATAAATGATAAATGATTTTATTTCTGTAAATAGGTTTGTACAAACACTTTTACACGTCAATGATATTTTAAAACTAGATGAGGTCGGCGTTTCCTATCTGACTACTCTGAGAAGAAAGGCCGAAACAAACTCAGAGGTCACAGTCTCTTTTAAAGTCCAGACATAATCTTGGTCAGATCATGTGAAGACCATGTAGATTTGTCTGAAATGGTATTTTGAAGAAAAACCACACAGATTGAGTGGACCTGTCCAGTCAGTGCACGCATTTGTCAGTAATCGTGCAGCTCAACTCAGAACTTAAGGAGCTCAACGATTCAACGAACAATACCAAAGAAAGGACATTTGGGTAGGCCACAAAAATTACTCAAACTGCCAGACTAAGATAAAACTACCTGAAGGAAAAAAAAAAAAAAAACAACAATGACCCACATAGTCTTCACATTCACAATATTAAAATGAATATCATGTATTTAATCTAGCCTGCATGCTACTTACATTCACAGACAGGTTTCTCTTTAAATGTCATCAAAAAATCTTAATATGTTATGTCATGTAATTCAATAAAAATGACATTATTAATTCCAAAACACATAATCACAGTATAAAATGGATTGTTGCTTGGGGGTACATTGAAGTAGCTTAATTAATCCCAAGCCTTTTTGTCATCCAAGTAATCTTTAACTTTATAGAAACCTTTTTGACAGAGTTTCTGTTTAATAAATGATTTAAATTTATTGAGGCTCAGTTCTTTAACAAGACTTGGGAGTTTGTTGTAAAAACGTATACTTTGGCACTTAAATGAATTACTAATTTTTTGGAGCCTAGTCGAGGGCACAATAAGTAAATCTTTGTATCTAGTATTTATGTTATGAATGTCGCTGTGTTTAGAATATAGATTAATATTCTTTTTTACATAAATAAGGTTTTCATATACATATTGAGATGCGACAGTCATTATGTTTATTTCCTTAAATTTATCCCTCAGTGAATGCCTACAACTAAGGTTATAAATTGCTCGAATGGCTCGTTTCTGCAGCACAAAAATAGCCTGAATGTCGGCTGCATTTCCCCACAGCAAAATGCCGTACGACATTACACTATGGAAATAACTAAAATATACTAATCGGGCTGTTTCGACATCAGTCAAATGACGGATTTTATAGACCGCGTAGGCTGCAGAGCTCAGCCGCTTCGACAATTTGGTTATATGTGGGCCCCACTGTAGCTTCGAGTCCAAAGTAACACCTAAGAACACAGTGGTGTCCACAAGATCCAATTCCGTCCCATTTACTAGTACATTGGTTTTCACCTGTTTAACGTTCGGTGTTAGTAATCTAATACATTTAGTCTTTTTCTCGTTTAAAAGTAAATTATTAACACTAAACCAATGCACTATTTTAGCGATAGCATTATTTACATCGTCAGTAACTGTCCGTTGTCGTTTAAGCTTAAATAAAAGTGATGTGTCATCTGCAAATAACACTATTTCATGACTGTTCTTTACAAGGTAAGGTAGGTCATTAATATATACGAGAAATAAAAATGGGCCAAGAATTGAGCCCTGCGGAACTCCCATACTGACAATAGATCCCGCGGATCGCTTGCCGTTAACGTCCACTCTTTGGATCCTATTATTCAAATAAGAAATAAGAAGATCCAAGGCAGTGTTTCTAACACCATAGTGATGTAATTTCCTGACCAATGTATCATGAGAAACACAATCGAAAGCCTTAGACAAGTCACAAAAAATACCTAGGGCATCATGCGACTTCTCCCAGGCCTCAAAAATATGTGAAAGAAGCTCAACGCCAGCATCGGTAGTAGAGCGACCCCTTGTGAAACCGAATTGTTTACTGTTTAATAATTTATGTTTATTAAAATGTTTTTGCAATTGATCTAGCATCAATAGGTTGTCTAGCTATGTCATGCGGCCATATGCTCGAGCTCTCAATTTGGACCATAAGAAAAAAATATTTAATTATAGGTTAACAAGAGCGCGACGTTATATTGAATCAACTTTTGGTATCATGGCTAATAAATTTCGAATACTTCATCGTCCTTTAAACGTTTCAAAAGAGAACGCCATTTGTTTTGTTAAAGCGATATGTATTCTGCATAATTTTATTAGATCTAAACAAGATGACAATAATGTCGACGATGTTGTCATTACACCACGCCATATTCGGGACGTCGACTATGGGTTTGGGAACACCCAAAGAGATGCGTATACAATACGCGATAAATTCGCTGATTATTTCGTCACAGATGGTAAGGTGTCGTGGCAAGATCATAGTATTTTTTGAGACGTCCTCGACCCTCACTGTGTGAAGTAAAGGCACACTTGTTCATCCATCCTTTACTTTAGGTATACAACATTATTTTTAGTATACGCAAAACCTGAATATAGTTTGTTCAGAATAAGTAACTGAATCGATTACAATAATTTTTAAACCATTATATTTTGTCCAAAAAATATTTAAAAAAGGTTGAAAGTTGGACACCGAGCGACACTAAGTACCTACCCAAAATCATACGCGTAGGTACGACACAGATCATAACGGCGCTAGGCGCCGTTCAGTCAGTTCAGTCGCTTTGTACATAGATTCTTAACATAAAAATACTAGACACGTGTTTCGGGTTTTGCGTAAGCTAAAACTAATGTTGTATTAGTGGACAAAACTAAACAGGGATGATAGGTATCGAGACATGACACAATAATAATTAATATAATTCTAACTTAGTCTAAAGTAACCTTGTACAATAAGTATCAATACCTACCCGTAGATTTATTATAATTACACATTGAGAATACAAATAGTATGTAAGTACCTACTTACCTAAAATATATTAGTAAAAAATGTTTACCTGTTGTTTCTTTTTCCGCCTCGCTGAAATTTTCAAAATTTTCAAACAATTATTTGCAAATTTCTACCCATGCCGCTGTTCGTGCATCTCGGTCTTTATACAGTTCATTCGCCTGGTCCCATATGGCAGAGTGACACTGCACTTCCACAATTACCCTTTCTGTATCGAAAGACATTGTCCTTGATTTTCTCCGAGCGTGCGTGCGACCCGTATCACCTAGCGTGATTGACTGAACAAGCCCGTGCGTGTTACCGCTGGCGGGCACCGCGCGTGCCCCCGCGACGGGTTCCGTCGCACGGAGGCGGGCCCCGTTGCGTGAGTGCGGGGCGCGCCTCCCTGTGACGGACGCCCGCGCAGTTCCCCGCCACGGAGCACTTTTGTATGAAACCGCGCGGGCGCCCGCTTAACGCAGTTTCAGGCCTAAGGATGGCACGCATACACATTTACCTTTGGGATGTAAATATCGTTGTTTGTTCATAATTCGCGTCGAAACTGTTTGTGCTCTAATTCCTGACTATTCATTTTTGCGTTGATATAATACGTATAAGAAAAATAGTTGATTTATTCATTATAACTTAGTGGTTTGCAAATTTTTTTAATATAGTTGATTATCACACGATTTCGACTTATAAACAACATGTTTTCGGAGACCTATATACAGTCGAATTTAAGTATTCAAGTGCAGTGATACAGTCTTCAAGAAGTAAATTGTGAACGCTAATTTAATAGTATACAACAACCAGTTGTTGTTACTTTCGGTGTTGATTGCTGACCAGCTGCCACTCGCTGACATCTTCCGCTCCGCCTGCCGTCACCAACTCATCAAGCTACCTTCTCGTGAAAACAGCCATTGATTGAAAAATTTAAGTATAATATATTATGTATTGTATCGTGTATTGGATAAAAACATTTTGAGAATGTTTTAACCAAATCCGTTGATCTATTTGCATATTTATTTATTTTTATTAAATGTTATTACGTCTTTATTTCAGGTCTGAATCTGAGTGCGAGGTCTATCACCCAACTGAGGTCATCGAAAAGAAAGCTAAACTCACACGCAAGCAGCTTGTCAACAACAACAATGGGAAGCGCAAGTCAGGATCATCAACGAATTTATCACGTCCAAGGTAATCACAATTTTGTTGAAAAACAATGTTGAGTAAAAGACTTCACCTTGATATTCAGATAACGATGTGCGAGAGTTAACTTAATTTTATACTTTAGGGTCGAGCACACATGCTACATTTAGCATCGGCGATTGATGATTTTGCGACTGGCATTGTTGTATATCGTGTTTTAGTAACTTGTTGCGTTGGATCGCTTCGACGCTGCATCGCGTTTGTCGATTAACTGCGTTCCATACTAGGCTTCAGTCGCTACTTCAAGCGTTATGGCGACATGACTGCCGTGACTGGATTTGAAGCGTTCGAACGCGACATCGAGCCTCTAAAAAGCTACTGTTGATTACTGATGTTAAAAGTAACAAGTCGGCTTCGACCATAATACATTTATTATTTTCAGAGACATTTGATTTGAGTAAGAAATAATGTGATTAACCATTTTGTTTTCTATGTTGTTTCAGTAAGAAAACAACGACCAGCGGGCTTACTCTTCAAATTAATTACAATTCCAATCTAAAGCCAATACAATTCCAATGTGAATTTTGCAGTCACGTGGTTCGGTACTCTTGAAAACAATATTGTCAACATTGGATTGAAATTGGGATTGCCCCGCGATTATTTTGTTAGACGTGAAGTTAGCTATGTTACGCCTCGCAATAGTGTTGTTCAACTCATTACGATAAACCGGTAATAGGGCTTTAAAATGCTTTATACTTTAAATAACAAGGCTAATAAATAAAAATGATACAAATTGTTGTTTAATTGATTAATTGTAACGTATTAAATTCTTAAGGGCGTAAGAACGTGATTAAAATAATAAAATTAACCATGACTTTGGCTGTATGCGGTAGGGTCGTTGCCATACTACAAAAAATATTTAAAGACGGCGTAAAAGTTCTCCAATTTCAAAAATAAAGTCAAGTCAACTCAAGTGGCTTTAGAAATTAGAAGTGAATTCGAAATGCAAGTTTGTTTAGAACATTAACTTAGAGATATTGTACGCGTGTGGTTCCTTTTTAGCTTTTTAGTAACAATAATTGAGTGTCCGTTAAGTTACCTAACTATTATTAAAGTTTTATACCTACTAGTGGTAAGTAAATATATCATCATACTTACTTTATTATTTAAGGTACTTTTTACTTGATTACATTTTTAATTAGTGAAATATTTTTGTTTTGTCAATGTAGTTATTTTCTTGGTCTATGTTTTATATAATTATATTATGTTGTACATAATAAAAGTTTTCCAATTTCAGTTACAATGACAAATCGTCCTACTTACGCCCAATTAGAAGGTTTGGTGGAATTTTTGGAACAAAACCCAGGCATAGCGAAAGGTTTGCTTAAGACATCTCAAGGAAAATTGGAAACAAAGAGAAAATGGGACAATTTGGCAATTAGTCTCAATTCTCTCGGAGGAGCAAATAAAAATGGTCAAGCCTGGGCTAAGGTAATTCAAAATAATGAAGTAGGTATTAAGAATCAATAAATTCAGCAATTTTATTAAAATTAATGAATGTTTTTAGTATTGGGCTGAGAAGAAATGTGCTCTAAAGAAGCAGTGCGTACAGCTCTCAGCTTCAATGAGGCGCACTGGTGGTGGGCCAGCAGACAACTTGCCAGCATTGTCTGCCTTCGAAAATAGGTTGGTGGCGGTAATGGGTGGACAAGAGTTTGCGACTGGAGATTCATGGGCAGTCAATCCATTTCCTCAATCGGTAATATATTTTTATATTTTCTATATTATATGTATATTTATTATATACAAAATATTGTATTTATCTAATAATAATAATTTAATTGTTTCAGACTAGACCTACCGAGTCGCCAGTTGTAGTTGTAACAGAGGATGCAAACATAGTACAAGAAGACATACAAATGCATTCCATCCAGCAAATCTCCCCTATTCTTGGCACGTCACACAATGACGCAATACCAGCATCATCCACAAGTAAGTCTTTATTCGAATTTGTTAAGGAATGTTTAAACATTTTAAATAGGCAGTCCATCAGTTACACAACCCAACATAAGTGTGTAACATTGAAGTGTTTTGGGACTAATCACATTTCGAGCTATAGCAAAAAATCCGACCATGTGCGTGTCGGACCACGCACAATGAAGGGTTCCATAGTTGGGATGGATTTATCCCAAAAACAAATTTAACATTGTAGTTGAAAAATATGTTATCCCATAGATCGATATTCATCATGGTCAATTCTCCAACTGCAAATGTAAGTTTGTAATCGCATTTTTTTTAATGTGTTAAATAAAGCTAAAAATATGTGTCGCATAAATGGCCGTATTTTTTTATTGCGTTGACTTAGAAGCTTCATTTCTTTAGAGCAACAAGGGACCGTAGACCTACTCCACGCGTTCCTGAGACAAAGGGTCTTGACAAACTGAAAGACAGACGGACAACAAAGTGTTCCTATATGGGTTCCGTTTTTTTCCTCTGAGGTACGGAACCCCAAAAATACTTCAGTATTATTTATTGACTTGTTTTTTGTAACAACTCCGCAATTTGAAACTTGTTTGGTTTCAAATGTCGATTTACATTACTGTATTTTTTATATTTCAGTACCTGCTCCACCCACGCCACTTCAGAGCACCACCATACCACCACAACCCCGCCGGCGCCGCTCTTTAATTCCGAGGCCGAATGCGAATATGGATCGTTTCGCAAGTATCGAAGCACGGCGGGTTGAAGCGGAACTAATTACAGCGCAAGCATTAGCCCAACTGTCCGAACATATTGGCAGTCTAGCAATTGGTTTGACGTCGATTGCTAATGCAATTTTGGATGTAGCTAGGAAAATGCCAAATCCTTGACGAATTTGGCATTTTTTTGCTACATAATTCTATATTGTTCAAAATGCATTAGCGATTAATGTCAAAGCTTTAGTTATTTCTACCTAATGTTTCGGATATTGACTAAATGCTTGCCTTGCGCTTCAAATGTTATAAGCTTATAAGTATTTTATTGTTCTTTTTTGTCATAGTTCTATTAATAAGTGAATAAAAGTACATTTAAGTTAAAAAAAAAACTATTTATTCATTCAGTTCTCCATTTTTCAAGAAATATGTAGGTTGAGAGAGTACAATATAACATTAGGGATTAATGACCTACTGTCATTAATCCCTAATGTTACATTGTCAAAAATTCAAAAGTAATTTATTCAAACTAGGCTGAGAATCAGCACTTTTCGAACGTCAAAATTACATAAGACAGTCCCCCAAAACGCCCACCCTTCACCACTTCCTAGTGCGTTAGCTGGGGAGAAGAAGTGGCGCAACAAACTCCCCAGCAGCACAGCTGTCTGTTCAGTTAGAAGAAAAAAAAAAGATTCTATGTAATAGTATTCAAAATAATGTACATTATGCAACATAAAACATTAAATTAAATTATGTGCTATAATGCCAGCTACCACACGCCAATATAGCTAACAATTGTACTTAGGAAACAATTATAACATTTAGGAATTAATAATTTATAAACATAAACTGTAGAAATACAATGTCACAAATCGCATGAAATACATTAAAAAAATCCTATCTAAATCTTACCATACCTTTTTACCTACCGTCTACTCGCCCACAACTGCTGAACTAAAACATTTCGCTTTTCGATGCCCTGTCTTAGTTCAGCGGCTGTGCTGCTAGTTGATTCTTGAGAAGTGACAGCAGGGTAATCATTTCCATACTCTGCTGTATTCTCCACAAGATCTATACCTACTCTATTGATACACATGTTGTGTAAGACACAACATGCATTAACTATTTTGGCTGCTACATCAGGATGATAATGTAGCACCCTATGCCCGAGTAAGCACCGCCATCTGTTTTTGAGTACACCAATGGCACGTTCCACTGTATTTCGTGCCGAGCAGTGCAACTTGGTGTAATACTGTTCTGGGGAGCCTTCAGGAGCATCTACTATAGGTGTCATCATATAAACTCTCTGGGCATATCCAGAATCACCTGAAAAGTAAAAATAATTAAAATATATTCAGTCAGAAAAACTAAAAATTTTGATCCAACTACTAATTTCGATCATTTACTTGCCTAGTAAAAACACATTTTCTCCATTATTGTTCAAATCAATTAAATGTTGTTTCACAGGATGCTGATTCCAGACAAAACTGTCATGTGATGGCCCTCCAAATGAAGCATCTACTGACAGAATTCTTAAATCTGCATCACTTATCTGAAAATATATAAAACAAGGACTTTAACTAATTTGTAATGAAGTGAATTACAATTAAATATGAATCAAAAGTATTGCCTTACTATCAGAACATTTCTTGAATGGAAATGTTTGCGATTAAAAAATCTCTCTTCATTTTCTATAGGCCGTATTATGGCTATATGAGTGCCATCAATACATCCTATAACAGATGGTATGAGAAATTTTTCAAAAAACCTGGAACATAAGGCATAATTTATGGTTACTAAAGGCACTATAAAAACAAGGCATTTTAGATAGCTTAACCGGTCACGTACTGTTAACGTACCCGTGCCAACCGAAACTTTAAATAATTTCATATAAATTATCTTACTTTGATAAAAATAATAGGTATTTGTCATGCATTACCTCCTTTTTAAAGCATCTCTTTCCTGACGAGTTTGAGGAAACTTAATCCATTTACTTTGAACTGTTGGATGGTTAAGAGCTGCCGTTACATCTCTGATAGTACGAGATACAGATTGCTGCGACATTAGAGTCCCATATGTACCTCCAACTAGTTTTTGGTAACTCCCAGTCGCATAAAAAGACAATGCCACTAAAACCTGCAAGAATTATACAAGTATTAAGCTATAATCTTCTAAACAAAACTCATGATATCATTGTTAAAAGTCATGTATGAAAGACAACATAGGTACCTTATATTTTGGTGATATATCACTTCTTCTCTTAGGAGTTGGCATAAAGGGCTTAATGTTCTCATATATTTCCTCAAACAAATCCTTGTTCACTCTATAATTTGCTTTAAATTCGTCTTCATTCATAGAAAACGCTTTGTCCGTATAACGCATCATCCGACGCTCATCTCGTCTTTGTTTCAATTGTTTTTTATGAGAATTACGTAAAATACTGTATATAACAGCTAATCGTGCCATATTATACACTTATTACTTACAAAAAACCACTTAAACCACAAAACAATTTCAAAAAAGTTACACTTTTGCTATTGGAAAAATCACAATGAACAAACAATCCCAACGCAATACTGACGCAATACACAGCTGTCAAAATACAGTCAAGGGTAGCGTTTAGAGCACGCCAAGCCCGATCCCGATTCCACTTAGTTCCCAAAATGGACACAGAATTCGAAACCAATTTGGCGCTAGGGTCGAACTCAAGAGTACGAAACGACAAAATTCCAATGTCGATAGATCGGAATTAAATTCAAGAGTAAGCCCGCAGTCCTATCGATGTAATCGGTATCAGTCAGAATAATGAAACTGACACAGCTCAACGATGGGTCATCGAGCAACCAACCGGTTTTATCATCGTTCTTCGTAAACCGTGTGGCTAACGGCAGCGAGCGACGAAATGCAAACACCGAAGGCGAATACTATGTCGACTGTAAAGTTTACAAAACAGGCGATGCGCGTGACACCGATTCCATGGCGTTATGGAAGAAGGCACTTGTCCGTATCAAGTTCCAAACCGGTACGGATACATCGCAGTGGCGTAAATTGCAAGATTTCGTGCGTTCAGCCGACAAATTGTTTGTAGAACATCCTAGGTTTTTTATTGATAAATAAAATAATTAAAAGACTTTTGTTTTCTTTTTATTAAATAAAATGAGGTGAGCCTTCAAAATCAGTCTTAGGATTCCTAAGACTGATTTTGAACTCTCACCTCATTTTTAGTTAACCCGTAAACAATAACAAAAATACACACATACGCACACCCAACAAACAACACTTTTTTATTCAATAGGTAAAAGTACTTAATCATTCGTTATAAATAATTTAATGTTACAGGATATTCTGGAACACCGTCCGTAGCAACAGCGAATTCGATGGGTGAAATTCATAATGCCTAATTTATTCGAATCCGTATAGTATTGGGCATTCTGTCACAACGGAGCGTAGACGAACTAGTTCGTCTGCGCGACAGGTGGAAGCTTGTGATTCAAATTATTTGCAATAGCTCCAGTTAAATCAAGTACAGCATCTTCTGTGCTTTTACCAGATCGAAATCCGTATTGATTTTCGGCAATAATTTTGTTAGCGTTTAAATAACTGAGAAGTCTATTATTCAAAAATTTCTCAAGAATCTTAGAAAGAATAGTGAGCACCGAAATAGGTCTATAGTTATTGACACTTTGAGTATTTCTAGCACCTCTAATTAGGGTAGAAGATACACCTTCCCAGCCTACTGCGGTATTAAGTTTCAAACCCTGGATAATTCTTTCGATCTCTTCTTCATTGTCTGTACCAAATATGGCCATTGAGCTATGTGGTGCTCCAGTACCAATATCAGACTGGGAGTTATAAGGAACACGTGTAATTTTGGATGCCAGAGTTTTTCCCACCCCAGCGAAGAAGTCATTGACGTGATTGAGTGAAAGACTAGGATCTGAATGAAGTGACTGAAGTTCATTGGGAGAAGTCTTGTTACTTTTTAAGTTAGATATAGTTTTAATAAGATTCCAGGTAGCTTTTGGATTTTTACGGTGTTTCAGGAATTCAGATCTTTCATACTGGCGTTTCAGTTTTTTCAGTAAATTATTGCAATAGTTTCTATAACGTGTGTACGTTATTTGAAGAATGTGATTATCGTCTTTCGTATCCACGGTTCCACGTAATCCACGGTTTAATAATCCTTTTTCTACTGGGAATAAAATGGACACTTGTATTTTTTTCAACTACCGTAGAGATTATATTAACAAGAATAGCTGCAGCGTGGTTGGCATCATTATTGCAGTCTGTTACAGATGAAAAATCAGTACCTTCCAGCATAGCCGCACAAGCCTCAATATCAACACCGCTGCGTGAGTTGTTAAATTTAGGATTTAAAGAGTTAAGTTTACAAAAAATTACTACTGGGGCATGATCTGTTATATAAGAGTCGAGAACAAGTACGGTTGCAGGTTTATTTGATTTAATTATTGCGTGATCCAGACAATTTTGATTACGGGTAGGGAAAAGGTGAACAGGCATCATTCCATGCGAAGCAATTGTATTCAGATACGAATCCGCATTTGTATCGTTGTTATTCGGCAAAATATTAATATTTATGTCTCCAAGTAAGACAATTGTTTTAAATGTTTTTAGTAAACAAAGAGTATCATCCAAGCTATCAATAAAATTAAGGGTGTTCCGATATGATGGAGAGCGATAAATTGTTATGAGTGGTACGTCAGAATTAATTTGAAGTATGATACAATTTGCTTCGCGAATGGTATGTGCTACTACAGTGCAGCGTATGTTTAATTTGGTATACACTACTATGCCATCATTCTGATTTGTGTATTCGGACGTGTGTACATCAAACCCAGTCATGTGAGGTAACCAAGGACATTTGCTTAGCCAGCACTCCGATAATACGATTACGTCAAATTCGACTTTTATTCGGTTTAGTAGTATTTAAAGATTGTGAAAATTGGAGGAATTGCCAAGGCTTCTTATATTGAGATGAAAGAATTTCAGTCCATTTGGTGCACTACGAAAAGTGCTCTCATCTGTCCACATAATATGAGATATGAAGTCAGGGTCGTCTGATATTTTGTCGAGAAGCCATCGGCAAAATAACACTCTGACTGGCATATCTCTGGATAACAGCTGTTGAACTTTTCTGAACTTGTAAGGTCGCAGTGCATGCCGTTTCAAAATTCTATGGACAGTTATGTGACTCACTTGAAACCGCCGCGCTGCGTTCCGGAGGCTACAAGTCGGGTTGTTCTCAAAATGTTGTAATATCCGGTCCTCGATACTTGAATTTGAAGACACGCCCTCTCCTTGAGTAAAAACTTTGTAAAAACACGGCTGTTGGTAGGGCACGTTCTTGTGTTACCATATCTCTCCCGATATGTACGCAATGCTAAAGCTGCATTTTGGTGACATTCTCCGTACGTAAGTACTGTGGGAATACTACGTGTATCTAATAATAACTAGGGGGACGTAGAGCTAAAAACGTAGTATTCCTTAGAATGTAATTATATTAATATCAAGGAATTATACACCGGCAGGCCCTAGCTCTGCCTGTCTACTTCTCTAACAAACTACCATCACTTTTCCTTTCGAATCTTATTTTAAACTTGCTTGACTGTTCGAGGCAAACCAACGATAATATATATCCAGCCAGTCAACATAAGGTTGACACATGCAGACAATCTCTACAGTACCATGTCGGTGTACTCGGAAGCTGTGTACCTTATTTGAGGCATAATTAAACAAAAAAACTGACAAACCTAACCTAAATCACAAAACTAGCTACCTAATAAATGCCTAAATAACTAACTAATATTACACTAACACTTAACAATAAGTCACACTAACCTATGCACTAATCCAACTATCATAAATCGTCTTTAATCACAATAACAACTAAAACTTTTCATAAAATCACGACAATGCGCGCGCGGCTCGTCTTGTGATAAAAAAGTACGCGTGTGCTCTCCTCAAAGGGCGCTGCTATGCACTGACTGACATAGTTACCGAGTCAACAACTTTTTGGCGAAAATATTCCGCTCCCACACACTCGCAATTTTCTATGCACAACTAATGCATTATTTGCGTAAGTAATATTTCTTTTTCTTTTTCTTTTTAATACAAATACAAAAATTATTTATTGACATAAAACATGTTTTACAACAATTATAGAATTCTCTCACTCCTGCGTTAGTTACAACTGTGTTGCAGGAGCCAGTGTCCTCCTGTAATAAAAGACACAATTTTGTTTGATGACAAGACAAAAAAAAATAAAAGAGACTTCACTTTATAGGTACCTACTTCTAAACATGTGTACTAAGAACAAAAATGAAAAATAAAAAATAAAAATAAAGTAACAGAAAGAAACAATAATTACGGTTCTTCTTTTGCTCGAAAGTATGTTTTTTAGTGTATGTGTGTGTGTGTAATTGTATTTGTGTGTGTGTGTGTGTATTTGTATGTGTGTTAATGTGTGAGTTTGCATGCCCAACTGTTTGTTAGGAAGAGGAACCAACTCAGAGCAATGGCTTTCATTTCGACAGTTCAACAACATTCATCGCGCTATTAACTTTGTCGAGCAGACAAACCTTTAGAATATAATTTTGAAGCAATGGATTACCATTATCTAAAAAAACTAAAACTTTGACTGAAAGAAAGTTTCTTACGCAATTAGGTTTAGGGTTAGGGGTCCCATAACAAAAACAGTGGAACTCCGCACCACCGACACAGGTAAGCCCCAAAACGACAATGAGTATTGTCAGTTCGAATCCCACCCATGCCAGCGGCACGAAACTGCACTTTGCCAATAGTAAACAGGTAATTATTACTGATTATGTAATTTATTTAAGTCACCACTGTTAGTAGATTTTCTGCAGCTTCGTAGTCAAGCGACTTTAGCCAGATGAAGATAACTTCCTTAAATTTAATTTACATATAGAATTGATTTTATTGCATTTGTTGTAAATGTAGGGGACAATGAAGTTAAAGTGTTTTGCCCAAAAGCTGTTCTTTGTCGAGGTACTGGACAAAGTTCAACTCGTCTGGTTGACACAGGTAGGGTTGGCACATACTTTCTGTGGTATCTACGTAGAATCTCGTATACAAAAATTTTCCTTACAGTGAGTACACCAGCCTTTTCTTATCCATCGAGTGTTGAATGCCTGAACGGCAAATGCATTAGCACTTTTATCACCGCACGCTGTGCCCTTTCCGCTTCTATAAGAAATGTCTTGTTTGAAACGCCCCAAGCGCAAATACAGTATCTAACTATACATTCGCATAAAGCTTGATACGTACGAAGTAAGAGCGTTTTTTCTGCAACATTGCGCAGCTTTTTGAAAATATATATCATTTTCCTGACCAGTAGCTACGACGTGCTCTTTCCATGTAAGTTGGTCGTCTATTGTGACACCAAGATATTTTATAGAAGCAACTCTGGAAAGCGTTGGACAATCACAGTAGGGCCGATTAAAGCTCGATTGCAGGGGTAAGAATGTCACTCTCGTCTTACTAATACAAATGTACTTGGTTTTGTTGGTGTTTAAGGATAGAAGGCTGTCCTCCAACCAAGTAACCTTTGCTAGCCCATTCTCGGCCTTCTCAAAAGTTGCCTTCCAAGTGTTTCCATGAAAGACCAACACGGTGTCATCGGCAAACATGAGCAAGTCAAGGCCAGAGAGGGCAGCCACATTACCTAGTTCGCTGATGTAGATGAGGAATAATGTGGGACCAAGCGTTACTACCTTGAGGAACGCCATAATTACAGCCAGACCTGACACTTTCACTCCCTGCCACTCTAACAGACTGTGATCTGCCCGAAAAATAATCCCTGAACCATTCCAGAGCTACACCTCTTATACCGACGCCCTCCAACCGAGTTATAAGGATAGGGACAGACACCGTGTCAAAAGCTTTTTGGAGATCCAAAAAGACTCCCAAGCACTTGTCACCCCATCTAGGTAAGACGTCAATTTTGATGTGAGTGGTAAGACTGCATCTTCAGTCGACTTTTTTGATCTAAATCCAAATTGATTATTATTAACCATGCTATTTTTTTCTAGGTAGTTCATTACTCTTTTATTGTCAATTTTTTCTAATACTTTGGATAAAGTTGATAAAAGACAGATAGGACGATAGTTCTAGGTACAGTTTTTCTCCAGATTTAAATATCGGACACACTACAGCCCGCTTAAATGTGGCCGGAAAGACGCCTGTTTCCAGACTAAGGTTACACAAGAAAGCGATAGGTGGGGCTAGCGATGTGATATTTTGTTTTAAGATTTCTGCAGTAATCTTGTCCGAACCGGGAGCACTGTGCGATTTTAATCCTAGAACAACGTCTCTCACCTCGCATGGATCCGTTGGTATCAACGAAATTGAATGCACAGGTGCGTTATCAATTTTAGCCCGACGTGCTAGGGCATGCTCACTTGCGTTCATTCTATTTAACAAATCATTAGCTAAGGTACCACCAATTGATGTAAAGTACCTATTCACCTTGTCAAGAGATTTTATTGGAGTGTCATCAATCCCCAATAATTCTTCTGATGGCTCGTTAATGCGTTTAATTTCACAAACTTCTTTTAAAACTTTCCAAGTTTCTTTTACATTACCGTCACTTTTGTGTAATTTCTCCCGATAATATTTGTTTTTTAGTGTTTTTACAATGGAGTTACAGAGATTCTATATTTTAAATATTTTTGTTGTTTTTGTGCTACATTTGGTGACTTAGCGGCCTTTTTGTGAAGGTTATCTCTTTTCCTAATGCATTTAACTACCCCTTTTGTAATCCAGGGTTTAATTGGCCTGTGTCGATTTGGAATTTTTACAATATTACTGTTAAGCATTATTATGTTTGTTTATTTAGTCATTATTATTTCTGAAACAATATTAGCGTCAGTGTTATCGTAAAGCTCAAACCATGATATGTTATTAAGCTCCTCCTTGATATTACAGTAATCTGTTTTAATTTTACTAAATACTGTACTCTTTTTCATAATTTTAGGTTTACTAACGTAAAGTAAGATAGGTAAATGGTATGTTATTTCTTGTTCAAATACAGCGGTTTTCCAGTTTGAGCTGCATTTTACCATAAAGGGCCATTAAGTTTAAATATTCTTGTGTACCCGGACAATATTTCAGGCAGAATATCAATATTAATATCCCCTGTAATGATAATGTTTTGGGTACGTACATTAGATAAAACTTTATTAAGCGATTCTAAGTAGGTACTTGTATTTTTAAAACATGGATCGTGAGATAATTTCCTTCTAAAAACTCAGGCTCGCAAACACAGACCTCTACCTCACTACGAACGTACACAACAACGCCATCATTTTGGTTAAGATTAGTCTTAACCAAAATGATGGCGTTGTTGTGTGTTGTGTGGCGTGGTGATGGTGTTGTGTGGGATATCACAAATATTGGACAAAGGTTAGCCTTTGTCTAATATTTGTGATATCCCTGTAGATCAGGGGGCAAATTTCTGTCGTTAGTCCAACACTCTGTCAAAACAATAATATCGATAGAAAAATCCAAAGTGGAAATAAAGGCTAAGAAGTGATCAAGATTACAGTTTATACTTCTAATGTTAATGCAAATAATTGTAAGCGAAGCGATGTTTCTGTCGTAATTAATAAGTTGAGAGCAGCTGCTAGTGTTAGTTACGGATAGACAGTCAACCCGTCCTGCTGTATCAATCTCGACCGCAACACAATCACTGCTACGATCGAATTGAAAATTTAAGACATGGTGACCGCATGGAAGACCTATAATGTGTTTTAAAACACCTAATTAATCTAAATTCTGGGTCAAATTCACTAGATAAAAATATATGTGTAGGTATGTAGGTAAATATCTAGGTAATCTCGGCAATTAATTACAACTTCCATATCTTTATAACAATGTTGCAAAGTTAACAACCGTAAAAAGATTACAACATAAATACTAGCAATCTTGAAGGTGCCTAGTGATTTAAGAAAACAACAAACCGGCAATTTAGTTCTGTAGTAACCAGGCGGTTCAATCTTAGTACGAAAAACTGGGGATGGCAGTGGTTACAATGATACTAAATCACGAAGTATCTATTAGTCCTTAAGCGAACAAGTAGAAAGATTTTTTTTTTTTTTTGTCGGCTTATAGCGGTTATGTTACTAACTCTGGATAAAAGATGGCAGCTCTGCTCTGATGTTCACTAAAATTCCAACAGATGGCACTAAGCAAAATCGAACAATGACAATTTTTTGAAGCTAAGTTCTACTAAAATAGTAGTTTTTATTTTAATTTGCGGCTATTATTGATCAATTATCCAAAGATTTTATTAATACAAATTTGCTAATAAGAAATTTGATTGTTTTTGGAAATAATAAGAAATATTCCCAAAATGTTTAATAATATCTATCATCACTTTACACCAGTATAATACGGCGATGGTAGAATTTCAATGGTGGTTTATTTATCAATAAACTGGTAGCCCCAAATGCAAATGTCTACTGATGCCTGACGCACAGAGTACATTCTAACGCTTGCGCTGGTTTCATGAGATATTTTTGTGTTCGTTTGTTCTTTCTGTGTTTCGTTGTGCATTTGTCGTTGAGTTGAGCTAAAGTTCCTCCGACTAATCCATAATTGTGACCCGAAAGGCATTTTGTGCGATTTTATTCCAAAACTGAGATAGGACTCTAGTGTTGTGTTTGAGATAGGACTCTTTTAGTGCATCTGTTTTATTGCACTATGTCTTCGGACAAGCACTGCTGTGTCCCAGGGTGCAAGGAGAGTGGAGGTATGTCAGACCTAATTTTAGTTATTTTACTTGTTTGTTAGTACAAACTGCATACTATTTACCAGTTAACCGGTAGTCTGTTGGTCAATCCATAATTTTTGTTGGTATTAAAGAAAGTACTCTGTGATCCATTGCTTATAACCGCTCCACAGTCGATTTGCCTATAGAAAGTGAAAACAATAAAAATTCTATTGTGTCTCGTTAGTGACAGTTAAAGTCATAAAAGCTGTCCATGATTTCGACACTAAGGCCCGTATTACAGAACCTCACTCAAATTCAAGCATTAGTCATTACTTATTACTATTGATTGGTTGAAACTAGTATTAAGTAATGCCTGAGTCTTGAGTGAGGTTCTGTAATACGGGCCTAAAGGAATCATCACACTGTCATACTCATAATACCAACTTGTATATTTATAGTGTATTATATAGTCTTTGATGAAACCACTGCAACTGAACTTGGCCAATGGGGTAAAATAATGTTAGATTGACATCTTAGGTCAAGTCATACTGATACTGTAGCATTTACACCCATTGGCCCAAAGTTCACCAACATCGTAGCAACTCCCTAAGACAACCCACTGACCCAAAGCTGCTAGCCTGAGTATTGTTTATGAATGGTTCAGATCATTCATTTCATTTATTTCATAACAATTTATACATTGTGTCGAAATCACTTAAAAATTACACACATGCATTTAATTATATTTATTAATAGCAATCTTATGAGCTTGTCACTGTCATTAACAGTAATAACATAGAGATTTGAGTCTAAATTATGATCATAAAGTCAAGAATAATGCAAAATAATAATGTAAAAGAATAATGTAAAATAATAGGCAATGTAAAAGAATCTTGAAGATCTTGACAGTATCAAAATTAGTGTTTGTGAACTTAATTACTTTCCAATTTTAAGGACTATTATTTATTTTAGGTATGCGTCAAGTGCTTCATAGGTTTCCGAACCCTGAAAGCGATAGAGAACGCTTCAACACATGGCTTTATGCAATTGGTAGTGATATCTTAGGCTTGGAAAATGAGCGCATATTTAAGTACCGCCGTGTCTGTCGCTCACACTTTGAAGATAAATATCTATGCCGTAACAACAAAATCAGCAACATTGCTGTACCAACATTAAATATGCCAGGTTTGTATAAATCATCATTGTACATAAAGGAATATACCTACTCCACTCCTATTCCTATTTTGATTTATGTTGATGCTTTAGTAATTTATGACTATTTAGATAATTATGTGTTCTTTCTTTTAGCACCATTGTCACTGAAGAGATTTACATCTGTTAAAAGAAAGCCATTACAGCAAATTCTCGAGTTGCCATCAACATCATCAGGTACCTATTTAAATTCTTAAATTGGGAACAGCATTTATTTTAAAATTTTATATGAAATTAATCATGATGTATTTTTTTCCAGAACCTACTTTAAATTTTGAATATGTGCCACATACTTCAATGACAATTGGAAAAGACATAGTACAAAAAGAAAATATTGGTAAGTCTTTATTACTTCAGATTTAATTAAACATTATCTGATTGATGACTATGCTCTGATTGATCACCAAGATTATGTCTGAACTTTAAAAGAGACTGTGACCTCTGAGTTTTTTTTTCGGCCTTTCTTAGAGTACCCAGATAGGAAAGGCTGACCTCATCTAGTTTTAAAAAACAGGTAACATTGTTCTGTAAAAGTGTTTGTACAAACCTATTTACAGAAAAGACAATCATAAAGAGCATCATTCATCATAAAGTTTTCTTTCACTGCTATAATTATGAGATTGTACTGTTTAGGTTTTTATCTTTTACGAAACCCGAAAAACAAATGAAATACAATAGTATGTAGACCTAACGACTTTTAGCAAAGATATCATAATGATAATAATATTTAATTAATATACATGTGTATTTCACTACGGTAAAACTCGTTTGTTTGTTGGTAAGTTTGTATGTAAAGGGTAATCTCCAGAACTACCAGTCAAATTTAAAAAACTCGTTTTGCATTGAATAGCCTAATTCTTATCCTTATAGGCTCGCGGACGAAGTCGGGAGCAGAAACTAGTTTATAAATAATACTTTGTTTGCAATAACTATTCTGAACTGTTAAAACTAAAAAAAGCTGTCCATTTGTTGGCCTTACCTTATACTACATGATTATATATTGTATATTAAAATATTGTTAGCTTGCATATTATTAAAATGAAATAAACTCATCTTTCAGATCCGGATACTCCAGTGCATGAGCATAACATGCAACTTGGAAGTCCTTCAATACCTAAGACAAACATTATACAAAATATTGGTAAGTTTTAAGTGTCCACAAAACATAACGAGTTTTAAGTTTAAAAACGTTCCGAAGGGTTTCGTAGTTGGGATGAACTTATCCCAAGAACAAACTTAACACTGTAGTTGAAAATATGTTCTTCCATACAGAATGTATGGGAGAACATGTTTTTGCAACTGCAAATGTTTGTTGGTCGATTATTACTCGTTAACTTGTAGAGCCTACTTTGCTGTGAGTTTTACTTTTAATTTCGTTATATATACTACGGCCGTGAATTTTTTTACATATCCAGAACCAACTATTTAGCTGGCAGGGCGGGAGATACTTGACTCTAACAAAAATTTGCAATTTAAAGCTTAACATTTCGCAAACGGATCCCTGAATCCAAATATGATTGGCATAAACTCACAATATTTTTGAACGACCTTTCCAACGACCCTCACACCATGTGATAGAAGAGAAAAAAAAAACATCCCACCGTACATTAATATAAACATCTTTTATTTAGATTTGTTTTTTTTTTTCTGAATTGTGTTTTCTGTATTTACTGTTAAAGAATGTTACCGAAAATATTTGAAATAATTAACATGTTTTGTTTCTATTTTACAGGAGAAAAGAAAGTAGTCAGGAAAACTACAAAAAAAGTATTCCTTACAAATATGGAAAAAGAACTGCATCAAAAACTTGTTGCTGCAAGAATAAAATTAAGCAAAATAAAAAATAAGGTTAGAAAACAGACAGCCAATATAAAAACAGCAAAAAAACTTGCATCTAGTCCTGCAGTCTTAGATACCCTAGAAAATTGCACAAGTACTGCAAAATTATTAATGCGTATGCAATGGCGGGAGGACCGGAAAAAAAAAAAAGGACGACGTTTTACATTGCAGGAGAAAATCGCCGCTTTGTCAATCTTCAAACAAAGTCCCAAAGGATACAGATTTTTCAGGAAGATTTTTATTTTGCCTGCTCAGCAAACCCTAATTAAATTGATACAAATGAGTAATCTGAAGCCTGGGATTAACAAAAACATTTTCTCTCAGTTAAAAACCAAAGCTGGGCTTATGAAAATGGAACAGAAGCTCTGTGTACTATTGTATGACGAAGTCTCACTGAAGACCAATGTCACATACCAGGAGAGAAAAGATAAAATAACAGGCCTTGTTGACAATGGGCAAGAAAGAAAACCTGAATTTGCAGATCACGCCCAAGTTTTTATGGTGCGTGGTCTAATTTATAATTATAAACAGGCAGTATCTTACACATTTGCATCAAGTGCAACCAAGGGTCCTGAGCTGGCGAAACAGATCAAAGAAGTTACAACAGGCTTGCAAGGAGCAGGGTTGATAGTGGTTGCTACAGTATGTGACCAGGGAACCAACAATAGACAGGCTCTCAAACTGTTGATTAATGAGACCAGAGGGGTTTATTTAAGAAAAGGAGAGGAACCAAAAGAAAACATAATGCTTATAAATGGCCAAGAAATCATACCTCTCTATGACCCCCCACACCTTCTCAAGGGCATAAGAAATAACCTCCTAAATAAACATTTAGAATACACCACAAAAGGTGTCACAAAAACCGCTAAATGGTCTCATCTAAAATTACTATACGATGAAAACCCAGGTTACAAGGGCGTTAGATTGATCCCGAAATTAACGGAAAACCACGTCAACCCCGAAAAATTAAATAAAATGAAGGTGAAATTCGCCTCCCAAGTATTCAGCCGTACTGTAGCATCTAACATGGGATATTTAGCAGGTAATGTTTGACTTATTTTATATTATGACTGTATTTACATAATATCAAAGTTGACTTATAACAGGTAACTTTCAGAAGTTTTTTCCCCTACTATACTCAAGTCAGTTCAGTTAAGGTTATTGAATAGAGAAAAACAATGTTGACTTATTTTGTTACTGAAATTTGTATTTATAAAATATGAACACTTTGTCAATAAATGTCTATTTAAAATTCTCAAAACGTCATTCAGATTTTCTATAGGCATATTTAGTTATAAAGACAATGTAGTATATATATAATACGCCAGAATTTTGGGATTTAGTTAGGAGTTTTCCATTAATATTACATTCCAGTAAGCCATTGCCCGCGTGGTTAAAAAGATAATTAATATGGAAAAAAAAAACTTTTTGACAAAAAAAACAACCGACTTCCAAAAAATACACTACAAAGTGAAAAATAACTTTAATTTCGGAAGTCGGTGTCTTTGGATCTTTATTTTAGTTTTTTTCCACCGACTTCCGAAATTAAAGTTATTTTTCACTTTGTAGTGTATTTTTTGGAAGTCGGTTGTTTTTTTTGTCAAAAAGTTTTTATTTTTCACTTTTTAGTGGGTTAGACAATAATGTACCGCAGTTACAATAGCCTAATGTCAACTGCTCATCACCTTTTACAAAATATTTCGTTTCCCGATGCAAGGAATTGAGGAGTTTATTGTTGAGGATTTCTCTTGGTAAAAACCAGAAGAACTGGAGCTGATGGTGATGCCAGGAATTCCCTCGACTGTCTATGGTCTCCATCATCAGACCTGTAATGGCACTTATAACCCATATGGGTGCAAAGTTCTCATCAATATAAATGAATTAAGTCCAAACACAAGGTAGCTACTGTAAACCGTTGAGGAGTTCCCTTAACTGTCCTTCATCTTCATCATCAGGCCCCTAATGACAGTCATAACACATCTAGGTATAGTATTCTCATCAATAAAAATTAATCAAGTCCAAACACAAGGTAACTGCTGTAAATCGTTAAGGAATTCCTTCAACTGTCTATGGTCTCCATCATCAGACCTGTAATGGCACTTATAACCCATATGAGTGCAAAGTTCTCATCAATATAAATGAATTAAAACGAATCACAAGGTAGCTACTGTAAACCGTTGAGGAGTTCCCTTAACTGTCCTTCGTATTAATTATCAGAGGTAATGGCAGTCACAACCCATCTAGGTGTAAAGTTCTCATCAATACAAATTAATCAAGCACAAACACAAGGTAACTGCTGTAAATCGTAGAGGAATTCCTTCAACTGTCTATGGTCTCCATCATCAGACCTGTAATGGCACTTATAACCCATATGGGTGCAAAGCTCTCATCAATATAAATGAATTAAGTCGAATCACAAGGTAGCTACTGTAAACCGTTGAGGAGTTCCCTTAACTGTCCTTCGTCTTCATCATCAGACCCCTAATGACAGTCACAACCGATCTAGGTGTAAAGTTCTCATCAATACAAATTAATCAAGCCCAAACACAAGGTAACTGCTGTAAATCGTTGAGGAATTCCTTCAACTGTCTATGGTCTCCATCATCAGACCTGTAATGGCACTTATAACCCATATGGGTGCAAAGTTCTCATCAATATAAATGAATTAAGTCGAATCACAAGGTAGCTACTGTAAACCGTTGAGGAGTTCTTTTAACTGTCCTTCGTCTTCATCATCAGACCCCTTATGGCAGTCACAACTCCTCAGGTGTAAAGTTCTCATAAATACAAATTAATCAAGCCCAAACACAAGGTACCTGCTGTAAATCATTGAGGAATTCCCTCGACTGTCTTTCGGCTCCATCATCAGATCGATTCCAGACCTTCATTAAATTGTAGTTCTTCAAAATACTTAATGAAAAAATTAACAAACGCACTAGGCGCTCCTACGATTTTCGAAGGTTCCCCTCGATTTCTCCGGGATTCCATCATCAGATCCTGGTTTCCTTATCATGGGACCACCCTTGAGGTATGTCCTTTCTAACAAAAAAAGAATCATCCAAATCGGTTCACCCAGGAAAGAGTTATGAGCTAACACACATAAAAAAAAAAAAAAAAAAAAAAAAAAAAAAAAAAAAAAAAAAAAACATACAGGCGAATTGAGAACCTCCTCCTTTTTTTGAAGTCGGTTAAAAATACCAACCTATTACTATCCCACTGCAGAGCAAAGTGTTACAGAGAAGGCACGAGCATTGATCACCACGCGCGCTCAAGAGGGGTTGGTGATTTCAGACTTATATTAACTATAAGTCCAGGTTTCCTTACGATGTTTTCCTTCACCGATGTCAATAATGTCCAAGATAAACTCAGAAAGTGCATAAGAATTATTCATAATCATATCATTGAATTGTTTTTTTTTTTTCTGATTGTTTCAGATAAAAACATCCTTCCTACAGAGTGCAAGGAAACTGCGGACCTGCTGCTATTCATGGACAACATATTCGACTCTGTGAATGGCAGTCTAATGAAAAATAGAAACGCCAAACCCCTACTTGGCCCAGCAACACCAAACTCTGTACACTATAAAACGTGGGTGGAGGGCATAGAAATATTTAATTCGATGAAATTTATAACTTCGACTGGTAAAACAGAAACTGTTCCCTCTGTAACCAATTGGGTGTGGACACTGAAAGGAATACAAACTTTATTAAAAAAATTAAAAAATGATTTTAACGTGTCATCGGTATGGTTGCGGCACCTTAATCAGGACCCATTAGAAAATTTCTTTGGCGCAGTAAGAAGCCAAGGGTGTCGCAACACTAACCCCACCTGTGATCAATTTGAATCTGCTTTCGCTACACTTTTAATAAATAATTTAAGCAGTGTCCACACCCGCGGTAACTGCGAAGGAGACTTTTGCGATGCATTGCACTCTCTCAACATCAACGAAAATGCGAAAGCAACGTCGACCTGCTCCTCATTCGATTTTTCAAAGATTTTTGATTTTAATTTTACGTCACTAGAGGTAAAAGAAAGAGATCCCCGAATTATTGCTCCAATTCAATACATGAGCGGATATTTCCTAAAAAAAACAAAATCCAAAATTTTTAAATCTTGCGCTAATTGCACAAATGATTTATCATCTAAAAATCAAATTGAATACATTAAATATAGGGAATATGCAGGTCGACGATGGCTTTGCACTCCCAGCAAAGACTTAATAAAATTAATTTCAAATATGCATGATATAATAAATGAAATAATTAAAGAAAACATTGAAAAATGTGATTTAAAAGATATAATTAAAACCGCAATCATTATATTTGTTGATTTTGAATTTATAAAATGTAAAATACACAAAAGCAAATTAACTGATTATTTAATTAAAATTGTCATTCGATGTATGGTTTTTAATTATTGTAAAAATATTAATAAAATACTAGCTGGGAGAAGAGAGGTTGATGATGATGAGGACAATCTACAAATAAAAGCCAAGAAGTTAAATAAATGCTATAAAAGACAAATAAACTTGTTTTGATTAATAAAATGTTTCATTTATAAATCCATAATAACCTGCAGTATAACCATCCATGAAAGTATGATAGTACCTACTTATACGTATGTACGTATGGCCTCGCTGTTAAAGCTACGTACATATAGCTACAGTTATAGATATGATGAGTAAAGATTCTTACTCCTGATAGCAGATGGCGCTAGAGGTAGGCGTAAGTGATTACCCATTTTAAGGCCGAAGATTGGTCTCTATTTCAGTATATTAGAATGTACTCTGTGGTAGTAACGCCAGTTGTGACTTATGTGTGTACGTATGTTTGCTAACATTCCATTGCCTATATATCGTTTGAGCGATAAAGTAAGTGAGCGCACTAGGGTATATGCAGCTATGTTTGTATAGAAGGTTAGTTCGTGATGTGCACAGTGGAGTAGGGATTGTGTAGAAAGGTGATGATGTACGTAGTGAGTGTGTATGATTTTATTTATTTGTTGTAATTTAAGTACATTGAAGTTGTGTGTATGTTTGTCGGTGTAATGTGTGCGCAGTAGATCAAAACAAAAGTTTAAGTGAAAATAATTAAAAACTGATATAAAATAGAAAGAAACAAAACAAAAAAACACAATGTAAGTACTTGCAAAACATGAGACCCCAGCATCGGTTATGGTTCGATTCAGTAGCATTGCAAGTGTATCAAGTCATATTATTACTTGCTCCTTCAGATCTTCGAAATCAGATTCATGAACAACCCGCTTTGCAGGATCACCTTCTTTCTTTTTGATAAAGATTTTACCTTGAGCAGTCCATCTGTAGGCATAGCCATTTGCTTTGGTGAACTCACGTGCCTGGTAGAATAGCTTTTTAGCCCTGGTAGTAAGGCTTTCGGATATGTAAATTGGTGATGTGCCGTTCATGTTGATATGGGAAGTATTAAGTTTGTTATCCTTGTTTACTCTGTTGTGTTTCTTAATGGTAGTGAGCAGAGCATCCTTTGTGATAATGCTAGTGAATTCGGTGGTAATTGGTCCATTCAGTTGAGGATTTTTGTTACTCAACCTGTACACATCTCTCATATCGTGTGATTGGATTTGGGTATTAATTGCCAACCCAATAGACTTCACTATGTTTATCAGATATTCTTTGGTTTTACCGGGTTTTTTCGGGACATTTCGTATTTCCAGGCTGGAGGTCTTTGCACCCCTTTCGAGGCTCTCAACTCTGTCTTCCAGCAGGTTTATATATTCCAAGTCGCTCTTCCTTATCTTCTCTAGTTGAACCACCTTAACCATCAAGTCATCATAGAAGTTGCTGATTTTTTCTACAGAGCTCTGCAGCTCTGTGTTTTGGGCTTTTGTTGCGTCTAGATTACTTTGCAATAAGGTAAATTTCTCACCTTATTTTTTTCTCAGTGTATCAAGTGAGGACATGATATCATTCCGGATTGAATTAAATTCTGCAGTTTGTTCGGAGTCATGGTTGCGCTTATATCGAAAGGTGACACGTATAGCGTCCTGATTCGACGTAGGTGATGATAGGTCAGGTTCAGAGTTGTGGTGAGGTATGGGCGCTTTATTCGGTGAATTTTTGGGTGAAGTGCGCTTTAAAGAAGAGAATGACATTTTGACAAGCTTTTATAGACTTGTGGTTGCGGCATATGCATAAGTAATCAAAAAGTAGGTGCAGAAACAATGGTGACTCAGTAGCACGTCGGTGAAATTGTCCGGAGGGCCTCGGCGCAATGTAGGTAGGTACTTGTTCGTAGCTTCACTTGTTTTGCGGAGTGGCCTTGAACTCGCCGCTTCGCTATTGCTTGTCGTCGCTCGGGTTTGGAGATGGCTGTCGATTATATGTTTATCCCTTTCACGCTCCGCCCAGTGGGCGGGTCAATGCCATTTATCACTCGCAGGTGCGAGCAGGAATCGTTAAACAGTACCGGTGATCAATGGCAATTTTTCACTTCACAATTTAGGTAACTTAATTATGCACGAGCGTACACGACCGCGCTCGCAAGGCGCCACCGAGAGGACTGGTCTGGCTGACTGGTCTGACTGGTTTAATTGTAGT
The DNA here is from genome assembly GCA_916610205.1 of Griposia aprilina. Taxonomy (NCBI): domain Eukaryota; kingdom Metazoa; phylum Arthropoda; class Insecta; order Lepidoptera; family Noctuidae; genus Griposia; species Griposia aprilina. Next base: position 2,482,926 of record OU744285.1, on the reverse strand, counting down.
ATTTTGTGGGAGTGGGCGGGGCGCGTCAAAGTGGGGTCGTATGACACCTTTCTCTGTCTTTCAAGCATATTGAGACGTAGAGAATAGAATCGTAAGTTTTTGCACACGTTCCTGACCTTACAATGTTTACCTATAATTACGGACTCAGATCTACATCATGTTGAAAAATAAGAAAATAAAAAATAACTTCCTGTGGCTAAAGTATTCATTGGATTTGATTGATTTTTTGTATACGGGTAAAGAGCATCCCACTCTTTACGTGGTTTAAAGGAATGTCAATCGTCCTGCTCCACTTTGTACTCGTATAATAAAAAAACAGTTGCTTAACCTTGAGATCAAAATAATCCTTATGAAGATTTTATCTTACAGAACAAGACTTAAGGTGAACTAGTATTCTTAATAGTCAGTCTCAAAATTACTAATAACAGTTAACAAAATTATAATCTTCTAAAATAATTAAAACAGCAAATATCTCCATAATCAACGTCAAACTCTCAAAAAATTGTAGAACGCTAGCTTGAAAGAAATGATAGTTTTGTTTAATTAAAATTCTAAACGTTTTTTTGCCTGGTGTTTTTGTACATAACTCACAAATGAATTCATCAGGATCATCGCTATCTGCCCCTGCACAAATTACATGGCCCCATTTTTGGCATACACAACATTTTATTCACCATTCACCCAAGTTATCTTTGGAAAATGTTTCCGTGCAGAATAGACATTCTGTGTCTTCTTCTTCCGCGGATGACTCAGACTTGGGGGCATAATAGTTTTTCTTCCTCTTATTTGACATACCTTTGCCTATTACTTTCCCTTTCTGTTTCTTTTTAGGGTGACTTTTTATCAGCCTTTTTATTTTTCTTTTTCTAAATAGTCTTTATATGGTATGCTAGTTTAGATCGACGTATCCACTCGTATTCTTTTCAATTGATTTCTTCTGCCTGCAATCTGTGGTAATGGTTGAATCTGGGCCGGCGTAACGTAAAAATGTTCCTGTTGGCTATCATCAAGGATTGATGGCGATACAATTTGGTTAAATGCGTGACTCGTGGATGGAATCGGTGAGAAAGGCCTGCGAACTAAAAGATGCTCCATTTATTAGGTTTGGTAATGGCGATGGAGTTTTATTCCGCAAAGCTTCGATGTCTTGTAATGGCGAGGCATCAGTTGGTGGCAGCTGTTCTGTGTTTAAAACAACAGTAGGCCTCTCTGTTTGTTATACTCCCGGATCTTCATTAAATTCCATTCCGGTTGTTGCAGCAGCAATGAAATCAGCTTCGGTGAACACATCCGGGTTCAAAAGATATATGCCGGTTTTGGCAAACCCATTGATGCCATTTGATGGGACTGCTGCTTTTAAGTAAGCTTCTCCTTAAGTAAGCAATTTGAAATACAGTCAATGGCCTGCCAACATTATTGTTCATCCATTTTTCGAGGGAGTGAATAATCACTCACTTGACCACCCACCACCCGCCGTCCACTCCGACGTCCCTCGACTCGTTTACCATAAGGTAAACGCTCATGGGATACATAACACTGACGTGTAAGGGTTGAAGTTTATGTGTGCAGTGTGGAGGCAGGCAGACAACGGTGACGTGGATTTCTCGTGCTTTTAAAATTACTTCAAAAAATTTCGTGTGTGAAAGGTTGCCATCTAAAATCAAAAGCACCGGGTCCTCTGCAAAAGGCTTCGTGTGGTGTAAAAAATGGTCAAACCTCTGGATAAAAACATCCAGTTTCATCCACCCTGATGAATTACATGCCCATGTGGACCGTGGCGGTGCATCATCCATTAGCTCTATCTTCATACGAACCCTTCGAAAGATAAACGTAGGCAGCGTATGTGCTGGTAAAAGGCCATGATATGAGCACAAATTAAGGTACTCCATTTGGAATCTACAATCTTGACCGGGGCAGATGTTTATGTTAATATCTCCTATAATGGTAACATTTTTGAAAGTGGATAGCTCATTTAATATAATATCGAGTGTGTGGAGGAAATTCTCCAGGTTTTTGTGTGATGGAGATCTATACGTAAAAAGCCAAAATTGCCATTTCAGTACCAATCTTAATGATGAGACAATTACAATCTAGACAAGGCGGTTCATCAACAACAACACTAAGAGTGGTTTTAACGTACACCGACACTCCGTCATTTTGATTACACAATTTTTTCGATGTATATGAGCAATAGCCGTCTAACCTTGGCACAGTAGGACAGCACGATAACCAGCGCTCTGTCAAAACCACTATATCACACTCAATATCAAGCGTATCCAACATTACAACGAAACTATTAAAATTGCGTGAAATACTTCGTATATTTTGATTTATGATAGTGAGACAGTCAGCGGGATGCATTTTAAGACGCTTGCAATCCTCGACACAACAAGTCTGAGATTCTGAAACAGATATATTATCTATTTCTTTAGCCAAATCATCCATTTGTGAAAGTATGTAATAGCACATGACCATTTATAAGGGAACAGATATTAACGTTACTGAGATATGCATTATGCGTATGTTAGTTATAACTCGAAGTGGCATAGTTAAAAACCCCACCCCCATGTAGTAATAATACAGATTCCCGGTATTTTTTTCTGATGAATATGATTAGCAGATGGTATGGTAGGTGTATTAAGTTTTTGCATAAAACCTTCGAATAAAATATTTAAAAACGAAAACCTTAGAACGATTTTTGAGTAGTGTAAAATTAGTAAGTACTCGTAGATTAAACAACAAAACAATTTTAAAATAACAATTTCTATTAAAATAGCATGCAACACAAAAATACACAATAAGGGTGAGAAAAGAAAAATAAGAATAAAAAGAGTTACAGTAAAGTTACATATTTCTAACAATAGTCATACCGTTTTGACCTTCAGCTTAGTGAGATCAGCCTCCTCTTCAATGCGGACGTGTGCCATTCCTTCCATTTTCCGTAAATAAATTTTGCCATAAGATGTCCAGCAATACTTGTAGTCATTCGAACTAGCAAAATCTCTCGCGAGGAAGAACAGTCGCCTTCCCTTATAGGTAAGACATTCCGAAATGTAAATTGGTTTATGTACGGTTTCACTGTTTTCTTGGCCAAATAAACTGGTATTTAATTTATCGGTTTTTTCCTGTTGTGTGAGTTTTTTGAGATTACTAATTAAGTTTTCCTTAGTGAGATCTGAGGTAAATTCGACGACTATGGGTTTAGTGACGCCAGGTTTAGCAAACGGACGATAAACATCTCTTATATCTGCCGTTTCCAATTGCAAGTTTAAAGTGGTACCAATTTTTTTAACGGTGTTGCACAGTAACAGTTTAGTCTCATTTTGAAATTTAGGGATATTTCTGATCTCTAGCTTGTTTGTACACGACTGTTTTTCGATATTTTCCAACTTATTTTCCAGTAACTTTATGTAGGACATGTGTTCCTTTCGTTCGTTTCTAAAATTTTCCAATTCTATTTGCAACTCATCATATTTGGCAGATAAAGTCGACATAGATAAGTTTATTGTATCATTTTGCGATTTAATTTCAGTCAAAGATGACTCTAAAATGTCTAGTCTGGTTCTTTGTTCCGAAGCAAATTTTGAGAACATAACGCGGACTTCTTCCATGAATGAACTTAATTCATGTTCACGCTTTTTCTTCAATCGCCCCGTATTAATGTTAGTCCGGTTTTCGGTGGCTTGCAGGTCAGAAGCAGTACCATCGACGCTTGCAGAATCCGTCTCCGTTACAATTTGTTGCTTCGGTGGCGTGCGATTCATAGGCATTTTTGGTTATTTAAATGTTATTGATGAGTACTAGGATAGCAGCGGAACGCGGAGATGGTAACCAATTAGTAGTGTAACACGTACTTAGTTAATAGCGTAGTAAGTACCAGTAGCAAGTTTACGTACCTCCTCCTAGCGCTGTGTTGAGCTTGCGCGCGCGCAGTTTATTTGTTGGTCCTCGTCACGCCCCTTTTGCTGGGAGACAAGCAGCAGTGGGCAGTGATGGCACTGGGGCGGAGCTGTTACTGGTCAAGCGCTGAGTCACTGCTGATGAGTAATTGATCGATCGACTTGGAGTAAACTCATCGATTTTATGCACTCCTATTTTTATGAACTTATTTAATTGGAATGAAATTGTGAATAAAAAAGAATAAAATATACTATCTTTTTAAAAGCGTTTGAACTCCTCAGAGGTCCGGGGGGAAGGAAATAATATTTAAATGAAATACAGGGAGTAAATGACGGCGTAAAACTATGTTGTTGTTGTATTTAAATAAATTAAGATGTGATAAACTGTATTCGTTTTTATTATCTGTGACCAATGTGATACTGCTAGGGTTGTACACGGAAAACAATTTAGAACTTCAGGATATGTTTTCGGTTTTCATTAGGAAGAAAAGCTATTAAAATCGATAAACTGCAGCATTTAAAATTGGTTCAGGTATTATGATTATCTTGCTATTTATTTCAGCGTAATAAAGCTAATTTACTAATGAAAATGTTATCTCAAGAAAAGAAAATCCGGTTTTACGTTCAATAAGTGGAAAATCTCCGGTATTCTCGTGGCCGTAGGAAAGCCCTATCAAGGACATCTTGAATTTGTCTGTCTGTCATGGCGGTTTTTATGTTCTGTGGTTGTTAAATACATTCGACAGCTATAGTAAATAAATAACAAGTATTGTAAAAAGTTCCTCAGCAATTATTAAGAGTATAAATGTTATGTGATTATTAACCATGCAGTTGTCGAACTCGTCAAGAAAACGAACAAATAAAAAACAGCAGGAGCTGTTCGTGGAGCGGCTCCATATTAATCGGCAAATGTCCAGAGGTAAGCAATACAACCGAGGTTTTTCTTTTATTGATAGATCAATCCATAGCAATGACTTTCTCACATAAACAACGAAAGATAATTTCGCAGAGAACCTGAGTGCATCAATCTTAATTATCTATACCTACCTGCGGTGTTTTTACATATTATTATAATAGTTATGATGTCTTCTATAGCTTCGCCGGTTTATTATTAGTGTCATAATTTTTTCCTTTTTTTTTTAGAAAATCAAGCTGATGTGGAGGTCTTAGAATTTTAGGCCAACGTCAGTAGCGAGCTGAACCAACTGGGCTGCAGCAGGACTGTAGAGCAGTGGCAACATGTAAGTTGTTTATGTCCGATAAATAACGTTAAACTGGATTGGTTAAGTACATGCATAATTTTCACTGTGGTCTAAACTCATTTAATTAATTAATTCATTTAATTTCAACAGTTTTGGAATGTGTTATGGCCAAAGTCAAGACCAAGGCAAGGAAAGTTAGAGACTCTATCAGAGCCACAGGTGGAGAACCGGCAGGGGCATATCTCAATGATATTGAGAATAAAATTCTTGATATCATTGGGTCTGCTTCTCTAGATGGATTTGCCACTTTGGAAAAGGTCATTTATTTTAGTATTAATGGTATTTATATGGGTGAAGGGCAGTTATTATAAATATATTAATATGACTGATTTTAAGCCTTTTTTTACCTTTCAAGCACTGATAAATGAGACTATTATCTACTGTTACCGGAGTGCTAGCGCTCTCATGAAGCTGAATTAATTAACTGTTCTTTTTTTTATTGCAGGGAATAACTGTGTCGTCGTCCCCACTGCCAAATATGTCACCCTCTGTACAGCCCATACTGGAAGAGCTGCCTGTGGATTCAAACGGCGGACCTCCTGCTGCAGTCAAGCGGCTGAGTTACCCGTCGTCGAACACTGCCAAGGCCTCCCCGCCCGCCAGTGCACCACAAATTGGTACAGCACTCAATGAGAATAGCCGGTTACTCCGGGAGAGCATTGTCTAGGCTGCAGAAATTTTGGCTGCAGCCATTCGCTCTTCTGGTATCCCATATATATTGGAACATGCCCAAGACGAAGGTAATGGGAATGAATCCTGATGGATTTGTTTCCATTATTTCGTCTTGGAGCTTACAACTTCATCAAACCCGCTAGTCTCATTCAGGCTATTTTTGTGCTGCAGAAACGAGCCATTCGAGCAATTTATAACCTTAGTTGTAGGCATTCACTGAGGGATAAATTTAAGGAATGACTGTCGCATCTCAATATGTATATGAAAACCTTATTTATGTAAAAAAGAATATTAATCTATATTCTAAACACAGCGACATTCATAACATAAATACTAGATACAAAGATTTACTTATTGTGCCCTCGACTAGGCTCCAAAAAATTAGTAATTCATTTAAGTGCCAAAGTATACGTTTTTACAACAAACTCCCAAGTCTTGTTAAAGAACTGAGCCTCAATAAATTTAAATCATTTATTAAACAGAAACTCTGTCAAAAAGGTTTCTATAAAGTTAAAGATTACTTGGATGACAAAAAGGCTTGGGATTAATTAAGCTACTTCAATGTACCCCCAAGCAACAATCCATTTTATACTGTGATTATGTGTTTTGGAATTAATAATGTCATTTTTATTGAATTACATGACATAACATATTAAGATTTTTTGATGACATTTAAAGAGAAACCTGTCTGTGAATGTGAGTAGTATGCAGGCTAGATTAAATACATGATATTCATTTTAATATTGTGAATGTGAAGACTATGTGGGTCATTGTTGCTTTTTTTTTTCCTTTCAGGTAGTTTTATCTTAGTCTGGCAGATTGAGTAATTTTTGTGGCCTACCCAAATGTCCTTTCTTTGGTATTGTTCGTTGAATCGTTGAGCTCCTTAAGTTCTGACTTGAGCTGCACGATTACTGACAAATGCGTGCACTGACTGGACAGGTCCACTCAATCTGTGTGGTTTTTCTTCAAAATACCATTTCAGACAAATCTACATGGTCTCACATGATCTGACCAAGATTATGTCTGGACTTTAAAAGAGACTGTGACCTCTGAGTTTGTTTCGGCCTTTCTTCTCAGAGTAGTCAGATAGGAAACGCCGACCTCATCTAGTTTTAAAATATCATTGACGTGTAAAAGTGTTTGTACAAACCTATTTACAGAAATAAAATCATTTATCATTTATCATTTAAGTGCTTGTTCCAAAACCTCGTCTCAGCTCGCTACTGACATTAGCACTAACTAATTTTTTCGCAGTTTTAAATTATTTTGTTGATTGTTAATTTATTAATTAATAGGAGAACCAACAGCTACAATAGATGGATAACAATTGAATATATAACGCAGAGCCAATTACAGGTTCTCACGGATAAAAACAGAAAAAGTAGTAGAAATCTTAGGATCACTAACAAGCACAATAGAACAGATTATATTATATACGTATATATATAATTATATAAGATTCAATAAGTACTAAGCTCTTTTAAAAGAAATTTGGAAAAACCAAAAGTGCACGACTCATAATGCTCATTTAATTATGAAATAAGTATAAAAAAAATAAAAAAAAACTTAAGTCGTTCTAAATTAATTGCCGAAAAAATAGCTGTAGCAGGAAGAAGGTACTGCACTAGCGCCCCGGGTGGAATAAATGTACATAATATCTATAGATATATCACCATCCATATGTTAATTTTCTATGGATATAAATTGTAGTTTCCGTTTTTTATTAATTGTAATTAAACGACACTGAATTAATTAGCCATTCGCATTCAGTGACCTACAATCGTCGATTAGATTTTTTTTTTAAATAATTTAACTCAAATAATGGATTTTTTCACAAGTTACAGTGTTTCCGGGTTTCACACATGACGGACAGGAAAAATGTTTGACCTATTTTGGTGTTTTTTTCCAATTCTATTGCAGTAAATCAAATTTTAAAAAGTATGAAATTAATCTCCATTAAATTATCTCGACAATAGTATGCAAAATATCTTGATTCCGTGAACTAACAAGGCTATAATAATAAAAATTGCCGCCAAAATGAGGCGAAAAAATTTTTTCGATCGTAAAGCACTCTCTGATGCTTCGCATCATGAGTCGTGCAAAAGTCGGCATTTAGCTGAGTGCGTGCATAATAGGTTTTGGTGGTAAATGGGTCAAATGAGAACTCTTTACAAAGAATATTAAAGTCCTTACTCGCTCGCACTATGTATGAGTTTTGCCTGTAGTTAGAAGAGGATAAAGGAATGAAGATAGGCGGATTAAATCTAACTGTTTTCTGGGGAACATTGAAACGCAGTTTATGCAGGAGATCAGAACAATCAATCTCGTTAGACATAATTTTTAAAAGAAAAGTGCAATCTGCTAGTCGACGACGATTTATAAGTGGCTGTAGATGAAATTTCTTACAAAGACTTATGTAATTATCAGAATGATATGGTATACGCAGCCGAAAACATAGAAAACGAATAAATCTTTTTTGTATACTTTCAATACGATCAATGTATTTCCATAACACGGGTTCCAGATTTGTGCCGCATATTCAAGATGACTTCTCACAAAAGAGCAATAAAGAATCTTAAGGGCTTTGGCTTTCTTGAAACACCCTGCGAGTCTCATAAGAAGACCCAGTGACTTCGAACCTTGGGCCACTATTTGAGTCCTATAGAATCAAAAACGGATATCTGCATTTTGACTTAATAGTGGCAATGAAATAAAAACTTTTGTACTTAATTAATTGGTATTTATTAAATAGTAGTTGTTTGTTTAGGTATCTTTAACTAATAATACTATTAGAAAAAACAAAAAAAAAACGATGTGAAATCAACATCAAAGAGGTACCGTAAGTGATGAACCTGTTTTGCAGATTGCCGGTTTTGATTCTAAACATTGAAGATGGCCGTTTTTGATGTTAAGTCTATTGCAGATAAGGTGCCCCGGGGCTAAAGCAACTACGGGGTTATTGTAACTAAATTAAATATCTCCCATAATATTACATTTTTAAATATAACGCCATCTCTAGATTACTGAGCATACCATTGTCGTTACATAAAAATAACAGGTGGCAGCACTGCAGCTAATAATGAAGGTAAAACAGGTTGATTTGTCAAACCGCCATTTTGAAACAGTTTTGTTCGAACGCACGTGGTGATTAAAATCTACAAAAAATATGTTTTAGAGTGTTTTATTGCTGGTGTTTCAAGTGGAGTGTATTGTTGACAACCGTAAGTAGCTATGATTGTTTTTTGCTTAAAGATTCGTCAAAGCATCAACAAGATATGTGTTTAGTTACATTTTCCCTGATAATAACCTAAAATGGGGTAATTGTAACTTTGAGGTTAGTTGCATTTACCCCGTTTTGGTTTATATGAAACCATGAAACAATAGTGATGGGCCATGTCGATGTTTTAATTCTGTGAAATATGTACTTTTATTGATATTGTGTAGTTGTGTACATTACTGGATTAGGTATTGATAATGATGATGTCATAAAGACTGGCCAATTTTGCGAATTCGCTTCATAAATAAATTTAATCTATTGTTTTAGATGGTCCGGAATTATAAACGAAAAACGGAAAACAAATATACCCAGGAAAACTTGTTAAAAGCTCTAGAAGATGTTAGAAGCAATAAATTAAACACCTATCAAGCAGCTGACGTCTACGGAGTTCCGAGGTCTACTTTGGTTCACCGATTACGCGGATCACGAGGAGTGGTAAAATCATATCGCGGTAGGCCTACTGTATTCACTAAATACACAGAAACAAAAATAGCCGGATATATTCACATAATGGAAAAAACTGGTTTTCCTTTAACGGTGCAAGAGGTCAAAGTTTTGATATCGGATTACATAAAAAGAAATGGCTTTATTACGCCGTTCAAAAACGACATCCCTGGCGATGACTGGTGCAAGGGGTTTAGGAGCAGAAATAATCTATCATTAAAAAAACCCCAATCCGTGGAGACCGCAAGGCGAAAGGCTTGCAATCCTTTCATTGTATATAACTATTACGATTTATTACAAAAGACGCAACAAGAATTAGAACTAACTGCAAAACCTCAAAATATATACAACTTAGATGAGACCAGTTTTTGCTGTGATCCATCGAAAGCTAAAGTAATGGGACAGGTCGGATACCGATCGACAAGAACTACTAGCTCACCTGGCAGAGACAATACCACCGTCCTTTTGGCTGCAAATGCCCTGGGTGGAAAGATTCCACCTTTAATAATTTTCCAGGGTAAACATCTTTGGAGTGAATGGGTATACCAAGATGAAACAGTTAAAACAGCTTACGCAGTAAGCAGAAAAGGCTGGATGGAAACATCTATATTTGAAAAATATATTAAAGACGTTTTCATTCCCGCGATCGGCTCTGAAAGACCGGTGCTCCTCATATATGATGGGCATTCAACTCATTGTGATCTAAGTGTAATAGAACTTGCTGTAGCAAATGGGATAACGATCCTAAAATTACCACCGCACTCATCCCATATACTGCAACCTTTGGATTGCAGCACCATGAAACCTTTAAAAGATCGTTGGGAGAGTGAGCTTATCAAATGGCAAAGACTTCATGTAGGGGCTAAATTGCCTAAGTCAGAATTCGCGAGAATTCTTACAAACATATGGGACAATTTAAACCCAGTAATTATCGAAAATGGCTTTATTAAGACGGGATCATTTCCTGCTAACCCAAACGCCATCTCGAAAGAAAATTTTGATGCGTTGTCATGGTCTAAATGGGAATATCATCTACAGCAACAGTCTTTAGAACTAGATCAAGTACAAGAGCAACCAGAAGAACAGATATCAAATGGACCAGATCGAGTTGAAGAGCAACCAGAAGACCAGATTTCAAATGTCGTCAGCCGAAATGATTATGACCCACAATTGCCAAGCCTTTTAGGTTTGGTTATAAAATTATTAAATAAACAAATCATTGGTGGTATTCAAATCAATGACAAAAAAGTAGAGGATATCTTAGATGAAAAAGATGGTTACTTTAAACAAAGGGACCGAGACAATTGTGAAGAAACTGTAGAAGTCCCTTGTGTGAAGTCCTGGACTGTAAAAGATCCTAAAACTTTTACACTGCCACCAAAAATAAACGAGACTAAAACAGCTTGGTCATCTGGAGTAAAAATACTGGATTGTAAAGTAGTTAAGCCAAGGGAAAACCAAAATAGTGTGGAGGAACGTGTATCTTTTGAAGAATTAGTTTTAAAAACAATAGCTCGCAATGATCCACCAAGAAATCCGAAGAAACGCATTAATGGTGCTGAAATATTAACTTCTAAGGATGTAATGAGTCGTATTCGAAAAGAGAAAGAAGAAAAAGAAGAAGCAAAATTAAGAAAAGCACAAAAAAGTCTTAAAAAAAATAACAAATCTAATAATCCTAAAAAAAATCCACGAAAACAAAAGAAAACAAAAATTAACAGAAAAACCACAAGACGTGAAATATCGGATAGTGACAGCGTGTGCTCCTACACGTCAAACAGCTCTACAGAACTAGAAGACATTGATTCCTGGCGCCAAAATACTTTGGAAGAAGCACAATCTGCAGACGATAGTTTTCGCCCATTGACTATAACAGATACAAATAACCAAAATATAATATGTAATCTGGAAGAGGAAAATTTATTGAAGAAAGAAATAAATAACCAAACAGAAAAGGCACATATTTCAAATAAAGAAAATGTTAATGAAAAGGATAAAACGTGTGTTATTGCACGCACCAAAAAGGAAAAAAACCAAGAGAAAAATCAAAAGAAAACAAAACCAAAAAAAATAATAAATAAACAAATAGTCATAGATTCTGAACCATCAACATCCAGCACACAATATTCATCTAATCTATACCCAAAAATAGGTAAATTTGTTTTGGCGAAATTCCAGTCTTCTAAGGGGAAAAAGACACAAATATGTATGCTTAGTTGAGGATATCACTGATGACAAATTTGTTGTTCAAGGATTTAAGTCTCAGAAAAGTAAGAGGGAATATAAATTGATTGATAACGACATTTCTATCATTGATAAAAGTGACGTAATAATTTGCCTCCCAAATCCTACCTTCATTCATGATAACTCGCAAGTAATTTTTCCTAATGATATTGATGTTGTTGAGTATAAGTAAGTTAACTAAATTGTTGTTTTTCATTGTTAAATTATCAGTGGATATTTAGTGAATAAAAATGTTTTAAAAGTTTTAAATCTTAATGTTCCTTAGGAACACGAAATTCCTATGTTAGTGTGATTTTTTAATGTGATTGTTAAATTTTACTTCTCAATTATAAAGACTGACAACTCGTAAGTTTTGTTACTATTCTTTTATTAAAAGTAGGTAGTGTAGGTACTGAGTAAATTAAAATGTAACTTAATATTTCTCAGGAACAAGAAATTCCTGTTTGTGTGATTTTTTAATGTGATTGTTAAAATGTTACTTCTCAATTATGAAGACTGATAACTCGTAACTTTCTTTCTTTTCCTATTAAAACACTGTGCCATATATCCTGCTGTTATTTTTATTTTCCTCGTATCAAACATTCCATAAAATTCGTATATCGACAAAAGTGAAAAGTAAATTCACAACACTAACTATTAACGAAATAGTTGCAATTGCCCCTGAAGTTAGGAAATATTTATTTTACTCCAAACTGAGCTTAGGTACGTTAACTTACGTTTCAAAATCGCCTACGTTATCGCATTGCGTTGAATAACTTTTTTATATCATAATTTTAAGACCAACAGAAACACTATGATTGTCATTAGTTGCATTTGCCCCTTATCGGGGTAATTGCAACTTTTTCTACCTCTACGAGAAAATAGTTTAATTATATCAATTCCTAAGGGGCTTTCTTTTCAGAACTAGGTTAAATATAATATTAATGAAATTGATAATCGTGTAGATTAATCAAATAAAGTAAATTTATAATAAAAATGAAACTGCACAAAATCAAAGTTGGAACCTTATTTTTTCTAGTTGCATTTGCCTCGGGGCACCTTAACCATATTTGATCCCAACTAAATATCAGATTGCCGTATTTGATTCTAAAAAAACTGAGGCAAAAGTAAAAGTTTTTTTATGAAGTCCTCGCGCGTATATATTACTTTATTTTTTTATTATACCAACATTTGGTTTACTTTTCATTTCAATTGACATAAAATGACATTATGATGAAAAACAATAAGAAAATGAAACGTCAAAAGATAATCGATCCAATTTCAAGTTATCAAAAATATATGCGCAAATTAATATATGTATTTAAGTATTTACGGAATATAGCAGACTATAAATTAATTAAACAGGTTTATTTAGCTTTGTGTCAATCCGTTCTTACCTATTGCATAACTTCTTGGGGTGGTGCTGCAAAAACAATTTTGCTTCCTCTAGAGCGTACTCAAAGAGCAATTCTAAAGGTTGCTACCTTTCGGCCTTTTAGATTTCCTACACACCAGCTCTATATAGAATGTAATGTACTAACAGTAAGGCAATTATTTATACTAAGTATAATATTACACCAGCACACTGCACTTCCTTTTGATCCAGTACCATCCGACAAGAGAAGGAAGGACTTGGTTTGCATAAAGCCTCAAACTAGACATGCGTTTGCAAATAAATTTTATGTGTTTTTAGGACCTTTTCTGTATAATAGGCTCAACAAGTTACTAAGCTTCTATAGTATAAGTTATAAAAAATGTAGTAAAATGTTATCAGAGCATTTAGCGCTACTCAACTACACAGACACAGAAAAACTTCTAGAAATTTTGTCATGATGATAATTTAGTCCCTCGTAAATATTTACTTTTGTATATTTACATAGGTTTAGTTTTAGATAATAATGTACCAATATGCTTTTTCTCATAGTTGTTAATACATTTTATATCAATTTTACTTTAAATTTGAGTGTTCCAATTTAATTGAATTGTAAAGTGATGGCCTGAAACACAGGTTTGAATTAACCTAGATCGGGTAGGTCGCTACCTTACATTGTAATTCCGAACAATCATTACTTGCACCTGTTCTAAACATATTTTAGCTTTAGTTTATTTTTAAGCATTATTAATTATTGTTTGACAAATCTTACTATTGACTAAGTGTACCCTTTTTGTAACGTTTTTATTCAATAAATATTCTATTCTAAATATTCTATTCTATTCTATTCTATTCTATCTGAAAATAATTAAAGTCGTTTAATTATTTCGTGTAGGTGTCGATGTGCTCTTAAAAAGAAAGTAATTACAAAAATATTATAATAACCAAAATTAATCACATCAGTTTTTGATTGAACATTTAAAATAATCTTCCTTGTTTCCTTTTTCTAAATCCGTAAGTCGTGAACGTCTTCCAATGATTCCTCACAAAAATCTTCGACTACGGGTGAAACTGCCAGTGTTTCTTATGAGCTGAGTAACTCTTTATAAAATGTTAAAATTTGCAGCTCCATCCACTCGGCCCCAAAATGCTTGCACAGCAACCTATTAACGTCTGCAAGTTTATTTTTGTTTACCGCCACAACAGGGGGCAAAACTTGCGCCTCAATCATATCAATATTTTTTTGTCGTTTATAAATGCTTACTGCTTTTGCCACGTCGCTTTTGTAAAATAGTTTACCTCTAACGAGTACATTACCATTTTTTTTAGATCGTTTCAAGATAAACCTTTTACATTCCTTGAACTGCATTGACCAAGATGTTGTCGGCTTTATTACATTTTTAACTGAACTGAGTCTAGAATCGGACAATCTTTTCCAAGTTCCACCAAAGTCGCTGTTTCTGCTATAATTTCTTTTATCTCCTCTGGGTGTAATATGGCTTCAAGTTTCTTCATTTTTTTTTCAATTAATCCAAATACCCTGTCTGCGGGCATAAAAGAATGCCCAGTAACTGGGATCACTATTTCTATTGTTTTGTTTTGGCTACCGCAACCGTCGGCGACCAATCGAATCGTTGTGATATTCGTTTTATCCGTTACAGTTAAACGGTGGTACACCGCGGACGCAACAAGATTTGAGTCTTTGCTGTACTCATTTTCTGTGCACACATAAGAGAAGACATTTTCTTTCTTGAATGGTTGTGTGGACGATCTCTCCACCATGGTAAAATTATAAAAATATATTTGTCGGCTGTAATTTGCTATTTGGTCCGGTACTTTAGGGAGGGGAAGATTTTTTTGGCAGTCAAAAGAGATAATTTTAAGCCCATCCGCTTTTTCCCGCAGCTTATGAAAAAAGATTTTGCTCTTAGTGAGTGAACCCTTTTCTCAGTTATAAGAACATTTTGCTTACTGGCGTCAGTTTCATGTTTAATTCTGCTTATAAGTTCCAAACACTTAGAGCAAGCATCGGTCTGCGGTGACCCAAACCCAATATTGTATTTATTATTGAAAATATTTCGAAAATAAGATTTTTGAACATTTGGATGTGAATGTTCGCATCTTTTGTAAATGTCATAGAGTTTTGATAGGTTCAGATCGCAAGGCAGATATTTTCTTTCTGTGTTCTTTGTTTTGTGACAGTAATGTGTTTCTACACATTGAAAATTTCTAATAAAATTGTGGATTGATTGTTTTTGCTCTTTGTATTTATTTTCTTTGTGGTTTCCACCACGCCGTTCATTAGCAAATTCACCAACAAAAAAAAAACCTTTGCATGACGTACGCCATCCGGTGCTCATGACGTACGCCACCCGGTGCTTAGTTTTGCCAAATATTTTAAGGAAGAACTTTTGGCATATGGGCACACTTTTCTTTTGTCAATATGCACTGCGTATTTAATACTTGTCTGTCTTTTTCCTTTAAAACCAGACCTGGGCTTCACGGGGACAATAGAACAAAATTTTAAAATTAATGCGTCTTGTTTCTGTTTGTTCGGGTGGGCATAAAATGTTTTATGCAATTTGTTAATTTGCAACATTGAAGAGCTTTTGTATCGTGTTCGCACACCCTTTCTGGCAAAGTTTTTGACGAATACCTGAATTAAAAAATAAAAGTAGGTAAGTACTTTGACAAAGAAAGGCAATTTGGGAGAGGTCTACGTCCAGCAGTGGACTGCGACAGACTGAGTTGATGATGATGAAGTAGTTTTATTAATTTTACAAAAACAAACTGATAGCGTGATAGTTTTGGTACATACTTCCTGTACCTAATCGACCAGTACCTACAATTAAGAGTCTGTATTTTTTATTTAGATATGTTTATCTTCAAATTCAGTAAAACAAAACAAAATAACATGTGCCAATGTACCGATCCAGCAATGCGAGATAATCAAAATAAAAAATATTAGATTAATTTTATGTAACAAAGTGCGAACCCTACACAAGGTACTAACCTCTTTCTCTTAACTAGATTTATTTTCCAATTATCCGGATCCTTTTGGAGTTTTCGGCCAAAACGATTATTCACAGGTGTTGAGTGACAATTCATGATTATAATTTCACAAAATCTG
This sequence comes from Griposia aprilina, assembly GCA_916610205.1. Taxonomy (NCBI): domain Eukaryota; kingdom Metazoa; phylum Arthropoda; class Insecta; order Lepidoptera; family Noctuidae; genus Griposia; species Griposia aprilina. The sequence continues at coordinate 2,466,644 of OU744285.1, read as the reverse complement.
TTTAACTTCAGCAGCAGAAACTTTAATAAATCAATAAAATCACACAGCACAACCTGAGCAAAACTCATGCACCGCCATCACAGCACGCAAACATAATGGACGCCTGTGATTGGTCGAGCGAGTAGTTTGCCATATTTGATTTTGAATCTTTACAGAAAGCCGGACTTGTTACTAATCTGTGACTTTAGAGTGGATTTCTTTTGAAAGATAGCCATCTCTGATATGGACGTTAAAATACGTTAGAAAGTATTTAAAATCTTGAGTGTTGCCCTATTCACAGTTTGTTTTTGATATGTAAACATCTTAGCGCTCGGTCTACGGTAGGGGCTAGTTTACCAAAAACGTCAGTTAGCCGGATTTGATTCTATAGGACTCATTTGCTCGATGTGCACGTTAAATAGAAGCTTGGAATCATGAAAAACGCGTAGGTCGCGCACACCGTCGCACCTCTGTAGTAGCTGCCCTTTAAGTTTATAAGTTGTAGGGAGAGGGACGCGATTCCTGCTAAAGGAGATTACTGAAAATTTAACAGGGTTCAAATCAAGTTTATTATTCAAGCAATAATCATCGAATCGCGCCAGGTCAGATTGGAGAGCATCTCTGTCATCATCTGATGATATTGCAGTAAATATCTTCATATCATCAGCAAAACAAAGTAAATTTGAGTTGTGGAAACACAAGTCGATGTCGCTCACATAAATGATAAAAAGTAACGGACCCATCAAGGAACCTTGAGGAACACCACTTGGAGCTGAGACCCAGCTTGACAGGTAGTTGCTGATAACAACAGCTTGAGATCTGTTTTCAAGGTATGAAGTAAACCAACGAAGTAGATCTCTTCTGATACCATTGTTAAAAAGCTTTGTTATAAGAATATTATGGTCAATTCTATCAAAAGCCTTACTATAATCCGTGTAAACGACGTCGACCTTTGTCCCATTGTCCATTCTGACCGTAAGGAAGTCATTGAGCAAGGCCAGGTTAGATACAGTTGACCGACCCTTAAGAAATCCGTGCTGAGAAGGGCTAAAAGACTGCTTCAGCGCTGCGTAAACTTGGTCGTAGACAACCCTTTCAAACACTTTAGCTAATATACACAATTTGGAAATAGGTCTGTAATTAACTATTCCATTTTTGTGACCTATTTTATGCAACGGGGTTATAAAAGCAGACTTCGAGATCTGGGGAACAGAACGTGAAGAGAGTGATTTTTTAAACAGAAGAGATACTGGCAAGGCAATCGTTTTACTACACCCAATCAGTAATTTAGGTGATAAGTGGTCCGGACCAGCAAATTTAGATGGATCAATTTTACCAATTACCTCAACGATGGTGTTTAGGTCGATCTCAATAGAGTGAATATCTGAGGATTCATTATAATTTATAGCAGTTACGGGAGGATAATAATTAGTAGGCACATCATTGGTAGGACCAAGAAAAGTAGAATAAAAGTGGGAAGAAAATGCATTACAAATAGACTCGGGAGAAGAAATCGTCACATCACGATACTTGTGAAAACTGGGTATTGCATTGGACTTGGATCGCTGCTTAAGAAAACTCCAAAAGCGTTTAGGATTCTTCTCGATGGAGTCTTCTGTATCAGCTAAGTAGTTGGTGTAACAAACCGCTTCAAGTTTATTAATCCGCTCCCGTAAATGTTTAAAGGTCGCCTCGTCTGCCATACGTCTTAAACTTACGGAGATATTTAGCCTTCTCTTTAATCAAGCGTTTAAGTGCCGGGGAGTACCAAATAGGGTATGAGGAACAAACTTATTTTGAATATCCGCTATAGTATCATAAAAGTAGTTTACGGCATCATTAAGCGGCATGTCAAGAAATACGTTCCTCCAGTCTATAGCTGCAATTTCCCTGTTAATGGCCACAAAGTCAGTTTTACCGTAAAGGTAACGAGTAAAGGGAGCAGGAGTTAAATAGGTGTACTCAGCAAAGTTCACGTCGATACAGAGGGCCGGATGATATTTATCATCAGGTAATAAAGGCATCGAACATTCACACACTGAAACAATTTCATTACATAAAACTAAATGTAGAATCTTACCATATTCATTTAATATTCCATTATATTGACTGAACCCTAAAACACGCAATTCGTCAGTTAGCATGTACTCGTCACTGCTACAAATATTCACATGTAATAATGTGTTGTTGTTTAATTGCCACAAAATTCCACTGAGGTTAAAATCACCAATAACTAAGTAATTATCGTTTGGATTGCTTAGCACTGTACTACTTAAGCTATGGAGAAAATTTGACAATTGGTCGGAAAACGACAAACCATGATTTTGCTTACATAGATATATGACGAAAATATTCAGTTTAAAGTATTTTCTTGTTTTAGTCTGACGAACACTTAAAGTTACCCACAAGTCTTCGGCCGAGGAGTGAAATAAAGGTTGGGGAACCGCAGAGATACACTTACGGACCGCTATCAAGACCCCACCTCCCCGAGACTGACTTGTGAGACAGTAATCCCGGTCGCGACGCCACAAAATATACTGATCACCAAATAACTCCGACTTTAATATGCCGTCGAATAACCAAGTTTCCGTTAAAACAACAACATCGTATGAACATAGGCATAGTTGACGAAAGAAGGAATCAGTCTTGGTACGGAGCCCACGAACATTCTGATAATACACATGTAGTTTTTTATTGTCCTTTAAAGCCATCGATAATTTACACGAGTTGTAGCAACAGAATTACTAGCACGATAACAACCACTCAAGTAACAAAACGCAAGACTAACAATTGCAGTGTTTGAGACAATGTTTACGGATAATAAATACTCACAGTTATTGTAAAATAACAAAAGAAAAGTTAATAATAAACTATTATGCAGGGCAATTAGGCTTACACAATTTTTAAATGGCACTAACAACGCAGCAATATCACAGGTGACTGTGCGAAGAAGCAGGCAGTAATTAGATTCAATAATGAGTGCGAGTGAGATACGCATAGATTGGGATGTTCTAATGATTAGAACAGCGCGATAAGAGAAACATAAGGCCCATTTGAGAGAACAAAAGCGAGGTGACGAAGCTTCGAGCACGTCAGCGATGCTCAACCTTTTACAAAAACTAAAGTGATAAATAGTTGCGGTTATTAGTACATAGTTAAAAATGAATTTACTTATAGACATATGTGTCAAGATATTATTCTGCCAAAATAACGAAAACCGAAAGATTCGCCATTCTAATTTAGCTTGTTTAAATCTCTTTCTTTAGATATTACAAAGACAGCCGGTCCTTCATGCCTGCGGACATGAATCTTCCCGTGTTTGACCCAAACGTGCTTATACTCCTTCTCCTTAGCTATTGTTCGGGTTTTGTTCAGCAACTTTTTGGAGTCAGGGTTGAGGTGATCATTCACATAAACCCGGTTCGATTGGTCGACGAAGCCAAGGTCATGGGCGGATAGCGTCTTGAAAGAGCGTGCAGCTGCAACAAAGTCCTCCTTGACATATCGGTCCAGAAAGTTGACCACAATTGACTTGTCCTTTGTGTTGAACAAAGGAATCCTGGATATGTAATTGATCTGGGTTTTGGGAAATGTGTAGTTACGGTGTGTTATGTGTTAACCTTTTGGCTGATCTTATCCAAGGTAGCAAACAGATTTTCGTCCTTCTTTAGGGGAATGCCCTTAATTTCCACATTGTTTAGCCTCGATCTCTGGTCACTAGCGGACAGCTCCGACTTAATCAAATCAACGACGGATTGAAGAGAGCAAACAGATTCCTAAAGATGCTCAAGACCAGCACCCCTAGTCTCAATGCCTGCAAGTTTGACAGAGAAATCATCCAGCCGTTTCCCATCGAATTCACAACTGACCTAGAGTTCATCTTTAATTTTATTGATTGTTATATTTGGCTGATTGTTTATTGTTTTGTTTAGGGTTAAACATAGGTTTAATGGTACAAAAATTAAAAAAATATAGTAAAGAAACAAAATGTTTAATTTAATTTAAATGATTAACAAGTGATTGCCGAATTTCTCTTGCTTCAGCAAGGAAATCGGTGCTGGTATCCTCCAAAATCGCACTCTGCTCGCTGACCTCTGTGACATTTATATCTCCTTCATCTGCAAAAATACATTTATTTAAGATTTCTTATTTTGCAAATGTAAATAAAACATGAAGAATTGCATAATAATATTAATAAGCAAACTAAATACACTTACCATCAAATGTTTCCAAAAACATATTGTACAGGGTGCAACATGCCAGAATAATTTTTGCTGCCTTTTCTGGCTGATAATGGAGACAGCGATGCCTGTGTAGGCATCTAAACTTATTCTTAAGGCGCCCATTACACATTTCCACCACATTTCTTGCACTGATGTGGCACTCGTTGTATGCAGCCTCCGCTTCAGTTGTTGTCACCATAATGGGAGTCATGAGCCATGGCTGTAGTGGGTATCCCTTATCTCCTACAATAAATACAACTTTATAATGTACTTAGCTAATAGATATACCTAAAAGATAAATACCACATTCACCATGTTTACTAGTGAACTACCCAGAAGCCACTGTAATCTTTCTCCACGCACCAACTCATTTCTCACGACTCTATTAATATTTGATGCACTCAAAATTGCAGCATCATGGGTGGAGCCCGGAAAATTTGGGTTTAGGCCAATAATCTTGCCCTTTGCACTGCATACTCGAAAGATTTTTTTTAAATTCAATATTTCAAGATAATTGAGTGTGTTAAAAGAATGTAGTTTACACTCAAAATCTGGCAGTTGATGTTATAATAGCCCTTTCGATTGTAGAAAAGGTTGCCAGGTGCAGTAGAGTGATTGAGTGGAGGTTTTGCTGTTGCAATATGGGTCCCATCTACTGCACCTAATGTGTTGGGCATATTATAGAGGTCTTGAAAACTGAAACAAGCAAAGTGTTACATGAATAAGAGTGGTGCAGTTCTCAGTTTTGTTAGCTGTAAAAAGGGATGTTTTAAATATCTTAAACTTATTTCTTAGTTTTGTTTTAAAAATCTTAAACTTTTCTGAAGTTTGATAGAGAAGCCAGGGTTTAAAAAAAAGCCATTCAGTAACTTAGTACCTTTTAAACTAAGAAATATGAAACTGAGCCTACTCTGTCTTTGCCGCTTCCTTTTCTTCACGGGTCATGGGAAATCACAGGTATTGTGGGGATAATGTCATCAAAATTTCCTCTGCTGTTAGAGCTAAGCACCTGCTCACTGATGTCTGGCTGAGCCCAAGTATGTTGTCTTGCCCAACAGTTTGTCTGTGTTGGGCAAGCAGATTGAGTGCAGCTAGTATCTGGATATGAATAGGTATGAGTTCTATTATCATACAGGTAAGTAATGACTAGGTCTATAATTAGGTCTATCATCCATAAATATACAAGTGAGAACCAGTCTGACTGAAAAATTACAAAATCTCAGAAACTATAATTCTTACAAAGGTCAATGGGCACCTTAGTATGGAAACTATGCCCACGCTGTACAGAAACAAAATATGGTGGAATAGACAGATTCATGTCTCTAGTTTACGATCGTATGGGTTGCATTACTGTGAGAATAGTCTGCAAGCACAAAAAAAAAACTTTATTTTTCCATGTGTATCACCTATATAATATTTTTTTAATAATAATTAAGGGGCATTTACCGCGCGGGCGCGAGAGAAAATTAGGTATTGAAGCGCTACTCACACAGCGATAGACTGGCTCGCCCCGCTCACGCACACATCTATGTTTACATAGTGGTTATAATCGTAACACAATCTCTATCTCTAAATAGTAAAGCGAACTGGCTGTTTTCGTGTCTGTTTCTCCGCTTACTTCTTCTAAACTACGCAACGGATTTTGATACGGTTTTCACTATCATTTAGAGAATTTCTTTCGGAAGGTTTATATGTATAATACATGCATATTATAGTAGAGAAATGCCGATAATTTCAGAGATTTGTATTTAATGATATTAAAAAAAACATATTTTTGGGCGCTTACATTGCTAACGCTGGCTAAACCTAACGAGATAAATCTAAATAATGTACTACGGAATTGTATATCTAATAAAGGTCTACAGAAAAGTCCGCAATAGTATATATCTATCTCATAAGGATAACCCACAGCAACCATTTTTATGTTTTACATATTACTAAAAAAATATGGGTAATTTCCGAAGCTATTTTAAACGATACAGTATTAATCCTTATCCAATTAAATACGTTGTGCATTTAATGTAGATCAAAATTGCCCTTTATAGCATATTATTAAAATGAATATCTTAGAAGATATCATACATTTAAAAGTGTAACATCTAACCAAAATCTATTTGTGCTGTCTATTGTAAGACAGGTCTTAACATTGTTTATAAAGACATTCTATAGTTATACATAGTATACATACCCACGTTCAAACCACTCATTCTTTACTTATACTCAGTCTCAATTCATTCGAAGAGCTTTGCATTCTTGCTTTCCTCTCTTTCATTGCTTTCATGAAATAAGGCGAATCTCGAATTGGTATGCACCGAGAATGCCGAGGGTCGACCAATTCTGGGAGCAAACAGTCATTATATAAAATCTGGCCAACATAGCCTACATTTTTAACCAACTTCCAAAAAGGAGGAGGTTATATGTTCGGCTGTATGTATGTTTTTTTTATGTTTGTTCACTGATTTCTCCGTCACTTGTGAAACGATTTTGAAAATTATTTTCTTATTTGAAAGGGTACGCTCTCGAGGTGGTCCTATTGTTACCAAATCAGAATCTGATGAGGGTATCCCATGGAAAACGAGGAAAATCCTCAAATTTTGTAGGCACACCTATAGCTATTTGGGTATTTTTTATAGTAACTCGTGCATTTGCTCTCGGAAAGCATCATTTGGTGAAGAGGAACTGATGATGAAGACCAGAGGTGGCCACCAGAACTACTCATTGTCGTTGCGATTTGATTACTTTAATATGGTTGCTAAACAAGTTAAGCTCATCACCATACATATGGTGAAATGGAGCTAATGGTAGCTTCACCATAAGCTCCAGTTCTTTTCGTTTTTACCAGGATAACTCCTCAACAATTAACGTCCCTGCATCGGGAAAAGCAATATTTTGTAAAAGGTAATGAGCAGTTGAAATAAGGCTATTATAACTTAGATAAATTAATAACTGCCCCACTAATTGACCCAATAATTTCGGAAGTCGGTGGCAAAAAACTAAAATACAGATCCAAAGACACCGACTTCCGAAATTAAAGTTATTTTTCACTTTGTGGTGTTTTTTTAGAAGTCGGTTGTCTTTTTTTGTAAAAACGTTTTTTATTTTTTGTGTTCCAAAATTCGTCGTCACGCTGAATCACATAAACTTTCATTGGTACAGCTTCACCAAACCAAATACCAAGCATGCAGAAAGTCTTCTTTCGTTATATGTAACTGGCCCTGAATTTGAAAATACCAATGATGCTGTTTATTTATGACGGAACTATTTAAAGTGGAATCATATTTCCAAAACGGATGTTTCGTCATGGCAACTTCTATAGTAGAATTTTCTAAAGAAGATGGACATTTAAGTTCAACTCAGCCTTCTGCATATTTGCCATCAGGTGTGGTGACTAAGAATTCATGCCCATGATCAACAAACAAACCGCAACCTTGAATTTGAATGTTCTCTTGTTCTTCTAACTGTCTTATTGCGGTTTCTTCATTGTCGATACCATAACGAACTGCAGGAACGGTGGAGAGATAACCACCATAAATATTTTTTTGGCGAGAGAAGCACAACTTTTACATTCTCGTTTTTTTTAAATTTCTCTAAATAATGAAGAGGTAAGTAATTTTCTCCTCCTACTACAATCTGAGCAGTCTTTGCAAAACAGTCGATCTTTCAAGCTCCTTTCGCTCAATAGAAGACAACCTCAAATCATTCAAATAGGCAGCTTTTGCATCATCAAACATATCTGGACTCATGTCAGGTTGCTGGGAATTTTCTCCATAGTGAGCGTCACTCGATACGGGAATCTGTCGTTTTTTAAATGTGGGTTTGCTTAATTTAGCCTGTTGCACTTCTTTCTGGTTACGAATTGTCTCCAATTTTGAAATTATTTTGGTGGGTTCTGTTCCAAAAACAACTTTGTGTGTCATTTTATGAAGGGTTCCTGTATTGAAAGCACGACCCCAGCAGCACAACGGCCTGCATAAGAACGGCGAAGTGAATAATTTATGCGCTTACTTGCTGCGGTTGCTACCTTCTGGCTCCATCATGAGATCCTGGACACCATCTAGATCTATAGTACTCATCAAGACAAATCTAATAAGCCCAAACATGACGAGGTTATGTTGTATAGTTAAAGAGTTCCTATGGCCACCTTCATGCTTCATCGTCAGACCCTGGACATTCTCAAGATCAACTTCTGTACTTGTACTTGTCAAGAGAAATCTAATGAGCTCAAACATGACGGGACAATGTCACAATATAAATATGGACAGTACGGAAACTACGTACAAACATTTACATTTTAACTTCACTATCGGTTTTAGCACCCTCGAAAACCATGAAAACGACACCCATGACGCAAAATTTGCAAATTTTCGGTGGCGCCATCTTGAATTTTAATTTTGACACCAGTTTTGTAATCAGCGGCCTCGAAAATCATGAAGACGACACCCGTGACGAAAAATTTGCAAATTTTCGGCGGCGCCTTCTTGAATTTTCATTTTGACCTCATTATCGTTGTCAGCGCCCTCGAAAACCATGAAAATGATACCCATGATGAAAATTTCGTAAAGGAGAATGCTCTGCGCCCATACATTGTTCGCCCTGGAACCAAGAGCATCGGAAAATTATGTGTTGTATTGTCGATCGTTAGTGAATTCCCCTAGGATGTTAATTTTATAGCGGACTAGCTATAGAATAGATATATTTCAAAAAAAGTATCAGATTTTGAGGTTATAATCGAACCACGATTAGTATGATTTTTCATAACTCCGTGACTCCCGAGTGATTTTTAAGAAACTGAAAAACATATCCTAATCCATTTAGCTATTGTTAGTACCTACCTAGATAATTAGGTATGCAGTTTTTGTTCTAAAGCCTACGAGTGCAACGTATAAATGCATAGAATCGTATTAACATACCTACTTACATGCTTTCTTAGCAGTGGTTTTGGAATGAGATAAAATGTTTGTGTGTATTAATTTAAAAATAGAAATGTATATACTGGATAGGTAGCAGATATTTTTAGATGTTGTCATTAGCATATAGATACGGTACCAACAGTAAGGTAGGTACCTAATACCAAAATGTATAGGGATTTAGGCTGGTTTCACAGTCACTCCGCTAGACGCGCCGTCGAACAGCGAGCGTTTCAACCACGGTTTTAACAGCGCGCGCCCGAACGGCGTGACTATAAAACGCGACTACTATCTAGTGCATTTCCAAGCGTGTGCGTCTGGACGGCGCTTATAATATATATAATCTAGCCTTACCAATTAGGTAGTAAGTTATTTTTAAACCTACATTCAACGTAATATATTGGAATTAGAAATAAAACACAGATTTTAATTTCATGTTTATTGTTCGTCTTCTAAATTGGCAATTAAAATATTGTCTAAAAACCGATATGATTTTGATGCCTCGCAAAACTCAAATACCAAATAATGGTTATAACATGGGCGCAACAACCAATGGTTCTGCGCCCAACGATGCAATTACAGCAATATTGCATGATTGCTTGTCGACCTATTTGTGATGCATCTACTAGAATATAATAGGTTTCAATAGATTTTCTTCATAATGATGCCATTCTTGTGCAAATACAGCAACGAGTTGCACCACAAATTGTAAGCTGTTACTTACTATCATTTGAAACTATTTACATTTATAATAACTCTGTATAGAAGGGAAGGTATAAAATAACAAATTATAACATGTTTTTATATTACAGGTGACTGCAAATGACTACATATGTGATGCTTGTCATGCATTATTTGTTAATAGAGATACCACAACATCACATGATTTGCAGGATGTACTAATGGTTGGTCATCAACATATTTGTGTAGTATGTGGTTGTTCAGTGGCACAAATCCAAAATCACTCTGTACAAGCGGAAAGTAACAGCCATATTTTTGTTCGTTGTGCGAAATTAGGTTCAACCGAGAGAGGTGAGAGACTGTTTTGATTGGTTAACTATCACAAGAAATTATTAATAATAATAAGCCCTTTCGCAGGAGCCTTGACTACCGGTAGCTAGGACTCTGTTCTTGTTACCGGTGGGCTACTATTTTTTGTATTTTTATAATAATATTTAAAAATGTAAATTATATGTATATAAATGAAATAATAATAATAATCGTTTATTTCACAATCATTTCCATATTTGTTAGTAACAATGTAAACTTATAAACTAGTGTTAGTAACTTTATTGTACTGTTTATACAAGGAGTAACTCAATTTTTTTATTTTTAGATTCGGCCTTCAGTTTTACTTTGTAATAGATGCTTCCAAAGAGCAAACACCACAGTTGTCAATGACATATTACCTGTATCAGGAGTGAATCCAGTTTCACAGCATATTGAAAGAATAACCTTGCCAAATTACTCTAGAGCATCTGATACACATAACAGATGTGTTTTTCTGGTATTTAATAGTACCTCACAGCGAGAAGTTCCTTTTTCATTAAGGGCAAGGCTCTTTAAAGATCACAAATACTATATACCACCAGATTGTCGTATATGTGAATTGCATTTGGCAAGGCAGTCATGGTCAGAACTCTTCGATGTTGAAAATGTTAACCGAAGTTTCACGGCAGCTCACATAGAAGACTTTTGTGAGTTGTTGAAAAATGATAACAATACTATAAGTTTGAAAATATTGAGCAAATGGATGATCATCTAGTGTTGTATTGGCTGGGACGCACGAAAGAACAATTCAGAAAACTCGAAGCAGAACTCCCTGATTTTCACAAACGTGCTACATCACTTGGCGCTTATTTAATGAAGCTCAGAACAGGAGATTCAGATCAAAGAATCTCTTCATTATAAAAAATTGGAAGAAGTACTCTCTCAAAACTTGTTACTAAAGCACGAGAGGTTATGGTGGAATTCTTTGTGCCAGCACATTTAGGGTTACAACATAAAAGTAGAGAAGATGTTGCAGGAAGCAACCTTTATATCCCTGAGTCTTTGTTTGGAAACCCTGGAGCTAATATGGAGAGTAGAAAGGCAATTATTATAATGGATGGAACATATATTTATGTACAGAAGAGTAGCAATTATGCATACCAAAAGAAAACATATTCCCTTCATAAATATAGGAACCTTGTCAAACCGTTCATAGTAGTATGTTGTGATGGCTATATAATTGATGTACTGGGCCCTTATGCAGCCACAAAATCAGATGCTGACATTTTAAATGATGATTTTTATGATTCTTCTAAACCTATGCGACAGTATTTTAGAGAAGGTGATGTAATGATCTTAGACCGAGGCTTTCGTGACAGCCTTTCCCTCTTACAAAGTTTGAACTACTCGGTTCATTATCCTCTGTCAATAGAACCAGGTGAATATCAATTGAGTACAGCAAATGCTAACGAATCCCGTAAAGTGACTCTATGTCGATGGGTAGTAGAAGTGGTCAATGGACGTTTCAAGCGAGATTTTAAGCTGCTGCGCCAAGAATATTTTAATAGAGCATCTAAACATTTGATGCTTGATTTTAAGGTGTCAGCAGCATTAATAAACAAGTTTCACCCGGTTCTAGAAGACAGAGAAGATGCTAGGATAAATAATCTCCATAATACAGGAAAGAATGTGTATAGTTACTACTACAGGTGCGGCCTTTTCCCCTTAGGGGGAAACCGACCTAAATACTAATATTAACATAATTAGGAAAAACGAAAATTTTATCAGACTGGGGTCCGTTAGGTACAGTCACAATGGCAAGAATATTAGATGGCAGCTATTGATTGATCTAAATTAATTTCAAACGAAAGAGGGTCTCAGATTCGGTAACAAACTAACACCAAGACACCTCCACTTTCGTAACCAGATAATGAAGGTCAAGCTGGCTACGCAATTAGTAGGTATGAGTGTAGCAAACGCATTACTTCTATGTGACCAGGTATTAAAGTCATCGCAGTTCCTAGACTAGTCAGCAACTATAAATTTTTTGAAAATTATGAATAATTTCTTCGACACAATGAATTCGAGAAAGTGTCACTATTATGAATTCAAGCGACCAATTGATTCACAAAATAAATCTGAAGTAATTGAATTTCTTGACAAAATAATAAAAAATGTATAAATATAAATATATTAAATTTGGAATTTCACGATTAAAAGAAAAAAAATGATCCTCATATTTCATTATGAAATTAATGAAAATCGCCGAATCAGCAAAAAAAACAGGACTTATTGGCGCCATCATTTGCATAGAATCTCTGAAAACTGTATCAACTCTGAAATTGTATCAAAATGCAGTCGAGGAAAAAAGTCATGATTTATATTTCAAGGTATCGCCTCAGCCAGGACCATTTAGAGCTTTTTTTTGGGGTTATCAGAAAACATGGTGGATATAACAATAACCCTAACGTTTTACAATTTCGAGCTACTTATAAAAAAAACATTAAATCACATGGAACTTCGCTCATCTTTTACAGGCAATTGTATTCCACTAGACAATTTTAATATTCTGCACAATTCTTCTATTGACGTAATTAATAGTACTACACTCATGAACACACATGACGATGAGCAATATGAAATCTTGTCGGCTAATCGCGCCTTAGAATCTGACATTGAACCCGAGAACAACTGTGTCTTTTTTTGCCGGCTTACTCAGTGGCGAGCAAATCCCATTTGGTTCCCAGTTGATCGTCGGATACATCATCTGGGTACATTTCTCGAATTCTGACAAATTCATTAAAATGCGAAGTATGTGTGGATAGTTTAAGTACATCAGAAAGGCTGCCACATCATAAACTAATTAATATTAAAGATATGGGTGGCTTGTCGTACTCCACAGAAGACGCATATAAAATATGTATCGCCACGGAAACTATAACAATAAAACTTATAAAACAAAGTGGTGGAATAAGTCTCTCTACTAAATACTATTTCAGTTATATTATTGTTAACACTTTGGAATATTTTATTCAGAAGGGAGTATTTACATCTTTGCTTCAACATTCTATTAAACAACCAAGCACTTTAAATCACCGAACACATTTGATATGGGCCATCATAAACAAACACACAACAATTCGCTTGAAACACGAAGCTAAAACTGATCAGACTAATAATTATTTATCGAAGCGGCAAAAGTTAACTAAACTTATATTGTTTAGGGGTAACTAAATAAACATATATTTAAAAAAAAGCTTCGTGTTCCAAGCGAATTGTAAATTTCTCTACATATTCCAATTTGATATTTTTTTAACTTATTGTAACCGAATTTGATTATATAAATAAACAAAAACAAAAGTTTGTTTTACTTTAAGTAGGGGAGACTGGGTACAGTTGAAACAATTTTGCTTTGAACGCTCGTAGCACAGCCATTTTGAAATATAACAAACAACAAAACACATAAAATGAGAGAATAGACTTTTGTCTTCAAATACCTCTCAGAATTAGAGGCTCAACTGCCATATTTACTAGATAGGAAGAGTTTAATAAAATAATGTGCCACTGTTTCAACCGAACCTATACCAGGGGCGGTTGAAACAGCGATGGGGGTCAGTTGAAACATAAACAAATAAGTAATAAAAATCAGTTTCTTTATTCATATTCAACAAGAAATTGTTAAATTCTAGAATGGCACCATTTCTATCAGTCTTAATAATTGTTTCGAACATAAAAAGAGCTCTTCTGCTCCAGTTTAAACTAACAAACTAACAAGAATAAACAAAAATAACTAAAAAATCAACAATCAGTCTCAATAATTAAATGATAATATAAGATTTCCATATCTCAAATTATCTGTAGGAACAAAAACAAGCTGAACAGCAGCTGTTGTCTATAATTAAAAAAATACAAAAAAAACCATTTGTTAAACTTAACAATTTTTTTAAAGTAAAATATAGATCCTAATCAGATTCATCGCAATTGTGGCAAACATAATGTCGCCCACCATCTGTACATTCTAAGTGAGACCACATTTTACAGCCTCCTTGACATTGTACCCATTTTTCTCCGGATCTACTGTCCGTGAACGCTCCCACACATATGAGGCAAAAATATTCATCTACTTCCGATGAAGCTGGTGAATCGGCCTTCTTCTTCTTTGCTTTACCTTTAGGTTTCTTCGCTGTAGTATCTTCTTTACCTGCTTAGATTTTTGTCGTTTCTGTCTATCTTCATGTTCTTTTCTTATAGCTTCTTTTTCCGGAGTGTCTGTGTAAATAGTAGACTTTTTTGTGTTGCGAGCTTTATTTGTTGTTTTCCGGGGGGCAGCTTTTGGATATGGCCGTATTATTTCAGGTGTAAATACAGGTTGTTTGCTTGTAGACGGCTGCGGTGATGATTGTTGAAGACTGACGTAACTTTGACTAGAAGGCAACCTCAGAGCAGCAGTAGCATCTCTAGGAGAAATATTTGATTCCGGTTGTATTGCTGTGTCTTGTAACTGATGACGTACACCTGCACAACTTTGTGTGGGCGGCGTCGTTAAGCCTTCAAAGTTTTGTAGGATATTAGTTTCTGTATTCTGTATCGGGGCTAGTTGTTGTGGCACGTTTTCAGACATAGAAGCTTCGTTCAACAAGGAAGGTGACAGCGATGACGTCTCCTCGTCAGGTGCTAGAACAACTATTTCTTCCGGTGCAGGTGCGATTACCTCCACTGGTGCAAGTGTAACCACGTCTTCTACCGCATCATTCGGGTTTGGCCTGTCCGTTACGAATGACGGAGCAAAATCCAGATCTTGAAACAAATTCCGGTACCCAGCCTGAATATTCGACTGTGTCAGGGCAAGTGGCATTGCAGTTTTTATCATTCCAGGGATGTCATAAATGGACATAGTTTTTCCAGGATTATTGCGCATCCAGGCATCAGCGGTAGAGTTTATAGCTTTTTTTAACGGGCCGTAAACAGATCGATCTAAAGGCTGCAACTTGTGCGAGCAGTGGGGTGGAAATGAAAGTAAAACGATACCGTTTTCTTTGCAGAAATCCAGAGAATTTATGTGGACGTGGGAAGAATGATTGTCTAGAACAAGCAGTACTTTATGGGATGTAGAGGCATTTGAATGTTTCTTGAAATGTTTCAGAAACTCAACAAATAGTTCGTCTTGCATCCAGCCTGATGGGTTGGCAGTTCCAATAGAACCCACTGGACCATCTCTAATAAAATGATCTTGGTATCGAACCCTTGGAAACACGAACATTGGGGGAATCGCATTGCCCAACGCGTTTGCCGCAAAGGCTAGTGTGACTAACGTCCCACGTTCGGCAGAGGTGACAGCTCCTACCTGTCGTGTTCCACGCTTTGCCACAACTCTGTCGGGCTTTTGTACAGTTGTTACACCCGTCTCGTCAACATTGTAGATGTCTTGTGGTTCAAAGTGGTCACGGTCAAGGACAACTTGCAAGTTATCGTAAAAAGCATCCACGTTGGTCTTGTTAAAACTTGTTGCCCTGGAGAGACTGGTTGCCTGAGCTGTGCGCACCGACAATTCCACATTTCTTCTCATAAAAGAGCGAAACCACTCTTCTCCGGCAACCTGATTTTCGTTCCACGTAGGAGGTGTGTTTAAATTATATTTGACAGCGAGCTGGAATGCTAATTTTCTTACTTCCTTGACAGATAGACCAAAGTAAATATCCGCACAGCGGATCAAATATTTTGACAGTTTAAATTCCTGGTCAGGGGTAAATACTCGGTTGTGGGCTACATACCCCATACTAACATCAGCCTGGTTACCTTCTTCGATCGCTGCATCTCTTTTTTTCTTGTATCGCAGAAGAGAAGAATGGTGAACTCCGTACATCTCTGCAGCTTTTCGTAAAGAAGTCCCTTTTTTGACTTCTTCATACGCATTTTCGTACTGAGTTATATCACACTCGCCTCTAGAAGTTTTTTTGATACGTTGTCTGGGCATCTAGAACGAAAAAAGCAACGGTTATCATTGTTTCAATCGTACCCACAATAATTGCTTCATCCGTCCCCATACCCCTCAACTGCTAATAAACAAACATAGCGTCGAAACAAAACAACATAAACAAAAACGAATCACGGTTTTCGAACCTTCAAAATCTAACAATAAAACAGAAAATCACTCAAAATACAAATGCTAATATCAACAAAGTAATTTGAAAAAGAAAACAATAGAAAATACTTACTTTTTGTCGAAAAAATATAATAGGGTCCCCTGGAAACGTACAAAGCGCGCGAAGTGCAACGCGTCACTGTGATTCATGTCCGGACTCGCCGGCCGCGTCTCTCTCCCCTTGTACCCCTCACCACACCGTTAATAGTTTACGAGTTATTAGCGTTGGTTTAACCGTACCCTGCTGCAACCGTACCCAGTCTCCCCTACCTACTAGTTCAATTACTAATAAATTATAAAAAAAGAAGTGCGAATAAAGCTTGTTAGGTATAAAGCTATGACACTTTTGTAGTCAGTGTTATATTGTTCGATGTAGTGAATATTTCATGGAAACAACGTCTTCTCGTTTTAGTATTTATTTTAATGGAACGTACAGTACAGGATAGTATTCTGACAGATCGACACACGGGAGAGGGGCGAGCTAATGTAATGTCATGCGCTCAACGACTATAGACAGATGCTCGAATACTGAAACGTCACTCAAATATTTAAGGGCTGCTTAAATGTTTGAGCAGCTCTTAAACTTTAATTTCGTATACCCAATCGTCACTTTTGAGTATCCATTCAATCTAAGTGCTTCTTAAATGAAGTTGTGCTCAAACACCACTCAGTTTTCAAATCGTATACTGGAACGCTACTCAACGTTATTTATCTGTCATATCAACTGTCAAACTGATTTGAGCAGCCCTTAGATCTGAGAGTGGTCGCGAGGTCCCTCAAATCAAGATAAATCTATTGAAACTTTCGAAATAGTGATATAAATGTCTCTATCGTCCTTGTCTTCACTTTCGGATCACGAAAGTCCAACTGGGAGGCGCAAAAATTAAGAAAAGTTGAATGCTTTTGAAAAGTACAACGACAGGGAGTTTGTTTCACGGTTCCGCATCTCGAAAGAAACTGTGTTGTATTTGGACTCTGTACTCGGTAGCAGTATTAAATCGCCAACTAAAAGAAACCGAGCCATACAGCCAGTGGACCAAATCCTCATAGCGCTCCGATACTATGCGACAGGCAGCTACCAACGCGTAATAGGGGATATTATACACTATGAACCGTTATTCTAGACCTATACAGTGAGACAGCATCTTTCCGGATCTGACGTCACGACCACTCTTGTTCCCCGTCCCACCCGGCTCCGCCCCGCTGTAGCCGTGGGGAGGGGGCTTGGAGCTTGCCCGAACAGTCAGGCGCACTCTTCACATGTGCATCGTTTTTCGGTGCGATCACACCTCTTTTAGTGCGGGCAACAGCGCTTCTGTTTAGTGGTTAAAATTACCTACATTTTTAGTTCGTGGAAAATTTTTATTCATTGGTTATTTGAAAACTCGGTAATAGTGTTTCGAGTACTATAAGAGTTTTGAGTGCGTGTTTTGTATACGTAATGGAAAAATCCACGAAAGCGCCTGCCGAGGGTGACGGGAGTCGCCCGCCTCCCCCTGCATCACCGCAGGCATCTTCTTCGTCGTCGTCGAGCAGCTCCGCCCCACGTCAGAGACGTCGGCAGCTGCGGCAGGAAACCCGAGAAAACGAGCGCAGGTTAGACTTGCTGTCGAATCAAGTGAGTGAAATATTATCCTACTTAAAAAATAGCGATCGCTTTTCAAACAAAGAAACCGAGGCCGAATCCGATTCTGATATTTCCTTACATCCATCTGACGGCTTGAGGGTTTCTCTTGGGAATGATAACCTTCTCAGTAAACCACAGAAGGCTAAAGCGTTCGAATTTCCGGTATCCACTAACCTAAAAGAACCTACTGTTGAAAATGCCTCTGAGGGTAGATTACATGTGCTAAATAAACTACATCATTTTGATACTAATGATTGGCAAAGGGTTAGATACCTAGAAACTGAGAAAAAGTATGTCGCTAAGCCAGGTTTTTACGAACTCGATGTTAACACTGAACTTAGACATTGTGATACAAATTCTTCTTGGCTTAGATTACTTGATAGATCGTTTGGAGCTTTTACTCATGGGCTTATATAACAAAATGAGATGCTAAGAAACAACTTTCAGCAAATGATAGAATGGGCGCAATCGCCTGGCTGTGTACTTAACGCTGACACGCTTTTTGAAAAGATGAATGCTTCTTTTTCCGAAAACTCATCTTACATGTCCGAGGATCTCTTGCAAATGAGTTGTGGAAGACTTGCTGATATCATTCAAAGACGTCATGACTGCATTTTGTCGGGTGTCAAGGACAAATATGTAA
This sequence comes from Griposia aprilina, assembly GCA_916610205.1. NCBI lineage: Eukaryota > Metazoa > Arthropoda > Insecta > Lepidoptera > Noctuidae > Griposia > Griposia aprilina. The sequence goes on along the minus strand of OU744285.1, from coordinate 2,448,133 downwards.
AGGTGGACTTGCAAAAGATCACCCCAACAGAATATAACCTTTTAGTCCACAGGATTTAACTACCTTTTTACAAAAGGTTGGTGGTACAAGTAAGTTGTTCTCTGCCCAAAAGCGCTCTGCGGAAGAGCCTCATGCCATGTCTATGCGGAATAGACAGGATGGCCCTCCAGCTAAGCGACCACGCAAGCCCCTTCACGGTAACAATCCTGGGTTCGATCCCCAGCCATCCACGAGCTTTCAAGCGCCCCCCAAAAGTAGAGGCGGAAAGTCGGGAAACAATAAATCCGGTACAAGGTATAATGAAAACAAAAAGCGGTCCTGCGGCAATCGTAATTCCAATCAGTATCGTAAGTGACTATCCTCAAGAAATTTTACTTTATGGCGGGCGGTTAAAAAATTACATTCAAAGGGTCATGCCCAAGATCCATAGTGATTTTGGCCTAGAGTGCACACTTATGATATGACGTGTTAAATATAGTATACATTGTCAATAAGTGAAATAAAAAAGAATCGGTTAAATAAAACTTCGGATTTGATGATAATTTTATTTTTATTAAATACATTACATTTAATGTTACATTAATGACTATGGTGGTGAGGTTTAATAGTTTATACATAGCTTACTCGTCATTAGTATCGTAAACTATTAAAACCTCATCCAAGAACTGAGCAGGTGCATCAATATTACTTTGATGCCGTGCCCATCCTAAATACCAAATAACTGACATGACGTGGGCACAGCATCCAACTGTTCGACGGCCTACAATACAATTACAACAGTATTGTTTTATTGCTGCTCGACCAGTATTCGTTGTATTTAACAAAATGTACACGTAATATATTTTTCTTGTTATATGGCGGCTAGATATTTTTGTTCTGAGTAAATAACAATTACTGCCAAAAGCCGATGCTTCCATAAAACTTCTCCTACGATCACTGCACACTTCAATCCGGTAACTACCGTTAGACCTAATGTGCTCCCCATAATACGACCGTGCTTGTTTTATTTGATATGTCCCACAAGCAATTAGGACCAAATCACTGTAAGTGAGGATTGGGAATTCTCTTATATTTTCAATATTCACATTAATATTAGTAAAATGTGCCCTAACCCGGTTTAAATTATGCTCCCTCACATAATCCGATAGGTCATTATTGACATTCATATTTTGGGTAACAATTTCTAGTATTTGAGTAGCATCTTCCCTGTCCCTTATTCTGGTGTGGTATTTATTTATTAAGCTAGCCGCCACAGTAAAATCTTGCATGAGGTGTTTCGACGCTCTGTTGAAAAAGTTTTGTCGAAAGATTTTAAAAGATGATTTAAAAATTCCGTTCACAACCTCAACCACCCAGCGACATAATGTGACAGCCCTTGATTTGTTGGCATTCGCTGTTGTAAGCTGTGTATCTCCATCTTCTGGGGACAGGGGCACATGCACATGATACCCGCAAGATTCTAATAAATGTAAGGAGTCCCTAAATCCGCGATCCAAAATAAAAACATCCCCCGCATGAAAATACTGACGATAGGAGCTGTTTTCGCTCTGAAATTCATTCACCATTATAGTTGCGTCAGAGGTTGTTGCAGGATAAGGGCCAAGGATATCTATTATGTACCCATCCGTACATACAAGCAAAAAAGGCTTTACTAGATTTCGATACTTATGCAATGAGTAAGTTTTCTTTTGATATAAATAATTTGAGCTTTTCTCAATGTAAATATATGTACCATCAGCAATGATTATGGGACTCCTATCTTCACCTTGGTATAATCCACCTGGAATAATCAGGTTTCTCTCAGCTATTTCTGCTTGGGTAATATGGTTTATCCCCAGATTTCTAGGAACAAAATCCTGTGTTAATAATTCGCGTGCCTCATTCATATGACGTTCTAGGGTACTTCTAGGTACCTGCAATAATGTTGCAATGCGTTCATCGCTATCACCTGTTCTTAATTTAATTAAATAAGCAGCAAGAGCAAATGAACCCCTATGCTTATTGGAAAGCCTGGGAACATTGGATAGAATGTCCAAAAATTGTTCTTTATTAATGCCTAGATAGTAATGAACTATATGATCAGGCATATCATTTATGTTATTAAAATCTAAATGATTGAACATACTGTTCTTTATTAAGGAAGCAAATTCTTCTACTTGATCTGCACTAAATGTTCTAATGGGATCCTCAAGTGAATCCAAAAGTGAGTCCCATGTATTATTCCTTAAATGATAGAGGCAAATTCTGCATTCTGGAGGTATATAATAATTATAGTCGCAAAATAGCCTAACCCTTAAGTCATTTGGGACTGTGAGCCGCTCGGACCTAACACAGTTTGGAAAAAAGCAGCGACTTTGTGTACCTGGTGCCCGAATATAATTAGGCAGCAATATGCAGTTATCAGTCGCTACACTTTCCTCTTCGGTTGTTGATACAGCGGCAGTGCTTTCCGATTGAATTGAAGATGGTTGAGCTGGAGAATCTTGTTGTGAAATTGGTCTTGATGCTGCTCTATCAATTCTTCGCCAACAAGTATGACAGACAGATGCTGATATTGGCAACTGTAACAAAGAAGAGTATTTAATAATGAGATATAAGTAACTTTTTTGGGTTTCATGTTTGTTGATAACATCTACTTACTGTCAATAACAGCATCATACTATATTATGTTGAGAGTGAAAAGTTACAAATCCAAAAGGAATATCTTACCTCACGTGGAGCAACTTGACGAGCAACCTCATTTCTAATACGGTTCTCACGAGGTGTGTCTGTCCTTAATGTGTGAGATCTTGTACGTAAAAGCGAGTGCCCACAGGAGATGCATACATGTGAATGACCAACAATTGGTGCACTTATTTCACCTGTAGGAGTAGGCTGTCTTATTACACTCCAAGCTGACATCCAACAAGAATGGCACACCAAGTTGTCACTTGTTACTTGGACCTATTGAATTAAAAGTATACAATTAATAAGAAAATCATCTTGTATTCACTTTTTGATGATAAATTATATACCTGTATTATCTATATGACTTGTTATATTTACCTGCTGTGGTTCAATCCATCTTTGAATAAGACGTCGCACCTCTGCGATAACCAATGGATGTCTTCGCATTCTCGATATATTTATGTCACAATTCACACAACGTAAATGTATGTTTAGATCCATTGTTGATGTTTGCGAAGAACTCAACTGTCCAGTGTGAATGCCAGGGTAATCATCATAGCTAGTTATCGTCATATAAAAAGTTTGTTTTGATGTCGTTTACTGCCGTCCATATAAAATAAATATATCGATAACTGAAATAAATTGGCTTCTCGTTTTAAAATGGCAACTCCGCTATCGGCATTTTGTTGATTCTATGTTTCAATCATTTCAAAACTTTTAAAATACGATAAATATTTCTATCTTTTATGATAAAATGTGTATGTTGATAATTTAACATTAATTATGACGTTTATTTTTACATAAATCATTTTCGTGTGCCTTCTTGGCCAATAACGGGCAATTGCCTTTGGAAGAATTACGGTGCTCCAGAGAACATTATAAAAATGATATCTGGTTACCGAATTCCCTTTTTCAAAATACCCCCATTTCAAAGTCCAGATTTATTAACACGTTTTCAAACTCGAACGAGCTTATTGATGTCGGAACAAATCGAGATTTTGGAACAACAGAAAATCTTGATTCAAGTAGATCCATCTCCAAGTTATGTCTGTCCGATGTTTTTAGTGCAAAAGTCAGATACCAGCAATCGCCCGATATTCAATTTAAAAAATTTAAACTTCTATGTAATGCAAACCAAGTTTCGCTTAATAAATATATACCGTGTGCCGGATTTCTTGCAACCGAACGACTGGGCGATCAAAATAGACCTTTCTCAGGCCTATTTTCACCTAGCAGTTAGCCCCAGTCATCACCCATTTCTGCGAGTATTATTATACGCAACAGAAAAGAAGTCTAGCCCGAAGCTCCTTCAGATCACTTGTCTGCCATTCGGGCTGTCATCAACACCCAGGGCATTTGCGACAGTGACAAATTGGTTAGCAGACGTGCTGCGCGAGAAGGGCATGCGAGTTATCCTCTATTTGGACGATTATTTAATAGTGAACCAAGATCTATTAACCCTAATGGACCATGCTGCGAAAGCTTTAAGAGTCCTAGCAACTTTGGGATGGATGATCAACTACAAAAAATCCATATTGATCCCTACCAAGGTAGTAGACTATCTCGGCATAAAATGGAATCTTGCCCTGAATTCCAAGTATTTGCCCCAGGAAAAGGTTTCCAAAATCTCCAATATGATACGCCACATACTACAGGTAAATCGATGGAGTTTGCACGACGCTCAATGCTTGCTAGGCATGCTAAACTTTGCAGCCTTCGTTGTACCCAGAGGTCGGCTTCATTGCCGCCCGTTACAAGTGTTGTATATTGGGCCTGTCTGGGTTCTGGTGGAGCTAGGCGGGGTTCTTGAAATAAGACATGTACGTGGAGTTAACATATATTGGGACAGCGTCCATTACATCCTTTTGTGTTGTCTCGACTCTCTTGACTTGACTAGAGACATAGACAAAACAATTCTTATTTTTAGACCATAGACTAATATGTAACATGCCCTTTTTTCCTAAGGATTACTGTGAGATTTAGATAGAGCTTTGACAAATTTATTTAATATGACGTTGACAGACTTGACACAATATTAATAAGCTTAAATCTTTAATGGGTAATGTTAAGTTAGCAAATTATACAATTTTATAATCTTATAAATCTAATTTCTGTTTCTTTTTTAACAGTCTACCTCTTGAGCTATACACAGTTTCTGATATTTTCTTTTCAGTTTGAGAAGCATCGTTACTCTTAGACATTACAGAGGTATGAAGTAAGTTTTCAACGTTAGGACCGGTGCTTAAGTTTTCTAAGTTATTTGGGCTTTGTAAATTACCTGATTCATTTATTTCTAACAAAGCCTGACTTTCATATTCATTATAATCATGTATAATTTGAGTTGACTTTATTTCTTCAACATTTATAAATACTGGAGATGTTACAACATTCTCTGACTCAACAGACTGATTCGTCTCTACTGATAAGGAATCAGAATCATTATTTTCTTTGCTTGTAAATCTTGATATAGGATTTTTACCATGTAATATTACAGCGCCTACTGCATTTTTTGATGAATCAACGGACAATCTTATAGGTTTTTTCATATCATAATGAACAAGAACGGGTGACTGACATATTAATGATTTTAATCTCCTAAACTGTTGTTCATGTTGATCTAACCATTGCCAAGTATTTTGCTTTTTTAACAAGTCTCTCAAAATACTAGTTTCCTCAGCTAGGTTATGGATGTAAGAAGTTAAATTATTAATAATTCCTAGGAATCTTTGGAGTTCTTTGATGTTTTTTGGACTTGACATATTAGAAATTGCTTCAACTTTAGATTGGTCGGGTGACACACCATTTTTATTGAAAATATGACCAACATAGCGTATTTCAGACATACCAAATTGACATTTGGACTTATTGAATTTAAAATTTACTTGAGAAGCACGTTTGAATAGTAATTCTAGCCTTTCATTGTGCTCTTTCTCATTGGACCCATAGACAAGGATATCATCGACAAATATTATTATTCCTGGTAAGTCTCCAAATAGTTGATTCATGGTTCTGTGGAAGATTTCTCCACTGGAATTAATACCATACGGTAATCTAAGAAATTTATACCTGCCATATGGTGTATTAAAAGTACATAAATCACTACTTTCTGAATCTAAACAAATAGTCCAATATCCAGAACTAGCATCTAGTTTTGAAAAAAAAACACTAAAAGACGTGAAAAATAACTTTTATTTCGGAAGTCGGTGCCTTTGGTTTTGTATTTTCGTTTTTGGCCACCGACTTCCGAAATAAAAGTTATTTTTCACGTCTTTTAGTGTTTTTTTGGAAGTCGGTTGTTTTTTTGTAAAAAAGTTTTTATTTTTCACTTTTTAGTTGCGGTACCTACCCCACACAAATTCGTATTCCACTAATTGGTATGTAAATAACAGTGACAGCAAATTATCAACACATCATCAATATAAACTAAGTGGAAAAAATATGTAGTATTAAGGATAACTCAAAAACTACTGGTCAAACCCTGATCAAATTTAAATGGGACCACATGTGAAGCACCAGCTATCAAATAAAAAAAGAATCACTCAAATCGGTTCACCCAGAAAAAAGTTATGAGCTAACACACATAAAAAAAAAAAAAAAAAAAAAAAAAAAAAAAAAAACATACAGACGAATTGAGAACCTCCTCCTTTTTGTGAAGTCGGTTAAAAATAGAAGCTCCTGCTACTTTAGATCTAAGATCATTAAATGTAGGATATGGATAGTGAGGTCGCTTTATAGCTTCATTTAGGTTTCTAGGATCAAGACAAATTCTCAACTTGCCATTAGGTTTTTCAACCAACACTATGGAGTTGACCCATTTTGTTGGCTTTTCAACCTTTTCAATGACTTTTTGTTGTTCCATACTTTTTAATTCATCTTTTAGGCGATTTTCTAAAGAATAAGGTATTCTACGTACTGGACAAACTCTTGGTGGAACACTGAGATCAACCTCTAAATGAGCTTTGTAGGGTAAGCATCCTAACCCTTCAAATGTATTTGCATACTTTGACACAATGCTTTGCACTGACCTGTTGCCATATCTGTCTTCAATTTTGAATATTGTTTTTACAATACCAAGTTTTTCACATGTTTTCCATCCAATTATTGGTATGCACTCACATTCTACAACGGTGAAGTATAATCTTGCTGAAGATCCATTTTCAAATGTACAATTTATGATACAAGTACCCAAATTTGGAACTAATGCTCCTGAAAAAGTATATATTTTATTATTTGTTCTAACTACATTAATGTTATCCTGAGTATTAGACCTGATTTTTTCAAGAGTATGTTTTGATATGATATTTGTATCAGCTCCTGTATCTATTTGACATTTGACTTTGAAATTATGGCAGTAAACATTAATTTGCCAGTCTTCTGTATTGTTACAATTTTTGTTAATGAAACCTATGACAAAATGATTATCCTGTAGATTTGAGAATGTCTGGATCGTACTTACTCTATAATTATTATTGTTACCAGAATTATAGTTACTTTCTGAATTTTTGAAGAAGCAGAATTTTGCAAAGTGGTTTTTCTTCTTACAATTGTTGCATGTCTTGCCATCCGCTGGACACTTGTATTTGTGAACTTGACCACATCTCCTGCATATTTTATTAGCTGGTGATTTTGGTCTTTGACTGAAGTTATGCCTGCTTGACGATGATGATCTGTTTCTGTTGTAATGATTATTCCTGTTGTACGCAGTATGTGAACGGCTTCTGTTATTTGTCTTGATTGCTTGCACTGATTCTTTGTTTTCGGTTTTACACATGAGTTTTGTAGACCTTTCTTGAGAGAGCTCTAGACTTTTTGCAATTTTCATGGCATTTTCAACTGTCAAGTTTTCTTCTTGAAGGAGTCGTTCCTTTATGTGTGTATTTTTTATACCAATGACAAGCATATCTTTTATTAGGGAATCTTTTAGTGCTGCAAATTCACATGCGGGCGCTAGGTTAGTGAGAACTGTGAGATATTCATCTAAAGTCTCGTCCTGCCTTTGCATTCTAGTGAAAAAATTGTACCTTTCTACTGTGACGTTTGTATGAGGACTGAATTTTTCATCAAATTCAGACCAGTCCCCACTGACGGCGCCCGTTCACGAACATGACGCATGGATCAGCACCATTCAGCTCAACCATTTTTAGGGAACTTAATGATCCAACACACACGACACCACCAGCGAGACATTAGAGTGAGCATGACATACTCTCAGCCGCCAGGGTACATTCAAGTCAATGAAAGAAAAACCTATTAAATGATAGCTTTATAGTAGGTACATAGTACTCACACATGTGCTATGCAATTATACAATACTAAAACATTGAATTTATACAATGCAAAGATAAGTTTTTAAAATCTTCAGCAGCTCCAACAGTAGTTTCAAATGCTAATCAATTAGTTTATGCGCCCTTGTGGAGCAGGACCAGCGTTGAGCCAAGCATTTTTATCAGCGATGTAATCCCTCAACTTATAATATGCTTGACTGCATAGTGTGCGTTTTATACAAGATTTGAATTTAGTTTCATTCAGTTGAAGAATATGGGGAGGTATTTTATTGTAACATTTTAAACAGTACCCCATGAAAGATGAGTCTACTTTAGCCAGCCTGAAACCTGGTTGAACTAATTGATCCCTATTTCTAGTGATACACTCGGCGTCACAAAAATCGCACCTCTTTAAGAATTCCCTTCAAAGTCATTTTAACCCTATTAATCAATGGTAGACATATGACTGTAAGGTATCATTGGAAAGGCAATTCATTTAAATTTCAGAATAAATCAATGGATTTGGTTTTTTGTTTACCAGGGAATAAAAAAAAGCAAGCAAATGCAAATGATTAAAAAGCTAAATTTTATTTTATCAGCAAAAATTACAAAGAAGTCCTTAAAAACAACTTAAAACCTAGTGTTACCCCCTCTAGCCCTGATGACTGCTTCCATGCGTCCTCTCATGGACCGAATTAATGTGACAACAGTCTCTTGAGGAATGTTGTCCCATTCTGCAACGACGGCATCTTGGAGGTCTTGGAGAGTGGTAGGGGCAGGATCACGTGCCCGTACTCGCCGTTTCAGTTCATCCCAAAGATGCTCAATAGGGTTCAGGTCTGGACTTCGCGCCGGCCAGCGCATAACAGGGATTCCAACTTCTTGCAGGTAGTCTCTTACAATTAAAGCGGTGTGACAGCGGGCGTTATCGTGCATTAACGTGAACCCACTGCCAACAAAACCAGCATAAGGGACAACCTGCTCCTCTAAGATCTCTGTTATGTACCGAGCAGCAGTCAGCGACCCTTGCCCGCGAGCACTTCCAGCCCGAGAAACGCACACAAGGTTCGTTTTACCCTCGATTGACATGCCGCCCCAGAACATGCACGAGCCACCCCCGTATTGCACTGTCTCTTGAATACAGGCTTGCGCGAATCGTTCCCCTTGCCTCCTATACACTCTTCGACGCCTGTCGTTGCAGAAAAGACACACCCTCGTCTCATCCGAGAAGAGCACAGCCCTCCATTGGTCTATTGTCCAATCCACATGGTCACGGGCAAATTGCAACCGGTCTCTCCTATGCTGTGCAGTTAATTTTGGCCCTGTAGCAGCCCTATGAGCTGCAATTTTCTTCTCCCGCATTCTTCTTCTAATCGTGGAGACGCTTACAGAAGTTCTGCGAGCTGATCGCAGTTGTTGTTGCAGCTCAACAGCATTGGAGAACCGATTACGTAAAGACGTCGAAACAATGAAGCGATCGTCTCTTTCGGATGTGCACCGTTGTCTTCCAGATCCACGTCTTCGGATATAGCCACCAGTCTCTTGGAAGCGTTGGAACACTCGTCGAACGGCAAAACGACTCAAGTTCAGTTGCCGAGCAACATCACATTGCCGCATCCCTGATTGCAGTAGTGCAATGACTTGAGCGGCTTCATCTGCAGTGGTATCCATCTTCTGGGGTATTTTTCTTGCTGTAGCTGTTCACGTGTGTTCACTTTAAAGGTTGAATAGCGAATGACTCACATTTTGTTTTTTTTTTTTTTTTTTTTTTTTTTTTTTTTTTTTTTTTTTTTTTTTTTCCTAATTGGCAGCTCGTAGTTTTGACCACTAAGGTCCTGGCTACTTAACCGGGCAAACCTGTGGGTGCCTTAAGCTACTAACTTAAAGCCTCCAGCCAGGGGCGAACAATACTTAAATTTAGGTGACCGCACGCTAAGGGCACCCCCTGTGGGGTACGAACCTCGGCTTAGGGCGTCACTGAGGGGAGGGCAGCAAGATGGGACAGGCTGGATCTAAATTCTCACATTTAACCCGGGTCGCCCGTTTTATACCCTTGTAGGGAGGTGCAATTAGTGGCCGTTGTAATGCGTATTATGACAACATTTTTTTTAACGTTACGTGCTAATGAGATCTGTTGTGTTTAGGAATTCTAACTGTTGTTAATTTAAAGGTCGTTAAACATACTTTCAATTGATACCAATATTAATAAGGTTTAATGTATTCGTTACTGGCGGGACATGTTTTAAACTTATTTTCGAAGAGGTGCGATTTTTGTGACGCCGAGTGTATAATCGTGTCTTTCACCTCTTTTACTAAAAAGATGTAGATTTTTCCTTACGTACATGATGTCAATTGATTGATGATGATGTTGATTGAGGTCAAATCACCTAATATCTGATTAAACGTTCCTGTGGCAAAAAAAACTCAGGCAAATCAATAGTTGGATTATGTCATCAATGGCCTTATTTCTCTGGGTGATAGGCTCCAAGTCAAGCTGGTCACATAATCGAAGAGCTGCTTCTTTTGAAATTCTGTAACGAACACGAAAATCTTCTCCATCGTATTTTGAAAATATATCTTCTCTGTTTAGGATATGACGGCGACGACGGGGAACATATTCTGCTTCAGACAATGATGACAGGCTCGACAAAGACATGTTCTATAATCCAGGGATGGCTAACTTCACATTTTACCACTGCTTTTTAAACAAAAACTAAAAATTCGCACACAAGACAATAAAATAACCTCAAACTGCAATATTATGTTGAGCTAATGGACGTTTGTTGACCCATTATTTAACGCCCGAAATGTTGTGTGAAAGGTCCTGTAAGCGCTAATGGCACTTTGTGCAACAAAACATGTAACAGATTATTTAAAATTAAATAACCGTTAAAATCGAGTTTAATGTTGCTTTCTGCAACAAATTAACGGAAGATTAGTATTTAATGACAGCTTTAAAAGTTAAAGTTCGTTTCTGCAACTGGGTGTTAGGACCGTCAGAAATTCTAGCTGAAATTAATTATTAATTTTGGTGAGTAAAGTAGGTACCTACCTACTTATTTACTTAAATCACAGTTCAGAATTAAGGTACAAAATTGACATTGAGAGTATTTTAGGCGTATTAAAAAAAATTGAATCAGACTATTTACAACGATTAATTTAGAATCAACTAGGTAGTTACACAAAAAATAACAGTATTTACACTTCCTACGTGTATTGAAGTAATTGCTCAAAATCTTGTCCATTGACTTTAATACACAGACGAGTACGTCTTTGCAAGTTGTCTTTTAGTTTTCGTAAAATGTTTGTATCAGTCCTCACTGTTATACAAATAATAGTCCAGTGTAATAACTCAGATCAAGTAAAAAAAGGTAGATAACGCGCGGCCTTTGTTGTTAGTGAAGCCACAAAACTCAGCTCCTCCAAGTAAACACACGCGCTCACGCACACACGTCCATGAAACTAAGCTCTTTTTCGTTAGTATCTCATGGGGCACCGTGCAGTAAGTTTGCCTACAAAATGCCGTCCTGTGTAATTAAATGGTGCAAAAACAATACAAAACTGAACAAAAAGTCTGAAGGAATATCGTTTCACACGTAAGTACACATAAAACTTCTTTTTTTTTTGTCATTCTAACACAATTTTGAGGTTATTCGGAACAGATAATGTCAATGTCCCGAATTGACGTACCGGGAGAGTGTTGCTAGTAGTTCTTATTTCTATTAGCCCAAAAAGTGGGTAAGTAAATTGTAGGCAGTAATAGAAAAATAATTAAGTAGAGAGTGGACAGAACGTTGTTTTCTTTTAATCACGTGATTTTATCTTACATTAATTGGAAGTCAAGGTAAATATTTATTTTGAAATTTGTTTATGTTTTTGTTTAAATTCTTGAGTACTTACTTACATACCTTCTGTTTTACTATGAAATATTATGGTTTTAGCTTTCCAAGGAATATTTTAATAAGAGATGAATGGGTAGCTGCTGTAAGACTGGGCCGAAATGAACCACAGTGGCAACCATCCTCGTTTAGTGTGGTTTGTTCAGACCATTTTGATAAGACTGACATATTCGATACAACACGTAGACTTCGCCGAGTTCATAGAACAGGATATCCAAAAAAGGTATTTTTAACCGACTTCAAATAAAAGGAGGTTCTTTTTCTTCCCGTATAATTATGTTATATTAAAATTGTATAGCTATGTTTGCGATTTTCTCAGTATACAGTATATCTTTCTTTACTATACCTTATTGTTTATATGTATTTAGATACAGTTTTTTTTGATGATATATTATCGCCAAATATATCATCTCCATTTGTTCCTTTGAGTATGTTGTAATTAGGCGCATATTTTTTTCGACAGATTAACTACCAATCTATTTATCCGTAACGAATATTGTATTTTTCTAGGGCTTACCAGACTCGCCTAGTGTGGTAATCGACAGCAACTACGCAGTATTGCCAAGTACGCCTTCTACGGCCGTTCTTGTAAGTAATAGACAGTGCAGACTTACGTATACTTTTTATGTCAATTGTAATGTTGTTGTTCATTAATACGAATATTGTATTTATTGTAGGACTTACGCGTTTCGCCTAGTGTGGTCATCGACAGCAACTGCGTAGTATTGCCAAGTACGCCTTCTGCGGCCGTTCTTGTAAGTAATAGACAGTGCAGACTTACGTATTGTTTTTTTATTCATTAGTAATACTTTTCAGTAGTATGTTTTGTTCTAGGAACTACCGGATAAGCCTAAATCAGACGTTGATCAAGAGTCAATATTTGATACACCTAGAAAAAATAAACTGAGAAAAACTTTGAAGAAACAGAAATTTCATTTAAAACGAAATGTATAAAAATTAAATCTTTACAGCAAAAGGTCAGACGCCTCAATAACAGAAATTTGTCCCTTAAAGAAGTCATCAATAACTTAAAAACGCAAAATTTCTTTGACACAGATTTACATAATTCATTAAATCAAAACATGGTAACAATAGATTTATTTAACAATTTGAACCGAAAAAAGGCAAAAAAGAGGATTAAATATACACCGGCACTTAAGAGATTTTGTTTAACACTCAACTATTACTCTCCAAAGGTTTATGAATACCTTAGACATACATTCAATACATGTCTCCCGCATCCAAGCACGTTGTGTAGATGGTATGGATGCATTAATGGGAAACCGGGATTCACAGAAGAATCATTCCAGGCATTAAAAGCGAAATCCCAAGTCAGTGAACATCGCGTATTATGTTCTTTGGTGTTCGATGAAATGGCCATTAGGGCACAAAAAATCTGGGACGGCAAAAAGTTGGACATGGGAACAGGAGTAGATAAGTCAGCTCGTTTAGCTACCCAAGCATTAGTTTTTCTTTTAGTAGGAATAAACCATAAATTTAAAATCCCTTTAGGCTACTTTTTGATTAATAGTATATCAGGAGAACAAAAAGCAAACCTTATCAAACTATGTCTTCTCAAGTGTTCTGCAGCTAATGTAGATGTCGTTTCAATAACATTTGACGGACATTCTACAAATTTTACAGCCATTGAGTTACTTGGGTGTAAATTTGCAGATCCAGCAAATGTCAAGACGACATTTAAACATCCTGCAAATGACTCCGAGATTGCTTGTTTTGTGGATCCCAGCCATGTCATCAAATTGGTAAGGAACCAATTGAAGGGTACAGGGGAAAAACATGCTATGTCACATTTTTATGTTTTTTGAACTGGCAATGCCATTGTGAAGTATAAATTTGGTAGAACGAAACGCCAAAACACACTTTGCAGTAACATGCATAGTCACTGAGTAATATTCATAGTAAAATATTGATACAGTGCAATAACAAGCAATGTCCAACTCGTACAGGAGAAAAATAAGCATTGTCCATCGTTGTTAGGTTGACGTTTGTTTAATGACGTCTTGTTTTTTGAGGTTATTTTGTTCGTCCGTTCGTCTTATTGTGTTGTGTCGCGTGTGTTTAATATTATATTTTTATTGAAAATGTCGTCAGAAGAAGAAAACGAGGTTAATTTGAAGCAACCAACCAAAAAACGTAAACTTTACGGTCGATTGTCGGATGTTAATAAAAAGATTAGACTTCGAAGTCATGAAACTGGTCCAAATTGTGATTGCAAGAGATACAAGTGTTTTGAAGCTGTGAATGAGAAACAGAGGGCTAGAATTTTGAAGGATTTCAACCTGTTTCCGTCTAGGGATAAACAAAACCTTTATTTAAGTGGTCTAATAAGTGTTTTGGAAATTCAAAGAAGACGACCTAGAAAAGAAGAACCTGAAGCTAAGTTACATACAGCAAATTACGCTTACAGAGTGAGAGTTGTAGACGAAACCCAGCAGTTTGATGTGCCAGTGTGTGCCTCAGCATTTATTGCAATACATGGAGTAACAAGACAAAGAATATGTTCAATAAAAAAATCGTTACAACAGGCAAAGCCCCAACTGACATGAGAGGAAAACATTGCAACCGTCCTAAAAAACTGAGTCAAATGCTTAAATCTAAAGTCATGGATCACATAAGGTCATTTCGTGGAAGAAAAAGTCATTACAGCTTACATGACAGCTCAAAAATTTATCTACCAGAGGAGTTGAATGTCAAGAAAATGTATGATATGTTCGAAGACAAAAATCAACTATCCTACGAAACATATCGATCAATATTCGTTAATCATTTTAACATAGGATTTGGATATCCAAGAAGTGATACCTGCAGTACTTGTGATGAATTTCTGGCTAAGGCAAAAGCTCTCACAATAAATCTAAAGAATGCTTCCGAGCTCGAAAAAGGTGACATTGAAAAAGAAATAAAAAAGTTAGAAACTGAGAATAGGTTACATAAATTGAAGGCTAATGTTTTCTATAAACGAAAAAGAGAAACTAGAATTCAATGTCAGTCATCTTCTCGAAAGGAAGCTATTGCAATGGACTTTCAAAAAAATTTAAGTATGCCAAACATTACTACAAATGACGTTTATTATAAAAGACAACTAACCTTAAATCTTTTTAACATCCATGAACTATCTACATCCAAATCATATTTCTTCTGCTACCCAGAAACTATAGCAAAAAAAGGATCTGACGAAGTTTGTTCATTTCTCCATCACTATATATTTAACATGCTTGATAAAAATACTCGAGAACTAGTGATATTTTGTGATTCCTGCGGTGGGCAAAATAAGAATTATACTGCGTTTCGTTTCATACACTATGTTGTACACTGTGCAAAACGCTTGGATGTGATTAAAATCATATTTCCCATTCGCGGGCACTCATATTTAGAATGTGACAGAAATATGGGTTGCATAAACCAGAAATCACCTTGTGAGACGCCTGATGAGTGGGTAAAAGTGATTCGTGAAGCTAGACAGAAGCCATTCCCCTTTAATGTGATTGAAGTTGATCAACCGCTTGTCAGAAAATGGACAACCTTTCTATCCCCAATGTATAAGAAGACATGTCCTTTTTTATCTCGACCCATAAGAGAAATCAGGGTTGAAAAGGATCATCCAAGATTGATTTTTCACAGAGAACATTACAATTCCTCTTGGACGTCATCTATTCTCATGGCACCTAAAAAAAAGTTGAAATCCCATAATGACTCTCATAGTGCTGGTGAGTTTGTACTGCCAGATCAATCCTATGAAGACAGCCTTCCAGTTTCAAAGGCAAAATTTATGGATATCCAGGCCCTGTCAAAGTTTTGTGGACCAAAAGCTAAGCAATACTTCTCACTGATAAAATATATTGATAATTAAACAATAAATATTTCATGGACATTGCATATTATTTGCCTGTATTTTCTGACTTCGATCTGTTTTCCTGTGCTAACTCAATAAACATAAGAATGAAAAGGTTTTTTTTTACTACACAACAGAAACAAATATGTGAGTGGTTGACCAAAAAGGGACCTGGAGGGATTGGAAACCGTTAATTTTTTTTTTTGAATTTTTTAATCTGTGGTCTTTTAGCTTTGTTTTGGTCTAACCAGAATATTTTTAGGTGCTGTAGTGTTTTTTTTATGATTTTTTTTGTGAGCCGAGGCAGTTTTGGAAAAATTACACCTTGCACACAGCGCACACTAGTTTTTGTGATGTCAGGTAAGTGGATACAATCAGTTTTATTGTTTTATTGTACTTTTAAGGTTATCTCTAGTGCAACGAAGTCTCTATATCGTGTGCAGGTCCAAAAAGACGTTCGTACTTGTCAGAAAGTGACGACGACGCTACTCAAATGGACAGTCCTAAAAGTTTAAAGGTCTCCAATGATACCCAAGGTAATTAAAACAACTTATTTTTGTTTCAAAGTCTATAATGGAGCTCACACTTCAATATTAAATAATCTGCGAGTAGAAACTTAACAATTTTTCTGTGTTTCAGAAGTCAAAGAAAACTTAAATCCTAATAAAATTAATGATGATAATATTTTGTTTGAACAATACGGTCAAGCTTGGGATGACACAATAAATGAAGCAATTCCGAAGATGTTGGATGCTACTACTCAAACGGAAAAAGATGTTGAAGATTTTTTTTTAAAAAAAGAGGCGTCTAATGAGGCTTTCGGAGTATTTGTCGGCAAGGAACTATCCACTGTTCCACAAATAAAGAGGCGCTTCGTGATGTATGAAATAATAAAAATAATCGAGCACAGTAGTAAATAATTGACAATAGTAATAATTATGAAGTCTCATCACAAACATTACAATCACAAATAAAAAATTATAATAATGAATAGTCTTTACTTTTTGTTTTGTTTGCATGAACGTATGGTGTGCCCTGGTTCTTTACAACGCCCACAGGTAGTAACTTTCCTGGGTTTTTTAGCAGAAGGACCTGGCTGATCTTCTTTAGCCGTCTGTTTTTTAGCAGAAGGTCCTGGCTGATCCACTTTAGCCATCTGGCTTGTAGGTTTCGCTTCTTGTGGTTTTGGGCATGTTAGGTTAGCTGCGTCTTTCGAAGTGCAAAGGGGTGCTATTTCCTCGAATAAATACCATTGTCTTGCAAGTGAAAGCCCTGGTGGAACTAATAAATTTGGCATACCAGTGATATCATCTAAAGTCACTCCCTTCTTAACAATATTAAATTTTTGAGCTGAACTGTTAGCTAGAACTTTACATTCCACTGTAAATGGATCATCCGATTTAATAGTGAAGTGGTGATATCGTGTTATTCCTGGAATAGTTGTGAAGAATTCGCTGAGGTAGGCGTTCCACTCATACCACTGAACATTTATTATTCCGTTCACGTAGTCATTCGTACAGATAGCCTTATTTTTTCCCGAAACTGTCGAGTTAGCCACACATTCTTCGATATCATGCAAAGTATCTACTGTAGATTTAGAAAACTTCTGTTTAAAAAGTCCAAACATTCTGTCTGGGGAAAACTTAGTGTGGCCCACCAATAAGAAGTTAAGATGCACTGTCTTGTTTAAATCCCTTGCTACCCTCCATGCACAGTAATGCACAACAGCATTGTTTTTATTTTGACCCACGCAGTTATCTGCACAAATATGCTGAATATCTTGGTCACAAATATTGGATTCTAAATGGTGATGAATGAGATTAATCACACTGTTTGCCCCTTTTCCTATGTTGTCACATTCATCTATGAGATAATTCGTCTGTGTGTTGTCTGCTTCATCATTTATTCCAAAAAGGCCACATTTTCTTGCAGTTTTAAAAAAGGCAGGTCCAACTTGCATTTCAGATGAGGGATAATGGATATTCTGTGCATAATCGATACTGAAGACACGCATTCCAGGTTTCTGCTCCAGTTGTTTGGCTTGAGTTAGAGCTACACTTGCATCTTTCCTTATATCATTGTAGAATTTTCTTTGAATATCAGCTTCTTCTAAATGATTAATTGCTTGCTTCAGTTTTTCAGTCTTCGTCTGATCGGGCATGTTAATATTACGCATGATGGCTATATTATTATCTCGACATACTGGACAGAGATCAGAGCTTGGTTTCATGGATGTTATGTAAGGCACATATGTATTCCAACATTGTATGAAAGTCGTCCAGCCGACATGATCAATATTGCTATCATTGCATGACTCCACATAGTTTCTATACATACGCCTTTTTGTTAAATTAGCAGGCAATTTCATGACTCTAAAGTCCCAAAACTGCGGAAGTCGACCAGGTAGTGGAATAGATACTTTTTCAGCTGTATTTTTAATAAATTTAACTATCATATCCAAATGTTCTGTGGGAGTTGCATTATGAATAGGTTTGCCTTTTAGACCATGAACTTTATCAGCCACTCCTTTCTCATCAAAATGTTTGAGAATATTTTTGAAGGCCTTGATGCCTATTGCATGAAGAAATAAAAACGTTGACTGGCATATTTCTATATCGGCATGAAAATATTTGTTCCGCAATATGGGTTTGGTGTAAGAAAATTTTTTGTACTTATCTCCCAGCTGTGTGCTTCTTCTATGACACTCCAACTTACTCAAAATCGCTGTACACTTTGTAGATTTATCCATATCCATGTATTGCTGCCGAACACGTGATAGATATTGTCGAGAAAATATGCCTGAGCATGGGCCACCATTTGGGCCTTTACTACAATTACATGTATCATCCATGAATTTAGTAATAATTTCGACCTCTCGTATATCTTCAGTGCTTCGCTCCATAATGTTGTCATTTTCTCCTTCATTTACAGTTTTAGCACCAGTATACATGTCCTCCAAACTTATTGCATCGAAATCTAAAATTTCCACTTCAAGGTCGTGCAATTCCAACTCATCATTTTCAGTCATCCCATAATAATCGTCCAACTGACGTAATTCGTCCTCTAACAAAACAGACGTGGCTTTAATCATAGCTCACACTTAGTTACGCACATAAACACAAGAAACTGACACTAAATAAGTCGCCAATAACGTAGTAACCGCAAACACGTGTTGACACTCACTAACGAAGTCGCATACTGACATAAAACATGCCGCGCCCCCCGCCCGCGCACGAGTCGAAACTTGTTTCTACACGAAATTTCAAACGCGATTTACTCGAAATCAATTATTTTCCCTTGAGGTCCCTTTTTGGTCAACCACTCACATATATTTTCTTTATAAATAAATATATTTTCCTTCTATTTGAAACTTTATTGTAGCTTTTTTCAAGGATCAAAATATTAATTTAGCAATTTCTCAGTTCATTGTCTTTGTGACATTGCATATTTTTCCCCTGTGCCCTTCAATTTGAATCCAAAAAACAATTTGTGGATGAAAATAATAAAACTCTAGCGTGGAATTACTTGGTACAGTCAGAATCGGACAGTTTCATCCGTTTTAAATGGTAAAACGCCATATGAGTTATGGACAGGTGTTAAACCAGATCTTAGCAATCTAAGGATCTTTGGGTCACCAGTCATGATCCATGTCAATAAAGGGAAGCGGTCAAAATGGGATAAGAAATCCACTGAATGTATACTAGTTGGATTTCCCGAGAACATCAAGGGCTACAGAGTGTATGATCCTGTGAAAAGAATTATAACCACTAGTAGAGATGTGATTGTAATTGAAAAAGAATCAATCATGATGGAGGCTGCATCTGAAGGCAAGGATCAGGAATCTGTGAATGATGGTATGCCACAGGAAAACCCGAATCTACAAGATTCAGTGGGGGATGACACAGATTCAACTTTAAAAGAAGTGTCAGATGATGATTCTCTTTCAGACTATATGCCGAGTGAGCATGAGGATTCTGTAGAAACTGTAGATTAATATGTATGTATTATCATCGAGTTAGACCTGCAAGAGAACGCCGTGCTCCAAATAGATATGGTTTTGGTGGAATCTGCTCCTCGGAGAATGATATGGTTTGCGGACCAGATCTTACACTGAAGCGTGCGTTGAAGGGGCCTGAAGGAAACCAGTGGTTGCAGGCTGTCAAAGATGAACTGAAGTGCTTCGAAGAAAATGGTGCTTGGGATGTGGTAGATATTCCTAGTAGTGGTACAATTTTATTGTGCAGTTGTGTGGTTGGTTGTTGCACCAACATGGACATTGAGTTCGGTAGTGTCCGATTTTTTTACAACGATAGCATTTAACATTGACAGTTTTCATGTTGGCATTACTTCAATCAACTCAGCCTATCGCAGTCCACTGCTCGACATAGGCCTCTCCCATGCAGCGCCACAGCACTACTACATCACACATCACTACTACACATTACATGTCTTTGGCAAATTCGAGGTCGAGGCGCCATCTGTATTTAGTGTTGTGGATGCCTGTTTCCTTTTGTGTCGCCATTTTCTAGACACGGCAAATGCACCATCTTCACTACTGTTTCCGTTTCCCGTCTCCATATCTAGAAGTTTGCTTTTAATGGCGTCCGTTATCACTTGAATGCCCAAATACTCTATCGCCGTGATCATGGGAGAGAACTTCTCTGGTAATCCAGCTAGTAATAAAGAACCAATCCATTCGTGATTAATTGCGAATCCCGTTCCACAAAGTTTCTGACCTGTCTCAAGTACGAGGTCATGGAACTGCAATTATCCAGACGGATAGAAATTAAATTTCTCAGGAGACATTCTTCTGGTGAAACCGGAATCATCAAAAAGAGACTTCAATTTTTCCCACAGCTCTTTAGTAGTCTTGACTGTCTTGATGTGCACGTACAACGATGCATCTATCGTCAAAATCAGTTTCGCCTTTGCCTTGGCGTCATCCGCGGCTGATACAATAATTGCCTTACCAGCGGCGTCCAACTCTGGTTTGATGCAATCAAAATCATCATTCCTTCAAGTATCATCATTCATCATCAAATCATCATTCCTTCAAGTATAAGGAAATTTTCAGCTGCAAACACCCACTCGTCGTAATTTTCCCTTCCTCGTAACTTAGACACATTCACGATGTAATTAGTCGCCATTACGGTGATATGCAATAGCGACCGGCTAACTGTTCGCAAACGGATTCAAAGTCTAATACGCGGAAACTAGCCTTACTAACTCTGAAAAACACTAACGTGTTGAGCTGCAACTTCTTAACACAAGTTACTTCACGAAATACTAGTTTGATGGCCAAAATTCTGGTCCCATAACCTGTTAATAAAACGACCGTGTGCTATCGAGCAACAGACTGACGTCTAGTTTATTGAAAATTACACATTCCATAAATGGTTACACTACATGAACACAGATGTCGCTACTTGTTGCATATACATATGAACAAATTACAATACTTTGATATTCTTACATAATATTAATAGAGTCGCATAGTGTGCGTAAGTTATGGGAACGTGTTCCATTAGGTTTGGTATCACTCTTGTGATCATGTCCAAATAGGTGGCACCATTTCTTCCTTCGATAAAGACTGGCCCAATTAACACGTCATTAATAATCCCGGCCCACACATTGCCACTGAACCGAATTTGGTGAGTGTTCTTTAATGGCGTGTGGATTGTTAAATGCCCAATAATGTTCATTATGAATATTAAACATTCCTACGCGCGTGAAGGTAGACTCGTCCGTCCACAGAAGGTTCGATTCTGGATTATCCAGCAGCCACGTACACAGAACTATGCAGGGTTAGCGTCATAAAGTCCTTGCGTGCGGCGGAAATGGTATGGATGTTTTCCCAATCGGTTCAGTAGGTTGCATACGTAAAATTGAGTGACATTAAATTGCCTTCCTGCATCTCTGGTACCGTTCCGTGGGTTGCGTGCGTACTCGAGTATTTGCTCTTCGAATGCGGCTGACTACTGAGGACCTATACCACGTCCTTGGGCATGATTCGACACTGTGAATTGGCCGTGATCAGGGAGCCGCTGTGTAGCTGCAACTACTGCAAGTATTGTAGCAGGTGTGGGAATCTGCGGGTTCATGGTCACTCGCCTGCGCAGCGCTGCCAAATGATCTGGTTGAGAGTACATGCGCCTAGCTTCCGCCAGATTGTCACCAATAATTGCGTAAAAACGCACGTCCAACCACTCCACATTCGAATAGATTGTACTCATTTTCACAACAAACGCGCGTTGCGTGCCTGTGACGTAAATATCGAATGCATATGCGACGCTCGCTCGTGAGATTTCGCGGTAGACTAGCTATCAACCGGGCGGTTCAAGCGCCTCGCGGCAGTGAACAAAAGAAATGTGCAGAGCGGTACTTCAACAGCACAGGACCAAGGACAGTTTTAGCTCCTTTGACACAAACCTCGAGGAAAAGAAACTCTGCGGATTCATTGGAAGAAGAAGACGCTAGATTTTTAAACGGGAAATTATCACGAAGGTAGATGGCTACACCACCCCCCCTCTTACTGATACGATCATTCCGAAGAAGAACGAAACCGGGGAGCGGGAAAGTGGTTGAAAGCAGGTTAGGTTTGAGCCAAGACTCTGAAATCAGGATGGCGTGAACGTTGTTGTCGGAAAACGTGTCGTACAGTTCGTTATAGTGGCTAGGAATGCTTTGAGCATTGATGTGGCATACGTTAAATAGCCGGCCAGAATTTTGGCTGAAATTTTGCCGTAAATGAACACCTAAGGTGTCTGTAAGAGAAGTGAAACTTGCATCGCTGGAAGAGGCACTAGATTCCTTAGCAGAATAAAATGATTTGTTATCAGATGTCATAGTTATATGAAAATAAAGTAAATATATAATTATAAATAACGCTAAAAACACTACACGAATGACTGGTACGACGTTTGCATCTCTGCACCACCCGCCAACTCACAACATCATCTAAATCTAAACACTGGTTAAACTAATTAAATAAAAGAAAGAAGCACACAGCAAAAACTTATAAAACAGTGTAACTATCTCGCGAAATATAAATGTAAAAATATCAAGAAAATATGAACTAGTCAAGAACGTATCTGTTGGGAATCGAACCCAACTCAACACTTGCACGCGGTCTACACTCGTACACAGCGTGATCAGCGCGTCATCGATCAGCTGAGGCGCGGCGCGGCGCACTATGGAAAATATAGGTCGGTATCGGATCAAAAATCTGTAACTTCATGAATTTTTGTTGTATCGTGATGAAATTTGGCACAAATATGCAGCAAGGTTCGGAGATTCGAACGATGTGTAGTTTATAGGGTTTTCTTGTATATCTATGTATGTTTTTTTGCATAGAATGAAAAAAATGGGAAAAAATCACGAAAAAAATAGTTAAAAATTTATTTCAAGTGGAATACAAGTTTATAATGACTAAAAAGATTAAACCATGGTTAATTACAACAAGCAAAGTAAACAAAATATATATATATGAAAAAAAATACTAAATTAAAATCATATTACTAATAGGTACATCCTATACTCTGGCTTCAGGAAATGATGTAGCTAGGTACAAATATAAGTAATAACTAAATATAAATATTATTTTTAACTTATACCACTTCAGGATCAGGGTCAGTAAATGTGGGTTCACTTTCAGGTGCCACGTTTAAAAGACTTAGTGCCTCTTCTTCAAGTTCTTTCACATTTCTTACGTACGGTTTTCTCAAACTTGTTATATATGGATCTGACGTGTATAAAATCGTTTTAAAGACATCTTCATTTGTAGCAGATCGGGAACATTTTCTGGCATGATGAAGTCGTATGTTTCTGTAGTCTTTGTTGCGAGACTCTTGTGCGTCTTCCGATAGCTGTCCAATAGGAAGCACCGCAAAATGTTTGATAACGTTTTGCCCGTGTATGAGTATTTTATGAACGGAGGATGGCATATAATACCAATCGTAATTACTTACATAGATTCTTGCAGTTTCTATTGCATATTCCCCAAATTTTTCAGGGTCGATCATCATTCCAGAAGAAAGAACTTGCAAGATAATGTATAGGCGTTTAATCAATGCCTCATCTACACCTGTTATTTCCGATGAGCAAGTGCTATTATAGAAGAATCTTCGTGCGGTATTGCCATCGTTCGTATTCCCGCTAACTTGCCGAGGTTTGTCGACGATTAATCCCAACTCCTCCCTGAAACGTTTTTGAACAACTTCTTTCTTTTCTTTTTTTAATCTCTTATTTTCCTCAGTTGAAGCAGACCAAGTCTTAAACGAAAGATTATAGGAAATATGCAATATCATTTCCATGCAGCGAATCCAGGCGTGTAAGGTGGACAATCCGTATTGGTAGGCGTTTTCGTTTTCGGGTCTGGCAGTTACTTTCGATAGGTCATTCATTAGCCGTGGAGTAGCCCCACATATCGTGCATGTGGAACCAGATGGAGTATCTGTAAGGACCTGAGCCACCTTTCCATCGATCATCGTTAGAAATAGTTCATGCTTCACATTTACTACAACACCATCTTTGTTTATAAGTGATGCTTGTGCAGCCCTAATTTGTTTTTTAATATCATCAACAACTGCCTTGGTTTTTTCTGGAGTTTCCTTACAAAACTCAATAGAAATGGGTCTGCAAAAACGGACAGATGAAGGTACCGGATTTTGCCAAACAACGGATCCCGATTGCACATCAACTAATCTGATGGGGACTAATGAAGTGATGAACAAATTGGCATCTGAAATTGTTTCTGACTCTTCTGCAAGTATTTGCTTGTATTGGCTTTGACCAGATGAACCATCACATCCCCATTTAGAATAAAGGATCAATGTTCTATGTTGTTTTTGGAAAACAGAATCGATTTTTAAAATTCTAGCAGCAGTATGATCCAATAAATCTTGTATATTAATCACTTTAGCATAAGTATTCGTGATTTCGATTGTAGAAGATGGTGGATAACAGGATCTTTTTATTTCTTGTATTTTGTAGTAAGGCGGGAATATACAACACTTTCGTTCGTTGGTTAAGTTTTTCAGGTACATATATTGTGCTTTTGTTAGATCTAAATCTATAAAAGCACTCAATGCTTCCGTATCGGAAAGAATCTTCATCTGGTCTGAGTCGTTCCACTTACTTGAGATATCTAATTTCTTTTGAGTGTCAGCGGTTCTTAATTCTTCGACAAGATGAGCTTCTGTGTACTCACGTAAAGCCCGTAGTCCCTGCAGATAGGCGTTTTTTATATGCTCGAAGCCATAGTCTTGGAGTAGAAGAGTGTTTTTCCTCTTCTTGGTAGATTCTGAGGAGTCTCCATAAGCCACGCATGCTCGTCCTCGTTGGCCAGATGTTGATGGCGTAGAATATTGTTCAGAATCCGGTAAATTTAACGAATACCTTGAGTCCAACCAAGTACAATACTTCTGTAAAAATGTTTCTTTTTTCCGAGATGCCAGGGCCCAGCGTTTGTTGAAAATAGGAAGAATGTGCCTTTGTATGTCACTAATTATAAAACACAAGTTGTTTTCAGAAACATTCAGCTTTTCCACTAAAACTTTGGATAATGATTCCATGGTCTTGCCGCCCTCTATATAGGGGATTATGAAGTCTCGTTTGGTACAGCTGAAGGAAGACATTTTAACACTTCACAATCTGCAGAAATAATAGGCGTAGATGAGATTTGCTTCACTTGAAGTTACACTGATGTAGATGGTTCGAATAGTTTTTGCTTCCCTTTAAATACTCATTTTACAATATCGAATTGGTACCTACATCATTATTATCTTGTAATTTCCCACGCAAACCGAGTGCAAATTTGATAAGGTCCCTTTGTTATCACGAAATAATGAAGAAAATATCCAAAAAGTTCTATATTGTTCATGTGAATGGTGTCAGTGGTAAACCGCAAAAGATACTAATTTTCGGGTTCTGACTTTTATCAGTTTTTTTCTCATATCTTCTAAAACCGCAAATATCCGCAGCTGATTTTTTTTGCATTCTATTTATGAATAGTTAGACTACTAGTCGACGCAAAAAGTAGCGCTTGGGCAAACGTGGGTAATACTGAAAACCTTCGACGAAAAAACATACAAGTGAAAAAAAAGGTATGTCACTTTTTAAGTAATTACTGAAATATTTTTCTTTACTTTTAAAATCATTAAGCTGTATCGCAAAAAGCATAAAATAACCTTTCTAAAAATGTATAATACTGCATATCTGTACCAAGTATTTTTTTCACAATATGGTATTGAAACATGTATACGCAAAGACTTGAGTTTGGCACTTCTGTTTTCTATGTATTTCTATCTAAGAAAAAAATAATAATTTCGCGTATTAAGAAAAAAAATCGTAATGAATATTATAATTTGACTATTAGAAAACCTAAAAGAATAGCCATATTAGCCAAATTATGATATTCGTAAAAAGCATTTTTGATATGCGCTTGTTCTACCATTTTCCATAGTGCGGCGGCGACATGACCCGACGACCACTCGCTTCAGGGGTGGTCAGCTTTCTAAGTGGCCAATGCCAACAATGGCAAGATTTGTAAAAAAAGGATAACGCTCTCTGAAAGAATGAGATAGTCGGATTCCTAAATTTACATGCCCTATTGAATACTTACTTACCATTTTGGTAGATTTTGTTATTTGAAATATATACATGATGTACATTTACTTAGTTGAAAAAAAAAGTAATTTGTATTTATTTTAGGAAACATGGTGTTCAAATTTTGATGTTTTGAAAATCATGATTTCTACAATATTACAGATTCTAATTTTAATTATCACAACTTTTATTATGGTCGGACTTATAGTTTTACGTGATGGCAACTTTTACTAGTTGTCATTGGGAGACGAATTCTTTTCTCTGTTTTGAAATGCTGTTTAATTTTGTGTTTTACCGGTTTACAGTGTTTTTTGAATTGCGAGTTAAAGACTCCTGTGCGCAATTGACGTTTATTGTGTTGTGAATTTAAAATTTACAAGGTAGAGACTACTGTGCGAAATTGACGCTTTTTGTGTTGTAAATTCAATATTTATGAGATAGACTCCTGTGCGAAATTGACGCTTTCGTGTTGTGAAACCTTAGATTCCGAGATAGAGACTCATTCTTTTTGTGCGGTACTGACGCTTTTGTGTTGTTTTTCCATCATGGTTGGAAAAGGGAGTGTTAGGTGCGCAAAATGCGGTGTAACCTCAAAGGAAAATTCTTCTTTGACCTTTCACAGGTTTCCTCTCCCGTCCCCTCATATGTCTAAAGTAAGTCTATATTGCGCTTATTTAAACTAACTAGCTGATACTATGTCTTTAAACTAGTCTAGTCTCTAAAATCTGTTTATTATACCTAATATCCGATTACACTACATTATCTCAAAAAAATATGTTAGTCGTATGTACATTTTCTAATAATACAAGCATCTAAACAAATCCCTATAAACATACATGTATGTTACTGATTTAGAAACAAACAGTATTATAACAGATACGGTTTTCTCTACCCGCTGTATTGCCTATCAGGCCAGCTAACATATTGAAAGCAGTTTGTTGGTTAAAATTCAATTTTTTTTTTCATAACTGGTCTAATAATACAAAAAAAAACTTTTTCAGGGCTAGAGTTTGGGCAAAATTTTGTTTTCCCAACGATGATTGGACTACAGATGAATCATTGGTGAAGCTATACAAACAGCATAAGATGCTATGCGGCAATCATTTTAGAGATTCATCGTTTACTAGTAGTTCCAAAACGAGATTGAATAAGTTCGCCATTCCAACAGAAGCTCAAAATATTTTGGCCCAGTTCCGAGATGGACATCCATCGTGCAAAGTTTCCAAAGAAGCACAAAAACCTGAAGTGAGTATTAGTTTTTGTTATTTAAGAACAGCTTATATGTAATATTTTAATTAAAAAAAATTAAAGCACTACAACTGTTCAACTTACTGACTGGAGTAGAAAACATACCGATCTTGATATCAATAAATTGCAAAATGCTCTCTCTAAATAAATCAATCTTCATCTTTAAACATGCAAAACTAATAAGACAAAAACTTTTTTTTACAAAAAAAACAAGTGACTTCCAAAAACACTACATACTGAAAAATAATTTTAATTTCGGAAGTTGGTGTCTTTGGATCTGTGTTTTAGTTTTTTGCTACCGGCTTCCGAAGTTAAAGTTATTTTTCACTATGTAGTGTTTTTTTTGGAAGTTGGGTGTGATTTTTGTAAAAATGTTTTTATTTTTCACTTTTTAGTGGGTCACATAATAATTTATCTAAGTTACAATAGCCTAATGTCAACTGCTCATCACCTTTTACAAAATATTTCTTTTCGCGATGTAGGGAAAAGAGGAGTTTATTGCTGAGGAGTTCTCTTGGTAAAAACCAGAAGAACTGGAGCTGATGGTGAAGCCACCATCAGCTCCATTTCACCATATGCATTGTGACAAGCATAAATTGCATAGCAACCAACGAAAGAGCATTGCTAGAGATGACGAGATTACGCAACTTAAATTCAGTCTCAAATTGACGCATCAGCATGACTAGTAGGTAGTGGTTGTCCTATGTAAAACTTCAATCTTAATTAGGTATTATTTTTGTACGAACTGAACATTTTGGCATATTGAACCGTATGAAGTAAGCCCAACAAAAGGTAACTGCTGTAAATTGTTGTGGAATTCTCTCGACTGTCTATGGTCTCCATCATCAGACTGTAATGGCACTTATAACCCATATGGGTGCAAAATTCTCATCAATATAAATGAATTAAGTCCAAACACAAGGTAGCTACTGTAAACCGTTGAGGAGTTCCCATAACTGTCATTCGTCTTCATCATCAGACCCCTAATGATAGTCACAACCCATCTAGGTGTAAAGTTCTCATCAATACAAATTAACCAAGTCCAAACACAAGGCAGCTGCTGTAAATCGTTGAGGAGTTCCCTCGACTGTCTTTCGGCTCCATCATCAGATCGACTCCAGAGCTTCATTAAATTGTAGTGCTTTAAAACACTTAATGAAAAAATTACCAAACGCACTAGTCGCTCTTACGATTTTCGAAGGTTCCCCAAATTTTTCGAATCATCAAAATCGTTTCATAAACGACGAAGTTATCCGCGAACACACATAAAAAAAAATTACATACGGTCGAATTTTGAAACCTCCTTTTTTTAAATCGGTTAAAAAACAAAAAATATTGTTGTTTTGGTCTTGTTAGAATTTTTTTAACACAAAGTTCTCTATACATGTAATTGTTGTCCACAAATAGATATTTTATGTAAACAATTCTGTACCTTTAGTGAAAAGTGATGTAACTGGAAAATCATGATTCTGAGAAAATTGATGTTAAAGTTTTCAAAAATTCTGACTCTTTGTCTACTTCACTAAAATGAGTACTGATTACTGCCATTGGTAAACAATATCTTAGAGCTTGATGTAGTATTAGAAGAAACAGATTAATTTGTATAGTTTTTTTATAATTTAAAAAGAATGCCATTTGTATCACCTAACACAACATATATTAAAGGCGTTTTATGTGTTAATTAATTTAAAATGACTTGAACCATTTTACACATTGTTTATCGGTTGGTGTTGGATGATTTTAAGCTTCGTATTTTGGAAGTTTGTACTTTAAGAAGTTATATAAACAAAAAGTTGTAAATAAATATGATTACCTTGAATATTAAAAATTGAAATTGATATTGTAATCAGGAATTGGGAAGTCAAATTTTATTTAAACTGTTATACACCTGTATCTCATTTAAGATAAAAAGTGAAAAATGATACAATGATTGTTAATTTTGATACATTATGAAAATGTTAATGTATTTATTGATACAAGTGCCATACAAACATACGAAAATAATAAGAATTTGTTAGGTAGGTATTTGTTTGAGAGAAATAAAATCAAATTCAACGAAAACACAAAGGACATTGTTCGACGTCCATACATCGTTCGCCTAAGAACCAACAGAGAAGGAAATATACTTTCTGTATTCTTAATAAAGCATATATTCGACTGAAACTAAATTAAAATCACGGACACTTCTGAGAATTGTAAAAAATCTAAAACACTTTCGAATTTTTAGGTTACAATTAGGCCAATTAAAAAATACTTACTTAGCGTTTCATTTGTGAAAATATCTTGGATTATATAATAATATTGGATTTTATCTTCAAACGTTTCATTAAGGTCATAATGTACTATTAGGCAGTCAGAACTATTCTTTCTTTATAAATAGTTACTAATTTATTTGTAGTTATGACTAGTTTAGGGCTATGAACTGTGATTTAGAATTTCATTTTACTACGAATACTTACAGAAAATCTCTCTTGTTTATCGAAAAGGGTTAGGCAGAGCAGCAGAGGTATGCTGCTGTATGAGTATCTATGCTGTAATACACCCAGATTGTCTCATTTCATCGTCATTCCCACGTAATAGGGGCGAGTCTATCACCATATTCCGGGCGCACATCCAGACTCTAGGCTACAACTGAGAATTTCGAAAATCCCAATAACACTACTCGCCCCAGGGATCGAACCTAGGACGATTAGCAGTCGGTTACGACCATTAGACGTCAACACTGGCAGCCAAGAGGAAGTAAACAGTCTTTGCAAGACTTCAGAAATAATATTTTTAATAATATGGGATCAGTCTAAATACTTAATAAAATAAAACAAAAATGTTTTGCTTCAGAACATGTTTATTGAATAGTTAATTAATTTCCTGTTAATTGAACAGTATGTTATCTGGTCACATCAGGAGGATCGTCTATATTTTCTAATAAAATATCATCCAAAAACTGTGCAGGGGGGTCGATGATAGAGTTTTGATGTCTTGCCCAGCTCAAGTACCATATTATTGTCATAACATGGGCGCAGCAACCAATAGTTCTGCGCCCAACAATACAATTGCAACAGTACTGTTTAATGGCTTCTCTGCCAATTTGGGTTGCGTCTACTAAAATATAAACAAAGTATGTTTTTTGGCTTATATGGCGACTACGAATTTTGCCTCGAAGTAGCCATGTATTTTCTGCATCTGTTATTTGCAATTCTTGTAGTAACTCCTCGTCGACCTCCCTGCATACTTCAATAATATATGAACCATCTTGTCTCATATGTTCACCATAGTATGAGCGAGCCTGTTTTATTTGATATATTCCTAGGGGTATTAAAACTAAATCATTATAGTCCATTTGTGGAAAGTCTTCAACATTATCTCTTTCTACAGTTATACTGTGAAATTGTGCCCGTCTCCTGTTTAAATGATTTAATTCCACAAAATCTGCCAAAGAGTTATTTGTAAACATTTTTTCTTGAATTATTGATATAATTTCCCTTGCATCCTCTCTGTCAACTAAGACAGGGTGAAATCTGTTTATTAAAGCTGCTGCGACCTTAAAATCGATCATTAAATGTCTTGAGGCTTTGTTAAAATATTCCTGTCGCAGCAACTTAAAATCCCGCTTGAAGCGCCCATTGACGACCTCTACGACCCAACGACATAATGTTACTTTACGGGACTCATTCGCATTTTCTGTCGTTAATTGAAAATCACCTTGTTGAACTGACAGAGGATAATGCACAGAATACGGTTAAAGATATTTATTTACTCAAAAGAATTTACAAAATTCACTTACAGAGTAAACATAGTTTAAATAAAGTTTATGTGCCAGTAAGCGTAGATAAATAAATAAAGTACGTATCTTAAAATTATCATTACAATTTTAACACTTCAATTAAAACATATACCCATTACCTAAGCACAACAAACAAAACAAAACAAAGGCAAATTAGAAGAAAGTTACCCACAAGAAACAGCATTTTTGAGCAATGTGGGTGGGATGCAATTTAATAGTTGCTGCGTGTTTACTAAGGCCTATGCCATAGTGTGGAACATAAGCGATTTAGTGATATTACATATTATTATTTCTTTATTCATATTTTCCTTTAGGTATATATTTGTATTTTCTTTATAGTCTAAGTGAGTTTATGTATGTATGTATGTATGTATATATATATATATATATTTTTTTTTTTTTTTGTTATTATGAATTAATCGAAAGGTAGGGAAATATCTTTTAGTATATATCTTTTTAAGGATTTTTTGTAACTGTTTGATGATTTGATTTCTTTTATGTCTTCAGGCAATTTATTATAGAACTTAGCCCCTTCATACATGATATTCATCCTTCCATAATTGGTCCTAGGCTGGGTTAAGCAGATATCATTCGCTTGTCTTGTTAAAATTTTATAAGTTTGTGCCCTTTTTTTAAATGTTATCTGAGAGTGTATTTCTTTAGCTAGAATTTTTCTGACGAGTATGCATGTGTTGTACTTATACATTTGCTGAAGGTTCATAAGTTGTGTTTCTTTGTAAATTTTTTCAGTAGGGGTTAAGTAGTTATATCTAAATAGTGTTTTAATTATTTTATTTTGGGCAATTTGGAGTATTTTTAAGTTAGTTTTGGCGGCAGTTCCCCAGACCTCAATCAGATAGTCTAAGTGAGATTTAACCATCGAGTTATATATAGTGTAACGCACATGTCTGGGAAGACATCGCACTATACCACGGAGCGCACCTGTTAGTGATGTGAGCTTATTTTTAATACTTTCTATATGTGGTTTCCACGTTAATTTATCATCCAGTATAAGACCAAGATATTTTTCTTGAGGCACTCTCTTTAGCATTTGACCATCAATTTGTAAGTTACTGTGCTGAGCAACCTTTTTGTTCTTCGCAGCAAATATTATATAATTGGTTTTAGTTATGTTTATTGTCAATAAATTTGATTTAAGCCAGATATGTAAGAGATTTAAATCATGCTGAGCTTGTTCTATAATTGAGCATATTGAGGCACCTGAGTAAAACAAACTTGTGTCGTCAGCGTACAGTGCAATATCCCCTTTCAGGCCAATTTCATGGATGTTATTTATGTAGATTAAGAATAGTAATGGCCCAAGAATTGAGCCCTGGGGGACGCCGTAGGTAATTAGTCGAGGGCCACTTTGAATTTCACCAATTTTTACAATTTGATATCTGTTATTAAGGTATGATTTTAAAATTTTTAAAGCAGAATTTGAAATACCTAGATGATTTAGTTTCACCAAAAGTATATCGTGGCTAACAGTATCAAACGCTTTTTTTAAATCTATAAACACTCCCAATGTAATTTTTTTATTGTCAATATTAGTTTTAATTTTTGTTGTTAGATCGATTGCAGCTGTGACAGTGTTTGATTTTGGTCGAAATCCATATTGCTTTTCGTATAAGAATTTATTTGATGTTAGAAATTCACTAAGTCGGTTGTGTAATATTTTTTCAAATATCTTTGAAATTACTGGCAATACAGAAATCGGTCGATAATTACCTGGATCCGATTTATTACCTGACTTGTAAATAGGGCTGACTTTTGCAAGTTTCAAGGATTCCGGAAAAATACCGTCAGTTAAACACCTATTGATACAAAGAGTTAAATTTTCCGCTATTTGATTTTTGATACATTTTAACATTTTGGTACTTATTCCGTCAATCCCAGCACTTGTATTTACATCTAGATTTTCAATTATTTTAAGTACCTCTGCAATAGTAGCAGGTTCAAATCGTGTTAATTTGGCAGTAGTGTCTTTTTTGATAACTGGTACTTGTAAAGCTTGATTATTATGATACGATTTAGGAATTTTACCCGCGAGCTCTGCACCTATATTTGAGAAAAATAAGTTAAAACACTCACTGATTTCCTTTGTGTCAGTTGTTTGGCCTGATGGCGTGTCTAATTTTACGGGAGTAGAGCTATGTTTTGTTTTGTTGCTAGCCAGACTATTTATAAGTTGCCACATTTTGAGAGGGTTTTTTTCACAATCTTTAAAAGTTTTGTAATAGTATTGATTCTTTGTTGATTGAATTTCTTTATACACAATATTCTTCTGCTGCAGGAACTCGTCTTCCAGCATTTTGTCTTCAGATGAAGAGTGTTTCAATTCATGCCACAGTATGTTTCTTTTATTTATTAATGTTATAAGTTGATTGTTGATCCAGTCTTGTCTTGGTCTATGTAGCATTTTGGTCTTTGTTATTTTATTTTTAGTAATGGCATCCAATAAATATTTTTCCAACACTGTGAAATCATTGTGCATGTTAGCTAAGGTATTATCTTTTATAGTTTTATATAGGTTATCATAATTAATAGCTTCGTATGTTACTTTTTTGGGTCTTTCCGGTATGATTCTGTTTACCTCCAAGTATATTTGTTTGTGATCTGACATGGCGCTTTCTACTAGAGCCATGTGAAAAGTATTCTCTTTTAGAGTTGTACATACATGATCTAATATTGTCTTAGACGTTTTAGTGATGCGAGTGCAGTACGTTTTATCAATTTTATTTAATATTCTTAGACCGTTTTCTTTTAGCATAGTCTTATATTCTTTAATAGAATTTTCTTTACTTAGTAAATTCAAGTTAAAATCTCCAAATATGACAGTTCTTTTCCTCTTGATTAAATTCTTTGTATATGTTTCAAGAAATTTTTGTACATTTGCTGCAGGCTGTTTATATACTACTCCAATATCCAAAGAAAGTTTGTCCAGGTGTATCCATAGGAAGTGATTGTTATCTTCGCATTGCCCTTCTATTAATTCATGTTTCAGTTCGTTGCGCACATAGATTGACACTCCTCCACCTCTTGAAGATGTTCTGTAATTGTAATAGTGAGTGTAGTTTGGTAATTATTGCCTTAGGGCTTCATTTTCATCTTTTATCCACGTTTCAACCATTAGTATTATATGTACGGTGCACTTGAACGTTTGTATGATACATTGTATTTCATCAAGTTTCCCTGGTGCAACAATACTGCGAACATTTGCGTAAAGAAAACTAATTGATTTTGTTGTAGTTGTAATATTTGCATAGTTATGTGGTAGCTCGTAAGTTATTGAGGTTGTCTTCCCTACAAGTTCTTCTGAGTCATTAAGTTTTTTGACTGTTCTTTTACGATCTTTGGTGTTCCCTTCGAAAATTTTATGATTAAATCTCCTTCTCCATTTTCTTTCCTGTGCTGTAATTCAACTCTAAGATTTTTCATGAACTTTTGTTGTTGAGGAGTCTGATCAGAGTAAATTCGCACACCATCTACTTTCAGATTAGCTTTGTTTCGCAATATAGTCTTTGCAATTTCTTGAGAAGAAAAAGATAATTTGAGTGGGCGTACTTTCTTGCCGTCATATGTTCCAACTCGTAATACTTTTTCTGCTTTAGGACAATCTGGATATATGGTGCTTATAATTCTTGCTGCTTCATTCCTTTCTGTTTCTCGTCTCTCCTCGCCATTACTTATATATTTCTCAGGAACACCCACAATAATAATGTTCTTACTACGTTCAGTTCGGTCCTGAATAATTAAGATTTTCCAATAGGGAAATACTGTCACGGAAGCCTCTATTCAAAATAAATACATCACCTTCTCTAAAATATTGTCTCAAAGGATAAGACGCATCACTAAATTGGTCTGTTAAAATATCGGCATCTGATTTTGTGGCAGGATACGGGCCCAGTACGTCGATTATATGGTCATCGCAACATACTATTATGAATGGTTTGACTAGATTTCTATATTTATGAAGTGAATAAGTTTTTTTCTGATAAGAGTAGTTGCTGCTTTTTTGCACATAAATATATGTCCCATCCATTATTGCAATGGCTTTTCGATCCTCAATGTTGCTTCCAGGGTTTCCGAACAATGAGTTTGGAATGTATAAGTTTCTTTCTGCAACTCCTGCTCTTGAAATGTGCTCCAAACCCAGATGTTGTGGCACAAAGCTTGCCACCATTACATCTCTTGCTTTATTTATATATTTGCTCAGTGTGCTTCTGCTTATATTTAATAATTTTGAAATCCTTTCATCGGAGTCTCCTGTACGAAGTTTCATTAAATAAGCTCCAAGTGCAATCGCACGCTTATGAAAATCAGGCAATTCGGTTACTAATTCTCTAAATTGTTGTTTTGTGCGTCCCAGCCAATACCACACCATATTGTCATCCATTTGGTCAATGTTTTCAAAGTCTAGAGTGTTTGTATCATTTTAAAGTAGCTCACAAAAATCCTCTATGTGGGCAGCTGAAAAACTATGCAGGGTATTTTCAGCCTCAAATAAAAGTGACCACAATTGGTTTTCTAGATGAAAACTGCATATCCTACAGTTTGGTGGTATGTAATATTTGTGGTCACTAAATAGTCTCACCCTGACTGTAAATGGAACCGATTGCTGTGAGGTACTATTGCAAGCTGGAAATAAGCATCGAGAATGTGTATCAGGTGCTCTTAAATAATTTGGTAAACTAATTCTTTCAGGTTGTTGTGGTACTTGGTTACTTGCTGTAACTGCATCTGCACGAATAGCTGCTTCGGCTCTTTGGAAGCATCTGTGACAAATGACATCGGTAGATTGAATCTAAAAAAAAAACTGTTATTACATACAAATTCAATCGGATTGAATAATTATATTTATATACAACTTTATTTTTTGTTTATACATAACCTCTTAAGGGGTCATTGCACTCATCATTTTAAACAACTTTTACTATGGGACCAAAGCTGAAAAAAAAAATCTGCTGTTCCATACATTTGACGAGATATGCAAACATAAATAATGTAGGGAACAGCAGATTTTTTTTTCGCGATTTCAGTCAATGACCCCTTAAGAGGATATAAACTATAGTATAACTATAATAACTATAGTAACTATAATATATAGTATAAACAATAAATAACGCTGTATATGGACGTACTGATAAGAGTCTCTTACCTCTCGTGGGTGAATCCAGTTTTGCACAACATTTAAAATATGCTGGTTCTGCTCGGCTAGTACAATGGAGTATCTCTGTTGTGCCACAGAGTGACCACATTTTATGCAGACATTTTGATGGCCTACAAACGCTGCAGAATCTTCTAAGGCCATTGGTGTATCACTATCAAATATTGTGTGGCATGCATCACATATGTAGTCGGTGGCACTCACCTGTATTAAAATTAATTATTTAGTCTTAATTGAGGGATAATAGCGTTACTATATTTTATAACTAGAGCTTCTGCCCGCGACTACGTCCGCGTGGAATAGTTACTTTGGGCTAACGCTAAAAAAAAACCCCGATTTTGAAATATTCTTCATTAGTACTTCGCTCCTATTGGTCTTAGCGTGATGATATATAGCCTATAACCTTACTCGATAAATGAGCTATCTAAAACTGAAAGAATTCTTCAAATCGGACCAGTAGTTTCGGAGCCTATTCGGTACAAACAAACAAACAAAAAAATCTTTCCTCTTTATAATATTAGTATAGAAGTATAGATAACTATGTACAAATAAGAGAACATCAACACAAACTAGAAGAAAACACTCACCACTTGTGGTGCAACACGTTGCTGTATTTGTGATAAAATTGTATCATTATTTAAAATGTGTCGCCTCAACCTCGTCAAATCAATGTGGCAGTTTGCACATCTTAATGGATTGCTGGTAGTTGGAGTAGCCGATGACGAAGTTGACGGTGTTGAAAAATGCTTCGCAGCACGATCAGCCCTTTGCCAGCAAGGATGGCAAATATAATGAGATGCACGAACCTAAAAGTAAAACACCATTTTACACAAACATTTATTAAACAAAATTGGTGCAGTGGTTGAGTGATTGGCTGTTGCTTTACTATTTGTAGGTTTTATTCTTGCATGGTATAAATATTTGTATGGCTTGCAGATCATCATCATCAGCCTATTAATGTTCCCACTGCTGGGACACAGGCCTCCTCTCTGTGAGAGGGAGCGGGCCGTAATCTACCAAGCGGGCCCAGTGTGGGTTGGTAGATGTCACATGTCTTTGAATTTTTGGTTGTAAAGCATGACCGTTTCCTCACTATGTTTTCCTTCACCGTTTTTGAGAGCAATGGCGATGAAATTATTTACACAAAGTAAAGCGCCTGCCTGGGTTTGAACCCACGACCTACAACTCGTAAATCGGGGCCGTTACCACTGGGCCACCACTGATCTACTTGCAGATATTTGCTCCAAACTTGTTGTATATGCCTTTATCATTATCTGTCTGAAACTGCACCCACAGGCCACAGCATAGGTCTGTTAATGAAAAAAAAAGAGAAAGTATATTAGTTACCTGCAATGGCAGAAGTCTTCCCAAGATGATGTTTCCAATATTCACATGTTGTACAGTGTCTGTTCTCAGTGCAATTACTTGATGAGAACGCGCACGATGTGGCAACATAGTTTGACAGAGAGCACATTCTTTACCAATGTGATATACATTTGGAACGCTTGCTGTAGCCCTGGCTTCCGTCCAACATGTTGTACAAATAAGATCATGAGCTTGAACCTGAAAAAAGTTTGGGATTACTAAACAGTCACCACTAATTACCAATTACCACCACCAGTCATTATTATCATTAACCTACTGCTGGGACATAGGCTTACTCTCTGAGAGAGTGATTAGGCCTAAAACGCTGCCCAGTGCATGATGGTTCAATATGTTTTAACGGTGGCGTCGCGCGCTGGCGCCCGGAGGCGCCGCTTGCGCTTGATGGTATCGCGCGCAAAACGTAACCTCCGGATGCCGCTGGCATCCTACAGGTTAAAACAGTGTTTAAAAAAGTTATCAGTCGAGAAAAAGAGAGGTTTTACTTACCAAACGAGGAGCAGTCCATTGCTGTATACAATGAAGAATGTTCTCATCTTCCAATACCATGGAACCAGAAGCTGATCCACAGTTAACACAAAATACAGAAACACTTTAAAATTCCATGTTAACTCCGTAAAGTCCGTTTTTTAAATGCCAAGTCGTCGTTCTTAGTAGGTCCGTATCAGTCAATCACAGCCAGGGGTCGATATTTCAAGAGGAAATCACAGTCTTTTGTTCACGCCAAGTTGTTAGATAAAGTCGAAAAAAAATGCAATAACACAACGAATACCCACAACCAACGCAAGATGCAAGCACAGGAGTTAGGATGCGAGTGACAATATATCAACACTGGTGACTGTCATTACTAAGAAATGTCAAACTGTCATCTGTCAATTCATCGACAGTCAGTGTCGCTGCTCGTTTCACACAGCGCTTTCAACCGCTTTATATTTTTTGTAACTAAATACCTTATTCATAGATCAAGCGCTGAGAGTGCTGAGCGTTGTAATTACGGGGCTACTACACACTACGTACCGCTGCGCAAAAAGACTTGCCTGTATGAGCTATTGCCCTTTGCCTACATCAAAACGCCAAATAGAAACAAAAATAATGGCGCCGGGGAATAGTACCGAAGTGAATTACTTTTTAAATTGTTTTCTAAATTAAGAAGTGTCCGTTCTATTGTAATAATTGTAATGTAAATTATAAAAAAAACTATTAATTACTGTAAAGGTTTCATACGTGTTGATTCATAGGCCATTTTTAACAATGTCCTTTGTTATCATGTTTATTCAAATAAAACAAAAACTTTCGTAGAAAATTAAGTAATTAAAATTAAAATACACACTTTAACGTTATTTAAACATAATAGGTAATCTATACAATCAGTCTTTTCTTTATTAATTTATATGTTCTTTGTACTTAATAATCAGTTCTTTATTATTAGCCAAACAAGCTTATTATCATTAAGAACAGTTACATTACCTACGTTCCTAATATAATAAATTGTATAACATAAAATTAAATGTTCATAATCAAACAACAGATAAGCGTTAGAGTAGGTACTTGTTTTTGTACTTTCATTCAGTTTCTGAGACGATATCTGGATCCACGTCACGTAAATTGCCATTAGTTAGCAAGTTATGATAAAATTCGTGAACACTTGGATCAATATATTCCAAGAGGGATATTAAATCCTTTTTCTTTTGTACGCTTATAGGCACTGGTCCTTTGTAACATTTTTGAACAGCATTTATATTAACAAAGCTATAATCTTTATTTTTCTTGTTATAAGTCATCGAATAGTAGTCAGTATCACCTTCGTAACTTTCTTTATAACCAAAATCTGGAAATTGACCTTTAATAAATTTAAGAACTCGCACGTTTGACCAAACAAATTTCCTGCCCTCAGTATTACACTTTTTTATTACAAAATTATATTTTGAAAATGCAGCAAAATCGTAAAAATCGTTTTCAGACATTTCTATGACTGAGAATTTATTATTCCTATTGGAGGAAATTCTCACCAGCTGACACCAATCGCGCGGATGATGAATGTTCATCGAAGTTCGCTTTTTAGCCTTCTCAATAAGTGCATGATCACTGTCTACCTCCATGTGCGTATGGCCCGGTACGAGAAACTTATGTTCTATCACTGACAGTTGAGTAGATTCTTTTATAGCTAGCAATAACGCTGTACAAACTATAGAATTCTTATTCTGCCCAGAACATGAATCGGAATACATAATTAGATTTTCGGCATGTGGATGGAGTAAAGGCAGTCTCACAGTAATAAAATCGTATAGGCACGAAGCTATTTGATTAGCGCCTCTGCCGCCACTTGATTCTGGCCACATATAACAATACGCGTTGTTAGATATAAAATCATGAATAGTGAGATTATAGACCCAAAGTTGTCTTTTATAAAATGCTGATTGGGTAGTTAACATAGGCGTGGGTAAACATTGTTGTAGGTCAAAGGCAATCACACAAGTATTACAGTTATTTTTAGCAATGCCTTTGTCTTTACGTTTTTCATTATAGGCACGTTCATAATCCTCCTGATGTTTTTTTAATTGTTCCTGAACTTGTTGGATCTCTTCAGGATCTGTCATATATTTGAGTTTATTTTGTAACAAGTTACATTTATTACATGTATCTACGCTAGGTTTTTTGAAGGCTAGATTCATGTCTTTAAATACTTTTCCATATACAGTTTTACAAACTGGATTATTATTTTCATTGCAATAAAGACGATACATGGCATCTAGTGAAAGATCTGCACTGAGGTACTTTTTAGCAGTTTTGGCTCGAGAATAGTGGCTTTCATATGCCGGAAATTTATTGATATGTTGTTCAATCTCCTTAATTCGCTCTTCAGAAATTTTTTTATAACTCGCAGCAC
The DNA here is from genome assembly GCA_916610205.1 of Griposia aprilina. Lineage (NCBI taxonomy): Eukaryota > Metazoa > Arthropoda > Insecta > Lepidoptera > Noctuidae > Griposia > Griposia aprilina. Next base: position 2,407,376 of record OU744285.1, on the reverse strand, counting down.
GTCCTCTTTCACTTTTAAGTACACGACCATACTTTTTTATTTTTTCGCACACAGTCTGAAGAAAGCGATTACTCTCACCTAGAGTTTTCAAAAGACAACCTTTACATATTTTATACTCCTCAGTGAAATGAATAAGTTTGTATGTATTGCTGTATTCTCGTTTATTTTTTCCTCCCATAGTATGCATTTTTTTTTAATTAATTTTTATAAGCCGTTCGGTGTATTTTGCTCGTTCATCATATGAACCCAAAAGCCAATACTCTTTAAAAATAAATTCTCTCACATTATGAGGTATACGACTATTGCACTTCATACGACAATCTGTTAAAGGAGTTAAATTTCTCCCAGGTTTCAATTTACCTAGTTTTGTGACATAACTTTTCCCCGCATTTCTTAATAATAATCTAGATTCTCTGTCTGATCTTCTCTCTTTTAATGACTTCCTTGTTTTTCTTTTATTTGAATTTGAACACCCAGGTTCCGAATCTGTTACGGTATTATCCGATTGAGAACTTTCAGGAACTATGACATTCAATTTGGTGTATTTTTTCTTTGGTTTTCTAGACGTGCTAGTTTCACTTTCATCTGTATCACTTGTATTAGGTACATAGTTTTCAGAACTAAAGTCAAAAATTCCCGGCGACAATTCAGTTTCAGACGCTGTACTGCTTATTATACTTACATTTTCTTCCATATTTTGTTCAACTTGATCCTCTTCTATCACGCTTATTCTTGCTTCTATCTTTCGTCCATTATGGTCCTCTTCCTCTATCACGCTTATTCTTTCTTCCATCTTTCGTCCATTATGGTCCTCTTCCTCTATCATGCTTATTTTTTCTTTTATTTTCCATACAACTTGATCTTCCTCCTGTATCACGCTCTTGGTTTCTTTCATCTGATGTCCAAGTTGATCGCTTATTATTACGTCCATCTTCTGCCCATCCTGATTTTCTGCTTCTATTATTATTATTCTTTCTTGTTTTTCCTGATCATTATATTCTTCGTCCGTCGTCGTCGTCGTAACATTAATTAATTCTTCCATGTTCTCCTTATCGTGGTCTTTGCCCTGTAGCAAGTTCATCTCATATCCATCTTGATCTAATTTCTTAATTATCTTCGTGCTCCTTTTTGTGAATGCCCTCCATAATCTTATCAATTCGTGTTTTCACCGTTGTCTGAAAAAGAACAAATCACAAGGCACTTTAATTATTGTTATTGTACCTAAGTACGTTATTTATAATAATAGAAGTATAAAAATGAGTCCAGATTAACTAACATGTGATCAAACTTTGGTTATATACCACTTTGTTTAACATTGTTGTGTAACATTGTAATATAATAATATAACAAGACTTTAGATATTAAAATAACCCGTTATATAACTATAACACATGTGTTATTAACACATCATCGTCACCAATAAAACATGCTAAATACTTTGTTTTATAACATGTCTTGTAACACCCTGGACTCAATGAAGTAAACATCAAATAATAATAATTATTGTCTCTTTTTAGACATTAGCCATATCTGTCACTCATGTATTTAATTTATAAAGGCTCGTACAAACTGTCGCGACTTGTCGCGCGACGCGACTTTAACAATACAATTTCTAAGAAAACTTCACGGTAGAACAATTACCGGTGTCGCGTCGCGCGACAAGTCGAGCCAGTGTGAACAAACCTTAAAATGTTAAATTAATTAAGTTATGTACTTATCAATAAATAATATTATGAGATATTTTAAGCGTCACATAAGTATCACAACTAATGCAATGTAATTTGTGTAAAATGATATAAGTCGACTCACCTTACGCATCGTTTTGCGACAGAAAACACAACACACTAGCTAGAACGCAATAGCAAGACTAACGTCTTCAACAGTTTGACACTCACTCGATCGAATTTCCAATCTATGCATCTCACTCTTCGCGGGGAAGCGGGGCGCGAGCGGCGAGCGCGATACACGAGCGAGGCGAGGGCTGCTACGCCGCCGAGAACTTGTATCACAATACACTCATTATGAGGTTTATTTAAGTTCTATTGACATTTACAATGTTTGATTTAAATATGTTCATATTATTATACACTTATTCCAAAATGATGTTCATATTGATACAAATTAAATCAAAATCAGTTATCACACCGTATTTGATTAGAAAAAAAAATGTAAATTGATATAGGAAGACTTGTATCATCATACACATTGTTTTGATAAAAATAACTACGTTCATTAAGATTTAAATATAATTGTACCGTTTTTCACAAAGATGACCAGAGGTATTGATATAATGTTTATTAATATAACTGTAAATATATCAGTTTATACTAATTCACATCTAAATATTTAGATCGCGTAATAAGAGTCACTTACATTTGTATTAATATACATTAAGGTAATTAAAATTTTTGTTCAGTTCACATTGATATTATTTAAAATGTATTTTATTACACATTAATAAATGTAAAAAATGCTTAGTTAGAGCACTTTACACCAAAATAAGCTTGCACAATTTGAATCTTAGAGAGGTACCAATTAGACCAAAAAATTGCATTTTTTTTACTGTTAAACTTAGTGTAAGAATATTAAAACTGTTATAGGTCAAGATATATCACTTTTCACTGAAGGTACAGAATTGTTACCCGTCCAAGAAATGACTGGCAAGACATGTAAATTTACGTTGCAGATAAACATGTGGTTATTACTTGGATGTATGTAGAATAACTATGAGAAAAATCGGCTAAGTGCGTATTGCACCACGCAATAAAGGGTTCCGTAGCTAAGATGAATTTATCCCAAGAACAAACTTAACATTGTATTTGAAAAACATGTTCGCCCATACATCGATATCCGGCACGGTCAATTCTCCAACTGCAAATGTAAGTTTGTAGTCGCAAAAAATATTTATTTATGTGACAAAACGACAAATTAACGATTTTTTCACAGCTTCAAGGGATTGGAGAACTCAGTATTTGTTTTTAATTTCAACTTGATACATCCACGCGTTCCTGAGAAAAAGGTTCTTGACAGACGCACAGACGGACGGACAACGAAGTGATCCAAAAGGATAATTTTTAGGGTTCCGTACCTCAAAGAAAAAACGGAACCCTAAAAATGATCCTTTAACATTCAAAGGACACTGCTTAATAAAGTAATACAAATAACGTTTAAAGGGCACACACACACATACATTACACACACATACATCACATACACACACATACATTTACATTACACACAACCACACACATTTACATTTATATCTGTAATTTTTATGGTGTACATAATAAAGAGTATTCTATTCTATTCTATTCTATTCTTAGCTAGAAGAATTAAACTCACTAGTCAATTGGATCCTCATAAAAAACTATGTTGATGATTCATTAACCCAATCGTAAAGATATGCATGAAAAATAAACATTTCATAGAAGGAAAGTTAATCAATATGCTCAAAATGTTTCAGTATCAGGAGACTTCTCAAATGCAGATGGATGTGGAAGTTCCGGCCAGTAGTACTTCGCAGTGTTCAACGTCCATAGAACACGTAACTGAATATAACCTTCAGAGCCCAGATTTGACCAAGGTAATTCAATAACTATATAGAAATAAATTATTATGGCTAGATTAATATTGTTTTTCAAATACGCCATGTTTTGTTACCTAACATTACAGAAGATCTTCGATAGAATGAGCATGCTAGGAGTTATTCAGATCGGAGGTATTGTTGGATTGTGGACTTAAACTTAATGAAAGCTGTGACACTTTTCTTAATAAAGTTATTTATATAACACTAGGCTCCCGCTCCAGCTTGGCCCGGGTTGATCATAATATAATATAATAGCCTATGTCCATCTGGAATATTTTACCTTCGATATGGTGAAAGAATTTTCTAATACGTGCAGTGATTCCGGAGATTACCCTCCACATAACCTTTAAAAACTCACAAAATTCGCACTCTCTCTTTATATTATTAGTATAAATTATTATATTATTATGTAGAGGCAGATTCTTTAATGTAAGAATGAACACCACTAGTTAATTGGTTTCTCACAAAAAAATCGGCTGATGGTTCATTAAACCAATTTTATTTTAAAATAAGCAAAAATGAATAAAAATTTCATAGAAAGAAAGATTATCAATATGCATAAAATGTTTCAGAACCAGGAGACTACACAGATGCAGATCGATGTGGAAGTTACGGCCAGTACTTTCTCAGTGTTCTACATCCATAGAACACTCAAATGAATACAACCTTCAGAGCCCAGACCTACCCAAGGTAATTTAATTAGTAATAATACCTATGGGTGCTCTAATATTTTCTTTGAATAGGACAAATTCATTCTTTCTTTAATTGTTACATTACATTACAAGTCATACTATATAATTATGATCAGGCTACAATTTATTCCATAATTAAATTCAGATTAAATTCAATGGAATGAGCACACTAGAAGTTTTGCAGGAGGTCTGAGTTATTGTTGGATTATGATAAAGTGATCTATGAATAATTATGTTGAGTAACTGTAAAGTACCTATATCTTAAACTTAAACCCATTGAAAGCTATGATGATGATGATGATTATATGTTTTTCAGGAATCATCGAAAAGCAAAGGCATATTAAAGGACCTGGATGTCAAAAAAATCATTGAACTAACACCCAGAAAACAAAAACTATATAAAAGATGCAGAAATAATTTAACTGAAATCTTGAGACTTCGGAGAAAATTTAAAAAAGTTGAAAAGTGCAACAGGGATGTTTTAAGTTCTTTGCACTATGATAATGCGGTGAACAACATGATGAAAAGCAAACTGAGCAGTTCATTTTATTTGTTGTTACAAAGCCAGTTAAAAAATATGCCGAGAAAATTAACTGGGCGGAGATGGACACTAGACGACAAAGTGTTAGCCTTAAGCATGTATAAAAAGTCTAGCTCATGCTATAGGCTATTAAGTCGATTATTTTGTTTGCCTAGTGTGAGTTCACTAAAGGCATTATTGAATAAAATACCCATGATGTGCGGAATAAACGAACAAGTGATTGAAACCATTAAAGAAATCACAAAACACAGGTCAGTCAGTGACAATCTGTGTGTTGTGTCTTTTGACGAAATGTCAATAAGAAAAAATCTAACCTATAACACAAAACTAGATCAATTGGATGGCTACCAGGATCATGCTACCCAGGGCCGAACGCAAGAAATTGCAAGCCATGCCCTAACATTTATGGCTATTGGAGTTAGAAGAGCCTGGAAACAGCCGATTGCCTTTTATTTTTCGGGAGACTGCGTCACAGCTGACTAATTACCTGTACTTATTAAGGAGGTGGGCCTTCTGTTTATTTGTTATATTTATGAAATTATCTTAGCCTTAAAATATTTCTTTTAAGTAATTGATTTATGAATATCATTGAGGTTAACTAAAATTAATGTGAATTTTCAGGTCTTGAGTGCTTGTTTTGGTGCTGGATTAGAAGTCATTGGCGTCGTATGTGATTTGGATGGCGTCAATTTACGGGCAATAAATTTATTAGGATCGTCGAAAGATCGACCATTCTTTGACCATGAGGGACATGAAATTGTTACCATCTTAGACCCGCCCCATCTTCTTAAATGTTTTAGAAACAATTTTTTAAAACATAATGTACAATTTGTACATGATGTACAAATTGAAGGTCAACGAAGAATAGGTTGGTATTGCTTATTATTGGTGTTGTAGATATAACAGCATGTATTTTTAGCAATTTTACAAAATAAACGATAAAATCATGGCTGTGTTCACATCCATAGTATGCTTGTAGGTTTTCACTAAGACACCAAATGTCATCTAGTTATGCATAGAACTGTCCATCTTGATATTTAAATCTAACCGTAACTACTTACGAAATTTTTGGATATCAATGTCGCTTAGTTAACATACGACCGGTAACTAAAGAAAAAAACATGCTGCGTGTGGTTGTGTCTAAAGAGGGGTGTATTGATACTGTAAGGAGAATCCTCTCTTAAGTCAGTAACTACCCTCCACTTCGCCTATAAAAGCAAGGCGCTGGGGATAGAACGTTCTTTTTTTGGCTGCTCTGCGCTCGGACTGGACGGACGTGTGAATCATCAGCTAGTCGTAAGGTTACGTAAGCCATTTGAGTTTAGTTTAGTGCAAAACTGATAAAGTGTACAGTGTTTCGTTGAGTAGATGTTTAGTCTTAGCGGACTGTAAGTAATTTTGTTGATTGTAATTTGAGTCGATTGTGATTATGAAGTAAAAATGTTTTTTTTGTTGTAAATTGTTTTCTTTTATTGAATTTCCACTTCTGAAGCTTATATCAGAAGTGGGATAAAGGACTTTTAAGGCCCACTTAGACGAAGTTTCGTAGCTGAATATTGTTGTGAACAGAAAAACCGTTTTCTTTTGATTCTTTCAATTTTTTTGCAACTGCCCACTTTATCACTTTTCTTTTTATTAGATTGTTTTGTTTGTCTGATTTGACCCTGATTCTCGTTTTGTGATAATGGGGCGTGAAAGCTCGCGTACTCGTGAAAAACGGTCACATACTCGGGATAAGTCACGCTATCGCAAACGACGTCGATCTCGTGGGTCATATGACCACAGTAGTGGTAGATCACACCGCGATCCGAGTAGCAGTCGTCGTACTTCGCGAGATGGCTTACGTAATCGAGATCGGTATGATTCTCGTAGTCCTGAAAGGCACCGATCGCGTACTAGGGATAGGCGTGATTCGCGTACTAGGGATAGGCGTGATTCGCGTAGTAGGGATCGTTCGCGTAGCAACATTGGCAATAGAAAGCGCACACGTACTCCTTCGCCCCCGGTTCAAACGAGTTTTACCCGCAAGAATAGCGAGGTTTTGTCAAAAGCTAAGGATCCAATAATCCCTAATACGTCAGAACGACATCGGTCTACGCAGTCTAGTGTCCCCGGGTCCGAGGTATCCACTCTCGCTCATGCCTTAATGCAAGCAATAAAAACGATGCAACCAGCAAGGTCACAAAACTATTACGTGTCGAACTTTGACCCATCAATTAACAGCATCGAGGCATGGTGCGACGAAGTGGATCGTGCTAGAGACGCTACCGGTTGGAGTGACCACGAATGTCTATCGCGTGTAGCTACCTGCCTTAAAGGTGACGCTAAGGTCTGGTTAGGGGAATGGGTGACGAACGATAGGACGTGGTTCAATTTCGTACGCGAGTTCAAACCCCTTTGCCCGAGTAAATTAGACTACGCGAATATTTTGTTCGAAGCTATGAATACTACGTCAGACAAGTATTCAACTTACTCAGAATACGCACGTCGTACCTTATTGCGTTTGAGAATAGTTCAGGGGCTAAGTGATGAATTAAGAACGCTAATCGTTGTACGCGGTATAGACAATCCACAGGTGCGTGCAGCTACTGCTAACGCAAACTTAACCCCTGACACTATTGTCTCGTTCCTGTCAATTTACGCGAAACCTTCGAGGTACAACAAGGTCGTAGATCCTAAAAGGCAAAGTCAAATGAAATCAAACCACCGTTCTGGGCCAAAATGTTTTAATTGCAATCAAACCGGTCATCTCAGTCGCCATTGTAAGAGGCCTAAGGCAAACGCGACCAATAGCAGGCCTGCAAACGTAGCTTCGGATACATCTTCGAATACACAACCCTTTTCGAACAATGCTTGTACGTTCTGTAAGAGATCGGGACATACCACAGAGTACATTCTAATATACTGAAATAGAGACCAATCTTCGGCCTTAAAATGGGTAATCACTTACGCCTACCTCTAGCGCCATCTGCTATCAGGAGTAAGAATCTTTACTCATCATATCTATAACTGTAGCTATATGTACGTAGCTTTAACAGCGAGGCCATACGTACATACGTATAAGTAGGTACTATCATACTTTCATGGATGGTTATACTGCAGGTTATTATGGATTTATAAATGAAACATTTTATTAATCAAAACAAGTTTATTTGTGTCTTTTATAGCATTTATTTAACTTCTTGGCTTTTATTTGTAGATTGTCCTCATCATCATCAACCTCTCTTCTCCCAGCTAGTATTTTATTAATATTTTTACAATAATTAAAAACCATACATCGAATGACAATTTTAATTAAATAATCAGTTAATTTGCTTTTGTGTATTTTACATTTTATAAATTCAAAATCAACAAATATAATGATTGCGGTTTTAATTATATCTTTTAAATCACATTTTTCAATGTTTTCTTTAATTATTTCATTTATTATATCATGCATATTTGAAATTAATTTTATTAAGTGTCGCCGCATACGAGCCACTCGCCACAGCCACAAACGCCGCCACTAGAAGCTAGAAGCGGCTACAAAGGTAGCTGAAGCGCGCGACAGCCTCTTGTGGCCGGTGGTCGACACTTGCGGTCGGTGGCTGCTACTTTTTTTTAACCCTTGCGTGCAGTATCATAATGGACTCTGACGAAGAAGGTTTAATTGCGCTACTTTTGATAAAAAGACGTCGTCGTAGAAGACGAAACCGTAGTTATTGGATACATCCAATTTTAACGAATGTAAACAAATGCAACGAACATTTCGATAATCTTCTAAACCATCCTAAAAAGTTTTTCAAACATTTTCGTTTAAGCATAGGTACGTTTTGGGAACTACATGCTCTATTATATGCTGGATTAAAGCACCACGATACCAACATGCGGAAAAGCATCGCACCTGCGGAAAGACTAGCTATCACATTAAGGTAAGTGGAAATAATCACTAGCATAAAACTCCACAGAACACTATGATAAAATAATCTATACTTTATTTATAATAGAAAAAACAATGCACATTGATTATAATAATCAATGTGCATTGTTTTTTCTACTAGAGAATAGCTAGTTAACAAATAAAACACGTAGGTATTTGTATTTAGTTATTATGTCTTTATTATAATTTGGTATCACTCGTCATCATCACGGAACATGTTTTCGATAACAGAACTGTTGTCCATAGACTGGTCAGAATAATATGAATGAGTTGGAGAAGGCTGAATTATAGGTGAAGACGGGATAGATGTAGAAGCGTTTTGTGTAGAGTATGACATGTCAAGCATAGACTTGTCGGAATAATGTGAATGAAGTGGAGAAGGCTGAACAGATGTAGAAGCTTTTTGTGTCGAGTGTATGTTGGCATTTCCTGAAGAATAACCATAATATTGTGCCGAATAGGTTTCATAATTTTGATTATGCGTGTACTTTCTAATTAACTGTAATATTTCTGATTGAAAATCAAGTTTACAATTTTCGTCAATTTTTTTTACATGTGGAAGCAGCGACATCAGAAATTGCTTATCGGGGTCATTTTGGTCGCCTGTTTGATCATGTTTACGTTTTAAATTTTCCGAAAGTGTTCTGAGAACTTCATTTTCTGATTTTTCGGCCCTTTTTATATTAATGTTTCTGTTTATTTTCGGGCGAGATGTTTCCGCATCATCAGTTGCATTAGTAACATCGGTAGGCGGTCTCACTTCTTTTAAGGAATTCAAGAACGATAGATGATTGAAATAAATGTACTGTTTACTGCTTGTTGCTGCCGAACCACTCGCAACGTTCTTGTTTTTTGCGTTTTCTCTATTAAAACTGTCACGAAGACTCTTCCACTTCCTCTGTAATTTAGTTACTGTAACAACAAAAAATATAATTTTATGTTATTTAATTTATTTTTTAAGAAATATAATTTGTTTCAGGTATCTAGGAACTGGATGCTCGTTTGAGGATTTTGAACTCTCTTACCACCGTGGGGCCTCTACAGCAAGGAAAATAGTACAAGAAACATGTCAACTAATTTGGAACTATTTAAAAGCCGTTTGTATTCCAGAACCGACCCAAGACATGTGGAAAGAAATTGCCAGCGGATTTCTTCAAAATACTAATTTTCCTAATTGTTTAGGCGCCATAGATGGGAAACATATAAGAATTATTCATCCATTCGATACCGGCTCCTTGTACTTTAACTATAAAAAAATTTTTTCAATAGTACTTCTAGCAAGTTGCGACTCGAATTTACTTTTTACGTTCGTGGATGTTGGGGCATACGGTAAAGCATCCGATTCTACAATATTTAGAGAAAGTGAACTGTGTAATAAAATACATAGAAAGACATTAAATATCCCCTCACCACGACAGGTCGGTAATCGACAACCATTGAACTACACATTTGTTGGTGATGAAGCATTTGGCCTCAGTGAAAATATGATGAGGCCATATGCTGGAAAATATTTGGACTTAGACAAAAAAGTTTTCAATTATAGGTTAAGCCGTGCCAGACGTTGCATTGAGTGTACCTTCGGCGTACTAGCAAACAAATGGAGAATATTACATCGCCCATTAAACACTTCTGTTCATTTCTCAGAAGACATTGTGAAAGCTTGTTGCATTTTGCACAACTTTATTCGCAAAAGGGATGGCTTCAATTTTCGGCATACTTTGAAAATAGTGGGACTCGAAAATATACAAAATACAGGCTGGCCAGTAACACGAGCGTCTACGGCAAGAGATACGTTAAAAGATTATTTTATGAATGAAGGAGCAATACCGTGGCAAGAAAATAGAATATAAATATATGGTTTTATATTATTTTATTAAACTTACCTTCAATGTTCTTTTCTTTGGCAGTTTTATTCGAAAAATCTCCCACAAACAATTCGCAGATTTCTTCCCAGGCCTTCACTTTTTCTCCTCTATTACTATAACTATCACTTTTTGAATCCCAAATCGCAGGACGGGATTGTATCTCTGATATAAATAATTCTATATCCATATTTATCTACCTATATGAACTACAGACTACATGCGTGCGTTACCGTCGACTTACACAGGTTAACTGAGGCAAGGGAGAGAGGGGCGCGGAATCGCGCGAGTGGCGTGTGGCGGCTTTTTGTGTCGGCGTTTAGTGGCCAGTGCGAGCCACAAGATGCAAGCTGCGACGATTTGAAGCGTGTGGCCGCCACCGGCGCCAACCGTGTGCGGCGAGTCCATATAAAATGTATGAAAATTACAGGAAATATGCCAGTGGCGGCGTTTTGTGGTTGTGGCCGGTGGCCCGTGTGCGGGAGCCCTAAGTCTTTGCTGGGAGTGCAAAGCCATCGTCGACCTGCATATTCCCTATATTTAATGTATTCAATTTGATTTTTAGATGATAAATCATTTGTGCAATTAGCGCAAGATTTAAAAATTTTGGATTTTGTTTTTTTTAGGAAATATCCGCTCATGTATTGAATTGGAGCAATAATTCGGGGATCTCTTTCTTTTACCTCTAGTGACGTAAAATTAAAATCAAAAATCTTTGAAAAATCGAATGAGGAGCAGGTCGACGTTGCTTTCGCATTTTCGTTGATGATGAGAGAGTGCAATGCATCGCAAAAGTCTCCTTCGCAGTTACCGCGGGTGTGGACACTGCTTAAATTATTTATTAAAAGTGTAGCGAAAGCAGATTCAAATTGATCACAGGTGGGGTTAGTGTTGCGACACCCTTGGCTTCTTACTGCGCCAAAGAAATTTTCTAATGGGTCCTGATTAAGGTGCCGCAACCATACCGATGACACGTTAAAATCATTTTTTAATTTTTTTAATAAAGTTTGTATTCCTTTCAGTGTCCACACCCAATTGGTTACAGAGGGAACAGTTTCTGTTTTACCAGTCGAAGTTATAAATTTCATCGAATTAAATATTTCTATGCCCTCCACCCACGTTTTATAGTGTACAGAGTTTGGTATTGCTGGGCCAAGTAGGGGTTTGGCGTTTCTATTTTTCATTAGACTGCCATTCACAGAGTCGAATATGTTGTCCATGAATAGCAGCAGGTCCGCAGTTTCCTTGCACTCTGTAGGAAGGATGTTTTTATCTGAAACAATCAGAAAAAATAAAAACAATTCAATGATATGATTATGAATAATTCTTATGCACTTTCTGAGTTTATCTTGGACATTATTGACATCGGTGAAGGAAAACATCGTAAGGAAACCTGGACTTATAGTTAATATAAGTCTGAAATCACCAACCCCTCTTGAGCGCGCGTGGTGATCAATGCTCGTGCCTTCTCTGTAACACTTTGCTCTGCAGTGGGATAGTAATAGGTTGGTATTTTTTTTTTCCATATTAATTATCTTTTTAACCACGCGGGCAATGGCTTACTGGAATGTAATATTAATGGAAAACTCCTAACTAAATCCCAAAATTCTGGCGTATTATATATTTATTTATTTATTTATTTACAACACAAACTATCTTTACAGGTTAACCTAAAGTGATAGAGTGGTACAGAACACAATTAAACTAAGATATAATCTTAAAACTAGGTACTTAAATCTAACTATACATGCAGATCAGAATAACACAATACTCTAGTGGTCGCCAGAGTAAAATCGTTCAGTGCACAAGAGAACAGGTCCAAGCTCATAGCTACCGCGTTGAGAGTGCACAGCGCACGTGTAAACGGGGCACGGCGGAAAAGGTTGGTGCGCGCTTTCGGTACCCCCAGCAGCCGCGGCCGCCGGCGCCTGTTTACGTACTCGTCAGGTACCCACAGCTTAATTGTCTGTAAAATGTCAGGATTGCAAATTTTTCCCCTTATTACTTTAAATAAGTATGTGGCTAATGCAAGCTCCCTCTTTACTTCTAATCTACGAGTAGTATAACCTACCATGCCTAATACAAACAAGGTAGGATACAGCAGTGGGTATCCCGGATACACTCCATACATCTTATGGTACATAAACCTGATATATTTGTTTTGTATCCGCTCTAACATTGTATTGTATTTGGCTTCGCTAGGACTCCAAATCGCTGCATTGTACTGTAGGTGGCTCTTCACCAGTGCTTCGTACAAAGCCCTTAAAGCACTCATATTAGTAAACTGGTTGGCCTGCCGTAAAAGAAACCCAAGGTTACGGTATGCCTTTTTGCAAACCGCAACAATATGTTTTCTGAACTGCAAATCTGCGGCGAAACAAACACCTAGATCTTTGACCTCCATGACACGCTGCAGCGGTTCACCTCCCATAAGGTACTGGTGGCGACGCGGGGTGTGCGCGCGGGTGTATGACAGCACTGAGCATTTTGACACATTGAAATACAATTTATTTTCCTGACTCCAATCAGTGACCCTATCTAAATCTCGTTGCAGTGTGTCATGATCGGCAATATCTTTCACCACATGAATCAGTTTGAGATCATCAGCAAAAAGAAGGCAAGTTGACTCCTTAACTACTTCCGGTAAGTCGTCCACCACGAGGATAAAGAGAAATGGTCCTAAATTAGTTCCCTGACTTACGCCCGATCTAGTGAAGTAAATTTCGGAAAAGCTCCCCCCACAGTCAACATATTGACGTCGGTTGCGCAAGTAATCGGCAAAGAATTTAATAGTGTGCGGAGTAAATCCCTTGTTGGCCAACTTCGACAGCAGCACATCATTGTCCACTGTGTCAAATGCCTTCCGAAAATCTAGGTAAGCTACATCCACCTGTAGTCCAGCGTCAACAGCAGGCACCAGTTGCGTCATCAAATTTAGCAAATTGCCTGTTGTACTCCGCCCAGGACGGAACCCATGCTGCGCATCGGACAAATGTGCGTTCACCTGCTTATATAAGCTATTGTGAATTGCTGCTTCGAACACTTTAGCAGTAGCACAAAGGACCGCCACTGGTCTATAGTCGCTTGCCTCGGAGCCGCCACTACCTTTCGGTACCGGCACCACTCGGCTAAGCTTCCAACGATCGGGAAAAGACGCTACAGCAATACAGACATTGAACAAATGTAGTAAGGGTTCATCCAACACCATGCGACTATCCCTTAAGATAAAAGGTGGTATACCATCAGGTCCAACTGATCGTTTAGGCGGTAGGCGGGCAAGCGCGCGACGCACTTCTGAAGCTTCAAAGCAACCGAGGTGAACCCACGCGCCACTTGGCTCCGCTGTTTCACTACAGGTGTCCGCATCTAACGTAGCCGGTTCCGGGTTATACACAGAGTGAAAAAATCGTCCAAACTCCTGAGCACATTCTTGGTCTGATAGAACTTGCCCGTCCTTATTCAAATTATACTGACTTGAATTTCCTCTTTTCGACCTAACGTAACTCCAGAAAGCTTTCGGGTCGGCAGCAAGATGGCTCTGCACGCGATCACGATATCGGTCGTGGGCAAGAGCAGTCTCCGCCTTAACTCTCGCCCGACACCGCGAAAACGCCTCGTAATCAGTAGGGGATTTACTTGCTTTGTATATTTTATGTAGCCTGTACTTCAATTGAATGTCCTTGATGATGTCAGAGGTATACCACACTGGGTATGTATATCTATTGTTATTGTTAGTGATTTTATTTTTAAGAGGTATACAAATATCAAAAACTTCATAAATCTTACTATAAAAATAGTTTAAAGCTAAATCCGGATCGCATAAACTGTACATTTCATCCCAGTCTATTAAAGCTAATAAATGGTATAATTGATGGAAATTTGCTTTACTGAAATTCCATTTCTTGGTCAATATTTCATTATGAGGTTCTAACTGTGCGTCTAATATGGCGGGTTGCGGCAGCGGAGAGGACGTAGGAACCGTGACCGCGAGCGGCGGGTGGTACACGTCCACGGGCAGCAGACCCTCATCCCCCGCGCACACCACCACGCCACTGAGCCCGCTCAACACGAGGTCCAACTGTCTGCCATTGCAATTAGGAACTTTGTTACACTGAACGACTTCACAAAATGCCACGAAATACTCAAAATCGTTGCGTTGGTTCCCTGGTCACATACTGTAGCAACCACTATCAACCCTGCTCCTTGCAAGCCTGTTGTAACTTCTTTGATCTGTTTCGCCAGCTCAGGACCCTTGGTTGCACTTGATGCAAATGTGTAAGATACTGCCTGTTTATAATTATAAATTAGACCACGCACCATAAAAACTTGGGCGTGATCTGCAAATTCAGGTTTTCTTTCTTGCCCATTGTCAACAAGGCCTGTTATTTTATCTTTTCTCTCCTGGTATGTGAGAAAACACAATTCAGAAAAAAAAAACAAATCTAAATAAAAGATGTTTATATTAATGTAAGGTGGGATGTTTTTTTTTTCTCTTCTATCACATGGTGTGAGGGTCGTTGGAAAGGTCGTTCAAAAATATTGTGAGTTTATGCCAATCATATTTGGATTCAGGGATCCGTTTGCGAAATGTTAAGCTTTAAATTGCAAATTTTTGTTAGAGTCAAGTATCTCCCGCCCTGCCAGCTAAATAGTTGGTTCTGGATATGTAAAAAAAATCACGGCCGTAGTATATATAACGAAATTAAAAGTAAAACTCACAGCAAAGTAGGCTCTACAAGTTAACGAGTAATAATCGACCAACAAACATTTGCAGTTGCAAAAACATGTTCTCCCATACATTCTGTATGGAAGAACATATTTTCAACTACAGTGTTAAGTTTGTTCTTGGGATAAGTTCATCCCAACTACGAAACCCTTCGGAACGTTTTTAAACTTAAAACTCGTTATGTTTTGTGGACACTTAAAACTTACCAATATTTTGTATAATGTTTGTCTTAGGTATTGAAGGATTTCCAAGTTGCATGTTATGCTCATGCACTGGAGTATCCGGATCTGAAAGATGAGTTTATTTCATTTTAATAATATGCAAGCTAACAATATTTTAATATACAATATATAATCATGTAGTATAAGGTAAGGCCAACAAATGGACAGCTTTTTTTAGTTTTAACAGTTCAGAATAGTTATTGCAAACAAAGTATTATTTATAAACTAGTTTCTGCTCCCGACTTCGTCCGCGAGCCTATAAGGATAAGAATTAGGCTATTCAATGCAAAAAGAGTTTTTTAAATTTGACTGGTAGTTCTGGAGATTACCCTTTACATACAAACTTACCAACAAACAAACGAGTTTTACCGTAGTGAAATACACATGTATATTAATTAAATATTATTATCATTATGATATCTTTGCTAAAAGTCGTTAGGTCTACATACTATTGTATTTCATTTGTTTTTCGGGTTTCGTAAAAGATAAAAACCTAAACAGTACAATCTCATAATTATAGCAGTGAAAGAAAACTTTATGATGAATGATGCTCTTTATGATTGTCTTTTCTGTAAATAGGTTTGTACAAACACTTTTACAGAACAATGTTACCTGTTTTTTAAAACTAGATGAGGTCAGCCTTTCCTATCTGGGTACTCTAAGAAAGGCCGAAAAAAAAACTCAGAGGTCACAGTCTCTTTTAAAGTTCAGACATAATCTTGGTGATCAATCAGAGCATAGTCATCAATCAGATAATGTTTAATTAAATCTGAAGTAATAAAGACTTACCAATATTTTCTTTTTGTACTATGTTTTTTCCAATTGTCATTGAAGTATGTGGCACATATTCAAAATTTAAAGTAGGTTCTGGAAAAAAATACATCATGATTAATTTCATATAAAATTTTAAAATAAATGCTGTTCCCAATTTAAGAATTTAAATAGGTACCTGATGATGTTGATGGCAACTCGAGAATTTGCTGTAATGGCTTTCTTTTAACAGATGTAAATCTCTTCAGTGACAATGGTGCTAAAAGAAAGAACACATAATTATCTAAATAGTCATAAATTACTAAAGCATCAACATAAATCAAAATAGGAATAGGAGTGGAGTAGGTATATTCCTTTATGTACAATGATGATTTATACAAACCTGGCATATTTAATGTTGGTACAGCAATGTTGCTGATTTTGTTGTTACGGCATAGATATTTATCTTCAAAGTGTGAGCGACAGACACGGCGGTACTTAAATATGCGCTCATTTTCCAAGCCTAAGATATCACTACCAATTGCATAAAGCCATGTGTTGAAGCGTTCTCTATCGCTTTCAGGGTTCGGAAACCTATGAAGCACTTGACGCATACCTAAAATAAATAATAGTCCTTAAAATTGGAAAGTAATTAAGTTCACAAACACTAATTTTGATACTGTCAAGATCTTCAAGATTCTTTTACATTGCCTATTATTTTACATTATTCTTTTACATTATTATTTTGCATTATTCTTGACTTTATGATCATAATTTAGACTCAAATCTCTATGTTATTACTGTTAATGACAGTGACAAGCTCATAAGATTGCTATTAATAAATATAATTAAATGCATGTGTGTAATTTTTAAGTGATTTCGACACAATGTATAAATTGTTATGAAATAAATGAAATGAATGATCTGAACCATTCATAAACAATACTCAGGCTAGCAGCTTTGGGTCAGTGGGTTGTCTTAGGGAGTTGCTACGATGTTGGTGAACTTTGGGCCAATGGGTGTAAATGCTACAGTATCAGTATGACTTGACCTAAGATGTCAATCTAACATTATTTTACCCCATTGGCCAAGTTCAGTTGCAGTGGTTTCATCAAAGACTATATAATACACTATAAATATACAAGTTGGTATTATGAGTATGACAGTGTGATGATTCCTTTAGGCCCGTATTACAGAACCTCACTCAAGACTCAGGCATTACTTAATACTAGTTTCAACCAATCAATAGTAATAAGTAATGACTAATGCTTGAATTTGAGTGAGGTTCTGTAATACGGGCCTTAGTGTCGAAATCATGGACAGCTTTTATGACTTTAACTGTCACTAACGAGACACAATAGAATTTTTATTGTTTTCACTTTCTATAGGCAAATCGACTGTGGAGCGGTTATAAGCAATGGATCACAGAGTACTTTCTTTAATACCAACAAAAATTATGGATTGACCAACAGACTACCGGTTAACTGGTAAATACGAGGGCGGGTCAATAAGTCCGTGACTTTTTGAATTTCTGACCTCTTTACTGAAACAGCAACACTGCTCCTGTCAACAGGCATCTGTCAGTTGACTCCTGTCAAAATTTAAACTTGCTGCGTCAGTTAGTTTGTGTTTGACAGCTATTTTTATCAGAATACTCACTAATTTGAGGAGAAAATGGAAAAAAGTGAATTTCGTGTGCTTATTAAGCATTATTTCTTGCGAAAAAAAACCATTACCGAGACCAAGGCTAAGCTTGATAAATACTATGGGGACTCTGCACCATCGATTTCAATGGTAAAAAAGTGGTTTACTGAATTTCGTTGTGGCCGTACAAGCACTGAAGATGCCGAACGTCCTGGACGCCCAGTTGAGGTCTCTACACCCGAAACAATCCGGCCGACCGAAGATTGAAAGTGCGAGAGATTGTGGAAGCCGTAGGGATCTCGCATGGCTCAGTGGTTTCAATTTTGAATGATCACTTGGGCATGAGAAAGCTTTCCGCAAGATGGGTGCCGCGTTTGCTCACAGTCGACCACAAACGCAATCGTGTAACAACTTCACAGGAAGGTTTGGCGTTGTTTAATCGCAATATGGAGGAGTTTTTGCGCCGTTTTGTAACCGTGGACGAAACATAGATCCATCACAACACACCAGAGACCAAACAACAGTCAAAACAGTGGGTTTCTAAGGGTGAATCGGCGCCGAAGAAGGCCAAGGTGGGTTTGTCAGCCAATAAAGTTATGGCGACTGTTTTTTGGGATGCACGCGGGATAATCCACATTGACTACCTTCAAAAGGGAAGAACAATCAATGGGGAATATTATGCCAACTTATTGGACCGATTCAATGACGATTTGAAAAAAAACCGACCTCATTTGGCCAAGAAAAAAGTTATTTTCCACCAAGACAATGCAAGGGTGCACACATGTGCAGTTGCTATGGCAAAAATCCATGAATTGGGCTATGAATTGCTCCCTCATCCGCCCTATTCTCCAGATTTGGCTCCGAGCGACTACTTCTTGTTCCCAAACCTGAAGAAATGGCTTGGTGGAAAAAGATTTGACTCCAATGATGAAGTCATCTCGCAAACAAAGGCCTATTTTGAGGACCTCGACAAATCATTTTTTTTGGAAGGGATAAAAAAATTGGAAAAGCGTTGGACAAAGTGTATAGAGCTCAAGGGAGACTACGTTGAAAAATAAAATTATTTTTTTATCAAAAAATCTGTGTTTTATTCCAAAAGTCACGGACTTATTGACCCGCCCTCGTAGTATGCAGTTTGTACTAACAAACAAGTAAAATAACTAAAATTAGGTCTGACATACCTCCACTCTCCTTGCACCCTGGGACACAGCAGTGCTTGTCCGAAGACATAGTGCAATAAAACAGATGCACTAAAAGAGTCCTATCTCAAACACAACACTAGAGTCCTATCTCAGTTTTGGAATAAAATCGCACAAAATGCCTTTCGGGTCACAATTATGGATTAGTCGGAGGAACTTTAGCTCAACTCAACGACAAATGCACAACGAAACACAGAAAGAACAAACGAACACAAAAATATCTCATGAAACCGGCGCAAGCGTTAGAATGTACTCTGTGCGTCAGGCATCAGTAGACATTTGCATTTGGGGTTACCAGTTTATTGATAAATAAACCACCATTGAAATTCTACCATCGCCGTATTATACTGGTGTAAAGTGATGATAGATATTATTAAACATTTTGGGAATATTTCTTATTATTTCCAAAAACAATCAAATTTCTTATTAGCAAATTTGTATTAATAAAATCTTTGGATAATTGATCAATAATAGCCGCAAATTAAAATAAAAACTACTATTTTAGTAGAACTTAGCTTCAAAAAATTGTCATTGTTCGATTTTGCTTAGTGCCATCTGTTGGAATTTTAGTGAACATCAGAGCAGAGCTGCCATCTTTTATCCAGAGTTAGTAACATAACCGCTATAAGCCGACAAAATAAAAAAAACATCTTTCTACTTGTTCGCTTAAGGACTAATAGATACTTCGTGATTTAGTATCATTGTAACCACTGCCATCCCCAGTTTTTCGTACTAAGATTGAACCGCCTGGGACATACTGAGGACAAATGCTTTACCAAAGCTAAAACCGAGCAACGAAATCCGCGTAATGTCAACCTTTGCTCTTATCGATCAAATATCGCACAAAACAACTACATGACTACTGCGATAATAGATGGAATACCCGTAGACGTGCTCATTGATAGCGGAGCCCTTGATGTGTCCCTCATTTCTTCAGATATTTTGAAACATTTTACGTGTCAGCCAAGACCGAGACGTTGTGTGTTGAAAGGTTTGAGTGAGAAAGAAGTGGTCGCCACATCTTACGTCACGTTCACTGTGGAATTCAGCGACATTGCTATTGAAGTTGACTTAGTAGTAGTTCCATGGTCTTTTATGAACGCTCCTATCATAATTGGCACCGATGTTTTGAACCGCGAAGGCATCACTTACATTCGTACTAAAGATGAGCAGTATCTCACGCGTTCCGATAAAATTAGCGCAAAAGTCAATGCCATGTGTGCGGGTAATCAGATCAAAGTAAATACACCCCTTCAGGGTACGGAGTTGGATAGCCTTATGGCCGTCATAAACGAGTTTTCCGACTATCTAATATCAGGGACTGCTATGACCACAGTCCAAACAGGTGAGATGGAGATAAAGCTAACCAGTTCCACCCCTGTCGTCTATCGTCCGTATAGACTCTCTTAATCTGAGAAACTCAAAGTTAGGAAGATTACACAAGACCTTTTAGATAAGGGAGTGATTAGGCATTCGAAATCTGAATATGCGAGCCCTATTATACTCGTAAGAAAACGTGACGGCTCAGATAGGCTCTGTGTCGATTTTAGGGCGCTAAATCGAATTACAGTCAAAGATCGATATCCTCTTCCACTAATAGATGACCACATTGATAGGTTAGGCGCTTGTAAATTCTTCTGTAGCCTTGATATGGCTACAGGGTTTCACCAAATTCCTCTTAAAGAGGAATGTATTCACTTCACTGGCTTTGTGACGCCGGAAGAACACTTTGAGTACGTCAAAATGCCTTACGGATTAGCTAATTCTCCAATAGTTTACCAGCGCATCATAAATGACACCTTACGCTACCATCTTAATGAGGGAAACGTCCTAGTCTACGTCGATGACGTTCTTCTGCTAAGTAATTCTGTGTCAGAAGGGATTGAACTGTTGCGTAAAGTACTCAGGACGCTTACATCAGCCGGTTTTTCAATAAATTTGGCTAAATGTTCGTTCCTCGTCACAGAAGTAGAATATTTGGGGAGGTTAGTAAGTCAGGGTCAGGTTAGGCCGAGTCCACGAAAAGTGGAAGCCCTAGTTAACACCTAGCCGCCTAAAAATATAAAACAAGTGCGCCAACTCTTAGGGCTAGCAGGTTATTTTCGACGGTACATAAAATATTACTCCACTAGAACTGCTGCCATAGCTCATCTAACCCGTAAAAATGTTAAATTCAATTGGACTCCCGAATGCGAGGTTATTCGCCTCGATCTCATCAAAGAACTGACCAATGAACCGGTCCTTTCCATTTTTAACCCTAGCTTTCCCACCGAAGTCCACACAGATGCCAGCAGTGTTGGATACGGTGCGGTACTTCTACAAGTTCATCCAGATTCAAAAAAGCGCGTTGTGGCTTATTTCAGTAGGTCCACTCAGGGTTCCGAAGGGAAGTACCACCCACTCCTACGAGTTGCGAGACTCTCGCCGTCGTCAAAGCCCTCCAAAATTTTCGACACTATCTGGTTGGGTTGAAATTTGTGGTGGTGACAGACTGTAATGCCCTTAAGGCAACCGAACGAAAGAAAGACCTTTTGCCTCGAGTAGCCAGGTGGTGGATCTACCTCCAAGACTTCGATTTCTCAATCGAGTATCGAAAAGGAGTGATGTTACCCCATGCAGACTACTTAAGTCGCAACCCTGTCAGTGTCAATCAAATTTCTAGACCCAGAAATTGGGCTCAGATTGCACAGTCAGCCAATAACGAGACGCAAAATCTCATCCAAAAACTTCACGATGGCAGTGTCGATGCTAATCGTTATTCCGTCCAAAATGGAGTCTTGTATTACAAGTACACCCCAGTAGGCCAAGACCCACGCCTACTCTGCTATATACCCAAGGGGCACAGACTTAGTCTCTTGAGAGTATTTCACGATGAGCACGAACATATTAACGTAGAGAAGACTCTTGACCTAATCCTAAGACATTTTTGGTTCCCCGGACTCAGACAGTTCGTCAGCAAATATATTGCTCACTGCCTCGTGTGTGTGTCGCAAAAGAGAGTCCCTCGGGCTCCCTTGCAAACTATTACTTCCTGGGAAAAACCCGACACACCGTTCCACACTGTTCACGTTGACGCCTTAGGCCCTCTGCCTGTGTCTGAAGGGTACAAATTCGTTTTACTCATCGTCGACGCATTTACCAAATATACCCTCCTCTACCCGATTTGTAGACAAGACGCTGGTGAGCTAAAACGCGTCGTTTCCCAGGCTATTTCTTTGTTTGGAGTGCCTAAGCTTATGGTCAGTGACAAGGGACGAATGTTCGAGTCTAGGGAGTTCGTGACTTGGATAAATGAACTCGGTTGTAACCTGCATTACATAACGCCGGAAATGCACCAGGCAAACGGCCAAGCCGAGCGTTACATGCGCACCGTCCTCAATATGCTACGTATCCAGTCGAACTACAAGAACGTACCCTGGTCAGAAACGTTGTGGAAACTTCAGTTGGTGTTAAACGTCACGAGACAGAAGACTACGCAAGTATCACCATTGAATCTTTTGATTGGCACCGAATCCACAACTCCTGTGGTTCGAGCTCTGGTACGCGATATAGCTGTCGAAGGATCGACACCGAACAGAGAGGCCCTACGTGAAGTAACCAGAAGCAGGGTCCGTGAACTCCTGAGGAACAATCAAGCTAGACAAGACGCACAGGTCAACCAACGGCGACGTCCACCTCGCCAATTTAACGTTGGTGACTGCGTGTTTGTAATAAAATTTTCCCAGTCAACAGGAAAACTTGACTCCGGAATGCGTGGTCCGTATAAGGTTGTAGAAGCACTGCCTAGTGGACGCTATACGCTGCGTTTGCTCAGCGGTAGCTACGGTAAAACTACGCAGGCTGCTGCTCAGCACATGGTGCCATGGCGCGGCGAGTGGTGTCCAGAAACGTGTGCCGCATTCTTTGAGAGTAAGTAAATCACCGTTGTTTGATTTACAAAACTAGCATTGGGTTTGTTTGAACTTAAAGACAGGAGTGATGTTTCGGCTGCCGTGTTGTGCTGCGGTACCGCCGGTAACAGGCGCGTGAGTGTCGCCGGTCGTGTAGGCACCTGTTGCTGAGTCACTGGTGGCAGTATAAATTTGGCCATGTACTGTCAATTTGTGGACTCGTGCGTATGAATACGGTCTGCGTATCGAGTGGGCTCGTACGCATGATTGCGATCAGTGTATGGGTCGGCTTACACGTATGAATACGGTCTGCGTGTTAAGCGGCTTGCACGTATGAATACGGTCTGCGTGTCAAGCGGGTCTGCGGGTTGTCAGACCATGTTGCAGGTGGCGAAAGCTGAACGCTGGTCGCGGTCGCGGTCGCGGTCGCCGTCAGCAAGACAGCAGCAAAGAAACCGCCACTTGCGCGTTGGACACAAACAGGACAATGTCTTGGTTTTGTTTTTGGTTTGCGAAAGATGGATGTATGTGTCTATTCAAAATTATGAACTATTTGAGAGAACGATGAATGAATTAGTTGGCTGAAGACGAACGGAACTTTGTGAGAGGCTGAACGCTTTTACACAAATTGCTCGGATAGCTTCTAATAAGATTTTGTTTGCAGATGAAGATACTGATGACGATTCTGAACAATCGGCGTCTTCCACGGCGGTCGACCCTTCGCCTTGGCCGGTGGGCGAAGCGGAGGTCGAGTTGCCGACCTCTCCCGTCGCGGGTCCTAGCGGGGCCGCTCCAAGAGTTTGTGTCGAGGACGACATTTCGTCAGGAGAGGCCGTGTAAGGAGAATCCTCTCTTAAGTCAGTAACTACCCTCCACTTCGCCTATAAAAGCAAGGCGCTGGGGATAGAACGTTCTTTTTTTGGCTGCTCTGCGCTCGGACTGGACGGACGTGTGAATCATCAGCTAGTCGTAAGGTTACGTAAGCCATTTGAGTTTAGTTTAGTGCAAAACTGATAAAGTGTACAGTGTTTCGTTGAGTAGATGTTTAGTCTTAGCGGACTGTAAGTAATTTTGTTGATTGTAATTTGAGTCGATTGTGATTATGAAGTAAAAATGGTTTTTTTGTTGTAAATTGTTTTCTTTTATTGAATTTCCACTTCTGAAGCTTATAATACATTAAAAGTTAAAAACAAAACCACCAACCTTTAATTTCTCTATTAATAACTGTACCAAATAACCAGAATATTGATTGATTTTATAATTTTCTATTGCAGGAGTAGCTAAGTGGAGCCACATCGAAGAATTCTTTAATATAGATAAAAAGAACCCAAACTTCGTTTTTGCTCCAGCATTGACCCAGCAACACCTTCAGCCAAATGGTAAACAGAAGATGAAAGTTCGGCTAGCTGCTCAAGTTTTGAGCCATTCCGTTGCAGCAGGATTATTTGCCAAAGTAGCCCAAAGTAAGTTTCAACATAATATTAGATAGGTTTACTTTTAGGACTATAGTACATACACATAGTATGTACTATAATCTATCTAGCCCTTTTTAACCGACTGTGCCAAGGCCCATAAGGAGGGTCATGTTTTGCTCACGAGTATTTGAATATGATTTACGTTTTTTTTTTGTTCTTTCATAGATACTAGATGAGTAAACTGATTTTGCCAAAATACGTTTAACAACAAAACAGCGGGTAATCTCACCTCAATATACAGGATAAATTTTGAACCAGTGCGCAAACTAACCATGTATTCAGCACATGATTCTAGACCCTGTAGCGCAGAAATATCACGCCGTTTATAAAAAAAAAACTGCTATTTCATAGAAAAGTGCAATACCTACGCGGTCAAAAAGTATGGAACAACTAATGAAAAGTGTTAGTATCGACATGAAACTACTTATTAAACTATTGTTAGTAACTCATACAATCACAAAGAAAATATAATAGTATACAATCATTAGGCTGAATTCATAGTTACAGTTTGCGCACTGGTTAGAAATTTATCCTGTATTAGTATAGCTCGCGGTAGATAGATAAAACCATTCACGTATGATTAAATACTGATATTCGGAATAAATTAATAAAAACCAAACTCAATAAAGATGGTTTCTATTTTTTTATTGTACCAGTACGAATTGGTACCTATCTGGCTTTTAGATTCCTATTACCGCAAGTTATGCAATTAGCTACTGTTTTAGTCTTTTGACTGGTCGTAATGACTGTTGTTCTAGTGTATCTACTACCAATAATAACTGTTTTTGAAAATTACAAGAATGCAAAATGGCACCACTATTACCCATACTCGTTTATATAATGGGTCAGTGTCATACCATCTTAGCAGGTTGAAGAAATTCCTATTAACCTTTGGGGTGTTTTGTTTACTTTCAGACGAATTACCACAAGATGCCGTGGGGACTGCGACGCTCATTTCAAATTTGGACAAATTATTCGACGCGATGAATGGTGACACGCCGGACAGAAAAAGAGGAAAAAAATATCTTACCAATATGACCTCAACCAGCCCTCATTTAGATTTTTTTAATAAAATGAGATATTTTTTCACGGAAATGAAGTTTTTAGGGGCGAGAAGTAAAGCCCCATCACAAGATGGCTGGTTGAGGACGATGAACGCAATTGAGCGTATATTTAAAAATTTAAAAATATAATATTAACACATTATGTGTCCGAAGGCTCAATCAAGATCCTCTCGAAAACTGTTTCGGGTGCATTCGAAGCAACTGTGGTTCTAATCCGAACCCCACTTCAGTTCAATTTATTGCAGCATTGAAAACTAGCATGATTACAAATTTAATTAATAATAATAAAAACAGAAACTGCCTGGATGATAATAATGATATATTGAATAATATTAAAGTGTTTCTTCGTAAAGGTTGTGAACAAACAATAAATGATGCAAACTTTTCTACACCTTTTCCAGCGGAAATTACTATTGAAGGTGTAGAAGAGTTAGATATACCTGTGTTCTGCAGAAATGCTAGCATGTGCTTATGTGTGCGGCTTTATCGCAAAAAACATGGCAATAAATTGCGCGCAATGTAAAAAAATTATGCTTGCTAATCCGAACACTGAGGTATGTCATTTATTTACATCATTTAAGGAATACGACGACGTAAAATGCAGTTTAAAGTACATCCAGCCTGTTTTCTGTGAAATGGTTGAAAATGCTGCAAGTTTAATAAATAATTATTTAAAAGAAAATTCGCATAATAAAAAAATTAAACATAATTTATTACAAAAATGCGATAATTTAAACAAAGATTGGCTGAAATGGTGTGATGAACACTTTGAGATGAATTTCAAAAGAATAATTGATAGTACAGTCGCAATATGCTTGAAACGGTTGTGTACAGTTAAAAATAGACGGTTTGTTGAGGAAGCCTCAAAGAAATGTTTATTAAGAAAAATAAATATCTTGAAACATGTTTAAAAAGCTTGTATTATTAATTTAGCATCAGAAATTCCCTACACGAAGAATTTTCGTTTGAGGTTTATGCACATTTTTTTTTTTGTATGTGCTGAAACACGAAACGAAAATTGTATGACTTGATAACGGAATTTCAATTGGTGTAAGTGACAACCAAATTGATTGTCTCCGCCAATTGAAATTCCGGTATCGAAATATAAAAAAGGAGATTAAAAACACCATTCAAATCTCCCGCGTTATCAAAAGTTACTGATGGCATAAACGGGAACGCTAGCGTGCTCCTATGTAAGCATTTTTAAAGTATGAAGTTGACGTTCTTCCCTTTAGGGTATATATGTTCTGTGACTCGCTTCCTCGGACTCCACCGCGACGGACGATACGCCTCTCTTCTTTTCAAACCACTAATTGTTTGTCCGGAAAGTTAAATACCTAGTTATAAATATCACACGGCATTAAACCATTGCCTATGTTTTATACAGTCCACTCTTTCATGTGCTCCCGCTCTAACATTGGTCCTTCAAGGATCTCGCCGTTTTATTTACAAAAAGTAACGGTCTCGGAAGAAGAAAAAACTTCAAACTCGAAGCTCTTCAGTTGCGGTCTTCAGCTGCGACAGTTCCAGCAGGAGTCATCAAGGTCCTGTTGAAGAAACTTCGCGTAGCACCCGCACACGCCCAGAGGACGAAGTCATTTAGACGTCAACCGGCGTCGGACTTCGGACCCGTCGAATGTTCGAGTCATCGTCACGGACAAAGAAGAACAAACTTGCAAATCATCGTTTATCCTGTGGATGGTTTAGACATTCTGTGAGTTCGTTCCAATTTTTCCCTTATTTATTCCTATTCTTTTTCTTATTTTATGTTTAAATAGCCATATTTAAGTGAGTGCTTTCATTTAACTTCAACTAAAGTCGTTTAGTGACGAATCCTTGTTCATAGCCTTACATTTCTCCAAAATCACTTTTCTGCTTAAAAAGCATAACATTGATATTACCCATCTGTTTACGCAAATCCTTCGCTTCTTATCTATAACAGCTGATCGCTCGGCGATGTTCCTACTTGTTACCTTTGCATCAGCTGTTCTTTTGTTCGCACCGTCGAGTCATTCATAACTCATTAGCAAGTTAAATTATTGTTATTGCTGTTAAATTAAACTGGTATACCTATTATCTCATTAGCTTATTTACTAGTTTGCTACTGGTGTATCGATCGCTATGGCTGACGAAAAAGTTGAGAAATTCGTTAAAAACGCAGCTGTATGAAATCTAAGCTCACCATTTTTAACAACTACCTTCACAAGCTTAATAGTTGCACCGAACATAGCAACATACAACTTTTAGATTTAGAGGCCAGGTTCAGTAAATTCGATAGCTTATATGTGGATTTCGACAAATTACAGTGCGAAATCGGTGTATTCCCGTTCGTCCCACTGACTTCGTCCCCGTAGTGGGACGATCGGGAGTTTACAAAAGTAATATTAAATTTGTTCCCGATCGTCCCATTCTTGATTTTAGGGGGACGAACGGGAATATGTTCTTAGATTAGCGCCATTCGTCCACCTAAATCATTTTGTGCGTATTGTTTAGTCGTTGTTTCGTAGTTTACTTTCAAAGGAGATGTTTGATTTTGGGCTACCACTATGTACGCTACATAGATAAGTAGGAAAAAAATAGGGGAACTTCATAAAAATACTAACAAATTAATTTAAAGAATGGTACAAGCGTACAAAAATGATCATTTAAATAAAAAAACTTTTACTAGATTATACAGCGACATTTACATAGTGTAAATGGCGCTAGCCAAGGCTCCATACATTTCTGGAACATCTCCTTTGTCGGGATATTATATGGCTCTGGTGGGATGCTCCGGCGATGCCGCTAGTTAACAAAAGAGTGCCGATAACATTGTGTTATTTGCGTAAACCCTATTGGTTTACTCAACATTCTCTCCCAGTACCCTTAAATTAGACCGGTCGGGTTAGTGTTGACAAAACAATGAAACTGCACGGGTGTTAGTGTAATAATATAAATGTTCTACACGAATTCTGTGGAAAACTACTGATGTATGTACATTTTTGTTACAAATATCATTAGATAGCCTACATAGTTAATACTATTTTGTCTCATGTCTTATTAATTTATTCTAATACCATTTTTGTATTCTATTTTATTATACACAGTTGCATTTTGAGAATTACACGTTTTGCGAATTGGGCATTTTAAGAATTAGTCCTTTTGCGAATTGGCCATTTTGAGAATTAGTACTTTTGCGACTCTGTTGCCATTTTGAGAATTAGTCCTTTTGCGCCTAAACCAATACTAAGTGTGTAATTATTGACTTCTGTTTTTTAGAGCTCAACAATGTCACAAGAAGCGCATCTTGGTCCCTCTAGTAGTACAGGAAGCTGTTTACAATATATACAAAGAAAAGGTGGAATCGTGCTTCTTCGTGCCGGATATCAATTTTTGAGGAAAAGGCAATATAAAAGCGGAGCTGTTGTATGGGAATGCCATCTTAGAAGGAAGAATAAGTGCGGGGGGACCTTAACTGTAAAAGTACGTTCTTTTTTTACTTCTATTTTTCATAAAAAATCAGGAAATGGATAAATAAATTATGCACGTTTATTGCAGAATGATCAAATTTTGAAAGAAACTACACACACTGTATCCTGTACACCGGACTTCAATAGAAACATAATAGATATCCGTATTGATGAATGCAAGAAGAAAATAACTTCTGATGATGTACCTTGCGTACCAACCACCTTTAATTCAACAATTTCGAAAATTTTGGACGAAGGACTAGATATGGTAACTTTACCTAAAGATATTCCCAAATTTGCAAACATTAAAAACTCTTTGTATCGCCATCGAAATAGAACGAATAATGTTAGTAAAATCATTTTCAATGACGTTAAAACGGTTGAGATTCCTCAAAAATTTCAATCTTTTTTGTTAGCAGATTACTGTTACGATAACACACGAATACTCATTTTTGTTCCCAAGAAGCTAGAGAAAAATTAATAGTTTTAATAAATATATTTGGTGACGGTACCTTTAGGAGTTGTCCATCTCCGTTCCAACAACTTTACACGATTCATGGTGATTTAGGAAGTGATAATCAAAGCACAGCGTTGATGCCATTATTGTACGCTTTAATGTCAAACCGTAAAAAAGAAACATACGAGATACTTTTCAAACTCGTTAAATCTCAAATCAACGATTGGAATCCTACAGCATTTACCAGTGATTTTGAAGAAGCAGCTATGTCTGCTATACGTACAATTTTTCCAGAAATAAGTATACACGGTTGTTATTATCATTTTAATAACGCTGTTTGGAGGAAAGGCCGTGAATTAAACCTAACAAAAAATAAAATTTTAAGACGTCAAGTAGCCCTAAGTGCGGTGCTTCCATTATTACCCGAGGACCGTATTTTTGAAGGCTGGTTTTATGTCGCTAGCGAAAGCCCCGATGATAGCCAAAGTGAAAAATTTCGGCAATACATGCTGTCGCAGTGGCTTCAACCAAATTTCGTAAGTGTGGTGCAGTTTTGGTAAACGACACCGTACCAATAACTTTGCCGAAGGGTAGCATTTTAAATTAAATAGTGCTATAGGCAAAAAAAAAACAAATATTTTAAAATTGCTTTCGGTGTTACATCAAGACTCCCAACTTATACAGCGTGAAAATAAAACACAAGTCCAAAACGGCGTAAGCTACATTCAATGTTGACAGACCAATATGTTATAAATTGCCAAATGCAACTTCTAAATTCAGAAATAACCATAGGACATTTTCTAGAAAAACTTACGTAAATATTAATCATAAGCAAAGTGCTCGATGGTTGTACGTTGATTTAATCTTTGTGTGCAATAATTATTATCGCCTTATTTTTTATTTTATGGTCTCAACTACTTTCTTAAATCCATGTAATTTTTTTATTATTGTTACTCTTGTCCTTTATCACATTAGTGATGTACTCTCCGTCAGAAAGCTGTACATAGTCCAAACAATATTAAAAAAGCATAAGTCTTTGCCCCTTAATGTGGGTATTACCCCGAAAAGAAGGAAGTTCAGCATAGCAGATATACCATCAACTAAGACCAAATTTGCATGTAATCAATATCGTAAACGATCTGCTCAATTATATAATAGAATAAATAAAAAGATAAATATACACTCGAAAAATAAATATGTCTGTAAAGAAACACTAATTAAGTGGATAAAACCACTTACGTATGAAGACACAGAAGCATTGTTATAACACGGAATTATTCACATACTCACAGACACACACACCCACCTACTCTGACAGACACGCCCATATACACACACACACCCTAACACACACACACACAAACATACAACACATACACGCACACTCACAACCTTTAAGTATACTCTTTAATTTTTTTCTTCTTTTAATTTCTTGTTTTAGGTGGTCTAGACTTAATATTCTTTTACATTTTAAAAATATTGTGTTAATTATCACGCTATACAAAATAGGGAGGGGCGGAGTCTTCTACTACAGGCATTATTTGTCTAAAAGAAGATTCCGAACACAACAATTTGTAAGACCAATTATTTGACACAATAAATTTTTTTTTTTTTTTTTTATTTTTTATTTTATTACTCTTTATGATGTTTTATATTCTTCTTGATTTTGTGATATTTTGGGTATTTTTATTATGATTTTGTTATAGTTTATTGTTTATTGACGCTATTTATGTGTAAAATTAACGAGTTCACTGTCCTGCTCACTTATATAATGTTTAACGCAAAAATGTGCCACTGTATACCTACATAAGCAAACTGTGTGACTTTGTAATAATTAGGACGTTTTCTTTTTTCAAAAAGAAACTGATTTAAGAAGCTGACTGTTTTTTTAATCATATTTTTTAGTTTTATGGAGAATTTTATTTTGTTTTAATGTTTCAGTGTATGTGTATTTTGATACCTAGGTACGTAAAGTTGATTCTGTGATATTAACTGTGATTTTTATTCCTTAATAAATGACTGATTTTTATTTTAAAATTTGTTTTTTTTTACCATGAAAACAACCAGTCTGAAATTAATTGGTGGGACCAAGAGGCCTTTTTTTTTTTTTTTTTTTGGGTGGGAAATCATCAAATGACCTCTCCCGCTCTGGGCGGAGCGGAAGGGCGTGTCAGACTCTTACTGACTAAAACCCACCCGTGTTCCTTCAGTGGACCAAGAGGCCTAAAAGATAATTAATAAATTATTCCCGTTCGTCCCCCTAAAATCATGAATGGGACGATCGGGAACAAATTTAATATTATTTTTGTAAATTCCCGATCGTCCCACTACGGGGACGAAGTCAGTGGGACGAACGGGAATACACCGCTAATCTAAGAACATATTCCCGTTCGTCCCCCTAAAATCATGAATGGGACGATCGGGAACAAATTTAATATTATTTTTGTAAATTCCCGATCGTCCCACTACGGGGACGAAGTCAGTGGGACGAACGGGAATACACCGCGAAATCGAGGTGTTGTTGGACAACCCCGATGACGAGAACGAGGAACGTGAGCAGTTCGAGAACCAGTATTATAAGCTGGTGGCGACGGCACGGAGTCTACTCGGTGGTCGTCCCCCCAGTCTTGCAGTCTTCGAGATGGTTTCGCAATGGGTATCGAGGATGTACGGACAGGTCCAGGAAAGTACAGTTTTTTAGAGATAAGTACTTATACACTTTCATATTCTTAAAATAGTTGCCTTGTAAAATGTCACATGAAACTTAAAAATATAAAAAATCAACAATCGTATATAATTATTATGCTCATTAACAGCCTTGTACTTATTAGTAAAATGTCACATGAAAATAAAAAATATTAAAAAATCAACAATTATTATGCTCATCAACAGCTTTGTTCTTATTTGTAAAATGTCACATGAAAATAAAAAATATAAAAAAATCAACAATTGTAATAATTATTATGCTCATTAACAGCCTTGTATTTGTAAAATATCACATGAAACTTAATTAGCAGTCATCAACAGTCTTGGAATTGTAAAATTTAAAATATCTATACCTATAAAATATCAATTAAAAAAATATCTCATGTTAATAGCAACCTACAAACATATTTTATAATTATCTACTGTGCTGGGCTGTGATATTTTTGAAAGCAGGGTGCAGCACACAAATTTACATTACATATCTTGCACATATGTCGAGTCATCTTGCGTCTTTTTTCATTTGCACATGATTTACATCTAAGGTATTTCCCCATGATTGTGGGCATATGGTCTTTTGAATTACCTGGTAATATACGCAAGGGATTTCTCGCGCTTTCCCTATTTGTAATGGGTCTCTCTAAAACATTGCTATTGTGATAACGTTCTATTATTTGCCGAGTTACGGACAACTGAAAGTCGGCAAATTTTAAATTTGGAGTACCGTTTATCTTTTTAAAACAATAATATGCATTTAAAAGGTGCATATCAAATATATGGAAAAATAGTTTCTTGTACCATTTTATGGTTTTGCGTATGCACTGCAGGGATGATAGCAACATATCTGCAGTGTCAACACTTCCCATATTTTTTGAATAATCTAAACATGCTTTAGGCTTCATTACTGGCAATCCCGTACTTCTACTGGTTCTTGCCGATGGTTCCATGTCATTATCATGTATAGTTGTTAGCATGTATACATATTTCTTGTCCTTCCATTTACAAGCCATAAGAGGACCAGAAAACTGGGTTTCCATTTCATGTAAATTTAGTATTCTACCTAAATTAGGCATACCTTTTCTATTTTTTTTTACGGTGCCGCAAGCATAAATTTGATTATCATATAAATATTTAAATAATAAAGGGCTTGTGTACCAATTGTCTACATACAAATGACGATTTGAGCCAAAAAAATATTTCATTAAAGTGGAAACAACAGCTCCCCCAACGCCTAAATTCGCTGGATCATTTATGTCTGTACTTGCACCGCAATAAACTATAAAATCTATAATCACTCCGGAATCTACATCACACAAAACGAACAATTTAATTCCAAATCTATTTCTTTTTTTTGGCAAATATTGTTTTATTGATAAACGACCCTTGAATGGCACAATGCTTTCATCAATGCATAGATTTCTATGCGGTGTAATAACATTTCTAAATTTTTCCCTCGCGTGAGTTATACATGATTTTATTTTCGACAAAATAGAATTTTCTTCATTTGGTCGGGAAAAATGTAACATGCCAAGAATCATACAAAATCTATTTCTTGACATTAATTTTGAAAATATAGGAGAACTCAATAATATATCTGTAGACCAGTGTTCTTCTATAGATAAATGGCGGTTTCTGGTCATCAGCATCATAATTACAAAAAATATGTACATTTCTGGGACAGTTACATCATGCCATGCATGTAGTCGTGAATGCATTCGCAAATCAACATTTAAAATAAAATAATTGTGGAATTTGTTTGTCATTTCAACAATAAATGACACGAAATCAGAGTCCATAAAATTCTGAAACATATCTAACTCCGTAACAATTTCAGCTGGGGTGAAATGTATACCACAGGCAACCTCATCAAAAGCAGCAACTTCGGGTGTACGTCTTTCAGCAGTCCACTCGAAAATTGGCGCTGTCTTACAATTTCTGTTATGACGAGCTTGTCCAGAAGTTGAAGGCGTATCTTCAGGCAATTCTTGATGCTCAGCAATCGTCGGCTGTAAAATAATAAATGTTTTTTTATTTAACTTTAAACTTAAAAGAAATAGAAAATCGATTAAAAACACCCTGCGAAAAAAATACTAAAGCATAAAAAAAGTTTCATTATTTTTTAAGCTAATTTTGTAAACTGGTAATACTGTAACAAAAGTGACAATTCACCATAATCGTTTGATGTTAAGGGAAGATATTTGAAGATAATTACATGGTATTTGTTATTTCGGATTTTAAATCCAAAGATAAAAAGTTGAAAATAATATATAGTCGAAGGTCATCTGTTTGACCCAAATAATAATAAGTTACCTACTGACTACAATTCAACAAGTAAGTATAATCTTGACTATTAGCATGTATTAATTTATTTATTTATTATTTTATATAAGTATTTTTTTTTATTGAAGGTGATATTAGGACTAGCCTTTAAGTTTAAAAGTATAATTTAAGTTAGATTAGATAGTTTTGAACGTCAGAAAAGTAACGAACATTTGTCAGACCTAACTATTGATGTACGACAAGAATAATCACGAAAATAATACCCGTAATAAATTCTAATAATTACGGTACCTTCGTACTTATCGCATCAATGTGTCTGATTTCAGGTGTAAAAAAATGTCTGGCAAACGACCGGGGTCCCCGTCCATACTGAGTGGATTTTTAAAGATGCGGTGTGTAGAAAAATCCGAAGAAACTAAAAAAGAAGCTGCTACACAAACGTTCGTCGAGCCGTGTAACGAACAATCAGATGCTGGTACACAAACGCTCGTCGAACCGTATGTTGGTCGTTTGGGAGACAATATATATTATGCTTCGGAAGCATTACCGAAGTTACTATATGAAATCGAACCTTCGGATCAACGAAATAAAAGTTTTTCAATGTTAATAGCATTCGAATTAGAGAGAGTGCCAGAAGAGAACCGAAGCAATTTATATGCTCATATTCTTAATTTAATCAGAATTTATAGAGGGGATTCCGATTTGTCGGAAAGCATAGATTTAATTGCAGAATTTTCTTCGGGCACCCCAGTACCATTAAATATAAAATACAAGAAAATTGATTAAATTATATTTAATCATTTTCTTGTAACGTATTATATCGATAAATTAATATGATGACCAAGTAGGCACAGGTTCTAAGACAGGCCGCGGGCCAGCAAGCCGGCAAACTTATTGGTCTTCGAGCTTCGACGCGAGTTTGCCGGCTTGCTGGCCAGCGGCCTTTATATGTAGGAAACTGTGCCTATTTGTCATCGCATTAATAATTTATCAATATTAATATAATTAATTTATGTGATTATTTTGTTTAAGATAGGTGCCTATTTATTGATTCTTGTATTACATTTGTTGATTATTGAATATGTTAATTATTAAATTAGTTGATTATTACACGTTACCTAATTTTTTAATTTGTTGATTGTTATTTACCTATGTGAATTGTTAAATTGTTGATTAGATACGTAATAACAAGAAGGCACAGGTACGTTAGGCAGGTAGGTACTTACATAGTCCGGCGTGCCAGTTAACTTGTTATTGGTACCTACATAAGTGTTAATTATGTGTCCAAAATTATACTTTTTATATAATAAGTACTTAATACAATTTAAATATCTATGGAGTTTTTTTTATTTAATCCTATAATGACAACTAAATCCTATTACCTACGTAACATTCTAAAGGTATAAACGCGAAATTTTGTTACCTACTCTTCCACGCGAAAACTACCGAACGGATTTTAAATTAAACTACAATAATTAATCACTAATATAGCTTAATTAAGAGAATGACAGTAGTACCTAAGTCTATATAATATTATTTAAACGCGTCGTCTTTAGATGAGTAGGTACTTACCTATATACTTACATAATACTTGTATAGATCTATATGTTTACTGTTGATTGTACTTACTATTAAAACATCTGATATTAAAGTAAAATTAACTTACCTCAAAATCATTTTCATTTACTGATCCCGATTCAGAAAACTCATCATCTTCAGTGCCTTCTAGAATACGCAATAGTTCTTCTGTACTAAATAACTCTTCACTTGCCATTTTTGCAATTATAATATTGGCAGATCGAAAAAAATATCGAAAAAATATTTTTTCAACTTCCCAGCACTTAAAAACATGGCACGCGCTTACGACGTCACGAGTCCGACATCTATTCATGTCATTGGCGCAGAAGGGATTGCAATATCGGTACTGTGCTAGGGATGCGCATGATTGGCGAAAAAGACAATATTCAAATCAACAATATCGACAATATAGAAAATATGATATTATACCAAAGAATGTAGTATTTACCTTTTTTGTCAGTGACTAAGCTTATATATTTTTTTAATAGTTATTACAAAAATTAAGCGAATTTGAGTAATTTAGCTGAAATTTTAATGAAGTTACTTGAATATTACACCACATCACTAGTAGGCATGTATACATGCCATTGGCGCAAGAGAACATGTTTTTCAGCCATTAATTAAGTTATTTTTTAACCGACTTCACAAAAAGGAGGAGGTTCTCAATTCGTCTGTATGTTTTTTTTTTTTTTTTTTTTTTTTTTTTTTTTTTATGTGTGTTAGCTCATAACTTTTTTCTGGGTGAACCGATTTGGATGATTCTTTTTTTATTTCATAGGTGGTGCTTCACATGTGGTCCCATTTAAATTTGATTAAGGTCTGACCAGTAGTTTTTGAGTTATCCTTAATACTGCAGATTTTTTCCACTTAGTTTATATGGATGATGTGTTAATAATTTCCTGTCACTGTTATTTACACACCAAGTAGTGGTATACGAATTTGTGTGGGGTAGGTACCGCAACTAAAAAGTGAAAAATAAAAACTTTTTTACAAAAAAACAACCGACTTCCAAAAAAAACACTAAAAGACGTGAAAAATAACTTTAATTTCGGAAGTCGGTGGCCAAACACGAAAATACAAAACCAAAGGCACCGACTTCCGAAATTAAAGTTATTTTTCACGTCTTTTAGTGTTTTTTTTGGAAGTCGGTTGTTTTTTTTTATCATAAATATTTGAATAACTATTTTGCAATTTTGTTCATTGTGTACAATTATATGTAATAACTGGGGATTCAGTTCTTATGATATATCAATAAAACACGTTAAAGTAATGATTTAATATGTTTATTTTGTATTTTTCTATGATCTGTTTCTTGGCATCTATAGATGTCGGTGGCGCACAGGGCACGCTTGCGCATGGCATCTATACATGCCATTGGCGTACCTGCGTGCTTCTCTTAAAGATAATGCGCTGTTAGTTATAGATAATTTAGATTTTAGAGCTCAGAACTATGAGTCCGCTTGGAATTTATTGTGTAGTAGGTACGATAGCAAAAGATTGCTCGTTAATAATCATGTACATGCATTGTTTAACGTTGAACGTATTCAATGTGAATCTTGTTCTTCTATTCGTAATCTTATCGACGTTACGAATAAAAACCTTCGTGCATTAAAAACTTTAGGTCAACCAACTGAATATTGGGATACCCTCATAATTCATATGATGGCAGAAAAACTTGACAGTGTTACTCGTAGGGTATGGGAAGAACATAGAAACACGCTTATTGATCCACCTTCGTTAGATATTTTTATCTATTTTCTTAGCAACAGAGCTGACTTAATAGAAACTATACAAGAACACAAAAGTAACATACAAAAATCAGACAGTTGCGAACACGATTCTAATCTACTTACAATTACAAAATCTAATGAAAATAAAAATGCCAGTAACACTACAGATAAAAAATTCAATAATTACAATAAAAAACTATTTAAATGTCCTATATGCAATCAGCGTCACTACTTATTTAATTGTGAAGCATTTAGATCTCTGTCTACAGCAGATCGTCTTCAAAAGGCCGAAGAAGCAAAGGTCTGTCTTAACTGTCTACGACCAGGGCACGGAGAATCTAGGTGCAATCTTGTTCCTTGCAAACATTGCAAGAAAAAACATAATACTCTGCTACATTCACATCAGTTAGAAACAATCCCTACTTTTGAGCCAGGTATTCCCGTCAATAACTTTGCGGGTACAACAAACGTCCAGCAGTTTACTACTCCTCCGAATGTCTTGCTTTCCACAGCGCTCGTGAGAGTGGTTGACAGCAAGGGCGACGTGCACACCGCCCGAGTACTGCTTGACAACGGTAGCACGAGTAACTTCGTTGCTGAGTCATTTTGCGGTAAGCTGGGTTTGTCGCGACGTAGTGCGAGCGCCGTCGTGACGGGTATAAATAATAATTCGTCTCGTAGTAAACAGTCTTACAGTCTTACTATTTTGTCTATCCATAATGACGATTATAAATGTACTGTAGACTGCCATATTTTACCACAGATCACTAAAGCTTTACCATCTTCATTCATAAACATTGATAACATTCCTCTTCCTATGGGAATAAGTCTAGCTGACCCTTCTTTTAATATACCGTCAGCAATAGACATCTTAGTTGGGGCTGAAGTATTTTGGTCCGTCTTATGCAATAATTCTATTGACTTGGGTAAAAATCAGTCCAAGTTGTATGAAACAAAACTGGGTTGGATAGTGTCAGGGTACGTCGCCCGTCATAAGCCACACTCTTCTTCTCCCGTTTGTCATTTTTTAAACGTGGACACCGATCCAGTCTTATCTTGTTTCTCGGTATCAGATACCATCGCAGCCAAGCACTCCCTATCTCCTGAGAAGCGTTCCTGTAAGCAGATTTTTAAGAAATACGCCACTCGTAAGAACGACGGACACTTTGTGGTGACCATGCCGCTGAAGGAAAAACCTCCAGTCTTGGGCGGTTCACTTCAAGACATAAAGTGTCGGTGCATGTCACTTCAATTTCTTAAAAGCTCTGTCTTCAAATATAGGCACAAAAATAGGGAGTCTTCGCCTAGCTGTCCTTATAGTAATTTTTACTGAATAGTATTTATACCTGTTACGCGTGAAGAAACCTACCGTCGACAGACTATCCGGCGGATCTTGTTTCCCGCGGGCTGAAGGCTGATTCCATCAGTTGCTCATCATTGTTGTGAGCTGGTTCTACTTTGCCCAAAATGCCCAATCATAACGAGAGACACGATCTACCAGTACTGGTTTCTTGTGCTGTTTTACCTACATACTAACAATAATTCATAAGTAGATTCTGTAGTGTAATATGGTTTGAATAATTTTTTACATTGTCTGAGTTGTGTGATTTATTACTATGTGCTTGTGCGACGACCACCTAATGCTATTCCTCATCCACAGGTCTCTGATGGCAACATAACCCGCCTGGAGCGGGTCAAGAGAATAGAGCACATCAGGCAGCACTTTTGGCAGCGTTTCTCTTTAGAGTATATAGCTCTACTGCAACAGAGGGTGAAGTGGCGGGTTTCACAGACCGAGCTGAAGCTAGGCTCTCTTGTCATCGTCAAGGACAGAGCTCTTCCTCCTCTACTCTGGTCCTTAGGAAGGGTCATAAAAGTCTACTCAAGCAGCGGCGGAATCATACGAGTTGCCGAGGTGAAGACAAAGAGGGGTACCATAAGGAGGGCCTTTAATAATATTTGCCCCCTTCCAGATTTTTTAAGTCTACGCTTCAATCCGGGCAGCATGTTGGGAATCGAACCCAACTCAACACTTGCACGCGGTCTACACTCGTACACAGCGTGATCAGCGCGTCATCGATCAGCTGAGGCGCGGCGCGGCGGCGACACGACCCGACGACCACTCGCTTCCTCGGACTTCACCGCGACGGACGATACGCCTCTCTTCTTTTCAAACCACTAATTGTTTGTCCGGAAAGTTAAATACATAGTTGTAAATATCACACGGCATTAAACCATTGCCTATATTTTATACAGTCCACTCTTTCATTTGCTCCCGCGCTAACATATCCGATAAGAATACGTCAAACTTCGACCCGACCTTAGCATACATAATCTGAGGATTTTCCAGTCTTTGCTTTTGTTTGACATTTGACGTTTACGTACAAGAAACAAGAAATTTGAACTCAGAGATACGTCTTATCTTTTTTACACCTACCCGCGAAAAAAAGCTTAGCTT
This sequence comes from Griposia aprilina, assembly GCA_916610205.1. Classification (NCBI taxonomy): domain Eukaryota; kingdom Metazoa; phylum Arthropoda; class Insecta; order Lepidoptera; family Noctuidae; genus Griposia; species Griposia aprilina. The sequence continues at coordinate 2,367,152 of OU744285.1, read as the reverse complement.
GTAATATTGTAGCTTAGGTTTTAATATAATTCATTTTCTGATTCTAGAAACAATGAATGCCTTTAGATATGTAATAATAAATTTAATTAAATTTTTCAGCACCTGAAACAGAGGGAGCAGATCCTGTTTTATTAAAACCTATTTTCACCATTGCATCAACATCTAGCAGTTGTAAGTATTGTGGTTATTTACTTAATCTTAAAAGTAACAGTAGATTCAAGTAGCATAATAATAGGCAGTCTGTCAATATATTATATTATATAGTGTATGGTATACTAAAGTCTTTTCTCTAATTGTTTCTACCTCAGTCTAATAACCTGTTTTTTACAATAATATTGTATCTACGACCTTCACTGATTTTCTTTTCTTTTCAGTTTTATCATCTGACAAAATAAAGCACTCAAAGGAAAGTCTAATACTTAAGAAATAATTATTAGAAGCTAGAGGAAAGTGCAAATCTCAGAAGCAGTTGATCCAAAAAGCTGAAAGAGTTCAAAATACAAATCTTTTTTTAAAACGATTGAGAAACTTCCAGAGTTCTCATTTTTGTTCTCAAAAATGCCAAGGCAGTTTGAAAAAAAATCGAGGGAAGACGAAATAGCATTGAAGAAAAACTTGTGCTTCCATCTAAAAGAACAATACAAAAAGTCTTAACTGTAATGTCTTTGAAACCTGGGATTAATGAGATCAGTTTTAATAAGTTAAAAAATTGCCAGAAGAAAAAAGATTATGCACATTGTTGTTTGACGAGGCAGCACTAAGCCCAGGACTTTTTTTTATTAAAATCACAATGATCAAATTGTGGGATTCGAGGATTTTGGCGACCACAAAACTACAAAAATAGCAGATCACGCCTTAGTCTTTATGCTTAAAAGCATTAAAGGAAAGTATAAACAGTCAATATGCTTTACCTTTTGTCAAAGTTCGACAAAAAAGGATGAATTAAAACGCCTCATCAAACTAGTAATTCGGCAAGTAAATTTAACAAGGCTGAAAATTATCGCTACTGTTTTTGACCAAGGTGGGCCAAATATGAGTGCGAAAAACAGCTTAGTTGCTGAGACCAAAACAAAATATCTGCAAAAAAATTGGAATACACGAGTTTGTCTTTCGAGGTTGGTGACATTAAGGTGTTTCCCATTTTTGACCCACCTCAACTATTAAAAGGAATAAGAAATCATTTAATTGACAATGAGATAAAATTTGTTCATAATGGTGAAGCTAAAATTGCGAAGTGGGAACATTTAAAAATGCTCTTGGATATTGATATAGGAGATGAAGATAACTGTTTAATAAATATGGTGACCGAACTACATGTCAATAAAGAAAAAATGCCAAAGATGAAGGTGAAGTATGCTGCACAAGTCTTTAGCCAGAGGGTGAGTTTCTTGGCAAATAAGTACCGCAAAACATCAAATTCTAGTAGTGTGTGTAGTAGTGTATTTTATCCTTCAGCAAACCATAATATGTAAATATATATTTATATGGCTGAATTATCTCCCATCAACCGGAGTTCACCTACCGGCGGATTAATAATTGCTAAATTAGTTCCTTAGAAAACAGAGATGCAAACAAAAATATACAGTATGTACATTGTACACCCACATATCACCAGTTATGTTCAAATCCCACGTAATAGGCAGTGAGCCTATTGCCATCAACCAGGCACAAATCCAGACTCCAGGCTGCTACTGAGAAATTCTAGATAGTAAAATCCAATAACACTTTGTCCGACGTGGGAATCGAACCCAGGACTTAATGCTCAACAGTAGCGCTTGCGACCATTAGACCAACTAGGCGTTCAGATAGGTAAAATAAACTTAATTTAAATTAAATATCTTGAAAAATATAATGAATCCAAGTTTTCTATTAATTTTCAGGACATAATGTACTGCCAAAGGAGTGTCAAGCAACTGCTGAGTTCCTGCTAATTATGGACCATCTCTTTGATTTATTTAACGGTCACAGTTACCAAGAATCAGCCAAGAAGTACAAAGGCTGTTTGAGACAATATTCGATTCATCATAAATTATGGGATGAGTTACTTCCTTAAGGTCTTTCAATTTAAAAAAAAAAAAAAGACGTGATGGATTAGAGACCACGTATGTCCAAGTGCTATCTCTTAAAAAAATGAATTAATAATATTGGTGTATTTAAAGATATGTTTAAATATTTAAATCCCACCAAAAACATTTCATGTAAAATGTTGCCAAGACGACCACATAAGGTTGCCCTATGAAAAAGATATCAGATCTCATGTAGAGCCAAGCTTCTGAATCTACACGGCCTAACTCTACCGACCCTAACTTCACAAATTCTACATATCAGTAAAAATTTATGGCTTCACCGTTTCGCTACCGTCATGGAGGTGATGCAAATATTTAGTTTCTGAAGTAAGTAATGAAACAGCCAAGCCATCCGAAACCCTGTAAAATGGGTAAATTTTCGATATCCCAATTGTGGACTATTAGCTTTGCATTTGATTCTCTTACAAGAGTACATTTACTTCCGAGGTCGATGTATCCTTGCAGGATAACGTCGTTTATTGTGACATCTTTGTAATATTTTGAATTTGCGGATTCACTGTTAGCAATGCACAAGATAGTTTTATTTTGGTCGGTATTTGTTTTAATTAAATCGGCACTGTTATTTGAGTTTCTTCTACCACAGTCTTTAGTATCATGTCCCAATTTAAAACAAAAGTTACATCGTTTAATGGGTTTGTTACACTTTAAACTTATGTGCCCTAGCTCATTGCAATTATAACATCGAATGTTATCATTTGTATTGGTTTTTGTTTGCTCATTAGCCAGCTTATTGGAATTCTTAGGTAGCGCATTATTCCGGTTACGAAAATTGGAAGTAGGTATATTATTGTCGTGTTGGGACACGGTACGCAAGTAATTAAGGATTTGTTCCGGTTCATTAAACATGCAGGCTCCTGCTCCCATTCGTACAAATTTGTCGTCAATGCCATGTATAAGACAGCCAACTGCTTTATTGCCAGCTATCTCACATTTATTTATAAGTGCGATTTTGTCATAATAATAATGTTCTAAAGACTGACATTTACATCTTAGCCTTAGCATTGATGTCAACAGATCTCCATAATTTTCGTTGGAAGGAAAAGCCTGTTTTAATTTTTGAACCCACTCATTCCAATTAAATAGTACCGATGGTAAACCTTGGTACCACTTCCTGGCTAAACCAGTTAATTTGGGAAGAGCATAGTGACATATTTGACGGTCATTCCAAGAGTAAATCTGCGCACATTCACTGACCTTGTTAATCCAATTTTCTATTGTTTGACTATTATCACTTGGGTCAAATTCAGGTACAACACTGAAAACAACAGGAAAGTTGTTTTGAGCCCAAAAATTGGAGGCTGGTAGTGACGCAGAGTTACCGATGGGGTTATTTACATTTAATGGAATATTGTTCAATAAACTACTATTATTCAATAAATCAGGAGTAGTTTGATTAGTAACTGTACATAATGGTGTTAAAGAAGTCAACGGAGGAGTTTTAGTTGATTCACGGTCAGGACGTTTAGAGCGTCTTTGTTTTCTACTTCTCTTACTATGTCGTGTATGGCTACTGCTATGCTTTTTATCACGACGTCGCTTTTTACTATGCCGTGACCTACGATGGCTATCATCACTATCACTACTATATGCAGACGAGCTATTGCTACTTGTGTCACGTCGCCTTCGCTTAGAATTGCCCATTATCACGTTAAAAGATTTTTAGTGAATCAAAATAAAATCAAAATTATTTAAATACAACAATAACAAAATTAGAATACTAGATAATGATAATTAATATTTACAATTATCTAAATAACTAACAAAACAAAATAATAAATTCAACTGAAATTCGTTTGTAACTCAAGTTATTCAAATAATAATATAACCGCTTCAACAGCAACTAGATATTTTCAAACGGTCGGTAATAACGCCATTGCAATTATGCATTATCCAAATCCATTATAAGTATAAGTGTTCACTTGAAATGTGTCTTTGATTACCTACATATAAATAAACAACAAAAACTGGTATCACTTTCACTAGGTAGGTACTTCCCAACGATCACTAACAATGTTATTGCTCCAAATGTTTGAAACTTGTTTTTGTAGCACACGCGTGAATTAAGTAAGCGACAACGGAAGTATTTAAAAATAACTTTATTCCGACAGAGTTACAGCGAAACAGTAATTAATTAAATCTAACAAAATATTGATCTTATATACTAACTTAATTGCTAACGTAGTACATGCACAGCGTGATCAGATTGACGCATGTTCTAGATAATTATAAATGCTGATCGCGCGGTGGGGAAATTGGGAAAAAATAATCTAGTAAATACTTATTGTCTGACAAAGCTAATATTGGTAGGTTGGGGTTCCTTAACTCCTCCCTCCCTAAGAGAGAAATTATCCGAAGGTGTCGCAGACGGTTTCGGAGAATTTCGACAAAAGTTTATGAACTGAAATTTATACATTATAAAGATAACTATTGCTATTACAATAACCACATACTCTAAGATGGTCCATATACTAATTTCTATTGTCACTGTTTGTGTCGTATCGTCTATTTCACTAAATTTTGCACTTTGTAACACTTCTTTCACATCACTGAAGTCCACATTTCTTAAATCCACTTTCTTTGATCTTCTCTGAATGTCCTGTTGTAGGTCTGGCATCTGGATCAATGGCAGCTGGAGACTGGAAACTGTAGTGTTTGTGGTGGCGGCAACGATGACTTCGCCTATTTGTGTCTCGCATTGTTGGCCAGGTGTCACGATGTAGGTCCCAAGAATAGTGTACTTCAGGATTTCTGTATTGCAATTCTCGGTGATGATGAGCTTTTCCTCTGAGTAAACCAACCATTGGTTGTCGGTTATTTTCTGTATCTTAGTTTTTTCTATTTCAATATGGTTCTGTATGCAGTTTTTGTAGTTGTTCTTCATCAGCATTATTTGTTCAATGCAGGTCTCGGTTGGAAACTGGGCTAAATTAGTTTCAGCGCAAAGAAATTTTCCATTTTCAATCTCAGTACATGGGCTTACCACGGGCATGTATTTCAATCTATTCACCATCAGGTAAGGATATTTGGGTATTATTGTAAAGGTATTTGGAGAATGGAATATAGGGATGGGTATAACCTTGTAATAATTATATGTTTCGTTATTTATTAGGGGAACTTCTAAAACAAAAACTAACTTGTTGTTATTTATATATGATTTAAGTATGATATTACGTTCTAATTTTATTAAATTATGTTTGCTTACTGGGTATATTGTTCTAGCATGTTTAGCAATGACTTCTAACGTATTATATAATTCTGTACTATTTATAATGGATTGGTGTAATGTATTCAGTTTGCTAAAGGCTATTGCCGTTTCAATCTCTTGTATGTTTTCGTAACAGGTTCGAAAGTTATTTAAAATTTGATACATAGTATTTAATATTTGGAAAAGTTTGTTAAACCTGAACTCATGTTCAACTAATTTTTCCATTTCATTGGTATGTAAACCCAAGTTTTTAATATTTGAATTTATTATTTCAGAGTCATTTACTAATTTATCAAAAGCTTTTTGCATTGATGATACTTTACGTTCGACCACATGCTCTTTGTTCTGTATCATTTGGATTTCTCTATCATATTTAATTGCATCGTCTTCATCTAAATTTCCTGTGATAGCTTTTACAAGTGAGCCTAATGGATTAAACAAAGCTCTTTTATTTCTATAATGGAAAGGTAAGATTTGAAAAAATCTATCCTTAGTTAGTTTAATAAGATATTCTATTTGGCTTTCTATTCCTATAGTTTCGTTACTAAGACTATTTTCCTTAATTTTAATTTTCAAGTTAATAAAATCCCGAATATTATTATCTATTTGTAAGTGTAATGATTCTAAATCTACACTTTTGTATATTGTCCAATAACTATTCCTCTTCACTGCTACTCCCCGCTTTATCGCTGCTATCCCCGGATTCTGACCGAGGTTTTGGAGGTCCAGCGTGAGTGTTGGCACCACTAGTACCAGAAGTACCAGGCACGATCTGTGGAGGACGTTTTACATTTTTTAAGGCTACTCTAGTTTTCCTTTTCTTTACTTCTACTGGGACTATATTTCTTTCAACTTCACCTATTACTTTCGCTTTTTCATATCGAGGTTTTTCTTTAGCTTTTCTAGTCCTAGTGTCTTTCATGTAAATATTATCGTCTGGTTCGAGTACCGGTGTCGTTTCGCCACCTTTTTTTTAATTATTTTAATTTTATCGGATTCTAATTTTTCTGTTATGAATTCATAGAGTATTTTAAGGCGTTTTCTATGATCTAACAATAATTTCTGAGTTAAGTTCTTCTCTCTATCCACGTTAAATACATTATCGGAATAAGTGTGACCAAATACTAGTTCAAAAGGCGTAAAATCTGTTGCTGAATGTATGGTGTTGTTATAAGCCATGATGGCATAAGTCATAACTGATGCTGCATCTAAATCGCTTTTATCGTATTTTGCTATACGATAAATCTCAATAATGGTAGAATGAAACCTTTCTACTATTGCCATTGAACTGGGATTATTTGGCGTCCCAATATGAAGTTCAATTTTGTAAAAGCTTAACATTTCTTTAATCAAAGTATTGTTGAATTCTGTACCGGAATCGCAACTAATTTTCCTAGGCAGACCATACATGCTGAAATATTTAATCAATGCCCTAAATATCTCTGGTGTACTCCTATTCGGTACCTCTATGGCTTGTGCTATCTTACTAAATGCATCCACTATAGTTAAATAATATTTCCCTTCAATATATAATAAATCCATAAAAGCTTCCTGAAAAGGGGCATCCTGGGTTTGTGTTAACTGAATGTGGGGTTTAATCGGCTTTCTATCATATTTCATGCGTTTACATGTTTCGCAAGCATTTATGATTGCCGTGACTGTCTCTTTCATGTTTGCCCACCAATAATGTCTTTTAAGTTTGGTTAAAGTTTCTTTAATACCTCTATGACATGTTTTCCCGTCGTGGTATTTTAAAATAACTTCTTTTTGATCTTCTTCAGATCCTGTCAAATTTATAACTCTTTCTGTACACTCGGTTAACTTAACTGAATCCTTTTTAAATAACTTAATTACCATGTTTGAAAAAGTTTTTCTAAAAGATGGGTGTTCGAAGTATATAAAGTACTTATGTTTTGGATCAATATACTCTTTCAAAAAGTCTTTAACTAATATATCGTTATTTGTCGGTAAGTGAACTTCGAGAATTTTTTGTTTATTATTTGAAATATCTTTTACGTCTAATTTATTTTTAAACCATGAATGAATTAAAATCTGTTTTGGTTTAGTATCGACAGCTTCGTTTAAACTAGGAATGCCTTCGTGTTCTCTATTTGAAACTGAGTTGGCAGTGACCCCCTCATCAGAATCCGAAAGTTCTATCGTTTCTATTGGAGTTTCGAGGTCTTGCAATTCGTTTTCTATAATTTTTTGTATACGTTCCTGCCTATCTCCTATATTTACGAATATTGAATCTAAATCGTCGTCAATTGCATTAATCTTAATCCTAGATAAAGCATCTGCATTCGTGTTTTGAGGGCCTTTCTTATATTTTATTTCGAAATCGTACTCTTCTAACCTTAACCGCCATCGCGTGAGTTTACTATTGGGCTCTTTCAATGAATACAGCCAAGCTAATGGTCTATGGTCTGTAAATATGGTAAACTTATTACCATACAAATACGGTCGAAAGTGCTTAACTGCCCATATTATGGCTAAAAGTTCCTTCTCGATAGTGCTATATTTTACTTCTGTGTCACTCAAGGTTCTACTAGCATAGGCTACAGGCTTATCTGAGCCTATCGTTCCTTGTGACAATACAGCCCCGATCGCAAAATTGGATGCATCCGTGGTTAAAATAAAAGTTTTACTAAAGTCAGGAAATTGTAACAAAGGTGCATTTGTTAAAGGCTTTTTACATGTCTCAAAACATTCTTTATATTCCCCATTAATTACAATTTTGCGACCTTTCTTTAAACAAGCTGTTAATGGTCTAGTTATTTTGGCAAAATCTTTGATAAATTTCCTATAATAACCGATTAGTCCTAAAAAGCTTTTAATCTGTGTAACCGTTTCCGGTATAGGATACCTAAGAATAGCGTCTATTTTATCATTATTTGGTTTCAAACCTTCACTTGTAATAGTATGCCCTAGGTAGAGTACTTCCTTTCTAAGAAAATGAGACTTATCTAATTGAACTTTTAAATTTGTTTGACGGAAGCGGTCAAAAACTGCTCTAAGTTTTTCTACATGTTCAGGCAAGCTTTTAGAAAAAATAATGACGTCATCGAGATATACTAAGCAATGTAAGCCTTGAAGGCCTCGTAAGACGTTATCCATCGCTCGCTGAAAAGTTGCGGGTGCGGTCTTTAACCCAAACGGCATTCTGTTAAATTCATAATGACCTGAAGGTGTGCTAAACGCAGTTTTAGCTCTATCTTTCTCCTGAACCTCTAATTGATGGTACCCGCTAGCTAAATCGAGAGTTGTGAAGTATGTACTATTACCTAGCATGTCAAATAAATCGTTAATGTTGGGCAAAGGGTATTTATCATCAATTGTGATTTCATTGAGCCGTCTATAGTCAACTACCATCCTCCATTTTTGTTGGCCTGACGCGTCTAATTTTTTCGGCACTAAATGTACGGGGGCACTCCAGGGAGAATGAGATTCCTGGATAATGTTATCCCTTAACATTTTCTCGACTTGACTACTGATCTCTTTTGTTTGAATAGGTGGCAATCTATGTGCCTTAATGTTTATTGGATCTTCATTTTTTGTTCTTATTCTATGTTTAACCTGATTTGTGAAGGTTAACGGAATATTTTCACAATAAAATATATCTTTGTATTCTTTACAAAGTCCCTCAATAACCGTTCGTTCTTCTGAATTCATATGATCTAACTGTAATTTGTCTAAATTCTTTGTTAGCAAGCTGTCCACTTCTATATTATTATCTATGAAATTAACACTAACAGATGGGTCCTGTATGTATGGTTCCACTTGAAAAGGTCCCGTAACTACTAATTTTCTATTTTCATGGCTATAATTCTGAATAACAGTTGTTGCATAGCCTTCAATACACGTAACTAATGCGGCGGGCATTCGAATCCCTTCCGTAAATTGCTTAAAATCTAACACAGCTTCCCCGTTCAGTAAGTTGACTGGGAGTCTTACTCTAAGTTCACTACGAGATGGTAGATTATATATCTCTCTCATAGGCGGTGAATATATGATAGGAATATCAGTATTTTTTAAATGTAATATCTGATTTTCCATATTAATCTTTGCCTGTAATTGCTTCAGCAAATTGCTACCTATTAACCCATCATACCTATCGTCGACACTATAGACATAAAACTTATGGAACTCTTGAGTTCCAAAGGTAACCGGTACTGGAATAATAGCCGTTTCACTATGAACACTCGATGCGTGAGTGCTAACAACTTCGAAGGGTTCATACTGTAAATAATTTTTAAAATATTTATTCGCTATATACGGGCTTATAAACGATCTAACACTCCCCGTATCTATCATAAAAACTGCCTTTAATTCTGGTATAACTATATGTGGTAAATTTAAGCGTTTATTACAATTTATTTTTATTCGTTCTCTAGGGTAGAGGCCGTTATGCAAAAATTTCCCGCCCCGGGTTCTTCAGGAGAAAATTCTTGGCACTCATTGTACGAATAACTTGAACTCTGTTCATTATTATTAGAATTATTTATGTAATTAACACGTCGCGAACTTGCAGTACGCATGGTGACATCAGTATTCGCACCCGACGTAGATGCTTGCGCTGCAAAAGACGGCGTGCTCGGTGCATGTGCCGCGAACTGTTGGTTCGGTTGTGCAATCGGAACAAATGACCTACTTGACTGCGGTGACGCATTATTGTTGTTTGTACGATTAAAATTGTCTTGATTTCTTTGAATATTATTATGTTGTTTATAATGTCTGGGCTGATGCGAATTGTACGGTGTAGATGTGCTGTTTGTAGCACTATTCGGTACATGTGTACTTGATATGCTATGTGAATCTTTCTTTTGATTATTAGATTCAATTGCATTTTGATTATTAGGCAAATTGGGTCTGTTATTTCTGCTAAAATTACGTCTGTCGTTTGTTTTCGACTCATAGACTGCCTGGAAGTTTTGTTCTTCTAAAACTATTTTTAATGCATCCTCTAACGTTGTGACGTCGCGCAAACGAACTAATCTAACTAAAAATGGCGGTAAATTAAACAAGAAAACATTCATCGTTCTGTTACTATAAATGATTTGCTTTGCCTTACGTAGAGATTCATCAATGATAGTTTCTGATATTTTAGCAAATAAAACACTTCTCATCCGCTGTATTCTATGGCAAAAATCTAAATAACTTTCACCCTTATTTATTCTACACGATTCTAACTCCATTGCTAAACAATCCTCTGTGCGTGGATCACCGAAGTGTTGGTTTAACAACTTCTTCAGCTCGTCCCACGTACCTATAGCTTCTCTTTCGCCTACCAAACTGGCTGCTTCGCCTGATAACCTACTTGTTACTACATGAAATAAATATTCATTTTGGGCTGCGGTTCCTAAGAACGTAGACAAAATGTATTCACATTTTTTTATAAATAAAGGCAACATTCTAGTGTCGCCGCTGAATATTGGTATGATGTTAACCAATTCCTGTGGGACACGGGTTACGTTTTCCATTGTGAAAAGTTATGAAAGAAACAAACGCGGAGAAAAAAAAATCACACTAATGTGCTACTAAACTATCACTACTCTAAAATATTAGTATAATTAAAATCTATGCAAATATTATTACGGCGTTGTCCAATCCCTAATAATACACAAACACATAGACTATTACAAGGTTGGGATATAGATGGAAGAGCTGAGAGGAAGGTGAAAAAGATTTACTCACAATTCCGCAGCTAGCTCCATGCTCCCTGAATTACTGCTGTGGCTGGTCCTCTTCCGTAACTCGAAGTGGCTTCTTAATGAATTTATTTGTTCGGCGATCTCTGCTAAACCGTAGACACGGACGTCGGCTACTCCACGTAGAATTGTATACACGGCAAACTGACTACAGAGATCCTACCGGCTGCGCCAATTAAGTAAGCGACAACGGAAGTATTTAAAAATAACTTTATTCCGACAGAGTTACAGCGAAACAGTAATTAATTAAATCTAACAAAATATTGATCTTATATACTAACTTAATTGCTAACGTAGTACATGCACAGCGTGATCAGATTGACGCATGTTCTAGATAATTATAAATGCTGATCGCGCGGTGGGGAAATTGGGAAATAATAATCTAGTAAATACTTATTGTCTGACAAAGCTAATATTGGTAGGTTGGGGTTCCTTAACTCGTGCTTATGCACGTGCGTACTTATGCACGTGTACAACAACAACAACAACAAGTTTGTCGCAAAATCACAGAGAAACGAAGTAATACGTTCAGATCTGACCTTAAAATGTCCTTGGTTCAGGAAACCGCAGCATCAGGCACGAAGATAAACTTTAGCACACTTCTGACTTGAAAGAATGAAACACTAGAACACTTGTAGAAATCACTTTATTGGTAGTCTACACCATAATTATTGTAACTCTAGGCCATTTTCGTCGTCTGTAGCTAAGAATGGAATGGAATGGGCTCTATTTTTTTTTTTTTTTCCTAATTGGCAGCTCGTAGTTGTGACCACTAAGGTCCTGGCTACTTAACCGGGCAAACCTGTGGGTGCCTTAAGCTACTAACTTAAAGCCTCCAGCCAGGGGCGAACAATACTTAAAATTTAGGTGACCGCACGCTAAGGGCACCCCCTGTGGGGTACGAACCTCGGCTTAGGGGGTCACTGAGGGGAGGGCAGCAAGATGGGACAGGCTGGATCTAAATTATATTATTATTAACTGGGGAATTTAAAACTACAGGCTCAGCTACGGCGCGGGCTGGCGCGTCGTCGAGCAAGGGTCGGGGGGGGACAATTACGTCGGGGGCGTCGCGTAGGACCTCGGCGGCGAGGTCGGAACGATGGCGGTCTGTTTTTGTGTACTGTACTGGTGGCCCTACTGCTCTCCTGGAGGAGGGTTATGGGGTCATCGGGGTCGGACAGGGCATGCCTTGGACGGCGGGTACGACTAATGCGGGAGGGGGCATATCTGGCAGCCTCGACAACCAGAGGGTTGCGATGTGAGGCCGCGGAGTCGAAGAAGCGCTTGGAAATGCGCTTCATGAACTGACGGATAGTGGGGATTTTAAGGTCGAGATGGAGGATCTCGTTCCGAACGAACCAGGGGGAGCCGGTTGTTCTACGGAGGAACCGGTTTTGGAGGGTCTGCATCCTATGGATATGGTGGGGTTTCGAGTGTGCGAAAACCACGCTCGCGTAAGTCATGATTGGTCGAATGCACGCTGTGTAAATGCGCAATTTGCACTTAAGTGACAATTTGCTGCGTGCATTCAATAGGGAGTGGAGTCTACCGAGAGCGAAAGCGGTGCGCGAACGCGCCTGCTTTATGTGCTCACCGAAGGAGAGTCTATGGTCTAGAGTGACACCCAAGTATTTGGCTCGCTTCTCCCAAGGGATAGGCTTGCCGAACATGGTGATCGGACGGGGAGGGGTGGGGTTGAGTCTCGGTTTCGAAAATAGAACCGCTTGACTCTTATCGGGATTGACTTCGATTCTCCACTTCCTAAACCAGTCACCGAGTTGGTTGACTGTGGTTTGGAGAGTGCGAGATATCGCGTCGGGGCTTACGCCGGTATAGTAAATGGCCGTATCGTCTGCGAACAGAGCCAACTGAGCCCTTTTACTTTTGGGGATATCGCTGGTGAAAAGCGTGAAAATGAGAGGGGCGAGCACGGAGCCCTGAGGGACTCCGGCGCGAATAGGGCGGGGGGAGGATAGCGCTCCTTCGATGCGGAATCGGAAGGTGCGGTTCGACAAAAAGTCTCGCAGGATGAGCACGAGACGATCTGGCACTTTAAGTTGGTATAGCTTATATAATAAGCCATTGTGCCAGACTTTGTCGAACGCTTTCGCTATATCAAAGAAGACAGCACCCGTCAACGAACCACGTTGGAAGCCAACGCTTATGTGTTCGACGATACGGTGGACCTGTTGGACGCACGAGTGTTGGGTTCGGAAACCGAACTGCTCGTTGGGAATGAGACCTTTCGTCTCGGCATAGTCTCTGAGACGCTTATAAATAAGCCTCTCATAGATTTTGCCGATGACATTTAGGAGACTGATGGGGCGGTAGCTGGAGGGAGCGGATTTAGGCTTGCCCGGCTTGGGAATGCCGATGACAGTGGCCTGTTTCCACGCTTGGGGGAAGATGTTATTGCTCATGGCACCATTGAAGATGGTGGTCATTAGCATGATCAGGTGGGCAGGGAAAAGTTGGAACTCCTTATTGGTCATTCCATCAGAACCGGGGGCTTTACGGGGCTTAAGGCCCTTTATGAGCTCTTGCACTTCGTCGGGGGTGACGGGAGGCAGAGGGCACTCGGGGTCTTCTACGGGGGGGAGGGAGGCTCTCCTTTCGATACGGCGTCGACCTCAGAGAGGTGAGCTTGGTCTACAGGTTGAGAGCTGGGCGAACATTGGGCCTCAAGACTGTCGGCTAGGCACTCGGCCTTGTCGACATCATCGAAAGCGATGGTATTATCTGGGCGGATCAAGGGGGGCATAGGGACTACTTCTCGGGATTTGAGTTTCCTCTGAAGCTCCCAGAATGCTAGGTGGGTAGGCTCTAGTTCGCTCAGCAACTTATCCCAGCCCGTTTCCCGATGCTCCGCTACACGTGTCCTTACAGCTCGCTGTAAGTAGCGCATATGGGCTCGGTTCGCGTCGCAGGGAAAGTTGCTGTACGCACGGACAGCCGCGTTCTTCTCAGTCATCAGTTCACGTACATCGTCCGGCAACTTCCAGCGACGGTCGTCCGTCGCTGGAACTTCCCTTGAACAATCGTTCAGGACTGATTGTACGTGTCCAGTGAATGAGTCGATCGCAGCCGTCGTGTCAGCGATAGAGTCAAAGAGGTCGGGGATGGAGTCTAGGTGGGGGGACGTGTTGGATTTCAGGCGTTCGCTTACTTTCCTCCAGTCCGTTACCACTTTTGTGGAGGGGGGTTGGTCGGGGTCGGGGAGGCCTACGCGAGGGGCTAGCTTAAGCACAACTGGTCGGTGGTCAGATGATAGTTCGTGTATCACTTCTATAGAATCCAACCGTAGGTTGATATTCTTTAAAAGTGATACATCGAGCACGTCAGGGGTATGGTCAACCGAGTGGGGGAAGTGAGTGGGAGTCATCGGGGCGATGACATCGAAATTTAGAGGGGTACAGAGGTCGAACAAGTGTCTCCCTCGGGTAGAGATTCTGGTACTATTCCAGGCGTGATGTTTGGCGTTGAGATCCCCCGCTATGATAACGGAGTCACTCAGGCCTAGGAGGAAGGTCAGGTCGTCAGTCAAGAGTTGGAAGTTCTCTGATTGGTTCGTAGGGGGGAGGTAGACCGATACCAAGGTGATCGGTTGGTGGCCTGTCATGCCTATCCGGCAGATGGAGACTTCTAGTCGTGAGAGGGGGGGCGGGTCCAAGGGGATGCTGTAGAGGGATTTTCTGTAGTAAATGAGGGTGCCACCCTTGTGACACCGAGTCCTGTCGTTTCGAACAACCCGATAGTTTGGTTTTAGAAAAGTCTCCTGTACGAGGAGGACATCGATCTGGTGGTCGCGGAGGAAGGTACCGATTTCGTCGCGCTGACCTTGGATGCCATTGGCATTGAAATAACCTAACTTTAGGGATCGGGGTTTTAAACGCGAGAGGATTCCGTTATCCATTAGTGGGATTGGGGGAGTTCACAAATGACTGTAGCGCGTGCGTAATATCCGGGTACGCGTTATATATTCACTGAATGGCATAAAGGTTACCGGCATTTCTGGCGGCAACGATTTCATTGGCCATTTGACGGGCGCGAGGGGTGAGGAAGGCAGTGAATGTGCCTGAGATCACGTTGAACGGATCCATGGGGTTGGGGCCTACAGCCACGGGTGTGGTTGAGGAAGGAACGGGCGCGACTGGGGCGGGGGTGGTGGCTTTAGGAGCCGGGGGGTTAGTAGCGAGGGGCGCGGGTGCGCGCGCGGGCGCTGGCGCGGGTGCGGGCGCGGCCGCGAGCGCGTGTGCGCGAATGCGGGGGTCCATCTGATGAGCGATGAGGGGCGGAGGGGGGGGGTTGGTTGCGTACCAGGGGCGGGAAGGCCTGTTGGTGCTGGGATAAATTCCAAGCGTTGGGTCTCTGGGGACTCAGGCGCTCGGGAAGTTGGGTGGAGGGGGCTTCCCTTCCCTGACGAGCGTCCGTACGCTTCGCCAGTTTGGGATTTGTTGCCTTAGGGGCTTTGGGGCAGCCACGGTAGTTGGCTGGATGCCCGGAGAGGCCACACAGCACACAGCTGGGTGGTTCCGTGCAGAGGGTACGGTCCTTAGGACGGGAGCACTCGGAAGTGCCATGCCCACCCAGGCACTTGACGCACCTGGGTGTGGTATGGCAATTCTTTTGGGAGTGACCGTATAGTTGGCAGCGGTGACACTGGCCGACGATTCCAGTCTTGCGGGGCTTCTGGATATCGAATCCAGTGAGATGGCAGAGGGACTTTATCTTGAAGATCGGGTGGTGTCCTTCGACGGGGGGGCATACGACAAGGACCATGTTGTATGGCTCGCCGCCTCGGGCACGGTGCATGCGGTGCACCTCGGCTACTGGGATGCCTTGTGAGACAAGGTCTTCCTTAAGGTCGGAGGTAGCGATCTCCTTTGGGATCCTATTAATAACCACGCGGGTCTGGCGTGAAGTAGGTGTGAAAGGACACACCTCGTGCTCTGAGGAGCTTAGTGAGTTCCCTATAATCGTTAGATTTAGGGACTTGGACCTTAATGCCCTGCTCGGTTGAACGGGCACTGGTGAAGCCGATCCTGAGATCGACGCACCATTTGGACACTTCAGTCCATTTGGCTTTGTCTTGGATGAAGACAGGGGGGGGGTGGGGTTTTTTTTGGGGTTGCTTTCTAGGAAAGCATTGAGAGCCGGGGGGGGGCTTAACGCGGGGGGGGGGGGGCGGTCGTAATGGCGACGACGGGGGTCGGAGTCGCAAGGGTGGGCGGGGGAGTGACCGATTGGTCCCTTAGTTTATTTGCCTGTGAAGAGGCGAAGTTTTTCTTCCTTTTGGAGGAAGAGGTGACGGTCTGGAAACCGTCATCCTCGGAGGAGGAGTTCGTGAGGGTTTCCGAGCCGGAGGAGTACGGGGAGACGGGGCGTCTGGTCGTTGTCCGTTGGTCGGTTTCCATCGGTACGGGGGGGAGGGGGGCGGTTTGCACCGGGGGGGGGCCTCTAGTGCATCGCTAAAGTTAGCGATGGCGGCAGAGTTGTCGGGAGGACAGGGGGTGGGGGGCTGCAAAGCAGCGAACTTAGCGCCATATTTGGCGATGAACTCGGGGTCCTTGAAGAGGACCTCCTTGAAGAAAGCTAGTATTATGGCATCCCCCATGTTGGGGGGGTGCGGGGCTACTACTTGGGGGGGATGTTGGAATATAAGATTCCAGCCTAAAAATTCCCTATGCCTAACTCCCCGGGTGGGTGTTCCCGGGGATGAGTTACCCTCCCTGTCGGGTATAGACAGGGAGGTGAGTACCTATGGTGAGCCTTAAGCTTGTAAACCCGTCGCCAGTCTTATTGTTCAACGGGGCCCTGACAGTCTAGCGCGAAGGGTGTAGACACACCCTAGAGACACTAGGTGAGTAGCTGGGAAAGGAAAACTGTCACCAGAGCCGACTAGGAGATCCCCCAAGGCCGGTTAGCTCTGGGACCCGTCCAACTGACTGCCTCGCCCTGAAAGAGTTCGGCGGGTGTGTTGGGACAACACCCCACTCGGATCGTTAACACCGCTAGGTATCCACCGAGGACCACGAAACTGTGGTTTTGCCCAGAAGGGGCCTTATGAAGCTACTCACACTATCGCGCAGTTAAAGAAATAACACTTTGCCTTGAAAAAGGCAGTTTTTAATTGATCACTTGATACGACCAATTAATTAAATAAATGTAATTAATTGTTCGACGATCGGATGCAGCCGGGGCGGCTACGAGGGCGCTACGAGGTTCGCAGCGAGAAGAATTAAACTTCGTCAAAAATCGAGAGCGGGAGAGTGCGAGCACACAACCGTTCGCGACCGATGCCGAGAGTCTAATCGGATTGGGCTCACGGTACCGCGCCGTTTTACTTCAAAAGTGATCTAAAGGTTGCCACACTTAAAAAGGATAAAATATTTAGAAATAACAGTGTTGCAACCTATAAATAACATTATTTAAATAGTCGATTATTGTCTATGCTAACATAAAGCACCGAACTAGATTTGATATGTAGATATTTCGATGATTTAAGGCCCATTTTCACTGGTCGTTATTTAGGTCGTGTGTTTGTGTGTTTATGTAGTAAAGAAAGTTATTTCAGTGCTTATTTACATTAATGTGATATTACTTTGTGACAGGTGATTCACGAAAAAGAAGAAAGGAATATTCTGATGACGAAGATCAATCACAATCATTGCTAGCACCTATAAATCGTATCACCAACGCATCTAAGTACACTTATAAAATAAACTCCCTAATTGTGAAGGAGGATGCAGAAAATAATTCTGATAGTAACGAAAACAAATCAAGCGAAGATAGCAGTGCTAAACCAGGAGAAGAAACTACTTCGAATGTCAAACAATGTGCTTTATGTATATTTGATAAGGAGCTCGACAAACGAAACTATTATTTTGGAAATTTGCTAATAAGTGAGTTACAATTTTTGCCGCAAGCATATATCAATATTTCAAAGTATATAGATGCTTTAAAACATCAACACCGTGAGAAATCAAACAAATAAATATTTAATTTGTATAATGTGCCTGGACGAACATGTGAAATATTAATGTTATCATTCGTACTGAAATCGTTGGCTCACTATTACAAGGTTCTAAGTTAACTTTAATGAAGTTGAGTAATTTTACTTTTAAATTTTTGACTTTAGTAAAATGTATACATGTAGCCCTAATACCTAAGTGACATTTTAATATCTTAATTTAGGACTACATAATACTTTCTAGGAACAAAAAATTGGAAATCGACTTTTATACTCTGAAATATTAACGAAATTAAAATAACATAGAACTTTGTGATTGAAAAAATATTTATTTATTTATTTTAAACCAGAACTTAGGACTTTGTTCCTCTGAAATAAGTGAAAGAAATCATCATTTCAGCCCAGAATCACCCACTGCTGGGTACCTATAGTATAGGCATCTCTTTTTTTCATGTCACAGTAGCATTAAAAAACATTATACCATTAAATATCTTTATTTATCATAAAAAAGTATGCTTATTTAGACAAAATAAGTCACTAAAAGTTAAATTTAGACAATATTAAAAAGTTATGAGTCACATTTTATTTTCTGAATATTGCCTCATAGTACTCCTTGTCTAATGTAGGCATCCACCGATACATAGACCGTATATTATCCGTTTTAGTCTTGCACAACACAGGTCTTTTTAAGTGTTTTGGTTCGGTAAAAAAAAATGTGTTTACATTCCTTCGGGTATTCTGGGGTCTCAGATTAGCTACAGTGTATGATTCTGCTGTTTGTGAACATTTAAAACTCACTTCTAGTTGTGACTTCGTAAATCGAAGCTCTGTCACTTTGGAAAAAGGAACTAGTGAATATTTTAGCCTTGAACAGGCTTCTTGAAAATTAAAGAAATCTTTGCCACTCATTTGCATGATAGAATAGGGTTTAGCTGAATTTACCTGCAATAATAATCTCATGAGAGATACAGGTGAATAATATTCAGCTTTTAGGAGGACTCTATCAATACAGCTATGCACATTGTCAATTTCTTGAATGCAAGAATGTCCAGGTGTTGAAAATTTTAAGGTAATTTGTTCCAATGTAGAAAATTTATCAATAAGCTGTCTTAAAGCAAAGCTCATGATGCTGTTGCGGTTCTGTGGAACACAACTATCACTCCATAATATAATTGATGTGAAATGGGGGTTGTCAAGCAGAACCTGTGTCAAAATTTTGTATACTGCACTTGCTATATCATTTCCACTTCTTCCAGCAGTGTTCTCACTCCAAATGGCACAGTACACTTTTTTATTAGTAGAAAGATGGCCTGTCATGTTGTAAGTAGAAAAATTTACTTTTGTAAAAAAAAATGCTTACTTCTGCCTTGGGATAAGATAAAACATTCTCTAGATCAAAGCACAATACTGGAATTGTACCTTTTCTGTCTTTATCACGGTTTGATCTGGCAGCCATCTTTTCTGTTTTGTGCCTGTTTATCTTCTCTTGTAAATCTAATGTTAATGTATGTCCTTCTTTGTAATTTATATCAACCTCCTCACATAAATCACATCTGTCTTTTTTAGGTTTTTGAAAGTAGATATTGAAATCATTACAGAATATACGTCGATATACTTCTTGCTTAACTGGAAGCTTGTTCTTTTCTGCAATCCAGGCAATATACAGAGAATACATTTTTTTGATGGTCAAAAAGCGTTCTAAATACTCTCTAGAAGAGTCTTTCCTGCAATAATGTGATGGAACCCGGGGAAATGAATTAATGTGTTCCTTAACAAGCAGTCTATCTTCTTCAGCTGTGGCTCTTTTTGTATGTTTTCCTTGGTTACTGGGTACAGGAGTATTTTAGATATTATTCTTTGTTTTGTGTATATTATATATTGGTTTCTGGCTAATCACTAAAGTATCACAGAAGAAATTCTTACACACTTTTATCTTCGCAGAATTCACAGTGAAAAAAAACTGATAGCTGACTTTTTTCTTTGAATTTTCATCATTCTTTCCTTTGCGTCTCCTGTCAGGTTGTAAACAATTCGTATTATTCAACAAAAACATTCGTTTTTCTTCTGAAGATAATTTATAATAATTAGTAAAAATTGATCTTCTTTCATCATCAGTAATCTTTTGGCTACATTTAAACACACATTTATTTAGACAATCCTTGCTTTTTCTTATCTCCTTTGCCGGCATTAGCTTCTTTCGACTAGACACGTATTCTAACCCCTTATTTCTTGCATCTTTTCGTTTATTAACCTTCCATTCTTGTTCATTTCTCTGTCGCTTACGTGATCGTTTTTTAGGTTGTGCTTCACACACAACATTTTCTTCATCAACGTTGGATTGATTGTGTACAGATCTGAAAATAAAAGAACTAGTTCATGAAAATTATCAATTGACAAACTTCTTGAATTGTTTAGTATGAAATTGAAATGAACTCACCTCCTATCTTCTTCAGAATCTGTGGAACTCATAGAACTTGAGGATATACGACAAGGAGGTGATGGAGGCACGAAATCTTCATCTGCCACTGAGTCATCACTCGAATAGTCCATAATTTTAGGCCGCTCATCCATTTTACACAAAATTGAAGGGATAACCGTTATAATGACACAATAAACCCGTAGCATTAACCGCGAAATTGAGATGACTTTGACACTGACAGCTGACATAGAACTTTGGGTCATAGACACGTTGATGTTTTTTCTCTAAGCAAAGTCCTATGTTTAACATAGAACCGTGTTATCGTAAAAATGAATAAAATCAAAATTGGAAGGTTCTATGTTTAACATGGAACTTCGTTATTTCTTTGCGTAGTAAAAATACTATAATATAGGACTATGGAAAATTTATATTTTGTAGTAATAGTGCTGCCATCTAGTGGTTTGTTTTTTGAAAAGTGTGGCTAATGACACATAGAACCTTGTAGCATTCTTATCTCAATAAGTGCTAAAATTATAACATAGAACCTTGTAATAGTGATCCAACGAAATGTTACCAATAAAAAAATATAAAGGAAAATAAGAGCGAAGTTTTATTTTAAATTCAGGAATCTATTAATCTGCTTAGTGCGTGGACGCAATTTTGCATACTGAGGTACCTACTTAGATGGATGATATTGTTCAGGTATAAATGTATAAATTTTTTCTAACAGTTAATTTGAAACTTTGGTCAAATATTTAGAAAAAGGAAAATAAAATGCTTGTTCAATATATCAGATATTTAATCAGTCTCCTCGTTAGCATGTAAATGTACATTTAGGTGGCTTATTTAAAAAAAAAAAAAAGTATACACCAGTTCAACTGGTTAGTTCAATCGTTGAACTAGTGAGACTTTTTTCCCAGTGGTTCAACTTGGTATAATTTCTTTTGACAGTTGAACTGCTGTGACAAAAAAGTTGAACTCACCTTTTCATATCACAAAGTAGGGAAGTACGTATAGGGTAGCTATTTCTTTGAAATGCAGTCAAAACGCAAATAATAATATACATACTCGTACCACTTACCAAACTAACTTGTAATTATTAAACAGGGAGTAGGTATTGAACCTCTCTAAACAAATTGTTAAGCTAGTAGGAAGAAAAACTCTCACTAGTTCAACCGTTGAACTAGTGGGAACTAGTGTTGCAACAGAACTCTGCTTCCGCTTCCGCAACTGCAGAAGTTCCGCATTTTTTTTCACTTCCGTTTCTGCTTCTGGTTCCGCAAACTTTATAACAGAACTCTGAACGGAAGCGGGGAGAAGGCAATGAGGAGCGGTGCCGCAGACGCGACGGCGCACTATGGAAAATATAGGTCGGTATCGGATCAAAAATCTGTAACTTCATGAATTTTTGTTGTATCGTGATGAAATTTGGCACAAATATGCAGCAAGGTTCGGAGATTTGAACGATGTGTAGTTTATAGGGTTTTCTTGTATATCTATGTATGTTTTTTTGCATAGAATGAAAGAAATGGGAAAAAATCACGAAAAAAATAGTTAAAAATTTATTTCAAGTGGAATACAAGTTTATAATGACTAAAAAGATTAAAACATGGTTAATTACAACAAGCAAAGTAAACAAAATATATATATATGAAAAAAAAATACTAAATTAAAATCATATTACTAATAGGTACATCCTATACTCTGGCTTCAGGAAATGATGTAGCTAGGTACAAATATAAGTAATAACTAAATATAAATATTATTTTTAACTTATACCACTTCAGGATCAGGGTCAGTAAATCTGGGTTCACTTTCAGGTGCCACGTTTAAAAGACTTAGTGCCTCTTCTTCAAGTTCTTTCACATTTCTTACGTACGGTTTTCTCAAACTTGTTATATATGGATCTGACGTGTATAAAAGCGTTTTAAAGACATCTTCATTTGTAGCAGATCGGGAACATTTTCTGGCATGATGAAGTCGTATGTTTCTGTAGTCTTTGTTGCGAGACTCTTGTGCGTCTTCCGATAGCTGTCCAATAGGAAGCACCGCAAAATGTTTGATAACGTTTTGCCCGTGTATGAGTATTTTATAAACGGAGGATGGCATATAATACCAATCGTAATTACTTACATAGATTCTAGCAGTTTCTATTGCATATTCCCCAAATTTTTCAGGGTCGATCATCATTCCAGAAGAAAGAACTTGCAAGATAATGTATAGGCGTTTAATCAATGCCTCATCTACACCTGTTATTTCCGATGAGCAAGTGCTATTATAGAAGAATCTTCGTGCGGTATTGCCATCGTTCGTATTCCCGCTAACTTGCCGAGGTTTGTCGACGATTAATCCCAACTCCTCCCTGAAACGTTTTTGAACAACTTCTTTCTTTTCTTTTTTTAATCTCTTATTTTCCTCAGTTGAAGCAGACCAAGTCTTAAACGAAAGATTATAGGAAATATGCAATATCATTTCCATGCAGCGAATCCAGGCGTGTAAGGTGGACAATCCGTATTGGTAGGCGTTTTCGTTTTCGGGTCTGGCAGTTACTTTCGATAGGTCATTCATTAGCCGTGGAGTAGCCCCACATATCGTGCATGTGGAACCAGATGGAGTATCTGTAAGGACCTGAGCCACCTTTCCATCGATCATCGTTAGAAATAGTTCATGCTTCACATTTACTACAACACCATCTTTGTTTATAAGTGATGCTTGTGCAGCCCTAATTTGTTTTTTAATATCATCAACAACTGCCTTGGTTTTTTCTGGAGTTTCCTTACAAAACTCAATAGAAATGGGTCTGCAAAAACGGACAGATGAAGGTACCGGATTTTGCCAAACAACGGATCCCGATTGCACATCAACTAATCTGATGGGGACTAATGAAGTGATGAACAAATTGGCATCTGAAATTGTTTCTGACTCTTCTGCAAGTATTTGCTTGTATTGGCTTTGACCAGATGAACCATCACATCCCCATTTAGAATAAAGGATCAATGTTCTATGTTGTTTTTGGAAAACAGAATCGATTTTTAAAATTCTAGCAGCAGTATGATCCAATAAATCTTGTATATTAATCACTTTAGCATAAGTATTCGTGATTTCGATTGTAGAAGATGGTGGATAACAGGATCTTTTTATTTCTTGTATTTTGTAGTAAGGCGGGAATATACAACACTTTCGTTCGTTGGTTAAGTTTTTCAGGTACATATATTGTGCTTTTGTTAGATCTAAATCTATAAAAGCACTCAATGCTTCCGTATCGGAAAGAATCTTCATCTGGTCTGAGTCGTTCCACTTACTTGAGATATCTAATTTCTTTTGAGTGTCAGCGGTTCTTAATTCTTCGACAAGATGAGCTTCTGTGTACTCACGTAAAGCCCGTAGTCCCTGCAGATAGGCGTTTTTTATATGCTCGAAGCCATAGTCTTGGAGTAGAAGAGTGTTTTTCCTCTTCTTGGTAGATTCTGAGGAGTCTCCATAAGCCACGCATGCTCGTCCTCGTTGGCCAGATGTTGATGGCGTAGAATATTGTTCAGAATCCGGTAAATTTAACGAATACCTTGAGTCCAACCAAGTACAATACTTCTGTAAAAATGTTTCTTTTTTCCGAGATGCCAGGGCCCAGCGTTTGTTGAAAATAGGAAGAATGTGCCTTTGTATGTCACTAATTATAAAACACAAGTTGTTTTCAGAAACATTCAGCTTTTCCACTAAAACTTTGGATAATGATTCCATGGTCTTGCCGCCCTCTATATAGGGGATTATGAAGTCTCGTTTGGTACAGCTGAAGGAAGACATTTTAACACTTCACAATCTGCAGAAATAATAGGCGTAGATGAGATTTGCTTCACTTGAAGTTACACTGATGTAGATGGTTCGAATAGTTTTTGCTTCCCTTTAAATACTCATTTTACAATATCGAATTGGTACCTACATCATTATTATCTTGTAATTTCCCACGCAAACCGAGTGCAAATTTGATAAGGTCCCTTTGTTATCACGAAATAATGAAGAAAATATCCAAAAAGTTCTATATTGTTCATGTGAATGGTGTCAGTGGTAAACCGCAAAAGATACAAATTTTCAGGTTCTGACTTTTATCAGTTTTTTTCTCATATCTTCTAAAACCGCAAATATCCGCAGCTGATTTTTTTTGCATTCTATTTATGAATAGTTAGACTACTAGTCGACACAAAAAGTAGCGCTTGGGCAAACGTGGGTAATACTGAAAATCTTCGACGAAAAAACATACAAGTGAAAAAAAGGTATGTCACTTTTTAAGTAATTACTGAAATATTTTTCTTTACTTTTAAAATCATTAAGCTGTATCGCAAAAAGCATAAAATAACCTTTCTAAAAATGTATAATACTGCATATCTGTACCAAGTATTTTTTTCACAATATGGTATTGAAACATGTATACGCAAAGACTTGAGTTTGGCACTTCTGTCTTCTATGTATTTCTATCTAAGAAAAAAAAAAAAAAACGCGTATTAAGAAAAAAAATCGTAATGAATATTATAATTTGACTATTAGAAAACCTAAAAGAATAGCCATATTAGCCAAATTATGATATTCGTAAAAAGCATTTTTGATATGCGCTTGTTCTACCATTTTCCATAGTGCGGCGGCACGGCGCGGGCGGTTGCGGGGGCCGCGCGTGGACTAATGACACGAGCGTCGAGCGTCCAGGCGCGCGTGCTGCCGATAATTGCCGAATCCCTTCCGCGCGTATTTTGGGAGGGAGGGGCGCGCGGTAAACATAAACAAACGACAAACGTGTCACAACGAGTTCGTTCGTTTATTTAATTATTGTTTTTAGTTCACTATGCGCATCTCCGCGCCCCGTGACTTTGAGTAGTGACATTTTCAGTTGTTTTTTCTTCTGTTATTGTTTGCTTGATACCTAGTTGTATTTAGTGCAATAAGAGTGCAATTATGAAACCAAAAACAAGTCCCATTTGGAACTATTTTGATGAAATCGGCGACTCGAGTGCCAAATGCAAACTTTGTGAAAAAGTGTATTCGCGAAAAGGCCGCACAACTACAGCTTTAAAGAGTCACCTAAAATCAATTCATGCCGAACGGTTTGCAGAGTTTGAGAAGTTAAATGATGCTGTCAAACTTTCATCGGAAACGAAAAAACAAATGGTCAGTTAATATTTATTTATTACTTACTTTATCAACTTGGAGTAAGAGGTCGTGCGTGGCCTAGTGTTCGAATATTAGTATGGATACGTGTTTTATTTCGTGAAGTAATCGTAACCAATTAATGTTATTGTAATTGTAGGTTACGTTAACTCCAGCCGAAAACGCTAAAAGACAATTAACATTACAACAAAGTCTACAAGTAAAGGATTATTGGGATTCATCGCATCACAAATCTCAAGAAATGGATCGTACGATTGCTGAAATGATTGCCCTCCAGAACTTACCCTTTCATTTTGTCGAAGGTACAGGATTTCGTAGAGTAATGCAAGCTGCTCTTCCAAAGTACAAGATAAGAGGCCGTGTTTTTTTTCTTCCTATGTGTGCGACAATTTGTACAATAAGTTAGCAAAGAAAACCAAAGATTTACTTGAAGAATTTGACAAGTTATCTTTTACAAGCGACATATCGTCGTTGCGCGTGCAAAAGTCGCTATGTGTTATTTAGTTAAATTCCGTTTCTTATGCAGTTTTAATCGTTATTTCAATACACACATACTGTAAAAACAGCTATGTGATAAATGCAATATTTAAAGAGTTACGGAATGTAGCTATGTGACATTCATACATAGAAATTTCCATATAAACACGCTAAGTGTTATAATTTACATAGCTAAAATAAGTTTACTAAAGTGGAAGTAAAAATTGCGCCCGATATGTGCTTCACTGCACATAGCGAGTATTTTGGTCAAGTTCAGACTCGCTCGATCACGAAACGCACAGGTCGTGTGTCACATAGACAGTTTTGTCGATGTAATTGCTCATTGCAATTCTAGCAGTGAAGGAGAACGCATTCAAAATTATTTGCGCTATACTAAATAGTCGTAAAAAAATAAAAAGGTTGTTTGTAAGTGTGTAACGTGCTTACGTATTTATAGCAGTACCGAAACCGACCGAAATAATGTAAGTAAATTAATATAGTAAAAGTTTTGTTTTTCTAACTACCTAACAATTTTACAAAAAAAAATCATACATAACCTCTAAACTAACAGACTTATTGTATAAATTGCTGTTTCAAGTTTTACATTTTCGTTTTGTTCGTTATACGTTATTGATAAATTAATTATACCGTATAAATTGTTTGTAATTAACAATACATTAACAATGTTAATATAATTATGTCACGAGAGTGTACTAACACTTTATATTTTGGGTTTCTTTTTTAACACTAAAGCAACATGTGTGCTAGTCTGCTAAACGTAACATAATAGTTAATTATTATGAAGTAATTGATGGCGGTTTGTTATAATATTACTATGTACGGATTTTGCTTTAGTTGCTTTTATTTTTCTGGGTATTTACGTGGTGTGTACTAACGCTTTTTATTTTGCTACCTCTTTCAGATATATTTTTAAATATGTCAAGATTTTATAGAAGCAAAAAACTAATATCTTTATGTAGAGAAGATGAACGACAGGAATCAATTAATCGGTTGGCCAGAGAGCTCGAAAGAGAATCAGGTTTACTGTTTCAACCATCTGAAATATTGCCATCCAACAGTGAGGACCAAGATACAATGGACATTACTAGTGTGCATATTGAACATCCAAATAATATTTCAACGGCTGGAGTGGAAACTACTGCAGTTTACACAGGTACTACCCAATCTATAATAACTACAACAGCAGTTGATATTAGTGAGATTGTTAACCCCTGCTTGATAACCCAAAACGATTCTGAAATACCCAGCAATGGAATCCTAAGTTCAGGAGATTCGAATGAAGTATCTTATCAGTTAAATGATCAAACTGGTTGCTTAGAGCCTATAGTTCTCGAAAAAGAGAATATTTCTAGTAATTTACCTGAAAAAGAGGGATTTACAAGTGAGACAAGAAAGAGGAAGAAAAATCAGAAGATGAGGCTTTTGGGAAAACATTATACGGGACATAAGGTCAACAAAGTTGATAACGTTACAAAATTAGAAGAAATTTCAAAAAGCGACAGGCAACTAAGAGAAAAGCCATGTACTCACGGGGCAGAAAAGAAGTCGGACAGGAGTTATTTGTGTGCTGCAATAAATGATGAAATCAGGAAAGATTGTTTCAGATACTTTTGGCAACTACCAACATGGGACGCTAAAAAATCATACATAAACGGACTGATTCAGGCAAGAAAGATATTACGACGACGAAAAATTTCTATAGATGTACAGAGAAAATCTTTTGGGTTTGATTGCTATTTACCAGGCTTTAACGGTGACAAGGTTCGTGTTTGTAAGGAATTGTTTCTGGCGACGTTTGATTTGAAAAAAGATATGTTTCAGCTTTGGATTAGATCTAATATAAATATATCAGAAAGTAGTGAAGGAACCCCTGTTCGAAGAATAGATAAGGTCCCTAACACACCAGGAACTACGACTAGGGCACTCAAATCTGATTCTGTTCATAAGTGGCTTGAATGTGTACCGAAAGTTCCAAGCCACTACTGCCGAGCAAATAGTTCCAAGATATATGTTGAAGAGTCTTTCGAATCTTTCAGCCACATGCATTCTGTGTATACTTCATGGTGCCAGACTAATAATGTGGATGCTGTGAGGAGAAAGAAGTTTCAGGAGATTTTAAAAGAGAAGAAAATTTCTATTTTTAAGCCACGCAAAGATCAGTGTGACATTTGTGTTGGCCACAAACAAGGGAATATTCCTGACGACGTTTATCAGCTTCATATTATAAAAAAAGATGAAGCTCGAGCAGCTAAAACAGAAGCAATTAACCAAATTTCAGACGATGTGATTGTAGTATCAATGGATATGCAAAGTGTTTTACTATGTCCTAAGCTACTTGTTTCAGAGCAGTACTATAAAATGAAACTAGCGCTACATAATTATACTTTTCATGTTAAAAACGACAAAAACGTATATTTATATGTGTGGCATGAAGGCGATGGAGGAGTAACCGCAAACAATGTCACTAGTTGTATAATTGATTTCATAGAAAAATATTGTTGTCAATACAAAAAAGTAATTTTGATATCCGACGGATGTGCCTACCAGAATAAAAATAAAACACTTTGCAATTCATTATCTAACCTCAGCACTGCAAAGGGCATTATGATAGAGCAAATTATCCTAGAAAAAGGGCACACGATGATGGAGGTAGACAGCGTACATTCAACTTTAGAAAAAAAGTTTAAAGGCCCCATCTACTCTCCATCTGACTATATATCGCGGATGAGAGATGCCAGACCATCACAACCTTACATTGTACATCACTTAGAGTACACATTTTTTAAATATTATGAGGATGTACCCGGTGGTTTTTCAAGCATAAGACCTGGAAGAAAAACCGGCGATGCAACGGTAACAGACATTAGAGGACTTCTTTATTTCAACGGTGATGTGAAGTACAAACTACGCCACACAGATGAGTGGAGCAATTTGCCGCAGAGGAGGACAAACACGGCACCCATAAGGGAACCTGTAAGCCTTTATTATGGCCCACTAAAAATTGATTCTACCAAATTTAGTCACTTACAAAGTCTAAAGCAATACATGCACCGCGATTACCACCTATTCTACGAAAATTTGAACCATTAATAATGTTCCATATTTTGATCTCCTTATTATTGATTTTGTTTGATTCAATAAAGTGATAATGTCATTTGATTATGAAATGTATTGGTTTTTTATTTCCTTTCTTATTAATTATTTATTTCTAAAAAAATAGCTATGTGTCATCGCACAGCCAGTTTCTTTAAGATTCCATATAATTATAAAGTAGTTATGTGCGCTAAATTCACATAGCTTGTATTTACGACTCAAATAAATAACTCTATGTGTCAAATTTGCCTATTATGTTTAATTTTGACATTATTAATAATTTTATCTATCCAAAAGTTATCTAAAACTACGTAAATTTGCTATATGTATTAAAGTAAAAATAAATTATTTGAATACACTGAGTATTTTTCGAGAAAATCAGTTTTTTGCGTCTCCTGTAAAGTGTGTAAAAAACACATAGTGACTTTTGCACGCGCAACGACGATATGGTCGGAACTTCATTCTGCTGTTTCATTGCTTAGTTTAACTGCTCATGGGATCTCAAAAGATTTTCGCAAAAAGACTATAATTTTGAAATGTGAAGTCATGGATGAACGTCATACGGGCACCATAATATCAACAAAGTTTCAAACGATTCTTGAAGAATGGGGCATTGATCGCCAAAAAGTTCACTGCATGGTTCGTGATCGTGGATCCAACATGGTTAGAGCAATGCAGTTGTCAGACTTTGAGGATATCAGTTGCGCAATACACCAAATTCAGCTGTGCATACGAGCAGGTGTTGAATCTCAAGAGTGGCTCCTACAACTTATTGCTAAATTGAAAAAAATTGTCACCCATTTCAATCATTCCTTGGTCGCACAGGCAGAGCTTACAAAAATTCAAAAGGAACGCCTTAATCAGTCTCCTCTTTCTGTCATTCAGGATTGTCCTACAAGGTAAATATAAATACCTATTAAATTACTAATAAGCAAATGAAGACCAGGAGGAGGACTCTTCTACAGCTGACGATGGTGACAATTTACTTTTAAAGATACAGTCACACCTTCGGGAGTACAAGAAAGAAAAAAGACTACCTCTACCTAAAGAAAAAAGATGAAGCTCGAGCAGCTAAAACAGAAGCAATTAACCAAATTTCAGACGATGTGATTGTAGTATCAATGGATATGCAAAGTGTTTTACTATGTCCTAAGCTACTTGTTTCAGAGCAGTACTATAAAATGAAACTAGCGCTACATAATTATACTTTTCATGTTAAAAACGACAAAAACGTATATTTATATGTGTGGCATGAAGGCGATGGAGGAGTAACCGCAAACAATGTCACTAGTTGTATAATTGATTTCATAGAAAAATATTGTTGTCAATACAAAAAAGTAATTTTGATATCCGACGGATGTGCCTACCAGAATAAAAATAAAACACTTTGCAATTCATTATCTAACCTCAGCACTGCAAAGGGCATTATGATAGAGCAAATTATCCTAGAAAAAGGGCACACGATGATGGAGGTAGACAGCGTACATTCAACTTTAGAAAAAAAGTTTAAAGGCCCCATCTACTCTCCATCTGACTATATATCGCGGATGAGAGATGCCAGACCATCACAACCTTACATTGTACATCACTTAGAGTACACATTTTTTAAATATTATGAGGATGTACCCGGTGGTTTTTCAAGCATAAGACCTGGAAGAAAAACCGGCGATGCAACGGTAACAGACATTAGAGGACTTCTTTATTTCAACGGTGATGTGAAGTACAAACTACGCCACACAGATGAGTGGAGCAATTTGCCGCAGAGGAGGACAAACACGGCACCCATAAGGGAACCTGTAAGCCTTTATTATGGCCCACTAAAAATTGATTCTACCAAATTTAGTCACTTACAAAGTCTAAAGCAATACATGCACCGCGATTACCACCTATTCTACGAAAATTTGAACCATTAATAATGTTCCATATTTTGATCTCCTTATTATTGATTTTGTTTGATTCAATAAAGTGATAATGTCATTTGATTATGAAATGTATTGGTTTTTTATTTCCTTTCTTATTAATTATTTATTTCTAAAAAAATAGCTATGTGTCATCGCACAGCCAGTTTCTTTAAGATTCCATATAATTATAAAGTAGTTATGTGCGCTAAATTCACATAGCTTGTATTTACGACTCAAATAAATAACTCTATGTGTCAAATTTGCCTATTATGTTTAATTTTGACATTATTAATAATTTTATCTATCCAAAAGTTATCTAAAACTACGTAAATTTGCTATATGTATTAAAGTAAAAATAAATTATTTGAATACACTGAGTATTTTTCGAGAAAATCAGTTTTTTGCGTCTCCTGTAAAGTGTGTAAAAAACACATAGTGACTTTTGCACGCGCAACGACGATATGGTCGGAACTTCATTCTGCTGTTTCATTGCTTAGTTTAACTGCTCATGGGATCTCAAAAGATTTTCGCAAAAAGACTATAATTTTGAAATGTGAAGTCATGGATGAACGTCATACGGGCACCATAATATCAACAAAGTTTCAAACGATTCTTGAAGAATGGGGCATTGATCGCCAAAAAGTTCACTGCATGGTTCGTGATCGTGGATCCAACATGGTTAGAGCAATGCAGTTGTCAGACTTTGAGGATATCAGTTGCGCAATACACCAAATTCAGCTGTGCATACGAGCAGGTGTTGAATCTCAAGAGTGGCTCCTACAACTTATTGCTAAATTGAAAAAAATTGTCACCCATTTCAATCATTCCTTGGTCGCACAGGCAGAGCTTACAAAAATTCAAAAGGAACGCCTTAATCAGTCTCCTCTTTCTGTCATTCAGGATTGTCCTACAAGGTAAATATAAATACCTATTAAATTACTAATAAGCAAATGAAGACCAGGAGGAGGACTCTTCTACAGCTGACGATGGTGACAATTTACTTTTAAAGATACAGTCACACCTTCGGGAGTACAAGAAAGAAAAAAGACTACCTCTTCATGAGGATCCCCTTATGTGGTGGAATGGAAATGCGCACAAATACCCCCATATTTTGCCAATAGTTCGCCAATACTTATCAGCTCCCCCCACCAGTGTAGCCAGCGAGCAATTATTTAGCGGAGCTGGTTTAATATATGAAGAACATCGAAATAGGCTGAAAGGTGAAAAAGCGGCCAAGTTACTCTTTATTAAATATAACTTGCCGCTGTTTAATTTTGACTACTAAAATACAAATTTAATAAAAAAAGTTTTAAATGTACAATTGTGCTTTTTTTTTCATAGTGTTAACGCTTCCGTTTCCGCTTCCGCTTCCGTTTCCGCTTCCGTTAATATTTACTTTTGACATCTGTTTCCGTTTCTGCTTCCGTTATGCCAGTTCCGTTGCATCACTAGTGGGAACTAGGAAATCTAATGAACAAAGTAAAATATTTGGCTAAATCATTACTAAACACCTTTTTGGTTATTTCTTACAATTTTGCTTTCGATTTTATCACACAAAAATGAAAGCTGGTAGGTCCTTAATTTTTTATATCTAATTTGGTTCTAATTCGTTTTTAAGTCGTCTAAAAAGAACGTTATCTGGGACAACAAGAAAATGTAATCAATATTTTTGTTGACATATTCCAGAAAAAAACTTCTTAAAACAAACCATGTAGGTACCACATATTATGTAATATATACCTACTACTATAATTTGACAAAATTATTTGTGATACAAATTGTTATTTCTAACAATTAAAATGTCGTCAAAGGTTGTGTCCTTTAACGACATTCGTTATTCATTATGAATTTCAAAGATGAAAACAGCCTCTCCACACTAACTTGTGTCGCTGGTGTAGCCAAAGCAATTTTAGAAATTAAATATAATTGTGGTTCAGTAAGTTTCTTTGATTCCCAATAATTTAAAATGTTGGTATCAGAAGGAAGCAACGGTTCATTAAGAAAAGCAACCAAATTAATTTGTAAATTATCACAAGTATTTAAATAAGGTAAATTTTGGTACCGTTGCCTGAACTGCGTTTGCAAGAAATCATCAAGCATGGAGGATGAAGTTGATGGTATGGGGTCAGCTGCAGTTTCATTTTCTGTTTCTCTTACATTATCGTTCGAAGTCAACTTTAGATATCTTTTATAAGTTTGGACTAAATGGGCACGAGCTGCTTCCAGCTGTTGATTTGATAACATCGAATTTACTCTCGGATCTAGATAAATTGCACCCAGAAAACACTTATTTTCAAGAAGGGCTTTCTCTCTTTCCCTCATACAAATGACTAAAAATATGCCAAAAACCGTGTTCATATTTTCTAATTCTAGGATACATTTAAGCCAGGCAAGATAGAAGTCTCCAAACGTCAATTGTTCATGTTATATAGTTTTCGACAGAACACGGCATGGTTTTAAAACATCAAAAGTTTCATTAAGTTTCTGCCATGTATCTTCAACAGCAAATGTCTGAAAAACTGGTTCTATGCGTCCACTCAAGAAATCTTTGAAAAATAATAGGCGCTCTACCATATCTGCTGTAGAATCCCATCTCGTAGAACAATCGATGATTGCTTGTGGTAAGCCCTGAACTCTCAACTGAAGAGCATTATTTGGCGAGCGGAGTACACGAACTATCTGACGACATTGTTCTAACAGATCACGAAGCTCGCAACAGGCATCTCTTATAGCGAGCTG
Organism: Griposia aprilina; assembly: GCA_916610205.1. Lineage (NCBI taxonomy): Eukaryota > Metazoa > Arthropoda > Insecta > Lepidoptera > Noctuidae > Griposia > Griposia aprilina. The sequence continues at coordinate 2,333,378 of OU744285.1, read as the reverse complement.
TAACGTATGCGCTGTGCAACGCACTATAGTCAATTTGTTTTGGCCTTGATTATCAATATTCAGATTTAAGTTACCTGCTTCGGCGAACCACATCTCATAGCCGGTCTCATCCTCAGAATCTTCGTCGTCAAAGTTTTCTTGTACCTCAGATGTATTCTCTTGCATCTCTTCCGCCAACGGCTTTGACATTCGAATCATATTAGCTCCGTTATCAGTGGTTACGGAATATAATTGTTTAAGCTCAATACCGAAGCGATTTAGGACTATCATCACTGTTTCTTTTAGAAAATCGGCAGTGTTTCTCTCATGTAACTCATGGACGGTAAGGTTTCTAAGCACAATTTTACCATTTGCAATATATTGAATGTTTATACCGAGAAATCTTCTAGATTTTACCGACGCAACATCAATTTTTAACGATATAAGTTGATCCTTTAAATCGTCATGGACATTCTTGCGTATATCGTAAGCATTTTCTTGGATCATTGTTTTAATGTTTTTAATATTCACAGATAGTGGACTTGAATTTGGTATCAATGATATTAAGCTTTTAAAAGCGTTATCCTCTAAAATCGAAAACGGACGACCATGAACCGTAACTAACTGAGAACAATGCTTCATTACTTTTATATACTTTTCATGCTCTTTCTGTGGTACATTTTCTTTATTTTGATTACTTAGTTGAAGGATTTGGTCGTGCAGCCGTCTGTGTTGTGCGTAGAAATGTCTCAATAACCATGATTTCCCTAAAACAAAAATTGTAACTAATAAAAAAATAAAAAAAAACATTCTGAAAAAATGTATATCTATAATAAGCGTATTGAATATAAGTATATGACGCAGTCGGATTGTCGGATTCGCTGTTTTACATAACCACTAGTTGTTTTACAAAACAACTCCGTTATGTAAAACAGCTGAATGACGTTTAGCGATTTACCATAATTACTTAACTTTAACACCCAGAATTACATAAACGTTTTGCGTTTATTAATGCAGCTGGTTAACGATTAGAGGTTAGTTTGAGTTTACCATAAAACTCTGATAACTTTAGTCAGTCTTAAAAATACTTAATAACGAAGTAACTGTAACCACCTTGGTCACAGTAGCGCTCGCTCGGCTCGCGCGAGGTTGGTCACCGTTCTAACCTAACCAAAACCAATTGGTCAGGGTGTCCTAGCTTGTTACTGCATCCAATTCGGCAGTAGAAGCCACCCTAAACGCTTATTGTGACTGCATATAAGCCATTCTGCATTACATCTAAACGTCGGTAGTAGTTCTGTTAAACGTAACGCAATGGCAATTCAGATAAACGTTGTTACATAACGGAATTGTTTTGTAAAACAAGTAGTAGTTTTGTAAAACCGTGGATTCGACAATCCATCTGCAACATATATAAGTACTACGTAATAAGCAAAAATTGGAAAAAAGGGCACAATATGTTCTGCCGAATAATATATAAATGTATGTCCTACTAACTGGTCGCCCAATGTTACTGTTATTATATTGTCATTATTTTAATAGTCACATAAATTTATTAATGATAACTGTATCCACGAGAATACTGGCGACAAACTGCTGTGCAGTTTGGCAGGAGATTTGTGTCTAAATAACATGTATCTATATCTTTGTTGAATAAATAAAATAAGATTATGTGGTGGTGGCATAAACGCACTTTATAGCCACCTATCCATAATAAAACTACCTTTGCTGGAGTATTTCAACAAATATGATATAATTATCAGGAGGTATTGGTAAAAAAACAGATTGTAGGTACGTAGGTACATGTATTGACGGTAATGTTACCGCCACTAAAATCCTAATGCTACCGGTGAGTCCTTAGGCATAATATTTAAATTTAACTGCTTATTCATAAATTTTAGATTAAGTTTTTTTTTTAATATGACTGCTACCCAAATAAAATTTACAAATATGTACAAACACTGAATTTAGATCACAACAAATTTAACAACCTACGTGTTATTATATTTGGACAGAACATATTCTGACCTAATTTTCCATCATGTTTACTACTTATAACACACTGCTCACTTCTAGGTAACCTGCGAATTTTAAATATACAGAGTTGATACGACAGAGGGGCATTAAATTACACTACGTATACTATACGTGTTTAGTATTTAATTGATTTTTGGTACAGAGCTCAGTAATGGTACCTAGTATACGCAGTTTAAAGGAAAGCCCCTCTGTCGTATCAACTTTGTATAAAAGCAAATAATTATGTCAACCAATTGTTTACTTACCCGTAAAACTTGTCCACAGTTTTCTATTAGACACATTGAAGTTTTATTGTTTTCATTGTAGTCAAAGTATGTATAGATTAAATTCTTTCGCTTTCTACCCATGTTAAACACAAATAGTTGAATTAACTGGTAATTAAATCCACTGCGCTGACGTCGACTCACGATACGAATGAAAAGAAATAGCGTACTTACGTGCCGCGCGCATCCTCACAAGTTGCAACGCGTTTAAACGACCCGCCGCTCGTCGAATAAACCGGTTAATATAGGTTAGGATAAAGTTAAAACGTTTACGTTCTTAAGAAAAGTTCGGAGTAAAACCGAAATAAAACGGTATTAACCGGTATTTTTTTAACCGGTTCCGAGCCTTGCCTACAGCGCCAAAAATAAAAATTAAAAAAAAAAACCTTTTTTTTTTTTTTTATTGGGAAAGAAAAACACTTTTTTTACAATTTAAGGCTTTCTTGGGTAGAAAACAACTTTATAACGTGATACAGCGCTATCCATTAAAGTTTTAACAAAATACAAGTATTTCAATAAATCTTACAACATAAAATAATGAAATGTGATGCATGTCATTCTAAACTTCGGTCAATGTGACGTAATCGTTCACGAAATCAAGCCATCAAGTACAGCGCATTGAGGAGCTGATCTTGGTAACTGAGATACTGTATTCATGTGTTTATTAATTAGCAATGATCTTGAGATGCTGATATCGTAATAATGGCGTATCAAATGATTGCGCACTTGGGCACGTCATTGAGGAACGTTTATTAATACGGGCCTAAGAGCTGCTCAAACATTAAGCAGCCCTTAAATATTTGAGGGACGTTTCAGTATTCGAGCATAAATCACCGAAAAGTCGTTACCGCCAATACCTCATCGTATAAGAGGCACAGACTCATAGATTAAAGTTCTGTGTGCCCAATCAATCATGTGTAGAAAAAATAGTTAAGTCTCCGTTCGTCAACAAACAAGCGCGGACGCGCGGAATGACGGCAAAAAAATAGTGTGCAGGGGCGCGTTCGACGGTACCTAAGTATTTTATTGCTTTATGCGTATTTTAGAATACACAGCTGTTTCTAGACATAAAGCATGAAAAAAGGAGTAATATTAATTATATATTTGCTTGTTTTTTTTAAAGTTAACAGTTAAAATAAGGTGGACGCGAATTACTACACCGAATTTATAAAACTTGCACTTTGCGACCACAATGGACGCGAACTCGTCTATTTATGATTTAATTAGTGTTTATTTTTATGTGATTAAATTATGAAAGGGAATTTGTTTTTATTTTTTATTTATGTACTAATATCATGCAATCGTAATGAGCAATTTGCGTCCACATTATTATGATTGTAGAAAAAGATACAAATATCGTTCATCACATGTGGACGCAAACTATACCTACAGGGAAATAGTATTGTACCAAATTGCGTCCATTTTTTCATCAAATACAAATAATATCATAAATATATTTTTGAAACTCATTTGTAAAAATAATTTAATATGTATTTTTTTTTTTATTAAAAGTAAGAGTTTAACATTCAATTTTTTACAAACTAAATGCAGTGAAATGCTTATTTTATTTTTTTCCTGTTTAAGATGAGTTCTTGGGAAGGTAGTAAGAAAAAAGAAAAGAAAAATTTGGAAAATCCAAAAGTGCACGCCTCATAATCTCATTCAATTCTATAAAAAATAAAAAAAAAAAAATAGATGTACAGTCTTGTAGTTTTCGTTTTTTATTAATTGTAATTAAACGACACTGAATTAATTAGCCATTTGCATTCAGTGACCTACAATTGTCGATTAGAATTTAAAAAAAAAAAAAACTCAAATAATGGATTTTTTCACAACTTAGTGTTTCCGGGTTTCACACATGACGGACAGGATTTTTTTTTGACCTATTTTGGTGTTTTTTTCCAGTTCTATTGCAGTAAATCAATTTTTAAAAAGTATGAAATTAATCTCCATTAAATTATCTCGACAATTGTATGCAAAATATCTTGATTCCGTGAACTAACAAGGCTATAATAATAAAAATAGCCGCCAAAATGAGGCGAAAAAAATTTTTCGATCGTAAAGCACTCTCTGATGCTTCGCATCATGAGTCGTGCAAAACATACACAGAAGAAGATTTAAAGAAAGCATTAAGTGACATTCGTGAGAAGAAAAAATCGATAAGACAAATCCGTGGCTGGCGTGAATACATTGACATCTCGACTAGTATGGTTTTTTTTTATTGGCTTAATACGTTATAAGCATTAGGAATTTATATGAAAAAAATTGACAGCTCAAAATATAAATAACTTTTGGAGCAATCGACTATGGTATTATGTTGACATCTCGCATTTTTACGTGTTTTACCAGACAACACAACATGTCAAATTAACGATTCAGATGTTTTTGTGAACGAACATTGATATTTCGTTATATCAACATATAGCCAGTGACCAAAATATTATTCGTTATTTGATATCTCAACTTATACACATATAAGTTTTCTCTTTTATTTGACAAATTGAGATGTCAAGTTATAGCCAACCGAAGTATTTCTGTTTAAATCGTGATATATTGAGATGTCCAGTTATAGCCAACCGAAGTATTTCTGTTTAAATCGTGATATATTGAGATGTCCAGTTACGGCCAACTACGTTCTGAACCCTAAATGTAATAAGTATAGTTATCAATAAATGTCGGTTACAAAAAACTTTGACATTAAATGAATATGTTTAGTTGCCAACATATGAACCTAAGTTGTATTTAAAAAAAAAACGAGTTGTCAAGACGCTTCCGTAAAAAGTAAAAAATTATCGTGGCACAGGCACGTCCCTAGCGCAACTTGCTCTTGCTTGTGTTGGTAAACAAACGTCAGTTCAGAAGCCGCGTGTGCGGGAATGTGGCGGGAACTCTCTGTGTTTTGATTTTGATTTCGTTTGTTTTTGAGTTTTTTATCGAAAGTTACGACTACGTAACAAGAAACCTATGTACTGCGTAACTGTGTCTTTGTTTTTCTGTGTTTTGTTTTTGATTTCAATTCATAAGTTTGTTGTATAGTTTGTGATTTGCAATGGAGGAAAAAGTGAGTACCTACCAAACCTTATCTACCTTAGTGTATTATCCTAACAGAGGGAATACCTACCTACTTGAGTAATTGATACCTAGATATTTAAATAGGTAATTGGTTTTTGCAGAATCCGACGATTGACGAATTAATGGCTAGGAAACGTAAGTTAACAGAACTTCGTGAAATAAAGTTAAAATCATCGCGCAAACGAATAAATCAAATGGATGGAAACGGTAAGAAACAGATCTATACTCACAAAAAACTTTTTTCCACCTTTCATGTAGGTATTGATGAAGGTTGAGAGTTAGCCGACGTACGCACGGACGTAAAATATCGCGGCGTTTTTTTCGCGCACTGGATTTTCAACGCTCTGCTTAGCTCCGAGAGTTGAAAATCCAACTGTGTGTTTTTTCGATGCGCTAGAATGCACTCTGTTGGATTCTCAATGCTCGGCTCAACACCGAGAGTTGAAAATTCAGTGCGCGATAAAATCCCGTCGCGACATTTTTGCGTTCGTGCGAACGTCGCCGTCGGCATATTCAACTAAACTCCAGTTGGAATAAGATGAAAAAATTTAATAAAAAAAATTACAGTCCGTTCAACCGATTTTGACTTCTATTGCGTTGTTGGCATGACAAATGGCAACTGCAGTAAAAAGTTGCTATTGTAACCACGTTTTTGTTTTTAATGCCGTTCAAATTTTTTTTTTTACCGACGTAATAAAAGTTAAAATTGATTGAACGGACGGTAAAAAGGTTTACTAAAATTTCTAATCTTATTTCAAATGGAGTGGTAAGTATGTAACTTACTGTAACTGTTGACTAGAAACTGTTGACTTAGGGCCGATTTTTCAATCCTCAGATAAAAGGGCCAATAGCTACCTGAAGAATAAAGTTATTAGACTCTTTATTCGTCTGATAAGTGGTTGTCAATTTTTCAATTATTATTTAACTTAGGAATAACTATCTGACCTATTATCTCATCTGTGAAAACGCTAACTTCAGGGCGGTGAAACAAATATACAGATTATACTAATGTTAGAACGGGACGGACTATTTCTTTGATTGCTGTCAATGTCAAACAAACAAGTGTCGACGTCATGTCACTTATAATAAGCTACTAGGTTGTTTGTTTGGCTTGGTTGTGTGGTGTTTTTAATTGTGAATTCGTAATTTTTTATTATAAATAATGGAAAACAAAAAAAGAGAGCGTTCAGCGAACTTTAATACTGCTGAGGTTCAATTACTTGTCAGTTTAGTCGAGAGGTTTAAGCTGCTGATAGAAAATAAAAAGACAGACGCTGTTACAAACAGAGACAAAGAATCTGCATGGAAGAAAATTGAAATATCGTTTAACTCATGTGGAATCTCAACAACTGAGCGCTCCTGGAAGACGTTAAAGTTAAAATATGAGGGAATAAAAAAAATGACAAAAAAGAAATCCTCTGTCCAAAGACAGGAGATGTACAGAACAGGAGGGGGTTCTTCGAATGCTCCTGAATTCACCGACGTCGAAGAAAAAGTGATAAGCATTTGCTCTAATATAAAAGGGCTCGAAGCTCGCCATGACAGTGATACAATTCTAAGTGGTAGGTTACTAGTTAAATAAAAAATCTATGATGTGACTTATTGTTTATCATAAAAAAACTCATGTTTTAAAATAAATTTCAGTACCAATATCTATCAGCGACATGGTTTTGATGGATGTAGAGGAAATAAAACCTGTGGATACTGGAGAACATAATTGTGCAGATGATACCACCCAAGATATCAGTGTCAATATACCTGGTAAGTACTTAGGTACTTGTCTTGTACTTATATACTTATCCAATATTTTTACTTTCACATCTACATGTTGTGCAATTGATTGTTTCAGATATGGATGAGTCATTTATTTTAGAGCTTAATAATGACAATGAACCACAAAAAGGTAATTAGCTGCAGCTTTACCATAAAAATATATTGGAAGACACAGTTTATTAACCTACTCTGTTTATTATATAATATTAGAAAATAATGGTGCAATAACTATAGTTATTGAATTAAACTATTGAAATGACTGCATTCTAGTGGTTAATTACTCGTAGAACAAACTTAATTTTGAGTATTATAGTATAATTATTAAAAAGATGTATTATAGCTAAATGTGAATATTTATGTACTTCAACATATTTTTTTATGTTTTCAGAAAACAAGTGGGGCAAATGGCACCCAAAAGCACTGAAAACAAAGGTGTCAAATGTATTGAAACCAGACACAGTAACTAAAGCCAGTGTCAGTTCCAAACTGGATAAATTAAGTTCTGCTCGTTTGGAACTTGTACAACTTCAAATGGAAGTTGCCAGAAAAGAACTGAAATTCAAAGAAGAAGAACATACATTAAAAATGGAACATCTTTCTAATGATGAGAAAAGGAAGCAAGAAATACATGCTTTACAGCTTCAAAAGTTAAATTGTGCACCGGTTCCTAATCATAATTATGACATTTAAGAGTCAAATAGTAGTTTATTTTTAAAGTTAATTTTTAAAAGAGTAACGGTGGAGTTTCTTGCCCATTCTTCTCCATACGAAACTACCTTTTGGAAGGGGCATCTAGAATCAATTTTATTTTTTTGTAAATTTTGACATTCAAAAGAGCCTTTTATGTGCATAATTGAAATAAATGATTTGACTTTGAAAGGGCAATAAATATTTACTTTTTATTTTATTCTTTTAATCCTGGTCATACATTGTGCATTACCCCAGCAAAACATTGTCTTCTGTCAGTATTATAATGCTGCAGATCATTAGTGAACTATCTCAAGTAAATGTGCGAAAAATAATAATGGTACTTAAATGTTTTTATTATTATTCAGTATCATTTTTATTATTAATTAGTTTCCGCTAGCGGCTTCGCCTGTGTGATATCTTCATAAATTATAGCCTATGTTAGTCAGTGATAATATAGCATTCTACTGATGAAATAATTTTTAAAATCAATCCATTCGTTTTTGAGTTTATTCTTTACTATGTTATAATATAAGTGTAAATGTAGATTATTATTAATTTTAATTATAAACTTATTCTAAAATTAAATTTTGAAAATATTGTAATATAATATCCCTAGTCAGGTGCCTTTCCACACCAGTGGAATTAGGAATGGTGGGAGGGAACACTGGTTGAGGAGGAATTAGTACATCTGGATCTTCTGGTGGTTCCTCTTAATTTTTAATCCTCGCCAAGTTGTGTAAAACAGCACATGCTACAATTATATCTTGGGCAAGTGGTAGTTTACATCTCAAACCAATGCTCAAAACAGGGAAACGCCTCTTGCACACACCAAAACATCTCTCTATTACGTTTCTTGTTCGGATTTGTGACTCATTGTATAGACTTTGAGCTTGTGAATTCGGATCTTGAAAAGGGGTCAGTAGGTAATTATTTTTCTCATAGCCGCTATCTCCAAGTACAATTCCATTTCCAAATACACCATTCTCAAAGTGAAATTTTGCTGATGAGTTAGCAAATATCATGCTGTCATGGGAGGAGCCTGGCCAACGTGCTACTATGTCTTGAAACATTAATTCAGCAGAGCACATTGCCTGCACATTAAATGAAAAATAGCCTTTTCTGTTTCTGAATTCCTCAGCTGTGTTTCCACCAGGTGACTGAATTCTTACATGTGTGCAATCTATAGCTGATACCACTCTAGGAAACCTAGCTATTTTATAAAATTCTTCTTGAGTTTTTCTTCTTCCTTCCTCAGTTCTTGGTAACTTAATAAAGGTTTGTCTCAAAGATGCGATGGCATCAGCACATTTTTTAATGATACGGCATGAAGTGGAATTATGAATGCCTCCAAAATCACCAACAGTGATGTAAAAACTCCCAGTGGCAAAGAATCTTAGTGTTATCAGCAGTTGTAACATGGCTGGAATACACTGGTTTCTGAAACAAAAATGTATATTTTTTGTCAGTAGGTATATAATTACCGTGAAACCTGGCAACTTTGCCGAAGGTTGTTAAATTTGCCATATACCGACTTCCAAGGCAAAATAATTTGTTACAACGAAACTGTATTTTTTTTACCGTGTTTAGCACCCTTAAATCAAATTTGAATATTTGATTGGCAACATTATATTTAACATGACAACCCAGCTTTCACAAAACTGTCATTTTTGGCGGTTTATTTTTTTCCTGTGTCGACTGTGGGTGACTTTGTGCTCCGAAACTAGTAAAAATTAGTGGCATAAACGTTGCTTAGGTAAGTCAAATTTTAATGCCACATTCTTAACAGTGTTCTTTAATTAAAATCATGATAATTTACGTCTCTCTATGCAATTTAACCTTAGAAATCACCGTTGGCAAATTTACCATCCCAATGCACAATTTTAGTGATGTTAACTTTGCCATGTTTTGTTAGAGGCTAGGGCTGTCACAAAAATATTCTGTTTTGTTTGCTACTTACCTACTTCTGATTTTATTAAATTTGATAATGTAAGTTTTTCAATCTTAACTTGTCATACCTACCTACCTTTATAAAATAATCAATGTTTATTTTATTTTATTTTTAGAAAATGTGTGATCGATCGAGGCGTAAGGTGGGAAGCAGATTCTATAAAAATTATTCTACCGAAATGTTAGATGCTGCAGTAGATCTGGTAAGCCGTAAAATTATTTCGTCGTTAGAGGCAGCAAAACGCTTTCATATCCCAAGAAGAACGATTGACAATAAAGTAAAAAATAAACACACTAAAAAACCAGGAGCCCAGCAACGGCTTACCGTTGCTGAAGAGCGCGAAATGGTGAAGGTCATCGTCGCCGCAGCAGATTTTGGGTCACCTATAACACGATTTGAATTGAGCTTAGTCGTTTTCAATTATTTGAAAAATAACAATAAGGAGCACTTGTTTGACGGAAAACGGCCTGGAAAGTGGTGGATCAAAAATTTTTTGACCCGCCATAAGGACATGCTAACGATTAGAGCCGTACAAAATATAAAAAGGGTTCGCGCCGCTACCAATGCTGGAGACTATGAAATTTATTTTGAAAACTTAAGAAGTTCTCTTCATAATATTCCGTCAAAAAACATTTTAAATTATGATGAGACAAATCTTTCGGATAATCCAGGGTCTACAAAGTGCATTTTCAAACGCAAGGTTAAGTATCCGGAACGTGTAATGAATACTACCAAAGGAAATATTTCGATTATGTTTGCAGCGGCTGCGGATGGTACCCTGTTGCCTACTTACACGGTTTACAAAGCCGAACATTTATGGATAACGTGGTGTGAAAATGGGCCTACCAACGCCCGATATAATAGGAGTAAATCTGGTTGGTTCGACTCAACAGTTTTCCAAGACTGGTTTAATTCAGTTATCATACCATGGGCTGACAAACTAGATGGTCCAAAACTAATAATAGGTGACAATCTTTCCAGCCATCTTAATGTTGACATAGTGCGTAAATGTGAAGAACGGAATATAAGATTTACTTTCTTACCACCAAACTCAACTCACATATCTCAACCGTTGGATGTGGCGTTCTTCGGCCCTTTAAAAAAGAAATGGCGCCAGATTTTGACGCAGTATAAAATAGATAATCCGGCAGAAACACAAATTAATAAGGCACATTTCCCGATGCTGTTAAAATCTTTATTAGAGGTTATAGAAATAACTAATAAAGCAAATATTTGCTCTGGATTTAAGGCAACAGGTATAGTACCTTTTAATCCCCAGAAAATATTACGAAAGCTACCGGATTATGAAGAGCAAAACCACTATACAATTGATACCGCACTCTTAGACTATTTGAAAACAAATCGGGCAGCGAACCCAGTACAAAAGATAAGAAATAAAAAGGTAAATATTGCTCCAGGTAAGTCTGTTTCATCCCAAGAAGTTCAATTATTGATGACGAAAAAAAAATCTAAGATAAGTGAAAAAAATAGAAAGAATATATCCGGAGCTCAGCAGACTTTACTTGATCCTGAAGAGCAGACTTTACTTGATCCAGGAGAGCAGACTTTACTTGATCCTGAAGAGCAGACTTTACTTGATCAAGAAGAGCAGACTTTACTTGATCCTGAAGAGCAGACTTTACTTGATCCAGAAGAGAGTTTTAAAACAGAGCGAGTGACCGATGCGCCTTATTCAGAAACTAGACAAAAGGTAACTATTCTATCAGAAGTAAAATTAAATCCATATAATTACGCTTACGCCGATTTAAAAAAGATGCATACGCGAAACCTTAAAAAAGTAGATAAAAACTTTAATATATTTGCATCGCATAGTAAACAGAATTTGCTCGTCGCCCAACCTGAAGAAGAAGAGCTTGAGTACATAGACTATGAAAACCCAGTACCATCAACGTCTACAGATAATTTAATTATAAACAACAAAAGGGTGTTACTTGAAACTAAACCATGTAATGCAAGAAAGAAGAAACTTGACGACAGGAAAAGTGACGACAGTAATAGCGAAGACGACAATTATTCCCTAAGAGATACTTCTGAAGATGAGTGCTTTATACCATCTGACTCCGAATCATGTGAAGATATCAAAGAAATGACTGATCAAGAAATAGTGGAAAAATGTGAAACTTCGCCTATCCGGGTTAATAGTTACGTTTTGGTTAAATTTTGTGGGCCAAAAACTAACAAATACTATGTTGGAAAAGTTTTGGAAATAAACGATGATTCTGGTATGTATATTAAATTTATGAGGAAAAGAAAGGGAGAATTTTATTGGCCGCATATTGATGATATTAGTTTCATAATAAAAAGTGACATAGAAATTATTTTAGGAATCCCTCGTGAGGGTCGTAGAGGTACGTTAAAATTTGACTGTATCGACTTTTTTAAATATAATGTTCAGTAAAGTGCTTTGTAACCTATCGTTGACCACTCATAAGTTGTGTTGTTGATTGATTCTAAGAACCTAATTTGGGTTAATTTTAAATATTGTAATAGTATTGTGTATTGTATTGTATTGTGATCTCAGAAAAAAAACACTTGCCTGTTGATTATTATTATTGTGATTTGTTGATGTTAGATTAGATTTACTGTTAAGCAAATAAAAAAAAAACTTAACGCAACATTGTTCAAAGAGTTTGTGTCTAAATATTTTTATACTTTTTATATTGATTGTTAATATTGAATACCTACCAAAGCTACCTACTTTGATGTAACCTTTCTTTATTACGTTGTTTTGAAGATTTCATTTAAATAAATAAGTATATTATAAGAAAAATGTACAGCGGCAGCAGGTCAAGCTACCCGAAACTGTCCGATTTCCCCAACCAACCTTGAACCTAATGTTTTGGCGCTAAAGTTGAAAATCTAATAAAGAAATTTGACAGATTGTAGTAGCTTGATGTACTGTCAAATTTCTTTAATACATTTTCAACTTTATCGCTAAAGCGTTATGTTCAAGGTTGATTGGGAAAATTTTACAGTTTCGGGGAGCTTGATGTGCTAGCGTCTGTACCTAATCTTTTAACTTTTTAATTATTATTATTGTGGTCTATTGTGATTTATTGACCTCTTAGGTTTACTTACTGTTAAGCAAATAAAAAAAGCTTAACGCAATTGTTCAAAGATTTTATGTTCCTAAAGTTTTTTTATACCTATTTGTTTATTTTGAATAGGTACTTTAATGTAACCTATTGAAGTTTTAATTAAAATATTTTAAGAAAAAAATATTCTTTTGACTTTTTAATTTTTCGACAACCCTGACAAATATTTCTATTTTGTTTGAAAAAAATGAAAAAAGGTGGGTAAATTTGCCACATTGAGCAAATTTGTATTGCCAATGCAAAATATTACTCAATTTTAGTATATTTTAACTGTAAATATGTTTGTGGCAAAGATGACTATCATAATTTTTGATAATTCGATTTATTTTATCCAACAATTTGGTATGGCAATCTTACCATAAGTTATGGTTAACTTTGCCATATTCGTTTTTTGGACTAAAATATCTTAATGTATGAGAAAACAATAGATATTATACTTTATTTCAATGATGGATAAAATTTACTATTTGGCTGATTGGTTGTTTTGTGTAACCTCATAGAGATTGTTTAAGAAAAATGTTTGCAAACTTTTTTAGCCAGCAAAAAGTGGCAAAGTAGCCAGGTTTCACGGTACCTTCTATTGAGGTAGGTAGCTCTTCGAGATAGCATTTTGCTGTCCAAATCAATACCTACTTATAAATATGTGTTTATCCCTAGAATAACTCACCTTTGTGTCTTGCTCTCGATTTTATCTTTTACCAAGAACAGCAAATATTGTACTGATTCTTTGGTAAGTCTGAATCGACGATGGAATTCTGTTGAATCCCACACGTTAAAGTGTTCGACCCTTGGTCTTACAATTCTTTCTTTTCTTTCACTTGGATTCATATATTCATTTATTATGGCTTCTTCCTCAATTGCCATGTCGTCAATACTATCGAAAATATCCATTTTTAATTAAGTACACTCGTAAAGCACGAAAACTAACCTCAAACTTTGTAACGTCAATGTCGTTTATCAATGGAATAAGTGGTTATCTGGCCGTCAAAGAGTCAAATAGATTTATTCCTCAGATAAAACTATTCGACGAATAAAGCCTATTTGACGATGGAACAACTGATTTTTTTGCTATCTGTCGAATAAACCCTATCTGTCTGTTTATCTGAGGATTGAAAAATCGGCCCTTAGATGTATATAGATGATGGGAATGCAGGTGTATTAGGAAGTCGCAGACGCCAGCACATCAAGCTACTACAATCTGTCAAATTTCTTTAATCGATTTTCAACTTTATTGCTAAAGCATAATGTCCAAAGTTGATTGAAAAAATTTGACAGTTTCGGGTAGCTTGATGTGCTTGCGTCTGTATTAGATATGAGCACGCGCCGAGTACGCGTTTTATAGGAATATGAACCATATTCGTATGGCTATAATGTCGAATTTGTATAAGCGAATATGAGCAAGCGTTTCAAAGGAATATTCATCCCGACAAGGAACCCTTTACTATGCGCGGTTCTACACGCACTTGGCTGGTTTTTTTACCCCACGCCGCTGACACCGCCGCTACACCACCTCAGAAAATTTCAAATGACGCCACCGCTGTCAAAAGAGCTCACGGCGGCGCTCATATCTAGTAGATCAGATACTAATACACCTGGATTCCCATCGAGGGTAATCGTTCTTTGAGAACTAACCATAAATGATACACTACTTCATTTTTTTTTCAGATGAGTATAGTGCTCCAGTCTCTAATGCTCCAATCTCAAATGCTCCAATCTCTAATGAGCCGATATCGATATCTCCCCTTACTCCTCTAATGGTGAAACAAACACAAAAACATAATCGAGAAATATTGGGTGAATAGTAAACGGTTTAACTTTGGCTATTGTAGTATTATTTTCTAGTAATTAGGTACACTATTTTAGATCCGAAAGTTATGTGTATGAGTGTGTGTTTGAAATAAAGTACATCTCTTACTGCTGGAGAGATATTGATGAACTTTGGTAGACCCTGGAATAGGACAGAGCCGTAAGACACAGCTAGTTGCTTATCCAAACTAATATTATTATAAATGCGAAAGTAATCTATCTATCTGTCTGATTGTTAATTTTTATTGCTTCAGGTGACCCTAATCTTGCCACACCACTGTCACACTCTTCGTTATTGAGGAACGATGATCCATTATCTCCGTTTCCGCTAATGTCCCCAGCAACCGAAGAACTTTATAACGTATTAATTACTGACCCAAAACTACAATTCGATAGTACAGACATCATAGAAAACAGTGAAGTTTCCGAAGAAAATGACAGTGACGACAGTGTTCGTGATCCTGATTTTAATATTAAGAAAATAATAATAGATGATTCAGCAACTGATTGCGAATCATGTGATGATGAAAAAGAGACACCGGAAAATTTATCTATGGCTAATACACAGAACAAAGAAACAGGAAGCTCGACGTGTGTAACAAACGAAAACACGGGCAAACAAAGTGTTTCACCTGAAATGAATATGGAAGAGGACATAAGGGATACAGAATATGCAGCTCCTACTATAGATGAGATAGAAATACCTACAATGATCGTAAAAAATACAATAGACAGAAATGAGAATGTAACTTTAATTATGGAAACGCCAAGTACTAGTGAAGAAAATACTAATAATAACACAAAAAAAAGAAGATCAAGAGTGGAGAGAAATGCAAGCAAAACACTAAGGAATACAGGAAAGAGTTACAAAACGGAAAAAGGTAAAGTAGTTCCTGACAGAAAACCAAGAGTTGATTTCATGTAGATTAAAATGTGTTGAAAGGTTTACAAAGGCTGAACAGACGCAATGTTTTGAAAATTATTGGCAACTTGGAGATAGAAATAGAAGGGCAGCATTTGTGTGTAAGTCAGTAGAGATTTTACCAAGAAAAACTCAAAAAACGGGCAGCAGGACATTAAATAGAGAGTACTACTGTAAGTACATGCTAGAGATTTATAATGAGAACAAACCGGTTTGTAAAGAGTGTTTTTTTAAAATACTAGGAGAGACCAAGGGATTTGTTAATATAATTATAGAAAAAAAAAATATCCCCTAACGGAATCATTGATGAGGATCAGAGAGGTCGTCAACCTCCCAAAAATAAGAAGACTATCGAAGACATTTCGCTTGTCAACCACCACATTTTGAGCTTTCCAAGTTATGAGAGCCACTATTGTAGAAATTCGACTGGTAAGAAATATTTAGCTGCTGACCTTTCAATTGCTAAAATGTACAGAGAGTATAAAAATACTTCATCAAATCCTGTCTCTTTAAAATTATATTCCAAATGCTTTCACGACCTCAATCTGTCGTTTAAGCAACCATCCAAAGACACATGCAATACGTGCGATGTGTTAAACGCTAAAATTAAAGTTACAGATGAAGACCGCAAAGTAGATTTATCCGCTGAATTAGCTGACCACCAACATCAAGCTGAAAAAGCTTATGCTGAAAAACGTGTGGATAAAGAGAACGCCAAAGCCGATTCATCTGTTAGGGCATTTGCATTTGACCTACAGCAGTGCTTGCCGACACCATATTTAAAAATGTCTGTCTCGTTTTATAAACGACAGCTTTGGTCTTTTAATTTGACAATACACGATTTAGCAACTAATGAGGCTACATGCTACTTGTGGGACGAGACTATAGGAGCTCGAGGAGCAAACCAAATTGCGTCATGTTTGTGGCACTTCTGCAAAAGTTTGCCATCGGAAGTCAAAGAACTAATTTTTTATTCCGACACTTGTGGTGGCCAAAACAAAAACAATGTCGTGGCGATGATGTTCATGTTTTTGCTTAATAATCATCCGACGCTGCAAAAGATAAACCACAAATTCCTCCTCAGTGGGCACACACATATGGAGTGTGACTCTGACCATGCGATTATTGAAAAAACAAAAAAGAGAACACAAATGAGAATCAATCATTTATATGATTGGGTGCAGTTGGTGAGGACTTGCAAAGTGCAGAAGCCATTCAAGGTCGTGGTGATGACGGTAAATGATTTCTTGGATTTTACCGAACTAAAATCCAAGAAAGGACCCTTTACTCTCAAAAAACTGGATGATTCGGGAGACAAATTTTTGTGGCAACCTATTAAATGACTGCAATATGATAAAAGCAGCGTAGGAAAAATGTATTTTTTGAAAACCCTGGATCGCGGACCCCCTTTCAAGTTAATAAGTTTTAGGAAAAGAGGAAAAACCACCATAGATATCTTTAACTTGAGCCAAATCTCCAAGGAGGCTTTGCCAATCAGCGCAGAGAAAAAAAAGGATTTGATGGACATGATTGACCTGATTGATGATTCTTTCAAGGAATTTTATATTAAAATAAAAACTGTTGGTGATGTCTCCGCATCTAATGATCCAGATTTGGACGAGGACAACCCAGATGAAGAAGATTTTGAGGTCCAATGAAATATGAACGGTACTGTGGTATACATACTTGTATCTGTGTACCTGACGTATCTGTCATTGTAACGTTATTATTTCTTTATTCTTTTCTTTCTTTAATAAGTATGTGTCCGTTGTTTGGCCCAATAAAACAATTTACAGTTTTTTTTATTTATTGCTCTAACACTAGAAAACTGATAGGTTCGTGGTTTTTCAATTTAATATTTGTTCAGCTATAACAACTTTGCTTGACACACACACAACTACACAACAACAAATACAATTCAACAAATATTTTTATATTCGTCATCAGTTGGTTGATTGGTCCTCATTGTGTTTGTCATTAATAACATTGTTTACATACTAATATTCCCCACTCAGAAGGTGAATAAGTTGATAACTGTTGGTGCATAAGTTGACAACTCGGTGAATAAGTTGATAACTCGATGGTGAACGACTTGACAAGTCTATTATTATGCAAACTACGGGGAATTTCGTTTATTTATTGTCATCATTTAAAAGATGGTATAAAATACCTAACCCCTAAAACAACTAAAACATAATACTGTTAACTAATTTACCGATTTACCAGAAGAGGTCAAACCTTTAAAATGGCTGTCCTGACAAATTGTCATTTTAGACATGTCAACATATTCACGCCAGCCTCGGAAATATGCAAAGAATATGCTACTTCAAAGACCACATTATTGGACAAAATCAGTGGACGCAGACCAGATGGAGTTAAGACACTGGGACCAGAAACAGCGCTAGGAGTGGATGGTGAAAAAAAAATTGTTGAATGGCTTCCTAATATTTCCAAATGTGGATTTCCAGTGAAAAAACAGGAATTGTTGCATACTGTTCAGAAAATAATTCGTGATGGGGGGTTTAAAAATAAATTCAAAGGTGATCGCCCAGGTCAAAAGTGGTTTGTAAAATTCTTGGCCAGAAATAATGAAGTCACACTTAAAAATGCGGAAGGTATTAATAAAGCTAGAACCCAAGTCACAGAAGAGTCGATCAGATCGTGGTTTAGAGAACTTTAGGAATATTTGGACAGTATACACCAAAAAGATATTTTGAATGATCCGAAAAGAATGTTTAATGGAGACGAAAGTGGATATTTGCTCTTTGTCCAAAGACAGGAAAAGTTTTAGGCCCAAGAGGTTTCAAGAACTTTATCAAATAAACCCAAGTAATGAAAAAGAAAACTTAACAGTATTATTGACATTTAATGCGAATGGAGATATGTGCCCACCTTGTGTCGTGTGTCCATACATTAGACCACCAAAGGCTGTAGTGAATAGTATGCCCCAAGAATGGTGCTTAGGCAGATCGGAGACAGGTTGGATGAGAGGAGAAGTATTCTTTGAATACGTGACCAACGAGTTTCACAACTGGGTGGTGGAAAATAACATCATAAAACCAATTCTTCTGCTGGTACATGGGCATAAATCGCATATGTCATTAATGCTAAGTACGTTATCCGAAGAACTGCAAATTATTTTGTACGCCCTGCCGCCCAACACCACCCATAGTTTACAGCCAGCTGACGTCAGCGTTTTTGCACCAGTAAAAACATATTGGAAATCTACAGTCCGCGCATTCCTATCAATACCAGAAAATTTGAATTCTGCCGTTACACAAACAAACTTTTGTACATTATTAAATGAAGCAGTACAACATCCTAACATGGCCGACAACATCAAAAATGGGTTTAAGCGATGTGGTCTTTACCCATTCGATGCAAATAGTCCTGATTACACTAAATGTGTAAGAAATACTTTGGAAAATGTACAGGCCGTTGATCAACAGTCACAAGATATTACCCACTCGGACATTAAAAGTTTTAAAACACCTGAAACCGACACTAAAAGAAAAAAATATTAACATTCGAACTATTACGAGAGCAGTTAATAGATTGAAAACTACTCTCCCTGCAGAAGTTGGCTTTGCAGAGATTTCTATCGAAACTGAATCTGAGAGGTCTCTTATGGAACTATCAATAGAACAAAATAGTTCTATTTTAGAATTGGATGCAGCTAAAGGAATCACCATCTTTTCAATACACGTAGAAGATGAAAACATAAATGATGAAGCTAACTCCGATTCGACTGTGCAGGTTCAAACAGTAACAGCCGAAATACATTCTGCACCAAAACCATCCACAAATGCCGAGCCTTGCACATCAAAAATCACCAGCAAAAGAAATCTAGCTTCTTCTAAAATTGACTATGATGAAATCACACTATATCCGGATAATTCTAATACGCTTGATACCAACAAAAACAATTCGTTCCCTGATTTGTCTCTTTAGACGTTACACCTTTCTGGCCTTGATGTTGACTCTATCGTGTCCTTAGACGACGTTCTAATTCTACCATTAGAAGATATTACCTATATTATCAACTCCCACTCCCACTACGTCAAGTGTTGAAAAAGAAACTCCTACTAAGGAACAAACGCCAGAACCGCCCCTGACCTCTTTGATTCATACAGTATCAATTGTATCGCCATCCTTCGTTTTACCTACAGAAAACTCTCCTCTAGTACAACCATCTTCAGCAGCTGTTGGCGATTCAAGCCAAATAAAAACCTGTGATCCACTTAAAAACCACCTGATGCTGCCTGAAATTTCTATAGAAGCAAGAAAACCTAATAAGCAAAGGACTCCAGCAGCCATATCTTCTGCTGCATGGAGAAAGTATTACGAAGATAAAGAGCAAATCAAGAACGAAAAACAGGAAGCAATACGAAAAAGAAAGTTAGAACGAATACAGAAAAAAGAACAGGATAGCTCGAAAGGTTCAAAAAACTGCTCCGAAACGAAAAAAGAAGATAAAAGTCACACAGGAAACGATAGTCGATAGATGTGGAATCTGAGAAAGAAAATGTACCAGCCGTGGAGCTAATGAAATGTGCTGAATGTGACGATGTATTAACACTTTCACAGCCGATCACGTGCAGAGTACGTCCCAGGTTGATTGTATTGTGACGCTGATCACGTTCTCAGTACGTGACTGACTTTCTTAGTGTTTGTTTTAAAACGACGTCCGTAGTCCGTGTTTGGCGTGCATTGATATAATAGTGTAGTGCTTTAGCTACGCACACATGTAAGAATAACCGTGGTGGGGCGCTTGGTGTGAGCGGAACAAGCTATCGAGTGTCGCGCTGCGCCAGTGTTCCCGCGCCGCTATTGCGAGTGCACGTACACGAATTTTGGCGTGAAATGGCGAGTTCACGGCGAAGTTATCGGCTCGATTCGAACGAAATTATTGACTTCTTGGTTGCTGATGATGATTCGGATATTGAAGAAGCCCCAGATATTGAAATTCAAGGTAAATTATTGTATTTTGTTGGGTTATTATTGTAGAAATGTAGCCTTTTTGCGTCGTACATATTTTTATTGTTTTTTTCTCTTTCCAGACCTTATTCAAGACTTGCAAGAGGTTGTATCGGTTCATGATCGACAAGATGTTGATGCTGACATGTCAGACGACTTATCTGAACCTGTACGGGGGGAACATGTACGGGGCCGGGGTCAAATTCAAGGTAAATTATTGTATTTTGTTGGGTTATTATTGTAGAAATGTAGCCTTTTTGCGTCGTACATATTTTTATTGTTTTTTTCTCTTTCCAGACCTTATTCAAGACTTGCAAGAGGTTGTATCGGTTCAAGATCGACAAGATGTTGATGCTGACATGTCAGACGACTTATCTGAACCTGTACGGGGGGAACATGTACGGGGCCGGGGTCGTACACCTCGAAGAAATACGAGATCCCGCCTCGGTCGCGGTCGCTCGGCGGTGCGTTCGGCTACACGCGGGCGCGGCGTTACCCGCAGATCAGCAGCAGCACTTACCCTCAGAGAAATGGATGAAGGTAATGGATGGTCATACCAAGCACTGCAAGAACCCCCAGAAAATCCAGTATTTCAAGAAGTATCTCAAGTATTGGCTCCAGTAGATGAAAGTTCGTCAGAGTTGGATTGTTTTTCAATTTTTTTCCCCGATTCTTTTTGGAACACTCTAAAGACGGAAACTAACCGTTACGCAGCTCAAATGAAAACCAAACAAGCAAGAAAAGGCATTCTGAAACCTGGCACTATGTTGTACGAATGGAAAGCTGTCAAAAAATCGGAACTAAAGACATTTTTTTCTATCGTGATTCATATTACGCTTGTACACAAGGAGAGTTTTGATTCATACTGGTCTACACGGGAAATAATAGCCACTACATTCGCCGGGAAGCACATGAATAGAAACAGATTCCGAGCCATTTATAGCTGTCTCCATCTGAATGATAACGCAAACTACAAACCGCGTGGTGATCCCGAGTACGACGCTTTTTTCAAACTCCGACCTTTTTTTGATGACATGTGTCGGTTGTGTCAAGAGTGTTATTATCCCAATGAGCACTTGACTATCGATGAGGGTACTTGTGGGTTTAGGGGACGAGTGCACTTCAAAGTGTATAACAAAGATAAGCCCGATAAATATGGCATGAAAGTGTACATGCTCTGCGACGCGGAAACAGGATACATACTGCGCATGGTTCCCTACATAGGCGACTCGAAATCGGTGGAAACGATTATCACGGAATTGAGTGAACCATACTTCGGTAAGTGGCACACCATATACATGGACCGTTTCTTTACAAGTCCGACAATCGCAGACTTATTGTGGATAAAGGACACTCGCCTTGTTGGCACTGTAATGGCGAATCGTCGTGGTCTGCCACAGGATTGGCGTCATCAACCGTTGGAAAAAGGCGAAATGGCCTTTTGTCACCGGGCCAATCTAACCGCTTGTAAATGGAAGGACAAGCGTGATGTACTCATGCTTACTACGAAACACGGAGCTAGCTGGACAGAGGTGGATGCAAAAGTCAAAGGTGTCGGTGTGACCAAAAGGCTGAAACCAGATTGTGTACTAGATTACAACCACCACAAATTTGGTGTAGATCTGAATGACCAGTATGTGTCTTACTACTCCTTGAATAGAAAGAGCATGAAGTGGTGGAAAAAGATGTTTTTCAACCTGGTAGCAAGAGCAATGGTAAATGCTTACGTCATTTACAATAAATCAAGGTCTCAAAGGCGCCGCCCGCGATTCTCACAGTTCCTGATGGAGTGTGGTGACCAGCTGCTGCAAACTGCACCAGAGGCTGAACCAGGACCCTCACGTGGCCCACACCATGTAGGCAGCAGTACCAGACTAGTGGGAAAGCACTTTCTCGAAAGGATACCGGGCACCGAAAAAAAAGAGAAGGTGGCAAGAGTCTGTAAAGTTTGTGCAGACATTTCTAAGAAAAACACTGGCAAACGAGGACGCAAAGAAACCATATTTTACTGCCCAGACTGCAACGTGCCTTTATGCTACCATCCTTGCTTCCAAATGTTTCATACACGCAAAAATTACACGACTTGAACACGCAAAAGTCCATGTTCGACTTTTTTTTTTCCATAAAACCTCTTTTTTATTCTACATTTTTAAATAAAAAAATCTAATTTACGTCTGTTTTTTATTTTTATCCTAGAAATAAACAAGTCAATAGTATAAATAAAAAAATAATTATAGATTTATCATTGATAGTTCTCATTTTATAAATGTTGCAATATCGGCGAAAATCGCCGGCGAACCATGGAATCCGCGTTTTAAAATCTTCGGCTGTCAGTGTTAATTTCTGATGTAGAAGATGACGATGAGAAACATTGGCTGTGACAAGTGTATTAGATGGTATCATCTGAAATGCACGCGATCTCTAGGATTAAGTTATTCAGAAGCCAAAGATAATTCTTTTGAATGTGACTTGTGTGATTAATTAAAATTCGAAGGCAATAGTAATCATACATTGTCTCATAATCATAATATTATGATTCAACATTTCTTTAAGTAGTAGGATTAGACAAAACTATTGTGTTGTTTTTTGCTATAATATAGCCAACAACTTATCAATCAAGGCTGATCTTCAGTGATATTGTAATATCGTGATTTTAGGGTAAAATTAACACAACTGATTGTTGTTGACCTGCAACCTTTAAAAGGTTGAAAATTATTAATTACCTGTTTCAGAATAATGTTTCGTTTTTTTTAAGTAGTTTTGTTTTAAGTTCTATCAATGTTGAGAAAAATAAATAGGTATTCTTATTTTCTTTATAGTGATTTAATAATGATAATAATGTTGATTTTCAAATAACTATATTCTTGAATAAAGAATCTGTTAAAAGACAATTTTTCTTTATATTATCTTAAAAATATCACCCCTACATTCTTTTTCTTAGCTGGTGGACGCAATTTAGATTTTTTGGACGCCAAGTGAGTAAAACGCGTATTTTTGAAGTTTGTCTATTTATAAAAAAAAACACAAGTAGTTTCGAACAAAACTGAAAGCGAACCCTATAGTAGACTATATAATGAACACATTACATAACTTTTTCATTGAAACTAGTGCTGGAACATTTTTATCTTCTCCTTCAAACTTGCCAACTGCACTCAATGGACGCGAACTGGCGAAATGATCCTACTACATAACAAACTATACATTTCCAGTACTGATTTCTCATTGTACAGAAATCCTATACAATGCGAGATCACCTGATACTGGAAAAATATAGCTTGATATGTAGCTGTGTGTACCTTATGCTGATCTCTGTAAGGTAAACTTAAGTTCCTATCAGTAATTAAAATACAAGAAAAAGTTATAAACTTTAGAACATTAAAATGTTAATAACACAAAATCCTGTTCTAGTGTGTATTGTTTTGCCCTTGTACCTTCAATTACAGATAGCCTGCCCCTACGATGACCCTCTGACAAATATTTTGACTCAAAACTGGTAAACCAAAACAACACCCCATCCAAAATGTTATAATATCACCAAAATCAGACAGCATCTGTATTATAATACCAGCCTATTACTATCCCACTGCAGGGCAAAGACCTGTTATACAGTGAAGGCATGAGCATTGCTCAGCACACTTGCTCAAGACGGGTTGGCATTTTCAGACTTACTATAAAGTCAATGTTACCTCACTATGTCATAATGAGCAACAGCGTCTCAGGCTTAAATGTTGAAATGGACCTTTTCGGTGCGTCATACACTGTTGTTTTTAAAGCATTTCACTTTTTTATTTTATATATGTCATGTTTCCTGGACTATTGATGAATAAATGTTACTTCTTTCTTTCTTACATAGATTTGTTTTTAACTTAACACCTTCAGGTAGAACCTACAACGTTCTAGATCCACGAATCTTCAAATAACCATATAATTATAAGCCATCGCTATTTGTAATTTTTATGGAAATTTTATTCGATAAAAACCACCTCGTGCCGCCAGCGATACTTTCCGACCGGCACTGAAAGACGATAGTAGATTTCGTTGCATTGAACTTATTTCACGACCAGACATGATAGAAAGCCGTAAGATAAAAGTAAGACCACATTCCCTACGATACGAGAGCCAAACACAGCCAAAGGTCGATAATATTCTAATTTATTCGAATAATAAGAACTATCACTTGGAATTTCTAGTTCGATAAATTCAAATATATTAAATACACAAAATATTTAAGGAACGTGAATAGATACTGGACTCGTATTATGAGATACGCAGCAACGAATCAACGAAACAAAGTCAAACAATGTGAAAGAATCAGTGATCCAACAAAGAAATTTGACAGATTGAATGATGGCTGATGGCTTTTTTTTTTTTTTTATAAATATTGTTACGGCCTGGTTGCTAAGACCTTTTAGCCATGGCTGATCTGATGGCTTACTATTGGTATTTGGTAACACAGATATCGTAACACACACAATTTTTTTCCCACAGAGTGAAGAGTACCGCATTTTTTCGATGGACGCCAGAGTTACCAGCTCTTCAAAAATTTTCCCATAGACATCAGACGAAGTCATTTGATAGAAAGTGAGATGTTGTGCTTTGTTTTTGCCCGGTTAAGTAGCCAGGACCTTAGTGGTCACAACTACGAGCTGCCAAATAGGAAAAAAATAAATAAAAAAAATGTGCTTTGTTGTTGGACGCGTTTGATAAAACCGATTGATATGTAACTCTACAAGGTTATTATGGCGCGTGGCCGAAAGCGGAACTAACACCACCATCTTGTTTTGTCAGATTAACATTTACACATGCACAGTATTGATTTTATGGCCCGTAAAAGTGAGTTTGTATGTCATAGTGTTTACTAAAGATATTATGAAAAAAAAAGTATTTTCTCCGGTTCTAACCGATAATATCCTAAAAACTATTAACTTAAATAGCAAAGTCACTTAGAAACATCATTATTGTTTTAGTTATGGGACAAAAACAAATTATCACGCCATCTGCTCGTTAGTGTCAAATGATATGTCATGCAAACCTAACCTTTAAGCAAATCAGTAAAGCTCTAGCCAAATAAATAGTTCTGAATTTTATTACATTCAACCTGGGTAACTTAAACCTTCAATATAACATTAGCCCAAAATTATATTTACAAAGGAGATGTTTCATTTTTGGCTAGCACTTATAAATTATATCAAAAAACGGGGAAAACCCAATAATTTTGGAAAAATATTATTCCGTGAATTTGAGAATATTATCTTTGTACCAAATAAAAGTTTTTCAATTATTGCCATTGTTGTCGTTATGGCCACACTATGGCGGCGTCCTGACAACATTCGTTCTGAAATCAGAATGGATCTTGAATTAATGTGAAACCGTAAATACAAAAAATATTAAATATTAAAAAGGTATCGCTGTATTATTTATTCTTCTATTAAACCTATTTCATTAATAATATCCTATACCCGAAAGGTTTAGGTAATTAAATAAAGGTAAACAAATCGTAAAAAGGGTTTTTTATAGTTGACACTTTCTTGTTTAAAAATACGTCACAACAAAATTAAAGTTATTTGCGATTTATACGATATTTTCCTCTTTTATTAATGTATGTTAAACTTTATCATTTATTCGTGAACTGTACTCTTCGTACATGTAATTGCTTGAGCACAATTTTTTTGTTAGATTATAAAATAGTATAATATTTTGTAATCTGTCTATTGTAAAGAGCCCAAAAAGACAGGTTCCCTAAACCTTTTAGAACATACAACGAATTAGATAACGTTGCTAGATTGAAGAGTACACCTGTGACGTAGTATGGCAACTGAAGTAGCAGGTATTACGTTTAGTCGGTTAACCAGATGCCTTATAAGTTGTGGATGAATTAGAAAAAATGTTTTATGGTGTCACTGTATTGCGGCTGCCACCATACCACTGTTAACGCAATTCAATTGAGTTAATATGGGCTCAAGTTAAAGGGTTTGTAGCCGAGAAAAACAATACTTTTAAAATGTCTGACCTAAACTTTCTTTTGCCAGAGGCTCTAACTAATGTGACTGCTGAGAATTGGAAAAGTTGCGAGGTTCATGTAATAAAAGAAGAACAGAAAATGTTTAAATTAGACAAAATAATTGATGATACCACTGATCGCTTTATTATTAATGTGACAGATAGTTCCTCAAATTCAGATTCAGAATAGAGCCTTTTATTATGGGACTCAAAATAATATGAAATTAACATTTGAAATAAAAGGTTTAACATCTATGAGTCACGTGTTTTTTTTTTGTTTACCTTTATTTAATTACTTAAACCTTTCGGGTATAGTTCTATTAATAAAATCTACTTGGCTAGTGTACTTCCGATTTCCGAACGTTTTATTTTGACATACACTGTCGGGATTGTCATTGTCATCATAAAATATCCCCGCTCTTTATGTTAATGCAAGATGACATTAATGTCATTGTCATCTATCATTGTCTCCATTTTTCTCACAACAAATGTCAAACATTTTCAATTTTATTTTTTTACTTCTACACTACAATTTAATTCTATAAATCATTGCCTATTACATGTTTAGAGATACATTTCCAGAGATTTTCTGGAATTTACATGTCCTAGCCAAAGTTCAATACAAAAATGAAACGTCTCCTTTTAACTTTACAAACTTTGTAAACAATATGTAGAATAGAAGGTACCCTTCTACATATTGTTTACAAAGTTTGTAAAGTGTTACGGCCGCGAATCATATTTTAATCAACATACAACCTGAAAGTGACCTGCAAATTGGAAAAAATGTAAGTATTTTTGAATTTCGCGGGCTACCTGAACGCAACCCACTTAAGGAGGAACCTTCAGGGTAGCCCGTGAAATTCAAATTTTCTTACGTTTTTTGCAATTCGCAGATCACTGTCGGGTTGTATTTTGATTAAAATATGATTCGCGACCGTAACAAATATGACTTCACAGAATTATAACCATTAGAATCACTAATACATCTCTCTAAGTTCATATTACTGTATGAATGACTATTTCATGAAATCATGAAATTAGACGCCAATTCTAACTTAAGGAGTTGTATTTCGCAATTTGAGCCCTATATAATAATCTCAATAATTAATAAACTAGGCTAAGTAGAAACAGAAAAAAAAAAATTGGAATATCCAAAAGTGCACGACTCATAATGCTCATTTAATTATGAAATATTAAAAAAAAACTTAAGTCGTTCAAAATTAATTGCCGAAAAAACAGCTGTAGTAGGAAGAAGGTACTGCACAAGCGCCCCTGGTGGAATAAATGTACATAATATCTATAGATATATCACCATCCCTAAGTTAATTTTCTATGGATATATATAGATATACAGTCTTGTAGTTTTCGTTTTTTATTAATTGCAATTAAACGACACTGAATTAATTAATCATTCGCATTCAGTGACCTACAATCGTCGATAAGAATTATTTAAAAAAAAAATTAACTCAAATAATGGTTTTTTTCACGAGTTACAGTGTTTCCGGGTTTCACACATGACGGACAGGAATTTTCTTTGACCTATTTTGGTGTTTTTTCCAATTCTATTGCAGTAAATCAATTTTTAAAAAGTATGAAATTAATCTCCATTAAATTATCTGGACAATAGTATGCAAAATATCTTTATTCCGTGAACTAACAAGGCTATAATAATAAAAATAGCCGCCAAAATGAGGCGAAAAAATTTTTTCGATCGTAAAGCACTCTCTGATGCTTCGCATCATGAGTCGTGCAAAAATTAAAATTATAAAACCATTTTAATGGAAATAGAAAATGTTAAAAATTTATGTTTTTTTTATAACAACAAGACATACTTATTCGTATCAAGGAATGGGCATTGTTCATATTTTTTTATATGTTGTAATTGGAAAACCATTTCGAGAAATAGCGTTACTGATGATTATGGACTAATTGATCATGAAAAATATTCTTAATTTATTGGTATTTTTGATAAAATACGATTGACCTTCATTGCCCTTCAAATTACGTCACTAATTGAACAGTAGTTTTGTATCGTTGCGTGTTTCCACAGAAATTAAAAAGTAAGCGGCAACTAGTGTCTACAATCTGTCAAGTGTCAAATTATATAAAAATGTCAAAAAATTACATTTAGTTACAATAAATAAGTTTTTACAATTATTATTCCTGCGACTTGCCTCATAATCTCGTATAAATTTACATCATCTCAACAATCGACAATATTTAATATATTCTAGGAGTTATGGAATACAGGAAGTGATTTGTTCCAACTTGCAGTAATAATAGTCCAAACAAAATTTTTGTTCGTATTAGAGAAGATTTGCGAGAAAAGTGGTGTCGTGATGTAGGCGTGGAATATTGCAAGGTTTATACAATGTATTGTTGCGAAGATCACTTTGATGTAAGTATTTCAGAAGCATTAGATTTCTTTGTATGGTCTGTATCTTAAAGGCACCCCTACTTACCACGTTTTGCTTTTTTTTACAGCCTAAAAAGGATTTGAAGAATTATTATCAACATAAGTTAATGAATCAAGAGCCACGCCTTAAACCCACAGCTTCTCTCTGCCATATTGCACCTAATAAAAGTGAAGACTCAACAGAATTAACTAAGCTGTTATGGCAACATGCTACCACCCGCAAACCAGTAAAAAGGAAATATGAGGATACTATAATGCCCAGTACATCTTCATACTCTACAATACCAGTGAAGGTAGATTTATAATATTAACTTAGCCATAATAATAATAAAAAGATCACCCATATAAATACACTATGTAACACAACTATGAGGAAACCCTGAAACTGGTTGATGAATAGGTGAAATAAAGTTCCATCATACACATTTTATCTCTATCCACTATTTTTATTTTTCTCATCTTTCTGATTTGTAGTTGATTAACATAACTAGCATCATCCTGCAAGATCAGCTGTACATTGTAAACAAGTTAGAAATCAATAATTTTTCTAAATCCTGATTATAAACCACATTGAATGTATACTCTCTTTTTATTACATATATGTAATAAGAAGATAGTGTATACTATAAAGTGCCAAAAATCTATGATTGTATTATACTTCACATACTTAACAACCAGTTACAAGGTTTGCTATTATGTTGTGCTGGTTACTGGAAAAAAATAATTACTTATACTTTTTGTTTTTAGATTGACGCTTCAACCCAGTGTGAAGTAAAGATGGTAGACAAAAGCACAAACTATAAAGTAAGAAAAGCTCCTACTGTTGTTACACTGGAAGTGCCATCTTCACACGAAACTTCTTCTGCAACAACTCCATCTCTATTTGGATGTACATCGGAAACGGAAGAATCATCAGTGCTTGAACCAAATAAGAAAGAGTTGCAGCGTAGAAAAAATATGTTAGACATCATATCAGATAAACCAAAAATGTATTTAGGATTGCCAAAACAGTACCTATGGCTTATAGATTACATTGTACAAAAAAGCCCAATAAAAGTTGACTCTATTTATCTTGTTATAACTTTACTCAAAATTAAGCAAAATGATTCCATAGAAAGAATAAGTGACCAGTTTCAAATATCAAGAACTAAGTTGTCATCTGTGATATTAACAGGAATTGAAGTCCTAGGTAACTTTTTTCAAAATTTTATTTATTGTCCACAGCCAAAACAGATCAAACAAAACCTACCTTTAGTTTTTAAAATAAGGTATTCTGATGTACACATGATAATAGATTGTTTTGAAATACAGATTGCAAAACCTTCAAATCCAGTAAAGCAAGCACAAACATGGTCTCAATACAAAAGTTGCAATACTGTAAAATAAATGGTTTTGTAAGCTTCATTTCAAAAGGTTATGGAGGAAGAATATCTGATAAAGCCATAGTTGATAAAAGTAACCTATTAAATGTTTTGCAACCAAATATTGTTGTTTTAGCTGATAGAGGATTCAAAGAAATTGAATCTGTATTAAGTTCACATGGTATTAAACTCTTGAGGCCACCAAGTGTCTACTCGGGTACCAAACAAACTGCTACCGAAGTTATACAAAGCAAAGTAATAGCAAGCTTAAGAGTCCATGTTGAAAGAGTTATCAGGCGTGTAAGAGAATTTTCCTTACTCAAACCACACACTGTTGTAAATTATAAATATGTTTCATGTTTAGATGAACTTGTTGTCATAGCTTGTGGTCTAATTAATTTACAGGGAGAAATAATAAAAAGTTATTAAGAATATAAACAGATTTATTATTTTTTTACACTTTTAAGTAATTTTGGAAATATAAATAGACTCCAAAAAAGATCTGCTTTGTTGATAATTTCATTAATGTATACTTCGTCAAAATCAACCCAGATTACATGAATATTTTTAGTAGTCTCAAATAAAGGATCTGCAACACAGAATAATCCTTTAGATTTCTTACAAGCTAACATTTGACATAATATTTTTGTTTTATATTTGTTGTTAACAATATCATTTTTAATATATGATTGAACAGCTTTCTCCGAGGCTGGACATTTTATTTCCACTACAAAATACTCACCGACTCCGTCTGGAGATGCTCCCAATATACCATTAATAAGCATAAAGCGTGATTTTTATATTTTAACACCTAATTTCTCTTGAATAACTTGCAGTACTCTATTTTCTAACTTCCTTCCTCTTAGTATGGCTTTTGTTTCTGGCACTTTGTAACCTCCTAATATATGTTCCACTAACGTTCCATCTGTCTTACAATGTGCAGCTTCATATAATTTAGAAGCTGTCAATCTTCCTTGGCGTATACTATACCAGTACTTACTTTCAGACTGCCCTAGAGATTTTGCATTAATTTCTAGGATAATCTCATCATTTATGATTTTCTTCAAATAATCTCTGAAGTTGGAATAGTTATGTACTGTTTCTACATCAATAAATTGTAACATGATATCAAAAATATTTTTCGAATCTGATTTACTTCCTTCACAAAATTTTAATATCAGTGAGTTTCCAATATTCCTTTGTTTGCACTCTTCTTCAAATTCTGTTAAGATAGTACTGTCTTTAGGGGTCAGCTTAGGAATTTTTGCTTTTGTAAATATTTCTTTGCTAGTAACTTGTTCTGTGCTCGCAGTCGATAGTGTAGGCTTATTCCAGTAGCATTCAACTGCTGTTGATGATGGTTCTGAACTTTTTTTTGCCAGCCAAAAAAGAAGTAGTAATGAGTGTTTGCAACCACCTATAAAGAAGAAATAAGGTATTTGATCAAAATAGTTTTAATCCATAGAAACGAATATCTTATAATTCGTTTTTAAAATAAATTACCTGCAGTTGCTGCACAGTCTTCACACATAGAATCAACAATAACATCATTATACTCATCAATGTTACATGTAACATTGTATAGTTTCTGGCTGATTCTGTGTTCCGGCACAATTTTAGCTTTAACTATGCACGCATTTCCTGTTCTACTAACTTTAACGTACCCTACTGTAGTATCTATGTACGAATCTCGAGATGACCTGAAACAATGAAAAAATACACTGATTTGATATGAACAAAAAACACGTTTTACTTGAAAAATATTTTATGTTGTATGCATTACTTACATTAGAATTTTCGCTCCCCTTATTTAAGCTACGCTATGATGGCTGCTATTAGAAATATACTCCAATATCATAACGGTCTCAACTTTAGGCAGGTTTCGCGAGTCAGCTTTAACAAAAGTATAGCTCATTGTGGTTCAGGAAAACGAACAATAATGTCGCCGCGTCGATTGTTAACGTAGTCTTACACCTTCATAAACCACTTTTCGTTTAAAAATTGCTACTGTTTCGGTCGAAATTTCGAAAAATAACTAACTTACGATAGGATTCGTTCAGTATGACGTCTATTGACACTTTGACAGATGTGAGATGGGTGACGTTGTGTTGACAGATTTAATTTTTTTATTATGTACTAGTGAGGCAACGGCACACAATCTTTTGTGCCCCTGATGACGTCACTTACCTTAAAAAATTTATACATTTCAATTTTTTTTTTTAAATAACTGTTGAGCCAATCACCAAAATATTCAAATTGGTTTCTCAAAATGCTCTAAATTTTCGAAAAATAAAATAAAATCTAGTGGTTAAATTTTTTAGACAATCCCCATTATCGACATGACAATTTTTGTTTCTTTCATCGGCGTTTATTTCATTTTACGAGTATATGGATAAAATTGGTCACTACGTTATCCCTATTTTATTCAGCAGGGGCGTTGCTGATGTACAGATGTAGTGATTATGTTCTGGGGGGGCGCAAACCGGAAACCCATGGCCCGGCCGCCAACTTCAGGGGGCGGCAAATTCAAGCGTGGCAGACAGGTGCAGTTAGTCTCTTTGCACAGATCTAAGCCGCGGCAAACCAAAGGCTGATGAGCGCCTCTGTCACCTCTGTGGTCAAAAATTTAAGGAACAAATCCATTATTTTAGAAATATTACTTCGCGTAGCGGGGGCGCTTTTTGGGTGGGAAATCATCAAATGACCTCTCCCGCTCTGGGCGGAGCGGAAGGGTGTGTCAGACTCTTACTGACTAAAACCCACCCATGTTCCTTCAGTTGCCTGTGTGCCAGGGCTACGGTTACTCTTTCGAACAATCCGAAACCCCGGCAGGCATCGGCCCTACCGGACCCCGTCAATTATGCTGACATCTCTTTGAAGCGCGCGTGGAACACAACGTGCCGTCGACCCGGGCCTGGTCCTTACCGGACGGCGAGTTACCCATTGCTCGCCGTCCGTAAGATCGCGCCTACGGTGGCCGGGAGTCGGCTATCGACTCCCGACGCCCAGGGTGTCTCCTCCTGCGGCGACTAGGGCCGTGAGGGCACAATGGTTGCCACTCCTTCACGCGCGCTCTTCGCGAGCATTACTGCTTCGCAGAAGAAGGTGACTGATTTCCATTCCCTCTCGCTCCGTACCATGGCCTGAACCAGGGATGGACGCGAGAGATAGCCGCCGCCAATCGCCACCACGAGGACACGGCGGTGCTCCACCCATGCAGGGCAGACCTCCACCGTGTCCTCAGGTCGATCCACACAATGATAACACCCGGGCGTTTCCTCACGCCTTATCCTAAACAGGAACCTCCCGAAACAGCTATATCCGGTGAGGACCTACGTCAGGTGGAAGGTGAGGACGCCGTGGCACCTCTAAAGCTATTCCTCAAAGAGGGGACTTAGGGGGATAAACGCTATTACAAAGTTGGAAAATGGTAGGCATTAGATTTGGCTGACAAACCAAGACACAAGATGAAAAATATAAAAATTGAATTACAAGTAAAACGCTTTCTAGGAATAATGACTGAACTTATACAACAAACTGAGGTTTTATTTACTCGTCCCAGTACTGTGATCTCGTAACGCTTGCAGCACACACGTAGTGACTTTAGCCTTTGGCGGCGGCGAAATGTTGGCGATTTCAAAATCTCTTGCGTTCACACACTAATTTCGACAGCCGATTTGTCGCTAGTGATGTCAAAATCTATGTTTGGACGTGATGTTTTGAAATCATCGAAGAGTCGCTGACGCTTAAAGTCGCTGTGTGTGTATCTAGCATACATTCTAGTACGTTCATAAAAACTATTTTTAAATCGATTCTAAGGCGCTTCGTAAATCGTTTTCAAGGCACTCGGAGCTCTGTCAAAATGCCTGGCTGTGCTGTTAAGTCCTAAAAGCGTTCAAATACGTCAAACTTAATAACCTAACCTATGTAATAATACATTTTATATTTTTATTTGATTCAATCATGAATTCATGATTCAACATAAAACATGGCATGATTCAAGTGAATGTCAATTTTGCTGATTAGACGTGTAATTTCTAATAATTTAAAAACCAGGTGTATTAAGATTCGGTGACGTGATAACGTCACATAAGCAATGTGAGGAAATATACAAGAATATATACGATCCACTATTGTAAATTTATGATGGTAGTGAGGATCGGATAATTAATGTACAATCGTACTACAAAATTGTAGAGGTCACATCATGTGTTTAGATAAAAGAGAAAAATGAAAGTCCCAGGAAAAATACTACCGGGCGTTATTTTCCATAAACACGCTTCTTGATCACTATTGACATTAGAAGAATTGTTCGGACAAAACCAGGACTCTGTTTGCCATAGTAAGAAATTGAAGGCAAACATATTAAAAATGATTAATTAGAAGCGATTTTATATCGATAATCGGATCGAAATAATCCATGAGTATCGGTACAAAACAATTGGATCGATCATTTATATAAGCGATACAGTAGCAGTTGCCAGGAAAAAAAACTAACAATAATCGATAAAGAGAACCATTCTAATCTAAAACAAAATATGTCAAAATACTAATAACGTTTTTGATTGTTTTATTTTAAAACAATGTAAATGAGTATAATCTTCTCAAGCAGTATTGATCGGTAGGTACTCGTTTTGCAGACAAAACTTTTTATTTTGGTTATCAAAATTTATTATCTGGCCGATTACAGACTGAAATTGATGTTTTATTTCCGTGCTGGTAACACTGCATCAAACAAATGTATTGATCGGTAGGTACTCGTTTTGCAGACAAAACTTTTTATTTTGGTTATCAAAATTTATTATCTGGCCGATTACAGACTGAAATTGATGTTTTATTTCCGTGCTGGTAACACTGCATCAAACAAATGTTTAGGCTTCAGAACATTATCAAGTTATTGTACCTATTTGTACCTGTCTACCTTAAGATGTGTGAATTTTTTTTTTTCACAATTAATAACATTGTTTAGTAAAATATTTTTTACCGGGCATCTTGTCCACGCTTAGCCGAAACTGGTGATTTTCTTTTGTTACTTTTATTTTATTGTACTTATTATTTCTTGATTAAAATTTACCTATTTAATGCATCAGATGCATCATATTTCATGTTTTCAAGCATAATTCCGAATGAATATTGATTTCGATAAAAAAAATCGCTGGTATCTACGGACTTTTCTTTCCGTGCGAGCAGTTTTGGATTTTTTTCCTAAGACCTATTGCGTCCTCTGCCAAAAGCTACACTTTTGTTAGCGACTGAATATTGCGCTTAAGCCTTCTCCAGTGTATTTTCTAAGGACTATGGTCACATCTCTAAATTGTCTTGGATGTTATCACGAACCTACGCGACGCTTGTATCAATATTCTGTGCACACACTCAGTCCTGTGAAACTCCGAACAAATAATTTTTGTATGGAATTCCTAACCTTCTTCAGCCAACATTCAGAAACACACGCCAGCATGACCAACATTACACTACGAAGTGCTGCCACTTAACATCTATTTTAAGTGTAGTAGAAACTATTACCAGTTTTTTGTCTTTAGATTTCGTCAAAACTATTTTTTTTTATATTACCCTCGAAATATTTAAACAAACTATGTGTTCTAATCTAGGATATTTCATTTTAAGACACGTTTGTAAAATTCTACTCAACTATTTCTCGAAATATGGAAGGAATCTGTAAATATTTATGGTCACACCACACAAACATGTCTGCCTTCGCGTGATTAAGTTCGAGTTGCGATTTTTCTGTTTCTTGTTTTCCTTTTTCTGTAAGGTTTCGGTATATAACTTATCAGAATCATTTCTGTGATTGTATGTATAACGTTGAGTCGAGCACCTGTTCCTCAGTTTCATCACAGACATAGTTTTATCAACATATTGACTCTTGATGAAATATTGACGCTTACGAGATAATCGACTCATAGATTGTTATTACTACTTAATAACGAGGCAGTGACTCTTAAGTTTGTGAACCATCATGGGTAAGGGACACAGCAGATGTGAAATTTGCGGTACCAAGGAGGCCGAGCATACTGGAAATAAGTTACTTTTTTCCAAGTTTCCACTGGATCCAAACCGGTGAGTACCGCTACCTATTGCGAATGTGATCTTGTGCTCACATAGCACTATCTAATTGTAATCTAATAGCATAATTCAAATTCTGTAATACGACCCTCGGGGCGTTAATCAAGATTAGCTGAAATTTGGAAAAATGGTCTATAACAATTGTACCTACATACAGTAATATTTGTCTAATTTAAATTGTAATCTAATTCAGTCTAAATAGGTTGACTGCTAAATACATGGGTCAGAGAGTCTTAAGACATTATATTATCTAAATGTGATAAATACTGGGAATATGGAATAAATCTATAATTTCATATTCCAAGTTTTCTATTCCATTTAGTTTCACTGACAGTAAGATGGGGTGTTTTCTTAACTTTAAACCACACTTAATCAATTCGCAGTCAGTTATAAGTAACCTTTTATATTTTTTATCTTCCAGCTGTCGAGAGTGGCTAAAGCAGTTGGTAGGAATGAAGAACTGGTGCATCTAACAATAGAAAAACTGCATGAGCGGCGAAATGTTTGTGCTAACCACTTAGGCAAAAAGGATTTCAGCAAAAAAGGAAATCGTCTGAAAAGACATGCAATCCCAACTTTGAATTTGGCAGAATTTCCACAACATATTTATCGGCATTCAGAGTGAAAAGGTAACTAGAATAAACACCATTATTGATCTCTATTGATGATAATATACCTGTTGACGCTCGTGTTTGTGTTGATGTTGTGGAGCAGGTTCGCTGGCGGGATGTCGACTGGAGAGTGCTCGGTGGTAGCCGGAGGAGTAAATGAGAACGCAATTCTTCGGAGATTCTTCTGTTTATTTCCTTGATGTTACTGCTTACACTGCTGGATTCGGAGTGTCTAACCGCAGAAAATGCCCCTTTTTTATACGCAGCTCCGTAAGGTTCTGACCAATCAAGGCCCTACACTTTTGCACACGGCACTAACGCCCCGCCCCTTAACCAATCAGAGCGTAGGTGCCCTTTTGTATGGGAAACTTACTTTTGCTCTTTTCTGCGGTAGGACACTCTTTACAATATTTCCTTATATTTCTAACCTTAGAACTAATAAATCTTTATTATTTACACAAAAATCAGCCTTGAAATCCTTAATTAACACCTTAAAATAATGAAATTACTGAAACGGTTCTCGTTACGGTAAAGTTTCCTAGTACTTAAGCTTACATATTGAAATATGGTACAAGTGGCGCCGCTAGTGGCTGGAATGTACAACCTTAACATAAAATCTTAGAAAGAATACCAAGTTGAGAGGCAAGTTAATAATTAAAACTAATTAACTGAGAAATATTGGAAGAGATAAATAACAAATTAAATATCGTCGCTAACATTCTCCCCCACGGTGCGCAGCACTGCATCCTCTGGAAGCGACGATGGCGCAGGAACCAGCACGATGACTCGTCGAGTTGGGCGGCGAAGTATTCCTCCCGACGTCCGCACGTCCAGCACTCTGGTTCTACCGTCTGGTCCAGGATATGTCTTGACTACTTCTCCGCGAGGCCATGAATTTCGTGGCAATGTAGCATCTACGATTAGGACGATATCTCCTTTTCTTGGGTCTTTGGTCTCTTTGCCCTCAAGTTTTCTCGGCATTAAGAGTGGCAGGTACTCTTTGATCCACCTTTTCCAGAAGTGGTCTGCCAGTCTTTGGGTGGTTCTCCAATTCGCTTTCCCGATTAGTTCTGTGTCGTCAAATTCTCCCGGCGCCATTGCTCCGCACGATCTCCCCAGTAGGAAATGGTTCGGCGTCAGACCCTCTTCATCTTCTGGATCCGCGCTGACCGATGTGAGAGGTCTGGAGTTGACGATGTGTTCGACCTCAGTCATTAGTGTATGGAGCACTTCTTCGGGTGGGCTTCTTTCGTTGAGGACCACTGCCAACGCTGTCTTGACTGTGCGCACGAGTCTCTCCCAGGCGCCTCCCATGTTTGGAGTTCCTGGGGGAATAAACTTCCACTTGATGCCCTTCTCTTGCGCGGCCTCTTCTAGCTCCCTTTTGGCTCCAGTGAAGTTCGTCCCGTTGTCGCTGAATATGGTTTTTGGGGTTCCTCTTCTGGCTGCCATTCGTCTAAGTGCCATAATCATTGAGCTAGTGCTAAGAGAGGGTACTAGCTCTAGATGTACGGCCCTGGTTGTGAGACAGGTAAATAATGCCCCCCAGCGCTTCTCTGTTCTTCTCCCGATAGTGACTTGCATCGGCCCGAAGTAATCTACGGCCGTGCAAGAGAACGGGAACTGATGATGCTGTAGTCTCTCGCTCGGTAGGTCTCCCGTCGGGGGTATCTCTGGTAGGCTCTTCTTTGTCTTGCACCATTGACAGCTGTGTGCGACTGCCTTCAGAGTCGCTCTTAAACCCAGGATCCAATACTTTTGTCGAATCTCGTTCATTACTGTTGCAGTATTTCCATGAAGGAACTTCTTGTGGTAATGTTGTATAATGAGACGCGTTATCTTCTGCTTTCCATCTAGGATGATGGGATTCATTTTCCTTTCGCTCTTGTCGTGGAACTTCATTGTCCTGCTTCTTAGCTTGATAATTCCGTCGTTCCCCACATAAACGTCGATCTTCTTGAGCCGACTTGCGCTTTCTAAGGGTTTTTCAGACTTCAAATTCTTTATATCTGACGCGAAACTATCGTTTTGACTCATTTTCATCAATAACTCTTCGGCCGTCTTTAGGTGTTCTTCTTCCAGGGGTAGGTACTGCCGTTCGTTTTCCTTTCTGTTGGCTGGTTGAGTTGAGGTTCGTGCGTCTTTCTTCTTGGTTTTACTTTGAGGTTTCCAGGACTCGTCGTTCCGGCGCGTGGCGGTGATGGTTGCTTTGCGGGCCTTCAGTAAATGGTGCGTGAAGGCAACCACTCTAGCTGTGGTGCGTAGTAGTCGTTCCCAGCTTGAAAACCTCTCTGGATCCAGAAGGACGTCCTCTGCTGCTTTTATCGCCATCACCTTTTGCTTGTTCTTCTCTTCTGGCATGATACCCTCTGGTTTGAAGTCGTGAAATGGCCACTCTTCTTCTGGTTGACGGAGAAATGACGGACCTTTAAACCACCTGGCGTTGTGATCGAACTCAATTGGGGTTCCCCTCGTAGCGTCGTCCGCTGGATTTGCTTTGGTCGGCACCCATCTCCAGTCTTCTGACTTGGAATTTTCTTCAATTTCTGCCAGTCGGTTGGCCACGAAAGTTTTGAACTTCCTTGGTTCTGACTTTATCCACTGCAGTACTGTGCTAGAGTCGGTCCAGTAGATTTTCTTTGATATTTCGAGCTCTGACTCTTCTTCGACCGTGGCAGCTAGTCTGCTGCCAAGCAACGCCGCTTGTAACTCCAGCCTCGGAATTGATACTGGTTTCGTCGGCGCCACCCTCGCTTTGCCGGCGATCATGGAGATATGGATTTTTCCTCCGGGCTCGACTGTCCTCCAGTAGACTACCGCTGCGTAGGCTTCTTCACTAGCGTCGGTAAATGTGTGCAGCTGTCCTTTTCTGCCGCGGGGTGAGACGCACCTTGGAATCTTCAATCTTTCTAATGCTGATACTTCTTCTAAGTATTTCATCCAGGCTTCTTTTTGTGGCTCGTTAATTACTTCGTCCCAGTCTATTTTCGTTCGCCAAATATCTTGAATTAGCTTTTTCCCTTGTATTAAGACTGGTGTTGCAAAACCCATTGGATCAAAGGTGGACATCACCGCGCTCGTGACCTCTCTCTTTGTTGGAGTTCTTCTACCATCTTGTAGGTCTTTTGACGTGTTGCGCAGCCCAACATTGAAGGCCAGTGTATCTTCTTTTACCAGCCATCTTAGCCCCAGAGTCTTTTCTTCTTTTGTCAGTTGCAGGGAATCTTCTTTATTTGTGTCTTCTACTTCTGATAGTACCCCCGAATTGTTACTGGCCCAACCCTTCAGATGAAAGTTTGCTCTTGCGTGAATATTTTTAACCTCTTTTGATATCCTCTTCGCTTCGGCTGTAGACGCGAAGCTCTGTAGATAGTCATCCATGTAATGATTTCTGTTGATTGCTTTCACTGCTGCGGGATGAGTCGACTTGAATTCTTCTGCGTTCTTGTTCATTACATATATCGCCGTTGCTGGTGATGACGCTGCGCCGAAAATGATTGACGACATTCTATACTCTTCAGGCTTGCCCGTTCTTCGGCTTCCGCGCCACAGGAACCTGAGACTGTCTCGGTCATCTTCTCTGACCTTAACGCGAAGAAACATATCTTGGATGTCAGCCATGACAGCCACAGGTCCTTCTCTGAAGCGTAGTAGCACGCCAAATAGTGATTGCAGAAGGTCAGGGCCCGAGAGTAAGGCGTCGTTGAGGCTCTTCCCTTCAAACTTGGCGGCTGCGTCGAACACTATTCTCAGCTTCTTCTTGGTTGGATGCACGACGGCGAAGTGGGGTAAGTAAAATATTCTTCCTTTGTTTGAAGTTACTGGAGATTTCTCTGCATAGCCCTTTTCAATTAGAGTCTGGATCTGCTTTTCGTAGTGCTCTTTGGCTTCTTGGTCTTGATCCAATTTCTTTTCGATGTTGAATAGGCGTCGGACTGCTTGATTGTAGTTGTTGGGTAGGGTTTCGTCTTCTTTCTTCCACAGGAGTCCTGTTTCATATTGACCGCTTGCTAGCTTCTTCGTAGTTTTCTCGAGGGTTTCTATTGCTCTTCTATCGCTGTCGTTTGATGGTGACCGATTTTGGATCCCAAGAGATTCCAGCTGGAAGTGATTTCGGACGATTTCTTCTACGCTTTCTTCGTCAGTGGTCGATCTGCCATAGTGAGTGAAGTTTACTAAGGCAGTCGCCCCTGTTTCGCATCCGTGTAGCACCCACCCTAGGTTGGTGAGCGAGGCTACTGGATCGGATGGCTTGCCCTTCTTCAGTCTTCTTGTTACAATCAGACCCCAGTTGTCTTGGCCTATCAGCAGCTTGGGCCTTTCTGTGACGTAGAGGAGTTGATTTTCGATTGCCCTTAGATGCTGACAATTCTGCACGGTGTCTTTATTTATGCATTGTTCAGACAGCTTCAGGTCGTCGATGGTTCTTGCAGAGATAGTTCTTTTTTCTCTTCTATGAGCCCCTTTTATTTTAAACTCGATCTTCTGAGAACTATCTTTTCTTAACATCTTCCCGCCGACTGTTTCGATTGTGAGTTTTTCTTGCTTCCCTTTAACTCCAATCTTCTCAGCAACTGATGCGTCTAAGAGTGTGATGGTTGACCCCTCGTCCAACAATGCTAGTACGCGAACTTGGCCTTTTGGACCATAGAGGTCCACTGGGATGATCTTCAGGTATGCCTTCTCTTCTCCTTTTGCGTTATGGATTGAGGCGACCTTTTCTTCTGATGCGCTTCCCTGGTCTTCTTTGTTCGCTTCTTTTTCTACTGGTACTGGTGGCTTGTCGGAGTGCAAGATGGTATGGTGCCATCTCTTACAGTGCTTGCAGACTGGAGCTTTGCAGTTGATTCTTGAGTGCTTGAATTTAAGACACTTGAAGCATATCTTCGCCTTCTTAATCATGTCCCATTTTTCATTTATGTTAGCTTCTTTGAACTTCTTGCATTCTATTGCAAAATGCTCTTCTTCACAAAATGGGCATGACTTTTTGTATTTTTCTTGTGACGCTTCTTGCACCGAATGTACGGGTCTTCTTGTTGCCTTCTTTTGCTCCGAGGACACTTCGGGTGGAGCAAAGTCCCCACACATGTCGGCTTCTGTTTCTAAGAACGCTTCAACGAGTAGTAGCTCTTGAATTTCTTCATCTCTTCTGCTTCTATGGTAAGCGAACCAACGAAATTTCATGGATGTTGGCATCTTGTCGACAATAATTCTCAGTGTTTCAGGAGAACTGAGGTATTGTGGTTTCTTCAAGGCCTTGATTGTCTCGACGGCGTTCTTCACTTTGCTTGCAAATACGCAGATGTCGCTTGGGTTTTCGCCGACCTTTGACAGGTTCTTCATTTTCTCTAGTTCTGCTAATGCCAGCGCTCCAGGTCTTCCAAATCTTGCTTCCAGTCCCTTGATTACTTCACGTGGATCTTCAGCGGTGAACAGCAGGCTTTGAACTGCTTCTCTTGCCTTTCCTTGGATTGCTATTCTGAGGCGCGCTAGGTTCTGATTGTTACTGAAGGAAGCGGCCATATCTTCATATGATCTCTTGAAGGCTAACCATTCTTCACAGGACCCGTTGAAGTGAGGGAGTTCTAGATGCTTCGATGAACCGCTGTCACGTGACTTCTCGGATAACTTGAGTATGACTGAAGCCAACTCCTGGATGTCGCTCTTCTTTCCTTCTGTCTCGATCGGCCTCCGATCCTTGGGGCTTTCCCCGGATTCGATGAACCAGTGCTCGACTTCTTGAGTTTGTTCGTACAGCTCTTCTTCTCCTTCTGACCCTGCGGCAAGAAGCTCGAGTTCAGCTTGAGCGACTCTTGATCGTGCTTCTGCCAGTTCTAATTCCCGTAGTGCTATTGTCATTTTTGCTTGCGCTTCTGCTCTCTTCCTATGCGACGAGCGAACAGAATGGGTGTCTGGATCGCGGGTCGTCTTCTTAGGGTGAGGCCGCTGTAGACTCTCTTCTCTGGACGTTGGTATACTTTCGTTGTTCAGACGCGTTTTCACTGCGACGCTTCTTTCTTGAATCTGCGACGATGGATGACTCTCTTCTTGGCGAGCGGGAATTGACGCTTTGATAGTGCGGGCCGGGGAGGTGTTATGAGTCACCTCCCCTGGTGTTGATTCCTCTTCAGCAGTGTCCTTGGGGTGCGGCGCGGGTTGCTGACTTCCGTGTACGCTGCTCGGCGGCGATCTTCTTGTGAGTGTCGATCGATTTGAAATCGACGTGTTTGCCGCACTCGTAGATTCACTCGGCGTGTTCATACTCCAGTCAGTAGTACCGGAACCCGTCGTACCGGTGCCCGTAGTATCCGTGGTTGCATTGCTTTCGCTCCTTGTAGTCTTCGACTGCACCGATCTTGATCTCGTGTTCCTATGCATCTTCCCAGTTTTCTTGAACCCGATCCGGCTTCTGAAGGACCAATGTTGACGCTCGTGTTTGTGTTGATGTTGTGGAGCAGGTTCGCTGGCGGGATGTCGACTGGAGAGTGCTCGGTGGTAGCCGGAGGAGTAAATGAGAACGCAATTCTTCGGAGATTCTTCTGTTTATTTCCTTGATGTTACTGCTTACACTGCTGGATTCGGAG
The DNA here is from genome assembly GCA_916610205.1 of Griposia aprilina. Taxonomy (NCBI): domain Eukaryota; kingdom Metazoa; phylum Arthropoda; class Insecta; order Lepidoptera; family Noctuidae; genus Griposia; species Griposia aprilina. The sequence goes on along the minus strand of OU744285.1, from coordinate 2,289,739 downwards.
TGTCTAACCGCAGAAAATGCCCCTTTTTTATACGCAGCTCCGTAAGGTTCTGACCAATCAAGGCCCTACACTTTTGCACACGGCACTAACGCCCCGCCCCTTAACCAATCAGAGCGTAGGTGCCCTTTTGTATGGGAAACTTACTTTTGCTCTTTTCTGCGGTAGGACACTCTTTACAATATTTCCTTATATTTCTAACCTTAGAACTAATAAATCTTTATTATTTACACAAAAATCAGCCTTGAAATCCTTAATTAACACCTTAAAATAATGAAATTACTGAAACGGTTCTCGTTACGGTAAAGTTTCCTAGTACTTAAGCTTACATATTGAAATATGGTACAAGTGGCGCCGCTAGTGGCTGGAATGTACAACCTTAACATAAAATCTTAGAAAGAATACCAAGTTGAGAGGCAAGTTAATAATTAAAACTAATTAACTGAGAAATATTGGAAGAGATAAATAACAAATTAAATATCGTCGCTAACAATACCTATAGTAGTCCTTTTATGTCATCCATCAAACTATTAAAAAAAAAGATGCAACCTTTTGTTTAAGTTTCATATTAAATACTATAAGGTACTTGTAACATCCACTTAACTGACAATCAAAGTTAATTAGAAAAAAAAAGTCAGTTGTAGGACTGCACATTATCTGTATGAATGTGTATCTCAGCATGACGGTCAAGCTAGTTCAATGCTTTATTCCCATCCCAAAAGTGCCCAACATGCCTAAAGAAATTTTCACTTTAAAAAGGTTAAGCATAGTTTAATTCTTGTTTTCCCTGCAGCAAATAATTTGTGATGCACCCTCAAAACATTTGTTGTGATGATCGAGTGTTCAAGACACCAACTTTTTTTTTCTTTTTTTTTTCTTATTCTAGAATCTAGAACCTTGTCCACCAGCTAGTGAATAGAATGCAAATATCCAGCAAGAGCAATCTGGTATGTGAATCAATACATATTAGTGTATCAATACATATTATATATAATATATATTGAATAAGACAAATACAGGGTGAGCTGCTGAGGGGGTCTGAAGTCGGAAAATTATACTGGGATACATGGAATGTGGGGTAATTTCCAACCCCCACACAAGCGAAGCCTTTCGTTTAAAATATTTTTCAAATTTTATTTGAAAGAATAAAAGTAGTAGTAGTAAAGAAAAATAAATTCTATTATTTAAAATAAAACAATTAGTGAACCTAGAATATCTGGTGGTTCCCAAACTAGTTTCAAATCATATCTATCATTTCAGATCTTTTGCCTGCAGCGATACCACGAGCCAGCAATCGAGACAAATCCATATGGAGTGGTCTCAAAATGGTAAGTATTTTAAATAAAATTATCAAATTATTTGAATTACGTATTGTCTCAATATCCTAAAGAAATGTGTTAATAACACTATGCGTTGAGATTGAGGGTATTTGTCACTAAGGCATATGTTCGATTTTTTTGACTGCCAGTGTTATGATAATTCATGACAAAGGAAAATGTTGCTATTACTTTACTAATACCTCTTTCCATTTACTTTTCAGAAGGAATACATACCCAGTTTCAAAAGAGATCTGAAAATAAAGCTACATTTGGAAAACGTATCAGAGGCAAAACCCAGTAAGTACTTTATCATTATGATACACTATACATACTATACGTCCACGACCTCCTACGCGACGACTTTACCATACAAAGTACAATAGTCTGTTACACCGCCTCAGGGGTTGTCTTAAGACTCATAAAATTCATGTTATTTTATTTCTTAAATGTAAATAGAAACTGTTGCATGTAGTTCCCGGCAAAGAACAAGCCAACCCTTCTCCATCTAAAGACGTCATTAAAGAAAATGAGCAACAGCATCACCTTGCCTTCTAGTACTGAATCACTGCACCATATCTAGTAACAATATCTTTAGAAACCCACACCACCCATACCCAATTTAAAGTATGTCAGTGTGTTTAATGTTTGTCTCTATCTATAGGTATTGTATTGCTATCTTTAATCATATATCTTCAGTCACCATTCCACTTCTCAACAATTGGAATTCGCAAAAATGAATGCAACTGATATGCTACATAGCTTAGACTAATACCTTCACAAATGAAGTAGTTTCATTATAATCCATTAAACTTTTCTCATGTGATGATGTTACAAACAAATAGACAAACAGAAAGAAATTCTCAAAATTGTTTAGAGTTAATATATGCTCTATCTTGTCTCATCAAATATTTTGCTTATATTTAATTAACTTTACAGATTTAACAACAAGGGAATAGCAGTTGATGGAGAAATAAAAAAAAAAAACGAAATACAGCTTGGCATCACTAAGACGCAGCGCCAATCTCTTGGAAAAAATTGGAGTCAGGCGTGCTTAAAGAAATTGTGACGTCGCGTCGGCGCAAGAAAATCAAAAAAGGAAGCCTAAGGGTCGACCTTGGACAACAAATAACAAAATATTAGTCTTGGCTATATTTAAGAGGTCACCAAGAGAATATAGATACTTCCTACTACTATATTGAGCATATTTTTAGAGTTTCTAGGAACAAGGTTACTGACAGAACCTAGAGTCAACCACATTACACACATACACATAACATAACATCACGCCTGTATTCCCCAAAGGGTTAGGCAGAGGTGCACCTATAGTACACCTACATTTCGCCAGTTATGTTTAAGTCCCATGTAATAGGGGCGAGCCTATTGCCATCAACCGGGCACAAATCCAGACTCCGGGCTGCTACCGAGAAATTACAAATGGAAAAACCCAGTAACATTGCCCGACCCGGGAATCGAACCCAGGACCTCATGCTCAGCAGTAGCGCTTGCGACCACTAGACCAACGAGGCAGTCAACCACGTATTTGTTGCAAATCCTTGTTGTTGAGTTTTTATACACAAAAACATATTGTACCAATGTTAAATACAGATCATCATCATCCTACCCTTACCCAATGTAAAATAGATGTTAGATACATATGGTTTTAATTATCAAAAAAACAGCAAAAGTTAAGTTTTTTTTCATATGATGCTTAATTAGCATCTATTTTCTACATTGATAGGTACCGCAGTAAATAAACACAAAATAAAACCAAAAAATACCAATCTTGTTTGATAATAAATGCTGAAATCATATAAATCAGTGTTTTATTTTACCCAATTTACAAAACTAATCAGTTTTGGAGCCCCGTTATTATCTGCATAGAATGCATTTCATCGATATCGATAAACTCAATATCGATAAGTTTATTGATTTGTATACGTTGCGCATCCCTATCCTATGACAGTTCTGCCCTTCAAGGTCATGATTGTCATTGTCACTGACACTGACAATCATGACATTGACATTCTGAGTAGTACCGACAACTGTCAGTGCTACTTAGAATTTTCATGTTGGTAGCTATGTTTTTTTTATGTGGTTGCCTAAAGAAGGTTATGAACTTCTCACAAACTGAATGTTCTAAGTTCCGTCTCTTAATTACATGCTCTGTGCACACACTAAAGTAGGGATGCTGGAAGTGAAAAAGAATATCGATATATCGATGTATCGATATTTAATACAATATCAATATCGACCTCGATATATCTAGGAAAAAATATCGATATATCGGTATGATTTGACAGAGAATATTCGTGCTCTAAAAATTAATTCATTTGGCCTAATTTAATTCAATCATCTTACATTACATCAACATCATCATCATCATTAGTTATATACTAATCAATAGACATCTTTTTTAATAAATCAAGAACAACCATTATTTTTTTTAAATTATTTATTAATCAAACCAATATTAATTTATCTGATACAGACATAAGAAAAACTCTTTGATTTATGTGCTCGGCTGTAAGCCGACTTCTGTTGTTGGGTATTGCGAGTATTATTACCATGACTGACTTTTAATAAGTCAGTCATGCTAATAATACGGACGGGCAGTTGAAGTTGAAATTGACAAACAGAGTTGCCCACTTAAAAACCAAATTATAAAACAGTAAATCGAGTCGACCAAAAACAAAAAAATACATAAAATATAATTTAGAAAAAAGAAAGATGTTAGTATAAAAAAAAGGATTCTTTTTTAGGATTTTTTAATCGTAACACTTAAAAATGTTTATTGGTCTGAAAAAAATATCGATATTTATACCTATTCGATACTTAGAATTTTATATCGATACAGAATTATATCAAAATATTAAATATCGCTCATAGATATTGATACATTGAAAAAATAATATCGATGTTTCGATGTATCGATATTTTTTCAACAAGCCTGCACTAAAGCGTCCTACTTAGTCTGTGGAATTGTGGATGGAAACCTCCGATTATAGCAAATTCTAAAAAATATGTAGATTATTATGGAACTTTGTTCCTAGCTTGCTTTTTGAGCTTTTGTCGGTTTCTTGATTTCGTTTTCGTAATATTTGCATTCGGAAAGTGAATACGTAGTTTTAAATTTTGTTAATTCTGGAATAATCGTTTAGAAATGTCGTCTTTAAACATGTGTTAAAATTTCGGTAATAGGGTTCTCTTCATATTCTGTGAGATGGTCGTCTTTTCGCTAAAAAGAAGTGAAAGCGAATTATTTCTGTTGAAATTGTTTCTAACTGACATTTCCATTTTTCAGCCAAAGTTTAACATTTCGTTGTCATTCTGATTGTCGTTGTCGAACACATTGTTTTATTCTTTATCTGAGGATTAATCATGTTATTTTGCCAGTCTCATCATACAATTATAGATCACAGTTATCTGACGTTGTAAAGAATCTGCCCATATTTTTGAAAAGTTGTAATGTTTCAGTGAAAATTTTGTTGTCTCTTCTACAAAAGCCACAACGGATTTTAAGTTGATTATGCTTGTTTCTTTAGGGTTTAGGACTGTTTGAAATGATCTGTTTTGTAGTTTGTAACGAAGGAAACAATTTATTTCTGCCTAAATATATTATATATTAAAAGTTTGTTGACTAATGATGCTAGGCATGCGGCTTGCTTTGGTAACATACTGAAATACTTGCAAGTGTATATATTTACAGCCTTACTAATAAAGATTTACACACTTCATATACCGGAGTTATAACGGTAACTCTCTACCAATAAAAGATATTTGACAGTTCAGTTGTACACATCTGGTATAGCAGGTGTTTTTATTGTATGAGTAGTTACACAACTGTTATTCAGTCCTCAACCCTTGTTTAGTGAGAGTGTAACCTTAGTAACCGGACATTTGGCCAGCAATTTTACTAACTTTTAGGACAAAAATCATTTTGATCCTTTTACTTTATGAGATACAGACTTTTGTATGAAATTTAGATTCAGTAAAATACATATATGTACGGACGTAAAATACATAGTTTAGTTAGTTAGAAGTGATATCGAACTGTATGCTCGTGGTGGCAGGCTGGCTGTAGAACTTCAAGTTTGTATTGCTCTCAAGACGTGGGCTAGGCAAGAAGTTCCAGATGATGCAACAGACATTCATGAACTTAGCTACCAGTCCATTACGAATGTATGCCGAAGAATGGCTCTCGCTTTGGCAAATAAAGCAGCACAATGTATACGCATGCCTGGGACTCTTGAAGAGCAAGAACAAGTAGTTTCTGGATTTAGAAACATTTGTGGCTTCAGAAATGTGATTGGTGCTATAAAAAAACACAACACACACAATCGATTGCACACATATTAAAATTGGGACAATAGTTTGACATTTGAAAGGTGCATTCTTAAATGACAAACTTAGAAAGTATGTTTCATTCTTTGTTTCATTTTAACGTTAAAAAAAATATATATTTTTTAAATACATTTTGAAACAACAATTTGTATTATTTATTAAAAATAAACATTTTTATGCTGTTTTCTAAATGTCTCTACAATTTGGTAATTTAGTTACAAAATGTTTCCAAAGACTGTTGCCAGTGACTTTTGTTATAACATATTTTTAACTATACAATGCTTACACACCCATTATTGATAAAGGGAGTGTGTAACTCTTATCCATAGCTTATACAGTTGTTAAGCGAGTGTGTTAAATATTTTTATTAGTAAGGCTGTTACGGTATATATATATTTTTTATAACTATTTTTTTTCGTAATGGTCCATTGGTTAAGGTCTTACCTCTCATGCACGAGGTTGTGGTTTAATATCCAGGCAAGTACCACACTGGGGTCGCGGATTGTTCGAAAGAGTTACCCTGGCGCACAGGCAACTGAAAGAACACGGGTGGGTTTTAGTCAGTTATGGCGCATTTACATTAGGTCGGTCACCGAAGGCGGCGGCCGCATTCGGTTTAACTGAAACGCTTACCTAAATTGAGTTGTTTACATTGGTCGGTTAACCGAATTCGGCGACTTGATTGATGCGGCGATTGTATATTGAACAGTCGGGCTGCAAGCATCGTCATGAACAGTCTTGTGTTAGAAGGATTTTTAACTGTGTGCGATGTAATACAAGAAGTTTTGAAGAAAAAATTCAAAAATAGGAGTACAAAGAGAAAGAGAGTGTGGATAACACCTCTATTAAGTCAACGGTCTTTGTTAGGAGCTTCAGTGTTGTTGTGTACTGAATTCAAAACTGACGATGATTTTTTATTATTTTTTAGATTAGATAAAAACCAATTCGAATGGTTACTGAATGAAATATCTCCGATTATAGAAAAACAAGACAGTACATTCAGAGAGTGTTTAAACGCTAAAATAAAACTACAAATCTGTATACCGGAAGCAAACAATCATAAGTCACATTAAGCTAATTATTCAGTGCACATGTTTTAAGTCTCAATTTGAACACTACTCATTTAAGTAACTTGACTACATAATTGTGTGAACTTCTAAGTAAAATTTTATTTGTTGTTTAAATGTAGGTGACTAAGTAGTTTTTTATTACAAAAAGATATTAATAAAAATATAATTAATTAATTAAATAATGGACTTGGGATATGCTACCTCTAAACATAAAAGATGAACTTTCATTATTTACATGTAATAACAGAATATCCTAAGTCCTGACTCTTATAGCACAATAAAAATCATGTTTCATTAATCAAAAGTTTTATTCATAATCATTATCGTCGTCGGGAAAGTCCGATGCAGTGGAAGATTGTGGCAATTTTTTATAATAGTCATGACAATATGACGGTAAATATAACAGTAAATCCTGGATATCTTTATATTTTTTGCTTGAAATTGGAATTAAGTTTTGGTTCATATTTTGTAAACTTCCTGGAAAAATCAACTCCTTCCTCTTTTGACGCCTTAAGTCGACCATTTTAAAATTTTCATTATCAAATGAGTTTTTATAAAATAAAAACCCAAAGTTTTCTTTTCGAACTTGCAATGTAACTGATTTTGAAATTTGAAATGGTTCTTTATCAATATTAATTTTTCTATTAATGAAAGGACCATTCGTAGATAATAAATCTTGAAAATTTTTAAAATCTTCAAGTTCCATGTTGATGACTGTATATTTGTTAGAACATTGCCGAATAAATTGTTGCCAATCCCAAGGTGTTAATATTGTTAGAGTAGGTAATTTTTTGCGTTTTCTCTCAATATTGGCATGTACAGTATCTGCCTCCATATGTGTGTGTCCTTTTAATAAAAATTTTAGTTCTATGACTTTCAACTGAGAAAACTTTTTAAGAAGGAAAAACATGCACATGACAACACAAATATTCTTATTTTGACCATAACAGTTATCTGACCATATGGTCATCTGTTCAATATCTGATCCTGGTATGTTTTTAGTTGCCCAGTTTAAGATGCCTGAAGCTATTTCGTTTCCACCCCTTTGAGCTTTAGATTCATCCCACATGAAGCAAAATGCAGAACTGTCAGAACCATCATAAATAGTGTAATTTAATGTCCAAAGTTTTCTCTTATAGAAATTAACTCCATTTGTTAAAAAAGGAGTTGGTAAACATTTTTGTAGGTCAGCAGCTAATACTCTGTGTTTACTATTACATTTCGCTTGAGTCATATCCTGGGATTTATGTTTGTATCTTTTATCAGCTTCAGTTAAATGTAAATCCTTTTCTATTTCCAGAAGTTGTTTTTCAGGGCCATCCTCCATCCCTTTAAGCTTTGCTGAAAACATATCGCAGTCGTCACAAGTATCTACTTCTGGCGGTTTGAACGTTAAATTAAACTTTGTGTTGAATATTTCACGATATAACCAAGATTTAGCTATCTTGGAAATTTGAACATTATTTTCTGTGTTATAAGTTTTGTAGAGATCATACATTCGTTCGACATTTAAATCCGGTCCTAAATAACATCTCTTTGATCTCTCACGATTGTAGTGACATTCATATTTTGGGAAAGATGAAATATGGGACATAACAGATTCAATAATTTCAGGATCTGTTTTGTTAGATGGTTCATGTTTTCCTCTTTTGTCACTTTCAACAATACCTCCCTCTTGTCGCTTTGCTAAAGCAGTCTTAACCACTTGTTGGGAAATGTTCAATGTATTTAAAAACATTGTCTTACAGATTGCTGTTGTTATACCATTAACAACAAAAGAATACATTAAAGTATTTGATCTTAACTTAGATTCATCTCCTGATCTCAGCCTTTGTCTTGCTGTAGGTTTTGATTGGATACATGACACTATGAATTGCCTCTTAAGATTGTAGTCTTTTTCTGGATCCCAATAAAAAGTAAATATCTCTTCCCTATTCTGCTCGGATATTTTAGTACTGCATTTCATACGGCAATTCGTGTTACATGCAGGTTTCATTCTCTTGCAAGGTACTGTTTTACCACTTTTGCTGATGTAGGCTTTCCCACCTGCATAGTGTCTCTTTCTGACATTAGCTTTCCATTGGGATATGTTTCTTACTCGCTTTTTTCCTATCTGCTCTATTGTACTTTTATTCTGAACTTTTCTTTTTCTTGGTAGATTATTATGACTTTGTTGTAAATCATTCTGGCATATAGAATTTGGTACATCTCGAGATGTGCTTGGAACACCCTCTTCAAACGCAGATAAAAGTAAATTAGCACTAATCCGATTTTCTGATCTTGAATCAGAATCAGTATCTGCTTCAGTATTTGAATCTGGCTGATAATCTTTATCTTTAATTGAATCATCACTATTGCTCAGATATAGATCATCATCTAACATTCTGGGAGAAACTGGGTTATTATGTACTGCTATTAAAGAATCACATGCTTCATCTTCATGATGTACATCTAATTGGTAATTTTGAGTTATTAATTCTTCAGTTAATATTGACACAGATTCTTCTGAAATATTAGTATCACTATCTAACAAACCTATATCATAATTATCAACTTTCTCAAAATCTACATTCTCTTTTTCTGGATATTGGTATTCACTAGTAGGTAATTCTTTAGGTGTCTCGCTTTTTTCTTTATCTGCAATAGATATTTAAATAGGTAAGTATTTTATAAAATAGGTAGGTACTTAACTTTAATCCTAGAAAATTAAGTGATGATTATTTTAAATAACCCAAAACATTTCATTGAGCTGAAACCCATATAAATAAAATTACATAAACCAATGTATTATCATTTCAGCTAGCAAAAAGCTAAAATAGGCAAAAAAGAACTAAATTATTATCCATGTTTCATATTGACTAGTTGCTGATTTTGTGCTTCAAATATCAGTATGACCATATAAGTAATTTCCTTTACAAATAATTAGGTACATGAATGATAAAATTATTAAAGTACTGCAAAAAAAATAAGTTTAAATACCTAAGTGTAAATTTGATTCAGAAGCATAGAATCCTAAGTCCATAGCAAATATTTCGAAAATAATTTTATCTATGAAAAACATACATTGCCAGTGCAGTATTACATTGTATTTCAAGCATTTAACAAAAACAATAGTATTAGGAAGCCACCTAAGCCATTATTTTACTTTTTGACTAGAATTTTAATACAGCATAACCTATAAAATAACGAAATTAAGACAACTTACCCGTATTTTGAGTTAAACCACCGGTTGATGTATTTTCTGCTAATTCTAGTATTTTTAGAACACGGTTACGAGATGCCATTGTAAAGTTTCTTAGCTGTTTCTGTTTAAGTTAGCAAAACAGAAGAGCAAGTAAACAGAAGGCACGATGTCAATGTGTCAATTGTCACAATAAGGGCGCGTTCATTCATTACGTTCAGAAACAAACTATCTTATTTGGACTTAGGATGCGTTCGTTTTTTATAATTGAGCGACACAAAAGCATAAGTCCAGATGAGATAGTATACCTTTGAAGTGATCTGGACTTAAAGCATAATACCGAATTCGAAAGTTTGCAATTTTTTTTTTATTGGACTTAAAATAGTATACCACTAAGTAGATCTATAAATGTTTGTTTCAAGGACATTACAAAGTGAATGTCGAAAAAAATGGACTTAGGATAGTATACCTCCGGTATACAGAAATAACTTTACGTTTTTTAGCAACAGGCGATTCTTACAAAAGTCTTGAGTTCTTTTTTAGTTTCTTACAGTGATAGAAGTTTATTTATTCCAGAAGTATGCGATGCCATTTCTGAGACGTTAAAGTCATTTATCGAGGTAAGTGGTTTATGTAGTAATTAGTTTAATGTAGTTGATGTAAGTAAAAGTTTTTTTTTTTTTACAATCAATATAATTTCAAAATTACGAAACAGGTATTATGAATGTTGGATCGTTTCCAGAAATGATCTTAAAGCTAATTGAACATGCATTTTGAGAATCTTCTAGGTTCGAAAGAACACCAATCACATTTGAGATAGAATCGTTGCTTGTATTTAGCTCTATGTTTTCAACTGCTATGTTACTTTGGCTACTAGTACTCATAGTAGTACTCTTAGTATAATTGGGTGTGAAATATTCATGTACTGGATAATTACTTGTAGTATGTGATGTTGTACATTCCTCAGATAAAATCCTCAACTCAAATTCTGTAATAGTTTGTTGGATTATTGATTTTGCTAAAATAAAGTGTTTTTTCGGCATTTGTCGCAACGAAGACGCAATATATCATACGTATACGTATTTGCCAAATATATCATATTCATCTTCCTTCATAGTTCCAACTTCTTTTCTTAAGTTGTCTAATTTCTCCAATGCCACAGCAATCACGTCTTCAGAGTTCTCGTTACCTTTATTTCCCACCACATGGTTTGTTTTGCGTTTAGGTTTTTGAGGTAAGTTTCGAGAATCATCAGAAAAATCAGTTGTATGTTGCGATGTACTTATAAAGGTATCTTCCGTTAATGTGGGAGTTTGCGTGACATCACTGCCTGTATTGCTGATTGTTGAAGCAAAATCAAAATTTTCATCCTGAAATATAAAACATTTAAATTAGGTGCTGGATCATCATGGTTGTTAAATAGGTAAGTCATAATAGGTAATTTTTATTTTTTTCATTTCAGATCCAGAAGAAGATTGGCTTAAAATCGCTAAAGGTTTCGAATTGAAATGGAATTTCCCAATTTGTATTGGACCACTTGATGGTAAACATATTGTGATTAAGGCGCCACCAAACATTGGGTCAGATTTCTTTAATTATAAAAAAAATTACAGTATAATATTATTAGCTTGTGTAGATCACGATTATTGTTTTACGTATATTGACATTGGTGCAAAAGGCAGAGATTCAGACGGCGGTGTTTTTGATCATTCTCCCTTGAAAACGGCAATTAATAACAATGCTCTTAATATTCCTGAAAGATACGTGTTCGTAGCTGATGCTGCATTCCCACTCAAAAATTACTTAATGAAACCTTACCCGGGTCATGATCTTACTGTTGCTGAAAAAATATACAACTATCGACTATCGAGGGCTCGGAGGATTGTCGAAAACGCCTTTGGCATATTGGCTTCGCGATTTCAAATATTTGGAAAACATATCAATTTAAATATTAAAAATACGGAGAAAGTCGTGAAAACATGCTGCTGTCTTCATAATTGGCTGCGTAAAACATCCCCTGCACATGCACACTTTCCATATTCAAATACCTGGAGATCTAATTTTCTATCATTTGTTGAAGAAAATAATATGGACTGTAGTGAAGCAAGACAAAAACGAAATGCTTTACGTGATTATTTTAACAGTGATACTGGCACTGTTTCTTGGCAAACAAATTGTCTTCAATAAATAAATAAATAATATGTAATTACTGTGTTCATTTACGAACACAACACACACACACACACACACACATTTTTTGTGTGTTTGTTACGAACTGGTTCTGCATCTCGAGGGGTGTTAGAAGACAGGGTTGTGTAGCGTCACCATGGCTGTTCAACTTGTACATGGATAGTTGTCTGACAGATTTGAAAGAGGGTGAGTATGGATTGACGATGAATGAGTTGCTTGTTAAATGCCTTCTCTATGCAGATGATCAAGTTCTACTTGCATCGTCAGCGGAAGGGTTGCAAGACATGGTGACTGTGATGGATGCATCATTTAAAATGAAAGGGATGAATATAAATGTGAATAAGACTAAGGTCATGGTGTTTGAAAGAGAAGAGGATGTATCGGTATGTGATGTGAAATTAAATGATAAGTGTGTAGAGCAAGTAAGTGAGTTCGTATATTTGGGGAGTCTATTTACAAGGGATGGAAAGATTGATGGAGATGGGGAAAGAAGGGCAAATGCGGGAAATAAAGTGAATGGGGCTACACATGCAATTGTAACCAACCAGTTGATGTCCAAAAAAGCACGACTGGCTGTTCACAATGGTGTGCTGGTGCCTACGCTTATTTATGGAAGTGAGTGTTGAGTGTGGCAAAAGAAGCATGAAAGTAGGATAAATGCTGTGGAAATGCGTTCCTTGCGAAGCATGTGTGGCGTGACTATGAATGATAGACTGAAGAATGATGTGATAAGGCAACGGTGCGGTTTAAAGGAAGATGTAGTGACCAAAATTGAAAAGAGTATGCTAAGATGGTTTGGTCATGTTGAGAGGATGAATGAAGGGCGATTAACAAAAGGTATTTACAAGGCAGATGTGAGTGGAAACGCCGGGAGGGGACGCCCTAGGAAGACATATCGATGGTCAAAGGTTGACAACACGTAATTGCAATGTGTCAAATTTTACAGGAGAGGGAAAAAACTGTATAATTTCGAAAATAAATTAAAAAAAAAAAAAAAAAAAGTAGTTGGTCGGAAGTTGGTCGGTCGGGTAGTTGGTTGGTGGAATCGAATTATTTATTGATATAATTTAAAACAATAAAATGCCCACATAGATTTTTCATTAAATAATCAATACACAAACAGTTACGAGTAAACAATATTCAAAAAACCTCACTACTAACGTGTTACGAGCAGTCAATGATTACTTACGAGTTGTCAATTTAAAAAAAAACACAATTTTATTAGATTGAAACAAATACATGTGCGGCAAATTATCATAAAAAGAGTGATAATCTGAAGGTATTACAGTTTTAAGAGCTTGCAAGTCATTAAATTTGCATGAAGTAAGTTTAGGCGAGTCCTTAAAAAGTTGCTCGTAGGTTGTTATGGGAAATTTATATTTCTTGGCCTACTTGGCAACAAAGAATAGTTTCCGTCGCAAATATTAATTTTAAAGTAAATTTTGCCATCTGGTTTATACAATAAAACTTTAAGATCTGTGACAATAGGATCTCCTTTTTTCTTTCCAGGCCTGATACTTTCATAACGCATGACTTTTGGATCATCAAACTTTTTGAAAAAGTCAAATTTTAACATCTTGACGTCGTATGGATCTTTGCGTGATTTCCTAGTTATGTCTGCATATTGCGATGGAACATAAATAGCGTCATATTTTTGGATGCCACGTTCGATGGCAGCATGAACGCTATCCACTTCCATCTGCGTATGTCCAGGTTCTAGATATTTGTGGTAAATAACCACATTATTCACAGCAGCTAAGTTGGATAGAGCATTTGCTAATACTGCATTCCTATTTTGATAGGTGCAACCGTCACTCCAAATTATTATAGGCTTTGCTACAAATTCACCTTCAAAGTTTAAAATCATATTATGTAGGTAGTCTAATATACAACTAACAAAAACTGATGCCTGAGTATCAGCGTTCACTTCTGAAAACCAATAACATCTTACTTTTTTGGATGGATATTCGTAAACTGTAAAATTGCGGTTGATTAACTTTCTTCGGTAATATGCGCTGCTGGCTCTTATGTATGGACATACTTTCACAGCTTGAACATCCTGTTCTAAGACAATACATTTTCCTTCACCTGCCTCCTTTAAATCCTTTTCTTTTTCTTCTCTTGCATTTTGTTTTCTTAGCTGATGATCTTTATATTGCTGTTCCGATATTTGTTTAGTGTGGTAGCTTAGACACGTATCACACAAATCTTTTTTCGGCTGCTGGAAGCCAATATTTTTTTCTTTTATAATCTTATCAAACATAGTTCGACATAACGGTACCAGATTTTTTATTGTGCTCGCTTCAGTGTAGGTCCTATACACTTCCTTCATGCCTCCGGGAATGGGTTCTAAGTATGCCTTACTGGTGTCTTTGCGGCAGTAGTGTGATGGGAGCTTTGGTAAGTTTTCTATAAACTCGACTAAAAATTCACGTGACAGTCTTTTCTTCTCTCCCCTCTTTTTTTTCTCTATTTGCTCAGCACTTTCTCTTGCAAACATACCATTATCGGATTTATTAACCCAGCTCCTGACCGACCACTCTCCAATACATAAAGTATTTAAGTACATTTTCTTACAAACTCATTTTTTTATCCCCTTGTTTCAAGTAATATTGAAGTGACGCTCCTCTTCTGGTACTTCCATTGGGTCTTAAAGTTTTTATTTTGTCAGTAGTGTTAATCACAAACATTTTCTTTTGATCCCAACTTAAACTCCAAAATAAATCAAACAATCGCTGTCTACATTTTGATGTAAATTCGTGGCAGTGGCGTTCTTTGGAGGAGCGACAAAATGCTGAACTGCAAGTCTCTTTCAATGTTCGTGCTGCTCGTGGTGTGTTATGCGTATTACATGAACTTTCATTTCTTCTCCACCCTATGTAGTCTTTCCCTTGTTCTCGTAACTTTTTATTCATACGGGCTTTCCAAATTTCTGATTCAGCTAAACCTATTCTTTTCTTTGTCTTCCTTCCAGTGCTATTTCCTTCATTTATACAACTATCATCATCTTCAGAAGAACAGGACGTCTGATCCGGATCATAGTTACGATCATCACGCGTGGGTACTACATGAGAAGTTGATAACCTAGGATCTAAGTTAAAATCATATGAGTTCAAAATAGTAGGAGAGTCTGTATCACGTCGTGTCTCCTCGACAACATGAGAAGTTTCAAATTCAAAATTATATGAATTGAAAATAGTAGGAGAGTCTGTATTACTTCGTGTCTCCTCTTCGACAATATGAGAAGTACCAAAATCAAAATCGTATTGATTCAAAATTGTAGGAGATTCTGCACCAGGTATGACTTCTACAATACTCTCGATAATAATTTCTGAGTTATGATGTGGGCTGGAAGAAGGCTGAGGCTGGCTTAAAAATGATGAAGTAGTACATTCGTTTAAGACAGTAAGTGAACCTGTCAATGTATTTGTCCCGCCATTATCTTGCCAGCTCTGTTCGTCGTTAAGTACTTCCAGGGGAACATTCTCAAGTTGATCTGATGAATAAGTTTTTGTCAAAAGTAACA
Organism: Griposia aprilina; assembly: GCA_916610205.1. Taxonomy (NCBI): domain Eukaryota; kingdom Metazoa; phylum Arthropoda; class Insecta; order Lepidoptera; family Noctuidae; genus Griposia; species Griposia aprilina. Next base: position 2,274,115 of record OU744285.1, on the reverse strand, counting down.
TTTCTCCGTTTCTATTTACCTCGTAGGTGTACAACTGTAACTCGCAAGAGCTCGGTGACTTTCGAAATGATTCTTGTGATTGACTTTCATAGACAAACTCACTCCTCTTATTACAAGAAACGTTAATCGCAAGTCCTTGGTCCTTCAAGCCAGTTACAACCTCATTAAAAAGCTCTTCTTCACTGTTTTTCTCCATGATAACACTAAAAACAAAATAACTATTTAAGTACCTAATTACCCTAATGCCTGCCCCATGGATCATAGTTGATAAAGAATAATAGTCAAAGTATCTAAAAATAAGCGTCGACCAAAACAAATCCTATACCAATGAATACTACTTAGTTAAATCAGTGAGTATTAATGAGTACAAATAGCTTAACCCTTAGATGCATGATTTTTTATATTTTCGTGAAAAAAAACACATATTACGAAATGAGGTCCCTAAAAAACAGGAAAAATAATAAAAAAAATCATTTCAATATTTAAAGTTTATTATTTATTAAAAAACATGTGTTATCATTTTTGATAAATTATGCAGCAAGGTCATAAAAAAAAACAAAAATTAATTAGTATGGAAAACCCTGAAACAGTTATTATTTCTATTGTCACAGAGTGACACATGACATTTCTCACACATTACTGACCTAAGTTTTTTACATTGGGCATATTTACACTGGTTCCTTTTGGAACCATAAGATTTTTCATGCCCGACACCGTCAAAACGTACGTCATCAGGAGGTAATGTTTGAGCACCTATCTTTGGTCTCTTTTGCTTGTTTACAGGGCCTGCAGCAGTATTCAAACTTGGGCGACCTCTTTTATTTTCCGATGTGCTGCCATATTTACACAAAGTTTCCGCTAGTTCGGTCCTGAAGTCAGCAAGTTTTAAAATATTCTTAGGATTCGCACCCTTCTTCAACAAAACTTTTTTATACAGAATCCAACTATTTATCACAGACATGTCTAGTAGGTGATAAAAGAGTCTATTTGTCCATTTTTTGGATTTCATTCTAATTCTGTATCGACCCAAATAGCTATCCATAGTGTCGACACCGCCCATACTTGCGTTATATTCGCGGATAGCAATTGGGCAGGATATGGCAATGCTTTTCTTCTGCTTTTTGTCATATCTTTTTACCGTGTTTACAGGTTCTGAACCCACATACGTGGAGAGCAGTAAAACCTGTTTATTATCCTTCCAGCTAGTGGCCGAAAATTCAACCCCATCAAAGGTAGTAACATTTTCATCATACGATCCTCTCGGCACTGATGGTTTGAGAAGATCTTTTTTATCAGGCAGTTTACATGTTTTTCCCAGTCTATTCTTCTGTACTGTCCCCAAGCAATAAATACCTTCTTTGAATAAGTAATGGAATAGTGACAAACTTGTGTAGAAATTGTCAAAATATATTATATGATTTACATTCCTCGGTAGTGGTCGAAGCAAACGTATGACTGTATTCGAAACTACTCCTAAGTCGGGTTCATTTGGTAGTCTTTGGGTATTAGGAGCCCCTGAATAAATTTCAAAATTATAGGCATAACCCATTGGGCAACAAAGCACGTATAATTTAAATCCCCATTTGTGTGGTTTCTTCGGCAAATACTGCTTCATAAAATGGCCAATTTTAGTGGAGCACATCTGTTCATCTAATGACAGGCGATGTTCAAACGGAACTGATATAAATCGGTTATTGAGATGGTCTACTACTGTACGTATTTTATGTAATCGATCGTGCTCAGGATGGTCAGGAGGTAGGTGGTTACTGTTGTCGTTGAAATGAATTATTTGGCGAATCTTTTCGAATCTGTTTACCGTCATTGTCTCTGAAATTGGATGGAATTGTACAGCTCGTGCCCAATAAGATCTGATGCTAGGATAATGATATACTGAAGTGTATATCAAGATGCCAAGGTATTTACGAAGTTCTAATAAGTTGATGGGGTCGGAAAAATTTGGATTCACTTGTACAGCATATTTGTTCGTCTCAGCAATGATCAATTCCAGTAGCTTTTGATCAAAAAAGTAAGAAAAAAATTGGTATGGAGTGGATAATTCTAAAATATGTTGAGGGTAGGCTGTGACTCCAAGAAAGGTAAGAGCTTGATCAACCAAAGGCATGTTTTTCTTTTTCCAAACTAAATTTCATACTTGAGTATAATTAGTGGACCTTGATTCAATTTCTGACAAATCATCAGACACTAATGGGGGATTACAGTCTTGATTAGTATTTAATTCTGTTTGTTCTTCTTCTACTTCCTGTTCCACATCTTCAAGGTCTTCGAGCAAGTCATTTAGATTGTCATAGTAATCCAGAGCATCTTCATCGATGTTTGCTTCATCCTCAGAGATGTCGCCGTTTTCCAGTTGAGATAATAGTGTTTCAATATCTCTGTCATTCATATTCTATGTCGTATCAATAGAGATCTAAAACCATAATAAAACCATGCAACCCAACACCAAAAGACATAAAAATTGCTCCAAAAACATAGCAATGTAAGAATAATTATGTACATCCATAGTAAGAAAAACTTACACCGGTAATGCATAGATTATCATTTTTGATAACAATATTCCAAAGCAAATTTAGTACCATGCCACAGTATTCAGTTGTAAAATAAACATATCAAAACAAAATATAGATTCTTACCTTTCAGAAAGTATTTTTTTTTTGTTAATAACCGTTATTTTAGTCTAGATATGAACCGATATAAATATTCAAATTCGTACCCATGTAAGTATTACGACCTTGCAGCTTGTAATGTCAAATTCAACCAATCACAGCCCAGATCGTATTTTGTCATGTTGACAGATTATAAGAATGACACGTAAACAGTCGTCCAGAAACGTTTCGTTACTTAAATATATTATATTCGGAAGTTATGCGTATGAAAAAGTCAGTTATCATTTTTGATAAACTATGCACTTAAGGGTTAAGGTTTTATTATCATTATTACCTTAAATATTATTGAATAATAGTTCTCATTAATTAGTATTACATTAAGGTATGGATGATAGGATGGCTTAAAATTTAAATAGTGAGCTTTTATTGAGCGATTTACGTCAAATAAAAAAAAACTTACCAATACACCTTCAGGAATACGTTTCGGAAATAAATAGACGTAGGTATTAAAAGTTGTAATTACATATAAAAGTACCGTAGAGTGGGGCTATTTGGTATGATTTTTTTAATAATCAGTCTTGTACACAAAAACTACTAAGGTTATGAGCTTAGACATTTTTTTTTACGACTAACCTCATCAATACCTTCCAGAGGAATGCGGTAGTATTTAAATATTAAACTTCGATGCAGAGTTTTTTTTTTTCAAAAGTGCTTTTTCAAATACCGCCGGTTTGGGGCTTTTTAAAAACGACATAATCTTAACTTCGTTTTTCACCTCTATTTGGAGCTGTATCAATTAAATCAGATCTTGCGATATTTGGACCAACAGAAGGGTATATGGCCTTTCATTTTATCGTATGATTTTAGTTTAATTTCAAATAGAAAGCCAAATATTTAGTATCATAAAATTTATTATGAAAATAGCGAAGCGCCACTTGGGGGCTATTTAGAATCTAAAATAATTGTATTCTAACAATCATGAGATTTAAAGGCAATATTTGGAACAATTAAGGGTAAGGCTAAAAATAAACTTAAACAATGAGATATTTATAAAAATATTAAATAAGTAAAAACATGAAATCAACAAACATTGAATATTAAATATTTGGCAAGGAGTAAACCACAATACAAATCTAGGTAACGTCACTTAAACTTATGAAAACTACTTTGACAAACATTCAGGTTTTACTTACGACATTATTAAAAGTCAATTAAAAATATAATAAATTTTCATCATTGAACAAGGTAAATTCGTTATTTTCATTAATTTGCAACAAATCCACTTGCTTTACAATTATATCATCAGGTATATAATCTACATCTAAACGTTTTGGTTTCTTAAATATGACATCACCTTTTTTGGAAATGGTTTTATACTAGGATATTTTGTATTTTTTTTCAATTCGGTCATTAATGTCAGTAATTAAGCCGATGTAATAATGCCATTTTTTTTTCTGGTAATATCTAACTAGAACATTATCTCCTATGTTCCACTCTCTTTTTTCAATATTGTTTTTCAAGCAGTTAGCTTTATCTTTATTTTCAGTTTGTTCTTCTTCAGTCTGTGATTGTTCTTCATTCTTATCCTCATCTATTTCTTCAATTCTTAGAAGAGTTTTATTTTCAGTCTGTTCTTCTTCAGTCTGTAATTGTTCTTCAGGCTTATTCCTCATCTATTTCTTCAATTCTTAGAAGGGTTTCTAAATATCCATATTCTTTAACTTCTGTTTTGTTATCTTGGGTTTTTGTATCTGTGTCATTCTCTGAGTCCATACGCATAATGTCATTAAATATTTCCGCTTCTCTCTCATCATTCTTTCTCTTTACTACCTCATCATCTTCGAGATCGATAATATCTAGATCTGTCTGTTCGAAGTCCATGTCGTTTAAATTTTCAATTTGTTCAAGGTCAACGTCGTATAAATGACTATCACTATGTATACTCATTGAAATTTCGTCAGTGGTTGTGGAATCAGCACTTATCAATTTTTTAAATCTTTTGGCAGGTTTATTTTTTGTTTTATTACTAAAAGTGTATGCACGTGACCTACTTTTCAACTTTCGAATCATGTCTATGGTTTCATTATCTGATAAATTTTCAATATTTTCCTTAGAACCAGTGTTAATATCATTATAGTCAACTTCAATCTTTTCTCGTTCAAAATCGTTATGAGCTTTTGGTTTTAATTTTGAATTTTCAGTCAAGACAGGAGACTTCTGTTTTTCTATAACGGCGGTGGTAGTTATAAATGTTTGCATAAATCCTGTGTTTTCATTCAGTATATTTTTCTGAATCGTACATTCCAATGGTCGTATGTCGTCATCTCTGAATCGTTTTTGGGTTATATCTAATTTATTATAATTTTCTTCTGTGTACTCTGTAATTATGTCTAAATCTTTTTGTTCGAATACATTTTGATCACAAATTTCGTTTTCTTTAGCTATGTTTAATGGTACTATTTCTTGGTTTTCTAAAATTTTAGTTCCTGCTATCGAGTTCTTGCATATTCCTGAAGGTCCTGGCATGGGTTCCGATATATAAACTCTGCCGTCATAATGAAAAAAGGCACAACTAACATTTTATAAATATGGAGAAAAACGACTTTAAAGTTTTTATTGGTTTTTGGCGAAAAATGTTGACTTACAGATTATTTTTCGAAAATAGATGAATTAAAATAAATTCATTATCACGATTTTTATACAACTAATGAAATGTAAGTTATTATTTTATTACTATTTATTAAATAATCAACATTTTCCCTTTCAAAGTAACAAAACAAATTAACTAAAGTTATTAATATTACGAATAAAGGGCATAACTAACCAATTGCGACTTTTCATTCTGACATTTTGGGAAAAAATATGAAATATTACAATGAAAAGGCATATTTATTAAAATGTGCCTTTTCATTTTAATAATATTATACAAAAAGAAACAGGTAATAAAACAATTAGGAAATAATTATAATTTTTTTATTTTAAAAAGGTAACAAAAATTATCGTCTCACAACTTAAAAAAAATTACATTAGTTAACTGAAATTACCAGTCTTCAAGAAACTTATTTGTTTTTTTTTAAATCACAGTCAGGTTATTAAATCAACTTCTAAAAGTCTTATAAGAATGTTTGTTAAATATGGCACTTTTAAGGTTATCACAATTACAATCATTCTGGCCATGCCCTACAAACAACATTAAAATTATCAAAATAGGAATAAACATAAACTAATTAAAAAATTAAAGGAAAAACCTTCATCAAGGAACTTAGGTATTAGTTTATTTTTTTTAATAAAAAAAGGATATTTAATCAGCTACTAGTAGAAGTTTTATAATAATGTTTTAACATTTTTAAGGTTATCACCTTTTTGAACAATTCTAGGCATGTCCTTTGAACAACATTAAAATTATCAAAATAAGAATAAACAAAAAAAAAACTATTTGAAAAATAAAAAACCTTAGGTACATTATTATGTTAAGTAATTAGGTAAGTTATCACAATCATCAAGGCACTTATAACTAGAACTTCAGTCAAAATGAGTAAATTAATAAAATAATCAGTCTTCATAAATATGAGTTAGATCAGCTGAGTGGCCATTTACGGGTAAGCTTTCCCAAAAATGCCTTCGATTAGCAGGCATAAGTGGTCCAAGTTTAGTGAGTATAGCGGATTTCCTTTCACTCGTAATGCCCCTGCGAGTAAGTTTTTGGCGTGGTGCTGGAATACCTTGTTTAAGATCTTTTAACCTAAGGAAATCTAATTCAAAATACTCATCAGTGCCATGGCTATTTTTGTAAAATAATAAATGGAATCCCCTGCGAAAATTAGCCTCGGCAATACCATTCAAATAAGCTCGAGGGTTGGAATTTTTCAATTTGAATGTTGAGGAGCAGTCTTCAAAATCATAAAAATCTTGAATAATCATCTTCTTTACTATTGTGCGAGAGCCAGTATCAGATACAGCTTTGCAGAAATCCTCAAAGTCGTATACACGTTTTTTTGTTTTAAGAGATCGTTCCACTCTGTGGTGGAATTCATCAGCAGCCATGAATGTATGACCAACTTCTAAATACCGCAAAGTAATACTTTCAAAATTAACTTCGGCAGAGTTTATCAGATATATCAAATAAGAATAAAGCGTCCAATTTTTATTTTGTGCTGCACAGTTATCAAGCCACAAAATTACGTGCTTTAGGTCTCGGTTTTCTATAAAAAAAGCCCTGAAGCAACTTACAATGTCCTCTTTTTTTCTGCCAGACGTTCCTTCGTGCCATAAAACGGCAAAAGTGTGACCAACTTCGTGTATTTTTTTGTCTCCTAACGGCACAAAACTCTGGTTGAAAACAATAAGCCGCGGGCAGAACATCACGGTTTTGAATTCATCCATACGGGGTAACATAATAACTTTTTCCAGGTCTACAGCAAAAATAACAGTATCAGCATTATTCTTTTTCTGAGTCTGGTTATCAGCATCTTCTTCATACTTCTTACGAGCTAAAATATACTTTTCGTGATGTTCTTCATAACTTTTACATGCTTGACAACCCCTGTGCCTAATTTCTGAGTTAGGGTTATGAATCGTAAATTTTTCACATTGCTCACACTCTTCGTGGCCTAATTTGGCAAATGAGATATTAAGTTCCTTTACAAGTTTTCTGTAAAAACCGTACGATACTTTCGTTTCAGGCGCATTTTCACAGTAGTGGTCATACATGATTCGAATACTGAGATCAGAAGGCAAATACTTTTTGTTAGGGGCATGTTCTCGCCTGTAATGGGACACAGCAGGACGGAATGACATTATATGCTCAATGATTTTAGTATTATCTATTTTCCTTGGATTTGGGTTGTGTCCGCGGCCATCAATGAGGGATTCTGGGTACGATGTATTATTCTTATTATCAAGAACATTTCTTACAGCCTTACAATTATTTTGGTTATAGCCTAGGGTGGTTAAGAAAAATGTTTTGCATACTGGAATTTTGTCACCATTTTCGTCTGCCAAAAAATATGATATGGTTTTAGATCGTATGTAATGTTTACTATTTTTGTCATTATTTTCTCTGTCCTTTGGCCTATCCGGTTTTCTTTGACTAGTATGACACAAAAAGAAGTATTTTTGTTCCATCCATGACATTTTTCGAAAATTGTTATTCACTACTTTGCGATACTCTTCTGAAAAGCGCGCTGAACATTTTTTTTTGCAGACATCCTCGCTGCAACCTGGTTTTACAAAATATTTGTTTCTTATTTTTTCCTCCGCCTTCAGTCTCTTCCGATCCTTTATGCTAACGTTATAAGTTTTGCGCTTTCTAATAGTTCCTTTCTTAGTCAGCTGAACATGGTTGGTTTCTTCATCTGATTCTGCCGATGATTCTAAAATTGTTTTTGCTGGAACTGGCTGCGAGCATGGTATAAAGTCTTCTGAGTCAGACCCATCTGTATCGCTGTTTTTTTCCCGTAGTTTTGGTAATTTATAATTTTTATCCAATACTGAGTCATCAGAATCAAAATCAGATTCTGTATCTAACACAGATAGCGGTGCCACAACATGCTCCGAGCTTGATGCTTGCACCGAGTGTTGAACGCCACTGTGACTGGTTGACGGCTCGGGAGACCATTCGCCTACACCATTATCGTTGCGTAAAGCAGCACTAACTAATCTTGCGCTTCGTGATTGCATATTGCTGAAAAAAGAATTAAGTCTTTGATAAAAATGACCTGGTAGTATAAATCCAGTAACAATTATTGCGCGTATTCTAAATTATTTACGATTAGGTAGATACCTACAAAAAATTTCGTTATATTTTTTAACTAAATTGCAATTAATCACTCAAAAATGTAGGCAATAAATACTAATACATTATTATATTCATATTAATGTGTCACAAAAGAAGTTTAATATAATAAAAACACGCAAATGTAACAAAAACTTAATCTTACCAGCGCAGCACAGACAAGCGTGGACTCGTCAAGACACGTCGGGCACAACTGGCGCGTTTCAATCAAACCCTGCCCTCCTTTCCTCACCCCTAATCGTAAATAATTTAAAGAAAAGCCACAACTGGTTATTTGTGCCTTTTATACGTAAATTAATTGAGCCATGCATGGATCATTAATTAAGTAGACAGGGCACATCTGGCATTTGAGCCTTTTCTTTATGTTATGTTGTAAGTGTGCCTTTTCAAAGTAGTTTTTAGTAAAAATCTGTATGAAGTAATAGTCACATCTACGTATTTGTGCCTTTTCAATATAATGGTAAATAAATGTGCCTTTTCATTCTATAAAACATGAATATTAGTCTCATTTGTGCCTTTTGAGCCTACTGGTATCTCCGAATTCCTTGAAGATAAAATTCTATAAAAAATTGAGTAGATGTGCCTTTTTTTTCTGATTCTAAATATGTATATAACTCAATTTTGACAAAAATGTTAGTTGTGCCCTTTTTTCTTACGACGGCAGTATTCTTCCCCATGGGTTTTTTTTTATTTGACTTTCGGGTTGTATGAAGTTCACTTTGAACCAAATCTGCTGCGGTTATAGTTTTCCCAGGCTGTACATTACACTTTTTTTTTCGTCTTATTTGTGCAAGGGCTGGAGGATTCCTTATTTCTTGTAAAATTTCCGTTACTACTAATAATGTGGTGTTATTTATTTGTTCATCCGTAACATTTGTCCTTTGTGGCAGCCGTGACTTAGGAGGTTCAGGGTTGATTGGGTATAGACCCGATTTACTAAAACCTGCTTTGAGGTTACGAGATACTGCACCTCTTTCAACCAATTTGTTTTTTAGTTGACCTAATAATTTTGGAAATGAACTTTTGATCAATGTTTTATGTTTTCGCCCTTCCTTTAACTTCCAATGAGTTAAGACATCTCGCCAGTAGGTCTTTAACGGAGCGAAAAATGCGACATCTAACGGCTGAAGTAGATGTGTAGTTTTCGGTGGTAAGCACACAAATGCAATATTTAATTCTTCACAAGTCTTCAGTACGTTTTCCGAAAAATGAGACGAGAGATTATCTCCGATTAGAACTTTCCCCCCCTCTTTCTTTCGTGCGTAAGGTACTATAATGGTATTAAACCAGTCTTCAAAACAGACTGCATCAAACCACCCACTCTTTGATCGATTGTACCTCGTCCCTTCAGGTCCACCCTCCAGCCACGTATCCCATAAATGATCTGATTTATATACCACATATATTGGTAACAAGTCACCATCTGCCGTACCCGTAAACATGAGTGAAATTGCTGTTTTCGAATTGTTTACCACTCTTTCTGGGTACTTTGTGCCTCTTTTATAAATATAGTTTTTGCAACCTGGATCATCAGTGAGGTTGGTTTCATCATAGTTGATAATGCAGTCTGGAGTGACACCTTCGACAGAGTTCACATAGTTTTCGAAAAAACTATCAATTACATCATCTGTAATTTTGGCTCGATCAGTCGAAATATTAGACGCTTTGCGATTTGAAATTGCTGATTTATGTCTTAAAAAAAAGTTGCGTGCCCAATCAGTCCCTGGTAGGTTATTTTTAAGCCCATACAGATTTTTACCTATTTTGTTCAAATATTTTTGAGCTAATACTCGAAGATCCATACAGTCGAAGGGAAATCCCCATTCACTTAATATTAGTATGTTTTGTATAAATGAATTTTCCTCTTCGGGAGTAAACAACGTTGGATGTCCAGCTTTATCTTGCGTGCAATTTATGTTCCTATATTTTCTACATAGCGTGCTCTTTGGAATATCATAAAAATCGGCAGCATCGGTTAACTTAAGTTTTCCAGACTGTACAGCCTCTATCGCTTTCTCCAAATTTTCTTTCGAATAATTCTGATACGGAGCACAAGATTTACCATTTCTGGAATTCGTGTACTTTCTTTGATAAGTACGCACCATATTTCCGGAACTATAATATAAAATGAAAAAATTAATGAAAAACTTCCCCTTAAAGGGGTTTGAGTAACTTTGTATGGACTTGTGGCGTCATTTTTTTTTTCAGCGGCCACCAATAACTTTCATGTTACTTTGTTCTGCTGTGTTAAGTACACATATATGTTCAATTATTTTTATCCTAAGTGATATCAAAGCTGAGATATTTGAATTTGAAGATTTTAAAAATGTAGTCTCTATAAATACTTCAATTACCGTCTTGCGTGAAAAAAATCTTAGTTATGTTTTTAGAAGATTGATGTTAGATATTGGCTTTACTGTTTCACGACCGTCTGTCAATGTGACGTTAGTATTGGGCCATAGGAAATAATAAAAACACATTATTATACTTTATTGCATTTATTATATGATATTTAAAAACACATTTATTTCGTCCATTTCGTTCTCAATGTCATGTCGAATAATGGTATCTAAAAATTGTGCCGGCGGAGTCAGATTATTTTGATATCTGCCCCGTCCCATGTACCATATAATGGACATTACATGCGAACAGCAGCCTAAGGTCCGTTTCCCGATTATACATGAGCAATAGTGGCCCAATATTGCATCCAGCCCTTGTGCATCTTGCCCTTCCAGTCTTTCTACGAGAATATACACGTAATATGTCCGTCTAGATGAATGTCTGGATTGGGTCCTGCCTCTAAGAAGCCACGGATCAATCCAGTTATAGGTTTCCGCCGAAAAATCATTCATATTGGGTTCTCTGCATACTTCAATCACATATGAACCGTCACTTTTTACATGTTCTCCGTAGTAGCTACGAGCTTGTTGTACTTGATACGTTCCAAGTGCATAGAGAATTAAATCGTCTTCACTTAAAATAGGAAAGTCATCCAGCCCAGCAGTGGCGTAGCGTGCCTTGTCGGGGCCCCGTATAAAAATTTTTTTGGAGGCCCTTATATGGAGGTAAAGATTTTTCACAAAAGAAAAAAATTATTGTGAGAAGTAATATTTATTTATCACATAATTTACCCATTTTACAAATAAAAATCGAATTTTAAATATTCACTCTCCTTGCCTTTTTATCGGCAAACTGATTTATTAAATCATTTATGGCTGATGATGATTTTAGTTTTTCTAAAGTTTCTGCCTCTATGGACAATAGTGAGATGTCTGACAGCCGTTCTTGTCCCATCGAAGTTCTTAAGTAATTTTTTATTAGTTTTAATTTTGAAAAACTTCTTTCTGCCGTTGCGGTTGTAACTGGAAGGGTCAAGAATAAAAAGCATGCTGTGATTACCTCGGGAAAACTGGATGCAAGACTATTGAATTTTACTAGCAATAATTCAATGAGTTCTTTAATGGAATATTTTTTTTTAATTTCAGAATTTAAGCATGTTTTTAGAGCCTTTAATTGGTCACAAAGATTAAGTGAGATGTCTTTACTGTATTTAGCAGACAGTTTTCCGGAAGCGTTTAATATCTCTTCGCTTGAAGAAGATAGGAGTTTCTCCGGTTGTAATATTTCGAATATACTACTCAGGTTGCAAAAGCTTTGAAATCTTTCTTTAGTTTGAGAAATTAATATATCTAAACAGCAATAGTATACATTGACTTTGAAATAGGATTCCGGGTCGGAAATTCTCTCATCTTGTGATAACTCATCAAAAAAACGCTTCGTTATCTTTCGCCTACTGTTTTTAAAAACAGTTGTTACCCCCCACTTTTTTGCTAAATCTTTGGATTCATTTAGCAAACTATTAAATGAATTCTGATTTCTTAATTGGCACAGTCTATTTAAAAGATTACTTAATAAAATACTAGATTTCTGTAAGTCATTATTTTCATGCTGTAGAGCTTTAGAAACAGGATTAATAATTTCAAATAGTGAAGAAAAAAATGTAACGAGCACTAAGAAATCAAAACTCTCTAAAATATTAATTATACTTTTACATTCTTCACGTTCATCTTTTTTATTTGAAATTAAATTTAGTTGGTACAAAGTTTTCATAATTAGTAAAAAAAAATTCTTTACTGCTAATAAAGCGTCGTTCCTAGAAGACCATCTGGTAGGACATACCTTTTTAAGGGTAATCAAATATTTTTCAGATGAATCGTCACTTAGCATAGCCCAGCGTTTTATACTATTGCCAAAAAAAGTATATATTTTTTCTAAATTATCGAAAAAAGTCGATACTTCACGAACATGTCTCGCAGCATCGTTCAAAACCAAGTTTAAAGCGTGCGCAGCACAATGAACATAATCGGCATTTGGAGCATGCTCTTTTATTAGGGTTTGTAATCCTCCATACACACCCGACATAACATTTGCTCCATCGTATCCCTGTCCTCTACATTTAGTCAAATCAATTCCATATTCTTTAGTCAAATTTAAAATGACAGTTTTCAGACCTGCAGCACTGCAATCGGTTACTGCTATGAATCCTAAAAAGGACTCACAGATTTTTATTTCTTTAGGCACATTATCATCATTTTCTGTAACCGAGATATATCGAAAAACTACAGATAGTTGGTCAATTTTTGACAAGTCTTGTGTTGTATCCAGAATTATTGTCAGAAATGGAGCTTTTTTAATTTCTGAGATAATACTGTTCCTAACGTTAGTACCAAGCAAACTAATAATTTCGTTTTGAATCGTAGGGCTTAAATAATTTATTTCACCTTTCGGTTTTAGAAAAAGTTCTTTTAAAGTTGCATCATAGTTAGATAGCAGACGTGAAATTGCCATAAAATTGCCAGAATCAGAATCATGCCCCCTCAAAGGTAGATTACAAGATACTAAAGTAATTATAACATTAATTATACGATGCAGTACATCTCTCCAGAATGTAATTTTACTATCGATTTCACTTTTCAATAGAGTATCGATGGTATTTCCTTGCAACCAATTATTATAAGAGAGTGAGGCACTAATATGCTGCTGTGACTTTTCATGGTCAAGAATAGTTTGTGTGAAATTGCTTCTAACCGAAACACCGTTAACCCAAGCAGAGGAGTACGATTTGTTTTGACGATCTGCTAATAACCAACAGAAGTGACAGTACGGTTTGTTTAAAACGTTAGAATAACATAACCATGGTCTTATAATTTTTATGCCTGCCTGATTGAAATATGAATAATAATAAGCTGAAAAAGGTCGGTTATTTTCTGAAACTTTTGGAAATGGTCCTTGTGGTTTAAATGGACCCAATTTAAAAATTATTTTTCGTTCGCATTCAGTTAAATTGTCACCAAAATTTCCTCTATCTGATGAAATTATATTACAATCTGCATTATCTGCAGATATATCAGAATCGTTGACTTGGGGTTCCTCGATTTCTGGATGGACATCCGATAAAGTATGTGCTTGGCTTTCTTCTATTTCCGGATGGATATGTGACGAAGAACATGCTTCAGAAGAATCTAAAAATAAACGAGTAATTGTTAAAAAATAAATACGAATGCTTTGATACTAAACTAAAAAGAGTTATATATAAATAAATAACGTTACTAAGGGTCACAGTTAGAGAGTGTTCAGTTCAGACGCACACAGATTCTACGCGGATTGTGCTCGTACCTATTAGTAGATACAAAATCACCTGCAGCCCGTCCGTGCATTACTATACACCTGCGTGCTATTTAAACGCAGCGCGTAGTGTAGTGGCCATACAAAACGAGAACCCGAAAGCGAGTCTGCACATCTGAAGTTCTCAACACGCAATTAACGATACGATACGGACTGATAAACAAACAACAAAACAAATCGATCCTATAGATAAGTTAGAATTTTGTTTTTTTTAATCAAGGCACGGAACCCTAAAAACAGTATAATTGTGAAAATCGAGGGGGGAGACAACTTTTTGTGACGGACAGATGGACAGACCGAAATTAAAAGATTTCCTTGTTTATCACTACGGGCCCCTAATAAATGGGTTGGATAGTAGTGTAGTACTTACCTTTCCAATCTAAATCACTCACAGTATCTTGTCTCTGAAAAAATGAAGAAATTTTGGGCACTTTTTTTATAACCTCGTCCCTTTTCTGTTTAATTTTTCTTTTCTCAGCGCCGCTGGGATAATCTCTTTTCCTTTCACTCATTTCTTTTACAAATCGTTACTAATACTGCTAAACCAGAAGAACAATATTGTTTGTACTGAATTACAATGTAATGCACATTTATATAAAGCGCGTAAATAAACAGTGCACTGCACTCCGTGGTTTAACATCCAATGCAAAGTACAACAACGTACACGTACATCGCGATATCGATGAAGGATTCCCGGGGATTCCCCGCTGAGTTGAAGATGAAGTAAGTAAAACGGGGAAGTCCCGCAGCCCGCCATAACGATGTAGTGTTGCCAACTTTTGAACGCACGCTTAAGGCGGGAAAAAAAGGAATTGCTTTATAGAATTTTGTCATTTGTAAAATAAAATAAATTAGAAAATTTTTATTCTTTTTCCTTACACACTTTGGGGGCCCCCGTGGCCCGGGGGCCCCGTATAATTGATACGGCAAATACGGCGGTAGCTACGGCCCTGCAGCCCAGGAACTTCAGCATTCATAGATTCAAAATCAGCCCTTCTTCTATTCATATTATTCGTAATGACATACTCGGCTAGTTGATTCCGTGGACTATGGTGAGGTATACGATTTACTATTTCCTGTGTTAGTCTATGATCAGTCAGTGGTACCCCAAACGCATTTAATAATGCTGCAGCTATTCTTATTTCTTCAAATAAATGACTTGCAGCTACATTAAAATTCTGAGACCGAAGCTGACGGAACTGATTTTTTAATCTGCCATTAATGGTTTCGACCACCCAACGGCACATGGTTACTTTTCTTGAATCGTTGGCTTGTTGTGTAGTAAGCTGGTATTCATTTTCATCTTTAGATGAGGGCATATATGCACGGTATCCACATGACTCCACATCTTCGATGCAGTCTCTGAATCCTCTGTCTAAGATTAGCACATCGTCCTCATGAAAGAACCAATGAAAGGGATCATATGGATTCTTAAAGATCTCTGAGAGAATCGTAGCATCGGATTTAGTAGCCTCATATAAACCATATATGTCTATGATGTGGCCATCAGGACAAACCAGTAAAAAAGGCTTTAATAAATCCCGGAACTTGTGTAAGCTATAAGATTTTCTCTGAAAGTAATAATTGCTACTTTTTTGCAAATAAATGTACGTGCCATCTAGTATGATTATGGCCTTCCTTTCATTCAAAGAACCATCAGGATTGCCAAATAATGTATTTGGGATTGTTAAACATCTCGATATAACATCTTGACGAGTCAAATGATTATAGCCAAGGTGCAGTGGGACAAACTCGCTTATTAAGTCTTGTCTTACGAGTCTCATAGTTTTTTCTAAAGTCTTTCTTGACATATTGAAAATCTGAGATAATCTCTGATTTGACTCACCCGTGTGAAGTTTGGTAATCACGGTGGCGAGAGCTCGACCTGCTTTATTTTTATAGCGCTGAGAAATACTAGGACAGCTTTGAAGGATTTCTTGGAATTGGGATTTTGAAAAACCTATATAGTAATGGAAAATAGAATTGTTTATTAAAGAACGTCTATCAAAGTCCAAAAAAACCTTCCGAGTTCTTAACATGTCCATCATATCTTTTAGATGAGACGGGGCAAATTCGCTTAGTATCCGACGAGTACTTGATTCAATATTTTGCCACACCGAATCTAACATATGCTCTTCACATACGCGGGTGCCACGTGGTATATAAAAGCATTTTTCCTGTAGAACTGTGGCTCTGATATCAATGTGAATTCTTTTTAAATCTATATTATTACATGCTGCGATAATACATAGGTGAGTATTAACCCTTTATTTACCACAATGACAAATACCGAGTTACGATAATGAACCTAAACTTCCACCGTCCACACGATCCATATCAGTACCGACCGACGAAAGAGGAACCGGGAACTTTGTATATTCATACTTTAGGAGAATATTTTTTGCACCATTTTTGTCTCTATGAATACCTTTACGACATACACTGCAGTATACGTAACGGTGTGGAGACTTTGATACACGTAAAGTATTCTTTGCACCAGATTCGTAGCAGTAACTACAATTTTTGTGGTGAAAGCTTCGTTGATCACAAACACTGACAAATTCTTTCGCTGTTTTGCAATCTTGAGCACTTCATTATGTCTAAACTTTCTGTGACCTTTGAAGGTTCCCTTGTTCATAAAATCGAAACCTGCTCCGTAAACTACCAAAGTATCTGGCTCTTTTCCAAAATACTCGTCTACAATTTTATTCAACATCTTTTGATCATTGATATATTTGTCGAATTTTAAACGTTGAACTCTTCTCTGTTCGTACATTCTCTGTTTTTCATCGAACCATTTTAGTTGAAATCTGGTGTAGATTTCTGTGTTTTTAGATTTTCTAGTTAATTCAACACCCGTCTCTTTTTCGAAAGACTCGCTATCCACTCGTATACGATCCTCTATGTCTTTGATGTAGCGCAATCTTTTCCGAACTCTATGACACTCTTTTGATTCATACATCACACGTTCCTTTTTCAAGACCTTGTACGTGAAATCATCTCCATTACGAGTGCATGTAACTATAGGTGTTTTGGCTCCAGGATCAACTGCTATGACTTTGGAATAGTTTCGTTTACTACCAACGGCGGTGTTCTCTAGTGATTCTTCACACTTTTTAACCTTCTTTGATTTAAACTTTTGATCCTTTTTTATAACCCGATTCATGGATAGACACACACTCACTCCATCTGTGGAGAAACTATACCCAAACTTACGGGTAGTGATACATGGTAGTGTTTTCAGAAAATATAGACCAAACAGAAGGTGTGTTCTTTTGATCAACTCTTCTTAGCAATTCATGAACGCATCTTGAATCGTATGTTATAAATTTTAATCCATGTGAATATATTGGAAATATATTGAATGATGGCTTTTCATTTCATACAACTCGTGCTGAATCCTCAATAATCGTGGAATAAATTTCCAAAAGTCTTTCACTAGTTCTTTAGAATTTATTTTATTCTCAGTAAACCACTCTCCGATTCTATTAGATTTGCACATCACGTTATAGTACGCATCATAAGTTGAAGAATGTACTCGTACTTCAGATTTATCCATATCTTCACCAAATTTATGATACATGTATCTTTTTAGTCTTTTGATAGCATGAGTTTGTATATTTGTCTCTAAAATTGTGCTGTATTGTTTTGCAATTTGCATAAGTGTGAATGATCTCAATCGACCATCGTAAAATGTATTATTTTTTCGCAAAGATGTATATGTGGAGATTACATTGTCTGGATCGTTTAATTTGTGCTTTGCTCCCTTCAATGCATATGTAAATTGTAATGCATCAAATTTAGGAAACAGAAGATGAAAATCATCACGAGTGCTGAAGTGTTTGTAGAAAAAGTTTATTAGATATGATAACTCTATGGATAATCTTGACATTTCCCGTACATCATCACGTATAGCGAGAATAATTGCTTCTTTACAATCACTCAACGGACACAACACAGAGGTTAGACCCTTCTTAACATTATAGATTGAAACCTCTTGATTGGAATCTAGATCAGTTTCTCGTATACGACGTTTTCTATTTAAACATTTAGAACTTGAAGATCTAGCATGATCATCTTTTCCGCAAGACGGACAAGGCATCTTTTAGATTCTCATTGATATTCTTACAACCTATAAGAAATTTAGCAAGTTCAAGCTTATCTATACTATTAATTTTATTTTAAGAAATTAAAGAAAAAAAACAAGTTTGAAATAAAAAATCAACTTATGTTTATTCAACAAGGTTCATTATCGTGTGGATAAATATGTATATTATACTACACATTGACAATTAAAGGGTTAAAAGGCGCTCGCGTGTAACCTGGTAACGGTATCATTCGCAACATATTTACTTGCACTTCTCGATCTTGGACATTTACATTGGGTATATGTTGCTCTGGTACGGAGTGTTCTTCAGCAGGGTCCTCTTGCATAGATTGATCTAAAGGATCGGCAGCAGGATTATCAGCATTTACTTGAGCGCTGGCATAACGTTGAGCACGTTGTAGACAAGGTCTACAGATTTTGTCCTGCTCACTAAACTGAAAAGAGGAATCATGTTTTATTTTCAACTCACAATTCACATACATGTTATAGTGCTAGTATTAGGTTTCACAAAACTTACCTGCACAACATTCGCAATTTCCACCAAATACGTCATTAAAGACGGATTATTTTGCACGAACTCGGCTGCCAAATTATACGATCTACGACGAGTGCCGCCAACACGATTTAAGCTTCGTCGGCAACAGATACAAAATGCACTGTTAATTACATCCATGGCGTTATACCAAATCGTAAGAATATCAGAGTCCAAAGAGCTATGCTGGGTCAGTCACAATACACAAACAATCACAATGTCCAATGAAATGCCAAGTCGTTATAATTATCCACAAGTCCACGAGAGATTAGAAGCGTAAAAAGTAACACACAACAGTAAGGGACGTGCTTTTACTGTCGAGTGAGTAGCGGGCGCGGGCTCAAGTAATACGCAGGTAAACGAAATGTGGATTGTGATTGGCTGATCCACCATCGGCCCATAGATAACAAACATTGGGCGTCCGTTCCATTCATCTACGTCACTTTATTTGATTTACTTTATTTAGAATTCTTAAAAAAATATGGCAGACACCTAAAAGAGTGCAATAACATATAATAACTTCTTCGATTTCAATTACCAATACAAAATCAAATATCTCAGTTCCGATATGGTTTAGAGAAATGTGCCCATAATAGCTTTTGATCGCTTTATTCTGTTCTTTCATAATATCTAAGTTTCATTACTGGCCGCTCAACTTCAAAACGACGCCAACTTTACCCAAACCCCTTTATACTCGATTTATACATAATGCATATTTGGGGCTATTTGAGACAGCGATCTTAAACTTAGTAAAACTGAAACACACAAAACAGGGGTTATTTGGAATCCTGTTCCAAATAGCCTCAAACTTGTGCCAAAAAGCCCCATTTTACAAAACATAATAAATATGGCGTCTAAATGAAGCTACAAGACAATGGAAAACACGAATAGAATCCTAAGAAAACATATGTTTACATGAACGAACTCATTTTCAACTTACCTTTAAAATGTTGGTATATCAACTGGAAGTAAACTACGTACAAATTAACTCGATTTACCAAGCTTTTTACTAAAATTTATCTAACCATTTGTATACACTTTGAGAACCTCTAAAGGGGAATGCCCATCTCCCATACAAAAAAATGCCTGAAATAGACAAGAATGAAATCTACGCCAAATTATCCTTCAAATCGAACGAAACTCAATGACAATTTCAATAATTATCTAAAACTAGGGAGTACATTGTTTAGAATATTTTTGCTAAAAGATAGGTTATGTCTCAAGGTTACTAAAGGATTGAAAAAATAATTCAACACAAATCATTTTATTACTTTATTCATCATTATACACTATTAATAAATCATCGAGGAACTGTGCAGGAGGACGGATGTTGGATTGGTACCGCGCCCAAGCTAAGTACCATATAATTGACATAATGTGGGCACAGGTACCAACAGTCCGACGTCCCACTAGGCAATTACAGTAACGATTTTGTATAGCATCCCTACCAGTTAAAGAATTATTAATTATCATATACACAAAATATACTTTGGTTGAAATGTGTCTGCTATGTATTTTCCCTCTCAATAAGTAACAATTATCTGGAAGAGCTAATTCCTCAATCAATAAATTATCCATCTCCGTGCAAACCTCAATACTATACATGCCATTAGCTCGCGTATGCTCACCATAGTAGGATCGAGCCTGCTTTATTTGATAAGTGCCACATGCAATCAAAACCATTTCGCTGTAAGTCAGTTGTGGAAAATCAGCAACATTACTATTATTCACATTAATACTTTGGAATTGCGCTCTGCGTCGATTTAAATTATTATTTATTACATAATCAGCTAGCCTGTTTTCCATAAACATATTAGTATTTATTGTTTGGAGAATATCAGCAGCATCTGGCCTGTCAACTATTCTTGAATGAAATCTATTAACTAATGCTGCCGCTATAGAGAAATCAACCATTAAATGTTTGGATGCTCGGTTAAAAAAATCTTGGCGAAATATTTTAAAATGCTGCTTGAAAATTCCATTTACGACTTCTACAACCCAGCGACAAATGGTTACTTTCCTGCTTTTGTTGGCTTCTAAAGTTGATAATTGGAATTCATTTTCTTGTAATGTTGATGGCATGTGGACACTATAATTACATGACTCCAAAAGTGGAACAGCGTCTCTGAACCCTCTATCCAATATAAACACATCCCCATCTTGAAAATATTGCCTTAGTCTATTATTCGGATCATTAAATTCATTGAACATTATAGTAGCATCGGAAGTTGTTGCGGGATAAGGGCCTAACACTTCAAGAATATATCCATCGGAGCAAACAAGCATAAATGGCTTTACGAGGTTTCTATATTTGTGTAGCGAATATGTTTCTTTTTTGATAAAGATAATTAGAGCTCTTTTGTACATAGATATATGTTCCATCCACGATGACTACAGGTTTTCTTTGACCATCAACTTCACCAAACAGTCCATTGGGAATTATTAAATTCCTGGTTGCAATTTCTTCTCTGGTCATATGTCCAATTCCTAGGTTTCTGGGTACAAAATCTTGGTTTAATTTGACTCTTGCTTCAGCCATAAGTCGTTCTAGAGTACTTCTGGGTATTTGAAGTAGAGACGATATTCTTTCATCGGAGTCCCCAGTTCTTAGTTTCATTAGGTAGGCCGCAAGGGCAGTAGAGCCTCTATGCATTTGTGCCAGACGGGGAACCTCGCTCATTAAACTAGTAAATTGACTTTTACTCATTCCAAGAAAGTACCACAACATATATTCCTCCATCGAGTTGATATTTTCGAAATCCAATGATCGGCTCTCATAATTCACAAACGACGCAAAATCTTCTATGTGATTCACATTGAATACATGGATTACATCTTCCCATGCCGGAATTTCATGCCATAAGTCACTGTTTAAATGATAATTACATATTTTGGAATTCCGTGGGACATAATACTTATAGTCCTTAAATAACCATACCCTGAGTGAAAGTGGTACCACATGTCGATCTGTCATATTGCAACCCGGATAGAAACAATGACTTTGAGTATCAACTGCTCTTCCATAATTAGGTAACTGTAGGCCTGTCACCATTTGAGATTCTTCACTATGAGAAACTTCAAGTTGAGATGCATTTACACTGTCTGTGGATACTTGACCTAGACTTTGCAAAGAAGCAACAGAAGGTGACGCAGCTCGGTTGCATTGTTGCCAACATGGATGACAGATCAAATCTGTAGAACGTAACTGTAACAAAAACCAAAATCAGGTTAGTTTTACTGATGACTTAAATATTGAATATGATGCACATTCAACTAAACATTATTATTGAAGCAGATTTCTCACCTGTCGTGGTTGAATTCGGTGAGCTACTACATTCATTATGTGCCTTTCACGGTCAGTATTACTTCCCATTGTATGTGATCGTTGTCGTAGAACTGACTGTCCACAGCAAACACACACATGACGGTGACCAACTTGTCTATCTGGGCGACTAGGCCCTGGTGTTTCCGTTATACTTTGGATAGATAATCGGAGACATGCATCACAAATAACACTGTGTTGATCAATCTGTAAGAGAAAGAAAAAAACAATTATTTAAATTATTTTTCAGTGGTTTTTATGAGTTCAACATACCTAAAGCTACTTGTGTAATAATTGTGTTTTACGTATAATGTAAACAAAACCAGCAAAACATAATACTTACAAGTTGCGGTGTTATCCATTGCTGTATTAAACAACGTACTTCATCATTTTGCATTGACAAAGGATTACGTCTCATTCGTGTTATATCGAGATAACAATTAATGCAATGAACAGAATCCATTTTTGTAAAGAAATGGGGGACAAGTCCAAAACACAAGCAGAGTCGTCGTATATAGCAGGTTCAAAGTCCGTGTTCAAAAAGCTAAGTCGTCGTGTTAAGCGGGTCCAATTTCAGTCCGGGTTCAAAAATAGGTATCATGTACAGATGGAACATCAAAATCCTTAAAATATGGCCAAAGTCGTCGTAAAATATCATAAATATAAAACACAGTATCGTAATAACTCAACGTAACACAAACAAAACAATGAAATATAATGATGAAAAAATTAAACGTCATATCATTGTCACAAGGTTTTGTCAAACGGTAAAGGCAAAGGACACATCTCATACTGCCTAGGTTATTTTCTTTTTTGTAGTTTTAAAAAATAATTTGATTTTATGTATTTTGATTGGCATACTTAGATTGTGAGATTTATAAAATATGTTATTATAATTAATTATGAAGCTACTTTACGGTTTGCTGATTGATTGTTGATGGATGGTCTAACAAAGACCACAGACTAAATAGTGGTAATGTCAAATATGAGTGTTCTTGAATGTCATTGAAGAACTGTACGACGGAAATCGAAATAAATACTGAAATAATAATCACCTTTATACCCTACTTAAACGAACTGAAGAATAAATTGATGAGTTGTATTTTATTCGAAATCGAATTTATCACTATTGGGAATTGCTGTCCATTTTAGGCATTTTCCTGGCATTCCCCTTTCGCCGGTGACTCTGACATTAGTTGTAGTATTGCCATTTTGTAAAAAAAAAAATGTACTGTTACTAGAAGAGAAAATATATTCGATCAAATCTTTTATTACAAAAGTTCTGAATAGCCCCTGGAGTCTCAAAAAGCCCCACTTTACGGTATTATTAAACAATTTAAACTCGCGCCGTAATGTTACTGTGTCAGTGAATATTGCGAACTGTATTTGCGTTGACACCTCGTAACTCGCGCACTAGTGAAGTCAAGTTGATACCTGTTAATTGTGAGTTGTCAACTGTGGCATAAATTGTTCGAGTGACATTTTTTGTGCATTACGAGTTATCAATGGGAAGATTCGGCGCTTAATAAAAAAAAAATTGATGTACATAACTCATTTTGAGAAAAAATGTGGGTTACGAGTTGTCAACGTATGACCATCGATATAGTGACCTTATTGGTGATGTTCTTCAGAAAGGTCAGGTGCGTAGTACTCACAACCGGCGTGCGTGTATGACCAGATGTATGAACGTAAACGAGGCAAAAGGAGTATGTATGGATCGTAGCAGGTGGCGTTCTGTAGTTTCTGCCTACCCCCATGGGCAGAAGGCGTGAGTTTATGTATGTGTATGTATGTGTTAATTTAAGTTAATAAACTTGCTTACCATATGAAGGGCACAGGGGAAAAATATGCAATGTCACAAAGACAATGAACTGAGAAATTGCTAAATTAATATTTTGATCCTTGAAAAAAGGTACAATAAAGTTTCAAATAGAAGGAAAATATATTTATTTATAAAGAAAATATATTTGTTTCTGTTGACTGTGTAGTAAAAAAAAAACCTTTTCATTCTTATGTTTATTGAGTTAGCACAGGAAAACAGATCGAAGTCAGAAAATACAGGCAAATAATATGCAATGTCCATGAAATATTTATTGTTTAATTATCAATATATTTTATCAGTGAGAAGTATTGCTTAGCTTTTGGTCCACAAAACTTTGACAGGGCCTGGATATCCATAAATTTTGCCTTTGAAACTGGAAGGCTGTCTTCATAGGATTGATCTGGCAGTACAAACTCACCAGCACTATGAGAGTCATTATGGGATTTCAACTTTTTTTTAGGTGCCATGAGAATAGATGACGTCCAAGAGGAATTGTAATGTTCTCTGTGAAAAATCAATCTTGGATGATCCTTTTCAACCCTGATTTCTCTTATGGGTCGAGATAAAAAAGGACATGTCTTCTTATACATTGGGGATAGAAAGGTTGTCCATTTTCTGACAAGCGGTTGATCAACTTCAATCACATTAAAGGGGAATGGCTTCTGTCTAGCTTCACGAATCACTTTTATCCACTCATCAGGCGTCTCACAAGGTGATTTCTGGTTTATGCAACCCATATTTCTGTCACATTCTAAATATGAGTGCCCGCGAATGGGAAATATGATTTTAATCACATCCAAGCGTTTTGCACAGTGTACAACATAGTGTATGAAACGAAACACAGTATAATTCTTATTTTGCCCACCGCAGGAATCACAAAATATCACTAGTTCTCGAGTATTTTTATCAAGCATGTTAAATATATAGTGATGGAGAAATGAACAAACTTCGTCAGATCCTTTTTTTGCTATAGTTTCTGGGTAGCAGAAGAAATATGATTTGGATGTAGATAGTTCATGGATGTTAAAAAGATTTAAGGTTAGTTGTCTTTTATAATAAACGTCATTTGTAGTAATGTTTGGCATACTTAAATTTTTTTGAAAGTCCATTGCAATAGCTTCCTTTCGAGAAGATGACTGACATTGAATTCTAGTTTCTCTTTTTCGTTTATAGAAAACATTAGCCTTCAATTTATGTAACTTATTCTCAGTTTCTAACTTTTTTATTTCTTTTTCAATGTCACCTTTTTCGAGCTCGGAAGCATTCTTTAGATTTATTGTGAGAGCTTTTGCCTTAGCCAGAAATTCATCACAAGTACTGCAGGTATCACTTCTTGGATATCCAAATCCTATGTTAAAATGATTAACGAATATTGATCGATATGTTTCGTAGGATAGTTGATTTTTGTCTTCGAACATATCATACATTTTCTTGACATTCAACTCCTCTGGTAGATAAATTTTTGAGCTGTCATGTAAGCTGTAATGACTTTTTCTTCCACGAAATGACCTTATGTGATCCATGACTTTAGATTTAAGCATTTGACTCAGTTTTTTAGGACGGTTGCAATGTTTTCCTCTCATGTCAGTTGGGGCTTTGCCTGTTGTGAGTAACGATTTTTTTATTGAACATATTCTTTGTCTTGTTACTCCATGTATTGCAATAAATGCTGAGGCACACACTGGCACATCAAACTGCTGGGTTTCGTCTACAACTCTCACTCAGTAAGCGTAATTTGCTGTATGTAACTTAGCTTCAGGTTCTTCTTTTCTAGGTCGTCTTCTTTGAATTTCCAAAACACTTATTAGACCACTTAAATAAAGGTTTTGTTTATCCCTAGACGGAAACAGGTTGAAATCCTTCAAAATTCTAGCCCTCTGTTTCTCATTCACAGCTTCAAAACACTTGTATCTCTTGCAATCACAATTTGGACCAGTTTCATGACTTTGAAGTCTAATCTTTTTATTAACATCCGACAATCGACCGTAAAGTTTACGTTTTTTGGTTGGTTGCTTCAAATTAACCTCGTTTTCTTCTTCTGACGACATTTTCAATAAAAATATAATATTAAACACACGCGACACAACACAATAAGACGAACGGACGAACAAAATAGTGAACATCAGAATGACGGGCCAAAATGACCGATCAGCTTTAAAATATTACTAAAATCTAATACCTATTTGCTACTATTTGATACCTTTGTTTAAATAATTGGTACCTAATGGATAACTGAGAAAATGAATTTAATAATTGGGCAGTCATTCTGATGTCAGGATGACTGCCCACATTTAGAATCTCCACCTAAGGGCTCCAAAATTTCAATTCGCCTTTATAAAAATTTAGTACCTATTTGATACCTAAACATATATTTTTTCTAGATTTTTAGGGCAAAGCATAAAGATTTTTTTTTTATTGATTGACTAGCCAAAATGACCGAGCAACTTTAAAAGATTACTAAAATCTAATACCTAATTACTACTATTTGATACCTTTGTTTAAATAATTGGTACCTAATGAATAACCGAGAAAATGAATTTAAAAAATGGGCAGTCATTCTGATGTCAGGATGACTGCCCACATTTAGAATCTCCACCTAAGGGCTCCAAAATTTCAATTCGCCTTTACAAAAATTTAGTACCTATTTGATACCTAAACATATATTTTTTCTAGATTTTTAGGGCAAAGAATAAAGATTTTATTATAGGTTTTTTGTTACTATGTAATACAGAAAGTCATATTTAAACACAACTAGCTGCGCCCCGCGGTTTCACCCGCGATCCCGTGGGAATGCCGAGATAAAATGTATCCTATGTCCTATTCCAGGTCATGGACTACCCATGTGCCAAATTTTATCCAAATCCGTTCAGCCGTTTTAGCGTGAAAGCGTAACAAACAGACTTTCGCATTTATAATAATAAAAATAATAACAAAACGTTTATTTCGGAAACTTGCTCCATAGATCTTTGTTAGTGATACAACTTACGTAACTATGTTAGTACTTACATTAAATTAAAAACAGAAACCAAATCAAAATAAAACCTACAATTACATTAATTCATGTATCTTCCTGAAGTATCAGACCCGTAGCTATGCATACGGGTCCAATACTCCAGGAAAACGCCGTCCAGCCTATCCCCAATCACCGTCAGGATACCATTGGCACTCCCACGAATCCTGTGTAACAATGATGCCGTTCTTTTCCTCATGATTCTGCCCACCATACACTAAAGTGCAGTAACAGCAAAATCACGATTTCCAGTAAAACGCATTTAAAGTTAAGAATTGATTTAAAAAAATCAACAGAATGTATAAGCAAAAAAATTTGAATGCAGAAAGGTTGTAAAGGCATAGGTTCACACGTTAAAGCAATAAAAAAAAAAATATCTTAATAACTGAATTTATTATGGCCATTTATTCTTTTTGGTGCCTATTACTGCATAGCCTTTTTTGTAAAAAATACCATTTTAAACTTAGTAAAATGCAGCAAAAAGCCCTATTACTGCGTTTGGATCAGTTATTTTGTCAAGAAACCCAACTAACATGCAGTAAGGTCAAAAAAATACTGCATTTTAGTTAGTTTTTTAAGAAAAAAGTGTTCAATTTACTAGTGCAGTAAGAAAAATAGCTAGTTCACATTTTAAAGACCGTTTATTTCTTATTATTTAATCACAATAATTCAACTCACTTATGTAAAATTTACATATCAAAAATAAAAAAAAACATCTAATTAATAAAGGACCCTGCGCAGAATGCACAACCTCCTTTGACAGTTTTCTCTTAATATTAACATATATAACATAATGTATCTTTATGTTTAACAATAAAATATAGATAGTAAATGTAGGTGAGTATTATAAAGGTGGACATAAACTTGAGATCAACATTACAGTAAAACAATCATCACACACAAAGCATTACAAGCCTTGGTAAGTCTTAGGTAGGTACATAATTAGTTTCTAAAAGTAATTTTTAACAGTATAACGCGCTTTAAAATAACATTGGTTTAGTTTAGCTTTTGAAGCCTCTTATTATTCTTACTACTAGACATAATCTTGAGATCAACATTAAAGTAAAACAATCATCACACACAAAGCATTACAAGCCTTGGTTATTAGGTAGGTACATAATTAGTTTCTAAAAGTAATTTTTAACAGTATATTAACGCGCTTTAAAAATAACATTGGTTTAGTTTAGCTTTTGAAGCCTCTTATTATTCTTACTACTAGATTTAAAATAATAAAAATGTATGTATCATACAATTATCAAAACAGATCAGAAAAATATTTACTTAGTTCTTTTGTTGTACTTATTAATAATCAGTCTTAAGTTAACTTTAAGGCACATTGTTTCTTAGAATTTGAAGATAAAAAATACAGACTATTAAAAATAAATTCAAAACACATTAACAGTTTAAGATTATTCATCAATATCAAAATTAAATTCTTCTGGTTCTTGTGACGTAGAACCAACAGAAAGATTTTTCCAGAAGATTAATCTATTTGGTGGAATAAGCGGCCCTAATACGTTTAAGATGTTTCGCTTCCTTTCCCTATCAATGCCTTTAGGAACAGTTTTTACAGTAAAATTAGGCAAGTTCTTTGATTTGAGACAATATAGTTCTTTGAATTCTATATCATCAAAGTTCTTTTTGTAAAAGAAACTATGACTTCCCCTTTTTACCATAAGATGTAAAATATCTTTGATGTATACCCGGTTTCCATCTATATCTTTGTTTTTTTTATGTGAAATATGAGATTTAAAATTAACAAAATCTATTATTTCCATACTTTTGACTTCTACCTTCCCCGATTTCAATGATGTTTCAACAGCTTCTAAAAAGTCTTGATAATCGTACAGCTTACCCTTTTTGTCCATCGACTGCTCTACAAAATGGTGGAAGGAATCGGCGGACATAAAAGTATGGCCCGGTTCAAAAAACTTGAGTTCAATTGTTGTGGCAGAAATCTCTAAGTTGTTAATTATACTTATCAAGAAAGTAAAAAAACACCAGTTTTTATTTTGTGCCGAGCAATTATCAAGCCATAAAACGATGTGCTCTGCATCACGATTATTTAGTAAGAATGCTTTAAATGTACTAGTGATGTCTTCTTGCTTTCTCCCTGCCACTCCTTCATGCCAAACTGCTGCAAATACGTGACCTTTCTTGAAGTTTCCTAGAGGTACAAAGGTTTCATTGTACGCCACAAGCCTGGGGCAAAACAGAGCTGCTTTAAAGGTATCAATGCGAGGTAACATTATTACTTTTTGGAGGTCCACAGAAACAATTACAGTATTACGCTGACTATTAGCCTTTGTATCTGCATCGTACATCTCTCGGGCTAGTGTATACTTAATTTTATGATGAGCGTAGGTCTTACAAATTTGGCAATCAGTACACGGTTCTTTTACATGATCAAGGTTATGGAGGTTGAAGGTTTCACATGTCTCGCATTGTTCATGGCCGAGCTTAGCAAAAGAAATGTTCATTTTGTTTGTCAAGTGATCTCTGTAAGTTTCAAGACTGCATTTGAATTCGGGGTACTTCTCTTGGAAGTTTCCATACATATCAACAATTGTAAGGTCACTGGGCAAGTATCTCTTATTGGGTGCATGCACTCGTCTATAATGATGCACACATGGATTGAACGATTCAATATGAGCTGTGATCAAAGTACGATCTATAGCATGACAATTTGTCAAATTACGGCCATCCCTATTATCCTTTTGCTCTAAAATTGACTTTTTCAGGACAGAATTTACACGCCTGTCATTTTTTTTGTCATATCCTAAAGTGCCTAAAAAAAATACTTTGCATACCTCATGCGATAGTTCTTCTGTATCTCTTTTTGTTAAACTGTACTTGTAAGTTACGTTTCGTGGTCGTTTCAAATTCTTTGTACTTTTCTTGCAAGCCTCCTCCGTCACAAGATTTTTGATAAATATTCCTTGATGTTCCCAATTCAAAGACCAATAATATTTGTTAATTTTTTTTCTATCTTCTTCAGTAAAATGTATAGTACATAGTTTTTTACATAAATTTTGACAGGGTTCTCGCACCGGATATTTCTGTATGTTTTTGGCATATTGAAGTTCACTTTTACGTTTCCTACATGACTTATTCCGTATTTTCACAACAGGTAATTGTGCTGGCTGGGTATTGACATTGTTGACCTGAATTTCTGCTGGATCGTTTGTGATATCTAAATCTCTTAAACTCGACGATGTTGAAGATGGCTCAGGAACATAGTTTTTATCTTTTACAGAATCATCTGAATCTTCTATGAATGAATCACAGAATGATGTTGAAGGCAGCGTTTCATTACATAAAAGATCAAAGGTCGCTGTATCCACGAGATTACTAATTAAGCTGTCCTGGTGAGCTTCTGGCAGATTTATGGAGTGGTGTTGTGTTGCTTCAGAGATTTTGCTCAAATCAATATTTTGGACGACAGAGTCGTTGTTTTTATGCACATCCCTTAATATTGCTTTTGGAGGCGAGTCATTGTTATCGTGATGAGGTAGCTGCGATATCATTCTATCCGGTGGTAAGACGTCATTTTCCAAATTGCTTAGCAGTGACATAATTTGTTTTGATCTCACATTCATATTGATGAACCTGCACAGAAAGATAAACGAGAATTGGTAAGTACTTACTGACTAGTATAGGTACATTAAAACTAATTTTAATTTACATTTATACTAAAGTTTTAAATTATTTTGAAATCGAAAATGGACTGAAACTTGATTAAAATGCTAAAACGGCAAAACGGTATATCAACCAAACATAAATTTGACGCAAGTGTATGGCCGTTAAGTTTGCAATGAGATTGTAGACAGGTACCTAGAATAATTTGAATTTAGAATGAGATCATAGCGACACTGAACTGTATTAATGTATGGTTAGGTGAATACCTACCCTATCTATTTTTAGTCTATTCAAAATATAATCTCAATTCTAACTCAGTTCGTTAAAAGTCAAACCATAGGTTACCATTAGTTACGAGTTACGAGAATAATTGGCCTACTGATTGATATAGGTACATAGATACTACTTTTTAAAGTCAATAAATACTTATAATACATAAATAGAAAACCATCCAAACACAAACAAATGATAGTTATTCAACACACGAAACATTTTATGTAAGGATAGAAAATAACCTATTAGTTAAAGTATCTGTTTAAAGTACGTCTTAATACTATAAAAGTTTTATTAATCATAATAAACTTAAGTAATATAATTATGTAATCTTACCCGCCAAATCCTGTCGCCAAAAAAACGTAAGCAGTGCGAGCGACGCCGACGGGCACGTCCACACTGGCACGGTTCACTGGAGCGACTGATTAATTAAGTCAAATCGCATGCAATCTAGCAGTAAATCCTTTGCACACTCTGTCTCACAAATAAAGTTTTATCTATTCAAACCGACTAAAATGCAGTATCAGCTTGATACTGCGTTTAAATTAGTTTAATTTACTATAATTTGTTAAACTTGATCCCAATTAAAATGCAGTATTTAAAACATTAACTGCACTTTAGCTAGGAATAATCATATCTGTGTCATTATGCTATCCAAACTAATCTGCAGTAATGCTGTATTTTACTGCGTGTTAGTCAGTTTATAATGATAAAAGAATGTTAAGTATTCACAACTAAAATGCGACAAGCTTTGATTTTACTGCATTTTAGTTGGGAGTTCGTGACAATAAATTGTATTTTCTTAATTTGCAGTAAAAATAGCTTGTATGGCGGTAAATTTTACTGCGTATTAATTTTTTTCCAGAAATATAAAACTATCTAAAGAACTGTAAAATTATATTGCTTACTGCATTTTAGTTATGAAACCTTAAAATTTAATCTGCAGTATAATTTATACTGTATTTTAGTTGGGAAATCACGCCAAATTGTTAATTTTTTTCGTTTGCAGTAAGTGAAAACTGTTAAATAAAAACCATTCTAATAGTCTTAGAAATAAGTAAGTTAATTCAATAGAAAGCTTAAGAAACCCGCTTTCAGAATCACTAATAAAACGAAAAATCACAAAAGGGCTGTTACTGCTCTTTAGTCTCTGGTGGGCAGGATTGCTGCAAAACCATCAGTAGTAGATTCAGCAAACATGACAGACGCGCTACAGAATCGCGGTAGCCCCAACAACACCCGGAAGGCGTTGTTGTACTGGACACGAAGAGCGCTGTAGGACCTCTGCGTATGCTTGACCCACAGGCTGCACGTGTAAAATGACTGACAATAAGCCTTGAAAAGGGTGATCTTGACCGGTCTCGTACATCTTGCAAACCTACGGGCCAACATATTGCATCGGACCGACAACGCTCTTCGTTCCCGTTCTATGTCTTGGTCATCATTAAGATCCTCAGCTACTATGTGTCCAAGGTATCTAAAACAAGGCACTTTGTTTAGAGCAACACCATATAGATACACCGGCGGCACTGCCCTGTGACCCTTTGCAGTAACCCCAAACACCATGAACACACTCTTCTTCACGTTGTACAGGAGGCCGTGAGACAAGCCGTATCTCTCACAAACCTCAAGCAATCGCCTGAGTGCCTCAATCGAGGGACTCAGCAGCACCATGTCGTCCGCGTAAGATATGCTATTTATAATTTTACCATCAACCGAGCATCCAACCCCTGTGCTGCCGAGTTCCCCGATCAACTGATCGACATACAAGCTGAACAGCGCTGGGGAGGTCAGACCACCCTGCCTTACACCACATTCCAGACCATACGTCTCCGACAAAGCACCCGACCATCTGACCTGGTTAATCTGGTGATTATACCAGTACCTGAGAAGCTCAACTATCTCCTCGGGTTGTTCCCGGTCACGCAACTTAGTCCATAGGACGTTATAATTAACCAGGTCAAATGCCTTCGAAAGGTCTAAAAATACAGCGTACACAGGTGTATTCCTGCTGGTGTAGTATCTGACCGTGTGCTTGAGCGCCAAAATAGCTGTTTCCGTAGACAGCCCAGCTCTAAAACCGAACTGTGCGTCATGTAAATTGAGCTGTCCAGCCATCCTACGCTCGAGCACACTGTCAAGCACTTTTGCAGTTATAGTAGCCAATGAGATTGGTCGATAGTTGTCCTTGTCTGAGACGTCGCCTGTCTTATTTTTCACTATAGGTACAACAATCGTCCCCATCAACTCAGCAGGCAGGTATGAGTGCCTAATACAAAAGTTATACAACATAGATAAGACCCTAGGAAGATGCGGACCGGCATGTTGGAAATGTTCTATACTAAGGTTATCATGACCAGGAGACTTACCCCTAGTCATGGTTTTTATAACCTTCCCTATCTCCTTTGACGAGATGTAAATCGGACTAGACGACCCAAGTCTCTCCCCACCGCACCCCTCCTGCTTATTTATTTATAATATTAGTTAGGAAGTTAGGATTAGGATAGTTAGGATTAGGAAGTTAGGATTAGGATTAGGATGAAAAATAAATCAATAAAGCAGATTAATCTTTTCTTGCATATATAATGGTATGAGCATAGAAGCTTTTATTGCTGTTTGTAATTCTAGTGGACAAATCGTCAAAGCATTGCCATTTTGTGCCCCTGCGACAATGAGACTTATAATGTCCAATACAGTTAGAACTGGGTGGAGGTACAAATTCTATTACAGACAAAATTTTGTATTCAGTACCTTTTAAAATCATTGTTTTTGGCAAATCAGTAAGTATTATTATTTTATCAGGCTCTGGTTCAAAAGCAATCACATCTTTTAAATTATAATCGATAGTTTTTGTGCCATTGCAACCAAACTTTCTGCAAGTCGACATGTTGTTTTCAGTTATTAATGTCGACTCCGCAGACTCGCTTAACGTCTTCTTATTAAAATCAAGAGGTAAGAATGCACATTTTCTTTTAACGTTGTTTATAGGGCATTCCAAATTTGTACATGATTCTTGTATGTCAGCACTATATATATTTTTATCAATTAAAATTCTTTCAAATATGTACGCAACGTTACATTCACAAGTTACGAAAGCTTTCCCACTATCGTCAATATTATTTGTATGAAAAAAGGTTTTCAAAATTTCACTACGTTGTTTGTATATATCTGTAATATTATCATTGGCAGCAATCATCTTAATAAAATTAAAAAAGTCATCAACAGTATCGCGTAAAGTTCTGCTAAATTTATAATCGTCTACCACTCCAACAGCAAGCGTTTGTGAGACAGAGTCGAATGCACACGTGTTCGAAATAATAGTGTCTTTACCTGCAATGTTTGTTACAGAACCATTTCTCAATAAAGGTATTTTTTGAATCATGGTTTTTTCTTTAGTAATTTTTTTATTCCCTTTTATTTTAGTCAAACCTTTCCAATTTTCTATTAATGAAGGATTCTCAGCAAATATGGACTCTTCTCTTACTATCCCTGCTATCGTTTTTCCTTCTTTTTCTTCAGTTTTATGTAATTTCCTTTTCTTCAGCATAGTTTTCTTATGGCCCAAGTTTAACGAACTATGAGCAGCCTTTAATTCTCCAGAAAGAAATTCAACATGTGTCATTATGAATTCATCAGTACGATATCTGTCTGTCTTGGTATTAATTTTGCATAAATATCTTTTCAAAGTTTTGAAGTAGCTTTCCACATTTGATGAGGTGGGATTTAATATTTTAGAATCATAAGTCAATCTCATTATGTTTGACCATAGTGGAAGCTGTCCCATTAGTCGAATCAAAGTTGTGAGAAATTCAGGAAAATAGTATAAATTATCATGTGAAGCAGCATCACCTTCAGTAAGAGCGACTATTAATTTTTCGGCATCAATAGTGTTGTAAAACCATGTAGGCATTTTTGAAGTAGCGTTAATTTGTTGTTTATCCTCAGCTAATATAGATTTGTTACAGGGCTCTGGGATTTTAGTCATGTCCTCAATTTCAATTTCTGATTCGTTTGTACGTTGAAAAGGAGCCAAACTTTTTTTTAATCTGATTTTCGCTTCTTCGCATCTCGTTTTTTTGCCTTGAATATCTAGTCCATCGTATTTATTTAGACAAACTGTAATCATGTCACAGATAATTTGCTTTACTTTGTTATAATCGTCGCAGCGTTTTACTTCTAAGAGACATTTGATGTAAAAAAATTTAGTTCTCTGATCAATGTGCTTAAAACATGATAAATTAAAGATAATCTTAATAAAATGACTTGTGTCTATTCGAATATAGCATTGATGAGGGGTTTGCTGATTAGTTTCCAATTTATTATAAGACTCATTTACATATTCTTTTGTTGAATTGCACTTCGTAAATGCTCTCACTGTAGCGCCGATCAAAGCCGATGAATCATCTAAGACCACTTCATGTGGGGTTTCATTATTTTGATTTTTATTAAAAGCGTGAAGCCAATTGTATATAGCGTCCATAGTATGATTATCGCTTATCATCTGTGTAATAGGTACGCTACGGTCATTGTTAACTGAAACCATAACGCACACATACAAAAAGATCGATTTAGTTAAAATAAGATCTTTATTTAATCCAATAGGCTTGAAAATGCTACCGGTGGCATCGATACTTAGCACAGTCCTTTCTTCTTTTTTATAATCTTGGAAATACTTTTCTTGATCCGACGTCCAATAGTAAATACAGAACGGGGAAAGTGTTATAAACCGAATTACAGATTCATATGTAGGTATTTTTGACATTATCCACAAAGACATAATTTGATTTGGGTCGTAATACGAACTTTTACGAGATTCATACTTTATTTGCCTTAAAGCACCAACTGTTGGTAGGTGGCTCGGTTCATAATCACCACTGTCCATTGTATTATTAGCCAAACGATTTCGCACCGTGACAGCTGATTCATATTTTAGTTCTTTACTAAGTTCACAGCGTTTAAAAGGTGACATTTTGATTTTTCTTTGCATTAAATCATGTTTAAAATTCTGTTTAATGTCATGTACATTGCAAACACATCGGACGATTTTATCAGTTGGCCAATAAATTTTGACCTCTATTTGTGCATGGCATTGCTTACAAGACCCGAAACATGTTACATTATTTTCAAATGTAATTGAGTAATCACGAAATATCCAACTGCACTCACCACGATCTTTCTTCCATATTTCTTCTCTAAGCATATCAGCCCACTGGTGTTTTGGAAGTACTTTCCTGTAGCGAAAATCAGATAACGTGCCTTTTGTTCGCTTGCTAGATTGTGTGATAGGTTTGATTTTATCCCATTGATAAATGTCGATCGAGAATTCAAACTTTTTATTGCAACAAGGCGCCTTTGTTAAGATTTCTTCATCGCCGCTGTCTTTAATATTATATTCAGCAAAAGTATCCGAATCAACACAGTCAAAAAAAAAGTCATAATTTTTTTTCATTGATAAATACAATGCTTTTGTTGACATTCGATACGATAATAACTGACTGATTTCCTCAAACACTGGATCACACGGTGAAGGGATGTCATTTTTACTGGCAAAATACTTTTTGAATTCACATAACGCTTTTTTTTGTTCTTCTAAAGACACTAAAGATTTCCTCCCCCTATTCATGGTGAGTTCGCAAAAATAACCACTGTCAATTAAATTTTAGGTAATCACTAAACGACTCAGTAACTGTCTTTAATACAATAAGCCTCAAATTACTTTATATTACATAGAAATCAACTAGTTATACGCTTCCATAAAGCAGCAACTATCGATGACAACGATATATCATAAAAAATATAATTCTACCCACATGTTAGCTTTTATCAGTATCTCGTAGTCGGACATTGTTATTGCTTAGTAGTATTATTAATAATTGTGTAAATTGAACTACCTAATTGCAAAGAATTGAAAATATCGCTTGACTTTCTGTATTACTTACCATAGTGAAAAAATCTCGAATAAAATCTTTGCCCTAAAAATCTAGAAAAAATATATGTTTAGGTATCAAATAGGTACAAAATTTTTGTAAAGGCGAATTGAAATTTTGGAGCCCTTAGGTGGAGATTCTAAATGTGGGCAGTCATCCTGACATCAGAATGACTGCCCATTTTTTAAATTCATTTTCTCGGTTATTCATTAGGTACCAATTATTTAAACAAAGGTATCAAATAGTAGCAAATAGGTATTAGATTTTAGTAATATTTTAAAGCTGATCGGTCATTTTGGCCCGTCATTCTGATGTTCACACAAAATAACCTCAAAAAACAAGACGTCATTAAACAAACGTCAACCTAACAACGATGGACAATGCTTATTTTTCTCCTGTACGAGTTGGACATTGCTTGTTATTGCACTGTATCAATATTTTACTATGAATATTACTCAGTGACTATGCATGTTACTGCAAAGTGTGTTTTGGCGTTTCGTTCTACCAAATTTATACTTCACAATGGCATTGCCAGTTCAAAAAACATAAAAATGTGACATAGCATGTTTTTCCCCTGTACCCTTCATATTTGTAGTTGTATGTCTTTTACTTGTATATGTCCTCAAAAATCCATCAGCTATTTCAAACCACGGCATCTTTGGTTTATAAACAGATTGTGTACTGGCACCGGATCGGAAGCTAGCGTCAATTTCTTTTCTTTCTTTTATGTAGGTAGACAGTAATTTTTTTATTTTCTTGCTTATGTCTTGCAATGAAAGTGATGGCGTATTCAACGAGTCTCTGATTCTTGCATGTTATCTCTTGCTTCTCGACTTCTGTACGACTTATGTGTAACGTTCCATAGAACTTCGTTTTCCCGATACAGTTCTACCAAGTGCGTCATTTCAGAGTCACTTAATTTTCGAGAGGCCATTTTAATATGCACAATCGTGCGCGTGCGGCGGACTGGCTCGCGCTCTTCGAACTGAGCTGCGGGCTGCGGGCGGCGGGCGACGGGCGGGGCACGGCGCACTCGACACCGACAACGGGCTCGACCGAATACGGCCAAACGAATACCTGTTTATATTAGTCGGTGACCGAATACGGCCTGCAGCCGAACACGGTCTAACCGACTAATGTAAATGCGCCATTAGAGTTTGACACGCCCTTCCGCTCCGCCCAGAGCGGGAGAGGTCATTTGATGATTTCCCACACAAAAAAAATAAAAAAGGGCAAGTACCACTGTGAGTTTTTTAATTCATGTAGGGTGAATAACCCAAACGCTAGCACTGCACCAAATTATCAGCACTCCGAATAAATTGTCAAATTCTAAGGTTTTCACTTACTAATTTGGATTACCACACTAATAAATAAATAAATGTATGTTTTTGGAATTCTACTATTGGCAACACCATACTTTGAGACTACACAATGGCGGAATTTGTGTAAGCAAACACTTATGTCCTGCAGTTTCTTCTGTTTTTGCCTGTTTCTTGTGATTGCAGGTAAGTTCACATGTTTACATTTTATGATGTATCAGATCTTTTACATATTTTATATTGAAACTAACGATTTCTCTGATATTTGAGATAGTTTATGAGGATAATCTGAAGAGTAGAATTTGAGGTTATGGTGATAAATTGGTAAAATACGTGGTGCTGATAAACGGATCGAATATTTTGTAAATTCCAAATTATCAGCACGGGTGCTGATAAATGGAAAAAAGTACCTAAATACTAATTTCATAACTTTTAATGTAAACTGTGTTTATTTTATGCATAGAATTCATTTTGTTTTGTAAAAGTAGTATAAATTATCAAAATCCAAATCTTAGCATGGTGCTGATAATTGGATCAGAAGTATGCTGGTAAATTGGTTTTCCTAGAATTTCATCATCTCTTTTCTTTTTCAGAACCACTTATCCACCTAGGTACCATGAAGCCAAAGGATAAAAATAAACCAAATAAACGAAAAATGTACACAAACGAAAATCTACTAAAAGCCTTGGATGCAGTTAAAAAAGGTATGTCTAAAAAACTGGCCTCGAAAACTTACAATGTGCCAAGAGGAACTATCCAGTCGCGATTAAGAAAGCCGTGCAATGATCTACCAGGTCCTAGGCCAATATTGTCGACAGAAGAAGAAGGAGTTTTGGTACAGTGGGTTGTAGATTGCTGTCGGAAAGGATTTCCAAAAAGAAAATCTGATTTACAATTAAGCGTAGCAAACTTCTTAAAGAAGTCAGGAAGGGAAAACCCCTTTAAAGATGACATACCTGGAAAAAAATGGTATGATCTTTTTATGCGCCGTCATCCAGAACTCAGCGAACGCACTGCCGAAGCTGTCACATCAGCCAGTGCTAATGTGTCAGAAAAAGACATCAAAGGGTGGTTCCACAAAATTGAGATTTACCTTAAGGAAAACAACTATTTTGACATCTTACAGGACCCAGCTCGTGTTTTTAATGGGGACGAATCTAACTTTCAGTTATGTCCCAAAAATGGCAAAGTTATTTCGTTACGAGGAGAAAGAGACGTGTATGAAGTGGATCACGCTACAGCTAAAACAGCCCTTACTGTACTGTTTACATTTTGCGCCAACGGAGACGTAACACCTCCATTAGTTGTGTTTCCCAACAAGAGGCTTCCCAAAGATATAACATCATCAGTTCCAGATGAGTGGGGCATTGGTCTAAGCGATACTGGCTGGATGAAGTCTGAACTTTTCTATGATTATATAAAAAATGTGTTTCATCCTTATATCTACAAAAGAAAGGTAACATTTCCTGTCATACTATTTGTAGACGGACACAAAACACATCTCAGTCTTGAAGTAAGTGAATTGTGCAGCAAATTGCAGATTGTTTTGATAGCACTTTATCCCAACGCCACACGGATTCTACAACCAGCTGACGTGTCAGCATTTAGACCTCTCAAAACTGCATGGAAGGAAAGTGTCCTGAAATGGAGGAGAGATCATCCTTTGGAGACTCTCACAAAGAACAATTTCGTACCTGTTCTCAAGGATGCTTTAGAGGTTGGTGTCAAAGATACGACAATTATAAATGGATTCAGGACTACTGGCTTATGTCCCTGGAACTCTGGTGCCATTAACTACAATAAATGTCTGGGTAAAGGAAGTAAACAAGATGGAGAACCAAAAGAAGACAATTTAAAACTACAAGACAATTCAAATAAAGAAAAAATTATGACACGCGAAATTTTAGAAAACATTGTAGGGCATGAAAAGGTAACATTTCTGCAAAGAACGCCGCTTGAAAATCTGACAGAAACAGAAAGGATTTTGAAGAAAATTTGTTGTTTTTTTGAAAATCAAGAAACTAATACGTCCATAAACAAAGAAACTCACATCGAAATTGAAAATTTCGAAGCAGTTGGATTTCAAGACATTGATCAATTACCAGTAATATTAGCAGAAGATTTTGTAGACGGTATGCAAGCTATGACCAATTCTATAGCGAATGAACAATGTTATAACAATACTGAAGATTGTCTCGGTAGTGCGCAATTGGTATGTTTTGATAGTCAACAATATTTACTAACAGCTGTCAAATTACAGGACGTTTTGACTGTTGAAAAAACACCTGAACGAAAAGGTGTTAAAAATGTAGAGAGATCATCATTCGTGCTTACTTCAGCGGAATGGCAGAAGACTGAAAATGACAAATTAAAAGCTAAAAAACTTAAAGAAGAAGAACAAGAGACCCGCAAAAAGAACAGATTACTTAAACAAGATGAAAAAAACAAAACAAAAGAAACCACCAGAAACAAGATTAACAAGAAAGCAAAAGGGACAGTAGAAACTAAAAAACAAGAGACTGAAGCTAATCTTATACAGGAGACTAAACTAAATAAAACTACAGTAGAAACCACCAGAAACAAGATAAACAAGAAAGCAAAAGAGGCAATAGATACTAAAAAACAAGAGACAGAAGCTCCGAATAAAGAGGAGACAAAAGAAAATAAATCACAAGAGACTTTCATTAATCACCACCAGACATTTAAACACGAAGTTATGATTCATAACACGAATATACCATCCTCACCTGAAAATGAAAACTCAATTAATATTAAGAAAAGAAAAGCCGAAGAGAAGAGTAACTATCCACCAAATAAAAAAATCCAAATTCTTTCCGACATTAAACTTAATTTACCACACAGAACCTCGCAAGTTGGTCAAAGAGATAACGAAATAGACCCGTTGGAAAAAATAATAAATAATACGAAAAAGAAGACTTACACTTTACTAGAACTAGAGAAGATCCTTCAAGAGGATTAGAAGATGTGATGGCAAGAGCTTATCTTTTATTTTATTTACTTACTGGTACACTTTCTTATGTGCAATTTTATGTTTCTTAATGGTTGCTGATACCTACATAGTTATTGGTTGGTATTGGTCGGCTACCATATTATATTTAAGTAAAACATTTTCTAGTGAGATTTTCGTAAGTCTGAACAAATTATTTAAATTCCTACCTAAGATAACTTTATTAATGTTAAACTTTGTCAATTTTAAAAATTATTATTAGATTATAAGTGATTGTTTTATATTACAGGGTCTACCTACCTACTAATTTTATAAAAATATAAATAAAAAGAGATTTTAAGAATGGAAATATTTTTTTTTAATGCAATTCCCAACAGTGATAGTTATGTGCTGATAATTAGCTCGCTCTATGCTATTAATTGGGGCGATGGTGCCAGTAAATGGTGAGAGACCCATTTTTTATTCTTACTCGTCTAAAAAATCTTGGACAGAGGTCAACCATGTTTTTCTTTTAATAACGTCTTCCTTATTAAATATTAGAACTATAAAATTTGCCTTAACGGGTAAAGAACTATTTTTCACAATAATAAATAGGCTTAAATTAGGACCAACTCTTAAAGTGCTGATAATTGGGTACTTCACCCTATACGTTCTGTGTTTATCTGGGACAGTTCTTACATTGATGAAGAAAAACATTGTGAGGAAACCTGGGTCAGTGGGTAGTCTTAGGGGCGGACTTGAACTTTATACTTAATATAATCATGTGGTATGAGTCGTATCTTCTTCTTTACGGATATGGTTTCCGCACTTAGTCCTTCATGTGGACCATTGTGCGTGGGCAATGGCGGCCGTCGGTGGTTATTCCAACCAGCCCACCTCCCTCCAGAAGTTAATGATGTCTCCTGGTCTGCTGAGAGTATCTGTGTAGGATCTGGGTGCCCCGAGGGTTTGTGATCTAATTTGAGTGACGCCTGTGCATTCGAAGAGCACATGCGCAACGGTTTCCTCAGCCTCCATACAGGCCCTGCACAGAGGACTGTCCGTTATGCCTATTGTGTGGAAGTGTTTGCTTAGCGAGCAGTGACCCGTGATGGTCCCCGTCACCAGGCGCATGCCGTTCCTGTCCAGACGTAGCAAACGCCTGGTTAGCTTGCCATCTAAAAATGGCATGGCTTCCCTGGACTACCTACAGCCTGGTGTCGAGGTCCACCAGCTCTCCGCTTGTATGTGGGTATACTCTTGTAACCATCTGCGTAGCTGGTTGAAGGGGATGGGCACGATGGATTCGGATCCGCAGACTGACGCGCTGGATGCTCTTCTAGCCAGTTCGTCAGCTGCGTCGTTACCCAGTGACCCACTGTGTCCTTTTATCCATTGTAGTGTCACTGTGTTGCGGTTAAATACCGCTACACGTTCAAGAGCATTGTGACATTCTAGGGTTATACTCGAGGTTATATACTTCCTCGCCAAGGATTGGAGGACTGAGGCACTGTCGGAGAGTATACGAATATGGGTATCCATAACTCTCCTGGCATCTATGGCGTACACCGTTTGTATGATGCCCACACACTCCGCCTGGTAGACGGTATTGAACATTCCCAGCGGGCTGGATATAGGTATTTATGTTAAGGTCGCGTGAGAAAACTCCGACTCCGGTTCCAGAGTCGTCTTTGATCCATCGGTGTATACTCTCAGCTCTTTCGGGCCTGAGTGGTCACACCGTACTTCTGTAGGTGTTATGTTGTAGTGCCTTTGAAAGTAGTGCAGTTTCGGGGCTTTGTCGCAGGGTGATGCCATCATTGGTTGACGATTAATTGCATCTTCCTTAATGCGTATGTGCTTGACTCTTGAGTCTTTGCTTAGGGTCCCTAATAATTGGAGCCTAAAGGCAGCCAGGGTGGCCTACTCTCGCACGATGAGATGTAGAGGTGGTACTCCAAGCATAGCCTAAAGGGCAGCAGTGGGTGTGGTCCTCATGCAGCCAGTGATTGCTACACAAGCGTACAGTTGTAGTTTTTAGAGGTCTCTCTGGGCTGTGCTCAGGTCTGTCCTGGGCCACCAGACCAGTGAGCCGTATGTGATAATTGGTCGGATGACTGTTGTATATAGCCAGTAAGTGACCTTGGGGCTAATCCCCCAATTCCTGCCAAGCATTCGCTTGCATTGCCACAGGGATATGCTGGTTTTTGTCGTGATTTAGTTAGTATGTTTTGCCCAGTTCAGTTGTTTGTCCAAATAGATGCCCAGATATTTGGTTTCGGAAAGAAAGAAACGTGGTAGTTGGAGTGTCGTCAATTTCCTCTATTTTGTAAAGAGAATTATTTCGGTGTTTGTAGGGTTCACTGATAGCTGGTGTTTATTGCACCAATCCTCTACTATTTTCAAGGCTTGGCGCATTATGTTGCATAGGGTGTTTTCGTGGGTACCATTTATTATTATAGTTATGTCGTCGGCGTAACCTACTGTGAAGTAGCCTTTGTCGCTGAGTGCTTTAATGAGGCTGTCTACGATCAGGTTCCATAAAAGTGGTGAGAGGACCCCCCCTTTCGGGCAGCCCTTAGCCACAATGGCCCTTGTAGTGTCGTTCACTGTGACTTGTACAGCTCTCAGTTTGAGCATATTGGTGATCCATCCGCTTAGAGTCGAGTCTATGCTGTGTCTGTTGAGGGCCATCTTGATGCTATTAAACATGGTTTTGTCAAAGGCGCCCTCGATATCAATGAAGACGGCCAGTGCTGAGCATTTGTGGTCCACCGCGCATTTAATTTTGGATATCATGCTGTGTAGCGCGGATTCCGTTGATCTGCCGGTGGAGTACGCATGCTGTTGTCTGTGAAGTGGTTTTGCCCGAAGAGGTCCGCCACGGATGTGTCTGTCAGAGTCTCTCGAGGGTTTTCGTTGGAAAGGATGTGAGACTTATAGGCCTTGGGGTGTGTATAGTCAGTTTTGCCGGGTTTTGGGTATGAAAATGACTTTCACTTCGCGCCATGCTAGGGGTATGTATCTGAGTGCCAAGCAGGCGCGATAGATCTCCACCAGGCATGGTGTCAAGAGATCAATCCCCCATTGTAGTAGGGCTGGGAAGATGCCGTCCAGCCCTGCGGATTTATAGGGCTGAAAGGCGTTAATAGCCCACTTTATCTTGTCTTCTGTTATTATACTTCGGGTTCTGGACCAGTCTTGATCCGTTGGGGTCCATTCTGGCTCAGCCTCCCACGACCTGTCCTCAAGGACTATACAGTCTGGGAAGTGAGTCTCCAGAAGGACCTTGCTGGTTTCATGGTCAGTTAGTGTGTAAGAGTTATCGTGATTTTTCAGCGCGCCAAGGGTTCGGT
Organism: Griposia aprilina; assembly: GCA_916610205.1. Classification (NCBI taxonomy): domain Eukaryota; kingdom Metazoa; phylum Arthropoda; class Insecta; order Lepidoptera; family Noctuidae; genus Griposia; species Griposia aprilina. Next base: position 2,229,757 of record OU744285.1, on the reverse strand, counting down.
CCTGATCCGTTGATAGGATCTTCCTTACCCTTGCGGCTTCGATGTTGGTCTCGATGGATTCACAGAATTTCCGCCATGCGGTTCTTTTGGCAGTTCTGATTTGCTTTTTATTTATTTAACCATTTATGTACACACATATATGTATACACACACATATGTGTATGTATATGTGTTTATATGTGTATTGGGTCTCTTTGTATATCTCCCAGTCGTCCGGGAGTCTAGTGTTCTTGGCTCTGTTGAATTGTTTACGTAGTGCATCTCTGAGTTTACTAACTTCTGCGTTCCACCAGGGGTTCCTGTCCCTGTTGGTTTTTGGCGCCCTTAGCTTGCAGCATGCATGGTATGCTTCGGTTAGGTATTCAGATAGTTTTGTCACGGTTTATTCCAGTTGGGTAGTGTCTCTTATCGTTACTTGTGATAGGTGCCTAGCTAGTAGCGAGGCTAGAAGGGTTACGGCCAGGCCAGGCCAGGTACGTTTGTGCGCCGTGGGTTTCGTTTAGGTACGGGTTTCCTTGTGTTGGTATTTAGTGTGAAGCGGATTCTTCTATGGTCTGAGCAAGAAGGCTCGCCGATACGTGCCAGTTTGTGATAAGATTTGTCGCGTTTTCTGTTGCATGCGTTAAGTCTATCCCATTCATTGCCACTTAAATTTTTAAAACATCACCTGGGTGCCACTTAATATTTTTGATGATTTCAATAGAAAATACGAAATTATTTATGATTTTTATTTAAAAATAAACCCTAAATAAAAAAAAACCACTCAAAAATGGTAAACGCAACAAATGCGTTGGTGGCACTGGTAAAAGAATTTAAAACGTAAGTGCCATTCAACACACCGTTTGCGTTGACGTTTGGATAGTATTATGCAACATGTTCTTTATTCATATAGTCTGTTTATTTATAATTTAGTATTAATATTTCCTACTACCTACTCTTACTAATACATATGTCGGCGCATCCGCTACTCAGTATATCTGATGACATTTTATAATATGCTAAACGTCACTGTCAGATGTCACATGTCACATGTCAAAGCCCATAGCGAACACCGAGCACTGGCGAGGCGGCCATATTGTAAAAAGTGTCACTTAGTGTTGTACTGTCGAGGAGCGCGCACGCAACCACGTGCTCGGTGGACGTTACAGTTCTAATCTATCCTAATCTTAACAATCCATAATTAAATTGTGAAAATAGTTATTGTAATATCAAGAATTATAAGTGAAGTGATTATAGCAACAGTTATTTTATTGAAATATTGTCTTCCTACCCGATAACCCACGCCTACCTGAACATGTCTCATAATTCTGATAACGGTCGAAAGACTTTATGAGAAGTGGGATACGAAGGGTCAAACGAACAGGAGACAGCATCACATCAAGGAAATAAAGATCGTAGTGCAAGTACCCACGATTTACTCTCCGGTATGGAATCGATTTTAACGAGGTTACTGGCTGCAACTACCCACAATACTCAGCCATCGACGCAACAACAAAATTCGACCCTGCTGGTGAAATTCGATCCGGACGATGCAGAGGCTGATATCGAAGGTTGGTGTAGAATCACGGACATCATAGTTTCTAGCCGAAATCTCACTGGAACCGAGTTGTTACTTGCCTTAGTCAGTGCATTGAAAGGACGCGCCGCATCCTGTCTAACCAAATTAAAAAGTTCAGAGATAGAATGGCCTCCTATTAAAGAACTGCTACTGGCACGCTTTGGAAAACCCATGCTCATGCAAGACTATTTCGACAGTGTAATGAGATTCGAAATTACACAGCAAGAGACGGCTTCGGAAGCAGCCATGCGTTTGTGGAGTCTCATTGAGCGCATACCAAAAGTGGAGATGAACGAAGAGGTTATCACTGGCTTCGTCATATCAGTCCTCAGCCAAAGGAACTCACTGATACGCAGAGAACTAAATTCATATACCATCACAACAAGGGCTCAATTGTACCGCGCCCTGGGTGGAATATCGCTGAAGAGACGTCATGATGAAAATGAAGAGCAGCCTTCCAATTCTAAGAAACCACGTGTGACTGCTGATTCGAAATTTGGAGGATCCTGTCACTACTGCGGCCATCGTGGACACAAGATTGAAGAGTGCCGTAAACGTCGAGATGGGATCGCTGTTACAAAAGTTCCAGAACGAGAGAAGACAGTCACATGCTTCACCTGCCAAAAACCGGGACATGTCAGTACGGCTTGCCCAAACAACAAAGCAGATTCAGCTAAGAAGAATGTGAACATCTGCGATCGGAATCTCGTGAAAGGTACTTTGTCGACGTCGACTGGTAAGCCAATTCCATTTCTATTCGACAGTGGTTCAGCATGTTCATTGATCAAGAATAGCGTAGCGGCCCTGCTTCTAGGCCCCATACACAAAGATACAGTTTACTTGACAGGCATAGGAGGTCAGGATGTAAAATGCATGACCCAAATTTCCAGTCTCGTCCGTATTCAGGGCATTCCAGTTAGTATATTATTTCATGTGGTCCCTGACAATACCTTGGTTGAATCTGTCATTATAGGCAGAGACATTTTAAACCAAGGGTTTCATGTTGAAATCAATAGTGATTCGATTCAATTTTCATCGCGCAAATCCATCAACACCTGCCAAACTTCTAGTCGGTTAGATTTTAGCTCGATTGACACAGATTTAGTAGGCGAAAAAAAGGAGCAACTATTTATGATTCTAAGCAAATATAGTGAATATTTTATAGAAGGCATGCCTATTCGTAGAGTTACCACTGGTGAACTGAGAATCGATCTTATTGACCCGCACAAAACGGTGCAAAGGCGTCCTCATCAGATGTCACCATCGGAGAAAGTGATTGTAAGAGAAAAGATACAATCACTTTTAGATGCAGATATCATCCGAGAGAGTTCTTCGCCTTTTGCTAGCCCTATCGTGTTAGTTAAGAAAAAAGACGGTACGGACCGGTTATGCGTCGATTATAGAGAGCTAAACGCCAACACCCGACCAGAACATTACCCACTCCCTAGGATAGAAGAGCAGGTAGACCGCTTAAACGGAGCGCATTTCTTCAGCTCTCTGGACATGGCGGCAGGCTACCATCAGGTCAGGGTTAGTCCTGAGTCCATAGAGCGTAGAGCTTTCGTAACTCCTGATGGGCAATTCGAATATCTCGCCATGCCCTTCGGTTTGCGAAACGCTGCGTCCACATACCAGAGATGCATCAATAAAGCCCTTAAATCCCTGAAAGATACAGTAGCATTAGCGTACATGGATGATGTCCTCTCATATTCAGCCAGTGTTGATGAGGGATTACATCGCCTGGACACCGTACTCCAAGCTCTGACGGAGGCGGGGTTCTCTTTGAAAATGGCCAAATGTAAATTCATGAAAACTGAAATTAATTACTTAGGATATGTCATACGAGCGGGAGAAGTAAGACCCAATCCTGGAAAGATCAGAGCACTCCTAGAAGTCCCATTTCCTAAGACAGCGCGGCAAGTAAGACAATTCTTAGGGTTGGCATCTTACTTCCGACGTTTCATACCCAATTTCGCCAACATAGCAAGTCCCTTATACCCCTTGACCAAACTCAAAGGTCGTATAACTTGGACGCAGGAACATTCGGAAGCACATAGGCAAATCGTTAAGATTCTGTCATCCGAACCCGTATTAACGATCTTTGATCCTGATAAACCGGTAGAACTCCATACTGATGCGAGTTCCGATGGCTATGGTGCCGTGTTAATTCAGAGAGAACAAAATATACCACACGTTGTAGCCTATTTCAGCCGCCGTACAACAGAGGTAGAATCCAGGTACCACTCGTACGAATTAGAAACCCTAGCGGTGGTACGAGCAGTCGAAAGTTTCCGCCATTATCTTTACGGCCAACACTTCACAGTCTACACCGACTGTAACTCCTTGAAGGCCTCTAAAGCCAAGACCGACTTGTCGCCTCGTGTTCACAGATGGTGGGCGTTCCTTCAAGCATATGACTTCGATATCATATACAAAGAAGGACGTCATATGGCGCATGCTGACTTTCTTTCTAGAAACCCATTACCCTCCCCGTCAAGTTCGGGAGAATCTAGTATCGCTTCTTTAGATTCGAACACCACAGACTTTCGCAAATCTGTGAATTTCTTGGAATTACACAATAGTTGGATCCAGGTAGAGCAAAAACGTGATCAAGAAATCCAGAACCTTATAAGTCAGCATGAGAAAGGCGAGCTACCAGGAGCTATCGCTCACACCTACGATGTGCGGGATGGCATCCTTTACCGAAAAGTAGAAAGGGCTAAGATAAGCACCTGGCTTCCCATAGTTCCACGTTCCTTGATATGGACGCTAATAAATCATGTACATACCGAAATCAAACATCTAGGCCATGACAAAACTCTCAACAAACTATATGAACAGTACTGGTTCCCCCAAATGTCTAAGAATGTGCAGAGGTTTATTGACTCGTGCATAGTGTGCAAGGCATCTAAAGGAATCTCGGGGGCACAACAGGTAAGGTTGCATCCCATCCCCAAAGTCTCAGTACCATGGCACACCGTGCACATCGACATGACAGGCAAACTCAGCGGTAAGAGCGATAAAAAGGAATATGCTTGTGTCATCATAGATGCATTTACAAAATACGTCCTCCTAGAATATACCCAGTCACTAGATTCAGCTTGTGCCGTTAAAGCCTTAAAAAAAGCCGTGTGTCTTTTCGGTTCTCCCAAGAAAATAATAGCAGATCAGGGCAGATGTTTTATTAGCACAGAATTCAAAGAATTCTGCACCGGTCACAACATAGAGCTACACCTCATAGCAACCGGCTCTGCCACACACTGGTCCCAAATGATAAAAAAGGGGACATTAAGAAATTTTTGACAAAAGGTCAACCGATTCAGCTTATTATTTTTTTGTAGACAGCTGATGCAATTACAAATCACTTTTGTACATTGAGTTTTTGCCAAAAAAGCCGTATTTTCAGAGAAAAAAAATATTCAAATATTTTTTGTATGAAAAAATCCTAATTTTGTCTTTATCTTCCAAGATTCAAACGTATTCAAAATAAAACTTAGCGCAGCTTGTAGAGGGGCTAATTGCTCACTACTTTGTCATAGACACTCTTCTGCGATTTTGTGCTCCTTTTGAGTTACAGGCACTTTAAATATTTTTTGTATGAAAAAATCCTAATTTTGTCTTTATCTTCCAAGATTCAAACGTATTCAAAATAAAACTTAGCGCAGCTTGTAGAGGGGTTAATTGTTCATCACTTTGCCATAGACACTCAATTGCGATTTTGTGCTCCTTTTCAGTTACAGGCACTTTAAATTTTTCGTTGTCGGATGAGCTTTACTAGTTTTTTGTAGACAGCTGATACAATTACAAGTAACTTTTAAAGATGTATTTTTTGTTAAATAAGCCGTATTTTCAGAGTTAAAAAATTAATTCAGGCGGATTAGAAATAATCTTGTTAAAGATAGACTAAGATGTAATAACATTTTCTTCATTAATAAGTAACTCTTATAAATGTCTTTCTATTAAAAAAAGTCTTATTTTAAATATATCAAATAAACAACTTGGATATCTCAAAACGTGTACAGACATGTTCAGGTACAGGTAATTTATTGTGTGACTCATATTCAGATTATAAGCATTTTTTGGTAATGAGTCATTGCTTAATTAGCCGATTACTTACAATTTGGGCTATATTTGGTCATCTAACGCTAGTGAATGCGTCGGAAACGCTGAATGATAAAAAGGTATAAATTGCAATTAAAACTTTTCCTTCGTACTTTAACGGGCTTAGGACCGTCAAAATACAAACCTATATAATAATATAGGTATTGTATTAAGGCGTACTTAAAAAATTTGAACTACCTGTAACCCTAACGCTTAATTTATCTTTACATGCATGTTTTGTTTATTTATTTATTTTATACTTTATCACTTAATATTAGGTCTTTACCTATGAAATTGCCGTTCTGCAGTACTGGCCATTTCAAATCAAAATAATTTTTGTTTGGCTAAGAATTCTAATTTCAAATTAATTTTATTTTAAAAACATGGATTTTTTTTTCTAAAAGTAGTCATTTCTTTATTGATTAGTGTTACATTTTCATCGCATTTCAATCTTTTTCGTCATCATGGATACGTTAAAAATTCGAGTAATTATGGAATATGAGTACCGTCGTGGCAGCAACGCGGCACAAGCGGCACGCAACATCAACGACGTTTACGGAGCTAACACTACAAACCAACGCACCACCTGTTATTGGTTTGCTCGCTTCCGTTCTGGAAATTTCGACCTGAAAAATGAACCTCGCGGTCGTCCGAAGACTTTGGTCGACAATGACGAATTAAAGGCGATTGTGGAAGCTGATGATACACAATCTACGGCTGAATTAGCAGCAGCTTTCGACGTTAGCGTCAAAACAATATTGGTCCATTTGCGTCAAATTGGCAAGGTAAAAAAGCTTGACAAATGGGTGCCCCACGAACTCAATGATCGCCAGCGCGAAGTACGCGTCGAGACGTGCCTTGCACTGCTCAACAGACACACAAATGAAGGAATTTTGAACCGCATTGTTACCTGCGATGAAAAATGGATTCTGTTTGATAACCGTAAGCGCTCAGCAAGTTGGTTGGATCCTGGTTCAGCACCTAAACAATGCCCTAAACGAAAACTTACCCCTAGAAAAGTGATGGTCACTGTTTGGTGGTCTAGCGCCGGTGTGATTCATCACAGCTTCTTACCAAACGGGGTGAGCATTACTGCAGATGTGTACTGTGAAGAACTGAACACAATGATGGAGAAGCTGGCGCATCTCCAACCAGCATTGGTCAATCGCTCGTCTCCGCTGCTCCTGCACGACAACGCGCGACCTCATACTGCACAGCAGACGGTCTCCAAGTTGCAAGAACTGGGGTTGGAAGCTCTCCGTCATCCGCCCTACTCACCAGACCTTGCGCCTACAGACTACTACTTTTTCCAGAATTTGGATAACTTCTTGGCGGGAAAAAAATTTAATACCCGAGAGGCAGTACAAAATGCCTTTGAAGAATTTGTTGCCTCCCGTCCAGCTGATTTCTTTAAGAAGGGCATCAATAAACTGCCACTGCGATGGCAAAGATGCATTGATTGCATGGGTGATTACTTCGATTAATACAAATAAAAAATTCATGAAAAAAATTCGTTTAAATTTTTTCATACAAAACGGCAATTTCATAGGTAAAGACCTATTATGTATTTGATTTAGGGCAGGGATCTTGGCGTGCTTATCTGTTTTGGTCACTTTCTTCAATAATAAACGGCACTTGCACTATTAACAGTCTTTTAATTATAGTTCCACAACAAAACACACGCTTTTACAATTATTTTCACAGGTTAATTCACAGAGCAATGTTCGTGCGATCAAGATTCAATGTCAAGTCATTGTCACAATAAAATATCAGGGTATAATAAAAATAAACAATATTGTTCTACCCTACTTTGTCCTAATAAGTCATATGAAATGTAAAATACAACTTTTTATTTGACTACCCCAACAGTGGGTAGTCTTTGTTTACAAATGTAATACTTTGCTAGGGCTGTCGTCAACATAATATGAATAAATAAATAAATAAAACAAACACAAAAAATAAAACAAAGCGCATTTTTTTCAGTACCTGTAAACTTAATAACTAAAGTAAACTATTATTTTACAAATTTAAATAAACTAGAACATAAATTAATTTTAAGCGCATTTTTTCTCAGTACCTATAAACTTAATAACTTAAATAAACTAGATTACAAACTTACAAACTTAAATAAACTAACATGAACGTGCGTATGTTACAATGTGAATTATGCTAGCGGATCTTGTGGGGGATTATTCTCAATGTCGACGTATACTTCTTCCTCATCAGCAACTTCTAAATCGAGTTCATTGGGTGAAACGTCATCCTTTAGAAGATTTTCGGCTTCTTCAAACCTCTGCTGCTTTTGAATTTTGGTGAACTTCGGTCTTATGTTCGTAATGTACGGATCGGAGCTGATAAGTAACTGGTGTAAAATATCTTCATTTGTTTGCATTCTGCCTATCTTTCTAGTATGCTTTTCTCTGATTGAACGAAAATCTTTGTTTCTTGCTTCTGAGGCTTCTTCGGACAGCATACCAATTGGAATAAAAGAAAAATGCTGGCAAATATCTGCACCATGCACTAAAAGTTTATGTACACTCGAAGGCATGTAATACCACGAGTACTCGCTGACATAAAGTTCTGCTGTTTCTCTGCAATAAATTCTAAATTTTTCAATATCTACATTTCTCCCAGAAGATATTGCCTGCAAAATTACAGCAAATCTCTTAATCAAATTAGCATTAACTCCTGTTATCTCAGCTGACCTTTCGTAATCATTGAAAAACCGTCGAGCTGTATTGCCATCGTTTGTTGTCCCAAAGCCTTGTTTGACGATATCAATCATTAAGCCAGTTACAACAAAAAACTCATGCTGCGTTAACTCTTTTCTTGATTTTCGGAGCAGTTTGTCCTCACCCCGAGCCGCCCATTTTTTGAAATCTAAGTTGTAAGATATGTGCAAAATACATTCCATGCATCGCAACCACATGTGAAGTGAAGATAAACCATATTTGTACATATCATGGTTTTCTGGTTTGTTAAAAACGAGGTTCAAGTTGTTCATATCTTTCGGATTTGTTAAGCAAATGTTGCAATTGGCTGCAGACTGTGTCTGTGAAAGTGCCGTGCATACTTTGCCGTCGATCATCGTCATATGCAATTCATGAAATACTTCAAATTCGCCATCAAATAACTTTGTTGGTAGAAGGTTCTGAATTTCTTCTTGTAATGTTGCTTCTACTTGCTGAATATATTCTTTTGTTTCTTGTTTGAATTCGAACATAATTGGTCTGCAATAGTTTGTTGAAGAAGGGCGCGGATTTTCCCATACTATCACATCGTTGTCACTCATAAGGCGAAGTGGCACAAAACTAACCATAAATACAGAAGATTCTGAAAATATGTCACCAGTTGGTTTTTGTTTGTAACAACTTTGTGAAGAAGCTCCGTCACAGCCCCATTTACTAACTAGCTTCAAAACACCACCATTAATATTTGAACCAGTCACTTTCAAAATCTTCTCGGCAGTTAAATCTAGAACTGCCTGTAACTTAATTTTAGCTCCTGACTCCGATATCACAATATCTTCTTTTGCTGGATAGCATTCTTTCTTCTTCAACAGTAACTTCTGGTAAGATGGAAAAGCCGCTGTGCCATTTGTACTTAAAATGGACCTCAAAGTTAGATATTGCCATTTTGATAAACTCAATGCTGTGGCAAGAGCTAAGGTGTCTTCCTCGGAAATCGATTTATCAGAAGCTTTATATAAAAAGTCACTTACTTCTTGCACCTTTTCTGGCTTATTTGAGAGGCACTTAATAACTTTAGAACAAACAGTGCGCCCGTTTTCATTAAGTTTAGCAATAAGAGCATAGAACAGCTCTTCTTCGGAATGCTCCAAAAGAGACAAAGAACGTCTTTTCTTCTGCTTATTTGTTAAATCTTCAAATGGTCGTTTATTTCTAGTTCTGGGAGTATTTGTGGTAGCTTCTGATGTAGATGCACCCGCTTCCTCTTCGTACGATAAATTATGCTCTTCTACGTCTACTGAAATGTCCTCTATGGTATATTCTGGATCAAACAACATAGGAAAATTCACAGAAGTTAAAGTTGGCCACAAAATTTTAGACTCCAACCACTCCTTGTTTTTAACACCAAATCTTTCGTTTCTACCTGAATTGTCCCATCTTCTAGCTAGGTTTGACGTATAATTTTGGCAAAACTTTTTGATAATACTGAGCTCTTCGTTTGGAATTTCACTTGAAATACGATTTATAATGGTTTGACACAGTAAATCACTATTTTTAAGGCACCCACTATTACTCAAAAAAGAAAAAATGTCTAAATTAGTCACAAATGTAGTCATTTTGATACAAAAATGTTACAGGCAAATAAATAAAAGTTACAATGTGGTGATAGTTGATAAAAAATTGTGTTGTTTTTACGAGCACAAGACGCGTAATGAACAAAAACGGGTTCCGCTTGCCCTTATACTATTGATATATGACTCATTACCCAACTATCCCGTTACTTAATGGGGTAGTTAGATAATGGCTCATTACCTAACTACCTCATTACTTAATGGGGTAGTTAGATAATGAGCCAAATATTCTTGCAATTTGGATGAGTCACGAGAAAATAAAACATACTAAGATGTGCTCCTACATAAATACCGCAAAACTACAAAGGGAATTTTTAATTGCAATTTATATACCTATTCATCATTCAGCGTTTTCGACGCGTTCGACTAGATGACCAAATAGAGCCGAAATCGTCACTTATAGGGTAATTAAGCAATGACTCTATACAAAAAAAAAATTACATACGAGTCACACAATAACTTACCTGTACATAAACATGTCTGAACACGTTTTGAGATTTCCTTGTTTGTTTATTTGATACTGATAATTTCATATATTTGTAAGAGTTACTCTACAAGCTGCGCTAAGTTTTATTTTGAATACGTTTGAATCTTGGAAGATAAAGACAAAATTAGGATTTCTTTCATACAAAAAATATTTCAATATTTTTTTTCTCTGAAAATACGGCTTATTTGGCAAAAACTCAATCTATAAAAGTGATTTGTAATTGCATCAGCTGTCTACAAAAAAAAAATCAGCCGAATCCGTTGACCTTCTGTCAAAAATTTCTTAATGTCCACTTTTTTATCATTCGGGACCAGTGTGTGCCAGGGCGAACGGTCAGGTAGAGAGGGTAATGCGCACATTGAAAAACCTTCTAACTATCGTTGAAAATGACACCAATAAAGTTTGGAGAGACGAGCTAGATGAGGTACAACTAGCACTTAATAGTACTAGATCTAGGGTCACCGGTTTCACACCAACAGAACTCATGTTTGGCATACGCGCCCAATCCCTTGGAATGTCCCAAATAGCTGCCAATGTCAGCACCCCCTCTCGAGCTGATTTAGAATCCGTAAGAAATCAAGCTTCTGCAAATATCCTCAAGGCAGCTAGCTCTCAAGAAAAACTTTTTAATAGGGGCAAGGCTAGGATAAAACCGTTTAAACTAGGTGATTATGTTTTCATCAAGTGTAGCGAGCGTAATCAGACTAAGTTATCTAGAAAGTTTAAGGGACCATTCGTTATAACTAAGATCTTAGACAACGATCGCTACGAATTAAAGAGTGCTAATAGATCTAGCAGAGTCTATAAGTACTCTCATGAAAACTTGCGTGAGGTACCTAGGGGTTTCGAGGGCTTGTTAGAGATATCAACAACATTGATTAATGAGGAGGATGACGTGTCGGCGATCGATGAAAATAGCACTGACTTAATAGAGTCCTCGGACACCGAAACCGAAACAGCGTCCAGTGCCAGTGAAAATACTCTCACTGCCGGTTCTGGTACGCTCTCGGCTTCGGAAGAAGATTTTCACATAGTCGTGGGAGAAGCTCAAGTGCACCGAAGTGAATGATTTTGATTTGTACGAAAAGGCATGTCTATTTTAAAATTGTAGAGTAAAAGCTGGTTGAAAGGGCCTTGAACGCCCGGGCCACGCTTTGACAGTTAGTAATGTAAAGCTGGTTGAAGGGGCCCTCGTACGCCCGGGCCACGCTTTGGCACTTAGTAAAGCTGGTTGAAGGGGCCTCGTACGCCCGGGCCACGCTTTGGTAGTTGGTTGAAGGGGCCTCGTACGCCCGGGCCATACTTTGGCGGTTGGTTGAAAGGGCCTCGAACGCCCGGACCACACTAAGAGTAAGGGTCAAAGAGGCCTAGCACACCTGGACCACAGTCGAATACCCGGATGCAAGGGCCCAGCACGCCCGATCCAAATTACCTGGCAATGACACTAAATCTTAGTCTGGTCAGGAATAGTCGAGCGTATGTTAATGTGTATATCCACTTTTCTGTTGGAACAGGTAGACGTCCTAGCATGTAGATGCACGACACAGCACGCACGAGGTCGTGCGACTGTCAGGATTGGCCGTGTCGGCGCATCCGCTACTCAGTATATCTGATGACATTTTATAATATGCTAAACGTCACTGTCAGATGTCACATGTCACATGTCAAAGCCCATAGCGAACACCGAGCACTGGCGAGGCGGCCATATTGTAAAAAGTGTCACTTAGTGTTGTACTGTCGAGGAGCGCGCACGCAACCACGTGCTCGGTGGACGTTAAAGTTCTAATCTATCCTAATCTTAACAATCCATAATTAAATTGTGAAAATAGTTATTGTAATATCAAGAATTATAAGTGAAGTGATTATAGCAACAGTTATTTTATTGAAATATTGTCTTCCTACCCGATAACCCACGCCTACCTGAACATGTCTCATAATTCTGATAACGGTCGAAAGACTTTACATATTATAAATGCGAAACATTGTGTGTGTTTGTTACCGTACGTTTGCACTGCCGAAACATTTACAGGAAAACGTGTTGTGAACGCATAATGCTGACGCTGACAGAATACAATTATTTGATAGATATGATTATAGATTATTTGATATAATTATGTTATATGTCTGTTTGCCAAATTTCATCCAAATTCGTCCAGCCGTTTATGCATGAAGAACGTCTAGACGAATTTGAAAAAGTCATGCGGAATCGACGATTTTAATGGATTGCAGGTAAGTAAACAATATTTTAGTAAATAAATAGGTTGAAATTATGACAAAACAAAAAGAATTTAAATGAAGATACATTTATTATAAAAAAAAAAATATGATCGAGAGGTTTGAAAAGAGAAAGGGGAGGCCTTTGCCCAGCAGTGGGACACGAAACCAAACTAATAAAAAAAAACAATAAAATAGTAGTAGTTGTAGTGTTAGTAGCTGTGATACTCTTAAAACAATATTTTATACAAAACCCATATTGTTCGGGACAATCGCGGCAGAAATAAGAAGTGTCTTTTCTGACTTTTTTTGAAATCCAGCACTGCCTACACCGACGTCGTAAATTTTTTCTCGTTGTGCCATCATTTTTACGAGAACATTGTTGAAGAACGTGCACTTGATTTTTTGGAACTGAACCTCGCGTTGCGTCTTCTACATCAGTATTTAACAATTTCATTATGATTTCAAGCCTATAATCATAGAAACTTTTCTTCGTCGAAAAAATGTTGTGCAGCGTGTACGAATTATACAACATTTGCTGGAACACGTGCACCCCTAACTTCTTGTACCACCGTATTGTCTTGTGCTCACATGAGTAGTATGCCAGCATTTGATCCTGGTGATCTATACCACCCATGTATCTATTGTATTTTACTATAACTTCAGGTTTGGAAACCGTTTCACCGCGTCGATTCGTAACGCTAGTCACGTCAGATCCATGTTGTGATGAAATCATTAGAACGTCTCGCCGGTCTTTCCATTTCAAAACACAAATACCACTACTATTGAATTTCGCTATGGATTCGCCACGTTTCAATTTTCTTTGCAAGACTTCTTTTGGATTGTTTTTTCTATTGACACGTAAAGTACCCGAACAATATGTTTTTAGAGTCAATAATTTCTGTGCAAGATTCACTGAATTATAAAAATTATCCATGTAAACGGAATATCCCTTGTTTAAGTAATTAGATAGTAAATTCAAAACAACTTTTTCAGTGTGATTGGCACCTCCCACTAAAGTATCAGAAGCGCCAGCATATACAATAGTCTTCATAACTACTCCATATTCGTCGGTTAGGATATAAAGTTTTATACCGTAGGGATGCTTTTTGCCTTTGAGATATTGACGGAATATTATACGACCCCGAAACAAAACCATTGACTCATCTATAGCCAGATTTTTAGACGGGTAATAAATGTCTTCCATTCGCTGGTTAAAATAGTGAATTAAACTATTTATTTTTGACAGTATATTATCGGACAAGTCGTCTTCAAAATTTAATGATCTCATAATTAACAAAAATCTGTTTCTGCTCATATATTTCGAAAAAGCTGGTAAACTAAACAGTGGATGTTTTTTTCCAGTAGTCTGTGACTCGGTTTAGTTTGATAGTTCCCATATGGAACAAAATACCAAAAAATGTTTTAATTTCTGGAATAGTTACATCTTTCCATAGTCTCAGTCTGCTTTTAGGATCCAGTATATTCAATAGTAACTTAGACGCGTAATTGTTAATTTTTATGACTAACATTGTAAAAAACTCATCAGTCGCAATCAATTTGAAATAGTCGTATGGTTCATTTGTTTCAGGAAGTATTTTGAGCTTTTTTTCATATCCATCAAAATCTATAGGTACTATAGAAGGATCACGTTCAGTTTTCCATTCATCATTAGTTACTTGTGATGTTTCGTTAGAATTTATATTATTATCTTCACTCACTTGCGTAGCATCTACGTTCAACTGCGTCGCGTCTTCATTCAATTGCGTCTCGTCTTCACTCGCGTCAGAATATAAGCAATCATCTGATACATTTTCCTGACTATTTTCTTCTTCTAATTCGTCATCTTCCAATTCCAGCATCTTAATAAGATCTTCTTCAGTTAATACCTTTTCAGAGGGTAGTGTTGCTTTCGGTTTTTCTTCTTTATCTTCCCCTTCAAATATATTTCTCATTTCGTCCATTATATCATCATTACCCTCACTTTTTTCTTCCAAATCAGTCAGTGTTACTTTATTATCCTGTAAGACTACTCTTTGATTTTTAAGTATTTTAATACCTTTATTTCGTCTCATTCCTCCTCTTGTTTTAACACCGCTTCTTAAATAAGAAAGGTTTTCATTGGCTGGAGGCGAATATAAAAAAGGTGAATGTTTACTAGTGGAAGGTTGGGGTTCTATTAGTACATTTGAATAGCGATTTGAAGGTTCCTGACTTTGAAGAGACATTCTATGTTTACAATAATGCGGACTAGCTGATGAAGTTGAAATTACATATGAGTCATCCCTATCTTCACATACAGATTGGATTTCCTGAAGATTAATCGATGTACAGGATTCGCCTAATGAATCGGCAAGCGATTCTTCAGCTAATTTTTCAGAAACATTATATTCTGATCCACAGAAAAGTGATTTAGCACGTTTTGATCTTTTAGACGCTTTACTTGCTTTATGTTCCGTTGTCACGGTTTCAAATCTGAAAAATTAAAAAAAAATACAAATATTATTTATGTTTATTTATGATGTAATTCGGTACCTATATTTAAAATACTCACGCTTGTGGGGACGGTATTTCGTGAATTGTGTAACGTCGTCTCGGTGTCATGCTACTGAAACAAATAAAGATCCATCAATTCAGGAGACATTATAGATTACTTATTCAAACAATATTATATAAAAATATTTTAACATAAAAGAAATATTTTTTGATTACTTAAATAATCACCAACCTCTTGTTACTATTAGGATTTACATCTTCTTCCTTTAAAGCTAACTCTATTAAATGATCGCTTCTTCGTTTCATCGTTGAAAAGGATACCTACTGAAAATCAAATTTGTTATTTATTATATCACTCCATTTGAGATGTGCGAGGTAGCTAAGCTAACACGCTGGATCGTACCGTACTGCGTAGCTGCAAGAGTAAAGTAGAGAGGTCAGCACGCATCTTTAGCACACATTCTTAGCAAGCATCCTTAGCACTCAAATGGATATGAAAAAAAAATTGCTATGTTAAACCCTTTTCCACTAGAGCAATCCTATTCGTGTAAATCAGGCACATTCTAAGCAATGTAGCTTAGCATAGCTCAAATGGAATCGCAGCCTAAAACTACCATTTCTTTCACCGTAATACCAAGGCATATTAGTAAACAAAATCAATCAGTTCAGAAAAAAACATGGAATAAAGAAAAACCTTTTCTATTTTGAGTGCCACATCGGGAAAATATCAAAAATATAATGCTAATTATTTAAGCATGCATTTATTTTAGTACTTTGTCACAATTAGTTAGTTACAAAAAAAACATTCGTCAGCAGGATAGTGTTCATAGACAGCAAAATTACATATTATGCACCAAAAAAAATTGCTTAAAAACAATTTTTTTAACATTTCGTCTTCATTAGTAAAAATAAAATGTTGCAGCGAATACAAATTTGTACTCTGCCCACAACCAATACATAGGTCACGTTTTATAAAATGCGTCAATGGCCATGGCCATTTTAAATTTTGTTGCCAATATAAAAAGAAGTCTGTTCGCTCGAAGTAATTATCCACGTCCAGAAGGATTACCATTGTAGATAATGTTATGATCTAGCAATAAGTATACCTCCGTATATTCTTCGTAATTCTCTGAAAATGACCTGTAACAAATAGAAAATAGCGGATAGTTAATTCGAATATTTTCTGTACATCTACTCAAAAAGTAGGTACAAATAGACAACATACTCGTACATTGTAAAAAAATCTGGATTTCTGATTTACATTAATAGTTTATTAAAAAACCAACTTAATAGAATGGTTAACACAGCCAGTATCTGTTTATAATAGACTAGCTGACCCACGCAATTTCGTCTGCGTCACATAAGAGATCAGAAAAAGCTCACAAAGGAAATAAAATTTCCCCCGTTTTTGCAACATTTTTCATTTATGCTCCGCTCCTATTGGTCGTAGCGTGATTTTATATAGCCTAAAACCTTCCTCGATAAATGGACTTGCCAACACAAAAAAAAAAATATAATTTTTCAATTCGAACCAGTAGTTCCTGAGATTAGCGCGTTCAAACAAACAAACAAGCAAACTCTTCAGCTTTATAATATTAGTATAGATTTAATCAAAATGTTAGTAGGTATAGGCAGAAACATTAAATGTTTGCATCATTTCCATAGTACCTACCGTTTTGACGTAAATTCATTTCGAACCGACGAGATCGACTCGTCGGTTGTACTGTTTTAAAAGATTTCGGCCAAAGATGAATAGCATTATAGATTAAAAAATACGTGCATATATTTTTGGCGTGATTTGTTATGAATAAAACCATCCAAAAAAGATTTTTACTGCTATGCCAATGAACGCACCGTATCCGTTCATGTGATTTCATTTTAAAAATACACAATGAAACAGCGGAAAAAATTATAAATTAAGAATATTGCTTACCTTTATCTCCCAATTCACAAATACAAACAATAAACACTCAATAAAACTTCAGTTATTCCCAAATTAAAGTAGACCTTCCCAGCACCAACCGTTTTTTCCTTACCAAAACAAGAATGACAGTCCGAAGCAAAAACCAACAGTGTTTCCAGATTTAAAAAATGTTTCTAGCCGTGAATGTTGCCAAATATTTAAATACATTTCTATAATTTTTATGTAATGCCAAATAACGTCCTACAGCACACTCAACGCATATGGTGCGTTGGTGGCATGACGTTGCACTCTCGATCAACGCAAATGGTACGTTGGTAGCAACGAATGGGCTATGATTGTTGGCCCTCGGACTGTGACCCAAGTGGGTTCAGAGCCTCGGTTTACAATGTTAGGTTTAGTAGATAATAAATAGGTGGATAGTACCTCTCCTTTGGAGTTCGGTGTGTCGCTGCCCCAGAGCGGGTAGTGGGCGTTTGAGTTGGTGCAGATGATCAGAGGGTCTACTCTCTAACTCCGTCAACGACGATACGGGCCCGTCCGAAGGTAGTCCGTAACGAAGCAGTAAACCCTACTCCCGATTGCTTTCGGATTCATGGGTTTCGAACGGAATCATAGACAATATTCGCGAACGAATGGCGCATGACGATAGAGTTGCGCTATTTTATCGGTCAATTACCGGTTTACTTACTTTGTGGTTTTCAAGCTTAATAAACAAAAAATAATATTGTTATCATTAGAAAATTACCACATTTTTAACAATAAACTTCTTATTATGTCTTTAAATAAAGAATTGAATTATTTTCGCCATTTTTGTCCGGATTGTACAGTTCGCGCAAAACTTTATGAGCCCTCTGAAGTTAGGCCCGAGTACGTAACCGCGCATGGTACAGTTGAGCGCACAATCATTATTGTAAGATTTAAAGAAAAATTCATAGTACATTTATGCATATCAAAAAGTGTTTAGATTTTAGGTATTTTAGATTTTTTACGTGCAGTTAAGATATTAGACCAAGCAGGTAGGTATTTATTTAAGTTAATTAAAAACTTTAAATATAAAACTTGTGTATTTATTTATTTATAACGGAGCTACACCTTCCATAAACATTTCTTCCCGGCTAGTAGAAAGGAGATCTTCATCTGAAGAAGCGTTATCATAGCTCTCATCAAAATCGGAATCTTCAGTCCCTGTCTCTGAACTGTCAGATTCATTTTCACTGACGTGAATCACAAATTGTTCGGTCATCTGGTCGATTATTACGTCACTTTTTTTATATTCTTCTTCTATACCTCTAACTTTAATACATAGTGCGCTCCATTCCGGCTCACCCATCGCGTTCACCTTTTCTTCAACTAATTTCATTATATTATTAATGTTCCACGTAACATTTTTCTGCGCTACGTATCCTTTAATTGCCGCCCAAGCCATCTCAATCGGGTTCAGGTCAGGGTGATAGGGTGGTAGCCGTAATACAGTATGATTGTGGGCGCGTAATATGTTGTCAACAACATACTTTTTGTGGTTTTCTTTATTTGCACAAATTAATTTATATAGCTCAGGTTTCAGCATTGAGGGGCTAAAAGTTATATTCTTATCTCGTAGCCAAGCCTCCATTTCTGACTTCCGAGAACTGGACGTCGGTGCTGCGTCATCGAGTTTATTATGGTAGGACGCATTGTCGACTACCACAACTGACTTTTCCGGGAGATTGGGTATCAATTTAGTATCAACCCATTTTAAATAATTTTCGAAATTCATATTATTATGATAATCACCCGTTTTAGTGCCTGCTTTAAATAATAAAAGAGCATTTGGCACAAAACCGGTTTCTGAACCGGCGTGCACAATAACGATGCGTTGGCCTTTTGATATATTTCTTTTCAGACCCTCTGTGGTACCGTCACTCCAGGCTTTTGGTTTTGTGTGTGAAGAATCTACATATGATTCATCAGTATAGATGATAGGTCGTCCTTCTTCACGATATTTTGAAAGTTTTCTCAAATATTCAATTCTTTTTAATCTTATGTTTGTATGCTCTATCAAAAGTTTTCTGTTATTTTCGGTCCTTTTCCATTTAAAACCAAGTCCTTTTAAAATACTTCTTAAACTTGAGGCGGAGCCTTTGAAATTTATATCCTGTCTTAGTTTATTTAAAAGTAATTTTACTGTTGGCAATTCTTTCTCAGTTTTATGAAAGTTGTGTACGCACCTTTTTATAACACTGAGATCAAAGCTATCGATCCCGGTGATTTTCCTTTGCCCTGATCTTTTCTTGCCTGGCGTACGAAAAACTGGTGCCATACTGACACTTGGCATGTTTGGGTCTCTTGCAGCCGCTAAAATTCTCTTTATTGTACTTAAAGAGACACCTGTAGCTGCCGCAGTTCGCTTTTGCACCATTTTCAGGTCATACTGTAGACCGTCTTCTGCTTCCTTTTTCATGAAGTTGAAAACATCAAACACCATTTTACGTGTTTGGCGACGTAGCACATTAAAGCGTCCGCGAGGCATATTTAATTAAACCAAAAAGTTCGATAACAGTAAGAAACCACAGTAATAGAACAAACAAATAACAAATACAATATAACGGTGACAAAACTTAACAACAACAATAACAGAAACAAATTAAAATAACGAAAACAAATAACAGTAACAAAAATTTACAGTAGCAATGAAAATTAATTGTTGCACTCGACTGTACTTTCGTCTACAACGCGCGCAAGTGTTGTGTACGAACGTAGCACTCACACTAAGGTACGGCGCAATGGGACGCGAGCGGTGGTACGGCGCGGGGCGCGGGGGCCGGTGCCCTCCCCGACGCCCTGTCCCGTCCCGCGGATACCTATAATATGCGTACTGCGCAGCCACTAGCGTGTGTGTTCCGAGAGCTCATAAAGTTTTGCGCGAACTGTAGCCACAGAGTACATTCTAATATACTGAAATAGAGACCAATCTTCGGCCTTAAAATGGGTAATCACTTACGCCTACCTCTAGCGCCATCTGCTATCAGGAGTAAGAATCTTTACTCATCATATCTATAACTGTAGCTATATGTACGTAGCTTTAACAGCGAGGCCATACGTACATACGTATAAGTAGGTACTATCATACTTTCATGGATGGTTATACTGCAGGTTATTATGGATTTATAAATGAAACATTTTATTAATCAAAACAAGTTTATTTGTGTCTTTTATAGCATTTATTTAACTTCTTGGCTTTTATTTGTAGATTGTCCTCATCATCATCAACCTCTCTTCTCCCAGCTAGTATTTTATTAATATTTTTACAATAATTAAAAACCATACATCGAATGACAATTTTAATTAAATAATCAGTTAATTTGCTTTGTGTATTTTACATTTTATAAATTCAAAATCAACAAATATAATGATTGCGGTTTTAATTATATCTTTTAAATCACATTTTTCAATGTTTTCTTTAATTATTTCATTTATTATATCATGCATATTTGAAATTAATTTTATTAAGTGTCGCCGCACACGAGCCACTCGCCACAGCCACAAACGCCGCCACTAGAAGCTAGAAGCGGCTACAAAGGTAGCTGAAGCGCGCGACAGCCTCTTGTGGCCGGTGGTCGACACTTGCGGTCGGTGGCTGCTACTTTTTTTTAACCCTTGCGTGCAGTATCATAATGGACTCTGACGAAGAAGGTTTAATTGCGCTACTTTTGATAAAAAGACGTCGTCGTAGAAGACGAAACCGTAGTTATTGGATACATCCAATTTTAACGAATGTAAACAAATGCAACGAACATTTCGATAATCTTCTAAACCATCCTAAAAAGTTTTTCAAACATTTTCGTTTAAGCATAGGTACGTTTTGGGAACTACATGCTCTATTATATGCTGGATTAAAGCACCACGATACCAACATGCGGAAAAGCATCGCACCTGCGGAAAGACTAGCTATCACATTAAGGTAAGTGGAAATAATCACTAGCATAAAACTCCACAGAACACTATGATAAAATAATCTATACTTTATTTATAATAGAAAAAACAATGCACATTGATTATAATAATCAATGTGCATTGTTTTTTCTACTAGAGAATAGCTAGTTATACACCCTATTCCCGCTGTTCGCCCACGCGATGTTGTCTCCGTGCGTCTCTAGACGCTGACACAGCAAAGGGATGTTATGACTTGTCTCTATGATAGGACGGCGCCTGCGAGTGTCCGTCTTAAAATATGAATTAATTATAACCAGTCGATTCTAAGATTCAATTGTAAACGGTACAATAAATGTATTAATTTTATTGTATTTTTTTTAATCCTCGCGTGCCACCAAAATCTTACTGGCGCAGCCGGTAGGATACTCGTACAGATCCTATTCGCAGGCTGTTGCTTTCGGCACGAAATCGGTCGTGGTGCGGTTTCGGATTCAGGACACGGGTATCCTCGGACCAAATAAATAAGTGAGTGGACACGGCGGCTCGTCGAGGATCTTCATAGCAGCTAACCGTGGAGGATATGGAGCAGAGCGGCGTGTGAGTAAACTTTTTCACTTTCCGTCTCTTCCCAATCTATTCCTTTGGGCTGTATTAAGTATATAACGTTATTTTGGACCAAATCGCTAGAATAGCAGTAGTGTTAACTGATTTTCGTTTATTAATAATTTTATTGCTCTAATTTTGTGAAAACAATATGGCGGAAATCCAAATCATTCCAAGAGATATTTTGTGTATCATCCCCAAGTTTGAAGGGGAGGAAAAATTGCTTAACCTATTTATAAGTAAGTGTGAATATGTCATTGCGCGTTTTAGAGGCCAGGAAAACCCGGCCCAAGATTTATTTGTGTTTCATGCGATTACGAGTAGGATCGCTGGGAGAGCTGCGGCTCTACTCAGTGAAAGAGAAGACGTAGATACCTGGCTAAGTGTAAAAGAGTTGTTCATCCAACATTTCGGTGACCCGCGCTCGGAAGAGTGCGTTGCGATTGAGTTAGACACTTTAAAAATTAAACAAGGAGAATCATACTCAGATTTTTGTAACAGGGTGCAACAAGTTCGAAGCACCCTTATGTCAAAGGTTAATAGACTTGCCGATGTTAACTTAAAACGAGCCAAGATGATTATCTATGATGAAGCGTCTCTTAATGTTTTCTTGTATAACCTACTTGAGGACATGATACGTATTGCACGTCTCAAAGGCTGCACAAACTTGGAGCAGGCTCTGACTATTGTAACAGAAGAAGTGAATTTCTTATTTCAATATAATGCCAAAAATAAGAAATCAAACCCACCACAGCAGCAACAAAATATTAAACAGCTGTTACCCTTTCAAGGGCCTCAAGGTTTTAAGCCTGTTTTTGTCCAGAACACGAACCCTGCACAAAATTTTAAATTTGGGGTTCCACAGAATGTAGGGTTCAAACCTAATTTTTATCCTCAAAATAAATTCACTCAGCCATACCCTGTCTCTGGCTTTAGGTTTGGTAACCAGAACCAAACGCCACAGCAAGGCCTTAAATTTGGGGTACCACAAAATCCACAAGGAGGGTTCAGGTTAGGTAACCCTTATCAACAAGGTTTCAGATTCGGTGGTAACCCTTACCAGCAGCAAGGATTTCGGCCCCCTCAAAACTTTAATAGACCATCACCTGGGTTCACAATGAACCAACCAAATCAGTTCCGGTTTGGCATTCCGCCACAACCACAAGTCCAGAAACCACAAAATAATACTGATGTATCTATGCGTACAGCAGCCCCCGTGAGACAAAACATGTTATCTAATCCACGGGATATGGATAACGTGTTCTATAGTAATGAGTTAGATGCTTTCGACGGCTATAACGACCAAGCCTGTTACGATGAAAATTACCCATACATTGAATATGTAGAGAATACTGAGAACGTTGATAATTATTTCGTAAAGTCACCTGAATTAGCTATCGCTTACCCGGAAAATTTGGAAAATAAAATTTTTCCCGAACCAGCCTCGAAGACAGACCACCCGAAGTAGTTCAATTAAATTGTGATGGTATATTGAAGCTACCGCACATAGAAATCCCAGAAATAGGATCACGTTTTATGATTGATACTGGCAGTACTAGGTCTTTTATAAGTCCAGCAAAGGCTTCTCAATTTTTTTCTGATTATAAATACTATGAACCATTTGAGGTCATAAGCACTCACGCGCGGAGTAGACATGACGAAGTCATACACATTCCCCTTTTGAAAACATTCAAAAGTACATCCAAACATAAGTTCTACGTCTATAATGTAGATAGCCGATACGACGGCCTAATAGGATCAGATCTATTAAAACAACTTGATGCGACAATAGATATGAAAAATCAAGTGTTGCGAACGTGTGACACAGATATACCCATAATCTACAATCCCCCATATGAAATAAGTCTAGAACCCCGATCCGAAACTCGTGTGAAAGTACCGACAGATTTGCAAAATGGTGACGGAATAATAGATTTTATCGAGTTTGGAAAGGACGTGCGAATGCCTACAGCAATAGTTAGGTGCGCCAATTCATTTGCGCATACAATCATACAAAATGCTTCTCAAGAAAAGGTAACTTTGACTTTTTCAAAACCATTACAAGTTCAGGAATACAATTGCGATGAATGTGAGGTTAACAACACCTCTGACAATTTTGACATAGATAATTTACTTAAACAAAATTTATCGAAATTACGTCTAGACCACACGAATCGAGAGGAACGAGAATGTATAGAACAACTTTGTTACGAGTACAGGGATATATTTTACTGCGAAGATATACCGCTCTCCTTTACAAACTATGTAAAACACAGCATCAGAACGAAACACGAAGACCCGATCTATGTTAGGCCTTACCGACACCCTCCTACTCAAAACGAAGAAATACAGCGACAAGTAGATAAACTTCTCAAAGACAACGTCATCCAAGAATCACACTCCCCATGGAGTGCCCCAGTACATTTAGTGCCCAAAAAGGCAGATGCCTCTGGCGAAAAGAAGTTTAGGATGGTGATTGATTATCGACGGCTCAACGAAATAACAATAGATCACAAATACCCTTTGCCCAACATAACGGATCTGTTTGATAAGCTAGGAAAGTCAGTCTACTTCACTACGCTTGATTTGGCAAGCGGATATCACCAGGTAGAGGTAAATAAAGCTGACCAACACAAAACCGCTTTTACCACCCAGTCAGGGCATTATGAATTCACTAGGATGCCATTTGGCCTTAAGACAGCCCCGGCTACCTTTCAGAGGGCTATGGACAATGTGCTCAGAGGTCTTCAAGGTATACATTGCTTAGTATATCTTGATGATATCATCGTGTACTCTTCTAGCCTTCAAGAACACGTGGAGAAATTACGAAAAATATTCGATCGACTAAGGGAAACCAATTTTAAGGTCACCTTAGACAAATGCGAATTTTTTAGACGAGATGTTCTTTACTTAGGACACGGAATAACAAAAAATGGCCTTAAGCCAAACGACGATAAAATTCGAGCGGTACTAGAGTTCCCTCTACCGAAAACACCAACTGAAATTAAGAGCTTTCTTGGTTTGATAGGGTATTATAGGAAGTTTATACGGGATTTTTCTAAGATTACGCAGCCCTTGACATTTTGTTTAAAGAAACGAAATAAAGTGGAAATAACAGACCAATATGTAGCGGCCTTTCAAAAATGTAAAGAACTATTAGTCAACGCCCCCCTATTACAGTTCCCTGATTTCACAAAGCCTTTCGTGCTAACTACAGATGCGTCAAACTACGCATTAGGCGCTGTCCTTTCCCAGGGACCCATTGGTAGTGACAAGCCGATTGCATATGCTAGCAGGACTTTAAACGATCCTGAAACTCGGTACAGTACTATCGAAAAAGAGTTATTGGCAATCGTATGGGCAACCAAACACTTCCGCCCATACCTGTATGGTAGGAAGTTTACCATTTACACCGACCATCGACCACTGGCCTGGCTCAATTCTATCAAGGAGCCAAATAGTAAACTCACCAGGTGGAAACTACGTTTGGGAGAGTTTGACTATGATATATTGTATCGAAAGGGGTCGCAAAATAGCAACGCCGATGCGCTGTCGCGTATAAAACTTAACGCCCTCGATAACGATGGGAACGAATCCATGAAAGCTAATGTAGATAACAATGAGCGGTTACAAGACTATATTCAAGAGTTAACCGGTGACATTGAAAGATTAGGTAGGCAACATAACAGGGAAGCCTCACGGGGACGTAGCGCTAGTCCGATCCTGATTTCTTCGGATTCAGAAGCAACCTTGAGCATCCCCTCAATAGGCAAAAATAGACCTCGATCCCCATTTTCAGTACAAAGCCCAACTAGCAGTACCACCACAGCTTCGGAAAGACCAACGAGCAGTAGTACTGAAACTGCTCACTCAGCGCTAGACACGGAAACAGACGGCATTCCCATTCTGAGCGAGGCAATAGATACTAAGCCTAACCAAATTCTTATCCACACATGGAACCGAAACGAAACAGCTGTTAAAGACCTTTCGAGGCACAAACAGAGAGTTTTGGAAGTCCACTTACCTGTTGGGAGACCGGACCTAATAAAACAATTTTTAATAGAATATACCAGACCAAAAGTAAAACATTTCATTTATTTTGAGGACCAAATCCATCGTAAAGATTTTACGGAAGCTATTATAACGCTTTTTAAGAAGGGTACTGTGAAGTTTTTTGAATGCACTATGAGAGTAATTTATGTAGAGGACGAAAGCGAACAACGGGAAATAGTCCTAAAATACCACCATGGCAAAACTTGCCATCGGGGTATTAAGGAAACTTTGGTACACTTAAGACGCACCTATTTTTGGACTAATATGGATCTTACCGTAGCGACACTGATTAACGCATGTGAGGCGTGTAAACAAATGAAATACGACCGAAACCCACTAAAACCAGTATTACAGTTAACACAGACTCAAACGAAACCCTTACAAGAACTTTTTATCGATTTATTTACTATAAAGGGCACATACTTCCTCACTATCATAGATGCGTTTAGCAAAGTAGGGCAAGCAATAGAGATTGCAAACCGTTCGACACCTGAAGTTATTAGAGCCCTTATTAGATATTTTTCATTCTATGGTGTTCCCGGAAAAATTAGTTCAGACCCTGGTACGGAATTTAATAACGCTTTAATGAGAGATACGATGACCTTTTATAAGATCGACCTACACATAGGTACGCCACATAACCCAAACTCAATGGGACTCATAGAAAGGTTCCACTCCACTATTCTAGAAATCTACCGTTTGGCGGAATATGAACACAAAATTACAGACGCGGCGTCCGTCATGACATATGCAGTGATGTCATATAATAACACTATACATTCCACCACAGGCCTCACGCCATTTGAGGTACTCTTCGGTCATACGGAGGCCTCCAGTACATTTAACGTTAATTTCGATAAACACTACACACAACAATTAGTGAGCGAGCATGTTAAGCGAACGAAGTATCTTTATAAGTACCTAACAGATAAAATCGTAGCTAAAAAGGAAGCTAGTAGAGAGAAACGCGGAGGAGAACAAGACTTTAATATACAAGACGAGGATGTAGTATTTATAAAAGGCGTGAATACTAGGAGGAGCAAAGATAAACCGCGTTATGAGAAAGCGCGCATCTCCGGAGATGTTGTTAGAAATGTAGCACCAGTAATAGTCCGAAACCGTAAATCGAAAGTACATGTTAAAGACATCAAACGCCCTTCACAGGTTCGTCCTTCTGCTGGTCCAAGTTCTCAGGACCCAGGGCCTTCAGCTGCAGCAGATTCTTAACAACCCTGGAGTACTACCTATCAAGGAGGGACAGGCGATTGTTACCTACGATAAGTGGACTATAATTAAGGTTTTAGATTTAAGTTTACTATATGATGATGTAGAGTTTAATTCAAATCGATATACTGAGTTGGAAATGCGGGTTCAGAATAGTGTTAACGAAAGGGATTTGAGATCAGACTTCATGAATGCAAGAACACAAGTAGAAAACATTAAGAATTTAACTACCGAAAAATTCCACCAACTCGTTCCTTCAAAAAGAATGAAAAGAGGCTTGCTAAATCCTATTGGTTCATTGATTAAATTTGTTACCGGGAATTTGGATAATGAGGACGCGATTAAGTATGATAAGCTGATTACGGAAATAAAAAGTAGTCATAATGTTGTTTTAAAGAAAGTTACTCTGGTTGCCGAAATGGTGGATGCCCTCGTGAACCTTACAAACACTACCGATAATAATTTCATACAGTTGGATGAAGCCATTTGGGAAATAAAGCAATCTTTAAATGAAACGAGAATGCAACGAATTGACAACGACTTAATTAATGTATATAATTCACTTTTACACAATTTCCAAATGCTCTACATAAAACTGGATGAGATTGAAACTGCGGTAGCTTTTAGTAAATTAAAAATATTACATCAGTCAATTTTAGAGTGTCCGTTTCGACCGCGCGGCCACGGCGAAATTTAAAAAAAAAAACCACGCCAAGATTTTGTAAAAAATTGTAGAAGTTGATTCCCAAAACCATAAATTTGTCAAAGTTATGGTTAAAAAGTTATAAGGGTTTGAACGTGGCCGCGCCATTGAAACGCGGCGAACCGCGCGGCCACGGAGATCTTTAAAACTAAGCGTTGCAGAGATCTGAAATTCAGGTAAATAACAGATTGAATTTGTAAAAAATTTTTAAAATTATAGAAAAAAATCCTAGGTTTATATTTTGGGAGCTATAAGACTAAAACTCCATGGCCGCGCCATCGAAACGATGAAAAATACGTTGTCGCCGATATCTCGCTGAAAAAGCATCGCAGGGGTCTGAAGTTTTTTGTAAAACGTAGATTTGAATTTGTCGAAACTTGTTAAAATACTACAAAAAATCCTAGGTTTATGTTTCAGGAGCTGTAAGACTAAAACCTCATGGCCGCGCCATTGAAACGGTCAAAAAACACGTTATCGCCGATATCTCGCTGAAAAAGCATCGTAGGGGTCTGAAGTTTTTTGTAAAACCTAGATTTGAATTTGTCGAAACTTGTAAAAATACTACAAAAAATCCTAGGCTAATATTTCAGGAGCTGTAGTACGGTATCGCGTAGAAATAAGTCGTGATTATTTATCGAAGAAAGTAATTGTAAAGCGAGTTTTTTGTAAACAACACCAATTAATATGTAAAACTACCGATACTAGGCAAAAAACATGTATTTTTTCGGTATTTATAACTTGCAATACGTTTTGAATATTTCGATAGGGTGACCATGGCTTTTTGTTTACAGAAAACTTTCCACCTATCGTTTTGGAAATTGTATCTCAAGGATTCTAAATTAAATTAAAATGAAACGACAAGATACAAAAAACATATTTATATTTCTTTTATAATCATATAAATCACAGATTATTTACTTACCCTAACACATATATTTCTTTCAAACTCACAAATCACAGATTATTTACTTATACTTTCTTTCAAAGTCACAAATCACAGATTATTTGCTTACACTTACTTACACTACTATATAGGGTGACTGGTAAGCAGTGATCGATACTTAAACACGTGAATTAGCTCATCATTATGAACAACTTTTACTATGGGACCAAACCTGAAATCGCGAAAAAAATATCAGCTGTTCCATACATTTACGATCGCATAACTCGTCAACATGTATGGAACAGCTGATATTTTTTTCGCGATTTCAGGTTTGGTCCCATTGTTGCCATGTTCATAATGATGAGCTAATTCACGTGTTTAAGTATCGGTCACTAATTACCAGTCACCCTATATATATTTCTTTCAGTCACAAATCACAGATTATTTGCTTACACTTACTTACTTTACTATATATATTTCTTTCAAAGTCACAAATCACAGATTATTTACTTAGAATAAGAATTTTTTTTTATTAATACGAGCTCAGGGCCAAGGACTTTCTGGAACATTTGTCGAAATCTTGCAAAAAAATTGACATTTCAAACAAACCAAAACTATAATAATGAGGTACTCGCCAATATTTTTGGGATTTCGACCGGTTCCTTGGGTCATGAATAAAACTTGTTACCTATGGGAGCTTATTCCCACTGTATAGTTTAATTTTACCCTGTTTTTTATTATTTAATCATCATCTATTAGACCATATGTTAAATTATGAATTGTCAGAGGTTGTTCAGAACTTGCGTGCGTTCCGGTTTTATTATCGTCGTAACAAATCATTATGGAATTATTTACTAAGCAATGACACTTGTAATGACCAATCAGACCTACAACCGGGGGGACATATTCCACAGCACCTATCAGTCCATATTTTTTTTGCTTTATTTTGATGTAATGAGGTGTTTCTTGGAGCATAATTTTGTCTGTGCCATTGAGATCAAATAAAATAATATTACTCAATTCGTACGTAAATCTCTTGGTTTCGTTGTTACATTTTAAACAAATTTTTAAATTGGAGTCATCGATAATGACGGCATCTTCCAGTCCACCGATTCCGAATAAATTTATGATTTCCATATTAATTGACAAAAATACTATGGTTCTTTTTGAGTGGTTGGCGCATGTTTCGATTAAACATTCTTTAGTTACATTGGCACTGTACAAATCCTCTAAAAGTATGTGTTCAAATATAAAAGCCATATTACTATCGCATCCATATGTATTGTTATCCCTTTTGTAATATTGAGTAATGATTTCCTCTCGTAGTTTATAAGCACTATTTAAATTTAACGATTCTGCTAATATTTTTATAAATCCGCGGATTAATTTGTTTGTGCATGTATTAAATATTTGTTGAATGTGCACGTTTTTTTGGTATGCAAATGCTAACAAAAAGAAAACTGAATCAAACGCACACGTATTCGTAAAATTCATACTTTTATTGACAGAATTTACTAAATTCCCATTTCGCAAAAACAATACTGAGATATTCTTCGCAGAATATCCCTCTCCACCCCAGTTTTCAGTATATGAAGGCTTTTCTGTAAATATGGAATCAGAAGAAAATGATTGTTTTGTGTTTATTTTAATTTTTTTACACTGCTTATTTTTTTTTTTTGTAATTTCCTTTTTCGGCCCTTGATTGTTTGCTTTTTTGTATTTGCTAGAGTTATATTAAGATTTGTCGCAGCTATTTTTGTCTCCCCTAATATAAAATTGTAGTGAATTTTTATAAATTCATCCACGTTGTATTTATGCAGACGTGTTTCAAATAATAAGTGTTTTAAAGTTTTGAAATAACTTTCAATAGCTGACGATGTTGGCGACTTATTTTCTGATTTGTAAAAAGGACACATGACATTGCTCCACAGAGGCAGTTTGATCATTAACCTTTTAAGAGTTGATACTAGATTGGGTAAGTAATAGTCATTTGGTTTTTCTGTTTTATTCTTTGTTTGATCCAACATTTTTTCTTTATTCACAAGTTCATCAAACCAATCTAAAATATTGTCATCGTCGGTTATTATAACATAATCATCACAGAAATCTTTTTTGTCGTTTTTTTCAACTGGGTCTTCTATCTTGACCAACAAAGATTTGAGGTATTTCATAGAAATTTTACAAGTCTCATTGTTTGTGAATTCATATTTGAAAGTACAATTTTTTATAATATGACAAAGCACATTTTTTATTATTTCAAAATTTTCGCACTCTTTCACAAATAAAATACTGCGAATGTAAAACATTTTAATATTTATATCAACGTTATCGAAGCATCGCAAGTTGTATACGTTTTTGACAAAATGACTTGTGTCTAATCTTAGGAATACTTGAGGCAAATTGTTACTTTTACTCATTAAAACTAGAAATGATTGTCGTAGATAGTCTCGGACTGTTTGAAAATTAGTAAAAGCCTGAACGTTTGCTGCTATTAACGCTGAAGAGTCGTCAGTTACAATCTCGTGAGGCGCAGTACGTACTTCGTTGTGCCATCTTTTCAACCATGACAATATAGAATCCGTTGTGTGGTTATCCGTAATCAATTGGCAAATTGCTGTAGACTTAATAGTTGAAGACGTTACCATACCAACATAGAGGAACATCCGTTTTGTTAGCAGAGATCCATCTGGGAGTTTGATCATTCGGAAGAATGATCCAGTTGCATCTATAGTCATTGTGACATGAGGAATTTTCTCCAGATACGCCTTGTAGTATTGGATTTGTTCCTCACACCAATAGCACAGATGGAAGCTCGGTAACAGGGTGAACTCGCGAACGAAATTTTGGTATGTTGCCATTATCGACATCATGAGAATGCTCATGATTGGATCAGAGTGCAATCGATTACTTTGCCTTTTCTCGTGTTTCATTTTCCTCAAAGCTTCCATAGTTGGTAGCACTGGACAGTTTACAGTATCATCATCTTTGATGACTACGGAAGCAATTTCTTTGTGAACTACTGTTGCGGGTTTATATTGCAATTTTTTCGCTAGTTTTCGTCTTTTGTACGGAGTGAGCTTTGTCTTCTTGTTTGGATTGTGTGGCATTCTACTATTATCGGTATTAAATAGAGTGCAGGTCACTGCCACTATTTTATCTGTTGCTGCCTTGATCGTTATTTCCGAGACGCAACTACATTGTGAGCACTTTCCTTTAATCAGAACATTCTTGTCTTCGTCGACCCGCTTAGTTTTAAAAACCCATGTGCATGGCAGCCTTGTAGATTCCCACAGTTTCTCTCGTAGTAAGCAAGCCCATTTGTACTTTGGCAGTGTATTGTACTTTTTATGTGTTGAGGTAGTATTAGGATCACGCCTGAAGTAATTAACTGAGACGGGTTCCACTTTCTTCCAGTCATATAAATCCAGTAAAAAATTAAACTCTTTAACAGTTTCAACTTCTTTTGAGGTACATTTCACAGGTGAAGAAACTGTGCTTCGGCACGAAGGCGAAGTTGAGGTGCTTTGTGTGAGTGAACTTTCTTCATCATATCGTTGGCCAAAAATCGTCTTGAAATTTCTCTTCAGTCTCATGAACAATGAATACGGCGTTATTTCATTGTTCAGTTCTTGAGCAATAGTTATAAATATAGGATTATTGTATGATATTTTTTCATTTCTACAAGTAGCTGCATACTTAAGAAACTTGTTATTCAGTTGCACCGCATCAATTTTCGGTTTTCTACCTCTGACCATGTTTCTGTAACAATATAGTAATAACATTGACCAACATCTCTACTTCTTAATCTTTTGTTTTATACATATTTGTTTGACCGCGTGAGAACGATCAGCCAACAATCACGTAGGTAATAAAATTATTTATTGTTTTACGAGTTTCAAAGACCGTTACCGTGCTAATAAAAAGAACAAAGAGCAGTATAATGGCAGCGCCGAAACTACGGTTTGTCTTTAGTGGATTTTCAACTTTATGCCCTAGAGCATAAAGTTAAAAATGTATTAAAGACAAACTGTTTCGGTACTCGTCGTCGAGACAGTTTGTCTTTAATGGATTTTCAACTTTATGCTCTAGAGCACATAGTTAAAAATCTATTGGGGACCAAACTAGTATCGGCGACGAGCTCGTCGTAGAGTCTTTTAGAGAATAGCATAGCAGAATTCGTTGAACTAAACAAAAGAACGCCTAGGTAAACATAGCTCGCATAGACTATCTACCTACGCCCCGCTCGGTAAAAAAACAAAAAATACTTTTTTTTAAATATTTTAACCATGTATTCCTACAAAACTAACCCTCAGTTAGCAATATCTTTGTTCAAGCAATTTAAAAAATTTTTCAAGCAGTTTCTTAGAGAGAATTTTTGGTGCCAGAGTCTATGTCTTTTTAAAAATAAGTATAGTAGTATAAGTAGCACTTTTTCCAGAGTTCTAAAAATAAATACCTAGCAAATACACAATTTGGACACCTTTCCGCATAAAAATATCATCACGATAGAGCAACCAGTATTAAAATAGGTACCTAAGTAGGTACACATTATCATTACAAGACTAGGTCAACTAGGTTGATAAAAAAATAGGAAAAGTATTAAGTGGTAAGAGAAGAGAGTAATTAGTATGAATTACTTACCTTGATAAGAAGTATTAATTTGAAATCAAATCTAGAAGGCTTACGCCTTACGCTTTCGAAGTTGTAACAGCAGAACGTAGTTTTCCAAAGATAACAAATGCCCGAAACAGTGCACAAATTAAAGTCCGTAGGAATGTCAAAATTTAAAACACCAACGAGCAATCCGTGCGAATTAACTGAAAGTAAAACGACGACTGATCAACAAAAAAGCCTTTGGCGGGAAGACGGGGTGCAGCGGCCGGGATATCTCTCACATATTGGACTGCTGTGATTGGTTATACAGCCTTCGTCTCCCGCGCTGCACCCGCGTTCTGTTCGCTCCTGTGTACTGTAGTGTGTGTGGCCTTATGGTTAATTCCTTTAGTGCAATTCAATGTTGGAATGCATTAGTTAATTACACGTTACTTATGACATAATACTGTTAATTACAGGGGGTTATTTCTGGCAGAATTTAGTCTTAGACATAAGTTATGTGTTTGATTCCACAATTATTCATCAAATAATGCTATCTTACAGGAATTACGAATGTTGTGCAAAGTTATTTGTTATGGTTCTGGCACGTGTACTCAAAACCACAGTATTGTCAAATCAAGCAATGATTTAAGTGAATTTAAAAGAAATAAACATATGATTTTGTATTTTATCCGTTTCATTTTAATTGAATTTAGAATCCTTGAGATACTATTTCTAAAACGATAGGTGGAAAGTTTTCTGTAAACAAAAAGCCATGGTCACCCTATCGAAATATTCAAAACGTATTGAAAGTTATAAATACCGAAAAATACATGTTTTTTGCCTAGTATCGGTAGTTTTACATATTAATAGGTGTTGTTTACAAAAAAAAACTCGCTTTACAATTACTTTCTTCGATAAATAATCACGACTTATTTCTACGCGATACCGTACTACAGCTCCTGAAATATTAGCCTAGGATTTTTTGTAGTATTTTTACAAGTTTCGACAAATTCAAATCTAGGTTTTACAAAAAACTTCAGACCCCTACGATGCTTTTTCAGCGAGATATCGGCGATAACGTGTTTTTTGACCGTTTCAATGGCGCGGCCATGAGGTTTTAGTCTTACAGCTCCTGAAACATAAACCTAGGATTTTTTGTAGTATTTTTACAAGTTTTGACAAATTCAAATCTACGTTTTACAAAAAACTTCAGACCCCTGCGATGCTTTTTCAGCGAGATATCGGCGATAACGTATTTTTCATCGTTTCGATGGCGCGGCCATGGAGTTTTAGTCTTATAGCTCCCAAAATATAAACCTAGGATTTTTTTCTATATTTTTACAATTTTTTTACAAATTCAATCTGTTATTTACCTGAATTTCAGATCTCTGCAACGCTTAGTTTTAAAGATCTCCGTGGCCGCGCGGTTCGCCGCGTTTCAATGGCGCGGCCACGTTCAAACCCTTATAACTTTTTAACCATAACTTTGACAAATTTATGGTTTTGGGAATCAACTTCTACAAATTTTTACAAAATCTTGGCATTGTTTTTTTTTTTTAATTTCGCCGTGGCCGCGCGGTCGAAACGGACACATTTTAGATAGCGATGAATTGTTAAAATTGCTAATGATTATAGAAAAGTCTGATAAACTTGTATATCCAGTAAACCCTGAAAACCTAGTTAAGATTGAACAAAACATAGAGTTGAAAACATATTTAAAAGAAAATCAGATAACATTTATTATGAACGTTCCATTGGTACGAGACGAAACATATACTTACTATAAAGTCCTTCCCTTACCTGTTATTAATTCCCTAAACCAAACGCACCTTATACTGCCTAAATACCCCTACCTGTTAGTGAAAGGGTTGAAAACCAAATCGCTCTCCCAGCCATGTGCTGAAATCGATGAAGCTCGCTTTTTGTGCTATGAAAGAGATAGACACCTACCTGTGGAAGATAGTTGCGTCGCCGACCTGATGAAATTCAAGGCTAATACCACCTCTTGTCACCTAGTTCCAGTCGAAATTAATGAGATATTAATAGAGCCCATACAACCAAACCGATGGCTTCTCTTCACTAAAACCACCGAATTACTCACGAAATACTGTGAAAATGAAATAACTCGTCATAGTATTACAGGACCATACATCGTCGGTCCAGTGGTCAAGTAGCCAATCTGCAAAAAACTCTTTTTTCAGGAGAGCAAAAAGAAGATTGAAATTTGTCCTGTAAATCGAAATCTTAACGTATCTTTCTGAAATTTTAAATTTAGTATCAAAAAATAAATATCTTAAAGTGTATAATAAATTAAATATGTATTTATTATTATTTATGTAAATAAAGCAGATTAGCGACTTTACCGTGGTCACTTTACATTTCAATAATGTATTCTTTTGCTTTAAAGTAGCCTATGTGGTAATTAGTCTAGTTTACCATGGATATTATTTACTATATAAAATGAGCTGGATGATGGTAAGTGGCCAAACTGCACTACAACAGTGACAATATTCATGATATTTGAAGGAAATTGTAGATATTTAGGTTGGTAGTATAAGATAGTAAGTGGTTTATTGTATGACACAGAAAATAAAACGAAACATTTGTGAAAAAAATATTTATTTTAGAACAAGAAATTGAGAGAAAATTAAATATAAAACGTTCTTCGTAATATTCTTATTGAAAAACGTAATAAAGAATTATATAAAATGTAGTAACATGAATTGTAAGTATTCTATAGAATCTTATAACTAAAAAAGGGTTATTCGCTGCCCTCTGCGGCATCAGGCTCTGGAAGAGCGTCTCTTGTAGTTTCCGAATAAGGAAGATTAGCATAAAAGCTATGGTACATTTTTGGTATTTGTAAATCCGTGCATAACTTCATGAGATCTTGTTTCTTTTTTGAAGAGATCTTAAATCTTTCTGAATACGCAGGTACCGGATATGGAATCACTTTGCCTCTTCTTTTTTTTAAATTCATTTCTATAAAAGATTCATTTTTATCGAAACTTGTTTTTAAAAAGATCGTACCAGGCATTTCTTTTCTGTATTGTAACCAAACGGCATCATTTATTCCATATTTTTCTTGTGAGGTTGAGGGTTTGCTATGAAATTGGTTTGTCATTCCAAAATCCTTAAAATCGTCGTGCTGTAATGACGTAACGGAAAAGGGTCGCGGGTTAGTTCTAGCTAGCCGAACTATGTGAGTCCAACCATCTGGAGTATATACTGGTATATTTTTAGATTTCTTTTCAATTTTTGAGTGGATAGAGTCACACTCCATGTGTGTATGGCCACTTTCAAAAAACTTGTGATCGATTACCTGCAAACTAGCATGTTGTTGAAGAGTTGATAAACACATGGAGCTAAAATGATAATTTTTTTGCTGACCTCCACAGCCATCCGACATTATTCTAGCGTGTTTAATGTTATGATGTGCCATAATGTACGTATGAATGCAGGTTGATATTTCAATACTACCGCGCTTCCCTTCCGTCTCATCCCACATATAACGTCGTCGTCTACGTCTTGATTTCCCAAATTGTAGATAGTCAAATTGTACACCGCTAACTTACGCACATAAAAGAAAGGCCCAGCTGCTCCTTTGGGGGTATTGAGAACAGCTTCCAAATCAAAATTAAAAGAGAGTGTTTTGTCATCACTTTGAGCTATCTCTTTATCTTCATCTCTACATTGTCTTGCTGCACTTTTTCTAGCTAAATGTAATGTATGAGTATCTTGATGTTTGCTCTTTTCATCGTCATTCATTTCCTTAAACGCTAAACACTGTTTGCATAGGTCTTTCTTGGGTTTGTGGAAACTTAATTTATAAGTTTTAAAGATTGAGCGATATTTTTCAAATGATACCCCTTTAATTGATTTAGTAGCACATAGCTTCTGGTATTCTCTATGCATTATTGTTATATTAAGAGATGGATCTAAATATCTTACAGAACTATCACGACGGCAATAATGCGATTCAATGGCTGGGAAAGACTGAATCTGGTCGTGAATAAATTGCTCTTCAGATGGTATTAATTTATTAGGCGGAGCTTTTTTGCCTCTATTTTCTGGTAGTAAAAGACCTTGAGGATTCATTTTTTTAAAAGCACCTTTTACAAATGCACCCGTAATATTTAAGGTTTCTAAGAAGAACTCTCTGCATACAATTTTCTTTTCGTTGGCTACAGTCAGTGAGTAACTGAGAGTGAATTCTCTCCGTGAAGGTGTTTGGATGGTTTCCCGTTTTTTTTTACTCTTTATCACGTGATTTACGACAAAATATCGTTGTTCTTGTAGACTTGATAGGTTTCGAAATTTAGTGTAGATTTTAAGTCGCTCATCTTCGGGAACTAAAGATATACATTTATGTTTAGGTAGAAGTAAACACTTAGCTGGTTTAAGGGGTCTGGCTTGAATCACTTTACCTTTTTTAGTCAAATACTGTTCACCCCTCAATCGCTTTCGTTTTTCGACATTTATTTTCCATGTGTTAGGATCTCTGATTTTTCTTTTTTTTAAATTAACGGTAGCTTCTTCTAAATTATCCGACGGCACTAAAACTGGAATGTCTTCATTTTCCGCAATCAAGTTGCCGGAAATTTCAGTTAATATCGACGGAGAATTGCTACGTTTATTTTTAACAGGAGGTTTATTTAATTTACTTCTTTGGCTATTTTCACGCGCATCTGAGTCGTCATCGGTAGTACTGTTATCAGAATCTGTTACATAATTGGGATCAACTACGGAGTCGTCGCTATCTTGTTCTATTCCAATTAACATGTTAAATACTTTAGTAGTTGCAGGAGACATATCAGGCACAGGGAATGATAATGGAGAAGCTTGTTCGTAGTCAGTTCTGTTTTCAGTAGCATAAAAGTTTTCAAGCGGCGGAGATAAAAAATCGGATCCTTCAACAATTCTTTCGGCTATTACTAACTGAGACGCTTGCATAGGGGATAATTGAGAAATAGCTGGGGCTTTAATAGTTGTTTCACCTACTTCAAAAGGTTCTTTATAAACATTGTGTAAATAGGGTTCAATATCATTGGGTGTTCCTTTTGTATGGTGTATTACTTTAGGTGTCAAAGGTGAAAATGCGGGTGCTTCGATACTTATTTCACCAACCTCATAAACGTGCTCACTTGTTATTGTTGTACTTATTGCATTACCACAGTTTGCTTCATTACGTGCGTATTTATTCGTCAAAGTTGTATAATTTTCAATTGCCTGAGTATCACATTTCAAATGAGCTGTTGAAAGAAAACTTGCATGTTTAATTCTATTATTTAACATAAATTAACTTAAAAAAATAATATAAAACAACACTTACTTGATCGGGCTGCTTGTTCAGGACAATTTTCTGGACTTACAACTGGTGTATTTTCTATTATATCTGTAATGCAATGGCGTATCTGAGTTTGAGCTAAGAATATCCAGGTCAGGCTTGCAGCATTTAAAATACAAAAAATATATCAAGTCCTTCAAAAATGAGCATTATCATGCAATATTTTTACGAGTTATCATAAAATAAAACTACCACCTCCAAATTGTTAACATAGTGCATAATTAATCAATAAAGCATGCCGTGCAAGCCAAATCTCATTTCTTAGGATAAAAAGTAATATAACATTCAGAACGATTGTCAAAACTTTAAAGATTTTCTAATTTACACTAATATAATTTTTAGGTTATAGGTTTTGTTAAGTTTACCTGAATCAGCACTTTCATTTTCACTGGAACTATCAATTACACCAGCATTTTTAAGAATTTGATGCACACGAGTGTATCTTCGCTTCATCTTAATTCAATTCACATGAAATATTGAACTTGAAAGGAAAATAATGTGGCGCGCAGAGAAAGTTGAGAAGTTCAACTTTCAACGTCGGCGTCGCTGAGCAAATGGCGCGTATTTAGCATGTGACAGTCTTCAGTAACCATAGAGTAAAGAGTAGTAACGTAGAGAAGTCCTAGCTTACTAAAATCGACAAAATGTTAGTATTTTCAGAAGATTGCTTATGATAATTTTAAAGGTCATGTATCCTTTTGCATTTAATTCATACAATTCATTTATAGGTTGTCTGGAAGATATCGCTATTAGCGATAAGACCGCCATTGTAACCATAGATTAGCAATATTGTAAAACAATTGTGTAACAATTTTGGTGTACAATAAAGTATATTCTATCTATCTATCTCGGTAAAAAGTTTAACGATTTAGTTAAATTTTATATTTATATTAGGTTTTTGTTTTTATATTTATTATATTTACGTTATATTACTTGTACTATCAATTTCAATTTATTTTTTTATTATCTATACATATATGTATGTATTTAAAACATATTTAAGTATGTATTTAGTGGGTCAGTAATGTTACTAGATCAGAGTGAGAAAAAATTACTAACTGTTTAACGAACAAAAATAAAGTATTCAATCTGCCACTTAGGCTGGTTGATCACTGTGAATTTTAGCATTACAATAAATTTGTACAAAGGTAAAGTATTCAATCTGCCACTTAGGCTAGTTTATCACTGTGAATTTTAGCATTACAATTAATTTATACAAAGGTAAAGTATTCAATCTGCCACTTAGGCTGGTTGATCACTGTTAATTTTAGCATTACAATAAATTTGTACAAAGGTAAAGTATTCAATCTG
This sequence comes from Griposia aprilina, assembly GCA_916610205.1. Taxonomy (NCBI): domain Eukaryota; kingdom Metazoa; phylum Arthropoda; class Insecta; order Lepidoptera; family Noctuidae; genus Griposia; species Griposia aprilina. The sequence goes on along the minus strand of OU744285.1, from coordinate 2,190,024 downwards.
CCACTTAGGCTAGTTGATCACTGTGAATTTTAGCATTACAATGAATTTGTACAAAGGTAAAGTATTCAATCTGCCACTTAGGCTGGTTGATCACTGTGAATTTTAGCATGACAATAAATTTGTACAAAGGTAAAGTATTCAATCTGCCACTTAGGCTAGTCGAGCATTGTGATATTTTTGAAAAACGAAAATTGCCTGACTTGGTCAACTAACCCATCGTCTCATAGGATAGTTTACTATTGCACACATTGTATGGATTTGCACTTTGGCACCAGGAAGATTGTCCATATCTTGCACAATTTTAACGTTGCGTTTACCATATTTTGCCACAATATGCATTAATATAATACATTATTATTGACATATTTAACTCAAAAACGCCAAAATGGCAGATTGTCTACTTGACCACTGGACCGACGACATAATTACTATGGATGATGACTGTGAGGTGCGAATTAAGGAGATATGCCTAAAGAAACACCAGCTAATGGGTAAAAAGATAACATTTCCTAAACTACCGATAATTCAATTTCCTGAAATACCAATGTTAGCACCGCTACTACAAGAGAGAAAACCCGTCAACCTGGATGGAACTGAGCTGAACAATCTTCGTTTACTTTCGTACATCCTGAAGAAAAGTGATAGTGAGATAGTGAGCAGTGTTAGTGGAAATGAAGGAATAGTGAATACGAGAAACATTGGCTTAGGAACTATACTCCTATATGTAATCATAGTAATAAGCATATTTACCTTTTTATTATATAGATTTCGTATCAATCGAAGTCATCAGACGGAAAATGCACCCCTGATAACTTCGAACTTATGGAGGGAGGAGTTATACACCCTATTCCCGCTGTTCGCCCACGCGATGTTGTCTCCGTGCGTCTCTAGACGCTGACACAGCAAAGGGATGTTATGACTTGTCTCTATGATAAGACGGCGCCTGCGAGTGTCCGTCTTAAAATATGAATTAATTATAACCAGTCGATTCTAAGATTCAATTGTAAACGGTACAATAAATGTATTAATTTTATTGTATTTTTTTAATCCTCGCGTGCCACCAAAATCTTACTAGCTAGTTAACAAATAAAACACGTAGGTATTTGTATTTAGTTATTATGTCTTTATTATAATTTGGTATCACTCGTCATCATCACGGAACATGTTTTCGATAACAGAACTGTTGTCCATAGACTGGTCAGAATAATATGAATGAGTTGGAGAAGGCTGAATTATAGGTGAAGACGGGATAGATGTAGAAGCGTTTTGTGTAGAGTATGACATGTCAAGCATAGACTTGTCGGAATAATGTGAATGAAGTGGAGAAGGCTGAACAGATGTAGAAGCTTTTTGTGTCGAGTGTATGTTGGCATTTCCTGAAGAATAACCATAATATTGTGCCGAATAGGTTTCATAATTTTGATTATGCGTGTACTTTCTAGTTAACTGTAATATTTCTGATTGAAAATCAAGTTTACAATTTTCGTCAATTTTTTTTACATGTGGAAGCAGCGACATCAGAAATTGCTTATCGGGGTCATTTTGGTCGCCTGTTTGATCATGTTTACGTTTTAAATTTTCCGAAAGTGTTCTGAGAATTTCATTTTCTGATTTTTCGGCCCTTTTTATATTAATGTTTCTGTTTATTTTCGGGCGAGATGTTTCCGCATCATCAGTTGCATTAGTAACATCGGTAGGCGGTCTCACTTCTTTTAAGGAATTCAAGAACGATAGATGATTGAAATAAATGTACTGTTTACTGCTTGTTGCTGCCGAACCACTCGCAACGTTCTTGTTTTTTGCGTTTTCTCTATTAAAACTGTCACGAAGACTCTTCCACTTCCTCTGTAATTTAGTTACTGTAACAACAAAAAATATAATTTTAATTTATTTAATTTATTTTTTAAGAAATATAATTTGTTTCAGGTATCTAGGAACTGGATGCTCGTTTGAGGATTTTGAACTCTCTTACCACCGTGGGGCCTCTACAGCAAGGAAAATAGTACAAGAAACATGTCAACTAATTTGGAACTATTTAAAAGCCGTTTGTATTCCAGAACCGACCCAAGACATGTGGAAAGAAATTGCCAGCGGATTTCTTCAATATACTAATTTTCCTAATTGTTTAGGCGCCATAGATGGGAAACATATAAGAATTATTCATCCATTCGATACCGGCTCCTTGTACTTTAACTATAAAAAATTTTTTTCAATAGTACTTCTAGCAAGTTGCGACTCGAATTTACTTTTTACGTTCGTGGATGTTGGGGCATACGGTAAAGCATCCGATTCTACAATATTTAGAGAAAGTGAACTGTGTAATAAAATACATAGAAAGACATTAAATATCCCCTCACCACGACAGGTCGGTAATCGACAACCATTGAACTACACATTTGTTGGTGATGAAGCATTTGGCCTCAGTGAAAATATGATGAGGCCATATGCTGGAAAATATTTGGACTTAGACAAAAAAGTTTTCAATTATAGGTTAAGCCGTGCCAGACGTTGCATTGAGTGTACCTTCGGCGTACTAGCAAACAAATGGAGAATATTACATCGCCCATTAAACACTTCTGTTCATTTCTCAGAAGACATTGTGAAAGCTTGTTGCATTTTGCACAACTTTATTCGCAAAAGGGATGGCTTAAATTTTCGGCATACTTTGAAAATAGTGGGACTCGAAAATATACAAAATACAGGCTGGCCAGTAACACGAGCGTCTACGGCAAGAGATACGTTAAAAGATTATTTTATGAATGAAGGAGCAATACCGTGGCAAGAAAATAGAATATAAATATATGGTTTTATATTATTTTATTAAACTTACCTTCAATGTTCTTTTCTTTGGCAGTTTTATTCGAAAAATCTCCCACAAACAATTCGCAGATTTCTTCCCAGGCCTTCACTTTTTCTCCTCTATTACTATAACTATCACTTTTTGAATCCCAAATCGCAGGACGGGATTGTATCTCTGATATAAATAATTCTATATCCATATTTATCTACCTATATGAACTACAGACTACATGCGTGCGTTACCGTCGACTTACACAGGTTAACTGAGGCAAGGGAGAGAGGGGCGCGGAATCGCGCGAGTGGCGTGTGGCGGCTTTTTGTGTCGGCGTTTAGTGGCCGGTGCGAGCCACAAGATGCAAGCTGCGACGATTTGAAGCGTGTGGCCGCCACCGGCGCCAACCGTGTGCGGCGAGTCCATATAAAATGTATGAAAATTACAGGAAATATGCCAGTGGCGGCGTTTTGTGGTTGTGGCCGGTGGCCCGTGTGCGGGAGCCCTAAGTCTTTGCTGGGAGTGCAAAGCCATCGTCGACCTGCATATTCCCTATATTTAATGTATTCAATTTGATTTTTAGATGATAAATCATTTGTGCAATTAGCGCAAGATTTAAAAATTTTGGATTTTGTTTTTTTTAGGAAATATCCGCTCATGTATTGAATTGGAGCAATAATTCGGGGATCTCTTTCTTTTACCTCTAGTGACGTAAAATTAAAATCAAAAATCTTTGAAAAATCGAATGAGAAGCAGGTCGACGTTGCTTTCGCATTTTCGTTGATGATGAGAGAGTGCAATGCATCGCAAAAGTCTCCTTCGCAGTTACCGCGGGTGTGGACACTGCTTAAATTATTTATTAAAAGTGTAGCGAAAGCAGATTCAAATTGATCACAGGTGGGGTTAGTGTTGCGACACCCTTGGCTTCTTACTGCGCCAAAGAAATTTTCTAATGGGTCCTGATTAAGGTGCCGCAACCATACCGATGACACGTTAAAATCATTTTTTAATTTTTTTAATAAAGTTTGTATTCCTTTCAGTGTCCACACCCAATTGGTTACAGAGGGAACAGTTTCTGTTTTACCAGTCGAAGTTATAAATTTCATCGAATTAAATATTTCTATGCCCTCCACCCACGTTTTATAGTGTACAGAGTTTGGTGTTGCTGGGCCAAGTAGGGGTTTGGCGTTTCTATTTTTCATTAGACTGCCATTCACAGAGTCGAATATGTTGTCCATGAATAGCAGCAGGTCCGCAGTTTCCTTGTACTCTGTAGGAAGGATGTTTTTATCTGAAACAATCAGAAAAAAAAAAAACAATTCAATGATATGATTATGAATAATTCTTATGCACTTTCTGAGTTTATCTTGGGCATTATTGACATCGGTGAAGGAAAACATCGTAAGGAAACCTGGACTTATAGTTAATATAAGTCTGAAATCACCAACCCCTCTTGAGCGCGCGTGGTGATCAATGCTCGTGCCTTCTCTGTAACACTTTGCTCTGCAGTGGGATAGTAATAGGTTGGTATTTTTTTTTTCCATATTAATTATCTTTTTAACCACGCGGGCAATGGCTTACTGGAATGTAATATTAATGGAAAACTCCTAACTAAATCCCAAAATTCTGGCGTATTATATATACAGAGTGTTTGGCAGAACGTTGAACATACGAAAATGGTGGGTAGGTGGGGTCATCTGCTACTTACTCAGCCCTAATTTATTTGGCCCTGGCCGACTGGGTATTTAAAAAAAAAAAAAAAAAGTTTTTTTCTTGTTTCACCACTTTCCTAACATTAAAGTGTATTTTTTTTATTAAAAATGGGCAATAAAACAGGCATTTTTTTTTTTTTTAATCTTTGATGTTGGCAGATTCTTATAAAATTATTGCTTTGTTCAGATGTTAGCTAGAAAAAAAGTTATGAGTCCTCAAACTTACAGAAAGATGTAAAAAATACTTGAATGTTAATTTCAACTTGCATTTAAAAAAAAACAAAAAATGATTGAGGAGTTCCAATTCTAGCAAAACATCCCTAGTGTGTGAGCTTTCTAATGGTATGTAATTTGCTTTTATAAAAAAAAAACTTTAAGAGTTATTTCATAATTTTATCAAGTAGGAAATTTTTGACTAAACTCTACCTTTACGGAAAGTTAAATGTTTTGCGAAATTTAATACTGCAAAGTTGGTAAAAATTAAATGATCGATTGAAATTATGCTGTACCAGTTAGGTGCGTTAATGAAACAATTAAATAATTTATTTAAATAATAAATCATAGATGTTCAAATTGACGCCCTTCATTCGCAATACAGGTGCGGCATCTACGTCTGATTTCTACAGTTGTTGTGCGCAGCAGCATCTCCTGTCGCATAACTTCGAAAGCAGCATTAATTCGATTTATCAAATCTTCCGGACTTTCTACTTCTGTAGTGTAAACTAGTTCCTTTGCCCTTCCCCACACGTGAAAATCGAGCGGAGTGAGGTCGGGCGATCGCGGAGGCCAGGGAATTGGTCCTCCCCTGCCAATCCACGAATTTGGGAAACAATTATCCAAATGCTCACGTACAACTAGACTAAAGTGAGCTGGGCAACCATCGTGTTGAAAGACAATAGGCCTGTTTATGTCTACTTGGAACACTTCTTCCACTAATGGTGGTAAATCATTTATCAAAAAATCCAAGTAGTTGTTCGCGTTGATGTTGTCGGGCAAATAATGAGGCCCTATTAGCTTATCGCCAATCACTCCTGCCCAGACATTCACACTGAATCTCCTCTGGAAGCCTCTTTGTCTCTTCACGTGTGGGTTTTGATTTTTAAGTGCCCAATGGTGAATATTGTGATAATTGACAATCCCTTCTTTGTCAAATTTGGACTCGTCTGTCCACAAAATACTTTTTAAAAAGTTAACGTCGTCCACATCGGTATGCAGCAAATGGCGACAAAATTGCACACGTCTCCCAAAATCACTGTCATCGAGACCTAGAACAAACAAAACATGTCTAAGAATTGATTTCAATACTGAATCTTTTCTTCCTCCGAGTTCAAACTCTACAATTATCCAAATTTTTCATCTTCAATTTTTAAGTACACTAATTGGCTTTATGGCTTAGCCATAAAGACGTAAGACCAAATTCACAAAAGGGCGTGCGACTTTCCAATTTTGTTCTAAAAAGGACCCATAAGTGCTGGCAAGTTTACCTACGCTGACCACCTGCGCAAACCGAATCCGAAATCCGAATCCTGTAAGCGCTGGCTGCCTGATTGTTACGTGAATGCGGCCGAATAGGAATAGTTTATTGAATTTAATTTGAAATTAGAATTGAATGCGACGAAATCAAGGTTAAATGGAACGATCAATTGAACTGTCTCATAATTTACTACATTCCACAAAATCGTATCAGATGCAGTGCATAAACGGCTTAATCTTACCTTGCACTGGAGTGTAGTGAAAAGCATGTCTACCATCTTGCCGGAGAACAGACCACACTTTCCATATGCTTAAGCCAAGTATTGAAGCTATCTGTCTAATGCTTTTGGTAGGATCCGCGTCAAACTCGGCAAGAACTTGTTCGTCAATGGTAGCATCGGGTCGTGCTGCGTTTACTCGTGGTTCTTGTAAGTTCAGGTTACCGGTTTGTCGTAAACGTCGGTAAGTACTCGCAAACGTCTGATGACTGGGTACTCGGCGGTTGGGATAACGCTCTTGATAAATTCTTCGCGCTTCACGCGAATTTGTATTAGCGCTTCCATACGCTAACAACATGTCCGCGTATTCCTCACTGGTAAAAGCAGCCATTTCTTTACCAATAACAACAGGTAACAGTAATAACAAAAAACTTAACAAACTTAAACTTAAACTTAACTAGTGATAACAATAAAAGAAAACGAAGTGAACAAAAACAAACGTAAGCGTAACGGGCACGTGAGATCGCAGAGGCAGTTAAGTCTCGACTGAATAAAAGAAAAGAATTCATTCTGAGGCGTCACGGTGCCACGAGAGCGAAAGAGAGCAAAAATACGCTATGACTGCGCAAGAGTGAAACAAAATTTCTACCTGCTTTGTGTAACCATCTCAAGGGAATAGTGAATGTCAATTTGCACCACTGCTACTGGCAAGCCGTCGATCCATAATTTTTACCAACTTTGCAGTATTAAATTTCGCAAAACATTTAACTTTCCGTAAAGGTAGAGTTTCGTCAAAAATTTCCTGCTTGATAAAATTATGAAATAACTCTTAAAGTTTTTTTTTTATAAAAGCAAATTACATACCATTAGAAAGCTCACACACTAGGGATGTTTTGCTAGAATTGGAACTCCTCAATCATTTTTTGTTTTTTTTTAAATGCAAGTTGAAATTAACATTCAAGTATTTTTTACATCTTTCTGTAAGTTTGAGGACTCATAACTTTTTTTCTAGCTAACATCTGAACAAAGCAATAATTTTATAAGAATCTGCCAACATCAAAGATTAAAAAAAAATAATTGCCTGTTTTATTGCCCATTTTTAATAAAAAAAATACACTTTAAAGTTAGGAAAGTGGTGAAACAAGAAAAAAACTTTTTTTTTTTTTTTTTTAAATACCCAGTCGGCCAGGGCCAAATAAATTAGGGCTGAGTAAGTAGCAGATGACCCCACCTACCCACCATTTTCGTATGTTCAACGTTCTGCCAAACACCCTGTATACTACATTGTCTTTATAACTAAATATGCCTATAGAAAATCTGAATGACGTTTTGAGAATTTTAAATAGACATTTATTGACAAAGTGTTCATATTTTATAAATACAAATTTCAGTAACAAAATAAGTCAACATTGTTTTTCTCTATTCAATAACCTTAACTGAACTGACTTGAGTATAGTAGGGAAAAAAACTTCTGAAAGTTACCTGTTATAAGTCAACATTGATATTACCTATGTAAATACAGTCATAATATAAAATAAGTCAAACATTACCTGCTAAATATCCCATGTTAGATGCTACAGTACGGCTGAATACTTGGGAGGCGAATTTCACCTTCATTTTATTTAATTTTTCGGGGTTGACGTGGTTTTCCGTTAATTTCGGGATCAATCTAACGCCCTTGTAACCTGGGTTTTCATCGTATAGTAATTTTAGATGAGACCATTTAGCGGTTTTTGTGACACCTTTTGTGGTGTATTCTAAATGTTTATTTAGGAGGTTATTTCTTATGCCCTTGAGAAGGTGTGGGGGGTCATAGAGAGGTATGATTTCTTGGCCATTTATAAGCATTATGTTTTCTTTTGGTTCCTCTCCTTTTCTTAAATAAACCCCTCTGGTCTCATTAATCAACAGTTTGAGAGCCTGTCTATTGTTGGTTCCCTGGTCACATACTGTAGCAACCACTATCAACCCTGCTCCTTGCAAGCCTGTTGTAACTTCTTTGATCTGTTTCGCCAGCTCAGGACCCTTGGTTGCACTTGATGCAAATGTGTAAGATACTGCCTGTTTATAATTATAAATTAGACCACGCACCATAAAAACTTGGGCGTGATCTGCAAATTCAGGTTTTCTTTCTTGCCCATTGTCAACAAGGCCTGTTATTTTATCTTTTCTCTCCTGGTATGTGACATTGGTCTTCAGTGAGACTTCGTCATACAATAGTACACAGAGCTTCTGTTCCATTTTCATAAGCCCAGCTTTGGTTTTTAACTGAGAGAAAATGTTTTTGTTAATCCCAGGCTTCAGATTACTCATTTGTATCAATTTAATTAGGGTTTGCTGAGCAGGCAAAATAAAAATCTTCCTGAAAAATCTGTATCCTTTGGGACTTTGTTTGAAGATTGACAAAGCGGCGATTTTCTCCTGCAATGTAAAACGTCGTCCTTTTTTTTTTCCGGTCCTCCCGCCATTGCATACGCATTAATAATTTTGCAGTACTTGTGCAATTTTCTAGGGTATCTAAGACTGCAGGACTAGATGCAAGTTTTTTTGCTGTTTTTATATTGGCTGTCTGTTTTCTAACCTTATTTTTTATTTTGCTTAATTTTATTCTTGCAGCAACAAGTTTTTGATGCAGTTCTTTTTCCATATTTGTAAGGAATACTTTTTTTGTAGTTTTCCTGACTACTTTCTTTTCTCCTGTAAAATAGAAACAAAACATGTTAATTATTTCAAATATTTTCGGTAACATTCTTTAACAGTAAATACAGAAAACACAATTCAGAAAAAAAAAACAAATCTAAATAAAAGATGTTTATATTAATGTAAGGTGGGATGTTTTTTTTTTCTCTTCTATCACATGGTGTGAGGGTCGTTGGAAAGGTCGTTCAAAAATATTGTGAGTTTATGCCAATCATATTTGGATTCAGGGATCCGTTTGCGAAATGTTAAGCTTTAAATTGCAAATTTTTGTTAGAGTCAAGTATCTCCCGCCCTGCCAGCTAAATAGTTGGTTCTGGATATGTAAAAAAATTCACGGCCGTAGTATATATAACGAAATTAAAAGTAAAACTCACAGCAAAGTAGGCTCTACAAGTTAACGAGTAATAATCGACCAACAAACATTCGCAGTTGCAAAAACATGTTCTCCCATACATTCTGTATGGAAGAACATATTTTCAACTACAGTGTTAAGTTTGTTCTTGGGATAAGTTCATCCCAACTACGAGACCCTTCGGAACGTTTTTAAACTTAAAACTCGTTATGTTTTGTGGACACTTAAAACTTACCAATATTTTGTATAATGTTTGTCTTAGGTATTGAAGGATTTCCAAGTTGCATGTTATGCTCATGCACTGGAGTATCCGGATCTGAAAGATGAGTTTATTTCATTTTAATAATATGCAAGCTAACAATATTTTAATATACAATATATAATCATGTAGTATAAGGTAAGGCCAACAAATGGACAGCTTTTTTTAGTTTTAACAGTTCAGAATAGTTATTGCAAACAAAGTATTATTTATAAACTAGTTTCTGCTCCCGACTTCGTCCGCGAGCCTATAAGGATAAGAATTAGGCTATTCAATGCAAAACGAGTTTTTTAAATTTGACTGGTAGTTCTGGAGATTACCCTTTACATACAAACTTACCAACAAACAAACGAGTTTTACCGTAGTGAAATACACATGTATATTAATTAAATATTATTATCATTATGATATCTTTGCTAAAAGTCGTTAGGTCTACATACTATTGTATTTCATTTGTTTTTCGGGTTTCGTAAAAGATAAAAACCTAAACAGTACAATCTCATAATTATAGCAGTGAAAGAAAACTTTATGATGAATGATGCTCTTTATGATTGTCTTTTCTGTAAATAGGTTTTTTAAAACTAGATGAGGTCAGCCTTTCCTATCTGGGTACTCTAAGAAAGGCCGAAAAAAAAACTCAGAGGTCACAGTCTCTTTTAAAGTTCAGACATAATCTTGGTGATCAATCAGAGCATAGTCATCAATCAGATAATGTTTAATTAAATCTGAAGTAATAAAGACTTACCAATATTTTCTTTTTGTACTATGTCTTTTCCAATTGTCATTGAAGTATGTGGCACATATTCAAAATTTAAAGTAGGTTCTGGAAAAAAATACATCATGATTAATTTCATATAAAATTTTAAAATAAATGCTGTTCCCAATTTAAGAATTTAAATAGGTACCTGATGATGTTGATGGCAACTCGAGAATTTGCTGTAATGGCTTTCTTTTAACAGATGTAAATCTCTTCAGTGACAATGGTGCTAAAAGAAAGAACACATAATTATCTAAATAGTCATAAATTACTAAAGCATCAACATAAATCAAAATAGGAATAGGAGTGGAGTAGGTATATTCCTTTATGTACAATGATGATTTATACAAACCTGGCATATTTAATGTTGGTACAGCAATGTTGCTGATTTTGTTGTTACGGCATAGATATTTATCTTCAAAGTGTGAGCGACAGACACGGCGGTACTTAAATATGCGCTCATTTTCCAAGCCTAAGATATCACTACCAATTGCATAAAGCCATGTGTTGAAGCGTTCTCTATCGCTTTCAGGGTTCGGAAACCTATGAAGCACTTGACGCATACCTAAAATAAATAATAGTCCTTAAAATTGGAAAGTAATTAAGTTCACAAACACTAATTTTGATACTGTCAAGATCTTCAAGATTCTTTTACATTGCCTATTATTTTACATTATTCTTTTACATTATTATTTTGCATTATTCTTGACTTTATGATCATAATTTAGACTCAAATCTCTATGTTATTACTGTTAATGACAGTGACAAGCTCATAAGATTGTTATTAATAAATATAATTAAATGCATGTGTGTAATTTTTAAGTGATTTCGACACAATGTATAAATTGTTATGAAATAAATGAAATGAATGATCTGAACCATTCATAAACAATACTCAGGCTAGCAGCTTTGGGTCAGTGGGTTGTCTTAGGGAGTTGCTACGATGTTGGTGAACTTTGGGCCAATGGGTGTAAATGCTACAGTATCAGTATGACTTGACCTAAGATGTCAATCTAACATTATTTTACCCCATTGGCCAAGTTCAGTTGCAGTGGTTTCATCAAAGACTATATAATACACTATAAATATACAAGTTGGTATTATGAGTATGACAGTGTGATGATTCCTTTAGGCCCGTATTACAGAACCTCACTCAAGACTCAGGCATTACTTAATACTAGTTTCAACCAATCAATAGTAATAAGTAATGACTAATGCTTGAATTTGAGTGAGGTTCTGTAATACGGGCCTTAGTGTCGAAATCATGGACAGCTTTTATGACTTTAACTGTCACTAACGAGACACAATAGAATTTTTATTGTTTTCACTTTCTATAGGCAAATCGACTGTGGAGCGGTTATAAGCAATGGATCACAGAGTACTTTCTTTAATACCAACAAAAATTATGGATTGACCAACAGACTACCGGTTAACTGGTAAATAGTATGCAGTTTGTACTAACAAACAAGTAAAATAACTAAAATTAGGTCTGACATACCTCCACTCTCCTTGCACCCTGGGACACAGCAGTGCTTGTCCGAAGACATAGTGCAATAAAACAGATGCACTAAAAGAGTCCTATCTCAAACACAACACTAGAGTCCTATCTCAGTTTTGGAATAAAATCGCACAAAATGCCTTTCGGGTCACAATTATGGATTAGTCGGAGGAACTTTGACTCAACTCAACGACAAATGCACAACGAAACACAGAAAGAACAAACGAACACAAAAATATCTCATGAAACCGGCGCAAGCGTTAGAATGTACTCTGTGCGTCAGGCATCAGTAGACATTTGCATTTGGGGCTACCAGTTTATTGATAAATAAACCACCATTGAAATTCTACCATCGCCGTATTATACTGGTGTAAAGTGATGATAGATATTATTAAACATTTTGGGAATATTTCTTATTATTTCCAAAAACAATCAAATTTCTTATTAGCAAATTTGTATTAATAAAATCTTTGGATAATTGATCAATAATAGCCGCAAATTAAAATAAAAACTACTATTTTAGTAGAACTTAGCTTCAAAAAATTGTCATTGTTCGATTTTGCTTAGTGCCATCTGTTGGAATTTTAGTGAACATCAGAGCAGAGCTGCCATCTTTTGTCCAGAGTTAGTAACATAACCGCTATAAGCCGACAAAATAAAAAAACATCTTTCTACTTGTTCGCTTAAGGACTAATAGATACTTCGTGATTTAGTATCATTGTAACCACTGCCATCCCCAGTTTTTCGTACTAAGATTGAACCGCCTGACTGTAGCTTTATCCTGTTAATACCTTTGCCTTTTTTCTTTTTGACGGCATTTTTCAAATGAAATGTCATGTCAGTCCGTGTTATTTAAAATCAAAACAATTCGCAATTAGTTGTTCAGGAAGTTTATTTTTATTTATTATTATATTAATGTTTTAAAATGGCCCCAACCGCTCCAGCAGCAACTCACGCGCAAATAGAGGCCTTCCTCGATTTTATGAGCGACAACAACGAGTTAGCTCGCGGGCTATTGAGGGGTGCCGACGGAAGAATTCGCTCGAAACGGCTGTGGGAAAGCCTGTGCAACTCCCTTAATTCAATGGGAAGTTGCACAAAGTCCGTGGAGCAGTGGCAAAGGGTGAGTTTAATACATTACTCGTCAATATTAATATGATTTTAAGGTCATAGCATTACTACATGATACATTGATATCAGTCATCCTCCAAATACATATCTGTAGGAGGACCTACGAGTGTACTGGCTTTTATATCGATTTTTATGTAATTAAAATTAAACAAATTTTAGGTGTGGGCTGACATAAAACACTTGACGAAAAAAGCTGCTGGAGCTGCTAGACGGTCAGCATGTGCTACAGGTGGAGGCCCATCGGTAGCACCAACCCTCTCCCAAGTGGAATTGAGGATTCTGTCAATTATGGGAGAGGGTTTTGGAGAGCCGCAAACTGAGGCAAGAGTGCCAGCTTTTCCACCGGTAATAATTAAATTTATAATTTATGATAGTTAGTTGGAATGGTAAAAAACAAAAGACAACACCAATAATGTATTTATAATTATGTTGCAGGAAGTCTTTGCCGTGTTTTTTTTTATTGAATAATAAATAACAGATACATAATTGTATATTTGTTGTATCCGTCAAATGACATTCAGTTTTTGTTGTACAGGGTTCACTTATAAGACAAGACACAGCACCCGTCACACCCACCCCAATATCTTTTGCTACACCTGCCAACCCACTTTCCCAGGAGCAAACCTCAACCCTCAACCCTCAACCCTCAGCGGGAGTTGCCGATGCAAAATCAGCGAAGTAAGTTTTATTGTTCAGTAGAAAAGAGATTACCTAAATCATCTTTCAGAAAATCACTCAAAACTGACTAATATTTATTTCATTTGTTTACAGCGTTAAATCCTCGTCGTGCACATACACGAGTTCGGCGACACCTCGCAGCCGACTCAGCAAGAAGTCGAATTGTTGAGGTGGAGGAACAAAGACTTCAAATTGAAACCAGGAGAAATGAGGTGCTCGATGAAATAAAGGTTGCCATTGTGGAACTGTGCAACTTAGTACGGGAACACATTTCTAGAAACATTTAAATTCATTTATTTTTGTTTTTTTATTTTATGTTGATGTCCCTGCCACTCTGTATTAGGTATATAAGGTGGGTGGCTCCCTGTGACTTTCAAGAGTTATTGTAACTCTTGGAAGTCACGAAGTGACAGCCCAGTATTTGGATGACGCAGGCAGTAATTTTTTTTTTTCTTTTCTCTTATCCTCTATAATTGCAACGTTGTCCATAATGTTGCAACATTTATTTCCCGAGCTCCTCATTCCTTTTGTCGCTTGGAGTCTCTGGTCTTCCAACTTAATAATTCACTGAATTCTGTGTACTTTTGTTGATTGGCTAAAACAAACTGTTGATTGTATAATGTTAATTCAAGAGAGATTAGTTATTATATTATATTATTATTTGTGATTAGTAAAAACTAAAGAAAGAATTTGAAATTCAATTTCAAATTCAATTTCCTAGCAATAATTTAAGACAAATGAAGATACAAGATAGATAAATAAAAGAAAATCTATGTTTTGATTGTTATAGATAGGGTATTGTTGATTGTTAATTTTATTCAGATTATTATGTATTTGAGACTGAAGTAGACACATAGGAGAAAATAAGTTCCTGGCAATAATTTAAGACTACAATAGGTAAATAAAAGAAAATCTATGTTTGGATTGTTATAGGTAGGGTATTGTTGATTGTTAATTTTATTCAGATTATTATGTATTTGAGACTGAAGTAGACACATAGGAGAAAATAAGTTCCTGGCAATAATTTAAGACTACAATAGGTAAATAAAAGAAAATCTATGTTTTGATTGTTATAGGTAGGGTATTGTTGATTGTTAATTATATTCAGATTATTAGGTATTTGAGACTGAAGTAGACAAGTAAGAGAAACTTAGTTCCTAGCGATAATGTAAGACTTCAATAGATAAATAAAAGAATCTATGTTTTGATAATTAGTTTATTGTTGATTATATATATTTTTAAATTTGTGGGTGCTTTTATTTTACAAAAAAGAAAAAAACAAAACAAAATCCTCTGCCGGTCCCATCACCCATTATGTCCTGTAAGCAAAATAAACAGTTTGTAAAATAAATACTTTAATCACTAATATCCTATGTATTTATTGACCTATTTAATTAGGAAAGTAGTTTTCTTGTAAGACTGCATAAGTACCTGTTTCTGTCCAACAATTGCACTAATCTGTCTCTCGCGCTTTGCCCTTGCTGAAGAGCTTGACGAGCGGACATAGACTCATCTCGGAGCCCTCCCTGTCTACTGCGCTCCAATTGTAGGTCTTCTTCGGTGAGGGAAGGTGGTTCTAAGCCGACCCGATTACACATATTGTGTAAAACACAGCAGGCAATGACAATTTTACCTGAAAAATAATATGTTCCGAAATTGACGAAAAAAAAATGTTCACCAGTTCAATCCGGAATAAAAAACATGTTATAGTGTAAATTGTGACAAATACCTGCTGTGATAGGTGCATAATGCAGCTCTCTTGCTGCTAAGAGGCATCTCCATCGGCCTTTTAGAATGCCAAATGTACGCTCTATTGTGGAGCGAGCACGTTTCTGTATGAAATTGTATCTCCCTTCTGAAGAATCTTCTACAGCATTGTCTATTGGGGTCCTCATGAATTCCCGAAGTGGGTACCCAGAATCTCCTGTAACAAACATTGTTGTTGAACAATTGCTGCATTATAAATCTGCTACAGGGAACACCTTGAACTCATATTATACTATTAAATAAACAAAATATTTAAACTTTTGTAAAAAAAAAATGACAGCCAGCAGAAATTTTTTTCAAGATAATGTTTTTTACAGGGACTACTATATACCCAATAGATATGGTGCCTCCTGTTGTAGACTCTCCAGATGAGCTTTAATTTCATGGTGCGACCAAATAAAAGAATCGTGGGTCGCTCCACCAAAGGACGCATCAACATTTGTAATCGTGCATTCTGCATCACATATCTATAAGAAATACCAATCAAATTTACTCAAATATAACAACCTAATAATTAATGACAGACCTATTCTCATGTACTTTTTATCTTTATGCCTGATTAACTTAGAAAATCTTTTCACATAAAACATTGGTACTTACAACTTGGACATTTAAGGAGTGAAAATGTTTCCTGTTAAAGAAACGCTCCTCAAATTCACTGGGTTTCACCAGTGCCACATGTGTGCAGTCAATGCAGCCGACAACACCTGGCAAGCCATATTTTTCATAAAATCTGTAAACATTTTCAAATTTAAAATGCAATGATCTATGTTAGTGCACACTCTTTAAGTGTACAAACACTGTTCAAGAGGTAGGTAGTCATTTTCCAAATTACATTTTTTCGTCAAGTACAAGCAGTTTATGCTTTTTTTTATAAAATACCTGTCTTTGTTTTTAGAAAAATGGTACAAGCTTAGAACCTTACTGTCTTTTTATAAGGTTCCTCTCAGTCGAATTCTGTGGAAACTTTATATATTTTTGTAGTACTGAGGGGCTGTTTAGTGCATTTGTGACATCCCGCAGACAGCGTGACACTGTCTGTTGCGCCATTGGGACGTCACTGCTAAGGCCCACTGAACCTTGGTAGCTCCCCCGGGCATAAAAATTGAGAGCAGCAAGGATCTAAAAGTAAACAAAAACAACACTAAGTATAACTCAATAATTTTCAGAATCTTCAATAAGTATATACGAGTACTTAGCCCTTTATTCTTGGATCAAACCATTACCTTCATTCTTGGATCAACACCATTTATTCGTATTTGTTGAGGCAAAAGCGGTATGATATCCTCACACAGGTTTCCAAATAATTCTCTGGTGAGTCTATAGTTTCCTATAAATTCACTATCAGGAATACTCGCCAACTGGAAGTTTTGGCGCAAGTATAAGCGGCGTCGCCTCCGCTCTTCCTGTAGGGCTTCTTCAAGTATTAAAAAAGCAGCCATATTCTTAATATTTTCTCAATCTTGAAATTTCGTCGACAGCACGATAACGAATAAGGTGTCGTATGAAATGACATAACGATCCGTCAAAACAATTGTCAAATTCAACTTTTCGGACGGGCAAAAACACATCGGGAGTAGGGCTAACTGTGAAATCGTGTTGTCATTCGTTCTTAGTTCGGGTTCGGGACTAATCGTAAGTCCGTAGGTGTTACGGAGTAGGAAACGCCCGTAACGAAGGCCGAAGGTACGGACTTCGTGCTTAGGGAGTAGACCCCCAGGTCCGGCTTGGTGCGCTCGCAGTGCTGCACTAAGTCGGCCATCTCTTGCGGCGGGCAGTTTGCGTCCTCGCCTGGCATGTATACCGAGGCTAGCATGTCATCTGGAACGTCACCTTCAGTCTGGAGCCTGACAGCTGTCAGGACTCTGGAACAGAATTGAGTGAGTGGTGTGGTGGAATTTCTTTGGGTCTGTAGACACAGGTTCTTGGTTTTTTCTCTGAACTGTTTGTGTTTAGAATAAGCTTACCTCCGAGGCCGCATATTTTGTTGTTCCTGATCCACGGCTCTTGGATCAGTGCGATGGTTTGGGGCTTAACCTCCATGGCCCTGCGTAAGCTAGCCGTGGCAGTCTGGCTATGTTGGAGGTTGGTTTTGATAATGTTGAGGGTTGATGACGGCGGTGGGGTGGGATTAGTCGGAGATGGTGCCATCGGACAGTTTCTCCGCTTCCCCCCCACATTGGTCGTCGTGCTGATCTCCCGGCGACGAGGCTAGAAGCTGCTCGTTCCAGCCAGGAGATTCGGGCGGTATGGTGTCCCCGGCGTCAACCATTGCCGCTCGGGCCATGGCCTCTTCCAGTTGTGCTATGTCTGGGTCGTTGGTCTGTGTCAGTGTCAGCAATGTTCCTGTCCGGTCTGTGCTGTCGGTCTCGGTGTCAGGGGATAGGGTCGTGGGCCAGAAGCGTACATATATCGACCCTAGGAGGTACGATATCCGTCGCTCCCGGGCCAGAACCCGTTCCGCTTCCTCCGGTTGGCACCCCCAGGGTCAAAAAAGTCCCATGGTTGTCGCCACCGACGGTGGTGGCCCTGTACAACGACCACCTGGCGATGTCATACCAAGTGTTCTGAAGAATCAGAACACTTTGGAGCCGGACTATGTCACCTCTGTACCGAGGGACGAAAAGCGATATCAAAAGTAACGTTTACCCAAGTTAAAAATGCCTTTTCCTTGGTTTTATATTTGATTGTAGGAACATGTCCCTAACATTACCCATTGAAAAGAAAAACCGAATAAAGTTAATGTCAAACAAGTTGATAGATACAAAAAAATGCACAATTAGAAAACTTGCTAGATTTATAAGTCTGTTAACATCAGCATGTCCCGCTGTTAAATACGGCTGGTTATACACAAAGCTTCTAGAAAGAGAAAAAAATCTAGCATTCAATTATTCCAACAATTATATATTTGATTTTGTTTCTGCTCACTGTATGAATCTTTTTTAATGTTGGAATCAGACAGTGCCGATTTTAACTCAGGATTTAGCATAGTGCAACGTAAAACTTGAGGAGGACACGCCGGGGAGTCGCACCCCGGCGTGAGGTAGCAAAAAAATGAAACACTCACGAAGCAAAAACACGTAAAATTTATTAATATACTAGCTGACCCGCACCCACTTCGTTGGGCGGTAAATAGCCCATGTCACTGTCCATCCTTTTATTTAACTATTAACTATCTCCACTTAAAAAAAAACATCAATTCGTCACTCCGTTTTGCCGCGAAAGATGGACAAACGACATCATCATTATCCACAGGCTGCATAGATTGTCTTTATGAGGATGTTAAAGTTGTTAATGATGAAAATATTTAAATGTAATTAATACTAAGTTTTCACTTCTGCCGGGAGTCCCGAAGTGTAACCCGGTTGTTTTAGGATAGATAAATAAAGCGATTATTGTAGAGCTTCTCTATAAACAACATTTGACGTTAAATTATTTTCTGGTAACAAAATATACTGATGGTCGGGACCCCCGACCCGTGATAGGGCAACGTAAAGTTGCCCATGCGTAAAACATTCTTTTCGTAAATCAATTCCTACTAATTTGAATGTTTGGCCCTGGGATTTGTTTATCGTTAGTGCGAAAGAAATTTTTATTGGAAATTGGAGCCTTTTGAAGGGTATAGGCAAATCAGTAGGAATCATGGGTATTCTTGGTATATGAGCTAATTCACCAGCTGCAGGGCCGGTGATAATCTTCGCTACTATTAAATTATCTTTTAGCTCCTTTATAAGAAGTCTCGTGCCATTACACATGTTAGGGGGGTTTAAATTTCTGAGAAGCATTATCGGCGTGCCTACTTTTAACGACAGTTCATGAGGTGGTAGCCCAGCGGGGTTCAGAGAATTTAAAAATTCCTGGGGATAGTGTACTGCGTCCTCGATGTTAGTGACGGTGTCTATGGATTTATAGCACTTAACTTCACCCGGTACTTTCTGCATAATTAAATTGTTTATTTCGTTGACTGTTTCATTCCTGGGAGAAACTATTGCTCTACAACACAGCCAACGAAAATCATTTTGATGTAAGTTTTCGATGTCAGGATATATAGCATCTATCAGACTATCTAAATTATGGACTATTTGGCCTAGAGACTCATCTAAAGTAACTGCATAATTGGTGCCCAAATTTAAAAATGGAAAGATTCCTTCTCCAAGTTTCAGCAGCTGTTGTGGAAAATTACTATGCGTATTTCCATGTAAGTGAGCTCTCATGTTGGTGCGCAAATACAAATGTTGAACAGATGTCCAAAGTTGAGACGATTTTAAACATGCCTTCATAATATCTGCTCGCGTACCTCTGTTGACGACTGGAAGCGTTTGTCGGAAATCTCCAGCAAATACAAAAGTGATACCACCCATAACATTAGCAGAGCTTCGGAGGTCTTTTAAAGTACGGTCCACGGCCTCCACATGAGCTCTATGACTCATGGTGCATTCATCCCATATTACCAACGACGCGTCTTGCAGTAACTTACCAAGAGGCCCATTTTTCCGAATAGAGCACGTAGACCGTTGATCTAAAGATACGGATAGCGGGAGTTTAAACGTAGAGTGAGCAGTTTTTCCTTCGTTCAAGAGAGTTGCAGCAATTCCTGACGAAGCAACTGCAATCGCTATCTTCCCTGATTGCCGTATCTTAGCAAGTATCAAATTTGCTAGAAAAGTCTTTCCGGTGCCTCCTGGTGCGTCCAAAAAAAATAATCTCCCCATGTTATTGTTCACGCTATCCACAATAGTCTCATAAGCATGTCTTTGATCTGGTACTAATTTTGGCACATTGTCATTTACAAACGCTGTTAGATCATTTCTGTTATAATGTTGTACCATTGTGTCAATAGTATTATTCTGGGTACGAACGGGAGAAGGTAATCCAAAATCACTTAAACTTTTGTCGTTTAATTCTAGAAGTTTGTTTTCTATTTCAATTAATCCTTCATTATAAATTACTTCAGTAAAGGGTAAAGTGTTATCCTGATTTTGTTGTCTGATACGATGTCTAATATCTTCACAGAACTGATCTTTGAAAGTATCCCATAACTTCAATGGTTCCGATGGTTGACAAAATAAAAGTATGACTACGAATAACTCCCTTAGTTTTTTTGGACAATGTGATAACGAAGCTTCGCTTAAAGTATTACCCCAATGGTCATCGTTTTCAAGTAAACCTCTGTCACGGCAAGCTGCTTGATACGTCTCTTTGACAAAACCGTTTACAGTTTTAAGGTATGCAAATGAGGTCGGACCGCGTACGTGGTGCAGTAGAATCCTAAGATAAAAACACTCCGATTGTGATGGATGTATCCCGTAGACTCTACCTAAAGCGGCATCTTTTTTTATCCCCGGATGTCCAACTACATCTTCACCACGCCTCCTTCTAGTGAATTTATTATTTGCCCATGTATAGTACTGCGGGACTTCATGATACAGAAGAGTTTTCGCGAATTCATCTTCATTACAGAGAGCAAAAAATGCCAGTAATGTGGTATTGCGTGGGTTTTGGACAACTTGATGAGCTGTCCCTGGTGTAAAATACACCCTTTGACCGTTCTCTAGATGAACAGCCAAATGCACTACAGTAGGACGTTTAGTCGTATAATGCCTAATTCGCAAAATGGCACACAGTCGCAAAAAGGCCAATTCGCGAATGGACTAGTTCTCAAAAGGACTAATTCGCGAAATGGCTAATTCTCAAAAGGACTAAGTAGTAAAATACCTAATTCGTGAAAGGACTCATTCGTAAAAGAACTAATTCGTAAAATGTCTAATTCTCCAAATGGCCAACTTTTACCAACTCATGCCATGAGTTAAATGACATGAAAAATCTAACTTAATTTTCTAGGTTACTTATGTTAATATTTTATACGAAATGCAAACAAAAAACTTAGCAAAAAACATTTATTATTAAAATAAAACAATCATAGCGAAAAACAACGCATCTTACAATCTGTCATACAACCAACAAAAAAAAAACATTATGATTATTATGGCGAAAAAGTATTAAATCAACAAAGCACCTTACAATGTGTCATATAACAAAAAAAAAAACATTATGATTATTATGGCGAAAAAGTATTAAATCAACAAAGCACCTTACTTACAATGTGTCATATAACAAAAAAAAAACATTATTTTTACCAAATAATCACACTGGAAGCTCAAATTATAATAATAGTTGGTAATAAATTATCTTGTGAAAAAAATATTCAACAGATATTTTTTTGGCTTTTAGTTTTACTAATAATTTGTTATATTGTGTGTCAAATTGTATATCTTTATTTCTACGATTTTTTCTTCTTACTGTAAAAATATTCTTTTACATGAGTATGTCGAAATGTTTGGATTCTTTCTTTAGTTTATAGATAAAATTAAACAAGGTTGGACGTTTTGGAATCAAAACATTTAGTCGATGATGCCATCCTTCCAGTGCGTTTGTCGTACGATGACGTTGTCCAGCACAGCTAAGAAGTGTTGAGCCCAATCTGATCCACTGCTTTTCAAAATACTGAAGGAAATTGTCCATATTACGAGCAGCTTCTATCTTTTCAGATATAATTTGCCACCCTTCTGCGATGAAATGTGATGGCAGAAGTGGCAGAATAGCTGCTCTCCGAATAATATTTCTGTGGTCACTTGTTTCGTTAACTTTTAGTTCTTTAGCCTTCTTCCAAACAGCTTTTTGGTAGTGATAATAACAACCGCTGACTTTAACTAGTGGAAAAACTTCTTTGACCGCATTCATAGCTGCAATTTCATAATCGCTTTTAAATGTTTTTATCGTCACCCCCAGGACGTCTCTAATCAAGCGAAAAAACCTTGTGTAAGTAATTTTACTTTTATCAGGCAGAAGTGCGTATACAACAGGAACTAGTGATGTTGTATTTACATCAGAATTCAGATCTATGTGTAAAGTATAAAGTTGGTAAAAAGGTTTTGGAACACTCTTGAATGTTCCTTCACCGTACCAATAATGGGTACTTGATCCTTTTATAATTTTTCGAGATAATTTTGAAGTGAAAACCAGCATTTTATCTTCTTCTCCATCTTGTGCTGATAAAAAATTATGAGCAAGGCTTTCAGGTACAGATACATCTTTGAGTGTATGAAAAGTCAGTTTATCGACATTTAGAAATTTTTTCCTTGCTTTATATAAAGTGTCCTTTTTTTCATGAAATGTTGGTAATGATTTGCTCGACGTATTCATTGTTTCAAATGCTTTTTCAAATAGCCCCTTTATAGGCGTCAAAGTCTTGCACACTTGTTTTTTCAATTTGTTCATGTTAAGTAGTATATCGTTTTTTTCCTGATGAGGTAAACATTTATGCTGAGATTTCCTCAATATTTTCTTCAAATGTATGTCCACAGTAACCGACCCACTACACTCGTTTTTATTGACACATCGCCAAAACGAACTTCCGTCTTTATTTATTCGGTTAGATTTATTAAACCTATGCCCATCGTACAATAAAGTATAATTACCTTTTTGATTTTCAGTAATTAAAATGTCTTCTTCCATCTTTCTCATGAAATAACCTACTTCTTCTATAAACAGAAACTTATGAACGAAAACATAAATGACGGTGAATTTAACAAATAGATTATTATCCACTCACAACTACCCGCACTTTCATAAAAAATATTACTCGGCGTTCCGTTTTATGCTTTAGTTGCATAAATTATTGTTCTCACCACGATGAGTGAAAACTATTTTTAATATAATAATACTTTATTATAACATTTAGTACATTTTAATTAACATATTTTGTCACTGTCAAACGATGTTCCCTTCTTTTGCCTTGTCTTCATTGAAAAGGTTTTGCAAGCAAAGAGGTGTGTAAACAATTATAATATATTTTAAATGTTTATACATCACCATAGTAGACAATATGTACTACTTTATTATTAAATAATCCGAGTAAATATAGATGAGGAAAATACCAAGTGATTTTTATATTCTTTATCTAACGTTAGAACAACATCTATTTACTCATCCATTGACAAGGTGGAGCTACTTTTAATAATGTTAAACTGTATGTATGCATGTTCTTTCATGTAATTTAACTCATGGCATGAATTGGTAAAAGTTGGCCATTTGGAGAATTAGACATTTTACGAATTAGTTCTTTTGAGAACTAGTCCATTCGCGAATTGGCCCTTTAGAGAATCGGGTGCCATTTCACGAATTAGGCATTTTACTACTTAGTCTTTTTGAGAATTAGCCATTTCGCGAATTAGTCCTTTTGAGAACTAGTCCATTCGCGAATTGGCCCTTTAGAGAATCGGGTGCCATTTTGCGAATTAGGCATTATACGACTAAACGCAGTAGGATACCGGTCGTGAATGGGAAATTCAAATAAGCGCCAGACAGCTTCAGATGTGCTTATGTACCTGCCATTTAAATAGTTTTCGACCTCATCGTGTGGGTTCCTAAGGCTAAAAGTTGCCTGATCTGAACCTTTATTTATATATTTACATATATACTTAATGGCTTGGACAGAGTGGCAATACTCCACGTTTATATGAGCGTTAAAAGTCTTACATAGTAGCGGGGAGTATGGAACAATCCACCTATTATCTATCGTCACCATGTTGCCCCTAATTTGTAGCGTAGTGCTCCGACCGCCATTTTCTGTATCGCGCCTACGATAAACTGGATACCCATCCTCTCCGGTTTGGGTATCGTTCATGAAACGGCGAGGGTATTTTTTTGTGCAGACACCGTTCTTCATGCATGGTGCAGCTAAATTATGCTCTCCGCAGGGTCCATGTACCATATTTTTAGTTATAATATTGTGTAGTACCGGATCAATTTCTTGATCGGGTAGCTCCGCAACTATGACGCTGTCGATCTCGTCTGGTTGTATTTTATTTTCTAGCCAGAACAGCAAATGACAATGAGGTAAACCGCGCTTTTGCCATTCCACACTTGCCATATAACATTTTGTTTTACCGAATATCTGTTCTTTGACAAATAATTTGATGAATTTCTTCATCTTTAAATGAAAGACACGGGAAATTATATCATGACGGTCGAAAGACCGTTGTCCTGGTAGCAGCTCCGCCTTAATCTCAGGCCATTCAGGGTTACATGTAAAAGTGACAAATAGGTCAGGTCTACCATAATTTCGGACGTACGTCATCGCGTCCTGCGTTTTCTCGTGCATGAAACGCGGAGAACCTGTAAATGACGATGGCAATATGACATGTTGACCGATGTTTGATGGGTCAACATTTGCGTCATGATTTAAGGCATCTCTGAGATGAATGTAGTCATCAGCCCTCAGTCTTTGTTGATTCCGGGAAATATAATTTAATCTTTCAGATATAATTTTCGCCATCATGTCAACACAATATTGACTAAATAAGTCTCTGTAATAATGTAACGGATTAAAAGAGTTAGTTCTAAACATTAATCTAAATGCATAAAATTGCATACATGAAACAGTTTTATTACGCGCAGAACCCTGCTGAGAGATAGTCAAATAATAACCGTCTTCTCCTGACACAAACATTATGGGATACTGTAGTGGATCATAGGACCGATGTAGCTCAGAAACTCTCTTGAGCTGTCCGTCTCTCCCGTGTAAGACTATATCCCTGGGACCTTTGTCTTCATCGACTAAGAGAACGGCTACCTCGTTTACAGTAGGAGCATTATATCTGCCTCTGTGTGCTGTCTGTGGAGTGCGATCTGAATGAATAATTAACTTTAAATTATCTGAGGAGTTGAATTCTAAATTTTGTTTAAAACTTTGTATATACGCGTTATGATTATTCAGAACGGTCTGTAATTCGCGAATTAAATCCATTTTTAAGGTTGGTGCGATGCTTGATCGCAACGATAACTGGTCTGCATCCGAAATAAAATATATTTGCAAGAACTGTGGGTTTTGGCCTGATGGTGGTAAAAGGCTACCAATGAGATGATACACCTGTCCTTCAATTTTAAAAGTGGGCATAAAATGACCTTCCCTGGTTTCTTTAGCCCCAAAAGAAGTCATTTGAAAAAGACTATTGTATTTACGTGTATTTGTTAAAAAATGACCAGATAATGGATGGTTATTAGTTAAAAGATTTTTTATTGGTTGTGGCGGCTCCTGAAGGTTAGGAAGACAAACTTTACCTGAAGCACAGCACATACCATTAGGTTCGTCCGCCCATTTCTTGGCAGAGCAGTTAGAGCAGATCTTATTCATGACTCCGATTTGGACGGACGCTTGTTGTGCATAATCAACCTGCGGATTATATCTGAAAGCCAGTCTGTTGCTGTTAGCTAAACTTCGATTGCGAACTCTATTTGTGGACAACTGCTGTCTCTCTGCCTGAGCTCTAAGTCGCTGCGAACGCTCGACACTTGACTCTCGCTCGCGTAAGTCAGAGGTCCTTACATTTTGTTCATGAAGACGTTGGGAACGCTCCAGCCTCGACTCTCGTGCACGTAACTCAGAGGTTCTCAGATTTTGTTGTGCAAGGCGTTGCGAACGTTCGACACTCGACTCTCGTGCGCGAGCCTGAGAGTTTCTCTGATTTTGTTCAGCAAGGCGTTGTGAACGTTCAGGTGAAGATTCTCCCATACGACGTATTCTTGCTGCCCGTGCTTGAGAACTATGGTTAGAAAGTTGGGACCTGGCTCTCTTAGGCATTTTCAAATGTTTAAGAAAATGTTAATAGCCTGTAATATTCTAGCTCTGAAAAGAACTGTTGTTTAGCCCTGAAAAGAACTGTTGTTTAGTCCTGAAAAGAAATGTTTTTTAGTCCTGAAAAGAACTGTTGGGTAGCCCTGAAAAGAACTGTTGATTAGCTCTGAGAAGAACTGTTGTTTAGCTCTGAGAAGAACTTTTGCGTAGGTGTAGTTTTAAGAATGAAGTCTAATAAAAATCGAACGAAAATGATTAGACTTCGCGCACGACCGCTGCGTAGGGAGCCGACCGCGCGACTGAGCCGCGCGGGTACCTTACTCATAGATCTAAACTCCCCTCCCGCACGCGCACCCCCGCTTTGGTGACGCTCACTTCGCAACGCAGAAATAGTATTTTAATTTCGCCATAACTTCAAAACCAAACGTCCAATTTTAATCTTTTAAATACCAAATATTATCTACATAAACTGTTCTTAGTGATGAAATAATTTATTTTGATAAGGATTAATAGCATGAGTAAAATAAATGCGTTTAAATGTAGTTCAAAAAAAAATTAAGATTTTTAAATAAAAAAATGGTTGTTGTGCCTCACTCGACACAGATAGGTATAGTGTGTCGCGGACTTTTTTGTATATATTTATAAGATCTCCAATTAATTAGAACATTTTATGGTTCTATCTTTTATAGTTTAGGCAGCGTACGCAAAATAAGTAACTTTTCTGGTTGATTTTTTACACCTTGTGTCCGAAAAACCCAAATATTTTACGGAACCCTATTTTTTTCCAAAATAAAATTTAGCCTATGTTACTCGTGGATAATGTAGCTTTCGAATGGTGAAAGAATTTTTAAAAACGGTCCAGTAGTTTTTGAGCCTATTCATTACAACCAAACAAACAAAGTTTTCCTCTTTATAATATTAGTGTGGATAATATAAACAATCCGAAAGGCAGAATAAAAGTAAATTAGGAAAAAATAAAATAAGATTTTGTCGTTGGAATTTAAATAGTCAAAAATACTAAGAAAGAAAAATCCCAACTCTAATTTGAGAGAAAAAACTTAAAAGATGTTACCGTACAGTATTTTAAATGTATTCTGACGAATTTAAATCCGATTGCAATCGTACGAAATTCGTGTAGCTCTATAAAGTGTTCTACCAAAAATAAGCAGAAGATTAAGGTTTTTCTTTACATAAATCGTTGAGATAACTTTTGAAATAGATTACAAGATCTAATGAATATGAAATTAGGAAATTACTTAAAAGATAGGATTTGTTGATTAAGATCTAAAGAATGTCTCTCGTCGATCTCGTCTATAATAGTCGTCTCGATCGTCTATAATGACGCTGAAGCGTTATAGCGCCAAACAAAAAAATTATGTAACACCTGATCTCCAAGAACCTGGACCTGTGTCGTCGACCTTGCTAAATAGCGGTCCCGTGGGTCTCTGCACGCTCGGACTTCAGCAGCCGGCAGACGATGGAAGAAGTAGGCGAATAATAATTGGCTGGGTAAGCCCAAAGACCAAAAAAAGGTGGCCTTTCAATCTAAGGAAAAAGGAAATCTTCTTAGATTAAAGAACAAGGCACAAGTTAAAAGAATATCGAACCAATGAAGGGATTACTCACCAAAAGAAAAAGAAACGATAAATTCCAGGGAACGTACAGTCTACTCGTATAAACATATAGGTACGCTGAATAATTACATAACTTGGTAAAACTGGTGAAACGTGGTTAAAATGCAGAAATAAGATAATTTTCATTGAAAAAATCCCAACGACAGGAATAAAAAAAAACCATCATCTTTTTCTTGACAACATAGTTTAGAACAAATGTCAACTTTTGAAAATTAAAAATAAGAAGAAAAATATAAAGCAAACCGATTGACGTGTAAAAAGAATTTAATCAATTTGTGACCAAAAAGTATGTAATTGCAGGAATTATACTGCAATAGGTGCTTTCATGTATATAAAATTTTCAGCTGGTAGATACTTTTTAAGAGATCGACTTTTTCCTCTTTATTGAGACCGTTAATTAAGATGTGTTTCTGCCGCGTTGCCAAATCCTTGTGTAAATTATCTCCAAACGATTTGTTTAGGGTAGGGTCTGAACCTAATAATTGCAAAATATCAGGGTCTAGTTCATTAGGATTTTCATCAGCTGTTTCTTCGCCTTCTAATGGTACCTCGGTAGATAGGATCTCCTCTGCAATGAAGTAAATATAATTATAAGTACCTGCCGTAAGTAGGTACTTTTTCCACACACGCTTTACGTCGGGATATATATGTTGGTGTTGTATGTAGATAGATATACATAGTAACGGTCATAGTATCCACACACGATAAACGTCGGGATATTAATGTAGGTTTGAAGGTATACGTATGACGGTCATATTATCCGCACACGATAAACGTCGGGATATCACAATGAATTTTATTCAATAAATGACACTTAAATAACTAGGCATTACGCATCCACACACGATACACGTCGGCATATTATTATTACGATAAATATATCAGTATTCAATTTATGTGCAGTCTGAAGGCGGTAGAGGCGAAAAATAACGTATAGGTATTTGTCTATTCACTTACCTTGTGGTTCTAGATCACTGGCTAAATCGTGCGGTAGTGAGTGCGAAGGAGATAACGATGGTTCACCTTCCGATGACGATGAAGAGATTCTTCTTCATTTTTTAACTAATTTTTTCACTTTTTTAAGTAGTTTTTCGACACTATCACTATCGTTCATAGCAGATCGCTTTCTTTTTCCCATAGTGTAACGCAATGAAGTTATTTCCAGACGAGCAAATTTACGTGTGAGTCGGACCACACTAAATCACGTAATGAGTCAAGGATTGCAACGGCGACGGCGCGGCGGGTTCCACTCCAGTGGGGAAAAGTAGTCAAAACGCTACTCTTTCTTATATTTATTTTTAAAAATAAATTCTATAAGCATTTAAATAGCTTTAATAGTGTGATTAGGACAGCATCAGCTCGCGTGCTGCTGCATGTAAACTGTAATCATCTTCGGGAGAGATACGAAGTATAATTTCGTTTGCCGTTGTAGTTATTAAATTCGAACTATTGGTGTTCTCGTTTTCTTTGTTGCTTTTTTCCAATTCAAAATTATCAATGTAAAGTTTGATACAGTTTGCCTTTGCCTTATTTTGTTGCTCCAGCGTTAAAATAGTATTCACCCGTGGATCCAGAAAAATGCCATTTACAAAAATATCATTTTGAAAAAGGCTTTTTTCTCTGTTTTTCATGGATGCTAGTAAGTCAGTTGCTATTTTTGCAAATATTTTAGTAATTTTAAACTCACAACATCCACGCAATATAAAAGTCTCCAACAGTAAGCTGTTCCTCTTGTAGCTTTTTTGTCAGTTCTCTTGCAGGCATTAAACATCTGACAAATTCACATAATGCCTCCCATGTGGAATTTGGTAACTGTAATCGCTCATCTGTACTGCATATATCTTGTAATGAAAGCAAGCTGCCCACCATATCAATTGTTGAATGCCATCTTGTAGTGCAGTCCAGCTTTGGTACATTTTTTTTCCACTTTGTTTTAATATCATAACAAACTGTGGCGTTCTAAGACGTCAAACTACTTCTCGACCACTTGTAATAAGACTGCAAGTAGTTTCATCCTTACAAGCATCTTGAAGTGCTAACTGGAGCGTGTGTGCAGCACATCTTGCAATACCGATTTCATACCCACTACTTTCAGTTGCGTTCATAAACTGTTCTCTCAAAACTGTTGTTACTTGAGTAGTGAATGTATATTCAAGTTCATTAGTATGGTGATCAGAATTGTACTCGATATTGGAATCCTCAAATAAATTATTACCCTCGTTAGCTTCAACTGAACTGGGACCAGCCTGTACATCATCAGATTCTGACGTATTAGCACCTAAATAACTTTCATTCATTAGTTTGCTCATTTTAATCATATTGGCTCCGTTATCTGTCGTTATGCAGTAAATCTGATTGTTGAATTCCGTATTTATGCGAAATCGGTGTAAAGTGTAAATAAGTATTTCTTTGAGGTGCTCAGATGTGTGGCGCTGAAAAATTTCAATAACTCCCATATTTTTTAAATATAAGGTGTATCTATTCATACACGAAATATTTTAAGAGATACATCTATAGCTGGTACAGAACCTACAGACACGAAAAAATTGTTTTATCTAAATGTTTTGTATTTTACGCAATTATTACAATTTTAAAACTGCTTGAGACATTTTGCATAAAACCTTTACTCCCCATTCTATGAATGACCCGCCCGACGCGGCGAGGGAGGCGGCGCACCGCCGCATCGAGCGAGGCGTCTCATCTATTCTGTGTCGACCAGCGTGTTGGTGAGGTTGTGTTCGCATGCACGTCTCCGCGAGGCCGCGCAAGCTGCCGGACGCAAACACCTGCCCTGACCTTTTACATGGGCCCTAACAATATCATCGGTGAACTGTAGTAGACGTATGAAAATACACCTCTGCCTATCTCTACGGGGAAAGCAGGCGTGATGATGTTAAAAATAAAATCAACGTAGGTAGACTTCGTAACTCTATCTAGTCTTATTTTAATAGCTTATCGATTACAAAAACAATAAATGTGAATTTAAAATACAAAACCACCTAAACCTAAGTAGGTACCTACATTATTAAATTCCCTCCTTAAAGTTTTACGAAAAGGAACCTAGGTGCGATTAAAACAAATTTTAATCCTAATCTACTGTACCTACACATCGGTAAATTAGGTAAATACTAATAAACAGCTGATAGTTGCAACTCGAATTCGCATAAGTTAATGACCTCTGTGACGTTACGAGTGCATCGACTTGTATCCGTCAGCTGATTGTTAGTTGCCTACCTCCCTACTCGTACAGCTTGTCGATTCTGTAAAAAAATCTCACCGTGATCACTTGCGTGGAGTGAGCTGTCAGTGTCATCCCACTGATGCTAGGGACTGACCAAGCATAACATTTACAATCATAATCGAGATTATAATAATATTTTATAAGCTAAATCTATTGATCATTTTATATTAAGTAGGTACTTATTTCATAGCTAATATATAAGTGTCAAAACATTAGGTACTATTTTGGAGGGTATTAAAATAAAAAAGTACCTACTTAGAACAGAAATTCGGTGAGAAACTCAATGTGGTTTTTTTGCCTAGATTAGGCGCCTGAGGCGCGAGCGCGGCACGCACGTACAATAAACAAACAAAATATAACACACGTTTAAGACAGCTACTGAAGAAAATGCGCATCGACATTGTTTGTTATTTTACTATAAACCCAATGTGGAATGATTAGGTAAGTAAACGCAATGCCATGACCCAATCGCGATGTCATGTGGTTTGAAGAAGCGATTGTGGATCGAGTCGAGTAAAGCCTGTGCGACGTTGTTCAGCGTTGTTATTATCCCAAATCTATTCAATTCAAGAGTTCAAATGACACTCGCGGATCGCGCTCGCTTCAGCTAGTCGAGGTAACGCTACGGCAATCGGGTGAAGTGATAAGATCACGCCGCGCTTGCGCGTTAGGCACTGTCGTTATCAAATTGAGTTTATTTTTTTACTTTTTTATATTATGTAAGTATGAACCTTAATGTCAGCCGATGACTTATAAGTACGATTTGTGTAATTAATTATGTGTACATAACTAGTCGTTGCCAATAATAGGTACAAGAATATTCATCAAATGAACGTCATCAATACCTACCTACCTACTATGACAATATTCAACGGTTAAACTTTACTGCAACTTGCGCAGCGCACCTTGCGCCGAAGTGGTGTCGCTATGGCAACCGCCGCGTGATTTCTATAGCTAACGAGAATCGCGTGATGTGAGCCGAGCACGCGACTGCGCAGAAGACACTGTCATTCATCAACAGTAATTTTATTAGTACCTACTTGCCTACCTATTCATTTTAATGCTTTTAGATATTTTGTACCTACATTTAAAACGTAGGTTCAGTGCCAACCTATATTTTATTTGCAATAATTATACTGATTTCCTTTATTAACTAAGTACTTACCAACCACTTATTTAACATGCAACGCCTCACGCATGCGC
This sequence comes from Griposia aprilina, assembly GCA_916610205.1. Lineage (NCBI taxonomy): Eukaryota > Metazoa > Arthropoda > Insecta > Lepidoptera > Noctuidae > Griposia > Griposia aprilina. The sequence continues at coordinate 2,157,974 of OU744285.1, read as the reverse complement.
AGTAAGAACCTTTTGCAAATGCAATACCTACCAATGTCTGTTAACATGCAACGCCTCACGCATGCGCAGTAAGAACCTTTTGCAAATGCAATACCTACCAATGTCTGTTAATATTTGAACATAATTTTCTTGGATTTTTTTCTTGTTAGGTTAATAATTGACTCAAAATGCAGGGGGTACTTCGCTGAGATAGGGTGGGGTATTATAAATATATGATGTACTGTAATGAAAGTGGTTTTATTTTGAGGACTATTTTACTTTCTAATATATAAAAAAAGTAATGAAAGTGTTTTTGATAAACATTTATCTATCAACATTGTTGTTCTGAGGTTTGGTGAAAATGTATCATGCAGGGGTACACACATAGGGTCACCTTACATATTTGGCACATGTACTTCGAACGGGTATCCTTCTGTCTCGTACTACAGAATCTGCACCTCTTTCTAGTGGTCATGGGTTCCAAGTAATGCTGCCCTTTGTAACCCAGTCTTAATTCATCTGGGACGCCAAACACTCCTCCTTTTTTATTTTTCCAAATTATTGGGTTGTCTTTATGAATATTTATGTACTCAGACTTTAATTTTCTGGCCAAACGCAAACGAAAATCTCGATGTATGTTTTTCCTTGTTTCATTTTCATGTTGATATATGATATAAGCATTTATTACAGCACACTCAAATAAAAACCAAAACAATCTTGGCCATGTTTTTTTGGATCTGCGTCCAATGGAGTATGAGCTACGGTAATGATCAAAATGATCAACTCCACCCATGTTTCGGGTGTAATCAGCAATAGCAGTTGGGCAATACATTTTCTTCTTTTCGCCATTCTTTTGTCTTCTTTCTATTAGTTCTATTTTTCTAGGGTTTACGGCTGTTGTAAGGACGGTCACGTCTTTAGTATCTTTCCACTTAACTACCCCAACAGGGTGACAGTATCTGTATGTGAATTCTCCTGGTTGTAGTTGTTCTTTCTTACTTTCTTTTTTGACAAAATCTTTAGGAAGTCCTTTTCGTGATAGTCTAACAGTACCAATAGCAAATATTCCTTTGTAATATAAATATTCCATAAGAGCGACAGAGGAAAAAAAATTGTCAAAGACTATCAATGTGTCCTTTGGTACGTTAACACACAGATTTTTCAGCACTCTGTAACCCAGTCCTTCACTGTCGGCATTTTTATCTTTACCTGTATAGATGTCACATTGGTAAAGGTATCCTGTTTTCGCATCACATCTGCACCACGCCTTGTACCCTCGTTTAATCGGTTTACCCGGCATATACTGTTTTTTGGAATCACGACCTTTAAACTTTATCATGCTTTCATCGATTGATTGTGATTGAGAATTGGTAGCGTTTCCTTGAAAAGTTTTATTTAAAATGTTCAACATTGGCCTTATTTTTTGAAGTTTATCATGATCTTTACGATTTTGTGGTAAATGAGTAGTAATATCGCAAACGTGTATATTCTCTAATATTTTTTTAAATCTTTTACAACGCATTGTTCCAGATATATCCTGATTATTGTAAAATGGGTCTGAATTCCAGTATAATTCGATATCTGATTGTGGGGCAATTCCCATAAGAATCACTATAGCCAAGAATGCCTTAATTTCATTACTGTCTACATCCTTCCAAAACTGGCTGCCTTTTAAGCTCGCATACTTGTTGGTGTTTTCGACAATGAGCTGAAATAATTCATCAGGGAACATATCCATAAAATGGTCATATGGGGTACCTCTGTTGTCGTGTTTTGTAGTAGGTTGTAACTTTCTACTAAAATCACGATCTTCAAAGTAACCTACTTTTTTACTCCACTTTCTTTGCTTCTCCTGTAATTCAGCATAAGTTGGCTCAAGTAGCACACAAAGTTGATCATCGTCGGGAGCTAAGGAAATGGCCATCTCTTCTTGTTCAACTATAACCTCAGGAGTTTGCTCAAAATCTCCCAGACTCTGAGACACACTTTCACTGTTGGTATGTGGAAACTTAGATTTCGGCAGATGTTGAGATGAAGTTGTCGCGATGTTATACGGAAATGTATATTCTGGTGAAGCATCGGGTGAAATCGTCCTGGCACCAGGTAGCGTAGGTGAAAGCTGGGAAGGACCAAAAACAGCATTGTCCAGATGTGCCGGTGTCTGCAAAAACTGGGATGTGCTGGCCACAGGTTCTGTTGTGTCGTGTGCTGGTGGACTCTGAGACATAGGTGAAAGCTGGGAATGACGAGAAACAGCATTGTCCAGATGTACCGGTGTCTGCAAAAACTGGGATGTGCTGGCCACAGGTTCTGGTGTGTCGTGTGCTGGTGGACGCTGAGACAAGCAATCTCTGCATGTGCATATTAAAGTAGGTAGTGTGCGCTTTGGTGGACACTTAGATGAAGCTTCTGTGTCGCCCTGTGATGGACCTAGCATTGCATCAGCAAGTGAAGATTTCGGTAAAAGATGTGATTTATAATTCTTGTCGACATGCAGAACCTCCTGGTCTGAATTTGACAAATAGTGGTCATTTTCTTGTAACAGTTGTGCTTGTGCAGGACTACCCTCAAGTATATGCAATAAATCGTCATTCGAAATACCTTGCATGTTGTCCAAAGCAGTGTCCATAACTCGAGAATAGTTATCTTTAAGACTCGCCTCGCAATCGTCCTCCTCGCTACTCTCTTCCGACGACTGCCAATATTGGAGGATGTTCTCAATTTCGTGGTCTTTAACGGTTTTCTAAAATAATATAATAATAATCAGGCAAAGGTAGCATAAGTCCCACAAAACAAAAACGTTAACAGGCAACGGTCACATTTGTCCCACAACATTTGGGAAGATATTGTGACAAATATTTACAATAATCTACAAAAAAATATGTCAAATCCACAAGAAAAACAAATAATCTACAACATATGCAAAAATCACACGACTTACCTTTTGTTTTTTCGACATTATTAATAAAATGTTCACTGTACTACGAAAACAGAGGCGCGCAACTGACTCACGAAATCAAATGGCTGTCACTTTGACAATTGCGTTCGGAAACACAGTTTTTTATTCTGGACCCATAGATAATATATTTAGGGTAGCCATTTTTATAAATTGTGGAGTTTATATTACCAGAGCCTGGAAAGGACAACGAAAAATGATGTGGGACCGAATCGTACCGGGGCCTGGTTAAGGGTTAAGATACTGTGCCTGGTTTAAATACATTTGACACCTTTGTTTTCAGTGCATTTGGGTGCCATTTGCACCAATTGTTTTCTGAAAACATAAAAAAATATGTTGAAGTGCATAAATATTCACATTTACCTATAACACATCTGTTTAATAATTATACTATAATACTCAAAATTAAGTTTGTTCTACGAGTAATTAACCACTAGAATGCAGTCATGTCAATAGTATAACACAATAACTATAGTTATTGCGACATTATTTTTCTAATATTATAATAAACAGAGTAGGTTAAATAATAAACCGTGTTTTCCAATATATTTTTATAGTTAAGCTGCAGATAATTACCTTTTTGTAGTTCATTGTCATTATAAAGATCTAAAATAACTGACTCATCTGTAACAACCAATTGCATAACAATGTAGATGTGAAAGTAAAAATATTGGATAAGTATATAAGAATAAGTACAAGACAAGTACCTAAGTACTTACCAGGTTTATTGACACTGATATCTTGGGTGGTATCCTCTGCACGATTATGTTCTCCAGTATCCACAGGTGTTATGTTTCCTTTACGTCCATCAAAACCATGTCGTTGATAGATATTGGTACTGTTTTTTTTTTAAACTTAAGTTTTTTTTAAGTTAAACGATAAGTCACATCATAGATTTTTTATTTGACTAGTAACCTACCACTTAGAATTGTATCACTGTCATGGCGAGCTTCGAGCCCTTTTATGTTAGAGCAAATGCTTAAAACATTTTTTCGACTTTCGACGTCGGTGAATTCAGGAGCATTCGAAGAACCCCCTCCTGTTCTGTACATCTCCTGTCTTTGAATAGAGGATTTCTTTTTTGTAACTTTTTTGATTCCCTCATATTTTAACTTTAACGTCTTCCAGGAGCGCTCAGTTGTTGAGATTCCACATGAGTTAAACGAAATTTCAATTTTCTTCCATGCAGATTCTTTCTCTGTTTGTAACAGCGTCTGTCTTTTTATTTTCTTTCAGCATCTGCTTATACCTCTCGACTAAACTGACAAGTAATTGAACCTCAGCAGTATTAAAGTTCGCTGAACGCTCTCTTTTTTTTTTTCTCCATTATTTATAATAAAAAAATCTTGACATCACAAATAAAAACACCACACAACCAAGGCTGCGTTCCGAATTGCACTGTAATCGATTTGAGCGTGCTTACAGCCGTTCCGAATTAGCGTGAGCGCGATAACGATGTTCCGTGAATCGTCATAGATGACGTCATGAGATGCGCCATCTTGCGATAACGCCGACCATGCCTTTTACTAATATCATCGTGAGCGCTGTCAAAAATGACAGTTATTTGTTGTGATGTTGAGTTGTTTTGAGTCGCATACTCGCATCTTTGGTCTCATTTATTCTCATCATATCTGTAGACTAACGTGGTATTTTCGAAATTGTGCTTCTGGCAGTCGCCACCTAAGCAAAGAAGAAGAAGAAATTTGTGGTGTGTACACAGAAAATAACCATGAGTATTCAAGTGAATATAGCCGACGAGCCCAACGGGCGACAAATTTTTGTCATGCTCACATCAGAGCAATACGAGAGGGCTCAGAGAGGTAAGTGCTGAATTTTAGTCCCATGGCAGCTCTACCGACTGCTTTAACGATTGATGCAAAATATGTTTTACTCATCACAACTGCTTAGGTGTCTGTTTTCAAAAGCTACCAATACAGTATTGTCTTCTAATCAATCATAAATGTTTACTAAACTGGTACTTGCTGTTTACAGATGCTGAATATGTACAGCAATTGGTGCATGACTTTGATGTAAATTTGCCTAGCCGAGAAACAGAGTCACTGCTGAATGAACCAACAGAACAATATGGTAAGTATTTTAAATCTGATTATGGGAAGATACTTATTAGCTGAATGTGCCTGTTATGTTTGCATAACATAAATATGATGTTGACAACAGTATATGTGGTCACTCTTACTCCAATACTTAATCTATAATAAATGTAAGATAAAAGTGTTATATTGTTTTGTCATATTAGTATGATAACTGTAAAAGTTATAAAAGTATTTTCTTTAGTAAATTAAAAATATCCTATTTTATTCCAGGGTATGATTATCTATGTGCCAAGTTTCATTCAAATCCATTCAGCCATTATTGGTGAATTCCGTAACAAAAATCCTCACAAAGAATGATTATAGTGTTAGTAAGTACTTATTATAATTTTTTTTTCAGTAGATCGAGAGTCACCATCTCTATTTATATGGAACGAGGTATGCATTTTGTTGCTACTCACATTATATAGTGAACATAGAGAATATTTTGAAAAAATGCATCATAAGATGGTATATGACATCATAGCGAGAAAAATGTGTGACATACAATATAATGTTAATGGTACCCAATGCCAGTCAAAAATAAATAGTTTAAAAAAACATTATAAAAAGATAGTGGATCACAATGCCACATCTGGTAATGATAGGGCAACATGGCCTTACTTTGATGTAAGATAACTTTTTACTTTAAATATTTCTTTATTAAGTAAATGTGTTAGAATTAGCAACAATTTGTAGTACTAAAATGAAATACCATAATGGGACAATATAGTTATTAATAATAATTTATGGATGCATGTCTAATTTTGTTTTAAAACAAATTAAATTTTAATCAAATGCTTCAGGTGTTTGTAGTGTAATACTAATAAACCATGCTTAATGTTGTTATTTTTTCAGCGAATGAATGAGTTATTTGGCTCAACTGGATGGGCTAATCCTGTAGCGCTGACTTCAGAGATAGGACCCACACCAAATGAAAATACTAGTCCACTACAAACAGAAGCAAAGAAAAGAAAATTTGATGTCATATTATAAGATTATAGAAAAGATATGAAGAAGTTTAGGGAAGAAAGATCCAAGCAAAAACAAGAAAATTTTAATAAATATATGTTAATGAAAGAGCATCAGCATAGAGAAAAGCTGCAAATTTTGCAGTCTTTGTGTTTAAATATTAATCATTAATTATTTACATTTATATAGGTTTTAGATTTGATCAGGACCTGTTTTAATTAGTAGTCTAGGTCTACTTGTGATTTTTTATTAGTTTTTAAGATTTGATCAGTACCTGTTTCAATTAGTAAGTAGTATGTTTGTGATTATAGATTTGATCAGTACCTGTTTGAATTAGTAGTATACTTGTGATTTTTTTAATAGCTTTTAAGATTTGATCAGTACCTGTTTACTTAGTCGTATACTTGTGATTTTAGATTTGATCAGTACCTGTTTGAATAAGTAGTATACTTGTGATTTTTTTATTAGATTTTTAGATTTGATCAGTACCTGTTTACTTAGTCATATACTTGTGATTTTAGATTTGATCAGTACCTGTTTGAATTAGTAGTATACTTGTGATTTTAGATTTGATCAGTACTTGTTTGAAGTAGTAGATTTGAATATAAACACCTGTTAAAATCTGTGAATTTTATTAGCGTTTAATTGTACTGTATGTCTGTGATTTAACATAATATTTACTAAAATAGATAAGAAGTTATTAATTATAAGTACCTACTTAAGACTTATTACTGTTGTCCTGTTTGTTTTTTTTTTTAATATTTGCTTAATTAATAATTAGGAGAAAAATGTGGCCTAGAGCGCGAGTGGGGCGCCTGAGGTTCAGTCTGATTAAACTGTGATTCTAATTGATTGTTAATAAAAATATATTTTATTATTATTATTGTTGAACATTATTTACAAACCTATCCCAATACATGGCGCAATGGTAACAATTTCCCTTCTCATATCTCATAAACACATGAATATGAATATTTGAAACTGAAAGTTTTTTTCAACTTGGCAAGTTAAAATTTGTATTAACATGCTATAGGATGTTCAAAGTAAAACTACAAAATAGAACAATAAATCAACATTTATTGAATGTAAATTAAACTGTCCTTAATACTAAATTATTGGACAATGTTTGTCGCTTGCGCATCCCTTCTTCTCTCCCATCGATGCCGTCGTTAATAAGGCGCCCTCTTTGCACTACCCGTAAAACCCCTTCAATGCGGATCATGTCTATCTGCAGTATACAAATATTATGCAGTACTGCTAGAGCTAAAAGGTATTCGGGTATTTTTTTTACTGTTACCATGGGTAAACAGTCCAGTATACTGCGCCAACGAGTCTTCCACAATCCAAATGCTCGCTCAATGGACATGCGTGCAGACGAAAGACAAAAGTTAAAGTTATTTTGTCTACGTGATAAATGTCCATTGTTTTTAAATGGAACCATAATGTTCCGGTGTACTCCGTAGGCAGCGTCACCAATAATGTGGCTGTCACTTTCAAAATAGAATTCTGGGTTCTGTATAAAGTTCTGAACAGGTGACAGCCTAAATACTCGAGCATCATGCACACTCCCTGCATAACCAGCAAAGACACTGGTGAACACCATATCATGAGTACAAACAGCTTGGAACAATGTAATAACATTATAATAATCATTACATTATTTGAATTGTAATTTTACAAGGTACGTCAAGGGAGCTATCCTTACTTGCACTTGGATTGAGTGGGTTCCTTTACGGTTGATATAGGATTGTGTATCCTCAGTTGGTGCATTTATTTTAATGTGCGTACCATCAATGGCTCCCACTACCCTTGGGAATGCACTGTGCCTCTCAAACTCTCTAGCCACTTCTCTTGCATGCTCCTCTGTAGGCCATCTTATGAACTGAGGAGCAAGGCAATGGAGAGCATGAGAAACGCGTCGTACACTTCTTAGGGCAGTGGCCAGGCCTTCATTAAATTTCTCACACACAGATCTGAAAAATAAAAAAAATACAAGTTAATTGTTTTTATTATCACTTTTTCAAGTAGCCAAAATGCATTTTCTGACCTGTGTAACTCCCTCACTTATGTGTAAGCTTATTAATTTTTTAAATTTAAAATCACATTATTTATTAATTATACCAGTTTTTTATAAAATGTTACTAGACAGTGTCAAATGAAATAAATATAATTTTTACCTGTAACAATCTGGTGTAGCCATCATCCAAAGCACAATAAGAAGCTGTTTCTTAGCTTCTGTAGGTTTTCTTCCAAAAGTTATTCCAGTTTCCATTATTTGTGGACCTATTAATACCAATATGAATTCGAAAGTCTCAGAAAACATTCTGTAAAACGAAAGTAATATCAATGTTTTTGAGGCAATTTTTTTTTGTGCCATACAATCCAAGACGTAACAGCATACCTGAAATGACTTTTAAACTCATGCGCATTATATTTAATTACTGTTGCATCAATGTAATTCCTAATTCTTGGTCTTTTTCTACGGGGTAAATCTTTGCCAGGAGCATATAAATAAGCTATTACAACCACTTAGCCATCCTCTTCATCACTAGACGAATCTTCGTGCTGAAACTCAAAATCTGAGTTATCAGAGTCGATGGACTCAACCAACAAAACAGAAGTGCCAATGCGTTGAACTTCCATTTTCAAAAAATATATCCAGTCGTCTTTCTTTCTTCTCCGGTTTGGGGTAGGTTGACGTTAAAGCCGTATGCAAGCACTGTGAGCGCGTTCACGAGCGTTCCGAATTGCTGACAGCTCTCAGCTGTCATAATCGCGATATCTAAATCGGAACGCAAAATATTGATGTGAGCGCTGTGAGCGATTATGGTGTAATTCGGAATGCAGCCCAAGCCAAACAAACAACCTCGTAACGTAATATAAGTGACATGACGTTGACACTTGTTTGTTTGACATTGACAGCAATCAAAGAAATTGTCCGTCCCGTTCTAACATTTGCTATAGCATTTGTGTTTTGTTGCTTTTATTATGAATGAATGAATTAATGATATTATTTTTGCAAGAATATAGGTAGTTATCAAGTTCTTATGATCTATGAGTTTCACTATATTCGGCATTTCAGCCGTGCAAATATTGAGATTTTACATATTGGTTATAAAGCATGCAGTAAGTACACATTAAGTAATTAGTAATAACATATGTTGGGACCTTATTGATGTCGTGGTTGGAGAAGGTGGTAAATGAAACTGCAGTATTAAATATAACGTCTATTGAATGATGACCTTGAACAATAAGCACAGTGACGCTTCTCACTGAATATATACAGAACACAAGTTATTGCTGCGGCGCTGGGAAGACGACTGGCCGCTAAACTGTATGCGCGGGGAACAATGCATTTCGCCCCGTTAGCGTTATTGTTACCTGTAGTCCCTGTTGTATATTGGGCCTGTCTGGGTTCTGGTGGAGCTAGGCGGGGTTCTTGAAATAAGACATGTACGTGGAGTTAACATATATTGGGACAGCGTCCATTACATCCTTTTAGGTTGTCTCGACTCTCCTGCTTTGACTAGAGACATAGACAAAACAATTCTTATTTTTAGACCATAGACTAATATGTAACATGCCCTTTTTTCCTAAGGATTACTGTGAGATTTAGATAGAGCTTTGACAAATTTATTTAATATGACGTTGACAGACTTGACACAATATTAATAAGCTTAAATCTTTAAGGGCAATGTTAAGTTAGCAAATTATTCAATTTTATAATCTTATAAATCTAATTTCTGTTTCTTTTTTAACAGTCTACCTCTTGAGCTTTACACAGTTTCTGATATTTTCTTTTCAGTTTAACAAGCATCGTTACTCTTAGACATTACAGAGGTATGAAGTAAGTTTTCAACGTTAGGACCGGTGCTTAAGTTTTCTAAGTTATTTGGGCTTTGTAAATTACCGGATTCATTTATTTCTAACAAAGCCTGACTTTCATATTCATTATAATCATGTATACTTTGAGGTGACTATTTCTTCAACATTTATAAATACTGGAGATGTTACAACATTCTCTGACTCAACAGACTGATACGTCTACAGCTACTTTAGTAGCTAGAGCTGCAGTGCGCGAAAACGTCCCAGCTACTTTGTTGGCTTCAGTCGATTGTTGCGTTTTGGGTCGGTATAATACCGTGGGCACACTGTACAGATGCCAAAAAATTACACCAGGTGGCTCCGTAGTAGTTTCCGCATACAATAGTATGATATAATCTGTGTCGACCATTAATATGTTTTGCAAAAAAAAAATTTAATGTCAGCGCTCCGTCAATTTCTTCAAAATTTTTTATGAACGATGCGCGCTCCCTAGATATTATGTGTTGGTGACTTAATTAATAACCCAATGTATTAGTGTTATATACCGTAAAAATCCTCATTAATCAAGGTTTTAGAATATCTATATGTGTCATAGGTTTTGAATCAGTTTTATTGTGTTAAACTCGTTATGAAAAATTGAGGCCGTAGCGACACGCTACGCGCCGGCATTTTCGTATTAAATTACGTATTTTTTACTAAATAATCTATTATGTAATGCTTGTAATATGGACATAAGTTAATTATTAGTAGGTATTTAAAAACGCTCAGAAAGTTTTAATACTATGAAGATAGTTCAAGATCACCAGTAATCTAATTTCGTTCCGCATGACATTTTGCTAAGCAACCAAAGTAGCCGTGGGCAGTTTTTAAAAACGGCGAATAGGCTTCGGCCAAATGTTAAATGCACACACGCTTCGTTTTATTTCCAATTCTTTTGGTATGCAGGTACTGAATTGTTGTTAAATATATATAATTATTACATACAAATGAATACCTATCATTTCAAATATAATCACACAATAATCATCTAAAATAAATTAAATCTTATTCGTAAATCACAGGTGGGAGGACCCTTATGTCGGCCCTCTGGACCTCGCAGGGGGCATCAAATTATGGGGTGTTTGTTTTGGTGTATTGTGCTACTCTGAGCAAACCAATTATGGACATATGGGTATCAAAAAAAAGCTTAGATAGTCTAGTTTAATAATAAATAGGTTTTATTGACGCAAACTACAAATTAATGTACAAAAATTCAGTAAGAACAAATATTTTACGGAAATTCAACACATATTCTTATTTTAACATTTTTTTACAGTTCTTTCGACTATGAAGTTGTAATGTAGTTTTAACACCTGTTGATTCTGTATGGTTTCAGCTACACACACGATTTTTTATTTAGGTTTAAGTTTGGTAGTTTTCAAGTTATTACACTTTATGTTAGAAATGACCGGTGCGCACGCGCGGTTTTAAGCATCTTTTGTTGCCTGGACGTTGGACACGCCCGCATGCGCGAAACCTGGACCTTTCAACGGCTGGAATCAGAATCATTATTTTCTTTGCTTGTAAATCTTGATATAGGATTTGACTCATGATCAGTGAAGATAACTATACAATTATTATCCTCCTTTTCTTTAATTTTAGACTTTTGAGAAAATGATTTTGATTTCAACTTGTTTGTTTCACTTGGACTTGGAGTTTTATCATCCATAGTTTGACTTGTCTCATTGAATTTGACTTTTATTATTATTTGACTGTGACTTATAGTTAGTATTCTTATTATTGTTTGACTTATAATCTGGACGAATGTGTTGACTATTTCTTCTGTAACTTGTACCATGACAATCTTTGACAATGAATGATCTAGGATACTCTGTTTTAGACACAATAGTACCTCTAGTCCATATGATATTTTTTGGATTTTTCTTAAAGTATATTTGTTGACTAGTATAAAATGTTGGATGTTTTTTACAATTTTTGTTGTAATATAACTTTGTTTTATTTAAATAATTTTGTTTCTTTACATTATGGTCTGAAAATTTTACAATCTTAGGTCTTAAATCACTTACTTTATTTGGTAATTTAGTTCTTAAATTTCTTGACATTAGTAACTGTGAAGGTGAAGCAATATTTCCTCTAGGGCTATTTCTATAATGTAGTAATCCTATGTAAGGATCGGACCCTGATTCGTCGCATTTTCTTAATATGTTTTTTACTATTTTTACAGAAACTTCAGCGAGGCCATTTGACCGTGACAAGTGTGGACTTGACACAATATGTTCAACATTCCATTCACATAGAAAGTTTTTGAATTCTAATGAGTTGTAAGGGGGACCTCCATCGCTTAACAGTTGTAATGGGATACCATGTCTAGCAAAAATAGATTTTAAGTGTGTTATGATATTTAGAGTTTTACTGTCTTTGTTTAAGTTTGCAATTTCTATGTAGTTGGAATAAAAATCTACAACAAGTAAATATTTCTTGCCATTATATTCAAATAAATCTGTAGCTAGCTTTTGTCAAGGAAATAATGGTTGTTCATGTGATAACATAGGCTCTTTTGTTTTATTTGAAGAATAAGTAGCACAAGTTTCACAATTTCTTACTTTATTTTCTATATCCTGGTTAATGTTATGCCAATAAACTACTCCTCTAGCCAAACTTTTTGTTTTTTCTATACCTAAATGACCTTCATGTAAAATATTCAAGATTTCGGATCTCATAGAAATAGGTATTAAGACGAGTTGTTTTTGAAAATTAAATTATTTATTACATGAATTTCTTCCTTGATGTTCCAATAAGGTGATACTAAATTGTCACAATGTTCTTTGCATTTGGGCCATCCTATTTTATAATATTCTTTTAATTTTTGTGATATTAAATCTTGATTTGTGTGATGTAAAATTTTTTCAAGTTTTTCTTTTGTGATAGCTAAATTAGAACCTAATAAGTTAATATGAATCTCGACTTCATTGTCCAAATCATCTAGGCTGACCAATTCTTGATTTTGGTTAGTGTCCTTGGTGGGAGCACGTGACAAAGTATCCGAAATATACATTTCTGTGCCTTTAGTATATGAGACAATTAAGTGGTAAGCTTGTAAGGCTATCATCATACGTTGTAATCTTGTTGGAACTTCTGACAAGGGTTTTTTAAATAGAGTGACCAATGGTTGGTGATCTGTTTCGACTTGAATAGGTTTACCATATAAATACTGATGGAATTTCTTGCAACCAAATACAATGGCATAAAGTTCTTTTTCTATTTGAGCATAGTTTATTTGACTCATATTTAATGATTTTGAGGCATATGCTATAGGATTTTTACCATGTAATATTACAGCGCCTACTGCATTTTTTGATGAATCAACGGACAATCTTATAGGTTTTTTCATATCATAATGAACAAGAACGGGTGACTGACATATTAATGATTTTAATCTCCTAAACTGTTGTTCATGTTGATCTAATTATTGCCAAGTATTTTGCTTTTTTAACAAGTCTCTCAAAATACTAGTTTCCTCAGCTAGGTTATGGATGTAAGAACTTAAATAATTAATAATTCCTAGGAATCTTTGGAGTTCTTTGATGTTTGTTGGACTTGACATATTAGAAATTGCTTCAACTTTAGATTGGTCGGGTGACACACCATTTTTATTGAAAATATGACCAACATAGCGTATTTCAGACATACCTACCAAATTGACATTTGGACTTATTGAATTTTAAATTTACTTGAGAAGCACGTTTGAATAGTAATTCTAGCCTTTCATTGTGCTCTTTCTCATTGGACCCATAGACAAGGATATCATCGACAAATATTATTATTCCTGGTAAGTCTCCAAATAATTGATTCATGGTTCTGTGGAAGATTTCTCCACTGGAATTAATACCATACGGTAATCTAAGAAATTTATACCTGCCATATGGTGTATTAAAAGTACATAAATCACTACTTTCTGAATCTAAACAAATAGTCCAATATCCAGAACTAGCATCTAGTTTTGAAAAAATAGAAGCTCCTGCTACTTTAGATCTAAGATCATTAAATGTAGGATATGGATAGTGAGGTCGCTTTATAGCTTCATTTAGGTTTCTAGGATCAAGACAAATTCTCAACTTGCCATTAGGTTTTTCAACCAACACTATGGAGTTGACCCATTTTGTTGGCTTTTCAACCTTTTCAATGACTTTTTGTTGTTCCATACTTTATAATTCATCTTTTAGGCGATTTTCTAAAGAATAAGGTATTCTACGTACTGGACAAACTCTTGGTGGAACACTGAGATCAACGTCTAAATGAGCTTTGTAGGGTAAGCATCCTAACCCTTCAAATGGATTTGCATACTTTGACACAATGCTTTGCACTGACCTGTTGCTATATCTGTCTTCAATTTTGAATATTCTTTTTACAATACCAAGTTTTTCACATGTTTTCCATCCAATTATTGGTATGCACTCCTATTCTACAACGGTGAAGTATAATCTTGCTGAAGATCCATTTTCAAATGTACAATTTATGATACAAGTACTCAAATTTGGAACTAATGCTCCTGAAAAAGTATATATTTTATTATTTGTTCTAACTACATTAATGTTATCCTGAGTATTAGGCTGAGGCTACATTAGGCCGCGACGCGACCTGCGACACATGAGCGATTAAAACAAGTAAATGAATGCTCACGTATATGGCTACATCGTACATCAAATATTACTAGCGATCTTTGATTTCTTTATGCGATAAGAACAACATTACTGAAATCACGGCATCGGCTACATCAACATATGAGCTAAATTGAAGCGAATTTATTAGAAAATTTCTCACTTGCACTACTAGTTCAATAGTGCTGCTAAATATGCGTGTGGCTACATTATGCGTATAGTAAACCGCGATGGATGATTTGATCGCATTCTAAGAAAACGACCGATTCAAATTGAGTCATTGTTATGATAGCGGCTACATTACAACTGTACTTCAGAACGTAAAAAACAAATGCTCGTCAGTTATATTAAATGGCTACATTATTTGAGCGAATTTAAATGAATGAGCGATTTATTTGGCGAGAAGTTCAAAGTTACTGTTTTAGTGGGTCCGCTGTCAAGTGGCTACATAATCACGCTACGGACATCGGACTGAGGTGCGGGAGACGGGGGCAATACTAGTGCACTCGGCGCTCGCTCAGTGCGAGTGCGACACGTTCAAACCAGTTTGTTTTGATCGCTCATCTAAAGAGGTTTGTCTATGAATCTACGATGGACGTTGAGTTGTTTGCATCCGAAATTCAAGCACGTCCTGCAATATGGATGGCTAAACATGGAGCACACAAAAATAAAGTAGTTATTAAACGTTTGTGGGCAGAAATAAAGGAGAAATTCCCAGAATGTACAGGTAACTATTTTATTGTTATTTAAAACAAGGGTCAGTGTCAATTCTGGCGGAGTTAAAACAAAATTTACACAATAACTAGTGTCCCAGTAATTGCTTGTCCCATAAATATTGATTTATTTTGTTTCTTAACACTACGGCGTTATTTGTACTTCGATTGTTGATACGGCCCGACCTCCTGACCCTTCCAGATGAAGATGGATTGATGGTATAATCCCAATCAGATGGTTTTTCTTTATCAATAATAATATTATGCAATAAACAGCACGTCTTTATAATAATTTCTGCATGTCCTTTTTTCGTTTCAATAGGCTTATTTAATATTTGCCATTTCTTATAAGTTATGCCAAAAGCACATTCAATTGTTTTTCGAGCTCTAGATAAACATTTGTTAAAGTGATATTTCTGATCGTCTAAGACACTTTGTGGATACGGCCTCATCAAGTACAGTTTTAGAGGGTATGCTTCATCCCCTATTAGGAAGGTGGGACAAATAGTATTAGAGGAGGGCAGACGTTGGTTTTGTGGAGGAGGGCAGACGTTGGTTTTGTGGGATAGCGGGGGGGACTCCGTGTTGAGTGGACGTGTTTTCTGTGCTCCTATACATTCAATTTTCGAAAAGTGGTCTAAAGTTTAATAAACACTCCAAAAGTTACACTAAAACACGCGTAATTATGCATAAAACAAACTGTGAAAGAACTAAACCAGTGTGCCAAGTGTTTCCGAAGATATAAACATAAACATTTAAAAGTTTTTAAAAAGTGATCGTTTTAATCTCTTTGTCTTTGTGTCGAAGTGTTTTGACCTTTGAACACCTCAAGTGACACACGTATAAATACGTCAAAGTAGCAGCTACAGATCGACTATTTCGCATCAATTTCTCGAAGCTCTGGTGGTCGAACGGCGTAAGCCGCCCGGCAGCCGAAAGGATCTAGTGTCCTCGCGTTCGAGCCCGGCGACGGAAAATCACTTTTTGGACTTTTTGGATTTTTTGGAATTTAAAAGAAATGAAAATGCAAAACCTCGAAATAAATAACATTACTGTCAGAAAACCAGTAAGGGCTAACTCAGCGGACGATATATTTAGTATTAATCTGAGAAATAATTCCACACTACTTGATACTACTATGATGAGCATGCCTAACACCTCACTTAATGACAGCGACGAAATTGAGAGCTATAAAGAAACTATCAAACGGCTCACCACAGAATTAGAAAGCGCTCATGTGGAGATTGAAAATTTAAACACTGAAAATTTTCGACTCAAGATGGATATTGGAGAGTACCAGAAAGTCGTAAATACATATAAAAAAGTGAACTGGTTAGATAGAAAGAGTCTTACACCGAGGTCTCCGTGTAAAAAGAATGTTGTAAGATCGAGCTGTTCCTCTACTCCAACCAAGCTGATTCTTCAACCTACAACGCTACATCAACCTGACACTGTCACTATAGCGCAATCGCCAAGCGATGCCAGAGACGAATCGTTCAACACAGCTGGCTCGATCTGCAGTCTGGAGGGATTACAGATCACTCAACCCCAATACCCCCATAAAAGCACGGAAAATGTCAATTCGACAGATCTCCAAACGGATGGTCAGCAAACTAGTGAAATTATAACCACTCAGCGGGTGCCGCCGCCGTCTTCAACCAAGAGTAAAATATGTTTGTTGAGCACGGACAGCAAAAACAAAGTCTTAGCAGTGGCTCAAAGCGTTATTAATCATGACTACGAAATTTGTCATTACCTGAAAACCAATGGAGACACCGAACAACTTCTTTGTGGCTTGGAAACTAAGTTATGTGATTTTACTTTGAGAGACTTTTGCATTATCTTAATAGGTGCGGAAGACTTTAGAATAACAAAAAACTATTTTGAAATTGTTTTTTACGTTCGAAAGATACTACAGAACATAACACATACAAATGTAATTATTTGTTTTCCTACCTACAAACTTGGTTATTCTTTATATAACTGGCGAATAGAAACATTTAATAATTTGATATACCTAGATTTAATTAGCCATCAGCATGCTTATTATATAGATTCGAATTCAGATTTAACAGCAGATTTCAATATGTTTTATAAGCACTCGGGTAGAGTAAATAACAGAGGTATAAAATCAATTTTTGAAAATGTAATGTTGTTGATGAAAGATATTGACTATAATGTAGAATTGACACCATGTAATATACATAGGGATCGATACAGAAAGGATCAATCCACAAATGAAGAATATTGTCTTGGTTCTAAACCACAATATACCCCTACGAATAATAGTAATGATTCTCAGTCAACGTATCGTGTAAAAGTTGATAACAAACATAAAGATTTTTTTCGTGTATAAGCACATATTTATCTTACACCAGAACATTAATGGGCTGATAGGAAAATCAGGCCAATTGAGCATTCACCTTAATGATCTCCTACAACAAGGAAAGGTGGTTGATCTCATCTGTATCACAGAGCACAATATGAAAACAGACGACACCACACAACTAAATTTACCTAACTATAAAATAGCAACGTTTTCGTCACGAAGCACAAGAAACGGGGGTACGTGTATATTAATTAATCCTATCCATGAATATAAAATCATAGATGTCAAAAAATTCTGTGTCTCAGATATCATAGAATGTTGTGCCGTTGAACTAACAGATCATCGGTTGGTGGTTATTTGTATTTATAGACCTCCAAAACATAGTAAAGAAGTAACAGCAGTTTTCTTTGAAAAACTAGATCGTATGTTAACACTATTTCGACATGGTGATAAAAAAATTGTAATATGCGGTGATTTTAACATCGATATTCTTCAAAACACGAGATTGGCTACAGAGTTCGAATATTTGCTTCTAAATTATAATATTAGACCGAGTATAAAGCAGCCTACTCGTATATCTAGTGGCACATGTATTGATAATATTATGCACAATGTTAAAGGTAGCCGTGGTGAAGTTCTTGACTTTGATTTGTCTGATCATACGGCTCAGCTCTTCAGATGCCCGGTAAAAAAGACGTGTTCTATTAAATACTGGTATGTTAGAAATCGTGACTACTGTGCCGAAAACAGAGCTAAGTTTCTAGACTGCATGCGTAATCTTAGTTTTGACGAAATCTACAAAAGTACAGACCCTGAGACAGCTTTCAATTTATTTCACGATACGTTCCAATTATTCTATGATCTATGTTTTCCTTTTTTAAGAAAAAAGATTTCTATTAAAAAAACCCCCAAGTGGCTGTCTAAAGGTATCCGAACCTGCAGTAAACGAAAAAGAGATATACTTTGGCAATATAGGCGATCTCCTACTCATGATAATAAGTTATTACTAAAACAATACACAAAACGACTTAAAAAAATTATATACTTAACTCAAAAAGCACAAAATAATTATCAAATAAATAATGCTGAAAATAAAAGTAAAGCTACGTGGAACGTAATCAATAATTGCAAAACAAACTTTCCTTCAGAACCTTTGAATAAAATAAATATTAATGGTAAAATAGCTCATGATCCCACAGAAATCACTACGGCTTTTAATGACTACTATATAGATTCAGTAAAGCAAACGTCTTGTAATAAAAATAGCAATAGCTTCCCAAGCCAAACCTATTACCCTAAATCGTTGTTTATGGCACCTACTGATCCCCGAGAATTATATGAAATTATAAATTCATTAAAAAACACGAATAGTACAGGTTACGACGGTATTTGTACAAAAATATTAAAACTAGTATCAAATATTATAGCACCCGTACTGAATCATATAATTAACTTGTGTATAGAAAACGGTCACTTTCCAAGTAAATTAAAATTGACAATAATAAAACCGTTGCATAAAAAAGGTGATAAAACAGCTGTTCAAAATTACCGTCCAATAGCTCTAATCCCAGTACTGTCTAAAGTATTCGAAAATGTCATAAACAAGTCTTTATATTCTTTCTTTGAATCACAAAATATACTAACTAAAGAGCAATATGGTTTTCGTAAAAATAAAACAATAAATAAGGCAGTCTTTGAATTACTCTCAAAAATCATAGTCAATATTGACAAAAAAACACCGATCGCAGCCATACTAATGGATATGTCAAGGGCATTTGATCATGTAGACCATGAATTATTACTACGTAAGTTAGAAGGTTACGGCGTAAGGGGCAATGTATTAAAATTAATTAAATCCTACTTATCTGACAGAAAGCAAGTCACTGTCTTAAAAAAGGTTTGCCCAAAAACAAAAGTAGAAGATACCTATACGTCGTCGACTAGATATGTTACATGTGGAGTTCCCCAAGGAAGTGTCCTCGGGCCCTTGCTATTCATTGTATACATTAATGATTTACCAAAATGTATTAAACATCAAACCGTTCTTTTTGCAGATGATAGCACTGTCATAGTCCCATGTGAAAACATACATACTTTCGAAAATGATATTAATAGTTCCCTTCAATCCATAATAAACTGGTTAGAAATAAATAAATTGAAAGTAAACTTAGAAAAAACCAAAATAATGTTATTTTATCAGCGGAAAAATCAAGTGCAACTTAATATTACTTACGAAAATAAAAGGATCGCTGAAACTGATACTGCTACTTTTCTAGGATTACATTTAGACAATCACCTATCATGGAAATCCCATATTGAAACCGTTGCCAAAAAGTTAAATCAATATGCATATGCCCTATACAATTTATCAAAAATAGTAAATGAGTCTGCCGTTCTAGTAGCGTACAATGCATATGTAGTTTCTACACTACGGTTCGGCATTATGTACTGGGGAAATTCCACTGATAGACTCGTCGCTTTCAAAGCGCAAAAGAAATGCCTTAGATCAGTTTTTAAATTAAAATCAACTGACAGCTGCCTACCATATTTTAGGAAATTTAATTTACTTACCATGCCTTGCTTATATATTTATGAGATAGCTTTGTTCGTAAAAACTAATTCGGAAACATTCAAAGCTGTAGAATCTAAACGCCGTAATATGGACATTTGCTCCTACTCACACAAGACTGCCCTTTATGAAAAAAGCATTGTAGGTATGGCACCCAAAATATACAATAAAATACCCAGGTGCATCAGAGAAAAAAATGAGTTAAATGAATTTAAAAAATCGCTGCTGAAATTCCTGACACAGAAGGCATATTACTCAGTACAAGAATACCTAACCGATTATAATTTGAATAAATATTCAAATAAATTGTAGATAAATATGTGCTTTAATAATATTAGTAATATTTTAACATTTTTTCCATTTAATAATAATGTAATTATCTGCATGTAAATCATTTAATATTGTGATACTTATTTTTTAATTTAGTTGTAAGGACATTATAAATAATTAATATTTGTATGCCGCTATCGGCTAGACATGGCGAACTTATATTTTATTATGTACACCTTGTATATTACCTATGCTCTACAAATAAACATTTGATTTGATTTGATTTGAAAAAAAAATTGTGCGAATTTTTGAAGTTAGAGATGGAGAAATGGAAAATTTCAAACAAAGTAACAGCTATCGTCAGCGATAATGCTAACAATATTGTTGCAGCCGTTCAGAGTGGTGGTTGGCGACATATTGGTTGTTTCGCGCATTCATTGAACCTAGTAGTGCAGGTTGGCATTTCAGAAATTAAAACAACAGTCACAAAATTGAAACTGATAGTGAAATTTTTTAAGCGCAGCTCGCATGCCCAATTAAAATTACAAGAGATGCAAAAGCAAATGAACTTGCCAGTACTAAAACTTAAACAAAACGTGGTAACTAGATGGAATTCGACTTATGAAATGCTAAATCGGGTAGTAGCCAGTAAACAGGGGCGTAGCTACCGCCGTATTTGCCGTATCAATTATACGGGGCCCCCGGGCCACGGGGGCCCCCAAAGTGTGTAAGGAAAAAGAATAAAAACTTTCTAATTTATTTTATTTTACAAATGACAAAATTCTATAAAGCAATTCCTTTTTTTCCCGCCTTAAGCGTGCGTTCAAAAGTTGGCAACACTACATCGTTATGGCGGGCTGCGGGACTTCCCCGTTTTACTTACTTCATCTTCAACTCAGCGGGGAATCCCCGGGAATCCTTCATCGATATCGCGATGTACGTGTACGTTGTTGTACTTTGCATTGGATGTTAAACCACGGAGTGCAGTGCACTGTTTATTTACGCGCTTTATATAAATGTGCATTACATTGTAATTCAGTACAAACAATATTGTTCTTCTGGTTTAGCAGTATTAGTAACGATTTGTAAAAGAAATGAGTGAAAGGAAAAGAGATTATCCCAGCGGCGCTGAGAAAAGAAAAATTAAACAGAAAAGGGACGAGGTTATAAAAAAAGTGCCCAAAATTTCTTCATTTTTTCAGAGACAAGATACTGTGAGTGATTTAGATTGAAAAGGTAAGTACTACACTACTACCCAACCCATTTATTAGGGGCCCGTAGTGATAAACAAGGAAATCTTTTAATTTCGGTCTGTCCATCTGTCCGTCACAAAAAGTTGTCTCCCCCCTCGATTTTCACAATTATACTGTTTTTAGGGTTCCGTGCCATGATTAAAAAAAACAAAATTCTAACTTATCTATAGGATCGATTTGTTTTGTTGTTTGTTTATCAGTCCGTATCGTATTGTTAATTGCGTGTTGAGAACTTCAGATGTGCAGACTCGCTTTCGGGTTCTCGTTTTGTATGGCCACTACACTACGCGCTGCGTTTAAATAGCACGCAGGTGTATAGTAATGCACGGACGGGCTGCAGGTGATTTTGTATCTACTAATAGGTACGAGCACAATCCGCGTAGAATCTGTGTGCGTCTGAACTGAACACTCTCTAACTGTGACCCTTAGTAACGTTATTTATTTATATATAACTCTTTTTAGTTTAGTATCAAAGCATTCGTATTTATTTTTTAACAATTACTCGTTTATTTTTAGATTCTTCTGAAGCATGTTCTTCGTCACATATCCATCCGGAAATAGAAGAAAGCCAAGCACATACTTTATCGGATGTCCATCCAGAAATCGAGGAACCCCAAGTCAACGATTCTGATATATCTGCAGATAATGCAGATTGTAATATAATTTCATCAGATAGAGGAAATTTTGGTGACAATTTAACTGAATGCGAACGAAAAATAATTTTTAAATTGGGTCCATTTAAACCACAAGGACCATTTCCAAAAGTTTCAGAAAATAACCGACCTTTTTCAGCTTATTATTATTCATATTTCAATCAGGCAGGCATAAAAATTATAAGACCATTGTTATGTTATTCTAACGTTTTAAACAAACCGTACTGTCACTTCTGTTGGTTATTAGCAGATCGTCAAAACAAATCGTACTCCTCTGCTTGGGTTAACGGTGTTTCGGTTAGAAGCAATTTCACACAAACTATTCTTGACCATGAAAAGTCACAGCAGCATATTAGTGCCTCACTCTCTTATAATAATTGGTTGCAAGGAAATACCATCGATACTCTATTGAAAAGTGAAATCGATAGTAAAATTACATTCTGGAGAGATGTACTGCATCGTATAATTAATGTTATAATTACTTTAGTATCTTGTTTGGGTTAACGGTGTTTCGGTTAGAAGCAATTTCACACAAACTATTCTTGACCATGAAAAGTCACAGCAGCATATTAGTGCCTCACTCTCTTATAATAATTGGTTGCAAGGAAATACCATCGATACTCTATTGAAAAGTGAAATCGATAGTAAAATTACATTCTGGAGAGATGTACTGCATCGTATAATTAATGTTATAATTACTTTAGTATCTTGTAATCTACCTTTGAGGGGGCATGATTCTGATTCTGGCAATTTTATGGCAATTTCACGTCTGCTATCTAACTATGATGCAACTTTAAAAGAACTTTTTCTAAAACCGAAAGGTGAAATAAATTATTTAAGCCCTACGATTCAAAACGAAATTATTAGTTTGCTTGGTACTAACGTTAGGAACAGTATTATCTCAGAAATTAAAAAAGCTCCATTTCTGACAATAATTCTGGATACAACACAAGACTTGTCAAAAATTGACCAACTATCTGTAGTTTTTCGATATATCTCGGTTACAGAAAATGATGATAATGTGCCTAAAGAAATAAAAATCTGTGAGTCCTTTTTAGGATTCATAGCAGTAACCGATTGCAGTGCTGCAGGTCTGAAAACTGTCATTTTAAATTTGACTAAAGAATATGGAATTGATTTGACTAAATGTAGAGGACAGGGATACGATGGAGCAAATGTTATGTCGGGTGTGTATGGAGGATTACAAACCCTAATAAAAGAGCATGCTCCAAATGCCGATTATGTTCATTGTGCTGCGCACGCTTTAAACTTGGTTTTGAACGATGCTGCGAGACATGTTCGTGAAGTATCGACTTTATTCGATAATTTAGAAAAAATATATACTTTTTTTGGCAATAGTATAAAACGCTGGGCTATGCTAAGTGACGATTCATCTGAAAAATATTTGATTACCCTTAAAAAGGTATGTCCTACCAGATGGTCTTCTAGGAACGACGCTTTATTAGCAGTAAAGAAAAATTTTTTACTAATCATGAAAACTTTGTACCAACTAAATTTAATTTCAAATAAAAAAGATGAACGTGAAGAATGTAAAAGTATAATTAATATTTTAGAGAGTTTTGATTTCTTAGTGCTCGTTACATTTTTTTCTTCACTATTTGAAATTATTAATCCTGTTTCTAAAGCTCTACAGCATGAAAATAATGACTTACAGAAATCTAGTATTTTATTAAGTAATCTTTTAAATAGACTGTGCCAATTAAGAAATCAGAATTCATTTAATAGTTTGCTAAATGAATCCAAAGATTTAGCAAAAAAGTGGGGGGTAACAACTGTTTTTAAAAACAGTAGGCGAAAGATAACGAAGCGTTTTTTTGATGAGTTATCACAAGATGAGAGAATTTCCGACCCGGAATCCTATTTCAAAGTCAATGTATACTATTGCTGTTTAGATATATTAATTTCTCAAACTAAAGAAAGATTTCAGAGCTTTTGCAACCTGAGTATATTCGAAATATTACAACCGGAGAAACTCCTATCTTCTTCAAGCGAAGAGATATTAAACGCTTCCGGAAAACTGTCTGCTAAATACAGTAAAGACATCTCACTTAATCTTTGTGACCAATTAAAGGCTCTAAAAACATGCTTAAATTCTGAAATTAAAAAAAAATATTCCATTAAAGAACTCATTGAATTATTGCTAGTAAAATTCAATAGTCTTGCATCCAGTTTTCCCGAGGTAATCACAGCATGCTTTTTATTCTTGACCCTTCCAGTTACAACCGCAACGGCAGAAAGAAGTTTTTCAAAATTAAAACTAATAAAAAATTACTTAAGAACTTCGATGGGACAAGAACGGCTGTCAGACATCTCACTATTGTCCATAGAGGCAGAAACTTTAGAAAAACTAAAATCATCATCAGCCATAAATGATTTAATAAATCAGTTTGCCGATAAAAAGGCAAGGAGAGTGAATATTTAAAATTCGATTTTTATTTGTAAAATGGGTAAATTATGTGATAAATAAATATTACTTCTCACAATATTTTTTTTCTTTTGTGAAAAATCTTTACCTCCATATAAGGGCCTCCAAAAAAATATTTATACGGGGCCCCGACAAGGCACGCTACGCCACTGCCAGTAAAGATGCAGTTATTGCAACATTGGCGCTAGTCCGACACGAACTGGCTCTAAATACCGAAGAATGGCAAGTAGTAGAGGAAGTCATACCAATTTTAAAAACATTCTATGAAACTACGACCGAAATAAGCACAGAGAAACAAGTCAGTCTTTCAAAAGTCATAGTATATTGTCGGCTTCTGCATCAACATATTTCAAACTGTAATTTACAAGTATAGTCGCCCGAAACACAAAAAATGATAACAAGTTTGAAAGCTCAAATCCACAGAAGATTTTATGATAAGAATGATGTGGAATCCAATGTATTATATGCCGAAGCCACAATATTGGATCCCCGTTTCAAAAATAGAGGTTTCCGAGACGTGAATAAATACGAAAGGGCAGTATCAGTATTAAAGAAAAAGGTCGGCCTCGGTAGCTGGACTAACAGGACAGAGAATAACGAAAGTCGATCAACAGCTCAGCCTCGGCC
Source organism: Griposia aprilina (assembly GCA_916610205.1). NCBI lineage: Eukaryota > Metazoa > Arthropoda > Insecta > Lepidoptera > Noctuidae > Griposia > Griposia aprilina. The sequence goes on along the minus strand of OU744285.1, from coordinate 2,132,634 downwards.
AAATGTGGTTGCGGGGCCATCGAATTCGACGGCATCAATATGGCAGAAATTTGACGAAGAAGTTTCCGCACTTGTCCCGTGTAACCCTGTTGCCGCCGGTATCTTGAATTAGATAAGTACATTCAGGAGCCATTATTAAGTCGCATGGAAAATCCATTGATCTGGTGGAAGGAGCGTAAACCTGTGTACCCAATATTATACTCATATATTTTAAAAAGACTGAGTCTGGTAGCGACATCTGTGCCTTGTGAACGCACTTTTTCAAAGGCTGGCCTCATAATGACTGAAAGACGAACCAGATTACAGTCCAAAAAATTAGCTGAATTGCTTTTCATTGCTAGCAACATGGAATAATAATAATAAAAAAAACAATATAAACATATTAAAATTTACTTTAAAAAAAAACATTTGAACTACAAAAAAAAACTTAAAAAAAAAAACCTAGTTTAAAAACTATAACTACGAGTAGGTAAAAAAAAACAAAAACAAAAAAAAACTGTTAAAATCATAATTAATAATCGATTACAAATCATTGTAAATACTATTTGATTTTTAAATACGCCAATCAAATATTTACTTGGTTGAGCGTCCTAAGCCTGTAAGTGTAAAGTATGAAGGGAAATCAAATAGTTTGTTCTTTAACACTGACGCGTTGCTAACAGCTTACCATGGCCTAGTTTCATCGCATCTAAGGTACGGAATTATACTTTGGGGCAATTCGACTGACAAGGATATACCTTTCAAAGCCCAAAAACGGTGTATTAGGACGATGTTTAAATTAGATTCGACCGACAGTTGTAAACCGTATTTCATTAATTATAACATACTGACGTTACCGTGTCTGTATATATTCGAAGTTGTCATGTTTGTAAAATGTAATCCACAATTATTTCCACGTATGGCAGACAAAGTCAGTCGCAACAGACGCGATAACAGTATGCTTTGCTCACATGGTTCCAAAACAGCATTAATGCGGAAAAGTGTATTTTGCATGGCGCCTTTAATATTTAACAAACTTCCAAAGACATGGAGGGAACTAAGTGCGCACAAACTAAAAAAGCGGCTAAAATTATATCTAGTTGGGAAAGCATACTACAGTATTTTAGAATTTTTAAACGAGAAAATGTAATATTTATGTAAAATTTAAAATTAGATTATAGGACAATTTAATTCAAATTTGTGATTTACTAATCTAATAATATTTTTAGCTTCGTTTGAATGACTTTTGTTTCATAAGTATATATTTGTATGCCCCAAAGGCCGAACATGATGGATCTTTTTGTTTATGAACAACCTGCATATCTTGTATGTATACTCATGTTTCCACAAATAAATGTCTTGTCTTGTCTTGGAGCGAGAGCGAGAAACTTTTGAAATCTCTCACAGCAACATAGTTCCGCGATATGGGATTTGTCTTCGCTCTCTCGTCATCATAATTCCGGATATGATTAGCGGACATGGATATAGTTATCGGATATGTGTCTTTGGCTGGAATGATATGTCATATATCCAATCCTCCAGTGGAGTTACTTAGCCCAAGCCTATATTACACACATATCATAATATCCTTAAGTTGGCGGTCTTGCTTACGTTGTGAATAACTACATTGTTATTGCAGTCATATCATTTTACATTACCAAGAATTGTTTATGGATAGGTTCCATAGTTTTACCACAGTATAAATATTAATACAGTAAGACGACGCCTTTGATCTCTGGAAAAATGCCGACAAAGTCTAGACAATTTCGCAACGGTTTATGCATGCCAGGGTTGTCACAAGTAAACAATATTTATGAAATTATTTATTTATTGCAGATCAACATGGTTAGCAATATTATAATTAAAACAATATTATAACATAATACAAGAATGTACACAATTTTAAACCCGCTCTTTACTGCATGTTTTATTAAGAAGTTGAGTATGACAATAAAAAATGCAGTGAGGCGTATACAAAGAGATTTATGAACTGCAGACATGGATTGAAGAATTCGACACTTGTAGGTAAGAACCTCGGTAGCTCTGTTGGTAAGAGCGTCGGGTGTACTGGATGCGAAGGACGCAGGTACAAATCTCGCTCGCGGTTCGATTTTTAATTTTCATAGAAAATCTTTGAAATTCGCGACGCATGCGTTAATGCGTATAATATGTATTTAAAAATATTAAGTGTAGTCAATGAAAAATAAATATTTTAGGAGTTATAATTACTAGCCATTTAATACACGGAATATACCTTAACTTTTTAAAACAAAGTGAAAAAAATACAAAACTCAGTTTGGTTCAGTACTTTTCTTTCAGAAGTCGGTGGCAAAAGTCAATGAAATAAAAAACAAAACCATCGACTACCGAAATCAAAGTTATTTTACACTTTTTTGCGGTTGTTTTTGAAGTCAGTAATTTTTTTTTTTTTAAGTTTGGTCGGTGTAATTTGCTGAGGAACAATTCAAATACTAGACCGTAAAAAAATTATAAATGGGCAACCGATAAATATTTTCGGTTTCTAGATTTGTTCGATTTAAAATTTCTGTTTTGGAACTTAATTATATAAAAAATTCTCATCCTAATAAATAATTTCAACAAAAATTTTACTGGGAAGCATTGACATGGTTTTGAATTATATTCTATTAAACTCAAATGTTCAAATAATTTGAGCCCAATGTTAGATTCAGAAAAAGAAAAGATTGATAGCAATTTTGTTTCCAATCTATGGATGTATTCAACAAAATCATCCGGAGGGACTTGTAATCCGCCAAAGCGATCACGGTTAGTGTCGTAAGCTCTCAGGCGGATGTACAAATTTTTGTCATTTGCTTCGTCTGCATATGATGAGGCGTAATTGACTACCGATAGGCAGTCATGTTTGTGATTTTCCACACACTTTCGTAACAAATATCCACAGATATAATGGAATGCATTTTGTTCCGGAATATCGTAATCCTTTGTAAGGTTTTCTGAGGTATTGGATGTTTGAGGTGGGTTCTGCACAGAAACTTGTGGTGGAGCTGTATTTTTCGTAAACTCTACAAATTGCGTAAGGATGCTGTCGAAATCTTCGTTACAGTTCGTAGCGTCTGACAGTTTAAGAATCTGATATAAAAAGTTTTTTCTGAAAGCCCTGGTGAATTGAATGCTTGTAGGTTCCCTACAATTTCCACCAGCTTGCCTCATGACACCAAAGAAATTTTCTAAACAATCATTATTAATTCTGCGTGTTAAAATGTAATCGTATCCCTCAGCTCTGAAATCGTTATAAAACTGCCGAATTGAATTAATTGTTATAATGAAAGCGTTTATAAATTTTATTATTTTAGTAACATCTCGGCCGCTAGTTTTATGTTTAACTCTCATACTATTGAAAAGAAGTATTGCTTTGTCTAGCAATTCTTCTTGCAGTGTAGTACCCCTATATGGTTTATTGTAGGGTTTTGGTGAGCCAATGTTACTTGAATTCAATAAATCAAAGAGGTTGTTCATGGTTTCAATAAAATATATCGTGCCATTAGCAACTTGTAGAGTACCCGACGATTGGTAATTATTTAAAGCTGCTACTACAGTATTGCTAAACACTTGCACGGCAAACCGAACTTTTTGTTTTTGAAAACTATTTGGCTGTATATGCGTATCTGTTAGACGAGGAGCTGATCGCATGTCTTTTATTTTATCTTGTTCATACATGTTTTCTATATCCTCCCACCGAGCAATTTTGTTTTCAAACTCATAATTATAATTCAATAAATTATTACGAACACATTTTATTAAGTGGGGTACATCAAATATGTAGTATATTTTGTGGCTATCAATCTCAAAACATGAGTTTTCTTTATAGATACCCAGCGTTTTTGAAAATGCCAAAAAATCTGATCCTAGATCTGATACAAAGGCTCGTACATTAAATCCAAGCTGTAGAAGATGTTTGGCTGTGACAATTATCCATGTTTTTAATTGATCATCTATTTTACTACTGGAAATAAAAGAGAAGCCAATAGGTTGTTTCCAGTTTGATGTTATACCTCGAAGCATTAAGGTAAAAGCATACCCTGCAGCAACCGGTTTCTGTTGCCCATCTATTTCATGTAAGCCTAATATTTTGTCTTCCTTGGTGTTATAGAATAAGTTTAACTTTAGACTCATCTCATCCATACACAGCACACATTCCTTTTGAGACGGTGACATATGCTTGATTGTAGCTGTTAAAACATCCCACATTTGTTGGTTGAGTTTAGTTGCCATAGGAAGGTACATCATAGCTAAAGTTGATTTGGATGGCAAACAAACTGTCTTTGATAAAAATCGATAAGCGAGTGGGCTTGTGTAATACATATTTAAGCAAAACAATTTAAATTCTCTACTGTATCTATTGTTTTTACAATGCGGTTTTAAATACAGTTGCGCCTTTACAATTGCGCTTAACTTAGGGGATAAAAATTGATCACAACCTCTCAAAAATTGTTCCTCGGTAATATCTTTATATTTTTCAGTGATAGTTTTCAACTTGTTGCTTGTTTTGAATAATTGTTTTCTGAGTCTTATTTTTCGGGGAGTATGATCAGTCAATCGTGCTGGTGTCTGAGAACTGCAGTCCATAACTTTGTACTTTTTAGAGCTGGTCTGTCGGGTAATTTGTGATGAAGGACCCGCTATTTCACGGTCTGTTTGAGCGGATTGCCGTTTTAAATGCCTGGGTTTATTGTGTAGATCCAATTTTACGTCACTTAAAATTTTGATTTTAGCATCGGTCTAAATGTGGATGGAATCTTTAGTTGGTAAAAATAACGTTGGCATAGCTGTTTTCTTCAAGGATTTCTTCCCGTACATACCATTCTCAAAATGCAAACTGCAAATATATGTATGTTTTAAACTTTCGATGGACCTTTCAAGTAAATCCGGTCTTCTACAAGCTTCTACCCATAATTTACATCTGAAATATAATACAAAACAAATTTATAGATATATTGTGCATCTACAAGGTGTAACCGAAAGGGTATATACATAATTATAAAAAAATGACGTCCGCCATCTTGGATTTCAAAAAGGATGGCGTTTTCGTAACAAGCACCCCAATTATACTCAAAATTGACACCCATATCAAATTATTTAAAAAAAATGACGTCCGCCATCTTGGATTTCAAAATGGATGGCTATTTCGTAACAAGCACCCCAATTATACTTAAAATTGACACCAATATCAAATTATAAAAAAAAATTACGTCCGCCATCTTGGATTTCAAAATGGATGGCTATTTCGTAACAAGCACCCCAATTATACTCAAAATTGACACCCATATCAAATTATAAAAAAAAAATGACGTACGCCATCTTGGATTTCAAAATGGATGGCTATTTCGTAACAAGCACCCCAATTATACTTAAAATTGACACCAATATCAAATTATTAAAAAAAATTACGTCCGCCATCTTGGATTTAAAAAAGGATGGCTTTTTCGTAACAAGCACTCCAATCATACTCAAAATTGACACCCATATCAAATTATTAAAAAAAAAATGACGTCCGCTATCTTGGATTTCAAAATGGATGGCTATTTCGTAACAAGCACCCCAATTATACTCAAAATTGAAAAAGCAATCCTTTTTGAAATCCAAGATGGCGGCATCTTGGATTTCAAAAAGGATTGCTTTTTCGTAACAAGCACTCCAATCATACTCAAAATTGACACCCATATCAAATTATTTAAAAAAGAATGACGTCCGCCATCTTGGATTTCATAAAGGATAGCTTTTATTGAACACATAATAATATTAGGATAAAAAAAACTTTTTATAAAATAAGGTTGTAAATATATAATATTCTAAACACTCATGCTCTGTGCGGTTACCTGTCCTATTATTATTTTTTTTTATCGTCCGCCGTTCGGCCATTTTGTTAGCATTATCAACGTGACACGACATACAACTAAAATTATAAAATTATGCAGTCTACAATAACAAAACATAAGATATTTATTTACCTTTCTTCTGTGCGTGGAAACTGATGAAACCGCAAATCTTTATTTATAAAAGATGACGACTTGCAATCTTTCACAGCACACGTCGTATTCACCATTTTAAATAAAACAAATATAACACAAAATCACAAATACGCGTTAGCCCTGAATGATACCTCACGAACTACTAACATCGTTTTGTTCGCAGTTCGGGAGCGGCTTTCCCGCGTCTCGCCCCTCACACCCCGCACGATTGCCCTGTCTAGACGGCTTCGTCGGACGACTGTAGGATTTTTTAGACTGTGGTTTTACTTAATTTTTTTGGTACAAGGTTACAGTTATTCTAAATTCCAAAGTTACAAATATTCATTACTTATCTCTAATGCCTTATCTATTTCACTGTAATCACTGTGCCGTATTTGCATTTATACTTCTAATGTTATGTTACACATTGTTATTACACATATATGAAGCTTGCGGTATGGTAGACTGCTGGGCCGCTGTGACTGCAGGTCCCTCAGACCATAACGATGTGTGTTCATTCCTTACAAAAATGTGTACAAGTCTTTAAATCTTTACTTACAGAAACATTACATGAATATCTAATAGTTCTTTACGGATGTCGCCACTTCTTTATTGCTTGACGAAGCTGTCCTACATTTATGCTCGGTTCGTTAGCCTGTTCATTTTACACGTGGAATGAGTCTCCTGGCATCCTAATATAAATATCTGTAGCACTAAAACCTGAGTCACTTAAATAATAAATTTGTCAAAAAATTAAAAAATCTAAGCTATAATTATAAAAGAGTTACATTAATACATATATTTATGATTTAATGTTTATTTTCAGATCCTACAGTGAAGTTAAAAAATGTTACTTCATAACAAGAGAAACATGGTTGAAGAAAATTTATTTTAAAATGTTAAGTGTAAAATGTTTATTGTAAATTAGTTAAGGTTTAAAATATATTATTTTAATTAAAAGTGTCTTTCAATAAATTGTCGTCTTCTAATATTGCCACGTACATTGTTTTCCACTGGTAAAACTGACTGACTGGCTTCAGATGTTTGGGTGTAAGCTTCATTATCATCAAGCCCACTATGAAAAACATCTTCTTTCATATCTATGGCAATATTGTGCAATACAGCACATGCCACAATAGTTTTTTTTGCAGTTTCTATGTTGCAGTAAAGGCCTCTTAATAAACAGCGGAACCTCTGCTTCCACAACCCAAAACATCTTTCCACTGCATTTCTGGTCCTAATGTGAGCACTGTTGTATTGTTCCTCTTGAGGTGTTGTAGTCTTGCGTAATGGAGTAAACAAATAGTGTGTGCAAGCATAACCACTGTCTCCTAGCAATATGCCTGAGAATGCACCAGCCTCAAATCGCTGCTTCAAACGACTTTCACGAAATATTCTTAAGTCATGAACACTCCCACGCCACCTAGTAACAATGTCCATGATTTTTAAATCTGCATCACAAACCACCTGGAACAACAGTTAAATATTTTAGTATCTCTTACTCACATAAATATGCATGACTATTCACTATCACTACATATTATAGAACAAAGTTACTGTCCACTTCTGTCTTTTTGTCCGATTCCATATTCCATGCAAAGCCAGAGTGGGTTGTTATTATTTATTGTATAGTAATCTCACTACATATGGTCACCCTCAACCCTGTACTAGGTTAGACTACTTTTCAACACGATAATCAACGCCTCATCAGGGATGGGGCTGTGGACAAAAGTCGTTGTTCCTTTATATTGGAAGAAAAAAATAAAGTAAAATAATACCTGGAGATTAATTGATGCAAATCCTTTGCGGTTAATATACAGTTGACCACCATCTTCACTTAACTTTTTTATTTTTATATGAGTACAGTCAATTGCACCAATGACTGTAGGGAAATTTGCGATTCAGTGAAACTTTTGTATTGCTTCCTCTTGTTCTGTCAATGTAGCAGGCATTTTTATAAATCTATGTGATATTCGGGCTATGGCTTCTGCAATTTTTTTGCATATCTGACTTATAAAAGGTTGTGAGACTTCGTGCAAATCGGCTGTGTCATCCTGGATCTCTAAAAAACAATAACAAAATATTAGTTTGGAACTTAGGACATAATTTAGTTTAATTATTTATACCAATGTTTTGTTATGTGCAATTTAAGCTTTGAATCTACTTACTTCATGACGCGCCCAGCTTCGTAATGCGCAAACCATTTGTATTTCGGGAGACACAGGGCATCCTCGAGCGTCTCTAGTCAAATCTTCTCTTAGTAAGTCCACTATTTTCATCGCATAACGTTTATTAAATCTATACTTTTGCCTGAAATCTTCATCGGATAATTCTACGAAAGGATTGATTCGAACACGATTTATGTTGTGTCGGCGTGGTGTTCCCAACAACTCACCGGCTTCAATATCCTCAATATCAATTAAATCGACCATGTTAATATCCATTTTCGGGTTAGAAACAACACAACACAATGAAAAAGATGCTATAACCTAAAAGAGAAACTTTGACAGATACGATTTAGACCATGGTTTGATCGTTTAAACTAGGGGCCGCCGAGGTTTAGCGTTAGACCATGAAATGGTCTACGGTTTTTCGAAAAACCACTGTACGGTCTACGTACATTAACCTTACTTCTCGCTGACAAGGCGAATCAATAGGTTTACTTGTCACAACAAATACAACTACTTATTTAGTGTGCAACTTACCAACACGCGAAACAGACGTACATGTAAGAATCACCAACCTTACAACACTAGTACTAAATAAACTTTTGAGTTACTGTGTGAAGTGTTTTGAATGTTGGACACACTCGCTACTTAAAACACAAACTATCATAGTGTACAGTTCAGGAACCAATCTGCACCGTACATTTAATGGTCCTTCGAGCCTTTCACTGTTTGGGGTAATTGTATTTCTTGGGACGACAGCGAATCGGCTTGGCTGGCCTTCCACAAGCGGATCTCACCAGTCAAGTTGAGAAAGCGCGCATATTCGTAGAAGAGTACAAGAGCTCTGAGCAAACAACGAAGAGGGAATACTTTGCAACTTCTTCGTGAACAAGACTCAACTGCGTCAACAAGCCAACTACTACTACGGCTACTACTACTGTTGACTACTACTACCACTAAACTTAAGGTACGTACCTACTATACTGACATACCTTAAGTCAAACTTAAAACTACTGACTTACAATGGAATTACTTACCAAACAAGTTGGCATCTTTGAAGATATCAAAACGTTGTGCACCAACTATAAAAAGGACAGCATAACTAGGAAAAACGTTGACTACCTGGAAAAACGGTTGAGGAACTTAGAAGAACTATGGGGTGCCTTTGATGAGCAGCATAAAATACTGTTGGAGACCACTGAACATAAAAACATCGCATACTTTAAGAATGACGTTTACACGAAAACAAAGGACATATACGAGTCAACTAAAAGGCATATTGTGGATCTACTGGATTTTCAAAAGAGGCAACAAAAACAAGACCTTAACTTCGATCTCACTGGGCTAATGGATGAAGAAACTGAGGACGACGTTAAGAAGCTCATCACTCAACAAGAACGCAATTTTAAGGCTTTAACTAAGGCTATGTCAAAGATAAACATTGACTTCATCACCGAAAAGTGGGAGTTCGAAGAACATCTAGCAACCTTGAAATCGAAGTGGCAATCCATCGACAAGACACACTGGGAACTTGAAGATGAGTTGAAGCTGTCTAGTTTGAAAGAAGATTACAATGGAAAGTACGAAGCCATTGAACAAAAATACGACAACTTGAAAAGAAATCTAAACAGCAAGCTTTGGTCCAATACACATTATCAACAATCAACACCTAAAATTGAAATCCCGGAATTTACCGGGGAATATGTTCATTGGATTACTTTTAAGGACATTTTTATTGAAACCATACATAACAACCCGAATATTCCCAAAGCGCAGAAGATGCAACACCTGAAGACGAAACTAAAAGGTGAAGCAGAACGCCTCGTCCAGCATCTGTCCATCAGTGCAGATAACTACGATTCCTGTTGGGAAATACTATCTCACCGGTACGACAATCGCCGACTTCAGTTCAACTCGTTTATGAGCACTATGCAGCACTTACCAACTATTCAGCAACCCAACGCCAACAACCTGAAAAGGATGCATGACGTAATATCCGAGTGCCTAAACGGCCTCGGCAACATGGGAGTTGAAGTAAGCAGTTGGGGCCCAATAATTGTTTACATGATGTCGCAAAAATTGGATCCCACAACACTTAACGAATATACCAAGGAAACGCAGAACAATAGGGAATTGCCAAACCTAGACGAATTCCTTAATTTCCTGGAACACAACTTTCTCGCTCACGAAACCGCGAAGAGCTGCTTAAAGGACTCGGGTGAGAATAAAACTACCCAAAGACCAAACAACAAGAGCTGGAAACATAATTACAAGTTCAAAAGCAACTTTAAAAAGTCAGAGGACCAAACAAAAGTGGGATACTCAAAAATATTTCATGCGTCATTTGGAAAATGTCCTCTTTGCAATAATGATCACGTGTTGATGCAATGCGATAAGTTCACTAACATGGATATTTTGCAACGAAACAAGACAGTGGCGAAACTAAAACTTTGCAAAAACTGTCTATACAGCCATGGCGACAACAATTGCAACTCAAGAAAAACATGCCGCGAATGTAAATCAAAACATCATACATTACTACATACGAAAAACTCCTCTGACTCTGAACCGACTGCGGAAAGGAAGGATGACTTAACCAGGAACTCACTACCGTCAACATCAACTCAACCAGCAGCTCACCACTTGACTGCCGATAATACTGAAATCTTATTAACTACAGTCCTTGTTAAAGTTAAATCAGCTGACGGAACTTACGTAACATTACGGGGTCTCCTCGACCAGGGATCTCAAATAAACTTAATAACAGAGAATGCCGCTCAACTATTGCGCTTACCTCGAAAGAAACTTGACGCAGCAGTAACCGGAATAGGTTCTACGTCACGAACTTGCAGGGGACTCCTGCATCTTGATTGTCAATCGATACATTCAAGCTATAGATTCAACGTGCAAGCATTGGTCCTACAAAACTTAACAAACAAGTTGCCCAGCTGTACTTTCCAAAGTGCTGGCTGGACACATCTTCGAAATTTAAAGCTGGCCGATCCTAACTACAATGTGTCAAGCTCTATTGATCTCCTACTGGGAGCTGACGTTTACGCAGACATCATCCTAGACGGAGTTCTAAAAGGCGACCAACACGCACCTATCGCTCAGCAAACTCATTTGGGCTGGATCTTGTGTGGAAAACTCAAGACCTTCAACTGTCACTTAACCTTATTCCATACTACAGATCTGTCGAAATACTGGGAGAGCGAAGATATTGCTCCAGGTGAGGAAGACATACAGAGGAATGATCAATGTGAACTTTACTACCAAGAAACGACCAAACGATGCTCAGATGGCAAATACATAGTAAAAATGCCTATGACCAAAACCTACGAAAAAGATCTTGGAAGTTCAAAGTCAGCTGCTATTGCGCAATTCTTACAACAAGAAAAAAGACTAGGTAAAAACGAACAACTTTCAACGATGTATAAAAACTTTATCCGCGAGTACTTAGAACTACAACACATGAAGCCTGCGGGTCAAATTACATCCAACCAACTTGAATGTTATTTACCTCACCATGGTGTCCTAAGGGATCAATCGACAACCACTAAACTAAGGGTGGTTTTCAACGCGTCACAAAAAACTTCAAGTGGCAAAAGTTTGAACAGCCTCATGGAAAAAGGTCCTAACCTACAAAAGGATATTCAAGCCCTTATCCTAAAATGGCGAACCTATAAATATGCAATAACTGCTGATATAGAAAAAATGTACAGATGCATATGGATATCCGAGGACCAACAGCAACTTCAGAAAATCATATGGAGAAACTCTCCGGACGAACAACTACAAGAATATGCTCTACGGACTGTGACATACGGTACAAAATGCGCACCATGGTTAGCCATGCGAACTTTACAACAATTGGCTATCGATGACGGTCACTTATACCCTGACGCAGCGAAAATTCTACTAAAAGAGTTCTACGTCGACGATTTAATTAGCGGCCACAACTCTCTCGAAACTGCCAAACAATTACAAAATGACTTGATACAACTACTACAGCGAGGAGGTATGAACCTAAGGAAGTGGTCCAGCAATTGTACCGAATTGCTTGAACATCTTCGGGAAGACCAAATTTCTAAGACCAACTTTGACTTTAAACAAGAAGACTGCATGAAAACACTTGGCCTTGGCTGGAACCCTACGTCGGACACATTTACGTTCAACTGGAACCTGAAACAAGACTCTCAAAAGGGACTGACTAAACGATCCCTACTGTCTCAGATTTCACAACTATACGAGCCAAGCTAATTTTTCAAAGCGTTTGGATGCAAAACTTAACTTGGGATGAACCGATACCCATTGGCATACAAGAAGAGTGGCTGAAACTGAAAGATCAGCTGGACGAAATGAAAACTATTACAATAAGTCGCTGGATCGGAACCATCCAAAACAAAATTGAACTACTTGCATTTTGCGACGCAAGCGAGAAAGCATATTCGTGCGTCATCTACACACGGGCGTTGAACGAAACCGGAGAACCTAAACTAAGCCTGCTGGCAGCAAAGACTAGGGTTGCTCCGCTCGCACAAAAACTATCTCTGCCAAGACTTGAACTCAGCGGGGCACTACTTCTATCACAGCTGGTAAACAAAACCATCGAGTCGCTAACAGGACACACAATAACTATATGGGCCTGGTGCGATTCAAAAGTGGTACTGGCTTGGTTGCAAGGAGCGACATCCAAATGGGAAAAGTACGTAGAAAACCGAGTCGTCAAGATCAAGCAAGTAGTACCAGCATCCCATTGGTTCTACATAGAATCAAAAAATAACCCTGCAGATTGTGCAACAAGAGGGTTATATCCAAAACAAATAGTGAATTTTCACTTATGGTGGAATGGACCTGCAACGCTGAGAACTTTTACAGGCAAACCCGAAGAGCAACGTAGTTGTCTACTTACAACTACGATGGAACAAAAAAGCATCGCGCCAACCCTAAGCCAACCAGAAAACATAATAATCAACTTATTAAATAATTACAGCAAATTAAACTGGGTTACGAGAGTTGTCGCTTGGATTATGCGATTCAAGACAAATTCACTTAGTAACGCTAAACAAATGAAGAAATTTGATGACGGTCAATACAATGACCTGACGGCAAATGAACTCAATTACGCCACGAACATAATAACAAGAAACGTTCAACGATTAGAATTCAGCACAGAATATGACCTATTACAAAAAAATCAACATGTTCCCACCAAAAGCAAAATTTGCAAATTATGGCCTTACCTCGACAAGGAGGGTATATTGCGTGTCGGCGGACGCCTGAACAAAACTAACTTACCGCTGGGAATGAAAAATCCTGCAATTCTACCAAGAAAGCATAGACTCACAGAACTACTGATAAACCAAGCTCACACCGCGACTTTACATGGTGGAGCCCGGTTGACACTCGCCTTCATCCGTCAACATTATTGGATACTAGGAGGAAACAGAGCAGTAAAAACTCAGCTGCGACGATGTACACGGTGCCATCGATTCAAAGCTACGGAAAACTACCAGTTAATGGCCGACCTTCCAACACAGCGTGTGACACCGTCCCGCCCCTTCACTCACACGGGGGTGGATTTTACGGGTCACGTAGACGTCAAATTAAACAAAGGAAGAGGCGTTAAGACAACCAAAGGTTACATCGCAATCTTTGTTTGTTTAGCAACAAAGGCAGTTCACATCGAACTAGTTTCAGACTTGAGCACTGAAGCTTTCATGGGCGCTTTCCAAAGGATGTGCTCCAGACGTGGTACCCCAAGTCATGTTTATTCGGACTGTGGTACAAACTTCATCGGAGCCTCAAAGATGCTGAACAATGAGTTTGAAATGTTCAAAACGGAATTGCCCGCTGATTTCTTTAACGAAATAAGCAGAATGAAAGTGGAGTGGCATTTTAACGCCCCGGCGTGGCCAACCGCAGGGGGACTATGGGAAGCCGCAGTGCGCTCTATGAAACACCACTTACGTCGAGTTCTAGGGGAACAGAAACTCACATATGAAGAATTTTCGACTCTACTGGCCAAGATAGAAGCGTGCATGAATTCCAGACCATATTGCCCCCTCACAGAGGATCCAGATGAGTTCTACAATTATCTCACTCCAGGACATTTTCTTACTGGTAGTCCAACTATGACACTTCCGCTATCCAGCTATGAAGATGACCGCAACTTAGATCTACGCAAAAGGTGGCAGTTAACTGAAAACATGTTCCATCAGTTCTGGAAGCACTGGTCCTCAGACTACTTAACATCGCTACAGGCTCGCAGTAAATGGCTGAAACCCACACCTAACATCAAAACAGATGATGTTATCTTGATAAGGGAAAACAACCTCCCACCAGGAAAATGGGCCCTTGGACGCATAACCGAAGTGCATCCTGGCAGTGACGGACACGTCCGAGTCGCAACTATAAAAACGCAAGGTGGCACATTGAAGCGACCCATCACAAAACTGTCGCCGTTGCCAATTAAAACTTTACTCTAAGTGAATAAATACAAACAACAAGTCACTACGTACTCACTTGCTTACCAATACCGCGACATACTACACTGAAAACTCGAAAAGTAAACATACTTCAAGTCATCATGTTAACTACACTACTATTGATCTGCTTGGTAGCTAGAATTGACGGCAGTGTCATTCCACAAGAATCATCAAGTGTTCACATAACAACTTTAGGAAGTGATCGACCCATATACTACGACACCATTGGAAAAGTACAGCTGATACACGACGAATGGAGGTTACTGATGTACTACAACTTATCTACCTACTGGAGTGGAGTTCAAAAGGTCGAAAACTACTTACAAGACATTTCGGACCTCTGCAATAAGTTGGAACCAAGATTTTGTCAAACCACAATTCGTCAGCTTTTGCACGAAATGGACCTTCTGCACTACTACAACGACATACTACTGGCCCCACATAAACACTTGTCCGGTCGCAGCAAACGAAGTCTGATTGACGGAGTGGGATACGTGGCGAACAGTCTCTTTGGAATTCTTGACCAGAGATTTGCAGACCAATATCATAAGGATATCCAAAACGTGCAAAAGAATGAAGTTTACATCCTGCAACTCGTTAAAAACCAGACTTCTATAGTTGAAATTGAAAATGACATCTTGAAGAAAAACGAAGAGAACATCGATCAGCAATTTACACTTGTCAACAACTTTATGAACGACACTGACATAAGATTAGCGAAAATTGAATCGGAAATGGAGATAGTCATGGCCACGAGTTTTTTTACCTCCACTTCGCTGGCTGCACACTTATTATTGAAAAACTTGAAAAACATTCAAGAAACCTTTTTCAACACATTACTGGATATCTATAAAGGCCGTATGGATGTTCACTTACTAACTCCAGTCAATTTAATTCAACAACTGACAATAATCTCAGGAAGGCTACCGAAAACGTTGACTTTACCAATAGAAAATATTCAAGAAGATATAAAAGATATCTACAAACTAATTTACGTGAAAGCACGTGCAACCGACAGTTACTTCTTGTACGAGCTTCACATTCCACTGGCAAGTGACGAGGATTTTGTTGTACACCAGATTATTCCACTGCCCATAAAAAATCCACAGAAGGAAGACGAAACGACAGTTATTCCAGTGTCATACAAGTACATCGCAGCGAATCTGGAGAAGAACACTTATATCAGACTAAACGAAAAAGAATTGCATCACTGCATCCAGAGGCGACCGGAAAATTTCGTCTGCATTATGAACTTGCCTATATTTAGTTTACAAAACGCCAAAGCACCGTGTGAAGCGAGACTACTAGGTCAACATTCAACCTTGCCATGCATTACGGAACAAACGAAATGTGAAACTGCCTGGATTGAATTACATAACACGAACACATGGCTAGTCACTTGTTGTAACTCATGCACAATACGTACTGTGTGCAAAGATGACGTCAGAACGCACGTCATCAACACGTCATCTATAGTGACACTGAAACAAGGATGTCTTCTACAAACAAAGGAGCTGAAAATACACTCCCACAACAACTACGACAGCAACGCCAGATTGGATTACGACATCGAGGTCCCTACCCTGGAAAAAACAATAAATGGCATCATAAACAAGCATACAACACCTCTGCTGCAAGTAAAGCACAACGAAGACATCGCTGTCATCGAAGAACGACTGCGGTACTTGAAAAGTATGGAACAACTTCCAGCGACATTGACAACACACGATATACATCAATACGTCATTTCTTACGTACTATTGACTGTAATTGGAGTGGCAATAACTGCATGGTTGGCTAAAAGGCGAGGTTATTGTACAAAGAAAACAGATGATGTAAGTCATGTTACTCGACATAGTACCGCAGACGTGGAAATGCAGTCCAGGAGTTCTGTGGCTGGGATGAGAAAACTATTCAGGTCGCGCTCACTACAAGATCGCCCGCCTCCGAAGAAGTCAAGAGTTGAAGCAGAGCGGAGGACTAGCGGCAACCATCCACCTACAAAGTCCACATTGGATTCTAACACCGACATTGAATTTGACTTTTGACATTTGACTTAGTTACATGATTATACTTTTAATGTTTACACTTTTTACATTTTACATTATCTTTAATTTCTTGCTTTGTACTGGTGATTCTTACATGGTCATACTCTCCTCATCCTTTGCTTGGGTTAGGAGTATGTACGGTCTACGTACATTAACCTTACTTCTCGCTGACAAGGCGAATCAATAGGTTTACTTGTCACAACAAATACAACTACTTATTTAGTGTGCAACTTACCAACACGCGAAACAGACGTACATGTAAGAATCACCAACCTTACAACACTAGTACTAAATAAACTTTTGAGTTACTGTGTGAAGTGTTTTGAATGTTGGAAACACTCGCTACTTAAAACACAAACTATCATAGTGTACAGTTCAGGAACCAATCTGCACCGTACAACCACGTTTTGTAATATCAATTTTGTTTAAACCGTAGTTTATAGAGATTTAAACCTGGGTTTTTAGTTAAACCGCTTTTTGTAATAAGACACTTTGAGTTTATTAAAATCTATTGATGTGGCTTTGCAAATATAGCATCTCATTATAGAGGTTGTGTTTGTTGCCGATTTGCACACTTTGCCATCTACCATGGTGAGTAACAAGTTAGGAGTAACTGTTATTTCGTAAGACCCGAAAGTTATCTTCGTGCCCGTTAACCCTTTAATTTGGTCTTTGTGGTAATTAATTTCATCATTTGTTACATCTTTGCTCTCGTGTATAAATCTGATTCGCATTGGTCGACAGTAACGCGGAGAAGACGGTGATGGATTGTTCCAAATTGTTTTTTTTTGGTACTCTTACTTATTAACTGTAATGGCACAAGTGATGATGGAAAAATATTTGCGTCACAGTCACTGCTGTTAGCAATTTTTTGTTTGTATTGGGCCTGCTGCGAGCCATCACATCCCCATTTATATATGAACTCTAGGTTCATCAATTCTTCCTCTGGTAAAGTTTGTAACACTTCTTCAAGATATAATATAAAACGCTGAACAGTGTGGTCTAGTAATGCTTGTAATTTAATTTCTGCACACCTTTCAGTGACCCTGTAAGTCTCGACATTTGGATAGCAATCATGTTTTGCTTTTTGTAAAATCGAGTAGCACGGGTATAGCTTTTTTGAACTTTCTCTAATTATTTCGTACTGCTTTCTTGTCAATGCAGCTTCCACAAACATAGACAAAGCCTGACTTGGCGATTGTTGCTTAAATTTTGCTTCAGGTGTAGCACTCTTTCTGAACGCTTCACTATATTTACGACCACGTGTTGGGGATGCCATAATATCTTTTATCACATATGCACCATCCACGTTTCCTTTTTCACGAAGCGCCATTTAACTTGCATAAATGTGTGTTTCTGCTTCATCTTTGCCTCGTAGATATGATGTCTGTCGACGCTTACTGCAGTCTGTTAGTTCCGCGAAATCTTTGCTTGGCAGACCCACGTGGGATCTTTCGTTTTTTTTTTTTTCGGTATTTTAAGAGTACCTTGTAGCCAATCATGGTATTTTTTCAAAAACACACTTTCTGTTCGCTTTGCTGTCTGCCACTTAGACTTCATTTCAGACTTAAGACGAGAAAATGTATGAAGAAACTTTGATTTTTGATCAGTAGGGAATGAAGTGTCATTAATTATTTCAAATTCCAATAAATTCAATTTTTCTCCGAAATCTGGTTCAGTATATTCCCTCGCTTTTCGAAAAACATATTCTCGCGTCACGATCTTAACACCGGAAGACCCTACAACATGAGAAATCTGAAATTAACTTAAGTGATCGCAAAATAAAGTTTGTTTTGGTAAATACCACATGCACTTAATTTACAAAATGTTAACATTTTGGCACGTTGTGGCAGCTAATTTCTCATTAAATTTGTAATATGTATATCTAACAACAAGATGATAAAAGAATTTGGCTCGGGAAAAGTCCGGCAATACAACAAAAAAGACTTTGAAATATAGAAAGAGGCCAAAATCGACTCATCATTTTAATGTACCCAACAAAAAATGGAGTAAATAATTATTAAAAGTATATATCACTAAAAAAAAGTAATTTAAATTTTACCTTGTTCTACACCGTCCATAACTATAATTTGATTTATACAGATTAATCTAATTGTAACACTTTTTATTAACAATTTAGTTGACTCACTTTCACTGCGTTTTAAGTTCGTACGATCAAGCTTGCGTTAGAAAGACGACTGATTGTGAACGGAATGTTAGCGAGAACAAAAGAGAGTCGAGCGGTATGTTGTCCCCCCGACCCTTCCGGTTTGCCAGGTAGCGAAAAGTACCTTCATATTGATACTTTGTAATATTCGACTTTTGATCGACTTTTTGGGTTAAATACTCCTATGTGCGGCGCCAAAACTTTCAGGAAAGAAGTAAATGTCTAATGTAAAATTTAAAGTCACTTTCATGAAAACAAGCCTTCAAAAGCAAGATTCAAAATCACCAAATATAATCATCTTCAATCGCTTTTCTTTAAATATAATCATCTTTTGTTAATTGCCTGATTTGAGGACTAATAAATACTTATGCCCTCTTTTATTTTTTATCACTCAGTTTAGGAAAATTTTCTTTCAAATGTAGAAAGCCATCACCACTCCTATCCATAGCTTTTACTAAGTTTTTCATGAGCCCAAGCGAGAACTTTTCGCCCATTCAGATCCACATATATGTAACACAACAGATGTGTGGAACCCACGCTTTGTCTAGTTGTCTGATGGTAAAACAAAAAGTCAAAGTCAAATCGTTTATTTCAAATAGGCGCATAAAAAGGCACTTTTGAACGTCAAAATTTACAAAAAATAGAATTGATTCTAGTTGCCCCTTCCAAAAGGTAGTTTCGTATGGAGAAGAATGGGCAAGAAACTCCACCGTTAGTCTTTTAAAAATGTTTTACTATATTATGTATACATAATAATTATATGTGAAGACGATGCACCTAGAATAAAATTACTATACCACAATAGGTAAAAATAATTAAATATAACGCATGACAGGTAAATTAATTATGAGATAGATACATGGTGCTCACATATTTACAAATATTGAAAAGTAAATGATGTTTCCAAAATTTCACAAGTAATAATTTAGTGCAGGGATGCACAGACCACGGCCCGCCGGTCGAATACTGGTGGCCCGCCGACAGCAAAAATAATACTCTCGTACATTCAAAAATATTGAATTCTATTCCAGAATAAAACCAAAAAAAATATGTTCGAAAAGTAATTTGAATCTCGCGCGCGCGCTCTTAAGTGCGCTTATCGGTGCGTCGTGCATGCGTCGGTAACAGCGGTCGGTAATGTTTGTGCCGATCTCGGTTAAATTCGTTTTCTTGAGGAAGCGCCGCGGCCGGCGGCGCGGCGACGACGGCGGCGCGGAGGCTTATCCACGGGTTATATTGTATTAATAGAAGAAATTGGAATATTTCTGGTGGAAAAGCAAAGGGATGTCCCGGAACTTAAAAATCCTGATTGGTTGTGTGATTTGGCTTTTTTAGTTGACATTACAAATCATTTGAATGTCTTGAACACACGGCTTCAAGGCAAAAATCAACTGATATCCCAGCTCTACGCTCATGTATCATCCTTTCAATGCAAGCTGACACTTTTCAGATCGCAATTGAATTCTGGAAATTACAATCATTTTCAGAATTATAAGAAAATGGCTGACAAATTCAACAAAACTGCGATTAATTTCAGTTATGTAGAAAAGCTAGATATTTTGATTCAATCTATTCAAAACAGATTTTCGGAGTTTAAAAAAGTGAAACCTCTGTTGGACATATTCAGCAATCCTTTCACGATTTCAGTTGAAAATGCGCCAGAGTCAATGCAGTTACAAATTATCGACATTCAAAACGACCAAGATTTACGCAACAAATTCAACGAAGGAGACTTGCTGAACTTTAACCGCTGCATTGATAAAAATACGTACGTAAGAGTTGCGCATAAACGCTCTGAAATGTGCCAGCTTATTTGGTTCTACCTATATATGTGAACAAACGTTTTCAATACTAAATAATAATAAAACAAAAAATCGAAACCGCCTTGCAAACAAAAGTTTGGAAGCAGTTTTACGTGTTGCTACAAGTAAATTTGAGCCAAATATAAAAAAGATTGTAAGCACTATGCAGTGCCACGCTTCAAATTAATAAATTCTTTTTCAATTTTAATACATTATTATCAATTCTTTATTGTCTTTAATTACCTATACTTCTGGCGGCCCGCCATCAGTTCATAATTTGCCCGAGTGGCCCCTAGTCTTAATAAGTCTGTGCATCCCTGATTTAGTGTGTGAGAAACCAAAATACTGTTCATATAACTGAGTAATAATGGCGTCAAATTTTTTCGCTGAGTTTTAAAATTAATGTCGCCACAAATGTGACAAACCTCGACAGGGTCCTTTTTACACTTTCTTGACATTATTTTAGAATCACTTAACTCGGAAAACAGAAAACACAACTCCTCTCTTAAAATAATAAATAGGTAGATACTCTGAATGTGAAAATAAAACATAAAAATGGTTAATTTTCAATATTCCTAGTGGATAATGGTTGTAACACAAAAATGAGACCAGCACCCTAATTACGTAACACACTATCTATCACAATCTGAATCATTTTGAAGCTTATTGCTAATCCATTGTTTCATATGCTTGAAAAATTTGTCTGCTCAACAACGTAAATAACGCAATGAATGTTGTTTGAACTGTCAAATGGAACCCATTCCTACTGTTCTGCCGCGCTAGCGATATTAGCAGTAAGTGAAATTTTTGATAAAATGAGTTAAAAATTGATCCCGAATCAGCGCAATGAGCCCTACCAGATGTGCTGACACCTGTTTTAATAGCTTATCGGGAAGCAGTAAATTTCGTTTAGGATAAAGGCAGTAAGTCCAATAAATGACAAATCTTCCTTAACATAACAACAGTAAGTATAGTTACCCCGGATTAGTAAGTAAAGCTCTATCATTTAGGTTTTACTTTTACTTAAATTATGTGCAGTAACTGTGTATACTGTCGATATAATAAGTAAAGCATGTTTTTTATTTTGCCTTAATGACTTAGGAGATCAGCAGTAACTAAATATACTGTGGATATAATAAGTAGAGTTTGTTTTTAATTAGGTCTTAATTGATTAGAATATCGGCAGTAACTAAACATACTGTGGATATATTATGTAATGTATGTTTTTTTATTCTTCTTTGAATACTTAGAATATCTGCAGTAACTCATCATTCTGTGGTTATATTAAGCAAGGTCTACTTCACATTCGGTCTTGATCACTTACACTGTAAGCAGTAATAATCATAATTATATTAAACTGTGACTAAAATAAGAAAAATATATTATTGAATTTGAGAGTTCAATTTACTTTAAGTATCAGCTTTTTAATTCGACATACCATTGCCGCTGATATAATGCAAGAATGATTTTAATTTAAGAGCTATTTTGCCTACTATTTTGATACTCAAATGGTGTGCTAGGGGGAGAGGCGCGGGCGCGGTGTTACTCAGTGAAATTATATCAGTGTCGTCCGCGATCGCGCGCAAGGAGGTTGTGCAGTCCCGTGGTCGCAAC
This sequence comes from Griposia aprilina, assembly GCA_916610205.1. Taxonomy (NCBI): domain Eukaryota; kingdom Metazoa; phylum Arthropoda; class Insecta; order Lepidoptera; family Noctuidae; genus Griposia; species Griposia aprilina. Next base: position 2,110,381 of record OU744285.1, on the reverse strand, counting down.
ACGCTCCGTGTTGTTTGGCGCCATAACCCACGTAAGTAGATAATAACAAAAGTGTGATTTAAGTAAACGCGTGAGCCTATATTGTAATCTATGATTTAACATAGACGTAGTTAATAAGGTAGTTGGTATAAATAAGCAGTGACGATATTGAAGTGTCCCATGACAACTTTTTTTGCAAGCTTTAATTTAACTTCCCATCTACTTATATTTTTAGTTCAAAGCTTAAAGCTTCCTTAAAGTAGCATAGATTCTAACATTGCTTTCTATGGGGGGCCATTGAAAGCAATGTTTCTATGGCCTTGATTTAATCAATCAAATACTACGTAACAGTCCATGCGCTTTAATTTAATTTCTTTTTTCAGATTATGGCTACTAGAAAAGATAAAATCATCCGCAAAACAGCAAAAAATACGACAGACATCGACCAAATTTTTACCCGTTGGTATGACTATAATGATCATAAGGAAATTTTTGATTTTAAGCATGAATACCAAAATAATTATAAAATTGCTGCACAAGTGTACAACTTACAAGATATGGAAATCGGGTTTGACAAAATACAACATAAAAACAACAGTGATCCTATGTATCGGATGTCATTAACGCAAACAAATAAATCTGCAGGACGCCGACAGCTGGTGAACGTTCCAATCGATAATGCTTTGAATAGCTGCAATTCTTTAAATATCGATGATTTATACTGTAATGAAGAGTTAAATTTATCTATTGAACAGGAAATTAGTTTGTCTGACTTACCGCAAGACCCATTTGCCGAGTCTGATGATGAAAGGGACAAAGACTATGTACAGGAAGATGATTTGAACAGCACGCTATCTGACGATACAGTAGTAATAGGCGATAACACACAAGATAATATGAATGTGACTGTCACACTTCTTCCAAAACCAAATCCTCATCAGCATTGTGAGTTTGAACAATGTAAATTGAAAGTATTTAGTACCTGTGACAAATGTTTGTGTCTCCTGTGCTCAGAACACTTTCTCTATCAAATAAACTTCTCTTCATGTGAAAAACATTATCCTTATTCAACTGAAATTACGACATTTTGTGATTTGCCAGGAAATATAGAGGACAAAGAAAATAGTATAAATTACATAAACTTACTTAATACAGAATCACTACCCACTAGCCACCAGCACGACGATAACAATGTTACATCAGAAACACAAACAAACTACCCAGTTCAGAAAAATACACCTGACAAGGAAAATATGAACAAATACATATCTAGATGTGAGTATGTCCAGTGTAACGAAGAAGTGTTTAGTGCCTGCTCAAAATGCTTATGTTTTCTTTGTTATGCACATTTCATAGCAGAAGATACTTACAATGACTGTCAGAACCATTCTTCTTCTTTAATGCTTACAAACAAAAGCAAAAGTAATAAAGTACATCGCGATAAAAATAAGATACAGAAGAAACGTAACACTTCAAAAATACGAGACGAAATAAATCAGGTAGACAAAGGATTGACAAAAAAAGGGCAGCTAAGAAAAAGAAGGCGAATCGAAGAACCATTAGAAGAAAGGAGAGAGAAAAAGTCGAAAGAGGAAACTGAAAAACTGCAACTAAAAGATCCGTGTACAACAACATGCAGAAAAAAATGCACAGAAAAAATATGCGAAACTCGCAGAAAACAGATTAATGATGAATACGTTTCTTTAAGTTGGGAAAAGAAAGGTTATTATATAAAATCGCTGGTAGATACCAAAGAAGTTGCATGCAGAAAAACTAATACTACTACCGAACAACCTAAGCGTAATGTATCGTATTTTTATTACTTTTATGAAGAAAAAACTAAAGTCGAGGTGTGTAAAACATTCTTTTTAACAACATTAGGATATAATCCTAAAAATGACAAGAGGCTGATGTTAGCATTACAAAGACCTATAGATAAACAAAGTTACCAGAAAGGAAAGTATGAGAGAAAGAGTAAATACGACAAAGACCTTATAAAAACACATATTATTAATACATACAATCCTCTTAACTCACATTACAGACGTGAACATGCCCCCCTTCGATTGTATTTACCAAGCGACATAACCATTACTTTAATGCATCAAAACTTTTGTAATGCTTTTCCAGAACAAGTAGTTTCCTTCGAGGTATTTAGGAAAGTCGTTCGGGAAGAAATGAATATTTCTTTTGCACATTTAGGAAATGAGGAATGCGAAGTATGTGCCCAATTCGAATTCCATAAAAATCATGAATTACAAAACATGGATTGTGAGCTCTGCACCAGTTTTGCAATCCATAAATCCAGATATACACAGTCCCGTAAGGCGTACAAAAATGATGTTAAGGAAGCTGAAAAGGCAACAGGTTCCATCTACTACTCCGTAGATTTACAAAAAGTAATAATGATACCGCGAATGGAGCAATTTAAGTGCGCAATATTTTGTCCACGAGTCATTGCCTTCAACGAAAGCTTTGTACCTTTAGGAAGATCTAAAAAAGATAACGTGCCTTTTGCAGCCGTCTGGAACGAGAGTATAACTGGAAGAAAACAGGAAGATATTATCTCGACACTAAATGCATTTCTTTTACATAAACGTGATGCTGATAATATCGTATTATGGATGGATAATTGTTCTGCACAAAATAAAAACTGGGCTATTTTGAGTTATCTGGTGTATATTATTAACAGCAATGAAATAAATGCGAAAACAATCACCTTGAAGTATTTTGAACCTGGTCATACTTTTATGTCCGCAGACAGCTTTCACCATCAGGTGGAACAGGCTTTACAAAGAAAAAATAAGGTCTATGATTTTAACGACTTCGTTGATGCAGTGCAGCAAGCGAACTCAAGAAAAACCATTGTAAAAATAATGGAAGTCGATAATTTTTACAATTATATCGACCTATCTTCGCAACATAAAATGAGGAAAGTACAACCTAGAGTGTACCTTAAAGATATTATGGTTTTAGTCGCAAATCGAGGCGAGTTCACACTGCAATACAAAACTAACCATGCTGACGAACAAGTACAAAGTTTAAACTTTTTACAGTTGAAGTATCTGAAATCAAGAACATTTCCTGAATTCAGTTCAAAATTGACACCCAGAGGGATTCCAGAATATACGAAGACTGAGATTTTAAAGAAACTGTTAGAATTAATGCCAGATAACAGAAAGGGGTTTTGGTTAAATTTACCGGTTTCAGATAAAGTCAGTGATATAGATTAAGTTTTGCTAGATAGTTTTATGTGTTTTGTTATATCATGACACCCCAAAAAAAGGTTCTGTTATTTTATTTCTTACATTATGTTTGATTTTTTTTATTCTAGTATTTTAACTTAGTTTGATCTCAAATTGTAAACGTAGAAAGGCTGATTTTTTTGTTTGTTACTTTGAAATATGGCTAACTTGCCAATGTTTATATATTTTTTAAAGTTTTTTGTATTATAATAATATACGAGAGTAGAATGGAGCTCAAAAAAAAATATAATTATTTTATAAGACTTTCAAAGTAAGAAAGACTGATTTAAATTTGTATAATAGTTTATTTTCTTAAAATTTTATTGTTCTCAGATAGTGAAACTAGTGAAACCTCGTTATTTAATATAATAATAATACGTAAGTAAAGAAATATTAATAAACATAAACGTTTTTAATCTAACACTTTGTTTTTATTTCTAAGCTATAATCTAAACCTATTATGAGTTACTTATAATAACAGCAGTAACTTACTACTTACTGCTATTATTCTAAGCAATTGATATTTCACTTGCTTCAACTAACACTAGATATAAAAGGATTTTCGTCATTTAAAACTATTCTAATATATATACAATTTTATTGAGTGAAGAATATAAAAGCGCTTTATTTGGGCTACACGTTTCAACCATCACAATTAATATAACTTAAAAAAAGAAGTCCGGAAAAACAAAATTGTAACAAAAACTTTGCGCGCCAATTACTCAAAACTACGCAAAACATACTTACTGCTCTTATCGCTAGTGCGGCAGTGTTAGTGTGTTACGTAATTACCCCGCTAATCAAATCAAAATAAACATGGTGTTGGAATGAGGGTAGGTAGGAGATTCAAAATTAGTAAGCAACGTTCTTGTTACAAAATTTTGTTGACCAGTGTTATCAGAAGCGTCTTTACGCGGCAAAATGTCATCGCCGACGTACATTTGCATCTCTTTGATTACTTTTAACAAAGGTACAGCTTGGCCGTAAAGAGTAGAAAAAAATTGAGGGCACCACTATCGTTTATATGGTGTCATTTATACTATAACCTAAATGAACTTGATACTTTAAGTATTTTATAACATAAATCAGAATAGGGAAGATCTTTATTAAGGTTAAATTTCTAAATTATTTTCAAAATTAGAAAGTATACAAGCCCAGGAGAGTTAAAACAACTTGATTTATATTATTATTACAATATGCTTCCTAATCATTATCTTAATATTCTACACCTGACATGTATCCAAGCTCTTGATCATCTTCAGAATCTGAGCTGCTGTCACTGCTGTCCTCTCCAACACGAATTACCAGTCTGTCTATATCTTCATAGAGTGTTCTTCCCCTGTTATACTAATCTTGTTCTACTTTCTTTATGTGTTCACAACACCATTATTCCACGTTTCGGGACCAATGCTATTAAGAGCTTCCTCGGTTGCTTTTTTTATGTCAATTGCTCCTATGTTACATGCAGCAACTTTTTGCTTTGCTATGCCCCAGATGAGCTCTATAGGGTTTAGGTCACAGTGGTATAGCGGCAGCCATACCACTTCGTGACCATGTTCCCCCAACAACTCATCGATTTCGTACACTGGTTCTGGCTTGTGCTTTTTAACAAGCATTAATAATGCTGGTTTTCTTGTAGATGGCTCGAACGGGATGTTATTTTCTAACAGCCACAGTTTTATTTCATTTACTCGGGAAGCTGATGTCGCAGCCTTGTTTTGCACCACGCTGTGGTAAGGCGCATTGTCCATGACAATTATAGAGGCCTCATTAAGGTTTGGGATTAGTTTTTCTGTCACCCACTTGGTAAAATTGTTAGAATTCATTTCTGAATGATAATCTTCCATTCTGTTGGTTCCACTAAATAATAGGTCTTTACCTATGAAATTGCCGTTTTGTATGAAAAAATTTAAACGAATTTTTTTCATGATTTTTTTATTTGTATTAATCGAAGTAATCACCCATGCAATCAATGCATCTTTGCCATCGCAGTGGCAGTTTATTGATGCCCTTCTTAAAGAAATCAGCTGGACGGGAGGCAACAAATTCTTCAAAGGCATTTTGTACTGCCTCTCGGGTATTAAATTTTTTTCCCGCCAAGAAGTTATCCAAATTCTGGAAAAAGTAGTAGTCTGTAGGCGCAAGGTCTGGTGAGTAGGGCGGATGACGGAGAGCTTCCAACCCCAGTTCTTGCAACTTGGAGACCGTCTGCTGTGCAGTATGAGGTCGCGCGTTGTCGTGCAGGAGCAGCGGAGACGAGCGATTGACCAATGCTGGTTGGAGATGCGCCAGCTTCTCCATCATTGTGTTCAGTTCTTCACAGTACACATCTGCAGTAATGCTCACCCCGTTTGGTAAGAAGCTGTGATGAATCACACCGGCGCTAGACCACCAAACAGTGACCATCACTTTTCTAGGGGTAAGTTTTCGTTTAGGGCATTGTTTAGGTGCTGAACCAGGATCCAACCAACTTGCTGAGCGCTTACGGTTATCAAACAGAATCCATTTTTCATCGCAGGTAACAATGCGGTTCAAAATTCCTTCATTTGTGTGTCTGTTGAGCAGTGCAAGGCACGTCTCGACGCGTACTTCGCGCTGGCGATCATTGAGTTCGTGGGGCACCCATTTGTCAAGCTTTTTTACCTTGCCAATTTGACGCAAATGGACCAATATTGTTTTGACGCTAACGTCGAAAGCTGCTGCTAATTCAGCCGTAGATTGTGTATCATCAGCTTCCACAATCGCCTTTAATTCGTCATTGTCGACCAAAGTCTTCGGACGACCGCGAGGTTCATTTTTCAGGTCGAAATTTCCAGAACGGAAGCGAGCAAACCAATAACAGGTGGTGCGTTGGTTTGTAGTGTTAGCTCCGTAAACGTCGTTGATGTTGCGTGCCGCTTGTGCCGCGTTGCTGCCACGACGGTACTCATATTCCATAATTACTCGAATTTTTAACGTATCCATGATGACGAAAAAGATTGAAATGCGATGAAAATGTAACACTAATCAATAAAGAAATGACTACTTTTAGAAAAAAAAATCCATGTTTTTAAAATAAAATTAATTTGAAATTAGAATTCTTAGCCAAACAAAAATTATTTTGATTTGAAATGGCCAGTACTGCAGAACGGCAATTTCATAGGTAAAGACCTAATATTGTAAGGCATTAGGTACAAATCCATTGGTAGTTCCAGCATGCACAATAATCCAGCGTTTTCCTTTTGAAATATCATGCTTAATGCCTTTAATTTTAATGGATTGCCAGCACTTTCTCAATTTATACGAACTGTGGATGTAACTTTCATCCATGTAAACGATTTGTTTTTGTAGCTCCACAGGCAAATCCCTATTTTTTTTTTATAATTGTCAAATATTTTTCTCTCTTTGCTGCTATATTAGATTTTTCTATTAGCGATTCTCTATTTGTAGAACATTTTTTGTATGAAAAACCTATGCCATGTAATATTTGCCTTAATTTGTCATGGCCTCCTTCATATTCTAACTCTTCTTTTGCTACAGCCAACAACTTTCGCAAAGTTGGTGCTATTTTCTGTACGGTGTAAGAAAATTAAATTTCCTGACGAATCGCACTGAGAGTAAAGTCATCTAACTCTATTTTTGGACGGCGTTTTCTATGCTTGGCTGGTCTTGTAAATTTGCCTTCGTTGATTATGCGTCGGACAGTACTTTCTGATTTTCCTGAAATCAAAATAAAACATGAATGTAGAATGACGTGCGTGACGATCAAAATTGATGCAGTCGTTCTATACAAAATCACTTGTCAAAGTACTTTCCCTATGTAAACATAACCTCTGAAGTTTTATTAAATCCGTAGAAAACGTGGATGATATGGTATTTTTTAAAGACGTAACTGACGATAACTGTGACTTATATCGTGAACTATGTATCTATCTAAATATATAAAAGGCAAAAGTGATGGACTGATGTATCAACGCACAGGCCAAGCCTTTAAGGCTAGAAACTTAAAATTTCGCACACGTATTCCTCCTATGACGTAGGCATCCACTAAGGAAGGATTTTTCAAAATTCAACCCCCAAGGGGGTGAAATAGGGGATAAAAGTTTGTATGAAACTTTTTATTCCTTGGACGAATTTGCATGACATTTCGTATGAATTGAGTACGGCAAAAATAATGAGTTACATATTACAGCGTTTTCCAAAATTCAACCCCTAAGTGGGTAAAATAGGGGATGAAAGTTCTAAATAAACACACAAGCCTAGGGCTAGAGACTTAAAATTTCGCACACGTATTCTTCTTATGACGTAGGTATCCACTAAGGACAGATTTTTCAAAATTCATTAGGGATGAACTTAAGTTTATATGGAGAAACAGTGTTTATACCACGTATCCCATTGATTCCCAATGACCTTCCCTTTGATTGCAAGAGACTACAATTTCCCCTGAAAGTGAGTTTAGCCATGACCATAAACAAGTCAAAGGGTCAAACCGTCAAATACACAGGTGTAGATTTAAGGCAGGAGTGTTTCTCTCATGGTCAATTTTACGTGGTATGCTCACGTGTTAGCTCACCCTGTAGCCCAAACCCAATAACTGTGCCCAACCCAATAACCCAAAAACCCAATTATTGTGCTCGACCTGGGAATCGAACCAAAGACGTCGTGCTCACTGCTCAGCAGTAGCGTTTGCCACCACAAGATCAATGAGGCAGTAAAGACACAACTTTGTCGACAGTGATAAAGAGGAATGCCAACTATGCTGTCCATTAGTTTTAGGGAAGATTTGATATCTATTTAAATAAATTAAATTGAAGTGTCTGTTTGTAATTTAAAAAAAACAGCTTTTTACTAAATGCATATGAAAGTATAAACGGTACATGAAACAAAATACCAATTTTTGACACTTTTGTCTGTCTGTCTGTTTGTTCCGGGTAATCACCATAACGGCTGGACCGATTTTGACGGGACATTCACTGGCAGATAGCTGATGTTATACGGCACTCCGTATAACATCAGCCGCGTCACATGACATCAGGCGTATACTACCGGGACAAAAAGTAGCCTATGTCACTACATAGGCTACTTTTTGTCCCGGTACTACGTTCCCGATGGATAATATCCGACATCCACGCGGGCGAAGCCGCGGGCAGCAGCTAGATATATACGAGTATAAAAGGAGAAACTGACTGACTGACTGACATATAGAAAGAAAGAAAGAAAAATATTTTATTTGGAACACGCACAGGAAATACAACACGCATATCAACGCACTGCGAAACTACTGGGTCTAGGAACGTGAAATTTTGCACACGGCTTCCTAATATAATGTAGGGGAGCACTAAGAAGGGTTTTTGGAAATTCGATCTTAAAGGGGCTGAAAAGGGGGGATTTTGTTTGTATGAAAAATCTGATTCCTTGAGTTAATAAACTTGAAACTTGGTACTAATACTTACCCAAATAAATTATGAACTTTGTCATCAATCGTTTTTCTAAATCACCCCCAAAAGGGGGATGAGAAGGTGTCAAAGTTTGTATGGAAAAATCTTATTCCATGGGTTATAAAACTTGAAACTTTGCACGAATACATATCTAAGTAAACTATGATCCTTGTCATTTTTAGTTTTTCTAGATTACTCCTAAAAAGGTGATTGGGGGTTGTCAAAGTTTTTATTTATGGAAGAATTTTAACGCGCAGTCCGATTAACTCAAAACTCAGTATTTATACTAAGGCCAAAAATAAAGAATAACCTGTATCAGGATTTTTGGAAAATCTATCCCTGACGGGGTGAAAAGGGGTAGTTAATTTTACAGGTGAGTATTTTACTGGGAGCCTTGATTAACTCAAAAAATGGTAAATAAAAAACTTTGAGTCAAGTTATGGAATTTTTTTTTTTTTTTTTTTTTCATACAATTGTTCTACAGCACAAAATTGAGGCAGCCCCTTTAAGTTATAAGGATACTTGTGTTGGGGTTACCTCGCAACTTCCCATTGGGTTACAGTTTGCAGTGTTGAGACATAATTAAAATTAATAAAGCCTATTTTTAGGTACAATTATGTTACAAAATTAGCAAGTTCAGGTATGTGTAGTGTTTGTGGGTGTGTGGTGTGTGTGTTTGTGTGGTTTTGAGTGTGTGTGCGTGTGTGAAAGGTGGGCATGCCGAGTGTGGGTATGAATACCTAGGTGTCTTAATGATTGATCGTTTTATGTATGTTAAGATTGTTTACAGGTATTACTTTAGCAGATTCTGGTTAATAAAAGTTCAATTTCATCGTATGTTTGTGATTTTAACCATTCCGATAAAGTATTTTTGCATTTATACCGCAACATGGGGTAAATATTCAATTTGAGGTTCAATTTGTTATAAATATAAGTAGATTGAGTGTTAAATTGACGCCTGGCAAAAACCGTACGGACCCGAGGGGAGTGAGCCACAATGTCTTTACGTCTTTTATCTAGCTTAGATGGGTCAAATGAGAGGGTCTTGTGAAGATGTATGGTTATGTTCAATACGTATAATTTCCTTACAGACAGAAGCTTACTAACCTTATAAAGGTTGTCCGTAGAGTAACGAAAGGGCTTAAAGTACATAACTTTGATGAGAGACCTTTGAGCCCTTTCTAGGTCTAGAAATTTGGTCTTGGTGGCCCCTCCCCAGATCGGTATACAGTATGTGATGACCGATTGTGCCAGAGCTGTATAGATTTTATTGAGTAGCAACGGTGGCATCAAATGTCGTAGCGTTTTAAAAATCCATATAAATTTTCTGACCCTGGCCATGGTATTTTCAATGTGGGTATGCCATGATAGTCTTTGGTCAACTGTTATTCCAAGGTATTTAGTGAAACTAACTCTCTGTATGCTTTGACAATTACAAGGATAATGAGAGGTTGCACACTCATGGATCACGATTCCAAAATCAGCACCTGGCTGTGTCCTCTGATTTGGAGTGAAGCAGATAAAGTTAGTTTTGGATACGTTGAGGGTTAAGAGATTGGTATTTAACCATTTTGCTATTACCGCTAATCCACGTTCAGCAGCAGCACGCACGGAAGCCCAAGAGTCCCCGGCGAAAACTACTGCTGTGTCATCTGCATATGAAAAGACTCGTCCGCCACTGTTCCTGATATTACACAACTCATTTATATAAATCAGGAAAAGCGTCGGGGCGAGCACACTTCCCTGGGGTACTCCAAAACATACCATTTTTTCACCACTAGTTAGATTTCCAACCCTAACCTGCTGTTTTCGGTTTGATAGGTAACTACCAAAAAGAGAAAGAGCCGTACCTCTAATGCCGATTGTTTCAAGCCTGTGCAGAAGGATGGGGACAGAGACGGTGTCAAATGCCTTTTTTAGGTCTAAGAATACTGTAAGGCATTTCAGTCCTTTGTCTACATTATTGACTATATCGCCAGTTAGTGCCTTTGCAGCGTCTTGTGTAGATAGACCCCTTCTAAACCCATATTGCGAGGAAGATAAAATATTGTGTTTATTAAGGTAACTAATTAATCTGTTATTTAGTAATTTTTCTAAGATTTTTGCAATGCATGATATAACTGATATAGGTCGATAGTTGTTGACATCATTCCGGTCCCCCCCCTTGTGCACAGGCGTAACCAAAGATCGCTTTAAAGCCTCAGGAAATATCCCGGCCTTAAAGCACAGGTTAGCTAGTTGGCTTATTAGGGGTACCATGAAGTCCCTAGATATTTTTAAAAATTTAGTGGGTATACCGTCCCAGCCTGGTGAGCTTTCAGAATCGAGACTCATGAGTATGTCATCCACTTCCTGCGGGTCAGTGTCAAGTAGTACGAATGACGTAGTATGCTGTTCACTCCTTAGGTAAGAAGAGCTGGGATTAGAGAGGTTAGATTTTTTAATTATATCTTCCGCCAATGTTTTACCAATTGTAACAAAGAACTGATTAACACGGTTGAGAGAATCGAGCGGGTGTGGTGTGATTTTAAGCAGATTAGAATTGTCTGATTTAGGGGTTTTAAATTGTGTAATTTCGTTGATTTTTAGCCAGAGCTGCTTAGGATTTTTTATTGACATAGTTATTTGTTCTCTTTGTGATTTTCTTTTAAGTTTTTTTATTAAGTTAGTACAAAAATTACGAAAACGTCTGAAAGTTATTTGTAGTATTATATTATAGGAATCTTTCTTAGTTTGCACTTGCATTTTATTACGGAGGTTGATACATCGAAGTACACCAGCAGTCATCCAAGGCTTGATAACCCGTTTTCCACTCGGGACTGACTTAGTTGTAGTGTTAGATAGTAGTGAAGTTTTTATTATCTCTATAAATTTATAAGCTATAATCTCAGGGTCATTACATGTATTCAAAAATGACGTGTCAGTACCTATCAAGTAAGTGTAGGCACTATCAAAATTAATTACAGTTTTGGTTTTGGCGGACTTTTTAATTTTTAGCGATCGGGTTATGTTTATTAATACCATTGCGTGGTCTGTGATTGAGGTATTAATAACACCCACAAATGCTGAGCACAAAGCTTTGTCAATTTTTATAAGTGCATGGTCCAAACAACTTTGTTCTCTAGTAGGTAAACAGTGCCCTGGTAACAGGCCATGTGACGCTAACATATTTAAATAGTTTATGCTCGAATACTGAAACGTCCCTCAAATCCAATAATCATCTAAAAGCTACTTAATTTTAAGCATCCCTCAAATTTAAATGGGATTCTCAAACGCCACTCAAGCAATTCGAAACCACGCTTAGCTAAGCAGTCCTCAAATGTTTACATTATGGCAACATCCTGCTAAAAAATTATTGTCAGCACGTTCTCGGTTACAAAATAATTTAGTTTACGTCTCGTTTTCGTTTTACGCAGTCTTCTTTGAACAAATATTTTCTATAACTAATAATCAGTTAAAATATAACAGCGCATTGTAGGTTTGGCTTGAAATACGATTGAAATTATGTATTTATTTAAATAAATATCAAATAAATTTCAAAAGAAGAAATGAAAATTTCTTGACATAATTGTCGTAGATTGGAACGTTACACTTGACATTTTACGCGCGATTATTTTAAAATATAATTTATAATTGAGTCACGATGGAGGACAAGAAGAAACGTGGATGCAATTATACACCTGCTGAGAAAGATATGCTCTTGGAACTGATAAAGAAGTAAGTATGCTCATCTCGCTCGGTACGGAAATCCTATACGAGATGGTATTGATGCGAGACCAGCTTATACTGGAAATATATAGCTTGATGTGTAGCCGTGTGTACCTACATGAACAATGAAATACTGTATTTTGTACTTATATATCCGCAATTCCCTAGTGCATGTAATAGCTTGTTAGTATACATGCCTATAACATACATAGCCAGGGCAACTGTCGTCTGTATCAAGTACATACTTACCCACTGAAAATTGTCACCACTTCCCATCTGAAAGGTTCAGAATAAATACACGATTTATGTCTAATCACTTTTATTCCTACAAGTATGAATACAACCAGATAATGCACATTTACACATATTCAACTGAACAATTCACAGATCTTAAGTTTAATTTGTAAATACTAAATGTTACATATTTTCAGGTATCAAAATATTATAGAAAATAAAGAAACCAATGCTAGTATGATTTTGAAGAAGCGAAAGGCTTGGGATACAATATGCCAGCAGTATAATGCTATCGCTGTGAGCAGCACAAGGACGTGGCAACAACTCCGTCACCTCTATGAAAACCTCAAGCAGAGGTCTAAAAAGAACCTAGCTAAAGCAAATGTAGACTTCTTTTTTATAGTATTTATTTTATCATAATATTTCTTTATTTTCAAATTTTCTTAAATATTTTTTAAGCGTCTACAGTTTTACGAGACCACTAGAGAGGTACAAAAGAAGGCATCAATAGATAAGGTTTGTATAAATTAAATATTTCTGGAAAAGTAGTCCTTACAGAATATTTGCGATTGTAATTTTTATTTTTACAGAAAGAAATCAATCGCACTGGTGGTGGAACCTATAAAAGCATTCTCTCTGAACAAGATGCTCAGATTTTAGCCATGGCTGCTCCTCAAGTTCAACCATTACCTAATTGTTATGATGATGCTGCAATATATTTTGGTTTGTGTAATATTAAAATGTATATCTTTATACTTTGACATCACAAAATAATAATTATAATAATGTTTAATTTATAGGTGATACAGAACCAGAAATCAATTTTACAAAAAAAACAAATAATGAAGTTATATCTTCACCATCATCATCATCATCTCCCATAATCCAGACCTCTGGTAAATATAGTTTCATTTTTTATTATTTCCCTAATTCATTTTGTAGTATAATATTTGGATATTTTTTTAGAACACCAAGACACAACTATGGCCTACATAGCAGACAATAGCAAACCTTGCACAGTAACATCAATAACTATAGCTGGTAATCATTTTCTGATACTGTAGAAGTTTATATGGTAAACTAATTTGAAATTTAGCTATAATGGCATTTCTTTTACTTAATAGATAACCAGCAAGCTGCAATGGTCATCAAACCTCAACAAAAAAATAAACAACCAAGATCATCCTCTGCTGGTACTAAATTATATAATTATTGTTCTTTGTGCTAATGGTATAAAATTTTAATTAATATTGTACTAATACCATTTTTCAGGACAATTGAAACCTACAATGAAACAGCAATATTTTCGAACAAAACTGAGAAATGCAAAATTAGAAACCAGATACCTCATTAACAAAAACAAAATGGAAATAAATAAGTATAAAGTAGAAATGGAATTTTGGAAATTTAGACTGCTGAAACTAAAATCTAAATTGCGTTGAAATAAACTATATCTAAGAGGAAAAATGTGTATTTATTAAATTAGTCCTTACAATGAAGTTCTGGTTAGTCTCAAGTCCTATAGGTTCTGTGGATTCCTCTTCAACATAGGGTAAAGAAATATCCTCCTCCAAAAGTTCATCAGATTGTGACAGGGCAATATTATGTAGCACTGCACATGCTACAATGACCGGTGGTATGTTTTTAATATTAAGCCCCATCCCGTTTTGTAGGCAAGGAAATCTTCTTTTAAGAACACCGAAGAGTCTTTCCACAGGATTCCTGGTGCTTATTTGGGATCGATTATAAGCTTCTTCAGCCGCTGTCCTTGTATGCAATAATGGAGTTAGCAGATAAGGCCGACATGGATATCCACTGTCCCCAAGAATAATACCTGTCCTGAAGTCCCCACGCTCTAATTGAGCACACAGTGGTGAATCATTAAAGATGGTACTGTCATGTACAGAACCTGGCCATCTTGCAATAACATTCCTTATGCGCAGTCTTGCATCACACACCATTTGCACATTTAAAGAAAAATAGCCTTTCCTGTTCCGATAAACTTCAGATTGGGCACCACCTGAAAATAAATTCTAGTTGTATTGTGAGGCAATAAATTTTACTAAAGTACTTATTAACATATTTTTGAAGAAATAATTCTACAAAAGGTTGTAACTAATGTAACACAAGACTTCTTATTTTTTGTACTGTGTAATATTACTGGTAATCAGACATTATAAAATTTGAGCACATGATTAACAGTGAAATTGGTAAGTACATACCTGGAGAATTTATTTTAATATGAGTGCAGTCCACAGCGCCCACAACTCTTGGAAATCCTGCTATTGCAAAGAACTCATTTGCCACAGCTGGAAATTCTTCAGGTGTTGGCATATTTATGAACTCTGACTTCAAACTGGCTATTTTGGCTGTTACTTTATGCACTATTCGATGCACCGTGGGTTGTTCAACCTTAAAAATATCCCCTATTACGCGTTGGTAGCTGCCTGTCGCATAGTATCGGAGCGCTATGAGGATTTGGTCCACTGGCTGTATGGCTCGGTTTCTTTTAGTTAGCGGTTTAATACTGCTACCGAGTACAGAGTCCAAATACAACACAGTTTCTTTCGATATGCGGAACCGTGAAACAAACTCCCTGTCGTTGTACTTTTCAAAAGCGTTCAACTTTTCTTCATTTTTGCGCCACACAGTTGGCCTTTCGTGATCCGAAAGTGAAGACAAGGACGATAGAGACATTTTTATCACTATTTCTAAAGTTTCAATAGATTTATTTTGATTTGAGGGACCTCACGACCACTCTCAGATCTAAGGGCTGCTCAAATCAGTTTGACAGTTGATTTGACAGCTAAATAACGTTGAGTAGCGTTCCAGTATACGATTTTTAAACTGAGTGGTGTTTGAGCACAACTTAATTTAAGAAGCACTTAAGTTTGAGTAGATACTCAAAAGTGACGATTGGGTATACGAAATTAAAGTTTAAGAGCTGCTCAAACATTTAAGCAGCCCTTAAATATTTGAGGGACGTTTCAGTATTCGAGCATAAATCTGTTACTGCGTTGTTGAGATGTTTCGGAATTCTTGATTATTAGATTAATATTGATGTCACCAACAATTATAATATTTTTATGTGTCATTATAGAATCAAGGTGAAGATTCAATGAATTTATAAAGTTATCAGCACAAAGGTTAGAGGGTGAACGGTAGATGCCTATGATGGTATAGTTAGAAATTGATACCTGAATAGCTGATGCATGGGAAATATTGATTTCAGTAACATGGGCCAGGTGGCCGTCTCGAATGTATGCTACCACACCGTCATTTTGATTAAGTTGATTTTTAGTATAGTACGAAGTGTAGTTATCAAGCAATGGTAACTGTCTGTGATAGTTAAGCCTGCACTCCGTTAACATCAACACGTCTATGCTATGTTTTATTTGTGATAAGTTTAGCTGTAAATCTTCGAAGTTTGAATAGACACTCCTGATATTTTGGGTTACTACTGTCAAGTTATAGTTATCCCAAACGACTTTTCAAAATTCCACCCCTCTGAGGGTGAAAGAACGGGTTACAGTTTATAATATTATGAAAGATCTTATTCAGTAGTTTAGAAAACGTAGCATACCTGAACATATCTACGTAAATCCATATACAAGAAGAAACTGATTGATTGACTGACATATCAACGCACAGCCAAAACTACTGGGACTAGGAACGCGAAAGTTTGCATACGTGTTACTATTATAATGTAGGGGAGCACTAAGAAGGGGTTTTTGGAAATTCGACCTATAATGAGGTGAAAAGGGGGGATTTCGAATGTATGTAAAATTATATTTCTTGAGTTAAAAACTTGAAACTTGGCAGGAATACTTATCTAAGTACTTAAATTATACATTTTATCATTTTAGTTTTTCTAAACTACCGCCTAAAGGGAGATTGGGGGTGTCAAAGTTTGTATGGAAGAATTTAATGCACGTTCTGATTAACTCGAAACCCAGTATTTACACTTAAGACCGAAATAAAGAGTAAAGCCTATAAGGGTTTTTCGAAAGTCTACCCCTAACGGGGTGAAGAGGAGTTGTCAATTTTACAGGAGAGTTTTTTTACTGCTTGGCTAGATTAACTAGAAAATTTGTGTAAATAATCTTAAAGTGAAATAATAGACCGATCCAAATCGTTTTTTCAAAATTCCACCCCTGTGGGGTTGAAAAGACGGGATACATTTAATATGAACAATCTTATTCCTTTGATTAATAAATTTGAAACTTGGCAATATATGCCTCAGTAAACAATAGATTGACACTTTTAGTTTAGAAAAACCCTTCACATAGGAAATAGGGGGTGGAAAAGTTAATAGGAATGGGGGTCAAAGTTTGTATGATTTTTTTTAACGCACAGTCCATTTAACTCCAAACTCTGTATATATACGTAATAACAAAATAAAGAATAAAATCTATCAGGGTTTTGCGAAAATATATTCCTAACGGGGTTGGCAATTTTACGGGGCAGAATTGTACTGCGTGGCTTGATGAACTCGAAAATTAGGATAAATAATCTTTAAGTCAAGTTATGGAAACATCCCAAACGATTTATCAAAATTCCACCCACACCGGTAAAAAGAAGTGATACAGTTCATATGAAAATCTTATTCATTTGGTTAAAAATCTTGAAACTGAGAACGAATGCTTGCTTAAGAATTATAACGCGCGGTCCGATTATGTAGCTTGAAACTCAGCATTAATACTTTTGACAGAATAGAAACGATGATAAGTTTTGGGGCTTTCGAAAATCGACCCGTCACGGGGCAAAAAGGGGTACCTAATTGTTTTTTTAAGGGGAGGATTTTACTATGTGGCTTGACTAACTAAAACATTGGTATAAATAATATTTAAGTCAAGGTATGGAAACATCCCCAAACGATTTATCAAAATTGCATCCCTGTGGGGATTACAAGACGGGATACAGCTAATATGAAAAATCTTATTCCTTTGGTTAATAAATTTGAAAATTGGCAATATTTGCCCCAGTAAATAATAAAGAGTGTCACTTTTAGTTAAAAAAAAACCCTCACCGATGATTTGTGGGGTGACAAAGTTAATAAGTAAGGAAAAATTTTAACGTGCTTTCAGATTAACTCGAAACTCGGCATTATACTTAAAACAAAAAATAAAAAATAAAGTGTTTTTTTTTTTTATATAAAAAAACAACCGACTTTCAAAAAAAACACTAAAAGACATGAAAAATAACTTTAATATCGGAAGTCCGTGTCTTTGGTTTTGTATTTTCGTTTTTGGGCACCGACTAACACATATGTCGGTTAAAAATCTACTCTTAGTAGGGTGGAAAAGGGTAAAAAAGCTTGAATTTTACTGCTTGCTTCAATTAAATCGAAAATGGATATGAATAATGTTAAATCATACAATGGAAACTTACTAGCTACTTGTAAAATTCTTATTCCTTCGATCTATAAACTGAAAAATTGGGCCGGATATTTATTATATCTAGAATCTAGATAAAATAAATATTCGGGGCAATTTTTCTAGATTCTAGATAAATGATAAAGATCGTAAACATACATTTTCGTAAACTACCTTTCAAGGAGAGTGGAGGGGGTGTTAAAGTGTTTAGAGGAAAGTACGAAATCCACGCGGACGAAGTCGCGGGCAAAGTGCTAGTCATTCATATTTAAAGCTAAGAAAATGCGACGTTGTCATATTTCACATGGGCATTTTACATTAATAATCGTGACTTTGCCGAATTATGTTCTATGAAAAATGAAAAAAAAAAAAAGGTTGATTGAAACATAATTCATATGCCAGTTGATTCTTTGATATGGTCTCAATCATACCATAGAGCTATGGGATATAAAAAAAAACAGGTTGTATAACTCAATTTCGGAAAAAGTGTGGATTGGATCCTTTTTGTGTAACTACGTCCAATGAACATAGAGAATTTTTATCTCATATTTTAAGTTAATAGCTATACCAAAAAAAAACAAGTGATAACCACCTATATGTTTTATAGTTTATAATGCATGGTGTGAATATTGTTAACATAAAAATAAATAAAAGCACATTGCATAGTTATTCTTTGTTTATTTCAAAGCATCTCAAGTTAGCAAAAAAAATTGTTGACACATAATAATAATTCTGACACGTGCATGAAAAATATTGGTACCTATTGTAAGCTTATATAATGCTTTAACATATTTGTAAAAATCGTGGCAGAAAAATGATCGCTCTATTGGTGTGTGGTTATCTTTAATGAAAGACGGTAAATAATACGGAAAACAGTTTATTGTCTGCACATTCACGAATTTTGGCGGGAGCAAGCGAGAGCCACGGAAGGACGAAAACGTTACGTGCGCTTGTCGGAGCGGGCGCGCGACTGGTTCGCAGGCGCGAGGGCCGCCGCCGACGACGCGCGGGCAGGACGCATGCGCGGCGCTTGGCCGTTGCCTATTTAACCCTGCGATAGCGCACCGTACCGTGCGCCAACCCGAAAATGCGTGTGATAGTCTCCCCCTCTAACCCTAACGAACGTCCTCGCGTATGGGTTAGCTTTTACGAGGCCTCCCCCTCTTGCGTTTCTCCTGTACTGGAGCTTGGATGCGACCAACGAAGGGAGTCAGTACAGAGGCATGGTACTTACCTATCGCCGTACCGTCGCTGAGGCGCTCGACGATGTATGTAGTGAGGCTGACCACAGCCTGGACTTTGTATGGTCCGTCACGGCGAGGAATAAACTTTGACGTCTGCCCTCTGCCGGTGTCATTAGCCCCTTGGGTTTTTAGTAGTACTAGGTCACCAACCTTATAATCTGGAGCTGGTCGACGATGTTCATCGAAGTACTTTTTATGTGCCGCCTGGGCACTCTCATAGACGTCTCAAGCGTCCAAGAGTACCGAAGAAATCTTCTTAAGATAATTAGTGATGTCACCTACATAATTATCATTTATTTTCTTATTCTGGCTTATTTTTACTGTCTTTGTTGAACCAACACTTTGTTTTAGTATGTCCTCGTTTTTTACACTGTTTACAAAATGGAAGATTTTCAGTTTTATCACTCGTTTTGCGTTGATCCATTTTGATTCTGCAGTCCCGTTTATGATGTCCAACTTTACCGCAGTTAAAACATTTTCTCGAGTCTTTTCTTGTATCAGTTTTGAACGCCGTAGTTTTAGCTTGCTCTCCTTCCTCGAACATTTTATTTCTCTGCTCTTCTATTAGGAGCCTGGCTGTCAGTTCAGATAGGTTTCGTTTTTCAACAGGCACAGAGTCCCATGCAGACACAAAATGGCGAAATTTTTCTCCCACCGAACTGATGATTTTGGTTATAATCATATTTTCAGCTAACTCGCCTTTTGCTTGTCGTATCTGTGACACGATTGCTTCTATTTTAGCAATAAATGTTGATATGGATTCGGAACTCGAATATTTTTCTTCCAAAAAACGTTGTTGTAAAATGTGCAGCGACACATCTGATTTCTGCTCGTAAATCGTATTTAGTTTGTCCCAAATTTCTTTTGCAGACTCGCAATTCTGGACGTGAAGCATTGCTGTATTGCCCAATCTCGCAACAATTATTCCTTGGGCTTTTGCATCCAGCCTTTCCCACGTGGTGATTTTTGCTTCATCGCTTTCCGGGCACTTGGACGTCCCATCCACAAGCTTAAAGACGTTTACCGCCTTCAATATTACCTTTACTTGAAATTTCCAGGTATGCCAATTACCGGCACTCTCCAGCAACGTGCGATTGCTTGAAGCCCCGAACATGTCGACTTCGCCCACGCCATCCATCTTGACGCCTGCTTAACCGCAGTACGAGTACAACTGTTTTACCACAGCGACCACCACAGTGATTCCTCTTTATTTCGCTCCGGGCGCCTGGGCCCATAACCTTATCGAGTTATTTCAGGCAGTGGATTGGAGCGAAATAAAAGGTTGTAATAATTTATTACTTGTTTTATTATATGTTATCAAGATGGAGATGTTTCCCTTTTACCAGGTTATGCGAGAAGTGTGTTAACATACATTATATTTAAAAAGGTTACCATACTTAAATTATTAAAATATAAATGTTGCCATTGTACTATTCAATAGGTTCGGTGAGTACGTAAAATAAATATTTTGATACAGTAAGGTACAGACTAAAGGCAAAATTCAGGACTAGATATTAAAAAATAAACAAGCAATATTAGAGAATACTTTATTTATGATCTGGAATAACTCTTTACTTTTACCATACAAGTATACAATCTTACTACTGAAACGAACTTAATTTTTCTAAACAAAGAGTTATTGGTATTTATTTATTAAAAATCTGGTTCAGAATATTACTAATGCGTTTGTGGTTGTCAATATCGCCTGCTCTTCGTTTAGATTGTGTTGAAGATATCATCTTAACAACTGTTTGATAATTCGAATCATCTTTTATAATTTTGAAATATTGTATAATTGTAAAATTTTCTATTTAGCATAGTATGCCAATCTTCCAGTTTGTTATTGGTGCGATTTCGTTCACCATAACCACACCATTTATTTTTTAAAGTCGGTTTTCAAACCATTGTTGTACGAAATAATCGTTGAATTCTTTCACACACTGTTCATCTGGACTGTCTTCCATGATATAAAGAAATCCATTTTCTAATCCAGGAAGATGTGCCAGAACAGAACTGTACATAAAGCTACATGTTTCCGCGTTATTTTTATTTCTTTAGTTTAAAGCCTTGGCTTTTCTCCAAATAGCCCTGTTGAAATGATGAAAACAAACTTTTAGTTGTATCTCAAGAAAAGTTTTTCAAATGCTAACATGGGTCCACTTTCAAACTCAACTGTATTTTTTTTTGACTTCCAATCAGGCAACACTTTTTTTATTAGACTGAGTAATAAGTTATACCTAGCTTGCTTTTTACTTCAACTAAACTAAGGGTACAATAATATTGGTATTTTCCTCTGAGCTCCCAATGTCGCCATGAATCAAATATAGTTGTAGAAAAGGACGGGGGAAAACTTTGAATGTACCATCACAAAAAAAAAATATCAACACTGCACATCATTTGCCTAACTTTACTACTTGCGAATGCCAATATTCTCTCAGAACTATAGTTATAGTCAAATAATAAAAAGTTCTCAAATAATATAGGTACTTCTATTTCGTTGACGGCCGAATAGCAACTTTTTACGCCTGCAGCTATAGTCCTTTATTTGTAAAGCCCTGATTTTACATTTTAAAATGGCGGTAATTCTTTAATAATATTTGGCTCGGAGTCCTTTAGCGCAACCACTGCATCATAGTATATAGATGGTACAGTCTGTTTGAAATCCTTTGACACTCGTGCTTTACAAAGTGGCATGATCTGTTGCACTTTACTTTCCATTTCTAATATTGTCATAGTTCCGTGGCATGTAGGCTAATAGACCTACATGCCACGGAACTATGACAATATTACTATTATATACACCGCCAATAAGATGTTCCGTTATTATAATTTTTTTCTTATCATGATATTATGTCCTTCCAGAATTATACGCCCTCTTCTCCGGGAAGTTATAAATTTTAGATGCGCCCTGCTATCACGTGAAGTCGGTATATCAGACATGTTTGCAAAATAGTACTTGTGCATCCACCAATCACTTGGTAACTACTAAAACGCAAATGATTTAAGTAAGTAATAAACAAATTATATTGAGGGTATTTTAGTTAAATAGTATGCAACTATAGGGTAGGGCTGATGACTGTACTTTAGGGGCCGAGAGAAAACTAAAACTTGGCTGGAAAATAAAATCCAGTCTCGACCCCCAAAGGCGAGAATAAACTATAGTTAAGGGTCCAGTGGACAAATTATTTATAGGGGATCGAAGGGCCGAGAGTGGACTAAACGGCTACGGGCTGCAATAGTGCTGTTCAACTCATTACGATAAACCGGTAATTGGGCTTTAAATTGCTTTATGCTTTAAATAATAAGGCCAATAAATAAATATGATATAAATACTTGTTTAACACCTTCAGCGCCAGTGATACTCCAACTGAATGAAAGGAAATTTTAATCTTGTATAAAACGCACAAGTCAAGTCAAATCATTTATTTCGAATAGGCACATAAAAGGCACTTTAGAACGTCAAAATTTACAAAAAAATAGAATTGATTCTAGTTTCCCCTTCCAAAAGGTAGTTTCGTATGGAGAAGAATGGGCAAGAAACTCCACCGTTACTCTTTTAAAAAAGTTTTACAATATTATGTATACATTAATTATATGTGAAGACGATGCACCTAGAATAAAATTACTATACCGCAATAGGTAAAAATAATTAAATATAACGCATGACAGGTAAATTAATTATGAGATAGATACATGGTGCTCACATATTTACAAATATTGAAAAGTAAATGATTTTTCCAAAATTTCCCAAGTAATAATTTAGTGTGTGAGTTAAAGTAGTTACATAATGTAAAAACCAATGTCATAAAAATTATAAATTATACAATTAAATGAGCAACCAGTTTAAATTTTGTCTAGTCACTAGACTGTCCTATGGAGCAGGACCAGCATGTTTCCAAGCATTCTTATCTAGGATGTAATCCTCTAATTTGTAATATGCTTGTTTACAAAGTGTACTTTTAATATGAGTTTTAAATTTTCTTTCATTTAATTGCAATATATCACAAGGTATTTTGTTGTAACATTTAACACAGTACCCCATAAAAGATGTATGTACTTTAAATAATCTAAAAAATGGTTGATCTATTTTATCTTTATTTCTAGTATTAAAATTATGTCTATCACTTATTTTATTAAAAAGATGTAGATTTTTTCTTACATACATAATATTTTCATAAATGAATTAATAAATGATAAATGATTTTATTTCTGTAAGTAGGTTTGTACAAACACTTTTACACGTCAATCATATTTTTAAACTAGATGAGGTCGGCGTTTCCTATCTGACTACTCTGAGAAGAAAGGCCGAAACAAACTCAGAGGTCACAGTCTCTTTTAAAGTCCAGACATAATCTTGGTCAGATCATGTAAAGACCATGTAGATTGGTATCTGAAATGGTCTTTTGAGGAAAGAACCACACAGATTGAGTGGACCTGTCCAGTCAGTGCACGCATTTGTCAGTAATCGTGCAGCTCAACTCAGGAAGTCAGAACTTAAGGAGCTCAACGATTCGACGAACAATACCAAAGAAAGGACATTTGAGTAGGCCACATAAATTACTCAATCTGCCAGATCATGATCAAAATTAACTGCGAAAAAAAAAGCAATGACCCACATAATCCTCACATTCACAATAATTAAAATAACATAATACTTTACAAGTAAATACTCATGTCATTGTGTATATAAAATTCAACAATGTCAATGTGTATATAAAAAAATCGGACATAATGTTTGAAAACCATGTAGATTGGTGTCTGAAATGGTCTTTTGAGGAAAGAACTACACAGATTAAGTGGACCTGTCCAGTCAGTGCACGCATTTGCCAGTAACCGTGCAGCTCAACTCAGAACTTAAGGAGCTCAACGATTCGACGAACAATACCAAAGAAAGGACATTTGGGTAGGCCGCATAAACTACTTAAACTGCCAGATCAAGAATATAACTGAAACAATGACCCACATAGTCCTCATATTCTCAATAATGAAAATAATATAATACTTTTTACAGTAAATATTCATGTCTAAAATAGCTAGCAAATTAAAATCAACATTCACCGTGTAAATTTATTGGAGCAGCTCAATCCCAAGCCTTTTTGTCCTCAATATAGTCTTTCACAGTATAATAGGCTTTCTGGCATAGTTTCCGTTTTATAAAAGATTTGAATTTATTAAAGCTTAGATCTTGAATGTGGCTAGGAAGTTTATTATAAAAACGTATACATTGGCATCTAAACGAGCCACCTATTTTCTTGAGCCTGGTTGTAGGAACAATAAATTTGTGTTTGTTTCTAGTATTTATATTGTGGATATCACTGTATTTTTTAAATAGATTAATATTTTTATGTGCATACAAAAGATTTTCATAAATATACTGAGAAGGCACAGTAATTATAATAATCTCTTTAAATTTATCTCTGAGGGAGTGTCTGGGACTTAATTTATAGATAGAACGAATTGCCCTTTTTTGTAAAACGAAAATTGTCTGGATATCGGCGGCATTTCCCCACAACAGAATACCGTACGACATCACACTATGAAAATAACTAAAGTATACTAAACGGGCTGTCTCTAAATCAGTTAAACCACGAATTTTTCTAACGGCGTATGCTGCAGAGCTAAGCTTTTTTGACAATTTATCTATGTGGGGGCCCCATTGAAGCTTGGTATCCAAAGTTATGCCTAAGAAAACTGTGGTATTTTCGGGTTTCAGCACTTCACCCTTTATGAGAACACTAGTTTCTACTTGTCTAACATATCGTAAACTTAATACATTTAGTTTTTTTCTCGTTAAGAAGTAGGTTATTAACATTAAACCAGTTAACTACTATTGCAAGGGCGCTATTTACATTGTCAGTAATCAGCTGCTGACGTTTCAGTTTAAATAAAAGTGAAGTGTCGTCTGCAAATAACACTATATCGCCCCCCGGCAAAAAAAGTGTCATAACATGTATTAACTACGTTTTGACATCTTAATATCAGCTGATAGCACTTTTTTAGACGCACTCGGCTGTAAAGTCATCATTATTGTGTTGCGTTTGGTTGCGGAGAGATGGCGCATAGTTCACTTTTTCACGGAGGCAACTTGCTCAAGCCGTCGGCAAGAACAGTGTCACAATTGTGTTGGTGCTCATCGAACGTGTGTTCAGTGACGTGAAAAGCGTATTTACGTGTGTTGTCACTTGTTAAAGCATCAGTCCCACTGTTGCTGCAAGTTAACTCGGCGCAGTTTGTAGAGAGTAAGACATTAGCTATAAGTATTTTATAAGGCGTTAATTGTTTTGTCCTTGCATTGTTTTTTCAATGTCATAGGTGTCAATTATAAAAGTCGTTCTCTGCGTGCTACATCCTGAGTTTTTTTATTCCCTAAATTTCCTGAGAAGTTCCTCCATTTTTATACATGGTCCTTCGAGCCGGATAATTTAATACATTATTATCTACATACTAGCAAAGTGAAAAGGATATTCTGGAAATTTGATATTGAATGAGTACCGGAGTGACGAGGTGACGACCACGTTTTTGAAGAAAAGTGGATCGGACATTGAGTGAAATAAAACAGGAAGCGTTTATGCATTATAATATTAATTATATTCACCCTACACTTATTAATTTCAAATCAGGTAAAATGAAAATAGGAATTAAGTATTGATAATAAGAACTTAAATAAGGTTAGTAACATATTTTTATATTACATTTACGAAGTTATTTACTTATGTTTATTCTTTGTGTTTAAATACATATTTACAAGAAATTACGAGAGTAAAGAGTATTATATTACCTAGGTTAAATCACAGTTGCAAAATATAGTTGACGTGTGCTTAAATTAAAATACAGTACAGTAGTGTTATTTTTAACCTGCATTAGTTAGCTATTCATTTATCAATAAAAGTACAAATATTATTTTGTAAGTTAAACCTTTGAAATTGATTGTTGCAGTGTAAACCATTTAAAAAGTAGATAAATAATTTGATTGTTACGTTATTTCTTTGGAATAGTAAACCTTACATACTTTCCTATGGCTGTTATTATTATTTGTAGTGATACAACTTAAAGGTCAAATTTGTACAATTAATAACTTAGGCAAATTTTTGCTTACTGTCTCATTAGTCACTACGATAGGTACCTATTTTTGTTACAAACAGTTTCGTTATTTGACATTATAATTGTATAATTACAGGTCCACGACACCCCCCTTTCGAAATGACTGAGATTAAAGAACTTAAAAAGAAGCGAAGCAGTTATAAAGGAAGATTAACAGTATTTGGAACCTATTTAAGTACTCTAAAAGATGCTGAGATAACCCCCTTTCAGGTAATGGAGTTGCAGTTGCGAGTCAGCAAATTAGATGATCTTTTTAATGAATTTAACGAGGTTCAATTGAAATTAGAATGCATGTGTGATAATATTGATACTGAGGCACTCGAAAGAACTACAATTGAATCTCAATATTATGGGTTGGTAGCTCAAGCCAAAATTATGTTAAGTAACTTTTCGAAATCTGAGCAAGATGAAGTAAAATCGAATTGCAGTATTGGTAAGCGTCAGTTCGTTAAGTTGCCTACAATACAATTACCCAAATTTACAGGATCCTACGATAACTGGCTCGAATTTCGCGATACCTTCGCAAGTCTCATACATGACAATGACGATATAGACGAGATTAATAAATTCCATTACCTGAGGTCATCATTAGCAGAATCTGCTGCTGTCGTGATCCAGTCAATTGAGTTTTCTGCTCAAAACTACAATGTGGCATGGGGGCTTCTATGTGAGCGATTCGATAACGAAAGATTATTAATTGAGAATCACGTTACGGCATTATTCAATATCGGGTCGATCACTGGGGAGTCCTCAACTGCATTAAAAGGTATTGTGGACAATGTAAACAAAAATATCAGAGCATTAAAAACATTAGGCGAACCTGTTCATAGTTGGGACACATTACTTATCCATATAATTCGACAAAAACTTGATACTACAACATTCCGAGAATGGGAGGAATACAAAGGGCGTATCGATAAATCTAAACGAATTACTTTTGATCAGTTCATTGAATTTATGCGTAATCGAGCTAATTTAATAGAAACACTGGAAAAGTCACGTCATTCTACAACTAACATAAAACAGAACACAAAAATAAAAGCCTTCGTTACGACAAAAACTACGAGTAGTTCTTCATCACATAGTTGTCCAAAATGTAAAAGCGATCACAACCTCAATTCATGTCCACAGTTTCTATCATTAAGCGTCAACGATAGAATGTCTTTATTACCTAGCTTTAAGGTATGTTATAATTGTTTACGTCACGGTCACTATCCCAATAATTGCAAGAAACCAGGCTGTAAAATATGTAAACGCAAACACCACACGCTTATTCATAACACAGATTTTAAATCAAACCCTGGTTCAAGCAGATCAGCTGACGGTACGACCGATAAGGCTAAGGTTGAGTCATCCTCCACTACCGACGCAAATAATAGTCACGTAACGCTCGCAGCTAATATCTCTGCGCATTCGCATACGACTCATACGAGCAGCACAGGCGACATCCTGTTGTCAACTGCGTTAGTTAGGTGCTACGATGTCAATAATAAAGAACACATCGCTCGAGCTCTTCTCGATTCTGGTAGTTCGTCGTGTTTAATGACACAGAATTTATTTAATAAACTTAATCTGCCCCATTTAAACACAGACAAAACTATACAAGGCATAAATAAGTCTATATCGCATGTGCAGAAAATGTGTCGTGTGCACATTCAATCGTTGCATGAATCTTACGCTAATGATTTAATATGTTTTGTCTTGCCTACAATAACTGATAACGTTCCCGCTAGACAGGTACATGTGAATATACCCTCAAATATTCGATTAGCTGATCCGTATTTCCACACACCGGCTTCTATCGATATTATTATAGGAGCAGACGTATTTTGGAGTTTATTAGGATCTAATAAGATTTTACTAGGTGATGGGAAACCAACACTTTATCAAACTAGACTTGATTGGCTAGTTTGCGGCCCAATTAACGGCGGCTGTACTAATAATAATTCATCTCAATTTTCATCAATTCAATGTAACTTTACTAATGTTAACGATTGTTATGAAAGTTCTTCCAGTTCGATTGAGTTAGATGACATCCGAAACCAATTGTCGCGTTTCTGGCAGCTCGAGGAAGTTTGTTATGAGTCATCGACTTATTCAGCTGAGGAGAAGATGTGCGAAGAGCACTTTATAAAAAACACAACGCGCTTGGCAGATGGCCGCTTTAGCGTTAAGATACCGTTGAAGGAATCAACGAATAGTTTAGGCGATTCATATCATCGTGCAAAACGATGTTTTCTGTCATTGGAGCGCAGAAATCTTAGCCAACCCGCACTCGATAAAATGTACAAAGATTTTATGACTGAGTACATTTCTTTAGGTCACATGTTCGAGTGTAATATTCATGAAGATCAGCTATCATATTTCATTCCTCATCACGGAGTACTGCGCGAGAGTAGTAGTACAACCAAATTACGGGTAGTTTTTAATGCTAGTGCACCCACCTCATCTGGTCTTTCTTTTAATACAATACAGATGGCGGGGCCTACCGTCCAGGATGATCTGACTGCAATCGTATAATATATCTATAATCGTATCTGCATAAGTACGTCCTCTCTGCTGACGTAGAGAAAATGTACAGGCAGGTGTCTGTACATCCTTCAGATAGGCACCTGCAGCAAATTATTTGGCGTGATGATGCTTCTAGTCCTCTTAAAGCCTACCAATTGCATACAGTAACTTACGGTACAGCTAGTGCACCGTTTCTCGCTACTAGGTGCCTCAAACAGGTTGGTCTTGAATGTCAGGATCAAAAGGTCGCAGAAGTTATCCTTCATGATTTTTACGTAGATGACCTTCTGACCGGTGCAGACGTGTTTGAGGAGGCTCGAATGTTGCGTCATGAAGTGACTAATGCTCTTGCTTCTGCTTGCATGCCTTTAAGGAAGTGGAAATCTAATGATCCCAGTTTAATTTCAGAATCATCTGTCGATTCTCGTTTTGATTTCCACAAGGAAAGTGATGCCGTCAATAAAACGCTTGGTCTTAGTTGGCAAAGTGAAATGATACAGGTTTCCTAGTAAACTAGGAAACCAATAAATAAATATAAAATTAAAAAATCTTACCAATAAATTCTTAGGTATTGTAACTTCTTGCATCGTCTACTCATTCTGGGGTTCTAAAAAAAGATACAGAAACATCGTATTTTGACAAGACATAACATTACTTAATAAATACTTAGTCTGGCCATAAATACTGTTCCAGTTAAAAATAAGAAAGACATTTGAATTTGGAATCCGTAATTTTTATACGATTGTTCATTGAGTTTTCTAATTTAGGCGCCAATACATTGTACATTATTTTGCGATATTAAAATGGAGTAGGGTGATTAAGAGAACCGAATCGCTGTGATTGCATTACACAAAGTTGGTATGGAGCCAAATGCAATTTTTAAAACTCTCCATACGCTTGGTATTAGTCAAATGTTTGTGTATCGGGCTATTAATAGGTACAATGAGACCTCCTCTGTTTGTGACAGAAAAAGATCTGGCCGTCCACGTAGTGTTCGTACGAAAAAGGTGGTCAAAGCAGTAAGGGAAGGAATTCGAAGAAATCCTTTCCGAAAGCAAAAGATTTTATCTCGGGAGATAAAGATAGCACCCAGAACCATGTCGCGTATTTTAAAAGATGACTTAGGACTTGCAGCCTATAAGAGACGCACTGGTCATTTTTTAACTGATAATTTAAAAAAGAATAGGGTGGTAAAATCGAAACAACTACTGAAGCGGTACGCAAAGAGAGGTCACAGAAAAATTTTGTTTACGGATGAGAAAATCTTTACAATTGAGCAACATTTTAACAAACAAAATGACCGTATTTATGCTCAAAGCTCTAAGGAAGCTTCCCAATTAGTCGAAAGAGTGCAACGTGGGCATTATCCGACTTCAGTGATGGTTTGGTGGGGTGTTAGCTATGAAGGAGTTACTTAGCCATATTTTTGTGAAAAAGGTATCAGAACATCGGCACAAGTGTATCAAGATACCATTCTTGAGAAGGTAGTTAAGCCCCTTAACAACACCATGTTCAATAACCAAGTATGGTCCTTCCAACAAGACTCGGCGCCGGGTCATAAAGCTCGGTCCACGCAGTCTTGGTTGGAAGTGAACGTTTCGGACTTCATCAGAGCTGGAGACTGGCCGTCGTCTAGTCCCGATCTTAATCCGCTGGATTATGATTTATGGTCAGTTTTAGAGAGTATGGCTTACTCTAAACGCCATGATAATTTGGAGTCCCTAGAACAATCCATACGATTGGCAGTGAAGAATTTTCCCATGGAAAGAGTGCGTGCTTCTATTGATAACTGGCCTCAACGTTTAAAGGACTGTATTGCAGCCAATGGAGACCACTTCGAATTAGCTTTTTATATTTCAAATTGTTTTATATTTATGTATTAAACTAACACACTGTAAAAGTAATAAATATTATTTGCAACAAAAAAAAATTTTTTTTCTTCGTGACAATATTTATGGCAAGACTAGGTACATTTTAAAGTCATGCACCTTCGTTTTTTGATTTTACATTTTTATTTTTGCACTGAAAGAAGTCTGAATACTTAGTAAAACGATGTAAAATCTTTTAAACATTATAAAATAACACCAAAATGTACACTTAGTTTGCAAATAAATCTTTGACTTTGACTTTAAAACAAAAAAAACATTTTACTCACTTCCTATGAGAATCCCAGCAATAAAACTTCCACACAATAATTGTAGGACTACACCACATCAGTAAATACCACGATCATTGTTGGCTGCGAATAGGACACGCTCCATACAATTTTGCCCATTCTCCTTTGTAATTTCTAATTAATAGGTACAATAACTGAACTACATTTTGACCAGTTTTTTTTTTGTTTCAGCACCAATCTTATTGTCAGAAAAAAGCGATTAAAAAGTTACAACAAAAGAAAGATAAATATGCCACACGACTGAAGAAAGCCTTGGAACTTTCTGAAAATTCAACATTTCAGAAGTGTTTACAAAATTTTACAGCTTTGGCAGCCTTGTTCACAGTTGTGCAATTTCGCGAAATATCCAAAAGAAAAATTGGAAGACGATTCACAAAAGATGAAAA
Organism: Griposia aprilina; assembly: GCA_916610205.1. Lineage (NCBI taxonomy): Eukaryota > Metazoa > Arthropoda > Insecta > Lepidoptera > Noctuidae > Griposia > Griposia aprilina. Next base: position 2,079,005 of record OU744285.1, on the reverse strand, counting down.
AATCATGGCCAATGCTGCAAATTAAATCAGCCACACCCTGCGAGCCGGTAGATCTGGCGGTTGTGGTGCTGCTGGTGCAGGCCGGAGGGCGTTCCTGCAAAAAAGAAAATTATCATTTGTAGATTAAAAAAAAGAAAACTTCCGAATATGAACCAAATTCAAATTCGAATTCTTTATTGCATTCATGTGTACATTTAGTTGTTACAATATAAGTTCCAACATGAACCCGGTTAGGGCACAGCAACATAATAATTAAAAATCAAACGAACTTACCAAGTGAAGTTCGATGTTAATTATGTGAACAGCTTCATTCGAAGCGATTTATTGTTTACGTATTGTAGCAGCGCCTCCATGTACCAGCCTTGCACGGATTTTCAGAGGTAAGTAAAAGGTTATTTTTTATAATTTCACTGGCAACACTGTCCGTTTACCCCTACTTTGCCCCCACTACACTATTTCTCTTTAACGGTCCGCAGCCATTTTAAAATCATTTTGTTGAAAGCTAATAAATATTTCACATTTTTATTTATCTAGGGTAGGGTAGCGTAACTTTTTTAGGGAGGGTATAAATCGCTTCGAATGAAGCTGTTCACATAATTAACATCGAACTTCACTTGGTAAGTTCGTTTGATTTTTAATTATGTTTCACAGCTTCATTCGAAGCGATTTATTGTTTACGTATTGTAGATGTTCAGAGACAAAAATGTGAACAAAACAGGTGAGTAATCACGAGTGCCTTTTATTATAACTAGTTAAGAGTATCATTGATTTAAGTTTATTTTACAGCGATTTATACTCTTAATCTAATATGAGGTATTTGTTACAGATTATAACCACCAGCAAGTACTGCAGTGGCAAAGAGATGAGGATCAGTTACAACCTGCCTATTATAATGTTTTGCGAAGGCAGAAGATGATTCACTCCATCCGGCAGTTTTTCTAATCAGGTCAATATTGACTCCGAGTCTATTGGCTGAGGATGTGGCTGCATGACGAGTGCTGTGTGCACTAAATATGGACGTATCTATACCGCTACTGTAAAGTGTATCTTTTATCCAGTGACTAAGTGTTTGTGGTGAAACTTTTGAGTGTGGTTTTTTGTAACTTACAAATAAATAATCATTTTTGCGAAGCGGTTGAGTTTTATTTATATAAACCTCTAAGCATTTAGCGGGACAACTCTGAGGACGAGCGTCGAAAAAAGGTAATCTTAAAACTGGTTGTGAAGTATTAGGTTTGGAAGTTTTTGTCAAATCAGGTATTGTTATAGTTATGCCAATAGCAGAATTTACTTGAACATTGCCTAATTTTATTAATGAAAAGGTTTGAACGCGATGCGCAGTCACCAAAGCCAATAGAGTTAGTCTTTTTGGAAAGAGTTTCCAAATCGAGGTCTGTGTTAGGCCATTTTTGTGCTAAATAATTTAGAACGGTGCACATAGGAGTATTACACATAAAAAACCGGACAAAATTGAAAATAGTGATGTTAATCCAACCGCACCCAAAATACATGTTTCTTTACCTACGATAACCGGTTGATCAAAAGGCAGACCCCCAACCCTCAACTCCCGCGCAAGTGCCACACAACGTCACGTCAGTCGGAACCCAGTCATCGCACTGTACGCGTGTCTTTGTTCTCGGCGCTCTCGTTTGTGTTTATCAGTTTTCTGTGCTAAAATGGCTTCGTGTAGCAAACGACAGGAGACTAACTATTCGGACATGGATATAGAAGGTTAGTACTATAGATTGAAGTTTATTTTACTACGTTTCTTCCAAATTTATTACTTGTATAGCCATCAATAAACAGCGGCACTTTTTTGACTTTTTTTTAAAGAAATTTGAAATATATTAGTGTTTTTGTTTATGTGTCGCGCCTTGTCGCCTCGAAATTTTTATGTGGGCATAAAATGTAGACTCTAAGGAAGTAGAAACATGAATAAAATGATCCCCCAACGTACCCCATAATTTTTTATAGTGGTTCAAACAATATGGGGAAGATTATAATTATACTGACAAAGCTTATTTTTTTGTTTTCTTTTGTCATAGATCCTTCGGAAAGAGTCAAAAAAATCACCAGAATGGAGCTCTATACTATTATCAAAGAGTTCAAAGGAAAGAAGATTGAAGAAAAATTTTCGTTGTTGGAAGAAAGACTTGCGCAACTAACTTCATGTCCACCCGAAGAAACAAGTGTTCTTACCCGTTCTTTGAAATATTTCAAGACCAGTTTCAAAGAAAGATGGTCAGCAGCCCGTAATACTGATAAGAGATTCGTAGAAAACAATATGGAATGGTTTAATGTATCACTGGAACTACCTTCTTGGACCCACAAAGCAGGCCGACGAACAAAAGAATTCGGAGAATTGTGTGATCGAAGCAAGCGTCGAAGAACAAAAGATTTACGGGACCGGGTACCTGTTGAGGAATTGACGTACGCTGCAAGCGTGAGTCAAGGTACTTCGGGAAATGTTGATGCGTCTAAGATTATGAAAGAAATAACGTCAACGCCTACCAGAGCTAAAAAGTTCCGAAAAGCAATACGGTCAGCCAAAAAAGTACCAATCGCGAGAAAATACACACCACAAGAAGCATTAGCGTTATTTGTAGAAGGTAATTTTACAAGAGGGCAGTGGGAATTAATACAAGGTGGCCGAAAAGAAATTTATCCTTGCTATTCGCTTTTACAAAAAGCGAAAAAGGACTGTTATCCCGCCGAAGATAGCATAAAAGTTACTGAAACTAGCTTTGAAGTGGAACTTCAAGCTTTGCTGGACCATACAGCTTTGCGACTACTTCAGTATTTAAAAGAAGTGATTGAAACATTATCAGAGTTTGAGAAACAACATCTTACCTTAATATCAAAATGGGGCTGTGATGGATCTAGCCAGACACAGTTTAAGCAGACATTTGCCAACACTGGCGACGATGATGCCAACATATTTTTAAGTTCTCTTGTACCTGTGAGAATGGTTGTTTCTATTAGTGGAGAGACAAGAAAACTTGTATGACAAAATCCAGTGCCTTCTTCAGTGAGATTCTGTCGTCCTATCCGGGCTCGGTTCATTCACGAAACAAAGGATATCACAAAGGAAGAAATCACCTATATTGAAGAACAAGCAAGGAATCTCAAAGAAACAACTGGTATGGAAGATTCCGTTAAAATGAATCACACCATTTTGCTCACAATGGTCGATGGAAAGGTGTGCAATGCCGCGACTGATACGGCTTCAACAATGAGATGCTACATATGTGGACAGACATCTAAGGACTTCAACAAACTTGAAAGAAGTAATGTTTGTGAAGAGTCTCTGAAATTCGGACTCTCCATTCTGCACGCGAGAATTCGTTTCTTCGAACTATTGTTGCACCTGGCGTACAAAGCGCCCTTACAGAAGTGGCAAGCCCGAACGGCAGAAGACAAAAATGTTTTGAAAGAAACAAAACAGAAAATACAAAAAAGCTTCAAAGAAGAGATGGGCCTTCTTGTTGACATACCCAAAGTCGGTTACGGCAATAGTAACGACGGAAATACGTCGAGAAGATTTTTTGACAATCCTGAATGCTCATCTCGGATTACTGGAATAAATATAGATTTGATAAAAAGGTTCCAAATCATTCTTGAAGTGATATCAAGCGGATATGATATTGATCCGGCGAAATTCGATGACTTTGCTCACACAACTGCCAAACTGTACGTGGAATTGTATGGTTGGCATCCTATGTCACCTACAGTTCACAAGATTCTGATGCATGGCGCTCAAGTAATATCAAGTCACATTGTACCTATCGGACAGCTATCAGAGGAGGCTGCTGAAGCCCGGAACAAACATTTCCGTAAATATCGCGTAGACTTTGCAAGAAAATTTTCAAGAGTGGACTGCAATAGAGATATTTTAAATAGGCTGTTGCTGACATCTGATCCCTTCATCAGCTGCAACCGAATAAAACGGAAGAAGAAAAGCAAGTCTTTTTCCCAGGAAGCTATTAGTATGCTGCTCACGAAAACACTGAATTGTGACAGTTCCGACGACGAAGATGTTGAGGACCAAATCACATGTGAACTCGGAGACAGTGATTCTGATTGATTCGGTCTCCTCATGATTATCCTCTTGAAAACCAATCCTGTTTTAAGAGTAAATACTCTCTTATATTTCTATTTTTTTTTTAATTGTTTTCTTTTTAACTAAATGCCTAATTATGATGAATTATTGACTTTTATTTCATAAAATAGTAAAATAAAATATAAAATAATTTTGTCCGGTTTTTTATGTGAATTACTCCTATGTGCGGTGGTTGGATCCCACGTCAAATTATATTTTGGATTACTAGGCCTTAATCTGTAAACTCCTTTCATAAATCGCTTAATTCTATCATCGCTTGCCACATTACTTAACAATAAAGATAATGCAGATTTATATGAATTGACAGTACCATATTTCGCCCCTTTGTCAAAAATTGTGGTAAGAAAATGAATGATTACAGGAACTGAAGCCGAGCAATAATCATAACCATGTTTATTACAATACTTTAGCCAAGATTTTATACAAACATCATATTGTTTATAGGTGGAATCAGATAATGATGCTAACATAATTTCAATAGATTTATTAGATAAATGCTTTTTTAATAATGTTTGCCTGAAAGCTTCGCGGCAACCAATGTTAGGGTGCGGTGCAGATTGTGAGGCGTTCTGAAAGGAGAAGTTAACAAATTTACGTTTGGTTCAAAATAGATTTGTTTGGAACAAATTAATTTTTGGTAAACAGGGAACCAGGGTTGTGTTGGCCAATATGGTACAACTACTATGCCATTTGCTTTGTCATTAATTATTTTTTGCATTGTTTTTGTGATAAGTGAAAACGGTGGAAATGCGTAGAATAGTTTATTTTTCCATGGAATGGTGAAAGCATCGATTGCATAAGCGTCAGGGTCGACTTTCCATGTTATGTACCTGGGACACTTAGCATTACACCTACTCGCGAAAAGGTCTATTTCAGGGTATCCAAAATAATGTGTTATTTGGCTGAATGCATGGTCATTGAGTTCCCATTCAGTGTCCTGAAATTTCATACGCGATAATTGATCTGCTTCATAATTATCTTTAGTATTTATGTAAGATGCAAAAATATTTATTCTACGCCTTTCGCACCACTGCCATATGTCTTTAGTGATATTATGCAAGTGTTGAAACTGTACACTGCCCATGCGATTTATACAAGATATTGCAGTTACATTATCAATTCGTAATAGTATTTTTAAATTATATGATTGGTGGGCAAAACATTTAAGTGCGAGAAAAGCTGCTTTTAACTCTAACTCGTTAATATGTACGGTTCTTTCACTATCTTTCCAATAGCCAAAACATTCATCTGTGCTGCAATACGCTCCCCAACCCGTACATGACGCATCGGAAAAGATTTCTAAATCATATTGATCACAAGTTAAAGAAAATGAACCATGATCAATATGGTGTAACCACCACAACATATCACTATGTAAGCTGTTGGGGAGCCGAACTAACTGTTCGTAGCTAGGATTTGTAAGTAAACAGGAATATTTAAATTGTTCAAAAAGTTTAGTGTAAAGCCATGCATATTGAATTGCAGGACAAGCTGAAATTAATAAGCCTATGAACCGAGCAAATTCACGAAGTTTACATTTACGCTTTTTCAAGAATCTAGAAATGTATTCTTTTATTTTTGACTTTTTTGTGCCAGGTAATTTTAATAACATATTTTTCGAGTCGAATTCGAAACCTAAAAACTTGCATAGTGTTTGCGGTTCTAAGCAGCTTTTTTCTCTATTTATTATGAAACCTAATTTTTTAAGTAATGTTATTGTTAATTCAACGTTATTTTGACATTCAAGAAAAGTTGTTCCAATGCAAAAAATATCATCGATATATACAACTGATATCATACCATGGGTTCTTAGATATTCCATAACTGGCTTTAATAATTTTGTAAAAACATATGGAGCAGTGCATAAACCAAACGGTAGACAGTTAAATTCATAAAGGGTATTATTGTATTTAAAACGGAGGTATTTTCGGTGAGATTTATGTATGGAAATTAAGAAGTAAGCATCCTTTAGATCTATTGATGCCATATAACAGTTTTTTGTTATAAGCTTTGAGGCTGTACGATAATCCTCCATCTTGAAATGTTTGGTTTCTACGAATTTGTTTAAACATTTAAGGTTCAATATGAATCGCTTGTCGCCGTTTGGTTTTGGCACTAAAAACACACTAGAAATAAATTCTCCTTTAACAGAATTACAACGAGATATTGCTTTAATATCTAGTAGGTTTTTGATTGATTTATCAAAATCATGGACTTCTTGAATATTCTTAGGAAAAACATTAGGAGAATCAGTACGATATGGTGAACATTTAAAAGGTATTTGGTACCCTTTGATCCAGGATATAATCGTTTTGTCAGTAGTGAAAATTGACCATTTTTTAAAAAAATACTGGAGCCTGCCAGCGGTCAGTACCTGATCAGTTATTTCCGGTACGGTGGCTTCGTCGGGGACGAGAAGCGGCGCGAACTGCCGCTGGTTTGCGGCGGTGGCGGCGGCCGATACGCCGGGCGAGTAGCTCGCCTCGTGTTGTTCGGCTTGTTGTCCGTCTTGCGGTGCTGAGGGTTGTAGTTTAAATGACCCTTATTTGGACCCTTTGGGATAGCTTTGGGCTTGTTATATTTTGTTCTTAGGGCGTGTTTCAAGGCATCTCCTGATTGCTGTATTGTCTTGGCGGCCTTAACCTTGTCGGTAACATTTTCTCCAAATAATAAACTACCCCTTTTTGTTTCAAGCAAGGCGTCCTTTAAATTTATATTTATAGATGAAATGACAAAATTACGTCTTGTTTTTGTCTCCCAAAAATGACTGTCGCATAATATACGACAAGCGTCACTGATCGGTTTTAAAAGTTTTTGTTTGGACGTTTCATTTGATATAATCATGTCAGTAGCGGATGCTAAAGCTGATAATGCTATACCAAGCTGATTTTGCTTGTACATGAGGGCCGAATCTCTTTTAACTAGAGTATCCTGTAGAGCTGCCTTTACTTCCGGGTTGAGAGCTGGCGCTAGCAGTAGGTCACAATTGTTAGGGACAAAATAACTTTTTAAAAGTTTTTCCTTTACATCCTTAGCCAAGCCCTTAGTAAGGATGTCTTGCCAACGATTGGCAATGTCTTTATGAACAGACGAGCCCATGGTTACGTCCGTCTTTGGTGCATCACCGAGTAACTGCAGAGTGTCTTCATCTAAATCTTGGTCTTCCATTACTTCTGGCTGTGCTTCTGCTGAGGTGCCAAGTGTAGGCGACAGAGGCGCGGGGCATAGCGATGTTGGAGCTGGTGGTGGTGAAGCAGGGCATGGAGAACAAGCACGTGGCGAGGCACGTGGCGAGGCACGTGGCGAGGCACGTGGCGAGGCACATGGCGAGGAACGTGGTGAGGCAGGAAGCGGCGAAGCTTGAAATAAGCAGGCTTCCTCATTTTGTGCTATACCACAGTCCACATCTAGTTGATGGTTTGAAAAGTCTGCGAAAAACATTTCTTTTTAGAATACGTCTGGTAATAAATACAAAACTTATAACTTTTTATCGTGACAGAGGAAACCCAAACTTAGTAGCCTCGCATCACTTAGTTAAGTAACTATTATCTTAATGATTATGTGACAGTATCAGCCCCAGTATGGCAGTACGCATCACTGTATAAGTATAATGACAGAGGAGACCCAAAATTAGTAACCTCGCATCACTGATAATAGTTTTAAAATAATTGTGTAACTTACTGTGTAAGTCTTCTTCGGATGAAGAATTAATACGGCGATTAGTCTTTGCCTGCAATTTATTTTGCAATTTTTGTATTTTTCGTCGTATTTCGTCTTCAGTTTTTTCAATCTTCCTTTTCTTTCCCATTTTGAGGAGCTGGATCTATTTGTTGGTGCGGAGACGTGCGAAGGCTTGAGCACGGAAACGCGGAATGATTTTAAAATGGCTGCGGACCGTTAAAGAGAAATAGTGTAGTGGGGGCAAAGTAGGGGTAAACGGACAGTGTTGCCAGTGAAATTATAAAAAATAACCTTTTACTTACCTCTGAAAATCCGTGCAAGGCTGGTACATGGAGGCGCTGCTACAATACGTAAACAATAAATCGCTTCGAATGAAGCTGTGAAACATAATAATAATTTCCACAGTTTCTAACAACAGGCGTTACTCATCTGCTCCATAAGTCAGGTAGTTTTCTTAAATTTTGCAACGTTCCGATCAACTTCCTTATTTTTTTAACCGACTTCACAAAAAGGAGGAGGTTCTCAATTCGTCTGTATGTTTTTTTTTTTTTTTTTTTTTTTTTTTTTTTATGTGTGTTAGCTCATAACTTTTTTCTGGATGAACCGATTTGGATGATTCTTTTTTTATTTGATAGGTGGTGCTTTACATGTGGTCCCATTTAAATTTGATCAGGGTCTGACCAGTAGTTTTTGAGTTATCCTTAATACTGCATATTTTTCCACGTAGTTTATATGGATGATGTGTTAATAATTTCCTGTCATTGTTATTTACACACCAAGAAGTGGTATACGAATTTGCGTGGGGTAGGTACCGCAACTGAAAAGTGAAAAATAAAAACTTTTTTACAAAAAAAAACAACCGACTTCCAAAAAAAACACTAAAAGACGTGAAAAATAACATTAATTTCGGAAGTCGGTGGCCAAAATCGAAAATATAACACCAAAGACACCGACTTCCGAAATTAATGTTATTTTTCACGTCTTTTAGTGTTTTTTTTGGAAGTCGGTTGTTTTTTTTTATTTCATAAGATCAAGACAACAAAAAAAAATTAGTGAAATCGGTCCGCGTATTTCCCTTTCCGTGTTCAACTGGCGACACCGGTCTCGCGAAATCAACACGCTTTTGTTTTACTACGGAATCCTACGATCCCGTGTTCAATTCGCGTCAACTGAGCACGCCTTTGTGATCAAGTGGCGCTGGGTAAGGTTTAACAAAATCGTGTGCAGTTGAACTGAACACTTTTTTGACTTGACTCTTAGACTGTTTGAGTCTTCAAAAGCGTGTTGAATCAGCGACGGTATTATTCTATAGTAGACAGTAGGTTGTATTATTAACTCAATATGATTTCAATGAAATATTACATACAATACAATTAATGAAACATTTCTTATCAGCACAAAAATAACAAAAAAAAACACCGACAAGACAACTATTTTGCGGATCGTTCGTTTTGGTCTATGTTCACAGCGATATTGTGTGCACGTTTCTTTTTAACAGGACGGCCGGACTGAATTCTACCACTGCTGGGTAATTGTTTTTGATGCCGTCTCGAAATAGATGTAGGTTGGACCTTTATTTTTCGTGAACGTCGTATTTTCTTATCATGCATGTATGAAACAATAGAGGAAGGAGTCTGCAATTGAGATAGTTCAGATGAATATTTTTTCAGTATTTGTGTGTTTACTGGATTTGGTTCTTCTTTAAGTACTTTGATTATTCTAATAAACTCAGACTCAATTGCGTCTACAGTAATCATATAATTTTCTTGAATTGAAGACTCTGTGGAAATATTATTTTCTGTGTTATCGGGTTCATTAATCGGCAACGTAAACTGTTGCTGTGAGGTGCCTTGACTTTTTTCAGCCATCTCCACGTCATTTGAATCCAGTGTTATATTTTGGAAGAAATAGGGGTTATATTCGTCTCCCAATGCCAATTTGGCCAAATCTTGGCGACAATCTTCAGTCAAGTTTAACGATGTAGTAATCGTTATGCCAAACTTTAGTTCCACAGCACATACATGTTTGCAGTAGCGTCCACCTTTCCCTGATAAACAGTCACACGTTCCCATTTCAGAATCAACTACATACACGTCTGTTTTTTCTTTTATTAAGTAAGACGTGTCATCAAGTGGTGATATTTGAGTTATCGACTTACTTTTCTGACAAAATTTTTCGTAGCTTACTGTTAACTTTCGCTCTCTCCCATTAGCAAATTGCAACAATCTTTTTTTGTGGTAATTTTCAAACGTGTCAGTGATAAAATCCAGCAGGGCACACATATTGAAAACTTTACATCTTTGCAATATAATATCTTTAAAAATTCTTATAGACGCCTCGCAAAAGTTGTTTGTGTTATGTCCTCTATTGATAATGTCATGCCTATATGACAAACACCATTCTTCTCGTCGGGCCCACATATTTGTTAAATAATTTTGCAATTTATAATTTGTCGCGACTTTTACATCTTCATTCAATATGGACATATTTAATTCGGCCTCTGCTATAGTATTTGAATACATAACTTTGCGGAACAGTTTCATTATGTATTGTTTGTCATCTTTATTAACATTATGCTCTGTTTGCCAAAGCCAACGCCATATTGCGTGATTAACGTGAAATATGCAAAGCAAAAGCCGGGTGTTAGGTAAAACTGACTTCAACGCATTTCTTTCAGCTCTGCTGTCATCGGTCATGGCTACACTTGGCTGAAATAATTTGTTGAATTTATTTTCGAGGAACTCTTTCAGAGTTTTGAACGCTAAACTGTATTGTTCTTCTGTCTGATTAGCGTGTAAAATTATTGCAACAGGCAACGCACCAATATTAGAAGCTGCAAAAATAAATGCCACACATGTGTTTGATTGATCACATGATCCGCTGGTATCTATAAAAACTATTTCATCGGCTAATCCTTTAGTGAAAACTCGCTGCATTATTGGTGTAATAATTACACAAATAGTAGGATTCTCCAGTATGATCAAGTCTATACCCAACTTCCCTAACTCGTCTTGTTTTCTTTTCAAAATTTGTAACACAGTCTGTTCATTTCTATTTCCATAATTTTGTTTACGCCATTGTTCGTAAAGATACACAACTTGACGATCTAGAGGGTTATGCTGAGCGTTAGCTAAGATTTTGTAGGCATCGCTGTCATAAGTACTTATAATATTTAATTCATGGTACATCTTAGCGGCCGCGGCAGTCATACCTCTATCGAAATAAGATATAAATATTTGTTTCATATCGTTCGAACATCGTAGCAAGGATAACGATTGAGCTACATTAACTCTGTGGGAATGATTGAAGTGGATGTCAACTATAACATTATATCCTTTTCTCAGCAGGGCTGAACTTCTCAGAGTACTTGGTGTAGTTTTCAAAAATTTTATATTAAGAGACGACTTGCAATTAAAGTTTCTGTTAACACCTTGCGTTTTATTTATCAATTTATTTCTTTCCGAAAGATGGCATACAAACAATTTTCTGAATTCATAACGTATGGGTTCTGCAAACCGTCTTTTCATAACCCAGTTAGAATTTGTTTGTTTTGAAAAACATTCCACAAATCTAGCACATTTTTCGTCGTATTCTCCGTCATAATGTAATAAGCACTGAACTTTACACTTATAACTGTCACTCGACTGTCCGTCATAGTTGAGTATTTCAAAATCTTTAGTGATTTCACTGAAAACCCTTTTAAACTCTTCCATTATGCACTATGTAAACAAAACATAACCTTGAACGCACAGTAACAAACTGCAATGAGAAGCGCGCGAATCCAACTTCGGGCGCTCTCGCCTGCTTCGGCCCGCACGATTTATCCCGAACATTTACGAACGCGCTAAATCAGTACGGATTTGTTTCGAATAGACAGGTTAAAAAACCGTGTTCAATTCAATTACACACTGTTTTGTAAAACTTCTTATAACGTTGCTTGATCACAAAAGCGTGCTCAGTTGACGCGAATTGAACACGGGATCGTAGGATTCCGTAGTAAAACAAAAGCGTGTGGATTTCGCGAGACCGGTGTCGCCAGTTGAACACGGAAAGGGAAATATGCAATCGGTCCAGCCGTTCACGCGTGATGCCGTGACCAAGGGAAATAGGGATTATTTTTTATATATATAGATTTGTCATCTATGTAAGTTAGATTTCCTCCGGATTGATTCGAAATCAGACCAATCCAGAGTAAATCTAAATTAGAAAAGAGTATTGATGATTCTTATAATTATAATTATGTAAATACACATTTGTTATTGTCGCGAATCATATTTTGATCAAGATAGTTGTATCTTGATCTAAATATGATTCGTGACTACTTACACTAACCTGCAAGTTGCAAAAAACGCAAAAAAAATGAATTTCGCGGGCTGTCTTAGCACATCCCCCTTAAAGAGACCGATTACGATTGTCCAGTTGTTTACCTATTTAAAACCTCTTATTTGCAGTTTAATTTAAATGAAAAAAAAAATCATTTAAAACAAATATTTATTATAACTTCTAAATCGCGTACATGAGTTGACGCACCCATTTTTTATACGGTTTTTATGAGCCAACCCGCAGAAAATGAATAGCAATGTCTTATAAAAAATAACTATAATACTAATTTAGTCCTACTACTTTTTTTTAATCGGTTAAAAATATTTGCTAGGAAACAAAAAGAACCTTCGCCTAAATAAATATTTTCTGCATCTCTACGTCTTTCAATACTTACTGTGTTCTGAGCATTGAAATGTCATACCAAGAACTAAGTCTAGTTCCAAAATAGAATAAGCATGAAATTGTCAACAAAATGTGTTTAACCTTATTGCTTAGGTTTTAAGTTTCATTTTAGAATAAATATTTTTGTACTTATTATAAAAATTACTTTTTATTTATTGCTTTTACATTTCTCCGATGACAGAAAGACTTAGATATAAATATTTTGCTATTGTAATTAAACTTTATGCTTGAGTGTTATGGTTTATAATGAACTAATGTTGTTAATATTATAAAACCTTTGTCTATATTTCGTAGTGTGAAATGTAAATGTTTATGTTTGTGTAAACGTGGACACTTCAGCGACTGGTTTTTGTTCCTGATCTTGTATCTGCTATTATATTGATCGAAGATTCTTACCTTATAACTCGTAGAGGCACGCGCACGCCCCGCCATCTTGCGATCTACTGACTACAAATGTTGCCAGATGTAATAAATTCAATTTTTTCTATCAACTACAAGGGTCCCATAAAACAGATAAAAAAAAAAGAAAACCATAAATACCAGACCTGTTCTCAAACATTTTTTCTTAGAATGTGTGCATTATTAGATACGTTACCAAGTTAAGGGTTAAGAAATAACTTTTAACTGTAAATAAATAGTATAATATTAATAATATTAGGTACCTAAGTGTTAAGTGAAAACATCTTGTTTTATTATGGCAACGAAGAGAAAAAGTAGCGGCCTTTGGAATCACTTTGAAGAAGTAGTTCCTAGCAAAAAGGCGAAATATGCCTACTGCTCCCGAATATTGGCAATTTCTTCTGGCTCAATAGGAAGCCTGAGCCGATATATGAAAACTATCCATCCTACAATTCAAATCAACAGTAGCAGACAGCTATCATCTGTTCCTGGTAGAATTGTGGATAGTGAGATGTCGATAGAGCCGGTTCCCTCATGCAGTGAAAATATAGCACAAGTTCAGATGACAACTAATGAACTGTCCATACAATTAAGAGTTTCAAATAGGCAAATTCAGCAGGCAGGTCCCTCCATGACAGACTACGTTGTATCAAAAAAGCACTACCAATAAACTGAATGCAAAAGCTTGATGACCAATTAGTGAGAATGATAGCTAAAGGTTACCACGCCCTTCGAATGGTAGAAGAAGTAAAGTTGCGTAAGTTTGTCGAGATGTTAAATTCTGGGTATACGTTGCCGATGCGTAAGACTCTCGCTGAAACTCTGCTTCCTAAGGTATACAACGAAATTAAGGAAGCTGTTAAAATTAAAATATCCAAAGCGGTAGCTATTTGTATAACAACTGGCGCTTGGACATCTATTGTGAACGATGGCTACATTGCTATCACCGCGCATTTCACTGACACAGAATTACATAAACTCTGCACGATCATGATGTATATTGAATTTGAGGAGAGGCACACAAGTGAAAATCTTAAAAGCGTTTTAGAAGCTAAGTTTCTAGAATGGAACATACAACGGAACGTCAATGTAATCGTCAGTGACAATGCTGCAAAAGTGCTGGCTGCTGTTTGACTAGGCGGCTGGCGCGCATTATCTTGCTGTGCTCACACTATTAGTGTATAAGCATACGCGAAATATCCGAAACCGTGAACAGGGTTAAAACAATGGTGGTTTATTTTCACAAAAGCAATCCAGGTCAAAAAAAAACGGCGGTAGAAGAACAAATTCAAATAGCCCCATTAAAACTAAAACAAGATGTGACTACAAGGTGGAATTCCACCTATGACATGCTCATGAGATTATTAAGAATTATAGAAGCACATAATGCCACCTTAGCAATAATGCGTCCAGACTTAAGTTTACCGCTAGAAGACAGGAAGATAATTGAAAAAGCGACAGAACTTTTAAAAATATTTTAAGAGGTCACTGTGGAAATCAGTGGCGAGGCAAATGTGATGGCATCAAAATATATTGTATATTGCTAACTAATAAATCACACACTTGGCAAATTCTTCACAGACAATATTTAAAAAAAAATTGAGCCCCTACATAACGCTCTAAAATCGCAAATGCATTGGATTGGTTTAGAGATGTGGAAAACAATTTTATTTTGTGTGAGGCAACTATTTTGGATCCACAATTCAAAAAAAGTGGCTTTGCTAATCCCGACAATTTTGAGAGAGCTGCAACAGCATTGAAATCGAGGATTGGCTCAGATCGAACCATGGAACCAGTTCAAGAAGTACCAGCTCCACAGCCGCCACCTGTTCGAACTTGTGAATCTAGTTCTAGTTGGGACGAATTTGACGCTGAATTTGCGGTTTTCTTCCTCCAAAATCCAACTGCAGCTGGCATTGCAGAGTTTGATAAATATATTCAAGAACCGCTAATAAAAAGGACGGAAAATCCTCTGCTCTGTTGGCCTGAACGCCAAGCCATACGGCTCCGCGATTGTTCAAATATATGTCAAAACGCCTGAACGTCACGGCTACATCTGTACCGTGCGAGCGCGTATTTTCGAAGGCGGGTCTGACATTGAATGAAAGACAGACACGTCTGAAGATAAAAAAAACTATCATATTTAATATTTCTTAGCTGTAAATAAAAATGCAAATACCATGTAAATAAAACAAAACAGGTATAAAAATATATATAAGAACAATACTAAAAACCAAATAAAATAAAAAAACAATCATTGTTTATAAAATCGATTTTTAAATACGCAAATATTCATAGCCATGGTCGATTATCAATATTGCAATCCATGTGTATTGCCAGTCCTAAGCCTGGAATGCCCTTTTGATTGAATTATTATTCCATAGATTGGGGTTAAGCATGAAGGAAAATCGACTTTATGTATATGATAACAAAAGCAAGTGTACATTCCGACGAAACGGTGCATTACGTTTGACGGATGTCACATCACATCATAATGTAATGCGGTATCTCATGTAATGGGGGGGAGACAGAACAAGCACAACTCAGTAAATAAAGAGTCGCCATCTACATTACTTAAAGAGAAACTATCATACATAATAGTTTCATAATTATCGATAGATGACTCTGTAAATACAACTTTAATGCAATTATTAAGAAACTCAATTATTTTTATTTCAATTAAATTCTATGTAATGTATAGTATTTTTCTAGAGAATAAATTATATTATAATATTTATCATCAATTTTTTTTTCATACCTGTTCAGCTTTATCGATTAGTGCGGCCTTGTCACGTCAATCTAAATTGTGTGATATATTCTGGCAACATCACACACTGTGGTCGTCACAACTTGCGTCTGCGCTTGTTTGTGTTTCGTGTGTCCATTTTTTGTATAATTATTGGTTTTTAAGTGTTTTATCTACATTCGACGTCCGAGTTGAGTTTCTCCTCCGTCCTTTTAGTGTATTACTACACGGAAACTAATATTTTGCGGTCGCTACGTTGTGGCTAGCAATTTCAATTGTGAAAAACTGTTGTTATATTTAGTGGTATACTTGCGAAAAGACGCTATTTTGTGTTGTGCGTGTCTATTCATATAGATACAATGCCTCACCGTTGCACTTTTGGGTGTAAGGACACTGGTAAGTTTTTTTTATTCGGCCCGATAAAACAGAACTCCTCTGTTTATCATGTTAGAATATCCTTTGTTCTCTTAAACCGATAAAATACCGTAGAACCACATGTGGGCCATTTCGCAGCCCAACTGTCGATCCCCGCTGGTGCACATGAGGAGGCTCCAATGATTCACGCGGCTTAACGATCATATTCTCAGAATATAATAGTCTAAAAATATGTTTTTCTCAAAACATCATAAGTCTAGATTTTGTTTTAGGTATTGTATAATCTTAATCTTAGTACCATGAACAGCCTTAACTCATTCTGCAATCTCATACAAGAAAACTTAGAATGGACAAAATTGCGATTAAAAGACAACAATACAATATTATTTCCTTTGATTTCAGGCAATGTGATGCATTCATTTCCGAATCCTGGAAAATTTTCTGAGCGTTTCAAAGCTTGGGTTAATCTTGTTGGATTCAATCTGGAAATATTAACAGACTATGACATCTATAAGAAGAAGAGAATATGTGATATTCACTTCACTGATGAACACCGTAATCGCTTTGAACGTCTAAATGCTTTGGCAATGCCAACTCTTTATTTGCCTGGTGAGTTTCATACTAGATTACCTAATACAAAACACAATAGGGAAGATGCAAATAAAATATTTATGAAAATTTTATGATTAAGGCTGGGTGTCCCCGTTTTTGCATGTTTTAGAAGTGTGTTTTAATAGGCAAATTATAACATTTAGAATCTGAAATAATTATATATTTTAGATACATTCTTTGTCCTTATGATGTACCCGTTCAATACATGATACAATAAAAATTTCTAGATAGAAAAAAATACCAAACTAAATTCGATTTGCAGTTCTTTTACAAGCCAAATTTCAATTTAATCGAGTACTAATACTCCTTTTCTTCTATAAAGCATATCAATTTAAAGGTAATTCATTTTGGAATTCATTCCACCCGATGGTTTTTTTTCATTATATTTATACATTTTTTGATCGAATATTCAAGTGATTTTCGATACGCGCCTCGCTCGCGCAGACTGCCAGTGTCCCGCGGGACGTTACGGAGGTTGGATCTGTGCCAAATTTTTGCGCGCGCGCGTTTTTCTGTTGCGTAAATAATATTAATATAAAAAAAATATTATTGTTTTATAGAACTTATTTATTTGTTTGTATGTTTATTTCTCGTTGTGTATATAACTTTTAAGACAGTATTTTTGTGAAAATGGCAAATAAATAATAATAATAAGTCTAAAACACGTTTGAAGGCAAAAAAAATCGCGAAAGAAATATGGTAAGTTATATTTTTTATTCATATATCCCTATTGATCACAGTCACAGTATTACAATATTATTTCCCTACCAGTAGTGAAAATAATTTCCAGTATAAGCTGATCTTGCATTTTATAGAATTTCTGTACAATGAGAGGTCAGCTTACACTGGAAATGTATAGCTTGATATGTGACGATAATGTAATGTATAGCTTGATATGTGATATCTTGACGTGTGTGTGTACTTTCGCTGTCACATACAAATTTCGCCCGACGAGTTCCCCGCCATTGCTCTACGCAAATACATTCGTTTTCACAACGTATGGATTGTAAAACTGTGCCACACTAAATATAATATCAGTAGGTTCAAAGCTCTGGTAAAGGGTTACTATTTTTCTTTTGCTTACCTAAGTACCTGTTTTGTTTTAGTTTATTATGTCCTGCTCTGATTTATTTTTAATACCTCTTAATTTTATTGTTTCAGTTCAAAAATGATACGAAATAAAAAAGGCTTATTTATCCGAAAAAAAAATACAGAAGAACAGTAAGTACTGTCTTTGCTTTTTTGATAATTGGACCACACAGAAACACACACACACCACCACAGAATAAAGGCTCCTTCAAACAAGCGCGACATGCGACGCGACACAAAGGCACCGCTCGTCGCGCGATAGGCGGTGCCTTTGTGTCACGTGCGATTCGCATCACGTGTCGCGCCTGTTTGTAGAAACCTTAAATAGTAGTACCTACTATACTAGCGTGCAGAAAAATCACTCCCGAACAATAGTCAGTTTAGGTACAAAAAATTGCCAATCGCCGATTGCCTGCAATCGAAACTGGAACTTATTTCATTCTTGCAACCATTCACATTCCATTCCATTTTATTATTGTTTCCAAACCAGTCTAACGGCCTGACCACTGAAAATTCATTCCGCGCGAATAATAAAAATGTATGGTGGTATTGGTGGTAAGGTACTATCCGGTGTGGCTCGCCTATTGCACGTAGTGCCGCAATACAATCTTAGATTTAGTCAATTTTGCATTTTTATAAAGTGGAGTTACTTTTTTTTTCAGAAAACCATGTGACGATACGTCTGATAAGACTCACGTTTCTTATACTACCTTAGAGCCTGTTGATTTACAACCCTCTGCTACTACGTAAGTTGTTTTTTGTTTTAGTTCAGGGGCTTACAAATATTTTTTTTTTCAACGTTCATTTTAAATAAATTATTATGTATTATTTCAGGACATCGACATCACCGAATGATGATACGTTACAGGATGTACTACTAGGGTAAAAGTGGGATAGTTGCCCTAGGAGGATTGATGCCCCAAAATTCAAATTATGACTTGTAAACGTTCTATGATCGCAGTTAATACTTATAAGCAAAGAACACCCCCCACCCCGCTAGTGTGCGAGCGGCAACCGCTGTGATCGGACGTGTTGCGTGTTCATGAAGAAAGATCGACGGGCTAGCTCACAAAGATCGCGGATTACGAATCTTGATATTTTAGAAACGCGTGGAACTTTTCATTTCCAAAGGTAAGTTATATTATTTTATTATTATTTGCAAGTGTATAGTTTGAATATTACCGTCAGTGTAACATTTTGTCATTTTTTAAAAGGGATTTTTTTATTTTAATTACGGCAACTATCCCTATTGAAAAGGATAGACGCCTCGTATTTTGTGAGTATAGATGCCCTTAGGGGCATCTATCCCCTATTGATTAAGTTGATGTTTGTTGATGTTTGTTCATGTTCCCATTTCTTCTTTTCAGAAATGCCTCGCAAATATATTAGAAAGGTTGGAGTTCGTCCACGAGCTGAATGGACGCAAGAGGCATTAATAGCTGCAATAGACGAAATTTCGAGAGGCATTCTAGGAATTAACGAAATATCTCGTAGATATGGGATTCCCTCAAGAACATTGAGGCGAAGATTCGCTAACAAAAATACGGAAAAACTGACATTAGGTAATAAAGTTGTATGACCTAAGTTCTTGTTAAGTAAAAAAAAATCGTATTATTCCTAACATTTTTTTTTTTAATAGGAAAACACCCACTTCTTGATTTTGTAAACGAAAAACGTTTGGTGAGTCATGTACAGAAATTAGAAAAAGCTGGTTTCCCTCCAACCCGGGACATGATTCGAAGATTAGCTTTCGAGTTTGCTGAAAAACTGGGTAAAGAAACCAATTTTGATAAAGAGACTCGAAAGGCTGGGCCGCATTGGTTAACATCATTTTTAGAACGTAATATAGAGTTAAGTATTCGTCAGGCAGAAGGCTTATCAGTTGCAAGAGCACAGGGATTAAATCGAGATGAAGTTAACAAAATGTTTGAACTACTGCTTAAAGTAATGACAGAGCATGACTTACTGGATAAACCGGATAGGATTTACAATGTAGATGAGACAGGTGTCCAGTTAAATAACTCTACTGGAAAAGTCATAGCTACAAGAGGCGCAAGAGTAGTCCATTCTATAACTTCTGGTGAAAAAGGTGAAACTTTATCAGTAATAGCATGCTGCAATGCTGTGGGGAACTTTCTTCCCCCAGTAGTCATCATTAAAGGAGTAAACAAGAAACCAGAATTTCAGGATGGGCTCCCACCTGGATCAGAAGTCTATATGAATAGAAAATCCGCGTACGTGAATGCTGAATTATTTCACAAGTGGCTGAAAGAACATCTTGTACCTAAAAAATCAATAGGAAAGATTATTTTGATTCTGGATGGTCATTCATCTCACACGAATGCTATAGATATGCTTCAAACTGCCGAAGAAAATGATATAATTTTATTTTGCCTACCCAGCCACACCACTCAAGCGCTGCAACCACTGGATCGCAGTTTTTTTAAGCCTTTTAAAACATTCTTTGCTGCTGAAACACAAAATTGGGTAGTGTCACACAAGGAACGAAAGATTAATCGATTAGTTGCAGGAAAACTTATTGGGAATGCGTGGACCCGAGCAGCCACGAGTTCCAATGCGATTTCGGGATTTAGGGCTTGTGGTATTTACCCTTTCAATCCCTCTGCAGTTCCAGAGAGCTTTTTTGCAATATCTGACATTTCTTTGAGTAATCAAAGGCCTACAGAAGACAATGCAGGTGAAAATGATGCACCAGAACCGGAACAAGTTTCATCTAATAGATCAAGTCCTGTAGTTGATCGAGTTCTTTCTAACGTTACTCCTAATTATATGGATATTTATTATAGAAATGAAGAAGCTCTTGAGCAGGAACCAGGTCCATCCAATGTACAAACTCTGGGAGTCGGTCTAAATCTATCCAACGTTTCTCCTTGTAATACGGATCAACCAGATAGGAGATTTCCTAATTCAAGCCCATCAATTCTTTCACAGAATAATAATATTATCAACATTGAGGAACTAGAAACACCAAGCAAATATTTGCAAGAATCTTCGCCGGTGCCAATTGTTCCGGTTCCATTTCATAAGAGAGGAAAACAATCAGCTGCAATTTTAAACAGTAAAGAAAATATTGAAGCGAAGAAATCTAAAGTTAAAGGTAAAGCTACTCCAGGAATACGTTGTAAAAATAAATGTCGAACAGCTACAGCTGATGTACAGAAGAAAGTGTTACGAACTGCAGTCAAGTTTCCAAAGAAGATTCCAGCCAAATGTATTAAGAAAAGAAAGGGCATTAGAGAATCTAGTGATGAAATGACCATCTCGGATATTTCTAATGAATCTGATTCAGATATCGACCAGGCGAGAGCAGGTGAAATTGTTCTACATAAAAAAAAACAGAGATCTCAAGCTAAGATTCAGAGTAAAGTTCCAGCAAAAAATAATAAGAAAAGACGAATAGAATACAAGGAGTCGAGTGATGAAATATCGATCTCAAATAATTCGGATGAATCTGAGTCAGAGGCATACAAGGATTGGGAATGCAAAGAATGCTCTGAAGAATATAAAAAGACCAAATCAACTGCAGATTGGATACAATGTTTAATGTGTAAAAAATGGCTACATGAGGATTGTACCATGTACGGCGACTATTGCAATAAATGCGGTAGGATTAAACGAATGAATACGAAAAAATACAAGTAGACTGAACTGTAGAAATACTTTTTTTTTCTGAAGCTGATTAATATAAGAACTAATAATAATTGTATACCAAAGTGAAGAAGTGAAATATACCTAAGTGAAGAAGTAGAATAAACCAAAGTGAAGAATATTTTTTTTCTGAAGCTGATTAGTGAAAGAATATGAAAATTAAAACCAAAGTGTAATGTGCCATAACTAAATATTAAAATAAAACTTGTTAATTATAAATATGCTTTGATTTATACCTAAGGGCAACTATCCTCATAGTGACAACAGCATCGGGGCATCTAACCCATATAAGAGGTATCTATACTCAGAACTAGTACTGTAACTTTTGTTTTTTTCTATATGTATAAGCAATAGCTGCATTGAATTTCTTTTTAAAATATAATAAATAATAGACCAATGTACGATAATATTGAAAAATTGGTTTAAATATAATTTATTTGTAGGAAAAAAAAAATCAATTTCAAAATGTGGGGCAACTATCCCACTTTTACCCAGTTGTTGATTCTGTAACTACTCAGTAAGTTATCAAAACTGACTTAACACATATGAGCAGCACGGCTTATCAGCCTGTATCAACTCTATCTTGTAGTACTTATACATTTAAAATTGGACTTTCTTAATTCTACATAAGAATACTAAAAGTTCATAACACTTTTACTAAAATTGTTTTTCAACATTCGTTGTTTTAGGCTCCACGTTATACTATTATTAGAAGAAAATGAATAAAGAAAACAGCAACACTGCGACGGGCTATATAAGGAAGGCGGCTGGCGGCACTCGTTTATTTGCCCATCGGTCGTCACGTAGTGCGGAAGCTCTGTCCGAATACCTAGTGATTGTCGTTATTTCCAGTATTGTAATTTGTTTGGCTGACGGCCATTAAAATCTTTTTAAAAAATCAATCTGTGTTTGTATTTGTAACATCAGAAGTGGGATTCGAAGGCTGAAAATCCGTTGAGACGCATTTCTGGTTTTATAAAGGAAAACTTAGTATTCCTCCACGTGGTTTGGTCATTTAAAATTCGGACGGAGTTTTCGTCTGTGCGATGCCTGCCAACGATCAACGCAACTAACGAAAACGCCGTGGGCGAACTCCTTCGCCCAATCCTATGGAGGAAATCCTGAGGAGACTTCGCGTGTTGGAGGACCAGTCGCGTGCGTCAGTGGAGACGCAAGCCATTGCTACGACCAGCGCTGGCCCTAGCAGCGCCGTCGAGCTGCCAAACACGACATCATCGGCATCGGTGCTCGGGGCGCCTACACCGCTGCGCGAACTTGTGTCCGCGCAAGTGGGAACGCCGCCGCCGACTCCGCACACTAGCATCATGGAATCAACGCAGTCTGAAGACGTGGTGACGAACGCTGCAGAGCGTCTTTTAACCGCTATCAGCTGTGCTCAGGTCAGATCTAACCGATATTTTGTCTCTGATTTTGATCCGAGTGTTCATGACTTCGACACGTGGTGTGATGAAGTAGAAAGAGCCCGTATTTCGAACTATTGGGACGACAGAGAATGCCTTGCTCGCGTCGGACATTGTCTAAAGGGCGAATCTCGCACCTGGCTTAGCCAATGG
Source organism: Griposia aprilina (assembly GCA_916610205.1). Classification (NCBI taxonomy): domain Eukaryota; kingdom Metazoa; phylum Arthropoda; class Insecta; order Lepidoptera; family Noctuidae; genus Griposia; species Griposia aprilina. The sequence continues at coordinate 2,056,015 of OU744285.1, read as the reverse complement.
ACAAGCAATATTCGCACGTGGTCCAGTTTCAAATTAGAACTAAAAGCTTTATAATAATAATAATAATAAATCCTTTATTTTCAGGCTACTTTGGCCCATAGATAAATACCTTACAGACTAACATATATATCATAATAGTACAAAGAGTGTTAGTATATAAACTTAAAACTAAGTTAGTAAAACACACTTCACTCGAGCACTGTCTTTGTGCGATCGTGTGGCACTTGTCCGCGGAAGCGACGGAACATTACACCTTGCGGCCAAAAGTCCTCTGCCATGACGAGGTGCAGGTAGCAAGTAGGTACTCGCACCACAAACGCCTTGAAGTTGACGTTGCGGCGCGATTCAAGCAACTGCACTCTCGGCCTGTACTTGGTCCTTTGGCATACGTACTCCACGATGTCCTCGGCCTTAGTGGTATAGTGTAGGCGGGAAATATACACGGGAGTGTTCGGCTGGGCGGCTCGAACAGGTATGTCGGGCTTGATAGGAGCTGTGCCGCAGCGGTTCTTGTTGGTTCTTTGTCGGCGCTTCTTCCTCTGCACCGTCACAAAACCATCATCATCAGCCCGGTTCGATGCCCTTTCAGGCATGGGCTTCTTCGCGGGAGCGTTGGCGAGTTCGGTAACTCTCACAGGCGCTTTAGACACAGACATTGTGTCAGCGGGTTCGGTAACTCGAGCGGCGACACGAGGAGCAGCCGCAAGGGCGAGTGCAGGGTTGCGGGGCGCGCATGGCGCACGCTCTGCACACTCAGCATTGTTCGGCGACGACGAAGACATAACCGCTGACGCGAAACTTGCCCCCGATAAATTGAGGCACGCTCCACGACGCGTGTTGATATTAGATGCACTCGATGGTGACCCAGATACCGCTACAGCCACGCCCACGTTGCCCACGTTCTGTCGATGTTGCGAACATTCTTTACGATGTCATGCGGACAGAGTCCGATAAATACTCTACATACGCCGAGTATGCTCGTAAATCGCTTTTAAGGTTACGCATAGTTAAAGGTCTAAGTAACGAGCTGCTTACCGCTATTATTATTCGTGGAATTGCCGATCCACAAATTCGTGCTATGGCTACTAACGCTAAATTATCACCCGATTCTATAGTGGAGTTTTTATCGAGCTTTGTTAAACCTTCTAGCAGTTATATTAAGAAAGTGTTTCCTAATGGTCCTAATCGATCTGATAGGTCTTCCAATAGTAGTAACTCAAATCGCAAACCGTTAAAACGTCAATATGATTCCAAAGATTTAAAATCAATTAAGTGTTATCAGTGTAATCAATTTGGTCATAAGAGTATTAACTGTAACAAACGGTCGAATACGACCCCGAGTAACAGCGACGAAAAAGCAATTGCGTTACCGGCGACATCTCGAGGCGAACCATTGAAGTGTACGTTTTGCAAAAAAGTAGGTCATTCCGAAGTTACTTGTTTCGCTAAGGAACGCACAAACTCACGAAGTAATAATGGTATCAATTTTTGTCGCGAAATTGCGGGTATTTATAAAAATCGTGATGTGACGACTGCCGTCATATTAGGAATACCGTTAGACGTACTAATCGATAGTGGTTCATGTGTTTCCTTAATGTCAAAAACTGTTGCTAAACATTTCCCGTGTCAATTAAAACCTACTAACCAGTTATTACGCGGCCTGGGTGGTACGGAAATTAGATCGGATTCATTTGTAACGCTACCCGTTGAGTTTAGCGATATAACAATAGAAATAGATTTTTGTATTGTAGATGGCAATAATTTGAGTGTACCTGTCATAATCGGTACAGACGTACTGAACAGGAAAGGTATTACTTATGTTAGGACCGGTAACTGCCAACGTATAGTTCATAATGAGGTGACCGCAAACGATGTTATGCAAGTAAATTCGATTTCCTTGTCCGATCAAGTTACTACGTCAGCGTCTGGAAATTATAGGGAACGATTACTAGAGATCCTTACCAAGTATTCCGAATTCTTTTTAAGCGGTACCGCTACCACAACAGTGAAAGATAGTGAGATGCATATTAAGTTAACAACCAACGTGCCCGTGTACTATAGACCCTACAAATTATCGCATGACGAAAAATTAAAAGTACGCACTATAGTGAAGGATTTGCTTGATAAAGGAATTATTCGCGAGTCCGATTCAGAATACGCTAGTCCGATCCTATTAGTAAAAAAAAAGGATGGTTCTGATAGAATGGTCGTGGACTACCGTGCACTGAATCGAATAACTGTCAAAACTAGACATCCTCTTCCTTTGATCAACGACTATATAGACAGGTTAGGTAATGCTCGCTGGTTCAGCTCCCTTGACATGGTTTCCGGCTTCCATCAACTGAGGGTTGCTGAAGAGTCTATCCATAAGACCGCATTCGTTACACCAGAGGCCCAGTATGAATATTGCAAGGTACCCTACGGTTTAGCGAACGCGCCGGTTTTTTATCAGAAAACTATCTCTAAATATCATCGATACAACTCTACCGAGAGACTCTGGAAGCACCACCTGTCCACCTCTCTCCTCTGGTAGAGTGCCTTCGCCAAGACTTAGAAGGACATCGGAGAATTCATGAGCACGTGCGTTGCCGCCGAGCCGAGCTCTCATATTAATGGTCAAGCGCAGCGTACGAACTCGTGACCACAACGAAGATCATGTCAACGAAGCATTCACCTCGTCAGCCCTCGATCCCCGCGTCACCACGGGAAGCGTTTGTCGGTAATCGCCACTGAACAGAACTGTGACACCACCCATCAAATGTTCGTTCCTGCGGATGTCCTGCAGGGTTCTGTCCACGGCCTCAACTGCCTTCCTATTGGCCATCGTACACTCATCCCATACGATCAGAGAGCAATCCTTGAGCACGTGACCCTTATCACTGTTACGTGACACACCACAAACAGGCGTTTTGGCGCTCTCTGAATCGATGGGAATTTTAAACATGGCATGTGCTGTTTTGCCACCCGGAAGCAGTGTGGCAGCGATTCCCGATGACGCTACAGCAATGGCAATTTTGCCTTGCCTCCTGACCTCTGCAAGTATGCCAGTGGTAACAAATGATTTTCCTGTTCCACCAGGAGCATCCAAGAAAAACATTTTACCCTGGTTTTGCCCGACGCTTTCAAGGACGGTGTCATAAATTTGTTTTTGCTCTGAAGCGAACAAAGCGACGTGGTCATTTCGTATGGTGGTCATTTCGCCCGGATTGTAAATTGTCTCAGCGTTGTACTCCCGATTTCCACGGTCTTGATGCGGTGATGATTGGGGAGCTAGTAACCCATATTCGACCAGTGGATTCCCGCCGATAGAAATGACCACGTCCTGAAGTGAACTGAGACAGGTGTTCAGCACGCGTTCATCAGTTATTTCGACTTCGTCTCCAGTAGCACGCCTCAAAGCTCGTCGAAAATCTTCAGACAGATAATGGCGATACTTCTCCCACAAAGCTACCGGGTTCGCGACTCCACAAAACACCAAGATGACGGCAAACAGATGACGCATGCGGCTGGGACTGTCACTGACGCTCGCCTCCGCGAGGGTGTCATCCCAGTTTTGGTCACCGTCGAGAAGGTGACGTGCTACGCAGGCTGCGCGGAAAGTGGGATACTCCACGCCATCAAATGTCCTCAGAAAGGCGAAAGACGTTGGGCCTCGGACCGTGTGAAGTAACAACCGCAGAAAATAGCATTCGCCATTATTCGGGTGCACGGTATAAACTCTACCCAATGCGGTGTTCTTGAAAATTCCCGGAAAACCTTCCACAGCACCTCCTCGTCGACGTCGGTTAAATACACCCCTTTGCTTGTCGTACGTGTAATATGAAGGCACCTCGTCATACGTAATGGACCTCGCAAACTGGTCGGCTTCACAGAGCCTGAAAAATGCCAAGAGAGTTGTTTGGCGCGGATTTTCCAAGCGCTCAGCAACGTTGTCGGGATCAAAATATATGCGCTGGCCGTTCTCTAGGTGGACGTCTAAATGCATGACGGTAGGATTCCTGTCATGTATAGACCGCCAAACCGCATCAGACGTGCTGATGTAGCGACTAGACTGGTACTTGGTCACCTCGTCTCTATCAGTGCTCTGTAAAGCAAACGTCGCCTGATCGCTCCCTTTGTTGACGTATTTGATCGACTCGACGCTGGTGCACGACTCTACGTTGATGTGCGTCTGGAAGGTCCTGGACAGTACTGGTGAGTAAGGAACAATCCATCTGTTATCGACCGGTTGCGCCTGGCCACGCACGCTCAGCTCAGTGGAATGCCCGCCCTCTGCTGGTAATCGGCGCCGGTATGAGGGATATCCATCCTCACCAGTAATGGTTTCGTTGGTAAATTTTTTTGGGAACCTTTTCGTACATCGTCCATCTTTCATGCACGGGGAACTTGGATTTAATGTGCCACAGGGGCCATGCACCATGTGACTTTTCACAATCTGATGCAGAACAAGATCGACGTCAGGGTCCGGAAGCTCAGCACTTATGACTTGATTAATGCCGTGTTTTTGCCATTCCACGGAGTACATATGACATCGGACTGCACCAAACACTTTTGCCTTTGTTAGAAGATCTATAAGGCACTTCAACTTCAGGTGGAATACGCGAGAGATCAAGTCGTGCCTGTCGTACGAAGCCTGTCCTGCAAGGAGTTGAGCTGTTATTTCAGGCCACTTTGGGTTGGTAGTGATCGTAATGAAGAGGTCCGGGCGACCAAACTTTCGCACGTAACAAAATGCATCTTGGGTCCTCTCGTGCATGTACCGCGGACCTCCTGTGAAGGTGGAGGGGAGAATGACCATCCTTCCTAGATCTTGAGCATTTGCATCATTCTGCATGGCATCTCTGAGATGGACGTAGTTCTCAGCTCTTAGCTTTCTTTGGTTGGACCTTATAAATACCAAACGCTCTGTCTCAATTTTGGCGTACATGTCCACCAGAAACTGACTAAAGAGCGTATGGTAAAGGTGGAGATAAGACAGAACGTGAGCGGATATTGAAGAGAATCGTACGCGCGGTGAGTCTCACTGATCCTTTGAAGCCGGTCATCATGCGTGCGCAAAACGATGTCTCTTTTATCACACTCCTGATCGACTAAGAGAACGGCTACCTCATTCGTCGTTGGCGCATTATATCGCCCCGGATGGGCTGCAATCGGCCTTCTATCTGCGCTGATGACAAACTTAAAGCGATTGCGCTCGTTCTCAGGCATCGACCCCAGGGCGGCTTTGAAGTTGCCAATGTGCGGATTAACGTTATGCAACATACTTTGCAATCCTCTGACCAGACCAACGTCCAAATTGGGGATGTGTCTACTTCGCAGGTTTGCTTGTTCTTCAAAATCGCTTACAAAATAAATTTGCAAAAAATTTGGAATGTCTGTAGGTAGCAGCGAACCGATTTGAATGTCGGCATGAATCCTGCTTCAACGATTTGATTTGCACCAAAGGAAGTGATCTGGAAGGCGCTGTTATAAGCTCGGATGTTTTTCAAAAAATGGCTGGGCTTCGGATGCTCTCCATTTAGTAAGACTCTTAACAGATCTGGTGGGTCTTGCATAGACTCCAAGCGTACCTTACCAGATGCATATGCAGCATTATGCAGATGCATACCACAACAAATCCCATTGGGCCCCCCTTTCCATTTGCGGGCTTGGCAGTGGGCACACACTTTTTCTAAGATGCCAATATCTCCGTGTGCGGCGTAGTTAATCGCAACATTGTACATGAATCCACTTCCCTCTTTATTTAGCCACAGTTGCTCTTCGATATCGTAAGCCGTGGATTCATCGTCAGATGTTGAAAGTTGGTATACGTTACGCCGCAGACGATCTCGTTCTAGTTGTGCCGTACGCTGTTCGCCCGACCAAGATCCCCAAAACTCTTGAATTCTTTCCCGTTCTTGCGATAGACGAGCAGACGTATCGCCACGCACGTCGTGGTACCGCTGCCGAGCAGCTGCACGACGTTCTTCACGTTGCTCATCGGTCTCCAACGACTGTGAAAGGGCATGCTGAGAGCGATCTCTTCTTAACCGGGTCTCCCGCTCTTCATGATCTTCGATCGACCGAGAAAGAGAAGTGCGACTCCGCTGCGAACTCAACCTTGTCTCTCGCTGCGTGTATGTCTCTGACGCGCGAGACTCAGAGTGTCGCTCCCGGTCGCTTTCCAGTCGAGCTTCTCGCGCTTCGACACTCACAAAATCGAGCGGCATCTGTGCGAGAGCGCTGGGAACTCAATCTCGTCTCTCGTTGCGTGTACGTCTCTGACGCGCGAGACTCAGCGTGGTGCTCCCGTTCACTTTCTAGCCGAGCTTCTCGCGCTTCAGCATTCTCGCACGATCGAGCGGCATCAGTGCGGCTGCGCTGCAAACTCAGTGTTGTCTCTCGTTGCATGTGTCTCTGACGCGCGAGACTCACCATGGCGCTCCCGATCATTTAATAGCCGCATTTCGTATGCTTCTATACTTTCCAGAGACCGCAACGATGCATTTTGAGTGCGCATAGTATCTAATCGGGACTGGCGCGACGAACTACTTTCTCGACGTCGAGTTTCCGCATTGTGTTCTCGAAGAGTAGCCAACCTTGCCTCACGCTCAACGGCGGTTTCAAGAGATCGAGCTAACCTTTTCCTTCGAGAATCGTTTGAGGATTGGGATAGATTAGACCGTTTTCTAGGCATTTAAAATTATTTTAAGTTTGAAAGATAACAGAAAATAATTTACACACTGAGTATTTACACACAGATAATGATAGCTAAGCAGTAGTCCGATTGAAGTTTATTTAAGTAATATTTATTTATTTCAGGAAAATGTTTTCACGTTAAATTCGACCAAGCACACGATAACTTATAGCAACGCAGGTAACCCCAGTTTCTATAGGTTGAGGCGGCGACATCTGTACTCATAACATCACTTTTTGTGAACGAAACCAAAGCGCGATCTAATTCGACGCCAACGCCATCTAGTTAGCTAGAAGGAACTTTTTTATATGGTGAAAAATTATAACACATCTAGGTTATGACTTTACACGATTTTAACATAAAATAAATGGCTGTGTGTAAGTAAAAAAATCTAGCTAGTTCATCTCACTTAAGTTTATATGCGACATGAAAATATATTAATTAAGAAGCAATAATTACACCAATAAATACCGAACAAAAATATTAACAGTCAATGTTTATTTTGTACTTACTCTATTACTATTTATTCTGTACTGTAAAAAAAATGAGCATCTCTTATCATTGAGATATGATTATATGGCATGCTTAATTTTCCTGTTTCTTCGTTATTTCGCTCAAATTGCTTACAGCGTGCCGTTTTCGAGTTTAAATTTTGTTATAAATGCATGCAGTTATTTTTGAGTTCTGATTGTTATTACATACAGACAAACTCGATGAATTTTATAAGAAATAGATGAAGCAGCTTAAAACTTATATAAACACATTTTTTTTAATTGTCTTGCTCATCTCTGAAACGAATTAACGATACAATTTTTAAGAAGAAAATGCACAACTCCATCTATGACTCTTAAAAACAACTATTAACCTCGCCAACATGATCAAATTTAAATTATTTATATCCAAAATGGGCTTACACATGTAATTCGACTTGATGTTTTTGAAATCTCATAATAGGGAACATGCAATATTTTTATTTTTGTTTTCATTTTAAAGAATTCCATGTACAATAGACTACAAATATATAAAAAATTGAAAACATTGTAATTTATCGGAAAAAATGCGGTTTTAAATTGACAGTTTAAATTTTCGCACAAAAACGGACCTTTGGTTCCGATTACGTCACTCTTGTCGGTCACTCGTCGTACTTGTTCGTCGGCTTTCATACTTTTGCATATTTTTTCGACTTTTGAGATATTTTTTTGTAAAAAATTAAAATGGACTATCCATCAACATCAGGTGATCATAGCAATACCACTAATATTCCGAAAAAAAAAACGTGTTGACTCATGTTTTGTGCCAATGTGTCCACCTATTTCAACAAAGTTCCCAAATAAATTGTTTTTGACTGGACCTTATGACCCAAAACTGAGAAAAAAGTGGTTTCAAGCTACGAAGAGAAATGACAATTACTTATTCTCCAAAGACCATTATTCGATGCTGTGAAGATCACTTTGACGTAAGTCGGCGAATATACTTGTTATTGCTTAGTTAAGCTGCTTGTACGTAAAAACACGTTAGTAACCTACCTAATACTTACAAAACCTGTCTTCATATTTTTAATTTTACAGTTGGAGAACGACGTCGAAAATTGGATAAAGTTTAGATAAAGTTTAAAATGTGTGGCGGAAAACTATTTCTGATAAAAGATGTGGTACCTCATTTTTTGAATGCCAAAATAGAATGATGCCACTGAAACCTAGATCAGTAATAATGAAAAGGAAAACCGTGAAATTCTTGAGAGCATTGAAAATTCACCTGGTATAATTTTGATTTATTCTTATACTAGAGACAAACAAACATTCAAACTTTCAAATTTATAATAATATAAGGATAATGCTTTCTAATGAAGAACTATATTATTATATCTTTCATGTATCAGATCCATCTTCAGAGTGTACAATAACCACAAAAAAAATATTGAAAACTCTGCACTTTCGACAAAAAAAGTTACAACCATGTCAACCTCTTGGTAAATTCCTGGAGTCTGCTTTGTTATACCCAACTTCCATTATTAATAAAAAAACTCAATTAATATTCCCATAAAATAATATTCACTTTTATAACCATAAGCTCAAGTAAGTTGTCAAAACAGGAGTGACGTCACTAAACGCTGATTGTTGTTTTAAAATACGTTTTCTTTCAAGTCATTTTTAATTCGTAATTATTGTTATAAAACAACATAACGTTTTAATCATAAAATGTTCATAAATATTACATTTGCATCTTCCCTATTGGCGCTACTTTAAAATTGTCTTGATACTATATATTCATTTAATTATGTTTATCGGACTAAGTTACTTATATTGCGTGATTTTTATAGTGTGAAGCTAGCTTCTAGCATGGTTAACATAATAACAACATTCAAATATGGGTCGTTAGACTACACGTTGTTACAGAATGCGTTGAAGAAATAAATGTTTACTGCTCGTTCCCCGTAGGTGATAGCGTGATAATATGTAGCCTATATGTTGACCCGACTTCTTAATAATATTCGTGCCAAAGAAGTAAATCCATGCAGTACTTTTTGAGTACAAGTATTCTTAAAAAAAAAAAATTACAGTACACATTTTGACATTCCTACCATTTTATTATTAATGTCAGAAATACGTTGAATCAATCGTTTGACTTGACTAATCGGGACGCCGGTGCCACCAGGTGGCGCTGGACAGAGTCTATAACGCTCAGGCTTGACCAGAGCACAGGAGAGTTTGGTGTTGACGGGTAAGCAGTGAACACGTTTAGAAACTGTCGCGCGTTCCGTATAGTTTTGTCGTGTACCTACAGTGTGTGATTCGCAAGTGTGATTAATTTGATCCTAAGTTATAATTTGTTTTGAACTGCAAGCGGTTTTTCTATTGCGCAATAACCAACACTACCCATAGTACGCCCACAGTAGTTAAAACATGGCTGATAATAACGAGAGAAAAGTACCTTCTCCGTCATGTATATTAGGTTGGGGAAAAAGTCTTTTCGCATTATAGTACGAGTATGTATAAACTTGTAATAAAATCTCTTTGGCTATACTATTTGTATCTGGCTGGTTTTGGTATCATTGAAAGTTTAAATTTTAAAGAACATAGTTCCAAATTCAAATTAGGAAAATGTGTGATTTTCATTTGTTTTTCGTACTGTCAAGATGAGTGAATCTAATGAAGAAATTCGATACATTTTAAAATTTTACTACAAAAAAGGTAAAAATGCAACGAATGCCGCGAAAAAAATTTGCGATGTTTATGAATCTAGTGCAGTGTCTGTGAGAGTAGCACAAATTTGGTTTAAGCGTTTTCAATCCGGAAATTTTGATGTCAAATATGCACGTCGCTCTGGTCGCCCTGTTACGGATAAAAAGGATGCCATTTTTGAAAAAGTAGAGCAAGATCGGCATATCAGTAGTTACGACGTAGCTGAAGAACTGGGAATTAACCACAAAACAGTTTTGGCACATTTGAAAAAAACTGGGTACACATAAAAGCGCGATATTTGGGTACCTCACGAGCTCACTGAAAGAAACCTAATGAACCGTGTACTCATTTGTGATTCTTTATTACGACGTAATGAAACCGAACCATTTTCGAAGCAGCTGATAACTGGTGATGAAAAGTGGATCACGTACGACAAGAACGTGCGAAAAAGGTCGTGGTCAAAGGCCGGTCAGGCTTCACAGACTGTGGCGAAACCCGGGTTAACTCGCAACAAGGTGATGCTGTGTGTGTGGTGGGATTGGAAGGGCATTATTCATTATGAGCTGTTACCACCAGGCAGGACCATCGATTCTGAACTCTACTGCGAACAACTGATGAGATTAAAGCAATAAGTTGAGAGAAAGCGGCCGGAATTCATTTACAGAAGGGGTGTGGTTTTTCATCATGATAACGCTAGACCTCGCACATCTTTAGCCACTCAGCAAAAACTAAGAGAGTTTGGCTGGGAGGTGTTAATGCATCCGCCGTATAGTCCTGACCTTGCACCTTCAGATTTCCACCTGTTTCGGTCTCTTCAGAATTCTTTAGGCAGTGTCAGGTTAACATCACGAGAGGACTGCCGAAACCACTTGTCGCGGTATTTTGATCAGAAGTCCCAAAATTTCTATAGCAATGGGATCATGTCCCTACCTACAAGATGGCAAAAAGTTATCGAACAAAATGGTACCTACATACTTCAGTTAAATGTAAATAAACTATATTAAAAAATGTTTTGAATTTTCTTAAAAAATGCGAAGAAACTTTTTCCCAAACTATTATTAAACAGTCATCTACAATATACTTTAGTTTCGCAAATTAGTCTTATATTATTTAAGAAATTATCACGCCATTTATTAGCGACCCGGAATTTTTGCGATCCAGTGTATTATTAAATATAACATTTATGTATTTATTGTAATTATTTCAGGTGAAAGTTACGGCATCAGTGCTACAACTCAGCAGTTTCAGGCTATCAGTGTTAGTCATCCTTCTACTAATATCTCTCTTCTTGCTACTTCAATTTCAGGTATTTTAATTATTATTTTGTATTCCATCAACATGGTGCATTCTCTTGCATATAAAATTATTCATGTATTGTATATATTTTCAGATAAAAGTCACTGCACTGCTGCTACAAATACTGTGGTAATGGAGCATAATTATAGCGTGATAAGCAGACCTTTACAAAAACGATTACTCAAAGGTAATTTATTTTCAGAATTATAATTTAAGCTTATTACTATGCCAATGATGAGCATTGGCTTGTACGAATATTGAAATTCCACATGAGTGCTGTTGCAAATACAGCTAGTTCAAAGTAATTATCTAAATAATTTATTGGCGTGCACTCCTTAAGAATCGAGTTTCATATAAGGCCCCCGGTATGGAAATTTTATGAGGAATGAAATACAAGCGTTAACTTTGTCTCAAAAGTTAACGCGTTAGCTAAAAGTGTCCCACCTTTCACTTTGAAATCATGTATGAAGCGAAGTCGAAACGAAATGAAATATGTATGGAGTAAACTCCAGTCGTGCGTTAGAGCTGACACACACACACACTTTTAGGATTCCGTACCTCAAAAGGAAAAAACGGAACCTTTATAGGATCACTGGTGTCTGTCTGTCTGTCCTTCTGTCACAGCAAATTTGCTCCGAATCTAATGGACCGATTTAGTTAAACTTTGGTACACATATGAATTTCTGTGACCCAAACACTTACGTGTAACGTAAATACATGAATTTTGAATATGAACTTTTTTTTGGGAGGCAACAAAAGTTTTGCAAACAGTACCCTGGGACATATCCAATGAAAGGGCATACTGTGAGAGTATCAATTTTTTTTTTTATAATTTTAAATTAATTTGTTTTAAAGTTATTTAAGAAAATAGACGAAAATTGACCAGTCCCCCCCCCCCCCCCCCCCCCTTATATCTGAAACTACTGAGGCATTTTTTTCTAAATACCGTAAATAGTTTACAGGAAAACCTATAACAACTCGATGGTCTTAAAATATCATGGTAAATCTCTCAATATTGTGCGTACCAACTTACATTTGCAGTTTGAATGTACGGGAAAACATGTTTTACAACTACAATGTTAAGTTTGTCCTTGGGATAAATTGATCCCTACTACGGAACCTTTCATTGTGCGTGATCCGACACTCACTGGGCCGTTTTTTTTTTATACAAACAGTTTTAAATTAGAGTGATTGAATCAAAATATATATTAATTAAGATGTTTTTGTATTTTGCAGATGCTCCTGAAAGTATTGGGGTGCGGTTCAATTGCATACAAATGAGACCACTCCAGACAAAAATGAAGTACCTTCAAAATGAAATAGGTCGTTTGCGCAAAAAAGGACAGTCATTCAAAGCACGATTGGCTAATGCAGAACAATTGTCCAATAAAGTTGCATTTCAACAAGTGACAAAAAATATGACAAAACCAGCAAAACTGTTTGTTCACATGCAACTACAGTCTAAAAAGAAATGCAAGAGGAGACGGTTTTCAATTGAAGAAAAAGTGAAGTCCTTGTCACTATTCAAAAAGATTCCCAAGTGCTACAGGCTGTCAAGCAAATATTTTGCGTTGCCATCAGCAAAAGCCATGAAGCGATTGCTGAGCCAAATTAAATTAGTACCGGGTATAAATCCCATCATCTTTGAAAAGATAAAAAAGTGGTAGCTGAAATGGATGTGCCTGCCAGATCAACTCTGTAGTCTCATGTTCGACGAAATGTCTATTACGCCACAAATTCTTTTTTAATGCACATAAGGATGAACTGGAAGGGTTTGCATCAAATCAAGCGACCTCATTTGCTGACCATGCCCTTGTTTTTATGGTGAAGGGTGTGAAAAATAATTTCAAACAACCCATTGCATACTATTTCACAGACGGATTAAAAAAAAATAACTGGAAGTTTTAATAAAATCCGTGGTTCAGCACGCATTGGAACATATCCTCATCGTGGTTAACACGGTATGTGACCAAATTCCTGTTAATGTTGGCGCTATAACCGAATTGCTTAATAAAACTAAAGCCGCCTATCTTCGTCAAGGCAAAGAGTGGCGTTATGAAATGTTCCAGGTTAATGGTCACAGCATAATCCCTCTGTATGATACCCCTCATTTAATGAAAGGTCTTAGAAATAATTTGCTGACGAAAGATATGACATACGCCACATCTAATGAAAAAAAAACATAAAATGGGAATATTACCAAATGGTATATGCTGCTGACAAGTCATATGGAGATTTGAGTCTTCTTGAAAAAATTACAGTAGAACACATAAATCCTAAAAAAAAAAGCGGCAAGGAATGATCTTCCTGAAGATTGTCGTCAAATAATAGAGATGACTTTATTAATAGATAATCTATTTGAGTCTCTAAATGTGAGCAGTATGTTCATACCAAAAGATAAAATTTATAAAGGGTCTGTCAAACACAATTCGCCTCATGTGTCAACTGTGGCAAAAAGATAAAAAAAAAACTAAAATATATTTAAAAAGTTAAAACTGGGAACAAAATCCGTCTGACTGAGACGACTATACATGGAAAATCTTTGGAAAGTGTTGTCTGGTAAATATGGTTTAGGTGCAATGTTGACACGGAACTTCAACCAAGACCCTGTCGATTATTTTTTTGGGAACTTCAGGTGTTATGGGGCAAGGCATAATGCACCTAATACAGTGGCTTTGAAGGAGCATTCAAAGCTCTCTTATTAAATAAATTTAGTTCTCGTTATTCAAGGAGGGCAAACTGTGAGGAGGATTCAAATGAGTGCCTCCGGACACTGGATTTTTTTTAAGGGAAAAAGTTGATACTCCGGTCGTTCCTGAGGAAAGTGAAATATTTCATTTTAATAGTGAAATTGGCTTTGACCAGTCAAATACAACTGATGCTGGTCAAAGCAATTACGTCTGTGATTGGGTTCTAAAAAATTTTTTAAAAAATGTTGTTTAAAGTTGTCAAACTTGTAGAAACACTTTACCAGAGAACACAACAAGTAATCAAAGTAATATATTCATTAAAGCCAAAGACTATCAAAATAAAAAATGTAGCAAAGAAATAAAAATAAAAATTTCATTGAAATACATAATGTAACAACGTCATGTTTAAGGAGAAATGTACCCAAAAAACGCGTGAAACATACAATAATTTCTTTTACAGATATGTTCATAGATTGTCCAAATAAATGTCCAGCCCATAATGATACATTTAAAAATTCTTTTTGAATGTGTCATTAAATGTAATCATTTACCGTTAGTGTCGATCAATTAATGGATTTTGGTCGGAAAATTAATTTATGACGGTGAAGATCAAACCAAAATTGCAGCCCAAAATTATTACAAAAAGCATAAAAATTATAAAAATAGTAAATAAACCCTTTGTTAATGCTTTGTGATAAAATTGTAACAATGAATATATATGACGGATGTTCGAGCGGCTGAGACACCAAGTGTCGCTGCTGATCCGTCATCTGTTGGTCCTTCATCATGGGCGTGTACGTGCAGATGTTTGGAAAATAATACTCGGAAGGTAACGCAGTTAATTTACTTTCAAATATCGCAACGAGACTTAACTATAAACTTTAATGATTGCAATGGTTATCGCTGATTAAGTCTATTCACAATAATTGTTAAACTTGCATTTAGAGCCAATGGATTTGTGCGTGTGCACCGCGTGAAGATCGCAACACAATGTGCTCGCCACCGCCGCCATGACACTCACGACCCCATTCGGTGTTACCCGCTCTAAGTTTAAAATACCACTAAAGAAATAAATTCTAAACCACAGAGTAAAAATAATCGATTACAACTTTAAAAAAGTGATACAATAAATCGATTATTTATACTTTTTTTTTTTTTCTTTTATATATATATATAAAAAATATGTAAGTAGTGAGCTATTTTTATTAAGGAATATAAATATTATGTAATTTGGAACAATAATTTATTAATTAAAATAGCTCACTCTGGAAGCCGATCCCAACATAGTTGGGAAAAGGCTAAGCAGATTGATTGATTGATTGTAATTTGGAAGAAATTTGTTAATTTATAGTTTTCTGAACAACTCTTTTTCTGAGAAACATAAAGGAAGATAATGTTTCTCAGTTTTCTCCTAAACTTGATGTAAAAAATACTTAACATCATTTTATTCTTACAAATTGCAATGAACTACTTGCCTGAAAAATGTTGTTCCAATTGCCAATTCCTTCTTAATAGCCCGCGAAATTAAAATTTTGTTATGTTTTTTGAAGTAGCTGTGTTTATGTCGTATGTTGATCAAAATGCGTGATATAATGATGACTCGTTTACTGAATCACGATCATTACTCGTAAAATATCAATGATAGCCCCTTAAGGTATTTAAGTTTTAATGATTCTAATTTAGTAAATGTATCATGATCGCATCGGGCGAATAGCATTTTAATCAACATTATTATGAAGTAAATAAAACAGAGATGCAATTTGCAAAAAAAGTAGGAAATTTAAAATTTCGCGGGCTACGTTGAAGGATCACCTATACCCACCCACACCTATACATACATGTTTCCGTTAAGATATTTAGATGGCGTTTCAAATCTGTGTACGGCGAAATGGCACAATAGGGCTCTCTTTTCCCATATTATTATTATACTCTTTGATATACAAAGTTGATGCGACAGAGGGGCTTTCCTTTAAACTGCCTATACTAGGTACCATTTTGAAGCTCTGTACCAAAAATCAATTAAATAGGAGCAGTAGTTTAATCGCAAATGATTTTTTAAGTTTTTGCCCCGTCTGAACACGATGTATCTTTCCTAACAGCTGATTATGTCTATACGCTTAGGTCATGCACCTTAAAACGATAAATCTGAGTATAACCTACGATGCGTTGTTGCCGCTGTGACGCAAGTCACAAGTACAACCAAATATTTTCGCTAAAAAGATGGCAATGCAAACAAGGAAGAAAGAAATAAATACACACACACTTGCACTTTCATTACGAGAGTGACAATCATAGCAAAACATCCCGCGCGAAAAAGAAATAGAAATAGGTCAGTGAGTTGCTATTGCATCCTAGATCCTTGCGATCGGTAAGTGAGGCTTCTAAAAAACCTGTTTTTTCAGTGCGCCGACCAGGGTCTGTCAACTTTGTTCTACGACCAGTATGTAGGCGGGCTTGCAAATTAGCGAGAGACAATAACATCAGAGTAAACGAGATGAAAATGTTGCCACCAAAAATACAATTTTGTATTCTCTATAATAATGAGCTTATTTATTGATTTTTAAAGTAAATTGCCCTTGAAAATACCCTTTGCTATTATTCTAACGTGAAACAAATATATTTTATTAAGAAATATAACATATAATTTGATTATCCCATAATTAAAAAAAATATGTGAAGGAACATTAACAAAAAGTGTAGCAACATTAACGTTTGTACGTCATATTGATTATGACGTTAATGACGGCACGTCAGAAACAAAACTTCACAAGAAAAATGTCTGCCGCCGGTTGCGCACCATTTTGACTTGTACTTATGTTTATTTGTAATAAATAAACTAGTTCCATTAAATTCTACATACATTGATAACGTTGAGTCGAGTTTGCTCCTCCGTGGCTGTGTATTGGTGAAATTAAGTGTGTATTTGTGAGATATAGACTCGGTGTTGAGACAGTGACTCTTGTTTGATTTTGTGTTTAAATTCGTGATGAGTTCGCAGAAAGAAAACACTAGAATCTGTTGCATGTGTGGATCTTCACCTTCTAAAGATCCCAGCATCACTTTGCATCGGTTTCCAAAACCTGGCTCTAAAAATACTCTGCGGTATGTACCTACATGTACTTTCCATGCTATTCGTTTTAATCGACATAGAATACCAAAATTACTATTAATCCAGCTTCTAACTACCACAAACTAACGAGCATGTATTCATACCTAATGTACTTGATACCCTTTGCTAAAGTCCCAACTTTCGTTACCAAAAATCATTAGGTACTTACTATGAAAACTTACCCACACCAGTCCCGTATTTAATATTGTACATCTCTTTCAATCAAACATAATACACAAAGTTTAGATTGTTATTTCGTTATAGCTTAATTAGGAATGTGATTATCATGGTATGTAATTATGATATTTTTTAATTTCCAGTTGTGAATTATGGGCAAAGTATTGCTTCCCAAACGAAGCCTGGTCTTCACCAAAATTCCAGGATGGACTCCATTCCAAACATAAGATGCTTTGCAGCAACCATTTTAAAAGAAGATGCTTTATTGAGAAGAAGTTGTTCAGAACAGCTGTACTTAGTGTTCAATGCCATAAGGTTAGTACAATTAACACTTGATAAGTGTATTTAGATACTAATGATATGTGCTACACATAATGTCTGTATTACAGCAGAATGATGATGTTGTTAACATGCGCCTTTATTTATAAACGCTGCTTAAAGTTAGGTAATGATTAGCAACTGTTTAACCAAACATTTTTGACGTTTAGATATCTCTTAACTTTAATCAGCATTATTTATTTAAACCCCTATAACCAGTTTATCCTACTAATCGCATTCTTATGTTATAAATGTGAAAGTAAGTCTGTTTTTCATTTTGTAACTTTTCTGAACTTCATTGAATCAATTTTTATAAAATTTGGCAGAGAGCTTACTTGAAGAAGGACATAGGCTAGCTTTTATGTAAAAACAATGAAAACTGCAATTCATGTAGATAGATATAGTTAAACATATCACACAAGAGCTAGTATAAGTATCATATTTTTTTAAATATTCATAATATATTATAAAGCTTAATTTAATCCTACCAAATTTCTTATAGGTGGCTTAGCTCATCTATGACTTATTTTAAATTAATTTAAGGATTTGAATCAACCTTTCATTTTCAGGATACAACAATTTCTAATCTGCCAGATCAACCTGCTATGTTTGTACCTGTTGCCGGTCCATCCAGAATTGATCCTTTAAGAGAACATAATGCAAACATTATCACTCCAACCAATTCAGGAATATTGGTGTGCAAGTCTGTAAAACAAGGTGATCAGAAATGGAAAATGTTGATAAGGAAACTGAAAAGTAGTATGAACAAGGTATACAGATTACAAAAAACTTTAAACATTTAAAAAATTAAGCATTTTTAAATGTTATTGGTAACAACGAAACAGTCAAAGAAATCCTCGATAAAAAAATGAGTTCAACATTTGCACTGTTACTGCAAGGAGAACTGCAGAATTATAAGAGGAAGAAACCTGGGCGCTGGTGGAACATGGAGGCTAAAATAATAACTTTGAGGCTTTACAAAAGGTCACCAACAAGCTACACATTATTGAGGAGAATGATTTGTTTACCAGCACCTAGCACATTAAAATTCCTCTTAAGTAAATTTTAGATGAATGTGGGGACACACAAAACAATACTGACAGTATTGAAAAACACAACAAAACACTTTGTGCCATCCGAACGAGAGTAGATATTGTTGTGAGATGAAATGTCCTTAAGAAAAAATGTATGGTACAACTCTAAGACGGATTTTATTGAAGGTTTCCAAGACCATGCTACACATGGTAATAGGAGTTAGGAAGCAAGTTAAGCAGCCAGCGGCTTTTTATTTATCAAGTGGTTTTGTCAAAGCTGACAGACTATCTGCTTTGATCAAGGAGGTATGCATTTCTTTTTCATTTTACATGATGATCAGCCATCAGCCAGTCGTCAGTTCAGTCATTGCTGGACTATGTTAACTTAAAAAATGTTTTTAGTTTATTTGTCACTAATCTTGTTGCTTTGATGCTAGACTTAATATATGTGTTTCAGTTTGTGACTTGGATGGACTCAACAAGAGAGCTCTATCTCTATTAGGAGCTTCTGTAGAGAATCCCTTCATAGAAGTGAGCAATCACAAAATTGTCACACTATTTGACACACCACACCTGCTGAAGTGCTTCAGAAATCTTTTCATGAAATATGATGTAAAGTTTAGGACCAATATTACATGTCATGGAGGGGGTGGAGACGCACTCCGACCACCGGTACATCCGGTTTGACGTCTCCACCCAGACCTCGAGCGCGCTGGTCCGACAGGCCCCGAGTGGTCCGCGGTGGGCGCTGAAGCGGCTGGACCGGGAGCTCCTCCTGGAAGCCTCGATCGTGCAGGCCTGGGTGTCATCACCGGACAGGCCTGCTGATATTAACGACGAGGCGGAGTGGTTCCGGGAGGCCATGTCCGAAATATGTGACGTGGCAATGCCCCGTGTCCAGCCTGGACGCGCCTGGCGCCAGGTGTACTGGTGGTCGCCGGAGTTAACAACTCTACGCGAGGCGTGCGTTGCTGCGCGACGCCTGTACACCAGGCACCGCAGGCTCCGTATCTGCCCTCCGGATACGGAAGCCATTCAGGCGGAGCTGTACGAGGGTTACAGAGCGGCGAAGACCGCCCTCCGAGCGGAGATACTGCGGGCCAGGGGACTGGCCCGTGAGGAGTCACTGGGGACTCTGAACAGGGACCCGTGGGGACGCCCATACAAAATGGTGCGGGAGAAACTTCGCCCATGGGCTCCCCCCCTGACGCAGAGTCTCCGGCCTCAGCTTGTAGAGGGCGTGGTGAGCGCTCTGTTCCCTTCGCGAGGGGAGCATACTCCTCCGCCCATGGCTCCGCCTCCTGCGGTGCCAACTGTGGACTACGTAACCGACGACGACGACGATGCTCCTGAGGTGACCAAGGTAGAGTTGAGAGTGGCGGTACGTAGGCTGAGTGCCAAAAATACCGCCCCAGGACCCGACGGGCTACCTGGAAAAGCCTGGGTCCTGGCCTTGGAGGCTCTCGGGCCTCGACTTAGAGGGCTCCTAAGCGCATGCTTGGAGGGGGGCCAGTTTCCAATTCGTTGGAAGACGGGGAAACTGGCCCTCATTAAGAAGACGGGGCGCCCTGCGGACTCTCCGTCCGCTTACCGGCCCATCGTGCTGCTCGACGAGGTGGGCAAACTCTTTGAAAGAATCATTGCAGACCGCCTCGTCGGGCGGCTGGTGCGGGTGGGACCGGATTTGGCGGACAGCCAGTTTGGTTTCCGCAGGGGGCGCTCTACGGTGGACGCCATCATGCGCGTGCGAGCCCTCACGACGGGGGATGCTGTGGCCCGGGGTGGGGTCGTCTTGGCGGTGTCTCTAGTCATCGCCAATGCCTTCAATACCCTGCCCTGGAGTTGCATCAGGGAGGCACTCTGGTATCACCGGATGCCGACCTACCTCCGTCGCATAGTCGAGGCCTATCTGACGGACAGGGCCGTCATCTACCCCGGTCACCAGGGAGAATGGAACCGGCGAGAGATGTCGTGCGGTGTCCCACAGGGATCGGTCCTGGGGCCGCATCTGTGGGACATCGGGTACGACTGGGTGCTGCGCGCCGACCTCCCTAGCGGCGTCAGCGTCGTTTGTTACGCTGACGACACGCTGGTCCTGGCGCAGGGGAGGTCGCACCAGGCGGCGGCCGAATTAATGACACGCGGGGTTGCGACAGTCATTGAGAGGATCCGGCAATTGGGACTCGAGGTGGCCCTGCACAAGTCCGAGGCCATGTGTTTTCATGGTCCTCGGAACGCGCCACTGTCGGGTTCCCAAATAATGGCGGGAGGGGTTCACATCGGCGTCGAGTCGACGATGAGGTACCTGGGCCTCGTCCTCGACAGCCGGTGGAACTTCGTTGAGCATTTCCGACGTTTGGCTCCCAGACTGGACCGGGCCGGGGCTGCCTTGAAGCGGCTCCTGCCCAATCTAGGGGGTCCAAACGCCTCCTGCCGGAGGCTCTACGCGGGGGTCGTGCGGTCCATCTTTACGGGGCACCGGTGTGGGCGCGTTCATTGAGGCTCCGACCAGCACGCCGGTTGAACGCGTCCCAAAAGGTCATGGCCATCCGGCTGGTCCGAGGATACCGCACGGTCTCCTGCGAGGCGGCGAGCCTCCTTGCCGGATTGCCGCCATGGGATCTGGAGGCAAAAGTCCTCGCGCACATTTGGGAGTGGCGCGAGGAGGCGAAACGCCGGGGCGTTACTTCGCAGCCACGAGAAATCGCGGCACAGCGGACAGAGCTCCGGCGGGATCTCATGGCGGCATGGAGAGTGCGACTGTCGCAACCCAGCGCTGGGCACGCCACAATTGCGGCGGTAAGTCCCCTCTTTGAGGAGTGGCTTGAGAGGCGCCACGGCGTCCTCACCGGACATGGCTGTTTCGGGAGGTTCCTGTTTCGGATAAGGCGGGAGGAAACGCCCGGGTGTTGGCATTGTGTGGATCGACCGGAGGACACGGTGGAGCATACGGTGGAGGTCTGCCCAGCTTGGGTGGAGCACCGCCGTGTCCTCGTGGCGGCGATCTCTCGCGTCCGGCCTTGGTACAGGCCATGGTACGGAGCGAGAGGGAATGGGAAGCCGTCACCTCCTTCTGTGAAGCAGTAATGCTCGCGAAGGAGGAGGCGGAGCGCGTGAGGGTGCGGTAATCGTTGCGCCCTCACGCCCCTAGTAGCCGCAGGAGGAGACACCCTGGGCGTCGGGAGTCGATAGCCGACTCCCGGCCACCGTAGGCGCGGGCCTGCGGACGGCGAGCAATGGGCAGCTCGCCGTCCGGCAAGGACCAGGCCCGGGTCGACGGCGCGTTGTGTTCCACGCGCGCCTCAAAGAGATGTCAGCATAATTGACGGGGTCCGACAGGGCCGATGCCTGCCGGGGTCGCGGATTGTTCGAAAGAGTTACCGTGGCCCTGGCGCACAGCCAACTGAAGGAACACGGGTGGGTTTTAGTCAGTAAGAGTCTGACACGCCCTTCCGCTCCGCCCAGAGTGGGAGAGGTCATTTGATGATTTCCCACCCAAAAAAAAAAAAAAAGGACCAATATTACATCAGACAACAAACAAGGAATTGGTAAGTCATTTGTTATTTAGTTTTAGAAAAATAATCAAAATCAAAATATTTTATTTCACATAAATCTAGATGGGCACTTATGAAACGTCAGAAGCTAGGTGCATGGTTCCAATTGGTTGTTTCCTATGGAGAAGAGCCAGCAAGAAAATCCATGGTTACTCTTTTAAAAATAACGGGGCTTTTACAATGTTTTCAAATTACAGTGTTAATAGGTATGGAAGGACAGTATAGGCCTGTTAACAAGTAAGAGGCACTCAACAATAATCTCTTTTACAAAAAAACAACCGACTTCCAAAAAAAACACTAAAAGACGTGAAAAATAACTTTAATTTCGGAAGTCGGTGTCCTTAGTTTTGTATTTTCGTTTTTGGCCACCGACTTCCGAAATTAAAGTTATTTTTCACGTCTTTTAGTGTTTTTTTTGGAAGTCGGTTGTTTATTTGTAAAAAAGTTTTTATTTTTCACTTTTTAGTTGCGGTACCTACCCCCACACAAATTCGTATAGCACTGCTTGGTGTGTAAATAACAGTGACAGGAAATTATTAACATATCATCCATATAAACTAAGTGGAAAAAATATTCATTATTAAGGATAATTCAAAAACTACTGGTCAGACCTAGATCAAATTTAAATAGGACCACATGTGAAGCACCACCTATCAAATAAAAGAGATAAGAAGAAGTAGAATCATCCAAATCGGTTCACCCAGAAAAAAAATCTGAGCTAACACACATAAAAAAAAAAATAACATACAGACGAATTGAGAACCTTCTCCATTTTGTGAAGTCGGTTAAAAATAGAAAAAGGTATACAAATCTTGTCTTCAAGTTAGGCCTACAACGTCTCACATTCACATAATATAGAAGAATTACAAAAAAAAGAAAAAAAGAAAAGAAAAAGATACATAAAATAATAAAAGGCTATTTAAACCAAATGCATGATTGCCATTACAACTGAAACAAATCTGAATTAAAATCCTGTATAAAGACTTGAAATAGGAATTGGAGGTATACAGGGTGTCCCGTAAATAATGGATCAAACGTAACGGGTAGGTAGCTTACCTCATTTCCAACAACTAATTTGAACAGTAAAAAAAAAACCGATAAGGTAACCAAGATATTTGTTTTTTTTCGATTTTTACTATTTTCTGTACCAGCATTCAGTGTTTTTAATGCTGTTGCTGCAAATGGTATCACATTTAGGTGTGATTTTTGTCAAACATTTCTGAATAGTTTACTAATGTTATAAGATACCATTTTTTTAAATACCATTTTATTTGCCTTAGAAAAAAAATCTTGAATCGAAAAGTTTTGTTTTTACGATGAAAAGACCAGAATTGGAAAAATTCTCCTGTAAAAAAAATGTATGACACCAAAGTGTACCATTATTTTAAAAACTTGTAAAATTACTAAGGTTTGCAAATTGGTATAAAACTTACGTCTAGTCCTTGCGGTTACAAAGATATTGCTATGAATGTGATGAAGAAGACAGAACTGAAATTAAAATGGTACTATCTAACTTTTCTTTCTCGTAATGGCTTATGCTTGTAATCTAAGCATGTGGTTAAGCGTGTAGCGTAATTCCGAGCCGATGACGTCATCTGTTCGGAATTTGGGACCGCTACCTGCGGAGTTGCACCTCACTCAGTGTGAAAGGGATAGATAGCGCCGCTTTTGTATTTTTGGTAAATCGGTGTCTTTGTGCAGGTATTTTTTTTCCTTCACCCTTCACTCATACAGGGCTTCATTGTTGCATGATTTTATTTGTTTAGTTGACACGAATCTCTCTTCGAGTTGATACGTACGTCAGACTACTTTCGCTCCCGCTGTGCCTAACTGTTGTGTTCCTTAAAATTAAACTTGTGCTGTGTATTTGGACTTTGCTTTGCCTAACGATTTGGAACTGTTTGTGTTTTGGACGAATGACTTGGCAATCCTACGGACTTCGAAAACAATCGTTTGTGTGAGGTTGTACGTGTGTGCAGTAGTACGATGCCTCGTTACGAGTACACGCCACGGGAGTATGCCGAAATGCATTTTATCTACGGAGAAGCAAGAGGTAATGCCAGGGCGGCCGCAAGATTGTATCGTGAAAGATACCCGAACCGGGATCGACATCCCGACTATCGCGTATTCATTAGAGTGCATAACGCGCTTCTTGAGGGAAGAATTCTTGGCACCGGAGTTGGGGGTGCCAGTGAAGGGCGACCGTCACAAGTCAATGACGAAATTATTATTCGAGAAATCGAGGAAGATTCGTCGGTCTCAATTCGCGTCATAGCGCAACGCACAGGTATTCCAAGATCGACGGTACATCGAGTTCTAAAAAGGCACCGGTTGCACCCATATCACGTGCAACGTGTTCAAACGCTGACGTCACGTGATTACCCGCAAAGAGTAGCATTTTGCCAAAGGATGCTTAGAATGATACGGGCGGACCCACAGTTTTTTAATAAAATTTTATGGAGTGACGAGTCTTCATGCCGGCGAGATGGATATCTCAATTTGCATAATTTGCACAGTTGGCAGCTGGTAAACCCATATTTGATGCGAGAGGACAGGAGCCAACATCAATTTAAAATAAATTTATGGGCAGGAATAATCAATGGGCAAATAATAGGGCCCTTTGAACTACCAGCAACTCTAAACGCCGAATACTATCTGCATTTTTTAAGGAATGAGTTGCCAACGTTATTAGAAAATATTCCAGAAGACGTGCGGCAAGCAATGTGGTTACAAAATGATGGTTGCCCCGCTCACTATGCGACGGCAGTAAGGGCGCAACTCAATGAAACTTACCCTGACAGATGGATCGGCCGATTAGGACCAATTTTGTGGCCTCCGCGATCTCCGGATTTAAATCCCTTAGATTTTTTTTATTGGGGATGTTTAAAAGACAAAGTTTACAAACAACGAATAACGTCGGAAGAAGAATTACGTCAGCGCATCCAATCTGCTGTATCAGAAATAAACAACAGCCATTTTGTCCGTCGGATAAGAGCTTCCTTTATTAGGAGGTGCAGACTTTGCATTCTCGTAGGGGGACGTCAGTTTGAACATTTACTGTAAAAACAAAATAAACGATTTATTTGTATTTTTTTTTTAATTTAACCTCCTAATTTTTTTCATACGCTGAGATACCTAAACATTTTTAAGAAAATAGTTTAATTGTGCACACTTTTTCAAATTTTATTTTATTTCGTAATTTGGCACCTCTGTCAGATTCATAGCAATATCTTTGTAACGACAAAGACTAGGCGTAAGTTTTATACCAATTTGCAAACCTTAGTAATTTTACAAGTTTTTAAAATAATGGTACACTTTGGTGTCATACATTTTTTTTACAGGAGAATTTTTCCAATTCTGGTCTTTTGGTCGTAAAAACAAAACTTTTCAATTCAAGATTTTTTTTCTAAGGCAAATAAAATGTTATTTAAAAAAATGGTATCTTATAACATTAGTAAACTATTCAGAAATGTTTGACAAAAATCACACCTAAATATGATACCATTTGCAGCAACAGCATTAAAAACACTGAATGCTGGTACAGAAAATAGTAAATATCGAAAAAAATAATATCTTGGTTACCTTATCGGTTTTTTTTTTACTGTTCAAATTAGTTGTTGGAAATGAGGTAAGCTACCTACCCGTTACGTTTGATCCATTATTTACGGGACACCCTGTATAATGTCAAATAATGAGAAAATAGTGTCAAAGAAGAAACTAAACATTTTTTTTAAATAAACTCCTTTATTTTGGAGCGATTTACATAGTAATGCCGTTAATAATAATAATAATACCATTTATTTTCAGGCAACTCAGGCCCATAGATAAATACCTTAACCTAAACATACATATTTTAATGTAAACAAAACTCGTGTTAATAAATAAGGCTTAAAACTATGTTAGTAACACTTCACTTATTTGCACCAGCTTAATTAAGTGCTGCACTGTGGAACTTGTCCGCGGAAGCGACGGAACACCACGTTCAGCGGCCAAAAGTCTTCTTCCATGACGAGGGGCAGATAACAATTAGGTACGCGCACCACAAACGCCTTAAAGTTGACGTTGCGGCGCGACTCCAGTAACTGCACCCTCGGCATGTACCTCGTCTTCCGGCGCACGTACTCCACGATGTCCTCCGCCTTAGTGGTGTAGTGCAGGCGGGAGATGTACACCGGTGTGTTCGGCATAGCGGCACGCAGGCTCACTTCAGGCCCCGTAGGAGCTTTGCCGCAGCGGTTCCCGTTGGTTTGAGATCGGCGCTTCCTCCTTTGCACCGTCACGAAACCCTCATCATTATCAGCCCTATTTGGTGCCTTTTCTGGCTTAGGCTTTATAATTGGCGCGCCAGGGGTACTCGCGACGACGCTAGCGAAATTCTCTTGCAGGGGTTTCGCTAGGGCTGCACACACAGGCAGCGGGACAGGTCGAGGGGCTCGGACGGCGCTGCGTGGAGGAACTGCGGTGACAGGCGCGGGGCTGCGGGGTGCGCGGGTAGGGCGCACTGCAGCCTCAGCAATCAACGGATGCGCCGGCGACGAAACTGCTGACGCGGAATTCGACGACGATATATTGAGGTCGGCTCCGCGACACGTGTTTACATTAGACGCATCGACTGATGACCTAATTACCGCTACACTGTTGCGCAACTCGCTAACTTCTTTGCGCAAATCAACGGCGATGTTTTGAGATGCATCTAACTTCGTTAGCACATCTGCAAGACTGGCCTTCAAGACGCCACCTCATTATCCTTCCCTGGTACATACCTACCAGGAAAGCCTGAATTTCTTTGAATTTATTAATAAGAGACTCGCGAGGACCCATTTTATAGATCGCGTGGATTGCCCTCTTTTGTAAAATGAAAATTGAATCTACGTCAGCTGCCGAATAATGTTGCTGTAATATTTAATAATAAATATGTACTTACATAGAGGTTAATATTTTTTTTTATAAAATAAAGAAAGTTTATACTTAATAGTTAAAATACTTTTGATAATTACTTTACAGGAATTGCTAAATGGAGCCACATCAGGCAATTTTATGAATTGGACATAATCCCAATTTTGTATTTGCACCATGCTTAAGTAAAGAACACCTTGACCCGAATTCAAAGCAAAAAATGAGGGTAAAACTTGCGGCACAAGTTTTAAGCCACTCGGTTGCAGCAGGAATATATACCAAAATAGCTGGAGGTAAGAAACATTTTATAGTCAAAACCAAACTCATTTAATCACTCAGATCATAATTCGACTGTCGCAACAAACACTATCGAAACTTCAAATCACGTACTTCAAAGTACGTAGGAGTAGGAGTATGGTATAATGCGCATGGCGCTAGCTGTCGCTTTAACATCGTTCCCGTGTTATTAAATCTAAAAAAATAGTTAAAGTGAGAATAAAAGTATATCTCCTATTTAAAACTGTGAAAGAACATCTAAAACAACTGTGACATTGTTATTCAGTGAATTGTTTCACGGAATCAATAAAAAAAGGGTTTAAAAAAAACATAATATAACACCATAGTTCAAAACATAAAATAAGTGTATCGTTCGTTAAAAAACAATAAAACAATCATAACCAAGTGATTAAGTGCAGTGAACAACTAAAACATTAACAAAAAGTGTAAAAGACTAATGTAAATGACTTGTGTTTTTGTGATTGAGTGCAAACATTTTTTCTGCATGAATCATAGTAACGACTGTTTCGATTTCAAATTAAAAATACGAAATAAGCACTGTCCTAATTTGCACGATATATAAGTGTTCGAATGGCGTAAATCTTAACAACTGCACCTGAGAAACTAGTGGTCGTGGGATCGGATCCCGCTAGAGATCAGTACTTTTTGTGTAATGTTTTTGCAATTTTTCTAAACTACGATTTGAAATGACATTTTTTTTTCAAGAAAAATTGTACAATTACATAACAATTTTTTTAAATAAAAAATTACGACATATTCAAAAGAAGATGGAAAACATATTGAAAAAAGCGACATCAGTTGGATCAGTTACCAATTAAATAACTTACTGACGTCATTGAAATCACAATAGAAACGCAATTTTGTCAGTCTGGTACCTGAGCGATTGGCGCAGCGGTCTGAGGACGTGCTTTCTATGCCTGAGGCTTCACGTTCGAATCCTACGAGAACTAAACCTTTTTGAGGATTTATTTGTATTTAAAAATGAATTATCTGAATAACATAACATTCAGGCGCACACGTACGCAGTCGGAACCAAACATTGATGATAGTGATAACAATATTTCACAAAGTTTGGAACAGACTAGAAATAGTTTACCAGAAGTATCGGAAGACGAAGATAGTAATGAAATAAAAAAATTAAAGGAAAAGATAGACATTATAACTTCGCAACTAAATAGCGCGCACAAGGAGATTGAATAATTATCATTAGAAAATCATAATTTGAAGAAACAAAACGAAGAATTTACTAAGAAGAACATAATATACAAAAAAATAGCCAATAGTCCAGCGAAAGTTAAAGTGACGACACCAAAAAATATTACAAAGGGACTCACAAAAAAACTCACAAAAACCAAACAAACGCAGACAGTTAGCAAGATTATCGAAAATGACTCCGCATCGGAAAATAACTTGAATAGTGGAAATGACAGCAGCTTAGGCATCATAAGTACAAAAGTCATACGAGACACACAAAAATGCCCCAGTAAACCTAAAATAAGCTTAATTAGTAGTGAAACCTCAAACATGTTATATAACATAGCCACTACTACTGGTCTACAAGATTACGACATGTGCCACTACCGTAAACCTAAATGTGGACTGGAACAATTATTGGATAAAATTGACGGAAAAGTAAAGGACTATACCCACTCTGATTTTTGTATAATATATATAGGTGAAGAAGACTTTCTAAAAACCCGTAATTATATAGAATTAGTGATATTCATAAGAGAAAAATTGCTAAACCTAACCCACACTAACTTTATAATATGTTTACCAACTTTCAAATATATGGAAAACGCTAACATTATGTTTAACAGCCGCATTGAAACCTTTAATAATCTTCTGTATATGGATACAATTACACACAGCTATGCACACATTTTAGACTCCAACTTCAATCTGCCCTACAGTTACGATACATATAACTTACGGTATAAAACCTTAAACAAACATGGCTTAAAAATTGTTATGTCGGATTTGCAAAACCTAATTATTGACATAAGCAACCTAAATATTGCGCACTCAGAAGTCGACTACTCCATTCTAAATCAGAATAAAATCTCTGCAAACCCAAAACCAATAAACTCTCAGTTTTTTCTTTAACAATCTTAACATATTTCATCAAAATATAGCAGGATTAATTAACAAATCAGATGCACTTTTAGTTAAATTAGATGAATTGTTCCATCAAGGAACTGATTTTGGTCTCTCTGATCACACGTCTCAAATTCTTACTGTGCCTATTGAAAAAACATGTAAATTAACCCATTGGAAATTAAAAAAGCAAGATATCTCGACGGACAACCTAATGACATTTAAAGCTCACCTTGAATGTTTATCTTTCTCGGAAGTATGTAATGCAAAAGAGGCCCATGAGTCCTACGATAGGTTCATGGATGATTTCCTAATGCTCTATAGACTTTGCTTTCCGGAAAAAACAGTCACCATAAAGACTAATAGGAAAGCTAAATGGATATCTCGTGGCATAAAAATCTGCAGTAGAAAACAAAGACAACTACTTTGGAAATATAGGTGCAATCCCGACATAACCAATAAACAAACTTTAAAAAAATATACTGTATTATTTAAAAAGATAATACGTTTAACCCAGAAGTCGCAAAATAACCATTTTATAAAGAACTCTAAAAATAGATCGAAGGCAGTTTGGAATATAATAAATAAATCTAAATCAAGTTTGCCACATGATACAATAACTGCTATAAAAAAAGATCAACTCTCTGTAACGAATCCTATTGACATATCTAATGAATTCAATAACTACTTTGTTGACGAAATTGAAAAAAATATACAAAATGACATGAATTTGACTAAGCAAAATAATATTGGAAATTTGACAGCGCAATCCCTATTTATGTTAACTATTTCGACGACCGACATCATTAAAATAATTGACAATCTAAAAAATACAAATACAATTGGTTATGATGGTGTATCTACTAGAGTTATTAAATATGTTAAAGATGTTATAGCGCCACCTCTCGCACACATAATTAATTTATGCATCACTGATGGCATATTTCCGAAAGGTCTAAAAAAAGCTATAATTAAACCTCTATTTAAAAGAAACGACAAAACAGATGTAAAAAACTATAGGCCGATAGCAAAACTCCCAGTACTTTCAAAAATATTTGAAAAAGTAATTTACAATTCAATTTATATGTACTTTGAAAAGTTCAACCTATTCTGCAAGGAACAAAAAGGATTTCGTAAAAATCATAGTATTAATAGGGCACTGTACGATTTATTATCTCATATTATGACATCAGTTGACAAAAATAATCCAGTATGTGCAATCTTTACTGATATGACTAAGGCATTTGATTACGTAGATCACAAGATATTACTGCAAAAATTACATGGATATGGCATAAGGGGCAATGTTCTGAAACTCATTGAATCATACCTTAGTGACAGATATCAATTCACGGAAATATCTAGAATATGTCATAAGACTAAAATGCAGATCATATATAAATCAAAACCAAGACACGTAAGATATGGCGTGCCCCAAGGTAGCGTGTTAGGGCCGTTATTATTTCTGATATATATAAATGATCTGCCAAAAATAATACGACACAAAATGATCCTATTTGCCGATGACAGCACAGCTGTTATTAAATGCAATAATGTGACAACCTATCAAAATGACATTAATGAATCCCTACTCAATACTATCCGTTGGATGAATACTAATAATCTTGTAATTAATTTAAATAAAACTAAGGTGATGCACTTTCATCAGCGGCAACCACATCCAAATATTCATGTAAATTATAATAACCACAAAATAGAAGAAGTTGATAATGCTAAGTTTTTAGGTGTTACCATCGACAGTAAGCTTACTTGGAAACCCATGATAGAAGAACTTTGTAAACGCCTGAGTAAATCTGCTTATGCACTCTTTCAATTATCAAAAAAGGTGAATAAAGATAAGTTACTGGTAGCATACCACGGACTTGTAGCTTCTGTTTTGCGATATGGCGTAATTTTTTGGGGGCAGTCGACTGACCGTGTGCTTATATTTAAGATGCAAAAAAGATGTGTCAGAGCAATGTGTAATTTAAAAACAACGGATAGCTGTAGACCCTATTTTAAGTCTTTAAAAATACTTACCCTTCCAGCATTATATATATTGGAAACTGCGTTGTTTGTGAAAAGAAACACGCAATTATTTGAAAAAATATCTTCTTCTAAAAAAACTCCATTGCGTGCCCAATACGTAAATAAACTATGTCATCTAAAATGTAAGACCGCATTGATGCGGAAAAGTTTTTTTGGTATGGCACCTAAAGTGTTTAATAAAACTCCTGATGACATAAAAAACATGACATTAAATAAGTTTAAAAAAGCTCTTATCAAATTATTAATTGACAAATGTTATTATAATGTAGACGAATTTTTGAACGACCAATTATTAAAATAATGCATTTTGTACCTTTTGATAAGAAGTACTATGACTATTTGTTAATTTCATTGTATTTGATTATTCTTTTTTTTTTTAATGACATAGTGTAATGACACCTAATGGGTCACTTATAAATTTGTATGTCTTAATTATGACAAAACATAGCGCACCACCTATTAATGTAACACCTATGTAATACCTATGTTTCACAAATAAACTGATTGATTGATTGATTGAAAGGAGAGCAATTCAAAGTTGAAATTTGATGTAAAAGAATCAGTATTATTAAATTCAATAAAATTTGGTATGGAATAAATTGTAATTTTTATACAGTTTTTTTTTCCTTGACAACTAATTTCATATTTCATATACTTTTCTAAATATTTCACTTTCGATAATGTT
The DNA here is from genome assembly GCA_916610205.1 of Griposia aprilina. NCBI lineage: Eukaryota > Metazoa > Arthropoda > Insecta > Lepidoptera > Noctuidae > Griposia > Griposia aprilina. Next base: position 2,023,955 of record OU744285.1, on the reverse strand, counting down.
TTACGCTTATAATAGCCAGAATTTTATCGAAAGTGCCAAATTCGATAGTGTTCTAAAATATATGAAAATCGAATATGGTACTTTCGTTACTGTGTTGTAAGGAAGTTATTCTATAAAAAGCAAATATTCACTTTCGATATCTTGCTTGGCACTCACTTAGTTCTGTGTTCATCTGATTTAATAAATAAAAAAAACATTAATTAAAAAAAAAAAAAAAAAAAAAACAATTTACCACGTAACAAATAACTTAAAGACGAATTATTTCAGACTTCTTCAATGCACTTAATTAGAATAAGGGCAATCGTACCTATAATGAGTATTAAAAACTAATCACAGTCCATTGGGTCCATAAAAATCAAAAATATATTTTCTTATTCAAAATAATCAGTAAAAATAACATAACTGCTTAACATATATAACAGTTATAATGAAAAGTTACTACTTAGACAAAATAAAAAGTCATTCTGGACCATAATAATAATAAAATCTAGTGAACATTAAAAAAGTAAAGTTTTAGGACGAATTAAGCACATAAAAATAACAGAAAAAAAAAGACTTAGTTACCTACAGAACCTTAGTTATCTAATCATCATCATCACTTTCTGGCAAACTTTCATTTACTGTGCAGATTCTTAAAAAAATTATGATATTGTTTCGGTATAAGTCCTGCTTCACACAAATATACTAAATCTTTGTATTTTGCCTCTGCAATCGGTAGACTATTTGAATAAAGTGGTTTCAATACATAACTGGAAATATCAACCGCAGATTGTCGGTTGCGTCGGGTCTGAACTAACGTATTCAATGTTAAATAATCAGAATCTAAGTCATACTTGTATAAAAATGTGATCCTAACGCTATAGGATCACATTTTTTTATACAGATTTCTTTTATATTATTCCACTTTACAACCTGATTTAAAATGTTCTTCTTACAGTTCCTGTTAGTTAACAAGTTCTTTAAATCACATAACATATCTTGTGAAACTTCTGTCACATTGTATGGGACATCATTGGTTTTAGCCCAGCGAACCAAAGCATACCACTGGTCTGGTGTGTAAATAATCTTTCCTTTAGCTGATCGTTCTATTAGGGCGTGTACACTGTCAGCTTCTTGTTGGGTTATGGCCAGACTCTAAAAATCGGTGTACAATATTGATATTGTATTTCCTGCTAGCATACATGTAAAGGCTATATGCCACTCTATTCCGGTTTTGTCCAATGCAATTGTCAGACCAGAACCTTATTTCTTCTGCATTATTCGTCACTTTTTTTTTCAATAAAATCTAGTAAACAACTGCCTACGTCATTTGCACCCCTCTTGGCTACATTTTCAGGCCACAAATAGCAAAATACTTCTTTATTACCACAGTCAAAAACTGTGAAATGCATAAGTGACAGTTTTCGCTTATAATAAAACACAGATACTTCTCCGGCTGGGCAATTGAGCAAATTTTGAAAATCGTATGTTGCACATACGATCTTAGATGAGCTTTGTGTTGCTTCTTCTTTATCTTTTGATTTATATTTACGGACAGTTTCCTTATTCGAAATGTGTTTATTATGAGTTGAAATTAGTTCTTCAGTGAGGTTATTTTCATTGGAAAATGAATGGCACTTATCGCACAAGTCTTTTTGGGCATAAAAAAGGCAATGTTCATTTGATCATTTACTATATTTCGGTATTGCCGTTCGGTTTTGTTGTAACTTCAATGATAACACTGTACCTGGCAGCTTTTCTTTTAATTCTAAGTTTAAATATTGTTTAGTATATGACACACCCTGTGACATACTACTATCAAAAGAAAGTTTTATTCCTGCATGTTTGTCTCTTTATATAATATAATCTAATCTATTATCTGGAGGGCTTTTAATCTTCCCCAAGTGCCAAGCTATACATACTCTCTAACATTGGTTATGGGCCCAGAGTATTTCTGAAGAAAAACGATATGGACTCTCAAAGCAACTTGTCAGAGACGACTTCTGCGAGGGGGCCATCCTCTCCTGTGCTGCCTGGAGCAAAAGGATCATTAGGGTGTGTTATTCCATGTGGAGTGCCACCTATTCCTAAATTGGAAGGGAGATCAAATTTTGCTTCCTGGAGCTTCATTATGAAGATGTTCCTTATAGACCTTAATATTTGGAACTGCATCGGGTCTCCGGATGAATTTGCTAAAGAAAGGTCAGATTTTCAAAGATTAGATGAACAAGCACGTGCAAAGATATGTCTAAGCGTATCACCTCGTATTTATCCAACTGTCAAGTCTGGTAAATCTGCGAAAGACACATGGACAAAGCTACAGATACAATATGCTGATGGAGGTCTAGATAGAAGGCTAAGCCTGCTAAAGCAGCTCTTCAATATGAAGCTATCCGGCGACATGGAGACCTATGTAATTAATATTCGGGATATACAGCAGAAATTGATGGAAATAAATGCAGAGTTAGAAGATGAATTTATTGGAGTAATCATGCTGGCCGGATTACCTGACGATTACAAACCGCTTATTATGGCATTGGAACATTCGGGTACAAAGATTACGTCGGACGCTGTAGCTACGCTGTTGCTGAAAGAAGACAATAAGCTCAACAACGCTAGCAATTCCTCGTCTAACGCTTTTATTACTCGAAAGTCAAAAGTTCAATGCAAGTTTTGTAACAAATTCGGCCATGTTATTTCAAATTGTAGAAAAAGGAAACAAAATTCTAAATTAAATGGAAATGTATTTCAAAATTCTACAAATATAATCACTGATTTAACTCTTTCATCTTCGTCATTATTTAATGCTCATTCCTCAGGTTCCCACTCTAACAAGGACTCTTGGTTGCTGGACTCTGGAGCAACCTCTCACATGTGCAACAATAGAAGCTGTTTTGAGGAAATCACTCCGATGTCCAAACCGATTTATGTTGCCAGCAATGGCGACATTCCTTGTGAAGGTACTGGTACGGTAAGCTTCTCTCAATCAAACGACCTCAGAACTCTCACTGATGTACTATATGTTCCAGCTTTAGCCACAAACTTGGTATCTGCCAGCAGCCTGGCAAATAATGGTTTTGTCACTGTATTCTCTAGAAACGGTGCCACGATTTTACGTCGTGAAAATTGTAAGATTTCGGGGCATATTGTCACAACGGCATCTAATTACAATAATGTTTATAAACTAGATGTCGAATCCCGAGCTAATTTTACAAATAATAAGCCATCTGTGTTGCTTTGGCATCGACGTCTTGGACATTTAAACGTCAAGTCACTCAATATTCTGAAAAATAAAAGACTAGGCATAGAGTTTTCAGATAAATTAAATAAAACCTGCATACCTTGTCTGCAAGGAAAATTGACAAGGAGCCCCTTTCCAAACTCAACGACTAAATCAAAAGCGCTACTAGAGCTTATCCATTCCGACTTGTGTGGACCAATGAGTACACACTCATGGGGCGGAGCTCTTTATTTACTTACTTTTACAGACGATTTTAGTCGCAAAACTATTGGATATCTTTTAAAACGAAAGACTGAAGTTTTGGAGAAGTTTATTGAGTTTAAGCATTTGGTAGAAAACCAAACGGGTCTTAAAATAAAAGTTCTCCGCACGGACAACGGCCGCGAATATGTAAATCGCGACATGGCCAGCTTTCTCAAGGACTGCGGAATTATTCATCAAACGACTGTTCCGTACACTCCTGAGCAGAACGGCGCATCTGAACGTGCGAATAGAACTATAATTGAAAAGGCAAGATCAATGCTCGAGGATTCAAAACTGCCTAAAGCCTATTGGGGCGAAGCGGTAAATACGGCTATATATTTAAAAAACCGTACGCCTACACATGCTCTGAAGGATAGGATACCAGAAGAAGTGTGGATAGGGAGCAAGATCAATCTATCACACTTACGAGTTTTCGGTTGCTAAGCTCACATTTTTATTCCTAGAGAAAAAAGAACAAAACTGGAATCAAAAACTCAGACATGCTTTTTCGTAGGATATTCTACTTAACACATTGAACGCCGTGGTGGCCACCGGTGAGCGACACTATACTTTCCATATGGGCTGACGCCGATTCGCGATTTCGACAAATTTTACACATTATATTTTATTGGCTCATACGGTTTAAAATAGTCAAAAACCCCACTCTAAATAATTATTTCTTATTACTATCCAAAGAATTAACGAAATAATTGCTGCCGTACACTGGTGACCACCACGGCGCACGCCGTAGAAAATCTGCATTTCGTTCGCGCGGGGCCGCGGGGGTCGGGGCGACGGCCACACCCCGCGCCCTCCGGGATTCCCGGAAGCACTGCGTGCGCTAGGCACGCGCCATTAGAGAGTAATCGCATGCAAGGTCACGCGCATTGTTTATATTTCATATTACATAATTATTTTGGATTGTTTTAGTGAAAGTTTTACCCTGGTTATCTCTAAAGTGAATAAACTGTATCCTGCCTGACTCTAAGGAAAAGTGTGGTGTGAATCATGGATGATTTTGAAGACTTTGAAATAACAAATGACGATTTGACGCAGATTGATAATATTGAAATTTCCTTGCTCAATACTAGCTTTCAGCTAAGCTCGGAGTCTGAGGAAGAGTATGACTTACAACCACCTTTACGAAAGCGACGTCGACGAGTTCTGTCCATTACTGACACGAGCGACATTGAACTTGAAAATGCCGTGCCAAGTACTTCTGGTCACACCGCGTCGCTTCCTGCATCATCTACCATATGGCACCAACCAAAAGGTAATCAGCGTCGGATTATCCCGTACACTGAATTCCCAGGATTAGATCCACGACTTGTAAGAGAAATGGTCGGTAAGACCCCAGCAGATTTCTATCATCTTTTAGTACCAGACGAAGTATTTGAAATGGTGGCGGATTATACGAATAGCTTTGCTATCAATAAAGTCACAGGGTCTGGCGCAGCATCTAAATCTGCGCGAATTCGCCAGTGGAAACCAACATCCGCAGCAGAGATGAAACGATTTTTCGGATTGATTATTTTCATGGGGATCGTAAAATTACCCAAAATATCCGACTATTGGTCAAAAGATCCTGTACTTGAACAGAATTTTCCTCGAACAATAATGAGTCGAAACCGATTTGAGCTGCTGTTGCAAATGCTGCACTTTTCTCAACAAGACGAAGACAATAAATCTAATAGATTACACAGGATTGAGAAATTGCTCGAAGTTGTGAACAGGAACTTCCAAAAAAACTACACCCCTTCCGAAGAGATCTGCATAGATGAAAGCGTGGTGCCTTTTCGCGGACGATTCGGAAGAACCGGAAGCATCTGCCAAAGGATGTAGTAAATGCTAAACTGAAGCGAGGCCAATTCGTGGCAAAGGAAAGCAGTGAGGGCATAACTGTAATGAAGTGGAAGGATAAAAGAGACGTCTTTTTGCTGTCCACAAAACACTCAGTGCGATTCCAGAATGTCCGAAAACGCAACAGAACTGTTTCCAAACCAAAAATAGTCATTGACTATAACGGCGCTAAAGGGGCTGTAGATATGTCAGATCAGATGGCTGCTTACTCAACTCCACTGAGGAAATCGATAAAATGGTACAAGAAGTATGCAATCAACCTTCTCCTGAACACAGCAGTGGTCAATGCACTGGTCTTGTATCAAAGCGTCACTGGCAAGAAAATACAAATGGCAGACTTTCGGCTAGAATTACTGAAGTCGTTTTGCAGCCAACAAGATGTTCCAGTTGCAAGACCTAGAAGAATGGCACACATACTGCAACAAAAAGAAGGACAAGCCAGAACAAGCAGGCGAACATGTGTGAATTGCTACAAAATTAATGTAGCTACTTACGGCAGAAAGTTGGCCAAAAACAAGACTAAAAAGGTGAGAACGTTTTGTCCACAATGCCCAGAGAAACCTTTTATCTGCATATCTTGCTTCAATGTGCTTCATCATTGACCAATTTTTTTGCCTCAAAGAAGTGAATTATGTTTGTTTAACACTGATTTCATTTATGTGCCAAATTTTCATGACAAAGTTTTAAATTCGTAGTAATTTTTTGAGAAGTTTTTTAAGTTTTTTTCGAAGTTTGTTTAGTTTATTTTTACTTACTTCAAAAATAAGTGATTGCCTAACGTATAATAAAACGTTTTTAAATATTTTCTAATAAAACATATATTTTTTAAACCTTCTTTTATTTTAAAACCACATCTTGTGTACTTAGCCAAAAAATCAACAAAGGCTTTTTTTATACCTAGTGTCGAAACGAGCTAGCATGCGTAAACTGTTCTCCAGGGCCGCGCCGGGCACGCTCAATATAGTTTTGTACCGGCACTGTGTCCTCCAGCGAGAAAAATGAGTTCAAACACGAGCCCGTCGCGCGGCCACCGGTGAGCCCCACGGCCTGAACGGGTACTATTGCTGTCGCTCACCGGTGAGCCCCATGGCCCAAACGGAACATCACCAAATTAGAATCGGCGTTTAATGTGTTAAAGTAAAGGCTACCGACTTATCGATCCCGCAAATCCTCGAAAGATTATGATAGCAAGAGATGTTATCTTTATGGAGGACAAAACTTATGTACAACCTCCTGTCAGCAATGATGTTCCATCCTCACCACCACCACAGCAACAAATCTTTGTACCTTTTTTCAATTCTGTCCAACCTGTCGAACCCACTCAGCCTATTGAGGTTCAACCGCAAGTTTCAGCTTGTGAACAGTCTGCCACCGAGCCTCAAGTTTCTACTTCTCTACAGTTTCCAAACATTAATCAACCTGAACCAATTCAAACAGTTCCTGAAGTTTTTTATGACACCATTGAGTCTGAACCAACTGTGGAGCCACCATCTGAAAGAAGATACCCTGCTCGAGATAGGCGTCCACCACAGAGATTCAACAATATTTATCTCACTTCAGATTTTGAGCCAGAAACTTTCAAGGAAGTTCAGAATCATCCTAAAAAGAATGAATGGTTAAAAGCTATGGACGCTGAGTACAACTCATTAATAAAATTAGGGACATGGGTTTTAGTTGATAGACCCTCGGACAGAAAGACCACTAAATGTAAATGGGTATTTAAATTAAAAAAGGATACGAGTGGCCAAATAGTCAAGTACAAGGCGAGACTGGATGCCAAAGGATACACCCAAGTAGCTGGAGTGGACTATGGCGAAACCTTTTCTCCCGTCGCCCGACTATCGTCAATAAGACTCTTATTGGCATTTGCTGTTCAGAACAACCTTCTAGTAGACCACCTAGATGTGGAAACTGCTTTTTTGAACGGTGACCTAAATGAGGAAATTTATATGGAACAGCCAGACGGATTTGCAAAAATTGACAAAGTCTGCGTATTAAAAAAATCTATTTATGGACTTAAACAAGCTCCAAGACAATGGAACATAAAGCTTCATGAGGCTATGGAAAAACTGTATTTGAAAGAAGCAGTTAGTGAACATTGCATCTACTATCAACGTAACGGCATTGACTATCTCGTTGTAGCTGTATTTGTTGACGATTTTTTTGTTATATGTACAAATGATGCCATGAAAACTCATTTTAAGTCTGAACTCAAGAAGATATTTACCATCAAAGACTTAGGTTCCCTTAAGGACTGTCTAGGAATGCGAGTTCAACAGACTTCAGGCGTCATTACTCTCGATCAGACCAAATACATCGAGAAATTAATTCAAAAGTTCAGTATGTCAGATGCTTTATCGGTCACTACACCTTTGGAACCCGGCCTAAAGCTTGCCTTGCCAGAACTTCAAGACGAAGTCACAGATGTTCCTTACCAAGAAGTTATCGGCTCATTAATGTACATTGCAATAGGTGCTAGACCTGATATTTCTCATGCAGTGTCATACCTTTCCCAATTCAATGCACATTACGGGGGAGTACATTGGAAAGCCGCTAAGCGAGTCCTAAGGTACCTCCAAGGATCTAAAGATTTGAAGCTTCAATACAAAAATAATGGCCAAACATATCCAACAGCCTATGTAGACGCCGATTACGGCAACAACCTTATAGATCGAAGATCTTACACAGGATTCGTCTTCATGATGAGTGGATCCCCAATATCATGGGAAGCACGCAAGCAGCGCACAGTCGCGCTATCAACTACAGAGGCCGAATACATGGCTCTAGCAAAAGCTTGCAAGGAGGCAATTTACCTCAAAACTCTCATCAAGGAAGTATTCGCCGTCACGCATCCCATCATCATACATACTGACAATCAAAGCTCATTAAAACTGGCACACAACAACACTTATCATGCTCGCACAAAACATATTGACATAAAACACCATTTCATACGCGACTCACTTACACTACACAATATCCTCCTGAAATACATTTCCACTAACGACATGATAGCGGACATTTTGACCAAACCTTTACTAAAATTAAAACATTCAAAATGTACATATTTACTAGGTTTAGGTTAGATATGTAAAGTGGAAATATTATAGGAGTGTGTACATATAGTGATAATTTGGTGTATGTTATTCGTTTAGTGTTTTATACGATTTTAGTTTTTTGTGTACAGTTTAGGCTTTGATACTATCTTATATACAGGATGTTCCCATTGCGGGGGAGTGTTGTAACTTCAATGATAACACTGTACCTGGCAGCTTTTCTTTTTTCCATTCAGAAATCATGTTTTTACGTCCATTTGCTCAACGCTTAGGCAACTCTTAGCTGCCATCCTCAAGTGGACTCTTAGGCCCGGTTCCTACATTTGAGAAACGATTCGTTTTGCTTACGGATGGTAGAATTGTCTAAAAGAAAAAAAGAAAGAAAGAAAAATAGTTTATTCTCGAGGCGTAACCCAAAAGTGTTCCTATAAATAACATTTCGTAAGCGACGTTACCATTGGCTTGCTACCTACGAATGGGAGGATTACGAATAACGAACCGTAGCCGTAAAGTATGAAAATGTCGGTCTGTGGAATTCCTATAAACATTTAAAACTTCAGTCAAACTGTAAAAAAATACTGTTCGTAGTTGGTTTGCGTACCGCCCTATTAAGGACGGTTTTATAAAAATTTGTGGTATGTTACAAGTGTAAACTTAAAATGATTATAAAATGTCCAGTTCAGAAAGTGAAGTAAGTGATATAGAAATGTTACATCTATTATCGCAATCCAGCGACTCTGATTCTGAAGAAAATAATTGCCGTAGTAGTAGAGTTTACAAACAAAAAGTCAACTATTTAACTACGTTGGATGATTTTGAGTTCCAGCTGAAATTTCGGCTTGATAAAACGTCTGTTCAAGAGTTACTGCGTGAAATATATCCATATTTAAGAGTAACGGGAGCCAGGTTAGTAAATCTATCCAAATCCAAGTACCTACTTGATACGAAGAATGATTGGCATACATTGTATTCAACCAGTGTTACCTTGAACTCTAGACACGTTTAACGAATTATACCTAATACCTACCTAATGTTTTACTTGGTTTGTTTAAGGAATCATGGAATATCTCAGATACACCAGCTGTTATTAACTCTAAGGTTCTATGCATTGGGAACAATGTTAATATCAGTGGCAGATAGGAGTGTCAAAAACATCTGCATGTCGTGTTGTACGTGATGTCAGTAATGCTTTAGCACGGCTGTATATATATATGCATACCAATACCGAGCAAGATTTTTATAATATACAAGTAGCTCGATTTCCACGAGTACTTGGTGCCCTTGATGGAACACACATCAGGATACAATCACCATGTAAGTTCATTATATTAGACTTGTACCATTATAACATTAATTATGAGTAAGTACCAAGTACCTATTAAATAATTCTATAGGTACTTCCTTTTACTGAATATATTAATTTTAATTTCAGGTTCTCAGATTGGAGAAGAATTTAGAAACCGTAAAGGGTACTTTTCCCTAAATGTATAAGCAGCATGCAATGCCAATTTGCAGATTATGAATATAGTGGCTCGCTGGTCAGGATCTGCTCATGATGCCACTATATTTAACAGTTCTGAACTGCGAGGTACATATTAATGTTGTTATTTAATTATTTTAAAACAAAGTAAGTAGATGGGTAATTAACAATTGTTTTACTTTTTACTAAATTATAGTTCTATTTTTCAGCACAATGTGAAAATTATCATTTTGGGAATAAGTGGCTTCTTGGGGATAGAGCATATCCTTTGAAGCCGTACCTCTTAACTTCTTTATTAAATCCGCAAACACGAGGTGAACAACTGTATAATGAAGCCCATATCCGAACTAGAAATACCATTGAAAGGTATGTCGACTCTACATTAAGGAATACTTATCTTTACAGATTTGTGATTTGATTGAATAGCATCCTTAGGTATCATATTAATGTATTACTTATTTTGTTATAGGTGTTTTGGAGTTTTGAAAAGAAGATTTCCAGTTGTAGCTTTAACTTTACGTCTAAGTCTTTTAAGAGCCAATGCAGTCATTATTGCTACAGCAGTACTTCACAACATTTGTAGAATAAAAAGCTTAGATGATATTCCACCAGAGGTTGAGATTCCAGATCTGGATGCACTGCCTACACACGTTAATATGGAGGCATATAATCAAACATTAAGAGACACTTTGATATCTGAATATTTTAATAAGTGAGTTTTGCATGGTTATGTACTTTGTTTAAGTATGTCTATTTTTCATTTATATGAGTGATTTACATTTGAGGGGTTTGTTTAGTTCAGGGGTTGACACTTATGTATAAAGGGACCCTTGATCTAATTCCTAAATAATAGTCCCCGAGTGCTGCCAATAAGGGAAAATACTAGATGGTAGAACTTTTGTGCAATATTATATATATAAGTATGTGTGTACTGCAGTACTACCTCCTAAGCCGCCTCCTAGTGGAAATGTGATAACATTATTGTGTTTAGATTTGTAGCTAGTACAACAAAATTACTTGGAGGAAGAGGACTAACAAGTGATGTGAACTAAAATGATTTTTTTACAGTTTGGAGTAAGAAATATTGCATCTTTACTTATATTTTTGTGACACATGATCATGAAAATTAAAAAGAAGCTAAAATAGTGGCATGTATTAACTTAAAGTGTGGGTACATATTTTTGTGAGACATTTATTTATATTCTGAAATATGTTGTATACATAAATAAAATGTTGATTAAAATGTTTTACTGGTCATTTATTTATTTCTACCTACATACAACTTTACTTACCTACTTATGTATAAGTAATACATCAAATTACATGAAATAAAGTTAATTTTAAAATTATAAACTAAATATCATTCATATTTTCCTTATTAGCTAACCTTAACAGTCTTATCTCTAAATCTAACTTTTCCGTCTTCTTATTATAATATTTTGCTATAGCATTTTTTTTTTCCAGGCATCCTTCATTAATTCTTTTCTTTTTGCCTGTAATAAAAAAAAACTGGTTATACATTACACATACAATAGTAGCTGTACCTGCTACTAAACGTTAGAGACAGATAAAATATAAGAGATTAGATATTTCATAATAATTACCCTTGATTTGAAGAGATTTTGACATGGTAGGCATTCCATACAAAAATTTCACTCCTGCATCCCTCTACCTCTTCTTTGGGGGTTAAAACATTAAATTTTCTCCAATTTACTGAAAAAAGGGGAAATAAATTAAATTAAGCACGATCTAATCGAGCTACACTGATTCTTAACATGTGTATGAGCAGGGTTTGTAAGAATCATAATTATTATAACCCTGTAAAGTAATGATTGATTGAGTCTAATTGATTCAACCACAGCTAGCGCTATCAGCGGACTAATATTATAACAAATACTCAAACAAATTAGGTAGTAGAAGTACGTGAGTAGAAGTGTACGTGTGTACAAACTACCCTGTGGAATTTCGAATCGGTGAAAATTTTGTCAATTTAATGTAACTATGTGAAAAATCGTATTTTAAAATTGGATTGACGTAACCTTTTATACATCCACATGAATGAAGTCACGGGCATAATCTAGTGTATATTTAATAAATATTGTATTTTTCCAGTTCTACTATTGAAAAGCCATCATCATCCATTACACAAGCAAATCAAATGGCATTTCAAGAAGAAGACAGGTAATTTTGCGAATTTCGTATTATTCTTCTATTCCTTTGGGACTTAGTTATCTATCACACCAACATCTTCATTTGGATATTATAGTATCTGGTATATAGCTAAGTAATGAAATATTTAGTTATCAATCTATTGAACAAAATCTGAACTTAGTATAAGACAACAAATGAGGGCGATATTATGTCAATGTATTCTGAAATAATGAATTATAAAATAATAGATATAAACATACCTATCACAGAATACAGTGTATTATTTTCACAAATAATTGTTGTGTTTTTGCAGTCCTGCTACTGAAAACCCAATAACAATAGCCGGAGAATGTGGACATACTCAACTTCTGGAAATTACGTCAACTCTAGGACCTGAGATCTCACAAAAGTTATTCACCTTTCATATGGATATAGTGAACAAAAAATGGGAATCTGAAGCGTTAAGATCTATGAACGAAGCTGCTGAAGAGAAAAGATGTGCTGCCGTAGAAGAAGGTAAAGTAAATGCAAAGGGCATACCGATAATTGATATCATAGCTGACGAATGTTGGGGAAAAAGATCTTACAAAAAAAATTACTCCTCACTGTCAGGAGCAGCAGCCATACTTGGTAAACGTACCAATAAAGTATTATTCATGGCTGTCAAAAATAAATTCTGCTACATTTGCGCTAGAGCAGAAAATAAAGGAATCTCGACCAAGAATAATATTTGTTATAAAAACTATACAGGTAAATATTTACTTGTATCTTACATAAAAATCTTAGTAATACACTCGGCGTCACAAAAATCGCCCCTCTCCGAAAATAAGTTTCAAGCATGTCCCACCATCAACGAATACCGTACATGAAACCCAAATAATATTGGTACCAATTAGGGAATGCAAAGATTAACGTTTCATGAAAAACGCAATCGAATGCCTTGGACAAGTCACAAAAGATGCCCAAGCCATCGCATTTATCTTCCCATGCATTATAAATATGTCCTAAAAGTTCAACACCAGCATCAGTAGTTGAACGACCCCTAGTAAAACCAAACTGTTTGCTATGTAATAATTTATGTTTATTAAAACATCTTTGCAATTGGTCCAAAATTACTTTTTCAAACTTTTAATAAAAGTAGGTAGTACTGAAATAGGTCTATAGTTTGTGGGGTCTGAAGTACTACCTGATTTAAACAAAGGTATAATTTTACTTTTTTTCATAAGGTCAGGAAACTCCCCACAGTCGATACAATTATTAAAGTTAAGAGCTAAAGTAGGTGCTGCAATGTCAATAATAGACTTAGCAACTTCTACAGAATTACCCCACAGATCTGCAGTCTTTTTTACATTTAAAGTGTGAAAGGTCTTAATTATATCTCTACAGGTAATATGTTCGAAATTATTTTCCGAATCGCAAACATGAACATTTTCTTTAAACAAAGACTCAGCAGCAGAAGGTGATAAGTTTAGGGATTTAGTAGTTGAAACAGGAATGTCCGAAAATATATTTTGAAAGGCAGCGGCGACTTGTGAGTCTGATTTTATTATATTGTCATTAATAGACAGGCTGTAGTCAGAATTTCGGTTTGTAGACCTTCCCGTTTCACTATTAATAATATTCCAAGTCGTTTTAATTACATTACTACTGTTTGTAATCTTCGAACTCAAATAACGCGACTTTGCCATACAACAAACTTTTTTAAATAATTTTGAATAATTTCTAACATATAAATTAAATTCAGTAGTGTTTACAGAAGTCCTTTCATTGTACAGCTCATAAAGCCGTGTTCTACTTTTATGAATACCAATGGTAGCCCAATCGCTGAAAGATGCATTACTATTAACCGAGATAGTCTTGGGTATAAATGTAGAATCAAATTGTTTACAGTATAAATTAACGAAATCATCATATAGATGATTAGAATCAGCATGAAAAGACAAAACTGATAATTGATTAATAATGTTTACTTTAAAAACTTCCAAGCGACTTGCAGTTAACAGTAATATCCTTTTTAGCCACTTTGATGTTTTGGTTTTGGATAGTAAGAGCGCTTGTAGACGTCCGTTTTTTTCACCGGATAACGGACCGTCAATAAACGGCTATCCTTGTATACATATTTTTTTTTTACCGGATGAATGTTACCTTGGAGTGCCGTCTTATGCGTTAGTTTTGAACTGGTAGTCAGAGATTACACACGTGCGAAATGTCGAATAATAAGAAAAAAAAACTCGTATTGGCCTACTATTTGTATAAGAAGAAACTAAAAGAAATAGAAAAACGTAAAAGGTCATCGTGGGTGCATCCTATATTATTGGAAAGGGAAGAATATGGTGCATTTCATACTCTTTTTAGGCAGTTGGAAGAAGATGAAACTAAATTTTACAATTATTTTCGGATGAAGAAAGAAACCTTTCAGCTATTACTAACAGTCATATATGATAAAATAAGTCACGAGGACACTGACATGCGTAAATCTATTACTCCGGCGGAGAGATTAGCCGTTACGCTAAGGTATGTTAAAGACATTTTCAATTTCAAATTATAGAAAAGGGGAATATTATTGTAATACGATTAGTATTTAAGAAGCTAAAAGGCAAAACTAACAATTACCTGTATTAATTAAAACAAAATTTAGTAGGTAGTAATTGTATTATTATACTCAAAAAAGAAATTAAGGAGTTTTAGAAAAATCGAAATCGTATTCAGGCGATGTGATTGAACTTAATTCAGTAACAATTGAAGATTGGGAATCATCTTGCTGCATCAGTTCTTGAGGCTTAAGTTGGTATTCATAGGGCATCCTGGATGTCGATGGAATGGGTTGTGTTGGCTGATATTCATGTATCCTGTAGTCGGGTGTAGCCGTAGTGTAGCCTCGATTAATATTGTAATTGTAAGTTTGCTGCTGCATGGACGCTTCATTTCTCCGAGTTAAATTTCTCATAACTTTAATGACTTCATATTGAAATTCTAGATAATCGTCGTCACTATACTTGTCTACAATCGGAGCAATACCTTTGAAAAAACACATACTCTTACTCTTGTCTTCATCTTCAACAGATTTAATTAAAGTAAGCATTTGTCGATCAACTTCGCTACAATCTGTCTTTCTCTTCTTGCTTGTTTTTGTTCTATCGGTAGTATTGGCTGGTGCGCTAGGTTCATTATTGGTTTGTGAGTCAGTTTCTTTGTTGTGAGATTGTGTGATGTTTTTTTCTGATGTTATACTTGCTTCCGTTGTTCGGCGAGTCACAATTTTACACAAAAAGAGCATTTGATCGTAGAATTTATATTTTCGTAGACTTTTTGCACCAGAGCCGGATTTACATTCCTTAACTTTTTTGTGATATTTCATCCAGTTATCTCTTGCATTGTTCCATTTTTTTATGATATCTTTGCCTAAAAAGAAAAATTTGTTACAGATATTTAGCTTCAGGGAACACATTTAGTGATCTACATTACAGTTTCAGAATGGGTATAAAAACTATCAGCTGTATTGTACAAGAAGTATGTGAAGCATTGTGGGAAACCCATTCCCCAATTTATATGAAACTACCATCGGAAGACGAATGGTTAACAATAGCAAAAAATTTCGAGACGAATGCAAATTTTCCTCATTGCTTGGGAGCCATTGACGGCAAACATATTCGAATCATCAAGCCAGAAGAAAGTGGATCAATGTTTTTCAACTACAAGCACTATTTCTCAATAGTATTAATGGCTGTGGTAGACACAAATTATAATTTTGTTTTTATTGATGTTGGAGCCTACGGCAAAGAATGCGATTCAGCGGTATTTAAAGAAACAGAATTTTGGAAAAGAATAGTAGACGATAAATTAAGTATTCCTCCACCTAAGCAGTTGCCAGGTGCAGAAAGTGAGTTACCTTATGTATTTGTGCCTGATGAAGCTTTCGCTTTACATCAACACGTACTTCGTCCTTATGGTGGGCATCAACTTGACGCAATAAAAAAAGTTTTCAATTATCGTCTCACGAGAGCGCGACGCTACGTCGAATGCGCATTTGGTATTTTATCCAATAAATGGAGGATTTTGCATAGACCATTGAATGTTTCAACAGATTCTGCTGTTAACATTGTAAAAACATGCTGCTTACTACAAAACATAATTCATAAAGTAGAGGGTATTGCTAATAATGCCACTGACAATGCTAGTTCACACATGATGTCTACTCTATGCCATTTGCCTCGTTCCCATTCAACACGAGGTAATGTAACAGAAAATATGATTCGTAACAAATATGGAGAGTATTTCATGTCACCAATAGGGCGTGTACCCTGGCAAAATCAATATGCATAAAAATAATGAAAATAAAAAGTTACTTACCAAAATCATTTTTTTCTTTCTCGGACAACGTTTCAAAACCTTCATTTAACGCAAGACAAATTTCCCTCCAAGCGGCAAAACTCGACTGTCTATTTTTATAGCACTCTTGGGTTTTGTCCCACAGTACAGGCCTATTTTCAACCAAACTTATTAACAATTCCATGTCAATATCACCCATTTTTAAAAGAACGCAGGTAGACGGCACACAATTTACAGAAAACGGGCAATACGTCCGGCAGCGTCAACACGCACCAATACACTGGCGTGGATGACCGCTCTTTCTTACACCGGACCGGTGTCCGTCGCGCCGAGGGGAAGCGGTGGTGCATCCGGCGTAAATTGTTCGCCGGACTGATGTCCGGTGCATGTACACATACTCATTATAAATCATACACCACCGCGAATCCGGCAAAAAACACGGTCCGTTGTCCGGTGAAAAAAACGGACGTCTACAAGCGCTCTAATCCTTTGCCCGCAATGATCAGAATCTAGTAAATTTATAATTTCTTTGTGGCTTGGTATAACATCTGTATAGATATTATCTAGGCATGTTGCACTAGTGGGGGTTATTCTTGTAGGCTCCAAAAATAGGTTTACAAGATTATAGGACTGAAAGAGACTTAATATTTTACTACAAGAACCCGAGTTTTTTAATAAATTAACATTAAAATCACCGCAAGTGATAATGGACTTGTAGGTGACTCACTTAACATTTATAAAATATACATAATATATTTATACGTCCAACACAAATAAACACAAACAGACAATAAACATAAAACACTAAACAATATTATATAGCATTTATTAACACTATCACCATTACCGTACGGTCCGTCCGTCATTAACATACAGTACACTGGACACGCGCGGCGCCTGCTGAGACCATTGGTATAAGAAGCGTGAAGATAAACGTCGTGTGACGTATGCGCGAACGCATGATCCTTCGCCGCGCATTCGAAAATCGGATGTTGCCTGTCGGCAGTCACGACCTATCTCGGACGCTGTGTGCACGCTCGCTTGTGCTATTTAATTAATCGCCTACCCGCGCTAAATCGCTGTGAACTAGACTATCATTTGTACCACCTATATTATTTTCTGTGCCTTCATAAACATCCATAGTTTATGGACAATAATTTTATTGTGAATTGTGAGTTGTGTGTGCGGACATTAAAAACATTTGGACTACAAAGAGGACTATCTTTTCTTCAGACCAGTAAGTCTACCCTCACACACCAAACCAATAACCAAACTGGTGACCCCTAGCAGAACATTTGAAAAATAGTGAGTGCAGTGAGAGTTAGTTGTCAACATGAGCAGCGACGGTAGCGATACCGAAACATCTCAGCGCAACCAACACCCCGGCCGCCGGCCGAGTAAATGTGCGCGCGTTTCCACTGACCCGGAACCCGAACATCCGTCATTGGAATTATTTCGTGTAGGTGTTCGCATACCACCATTTTGGCCTGAAAAACCCACCATATGGTTCTGCCAAATAGAAGGCCAATTCAAGCTGGCCAGAATAACGGATGACTACACCAAGTTCCACTACGTCCTCGCTCATTTGGATCGGCAGTACTCCGTGGAAGTTGAAGACGTCATAACTGCGCCTCCTGCTTCTGGCGCGTACGAAAAGTTAAAGAGTGAGCTGATCAAGCGCTTGTCAGTCTCCAAAGAAAAGAAGCTCAAACAACTCCTACAGTCAGAAGAACTAGGTGACCGCAAACCATCCCAGTTTTTGCGACACTTGCAACACCTAGCGGGCCCAACGATCCCAGAGGATTTCCTCCGCACCATATGGACGAGTCGCTTGCCAGGTAACCTGCAGACGATCATCGCATCGCAGATGACCTTGTCCCTCACCGAGCTCACGGACCTTGCTGATAGAGTTCACGACATCGCACCTCCTACTCCGCAAGTCGCAGCAGCATCCACATCACGGGCTGATCCACAGACGGACATGATGAAGCTCATCATGGAGCTGACACGGAAGGTCGATGCGCTTACCACTGAAAGGTGCGATCGCTCCCGCCCACGAACCAGGAACTACACCTCCGGCCATAGAAGTCGCAGCTCATCACAAAGATCTCAGTCCAATTACAAGAAGTTTCCGACGTGTTGGTACCACTACAAATTCGGTAGCCACGCGAAGAAATGCGTCCTCCCGTGCGATTACAAGTCGGGAAACGAAACGGGCAGTCAATAATGGCGGCAGAAGATTGCCCTTCTACAACTGGTCGCCTGTTCGTGACGGATCGCAGGTCGAAAGTCCAATTTCTAGTGGACACTGGAAGCGACTTATGCGTCTTTCCTCGATCTGCGCTCCCACAACATCGTCGCGCGAAGACCGAATACCAACTGTGTGCGGCCAACGGTTCCACGATCAACACCTACGGTTACCTCCAGGTTGTACTAAATTTAGGCCTTCGTAGGGATTTTCCTTGGCGCTTTATAGTCGCAGATGTCACCAAAGCCATTATAGGAGTAGACTTTTTGTCATTTTTTAATTTAATTGTAGATATTCGCAACAAATAAATATTATTATTATTATTATTATTAACAAACGCATCATAGACGGCACTACGAGCTTGTCAGCAGTAGCATCTATCGCCTCTTCAGACAGCTTAATCTCTAGTGTAAAGGTTGTGATTGGCGAATGCAAATACCGAAATCTCCTATCCGAATTTCAGGAAATAACACGGCCAACAGGCGCCCCATTCACACCTAAACACAACACAGAACACCACATTCGCATTACATCAGGCCCCCCAGTATCATGTTCCCCACGCAGACTAGCCCCGGATAAAATGAAAATCGCCAAGGCCGAGTTCGAGGCAATGCTGACAAACGGTACAGCACGACCGTCAGAGAGCCCTTGGTCGTCGCCTCTCCACCTCGCCCCGAAGAAAGACAATGGCTGGCGCCCTTGCGGTGACTATAGGCTACTCAACGCAAGGACAGTACCAGATAAGTACCCAATCAGGCACATACATGACTTTGCCCACAGTCTATCTGGTTGTAAGATCTTTTCCACTATTGACCTTGTTAAAGCTTATAACCAGATACCGGTATTTAAAGAAGACATTCCAAAGACCGCCATCACTACACCCTTCGGACTTTTCGAGTTTCCGTTTATGACGTTCGGTTTGAGGAACGCCGGGCAGACTTTCCAAAGGTTTGTTGACGAAATGACTCGCGGGCTGGAGTTCTGCTATCCATATTTAGATGATTTCCTGGTGTACTCCAGGGACGAGGCAGAGCATGAAGAGCACCTTCGCCAGCTCTTCACAAGGATGAAGGAATACGGCATGCTCATCAACACCGCCAAATGCGTATTTGGTGCACCAGAGGTAACATTCTTAGGCTATCACATCTCGCAACATGGAACGAAGCCTACGGAAAGCAAGGTGCAGGCTATTAGGGAGTTCCCAGTGCCTAAAACCGCTAGGCAACTAAGAAGGTTTCTTGGCATGATTAACTTTTACCGGAGGTTTCTGCCACGGGCTGCCCAGACCCAAGCGCCTTTGCATGCCTTACTGACCGGTAACGTGAAAGCCTCTCACCCTGTCGACATAAGCGGAACCTCGTTACAGGCCTTCGAGGAGTGTAAGGATGGCCTTTGTATTGCAGCTTTGTTGGCTCACCCCGACTCAAATGCCAAGCTGGGCTTAGTCACGGATGCGTCTGATTTCGCCATCGGCGGAGTCTTGCAGCAGTTCAGAGACGGTAATTGGCAGCCATTGGCATTTTTCACCCGTAAGCTTAGCCCATCACAACAAAAATACTCACCATACGATAGAGAGCTACTTGCTATCTACGAAAGCATTAAGTACTTTCAACATTGGCTAGCCGCTACCACCTTCACCATCTATACTGACCATAAGCCGCTATGTTACGCTTTCCATCAGCGGAAAAGTAATTGCTCGCCACGACAGTATAGACATTTAGACTACATTTCACAATTCTCGACCGACATTCAACATATCGCGGGAAAAGATAACGTCGTAGCCGACACACTTTCCCGTATCGAAGAATTACAAGGCCCAGTAGATTTAGACGTGCTAGCCAAAGCACAAGATGCCGACTCTGAACTTGCACAATTACTCACAGGAGATTCATCCCTGCACATAAAGAAAATGATAATTCCAGGAAGTCGTATTGTAGTGTACTGCGATGTCAGCACAACGACTCCCAGACCCATCATTCCTAAACCATTGCGCAAACAAATTTTTGACTCGTTGCACTCGCTAAGCCATCCCGGTGCAAACGCAAGTGCTAAACTTGTAGCACAGCGCTACGTTTGGCCACAGATGCGGAAAGACTGTCGCGATTGGTCTAAGGCATGTTTGGCATGCCAGCGCACGAAGGTGAATCGACACGTTTCCACTCCCTTGGGTACCCTCGATCTACCTTCAGCGCGATTCAAATATGTCCATCTAGACCTCATCGGACCATTACCCCCATCCAATGAATACCGGTATTGTCTGACACTCGTCGATCGCTTCACGCGATGGGCTGAAGTCGTCCCCATTACCGATATTACAGCGGAAACAGTGGCCAAAGCGTTCCTGTCAGGCTGGGTTGCACGATTTGGTTGCCCGACCGATATTGTCACTGATCGTGGTAGACAATTTGAGTCAGGTATTTTCCAACACCTCGCAAAAGCCATTGGGTTCAAGCATCGCAAGACCACTGCATACCACCCGCAGTGCAACGGTTTAGTCGAAAGATTCCACCGACAGCTAAAAGCAGCAATTAAGTGCCATGCCGATAGCCGCTGGACCGAATCGTTGCCATTTGTACTGCTCGGCATAAGAAGTTCCTTTAAAGAAGACCTTCAATCGTCTTCCGCCGAGTTGGTATACGGTGAACCTTTAAGGCTGCCGGGTGAATTCTTTGGCCATAAGGTTGACAGATGTACGACTGATATAACGGACTTTACAGCCCGTATCAGAGCATTTGCCAACAATTTACAGCCAGTTCCCACGTCGCACCACTCAAAAAACAAAATCTTTGTCCACAAAGATCTTTCATCTTGTTCCCATGTCTTTCTTCGGGACGATGCGTTGAGGGGTGCACTCCAGCCAGCATACACTGGTCCCTATGAGGTGATCGAAAGAGGTGCCAAAGTTTTTAAAATAAAGGTTAAGGGTAAATCCGTCACAGTATCTTTAGACCGTTTAAAACCAGCCTACATACTGTCCCACACCAATGACACCCCCATCCCAAATAAATCTGTTCCCGAGCCACCACCTTCCATTCCAGCAATTAAAACCACTCGTTCCGGCAGAAGAGTCCATTTTCCGGACTACTATCGCCCGTAGCACGGTCTCTGGAGGGGAGTGATGTAGGTGACTCACTTAACATTTATAAAATATACATAATATATTTATACGTCCAACACAAATAAACACAAACAGACAATAAACATAAAACACTAAACAATATTATATAGCATTTATTAACACTATCACCATTACCGTACGGTCCGTCCGTCATTAACATACAGTACACTGGACACGCGCGGCGCCTGCTGAGACCATTGGTATAAGAAGCGTGAAGATAAACGTCGTGTGACGTATGCGCGAACGCATGATCCTTCGCCGCGCATTCGAAAATCGGATGTTGCCTGTCGGCAGTCACGACCTATCTCGGACGCTGTGTGCACGCTCGCTTGTGCTATTTAATTAATCGCCTACCCGCGCTAAATCGCTGTGAACTAGACTATCATTTGTACCACCTATATTATTTTCTGTGCCTTCATAAACATCCATAGTTTATGGACAATAATTTTATTGTGAATTGTGAGTTGTGTGTGCGGACATTAAAAACATTTGGACTACAAAGAGGACTATCTTTTCTTCAGACCAGTAAGTCTACCCTCACACACCAAACCAATAACCAAAGACTTGTTCGAGTTACAAATCTTGTTTAACACTTCATCCATTACCTTTTCAAACCAGTCATACACTCCTGAGGGGGGTCATCTCAACTGTTCGCTCAACAGATAGGCTCACAATATCCTTACGTTCTTTATATTTAAGCTGGTTACTTACTAAAATTAAAGAGCCACCATGTATAGCATTTACTCTGCTGAACGAACTACCAACTTGGTGATTATTAAAATTGAACAAGAACTGGTGGCTTTTAAGCCAATGTTCTGTTATACAAAGAATATCATTACTGTTAAAATTCATAAATAATTCTACTTCTAAATCTTTGTTCATAAATCCTTGAATGTTTTGATGCACCAGGTTGATACTGCTACGCACAACGATTAGGCCCGATACAGGCGTAACCGCAGCACAAATGTTGTATGGTAGCAACATTAGGCTACCAGGTGACTTTTACGACACTAGTAGTGTGAAGTCGTACGATGATAACAGTTTTGTAAACAAACTAAAAAATGTGATTGATGGATTTAAGCCATCCAGTAGAGGAAATAAGTCACCCCACAAGATTTTTGTACACAGAGATTTATATACTAGCGAATATGTATTTATTAGGAATGACGCAGTACGGAAACCATTACAACCTCCTTACGATGGACCATATCGCGTCATCAGTAGAAACGAAAAAGTATATCTTGTACAGTTACCGGATAGACAAACTAACGTGTCTATAGATCGCTTAAAACCAGCATACATATTAAATGATAATGAATCGCCATCAGAAAAAATAGATAAACAGATCGTAGATAAAACTGATAGTAAAATAGTCACAAAAACTCAGAAGAAAGTAACTTTTCAAACAGGCGAACCAAGTAGCGATACATATACTACACGAACTGGTCGACTAAGCAAAAGACCATTGAAATATCGTTGAATTTTCAACAACAAATATTAAGGTCAAATACATTGAACATAAGCGCGGAGCATCAATTTTTTTCGGTTAGTCCCGCTATGGTATGGTCCCGGTATGGCACCCTCTTAAAATACCTATCAAAAAGTCCCGCTATGGTACCCTTCAGTTTTTGGTACTGTTGTAAAGAAAAGTTATACAATGCGTTAAGAAAAAAAGCTTGTTCCCAACGAGTCACACCTCAACGGGTAACAGTGTGACCGGTTGGGAATTAATTTTAAAAATAATCCCAACCAGTCATACTCTTACTCGTTGGGCATGTTACTCGTTGGGAACAAGCGATAAATACATCTATCGCCACGAAATATTTTCGTTCTCAGATAAACAAAAATTGTTCCCAGGTATTTGGTACAACTTGGGGCACCCCGACTCGGACAGGTTAGGTTAGAAGGGGACGGCGGGGTCTGAAAGACCCCGCCGTCCCCTTCGTGGTTATTTTTTTTTAAACCGCCCAGAAGTAGGAGTCCCGCGAAGCGGGACTCCGTCGGCTACGCCTCATTATTGTTGAAATACTTATTAGGACACACCTATTATAATACATACAAAAACATTTATTTGGTACTAGACCTTATATCTCAGGATTTTTGGTGATTTATTGTGGAACTGATTTTGCATTGTTTGGTGACTACATTTTGGTGACAGATCTACTATTTTGAGGACAAACCCTATTATTTAAGAAACACAAAACTAATTAAATTGGTGATAGCTTAAATGATACCCTAAATCAAGGTGGGATCATCCCAACGAGTAACAGTGTAACAGTAACTGTGACTCGTTGGGAATTATTATCCAAAACATTCCCAACGAGTCACACTGTTACCCGTTGAGGTGTGACTTGTTGGGAACAAGCGAGAAAAAAATAGTATTAATAAAAAATATCTTTTCTTAACTAGTAAGCTATCACCAATTTAATTAGTTTTGTGTTTCTTAAATAATAGGGTTTGTCCTCAAAATAGTAGATCTGTCACCAAAATGTAGTCACCAAACAATGCAAAATCAGTTCCACAATAGCCGACGGAGTCCCGCTTCGCGGGACTCCTACTTCTGGGCGGTTTAAAAAAAAATAACCACGAAGGGGACGGCGGGGTCTTTCAGACCCCGCCGTCCCCTTCTAACCTAACCTGTCCGAGTCGGGGTGCCCCAAGTTGTACCAAATACCTGGGAACAATTTTTGTTTATCTGAGAACGAAAATATTTCGTGGCGATAGATGTATTGATACCCTAAATCAAGGTGGGATCATCCCAACGAGTAACAGTGTAACAGTAACTGTGACTCGTTGGGAATTATTATCCAAAACATTCCCAACGAGTCACACTGTTACCCGTTGAGGTGTGACTCGTTGGGAACAAGCTATTATTTTTTGTAGTTTATGTTTACAATTTGCGCCTTTTTCTCCATGTTGATTATTTGTAATTAATATTGTTGATTATTTTAAAAATTACATTGCAATTAATATTTCGTTTTACTGTTTGATATTTTTTTATAAATATTTTGAATTAATAAAAGACTGATTTAATATCGCAAACAGACGTTTTATTGATACACTCCTAAAAGTATTTATTTATAGATACACTTTTCTTTTCAGTTGTACCTTCTATTGTCTAACGTAGATCTAAAAGATGGGTACCATAGCGGGACTTTTTGATAGGTATTTTAAGAGGGTGCCATACCGGGACCATACCATAGCGGGACTAACCCATTTTTTTTAACATTATAGAGATTATAATTGTCGTGATATAATACTATGTTACATACATAAATTAAAATAAATAAGTAATATGGGTTCCAATCAGACAAAGGAAAATGTCATTGTTAACGAAAACTTGTCAAATGTGGCACAAGTGGACACAAAATTGAATATTATTGGCATAGTTATGATAGTAACCATAGTACTATTGGCCATGTTGTTGATCTATGCAGGGAAACGAAGATGTATCAAAAGCATACGAAAATGGTTAAAGAAGGAAATGGTGGCAAGTTCAATAGCCATACCGAGCATTAAGGTGGAAACTGTCCAGCCACCACAACTATCAACTACTCCCAAAGTCATATACTAGTGATAACCATCTCACAAACCATCCTCCATTCAAATCAAATCGTGCCGAAATATGTGTAATTGTGAAAAGCGAATGTGAATTTTCTGAATGTGTTTTTACTGGCGTCATCATGACGAATACTGAGGACTCTGAGGGGTGAATTTTTATTATAGCAGAGTATGCCGTCATGGTGACTACCCTTAACTATTTTTTTTATTAATATTATAACAATGTTAATAACGACAAGACGGTACCATTGTATCTAAGGTAACCGCACCACTGTATAACGTAGGCGAGTTTATACTCGCATTGAATAAGTTGTTTAGCATTAAGATAATTTTATTGTTATAAAGTCATGTTGGTATTTGGCTTTGAATAATAAAAAATTGTTTCAAGAGTTACACTGCTGATACCTTTTGTAATACCAGCGTGATAATACAACTAAAATTTTTCAATAACATAACATTGTTTAGCATGATCATTTGATCATGTAGGTTACGCAATCGCGCACCAGTATCTGGTTACGACAGTGTTTACTATAGCTAAATTATGCTTATGCAAAATCATTGTAACTTGTAGTAGCTAACCAGGAATGTATTTAGTCATGTTATTATTGGATTCTAGACTGATGAAATTATATTGTAACCATATTTTTTTTCTAGGAAATTAAAAAAACAAAAAAAAGTGAGGAATTGTGTAGGAACGCTGACACATTCGTTTTATATTCATTTGCATGTGCAGCGATCGGCGACGCTAGTTCGCCCGTAACCACCGCCCGCTATAGACGCAATTATCATACATCGTATAAGTACACAGTGTAATACGAAAGGTGATTAAAAGTAACATCCTCTCACAAAGTTTAAATTCTCTCTGTCCACACACACACACACAATATATAATATAATACACGCAAATACTAAATTACTATTTACTGATTTTAAACTCTTATTTGATTTTGATTTATTTCTAAAATTCTGTACATTATTGCTAGAGGTTGCCTCTATTGTCTTAACTTCTAATTTAAATTATTATCAATGTCAATTTTTGATACCAAATTATTGACTGAATTATTTAATAATTCATAGCTTTGTTCAATAGGAGCAATTTGTTTAGCCAACTTCTTGGCTGTAATAGAAAAATAATATGATAGCGACATAATGCGACGATGATAAACATGATACAGAAGTGCAAGAAGAAGCTATTTCAATGTCTTCGGGATAAAACCAAAAAAATGAAAGTGATGACGATGAAGTAATAGAGGGCATCGATGATTGTGATTATACTCGTAATGTTGAAACACCAAATGCAAAAAGAATGTGTTGTAGACAATTAAACTTTTCAGATTTTTTTGAAAGCAAATGGTATAATTTAGAATGTCTGTTTTTATTTTGCTTTAGTCAACGTTCGCTTACCTGAACAAAATTAATCCCAACATCCATCACTGACATTTAATACAGTTTCTCTCTCACTCACTCACTCACTCACTCTCGCTCTCTATCTTTCTGAACATAACAAATTTCATTACACAAAAATAATTGTACCCTGTAAGTATCGATTCGGAATTTCGAAGGCAGCAAATCCATACAAAATAAATTCGAAGGCAGAAAATTTATAACGAAGAGCTACTGATAGATCCTTCATTTTGTTTGAATTTGCTGTCTTCGTAAATTCCGAAACGATATTTTAAAACGGAATCCCGGTTCGGAATTCCGTCTGTATGTGGCCGGCCTTATTGAACTAAAAAGTTCCGGGCCCACGAACGCTTGTGGCTTCTAGATAATAAATTGATCTGGGGCCAAGGGTCATTTGTGGCCCACAAACCATATCGATACCACGGGACTCAAAGGGCGTATAGCATATTTTGGCCAATTAGAGTTATTTCCACCATCTTGTTTAGTTTTGCTTTCTCAATCGATTTTTTTTTCCTAAAAAGTGTTCACCCTTTGAGCCCCGACGTATCGATATGGTGCGCATTGTGGTTCATGGGCTCCATGAACCCTATATGACATTTGAGCTTCGTGCAAGCGGTACAGATAAGGCCGGCAGTAAGCCGGCGGTAAGATTTGTATATTGCTCAGATTTTCCACTCGCTTTACTTTGCGTTTTTTTTTTAAATATTTCTATTAATAGGTACTAACTTATTCACTTTTATTTGTGAGCGAAGTCGCAGGGAAAAGCTGCCTACATTCCGCCCCCCGGTTACACTGATAATGTTTTCAATTTTATTAATATTACAACGAGTTCTTAGTTTGTACAAAAATATATTTTATGTGCCTACACCACTGCTCTGGAATATGCTACTGGCAACCCACCTATATGCGAGCGTCGCGCGTCATGACACTATGGCAGCCAGCCCTACAAAAAGGAACTTCTTGACCGCTGCGCGCGTAATTATAATGAGGGGGCGCGCGGGGCATTCTCAGCGGTAACGCCCATTTGAGCAAGGTACTACCACTCCTACCTAACTACTCCTCCCCCCCCCCCTCCCACTAATACTGAGCCTTAACTTAAAAACTATGTTATTTTGATATTTTCAAATTGTAGCATTCAATGATTACACGTTTTAGCAATCTATGGCATTCTAGGGGTTTTTTTAAAACTCTCTACTAAAATATGACGCTGATTTATGTTTAATAACCGTTCTTAAGCGCATCATTTGTTTTTTAAACGTTCATATGTAACTCAGAAGTGCTCAGAAGTGTAGTTTTGTCTAGGGATGAGACGTATTTACCATACCTACTAGGTTTGTAAGCCAGGGCTTTGCCTCGAAGTACGGCGCCCTGGTACGGGACGGCTTTTTTTTAATACATACAGTTTTAATACAGGTTCATGTTTGTTTTGTACCATTAAACCCGAGATGGTTTGTATTGGTACTCACATTCGCTATAACAACACTGCCTAATCACTATTAAGCAAATAATGTAGGTACATTAATAATATTTTGCACGTAACTATTTAAGCCGTAGGTAAACATCTATCAGTAAGTACGTAGTACTTGCAAGTGTGAAAGTATTTGCTATACTACCGGGCGGAGGCAGAGCTGTAAAATACTTTATTTATATTGTTTGTATTCAACGCATACAGGCGTGCTCATCGATGCATAGTATAAATAAAATATATTATCACTTGCATAAACAGTGACTCAGTTCTAGTGTCGCTAAGTTAAAATAATGGACTGAATGGATAATATTTTTATAAACTGATGTATGGAAAGCAGCCCCTTTAATCGAAGCGTGAAGATACGACTCAGCCCTCCACCCACACCGGTACCGACAACTCCCAACATCCAATACAGGACCAAGACGAGAAAGTTGAAGTTGTGTCCATTCCGGAGATTCAGAACTGGGTAGGGTCTATTGAGAAGTGCCTGAATGAGGTTTGTGCTATTGCTTCTGAGGGAGAGGTAAACGCTGATCAGAAGCTAAAAATAATCAATCTTTGACGGAAAGTTGGATATGGAGTTTCGGAAATGGCTGTTCAATACCATTCACTAATGCAAAAAGCAATACAAACCCATACCTCATTTAAAACCATGACCGAAGCCCGAGATCTATCAGATTGTCTAATGGAGATGAACCGGACGATTCAGGAGTCCTGTACGAAGCAGGAAGCAACTTCTACATCTTTTGCAGATATGGTGAACAAGGGGTCCAACACCTTAGTTCTTCGTAATACTTTTAGCTCCGTGGCCATTTATCCCAGTGACATCTCAAAAATCAGTCACGAAATGTGTGACGTCAATATGTGCCCTGGAGAAATAAAGCTGAAAGTATGAAGCGTACGCAAAATTGGAAAAGGAGGACTCATAATAAGCACGGAGACTAAAGATGTCCTAGATAGGCTCAAGCAAACGGTCGAACTTGCTTCGTCAGGGCTTACCGTCGACGAACCTATCAAGCTCAAACCTCGCATTATCCTCTACATCAAATGCTGAGAATTGAAGTTACTGTATTTTAGAAGTTCCAGTCGTCATACTTAAGGAGGCCCTCATCACAGAAGACTGACTTTGATTGTGATATAATGTCACTAACCGAGTGCTGGCTAACTGACCACATCGATAACCTCCCAGTAATCCTGGGTACTACTTATTGCATGCATATCACAATAAACCACAATCAAAATGATGGTGTGATAGTCTTTGCTAAAGAAACTTTAAAGGCCATAGTCGAGGAACCTACTGTTGGAATCTCCAACATTTTATTAATATATTTTTGTGTTGTAACACTATATGTAGTGTCACTGTCAAATAAGTCAGGAGCAAGTCGTCCAATTTCCTATCTTGACCACTTTTTCATACCGTCCATATTCCCAACTCATCTACTTTAATTATGTTATGGACTGTACACGTTCCGTCCAGTTGCTCCAGAGGGGTAAAAATATAGCACTTTGCTTATCTCTATGAACAACACGTTTGTTTAAGACACCTCAAACCTCTTTCTTTAACATGGTCTTTCGAGCTTAGAAATGGTTCCGTGAATGTGCATAGTTATTTAGTCGTGTTTAGTTCTGTGTCGTGCAGGAGTGTTGTTGTGCAGTAATTCGCAACGGAAAAGCACTGTCGCCAACATCTACAGCCGCCGATCAAATAAGTAATCCATTATAAATAATGTGCTTTGATCAAGATTACAAGTGGTACGATGGGAAGTTGCAAGTCAAAGCCGTACCGGAAACCGCCATCATCGCTACTCGGTAAATAAAATACTGCATGCTCGGTGCTTCCATCAAAATCCAGACCGTTGACGACATCCGCTACGAGTGGACGTATCTTCGCCGCTCGCCGCTAGAGGCGCCACTTTATTCGCCGCAATCAGTAACCATCTTGATAAAATTGGTAAATCTACGGAGTTTCAGCCGCTCACCGCCAGAGGCCTCTGTTGTGCTCATCAATCAAGCTGCAACCAATCATCGTCGCATCCCAATCAACCAACGAGAAGTTCTGCTGTTCGCCACTTGCCATGTAACATGTAATTTATAATTGTTGAAATGAGTAACAAAAAGTGACTAGTAGCGCCATTTTTTATCTATGTAATGTATCAATGATTTTTCAAATTTTCAATAAACTGTCAGTCTTCGTCCATATACTCTGCGTTTCATTATAGGTTATGGGCCGCACACAAGTTTTATAGTGTTTTTGGTGGATATACAGTGCAAAAATGTCGACAACCCTTATTGCAAGTATTGCAAAGCTAAGGGGCAGAGAAAACTATGAAGATTGGGCGTTTGCCGTGGAGAAATACCTCGTGTTGGAAGGCATGCAACAATGCATCGCGACCGGCGGCGATCCAAACGACGCAAAAGCTAAAGCCAAGATAGTTTTAACTATCGATCCCTGTTTATTCGTGCATATAAAAAGTGAATCAACTGCAAAGGGACTGTGGCTGAAGCTAAAAAGTCTATGTGATGATAATGGCTACACTCCGCTCATCGGATTGCTTCGGAACCTCATATCAATTTGTCGAGAAAATTGTGAATCAATCTCTTAGTACGTGACTTCGCTGTTTGAAACAAGTCAGCGATTGAACAGTACAGGATTCAAAATCATTGACGAGTGGATCGGCTCCTTGTTGTCAGCAGGATTGTTTGAAAAGTTTGAGCCAATGTTCATGGCGGTGGAGCATTCAGGTATTGAGTTGACAGCGGACGCTATTAAATCCAAGTTACTGGATATGGAGGACGGAAACGGAAACGAAGTTGGTACGAGTTCTACACAGAATGCGTTTGCGTCGAAAGGTTGGCAACACAAGAAAATAAACCAAACGCACGCGCATAGACAAACGTCATCGCAAAACGTTAAATCAAATGTCAGATGTTTCAAATGTAAACAATTGGGACATTTCATTAATAAATATGAAAATATTCCAAAAAGCAAAGAATCTAATGCATTCAGTGCAGTATTTCTCAGCGGTAACTTCAATCAAACGGATTGATACGTTGATAGCGGTGCTAGCTGGCATTTGACGTCTAAAAAAGACTGGTTGTTGAACACAACAAATTAACACCAAGTGGATGAAATTATCATCGCTAATAAGACGAAAATTCCTCTTGAAGGCTGTGGAGATGTGCAGATAACTACAGCTTTTGGAGACACCGAGCACGAGAATACAGTGATGGGAGTGTTATTTGTGCCAAACTCGGCTACGAACTTGTTATCTGTCAGCCGATGAGTATCACAATAATACTCGTAATGTAAAATTCATGCTTTTGGAGCTTATAATATAATTATATTAGCTTATGATATAATTAGAATATCCTCATTCTAATTTATGTCTTGGTGTGGTGAGTTAAGCGAGTGCTTGTGCGTGTGTAAGGTGGGTGTGTGTGTAAGGGTGTGTGTGTAAGGGTGTGTGTGTGTGCATCAGTGAGTGAGAGTGAGTGTACCTGTGTACATTTGAATAATAGGAAATAAGACTCTTTCATGTAAGTGTCAATAAGTACTTTTCAGTCTCGACGTATGTTTTATTCAGGAGAAATGCACGGAGGGCGAGTTTGCATTTGCTATGTGGATATACCAGGACGCATTAATTTTACTGTACAAGCAAGGGCCAAGGTAATAGAAATATCTCTTCGTGTATTTAAATTGAGTTTGTGGAACAGTAGAAATCATGTATTTCCGTCGTTTGGTAATAGTAATAAAAGGGGGTTTTAAGTGTTGGAGAAGAAGGGTTTGCAGAATGAAAACCATTTTTCTCCATTTAGATTTTTGTGGACCTCTTCGCAAAAACCGCAGAGAACTGGCGCAACAAGTCATTCAACAACGTTTGACTAGAGGCCAAGGCGCCGTACAACAGGACGACCGCATAACAGTGCTAAAATGGCTTGATAAAAGCGATATCTATTTGTCGCGAGATACGGATGTCAGAAAGATATCGTTGTGTTTTCAAATCAAAATCAAATCAAATCAAATCTTTATTTGTGAACATAAGTACAAAAAGATGTTATTTATACATTTTAGCTGATCTGTATGTTCGGCCAATAATCGGCATACAAATATAATATTAGTAAGCAGGTTATTTTTACTATCATAATGAATAAAGTCTAGGATAAAAGAAATGAAGCAATTGAAAAATGTCATGAGCCGCATAAAATAAAGTAATTGACTTATATTATTAATTATTAAGAATGTCAAGAAAATTATATTTAGTCATAATTTGTCATTTAAATAGTCTTCAATCGAGTAATACGTCTTTTCAACTAAAAACAGGAACAACTTTTTTTTAAAATGGCTGACATTTTCCTCACTTCTGATACATTTTGGCAATTTATTGTATAATTTTGGAGCCATTACGAAAATACTGTTCTTGTATAAAGCAGTTTTAGATCCAACAGTTTGTAGCCGGTCAGCTCGACGCTGACTACCTACTCGGTCAAATTTATACATATTATTTTTGACGAACATAGATGTCTGGTATATGTACAATGAGGGCACTGTTAAAATTTTCATACTTTTAAAATATTGTTTACAGCTGTCAGTGGTTTGCAGGTTACAGATCGCTCTAATACATCTTTTCTGACACTTAAACACCATATCTTTACCCGAGGCGTTTCCCCAAAATATAATGCCATATCTTAATGTTGAGGCTACTAGACCATGATATGCAGTTAGTACGGTGTTTTGATTGGCCGTTTTACTTAGCATACGCAGCGCATGAGAAAATTGGTTTACTTTACTACATACTTTGTCAATCTGGGTATTCCATTTTAATGTGCTTTCAATATTTAATCCCAGAAATTTTGTCACATTCGTCTCATCAATCCTTTTACCATTATATCTTATATCTAAATTTAAATTTTGATTTACTGTTTGTTGAAATTTCATTATTACTGTCTTATCTAAATTTATTACCAAATTATTATTCTCTAGCCAATTTATAACTGATTTTATGTTAGAGTTAATGTCTGATTCTAATGTATCTAATTGGTCACTGTTGAAAAGTAGAGTGCTGTCATCTGCAAACATTGTCATGGGATAGGTTGATGCTTTTGGGAAGTCATTTATATATATAATAAATAGGAGAGGTCCAAGTATGCTACCTTGTGGAACTCCATACATCACTGTTCTCGGGCTAGATTTAAATGATGTTTCATGTTTTTTACATATTCTATTAAGGGCGCGTTTGCAAATCTGACAAAATTATGCTGTTTTTCGGTACATTTTGTGACAAAACTAAACCTAATCAAATATAATTAATAACTACCACATGTAGAGTGGTTCTCCATCTTCAAATTGTATTAACTGTTTTGTTGAAAATAATAATTTTATATATTGTAAAAACGATTTTCCGTTGCCACTTTCTGCAAAATTAACGATACCGGCTTGAGTTTAGGTACATTTTTTGTTCTATTATCAACATTTTTTAAGATTTCTAAATATACTATAAGTAAACAGACATATTCAATTAAAAAAAATAGTATTTTTTTTTTATAAAAATGTCTCAAATTGTCGTTAAAAAAATAAAAACCGATACTTATTTTTTCACGTATTTTGCTAATACGGATGAATCTTAAACAGTTGCAATATGGGTTATTTTATGTTTGGTCCCTGTTTTGATTTATTGCACAAACATTTCGATTGAAACCTCAGTCCACGCTCGGCCGCCGTCGTGAGTTGACCCGTATCGCCTGTTTTTAGCGGCTATGTTGAAAAAGATCGCTGTACAAATACAAAATATTCGATAAACCAAATTTGATACTTGACAAGGTAAGATAATAACTTTTATAATCACAGATTTTTAACCGACTTCAAAAAAGGAGGAGGTTTCTCATTATTATAATATTTTGTTTCGCTAAAAGTAAGTAGGGTTTATAAAGGCCTATTCGTCTCGGATTCGTTGGAGTGTGACCTGAAGGTGTACTTCGGTGACTGCTACTGGAACTCCTCGACGAGTAGGACTAGGTGTGCCGAGCTTGGGCTCATTTTGTTAGTTATGATGAGACCTTACCTCCGGACTTGAAGAAGTGACCTGATGGTGTACTTCGGTGACTGCTACTGGACCTCCTCGACGAGTAGAACTAGGTGTGTCGAGTTTGGGCTCGTTTTGTTAGTTATGATGATATCTTACCTCCGGACTTGAAGAAATAACCTGAAGATGTACATCGGTGACTGCTACTGGAACTCCTCGACGAATAGAACTAGGTATGCCGAGTTTGGGCTCGTTTTGTTAGTTATGATGAGACCTTATCTCCGGACTTAAAGAAGTGAGCTGAAGGTGTACTTCGGTGACTGCTACTGGAACTCCTTGACGAGTAGAACTAGGTGTGCCGAGTTTGGGCTCGTTTTGTTAGTTATGATGAGACCTTACCACTGGACTTGATGGAGTGACCTGTAGGTATACTTCAGCGACTGCTACTGGAACTCCTCGACGAGTAGAACTAGGTGTGCCGAGTTTGGGCTCGTTTTGTTAGTTATGATGAGACCTTACCTCCGGACTTGATGGTGTGACCTGAAGGTGTACTTTAATAATTGCTTTTATTAGTATGAATACTATTCGTTTAATTATCTTGTTTATTATAAAGTGTATAATGTTTTACTTTCATAACTCAATTGTTGTTTTAGATGCCGAGATATAAGACAATAATAAAAGAGATATAAGCACTATATGATCGAGGCTGGTAAGGAAGAAAAGGATCATGCTTTATCTATTGGAAGCTCAAGTGATGATGGAATAGCGATGATAACTGTATCGGGTGATGCATGTTGGTCCAAGCGTTCGTATGGAACTAATTATAGTGCGTCTTCTGGAGTTGGTGCAATTGTAGGAAATTAGGAATACACTCAAAGAAAGTTCTATACTTACTACAGAGTGAAAAATAAGATGTGTACTATCTGTTGTTATTACCAAATTCAGGGGCAGCTGCGCATTACTAGGCAAGACACTTGTGTGTTTGCTATTTGGATAGGCCCTGGCAAAATAAATTACCAGTGTATATAAAAAGATCCACAATTTTGGAAGGAGAAAATGGAAACATATTTAATTCGATTTTACAAAAATTGTCTCCTCCCAGAAATGATTGACCCAATTGAAGACAGGCTAGAAATATGGAGCTAAGAGCACATACCTACTTCACAAAAAAAAAAATGATTACGTTTAATTTGTTGTTTTAATAATCATCGAAGTATACACCTTCAG
Organism: Griposia aprilina; assembly: GCA_916610205.1. NCBI lineage: Eukaryota > Metazoa > Arthropoda > Insecta > Lepidoptera > Noctuidae > Griposia > Griposia aprilina. The sequence goes on along the minus strand of OU744285.1, from coordinate 1,988,570 downwards.
GTCACTCCATCAAATCCGGAGGTAAGGTCTCATCATAACTAACAAAACGAGCCCAAACTCGGCACACCTAGTTCTACTCGTCGAGGAGTTCCAGTAGCAGTCACCGAAGTACACTTTCAGGTCACTCCATCAAGTCCGGAGGTAAGGTCTCATCATAACTAACAAAACGAGCCCAAACTCGGCACACCTAGTTCTACTCGTCGAGGCGTTCCAGTAGCAGTCACCGAAGTACACCTTCAGGTCACTCCATCAAGTCCGGAGGTAAGGTCTCATCATAACTAACAAAACGAGCCCAAACTCGGCACACCTAGTGCTACTCGTCGAGGAGTTCCAGTAGCAGTCACCGAAGTATACCTTCAGGTCACTCTATCAAGTCCGGAGGTAAGGTCTCATCATAACTAACAAAACGAGCCCAAACTCGGCACACCTAGTTCTACTCGTCGAGGACTTCCAGTAGTAGTCACCGAAGTACACCTTCAGGTCACTCCATCAAGTCCGGAGGTAATGTCTTGTCATAACTAACAAAACGAGCCCAAGCTCGGCACACCTGGTTCTACTCGTCGAGGAGATCCAGTAGCAGTCACCGAAGTACACCTTCAGGTCACTCCATCAAGTCCGGAGGTAAGGTCTCATCATAACTAACAAAATGAGCCCAAGCTCGGCACATCTAGTTCTACTATCGAGGAGATCCAGTAGCAGTCACCGAAGTACACCTTCAGGTCACTCCATCAGGTCCGGAGGTAAGGTCTCACCGTAACTTACAAAACCAAAGTCCACAGCCTGCGGGCTGTGGACTTTGGTTGGTTAGCCCTCTACTAGTAGTCAGTCTCTGGAGTAGGTATTTGTATCTAAATATTATATAGTAAAAATTTATGAAATATTTTTGTAGGTAAAAGAAATAAGAAAAAAATAACAAACTTTCAAAGTATCAATATGATTTCACTTGACTACGATTCCCGCACTCGCCGTGCGTACATTTGTGTGTGTGACCCGTGTCAATGTAGTAGTTCGATTTTGTACCTATCAATTTTGCAAACGCGTCCTTAATAACTGTTATTTGCTGTCTATCTTGTAGGTATGATTTAATTAAATTTGATATGTTACCTCTAATCCCGTATGCGTCAAGTTTATTAATTAATATTCTATGGTCTACGCGGTCAAAGGCTTTCGACATGTCCATATATAGAGCCAGAGCCGGTTTTCTTTTATCTACTCTGTTGCTAACGAGTTTTAAAAAATCATAAATTGCCATGTCAATGGACTTATTTTTCCGGAAGCCCTTTTGGCTATCGACAAATAATTTATTTTTCTCAAAATATGAATTGATTTGATTGTATATTACTCTTTCAAATATTTTTGACAAAATAGGTATCAGTGCTATAGGTCTATAGGAAGACATGTTGCCTTTATTATCTTTTTTGAAAAGCGGTTTTATGATACTAATTTTTAATTCTTTTGGAAAAACACCATGCAAGATGCACATATTGATCAGGTGACTAAGGACTGGTGCAATTATTGTAAATACTGTTTTAATTATTTTTGTGCTAATACCATCATATCCAGTGCTGGGGGTATTCTTTAAAGACATAATAATTTTATGAATATCTTGTGGTATTGTAGGTTTCATAAACATGGACGAATTTATTGTATTTATTGGTAATTTATTATTATTATTTGAACTATTAATTGATTTGACTTGATCCGCAAAATAATTGTTAAAAGCCTCTGCTATATCAAGAGGGTTGGTAAGTATTTTATCATGTGATTTAATTCTCATTGTGGATTGATTTGGTAAATTATGTTTGTTTTTATTTATGACTTTCCACGTTGCCTTACATCGATTCTTAGCCGAGTGAATGTAACGGTTATTGTGGGCTCTCTGCGTGAGATTGACAATTCTTTTAAGCCGGTTAGCCAACGCTTTGAAGTTTGTTTTATTATGTTCAGTCGGTGATAACCTGTATTTCCATAAGAATAGAATAGAATAGAATAGAATAATTTATTTCAGATAATTTAAATCCATATCTTATTAGTATATTAGCAACAATATTAGCTTACAATTATGTTAGTATTGTTAGTACTCATCTTTATGTAGACTACTTACTACCTATACAAGACCATTCACAACCCTTACCCAGTGTTTTTGAATGGGGCAGTCAAAGCGAGCCGCAATGACTTTCAGAATGCCATTCTTAGCACCTCGCAGACGCTGCAGTAAAGAAGCCGATTTTTTGCGAATTATGGCCTTGAAGCCGTCCGTGTGGGCTTCTGCAAACATCCAGGAGGCACTGCAGCGCCACGGTAGCCTTGACAACACTCTGAAAGCATTGTTATATTGAACCCGCAGGGTGTCATAGGATCGTCGCGTATAGCTCACCCACAGGCCACTCGAGTAAAAAGATTGACAATACGCTTTAAAGAGCGTTATTTTTACTTGAGTTGTACATCGAGCGAACCTGCGAGCAAGCATATTACTTCTCACCGCCAACGCCCTGCGTTCCCGCTCTATATCCTCGTCATCCTTGAGGTCATCCGTTACAATATGCCCCAGATATTTAAATTTGTCAACCAGCTTCAGTGCAACGCCATTGAGGTATACTGCAGGCACATGGGCAGGTCGATGTTTGCCTGCTTTGAAGATTAGCAGCTCGCTCTTTTTGGAATTGTATTTTAGTCCATGTGCTTCTGCATATTGCTCGCAGATATAAAGCAGTTTCCTCACTGCATTTATTGAGGGACCCAGCATAACAAATCTCTTTTTTTTTTGCTACATAATCTAATACCGCGACTAATCCAGTTTGGTTTTACTTTCGTCGATATTTTTATTTTAATGTTAGGAAAACATAAGTCATATAGCAATTTAAACCAGTCATAGAACAATTTGAATGCTTTTTCAGGGTCTGTTTCCTCATAAACATCAGAAAATGACAGTTGTTTTAAATAGATTGCGAATTTTTCTAAATTTTCTTTTGAGTAGTCCCGTTTTGTACAGTGCCAGTAGTCTAAAAGGCACGTTTGTTTAACTGGACATCGTAAAAATTGTGCTGTGTGATCGGATACAGCTAGTTCCAAAACTTCTCCTTTAGCTCCTCGCACATTGTGGATTATATTATCATACACAGGTTTTGCGGCCAAAGATTATATTCGCCTACAACAAAGGCAAGAAAGGGATAGATTTGGCAGACCAGCCATCCAGTTACAACTCGCCGGTGAGGAAAACTTTAGTTTGGTAAAAAAAGATCACCGCGGACCTGCTGGCCATAAGTGTAGTCAATGCTATCTTGATATATAATAAGCTACACCCAGGAGTAAAAATGAAGACGCTAGGTGGTCATCAACATATAGTAAAGAAGTTATTTGGGCTAGAAAACAGGGAAAACGTTTCGTCGAACCCAAGTTCAACAAGTTCTCTGCGTCAAATATGCCACAAAATGACACGTTGACCTGGAAAGGCTAATGGGAAGATTTGCAAAAACGCGGCGCAAGTTGCTACAAAAAGCTGATAGAAACTGGTGAAGTACATAAATGTACTTAGCAGTAAGTAACATTGTTATGTAAGTAACCATTAAGTAGTTACTAATAAACGCTTGTCTTGAGCAGACGTGTTTCTATTCACCTCCATACTTCATGGCGACCCTGCCATACGCGTTCCGGGAACTGAGCTTGCGAGCTATCGGATATCGAGTTGACAAAATACATAGAGGCATATCCATTACCCAATAAGGAAACGGTTACCCTAATGAATGACTATTTCATGAAATCATGACATTTGAGGGCAATTCTAACTTAAGGAGTTATATCGCTGATTGTAGCAACCAACACTACGATTAATAATTTTACTGATGATAGTCAAGAAGAAGATTATAACTTTGCTTTGTTGCCTAATAGTAATACTTAAATTAAACTGTTTTTAAAGATAATAAATTAATAACTGATTAACATTACGAGTATTATGATATTTGAATTACTTACCTCAATGTAATACCAATCATTTCAATTGGTTCTAAAGGGTTCCTGAATTTGGTATACTGCTTTTTGATATGTGGTTTTAAGGTTTCAACCAAATTATTAAAGCTGGCCACACTCATTCTAAAAAAATTGAAAAAAGTCTTTTCATCTAATAATAACTCCCTATATTCCTGCATAAAAAACTGACCATCACTATTTCTTAATGCTATCAAAGGAGATATCCAGAATCTTCTATGATTTCTACGTTTATTTCGGCGGTGCCGTAATAAAAGCAACAAAAGAACACGTTTGTATCTATCCATTGCAAAGGCTGAACTGAGACGCAGCTGCGTCGGCGTGCATACCCTCTTGCGTTGCGTTGGCGCAGCGTCAACGCAACACAGGTGTGGCATACAATGCGTTGTTCCGTTGCGATGACGCGACGCAACGCAGCGCAACGCACTAATGGGGCCTCGCTCTTAGCCAACGCGCCACCGTGCAACTGGCAGCGGACTCCGAAATAACGGTCTGCTACGACGGCTACAAGTGCTACGAGCCTACGGATCGTCTACGAACACTGCATCGGCTACGCTGTCGCGACAACAGATAGACGAGTTATCGAGTTGTTTACCTTGAACTGTGTTTGTTAAACACAGGCCGGCTAGATAAGTACTCTTTTTGTTTTACTACTGCAACCTCCAAATATGGCAGGCGTACAACGCACCCCGCCCAAAATCCAAGCAACCAGCCTGAGCCAGACTCAGACGCAGTCGGAACCAGATATCAACTCGGCTGTAACGATGAGCAGTTACGTAAACACTAACAGAAAGAAACGTTTTCGTAAAGGAGACTCGCCGCAAGGAGAGGATGCCATAAGCTCATTAGATGCTGGGGACTATGATCAAGGCCCCTGCGTCTCAAAGACCTTAGCGGAACAAACTACCCTAATGAACAAACTATTGTCTGATATCGGGGAAATTAAATCTCAAAATATCCAAATACAGGCGTCCAATGCTGAAATTCGCAAGACAAATGAAAAGATAGTCGAATCGATGTCTTTTATGAACAAGCAGTTTGAGGACATGAAAAACCAGGTCGAAGATTTAAGGAAAGAACGTCTGCTGCAAAAACAATATATTGAAAACTTAGAAAAAAAGATACTTGACCTACAGCACAAGTCACGATCGTCGGGCATTGAAATCCGTAATATCCCGCAGGATGATACAGAAACCAGCACCAGCCTTTTAAAAACAGTGTGCACGATCGGCGATGTTGTTGGAGTCCCTATCCGGGAATCCGGCATACGTGACGTATACCGGCTCCCCGGGAAGGCTGCCAGTCCGACTACCCCACGCCCGATTATCGCAGAATTCTCAGCAGTGCAGACAAAACAGTCACTCTTGTCGGCTGTACGAGCATATAATAAGGAGAAAGGAAAGGAAGACAAAGTAAACACCACTCTGATCGGCATACCAGGTAAAACGCAACCGGTCTATATTGCCGAGCAATTGCCTGCTACTACCAAAAAACTTTTCTATCAAGCTCGAGAGTTTGCCAAGAACAAAGACTATAAATACTGTTGGCTCTCTACTGGCAATATCTTCCTGCGCAAGATAGAGGGTGACAAGCAAGTCTTAATACATTCGGAAAAATGTCTTCACGATCTCGGAAACTTAAACATGTGACTACTTTTACAATTTTCACATGCACTGTTTAAATTTAGTTTAATTACCCATATCTGTAAAAAACTTCAACAACACACACCTCACACACCATATACATATGCTACAAATCATGAAACCCTAACTACACCATACACTAATACTATGAAATATCCACAACAACATTCATTACCATACCTAAACATGCGATGTTCCTTTCAGTCCAACTGTATATCTACTACTGAGTCACTCATTTCTAACACAAGTTTAGCAATCATTCCTATTTTAAATGGCTAATATAATAAATAATTTAAACAGTGATCTAGATTCGCTAAACGTAGGCAACTCCTTTACTTGTAGTCCAGAGGACTCCCTGAAGTTTGTAAACAATTCCGACAGCAATATTAACTTTTTACATTTAAACATACGCAGCATAAACAAAAACTTTGATCAACTTCAGGTACTGCTACAACTAACAAAAATTTACTTTGATGTCATAATCTTGACCGAATGCTGGCTTAGTAAGGTTAGTAACCTACCTGTGCTACAGGGATTTCAATCCCACCTCACTGAAGTAAACTCGAACCAGAACGATGGAATCGTTATTTATACGAAACATGGTCTGCAGGTCTCTGTGTGGGAACCTAACTTTATGTGTGGAAACTGTCTTGTCTGTCAAATAGATAATAAAAAAATTGCCATGGTAGTAGTCTATCGCTCACCTTCATACAACTCCCGGGAAAGCTTTGATAAGTTTCTGGATAGCTTAAACAGTGTCTACACTAAACTCTCCACATGGCAGAATATCGCTCTAATAGGCGACTTAAATATTGATATAAAACAGAGTAGTAGAAATGACCGGAGTCTTGAATATCTCATACTGAACACATCACACGGGCTTTTGCCGACTCACCTATTCCCCACTCGGCTTGAAAATTGTCTTGACCACGCTTTCATAAAAACTAACCTACCTATCACCACATTAGTTCTAGACTCCCATATTACCGACCACAAACCTCTCCTACTTACTATTGCCAACGCTTATCCCAAGCGCAACACATTCCACACCTCTACCTCTGTGGATTACGATGCAATTAAGTTAGAGCTACAAAGCATGGATTTTACACCCATATACAAAATTGAGAACCCTAATACATCAATGAACCTTGTAATAACCATGTTAACATCTGTAGTTACCAAACATACTCACCAAAACAATATTCCAAGGAAAAAAAGAACTATCAAGCCCTGGATAACTCCTGGCCTTTTGAAGTGTATCCAAAATCGGGACAAATTGCACACAAAATCAAAAAAACATGCAGAAAATCCTATACTCAAGATTACTTACACCCGCTATCGAAATTTTTGTAATGCCATACTTCGGAAATTAAAAATTGCCTACGAAAAGAGTGAACTTGAGAAAGCAAAAAATAACCCTAAAGCACTCTGGAAAACAATAAAAGAAATTACGAACACAAGTAAAACTAAAACAAGCCCTGTTGAACTTCTGAAAATACGCGACTGTCCTAAATCTTCCTTAAATGAAGTGTGCAAATTCTTCAGTAATGTAGGTAAAAATCTGGCGGCTAACATCTTATCTCGGTGTACTTCTCCCTTAAATCTGCCAACCAAGCAGTTTCAAAACAATACCCCTCTCTCTCCCGCCAACTCCCTTGCGCTGTTGGAGGTAGATGAATCTGAGGTCGAATCCCTTATTCTCCAATTACGCAATGACTGTGCAATAGGTTGGGATGGTATATCGCCCCTATTACTGAAAACATGCCACCAGACTCTGGCAAAGCCACTAACGTATATTTTTAATGGTTGTATACAGAAAGGTGTTTTTCCAGATGCTCTTAAAAGAGCTATAGTATACCCTATCCACAAGGGAGGGGACAGAAGTTGTGTCAACAACTACAGACCTATCTCGGTTTTGACTGCACTCTCTAAGGTCCTTGAAAGGATCCTCAGCAGCCGTCTCAAGAACTTCTTGGATAGGTATCGCGTCATAGCTGAGAATCAATATGGTTTTCGCACTGGAATCTCGACTGAAGATGCGGTACTTGATCTGACGCAAACGGTTGCTCGGAACCTTGACAATAGGACCAAATCTCTAGGTATATTCCTAGACCTCTCTAAGGCCTTTGACACAGTTTCTGTCCCCATTCTAATCGCCAAACTGGAACTACTTGGTATTAGAGGTATCGCTCTTCAAATCTTCAAGGATTATCTCAATAACCGTACTCAAAGAATTAAAATTGATAAGTCCCTTAGTGACGAAGAATTTGTGTCTTACGGAGTACCTCAGGGAAGCATTCTCGGCCCCATTTTGTTCCAAATCTATGTAAACGACCTATGCAGAATGACCCTCCCTAATACTAAGATATTTGCCTATGCCGATGACACTGTGATTGTAGCTGATGGACCAACGTGGGATGGTGTTAAATGTAGTGCAGAAGCAGCATTAACCAAAGTAATAAAATGGCTGAACTCAAACCTGCTTACTCTCAATTTTAACAAGACTTCTTACATTCCTTTTTCTATTCGCTCTAACACCGCACCAGACCACACTTTCTCGATAATAGCTCACACTTGCCCACAGCAGTCATCTTCGTGTCTATGCCCAGCACTCACGAGAACTGATAATGTAAGATATCTGGGCGTACAAATAGACGCAGGGTTACGATGGGATAAGCAACTTGACACCCTCACCACTAGAACTATTAGATTGATACATATATTTAAGTCTCTTAGAGACTCGGCAAACCCTGATACCTTGAAAATGGTATTCTATGCCTTGTGTCAATCCATTATTGGGTATTGCATTACCGTATGGGGTAGTGCAAATAAAACTAGTCTAATCAAAGTGGAAAGAGCACAGAGGGCTATACTGAAAGTGATGTTACGAAAACCATATCGTTATCCTACAAAGCAACTATACTCAGATTGCAAGGTACTAACAGTCCGTCAGCTCTTCGTGCTTCAATCTGTCCTCAGAAGACACGCTACCGTCCCCCCGTCTGATCCCAAAAAGCGAACCAATATCCCTCCAGGCACTCGGCACAAAACTTCTTTTGCCAGACACCAATATTATACAATAAGCACACAAATTTACAAAAAAACCCATAAAGAACTTAACATACTCGACCTAAATAGATATGAACTAAAGTCTAAGATGACAGAATGGCTACTTCAACAGGATTACTCACAAACAGAATCACTACTTACATACATCGCTTAATATTAATATATCAGTGTACACTCACAAGCTACCCTCACCCAATTGCACAACTTACACTAACACACCTTCACATACACATACACACCCCTACACCTACACACACACACACATACTTCTACACACACATACATACACCCACACACACATACACATACAAACACCCACACTCACACCCCCATGCTCCTTAAACTCTTTTTCCTTTCTTTATTTTAATTTTAATTATAAACGAAATAACTAACCTCATTTTAAATCACTAGGTAGATCGACACAACTCACAAGTTGTATAAATCTTATCGCAATCAATCATTTAGCTGAACACTGTCTCTTAAGATACAGGTAACCCTAGTTTAAGAGGCAGGGCTCACGAATTATATTGTCTACAGATTTCTGCAGCATGGTTTATTATTTGCTCTGTACTTACTTCCTACCACTAGCTGCTAATAATAATACCCTTTTGTTAAGTGCAAGTTATTTAAGTCTGTAACCTGTTTTTTTTGGAAATAAATACATTTTATTATTATTATTAAAGGAGTTCAAGTTATGTACCATTCCTGGATATACATACAAAATAAATGTATACGCAGGAAAGAACAACGACGAAGTCAATACTACACCGTTGAACGTCGTTATGTCTCTATGCAGCGATCTTTTATACAAGGGACATACACTAGTGACCGACAACTGGTACACCAGTATACTGCCCTACTAAGCGCAAAAGCGGTATCTCAAAAAAAACCGAAAAGTTGATTTTTATGCCATCGGATAGCTTTAAAAAATACGCATCTAATGAACTAAGCCTTTTAGCGGTATCTTGTTTAGAACATACAAAAAAAACCTTAAGAAAGATTTCCCTATCTCAGTTTTACCATAAATCACTAAGGGTATTAGAGGTATATCAATATTACGTAGGCAAACGGCCGTATATTTGAATACCGCCAAATCTCTTAAAAAAGAACAGCAACTTTTCTAGGCCGATAAGCGGCAAATATGAATAACGCGTGAAGTACTGACTTACCGCTATGACGCTTAGTATTAGAATGCTTAATTGATCCGCAAATCATTTTGACTATATGAGATACGGTTGCAGCGGCAAATCAAATTGGCCTTTAAGGGTTGATTGATACGATCGAATTTCTAATACATTTTACAGTGATTTATCCTTGCAGTTGACAATTTCGTGTCATAACTTGTTTGTTTTCGTTGCAAAGAGGTCATAATCTTGAAATTCCTGTGTTAAATTAGAAAAAATCTGTGAATTAACGTGTTCAGTGGTTTAATTGAGTGTTTTGACAATCAGGTAAGTCCTATTAAATATAATTTTAGTGTAACACAATCAAGATCATTTACAAAAAGTAATTTAAGTTCATTTTGTTCAAAACTTTCTTGCGGCCGCGGCATACGCGCACTCGTATTACATAGCGAAATTGATCTTATATCTTAATTATAAGGTAATCCAATTAAAATAAACAAATATTGTTTCAGATAAACCATGTCACAAAGAAATACGAAAATGATGATGCTGTTAGCAAAAAAAAATATGGCGTTGAGAGAAAGGTTTAAGGAATCGAAACAATTACAACGTAATATTCAAACTATCGATCCCGACTTTTTCCCTAGTAGTGATTCAGATGATGATCTTCCATTTTCAAGATACGACAGTGCAAATCAATCACTGGCTCCGATTAATCATTCGTCAAATTATTTCGAATCTGAAGATTTAAACTTTTTATCGGGCCCATCTACATCAAACGTTGAATATTTCAATCAGCGTCAGGAAGATCAGAACACAGAAACTGGGAACAACAACATATCCCTGAACTCTTTGATTACACTAACAACTGTGCCGATTATTGAGCATAATGATTTAACTGAAATACCATCGCCAGTATTTTGTTCTAATGAAAAAAATGTTTTTAATTTAGATAGCGCTAATACAGAAACTCTGATCATACAGTCTGCAAATGATCAACAAAGATCCTTTATTTCTCAAGTTGATTCAGACCAAATAATGTTATATGTTTCCGAAAATACTTCTGCAACTCTCACAAATAATTCAAGTGTGACACGTGCTGAACATGAAAAATCTGTTGAGGATTCATCCCGAGGAAACGAAGTTATAAGAAGCGCTAATCTTAGAGACACCGAGAATCTGGCACAAAATGAGATAACTGATGATAACACACATGATCTTACAACTTACACTAAAGCAGGTACAATTAGAAAAAGAAAAAAATACGACCAACCACTAAGAGTTAGAAAAGAAGCGAAAAACAGTGAAATAAGAGAGAAACATGGCGTGAAGCCGCCCTGTCCAGCTTCCTGCAAAAAGCTATGTATCCAGAATATATCAGAGGATCAGCGAAAAATTATAAATAAAAGCTTCTGGGATTTAAGTGACAAAGAGAGGAAGGCTTATATGCTGCATCACACTTCAGCAAATTCTGTGAAACAAAGGACAGTAATAAGACCTGAATCAGAGGACTACAGAAAAAAAATAAGCTACAGTTATTCACTTAAAGACGACATTGGTACAACGTACGCAGTATGTAAAACTTTCTTTTTGACAACTTTGGGCTACAAACCATCTAATGACAAACCTTTACAGACTGCTTTGGCCAATTCCAAGGACACGGTTGCACCGCCAGTAGACAAGAGACTGGGAGCTACTCCTCACAATAAAATTGACTCAAATCCTATTAAGGAACACATAATGAGCTTCGAACCTAGCATTTCTCATTACAGGCGTGAACACGCCCCCAATCGTTTATACTTACCCAGTGATTTGACAATCAATGTGATGCACAAAGACTATTTAAAAAAAAATCCCTCTCACAACGTATCTTATGACAAATACCGAGAAGTGATCGCGGAATTAAATATTTCTTTTGTAAAACTTGGCCACGAAGAGTGTGAGGACTGTGAAGAATTCCGCCTGCACGATAACACACATACTAAAGAAAATCTTCAAGAAGACTGTTTAGGTTGCACAAAGTGGGCAAGTCATAATGAACGGGCAAACATGTCAAGAGAGCAATATAAATTGGACAGTGAGCTTAATGAAACTGATACTGTTGTATATTCTGCCGACTTACAAAAAGTTATCATGCTGCCCAGGATAGATATGTTCAAAACTACTATTTTTACCCATAGGATAGTGGTTTACAACGAAAGTTTCGTGCCGACTGGTAAAGGCCGAAAAGGTTTGAGTGTTTTTCCTGTACTATGGTATGAAGGGTTGCTTGGACGCTCCAAAGCCGAAATCATAAGTGCATACTACCATTTTTTAATTTTTCATCGAGATAAAAAGAAGATCATACTGTGGGTTGACAATTGTTCATCCCAGAACAAAAATTTGACTTTTTTTTCTTTCTTAATTTACGTTGTGAATTCAAATGACATCAACGCCGACAAGATTGTGATAAAATATTTCGAACCAGGCCACACCTTTATGTCGGCCGACAGTTTCCACCATAGGGTGGAGTTGTCGATGAAACGCATGAAAAACAAAATTTATGATTTTTCTGATTTTTCTCAGGCAGTTAGTACTGCAGGAAAAAACGTAAAACCTAAAGAGATGACTCTACAAGATTTTTATGACTGGGAAGATTACACGACACAGTATAAACTGTCTCGAATTACACCGCGTCCATATATTAATGAAATGGTCGAAGTAGAAGTCAATAGAGGCAGTTTTGATTTGACATACAGAACTGGACTCAATAAAGACCCTATCACTGCGAGCATAATCGGAAATAAAATTATGAAAACTAAAGTTTTGCCACCAACGAAGAAGAAAGTTGCAGCGGAAGGCATTTCTAAAAGCAAAAAAGAAAATATTTTGAAATCTTTTCAAAATATTATACCTCAAAATAGAATGTCCTTTTGGAGAGAACTGCTTACTTTTGACTAGATTTTATTCATAGAATCCGTTTTTTCTTCAAATATTTTTTTATGCCATTATAAATTTGATTAATAAAAGACTTTAAAAAATTATTTTGATTGTTTTTTTCCTTTAAAAAAATACATATTTTATTCGATAGAAAATTCATATTTTTTTGTATACATACATGTAGGAGAAGAGGTAACGAAAAAGCGGTAACTCAAATTTTAATTTTATAATTACTAAGCGGTGTAGCAGTATCTCATGAAAAAGGCATATCCACATACATTTTTGATATTTTAACTATTGTGGTAACAAATAGATCCAATATAATATATAAATTCTATTTAATAAGCAAAAAAGTCAATATATAAAGTAGAAAAAAACGATATTTACATATCTCCAATTATCTCGAAACTCGCTTTCATTGAGATACCGCTTTTGCGCTTAGTAGGGCAGTATAGATCTTGCCAAAAAACTTCTGGATGCAGAGACTCATCTCGTAGGCACGATTCGGAAGAACCGGAAGCATCTGCCAAAGGATGTAGTAAATGCTAAACTGAAGCGAGGCCAATTCGTGGCAAAGGAAAGCAGTGAGGGCATAACTGTAATGAAGTGGAAGGATAAAAGAGACGTCTTTTTGCTGTCCACAAAACACTCAGTGCGATTCCAGAATGTCCGAAAACGCAACAGAACTGTTTCCAAACCAAAAATAGTCATTGACTATAACGGCGCTAAAGGGGCTGTAGATATGTCAGATCAGATGGCTGCTTACTCAACTCCACTGAGGAAATCGATAAAATGGTACAAGAAGTATGCAATCAACCTTCTCCTGAACACAGCAGTGGTCAATGCACTGGTCTTGTATCAAAGCGTCACTGGCAAGAAAATACAAATGGCAGACTTTCGGCTAGAATTACTGAAGTCGTTTTGCAGCCAACAAGATGTTCCAGTTGCAAGACCTAGAAGAATGGCACACATACTGCAACAAAAAGAAGGACAAGCCAGAACAAGCAGGCGAACATGTGTGAATTGCTACAAAATTAATGTAGCTACTTACGGCAGAAAGTTGGCCAAAAACAAGACTAAAAAGGTGAGAACGTTTTGTCCACAATGCCCAGAGAAACCTTTTATCTGCATATCTTGCTTCAATGTGCTTCATCATTGACCAATTTTTTTGCCTCAAAGAAGTGAATTATGTTTGTTTAACACTGATTTCATTTATGTGCCAAATTTTCATGACAAAGTTTTAAATTCGTAGTAATTTTTTGAGAAGTTTTTTAAGTTTTTTTCGAAGTTTGTTTAGTTTATTTTTACTTAGTTCAAAAATAAGTGATTGCCTAACGTATAATAAAACGTTTTTAAATATTTTCTAATAAAACATATATTTTTTAAACCTTCTTTTATTTTAAAACCACATCTTGTGTACTTAGCCAAAAAATCAACAAAGGCTTTTTTTATACCTAGTGTCGAAACGAGCTAGCATGCGTAAACTGTTCTCCAGGGCCGCGCCGGGCACGCTCAATATAGTTTTGTACCGGCACTGTGTCCTCCAGCGAGAAAAATGAGTTCAAACACGAGCCCGTCGCGCGGCCACCGGTGAGCCCCACGGCCTGAACGGGTACTATTGCTGTCGCTCACCGGTGAGCCCCATGGCCCAAACGGAACATCACCAAATTAGAATCGGCGTTTAATGTGTTAAATAAATAAAAAGTATTCGATTTTTAAAACCAAGGAGTTTTCAATTAAAAAGATTTTAATATGACAGGAACAGTGGAAATATTCCATTCCCGATACTTTTAGTGTAGCCCTCGTAGTCATCATTTTTTCCGGAAAACTTAATCTGTATAAAAGAGAGAATTCGTCCATAAATTGTCAAAAGCTTCGTTTGCGTCCACGGCATCATGTGCTTTCATAAAAGATAGACAGCTTAGATGCGTTTTAAAAGTAATTATATTTGCCATGCTTATGCATGGCAAATATAATTACTGTTAAAACGGACGTCCGGCTTTTTTGTTTTCCAATATTTTTGTTTACATGTTTTGTTAATAGGCACTTTAAGTATCTCAGATGTATGATCTCAAAGGATCAGATCTACAACTTCGGCTGTGCAATCTTTCCGGTAGTTGTGTGCAAAATTGTCAATACAAGTGTGACTTCCTAACCTAGTGGGCGTATAAAGCGCTAGTTTTAAATTGTAATTCATAAGAAAATATTCTAGTTCCAATGTAGTTTTGTTTCTTTTCAAAACATCAATCTTAAAATCTCCACACAAGACGATTTTCTTATTTGAAGATAGACTAACTTTAGTTAAAATATAATTTAATTTTTCATAAAACACTTCGTAATTATTTTTAGGAATCCTGTATATACAAATAATAATAATAGTATTGTAAGCTATTATCTCTACAGCGCAGCATTCACAGACGATAGCACTATAACAATCCCATATAAAAGTACAAATACATATGAAAATGACATAAATAATTCTCTTGACGCACTAATTAAATGGCTTGACGAAAATAATTTAAATATTAATTTAGGTAAGACAAAAATAATGCACTTCAGACAACGGACTCCTGGCGGAACTAATCTCAACATCCATTACAAAAATGACAAAATTGAGGAAGCAGAGGATACCAAATTTTTAGGGTTGCAAATAGATTGCAACTTAAAGTGAAAAGCACATATAGACAGTTTGTGTAAAAAATTGAGTTCCTCCGCATATGTGTTATATAGGTTATCCTCCATAGTAGATGTCAAAACACTTCTAACGGCTTACTACGGAATAGTTGAATCGCACTTGCGCTACGGTATCATTTTTTGGGGGAACTCAACTGATCGAGATATAGCTTTTAAGGCCCAGAAAAGATGTCTCCGATCATTGTTAAAACTTAAATCGACAGACAGTTGCGCGCCTTATTTTAAGTTACATAAAATCCTGACACTTCCGTGTATCTATATTTTTGAAGTAGCTATGTTTGTCAAGCAAAATCCATCTCGTTTTGAGCGCCTGGCTGTTGTATTCCCAAGGAATAGGCGTGGCAACAGCAAATTATGTCAAGTATCATGTCGAACCACTTTGATGCGTAAGAGCGTTTCTTGCATGGCCCCCATTATCTACAATAAATTACCGAGTAGTTGGAAAGTTTTAAATACAGCACAATTTAAGAGTAGATTGCGGAAATTTTTGGTAGACAAAACGTACTACAGTGTAACTGAGTTCCTATTGGAGAAAAATATTTGTTAATTAGTGACATCTTTATTTTTTAATGATATTGGTAATAGTAATGACATGTTAAATGATGGAATGACAATGGTATGATATTTGTAATAGTAATGACATGATATTTAATCTTATGATACTAATTTATATTTTCAAAAACTCAAACTCAAACTCAAAGCATTTATTTCAAATAAACCAATTACAGGCACTTTTGAATTGTCAAAGGGTCAGTCAGTCAGAAAAATCCTTTTAATACAAACATATATTTTTTATTAAGTCGATGATTTAAGAATTTGATAATGGTAATTTATAAATTGATCTAAATAAGTGTAATAATAGTGATATAAATAATTTCAAATGTTTGCATGCCGATTGGTAAAATGTGGCTGACCTAAATGTAATCTTAAGAACTATTATGTAGTACCCATATTTGCAAAATAAAATTCTATTCTATTCTATTCTATTTTATAGTCAGTGCATCTGATTTATTCATTAGTCCTGCTATGTTCTGATGTAGAATGTTAAGGTTGTTAAAGAATTTATCTGTTGCGAAACGGTAGACAGTTCGTTTGGACTTTGATTTTGAGGGTGGCAGTCAACCTCTAAGTACATAGTCTTACATAGTATTTAGGTTGCTTAGGCCAAAAATTAATTCTTGCAAATCCGATACCACAATATCCAAACCATAGTTATTTAAGCTTCCATAATGTTTGCTATACGTATCGTAGACATAAGGTAGATTAAGATTTGAGTCTAGTAAATACGCATAGTTACATGTAGTTATATCTAAGTAAAGAAGGTTATAAAAAATTTCTATGCGGCTATTAAACATAATGTTAGTATTTGTCATATATTTAAAAGTTGGTAAACAGATTATAAAGTTTGTGCGATTCAATTTTTGCAATTTTTCTGTAATAAACATAACAAGTTCGATATAATTCTGTGTTGTCCGAAAATCTTCATCGCCAATATAAATAACACAATAGTCTGAGTGCGTAAAGTTTAGCACCTTTCGTTCAATTTTGTCAAGAATTTGCCTTAAGAGGCTTACAAGAGCTAAAGCGCGGTCACTATCAGATTGCATAGAAAAGAAAGAGACGCGCGATGATACAACGCTGGTAATTTATTGCAAAATATGAAGCAATTTTGGATTTACAAAAAACCTATTCATTGGACTAAAAAATTAAAACACTATTACGTTAGTATGTTACTTGTAGAATAATCTGACAAAAAATCTGAATATTTGCATGTATATAGGGTGACTGGTAATTAGTGACCGATATTTAAACACATGATTGTACTCATCATAACAAACAACTTTACCAAAGAAACTTTTTTTTTTAAATATAACTACCGCATGTCCCTATTCACCCCAATAGAATATTGAGTACCGTCAGCTCCAATACTACCATCAGCTGTAATTTAATTTAGTTACCGACAAACAAAAAACCTACACTTTTACCATGCATTATTCGTTTTTCATAAATTCAACTGCTGAAAGCGCGCGCGCGGTCGGCGACCGCGCGCGCGCTTACAGCTGTGAGTCGCTTGACCCCGTTTTGTCTCATGAAATGATACATGTAGGTGCTAGCGTAGCGAGTTTGTAACAGTGCGAAGGGCAGAGCGAGTCACGTGCCCACGTCCGCCAATAATAATCAATTAACGAAATTACAAAAACTGTCTACGGGAACGCACTTATTTATTAAAAACAACAGTGACTTTTCACTCGCCCGCGATTTATCGTGTCCTGTAACAGTCAGTAGGGCGGAGCGCCCACGCTAACGCGCTTGGTCAGCCGCGGAGGCCTGTGCCGCCGACCGACACAACGCAAAGCAACGCCGCCGCAAATCCGCGGTGCGGCGGTCGCGTGGCCGTTTACGTACGCAATGTAGGTATGTCACTTTTGACTGCAATAAATGCGAGTTCTATGGTCTATCCTTCTCGTTAGCACCCGCATTAAGGCTACCGCAGACAGGCGCGACACAAAGTCGCCACTCGTCACGCGAAGAGTGGTGCCTTTGTGTCACGCGCGATTCGCGTCGCCTGTCGCGCCGGTTTGTAGGAGCCTTTACTAAAGTAATGAACAAACGATTCGTCAGAACTCTCACAAAAAAGTGTAGGTAATGGCGTTCAGTCTGCCGATGACGACGGTGGTGCGGAGCGGATGGCGGCGTGCCTTAAAGAGGTACTCCTTTAATACAGCCGCCGCGCCGGCGACAGTATGCATTTTGCTTTCACATGAATGCGAAACGCACTAGCAATATGAATAATGAAAAAATAACCGAATTAAACCCGAATTCGTTTTCTTATGATTTGAGTGATCAACTGATCGTAGATACAGTAATAATCCACACGTCTGAGTGCCTGTCGGCCGTGTGCCGGTAGGCATGATCACTACGAGTGTATTTGCTGTGGCTATCACGTTACGTTTGCGCGTGCTGGACACACTACGTGCTGGTAGATGTGAATGAACGTTTATCCGTTTGCGGAACGGACGGTGAGAAGCGAATAATTAATTAATAATTAACTAGTAGGTATTGTAGTAGGTACTTTACGTGCGCGCGCTACCACAAATGCATTATTTATTTCTAAACAAACTACTTTCAGGACTTGTGTTTATTCTATTATGTACACGATGTTTATAGGTGGTTTGGACGCCACTACTCCGCGACACGACACCGCGCATTGTTCAAATTATTCCAAGTTTCCCATCACACTTTTCTAGGCTTTGGACTAGCAGTCTGACTACGATATTTGAATTTTAACACAACAGTATCTAGCATAAAAAATAATAACTTAAGTAGCTAGGTGGTCACGTTGGTATAGGCACAGGTTACATTACTACTCTACAGTTGCTGCACTCCCTTTAAAATCTTCCATGCCGCTATAATTGCCTACTCGTTCACGCCGCACCGCGTCGCCGCCGACCGCTGCGTGCGAAAATTGTACGTAAACGTTCAAGAGGTTGCGTAGCCTCTTTCCATACAAAACGGATTGTCCGAGGTCCGACAGCGGCCGGTAGGCATTTAGCGCGCGCAAGTAGGTACGTGGAGTGCAATATCTGTAGGTTTAGGTACGAGTACGACTAAAACTTCGTAATAGACTGGCGTGGTTAAAAAATTGGAATCAACTTGGCTATTTACAACGATTACTAAATCAACTATTTACTTACTAAAGTTTTTTTTAAATTATTTAAATAAACTCACATAAATCACATTAACTGTTGCATGTGTCCACCTTGCACTTCAACACACTTAGTGGCACGTTTAATAATATGCGCCTGCACGCGCTGCAGAGCCCTAGTGTCACTTTTCACTGTTTCAAAACTATTTTCAATTCTACTTTTTAACTCATCGGGAGTATGGACGGGCCCATCTTTGTACACCAAGTCTTTTACACGCCCCCACAAAAAGAAGTCCAAGGGGGTTAAATCCGGTGACCGTGGAGGCCATGCAACTGGCCCACCGCGACCAATCCACCGTTCTCCATAAATTACACTTAAACGCTCGCGTACTCGGCGCTCAAAGTGCGCTGGGGCGCCGTCATGCTGGAAATAACGCGGACGTCTGAGAGCGCCCAGTGGCATTTCTTCTTCGAGCTCTGGCAGGCGATTAAGCACATGCTCGATGTAGGTCTCTCCGTTTAATCTTGGGAGGAAGATTGGTCCCACAACGTGGTTTCCAATGAAACCAGCCCACACATTAAAAGAAAAACGATACTGGAAGTCACTAGGTTTGACGAGTCGCGGATTTTCGTGTGCCCAGTGATGATAATTATGGCAATTAAAAAGACCTTCTCTCACAAATGTCGACTCGTCAGTCCATAAAATGTCTCTCACTATTTCCCGGTTTTCTAAAATCCAGCCGCAAAATCGTATCCGAGCTTCATTATCTCCCGCTCGTAACTCTTGAACCGGAGTAAAATGGAAAGGGTGACGGCTATCTCGCCGCAACACGGACCAGACGTACCACTGCGAAACGCCATACATTCTAGCAGCTTGCCGCGTGCTAGCCTCAGGCTCCAGATCAAAAAACTGAAGAATTTCATCTTCGACACGATTGTGACGTGGTCTCCCTGCATTCACGTTGGGCGGGATTAGCATCTCCCAGTCTCGTAACCGTTGGGCAGCGCGTAAAAAAGTTCTTGGAGTTGGAACAACTCTCAGTGGGTACAATCGCTGGTACAATCGCCTTGCCGCTTCGCCGTTACCCCCTTCCGAGTAGTAACACATCACCATATCATTGTACTCACTCGCTGTGTAGTTGTACGGCATATTGTGCGCGAGCGATTCAATTTGCAACATGCGTATACGACGGGACGCGCTTCCGGGGGTGACTGTTTGCGTCACAGGAGCGCAAGGCGGGGCGCGTGGCGGTGGCGGGGATACGCTACCGATACTAAAGTAATAGTTAAACTGAAAATTTTACAATACGTCACAGATTTATAATACGTGCTGTCTCGGTCCGACAGTAGTGGTAGTACATAATTACCTACACGGTTACGGGGTTACCGGTCAAGCACTAACAGCTGATAGCGTAAGACGCCCGCGCCTTGTTAGTAGTATGCAGCCGTGCGTTGCTTATTAATAGTGGAGTACTGTTAAAAACATTTTTTTTGTTAACTTAGCAACATCCTGAACAGTTCTACACTACCTAGGTACGTACACGGATGCTGGGTTCCGCGCCGTGTTGCAGCGGGCGGTGGCGGACGTGGGCACGTGACTCGCTCTGCCCTTCGCACTGTTACAAACTCGCTACGCTAGCACCTACATGTATCATTTCATGAGACAAAACGGGGTCAAGCGACTCACAGCTGTAAGCGCGCGCGCGGTCGCCGACCGCGCGCGCGCTTTCAGCTGTTGAATTTATGAAAAACGAATAATGCATGGTAAAAGTGTAGGTTTTTTGTTTGTCGGTAACTAAATTAAATTACAGCTGATGGTGTATTATTCTTGTTAGGTAGGTACTCAATATTCTATTGGGGTGAATAGGGACATGCGTTAGTTATATTTTAAAAAAAAAGTTTCTCTGGGAAAGTTGTTTGTTATGATGAGTACAATCATGTGTTTAAATATCGGTTACTAATTACCAGTCACCAAAAAACACCAAAAATATTTTAACTATTATAAACCATACTCATATAGTGAGTATGGTTTATAATAGTTAAAATATTTTTTTAGAGGTATCTTCGTGATTTTTTTCTATCATATCAAGTTAATTGTATTATGTTTTCAACACACTATTTAACTAGCATATATCCAGAAGAATATCATATATTTTTCTGATTTTGGTAACTGCAGTGGATCATATATTTATAGGCATTATAAATTTGCGTTTAGGTCATGTAGGCCCCTTAATCTAGATGTTGGTTTACGATAATGACATATTTCATAATTACATAAATTATTTAATATATTATATATAATCTATTAGAAGTTTCACTGCTTATTAGGCATATTTTGTATATTGTGTACGTTTGTTCTACAGCTGTTGTGCCTCGAGTGTATTGAGCTGCGTTAGATGAGCTGACATTGCTCCCTTTGTTTATAGTTTTGTTTTTATTCGTAGGTGAAGATTGGCATTTTTCAATAGTTTGAATGGTCTGTGTATGTTTCGATTTCGTATCTTTTTTGGGCGACATTATTGGTGTCTTTTTTGCTTTAATTTTTGCTGGATTGTTTACAATTTTTTTGTAGTTATCATTTTTTTTATTAAATTCTTCATTTCTTGCCTTTAAGGTACTGTTTTCTATTGATAATTACTCAATTTCTTTATGTGCGCTAGTTAATTGTGATGTTAGTTTGGCAATCCGATCTTTTAATATTTTCATTTGAGGGACGTCTTCGTCTTCGGATATATCTGGCAAACTACTCGTCGTACAGTTCAAAGTTTGTGAAATAATATCGCTATCATCATCATTTGGCTCCGACCATGTGCGCATCCGTCGGAATGTTATATTATCCAAGAAATTCATTTTTAAAGATAAATACTGTACAGACAGCATTTTCTTATGTTGTTGAAATTGGCGCTGGTACTGTGAGCGTAGGATGTGGTAATTACTGTTACATGTGAGTTATGGTATAGTCAAAAGATGTCTCTGAACGCAATATTTATTTAATATCTGCTCTGGCAACATTGTGTAGAGGTTGGTAACATTTTTAATTGGTTCTTGAGTCTGACTTAAGATGGCATTGTCGTAGTACAGTTCAAAAAAACGAAACTTTTTTTGTGCAATTTATGAAATAACTAAATCAGTATTTATGACTAAAGTTATTTAAGTCTATGTCTGTGTACTACTGAGTCAGAATGTCATGGTATGTTATACTACGTACGAGTACACAAATAACTTACGAACGTCCAGTTCCATAAATATGCAAGTCACTGTTTGGGTAAAGTAATATCACTATAATTTTAGTTACAAGTGCCCTATTACCGCTGATACCACTGACACAGTTAGTTTATGTGTTCAGTTTCACTTTGGCACATATGACACAGTTTGTTGATTAACTTAACTAATTAATATTAACTATGAATAAGTCGTTCGTCGCTACCCAGAGCGGACGTGTATCGTTTTTGTTAAAAAATATTCAAATCAGTGTCCTTCAAAAATAACTCGTAACAAAGTACAATCAGAACTTAAATTGTGCAAACAGTGTTTGTTAATTACATCGCTTTGTTTCTGCGCACACTCCGCGCTCACAGTGCCTCAACGGAGACGGGCTATCTCCGTCTCGCTTGCACAGTGACTCCGCGATCGAGCGTAACGCACTTCACCCCCGCGAGAACAGAACATTGGATATTCACTACTCTTTCGCACAGTGACTCTGCGTTCACGGATTGAATACTCCACGCTAAGACAACAAGGTATCAATAACTAATAACACGAAAACAAAGTTTTATTCGACTACCTGCTCGTGCTATCTATTAAAACGAAATATTAGAATGAATCCTCAAAGATCACCACCATCACGGTATCTCACTGGCACGGGTATGAGCAGCGCTGCAAATACTGGTCACAGTTCACACCCCGATTTATCACAGTTAAGTGCGCTTGCGGCAGAGTCACAAATTACCTTCCGCAAACGTAAACAACCGTTGGACAATAATTGAGTCTATTAGTTACAAAAACCGCAATGTCCATAAAAAAGTAAAAATGAATTAGCTATTGTACAAAAATCCATAGACAAAATAAATCATTTTTATATTAGTCGTATGAACCTAAACCCACTTAGTCCAATAGAAAACGGCTGTGAAACTTTTTAGTTTGCTACAAAAACAGCATTGTCCATTCCTGTTTGTATCAAATTACGCATAGTCCCTATCCACCAATCACGTCACGCTTTTCAATATGGCGGTTTATTGTGTGCAGTCGTGAGTTTGCGCTCGGTTTATTTTAGTTTTCTCGTGCTAAAAGTTATTAATTCGGAATAAGTTTATTAAAATATGAGACATGGAGTGTTACCCTGAAGTTGTTGACAATAAACAGGCGCGAAAACGACGAGTAAATGCTGCAAATTGGACAAAGAATCGTGCTAAAGAACAACGGTGAGTATACTATGATGATTATGTCTTGATACTTTTTACCTGTTCACTTTTTTAGGAAGAATGTAAGCCTTTGGGGCCACCTCATATTATTATATTTTTGGATTTTTGGAACATTATAGTAATCTTATTTGTATATTTATTTCGGAAACGGTTCCAACGATTGTGATGAAATTTTGTATATAATATGTCGCCCGGATACTACAAGTACCTATAGGGTAAAGTCTTACAAACATAAATATTGTATCCTTAATGCCCAAAAAAGTTATGTATGTACGAGATGATGATTGAAATCTTTTTATTCAACTTTTTATTAAAAATTAAACAAATTCATAAAAGCCTTTTATGAATTTGTTTAATTTTTAATAAAAAGTTAAGTTAAGGAATATTATGATTTAAGTGAGATTGAGTAATCTCAATCTCACTTAAATCATAATATTCCTTAACATATCACTTTATTTCTGTTTTCATCCTACATAGCAGTTATATTAGTATAGTGGAAGCAACATTTGTTTTATTGGGCTATTTTGCAAGCTCCGCAACTTTATGAATGATTACACCGGAATGTTCGACCACTGTTAATAACTAAAAACCCAAATGACAAGGAATTTTTTTTCAGGTATGCAGCTAAACATTTGCCTGTTAAGCCGACTTGTGAACATAAATGTAAAAAGTTACAATGCTCTAAAATTCCACTGCAAGATGTACGCAAACTCCATGAGTCTTTTTACCGATTGAAAGACAAATTAAAACAAGACTCATTTATATTGAAACATGTGAAAGGTATAAAAACAAAACGTCGTCGTCCAAGATCTGAATCTCGAAATTACAAACCTAGAGGCTTGCAGCTGAAATATATGATATATTGTAGATCACAGCTTAAAATGATGCAAGTTTGCCAAAAAGCATTCCTTCAGGTGTTGCAAATTAAAAGATACCGCGTAGAAAATGTTATAAAGAATTATCACCTACATGGCAATTTTCCTATTGAAAAACGCGGAGGTGACCGTATATCCCACAAATTCAAGGACAAAAAAGAAAATGTGATTAAATTCATAAAGACATTTAAGTGTTCAGAAGCTCATTACTGTCGTGGCAATTCGAGACGTATGTACTTGCCTTCAGAGCTAAGTATTAATAAAATGGCCAAAATGTATAACGATCAAGCACAAGAAAACCTCAAAGTGAAAAAGTTGTATTTTAGAGCCATTTTCAATACTAGTTTTAATTTGGGCTTTGGGAGTCCTCGGGTTGACGTGTGCTCAACTTGTCTTCAGCTTAATGAAAAACTAAAAATTGTTCAAAATGATAGTGACAAAGCTACGCTGATGGCTGAGAAAACAGTACACAAACGTCGAGCTAATGAATTTTTCAAAATGTTAAAAGAAGACAACCGTAAAATAAAGATTATTAATTTTGACTGCCAGAAAAACATGCCGCTGCCCAAAATACCAGACCAGAGTACCTACTATTCTCGTCAACTTTACTATTGTGGAAGGTAACTCCAAATCAGCATTAACAAAAGAAAATGTGTTCAGTTATTGCTGGACAGAGGATGAATTTGCAAAAGATGCAAATCTCATAGTGTCTTCAGTTTACCATCGGCTTTGCAATACAGATTTTCCACCAGAATGTAATCAAGTTCGACTTATGGCCGACGGGTGCACCGGTCAAAACAAAAATTCTATGCTTATAGCAATGCTCTCACGTTGGCTAACAAAAGATGCACCAGCCCAAATACATCTGGTAGAAGTAGTCTTCCCAGTTGTGGGACACTCATTTCTTCCGCCGGACAGAGTATTTGCTCGTATTGAAAAGGAGTTACGGAAACTTGAAAATATAATCAAACCGAAAGAATACTTTGATGTAGTGGAAAAACATTCTACCGCCATAAACGTTGCTACTACGGTTCAAGTATGCAACTGGAAAACCGTCGTTAAAGATATATTTTTGATAACTACAAAATGGCATGTACCTTTTTCTAAATGCAAAAGGTTTTATTTGAAACGAGCCAGTAAAAGCAATGACATGGTTGGAGTTAGAGGAGAACTCCACTACAGATTTGAATCAGGTCAATATAAAAGCGTGTGCATAAAAGGTAAAAACACGGCTATGATTTCTCCAACCGCTATTCCACAGGGCGCACAAGTAAAACCGTTAAAATTTAGGGATGTTAATAAATTGTTATCTACTCATTTCGGGGATAAATGGCGTGATTTAGAGATTTTGGAGTACTATAACAGAGTAGTACCATCAACACAGGAAATACCGGACGAAAATATGGTTGACGATATCGATTTCCTTGAAGAGTCGGTATGTGAAGAACAAGAAGAGTCACCATTACTTATAATTTAACATCGGTTTTGTCTGACTAATAAACTTCTCATAAAACAATCATAGTTTTATTTCAAGTACAAAGTATCAATATGGTTCAATCATTCTAGGCCAGGATAGGTATGTTTCAAAGCCAACAAAGTCCATGTTGTTTTTGCAACAAAAACCGCAAAGTCCATCCGAGTGTTACAAAGTCAGCAAAGTCCATAATATTTTTCTGGTTATTGTTCTAGTTCATAAAGATTTTACATGATTAAGTTTAGTATTTGATTAACTATATTATTTTAAATCAAACTACTATAGTTGCACTAAAGCCCACAGGGCCAATAATGCGAAATACGAAAATCATAAATTACGCGCGATGTCATACAACGGACATTGCGGTTTTTGTAACTAAGAGACTCAATTGTGAATGCTCAAATGAAATTAAAGAAATGCGTTCGGAATTGAGTCGTATCGCCTCACTGCTTGAAAAATATGTTGGTTCGAGCGAACAGATTATGAATAAAATGCAAGAAAATATAACTGAGATTAAATCACAAGTGTCTGAGCTAAAATCATCTAACGAACAAACTGTACACTTGATTCGAGAAAATACTACTCAGATTAACGAGATCAAGTCTTCTACATCTAACATAGCAATGGAACAAAAATCATTAAACCTAACTGTGTCGCAATTAGAAAAGCAAATCTTTCAAGGGGAACAAAAGATAATTTCTCTTGAGTCAGACCTGAAAAACCTCAAGCTGTCCACTGTCCAAACCTCGGCGTCTAAATCAGACAACCAGTCATCTTCGAACGAGCAGGTAATTAAGGAGATAATGGATCGTAGCAACAGGGAAAAAATTATTGTTTTGGTTGGATTGCCGGAGCAGACTTCCACCACCGCGGAAGAGAGGATATCTGGAGACGAAAGAGATATTTTAAATGTTACTTCACAAGTGTGCCAAAATCCACCAAAGCCTATCAAGATCTTCAGAATAGGAAAATACGTACCTGGAAAACACCGTCGAGTTAAGATCTGTTTTGATACTGCCATTACCGCAAAATATTTCCTACGTAACAAGGACAAATTGCCCGAGAATGTTAAAATATTTTCCGATCAAACTCCTGCGCAGCAGCAGTATCTAAAGAGCCTGAAAGAAGAATTAGCACGTCGCCAAAATGATGGCGAGAATGAGCTAACAATTAAATACATCCACGGTACACCTACGATAATAAAAAACCCTCCAAAAAACTACAATTAACGGCTGACACTAAGCCCGCCTATACAAATTGCAACACGTATCAAGTACTCAATGACTACCGCTATATTAATGCTACCAAATCTCGCCTCAGGTTCTTATACCTCAATGCTAGAAGTATTCGTAAAAAGGGAAAGTTTGATGAATTAAAATGTGTCTTAAGATCATTACCGAAAACCGCACACGTCATTCTTGTAACAGAAACCTGGATTGGCTCATAGGCTCAAGCCTTGGCACTGCAAATAGACAATTACACCCACTATTATAACTACAGAACCGACTCTAGGGGAGGGGGAGTCTCAGCCTACGTACACAATGATCTGAGACATAATTTATCAGAGTCCAAGTATTAAAATGGAAACAACTACCTATGGATAAATCTCGAACGGTACGCGCTTGAAATAGGAGTCATATATTACCCTGGAAGCACTAACTACCAAGAGTTTCTCCAAGAGCATGACTCGCAGCTACAACAAAGGAAAAGAACAATCGTTTTTGGAGATTTCAACGTTGATTTACTAACCAAGAAAAACAAAGAGACAAAACAATACAAAGCAATAGTCAAGGAAGCTGGACACACACTACTAAATAAAATAAACAAAAAATATTGCACAAGAAACTCCGACACAAAAAAGACTATCATCGATCATAGTAGCACCAACCTAAAAGACGATTACTTTCATGTCGTAATAATTGAATCCTCTATGTCTGATCATAACCAGATGTACCTAGAACTTAAAAAAACCAAAACTCCTCCGAAAATGAAAACTCAATACGAAGCAATAAACTACACAAAATTATATAACACCGTTGAAAAAGCTAATTTCAAAAATCCTAACAACGAATACCTAGTATTCGAAAATCAAATAAAACTATTTACTGAAGAAGCTAAAACTATAAAGACCAAGATTCTCAATCCTCCACAAAGAGACTGGATCAACAAGGACATTATCGCTGAAATCAACCAGAGGAACATACTGGCGACAGAACTTAAAAATAACCCTAGTAACGACACAGTAAAAACAGAATTCACGATGAAAACAGACTATGTAGCTAAATTAATATCAAGAACAAAAAAATCCTACTATTATAATGAATTTAACAAATGTATTAACAAACCTAAGAAAATGTGGGGCCTAATGTGGGGGGTGTGGGGTAGTAGGATGCTGTTGGGACTGCCACGATGGTGCAGCGCATCTACTATGTTTGTGCAAAACAGAACTGACGGCTTCCACGCCGTCATTCGCAAGAAAACTGCGTCGCTGTTGTCAAGGTTACGGGCGAGTGGCAACAGTATTCTAAAAACTATAGCAGAGAGTATCGACTCTTCGATTATTAAAAGTTTTGTGAGAAGGACAATCACAAAACTTTAATTGGGAGTGTCCTTTTCACAATTTTAACTATTATATCTTCTCTATTGTATTGTAATACTAACACTAGTAATAAGTTTTATTATTGTTTACTAACACGATGGATCATTGTTGTCCGACAAATAAACAATAATAATAAACACCCCAGAGTAATGAACAACGGATTGACCGACAGACTAAAATCGCAGAATGGACCCAAAAGTCACTGCATGGGAGACATCGACACGATCTTAATCAACCTAACGTCGACAAGTTAGCGTCGAACGAATGGTTAAGGCGTGGCGAACTGTTCCCTGATACAGAAGGGTTTATGATAGCTATTCAGGACCAAGTAATAGAAACTCGCAATTACCAGAAACACATAATGCGAGTTCCTCAAACCATAGACAGATGTAGGCGATGCAATAGTTGCAACGAAACCATTCAACACATCACGGGTGCGTGCAAAGCAATAGTCCAGACTGATTACAAACATAGACATGACCAGATAGCGAATATAATCCACCAAAAATTAGCGATAAAATATAAATTAGTTCCCATACCACCTGTAGCTTATTATAAATATCAACCTGAAACTGTTCTCGAAAACTCCACTCACAAAACTGTACTTTGACAGAGCTATCCTTACCGACAAAACAACACACTACAATAGACCGGACATCACGTTATTAGATAAAATTAACAAAACTGCACAAATCATAGACATAGCTGTTCCTAATACACACAATCTACAGAATACTATAGCAGAAAAACTCTCAAAATATACAGACCTGAAAACAGAAATCAGCCGAATGTGGCGGTTAAGCAATGTTGCTATAGTTCCCATAGTATTGTCAACAACAGGTGTAATACCTAAACAGCTTCACCAGTCTTTAAAAACACTCGATTTACCACCCTACACATATCAGACTCTTCAGAAAGCTGCAATCTTGAACACCTGCAGGATTGCCAGAAAATTCCTGCAAAATGACAACGAAACATCAATTGTCACCTCACACACGAGTGCAGTAGCAACCGCACGAACACAGTCTCATGGACCGACACACTCACCATCGCAAAACCCGAACATACCAACATCTCATCACAATTTAACCAATTTCCTGGGGTAGCACTTGGCTTCGGCCCGTACTACCCCTTAGATCCGGCGCAACGCCGAGATACGAAAAAGTATAAAAAAGAATAATAATAATAATAAATACCTTAACAAACAATAAAATAAAACAGAGCTGTGTTCCTCCAAAATTAGTAGTAAACAACAATAACATTACGGAGCTAAATCATATTTGCCAAATATTTAACAAATACTTTGCTACAATTGGATCACTCCTAGCGAACGAAATACCTAGTTCATTTCATAACAATTATGACCGCGCCTTACCAAATCCTATAACCCAAAACGTTGAGAAGCTCTCCAGTTTTGGCCCATGTTCTGCTAATGAAATAGCAACCATTATAACTAAACTCGATCCAAATTGCAGCACTGGCCTAGACGGAATAAAAACCAAAGTAATTAAAACCGTTAAAAGTTTAATCGTAAACGATCTGAGCAAATGTCTGAATAAATTACTGGATGACGGGAATTTTCCGGAAACACTAAAAATAGCAAAAGTAACACCAATCTATAAATCAGGCCGTACCACGGATCCAGGAAATTATCGACCTATCTCAGTGTTACCTATACTGTCAAAAATATTAGGCGCTGGCTCCACGAGCGAGAGAATCGCGGCGATATTATCGTCGTGCCCCGTATTTCTATACACTCTCTATGGAACCGTCTCCACACGGCGATATTATCGCCGCGCGCTCGCGACGAGCGCGCAGCGGGCGCGCTGTCAAACGCAGCGTCATTTCAGCGTTGCCTCTCGTTAAGCAAGGACGTTTCGAGAAGTTTTTTAAACAATATACAATGTTTGACATTGAAAAGTTTATTCTTGAAGTGAGAGAGAGACCTGCCCTTTACGATGTTCAGTTGGCCGAGTATCGAAACAGAGAAATAAAAACAAAGTATTGGTATGATGTGGGAAGTGCTATGTTCACAGAGTGGGATGACCTAACCTCTAAAGAAAAAAAAGAAAAAGGTAAGCGTACAATATTATTTATTTAGGTAATTTTTGTTGTTATTATTGTTAGTTTTTATTGTCTATGGTAGGTATAACAAAATAATATACATTCGTCGGTACAAAACCGTTGTTTCAACAATAATTATAAGAAAGATAATTTTCATTAAACGATGTAGTCATTTTGCCAAGGAACCACGCCCAATGTGTTAAAATAATCTTTAAATAAGTTTCGAATTTGCAACCCCGAATTCCTTGTCCTTTGAAGTACGGGTGTCATATTTTGTTGATTGTATATGTCTTCATTTTCCCCGTCCGTCAGTGGCATTTAATGCTCGACGCTTTATGAAGTTGTGCAAAACGCAAGCTGCTTTTATTACAAGAATTGAACTGTCCGGTTGAAGATTTATTGTATTATGAAATATGCGAAATTTTGAGGTGATTTGTCCAAATACACATTCCACGTAACGTCTCGCACGAGACAGTCTGTAGTTGAAAATCTTTTTGTCCGTAGGAAGACATCGACCTGGATACGGTCGCATTAAATTTCGATGAATACCGAAGGCCTCATCAGCTACAATCACATATGGCATTTTGGGTCCACCAAATACCAGTTCTTCTTCTTCCGGCAAATCAAGGGCTTCTTTATTTAGCTTCTGGCCTAGAATTGAAGATTGAAAAATGGTAGATCATTTTCACGGCCGTAAGAACCTACGTCAATCACAGTAAATAAATAATTCGAATCCACCAAAGCCAATAAAACGATTGAGTTGTACTTTTTATAATTAAAGTATAGAGAGCCGGAATTCCGGGGGCACTGAATTCGAATGTGTTTGCCGTCTAGCGCTCCCAAGCAATGTGGGAAATTCGCGTTGTCTTTAAATCCCTCTGAGATTCTTTTCCATGATTCTTTGTTCGGGGCTGCCATTTCTGTAGGTGCTAGCACTTTCCATATAATTCCACATGTTTCTTTTATTAATTTTAACAACGTTTTTTTCGAAATTCTGTACTTCTTCTGAAGGCGTTTATAACTTGTTCCAGAAGCGAGATATCTGGAAAATGACATTATTATTTAAAAAATATACTTTATCATATATTTTTTTAAATATAAAATAGGCTCACGTTATTTTGCAATCACACCTGATGGAAAGTTTTTTTTAAAATGGGATGTAAAACGAAGACTCCATCAAAGCGTTCGGATTTATTAATCTGTGTTGTTTTTTTTATTAAAATACATAATAATTAATATATGTATACGTACATATTATTATAATATTTAAATTAAAAGTTATCTCTTTGCTTCAGGACTTGAGTTAATGACAAAATGGAAATCTTTAAGGGATCAATTTCGTAAGGAGTTAAAGTTGCAGCAATGTTCAAAATCCGGTCAAGCTGCCACAAAACGACGAAAGTATATTCATTATGATGCATTACTTTTTTTAAAGAAACACACAGAACACGCTTCAACATCGTCAAACATGTTCAATGAGGACAGTCAAGATGTTTTTGAGGATGACGACAGTTCGGTTAATACCGCCCCTAGTGTTACGGAACCATCCACGTCTAATAAAAAGAAAACATTAGTCCAAATGTTTCTGGAATCTAATAAAGAGATATCGAATGTTATGCGCGAGAGTATAGATGTACAAAGAAATAATGTTCAACCACAGTATCGCGACGAGCGTGGAAATGAGGCATTTTTCCGTTCGTTACTACCACTTATGGACAAAATAAAAGAAGACTGTTTAATTGATGCCAGAACTGAGATTATGGCCGTAATTAAGAAATACACACCATCATCACATACATTGCTAGACTCTTATTCTCGTACATCCACACCAACAAGCGAGGATGATATTGCTCAAATATTAGAACACTTTGATGGAATGTAAACTTTAAGTTTTAATTTGATGTAAGCGTTTAAGTAAAATAAATCTGCTTTAAACTTACTGTAGTGTTACTGCTAATCTTTCACATGGCCCGATACTTTTCCTCATATTAGTATCTTGCTTTGATAAGTGTCTTGATAGTAAACTTAACAGTTCATCGAAAACAGGAATTGGCATTAAATATTCATCTTCAAACCATTCTGGATGATTTCGATATTCTTCATAATTCACATGGAAATGTCCATGACTTTCACGACGTAGCAACATGGGATGTGTCCACCAACGGCGCTTTTTTTCCCTTCTTAACAATAACAATAACTGCATATTCACTAGCGTACGTGCAGAAGCACCCCACAACACTATATCCATAATAAAGAAGTATTATATTATCCGACGATATAAGGGCGGACTCGTCGCGATTCTCTCGCTCGTGGAGCCAGCGCCTTAGAAAAAACTATTCACAACCGATTAGAAAAGTATCTTAATTCCATTAACTTCATTACCGATCGACAATATGGATTTAGACCCAGAAGTAATACTACTACAGCCACTATTGATCTCATCACCAAAATTAAACAAAACATAGACAGAAAAACCATAGTCCTGGGGGTCTACTCTCTTTCTCTGAAACGAAACTTCGCAAACGAACGAAATTTAAACGATGTTTCGCTATTGACCCTACTCTATTTTGTTTTCGGAGACGCAGACGAAGTTCGGATCTATAGACAATTTTCGTGAACGATTGGAATGAGTAATAATGTGTGGGTCTTTTATGATGTCTTATAAAGTAAATTACGGTTTTTACTTAACTTAAAATTTATAAACAATGTTGATTTATTTTTAAAATTTTACATTTAACACTGGTTTATTAAATATTTCTTGTAATGTTCATGCAGAAAATATAAATATAAGGATCAAAATTCTATTTTCAGCGAAATTCACCGAGACACTATAAAACACTCTTTCACGGTCATTGTTATCCGACTAAATTCAAGAGTACTATTGCATACCAACGATGGATAGTAACATAAGACAACCAAAATTATCTGTATATTCACACGCAATCTAATCCATGTCAACACATGATTTTTTGTTTGAATTCTTCAAAAAGTTTTGTGAAGTTTGTTTCTCAAGTATTGTGTTAATAAATCATGTTTTCAAGTGCTCTAATACACACTTCGCAAGCGGGATACGCATTCCGCCAGAAAGTTTCAAGTTGTACGGTATCGCAGTCTGTATTTTGCGTCTCCACAAGTTTTGTTTTGGATTTAAAAACTTTGTAAGTAAATAATCTTAAATGTACCTACTATTTATTTGTTTTTTAATAAAAAAATATCGCCACTTCTTATTATCCATTTACATAAACATCTTTTCAGTTTAAAATGGCTCCACATACGGGTTCTGCTACTCCCGAGCAAATCGACACCCTTCTCAATTTCTTGGACGAGCATAGGGATCTAGCCCGCGGGAGATTGAGGAGTGTCGAAGGAAATGTCCGGGCAAAGAGGCTGTGGGAAGAATTGTGCACTATGCTCAACTCCATGGGCGGTTGCACAAAAACAATTCAGCAGTGGCAGAAGGTACCTGGTGTTTTATTAATTAACTAGTGACTCGCTCCATCTTCGCACTGGTGCAATGTATACATATGAACCTTCCTCTTGTATCACTCTATCTATTGCTGAAAACAGCGTTAAATCTGTTGCGTAGTTTAAAAGATCTAAACATACAGACAGCGGGAGTGACTTTGTTTTATACTATGTAAAGATAATGTAATAGTAGTGACATGAAAATCTCAAGCTTGCTTTAATATTTTGCAGGTATGGTTTGATAGAAAACATTTAGCCAAGAAAGCTGCTGCTGATTCTCGGAGGTCGGCTTCAGCGACTGGAGGTGGTCCTTCGATGGCACCCCCACTCTCCCATTGGCAGTTAAAGATCCTATCTATAATGGGAGAGAGGTTTGGTGAACGCCAAACTGGAGCCAGAGTGCCAGCCTTCAGTGAGGTACCTAGTATTTCTTTGAATTCTCAATTACTCATAATCTTAGTTGTATTAGGTCTTTACCTATGAAATTGCCGTTCTGCAGTACTGGCCATTTCAAATCAAAATAATTTTTGTTTGGCTAAGAATTCTAATTTCAAATTAATTTTATTTTAAAAACATGGATTTTTTTTTCTAAAAGTAGTCATTTCTTTATTGATTAGTGTTACATTTTCATCGCATTTCAATCTTTTTCGTCATCATGGATACGTTAAAAATTCGAGTAATTATGGAATATGAGTACCGTCGTGGCAGCAACGCGGCACAAGCGGCACGCAACATCAACGACGTTTACGGAGCTAACACTACAAACCAACGCACCACCTGTTATTGGTTTGCTCGCTTCCGTTCTGGAAATTTCGACCTGAAAAATGAACCTCGCGGTCGTCCGAAGACTTTGGTCGACAATGACGAATTAAAGGCGATTGTGGAAGCTGATGATACACAATCTACGGCTGAATTAGCAGCAGCTTTCGACGTTAGCGTCAAAACAATATTGGTCCATTTGCGTCAAATTGGCAAGGTAAAAAAGCTTGACAAATGGGTGCCCCACGAACTCAATGATCGCCAGCGCGAAGTACGCGTCGAGACGTGCCTTGCACTGCTCAACAGACACACAAATGAAGGAATTTTGAACCGCATTGTTACCTGCGATGAAAAATGGATTCTGTTTGATAACCGTAAGCGCTCAGCAAGTTGGTTGGATCCTGGTTCAGCACCTAAACAATGCCCTAAACGAAAACTTACCCCTAGAAAAGTGATGGTCACTGTTTGGTGGTCTAGCGCCGGTGTGATTCATCACAGCTTCTTACCAAACGGGGTGAGCATTACTGCAGATGTGTACTGTGAAGAACTGAACACAATGATGGAGAAGCTGGCGCATCTCCAACCAGCATTGGTCAATCGCTCGTCTCCGCTGCTCCTGCACGACAACGCGCGACCTCATACTGCACAGCAGACGGTCTCCAAGTTGCAAGAACTGGGGTTGGAAGCTCTCCGTCATCCGCCCTACTCACCAGACCTTGCGCCTACAGACTACTACTTTTTCCAGAATTTGGATAACTTCTTGGCGGGAAAAAAATTTAATACCCGAGAGGCAGTACAAAATGCCTTTGAAGAATTTGTTGCCTCCCGTCCAGCTGATTTCTTTAAGAAGGGCATCAATAAACTGCCACTGCGATGGCAAAGATGCATTGATTGCATGGGTGATTACTTCGATTAATACAAATAAAAAATTCATGAAAAAAATTCGTTTAAATTTTTTCATACAAAACGGCAATTTCATAGGTAAAGACCTATTATAAATATTTTTTTCAATAATAATTGTTTTTATTATGAAACAGTAGGTATACTATAATTTAAAGTCCATTTTAAATTAAAGTCATCAAATCTAATTTAATTTCAATATTTCATGATTCTAATTGGTATTAATGTTTTATTTTCAGACCAATGAACCAATTCCATCCACCTCCAGTCACACAAGCCAACCTCTGAGCTTTTCACAGCCTGTTGATTTGCATGAGGAAAATTTAGAGTATGTGGAACCCAGCCAGGAAGACAGACAGCTCTCTGAACCTGCAAGTGAACCAACGGTATTACAAGAATCCCTGACTTCCACACTTTGTAAGTATTTGTTACTGTGGTATTTTCAATAATGCTATCATAATTTTTTAACAAGACAACAATAACAACATATCAATTTATTAATTGTTTACTGCAGGGAAATGATGTTAGCTTGTAAATTATATCTATCTTGTGTAATAAACGTAAAGAATATACTAGAAGAAAAAACTATTATCACTTAGTCTTTACTGTTATTTCTATATTTACTTTAACACAGTAAAATGTGCCCATTTACTGAACCCATTCAAGTGACGGGCTACTTTTTTAAATTGTAAGTACTCATTTAAATTGCAATTTTGTTTTGCAGCCTCACAACCTACACGTCCCAGAAGGAGACATTCTGCTGCTGGCTCTGATGTCAGAAGCAGATTATATCACTATGAAGAGGGGCGTGTAGAGAGAGAAACAGTCAGGAACACCGAGCTAGCAGGCATCAGGGCTGTCCTGTTACAGATATTTGGCCTTCTTCAAGAACATTTAAACCATAGGAATTAAGATTTTTTTATTATATTAGATTAATTGTTGCCTTTCTTTTTTAATATTTTGTTTATAGATAGAGTTAAAGTAAATAAAACATTATTATAAGTTAAACAATAAATTTTATTATTTTATTATAGTCAAACAGGAAAAAATACAATGAAAATGATATGAATGGATAGGTATAAAGGAATGCGTAGGATAAAGTTCTGCCTGCATACTATCTATGCCTTTCTAACAGTTGCACTAATACAGCTCTTGCCCTTCGACCTGCCTGTAGAGCTTGAGCTGATGAAGCGGCTGATTGAGAGGCAACCTGCCTGCTTCTTTCAACTTGGAGTTCATCTTCTGTCAACTCGGGAGCATCGATACCACCCCTTATACATAAGTTATGTAAAACACAGCAGGCCATTATAATTGCACCTGCTGTTTCAGGGCAGTAATGCAGTTCCCGAGCTGCCAAAAGACATCGCCATCGACCTTTTAATATACCAAATGTGCGTTCTATGGTGGAGCGTGCACGCTTTTGTTCAAAGTTGTACCTTCCTTCAGGAGAGTCTTCAACAGCATTATTTGTAGGTGTCATCATATAGTCCCTTTGAGCATAACCAGAATCACCTAAAATAACCATAGAAAATATTACAACTGTGAAAGTTTGTGAGGATGTATGGATGTTTGTTACTCTTTCACGCAAAACCGGCTGAACAGACTGGGATGAAACTTGGCGCACAGATAGACCCTGGATTAACATATAGGATACTTTTCATCCGGTAATGCAGACAAAATGGCAGGCAGAAGCTAGTAATATACATTTTAAAGACAAACAATAAATTCAAACCTAGGTACCTAATAAATAAACTGTTTCATTCTGGAGACCCTCCAAGTGGCTTCTTATGTCACACTCTCTCCAAATATAAGCATCATGTGTTGCTCCACCAAATGAAGCATCCACATTTGTTATATAGCAATCACTGTCGCATATCTGGAAAATAATGTCATTCAATGAAACATACATAAGAAGTAAGTTAGGTATACAGAGATTAATGAGAATCAACAACAGTAAATGTCACGATAAAATCATTAATATTTGGTTCTACTTACAACTTGGGTGTTAAGTGAATGAAAATGTTTTCGATTAAAATATTGTTCCTCGTGCTCAGAAGGTCTAACAATTGCAATATGAGTGCAATCGATGCACCCAATCACACCAGGAAGCCGGTATTTCTGATAAAATCTGCAACATTAATTAAATACTAAATATTCATTCAAAATACAGTAAGCTGATATAAACAATGGAACTTAGGTACATACTGTCGCTTAATAAGATTCCTTTCATTTATATTTTGCGGGAATTGTATGTACTTCCTTATTATATGGGATGCATTGAGGGCAGTTGTGACCTCCTGCAAGCAACGAGACACAGTTTGTTGTGCCATGGGTCCGTCCATGTTTTGCCCCACAGACCCTTGGTAAACTATCTCGGGCATAAAAATTCAAGGCCGTAAGGATCTGGAAAACGATAAGGATTGTCAACTGTGAAATGCTTCATTCTATTGAAGAGAATAATAATAAAAAATATACACAACCTTAACTGTAGGTTCGATTCCATGACACCTTGCCTTTGGAGGTAATAAAGGCACTATTTCCTGGCACAATTCCTCGAATAATTGCCGACTGAGTCTGTAATTTCCTACAAACTCTAAGTCAGGAATTTCACCAATGTTAAGTTGATTGCGGAGGCGACGCCGGTTCCTTCTACGCTCTAAACGTTCTTCACGTAGAGCAGCCTCGATTAAGAGCATTCTTGTAGCCATTTCAAGCAATATATTAGAAAATCCACACTGCCGAACGACTAAAGAAAATCAAAAGGTAACACTTTTGGTTTCGTTGATTTGAAGTTAAAATTCCGAACAATCATCTGTCAAATTCAAATTTTCGTTCGCAACATTTATGAATTATAGTAGGTTTAGAGAATCTAAATGTCAAACAATGTTCGTTCGAATGAACTTCGTTGAAACTTCGGAACGAATGGAAACCGTGGTAGGAAACACGCGAAATTCGATCGAAACTTCGTTTTTCGTTGAAACAGAGTAGACCCCCTGGGCATTTTTATTGATTTAAAAAAGGCCTTTGATACGGTTTGCCACAAACTACTCCTAAAAAAACTAGAATCAATAAAAATCACGGGAAAAGCCCTAAAAATGCTCGAGTCTTACTTAAAAAATCGTTCGCAAGTGGTCAAACTTGGTAATCACCAAAGTGATGCATTACCTATTACATGTGGCGTCCCACAGGGATCTATCCTGGGTCCCATACTGTTGAGAACAGCGCCATCTAACTACATCGTCAGGAGGCGCGATGAAGAACAACTAATGAACATACACAACTGTCATGCGCCTACGTCACTCGTCGCGCTGAATAGTTCATCGGACCCCCGCGAAGAGGCGCTGACTCAAGCCTATATAACCACAGGACGACGCCGGCTCCGCCCTTTTTTCCTCGCCTCCACTGCCTAGACCCCACTTGTCATAAACTTTGATCATTGTTTCTAAAACCATTGTATTTAATAGTAAAATAAATTTCTGTAATATCAAGAGAAATAAATCATTCATTTTGGTTGCCCACATCCCGAAAACGTTTAAGAACCACTAAGAGCTAAGGCCACAACTTAACATTGGTCCTCACGAGCCGAATCTTCTGATCACCACGTTGTCAGAGGAAGCCTTCAAGGGGTGCCTGGCAATCCTTTCTTCTTCCCTTTTCATTCTGTTTGTGCTAAAATCGTGCTTTTGTGTATACAGGAACGAATCCATAGACATCGTGCGCGCTTTGTTGACCGGCACTTCGTGCTACAGAAAAAACGTGAGTACCCTCTCTTTCCATAAATTGCCATCATGACTTTGCCTGAGGATATAAAAAAACTAGCAGATTTAAAAAAGAAACGAGGTACCATTAAAGGTATGCTCACACAATTCGAAAAATGTGTACATTTGTTGGTTGGTAACGAAATTAATCCTGAACAGAAGGTAGAAAACTAGAATTGCGCATAAAATCTGCTCAAGGTTTACTACAGGAATTTAGTAAAGTTCAATCGTTAATCGAGGAATTAGTGCCGAAAAGGACATGCCAGAACTATTAGAGTACAGAGAGTCTTTTGATAATTCTTACTATAGTTCTGTTGCTGAGGCTAATTGTTTAATAAATAATAGTAAGGATTATTGTGACAAACACAAGTGCAATTCCAATACGTTAGAACATAACTGCAATTATTCCAATAGTTTTGTAAAATTGCCAACTATTTCACTTCCCAATTTTGACGGTAGCTACGATAATTGGTTGGAATTTAGAGATACGTTTTTATCAATGATTCACAATTCTAAGCAACTTGATAATATTCAAAAATTCCATTACTTAAGATCATCTCTGTCTGGAAATGCGTTGCAAGTTATTAAGTCTCTTGAATTTTCTTCTGATAATTATAGTGTCGCTTGGGAATTGATCGAGAATAGATTCAATAATAATAAGTTGTTGATTCACAATCACGTCAAATCGTTATTCACAATGTCAACCATAACTAAAGAATCGCCTGCCCAAATTAGGAAACTAATAGATACGGTACTTAAAAATTTACGAGCTTTAAAAACACTTGGTGAGCCTACAGAATCATGGGACACCTTGCTGAGTTATATCATAACTTCAAAATTGGACGTAAAGATGCGATTCCACCAGTGTGCAGAACTGTGCGGCACTGCAATGCACATTGTGCGACACAAATGTTTATTCTGGTCGACTCACTAAAGCAAACAATAACAAATTGTGCGCGAACATTCTAGAAATGTTCGCGCACATCTGTATACTTTTGTGCGCGCACACATGCAGTCAGTGGACTCGCGTCGACGTGTACAAACCTGTTGTGCGCGAACTCAGTCTTGCTTCCGCTACCGGAGTGAAAACATTGATTTGTGCGCGTACATTGTTAATTAACCAAGCTAAATATGGATTGGACGAATGATAAAATTATTAATTTTATTCAAGCTATTGAAACTTATCCTGTATTATGGGATTCTAGTCACAGTGATTATAAAAATAAAAACAAAAAACACGACGCCACTCAAGAGTTGGCGCAAAGTTTCAATTGTGACTCGACTGAGGTAATGAGAAAATGGAAGATTATTTTGGCTCAATACCGAAGAGAAAAGAAGAAAATCGCGGACTCAAAATCTTCAGGTTCTGGGTTTTTAGATATATATAAGCCGAAATGGTTTGCTTATGCATATTTGAATTTCTTTCATGGAAGGGATGAGCCGAACGTCAGCTTGAACTCACACGACGAAATAAATGAACAGGTAGGTACGTTTTAAATGTTTATTTTCTTACCTCTAATATTATTACTTAGATACCTATACTATTTACGCCAGTGTTTCTTGCCATGGCACCATTCCGATGTCAGTTTGGAAATAATGTGCAAATTCTTCTCTTATGTTTTTCGCATCGCCAGGGGGTCTTCTTCCAACATGTCTTAAAGGCAGTAAGTTTGCCATGCCTGCATCACGCCGCCAACTTCCATCGATAGTGCAATGAGTAATTTGGTTCTCAGTATCAAAACAGCCAGCAGAAGTATAAAGTTGTGAAGACGATTTTTGTGTTATCAAAAAATTATGCAAGTAACAACATGTCAGTGTTATCAATTGTGTCTTTTCTGGAGCTAACAGAATAGGTTTCCTGAGTACGCGAAATACACCGGACATAATGCCGAATACGTTTTCCACAATACGTCTCGCTCTGCTCAACCGATAATTAAATATTCTCTCTTTTGATCTTTTGTCATGTTGACCGGGATATGGTTTCATTAAATTTATATCTAACGCAAAAGCATCATCTGCCACAATGACATGTGGAATTGGTTTGTTCCTTCCGGGTAACGACCCGGAAGGAACAAACCAATTCCACATGTCAACCTTACCCGTTGGTAAGGTTCAGGCAAATTTAATTTTCCTTGCTGAAGATTAGCATAGAAACCAGTATTTTTGAAAACACCACCATCCGATATTCTTCCTTTACAACCGACATCTACGTACGTAAACTTATAATTTGCATCAACCAGTGCTAAAAGCACAATGCTGAAATCACCTTTGTAATTGAAAAAGTCGCTTCCAGTATTACTTGGAGCTTGAATAACAACGTGTTTGCCATCCATAGCCCCAATGCAATGAGGGAAATTCCAAAGATGGTCAAATTGGCGCTCTAAGATCATCCATTCTTCTAAAGTGTTAGGCATCTGAAAAAGGAAATTTTATTACTATTTCAGGTATCACAAGATATTATTATCCAGAATGACACAGTAAATGAAGATCAAGAGTCTCTTCATGAAAGGCCAGTCGAAAAGTTTAAGGCTCCGAAGAACTCGCTTAAACGCCGTATTGTCGATGAAGACCCGAGAATCGCCCAAGCTTTGTCCATTATGAATAACGTAAACAAGCAGATGGAAGCAAAAAAACCTGATGACGAAGACTTTTTGCTGCAGCCGTCGCAACGAAATTAAGGAAAATTAGAGATGAGCGAACCAAGATTTTAGTACAAAGGGATATAGATAATTTATTGTATGACGCTATTATTGGTACTGGAAAATATGTTACAACTCCAATGCCTTCACCGTATTCAGATTCGTCAAATTGTCAGAGTCAAGGACCGGCTTCAAGTTTTCAGGTCCGCGATAATGATTATTCAGATCTTTTACGTCAGAATGATGGCGAAACAATATCTTGGCATGAAATGTAATGCAATTAAAGTGACTAAAATAAAATGGTATATTATTTTTATTTTCTTACCTTAATATTTTCTTTCAACACGCTTATCAACGCCTTACAAGTCTCAGGTACAATCCGAGCAATAAGCTCTTTTGAAACTTTAAATAAGAACATTAAACTTGCAAAAGAATCTCCAGTAGCAAGATATCTTAAGGTGATTGCAAGCCTTATTGAAACAGGGACACATTTTCTGTAGTTGGTATCTTGCTTATCTTCGCAAGATATACGTGTGAAGTTTTTAAATCCACTCAATGGATCTATTTTTATTTCTTCTAGAAATTTATTCGTTTCTTCATTCCGTCGCTGTAGTAACGGCCTCACCCAACATCGCGGTTTCTTCCTTCGTTTCTTTTTAAGGAGACTACATAGTAAAACACATGCTGCAGCACAAAGCACTACGTTTTCCTGCCCGTTCATATTAACTACTGAACTGTCTCGGCAGAAACTCTGCTCAGTGAACATGTTCGCGCACAAGTGTGCTGAACTGTGCGTTTACAAAAGTTACGCACAGCCTTACCAGTGGAGACGGAAGCCAAATGCGACACCAGCTTAGTACCTGCACTGTTGGAGTTTTGCACAAAATGTTTGCAAGCAAATGTGCTGCACACTATTTTGGTGGAATCGCACCTTAACTATTGAAAAAGACTGGGAACTGTTTAAAAATACTAGTGCTAGTAATTCTGATAAAACATTTAATTTAGGTTCACTCATACAGTTTTTAAAACATAAGGCTGATACTTTAGAAATGGTTAAAGTCAATAGTACTTCTCATGCAGTTAGTCATAATTCTGTTAAAAAACAATCGCAGAGTTTTGTTTCTACTCAAAACAATAAAAAGTTTTTCAAGCGCACCCGCACTTGTGTTAAATGTAAGGGAAAACAT
This sequence comes from Griposia aprilina, assembly GCA_916610205.1. Classification (NCBI taxonomy): domain Eukaryota; kingdom Metazoa; phylum Arthropoda; class Insecta; order Lepidoptera; family Noctuidae; genus Griposia; species Griposia aprilina. The sequence continues at coordinate 1,945,350 of OU744285.1, read as the reverse complement.
TATTTGTATGGTTGTCAACAATTTTTGGATTTAAGCACACAAGATAAGCTTCAATTCGTTAAAAATAAGAATCTCTGTATTAATTGTTTATGGACGGGGCATTCAGTAAATGAATGTCGAGCAGGCCCTTGCAAGCAATGCTGTGGCAAACATAATAGTCTTTTACACAATGAATTTAATAGGGATGATGCTGTGCATTCTGTAGTTCACGCGAATCAATCTACAGAAGATTCACAAGATTTGTCGCAACATAGTTCGTCGTCAGTAGTTCAGACTTTTCACACAGTCGATAATTCACACAATAAAAGTTGTAAAAGTTTATTAAGTAAACACACATTACAACCTGTTTTGCTGTCGACAGCTTTGGTAGAAATCATTGGTAAAGACAATAAATATTATAAGGCTCGTGCATTATTGGATAACGGCAGTCAACACTGTTTTATCACAGATTCACTATGTAGGAAATTAAACACACCACGTATACAGTCCACTTGTCAAATTAGCGGAATAGGACATTCAGTCACACAGACAGTTCATTCTAGCGAAATTAACATTAGATCGATATACGGCGATCATGATATTCACATTAACCTTTCGTATGCCGGAACGTAGATCCACGCCAGACACAATGGCTTTTTAATTGTTTCTGTAATTACCGGCATACGAAAGGTTAAATGCCTGGTTTTACCTAGCATCACGTCGACTATACCGGCCACAAGTATAGACGTAAACAAGATATCTATACCTGAAGACATTAAGTTAGCTGATCCAACTTTCTGTACACCTTCACACATTGATTTATTAATCGGTGCAGATTGTTTCTGGGATTTAATGCTCAATGGTAAGATTCGTTTATCTTCCGGACCTTATTTACTAAACACCAAATTGGGATGGCTAATTTCAGGTCCTCTAGGCACTGAATCATTACACACAAATAAAGTTCAGTGTCATTTTGTTCAAACTACACAATTAAACGACCAATTAAGAAACTTCTGGGAAATTGAAGAAATTCCTTATTCAGGTCAACATCTTTCTATAGAAGAAAGTTCATGCGAAAACCTTTTCACACAAACTACTAAGGCCTGAAAAGGCGTTAAGCGGGCGCCCGCGCGGTTTAATACAAAAGTGCTCCGGGGCGGGGACCTGCGCGGGCGTCCGTCACAGGGAGGCGCGCCCCGCACCCACGCACCGGGGCCCGCCTCCGTGCGACGGAACCCGTCGCGGGGGCACGCGCGGTGCCCGCCAGCGGTAACACGCACGGGCTTGTTCAGTCAATCACGCTAGGTGATACGGGTCGCACGCACGCTCGGAGAAAATCAAGGACAATGTCTTTCGATACACAAAGGGTAATTATGGAAGTGCAGTGTCACCCTGCCATATGGGACCAGGCGAATGAACTGTATAAAGACCGAGATACACGAACAGCGGCATGGGTAGAAATTTGCAAAGAATTGTTTGAAAATTTTGAAAATTTCAGCGAGGCGGAAAAAAAAACAACAGGTAAACATTTTTTACTAATATATTTTAGGTAAGTAGGTACTTACATACAATTTGTGTTCTCAATGTGTAATTATAATAAATCTACGGGTAGGTATTGATACTTATTGTACAAGGTTACTTTAGACTAAGCTAGAATTATATTAATTATTATTATGTCATGTCTCGATACCTATCATCCCTGTTTAGTTTTGTCCACTAATACAACATTAGTTTTAGCCTACGCAAAACCCGAAACACGTGTCTAGTATTTTTATGTTAAGAATCTATGTACAAAGCGACTGAACTGACTGAACGGCGCCTAGCGCCGATATGACCTGTGTCGTACCTACGCGTATGATTTTGGGTAGGTACTTAGTGTCGCTCGGTGTCCAACTTTTAACCTTTTTTAAATATTTTTTGGACAAAATATAATGGTTTAAAAATTATTGTAATCGATTCAGTTACTTATTCTGAACAAACTATATTCAGGTTTTGCGTATACTAAAAATAATGTTGTATACCTAAAGTAAAGGATGGATGAACAAGTGTGCCTTTACTTCACACAGTGAGGGTCGAGGACGTCTCAAAAAATACTACGATCTTGCCACGACAAATTACCATCTGTGACGAAATAATCAGCGAATTTATCGCGTATTGTATACGCATCTCTTTGGGTGTTCCCAAACCCATAGTCGACGTCCCGAATATAGCGTGGTGTAATGACAACATCGTCGACATTATTGTCATCTTGTTTAGATCTAATAAAATTATGCAGAATACATATCGCTTTAACAAAACAAATGGCGTTCTCTTTTGAAACGTTTAAAGGACGATGAAGTATTCGAAATTTATTAGCCATGATACCAAAAGTTGATTCAATATAACGTCGCGCTCTTGTTAACCTATTATTAAATATTTTTTTCTTATGGTCCAAATTGAGAGCTCGAGCATATGGCCGCATGACATAGCTAGACAACCCAAATGCTTCATCTCCTACAACAACGTAGGGTATTGGCACGGTTGCTGCAGTATTGGTTGATTTATTGTTGTGTAGCACGGGTAACGCTTTAGCAGGAGGTATATCCAATCAGTTATCATTCATTTGTTGGAACAAGCGGCTTTGGGTGAAAATTGCAGAATCAGATTCTTTACCCTGTACCCCTACATTTATGTAGGTAAATTCATAATTTGCGTTACACATTGCAAGTAGAACAATGGAATAATAATGCTTATAATTGTAGTAAAGTGAACCGCTGTGAGGAGGTCTTATAATACGTATATGTTTCCCGTCTATTGCACCAATACAGTTGGGAAAATGAGCTTGCGTCAAAAAACCATCTGCTATCTCTTCCCATCGCGCACGGGAAAACAATGGCATGCAGTCTTCCTTCAACCTTTCATTTATAATTTGACAGACTTCTTTCACTATTTTTCTGATTGTGGTTATTCCTGCCTGATACGCCAGATGTAGGTCCACGAAAGTATGTCCGCTTGTTAAGTACCTGTAATTTTTTTTTAATGTTTCAGTCACAAAAGTGCAATCACGATGGAAATCTGCAAGGGACATATGAAAGTGAAAGCAAGTAAAAAAAAAACTGAAATCAGGTTCAGGTGCTAAAACAGGCAAGAAATACATTTATTTTGAAATGTTAACCTTTTTAGATTCGAACTCAAGTTATGAAGCAGATGAATCTATAGAAAATCAGAGTGAAGATCAAGACTCATCAACAAATGCAAATAATAACATCTCAGTACCCAGCACCAGTACCGGAAATTCAAATCATGAACGTGCAAATAATAATACAGAGCCAGAATCATCACGAAAACGTAAACGCCAATCATCACCAACTCCTTTTGAAATAGAATTGTTGCAGTGTGTAAAACAAAAAAATGTTGATGCTGATGACGAAGACTTGAATTTTTTTAAATCTTTAATTCCAACAGTCAAAAAATTTAATACATTTAAAAAAATATTATTTCGAACCAAAGTCTTAGAAGCTTTGATTGACATCGAAAAAGAAACAGTTATTACTCTGGATGATTTACCATCAATTAATATGGGTTTATCAGAAACGCAAAATACAATTAGCACGATTGATTTAAGATCACTTAATATCGGAACGGAAACTCAAAACACAGACACAACAGAAGATTAATTAGAATTATATGAGAATGAAGACTTCAAGAATATGATTAAGACTGCTCTAGACTGCTTTAGCAAGTACTGGTATTAATAATAAATAATACCTTTAAAGAATGTCTCATTGATGGTGGGTAATGTTAATCGAAACTGGATACTTTTTGGGACAAATAATTTTTTTTGTCTAAATTTTATGATACTTTAGAAAATGTGTTTGCCTCATTAAGTATCGACTTAATCTGAAGAAAATTATCCTCTTTCAATGCGACACCCTGAATAAGTAAAAAGAATGTTATTACATTGTGATTCGCTATACACTATATGCATAGAAAAAAAAGATGATAAAATTAGTATTGTAGTAAAAAATATGTTATTTTGATTCATAAGAAAAGAAATAATGTTAATTAGTAATAATGTACGAGTAAAAAGCTGTGATTATAAGAGCAAAGAAATACTTAATTTTAATTAGTAATAATAATATTAAGAATGTACGAGTAAAAAACTGTGATTATAATTGTGATTAATGAGCAAAGAAATAATATTAATTAGTATAAGCAAAAATAAAGATGATGAAGAACAAATTATAATTGTTTACTTACCGCAATGTTATTGCCAGCCTTTCCATTGGTGATATGACTGATACAGATCTTACTTTTAAATTGTTGATCTTGAAATATGGTTCCAGTTTCGAAAATAATTCGTCATAGAACTGTACCGAAACTTTAAAATATTTGTAAAATGAGTTATCATTTGGACCGATTTATGCAAAAATGATCCAACCCACAATCTCGACAATTTCGAGTTTTTGTGACTTATGTACTCTAAATAAGGTATATTTTAACATATCAAAGACTCGGAACTCTATGTTAATAATTGACGAAAATCCGTATGGTCCAAACCACAACTGTCATAGCGAACATCATTTTTTCATAATGCATAAATGTTTCAAGCTATTAGAATCATTTTTGCATTTTCTTGGTTGCCCTGATATAGGTTTTTTGTTTTTTGCTATAATGATTCAAACTACTTGGAACAATAATGCTTTTTATACAATATGGAAAATATTATAAAAATCATTCTGCTTAAATGTTCCAATAACCTTGAATCATTTTAACTCAATTCCAAATAACATTCGACTACAGAAGTATACTGATTCAGACCACATGACTATTCTATTTAATTAAAGAAAAACGAAAAATTCAATTCTTAAAAAACGATTCACGGTTAAATATAAAATTATCATTAATATCTCGGCTAAAAAGTAAACAAAATATTATTTTTATACCGAAAACTTTAATGAAATACGTATATAACTATTTAAACCTTCTATCTTTTATTGCATTTTTTTGTACCTGCAATAAAATTGTATGTTTTGCATGAAATTTATTCTATTTTTTTAGAATAATGTGGTCATGTAGACAAACTTATTGAAGATCATTTTTGCATATTTCTAAACCAACCATTTCAAATGCGCTAAAGTTTTGCAAAAAAGATTCAAGTGAGGTGGATCGTTTTTGTAAAACTTTAAGCGCAGTGAAAAATTACTGTTAAAGTTTTACAAAAACGATCCACCTCACTTGAATCTTTTTTGCAAATAATGCTGCTGCGTGTTTTCTTCATTTAAATTTTAACACAAAATGAACTTCAGAGCTTGAAACGTTTTTGCAATTTTGAAATGAAAACTATATTATACTTTAATTGAATAAACAAAAAGGATCCACTTCGCAATTTATGGCAAATTTGTTTATTAAGTAATTGTTGAGTAAATACTATTGTGTCATTAAATATTTTTCAAAACAAAAAACTGCACTCATTGCAAACATTATTACTTTATTAGGTTGTGGGTAGGTACTTTAAATAAACTTACCTACTCGCGCCGCTGCAAACGCGTAATATGTGCGGCTGCAGCGGGCGGAGTGGGGAGCGGGCGTCGTCATTTCGTACTGATCTCGTCTATTGAAACGTTGTGTGAAATTTATTGCTGCGTAGTAAAAATAAAGAAAAGTGCATGAGTAACATCTCATTGTAATTGAATTTGTTAAATTGTGTTTTGTAAAGTTGGTGATTCGAGTTTTTATCAAAAGTTTAGTCTTAAACCTAGAAATGAATAGAAAAGATTCAATATTAAAAAGTGTACGTAAAAGAACAGATGCAGGGCAAAAAGATGATGGTAAGTAATTTTATTATTGTAGATAGCTACTGGTAATAATTATTAATATGTCTCGTAGATATTTTACGATCGCGTTGTGTTTATGTACCTACTCATATTCTTTTAAATTGTTTTCATTGCAGTAACTTCTGTGGTTTATGTATTTTATAATCATATTTTGTTACAATAATTACTATTACGTGCAGGTGACATTATCTACTTAATCTACGTATGAACTTTTAGGTATATTTAGCCGCTAAATAACCTTTATGCCCGGCTTGCTACCTATACATTTTACTCAGAATAAGTTGGTAGGTACCTAGAAACACAGCTATAGGTGAGCTCCAAATTATTTGGAACTAACCTACCTACTATCTAACTACAGCCGACCGTACGTACCTACTTACTTATTATTTACCTATTTGCATTTTTTTTGTTTTGCCGTAGAAGGTGGCGGTTCGCTTCTTAATTATTCACATCTCTCAAAGAAATGTAAGAGGAGTGATAACATTATAAGGATGGTTCAGAAAGACTATTGCAATAAAAACTCTCGTCAAACCGCTCAAAGTAAGCTAGGTAAGAACACATAATACTAGGTATCTACTTATTTCCACATTGTTTTTAAAGTGTTTTTTAGAAAAAAAAACAGCTGTTTTATACAAAATGTTTATACCTACTTAACCAAAATGTGTGAAACAGCTGATTTGCTTTTTCGCGCTTTGTTTGAGACCCTATATTGAACGTGGCCCGACGTAATTTTAAATAGGTGGAACGTAAAGAGTTAAAGTACTTATCAGGGATACAAAAATATACACGACGGCTCCATATTGTTTCAGATGACGAAAATCAACAATCTTGTACGTCATCGCCAATCAGAGAAATGTCTCCAGAAACGGAAAAAATTTTCAACATTTTGACAAATGAGATGCTTGAAGAACCTTGTGAAGACTCTTTTGTTGAACGGTGCTCTGAAAATCCACTTCAGGGGATTGTTAGTATTAAAGATAGTTCACATTTTAATGAAAGGCAAACATATGTAGAAGCAAGCGACAGTAATGATGAGGAAACGGTATGCCCTTTTAAGCCAAAAGATGTCATAAACTCTATGTCGGGGTCAGAATGCACAGTAGTTCAGCGCATTGACAATACTCAAAGTCGACAAGAAACATATATCGAGGCAAGTGATGACGAGGAATTAGCCTCTTGTTTACAGCGAGATTGCACGAATGAAGTACGTAACTTGAAAGATCGGGAAAGATCTTTTATTTTAGAGAATGCTATTGAAGAAACCGAAGTTAACAAATCGCCAATCAATGTTAGCCAAATGGCTTCTGGTGAAGTTTTCCAAAAACGAATATCTGAAGGTAAGGTACTATTTAATACCAGGACAGTAAAATGTTCGTTAGACTAAAGTTCAAAATACAATAATCAACATCTTAATTTTATTGCAATTAATCTTTCAGATAATGATGATGTCAGTAGTCCAACGCTACTATCCAATTTGTCAATTCCTCCGCCGTCATATTCACCTCTGACTCCACATATAACAAAGAGTGTTCCTAATGATGCGCACATTGCATTTGACCAAATAGTTGAAGAACCAACATCACCGAGATTAGAAGGTACTATTATTTACATTAAAATTCCTAAATGATGACTGTTTTATGTATGTATGTAAAATTATTATTATAAAAACAAAAAACCCGACTGCTTAAAAATAATGAACTGAAAAGGGAAAAACAAGTCTCACAATGTATATTCAAATTAGTTAAACTAAATACTTTAAGGCGCTGCAGGCGGGGACAAACAATACTTTGTTACCTACTGGCACAGAAGGATCTAGCAAAACTACGTTTAAAGCAATCCCGATTAATATCATATTATTGTTAAGAAAATTAAATTGGATTGTCAGAACCACTTATTTTTCATGTTTCAGATAATGATGGCGTTACTAGTCCAACGCTACTTTCCAATTTGTCAATTCCTCCGCCGTCATATTCACCTCTGACTCCTTATATAATGAAGAGTGTTCCTAATGATACGCACATTGCATTAGACCAAATAGTTGAAGAACCAACATCACTAAGATTAGAAGATAATGATAACCTAACATATAACAGTGACGATAGCGTAAGAGATCCAGATTTTATAGCACAAGATACCACAGATTCAGAAAGTGACACTGATTGTGATGAAGTAAGAATCAAAACCACACAGGCATTAATCCATTCTCCGAGTACGGCAACTGAAAAAAGAAAATCAACGGAGAGACTTAATGTTGAAGATGTTATGGAAGAAATAGAACGTGAAACAGAAAATAACACCGAAGGAAGTGAAGAAGCGGAAAAACAAATTAATTACCGACAAGAAATTGCTAACGATATCGTATGCAGTTTAGAGAATGCACCAGAAAACGAAAATGAAGGTCGTAAAAAAAGAGGAAGGAAACTCAAACAAAAATACAGTCGTCAGGAAATTAAAGAAAGGAAATACAAAAATTTACCTTACCAAACTAAAAAGAAGGAAGTATCATCTAAAAAATTCATAGATTTTAAATGTTCATGCAAAAAAGATTGTGCTAATTTAGTTTCAAAAGAAGATAGGGAACGAGAATTTCATAGATTCGTACATCTTGAATCGTACGCAGCTCAAGTTTTGTACATAACATCTAACATTACAGAAAGCAAAAAGAAACGAAGTTACGTTACATTATGCTCCCCGTCGAAGAGGAAACCTCGCGAATTTATTCGCACGTATACACTTGGCAATATACCTGTTTGTCGAGACATGTTTTGTAGAACTCTGCAAATAACACCTCAAAAAGTTACTGTCAGTCTTCGAAAAAAAACGCAATGACAGAGAAATAAAAGATAAAAGAGGAGAAACAGCAGGCGGATGGAATAAAACGCCACAAAGACATATTGAGCTTATTATCGATGTTATCAAAAGGTTGCCAAAATACGAGTCACATTATCGTAGAGAAAAGAACAGCGATGCTTTATATCTGCAGCCAGGAATGACGGTACCAAAAATCTACGAATTGTTCAAAATAGAATTCGAAAAAGAATTTGGAAAAGATGAAAAATGTCCATCCTTCAATGTTGTTAGACATATTTTTGTACAAAAATTCAATTTGAGGTGCAAGAGCCTTAAGAAAGACACGTGTAACAAATGTGATCTTTATGAAATGACATTGAAAAATTCTACTACCTCAGCTGAAAGAGCAAATGCCCAAAGAGAAAAAGAAGAACACCAAAAAATTGCCGAAGATTTAAGGAAGAAGCTGAAGGAAGATTTTGAACAGGCTAAAACTTGTGAAGAAACTGAATGTCTGACTTACGATTTGGAGAAAACCTTGCCTTTACCTAGAATACCGACCAATATAGTTTTCTACAAAAGGCAGTTATGGGTATACAACTGCGGTATACACTCGGCTTCCAACGGTGTTGGGAATTGTTTTGTTTGGGCTGAAGGCGAGGCAGGCAGAGGGGCCCAAGAAGTGGGTTCATGTTTGAGGAAATATATTAAGTGCGTGCTACCTCCTACAGTAAAAAAATTGATTTTGTGGAGTGACTGTTGCGGAGGGCAAAACAGGAATATCAAAATCGTTTTGATTTTAAAGGCTTTATTAAATAGACACCCCACTCTCGAGACAATCAGCTTCCGTTACCTAGAATCAGGACACACTTTCCTACCAAATGACAACGACTTCGCTAAAATTGAGACTCGACTCAAGCAATATGAAAGGATATACTCCGTGGATGATTATATTGCCATTATGAAACAATGCAAAAACAAAAATCCTTTACAGGTCCATAAAATGGAAAGTTGTGATTTTGTTGGATCTCAAATTCTAGAAAAGAAAATAGTTAATAGAAAAATATTTAATGATAAGAGCAAAGTAAACTGGCTCAAAACAAAAGAAATTTTAATCACAAAAAAGACTCAACATTCTTTGTTCATGAGAACTTCCTTTAATGAGGACTACAAAGAACTGAATATTAAAAAGAAATTAAAAGGTGTTGATTTGGGTGTCATAGAAGAAGATTTGCAAGAATTATGGCCTTCAGGAAAACTGATTAACAAAAAGAAGTTAAACGATTTGAAATCGTTATTCCATCTCATACCAAATGATTGCATTGGTTATTATAAAAAACTGAAGGGAGACGATGCAATAATAGACGATATAGATGGTTATTGTGATGAACCCGACTTTGATTTGGATGAGGAGTAGGGTAACATTTGTGTTTTTTTAAATAAAATAAAAATAATAAACATTTTTAAGCTTTTATTTTTGTCATAGTTTGGAACATTTTTGCATTTTTCTTTCCGCAGCCTACACAGCTAATTCCATACAAAATGTATTATGTAATAATGATCCACGCGCAAGTTTTCTTGAATATCTACGAAACTATTAAAATTTATTTACTAAATACATGCATGTAAATTAGTTTAGAACACTTAGAATAACATAAAATTAAAAACATAACATTTAGAACTACAAAGCCAGAGAAATACCGAAATAAACTTTAAACTCTATTATCTCGAAATGAGGTTAGTGTGGACTGAATCATTTTTGCTTAAATCGGTCCATTTTCTCTTAATTTACTGAACTTTACAACAAATTCCCCGCACAGCAACCTAGATTCAATAAACGGGCTTACTGGCTGTCGTTTTTTTTTTGCTAGTCGTCGTTTTGCTACGTAATAATATACGAGTATTAAGTTCTCCATCGACACGACTATACATGCACACCGTTAAAATTGAACTAGCGGCAAGTGCGTAAATAAAATAATCCGGTCTCCGCGACGGGTCCCCACGACGGGGACCGTCGCGTTCCCACGGAGCCCACCCGCGTGTCCACGCGCGTAGACACGCGACGGTTGCCCGTCGCGGGAGCCCGCTTAACGCAGTTTCAGGCCTAAGAGGCTAGATAATGGTCGGTTTTCGGTTCAAATTCCACTAAAGGAGTCAGCGGATGTGCTAGGCGATAGCTATCAAGTGGCTAAAACCAGATTTCTATCGTTGGAACGCAAACTTGAGCGTAATCCACAATACAAACACATGTATAGTGACTTCATGCGGGAGTACTTACGCTTAGGACACATGACTCGCATTGATAACGATCATAAGATGCCATGTTATTTTTTACCACATCACAGCGTTCTCCGTGAAGATAGCGTAACCACTAAATTACGCGTAGTGTTTGACGCTAGACAAAAAACATCCACAGGGAAATCACTTAATGACATACAGTTTATTGGACCTGCATTGCAAAATGATTTATTTTCTATTATTCTACGTTTCCGTCAGTATAAGCACGTTGCGTGTGCAGACATTGAAAAGATGTTTCGACAAATTTTAGTTTTCGATAATCAAAGAAATTTGCAACTAATTCTGTGGCGCGAAAAACCATCGGATCCTCTTAGTGTGTACCGTCTTAACACGGTAACGTACGGAACGGCATCGGCGCCATACTTGTGTATTCGCTGTGTTAGGCAATTAGGATTAGAATGTACAGACGAATCAATTTCTCAGACTATCTTAGAGGATTTCTATGTCGACGATTTACTTACCGGAGCTGATTCAGAGGCACAGCTATCATATATATGCGAAAAGGTAGCGGAAGTTTGTCAATCCGGTTGTTTTCCCCTAAGAAAGTGGATAACCAACTCGCCGAACATCATTGTAAACACAACACAAAATTATAATAGTTCGAAGTATTTGTCATTAGGTGAAAATGTATCTAGCAAAACATTAGGCCTTGGCTGGTATAACAGCAAGGATGAGTTTCATTTTACGTCAAAAATAAATCATGATTTTTCTGATGTTACTAAACGTTCCATTTTATCTGCTGTTTCTCAAATTTACGATCCTCTGGGATTATTGAGTCCAGTGGTTATAGTAGCCAAAGTTTTGCTACAAAAACTGTGGCTTACTAAAGTAGGTTGGGACGATGCTTTGTCTCAAGATATAATGTCTTATTGGAAAAAATTCGTTGAGTCAATATCGAATTTAAACAAATTGAGAATCCCTAGATTTGTTTTGTGTGATTCGCCTACTGTGACTGAGTTACACATATTTACCGACGCGAGTCAAACTGCATACGTTGCTTGCGCATACATTCGCACTTGTAATGCCAATGGTGACGTCACAGTGAAGTTGCTTTGTGCGAAAAGTCGCGTAGCTCCGGTCAAACCTGTTAGTATTCCTCGCCTTGAGTTGTGTGGTGCACTTATAGGAGCGAGATTACTCGATAAAATTAAAAAATCACTCAGAGTTAAATTCAATAACATTTCCTTGTGGTCAGACTCCACAATAGTGTTGGGTTGGCTCAGAATGTGTCCTAATCAGCTCAAAACGTTTGTACAGAACCGTGTTGTGGAGATAAATGAGTTAACAAACAATGTCTGTTGGTTTCATGTCAGTGGAATAAAGAACCCAGCAGATTTGTTATCACGCGGTACAGGATTAGAGGAGTTAAGTGCGTCACGTTTATGGTGGAACGGACCTTTATTTTTGCAGGATAAGGTAAATACTTGGTCACACACACAAAACAACTTAGATCAGATACCCACACATATATTACCAGAACTAAAATCGAATATTGTTAGTGTACCAGCTTGTGTTATTAGTAAGGATAGCGTAATTAATTTTAAAAGATTCTCTTCATACAGTAGACTTCAACGCGCTTGCGCTTACGTGTACCGCTTTATAAATAATGCAGGCATAAAGGATCACACAAAACGTAATAACGGTTTATTATCAGTTGACGAGATAAAGAATGCAGAAACATTACTCATCAAACTGGTACAAATAGAATCGTTTCCTAACGAATTAAAAGCGTTGATAAATAAATCGCAAAATAAACAATCACGTAATTTATCCAACTTAAACATATTTTTAGATAGCAACAACATAATACGTGTTGGAGGTAGATTGGGAAATTCTGATTTTACGTACGATAAAAACACCCAATCTTGTTGTGTAGTAAACATCACTTTACCGTGTTGTTATTTAACTTTCCACATATAAAATTATTACACGCGGGACCACAACTACTCTTATCGCACGTCAGAGACACCTGGTGGCCGCTAGGTGGCAGGAATTTAGCAAAACAAGTTGTACATCGATGCATCATATGTTATCGAATGAAACCTATCACTTCACAACCAATTATGGGTAATTTACCTAACGAGCGAGTGCAGCCCGGTTTTCCTTTTTTACGGTGTGGTGTAGACTACGCCGGCCCTATGTACATACTTAACCGTAAGGGTAGAGGGGCAAAATTGGAAAAGTGCTATTTATGTTTATTTATTTGTTTTTCAACTAAGGCTTTGCACTTGGAACTTGTTACTTCATTATCATCCGAAGGTTTTATTCTGGCATTAAAAAGATTTATTTCACGAAGAGGTAAACCTTTACAAATCTTCTCGGATAATGGTAGGAATTTCGTTGGTGCGGCTAGGGAATTTGCAAATTTTTTAAATAACTGTTCTCATGAGGTCGAAAACTTTAACACGGAGAATCAAATTCAATTTAAATTTATTCCTCCATATTCACCTCATTTTGGCGGTTTGTGGGAAGCGGGGGTAAAATCCAGCAAGCACCATATTGTTCGTGTAATAGGCAATGCACATCTTAATTACGAGGAATTCAGCACGGTTTTAGCACAAATAGAAGCTGTCCTGAATTCCCGTCCCTTATATCCTCTATCTTCAGAACCTGATGACTTCACTCCTCTCACACCCGGGCACTTCTTGGTCGGGCGACCGCTGACAGCACCAGCAGAGGATGACGTCATGACAGTTGCCACACACTCACTGTCACGCTACCGGCGTATCGAGCAGCTCAGACAACATTTCTGGGCGCGATGGTCAACTGAATACGTTTCAGAGCTACATAAGCGCTCTAAGTGGAAGGATACCAAGGCGGTTCTTTCACCAAACTCAGTAGTCCTAGTAAAGGAGGACAACTTATCGCCTCTAAAGTGGCGATTGGGTCGAATAATAACTATGTTCCCAGGCAAGGACGGCATTCCCAGGGTGGCTTCCATCCGAACTGCTACAGGTGTCATCGAGAGGGCCTTTTCCAAGATCTGTCCTCTTCCACTACCCAGGGACGACGCTGACGCTTCAGTCATGCCGGCGGCAGTCCTGTCATCACAACATGGTAGCTGTTGAGAGCAAGGTTGAAGCTCTCAAAGCGGCGGAGGATGTTGAGAACAGCGCCATCTAACTACATCGTCAGGAGGCGCGATGAAGAACAACTAATGAACATACACAACTGTCATGCGCCTACGTCACTCGTCGCGCTGAATAGTTCATCGGACCCCCGCGAAGAGGCGCTGACTCAAGCCTATATAACCACAGGACGACGCCGGCTCCGCCCTTTTTTCCTCGCCTCCACTGCCTAGACCCCACTTGTCATAAACTTTGATCATTGTTTCTAAAACCATTGTATTTAATAGTAAAATAAATTTCTGTAATATCAAGAGAAATAAATCATTCATTTTGGTTGCCCACATCCCGAAAACGTTAAAGAACCATTAAGAGTTAAGGCCACAACTTAACACTTACTCTTTTTAATATATATCAATAATATAAACGAAATTAAACTACATGGTCACCTTACCTTATACGCTGACGACACTTGTTTATTTTACTTCGGATCTTCCATCCATCACATTATCTCACAAACACAAGAAGATTTAAATACCCTATTCGCATGGTTTCAGTTCAATCTTCTAACAATAAATATTTCTAAAACATGTTATATAATATTTAAGGCTAAAAATAAATCAATTCCCTCATATGACCCTCTAACAATAAATGATATCCCGCTACAGCAAAAACCATGCGAAAAATACCTCGGTCTAAGAACAAGGACAGCTCACTAACGTGGAATGCTCATATTGATCATATAAAATGTAAACTTTCGACACTCTCCGGGTCACTGCGTAACATTGTTCGTTGTATTCCACCAAAATTGCGGTATACTATACAACTCCCTAGTAAAGCCACATCTACTTAATTTAATCGGAATTTGGGGCAGTGCTGCTAAAACAAAATTATCAGAACTTCAAATTACCCAAAATAAAATCATAAAAATAATATTCAACTACCCATATCTAACATTTACCAGCAAAATTTATCAAGACACAAAAATAATGAACATAAAACAACTCTATATTTACAACACATGCATTTTCATCAGAAATGTTCTCAACAAAAGCGTTCACTCAAACATAACACTCACTCAATATAAACAAGTTAGTCAACGCAGTACACGGCGAGCAAGCCTGCTAGTTTTACCAAAAACAAGAACTAACTATGGCAAAAAATGCTAACTTTTGAAGGAGCAGAGCTTTATAATAAATTACCGTCCTTTATAAGAAATGTACACTCTTACAATGCATTCAAAACTCATCTTAGCCAGCACATAATTGCGGATCGATCACTTCTGGAGAAATGAATGCATTGGATGGGTACCTATTAAATTGTAATACTGATGACAAACATAATATTGTAATCTATATCTTTAGTATTGTTCTCAAGTAAGTGACTTATGTCTTTATTGGGAATAAAGTTTCTTTAAACCGAATTATTTTATTTATTTTACTATGAGCACAATTCAATGTTGTGTTTACGTGTCAGCGCCACCTGGCGAACTTCTACCTAAAATTAATACACAAGATGATGCGGATTTTTCTCCAGACGACAGTGGAGAGGAATACCGTCCTGAAAAAGTTAAACACACATGCCCAGTTATAAGCAGTAGACGAAGATTCACATCATCATCATCGAGTTCTTCTTCATCTTCGTCTTCTTCAAGCTTGTCTTCATCTTCCTCATCATCGAGCTAAAGCATCATCTAAGAACACTTCTATAGAAAGTGTTTCAATTTTGTCGCTGAATCAATCTTTCATTTCAAACCAAGACAACAATCCCAGTACTGTAAACGTTAACGATTCTCAAGATCCACCTGAAGTTATTTCCCTTAACAATATGGTATGGTATCTATACAGGTAGGCAATCTATCACAAGTCCGAAAAACAATGCGTAGGTTAAAGGAAAGAAACTGATCACAAGTTGTCGTAAAACCGAGAAAAAGAACACGTGCGTAGTCACAGGCAGGAAGCGAGTCACTATAGAACACTAAACATTCTAAAGAAAGATGATCACGCGCATCCCCCCGCCACCGCCCCGGCCTTTTGTTTCCTAGAAAAGATAACGCTACCTGAACTGACGGGCGAACTGGCCTTTTATTGACAAAGGATGAAATGGTTAGTGTAAAAGAGAGGCAGAGAATCTTTGTCATTAATTGTATTAGTTCCAGTTTATTTTTAAATAGGCCTAACAGACTTTTACGGTTGGGTTAACTTTGGCCTTGCTACGAATGATCGTCCTCGAAAGATATCAAAGATTTTCAGAATCCCTATTAAATGCGCCACAACTTGTAATTCACGGTCACTTTTCGGTAGAGTATGCTTTTTTTCACAGTGGGTTCCGAAGTAAATAAAAAGTTATGATTTGAGTTTATTTTTTTCGTAAAACTTAATATTATCTTCAACACACCCAATAAACAACCATAAATAGCATGTCTAACGCAAGGACTCATTAGTACCAATCTGGTGAAAATTACAAAAAAGATACAGGATGTAGATTTTTTCGAATTATATTAAGAATTAGTAAAAAAAAAAAAACTATCTCATAAAAACACAAAATAAATTATAACTCTGCAGGGGTTGACCTTAAGGACCTCCCGTAGAACAATTTTTTGCAGCTGATGACCCCATCTAACCCCTAGTTGCGTTTGATCCACGACTTTTTGGCCAACCTGTATAAAAGTTATGGAAAATAGTAAAAAAAAAACCGCTTCAAGTATATAGTATGAAAAAAGAAGATTTTATCAGTATTAAAGCGATAGAAAAAAAAATGTTAATAGCAAAGATGTAACAAAAAAAAAGTTAAGTTGCCTACAACTAAAGAAATTTTATTAAAAAAGGAAGTCAAGCATCCTTTTTTTATGAAAACTGCAGACTCCGAAGATTTCCAAGAGGTAAATATTGGGAAAAGAGTCAAAGAAACTCTGCAAGAAATTTCGAAAAGGGATTTTGCTTTGCTTTGACCCAATGGCAAAGAAATCGCCCAAGCCAAATTGGACGACTTAAAGTCCATGTTTGATTCCAAAAGATTGTTTGGATTTTTTTTTATAGAATGCAGGTGTTACAATAATGGTGTTATTTTCAGATATATTCCCAGTACATTCTGCCTGTTGGCATACAAAAATATGGTAGTTAACTTACAGATAATTTAGAAACTAGGTATTAATTTCAAAATGAGATCATGGATTAGCTAAATCTAAAATTATTTACATAATAAATGAGATAAAGTGAAGCAAATATTACAATTCATCATTTATAAAATCAGTAACAGAGTAATAACATTTCTCTGTTAGCAACGACGACAGGAGTTTCTTGAATTTTGTTAAGGGCTGATCCTTAATACAATTTGGCAATTTGTTAAATATAATAGGTGCCATACCGACAATGTTTTTTTTTAAGCAAAGCAGTGTTATATCTACCAGTACACAATAGACTGATATTTTGATCTCATGGCAGTGGTTCGCACCCTCGTAATCCTCTTTGGGCAATGCTCAAATTTTAGAAGATGTTGAACAATTTAATGATTGACTTTGAAGTTGATGCAGATAGCCAAGTTTGATGTTAGCATGCCTATACCATTTTAACTGTAAGAAGGTACAGGTTTTGATAGAAATAATTTTAACTATATAGGAATCTAGTTAAAATTATTTCTATTCATCACTCACTTCACCTTGGGAATGGTATAATGATAGGACTATTTTTGTTTCTTTTTGTTGCTAGTTTTCATACGAAACTAGCAAGTTTCAACCAATCACATTGCATGATGATAAAGCCAAAACTACTCTGTTAGCCATAAGTTTGATGATAATTATTAAAATTTAATAAAAAACTATCATTAAACATTGATTTTTATTGAATAAGCTATTAAAATATCATGTGGATCGTTACTGATGAATGTACGTTGGAGCAGCACCCTTACATTTATTTATTTAGCAGAAAGGTTCCAGGCCCACTTTTGCCACATTATGTCTATAAAATTGTATTTCTTATGAAGCGGTAAAGGGTTGCAACAAATAAGCAAACAACAGCTTACGGAAAAGGAAGAAATATATTGTCCAATAGTTTTTAAAGTTCACAGAACACAGATAACACTATAGAAGGCGAAATGAAGAGCACAGAAAGAAAGCGAAGGCACAGTTAATAGTTTAGCACTATGTAGCACGTCTAGGTACGAGACTTCCAAAAACACTGGATAAAGTTTATATGTCGAATGTTTACCGGGTACGAGTGAGAGCGACATGCGCTTACGACCAGTGAAGATTCTCGACTAACACCTGCGAGCGCCGCGAGTTTGAAAGAGATAGATAGACAAGGCGCGGGCGCTCGCTCAGGTAACCGGTCCGCATTCCACATAACTACATAAAAAATATCTAATAACAAAATTATCTGTTTGTACGGATGTCTTAATTTTTAACATAAGCTTTAAATAAAGCGATATAATTTTAAGTTATAGTTAAGTTTTTAGTTCTATATATTAGGTTTAAGTGCGTATAGCGTATAGTTATATAATATATAAATTTACTGTAAATACTACTTTTTGTTTATTTATTTATTTATATAATACTAACTTAATTTAATGAATGTACCTTATAATTGAAATAAATAATATATTGAGGAAATAGCTACGCTACACTTATACTACAAAACTTAATACCAAAATTAAATACGAAAAATTAGCAAAATAATCATAATAATACATATGATCTAAACCAGGGGTTCACAAAGTGGCCGATTTCGACCCCAAGGGGTCGATATCGGTTTCCTAGGGGTCGACATAAACGAAAACTGATTCTGGGGGTCGAGGTCTAAAAATCGACCCCTATTAAATTAACACAAGTTCTTATTTAAAACTTTCAAGATAGGTAGGTAGGTACTGTATTGTTTATGTTGTGTTACGTGTACTAAGAATAATTATTATTTTTGTAGGAAATACCATTGTTGTAGTAATGTAAAGTCTCAAGTTCGTACAAGATGAAAAACTCGGCAAGTCAGTGTGGACAAGTTTGTTTAAGATAATGAGTTCGAGCGTACATCTTTCAGGCGCGTTTTGACTTGCTCTCTATTTGACGCTTACGCGATTTAACACAAACGAATTCATGATCAAGTTGCAAGTCCAAACATGTTTCTGATATTTTACTATTTAGGTAACGAGCTTGCACTTAGGTTGAATGTTCATTTGCGTTTTGAAATTCGTTGGAGCTTGAACGATAATAACTCATATAAGTACTCATTTATTTCAAGAGATTACAAAGTTATTACATAGCTAAATTAAGTGAAGTTAAGTGACTGAAAAAGAATTTACAAAATGCTGAGCATCCTACGCGAGTTAATAGCGTAACCATACAATATCTGCAGTTTATGAAAAATTAACAGGGTAAGTACCAAACAGTTTTTATCCGGCACAGCGCATCAGCATTGCCCCACTGTGTGATAATGATCAGTTGAGCTATCTGTAGATTGTTTGCAACAGTTTGCAGTTGCCTCAGTTGTTTCAATTGTAAAAAATTACCAGTAAATTTAACAGTTTATTATTGTTTTTATTTAGGTAGTTTCTTATTTTTTTGTATTTGCAGAATTACTAAGAGTTTTATGATGGCGGACACGAAAAAAAAATGCAGACAATACAGTTTGGACTATTTGAAGTTCGGATTTATTGCATCTCCAACAAATCAACACTTGCCGATGTGTGTCATATGTGAAAAAGTATTCAGTAACGAAGCCTTCAAAAATGGATGACCACTTATCAAGAGTACATGCTGACAAAAAAAGTAAGCCCTTGTCATTTTTTCAAGCACTTAAAGATAAACTAGACAAAAGGTCATCCATAAGATCGATGTTTGCGTCATCATCTATTAAAGACGATGATGGTTTACGAGCGTCCTATAATATATCTTTACTAATAGCGAAGTCGGGGAAATCCCACACAATTGGAGAGCAGCTTATGTTACGAGGGCGGGTCAATAAGTCCGTGACTTTTTGAATTTCTGACCTCTTTACTGAAACAGCAACACTGCTCCTGTCAACAGGCATCTGTCAGTTGACTCCTGTCAAAATTTAAACTTGCTGCGTCAGTTAGTTTGTGTTTGACAGCTATTTTTATAAGAATACTCACTAATTTGAGGAGAAAATGGAAAAAAGTGAATTTCGTGTGCTTATTAAGCATTATTTCTTGCGAAAAAAAACCATTACCGAGACCAAGGCTAAGCTTGATAAATACTATGGGGACTCTGCACCATCGATTTCAATGGTAAAAAAGTGGTTTACTGAATTTCGTTGTGGCCGTACAAGCACTGAAGATGCCGAACGTCCTGGACGCCCAGTTGAGGTCTCTACACCCGAAACAATCGAAAAAATTCACGATATGGTGTTGGCCGACCGAAGATTGAAAGTGCGAGAGATTGTGGAAGCCGTAGGGATCTCGCATGGCTCAGTGGTTTCAATTTTGAATGATCACTTGGGCATGAGAAAGCTTTCCGCAAGATGGGTGCCGCGTTTGCTCACAGTCGACCACAAACGCAATCGTGTAACAACTTCACAGGAAGGTTTGGCGTTGTTTAATCGCAATATGGAGGAGTTTTTGCGCCGTTTTGTAACCGTGGACGAAACATGGATCCATCACAACACACCAGAGACCAAACAACAGTCAAAACAGTGGGTTTCTAAGGGTGAATCGGCGCCGAAGAAGGCCAAGGTGGGTTTGTCAGCCAATAAAGTTATGGCGACTGTTTTTTGGGATGCACGCGGGATAATCCACATTGACTACCTTCAAAAGGGAAGAACAATCAATGGGGAATATTATGCCAACTTATTGGACCGATTCAATGACGATTTGAAAAAAAACCGACCTCATTTGGCCAAGAAAAAAGTTCTTTTCCACCAAGACAATGCAAGGGTGCACACATGTGCAGTTGCCATGGCAAAAATCCATGAATTGGGCTATGAATTGCTCCCTCATCCGCCCTATTCTCCAGATTTGGCTCCGAGCGACTACTTCTTGTTCCCAAACCTGAAGAAATGGCTTGGTGGAAAAAGATTTGACTCCAATGATGAAGTCATCTCGCAAACAAAGGCCTATTTTGAGGACCTCGACAAATCATTTTTTTTGGAAGGGATAAAAAAATTGGAGAAGCGTTGGACAAAGTGTATAGAGCTCAAGAGAGACTACGTTGAAAAATAAAATTATTTTTTTATCAAAAAATCTGTGTTTTATTCCAAAAGTCACGGACTTATTGACCCGCCCTCGTACCAGCCATCGCGGAGGTCCTTAACCATGTATTGTACAAACCAGCTCATGATATTTTAAAGAGAATACCTTTGAGCAATAACACCGTTCAGAGCAGGGTTGCCAACCGTACGAGGTTCCTCGTACAAATACGAGATTTGTGGTCTTCCGTACGAGGTACGAGGACACTATCAACCTCGTACAATTATGTACGAGATTTTGATAATATGGCCATACGAACATTTTGCATCACCATTATACATATAATAGTAAAAACTAGTGCCCTCTATCACAATTTGTAGGAACTTACAACAAAAATTTCATTGCCGCATTTACGCGATGATTGTCTATTGAAGCTATCCCGTCAACCGGGAAATCCCTGACTAATAAAACATTTCGTTCTTCGCATTAGTCGTCTCTGTCACACATAGTGCAAATTTCTACTTTCTCTGTTCCTTACGTGTTCCATGCCGGCCGGCCGTGTTTAGTTGTACTACATTAGTACGTGTAGCTAATTGAAGTTTTTCTAAAAAGAAGATTTTTATTGTTAAGTCTTTTCGTTGTTTCGTCCATTGTTTAGTGGTGAGTGTGGTGACTGGTGTAATAGAAGTATCGTTATGAGTGATAACGACGAAAACAGTGACCGTTCGCCTACTTTGACTCCGCCTAGAAAATTACCCAAAAAAGGTGGTTGGACAAGAAAAAAGGAAGGTAACACATTATCGCAGCATCGTGTACAAAATTTTAGACAGCAATGGTTAAAGGATCCGACTTTTAAAGACTGGCTTTTGCCAGACACCAATGATTTAACAAAAGCTAAATGTGCATATTGCCCGGGAACATCAATGGTAGCTGAACTATCCAATTTAAAAACTCATGCCTCTACCAAGAAAAATCTGGGCAACAAACCTGGATCCAGTGGAAAAACACAAACATTAACATCGCTTGGATTCCAGAGAGGTTTAACTCCACAAAATAAAGAGAAAGCTCGTGCAGAAATTAAACTTGCTGCTTTTTTTGCGGAGCATAATATAGCATTCTC
Source organism: Griposia aprilina (assembly GCA_916610205.1). Classification (NCBI taxonomy): domain Eukaryota; kingdom Metazoa; phylum Arthropoda; class Insecta; order Lepidoptera; family Noctuidae; genus Griposia; species Griposia aprilina. Next base: position 1,923,151 of record OU744285.1, on the reverse strand, counting down.
GGTTGCTGACCATTTGACAGATTTATTAAAAGAAGTTGTGACGGATTCTAAATTAATCAAGGAAATTGAACTTAAACGAACCAAAATTACAGGTGTGGTAAAAAAACGTTCTTGGAGAAGGTCATAAAGCAGATTTAGCCCAAAAATTACAAAAAAATCAGTTTTCGGTGATGACGGACGAGACGACCGATATTTCTACGGTCAAAACTGCTTGCGTTGTGGTACGCTATTTTGATCAAGAAGCTCAAAAGATATGTAGCGCATTTTGGGAGCTGTACAAAGTTTTTAAGGAAACATCTGATGCTGATGATATTCCTACTGCCAATGCCGAGAATTTATACAGAACTCTTATCGATTCATTATCTAACCGTAATGTTCCACTGACAAATGTGATCGGCTTTGGCTCAGATGGGTGTAATGTCATGATGGGTGATAACGACTCAGTAAAAACAAGGTTAATACGCGATTTTCCAGGAATCATAATCACGAAGTGCGTTTGTCACTCAGCCCATTTGTGTGCCAGTGAAGCCTGTAAACAGTTGCCTGAAGGTGTAGAACAACTGGCTAGAGATATCTACAACTTTTTTAAACATAGTGATAAACGGCTATTTGATTTTCGTAATTTCCAGTCGCTTGCTGCAGTGGAGCCTCACAAAATACTCAAACCATCACAGACAAGATGGCTTTCCTTATTATCAGTGGTTGAAAGGATATTAGAGCAATGGGAGGCCCTACGTCTTTTTTTTATTGATTTTACGACAAATCGTGCACATAGAGCAAGAGCCGATGTAAGAAATCGAGCAGTATTTATTCTCGAAAAACTCAGCAACCCATTCTACAAACTTTATTTCTTCTTCCTTGAATGGTCGCTCCCTTTATTCAATAAATTCAATCTGGAATTTCAAAGCGAGAAAGTAGTTGTTCACAATCTACATGAGAAAATTCGTACACTCTATCAGGAAATCCTATTGCGTTATTTACAACGTGAATATGTCATGAGGCCAAATCTTGGTGAAATAAACCCTGAAAGTCAGCGACATCAGCTCCATGACGCTGCACTGTATCTTGGCGTCAAAGTGTATGAGCTCTTGAAACATCCAGATGTGATCAGACAGCCTGCAGATATTGCGAATTTCTTCTCATGCTGCAAAAATTTCTACAGGGTTGCAGCCACCGAAATTAAAAAACGATATAACATGGAAGATCCTGTCTTGTCAAAGCTACAAGTTTTTGAACCTGCATCAGCGCTCTCCCACAATTTTAGGAGCCATTTCCCTACACTTATGCCTCTTATGGAAGTGGTCCCTCGTATAATCGAACCAGCTGATCACGCAAAGAAACAAATAATCGACAATCAATGGAGGAGTTTGCCAAATGCACAAGCTCGTCATCCTAAAGCACAGTGTGTAATTTTGGCTTAGTTGTGGCCAGGTATATTTTATGTATTAATTCGAAAGATCTTGTGATACTTATTAATTGGTGAAAATTCCTACAGTAAAATTGTCTATACTTTCAGAGAAATATTTTTTTTAGTGAAAGGTCAGCGACCTCAAAAAAACATTAATATATTTTTTTCTCCTAAAGTGTTACTGGTATCGTTTTTTTTTAATAACACCAAATAACGTTACATCTGAATATGTATTCATATCAAAAATTACGGAGCTAGCTTTGATAGTTTATGAAATATGTGAAAATTTCTTAATTTCACTTTTTATCGATTTTTTCCTTACCCCTATCATTACCGCATTTTATTCTTTGCTATAAATATGGACACAACTGTTGTTTATCATGTCCTAAAAAATTACACACGTAACCCAAAGGACTAGTGAGAAAAAGCGTTTCTAAATATTTCAGAAATTACTATGGAAATAGGGTTGTCCAAATGTTAAACCAAGAAAAATTCAAAAGTTATATTTTGTCGATGTCGTCATTATCGCAATCTATGTATACTTCGTCTGACGATAACACGATGTTGATATCGTCATTATCGTCAGAATCACATTCGAATTCATCAACCGATTTTTGCAACAACGGGTCACCGTGGATGAGTACGTTATCCATTGTCGGTTTTAAAAGTTTTAGAACTTTTTCCGGAATCTTAGCATGTTTCTTGTTTTTTTGTCTCTTGTCAATTGACAAACTCGACAAAAGCGGGTCAGAAGACTCTAAAGCTCAGTGAATCAAGTCAAAGACTGTTGTTTCGCGATTGAGTTTACGAGTGTGATGCTCACGATCGTAGCGCCAAAATTTGTTGCGTGATTCACCGGCTTGTTCTGAGAGCATTCCTATTGGTATAGATATAGAATCTATAATTTGTGCACCATGCATTAAAATTTTGTGAATGGTGACAGACATATTGTACCAACTGTATTTTTGTACATATTTTGTTGCAACACCATTGCAAAAGTCCTGAAACTTCTTAGAATCTATTTCTAAGCCGCATGATAAAGCTACCAGAATTGTATGTAGGTCATTGACGAGCCATTCTTCAATACCTAAAATATTGGCAAAAGTCAATCGATTTGAATCAGACAAAGCCGTACGGGCAGTGTTCCCGTCGTTGGTTGTACCCGAATTTGGACGAACTACGTCAACCAATAAGCCCATTTTTTGTCTGATTTCATCTTGTATTTGTTTTTTTTTCTCTTCTACAATTTTATATTCTGGGGATTTTTTTGCAACTCGCCACTTTTGCACGGCAGGGTCCTTTTTATAACCCAAATGTAAAAGAAACTCAAAAATTCTTATCCATGCGTGCAATGGGCTCAGTCCATGACTTAAAGCTTCCTGATTTACAGGTTTTTTAGATATCAGATCTAAATTTTTGAATTCGCTACAAGTAGCTCCACAACAGGCACACCGTAATTGTGATGTTGTGTTTGTAATGGCATTAAACACCTTTCCATCTATGATGGTTAAATATAGTTTTGGGTCTCCAATAACTGTTTTTCCTAAAGAGTTTTCAGCAAAAATCGGCGAAAGATTCTTTATTTCTTCTTCAACTCGGGTTTTTTCGTTTAAGATAAGTTGTGTCGTTTCTGGCTTATATTGGATTCGTATTGGGCGACAAAATCTGAAAGATTGGGGATTCGGATTGATCCATAATACATAACCGTCGTCAGTTTTTATACGTAAAGGTATGTATGTGGTTGCAAACAGGCAATGTTCATCATCGTCTCCATCACTGAAGCTTTGTTTGTAGACAGATTGCCCAGTAGTTCCGTCAAAACCCCATGAAGCCTCGAATATACAATGGAGTGTACCTATTTTTTTTTGTTTGCAGTACTCCGAAACTTTTTGGTCGCACACGTCAATAATTCTACGAAAAGTGTGCATAACTAAATCTAATAACGGTACTGTTGCTTCCCGTTCTGATATTTGTATATCCACATCGGGATAACATAACTTTTTGACCATTTGAATTTTGTAGTAGGGAGGGTAAATATTAGATCCACGAGATTTGGCTCCTTCACGAATACTAATATAGTCTTCAACAGATAGGTTTCTATATATAATTAAGCATAGAGCTTCATTGGGTGAATAAGGTTCATCAGTTTTTTGACTTGACCTTATTAGTTTGGCAATTTTGGTAGACTCGGTTGGAGATTTTAGACACTCTTGAATAACAAATTCAAAGTCACTACCAGCAGCTTTTCCTAATTTATTACCTGTTTCATCAACTACAATTTTTGAAAACACCTTGATCAGAGAGTCCGAAGGGTAGTTCTCTAATTCTTGTTCCAGAGATTTTCTTATGCGTCGCTGACTACGATCGCTAATATTATCATACTGATTGGATCTAGAAGTAGAAGGAACATCAAATGACTGTCTAACTTCTTCTGAGGCTGAAGGTATTATTTTTATGAAACTTGTTGTAGGTTCCTCCTCAATGATTTGGTTTTCGCGACTTTTGTAGTTAATTTGATGTAATGTTTCGTGAAGTTGAAGATTAGATGTAGAAGAAAGCCATTTTTTATTTTTAGCTAAAAAGGTTTTGCGATTCCTACTAGAGGCTTTGTAAAGCTGTTCGCATTTGGAAATAAACTTTGTAGTTTTTTTTTTAAAGATGTCGAATTCTATTTGTGTGTGATTAGGAATACCCTTAGGGTAAATCGCACTCAAAACTATTTTTGCTCTTTCGTTTTCGGGAATATCCAGAGGTCGCGATTTGGGTCCTTGCAAATGAGCAATATTTTCTAATATCTTGAATAAGTCAAGATGCGTATGTTTGTGAGGCGTTATTGATGATTTAGGCACTTGTCGCTGATCATCTTGAGGGTCAATATTCTCTTTCCTTAAGTCACTCGGTTGAGACCCGAAATGACAAGCCCCAGGAGAACGGGTCAATTCCTCCTCAGGAAAAATATCTGACTGGTCCGATTCCATCGTTTCTAAATTCCGTTTAGATAACAGTAAAATAATTAGTGGCTGCTCCCCTGCGTTACCGGGTAGGCTACCGTGCCACTAATAGATTCACGGGTACGAAAAGACAACTCAAACATAAGCCCGAAGGCATCTATAAGTATGAAGCTACGGAAGTTTCATATTGATGGGAGTTTTAGCCAGTAAAAACTGTTACCGCCTTCACCACGTGGAGGTACTCCCAACTTATGTTGTTAAAGTTTTGTCTTTTGTATTTTAGGAAAGTATAACTTTATGGCATATATATGAAGGTCATATAATATCAATATCAATAAAAATTGTAGCAAAAAATATTCAATCGAATTGAGAACCTCCTCCTTTTCCGAAATAGGTTAAAAATGTTACGGATGGTTTTGCGAGTGTGATAAATAATCATAGTATACTTCAATTGACGATTTTATTAATGCCCAGAATAAATAAATCAAATGGTTAAGAAGGTTAGTGACAACCCTAGACAAAAATTTGAAAAATTATATCTCATCAGTCCTTTATTATTTTTAGTTGATATTTTTTATTCAAATGTATTATTATGTCGTACATATTTTGCATCAAAAAGAAAATGCGGTAATTTAAAAAGAGACCGACAAAAAATTATTAATGTTTTTTGCTAAAAACATTTATTACGTCTTAACTAACCGTATAACGTATCTAGTTTTTAGCAACATTATAGTTTTTCATTCTCTTAATGAGAAGATACTTAATTTATTAGTAACTGATGTATCTGAAAGAAAATATTGCATTTCTATGGTTTTTATGGGTTTTTCTCGATAATTGAAATATAACCAAAACTACTTTAAAAAAAATTGTCGGTGTCTTTGTCAAGCCTCCAAATAGTAAAAGCAATCAAATAAACACATAAACTGTACTTGGCCACAACTAAGCCAAAATTACACACTGTGTAAAGGGTTGAATGAAATTAGTGAGCCAGATAAGTTTTGGGCTCAATTACTGAAAACTGAAGACTTTTCCGAGCTGGCCCATTTTGCCCTATCTACACTGTCCCTACCCCATGCGAATGCTGACTGCGAGCGGGTTTTTAGTAAAGTCAATTTAATAAAGACAGAGATAAGAAACCGGCTAACTGTGGAAACAGTGAACGGCACACTTCTTGCTGCAGAGAGCGCAAAAGGTTCAACTCGTACTGGAAACTGCGTCAATTTTGAACCCACAAAAGAAATGTATAGCCGCATGACAACAGATAAAATATACGGCAGAAAAAACGATGACAGTGAGGATGTTCCTGACATAATATTTGGAGAGGAGATGTAAACTAAGTTACCTTGCAAATTTTCGTAAGAATATGGACACATTTAGTTTGTTTTTTTTTGTGATTTTACTTGAGTAATAATAAAGATTTTTTGAAATACAACACAAAGTGATGTTTTATTTAGTAGGAAACTTCCAATACTTTATTTCGTTGAGTTTAAAGTCCTAAATCCAGTAGTTCAATATGCCTTCATTTTGGTTTTAGCACGTTTTCGATGCATAATAAATGTACGAGGTTTGAAAGTCAAAATACGAGATTTTTTGCTGCATATGTACGAGGATTTTTTTTTTACGGTTGGCAACCCTGGTTCAGAGACGCATAGACGAGATGGGACGCGTTGTGGAAAACATTTTATGCAAGTTCTTACAGACCAACAGATTCTCTCTCCAGTTGGACGAGTCTACATTACCCGGCAATGAAGCTCTGTTGTTAGGATATGTTCGATATATCAAAGATGAAAATATGTGCCAAGAACTGCTTTTTGCTACAGTTTTAAGTTAGCGAACCATTATGAATAAGGGGGTTGATCTTAAAAGTAGGTAATTTGGCCATGGGGGTCTGAGGTAACAGTTCATTTTGGAAAAGGGGTCACTTGTCCAAAATAGTTTAATAAACATATCAAATGTTCGACTAAACTGTGTTACAACGGCATGAGGTCTTACAATTACTATTAGGACAACTGATTTCTTAACAATATCTTAATTTATATAAATCTCGTGTCACAATGTTTGTCCTCAATGGACTCCTAAACCACTTAACCGATTATAATAAAATTCGCACACCATGTGCAGTTCGATCCAACTTGACAGAGATAGGATAGTTTAAATCTCAAATTATAGTCGCAATTTTAATTTATTGCTAATTATTTGTCTGTTATTATTTGACAGTCACAATTATCTGTTAACTCCAAATGATTCTAACAGATGTCGATACCTTTCGACTGGGTTGAGTAAGTAATCAATAGATGGCGCTGCTATGGTAAATCTACGAACGTGTCCTCAATGGACTCCTAAACCACTTAACCGATTATAATAAAATTCGCACACCATGTGCAGTTCGATCCAACTTGACAGAGATAGGATAGTTTAAATCTCAAATTATAGTCGCAATTTTAATTTATTGCTAATTATTTGTCTGTTATTATTTGACAGTCACAATTATCTGTTAACTCCAAATGATTCTAACAGATGTCGATACCTTTCGACTGGGTTGAGTAAGTAATCAATAGATGGCGCTGCTATGGTAAATCTACGAACGTGTCATATAAGCTACATTTTAACTTCAGTCAAATGCCACGGAAAAAATCTAACCTCAACAACGCGAGCACCAGAGAGGCACGACGCAAACGTATTAAAAGAGCCCATCAGTTGGCAGAACAAATTGAATCAAGAAATCCAGCTCAAAGAATCAGGACAACAGAAGGTCATGCACAAGAATCTCAAGAACAGTGTAACGAACGTCTTCAAGAGAATATCATAAGAACAAGAGCAGCAGGAGAACGAGACATAGCCACAGTATACATGTAAGTAATATCACATAGTTTTATAAAAGTTAATTAATATATCAATGAGAAAATGGCACAAAGCTCCCCACACTTTTTCAATAATTGTACAAAAAAAATTATATTATTTTTATTTAACCTCCATTGAAAATTATTTTGCACTTATTATTTCAATGTGCTATGATAACATGTTTTTCAGTTCCTCTTTCTAATATTTAAACGATTAAATTATTATTTTCAGTCAAATGCCACCGAAAAAATCTAACCTCAACAACGCGAGCAGCAAAGGGTCACGACGCAAACGTGTTGAAAGAGCTCAGCAATTACCAGAACAAATCGAAACAAGAAATGCAGCTCAAAGAATCAGGACTGCAGAAAGTCGTGCACAAGAATCTCAAGAACAGCGTGACGAACGTCTGCAGCAGAATATTACGAGAACAAGAGCGGCACGAGAACGAAACATAGCTACAGTACGAGTACTAGATCGACAAAGGCAACGGATCAGCCGCTCATTAACACGTGCATCATTCGTTCGGCTTGCCTTTGAATATGCACCAGATATTAACTACTCAGCGCATTCAAAAATTGCTATCGGTGGAATGGATAAAGTATGTCAATATTGTCAGGCATTGAAATTTCGGAATGAAGCAGCCGGCATGTGCTGCGCATCAGGAAAAGTTGTGCTGTCACCTCTACCCGCTCCGCCGGAGCCTTTATTATCCCTTCTTACTGGCAATTCAGATGATTCCAAATTATTTTTGCGTAAGATACGCAAATTTAATTCTTGCTTCCAAATGACGTCATTTGGGGCAACTAAAATTTGCGATCGTGCATCCGATGGACGTAATTTTGAAACTACATTCAAAATTCAAGGCCAGGTGTACCATAAAATCGGATCACTGATGCCAATGCCTGATAACAATCCGAAAGGAGAACGGGCATTCTAGCCTAGTAACCAATAACAACATGCGATATATCATTGGAAAGGTTTTTTTATGTACTTTAACTATTGTTATGGCGGGAAGTCTCAAATCGCTGTGTGGAAAAAGTTATTGCACAATAAAGTCATTCAAGAGCAAAAAATGTTTCTTTTTTTTTTCGGCATTTCGTAATATTAAAGTGGTATATAACAACAAGCAATATGTCATTTTATTTAGGTACTACAACTCAGTCTGTACTGACTAAAATATCAACCTGCGTCAATATGCGCGGGCGCATACAAAATGTATATTAAAATATCTGCAACTTGTCTATACCACTGGTTTCTTATGTTTACTTTATCGCCTTCAATGAGACAGCCAGTAAGCGAGTGGCAAGGGGTGTTTGCGGGGGTGAGGGGAAAGTGAGCCACGGCGCCCAACACAGATGGCCCGCGCGTTAGTCGTTATTTTGATTTGAGTGTAGCGAGTACGTTTTACTACTACCATTTTCATTCGTCATCATATCAATCGACTACGACCTTTGGCTTTGTTTATTGGACTCTGTGATTTGTTACATGTTATACCACTGGCTTTGTTTATCGGACCCTGTGATATGTTAAATGTTATACCACTGGCTTTGTTTATCGGACACTGTGATTTGTTAAATGTTATACCACTGGCTTTGTTTATCGGACTCAAAACTAAGCTATTAAATAAGGCCTATTTAGTCATGAGTGAATACCACAACAATTGTGTTATGTGCCAGCGTGGGCTGCACAACAGAAGGTATCAGCGTCACATTTTGGCTGAAAATATTCCACAAGATCGACCTGAGCTTGCAGATTATTTACGGGAACATGCACTATTGGAGGTTTGTTGTTTGTTTATTACAGTAGATATTTTATAATAGGGTTATATTGTGTTCGTTCATCTTCTATTCATACATAAATAGCGTTAAAGACAGATTAAACGCAAACATATTAATTATGGTCATTCAACGGTGCCTTTTTTAAGTAATTAAGCCCTGAGAACCGATTACTACGTACAGAAATCGGGCCACCGGGCCGATACGTGTAGACCTACCTGGTAATAAAAAATGTTAGTTAAAAGTTGGATTAGTTAATATTTTTTTCTATTTATATCTAGAATAATTTATTTATATAAGTATATTCTATTTAAACCTACACCACAAAAATATATAACAAAAAAATATTGAAAAACTACAAAATATACAATGGGCGGCCTTATCGCTTTCTGCGAATTACGACTTGAATGGTATTTAAGCCGATTCATACACTCACTAAGAGGATTAACTAAGTATTTGATTGTTTTCTTTCCAGGTTATATTCAATAATACGCGTTTAGTGTGCCACCGGTGCTGGCAAAGGGCTCAAAATGCAATAAGAAGAACTGTTCAAAATGTCCACCCAGAACAAAATGAAGCTGCCACCATTCAATCTGCTATTTATAGAAGAGCACCAAACACGAGTGCACACTGCATTTTTAATAACTGTCGTAACCAAGCGAACTCACATATAACAGAAGCGTTAAAAGTATATTTACTATGTGAACATAATCTGTATGTACCGCATAATGCTCGTTCGTGTCGAGAACATCTCCTAGCCAATGCGTGGGATGAATTAGTGAATTTCTGTAATGTTACACAAAACTTTAACAGTGCTCAATTCGACGATATTTGCGATATATTAACCAAAGCAGTTCGACATGGTAAACAATTAGACTTTGAAACTGTAGGTGCTATCACTGATGATGAGATGCATTTTTGGACCGGGTTAAAAAATAGGCAATTTGATATAATCCTACAAGAAACTCCATCTTTGCTAGAAAGTCATAGAAAACCGCGGTTGGCATTGGGTATTTACCTTTATAAACTACGAACCGGAGAGTCAAACGAACGACTAGCCAGTCAATTCAATACGTCTCGACGAAGTATACAAAGAATATTAAAGATAGTAAGATATTGCTTACTAAGAGAATTTGTGCCACAACACTTGGGCTTTGACCACATTCAAAGAAATGATGTTTTAGAACGTAACCTAACAATACATAAAGGAATATTTGGAAATCAAGAAAATACTAAAGCTATGATCATTTGCGACGGAACGTATGCATACATTCAGAAAAGTTCCAATTTTCTGTTTCAGCGTTTAACGTATAGCTTACATAAGTTCCAAAACTTGTTAAAACCCTTTTTAATTGTTTGTTCAGACGGTTATATAATAGATATCTTAGGACCTTTTGCTGCCACAAAGTCCGATGCATCCATCATGTCCGACTTTGTTAATGATGAAAACGGCGTTTTCCATTGGTTTTTTGAACGAAATGATGTTTTAATCCTCGATAGAGGTTTTCGTGATTGTGTTCCGGGTTTAGAAGCATGCGGTTATAATGTTCATTTGCCACCAACAAAAGACAGAAATGACAGTCAACTATCTACCGAACAGGCCAACAAATCGAGACTCGTTACTTTGTGTCGGTGGGTAGTTGAGGTCATTAACGGTCGTTTTAAACGTGACTTCAAGTTGTTGCGTCAAGATTATTTTAATACAACACTACGGAATCTGTTTCCAGATTTTAAAATTGCAGGTGCACTTATTAACTCTTTTCGTGAACCTGTGACTGATAATGTAGACGCGGAAATGATATTAAATTCAATTAATGAAAGGATCAACATACCAAATCATTTATACAATTATGTAAATGACAACAATCTTAATAGACAAAGAATCGCATTCGTGGCGATAGATGTAAACCAACAATTAGATTACTTTCCTCGTTTAACAGAAAGTGATTTAAAGCTTTTCACTTTGGGATCATATCAGCTTAAACTAGCGAAATCATATTGTGCAGAGCATTTGCACAATGGCCTATATATAATTGAAGTGAAAAGAGATGATATAATTGGGGATTTGCAACGGTACAATATGCCTCAAAATGTTTGGTTGTTAAGAGGCCGTATACAGTCTCGCCATGTAAGGGCAAAAATATATCTTTGTTACCTTTTGGTTATTAGGGACGCAATTGGCATTAGTGCGATAGCACAATATTATTGCACTTGCTTGACAGGGCGCCGGACAATAGGGAGTTGTGCCCATATAACCTCTATTGTCTGGTATCTTGGTTTCGGAAGGCATGAGCCGTTTAATCCTCCAGCGGGAGATTTAATTGGTATCATAATTGATGAAGATTGAAAAGGAGTTTTTTTATCTAACTGTAAAACTTAACTAATGAAAATAATATGTATTTGATTTATTATTATATTGTATATTTATAAGGCATGTAAGGGTGCGCTGGAGTATTTAAAACTTTTGTTTTTGTTTTAAATCCTTTAACTTGTATCTATTGTCACTAATGACCGTCTCAAATGTTTCTTTAGCAGAGTATAATGTTGTAAAACGTTTAAAATTCATTGTTATTGATATTAAATCTCAAAAATGTTTTTTTCTCACTTGTTTGTTTTATTTTTTTAGAGCAATATTAGGGTCTCCAGTCCTTACTTATTTTCTCAGAAACAAAATGTGTGGATAAAGTAGTGTATGTGTGTATGTAGGTACTTCGAGTTTAAGCATACCAGCGCTTGTAGCATGAGCTAAAAGTGAGAGCGAGATATGTCACATCTAAACGTCAAATCCATACAATTTTTATCAATTGATAAAAATATACGTAGGCATATGTACATATCATTTTACTTGTGACATATCTCGATTGAGTTTTTTTTATGGATTTGACGTTTAGATTTGTCATATCTCGCTCTCACTCATCTTATGCTACTAGTGCTGCTAGCTTCAGCCTACAGCCAATTTACAGTGATGGTGCTAAAGGAATGACCCTTAGTGTGCGAGTACAACTCGCACTTTACAGGTTTATTTTTTTTTGGTACTTCTCTATGTTAGTTTTACAAAAAAAAAAACCTAATATTGATGATAAACATAAAAATAAACACATATTTTTGTGAATGAAGTCTGGCTTTATTTAGCAATAACTTTTTCCACACAGCGATTTGGGACTTCCCGCCATAACGATAGTTAAAGTACATAAAAAAACCTTTACAATGATATATCGCATGTTGTTATTGGTTCCTAGGCTGGCTTCCATACATTTTTGCCCGTCCTCCTTTCTTCAAATTTATTTTATGGGCGATTGTGAAGAGCGCGTGACGACTCGGTGTCTGTATAATTTTATTGAACAAGCAGAGGAAAGAGCAATTGTGATATTATTGGAAAATTTTTTAGAAGATCACAATCAACTAATTCAATTGATCAAAAGAGTTTCGCCACGACTGCAAAATGACAATTATCAAATCGTCATAAAAGCCGACAAAGTACCATTAGGTGAACATGCTGGTAGATTCAACGCTCCAACTGTTGATGAGGTTGCTGTTATCATGGTTGGTGATCCAGTTGACAAAAGATCAATAAAAATTACACGGCGAGACAACACTGTCAGTACGATTTCGGATCTACACCGTTCATATGACCCACTACAATATCCATTGATATTTTGGCAAGGACAAGATGAATATCACCTTAATATCAAACAGTATGATCCAAATACCGGTAAATTTGACAATTATCTATTTACTTTCTTACTGTATGTATAGATTTTAATTTCGTATTGCATTTTATTTTTTATTTTTTTAGGTGATTACAGAAATAATAAAGTTAGCTCAATGAACTACTACGCACACCGAATAATGGTTAGACAACATCAAGACAATTATATCCTTCGATATCGTCAGCTGTTCCATCAATACATTGTTGATATGTATGCTAAGGTCGAAAGCGAACGCTTGCGATTCCTTCGATTCAACCAGGCAAAACTACGATCGGAAGAATATATTCACTTACGAGATGCTGTTGCTGGAAACATCGATGGAAATTTAAATCCCAATGACATCGGTAATGCTTTCATTTTACCTTCAAGCTACATCGGCAGTCCACGGAACATGCAGGAATACATACAAGATGCGATTACTTACGTACGTCATTACGGCCGACCGGATTTATTTATTACATTCACATGTAATCCGAATTGGGAAGAGATACAAACTTTACTATTGCCAGGACAACAAGCCATTCATCGTCATGATTTAACTGCACGTGTGTTTAAACAAAAATTGAAATCCTTAATTGATTTTATTGTTAAATATTCAATTTTTGGTATCACACGTTGTTGGCTGTATACGATAGAGTGGCAAAAGCGAGGTTTGCCTCATGCCCACATTTTGGTTTGGCTTAAAGATAGAATCCGTCCTGAAGAAATCGATCAAATAATTTCAGCCGAAATTCCAGACCCATTAATTGATCAAGAATTATTTGATATTGTCACCAAACACATGATCCATGGACCATGCGGTGCTTTCAACATGACGTCACCGTGCATGGAAAATGGAAAATGTAAAAAAAACTTCCCAAAGCCGCATACGAATGACACGATCACGGATATTGATGGTTATCCAATGTATCGCCGCAGAAGTACTGAGAATGGTGGCCACACATTTACAATGCGACTGCCGAACTTTCCAAATCAAGTTGAGTTTGATAATCAGTGGGTGGTAACATACTCACCACTACTTTCAAAAACTTACAAAGCTCATATCAATGTTGAGCGTTGCAGTTCTGTTAAATCAATTAAGTATATTTGTAAATATGTAAACAAAGGCAGTGATTTGGCCATATTTGAAGTACAAAGCATAAATAAAAATGACGAAATAGCACGATACCAAATGGGCAGATACATTAGCAGCAATGAAGCTATTTGGCATATTCTCAGCTTTCCCATCCACGAAAGAGATCCTGCTGTCCAACATCTGGCAATACATCTTGAAAACGGTCAACGTGTATACTTCACTGAAGAAAATGTTCTCCAAAGAGCGTTCGAAGCTCCGAAAACGACTCTAACTGAATTTTTTACATTGTGTCAAAAAGCTGATGTTTTTGGTCAATTCGCGAAGACATTGGTGTATGGTGATGTTCCACGTTATTTCACATGGAAAAAATCCAGTAAAAAATGGGAGCCACGGAAACAAGGAAAACCACATCCTTCCATTACAGGCATATTCAAAGCTAAGACATTGGGGAGACTTTACACGGTACATCCAAAGCAACGTGAGTGCTTCTATTTACGTTTGTTATTGGTGAATGTTCCCGGACCAACGTCTTTTGAATTTTTACGAACAGTTAATGGTCGAGTATTCAATACATACCAGGATGCATGTCGTGAACTGCAATTGCTAGAAGACGATAACCATTGGGACTTAACGCTTGCTGATGCTGCGTTGACATCAACACCGAATAACATTCGTCAGTTGTTTGCAATTATTTTGACGACATGTTATCCCTCGCAAGCACAAACTTTGTGGGAAAAATATAAAAATTGTATGACAGAAGACATCTTGCACCGAATTAGACAAACAAATCAATGCCAAAACATAGATTATACACCAGAGATGTACAATGAAGCATTGGTCTTGATCGAGGATTTATGTGTTCTTATTTCAAATTTACCACTTAATCATTATGGTATGCCATCACCTAATCGTCCAGCCACCGACTTAGTCAATACCGATTTACAACGAGAAAATCAATATGACCATGGAAGTTTAGCAACAATTATCATGAACAGTGAACCATTACTGACAGCAGAACAAAAAATTATTTATGATCGGATTATGCTGGCTGTTGCTGCTGAACAAGGCGGTTTTTTTTTCTTGGATGCACCCGGTGGAACCGGTAAGACATTGTTAATATCGTTGATTCTTGCCAAAATACGGTCGCAACAAAAAATCGCATTAGCAGTAGCATCGTCAGGCATTGCGGCTACTTTACTGGATGGTGGGCGAACAGCACATTCAACATTCAAGCTGCCATTGGACGTTCATAATAAACCAGATGCAATGTGTAACATCAAAAAGAATAGTGGAATAGCTGCAGTGTTGCGGAAGAGTTCTATAATAATTTGGGATGAGTGCACAATGGCACACAAATATTCACTTGAAGCATTAAACAGAACTATGCAAGATTTAAACAGCAATAATAAACTTTTCGGTGGTGCTATCTTACTTTTGTCTGGTGACTTCCGGCAGACCTTACCGGTTATACCTCGCTCTACTTTCGCGGATGAGATTAATGCATGTTTGAAACAATCATTCTTATGGCGAAGTGTTGAAACACTTCGATTGACCATAAATATGCGAGTACAATTGCAAAATGATCCATCAGCACAAATATTTTCCGAACAACTACTAGATATTGGGAACGGTAAAATAGAACTGCAACTAAATACGCAATGCATTAAACTACCAGACAATTTTTGCACTGTTGTTCAGAATAAAAATGAATTGATTCAGAGTACTTTCCCGGATATACAGAATAATTATTTGAATCATGAATGGCTTAGTCAACGGGCGATTTTGGCAGCCAAAAACGTTGATGTTGACGAAATTAACTTCCAGATACAACAGTTGTTACCAGGCGATCTGATGTCTTTTAAATCAATCGATACTGTTGTTGATGAAGATGAAAGTGTAAATTTTCCGATTGAATTTTTAAATTCATTAGATATCCCTGGAATGCCACCACATAATCTTCGATTAAAGATTGGTTCCCCTATTATTCTCCTCCGTAATTTGAATCCACCTCAATTATGTAACGGTACGCGTTTGGTCATCAAAAAGATCACCGGAAACATTCTTGAAGCAACCATTTTGGCTGGGAAGTTTAAAGGAAAAGTGGTCCTGCTGCCACGTATTCCGATGATACCATCAGATTCTACCATACCCTTCAAAAGGCTACAGTTTCCAATTCGTTTAGCTTTCGCCATGTCTATAAATAAATCTCAAGGTCAAACAATGTCCATTTGTGGTTTAGACTTGGAAAATCCATGTTTTTCTCATGGGCAACTATATGTTGCGTGTTCACGTGTTGGGAAACCGTCGAATCTATTTGTGTTAGCTAAAGACAGGTTAACCAAAAACATTGTGCACCGATTGGTGTTAAATTAAATTGAAATTGAAAGTATTTATAATTCAAAAAAATAGATATTAATGTTTAAAAGTTTAAGACTGTCTGCCTTGCCTACCTCATTCATGAGTTTAAGTGTCACATGTTATTTACTGTATTATACTGTAATATACTTATATTTGTTATAAAATTAAATGGAAATAATAAATCTGATAAATTTTTATTTTGTACCTATTGATTTCTGCTTAATATCAAGTGTAAGAACATTTTAATTAATTGTGTTCAACGTACTTCCCCTTCAAATCTCAATCCAGTGAATTTGTATACCAACATCAACATTTTCGTCTTTGTTCGTAAATAATTTCATTGTACTAAAGGGTTATAGTAGTAGAAAGTCAAATAAGGAGATCACCATATTTTTTTACAAATACCATCTGTGTGAAAAAGCATAGTGGACTCCGTGACTGATGTTCTCTTATTGTTCCTCTTAGATTGTTTACTATAATGTAATATAACAAAAACTTTAGCCACAGCAACGCGTGGCCGGGTCAGCAAGTTTAATATAAGTTTTAAAATTAGTGACATAGTTAATTTATTATGTTATAATTTACTTAAACACTAATAGTTAATGTCTTAAACATGTAGATAATTTCTATATTATTTACGGAAAATACTTTTAAGCACTTAGTTACACGAATATGATTAAGTCAGCAGTATTATAGGTTATTAGGCAGTGTGATTGGTCCAACCTTATTTCTAATATACGTTAACCAACTATGTAATCTGAGTTTGGGAAGTGGAAAAATCGTGGCATTCGCTGATGACACTGTCCTTACCTTCTCTGGTGATACTTGGGTTGACACCTTCGATGCCGCACAAAAAGGACTAAATAGTGTTTTACAATGGCTCAAAAGACACATTCTCACAATCAACACCGACAAAACTAAAATTCTTACATACAGTTTAAGAAATTCGAGTCAACCACCAAATTCGTACGCTTTGGTAGCGCACTCTTGTGTACTGCCTGGCACTGCGACATGTACATGTCCCGAACTGGAACGCTGTAGAACCATTAAATATCTCGGTGTTAATCTCGACGCTTGCCTGAGTTTTGCACCACATATAGAGTTACTGACGAAAAGAATTAGAAAGCTAATCTTTGTCTTTAGTACTCTTCGCCACATCGCAGGACCCCAAATTATTAGGTGTACATATTTTGCTCTTTGTCAGTGTCTCTTAACGTACTGTATAAGCGCTTGGGGTGGTGGACCAAAAACTATTCTTTTGAAACTAGAACGAGCTCAGAGAGCCGTGCTAAAAACTAGCACCTTTAGGTCCATCCTTTTTCCAACTGAGGAACTATATAGGAACTGTAAAGTCCTTACAGTGAGGCAATTATTTGTCTTACACACAGTACTATATCAGCACCAAAGAACCTCCTATGAAGTAATCACCACAAGACGCAAAGACAAAGTATGTCAACCCTTCCCCTGTAAATTCTCTTTTACAAGAAGATTTCCTTGTTTCCAAGGTCCTCATCTCTATAATAGCCTTAACAAAGTACTAGACTTCTACTCACTACCTAAAATGTCACTCAAAAAGAAACTAAGTGATTGGCTACTAACACTAAACTACAATAATACAGAAAATTTATTGTTGACTCAATATAGTTCCCGTTAAACTATCCTACGCTCATACACATGCACACTCACATACAAACACAAACAGACACACACACACGCACACACACACACACACACACACACACACACACACACACACACAACACACGTACACACTCACACACTACACTACTCAACTCATACCATATATTACTTTTGTTTTAATTTTATTTCTTTTAAATAGTTTATTTGCCCGTTTACTTTTGCTGCATAATGGACTAGTCATATATTTTGTAAAATGGCATGTATGTAACTAATTACATTTAAGAAACATCCACTAAAGGGTCGGGCCCAGCATCTTTAACACAAGTTGTCTTGACAACTTAGCAAGGGTGTTGGTGTCGCCACACTATTGTTTAATTTTTCTTAAATTGTATGTATTAACATGTATTTAATGTAAAATGTTAAACTTGATGCAAATAAATTATTATTATTATTATTTATTTACCTCTTCACATTTCTCGGGACCCTGGGATCCCGGACCTTTGGAAGGCATACGAGGGGCTGAAGCCAACTAGCAGAGGCCCGTTAGACGTTTTTAATGAAATGAAGCACCAACCAACGATTATCCCTGTTCGGACTATCTAAGTGCACCCAAGGACAACCCCCGGTTGGTGTAGGACTATTGTAAGATGTGGAAACAAATATATAGGACTATGGATTTGGGTAGCTTATGTGGACTGGTTAACTAGAACTATGGAAAGACTATGGCCCCTGCCTGACCAATGTTGTATATAAAATACACAGATAAAATGGCAGGGGGTGACTTGCACACTCAATAATGGGCCCCCGAAAATGGTCGCTAGCACATAGTGTCGAAGTGACAAAGGGGCAACATGTCCTGAGGTGCTTATGAGGAGTGGAGAGGTATCCCACGGCTATCAGGACAATCCCGGAAGTACGGTCAAGATCCCTACCAGCATCTTACTGGAATACTTCCTTCCTCCGAGCACATTTGCCCTTGCGAATCTCCACTCTAGCCGACCAATAAAGGCAAGAAAGAGGTGGGAGCACTGTCCCTCTTCATTGTTCACTCCAGCCGGCCAATAATTAATTACAATTGATTGGAAGTTTCACAAATTTACAAACAATAAATCGGATGATCAATGAACAATCAGAGTCACAAGATACAATTTTCCAAGCCGGATTAATAAAAGATAAAGAGGCGATACAAACTCTCTGCAAGAGGTTTAGCAATCCCAATAAACATCTAACGTATCCTCACGTGATTGCTGATCTAATCGAATCGGAGACCTGTTCATTCACCATTGCGAGCATGGCTATTATTATTTCATTATTATTATTATTATTATTATTATCTAGGTTGAAAGAAATGTTGCATTTAAATCGCCTTCAAGGCTACATTAGATTTTTGAAGCGATCGGCATTTATGTGCTTAGACAGCAGCAAATCGATGGTAAGTAGGACAGCTCAGTAGTCAGGTAAATTGTTGAGTCCGCAACAAGCGATACGGAAGTCTGGCCTTGAGTATGATGCACTATGTGCCCTCATAATCAATGGAGTCAATGTACCTGTATTCTGCTATTTTCCTAGCAGGGCAATCGGCATCTCCCGTTTTGTGATCACTGGGCTTTTTGAAGCGTGAGCAAGTTGCACATTTGGGAATGTCGGCTTTCTTCACGCAATCAGAAATCGAATGGCCAGCATCACCACAGTGACCACACGTAGAAACGATCTCACGGCAAGTTTTTGCTGCATGGCCATATTGTTGGCATTTATAACACCTTGTTACCAATGTAAAATCCCTGACAGGACAGGAAGTCCAATTTATAAAAAGCCTTGATTGAGGGATTACGGCTTTACGTATTTCAGCTGAAACTCCAACAACGTAGTTACAGGTCGTAGCATCTCTCTTCCCCGATTTGTTGCTTAATTATATTAAGGTCAAGAAGGATTCCAATGACATCGCTGGTAACTTGTCGGCTACGTTTTGTTCGAAAATGCACCTGAACACCTCATTTTCAGCCAAGGAAGTGGGCACTCCAACAACCACGATACGAGGTTTGCGCTTGCTGGGTTCGTCGGCGGTAAGTCCAGATGTAGAGAGCTGGACTGCGCACTTTAGTTTATCAGCATCGTGTTTCGTCTCGGTACTGACAATTACGCCTCCATTTTTCGTTTTTCGGACACCACGAACGTGCAGCTTCATTTGCTTGGGCCGTATGATTTTTTGCACGAGTTCTTTCGTTTCGTCACTGGATTTAAATTTATCATTGGGATAAATGGCAACAGAGCTTAGAGTATCGGGTCGAACTAAATCATTTGATCCCTTTTCACCATATCGGCAAAAGAAGCATTTCCTGCAGAACCAGAGTCCTTTATCGTCTGCTTGAGCTCCGAAATATGTTCCGTCAGGTCACGCTTTTCTTGAAGGGCATCAACCGCGTTATACGCGTGAATGGCTTTCTGCTTGAACGACTGATATAGGACTGCCATTTGTGAGGTTCACAAATGACTTTCATGTCTCTGCTAGACTTGAAAGCAGGCTACTGGCAGATTGGCGTTCGTAAAGAAGACCAGGACAAGACAGCGTTCATTACCCCTTTTGGCATATTCAAATTCACCCGCATGCCATTTGATTTACGGAACGCTCCAGCTACGTTTCAGCGTCTGATTGACCGAATGCGAGTGGGTATGCCTGACGTTAAGCTGTTGACGTATTTGGATGACCCGGCTGTATTCTCGCAAACGTTTGAACATCACCTGGAAGACCTGCAGAAGGTGTTCAATAAACTTAAAGAATTTGGCCTTACGGTGAATCGAGCGAAGTGCCATTTTTGCTGTTCAACCATCAAATATTTGGGTCACTTTATCACGCCGAAAGGACTGCAAGTGGACCCAGAAAAGACTGCTGCTATCGCAAAGCTTCCCACGCCCTCCAACCTGAAACATTTGGTTAGTTTTCTGCAAACGTGCTCGTGGTTTAGGAGATTTATAAAAGATTTTGCGAAGATTGGGGACCCCCTTACTCGCCTAACAAGGAAGAATGTTAGTTGGGTGTAGCCGGGGGATCAACAAAACGCCTACAATGAGTTGAGGTATCGCCTAACGTCCGCTCCAATTTTGAGACAAGCTGATGAAACCAAGGCTTACGTCATAAAAAGCGACGCAAGCTCTTATGCGATAGGAGCAGTTCTGGTCCAGGGGGAGAGCGAAGACGAACATCCTGTGGAATTCGCTAGTCGTCTTCTGACATCAGCTGAACGGAATTATACCACCACCGAAAGAGAGGCTCTTGCTGTGGTTTGGGCGGTATCAAAATTTCGTGGATATATTGAAGGGCTTCCTGTCACAATTATCACGGACCATCAAGCCTTGAAGTGGCTCATGTCGTTGAAAACGCCTACTGGCAGGCTGGCGAGGTGGGCCCTACAGCTGCAGGCATTCGACATTACCATCAAAATATATGCTCCTGGTAAAACGAATGTTGTCGCTGACTTCCTCTCCAGACCACCGTGTAATGATGAGACAGTACGAACCTGTGGTATTTGTACAGTAACCATCGATATGCCCCTACGGAGTCCAGCTGAAATTAGAGCTGACCAGTTAAAAGATGGAAGACTACAACAGATTGTGAAGGACCTGGAATGTTTAGACAGCGACGAAAAGGCGGTATACTGGAGCAACAAGGGTTATCTGATGAATAATGGGCTACTCTACCGATACAGTTCTCATTCAGACTACGAGGAGGCACAATTGGCAGTACCCGAACATGAATGGGCCAATATATTGTCAACATACCATGACGACCCCTTAGCCGGACATTACGGTTCAGACAAAACCTACCAGAGAGGTATTATTGGACTGGCATGAGGAAATATATTGAAAGTTACACAAAGAATTGCCTAGAATTTCAGCGTTATAAATCATCCAATCGGAAACCTACAGGCCTGCTTCAAACTACTATATGAACCAAAGATTTGAGGTCTTATCTTTTGATTTGTTTGGTCCACTGCCAACTTCTTCAGACGGCAAAACTTGGATTCTCATCGTAGAGGATGTGGCCACACGTTGGGTGGAACTCTTCGCGTTACATCAGGCTACTGCAGAAAACTGTGCATTGACACTGATTAACGAAGTATTCCTTCGTTTCGGTCTATCTCGCCGTATGATAAGTGATAATGGACCTCAATTCGTCAGTGCCGTCATGCAACTAGTTGCTTTTACCATGAACATCAAGCATGCCTTCACCCCTGTGTATCACCCAAAGTCGAATCCAGTACAAAGGAAGAACAGGGATTTGAAACCCCAGTTAGCTATCCTAGTCTAGGATAAGCACAGAGAATGGCCGGAGCACCTCCCGAGTATTAGGTTTGCGATGAATACCGCGAGCACCCTATCAACTAATTTCAAGCCGGCATACCTAACCTTCGGCAGGGAGCTGAGAACGCCAGATGACACATCTCATGATTTTAGGAAGATTTTGCAATCTGAGAATTTCATCCCAGAAATTACCCCGAAGTTGATGCAACTAGCCAATACCCTTCAAAAAGCTCGAGAAACACAGGAACATGGCGAGAAACGGCGTAAGAAGTACGCTGATAAACAGCGGCGAGAAGATCCAGGTTACAATCCTGGTGAGCGGGTGCTTGCTACCACCCACTCATTGAGCAATGCCTCACGAGGTATAAGTAACAAATTTGCACCGCGACGCGAGGGACCCTACATTATCAAGAAGCGGCATGGTCCATCCTCCTACGAAATTGCTGACCCACACAAGCCAGAAGTCGTGATTGGCGTATATCACCCCTCGGCTTTGGTGCCCTATGTCGGTAAATCATCCACATTACCAGCCCCTGTACAACCCTTGAGAAAAAGAGGACGACCACGGAAACAAAACCTGGAGCATGGTAGTGACGAAGGGCAAGGAAAGAAACGCGGAAGACCCAAGAACAGGCCTCCAATTGCTGGCTCATCGTCGGGACAACTTCAGATCAAGAGGGGGAGCTTGTAACAACAGTAAAACAGAACGCTGCACTCGGGCGCACCGTGGTACCACGCTATACGTCACACTGGGCGTGGCCTCCCCGGTGCGATCGCCCCACCGGCCGCTGCCGGCCGGCCAGCGCCTTTATAAGACGACCACCGCATGGACGCAAGCACAGCGGCCACTGTAGCCAACAAAAGGAGGGGCCCGTATTTACGGGTCCCAGACAAGACGCTGCGGCCGGGGGGCATCACGCCCTGGCACCGCTCGCCACGCCCCCTTACGGGAGCGTCGCGACTTCTCCATGCAAGCACAGCATTAGACACTCGGCACTGGTCGCGAACGGTTGTGTTCTCACACTCTCCCGTAGTCGATTTTTGTCGTTGTTTAATTTTTGCTCGCTGCGAATTTCGTAGCGCCCTCGTAGCCGCGGCTGCATTCGATCATCGGTCGATTAATTAAATTTATTTTAATTAATTGATCGAATTTATTGATCAATCAAAAACTGTCTTTTTCAAGGCAAAGTGTTATTATTTCTTTAACTGCGCGAGTGTGTGAGCAGCTTCATTAGGCCCCTTCTGGGCAAAACCACAGTTTCGTGGTCCTCGGTGGATACCTAACGGAGCTAACGATCCGAGTGGGGTGTTGTCCCAACACACCCGCCGAACCCTTTCAGGGCGAGGCAATCAGTTGGACGGGTCCCAGAGCTAACCGGCCTTAGGGGATCTCCTAGTCGGCTCTGGTGACAGTTTTCCTTCCACAGCTACTCACCTAGTGTCTTTAGGGTGTGTCTACACCCTTCGCGCTAGACCCGTTCGCACAATAAGACTGGCGACGGGTTTACTAGCTTAAGGCTCACCATAGGTACTCACCTCCCTGTCTATACCCGACAGGGAGGGTAACTCATCCCCGGGAACACCCACCCGGGGAGTTAGGCATAGGGATTATTAGGCCGGAATCTTATATTCCACCATCCCCCCCAAGTAATAGCCTCGCACCCCCAACCATGGGGGATGCCTTAATCGCGACCTTCTTTAGGGAGGTCCTCCTTAAGGACCCCGAATTCCTCGCCAATTATGGCGCTAAGTTCGCTGCTTTGCAGCCCCCCACCCCCTGTCCTCACGACAACTCAGCCGCAATCGCTAACTTTAGCGATGCACTAGAGCCCCCCCCCCCCCCCCCCCGTGCAAACCGCCCCCGTCCCCCCCGTACCGATGGAAAGTGACCAACGGACTGCGACTAGACGCCCCGTGTCCCCGTACTCCTCCGGCTCAGAAGTCCTTATCAACTCCTCCTCCGAGGATGACGGTTTCCAGACCGTCCCCTCATCCTCCAAAAGGAAGAAGTCTTTCGCTTCCTCCCAGGCCAACAATCTCAGGGACCAATCGATCACTCCCCCGCCCACCCTTGTGAGTCCGACCCCCCCCCCCCCCCCGGTAGTCAAAGCTTTCCTAGAAAGCAGCGCCAAAAAGACCCCCACCCCCCCCTATGACTTCATTCAGGACAAGTCTAAATGGACTGACGTGTCCAAATGGTGCGTCGATCTCAGGATCGGCTTCACCAGTGCCCGGTCAACCGAGCAGGGCATTAAAGTCCAGGTCCCCAAGTCGAATGACTATAGGGAACTTACAAAGCTCCTCAGAGTGACAGGTGTGTCCTTCAACACCTACTCCCTCCCCGAGGACCGCCAGACACGCGTGGTCATTAATAGGATCCCCAAGGAGATCGCTACCTCCGACCTCAAAGACGACCTTGTGTCGCAAGGAATCCCTGTAGCCGAAGTGCACCGCATGCACCGCGCCCGAGGCGGCGAGCCATACAACATGGTCCTTGTTGTATGCCCCCCCGTCGAAGGACACCACCCCATTTTTCAAATCAAGTCCCTCTGTCACCTCACTGGATTCGATATCCAAAAGCCCCGTAAGACTGGAATCGTCGGCCAGTGTCACCGCTGTCAGCTATACGGCCATTCGCAAAAGAATTGCCATGCCACACCCAGGTGCGTCAAGTGCCTGGGTGGGCATGGCACTTCCGAGTGCTCCCGTCCCAAGGACCGCACCCTCTGCACGGAACCACCCAGCTGTGTGCTGTGTGGCCTCTCCGGGCACCCAGCCTATTACCGTGGCTGCCCCAAAGCCCCTAAGGCAACAAACCCGAAGCTGACGAAGCGTACGGACGCTCGTCAGGGAAGGGAAGCCCCCTCCTCTCAACTTTCCGAGCGCCTGAGTCCCCAGAGACCCAACGCTTGGAACTTCTCCCAGCACCAACAGGCCTTCCCGGCCCTGGTGCGTAACCAACCCCCCACTCCTCCCCCCGTCGCTCACCAGATGGACCCCCGTATTCGCGCACACGCGCTCGCGGCCGCGCCCGCACCCGCGCCCGCGCCCCTCGCAAACAACCCCCGGCTCCTAAAGCCACTACCCCCCGCCCCAGTCGCGCCCGTTCCTTCCACAACCACACCCGTGGCTGTCGGTCCCAACCCCATGGATCCATTCAACGTGATCTCAGGCACCTTCACTGCCTTCCTCACCCCCCGCGCCCGTCAAATGGCTAACGAAATCGTTGCCGCCAGAAATGCCGGTAACCTTTACGCTATACAATGCATCTACAACGCGTACCCGGATATTACGCACGCGCTCCAGTCCTTCGTCAACTCTCCCAATCCCACTAATAGATAACAGAATCCTCACGCGGTTAAAACCCCGATCCCTAAAGTTAGGTTACTTCAATGCCAATGGCATTCACGGTCCTCGCATTCACGGCTTCCTCCGCGACCATCAGATCGATGTCCTCCTCTTACAGGAGACTTTTCTAAAACCCCACAATCGAACGCCATCGATAGCGAACTATCGGGTTGTTCGAAACGATAGGCCTCGGTGTCACAAGGGTGGCACCCTCATTTATTATAAAAAATCTCTTTACTGCATCCCCTTGGACCCGCCCCCCCTCTCGCGACTAGAAGTCTCCATTTGCCGGCTAGGCATGACAGGTCACCAACCGATCACCTTGGTATCGGTCTACCTCCCCCCTACGAACCATTCAGAGAACTTCCAACTCTTGACTGACGACCTGACCATACTCCTCGGCCTGAGTGACTCCGTTATCATAGCGGGGGATCTCAACGCCAAACATCACGCCTGGAATAGTACCAGAATCTCTACCCGAGGGAGACATTTGTTCGACCTCTGTACCCCTCTAAAGGGGAATGCCAGGAAAATGCCTAAAATGGACAGCAATTCCCAATAGTGATAAATTCTATTTCGAATAAAATACAACTCATCAATTTATTATTCAGTTCGTTTAAGTAGGGTATAAAGGTGATTATTATTTCAGTATTTATTTCGATTTCCGTCGTACAGTTCTTCAATGACATTCAAGAACACTCATATTTGACATTACCACTATTTAGTCTGTGGTCTTTGTTAGACCATCCATCAACAATCAATCAGCAAACCGTAAAGTAGCTTCATAATTAATTATAATAACATATTTTATAAATCTCACAATCTAAGTATGCCAATCAAAATACATAAAATCAAATTATTTTTTAAAACTACAAAAAAGAAAATAACCTAGGCAGTATGAGATGTGTCCTTTGCCTTTACCGTTTGACAAAACCTTGTGACAATGATATGACGTTTAATTTTTTCATCATTATATTTCATTGTTTTGTTTGTGTTACGTTGAGTTATTACGATACTGTGTTTTATATTTATGATATTTTACGACGACTTTGGCCATATTTTAAGGATTTTGATGTTCCATCTGTACATGATACCTATTTTTGAACCCGGACTGAAATTGGACCCGCTTAAGAGCGCTTGTAGACGTCCGTTTTTTTCACCGGACAACGGACCGTGTTTTTTGCCGGATTCGCGGTGGTGTATGATTTATAATGAGTATGTGTACATGCACCGGACATCAGTCCGGCGAACAATTTACGCCGGATGCACCACCGCTTCCCCTCGGCGCGACGGACACCGGTCCGGTGTAAGAAAGAGCGGTCATCCACGCCAGTGTATTGCTGCGTGTTGACGCTGCCGGACGTATTGCCCGTTTTCTGTAAATTGTGTGCCGTCTACCTGCGTTCTTTTAAAAATGGGTGATATTGACATGGAATTGTTAATAAGTTTGGTTGAAAATAGGCCTGTACTGTGGGACAAAACCCAAGAGTGCTATAAAAATAGACAGTCGAGTTTTGCCGCTTGGAGGGAAATTTGTCTTGCGTTAAATGAAGGTTTTGAAACGTTGTCCGAGAAAGAAAAAAATGATTTTGGTAAGTAACTTTTTATTTTCATTATTTTTATGCATATTGATTTTGCCAGGGTACACGCCCTATTGGTGACATGAAATACTCTCCATATTTGTTACGAATCATATTTTCTGTTACATTACCTCGTGTTGAATGGGAACGAGGCAAATGGCATAGAGTAGACATCATGTGTGAACTAGCATTGTCAGTGGCATTATTAGCAATACCCTCTACTTTATGAATTATGTTTTGTAGTAAGCAGCATGTTTTTACAATGTTAACAGCAGAATCTGTTGAAACATTCAATGGTCTATGCAAAATCCTCCATTTATTGGATAAAATACCAAATGCGCATTCGACGTAGCGTCGCGCTCTCGTGAGACGATAATTGAAAACTTTTTTTATTGCGTCAAGTTGATGCCCACCATAAGGACGAAGTACGTGTTGATGTAAAGCGAAAGCTTCATCAGGCACAAATACATAAGGTAACTCACTTTCTGCACCTGGCAACTGCTTAGGTGGAGGAATACTTAATTTATCGTCTACTATTCTTTTCCAAAATTCTGTTTCTTTAAATACCGCTGAATCGCATTCTTTGCCGTAGGCTCCAACATCAATAAAAACAAAATTATAATTTGTGTCTACCACAGCCATTAATACTATTGAGAAATAGTGCTTGTAGTTGAAAAACATTGATCCACTTTCTTCTGGCTTGATGATTCGAATATGTTTGCCGTCAATGGCTCCCAAGCAATGAGGAAAATTTGCATTCGTCTCGAAATTTTTTGCTATTGTTAACCATTCGTCTTCCGATGGTAGTTTCATATAAATTGGGGAATGGGTTTCCCACAATGCTTCACATACTTCTTGTACAATACAGCTGATAGTTTTTATACCCATTCTGAAACTGTAATGTAGATCACTAAATGTGTTCCCTGAAGCTAAATATCTGTAACAAATTTTTCTTTTTAGGCAAAGATATCATAAAAAAATGGAACAATGCAAGAGATAACTGGATGAAATATCACAAAAAAGTTAAGGAATGTAAATCCGGCTCTGGTGCAAAAAGTCTACGAAAATATAAATTCTACGATCAAATGCTCTTTTTGTGTAAAATTGTGAGTAGTGTATAATTGGGGGTTCTGGATCACTTGCTCTCGCTTTCGCTCGAGCGCATGATCCAGAACTCCCCAATCATACATTACTATCGTGATGTGCGATATAGTTCATAATATTGATTGAGTATTGTGTTTCATTCACAGTGGAGCGCTTGATACAGGATCTCCAATTTTTTTAATGGTCCGAGCGGTTGTCGTGTGTATTCATAAACAGGCATGGTATCGAACTGTTATAGCGAAGCAAAATTATCGCGTGAACTTAAAAATAATAAACAACAATATCATGTTCGATCGCCGCGCAGCGCTGCATTGAAACGATGTAGCGCATATTTTTTTGTATTGATGGATACAAAAACCATATTGAGAGGTCAGCTGTTACTGGAAATTGTAACTTAATGTGTAGCCGTGTGTAAAAGTAACTGTATTATGGAGATAGAGTAATTGATTATAATATAAAAGAACGTAAAAGAAAAAAGTCATAAAAGCCAAAACCAAACCGGAACAAATACTCATTTGTTCCGTGCGGGAATCGAACCCGCAACACTTTGGCACATTAATTGAAACATCTATTTTAAACCTACTATTTACATTGTGATGTAGCTAGTCGAGCTCTTAACCAATGCGCCAAACGTGTCGTCAGTGATGAGATAAAATATGTATTCAGTATTAAAGTACACAGGTACATTCGTGATATCGACATGTTTCGACTTGATTCTGCCGCCAAGCACATAGTTGTAATATTATGAAGGAAATTAAACCTTAAAGACATGAATCTATATACCTTATATAAGAGAATCTGTTTTGTATCTAGATCGTAGAGAGCCTTTGACTGCGACACAGTAAATACAAGTTTTTTGTATTTGGCTGTTTTCGCTACCCTGAGATTCAATCACAATGTCGGTAAGTAATAGTTATAACATATTAAATTATTATTATTGTTTTTTATTAATTATTATAATGTAGGCATTGTATGTAATCATACTCAAAACACAATTTATTTCTGTTTTCAGGACAATGAGGATCTTTTTAATTTTATCCCAAACAAGCAGCTCAAAGAATCTGTTACATCACGACTCAATTTGAAGAGAAAAAATGACGCGACAGGTCCTCCACAGAAACTTGAACGACAGCAAAACTACTCGTACATCAAAACCAGGGCGCCAAATACATCTTCAAGGACATGCATGATCAAAATTGAGATATACGAGTGTGATAATTTACCAGAAAAATCTTGCAAGTGCAGTGCAAATAAGTGTGTGCAATTTATAACTGAAAATGTTGTCACAAGTGATATATACTTAGATTTAGAAAACATTATTAGTAAAATTCGTGAGAATATATAATTGAAATTATTTTATATATTTATTAAGTATAGAGAGAGAGATATTCAATGTAATCATTATGTTAGTACCAACGTTTGTGTTTGTTTTTTATAATTAGCATAATAAAATAGCATTTAATAATATACTTAAATAGTACAACTAATATTGTTGATTGTATCGCATAAAAACAAAAAACAAAAAAAAACTTATTATTTCATACACATTGATGTTAGATTAGGTAAGGAATCTGTTATTTCTTAGAAGATTAATTAGGTACTCTTTTAATGAATATATTTAAAAATAAAAATTCTGTTTGTTTTCATTTTCCAATATCAATTTTCATTTCAATAAAAAATAAAAATAAAACAACTCGTAATAAGGTATTACAGAATTAGGTCGGGTGAATAATGAATGTTGGCAAATGAAACAAACAGAATATTAATTTTAAAACATATTCATTAAAAGAGTAATTAATCTTTTAAGAAATATCAGGTTCCTTACCAAATAGTAAGGAAAAAAGGTGCTTATTATAATTATACACATTGATGTTAGATTAGGTAAAGAATCTGTTATTTATTAGAAGATTAATTACTCCTTTTATGAATATATTTAAAAATTAAAATTCTGTTTGTTTCATTTCCCAACATTCAATCACCCAGCCTAATTCTGTAATATCTTATTACGAGTTCTATAACAAAAACACACTTAGAAATCCATTGCCACCTCTTTCCATTTACATTAAAATGAGCAGGATAGCTATAGCTAACACAGCCTTTACGACTTGAGAGTTTAAAGAATAAGGCGACATTTCTGTGTACATGACAAATAACTACCAGAGATCTCATTTTATTGGTTTCTTATAAGTTTGTATGTATTCCGACAGAGTTAATTGACACCTCATTCCTTTCACGATTGTCGTCTCCAGTCGCCTCCAAAAACTCTAATAAGGATAAAGTGCTGTGAAAACACTTTCCATAACTAGAGTATTCGGAAGCATTCACATTGCGACTTCAGTACGAGAAATGAATAAAATAAAATCTACTCTAGGTTCTCAAGTGATAGAGATGAAATTCTAATAACAAATATTATTTTAATTAATTTTTCGGAGTAATTATTGTTAGAAACTAACATATGACTAAGGCTTTAGGATTTAGGTCTATAAAAAGCATGTGAGAGAATTCCTTTACATTTTGTCATTGTTGTGCTGAAGTGCATTTCACTGAACAGTGAGTTTAAATTTGTTTGTGGTTGTTCACAAGTGTTGCAGAAACAGAGTATGTGAGTATTATATTTTATTTAATAAATATTTTTTCTTCGATCCTAGGACTGTAATAGTTAATTGTTTTACCACTGAAATTACTCAATTAAGTTTAGATCATATAATAGTTATTTCAAAACTATTGTACTTGTACTGCATTTGTAGTTTCATATTAATATTAATATTTTTACAAACGTTTAATAATTATTAACGTTTTATTTTTACAAACGTTTAATAATTATTAACGTTTTATTTTTACAAACGTTTATTTAATAATAATTCTTGCTTCGTTGTTCTAGCATGCAATAAAAATAAGGCCTAGGTTTGATTCTTAGGTCATTTAAAGTTTTTTTTTCCTGATAAGTACTGTAAATATATTATTCCCTATTCGATGAGATTTCAAAACGTAAGAACGTAAAAACGTAAAAAGTAAGGGGGAGGGACTAACAGCACACCTCTGCCTAACCCTTTGATGAATACGGGTGCTGTTGTTTCATGTTACTAATGTTGGTAATAAAAATATTTATTGCATTTTAATAATGTTTTCAGGGCTCAGTCGATGAATAATCCTTTTTGGGTTGAAGAAGAGGACTCCACACCTTCAACGTCTGGACCAACAAAAGAAAAAAACAAGCGGCAGATCAAAAAAAAAACAGCTGTGAAAAGAGATAAGAAAGTGTCTCAGAAGAAGAAGGCTTTGCTTTCTAAAATCCTTTCGCTTCAGAACCAGAGTCTGATAGCGACGGGCCGGCAGTTGTTACAACACCAGCTCCAAAAAGAAAACGGAATACCAACGCTTCAGACTGTGAGGTAAGACATTTTTTTCAAACATGTTAAATTCCCATTTCATTTAAAACCATTCCAGTGTTTTACAGCGTGTGATTTTCTCCATCAAAATTATACTTATTTGTGGACACAAGTGTTTAAATAGACCTTTTCTAATAGATAATAGATTATAGTTATGGTAACGGTAGATTCAAGAACGTGGAAGTCTGGAGTTTATCTATTATATTTTTTTTACATATCTATTTTTTTTTTACTTATCTATTTTTTAATTACTCGCCCTCACGCATTATTATTTTTAATTAAAACTAGTCATCTTATGTATTTCAGGATGAATCGTCTCGACCGCTGATCCGTGCTACCACTCTGAAGAACTGCTTCACTCAGCGGGTGGCTGATGGTTATACCTTCCAATCAAACCCGGACAGGGTTGGAAAGTATTATTTTGAATTAAGAGTTTATAACACGGGTGAAGTGGAAAAACTTACTCCAAATGAACGTTGGAAACAGTCTCTTGTAGCATTAAAATTATCAATAGAATAGAGAATATTTATTTGATTTATAATAATTATTTTACATGTACTTTTTCAGAGTTTCGATGTAAAATCGAAATTGAAACTTGAGATATTAAAAAACCTGAATTAAGAAATTCTGAAATTAAGAACAGAGAAATAAAAAACGGAGAAATTAAGAACTGAGAAATTAAAAACTGAGAAATTATGAACTGAGAAATTAAAAACTTAGAAATTTTAAATATGAGAATTTACCAACTTTTAAATAAAAATTGGATGACTGAGATAAAAAAAAACATTTAGTAAAAATAGCTTTTTATAAAATTTAAAATAAGTGTAATGAACATGTTTTTTTTTTTGTAAAGACTAATATTTATGTTTCAAAGTTATCAGCACACAGTAGAACAAATATTCATATATCTAATCGATTGCTCTGCTCAGAATGATGTAAAATCGAAATTGAAACTTGAGAAATTAAAAAAACCGAAATAAGAAATTCTGAAATTAAGAACTGAGAAATAAAAAACTGAGAAATTAAGAACTGAGAAATTAAAAACTGAGAAATTAAGAACTGAGAAATTATGAACTGAGAAATTAAAAACTTAGAAATTTTAAATATGAGAATTTACCAACTTTTAAATAAAAAATGGATTACTGAGATAAAAAAAAACATTTAGTAAAAATAGCTTTTTATAAAATTTAAAATAAGTATAATGAACATGTTTTTTTTTGTAAATACTGTAATTATTATGTTTTCAAAATTATCAGCACACAGTAGAACAAATATTCATATATCTAATCGATTGCTCTGCTCCGAATTCGAAAATATTCAAATTATTGCTATTGCTTTTAGAAATAGAATCATAAGTATAAAGTGAATCCACTTAAATCTAGTGAAGTAACAATAACTCCAGAAACGTTTTTATTTCAAATTTCAAAGTCAGTATGTGATATTATCAATCTTATGATTCAAAAACATAAAGCAATTAAAGTCAATTTTGAATTATTTGTGTCATACATTTTGCCAAAAAATTATGAAAGCTCTATGAAATCTTTCAACACCAAATATGAGATAGCAGTTCCGAATACAAATGTTTATAACATGTATTTTAAATGCTCTGAAAAATTATTATTTAGAGTTTGAACTTGCCGAATCTGGTTGGGCTATTAATTCTATAAACCATTTGGAAATAAACATAAACAAGTGCAATCCTTTAAGAGCTGGGACATACTTAGAATTGCCTACGGTTATAAAAAACACAAAGTCATGTTTGAATATACACAACAATGCCAATCATTGTTTTTTGTGGTGTATTATTGCCCAGATGTTTCCAAAAAGATTGAATGCTAATAGAACGCAATCGTACCCACACTATACGTTGCTTTTAAAAATAAATGATATGTCTTTTCCGCCATGTTTCGATGATATTAAAATATTTTAGAAAAATAATCCTTGTATAAGTGTGAATGTTTATGGTCTTGAAGCTAATAATCATGTAACTGGTCCTCTATTTTTTGACACGTGAACGAAAGCTTATACATGTCAATTTGTTGTACATAACTAAAGATGATAAAGTCCATTTTTGTTTAATGTTATAAGATCTAAAAATCATCAAGTTTTTACACAAAAATTGAATAAACTCATACTTAATAGTGATGACGATAAAAGGCAGAGAACTGAAGGTTGTTTCAACACTTTGCCTTGGGGGGCATTATAGTTCAATACTTTAATACTTGTCGGATTACTGTATTCGTTCTACTGTGCTAAAACTATAGTTTAAGTTAAAAAAGCTAATTACAAATGATTTAAATGTGTAAAAAGTATGTAATCGAATAAAAAAATGTAATAAATGAATGTTACTATAATCAATAAATGAATAATCGATATTTATTTTCTTTTCTTTTCCTTTTCCGAAAGATTTTCCCTCTTATAAACACTGTGTATAGATTATGTCATGGTTAATGTTAATATTTTTTTTTATGTCTATTAGTGTTTATTATTAAGAGGTATCATACAGGATCAAATTAAATTAGCTAGAGAAACTCCTCAGATGTGATGGGTATCGATACCTAAACATGATAAAACAAAAGAAAACAGATTTTCTCAACTCATACTTCAAGTACCAGCACAACCAGCGGTCGAGGACCCCAAATAAAAAATAAAAAAATATCTTCTTTTTTTTGTTTTTATATCGATGTGTTTAGATATCGATACCCATCACGTCTGTGGAGTTTCTCGTTCGTTAGCTAATTTAATTTGACCCCTGTATACTAACTTATTAGGTGAATAATAAAAAAAAACATTATGTAGAATCAATTTTAATTTTATTGTTTCGCCTTCAATTAAATAAACTCGACCAATAATAATAACTAATAAACAATAACTTATAAACTGCATTTAAGGTCTGCATGTGGGTGAACTTAATTTTTTAACTATTTTACCGACGAGATATTCTGCTTCATCCATAATTTCATCGTAATTGTCCTTGACTAAATACTGAACATTCACACAAGCACAATCACTATCACTGCGATCAACACGATTTATTAAATTATTGTCATTTAAATCACAAATAGATATTTTTATTAAATGGTGTGCTTTTCCTGGATCCTTGCGAATTACGTAAGATGTAGACGGTGTATCCAATAGCTTGGGCAGGGTAATTTTAGAAGTTAATTTCAACTTCTTGTTTTTTCTTTTTATTGGACTTTCTTGAGTATCCTTGACTTTATCCTGCTGATTTTCCTGGAACTCAGTTTGTTCAACATTGTCCCCAGTAAATTCTTGAGTAAAATAGAATGACTTAATAACATCATCAACAATATCAAGGCCTTCCATTTTCTGAAAAAAAAAAAAAAAAAAGATAAAATTAATTTCCATTTTCTTTTATATTTAATTAACATTATTTTTATTATTAGACTTGACAAATTTATTAGTTACTTACAATCTTAAATAGATGAATGGACGATTAAAGATAATTTAATAATAATTTAAAAAAAACTCGTCCGCTACGAACACTGTGACGGACACTGTCGCTGTGTAACTCAGTCGAGGACACGACTCTTAATAACGACCCAGGTCCAAACCCGTTGCTAGAATACTGTGCTCGCAAGTCACATATTCATATATAAAGGATAGTAAGTAATGAAAATAAATAATAGGCAAGATGAAGTTGATCAAACAACCCATATCCTTGAACGTGAATAATATCAATTTCAATGACTCAGCTCGTCAGATTAGACATAGTGCTTTATTGCCTAATACAATTCGCTGCATAATATGTGGACCCTCGAACTGTGGTAAAACAAACGTTATGATCAGTTTACTGCTGCATGAAAATGGGCTTAAATTTAAAAATCTTTATCTTTACTCGAAAACTACATTCCAGCCAAAATATCGGTTTTTAAGTGAAGTATTAAGAAGAGTACCTCAGATACAGTTCAATGAGTTCAATGACGACAAAGATGTTATAGCTCCGAATGAAGCTTTAACAAATTCTGTATTTATTTTTGATGATGTTATGTGTGAAAAGCAAATAAACATTCGTAATTATTTCTCTATGGGAAGACATAAGCAAATTGACTGCTTTTATTTATCACAAACCTACTCAAAAATTCCGAAACAGTTGCTACGTGATAATGCTAATTTTCTTATAATATTTAAACAAGATGATGTGAACTTAAAGCATATCTATGAAGAACATGTAAATTCTGATCTGCTGTGGAATCAGTTTAAAGAAGTTTGTAAAACTGTTTGGAGTAACCCTTATAATTTTCTACTTATTAATAAAGAGTCGGCATTAAATAATGGGAGGTACAGACAGAATTTTGATATTTTTTTAAACTTTGAATGAAGGTACATACTTATAAATGAATTACATACATAAATGCTGTTAGTATTATTCCTTGTTTAGCTGAATACAGTTGTTATTTATTGTAAGATGGACAAAAATATTAAAATGGAATTAGTGAAGTCTGTCGACTCCATAAAGAATAAAATAAAACAAATGAAAAATCAGGAACATACAATGAACTTGTCGCTTGATAAAATGCTAAAACCTGTCACAAATCCTCTAAAAACTCTTGTTGAATCTAATAGATGTGCAGAAAAAATAAAAATAAATGAAAATCCAACTTTAAATAATTCTGAAGGAATCGAATTCGATGAAAAGAATACTAGCTCATCTACAAAGCTCAATGACTGTTACGATCCAAAACTAAATTCTACCCAATTCGTCAAACAAAATGCTAAAAAGGAATCGATAGATAATTTAGAAATGTCATTAGAGGATGATGATATCTTTGGTATTTATGACGGTGTTAGTATACCGTTTGGAATTAGAAGTGAAAATAAAACTCTATTGATGGGTAATTCAGCAGTATCATTTTCTAAAATTGATAGTTTGAATAACGATACAATCGTTTTAATTAAAATCGGTGACAAAGCTTACAATTTAACAGTTGGTCTAAAAGAACTTTTACTCCGAAGAAAACCCGATTTAAAGTTAATATCGAGCGAAGATAAACTTGTCTATAAGGATATGTTACACTATACAAATGCACATAAAAGAGATTTTAATCCTAAAGGTCAAATAAGAGGTGACAAAGGTACAAAATATTGTAAAATAATAAAACCTCTATTTTCCGAATTGTCAAACGATGTTATACATGCTCACACTAAACTTGGAGGAAAATTACCAACGTTAAAAAAATACAAAAACAACACCGACTTGGTATATTGGGATGGTCCTAACGAATTAGTCGAGAGATTGAAACTATTAGTAGCTTCAAGAGATGCTGGCAATACAAACCATGATAATGAAATTTTATCGATAATTGAAGAATTAAAAGAAGCTGACATAATTAAAGAATAAATAGTCGTAATAATATGCTTTACATTCAGTATTGTACATGGATTCAAGACAAATGTACTGAATTCTGACCATGAGCAAAGCCGATGTGGTAAACGAAATTCATAAAAATGCAAGGGTAAACTTTCCCCGAAGACATGTTATTATGAAAGATATAGACGACCTGTGGCAAGCAGATTTAATTGATATGCAATCAATTTCAAAAGAAAATAAAAATTACAGATTTATTCTTACCGTTATCGATACATTTTCGAAATATGCTTGGGCCTTTCCTCTGAGAAGTAAAACCAAAGATGATGTATGTAACTCATTCAAAGTTTTGTTGGCTACAGGGCGTGTTTCAAAAAACCTCCAAACAGATAATGGAACAGAATTTTATAATAATAAATTTCAAAAGCTTATGAAATCTAATCATATTAACCACTATTCAACCTTTTCAACAAAAAAGTCTTCAATAGTTGAAAGATTTATCAGAACTTTGAAATCTAAACTGTATAAGGAATTCAGTTTAAAAGGCAGCTATAATTGGGTAGATAGTACACTTAATGATGTTATATATAAATACAATCACACTTACCATCGGACAATTCATGAAATTCCTGCTAATGTGGATAACATGAATAAAAAACGTATATTAGAAAGGTATTTAAGGTCGGTAAAAAATGAAAGAATAAAAAGCAAGTATAAAGTGGGTGATTATGTACGTATCAGTAAATACAAAGGAACATTTGAAAAAGGATATACCCCCAACTGGTCGACAGAAATATTTAAAATTCGAAAAATACAAAATACAACTCCTATTACCTACTTAATTGAAGATACAATCAGAAGTCAACCTATTTTAGGAGCATTTTACTTACAAGAGCTTCAAAAGACAAAATATCCTAATGTATATCTAGTCGAGAAAGTTCTTAGAAGAAAAGGAAACAGGGTTTTAGTAAAATGGTTAGGTTTATCTTCTGCTGAAAACAGTTGGATTGATAAATCGAATGTAGTAATATAAATAAAAATAACTTTACTAACCGTATAAGTATTTATTAAAGTGTTCAATCCAGATTCATTAGTCTTATGATGTGTATTGGAGAGAGTAGTCTTCTCAATTGGCTTATAAACAATTTACCATTTGAATTACACTTACCAGGATACAATTATTGTGGTCCTGGTACAAAATTAATTAAAAGGCTTACACGTGGAGACGAAGGTATTAATAAATTAGACGAACATTGCAAAGAACACGACATTGCCTATCTCAAATCATCAAACTTAAAGAATCGTCACAGAGCTGATTTAATATTGTTGAAAATGGCAAAAGAGCGAGCAGTTGCCTCGGATGCAAGTGTAAGCGAGAAAATCGCAGCACGCTTAGTAAGCAAGACAATGTCTACAAAAATTAAAACTGGTTCCGGCCTAAAAAAAAATAGAAAAAAGTGCTTTCAAAAACTTACACCTGGAAAAGGGTTAAAAAACAAATTTAAAAATGTTATCACTAAAACGAAAAGACACATGAAAAAACTAAAACCAAAATGCAAAAAAGTGGCAATAGAATTAGCTATGGCCGCAGCCAGAGAATTAGCTGATGATTCATCCATAAAACTTCCTCGTGTTATTCCTATACCAAAAACTGGTGGTGTATTACCTTTGATTCCTATTTTTGCTGGATTATCAGCAGTGGGAGCAATAGCAGGCGGTGCAGCAGGTATTACCAAAACCATAAATGAATTCAAGATGGCTAAAAAGCTGTTGGTTGAATCGAAGAGACACAATGAAAAAATGGAAGCTCTCTGCATTGGGAAAGGACTACACCTTAAACCACATAAAAACGGGCTTGGAATTTATGTATCGAATGAAAAAAACTAAGATATCGGCTACCCAAACGAGCCCTAACTAACTTCGACATTTTGAAGTATGGAACTAATATTCCATATTTTAGAGGAGTCTTTATGAGAGATGAACTTCCTAAATACCCGTTTAAAAAAGAATGTGGAGTTATTAATTTAGATAGTTCAAAAGATCCTGGCTCTCATTGGGTAGCCTATGCAAAATACAATGATTATATTGAGTACTTTGACAGTTACGGAAATCTTAAGCCTCCAAAAGAATTTATAAAATACGGAGGTACTAAAGTCCACTATAATTATGAAAATATACAACGCGATCATCCTTTCAATTGCGGACATCTCTGTTTAATTTTTCTAAGGAATTTTTGGAGTAGTCTAGGGATAAAATAAACAGGATCTTCTGAAACAGTCCAGTATGCAAGCATGTCTACCACAGTTACCATCTCTGGAAATAAATCTGATTTGGTGTCATACTTTCAACCTCCACTGCATTTATCCGATCAATACGAGTGCGGTTTGTTATACTTTTCAGTGTTAAATTCAAGATCAAATGTGTCCATCAATAGCAGCAGTCTATCTGTAATCAGAATTGAATGTGATCTTGTACACAGTTCGTACTGCAACGGACTACCAACTCATTTTATTCATGAATTTGTATTTGATACTGCCCCGGGTCATCAGTGCATAGAAATACCACGAAACGTTATTTACTTTCCAGTGAACAAAAATATAATTTCATCTATATCTGTTAGAATTGTTGATCAATTTGGTTATTGTATTAACTTTGGTGACGAATTCAATATTCAACTACGTCTTCATTTAAGAAAAACAAAATGATACTATATTATAAAAACACTCCTGTGAAAATAAAACGTATTATTCCTTCAACGACCACTAAGGTGAATAGACGTAAGAAAAAAGTTAAGAAATTGACTGAAGCAAATAAAGGTTTTCTTAGAGCCCTAGGTTTTAAAGTATGAATATACTCCAGATTACTGAATTACCGCACTTCGATAGTTCGATCGAAAGTTATGAAATCCATTCATATAATCCCTACAATAACAGCTTTAGAGAAAACGATGAAATCAGAATCCCCATACATCAGCAAGACATATACGTGCTACCATCAGCCAGTTCAATTTACATCGAAGGCCAAGCAAAGCTGTTCGGTAAAGATGGGAATCCGATCAAGAAAACTGTTACGTTCACTAATAACCCTGTTATGTCTTTGTTTCAAGACATCAGGTACGAAATGAATGGTATTGAAATAGATCGTATAAAAAATTCTGGAATAACGTCAACAATAAAATCATACATCTCATTAAATGAAGCTGAAAATAAAGTTGCTGCGTTATGGGGTTGGAATTTAAACGGATTCCAAAGTGATGGGCATTTTAGTTTAGTGATACCGCTAAATAAGATTTTAGGGTTTGCAGAGGATTACAATAAAATCGTTATAAATTGTAAACATGAACTTATATTGAATAGAAGTAACTCTAACTTAAACAGCGTTATTCTTACTGATGATGTTGCTCATTTTCAAATAGATATACAAAGAGTTCAATGGAGGGTGCCACACATAAAAGTGTCAGATCGAGAACGATTAACACTTTTAAAGCATTTAGAAAGAGATAAACCCATTCAGATGGCTTTTAGAAATTGGGATTTATATGAATATCCTTTATTACCTAAAACCACAAAACATTCTTGGTCAGTTAAGACTGCTTCACAATTGGAAAAGCCTAGATATGTAATTTTTTGCTTACAAACTAACAGAAAAAATAATAAAACTAAAGACATATCTCTATTCGATCATTGCGAGGTGACAAACGTTACGCTCTTCTTAAATTCTCAATATTATCCATATGAGCCTTTGGGTTTAAAGTTTTCTGACAACAAATACAGTATATTATATGAAATGTATGTGAAATTTCGTCAGTCGTATTACAACTGTCCAGTAGACCCGTTGCTCGATCTAAAGGACTTCAAAGAAAAAGCTCCCCTGTTTATCTTAGACTGCTCAAGGCAAAACGATAGTCTAAAATCAGGTCCAGTAGACGTACGCATAGAAATTGAATGTTCAACGCCAATACCAGATAAGACTACTGCATATTGTTTGATTATAAACGATCGACTTGTGGAATACAAACCTCTCAGCAACATTGTGCGCAGGTTATCATGATTGCTATTTTGGATATTCAAGGCTTTAAAACAGAAACAAATGAATTTATAATAAAAGAAATCGCTATATTATATAATAAAACATTACAAGTGTTTTTATTTAAGCCACCATTTCCATTTGAAAAATTAACGAAACAAGAAAAAAAACAAGTTAGTTGGATTGAACGTAACAGAAAGATATATTGGTGTGAAGGATTTATTCCATATTCCAATTACCAGAATTTTATTGCTGATATTTTAAGAGATAAATGTGTCTATGTTAAAGGTTCAGAAAAAGTCTTGTGGTTAAAAAATATATTAGAAAACAGTAATAGTAACATATTTAATTTAGAAGATAAAGGTTGTTCTAGTTTGTTAAGTCTGCACCATCAATATAAATATTCTCAAGATTTGTATAGTTGTATTTATCATGACTCTGTATGTGCTTTAAAAAATGTATTGTGTTTAAATAAATGGTGCTATGATAATAAAATTATAAAATAAACTTTTTTTTGTTTAATTTCTTTATTTTTGGTAAACCGTTTCCTATCCCTCCCAATCTCTTCAACGTCGTCAAATCGTTATAAGCTGCTGACTGTAGCTAGACGATGTCATTATGCAGTTATCTGTAAAACGGAGAAGCATGTCTCATAATAAATACAAACCTCGATATGACATGTATAATACTTATAAAATGCGTCAATTTTCATTTAACTATTACTGGGCAACGGCTGATTCAAAGAAAATATTAGTGATGGAAATGGCTGACGCTGGATTCTTTTACTGTGGCAATAGTATAAATGATAAAGCAGCATGTTTTTCATGTGGAGGTGTTATAGAAGATTGGGAGATTTATGACGATCCTTGGATGCAACATGCTATAAATTTTCCTCAATGTTTTTATTTGAACGCTGTGAAAGAAAGAGAGTATATATTTAATACGCGTATCTGCATCGCAGCATTAGACTCCTAGCATTGCAGTGTAATAGATAGATCTTAAGTATATAACTAAGTAATAAATAACACAAATATTTACTGCACCACGAGAGATACAATTATTGATATTACCTATCTACATCATGTTTCACTCAGAGAAATTTGATTTGGAAGGCACTTCTAAACTTATTTTCAAGAATACTAGGGGTGAGATAATATATATTCAAGATATGCACCCTAGAAAAAAGAAATCGAACTCAGGTGAATTAAAACATCAGGATAGTGATATAACCCGAAAAGAAGATTTATTTTACCAGAAGTTGGAAGATTCAGAGAAATCTAACTTGAAAAATACTCACTACCTTATACTAAAAAGCGAACCTGGTGAGGATCTTCGCAAATTCGTTAAAGTTAGCAACAAACATACTGATCATGAAAAATCGATTGTTAGTTCGTCAAAGACCAGTGGGAGTAAGTAGTATATCGACAGCAACTGCAGATCTATTCCATCAGGAGAGTGATACAGCACATGAGTTAGTTTTACACAAATTATAAACGTAACTCAGATTCATAAAAACCTCAGGTCAGCGATTCAAGAAAGAAGATTTCATTACTTATTACTTTAAGTACACATCGCACCGCTGATTGGGGTGTTCTGCATAACGCGCTCGAGCGAAGCGTGAGCAACTCAATCAATATTATGAACTATATCGCAGATCACGATATTAGTGTATGATTGGGGAGTTCTGGATCATGCGCTCGAGCGAAGCGAGGGCAAGTGATCCAGAACCCCCAATTATACACTACTATTGTGACTCGCCGAACAACGGAAGCAAGTATAACATCAGAAAAAAACATCACACAATCTCACAACAAAGAAACTGACTCACAAACCAATAATGAACCTAGCGCACCAGCCAATACTACCGATAGAACAAAAACAAGCAAGAAGAGAAAGACAGATTGTAGCGAAGTTGATCGACAAATGCTTACTTTAATTAAATCTGTTGAAGATGAAGACAAGAGTAAGAGTATGTGTTTTTTCAAAGGTATTGCTCCGATTGTAGACAAGTATAGTGACGACGATTATCTAGAATTTCAATATGAAGTCATTAAAGTTATGAGAAATTTAACTCGGAGAAATGAAGCGTCCATGCAGCAGCAAACTTACAATTACAATATTAATCGAGGCTACACTACGGCTACACCCGACTACAGGATACATGAATATCAGCCAACACAACCCATTCCATCGACATCCAGGATGCCCTATGAATACCAACTTAAGCCTCAAGAACTGATGCAGCAAGATGATTCCCAATCTTCAATTGTTACTGAATTAAGTTCAATCACATCGCCTGAATACGATTTCGATTTTTCTAAAACTCCTTAATTTCTTTTTTGAGTATAATAATACAATTACTACCTACTAAATTTTGTTTTAATTAATACAGGTAATTGTTAGTTTTGCCTTTTAGCTTCTTAAATACTAATCGTATTACAATAATATTCCCCTTTTCTATAATTTGAAATTGAAAATGTCTTTAACATACCTTAGCGTAACGGCTAATCTCTCCGCCGGAGTAATAGATTTACGCATGTCAGTGTCCTCGTGACTTATTTTATCATATATGACTGTTAGTAATAGCTGAAAGGATACTTTCTTCATCCGAAAATAATTGTAAAATTTAGTTTCATCTTCTTCCAACTGCCTAAAAAGAGTATGAAATGCACCATATTCTTCCCTTTCCAATAATATAGGATGCACCCACGATGACCTTTTACGTTTTTCTATTTCTTTTAGTTTCTTCTTATACAAATAGTAGGCCAATACGAGTTTTTTTTTCTTATTATTCGACATTTCGCACGTGTGTAATCTCTGACTACCAGTTCAAAACTAACGCATAAGACGGCACTCCAAGGTAACATTCATCCGGTAAAAAAAAAATATGTATACAAGGATAGCCGTTTATTGACGGTCCGTTATCCGGTGAAAAAAACGGACGTCTACAAGCGCTCTAACACGACGACTTGGCTTTTTGAACACGGACTTTGAACCTGCTATATACGACGACTCTGCTTGTGTTTTGGACTTGTCCCCCATTTCTTTACAAAAATGGATTCTGTTCATTGCATTAATTGTTATCTCGATATAACACGAATGAGACGTAATCCTTTGTCAATGCAAAATGATGAAGTACGTTGTTTAATACAGCAATGGATAACACCGCAACTTGTAAGTATTATGTTTTGCTGGTTTTGTTTACATTATACGTAAAACACAATTATTACACAAGTAGCTTTAGGTATGTTGAACTCATAAAAACCACTGAAAAATAATTTAAATAATTGTTTTTTTCTTTCTCTTACAGATTGATCAACACAGTGTTATTTGTGATGCATGTCTCCGATTATCTATCCAAAGTATAACGGAAACACCAGGGCCTAGTCGCCCAGATAGACAAGTTGGTCACCGTCATGTGTGTGTTTGCTGTGGACAGTCAGTTCTACGACAACGATCACATACAATGGGAAGTAATACTGACCGTGCAAGGCACATAATGAATGTAGTAGCTCACCGAATTCAACCACGACAGGTGAGAAATCTGCTTCAATAATAATGTTTAGTTGAATGTGCATCATATTCAATATTTAAGTCATCAGTAAAACTAACCTGATTTTGGTTTTTGTTACAGTTACGTTCTACAGATTTGATCTGTCATCCATGTTGGCAACAATGCAACCGAGCTGCGTCACCTTCTGTTGCTTCTTTGCAAAGTCTAAGTCAAGTATCCACAGACAGTGTAAATGCATCTCAACTTGAAGTTTCTCATAGTGAAGAATCTC
The DNA here is from genome assembly GCA_916610205.1 of Griposia aprilina. Lineage (NCBI taxonomy): Eukaryota > Metazoa > Arthropoda > Insecta > Lepidoptera > Noctuidae > Griposia > Griposia aprilina. Next base: position 1,878,532 of record OU744285.1, on the reverse strand, counting down.
AAATGGTGACAGGCCTACAGTTACCTAATTATGGAAGAGCAGTTGATACTCAAAGTCATAGTTTCTATCCGGGTTGCAATATGACAGATCGACATGTGGTACCACTTTCACTCAGGGTATGGTTATTTAAGGACTATAAGTATTATGTCCCACGGAATTCCAAAATATGTAATTATCATTTAAACAGTGACTTATGGCATGAAATTCCGGCATGGGAAGATGTAATCCATGTATTCAATGTGAATCACATAGAAGATTTTGCGTCGTTTGTGAATTATGAGAGCCGATCATTGGATTTCGAAAATATCAACTCGATGGAGGAATATATGTTGTGGTACTTTCTTGGAATGAGTAAAAGTCAATTTACTAGTTTAATGAGCGAGGTTCCCCGTCTGGCACAAATGCATAGAGGCTCTACTGCCCTTGCGGCCTACCTAATGAAACTAAGAACTGGGGACTCCGATGAAAGAATATCGTCTCTACTTCAAATACCCAGAAGTACTCTAGAACGACTTATGGCTGAAGCAAGAGTCAAATTCAACCAAAATTTTGTACCCAGAAACCTAGGAATTGGACATATGACCAGAGAAGAAATTGCAACCAGGAATTTAATAATTCCCAATGGACTGTTTGGTGAAGTTGATGGTCAAAGAAAACCTGTAGTCATCGTGGATGGAACATATATCTATGTACAAAAGAGCTCTAATTATCTTTATCAAAAAGAAACATATTCGCTACACAAATATAGAAACCTCGTAAAGCCATTTATGCTTGTTTGCTCCGATGGATATATTCTTGAAGTGTTAGGCCCTTATCCCGCAACAACTTCCGATGCTACTATAATGTTCAATGAATTTAATGATCCGAATAATAGACTAAGGCAATATTTTCAAGATGGGGATGTGTTTATATTGGATAGAGGGTTCAGAGACGCTGTTCCACTTTTGGAGTCATGTAATTATAGTGTCCACATGCCATCAACATTACAAGAAAATGAATTCCAATTATCAACTTTAGAAGCCAACAAAAGCAGGAAAGTAACCATTTGTCGCTGGGTTGTAGAAGTCGTAAATGGAATTTTCAAGCAGCATTTTAAAATATTTCGCCAAGATTTTTTTAACCGAGCATCCAAACATTTAATGGTTGATTTCTCTATAGCGGCAGCATTAGTTAATAGATTTCATTCAAGAATAGTTGACAGGCCAGATGCTGCTGATATTCTCCAAACAATAAATACTAATATGTTTATGGAAAATAGGCTAGCTGATTATGTAATAAATAATAATTTAAATCGACGCAGAGCGCAATTCCAAAGTATTAATGTGAATAATAGTAATGTTGCTGATTTTCCACAACTGACTTACAGCGAAATGGTTTTGATTGCATGTGGCACTTATCAAATAAAGCAGGCTCGATCCTACTATGGTGAGCATACGCGAGCTAATGGCATGTATAGTATTGAGGTATGCACGGAGATGGATAATTTATTGATTGAGGAATTAGCTCTTCCAGATAATTGTTACTTATTGAGAGGGAAAATACATAGCAGACACATTTCAACCAAAGTATATTTTGTGTATATGATAATTAATAATTCTTTAACTGGTAGGGATGCTATACAAAATCGTTACTGTAATTGCCTAGTGGGACGTCGGACTGTTGGTACCTGTGCCCACATTATGTCAATTATATGGTACTTAGCTTGGGCGCGGTACCAATCCAACATCCGTCCTCCTGCACAGTTCCTCGATGATTTATTAATAGTGTATAATGATGAATAAAGTAATAAAATGATTTGTGTTGAATTATTTTTTCAATCCTTTAGTAACCTTGAGACATAACCTATCTTTTAGCAAAAATATTCTAAACAATGTACTCCCTAGTTTTAGATAATTATTGAAATTGTCATTAGCCGGGTCCACACCGGACGATCCATCGCGCTCCGATCGCGCGCGGCAGCAGCGCGATCCAAAGATGCAGGCGGTGTGGACGTGCCGCGCGCGATCCATGCGCACGTATTGGAGCGCGCGCTCCCTACCTCGCGCGATCCGTGTGCGGTCGGTTTTTGTGCCAGCCTCAAAGGTGCCTCAGTTGCGTGATGCGCGCGGTGTGGACGGTTGTGTTGGTTCGCGCGATCCACCTCGCCATGGACATCTCAGAAAGTCGCCGTTTGATATCGCTTTATAAAGAATTTAAATGTTTATGGGATCCCAAAGATTCTAATTACACCAATAGAGGTGTTAGAGATGATGCTTGGCGTCAGATTTCTCGTGAAATGGGGAATAAGTCGATCGAGAACCTAAAGAAAAAAATGCGATCTCTGGCGGGAGGCTACAGAAGGGAGAAACACAGAGAGAAGCAAAGCCGTATAACTGGATCCGGTAAGAAAACAAAGCTACTTTTTATCTGTAGGTATTAAAATTATATATTTTATTATAAGTAATTACATCATAATATTTACTGTGGATTTCACGTGATTTCGCTTTTTACATTTAAGCTGTTAGAAATACACGTGGTTATTTTAATGAGTAACTTGTTTATTTCAGGTGCTCAAGATACATATAAATCAAAGTGGTTTGCGTATGATGACTTCGACTTTATGGCGGATAAAAATGAACCCGGAACCACACGCGATACATTGGAACATGTGAGCTATTAGTTTACTGATATTCATTTTGCCAAACTATTGTATGGTTTGTAACAAAGTGTCTTGCTAAGTGGGACCGTATTGTAGTGGCATTTTCTGTTGCTCTTCTTGGTACGACGGCCATCGGTTGTAGCGATTGTGATGGCGGTTCATTTCGCCAGCTTCCAGGTATTACATCTCCATTCTCCTGTACTGTATCAAACGTTCCTGGCGATATAAAGTTAGGATTACTGCGTAAGTAGTTATATAGATGAACCGTTGCCAGCACGACTTTAGTCGCAGTTTCTGGTTCCAAAAGCATAGGTTTACGCAGGACTCTGTAGACAGAACTAAGTACTCCAAACGCGTTTTCAACTACTCTACGTGCTCTTGACAGTCGGTAGTTGAAAATTCTTTCACAAGAACCCCTTTCCCGTGTACCATCGTATGGTTTCATAGTATAATCATTAAGCTGAAAAGCTTTATCACCTAGTATATAATAGGGTACCTCAATTTTATAGGGAACTTGCAATATCTCCGGTGGAGGAATATTTAGCTCTTTTTTTTCAAGTTTTTTATATAAATTTGTGCTTTTGAACACGCCTCCATCTGATATTCTGCCTTTAGTCCCAACATTCACATACAGGAACCTATAATTTGCATCTACTAATGCAAAAAGAACAATACTAGGAAATAATTTGTAATTATCAAAGTCGTTGCCACTATTAAATGCGATTGTATAGCGACGTGTTTGCCGTCCATCGCTCCTATCACGTGTGGGAAATTCCACTTATTCTCGAATTGCTGAGAAACTGTACGCCATTCTTCTTTAGTTGACGGCACCTGAAAATAAAGGAGATCTTAATTATAATATAAAGCTGAAAATAAGAATAAGCAGTAAATAGTAATAATAATTGTTGTTACAGGTAGAATCTGATACGACTGAAGGGGAACTTGAAGTTAATACTACAGTGAGCGAAAACGAGAACAGTAACATTACTAGTGACACACAACCGGAGAGAGCCAACCACCACACAGATCAGAGTAGAGAGCAGAATGATCAGAATGCACAATCCAGTGTCCAAACAACAAACAAAAGAACAAAAAAAAGAAAGAAAACTACTTCTAATAATGCAGATGACATATCAGATGAAACTCTTTCAGAGGCTTTCCAACTTCTGCAACAATGTGCTCAGCCACCACAACCGGAAACTGATTCTTACATTGCTTTCGGGCAGTATATATCTACTGAATTGCGGAAATATGATGCAGTAACATTAGTTAATGTCAAAAATGCTATATGCCAAGTTATTTTTCAAGCTGACACAGGAAGATATGGGGATAGCAATTATGGATATTACACTAATTCATATCCTGGCACACCAATAGCATACACTTCATCACAGTCCCAGTCTCTACAACCTCAAAATTATCCAGCTCCAATTCCACAGACATCACCGTCTGCTCATCTAGCCTCCAATTCATCGCAGTCCCAGTTTCTGAAACCTCAGGATTATTCACTTCCACAGTCACCACCGAATTAAATAAGTACCTACCTATATCATGTTTTCAAAAAATAATTAATAATTGTAAACATGTTACTTCTTTAAATTATGATTGTAATACACTACTTTTTTATTGAGTAATAAAGTATGGTTTTACTTACCTTTACATAATCATTTAACAGGTCAATGATGGCTTCACAAACTTCAGGAATAATTATCGATATAGACTGTTTGGAAATGCGGAACAGATACTGCAAACTGACGTACGAATCTCCAGTTGCTAAAAATCTTAATGTTAGTAATAATCTTTCCTTCACAGTAATGGCATCTCTATAATTTGTATCATTCTTTCTTAGCTTGTTATTTAATAATGAACACAATATCTCAAATTGATTAGCATTCATTCTTGCAAAATTGTGTTCAACTTTATCTGACACTAACTCTGCGTACAGCTGAGTCCCAGATTCCAAGCGATTTTTGTAAATGTGTTTCACCCAAAACCGTCGTTTTCTTTTTTGTGATTTTTTGCGCAAGCATTTAAGCAAAATAAAAGTTACTGCTGCAACGGCAAGACGCCGCCGTTGTACGTGTGACTCCATATCGTACAAGAGTTAGACTGGCTGAATCACGGATCGCCTTAGGATCGCTTGGAGCGCATATTTGGGATCGCAAGTTTCCAAGAGTGGATCGGCCTAACACGATCCACGATCCACGCTCCGCGATCCTGGATCGCGGATCGCGGGTTCGATGGATCGTCCGGTGTGGACCCGGCTAATGAGTTTCGTTCGATTTGAAGGATAATTTGGCGTAGATTTCATTCTTGTCTATTTCAGGCATTTTTTTGTATGGGAGATGGGCATTCCCCTTTCGATGTCATCGCCCCGATGACTCCCACTCATTTCCCCCACGCGGTTGTCCACACCCCTGACGTGCTCGATGTATCACGTAAAAAGAATATCAACCTACGGTTGGATTCTATAGAGGTGATACACGAACTGTCATCTGACCACCGACCAGTTGCTAAGGTGTCCCTTGAATGCATCCCTTAACTTAATTCGTTTTCACCAAGCTAAGGGACACCTCAATAGGGGCTACTTAGTTAGGTGACAGATTTTTTTGTCATAGTTATTCCAAAAACCGCACTTTTACCGATAACATTCTTAAGTTACATTTTTACAGTAATTCCGAACAAAGTAAAAATATCTTACATTAGGAACATGGTTCTAGCAACAATTACGTTGCAAAACATTATGTCAACATCGAAAAACTAAAATATTTACAGTGTTTTGGCTGTCTAACGAAGATCCAGTGTCTCTTTTAAAATAGTTGTGAGATGTATCTGTGACAGTGACATTTCGGTTGAGGTTAATAATTTCTGTGTGGCTATTTTAGTGTTTGTTTGTTTATTTGTTTACGAGTATATTTAATTAAAATGGCTGAGAAAAGGAAACGTGGTCAGAATTTTACTGCTGACGACAAGGAAAAGCTGGTGAAATTGCTTTTGGACCACAGGCATACAATTTTAAATAAAAAAACAGACGGAAGCACTAACGAGGCGAAAAACACCTCATGGATGGAAGTAACAAACGCTTTTAATGCTTCAGGTTCTGTTTACAGGTTTGAACATTTGTTAAAACATATCTTAGTTTTGAATTATTGTAACGTAAAAATACCATTAATAGAGAAGGCTCTATTAATGGTATCTATGTCGGATGCCAATTTTATGTGGTTTTCATCATTCATGTATGAGTACATACATAATACACACCATGTACAATCTTTAAATAACATACATTTTGTTTTCTAGAAGCAAAGACTCTTTAATGAAGGTTTGGGAGAAACTGAAGAGTGAAAGCAAGCTATACTATGGCTCTACACGAAGGAGTGCCACACAAACTGGCGGCGGACCCTCGCAGATAAAAACAGACCCAATCCTGGAGCAAGTCCTGTGCAACATTATGGGCCGAGGTTGTACGGGAATAACTGGTGTTATGGACAGTGATGCTGCTTTTACCGAGGGAATTGTCCAGTTCGAGGAACAATTACCTAAAATTATTTGTGTTGGAGATAGTCAACAAACGGACATCGAGATAGAGGATTTTAACCTCACACCACATGTCCAAGAGGAGCCAAAGGCAAATATTATTCTCTCTTCCTGTACTCGGGAAATCAGTTTAAATAGGAATAAACTAATATTACTTTAACTTACTATCAGGATCCTGTTAGCAAAATAAATTTGACACAACAATGGACCCCGATATGGTCTAGAAGACGACCCACATCCTCTCAACCTAATGAGAGGACAGAATTAGTGAGCAACCTATGCTCTAGTTTTCAAAATGTCAACAAGGAAAAAGAAGACATAGAGGCATTAAGAAAGCAGCTTCTGGAGGAAGAGCTAGATTTTAAAAGAAAATTGTATGATCTCCAACTTCAAGCGGCAGTAAAAGATATAGAAATAAAAGAAGAAGTTCTACGACAAATGAAAGGTATATTTATTAAAATATTAATATGTCATATTTTCAAAATATTGAGTCATTTGATTACGCTGGAATCCATATATTGGATCTCTGGATGTTTCTGGTAATCGGGGAATTTGTCCATCCCGTATTAGTTGCTCTAAGTTTGGAATTGATCCATCATTTATAGGATCCTCTTCCCTCCTCAGAATACATATGTTGTGCAACAACAACAACAAGCTAAAATTACATTGATCCCAGTTTGTAATTTAAGCCGTATTCCTAAAGCCAGAATAGGAAATCTTCATTTCACAACACCATACTGTCGTTCCACTACATTTCTTGTCTTAATCTGGGCTTCGTTGTATCTTTGCTGGCCAGTGGTAGCCGGATTCAAGTAGGGAGAGTAAGGAGATGACTCTGAAATATAATATAATTACATTTTTTTTGTTTACAGGTGGTGGTTTAGCGTTGCAAAACTTGTTTGGCATGCCGAAAAAGGACTAAATAATGGGACGATTTGCTTTTTCTTAATATTAAATAATAATAAAATGTGTTAAATAAAGTGACTGTCTTCACTTGTAAACTTAATACTTTTGTTTACCTTCAAAGGATATCCACTGTCCCCTAATAAGTATGATCCTCTATAAACTCCTCTTTCAAATTTGGCATACTGTCTGCTATTTTGGTAAATTGTTGAATCATGGGTTGAACCAGGCCAGCGAGCAACTACATCTGTAATCAGTAAATCTGCAGAACTTATGGTTTGGACGTTGACAGACATATAACTTTTTCTGTTACAAAACAGTTCAGCATCATCCCCACCTAAAATAGTAAGTACATGTAGTTTAGTGGTTGGGTCATAAATATTGAAATCCAGGATGCTATTATGATTAAGTTAGGTACCTGGTGATTGTATCTTTATATGAGTACAATCTATACAACCCAGGACATTAGGGAAACGGGCAATCTTGTAAAATTCCTACTTCACTCTTAACTGATCTTGTTCTGTTTCGGGAAATATTATAAACTCCTGTCGTAGAGTTAATATAGCTTCTGAAACTCTTTTGCCAATTCGACTACATGTAGCTATGCTGATCCCACCCATGTCTGCCATCGTCAGCAACTGACTACCAGTGGCATAAAATCTAAGGGCACATAATAGTTGTTTGATCGGGGGCACGGATTTATTTCTGTAAAAATAATTTACAAGTTAATGATAACATAAGTAGAGGTACCTACTAGAATAGAAAACCTAGTTTCAACACTTGCACCTGTCCTAGGACCATCTAATGGTACGTTTACACGCTTGCCAAGCCTTGGCAAGGGGATCGACAATCGCAAGCGGGTCATTTTCACAAAAAGTGTACATTCCAGTTTGGGTGTGTCCCACAACTTTTGTATTTTTTTTAAAGAATAATAATCTACATATAAGAAAAAAAACACTAAAGCTTTGGATCTGTGGTCAGTTTTTAACAATATTGTATAATATTGCTGCTTATAAAAACAGCAATAGTATCATAATTTTCAAAAATGAAGATAGAAGGTATCTATTTTAGCGCTGTCCCACTACCATTTTCATTAATATAACGTAACTTTAATGAATTTTGTTGACGTATATATAATAAATTGTTTGGTATTTTGGAAAGTATAGTTATGCACGATTTGTTAAACAATTACAGCAATACTCTAATGTCGCTTAAAATATTTTAAATAATTTAATCTCTGTGAGGACACAAACTAGTTCAAAAGGAAATTTCCCTTCCGAAACCGCAATTTTTGCGAGATGATGCTATCAAAACTACCGTTTACGCGTATTTTTTTTCGATCGGCAACATTCTTAATGCTGTGAACGGGTGAAAACAAGTATTTCGGCCATTTTGACGGCGGCCGGCGGACGAACAACATTACCTCTGTAGCGGTCCAGTTTTGCTTTTCCAGAGCCGCGACCAATTTCAAAGTAAGTTTACAAGTTTATTTCTTGCAAATTGTTTTGATATCTTCATTAGCTTTCAGTGAACTTAAATTCATACCAAGCTTGTTGATTAGATGTGTTAGTTTTAAATAATTAAAACAAAAGTGTTTAAAGTCAGACTTCCGATACTTCCGTTCCGTAACCAAAACGCAGGTAACGTAGAAATGGAATTTAAAAGTTTCGGAATGGAGTTCTTAGGAAGATGATACATTATATTTGTAGTATCGATTTTAAATAATAAAAAAAGAGACGACTTCCAAATCTAATTCGTAACGTTCTTACGGTGTCACTTTGTAAAAAATAACAAATATTAATATATTATTTATTGTAACAAAACTATTTTGAGATTTTGCTAAATAGTGTTATGTGACAATAAGTGTTTTTTATTTTGTTTTGATAAATATTATAATATATTGTTGAACTTAATGTACTCAAAATGACACACGTTCTAGTAAAATGTATTCATTTTTATAATAATAATTATTTTAATTGGTTGACTATGTAACATGAATATTTTTTTCAGGTACTTTATATCTGATCTACCCAGTAAAAATGGTTGTCCTAGCAGACGTTGATAAATTTATAAACAAAAATGATATTATATTATTGCACGAATCAATATGGCCATGGTTAATCACTCATTTCCGAATTGCGGAAAAATGTTTCGGTTGTGGATTTCCCATCACTTTAACCCATGAACCATACCACTTTATTGTATCTGATAATACCAAAGTGAAGAATTTAATCAATGTTGACTTTTTTTGGTGTCGGCAATGTACATTTTATGCCATATATGATCACTATTGCGAAGATGAATGTGATTATTGTAACTAATATTTAATACAGAGATGGGTACTGCATTTATTAATACGGCAACAGTTACAGTACCCATGGTAATATTATTATAATGTACCTGTCATTTTGCTCTAGGATGTAGGTTCATTTGTCAGTATTGTTCACGTCGTATTTTATACTGAATAATTCAATATTCAATGATACTTTTTTGCCTTTAAAGATGCCACTTACGCCAGCCGAGAAGATGAAAAGATATCGGGAAAAACTAAAGAAAGACCCCGAAAGGTATGAAGAGTATAAGACAAAAGATTTGAATAGAATAAAATTAAAGAATAAGAAAATAACCGAATTATCAGAAAAAGAAAAATTAGACCAAAGGAAAAAATGGAGAGAACAGAAAAAAAGGCAGAAAGCGAAAAAGAGTGACGTTGAAAATAACAAAACTAAGAATAAAGACCCTACATCCTCCGAAGCACCTACCAATAAATGTATGAATAAAAATCATTTAATTACTATTAGGAAGTTGCGGCGTCTGTACGAAACTGCGTTAAATAGGAATAAAGTGTTGAATAATACAATACAAACATCAAGAAAGAAAATGTATCGTTTGAGAGTAGCAAATAGAAAAAAGATAGACAGTTTGAATGATAAAATAATAAAAATGCAAGCAAGAGAAGAAGTTATGGAAAGTGCTCTACGCTCAGCTTATAACAAATCAAGAAGCCAAGCAGATAAACGAGTACTAAAGAGTGTTGCTAATACCGTTGTAGTGAAGAAAAATAAGTGTAAGTCATACGTTGCAAAACTCTTAGGATTACGTGGGCGCATAAGAGTACTGCAACCGGCTCGAAAATCGCAAAAACGTAAAATTACAGAAGAGTTAAATTTATTTTTTATACGTGATGATATAAGTCGTAGCACAAGTGGAAAGAAAGAGTGTAAAACAGTTAGTAAAGAAAAGCATCAAATTCGATATCTTACTGATAAACTATTCAATTTGTACAAAATTTATAAGAATGAGGGAGGAAGATTCAGTTTCGCTACTTTTTTTAGACACAAACCAGCATATGTCCTGTCTCCAAACATTCACAACCGTAATACCTGCTTATGCGTAAAACACAGCAATATGGAAATGATGTTTTTGAGTTTATTCAGAAACTGTGCATTTTCGAAAAATATTAAGTCTCTCAGTGACGTTATTTCTAAATTATCTTGCGATCTTAATTCCTACAATTGTATGCATGGAAGATGCACAATTTGTAAAAATATTAAATTGGTTTATGGTTTAGAAGGAGAGGCTCTGTTTAAAAGAGTTAACTGGGAACAGTGGGAACGTGTAGACCATTCTTATGAGAAGGTGGAAAAAGGGGTGGTAAAAAAATATATCACAAAAAAGACGGTAAAAAATATAAAACATGGCACAATCGTAGACTTAATACAGATTTTTGAAAGAAATATACCCTTGTATAAGATACATATACATAACTGGAAACATCAACAAAGTAAATATCGCGAGAAAATAGAAACATTAGGTCCACACGAGGCATTGATTCTTTGTGATTTTAGCGAAAATTATGAATGCAAGTCGCATGAAGAGGTACAAGCCACCCATTTTGACGCCTCCAAAAATCAAATTACTTTGCATTGTGGCATGATTTACTGGGCTTCTGGATCACAATCGGTTTGTTCTGTTTCGGACAATAAGTGTCATGAACCACACGCTATTTGGGCTCACCTCTTACCCGTTATTAAATTATTAAAAACAAAATGCCCTGAACTTAAATGCATTAATTTTTTCTCAGATGGACCAAGTTCCCAATATAGACAAAAAAAAATTTTTTTTCTTTTGAATTTTTATACAACTAAACTAGGCCTTGACATGTGTACCTGGAACTTTTCTGAAAGTGGCCATGGTAAGGGAGTGGCGGATGGAATAGGTGGGTCGGTAAAGAGAACTTTAGACAAACAAGTTGCTTATGGCCGGAATATCACAAATGGAAAAGAAGCATTCGAAATGCTCAAGTCGACGTCTAAAACAATAAATTTCTTTTTCATTGAAGATTCTGAAATACAAATAGTTCAGAATAACGTTCCTATAGATCTAAAACCAGTAACTGGAACCATGCAAATACATCAAGTACTATGTTTTGCTAATTCATCACACTTACATCACAGAGTGTTAAGCTGTTTTTGCCAAATTGAAAAAGATCATACATGTTTATGTTATGAGTTGAAGCAACATTTCATACACAATTGCACAACAAATAAAGAACCTTCTGATCCAAATCCTTCAGATTGTTTACCATCCACCAGCAATATCGCTAACACAAAAGAGCCTAATCTTACGAGTATATTACTTGAGCTTGATGCGACAAATTATTTAAAAGAAGACTTTTTAGATACCGACAATGATGTAACAGCTAGCGCAATGTCACCAAACTTACCAATTTTACTCTTACGTGATTCCAGTCCAGACATAACTCTTATTGAAAATATCAATTGGGATATGAATTTCACGGACTCTCTAATTGAATCTACCGTATATGACGTGACAGAAAAAAAGTTCAGCTTACAAGTTACAGATGACCAAAGTTACATGATCCCGGAGGAACAAAAATCTGAAAAGATGTATGCTCCTTTGATAATAATGCCTCTAAATGAAACACAAATCAACAATGAAATAATAGTGCATGACAGTCAAATTCATACGAAAAACGCATCTCATCATTCGCGTAAGAGACCACCTTCTACTATTTCTACAAAAAATGTAGCGAAAAAAATACATTCAGATGGCAAAGAAAACAGCCCTCAAAATAAAAACTCATCTATTAAGACAGTAATATCTCGAAGTTTGGTGTGCTACGCATGTAAAAAAAATGTTAAATTCCCGTCGGCAGACGTTTCAAAATGTATATCGTGTAAAAAATGGTTTTGTATCAGATGCAGCGAAGGCAATAATAATATTGATTTTATTTGTCGAAAATGTTTTGGAGAAGAGTATATTATGTAAAAAAAAAAAAAACTTACTGAAAAATTTAAAAGCAAAGCAATCGGGTAAAAGTTGTAAATTAAAAATAAGGTTATTTAAAAATTATATGTTATTTTTAAATACTTAACCTTATTTTATATATTATGTTTATATATTATATATTATGTTTATATATTATATATTATGTTTATATTTTATAAATTATGGTTATTTTTTTACCCCCGACGGTAAATAATTTTTCACTTTGTTCAACATAATAAATTAATAATACACCCCGTATTATGTTGAACAAGGTGTAAAATTTGAGTTGTGTTCAATTTTATATTAGAATATTTGTAATAATTTGATCTCATTTTCTTGATAATGTGCAATAGTCTTAAGAATTCTATTCCGTTATAGGAACAGTCAATTCCGTGACTGTCCTATTTTATATTTTGTTTTAAATATTATTTTTAGAGCGAAACGCTATTTAATTGATATTAGCTTTTGTTACCTTAGAGTGTCATTTGATTTATGTAATTATAAAAAGAGTTCCTAAGTTGTATCCTAATTGAGAAATATACCAGAAAGTATATTGAACTAATTTGGTCCAAAGAGTAACGTAATGGAAATTAAAATGGTGTTAAGTATGTTTGCTATTGTTGATTTTATGATTTATCTATTTTGTATTAAAGTAAAATACATTGTTATCCAATTATACTATTTGATTAAATCCAAACGAGTTTTATTTTATTTCTTTAGCTGAAAGCCAATAGTTTCGGAATGGAATAAATTTTGTTCCCCAGGGGCAATAAATTAATCGTATTTCAGTAAATAATCTTGATTATGAGGTTTTGTTATAATTTTCATATAGTGAAAAGAATAACAATTGTAAAATAAATTAAAAAAAACGAATTACAGTAAAACAATAAATTTCGGCATATTTTTAATAGTGTACACTTTTTCTGAAAATGACCCAAGCATGTAAAAAGGGCGTTTGGCTTGGCTTGCGTGGGCTTGTGCCTGCTTGCTTCCGATCCAGTCGAGTGTCGGTTTTTTTACGCAGATCAAAGGGCGTTTGCGGCAAGCGCTTGCGATGCATTTACATGTTGGTCCACGTTTAGTAGCCATTGTGATCTCGCGGCGAGTACACGCTTGCTTGATTTTACAAAAAATAAATAAAAAATGAGTTGCTGGTCGAATGAGGAGAGTCTTTCGTTTCTGGAACATTACCAAATGGAACCATGCATCTGGAATCCGAAAGATGCAAATCATAAAGATAAGAAGAAACAAGCAGATGCATGGATTCGTCTTGCTGAACTTACTGGAAGGCCAGTAAAGGAAATAACAGATAAAAAAGAGATATTGATGACTACTTTTCGCAAGCACTTGAAAAAAAAACGTGAATCTATGCGTTCTGGCGCAGGTATGTTCCTACGATACATTTATAATTATTTTGATAGTCTGCTTAGCAAGGTGTAACTTATGTTTAAAAGCGTTGGTTAGTTTCTCGATTATTCCGCAACTATCTCGCTCTAATTTTCGATGTTTTTATTTTATTTTAGGTGCCGAAGAAATATACAATCCAACTTGGTATGCTTACGAAACCATGGAGTCATTTTTACTACCAGTATATACTTGCAATGAAGGGATAAACACCGAAACAGTAAGTAAATAAATTTAATTATTCTAAATAAAAAAAAACACCGTTGGTTATTATACCTACATTTATTTATACATTTTTATCAACTTATCCAATCCTATTAAAATATGAAGTAAATTCTTCCCTGACTTCTCTGGCGTTCACCGGAGATCTTCGTGGTATTTGTGGTAAATTTTGCAATGCATTATATTCGTCGTTACCTCTACGCCATGAACCAGGGGTAACCATATTTCCACTACTGTCATATACGTCAAACGAACTCTGAGGAGTATATCGATTTGAAGAACTTTTACTTGTTCTCAAAAAGTTATGTAGTAATACACAAGTCATCGTAAATTCCGGTACAGTTTGTGGTTCTAAATTGATAGGGCGTCTGAATATTCTGAAAACTGAGGTTAAAATTCCAAACGTATTTTCAACTACAACTCGGGATCTAGATAAATTTTGGTTAAATAACCTTTTTGGTGAGCCTACTTCATGGTTTCCAGGGTAGGGTTTCATTACGTGTTGACTCAATGCAAAAGCACCGTCAGCTAAAAACACGTATGGAATATTAATATTCGATCCTGGAAGTGGACATGGTGGTGGAAAATCTATCTCGTTTCTAATTATTCTTTTCCATAGTAAACAATTATTAAAGACGCCGCCGTCACTTATTCTTCCTTGACTCCCGATGTCTGCGAATACAAATTTGTATTTGCTATCCACTAAAGCCAAAAGGACAATGCTAAAAGTTTTCTTATAATTGAAATACTCTGTTCCACTATGCGTTGGGCTTTCAATGACTACATGCTTGCCATCCAATGCACTATGCAATGTGGAAATTTAGTCCTGAATCCTTCTTCTATATTAAGCCATCCTTCTGCTGTGGTGGGCATCTGTAAAAAGAAAGTAAATGAAGTGTAAGTTTAAGTATATTATTTTTTTGCAGCAATCACAACAAATAGTAGAAGATACAGATCAGACAGAGGATGACCCTCTGATAAGAGACCGTACAAGTACGGTTACCACACCATCCAGACCACCATCTAGATCACCATCCAGACCACCATCCATACAAGCTGTTACTAATAAACGTCGTCGCCCTGCTTCTGAAACGGCTGAAAATCAAATAGCCGTGGCTTTTGGACAATTAACAAATGTTTTGGGTCAAAGGCAGAATGAAAATATACCTGCTCACAAAGACGATGATTGCGATCTATACGCAAAATTTTTGGTTATAAAGCTACGTGAACTGTCAACTGATGAACGAAAAATTATGATGTACCAAATAGATGGGTTGTTTATAAACAGAATCAGTCAAAAATCAAATGAGCGTCATACACCATACCCTCAATATTATTCTCGACCGTCGTCAATGGCTGGTGCATATTCAACACCATCTCCTCAAGTCATTCCGAGTCGGCCAACATCAGTTAATAGTGTTTATTCTGAACCTATTCATAACAACCAAAGTTTTTTTCCCTCTCCAAACACACAAACTTCTTATTCAGCGCCAGACATGGCAAAACATATACCAACTCCAATAGCTCCAGCTCCGTCTACATCAACAGCACCCTCGTCATCTATTCGTATCATATCGGACCAAATCATCAACCCAGCCCCACGTGAAACCAACATTATAAACATGGCTATGTTGAATGCTTTCGAAGATTTTGATTCGTCGACATAATTCTTATTTAAATTAATAAATAATTAAACAATAAAGCAGTCGGCTAACATACATTCATAGAACAGATTTCCTATGATTCTATAAATAAATGTATAACATAATGTTTTGTTTTATTCCTACCTTAACTAGATCCTTTAGAATTTCATTAAGAGCTCGGCAAACTTCACGAATGATTATTGATATCATAGAGACAGATACTTTAAACAAGTAGTGAAGGCTTTTGTAAGAATCACCAGATGCCAAAAATCGTAGCGTAATGGCAAGACGAAATTTGGCTGGTATAGCTTCTCTGAAGTCTGTATCATGCTTGGATATCATTGGTGAAATTTTTTGCAGTAAAAACTCAAAATCAGAATAGCTCATTCGGCAGAAGTTATCAAACTCTCCAGATGGTTCATATAAAAGTTCATTAAATTTCTCTTCTATAAATTGTCTGTAACAAATAAAATATATCGTAGGTATTGTGGCATAACTCAACTGCAACAGATAATGGTTAAATCAAAATAGTAGTTACCTGGTACGATTATGATGAATCTTTTTCATCCACCATCTTCGCTGTCGTCGAGCTCCCCTTTTTTTTATTTCACTTTGCTTACATTTCAAATAAAAGTACGTTAAACCAAATGCAATAGCCGTCACAAGTTCGGTGTCCGCCATGCTTGAATGTATATTGCAGACTGACGCATTCACAAGCGTATAAACGCCTTTCAAACGCCAAACGAGATTTGTGGAGGCTTGGGACTGTTTGCAGTTTGCCAAGGCTTGGCAAGCGTGTAAACGTACCATAACACTTTATTATAGCAAAGAGTTCAAGCATTTTAAAAATAGGTACTTATTGTAGGTGCCTACACATACCTATTACCTACTCTCTTTCAATATTTAATGCGTAGGTAGCTTACCTGTCATCTGGATATTCTAAAATATGTTCTAGTTTTTGTAGTAGAAATATCACACTATCTTTGGATAACCTAGGGTAAAACTACCGGTTCGCCGGCCACTACCCCTTATCGGCCACTTCGCACATTTGTTTGAATAATAGTAGTTTAACAGACTATCTTTTTCAAATTTGCACGCCATTAGGTCTCGACGAACTTCACTATTCGTTGTCCAACGGGATGACCCCAAAATTTCAAAATTGTGGTCTCAGTCGCCATTTTAAAATGTGCTGTTCGGACGCGTGCTAAATTGAGTGAAAAAAATAGCAGGTGGATTGACTTTAAAAGGTAAGTTTTAAAGTGTTACTGTTACTTAATTGGTGATTGGTTTGGTTTGTGGTTAATATACACATTTAACTATAATATGAGGCCACCAGAACCAGAGTGGCCCAAGTGCAATTTTTTTGCTTTTGAGATATATAGGTAAACTTGTTAATAAAAACGATCTAATTTCAAAACCAGAGTGGCCCAAAATTAGTTTCAACACAATATTGTAGATGGCGTTTTTGAACACTTTTGGCATTGTAATTATCTGTCATAGAGTACGAGGAAATAGTGGCTCAAATCACTTGATCTCTAGTTCTTTTTTTAGTCTTTGGCTCAAGTGACATAGGCCACTTTGGCATTGAATAATGTCAGTTGCAAATGTCAATGTCAATTTATTTTTTCCGCCAAAAACAATTTTGAAAAAATAAAAAGCTTGTAAAAGCAATAATTTTGTTTATAATTTAATATGTGTTGTTAAACGTTTTCTAAAGATGGGTGAGACTGAAGAGAACTTGCAAGGTAGGAATTACAGTAAGTAAACTTTTACCTTTACTGTCAGTTCACACTTACATCTTTTTTACAAAAATACAATTTTAACAGATATTCAGCTAGAAACCACAAGAGTAAGGGGGGAAGTAAACACTGATGGAATTGAGCAGAACCTACGGGGTATGTATTTGTAATTTTCTTTGGTGATAGTTTACAAAAAATAAAGGTTAGTACAATAGTTTCTCGTTTATTTATTTATCAGATATACTCGGATCAAGCCCTATAGAACCCTTTGAAGATTCAGGTTCTGAGTATGTTCCAGAACATCGTAGTAGGAGCACGTCGCCAGATTTGCGAAACATTTTTGAAGGTTCACCTGCTGAAGAGGATCAGCCATCTATGTCCAATAACAAGAAAACAAGGAAACGTATGCGTAAAGAAAACAAATGGAAAAAGAATGTAAGGAAAAGTAAACGGGCAAAAGGTGTGGAATATAAAAATACTAAAGGTGTTCTTGTTCCAGCAAAAAAAATAAACATTGATTATTATCAATGTCCCTGTTCTGGAAAATGCTGTGAAAAAGTTGATTTTGAGAGGCGAAGGCAACTATTTTCCAACTTTTATGCATTACCTAATTTTGATTTGCAAAGTTCATACTTATATTCACTGGTAACTGTCATGGTTAAAGCAAGAACTTGTATTACAATAAATAATAGCCAGCCCAAGAAGCCTAAAGCATTCAGTAGATTATACCACATACCTGTAAATGGACAGCAAATTCGTGTGTGTAAATCATTTTTTAAAGAAGTTTTTCAAGTATCTGATGGACGCCTAACTCGAGTTTTAAAGAATAAATCAGTTGGTGACACACCTCCCATTGATAAAAGAGGCAGACATATTCCAAAGAACAAAACTCCTGATTGGAAAATAACTGAACTCGAGAATTTTATAAATACTTTGCCAAAATATGATTCACACTACACCAGGCATAAAAGTGAGACTAGGCAGTACTTGCCTCCTCATTTGAACTTGACAATAATGTATTCTGAATACAAAAAAAAAGTTCAGGAACCAGTTTCTAAATACATCTTTGAAAAAACTTTCAATGAAAAATTTAATCTCTCATTTCATGCTCCAATAACAGATTCATGTAAACGCTGTGATAATTTTAAAATAAAAATTGATGCTTGTGATACCAATGAGCAGGCAAAAAAACATGAACTCACAATAGCAAAAGGACTTCATTTGAGAAAAGCAGAATCTGCAATGGATAATTTTAAACTAGATACCTTATATGCTAAACAGAATAATGATACTACTGTAAGGGCATAAACTGCGTTAAGCGTGCCTCTCGCGTGTCCACACAAAACCGACCCGCGCGTGCCCATGCGCGTGCACACGCTCGTGAGCCCGTCGCGTGATACTTCCGTGCAACGGGGCACGCATGCACGCGACGTGATCACGCATCACGTTGGACGGGTCCACGCGCGAAGCCCGCTAGCGGGTGCACGCGCGTGCTTGTTCAGTTGACAGCGCTATCTCGAACCGACCGCACGCGCGTGCCCGGCCCATAACAAAAAATGACAAATTTTGATACAGAAAGGGTAATTGTTGAAGTTCAGTGTCGTCCTGCCATATGGGACCAATCTAGCGAAATATTTAAAGACCGGGACGCTAAATCAAAAGCATGGCTAGACATTTGTACAGTACTGTTTCAAAATTTTGATGACTGGAGTGCAGCAGAAAAAAACATACAAGGTAAGTACCTACACTCTTTATTTATTTTATAATAACGTAGGTTAGGTAAACTATTCTTTGCGCCAAATTTTTATTTTTAATAATCTATGCAATTAGTTATATATAATTAGTTATTTCAATTGTATTTGTGTCAATTAAATGTTTTCAACAATTAATCCAACTATAAAATTAAAACTCGGAATATTTACAATAATTTACCTATGTAAATATAAAATCATGCTTATATTCAAAACTAGTGCAGAGATACTGCGTATTTCTGAACATTGTGAAATTCGTGTGAACAATGTCCCATAATATTGGTATGGTTTTATATTGCTCGATAAATTCCAAAGTTCTTTCTTTCGGCCACGCGGTCGCCGCCATTTTGCGCGTCACGAGACAACCAGTACCTATGTTCACGACTGCGAGCTTCACACGGTACCGCAACTAAAAAGTGAAAAATAAAAACTTTTTTACAAAAAAACAACCGACTTCCAAAAAAAAACACTAAAAGACGTGAAAAATAACTTTAATTTCGGAAGTCGGTGCCTTTGGTTTTGTATTTTCGTGTTTGGCCACCGACTTCCGAAATTAAAGTTATTTTTCACGTCTTTTAGTGTTTTTTTTTGGAAGTCGGTTGTTTTTTTGTAAAAAAGTTTTTATTTTTCACTTTTTAGTTGCGGTACCTACCCCACACAAATTCGTATACCACTACTTGGTGTGTAAATAACAGTGACAGGAAATTATTAACACATCATCCATATAAACTAAGTGGAAAAAATCTGCAGTATTAAGGATAACTCAAAAACTACTGGTCAGACCTTGATCAAATTTAAATGGGACCACATGTGAAGCACCACCTATCAAATAAAAAAAGATTCATCCAAATCGGTTCACCCAGAAAAAAGTTATGAGCTAACACACATAAAAAAAAAAAAAAAAAAAAAAAAAAAAAAAAAAACATACAGACGAATTGAGAACCTCCTCCTTTTTGTGAAGTCGGTTCAAAATCATTTTAGGGCAGAAACAGTGGATCGGTAGGTAAATAAATAAAACAATTATCAACTAAAATATTTATTATATTGGTTTTAGAATTGGGCTAGTAACTTTGTAAAATAAGCGTGCGTTTTGTAGTTTTGTAGGTTTTTCTTTGACATCTCTCAACTTTAGTTTACAACAATCTAAGTTATTTGGTTACATCCGATGAATTTAACAAATAAAATCATTAGGTATATTATTAAAATATGCCTGCTATGTTAATAAAAAATGTGTGGTAACAAACCGTGAAAAATCAATTATTGAATGTACATAAATTATAAAAAAGCCAACTATCTTCAATAAATACTGCGATCTTGCCATGACAGCTGTCCGTCTGCAACGAAATAATCTGCGAAGTTATCGCGTAATGTATACGAATCTCTGTGGGTATTTCCAATTAACCCCCGAACTGAACGTATATGGTCTGGTATAATGACAATATCATGAAAGTCATTAATTTGACTTCTTGATCTTATAAAATTATGCAAAATACAAATTGTTTTAAGAAAACAAATTGCTTTGTCTTTTCCAACGTTCAATGGACGATGGAGTATGCGAAATTTATTAGCCATGATACCAAATGTACACTCAATATAACGTCGCGCCCTCGTTAACCTATAATTGAATATTTTTTTTTGTAGTTTAAATCGAGAGCTCGAGCATATGGCCGCATGACATGGCTAGATAACCCGAATGCTTCATCTCCTACAATAATATAGGGCAAAGCTGCGGTTGCAGCAGTGTTGGTTGGTTTATCATTGTGTATTACGGGCAATGCTTTGGCAGGAGGAATATCTATTAAGTCATTGTTGATTTGTTCGTACAATCGGCTTTGTGTGAAAATTGCGGAGTCAGATTCTTTACCCTGCACTCCCACATTTATATAGGTAAACTCATAGTTGGCGTTACACATTGCAAGCAGTACAATAGAATAGTAATGCTTATAGTTGTAATAGAGGGAACCACTATGTGGAGGTCTTATAATGCGTATATGTTTTCCGTCTATTGCACCTATGCAGTTAGGAAACTGGGCTTGCGTTAAAAAACCTTTTTCAGTCTCTACCCATAGCGCACGGGAAAATTTTGGTATACATTCTTCCTTTAACCTTTCAATTATAATTTGACAAACTTCTGTTACTATTTTTCTGACCGTGGTTAGTCCTGTCTGATACGCCAGATGAATATCGACGAAGGTATGTCCACTAACTAAATATCTGTAATAAAATAAAATACCTGTGTTATTGTTTCAGTGAAAAAGCTGCAGCAAAGATGGAAAACTGCAAGAGACACTTATATAAGAGTGAGGTCTACTAAAAAAAAACTTAAATCAGGTTCCGGTTCCAGGGCAAATAAAACATACATTTACTATGACATGCTGTCATTTTTAGATTCAAACTCGAATACTCAAGGAGAAGAATCGGCAGACGATTTTAATCAGTCAGTAGAGCAAAACGCGTCACCGAGAACTTCACAAAATAATACGATTATTGAAGAAGATTTGATTAATGTACCTAGCACCAGCTCCAGCGTTACCAAAGAAACACGATCTTCCAAGAAACGTAAGTGCGAATCGCCAACTGATTTCGAATTAGAGTTGTTAAATTGCGTGAAGAATAACACTGCAGATAATATGGACGAAGACTTGAATTTTTTTAAGTCATTATTACCAACTGTGAAAAAATTGAGTTGCTTTAAAAAATTATTATTTCGTACAAAAGTATTAGAAGCTTTAATTGATATAGAAAAAGAAATTATTATTACCATTGATGACCTTTCATTAACGCAAAATACGGTAACGAATGATTTAGAATCCTTAAATATAAGATCAGACACGAACAATGAATAAATAGGTAACAAGAAAGACTGAAGATTTGATTAAGACTGTTTAATTATTAAGAACAAAAGAAAGAGAAGAACATGAAGAACTATTTAAGTTAGTAAAAAGCGCAATTTTATATTTATATTTTTCTGGTCTCATGTGCAATTATTATGATATACAAGGGCATTCGCCAAAAGTTTACAAGCCTTGAGTGTAATGTTCATAAGGAAAGAAACGGGGTCGATTCGGACACTTTTATCTTAAACCCTATTTAGGGTCAAATAAAAAAGTGTATCAATAGACCCCTTTTTTTACTTAATGGACCTTTTTTTTGAACCTACTCATAACATTGCTCCTTCATATATCCTCTTCTTAAATTTAATCTTTTATGTAGTAAACTGTGATTATGATTGTGATGATAAATAAGAATTTAAAATAATATTAGTACCCGATCTAGTAATAGAAGGGAATAATTAATAAGGGAAATATTCGTATGTAAAAACTTGCAATCAATATGCGTCATTATAATTAATACTTTGTAAGGTAGGTATATTATTATAATTAAGACATTTAGACTTATTGTACTGTTTTAACTGTTATTGTGTTTTTTTATTTTAAACTTGAACCTGTGATTTTATTAGTGTATTTCAAATGAATAATCAAAAACTAATTGTAACGTAACGTTTATGCAAGACACTGTGATGACTGTTGTGATTATATAAAAAAATAAGTAAATAAGTAGGTATAGATAAAAAAAACGAAAACGATAAAACTGTGTAATTTAGAAATAACAAAATATAATTAATAAATGTAAGAAACTGTGATTAATATGATGATTAATAAGTGTGCGGTTATGTGTTTCGGCCCTAAGAACAGAGTGCACCACATCAAGAAAAACATTTTAAGCCATATTCAGGGGGCCTACCACCAGCTCATAATCAGTATTATTTTAATATTACTTCCATGGGAGAAAGAGATGAAGCTCTACAGTACGTATAGCTCCATCTCTTTCTCCCACTGAAGTAATATTAAAATAATACTGCTTATGAGCTGGTGGTAGGCCCCCAGGTGTCACTGCCGAAACAATAAGAACTTCTTCTTCTTTCTGGCTTGATGTGGCTAAACAGTAGTGTGACTTACATAAATTGGCAAAAAAATATGAGTGTTCTAAACTTTTGTTAAATAATGACTGTTTTTTTTACATGAATAAAGATGATTATTAATATCGAAATGTCTTTACTTACCGCAATGTCATTGCAAATCGTTCCATTGGTGATACGATTGACGTAGATTTCAATCGTAGATTGTTAGTCTTCAAATAGGGCTCCAGTTTTGAATATAATTCATCATAGACTTGTAATGAAACTTTAAAATATTTGAAAAAAAACCTTTCATTTTCTCTTAATATACCAAACTTCACCACGAATTCCCCGCACAGTAACCTAGATTCAACGTACGGGCTTACTGGCTGGCGTCTTTTTTTGGCAATTCGTCGTCGCCGTCGTCTTGATAAATAATACAACATTAATTTATCCATAATTACTCGACTGTACACCTCCAACGTCAAAATTGTACTGAGAAAACTGACGCGCCGATGCCCGCGCATAAGCACGCGAACGTGCTCACGTGCGTGCACCAGAAGCGTGGCCCGCGACGTGCTCACGTGCGTGCACCAGAAGCGTGGCCCGCGACGTGCTCACGTGCGTGCACACGCGTAACGCAGTTTATGCCCTAATAGTCTGATTCGATGAAAACTCTTCCTACACCAGTCATATCAACTGGTATTTGCTATTACAAGCGTCAATTATGGACTTGCTGTTTAGGGATTCACAATGCTGGTAATGATGATGTTTTCATGTATGTATGGAATGAATCTATAGCATCTAGAGGACCCCAAGAAATAGGCTCCTGTCTCTTAAAATATATAAAAGAAAATGTGCATACCAAAAAAAAACAACCGACTTCCAAAAAAAACACTAAAAGACGTGAAAAATAACTTTAATTTCGGAAGTCGGTGCCTTTGGTTTTGTATTTTCGTGTTTGGCCACCGACTTCCGAAATTAAAGTTATTTTTCACGTCTTTTAGTGTTTTTTTTGGAAGTCGGTTGTTTTTTTGTAAAAAAGTTTTTATTTTTCACTTTTCAGTTGCGGTACCTACCCCACACAAACTAGTATACCACTACTTGGTGTGTAAATAACAGTGACAGGAAATTATTAACACATCATCCATATAAACTAAGTGGAAAAAATCTGCAGTATTAAGGATAACTCAAAAACTACTGGTCAGACCTTGATCAAATTTAAATGGGACCACATGTGAAGCACCACCTATCAAATAAAAAAAGAATCATCCAAATCGGTTCACCCAGAAAAAAGTTATGAGCTAACACACATAAAAAAAAAAAAAAAAAAAAAAAAAAAAAAAAACATACAGACGAATTGAGAACCTCCTCCTTTTTGTGAAGTCGGTTAAAAAACTAATAATGTATTCAGACCAATGTGGAGGGCAAAACCGGAACATTAAGATTGCTGCTTTATGTATGCACATTGTTTCAAGTGCAACATATACAGTTGAAAAAATTGACCACAAGTTTACTGTAAGTGGTCATTCCTACTCATCATGTGATAGAGCCTTTGGCTTAGTAGAAAAACAGAAAAAAATCTTCCAAAATATTTTTGTACCAGAGCACTGGAATGATGTGATATTGGCAGCAAGAAAAACAAAACCATTTAAGCTTATGACCTTACAACAAGATGATTTTATGTCCACAAAAGCCCTTGAATGTAATATAACAAATAGGAAAGTTAGTGTTGGTCGCAGTAAAGTAGAATGGCTTAAGATGCAATGGATGCTTTATAATAAAATGCATCCATTTTCTATGTTCTACAAATACTCCAACAATCAAGATGCTCTTTTTACTGAAGTCAATTTCAGCAAGAGGACTACCAAGGACACTTCCAATTTTCAGCTAGAGGTTTTATACCCAAAGGGTAGAAAAATCAGTACTGAAAAAAAAAAGGATCTTCTTTGCCTCTTGGAATACGTACCACCAGCTTACCACTCTTTTTATCATAATCTTCAAGCTTCTTCCAATGAAAGAAATGAGCTGGATGGTGAAATAAGTGATTTTTCAGTTGATAATAGTTAATTTTATTTAAGTTATGTTCTTTAAGTTTCAATAAAACTTTAAAATATATAATACGTTTTTTCTTTCAATAATACATTGTTTATTATTTTAAATTGGCCCATTTAGTCTTACATTTTGATATAGGTAAATTTTAAATGCTTAGTACCATAGTGGCCCATCTGCAAAAAAAAAACAAAATATCGAATATACATTATTATGACAATAAATAATCAAATCTTCATATTTTTCATAATTATTTAGTGGACATATAAACTCATGTGTAATATAAATGAATCAAGTTTTCATAACTTAAACTTTTTTGAAAACTATATTTGGTAAATACTCCCATTATTGATATTTGCATTTGGGTCACTCTGGTTCTGGTGGCCTCAATATCCAAACACCATAACTAATCAAAGTTCCATTGTTTGTGATATTTCCGGGGGCCGGGGAACACGTGAACGAAATATTTCAAAATCTAGTTAACGGCCGGGGGGTCGCAAACCGGTGTTATACATAGGTTTTTTCTCTGTGTTTATTGCGAAATGCTTAAACATACCGACAAAGGTCCCGTTGCTTTTATGAACAACTATATTTTTATGAATTAATAACCAGATTCCGGCCGCCATTTTGTCTTACATTTTCATAGTTATGGCCTTCCGAAATGCCGAATATTTAGCGGCCGATAACTAGTCATGATCAAACCTGTTTCCGGCCTTAGCAAATAAAAGACGGCCGATAACTAGTCAAAATTAAACCTGTTTCCGGCCGTAAGAAATAAAAGGCGGTCGATAACTGGAACTAGTGAAACCTTTTTTCGGCCATAGAACATTGTTATGGTCGATAACTAGTAATAAGATAAAACTTATTTGCGACCACATTAAATTAAAAAGCGCGGATAGTTAAAGGTAAGTATTATGTAAAAATACACCTTGTTTTGGCCTGTGGTGAAAAAGAAATAACCGAAATAAATCAATTTTTATTTGTTTGTCTTTCTTTTACGTGATCCAGATTATAAGATGATGTTTTTTTTACTTAATTGCTTAATTAACCCATTATTTCTGACAAATTTTGCTCTAGTTGCTTGGTATTGGGCTATGCTAGTTTTTTTTTTCAGATGGCATCTGTCACTAAGAAAAGCAAGCACAAAGCACTTACCGTAAAAAATTGGCACAATCGAGCTGAAAACCTGAACAAATGCATAACAAAATCAAATTTCTGCCAAGTGTTCAAAGAGACGCTAGACAAAGATATATGACTGAAATAATCAAGAATGGATTTCGTAGAAGCGGCCTCGATCCATTTGATGTAGAACAGGTCGACTTCTCAATGGGCACGCCACAATTACGGCGGTAAGTCCCCTCTTTGAGGAGTGGCTTAAGAGGCGCCACGGCGTCCTCACCTTCCGCCTGACGCAGGTCCTCACCGGACATGACTGTTTCAGGAGGTTCCTATTTCGGATAAGGCGGGAGGAAACGCCCGGGTGTTGTCATTGTGTGGATCGACCGGAAGACACGGTGGAGCATACGTTGGAGGTCTGCCCAGCTTGTGCATAGCACCGCCGTGTCCTCGTGGCGGCGATCTCTCGCGTCCGGCCCTGGTTCAGGCCATGGTACGGAGCGAGAGGGATTGGCAAGCAGTCACCTCCTTCTGCGAAGCAGTAATGCTCGCGAAGGCGGAGGCGGAGCGCGTGAGGGAGAGGCAATAATTGCGCCCTCACGCCCCTAGTCACCGCAGGAGGAGACACCCTGGGCGTCGGGAGTCGATAGCCGACTCCCGGCCACCGTAGGTGCGGGCCTGCGGACGGCGAGCAATCGGCAGCTCGCCGTCCGGTAAGGACCAGGCCCGGGTCGACGGCGCGTTGTGCTCCACGCGCGCCTCAAAGAGATGTCAGCATAATTGACGGGGTCCGATAGGGCTGATGCCTGCCGGGGTCGCGGATTGTTCGAAAGAGTTACCGTGGCCCTGGCGCACAGGCAACTGAAGGAACACGGGTGGGTTTTAGTCAGTAAGAGTCTGACACGCCCTTCCGCTCCGCCCAGAGCGGGAGAGGTCATTTGATGATTTCCCAACCAAAAAAAAAAGGTAGACTTTTCAAAATGTGTTAACGACGCTCAGATACGTAATGCAATAGGTGCTTAAACAAATTCTCAAAAACCTCGCACCGAGAGGCATTTTGAAATAGCCAGACAACTGCTTTTCTTGATGGAAAATAACATAGCTATGATGGGCATAAATCCAAGCATGATCTTACGCGAACTTGATCGCACTAAGGAGTCGTATTTAAAAAACGGCGATCTAAGATATGTTTTACTTTTATATAACTATCAACTTTTTTTTCTCTACTATAAGGTCCATTTTTCTACAGTGAATTAAGTGGCCGATAACTGGTATATTGGTGGCTGATAACTGGATCAAATGGCCGATAACTGGATCAAATGGCCGATAACCGGTGTTTTTACCTATTTCACGATTAATATTTTTTTGCAATTTATGAGTTAAAGATACTCCTATAAACATTAGGGTTTATAAAAATAGGTTATTGTAGCATGACACAATAAATTATTCAAAGGCGTTGGTTTACAGCATCATGATAGAAATCAACATTGAAGTCGACAAGGCGCTTAAACGGCCGATAACCGGTAGTTTTACCCTATATCTTGTGAAAAAGTCTTTATCATCATACTGTGTGAAAAAGTCTGGTGTTTCACGATAAACACGAGGCCGTATAAATAACCTAGGGTTTGCCAATAATTCCAGTCTAGACAGCTTCAATACTATCAAAAAACTCACTTATTAGGATCTTCCATTATAACAAATATTCAAGAACATGCGACCTGTCACACAACATAAAACTAACCCTTAAGCTAGGGGTCGGTTAGGGGCTGAACATTCGGGCCCGTAAAAATAAGGGATCCCTTAAGAGTTTAGGTGTCCCTTAAACGTTAGTGAAAATAAAACTTGCGTTAAGTGATACTTAAATTAGCTTAACCTTTGGTATGCCGGAACGTGGAACCGCGCAATCCCGATATACTACTGCCGGAACGCGGATCCACGCTGAAACCACTGCACGCGATTTTTTGCATTTTTCTGTAGTATTTACATACAGGTAACGTTTAAAATCGTAGAAAGGAGTTCCTATTGAATGAAGTTAGCTTCTAATGCGGTCAAACCTTTCATTTTCATTCGTAATTCGCGTGAAGTGTTCAATCAAATCATTCAATTCTTACTGTGTTCCCGGCGTACGTGACTGAGAAAACGAAAACGTTTTTGTGAAAATACATAGTGAAAAAGTAAGTAAAATATCTTTTTTTCTTTATGTGGTTCTATATTATAGTACTGTTTAATAAAAATATTACGAAAAAGTACTTAAAAACACCTGATAAATCGACGTAAACTTTAGCTCTGACCGTTAGCCCCAACACGTGTTGATTTGAACCACTCGTATGTTGGTTTTATTGTTTTACAAAGAAGTTAGTTTATTTGTACTTTTGAAGGTAATTTTATGAAGATTTCGAAGAAATATTACATCAACAGCGAACACGCAACATTTCGTCAAAATTATCGTTGAGACTTGTGCAAACCGATTTGAGCGCGGATCCGCGTTCCGGCTTTTAGAATATTCAAATACAGGATGTGTTAAAATTGTTTGAAGTCTGGTATGCCGGAACGCAGATCCGCGATTTATTGAATTAGTAAGGAACTGAAATCATGTACATGTGTATATTACGGTTTTCAATGATTTTCGTTAAATGCAAATCGAGATTGAGATCGAGAAATTTCATTAATTAAAATTTTGCATGTCGAATCTTGAGCAGAATGTATGGCTCAACTTTAATTCTTCACGACCTTATTTGTATACCTGCATTCTAGCAAATATTTTTTTTTTTTTTTTTGAGATGATGCTATAAACATTGTTATTATTTCTTCTAGGTATTTACTTTAATATAATTTTCGATTTGTTATAGGTTATAAACAATGGTTGTTCTCTTAGATGTTGATAATTATCTAAACAAAGAAGATTACCGTTTGTGTATTTACGATTTGAAATGGCCATGGAAGGAAACGCACTTCGTGAAACAGAATGTATGTGCCGTGTGTGGCTTGCCTACCAATCCAAAGCTGCTTGCTCATTTTTTTCGCCGCACTGACACTAATATTACTTTTCAAATGCTAGTTAACACTAAACTTTTTTGGTGCCAAAGGTGTATGTTCGCTATTTATGACCATTACGAGAGTGATGAATGCCAACTCTGTGCTGTATAGTGTACGCTTCATGCTTCAAAGTTATTAAATATGTTCTTTTTATAAACTTTAACAAGTTGTTTCAATGCTGAACTCCACTTATTTATTTGTCTGTAACACACAGATTTACTAACGATGGTTTTGGATTCAGGATTTTTTCACATATATTGGTAATGGCGCTGAACTTTTGAAATCTCTTTTGAATTATCTAGCATGATTTATATTGGGCATGGGAATAAAGATTTACATTTACAAATAAAATTTTATGCACTAACACTAATTGTAGATGGAGTCAAGTGAAATGGGTCGTGGCTCCACAGGGACACCACCCCCACGTGCTGTCCCAATAAGCATGGCCTTGCCGGTGCAATTATCTCCACATGGAACTCTACGAGTTCCATCGAATGAACACGTTCTCATACATGTAACTGGATCTGGAAATATTCGGGTAAACTTTTACGTTACTCGACATTTTTATCTAATTTTTGGGTATTTTTTTTTCTGAAGTAGAATTCTATTCCGAATCAATCTTCTTTTAGGCTCTGCGAGGTACAATAAATGAAGAGGCCAGGGCATTTGACTTCAACGAAGAAGCGGATTCACCTTCCCTTGCGGTTAGTCAGTTGTCAATTAACTGTTTTTAGACATAATAATAGCCGATAAATGTTTATTTCAATTTTTCTTTTTGCTCTAGATGCGTGATGATGAATATTTACCGTCTTCGTTGGCTGAGGCTTTAGCGGTAGATTCTGGTAGCGAAATTGATGAATGGGAAGACTATAATGATATTGACCTACTTCGGATTTTAGAGGCGGATGAAGCAAATAGGGAAGAAGAAACGGTGGCAGAAGATGTTGTTACTCCAAGGGAATGAAAGTGTGCCGGAAAATGTGTTAACTTGGTACGAAAATTTTGACCAGTTCACAGGTGTTGAAGAGTCTTATCAAGAGCAGTCTGGCCCCACTATTCAGGAAACTTCCCCCATAAATATATTCAAAGCTGTTTGGGACCGCCAAATAATGGAAACGATAGTAGAACAGACTAATTTGTATGCTTGGCAAATTATAGCTCGTGCAAGTGCAAGCGAAGAAGGCATTACTAATGGGTCGCGTCTTCACGATTGGGATGAGACTTCGGTGGAAGAATTATATCAATTTTTCGGTATATTGATTTACATGTCACTATGTAACAGAGCTAGGCTCGATGAATATTGGACGACAGGAGTACTAGGTATGCCATGCTTTAGAAAAATTATGAGTAAAAATAAATTTATTTTATTATTACGATTTTTACACTTCGTCGATAATGACTATCTCATAGACGCTATTCAAGGATATGAGCGAAAAATATATAAAATAGCCCCAATCGTCGAGCACTGCAACAGAAAATTCGCTGAAATATACACTCCCCACAAAGCTCTTAGCATAGATGAGTCCCTTTTATTATGGAAAGGTCATCTATCTTGGATACAGTGTATAAGGACTAAAGCCGCAAGATTTGGCATCAAGACGTATGAGTTATGTGAGGCGGAAACGGGCTACCTATTAAAATTTATAATATATGCGGGAAAAAATCAAGATGCCGGAGAAGCTATGCATGGCTTTACAAACGCAACATCTAAAGTTGTCTTGAAGTTGTCAGAGGGTTACCTTGATAAAGGTCATTGTCTATACATGGACAATTTTTATAACTCGGTCGGCTTAGCACGTTTTTTAAAGTATAGACGCACGGACGTTGTCGGTACTCTTAATCGCCGCAGAGTGGAAACTCCTTCCATAATCAAAAATTTAAATGATCGTCAAATGCAAAAGGGAGACATTGTTGCTGCTCACTGCGGAAATGTTACTGTTTTAGCCTGGAGAGATGTAAAGTTGGTAACAATGATTTCAACTTTTCATAAAAATGACACAGCTCCAGGCCGCAGAGCAGGCATCGCATGTGAGAAACCGCTTGTAGTACACAACTACAATAAACACATGGGAGGAGTAGATCTAAAGGACCAGAAAATCTCCACATATTTAATGGAACGTAAAAGAGGTCTCAAGTGGTACATCAAAGTTTTTAGGCGCTTGCTCAACTGTAGCATTTTAAACAGTTATATAATATACAGGTGCCATGAAATAGAAAAAAAATGACTCACAGGCAGTTTCGCTTTGCTTTGGCGGAGGCCCTGTCTTTAGAAAGTATTTATATACAACGCATTAGGCCCCCTGCAAGCTCAGGTTACGATCGCTATAGCGGAAACCATTTCCCTGCACATTTCTCCGATAACGTTGATAGAACTGAGCGACCAAATAAACGCATGAACCTGCACAAAAGGGGACGTTGCGTCAATTGTACGGCAAATAAAATCCGAAAAGAGACCAACATAATTTGCACAGGGTGCAACGTTTTTCTTTGTGTAGGTCAGTGCTGGCGCGAATACCATACCCTACCTAGTGATTAGTTAGATACTCAATTGATAATAATAAAAATCGATCAAAAACTTTGAAAGTATTTTTCATAACCCATACCATCCTGTATATGAATGGACTACCCAACTAGCAAAATCAGTACTTAAAACTATCTCAAGACTACTTTTATATTCACTTATAAGAAACTTGTATCATCCTACAAAGCTGGATTTGGGCGCAGTTATAGGAGCGTTTATTTCTATAACTATCTTATAATCAACTTTTAAAATGTTACTAAGCCCTATAATATACTTGACGAAGCGCAATAGCTTCTATAATGATATGAGACTACACAATTACAAGCACAAACGCTCTTGTTAGTATCTGATATAAGTATCTTACTAAAGCAATCTTGTTTATAATGCACTAGTAATGTGCTTAATTTATAGTTATAAGTATATTTTAATAGAAGTTATCTTTGTTGTTGCGTCGGCTGGTGGTTCCTGTTTTGTGTTAAATACAAGAAATAAAAACGTAAGTTTCTATTACTATTATTTTGTATTATTGTAGAAAATTAATTACTAATATATATTGTAAATATAGTATATGAACTCGTGGCGAAGTCATTTTTACTGGAAATGTGTACCGCAATTTAGTTAATTTCACAATCCCCTCCGAAAAATAGCTCATTAGTATATTGTTGTAAATAAAATATTTCATCAATTCTTATGAATTTCGCCATGTTTTGAAATTGCTCTTCATTAAGTAATTTGTAGAAGCAATGTAGGTAAATTAGTACTTGTAGCAGTTTCATTCTAGATTACTCGCCTCCATTTAAAAACAAATTAGGGTTCCCTTGGAATATGCCTGTTAATGCTAAATTTACATTTTTTAGGATCTAATTCACAAGATGGTTGTTTTTCTTGATGTCGACTGTTTTTTGACCAAATATTCATTGATTTTACTGACAAATATGAGATGGCCTTGGACTAATACACATTTTGTGCTATCCGAAAGCTGCAATGGGTGTGGATTTCCAGTTTCTTTAAATAATATGTATAGACCTACTCATTTCATTTGTAGTCAAGAAAACATAATAGTTTTATTGCATCAAATCTTTTTTTGGTGCCCTACTTGCTCCGAGTACAGCATATATGACCATTACATCGAAGATGAATGCACAATTTGCTACTAATTTTGTATCCCGATAATCTGTGAACACACATAATAAGTTCCATTTACTTTTTGAATAATTTTATTTCATAAATAATAGTATTATAAGGTCATACTAATATATTGCATGGTTAAAAAAAAGATGATTTTTACATTAGCAAGATGAATGTTTGAAACATTATACGTCCGAGCAATCAAATTAACAAGGAATCCTCTTCCCGTGCCGCCTGTTCGGCAAATATTTTGAAGGTATGATTACGATCGCTATAAACCTATATCAGTAGTTACTAGTTCAGTACGCAGTACGGGTGCTAGAGGTGCGGGGGGAGGCTTGCATGTCCGAACCAGTAGGCAGTAGCGCCTGAGTTGTCAGAAAGAGCGCGTGTGTTTATTGTGCAAAGGGTTTGTTACCGCTATATTTATGTAATTTCACTATATTTCCTTTGCACTTTTCTGGAATCCTTAAACCAGAGCCTGTCTTGTTGCGTCTCGCTTCCTCCTGAACCCCTAACCTTGTACATCGTACGCCAGAACAGCACGTAAGTGAAAATAAAATAGTATAACCTAGTCTCGCGTTGTATTGAAACAATCCAGCTATTAATAAGTATTTATCGCAGTATTTGGTGCCATAAATACTTGTTCATATTATAAATACAAAACTTGTTTGTACAGTCAAGCCCACGTCAAGCTGTAAACTTTTGTGGCAATGCCGACTTTATTTCGATCGCGATAAGGCTACCACTAGCTTGACGTGTGCTTGACAGTACTAAGCTAGTTATTTATGTGTGGTATTTGTTATTTATATCAAAAAATGTTCTTTACAGGTTTTAAGACTAAAAAATGCCTTTTAAAATTATTCAAACTATTGAAAAGGGCAACATTGTATTGTCATTTGTACCACATCAATGGGAGAGTAATGGTGTTTTGTATTGGCCCAGAAAACAAAAACAGTCCCACACGATTAAATTACAAAAAGATGAAGGTAGTCAGCCCGATGATACTTGGACACAAATAAACTGTGTGGTAAAAAGGCGAAATATTTTAACGTATCAAGATGCAATCAATGAAATTGATATCATGAGCAATAATTCAGAAACAGAACCTGATATACAAGACGTTTCAGCTAAAAAGCGACGCAAGGGCTATGATATTCCACAGCTGTCGTATAATATTATGGCAGAAGAAAGTCTACAGGTTCGTAACAATAGGTGCTTTTGAATTAAAGCTAATTGATATCGGATTCACTTCTGAAATTCAATTCAGTTCGTTTATTTCAATCAACAGTTGGATCATAATAGCATTGGGAAATACCTAATGTGCATGTACGCCACATAATATTTTCACAGATTGTGAATCGATTTTTCATGATTTCCGACAGATTATGCGCTCAGAGTGGTACCACACGATCGAAAGCAGTTGCTTTTAATTAAAAATGTTGTCGATATTTTTATTAATTATTTCAATAAATAATATTTTCAGAATGATAAGCATAATGCTAATTCAACAACAATGCCTGAAGGTGGAGAACAAGTAATGATGGTAAGTTACAAATACATAACTTTTATGAGGCTTTCATTGAGATCATTGACATCAGAACTTAAGTTGTCAAGCGGTTCCTCTGTGTATCTTTAACAGCTTGTCAGTTTAACTATTATACAGAGCTTATTAGATAGCAACATGGTGAAATATGCCGTTACTCCTAGTATATCAACGTTCGAAACCTATATGTAAGCCGTATTGTACTAACTAAATTTTTGCTTACATAAAAAAAAACTTTTTTATTATCCCGTTTAGCTCATTTAAAATATTTTATTGTTTAGGCTAATTACGAAATTACTACACCGTCAGAGCCAACTCCATCTGGAACACTGCTGAGCGCATTGCAAGAAAATATTGAAAAATACGTTGTTATACCCGAAAATAATCAGTCGGACACGCCTATAATATACTCGTACATTAATAAAGAAACAAGTTTATCAGAAGAACAGTGCGACTTAAAATCAATTAAAACAGATATCAACACTATTAAAAGTGACCTAAAATCCATTAATGACGATATGAAGACTATAATGGAGACCCTGAACACAACACTAAATAATCAAGGCGTAATACATGATACACTTAAATCGATATTGTTAAAAGTGACTGAACAACAAGTTATGAATGAAGAATTCATTAAAAAATCTATTACAGAGAAACAAAATCACTCATTCGCGGTAAAACCAATTAGAGATTTAAAGGATTTAGAAGACTTCGAAAAGAATTTAATGTATTCTGATTATAGAGAAGATTTGCAAAGAAAGTTAAGTGTGATGTGCACTAAAGGCACAGGACAAGGAACCACAAGTGCATATGCTATTATTGATATTATGTTCGAAAGACAGTTTTTCAAATTGTGTTCATGGACTGGAGCCTCACGTTCCCAAAATGAACCTACAGAAAAGATCTGTTTCAAAGGTTTCTCCAAGACTATCGGTTTCTTTTTTGATTTAATTCACAAACTAGATTCGTCGTTTCATTTAACTGACTGTCATAAATTTTTTAAAACAATTTTGCGAAATGCTGATCAACGGTGCAAAATCGAACCAAAACGAGCTTCTACAAAAAAATGCAGAGGAAAAAAATGCGTCAAAAAGACTTCTTCCGAAAATTTGGTTACAAATGAAACGCCTCCTAAGCAGCCTCTTATAGAAAAACAAGCCACTGGTAACCAAATAGAAGTTGAAGATGTTACAGGGGAAATTTTTGTCTGAAATGAAAAGATTTTTGATAAGGTTTTTAAGATTTTTGATACCATTTTTTAATTAATGATTCTAGATACTCGTAAATAGGTACCTGAGTATTTAATTTTGATCTAGTTACTAAAGCTATTGTTGTTGTTATATGTTGTATACAAATGGTATCTATGTTGAAATTATGTAACTAAAACTAACAAAAATGAACTACCAAGTTCATTTTTATTAGTTTTAGTTGATTTTTAAAAGACAATGGGGTTACTTTTTTTTTCAATACTTTTTTGATTACTTTTTATTGAGAATATTTATGGTTTTTAACTTTCATTTATAGTTGAAAACAGTTACTTTACTGTAATCGTGCTAATCGTGAGACTAAAGATAATTGAGTTGAACTTTGTTGATATTTTATTGTTAAATAATTGAAGCATTTATAATAGGTTTCTAATTATCTTTATAACATAGCTAAACTGAAATATTTTGTTAACTTTAGTAATGTTTTATTTGTTATAACTTATAACGTTTATCAGTGCAAGACAGCTAAGATCATTTAGTACGAAGAAGCTTTAATAATTAAACATAATGTAGCTGATAACTTATGATTGAGACTGATTGCCAAGACTTAAAAAAATATCTAAGGAGATCACCCATTCTGGGCTAATTTTTTTTTTTTGGGTGGCCCTCGATAATTCTTACATATTTTAAAAATATGTATAGAATACATTATGTTTTACTATGGCACCAAAGACGAGAACAATTTGGGTTCGAAGATTAATAGGATTAATAATTATTAGGAATTATATTTGGTACAAGTAATACGTTTTGCGCGTTCAGGTAAAAACCTGTTCTAATCTTGCACGCTCCGCGCGTCCCTCACTTCCCCCGTGCTCTGTGCCGTTTACTTGTAACACAATAGACACGCGCGCGCGAGTCGTCTCAGTCCGTTCAGTGACGCATCATCTGTTGCCTTGTTCACTACTCACTGTTTTTGCGAATCAGCTTATTTCTCGGCGTGTGTTATAAGGACTGTTTTTTTTTATAATCTGTGACCATTGCGCAAATAACGGACTTGATGTTATCATGGGAACGTGTGTGTGTTGTAATCGTTCAGTTGTTAATAGAAGACGATCTTTATTGACGTCTGAGTTGTTTCAAAATAGGCCGCACTTACGATTGTATATAACAGAAGTTATACACCCTCGACAAGTAAGTATATAAGTACATATTTTTTGGTCAAATGTTAAAAATGTTTGTACTTAATAATTAATGTATGTATGTATGTAGGTATCTAAGAATTACCTGTGTACAACCCGGTTAAAATATCTCTGCACCTGGCGTCGATGACGTCACTTTTGTATTCTGATAAGGCGTGAAAAAGATAAGGGCACGTGTTTATTTGCCCGCTGCCTTACGATCTCGCCCCTACAAGGCGTCCTCGTGGTCAGGCTTTTAGTTACGATTTTTAAAGTGAATCAGTAACCGCTTTGAGTAAATCAATGCCAAAAAATAGATTCGAATTCATTTTGTTGTTTCTTTTCAGATTCTTCTGAATCATGAAGAATTTATCTGCCGTCCTTGTGTACAACGAGCAGACAGGAGAAGAAGAGCTGACGTTCCGCCAGCAGCTGACGTTCCGCCAGCAGATAACGTTCCGCCAGCAGATGACATTGCGCCTGTTGATGCTGCTGTGCCTGTGGAAGTCGCTGAGCCATCGGCCAGAGACTCTTCTGTCCAAAGTAGCAGATATCGACGTGTTCCTTGCACAAGTTCGCGCTGCTTAATATTTGGTTGTCAAAATACCACCCGGCG
Organism: Griposia aprilina; assembly: GCA_916610205.1. Lineage (NCBI taxonomy): Eukaryota > Metazoa > Arthropoda > Insecta > Lepidoptera > Noctuidae > Griposia > Griposia aprilina. Next base: position 1,841,104 of record OU744285.1, on the reverse strand, counting down.
TCGCTTGCCGAGTTCTTTACGGGCGAATGTTTTATGCAAGTATAACATACAGGGTGTGGCGTAAGTAGTGGTCCACCGTTCAGGATTCGATGAACCAGATAATTAACTATAACAATTAAATTTTTTAACCATTTTTACCCAAGGGTTCCGAAAATATTTCCTTTTTGTTTTTTATTTACGAAATTTCTACCTTTTATTACAAATTTGTTTGTAGTTTCAACAAAAACCATTATTTTTTCATTTTGATTTCTGTTAATTACTGCTGAATACTAGAGCTATCACGATAAATTATGATTTTTTATGTAAATTCACCTCTTTTGAAGAAAAAGTTAGTTCTTCTCTAATTTTAACCCGAATTTTTAACATACCATCCAAGTTCAAGGGCGATTTTTGTAAAAAAAACGTATTACACTGTTAGTGCCCATTTATTTAATAATATGCTTACTAAATACCGATTTCAAAATGGTATCACTCTATCAAATCCTATAATTTAACAAAAAAGATATTCAATTTTAATTGAAGCAAAGAAGATTTTCATTAAACTACTTTTTTAAACTTTATTGCGTTAATACTATTACAAAAGGTATTAAAACTTAAAAAACGGATAAAATGTAACTTTTTACATTTCAAATGTGATTTGTTTTTAAGCACAAACATGTCAGGTAAAAAAACCCTGACCCTTTTTTTACCTGCGACATGTTTGTTAACAAAAACCCGTTGAAGCTCTCGCAGTCGAGTTACGCACAATAGGAGTGATAAGGAAAAGATATGGTAGGGTATTGCTATCTCCTTCATTACTAACGTTGAAATCTCCAAATATCTCGAAATGATTTAGTACGATCTCGTCACTCGTGTCGTGCGTCGTATGCGTTTTGTTTTTATTCTGCCTGTGTTTACCTCCGCCATTTCTTTACCCCTGCCTGACCCCGGACTCTGTTTAATTTGCCTACTGATTGGACTTGTTGTTTTGGTGATCTCTGCGATATTGGCTACGTGTACTGGTGACTTTGGCTTGCTCAACGATTCGGACAAACGTGCAGTGCAGTGACAATTAAAAAATGTCTCGGTACACACCGCGCGAATATGCTGACATGCATTTTATTTATGGCGAATGCAGAGGTGTCGGCAGAGAAGCAGCTCGACTTTATTGGGAGAGATATCTCGATCGAAGACATCCAGACCACCGAGTTTTTGTAAGAGTGCATAACGCATACACCGAGGGAAGGATACCCGGCACAGGCGTAGGCGGTGCAGGTGAAGGACGACCACGACGACACAACGATGAAGAGGTTATGAATTTAGTTGCACAAGATCCTTCAACATCGGTCCGTGTCTTAAGTCGCAGAACTGGCATATCAACTAGATCTGTACATCGGATACTCAAAAGACATGAACTGTACCCATACCACTATCAAAGGGTGCAGTCATTGCTACCAAGAGATTATCAATTGAGAGTAACATTTTGCAGAGTAATGCTACGCAGAATAAGAGAAGACCCGCAGTTTTTTAATAAAATATTATGGAGCGACGAGTCATCCTGCAAAAAAGATGGATATTTAAATCTACACAATTTGCATAACTGGCAGCTAGAAAACCCGCATCTCATAAGGCAAGACAGATCACAGTATCAATTTAAAATAAACCTTTGGACCGGAATCATTAACGGACACATAATCGGTCCACACGAGCTGCCAGAAACATTAAATGCCGAAAGATATTTAAGTTTTTTGCGAATCGACTTGCCCTTGCTTCTGGAAGGTGTCGTTCCTGAAGTCCAAGAAGACATGTGGCTGCAGAACGATGGCTGTCCCGCTCACTATGCTGTTAGAGTACGAGAGCACCTTGATACAGCGTATCCAAATAGGTGGATTGGGCGCTTAGGTCCAATATTGTGGCCACCACGCTCGCCAGATCTAAATCCCCTAGATTTCTTTTATTGGGGTTGCCTAAAAGAAAAAGTCTATAGCAAAGAAATCACAAGTATTGACCAATTGAGGACTAGAATCCAGGCAGCAGCTAGAGAAATCAGCGAAAGAGGGTTTGCCCGACGACTAAAACGGTCGTTTATTAGACGTTGCAGAGCGTGTATAGCTGCGAATGGGGGCCATTTTGAACATTTCGTTTAATTTTAATTATTGTAATCATGACAAAGATTAATAATAAATGATAAATTATATCATTTGTTTTTTTTTTTATTCTTTGTTCAAATACCTAAAGTAACAAGTTAGGTCTAGATAACTCTGCAATAGTAGTTTTTTTTAACAAATTGGCACTGACACTGTAGTGCATTTTTTTGCAAATATCGTAAGTATTAACGCATTAAAGTTTAAAAAAGTAGTTTAATGAAAATGTTCTTTGCTTCAATTAAAATTGAATATCTTTTTGTTTAATAATAGTATCTGTTATAGTGATACCATTTTGAAATCGGTATTTAGTAAGCATATTATTAAATAAATGGGCACTGACAGTGTAGTAAGTTTTTTTTACAAAAATCGCCTTTGAACTTGGATGGTATGTTAAAAATTCGGGTTAAAATTAGAGAAGAACTAACTGTTTCTTCAAAAGAGGTGAATTTACATAAAAAATCATAATTTATCGTGATAGCTCTAGTATTCAGCAGTAATTAACAGAAATCAAAATGAAAAAATAATGGTTTTTGTTGAAACTACAAACAAATTTGTAATAAAAGGTAGAAATTTCGTAAATAAAAAACAAAAAGGAAATATTTTCGGAACCCTTGGGTAAAAATGGTTAAAAATTTTAATTGTTATAGTTAATTATCTGGTTCATCGAATCCTGAACGGTGGACCACTACTTACGCCACACCCTGTATACATACCTAAAGATAGTCGTGTTTGTCAAGAACATTTGATCAGTTTTGATTGGGAACAATTACAGGAGGCACCAAATCTATGTACCGATTTTAGTGGGGCTTACTTAGATGATATAATAGATGTGTTAAAAGAAGAAAGGAGTTCCTTTCTAGACTTTGTCAATTATAGGCAAATGAGCCAAACAGAATTATTTTACTGGACAGGTCTTAGTCATGATCAGTTTCAACTTATATTGTCTGAAACACCTAGTCTGAGAAACCAAAAACGTCCTGAAGCCTGCCTAGGCATTTTACTAGCAAAATACAGAACTGGTGATTCGAACCTACGTCTAAGTAACATGTTCAGAATGCCAGAGTCTACTCTACAACGAAAACTTGGAATTGCTAGAAAATGCTTGCTTCGAGATTTTGTTCCTCGTCATTTAGGATTCGATCACATTAGTCGACAGGAAGTAGTATCCCGGAACTTATTAGTACCAGAAACGATTTTCGGTAATCCTGGGTCGCCGCCGGAAGAGAGAAAGGCAATCGTAATATGCGACGCAACATACGTTTATTGTCAGAAAAGCTCCAATTTCTTTTTTCAGCGGGAAAGCTATAGCTTACACAAATATACCAATTTACTGAAGCCATTTCTATTTGTAACTTGCGATGGATATATAATTGATGTGACTGGCCCATATTCTGCTACATCATCTGATGGTCGTATCATGATGAATATGGCAAGAGACGAGAGTGGTTATGTGTTCAATTGGTACTTTCAAAATGAAGATGTCTTCATCCTTGACAGGGGCTTTCGAGACTCAGTTGCATCCTTAGAAGAATGTGGCTATTCGTGCTATTTACCACACTCTAAAGAAGTCGGTGCACTACAATTATCCACAGCTCAAGCCAACGAATCAAGACTTGTTACTATGTGTCGTTGGGTAATCGAAGTGGTGAATGGAAGATTTAAGCGCGATTATAAATTGTTCCGTCAAGATTTTTTCAATAGAGCTATGCCTCATATGATGGATGATTTTAGAGTAGCAGCCAGTCTCGTCAATGCATTCCATCAACCAATAATAGATAGCATACACGCAGAAGACTTCTTGGAAATCATACAACACAGGCGAAATATAGAGAACGATCTTGCCGATTATGTCATAGAAAATAATATGAACAGGCAAAGAGTTGTATTCCGACGAATGACGGCTGATGACCCAGAACTAATAGATTTTCCTCGTCTGAATGAAGAAGATTGTATTCTTTTTGCTTTGGGCACTTATCAGCTCAAATTAGCCCGATCATACTGTGGCGAGCACATCAGAGACAGGGTTTACACGATTGAACTGTATAATGATCCTAATATTATCAACTTGCCTAATGTTAATAATACAACGAGACTTCTAAGAGGTCGTATTCAATCGCGACATTCGAGGGCCAGGACGTACTATGTTTATATTATGGCAGATTATACGGAAAATGGCAGAAATGCAATTAAAAAATATTATTGTACGTGTCTTACTGGCAAAAAAACTCTAGGCTGCTGTGCTCATACCATGTCAATTATTTGGTTTCTCGGCTTGGCTAGACATCTAGATGAGCCCTTACAAACACCGGCAGGTTTTTTAGATTATGTTATCGTTCAAGATAATGAGCATAATATGTAAGATCACTGTATAAAAAAAACAATAAATTGATACTTTTGTACCCTTTTCTTTGTTTTATTATAATCCGTACAACGCCTATTATATATATCTAGTTGGTTAGTAGATAGCAGTGTTGTAATCATAAAATATAAAAAATAGGGATCGAATTCAAAATGTATATTTTTTTAGCTGTTTTTCCTAACCCAAAAGTTGCCTGGTAGAAATTACTGCCAAGCAATAAGGCCGCCCGTTGCATTATGTTCTTTCCATTTTGTTATTTTATGAATACCAAAAACCATGAAAATCGGTCCAGCCGTTCTCGAGTTAAAGTGTTCGAACAAACCCGATTTTATTTTTTAAAGACCGTTCTATATCTTTGTCCCTAAATTAATTATAACGTTGTCACCATACAATTTTCTTTCTACTCCCCTGTAACCTTTCAAATAAAATGTATTTCATTCCTGGCCGCCAACTTTTTTTTTTTAGCCCGAGTCGCCCTACTAAATGAGTGATCTCCTTTGAATAAAACATAATTTTAATGAAATATTGTTTTATTTTATGCACTTTATACAAAAAATTCACAGCGTATGTAACAATGGTAAGAAAAATATCTCTGAGTTATATGTAATACTAACAAGTTTACATTTTACATTTTGAACTTTGCAAGTTACCTCCGATTTTTCAATAGCAGCACAATCGCATTTATAAATATTCAAAAAAGATGATTTTAATGGTTTTTCGAAAGCATCGTGGATAATATCAAAACGAAATCCAGTAATTTCTATTTCTTTGTTGTCTTTCAACATGACGGATTTTAATTCTATTACATGATTTTCGTCAGTAAGAAACCACTTGTCTTCATTTTTTGATGATAAAATATATGTTTCTAGGTGCAAAACCAATAAGCCGCTTCGCTGGTTCTTTTTAATAAATGGATAGTGTACAATTTCTTCGTTAAGATGTTCTGTTTCGATTAACTGTTTTTCAATTATTCTTCTTGCAACTTGCTGTAATGGATTTTTTCCTTGTCTGATAGTTTGTTTAATAGCGTATCCTCGTGAGGCCGACGCGCCCTTTAAATACCCAAAATAAAGATGGCGACTCAAACCCAGAGCTTTTACGGGATGAGTTCGTATTAAAGCCAGCTAGCCGTTTAAATGGACATATTACGAAATCATTCATATTTTTATTAAATTATGCTAAAATCTTTAGCTATTTCTACCAATTTCCGGACGAAAGAATTGTGAACGGATTGTCATTTATTTTGACAAGTGGCAGTTCATGATAGATGTCAAAATAGTGAAAGTGTGCAGCGTTATGGCAGGTCTCCGTGCACGCGGTGAGTAAATCGCTTTATTTTGTTGCAATCTTTTACATTTTTGTATGTTTTTTTTACATAAAAATTTTGAGAAATCATTATTGAATATAACAATTCATTAATTTTGTGTTTTCCATTGTAAAATTAAAAGATATATGATGCTATAATAATTTGTCTATTCTAACGTACTATCGGTTTTAGTTCTTATAATTATTTTTAATAACAAATTTTGTTTTTCATCATTTCCCTTAACAAATTTTCATTTCTAACGAGATTTGCTATAAAATACCGGTACTGGGGCGGGCAGGCATGCTTTTGGCTTATCCTTGCTGTGTTTTGTTTTTTCAGCTTTGCGTGATCGCGATATTGAGGACGCAATTTTAGATAGGCTATCAGACTCTGAAATAGAGGAAGAAGAGGAAATAGGAGAGTCAGTTAATGTTGATGTACACTCAACCTCCGGTTCGGATTCTTCTAATGATGATATACCTCTCTCGGAGTTATCGTCAAGGCCAAGAGGAAGACCGCGGACTCGAGGCGGATTACCAAGACGATTTCGTCGTGTTCTTACTCGTGGAGGCTCATCAACTCGAAGATTGGAGGATACTCAAATATCAGAAGAATGGACAGAAACTAATTTTATGCCACCATACATTCCGTTTACTCAACCTGCTTATCCAGAAGTTGATCCCAGTAACTTTGCCGATCATTTCGATTATTTCAGGCAATACATTGATCACGATTTAATTATATTGATCGTGGAAAAATCTAATCAGACGCATCTTTTAACATTTGGCAGAAATCTGTACCTCATGGAGTCGGAACTTTACATATATTTAGGTATCACTATGGTTATGGCTGGTATCAATTATCCCAAACTTAGAATGTACTGGGAAAAAAAATATCGAGTCGCCTCGATCGCAGACAATATGCCGCGAGATAGATTTTTCCAGCTGAGAAATTCGCTGAAGTTCGTCTATGACGATGATGTTAGCCGAGAAGAACGTACTAAAGACAAACTATGGAAAGTCCGCCCATTGATTGAAAAGATTGTGAAAGGATGCAAGATGCAATCAAAACAAGAACATCTATCAATAGATGAGATGATTGTACCCTTCACTGGACAATGTGGGATTAAACAGTACGTCCCTGGAAAACCCAATCCAACAGGCTTAAAGGCCTTTGTACTTGCAAATCCTGACGGTATGGTCTGTAATTTAGACATTTATCAAGGACAAACCACATATCCAGAATATGATAATACAAATTTTGGTCTCGGCATGAAAGCTGTACTCAATTTAACAGAAGATCTAGTACCCGGTCATAAATTATACTTCGATAGGTATTTTACCACAATTCCACTCGCGAAAGAACTATTGCTGAAAAACTTGCTTTGTGCGGGCACAATAATGAAAAATAGGATTCCAACAGTGGCATGTAATAAGCTAAAACAAGACAGAGAAATGAAAAATGAAGGAAGAGGAACAACACAAGTTTTAGCAAATAGAGAAGGTGATTTGGCTTTGACTAAGTGGTATGACAATAAAGGAGTTACTTTGTTATCAACAATACATGCCAAAGAACCCATGGATTTGTGCAAAAGATGGAGCAAAGTAGAAAGATCCTATTTACAAGTATCAAGACCCATGGTTATTAAAGCTTACAATGAATACATGGGTGGAGTCGACTTAGCCGATAGACTGTTGTCAGTGTGCCCTAATCGGTATCGTACACAAAAATGGACGCAGCGTGTCTTCAGTCATATGGTTGACCTTGCCCTTTCTAACTCGTGGCTCCTCTACAAAAAACACAAAAGAGCAGAACGAGTTCCAGCCAATAAAATTAACCAATTAAGAGATTTCAAACTAGAACTTGGAGAAAACTTGATCGAAGCTTATTCAGCAACAGATGTATCTGGCACTTCGGAAGAAGGTGAGGCTTATGAAGATCGTGAACAGCCTAGAGGTAGAGGACGTCCAAGCTCTTTCAAAATTCCATCGGAAAGATTGAGAAAAAAAGGTGCCAAGCACCTGCCGATTATGTCGGACTCTCAAAGATGCAAACGTTGTCATAGAATGAAAACAAATGTCTTTTGCACTAAGTGCAATGTCCACCTGTGTTTCACCAGACACAGAAATTGTTTTAAGGATTTCCATTCCTAAAAAAAAGGAGAAAAATAAGTCGATTTAATGTAGAGGACCATTTTAAAATTATATTAGAAAAGTTAATAAATAATTGTGTAATAACAATTGAAATTTGATCTCTCAAAAGGTGATTTTTGTAATTTGATTTGATTTGATTATAACTTGATCTCTGAAAAGGTGATTTTTGTAACAGTAGAGACTGATATAAAAATTATGTTGATTATTTCTAAGGAAAAGTGAAAATAAAGAAATTTTGCAAAAAAAATATATTATTTTACTTACATTAATTTATAGTCATTGCAACCTAAAGGTCATTCTGGCGGACAAATTATTGACTAATTTTTTTATATAAAACGGCATCTATATACTATCATAACTATGCCCTGAAAGTCTCACTTCAAACCAATAACTCTAACATGTCAAATTTTCAACAACAAAACTCGGGACTTAAGCACTATAAAAATTTTGTCCATTTAAATGGACTGTTCGGTTTTAATGCCTAGTGAACCCAATATGTGTCTGGGTCTCACGAGGGTATAGTTTATTTTCAAAAGGATATGCATTAAACTTTTGCAAAATTCCAAATTTTCTTACTTCCTCAACTATATGTATTAAATTATGTATGTTACTAGTAACGTAGTCTCGCCCGTAGAAGGTCTTAAAACTTTCTGTAAAATCTTCTAACATTTTTTCAGCAATCCGCAAGAGTGGCAAATGCTTTTCATTTGAACAAATCGTTATGGCACAAAACAAGTTTAAAAAGTGATAAAATGGTTCGGGTTTGAGCACGTGTTTCAAAATTATAACACTTAGATAATAAAAAAAAGATCGGTACTCGGAACCTTTCCAGTGGGCCAAAACATCTACAGATCTCATTTTTCTGTGTATTTCTTTGGGCATTTGACAATTCAGTAAAAAACTATTGACAATATCAATATCTCGAGCACTCCATTTGGTTAGGTATTTTCCTAACTTTCCATCACGCCATCCAATCAACAACCGTTTCATCAAACCAAGGTCTATTAGGTGTAATGAGTCTGCCACAGGAAAATCCTCTATCATATCTATGTTTAATTTCAATAATGGAGAGTCATGTTTGTGGTGTTCTTCATATTTTTTTTTACGAAAGTCTTTATCGTTTCTTTTAGGACAATCGAACTTAGGAAATGTTACAGTGTTTGATTTATGTGAATATTCGCCAATCACCGTACATTTCAGACAACCATGCTTTCCATTAAAATTTACGACACCTGTAAAAAATGTATTTTAATAACAGTAGTGATAGACAAACCATAATTTTTCATCAACGCAGCCCTGTTACTGTTCAGAAAGCTATAATGAACAATCATAAAGATTATACTTAAGCAATATTAAATAACTAGCCTTCCGCTCGCGGCTTGGCCCGAGTGCACTACATTTTATATCGTGAGACCTGTGCCCTATCTACTTACCAAATTTTATCCAAATCTGTTTAGCCGTTGTGGAGTCAAAGCGGAACAAACATCCATATTTTTACATCTATATTTATCATATAAAAAAGAGTGTAAAAGAGTCCTTCAACAAAGTTTGGCAACGCACTAGCAATTCCCCCGGTCTTTCAGGTATCTATGGGTGGCGGTGATCACTTAACATCAGGTGGACCGTCGGTATGATCTTCTAGTTATAAAAAAAAAACAATTCGAAACTTGCCTTTAATCAAGGCCCTTGCTGGGGAATCACAAATGAAGGCTCTTATTTTGACTTTGATTCTAGATTCACTTGACGACAGGGCTAATCCATCTTCTTCAAGTTCCCTCATTTCTTTCACAAAAGACCCCAAATATGCATTCAGATCAGATGGCTTACCTTCACCAGAATAAATCCCTTAAAAAAAAGTTTTAGTAATATTATATATATGTATATAACTTAATTAAGCACCTACGATATTGAAATATTGTATATTTACCAATCACAAAAGGAGAAATGTGGGATATTTCAAAGATGTTACACAAAATAGGCCAGAGTTGTTGTCTTGAACTTTTGTATACTGGCAACCCATCTATGTTTATATTTAATGAAATCGTATTTGTTATACTATTCAAATCCAGTCCCTGTAGCGTATTTTTTAGGCATTTAATCAATCCGTTGTGCCAGTACTGTCCTGGATCCGAAATTGTAATATGCAACGTTTCTTTGTTGGTATGTAATAAAGACCGTGCATCTTTAGGTAAAATATTACTTAATCTTTTGTTTAAAATAGTGGATAGTTCGTTCAGGGCTAGGTGGGTTATATTAAATTTTATAGCCCAGCTTTGCATATCTTTAAGCAATTCATGATTTTTTTCATAGTCAGTGGTTTCTTCGTATTCTTCTTCCCAATTTTCATCTTCTTCACTTTCTGAGAGGTGGGCTAAGGGAGAAAAAATATTTTTGGTCGCGGAACCCTCATTTACTTCATCTGCGTTTGCGCTTGACGTGTTTGATTTACTTCCTGATCCTGTTGATATTATTCCTGAAGAACCTGGCTTCATTAATTCTTTATACCTATTTTTCACTTTTCTCCTGTAACCACCACTCCTTTTCAATCGTTTCCAATCGCTTAAATTCATGTTCAACTTATTTTCTCAGGACGAAAGGGAACACCTGAATCTCAACAAAATGGCTAACGTTTACTAATAAAGTTATTGATCTAGTAGCTTATAAGCTTTTTTGATCAAATAGCGCTCTTACTAAGTACTATTAGATTTAAAAGAATCTCGAGCAAAACTATAACGGCGCAAACTTATAGTGATCTCAGCTAAGTATGTTATAATTTCTTGTTTTCCCACAAAATGCTACTATAGGATCAAAATATTATTCTGTATTATTTAGTTTTAATGTAAACAATTATAGGAGACTTATTCCTAAAAGTGTCCTAAAAAAAAATCTTGTAGCTAACTAGAAGACTGAGTTATAAAAGCAAATGCTCTTGAGAATATCTAAGCTTGTGAAATGCTATTACTAGTAAATGTGTCCTATAAATGTTTTAGAGGTCAGTCTTGTAGCGAACTATAAGATCGAGATATAAAAACGAATGTACTTGAGTATGTAAAGGCTTGGCTAATGCTATTACAAGTTAAATAGTCTACCGCAATACTTTATAAGAACGTTATTAGTAGTGACAGACTTATAACCTTTCTTTATAGGATTACTTTGCTAGTTGGGTAGTCTGTGCCGGAACGCGGATCCGCGCTTGGAAATGCAACAAAAATATGCAATAAAGAAACTTATTTGTTTCTAAAATATTTTACCGGGGTTAACTATTTTATAGTGTTATTACAAACACAATATATCGAAGAATATAATAAAACAAGAAAAAGTCAAAATAAAATAACTATCTTTGTATTATCTGCGTTTTACCAAAGTATTAACATTTTTTTCCGTGTCGTAAGAAATAATGATTTATAATAAATACACCACTCATGCTGTTCTACTAAAATATACACCTATAAAACTCGGATCCATTGTCTTTTATAATCAAAAATCAGGTAGAAGATACGTTTTCTAATCTTAATGATATTTGATGTCAAACTTCATGTTGCGCGGCCGCGCGATCTCTCCGTATATTCGCGGCATGCAGCGGTACCGTAACTGTGCCAGTTGCGGCATAGCAAAGGTTAAGGGTTACTTAAAATTTAAGGGTCGTTGGTGAAAACGGGCATTAGTCTTTTTCTATGAAAATCGACTCTCTAATACTTATAAGGTACTTCACCGTATTTTACGAGTTAGGGACCCAATTACAGTGTAATGTAATACCCGTTTTAGCTCTTATCCTGATGAAGGATCGTGTTGGTTGCGCTACTTCAATATTTTTGGGGTATCTATTCATCCATATTTCCATAGACTCGCGCAATGTCAAATGTTGATTACCTTTCTTTTCCTTTGCTTTCAAGCGACATTGTGTGTCACTAATGTCTTATATCCTTGTATTGTTTTGAAAGCCGACTGTTTCTTGTGCTCTATTATGTTTTATACAACTACTGTGAAAAGTACCTTATCTGGGGGCACGGCAGTGCCCCGCCAAGACGAGCCAAGCGAAGCGCAAGGACACTACCTACCTTTTCTCGAAGTGTTTCGTCGTTTTTTTGAACCCTCATAGAGTTGGTTTCCGATGTACCAGATAGTTCATATTCTCAGGATATGATGTCAATAATAGACTAATTAAACATACAAAGTCTCAATTGAATAGCTCTAATACTGTAGATTTTATTGATATCTAAAATACACCGATTTCGTCACTGACACACTCACTGATACACTGACACACTGATGATCATCAAAATTGTTGGCTACTTCTTGAAGTGCTAGAAAGCTGAAATTTGGTATGTAATCTAAGTTAAGTATACAACCAACAAAAAAATTCATAAACTTATAACTTTCGCCCCCATCCCCTAAAATGGGTGGTGGAAGTTTGTATGAGACTTCAAAATGTTAGGGTACATCCTGAAGTGCTAAAAAGCCAAAATTTGGTATGTAAACAAAGTTCAGTATAGAAAAAAACACTACTGTGCCCCCAGATAAACTTAACAAAAGAAGAAAAAAATAAACACTAAAAAGACTGCCTAGCAGGGTGTTTCTTCAAATGAGCGAAAAACGATGTTCAAGTCTAATAAAAAAATTTAGGCTGTAATTTTTTTAGAAAAAAAGGCATAACTTAGCTTCCTATTATAATTTTAAAAAGAGGCACTTCCTCTCTGTGAACATAAGTAGTTTAATTCTGATTCTATTTTATAAAATATGTACCAAACGTCATCGCCCACAACGTTCAAATTACACACATTCTTAGTTTATCAAAAATAATTTCATAATGGTGCCTGAATAACCAATTTAATGTACGTAAGTTTTATAATAGTAATATATGTTCTTATTTTATGCATAAACGTTTGGCATTTGTTGTCTGTCATTACACGCAACGGGATAAAAAAGTTTAAACAGTGACACTTCGCTCTATAACCCGCAATCCTGCGCGGCGTCCCCCCGCACCCCCTTTCGATAGTTAGTCGACCTTGAGTACTCGTCCGGCGTGCGCGTGTATTTTGTGAATAAAATTGGAAAAGTGTTTCTACGCAGCCTTCGTCAAGAAAAACATCATTACCGGAATTTAGGATTACTCGGTGAGTTATTTATGTATGCAATTTCATTATTTCAGTGTTTTACACGTAATATGAAACCTAAAAAACTTCCAGTGAATATATTATTCCTCATGAACATTTTAAACAAGTTCAGACATGTTTCAATTGAAATCGTCATTACCAGTAACGTCATTGCCGGGATATTTCATGTTGTGGGTAATGACGAATTGTTGCGGGTAATGACAAATGAGTTGAATTTATGTTTTAACCGACTTCAAAAAAGAAGGTTGGTTTATTCTATGTTCGACTGTATTTTTTACGTATTAGCGCCCTGCACACGTACAGTTCGGACCGCGGGAAACACCACGCGCCGTTCCATCCCTCGCTCCGAACTGTACGTGTAGATGTGCGGATCTAACAGTCCGATCTGGCAGCTCGACGCGAGTGCATGTCTCACAGTTTTACGCGCGTGTGAGAGTATTCATATTTAGAGGCGAATAACTGATTGATTATTGATCACAAATATTGATGTTGTCTAATGATCTAATATAAAATCACACTATGAACGTCAGCTGTCAGATGACAAAGACATTGACGTATGGAAACGTTCCATTTCAACTATATTTTATTAAACGTAAATTATTATTTTATAAATAGAAAGGTCTTAATTTAAAATATATGTTATTAGCATTTATTTAATTGATATTTCATAGACAGAAGTATTTAATGTAAATGGTATTTATTCTGACTTAAAAGGTCGCTTCACAAACAACGATTCTAGAGTTTTCAAACAAGTCATGTTTGGTGGTTTTACTTAATCAAAACAAATGTATATTATCTTAGTATTAAAATAAATGATTAAATAATAATTAATATGATACTAGTAATATTTCTCATGATTTAATATTGCAATTTAAAAGTAACAAGTTGTTTTAGACGATTCTCAGATCTTATAGATGATGGTAATCTAATATAAGATTTTACTTAAAGATTACAAATAAATACAAACTAAATTGCTAAATAATCTTATGAAGTTTTAAAATAGTTCCACTATACTAGATTTGTTAATTAAAACCTTTATTAGAAGATATTAAGCAATTATGTACAACCATCTCTGATTGGTCTAAAAAGGCGGCAGAATGGGCGGCAATGTTTGTGGTACTGACTGGTAATATGGAGGGATTTTAATGAGTTACCGCCAATTTCGAAGGGGATCTTGGTTTGGATGGTTTGACGAGAGAGGACAGACTCACAGATCCTGAGTGGTGTCCAATGTCCATAATAATAATTGGTTACAAGCCAATGTACATAAGGAAATCACGCTGCATAGCGAAGTTCTTCCTATATTGTAAAATAGATTGAATTATGATCATCACATCACTTCTAGTGAAAGATCGACTGACCACAATGTTCATGTAAGTTAAGTACTTATAAATAATTGATATTCTAATATTGATTAGTATTGCTGATCTATGTTGTTATGTATGTGTTATACATATAGCTAATATTGCTTAAGTGTGTTAAATCGAATTAAGGAATATTCATGTTCTTTCTATAAATTGACAAAGTTGCTAACTTTGAGAAACGGACCTTGTGTTAACAATAGTAATATATTAATGTGATAATGTGTTGACAAAAGACTAAAACAAGCTGCCATGGAGTTTCTTATCCTTCTTCTCCATGAAGACCTAGTTTTGGAACGGATAATAGCTTTCTCATTAACGACAAGCCTAATTGAAATAATAGCCTGGTCTTGTCTTTCTGTGCTTTTCTTCATAAAATCCCTTCCCAACACACCATAATCATAGATACTTTCTAACATCAGAAGTGGGATAGTGCTCTGTCTTACATAAGAGATTTCTAATGAATTTTATTTTCCTATTTTCATGACAAATTTTGGAGCAATCGGTGTTCTGCTGGAAGCCATTGGTGTCGGCGGGTCGCTGACTCAACTCTCACCATAACGATGACATCGTGCTGTAAACTCTAAGAGCGGGAATTTGGATCTACAAGTTGCTGTTACATCTTAGAAAACCATTCCAAGGATTACCTAACCGGAGCAACAGTAACTACGAATTAGTTAAAGTCGGTAAGACCTTAAGAGACTCTGCTTTGGTATTATTTTGAAATCTGCGACCATCTCTAGCTGATGGTGCATCATAGGAAAACTTTTGTAACCTATACACCTTCAATATTAAAACAAAAAGTTTGTAATTAAAAAGTTAAGCTTCAACTGGTATTTTAACCAACCTCAAATAAAGGAGGTCCTGTTATTACAAAAAGATGATAGCTGTTTGCATAGAAAGATTCTTATTGGTATAAAAAAAAAAAGTACCTAGGTAGAATGATTAAATAAGACAAGTTGAAAGATCATTAATTACTTTCCTGAAATTAGCTTGTGAACATTTCATTGAAGCTTAGCTTACAAAACCAATAGTGATTATGTTGTTACTGTGTTACTTATACTAGAATATTATTAATACTAGTTCTCACAAAGATGGGATTAAGAATAAAATACAAGTGTTCACATAGATGAAACTTGGCACGAAAGATTTAAGATTGTAGTTCTCACAAACATGAGGCTGACAATAAAATGCAAGTGTTCACGTAGGATGAAACTTGGCATGAAAGATTAAAGATTGTAGTTCTCACTAACCTGAGGCTGACAATAAAATGCAAGTGTTCACGTAGGATGAAACTTGGCATGAAAGATTAAAGATTGTAGTTCTCACTAACCTGAGGCTGACAATAAAATGCAAGTGTTCACGCAGGATGAAACTTTGCATGAAAGATTAAAGATTGTAGTTCTCACTAACATGAGGCTGACAATAAAATGCAAGTGTTCACGCAGGATGAAACTTTGCATGAAAGATTTAAGATTGTAGTTCTCACTAACATGAGGCTGACAATAAAATGCAAGTGTTCACGTAGGATGAAACTTGACATGAAAGATTAAAGATTGTAGTTCTCACTAACCTGAGGCTGACAATAAAATGCAAGTGTTCACGTAGGATGAAACTTGGCATGAAAGATTAAAGATTGTAGTTCTCACTAACCTGAGGCTGACAATAAAATGCAAGTGTTCACGCAGGATGAAACTTTGCATGAAAGATTAAAGATTGTAGTTCTCACTAACATGAGGCTGACAATAAAATGCAAGTGTTCACGCAGGATGAAACTTTGCATGAAAGATTTAAGATTGTAGTTCTCACTAACATGAGGCTGACAATAAAATGCAAGTGTTCACGTAGCATGAAACTTGGCATTACAAAAAGATTCTTGTGCTCACATAGATGAGGCAGAGAATAAAATGCAAGTGTTCACATATGATTGAGCTTGGCATTACATAAACAAAATAATAGTTCACATCAGTTGAAACTTTGCATATCAAAGATTCTATTATTAAAAAGATAAGTTTGAGAATAAATTACAAGTTTTCAGAAATGAAACTCACCTGTTACTGAAATACTGATGTTATATTCTGGTTTATTAATATTTTTATTTTAAAGATTAATTTTGAGGAAAACTGGAAAACTGATTAACATGACTAAAATATTTCATAATGTAGTAGTAACCCCAGAATTTAAAGTTGGTACTTTGTCATTGAGTAAATGAAACATTAATTTATCTTTGATCTGATAAATAGGTAAAAACTTTTGTGAATTATGATTTAAATTGTTCATACTTAAACAAATATGACAAAGTCAAAGGTTATTAGTAATTCTCTTTGTTTTATTGTTTTTCACTTTCAAAGTGCTTACTGGTAGTATTGTTAAAATAAACTTTTAATTTGATCTGAACCGCTACCCCAGTTCTTGATATTTTTTCTTGTACGGTATAACCTTTTACTTTAAGAATAAAGTAGGTGTCAACTGTTCAGTGACCATGTCAAAAACTAAATTATTTGACCGAAAATGTAATATAGGTGATAAATACAATTTGCAATGATTTGTCAGATTGGCCGAGCGATGTATTGTTTTGATTATTCATATAATAAATACTGGTAAATGTTTGATAAATCTGGTAAATAGAAGTATTATTGTTTATCAGTTAATTTGTTAACTGACTATTAGGTATTGTGCTAGAATTATTATTTGTTTGATATAAGTTACACCAGTGGTTGGTGGTTGGTGCTATTTACTTGATGCAATTCGTTGTCACCAGCAGCAGATCAGTTGTTTAGAAACATAGTAATTGTTATTGACGTGTAATCTGATCAATTAAACTAGAAACTTAACATGAAAAGTTGAAACGTTTGAACTGGTTACTATCACTTATTGTTGTTTTTGGTCTTGCTAAGTACATACTTCGAGAACGAAGTATTGGTCAGTATGGCCGTGTGTGAGTATTCATATTTAGAGGCGAATAACTGATTGATTATTGATCACAAATATTGATGTTGTCTAATGATCTAATATAAAATCACACTATGAACGTCAGCTGTCAGATGACAAAGACATTGACGTATGGAAACGTTCCATTTCAACTATATTTTATTAAACGTAAATTATTATTTTATAAATAGAAAGGTCTTAATTTAAAATATATGTTATTAGCATTTATTTAATTGATATTTCATAGACAGAAGTATTTAATGTAAATGGTATTTATTCTGACTTAAAAGGTCGCTTCACAAACAACGATTCTAGAGTTTTCAAACAAGTCATGTTTGGTGGTTTTACTTAATCAAAACAAATGTATATTATCTTAGTATTAAAATAAATGATTAAATAATAATTAATATGATACTAGTAATATTTCTCATGATTTAATATTGCAATTTAAAAGTAACAAGTTGTTTTAGACGATTCTCAGATCTTATAGATGATGGTAATCTAATATAAGATTTTACTTAAAGATTACAAATAAATACAAACTAAATTGCTAAATAATCTTATGAAGTTTTAAAATAGTTCCACTATACTAGATTTGTTAATTAAAACCTTTATTAGAAGATATTAAGCAATTATGTACAACCATCTCTGATTGGTCTAAAAAGGCGGCAGAATGGGCGGCAATGTTTGTGGTACTGACTGGTAATATGGAGGGATTTTAATGAGTTACCGCCAATTTCGAAGGGGATCTTGGTTTGGATGGTTTGACGAGAGAGGACAGACTCACAGATCCTGAGTGGTGTCCAATGTCCATAATAATAATTGGTTACAAGCCAATGTACATAAGGAAATCACGCTGCATAGCGAAATTCTTCCTATATTGTAAAATAGATTGAATTATGATCATCACATCACTTCTAGTGAAAGATCGACTGACCACAATGTTCATGTAAGTTAAGTACTTATAAATAATTGATATTCTAATATTGATTAGTATTGCTGATCTATGTTGTTATGTATGTGTTATACATATAGCTAATATTGCTTAAGTGTGTTAAATCGAATTAAGGAATATTCATGTTCTTTCTATAAATTGACAAAGTTGCTAACTTTGAGAAACGGACCTTGTGTTAACAATAGTAATATATTAATGTGATAATGTGTTGACAAAAGACTAAAACAAGCTGCCATGGAGTTTCTTATCCTTCTTCTCCATGAAGACCTAGTTTTGGAACGGATAATAGCTTTCTCATTAACGACAAGCCTAATTGAAATAAACGACTGGTCTTGTCTTTCTGTGCTTTTCTTCATAAAATCCCTTCCCAACACACCATAATCATAGATACTTTCTAACACGCGCATCACGTATAAACGTAAATTACAAAAATGGCGGTTTGGAGCGTCGAAGCTATCACAGAGTTCATTCGTTTGTACCGTGAACATCCGTGTCTCTGGAAGATAAAAAGTAAGGAGTATAGTAACAGGAATATGAGAAACAAAGCATATGACGAGCTCGTTGATTTTTGCAAGTCAGTAGGTTTTGTTTCAGCTGATCGCGATTTCGTCAGCAAAAAAATACAGAATATAAGAGGTGCATTTCGCAAAGAATTGAAGAAAGTAACGGAGACACGGAACAAAAGTGGAAGCTCCCAAGAAGATGTTTATAAACCGACTCTTTGGTACTTTGACTTACTTTAATTCACAAAAGACCAAGAACTACCAACCCCAAGCGTGTCTAACATGCCGACGGACGAGTCTACAGCTGAAACTTTAGACTATTTTGCAAACCACACACCATCCCCACAACATTATACCAACGACGACATACCAACATCTCAGCAGCCTACGAATATAACGTCACTGCCAAACTCTGACCACACAATTGTAGAGGTAAGTGGTAAATAAAAACACAATATATTGTAATTTTTTTACTGTACAGATAAAAAAAAATATGTATAGGTAGCGGCAACTTTATTGGTCACTGCGCGCAATTGTTTCTGCCTCTTTAATCAGCGCTCAACTTACGTCCATAAACCTATAGGTACACTGAATAAAGTTATGCTCTACCAGCGTTAATCATAATTTCTTGCCAAGGGACACGACCTATTGAATTAAAATATGTTTTGTATTCATCTCTGCTCTGTTTAGCCAAAGTTGAGACATTCCTGACTGAAGGTCTGTCCAATCTAGTTAGGTCGAAGTTGTCTCTTCGCCAGTCTCCTTCACTAACGCGTCCAGATTCAATACTTTCTCTGTCTACTGTCGTTGCCGACAGGTACATATTACTTCTCTTTCTTAGAAAATTGTGGATGCTACATATTGCTAGTACTATGTAACATATGTTTTCGGGTTTCATGTTAATGGGTGTACGTAATATCTGGAATCTAGAGGCTATTATACCGAATGCATTTTCGACAACATTGCGAGCGCGTGAGAGTCTATAATTATAAATCCGTCTGTCATGATCAAGTACTCTTTGTGCATAGGGCGTTAAGAGATTTTCTTTGAGAGCAAAACCTTCATCACCAATGAAAACATAGTTTAAATTGTTAACGTTCTCACTTTTGTCGGGTAGTTCTAATTGATTTCTTATCATTTTTTTGTAAAATTCCGTGAGTTCGAGGACACCTCCATCGGACATTCTGCCGGTTTTACCAATATCTACAAAAATGAACTCATAGTTTGAATTGACCAAAGCTAATAAAACCATGCTGTAAAAGTTTTTGTAATTATAATATTTTGCACCAGAATTTGCAGGTGGTACAATTCGAATATGCTTTCCGTCGAGAGCTCCACCACAATTAATGAAATTCCACTGATTTTGAAAGCCTTTAGCAATTTCCAACCATTCTTCTTTGCTCGTAGGAAACTGAAAAATAAAACCAATAAAATTATGTTTCGTCAACTTTTATTATAAATTGTATTGTTTCAGGAATCATCTTCATCTTTAGGATCAGCCTCAAGAGGTATGAAGAGGAAAACGAAACCAAGTGTGATAGATACTCAGATTAAATTCATGACTGTATGTACAGAAGCATTAAAAAAAAAGGAAGTGACAGAATATGATGCTTTGGCCATAACCATTTCCAAAAAATTTGAGAAAATGAATAGTATTCAAGCCTTACATGCTGAAACAATTATACATTCAGTTTTACGCAGGGGTATACTAAATCAATTAACTGATTCAACTGATATTTGTGATAAGCAGTGCAATAAAACTGTTATTTTATCTTCACCATCATCATCTACTTCTGTACACACGGACGCTGCTCAACATTCGTCTCTTCAACCTACATTGGAAACCCTAAACACTGATGTAATACTTCTAGATGAATCTCAGTGTGTATTACGAGAATACTATAAGAATTTTAACTAATTATTATAACTAATTATTAATTTTAACTGATTGTACCTACTGTGATTGTTGTGACTGATAAACATTATTTATCCCAAAACACTGATGTAACTCTCGTAGATGAATCTCAGTGTTTATTAAGAGATTACTATAAGAATTTTATCTAATTATAATAACTAATTATTCATTTTAACTGATTGTACTGTGATTGTTGTGACTGATAAAAATTATATAAGTATATAACTGATTTACAAAATGTTTTACTTACCCTCATATAATCTTCCCGAAGCGTTTCATAAATTACTCTACACGTTTCCGGTATTAATTTACTTAACGCCGATGTAGACACGCCTGTACTAAATTTAAGATCTTCATAGGACCGTCCGGTCGCTAAAAACCTTAACGTGGCAACCAATCGTTCTTCTGCTGTTATACATTTTCTCATAACTGTATCTTGCTTAGTTAATTTGGGACGTATCAGTGCTAATAAACAATCAAAATCGTCACTGTCCATTCTTAGGTAATTTTTAAAATCTTCCGGATGACACTGTCGTAATTCCCTTAACATCGGTAAATGTCCATATCTTTGTCTGTATTCCTTTACCCACACTCGTCGTTTTTTTCGGCTGTTTAAGCTAACTACAAATCCCGCTAACGCGATGACCAACCGATCGTCCATTTTTCTTACTACTGTGTAAAAATCTTTTAAAAGCTATAACGTTCCACGCGCCAGTCCAAACTGCAGTCCAAACTCTTGAAAATCAATTTACACGCACAGTTCGGAACGTTTGTCTAGATTATGTAAGTTTCGTCGGCAATCCAAACCGTGAATGCATTTTTAATCGTAATTAGCACAACAGTTTGATCCGCAGTCCAAACCGTACAGATCTAACTGCTGTTTGGAACGCAGTCCAAGATGCGCGGTCCGAACTGTACGTGTGCAGGGCGCTATTCGGTTATCATAATTCGCCTTGAAGTCATTAAACTAGAGAGTGGGTCATTTTATTCACAGATTTATGGCGAAAACAAAGAAAGGAAAAGAAGAGCGCCTTGCTCAGCAGAGGCTGTGCAAAAGACGTCGTTACGCCGAATAAAAAAATGATCCTAGATTATATGCTATTGAAAAAGAAAAACAAAGAGCACGCTATTTGAAAAGAAAAGCAGAAAAGAATATTACTTCAATTACAGAAAAAAATAAGAATAAACAGAAACTATAAAGAACGAAATGGAAAGAAAATTCAAGACGTTACAGGCAAAGCATGAAAGAAGAAAGACAGAAATTACCAGAACCAGTACAAATTGAGATCCAAGAAAACCAAGAAGTCATTATTCAAGAAAATTCAAGAGATCCATTGAAAGGGGATGGCGATCGGGTTTACACAGCTAAAGAAGTTTCATTGATTTTAAGAAGAGTACGTTACAAGGAACAGAAAAAACAGGGATATTTGAGAGAAATTATTAAGACATTGAAACGCCAAAATGCCTTGTATCGAATGCGAGAACTTAGACGTCGACAAAGTGAAGAAAATATGAATAAGGCACCTAAAGAAAATGACAGCTTGCAATCGAAGAAGCCCAGAGCTATAAAAGTTTTACCAAAATTTAAGAAACCAAAAAAACTACTGAAATCAAAAATATCAGATACTATTCGTGAGGCCATACAAGCCTTTTACAATGATGATAATAACAGCGTCATTAGAGCAGGAAAAAAGGAGTTCATAACAAAGAATAAAATACGACATCAAAAGCGATTTCTAACGGCAACTTTAACAGAACTATACCATAAATTCATAAAGGAAACAAACATTGGCATTCATTACTCCACTTTTTGCAAAGAAAGGCCTTTTTGGGTCTTATTTCCAAAGCCACAAAATAGAGACACTTATTTATGCATCGTCCACACCAATATGGATCTTCTGATCAATGCCTTAAATAAGGCCAAAATGTTAAAATCCAGAAATTCTGCGGAACTTCTAAAATCCGTATGTTGTGACCCTAAAAATCCCGAATGTTTGGAGAGAACATGTGCAGCTTGTGCTAGAAGAGTGCCTGAATACATGGAGTTTTCAAACAACGTTCTTGTAACCTATTATGAATGGAAAAGGGTAAATAAAGAAATTACTACAAACAAAGGAATTGTGAAAAAACAGCAGTTGACATCCAAGGAGAAAGAAACAGAAGAACCTTTAAAGTTGATCCAAAAGTTGGAAACAGCATTGCCGAAATTCTTTTTGCACTCTTATAAGATTTTAAAGCAGTATACGGTGATGAAAAATATGAGAGAAAATCTATTGCGATTTGATGAAGCAATGATACATGTGGACTTCTCAGAGAATTATGCGCTTAAGTACGCCGAAGAAGTTCAAAGCTTTCACTTTGCTGGCAGTCGCAGTCAAGTGTCTTTGCATACAGCTGTGATTTACACCCATGATTTCTCTACAGGAACCGTGTAAGCGACGTGTGTCTGTACTATAAGTAAATGTACGCGCCACGATGTGCCAGCAATATGGGCGCATTTGATACCGTTACTGCAAGAAGCATACAAGCTAAACCCCTTCATTGAAACTATACACTTTCTGTCTGACTCACCATCCTCCCAGTACAGGAATAAATACATGTTTTATGTAATTTCTCAGATGTAACAAGATTTCCCACAAATAAAAAGGGTTTCATGGAACTACTCGGAATCTGGGCACGGCAAGGGTGCCCCAGATGGAGTTGGCGCAGTTTTGAAAAGAACAGCCGACCAGATGGTTCGTTTTGGTGAAGATGTTGGAAGTTTTAGCCAATTTTGCAATGCTATGAACGATCGCATAGAAAACATAGTTATAAAAGCAGTTGAAGAGGCAGACGTAGAAAGAGAAAAGAAAATACCCAAAGATTTAAAATCATTTAAAGGAACTTTTTCTGTGCACCAAGTTATTTGGGACAAAGGTCATTGGGCATAATCTGACCCAGTTAACGAAAGTTTTCCTACACAAACCAAATTAGTTTTAAATTGTTAAGTATTAACCTATACTTAATTTTATGTAGTTATTTCTTTTTTAAACCATGGGAATTAAATGTAAAATATGAATAAAAAATAGGTGTTCAGTGAACTACAAATGTGTACATAAAACAATTTCAGTGAAGCATTCTGTTAAATAAACAAAAGAAACGTTTGCGCGAGTCAAGAACACTTATCTCACCGGAATCCTCCGCTGCTGATAACAGTACCCGAACAAAGTCCACAACAGGAAAATAGAATTATTTATAACTAATTAAGATAACATATTGCAAGTACAAATATTGAATGTAACTTCTTATGTAAATATAATGAATCTTCCTGTTAGACACTGATTGTAAGAGTATAAAAGGCCTGCGTGCCATGGAATAGTGTTCATTACCTACCTGATATTAGCCATATAACAACTTGTATACTTATAAAACATTAAACTGCATTTATACACTCCTGGTTGATCAGTTTCATTAACTGGCGCCCAACGTGGGGCGGCGCCCAAGTGAGGGGCTGATCGTGACCTTGACCATAACAAAGTATACGCAGCAGCCTATCGAACCCTTCGATCAAGACTTCCCCTGATAAGCGGATCCTCAAGGCATCTACTGTACGAGCAACGGAGAATCACGCAGCAGTTTGGTCAGCCTATCGAAACCCTTCGATCAAGACTGCCCCTGACAAGCGGATCTTCAAGACATCTACTACGAGCAACAGAGAATCACGCAGCAGTTTGGAAGCTCATTGGAATAAAGCGGACGTACGACGAAGCTTCAAGCCGACTCGATCCCAAATATATCCCATGAAGCTAGGAGTAGTAACCCTCTTCACCATCATACAAATGTAAGTACACTTTGATTTTTACAAGTGAGAAAACTGGCATTAACACCTTCAGGCAAACCTTTAATCAGACAAAAAAAAATGAACCCTCTTGTATTACCTACCTCACCCCAAGTAGAAACCCGACACATTCCTATCCCTATATTCTGTGGAATAGGTAGTGAACGAGATTTGAACGGATTTATTAGGGCATGTGAGAGATTTTTTCAAACTAATACTGGAGATGAAACAACTAAGGTTAATTTAGTTTTATCTAGATTATCAGGAGAAGCAGCAAATACCGTATACCGCGGAAAGCATGATTTTTCTTGGAAAGAAATAAAAACTTTATTATTACAACGATATGGTAGATGGCAAGTTAAAATTGAAGATATAATTGCGGAAATCCAAAATATTCAACCCTCTACTGATCGACTTGTACCACTAATACACGAACTAGACGAGATAGTTAACGAAGGAGACGCTCAAATTAAAGGAGCATCGGTTATTTTAGAACCTTTGGCTAGACAAACAATTTTAAAATTCTTACCACCTTTATATGAGGATTTGTGTAAAATGGATAAATACCTTGACGTTTGTGATAAAGCTAGAAGACTAGATAGAGAAGGATATCGAATTACAAGAAAACAAAAGGTCGTTCAAGAATCTCATAAACTTTCAACTTCAAATTGGCCTTCACAACGTAACCAAATAAACCAACAACAACCTAAACAATCGTTTAATCAACAACAACCTAAACACCCGTTTAATGAACAACAATCAAAACACCCGTGGAGTCAACAACCATTTAAACAATGGAGACCACCTCAAAGACACGCATATCCACCTTCACCGTTCTCATTTAGACAAAGACTACAAAATGACTTTAAGCCCCAACAGACAAAACCAAATTATCCCCAACATTTTCCACCTCAAAGAAATGAAGATGTCACCATGCGAACTGTAACTGACAGACCACCATTAAAACGTTCACGTGAAAATATGTTTAACATAGAATCAACCGAAGAAGATGAATATGATAATTTTATGCAATTTTGTGAAAATATGTATCAACAGACATATTTTTCAGAAGAACCTACAGTTTCTGAAGATCCAAATGAGGATTTTCCTCCGGATCAAGTAACCAAATTACCCACATAAACTTTCATCAAATAGGAAACCAACTTCCCTACATATTAATACCGGAATATGACGAAAAAATGCTAATAGACACAGGTAGTGCACGTTCTTTTATCAACCCGCGTATAGCACAAGATTATTTAGACCAGGGTTATGCAAAATATGTACCTGAACCCTTTACTGTACAGACTACACATCAAATAACACGACATACAGGAAAAATAATCCTTCCCCCATTGCAACATATTTTTGGCCCAAATAATGTAGAACTAGAATTCTACTTACTTCCTTTTTCAAATAATTATGATTATCTATTAGGATGGGACGCTATGACTCAGCTTCAATTATCTATATCACCCGGAACAAATACACTAACAACAAAGAAAAATTCCATTCCTTTGTTCTATTTGGAAGATAACCAAACTTTAGAACAAATCTTATCAAAGTATGACGAAACCCTTGCGGAAACAGCAGCCGATACTTCCTTTGACCATATTAAACATAGAGTTATATTATTAAAAAATGAACCAGTTTATCAACGATCGTATCGACTACCTGAAATACAAAGACAAGAAGTAACACGACAAATAAAAGAAATGATTAACAATAAAATAATTCAACCATCGGATTCCCCTTGGTCAAGTCCTGTACATTTGGTTGAAAAACATACAGAACCTGGAAAAACAAAAAAATGGAGACTAGTCATAGATTTTAGAAAATTGAATGAACAAACACGAGATGATAAATTCCCTTTACCAAATATTGAGGACATCTTTTCAAAATTAAAAAACTCAAAATACTTTTCCACATTAGATTTAACTGCTGGCTATCATCAAATTAAAATGGACTCTGAGTCTATCCCCTTAACAGCTTTTTCAACACCAGATGGACACTATGAATATACACGAATGCCATTCGGTTTAAAAACAGCACCAGCTACATTCCAACGTATGATGAATAATGTACTACGACCACATTTAGAGGCAGGTATCTGTCTTGTCTATTTAGATGACGTTATTGTATTCGCCCCCAATCAAGAGGAACACCATAAACGACTCATAAAAGTTTTTGAAACATTACGCAAATATAAACTACGCATTAATAAAGAGAAATGTCATTTCTTCCAAACTAAAGTTAAATTTCTAGGACACATTTTAACTGAACAAGGACTGCAACCATGTCCAGACAAAATTGAGGCAATTAAAAAATTCCCTCCACCAAAAACTATTAAAGAAATAAAATCTTTTCTTGGTCTTGTTTCATACTATAGAAAATTTATTCCAAACCTTTCAAAAATTGTTAAACCAATAACGGAATGTACAAAAAAGAACAAAATTATTATCCATAATGAAACATTTTTAGAAGCATTTAACAGAACAAAGGAATTAATCTCAAATCCACCAATATTAGCTTATCCAGACTTTAACAAAACAATTCTTTAATATGTTAAAAATCGAATACTATATTCCTACGCCACAACATCATACCTCTCATGGAGATATTGAAAGATTACATTCGACCTTAATTGAACGATTGAGAGCACAGAAACAAACACTCGGAGAAATTTGCCCTAAACTTATTATGTTAGGATATAATTCAACTATACATAGTACGACTAATAAAACACCTAACGAAGTACACTTCTTACGGGAAATTGATCTAGATACACAAAACGTAATCACGACAGATTATTTAAATAGATTAAAAAACCAAATACAGTTAACCAAAGACTATTCATGGTGCCATGCAAATAAAATGAGAAAACCTAAAATACCTGAATTAAAACCTGGATTAAAATTTTATATGAAAAGACATGACCGTAGTAAAAATGTAAATGCATTTAGAGGACCTTTCGAAGTAATAGAAGTCAAACCACGGAACGTAGTTACATATAAAACAACAAATATAATTAGACGAACTCACTTAAGTCATATGCGTATTCCAGATGTTTCGGACGTCTCACTACACTAGACGGAGGACTCGTCAGTATAAAACAAGGAAAAGCAAGTATTCAAGAAGATGAATGGACTCTTATTCATCCAATCAACTTACAACCACTCTATGATGAATATTATAAATTAGAAATACTTCAACATAATCTCAATACAAACGAAACTCTCTTTAATTACCGTATCAAATATGTTCAAAGTAAGTTATATCACTGCATCAATAAAATGCAAAACACAAATCGAAATAAACGAGGATTAATCGACGGATTAGGCTCAATAGTAAAAGCAATCACTGGAAACCTCGATAATAACGATTTAATTAATATCGATAAAAAATTCAGTATTACTACCAACATATTAGATAATATGAACATGAAGTTAAAAAATATCTCTCAACATATTAATATTTTAATTAATAAATATTCCAGTAAAAATATAGAAGAAAAACTAGCCTCAGAATTATTATTTGGATTAGAAAGCTTAAAAGATATGTGTATTCAACTAACAGAAGCATATGTCTTTGCACAACATGACATACTGCATCCTTCTATTGTAGATCAACTTCACTTATTAGAAAGTATTAAGAAGATTCCAAATTCAATTAATATCCTAAAAGATCCTTTAAAGTTAGAATCTATCCTAATACCCCATGTAGCCATTAGTGATAATATTATGATATTCCAACTGCCTATACCCATTATATCTAAGAATGAATATCAGTTAGTATATTTACTAGCACCTATTGAAAAGAAAACGGAACATTGTTATCTACCAAATATTATAACAAGCCAATATCTCACTCGTAACGATCAAGTGTATAAAGCTCTTAGCTGTTCCCAACAAATTTGTAAAGCAGAACCAGTATGTGAATGTTTAAAACAAACTGTGTTAAAACAAAGTAATCAATGTAATACTCTGCTCATCTACTGCCCTCTCAGATATTCTCTTAAAATATCCAGTACAATCCACTACCAATATTGGGATCTAGAAGAAAGTGTCATCGACCAATGTACATCAAGTGAGAAGATAATCAAAGGATCCTATTTAGAAGATAATACAGAGTGTATCCATCAAGAAAAAGCGACGGAACTTGAAATATATAAAACAAAGACTGACAATATAATTAACGAGTATCCTGTTAATATTCCAACAACAGATGAAGATATTGAACAGCAACTAAAAATGCTTAAAAAACATCAGCTCACTGATAACAAAGTGACTAACGTTTCAATTGGAATATGGGTGTCCAAGAACCTGGCGTCCAACTGGATTCCCACGATGCCCCAAGTTCTAACAGTACTCAGAAAAATATTTTAAAAAATCCACCCCATGTACTTACAGAATTATACTGATTTAAAAAAAAAAGGGGAAATGAGCACCCTGTGACATACTTTTGAATGCTGTGACTGCTAATGCTGATAATTTCGATATTTCTTGGAGGTTTTGTAATCTAGGGTATTGCTGTGTCTAAATAGAATGTAAAAATAAAGTACTTATTGTACCATTTTAAAATAAAATATTATTTTAACTAAAGGTGATATGGAAAACTATTGAATTTCGCAACTTTGACCGACTGTAGTGTAAAAAAAATGTACCAAAATAGTATGGCAAGTGACGTCAAATTTTGACGCGTTTATTCCTCTTTTTAAAAAGGTATAATACTTACACATTAATTTGAAAAAAAAAAATTTTGATAATATTTTTACTCAACAACCCAATTTTTACGATGTCTTACAGAATTCTTAGAAAGAAAAATTTACGACGAATTGAATCTAACCTCTAAAGAATTACTATTGTATGCTCATAAAAATAACAACAGGCCTCTCAAAAAACAGGTTAGACCGTAAGGGACGGTATGTGCATGCATCTCACCATAGTGATTCGTTATTACAACAGGAGGGAGCAAGACAGAAACTATCTTTGCGATTTGCTGGTTCTTCTTTATGGTACCCCATTATTCAGGTAAGAGTGAGGGAGAAAAAGGTTAGAGGTGCGAGTGAGATAGATAGTGACGCTATCTGGGATCGTGCTATTTAGGATAACAGTACGGTCAGTACGCGTCACTGCCTCCTGCCGTTACTACGCACCTCTCTCTTATTGTTACCATTGATCACGTACTACGATTAAAAGCTTTGTTTATTGGACTCGATTACTCTTTGTGCTCTGGACTTTGAAACGAACTCTTTACGACGACCTTTGCCTGTGTTTGGACAGTTTGTGTTTTGTGTGTGCTACCATGGCGACCTACACTCCGCAAGAATACGCAAATATGCACTACATTTATGGAGAATGTAGAGGTAATGGACGAGCTGCAGCGAGACTTTACAGAGAAAGGTATCCGAGGGCTACGCGATATCCCGACCATCGAGTTTTCATTAATGTGCACAGATCACTATGTGACGGGCGGTTCCCCAATCAAGTAGCTGGTGAAGGACGACCCGTAAATGACTTCATACGCGATGAAGTTTTAGAGGCGGTGTCGGCAAATCCAAGCATCTCTGTGCGAGGAATAGAAGCTGATACGGGGATACCGAAGAGCACAGCACACAGTATTCTCCAAAAAGAAGAATATCATCCGTACCACGTACAGCGAGTGCAAAGTCTTTTACCTCGAGACTATCCGAGCCGAGTCGCGTTTTGTGAAACAATCCTGCAAAAACATCGAGAAGACGAAAACTTTATCGACAAAATTTTGTGGTCAGATGAATCAACATTTAAGAAGGATGGCTACATGAACCTACACAACTTGCACGAGTGGCATGTGGAAAATCCGCACTTGATGCGAGAAGATAGATCCCAGTACCGGTTCAAAGTGAACATGTGGACCGGTATTCTCTGTGGGAATATTATTGGTCCATTTGAGATGCCCGAGAATTTGACTGGCGAATCATATTTAAATTTTCTTCAAAATGATTTGCCAAACTTACTAGAAGAGACCCCACCAGATATGTGGTTCCAACACGACGGCTGTCCAGCACATTTTCGCGTATCCGTTAGTAGGTAGGCACTTCGTAAAAATTGGGTTGTTGAGTAAAAATATTATCATTTTTTTTTTTTTCAAATTAATGTGTAAGTATTATACCTTTTTAAAAAGAGGAATAAACGCGTCAAAATTTGACGTCACTTGCCATACTATTTTGGTACATTTTTTTTACACTACAGTCGGTCAAAGTTGCGAAATTCAATAGTTTTCCATATCACCTTTAGTTAAAATAATATTTTATTTTAAAATGGTACAATAAGTACTTTATTTTTACATTCTATTTAGACACAGCAATACCCTAGATTACAAAACCTCCAAGAAATATCGAAATTATCAGCATTAGCAGTCACAGCATTCAAAAGTATGTCACAGGGTGCTCATTTCCCCTTTTTTTTTGAAATCAGTATAATTCTGTAAGTACATGGGGTGGATTTTTTAAAATATTTTTCTGAGTACTGTTAGAACTTGGGGCATCGTGGGAATCCAGTTGGACGCCAGGTTCTTGGACACCCTGTATACCACTCTAGGCATCCTAAGTCTCTTACTCATCGCTTATCACGCTTTTCGAAGACTCACACGAAAACGCTCAACGCTGGGAGAGGAGAGTCAAGAACACTTATCTCACCGGAATCCTCCGCTGCTGATAACAGTACCCGAACAAAGTCCACAACAGGAAAATAGAATTATTTATAACTAATTAAGATAACATATTGCAAGTACAAATATTGAATGTAACTTCTTATGTAAATATAATGAATCTTCCTGTTAGACACTGATTGTAAGAGTATAAAAGGCCTGCGTGCCATGGAATAGTGTTCATTACCTACCTGATATTAGCCATATAACAACTTGTATACTTATAAATCATTAAACTGCATTTATACACTCCTGGTTGATCAGTTTCATTAACTCGCGCTAAAAGTGTGCAGTCAGTGGCATGCATATGCCGTCTCACTCGCACTTCAGACAAGTAGAAACCGGTTTCGTCGTTGCGCTCGCGTCGCGCGCAACCTAACATCGACGCACGCAGTCTTTCGTCATTTGTCGTTGCGATCTGTGTGTTTCTTGAGCTTCTATTGTTTTTATCGATTACTTTGGCGTGTTTATTGGATTATAGTTTGCATTTGGATTGGATTTAGTTGATAATATGGAAAGACAAAATAGTTGTGTTTCATGTAGCCGATCTGTGCTGCGGCGCAGAAAACACAGCCTCACAGAACTTTTTCTTGAAAGGTTCCGAAATCACGCCGAGTTATTATTACAGGAAATAACACCACGTGAGGTGAGTGCCTTACCAGATTTGTTTTATTATTGTTCCATTTGTACAATAATGCTGTTAGCTTTGATAATAAATCATTTACTCTCAAGCATCATTTATCGAATTATCATCTATAGACTTATACAGCAAGTGTATAAAAGATTTACTGCCGTATTCTCAAACAATAAGCTGGGAACTATGTGTTGCTTAATGTAGGTAGCTGGCTACCTCACCTATGCATTCATTTTAAGGGTCTCATAGTGCAGTTCGCCACTCAAGTATTGTGTAATTATACGTTTTTAGACCCAGTGTAGACACTGAGACGTTTGTGAGACCTCATAGTAATGTTTGTGAATACGGGTGTAAGTCTTTATAAAACGACCCAATGGGATTGATAAAGTATTGTGAGTTAATATTATTCCTTTTTTTCTTCAGATTCCTTTTGATGGTTCACGATCTATATGCCATGCTTGTTGGCTGAGATTGGATACAACTCTGAGAAATCAGCCTAGGGAAAATCAGCCACCTCAACTAGTTCAAGTCGATCCACCTCAACAAGTACAAGATCAACTCCTCCAACGAGTAGAAGATACTGGTGAGGAAGAACAAGATGTGAGTCAACAAGTGAATCCTGGTTTTATTTCCCTACAAGGATATTCTCGTGCTCCAAATACAGCTAGACGATGCATGTTCCAAAACTGCAGGAATATGGCTACGCACGTAGTGCCATTGTATGTTAAGTTCCATTTATTGCATACAAATAATTTTTATATACCTCCACTTGCCCGTGTTTGTCATTCACATTTACAAAGAAATGATTGGGAAGAACTGAATACTCAGAGGATTATGCATGATTTCAATAGTACTCATGTACTCGATATTATCGATTTGTACAAATGGGGCTGGGACCGAAGGAACCAATTGGATTTTGAAAATATTAATTCGGTTGACGATAGTGAACTGCATTTTTGGGCAGGAATAACTAAACAGCAATTTAACACTGTCCTACAACTAACACCGTCTCTTCATAACAGAACTGATCGTCCTGCCACGGCTTTAGGTATTTATCTGTCAAAAATAAGGACTGGTGAACCAGATGAACGGTTGGCTACGAAATTCCAAATGTCCAGAAGAACGTTGGAGAGAAAGATAAGATTAGCAAGAGAATGTTTAACTGATGATTTCGTTCCGCATTTTCTGGGCTTAGATCATATGACCAGAGAAGAGGTGGTTGCTCGAAATCTTTCCATCCCGGCTCATATTTTCGGGAGCGACCACGAATCAGCCATTTTGGTGTTCGATGGCACATATCTATATGTGCAAAAGAGTTCCAATTTTTTATTCCAAAGACTAACATATAGCCTTCATAAATTCAGGAACTTAGTAAAACCTTTTTTGATAGTTTGCTCAGATGGCTACATTTTAGATGTTTTAGGGCCATATGCAGCAACAACATCGGATGCGACAATTATGCGTAGCCTAATGGAAGAAGAAAACTCTACTTGGCATTGGTTTCTACGGTCTAACGATGTCTTTATACTAGACCGTGGCTTCCGAGACTCAATCCGCTCTATACAAGAATATGGCTATAATCCCCATATGCCACCATCCAGATTCAGAAGGGAACAACTAACAACAGACGATGCAAATAAGTCGAGACTTATCACAATGACCCGGTGGGTGGTCGAAACTATGAATGGTTGTTTTAAAAAGATTTTAAAATATTTCGGCACACCTATTTCAATATTTCCTTACCAAACATGATGGCAGATTTCAAAATTACCGCAGCGCTCATCAACGCTACTCGGCGTCCATACGAGAACACCATATACGCCGAGCAATTCATACATATTATTAATGAAAATGTAAATAGAAGAAATGAGTTGGCAGATTATGTGAGCGAGCACAATCTTAATAGGCAAAGAGTAGCCTTTATTTCAATTGACGCAAGTAATGCAGCTTTGGATAACTTTCCACAACTAACTTTCGAAGATTTGATACTATTTACGTTGGGCACCTATCATTTAAGGATCGCTAAATCATACGTTCACGAACACTTGCGACCAAATGGTCTGTACATTGTTGAACTATACCGGCACCGTGAAATGGTTAACAACAAAATATTAATACGAGGAAGAATGCAGTCGCGACATATCAGGAGCAAAAAATACTATACTTACATATTGGTGAACCCAACAAGACAGGGTAGAGATAGTATCAAAGATTACTACTGCTCTTGTATCCACGGCCGCCGCACTATTGGATGCTGCGCGCATATAGCTAGCGTAGTATATTTTTTGTCTTGGGCCCGACATCAAGAGCAAATAGATGCGCCTGCGGGGTTTTTAGATGATACAATTATTCCTGTAGACATTGATCATGTCGAATAAAATTTAAAAACTTTTCAATACTTGTTTTATTTTTACCTATTTTATTTTATTAAACATGTATATTATCAAGTAACCAATACACATGTGCTAAGCCTTGTTATAATTAAGCTTAACATTTTATTTTTTATTTTTTTAGTTTTTGGTTGTTTTTTGGTTTTTCCCATTATCTGCATTAATGCGACATATATATTCGTAAACTAGGAACGTTTAACTAAACATCCTACCCATTTTGTTTTCTGTAGGCCGTGGGTATAGGTTCCATACTAAGTTGCCCAATGACCTTTCAAAGATTTACAACGATGCGGTCTATCAGTTGTTTTTTGTGCGATGCTGGCGAGATTTGTCACCACAACAAACATTTAGGATTTATAGAAAATAAGAAAATAGTCCCAAATCCAAGTCATATTGAAGATTATGATGTTGACATTCCTTTGTCACAAACCAAACCGAGTGTACCAAAAACTATAACACAAACTACAACTGGTACCCATAAACTCTTGGAAAAGAAATTGGATAGACATGCAAACGCAGAAAACCAGCAGCCATCGTGCTCCAAAAGTATTGTTGATTCGAATAAAGGAAAAACAATACCACCTAGAAAAAGGATACACATTTTATCAGATATAACAATTAAGGATGTCAATCAGCTAAATTTAAGAAGAAGATTAAAGAATAAATAAAAACTAGAATGACTCCAAACAACAATGAAAGATGCAAATCAGCTAATTAAGAAGAAGAAAACTAAGATTTAGAGAATAAAAACAAGAATGATTCATGAAAACACCAATCAAGGGTGTATCGGCCATCGGCTAAATGAGATGACTTGAAAATGAAGAGAAGTAGAGTGATTAAATCAAAGATATAGTAAATCAGCCAAATATAAGAGTTTAGTTAAGAAATAATAAAAGTTAAGGATTAGGGTAGAAAGAAGAGAATATAAGAGACTGAAATAATGAATAAATAGTGATGTTAACAAAATGTTTGTGTTGATTTTATTGATGACTATGAAAATGTTTCAATTATACGTAAGAAAAAATTTTTTTTTTGCCTATTTTACTTTGGGTGGTTACTGAAAACTGATTAGGTAATACCATGTTGATTTAATACTTTAATATATTTTGGTTCTACAATAAAAACAAAAATTTGTTAAATGCTTTTCTTTTTTATCGTCATTCCCAGGAACATAAAATCATTACCAGCAACACAAATTTCATTACCAGTAACATAATGTCATTACCATCCTCAAAAGATTTCTTCGATGCTATTTTTCTCAATTTGTACTGCGGAATCGTCAATGCCCTAAACACATATCCTCACTGCCTCCAATGTAGATTTATATCTGACTACTCTTACTTTTAAATTAGACAAAATTATAAAATTACAGAAAAAAGTGCAAAATAAATGTAAACTCGAAGAAACACCCAGCAACTTACAAAAAGAACTGAAATCCCACCAATAACATTTCATGTAAAATGTTGCCAACACCACAAAAGGTTTGCCCTGTGAAAAAGATATCAGATCTCATGTAGAGCCAAGCTTCTGAATCTACACGGCCTAAGTCTACCGACCCTAACTTCACAAATTCTACATATCAGTAAAAATTCAGAACATATCAGAAAAAAGGCGAAGCCATACATTTTTACTGATATGTAGAATTTGTGAAGTTAGGGTCGGTAGAGTTAGGCCGTGTAAATTCAGAAGCTTGGCTCTACATGAGATCTGATATCTTTTTCACAGGGCAAACCTTATGCGGTCGTCTTTGCAACATTTTACATGAAATGTTTTTGGTGCGATCCTTCTTTTCCTATAACACTTATTGAACTGTCTAGTCTCTTATAACCTTTTACCTTGCGTTGTGAGAAATTAGTGTCGCTTATCCTTTAATATTTTATTTTATCATTTGTATCTTATGCCTTATTTCCTCATTGGAAAATTAAAAGCTATTGTTATATGTGACAAAAACCACTTTAAATTGTGCCAAATCATTAAAACTAAAAATATCGGTAAGTTTTCCATTTTTTTCTGATTTTATAACTGTTTTAGTTTTCACAATACCTTAATAAATGACAAAAATACATCAGTTTTTTTAAAATTTAAAACTTTGAATGGCTCTTCTGAACATTTCATTTTTTGTCACTTATACCCTATTTCTATTCCTATTTGTATTTATGTGTGGTTATTGGAATTGGAGTCAATTGGGCTCACACCACATGCTCATTTAAACTTATTATTAGGACAACAGAAGATACTAGTAAGTAACATTAAAGTTACGCTCTAGAACAACATGGTATCTTCTGGCACATAAATTCCACATGGTTCTGAGTCAATTTGCAAAATAAACTTTTTACAAACAAAACCTTTAAAAAACAATGTTTAGCGCACCAACAATTTACAATGAACACTTTCACTCTGATCACTATAGATTATAGCTATCTTTTAGAACTCCAATATAATTTTCCTTCATTGGATGTAACCATAAGTTTGATCCTCTGACCTCGAGATGCATAAAACCAAGACTTTTTTATATTTTCGACATTTTGAAGCAGACTCACATGACGACCCACTGAACGACATTTCGTTGACAACATTCTAGGAACGAGACACAACAAACAACCTCAAGATTAATCTATCAAAAACAATTTGTATGATTCGTTGCAACTTTGTTTGCAACATAATCATTGTTCCTTTTTTTTTAAGAAACCTTACGTTGACCCTAGTTTTTTTTCTCTAATTTATGTTTACTTTGATTAGCATTGAATAGAAACACATTTTTATTATAATTATGCCACATGCTGAACAGAACAGCGAACGAACAGTTTCTTTACGCATTTAGTTTGATTTAATCTAAAACCATAGGTTTAACAATCCACTAAAACCGAGTTTGAAAAAATAAAGTTTCTAACAGGCCAAAAATTATCGTAGAATATGTAATGTAAAACATTTAAAATGCAAGAAAATAAATCCTAACATAGAATTAGGAACTGTGACTATTAGACGTACGGTACGTTCACAGAATATGTATACTATACTATACTCAGTGCTGCCAATAATATTTTTTCAATTCCGCCAACTTAACTAAGAAATTCCGTCAAACATTTTCAGTTTTCCGTCAATCTAATCCGTCAAAACATTTCTAGTAATTACATAAGTTCGTAAATAAAAACGTAAAAATGTATGTTAAGAAAAGTTTATTGTTTGACATAATAAACGAGCTTATACACTAAATTGGGGTAATTAATATTATATCAAACTCATCATCACTTTCTAGTTTCGACATGACCTTCGGTACCTACTAGTCTTCGAAATCCAGCGAAATCATCAAAATACTATTCGTTTTTATAAACAAACTTATCACAGTGACTGTTTACATTTCATTGTGTATAAAATAACTCGAAACTGTAAGCCATGCCATGTTACGGGGAAGTACGATTGGGTCAAATGAATGTTATTGTAATATGTGTATACTTAGTTTCGCAACATGACTAACTATTTAAATGGATGTATAAATAATAAAACGTCTGAATCCGTCAAAAAATCCATCACCCGTCAGCCCGTTTCCCGTTTTCCATTCGTCCATTCCGCCATAACTGACGGGAAATCCGTCAAGTTGGCAATACTGTGTATACTCCCGTTCTCAGCTTAAGTTGCTCCAGGTTCGTTCCACAGACTATATAGGTTTTTTTTTGTTCCATAAGGAGCAGGCCAGGGTCACGGACCATACTGCCTAGTCATCAGTATAATGTACTCTGTGGTCATCAGTTTGTTCGTATTGTTTTGTAAATTCAGTTATTCATCATTTATTTTTTTGATAACTAAGGTGAATCCATTCACATTAGTGCTAATGCTTACTAACTAGAGCATAGTGCGTTTCGTTTTAAGAAGATAGATCATTGTTTTTTAAAATTAAAATTAATTACAGCGTTTTTCATACACTGTATATTTGTAATACAATATCCCACCAAAAACATTCTGTAAAAAACTAGCCAAATCTCGATGGAGCTGCTTGTTTATGTCTAAAAAGTAATGAAATCTAGACAAAATCTAGAGATTTCTTTATTATTATAGTTAGTGTTGTGTGACTTGGCCGTTGAAGGGTACACAAGGCTACAAAACTAGGTGCTCCATGACACCGTTGCACCAATCTGTCGCCAGAACCGCTACCCATTGACGATGGAAAATTGCCACTTGGAAAACGTTGATTCAATAACCAGTCAATTGTAGGCTTGTTAAAGCTGTGAATTTCAATAATACTTATGTATAGGCGAGCCTGAAACTGAAGAACTGAAGTAGAAGAATGTCGTAAACGACTGTAACGCGGCCGGTTGCCACTTCGCCAGTGTTGCCAGTCGGGTCCTGTCAGAAATTACCTGAAATATAAAAAAAAAAATACCTTTTGTTGTTGTAAAGTTGATAGAATGGATTTTTTTTTGTACTGACTTACAGAAACATCGATGAGTATTTGAGCACTTGCATTTCTTGTTCTTTTTTTATTATATTAAAATTGATGCATTAAGAATTGATATGAAGTTAAACGAGTATCGAAATATCGCAAAAATATGGTATCTCAAATGCGCGCGCAAGCGCGCGTAATACGGATTCTAGTACATACTAAATATGAATTTCAATTTCTTTATTAGTTGTTATAATTCCAAAATTTATATTTTATATAATCAACTAGTGATTTTGAAAAGTAAAATTAATAAGTACATACTCGTAAGTATACAATTCAAGATTTCTATATTAAAATTTGTAAATTGATACTATAAATATTTTTTACTGAGTATTAAATCCCGCACTTTTGTGTTCTATTGCTAAAGTTAAAAAAGTTTAACTTTATTTTTCCCACGCTAGCGGTGGGTCACGTAATAGTTTCAACGCTGGCGTTAGCATTGCATGAAATTGTACTTTTAGTTCTACTGCTGACGAAGCTTACCACCATGAAAAATTCTAAAACGAGCGTTCCATTTCAAGTTGCTTTTAAGTAAAAAAGTTAATTCTACAAATTCCAAAAAATCACCTAAAAGTAACCGTTTCATTAGTGTAACCTAAAAGTAACCAAAGCAGTTCAAAAATCACTTAAAAGGTTACAAAAGTAACCTTCTGGCACCGCTGCACTTCGCCCTAAAAGGTTATCGGAAAAACAAACGAAAGCGCGTTTTAAAATACAATCACGCCATCTAGCGACGTGTGCAGGTATCACCACCACTCTTAGTCCAATGCATTATATTTTGACAAAATTTTGAGCGAAATTAATATTTTAATGTAATTTGTTTATATAATTTGTGTAATGTTCGAGTAGAATAAAGTTAATCGTTCGACTATTTCTTCTTGTAAACTTGTAAGTATAAGTATAAAAGCCAGTCTAGTCTTATCCAGAGTTTTCCATTAATTTTATTTATATGCGTATTAAAAGCAGAAGGGAAGGCATTCGCCCAGCAGTGGGACGCTATAAGCTAGATTAAATTAGAAGATTTATTTATTTATATCTACTTACATCTATCATTCACACCACGCCCACTACGCTGGATTTTTGCAATGACAGTCGATTTTTTTATGTACCAATAGTAGAAGGGGGCATTACTATATCTCTAATACAGCTGAGACCAGCTGAGGGTTCTTCATCAGATCCTTCAGACCTTCGATTTTTGACATCAAATGAAGCGGCCCACCAAGTTGAATATTTTTTGTAAAGGCGGTATGTCGATCTCTAATAGTTTGGTTGGGCTCTTGTGTTTTCTAATCAGGGTCACCAGGTACACCAGATCTTCGATTATCCTAGTTTTTATAGTTTTCCCTATAAGTGGCCATTAAACCCTAACTCTGTACCAAATTTCAGCTCTCGGAGTTTATGGGAAGTACTAGTTCTATTCTGATGATCATGAGTGAGTGAGTGAGTGAGTGTCATATATGCGAAACTTTGCTTTCGCTTAACTTCGGAACTAAATGACCTACAGACTTGAAATTTTGGATTTTAAGTATGTGATTATAGCAAACTGGATGACGAAAATTTCTGCGTTCTGGTCTTATCCAGAGGTTCTCAAATAGGGGCCTGAAAATGCGGCAAAATGGTTCCAGTAAAGGATGGTACGGCAGTGTTTGCTTCGCGCTCGACTTGGCGGGGGCACTACCGTGCCCCCAGATAAAATAAAAGCAGTAAAATTACAATGAATATACTGTAATTACAATGCACCTGGCAACATTGACTGAAAGTGACATCGTAGCCAGCGTTGCCAACTCTGTCTTTTTACGTAGATCTACGTATTTTAGGCCTTTCATGCAAAACTACGAACTTCAGTCCCAGAATCTACGTATTTTTTAACAAATTTGCAAAATA
The DNA here is from genome assembly GCA_916610205.1 of Griposia aprilina. NCBI lineage: Eukaryota > Metazoa > Arthropoda > Insecta > Lepidoptera > Noctuidae > Griposia > Griposia aprilina. The sequence goes on along the minus strand of OU744285.1, from coordinate 1,800,531 downwards.
ACATACTCATTAGGCTAAATGGGCATAATTTCTAGTACCAATACCTACGCGAAAAAAAGTTAATTAATGTTCCGTTTCATAACTAACGCACACTTAGTTCGCCTCGTCACACAACAAGAAAGTGTGCATATCTTAAAGTTGTGACTTCATTCATGTGAATGTGTTAAACACAAAGTCTCTTCGCGCTCGCGCCTAAAAAAAATGTCAAACTTAACCTAAAACGAACTAAGATTTTGAAGTGGTTTTGGTTTTGTTTGAATTCGATATTTTTCAGCTTCCTGCTCAATTTAATTGACTTTAATTATGGAAATAAGCAGTGACAAAGGCTGAAGGTTTTTAAACCCTGACACATTGCTGGACTCAAATTTTAAAACGTTCTGTACCATCTATGGCTCATTTGGGGCAAATGTTTCCAGGTAATAACATTTTATTCATAAGTTAAGTCTGCTGCAATTTACTTAGTTCTCAATTAATAATTTATTTTTATTATTATTTATGTTCTACAAATCTGACAGAATTAAACCGTGAATGGAGAACTCTAAGCAACACAAATCTACCATTTCAACGGGATCAGCTAACCAAAGCAGATGTGTTTTGGCTTCATATTTCAAAAATAAGAAATGGCGATTCTTCTCAAAGGTTTCCTTTACTGGCCCAATTTGCACAAAATTTATTAACATTGCCACATAGCAATGCAAATGTCGAGCGTCTGTTTTCCGCTATCAATCTGATGAAAACTAACATCAGAAACAGACTTTCCACTGACACGCTAACAGGCTTACTTTTTACAAAAAGTGTCTTAACAATAAACCACGAGCCTACACAGGAACACATTCAACTATTTCATAAAAATATATATAAATTGAATTTGCCTGATGACAATGAATAATTTAAATTAAAAACCCGGGCAATTGTGGGTCGGACTCGCGCACGTAGGGTTTCGTATGATATTATAATAGAATTTTAGTCACATAGCATTTTGCATTAATAGCAACATGTAACATGTATTAAATCAATCTTATTTGATTAATTTAAATAAACTGTTTATCAAAACTTCATTTCACTTAAAAAAAAAAGTACGTAGATCTACGAACTTTTCATAAGCAAATTTTACTAATTCAACGTCATGTTCTGATCTGACCTACGCCTTTTTTGAAATCCGAGTTGGCAACACTGATCGTAGCACTAACATTTCTTAGCATTAGAGATGAGTCGTACTAGGTAAATTTTGTACTAGGTGCACCTAGTCCAATTCCGTACAAATACTCGATCCAAATACCTGTTCTACCTAGTCCACGAAGTACGCAGACTTTAAACTAAGCTTAGTCTTTGCGTACCACCGGTACGTGTAGGTACACGGTACCTACAACGTACGCAGTAATGAATTGTAATCTTCCCTTCATACTTTACACAGGTTTAGCAGGACTGTCAACGCAAAGATATAACTACATTGTAGATTGTTGGCGTATTTATAAGATTTTATTCATTTTTTTTTTCAGAGTAATCAGTTTTTTTTTTAATGTAATTTTGGTTCTATTGGTTAGTTTTCTTTTTAAATCACCTATCTACAATCATTGTTTTTGTTTTATATACACGAAGACATCAATCTTAAGAATTTTGATTTAAGAACATTAATTGTTGGACTTTTCGGGTCCCCCAGCCTCGTTCTCCTGTCATTTAGTAATAATCCGCAGGAGGAAAATAATCTTTACTACTGATCGCACCAAGTTAGTGGACGGCCGTTGTTCACCTTCAGGTTGTTGAACTATTCCAGCAGGTTGACTGCTGGATGGTGATTGCGCCTGGTCAGATGGTGGCGGTTGCTGGTTAATCTGGGCTACTATCACTGGAGCTGGATCGTTTCATATAACTAAACTTACGAATGGATGTTTACATTTTATGTGCTTTTTCAGGCAAACCTGACCTGACCAAGCACCGACCGACCGACCTATTCTGTATCAAAATACAGAACTTGTAAACTAAATTGTATTTTACAAATGTTACACTCAGCCATTTTTGTTGGCATTTGTCCGTAAAATGATCCCAAGCGACACTTGGGCCTTGGGAGCCATTTTTTAAAACAATAAACATTTTATTGTCTTAATAAAAAATTAAATCTAAAATTCTACAACAAACATTGAAACAAAAACCGATTCCAAAATAAGTCCAATAATCGTATCCGATTGTGACGTCCAGTAGGTATCAGTACGGCGAGTCTGCGTCCACCGAGATCACATTCCCATGAGTCCGTACTTGATTCTCGACTGTATTGCATCTCAGTATAAAGTCTTCATTCGCATCGAGTATTTACAAGTACCTAGTGTACAAAATAGGCAAACACTAGTGCGCGTCGCGTTACTTTTATGACCATTGAAATATGATTCAAATTCAAATACCTGACATACGAAACAGTTAAAGAAACAGTTGATAATTCAGACGACAGTGACCAAAACGAAGCCCGAGTATGGTGGAGTAAAACTTCCTGGTCATGTAAGTATTGATTTTACAGAACCAAGGCATTGTTCCTATGGGAACATTATATACAGCCTAACATAAACCTTTATTTTCAATTTGGACTGTGTGGTTCCAATGCCTTTTCTATATACCAGTGGCCCTTTTTTTCAACAATGGAACTATATCTGTGTGTGGAACAGATATGTTGAGGAAACTACTAGAATCAGGAACATTGTCAGCATTTGTTGGAGTTCTGGAAAAAAAATCAGCCCTTTTGTTTCCCAACACACCAACACGTGAAGTGTGGGTGCCCACATGAACAAAACCTTAATATTATAAGAAGACAAATGCAGGAACAAAAAAGTGGCAACACTGCCCGAGTGACATGTCAAATTTTTGTTCCGTATTTTAAAATTAATTTTAATTAGTAAGTGAATTTTATGTGTAAACCTACTATAATTGCATAAATACTCAGGATTATTGTTTTCCTGTTAATATATAAAGTAAATCACGAGTGTTTTGGTTACACACCGGTAACCTAAAACCAACAGCTGACGTTCGAACTGCGGATTTAAACTAGGAGTATTTGTTTACTTTTACTTTATAATAGCACACAATCTTCTCTGTAATTCTGTTACACATCCTCGTTAAGTCTTAGCATAAATAGTTCGCCGATTTAGCACTCTGCATTGGGTCTAAACCGCATTGTTTACCTACATCGTAGAAAACGAATCTTAGCGAAGATTCTGTTATTCTCATATAATATACTTAATATACAACAAAAAAAACGTGCATTATCGTTATTTTTGCAGTGTCCTATACTGTAATAACAAATAATAACGTTAAAATCTAGGCAACCTACCCACATAAGGAAAGTAAAACCCTAAGACAATAAAATCTTTTTTTTTTTTTTACATTGAACTTGATAATATAGCTTTGATAATAGCTCTTAAAGCCAATTCAGTAGCCAATCTCATTTACCCACTAAACTACACTAGCTTCTTACATTTTCCGTTTCATTTCCAACTTTATTTTATTTGTCTGTCCTACTTGTTCTCACCGTTTCTTTATTCTAATTTCAGTTACAAATCCTGAAACCATGCCTGTGATGACCCATAAGGCTGCTCAGGATATGGAGCTTAAATTGAGAACGGCCCTCCAAAAACTTGAAGCATCAAAGCTCCAATGTCAACAATTGTTACAGGAGAATGATGAGAGTGAGGAGGAAGTCAAGAAGATAATTGACAAAAACTCAAGCCTTAAACGGGAGCTAGTAGACCTACATCAGCAATATCTGAATGTTGTTGATGAGCACAATCAACTGAAGGTGGTCATGGATGGTTTCAACAACTGTAGTAATTTGTATGAGGAGGCTTTAAGCAAAGTTAGGGACCTAGAAGATGAATTAATTCATGCTAATAGCCGTATTATCCAGTTAGAGAAAGAAAAAGAATGTACCCAGGTTAAAGAAACTAACCACTTATATAATGAATTAATAAATAATAATTGTAACCCTCATTCTATAATAACGATTGACCTGACTGAAGATTCCTTGCTGAAACAAAATTATAGTTATAAAGTTAGTCATAAGAAAATGAAAAAATATGCAAAATTAAATAGAATAATTAAAAAATGTAACCAATTTAGGAAACAACATAAACACTTTTCAAATAATATTCCACTGAGAAAAGAATGTGTTGATTTAATCAATAAATTAAACAACTATCAAATCAAATTAGAAGAAAGCAAAAAAAAAATGAAATTGATACACAGCGTTTAGTCTGACATACAGGTACTTGAGGGTAGACTTAGTTCCCTTTACATTAAATATGTGGGTTCTGAGAACCCAATTAAAGAACATATTCTTGCTGCTAATGAGTTAGTTATGTGTCAGTGTACTTGTCAGAAGGTTTCAAACCATGTTGTTGTCCAGCCTGAGGTAACGGAGGACCCGTCCCAGACTGAGAGTTTGTCTCAGGACAGTATTCTTACCCAAGATATATCTGATTTAGTACAAGATCTATCTCAAGTGGTACGCTGTGCTGCATGAGATTGGTAGTTGTCCATCTTTCAGTAGTCTTGATTGTTATCATTCAATTATGTTCTCAGATAGTATAGGAAGAGGTTTAGGTAAATTAATTGGTAACAACCTGAGTTATTCTACTCAAAATTATTGTATGCCAGGGTCATCAATAAAGTCCAATAAATAATTCGTGGCTTTTAATTCCCGGGATTTAAACGTCATTATAATTATTCCGGGATTTTAGAGGAGGTATTATCCACTCTATGTTACTTCCTTCCTCGAAGATTAGGTAATTAAACTCTACCTATTCCGATCTCTGGTAATAATACTAATGTGTACACACTGTGTATAATAATAATGTGGTGAGCCTGAATAAATATAGCTCAAATGCTATAACCCTTTACCAGGCCTAGGACAAATCCTGCAGTAATAATGTTTTTTTCGTAGATTTAGATGAGTGATAACGTTTGGTATGAGATTTTATGAATTATATTTAGAAAATAAGCTGAAAACCTGAAAAAAACCATGTGGGAAAACATAATCCCATTGCCAGTCTAGACGACGACTTTTATATCTATATATAAAATAAAAAACGATTGTCATTTAGATAGCATTTTTGGGACATAGTTTAGATATGGGTCATCTTCATCTTCTTCTTCTGAAGAAAATATTTTATTTAGTAAATCTTCTAGTTGACGATCGTTTATTACCTGAATAACAAAAAATACACTAAAGTAGACTGACAAATAATGACGACAAAAGTATACTACTACCCACATTTTATATTTCAATAAATCCTAAATAAAACCCGCGGCAAAAACCTAGTATAAAATAAAGATTTCAATTCACCGGGCAATGGACATAATAACTCCCGCAATAATTAGGCAATCACAGGCTTAGGTCATATGGTTCCCCACATGTTTTATTTCGTTATATCATAATAGTTTAGAAGTTTTTACCTATAATTTATGCACACATTACTAGAAAAACTCAAATGCTACAACATATCAAAAAATTGTACGACTTACCTTTCTCCGATTCGCCATAGCGAATAAAAATACGGTGCACTTGTCACAAAAACGTTGGTATACCGGCCGACCACAGATGAAATGGCTCTAAAAGTGACATTTACGTTCCGTTCTACTTTTTTATTTGTGTTACCATAGGTAATCTTTCTATGTTGACTTTTTTGACAGATTGTGGGAGATTCTTTACCAAAACTCGGTAAAAGCTCCTAAAAATCATGTGGGAAATGCTCAACCCATAGCCTGGTTAAGGGATAACTAATTATACAAATTGTACGAAGGAGGTTCCATGTCTCTCACTCACTATGAGCTCACTGCCTGGTGATAACACTAAAGTATTGGGGTTAACTCTGGATAATCATTTAAACTAGTTTGTAAGACAACAGAAGGTACCAGTAAGAATATTTCTGTACTTAATAACAACAACAAGGTATCTTCTTGCTCTAAAGTAAGTAATAATCGAAAAGGAGATCAGCAGAATGCCTTAAAATTATTTCATCACAATATTCAAGGTATTTCTTCCAAATTATTAGAAATTGAAATGTTTTTAGAAGGGACAAAGTTTGACATTGTTTGTTTTACTGAACATTGGTTAAAGGATTACCAAATGCTAATTAATTATGAGAACTATAGTATGGGCAGTTGTTTTAACCGTAAATCTATGCTGAGTGGAGGTTCTCTAATCTTGATAAAAAATTGTTTAAAATCTAAGCAATGTAAAGACATAGTTGGTTTATCAGTTGAACATTGCATCAAACTGTCCTGTGTTGAGCTAGATAAGCATGTTGTAGTGTGCATTTACAGACCCCCTAATTATCTGAACTTTTCTTTGTTTGAGTCAATAATTGAAGATGTCCTATCGAAACTTGCATCCAGTAACAAAGCCGCAATTATTTGTGGTGATTTTAATATTAATATTTTGGAAAGTAATTCAAATAGCAGTAGATTATTAAGCCTTTTTAAATCGTTCAATTTATGTAATGTTTTTACAGAACCAACTAGAGTAACTCCAATTTCTGCTACTTGTATTGATAATGTTTTCTGCGATTGTGATTATCTAGAGAAATCTATAGTAAATTATCTGCCGTCTGATCATAGTGGACAAACAGTATCCTTTAATTTTAAATAAAAAAAATAAAAAAAATTGACATTGTAAAAATAACTAACCATAAATGCATATTATTTGCCGACGATATATCTATTATAGTGACATCTAACAAAAAACAAAATAATATTTTAGACCATGAGCTTGACATTAATAGTACAATTGACAAATTACTGCGTTGGCTTGACATAAACCATTTGAAGATAAATTTAAACAAATCCGCTTTTATCCAATTTAATCAATCAAATAATTATAAAAATGACATTAAACTCAATATTAATAAACTCAAAGAAGTAACGCATACAAGATTCTTAGGCGTAATAATAGATAAAGACATTAATTGGAAAGAACACATAAGCAATGTTAGCACTAAAATTAATAAATTTGTATACGCACTAAAACAAGTTAAAAATGTAACCAACATAAAAACTGCTGTAATTTCATACCACGCGTACGTCGAATCGTTACTACGATATGGCCTTGTAATGTGGGGTAATAGCACCGATTTCTGTAGAGCATTCATCGCTCAAAAAAAGTGCATGAGGGCAATTTGTGGTCTTAAACCTGACGACTCATGTCGACCAATATTTAAGAAACTTGGTTTGTTACCGTCACTTTGTATTTACGAAATATGTGTGTTTGTAATCAAAAATAAACAATTATTTAAGACTGCAAATGATGTTAATCCTAGGAACAGACGAGATCCTCATAAACTAGTCTTCAATGATTTACCCAGACTAGCTAAATACAATAAAAACTGCCTAGCAATGTGCGTGCGCATCTATAACAAAATACCAAGGCATTTCAAAACATTAAATACAAGATTATTTAAAATTAAGTTTTATAAATGGTTACTTGAATGCTGTTTTTATAGTTTAAAAGAATTTTTTGATAAAAAATAATGATGATCTTCTTCACCTAACTTTATAATTTTGCATGCTATGTTTTTATCCTAGCTAAACATGTTTGTGCCATATGAATTTGTATTTAACACCATTTTATACCATGTTTTACGCAAATAAATATTTTATTTATTTATTATAAAGCACCATTGCAAAAAGTGCAAATACAATTTAGACCAATAACGACTGGCAAATTAAATAGATTCAATAGTACCCTTAGTAATAAGTTAAATGTTCTGGGCCATAATATGAACGATGCAAATAAATTGTATCAGGATTTCTTTTCAGTAGTGCATAAGGAATTCAATAAAACTTTTGAAAAGAAAACAAAAAATATTTGCCCTAACTTTATATTTAGTGACTGGGCAACTAGAGGTATTAGGATAAGCAGGGAAAGACTGTTCGAGCCTTGAGCCTTACATTAACACTGAAACTTTCAACAAGTATGTTGCTAAATATTCCAAAACTTTTAGGAATACCTGCAAGATAGCTAAAGCCCTGTACATTAGCAACAAGATCAAATCCGCAGAAAATAAAATAAAAAACAGTTTGGAAAGTTATAAATAACGAAACTAGTAGAAAAAAAATACGAAGCACTGATTATACATTGGAGACTTCACGTGGTGCCATAAGCTCTAACTTAGAAGTAGCTCAAGAATTTGTAAACTTCTTTACCGATATACCATATAGAACGACGGAAGCTTTAAATTCCTCACCGGATGTCTCAATTAATTTATTAAGAGCGAACGTTCCAGGCTGCCTGGTTAAATTTAAATTTAAACTTATCAACCCTATGATAGTTATAAAAGCTTTTCGGCAAATAAAAATCAAATTGACCGAAGATCTATGGGGAATGTCAATCAAAGTATGTTCATCCATAATCGAGACTATAGCACCTTACCTAGCTTTGATATTTAATTTGTGTGTAGATCAAGGAGTCTTCCTAGATTTAATGAAATACAGTAAGGTTATACCACTTTTTAAATCTGGGGACAGCAAAGACACCAACAATTATAGACCAGTATCCGTGTTGCCGGTATTCAGCAAGGTTTTCGAAAAGGTAATGCTCAATCAGATGCTTAATCATTTTAATACCAACAAAATCTTACACGATCAGCAATATGTTTTCACTAGAGGACGTTGTACGACTGACGCCGGTGTCATTTTATTTAAACACATATTTACAGCGTGGGAGGAGGCCCAGGATGCCATAGGAATCTTTTGTGACCTCTCCAAGGCATTTGACTGCGTTGAACACAAAACCTTGCTCTTAAAAGTTGTGCATTACGGACTAGATAAACTTGCGCTTAGCTTAGTAGAATCTTATTTAAATGATAGACAGCAAAAAGTCCAAATAAATGGTGTGAATTCACGTGGTTTAAAAGTAAAAATAGGTGTTCCACAAGGCTCAATATTAGGTCCTTTCCTCTTTTTAGTATATATTAACGATCTAACCCATTTATTAAAAAACCAACCACAAATGGTGTTATTTGCTGACGATACTTCCTTAATTTTTAAGATAAATAGACGTGCATCAAATCTTGACGACGTAAATAACGCCCTACTGCAGGTACATGATTGGTTCACTGCTAATAATTTAGTATTAAATGGGAATAAAACTAAATGCCTAAGATTTGCTTTACCGAATGTTAAAAGTAATGATTGTGACATAGTATTGAATAAAGAGAACCTAGAATTCGTCGATAAAACTGTTTTCCTGGGGATCACGCTCGACTCAAGGCTGCAATGGGGTCCTCATTGGGGTATCTTTTTTATTACGGATACTTTAAACGTGCACGTCTTTCTACATCGTTCTCACATTTTTAATTTGAACATGAATGATGTAAACAATTTGTTTTTTGTAATTATATATTGATTTAAAAGAGTGTCCATGGAGTTTCTTGCCCGTTCTTCTCCATAGATACAGTCGAGTTCTTTAATATATGAGCATATTCATGAATCAAAAATATATAGGCAATGGTAAGTTTCATAAAACTCTAAACAGCTTTGCCTTACATAAAATTGTAAACAATCTGTGACATCATAAATATGTGACTACAATATCAATAATATTGATACAGACAAACACTCTAAAACTTGTGCGCAATCCTTTGTTCATATTAATTAGCCCAAAGTTATTTTCAAAAATATCTATGCAATTTTTCTATGAAAATTATCTTGCCAATTTGACATGTCTCGAACTGTTGTCTTAGATTCTTTGTAAAATCTCTTTACCGAAGTATATCATATTGTAACCTTTTTCTTTGAAAGAAATTTAATTTGAAGTTGTCAGTCATGACATCCTGCATCCGAATACCTACTGGATAGCATCCTCTTCGTGGATTGATAAATACCTATTTTAAAAATAATTTTCTTTTAAGGAAAGAAACATTAATAATTATGTATCGAATAGACGAACGAAACATGTTATGGTCACTTTGAAGGAACAAGTGAATTCATCCTCGCATGTCGCTGAAAAGTTGGGTATTTAGGTTAGTATGTATGAGGATGATGTATTTAGCTATTTATTTTGTTTTTCTGTACTTATTGTACTTACGCTACTTTTGATTTTGAATGATTTGCTATTTGCAGAGAAATACAGTTGATTTATTAACAAGCACGTGTCATATGGTAGACCTCGAAAGACAACTAGAGAACAAGACGAACAGCTTGTTACTAGAGTGCGAAACCAAAGATTTATACAGACTTCGTTGTTTGCCGCCGAATTACCTGTGTCAAGTTAACCGTGAGGAGAAGGCTTAAAGAGGCCGGACTCCATTATCGCCAACCTACCCGGAAACCTATTTTAAATGACCGGCACAAAATGTTACGATTGAATTTCGCCAACAGATATTTACAGTATAATTTTGATAACCTGGCATTTATGGACGAAAAAGTTTTTGTCTGATAAAGATGGGTGAATATCTCTTTATCGTACTAACAACACTAGATATAATGAAGAAAACATTCTTCCTAAAGACGAAGTGGGCGTATCTCATGCTGTTTTTGGGGGTGGATGAATGCCGCTGGGCCCATGGAAATATGCGAAATCACTGGTCGTATGAAGGTCTCGATTATGTGGACATCTTAAAACATGTTTTTCTTCCGACCACTAAAATTGTTTATTCCGATGGCCATCGAATTTGTACAAGACGTAAGTTCCGTCCACAATGCGAGATGGGTCCAGGAGTGGATAGCTCATCAACAAGCAGCTTTACATTTAATTAAACTCCCGCCAAGAAGCCCTGACCTAAACCCCATAGAAAAATTATGGGGTTTAATGGTTCAAAATTGGTACACGACGCGAGTTAGATTAGTCAGCAATTTAAGGGCCCACGTATATGAGATTTGGGAAGACTTTAGAAGTAGCGCCGCCTGTTCAAAACGTGAACAATGTGTGAACGTTTGCAAGATGTTATTGATGTGGTGGATATGGATATGGTTCTAAAACTGGCAGCACCATCGCTTAAACTTTTCCTGGAAGTTTCCTACCTTATTTTAAATGTTAGGTTTTCAGAAGAACAAAATAAGAATTTAAGAAAAATAAAATAAAAAAATAATACTAATGTGTACTAAGTTTTTTTTTTAAACTGACTGAAAAGTTTTAAAAACATAGATCGGTATAGTCTGCGTTGACCCTATGATTTCCTAAAACTATATTAATCAAATAATACAGCTACTACGCAACGTTGTCAGATTGATACAGTCGTATTACGAACGGCAACATTGCAATATTACTCGTAATTCTGCTCCATGCTCGTAATTTTGCTAAAGCAAAAATAAATTTAATGGTAAAGGCCATTTAGTTGAAAATTCAAAGCTGTATGGATATTTACGAATACTAGGTTGCACCAAATATATTGAAATCTATAGAGTTGTAGAGGTATGAGGAATAGGGGGTAAAGTTCACTCATACCTCCATAGAAAAGGGAGGATCTTCCGACCAGACGGGTGTTGAGTCTGGTGGGCAACTGCCCGACGGTTGATTTCGGGACGTTGTATATAAGGTGTATCTATTCATACACGAAATATTTTAAGAGATACATCTATAGCTGCTACAGAACCTAAAGACCCTTTTTTTTTTTTATCTATACGTTTTTTATTTTACGCATTTATTATAATTTTAAAACTGCTTGAGACATTTTGCATAAAATCTTTACTCCCCATTCTATGAATGACCCGCCCGACGCGGCGAGGGAGGCGGCGCGCCGCCGCATCGAGCCAGGCGTCTCATCTATTCTGTGTCGAGCAGCGTGTTGGTGAGGTTGTGTTCGCATGCACGTCTCCGCGAGGCCGCGCAAGCCGCCGGACGCAAACACCTGCCCCGACCTTTTACATGGGCCCTAACAATATCATTGGTGAACTGTAGTAGACGTATGAAAATACACCTCTGCCTATCTCTACGGGGAATGCAGGCGTGATGATGTTAAAAATAAAACCAACGTAGGTAGACTTCGTAACTCTACCTATCTAGTCTTATTTTAATAGATTATCGCTTACAAAAATAATAAATATGAATTTAAAATACAAAACCCCTAATCCTAAGTAAGTACCTACATTATTAAATTCCCTCCTTAAAGTTTAACGAAAAGGAACCTAGGTGTGATTAAAACAAATTTTAATCCTACTCTATGTTCTAGAATAAGATTATCTGTGGTATTTGATGTTATCTATGATGGGGGACTATGGGACAGCTCATAGATTGTCATGTCGTGTACTAAGTTTAATCTGTATAATTTACATTAAATTATATTAGATATTGATCAATCTATCATTAAATATAAAACACTCTACTGTACCTACACATCGGTAAATTAGGTAAATACTAATAAACAGCTGATAGGTGCAACTCGAGTTCGCATAAGTTAATGACCTGTGTGACGTTACGACTGTTACGAGTGTATCCGTCAGCTGATTGTTAGTGGCCTACCTCCCTACTCGTACAGATGTGAACATTAAGAAGTCTAAGTGCGTGGCGTGGATTTATTTGATCAAAAATCGTACCATAGATTGACAGACGTGGACATACGTGTACTGTTGTAGGTACACGCTGTTTCTCGCCTCGCAGTGGCCGAGTGATAAACGGGATAAATGGCTTGCCATGTTATCGTGGAATAACATGCGGTATGATTCATCAAAAACTTATTTAACAAATAAATACCTATTGGTTCTAATTCCCCATCACACTTCATCATGCTTTGGACTGGCGAATTATTGATACAATAATTTGTTTAGGTAGGTAGCTACTTACCATTAGGTAACGCTATCAATAATAAATAATACTTATCATTCTACTTTATTACTATTGTTGTTTGTATGTCGACGTATTTAGTTACTTGGAAACGTCAATTTTATACGAAATTCAGTTATCCCATTGAATAAGGTATGCAGGTGCCTTTTACGAATTACTGTACCAATAATTTGGCGTGTTTAAAAATTAGAATCAACTTATTTACAATAAATTAAAATGTACATACCTAATACCTACGTAGTTATTATTTACACAATTTACACAAATTGTTGTACAAATTTGCCCTGTTGTTGGACGCAGAGGGCTACACGTTTTATTAACTGTCCTTGCACTTTTAATAATGTGTCTCTTTCACTAGCCATCACTGCAAAAGCTTTTACAATTAGCATTTTTAATTGTTCCGCACTAGATATCGTATGGCCGTCATTACCATAAACCAGGTCTTTACCCCTACGTCACACATGGAAGTCCAACGACGTGAGATCAGGCGAGCGAGCTGGCCAGGCGACCGGTCCACCTCGACCTATCCAACGATTGCCGTACTCGTTAGAGAGTATTCTAGAACACGACTATCATAGTCCGCGGGTGCGCCATCGTGCTGGAAGTACATCGACATTGTCCTTAAATAAATAAGTGGTATGTCTTCTAGCATGGTCGCTAGTTTGCCTGTCAAAAAGTCTAGGTATGTTTGACCATTAAGCCGATCCAGAAACACAGGTCCGAACAGTCTATCGGCTATTAACCCAGCCCACACATTAACACTGAACCGGGTCTAGAAATGATCCGGCCTAACAACACGTGGATTTTCTGATGCCCACCAGTGCGCGTTGTGGATGTTAAATAACGCGACGCGCGTAAAGGTGGACTCGTCCGTCCACAGGATCCGCCGCCGATCCGATACCTGTAGTAAGGCATTGTTGTGTTTCTTGCCCGAAGCCCGACGCGTGTTAGCTGCGGCGCGTGCGGTGCACAAAATACTATTACGTGCGGTACGACACGCGGATTATGTGGGACTGAGAGGTGCGGGCAGGGAAGGGAGGCGCGCGGGCGCTTGGCGCGCTCGGCGGTTCGTGATTCTTCCCTTTGATCAAGCCGCGCGCCGTCTTAGCGCGCCGAAATGTCGCCGCCTGCTTCAATGACAGTAAATACTACGTAGGTAGAAACTAGCGTAATGGATGTTAAAAAATAAGAGGGAACCAGTATTTATTTTGTGTGTCAAGTAATATTAAATTATTTAATTGCACGATTTATGATGCGAAGCATCAGAGTGCTTTACGATCGAAAATTTTTTTTCGCCTCATTTGGCGGCTATTTTTATTATTAGTCCTTGTTAGTTCACGGAATCAAGATATTTTGTATACTATTGTCGAGATAATTTAATGGAGATTAATTTCATACTTTTAAAAATTGATTTAGTGCAATAGAATTGGAAAAAAACACCAAAATAGGTCAAAAAAAATTCCTGTCCGTCATGTGTGAAACCCGGAAACACTGTAACTTGTGAAAAAATCCATTATTTGTTTTTTTTTTTTTTTTAATTCTAATCGACGATTGTAGGTCACTGAATGCGAATGGCTAATTAATTCAGTGTCGTTTAATTACAATTAATAAAAAACGAAAACTACAAGACTGTACATCTATTTATATCCATAGAAAATTACCATATGGATGGTGATATATCTATAGATATTATGTACATTTATTCCACCAGGGGCGCTTGTGCAGTACCTTCTTCCTACTACAGCTGTTTTTTCGGCAATTAATTTTGAACGACGTAAGTTTTTGTTTTTTTTTTTTATATTTCATAATTAAATGAGCATTATGAGTCGTGCACTTTTGGATTTTCCAAATTGTTTTTAAAATATTATAGCTAGATAAAAAAAAAAACCGTGTCTATAGGTTCTGTACCAGCTATAGGTGTATCCCTTAAAATATTTCGTGTATGAATAGATACACCTTATATATGCTAGTCGCGCGGTAAACTCTGCTTGCGCGATGCAGGACTTTCGTGACTTCAGTGTGACGAGTAGCTCGCATGTGGCGGTGTAGATACCGAGTATTTAAATATTTATGTTCCGAAGAGTAGTCAGATATTTTTGACTGCCACTACGGTAACATACTTATGAACAGTGTATATGATACCTAACATTTTATTGGTGTCTAAGTTTGTATAGAACTATAAGCTTACAATATTTTGAAACATTGTCACTGCCAATATATTAATGAACTCGAGAGTATGTAGATATTTATGTTCCGAAGAGTAGTGCATTTTTGACTGCACTACCGTAACATACTTATGAACCGTTTATATGATAACATATTATTGATGTCTAAGTTTGTATAGAACTATATGATCATTTTAACGCTTACAATATTTTGAAACATTGTCACTGCCAATATATTAATGAACTCGACTGTACCTACTACGCTTTGGAATGGGCAACTAGCTTCATTTTTCTGACTGACTGACCCTTTGACAATTCAAAAGTGCCTGTAATTGGTTTATTTGAAATAAATGCTTTGAGTTTGAGTTTGAGCCAAGACTCTTTTATTAATGAAAATTAAATAGTTTGTATTAGCATTCAATCTATTATTTTCCATTCACAACATCAAGTGTTATAAGGCAGCAAGAATAGCCACAGCCTCAGCTGTAAATATAATTGTGTTTGAGTTTATTTTATAACCAGTACCATTATTAAATAGCCCATCGTAAATAGCAAATGAGACTGTAGACTCAGTTTTGGACCCATCAGTACACAAAAATCTATAACCAGTAAACTGAAGTTGTTTACTATGTAAATCTTCCTTGGTGTAGGTATAAATTGTGATCAATGATGATGTCAATTGCAGGAAATTTGCTGTTAAAATCCCTCTGATAACATGGAAGAAGAGATGACTTATGAATTTGCAGTTTCAAGATAATTTACATGTTGAGAAAAACCCTGAAGTAGGTATATAAAGAAAGTTACAAATAGATGGTGTAGTAGATTGTTTCGAATTTGAAAACAGGTGATTATTATTTTTACTATACAGTTTTAATAAAACCTTTCTTTCAAGTAAGAGAATCTTATACTTAATGGAGGAAGTTTACATTCAACTTGCATTGCATTGATTGGAGTGCTTTTAAATGCTCGAGTAATAAGTCTCAAGCTTTTATTTTGTATTTTTATCAAAGATATCTACAATCTTTCTATCACCAGCAAAACAGAGAAAACCATATTCAAAATGACTATGGATCAGAGATTTGTGCAAATGCAACAATATTTTTGGATCAACACCCCAGGAGGTTCTACACAAAGATTTCAAGACATTGAAAGCTCTGTTAGCTCTTGATTTTTTCCAAGAAAAATTATGAGTAAAAGTGACACTTAAAAACTTAGCTTCATGAAAAATAGGAATAGAAACTTGATTGTAATACACAGAAGGTCTGAAGTTGCTAGCCTTACCAAAGACTACTAGTTTGGACTTTAGTGCATTTATATCTAGATTTAAATAAGAAAAGTATGTAGATAAACCATTCATGATTTACTTGTATTTAGACTATTTGTTATAATTTTCCCAGACAAATACACAACCAAATCATCAGCAAATTGAAAAATTTTGACCTCGGAACCTAAAATCAAATTCAAAGGACGAATATACAGAATGAATATTAATGGAGAAAGTCTTCCTCCTTGACAAACTCCAACAGAAGCAAACCTTGGCCCATAGAATTTATTATTATACTTAACATAAACTTTCCTTTCAGTCAGGAATTCACCGTCCCATTGAACTATTTTGTTTGGAATTCCAATAAGAAGTAACTATTTTGTATATCAAGCTGTAAGTGACAAATACTTTCATGAGCCGATGTTCCCCTATGAAAACCAAATTAATTAGCAGGTAAAATATTGTTTTGTTCTTTGTAAAATTCCAACCTTTGTTTTATTAATTGTTCCAAAATTTTTACCAACTTATAGATGTAAGTTTAATAGGACAATAGTAATCGGGATTTGACCGAAGCTTATCAGGTTTCAATATAGGTAGTAAACAGTCAGACTTCCAAGAGTGAGGTAAATCGTTGTTCAACCACAGATTATTCAATATCTCGAGAAAAGTGTGCTAACCTCTATCACTAAGCTTTTTCAATATACTTTAAGGAATATGGTATGTTTTTTTTTTTTACATAATTTTGTTTTGTGTGAATGTGGTGTGCCTAAACCTGTGTCAAATAAATTTATTTTCTTTCTTTCTTTTCTTCTTTACCATCCAGTCCAAAAGCACTATCTTTTCTAATACAGACAGCAGCCATGAGGTCCTGTATTAAAAAAGGTTTTATTAAGAAGAGATTTCTATAATTTGTCTCACTGGCAAGAGGGAAATTTGATTTACTATTTACACAATCTGGGGTATATTTTAGCAGAAAATCTTGAATCCAACCATCATCATTATTGTTGCAAGAATGTTTTATTAAATTTCCGCATAATTATATTTCCAGATTATCGACAGAGGCGTACATCAATTAAAGGAGCTCAACCCAACTATTTGATCTTTCTGTTTTCAAAGTAAGTTTCTTGAGGCCTTGTAATCTTTTAAACTGTTTATATGTGTCATCTGAAAGATTGTTTTTTAAATTAATATAAGCCAACCTTCAATCAATAATAGCACTAGATACAGGATCAGGAACAAAACCAAGTCGCTGAAGTGGCCACGTTTACACAAACATAAACATTTACATTTCATACTACGAAATATAGACAAAGGTTTTATAATATTAACAACATCAGTTCATTATAAACCATAATACTCAAGCATAAAGTTTAATTACAATTGCAAAATATTTATATCTAAGTCCTTCTGTCATCGGAGAAATGTAAAAGCAATAAATAAAAAGTAATTTTTATAATAAGTACAAAAATATTTATTCTAAAATGAAACTTAAAGCCTAAGCAATAAGGTTAAAAACATTTTGTTGACAATTTCATGCTTACTCTATTTTGGGACCAGACGTAGTTCTTGGTATGACATTTCAATGCTCAGAACACAGTAAGTATTGAAAGACGTAGAGTTGCAGAAAATATTTGTTTAGGCGAAGGTTCGTTTTGTATGGTAGCAAATATTTTTAACCGATTTAAAAAAGTAGTAGGACTAAATTAGTACTATAGTTATTTTTTATAAGACATTGCTATTAATTTTCTGCGGGTTGGCTCATAAAAACCGTATAAAAAATGGATGCGTCTACTCATATACGCGATTTAGAAGTTATAATAAATATTTGTTTTAAATCAAATATTTTCTTCATTTAAATTAAACTGCAAATAAGAGTATATTAGCTTATCAACCATGACTGAAGCTGCGTACGATGTGGATGCTTTAAATAATGTATCTGGACAATCGTAATCGGTGTCTTTAAGGGGGATGTGCTAAGACAGCCCGCGAAATTCAAATTTTCTTGCGTTTTTTGCAACTTGCAGGTTAGTGTAAGGTTGTATCTTGATCAAAATATGATTCGCGACAATAACAAATGTGTATTTACATAATTATAATCATAAGAATCATCAATACATTTCTCTAATTTAGATTTACTCCGGATTGGCCTGATTTCGAACCAATCCGGAGGATATCTAACTTAGATGAAAAACAACATAATTATGAACAACAATACTACTCCGTGCATTCCCTGTTCCAGAACAGTCGATGTTTGTTACAATAGTTGGCGCGTTGTCACAAACATTTATCAAACAATCATAATATTTGCTAAATGATTTATATTTACTATTTAATTATTATTATTTCATGATAAACACATACATAATGATATAAACTTACCGAAAAAAAAATATTCCTTCCAAAATCTTGGTGTTACGCTGGTTATTAATACAACTTTTGAACGCGCACTGTGGCATTTTGACGTCTTAACGTTGGCTATGTTTGGAGAACACTAAGTTGAAATAAGAGCACAATAGTATTTGTGCTCTTATTTTTCGGGCCGTTTTTGAAGCGCTTATCGGGAATCTAGTACTATTATTGATCGAAGAAGCCAACTTAGATTTTTCAACTGCTTCTGAGCATTTTTTATTCCACCATGGAAGAGGAGGTGATTTAACCAAATTCCTATGAGATGAGTTATTCATAGAATAATCAGTATGTAAAGAAACTGGCGTATATGGAAGACATCAATTGCAGATTGCAAAATTTTACAAAACGCAGTATAAGTTTCCAATGGAAAGATGTGTTGCTACTAGTGTTTGCTAAACTACTATTATTTACAAAAACTTTAATAATTACAGGAAGTTGGTAGCAGCTGAGTGGATCATTATGTACCTACAGACTAATCACAAGAAAGAGCCAATGATGGGGACACCAGGGACAAATCTAAAGCATTTGGACGCCACGTCAAAGAACCGACTGTTGTCACTTCACCACTATTTAATAAAATTATATGATTATTATCAATAATCTCCAAAATATCCCTACTTCTTGGATTTGTAGAATTACTTCCCCATGATGTGTGATGGGCATTGAAATCGCCAGCAAATATCATTGGTCCAGGCACTGATTTTATATTAAATTTTTAATAGTGTATAATTCTTTGCAAATTTCGGAAGAATTAGAAATATTAAATCTATAGATAGTGTTAATAGTTATTTGAATATGGGGGAAGCAAGAAGCGGAAAAAGGCGGAGCCCCCTGACGAAAGAGCATTAGATAAGGATAATTCTTCTGACTCTGATGAAGAGTGCAGCAGGAAGTACAGCATATTTAAAGTTCCGGGGTATTCAAAGAAGTACCCTGACAACAGTAAAAAATCCGAATACATCGTGTTCTTATCTCATCAGAACGAGAACAAAACATTCACAGACAAGATAGGCTGGCCATATCCCATGCTATACTTACGGAAATATTGTGTGACTGGGATACTACATTTGAGGTCAATAAATTAATATAAAATTGGTATCACTTTCGATCTTTTAAATAATGCCAACGTTTTCTTGCAAAATAAAAAACTACTAGAAGAAATAATATGCTTTAAAGCTACAATACCTGCTGTGGAGACCGAGGTGACTGAGGTTCTTACCAAATTCCCTACAGATTTATCTAATAAAAGAATTTTTGCGCTAATTGGGAGTTCTAGAAACGTAATACAGGAGGCGCTTCATGCGCCGAGTCCAGAGTCAGAGTGAGGGTGGTGCGGTCACGTATCAGCCCTCTCAAACTGTCGCGGTTACTTTTGCGTCAACAGAATTGCCTCAGTATGTTTATCTTGACTCTTGGAGGCATGAGGTAAGCGTATACGTTCCTCCCGTAAAACAGTGCCTTCAATACATGAAGTTTGGGCATATTGCAAAATATTGTAACAACGATTTAATATGCTCTACATTTAAATGTAGGTACAAATAACCATATGAGCTGCACGATTACTGACAAATGCGTGCACTGACTGGACAGGTCCACTCAATCTGTGTGGTTCTTTCCTCAAAAGACCATTTCAGATACCAATCTACATGGTCTTCACATGATCTGACCAAGATTATGTCTGAACTTTAAAAGAGACTGTGACCTCTGAGTTTGTTTCGGCCTTTCTTCTCAGAGTAGTCAGATAGGAAACGCCGACTTCGAATTCATTTAACTCGAATTCTCTATGACCATAACATACATGTGTAGCAATCAGAAACTTGGTTGACAACTACTAAACATTTTAATATTAGAGGATACAGAATAGAAAGAAATGATAATGGTAACAAACACAATGGCGTAGCTATTTTAATTCACAAGAGTATTGATTACAGGAACATAAATACATATTCTGACAATTCCTTACAAAATATTTGTGTAAGAATTACTGTAAATAATACAGAAATAAGTACCTATTGTAAGTTTTTATTGTCCAACTAATTGCACTCCTTCTTTTGACAAACAAATCAATTTCTTTTGAATCTTTATTATACGATATTTTTGGCGCCTTGTACATTTCAAGGTTCCCGCGCTTTTTCCAGACTACTATCCAAGGTAGCCCGCGAAATTCAAATTTTCTTAGGTTTTTTGCAATTTGCAGGTCAGTATTAGGTTGTATGTTTTTTATATTGATTTTGTTACAATTGATTTCACACTGATGCTTACCGCCGGCGCTGAGGTTCTGCTGCAAAACACGGTAGTTTTTCATACATGTTGTGTTGATCAATTTTTGCCATGTTTTCGCATAGCTAAATGGCATCAACAAAATTCAAAATTAGCGCTGCATTTTTTTTCCCACAGATTATTGAAATCGTTTTTTTCTGAGTTTTGGGTTCAGTCATTGAGCTTTGCCTTTTTTGTTCTGATTTGACGTTGCTAACGTAAATAAACTGCTTAGATTTGGGTAAGACGTAAGAATTTGCTTAAGATATTTGTATATAAAATTATGGTATTTTCGCGTACAATCCTGGTAGGTATTGCGATACATAAGGTACCAAAGACATTAAATTATTATAACAATAGACGGGACATAACCGTCGGTGCTCCATGGACCAATTGAAATTTGACCAATTGGTCTATGGGGAAAATTACATGTTTCCATCGTCCAAATACCAACTGGGCTAAGGAGAACACTGGAATTAAACAAAAACTATGTTCCATTATAACATTATAACCCTAAGTTCACACCAGTTTCACTTTTGGTTCAAAGAAGCTTTTGTTATATTTTTTGGTTCACATCAAACTGAATAGAAAAATATTATTAATTAATACAATGTAAAATATGTAATTTTAGCTCTAATTATAGTTATTTATAATAGAATCTTCAATGAAAAGATAGGGAAGCATGTAAACTTTTTGAAATGGCCACTTCACAGAAAACTTGTGTCAATATGGTGTCAATGTAATGACAATGAATTAATTTTCGGATTATCTCGTTTGCCTCCCAGTGCTAAGAATTTAAGAATTTTAATTTGTATAATACAGTATTATAGAGAATTTACAATATATAAATAGGCGATGCGGCACCGTTTTATTACACGAAGGGCACCAATTTCACAAGCATTCTGTTTATAAAAACAAAAGTGTTTTGTGGCTTTGCACAATGTACAAAAAAAAGAAATGCCTTGGCTCGCTGACCATTATGAATGTAAGTAAAAAACGTACCTACCGGTTTTTTTGTATAGACAACAGCGCATCAAGTCTTGTGTAACTATTGCACTTATCCCAGTATGAAGAGACGCCACTCCCTCTCGGTCGAGTCGAGGGTTGAGTGACGTCTTTGCATACTGGGATTAATCTTGATATGCCATCAACTGCACAAACCCTCATACTATCTTCTGAAAATCGAGACTCATGCAAATCTTAATAAATTTTGCAGGATATTATAACTAAGAAAAAAGAACACTCATGTGAATCAAATCAAAACTCAAATGATAGGGATATCATAGTGCACAGCATCCTTAAAACGAAAGCGGAAAACTCTGATCGCTCCATACCACAACTTTACTAAGAAGTTATTTATGAATTAAAACAATCGGGAAGTGCAATTGATGTTTCCGCTTTCCGTAGTTTAAAACATGGACTTTATAACGCTAGAAATAAAAAACTGGGCGTGAAAAAACTAGTTGTTAAAAATCCTTGCGATGTTCAAGTGCCTAATGTTTTTGAACAGTTCCTGTTAGCTGATTATCTGTATGAGAATTCACGGATTCTAATCTTTTGCTCACCGGAAGCGAGAGAAGCCGCTTGTAATATAACTGATTTTTTTATTGATGGTAAGTTCGACGCATGTCCAGGTCCTTTCATTCAAATGTATACAATTCACGGTGAAGTCGGCAGCGCAGCAGACAATGTTATTGTTGCACCTCTGATATATGCGCTCCTTTGTGATAAAAAACAACAAACATATGAATTAATGTTTGGCTTAATATAGTCACAATTGAAAAATTGGAACCCTTTAAAAGTTCATATTGATTTTGAATATGGTGCAATTAATGCTTTGATGTCAGAATTTCCAGATGTCACTATTATCGGTTGTTACTATCACTGGGCAAAGAAGATATGGCGAAAAGTTAAGGCTTTAGGACACATAAAAACAAAGGCTGAAAGGCGTATCGTGTCACTATGTTCAAGTCTCCCACTACTGCCACAGGAAAAAATTCAAGCAGGATGTGAATACATAAAACAGGAATGTCACAGTGTATTGAAAATGAATAATATATGGAAAAGATCCTGTTTCAAAACAATTACTCGTCAATCATATGTAAGTGTTTTTGCAGAGCGACATAGGACCAACAATGTGGTGGAGGGATGGCATTCCAAAATCAATAATTGTGTAATTAAAAACGGCAATAATTTACTACGTCTACTAACAACTTTACAAAAAAACGACAAGATGGCAATGATAAAAATAAATAAAGCAAAGAATAATGATACAAAAAGTTTTAAACGGGACAAAAAATCTATGGCAGCTGATCAAGTTATAAGAGATATACAGATGGAGTTAGTTTGCGGCCAAATAACTGTAGATCATGCTTTGGAGAAATTTCGCTGAAAGAGTTTTTAACTCCTTAAATCCGAAAAAAATGGTCCGCTAAAGGCCCAGTGATTCCATATGGAACCACCTGTTTCACGCAAAATACACACATCAAAAGTGTCTAGGAAGCAAGCACGTTTTTGCTAGTTATTATAAGAGGTGAAGCTGAGGTGTCAGCTGTTTTAAAATCCAACGGCTTGGCACGCGACGATGGGATGAGACCAGACGGAATTACCATAATGCCCTGGAAGTTAGGCAGACCTTTGGTGTGGGATGCAACATAATTTCGACACCCTTGCGCCATCCCATCTTCTTAACATTGCGGGCTTTGCTGCGAAAATATTCCAATCTTATTGCGAGTTAAATGTTCGAACTGTTTGGGGTTGAAA
This sequence comes from Griposia aprilina, assembly GCA_916610205.1. Classification (NCBI taxonomy): domain Eukaryota; kingdom Metazoa; phylum Arthropoda; class Insecta; order Lepidoptera; family Noctuidae; genus Griposia; species Griposia aprilina. The sequence continues at coordinate 1,776,911 of OU744285.1, read as the reverse complement.
CACTAGGGCCGTGGGTGTGGTCCGAGAGTGCCCACTTGGTTTTTCGAAACATCGCTAAGCGGTTGGTCGACTCTTCACGTGACTGCTGGTCTATTTTTTGGCCAAATAATCATCATCGCCATATAACGTGGCAATGCTGCCAGCCTTTTGGGCACTTTTCCTGTCGACAGCGATGCAGACGAATTTTTCGATGCCCTATGATTCTTTTTCCTTCTTTTTTATTTTTACTGTACATACTATTAATATTATTTTATGTCTGTTAGCTTTATTAAATTACACAATAATTAAAATAAGATGTTACTAAAAATCTGGTTTTTAATTATATTTTTTGTAATTGTTGAAAATCTTCTGTCGAGTCGTATTCCTATATAAACGCAACGGGCAACGGGTTTGAGGCCAAATCAGTTAACATTTTGCCAGTCTGAGTGGAATCAATACAAAAGAACGTTATTATAGAGAGAAGACGTTATTTGAGCCGAGAAGTAATGATCAGAGCCGTGGGGATTTTGGAAGCTGGTTCTCGGCAACGTGTTGTGGCAAACGCTCAGGGTACTACGCAGAGTGTTATGAGTTGACTTTGGACACGTTACCGCATCACTGGCAGCGTAGCAGAGCGATATGGAGGACGAGCTCGCATCACCACACGCAGACAAAATCGTTACATACAAATTCCTGCTCGAAGAAAACGCACAATGACCGCGATGTTATTGGTTACGGAGCCTGCATAGCTCTTCAGGGATGTCAATAAGCGATCAAACCATAGGAAATCGCTTGCATGAAGTCAATATCCATTCTCGAAGGCACACCACCAACACACACCTAACACCTATTGAGCCCCAAAATCACAGAGCCTGTTTCCAATGTGCTCGTGAACACAGAAATTGGGCAGAATTAGAGTGATATTTTGTGTGTTTTTCTGACGAATCTCGCTTTGGTATATTGAGGCCAGATACTAGACACACGGTGTAAGAGAACCCCTGAATGCCAAGATCATTTACTACATACATGGACTTTCTGGCATGATTGCCAGAAAGTCCATGTATACAATCATGAAAAGGGCAGGTATTTGGATCGGTGGAAGAACCGAATTGATTTAGATCAGAGGCAATCTCAATGCACAGATTTACCCTAAACGATTGTATCCGATGTTGACATTCTTTTGCAGACCCAGTTTGGTGCTTCATTTCTGCTTGTACATGATAATGCACGTCCACACACTGCCAGTCGTTGAAAACCCACTTACCGCAGCTAACATTAACGTCCTACCATAGCCTGCTCAATCGCCAGACTTGTATCTCATTGAGCACGCATGGGATATGCTTTAAAGAAGAGCTCAGCCAAATATGGACGTGGGCTGCCATTCCGCAACGTGATTTGGATGAACTCATATTGAGTATGCCGATCGCTGCGATAGTGTTATACGCATCAACGGCGGAAATACAGACTACTAATTGTTTATTTAACGCAATAAAAACCTTTAAAAACTTATATTTTTATCACATTTTAATGTCAGTAATAACTAAGGTGAAAAATCCAGTATAGATAAGCAAGTATCGCGCAAATGCAAAAGCAGAGAGTACTTTTTCGATCTACACAATTACGAATAAATTTTATTTAATCAATCTAAATAGACATTTTTATTTAATTTCAATCGGGCAATTTTTTTTTTTTAAATGCCCTGTTCCTTAGATACTTTTGATGTGTGTAATTTAATTAAAGAGGGTGTCAATAAAAACTTGAGAGGAGCAAATTTCGTGAGCGGAGTCAGAGTGGGTTCATAGGTCAGCTAGCGAGCCAGGGATTCTGGGATCCCAACGGAGTTAATGAGATCGAAGCCGACGTTCACGATTTGTATTGTAATCTTTGTACAAATGAATTGTTTTGTAGTGATTATTCAATAAATGATTATTAAGCGGTTTCAAAAATTGTTTATGATATTTTTTTTTAATATGGACTAGGCTTTACTATACTATTAAACTGGGCAGCGGAACATTTCTCAATTGTCCATAGCCCAGTTGGTATCTGGACGATGGAAACATGTAATTTTCCCCATAGATCAATTGGTCAAATTTCAATTGGTCCATGGAGCACCGACGAAACTGACATTGTTGTATACATTTAAATAGTCCTCCTTATCGATTTCGATAACGGCAACCCTTTGAAATTATTATTTCCTAGCGTGTGCCTGTTGCTGTTGCTATGTCGGTGTTGAATCGTGCAAGTACCCATGTTTTAAAAAAGAAGTTATGATACCTAGACTACAATATTGTTGAGGAGACACATGTCTTATGTTAAATCATCAAATATGATCACGTATACGTGGTTTATGATGAAGTAAGCAAGCTATTTAAATGACGTAAAAGGAAAAAAAAACTTTTTTACAAAAAATTAAACCGACGAAAAAAGAAACTGAAAAGCAAAAAATAAATCTTTCAGTCTAACTAAGCTCTTAAATTAATGTAAATTACAAATTTTGAGTCGGCGCCAAACAATCACCGCAGATCGATTAACGACGATCAATCAAGCTGCCATAAGTTTTCATAGCGCCTTGTATGTTTGGCGCTGACTCAAAATTTGTAATTTACATTAATTTAAGAGCTTAGTTAGACTGAAAGATTTATTTTTTGCTTTTCAGTTTCTTTTTTCGTCGGTTTAATGTTTTGTAAAAAAGTTTTTACTTTTTCGCTTTTCAGTTTCCGTTTCAAATAAATGAACTTATTTATTTATTTAGGACTACCTACAATGGCTTACACTACAGATATCTTTAAAAAAAAAAAAAAAAACTTAGTCCAGTGGATTAATTAGGTACTTTAAGGTAAACACCAAATTAAATTATGTTAATTGACAACTTGGGTACATGACAACTTTTCAAGCAATCTTAATACCGGGGAAAAATATGCTAGATTCAAAAGTCATCTTAAAGGTTTCATAACAAATCAGACAAACAGTCAAGAATTTTAGATTTCAGCTTAGGGATTCAAAGCGTAAATCGATTAGATCGCTATTACATAGTAAAACCTTGCAAAACCTATCATATAGACAGTTATATGCTATACCGATTTTCTCTGTGGAGGACAAAGAGTAGTAACAGGTCTACGCGGAATTCATGACGGACGGAGCACGCAAGATATTGAGTGCGAGCAGTGGAGGTTAATCGATAATTCCTTTAAGAAATTTACATACAAACAATGCGTCCTTTAAACATCTTCGTTCTTCTAAAGTGTTGAAGAAATTCAAGCTATTTTAATAAGAAGATGTCTTTTTAGCTATGCCAACAGAAACAGCTAGATGCCAATCAAAGCGTTTTTGAACGTGTTCTAGACGCAAACTATTCGTAGCATAGTGCGGCCGCCACATCATATTACAGTATTCTGCTACATATCAACTACAAAGTGTAAAGTACACTGTCTTATGACAAAAACCCAGCATCTTGGACGCTTTTTTGGGGCTTGTATTTAAACGCCTACCAGAAAAGTGCCTATTTTACTACCAACAAATTCGAAATACCTGCCAGAATGGATAAATGCTCACCAAATTGTGTTTCATAAAGTATTGTAGAAATGAACCTATTTTCCTTTTTATTCTATGCCATAAAGATTTATAAACGTCTTTTAATTTCTTACTACCTGCCAAGATAGCTCGACGGAGCCCCGCTTAGCGTGGCTCCTATTTCTGTAACCAACCAAACCTCGGGGTGTCCCTGACGTCGGTCGGCGTGGGTTAGGGTTAATAAGCAGGTCGACGGAGCCCCGCTCCGCGGGGCTCCTATTTCTGTCTAAAGGGTTTAAAGGAACCTAACCAACCGAACCTCGGGGTGGCCCTGATGTCGACCTTCTATGGTTAGATTTGGTGAGCATTTATCCATTTTGGTAGGCAATAAGAATATAAATTTTATACAACACGTACAATTATTCTGATGAGTAATGATAATTATTTTGGAACTTAAGGCGTTGTTCTTTAGGCACCTCGGTATAGAGAGGGTTTATTTTATCTGAAGTTAACATATTTTACTTTGGTACTTAGTCTTAGAGTGATATTTTGTATAACTGTTTGTGGTACGTACTTGTAATAAGGAGTGTTCATATCTTGTATGAGTTTATATTTGAGTGCTAGTTTTTGATGGATGACTTGCTACCTGATTGTGTCTGTGTGTATAGTCTGTTTTAATATTATTATTACTTTGCCTTTAACTATAAGATTATTTGTTCCTGTATATTTAACGTAGTAAAACTTCATTGAGTTCAAATACATTTCTTTATTTTTGCACCATTCATCATCATCATCATCAGCCTATATTCGTCCACTACTGGACGTAAGCCTCTCCTAATGAACGCCATTAAGCCCGATCCTTGGCTCTCGTCATGCAGTTTCTGCCAGCCGCATTTCGCAAGTCGTCAGTCCACCTGGCCGGCGGGCGCCCCACACTACGTTTGCCTAAACGCGTTCTCCACTCTTGAACTTCTATGAGAGATGTGACCACCCCATTGCAGCTTCAGCTTGCTTAGTCCTTGAGCTATGTCGATTACCTTGGTTATCAGGTGGATAACGTCGTTTTGGATTTTATCCTTCAGAGAGACTCCAAGCATAGCTCTCTCCATAGCTCGCTGAGTGACTTTAAACTTATGGACCAGTCTCACCGTGAGTGTCGACGTTTCTACTCCGTAAGTCGTAACCAGTAGGACACACGCGTTGAAGACTGTCGTCTTTAGGCACTGCGGTATAGACGACGAGAAGAACTGATAAAGTTTACCAAATGCTGTCCATCCCAGCTGAATCCTACTATCGGCTTCCCTCTCAAAATTGAGTTGGGCCTATAGTTTCTATGTTGAAATTGTTATCCCATTTATGTATAGTCACCATCTTTGCCACTTTCCATTTTATAGGGAATATGCCAGAAGTTAAGGATTTGCTGTTTATAGCTGTAAACCTTTATTAATTTATAAGTTTTTGAATGTTTTGAGTATGCTCTCACTGCTAATATTTAGAACTTCCCTCGACTGCCTTCCGTACCCAACATCACACCCTCTATGACAGTCATACTCCAGCTAGGCTTAAAGTTCTCATCAAGATGAATGAAATAAGCCCAAACACGATCTAACTGCTGTAAGCTGTCGAGGAGCCCTCTCGACTGTCTTCCGTCTCCATCATCAGATGATCTTCAGGTCTCTTTTTTGTTGAAGCATCATTAGAACTACGTATATGTGCCAAGTTTCAACAGAATCGGTTCACAAGGGAACATTCTGTAGGTGAAAAATCATTTAACCCCTATTTTTCTACCCTCAGGGGTGGATTTCGTTTTTCAATTTTAAATGGAACCAACTTTGGGGTATACTCTTTCCATTAAAAATAGAATCATCAAAATCGGACTACTCTGTAAAAAGTTATGCGTGGTCATACATAAAAAAAAAATATATATACGGGTCGACTTGAGAACCGGATTTTTGGTAATTGTTTGTGATTCGGGAATTACATCCAACCATTTTTGCTTCATTTCTCCTTATGATGGAAAGCTGTAACCAACATAAAAATAATGCTATTTCAATCATGCGATACATAGGTGCAAATCTATTTATTATACGCATTATATTTATAGTTTTAATCAGAAATACACTAAAGCGTTGGTTTCTTCCGTCTACGAAACTTCTAGAGCATGGTCATACTACATATTGTTATTGAGCAAAATCTTTGTAATTCCTTACCAATGAATGAAATGTTATGATATGTGAAATGAAATGAAAAATATATATATGAAATGGCTTGATACAACTCTTTTCCACCATAAAAATTACAAAATAACCGTAGCTAAAAGTTTAAATGCGATGCGTCTTCACAAAATAACAGAAAAAGTCATTCGCATGTCAGATTATAGTTACAAGAGTAATTTTATGATAACTACCAAACAATTATTATTTTGATTATTTTATTTAAATTAAATTATTTACTAATATGTACAGATTGTAAACCTTTATATAAAATTATTTAAAACTAATCTAAAAGCTAAAAATATTTATACGTTACTTATTTTACTTGCAGTTGGTGAAATATTTTCTACCATCTATAACATTTTTATTTTCTGACAATTGAGAAAAAGGGACAAACAGCCTCTACTCTGACTATCTCTCTCGGCTCGTTTTGCCTCGGCTAAGATAGCATAGCAAAAGTAAACCTAAAATGTATGTAGCAGTTGTGGTTCATTTTTGTATGATACGATTTTTGGAGAGCTCAGTCCAGTTTGTATATTAGGTCCATGATGGGATCACAGTTTTTCTATAACATTTTTTCGCATAGCCTCTGTATTGTATCTATCTTAGATCTCTTTGTAAGGTACAAATAGCATAATTATTCTACGAAATCCAACGCTGCACAGAACTTAAAAACCCTGACATATACGATATCGGATTGATGAGAAAAGTTACCAGAACACTTTATTGTCTAACCTCAATAATGACTATGAAAATTCCAAACCACCACAAAAAAGAAACTCAAATATAACGACTTACAAAGGGCAAATATACTAATAAGGCCCACTTGCGCGTATAGTTGGGTTAAATCGTAGACAGTCTGGAATATTAAAAAAATAAATACGTTCTTTCGCGCCTGTCAGTCACAATGAAAATAAATTGCTGTGCTCTATATTTTTGAAATAAAATTATTAAAATTTCTCAGTCCGGATTAAACATTAACAGTTAAAAAAAAACCCTGCAATAATACCAAATGAAAATTAAAATAAAAAAAACCAGATAAAAACGGACTCTAAACGTATACAAAAAGTAGACAATGTTAATGCAAGTACCTTTTGCAGTGAAAGACAAAGATTAGGAGAAAACAACTTGACGGTTTTACTTGACACACACCAGTGACACAATGTTTTTTTTTTATGTGTATATGTCACTGCAGCTGTGTAGCATATCAAACCTTTAACACTTTCCCTCAGCTGCTAGTTCTTACAAAGTCCCTGTAATCTCTATCTGGGCAAGGCCTTAGTCAGTAGATCTGCCAGCTGTGTAGCAGAGCTGGTCCTTTCGACAACAATGTGATTTTCAAGCACAAGTTCTCTTACATAAAAGTGCCTGACACGAATATGTTTTGTCCTTCGATGAAACTCCGGATTATGTGCTAGTTTCACAGCAGCTTCGTTATCGACAAATAATACTGGGATTTCTTTCTGACCATTCAAATCTTTAAATAGTCTTTTTAGCCAAAACACTTCTCTTGCAGCCTCACTCGCTGCCACAAGCTCGGCTTCTGTGGTGCTAATGGCAACTGAAGCTTGTCGTTGACTGATCCAAGAGATAGCACCTCTTGAAAATAAACACAATACTCCTGTCGTAGAACGACCTGTTTTCAAACATCCAGCATGATCAGCATCACTGTAGGCTTTGATTTTATTAGGAGAATCCGCATCATGAACATATAGAATTCCTCTTGATAAAGTTCCTTTCAGATAGCGCATTATGCGCTTTACCATACACCAATCACCTGAAGTCGGCTTTTCTAAGCTCCTCGAAGCCACTCCTACAGCATAAGTCAAATCAGGGCGAGTGCCCACCATCAAGTAGGCGAGCGAGCCTACTGCATCTCTGTAAGGAAATGACTGTGACCCATTCTCAGCTTTCCCTGTTGCAATAATTCCTTCTTTTTGTAAAGGAGTCGACACTGGATTGCAGTCTCTCATAATGAATCTCTCCAAAACCTTTCTTGCATAAGCTTCTTGCTTTATTAAAATCGAGCCATCTTCCATTTGCTCTATTTCTAATCCGAGATAATATAAAGACTGTGTAGGTTTCTTCGGTCTGCCATCATTAATCCACTGTTTGCAATTCTAAATGCGGTGACCTATTTTCGAGCAGTTCCTGCATCTTATCTTCTCGTCTCTTAACTGCGATTTATGCTGCACTTTTTGAGGTAGAGGCGAGCACTTCCTGAGTCTCCTCAATATGACCACCTAGAGCCCTCTCGTACCCGCAAAGTTGTGCTGTCAGTGATTCAATTGTCCTCTCTTGTTTATTTAGCAGCATCCAACTTGATTTGAAACTAAAAAAAAATTCATTGAGGGAATCTAAAATTTTACAGATCAAGAACATTTCCGGCAACTTCATATTAGGATCGGTCTTCAAAATTTCAGCATTCAAATTGTTCCATATGTTTTTAAGTTTCGAAATCATGGTAGATGCGTCATCCGCAGAATTATTTTTGAAGCTAAAGAATTGAATGCACAAAGTGTATGCTCTGTCTTCTGATTGACCGTCAAACAAGCGGTGAAGTTCCTGCCTTACGTCGTATGCTGTTTCAAATCGCATGACTTTCATTAGATTCTTTTCGGTCATATTGTTTGTTATGATTAGTAGAGCGTTGCTGTCGCCCTTCCTATATTTGATCAATTCTGCATTATAGGCCATCAGTGCACCATCGCCTATTCCTATAACTGGTTTTCAAGGTTTTCCTTCTGCCGCCTCCATGGCACCTTCTGTGCCCCGCAGCATGATGGACACCTTATACTTCCATGTCGCCCAATTCTGGCTACCTATGAGCTGACTGATCTGAATCTTGGTGGTGGTGAAATTTTCCATTTTGACAGCACCAAAAAAAACGTTAGTTTTTTTTTTGCTGTTAATACTTTCTGGGTCTTATCCTTGGTATCCTGGGTATGCTGGGTATCGTGGGTGTTCTGGGCCCATAACCTAATGCAAGTACTTTTTGCAGTGAAAGACAAATGGAAAATATACTATATAACTATGAAAGTCGTAAAGAGAGATGTACAAAAGATTAGGAGGAAACAACTTGACGGTTTCACTTGACACACACCAGTGACACAATGTTTTTTTTTTATGTGTAATTATATGTCACTGCAGCTGTGTAGCATATCAAACCTTTAATAAATGTGAGTAACTAAATTATGCCGACCAGAGCCAGAGCACGACAAAAGACACACCCACGATTTCCGGACTTGTCGTTCAGCTCCGCCTCGCAGCCGGTACGCGCCTCAACCATGAGCGCCGTGTCACCGGTCGCTGCAGTTGCGTTGAGCTCGAGCAACGAGTTTTTCTCCCGATCGTCGTCGGATGCTCTCTCTATTTCAGGTGCTTGAACCAGCCGTCAACGTCTCGGCCCAACTATTGTCGGATCAGGTGCGCGTCATTCGACACAATCCTAGGTTGGATGACGCTACACTTGATCGGCTGCGCTTGGAAATGCAGAGTAGCTCTGCTAGTAACCCTTCCCCTTCCCAGAATTTCTTGCTTGTGGCTGCCCAGGTTCCACTGCAGACAAACCCGCATGATGAGTAGGAGGACACTAGGACTATATCTGCAGATAACCTGTGCAATGTGGAATTAAGGAGCACTCTGGAGGGTGCGATCAGTGAGTACCGGTTCACATCACCTGATCTTAGGCCACGGCTACCACGTTTGCCCATGAATAAAAAAAATAGAGCACTGGTGTGTGCCCTGGATGCGATGTTACCAAGTTTTATTGAATACAGCGCACGCCTTTGCGATAAACACTCAATCTTGTATGTCACGGCTGTTGCGGCATGTCGTATAGCTCATGTCAAATTTCCAAATACTCACCGAACTGCACGGCTGAAACCCGCCGCACCAGCCTGGCAGTGCAGAATTAAGCGTCGCATTAATGAGGCCAGGGTGCATATTGGGAAGCTCATCTGCTTTAGGGAGGGCAATACACGCCCAAGGGTGATGCACTTTGTGAGGCGGGCGTTCTCGGGAACTAATATTAGTCCTCGAGAATATGTATCTCGTTCCAAGTTCCCGTATCCAAGTTTATGCATGCACTAACCGTATCCGTCGGTTTAGACGAAGAGTGGATCGGTACACTCAGAACCGCGTGTTCCAGAACGATGAAAGGTGGGTATACAGAGCTTGGGAGCAACCCATTCCCACTCAAGGTGTGACTGACGTGCGTCCACCGGATAATGATGCCATGAGTGCTTTTTGGCGAAGCATTTGGTCGGTGCCCTCAGTCACACTGAAGGTGATAGGATGCGTGTTGTTGAGCAGGCGTGTGATTCAATAACAGACATGGAGGCTATTACCATTAGTCCTTTAGATGTAGCTCGTGCAGTCCGTCCGTTGCCTAACTGGAAATCTCTAGGACCGGACGGACTGCACAATTTCTGGATTAAATGGCTACAAAGGTCACATGCCTGCTTAGCCTCGCAATTCCAGTCATCTTTAGAGACCGAGTCGCTACCACTGTTCTTTACGACAGGAGTTACCCACCTACTCCATAAATCGGGTAGTACTGCGGAACCTAAAAACTATAGACCAATTACATGTTTACCGACGGTCTATAAAGTTCCTACATCCATTCTTAGAGCAAAAATTGCGCAACATTTTGAAAGTAAGACAACTATGTCTGTGTCTCGGAATGGATGTAAGAATGAGTCCCGCGGTACTAACGAGCTGCTCCTTATAGACATGGCCATAAGCCAACAGGTTCGTAGATCCCGGAAGGATTTGTCGACTTGTTGGATAGATTATAAGAAGGCCTATGACTCGGTGCCGCACACATGGCTCATTAGGGTGCTGAAGTTGTACAAAATAGACGCAACTCTACGCACCTTCTTGATGTCGTGTATGGGGCAGTGGAGGACAATCATTCTCTATCCAGGATGTCGACAGATCCAGAGAACCGATGAACTGATCAGGATTGAGCGATGAATATTCCGGGGCGATAGTTTGAGTCAACTATGGTTTTGCTTAGCCTTGAATCCTAAGCACACTGCTGGAGGATTCAGGTCTATGCTATCCGTTACGAAGAGGTGGTCAGGTGATATCACACCTCCTTTACATAGATGATTTGAAACTCTTTGTTACCAAAAATTTGCGACTGTTGGAACCATGGTATAATAATATACTTTGCCAGGTATAGCATTCCGGTCACAGGGGTGACACAAGCCTACGTCATCACCGCTGTGTTACCAGTAGAGTGTAATAATAACTCCCGTATCGTCTCTATTACCTGTGCGAATCCGATAAAACAAAGAGGTTTTAAATTACAATTACGTTGATATTGTTTAAATTGAATTGTTTCGTTTGATTAGAAAAATAAAACGACAATTTATATGTTTTATATATATTTTTTAACAAAATGGTGACTGAAAATGTTTCCATGATTCGTGTTTTGTTGGAATAAAGTGGCAACTGGATAGTGACGTAACGTAAGTATGTGTCACTCCCGGAATGCCAGACCTTGTTTTTTTTGTACCATGGTTGGAACTACTAAAGGTAACGGAAACGTTCAGTAGTACCATCAGGGTGGAATTTGGTGTGGACAAAAGTGCAGTCATGCATGTAAAGCGAGGGGGGATTATGGAATCCGTGGGAACCCAGCTTTCGAATTCTATACACCTTAAATCCCTCTCCTCAACCGAAACCTAAAAGTATTTGGGTATGTCGGAAGCATTAGGCATCAATGCTGCTGACCTGAAACAATCGTTGACGGAGCGCATCTTTGGCCGCCTGAATAAAGTGTTAAATTGTCTTATCAGGCGGAAACAAGGTGCGTGCCTTTAACGGTTGGGTCATGCCGGTTTTGATGTATACTTTCGGCATACTCAAATGGACACAGACGGAATTTGATGCTCTGGATATGAAGGTCCGTACATTGCTGACGGCATATCGAATGCATCACCCACAGTCATCAGGGATGAGACTGTACATCTCGCGGAAGTGTGGGGTTCAGTCTCATGGAATATTTCCTCCAAACTGACGTGGGGATGCACCGAGATGTGGTTGCAGTGGACAAGAGTCTCACCCCGGTCTCCTTGGCAAAAGAGAACTGGCACAAACCTGCAGTACTAGATACTAACGATCGTAAGGAAGTATGGCAAAGCCAAAGTCGAATTATTTATTTTAAATGAGCACATAAAAGGCACTTTTGAACGACAAAGGGCTTCATGTACGCTGTTTGCGGGCCCTCCATGTCTGTATCTTGGCTGCGTTTCGGCGACCTCTTCGGGGAAACCGAAGGTTTTGTGTGTGCGATTATGGATGAAGTTATTATGACGAATAATTATCGGAAATACATTGTCAAGGACGGTACAGACACAATCTAGTGGCTAGGATTATCCACCAACAACTTGCCTTGCACTACAATCTTGTAGAGTCTGAAGTACCATACTACAGGGTATGTGCCCGACCCAGTTCTCCAAAATGGTCATACCACATTGTACTGGGATTGATCTATTATCACTGACAAGACTATTGTAGCCAACAAGCTTGATATTGTGGTGATAGATCGACGAGAGTGCCTTGCAATGATTGATGATATCGCTGTCCCTCATGTTGAGAATCTTGTGAAAGCCGAGAAAGATTAAAAAAAACAAGTATCATAACTTAGCACACGAGGTTGTCGACATGTGGGACGTGGACTCTGCAATCATTGTACTGATAATCGTTACAGTGAATGGCCTAATAGCGGAGAGCCTCGACCAACACCTCAGCAGGCTCTCTTGTGCAGCTGGGTCAAGGGCATGATTCAGAAAGCAGTATTTCTGGATACGGCACGCATAGTGAAGAGGTTCCTCTCTCTAGAGCCTTGACCACCAGCAGCTTAGACCCTGTTTCTGATGCCGATGGGCCACTATTTTTTAAATATTTTTGTATGCTTTTTGTAAAAATATTTAAAAATGTATTTCAAATCAAATCAAATCAAATCAAGATATTTTATTTCACATAAACCAACATGGGCAATTATGAAACGTCAGAAGCTAGGTGCACGGTTCCAATTGGTTGTTTACTATGGAGAAGAGCCGGCAAGAAACTACACGGTTACTCTTTTAAAAATAAGGGGCTTTTACAATGTTTCTAATTACAGTGTTGATAGATATGGGAGGACAGTGTAGGCCTGTCAAGAAGTAACAGGTACTCAACAAAATATAAAAAGGTCCACAAATCTACAGTCTACAAGTTAGGCCTACAACGTTCGCACATTCACAAAATATAGAAGAATCTATATAAAAATAAAAGCCTATTTAGTCCAAATGACATTTAATATGTAAGAAGATGAATAAACGGAATAATAATACGGTTGGTGCCATAATACATTAAAAAAATCTAACGGGAGTAGTGTATAATTGGGGGTTCTGGATCACTTGCTCTCGCTTTCGCTCGAGCGCATGATCCAGAACTCCCCAATCATACATTACTATCGCGATGTGCGATATAGTTCATAATATTGATTGAGTATTGTGTTTCATTCACAGTGGAGCGCTTGATACAGGATCTCCAATTTTTTTAATGGTCCGAGCGGTTGTCGTGTGTATTCATAAACAGGCATGGTATCGAACTGTTATAACGAAGCAAAATTATCGCGTGAACTTAAAAATAATAAACAACAATATCATGTTCGATCGCCGCGCAGCGCTGCATTGAAACGATGTAGTGCATATTTTTTTGTATTGATGGATACAAAAACCATATTGAGAGGTCAGCTCTGTTTCGGAATTTTTGAGTAGGTTTGTGATAAATAAAAGCAGTCAATTTGCTTATGTCTTCCCATAGAGAAATAATTACGAATGTTTATTTGCTTTTCACACATAACATCATCAAAAATAAATACAGAATTTGTTAAAGCTTCATTCGGAGCTATAACATCTTTGTCGTCATTGAACTCATTGAACTGTATCTGAGGTACTCTTCTTAATACTTCACTTAAAAACCGATATTTTGGCTGGAAAGTAGTTTTCGAGTAAAGATAAAGATTTTTAAATTTAAGCCCATTTTCATGCAGCAGTAAACTGATCATAACGTTTGTTTTACCACAGTTCGAGGGTCCACATATTATGCAGCGAATTGTATTAGGCAATAAAGCACTATGTCTAATCTGACGAGCTGAGTCATTGAAATTGATATTATTCACGTTCAAGGATATGGGTTGTTTGATCAACTTCATCTTGCCTATTATTTATTTTCATTACTTACTATCCTTTATATATGAATATGTGACTTGCGAGCACAGTATTCTAGCAACGGGTTTGGACCTGGGTCGTTATTAAGAGTCGTGTCCTCGACTGAGTTACACAGCGACAGTGTCCGTCACAGTGTTCGTAGTGGACGAGTTTTTTTTAAATTATTATTAAATTATCTTTAATCGTCAATTCATCTATTTAAGATTGTAAGTAACTAATAAATTTGTCAAGTCTAATAATAAAAATAATGTTAATTTAATATAAAAGAAAATGGAAATTAATTTTATCTTTTTTTTTTTTTTTTTTCAGAAAATGGAAGGCCTTGATATTGTTGATGATGTTATTAAGTCATTCTATTTTACTCAAGAATTTACTGGGGACAATGTTGAACAAACTGAGTTCCAGGAAAATCAGCAGGATAAAGTCAAGGATACTCAAGAAAGTCCAATAAAAAGAAAAAACAAGAAGTTGAAATTAACTTCTAAAATTACCCTGCCCAAACTATTGGATACACCGTCTACATCTTACGTAATTCGCAAGGATCCAGGAAAAGCACACCATTTAATAAAAATATCTATTTGTGATTTAAATGACAATAATTTAATAAATCGTGTTGATCGCAGTGATAGTGATTGTGCTTGTGTGAATGTTCAGTATTTAGTCAAGGACAATTACGATGAAATTATGGATGAAGCAGAATATCTCGTCGGTAAAATAGTTAAAAAATTAAGTTCACCCACATGCAGACCTTAAATGCAGTTTATAAGTTATTGTTTATTAGTTATTATTATTGGTCGAATTTATTTAATTGAAGGCGAAACAATAAAATTAAAATTGATTCTACATAATGTTTTTTTTTTATTATTCACCTAATAAGTTAGTATACAGGGGTCAAATTAAATTAGCTAACGAACGAGAAACTCCACAGACGTGATGGGTATCGATATCTAAACACATCGATATAAAAACAAAAAAAGAAGATATTTTTTTATTTTTTATTTGGGGTCCTCGACCGCTGGTTGTGCTGGTACTTGAAGTATGAGTTGAGAAAATCTGTTTTCTTTTGTTTTATCATGTTTAGGTATCGATACCCATCACATCTGAGGAGTTTCTCTAGCTAATTTAATTTGATCCTGTATGATACCTCTTAATAATAAACACTGCATATAGTTATGACAAGCTAATAGACATAAAAAAAAATATTAACATTAACCATGACATAATCTATACACAGTGTTTATAAGAGGGAAAATCTTTCGGAAAAGGAAAAGAAAAGAAAATAAATATCGATTATTCATTTATTGATTATAGTAACATTCATTTATTACATTTTTTTATTCGATTACATACTTTTTACACATTTAAATCATTTGTAATTAGCTTTTTTAACTTAAACTATAGTTTTAGCACAGTAGAACGAATACAGTAATCCAACAAGTATTAAAGTATTGAACTATAATGCCCCCCAAGGCAAAGTGTTGAAACAACCTTCAGTTCTCTGCCTTTTATCGTCATCACTATTAAGTATGAGTTTATTCAATTTTTGTGTAAAAACTTGATGATTTTTAGATCTTATAACATTAAACAAAAATGGACTTTATCATCTTTAGTTATGTACAACAAATTGACATGTATAAGCTTTCGTTCACGTGTCAAAAATAGAGGACCAGTTACATGATTATTAGCTTCAAGACCATAAACATTCACACTTATACAAGGATTATTTTTCTAAAATATTTTAATATCATCGAAACATGGCGGAAAAGACATATCATTTATTTTTAAAAGCAACGTATAGTGTGGGTACGATTGCGTTCTATTAGCATTCAATCTTTTTGGAAACATCTGGGCAATAATACACCACAAAAAACAATGATTGGCATTGTTGTGTATATTCAAACATGACTTTGTGTTTTTTATAACCGTAGGCAATTCTAAGTATGTCCCAGCTCTTAAAGGATTGCACTTGTTTATGTTTATTTCCAAATGGTTTATAGAATTAATAGCCCAACCAGATTCGGCAAGTTCAAACTCTAAATAATAATTTTTCAGAGCATTTAAAATACATGTTATAAACATTTGTATTCGGAACTGCTATCTCATATTTGGTGTTGAAAGATTTCATAGAGCTTTCATTATTTTTTGGCAAAATGTATGACACAAATAATTCAAAATTGACTTTAATTGCTTTATGTTTTTGAATCATAAGATTGATAATATCACATACTGACTTTGAAATTTGAAATAAAAACGTTTCTGGAGTTATTGTTACTTCACTAGATTTAAGTGGATTCACTTTATACTTATGATTCTATTTCTAAAAGCAATAGCAATAATTTGAATATTTTCGAATTCGGAGCAGAGCAATCGATTAGATATATGAATATTTGTTCTACTGTGTGCTGATAATTTTGAAACATAATAATTACAGTATTTACAAAAAAAAAACATGTTCATTATACTTATTTTAAATTTTATAAAAAGCAATTTTTACTAAATGTTTTTTTTTATCTCAGTAATCCATTTTTTATTTAAAAGTTGGTAAATTCTCATATTTAAAATTTCTAAGTTTTTAATTTCTCAGTTCATAATTTCTCATTTCTTAATTTCTCAGTTTTTAATTTCTCAATTCTTAATTTCTCAGTTTTTTATTTCTCAGTTCTTAATTTCAGAATTTCTTATTTCGGTTTTTTTAATTTCTCAAGTTTCAATTTCGATTTTACATCATTCTGAGCAGAGCAATCGATTAGATATATGAATATTTGTTCTACTGTGTGCTGATAACTTTGAAACATAAATATTACAGTCTTTACAAAAAAAAAAACATGTTCATTACACTTATTTTAAATTTTATAAAAAGCTATTTTTACTAAATGTTTTTTTTTTATCTCAGTCATCCAATTTTTATTTAAAAGTTGGTAAATTCTCATATTTAAAATTTCTAAGTTTTTAATTTCTCAGTTCTTAACTTCTCAGTTTTTAATTTCTCAGTTCTTAATTTCTCAGTTTTTTATTTCTCTGTTCTTAATTTCAGAATTTCTTAATTCGGGTATTTTTAATATCTCAAGTTTCAATTTCGATTTTACATCGAAACTCTGAAAAAGTACATGTAAAATAATTATTATAAATCAAATAAATATTCTCTATTCTATTGATAATTTTAATGCTACAAGAGACTGTTTCCAACGTTCATTTGGAGTAAGTTTTTCCACTTCACCCGTGTTATAAACTCTTAATTCAAAATAATACTTTCCAACCCTGTCCGGGTTTGATTGGAAGGTATAACCATCAGCCACCCGCTGAGTGAAGCAGTTCTTCAGAGTGGTAGCACGGATCAGCGGTCGAGACGATTCATCCTGAAATACATAAGATGACTAGTTTTAATTAAAAATAATAATGCGTCAGGGCGAGTAATTAAAAAATAGATAAGTAAAAAAAAAAATAGATATGTAAAAAAAATATAATAGATAAACTCCAGACTTCCACGTTCTTGAATCTACCGTTACCATAACTATAATCTATTATCTATTAGAAAAGGTCTATTTAAACACTTGTGTCCACAAATAAGTATAATTTTGATGGAGAAAATCACACGCTGTAAAACACTGGAATGGTTTTAAATGAAATGGGAATTTAACATGTTTGAAAAAAATGTCTTACCTCACAGTCTGAAGCGTTGGTATTCCATTTTCTTTTTGGAGCTGGTGTTGTAACAACTGCCGGCCCGTCGCTATCAGACTCTGGTTCTGAAGCGAAAGGATTTTAGAAAGCAAAGCCTTCTTCTTCTGAGACATTTTCTTATCTCTCTTCACAGCTGTTTTTTTTTTGATCTGCCGCTTGTTTTTTTCTTTTGTTGGTCCAGACGTTGAAGGTGTGGAGTCCTCTTCTTCAACCCAAAAAGGATTATTCATCGACTGAGCCCTGAAAACATTATTAAAATGCAATAAATATTTTTATTACCAACATTAGTAACATGAAACAACAGCACCCGTATTCATCAAAGGGTTAGGCAGAGGTGTGCTGTTAGTCCCTCCCCCTTACTTTTTACAGGAGCGTTTTGAAATCTCATCGAATAGGGAATAATATATTTACAGTACTTATCAGGAAAAAAAAAAAACTTTAAATGACCTAAGAATCAAACCTAGACCTTATTTTTATTGCATGCTAGAACAACGAAGCAAGAATTATTATTAAATAAACGTTTGTAAAAATAAAACGTTAATAATTATTAAACGTTTGTAAAAATAAAACGTTAATAATTATTAAACGTTTGTAAAAATATTAATATTAATATGAAACTACAAATGCAGTACAAGTACAATAGTTTTGAAATAACTATTATATGATCTAAACTTAATTGAGTAATTTCAGTGGTAAAACAATTAACTATTACAGTCCTAGGATCGAAGAAAAAATATTTATTAAATAAAATATAATACTCACATACTTTGTTTCTGCAACACTTGTGAACAACCACAAACAAATTTAAACTCACTGTTCAGTGAAATGCACTTCAGCACAACAATGACAAAATGTAAAGGAATTCTCTCACATGCTTTTTATAGACCTAAATCCTAAAGCCTTAGTCATATGTTAGTTTCTAACAATAATTACTCCGAAAAATTAATTAAAATAATATTTGTTATTAGAATTTCATCTCTATCACTTGAGAACCTAGAGTAGATTTTATTTTATTCATTTCTCGTACTGAAGTCGCAATGTGAATGCTTCCGAATACTCTAGTTATGGAAAGTGTTTTCACAGCACTTTATCCTTATTAGAGTTTTTGGAGGCGACTGGAGACGACAATCGTGAAAGGAATGAGGTGTCAATTAACTCTGTCGGAATACATACAAACTTATAAGAAACCAATAAAATGAGATCTCTGGTAGTTATTTGTCATGTACACAGAATTGTCGCCTTATTCTTTAAACTCTCAAGTCGTAAAGGCTGTGTTAGCTATAGCTATCCTGCTCATTTTAATGTAAATGGAAAGAGGTGGCAATGGATTTCTAAGTGGTTTTTTGTTATAGAACTCGTAATAAGATATTACAGAATTAGGCTGGGTGATTGAATGTTGGGAAATGAAACAAACAGAATTTTAATTTTTAAATATATTCATAAAAGGAGTAATTAATCTTCTAATAAATAACAGATTCTTTACCTAATCTATCATCAATGTGTATAATTATAATAAGCACCTTTTTTCCTTACTATTTGGTAAGGAACCTGATATTTCTTAGAAGATTAATTACTCTTATTTTTTATTGAAATGAAAATTGATATTGGAAAATGAAAACAAACAGAATTTTTATTTTTAAATATATTCATTAAAAGAGTACCTAATTAATCTTCTAAGAAATAACAGATTCCTTACCTAATCTAACATCAATGTGTATGAAATAATAAGTTTTTTTTTTGTTTTTTGTTTTTATGCGATACAATCAACAATATTAGTTGTACTATTTAAGTATATTATTAAATGCTATTTTATTATGCTAATTATAAAAAACAAACACAAACGTTGGTACTAACATAATGATTACATTGAATATCTCTCTCTCTATACTTAATAAATATATAAAATAATTTCAATTATATATTCTCACGAATTTTACTAATAATGTTTTCTAAATCTAAGTATATATCACTTGTGACAACATTTTCAGTTATAAATTGCACACACTTATTTGCACTGCACTTGCAAGATTTTTCTGGTAAATTATCACACTCGTATATCTCAATTTTGATCATGCATGTCCTTGAAGATGTATTTGGCGCCCTGGTTTTGATGTACGAGTAGTTTTGCTGTCGTTCAAGTTTCTGTGGAGGACCTGTCGCGTCATTTTTTCTCTTCAAATTGAGTCGTGATGTAACAGATTCTTTGAGCTGCTTGTTTGGGATAAAATTAAAAAGATCCTCATTGTCCTGAAAACAGAAATAAATTGTGTTTTGAGTATGATTACATACAATGCCTACATTATAATAATTAATAAAAAACAATAATAATAATTTAATATGTTATAACTATTACTTACCGACATTGTGATTGAATCTCAGGGTAGCGAAAACAGCCAAAAACAAAAAACTTGTATTTACTGTGTCGCAGTCAAAGGCTCTCTACGATCTAGATACAAAACAGATTCTCTTATATAAGGTATATAGATTCATGTCTTTAAGGTTTAATTTCCTTCATGATATTACAACTATGTGCTTGGCGGCAGAATCAAGTCGAAACATGTCGATATCACGAATGTACCTGTGTACTTTAATACTGAATACATATTTTATCTCATCACTGACGACACGTTTGGTGCATTGGTTAAGAGCTCGACTCGCTACATCACAATGTAAATAGTAGGTTTAAAATAGATGTTTCAATTAATGTGCCAAAGTGTTGCGGGTTCGATTCCCGCACGGAACAAATGAGTATTTGTTCCGGTTTGGTTTTGGCTTTTATGACTTTTTTTTTTTTTTACGTTCTTTTATATTATAATCAATTACTCTATCTCCATAATACAGTTACTTTTACACACGGCTACACATTAAGTTACAATTTCCAGTAACAGCTGACCTCTCAATATGGTTTTTGTATCCATCAATACAAAAAAATATGCACTACATCGTTTCAATGCAGCGCTGCGCGGCGATCGAACATGATATTGTTGTTTATTATTTTTAAGTTCACGCGATAATTTTGCTTCGTTATAACAGTTCGATACCATGCCTGTTTATGAATACACACGACAACCGCTCGGACCATTAAAAAAATTGGAGATCCTGTATCAAGCGCTCCACTGTGAATGAAACACAATACTCAATCAATATTATGAACTATATCGCACATCACGATAGTAATGTATGATTGGGGAGTTCTGGATCATGCGCTCGAGCGAAAGCGAGAGCAAGTGATCCAGAACCCCCAATTATACACTACTAACGGGCCTCCGCGAGTTGGCTTTGGCCCCTCGTTTGCCTTCCAAAGGTCCGGAATCCCAGGGTCGCGAGAAATGTCAAAAGACGTAAAAATAATAATAAAAATAATAAATAAATAATTAATAATAGTAAAACGTCGACGGGCCTCTGCAAGTTAGCTTCGCCCCCTCGTATGAGGCTCCAAAGGTCCGGGATCCCAGCGTCCCGAGAAATGTCAAGAGACGTAAAAATAATAATAATAATATTTTATTAATATTAAAATCTCGGAAAAAAATGAATGGGTAATTAGAATTAGCCATTTCTTTTTTCACGTTGTCTTTAGGAAATCTGTAAAATAAAAGTACCTATTACTTATCGTCAACATTATTTACATCACTATGTATATTTAAGATAACCTCAAAGTAATTTCCGAATAGTCGCTAAAACTACTACTGAAATACACTGGATCGGAAAAATATAGTGCTCACGATGAATCGGTCTTCTCGTGTAGTTGTGCACCTTGGCCTGTCATTTCCTGGTCTCCTGATGTTCATGCCGGTCTCTTGAAATCGCTGAAGTACTCTTTGGACCGTCGATAAAGATACTGCTGTTCTAGCAGTGCTACACTGACTTCTTACTTCTTGTACCATGGTAATAATCCGTGTACATTCTTCAGGTGTTAATGATATGATATTGCACTGAATACTCTGATCAATCCAAGGAACCATTTATAATGACAGCTCGGTTTGAACCAAAAGCAGAATTATTATTTTTTCCTAATTATAAATTTTGAAATTTTTCAAAGGGCAGCTTTTTTTTTTTAATCTGTTACTTGTGCAAATGAAACCTCTTTATATATTTAGAACAAGCATTAGTAACCTGCTTACTACATATTATTTATTCTAGCGATCTAGGTATATAATTTATGGAGTTATCACGGTTTTTATTAGCGACCCGGAATTTTTGCAATCCAGTGTAGTTATTACGACTACTTTCCGCTACTTTCAAAGTGATTCAGCAAAACTTGTTTTATGTTTATATTCGGCGCATTCGACAAATAATATGACAAAAACTTATCGATGGAAAGTCAATAGTTGTTAGTTATTTTCTTTTCGTGAAGAATGGGACTTGCAGCCTCCGCACCTGCGCCACTGTATAGAATAGACTAAAGTATATATCATATAGTAGTTTAAGATATTATGTAAGTTACACATTGATTATACTTTAGTCTATGCACTGGCGTAGGTGACAAGCGATTTTATTTTTATTTTTTATAAGTAATTTATGGCCTGGTTGCGAAGACCTTTTAGCCAAGTCTTTAGTTATGACAAGCGATTGGACCGTTCGGTACACAGAACATTATATACCTTGCGTTCGGTACGGCCAATGTGTTATCCAGAAAGGTATATAATCAAAGCCTTTGTGCCATTGATATATATGCTTACAGCTCAATGCTTTGTGCTTGTTAAGTACTATCTTAGAAATGTATGTAGAGACTTGTCTATTATTATACTTCCTATTGATTTTGCACCGGGGTTCCAATAATACCTACTTGTTTACAGGTACAAGTTTGATTGCTGCTATGAAAGCTACTCCACTAGCAACCAAGCACCAATACTATTCAACCTCGAAAAGGCTGCGAGGGAGGAGACCATGCTACGTGAAAAAGATAAGACATGAGAGTGGCATGAGACAAGAATGACACCCATGTGTTCAGAGGCAGAATATTGGAAATAAAAATAATGATTTTTTAACAAAAAAATTGCGTTTCAAAATTATTTAATTCTTCTACGTCGTTCTGAAATCCTGTAAAAGATTGTCGAAATCCATATTTAGCATTTATAAATTTACTTATGTCAGGGTTCGCTAATTTACATTTTTATTTAATTAAATTGAAACGCAAAAAGACTAGTTTCCAGGCCAGTAACTAAGTGATTCGAATATTTTGTACTGGCAATACTTTAGTTTGTCAGTTAGTCGTTGGATGCTTCTGATTGGCTAATCAATCACAGGACAGCAACTTGTCATCTGTGATTGGTGTAATCCATGAAGTTAGAGATAAAAATGGAGACCACACTTTGAATACCTACTTGAAGCTTAACCTATGTATCACTATCTCGCTCTCTGTGGGTAGACCCTCTCTTTCTAAGTAGGGTAACCTTTATTTTATTTTTCCCAGGACATCGCTATAAGTAGTTGATTTATATTTACATAGTGGTTTATTTATAAATATGTACATATATTGAAGCCCAGATCTTAGAATCGATCATTTCATGAAGTGTTCGGTTATTTCATGAAATCGCCAGCTAAAATTGACCATATCGTTTAAACGTCAACTTTTAATGATATCATGACATGTATGCGTATAGTAAATTACGAAAGAAGCTGTTTGTTAGTGTTAAAGTTTGGATGTTGTCCGTTTGACATTAATCAAATTCAAAATCATCTATTTCTATCCATTTAAAAGATCATAATTACTTAATTATTGATCACGCAAAAAGTCCTGGGTCGACATCTACATAATTTTGCACGGAAATAGACCATGACTTAGGACATAGGTTTAGTTCCCACGGCAATACAAAATGAGTGAGACCGAGATCTGTGCAAGTGTGCGGGTGCGGGAGGAGCCGCGGGCAGAAGCTGAAAAACTACTTTTTGTATAACGTAAAACGAATAGACGATCATTGTAGTCATCCTTTTACAACAACTCTTACTACGGGGCCAACCCTGAAATCACGAAAAAGAAATCAGACGTTTCATTAATTTTGTAGATTAATGAAACAATGAACAGCAGATTTTTGTCGAGATTTCTGGGTTAGTCAGTGTTATGGAGATTTTTAACCAGTGCGATTTTTTAAATATTTTATATACAGGCTGGCAGGGACAGCGACGCGCAACCTGTTACCATGGATTCACTACATGATTCTGAACACCCGTGCGTTGAAAACTTTCGTCGGTTATTAAAAAAAAAAAACTGCTGTTCCATACATTTTGACCGCGTAGGTATTGCACTTTTGTATGACACAGCAGATTTTTTTGATAATCGACGAAAAATTTCAACGCTCAGGGGGTCTAAAATCAGCTGCTGAATGTATGGTTACAGTTGGCGCGTCGATGCCATCCTGTATATTATAGGGGACTATAATAATAGGAATGGTAATATTTAAAAAATCCTACTACCTACTCAAAAAGGAAACAAAAACACATCACAAATTAAAATCATTTATTATATACATGACTAAATAATTATCATTGCGCTGTGTAGTTTCTGTCTCTTACCACGTATATTACTGAGTATATTTTCTGTGTGACTCTTTAATTAAGTGAGCACGCATACGCATCTTAATTTTTTTTCAGGCAACTTTACTTTTTCTTTTAAATATTCGAATACTTCAGATAAAAAGCCAATATTACAGTAAATAAAGACAAAGATCTTCGTATCGTTTCTATATTAAGCAAAGCTGTATGTTTTATTAAAAATTTGTAAGCCTTAATGAATAGAAATTCAAAGTTAAAGAAAAGGCTTTCACTTCTTCACTATATCGCACATCATGTCGTTTTTTGAATTACTTACAGATATCAGCAAAACGGCCTTGGATATTTTTTTCAATTTCTGACTGACGCGTATATTTTTTAATAGTTGCTACTAAGGAAGACATATCCTCTTTTTTTTTGTTTGTCGCGACAATTTTTGATTAAGAATCTTAGTTTTCTTTGAAGTATTTCTTCTCTAGTAGACTTTATATTCACTTGCACGCCTTTATCAATCTTCGCGGGAACAGGGTCTTCACTGCTAACCTAAGAGAACAAAACAACTTTGTGAAATCAGTACCTTATGTAATTAATTCATTTGATTGTTTTATTTAAATAGTTATGAAATAGTAGTTGTGCCGCGCGGTTTAATCCACATCGTTCCACTCCTAATTCGACTGATAGTTCCAGATTTTAGCGCGTTCAAACAAAAAATAAAGAATCAAAAATTCTTCAGCTTTATAACATTAGTATAAATTTACATTATATCATAGGCCATTAGACCTTCATATGTAGACAGAAATGACACCATATTAATTGAAGGAGTGCGCCTTCATGATTAAGCAGAACTGAGGCGCCAGACAAGTAGGGGCGCTCCATTAGCAAAAATAAATTATACACTAGACATGAAGAGACGCCTTCATGAGTAGGCATAAATGAAGCGTCAAACAAGAAGCTAGTGTCGTAATACTACACCGCGGTCAGCATATATACATAATAATATATATTATGTAATACATAATAAATACACATAAAGGTATGTATTCAATATTTAGTAAAGGAAAGGGAAACTTACAGGTAAGTTGTTAAGATTGCTTATATTTTCATGAATTATTCGACATTGCTTTTTACTAGTTTGGCCCTCAACAGTGCAGCCAGCTCGTTTTACTCCCGTTTTCTTACGTGGATAATTACTTTCATAAATGCCAGAACTAGAGCTTGGTACAGCCAGAGCAGCTATTTCCACCATAGATTCTTCATGTAATGGACTTGTTGTCTGAAAATGATAATATACATATTTTTATTAAAAATGTTGCCTTTTGTCATACATTTGAGCTACAATATTTCTACATAATATGTGCATGATAATAATGTACTATAGATAAATAAACTTTCGTTAAATTTTCACCTTGCCTGGTGATACTTTTTCTTGATTTACTATTATAGTAGGAACTGCTGCTTGTTCTAAGCGCCTTGTTGTTGTCTGATTCTTGAAAATGCAAATTGCAAATCCTTGCACTTTCATAAAACGTCATTTTCAATGGTACAATGCATAACCACAATTTTCTCAGTTTTTTTTTAGGTAATCTAAAAAAGAAACATAATTATTGTATTATTATTGTGTTATTGTATTATTGTGTATATTAAAATATCACAATATTGAGAGAAAAAAAAACAGGTATAATCAAAGTCCCACGGAAAGTTTCAGATATATCCTCAATATGGTCACACTACTTCAGTATGACTTCTTATAAACAAAAATAATGAAATTGCACAAATTCAATGAAATTCAATGTAAAACTATTTGATCTTCACGTAGTTATCATTTGCTAATATGTTAAATATGCTGGCTAAACGTTTTAGGAAGAAATTAAGTGAAAATACAAAGAAATATGTTTACAATGATTCAATGTCAGAAATCACGATTTAAATACTTACGCGTGCAATCTTGTATCACCTCCTGGACACCATGTACTACCGCAACTACGCACTACACAAGTCTGCACCATTTCTTGAATTATACCAATGATTTTCGTCAAAAATCTCGAACAAAGCTGAGAACCGCAAAGTAAACAACCGCCATATTGGCCAGATTTATGTTGACATATAGGGCTAATGTTGCCACATTACCGAATCCTTAGGAAATGGGATTGTAATTCACTAATTCGCCAACTCAGTTATGCATACATGACCAACAATTTTGGGATTTATAATTCAATTAATCGTAGTTTAATAATTTATTTACAGGTACATTATTTGACAGTGTTTACTTCTGATTTGGTTAGTGTGGTGACTATTTCTAAGAATTTACTAGGAGATTTAAATAAATAGATAGCAATACTATAGTCCACACTAAAAAGAGAGGTCTACCCACAGAGAGTGAGATAGAGATACTTAGGTATTTGACTCAAGCTGTTGTTCCAAGTGTGGCCTCCATTTTTATCTATATCTTCATGGTGTAATCACAGAACTCGATTTTACCGCGTAGATTATCGGAAACCTGGGAGGCGGGAAAAGGTCGGTTGAACATTCTATCTCGAGCTGTGGACGAGCAGTTATTTGCTTAGTTTAATACATATAAAAATAAGAATTTTGCTAATCGGTTGCTTAGCAATTGCTAATCAGTTGCTTAGCAAATCCCCGGCAGTGAGACCCCAAACTGCCAGACTGCCTCGTTGGTCTAGTGACTGCCTCGTTTGGTCTAGTGGTCGCAAGCGCTACTGCTGAACATGTGGTCCTGGGTTCGATTCCCGGGTCGGGCAAAGTGTTATTGGGTTTTTCCATCTGGAATTTCTCGGTAGCAGCCCTGAGTCTGGATTTGTGCCCGATTGATGACAATAGGCTCGCCCCCTATAACATGGGACTTAAACATAACTGGCGAAATATTGGCGTGCTATAGGTACACCTCTGCCTAATCCTTCGGGGAATACAGGCGTGATGTTATGTGTGTGTGTGTGTGTGAGAGCCCAAATAAAATTGATCATAATAACCAGGTGTAAAATAAATGGGTTGGAATTTGTCTTTGAATTCTCTATGTAGTCTGTGCTTGTCTGTTCGGTGCGGCGTCCATTGACGAATAGTCGAGTATCTTTAAATAATAAAATAAAATGAATGTTTCAACTTTAAACTTTAATAATAAACAAATAAAAAATGTTCCCACAGACAATTTCTTCAAAACTTCTCTTTTTTTAATATGTTTTATATCTGGAACAAAAAGTGGCGATTAGAGGAGACCATTCAAGCGACGCCGCCAGTGTTGCCGTTTTAGCTACTTTGCGGCTAGATCTAGCGGATTTTCGGCAGTATTAAGCAATAAAAAATCTGTTTTAGCCACCAAAATGAATCTAACTACTTCTGGTTACTTTTAAGGTTATTACAAATCTTTTTAGATTATGAATAAACATTTAAAAACAAGCTTGCCACAATTTATGTTTTGCCACCTGAAGTTTTAAACAGTCACAAAAACGGTCAAATTAATAAAACAAACTGAAATACCATCCACATCCATTAATGAAGAGATTCCAGAATTTATAGATGACATTGTAGACTTTCAGATTGATTTTGAATTTTTAACTAATAGTCTAACAGTAATTTTAATGTTTTACTAGCTATAAACTTTATTGTTACCAGTTTTTAATAAATTTTTAACACTATTTAATATTGTTTTATTAAATCAACTTATCCCCACCCATATATAATTTTAAAATTATATTAACAATAGTAATACGATATTAAAGTAGGTACGCCAAAAATACTTTAGCCACTTTTGGCGGAATTTCGAAAGCGATTTATTTACAAACCTAGCCACTTTTTTCTTAGACGTAGCCCCAAACTAGATTGTCCTAGCGGCAACTCTGGTCACGCTGCGCCGTCGCGTCACGCGTCAGTGTACTAACAAAGAAAAAAAGCCTTAAGACTTACCTGGTTATGCAAGGTTCTGCTTCTTTTATGTTATCCTCCGGCTTGTACACACACTTAGTGCCCGGGAAGCCGAGCAGCTCCGCGAGCGTATTGATCTCCAGGTATGATGGCTTCGCACGAAGCAGCTGCGGAAATAAATAAAATAACTTGATAGATAAAAGTACATTTTACAAAGCCAAAGGATGTATGTATGTTCATCTGTTCCCTCATAACTCCTGAACTACTCGTCGCATTTTGACAAACGAGATATCGCTGGAAGCGTCTTGTGGCCGCTGCGTTCGAAGTTTGCGTACCTTATTATGACCTCGCCCTAAGGGCGAGCTTCACAGACCGCACTCGGACTTTACTGAGTAAGCGTTTCATACGAATTTGAACATGATTCGCGTACAATATGTTAATATTCTCGTACAGAACGGTTGTTCAAATTCGCTTATACAAATATGAACATTATTTGCACAAGAAGTAGATCTGGACCTGCATGGATGTGGTACTGTGGGTATACTTACCTCAGCACATACTAGCTTGCGATCTTCAATGGGCGGCATGTTCCAGAACACGAAGCCGACCACGATCTCGTCTCGCAGGTAGAACAGCATGCCGCGCTTGTACCGGTTGAAGTACTCCGTACCCCTGGGGCTGCGAC
Organism: Griposia aprilina; assembly: GCA_916610205.1. Lineage (NCBI taxonomy): Eukaryota > Metazoa > Arthropoda > Insecta > Lepidoptera > Noctuidae > Griposia > Griposia aprilina. The sequence goes on along the minus strand of OU744285.1, from coordinate 1,748,250 downwards.
ACGATCAACAAGCTTTTCAAGCCTTTATTTTGATCTTTGGCTATACTAATATATATATATATATAATATAATATAGATAGGTAATATAGCAAACAATTTTCGTTTTTTTTGTGTGAACGCGCTTATCTCTGGAACTACCAGACAAATAAAAAATAAAAAAAAATAATGTCCGTCCGTCAGTCTGTCTGTCACAGGGCTGTATCTTTTGAACCATGATAGGTAGATAATCTGAAATTTTCAATGGCCGCTATAATAAAGTTCAAATTTAAAGTGGACCTCCATACAAGAAACGCGTTTTTCGGCGTCGAGTGCGAGTCCGACTCGCACTTGGCCGCTCTTTATTCATATTTCAGCGTTGGTTCTATAGTGAAAGTTCTTCATATTCGTGAGGACTATGTCAAGCAATAATCGTCCTTACAGCAAAATGATGGCAGTTATTAAAATTGCAGCGGAAACTAAACACTAATTGCAATAACTTTTAACCTTTTTGTAATAACTGAGGAGCTGGCGAACAAATCCAGACTTGTCCACACACTCAATTTTTTTTGCGCACTTTGTGCACTGTTATCAGGGATTGAAAAGGTTCACTAAATACCGGTAAAGAACCGGTATTTAGCGGTTTCGTTACTAGAACCCGAACCGGAACAGGAACCTAAATTGGAACTTTTAAGAACCTTTATTTTACCGGTTCCTCTTCAAAATGAGTTCGAACCAGTTCATACGATGCCGCTCAGCGCAGGGCACAGCTTTGTACGATAGCGGCGAGGTACGGGCGGCCGCCGACGTGTGAAGAGGTTGGAGTTTTTGTGAGGGGGGAGAGGGGCACTTTTTGATAGATCCTGTGGTAGTTCTTTCGTGGAGAACCTTTAAATCGGATGGTACGGAACCAGTATATTGAAACCTTTATTTGGAACCAGTTCTTAAGAATCAGAACCAAAACGGAACCTGAACCGGAACCGTACCGAAAAGAAGAACCGGAACCCAAATTCGTACCGGTTTTCCATCCCTGACTTATATTTACTTACGAAATATTTTCAATCAAAACTGGCTCTAAATCCCTCAAATTTTATTTTTATATTTATCAATCAGAATCGGACTCGTCCTTGTCTATTTGGATGAATATTACATGTAAAAAAAATATGGGTATTAGGGTTTCTATTGAATTAGAGCCAGATCCGGGCTTAATTTTTGATACACTATTAATTTACTAAAGTTTAAAATTCTACCTAATTAACTTTAGCTTATTTTGGTTTTTGACATTTATTATAGATAAAGAAAAATAATAACATAATAGATCTATAATCACTGGCGCATAATAGATAAAATTAAAAAACTCCTGACACAAAAAAGAGCTGATGACCTTGAAATGGCTGAAGCGATTTTGATAAAACATATGTAAGAACCACCGATATAAAACCTGCATCCAAATTAAAAAAAAAACGATTCACTAATGTTTTACCAAAACACCATTGACAAATTTTTAGTTTACTACCAACGTTTTGTATACTAGTTATTTCACAAACAACTTATTCCGCAATGTTTTATTTTATAAACACTCGCTTTGCAAACATTTATTTGGCAAATGCTTCTCTTTACAAATATTTCGGATGATATTTAATCATTTATATGACGGCGCGCGATGATTTAGTCGATTTATTGTAACACTGTTTAAAAGTTGTAATCGATTATTTTTACTCTGTGGTTTAGAATTTATTTCTATAGTGGTATTTTTAACTTAGAGCGGGTAACACCGAATGGAGTTGTGAATGTCATGGCGACCGTGGCCAGCACTTTTTGATGCGATCGTCACGCGATGCACACGCACAAATCCATTGGCTCTAAATGCAAGTTTAACAATTATTGTGAATAGACTTAATCAGCGATAATCATTGTAATAATTAAAGTTTATAGTTAAGTCTCGTTGCGATATTTGAAAGTAAATTAAGTGCGTTATTTTGCGAGTATTATTTTCCAAACACCTGTACGTACATGCCCATGATGATGGACCAACAGATGACGGATCAGCAGCGACACGTGGTGTCTCAGCCGCTCGAACATCCCGTCTTATACATTTTTCATTTAATAATTATTTTGGAAAAATCACGTTTACACTAAATGTCATTTTATAATACATTTTCTTAACCAGTGATACAATATTTGAAATAATTATGGAATATGGAGCCCATTGTGTCACCCTATGTAAAATTTCTACTTTTATATCTGTAATTTTTATGGTGTACATAATAAAGAGTATTCTATTCTATTCTATGGAGTTACATATTAGATTTTGAAAAAGCGGCTATCTTATGCTTACGATTAGATTTTGAAAACGTAATCTTACATGGTTGCAATCTCCATTTGGGTCAAATAATTTACAGGCAAGTACTGAAGTTCTTTCTTTAAACCTACTAAAGTATATGTTGGAAATACGATAAATCAATCGTTTGACTTGACTAATCGGGACGCCGCGCCGGTGCCACCAGATGGCACTGGACAGAGTCTATAAGTACCGCTAACGCTTGACCAGAGTAAAGCAGAGTTTGTAGTTGGCGGTTAAGCAGTGTTGGGAATTGACCCCAACAACTTGCGCGCGGCCTGCACGAGCAGGCGGCGTGATCAACGCGTCACCGGCAAGCTGAGGCGCGGCGCGGCGGCGACACGACCCGACGACCACTCGCTTCCTCGGACTCCACCGCGACGGACGATACGCCTCTCTTCTTTTCAAACCACTAATTGTTTGTCCGGAAAGTTAAATACCTAGTTGTAAATATCACACCGCATTAAACCATTGCCTATATTTTGTACAGTCCACTCTTTCATTTGCTCCCGCGCTAACAAGCAGTGAACACGTTTAGAAACTGTCGCGCGTTCCGTATAGTTGTGTCGTGTACCTACAGTGTGTGATTCGCTAGTTTGATTAATTTGGTCGTACATTATAATTTGATTTGAACTGCAAACGGTTTTTCTATTGCGCAATAACCAACATTACCCATAGTACGCCCACAGTAGTCAAAATATGGCTGATAATGATGAGAGAGACATGTCTTCTCCGTTATATATATTTTTGTCTATATAATCTAGTCGTTTCTGGCACTCGGCGGCCGCTGTCGCGGCACCGCTCGCTTTGGTCGCTCGGCTCGTGCATAGGGGGTCACAGTTTTAACCTAAGCTAACCTAACCAATGTTTTTTTAATAATCTTCCTAATCTAACTAGTTCGGTTCCGGGTGGACTACTTAAAATAATCTCTTTTTTTCTATTAGCGCAAGTCGTTTCTGGCATATAAATTCGTGCTTATAGAAAACATACCCGGGCTTATATTTTTTAATCAAATAATTAATTAAAGAAACTATAAGCAATGCCAATGAGATTTATCAAAAAATGTCAGGTGATCCTCCTGAAAAAAAAAGTAAAGAAAAATATGTCGAAAGATGAACGCATCGCGAGAATATTTATGCAAAAAGAAAATTATTCGGAAATTAAGTTATTGAAATCTTTAGCAAGCCACTCGCAATTAAGATAATTAATAATACGAATACAATGAATTATTACTACAAAAAAATAAAAAACAATTCATTAATCAAAAAATAGAAACTTGTACAATATTTAACGCAACTAACTATTTACACTAGGTAGTAAATTAAATGACTAACTAACATAGTGCATATTTTTTGCGAGTTTCATTTTTAGAAAATTGCGTAATAATGAGTCAATATATAAAACGTTTTTACTTGTTTATGAGATAAAATGAAAAAATAATGAATTGTTCGTCAAATATTACTTAATACGTTTTAAAAAGAAAGTTTTTCGGATAATTATTTTCTTAAGTGAATTATTTGGCAAACTTGTTGTTGTATAATGATGAAATGACAAATCATGCTTTTGCAAATCGTTGCTTGTCAAGTAAAAAATTGTTAATTAATTTTTGGTGAACTGACGACACCAAAATAAACCGCATCGAAATCGGTTCACACGTTTAAGATCTATGGTGCCACAGACAGACACACACACACATAGCGGTCAAACTTATAACACCCCTGTTTATGCGTCGGGGGTTAAAAATAAATTAAAGGACAAGTCCGGATTTGTACGCCAGCGGGCTTAGCATGACGCTGTCTATCTCTTCGAAGAATAGACACGGCTTTTCCCAAACAAAGTGACATTTCGGTTCTCCATTTTTGACTTCGCACCGTAAAAATCCTTCTAAAATCTGTCATTTTGTCTTCCGTTTCTGCCAATCGTTGCCTAGGTCCTTTTTAATGTAGACAATTTCAGAAGACAGTTGTCTAAGGTAGTGAAGACAATTTGATTTTTTAATCGCCATGCTAAAGACACTAGAAAACTTTTTACTCGCCGGCCACAAAGTATAAAAATGGAATCGAAAAACGAATTTTTCACTTTTTGTATTGAAAATGTGAAAATGATTACCTACATGTTGAGTTTTAGGGGTTTGAGGGTCGCATAAAGGGAGTCGAAATTTTCATTATTTTTGCGATAGGACACACCATTTTCGAGATATAAGCAAAATAAAAGATAAACGTTAAAAAATTACTAAATTTCGTAAAAAGTGCAGTTGACTCTTTCTACTTTTCTGCCGTCGTACTGTCTTCACGAAACGTCATTTTTGTCTATTCTTCCGTCGACAAGACGGTGCTTGTGCTAAGCCTGCAGCTCCTCAACTTAAATTAGACACTAAGAACGAAGTTCACCAATGAAAAGGGTTCAAAACCAATCAGGGTCATCTCTGTTCTGGAATATTAACACTGAGAGCTCTTGGACGCAGTTTAGATGTGCTGATCGCGTTCAGTTCACTGGTGTAATTCGCCCTGAATAGGCAAATAATGAACTCAGTTTATAGTACTTCTTTTTATAGCAAAGTCTTTCGTCCTTTTCTTTGGGGATAAGTTTATCAGCAGCATTGACGGATTCTTCATCATCGCACCCCTTGAAAAGAGCCACGATGGGCATGCAGGCTCCTACTTCACCGACCACCTGAGGATAGAATAGAGCACATTTAAAAAAAGATTAACCATAGACTTTGTGACCTGGGGATCCGATATACAGAAGCACATGAATGATTGTTTTGGTTTACACTAAAGTAGCATTTTCTTATTAAAAGTTGTTTTAGTTTTTCACTACCTGAATCTATTGATTCAGGTAGTGAATTTGTAAAAAAGAATTAAAATTATGTTTAATATTTTATAATTAAAAAGAAATAACATAACATCACGCCTGTATTCCCCGAAGGGTTAGGCAGAGGTGTACCTATAGTACACCCACATTTCGCCAGTTTTTTTTATTTTATATATTTTTATGGACATTACTTAGACTGTCTAGAGACCACAAAAGGAACGGGGCTTTCCGCCACGATACATTATTATAATTCATATACTTGTGACAATTTCTCTAATATCTTTCTAAATCGTTACAACATCTCGGCTATATCGCAAGATTCACAAGCCAGAAGCTATTCGAAGCCATTTATTATTCAAAACGATTCGTTATTATTTCAACTGAGCATGAGGTCCTGGATTCGATTCCCAGGTCGGGCAAAGTGAATTTCTCAGAAGCAGCCCTGAGTCTGGATTTGCGATAGCAATAGGTTCGCCTCCTATTACATGGGACTTAGTAAATATAACTGGCGAAATGTGAGTGTACTATTCAATACACCTCTCACCTCTTTTTTTTTTTGGGTGGGTAATCATCAAATAACTTCTTCCGCTCTGAGCGGAGCGGGAGGGCATGTCAGACTTTTACTGTTTTAAATCCACCCATTTTCCTACAGTTGCCTGCGTGCCAGGGCCACGGTAACTCTTTCGAACAATCCACGACCCTGGCAGGCATCGGCCCTATCGGACCCCGTCAATGATGCTGACATCTCTTTGAGGCGCGCGTGTAACACAACGGGCCGTCGACCCGGGCCTGGTCATTACCGGACAGCGAGCTACCCATTTGCTCGCCGTCCGCAAGCTCACGCCTACGGTGGCCGGGAATCGGCTATCGACTCCCGACGCCCTGGGCATCTCCTCCTGCGGAGACTAGGGGCGTGAGGGCGCCACGATTGCCTCTCACTCACGCGCTTCGCCTCCTCCTTCGCTTTCGCGAGCATTACTGCTTCTCAAAAGGAAGTGACGGCTTCCCGTGTCCTCTCGCTCCGTACTATGGCCTGGACCCGGGCCAGACGCGAGAGATCGCCGCCGCCGATCGGGTCCGTGAGGACACGGCGGTGCTCCGCCCAAGCCAGGCATACATCCACCTCATGCTCCAGCGTGTCCTCCGGGCGATCCACATAATGGTAACATCCGGGCGTTTCCTCCCACCTTATCTGGAACGGGAACCTCCCGAAACAGCCATGTCCGGTGAAGACCTGCGTCAGGCGGTAAGTGAGGCCGCCGTGGCGCCTCTCAATACACTCCTCAAAGAGGGGACTTACCGCCGCAATTGTGGCGTGCCCATACTATACACTTCTGCCTAACCTGTCGGGGATTACAGGCGTGATGTTATGTTATAATTATTTATTTTAAATAGAAGGGCCGATGCCAATATTACACTGTTTAAACTCATTTCTACAATATAAATAAAAAAATGTAAATAAATATAAACCAAAAGGTAAATAGCAAACATATTTGGCGTAGGACTTATCTAATAGGTAGGTTCGTACCTCTACTCAAAGATACACACACACACATGATATGCAGTCATAGATGCTTCTCACAAAATTTTGTACATTCTGACAGTATCGTCTTCCATTCTTCCACAAACAAATCAAAATATGTGATTGTTTCGAGGAGAGCATTAAGCGCAGCTAGTGTTACATTACCTCCATCTGGAAGGTATCTCCCAGCTGCATCCAATAGTTAGGTTCCATGTTGCAGGGTAGCCAGAAGCCCGTCATGTTGGCGCCGGCGACGAAGCCTTGTTCCTCCGCGTTGAGGTAGTGCTCGACGCGCAGCCGCGTGTCTCGCCATTGCGAGTAGTAGCTGGCTGCGTCACCCGCCTGACAGACGCAAAAAGATACAAATAAATAATCCCAGCCTGATATTGTCCCACTACAGGGGCAAAGGCATGTTCTCATACACAGAAGGCACGAGCATTGATCACCACGCTTGCTCAAGACGGGTTGACGATTTCAGACTTATATTAACTAAATTCCGGGTTTGGTGCAATTTAAAATACTATTAGACAAGTTATATGGGATAGGAATACGAGGAAAATGTCATGAATGGTTTGCATCATCCTAAAGGTTAGGGTACAACCAGTAGAAATTGAATATTTCCATAAAAATATTTTTACAAAAAAAACACTACAAAGTGAAAAATAACTAATTTCGGAAGTCGGTGTCTTTTGATCTGTATTCTATTTTTTTACCACCGGCTTCCGAAATTAAAGTTATTTTTCACTTTGTAGTGTTTTTTTGGAAGTCGGTTGTTTTTTTGTTTGAAGTCAGTCAACAAAACATATAAAATAATTAAAATAAGATCCGACAGTAAAGCAGTTAACGCGTCCATTCCCCAAGGGAGTGTAATAGGCTGCCTTTTGTTTCTTTTCTTTACAGGGTAGATTTTTGAGATGGGGAAGCAAGGACAGCTACCTTAATCGTTGTAGCTACAGGAAAACGGTCTTAGTAGACTTTGTATTGCATTCACAGATTTTGAAAAAAATGTACAGTCAGCAGGAAAATGGGAAAGGAGATGGCTAAATGGTTGCCCTAAGCATGTATAGAAATTTCTCACTAGCTCGTAACATTCAAATATTCATTCAATAATTATTACGTGTTTATTATTGTCTTAGAACTTTCATGAACTAATCAAATAATTCAAAGTTTTTACTTGTTTTCCAGGTTTTTTGTTTGACAAGAAGAACATTAGTTAGAGACGTTTCGTGTTACGTAAACTATGGAAAATAAACCTACTGTTAAAGAAATTTACGTAACCTGAAAAAAACAGTGTTATTAATTACATAAATTATTTCTGTACCTCAATATTTCTCAAAACGTTGATTTCTTGGATTACGTTCAACTGATTTCTTGGATTACCTTCATCCGATTTCTAGAAATGATTGGCAATATTCAGAAAAGGAACGGCACGAGAACAGTGGCGTCACTAAAAACTGACAATCGATTCAATTCAATTTCACTTGTTCGATTAAAACCAAATAAAAAAATAGCTGAAAGCTTCGGAACATGTATTAAACTTTTGTTTGTTCTTTTCAAATGATCCAATAACCATCGCAATTTATGTTACTATTTTATGTCGAAAAATGTTGAAAGAATAATGATCGACAAGAACAATTGTATTTTTTGTTCCGACCTTATCGATTACTGAATCGATTTTGTTATACTCCAAGTTCAATCCCATCCATCTCTATAAAAATAAAAAACAAACACTGATACGTCAACAACGTAATTTTTTTTCATATCTCTTATTTTCCGTATTTATGTATTTCCGTAAATCACATAATTAAATACAAATATCAAAACCTTTTTGAATAAGAATCATAAATAAATTAATAAACATCATTGAAAAAACCAAACAAATATCCAAAAATCAAGAATGACGGCTGCCAAATTCGGCCTCCCATGCTAATGAGTTCTTGAAGATTATGAAAACCATGTTATGTTGACGAGATAGCAGCTCGCCGTGCACGCCTTCCACCTCCGGACTCGTCGCTCAGCTCCGTCCCACCGCCGCCGCCGCCGCCCCGGAACCCAGTCCCATCAAGAGTGCTGTGTCACCGGCTGTGGCAATTGCATCGAGCTCGAGCGACGAATATTTTTCCCCGCCGACGACGACGCGACGCCAACACCCGTACGTCAGTCAGCAGGAGAGAGGCTGGCTACCGAGGAGCTTAGGACATAGGGACCAGACCCGGGTGCCCGCTGCCGGTGATTGTGTGCAGTGTTTAGATTATAAAATATAAGGTGAAGTGCATGAGATGCACTCAGTCTATAAACGAGAACGTCATGCGCGTGTGAGAGTATTGATATTTATAGGCGAATAACTGATTGATTATTGATCACAAATATTGATGTTGTATAGTGATCTCTAATCTAGAATCACAATATGAACGTCAGCTGTCAGATGACAAAGACGTTGACGTATGGAAACGTTCCATTTCAACTATATTTTATTAAACGTAAATTATTATTTTATAAATAGAAAGGTCTTAATTTAAAATATATGTTATTAGCATTTATTTAATTGATATTTCATAGACAAAAGTATTTAATGTAAATGGTATTTATTCTGACTTAAAAGGTCGCTTCACAAACAACGATTCTAGAGTTTTCAAACAAGTCATGTTTGGTGGTTTTACTTAATCAAAACAAATGTATATTATCTTAGTATTAAAATAAATGATTAAATAATAATTAATATGATACTAGTAATATTTCTCATGATTTAATATTGCAATTTAAAAGTAACAAGTTGTTTTAGACGATTCTCAGATCTTAAAGATGATGGTAATATATCGTAATATAAGATTTTACTTAAAGATTACAAATAAATACATACTAAATTGCTAAATAATCTTATGAAGTTTTAAAATAGTTCCACTATACTAGATTTGTTAATTAAAACCTATATTAGAAGATATTTAGCAATTATGTACAACCATCTCTGATTGGTCTAAAAAGGCGGCAGAATGGGCGGCAATGTTTGTGGTACTGACTGGTAATATGTTTGTGGTACTGACTGGTAATATGTTTGTGGTACTGACTGGTAATATGTTTGTGGTACTGACTGGTAATATGGAGGGATTTTAATGGGTTACCGCCAATTTTGAAGGGGATCTTGGTTCGGATGGTTTGACGAGAGAAGACAGACTCACAGATCCTGAGTGGTGTCCAATGTCCATAATATTAATTTGTTAAAAGCCAATGTACATAAGGTAATCACGCTGCATAGCGAAGTTCTTCCTATATTGTAAAATGGATTGAATTAAGATCATCATATCATCACTTCTAGTGAAAGATCGACTGACCACAATGTTCATGTAAGTTAAGTATATAATTGATATTATAATATTGATTAGTATTGCTGATCTATGTTGTTATGTATGTGTTATACATATAGCTAATATTGCTTATGTGTGTTAAATCGAATTAAGAAATATTCATGTTCTTTCTTTACATTGACAAAGTTGCTAACTTTGAGAAACGGACCTTGTGTTAACAATAATAATATGCTAATGTGAAAATGTGTTGACAAAAGACTAAAACAAGCTGCCATGGAGTTTCTTATCCTTCTTCTCCATGAAGACCTAGTTTTGGAACGGATAATAGCTTTCTCATTAACGTTACCTACCTACATAATTATATTGACAAGCCTAATTGAAATAAATGCCTGGTCTTGTCTTTCTGTGCTTTTTTTCATAAATCCCTTCCCAACACACCATAATCATAGATACTTTCTTACATATTAAATAACTAGCCATTCTGACACTCAAAGCTTACTAATTAAGTGGATGCCAATACCTATAAATGTAGTATTTCATCCACTTTCTAACACGCGCATATTACGGGTCTACACAGGGGGAAACTAACCAGAGTTACAAATACATACAAACATATACATCACGTCTGTTTCCTAAAGGGGTATGCAGTGTGGATCTCAATTTACTACACATCACTTTTGCTTCCTAATAAGTAAAGCATGTACCTACCTAATAAATAAATAAATCTGGTTGTTGTTGTTTTATTTCAATATTTTATGTGTCGTTGTTTAATCAGTGCATATAATATGTCTGTGTAGGGGGTGATATTCCTTGCCAAATCTTTTTTTTACCTTGTTGAACTTTGTATACCCATTGACGTAGGAGTTTACTTACACGATTTTATTTTCAGGATTGTAACGATATGAAAACTCCCTGAAACTTTTTCATACGAAATACTCATATTCGGCTATTCAGCATTATACTTTAGGCTTCGTTCTCGATATAACATTTACATTGCAGCTTCCTGACGCCAGTCGACAACCAAACGCATATTTAGAGCTGAAAGCAAAAACTAAACGCACAAGTGCAAGTATTCCCGCTCTATACGATATCTGTCATTCTTTACGTTTGCGCGGCAACCAGTACGCGGTGAAAAACTAGTTAAAAGTGTGTTTAAAGTTCACATTAGATATCATACCGAAACGAAAACATGGAAAATAATATTATCTTCAAAAAATCCGAAGATTAGAAAAGAAGATGAAACGACACCGATTCATCAGTGTCGTCCATTTGTTTCTCACCAGACCGCAAAAATGATGAACCACAAGACGAACTATTAGTAGATGATTATGTCGACCCACCGGTTCCAATATAAGTAACTCCGGATATCTAAAATATAGCAATGACGGTAACTAATCCCCTACCTGAGTCTGACCTTGCACCAGAGCTAGACACTGAGTCTACTCTATCCCCGGAAGTGCTGCAAGCATTAGGAGATTTGATGCCAGAAAAACCCAAGTAAGGACCACATATTGAAGAACGGTCTCCCAAGGGAAAATAAGCAAAAACTGGAGAAAAATGTACCAGAAAACTGTTGTCTGCTTAAAGCCCCTATGCTCAATCCAGAAATTATTGCTTCAGTGAACGACACAATAGTTAACCGAGATAAGAAGATAGAAGCAGAACAAAACCAGTTAGGAATGGGACTCACCATTTTAGGTGATGCATTATCGATGCTAATCAACAAAAACAACATCGATAGACTGAAATTGATCTCCCAGCGCAGTGACGCTGGAAGAATTTTAACAGACTTACACTTCACACAAACAAAATCTTGAAGACTCGACAAAAACATTCGGAGTCGGCTGGAACCTAAACATCGATACGTTCATGTTTAAGTCTAAGGGTCGAACAACGAAAAGGCACTTACTTTCCGAAATTTCGAAACTGTACGATCCTTGGGGTTGGTTGGCTCCCATAACAGTGACAGCAAAATTATTATTTCAAAGAGTATGGAACAGCAAACGGTGCACAACAATCAATAGAATTGCTGGGATTTTGCGATGCGACTGAAAAGGCGTATACGTGTCATATACAGCCGAGTAAGGAACGGATAAGATATACCGACTATAACTTTACTCGTCACTAAAACCAGGGTTGCGCCTCTATCACAAAAAACTACGTTGCCGAGATTGGAACTATGTGGCGCAACTACTGTTGGCTAAACTCATGGAAAAAACTAAGGAAGCTGTAGATGGAAAAAACTAAGGAAGCTGTAGCTGGATAAAATTTGTCAAAACAAGCATAGTGTGACTCTCAAGTAGTCTTAGCGTGGCTGCAAGGAGATGCATCAAGGTGGGATAAATACAAAATAAAACAATTTATTCCTTCCGACAAGTGGCGCTACGTAAAATCGGCACAGACCGCTGCTGACTGTGCAACTAGAGGAATGTTGCCAAGCAAACTAGTAAACTTCGATCTCTGGTTGCAAGGTCCGGAATTTCTGAAAAGGGCAGAAGACTATGACCTCATGACCAACTCCACATGTTTGTTTACTACCAACCAGGAAAGTGTCAACTGTGCCGAGAAACAATGAACATTTTATAAATAACTTATTACATAAATATAGTTCATTGACGCAAGTAATTCGAGTAACGGCTAAGGTACTGCGCTTTATCACGACGGCACGCTCCAAGAAGAAATTTGAAACCAACTACCTAGATGTGAGTGAACTCAAGCTATCAGGCGACCGAGAAATTACATATGTGCAGAGTAAGGAGTTTGAAAATGAATACAAACAACTGAAAGCAAACGGAACTGTAAACAACATGAACATTATATATAAATTGAATCCTTTTATGGATGAAAACAGGGTCATAAGACTCGGTGGAAGACTGAGATATTCCCACTTGCCCTTCGAGATGAAAAATCCTATCATTCTTCCTCGAATGGGACGACTAACTCAGCTCGTAATTGAACAAGCACACCTTACAACACTTCATGCAGGCGCGCGGCTAACATTGGCTAAAATCCGACAGCGATACTGGATTTTCGGAAGCAACAGAGTTGTAAAAACTCAACTGCGACATTGCGTGCGATGTCAGCGCTATAAACCAACAGATAACTACCAACTTATGGCGGTCTTACCTCAACAGAGAGCTACCCCATCCCGACCTTTTACACATACTGGTGTAGATTTCCCTGGACACGTGCAAGTCAAACTAAACAAAGGAAGAGAAGTAAAGACTACTAAGGGGTACATCGCTGTTTTCGTGTGCATGGCTTCTAAATTACTGTACACATTGAACTGGTGTCAGATTGAAGCACCGAAATGTTAATTGCCGCTTTTCAGCGCATGTGCGCCAGACGCGGTACACCTAAACATGTGTACTCAGACTGCGGCACTAATTTCATTGGAGCTTCGAAGATGTTGCGCAATGTATTTTAACATTATAAACAAGAGCTTTCGCTGGACTTCTTCAACGAGATCGGAAAAATGGAGGTAGAATGGTACTTCAACGCTCCCGCGTGGCCAAGTGCTGGTTATCTGTGGGAAGCGGCCGTAAAATCGATAAAACATTATCTTCAACGTGTACTAGGAGATCAGAAACTGACATTCGAAGAGTTTACTACGCTACTGGCAAAAATAGAAGCCTGTATGAATTCAAGACCCCTCTGTCCACTCACTGAAGATCCCGATGAATTTCAAACAAGCAATTTGATATGCAACAAGAATCTATCGATATTCAAGTTTCATAACAGCAATGCCCTCTGTGAAGCAAAAATATTGGGTCATCGAACGACCTCACCTTGTGACGTAAAAAATGTGTGAGTGGATCGCGTTACACACAGCGTATACTTGGCTGGCGATTTGTTGCGGAACTTGCACAATAGGAATTGTGTGTGAAAATGATATCACTACGCACTCCATGACTTCTGGGATACTGACCTTGGCACAGGGTTGCTTGTTGCAATCGAAGGAATTAACAATTCACTCACATAACCAATACAATAGCAACATGAAGATGGATCTTACCATGAACATACCGTCGTCGCTCAACTCGATGGTAAATAGCATTGTGAACATAACACATGATATGTCACACGTGATGTTGCCAGAAACTGCAGAATTGGAGGAAACCGACAAGCGATTAGCTATTATGAAAACACAAGAAAACCACCTCCCATCAACCATTTCCACTCATGACGTGCACCAGTACGTCGTCTCTTATATCATTGTGGGAGTAATCATCACTGTCTCTATGGGGTGGTTTGTAAAGAGATACGGACCATCTTGTCGCTCATAACAGACTAAGAGCCATTCAGCTACGAACAATCAGCTCGAACAGATTGAACTGCAACCGATACAAGACAGAAATTAAAAAGAAAACATTCACACGGCCAGCCACCCAAAACTGCAAGCGGTATGCCCACGTCATGCAGATAACATCGCGTTGAACTTCGAATAATTTAATTTATTATTTGTTTCTTTGTAAAAGGGTTTCTTCTCTTGACAGTCTTTCATTAATTTTCTTTACATCTTTGTGGGGTTGCCAACATGTACGGTCTCATCAACCGTACATTTACTTTGCGAACCCAGCAACCTACTTGGATGTCGTGCGTCATAAATATTATGCTAAACCAAATGTTTGTTAGAGAGATTTTATCCTGAACTTTAATTCTATCGATTAGTAGAATAAAATAGCGAGTGTTTGTTTTTTGAATTTTTTGCTGGTTCGGTTCCCGATTTAGGTAAGCTTGTCGAGAAATATGTGAATGCAGTTTTGTTTCTTTTTAAAAATAAAGGAATGTTTCCTAATCTATCTTAAGGATTTAAAGTGGTTTCCATTCAGGGCCCATTGATTTTTTTCCAGCCTGTATACCTATATAAAAATAGTAAAATACTTTCTGCAACAGCGAACTCATAGAATCTAATTTTAGGACAACAACCAACATCCTAATAGCGCAACACACTGTCAATCACAAGCTGAATCATTTTGAAGGATATTGCTAATCCATTGCTTATTATGTTCGAAAAATTTGTCTGCTCAACAGCCTAAATAACGCAATGAATGTTGTTGTCACCCTATGTAAAATTTCTACATTTATATCTGTAATTTTTATGGTGAACATAATAAAGAGTATTCTATTATGTCAAAATGAAAGCCATTCCTAGTGTTAGTGTGTTACGCAATGACCCCGCAGGTAAAGCGAGCACTACTTACAATGTAGAGGTGTGTTCTGGCTTCCAGTTCAGTGTTCACGAGGTACCCTCCGTTCACATAGTCTTTCTCTAGGGTCGAGTCTTCGGCGATATCGACACGCGGCTCCGCTCCCACCGCCAAAAATGCCTGGAAAACAAACCAACACACATAACACATAACATCACGCCTGTATTCCCCGAAGGGTTAGGCAGAGGTGTACCTGTAGTACACCCACATTTCGCCAGTTACGTTTAAGTCCCATGTAATACACCAACCACCAACACCAACACCCTTTTTTTTTTTTTTTTTTTTGATCCGGGGTGGAAAATCCTCATGGATGTCCGCCGCCCTGGGGGGGCGGAGGGGTCTGTCAGACTCTTACTGACTAAAAACCACCCCGGTGTTCCATCTCACACCTGCGTCGGGGGTCGCGGGAACATAAGAATCTTCCGCAACCCCCGACTGGTGCCGGCCCGCCTCTGCGGGCCCCGTCCGAACACCAACACCCAACCCAACCAAACCAACACCTCTATTAATATTAAGATTATTATACCTTTTGCCCGCGGCTTCGCGCGTGGACGTCGGAAATGATCCCTGGGGAACGTACCGTTGGGGTGAAAAGTATCCTATGTCCTAACGTAGGTCATGGTCTATCCGTGTGCCTTTAATCCAAATCCATTCAGCCGTTTAGGCGTAAAAAGGCAAGTGACAGATAAACAGAGTTACTTTCGCATTTATAATAAGTATGGAGGATGGAGACACCAAACAAGCGGACCTGATGCGATGAAGCGCATCGAATGCGTGCATAGACGCCGAAGTTTTAACTATATAATCTATAACGTATTATTAAACAACGAATCATCATCTTCGTCACTGAATCATATCTTAAGCTTTGAAATTGTGCATCAACTTTAAAATAACATCTGTTGTTTCATAATTTTTTTAACTTATAAAAATATTCAATGCTGGGTATTCTTGAATCATGTACTGAATCCATGGTACAAGTTTATTTGTTTGTTTGTGGAGTGATGTAGCGGTATCTACATCGCCACATGCGAACTACACGTCATACTGACGTCACGCAAATCCTGCATCGCGCAAGCAGAGTTTACCGCGCGACATATATACAACTTCCCGGCATCAACCGTCTGGCAGTTGCCCACCAGACACGACACCCGTCTGGTCGGACGATCCTCCCTTTTCTATGGAGGTTTGAGTGAACTTTACATCCTGTTCTTCATACCTCTATAAGTTCTTGTCAAGACATCCCTTCCACCGTGTACAACTAGGTAGGTAATGATCCTAACAATTTAAATGAACTCTAGAAAGCGAATAATTAAAACAATTACATAATCGGTGACGAGGGACTTTCCATTTGATAAAGTCATTTCCAGTCTTCCATCTTTTGTTTCGAAGACATCGTAAACTTGAGCTGTAAAAGTAAATTATATTATTAGTTTGTTTTTAATAAAATATACATAAGTATCATTAAGCAGATCACTGCATCAGTCACAATACATCATATTAAAGGTCAATTCACACGATGCGACGCTGCGCGTAGTTCTTAAGATGGCTTAGAACTTATTTACAACAAAAGAAAAAACATTTTCAAGACACTTGCATGTGAAATGACTCCTATGGCAACGCATTTAGGTTCATAATTCAGCTTATTATACACTCGTGGTTTTTATTGATATTACCACACTAGTGTTTTTTACTTAACACTTTTTTTCAATCTCCACAAAAAGTTTATATGTCTAAAAAAAGAATCATCAAAATCTGACTACTCTGTAAAAAGTTATGCGAGGTCATACATAAAAAAAAAAAAAATACGGGTTGACTTGAGAACCTCCTCCTTTTTTTCGTCGGTTAAAAAACAATCAATATTTTTGTGAATAAATAAACTATTTTAGGTTACATAATGGTGCCGATTCTGTTGTACACCGAACTAAACTAACTAAACTATCACTAAAATTCCTTAATTTTGGCTATGAGAAACTTAAAGCTATTCTGCCAAAAAAACTCTTTTTGACACATCTAAAATCTAATTTGACAATCGCGACTCCACGCGGTACTTGTTTGCCCTACTCCGTGATTTTTTTAGAGCCGGAGGCGCGCAGTGGTGACAGCCTCGGCGTATTTTATATGGAATTTTTGACTTTTTGTATGGAATATATGAAAAATTATTACCTACATGTGGACTTTTAGGGGTTTTAAGAGTTTTATAAAGGGGGTCCAAATTTTCATTATTTTTGCGATAGGACACACCATTTTCGAGACATAAGCAAAATAAAAGAAAAAAGAAGATACCTTACTGTTTTTGCACCTGAATAAAATAGAATAGAATATATTTACTTGCTTTAAAACATGGTACATTAAGGTCTTATAAATAGAATTATGATCTTACATGTTTCGCCATGGACTGGCATACAAATATTTAACATGTTTAATTAAAAACGAAACATTCTTTGTTAAAATTATGATGAGCCCTTATATGTACAACATTCATCCAACTCCTATGAAAATATTTCATCATCGCCGATATTTACCCAAGAAAATGAAAATAACGAAATTATTAATCGAGTCTAGCGCGATGCGCGCTCGTAAATGGTCGCGCAACACTCTTCGTTACGAATTATTAATTCACGCTTAGCGCGGCATTAGCCGTCGCCGTCATGAGTTCTGAAAAACTCATAGGCAACGAACTCTTGGCGTTCCTGCAACATCAACTGGACGTCATGGACGAAGTTAGCCTCATGCAGATCTGCACTTCGAGCTACACCGAAGACGAGATACGCAGTGCAAAGACGACACTGTACACGTCGCTGGACTTAGCCGACCCATGCCGTCCCGCAGGAGGGACGAAGAGGAAGAGAGAAGTCTCCAAGACATGTTTCGGGTTTTTAAGGAGACTGACCCTGACGACGTGCCGTCCTTTGTGGCAAAGAACCTGCGGAAGGTGCCCCCCGTCACTTTTGACCACGTCGACGTCATCGCGTCACCAGGTTGCTGAAGGATAATGTTACCCTGAAACCTAGATGCCGAGATGAAGTTCAAGCTGGACGCGTCACAAAATACCATCAGTGAGTTACGTACCGATATGGTTGCCTTACACAATACTGTAGCGGTATGAAGGTCACCTGAGTCCGCATCAACGGTGAACACACGTAGTGGTGCAAACAATGCATCGCTGTCCAGTTTCGAGTCCGCAAAATTGGACTCGTCATCGGCCGCTGTCACTGCAAGCGATTCTATACCGCACCCCGCCGATCCCGCCTCTACCGTAGTAGAATCGACGTCACAAGTTGGCACGTCAGCACCTCGCCGTGCTTACTCAGCAGCGGCTGCACAACCTCCCATCCAAACGGGGTAGCAAAAGAAGAAAGTTTTTGCTAAAAGTGCAAAATCTACCGAGGGGGCATCTAAGAGCCGTATTTTACCTGCTCCCGGTATCTTGCCCCCAGCCCTTAAGAAAGGGCAGCCAGATAAGGAGGGCTTCGTGATGGTGGAATCGAAACGAAGGAAGCCCACATGCCGTAATCGATGTGGTACTGCTCTGCCGGGACGAAATATGTTGCTGCGTACTGCTACACCGTCGACGCAGCTGTACGTATCCCGTCTGCATCACTCCACAATAGCTGAAGATATCGTGGAATACATCAGAACCAAGACTAAGTGAACCTTGAGAGTAGAGAAATTGGAGGCGCGTCATAACATAAACTTCAAGTCGTTTGTGGTGCGGGTTTCAACTCAATTCTTAGAAACCTTCACGAAAAAAGAGTTTTGGCCGAAAGGTGTGGCGTACCGACGTTTTTGTGGAAAGGTACGCGACACCACGCAGCGCAACACGACGCCGACACAGTCGTCACTTCATATACAATAATTTATTATAATAAAAATATGTATGTTTAGGTTAAGGTATTTATCTATCGTCTATTATTAATAATACCAATACCATAACACAAACTGTAAAAATGCTAACAAAAACTGTTCGGTATCATTTTGAGAATTGTACTTTCACTAATTGTTTCAATAATGGCGACTGTACCTACTTTTATGAAAAACTGCAAAAGTAAAAATAAAAACAAAACATAAACGATTAAAAGTTGTGTCCCTCGCTTGTGTAGTAAACGCAAGTGCGACTGCTCAGCATGGATAGGGTCCTTGGTTCAATCCACAGGCCAGGCAAAGCGTTTTTTGGTTTCTCGATTACAAATTGATGTATTAAAAAACCAGGACAAGATGGCGGCTTTCGTTCCAAATTTCGGCCGCGCGCCAAAAGAACCTTGTTGCGCTAAAGCTCCTAGAACGGTAAGACGATAACACACGTACCTTTAGGAATCTGTTTGACCCCTGCACACTTGATTTGTTCCGCCGCATACTCTCCGAGATACTCTGGCAAGATGCCAGACAGGACCCCTTTGTCTTTGTACACGTGGACGATCTCTAGTGGGGGATCATCCTCTTCCCTTGCTACGACCGTGTCTGGAAAAATAAGGTTAGAGTGTGGGTTACTCTTACGCCATAATTCTGTCTAAGAAATTCCGTCATCAGCCAATTTAGTCTAGCGACAAATCTATGGTACATACGCTTTGGAAGTTCACCTTTTTTTTAAACAAGCTACTAATCTAGCTAACCGCTGGTCGGACTCGGGCGGAAGTTCGGCAATAATGCTTTCTTTGCATTTTGACTATTGCGTCGCGTAACTTTAGTCATAGATTGTCAAAGCAACGCTAAACTCCAAAGCGTACTTCCCTACATTTAGGGCGAATTTCACCAATGAAACTGATCGTGATCAGCCATCTCAACTGCGTTCAAGAGCTGTCTGCACATTCCACATCACAGACTAGAAAAAAAAGAAGGACTCCGCGCCACGCATATCGAAAGTGAAGCACCCTACCGATCTATGTGTGTGTAAATAAGTGTCTTAGTTGTGATTGTTATTCCTTGACACTTTTTCTGGGATGTAGAATTATTTTTACACCATTTCACAACACAAGAAGGCATTATTTTATTTTATTACTTGACGTAAAAAGTACCTACAATGACGCCGTAGTGGCGGCCGGTCGGCACCTTATGATGTAAATGTGCGCGTGAGGCATGTTTGTACAAAGGGTCCGGCATAGTTATAGTGCTTCACTTTCGGTACGCGGGGCGCGGAGTCCTTCTCTTTTTTCTAGTCTATGTTCCACATCAATGATGACACTGATAGCTCTTGAACGCGGTTTAGATTAGTTGCTCGCATTAAGCTTCATTGGTGGAATTTGCACTTAGCCGAGTTACAGCGACGTAAATTCGGTAGGTGTGTGGCTACACTGCCGCTCTCAAGTGCGTACTTACTCATCATGCCCAAATACCATGCAAGCTCGCAGCCTAAGGGGCCACCGCCAATCACTGTGACATGATTCGCCTCTTTTACCTTCCTGCAAACACAACAAAGTTGAAATAGAATGCCTTTTTGTTGTTTTCGGGGGGAAACCTGGGTCAGCACCAGGTTTTAAAAACGACCAAAGTGTAATATGACATAAAATTCATGAGTGCATCTCGCAAAGCCTCGCCAGTTGTTACTAGGGATAAGTACTAGCATCCCTTTCTTGTAGTACGTCTACGAGATTTTTGTTTTTAGAAAGTTGATTTTTTTATATACCGGATGACATTTTATACCGTCTGGAAAAAAATAGGGTATAATAGGTGAACGGAGTAGAAGCTTATGGCACAGAAATCTCTTCTGTTTTAAAAAAAAACCTAACATGAAATTGGCCTATCAATAAATACTATTACTTATTTGTAGTAAGCTTTTCATATCAAAACAAAAAAATAATAAAGACAAAAAAAACTGAAAAATATGTAAAAAATCAACTTATAGTCACCCTAGTCTACGCGCAGGAAATATCAATGAATTCGTAGCGACATTCAATCCTTTGATTGAAGCGGCCGATAGGTAAATACTTCATATCTTTTCGCAGGCGCACCGCTCACATGTCACCGCAAGCGCACCCACCCCGCGGTCCCGAGTACCGCGTCCCGCGTTCCCTCCACTGCCCTCCAGTCATCTGTGATTAGTCATAGCGTGACGTCGATCGCTGTTTTTTACGTTTCCTAGTGTGCTTCGGCCGCCCAGTGATTGTTTTGATAGTGACGTACGAATACTCCAACGTAGAGTACCTTGCCATGATGAGGTATTATTTCTTGTCTGGTGAAAATTTAAGTAGTGCGAGACGAATTTACGCCGACGAGCAACACCTACAATCTCTTAGACGAAACGGTATCCTTGCTCCCAGGTTCCCCAGCACAGACTTGATACTCCGGATTTATCAGCGGTTACTTGACCATGGCCAGTTTCAGCTTCCCGGTCATGCCAAAGGCAGAGTCTGGCCACCCTTGTCATACACGTCGAAGACGCCATCCTGGAATATTTCCAGCGACACCCGAGGAGGAGTCTACTACGCATCTGTTTCAATAGTTTTAGATTAAAATAGCACCGTTTTCCCCCCAATGGGTAGAAAACGGATATTTAGGTTCCAGCGTAGCTAGACCCACCTTGAGATTACCCTTTGGATTTTCGCATGTGACAACACTAAATTCCTATCCTACTTATACCTAGCGAGCGCGCGCTCCCCCTCCCACAGTGCGCACGCCGCCATGTTGCGCCGGGTGATCGCTTCGCTTGTTCTTCAGTACTCTCTCAAGCCGGCAAGGCCTAAAGTGGTGGGTCTAGCTACGCTGGAATCTAAATATCCGTTTTCTACCCATTGGGGGGAAAACGGTGCTATTTAGGTGTCCGAGCTACGCTAGACCCACCTTGAGATGTGTTTATTTTCTGCCGGCGCTACATGACGCGCTGTGATCGGATAATACTGTGAAAAGCAATTGAGGCATTGCTCAATGATTGAATATGTTCTGACGTTTTGGTTAGGGTGATCAATATAAAGAATTTTCTAATTTTGTAAAAAAAAACAAAGTTATTGAGGTATAGGTTCAGTAGTTTTCAAGTAATTACGCGTTATGTTGGGAATGACCGGTGCGCACGCGCGCTGTAACGTAAAACGCGTTGCGGGACGTATTACTGAGTTACAGCGCGCGGCTTGGACGTACCAGCGGTTAGTAAAGCAAATGAGATCAAAGAAAACATAACATAATTTTTCTTCCAAGTATAACAAAATTATTACATGAACGTAACATAGCTTTTCTTCTAGCTTTTCTTCTAGCTTTTTATTGAATACCTACATTCACGAGGAGAAAAAATCACACTGTTGAAAATAAATCAGTAAGATTTGCACCTCCTATATCTCTATTTTGATTGGTTACCTCTTTAAAGTAATATTTAAGGAATGTATTTCTACTTCTCCAATTACCTCTTCTTAATAATTCGTCAATGTTAATATTTCTATTAACCCACATGTCGGAGTTCACTGCAGCTCTAAAACTGCCGGGGGAGTCTTGAATGTTGGCCTCTCGGAAAAGGGCCTTGATCCATCCAGCGATAATTGTTCGAAAAGCTGCATTCACTTTTCCTCTAGTTGTAATAAACAGGCTGTTTAAGTTTTGTCTAGCTCTCCTTCGCTCATGTGATATGCTAATTAGTTTTTGAATCCATAGGACAGGGTTCAGTCTTTCCGGGCCGTCATTTGATAAGGGCCACCCCGATTGTCGGTGTGGTGTCGAGTCAGTTTTAGATCCAAATCTGGACCAGAATATCACATGATCACCATTATGTACCGCAATAACCTTCACCGCGGATTCCTGGTCACAACTCGAGCATCTAGCTCAGCTTGGCTTTGATGTTGCGTTAAATTGGCTTTACTCCCACAATCTTACCCTGAATACCTCCAAAACCAAATTTCTAACTTATTCTAAAAGCTCGGTCTCTCAACCACAGACTCCAATTATAATCAAAGCTCACACGTGTCATCCACAAATACAGAGTTCACATTGTCAATGTCCTCTTTTAACTTCTGTTGAAAGTATCCGATACCTGGGAATAGTCTTAGACAGAAATCTCAATTTTAAATGTCATGTCGGCCTGCTAACTGGACGAGTTCGCAAACTGATATACATATTTAAAACTCTTCGGTATATTGCCAATCCCATTATAATACGCAATGTTTATTTCGCACTATGCTTATCCATCGTAACTTATTGTATTTCCTGTTGGGGCGGCGCAGCAAAAACCACCCTCATGCCGCTAGAAGTAGCACATAGGGCCATTTTAAAAGTGGCCACTTTTCGTCCTATTCTTTTTCCAACCGACCAACTATACAATCACTGCAAAGTTTTAAATGTTCGGCAACACTTCATACTACAGACAGTCATTCTGCTACACCGTAAAACCCCATACCGAATTATAGAAAATAAAAAACGTAGTAAACGTCGAAAAGATAGAATATGCACCCTGCCGCGAGTACGCTCAACTTTTGTAAAGAGATTTTTTCATTTTCTTGGTCCGTTCCTATATAATAAAATAAACGAAGAGTGTCAAATCTACGGTCTACCAAATGCAAAAAGATTGTGCAATCGTACCTCCAAAATAAGTCATATGACGCAACAGAAAAAATCTTAACATAAACAACACACACGTACACACGCACAATCACACACACACACATTTATTTACCTTAAAATTATTTCATTTTCACGTTTAATAAAACGTATCTTAACTTTAATTGTCCTTCTCAATACTCCAAAATTGTATCAGTAACATCTGAAGCTCTATGTAACCTTTACGTCATTATACCTTAGGGAACCGGACTGCTTCTCCTTAACACAGGTTTTCATAACCTAGCTAGGAGAGCAGTGCTCACCCACACGTTTGTAGATATAGTACTTTATTTTGTAAAATTGTATTTTATTTTTAACGTGTACAATAATGCTTTGTTTTTGAGTAAATAAACATTATTATTATTTCCTTTATTTCACTATATACATATAAATTATATTTTTAAATATTAGAATATAAAAAAAATATAAAAACATTTAAAAATACAAAAAATAGTAGCCCACCGGTATCGGGAACAGGGTCCAAGCTACCGGCGGTCAGGGCTCCAGAGAGAGGAACCTCCTAACAATGCGAGCCGTGTCCAAAAGTACCGCCTTCTGAATCAAGCCCTTGATCCAGCTGCTCAACGAGAGCCTCCTCAGGTGTTGGTCGAGGCTCTTCGCTATTAAACCATTGGCTGTCACGACTATCGGCACAATGATAGCTGAGTCCACGTCCCACATGTCGACAACCTCGCGAGCCAAGTCAAGATACTTGATTTGTTTATCTTTCTCGGCTTTCACGAGGTTCCCGTCATGCGGGATCGTTATGTCAACGATCATTGCGCGCCGCTCTCTTCGATCCACCAGCACTATGTCAGGCTTATTGGCAATAATAGTCCTGTCAGTGATGATGGATCGATCCCAGTACAGTGTGATAGTTCCATTTTCGAGAACTGGGTCGGGCACATACCTGTAGTACGGCACTTCCGATTCCACAAGGCTGTATTTCAAAGCAAGTTGCTGATGGATAATCCTGGCTACAAGGTTGTGTCTATGCAAGTACTCTTCGTTAGCTAGACGAGAACACCCAGAGATAATATGTCTAATTGATTCTCCCGGACGGTGGCATGCCCGACAGATGTCAACCGTACCGTCTTTCACAATAAATCTCCGGTAATTGTTCGTCATCATAACTTCGTCCATAATTGCACAGACAAAACCTTCGGTTTCCCCAAAGAGGTCACCGAAACGTAGCCAGGCTACGGACGCTTGTACATCTACATCGGGTCCATGTAAGGCCCGGAAAAAGCGTCCGTGAAGCTCCTTACTCTGCCATACCTCCATGCGATCGTTAGTGTCGAGCACTACTGGTTTGCGCCAGTTCTCTTTAGCCAAGGAGAGCGGGGTGAGGCCCTTGTCCACCGCGACCACATCTCGATGCATCCCCACGTCGACTTCTAGGAAATATTCCCTGAGACTGCATATCTCGCGATTGTGGAGGCTTTTAGCATTTAAAAAACCTCGACCTCCACACTTTCGCGGGATATACAGCCTCATTACCGAAGACCGTGGGTGATGCATTCGATTTGCAGTCAGCAGCGTCCGGACCCTCCTATCCAGGGTATCGAGTTCGGTCTGAGTCCATTTGAGTATGCCAAAAGAGTACATCAGAACCGGCATGACCCAACCGTTGAAGGCGCGCACCTTGTTTCCGCCTGATAGAAGACTATTAAATACTTTCTTCAGGCGGCCAAAGAAGCGCTCCTTCAACGATTGCTTCATGTCAGTATTATTGACGCCTAGCGCTTCCGACATACCCAAGTACTTATAGGTTTCGGATGCCGAGAGGGCTCTAAGGTTCATGGAATCCGAGAGTTTGGTTCCCACGGATTCCACAATCTCCCCTCGCTTTACATGCATGACCGCACATTTGTCCAAACCAAATTCCATCCTGATGGCACTACTGAAAGTTTCAGTTACTTTCAGTAGCTCTATCAGTTGCAAATTGTTTGGGGCAAAGAGTTTGAGGTCATCCATGTAGAGGAGGTGAGATATAACCCGACCACCTCTCCTCAACCGATAGCCTAGACCTGAATCCTCCAGCAGTGTGCTTAGAGGATTCAAGGCTAAGCAAAACCAAAGTGGACTCAAACTATCACCCTGAAATATTCCTCGCTCGATCCTTATCGGCTCGCTATTCCTCTGGGTATTTCGACATGTTGGATAGCGAAGGACCGTCCTCCATTGCCCCATACACGACTTCAGGAAGGTGCGCAAAGTTGCATCTACTTTATACAACTCCAGCACCCTCATGAGCCATGTATGTGGCACCGAGTCATAGGCCTTCTTGTAATCTATCCAACATGTCGACAGATCCTTTCGGGAACGACGAACCTGTTGGCTAATGGCCATATCAATGAGGAGTAGCTCCTTAGTACCGCGGGATCCGTTCCTACATCCATTTTGAGAGGCAGACATGATGGAGTTGGTGTCTATATGTTTGTTAATTTTAGCTCTCAAAATGGATGTAAGAACTTTATAGACCGTCGGTAAACACGTTATCGGTCTATAGTTTTTGGGTTCCGCGATGCTACCTGATTTATGGAGCAGGTGGGTAACTCCTGTCGTTAGGAACTGGGGTAGCGAACCAGACTCTAAAGCAGCCTGGAACTGAGCCGCCAAGCGAGCGTGCGACTTTAAAAACCATTTTATCCAAAAGTTGTGCAGCCCGTCCGGCCCTGGAGACTTCCAGTTAGGCAACGGACGGACTGCACGAGCCACGTCTTGGGGGCAGATGGTAATAGCCCCCATTTCTGGTATTGGTTCGCAGGCTCGCTCGACTTCCCGAGTCCAATCACCTTCGGTGTGACTGACAGGCACCGACCAGATATTGTGCCAGAAAGAACACATGGCATCATCATCTGGCAGGTACGTGTCAGCCACACCTTGATCCGGTCGCTCCCAATCCCTATAAACCCACCTTTCATCGCGCTGGAAGGTGCGATTCTGAGTGTATCGTTCCACTCGCCGCTTATACCTACGGATACGGCTTGCCCATGCATACACTTTCTGCTTCAGGAAGTCGATGCGCTCTGTGACACAGGATATATAGTCCTGAGGGCTGACATCAGTCCCTGCGAACGCGCGTCTCACAAAGCGCATCACTCTAGGGCGAGTATTGCCCTCCCTGAAGCAGATTAGTTTGCCGATGAGCGCTCTGGCCCCACCAATACGACGCTCAATTCTGCACTGCCAAGCTGGTACGGCTGGTTTCGGTCGTGTAGCTCTAGAATCATTAGCAAATTTGACGTGAGCTACACGACATGCCGCTACAGCCGCGCAGTACAGAATCGAATGAGTATCGGTGAGGTCTACGCAGTCATCAAAATAGTTTGACAACTGCGAATCCAGAGCCGCCACCAGCGCCCTATTTTTGTTATGCATGGGCAAACGAGGTAAGCGTGGTCTAAGTTCGGGCGACATGAACCGATATTCCCGAATCGCACCCTCCAAAGCACTCCTCAATTCCTCATTGCACTGGGTACTTACGTTTGTAGCCCTGTCATCACTGCCCTCGTCATGACTTGTGATAGGCTGTGGTAGTACTACAACAGTTTGCGACGGGGGGGCGATGACATGACTACTCTGCATTTCACTCCGCAGGCGATCAAGTACAGTGTCATCCAACATATGATTCCGTTGGATGACCCGCACCTGATCCGACAGTCGTTGTGCCGAAACGTTGACAGCTGGCTCAAGCACCTGAAAAAGAGAGAGCATCCGAACACGGTACGCGGTCAGATTGTTTCCCCCCTCTGTAGCCCCATAGTATGAGCGCATGACGTTTTCGTTAATGGACTGTGTCCATCTCATGCGCTGCACACTTCCGCCGGGAGCTGGGACCCTATCAGCGGCCGGTGTCCTCCCCGTCGACGAGCAGGTGGTGGCGTCGTGGGCGGGGAAAAATATTCATCACTCGAGCTCGACGCAACTACCGCGGCCGGTGTCGTCACAGCGCTCACAATGGGGCTGGATACCGGCGGCGGCGAGGCGGAGCTGAGCGAGGAATCCGGAGTTGGTAGGCGTGCTCGTAGTGCGGCTGATCTGGTCAACATATCTTCATTTTCCTATTTATTTTATAGCTTGTTTTATCGGAGGTGACATCTGTCATGTCACCTCCGATTCGGCAGTTTTTGTTAAAATTTTAGTGCATTCTGGTATTATGGCTCTCTTTTCGATTTAAAAATGGTTTTCAGGTTTTAGGTTTGCTTTAAAATGATGAACTATTGTAAGAATAAGTTAATATTATTATTACTGTTGAAATTTTAAAAAAGTGGAAAATTAGACGGTTTGTTGACACAGCGGTGTTGCCAGTTATTATATTATATTATTATTATTATATTATTTTCGAAAAATTCCGGGCATATGTCCAATAAAGTGAGGTCATGTACCCTTCTTCCCGTGCACAGCAATAAAAGTGCCGTGACATGACGCGATATTTGAAATATGCTATCAACATCGATGCTATAATGTTGTAGATATTCAATTAAACTGCCAGCTTCCCAAGTGGAAGGTTTGTGAGGTGGAGGTTTTGTTATGGCTATAGCTTTAATTATTTGCTTAACTAATGGATGTTTGGCTAGGGCTTCGGATTTCTCAGGGTTTGCAAAAGTGGCCACTACAGACTTGTGTACGGCTATAGTGCTAGCTGCCAATTTAACATCACTGTGTAGGTAGCAAATGAATTTTGAGAGATCATCAGGTTCAGGGTTATCAATTTGGCACTTTCCTCTGGACCATAAACGCCACCTTTCCCAAGCGGTCTTATATGTCTTCAAAGTTGATTTGCGCCATGCGGACTCTAGGAGTATTTTGTTTTCTTCTTGCCAGGTTTCAACTAAACCGGTCCAGCCTGAACCCTCCATACCTGCAAAAATAGCTTCTCTACGTCTGGTGGAGGTATCCCCGTTTTCAGGTCCGTAAGATGTTGACGCAAGTTGTGGATCACAAATGGGGGGCTTAACGCCCGCTGTTTCAATTCCGCTTTCCAAAAGGTCTTTTCCCAATTCGGGACCACGAATAAGTATATTCTCGTGCTCTTTTCCTAATGTCGTAGCACTCGAGGTATCAGTGAGGGTCGGGGAAACAGCCAGCCGAGGTCGTAATGCCATGTTTTGCTGAAGGCGTTCACAAATGCACATACTTGATCTCGTGCATCTTCGCTCACATATCGTTTTACAACCGCTGAGTGAGAGCTCGCGAAGAGGTCTAATCATGGTGTGCCCCATTTGTTGAATATGATTTGTGTTAATTGCTTCGACAGTGTCCATTCTGGTGCTTGCCGGAATCTCGAGAGACTGTCGGCTAGTAGGTTGTATCTTCCTGGCAAATAGCGAACTACAAGGTATATTTGATGTTGATGTGTTATTTCCAGTATTTCTGTCGTCAACTGTAGTAGTTTTAAGGACTTTATTCCCCCTCCTTTGGTGATGTATGCTGCCACAGATCTGTTGTCCGTTTGAGCTAAGACTGTTTGACATCTGTAAAGATTTAATGTCCATAGCTCCTTTTGGTTACTGTGCCACGGTTGTTGATCGATGGTCCAGGTGCAGTTTAGGCTCATGTCGTTTACTGTGGCACCCCATCCTTGATCTGACGCATCGGTTGTAACAAATACCGTGGGACCTCTGTGGTGAATCGGTGATGTCTGATTGACATGAAGCTCTTTCACGACACATTTTGGAAGGCTGAACTTCTTGTTTCTGTCGCTCTCTGGGAGTAAATTTGCTTGTTTTTGAATTGGCCTGCCATGAAGTCTTCCCAAGGGAACAACGAATGACGCAAAGCTGATGTTTCCTAGAATAATTTTTGCTTTGTGCCACGTCCAGCAGTTTTTCTTCAGTGTGTATTTTAATAGACTTATAATTTTTTGTGTTTTGGGCTTTGAGAGGCATTTGAAATTTTGTTTTGTGTTCCATATAATCCCTAGATATTCTATTACTCTTGTTGGAGTCGTGATCGACTTTTTTAGATTGACACACCATCCCAGTTCTACTAGACATCGGAGTACCTGTTGAGTCTGTTGTAACCAAACATGCCGATTCGTGTGCATCATTAAAAATTCGTCTAGATACACAATAATTCTGATGCCTCCTTTCCTGAAATAGTTAGCCAACCAATTAGAAATATTCGCAAATGTGGATGGGGCAGTGGCCAGCCCAAAAGGCAAGCATGTCATTCGTAAATATTGTTCTCATAAGCAAAAGCCAGGAATCTGCGGTGTGTATTGGCAATAGGAATGTGAAAATATGCTTGTGACAAATCTAATTTTGTCATGAAATCTGACGTATTCAAGCAAAATAGTATTTTGAAATGGTTAACCAGACGAAATTTTGGTGGTCGCAAAAAATGGTTCAAATTTCTTAAATCAAATATAGGGCGGTTGGATCCATCAGACTTCTGACGCAGAATTAAAGGCGATAAAAAGCCTGATTTGTGGCAACACTTTTGGGTGGCGCCTGACTCCAACATTTTTGTTATTTCTAGTGACATATCTTTGGATGTTTTTATTTGATAACGTTGACAGGTGTTTTTGCTAAATCTGTATGATGGTGGAACGCTCACAAATGGTATCCGGTAGCCTGATAATGTTGATAAAACATTCTTCGGTGCCCCTAGTGTTTCCCACATGTGAATTTTTTACTAACCTGCCCTGCACGAAATTTAGAACTTCTTGTTCCTATTTCGTTTAGTGGGGACACGTTTTGTTTGAAATCGAGGCCTTTCCGGCTTTCGATTAGCTGAGTTTTTACCATGATAGTTCTGTTGTGTTCTGTCTCTGAAATCTGTAGTCGTCGCAGGTAGTGTTCGTCTTTCTCTAAACGTCGCTCGATTTGCGGACGTTGAACCAGGTGTGATTTTCCGAAACTTGCCGGGAAAAAACTTAAAAATACCTCCTTGCTCTTTTACCAGTTCAGATAGTTGAGGTTCAGCAAATAAGTGATTTTCTGATGGAGTTATTGAATGAAGTAACTCGCTTATAATTTTATTTGGCGGTTTATATATGGCTCTTCTTTGTTGGATTACCTCCGAGCGTTTGCCACAGGTATATTGTAGGAGCGAGTCCGAAACTTTTCGAAAAGATGAGTCAGACTCTAAGAATTTTTTACTTATATATGCCTTAACTGAGGTATGAGCATCTTGGTAAATATCTTGGAATGTTCGACGTTGTTGTAACAGGCCATGCGTTATTGCGCCTAGACATAGATCCATTTTTTCAAGTACTGAAACCAGCTGCCAAGGTTGAGTCACGGTAGCAAGGTTGCTGTTGACTTTCAGTGCTGTGAAGGCTGGAGATGCCTGAAACGTCTTCTGTACTTCAGCATAACGTATGTTTCGCCAACTACACAATACAGGAGAAATTCCTAGTGTGGGGCAACGTTTTTATTTAAAAAAAAAAAAAACTTTCTGAATTAAATCTTTGGCAGTCAACCCCTTGTTTCACGAACATTTCGTCAGCTTTCGTAATCATGGCTTCGGTTTCTTTAGTTCCCGGGATGAAATCCTGCAGCGGTTCCTCAGTAATGCATCATGCATGCGTCTGCATCAACACTTATCAATGGATTGGTGATAATAGGTGGCGCATTCCAGTTATCTTCTGATGCTGAGGGTTCTTCATCCTCGCTATAATCGGAATGCAGACTTGGGGACAATGGACCCTGAGCTGAACCCAAGGAATGGGCTTGATTTTCTCGATTGATCATCCGTCTGACATTTTCATTCGTGGTCTGCGCGAATGCGCAAAGTTTTTCTAATATAAGGTTTTGTTGTGCCATGAAGTCACTCATCCTCGGTTCTTTAGCAGCAGTAGCGGGTGCATCCGGACTGTGGCATCTTTTAGAGGCCCGCGAACTGCCTGAGGTGGAGATGATATCTGTGTTGTGCGTACCTTCTACTTTCAGTATTTCAGACGCCTCGTGTCTTGAAACGAGCTCAGCTTTAATCATATTAATCGCCTCCGGAGTGTCGCTCACTAAGTGTACTTTCTGGGCTGTGGGCTTTTGCAAGTCTGACTGTTGGGATTGCAAAGCGTAGTCTGCATTCTGTATCCGAAGAGATTGCTTCCCCAAAGAGATCTTTATAAGTGGTTGTATTGACGACCCAGGCCCTCCATTTGTCTGGATACACCTCATCCAAGAGGTTTACAATGTTATTAAAGAAGCTTTCTTCTTTTGCCAGAGGTCTCCTCTCGGTAAGCGTGCCCAGTGTAGTTTGCTCCATCTGGAAGCATTGCAGTGTGTGAGATTTCGTTATTATGTTCTGCTGGTGTAATGCACGCAGCGGACATTTCACAGTTAGTAGTCTGTTAAGCAGAACACAAGTCATCCGCCAGACAGAAAGAATGACGACTGCCTGGCGGACGACATTTCCTAAGCTACAGCCGACGTGTCGTCTGCTGATGAACAGATGACGTCGTGTGCTCAGCCGGCCGTCGGCTGCGGAGAGGAAATGCAATAAGTACGATAAACTAAGGGCTTTCCATAGTAACGTGTGTACATTTACAAGCATTACACAGGGCTTTCCTGTTAATTACTTTGCGTAGACGCATCCGAATTGTTTACACTTTACGGAGCATCTATAATAAAACAACGCATAATCGAAGTTTAATTAGATAGGACTTACCTTTATTTAAATATAAAACAGAAGTAAACTAAGTTTGTATCACTATTAATACTGTTTCTAGTTTCGACACAAAGTTATCACTTCGAAAATCCAAGACGTACTGAAGTACAAGCGAAGCGATCGCCCGGCGCAACATGGCGGCGTGCGCACTGCGGGAGGGGGAGCGCGCGCGCGCTAGGTATAGGTAGGATAGGAATTTAGTGTTGTCACATGCGAAAATCCAAGGGGTAATCTCAAGGTGGGTCTAGCGTAGCTCGGACACCTAAATAATTATTATTGTAAGTATTCATTTTTCATTACACATCAAGTTAAACCTTCGAAATACAGATGAATGTTTACTGAGTCATTGTTATAAGAATTTAAAATCAACAGGTTTGTTTACATTTCTATCAAAGCTTTACCGATCTTACGAGACGTAGTTTATTTAGTTTACGGTTTCGTGACACGGACACTGAGTGTAAACAAATTATTTGCCTACTACAACTAAATACAGCACGGTGACGTATGTAAGTACACGCAAATGTGTGCGTGAGTGTGTAAGGATCAGGCTGTATCGTCCTGTGCGCAGCCGCAAAGATATAGAGCGAAATTTAATGCTAGCGTCTCGCTCACACTTCCATCATGTTCCATTCATGCGCAATCCCGGCGTACGCTGTTTACTATTACCTATTTGGCTATAAGCGAGTGCCGTAGGATGTATTACTTTTCATGTATTTTAAGGATATTCCGAACTTTTTTAAATCAATGGTAAGAGGTAAATATAAGCGTATATGGGTTCTATTCTATTTACGCAACAAACCATATTTTTGTCCAGACGGTAAAAAAAATCATCCGGTATGTATTTCTCTTTTCAGGTAACTTATTGGTACTGCGCGATGCTGTGTCGAGTGTGCTGTGTTGTGTAGTATGCTGTGTAAAATAAAAACTGCTGTTTCATACAAAAGTGTATTACCTACACGAACAACATGAATGGAACAACAGATTTTTTTTTCTTACGAAATATGTCAACGCTGGTGCATCCAAAATCATGTACCTACTGAATTCATGGCAACAGTTTGCGCGTCGACGCCCTAACAGCCTATATCTTGGCAAAAACAAACATATTTTCGTACCTAAATGCAATTTCGAAGTCCCTAATAGTTCGCATTTTGCAAATCTTGTCACGTACTGCCTTTGGCGCAGCCTTGATGATATCTAAGTTCTTGGGTTTTAGACCTGCACAAAAAATAAAATAAAACAATGTCTTAATTGCAACACAAGGTTAATGCATCTACAGCGTGGCGCTATAATGGCGAATTAATTTAACACATGGTTAGGGCTAGTGGCCAGTAACAATAAAAAATATACCTAATAAGAAAAAATAAATCGTAAATTGAAAATTAAAAATTTTCAAACGAACTAAATAAAAAAGGAAACAAAATTGGTATCACTGTGTACAGATTCATTCATGAAGCTACTTACGTTCTACTCAGAGCGGCAACGCCTCACTTTGTGCGCTGGCAACCACGCAACGCGCGTGCTTTGTCTGATGCTTTGACGGCATAATATCAAAGTAGCAGAGTGGCGCAGGTACCTACATTCACACCGCAGTCCAAGCGCACCGCGGAGATGTGTAAACAATCACTAAGCACTTATCATCATCTCGTATCAGTTATTACCACTATCACAAATTACAATCACAATTAATCACAATTTTTATTGTTTCGGTTTTTTTTTTAAGTTTTTAATGTTACCATCGCGCTCGCGGACATAAAGGTCTAAACGAAGTTTCATGTTTTCCTCCATTTTTGAAAATAATTTGCAGCCAAAGCAATTTCCCTCAAATTCTCAAACGCCATATTATCTCTCGCGATACATCCTTATCACAAGGGATGCTGTTTGATTGGCTTCTAATCGATGTAATCAATATTTTGTAACCATTTTTTTATTTAAGAGTGTCCATGGAGTTTCTTGCCCGTTCTTCTCCATAGGTACCTACTACGCTTTGGAATGGGTAACTAGCTTCATCTTTCTGACTGACCGACCCCTTGACAATTCAAAAGTGCCTGTAATTGGTTTATTTGAAATAAATGCTTTGAGTTTGAGTTTCTCCGTAAATTAAGACCATATCCGCATATTCGGCTGCCGTGTAGCTCGGATGTCTATTTTCTATTACAGTCACAATTTTACACAAAGCTCTAATCAGTAATTTATGACACAAATAAAAGCATCCTTATCTCAAAAGATGTACCTACTAGATAAAGCTAATGAAAACAAATCAAAGCGTCTTTATCGCAGTACCTTAAATTACTATCCTAATTAGAATTATTTTACAACAATAGGTGTGGCAGGGCTGTGGTAGGGCTAGCAACTAATGAAGAGTACATTTACGATTCTTAAGAAAATATATTATTAAAAGCAC
The DNA here is from genome assembly GCA_916610205.1 of Griposia aprilina. Classification (NCBI taxonomy): domain Eukaryota; kingdom Metazoa; phylum Arthropoda; class Insecta; order Lepidoptera; family Noctuidae; genus Griposia; species Griposia aprilina. The sequence continues at coordinate 1,713,551 of OU744285.1, read as the reverse complement.
GTGACCGAGTGGAAGGGAAGGTGCGCGCCTTGAATTCACGTAACTTTTGCGTGTCTCATTCTATTAGTATTAAATTTCTTTTTCGTTTTAATTTCATTGATGCAATGGTATGATCAAATGATCTCTGCGATACAGGTTGCTCCAAAATGGTATTTTAGAAAATCATAAATAAATCAATATATAGTTTAGTGAAATTAAAATTTCACCTTAAAATGAAAACGTGAAACCGTATACGTGTGTTAAATTAATGTCGTCATTGTAGCGCCACGCTGTATATACAACTGTGTCAGATAAGGGATCTTCTGGTCTGGGTCCACGAACGTCAGAGCATGCTGCGAATGAAATTTGAACTGCCCGATGCCCGGAGCCCGTAATGTCCTAACTCCTACCCCAGATAGGACTTTTAACGGATCTGATCGCCGAACAAACCGTCCGCTGACTCATTTAATGGAAAGTCGTGAACACCGCTTATGGGTGTCTACAACACCAGAGGTATCACAGACGCCTTGTTATCCTAGAGACTACACAAGCAGAGATGGCTCATAAGTCTGTAACTACACCAGCACCCATACCCTTCACACCAGAACACAGCAACGCTACTCGGCTGCAGAAAAACATAGGTGGGATAGTACTGCTGGTAGTACTTTTACCCGGAACAGCTCCTTCACAAACAGCCCTACTGCTACTGTTTATAAACAGAATCTAGTAACTAGTCAGCTCACCGGGTGCTAGAAGACATCGTTCGTAGTAGATTGGACGCTCCCCATCCATGGTCTTCACCCAGGCCACATGATCGTCAGGGTCGATCCTCAGGACACACCAGCCGGATGCTATGGACACCGCCGGACCACTCTTTTTTCGATAAAACTTAATGGGGTCCATAAATTCTATACATTCTGCATTATACATCCTGAAGTTGTAAAAAATATATATTATATTTGAAGCTTCATTCAAGTACTTCGTAACTATTTTTTGTAAGACTTATAATGGCCGCAGCGGGGCGAGCATGGGCGTACCCAAGACGTTTGTGACAAGACATGATAAACTATGTCAACCACGTGACATAATCTAGAGGCGGGACATAGCATTCTTGTTGCTCATAGTGTAACACAGTATATTAAAAAAAAAATGTCTGTGACCATCTGGATATGCGACCAAATAAAATACAGTTATACAACTTCGGTTCGATAATTTTATGAAAACGTTTTTTTTTTTTTTTTTATGGCAAGCAAAGCCGACTATTCTGCCAATGTCTAAAGTGAATTGGAAAAGCAAATGAGCATTATAAAAACTAAAAAAAAAAACTATAAAAATCTACGATGATACAGTTGAACTTAATATAGATCTTGTGGGGCTCAAACAAACAAAAAGATAAAATTACATATTATAGATTATAATTGTAAGAACATTAAATATACATACACTCGTACCACATCCACAATACACAGAAATTTGGGGAAACAAATCATAACTATATATTATTGTAGCGAATGAAAATCATCAGCGCCACAAGCAGTTCTGGAGGGGATATGTTAAACGGGAGGGGAAATTAATCGGAAGTGGGGTCTTAAATTTAGGGAGACGGTTATACAGATATAGAGGTGGGATGTTGTTAAAGCATTCGGAAAATATGTGATCCAAGGTGCCCTCCTCCAACCCGCACTCGCAGAGAGAGGAGTCTAGAACATCGATTTTGTGCAAAAGACGGGAGTGCAACAAAAACCTAGACGGATTCTACAAAGAACAGAAATAATAGTTTTTGGTACTTTTTTGTGACCGAAAAACCACGGTTTTGGTTTGATGATCGGTTGCACTGCATAAAAAAAAACTGCCTTTCTTTTTACTGGACATATTCCACTGCTCCTGCCAGGAACACTGCAGGTTTAGTCCTGGAAGAGACAATAGGTCGTAACCCTAACAGGATTTGTGCTTGGACGATAAAGATGAACATCTTAGCCAAAGCATCAACACATTCGTTACCCTTAATGTCACAATGACTAGGTATGCAAACTAACTGAACATCCTATTGACTACTAGCGCAGGACAATAAAGATATTTTAATTTTTAAAATAAGGGAATTGTGCAATTTACTTTCAAAGCGATTTTGGACTAAAGCTTGCAAGAGAATCCGTAAAATGACGGCTTTCTCAATATTTTGATGTGATTCTATAAAAAGGCAAGCTTCCAATATAGCCACAAATTCACCAGTGAATACAGAAGACTCCATAGGGCCTTTAAACTATAGGATAATTTTGGAGCTTTGGTAATAGACCGCAGCGCCAGTGTGACTAAGATCGGTTAGTTTCAAAGCATCCGTAAAAAATAATTGAAAACCATACCATCGCTCGCCCACCACCGCAATGAAAGGCAAATTTGCTGACGGAGATTTTTTAGATATTCCAATATCAAAGATTTTTTTTGGGATATAACTTAAAACTTCCTAGGAAAAATTAAATAGGGGTAATCTGGGATATTGGACAATCGGACATGCTAAATTTAGAATTAGTAGAAAGGATTTTAGGATTGAGGGTTTTTCTTTATTTTTCCAGTAATTTGAGCTTCTGCATATGACACCTAACTCATTCAGTTTTCCTATAAGATGATGGGAGGATCTAAATATTAGTCTATACAAGAAACAAGAAGCCAGATATTGCCGTCTAATTTCTAAAGGAGGTTCAGCATATTCGACCTGCAATGCGTTAACGAGAGAGGACTTCGTACAACCTTAGATGATTCGAAGGCAGTTGGACTGAATTCTATCTAGACCTGCCAAAGCACCTTTGTTGCAAGGAATCAGAAGATACGTTCCATATTCTAAATCACTGCGAATTAAGGCATTATAAACTAATTTCATGGTGTAGGGGTGAGCACGCTGCCAACCACTCGCAAGAACTTTTAAAATTGAAATAACTCTTTCACACTTTTTAATAAGATAATTTATGTTATGTTTGCCGGTTAATTTTGTATCTAAAATAACGCCTAAAAAATTAACTTTTGTAACTACAGGAATATTGTGGCCTAAAATGAGTCTTTTGCGAGAGAAAATTACTGCCAGACTTTTTGGTGCAGATAGCGATAGAGCATGGCTTAAAAGCCACTGATTCAAAGAATCCAGAGAGAGGCACAAAGATAACGCAGCGTCAACTATGGAGGAATCTGTCACATACATAACAATGTCATCGGCATATTGTAACATCTGACAATTGTTGTTTAGGCAGGACCCAATATCAGCCGCATATAAATTGTAGAGTATGGGAAAGAGGACATAGCATTGTAGGAGGCCCCTCCGTGTCTACCTTGCATCGAACTCCTCACCCTGGACTCTCAGAACCAATGAGCGGGACAACAGAAGTTCACATAATATGCATTGTATCATCTTAGCCGGAAGACTCAGCTGTTACAGTTTTTGCCTGAATGCGGGAAGAAGTACATTGTCATACGCAGAAGAGATGTCTAGATAGTGGCAACAACAGATATTTTTTTAGAATAAGCTAAGCGGATATCCGCAACTAAAATACTAACATTGTCCAATGTACTAAGTCGTTTTTTATAACCAAATTGATGATTCGGCAGTAAGTCTCTCGATTCGACTATCCACTCGAGACGATTTCTAATAAGGCGCTCCAGTAATTTGGCTAGAACTGAAGATAAAGCAATTGGCCTAAGGCCATTCGGATCATCTGCATGTTTGCCTGGTTTCAAAGGAATAATAATTTGTAATTTTCACTGATCTGGAACCCAACCATGATTATAACAATACTTTAAAACATTTAAAAAATATATTTTAGCCTTTTCACCAAAATGGGTTATGAGAGAATATAGTACGCCATCAATACCAGACGCTGAGTCCTGGACATGTTTGAGCACCACATTCAGTTCCTTCAAAGTAAATGGCGCATCGAAAGGATCCTCTGTTAAATTATACAGGGGCGCGTTTTGACATTCGCATGAGAGTGGTGCATAAGATGGAGCTAATTTGTCAAAAAAAAAAGTTCAGCTGTTTCCCTTGTGATCGGTGAAGAGATTGATGGGGAGCAATCACGTCTAAACCTATTGATATTTTTCCAGACCACTGAAACTGGAATAGAGGGAGATAAAGAGGTGCCAAACTTAACCCAACCCGTACGTTTCTTCTTGCGAAGAAAACGTTTGGTTCTGACACTAAGCTGACAGTATGCCAACAGTTTTGCTCATATCTTCATTGTAACACACCTCGGCCTCGTTCCTATTCCTGATCGCCGAAGTGCTTTCTGGATCCCACCATGGGAGTGAAGGGATATTATTACGGGCACTGTTTTTCAATGGAAAGCTCCTGCTATCCAGATTCCTATCTGCACTGGAGGTAATAGCTGTTACAAAACCCTCATAAAACAGCTCTTGGCATGGCATTGAACAGAAGTATCTGATAAATTTAAATTTGGAAGACCATCAATTTTATCCTCCAATAATGATACAAATTTTGTTCGATCTGGTTTGGACAGGTTATATTTCAAAAATGGAGGGGAAGTTTTTTCTAAATAGGACTTACTAACCAATGATATGACTATGGGGTAATGATCACTACCATGCGACAAGGTTGTGCATTCCCAGTGAGTCGATGCTGCTAACTCAACTGAGCAAAATGAAAGATCTACGTAACTCTTTTGCTGTCCTGTGGGCTTAGCATGGCGCTGTCTTATCTCTTCGAAAATAATAGTTTAAAAAAACAAAAAAAATACGCTTTTATAGAAAACCCAACTAAAAAATAGAAAGTAAATTTTAATAAATTTGATTTACAAAAAATTGTGTATGAAAAAATAATTTTAATGTTAAAAAAGCGTGGGGTGCATAGTATCAATAGTTATAAATATTTTATGAACAGATATGAGTAGAAGGGTTATTTTGATAATATCCTGAAAAGCACCCCACTCTTTTTTACAATAAAATAATTTTTTCTTACACATTTTTTTTTAAATCAAATTTATTAAAATTTATTTTCTATTTTTAGTTGGATTTTCTATAAAAGCGTATTTTTTTAGTTTTTTAAACTATTATTTATTTTTAATTTTTTAGTTGAATTTTCTATAAAAGCGTATTTTTTAGTTTTTTTAAACTATTATTTATTTTTAATTTTTTAGTGTTTATTTAGCAATAGCTTTATGATATTTACATCTCTATTAGCTATTGCATAGAAGAGCGGTGTTTCACCTAGACGGTCTCTGCAATTGTCATATGCTCCTTTATTTATTAATAAATTAATAATTTTACGCTGATGATGACGGCAGACTATGTGTAGCATGCAATAGTTAAAATCGTTACTTAAAACAGTGTTGGGATTAGCTCCCTATTTTAACAGCTCTTCCACAATATTAACAAAGCCTACTTCAACCGCTGTACTTATTAATATCTTATTATTGACATGTTGATGTTCAATTATAATACCATATTTAAAAAGCATCGCTATCACTTTTTTTGGATTCATTATTATTATAAAAGTCAATGGTATCATTTATGTCATTATTATTTTGACACTTTAGATTAGGGCAGCATTTTAAAACCCATTCTGCAGATTGTAAATTGTTTGCATTGATGGCAATATTTAGAGGAGTTCTGCCATTCTGATCTAAAGTATCAACGTAGACTCCATTATCTAGCAAAATTTTGATTCTTTCACCGCTATGCTCCGAGGCAGCGTAATGAATTGGTGACATCCAGGTGTCAGTATTAATATTAGTAACTCCAGATATTAGTATCCTTGTAATTTCTTTCTCGTTATTCAAAATAGTTTGGTATAATGGGGTGAACCCATTTTCCCATTTTGGACTAACTAAATTGACATCCGCACCATGTTGAACAAGAAGTTCAACAACATCGACACGTCCGTCACCAATAGCAACATGAAGCGGTGTCTCATCATCCTTATTCATTCAGCGCTTCAACATCTGCACCTTCCTTTAACAGGATTTCCACTGTTTCTTTATTCCCATTTCTTGTTGCTAAATGTAAAGGCATATATGATTTCAGCTCATTGTCATAGTCACAACTTATATTAACTCGAGCTCTAAAATTAATTAAACTACTAACAGTTTTAAAATCTCCGCAAGCAGCAGCAACACAAAGAGGAGAAATTCTAGAATAATCTTCAATATTAACATCAGCATGCTGTAATATTAAATCGATGATTGGACGACGTCCTTTCGAAATGGCTAGATGTAAAGCATTTAACTATTTTTCTCTTGAGCATTGACATCAGCGCCTCTTTTTAAAAGATGCTCTATCATCCTTTTCCCGTGATTACTGTCATCCAAGATATAGGACCTGGGATATGGTATAAATTATTGAAGAAAGCAGTTAGCATTGGCAATTCGGATGTCATTCAACAACACCTCTGGGATTTTCACGTTAACAATAAAAATAAACACCAATGTGAAACACCACTTCATACAGCTGTGTTAAACAATGACCCGATATTCATTTCTGCACTGCTAAGCAAAGGTGCTGATGCTGATTCGAAAGATGAACTTGATAATACGCCACGTAATTTAGCAATAGAAAAAACAAATTTTGATACTGTACGAGTATTAACGAATGGCGAAGCCGATTTCAACGTGAGAAATAATTGTAATGTTACGCCACTAAGACTCGCTGTTCATATTGGTAACTTTTAAATTTTTGAATATCTTCTCAACCGGGATCCTGATGTTAATATACCTAGTACTATATTGGTAATTTTGAAGAATGCACAATTTTTTTTTTTCAACAAAAAATCGCTAATCCTGATTATCCTAGTAAGGATAACGGGTCAAACTGTTTAAAATATTGAATTGTCATCGATCCTTAATAAGTATGCCAAATTTCGAGTTGATCCGACGTTTTGAAGGGGTTCAAAATCATGTTCGAAGATTCCGTTAAATACTAACATACTAACATACGTATGAATCTAATAAAAGCGTATTAAAAATAGACACGGCTATTCCCATACAAACTGACATTTTGTTTCTCCATTTTTGACATCGCACAGTAAAAATCCTTCTAAAATCTGACATTTTGTCTTTCGTTTCTGCCGATCGTTGTCTAGGTCCTTTTTAATGTAGACTATTTCAGAAGACAGTTTTCTAAGGTAGTGAAGATAATTTGATTTTTTGATCGCCATGCTAAAGACAGTAGAACACTTTTTACTCGACGGCCACAAAGTATAAAAATGGAGTGCAAAAAAGGAATTTTTCACTTTTTGTATGAAAAATGTGAAAAATTATTACCTACATGTTGAGTTTTAGCGGTTTAAGGGTTCCATAGAGAGGGTCGAAATTTTCATTACTTTTGCGATAGGACACTCCATTTTCGAGATATAAGCAAAATAAAAGATAAACGTGAATAAATTACTGAATTTCGTAAAAAGTGCAGTTGACTCTTTCTACTTTGCAGCCGTCGTACTGTCTTCATAAAACGTAATTTTTGTCTATTCTTCTGTCGACAAGACGGTGCTGGTGCTAAGCCTGCTGGAAGAGATCGTAGTGTTGAGCAACCGTTGTTTAAAATGCAGACGTCCAAGTCATCCAAAATATCAACTAGAGCTACACCAAAGCCATCACAGCGTTCCGACCCCATCTGTAATGGTGGCAGTTAAAGTCGCCAATGACCAGTATTGGCATGTAATTAATAAACCATGTAAATACCATGAACATTAGCAAAAATATCTTTTAAAATTATTAAAAAACCATGATGTGGATGTGCAATATAAATGGAAATAGTGTTTTCCATTTATAATGCCCTCAACCCTCCCTGCGGCAATGCTCATATCACCTATAAGTGAAGGCAAAGTAAAGGGCAAAAGTGGGACCCGATTGTTGACTAAGAGGGCCGACCCTCCATGGCCATCTGGTCTGTCACATCCGACTATGTTGAAATGTGGCATACAGAAGCTAAGACTTGGAGTAAGCCAAGTCTCAGCTATGGAACAAGAACATGCCGATGGCTTGTATTTATTTAAAAGAAATATGAGGTCATGCTTTTGATGCCACACGCTCCTCACATTCCACTGAAAGAATACTTGGCGAGACGCCATTTCTAATGTTTAAGAAAAGAGTTATAAGTTGGTCGGCAACGTTGGACGGTGATTGGGGATTAGAAGTAGGAGAAGAAATAACGATAGGCAAGATTTTTTTAAGTAGTTCAATAATAGATGAAATACTATTATTGGAAGAGACATTATAGTTGAGAACGCAGCCATTAGGCTGTAAAGGTTGGGGGGAACTAATCGTCTGCTGATGAGCAGCTCTGTCATAGGATGGGGAAAGGGGGGCATGAGTCTTAGGCTTTAGGGTTACTGTCTTGAGATAAGACTGAGAAATCGGAGTTTTTGTGATGTAGGCATTGTTGCGGGAAGCTGTAGGAATTAATTTGCTAGTCTCACCATAAGGCATAGAATTTTCAGCCATAACGGTCTTAATGGCTTTCTGTCTACCATGCTCGGGGCATGACCTGCTATTAGCAAAGTGATTACCCGAACACAGAATACAGAATCGCTCGCCCTCAGAAATGCTGCAACCATCACCTGGGTGATTGTGGCCACATTTACTGCAGCGTGGTTTTGACCTACATACATTAGCCACATGTCCAAACCTACAACACTTGTGACATTGAATGGTGGGAAATATGTACTGCTCAACTGGAAGGGATGTGTAACAACAGAAGATTCTTTTGGGTAAGACTTGTCCATCAAATGTGATCACACAAGTTTCAGTTGGTTTCCACTCATTATCTCCGTCTTTGTGAACTTTCCTATTAATACGACGATGTCCACAACCTGAGGGCTCAGACAAATAAGTGATAGCCTCATCTTCCGAAATATCAGAGGGAACACCTGTTACTACTCCCATCGTTGTGATGTTGAATCTAAATTATGTAAGGAGTATCATATAAACATAACATAACATAACATCACGCCTGTATTCCCCGAAAGGTTAGGCAGAGGTGTACCAATAGTACACCCACATTTCGCCAGTTATGGTTAAGTCCCATGTAATAGGGGGCGAGCCTATTGCCATCAACCGGGCACAAATCCAGACTCCGGGCTGCTACTGAGAAATTCCAGATGGAAAAACCCAATAACACTTTGCCCGACCCGGGAATCGAACCCGAGACCTCATGCTCAGCAGTAGCGCTTGCGACCACTAGACCAACGAGGCAGTCAATAAAAAAAAAATTAAAAAGTAGTAGTAGTAGTCATATAAATTGTATAATATAATACATTGTTGGGTTTGAATTAATTAAAAAATATTGAGGTGAATAGTGGAAGGAAAAAAGCTACAAGGCCTTTCGACAAATCTTTGCGGTTTATACAAAAAACGCTATTGACGATTTCGTAGTTATGTCAATTCACATATAAAATCATTTATATACATTTTATTGCCATTTGGTGCAGTAATTATCAGAAAAATATTATTTTCGTCAATTTGCAAATCTTATCACCACCTCCAAACGAACATGAGAATATTTTGATCTGTCAAAATGTGACATTTGTGATAAAATGGGTGCACCCATAATTATTAGCAAATAAGACATAGTCCATGAGTCCCAACTAAAAGTCAAGAAGTTTTGTTACATGTCAAGAAATTATCTCACGCCGCACCGGCGCTGCCGTTCTGGCATTTAAGATAAAACGGTTTTATCGCCCAAACTGTGATAAAATGTGTGACTCAAGTCATGTCACACTAGGCCGTGCTCACCCCGCAGGTCCTTTCAAATAAAGGTATGGCATCAGCCATACCTTTATTTGCCTTTTTATTTACCTTTGTGTGCGCTACTATATTAACGGCTGCGAACATCAGTTCGCAGCCGTTAATATAGTAGCGCACACAGTTAAACAACTATAACTCGGTCCAAAAGCTCGTGGCACGCGGGGCTATAAAACGTGGGAGCGGAGTAGCGCATATTGCGCGTTCCCTTGCAGTTATGGGTTTTTTTGGGCGGGAGTAGTGATGTCACCACTTTCTTATCGATAGTGTTAGTTACTTTTTATAATAATAATAAATCATTTTATTTCGGACAACTAAAAAGATCCCGAGAAGAGATTTTATGCGTCAAATGAAATAATAAAGCATGCAAAGATTAAAAGTAGTTTAATAATAAAAAATGTATATCGTTTTTATAACAGTAACATAAGTTTTAAGCCGCCCGTAATTTGCCTAATTATCGATGATTCATTTGATTGGTCTGCGAAACCCTAAAGAGTGACGTCACAAACGTGTTTTATGATTCCGCGTGCCACTAGCGTTTAGACCGAGGATAATAGTGTGCAAGGTATAATTAGATTCAGCGGGCAGCGTATTGCCAATAAAGCTACGTTTTCTTAGAAGAGCGGCGGCCGCCACATACCGGGCGCAGTGATGACTGTTATGAAAATGATGACACCGGGGTATGACTTTACGGTAACAATAAACGCTCTCTGGTCAATAAACACACCAACTTACTTTCATAAATAACGTTTCAGTGACGTCATTCACCGGCAAATTGCGGACGCTATGTGGCGGCCACCGCTCTTCTAGGAGACCGTAGCTTTGCAAGTACAGTCGCTAGCAGGTCAAGCTACACGAAACTGTCAAAAATCTCCAAACGATTTTAAACCTTAAAATGTTGAAGGTCAAGTTCAAAATCGAATGAGAAAATCTGACAGATTGTGGTAACTTGATGTAATGACCGTTGGCCTTAATATGGCACATCGAGTTTTAGGCAGAGACCGTCAGACATCACCCAGGTATGAGTGTCAGAAACGAATCTCTATAACGCTGACCTTTTGCCCCGACTGTGGCGAAGCCACATATGTTTTGACCTTTATACAGGGATATTTTAAATTGGCCTAGCTTAACTGCGCAGACGCGGTGGGTATGGATATCTAAACACGATAAAATAAAAATAATTGTTTTTTTTATGGAAGTGAGTATTGGGTGTGGCAAAAGAAGGATGAAAGTAGAATAAATGCTGTGCAAATGCGTTCCTTGCGAAGCATGTGTGGTGTGACTATGAATCATTAGCTGAAGAATGATGAGATTAAGGCAACGGTGCGGTTTAAAAAAAGATGTAGTGACAAAAAAAGAGTATGTTTAAATGGTTTGGTCATGTTGAGAGGATGAATGAAGGGCGACTAACAAAAGGTATTTACAAAGCAGATGTGAATGGAAACGCCGGGAGGGGACATCCTAGGAAGACATGTAGTGACCTTATTGGTCATGTTCTTCAGAAAGGTCAGGTGCGTAGTACTCGCAACCGGCGTGCGTGTATGACCAGCGGGGTAATTACGTAACACACTAACAGTAGGAATAGCTTTCATTTTGACAGTCCAAAAAAAATCATTGCGTTATTTAAGTTGTTGAGCATACAAATTCTTCGAATATATCAAATTCAAATTCTTTTAGATATGAAGCAATGGATTAGCAATATGCTTCAAAATTATTCAGATTGTGATAGATAGTGTGTTACGTAATTAGGGTGCAGATGTATGAATGTAAACGAGGCAAAAGGAGTATGTAAGGATCGTAGCAGGTGGCGTTCTGTTGTTTCTGCCTACCCTCATGGGAAGAAGGCCATACCCATTGCGTCTGCGGAGTTTAGCTACCCAATTTAAAATAACCGTGCATGTAAGGAGCGAGCCAAACTAACGGTTTTTTTTGTTTTTGGATGTGAAATCTTCAAATGATCTCGCCCGCTCTGGGCGGAGCGGAAGGGCGTGTCAGACTCTTACCGACTAAAACCCACCCGTGTTCCTTCAATTGCCTGTGCGCCAGGGCCCCGGTAACTCTTTCGAACAATCCGCGACCCCGGCAGGCATCGGCCCTATCGGACCCCGTCAATGATGCTGACATCTCTTTGAGGCGCACGTGGAACACCACGCGCCGTCGACCCGGGCCTGGTCCTTAACGGACGGCGAGCTGACCATTGCTCGCCGTCCGCAAGCCCGCGCCTAGGGTGGCCGGGAGTCGGCAATCGACTCCCGACGCCCAGGGTGTCTCCTCCTGTGGCGACTAGAGGCGTGAGGGCGCAACGATTACCTCACCCTCACGCGCTCCGCCTCCTCCTTCACGAGCATTACTGCTTCGCAGAAGGAGGTGACGGCTTCCCATTCCCTCTCGCTCCGTACCATGGCCTGGACCAGGGCCGGACGCGAGAGATCGCCGCCACAGACTAACGGCTGCCTACTGTAGAAGAATATAAAACTATTCTCGAACATTAAGTAAAAGTATCAAAGCAAACCAGGCGTTCGAAAACGCTAGAAAAAATAGGATGACTTACGTTTTTCTTCTCTGATCTTCTACGTATTGGAGTTTCAGTATGTCGGGTGGTTCCTTATTCCACCACATGTGTCGGATGAGAGGTGGCCGTCTATATGGTAATGAGTCTTCTTTGGTCATGAAGAATACCTGAATTATTAATAGTCTATTAACAATACTGAAGCACTAAGGGCCGTATTAATAAATGAGTTTTAACATGGTACCTAAGATGACGAGCGCTAGTGTGCTCACCTCTGCGGGTACGCGCAGGCTCCCGACCTGATATCCAGTATCCGGCCGAACACCTATCCATTTCATCAGTATAAATAATGATACAAGAAGGACACGTTCTTGTATCGTATCGTGTAGTGTACCTTAGCGTATTTGTCGTGCTGCATAATGGCCCGGTATGCAGCCCAGCCCGCCGCACCGGTGCCTATGATGAGATACTGAACGCAATCAGGTAAATCCCGTTCTGAAAACGGTCGTTTGATCTTCCTTCGAGGTCGCCCTAGACAACAAATACGATAGTTATTCTACATTACATAGCATCACGTCTGTATTCTTCATGGGAATGAACAGGCCGTGTAGAACCCTCTCAAAAATACCTCTGGGGTTATGAAAGAGCGACTGTTGAACATTGGGTCCTAGGTTTAATCCCCAGTTCGGGCAAAATGTTATTGGGTTTTTCCATGAGGAATTTCTCAGTAGAAGCCCGGAGTCTGGATTTACAGTGGCGAAAGGCGCGTCTTCTATTAAATAATAATAATTAAGCGTCGTAACTGGTGAAATGTGGGTGTCCAAGCACCCAGGAACACATTCCTTCTTGTGAAATACAAGCGTGATGTTATTTTAAAATATCTTAAAATAATTAAAAGCAGTGAATATGTTTCACTTACATATTGGTTTTTCACTCGCTTTTCGCCTCATTTCCTTCCATAAAAACAATTTATACATCTGAAAGAAAATGAAAATTAGAGAAGCAACAGATAATAACTTCGAAAAATACCGGATACCCAGCCTTGGCCTGGATAGGTGGATATCCGGCAGCCGGATATTCGGCATACTCAGAAAACATGGTAGTCCAAAAAAGTTGAAGCTGTTATTCGAAAACGATAACGCTAAATCGTATGACTTCATCGACTTTTAACTCCCAAAAAAGCGTACCATATTTTTTTTTTAAAGTCTCTTACCAACAGGAATTACGCCAATCAAAATGTTAAACGATTTACTATCTACAGAATAATTATTACTTAACATTAAGAATTAATTTTACATATCGTTTAGTAGAAAAACTTAGATACTAATAATATTATGTTATTGTGTAAGTATTGTTTTCTATACATACATAAACGCACGCCTTCTTCCCATGGGGGTAGGCAGAAACTACATAATATGATTTACTATTTTGTGCAAATATCCGGCCTTGCCAAAAAGCAGTCTCCTATCTGGATGTGTGACAAAATCCCAAGAACCGGCCGGGTACCGAATGCCGGATATTGAACAGATATCAGTTGCATATCTAACGAAAATTAAATTGATCCCAACTAGCAAAGCAATGAATGTCATACATTAATGTTATTTCAACATTTGGTCTAGTAGGTGGGTCGCTTAAACGTAAGAAAATATTTTATAATAAAACTAAGGTGTAAAAATGGTAATAAAAACATGCAAGAGCCAAGCCAGATTTCGCTTCATGTATCTATTTAAAATATTTATCAGATTCGAAACTAATTTTCAAAATCGATATTTGAGAGCTTGGTTTCTTATCTACATAACATAACATCCCGCCTGTATGCCGAAGGGATAGGCATAGGTATGCCTATACCTAGTATAGTCATTTCGCTGAATTCCTCTTGTATATTTATTTTTATTCGTATTTGTATTCATTTCCTGTAACGCAGTATATTTTTCGCGACTTTTCTATTAGCCGTATCCGTCAGGGGGTTGAGTTCATTTTGTATGTGACGCATAGCGTTCCGAGTTTAAAATGTTTTTTTTTTGGGTTTGTTTGTCCCCTGTAAGGGCGAGCCTATTGCCATCAACCGGGCAAAAATCGGACTGGCACTGCAAAATGTTTGATGGAAAAACCCAATATCACTATACCCGACCTGGGAATTGAACCCGGACCACATGATCAGCAGTAGTACGACCATTAGACCAACGAGGCCATCTTAACTAATTTGAGTTATATGGCTTCAGCTCTGGCCACACAGAGGCCTTAAGACTATAAAAAAAATGGTTGTCTGTAAAGTCGGTTTACGGACGATAATTTTACGTGATAACGTCTTATGGAGTGGAAGAGAGATAGATGCGTCACAAGTCGAACGCTTAGGCCGATCGTGCCTCTCTATCGCTTCTTCCGCGTTCTCGATTGCACGCTCGGCTCAGGCGGAACGTGACAATGAGTCATGCTTTTTCGTGCGTGTAGCATCGATTTATAAGAGGTTATCATGTAAAAAATATTTAGACAAAACCTCGCTGAACATTCATTGTAGCAGGGCGTGCAAATGTGTAAAAATATTTAGACAAAACCTCGCTGAACATTGATTGTAGCAGGGCGTGCAAATGTGTAAAAATATTTAGACAAAACCTCGCTGAACATTGATTGTAGCAGGGCGTGTAAATGTGTAAAAATATTTAGACAAAACCTCGCTGAACATTGATTGTAGCAGGGCGTGCAAATGTGTAAAAATATTTAGACAAAACCTCGCTGAACATTGATTGTAGCAGGGCGTGCAAATGTGTGAGTGACATTGTGCGCTTTTATAATTTATAAAGTGACAATATTATCATATATTATCATGGAAGTTCACGTCCACGTCCATAAAATATATAGAAATACGTGCACGTTATACCGTTATCGTGGACGGAAATTTAAAAGTGTCGCGTCGCATCACGAAATTGGACGTCTCGCGTCCCACGTGGGATTTGCTTCAGTTCTAAATAGAGCTTTTAGTCGACGTCGTGTTGGTTAAGTAAATCAAATGTATCAGACGAGGTACAGGACCGCAGTTGCATCAATTAGGTTAAATCCTTTACATTTTGTCAATTAAAAAATATTCATTGCTCTGCTTTTGCCGTCGAGTAGACGACTTTTCCAAACGAACGATTTAGATTTATTTTATTTTATAATTTTTTGTTATTTTGTTTAAATTATTAACATAATTTTTCCAATTTGCATAACATGCTTAGGGACCGTAGACAGTATTACCGTAGACCGTAGACATTTATTTCAACTTGATACCTCTTCCTGTTTCTGGTTTGATTGATATCTTTCCTAGCTGGGACTGTTAATGACCTTTTGGAGAGATACTAGATGCGAAAGGGGTGCCGCCCCTTTGCATCTAATGTCTCTCCAAAAGGTCATTGAACGTAAAAGCAGCGTAGACGCTATGCAAACACAAGGCTAACGTCACGTTATAGCGTGACGCACGTAACGGCTTTGTAGCAAAAGCTATACAAAGTCAGTTTTCGTTTATACAATACCTAAAAGGGGTCATTGTACTCATCATAATCAACAGCTTTCTAAATGGGACAAACACCGAATTCGCAACAAAAAAAAACGAGCGGTTTCGTACATTTGTATTCACATAAGTCAACAAAATATATGGAATAGCTTAGAGTATAATACGTTATAGTACAATGTAAAAGTTGAGTAAAATAATCTCTTTTCGGGTATTGCGTAAAAAAACAAAAACGTTACGTAGCGCAGCATACGCCGCTTTTACGCGGCGTTAATGCCTACGACAAACTCTCACCAATCTCGTCGTTTTCTTGCGGGCAGTCCATTCTACGGTGTCTGCTCTGGATTTGGTTAAGACGTGAATTAATGTCTGCGTTCTTGTTGCGGTCTGGGATTGGTTTTGGATGTACTGGCAGATTTCAAATATTATATTATAGGAGATGTTTGATTTTGGGCTACCACTATGTACACTACATAGATAAATAGAAAAGAAATAGGGTATTTTCATAAAAATACTAACATATTAATTTAACGAAGAGTAAGTACAAGCGTACCAAAAATGATCAATTGGGTAGTTTTTTAGTATGATAACCCTATTTTTAGGTTAGCCATGACAATTGTGTTTGACGACTGACAGTTTTAAGTTTCGTGAAATGACGTTTTTCTTTGCATTGGACTTTGAATTGGACGTGTTTCGGAGTTTTTGTTTTGCGACCCAATTCACTACTAAGGACATCTTCGCTGTTGACCCCAGCTTTGTTGTATGATGTCTGATTCACCTGATAGTTGGGTTACGTCGTGTAAGTATGTGGTATTCTACAATAACAAGTTGCACTAGGGTTGCACTCATTTTATTATTGCTGCCGCAATCGAGTAGAATATCCTGTAGTCTTATTTTATTATTATAACGAAAC
Source organism: Griposia aprilina (assembly GCA_916610205.1). NCBI lineage: Eukaryota > Metazoa > Arthropoda > Insecta > Lepidoptera > Noctuidae > Griposia > Griposia aprilina. The sequence continues at coordinate 1,696,926 of OU744285.1, read as the reverse complement.
CCATTTTTTTTTGGGAATTTGAGTGTTGATTTTTTATCGCAGATATTACATATACACGTCAATCAAATGTCATTGTTAAAGTGACATTTCGCATATTACTGATTCACTATCGAAAATCGTATCATACAAAAATGAACCATAACTGCTATATACATTTTAGGTTTACTTTTGTTATGCTATCTTAGCCGAGGCAATACGAGCCGAGAGAGATAGTCAGAGCAGAGGCTGTTTGTCCCTTTTTCTCAATTGTCAGAAAATAAAAATGTTATAGATTGTAGAAAATATTTCACCAACTGCAAATAAAATAAGTAACGTATAAATATTTTTAGCTTTTAGATTAGTTTTAAATAATTTTATAACTATAAAGGTTTACAATCTGTACATAGTAGTAAATAATTTAATTTAAATAAAATAATCAAAATAATAATTGTTTGGTAGTTATCATAAAATTACTCTTGTAACTATAATCTGACATGCGAATGACTTTTTCTGTTATTTTGTGAAGACGCATCGCATTTAAACTTTTAGCTACGGTTCTTTTGTAATTTTTATGGTGGAAATGGTGGAAAAGTGTTGTATCAAAACATTTCATATACGGTATATATTTTTCATTTCATTTCACATATCATAATATTTCATACATTGGTAAGGAATTACAAAGATTTGGCTCAATAACAATATGTAGTATGACCATGCTCTAGAAGTTTCGTAGACGGAAGAAACCAACGCTTTAGTGTATTTCTGATTAAAACTATTAATATAATGCGTATAATAAATACAATTGGCACCTATGTATCGCATGATTGAAATAGCATTATTTTTATGTTGGTTACAGCTTTCCATCATATGGAGAAATGAAGCAAAAATGGTTGGATGTAATTCCCCAACCACAAACAATTACCAAAAATTCTGTTGTGTGCAACCTTAATTTCAAGCCGGCAGATTTTTATATTGGTTTATTGGTAATTGGTTTACTTATTTGAAATAAATGCTTCGAGTTTGAATTTGAAAAAATGTTTGTCACACACACTTAGTTTTATTTCCCTTTACTTCATTTTAATAGCCTGCCTACTTCATCATAAATCACGTATACGTGATCATATTTGATGATTTAACACAAGACATGTGTCTCTTCAAAAATATTGTAGTCTAGGTATCATAACTTCTTTTTTAAAACTTGGGTACATGCACGATTCAACACCGACATTCGTACAACAGGCACACGCTAGGAAATAATAATTTCAAATGGTCGCCGTTATCGAAATCGATAAGGAGGACTAAATATATCGTATACAACAATGTCAGTTTCAAATAATCAGCTTTCGAGAAAGTCTTTTCCGATATGTATAGTTTTTAAAGGTTTAATTCTCTTTTTTTTTCATAAATTATTGTTTCACTATTTGAACATCAAATAGTGAATTAATAATTCATTACAAAAAAAAATTGAAATGAAGTTACTTACAATGAAGTTAAGTAAGTTACAAACTATAGAGGTATGAGGAACAGAGTGTAAAGCTCACTCATACCTCCATAGAAAAGGGAGGATCCTGCGACCAGACGGGTGTTGTGTCTGGTGGGCAACTGCCCGACGGTTGATGTCGGGACGTTGTCTAAATGCTAGTCGCGCGGTAAACTCTGCTTGCGCGATGCAGGATTTGCGTGTCACGTCAGTGTGACGTGTAGCTCGCATGTGGCGGTGTAGATACCGCTACAAAACAATAATTTGAAATCGCTTAGTATCAACCAGACACAAATTATCTCTTTCAAAACTAACTTTCCTGTCTGTTAAAAAAATGTTTGGTCACCCTATTAGAAAGAGATGAAAGCCTCGGTATGCATTATCTCTCTCTGCTCGTTTTTTTGGTACGAGAGCTCAGTCCAGTTTGTATATGAGGGCCATGGTGTAAGCACGCTCAAATCGATTACAGTGCAATTCGGGACGCACCCAATGACAGCACCGACACTGACAGCTCTTGAACGCAGTTTAAATGTGCTGATCGCGTTCAGTTTTATTGGTGAAATTAGCCCTAAGCTGTCGCCGAATTGGTCAATACCAAACTACGAATGTTGCTAGCACTTTTACCTACAAAGAGGCTCGGAGATCATGGCTACCATATATATTATTGTAGTCTTTGATCATGGCTCTCAAGAGGTTACCATACACTTTTATAGCTGGCCAATATTTGAACAAAATGAAGAGTCATGACATTTTGTACCAATAATGGTGCATATATCTGTCCTTGCCTACAAATGATTATGGTACGGGTCCAAAGTTAAGTTAAAACGAATGCAGATACTGACCACACCGAATGTACCGAAGAAGGACAAGAGACCCCACACATAGATCCAGGGGAAGGGCGGGGGAGGCGGCGGCGGGGGCGGTGGAGGGTCCAATAGAGGCTTCAATGAACAGGGCCCTCGCGTTCTGGTACAGTCGATCATTGGCTAAAAGGTCAAGTCAAAAACACATTATCAAAATGAACTATACCCGAAAGGTTTAGGTAATTAAATAAAGGTAAACAAAAAAAACCACGTGACTCATAGATGTTGAGCCAGAGGAGTGTTTGAATTATTTTTATGATATAATGTATGGTATTATGGATGATTGCGTTCCCAGGAAAATGCGACGTCGCCGTGTAAATTCTAGGTACCATTACCCTGAGTGGTACACGGCAGATATTATTCGCGACATAAAATTAAAAGCACTGCTTCACAAGCAGTACAAATTTAGTGGATTAACGAGAGATTACGAAAGGTTTTCTCAGAGTAGAGCTAGGGTTAAAATAATGATAGAATTGGCACACGACAAACACCTTGAAAATGTGCAATACAATCTCGCAAAGGATCCTAAATCCTTCTGGGGTTATGTGAGAAGCAAAAAGGGTATAGTGAATCGTAAAAATATCACAAAAAATGGTCAAATTTTATCGGACATCGAATGTGTTCACGAGTTTGCTAATTTTTTTAAGTCCGTATATAGTCCCCTGAAAGCAAAACTAGATGTGCAAGCCGCCGTAGCCGAGAGTAATACAAGTAGTTCCCGAGTACATATAGGAAGTATTGATAGGAGCCAGGTACGGGAGGCGCTAACTAAACTTAAACCTAAGCGTTCGGCGGGACCAGATGGCATACCACCATTTATTATTAGAGACTGCAGGGATTATTTAACACCACCGCTATTATACGTATATAATGTATGTTTTGAACAGTCATACTTTCCGGAACGCTGGAAAATTACACGAGTAATACCAGTACCTAAGGGCGAAGCAGGGAGTGAAGTCAGTGGGTATAGACCGGTGGCGGTGCTGTCGGTACCGGCGAAGGTATTTGAGTCAGTAATCCATCATTGTGTCTTAAATCAGGTTTCAGTCACGTTGTCCGACTCACAGCATGGGTTTCGGCCAGCTCGTAGCACGACTACAAACCTGCAAAATTTTATGGCATATGTGGCTCCTAGCGTTGATTTGGGAGTGCAGGTCGATTCTGCATACTTTGATTTTAAGAAAGCTTTTGATTTGGTCGATAATGACATATTATTGACAAAGCTTGCGGCCGTCGGATGCACTCCTAAATTGCTGAAATTCTTTGCTGATCATATGAGTAACAGAAAGCAGTATTTCGAATATGCTGGGTACAAATCTGAGCCCTATTTTACGAGGTCGGGTGTAAGTCAGGGCAGTAATTTAGGACCACTTCAATTTATAATAATGGTAAATGACTTGCCCGAGGTCGTTAAGAATGCTAAGTGCCTGTTGTTTGCTGACGATCTAAAATTACTACTAGCTATGAAAGAACAAAAGGACTTTGAGCGCTTACAGGAAGACATAGACAGGGTTGTTGAATGGGGAAAGAGGAATAAGTTGGTGTTTAATACGTCAAAGTGTTCGGTAATAACTTTTAGTAGGATGAAAATGCCCAAAAAATATGACTACAGAGTAGACAACACGTTATTGAAAAGAACGGAAACGGTGCGTGATTTAGGAGTACGCCTTGACTCGGACCTGGCATTTCGTAATCACATTGTAAATGTGTGTAAAAAAGCCTATAGGAGCCTAGGTTTCGTCCTGAGAAGAGCAGAGGGTTTTACAAGCATCGTTGCGCTAACTTCTTTGTACAATGCATTAGTTAGAAGTCAACTTGAATGTAACGCAATCATATGGGCTCCACATGAAGCTAAATACAGTCTCATGCTGGAGCGTATACAAAATAAATTTACTAGGTTTCTGTACCTAAGATGGTATGGTGTATATCCATTTTATCCATTGATGTATCCAACTTTGTTTGTTATAGGCATGGTGGGATACAATAAATTGGAAACAAGGAGGGACATAGCTCTTGCTACCTATATTTTTAAATTATTGCGTGGCAAGACTTCAAACCCAGGTATTTTGAAAGAAATAAACCTGTGTGTGCCCGACAATTTTGTTTTGCGAAGGCGACGGCCACGTCTATTGGCGGTGCCCAGTAGTAGGACCAATTTACTGAGTAAAGCCCCTATAACGCGTACCTTGCGCGTACTTAATGACGTAGCAGACAGAATAGATCTTTTTACATGTTCTCTGAGTGAGTTCACAAAGACCACGATGTATACAATATGTTATAGTAAATAATAAAATTGTAATTATGGCCACACTATTGAATTAGGAAATCCCTGTAATGATAGTGACGATGACTTAATAAATAAATAAATAAATAAATAAATGTTAAACCTTTTATTTCAAATGTTAATTTCATATTATTTTGAGTCCCATAATAAAAGGCTCTATTCTGAATCTGAATTTGAGGAACTATCTGTCACATTAATAATAAAGCGTTCAGTGGTATCATCAATTATTTTGTCTAATTTAAACATTTTCTGTTCTTCTTTTATTACATGAACCTCGCAACTTTTCCAATTCTCAGCAGTCACATTAGCTAAAGCCTCTCGCAAAAGAATGTTTAGGTCAGACATTTTAAAAGTATTGTTTTTCTCGGCTACAAACCCTTTAACTTGAGCCCATTTTAACTCAATTGAATTGCGTTAACAGTGGTATGGTGGCAGCCGCAATACAGTGACACCATAAAACATTTTTTCTAATTCATCCACAACTTTTAAGGCATCTGGTTAACCGACTAAACGTAATACCTGCTACTTCAATTGCCATACTACGTCACAGGTGTACTCTTCAATCTAGCAACGTTAGCTAATTCGTTGTATGTTCTAAAAGATTTAGGGAACCTGTCTTTTTGGGCTCTTTACAATAGACAGATTACAAAATATTATACTATTTTATATTCTAAGAAAAAAATTGTGCTCAAGCAATTACATGTACGAAGAGTATAGTTTACGAATAAATGATAAAGTTTAACATACATTAATAAAAGAGGAAAATATCGTATAAATCGCAAATAACTTTAATTTTGTTGTGAGGTATTTTTAAACAAGAAAGTGTCAACTATAAAAAACCCTTTTTACGATTTGTTTACCTTTATTTAATTACCTAAACCTTTCGGGTATAGTTTATGCAGTGTTACTAAAAGCCCAAAGTCCGTCACCTTTTACAGCTTTTTACTTTACTTAAGCTGGAAAGAAATCCCAAAGCAGTCCCCAGTAACACGTGTGCGTGTGGATTGAGTGCTCCTTTATAAAAGTTAATTATATTTTTACGAAATCCAGGAAGAATTTAGGAAATAATTGTGATAAATCAAGGTTTTTTTTTTAAATCTATGGTGAGAATGTCGTGGTCAATTAACTAGAACACTCAATCTAGGCGTGGGCAAAGTGTATCATTTTTGTGATTGGAACATTTGCATCTGGATCACTGAAATGATTCGAAACACTGTTTTATTTGGATCATTTTGCTCATCGGCTCAAAGGATATAAAATACAGAATGTTACGTATACACTTACGAACCATAACTTTACTTGTTATTGCAAGCATTTTATGCAAAAAACGAACGTATAGTATTAAATTTTATATTTAAGCGCCTTAGTGGTAATTTTTACGTACGTGGTAAACGACAATGAAATACTGAGAGTGATACACATCTCACTTCTGACTTCTATGTATAGATTTTAATATGTCAAACGCTCACTCGCGACTCGCGAGTCAGTAGTAACTCAATGTGTCAGTATCTCAGTCTCCCTATCTCGCTCCCTGCTCAGCTCCGCTAGGATTATTAGTGTTCTGTGCTGCTCAGTCGTCTCGCAAGCGACGCGTCGCGCGGAAAGAGCACAGAGCAATATAATGTTTCAGATCCAAATGATCCGTTTGAAACGTTGTTACTGAACCAAACTTTTGAATCACTTCAATGATCCGGATCAGTGAGTCGGTTCCGTAAAGAGTTACACATGTCTAACTCAATAACTAACCTGAGAATAGTATATTTCATTACAAGTGCGGAAAGGCTGTCATTGCAAAGAGTTCCGACAAATGTCTACCCGAGCCGAAGGCGAGGGTTGACAGTCGGAACAAGTTGCAATGACGGTTCCGCACGTGTACTGAACGACTATTTTTAATACAGTTGCGAAAAAATGAAGCAATTTAATAAAATAATAAAAACACAATAAACTCAACTAACTAATCATTTATTTCTTATAAAAGTTATAACTCACATAAACATTGAAATTGGTACAGTTTTTTATACTAACTGGGGAAGTTTTAGGTTGCATATTTACTGTTTGAGATAAACTATTATTAATTTCGTATGATTGTTCATGTACATTTGTCATACAATGGCGTTTGCTAGTTGATGGAGTTGGATCTGATGAATTATCATTATCAACGAAGGTAGATGGACGAACGTTCTCTTCAACATGTGAAGGAGACGGACTGGACCTTAAATTAATGGATTGTGTGATTTTTTTCCCAGTTTCTAGTTTGTTGTTTAATGAATCACCAATATAGCTTTCTGCAACTTTGTTTGATTTCCAACCTCCTAGTCGCTTTAAGGACGTCAAATTGGCTCCTGAATCTGCCAATAATGTAGCAGAGGTCCTCCTGAAGCTGTGCCCAGTATAATACTTAGCATCCGGCAGACCAAGAAACGTAGCTATTTCTTTTGGCATATTACCAAATTTATTTATCCCGATTGCTTGAGCTGTACACTTCCCTTTTTGGTAATTTTGAAAAAAAACGGTCGGTTTTTCCTTTTTGGGACCGCTGATTCATATATTTTTGCACTATTTTAAGAAAGTCTCCTTCAACAACAAAGCTTCTCGGTATCTTATTTTTTGTGTTCGGAATCTTGATTAGTAGCATTTCTCCATGGGCTTCAATATCTTTTAAAGTAATATTGGCTAACTCCTCTCTGCGGCAAGCTCCAACAACGCCAAAAATCAGAGCAACCTACAAAAAAAGGGATTTGATTAATATTTTTTTAAATAATGTATTGACTATATTTTGCGATTTCGTAAACTGAATAATAAAGAAAAATATAAGTACTTATTAATAAATTACCTTTGTGGATAAATAACGATCATCGGGAGCTTCGTTCAAAAACCTTTCCACTTCATTCGATGTTAATATTTTCGACTTTTTACTTGTAAAACCGTCCGATTGTCGTTTTAAGAAAGCATTTAATTTTGGGTATTCACTTATATCCACGTTGTTCCTTATTTTCAGCATACTTTTTATCATCGAAAACCTCGACCATAACGTAGAAGGTTTTAAATTTGCTGAGAGTTCGGAGAAGTATGACAACATAACATTTTCTGAAAAACTATTTGCTTTTTTCTCTTCTCTCCACGCAATAAATTCGTCGTATGTAGATATGTAGCGACTTTTTGACTTTTCCGGTAAAATGTTCTCCGAAGCATTTTGTGCAATTATACTGAGTTCCGGTGGTGTTAATTCAAAAAAACTAGGGTCGAAAATACTCATTTTGTGCAACAAACAAATAACTCGCAAAGAAAATTTCTGAAAAATGGCGCCAACCGTAGAATATAAGCAGAGTTTTTTTTTTCTTCACCCATTCTGGAAGGCAAAGGGAACTATACCCATACAGCCAAGTCTTCAGTAGTTTTTTTTTATTGATATGTATTGAAAATGAAATTTAATGAGATGAAATGAAATGAAACCTAACATAACTCATTCAATCAAATCATTACATCTGCTAATGAAACAAATTAGTAGCTTCTTTTTAGAAATATACTTAGTTGCATGAATCATAAAAACTTCAATGAATTTTTTTTGTAAAAACTTCATGGTTGGTTTTTCTTTATAATAGACATTATTTTGACAGTTGGGAAAGAAAAAGCACAAGTGCGGGAAAGGTAAAAAAAAAAACACGAGTATGTAATAGCCCACATCCCGAACGCTATACGTCCCTGCAATACGCCACTTTTTGAGCAACTGTATTAAAAATACACTCGAGAGCAATGAATCCGGGTCACTTAAAGAATGTTAAAAATCTCGGAAACTAAAAATGATAGGTTAATGCAATAAATTGTATTTAATAGACAATGTAATACTCCTTAAATGAAAGTAAAAAAAATATGAGTCACCATACATTTTATTAACACAAAATTACATAAAGAAAAAAACTGCTGATCTCTCCTTAAAACAAAAATAGGAAACATGAAATTTTTGAACTTTATTACGATTTTCTTGAATTTTAATACTTCGTATTGCCTCCTCGTGCTTCCATTACTGCGTTTACGCGGTTTGGCATGCTGTACACCAAGTTCCTTATACGATTTTGGGGAATATTCTCCCATTCCTCTGTGAGAGCAATTTTGAGCTCACGAAGCGTGATTGGGGGAGGGTTTCGTTGTTTTACGCATCTGCCTAGCTCGTCCCAAGCATGCTCGATCGGGTTGATATCCGGGCTGCGCGCTGGCCACTCCATACGAGTAATGTTCATCTCTTGAAGGTAGTCATTCACAATCCTACCTGTATGAGGTCGGGCATTGTCATGCATAAATATAGCATCCTCACCTAAATAAATTGACCATAAATGGACCAACGTGATCATTGAGGATTTCTTCCACATATCTTACGCTAGTTAAAGAGTCGTTTTCTATGATCACCAGCTCTGTGCGACTTTCAGAAGAAATTCCGGCCCACACAAGTACAGACCCACCACCGTAGGCTACTTTTTCTTCGATGCATGCTTGCTTGAATCTTTCCCCTGGTCTTCGATACACTCCGTGTCTTCCATCGTGCTTGTAGAGCATAAATTTTGATTCGTCGGAGAACATAACTTTTGACCAATCTTCAATACTCCAATTTACGTGGCTCTGGGCATATCTTAGTCTTGAAATACGATGCCCACGCTCCAGTTTAGGGCCGTTTGCAGGTCTAAGGGGTTTTAAGTTAGATTCAGCAAGCCGACGTCTTACTGTCCATGCACTTGGGTTACTTCCTCCGAGGCGTCGAAACTGATTTGTGAGTTCAGTTCCTGTGAGAAAGCGGTTTCGAAGCATGGTGTTCACCAAGTATCGGTCTTCTCGTGCTGTGGTACACCTGGTTCTGCCCGTTCCTGGTCTGCGTAGGTTAGAACCAGTTTCTTCGTAACGTCGGAGAACTCTTTGTACTGTTGACAGCGACACACCGACAGTCCTGGCTGTATCGCGCTGACTCCGGCCGGTTTCCAGCATTGTAAGTATTCTGGTGCATTCTTCAGGCGTAAGCGACATAATTTCAGCTTGAATAATGAATATAGAGCACTATCAACATGGTTTATGTACCCACATAACAGATTACAAACAAAAGCAAAACCAAATGCTGTAATTTCGTAGTTCCATCTTCGAAAGTGGCCCTTTTTCAAATTTGATTTTTTTATGATATAACTTTACAATAACTAAGAAGTTTTAATACCTTCATTTAAGGAGTATTACATTGTCTATTAAATACAATTTATTGCATTAACCTAGCATTTTTAGTTTCCGAGATTTTTAGGATTCTTTAAGTGACCCGGATTCATTGCTCTCGAGTGTATATATATATGCTAACCTGAGAAAATTCTGTAACTCGGTATCTTAAAATATACTATATTTATTTATGTTTAACATTTTTGTGTGGAATAATTGTATTGAATTTGTAAAAACTATTTACAAATATTCAATTGATTTTAACGGTTTCTTTAGAACACTCAATCTTCCTATGGTGCTGGCGGAGCGTTCCAAAAATCTCTAACTTTGGCTAAATAAATTCTTAATATTCTTCTACTCTAATTACTCAGTCAATTTGTGAAACAAAAACCTTGACGTAAAACATAATAGTTAGGAGTAAATAAGAAGAAATACTTTCTTTACAACGTCCCGTAACCGTTTGAGTGTTCCATGGAGATGCGCCAAGGTAGCCCGCGAAATTCAAATTATCTTATGTTTTTTGCAATTTGCAGGTCAGTATTAGGTTGTATGGTCATCTATATATGATTCGCGACCGTATTAAATATGGCTTTACAGAATTATAATCATTAGAATCAGCAATACAAATCCTAAGTTAGAATTGCCTTCTAATGTCATGATTGTGTGAGATTATTCATACCTATTTAAAGGAGAATAACTAATTGACTAATGAACACAAATATTGATGATTTAATTGAACAACATTAGATGTCGGATGATAATGACATTGACGTATGGAAACATTACATTTCAACAATATTTTGATTATTTTATAAATACAATGGTTGTAATTTAAAATATGTATAAATGTTATTAGCATTTATTTAATTGATAGTTTATAGACAGATAGATGAATGTGTAGATGTATTTAATGTAAATTGTTTTTATTGTGACTTAAAAGGCCGCTTCACAAACAACGATTCTAGAGTTTTCGAACAAGTCATGTTTTGCGGTTTTGCATAATCAAAACAAATGTTTATAATCTTAGCATTACAATAAATGCTTAAGTAATAATTAATATGATACTAGTAATATTTCTCACGATTTAATATTGCAATTTTAAAGTAAGAAGTTGTTTTAGACGATTCTCAGATCTTTAAGATGATGTTAATATATTATAAGATTTTACTTATAGATTACAAATAAATACATACTAAATTGCTAAATAATCTTAGGGAGTTTTAAAATAGTTCCACTATACTAGATTTGTTAATTATTAAAAGAAGAAAGAGAGAGAGAGAGAGAGAGAGAGAGGATATAGTAAAAGTTATTTAGCAATTATGTACAACCATCTCTGATTAATCTAAAATAGCGGCAGAATGAGCGGCAATGTTTGAGGTACTTACGGGTAATGTTGGGAGACTATAAAAGTAGTTACCGCCAATTTTGAAGGGGATTTTGGTTCGAATGGTTTAACGAGACAGGACAAATCCTGAGTGGTGTCCAATGTCCATAATATTAATTTGCTAAAAGCCAATGTACCTAAGGAAATCACGCTGCATAGCGAAGTTCTTCCTATATTGTAAAATGGATTGAATTATGATTATCACATCAGTTATAGTGAAAGATCGACTGACTACAATGTTCATGGAAGTTAATTGATATTATAATATTGATTAGTATTGCTGATCTACGTTGTACTGTATGTGTTTTACGTATAGCTAATATTGCTTGTGTGTTAAATCGAATTAAGGTATATTCATGTTCTTTCTTTGCATTGACATTGTTGCTAACTTTGAGAAACGATCCTTGTGTTAACAATAATAATATGCTAATGTAAAAATGTGTTGATACAAGATTTTATAACAAGCTGCCATGGAGTTTCTTATCCTTCTTCTCCATGAAGACCTAGTTTTACAAGCATAACTGAAATAAATGCCTGGTCTTGTCTTTCTGTGCTTTTCTTCATAAAATCCTTTCCCAACACACCCTAATCATAGCTAGCCATTCTGACACTCAAAGTTTACTAATTAAGCGGATGCCAATACCTATAGGTAAATGTAGTCTTACATCCACTTTCTAACAATTGCATGAAATAGTCATTCAATAGGGTAAAGAGATGTATTGCTGATTCTAATGATTATAATTCTGTAAAGCCATATTTGTTACGGTCGCGAACTGGATTTTAATTAAAATACAACCTGACAGTGACCTGCAAATTGCAAAAAACGTAACAAAATTTGAATTTCGCGGGCTACCCGGAAGGTTCCGCCTTAAGTTTATTCAAAGGGCGCACGCCCATATCAGAAATTATGAAAATTTTGTCACTAAAGTTTAAACATATTTAATTTGCCAGTCGTTATTGGTCAAAATTGTAGTTGCACTTTTTGCAAAGGTGTTATAAACTTAAAAGATACCATTTGTCCACTATTATTAGACAGAAGATAATTTACTATGGCTTTCTCCAAACAATCACAATTCGCAGAAAACATTATCGATACAAGTAACAGAAGTTGCAGTTACTCTAGTTGGTTCTGTAAAAACATTAGATAAATTGAACGATTTAAAAAGGCTTAATAATCTACTGCTATTTGAATTACTTTCTAAAATATTAATATGAAAATCACCACAAATAATTGCAGCTTTGTAATTGGATGCAAGTTTCGATAGGACATCGTCCATTATTGACTCAAATAAAGAAAAGTTCTGATAATTAGGGGGTCTGTACACGCACACTAAAACATACTTATCTAGCTCAACACAGGACAGTTCGATGAAATGTTCAACTGATAAACGAACTATGTCTTTACGTTTTGCTTAGATTTAAAATATATTTTTATCAAGATTAGAGAACCTCCACGCAGCATAGATTTACGGTTAAAACAACTGCCCACACTATAGGTCTCATAATTAATTAGCATTTACCACTACAAAAGACATGGTTTTATCGGGTTATTCCCGATCGGTAACACCCTGTCGTCAACACTCTTGACGATCGAGAATAAAAAGTTCTAACGACGAATAAGAATAAAAAGTGAAAGAAGCATTTTTTATGTTGATGTTAATTTTGTGCGTTGAAAGTCGTAATTAAAGCACAAAAAAACCATGTCATCTTTATTTGAATGCACACTCTTGAACTATGCATAGGTAGGAACGATCGGGAATAAAAAGTTCTGGAACTGAAAACGGAACATTTTATTCCCGATCTTCAACAGTGTTGACGACAGAGTGTTACCGCAACAATAAAATGGTCTGCTGATGATTTAGCTGAAATAATGTACAGTCGCCAGCAGGTTAAGCTACATGAAACTGTCAAATTTCTCCAAACGATTTTAAATCTTAAAATGTTGATGGTTAAGTTCCACATCGAATGAGAAAATCTGACAGTTTGTGCTAACGATGTGCTGGCGATTGTACAATAGTAAAGATGGTCCTATTATTTTACACTCTTTATCCTAACGGTCCTTTAGATTTAGAAGAAAGATGTTTCTCCCACCGAAATCTAATCCATATCTACTATAGCATGAGTAATTATGGTTACACTTTTTCTAGTTTGTCTTGTGATAAAATGTTTAATAAAATATTAATATTAATAAAATTTATTACTACAAAAATATTTTTTCATTTTATGTATGTATGGTCACCCTACACAATTTTGTCGCTTAGAAATCTAATGAAGTTGATTATTGTTAAAATTAAGCGTTCAAAAAAAAAGAAAACTTGTTAACTTTACTGACAACAATTTCTGATGTGACCGCGCCGTTTGAATAAAAGTTCGGGTTAATTAAATAAACGCTACAACATGGAACACTCAAACGGTTACAAGACGTTGAAAAGAAAGTATTTCTTTTATTTACTCCTAACTATTATGTTTTACCTCAAGGTTTTTGTTACACAAATTGACTCCGAATTATACTTGTAAAATAGAGTAACAATATTAAGAATTTATTTAGCCAAAGTTGGAGAGTTTTGGAACACTCCACCAGCACCATAGTAGTATTGAGTGTTATAAATAAGCCTTTATAAAATCCAAATAAACCGTCAAAATCAATTGAATATTTGTGAATAGTTTTCACAAATTCAATTGACTACAATAATTATTCCACATAAAAATGTGTAACATATATCTAGTATATTTTAAGATACGAGTTACAGTATTTTCTCAGGTTAGCAGGTTGAATGTTCTAGTTAATTGACAACGACTTTACCACTATACAATTAAAAAAAAAAAAAAACACCGTGAAGTTATCACAATTATTTCCTAAATTCTTCCTGGATTTCGTAAAAATATAATTAACTTTTATAAAGGAACACTCAATCCACACGCACATGGGTCCATAAGGTTCTTATTTCGGTTCTGATACCGAATGCGGGCTGACGATGAATTGTAATTGCGCTATAGGAAAGTAAGATCTTTTCAAAGAATATACCTACTTATCATTTTATACCTAAAATAAAAAGTGTAATAGCTGCAATACTCAACGTCGCGTCGCGTCGCTAGAAACTTGTCCGTCGTTTTATTTATGGGACCGGGCGTAAACATGGGAGGACATGTAGTTCAGTGAGGCGGTCACACATGGTATGCGATTTTTCGTCAGCGACTCGTCAAACAGTCTGCAGAGCGCGAGCGCATGTGCACACTGCATAGTAAATTCGACATGTGTTACATTGTCATAATTATGCTTCTAAACCACATCAAAGCCCCAAGTAAAAGCCCCAAGTTATCAAACAAACATTAATTTATTAGAAACTATGCGACATTTTAAGAAACGTAAGTTCAAGAATTTATTCAATTTTTTTTTCCGAATGAGAAATCAGAGCCCTTGTGATTACGTTTCTGCTGTCAGACTTGTCCTGGGCATGTCCCCTATCAGCTCGAGCTCCTGCTGCTCCGCTTCCTGCAGTAAGGCGATGCGGTCCAGCGGCTTCCACGGCTCGTGGAATGCATACTTGTACTTGCTTTTGCCGTGGTAGCCCAGGTTCGGTAGCACCTCCTTCACAAGTTCGTTCAGTCTCTTCGATGGCTTATCTATCCAGTAGTCTGGGTGCACAATAGGCGAATTGTGAAACAAATCTTGAACACTAGAACTCGATTGCAAACTAAATGCTGGATTTTTGAACAGCTCCGTCGTATCCTCGGTCGGAATTTCCTGTCAAAAAATGTTACTTTTCACTTCAGGACTATCGGCTAGGAGGTGTTATAGTGCGTTGGACGAAATTCAGTGCTCTCGATAACTTTATATAATAATAAAAATGAAACCATTTGATTGTATTGTAAAAGGTCTATTTCAGTATGATCTTTGGGTGTGTATATTATAATTATAAAGTTCAGTTTGTGAGTTGAATTAAACACTGGTCAAACTGTGGCGAAAGCCGCGCGGGACGCGAGCGCGGGAGCGCCTATTATGTGAATGATTAGGAAGTCACACAACTATTCGCGCCAGTTTGAACACCTCCATATAAGTTAGTTGACATAATCGGCGTGAGCGAATTTCAGCCCGCGTCCCGCGCGGTTCCTCTGAGTTTTACCAGAGCTTTAAGTCGAGTCAACAATGTGTTGAGTCAATAACGGTATAGCCAGTTGAAGTTTCGGCTGCCGGTCATCATAGTGTCTCCATCGTGCTTCCCTTTGCCTCTCAGTCTTCCGAAGAAGCCTTTAAGTCGTCCAAGGAGGCTCGAGTTTTTGGATTCCTCGTCCTCGTAGCTCTGCTGGTAGCCTTGCTGGTAGCCTTGCTGGTGGTATCCTGACGAGCTGTGTTGGCCGGGGTAGGTAGGGTGCTCATCTCGATTTTGATGGTCAGAGGCCGTGTTCAGCACGCTGGTCCGCTGATGAACAAAGCACAAGCTGGATTTCATTAGATACTTAATTTCACGGCGTGAGGCTCTGATTTCGTCAAACGCACTATTCAAACACCGTTTCAAGAATGTCGCAAAGGTTCCATTAAAGTTTGTATCGATAAATGTACGTAAAAAAGGGTAGGTGTACCTTGACATTACTAGGAGGGAGCGGTGGGACGTCAGTTTCGGGGACCATGATTCTGTAGGGGTCGTAATTTGGCGGCTGGGGCTCCTGCGGGCATTGGGCACGCCACGGCTGCGGCGACATGTCGGGTTTGGGCCATGGCTCCACTTTCATGCCAGTGGTCTGCGCGATGTCTTTACAGCATCCTTGTCCTTTGTCGTCGGCATAGTGGAGACGACCCGCTGCAACAACATACCTATCATCATTAACTTCGGTACTGTTGTTTTTGTTTGGTAATGTTAATCTATTGTTTGTTGTATTAGTACTGTTAAAAAGGTCAGGTGCGTAGTACCTACTCCCAACCGGCGTGCGTGTATGACCAGATGAATGAACGTAAACGAAGTAAAAGGAGTATATAAGGATCGTAGCAGGTGGCGTTCTGCAGTTTCTGCTTCCCCCGTGGGAAAGCGTGAGTTTATGTAGGGGAAAGGACTACAAGATGATCCGTTGAGGTCCCGATCCTTTTTTATTGCAACGAAACTACATATAAGCGACATCTAGTTTTTTCAACTCAATATTATAAATAAATAAATTGTTTATTTGGTCTCAAACGATTACATTTTCGGAATTTTAAATGAAACAGTCCCAGTAACTTATTAATAGGTAATACTTGTGTTGGGGCTGTCTCGCTCCTTCCCAGGATGTTAGACAAAATTGAGACTATATAAAACAAAACAAGAATTTAAAAAGATAGAATTAAAGTACTAATTTAAACAGAACAAAAAGAAACAATGACCTAGAAAAATACTTAACTGTTAGCTCTGTGTAGTGTGTAATTGTATGTGCATGTGTGAAATGAAATTGTGTAAATGTGGGATTTTGTGTGTGTGTGTGTTTATGTTTGTGTGTGCGTGAGTGCGTTAGTGTGTATTTATGTTTGAGTTTACGTCTTTTCTGATTGTGCCATTATAATCGAAGTTGAAGATAAGATTAGGTAAACACAAGGTGTTACATTATGGTAAAGAATCCAAGTATATTATACAATTCTGACCAAAAGTTGCTCTGCGTCCTCATAAGTTATAGTAGGTACCTATTTAGCCAATCGATTATAACTTTTTTTGCATTTTTGCAATACTCAATCATTCATTGCATTCCACAATTAAATGTTCTTAGGTGGTAAGTAAACATTAGTTGTACCAATCGTGAACCATGTCGGGCACAGCAAAATAAAAATTTGTAGTTAGGACGAGGACTTATTTATTCATGCAAAAAAAACTTATTCTAAGTAAAATTAAAGGTAACATTTTATTAATTAATTGAATTAATAATTAATAAAATGTTACCTACCTTTAATTTTACTTAGAATAACTTTTTTTTTCTCTCTAGGTGGTCTCTATACTCGAAAGGTTTAGGTAGTTAAATAAAGGTAAACAAATCGTAAAAAGGGTTTTTTATAGTTGACATTTTCTTGTTTAAAAATACGTTACAACAAAATTAAAGTTATTTGCGATTTATACGATAGTTTCCTCTTTTATTAATGTATGTTAAACTTTATCATATATACGTAAATTATACTCTTCGTACATGTAATTGCTTAAGCACAATTTTTTTGTTAGAAGTATAAAATAGTATAATATTTTGTAATCTGTCTATTGTAAAGAGCCCTAAAATACAGGTTCCCTAAACCTTTTAGAAAATACAACGAATTAGATAACGTTGCTAAATTGAAGAGTACACCTTTGACGTAGTATGGCAACTGAAGTAGCAGGTATTACGTTTAGTCGGTTAACCAGATTGCTTATAAGTTGTGGTTGAATTAGAAAAATGTTATATGGTGTCACTGTATTGCGGCTGCCACCATACTCGTACCACTGGTAGCGCAATTCAATTGAGTTAATATGGGCTCAAGCTAAAGGGTTTGTAGCCGAGAAAAATAGAACTTTAAAATGTCTGACCTAAACATTCTTTTGCCAGAGGCGAGGGTCATGTAATAAAAGAAGAACAGAAAATGTTTAAATTAGACAAAATAATTGATGATACCCCTGAACGCTTTATTATTAATGTGACAGATGGTTCCTCAAATTCAGATTCAGAATAGAGCCTATTCTTATGAAACTCAAAATAATATGGTTTTAATATTTGGAATAAAAGGTTTAACATCTATGAGTCACGTGTTTTTTTTTTGTATACCTTTATTTGACTACCTAAACCTTAGAGTATAGGTCTCCTATCTAGGTGGTCTATTGTAAAGGTTGTTGTATGAGTACTTTTGTTTATTGCTCTATTTTGTTTTTTTAATGTCATGGTAACAGTTGAAAGCATTTTAAAGGTTATGTTATCGAACTTTGAATTAAAAAGTTGATGTTGGGGCGAGATGATTATGACTAAACTTGATGCGCGTTGAAGCGGGGGCTCTTGCAGGCAACGGCCGGCCGTGCATCGCTGACCAATGTCCGGGTAGACGCTGACGCTCTGTGCAATTTTATTCGCTTAAACGTTTCGCATGCTCCTCCCACTCGATCAAGGTCGCTGGTACTTATTGTCGCCTTAAACTGGAAATCTACCTATAGCTTTTTAAATGACGTCGTGCGAACAACAACTCCAGGCAAGCGACGTTTAGAACTTAATTTATAAGATTTATTTTTAGAGTTTAAGTTTTTTGTTTAAGTGGTAAAGATATAATAAGAAATGTTATTTCTCTTTAAGTAAGTTAATTACTATTTTTTTTAGTTTTTCCGTTTAATGTTGACTATGGATAGTGAGATTTGTCACTTCAAATATTGTAGAAGATAAAAATAATTTTGTGTAAGCTTTACTTAGCGATTGATTTCATGTGTGATAATTTTAAGCTATTAGTGATATTGAGACTGACTATTACCTAATTAATAAGACTGGGTCATTCTACCTAAGTCAAGGTCTGTAAGATATTTGAATTCGTAATTAAATATATAGTAAACTCTGCTAAGTTATTTTTTATTTAATTACAAAAAATAAACCTAGGCCATTCTCCAAATGCAACATGATCCCCAAGACCATCTTGCCCCTACCGTAGGGATCATCTTGAACACCGGGGTGTACAAGATTATTCTTTGGTAGTGTTTAAAAAATGTGAATTATAACATTATTAAATCTAAAAGATTAAGCTTTTTGAATACGACAACAGGTAGACAGATAATATCGTTTAAACTAGCATTCTCCCATATGTGAATCATTTCGTACACCTTTCCTCTATGTGTATGAGTAATGTGTTGAATAAATTGTGTATGAGTAATTGTAACTTCAATGAATTAGTGAATAATATGTAGATTCTCCTAGTTGGAAGTAATTCATTACAATGACGGTGTTCAACATAATTATGACATTTACTTTTTAATGGTAATAATTAAAAGGCTATAGACAATTTACATCTGAAATAGCTATTTGCCTCAAGAATTGTCAGTGAGGCATACCACGTCTGGCGTCTCTTTGAAGACTAAGAGAAGGTATTGCTAAAGAAAGTTTCATGTAGGATCCATAATGCTCCAAGCCGGTAATGATCTCTAAGGGTACTGGTTCCCCCCAGACGCGGTCCTAGGGGAACGAATTCACGGGGGTCATGGCCCCCAAATCGTCGGAACTGGCGACATCCTACATAATATAATTATTTTACGAGTACGTTTGAACCTTGAAACTACTCTTGAGATAAGTAGAACCCCCAAAATCTTAGGATGATAATAATTGACCCCCAAAATCTAGGACTGCGACCGCTCCGATGCCCTCCCTGAGTGAAGGTGGAAGTCTAAACTTATGGTGGCAAAATTGTGCTCGCTACTCTTTGGAGGACATCTTCAAGCTTGACGCACTGACCTGCAGTGTAGTCATGAAAATGGCAGTTCTGGAAGCGAAGACATTACGAAGAAAATGATAAAAAGTGTCTTACCTAGGCCGTTGATAACATGCCCGAGATTAGTATTGGTAACCGCTAGGGCAGCATAGTTCAAGTGCTTTAGAGGGAGGCAATTACGAAATAGAAACAGCATCTTGCCTCTCGACACAAAATGTATCATCAGTATAAAAAATATAAGCACACCCAATTTGAACTTTATTATTAAAAAAATTACATTGTTTTTGTGAAGAACGGTTTATGTTAGGTTTTGAGAGAATTATGTTCTGACAGCATTTGGAAAAAAGTGAACAAGATGAAATTTTCTATTTTATATGGCTTTTGAAAAAAAATAATGTTTGCCGGTGTTCTGTCAAAATAGGAATTATTGATTCTCTGAGGAGGTTAAATGTTTTTCAATTTTGTTGTATTTTTTCTTGTTCGACATTTTAAGCACAAGTGCGGTTGCTTTTGGCGATTGTTGCCTACGAGCCCGCATCGAGATCGAGATGGTCGAGACTGTTCTCGTGTAAACGGCTAAATGAGACAGTTGATCTATAATAATAATAATTCTGGAATCTGAGGGAATTCAACTTTCGGATTGCATGCACCTTAAATCCCTCTCATCATCCGAAAGCGTTAGGCATCAACGGTGCTGACATGAAGCAATCTTTGAAGTAGCGCTTCTTTGGTCGCCTGAAGAAGGTATTAATAAGTCTTCTTTCAGGCGGAAACAAGGTGTGCGCCTTCAACGGTTGGGTCTTGCCGGTTTTGATGTACTCTTTCGGCATACTCAAATGGACTTAGACCGAACTTGACACCCTGGATAGGAGAGTCCGTACACTGCTGACCGCAAACCGGATGCATCACCCACGATCATCAGTGATGAGACTGTACATATCGCGGAAGTGCAGTCTCAGGTAATATTTTTTAAACCCGAAGTGGGTATGCAACGTGATGTGGTCGCAGTGGACAAAGGACTCAGCCCGCTCTCCATTGCTAAAGAGACCCAGCGCAAACCTGTAGTACTTACTACCGATGACCACAAGAAGGTATGGCAAAGCAAGGAGCTTCACGGGCGCTTCTATCGGGCTCTTCATGAGCCCGGTGTAGATTTCTTAGCGTCCGTATCCTGGCTACGTTTTGGTGACCTTTTCAGGGAAACTGAAGGTTTCGTCTGTGCAATTATGGACGAAGTTATCTTGACGAATAACTACCGGAGACATATTATGAAAGACGGGACGGTTGACGTGTGTCGGGCATGCCATCGTCCGGGTGAGTCCATCAGACATATTATCTCCGGTTGTTCTCGTCTAGCTAACGGCGAGTACTTGCACTGATATAACCAAGTAGCCAGGATTATTCACCAGCAACTTGCTTTGAAATATAAACTAGTGGATTCTGAGGCACCGTATTACAAGTATGTGCCCGACGCAGTTCTCGAAAATGACCATATCACGTTGTACTGGGATCGGTCTATCATTACTGACGGGACTTTTGTCGCCAAATAAGCCTTTATAGTGGCGATAGATCGATTAGCGCGCCGCACAATGATTATCGATATTACCATTCCGCATGACGAGAACCTCGTGAAAGCTGAGAAAGAGAAACAAATATTTAATTTGTTTCTCTTTCGAGTCAAGATATTTAATTTCGACTTAGCACCCAAGGTTGTTGACATGTGGAATGTGAGCTCGACAGTCATTGTGCCGATTGTCGTATCGGCCAATGGCCTGATGACCGAAAGCCTCGATCAACATCTCTCGAAGCTCTCGTTAGGCGGTTGCGGCAAGAGCCTGATTCAGAAGGCAGTACTCCTCGACACAGCTCGCATCGTGAGAAGGTTCCTGTCTCTGGAGCCCTAACCACCGGTAGCTTGGACCCTGCTCCCGATACCGGCGGACCACTATTTTTTTAATGTTTTTATAAAAATATTTAAAAATGTATATAAATAGGTAAGTATGAAAATAAATAAACGAAATAATAATACATCCATTTATTTTCAGGCAACTCAAGCCCATACATCTTACCTACCTAAACACCTTGACCTTAACCTAAACACACACATTTTAATATAAACAAAACTTGTGTTAATATGATTTATAGTTCTTGACCCAAATTTGAGTAGGTACTAGAGACATATTGTCTCCACCCTGAGCGCCTGCGAACGTGTAGGTGTCAATGTATTGGCTGCGGCTGCGGCGGTCCGCCCTCATTGGGATAAGCGCAAGCGTTTGTAACTTGGCGCCTTTGTCTGAAACGTATTGGGCACTCTCCCGATCACATACCCTGTGGCCTTCATCTGCAGCAAATAGTTACGTTCACACAGCGTTATTTGTACCTGTACGCTATTATACTATACAGAGTGGCGGGGACATCTACGCGCAAACTGAAGCCATGAATTCAGCACATGATTCTACCGCGAAGAGGGAGGCGGAGCGCGCGAGGGTGAGGCTATCGTTGCGCCCTCACGCCCCTAGTCGCCGCAGGAGGAGACAACCTGGGCGTCGGGAGTCGATAGCCTACTCCCAGCCACCGTAGGCGCGGGCTTGCGGACGGCGAGCAATGGGCAGCTCGCCGTTCGGTAAGGACCAGGCCCTGGTCGAAGGCGCGTTGTGTTCCACGCGCGGCTCAAAGAAATGTCAGCATAATTGACGGGGTCCGATAGGGCCGATGCTTGCCGGGGTCGCGGATTGTTCGAAAGAGTTACCGTGGCCCTGGCGCACAGGCAACTGTAGGAACACGGGTGGGTTTTAGTCAGTAAGAGTCCGACACGCCCTTCCGCTCCGCCCAGAGCGGGAGAGGTCATTTGATGATTTCCCACCAAAAAAAAAAGCACTTGATTCTAGACCACCTAGCGTAGAAATTTTTCGTCAGTTGTAAAAGTGCAATACCTACGCGGTCAAAATGAATGGAGCAGCTGATTTATTTTGTAATAACCGATGAAAAATTTTAGAATCATGTGCTGGATCCATGGTAACCGGTTGCGAGTCGATGTTCTTGCCACCCAGTATAAAGTTAGGATCAATACAGTGTTGACTGTAACTTCAAACTATCGTAAATGGCTACAAGGATCTTCTGGCACTTGAACGAACTTGACAGGAGGGCGCTGTTGGTTAACATGTCACACAAAAATAACTTTAGGTATTGTTCTGAGACATGTGCTATTTTTTTTTCGTGAAATATAATGGAAAAATAAAACAAAATGGCGGCTATAATTCCAAATTTGGCCACGCGCCAAAATATCCTTGTAGAACGATACTGTTCATGGACTTAATATACAAACTGGACTGAGCTCTCGTACCAAAAAAACGAGCAGAGAGAGATAATGCATACCGAGGCTTTCATCTCTTCCTAATAGGGTGACCAAACATTTTTTTAACAGACAGGAAAGTTCGTTTTGAAAGAGATAATTTGTGTCCGGTTGATACTAAGTGATTTCAAATTATTGTTTTGTAGCGGTATCTACACCGCCACATGCGAGCTACACGTCACACTGACGTCACGTAAATCTTGCATCGCGCAAGCAGAGTTTACCGCGCGACTAGCATTTAGACAACGTCCCGACATCAACCGTCGGGCAGTTGCCCACCAGACACAACACCCGTCTGGTCGGAGGATCCTCCCTTTTCTATGGAGGTATGAGTGAGCTTTACACCCTGTTCCTCATAGTTTGTAACTTACTTAACTTCATTGTAAGTAACTTCATTTCATTTTTTTTTTTTGTAATAAATTATTAAGTCACTATTTGATGTTCAAATAGTGAAATAATAATTTATGAAAAAAAAGAGAATTAAACCTTTAAAAACTATACATATCGGAAAAGACTTTCTCGAAAGCTGATTATTTGAAACTGACATTCTTGTATACTATATATATTATATAGTCCTCCTTATCGATTTCGATAGCGGCGACCCTTTGAAATTATTATTTCCTAGCGTGTGCCTGTTGTATACTATGTCGGTGTTGAATCGTGCATGTACCCATATTTTAAAAAAGAAATTATGATACCTAGACTACAATATTGTTGAGGAGACACATGTCTTGTGTTAAATCATCAAATATGATCACGTATACGTGGTTTATGATGAAGTAGGCGAGCTATTTAAATGAAGTAAAGGGAAAGAAAACTAAGTGTGTGTGACAAACATTCTTTCAAATTCAAACTCGAAGCATTTATTTCAAATAAGTAAACCAATTACCAATAAACCAATATAAAAATCTGCCGGCTTGAAATGAAGGTTGCACACAACAGAATTTTTGGTAATTGTTTGTGATTCGGGAATTACATCCCCAACCATTTTTGCTTCATTTCTCCTTATGATGGAAAGCAGTAACCAACATAAAAATAATGCTATTTCAATCATGCGATACATAGGTGCAAATTGTATTTATTATACGCATTATATTAATAGTTTTAATCAGAAATACACTAAAGCGTTGGTTTCTTCCGTCTACGAAACTTCTAGAGCATGGTTATACTACATATTGTTATTGAGCAAAATCTTTGTAATTCCTTACCAATGAATGAAATGTTATGATATGTGAAATGAAATGAAATATATATATATGAAATGTTTTGATACAACACTTTTCCACCATTTCCACCATAAAAATTACAAAAGAACCGTAGCTAAAAGTTTAAATGCGATGCGTCTTCACAAAATAACAGGAAAAATCATTCGCATGTCAAATTATAGTTACAAGAGTAATTTTATGATACCTAACTACCAAACAATTATTATTTTGATTATTTTATTTAAATTAAATTATTTACTACTATGTACAGATTGTAAACCTTTATATAAAATTATTTAAAACTTATCTAAAAGCTAAAAATATTTATACGTTACTTATTTTACTTGCAGTTGGTGAAATATTTTCTACCATTTATAACATTTTTATTTTCTGACAATTGAGAAAAAGGGACAAACAGCCTCTGCTCTGACTATCTCTCTCGGCTCGTTTTGCCTCGGCTAAGATAGCATAACAAAAGTAAACCTAAAATGTATGTAGCAGTTGTGGTTCATTTTTGTATGATACGATTTTTGGAGAGCTCAGTCCAGTTTGTATATTAGGTCCATGATACTGTTGAATCCAACGCCGTGTGCACGCCTAAGAACACTCACAGAACGCGAAACAAACCAACATGTGACGAAAAGAAACAAACGTTACATTCCAAACATAATTTATTTTTGTACAAAATAACATAATAATTATTTTAATAAATACATTACAGTCAATCTGGGTAACTTAACCCTTCAATATAACAGTAGGCCAAAATTGTATTTGTGACTTCTTTTCTGTAGCTTATGCCTGCCTAATTTATTTTTAAATTAAAATGTTGTAAATAGAATTTTGGCCTACCTGTTATATTGAAGGTTTAAGTTACCTAGATTGACTGTACTTAATTGATCGTTTTTTTTACAAAAATACTTTTAATAAATTCACATAAATAGTTGTTTCAACATGGAATGGCGTAGCACAAACATTAATAAGAAGAACGCATAACATATCAAGTAGTTCTTTTTCAAATACTGCAGTTTTAAATTTTATAACAAAAATATAAAGGCGTTCGTGACATGTAATTAGTTGCTTTATGCCGTTGGCTATTCTCTATCACTATAAAAGGATAAATACTGTAATAGTATTCAGTAAACAAAACTTAGATATCTAAGGAAAGCGGAAGAGTCGGTTTTGTTGAACGGTATAAATGTTTAGACACCCTATTAATTGGAACACATTACTCGTAGGAAACAAGGTAGGAACAGCGACTCCTTCTAATAAAATGCTTCTAAAAGGTTACTTAGAACAACATCACGCCCGTATTCCCTGAAGAGTTAGTCAGAGGTGTAGGTGATGCAGTTTACCCACATTTCGCCAGTTAACAGGAGCCGGTCTTTGTCCGGCTATGGACGTATTAAGGCTGAAATGATGATGAACAGCGGCCGAGCCTATTGCCATCAACCAGGCAAAAATTCAGACTCCAGGGTGCTACTGTTTCATAAGTGCCCATGTTGGTTTATGTGAAATAAAATATTTTGATTTGATTTGATTTGACTGAGAAATGCCAAATGGAAAACCCAATAATACTTTTCCCGGCCCGGGAATCGAACCCAGGATCTCGTAGCGCTTACGACCACTAGACCAACGGCAAAAGGTTGGTCTGAAAGGTTAATCAACACAAAAATTCGCTGACAGACCGTCAAACTGATTGGCTGTATCACTTTAAACGAGTTTGACAGTCTGTTATAATTTTGTTGTGATTATAGCCATTCAAAAACCGGGAGCAAAGTATTGGTTTCCAACGACATTTGTGGCCGCCACATAGCGTCC
The DNA here is from genome assembly GCA_916610205.1 of Griposia aprilina. NCBI lineage: Eukaryota > Metazoa > Arthropoda > Insecta > Lepidoptera > Noctuidae > Griposia > Griposia aprilina. The sequence continues at coordinate 1,670,994 of OU744285.1, read as the reverse complement.
GCAATATACCGACACGACATCAAATATGACAACGAATATGACGTCACTGAAACGTTATTTATGATGGTAAGTTGTTGTGTTTCCCTAGAGAGCGTTTTTTGCTTTTTCATTGCAGAGAGATGTATTGATGATTTTTATGATTATAATTCTATAAATAAATATTTGATACGGTGCGAATCACATTTAGATCAACATACAACCTGATACTGACCTGCAAATTGCAAAAAACGTAAGAAAATTTGAATTTCGCGGGCTACCTTGGCGCATCCCCCTTAAGGCCTAATGACCTGCCAATTTATTCTTTAAAAATCTCACCGTGAAAACTTAGGTGAAATGATTCGAAGTGAGCTGTCCATAGTGTCAATCACTAGCATCAGATGACATCTGACTTCACTTAAGTTTTCACGGTGCTGAAGTAGTAAGTTTGTAAACTGCTAATCCAACGCCACGAACAAAATGCTTTACAGGTATATGGGAAATTGAGGAATCATACAATTAAAGTACGTACAGACTTATGAATATGCGATTTAACATTTAAGCTGCATCTCAGACCCGGGGACTATACCTCAAAATTTTACAAGACTACAAACATACAAAAAAAAAAAGGAGAAATTGTGGAAAAAGTAACCTAACACAGAAATTACAAATATGTATGGGATACATTAAACAATCTATAAACCTTTCGTATATTTAAAAGCGTAATAAAATCTTTGTCACGACGCTTTACATCATTGTACGATATTAGAATTGTAAAAATACAATACATATCGTACCATCAGTACAATTTACTGCAACAGAAAACTTATTCTTCTTACAATTATCAACTACAAAGTGTTACGCTAAATTGTAGAATTGTCACTACAATTTACATATTTGTAAGGTCTTTCCGTTACAATTATGTGGCTTATGTTTCTTGTACACGCTCTTGTAACATTTACAAAATTGTAAATTGTAACTGTAAAGTTTTGTGGTATAGTGGCCACGACCACAAATGTGTTGCCTCACACAACACATTTATCGTACAGTCAACCGCACGTCCTTTGTAGCAATTTGACATTGACGCCTTAATTTCATAGTTATAAGAGTGGTTTTTCTAGCTGTTCGAATGTTGCTACTGTGGTAGACCATACCATACCTACATTACATCTATAGTTCAATGCCGGTGTGCTAATAGAAAATATAATCATTTACAAGTGTATGATACAACAAAACTTTCAACAACACACATTATATGCCTTAGGTCTGTGATGCGCACAATGTAACATGCCTTAACTAATGCAACAGTTATATATGTATGGTCTGTTCTAAAAGAATCTCATGAAAATGTAAATAAATGGATCAGAGAAAAAAACGTAGCTGTGGATGCCGATTTGTAGTGCCACATACAAATTGAGTGCTGTGATTTGATTATTTGAAAATTAAAACCCAAAATTCTAATTTTAAATGACCCTAAAAGATGTTTTTCATTTGACAGTTGAGGTTAATTTTATAACCTCAATTGTCGTCTATGTTTTTCAAAAAATTATGTCATTAAAACAATAATTGTTGGAAAAGGTGGTGTGATTTAAAGTGGGCACTTTCTGAATACAGTTGAATGTGTTATTAATTCCCTAACGCCCAGTTTCGGGTACGAAAATTATCGACGCCACAAAATTAAACGCAAGTCAAGTGATGCGATTGGTTGTTGATAATACATTTAACCAATCACAGCAAATTTTTATGCTAAGAGTGATAGCGCAAGAATTAAACCTGAACAGGGATTGGTTACACTTCCATCAGATACTTTTGGAATAGACTATACTATAGTATTTTTATCTCACGAAGCAACGCGCGCTGTACTTGTGGTTACCAGGCTGTAAATAAGTGTGTAAGCGCAGGAACTCTCGGTACCGTCAGAGACAATAGCGAAGACGGAAGTGTGTGTTATGGGCTGTCGCTACACGTCTTCACGCACACATTCACAGCGTGTTTGTACAATTGGCTACCACAAGTAAAGCGCGCGTCGCGTCGTGAGTTAAAAATACTTTACTTTATATGAGCTTAGAACTTGTCATCGGTGCCGCCTGATGACAACTTATAAGAAGCCGAATATTATCTTAGCAGAAGCTAAATAAATAATATCAGCTTCTTTAATAAAAAAATAATGATAGTTGAATATTATAAGCAGAGATCGGAATAGGTATAGTAACCTCAACTTCAAGGAAGTAACATAGAGTGGATAATACCTCTCTCTAAAATCCCGGAATGTTAGACATGACGTTTTCATACTGTGATTTAAGAAATAACATATTATTTATCGCACTTTGAACACATTCGTAACAAAATTATTATTTCAAAGTATCTTATTACGTTTTTAAGGTCCCGTTAAAAAACTGCTTAATACTAAATAGATAAGCATAAAACAATAATTTGTTACCAATGTATTCAAACACCAATAAATAATTCATGATTCTTAAATCCTGGAATGAAAAGGTGATGATTAATATTCCTGGATTTCAGAAGGCGGTGTTATCCACTCTATATTACTTACTTTCTTGAAGTTGAAGCAAATATACTTTACCTATTCCGATCTCTGATTAGAACACTCATTGCACACTAAATAAGTAAACGCGACTGCACTGGGAATAAGCACGCACGGGCGTAAAAATAACGCGGCAGGATTTTATAGCGCACTGGATTTTCAACTCTCGGTGTTGAACCGAGCATTGATAATCCAACAGAGTTCTTTCCAGTACGTCAAAAAAACACTGTTGGATTTTCAACTCTCGGCGCTAAGCAGTGAGTTGGAAAACCTATGCGCGATGAAAAAAATACCTGGGCCCATAACACATCACGATTACATGATGTGTTATGTATTGTGGGGTAATTATACCGACGCACTCGAATCGTTCGCACGATATTTCTTACTATATTATTATAACGACTCGCGTCAAAAATAATTGTTTTTACTATATTTACATAGTTTAACATACAACTTTCCGTAAGCTTACCATTATGTACAAAGACAATCATGCGTCGAAAGATGTGGTTATACCACAGAGCACGGACGCGGCTCGGCGGTCGTTTCAGAGGAGGCATTGTCAATACATTCTATTCAAACCAAGCGTGTCACCGTTTTACTTGTACTATTACACCAATGAGTTAAAGAAACTGACGGCTTTGAAGGTGGTCCGTGACAGAAGTGGTGCGCTCAACGCACTTTCGACGCCACGAATTTTATAAGTACTGCCGGTTTAAATGCTGCCAGCGCGGCGATTCCGTGCTCTGAGTTATACATTTTATGTTCATCTAATAAACCGTCTATTTTATTTATCATACATATCATAATAGTATGTTTCTAAATTTCGCAAAATATGAACATCTTTTCACTCATGGTTGTACATACAACACCGTTGTATAAAATTACAATTAATCTTCTAAAAACTAATTAATCATTGCCATTTCAATAAATATTCATTATCTTCCGAGGCACTGGCAATGAAGTTTTTTTTTTAATAATAACCCTTATTATACCCATGTCAACTATATGCTGAAAAGTCCCTTAGTTTTATTATAATGATTTATACTATACATACACACAGTACACGCTTAGCCCAAGTACGCACGAGCGATTTTATTTCGCGCACTCGATTTTCAACACACTGCTTAGCGCCGAGTTTTAAAACGAAGTGTGTTTTTTTGTCACGCTGGGATGTACTGACACACTGTTGGATTCTCAATGCTCGGCTCGACACTGAGGGTTGAAAATCCAGTGCGCCGCAAAAGTCCGTCGCGTTAAAAATGCGCCCGTGCGTACCTGGTCTTACAGGGTCATTTTACAATATGTACAGTTTTAATCTAAATTATTTTTCTCACTAGATTAAAATTGTTTAGCTTATTCGACTAATAGCTGACATAGGTGGAACTAGTTGTATACAGCATATTTCTGAAAAGTGTGGCCATATTTGACCATCAAACGGAACAACTTTCTCCATGGGCCAAACATTGTAATCGCGAAAAAATTATCAACCCTCCCATTCATTTGGGTCGAGTAGGTATTAAAGTTTTTTATGGGACAGTTTTAACAATTGTTTGGCGGCACGATTGGCGCAGTGGTTAAGCGATTGACTGCTGCGTTGCGTGTCGCGGGTTTGATTCCCGCACGGAACAAATATTTGTACGATCTACAAGTAGTTGTTCCGGGTCTGGCTGTTTGTGTCTGTGAGTTGCAATGTTTGTAAACGCACCCACAATACAGGAGACATTCCTAGTGTGGGGCAACGTTTAAAAAAAAAAGAATTTTCTCGTGATTACTATGTTGGTCCTATGGAGAAACTTGTTCAGCTGATGATCTATACCAAATATGACCTTTAAATATGACCATACATTTCCGAGACATGCTGTTTTATATTCTTATATATTACACAATTTGATGTACTCATATCGTTCTGGCATGGTAACGAATTACATTATTATGTTGCGTTAATTCAATAAAATGAAATCAATACGATATTAATAAATTTTGTACAAGAGATCAAATAATTTTATACACGTAAAGGTAAATATTAATAAATCGGAGACTAACAATTTAAGAGGTAATTTTAAATTGCAGATAAATTTATTTAATTTGACGTGAAATATATATAATTAAAAGGGAAATAATTTAGCAACAATAAAGTGCGGTTTCTCAACCACTTTTCTGTAAAACAGAAAACTAGTGGGTAAGTTCTAAGTAGTATTAATGATGTTTATTACTGTGGAACTATTAAATGAAATTGCAAAGCCATAATAACTATTTGAAACAAGCTTCAGGGTGTAAGTGACATCGATGTATTGTAGGCCTTGTAGATTCCCAGAAGTTTCAATTTACTATTTTGTTAAGCACATGAAACTTGTTGACAAGCCTAGACTGTCCTCCCATAGTGGCGCGAGGAGGCGAAACGCCGGGGCGTTACTCCGCTGCCGCGAGAAATCGCGGCACAGCGGACAGAGCTCCGGCGGGATCTTATGGCGGCATGGAGAGTGCGACTGTCGCAACCCAGCGCTGGGCACGCCACAATTGCGGCGGTAAGTCCCCTCTTTGAGGAGTGGCTCGAGAGGCGCCACGGCGTCCTCACCTTCCGCCTGACGCAGGTCCTCACCGGACATGGCTGTTTCGGGAGGTTCCTGTTTCGGATAAGGCGGGAGGAAACGCCCGGGTGTTGGCATTGTGTGGATCGACCGGAGGACACGGTGGAGCATACGGTGGAGGTCTGCCCGGCTTGGGTGGAGCACCGCCGTGTCCTCGTGGCGGCGATCTCTCGCGTCCGGCCCTGGTACAGGCCATAGTACGGGGCGAGAGAGAATGGGAAGCAGTCACCTCCTTCTGCGAAGCAGTAATGCTCGCGAAGGAGGAGGCGGAGCGCGTGAGGGAGAGGCAATCATTGCGCCCTCACGCCCCTATTCGCCGCAGGAGGAGACACCCTGGGCGTCGGGAGTCGATAGCTGACTCCCGGCCACCGTAGGCGCGGGCTTGCGGACGGCGAGCAATGGGCAGCTCGCCGTCCGGTAAGGACCAGGCCCGGGTCGACGGCGCGTTGTGTTCCACGCGCGGCTCAAAGAGATGTCAGCATAATTGACGGGGTCCGATAGGGCCGATGCCTGCCGGGGTCGCGGATTGTTCGAAAGAGTTACCGTGGCCCTGGCGCACAGGCAACTGAAGGAACACGGGTGGGTTTTAGTCAGTAAGAGTCTGACACGCCCTTCCGCTTCGCCCAGAGCGGGAGAGGTCATTTGATGATTACCCACCCAAAAAAAAAAAAAAAAAGACTGTCCTCCCATACCTATCAACACAGTAATTTTAAAACATTGTAAAAGCCAATTTTTTTAAAGAGTAACCGCTGAGTTTCGCTGGCTCTTCTTCATAGGAAACGACCAATTAGAACCGTACACCTAGCTTCTGAAGTTTCTGTGCCCATGTAGGTTTATGTGAAATAAAATATTTTAATTGAATTAACGTGCAAACGGTTACCATAATTTCAGTACATGATTCCACACTCACCAGCGTTGAAAAGTTTCATTTAAAAAAAAAAACCTGCGTACAATAAAACAACATGTTCCGGGTGTTGATGGGGCTGCCGCGTTTTTGTAGCGCGTCTGGCATGTTTGCCGATGCGGAAGTTGACAGTTTTTCGGCCATCATACGCAACAGGTGCGCATCGTTGCTACGCCGTGTTCGCGCCAGCCCCAACTCCATCCTTAGAACGTTGGCTGATAGGTGGGACTCTCCGATCTTCGGGGTGGATACGCCTGCACGCAGTCAAGTAGACATTCCCCAGGATCGGCGTGCCCCATATAGCTTAGAATAATTATTACTAACACTAATTTCTTAAGTTTACATTGTTAATTCTGAAATAAATGTTTATTATTATTGCATTTTGTATAAAAATGCCGGTTTTTTTTTAAATAAAATAACCGGCGAAATATTTCTACGCTGCGCGGTCTAGAATTATGTGCTGAATTTATGGTTACAGTATGCGCATCGATATCACTTACACCGTCTATATGTCTGCCCAACGTGTATGACACGCCATATCATTACGAAAATATTCTTGATTCAAACAAAATGGAACTAAATGAAAAACAAAAAAAACAAGCCCAATGCGTGTCAGACCACGCACAGTGAAGGGTTCCATAGCTGAGATGAATGTTACGCATGAAATGTACAGTACAGTTGTTTCTGTGATTGTAACAAAAGAGATCCCAATTTAATCTATCAAAAACTACTTACTTCTAGCAAAGTCACTTAGAAACATCATAATCTTTTAGACGAAATTCCGGGTTCCGTTTTTGAAATTTGACTACGGAACCCTAGTGCGCTCGCGCACCCTGGTCCGCCCGACACCATCTTGCAGACTGGCTAATATTTGTACCGCAGCATAAACTTTTGTTACATCGTGACATTAACAGACGAACTTTATTATTGCTATAATTTATTGCGTTCAACCGACAAGAAAATTGTTCGGCGTGAAGATTGAATGACAAATGAGTAGTCAATGGGCGTTTTTATAATTCCTAACGTGGCGATATTATCGTGGACGTTCACGGCATAACGATGACAAAGGGAAGTAAAATGTATAGAAAAGTATGAAGACTCTTTTAAATTTCCGTCCACGATAAAGTGCACGTATTTCCATACATTTTATGGACGTGAACGTCCATGATAATATCGTCACGTTAGAAATTATAAAAGGACACAATGACGTGTCATAAGTACGAGTCTGGCGCTACGCTTGTGGAACAAGATCCGGCATGAGATCGACCCGACCCAATCGATTATTATTGGCAGGACTAGTCTCTATCTCTCTATACAGGGTCAAAATAAATTAGCTAGCGAAACTCTGCAGGCGAGATGGGCATCGACATATAAAAACACGACAAAAAAAAACCTTCAGATGTTTTTTTTTTCGAGACAGTGACCTCTTGTAGTGTAGTTAGTTGAAGTATGAATAAATCATTTTTTTTTTTGTATTATAGTGTTTAGATATTAATAACCATTACGTCAGTGAAGTAACCCATTTTTTTTTAAACAGATATTTTAAGTAACTACAGTACCAAAGATCGTCGACTCCAAAAAAATATATCTAAAATATATTTTTTTTGGAGTCGACGATCTTTTTTGTTTTATTTTTCTAGATATCGATACCATCACGTCTGCGGTGTTTCGCTAGCTAATTTAATTTGACCCTTTATAATGAGCAAATGGCGGGGCTGATCCCACTAATATAATACGTGTAAAGTTTGTATATTTAATTGTAAATTGATTTTGCATACCGTTAAAACAGTGAGACATGTAGTACTATGAAATGTTATGAACACCTTTGTAAACATACCATGTTTCTGGCAAATAAATATTCTATTCTATCTGATAGACTCAATCACGCAAAAGCTGAACAGATTTGGATACTTGACGTCTCCCCTTAATGGAAAACCCCACGTCTTCCCTTAGGGGGGATGGAGGGTTGGTTGTTTTTTAGCAACCAGTGCCGCCATTGCATTCACAAAGATGCTTGTCGGACTCATGTCAAATAATAACAACACTTTTTTAAATAAATAAATTGTATATTTATTTATTTAAATCTAGCTTCTGCCCGCGGCTTCACCCGTGTGTTTTTTTTGTTTCAACATAAAATATCCTTTGACGGAGTTCCGAAGATTACCTCCTACAAACTCACAAATTTTACCTTTATAATATTAGTATAGATGATGTTTTTTTTATCTCTTATCCAAATAACATTCGAGGGTAGATCGATCTTAGGCCAAATCTCGAAACTATTTATGTATACATAACTTGTTATACTGTAAAGGCTAACAAATCACTGCGCTGATTTAAAGAACGCTTTCACTTCACTCACTAATGTACTCAAACAACAGTTCACTAAGTAAGCACGGAGGTCCTGTGTGGACGGCGCAGTCCTCATTCGAGGCCAAACAGCCAGTTGATGCCCTGCGCGAGGAACAGGATGAGAGGCTGCCAAGCGACCAGCCAGCGGATCCAGTCCAGGAGCTGGCCGTAGAGGATGTGCGGCCGGTCCCAACTGAGGACGCGTTAAGGATAATACATTGGTGCTTAGTGTGATCACACTATAATTATATAATAATACCAGCCTATTCTTGTCCTACTGCACGACAAAGGCCTCTTCTCATACACAGAAGGCTCGAGCATTGATCACCACGCTTGCTTAAGATGGGCTGGCGATTTCAGACTTATATTGATACTAGCTGACCCTACAGGCGTATTACTGTCCAAATTTCCACAATTCATGAAAAAAAGGAAGTTCAGTTCATCCCGAATTTGAAGATATTTCGGGAAACATTTCCATTTTTTCTTTTCGTTAGAATCTGATTCGGCCTACTACGAACGTTTTAAAACTTAAATTTTCCAAATTGGTCCAGCTGTTTTCAAGTGATGCGGTTACCAACAATCAGCATTTCATTTTTAATATACAGGTTGACTTGTAATCTAGACGTATTCCTTTCAGGACATGACAGTGTGACCTATTTGCAACAGTTAAACACCCCATAAAGCCTAGGCGAAAATTCATGAGATTTGAGAAAACCCAATTTTAATGTATTTTTGAAAATTTATTGAAAGGATTGCTGGGTGGTAAGAAGGTAAAGGAATAACATAAACCAGCTAATTCATTCGATAAACCTTTTTTTTTTTATTTGAACAATTTGCAAATTTGACCTTTCCCAGCATTTTCGACTGTTTCATCGGCACCTCTAAATAGTTTTTCAAACATTTGTACCTCTTTAGATAGCTGATTAAATGAAGATGTCTTCCCAGTAATTTGTACGCTTAATACCATAGATTTTTTTTGAGATAACTAGTGTTAAAGTTCATGGACGTAGATGTTTTATGGAATTGGTTAATAAACTTCTTCCTTTAATTATTGACTTTATGATGTTTTAGAAAATTTGGTTACATCGGTTTGAACAGTGGTGGCCCAGTGGTGACGACCGCGACTTACGAGTTGTAGGTCGTAGGTTCGATCCCAGACAGGCGCTTTACTTTGTGTAAATTATTCCATCGCCACTGCTCTCAAAACGGTGAAGGAAAACATCGTGAGGAAACCGACATGTCCTAGAACCAAAAATTCGAAGACATGTGACATCTAACAAACCGCACTGGGCCCGCGTGGTGGATTACGGCCCGCTCCCTCTCACCGAGAGGAGGCCTGTGTCCCAGCAGTGGGAACATTATAGGCTGAATATGCTGGTTACATCGAAAGGTTTTTTAAAGTATTAGGTACCCAATAGAATAGCATTGAGGCTATTCAATTTGAGGGATTAGAGAAAAGCTATATTTAGTGACGAATTCTGGCTGGCTGGCTTCAAATCAGAGATTGAACTAAAATATAACCACAAACTGCATCAGACCTTTAGGTTTACTTTCACCGCCAATCACTAAACACGTATAACGCTAAACGAGTTTAAAACATAATTCTGTTTCTGTCAAATGTTTGGCGATAGTAGACAGAATGAGGTTTAAAACTCGTTTACCGCCAAACGTGTTTAGTGATTGACGGTGCAAGTGGGCCTTAGTGTTTTATATGTTTGGAACGGTCTCCTCAAGCCCTTTATTTCGATACCCTACATGGTCATGGTACTTAAAAAATGATTTTCACGACTTTACATCACGTCTTTAATCCGCTATTTTTATTTTATACAAACTAGCCTATAACCACCGTGCGACCTCAACGAATAGAGTCCTCATTTATTAAAATCCATCCAGCCATTAGGATACTTCGAATGTATAAAAAAAAACATAACCCCGTTTTTGATGTCGCGCAGTCAGTTAGTAAAAAATATCGAAGTAGTAAAGGATACGGGTTGGTGAACATCCGCTTGAGGTCCACCTTCTCCTTGCAGTAGGGACAGGTCTGCTTCTTGCCGACGATGCACCAACCTCGGATGCAGAACTCGTGGAAAACGTGCCCGCACGTCAACTTGTATGTGTTCTCTGCAAACAATATAACGGAAAGATATTTTAAACAAATAAGTGTTCTATGCGTATCAAAACCAAAATCAGAAGTCATTTATCCAAACCAGGCTGAAAACCAAAACTTTTTGAACGTCAAAACATAAGGCAGTCCCCCGAAATGCCCGCCACCATTCAGCACATCCTAGAGCTTTGAAGAAGTGGCGCAACAAGCTGTCCAGCTGCACAGCTGTTTGTTCAGAAATGTATACCTTGTCCATTTTGTAGTCGGTTAATAACACAGAGCACGGAGTCGCCGCGCCGACATCCTAGCTAGATAGCATTTAAGATGGCCGCCTTTCGAAGGGTTGTAACTGCGAGTGCAAGAGAGCAAGCAATCGTTTGACAGCACATCTACCAATCATCTACCACAAAACTCGACACTCAACATGGCGACCGATCACGCATACACATGATTTTGACGTCACACAAAAGTGTTGTACATTCATATTCATTTGTTTATTGTTTGTCACAGGTGAAGTCAGTTCTTACAATTAGCGGTATAGTATCACTGTAACAAACCCATCGGGTATATAATATTTATATTTATGTGAAACTCAAACACAAAGCATTTATTTCAAATAAACCAATTACAGGCACTTTTGAATTGTTAAGGGGTCAGTCAGTGAGAAAAATGAAGCTAGTTGCCCATTCCAAAGCGTAGTACCTATGGAGAAGAACGGGCATGAAATTCCATGGACACTTTTAATCAATATAGTTACAAAAAAAATTGGTTACTTCATTCATGTTGAAATTAAAAATGTGAGAACGATGTAGAAGACGTGCACGTTAAAAGCATCCGTAATAAAAAAGATAAATACAAAAAAGAAAACAATTCAAAAATTTAAATTAAGATAAGCCGTGGCAGCCAAGTGATGACCAGTCCCTACTGACGGCGCCCGTTCACGAACATGACGGATGGATCAATAATCCTAAAGCTATGTTAAAAATAATTAATAATAATACCGTTACACTCTTAATTGTTGGTGGTTATTATCCATTACATTACCTAGTTGTTTTAGTGAACCTCATTTTACATTCAAGTTGTCAAATTACGTCCTTGACAAACATTTAGATGTCTCTCTTTTCATATGCATCTCTTGATTAGTTAAAAAGAAACAAAACACTTTTTGACATGTGTGTGTCGATATGATAGATATTTGCATAACTATTCTTCCTATGGTAGAATATGCCATCTCCAGTTTCATTATCTCAATGCGTTGAGCGCACAACTTGTCACGTACGCCATTCAAGGCCGTCAGTGTCGATAATGTCATTACTTCATTGCGGTTACCGAAATCAATAATATGATACATAAATAATTGACCGAGCGAGCGCGAAACGTCTCCGTTACAGCTTGGGGAAAAATGCTTTCGTATGTCCGGATGTCTGGTCTCCTCTACAGGTCGCATTTCACAAACGATTCTACTGATTTTTTGTGAACAGGTTCGATAATTATATGGAATTTCTTTGTCGATTCAGTTTTTACAATTTTTCTAAATGGCGGAGATATGGAGGTTGAAAACGTAAAAAAATCATAATAAAGCCATTTCGCGGTCTTTGCCCGCGCTTTTTGTTTTAAGGTGCGCGGTGAATATTTATTCAGTTTTAAGTTATACAACGACAGACTCGCGAGGTGTACAGCTCACAGAGCCACTAGTTACATACATTTGTTTTATTTTTGATTTAGTTTTGAATTGATTTTGAAGCTAAGGCCCTAAGCAGATTATTATCTGCTCAGTGCCGTAGCTTCAAAAGGTATTGTGTCCTGACTTGATAAAGGTAAGAATTTGAAAACTGACGAACACATAAGACTTGACTGTACATACCTAGCACACCCTCTACATTGACGTCCACTAACAGCTGGTTGCCGCAAACTGCGCACACGTTGTTATCTAACTGACGAGTCGGCATACCCTCTTGAGTGTAGTACTGTAATGCACAAACATATTACAATAATGAGATGTGGCAATCACTGGGCCCTATTTAATATAACTGACACAAAATATTGTAAAACGTTTTAAAAGAGTAACGGTGGAGTTTCTTGCACATTCTTCTCCATAGGAAACTATTAGAATCAATTCTATTTTCTTGTAAATTTTGACGTTCAAAAGTCCCTTTTAGTGGCCTCCTTGTAATAAATTATTTCACTTTCTGAAAATGCGATATATTCGTTAAAAAATAAACACATTTATACATTTTCTCGTCAGGTGCTGTTTAATAAAGCAGAAAATGTTTGAATGAAACTTGTAAAATCATCGGATTGACGCCATGCACCTGTCGGTTTTATTAAATAGGCCCAACACCGTATTTGCGTAACACACTACCAATCGCAATCTGAATCATTTTGAAGGTTATTCTTAATCCATTGCTCCGAATGTTCGAAAAAATTGTCTGCTCAACAACGTAAATAGCGCAATTAATGCTGTTGAACTGTCAAAATGAAAGCCATTCCTACTGTTAGTGTGTTACGCAATTACCCCGCAGATCAGGGGCCTACTCACTTATCACGAGGTCCATAGTTTCGACCGAAGATACGGGCATAGCATACGCCGTATCACTTAAGGACATAAGAATAGTCCGGGGATTGAACTAATAATTTTGGAGTTGTGCTTACTCCCGACGTGTTTTTGCTCGTCCTAAAAAAATATTTAATTGGAGGAGGGTTCACTCCAAAGTTCCGAACTGCTTTCGGACGGCCCCGTATCTTGTTTGACGGACTTAAAGAGTAGGCCTTTAGGGACCTTTTGTGGGAAGATAGAGTCGATCCTTAATAAAAACTCAAGCTTTTATAAAATACTGCAGGTCACCTTTATGGATGATTTGCTAAACAAGACGTTACTAGTAATCGTTAATTCGTTAGTTTCCTCGTGACAATCATGGTTGCAGTATCAGGTCATCTCTACCAAATAATTGCACTGGCATCGAAAAGGAACGAGTATACAATGTTTGTATTTGATAGGCCACGAAGAATATGCCTCAATCCGTCTTAACATAAACCGCGTTCGCGATTTAAATTCGAAACATGTAAACAAATATGCTTTTTTGGAAATCCAACTTTAATACCCAGACACAAAGTTCAGTTTGTGCTAGAACTTCAAAAAAATTCAAATATGTAAATTAAGTTGATTTCAAATTCTGCAATCAATTTAATTAACACTAGTATAAAGTTGATATTCGTTTAAGTGGAATTAACATCAATTGTAAACAAGGATTTGAAGGTCAGATAGGAAGCCGCTCCATGTAAAATCCTGGTATTCAGCTGCATCCGGTTACACTGGAAGCCGACTCCAGCATGGTGAGAAAAGGCAGACAGATTGATTGGAAACAAGAATTTGAATGGACTTTAGACATACATAAGGTGAACTAAATAAAAGTTATCATCGATTACTCACCCCAATAGAAGCGGCCATTTTATCCGTACAGTACTCAGCGACGTCTCTGCCTAGGACTCCGAAGTACAGCCCATAGAACAGCAACATGAGGGCCACGTCCATCCACTGCTGGGGCTTGTGACCGAACGCCAGGTTGAGCCCGAAGAACGTGAGCATCATCAGGATGTAGCCCACCACGCCGAGGAAGCAGCTCACTTTGTATATTAGGTAGAACCATTTGTACACTAGCCTGGAATTGTTAAGTAGTAAAGAATGATGGGTCACGTTGGCCGGCCAAATATCCAACAAAAACCACTTATAGGTACATCACATGAAGGTTTATATCATATACATCAATTTTCATGATGTGCAGAAGCCTGTGAAATACCGGGGTAAAGAGATACAGATCTGCAAGTACCATGTCAACGTATTCGTTTATGACGCTAATGTTCTCTGCAGAGCGCTGTACACGCGGTTCCGGCGCGGCGGCGGTGCTGCGCATGCGCGATATTCATTCGTATACACAATCATACGGCTGCAGCGTCATGTACAGGAAGCCTTAGCACGGACGTAAAAACATCGCGGCGGCATTTTATCGTGCACTGGATTTTCAACTCTCGGTGTTACACCGAGCATTGAGAATCCAACAGAGTGCATCCCAGCGCGTCGGAAAAGCTGTTGGATTTTCAACTCTCGGCGCTTAGCAGTGCGTTTAAGATCCATGCGCGATAAAATCCCGCCGCGATATTTTTACGTCCGTTCGCACGTGGACTTAAGACAAAAATAAAATCAACTTACCTAGGTGTAGTAACAGACATGGGCCTATTGGTAGATTTCCGTATGACTAGAGCGGTGAGCATGGTGAATATACTCCAGATAATGATGAACCTCCACCACTGGTTCTTGACGCTCATCAGCACCGGTATCGACCACATTGCCACCATCGTGAAGAACTGTAAGTAACATGGAAAGATAGAAAAATAGGTTAACTTGTCACAGAAACACATGCATACAAAAAGATAAGTTAACTCGAATAAAGGCTCCTACAAACAGGTGCGACACGCGACGCGAATCGGGCGCGACTCTGTGGGGGCCTTAATAATAAAAAACAAAATTGAACTATAATCACTAGCACAGAACAGACATAGTTGGCTGCACGTCGTGACTGTGACAAGCAGGCTTCCACTCAGCATGATGCTGTGCCATGTATTTGTACAGCATAACATGGGTTCACTATACACCTCAGCCCTATTTAGATTTAGAATCTTTTATTCAATACTTGTGTCAAAGACATTTAATAACCAGTAATAAGCATAATCAACTTTTAAAGTTCCCTCTGCTGGAGCACAGGCCACCTCTCTGTGAGAGGGAGTGGGCCATAATCCACCACGCAGGCCCGGTGCGGGTTGGTGGATGTCACATGTCTTCGAACTTTCGGTTCTAGGACATGCCGGCTTCCTCACGATGTTTTCCTTCACCGTTTTGAGAGCAGTGGTGATGAAATAAATATATTACACAAAGTGAAGCGAGTGCCTGAGTTCAAACCCACGTCCTACAACTCGTAAGTCGGGGCCAGTACCACTGGGCCACCACTGCTCTATAACCAGTCGTTATTTTTTTACTTTATTGCATAGAAAACAAGTGGACAGCCTTACCACCGCCAGTGGACATCTGCAATACCAGATGCATGGCAGATGCTTTTACATCTTTGAGACAAAGCACACATATTTTAGCCTGACCTCTGCGGTTACCTCCTAGTTTTTAACCGACTTCAAAAAGGAGGAGGTTCTCAATTCGTCTGTATGTTCTTTTTGTATTTTTGTTACCTCCTTTTGATATCTCCAGCAATTGTGGATCGATATCGAAAATTATTTGTTTTATAGATAGGGTATGCCTCAGGGGTGGTCCCATATAAATTTTATTAACTTTGCTTCGGTAGATTTTCAGTTAGCTTCAAAAATGCTGATGATGTTATAATAACTTTCTGTCACCGTTATTTACATAGCAAGTAGTGGTATACGAATTTGTGTAGGGCAGGAACCACAAATAAAAAGTGAAAATTAAACACTTTTTTACCCAAAAAAAGTTTTTTTCCTTATCAAATTGCTGCAAATGTTTTACAGTTAACCAAGTCACCACAATAAGGTAATAAATTTTATTGACCTGCTCTCAGCGGAAGTCTTAGCCTTTTTCTATATTGTAATACTTTATTTTATTAGTCGTAAGTGTAGAATCTGTTAAAAGGGCCGCTTCTGGTCCTTTTACCGGTACCGGACTATTGACCAGGCTTGCGGTTCTATTGTGTCGCTTTTGCCACCGCGTAGAATCCCTGAAGTTCGAGACCGGCATGCCCTTTATGATCCACGACACATGATCGTCCTATCACCTGCGATTCCATCGAGGTCTGCTGTACTACGGACCAGGAAACTGTCACCTTTATCTATTGTGCTGTGCTTCAAGGCCACGGATCGCCAGGGTCGAGGAAACTACCACCTTTACCTATTATTATCATTAACACTTACGATTTTAATACCCGAGTGCTAGTCAATCTTTCACAGTGACTGTTTTATCGGGGTAACTTTAAACTTAGGTAATCTTTATGAGATAATATTAATTTTAAAGCCTGCGTAATTTAGTGGTAACGAGCCTAAAAACCGATTGCAATCGATTCCCTAGTTCGTAAACCAGCGTTACAAAGATTTACCATCCAATATACTTTAAGTTTTCTCGTATTCTCTTATTATTTTGTCCAATTTACCTGTTCCGCAACTGTGTTTTTTTATAATAATAACTTTATCATTTTATACTTCATTGGATGCGATTTTTAATACTTAATAAGTAATAAATTATACGTGTTTAAGTAGTGAATTTCCTCTTTTTATTTCGCTACAATATGTTTGGATGTATAGATTATTAAGGATATAATTAATTAATTAGTGTAGGAAAGTCATTCTCTGGGTATGTTTTGTGTATATTTAAATGATCGGAAAGCACATATAAAGGTATATTGATTGCAAAACGCAGTATATGGGGCACAAACAGATAATAAAAAAAAAACAATCAAAATTTTTATGAGCAGGTCGCGAGCGTGGCGTACGGACTCGTGATCCTTCGTCCACTGTTGATTACGGTTTTTATTAGACAAAGTGGACAGTCCCTTTTTAAGGCGCTTCCCCGACCAAACGACCTTGAGCGTTCGATCCTTCTCTGTCCCTCGCTGAATCTCGCTTTGTCTCGCTCCCTGCGCACGCTCATTTATCATAGAATTCACAAAATAATTTAAATTATTTTAATAAAAAAAGACAAGCGATGTTATGAAATAAAATAAAACGTGAATTATTTAGATTTTTAAATTAT
Source organism: Griposia aprilina (assembly GCA_916610205.1). Classification (NCBI taxonomy): domain Eukaryota; kingdom Metazoa; phylum Arthropoda; class Insecta; order Lepidoptera; family Noctuidae; genus Griposia; species Griposia aprilina. The sequence continues at coordinate 1,653,762 of OU744285.1, read as the reverse complement.
CTATCCATTAGTGTAATACTCAAATTAATAGAACGTCACCTTTAGCAAAAGATGCATGCGATCAACAATTTTAGTCACTTTTTTACAAGGAGATTTTAAATGTACGATATAACACATAAAAACAAATAAGAACGTGCAATGTGATGATAGGATATCGAACATTAATAATGTGCTTTTAGATTTAGTTTATTACCCAACGTGAATGAGTTAATAACCTCTGAATAACGTACTATGGCAAGGTTTTGGTCGGGGTACCGCCTTAAGGCACTGGGTACGGAGGCACGTGCCAACTTATGTTGGGCCTCGTAATTTTTAGTTGTTTTAGTTATGTGAAAGTTTACTAACATAGCTTTTTAAGTAATTGTTACTAAGACTACTTATATGGATTGTGACTACTTCTAGTCGGAAATAAAGAAAATACATATATGAAAGGCACGTTCGCACAAATTCGATAAACGGCACGGCACGGTTGGCGCAGTGGTTAAGCGATTGACTGCTGCGCTGCGTGACGCGGGTTCGAGATATTCCAAGAGTCGGGCAAGGTTTAAAAAAAAAAAAAACGCCGTATCGCATCCTCCCTCTGTGTACTAGACATGCGTCCACGCGTCTCGGTCAGCAGAAGAACACGCAGCAACGCTACTTGGCGCAAAAATAGATATGGTCGTACGTATACCGTTATAATAATAACTAGCTAAACCGCTAAATAAATAATCCATAAATTGGAGGAAGGAAATAAAAAAATAAGATAAGTGGCGTCGCTAAATTCGACGCAATTTTGCGATAACATTCTATTACTTAGTGTAGCATGTATACTCACGCGCACATATTATAAATTAAAGTCGATTTTCGTGTATGCCTGTGAGACTGAGTTCTTCCTCTAAAAAAAACACGTATTTTGATGAGATTTTCACCATCATTTTGAGAATTTATTCCGGTGATTTAAGTATAGAATATACACATATTTAACATAGATATAGCACATACATCGCGGTGTTTTGATAATGTCGCCGCGTCAGTAGATAGCATTGGATCCGTGCAAAGCAAGAGCGGGTTACTACAGTTTTAAATAAAAGCCTGGAAAATAAGATCTACAGGATCTACTCACAGCGTATGACCTGTAATGCCTTTTCTTCCACTCCATGACTACAATTTGTGCTACGATGAGGGTTACGATGAGGATCATCACCATGGTCGTGTGCATCGACTCATGGCCCTTGTGCAGCTCATGCAGCTTCTGATGGTCATATCTGGAAAGTTGTATGTTTATTTTGTGATTAAGTATTTTTAAACAACGAAAAAAAGGAAGAGGTTGTAGTCGACGAGTATCTTTTTTTTTGTATGGCCACTTTTAACTTTAACTAGTCTGATTTTGACGATTCTTTGTAACGATTATATTAGTGACTAGCTTTTGCCCGCGTGGATGTCGGAATTTATCCCACGGGAACGTACTACCGGGATAAAAAGTACCCTACATATTAATCCAGGTTATAAACTATCTGTGTTCCAAATTCCATCCAAATCCGTTCAGTAGTTTTTGCATGAAAGAGTAACAAACATCCATACATCCTCACAAACTTTCATATTTATAATATTCGTAGGATTGTAACAATTTTCAATGGAGTTTTGATTTTTTTGGCTGTGCAAACTATAGTGTTTATGGAATCAACTGCAAACAAAAGTGTACAGGTCTACAGAGAAAATTGAATTAGGCAAGGATTGTTATTTTGTACGTTGAATAAAATAATCAATATAATAATAATCAGCCTATATATATGGTCTAATAATAATCAGCCTTTATGTTCCCACTGCTGGGGCAGGCCTCTCTTCCAGAGGGAGTGGGCTGTAATCTACCATGCGGGCCCAGTGCGGGGTGGTAGATGTCTCATGTCTATAAAAATTTTGGTTTTAGGACATGCCGGATTCCTTACAATGTTTACCTTCACCGTTTTGAAAGCAGTGGTGATGAAATTATTTACCCAACGTAAAGCACCTGCCTGATTTCGAATCCCCAACCTACAACTCGTAATTCAGGGCCGTTACCACTGGGCCACAACTGCTCAAACAATCAATATACTTATTTATGTAATTAAGTTAATGTCATTGTTTTTTGTTATTAAAAATGAAAACGAGTTTTGAAGGTTAAAATATTTATTTACTTATTAAATATAAATAGTAAGTGTGAGAAGTGATAATCAGATGTTGTTTCAGGTACTTAGATACTTAATTTCAATATTAATTCTTGATGATTCAATTTAAGGAGATTGTGGTACTTAGACAATATAACAAAGATAAAAAGCAACAACTGATTAGTTATAGCTTTCAAGAATTCAATACTTAATGAAAAGCCAATATTGATAATCAAGATTTTCATGACAGCAACAATGATGTAATAAATAAGCCCTGTCATATACAATGACTTGTTTTAATAACTATGATATCTTCATTACAAAGGCTGCGCTGGTCCAAATATTTAACTTATTCATCAGTACATAAGAGGGTCTTAATGGAAGGGGCCTTAACAATTTAAAGAACACTGAAAGGGTCTTGTTTTATTAGCCATATGGATTTTTATCAAAATTTCACCTCATCTTAATTAGTGTTTTTATGGACTAAATTAAAGTGGATAATGATGTGAGCATAATATCCATTAAAATTATTAACCGTTGGCGTATTGGAATGTGTCAATGGGCTTATCACTAAATGAGCCGACCAAATGCTAATGACCATGGATACAATACGAAACTAGTAAATGAGTGAAAACCTTACCTCAACTTTTCTTCTGAAGTCAATTCCTCGTAAGTCTACACAGAAAACAGTTAAATTACCATTTACACGTTAAAATATTACCAAAATCTTTTATTAGAATCCAATATGTTTTACCTTATTAGGATCGACGGGTCTGTGGAGATCCATGGCTACTTTTTACACACAACACTATCAAGAAATTGAAGTATCCTAATAAACAACCATACGTGAAATAATTCAATTATAATATTAAAATCGAAAAACCCGTGCTGCAAAACTGATGCCGGAGCAGAGACCCTCACGTTCCAAACCCTACGAATTGTGATTTCTATACATTTTTATCATTTGAAATGAGCTCTCTCTGTTTCTCTTTAATTATTTTGGTATTGATATCTTTGTCTTTCATGCTAATAATGAGCGAGTGACCTGAGTTTTTCTGATAATGTTGTCAAAGTGACAGTTGTAGAGTTGTTGCCACAACACGTTAACAACCCGTTTATTTAATAGAATTTAGTCGATTGCACCATTCACTGGTGTTGTTTTTTTGTCTAGTTCACCCATAAATTTAGTAAATACTACTATTTACATCCCAACAAAACAAAATATTCTGTTTGTTGTTGACGAATGCAATATATGACTGATGACATCGCGCGTCCAAAGATACGGGAAAATAACGACAGTGCTATGTTTTTATTTTCGTTATGGTTAATGTTTTGTTTAGCAGCTAAATAATTACAAATCTGGCAATCAAATGTTTCTGACTGATATCTTTCGGTGATTGCTTTCAGCACAATGCCGAATAAAGGTAAAAATACTATAATATTTGCTTTCCAAAAGCTGCTCAACAAACCAGCAGTATAATAGTTTTAGCCGTTCTTGAGCAAAATAGTTGTAAAAGCCAGTACGATGCTTGTAAAAATCTTATGAATGCTAGCTAAGCAAACTGAGTATATGCTTCATTGTCCACAATGAAACCAGAAAGATATTCTCAAATTGCGTCTTTACCTACACCCGGCAATCCGCCATTCCTAGTCATACTTTCGCACTTTCACAAACAAACGAATGACGTTCACAGTTGTAATCCCTAACCAAATAATTTATTTTAATTGTGTAGACCATACCTCCACCTTTGGCAATCGCTTCCTGCCCATATTCTAATTTATTGGTGGTCAGCGCAACGTCTTTTCTTCCATAAGACTTTAGTTAGAGTAGCCGCCGTCATCATATTCGATTTGTTCCTTCCATATCATCTGTCACACCCACAGAACACTGTCAGCACACAAGTCACAACCCGTTATTTTGTTTATTTTACTTAGATTCATATTTATTTATTGAAGAAGTCATTCTATAAAATAAAAATGAAATGCAATTTGATGGTAAGCGCATCACTTCAAAAGGTTCAAATCTGGACTGAAAGCCACCGTCATCATATTCGATTTGTTCCTTCCATATCATCTGTCACACCCACAGAACACTGTCAGAGCACACAAGTCACAACCCATTATTTTGTTTGTTTTGCCTATATTCATATTTATTTATTGAGGAATTCATTCTATATAATAAAAATGAAATGCAATTTGATGGTAAGCGCATCACTTCAAAAGGACTGGACTGATATGGCATTTATTTTTTTAAGTTTGTAGGTAATGTCCGAATATGGTTCTTACAGAAAGAAAAATTTGAAAAGTTGTCAGGAAAATTGTAAAAAGCAGGAAAACTGAAAATGCATTTTCTTTGAAAATTTTGTATGAAGTATTGAAATTTGGGCAGGACAAAATCTACTTGGTCAGCTAGTAAGTAATTTATAAAAGTTGTTACATGTCATACCCATTCAATAGTCAGTCCACATTTATACTTAACCATTTCCTTGTCACATACTTGCCTTTCCTTTGCATGACTTGTTTATAGTTGGACCCTTTCCTTTCCAACACCCTTACCATAATAAACAACTTGTACTATTAGAGCAACTTGGAAATTAACAAAAAAAATATCAACTGTCCCTTAAACTAACTGTTCATTTGCGAGAAGCTTGACATGATTCAAAGAGATTCAAAGAGCAATTTTTGGGTATGATGATTTAAAAGTTTAAAGCAGCAGTAAGAGTATGGCAAGAATAAAGTCACAACCTCTAGCTCCCTCATATTTGGGCTAAGCATAATGTAGTTTTTAAAGAAAAAATATTAAAATGTTCACCTGTATACTTAACTCAAAATTGTAGGTTTTTTAGTTCCCTTCATGCCAATAATTGATATATTTTTGATTTATGTGTACACAAAATGTACTGCAAATAGTCCCATATTGAAAGTTAAAGATGGCTACTGAGTACCTGAAAAGGAGTACATAATAGAAGTCATCTTCAATTAATTCCCCCCTTTCAGGTTTTCAGTTACTTCAATTACATCTTGTATAATATACTTATTCCTTTACATAACATTCTCCACAGGACGTGGTAGGCAGTAGCATAATTATTAAGATTGATTTATTCTTTTTTCAGAAATGAATCGCAGTCAACCAGTGGATAACAAGGTGCTAACACCGACACCACAGCATGGGGTAGCGGTCAAAGTGACACCTGGTGTCACTAAAGCTGTTGTTGTCAAGGTAAGTGATGTGAGTCTGTATGATAATATAATTACATTATGCTAAATGCTCTAAAAGTATCGGTATTGTGATGGACCTGATTTAACAGGCTCATGGTTAAAAAATCATCACAACCTGGGTCGTGGGACTGTGAATGAATTGTTAACTGAACGCTGTCAGATAGAAACTGCTTTATTTTATAATTAGAAGGAATATGAACATTGGAGTTCAATTGCCTTATTAAATAACATGTATAGTTAAAATACCTACATTGTTTTTTTACTATGGCTGTTTCACAGTTGTAATGGACTGCTAATGTGATAAGATGCTCAAGAAGCAAGTCTTCAGAAGTTCTAACTAGTCAGAAGCCATAGACAGTGACAGTAGAATAGATAGAGTTCTTTTGCCTGATGATATTGAAGTTTCCCGAGTTGCTCACTAATTAGGAAACCTCCAATTGACAGAAACAAAAAAGTAATTCTTAAAGCCATACAGGATTCAGGTTGAGTTTGTTTGCCGTCCACACTATTCAAGTATTCGCATTACATTACACGATACACGACATTACACACGTCTGTATCTGGCTTTATTGACTAATTATGTATAATATACAGGGTTAGTTTTCAAAGACCAGCCAAATTTAAGGATGTGGTACAGACCATCAAACTGAACAACTCTCTCCATGGGACCAATATCATCATCGCGAAAAATTTATAAACTGTCCCATAAAAAACTTCAATACCTACTTGACCTAAATGTATGGGACCGCTGATTTTTTTTTCGTGATTACGATTTTGATCCCAAGGAGAAAATTGTTCAGTACGCTGGTCTGTACCACACCCTTAAGTTTGGCAGGTCATTGAAAACTAACCCTGTATGTTCAAGCTGATAATAGCCATCTCAAAAGTCCATATTTTTGTTGTAATTCTACATTGTGTGATGCACTTGTACAATCAAGCAAGGTACCTTTATGAAGCTTTTAGGGATCATAGCTAAGGCATTCTGTAGTTTCTGTCCCTGCCATAGAAAAATACACTTTATTTATGACGCACATTACACATCCTTCTTGCATTTGTTGAATCAAGGTAAAAAAAAAAACAAGTCAGACAGTATTATATTTATTATACATTTGTTCTATGTGCTGGACGAGTGGTTTGTTCAATAGTGTTCCTACGTCCTTCGCGAATACAAAGTCTAAGTGGTTGAATTTGGGCCATGAACAGCCAGGCCTGAATTCCTCTAGGACACCATTGGCTTTCAGCTCGTCTGCTAGCCGCTTTATTTGCTGTAACATAAAATTAAGTTTTTAACACTTAGAACATGGTTAAAAAATTGGGGGCTTGTGGCTAAGCAAGAACAGCCTTATGGGTCGATCGATCAGGTTAGGCTACGCTTGTCGATTTCAGTCCGTGGATGGGTGACGCATCTTTATTTAGCGTGACTCCACGTGCCTCTGAAAGCTTGTTAAGCCGTTGATTGCGGCTGGTAATCAGAGGCCCGAAAGTCTGACAGCAAGTCTTACGAAGCGGTATGGTGTTACCCAGTAACTAACTGAGTTGTGGAGGTCAGATAGGCAGTCACTCCATGTAAAATACTAGTATTCAGTTGCATCCGGTTAGACAAGAAGCCTCCGACCCTGACCGAGTTGAGAAAATGCTAGGTTGATGAAGATTTTTCCTAACCAATTTCTCTCTTGTTGGTCTATGGGACACCTCTTTTATCTGCTCTGTGTATGGAACGCTAGCACGACTGCTCAGCCCATGCTCAACAGTTATTTCTTACTGTCGTTCCAGTAGGAATTTCTCAGTAGCAGCCCTAAGTCTAAATTTGTGGCCGGTTGATGCTATAGACTCGCCCCTGGGATTTAACTGATGAATTAAAAGTTTTTCTCTTTTCGGGTAATATAGCTATGATGATAGGTTACTTGAATAAATAAAGGCGCTAACTTACAAACTTCTCAGTGAGCTGGTCATTCTCTCCATATAGTAATGAAACGGGAATTTTTACATTACTTATGTTGTACGGTTTTACTGGGCTGGACAAACCGCCGCTGAATGTCGTGAACACGCCTGCAAGTCGAGTTATATACATTTTAATGTTTCATAATACAATTCTACCAAGTAAGCGTTTCATACGAATGTGAACTTTTTTTTTTAATGATTTTATTTCTGTAAGGAGTTTTGTACACATTTATCATATTTTAAAAACTAGACGAGGTCCTTCGGCGGCTATGGGGGCCATGCTCCCCCCCCCCAAAAGATCCAGGAATTCCATACTTTCGACTCAACTTTTCGGTTCAATTCAGCTGAAAGGTCATTCTCCACTCTACGCCGCTTAAAAACATGGCAGCGTACGCGGACAGGGGAGGAGCGGCTTTGCGGACTTGCACTTACTTCTACACAGCCACAGGGGTGTTCCAGTTGATGTCGATAAAATTATAGATAGGTTTTCCAAAAGTGGCACAAGGAGCGTTAACTGTATTTTGTAAAAATTCAAGCTAACAAAAAAATTTTTTTTGTTTACTTGTGTTTTTAACCCTAGCTCCGAACCATGTCAGAATGCCCCCCCCCCCCCCCCCCCCGTTTTCTATCCGACTACTCTGCAGTCTCAGTCTCGTTTTAAAGTCCAGACATAATATTGGTTAGATCGTGATTGTGAGGACCATGTAAATTGGTGTCTGACATGGTATTTGAAAGAAAGAACCACACAGATATGAGTGGATCTATCTAGTCAGTGCATGCATTTGTTAGTAATAGTGCAGCTTATCTCTTACTTAGCAAACTAAAGTCAAATTGCGGTCTGTGAAATGATTTGTTGTAACACCAATGTGTAAGTATTCTTCTTAAGGTGAATCTTAAGCTGTAGCCCGCCAAACCCAAATGTTCTTATGAAATATTGTGAAACATTCTTAGGTGGAAAAAAAATTCAAAGTCTGACAATTGACATGAAATTGATAATTATTATTCAGTAAATATATCATTTCTACAGTCGCGAATCGCATTTTCATCAACATACGACGTAAGACCGAGGTGAAATTTGCAAAAAACCAAAGAAAAATTGAATTTGCGGGGTTACAGCTAAGGATCCCCTTAATATAGCTCCAATAGATCAGATTACTCTCGTCTTGGCACTCGGTAGTCTTAGCTATTATTCCCGTGTTCACTACAGCTACAGTTTCCTAGAAGAGCGGTTGCCTCCACATGGAGTGTGCAATTTACCGGTGAATGACGTCACTGAAACGTTATGTTTGAAAGTAAGTTGGTGTATTTTCCTAGAGACCGTTTTTGACACCATAAAGTTGATTTGCCGTCATGAAAATTTTCATAATTTTCATGGCAGCTGTCACTGCGGCCGTTATGTGCCGGCCACCGCTCTGCTGAGAAACCATAGCTTAACACTAGGCGACAATTAATGAATGCCTAAATAAAAGCTTGCTGTCGGAATTTTCAACTATCGGCACAGCGTCGAAAGTTGAAAATCCAACAACACGCTCTATGGATTTATTTGCAACGTTGCCCAACTTCAAGTTGTTACGTTTGCCTGTTTATCATTGATATTAGGTATGTACCTGTTATGGCGATTTTTCCGAAATGTTCTAAAGCGCGCCACGATGCCGGCTGTACCCTGTACAGGTATATAGGCAACATTTCCTGAAAAAGCCAACAATACAAATATTAATTTGGTACAATTTCGACGTACAAATTCAGACCAAATTGCAACACCACACTGCGCTCCAAAACACACATAACGGACGTCGCTCAAAAAGCCGCTAAGCTGACGTGCGACGGGGCTGCCACATCTACCGTATGCCCATGAGCTGTAGGCTAAAATATCCACTATGTTGAGCCCCAAGTGCACCGACACAGCCAAAAGGCGTCGCGGCAGACACCGTAGAAGACGGCGGGACGAGCCAGAGGAAACTAACGACCAGTGGTCCACCGTCTACATTAGCCCTGGATCGAAAGAGCGTGAACTCATGGGGAGGGGTCTTTGCCCAGCAGTGGGATGATGCAGGCCAATAGAGACAGTCATTCATTGTACCTATAGGTACAATGATTGCTTAGGAGAACGAACTAGGGTACAGTTAAAGCGCGGTAAGAAGCAAATTTTTAAGTAGGTAGTCAATTGACAAATAGCGCATCACGGCAACAAATAATAAGGTTCAAAACAGCGAAACGTTTGATGTTAGTTGAATCGAATGACCACAAAATTTTGCAATTTTAATTAAATAAAAAAAATTATTCGCGGCTCAGTGGAATAATTTTTAGGTGTTTCTTTAGTTGTTTGAATTCCCTTTTTTAAGGCTCCATAGAACAGACGCGACACGAATCGCACACGACACAAAAGCACCGCCCGACGAGTGGTGCGTTTGAGTTGCGTGCGATTCGCGCGCGTGTTTCGCCTGTTGAAGGAATCTATATTTATCATTACATAAAATACGATAGTTTACGCTCATAATTTTGAGAATTATGCGACGAAAATATTTATTTGAGCATTAAAGGCTTTAAAACTATTGGCCTCGCCTTGGTCCGGCATTTTTTTTTTTTCAAATGGGCGTCGCACGATTATACCTATATATTTAGATAGAGGACAAGAGGAACAAAAATTGTCATTAACATGACATCTTAAAGTGCCACATTACCGAGATAAATAGTGTTAAAGGTAGCTTTAATGAGTCCAAATATTTTCATCTCAATTATTAAAAACATCAATTAACGCTGAACACTGCTTCGTCAGATAATGAATGATGTGTTACAATTATGATTATTACTTCAGTTATGTAATCACATTGAAATATTATTACTAAGTACCTGTTTAAGGTGGCAGGACTTAGAAAGGGAGAATCTATGGAATAATAACATTTTGACTTTGTCTTTGCAAAACCTTCATTTTTGAGTACTTCGTAAAACACCAAGATACGATGAGTTTTTGTTTGACTCGAAAAAGACTAATGAAGTCTGTTGTTTAATATCAGCCGATGATAGATAAAAAAAGCAATAGACTCCTCAGATAAGTGTGAGTCAGATAATTATATATCATCCCTACCTACTATTTGGTTTCTTTTATTTGCGAATAGCACAGCTTCAAAAAAAAAAAACTTCAACCTGTAATAAATGTGACCATCTGCGACAACTGTACGACAAAAGGTTATGCATTCTAATCAACACTTCGAATCAGATAAGCTTTCTACTTAAAGAGGTAAAAATCTAATACACTTAGAATTAATTTTAAATTACTTTTCACTAAGGTACCTCATTTTCAACAGAAAAGCGCTTTGTATCTTAAATTGCCCGTTTTTGATATGAATGACACGAAAATATTTGCGCTCATCATGGCCATTATTAACTTTAATTATCTAGGTAATGTGACAGTTTAGGACATTATATCACAGGACATTTTTTGTTTGTCTATATGCCCCCTATCCATATAGGTATTATCGTACGACGCCATTTTGAAAAATAATCAAAATGGGGAACCGGAACGAGGCCAGCCTCCATACAAAAAAGTTCGATCCTCTTTGCATAAGATAAGAGTTCCTTATATGTGTACCGAAACTGAGCACTAAGAGACTAACTACACTTTTTCAGCTCAATTCACCTTTTGTCAATAGAAAACATCAGTTCTGTATGGAGATGCATACGCATCCGTTCAGCTTTCCGGATGCGTACACATCGCCATACAAAACTGGTGTTTTTATTGACATACCTTACGTGGTCCGGTATCTAGGAGGCATGTGGTCCCAGCAGTATGTTCCCACTGCTGATTATGCTATTTATAATACACTCCCACACTACTAAATCAAGCCTGCATGCATTTAACCTATCAAAATCGCAATATACATGACCACTCTATACACACGCACACCCACACACAGTGACACACACACCCACCCACACACAATGACACACACACCCACCCACACACAGTGACACACACACCACCCCCACACACACACTCACACCACCCCCACACACACACTCACAAACGGCCTCACCACACCTTTATCATACTAGAATTAAGCACATAATTGTTCCCCTAAAAAATAGGTTCTGCGTACTTAATACCTGTAATCGTGTTTAATGGACAAATGGGTGACCCCTGTAACACAGGGTCCACCTAGCATGGGGGTCATTGATCAAATCTCTGTGCACTTGTACGTCTTACGCTGTAAATGCTGAGCATACTTTGTACATTACTTTTGTAAAATAAATGATTTATTATTTGCATGTTAGGTATAAAACTTAAAACATCAAAATAGTGATGAGTCAATGATAAAGTTTTGATGCAGTTTTAAAGCCGACATACTGATCATCATTTTGGTGTCATCATTGTACCAAATTTGAATTATCAACCATTTATAAAGTTACAAAACTTATTACAAAAAAAAAACAGGATGGCTCGATTTAAGAGTCCGAGAGTGTACTCGTATTATTAGGATTGTAAATATTCCGTACCAAGTCATTCTGCTCGTAATCTTCACCGACTATGGCGTAGATGAAGGTCGTGCAAAGGTCGGTCTCCGGTTGCTTGAGGGTACATAAGTTCGCTATGAGGCTCTGCAGAAGTTGTGGCTGGACGGCCAGCATGCCTCTGGCTTTCAACGCATTCTGTAACATTTATGTAAAAATTAATGAAACTCAAAGCATTAATTTCAGCTAAACCATTTACAGGCACTTTCGAATTGTCAAAGGAGTCGGTCAGTCAGTACGATAAAGCTTTGCCCATTCGAAAGCTTAGTAGGTTCCAACGGAGAAGAGCGGGCAAGAAACTCCATGCACATGAATCCTTAAAATAATCGTCATCATAATCTGCTAGCCTTTTCATCAACTATGTTGGAGTCGTCTTCCACCCTAACTGGATGCAGCTAAATTCTTAAAATAATATTAAAAAACAAAAATATAACTATTATTTGACCGATTTGGTCCCTTTGTTCAAGAACATGGGAAGGGGCTAGGACCACGATTAGTTTTCTCAGTTTTACTGTTGAGCAAAGCAAACAAAATAAATGCTCAGAATTTGCTAATGTCCTTTGTATGGAGCGAAAACAAAAAAGAAAAATAGATAAAAAAAAATTGGCCAAAAATGCCCAATTTTTTTATAGCTTAATCCTGACTAAATTGGCTTGTAAATATAAATTTATTATTATTCATTTACCGGTAGCTCCAAAGTATTCAACGCCAGATTCGCCAAAGGTTTTACATTGTTCAGATACACAGCTGGTGCGAGACCCACGAAGGCTATCAGCTTCTCATTATACTCTGGTCTCTGAGACATCATTGTGAAGAAGCTGGTGGTTCCCATGGAGTAGCCCAGGTACATGATTTTGTTCAGACCTGTGACGTTCAAGACTCGGTCGATCATCGCTGGCACGTCGTATTTGCCGTGTTCGTGAAAACTGGAAGAGGATAAAACTTGTATTAGTATGACTACAGGACGTAAACCATTTACAGGCAATTTTTTATTGTCAATTGGGTTCGGTCAGTTAGTCAGAAAGTTGAAGTTTGTTACCCATTCCAAAACGTAGATCTCTATGGAGAAGAACGGGCAAGAAACTTCACGGACACTCCTTTGTATCAAAATATGGTTACAAAATATTTATTACATCATTCATGTTGAAATTATGAGTGTCAGAACGATGCAGAACGTTAAAAGCGTCCGCAATAAAAGATAAAAACAATTAAAATAATAAATTAAATGAAAATAAGCCGTGGCAGCTAAGAGATGACCAGTCCCTACTGACAGCGACCGTTCACGAACATGACGCATGGGTTAGCACCATTCAGCTCAACCATTGTGAAGGGAGCTAAATGATCCAACACATGCGCCACCATCAGCGAGACATTAAAGTGAGCATGACATACTCTCAGCCGCCAGGGCACACTCAAGTCAATGGAAGACGTACCCTGTAATGGTAGCTTTATAGTATGTAGATAGTACTCACTAGTGTGCTAAGCAATTATCTATCTTCTGTCTATCTATCTATATAAATAAAAATCAATGTTGGTTTGTCCTCTATGGACTCCGGAAGGGCTGGACCGATTTTGATGAAACTTTGGTGAGTGTTTCTGCATGCGCTCGCGTAGTTTTAGGGGTAGGGTAGGTATCAGTTCTTATATATAAACCAGTTCCACGACATTCACATACCTACTTAATTAAAGCAACCTTGACTTTGACCACTTTAAATATCTATTTGAATGACTGCGCAAGAGGGTTTTGAACCGGTATGGTAACCACAACCAAAGAACACATCCAAATTCGGTAGTTTCGAGTTGAGTTCGTTGTATTAAATACACATCCTAGATACTGGTCAGTGTCTCCGACCCAATGTTACTTCCATAAGGCGTCGGGCGGTTGAAAAAATACTAAAGTAAAATTATTTTTATAATACTTCCACTAAACCACACAATCTGTGTGGTTTTTTCTCAAAATACCATTTCAGACACAAATCTACATGGTCTTCACATGATCTGACCAAGATTATGCCTGGACTTCAAAAGAGACTGTGATCTCTGAGTTTATTTTGGCCTTTCTTCTCAGAGTACTCGGATAGGAAACGCCGACTTCACCTAGTTTTTAAAACATTATTGGTGTGTAAAAGTATTTGCACATACCTACTTACAGAAATAAAATCATTTATCATTTATATTAAATAACTATCTATTGCCCGTGACTTCGCCCACGTCAATGTCGAAAAAGATCCCACGGCAACCTACTACCGGGATTAAAAGTACCCTATGTATTAATATATGTTATAAACTATATGTATGCCAAATTTCATCCAAATCCGTTCAACCATTGTTCCGCCAATCCCGAACATACATCGGAGAAACGGACAAAAAATCTAAAAACTATATTTTCGGCATCAGACTCCCACACCTAATAAAACTTTTTTTTCTGAAATATTCAATTTAAGTACAGTTTAGACTTCGTTACTATTCTATTATATGTACTTATAGATATTCTTCCCACAAAGCAGTTCCTAAGACTTGGTTATAGGTCATAGTAAGAAGAACAGCACATTAGCACATAGGTACCTGAAGTCCCAGAATTTTCCGTCATTTCTGGTGAGGTTCGTGTGAGTTGTGTACAGGTTGCCTCGTTGGTTGGCTAGCCACACGTCGTATCCTGCATCAGCTAGGATGTACGCTGGAAACATAAAGAACTTTAGTTCTCTTTCTAATGAAGTCGCAATTATGGGAGATGAAACGAAAGCCTGTATGGTTAATTAGATCCAAAAATGGCGGCTGAACCGATAAGTTCCTGATGGTACTCGTACAAGTTTCTTGCCAGATTGACCTATCGATCGATTGATCGAGCATCCACTTTAATAACCTACGTTGCTGCACGCTGCCTGCTTATTTCTACAAAGTTTTGTGTAAGTGTTCAATAGACCATATCAGTGGGATACATTGCATTTAATTTATGTAGTATAGCCGATCTATTGTTTGACCGCGGACGTATCAACATCAGCTCCAGTGTCACATTTACCAAGGCTTCTCTCGGGTCCCATGATCACGAAGTCCCCACTGCTGCCGAGGAGACCGTGTACGATGAGGATGGCCTTCTTCCCTTTAGCGTTGAGGTCCCCGGTCCTTCTAGCAGAGCGCCTGCCAGCCGGGATCCTGTGCATCTGTAGAACGTAGCCATCCGGCGTCGTCACGCGGTGCTTCTCTATGGGATAGCCTGCTGCTTTGACGAGACTTGGCTGTGGATGATAAGGATAGTTTTAGAAGTGTGAAGAAAATATTGAGGCGATAGAGCAGAATTTTCTAATAATCAGGAACCAAATATACCAAATACACCAAATAAGAGCAAGATTTTAACTCAGTTTGAACTTCAATCGCGCCCTGATAGTATGTAATCGCTTATTTGATCTTCTTTGCGCCTCAAGGGCTCTTCAAATGTTATGATGATTCAAAGGATAACATATGCTTCTAAAGAATTAACATTTTCGAAGAACTAGTCGAACAATTGATAACCCTGTCAGGCTGACTGTCCCACCGCCGGCGATTAACGAGAAGCGAGTAGAGCTAGCAACTAAAAACGAGTTTGCGAACAATGAGCAGCGACGGTGCGTTGGCGACGAGCGGTTACTCGCTGGTATGCGTATGTACCAAGCGTGAGTCTCTCAGCGATTGTTCTGCTCGCCAAGCGTCCCACCGAAGCGACGCAACGACTGAGCGAATACTCTCTTTCGCTCTTGTCGTTGCGACAAACGCGTACTTGTCTGCGATGTGAGCAGTTAGCGATCAAGTATTAATTATGTACTTATCTCTTTTACTTACACGGGACCTACAATCTTTTGTACGTTTCGTAAACGACAAAATCGTTGATAGCTAGAAGCTTCCCCGTCGGCGGTGGTACAGGTGACTTACACACGCTTGTCAGCTGTTTGTTTGTCTTGCAAATCCATCACTGTAGGGAAAGAAACTTAAACCGATTCTATCGTATTTACGACAATTTTTTGTACGAAGTCTTCCCTTGATTAGGTTATTAACGTAATCGATATGACAATCTGTTTTCCACCTATTAATACGATAAATCGATCTTCATTATGTCTAATGATTTCATGCACGTAATTCTACGATTACCAACTGTTCTCAGCTATTAGAATCGTACTTAAGTAATAAATAGGCTTCAAGGTACAGAAATTTCTATACCATGTCCAAAGATTAAATTAAAAACCATATATGTGTCAAAACCGAGGCACGTAAGATATGGCGTCCCACAGGGTAGCGTACTAGGGCTGCTACTTTTTTAAATGTATATTAACAATCTACCGAAAGTAACATCAAACAAAATGGTTCTCTTTGCAGATAACAGTACAGCTGTAATAAAGTGTACAAATAAAAATAATTATGAGAATGAAATCAATACTTGTTTACGTGACATTATAAATTGGCTACATGATAATAATTTAGTAGTAAACCTAGGTAAGACAAAATTTATGCACGCTGCGACCACCCAAATGTTAGTATTACCTACCAAAGCTGTGTTATTGAGGAAGCAAACAAAGCTAAGTTCTTACGTATAGTGATCGACAACAAACTCACATGGAAACCTCATGATGTGGAAGAACTGTGTGAACAACTGAGTATGGCCGCCTATCTTTCAACTTTCAAAGAAAGTCAACAGTCAGGCTCTTTTAACGGCATACCACGGACTAGTTGCCTCTGTTTTTTGGTATGGTGTTATTTTTTGGGGGCAGTCTACTGATAAGGAGCTCGTATTTAGGATGCAAAAGAGATGCATAAGGTCTATGTGCGGTCTTAAGACCACAGATAGCGGTCTTCCTTATTTCAAATCTTTGAAAATATTAACATATCCGTCTTTTGTATATTGGAAACGGCTTTATTTGTGAAAATTAGTCCACATCTCTTTCAAAAATTGTCGGATGTCAGAAGAAATCCAATTCGGACTCAATACGTCAATCAATTGTGTCAAGTTAAATGTAAAACCGCAATAACGCAAAAAAGTTTTTTTGGCATTATCCCACGCATTTATAGTAAAGTACGCAAACAACAAACAAACAGTAACAACAACAACAAGTAAGCTAACAAAACGTTAAAAGTTAGTAAGTAACATTAATAAAACTATGACTGTATTTAAATTTAAAAGGGCACTAAATGAATTATTTGAAAGATGTTATTACACAATTGACGACTTCCTTAATGATGAATCACTGACTGATTGACATGATATTATTCCAGTTGATATTTTTGAAGTGAAAACTTCTTTAGGCACGTTGAGCACTTTATGGGTGAACAAAAATCATGGAACTCGCGTCATCGTCACCGAACGCTTTCCATAAGCTATATATGTGTACTTTTTGGGTGAAGAAAAAGCGTGAAACGCGGCATCGTCACCGCACGCTTCGACGATACAATAAAATTTACAAGTTACTTAGTTTTCACTTCTATCGGCAGTCCCCAAAGACTGCCCCGCATTTTATATAAAAAAAAATACTGTAACCTTGTTGACATTCGACATTTTGGTATTATTATGACATTTTTACTGTAATTCAAACGATTTGACATTAATTACATTTCCAGTATAAGCTAACCTTTCATCGTGCGGAAATCTTATACAATTCGAGATCAGCTTATACTGGAAATGAATAGCTTGACATATATGTAGCCGTGTGTACCACAAAAAAAAGTGAAAAATAACTTGGAATTTCGGAAGTCATTGTCTTAAGTTTTTTTTTACCGTGTTGCGAAATTAAAGTGATTTTTCACTTTGTAGTCGCAGTTTGGAAGTTTGTTGTTTTTTTTTTTGTAACAAAGTGTTTTATTATTACTACACTTGTGGTTGTTAAAGCATGCGGTAGCGTCCTATCGTTCTCTTCTACCTGTTTAGTGAGTTCGGCTCTACATGTTTTTCTCTTCCATTTTCCTCTGACAGCAGTAACATTATCTTTCACTCCCTCGTTTCTAAAAATTCCTCCCTCATTTAATCCACCCAACTTTTAATTGTTTTCTCCCGTCGCTCAGAAATCTTTTCTTTGGTCTTCCTCTTGCACTTTTATATATTACTAGCTTTTGCCCGCGGTTTCGCCCGCGTGGATGTCGGAAATGATCCCACGGGAACGTACTACCGGGATAAAAAGTATCCTAAATGTAAATCCAGGTTATAAACTATCTGTGTTCCAAATTCCATCTAAATACGTTTTGTAGTTTTTGCGTGAAAGAGTAACAAACATCCATCCATCCTCACTAACTTTCACATTTATAATATTAGTAAGATACGAGGGCGGCACTGAAAATTTCGGGAATCAAGGAAGTGACACAACATTACTATTTAAAAATGTATTTATTGCTTTTCGAAGTATTCTCCGCGAAATTTGACACATTTTTCCATACGATGGAACCAATCATTGAAGCAACCATTCCATTCGGAAGTTGGGGTCTCCAAAATGGCCGTTTTGTAGTCGTCCACAGCTTCTTCAGGTGATGAAAATCTCTGTCCACGCAGTTTATTCTTTATTTTAGGGAAAGTATAGAAATCATTAGGGCTTAGGTCGGGGCTGTACGGCGGATGGTCTAATAATTCTATGTTTTCTTGCTCTAAAAACTCTTTGGTTCTGTGTGCGGTGTGAGAACTCGCATTGTCGTGATGGAGGTTGATGCGGCGGTTGCAGTTCCCTTTACGGAGTTCAGAAACGACCTGTGGCAAACAAATGCTAGCATACCATTCTGCATTAACCGTTCTTTGTCCCTCAAGAGGAATAGTCGTAACATGGCCGGTTTTGGAGACAAACGTGGCCACCATTTTTTTTGCAACACTCCGTGAACGAACAATTTTTGTTGGCTTTAACTCATTTTCGAACACCCAAACTCGTGACTGGTTTTTTGTTTCGGGATCGTACGCGTATATCCAGGATTCGTCACCTGATACGATGTTGTATACAGCATTTGAGGATCCTGCGTAGAATCTTTCGAGAGTTCTGACGCACCAAGTAACGCGAGCCGCTTTTTGCTCTTCACAGAGCGAATGCGGTATCCATCGGGAAAACAACTTTTTTACACCTAATTGTTCATGCAAGATTATTTGTATTTGACTCATGCCAATGTCTAAAGTTGCCTGAATTTCGCGGTATGTCACATGTCGATCTTCCTCAATCAGCTTACGCACAGCATCAACGTTTTCTTGGGTGACTGCAGTTTTTGGATGACCTTGACGGGGATCATCACTGAGCTTGACACGTCCACGTTGAAATTCAGCAAACCAGCGAGAAATTGTGGTTTTGGATGGGGTTTCATCACCAAACGCAGAAATCATCCGGTCAACACACTGTTTTTGTGTTAAACCACTTCGAAAGTCATAATAAATCATCGCTCTTGAATTTTCTCGAGTCAATTCCATTTTCTCAACGACTAAACAAGTTTGACAAAACCTTGTGGCAAGACCGAAAATCTTTTTTTAAATAAATAAATGGTATTCGATTTTTAAAACCAAGGAGTTTTCAATTAAAAAGATTTTAATATGACAGGAACAGTGGAAATATTCCATTCCCGATACTTTTAGTGCAGCCCTCGTATTCATCACTCTCTTAATCACATGCGTTTCAGACCTTATTACGTGCTGGTAAGACTTAATGCTTCCCTTGTACCTTTTATATGTAAAAACGTCGGTGTCTGACAAGTCGGTGTCTTTGGATCTTTATTTTAGTTTTTTGCCACCGACTTCCGAAATTAAAGTTATTTTTCACTTTGTAGTGTATTTTTTGGAAGTCGGTTGTTTTTTTGTCCAAAAAGTTTTTAATTTTTCACTTTTTAGTGGGTTAGATAATAATTTATCGAAGTTACAATAGCCTAATGTCAACTGCTCATCACCTTTTACAAAATATTTCGTTTCCCGATGCAAGGAATTGAGGAATTTATTGTTGAGTATTTCTCTTGGTAAAAACCAAAAGAACTGGAGCTGATGGTGAAGCCACCATCAGCTCCATTTCACCATATGCATTGTGACAAGCATAAATTGCTTAGCAACCAACGAAAGAGCATTGCTAGAGATGACGCGATTACGCAACTTAAATTCAGTCTCAAATTGACGCATCAGCATGACTAGTGGGTAGTGGTTGCCCTATCAAAAACTTCAATCTTAATTGGGTATTATTTTTGTACGACCTGAATATTTTGGAATATTGAACCGTATGAAGTAAGCCCAACAAAAGGTAACTGCTGTAAATCGTTGAGGAATTCCCCCGACTGTCTATGGTCTCCATCATCAGACCTGTAATGGCACTTATAACCCATATGGGTGCAAAGTTCTCATCAATATAAATGAATTAAGTCCAAACACAAGGTAGCTACTGTAAACCGTTCAGGAGTTCCCTTAACTGTCCTTCGTCTTCATCATCAGACCCCTAATGACTGTCACAACCCTTCAGGTGTAAAGTTCTCATAAATACAAATTAATCAAGCCCAAACACAAGGTACCTGCTGTAAATCATAAAAGGTGACATAACATCACGCCTGTAATTCGCGATGGGTTAGGCAGAGGAGTACCTATAGAACACCCACATTTCGCCAGATATGTGTAAGTCGCATGTAATAGGGGGCGAGCCTATTGCCATCAGCCGGACACAGATGCAAACTCCGGGCTGTTACTGAGAAATTCTTGATGGGAAAACCCATGTATTACAATCTTCACATCCTATTGTTTAACTTTGTAACATTATTAAAGAGCAGCGGGGTAATTGCGTAACACATTAGCAGTAGGAATAGTTTTCATTTTGACAGTTCTACAAGATTCATTGCGTTAGTTACGTTGTTGACCAGACAAATTTTTCGAACATATGAGGCAATGGATTAGGAATGGGTTTCAAAATGATTCAGATTATGATAGATAATGTTTTACACAATAAGGGTGCTGGTTGGTCGGAATAAGGTGCTTATTAGCGATTCACGTGTAAGATATTATACACGCAACATATTATGGGCACGATGAATAATACATAGATTTTAACTATGTATTACTGGCTACCGGCTCCTGCTTCGCGCGGTTTTTACTGCTTGGCAACACATTTGGAGATTTGCCTTATTATGATATGTAAAGAAGAATGGCAGGACTCCATTTAATCTGGGTGACGCATGAAGACTTCACGTGCATTCGTAAAAATACCCACAAAAGATAGATCTCGGTCAAATTAAGATAAAAGGTAAACACAGCATATTTTTTTATTTGAATATTGGGTTTCGCCAGAAAAACGTTGTTTAGAGAGCAAGGCTGGCTCCTTATACACTGACCCCATGACAGTTAACCAAAGAGTTTATTATGCTGTACACAGGACGACTTTAAAAGATGGCGGAATTGAATTGTTCCAATAACTACTACTAAAGGGAAAAGTGGCACAAGTAGTCGACTTTGTACATTAAGCCCTCTACACATTAGGTCGTCGTATCCCCATCGTGTCCTATGCACTTCTTTGCAAAGCAGACATAATTCTGATGTGTTTCTTGATGATTGACAAAATGTCTTTTGTTATTATCATGGTCTTATACGTACACAACGTAAGGAAAACGATTTTAGATGATAAAAGCATAAATACGACCTAGGGATACGTTCAACATGAACTATGCACGATGGTTGCCCTACAACTGCAAACCAAGGGGCTTTTGCTTTGCTGGGTCGTGCATCGTGCACGACCGGACTGGCTCGGACTGATAAAGCTTGTCGCGCCACGTGTCTCTAGAGATGTAGGGCGTCATCGTACGTTAAGATTGGAGATATTGAAAAATATCGAAGGCATAATATCTGGCGACGTTGGTCGACATCACCCGACGGTGCCCAACTTCGCTCGACATCTCCTTGAAACACGTGTCTTGACTACAACTAGTGAATACGAGACTTTATCACTGACAATATTTGTCAATGACCAGATTAATTAACTTTTCGGACGGGCAAATACACATCGGTAGTAAGGACAGCTGTCAAATCGTGTTGTTACTTATTCTTAGTTCGGGCCCCGATGAAATCTTATATCCTTAGGTGATACGGAGTAGGAAACGCCCGTAACTTTGGCCGAAACTATGGATTTGGGTGCTTTGAGAATAGAACCCCAGATTTTTTTAAGAATCGAAACTGCTGATCTTCTGATGTATAGCTAGGTGTAGTTTCAGGTTCTTTCGTATTTGCAGTAAATTGGGAGGACCTTTCACTTGAAGTGATATTGTAGATAATCTTTTGATGTTGTAATGATGTTTAAGTTAGTAAATCTAAATAACCATTAAACAAAAAAATATTATCTTTTGTAGACACTTCACACACAAGTTTATTAAGAAATTAGCTTAGCGTTCTTTCTGTCTTTTTTTCTTCTTGATTGGCTCCTAAGGGTCGTAGCGTGATGTTTAATAGCCTATAACGTTCCTCAAGAATTGGGCTATCAAATGCAAAAAGATTTTTCAAATCCGACTGGTAGGTCCAGAGATAAGCGCGTTCAAACAAACTCTCCAGCGTTATTATATTAGTGTATTATTGATGGGCACTAAAACTATTGATTCTGGGCATGTCGGGTGTTTAAACATACAAAATGTATTTTAAATTTATAGGCCATTAGCGTGTAGAGAAGTGCGTTTTAATAGCGTACTTAAAGGACCATTTACGAACAACTAAGTGTAACTAGCTACCTATTTGACAGTCATAGGCCCATAAAGTGTGACTTAGTAAGTGTTAATTTGACAAAGGCTGTTTCTGATGTATGCAAAAGTCATTTATTCACATTAGACTGAGAATCAGCACTTTTCGAACATCAAATTAATAAGACAGTCCCCCAAAACGCCCGCCCTTCACCACTTCCTAGTGCTTTAGCGGAAGAAGTGCGCAACAAACTGACCAGCAGCACAGCTGTCTGCTCAGTTAGAAGAATTGGATTATGCAAAGTAGTTAACATTAGAGACACAGAACATTAAATTAAATTATTTGCTATAATTAAAAATACAATGAAAACTATGTTCAAGCTAAAAATATAAACTAAAAATTAAAAATGCAAACAAAACTTAATACCTAAATAAAAGCCTCCTAGAGCCTAAAAGGCTTAAAGGGCGTGACAGCTTACATAAATATGCGATTCTGCATTATGTTCACATAGCTGTAACTCGAAGTCACAAATGATAAACTAGGACCGTCGAAGTAAAATAAATAAACAATCAGTTGATTAATGTGTGGGACTTTAGTGTAATGGTGTTTAGTGGTGGTGGCCTAAGGCATTAAGTCCGCCTTTGTATACTTTTGTGTGCGAGAAGTATAATAATTAAATAAATAAATGGTAGCAGTGGTAGCCCAGTAGTAACGGCCGCAACTTAAGAGTTATATGTCGTAGGTTCGAACCCGGGCAAGCGCTTTACTTTGTGTAAATTATTTCGTCACCACTGCTCTCAAAACACTGAAGGAAGACATCGTGAGGAAATCGGCATGTCCTAGAACGAAAAATTCGATGACATGTGACATCTCTACCAACCCGTACTGGGCCCGCGTGGTGGATTATGGCCCATTCCCTCTCGCAGAGGGAGGCCTGCGTCCCAGCAGTGGGAACGTTATAGGCTGGTTATGCTATTATGGTTATTTACAGCACAGAAATCTCTCGAAGTTTTTAAAAGTCTTAGAAACCGTGCGAAGCCAGGGCCTGTTGCTGGTATACCTATATATAATAAGTACCTACATCATAAAGTAAGGGGAATTAGTGTAGTAGAGCCTCTAATCGTCAGTCACCAAAGTAGTTTTTGCATCTCTAGTTTTATTTTTAGAAATATTTTATATGGCTGAGTGCTGACGTCCCAGCAGTGGGAACGTTATAGGCTGATTATGTGTAATGGTAGGTAGTTCTTATTCGGAGTCTGTACGAACTCCAAGATAGCTCATTGTCATTGTGTAAAAATTTGCTAGTCCGAAATATTGGCAGCAGGAGGGTACCATCCGTCTGGATTTGTCCGGACACGTCCGGTTATTTGGCCCTCCGTCCGGACTTTGTCCGGCCTTCTCAGTTCGTTGTCTGGAGTATCGACTTAAAAGCTTAATGAGTTCTGAAAAAAGAAAGACTAAAACCTCAAATGTCCTGACATTTTTGGAAGTGTGCGGCTTTTTGTTAGGACTTGTCATTTGTTTTACGGTAACCCTGTGCAAGGGTCTGGTGAGGGTGCACCGGACGTTCCTTACTTCAAGAAGTTCCTTAAAATTGGCTTTTTATGATCGTTGATTAATCAAACATCCGAAAATTGAGGTTTAGTTATTGTTAACAGCATAATTTGCAAACGGAATAGTGATGCAGCATGAGCATTATACTTTAAATATGGTGTCCAACCAGCGGGCTTAGCATGACGCTATCTATCTCTTCGAAGAATAGAGACGGCTATTCCCATACAAAGTGACATTTCGTTACTCTATTTTTGACATCGCACCGTAAAAATCCTTCTAAAATCTGTCATTTTGTCTTCCGTTTCTGCCAATCGTTGTCTAGGTCATTTTTAATGTAGACCATTTCAGAAGACAGTTGTCTAAGGTAGTGAAGACAATTTGATTTTTAATCGCCATGCTAAAGACGGTACATAAAAGACTTTTTACTTGACGAACACAAAGTATAAAAATGGAAAGGAAAAAAGGAAATTTTCACTTTTTGTATGGAAAATGTGAATTTTTTTTACCTACGAGTACATGTTGAGTTTTAGGGGTTTAAGGGTCTCATAAAGGGGGTCGAAATTTTCATTATTTTTGCGATAGGACACACCATTTTCGAGATATAAGCAAAATAAAAGATACACGTGAATAAATTACTGAATTTCGTAAAAAGTGCAGTTGACTCTTTCTACTTTGCTGCCGTCATACTGTCTTCACGAAACGTCATTTTTATCTATTCTTCCGTCGACAAGACGGTGCTTGTGCTAAGCCTGCAGAGCCATTGAAAAAAAAATCATGATGACATCATTGACCACAATAATAAAGCAAGTTCTCAATTTGACCCGGATTGGCGGCTGCCGCACTTTAGCAGTTTTGTCAAGGTTTATCAGAATACACTGACTGACTGACGGACTGATAAATTGATATAACAAAGGAGATGTTTGATTTTGGGCTACCACTATGTACACTACATAGATAAATAGGAAAAAAATAAGGGATTTTAATAAAAATACTAACAAATCAATTTGAAGAAGAGTACAGGCGTACAAAAATGATCATTTGGGAAGTTTTTCAATATGATAACCCTATTTTTAGGTTAGCAATGACAGTTGTGTTTGACATGACGTTTGACGACTTTGACAGTTTTAAGTTTCGTGCAGTGACGACTTTCTTTGCTTTGACTTTGAATTGGATGTGTTTGTATGTGATGTAGTTTTTGGTTTACGGCCCAGTTTACTACTAAATACATTGATTGATTGCTTCTCTTTTGACCCTAGCTTTGTTATATGGTTTCTGATTCGCCTGTGATTTGGGTTTCGTCGTGTATGTGGTATTCTCCAATAACAAGTTGCACTAGGATTGCGCTTATTTTATTTTTGCTGCCGCAATCGAGTGGTATCCTGTAGTCTTTTTTATTATTATAACGAAACAAGTATTTAAAGAATTCGTATTTTTTTTATCGCAGATATTACGTAGACACGTCAATCAAAAGAATTGTGAAAATGACATTTCGCATATTACTGATCCACCATAATTATGTTGTGTTGCTCTCTTTCACCACGATAATGTAAATGTACATTGAAACGAAGTAAAATAATAGAAAATTAGCATTAATAAACGGTAACTATATTGTATAGCGATATTTACATAAAGTGTACATAGTGCTAGCCTAGGCTCAGAGGCGGGGCAGGACCTAAATTTGATGTGGGCAAGATATATTTTGCGAGGCCCCCTGATGGATGACGCAAGAGGACAGATTTTGTAGAGAAAATTTTTTTTGATTCTAAAATTTTTATTCATAATGCAAACTTTTTCATAATTATTTTACATTATTAAGAATACCTCAACTAACTGTAAAGTAAACAATTAAATAAACAGAAATTTTCTGCTTTTAGCCTTACTGAACTCCCTAATAACTGTGTCATAATCCAGATTAGATGCTATATTTGCCTCGATAGATAAAACTGCCAGAGCTGAAAGTCTTTTCTGACCCATTGTACTTCTTAAATAATTTTTAATTAGTTTTAATTTTGAAAAACTCCTTTCAGCTGAGGCTGTACTTACTGGTATTGTTAACAAAATTCGAATGACAATATAAATATTCGGGTAAATTTCTTTTAAATTATGTTCAGTTATGTATTGAAGCAGCAGTTTCACATCTCTCATGAAGTCGGGTAAATTTGGGACCATTGTTTATAATTCTTCATATAATTCGTAAGGTTGGAAGTCACTGCTCTCACCCACTTGCAGGGCTGTGTGTAAATCTGGACAATTTTTTAATATATACTCTTTTGAAACATTTTTCAACTTTCTTATATCGTAGAGAAAACCAAAATTCTCAAAATGTTGATTTAAAGATTTAAATCTTGAATCCATATTCCTTGCTCACTATGGAATCAATCATGGTGTTAAAAAAATCTATTTCGTATCTGCTTTTGGGAGACTGTATAGGTTCATCGCTTCTTTCATAATTGAACATTCTTTTCTTTTTGGCGACTCTTTTGTTTTTAAAGTCTTTTGGCAGATCATAACTGCTTTTTTCAATAAATTGATGAGCATCAGACAAGCATTGTTCAAACCCAGTTTGTCGATATTCTTTAATCCAGTTACAAAAAGTACGCAAGTGTTCAAGAGCAAGGCTTAAATGGACTTGTACAGATTGCCATAATTTGCTTATAATATTAACACGCGATAATATCTCATACCATATATGCAACGATATGATGAATTCTAAACTGAACATTTCGTTCAAAACTGAATTACAATCACTGAGAGTTTCAGCGTCTTCCGTGTTCTTTCTTATTGTTTTAATGCATTCAACAACAGCATCAAACTGCAATAATATGGCCTTTACTGCCTCGATTCTGCTTTCCCACCTTGTGTCTGATAAAGGCTTTATGGTAAGCTTTAATTTGTCTTTTATTAACTCCCAGCGTTTGCTGGATCTTGAAAATAGCAAATAAATTTTCTGAATAAAACCATAAATGTTTTTGCTGCCGTGGAAGAATTAGCTGCATCTACCAACAGCAGATTCCAACTATGACACCCGCACGATGTAAAAAATGCCCTAGGATTCATATTTAATATTCGAGTTATAACTCCACTGTTTATGCCTATCATATTTGCACCATTGTCGTATCCTTGCCCACGACAATTTTGAATATCTAGTCCATTTTTTTCTAATTCCTCCAGTATTGCATCAGTTAGATATTCTCCAGTCGTCTCAGTGACAGCAAAAAATCCAATAAAGTTTTCTTCTATTGTGCCGGTTGAAGTATCACAAAATCTTAAGATTACTGACATTTGTTCAACTCGACTAGAATCTCTGGTGCAGTCAAGTAAAATGGAATAATATTTTGCCTCTTTTACTCTACGTATCACTTCATCAGTAACTGTTTGTGACATCAATGTGATCAATTCATTTTGAATATGGCTTAGATAATGGTGTGCAAGTTGTTTATCGTTAATGCGCTTCATATGTTCCCGTAATGTAAGATCATATTTAGATATCAATAAAAGTCTATAAAGTTACCAGAATTCCTAACAGAACTTTCGTCTACTGTCTTGAGAGATTCTCTGTGACCCCTAAATGCCAGATTATGAGAAGCTATGAAATTAATTATATCAATTAATCTCTCAAACAAATTCTGCCTA
The DNA here is from genome assembly GCA_916610205.1 of Griposia aprilina. NCBI lineage: Eukaryota > Metazoa > Arthropoda > Insecta > Lepidoptera > Noctuidae > Griposia > Griposia aprilina. The sequence continues at coordinate 1,626,168 of OU744285.1, read as the reverse complement.
TGTTTTTGAGATTCTTGAATCAGCCTTTCGTTTTCTTGGTCTATTGTTTTTCCATGTTTTATTCCTTTCTCTAATGTCATCCATTGGAACATATATGCCATATGTTCTTTGGTATTCTCATGTCTTTGTAAAATACTACTTAAATGTTTCCAGTCACAGCACCCTTTCTCAACCATCTGAGTTTGTGAATTGCCAAATAGTCTGCATGGAAAACAGAAAACTTTATTTAGGGAATTAGAATAAACCAACCAGCGACGATGTTGAATTTCACCATTATTTAGTTTTCTTGTGAAATAAAAATTGGAAAAGTGCCTATGATCTTCATCTTTGGGATATTCTTCATCACTGTTTTTTAACTGCTGTGTAGGGCCGCTTTGAACTTTATCATGACGCTGAGAATCCGTTTTGGGAAACTTCCACAGTGCCGGATCCGAACACACGAATGCTTGTTTGACTGCATCACTGGTATCGCTGCTAACTGGCGGAGAAACTACTTGTTCTTCGTGAATTCTACTGCCTAACAGGAGAGGTTCAGCATTTTCAGAGTCTGATAGGCTAGAGTTTGATTCTACCTGTATTTCTGACTTTAGTTCGGTACTCAGTGCGTCTGGAGTGCTTTCCAAAGTTGACGGAGTCTCGAAATCGGAAGTGTCTATATCTTTTGTGGAAGTCGAAGCAATTGATTCAGATGATTCTGAAGGAGTTTTTTTTGAGAAATCAATCAAATCATCATACTTGAACTTAAAACCTGATTTGCTCGTTCAGCTTTTCTTTTTCGTTTTGCTGAACCAGATTCCCAATTTCTCCCGATATCTCTATCTCTACTGGGGCCTGGGCCTGACATGTTAAGTAGGCCTGAATTATTATAATCTGTAAATAATATTTTAAAAAATATTAGGTTTTTTGCGTAGGTACACATAACAAATCGAAGGCATGATACAAATAAATTCTAAAAACTACAAAAATTATCAATATTTTCTTACCTTGCTTTTAATAAATAAGTGGATAGGACGTGTTGTTGTTTAAAAACGCACTTTTCACACTCATCACTTCAAATAAATATAATACAGTTCTTTATTTAAAATTTTTCAAACAATGAAACGCAATAGTTATTCGCACATCGAAATCTGTTGAAAATACGTTAAAATATTAGGTACATGCGTCGTCGCATGATTGCATGACTGCATGTGTTTAGAAGCGCGAACATAGCAAACAGAATGGGAAATCCCCAGCGAGCGAAGCGAGGATTTGCCGCGTCATTCACCGCCCGACACGCCAGCAAATGTTGCCAGACTAGATCATTTAAAAACTAATGTGGTAGGTTAGTATTGCCAGATACTTGCAAGTCATGTTCATTCGTTTATTTTTATTATTTGAGTAAGCCCAGTAGTACTTACCACAAAAGTTATTTTATAATTCCATAAATTCTAACTCAATTGTGATCCATGCCACCACAACATGTCATAGCGAAAAATGAAGCTGTTGAGCCTTTCTATCACAATCAGCAAGGTTTTCACTGTTTAGACATTCTAGTAGAATTTATGAATATAGGTAGATATGACCTAATTTATACAAACGCCAGTTACAGTTTTTTTGGTAGTTTGTTCATGTTTAACACCTGAACTTTAACCATGGAAAATAATATTATATTCTACTAGCAGTAAACAAATGAAAACAAACAACGAATCAGCATCGTCAGACAACGTGGCAATGCTGCCAACCTTTAGGGCACTTTTCCTGTCGACAGCGATGTGGACAATTTTTTTGATATCCTATGATTGTTTTCCATCTTTTTTTTTATTTACTTTTACATACTATTAATATTATTTTAAGTCTGCTAACTTTTATTTACATAATTATTTTCAAATATAATAAAGCTTATTCACGAAGTTAAATTGAACAAATGCTCCAAATGATGGCAAAAATCACACCCTAAATCTATTACTTAGTCAGTTCAAAGGATCTAAACGGTCACATAAGACACGGAAAACAACATTACATTAGAATATGTACGAGTATACTGTATAGATTCTTAAATTCCCAGATTTGAAACCACTGCAAGTGTGATTTTTCCTGTACTGCCATTTAATTTAAGTAACACACTTATAAGTGTTTGCCCTATTATTGTGTTTTTGTTCTTTATTACAGAATGTGTAACAATTTTAAATTATAGCGCATTAAATAAATAAAATGTCATGTGTAACTTAAGAGCGTTTTCTGACTACTTTGTCAATGTAGTAAACAATCATATTATATTGTATGGCTTTTATTAGTATAATAATAGGTCTTTACCTATGAAATTGCCGTTTTGTATGAAAAAAATTAAACGAATTTTTTTCATGAATTTTTTATTTGTATTAATCGAAGTAATCACCCATGCAATCAATGCATCTTTGCCATCGCAGTGGCAGTTTATTGATGCCCTTCTTAAAGAAATCAGCTGGACGGGAGGCAACAAATTCTTCAAAGGCATTTTGTACTGCCTCTCGGGTATTAAATTTTTTTCCCGCCAAGAAGTTATCCAAATTCTGGAAAAAGTAGTAGTCTGTAGGCGCAAGGTCTGGTGAGTAGGGCGGATGACGGAGAGCTTCCAACCCCAGTTCTTGCAACTTGGAGACCGTCTGCTGTGCAGTATGAGGTCGCGCGTTGTCGTGCAGGAGCAGCGGAGACGAGCGATTGACCAATGCTGGTTGGAGATGCGCCAGCTTCTCCATCATTGTGTTCAGTTCTTCACAGTACACATCTGCAGTAATGCTCACCCCGTTTGGTAAGAAGCTGTGATGAATCACACCGGCGCTAGACCACCAAACAGTGACCATCACTTTTCTAGGGGTAAGTTTTCGTTTAGGGCATTGTTTAGGTGCTGAACCAGGATCCAACCAACTTGCTGAGCGCTTACGGTTATCAAACAGAATCCATTTTTCATCGCAGGTAACAATGCGGTTCAAAATTCCTTCATTTGTGTGTCTGTTGAGCAGTGCAAGGCACGTCTCGACGCGTACTTCGCGCTGGCGATCATTGAGTTCGTGGGGCACCCATTTGTCAAGCTTTTTTACCTTGCCAATTTGACGCAAATGGACCAATATTGTTTTGACGCTAACGTCGAAAGCTGCTGCTAATTCAGCCGTAGATTGTGTATCATCAGCTTCCACAATCGCCTTTAATTCGTCATTGTCGACCAAAGTCTTCGGACGACCGCGAGGTTCATTTTTCAGGTCGAAATTTCCAGAACGGAAGCGAGCAAACCAATAACAGGTGGTGCGTTGGTTTGTAGTGTTAGCTCCGTAAACGTCGTTGATGTTGCGTGCCGCTTGTGCCGCGTTGCTGCCACGACGGTACTCATATTCCATAATTACTCGAATTTTTAACGTATCCATGATGACGAAAAAGATTGAAATGCGATGAAAATGTAACACTAATCAATAAAGAAATGACTACTTTTAGAAAAAAAAATCCATGTTTTTAAAATAAAATTAATTTGAAATTAGAATTCTTAGCCAAACAAAAATTATTTTGATTTGAAATGGCCAGTACTGCAGAACGGCAATTTCATAGGTAAAGACCTAATATTATATTATACTTTGTTTATGTATTAGGTAAATAGGTACTTCACAGCCGTTTAACTAAAATGATTACTATTTTAGCTTGTTTTGTAGCACATGACTAGGTACTGTTTCATTTCAAGTCTGTTTATACTAAGTCTTTATTTTTTTGATTTTTTCTTAATAGAGCATCATAAATATTTTTTCAGTTGTACTAAAGTGTCCTTTACAACAATTATCTACTATACAACTTAACGTTTTTAATTTTAATACTTACTGTTATTAATTTGATTTAATCTTAGATTGTCCCATCGTATTCTTATCCTCTCCATGCAATCCATGGGACTTTATTTTTGTTTTTTTTTTTAAATCTTTTTTTTTATGTTTGTTGGTACTGCATATAAACACATAATTTTTCTGTCATAACTTTACACATTTCTTGTAACACTAAATGGTGCTTATAATAAAGTTTTCGTTCCGAGATAATACTTGAGATGTTTAGTTTTAACAACTAGTTGGTTATTATTTTTATTGGCCCTGACCCAATTTCTGTATTAATCTCGTACTTAGGGAATATATAGGATTTTCCTAGTCTTTACTTGCGAAAATGTCTCTCGACCACAACCACGTCATTGTACAAATAATTATACAATTCGAAGGTAGATACCAAAAGTTATGCCAGAATGTTTTCAAGAATACTTTGGCTACCTGCGACAATTGTGTTTTGTTTGTAGTTCACCCTACCTCTAATAGTTTTTTTTAGTACCAACTGATTTTGATAGTTTACTATTTTATACATACCAAAATGTTTTGCTAGCACTAACAACTTGCCTAGTATGATTTTTATTCACTAGGATATTAACCCATTGGAACTATTTAAGTTTTTTTAGCACCAACCGACTTTGTCAGTTTGCTATTCAACCAGTGAGGTATTAACCCATTGGAACTATTTAATTTTTGTTAGCACCAACCGACTTGTCAGTTTGCTATTCATCCACTAGGGTATTAATTCATTGGAATCATTTAAGTTATATTAGCACCAACCGACTTCGTTAGTTTGCTATTAATCCACCAGGGTATTAACCCATTGGACCTATTTATGGTATATTAGCACCAACCGACTTTGTCAGTTTGCTATTTATCCACTAGGGTATATTAACCCATTGGAACTATTTAAGGTATATTAGCACCAATTGACTTTGTTAGTTTGCTATTTATCCACTAGGGTATTAACCCATTGGAACTATTTACGTAAGATGTACTTGCAGTCGGTTTCTTTCAGACTTGGCTAATATTTAGGTGCAGGCGGTACTGTTGTGTGGTCAACAGCTGTAAACAGTAGTGTAATAGTACCTATTCAAAACCGTAGTAACTTTTGCTATAGTAAAAGGAAACGAGGGTAGGCAATAATTAATTTATAAAATGTACATAAGTGACAGTTGTTACATATTTACAACTTCAAATGCAATAATCTGCTATACCCATTTGCATTGTCGCTTATCAAACAATAAGTACATTTTAATTTTCACGAATTACTATTTATATTTGATGGGTAGTGTTGGTATTTAGAAAATGTGCCAACTTAGTTAAAAGTACGAACTGACCGACCACACAACAACAAACAATAAATGTATGTTGGTATACAACTATTAGTAGGCACTGGATTTAAGACTTGCCTGACCAAATTATTCAAAGGTCACCAAGTTAATTTGTTCATTTACACTTTTACCACTCTCCGCAGTTATTTTAGGTACCGGTACGGTAAGTACGGTAGAAAGTGTAGCAAAACAATAATCGGCTATAATATCACTATTCGCTGGAACTCACTCAAAAGTGTAGCTGCAGCAGAAATTTTATTCAGGACTGTTTACTTCGTATAAATGATTACTTTACAAAATAAACATAGCAGCCCATGAATGAATAATAAATCAGCAGCATATGAGTTGTTGCTAAGTTGTAGGTACCAACTATTATTATTTAATAGTTTACCTCTCTAAAGTACATTACCGACTACCCTCATTGTTAATTAAGCTATCAAAACATGAGATCTTTTGAGATATTTTTTTTAATGCTTGCTTTATTTTTTTTATACCGTCGTATTGTATTTAGAAATGTATAGTCATTTAATCTCGGCTTTTGAGTTCAACAGAAATGAGCTAATAAAACGGTAATAACAATAGGGACACTTTTCGATCTCATTTTTTTTTTTGTTTAAGCTGCAAATTGCTAGTATGCGTGAAAACACGTTTTACTTTATCTTATTTGCTGACTAGGCTATGATATCTTTCCGAACACAAGTATTCATATTTTTGATCACTTCCTATTTTTCTGAATGAGTAACGTAATTCAAACACTAACCTTCATCCTGGCAGGGTCGCCAATGTGGTGTTCACCACGTTATAGGAAGTATTCGGGAAGGTAAATAAAACAACAGTTCACTCTACAACAGCAGAGGTCGCACGTCCGCACCGGTCGAGTGCCAGCAAGCAACTGACCACACTGCAGGCGTGCGCCGCTACGTCAGTTTATTATGTCAGTATACTACGCTAATCTACTAACATTTTCTGTAAACACAATTATTTAAATCACGTAAATTAGATCGCACCGATTTGCAAAAAAGTGACATAGATTCATCCTCAATCAACCCCACCGGGCGACTGATTTATGAACGTACGAGAGTGATGACATTAGTTTTGATAGGCAAAAGAAGGGATGGCGATAATGTGTGTGTGCTCGGAATAAAACAACGTATGTGCCAAAACGAAACGCCGTCTTTTTTAAATAAAAAGTATTATTAAAACTAAAACTGCTTTACTTAAACTTTAATACGATTATTCTCTATGTTTTATAGTAAACTCCAATTAATAACTCATAAGCGTTACGCCTTAGTACTCAAAAAAACATAAACATAGATAGAACTTTGCATTTTTTTTGTATCGAGAAAATTTCATTGAATAGTGTATTCCTTTTATAGGATGCTAGAAAATATAGTCATAAAAAATACACCAAATTGTTAAATACCTATTCCATATACTTAAAAAGATACACGAAAAAGAAAAAGCACACTTTTTTCAATATATCTTCTTAAAGTATTCCGGGCCCAAAAACAATGTATTCGAACAATAACTAAAGCCCAACCATTAGAAAGCTGTGTCCCACTCTTTCAAAATTTCAAATTCGAACTCTATATCTTTGTACATAAAAAAACATAGCCGTATTTCAAGTACATAATGATGTTGTAATAAGAAAAAGTCGAAATATCCACAGATTATGTGTACCCTAACAAAGAATTAAAACTATTTTCCAATAATGTTTACTGTATGCCAATTCGTGTGTATAATAAATTACCTAATGTTTTCAAAAATCTTAACTTACAGACATTTAAAAAATATACTTCTTGTTGCGTAAGTGTTACTACTCAACAAATGAGTTCTAAATGAACAAACATATTCAATCTTTAAATTAGACGACGACTTGCCTTTATGGTCCTAATGATTGCTTAGAATTTAATATCCATGACGTTGTATTGAATAATTCTTTACATTGTATTTAATCATTCTTGACATTATATTTAATAAACCTTGACATTGTATTTGATAACAGTTTCCTTATCCTTGACATTGTATGGTATATACAACTAGTTTTGATATATTGTTATAATGCATTTAATTTTAATTCTTTGCAATATTTGTACGCTAGAAACAGCAGAATATTATAGACGTCTTATTATGTGTAACACCTTTGTAACAACAATATTCTAACAAATAAATTGACTTGATTTGAAATTTAGAAGAAAAGCGACATAATTACATGACCTATGTAAAGATATATGTAGATGTTTAGAAGACATCAATTCTATTAAGGTGGTGGTGATAGATCTATAATGAATTATTGATATACATGTTGTCCGGTAAAGAATGGATAACCTTGAAATAGCATATAGGTAATAGACATTAAGGCGTTTCTAAAAAATTAAATAAAATGTTCCCAAGATCCTAAGATTTTTTAGAAAAGAATAATAACTTTTTTTACATTCTTCTTCACCACGACCACAAATAAATGATATTCCTTCTGATATTTGTTTTAATAATATTGTACGTTGAGTATGCCGACAGAGCGGCAGTAAATAGTGTGTCTAGAAATGTGCAGTTTTTTTTTAAAATTTTGTCTTGGGCACTACTTGGGTTTTTTTTTTGTATTTTATTTAGAACGGCCATAAGGTATATTATATGGTATTTCAAAGTTTTCCATTATTTATCGGACACCCTGTATATTATTTTATTAGTGATACATTATTAGTATTACGTAGGGGTATTCATAGGGGCCATTTAAATATTACGTAAGCAGAATTTTAATAATTTTAACCCCCTTCTCCCCATTGTCAGCAACAGGCTCTTACCCGCTCCCCCCTCATATGCTTACGTAAACGTTGGTATATTTTTTTAACCGACTACAAAAAGGAGGAGGTTATCAATTCGGATTTTCATTAAAAAAAAATTATGTATGTTCGGGCATAACTCCGTCATATATGGACGGATTTCCAAAATTATTTTTTTGTTCGAAAGGGTATGCTCTCGAGGTGGTCCCATTGTCACCAAGTCAGAATTTCATTAGGGGATCCCATGGAAATCGAGGGAAATCCTCAAATTTTATAGGCACACCTATAGCGATTTGGGTATTTTTTATAGTAACTCATGCATTTGCTCTCGAAAAGCACCATTCGGTGAAGTGGAACTGATGATGAAGGCCATTGGTGGCAACCGGAACTACTCAATAATAAGTATTTCACGGGTTGCGATTCGATTACTTTAATATGTTTGCTAAGCAATTTATGCTCGTCACAATGTTGAAATATGTTGAAATATTCCTTTCCCCGATGCAAGGACGTTAACTGTTGAGGAGTTCTCCTGGTAAGAACCAAAAGAACTGGAATGGAAACTGGATGGTGCCTTCACCACCAGCTCCAGTTCTTTTGGTTCTTACCAGGAGAACTCCTCAACAGTTAACGTCCTTGCATCGGGGAAAGGAATATTTTGTAAAAGGTGATGAGCAGTACACATTAGGCTATTGTAACTTAGATAAATAAATAACTGACTCACTAAAAACTGAAAAATAAAAACCTTTTTTACAAAAAACAAAAACACTACAAAGTGAAAAATAACTTTAATTTCGGAAGTCGGTGGCAAAAAACTAAAATACAGATCCAATCCAAAGACACCGACTTCCGATATTAAAGTTATTTTTCACTTTGTAGTGTGTTTTTTTTGAAGTCGGTTTTGTTTTTTGTAAAAAAGTTTTTTATTATAAATCTGTTCAGTTTTCTTTATTGTTATTCATAAGTCTAGAAATAAGGAATTTATAGACTATTTTTCCCCCGTTCCCATGTCATCAAAAATAAGCAAAGCAAAGCCCCCCACTCCGCTTTGGTGCTTAAGTAATACTTGGATGGTCCCATACATAATATGGTTATGTATCAATTACGATTACCCATTTGCTTTAATTCTTAGTTATTAGCTACCGATTTCATGGCTTTACAATTTATCATTGAATGCTGCGTGTATACGTTACGCTTTAATACATTGTATATATGTCACGTTTTTATTAATGACCTGAGGTTTGAACCCGGAACAGATTGCGTTATACATGCCTTCTATCAATGTCAGCTGCCTTTTTCTTCGGCATTGTTAGCATTTTTGTTATTAATTTTACAGAAATACATAAACTCACGCCTTCTTTCCATGGGGGCGGGCAGAAACTGCAGAACGCCATCTGCTACGATCCTTACATACTCCTTTTGCTTCGTTTACGTTCATATACATAATCGCAACCTTTCTGAAGAATATCACCAATAAGGCAATTTGTTATTTTATTGGTTGAAAATCATGCAGGCGGTCCACCTGATGACATCTGCCGTACCAGAGGCATCGCAGATGCATTGCCAGCCCTGCAACTAAGCTGCAATGTGTCATTTGTGTGTTAATGACACCGGCACCCATGCCGTTCAAACTGGGGCGCAGCATTGCTGCTTAGCGGCAGTAATAGGTTTGGCAATAATTCTTTATAGGTATGAGGAACAGGGTGTAAAGTTCACTCATCCTCCATAGAAAAGGGAGGATCCTCCGACCAAACGTGTGTCGTGTCTGGTGGGCAACTGCCCGACGATTGATTTCGGGACGTATATATTCTAGTTGCGCGGTAAACTGCTTGCGCGATGCAGGATTTTGCGTGACGTCAGTATGATGTGTAGTTCGCATTTGGCGATGTAGATTCCACCACATCTACCGCCACAAATCTCCGGACATGCTCCTTCACAAACAGAGACCTCCTAGCAGTGTCTCTAGCCTTTCCTAACTTATTATTCGCGTATATTGTCTTTGATTCGTCTCAGGCGCAGGGGTCTATTGTACTCCTGCCGTGTCAAAAAACACGGTGGCCTTCCTAAAAACACAATTACATACCTATTTGTGAAAACTTGTAATTGGCCATATTCATGTATGACTCATTGTAAGCTTTCCAAAAATTATAAAATAAAATAAATAAGGGAGTTCCGAGTGTGTTACGCCTGACGGAAATTAATGCTCCTCCCATAGGTTATAAGCTGCTCGACTTCCTCTCTTATTATTCTGTTATTCCCCGTAAAAGCTCCAGGAATCTAACTTCAAAAATTTACCTGTTTAACAGTTATATTTGTTAACATACCTCGGGACCATGGAATCCCGGCCCTTTGGAAGGCGTACGAGGGGCCGAAGCCAACTCGCAGAGGCCCCTTAAACAATTTTAAATGGAATGAGGCACCAACCGAAGATTATCCCTGTATGCACTGACAGTTATATTATTTTTATTATCAGCCGTTTGTGTTCCACTGCAGGGCAAGGGCCCCTTCTTTCCTTCCACTTATCTCTATCTACTGTAGTGCGATGGTTGACGGATATTTTACTTCAGCTTAATTAAGAGTACTGGACCACAACTGAGACCCATAAGTTATTTATCTTTTTAATAACGGCTACCCATATCTTTGTCTTGCATTGAGATCGACTAAATCTTTTGTATCAGTCCACGTTCAAGGAAATAAAAATATAAGACTCATACATAAAAATGGGTGCGCGTGATACAAATTTGAATGCGGAATTCGCATGGCTTGCGCGCGCATCTTTATGACATAATCGGTGTAAACGTGACGCGAATCCTGCGCAGCTATTGTTGTCGTTTCTGTTGGGCACCTTTGTGATATTGAACAATTATACCGTTTGCATGTAAACACATGATTACAGTGTGATGGGCAAATTGGATCCACGCATCAGTAATAGATTGGAAACATCTTACAATGTAAAGTCTGTGTTTATACAGGCTGATTGCTATTTAAATAATAATTCCAGTCTATAATTGTCGCACTGCAGGGAAAATGCCTCTTCCGATACAGAAAAGCCACGAGCATTGATCACCACGCTTGCTCAAGACGGGTTGGCGATTTCAAACTTATGTTAACTGTAAGTCCATCCACACGATGTTTTTCCTTCACTGAAGTCTGTTATGTCCAAGAACAACTCAAAAAGTATATAAGAATGAAAAGGTTCACATTGTTACTTGCCTGATTTTGAACCCACAACCTCGAGTATGAGAGGCCAGGCCTTAACAACTGGGCCATCACGATTTCAGTTTAATTGTCTTAATACACTTCTTTCGTGTCAGTGGTTCGTTTTAAATGTTTTTAGAGTAAATTTTTGTCACCTGGATACTTGCCTATAGTGTGTCCCGTCCACCTTAGAACAACCCTTGCAGGAGTTCGAGCACAGTGGACAAGCCAGGAAGTGTGACATGGTCTGGTATTCGTCACCACATTCGCATTTAGTTCAGCTTTGGCACATTTTCTTTCATTTATTTATCTATATATATCAAAGTGCGGTCACCACATAATTAAACGATAAAATCAGTATTTACTCCTATGATTGTTGCATGTTCTGAAGTAGTGATTAAATTGTATTATACTATGTTCACGATACAGAATTTAATGAGAAATTGATTTGAATTTTATTGCCTGAACTATCGTGTAAATATTATGTACGATTTACGTTTTACGGAAGCATTTCGGTACTTCTGTCATCAGCAGGTAGTATTTGCAAAGATAAACTAAAGGGACCTGCTGGCACAGGAGCTTGGGACATTAAAAGAGAGGGCTATGTTCAGCAGTGGGTGAAATGGGGCTGTGGATGATGATGGTGACCTGCCGGGGGTCTGATGGCTAAATCTAGACAGAATTCGATAAAAAAGGGATACCTTTGTAGCGGCATCTACAACGGTACATGCGAGCTACGCGTCACACTGACGTCACGCAAAATCCTGCATCGCGCAAGCAGAGTTTACCGCGTAACTAGCACATTATATACAACGACCCGACATCAATCGTCGGGCAGTTGCCCACCAGACACAACACCCGTCTAGTCGAAGGATCCTTCCTTTTCAATGAAGGTAGTAGTGAACTTTACACCCTGTCCCTCATACCTCTTTACCTTCCTTGATTATGCTTGTTAAGTTAACCTTTGAAAAATTGTTTGGTGACAGCAAAATAGATAGTAGTTCATTGTCCAGGTAATACAGTAAGCAGGTTTACTGTTTAACATCAAGTTGAGATGGTATATCTGGTATGTTTTTGTACGAGGGCGGATTGATAGTCCATGACTTGGGGAATGGTCAGGTCATAAAACATAAAGCCTGTGAATAAAAAAAACAGCTCCCTCTTCGGAGGACCAAAAGACCAAAAACAACATTAAATCTCGAATGTTTCTCTCTATGGCACTTTCCAGAATTGAATCTGTTTAATCACAAGTCTACAACTCGAAATAAACGCGCATGAGCCTAAGCAACATATAAACGGATAAATAAGATTATTTTTATTAGGTTTCGCCAATAATTTCCTTAAAAATTACTTAAATATCGAAGTAACTGTAATACATCTAGGTATGTACGTATTTTGGTTACCTTTACTTACCATGTTAAAGGTAGGTACTTCTATGTATACACGCTGTCATGTGCCCTGAAAATCCATAACGAAACGTTTTTAAATCGCTTTCAACTAATGATAACGCCAATGCGTAAACAAGGACCACATTTTATGGCAACACATGAAACTAATGAACAAACGAAAATCCTGGAAAAACTTAAAAAAAGTTTTTGTAGGGTAATTAAATTCGTGTTTGATATTATTAGTAACGGTTTTTTTTATACTTTAGGTACTCAATATGTAGTTTACAGACATGGTCGAGCGAGAAAAAAGAATCGGGATTTTTGTAAAATTTGGCAAGGAAATAGATGGCACCCTGGGGTATAACATAGGCTATAACATAGGGTATAACATAGGCTATAACATAGGCTATAACATAGGGTATAACATAGGCTATAACATAGGGTATAACATAGGCTAGTCCCGGTAGGACGTTCCCGTGGGATAGTTTCCGACATCCAGATGTTACTTATTTAATATGTGACTTGTGAAGATAGAAGTAAGCCGGACTTCCAAAGTACCCCATTGCTAATTGCCACGATCCAGAATAGGAACTGAGGATAAGGAAAGAACATCGTTAGTAAAGCCTTGTAACTTGTCATCATTATCTGCATCCTGTTCACAATCTGCTCCCAATTATAATTACGAAATTGTTGGAACTGGTTTATACTTTTAGTTTGTCGAACTTCTGGACTTGTAAACAAACATTTTCAGCTTAAATATTTGTCAATTTGTCCAGAATAGCCACATGACTTCATATGCATTTGGTAGCTGTAAAGGAAAGTCGTTTTATATGCCCACGGGAAGTTAAGTAGCCCTTTCGTAGGTAAGCAAAGGAAGGGCCGGTCTTTTGTCACCTGAGACTCGGTGCACCGTTGCGCGCGCTTGTTTGATATCTATAATTTTAATGCAAGACGCACGTGCCGCGTGCGCAGCTATTGTCAACCGACCCTTATTGGTCTTTTATCTAGAGACAATATACGCGGAATTAACTACAGTATTGTTGTTATGATATACGTGATTATTATTATTTGCGTACCGTGTGTTCCCTGACCAGTAGCCACTGTGAGAATGGGAAAATCTTATGGTAATGTGTCTTGATTTTTAATTTAATAAGAATGTTTATTAAATAAGTAGGTATATTAAAATCGGAGGGTGTTTACACTTTCCATATATACAATCGGCTTCTTCTTACAGAAAAGTGTGCAGGTACCAGCTATTTCCCCCCCATATAATTGAAGCGTTTTGGGTTATAAACAGAAGTATATGTATCATTCTCATTATCCCGATTTATTCGGGATCGGCGCAATATATCTTTAACTTCCTTACTTCTCTATTAGTCATCATCTCGGAAGTCGTCACCTTTCTAGCCACATCATCTTTCCCACAGTCAGTCCATCGTTTCTTTGGGTTTCCGCTACTCTTATAACCATCCACATTCATGCTCAGAACTTTCCTCGTGAGATTTTCCTCACTCCGTTGTATTACATGGGCATAAATTAGCAAAGTTTCAATAGCCGCTTGCCGCGGTTGGTCCGTGGATGGGTGACCATCTTGACATACCAAGAACCCTCCGTGCGTCGGAAAGCACGTGAAGCTGATGATCCCAGCTGTCATTCGTGGATCTTTGACAGTAGTTACGGGTCGTCAAAAGCCCGAAAGTCAGACAACCACTTGCTTACAACTTGCTGTATCGCTTGGTATCTCGAAGGCCTTTGACAGGGTCTGGCACGCTGGTTTACTCAGCAAGCTTCCTGCTTATGGCATCCCGGCTGATTTTTGTAGCAGGATATCAGACTTCCTTAGCGAACGGTCGATCAGAGTAGTCGTAGACGGCTGCTCCTCCGACCTTATGGCTATTGATGCCGGAGTTCCTCAAGGGTCTGTTCTCTCTGCAACTCTTTTCCTGCTGCACATCAATGACCTACTTCCGCCTGGTATTTTGTAACTTCCTGGTATTGTTGGGTACGCAGATGACAGTACTGTTTCAGAGAAATACTTGTCCAGCGCAAAAACCGGCGGGGCCGAAGTTTGTTCCTTGAGAGAGGCCATGGTAGAGCGCACAGATTTGACCTTAAGCCTTGTCTCCCAGTGGGGTGATGACAATCTGGTCTCTTTTAACGCCACCAAAACATAGGCGTGTCTTTTTACCGCTAAAAGAAGTCAAATTAACCAATCTCCTACTTTTCGGGGTGCATCTGTTCCTGTAACTGATCGGCTCGAGCTCCTAGGCATGGAGTTGACATCTGGTCTCAACTTCGGCGCCACCATCGAGTATAAAGCTCAAACTGCGGCTAAGAAGCTGGGCATCCTAAATAAGGTGAAGCGATACTTTACGCCTGGACAGCTTTTAACCCTGTACAAAGCGCAAGTCCGATCCTGCATGGAGTATTGCAGCCACCTTTGGGATGGCTCAGCTAACTACCAACTTGCCGCGCTTGACTCGGTGGAACGCAGAGCTAAGAGACTCATTGGCGACATAAAACTGGTGGATGCCAAGCTTCACAGCTTGGCTCAGCGCCTTAAAGGTGAACTATCCAATGTCGCAGATTAATTGGTAATACAATAATAGTCATTCAGTCATCACAAACATTTTTATTAATACCTGTACAGCGTACATACATATTTTATATTTTCAAGTTAAAGAAATCATTAATGTCATAAAAGTTAAGTCCATTCAGCCATTTATATAGTTTATTTTAAAATTAGTTATTTAATCATTTTACTATTTTATCTTATACGTACACACATCACAAGGCAGCTTTTGACGTTCTTGGCTGGCTTAGGATTATCCTTTAGTACAAGTCTGTGTGGATCCCTTGTTGGTCGAAAAATTACTTTGTACGCTTTTTTGAACAATGCCTTATCACTGTTCACAAATTTATAGATTTCGTATATGTAAAGTAAGGGAAGTGGTAATAAACCTAGCTTTTTAAAAACGGTTCGCAGGACTCATCAGGATGAAATCCACAAATGGTGAAACTGGAGAAAAAAAAAAAACTACTCTAAACTCCTACGGCGTTGCATACATGGGTCTATTAAAAGAGTGAATCATCTGTTTATCAGTAATTTTAAGAACAAATGCAAGGCTGCAAGGCAACTGATAAAAAAAGAGTCCATCGGTACCAAGCGCAAAAAAGTCATAGAAAACGTAAGGAATAAAGGTACTGTAGTAAATAGCCCGAACAAAATTGCTAAAACATTCAATGACTATTGGATTAATCTAACAAACGATTCCCATAAAAATACTCGTATTAGCCTCAAACAATCTGTTAGTGATAGTATTTTCCTAAAACCATATGGATATGAAGGGATCCACAGAATTATATTATCTTTGAACAACACAAACTCCGTAGGCTATGATGAATTAGCAACCAAAGTTCTTAAAAGTTGTTCAGTTGAATTAACACCAGTCCTAACTTTTTTGATAAATCTGTCTTTTGAATCTGGGTGTTTTCCTAGCCTACTTAAACAATCAGTTGTAAAACCTCTCCACAAAAAAGAGACTTAGATAACTACAGACCAATTACCCTCATACTCATCATATCAAAAAAAATTGAAACTGCCATGCATAAACGCCTTACTCAATTCATTGATAAGCATGCTATACTAAGGGAAGAACAATACGGCTTTCAAAAGGGAAAGTCCACAACATTAGCGTGTTTTAACCTAATTTACACAATCGTTACTAGTTTAAATAAGCGAACTCAGACAACAGGAGTATTTTTTGACATGTCGAAGGCCTTCGACTTCGTATCACATAAATTGCTAATAAACAAACTAGAAAAGTATGGGATACGGGGCCCAGCACTTCAATGGATAGAAAGTTATTTAAATAACAGAATGAAGTGTGTAGAAATTGAAAAAAAATATAGTAACCTGGAACTACAGTTCATACAGATCAAATTATAAACATAACAAGTCTAGTGTGCCCCAAGGGGGTGTGCTTAGTTCCCTATTATTTTACTATACATAAATGACCTTCCTGAAGTTACTAATCACCCCTGTTTTCTATTCGCTGATGACATATCTTTAATAATGACATCGAATAATACTGGCATTAATAAATATACAACTGACATCAATAATACAATTGAATCGATAATAACATGGCTTGACGTAAATCTAAAAAAAACTAATTTTATTAAATTTAGTACATATGGACGCGAAAACAAGACTTTGGACATCAATTATAGAGGACTGAAATTAAAAGAAGTAAACGAAACGACATTTCTCGGGATCATGATTGATAAACACTGCAAATGGAAGGCACACGTCAATAAAGTATGCAATAAAATAAACAAATTCGTGTTCGTCCTATACGAACTTACAAAAACATCAGCTCTAAAAACCGTATTATCTGCATACTATGGGTATGTTGATTCTGTGTTGAGATATGGTCTTATTGCCTGGGGTTACTCAACAGAAAGTCAGCGAGTGTTCATCGCACAGAAAGAAATGCATCCGCGCTATAGCGGGAATACGCCCATGGGAATCTTGTAAACCGTTTTTCATAAAGTTCAAGATACTAACCCTTCCAAGTCTGTATATCTTTGAATGCGCAAAATTTGTTAAAATGCACCCAAAGCTATTTATAAAAGCTCATGAAATGTTTGCAAAAAGTACTAGGTACGGAAATAGAATAGTTTTGCCCATAATTCCGAGGACAGCACTATATAGTAAGAATTGCTATGCAATGTGCGGTCGCATATTTAATGCACACACACACACAGCATTAAAATCTTACCGGCTAATAAATTCATAAGGTGTCTTAAAGTATGGTTGATGGAAAAGAATTTCTACTCAGTAAGCGACATATTTAATAAGAGATTGAAAGATAAATAACAATAATATTAATCAACCCTCTGACATTTTTTTTTTAACGTATCTAATAATTATAATAATATTTCTACTCAATTTTAATTCAATTATAAGTTCTATAAATATAATTTAATCATGACTAATTATATACCCCAATGTTTGCATGTCACTGTATTATGACTAAGTGTTATGGATCTGTATAATTATTTATGTTAAGACCGAAATTGTACCAACACTTATGGCAAATAAATTGATTTGATTTGATAATGGCCCTGATGCTTTTTTTTTGTGCAATAAATGTTCTATCCTTATCCGTACTATTCCCCCATATAATAACCTCGTAACTTTAAATGGATTTTATCTAAGCGTGGTATGTAGTTATTGCCGTTTTTCTATTTGTCACGTTCTTTACTTGTCTGAGAGTATAAGCAAATTCATTGATTCTATTGCACAAATCATCTAGATATGTAGATTAGATGTATTTTTCAATTTAAGTATTGATCTATGACAGAGACGTGATGTTATGTTATTTTGATCATAAATTAACTTTAACCCCAGTTGTTGATCTGGTATCTTCACAGAACATAGGTCTCCCTCTGATGTGGGTATCTCCTACGTTAGTTATTTAATTTAGCAAGGATCTTGCGATTTTTTCTGTAAAGCATCTTGAGTTTTAATAGTTTATGAAATAGTCCGTTAAATAAACATATAACTTAAAAGCAAAAAATAATATTTAGTTAAATAGCCTAAGTAAGTGCTGTGAGTTAAGTGCGACTGCCGAGATAATTTTCTTAATTATACTTAACTCATAGTCATCATGCTTTAATGTACATTGTACACGCAATTTTCTTTTACAGAAAATTTAACGATAGGTCCATATGTGATATAACTAGTGTTATGTGAACGAATTCACCGGTTAATCTAGAAATCAATAAAACTACAGTAAAATGCCACGAAATGAAATCGTACCGAAAGACCAATATTTCTTCATTAATCTGACGCACTAGCTGAAGCAACTGAACGAATGTTAACAGCAAATAAATGCATTAAATAAAATAAAAAATATTACAGATGCAAGCAAGACAAACCCGCTAAAATGTATGAATATAAGACATCGTTTCTCAGGTAACTTGAATTATAAGCACGATCGCGTCACCGGGTAGCCTCGGCAAAATTTGGACCGCCGAATTTTTTTTTGCCGTAGTCGGTCCGTGGATGGGTGACCTTCCATAACATACCGAGACCTCTCCGTGCCTCGGAAGGCACATTAAGCAGTTGGTCTTGGGTGTCATTCGTAGATATACAGTCGTTACGGTTAGTCAGAAGCCCGTGACAACCAGTCCTGCCAAGTGGTATCGTGTTACCCAGTTACTGAGCTGTGGAGGTCAGACAGGCAGTCGCTCCCATGTAAACTACTGGTGTTCAGCTGCAGCCGGTTAGATTGGATGCCGACCCCAAAATAACACAATTGGGAAAGGGCAGGCAGATGATGGTCAGCTTTGGACATTTACGGTTAATGCGACATTTTCGCGGACGGCAAGGAGTGAACTTTCTTTACTTTTTTCTTTGATCATCCTGCCCACATGCTATGTACTATACAACACACTTCCGCGTTTGGAAATGAATAACAACGTGTCATTGCACATTATTACAATCTTTACAACTAATCGGACATAATTAACTTTACGAAGTTTTAATTAATACTTTGTTGATGAGTTTATATGTCCTTGATTTAGAAGGTCACCAGGGTTTTAGGTAATGTTTATTTTTATAATGTTATTGAAATGTACCCTATGAACGTTATTGATCCTGTGGTTTTTATGACTGCATTTAACGTTTTTCTTATTTTTGTGTCGTACATAAATGTGGTTATATACAAACTTTTTTATATATATACAAGGTGGAGACGACAATTCTACAATAAATTAAACTTCTTACATCTCATGACGTTCCCAGTCTGCTTACAAAAAGTCAAATATATCCACTATTTCAGTCACTATAAGTCAAAGATCGGCAGAGCCCATAGTCCGCCTATCACTATTAGTGTTTGAAAAAAAAAAACACTTTTTTATTTCGATGATAGAATTTATTCGATATTTTCAAAATACTCATATGAATTAGTATTACCAGTGTTTTCATTTATTGTCGTATTGTCGTCGCCACATTGTATACAATAAGTCTAGCCTGAATCCATCATGGGCTGTCAATATTTGTTTATGATAAGTACTGATATTTTTAATTCCTTGTATTTGTCTATAAAAAATATGTTTTGTACTCACGACTGTCATATAAGCCTCCTTTCTCATTGTCGACGGCGCCTGTGCCTCGCAGTAAACACCGATTAACAAAATCAAACATAATTTCTTTAGTAAACACATTTCTAACTATCAACACTAGATCACGTTCCACAAAAATTGATGATTATTTAAAAATGTCCTTTTAGTTCTTAGCCTATTTTATTAAAAAAAAAAACTAAGATTCTAATTTCAAATGGCGCGTGGTCGCGCCGCGTTCTCATACTCAAAAGTCGGCCGCCCATGCAGGGGTTTATATCATTTAGCCTTTTGCACGCATCCTACGTCAGCGCTCGTGTCGAGAATACGATGCGTATCGCGGAAAATGGTAGCATGATATTAATTTATTGATCTCTGTTTAAAAACACCGGTCATATGGCATGTCGGACTCCTGGCAAGTAGACAGGCTTAGTAGGTAACAGGGTCCCGTTTTAATAATTTAGGTAAGGAATCCTGCAAGTCTCTATGCTCTATTTTTAACCCCCGACGCAAAAACGACGGGGTGTTATAAATTTGACGTGTCGCTGTTTGATTGTGTGTCTATCTGTGGCACCTTAGCTCCCGAACGGATGAACCGATTTTGATTTTTAATTCCTTTCAAAAAGTTCAAGTTAGTGTGTGTGTGTGTGTGTCTGCCTGTACTCTGTTAGGGTTGGAATCTGGTTTTGGTATTTTTATTGAGAACATTTAAAGGCTTAAGGTTAATAGTTCATTTGACTGTGTACCTGATTCTTATCATCTTATTATGTACTTAGTTACTATACTATAATACTTGAACTTTTCCTGTTTATTTATTCATACACACCACTTTTTAACAACAATATTTTTATTCTATCACGCACTGTTTTTTAGGTACAACAGTTAACAATTTTAAGTTAAAAAAAAATACAGTATACACGTAGCTTTATTAAATTCATCAATAATTCGAATAAAACTGCCAACAAAACTTATTATTAATACATTTGCACGCAATAAAATATAAAATATATGGTTCGTGCCACACTGTCGGTACCTACTGCAAATAGCGTAGATGTTTTGTTTCCATTCAACCACGACAGGAGTGTAGCATAACATGATACACAAAACAGTTGCTGAATCCAGGGTTTATCTTGATGCACAGTACTTCCAAAATATAGAAAATACGCAGTACATACTTTTTCAGATTTTTTTTTCTTTGAGACTTAAGAATGTACTGTCCACACACGTAACAAGACGTGTTTGGTGAACTTTTGCACTGACGGCGACTACTTTTTACAGTATTCATCTTGAAAACTATTATTACACTCACAAACAGGTAATCTCAAAGATACTAACGGGAAATGAACCTATTTTCTCAATAGACTTATCTAGCGATTACATTTACTAATATGGACAAGGGTCGTTTTAAAAACAGGACGTTATAAAAACAAAAGACATACACTGCTTACATACTATAATAGAAAAACTATAATAGCAATCAGTTTTTCGGGTACCGAAATTGTGTCACGCAGTGCTATTCACATCTTATCGGTGCCCGAAATGACCGCACTCGTCAGTAAGAAAGAAAGAAAGAAAGAAAAAGCGGTTACTGGCTTTACAGTAAAAAATAAATTACTCCTTATGACTATAAAATACAGAAAACAATGATTATAATGCCAAAAGGGCTTCAGCTCTGCATTATGCCAGATGCCATCACAAGGTTGTAACACGTGACAATGATTTTCAGCTGCAGCCCGCGAGTGACACACGCTAGAATAATAAACACAACCATGTGTGTGTCCGTTTTAATAAATTAAGAGAATAAATTAAAGGGTATAATTTAAAAAAAAACTCATACATTTCAAATAAAATCTTGTAACCTACATACAGTGTGTGTTGTGTTATGATTAATGAAAAACTAAAATAAAAATAATAATGCATGGTAAAAGTGGAATAATTTAGTTTGTAAAAAGGGATTAGTTACTAAATTAAATTACAGCTGATGGTGTATTATTCTTGTTTGATACTCAATATTCAATTGGGGTTATTGGAGCCATGCGCTTGGTAATTTAAAATAAAATGTTTCTTTGGGAAAGTTGCTTGTTAGGTAATAGGTATTACGGGCTGGTGTCCGCAACTCCTCGTCAATGCGCGTGTTTTGCGTACGGGTGGGAAAATCGATTATTCGATCCACCCCAGCTCCTCGAGGAAGGCCAGCAACGCTTTGGTGTTACTGATAATCTCACGTAGGGTACCTGGGTTACCGAAGTAGTTAGCCCTGTACGGGGCGACCACCGGGCAGTTAAGAAGCACATGAGCTGGTGTTTCGTCGTCCTCCTTGCAGGCCCTGCACAGCGGACTTTCTGTGACTCCTATGACAAAGAGTGATTTTGGCCAGTTAAAGCTGCTGTTACTGTACGCAGCTGTTGTTTAGTTAGTCGGAGAACCTGTTTCGTGAGGCGGCCATCATTTGTAGGGAGTGCTTCCCTAGCCTACCTGCACTCACCTGTGTCCACCCACAGTTTGTGGTGCTGGTCCCTGGTGCGTTTCCTTATCAGAGTGCGTAAGTACCCAAAGGGGAGTGGTACGATGGGTTCAGGTCCCACTAGTGCCACGCTCGATCCCTTTCTGGCAAGTTCGTCCGCTGCATCATTACCTAGCGAACCGCTGTGTCCTTTGATCCATTGAATGGTTATGTTATTGAGGCTGGCGTGCTGGTGGCACTCTTAAAGTTGTTTGTTATGATGAGTACAATCATGTGTTAAAGTATCGGTTACTAATTACCAGTCACCCTATAACGGGTGTAAAGACACTTAACGAAGCCGCGAGTCACTTGTATTCCCCGTCATTGTATTTTTTTTTGTACTGGTCCATTCCTGGCTACCTTCTGGTTACCGAGATATTGAAGGTCAACATTCCAACTTTTACTGACGTTTTTTTTTTTTACGAAAACAATTTTTTAATCTTATAACAAATAACCCTACGACCTCAGCACCGTTGTATGCACCCTACGACCCCAGCACCGTTGTATGCACCCTACGACCCCAGCAACGTTGTATGCACCCTACGACCCCAGCACCGTTGTATGCACCCTACGACCCCAGCACCGTTGTATGCACCCTACGACCCCAGCACCGTTGTATGCACCCATAAGCACAATATTTTGCGTGCGTTATGTTGCGCACTTCCGTAAACAGTCATCATTTTAAATCTATAATATTACCTAGAGAACGATGTCTATAGACAACTGTTGAGCTCCGTCCGACGTATTTCAACGAATTACGTCCAATTTACAATAAACTGTCTTACGTACCGTAGTTCACCGAACGACAAATCCTTCCAGCCGGATTTAGGCTAGAGGGACAAATCTAAGCGAGGAGTAATTTCGGACTCGTTATTTTCCTGATCGTGGTAGGCAACATTACACATTAGAGAACATTTGATCCGGAGCAGAATTCCGCGCGTAATTAATTGCAAGCAAACTTTAGCTTACAGGGGCCGCCGACGGTTTACAAAAAATCTGTACTGAAGACTAAGGCGGGATCTGGAAAGGCCCGATTGCTTAACCATGCAAGCGGGCCTTTCCCGATCCCGCCTCATTCTTCAGCACAGATTTTTTGCAGTATTGAGAACCCTCAATACTGACAAACAGCTGCTGGTCCTAGGATTAATTCCTCATTTAAGTAACTTTATTAGGTTTTTATTCTTGGTTTGGGTTTGTGATGAGGAAGGAGAAACCGCATGTGTCTAATAATATTGTTGGATGGAGAGGGAGAGGAAGGCCAAAGAAAAGATGAATGGATTGTATTAGGAATGATATGAAAGAAAAGGGAGTTAATGATAGCGTGATGGTTGACAGGGGAGAATGGAAGAAGATAACGCGTTGCACCGACCCCAAGTAACGTAGGACAAGGGCAGGAAGATAATGATGATGATTGGTTATTTATTCTTAAGTTCTTAATGCTAGCCAGCACCCTAACCGCGTAACAATATCAATCACAATCTGAACCATTTTGAAGCCTATCGCTAATCCATTGCTTCATATGTTCGAAAATTTTATCTGCTCAACAACGTAACTAACGCAATGAATGTAGTTGAACTATCAAAATGAAAGCTATTTCTACTGTACTGTACTGTACTATACTGTAGTGTGTTACGTAATTACCCCGCTGAAATTTGAAATTGGAGCTAAGGTACCAATGAAATGGGAATTAATACCGTCACTGGAGGAATAAGGTGCCTAATTCGCCATAAAATTGCTGTTTTAATTAAAAGTTGCATTGCGAAGTTCTCAAGATGGGCATAGAAAACTATTGTTATCCAGCATCAAATCTTTAATTTAATACTTATTGTATGTAATAGTTAACGTTTTCTTTGTGAGTCGATTTAAACAATTATGCTAATAAGGCCTGCCATGTGCACACTCAAACGCGTTTCGACTGTAAATGCGTCTCACTGTTGTTACAACATGTTTTACGGTTAAAAATATTTGTGGGTTTTTAAAGTAGGCATGGATTATGGGTTGGGTGGTCCTTTATAGCACGTGGTCTTTGGGTTCAAAATCAAGTCTCTTTTCGTGCCTGTCGGTGTGACCGCGTTGTTCTTCTAAACTCCACAATGGATTTTGATTCAGTTATCATCATAATTTAGAGTATTTTCTGGAAAGTTTGTTTGTGTATTATAATAATATTTAACTTATATAAATAGAACAGAAGGTGAAGGAATACATCGTGAGGAAACCGGCATGTCCTAGAACCAAAAATTCGCAGACATGTGACATCTACCAACCCGGAATGGGCGCGCGTGGTGGATTACGGCCGATACCTTATCACCGAGAGGAGGCCTGTGTCCCAGCAGTGGGAACATTATAGGCTGATTATTCTACTATGGTTATTTACAGCACAGAAATCTCGATGTTTTTAATAGTCGTAGAAACGTACCTAAATAACGTAACCGTACGTAAATAAGTACCTACATCATAAAGTGAAGGGAATTAGTGAAGCCTGTAATCGTCAGTTACCAAAGTAGAATTTTTGCATCTGTAGTTAAATTTTTAAGAAATATTTTATTGTTGATCCAAAATACACCTTAACGCGTTTCGTCGTCATCGACACCCGTATTATTGATAATGATCATCCTTTTAGAGTTTTAACCATGCTGATCTAAGGAATCTTCCTTATATTAATTGAATTTTAATTACCCAATTATAACTTAATTAAAATTCAATTAATATGAGTAATCCGGTAAATCTATGGAAAATTCAAAGTAAACACCAGCAGGCTTAGCATGACGGTTTCTATTTCTACGAAGAATAGACACAGCTATTTCAATAAAAAAAAACAATTGAAAAAAAACACATTATATTTGTGATAGAAATAGGACACACCATCTTCGAGATATAAGCAAAATAAAAGTAAAACAGGAATAAACTATATTTTGGTGATTTTTAGTCTAGTTTAGAGACATTTGTGACAAGAGAATTGGCACCATTACCATGGAAATGGTTAAGGCCAATATTACTGTAATATTTTTTTGTTCCAAAATACGGTACTGCGACACTTTGAAAAAAAGTAGTTGTCTTTATATTTATACAAGCTGACCCGACAGACGTTGTCATGTCTTAACTATGAATGTCATATGTCGTTTACTTTTAGGTTTGACTATTGAGTGAAAATAAAACTATCGACTCATTTATCAACCGATCCATCTGTGTTAAACGATATTTGCAGCGCGCATTCTGTCAATCGCTGACAGTTATTTCAAACAACTGACAGTTATGTAAAATTAATATTGGCGTTAAGTTTTCTTAAATATTGTAGCGCTCCGATCAACTTCCTAATTTTTTTATTTCATAAGATCCTTCTCCTGACAATAAAGAACACAACAAAAAAATAATTAATGAAATCGGTCCAGCCGTTCACGCGTGATGGCGTGACCAAGGGAAATAGGGATTCATTTTTATATATATATTTATTTTCATATGTCAAAACAAAGAATTCTGAGTCGAATTATGTAAAAGAGTGAATTTCGTAAAAAATGCAGTTGACTCTTTCTACTTTGGCTGCCGTCGTACTGTCTACACGGAACGTCATTTTTGTCTACTCTTCCGTCGACAAAACGGTGCTCGTGCTAAGCCTGCAGTAGTTCACCTATAATTAGAGAGTCATCAATCATTTACAATACACACACACAGACACACCCTCCGTCACCGTCTCACACACATTATATTACACAGCAGGCCTGATCTCTCCGATCGTGTCGGATTGCCGTCCCATCGGACTATGAAAGTGAGGGAAGAGAGAGTGCACCTGTGTCTGCGGACACACTTGTGCACTATAATATCTCCCGCGCCGAAGTCTAGTTTCCGTTGAGTTTGGCTACCATGGCCGAAATACGGTCTGGAGGACTATTCCATATAAATGTGTAAACGGTGTAACCTCCATGTAACGTCACTCGATTTAACGACAAACTCTCTAAAGCGTCGAAATCACTCTGCTTTGATTGGATTAGCTTGTCTTCCATACATTGATACACTCTATACATATAGCCACCCACTCTCAATAACGACAACAATTAAATAATAAAAAGTACTATTAGTATACTAAAGTACGATTACTGACAAATGCGTGTACTGACTGGACAGGTCCACTCAATCTGTGTGGTTCTTTCCTCAAAAGACCATTTCAGATACCAATCTACATGGTCTTCACATGATTTGACCAAGATTATGTCTGAACTTTAAAAGAGACTGTGACCTCTGAGTTTGTTTCGGCCTTTCTTCTCAGAGTAGTCAGATAGGAAACGCCGACCTCATCTAGTATAAAAATATGATTGACGTGTAAAAGTGTTTGTACAAACCTACTTACAGAAATAAAATCATTTATCATTTACTTTTTAAGTTGCCAAAATTAGTAAAAACTGCGCAGCTGTACAGTACGTTCTTTTTAACCGACTTCCAAAAGGTTATAAGTTCGACTGTATGTATGTTTTTTTTAATGTATTTTCACCGATTTCTCCGTCAATTGTGGACCGATTTTGAAAATTCTTTTATTGTTTGAAAGTGTATGCTCTCGAGGTGGTCCCATTGTCACCAAGTCAGAATCTGATGAGGGGATCCCATGGAAATCGAGGGAAATTCTCAAATTTTATAGGCACACATATAGCGATTTGGGTATTTTTAATAGTAACTCGTGCATTTGCTCTTGGAAAGCACCATTTAGTGAAGTGGGAACTGATGATGAAGACCAGAGGTGGCCACCGGAACTTCTCAATAATAAGTATTACACGGGTTGCGATTCGAGTTTAATCTGGTTGCTAAGCAATTTATGCTCGTCACAATGCATATGGTGGCTTCACCATCAGCTCCAGTGGTTTTGGTTCTTAACAGGAGAACTCCTCAACAATTAAAGTCCCTGCGTCGGGAAAAGGAATATTTTGTAAAAGGTGATGAGCAGTTGAGATTAGGCAATTGTAACTTAGATAAATTAATAAACTTTAAAATTAATAAATTAAAAAAGAACGGATTTCTTAGAAAGTTCGGTATGTATGATGCCGAAAGTCGAGTTTATTACAGGCTAGGATAATAAAGCGACAAAAAGTGAAAAATAAAAACTATTTTACATAAAAAAAACCACCGACTTCAAAAAAATCACTACAAAGTGAAAAATAACTTTAATTTCGGAAGTCGGTAGCAAAAAACAGATACAAAGACACCGACTTCCGAAATAAAAGTTATTTTTCACTTTGTAGGGATTTATTTGAAGTCGGTTGTTTTTTTGTAAAAAACTTTTTTTGTGAAATAGGCTAAAAGTGACACAACTTAACTATGTTTTAGTTTAACAGCACTAAGTGGCACTGAATTATTAGTTTAGTGAAAATGCCATTTGCTATTCTGAATTTGACGTTTTTCACCTAAAACTTTGGTTGTATAACTAAATCTAGCTATTTTTAATCGCGATTAAAAAGGTGTGGAATAAAATTAGTTGTCATGAACTAAAATTCACCACAACACCTCGACTTCAGGTGCAAAAACAGCTTGTCGATTCTGTAAAAAAAACTCACCGTGATCACTTGCGTGGAGTGAGCTGTCAGTGTCATCCCACTCATGCTAGGGACTGACCAAGCATAACATTTACAATCATAATCGAGATTTTAATAATATTTTATAAGCTAAATCTATTGATCATTTTATATTAAGTAGGTACTTATTTCATAGCTAATATTTAAGTGTCTAAACATTAGGTACTATTTTGGAGGGTATTAAAATAAAAAAGTACCTACTTAGAACAGAAATTCGGTGAGAAACTCAATGTGGTTTTTTTGCCTAGATTAGGCGCCTGAGGCGCGAGCGCGGCACGCACGTACAATAAACAAACAAAATATAACACACGTTTAAGACAGCTACTGAAGAAAATGCGCATCGACATTGTTTGTTATTTTACTATAAACCCAATGTGGAATGATTGGGTAAGTAAACGCAATGCCATGACCCAATCGCGATGTCATGTGGTTTGAAGAAGCGATTGTGGATCGAGTCGAGTAAAGCCTGTGCGACGTTGTTCAGCGTTGTTATTATCCCAAATCTATTCAATTCAAGAGTTCAAATGACACTCGCGGATCGCGCTCGCTTCAGCTAGTCGAGGTAATGCTACGGCAATCGGGTGAAGTGATAAGATCACGCCGCGCTTGCGCGTTAGGCACTGTCGTTATCAAATTGAGTTTATTTTTTTACTTTTTTATATTATGTAAGTATGAACCTTAATGTCAGCCGATGCCTTAAATGCAATCCGATATCTAGCGTGATGAGATGCGCTACTACCTATAAGTACGATTTGTGTAATTAATTATGTGTACATAACTAGTCGTTGCCAATAATAGGTACAAGAATATTCATCAAATGAACGTCATCAATACCTACCTACCTACTATGACAATATTCAACGGTTAAACTTTACTGCAACTTGCGCAGCGCACCTTGCGCCGAAGTGGTGTCGCTATGGCAACCGCCGCGTGATTTCTATAGCTAACGAGAATCGGGTGATGTGAGCCGAGCACGCGACTGCGCAGAAGACACTGTCATTCATCAACAGTAATTTTATTAATACATGTACGATGGGTGTAATTAGGTACCAAATCATTAAAATAAAAAAAGACCTGCGTGATGTTTACCTACATAATTATCTAGTCGTTGCCAATAATAAAAGAATATTCATCAAATGATCATGATCAATACCTACCTACCTACTATGACAATATTCAACGGTTAAACTTTACTGCAACTTGCGCAGCGCACCTTGCGCCGAAGTGGTGTCGCTATGGCAACCGCCGCGTGATTTCTATAGCTAACGAGAATCGCGTGATGTGAGCCGAGCACGCGACTGCGCAGAAGACACTGTCATTCATCAACAGTAATTTTATTAGTACCTACTTGCCTACCTATTCATTTTAATGCTTTTAGATATTTTGTACCTACATTTAAAACGTAGGTTCAGTGCCAACCTATATTTTATTTGCAATAATTATACTGATTTCCTTTATTAACTAAGTACTTACCAACCACATGCAACGCCTCACGCATGCGCAGTAAGAACCTTTGGCAAATGCAATACCTACCAATGTCTGTTAAGTACAGCTGCCTAGGTAGGTACCTACTACAAAGTATCTTCTCGTAGTCTAAGCATAGGTAGGTACCTACTTACCTACATAGTTTGATAACATTAAATATGATCATAATGTCAGCCGATAGCGTGATGAGATGCGCTACTACCTATATGTACGATTGGTGTAAATAAGTACTAAAACATTAAAATAAAAAAGATGTGCGTGATGTTTACCTACATATCTAGTCGTTGCCAATAATAAAAGAATATTCATCAAAATCATCATTATCAATACCTACCTACTTTGACAATATTCAACATTAATGCTACTTGCGCAGCGCAGCAGCGCGCCGAAGTGGTGTCGCTATGGCAACCGCCGCGTGATTTCTATAGGTACATACCTACCTAACGAGAATCGGGTGACGTGAGCTGAGCACGCGACTGCGCAGAAGACTCTGTCATTCTCATCACATTCGAGTTTATTTTTCAATTTTCAGCCTTTGAATGTCATCTCTACAAGCATTGACGTATTCGGGCTTATAGGCAAATAAGTATGTACTTACCTATTTATTTCAATGCTTTGTTATCAATTCAAACCATTTTTATTATTTTTAAATGTCAGTTTAGTAATTAGTACCTACATTTAGTTTACAACAAATGGATATTACTTGACAGGTGAGATTGAGCAACTTCATAAAATAGTGATAGGCAAGTATTCAGTGATTGGTGTATTGTTCGTTTACATACTACGTAAAAAGCACATAAGTATTTTTTTAATACCCCGTCATCTAGATAAAACGCAGTACAAGATACAATCCCTATTACAACATAAATATTTAGGCATATCAATAATCTAGGTATGGGTGCTGTTAAGACACACACAAATTGCTTTTCTCTTGCTATCAAGAAATTTAAATTATTCTATTTATTCATGTATTTGTTTCTATATTAGGTCTGTATTATTATTATTATAGGCATGTTTACTTTAATCTGATAGAATAATGTAAGTATGTGTAGGTCGCTAATACGATAATACGTCTACGCTTCGCTCCTGTCGCAGGTCTGCTGGAAGAAATTTCTAATGATATAGGTAAGCAGATGTTACTTTTTTCTATTCAATCTTTATGTATTTTACTTTATTAAGTGTTTAGTGTGTACATAAATAAATGAAATTTATTCATTTGTATCACATCAAAAAAAGTTGGCTAATAATGGTTTTTTCTACTGAGCTTCTTCTGCTGCTTCTCGGGGTTCAACTTCTTGATGCCGCGAGGATCGGAGGGTCGTGTGATGTGTCGGCTGCATTAGCTGTAAACCATGGTAATTATTTATTACTAAGTATTTGAGGTAAGTACTTCATTCCTACACTCATTCTAGTATATTTTTTTAAATCAATTGAACCACCTAGTATAAAATTGACATTATCATCAGAACCACACGCAGAATCACCTGCAGATAATTTTGTACTTTTAATAAGTATAGCGGTATGATTTATTCTTAATACAATAAAAGATCAGCATCTGACTCAACAAAATCAATCACATGGGCCATTATTATTCCTTTATTTTGAGTACAATGAGTTGCTATATTTCTTAATTCCATGCTCCATGCCTGTCATGTCCCAACTTATTTGCTCCCTATTATGTTTATCAAAAATAGTCTGTAAAATATTAATACAATACCTCAGACGGCCGCGATTGACAGACAGCCAGGATTGATGAGATCAAATCAAGTAGAGGTGGTGTTCCTTTATTGTCTTCAGTTTCTTTAGTACCTTGGCAACCGCAGGGTTGAATAGGTTCATCAGCTGAGAGGTAGAATAATATATCAGATTAATAAAATTTACTTGCATCTTTTTTTTACTGAACCTATGTTTATTTATTATTTATTTATTAAAACTTTATGCACAAGTAAAAAAAAAAAATACTGAACAAAGGCGGACTTAATGCCTGAGGCATTTTCTACCAGTCAACCTTAGGGTGATGCAGAGACAAAACATGGCAGGTGCAACATAAGGAATAGATAACTTGAAAAATAATAAATACTAATACATAGATACATACATACATATAACGAAAATAAACTTAGTCAAGAGAAATAACAATAGGAAGAGGAGAAAACGAATCCAGCAAATCAGCGCTGGAATGATTCTGCCAACTTCTTACGAATATGTTCACGTGCCTTCGTTTATGTTGTCCCACAGCTGGGCAAAGGTCTCCCACATAATTTTCCTTTTGCTATGCCTTACTCCGGCCAATCGGTCAGGAACGAGTCCAAATCGTCATGGCGGTAACAAATGGTATATCATTAATTTTTTGTACGGCTTCTTGCCAAAAACGATGGTATGGTTAACCTGTTGTACAGGATGCGCAATAGTAAAAATAATATACTGTTTCAGTCAGTGTATTTTCGTTGAGGTTGGAGTTAACTCCTCTCTCATCAGCATGTTGAGCTGGAACAAATGACACTCGAATTAAACTTGGTCTAAGTACTATGGAAAGTTAATTGAAAAAAAAAGGACTTTGTTAAAGAGTTAAAAGTTTGAGTTTCAGAAAAATATATGGGGAATATTACTTAAAATTATAATAATGAGATGAACTTATCTAGTATAAATGAATAATAACAAGAATTACTTGATTTATTATAATTATTTTGACTGGTCCAAATGCTAGTAAATGACAACTCTAACATTCCTATTTTAAGTGAACCGGGAATTATATAGAAAAAAATATATTATTACTACTAATATCACACAAATACCCATAAGTCAGACAGCCAAATTAAATTTGCCAATAGCTCACACCTGGTATGGTCTGACAGACTCTTAGAAGCTCAACTATGTAAAAAGCAATGCTGGCAAAGAAACTTGAGTGGATTGGACTGAAATATTTATTAAACAATATTAGCAGGTACTTAGTTATTGATAACGTACGGACCTTTGTAAACTTTTGCGACTATTCTTATGGTAATTTCCTCGGCCGAAAACAATGAAGGATAAGACTAACTTGGCGCCAATACTTTTCAAATCTCATAGATGTATCTTTTCAAAGTGTATCTTGCACACACATAGCTTGTGAAGATCTCCCATAAGACGACCCAATGACCCGCTTAATCACTGTTAATGCTCAGAAACCACTTTTTGCGTCCGATCTCACTAACAGGAAACGTTTGCATTTTCATCGTTTCGTAAGACAACTATGTTCGATAAAACACTTGCATCTTGCACTGCCAATGCAAAATAATACACTTTAAAATCACTGAGCAGCTATGAATGGAAATTAATCAACGGAAACTTTATTCGACCAGCCACAAAACAAGAAAACAAAACTTTTCATGAAAAAATCACAAACATACTTCGAACGAAAACCGCCTAAATTTGACAGATAGTAACATTCCTATTGGTGCGTTCCGAATTGCATTGTAATCGATTTGAGTCATAAGCACCCAAATCGATTACAGTGTAATTCACTCAGTGCTTACACCTGTTCCGAATTAGCGTGAGCGCGATAACGTTGTCCCGTGAATCGTCATAGATGACGTCATGACATGCGCCATCTTGCGATAACGCCGACCATGGCCTTATAATGGGGATACGCCAAGGTAGCCCGCGAAATTCATTTTTTTCTACGTTTTTCGCAATTTGCAGGTCAGTATAAGGTTGCATGATGATCTTAACATGATTCGCGATCTTATCAAATATTTGTTTAAAGAATTATGATAATAAAAATCATCAATACATCGCACTAAGTACATATTACCCTATTGAATGTCTATTTCATGAAATCATGACATTTGAGGCCAATTCTAACTTAAGAAGTAGTATTGCTGATTCTAATGATTATTTATTTATTTACACAACACTTCTATCATAACAGGATATCCCAAAGCGATAGGGTGGTACTTAGCTTATGCTTATTTTACAAATAGTAACACTAATGGTATGCTGTTATTCTTGCGAATTATTATTATAATTATGTAAGGCCATACTTGTTACAATCATGAATCATATTTTAATCAACATACAACCGGACATTGCACTGCAAATTGCAAAAAACATAAGTAAATTTGAATTTCGCGGGTTACCGTAGCGCATCCCACTTAAGTTTTGACTAATCTGTGATTAATAATATCTTAGAGATAAAGTTCCGGTGTTTCGAAAAACAGAATTTAAAATTCTTGTTGGTAACACTGGTGGCTCGCGTCACAACGGTCCAAGTTCCAAATATATCTGCAATTTAAGCTCTAAATAAATTATTGATTGTTTGAATTTAGTATGTATCTACTTTGATTATGTTTGTCAGTGACAATAAAGGTAATTAATTATTAATTTTCAAATCATCCCTAACCAAGCATAAAGATTAGTAAACTTCACGATTTATGGGGAAACGGAGTCACTGGAACGTTCCACTAAAAAAAAAAACATAATTTTGTAAATAGTTCCAAAAATTATCTACCGCTATAAAAAAACAAATGAAATCAGATAGAATAACATAGGTAATCCGTCACTAATTGGACATAATTTTTTTCTCGTTTCCACAGGAAACGAAACTTAATTACAACACAACCGTTACTTTACGGCTGGAAAACTGTTCTTTTGACTGTCAATGTCAAATTTAGGCGGTTTTCGTTCGAAGTTTGTTTGTGATTTTTTCATGAATAGTTTTGTTTTCTTGTTTTGTGGCTGGTCGAATAGTTTCCGTTGATTAATTTCCATTCATAGCTGCTCAGTGATTTTAAAGTGTATTATTTTGCATTGGCAGTGCAAGATGCAAGTGTTTTATCGAACATAGTTGTCTTACGAAACGATGAAAATGCAAACGTTTCCTGTTAGTGAGATCGGACGCAAAAAGTGGCTTCTGAGCATTAACAGTGCTTAAGCGGGTCATTGGGTCGTCTTATGGGAGATCTTCACAAGCTATGTGTGTGCAAGATACACTTTGAAAAGATACATCTATGAGATTTGAAAAGTATTGGCGCCAAGTTAGTCTTATCCTTCATTGTTTTCGGCCGAGGAAATTACCATAAGAATAGTCGCAAAAGTTTACAAAGGTCCGTACGTTATCAATAACTAAGTACCTGCTAATATTGTTTAATAAATATTTCAGTCCAATCCACTCAAGTTTCTTTGCCAGCATTGCTTTTTACATAGTTGAGCTTCTAAGAGTCTGTCAGACCA
Organism: Griposia aprilina; assembly: GCA_916610205.1. Taxonomy (NCBI): domain Eukaryota; kingdom Metazoa; phylum Arthropoda; class Insecta; order Lepidoptera; family Noctuidae; genus Griposia; species Griposia aprilina. The sequence goes on along the minus strand of OU744285.1, from coordinate 1,591,780 downwards.
TACCAGGTGTGAGCTATTGGCAAATTTAATTTGGCTGTCTGACTTATGGGTATTTGTGTGATATTAGTAGTAATAATATATTTTTTTCTATATAATTCCCGGTTCACTTAAAATAGGAATGTTAGAGTTTTCATTTACTAGCATTTGGACCAGTCAAAATAATTATAATAAATCAAGTAATTCTTGTTATTATTCATTTATACTAGATAAGTTCATCTCATTATTATAATTTTAAGTAATATTCCCCATATATTTTTCTGAAACTCAAACTTTTAACTCTTTAACAAAGTCCTTTTTTTTTCAATTAACTTTCCATAGTACTTAGACCAAGTTTAATTCGAGTGTCATTTGTTCCAGCTCAACATGCTGATGAGAGAGGAGTTAACTCCAACCTCAACGAAAATACACTGACTGAAACAGTATATTTTTTTTACTATCGCGCATCCTGTACAACAGGTTCACCATACCATCGTTTTTGGCAAGAAGCCATACAAAGAATTAATGATATACCATTTGTTACCGCCATGACGATTTGGACTCGTTCCTGACCGATTGGGCGGAGTAAGGCACAACAAAAGGAAAATTATGTGGGAGACCTTTGCCCAGCTGTGGGACAACATAGGTTCAGTAAAAAAAAGATGCAAGTAAATTTTATTAATCTGATATATTATTCTACCTCTCAGCTGATGAACCTATTCAACCCTGCGGTTGCCAAAGTAATAAAGAAACTGAAGACAATAAAGGAACACCACCTCTACTTGATTTGATCTCATCAATCCTGGCTGTCTGTCAATCGTGGCCGTCTGAGGTATTGTATTAATATTTCACAGACTATTTTTGATAAACATAAGCAAATAAGTTGGGACATGACAGGCATGGAGCATGGAATTAAGAAATATAGCAACTCATTGTACTCAAAATAAAGGAATAATAATGGCCCATGTGATTGATTTTGTTGAGTCAGATGCTGATCTTTTATTGTATTAAGAATAAATCATACCGCTATACTTATTAAAAGTACAAAATTATCTGCAGGTGATTCTGCGTGTGGTTCTGATGATAATGTCAATTTTATACTAGGTGGTTCAATTGATTTAAAAAAATATACTAGAATGAGTGTAGGAATGAAGTACTTACCTCAAATACTTAGTAATAAATAATTACCATGGTTTACAGCTAATGCAGCCGACACATCACACGACCCTCCGATCCTCGCGGCATCAAGAAGTTGAACCCCGAGAAGCAGCAGAAGAAGCTCAGTAGAAAAAACCATTATTAGCCAACTTTTTTTGATGTGATACAAATGAATAAATTTCATTTATTTATGTACACACTAAACACTTAATAAAGTAAAATACATAAAGATTGAATAGAAAAAAGTAACATCTGCTTACCTATATCATTAGAAATTTCTTCCAGCAGACCTGCGACAGGAGCGAAGCGTAGACGTATTATCGTATTAGCGACCTACACATACTTACATTATTCTATCAGATTAAAGTAAACATGCCTATAATAATAATAATACAGACCTAATATAGAAACAAATACATGAATAAATAGAATAATTTAAATTTCTTGATAGCAAGAGAAAAGCAATTTGTGTGTGTCTTAACAGCACCCATACCTAGATTATTGATATGCCTAAATATTTATGTTGTAATAGGGATTGTATCTTGTACTGCGTTTTATCTAGATGACGGGGTATTAAAAAAATACTTATGTGCTTTTTACGTAGTATGTAAACGAACAATACACCAATCACTGAATACTTGCCTATCACTATTTTATGAAGTTGCTCAATCTCACCTGTCAAGTAATATCCATTTGTTGTAAACTAAATGTAGGTACTAATTACTAAACTGACATTTAAAAATAATAAAAATGGTTTGAATTGATAACAAAGCATTGAAATAAATAGGTAAGTACATACTTATTTGCCTATAAGCCCGAATACGTCAATGCTTGTAGAGATGACATTCAAAGGCTGAAAATTGAAAAATAAACTCGAATGTGATGAAAATGACAGAGTCTTCTGCGCAGTCGCGTGCTCAGCTCACGTCACCCGATTCTCGTTAGGTACCTACCTAAAGAAATCACGCGGTGGTTGCCATAGCGACACCACTTCGGCGCAAGGTGCGCTGCGCAAGTTGCAGTAAAGTTTAACCGTTTAATATTGTCATAGTAGGTAGGTAGGTATTGATGATGATCATTTGATGAATATTCTTTTATTATTGGCAACGACTTGATAATTATGTAGGTAAACATCACGCACGTCTTTTTTTATTTTAATGATTTGGTACCTACCTAATTACACCCATCGTAGGTACATGTATTAATAAAATTACTGTTGATGAATGATAGTGTCTTCTGCGCAGTCGCGTGCTCGGCTCACATCACCCGATTCTCGTTAGCTATAGAAATCACGCGGCGGTTGCCATAGCGACACCACTTCGGCGCAAGGTGCGCTGCGCAAGTTGCAGTAAAGTTTAACCGTTGAATATTGTCATAGTAGGTAGGTAGGTATTGATGATGATCATTTGATGAATATTCTTTTATTATTGGCAACGACTAGATAATTATGTAGGTAAACATCACACACGTCTTTTTTATTTTAATGATTTGGTAGGTACCTAATTACACCAATCGTACATGTATTAAACTATGTAGGTAAGTACATACCTATGCTCAGACTACAAGAAGATGCTTTGTAGTACCTACCTACCTAGGCAGCTGTGCTTAACATACATTGGTAGGTATAGCATTTGCATAAGGCTCCTACTGCGCATGCGTGACGTATTGCATGTTAAATAAGTGGTTGGTAAGTACTTAGTTAATAAAGGAAATCTTTATAATTATTGCAAACAAAATATAGGTTGGCACTGAACCTACGTTTTAAATGTAGGTACAAAATATCTAAAAGCATTAAAATGAATAGGTAGGCAAGTAGGTACTAATAAAATTACTGTTGATGAATGACAGTGTCTTCTGCGCAGTCGCGTGCTCGGCTCACATCACGCGATTCTCGTTAGCTATAGAAATCACGCGGCGGTTGCCATAGCGACACCACTTCGGCGCAAGGTGCGCTGCGCAAGTTGCAGTAAAGTTTAACCGTTGAATATTGTCATAGTAGGTAGGTAGGTAGGTATTGATGATGATCATTTGATGAATATTCTTTTATTATTGGCAACGACTAGATAATTATGTAGGTAAACATCACGCAGGTCTTTTTTTATTTTAATGATTTGGTACCTAATTACACCCATCGTACATGTATTAATAAAATTACTGTTGATGAATGACAGTGTCTTCTGCGCAGTCGCGTGCTCGGCTCACATCACCCGATTCTCGTTAGCTATAGAAATCACGCGGCGGTTGCCATAGCGACACCACTTCGGCGCAAGGTGCGCTGCGCAAGTTGCAGTAAAGTTTAACCGTTGAATATTGTCATAGTAGGTAGGTAGGTATTGATGACGTTCATTTGATGAATATTCTTGTACCTATTATTGGCAACGACTAGTTATGTACACATAATTAATTACACAAATCGTACTTATAGGTAGTAGCGCATCTCATCACGCTAGATATCGGATTGCATTTAAGGCATCGGCTGACATTAAGGTTCATACTTACATAATATAAAAAAGTAAAAAAATAAACTCAATTTGATAACGACAGTGCCTAACGCGCAAGCGCGGCGTGATCTTATCACTTCACCCGATTGCCGTAGCATTACCACGACTAGCTGAAGCGAGCGCGATCCGCGAGTGTCATTTGAACTCTTGAATTGAATAGATTTGGGATAATAACAACGCTGAACAACGTCGCACAGGCTTTACTCGACTCGATCCACAATCGCTTCTTCAAACCACATGACATCGCGATTGGGTCATGGCATTGCGTTTACTTACCCAATCATTCCACATTGGGTTTATAGTAAAATAACAAACAATGTCGATGCGCATTTTCTTCAGTAGCTGTCTTAAACGTGTGTTATATTTTGTTTGTTTATTGTACGTGCGTGCCGCGCTCGCGCCTCAGGCGCCTAATCTAGGCAAAAAAACCACATTGAGTTTCTCACCGAATTTCTGTTCTAAGTAGGTACTTTTTTATTCTAATACCCTCCAAAATAGTACCTAATGTTTAGACACTTAAATATTAGCTATGAAATAAGTACCTACTTAATATAAAATGATCAATAGATTTAGCTTATAAAATATTATTAAAATCTCGATTATGATTGTAAATGTTATGCTTGGTCAGTCCCTAGCATGAGTGGGATGACACTGACAGCTCAGTCCGCGCTCACTTCACATACGTGTTCACGGTGAGATTGATACAGAATAGCACAGCAGTACTGTATCTTTTTTATTTTGCTTATAACTCGAAAATGGTGTGTCCTATTGCAAAAATAATGAAAATTTCGACCCCCTTTATGTTACCCTTAAACCCCTAAAACTCTACACGTACGTATTTTTTTTTCATATTGCCCATAGAAAAAGTAAAATAATAAATATAAAACACGTCGAGGCTGCCCCCCTATGCGTGCCTCCAGCTCTAAAAAAAAAATCACGGGCAAACAAGCACCTACCACGTGGAGTCGCGATTGTCAAATTAAGTTTTAGTTACATCAAAATTATTTTAAAATTTTGTGATCTTTTTTTGCAGAATAGCTGTAAGATTCTCATAGCCAAAAAGTAAGGAATTTTAGTGATAGTTTAGTTCGGTGTACAAGAGAATCGGCACCAATAGCGCATCGCGGCAACCAATAAGGTTCAAACAGCAATGCGTTTGATGTTAGTTGAATCGAATGACCACCAAATTTGGCAATTTTAATTAAATAAATGCGGGTCTCAGTGGAATAATTTTTAATTTTAATTAATTGCTTTTTTTATTTTTATTTATTAGGTATATAGCTTAAGCTCAAAATTTTGAGAAATGCGACGCAATATATTTTTGAGCTGTTTTGTCAAGTACTACTTTATTTTTAAGAAACATTTTTGAATAAATCTTTTCTTTGAACATTTGACAATACACTCAATTTTTTTCTGGATTTGATTATGTACCAATACGCCTAACTGTACGACAAAAAACTGAGCATTTTACGTGGTCCTACGTTGGGCAGCGCCCGGTGTAATTGCAGGCACATGGGACATTAATTCAGCTTTTTCTCAGGGATGGCATAGCATCTGCGATGCCGCTGTACTTGCAGAACCCTAGGCAGAGACCATTTACCATCAGGAGCATGTTTCCACTCAATTACCTAAATTAAACAAACTAAATAAAATCTTTTCAAATTAGCTCATTTTCCTAAATGACAGCAATTATTGTAAAAATTGCAATTTCCTGTAAATTACCATCAGCTCAAAGGGGCTATTTTGTGGCTGAACAATGAACATGTGACCTCTGCTTATTGTTTCCAATTGGACAAGCTCATTTCAGTTTCTAGCCTACAGTAGTTATTTAAATCTGTTATACTTCCGCTGTCCGCTGACCAGTGTCCTTTATCGTTAGGTCTGAAATCTAAATGTATTGGGGGCTTAGTTCTGAAGACCGTTGTTATATTGTTTTTTACCTGACTACGGCAAAGCCAAAGGAGGGTTATGATTTTAACAGGCTATGTAAAATCCGGGGTCACACGTAATCTGCACGGTTTATGCCTTAATTACTTACGTATGACTCCGGATTTTTATCTTGTTTATAGTTTTTTAGTTGGCGTTTTTGTCGTAGTTGGGTTATAGTATTTTACTTTTTTGATTATCTGATTGCCTGGAGGCTGGACCCTCGGTATCTTGGAGAAATAAAGGACATGGTGTCCTGATCTGAGAATTAAAATAATTTAGGGAATGCGCTTAGGTAGCCCGCGAAATTCAATTTTCAATTCAAAATTTTCTTACGATTATTACAATTTGCAGGTCAGTATCAAGTTGTATGTTGATCAAAACATGATTCGCGACCGTATCAAATATATATAGGGTATTTCCAGAATTATACTTAATCATTAAAATCATTAATGCAACTCGTTTAAATTGCTAATTGTAACAAGTATAAATTGCCCTATTGAATAACCAATTCATGAAATCAGGACATTTGTAGCCAATTATAACTAACAGAGTTGTGTAGATGTTTGTTCTTAGCTCCGTTCATATTTACCTTCATTTTATCTTGACGAACATAATCTACAAGTGTGCAGTACCTATTCCGGCAGCACACCTACTAAAATGAAACTAGACAAACAATTTTATTTTTTCAAATGTAACTAATTTACCTAATTATAAATGAGTAGGTATATGTTGTGCCAATTAATTGAACCATTTCGTATTACTTAATTCGTATGAATCGAATGATGTGAGTCGGACGAACTGGTTGGTTTTACGCATCAGGATATGTAAATTTTAATAGCAACGTATTAGAATAATTTGCAAGTTACGAATGAGCAGTATACTCATAAACTGTGTAGTAAATTCTTGAGTGATGACACTGATGACACAATTTCATGTTGAATTATAATCACAAACAGAACTAGGCCCTGTCGGAAATAAAAACACTTTAGGAACAACGTTGTTTGATTACCAGCTTCAACGTAATATACATATATTAAATATTTAATTATCTCCCAAATAATTCATAAACATAATATTTACAACATTATTAGTAAGTAAGTATAAAAACGGAACTTAAGACAATAAATTTAAAAAAAAACAAAAATCCGACTGCAAAAACAAACCCACACTAACTACCTGACTAACTGAAAAGAGAATAAAATAAGCATTATTATGTATTGAACTTTGTTTTGTGTAAGTTTATCGCAGGCGGGCGGGCTTGTTTTTTGCGGCGTATCACTTTAACAATTCTGGAATGTTCTCTTATTGCACCCGCTATCGCGTTCTACCGTTTTGAATTTTGAATTTCAATCTTACTTTTTAATTTTGATTCTAATAATAATTTTGATTTTTATTTTTGATTCTAATTTCGATTATGTTTTTTTTTTTACTTAATGTTTTGTTCTTGTTTCTAATTAATTTTTCTATCCTCACTACGAGTAAAAAATCTTGTTAAAACGTATATTTATGATGCTATTTTTTATGTAAGTGCTGTGTACGCCTGTAAGTGACTAATTCACCATAACTCAATGCATATGTTATTTTTTATTATATTAATGTTCTAGTGAATAAGTCGTAAAAAATAAAAAAAAATTACCTACACCATTTTACAGATTAATGGTTTATCCCCGCCTTCAATAAACTTACACAAAGCAAAGTTAGACTAGGCTACAGAGTGTGCCAAAGAAATATACGTACATACACTCGAAAACAAAAAAACATAAAACATAACCCTTCTTCTGGCGCAATTGGGTAAAAACACAGTAAAATATAAAAACTTTTTTACAAAAAAAAAACATCCGGCTTCAAAAAAAACACACTACAAAGTTAAAAATAACTTTAATTACGTAAATCGGTGTCTTTGGATCTGTATTTTAGTTTATTGCCACCGACTTCCGAAATTAAAGTTATTTTTCACTTTGTAGTGTGTTGTTGGAGTCGTTTTTTTTTTTGTAAAAAAGTTATTTATTTTTCACTTTTTAGTGAGTCCGATATTAATTTATCTAAGTCACAATAGCCTAATGTCAACTGCTCATCACCTTTTACAAAATATTCCTTTCCCCGATGCAGGGACGTTAATTGTTGAAGAGTTCTCCAGGTAAGAACCAAAAGAACTGGAGCTGATGGTGAAGCTACCATCAGCTCCATTTCAACATATACATTGTGACGTGCATAAATTGCTTAGCAAACATATTAAAGTAATCGAATCGCAACCCGTGAAATACTTATAAATAATAATAATAGTAATAATAATAATACCATTTATTTCAGGCGACACAGGCCCATAGAAAAATACCTTAAACCTAAACATATATTATATTATTATTGAGTAGTTCCGGTTGCCACCAATGGCCTTCATCATAAGTTCCACTTCACCGAATGATGCTTTCCGAGAGCAAATGCACTAGTTACTATAAAAAATACCCAAATCGCTATAGGTGTGCCTATAAAATTTGAGGATTTCCCTCGATTTCCATGGGATCCCCTCATCAGATTCTGACTTGGTGACAATGGGACCACCTCGAGAGGCATACCCTTTCGAACAAAAAAAGCATTTTGCAATTCCGTCTATGTACGACGGAGTTATGCCCGAACATACAAAAAAATAATAATAATAATAACATCCGAATTGATAACCTCCTCCTTTTTGAAGTCGGTTAAAAATAAAAGATGCCATTGTAATTGCAATAACTAAGTTTGAACTTTGCATAATTATGATCTATAAACTAGCTGAACCGACAGACGTTGTCGTATCCAAATTTCAATAAATTTGTTTATGATCGTTTTGTGAATTTGTGAAAAGCTGTTGGAAAATGGTAACAATGAGAAGTTTCGCGTAATATATAGGGAATATGACGCAAAACTTCTCATTTTTACCACTAAACCGATTTCTTTTCTTGATAACTTTTCCATGATCATAAAAAAAGGCAAAAAACCGGCCAAGTGCGAGTCGGACTCGCGCACGAAGGGTTCCGTACCATTATCTATAAAATCGACAAAAAAATCACGTTTGTTGTATGGGAGCCCCCTTAAATATTTATTTTATTCGTGTTTTTCAGTACCTATTTGTTGTTATAGCGGCAATAGAAATACATCATCTGTGAAAATTTCAACTGTCTAACTATCACGGTTCATGAGATACAGCCTGGTGACAGACGGACAGACGGACGGACGGACAGCTGAGTCTTAGTAATAGGGTCCCGTTTTACCGTTTGGGTATGGAACCCTAAAAAGAATTACGCATATGCCATCGTTTGAACAGTAAGTTATGGTCTTATCGAGTTCATAAAAAAGGATGTTTAGTTTTTCCCGAATATGAATATTTTCCGGGAAACTTCCAATTTTTATTTTCATAAGAACGGGACTATTATGAACATTTTAAGGCGATGTGAGACTTGAAAACGTCGTTTTGTATTGCTTTTTATTCGTAGATAACAAGGATTAAAATTTTGAAAAAAACATATGATATATTTCACACTTCGATCTAGATATTTCGGCCGTTCGATACACGATTACGTGCACTTTACTGCATCCAATTAAATCGCAAAGACACGTCTAAATTAAGGTCTAATTCTTATTTTATTTGAGTTATATTAGACTTTGAATAATAAAACTTATACCATAATAAAGGTCGTAAAAAATGTGATATTTCTCGGCCAACATAATGTGAAATATGAAAATACTTATACCACTAATTTCAAAATCAAGCGTTTTCAACTTTTCATGCGCACGCCCCGTGTCATTTAGTCCCGAGCGGAACGTCTTGGAGGTCGGACGTGTGCCAATTTTTGCAAAACCCGCCACCCCCGCTAAGTTCTGTTACCGGCTGAGCCAAATAATTATTGTAAATAATAATAGGTACATAGTTATAGTTTAATTTTTAAATAGTTAGTTTTTATTAGGTAGGTACTTAGTTATTTTATAAAACAAAATGGGCAAAATAAAAAAAAATAAGTTGTCGTCGCTGGGTTTACGAAGGCTGAATAAAGAAAAAAGGTAAGGATGCTTTGACAATATTATACCTACATTATTTAAATGTATTTTAATTATTTTACTTTACTAACTAGGTAAGTACCTACGCGGAATAGATTTGCATATCGCAAATATGTGTGTAAAACAGTTGAACCGTATGTCAATGTAAATAAAGACGCCACACTCGCAAAAGTTATAATGGTTTATTTTTCTCGCGGAATAGATTTACCAACCGCATCAAGTGTGTAAAACAGTTGAATTTGAACCCTATATCAGAGTGCATAAACCCGCCACGCGCGCAAATGATATAATGGTTTACTATTTTCAAATGTGTGCGGGAGGTTTTTATAATGTTTATTAGCCTAGGTAGGTATTGTATTGTCGACCACACGTCGCGCGTCTGTGGTAAGTGATAACACTATGACATTGAGCTGGCCCAACGTACGGAGTTTCATTAGAATAATTATGAGACCAGCTTGACACTGCTTTTGTTTCCACTGACATGACGTGCGGCCTACTGTACGTGTTTACGCGACACGCAGGATAAACTACATAAACGAAACCGATAGGTAATAAAAAGTTACCGACTGCCTGCGTTATATTTCAACAAGGCTACAAAGCCCTAATAAAATCTCAATATGTATAATAAGAGGCTTTGCCTAGTCTTATAATATTTGTTATTTACTGTTGATATGTCCGTTATCACTTATCTTATCTTATCTTATCATCTAAATAAAAGCGCGAATTGCCTACGGGAGAGTTGAATATTCAACAGTGCAATAAATATTTAGAAGTAAGCTATAATATCCTACAGCTACCACAACACAACAAATAATAATATTTATGGTGTCTGCAACGTTTGTGTAGATCTCGTCTATTATAATACGCACAGCACACTCGTGCCATAGTGTAGAAATGTACAGTATGACCATTTCCTACAAAAATATTATTTATTATTTTTGGTAACGTTTGGGCACAAGCTCGTTTATGCGTAGTACACTCCTTACTAAAAACACTGTATCAAGTTATGACAAGCTTATAAATAAAATAAAACTACATATACAGGGTGACAGGGAGGGACATCGACGCAAAAACTGTTACCATGGATTCAGTATGTACTGAATCCATGGTAACAGTTTTCGCGTATTCTGAACCCCCCTGCGTTGAAATTTTTCGTCGGTTACTACGAATAATTCTTAGCTAGGTTATTAAAAAAAAATCTGTTGTTTTAGAAAAGTACAATACCTATGCGGTCAAAATGTATGGAACAGCAATTTTTTTTTTAATAACCCACGAAAAATTTCTACGTACTAAATCCATGGTAAGAGTTCTCGCGGCGATGTATGCCATCCTATATATGGCTACTTTGGCCGTAAAGACGTTATCCAATGCATAACTTTATGCAGTGTTTATTGGCAAGAGGAAAAGTGTGTAGAAATTGTAAATTTGGAGGTTGAATATGGAGAAACAAATTATTGATTTTTATTTGAAATGTTTATTGCCAGAGATTGTGGATCCGCGACAAATTCGCGGTATGCCCATACGAGAAATAATATTGCAAGATAACAAAGAAAATGTAAATGATAAGCCTATGCAACCAGGTCCAAGTAAATCCAAGGACAAAATTCCGAGTCAATCTACTCAGCTAGATCCATGTAAACCGAGACAGCTAAATTTCAACGAATTTTAGCCAGTTGTTGTACGTACGGTGATTTTTCAATTGTTGGGCAGAAACCACCCAGACACGACACCCATCGGAGTATCCTCCCTTTTCTATAGAGGATGAGTAGACTTTACACCCCGTTCCTCATACGTCTAACTTATTGGATAAAAAAATGTTTACTTTATTAGCATAATTATTTGATTAAAAAATATTTATCTATTTTTTTTTTATTGAGTTCCTATCCTTTAAATTATGTTCTATACAAAATAAATTTATACCTCTAACCCTTCTTGAATTACAATATTGATATTGTAATTCAAGAATTGTAATACAATTCTCCTAAAGTAAATGTGCCTAAATACTACTTGATTTTTTATAGTGTAGCACGAAGGTGTCGCATCCTTATGGAAAGTCGAATAGCGGGCGGCGCGTACTTTTGAATCGTGCCTGTATTCATGATCTTCGTGTCAGTCAGATTTTAAATCCACCTTATTCACAAAAAATTATAAGTACCTACTTATACTTATTTTTAATTATTATTCATTAGGTTTAAGTTTATAATACCTACCTAATCTATTTACAACCTTAAAAAATATTTAATAGAAAAATATACTTATATTAATCAATACAAGTTGATCTACTGCGATGCTCTATTCTGTGACCCAACTTACTACCTACTCGAGTTCATGAACTTATGAATGGCGCGCCTGGCGCGCGCGTCACCCGCGTATCGTAATTTGTTACGTACGCTACTCGTTGCGGAGGCTGGGGTAAGCGTTGAATGCCTACTGCGTTCGGAAAATGCCCGCCTTAAAACTAAAAATAGCCAAATCGGTCCAGCCGTTCTCAAGTGATGCGCTTACCAATGAACCGCATTTCATTTTTATTTATGTAGATTAAAGTCGCGTTTTTCTGTATGCTGTTTCCACCATCATTTAGAAAATTTGTTCCGTAAGGTTTATGTGTACTTATAACATAATATTAACAACATTAATATTAAACTTTCATATGCATATATTAATATTTAAATTAGAAAGTAACTCTCGTCTGGTTGTTACCTTTTCATGCCTAAATCACTGAACGGATTTCGATAAAAGTTTGGCAATGAGACAGATAGCATCCTGGGAAGGACATAAGCTACTTTTTGTCTCAATAATAATCCTTTCTGACATTTCTTTCCTTTTTTTTTCTTTTCTTTGAAAGTTTGTATGGGATATGAAAATGAAAATGTATGCTTTTGGTAAGAAATACAATAATATTTGTTACAGCGATTTTGTAAAATTATCCCACATGGGAGTATAATAGGGGATGTTTGTCCCGTTAGCACGTTCCCGTGGGATAATTTCCGACATCGACGCGTGCAAAGCCGCGGGCAGAAGCTAGTACTTAATAAAGAAATCTCGATGTTTTGTAATGCCATAAAAACCATGCGAAGCAAGGGCGGGTCGCTAGTATACAGGTTGGATTTTTGAGATGGGGTAGCAAGGGCACAAGAAAACGGTCTTAGGAGACTTGTCTTAACTTTTTGAGAAATTTTGATTTGCATTCACAGATTTTGAAAAAAACAATACAGTCAACAGAAATTTGGGCAGAATTCACTCAAAAAAGAAAATGCCCACCGATCATGTTTCATATAAGGATCAAACACCTCTATTGGACCAACTGAGGTTTCAGTCTTAGAAAAGTCAGAAATCGCAAAAAAACTTTTCCCATACATTTCGTAGGAAACGAGACTACCACTTACTGTTTTACTATCGATAAACTGACAGGTACAAAAAAGGCTTATCGAAAAACAAATAAAAGATAATAATTTCTACTTTAGGTATTAAGAATAAAACTTTCTGGTTGGCACTCGACGCATCGGGTAATTTATCCTGTACCACTCCAAAGCATCTGTCCGGTTTTATTATAAAAAAAATAAAAGTCTAGACGTTTTAAATTAAATAAGGTAATTTTTGTCACATAATATCGGAAATCTTATGCAACCAGGCAACAAACTATCTCAATTCTGTTTTCAAAGCAAATTAAATTATGACGCGTATTCGTTCGAAATTCGAAGTTTAATTATTTTCAGGTTATTTTCGGCCAGTCTTCATTGTAGCGGTTAGTCTATACATAATAAAAAGTTGTAGTCTCAGATCCTACGAAATGTATAGGATTTTGTTTTTTGCGATTTCTGTCTTTTCTAGTGCTCAAACCTGCTCAAACCTGCTCAAACCAAATTTTCCTGCAGACTGTAATTTTTTTTTCAAAATCTGTGAATTTGAATCAAAATTTCTCTAAAACTTCAGGAAGGTCTCCTAAGACTGTTTTCCTGTAGCTACAACGGTTAAGGTAGCTGCCCTGACTGCCCCATCTCAAAAATCCACCCTGTATGATAGGATGGTTTACCTACTGGACCTCCTCCTTTATTTTCAAGACGATAAAAAAATATCTCTTCATCTTGTTCCAGGTTGTGAAAGACGTGACCATGTCCCCAGGAGCGCCGTCCAGCGTGGAAGCTGAACGAACAGAACTTCTGGGCTCCCTGACCACGCAGCAGCAGCAGAGGACCAGCGCCAGGGTCATCAAAAAGCTTCGACTGGAACCGCCTGCCGAAAGGGACAAGAGACCTGGGAAGAAAGATGGGTCTGATGGTGAGTTTGGCAATAAGCACTGACAATATACAGGGTGTAACATCGACATGCAAACTGTTACTACAAATTCAATTATTCTAGACCTTGGGTTCTCAACGTGGCCGATAAAGCTCCCTCGTGGGCGTTTGAGACGTTCAGGGGGGCAGTAGAAGACCCAGACAAAACATATCCTATCTTACGACTATATAATATTACACGTTTAATCGTGCCAATAACTGTTTTAGATTCGCGACAAATGTTAAGTAAAAAAAATTTGGTTGCTCTAAAAAATAAAATATTCTCAAAGTGGGCGGTGGGCAAAATAAGGTCTAGACCAACTAGCGTTGAAGTTTTTGACAGCATAAAAAAATCTACGTCTAGAATCATGTGCTGATTTCATGGTAACATTTTGCGAGTCGATATCCCTTACAGAACAAAACATAAGATCACGGTGATATGAAGGGTAAATAACACTTAACAGTAAATAGTTCGATAATTTTTTCTTTTATAAATTTAAAATATATTAAAACGCAACAAGAATAGGGTTGAGAATAGCCTGCAAGAGATAATTTCCTGTAGTGTCTGCTCGCGTATGCTCGTTTTTTACTCTCTACTTCTAGTATTGTATAATTGCATAGCACATGTATGAGTTCTATGTACCTACTATAAAGCTACCATTTACTAGGTTTATCTTTTATTGACTTGAATGTGCCCTGGCGGCTGTCATGCTCACTCAAATGTCTCGCTGGTGGTGGCGTGTGTGTTGGATCATTAAGTTCCCTTCAAAATGGTTGAGCTGAATGGTGCTAATACATGCGTCATGGTCGTGAACGGGTGCCGTCAGTAGGGACTGGTAATTTCTTAGCTGGCACGGCTTATTTTAATTTAATTTAATATTTGATTTGTTTTTGTCTTTTTATTACGGACACTTTTAACGTTCTGCATCGTTCTCACATGCATAATTTCAATATAAATGATGTAACCATATTTTGATTTAAAAGAGTGTCCATGGAGTTTCTTGCCCGTTCTTCTCCATAGGTACCTACTACGCTTTGGAATGGGCAACCAGCTTCATTTTTCTGACTGACTGACCCTTTGACAATTTAAAAGTGCCTGTAATTGGTTTATTTGAAATAAATGCTTTGAGTTTGAGTTTGAGTTTGGGACTTAAACATAACTGGCGAAATGTACTGTATGTAATGTACTTTTTTAACCCGTGATGTGTTATAGTACGATTCAAACTTAATGGCTGCTCGGAACATGAGGCGAGTCGCTGCGCAGTAACCAATTCACGTGTCAGCGGGGGTGAGGGGTGAGCTACTGCGCAAGCTAGGAAACCATAAACTACTTAATAGAATTGTAGCTAATGTTTTTTCTTCGACGCTTTAATGGACAGGCAGCCGTCAAATTGATTTTCGTTTGAAAAATCCGCCAAAAAAAAAAACTTGGTACAAAAAAAAAAAACTTTCATTGAATAGAGTTCAAATGAACGACTCAGTGCGAATGTGATAGATTTTATTAATTGTAAACATATTTTGTTCTAGTCAAATCGTTTATTTTATTTGTATAACACCACTATTATACTAATAAGATTATTCATTTAAAAAAAAAACAGCAGAAGAGTGGAACTCTCTACCTGCGTCTGTGTTTCCGAACGACGTTGTAGACCTAACTTGTAGACTAGATTTGTGGACCTTTTTATATTTTGTTGAGTACATGTTACTTGTTGACAGGCCTACACTGTCCTCCCATATCTATCAACATTGTAATTGGAAATATTGTAAAAGCCCCTTATTTTGAAAAGAGTAACCGTGGAGTTTCTTGCCGGCTTTTTTCCATAGGAAACAACCAAATTGAACCGTGCACATAGCTTCTGACGTTTCATAAGTGCCCATGTTGGTTTATGTGAAATAAAATATTTTGATTGATTTTGATTTGATTGAACGCAAACAACCATATAAACGAAACGCCAGGATGGGACGCACTAAAAGGACATATCGTCGGCCTAATTCGTTAACCTGCTAAGTAAATTTTTTGGCAAAATTTACTTTTGATACCAGTTAAAAAGTTCAATCTAATATCTACCGTATCGTTTAAGGAATAATTGCGATATTAGCCTAAAAGGTGACAAATGCTATGCCCGAAAAACTGCTTTCTGACCACCAGTCAATCTCCACAACGCAAACCTGCTAAATCCTGTTGGGACCTCACTTTTGTACTGACAACGTTCCCAGACCCACGTGCCGTTTGCGACGCGTCAAAATCTATACACCATACTTAATTTAAATAAAAAACTGCTAAGTCCTCAAGCAAATTAAAACTTCACCTCGACAAACTGCTAAATAACTGGTTTTCTAAATTTTATAAAATAGGTATTAGTTATGCTGCTACATTATATTGTTAAAATACCAAGAAAAATTATAGAAACCAACGGGATTTTCAGAATTTTGATTGGTAAATTAACAGAGATATTATTCAGATTTTTCTTTGTCCTGTAAACTATGTCAAAATGGACTTAGCAGGTTAAAGTAAAGAAAGTTCAGGTGCGTAGTACTCGCAACCGGCGTGCGTGTATGACCAGATGTATGAACGTAAACGAGGCAAAAGGATTATATAAAGATCGTAACAGGTGGCGTTCTGTAGTTTCTGCCTACATCCATGGGAAGAAGGCGTGAGTTTATGTATGTATGTAACTTCATAAATAATCAAGTAATCAACACATCAACGAACAAGATCGTTTTCCAATGTAAAACTTTTACTGTAGAATACATAATTTGAACTGCGGAGTAAACTTACGTAAGTATACCCCTACTTCGTAATTTCACACCGCACATAACACTTTGTCACAACACCGATTTATCTCGTCTGCTCGACGTCCGTATGTCCCTGCAGGGATCCAACAGAATATCAGCATCAGGTATATTTGCCTGACATATGCTGAGCTGGACTCCCACTTGGTGCAACCTTCAAATACCTACTCACCGCACTTTTTACATTCGTTATTTTTATTTGATTTGAAGTATGTCGTCGTGTCAATTTATTTCTCCTAATGTTTTTAATTTTCGTATACTTATTGGCACCTTGTTTTTATACATATTCATGTCGTTTTTTATTATTTTATTGTGTGTTGTGGCTATGTCTTTTTTATGCACTGAATAAATGGTTAATCTATCTATCGAGATCACACATTCGCATTCTGAGTTAACCTTCTTGAATAACTAAACGGCCCAGGCCAGTTTTTCGTTTTAAATTAAGTAACTTTTTGTTATAAACTGGGAAACTAACCTGCCTACAAGGTTATCCGCATACCACAATTTAATTACCAATTTAAGTGATTTTTGACCGCAATGGATTTAAAAAAAACAACTATTGGTGGGCCCAAACGCCGGAAGAAAAATATAAAAAAAAATGGATCCGGCGACTGGGACCGCGGTCCCAATTAATTGCGGTCCCAATCGCTGGAACCCTCATTTTGGAAACATAGAACTATTATTACCTACATAATTTTATTTATTACTAGCTTTTGTCCGCGGCTTCGCCCGCCTGGACCTTGGAAATTATCCTACTGGAACGTGCTATCGGGACAAAAAGTAACCTATGTTCTTCCCCGGGATGCCATCTATCTCATCGCCAAATTTCATCGAAATCTGTTCAGTAGTTTAGGCGTGAAAAGGTTTATATATTGGATTTAATGTTTTTTTTTTTTTTGCGCGGAACCCTAAATATTTTTCTAAAATAAAAGTAGCTTAAGTTACTCCTTATAACATCAGCTATTTGCCAATGAAAGTCCCGTCAAAATCTGTCTAACCGTTTCGGAGATTAGCCGGAACAAACAGACAGACAGATCTGTCTGTTTTGTCTGCAAAACATTAAAAAAATGTTTTTTATAAGTGTATCCTTTCATATGAATTTAGTAAAAAGCTGTTCTTTTGACATTACAAACAGACACTTCAATTTTATTTATTTGTATATTTAACAACACTACCCAATACCAACTCAACCAATCCATCCAACCATTATGAAATCAACTTAATTTACACCGGGGTAAAGTTGATATTTATTTAATTAAAAACAAAAATAACTTTAATTGGAACAAGAATTTAAATAGCTTTATAATGCTAATGTCTTACTGACTTTTATGTTAAGATCCCTTTTGATTAGGTGCTGATTTGTTAGCTATTTGAATTTTAAAGTTCCTTTATTACGCATAACTGGTCTCAACCTGCTAGCCATCGTATCCGTAACCAATAAAATTCTATGATAATCTTGCAGTCAAACTTAACACAACTCCCGAACGAACTTTCTTTCAATTACTTTTCACATAACATTATAACGGGTGTAAAAAGACATTTAACGAAGCCAAAAGTCACTTGTACTCCCCGTCATTGTAATCATTTTTTTGTACTGGCCCATACCTGGGAACCTTCTGGTTACGGAGATATTGAAGGTCAAAATTCCAACTTTTACGGACGGTTTTTTACGAAAACAAGTTTTTAATGCTAAAGCACAACTTTAAATACCCCCACGACCCCTGCACCGTGGCATGCACCCATAAGTAAAATGTTTTGCATGTGTTACATTGCGCACTACCGCAAACAGTACATTTACACACCAAAAATAAAAGTCGTTTCCCAGCAATTATTTTTGTGCAATGTTACTTAGTTTGATGTACAGAATGCGTACTTGACGGCTATGTGATGGGTCTTTTTACACCCTGTATAACATAACATCACGCCTGAACTCCTGGAAATACAGGTATGATAGTACGACTAACCAGTAACCACACAACAGTGGTAATATTTGAACGACGAAAACCGCTCTTACTTCTTCGCTGTCAATGTCAAATTGTTACCTTAGATTTGTGGTCGACTGTACCACCCACATTTCTCTATTTATGTTTTAGTCCATCTCTCAATGCATGTGATAGGACGCGAGCGAGTCTATAACCATTAACCAGGGTTATAGGTTACTTTTACCATGTTTTAAAATTTAGTTTTACTTGTGATAAAGGTTGTTTTAGGTCTCTTGTAGTTTTCCCCCGTGTAAAATTTATAACCCACAGTCAGGGACCATTTTGGTTACCCATTGAAAGGGTTTTCGATAGGGTTTTTCTAAGCAGTTAATCAAAAACCCATACGATGTGGGTAACCCTTTTGAATGGCTTAATTTAAGCTAATAAAATGTTGGTTACCCATTGAAAGGGTTTTCGATAGGGTTTTTCTAAGCAGTTAACCAAAAACCCTTACGATATGGGTAACCCTTTTGAACGACTTAATTTAACCCAATCAAAAGGGTCAGACTTTCAACTCTCTTAAAAACGATAACAGCATAACATTCCAACTCGGAGCAATGTAATATGATCTCTCGATAATGGGCATAGGTTTCCAAATGGAATAGCACGCGTTAACCGGCCGCGGCGCGGCGGCGCCTTTGTGGCTACTTACCGAGCGGCTTGTAAACAGGAATCTATAATCATTATTGCTTGTAATACAGAGTTCATTTTAACTTTGCAGGCCGGATATCGAAACGACATCATGCTCACGCTAATGTCTCGCTGGTGGTGACGTGTGTGTTGGATCATTAAGTTCCCTTCAAAATGGTTGAGCTGAATGGTGCTGATCCATGCGTCATGTTCGTGAACGGGCGCCGTCAGTGGGGACTGGGCATTTCTTAGCTGCCACGGCTTATTTTAATTTAATTTAATATTTGACTTGCTTTTGTCTTTTTATTACGGACGCTTTTAACGGTCTGCATCGTTCTCACATGCATAATTTCAACATGAACGATGTAGTCAATATTTTGTAACCATATTTTGATTTAAAAGAGTGTCCATGGAGTTTCTTGCCCGTTCTTCTCCATAGGTACCTACTACGCTTTGGAATGGGTAACTAGCTTCATCTTTCTGACTGACCGACCCCTTGACAATTCAAAAGTGCCTGTAATTGGTTTATTTGAAATAAATGCTTTGAGTTTGAGTTTGAGTTTGACTTAATATTAGGTCTTTACCTATGAAATTGCCGTTCTGCAGTACTGGCCATTTCAAATCAAAATAATTTTTGTTTGGCTAAGAATTCTAATTTCAAATTAATTTTATTTTAAAAACATGGATTTTTTTTTCTAAAAGTAGTCATTTCTTTATTGATTAGTGTTACATTTTCATCGCATTTCAATCTTTTTCGTCATCATGGATACGTTAAAAATTCGAGTAATTATGGAATATGAGTACCGTCGTGGCAGCAACGCGGCACAAGCGGCACGCAACATCAACGACGTTTACGGAGCTAACACTACAAACCAACGCACCACCTGTTATTGGTTTGCTCGCTTCCGTTCTGGAAATTTCGACCTGAAAAATGAACCTCGCGGTCGTCCGAAGACTTTGGTCGACAATGACGAATTAAAGGCGATTGTGGAAGCTGATGATACACAATCTACGGCTGAATTAGCCGCAGCTTTCGAAGTTAGCGTCAAAACAATATTGGTCCATTTGCGTCAAATTGGCAAGGTAAAAAAGCTTGACAAATGGGTGCCCCACGAACTCAATGATCGCCAGCGCGAAGTACGCGTCGAGACGTGCCTTGCACTGCTCAACAGACACACAAATGAAGGAATTTTGAACCGCATTGTTACCTGCGATGAAAAATGGATTCTGTTTGATAACCGTAAGCGCTCAGCAAGTTGGTTGGATCCTGTTTCAGCACCTAAACAATGCCCTAAACGAAAACTTACCCCTAGAAAAGTGATGGTCACTGTTTGGTGGTCTAGCGCCGGTGTGATTCATCACAGCTTCTTACCAAACGGGGTGAGCATTACTGCAGATGTGTACTGTGAAGAACTGAACACAATGATGGAGAAGCTGGCGCATCTCCAACCAGCATTGGTCAATCGCTCGTCTCCGCTGCTCCTGCACGACAACGCGCAACCTCATACTGCACAGCAGACGGTCTCCAAGTTGCAAGAACTGGGGTTGGAAGCTCTCCGTCATCCGCCCTACTCACCAGACCTTGCGCCTACAGACTACTACTTTTTCCAGAATTTGGATAACTTCTTGGCGGGAAAAAAATTTAATACCCGAGAGGCAGTACAAAATGC
Source organism: Griposia aprilina (assembly GCA_916610205.1). NCBI lineage: Eukaryota > Metazoa > Arthropoda > Insecta > Lepidoptera > Noctuidae > Griposia > Griposia aprilina. The sequence goes on along the minus strand of OU744285.1, from coordinate 1,570,835 downwards.
CTTTGAAGAATTTGTTGCCTCCCGTCCAGCTGATTTCTTTAAGAAGGGCATCAATAAACTGCCACTGCGATGGCAAAGATGCATTGATTGCATGGGTGATTACTTCGATTAATACAAATAAAAAATTCATGAAAAAAATTCGTTTAAATTTTTTCATACAAAACGGCAATTTCATAGGTAAAGACCTATTATTATGATTTTTTCAAGTCTGTACTTGTTTATTACTTTATTGCAGCAGGGACTTTACAAATCGTATATAGTAATTTTTGCCGTTAGATGACCCGGACGTCTTTTGCGATATTACGAGTATTAGTCAGTGCACATTTGTGAATTTTGCCTTCACTGTAAAACCTTACAATAGGTAGGTAGATAAGTTACGTAATTTAGCAATCAAAATTTTCAAAATAGTAATTGTATGGTCGACTTATCATCAATTAGGATAATGCGCAACGATGCTGTCTTATGCCTACCATTTAATTGTTGGTTGATCATTCATGATTTGTGTCACGGATAGATTATTGGTCATTAAACGTAAAATTAAAAATAAAAATAAGTTTATGCCAAATATTAAGATCGAAAATAGATTGACTCCTTCTTGTGTAACACGAATATAACGGCGCCGCCAGAAGTATGAGTTACCATTACCATTGATTGAGTTACCATTGTGTAGATCGCCCGGAGGACACGGTGGAGGTCTACCGAGCTTGGGCGGAGCACCGCCTCGATGTCCTCGCGGGGGCGATCGGCGGCGGCGATCTCTCGCGTCCAGCCCTAGTCCAGGCCATGATACGGAGCGAGAGGGCATGGGACGCCGTCACCTCAGATAATATAATGCTTTTTTGTGATCGGCTTTTCGCAGGTCGGCTTACCGGGAGTGGACCTGACGACCGGGAGTGGACCTGACGTGTTACGCGGATGACACGCTGGTCACGGCCCGGGGGAGCTCGCACAGGGAGGCAGCGTTGCTGGCGACGGCTGCGGTTGCGCGGGTAGTGGGCCGCATACGGCGCCTGGGCCTGGAGGTGGCCCTCAACAAGTCGGAGGCTGTGGTTTTTCACGGCCCTCGGCGGGCGCCAGCGCCGGGATCACACATCGTGGTCGGGGGGGCACAAATTGCTGTCGAGTCTACCATGAAGTACCTAGGACTGGTGCTCGACAGCCGGTGGGACTTCGGCCCCCACTTTCAGCGACTGGCGCCCAAGTTGATGGGCGCGGCGGGCGCGCTCGCAACGCTGCTTCCCAATCTGGGGGGCCCGAGCACCGCCTGTAGGAGGTTATACCTCGGGGTCGTGCGATCCATGGCCCTGTACGGGGCCCCGGTGTGGGCCTCTGACCTGACGGCCGGCAGCATCGCAGTGCTGCGAAAACCACAGAGGGCGACGGCCGTCAGGGCTATCAGGGGGTATCGCACGATCTCCTACGAGGCGGCTTGTGCACTAGCCGGATCTCCGCCTTGGGACCTAGAGGCGAGAGCCCTCGCGTCTCTGTACCGGTGGCGCGAGGAGGTGCGGTCGCGGGCTGGTGGACCGATGCAGCGAGAGATCGAGCTGCGTCGGTTGCAGCTCCGCGAGGTCCTGGTGACGGAGTGGCGGGACAGGCTCTCACGCCCTACCGCCGGTCTCGTCACCATCGAGGCGGTCCGGCCGGTGCTCAACGAATGGCTCGGGAGGAGGCACGGCTCCCTGTCGTTTAGGGTGACTCAGGTGCTCTCGGGGCATGGTTGCTTTGGGAAGTACCTGAGTCGCATAAACAGGGAGCCGGACGCTCGGTGTCATCACTGCGTCAACTGTCCGGAGGACACGGCGTGGCATACGCTGGCAGAGTGTGCCGCATGGGAGGAACCGCGCCGTGCCCTCGTGTCAGTAGTTGGAGCCGACTTGTCACTTCCGGCCGTCGCTTGTTCGATGGTCGGGAGCGGCGAGTCGTGGGATGCGGTGATCTCCTTCTGTGAAACCGTCATTTCACAGAAGGAGGCTGCGGAAAGGTTGAGAGAGGTCGAGGCCACTCTCCCGATCCGCAGCAGACGTACCGGGCGTCGGCGGAGGGCGGACAACGCCCTCTTCCAGCCCCCATAAACGGGTCCAGAGGGACGGCGGACCTGGGGATGTCCGCCGCCCCTCATATAACAGGACCCGAGGCGGCGGCGCGTAGTGTTCCACGCGCGCCCCTATTCGACGTCGCGGGGGGAGTTTTACACCTCACTCCCCCCGCGGACTTGAGGAGGCCCGCGGAGGCGGGCCGGCACTAGCCGGGGATCGTGGAAGGCGCACAAGTTCCCATGATCCCCGGTGCAAGTGTGGGAAGGGAACACCGGGGTGGTTTTTAGTCAGTAAGAGTCTGACAGACCCCTCCGCCCCCCCAGGACGGAGGACATCCATGAGGATTTTCCACCCCGGAACAAAAAAAAAAAAAAAGGAGGTTGTCGGCTCCACTTGTGCAGAGATGGGCCGGACCTGGACGACAACCAATTTGGTTTTCGGCATGGGCGTTCCACAATAGACGCAATTATGCGAATAAGAGTCCTGGCGGAAGAAGTTGTATCTCGGGGCGGGGTGATGCTGGCGGTGTCCTTGGACATATCGAACGCCTTCAACACCCTGCCCTGGAGTTGTATTAGGGAGGCGCTGCGTTGTCATCAGGTGCCTCCCTACCTCCGCCACGTAGTCGGGGCCTACTTAGCAGCTTAGGTCTGTCACCTACAGAGGACGCGACGGCAGAGGCCGGCGCGAGATGTCGTGCGGTGTTCCACAGGGTTCGGTTCTGGGACCGCTCCTGTGGAACATCGGATACGACTGGGTATTGAGGGGCGAGCTCCAGCCGGGGGTGAACTTGACGTGTTACGCGGATGACACGCTGGTCACGGCTCGGGGGAGCTCGCACAGGGAGGCAGCGTTGTTTTCTACGGCGGCGGTCTCACAGGTGGTGAACCGCATCCGGCGCCTGGGCCTGGAGGTAGCCCTCAGCAACTCGGAGACCATCACTTTCCATGGCCCCCGACGGGCGCCACCACCGGGATCACACATCGTGGTCGGGGGGGCCCGAATCGCTGTCGAGTCTACCATGAAGTACCTAGGATTGGTGCTCGTCAGCCGCTGGGACTTCGGCCCCCACTTTCGGCGGCTGGCGCCTATGTTGATGGACTCTGCAGGCGCGCTGTCAACGCTGCTTCCCAATTTGGGGGGCCCGAGCACCGCCTGTAAGCGGTAGAACGTGGGGATCGTGCGATCCATGGCCCTATATGGGTCCCCGGTGTGGGCAGCTGACTTGACGGTCCGCAGTATCGCAGTGTTGCGAGTACCGCAAAGGGCGATGGCCGTCAAAGTCATCAGAGGGTATCGCACGATCTCCTACGAGGCGGATTGCGCACTGACCGGATCCCCGCCGTGGGACCTGGAAGCGAGAGCCCTCGCGTCACTACATCGGTGGAGCGAGCAGGCGCGGACGAGGGGCGTGGTACTGGTGCAGCAGCAGATCACGCTGCGCCGGTCCGAGCTCCGTGAGGTCTTGGTGGCGGAATGGCGGGACAGGCTTGTGCGCCCTACCGCTGGCCTCGTCACTATTGGGGCGGTCCGGCCGGTGCTCGACGACTGGCTCGGGAGGAGGCACGGCTCTCTGTCATTTAGGGCGACGCAGGTGCTCTCGGGGCACGGCTGCTTCGGGAAGTATTTGCATCGCATAGGCAGGGAGCCAGACGCTCGGTGTCATCACTGCGTCCATTGCCGGGAGGACACGTCGTGGCATACGCTTGCAGAGTGTGCAGCTTGGGAGGAGCCACGCCGTGACCTGGTATCGGAAGTGGGTAGCGACCTGTCGCTGCCGACTGTTATTAATTCTATGGTCGGCAGCGCAGCGTTGTGGGACGCGGTGATCTCCTTATGCGAAAATGTCATGTCGCAGAAGGAAGCAGCGGAAAGGGAGAGGGAGATGTCAAGTGCTCACCCGGCCCGTAGCAGGCGCACCGGGCGTCGGCAGAGGGCAGATAATGCCCTTTTCCGGCCCCCCTAAATGGGTCCAGGGACGGCGGACTCGGGGACGTCCGCCGCCCCCTATCATATAAGACCCGAGGTGGTGGCGCGTAATGTTCCACGCGCGCCTCTCTTAGACGTCGCGGGGGGAGTCAAACACCTCACTCCCCCCGTTTGACTAGACGGGGCCCGCAGAGGCGGGCCGGCACTAGTCGGGGGCTGCGTTGAAGAGTGCTTAAGTGCCCCCGTAGCCCCCGGTGCAAGTGTGCGAGGGAACACGGGGTGGTTTTAGTCAGTAGAAGTCTGACAGACCCCTCCGCCCGCCCCAGGGCGGAGGACATCCAAGAAGATTTCGAACCCGTCAAAAAAAAAAAGGAGGTTGTCGGCTGATTAACTGGACATCCCTGTGGTTGCCTTAATAAATTAAGGGCCCAGCCATGGCTAAAAAACTTACAAACTAGGCGACAACACGCTAAGTGCAACCCCTGTGGGGTACGAGCCTCAACTTAGGGCGTCGCTGGGAGAGGGCAGCAAGGGACAGGCTGGGTCGGAATTATTATTATTAGGAGACGAATTTTAAGCTACAGACTTAGCGGGACGTGCTGGCTCGAGCAAGGGTCGGGGTGGAAGTGGATTGGGACGTCGCTGCGGGCCTCGGCGGCGAAGACGGAAAGACGGTGGTATGTGTTTGTGTATGATTAAGGTATGCCTCAGGTGGCGAATCTTACTAATGCGGGATACTTTTAGGGATGTCGCTTGTGTACAGCGCGAAAATTAGGGGTATAGCACGGAGCCCTTAGGGACTCCCGCGCGAATAGGATGACGATACGATGACGTTACGATAGCGAAAAGTGCGATTCGACAAAAAGTCACCTAGTATGAGTACGAGACGATCTGGCATACCGAATTGGTATAGCTAATATAACAAGCCATTGTGGCAGATTTTGTCGAACGCTCTCGCTATGTGGATGAAGAGCATGCCCATCGTCGCGTTACGCTGAAGCCCGGCGCTTAAGTGCTCTACGATACGGTGGACCTGTTGTATGCATGAGTGTTGGGTACGGAACCCAAACTGCTCGTTGGGGATGAGGCTCTTTGCTTCAGCATAGCCTTTGACACACTTATAAATAAGCCTCTCGTAGATTTTGCCGAGAACATTGAGCAGACTAATGGAATGATAATTTGAGACGGATGAGACTTGGGCTTGCCTGGTTTGTCGACGGGTGGGAAGGAAGCTCTACGATCGACTTCCGCGTCAACCTTGTCCAGGTGCGCTTGGTCTACTGGTTGAGAGTTGGGAGAACATTGGAACTCCAGGCTGTCGGCAAGACATTTGGCCTAATCGGGACTATCAAAAGCGACGCTTTTGTCGGGGCGCATGAGAGGAGGCATGGAGACTTCTTCAGAGGAACGTAATTTCCTCTGAAGATGCCTGTGAGTGAGTTCGAGCTCACCAAGCATCTTGTTCCAGCTCTCGGAGCGAATCTCCACTATGCGCTTCTTTACAGCACGCTGCAAATGACGCATGTGGGCTTTCTTCGTGTCACAGGGAAAGGAGTCGTAGGCACGAATGGCCGCGTTCTTTTCAGTTATCAGAGCACGTACGCCAGTCGCTAGTTTCCAGCGATGGTCTTCCATCACTGGAACTTCCCGTTAACAATCCGTCAATACGGATTGCACGTGCTCTATAAACGAGACGATGGCGCCCGTCGTGTCTGCGACTGTCTCTATGTGATCGGGGATGGTGTCCAAGTGAGGTGACGTGGTGAATTTTAGTTTTTCACTTACTTTCTTCCAGTTGGTTATCATATGGGTCTGAGGGGTCTAGGGGCCGTGAGTAGGGGGCTAGATGCATGACAACCGGGCGGTGATCAGAGTTAAGCTTGTGTAACGTCTCTTTAAATTGCAAACGGTTTAGATTCTTGAGCAGCGCTACATCGAGAATATCAGGAAGCTTGTTTGGATCGCCAGGGTCATGGGTTGGGTTCATCGGAGCGATGACGACAAAGTTAAGGGAAGCACCTATGATGAACTCCTATGATGAAGTCGTGTTGCTATTCCAAGAGGGATGCTTGGCATTAAGATCCCCCGCCAAGATGACGGAGTCATTCATACCGAAGAGGGCAGTGAGGTCTTTGATGAGAGGGATAGACTCCTTCAGACCATTATTAGATTGGATATAAGCGGAAATGATGGTGATCGGTTGATGACCGTTCATGCCGAGCCGACAGACAGAGAATTCCAGGTGGGAGAGGAGAGCGGGCGGTTCTACAGGCATGCAGTAAAGTGTATTTTTTAAATAGATTAGGGTACCGCCCTTATGACAATGAGACCTGTCCTTGCGAACTAGTCTATTGTTGGCAATGATCGGGTTACGATGGTGGGGCTTCAGAAAGGTTTCTTGTAAGAGGAGGATGTCTAGTTGATGATCGCGGAGGAAAGCGGCGATCTCATCACGTTAGCCAGTAATGCCATTTGCAATAAAGACGCTTAATTTTAGGAACCGGGGTTTGGTACAATAAAGCCTTACCATGCCTTAGCCATTAAAATGGTTAAAATTTAATGAAGAACTTGCACGACCTTGGGGTGCCCATTGAGGATTTCGATAAGACGACGCGCACTGCCATTACAGGGAATGATTTGGTCTACTGCCGAAAGTCCAAATCATCGTAAATGCCGCGTAGGCATTAACCGGGGTTGTACGGTCCCTGCCCACAGTAACCTAGAATATCTGCCAAAAATATAAATTTGAATATTTTCTTTCTTATTTCCAGACATCCCAGAATGCGAGACCCCAAGCAAGATAGACGAGAAAGAGCTCAAATTCCCGACAGTGAAGCAACGAATGCCCAAAGCGCTCTGGTCCACTGACGAAAAAAACTTATTCTTTGAAGCACTCAACGAATATGGGAAAGACTTCGACGCTATAACTGCCTACATCTGCGCCAAGATGAAGAAGAAAGGCATGCCGGATGTGAACCTGAAGACCAAGACGCAAGTCAGCCATTTTTACTACAGAACCTGGCATAAGCTGTCCAAACATGTGCATTTTGATGAGAGTAAGTTTCGTATTTTTTTTTCATATTCTTCTCTCTTCACATCTGCATCGTCCTTCAAAGAACACCCACATCTCGCCAGTTAAAAAAAAAAGGAAAGAAAGAATAATATAATAGAATATTCTTTAATATATGAGTACACCATACGAAAAACGAATTACGAATTGTTTATTTTTCACAGAAACACGTACTTATAAAAAAGATACATAACTTGAATAAATGATACTTAGTAACTAAACCTAAACAGATCTATAATTACGAGCAGAGAACAGTTAGAAGAGAGTGCAAGTATGTTAAAGTGACTTAAATATACACTCTCCCTTGACTGTTATGGACTTAGATTAAGTCCCATGTAAAAAACGGGAAGCAAAACTGTTGTTATCAACCGGCCATCTATCCAGAATCCGAGCTGCTACTGAGAAATTCCTTGATTGACCACAACTTTATACCGCGCTAGTGATAAATGAAAAACGTAGATATAATAGTAACCGACGACACACATGTCATCAATTGAGAGTATGTAATAGTATCCATATTATTAAATAAATTAAAATAACCATATCCATGACTATACGGTATTTAGCTATAAATTATATTCAATATGACAAGCCTCGCTAATGGGACATCGCGGCGTCGCTATGATTACATGTGATGTAACGTTTTAATAATATTATATTAATACGTCTTTTTCATTGTACTGATGGCTTGACATGTGAATGCCACCGCTGTCTAGTTAGATAACTGTTTATTATGCGAGTAGCATTTTCCATTAGTTCGGTCTTTTCCTATTTCCAACCGTCCTTTGTCTGCTATTTGGGTGATATCGTTGATCCATCGTTTGTGAGGGCTACCAATTTCCCTCTTTCCTTCTGGTTCTTTCCGTTTTGTGATTTTTATGGTCCATCTATTGTCTGTTGGACCGGCAACATGACCAGCCCATAGCCACTTCATTTTAAGTGCATTTTTAACGCACCTGTTACCTTCGTCTTGTTTCTAATCATTTCGCTTCTAATTTTATTAACTTTTCTTATTTTTTTAATGATAAATGATTTTATTTTTGTAGGTAGGTTTGTAAAAACACTTTTACACATCAATCATATTTTCCCGAACTCCGAACGCCGAACTCATAAAACTAGGTGGGTTCGGCGTTTCCTATCTGACTACTCTGAGAAGAAAGGCCGAAACAAACTCAGAGGTCACAGTCCCTTTTAAAGTCCAGACATAATCTTGGTCAGACCATGTGAAAACCGTATAGATTTGGGTCTGAAAGGGTCTTATGAGGAAAAACCACAAAGATTGAGTGGACCGGTCCAGTCAGTGCACGCATTTGTCAGTAATCGTGAAGCTCAACTCAGAACTTAAGTTCTTAACTTTAAATACTTCTTTCCATTTCCTTTTGACAGGTTCTCATCAAGTCAGCATTGATTAACTTGTGTTAGTGTAGCCCACGGTTGGCAGCCATATGTGAGACAAAATAGAAGACCATTACTATTTTCTTCATTAAGGTTGTAGGACCACCTTTGAGAATTTGTTTATGTGACCAAAATTTCACGATTGTTCGATCAGCGAAGACTGATCCCATTAAGGGTTCTGAAATTATAAGAAGGGAAGTTTTTGGCAATGGAGGAGTATCAGCGCGTACAGTACGAAGACGCTTAACGGATGCAAAGTTATTTTTTGAAGAATCGCCCGGAGAGTACCACTTCTCAAGAAGGTGCACCGAAAAGCAAGATTAGATTTCGCTAGAAAGTATAGCGACTGGGCAGCAAGTCAATGGAAAAATATACAATTTTCTGGCGAAACGAAGATAAATAGACTAGGTTCTGACGCAAAACAGTATGTGCGTTGAACGGCTAAGCAGGCAATTAATCCTAAGTTCACGAAAACAGTAGTAAAGCATGGGGGTGGAAACATAAAAGTTTGGGGATGTTTCTCAGGGCATGGTATTGGGCCAGTTAAAAAGATTGAACGCATTTTAGACCAATTTCAATACAGGCAAATATAGGAGTAGACTATGTTTCCTTATGCAGAGGAGACGTTGCCTGTAGTTTGGACATTTCATCATGATAACGACCCCGAACACACTTCTCATTCAGTGAAAAAGTTTCAAGTCACTGTGTTCGATTGACCTGCAAACAGCTCAGATCTTAATCCGATCGCTAAAAAGCTATTGGGAGAAGTAAAGAAAAGTCTGGCTATGAACTGTATGATGCTTTTGTCGAATCTTTGAGCACTATTTCTGTTGAAACCTGTAAAAACATAATAAATTCCATGCCCCGTCGCTGCAGAGTAGTTATTATAAGCAAAGGTCATCCTACAAAAAATCTGAAATCGTTTAAAAATTAAACCGTTTTACCCGTTCCTAATTATTTGTCCACAGCTACGAAGCTTCGAATAGGTCGTTCAAATGAACCGTAGTTAAATTGTTAATAGAAGTCCAACTATTTTGCGTATCTTGTATGAAGTATTAAATCCTATTAGAATTGATGTCTAACTATTTTTTTATAAGTTACTCGTATTATCAGTAAATTGATGTAAAAATAACAGCAGCTTGTTTATAGGAAAGTGACTTCGGTATCAGTCGTTCCTTATTATGTGCCCACAACTGCACATCCGGTTATCATAGATTCAGTCCATGATTCTGGAACGTCGTCGTCTTCGTCGTTCGTGGCGTTGAAATTTTTCGTTGGTTTCTTTTTTATCAGCTGTTCCATACATTTTGACCGCCTAGGTATTGCACTTTTGTAGGAAACAGCAGATTCTTTTTAATAACCGACGAAAAATTTTTACTCTAGGGGGTCTAGAATCATGTGCCGAATTCATGGTTTCATATGTGATATGTTTGAGGTGTTTTTGATGTGAAACATCTATAGCCGCGGGTGAAACCGATTTTTGGCGTGGCGACGCATGCCGTGGCGACGCGTCGCCACGTTATACGATGGTATATTTCACATTTGCCAAGCGTCCCGTAACGGCTCATTTTTTTTCTTTTACATTTTTGGTATTAACTTTAATCTCAATCGCAATTTGACCATCTTGTAAATAACAGTAGCCACTTATAACCTGAGTCCAATAAATTTATTTTCTTTATAATAATAATAATAATCATTTATTTGCTAATATGGGTAATTACATAAAGTTATTGAAAATATAGCACAGTCCAACCATATTACACCTTGAGGCATGCAAATTACAAGCTCTATTATTATAATCCATTTTCTTGCAAAAATTATTTATAATTAATAACACAATTTAGTTTATTCATTTCACTGAAGCAAATAACAAAGAAAACATAATAAATGAAGTTAATAATAATGTACCTTAGAGAATTGAAGTTTAAAATGCCATTTGTTAAATAATATTGTCAAGATACAATTGTGGATAAATGACACAGTAACAACACTAGGTATATAAAATGTCAAATAGTTTAATTAGAATTCAAAATGTCATGTGTTGAATGAGAATGTCAAGATATATCTGTAAATAAATGTCAAAGTATTAAATAATAATTATAAAATAATGGTGCACTGGTTACATCAATATGTCCTTACATCTTCCATTAAATAATCCTGAACACTATAGTAACATTTACATAGCAAGAATCTTTTTTAATTTCTTTTTGAATGCATCAATTGATGATGTTTCTAGTATCGACTTTACTGTTGAGTGAAAATTGGTGTACTATGGTACTCTTATTATTTAGACCTAGTACAATCACAAGAATCAACAATCAGAAGTAAAAAAATGTTATAGAAGTGTAGATGATAATGAAAATTACTACTTTTTAATCGACTTCAAAAAAAGGAGGATTTTCTCAATTCGACTGTATGTTTTTTATTTTTTTTATGTCTGTTAGTTCAGAACTTTTTTCTGGGTGAACCGATTTGGATGTTTTTTTACTTAATAGCTGGTGCTTCACATGTGGTCCCATTTAAATTTGATCGTTTTTGAGTCATCCTTAATACTGCATTTTTTTTCCACTTAGTTTATATTGATGATGGTTTAATAATTTCCTGTCACTGTTATTTACATATCAAGTAGTGGTATACAGATTTGTGTGTGGTAGGTACCGCAACTAAAAAGTCAAAAATATAAACTTTTATTCAAAAAAAGAACCGACTTTCAAAGAAAAACACAAAAAAAGGCGAAAATTAACTTTAATTTCGGAAGTCGGTGGCGAAAACCGAAAATACAAAACCAAAGACACCGACTTCCGAAATTAAAGTTATTTTTCGCCTTTCTTTGTGTTTTCTTTGGAAGTCGGTTGTTTTTTTTTTAATATTTGTTCTCCCCGTTAGCATTACCACACTTATTTGATCTGTATTGCCTTTGGTTGCCAATTTGTCAGCTAGTTTTAAATTATTGAACAAAAATTTACTTGTAAAAGTGTCTTGTGAGATCTTCTTACAGAAATAAACATTTCATTTCATTTCAATGTAAATTCACAGTAAAAAAAATCTTCAGTGTAACTGTCATCTCTTCCAGACGTAAAAAAAGTAGCTCAAGAGCTATACGCCCTTATAAACTACGGCGAGCTCCGTAAGAAGCTGGTGTCTGTGAACGAGAAGACGTGCGCTCGGCTGGGCGACATGGTGCTGTGTGGCAGTATTGTGGTGCGCGCCAGGGGACGTAATCTGCGTGTGCGCACGCCTATGTGTCGCGCGCTTAGGAGGCTCAATCAGATCACTGGTATGTGGTTTTATTTTGGTGACGTACTATTTTATTATTCTGCTATATACTTGTGTATTCTATTATAACAATAGGTAATATGCAAGTAATTCTTTTTTTTATGGCCATTGAATAGGAGTCAAAAAACAAATTGCTATGTTATTTTTTTTAATAATTATTATTTTACAATTAATTATTTTATGTTGCGTTTTTTTGGTGTTACGGAACGGAAAGTCTTAACGCGTCGTCAAAAAGCCATGTGAATAAACATCTCTTATATCCCACTAATACCAGGTTCACACGGTTCGATTTTTAACCGACTTCACAAAAAGGAGGAGGTTCTCAATTCGTCTGTATGTTTTTTTTTTTTTTTTTTTTTTTTTTATGTGTGTTAGCTCATAACTTTTTTCTGGGTGAACCGATTTGGATGATTCTTTTTTTATTTGATAGCTGGTGCTTCACATGTGGTCCCATTTAAATTTAATCAAGGTCTGGCCAGTAGTTTTTGAGTTATCCTTAATACTGCATATTTTTTCCACTTAGTTTATATTGATGATGTGTTGATAATTTCCTGTCACTGTTATTTACATACCAATTAGTGGAATACGAATTTGTGTGGCGTAGGTACCGCAACTAAAAAGTGAAAAATAAAAACTTTTTTACAAAAAAACAACCGACTTCCAAAAAAAACACTAAAAGACGTGAAAAATAACTTTTATTTCGGAAGTCGGTGGCCAAAAACGAAAATACAAAACCAAAGGCACCGACTTCCGAAATAAAAGTTATTTTTCACGTCTTTTAGTGTTTTTTTTGGAAGTCGGTTGTTTTTTTGTAATAAATAATCAACTGCTAAGTCGAAAGCGATTTGAAGCGTCTGAACAGACTTTCAATCAAATTGAATTTCAAATTCAAAGTATTTTTGCTGACCAACAAAAGCAGTTCAACTATAATCGAACCTTGTGAACCCGGTATAGGGTAAGTAAGTGAGGTTTCTGCTTGGATAAAGCACAAATAATAATTTAATTAATATGATTTGTTCAATTTGACTTTTTTTTTTCATTTATATTAATGTATTTTATATGTGGAAAAAAAATTACATGCATATTCCCTATTAGGGACTGTGTTGGTTAAAGATCATGGCCATGGTCGGTACTACCATAGATTGAAGTTGTCTGAAAAATTTCGTACCGTGTTTAGCTGTTACGGTCTCAAGATCGCTAACGACGGCCGAAATGATTACTACTGATTGTATGTGACGCTTAGGCTTTTGTCTCAACGCCGACTAGGAAGCGACTAGCTATCAACGATTTTCTCCCTTAAGAAACGTACAAAAGATTGTAGGTCCCGTGTAAGTAAAAGAGATACATTATATTAATAGTTGATCGCTGACTGTTCACGCCGCCGGCGAGTACTTGTTTGGCGCAGTGACAAGAGTTATCAAAGAGCGTACTCGCTCAGCGACTCTCCCTTGACGGGTAGAACACCACGCTTGGCATATACGCATACCAGCGAGTAATGTGTCGTCACCGTCGCTCACTCGCTTCTCGTTACTCGCCAACATGTTTTTATTTGCTAGCTTTACTCGCTTCTAGTTAATCAGCGGTTGATCAACGTGGGCAAAAAGCAAAAGTTTACATCTTTGATATCAAAATTCCCTACTGAAAACGCTTGAACCAATTTTGTGCTACTCTTACTTACACTACGTTAAGTCCATAAACGTCACATTTTATTTTTCGCGCCCTAATTAATTATTGCAGCACTAGTCAGACGCGTAAAAATGAAAAGAGGGTAAAACATACTACATAAGTGTGCAGTCACGCTGCTTACTTACGCGTGGTTACAAAGATTACTTTTACATCAACCTTAAGGCACGTGTCCTACCGCAGACGATTAGCGAAAAGCGAGTAGAGCTAGCAACCAGAAACGAGTTGTCGAGCAACAAGCGGCGAGAGTAAATGTCGATGTTCTCTGAATAAATAAATTGAAAGTATGATTAGCCGGCAGTTAATTTAGCTGAAAACGGGTACTTTGGCCGAAAAACCAACACAAAATTCGGTTGTACTCCAGTAGCTAGTCGCTTCCTCGTCGGCTGTGGGTCAGGGCCTTATGTCGGTACGTACGCACAGAGCTGGCGTGCGGCGCGCGCGTGTGCTCGCGCGCGCAGGTGGTGCTGCGCGCGCGCTCGGCGGGCGCGTGGGCGCGCGTGCAGGCGGCGGCGCACAACCCGCGCGCCGCGCTGGCGCTGCCGCTGCGCGCGCGCCTGCGGGCGCTGCTGCGGGCGCTGCACACGCGGTGGAAGGGCGTATCCTTTACAAACCTACAGGATGTAAGAAGACGCGTAACGAAGCCGAGATTCAGTTGTTCTTCCCGTCATTGTGATTTTACTCGACTACGGCAAAGCCAAAGGAGGGTTATGATTTTAACAAGCTATGTATGTATTTGCATCGATTCCCTCATAGCTGTTGAACGACTCGTCGTATTTTTATAAACGAGGCATCGTTGGAAGCTTCATGTAGTTCCGCGGGTTATGGGCTATATGACGTCACATAAAATCCAACATGGCGACTTATAGCGGATGTAAAGTGTCACCGAAAATATATATTTTATATCGTGTTCGTTATTTAATGAAAGATCTAAAGAAGTTCTTTCTCGAAATATATTGGTTATCTATATGTCGGATCTGCTATGATGAGTACGCGCTTAAAAACGAAACACAAAGGACTTTGTATGGCGTTGTGCGAAGTGTAGTGGTATGGTGTCGATATGAACCACGGATCGACATTGATCGTTGAGACCTGGTCGCGACGCATACTGACCGAGGAACTGCTCAGTGTTTCCTTTTGTTAAGTTCAGAGTAAGTTCTTTAGTGTTAAGTAATGTTCCTTTAGTTGACTATAACAATGACCAGAGTGGATGTTATAATAAGGAGTTCTTTCTCTAGTTTAGTCTCTATATTTGGGACCTGTGGTGGCCCAGTGGTAACGGCCGCGAGTTACGAGTTGTAAGTCATATGTTCGAACCCAGACTGGCACTTTTCTTTGTGTAAATTATTTCATCACCACTGCTCTCAAAACGGTGAAGGAAACCATCGTGAGAAAACCGGCATGTCCTAGAACCAAAAGTTCGAAGACATGTGACATCTACCCGCATCTATCATCTGGGCCCGCGTGTTGCATTACACTCCCTCTCACCGAGAGGAGGCCTGTGTTCCAGCAGTTTTAACATTATAGGCTTATTTTGCTCTCTGGCTTACCCGTATCCCAATTTTGCGCCCATAATAGGTATATCTGACGTTAATATGTCTAATCACGATCCAATGTAGAGGATCCGACATATAATTAATGATCCATACATAAACCCCCAATACGAGTAAAACAATAATTATTGTTCACTCTGGCCGTTTTCAATAACACTAAATCTTAACAAATCATACCCTACCCTCAACGGTCCGTGAACCCAATTTTCTTAAAAAGCGTTCTTCCTTTGGTCAATAAAAAAATATACAAAAACCACCAACTAAAAAGGTTCTTTTAAAATAAACAAGGCGATAGCCGGATAGGCGGAGTTGGCGATTTTGTCATAGTTGGGTTTAAGTTTTTACAATGCTTTGTTAGTATATTGGTGTATGCTGGCTGACATAATTAATGGCAAATAATTTAATTTAATGTATGTACAAACACTTTTACACGTCAATCATATTTTTTTTAACTGGATCAGGTCGGCGTTTCCTATCTGACTACTCTGAAAAGAAAGGCCGAAACAAACTCAGAGGTCACAGTCTCTTTTGAAGTCCCGACATAATCTTGGTCAGATCATGTGAAGACCGTGTAGATTTGTGTCTGAAATAGTCTTTTGAGGAAAGAACCACACAGATTAGGTGGACTTGTCCAGTCAGTGCACGCATTTATCAGCAACTGTGCAGCTCAACTCAGAACTTAAGGAGCTCAACGATCCGACGAACAATACCAAAGAAAGGACGTTTGGGTAGGCCGCATAAATTACTTAAACCACCACCATAACCACCACCACCATACCACCTCCCAAATATGACCATGATTAAAACTGAAACAATGACCCACATAGTCCTCACATTCACAATAATTTAAATAATATAATACTTTTTACAGTATATATTCATGTCATGGTATATGTAAAAAGGTACCTGTAGGTATAGGGACAGAAAAAAATAGCATAATAAAAAAAAAGACTTTCACTGAATAAATTTATTGGCAAATAATTTAATTGAATGTTTTGTGTTTCTTTGTTTTGTAATATTAATTACTTTACTAATGTATTCATTTATTCACATTTAAATAGAGTAAGTACAATCGGTGGTTTCACATGTTACATTATTTGGTCTTATATTCTATGTAGCCTTAGTATGAAGCTTAATCATGCAAGATAATATAATGTAGTTTATAGATAATGTAGATGTAGATAGTATAGAATCCAGTTTTTCTAACTGAACAGACAGCTGTGGTGCTGGGGAGTCTTCCGCTAAAGCACTAGGAAGTGGTAGAGGACGGGCGTGCCGGGGGACTGTCTTATGTAGTTTTCCTTCAAAAAGTACTAATACTCAACCTAGTTTGAATAAATGACGATTTTGTGTCAGTATTCGATTCTCCTAAGAAATATGACCAAAATATTTGATTTTTATTAAGAAAATCCAGCAGTTGCCGGCAGTATAGTGTGACGCCTTAACAGACCGATAAAAAGGTTTAAAAAGATAAAGATTATACATAATTACATAATTAGCATAAGTTAATTTCAAAACAACAATCTTTTGTAAAGGTCAGCCATCAATTTAAACTTACAAAACAATCTAAACCATGCGTCGATTGCATATGATGCAGTTGCAGTTTCTTTTGTTAATTAAAGTTTTAATCACAAATGTTTATTCTATAGTTATATGATGAACACGATTCAATTTTAAGCCACCCGGATAAGGAAAAAAATTTGAAAATAATACGACTAGCTATCACAAAAAAGTTAATAAAAAGCAAAACGTTACACAACTACTTAGTCTTGCCATAAATATTGTCACGGAGTTTTTTTTATTTTTTATTGCAAATAATATTTATTACTTTTACAGTGTGTTAGTTTAATACATAAATATAAAACAATTTAAAATATAAAAAAGCTTATTCGAAGTGGTCTCCATGGGCTGCAATACAGTCCTTTAAACGTTGAGGCCAGTTATCAATAGAAGCACGCACTCTTTCCATGGGAAAATTCTTCACTGCCAATCGTATGGATTGTTTTAGGGACTCCAAATTATCATGGCGTTTAGAGCAAGCCAGACTATCTAAAACCGACCATAAATCATAATCCAGCGGATTATGATCGGGACTAGACGACGGCCAGTCTTCAGCTCTGAAGTCCGAAACGTTCACTTCCAGCCAAGACTGCGTGGACCGCGCTTTATGACCCGGCGCCGAGTCTTGTTGGAAGGACCATACTTGCTTATTGAACATGGTGTTGTTAAGGGGCGTAACTACCTTCTCAAGAATGGTATCTTGATACACTTGTGCCGATGTTTTGATACCTTTTTCACAAAAATATGGCTCAGTCACTCCTTCATAGCTAACACCCCACCAAACCATCACTGAAGTCGGATAATGCCCACGTTGCACTCTGTCGACTAATTGGGAAGCTTCCTTAGAGCTTTGAGCATAAATACGGTAATTTTGTTTGTTAAAATGTTGCTCAATTGTAAAGATTTTCTCATCCGTAAACAAAAAAAAATCTGTGATCTCCCTTTGCGTACCGCTTCAGTAGTTGTTTCGATTTTACCAGCCTATTCTTTTTTAAATTATCAGTTAAAAAATGACCAGTGCGTCTCTTATAGGCTGCAAGTCCTAAGTCATCTTTTAAAATACGCGACATGGTTCTGGGTGCTATCTTCATCTCCCGAGATAAAATATTTTGCTTTCGGACAGGATTTCTTCGAATTCTTTCCCTTACTGCTTTGACCACCTTTTTCGTACGAACACTACGTGGACGGCCAGATCTTTTTCTGTCACAAACAGAGGAGGTCTCATTGTACCTATTAATAGCCCAGTACACAAACATTTGACTAATACCAAGCGTATGGAGAGTTTATAAAATTGCCTTTGGCTCCATACCAACATTGTGTAATGCAATCACAGCGATTCGGTTCTCTTTATCACCCCACTCCATTTTAATATCGCAAAATATTGTACAATGTATTGGCGCCAAAATTAGAAAACTCAATGAACAATCGTATCAAAATGACAGATTCCAAATTCAAATGTAATATCTTTCTTATTTTTAACTGTAACAGTATTTATGGCCAGACTAAATAGTTAGACAACGTGTAAAAACCAAAAATAATAAAACAAAGTAAATCTGCGCTCGCTATCGAAAGTTGAATTTATGCTTTATCCTTGAGTTCTGCAAATCTAATTTTACAATAACTGGAATAAAAAAGTCACCCTAAGATTATCTATCATTTCTAAATCAATATTGCACAAATATCTTGAGGGATGTTAAGTACACCCACATTTTGCCAGCTATGTATAAGTACCATGTAATAGGGGGCGAGCCTATTCCCAGCACCCGCGCACAAATCCGGACACCGGGCTGGTACTGACAAATCCCAACACATAAACTTGAACATAATATCACGCCCGTATTCCTTGAAGGATTAGGTAGAGGTGTACTAAAGTACACCCACATTTCGCCAGTTATGTTGTTTAAGTCCCATGTAAATTCCATATGAAAAAAAAAATGAACAACACATCCATAACTCGACACAGTCTACTTTCAAGCTAAACAAAGTCACAGAACACGTCGACGTCAAGCCAGAAGACACACAGAGGGAGCCAGAAGAGTACACGGAGCTGCCTCGACCGTGCACAGAAGATACGGAAGTTAACAGAGAATTAGAAGAACACCTAAATCTGGAGACGGATAGGATTATATTGCAAGGTAACAACATATAACATTACGCTTGTATTTCCCGATAGTGTACGCAGAAGTGTGTAGTACATACGTTTTATGAACAAAAAACACAGACATATTAAATTATATCATGCTAGCGACCCGCCTCTGAGTCGCACGGGTGCATTCGACATGCATCGTCGATATTTCTGTGCTATATCTTAGTTAAATACTAAAGTATTACACACAATAACCTTCCCGTGTAAATTATATAAAGTTCGTGACTTAAATCCCAGTCGTATATTTTTTTATTATTCCGTGAACACGAGCTTAGTTCGAAAGGTTAACAGAAAATCTAGTGGAACAAAACTGACATAACTAATATTTTTTACTGACAGCAAAAAAGGACTAAGTGTGTTTCTTAAACATCATTTTGTTGCCTACAAGCACGATTTTCAGAAATCTTAATACTATTTATACATTTTTAACAATAGATTCGTAACAATAATGAACCTCAATCAATTAATTAAGAAATGACTGACTTTGAGTTTTCACATAACAATTATTTTTTACTCAAAAGTAAAAAATATCTTCACTGGTATTTCTTTTAGATCCAATTGTTATGCAATGAATCCATCGCTATCTACTTAATAAAAATCTTAAATTCTTTCATTGACAGACAACACACAGCCTGAACAGCTGGGTCTAGAAGCTTGATTCCTTATATAACGATTTGAGCACTAAGGAAGGATTTGAAAATTCATCCCCTAAGTCAAATCAAAGTTTGTATGGAAGTTTGTAATTTTTTCCAATAAGAAATCCCATCGGGCGCAGGGCTTGTATATAATTTTAATTTATCCTCAGAACAAAAAGCGCCAAAGAAGCTGGCACTCCACGTGGGTCCAAGACCAGGAGCTGACATCCACCTGCCCGTGGTCAGTCCTAGTGAACAACTATCTAGTCAGAAGATATGCTTCTCATCCTATCTTGAGAGGATGGGCTCACAGAGGGATAAAGATGGTGGAGGTAAGGACTTTTAAACTATAACTATAGGTGACATCCACCTGCCCGTGGTCAGTTCTAGTGGACAGCTCTCCAGTCACAAGATATGCCTCTCTTGCTATCTCGAGAGGATGGGCTCATATAGGGACAAATATGGTGGCGGTAAGGGGTTTAGACTGTCGTATAATTTTCAATGACCATCAATCACTATATTTTCTCTATAATATTTTCCAACATCGTATGTACCCTTGTTTACCCCAAGTCCTCACCAAGGAGTACGGCGCGCGGCGGCGCAAATACGCGATCGTCGTGTTCATATGCCACTCACTTGTTCAGAAAACTGGAACGCGCCCTCTGTCGGCGTGACCACGCTATCGGATTCGCTGAACTAAATGAACGCGACAGTAGCGTGTTTGCTTGATTATCGCTTTAGTGAGAATACGGCACTTTGTTGCATAGAGTTTATAAATAAATAATAAAATTAGGTATCACAACTGAAAATTAAATAAATTTATAATAATATTAATAATATACAGGGTTAATGGTTCTATGTCGGCAATCCGTTAAGGGAATGTAGGAGAGGTCATTTGCAACCGAATGATCCCTGATGACCCCTATGCAAATTTTAACCATTTTCGAGTAATTTTACTTCTTTTTTTTTTATATCTGGTAAGTATCTTATTGTATCTCGTTGGATAGCTGATAAGTTATACATATTTTCGGAATGTTCTGCCGATAAAGTAGTTCCGTTTTTTTTTGCAGAAATCGACTAATTTAGTCAAATAACGTGCTCAAAATGATAGAAAATTGTAACGATTTGTAAAACTGTTAAAGATAATTGTCATTTTATGGTTGATTATTATGAATTGTAGTAGAAGCACATAATAATAATTTTAATAAAAATCATGCATTGTTTTTTTTTTATAATTTTTTAAAGTACCGCTAAAAAAATATAAAATGTCAAATTACTCGAAAATGGTTGTCATTTGCATAGGAGTCATCTGGGGTCATTTTGTTACAAATGACCTGCCCTACATCCCCTTGATGCATTGCCGACATATAACTAATAACCCTGTATGTAAACCAAACTGTCCTCAGCAAAAATCCGAACACCAAAACGTCAAAGAAAAGACAGCACAACAGAAAAAGATAAAGAAGACTTAAAGAAATTCAAAATGGACGATCAAGACAAGCTTATAAACATTGAAGAAACTGCCATTGATGGCATTGAACTCATGGCCAACTACAAGATACTACAAGAAGACGAAGAAAAGCCTAGCACAGAAGATGAGAAGGAACGAGAAATACCTGAAGATGATGTAGCCTACATGCCAGACAGAGACAAAGATATGTCCGAAAGAGACAAGGAGATGTCGGAAAGAGACAAAGATATTATTTCGGAAAGAGAGAAGGATAGCTTCTCTGAAATAGAAGACGATGAGAAATATAATAAAAGTGATACGGATAATGAAAGTGATGGCAAAGATAAGTCTGGAAAGGATAATAAGTTTAAGAATTTAAAGGTATAGTGCTTCTACTAGTAGATTGATATATAAATGCATGAATTCGATTTTAAGAAAGGAACAGTAAAGAAATAATTTTAAAAATATTTTGGTTTTGATTTGTTGCTTAATTTCTTGATTTGAAAACTGAGGCTTGGTTATTGTAGAAAACGACATAAACAGAGGATATTTTATTGTTAAAAAATAAACCATAATCGTTTCATGGATGAAGGTACACGATGCTTTAAAAGAAAACTCTTGACCATTATTTCTATTTCAAATAGTGTGGTTTTTTGCCCTAATTGCCCTTTTCAAAAACTTTCTTCTCAAGTTTCGCTCTTAATTTATGCTAAAGTTTTAGCTACAAAAAAATGACAACACATCGTTTGCAGGTAAAATTCAGAATACGACCAAAAAAGCGTGGAGGCAGTATCTACACGTTAGTCATGGACAAAGATGCCGAGGAACCAAAGATCGAGGAGCCAAAGACTGAGGAGCCAGCAAAGGTGGAAGAGGAGGCCAAGCCTGACATCGATGAGGAACTGGCGCTGAGGCAGATACGGAAGGGGTGGAGTGTGCATGATGCGGGGGATCTCACGATAGGGGACCTGTATCTTATGGTGAGTTTACATTCCTTGTCTTGTGCCGTCCATGCGTCATGTTCGTGAACGGGCGCTGTCAGTTGGGACTGGTCATCTCTTAGTTGCCCCGACTTATTTTTGGATTCTTTTAGTCTGGACGCTTTTAGCGTGTACGTTTTATTTTACATCGTTCTCACATAAGTTCAACATTAATAATGATACTAATATTATTGCAACAATGTAATTTAAAAGAGTGTCCGCGGAGTCCGTACTTCTCCATAACTACGTACTACGCTTTGGAATGGGCAACTAGCTTCATATTTCTGACTGACCGACTCCTTGACAATGCAAAAGTGCCTGTAAATTGTTTAATTGAAATAAATGCTTTGAGTTTTAGTCCTACTCAAGATTTTCAAGGAAAAGTTTGCAAAGAATTGACTTCTATAGTTAATTATTGTACAGTAGGTCAGTGGTAATGAAAGAAAAGAAGAAAATTTCATTTATTTGCATTTAACGGGATGCATAAAGAAAAAAATAAAGCACAGACACTTTGAACTTGAGCTGGCTAGGTACGGAGTTCAATATAAGAAGAGGCCAGCTTATACTGGTTTTCGTACGATGATGTGCGGCCTACCGTACAACCATTCTCGAACGCACATTGCTTTCCATCAGGTGGGAGAGTGAAAAAAAAGAGGCTTGCGTAAGCCCACTCGTGATCCTAAACTGTATAATTTTCTAAGTTCGTCAGTAAGGAATTACTCAGCATAATTTTTTTCTGGATTTGTCTTATTAATTACAATAAGCTCGCCCCCTAAAAATGCGGGAGTATGGTCAACCGCATGTCAGAAGTAGATAACCGCTTTTACTGCTACGATATAAAGGTGCTGTCGATGTCAAATTGCTACCATGAATGTGCGTTTGAGTGTGCTACACGAATACACCTCATTGCATTGACCGAATACGCGTAATTAAAGTTTACGAATAACAATTGTTGCAGTTCGGCTCCCGTTCCAAACTAGAACTAGACTACTGGTGGGCAGAACCAACCCCACCATTACCACAACCCCAGAAATCTGCCGTCACCATCCCCACAACGCTACCGTCCGACAAACGCGACAAATCCGACAAAATGTTCGACAAAGGAGCCGACAGTTCTGTCGAAGATGAAAAGGAGAGAGCGAGAGAGAGTGATAATGATATTCTGTCGCCAAAGAATACTTATTTTAGTCAAGATAGTAATGATGGAATGTCGGGAGATGAAAGAAAGTGTAAGTACTAGGCGTTTGTTTTTTTTTTTTCTATTTGTTTATTCCTTTTGAGTACAGCCAAAAGTCATTCAAAATTAAATTAGGAAATTCATGTCGCTAATTGTTCTTGAAACCGCAAACATTTCTAACAATATCGCCTTTCATTCCCTGCCTTATATACTTACAATTACATTTGCACTCTTTCTTAATAAAATTCATTCACCAAAATGTTGCCAGCTTATATGTATAACAGAACTTATTAATAGTATTAGTAATAAACGGGGTCAAATTTAATTAGCTAGCAAAACTCCGCAGGTGTGATGGGTATCGATATCTAAATATGATAAAACAAAAAATAAATTAATTAGATTTCTTTTTGTGGGGTCATCGACCGCAGCTAGTGCAGCCACTTGAAAAATCAGTTTAAAAAAAAACAGTTTTTTTGGATATACTTCACTGACATGATTGGTATTGATATCTAAACACGATAAAACAAAAGAAAACACATTTTCTCAACTCGTACTTCAAGTAACAACACTACCAGCGATCGTTTACCTCCCAAAAAAAAACTTCAAATCTTTTTTATGTTATCGTGTTCAGATATCGGTACCCATCACGTCTGCAGAATTTCGCTAGCTAATTTAATTTGAACCTGTATAATAGTATTAATCAAATACATTTCTTAAAGTAAGTATTTTTTTTTTTATGCTGATTTTAATTAAAATCAAAAGACAAATAAGGCTGACAATCAGCACTTTATGAACGTCAAAATTACATTAGACAGTACCTAAAAACGCCTGTTTTTTTTTACATACATAAATGAACCAGGTCCCTGCTAGTTCACACTAATTACAAATATTATAACATGATGACAACCTCATTAATTCAACCTAAGTTGCATGATGCTTGAGGATTTAACCGCAGAGCCAGATTTTGACAAAAAACCACAATTGTTTTTCCATAAAATCCGGCTCTGTTTCCATCTGACATAACTTGGACACAATACCTTTTTTAATAATAATAATTAATGTAATAATTGTTTAGTAATTTGTGGTGACAGGTGAACAGTTAGCGTCTCCGGACCACAAGTCTTCGTCGACGGGTGGTACTCTAAAGTTGGTCAGTAAGCTGATTAATAGGCCTCAGGGGCCTCCGCCGCAGAATGGGTTCTCCATGTTGAGTGATAGGTATGTATTCACAGTTATAGTAACAATTTTCTTCGGAATGTATTTTAGCGGACCCCAAATAAGTCTCATTTTAATGTCCTAAAATTTGAATGGACTCTCTGAACATAATAAATAAGCCTCTTTTTGTAAGCAAAATGGGAATTATTAAAGATTCGATTTTCTTGTCCTAAAATACGAAATAGTCAACTAACTGCCACCAAGGTGGATGTACCGGTTGGTCACAGTTCTATCCTGACCTCACCCATTTGGGCGGGGTCCCCTAGCTCAGTTACTGCGACCGACTCTGAGAAAAGGCCAGAAAATTACAAAGAAAAATATTTATTCAAAAAAATGCGTACATCATTAGATGGTTATATTAGTTTTTCACTGGGGTGGGGTTTATAATTCTTACAGTATAAGTATATGTGGGTAAGTTTGCTCCCTCGTTCAACCTGAATTACTGAATCGATTTCAACAAATGAGCTGTCTTGGATTGGGTATTAATCTAGACTTGAATCTTGTATGAGCTATATTGATTTTTGAATATTTTTACTCCATTTTTAGGGTTCCGTACCTCAAAAGGAAAAAACTGAACCCTTATAGGATCATTTCGTTGTCCGTCCGTCTGTCTGTCAGTCTGTCAAGACCCTTTTTCTTGTTCTTGAGAGAAATTGGAGGTATCAAGTTAAACTTAATATCAAAAACGTAGCCCTACGGTCCGTTAGAGCTCTAAGAAAATCAAGCTTCTTAGTAAACGCAATAAAAAAATACGATCATTTATGCGACATATTTTGAAACTCGTAAATAAATCAAAACCTATACGGTTCTTCCCTTAAATTAAAAATTAATTACCTTAAATTTGTCAAGAAGCAAGGTCTCTCAGCAATGCTGAGTCAGCATAAGTAAAAATCGAAAATCGTTAATTTGTAGTTCTATCACATTGGAGAATTGACCGTGCCGTATATCGAACTAGCTGTGCACGCGACTTCTTCCGCGTGGAATAGTGTCTTTGGGTAGCATTTTTTGTGATGACTCCGTAAATGTTACATCAGAATAGCTCAATTTTTTTGTCTCTTATCGCAAACTTATAAAACAGTCACATAAACCTTATATATTTCCATACAAACTTTGATCCCCTATTCCTTATTGTTATTGTACACCCTTGAGGGTAAAACTTTTACAAACTTTGAAAGTCATATTATTTTATTTATATCGAATCAACAGCCTAAAAAATAAGTTTCAAGCTTCTAGCTCTAAAAATGACGGTACTTCCATACAACTTTTCATCCCCGACTTTCAACCCCCTTACAACCCTTTTTCGCATTAAAAAGTAGCCTATGTCCTTTCTCAGGCTTTTATCTGTGTACCAATTTTCATTTAAATAGGTTCAGTAGTTTTGGCGTGAAAGCGCGACAGACAGACAGAAAGAGTTACTTTCGCAATTATAATATTAGTAAGGATTATAGATGTAAGGGAGATTTTTTTTGAACTAAAATTTTATGTTTGTTCTTGGGATAAATTCATCCCACTTACGGAACCCTTCATTATCCGTGGTCTGACATGCGCTTGGCCGGGTTTTTTTTTAGGTGAAGCTTGCCAATAAGCAATCAACGGAATGACTTTACCATCTTTAATCTTTGAAAGCGCTAATTCTATATTAATCAAAATGTAATGCGGTTCGTTGGTAAGCGCATCACATGAGAACGGCTGGACCGATTTGGCAATTTTTTTATCTAACATTTTTAGTAATAGTCCGAATTAGGTATTTATGGGAAAAAAATGAAAAAATTGCCCGGAACATTCGGGAAAAACTGAAAGAGTACTAGTAGTATGGAATTCTTGTGTGAATTATTGAAATTTGGGCAGAACAACGTCTGCCGGGTCAAATAGTCACTAATAACGATTACAGGTTTCTTCGTTAAGTCTTAAGGTTTTGTTCTTTAGTATGTGAATTGAATTGTTTGTGTTCCAGACTAAAGCGCCTGCTAGCACTAGTGGGCAACCCGCACGTGAGCGCGGCCTCAGGCCTCGCGCGCTGCAACTGTGGCCATGTGTGTGCGCAGCACAGGAAGCAGTCAGTCACGGTATGCAATTAGAAAATCTAGTCATTCATTCAAATTAGGTTAAGAATCAGCACTTTTTGAATGCCAGAATTACATAAGACAGTCCCCCGGCACGCCCGCCCTTCACCACTTCCCAGTGCTTCAGCGGAAGAGGTGGCGCAACAAACTGACCAGCAGCACAGCTGTCTGCTCAGTTAGAAGATAGCAGTGTGAACGTGTTCTTGTACCCACTTCTTTAAACTGTGTACCTGAAGGCTTAAATATCTATGGTCTGTTCCAAAAGTATCTGCTGAAAATGTAAACAAATGGATCAGAAAACTTACCTGAATGCTAATTCGTAGTGCCGCTTGCACGCTAGACGAGAAATTGTAATTTCTCGTCTAGCGTGATTCCTAGGAAAACCGTTTGATTAACAATTCCAGTTTTTCTCCATTCAATATATCACATTCGCTATTTCTAACATTAGGTAATTCAAATCTAATGAATATGGGTTTTTTTTTATTAGTTTCCAAATTATTTACCGTAAACAAATCTATGACCTGAAGAAAAGAACTATTCATGTCGTCAAGATTTTGTACCGTCGCGACGGTCTATTTTATTATTACCACGTTTTTATTATTTCCGCGTGGTGTTGTCTGTTTGTTTATCTGTTTGTCTGTCCAACTTTTAGGAGATTCTTGCAAATAAAAATTCAATCACTTCCCGACTAGCTAACAGGCTCAAATTTTCAGAGAAGCTTAGTTCTAGAGGACAATTCAATATTTCATCGCTTCTTGCACTCTGCGAGCTGTAATAAGCGTTAAATTAATTAATTTTGTTTTGATATTATTAGCGATTTGTTTTTAACGCAACGGCTATGGTTTTAAATGAAATGATGTTCGCTCACTTTCATTTCTTTATTTTTTTTTTCTCAATATATGGTTCAAGCATAAGAATTGTCTTTCATTCATTTCTTAATACTTTCAGCGACGATAGTCGGAAAAATAATCAAATTTAATTACAAGATTTATATAAAACTAAAAAGTAGAAAATATTTTTCTGACACTCAAAGCTCATGACATGCAGCTTCTGTATCAAGATATGTAAAACTAAAAACGTGGGGGCGCATTTATGTAATACACACTCACAGTTCAGAAAAGTGAAGACGACTACACTCTGCGTTTGGTGCTCAGTGACAGCAAAATTTAACAGAAAGTATTAATAAAGAGCTTTCTGTCACTATAGTTTGCGTTCAACGTGTGGAAGGTCGCTGGGTTCACCAACTCTAAGGAAAGTGCACTCAGCTTGGCGAACAGTTCCGATTTACCCTTCACACCTTGCTTTAATCTGCATTGATCTCACTTTGATGCTATTCATTTAATACTCTGAGTGATAGTAAAAATTCATTGAGGATGGGTTATAAAATGCACCCCCACGTTTTTAGTTTTACATATCCTTGATGCAGCAGCTGCATGTCAGGAGTTTTGAGCGTCAGAAAAAATATTTTCTACTTTTTAGTTCATTAGAAAAACGTGGCTACCTAAAAAGTTATTTTTATAGAGATTATTAAAGATCAATGACGTGTCCTCTGCAAATAACACCATCTTCGGTAACAGATATTTAGAATCAATAACTTATCGAATCGCCCTTATAATAGGGTATTTGACTACTATCAAAAATATACATGATTCAATACTTATTTTAAAGATGTTACTAGAAAGACGATTTGGAAGTAAAAATGTAGATGTTACAACATGCTTTTGGAATTATTCTTCTATCCTTGTCACGCAAAACGATCATTGTATTGAATAGCGCGAAGTTACTATGGCGTTCCTGTGTTGTGCCGTCAGATCGCAGCAGTGCTGTCTCTGTCTAGCATAGACTTTAGAACGCATACAACTTCGTCATTTATAAAATATTTAAAAAAAAATCTTTACCGTGTCTTAATTTGTTTCTAGGTTTCGAAAAATCTATTTCTTGATTATGTTTCAGAAACCTACGCAGTACTCAACGCAGACGGCGCGACTGGACGACGCTAGCTCCGTGTTCAGACATCCCACGCCCATCGCGCCACGACCCGACAGTGGAGAGGTACTGCTAGCCCAGCAATTTGGGCTTTTTAGACTCATAGATGCTTTGATTTATTGACCATTTTCTATTTTGTTAAGTACCTAGTACTTGTTGACAGTCCTCACAGACAACTTAGCCCCGTAGACACCTCATTAAGAACATTTTGTTCGAATATACTATTAGCGATGGGCGATTCCGAGATGTTTTAACAATCGAAAGAATCGCAGTCGTTAAAATAAACCATCGAGTCAACCATCGACTCGCCGTTCTACAAAACAATCGAGATGTTTTTCGATTGTTTCGAGTCAATGGAATCGACCGCTAGTTTTCGATTGTTCGAATCAGTCACTCTCACTTACCGAGTCTCGCTCGCTCGGTTACCGAGGTCAGTCGATTGTTGCATGCATCGAGCCGAGGTGCATGTTAGTTAGAGGCGAGAGCATGCCAGACTCGAGTCGAGCGAGCCGCGCGTAATTTGTGAACATTTACCTATAATTACGATTACGATACACTGTTTTATTTTTAACTAAATTTAAATTCATCAAAATCAAAATTTCACCTTTAAATTTAAATAGGTAGATAGATAGTTAATAAGATTAAAAACTACGCTACATAAATACTTAATTAATAAAAAAATTAAAAAATAAGAACCCTCGATATGTTTTATTTATTTTCATAATTCCTTCTATCTAATTAAACGCAACCACGATACAGGAGAAATTCCTATTGTGGGGCAAAGACATTAAACAAAAAAAAAAATCGTACGTAAGTTAACTACTTACATTTTATTTCCGTCGTGGTATTAATTATTTTTGATTGCTCTAGTTGAAAGAATTACTTTGGATTCGCAATCACAATGCAAGTCAAGAACTCGCAAAACTTTAAACCATCGAGGCACAACTCTCGAATGAACTCGCCATGCGGCAGTCGCAATAACAGACCGAGTCGGGACTCGAATCCAAGTCAAAACAATCGAGAACCATCGAGATGTTCGAACAATCGAAACAATCGAATAAAACCTCTCGCCATCGCGCATCGCTATATACTATCGCCAAAAGTCATGGGGGCCCGAGGTGCAAAGAGAGCTGTGATTGGCTATTTCAACGTCACATGTCAAACGTCAAATGACTCATAGTACGGCTTAGGGTTGGTATGAGACTCGATATTTTTATCGATAAGCAACATTTGTGAGTATCTAGATTTATTTATTTATTGAAAAAGGTACACCGATCAAATACTGATTTCACATTACAGCACAGAATGGAAGGGATAAGTATAGAAAAAGTAGGGTGCAGAAGGGAGTTTAGATAAAATAAAAGAATGGCGTTTATTGCAAAAAATACTATAATTACAATATTATGTGAAATAAAAATTGATTTAAGTGTAAAAAAAGGTCAGCAGGAATCCTAGGAATAGTGTGACATTTTTTTTTCTATTGGTTTTTAATATGTATAAGTTTTACGTACACACGTCGTACAGTATCTTAAGGATTCGATTTTCTTGTAAGATACGCCAGTCGTGTGTTAATATACTTTTCCATCACTCTTTTCGCTAAATCTATAAGATGATTAGTGTTTTCGTAATCAAATTAGTCAAAGTCACATCATTTATTTCAAATAGGCACATAAAAGGCACTTTTAAACGTCAAAATTTACAAAAAAATAGCATTGATTCTAATTGCCCCTTCCAAAAGGTATTTTCGTATATATTAGGTGTCGCCATATAATAGGAAATAACTTTTCATTCGCAAAGGTATGCAATGTTTTTGTTACAGATTTTATTAGTTTTTAGTTGTCATTACTGCGAATCACAACCTCACACCGACGACAAATGGTAATTACCATATCAGAAGGATACAGTAGTCCGCCTTTATCCCGTGTGTGTATAAGGGAATTCCTTTTTTCTTTCAATGACATTAACGCATGTACACATTTGTTATATTGGATTCTTTTTATTAAAGAATGAACAACAAATCCAGTAATATTTATTTTATGTTTCCTGGTAACATATCGATATTTTATTTGTAGATTTGTTATCGATTCATCATCTCTAGTAAACTGTTACCGATGATAGAGCAAGATAGTCATATATGAATTAAAACGTGAAAGAAAGAGATTTTTCAAAAGACATCAACGAGCGCTACTGCTCCTTTGCATTTGTTTCGTTTTCAAATAATTTCGTTAAATCAAATTTTGTAATTATTTATTGCTTTTAAATAACTTATCGGTGAAATGTAATGTCGTCTTTGTGTAAACTCGAAGTTTTGCTACATTTTCCGCACCATTTCACTCTACAATACGGCATTTTGAATGTTCATTTCGATTTTTTAAACCTCAGAACAATAACTAAAACACTTGATATTATTACGTCAACATTCAGTAACGGACTGACCGGCGCTTCCTAGACGAGTTGGGGGCGTGGCAATCACATATGAGGCCGTAGAGCTTATGCTTGGCGAGCGCGCTTGCTCTCCTATGCGGTGTCTACGGGGCTAAGTTGTCTGTGACAGTCCTACACTACAATATATTCAGTAACAGTATTACGTCTTCATACAAACCGGCCGATACGACGCACTTCAAAATCTCAGTGTATACCAGTCCACAACAATCTCGAGTGCCCGAAAGTTACGCACGGACGCGGACGGTGCGAAATTTATTTAAGTACGTGAAATAAGGAACGGACATATCGACTGCATTGTTCAGTGTATGGATGTTTGAATTCATCAATATCGAAACCAGAAATATATTTTTTAAATTACCAATTCGGTCGGCAAGATATATATAGAAATAACAATAATTTTAGTTTTTATTTATTTCTGTGTTATGTAGGTAGATGTATATTTATGGAAGCGTAGCGAGGATGACGTCCTTGACAGATACTGAGTAGCTGAGTATCTCTTTTTTTCAATGCGATCGGTGCCCGAGTGTAGGAACATAATATAGGGGAGATAAGTCCAAAACCGGTTATGGGGGTAAAATCGGGATAATGCAGTTTCATAGACTCCTACATGTTTCAAAATTAAGCGCGTTTGCCCGCTGCAGCTGGCCATTCTGATTAGTTAATCAACAAACATTTCAAAATACGACGAGTAGTTTAGGAGTTATGAGGGAACAGGTGAACATACATACATAGCCTGTCAAAATCATAATCATCATGTGGCTCTGCCATAGTCGGGTAAAAATTAAAAATATCAAGACTTGCAGTAATATATTTTAACAAAATGAAAAATATAAAAATATCAAGAATAAATATAATGAATGAAAAGATAATATGGCGTCGGTAAAATATATTTGTTATGTCGCAAAGTATTGTTTTACGCCAGTGCAGGTTGTATCATGTTTATTAATTACCTACCTTGCACAAATTGTGCCTTTTTTCCTATTAGTACATACATACATACATAATTATTTCGTATTACCTTTCATTCAAAATAAAAATATTTAATTTCACATAAACCTACATGAGCACTTAAGAAACGTCAGAAGCTAGGTGCACGGTTCCAACTGGTTGTTTCCTATGGAGGAGAGCCGGAAAGTAACTCCACGGTTACTCTTTTAAAAATAAGGGGCTTTTACAATGTTTCCAATTACAGTTTTGATAGATATGGGAGGACAGTGTAGGCCTGTCAACAAGTAACAGGTACTCAACAAAATAGAAAAGGCCTACAACGTTCTCACATTCACAATGTATATTAAATTTATTATGATATATTAAATATTATGTTTAGGTAAAGAAGACCGAGATGGCGTTCGAAGGCCTGCCCCGCTGGCGTCGCGGTAGGCCGCGCGTGGCCGACAGGCGGGTCGTGGTGCAGCGGTTACTGCCGCTACTGCCCAAGTTGTCGCCGCACAGTAAGTATACGTGGCCGACAGGCGGGTCGTGGTGCAGCGGTTACTGCCGCTACTGCCCAAGTTGTCGCCGCACAGTAAGTATACGTGGCCGACAGGCGGGTCGTGGTGCAGCGGTTACTGCCGCTACTGCCCAAGTTGTCGCCGCACAGTAAGTATACGTGGCCGACAGGCGGGTCGTGGTGCAGCGGTTACTGCCGCTACTGCCCAAGTTGTCGCCGCACAGTAAGTATACGTGGCCGACAGGCGGGTCGTGGTGCAGCGGTTACTGCCGCTACTGCCCAAGTTGTCGCCGCACAGTAAGTATACGTGGCCGACAGGCGGGTCGTGGTGCAGCGGTTACTGCCGCTACTGCCCAAGTTGTCGCCGCACAGTAAGTATACGTGGCCGACAGGCGGGTCGTGGTGCAGCGGTTACTGCCGCTACTGCCCAAGTTGTCGCCGCACAGTAAGTATACGTGGCCGACAGGCGGGTCGTGGTGCAGCGGTTACTGCCGCTACTGCCCAAGTTGTCGCCGCACAGTAAGTATACGTGGCCGACAGGCGGGTCGTGGTGCAGCGGTTACTGCCGCTACTGCCCAAGTTGTCGCCGCACAGTAAGTATACGTGGCCGACAGGCGGGTCGTGGTGCAGCGGTTACTGCCGCTACTGCCCAAGTTGTCGCCGCACAGTAAGTATACGTGGCCGACAGGCGGGTCGTGGTGCAGCGGTTACTGCCGCTACTGCCCAAGTTGTCGCCGCACAGTAAGTATACGTGGCCGACAGGCGGGTCGTGGTGCAGCGGTTACTGCCGCTACTGCCCAAGTTGTCGCCGCACAGTAAGTATACGTGGCCGACAGGCGGGTCGTGGTGCAGCGGTTACTGCCGCTACTGCCCAAGTTGTCGCCGCACAGTAAGTATACGTGGCCGACAGGCGGGTCGTGGTGCAGCGGTTACTGCCGCTACTGCCCAAGTTGTCGCCGCACAGTAAGTATACGTGGCCGACAGGCGGGTCGTGGTGCAGCGGTTACTGCCGCTACTGCCCAAGTTGTCGCCGCACAGTAAGTATACGTGGCCGACAGGCGGGTCGTGGTGCAGCGGTTACTGCCGCTACTGCCCAAGTTGTCGCCGCACAGTAAGTATACGTGGCCGACAGGCGGGTCGTGGTGCAGCGGTTACTGCCGCTACTGCCCAAGTTGTCGCCGCACAGTAAGTATACGTGGCCGACAGGCGGGTCGTGGTGCAGCGGTTACTGCCGCTACTGCCCAAGTTGTCGCCGCACAGTAAGTATACGTGGCCGACAGGCGGGTCGTGGTGCAGCGGTTACTGCCGCTACTGCCCAAGTTGTCGCCGCACAGTAAGTATACGTGGCCGACAGGCGGGTCGTGGTGCAGCGGTTACTGCCGCTACTGCCCAAGTTGTCGCCGCACAGTAAGTATACGTGGCCGACAGGCGGGTCGTGGTGCAGCGGTTACTGCCGCTACTGCCCAAGTTGTCGCCGCACAGTAAGTATACGTGGCCGACAGGCGGGTCGTGGTGCAGCGGTTACTGCCGCTACTGCCCAAGTTGTCGCCGCACAGTAAGTATACGTGGCCGACAGGCGGGTCGTGGTGCAGCGGTTACTGCCGCTACTGCCCAAGTTGTCGCCGCACAGTAAGTATACGTGGCCGACAGGCGGGTCGTGGTGCAGCGGTTACTGCCGCTACTGCCCAAGTTGTCGCCGCACAGTAAGTATACGTGGCCGACAGGCGGGTCGTGGTGCAGCGGTTACTGCCGCTACTGCCCAAGTTGTCGCCGCACAGTAAGTATACGTGGCCGACAGGCGGGTCGTGGTGCAGCGGTTACTGCCGCTACTGCCCAAGTTGTCGCCGCACAGTAAGTATACGTGGCCGACAGGCGGGTCGTGGTGCAGCGGTTACTGCCGCTACTGCCCAAGTTGTCGCCGCACAGTAAGTATACGTGGCCGACAGGCGGGTCGTGGTGCAGCGGTTACTGCCGCTACTGCCCAAGTTGTCGCCGCACAGTAAGTATACGTGGCCGACAGGCGGGTCGTGGTGCAGCGGTTACTGCCGCTACTGCCCAAGTTGTCGCCGCACAGTAAGTATACGTGGCCGACAGGCGGGTCGTGGTGCAGCGGTTACTGCCGCTACTGCCCAAGTTGTCGCCGCACAGTAAGTATACGTGGCCGACAGGCGGGTCGTGGTGCAGCGGTTACTGCCGCTACTGCCCAAGTTGTCGCCGCACAGTAAGTATACGTGGCCGACAGGCGGGTCGTGGTGCAGCGGTTACTGCCGCTACTGCCCAAGTTGTCGCCGCACAGTAAGTATACGTGGCCGACAGGCGGGTCGTGGTGCAGCGGTTACTGCCGCTACTGCCCAAGTTGTCGCCGCACAGTAAGTATACGTGGCCGACAGGCGGGTCGTGGTGCAGCGGTTACTGCCGCTACTGCCCAAGTTGTCGCCGCACAGTAAGTATACGTGGCCGACAGGCGGGTCGTGGTGCAGCGGTTACTGCCGCTACTGCCCAAGTTGTCGCCGCACAGTAAGTATACGTGGCCGACAGGCGGGTCGTGGTGCAGCGGTTACTGCCGCTACTGCCCAAGTTGTCGCCGCACAGTAAGTATACGTGGCCGACAGGCGGGTCGTGGTGCAGCGGTTACTGCCGCTACTGCCCAAGTTGTCGCCGCACAGTAAGTATACGTGGCCGACAGGCGGGTCGTGGTGCAGCGGTTACTGCCGCTACTGCCCAAGTTGTCGCCGCACAGTAAGTATACGTGGCCGACAGGCGGGTCGTGGTGCAGCGGTTACTGCCGCTACTGCCCAAGTTGTCGCCGCACAGTAAGTATACGTGGCCGACAGGCGGGTCGTGGTGCAGCGGTTACTGCCGCTACTGCCCAAGTTGTCGCCGCACAGTAAGTATACGTGGCCGACAGGCGGGTCGTGGTGCAGCGGTTACTGCCGCTACTGCCCAAGTTGTCGCCGCACAGTAAGTATACGTGGCCGACAGGCGGGTCGTGGTGCAGCGGTTACTGCCGCTACTGCCCAAGTTGTCGCCGCACAGTAAGTATACGTGGCCGACAGGCGGGTCGTGGTGCAGCGGTTACTGCCGCTACTGCCCAAGTTGTCGCCGCACAGTAAGTATACGTGGCCGACAGGCGGGTCGTGGTGCAGCGGTTACTGCCGCTACTGCCCAAGTTGTCGCCGCACAGTAAGTATACGTGGCCGACAGGCGGGTCGTGGTGCAGCGGTTACTGCCGCTACTGCCCAAGTTGTCGCCGCACAGTAAGTATACGTGGCCGACAGGCGGGTCGTGGTGCAGCGGTTACTGCCGCTACTGCCCAAGTTGTCGCCGCACAGTAAGTATACGTGGCCGACAGGCGGGTCGTGGTGCAGCGGTTACTGCCGCTACTGCCCAAGTTGTCGCCGCACAGTAAGTATACGTGGCCGACAGGCGGGTCGTGGTGCAGCGGTTACTGCCGCTACTGCCCAAGTTGTCGCCGCACAGTAAGTATACGTGGCCGACAGGCGGGTCGTGGTGCAGCGGTTACTGCCGCTACTGCCCAAGTTGTCGCCGCACAGTAAGTATACGTGGCCGACAGGCGGGTCGTGGTGCAGCGGTTACTGCCGCTACTGCCCAAGTTGTCGCCGCACAGTAAGTATACGTGGCCGACAGGCGGGTCGTGGTGCAGCGGTTACTGCCGCTACTGCCCAAGTTGTCGCCGCACAGTAAGTATACGTGGCCGACAGGCGGGTCGTGGTGCAGCGGTTACTGCCGCTACTGCCCAAGTTGTCGCCGCACAGTAAGTATACGTGGCCGACAGGCGGGTCGTGGTGCAGCGGTTACTGCCGCTACTGCCCAAGTTGTCGCCGCACAGTAAGTATACGTGGCCGACAGGCGGGTCGTGGTGCAGCGGTTACTGCCGCTACTGCCCAAGTTGTCGCCGCACAGTAAGTATACGTGGCCGACAGGCGGGTCGTGGTGCAGCGGTTACTGCCGCTACTGCCCAAGTTGTCGCCGCACAGTAAGTATACGTGGCCGACAGGCGGGTCGTGGTGCAGCGGTTACTGCCGCTACTGCCCAAGTTGTCGCCGCACAGTAAGTATACGTGGCCGACAGGCGGGTCGTGGTGCAGCGGTTACTGCCGCTACTGCCCAAGTTGTCGCCGCACAGTAAGTATACGTGGCCGACAGGCGGGTCGTGGTGCAGCGGTTACTGCCGCTACTGCCCAAGTTGTCGCCGCACAGTAAGTATACGTGGCCGACAGGCGGGTCGTGGTGCAGCGGTTACTGCCGCTACTGCCCAAGTTGTCGCCGCACAGTAAGTATACGTGGCCGACAGGCGGGTCGTGGTGCAGCGGTTACTGCCGCTACTGCCCAAGTTGTCGCCGCACAGTAAGTATACGTGGCCGACAGGCGGGTCGTGGTGCAGCGGTTACTGCCGCTACTGCCCAAGTTGTCGCCGCACAGTAAGTATACGTGGCCGACAGGCGGGTCGTGGTGCAGCGGTTACTGCCGCTACTGCCCAAGTTGTCGCCGCACAGTAAGTATACGTGGCCGACAGGCGGGTCGTGGTGCAGCGGTTACTGCCGCTACTGCCCAAGTTGTCGCCGCACAGTAAGTATACGTGGCCGACAGGCGGGTCGTGGTGCAGCGGTTACTGCCGCTACTGCCCAAGTTGTCGCCGCACAGTAAGTATACGTGGCCGACAGGCGGGTCGTGGTGCAGCGGTTACTGCCGCTACTGCCCAAGTTGTCGCCGCACAGTAAGTATACGTGGCCGACAGGCGGGTCGTGGTGCAGCGGTTACTGCCGCTACTGCCCAAGTTGTCGCCGCACAGTAAGTATACGTGGCCGACAGGCGGGTCGTGGTGCAGCGGTTACTGCCGCTACTGCCCAAGTTGTCGCCGCACAGTAAGTATACGTGGCCGACAGGCGGGTCGTGGTGCAGCGGTTACTGCCGCTACTGCCCAAGTTGTCGCCGCACAGTAAGTATACGTGGCCGACAGGCGGGTCGTGGTGCAGCGGTTACTGCCGCTACTGCCCAAGTTGTCGCCGCACAGTAAGTATACGTGGCCGACAGGCGGGTCGTGGTGCAGCGGTTACTGCCGCTACTACCCAAGTTGTCGCCGCACAGTAAGTATACGTGGCCGACAGGCGGGTCGTGGTGCAGCGGTTACTGCCGCTACTGCCCAAGTTGTCGCCGCACAGTAAGTATACGTGGCCGACAGGCGGGTCGTGGTGCAGCGGTTACTGCCGCTACTGCCCAAGTTGTCGCCGCACAGTAAGTATACGTGGCCGACAGGCGGGTCGTGGTGCAGCGGTTACTGCCGCTACTGCCCAAGTTGTCGCCGCACAGTAAGTATACGTGGCCGACAGGCGGGTCGTGGTGCAGCGGTTACTGCCGCTACTGCCCAAGTTGTCGCCGCACAGTAAGTATACGTGGCCGACAGGCGGGTCGTGGTGCAGCGGTTACTGCCGCTACTGCCCAAGTTGTCGCCGCACAGTAAGTATACGTGGCCGACAGGCGGGTCGTGGTGCAGCGGTTACTGCCGCTACTGCCCAAGTTGTCGCCGCACAGTAAGTATACGTGGCCGACAGGCGGGTCGTGGTGCAGCGGTTACTGCCGCTACTGCCCAAGTTGTCGCCGCACAGTAAGTATACGTGGCCGACAGGCGGGTCGTGGTGCAGCGGTTACTGCCGCTACTGCCCAAGTTGTCGCCGCACAGTAAGTATACGTGGCCGACAGGCGGGTCGTGGTGCAGCGGTTACTGCCGCTACTGCCCAATTTGTCGCCGCACAGTAAGTATACGTGGCCGACAGGCGGGTCGTGGTGCAGCGGTTACTGCCGCTACTGCCCAAGTTGTCGCCGCACAGTAAGTATACGTGGCCGACAGGCGGGTCGTGGTGCAGCGGTTACTGCCGCTACTGCCCAAGTTGTCGCCGCACAGTAAGTATACGTGGCCGACAGGCGGGTCGTGGTGCAGCGGTTACTGCCGCTACTGCCCAAGTTGTCGCCGCACAGTAAGTATACGTGGCCGACAGGCGGGTCGTGGTGCAGCGGTTACTGCCGCTACTGCCCAAGTTGTCGCCGCACAGTAAGTATACGTGGCCGACAGGCGGGTCGTGGTGCAGCGGTTACTGCCGCTACTGCCCAAGTTGTCGCCGCACAGTAAGTACAACGGTACAGCGAACTTATGGCATAATAATCATTGGAATTTTATGCATGTGTTGTAGACAGATAGAGAATTAGTTGAAAATGCAATGGAGCGATACACACAGTCACACAGCTCATGCACTGATGGAATTTTTTAAAGTCCAATTTCGGGACCGTGCGATCTCCCATTTTGTGGATTTGAACTGGTTGGCCAGATCGCCAGAACTGACGACGCCAGACTTGTTTCTTTGCGACTTTTTGAAATATTGCGTTTACCACAACAAACCACAAATCTTGCAAGTCTTGAAAGCCAACATTTAAGAAGAAGTCACCAATTTAGAGGATTTTCTGTGAGCAACAATTCAAAACGCCGTAAAACGAGCCCAAATGTGCATCAACTCAAGAGTTGTCGTTTGACCGATATCATTATTTCGACTTAATGTCATACATTTTACACCTTTAAATAAACTTTCCGTGAACACAGAGCCAATTTTTTTTTCTCATTTTCAACCAAATGACATCCACTTCACAAAATTACATTACTTTTGTCCCACCTTGTACAAGGAATAGATCACCGCGCTTGCTCAGAGCTGAAGGAGCAGTGGTGGCCCAGTGATAACGGCCGCGACTTACGAGTTGTAGGTCGTAGGTTCGATCGCAGACAGGCGCTTTTCTTTGTGTAAATTATTTCATCACCACTGCTCTAAAAGCGGTGAAGGAAAACATCGTGTTGAAACCGGCATGTCCTAAAACCAAGGGTTTGAAGACATTTGACATATACCAACCCGCACTGGGCCCGCGTGGTGGATTATGGCCCACTTCCTTTCACAGCAGTGGGAACGTTATAGGCTGATTATGCTTGCTCGACACACTAGCAATTTCTGACCATTAAAAATAATGTTTTGTGTACAACAGCTCTGATGCCAATAAAAGCAATGCCCACGTCCCCGCCGCCGCCGCCCAGGATATTGCCCAAACCAGCACCGCCTTCTTCCGCAGAGTAAGTAACTTACTCTATTTCATTTTATTACTAGTTTGCCCGCGACTTCGTTCGCGTGGAAATCCTAAGCGACTTCACGCGAACGAAGTGTCTTAGCATATTGTGTATCTTACTACACGGTAAACTAAAATAACAGCAACGTTTTTATAAAACTCCCTCGGCTTCCGACCCACCGCGTCGCATCGCGTCGCCCGCCTGCGCTATTAGTTCTTTTTCGCTTAGCGTTCTTTCTGACTTTTTTCTTGTTGCTCGGGTCCTAAGGGCCATAGCGTGATGTTAAATCATCCTTAAGAATTAGCACATGAAATAAAAAATAAAAAATACAAATCTGACAGGTAGTTCCAGAGATTAGCGCGTTCAAACAAACAAACAAACTCTTCAGGATCATTATCAAAACGCTGATCAAGCATAAACATGTATTTCTTTTTATAACCGAGGAGTCCTAGGCAGCATCAAACTTCAAATTGAGTTGCGTTTCTATAGGTCCTGAAAGAACCACAACATAAAAAAAAAATATAAACCATTTCTAAACTAATTTCATAAAGAGGTAAAATTGTTTGTTTGAACGTAAAGATGCGATTAAAAAATATATTTCACTGGTACAAAAGCTACACTATGGCAGAGTGCCATAGGATATCGAGCCCTAACCGCTGACTTATCGTAAGCGACACTATTACAAAAATGCGATTTTTATCGTAAACGACTTTTTCGTAATAATGTCGCTTACGATAAGTCGGCGCTTAGGGCTCGATGTTTTATGGTAAAGTTGACACCCAAGCGGACGAAGTCGCGGGCATACTTTAAATTTATTCGCTGTGCGTGCAAGCAGGAACAAATATGAAGAAGATGTGTAAACAACATGATTTCGATCCCTTTGCAAAGCCTTAGCTTTTTCACTTAAAAGTATTATAATACCTTTAGTATTCAATTTCAAATATTTAAGTCGAATAGGTTAGGTCTAGGCACTCAACCTATTGGACTTAAATATTTGAAATTGTTGTTTCTATATTGCTAATATTACGTTATGTATTTTTAGCTTTGATGTTCTTTTTTTGCTGGTAGGGCTGTGTTGATCACTCTTCTGTTATTAATGTTATTATACTTTTGTTTTTATTTTTTATTTTTATATTTTTTGTTTTTATGAGTGTGTTTAGTTTCTAATAATCCTGTGCGAGTCTCAATAAATACTTTTTCTTTCTTTCTTTCTTTCTTTCTATAAGTGAAGACTTGTAATTCGCTGACTACTATCTTCATTCTGTTTTGTTTATCACATGTAAGTCTTCCAAAGAACATAAATAAATAGGTAAGCTAGTATTTTCTTAAGGAATTATTTTCCATTACAGCAGTCTATCGATAGTGTACGTGCTGAGCGAGTCCAACGGGCAGTTCTTCTTCCACGACGGCGAGCGACGCATTCCTATCACGCAGGCGGCGCTGCACCAGCCTATGGTGATAAGTAAGTATACTAGAGTATAGGTAGTATACAAATAAAATAAACCTTTATTGCTGAGTCCACAATGTTTTTGAAAAGATTTTGCTACGTTATTTATAACGTACTCAACATTATTATTTTTAAATACCTATCGACATTCTGTGCACGCTTTTTTTAAACAGCTTGTTTCTCAACAGTCCTCCTTTAAAGATTTCCATCTCTTAACAGATTTCATTTCTCTGAAT
Source organism: Griposia aprilina (assembly GCA_916610205.1). Taxonomy (NCBI): domain Eukaryota; kingdom Metazoa; phylum Arthropoda; class Insecta; order Lepidoptera; family Noctuidae; genus Griposia; species Griposia aprilina. The sequence goes on along the minus strand of OU744285.1, from coordinate 1,529,978 downwards.
CCACGTTTGACCACTTATAGGTAGTATCCAGTTTAAAAAACAATCAAGATAAAAATTAGCTAATAGTTTCCTGTTAACTGCTGTGATTGGCTGACTAAAATAACAACAGTCAATATAATCACTTATCGTGAGATTAATTTTTGTTTCGATTAACCTTTCAAACACTGGGTGTAAGTCAGTGTATTGAAAAATCGACGTCCGGTAGGGCTGGTAAAAGCTTTTAGAAGGATTGCTACCGTACGGGCCAACATAAAATATTAGTTTTTTGGACAAATCCTCTAGGTGCCCTTCGCCCGAACTCTTAAACTACGGTTTCCTAGAAGAGCGGTTCCGCCATATTATAAAATCTGTCATTTTTACCAGTATTTGGCATTAAGGTGTCAAAAAACACTCTGTATCTGGACAACTGAACGTGTGACCGTTCACCACTTTCATAAGAAACCAAAGCTTTGCCCCGCACGGTTTTCAAACATCAAGCTTACGCAGAAGTAGAAGGATTCATAGGCTGCCATCGTCTAATGATAACATTATACTGAGGAGAATATCAAATTGACAGAACCTAAATGGTACTAAGTTACGAAATTACGAATTGTTAATCATAATAATAATACCAGCCTGCTATTGTCCCACTACTGGGCAAAGGCCTCTTCTCATACACAGAACGCACGAGCATTGATCACTACGCTTGCTCAAGACGGGTTGGCAATTTCAGAATTACATTTACTATATGTCCAGGCTGCGCCGCGATGTTTTTCCTTGACCGACGTCAGTAACGTCCACAGAGTACATTTTATATAGGGAGATAGAGACGTCACTCGAACATTTCAAGGCGCTGGCGCCCTCTAGCAACAACTAAAAACAACACTCCATGAACTAATATATAGGTACGTATAGCTACTAGCTATACGTATACATATAATGCTTCATAAAGCTATAATAGTTTCAAATCTGCAGTATATCCTGTCCTATTTCCTTCCATTTTAGTTCGGTAATAGTTTTTAACCAAAAATAAAACTCTAAATCCAATGTCAAATACCTACTTTATTTCTTCTTCAATATTTTTTTACAATATTTGAAGGCCAACTCTTGAATTTTTGCAGATCAGCACACAACACTTGCTCGCGTTCATATTTTTATACAACACAATATCCGTGCGTTTCACAAACAAGTACACAGTCCAGATTTTCGTGCAGGGGTCGTTCCGATAAAGCGAAGTTGTCGGTTCCCCGTATCCAATACCTTTCCAGGTCAATGGATAGAAGCAGAATCCTTAATGTCCATACAAGCAAAGTCGTCAAGAATAATCCAGAAATTAATCGAACTGCATCCATAAATTCTATTCGGAATAAAAAAAATTACAACATATTTTGACAACTGCGCGAGTTGCGTTCCTTTTTTTCCATCTAAACTTTGAAACAGTTTCAAAAATTTATATTAGATGATTTTATCCATTTAAACAGACGTTGTAGTTATGTTAGCACAATAAATTTAAAAGGTGTTTCAACTCCTTAAATATATTCATTTGTACAAAAAAAAAGTTGTTATTTTAAGAAAATCTGATTGAAATGGAACATATTGTGTTTAAACCTATTTATACATAGTATCTCTATGTAGTCTGTGGTTTAGACGAAACCCATGAACATTTTGAGAACAGCGCCATCTACCAATAAGAAAATTCATCTTTGATATTACTCTACTAGTAAATTAAAAATCTATAGAATTGAGTAGTGTATCTCCAAAGGCAGAAGCCTACTTAAACTGGTCGGATATGATTCCCATACTTTTGTTCTAAGCTACAGCACCGTGGTAACGTCCCAGTCATAATTTGATCCTGACGCATGGAAAGTGCCTTTTTGACCGACTTCAAAAAAGGAGGAGGTTATAGAACATAGGTTCGTCTGTATGTACAGTACGATTCACGAAAGATGACCACGGCGCAGAAGGCATATTTTAGGTCCCTTTGGAGGTGCGAGGTGAGACGCGGGCGGAATGCGTCAAGACCGGAGCGACGCCATTGGTGCGCGCGCGTCTCGTGATAGGCTGCTCAGTCGCTATTCGTCTATCGCGGCGTCGACGCGCTCACACTGCTCTCGAGTACAGTCGAAAAGAAGTGTTTCTTTGTTTTAAATTGTTTTTTATTTGTTAAGTTGTCGTTGTTTGTTAAGTTTTTTGTTGAGATTTGTTATTGTGTTGAACTTATTTGCTATTTTAAGCCATCACAATGCCGCGAGGAAAAGGCAATACTTTGAATAGACATTCGAGAAGTTTGGTGTACAACGTGTTTCAATATTTTTCACAAGATTTTAAAATACTCGAAGCTTACAAAAAAACGGCCGCGGCAACAAAGACGTCTGTATCGACAGTACAAAGAATTATAAAAGAAAGTAAATCTTCACCGTTTTTAGTGGTTTTTAGAATCCCTGGTAAAAAGAGACCGCGCCGTAACCCTGCCTCCGACGTTGACGACTTTGACAAAGGGGTAATTAAGAGATGTATCCATAACTTTCATTTAACTGAAAAAGAATTGCCAACTTTAGAGAAGTTACGAGCAAAATTACATCAAGATATTAACTTTAAAGGATCCAAAACAAGTTTGGGTCGATTAATAAAAAGAATTGGATTTAAGTGGAAAAAAACAGAAAATAACCGAAATATTTTAATAGAAACATCAGCTATTCGGTTGTTACGAATCAATTACCTAAAAAAACTCCAAGAATATCGAAGACAAAATAGACCAATCATTTATACTGACGAATCGTACGTCCATGCTACACATGCAAAACCCATGGGCTGGGCTGACGGTTCTACATCAGGTCTGAAAAAGCCTATCTCAAAAGGCCAACGAGTCGTAATCGTTCATGCCGGGGTCAGAGGCTGGATTTGTGCCCAATGCATTATTAACTCTCAAGTCGGGCACAAAATCAGGAGATTATCATGACGACATGAATTTTGAAAATTATCAGAAATGGATTCGAACTCAATTGGTACCCAATCTCCCACCGAACTCCGTTGTGGTAGACAACGCCCCATACCACAATAAAGAATATGATATGGCTCCCACATCTAATTCCCGAAAATCCGACATGCAAGAGTGGCTTACCAAAAATGGAATCAGCTTTGATTCCAATATGTTGAAACCTCAATTGTACGATATAATAAAAAATAACAAACCTCGTTTAAAGAAATACTCCGTTGACAAAATTTTGATGGAAAATGGTCACGATGTTCTCCGTCTCCCACCGTACCATCCGGATTTAAATCCGATAGAAATGGCTTGGGCCTCTATAAAGGGTTATGTGAGTAGTAAAAACGTAAAGTGGAATATTGGCTGCGTTATAGATTTAATTAAAGAAAAAGTGAATCTGATGGGACCAGAGGAATGGAAAAAAACTATGTGACAAAGTAAAATCTATAGAAGAAAGCTATATAAAAAGTGACCACATCGTGGATGTGCTTACGGAGGAATTAATTATACGTGTGGGAGAATCTGACGAGAGCGAAGATTCGTCAGAGGTGGATTTTCCTGAATCATCGGAAGATGAAGACTTTAATATGGAACCCGGCCCCAGTTCCTCAAGTTCCACGATTCCCTCAAGTTCCATGATAGAGGGAATCATGGAACTTGAGAATAGCGATAGCGACTAAATGTGTTTCACATATTTATAATATTTTTGGTTCAATTTATTTTAATAAACATTTAAAATTACTTACGTTTGATTTATTTGCATAACCAGCGTTTACAACATTACACAAATTATTTAACCAACATTAAAATATTATTTTGTCTTAAGTCTTTTCTTCATGAGTGTACGTGCGCAGACGGTCGCCATTTGTGGTCATCTTTCGTGAATCGTACTGTATGTTTATCAATTGTGGACCGATTTTGAAAATTCATTTTTCATTTGGTAAAGGAAGGTCGCGCGGTGGTTCCATATGAAATTGATTAAGTCTGCTTTGGTATTTTTTCAGTTAGCTTCAATAATACGTTTTTAATCCGCTTTAAGTATGTTGATCATGTTATAAAATTCCCTGTCACTGTTGTTTACATAGCAAGTAGTGGTATACGAATTCGTGTGGGGTAGGTACAACAGCTAAAATGTGAAAAATAACTCTCATTTCGGAAGTCGGTAACAAAAACCAAAAATACAAAGCCGAAGACACATTTTTTTTTTAAATTTAGATTGACCTATACTAATCTAATTTACTCTCATGTACAGAAGACGAGCTAACCTCCGACGATGCTTCACCCTCCGAAGATACAGCGACGAACGGCAATGACATCAAGTTAGAATCTAACTCATGTTCCGAGAGTAATAAGCACACTAAGTCGGAGCCCGCCAGCGAACGGGAGGAGAACAAGGAGCGAACCTCGGATATACCGCGTGAGTTACCCAACATAAGATTATACAACGTGTGGCAGAAATGTGTAGCCATATTTAAGGGTGTGGTACACAGGGTTCGAAAGGATAATTATCATGATAATTACTCAATCACTACTACTATTTACTCAATCTACCTTTAATTACTGTTAATTTGTGTTGGATAAGTATCCAACACCAATTAACATTAATTAAATGTAGAAGGGAGAATAAAAACAAATAAAGGAGATTGGCGAGTTGGGTACCTCATCAAATCCAAACGTTTCAACATCTAGTTATATGCAAATTATAGGTCTTATATCCGTAGTTATTTTCCAAGCTAAAATGTTTTAATAGTTGTTGGGAGTAATTAAAAAAACATGATTTTAGTGTGCAGCCCCGTTACGAAAACAAAACGCACTAATGCAAAACTAAACGCATAAACTAAACGTATTACGTCAGTGTTGCCATACAAGAAATCCAAATAGATTATGATAAGTTTTATGCGTTAATCACTTTAGTGAAGAAGAAAAAAAACGTTTATTCAATAAAATAAGTGCAATACAATAGAAATATGTGCAAACTTAAATATACTAGATAAAAAAAATAAAACTATGTAAATCAGATTTGACGTAGTGACTCTTGAATGATAAGTATTTCACGGGTGGTGATGAGAGATAAAAAAATGTTAATGTTGAAAGGTAATCAAAATCACATAAAAAAATACGAAAAGAGATAGTAAATAGACGAATAGACAGCCAAAGCAATTCCATAAGTATTATGTATGTTTTGGAAAGTATCTTTCGTGTTAATATTGTTAATTAAAATAAAAAGAAAGTAGATCGATTTGATTCGAGAATAGATGCTCACTTTAAACAACATAAAATATAATATAAATAGCATTGCTTTTACTAAATTAATTTCGTATCGATTCGATGATGATTTTAATCGATTCGATTTGTTAATCAATAGTTGGCAACACAGCTGTCACTTTAAAAAAAAACGTCAAAATATTTTTGTTTTGGACCATCTTGAATGTGGATTCGAATCCAACAAAGGGTACGTTCTTACTATTTAAGTGACGTTATAGCAACTGGATGGCCTAAAATAATTCAAAATCTTATCTATAATTGCCGTTTTCTTATCTCAACTTAGAACACCCTACTTTAAAATCTTACTAGTAACACAAAAATCCTTCTATAGTTATTAAAGTACAATCTATCCACTATATCTGAGTGAAATGTATGATTTATAAGGGTCTGCCTTGAGTTACATAAGTAGGTACCTTTAAGTGTATTTTTGATGGTCCATTTTGAGGTTATGTATAAATCAATTTAATATCCCCAAGTCTAATGTATATCTTACCATTACATATTTTGTTATACTCTATTGTAGCATTCAAATCCATATATTCATTCTATGAAACGGTAAGCCTGTATGTGGTACTGAAAATACATGGGTTTCTGCCAATCTCCTTTTATAATTTTATTTAATATTCAAGTAGATATTATTTTTTATTTATTTTTGTTAGAATTGCCCAAATTATAATGCATTTGTTATGAAACAATATAACAAATGAATTTCTTATACTGGTGATAATCTATATATATAAAAATGAATCCCTATTTGTCTTGGTCACGCCATCACCCGTGAACGGCTGGACCGATTTCACTTTTTTTTTTTGTTGTGTTCGTTATTGTCAGGAGAAGGATCTTATGAAGTAAAAAAATGAGGTATTTGATCGGAACGTTACAAAATTTAAGAAAACTTAACGCCAATATTAATTTTACATAACTGTCAGTTGTTTGAAATAACTGTCAGCGATTGACAGAATGCGCGCTGCAAATTGATAAACGAGTCGATAGTTTTAGTTTTAGTCAATAGTCAAAACTAAAACTAAACTACATATGACATTCATAGTTAAGACAGGACAACGTCTGTCGGGTCAGCTTGTTATCAGATAATTATCAAGAAACGTATCTTGATAATTTTGAACCCTGGTGGTACAGACTACCAAACTAAACATTTTTCTCCATCGTAATCTCGAAAAATAATTAGCTTTCCCATACATGTGGGTTGACTTGAGTAGGTATTGAAGTTTTGTATGGAACAGCTGGTTATTTGCATTTGTCTGGCTTTTGGTATTTCATGCTGAAATGGTCCTTTTTAGCGCAGCCATGAGGCACACGCCGTTGTTGTTAAAACATTCCAATTTTTATATTTGTATTTTGTGTTTTAACCTTTTGAACGCCAGAGCGTAAACGCATCGGCGCCCCTTCCACGCCAAGCCACAATTTCAGCGCAAATACCTACAAAAAAAAATAGGGATTCCAACATCTTATCGATAACCAATTAATCATTGCTTTTCGTTCCATATTTTTTTAATAAAATATGACTCGTTGTATTATTCTTTTATTTAATTTGACTCTATTTGGTATCATACTATGATTGAACACCAGTTACAAAGTTCTAAACAACCTAAAAGCAGACATTAGAACTACAAACGAATAAATCAAATAATAATAAGGCACATCACTAAACTCGTTCGTGACGTCATCCACTGTCGGGAAGACCCGACTCTGGCGTGGCTGGCACGACTTTTGACAACTTCCTCGCATGCGAGTAGGGATGTGATATTTTCGGACATAACAAATAGTAATCATATAGTATTTAAAACAATTAATCAATTTACTTTTAATTATTACTCTGATTCTTTGTAACTTGGCAAACTTATGTCCTCCAAGTCCTTTTGCTGTCGTACTTTTCTAATAACATTCAGTAGATTGACATAAGTTAGTAAATTCATCATCCTCTTCTACATGTTCTAACACACGGAGGAGTTCTTCAGTAGTCATTTGACTGCCAGCCATTTTTATTATACACAAACACAATAATAATGCCGTTACAAATATTACCACCGATCATAATAATAAATGTAGGAAATCACTAGCAGTCTCCCGTAGCGCTAATGACGTCACCGCTTGACGTCTATTCCCGACTGTGGCGTACAGGTCACTGTTTATGCGTTTTTGCGTAAGGATGCGCGAGAGTGGACAGTAAACTATCGATCTATAAATATCAATTATGTTTTTTTTCCACAATTTTATAAATATTATGCATTAGGAATATTCAGATACGAATAGTTGCCATTAAAAAAATAATTGTCGAAGCTACTTTTAATAAAATATTTGATAAATTTGAAATATAAGTTACCTTACTTAACCATCACTAACTGTCGTGTCTTGACGACTGTGGCGTGAGGTAGAACACTTTTTTACGGATTTCGATTAGCAATTTTGGATGATTGTTTTTTCTAGTAAAATGTAAGTAATGAATATATCTGTGTGCCATTTTACAATATTCCATTAATGTGGTTTTAAATAATAGGAAAAAGAAACACAGAAAATTTAATTTAGTATATTTGTTTTGTACTTAAAAAAAATCGTTTTCGTTTCGGGTGTAGACGTCGATGGCGTGTTTGGCACGTTTTTGTTTGTCGGCTATATCCGACCGTGGCGTTCAAAAGGTTAAGAACTGTTGCCAAATAAATGTTATTCCTTCATTTAGCGGACTTCCTGGTGTCGGAGTCGATGTCCCTGTCCCCGTCGCGCCTGCTGCATGACGCGGACGGCTGGCTGGACAGCTCCGTGCACGACTTCTCGCTCAGCAGCTTCCTAGGACACCTGGAGGGGCGACCCGCTGTGAGTGCACTACATCCACGAGAAATAAAATTTCGTTTGGAACTAAAACTGTAGGGTAACCATACTAGACTATGATCTACTAGAATATGGTCGACCGACGCACAGTGGATCGAAACTGCTATATGAGAGACATTCGTTTTTTTTTTACAAATTGCATGTTTTAAATACCTGTCGAAAGATCTCGTCATTCCGATGAATAATTGTCATTACAAGTTTTTCTCTAAAACTGATAGTTTGGCCGGAAAAAAATATTTTAGATTTTTTTGTATGGAATGAAACAGAAACTGCTGAAATTTGGCCATGTCTTGAAAAACCAGGCTTTCAAACTACTAAATTCTTATTATTTGACGTGCTGGCTATAATTCTACGCTATCAGCGCGCGGCCCTATGGCAACTATTTGCCCTTTTAAGAGTTATGAGGTTCGGAAAAATTAAAAATAAATTAAGTCAAAAGTACATTTTCATTAATAATATCATAGATAGAACATTAAAACATTTATAATTAAAGGAATAATATTAATTTCAAAACAATACAAAATCGAAAAGTGGAAAAAATCTAAAAAAAATCAAATTAAAGCAAATGATAAATTTATTAACTTAATATTGTAAAAAATACTATATATTAGTAATTGTATACAGTGAAAAATTTGCTAATCATCAATTAGTAAATTTTCTGTTCTTTTAATTACGAATTATCTCTTCTACGCATTATTTTACCTATTTGCTAATAAATACATTCATAATGAAATTTAAATTTAATGACTCCACTTCCCTATTAATATACCTTAATGATAGGGATAGGAAGGAGTTATTCCGACCCATATAAATAAGGGTTTAATTTAAATAAAATCATTCAGTGATTTGAATACCAAGACAACTTGCTGTGTGCCTAAATATTTTTGTGACTAATTTGGAAGGTCTAGTGAATAATTTGGATTTGTTCATGGTTTTAAGAGAACAGTTTGGATCCTTGGCGGAACGTAAAAAACTTTTTGAATACCTCAAGCAGACGCTGAATGTTAACTGGACTGACTGGACTGTTTGTGGAAGATGGGAAAGATCAAATAGGACTCTTAGCAATTTTTTGAAGCGAAATGGAGATTGGCTGGAATCTGCCATAGCCTGGTATGAAGCCCTTATGTCTACAACAGAAAATGTCGATTCTGATGATAATTAGGTCAGTGAAGATGTAGAAACTTTGGCACCATCTTCACCAATAGCTTCAACGTCATCTAGGTGTACACACTTTACAAGATAGTGATTAATTTTGTTCGGGTTTAGCTGTTTTTTTTTTTTTGTTCTTTTGAATACAATTTCTTTTTTTTGTACTTTTGGTCGTTAATCATATGTTTTTAAATTATTATTATTCCTTAATTATAAATGTTTTATCTATGATATTGTTAATGAAAAAGTACTTTTGACTTACTTTTTTTTCATTTTTCCGAATTTCGTAACTCTTGAAGGGGCCACTATGGGCGCGCGCTGATAGCGTAGAATTATAGCCAACAAGTCAAAGAATAAGAATATAATAGTTTGAAAGCCTGGTCTTTGATTTCAGATATGGCCAAACTTTAGCAGTTTCTGTTTCATTCCATACAAAAAAAACTAAAATATTTTGCTCCCGGCCAAACTATCGGTTTTAGAGAAAAACTTGTAATAACAATTATTCATCGGAATGACGAGCTCTTTCGACAAGTATTTAAAAAAAATGCTATTTGTAAAAAAAAACGAATGTCCCTCATATAGCAGTTTCGATCCACAGTGCGACGTCGATCAGTCAATATTGAGCGCCTCAATATAACGTTATTGCTGATCGATCGATGAAGGTAATCTGGGTGGCTATCATTCACCACACCGGATCGGTCTGAACAGTATCTGAACCGGTATCATAAATTGGAACTAGATCGCTGGTCTCAATTTGTTTCGTAAGAATTTAAAAATGTGCCCTCAGTCGATGCTTTCGGTTTCTGAAATCCTGTTCAGCATCCGATTGGTTAATAAAATAACTAATTCGAATCATCACATGAGAGTTAACCATTTATTATACAGGCTTAAAAAAAATCGCCACACATTACTATAATTACATGTTTCTTCCAATTCCTCAGGTGGACTCCCACCTGCAGTCCCTGATGGCGGAGTCGAGCGTGGACTACGTGGCGAAGTTCGCCGACCTGGCCGCTGAAGTCACGGATGAACCGGACCCTCATGCTCCCGACGAAGAAAATACATAGACAATATACAGTTAAATATATTAAGAAAATATCAACTATAACGTTGTGTCAATTAAGTTCATTTTTGAATGAGTATCAGTAAAAGTTTTATAATGTTTTGCGGTGCAGTGGACATTGAACTTTTTGAAGATTTAAATAAGGTTTCTATTCTCACGCCCACTCATACAAACTCAAAAGTCCGGACTGGCTTTACATTCATCTTCCATGTCAATCTGATAATATACAGTTTTAATATTAAATATAATTATTATAAAACAAAATGTTTTCTTTTTACCATGTTAGTATAATACAAGATTGTATTGTTAAATTGTGTTATTTTGTAGTTTACTGTGATTGTTGTTATTGATGTTTGTAGATGAAGTTGGACATTTGTTAATAATAAGCATGCTAGATTTAAGCGAAAATGTATTATGGAATAAAATATATATATTTTAGAAATTATAATAAAAGTGTTATTGTTTCTTTTCAATCGATCACAAAGCTCACTGAAAAAGGGCAAACTCATTGGTGACTGAATCCAGCACCTATAAATAGTTTCCTTTTCACGTTTTTTTTTTTTACCTTTTCACGCCTAAACCGCTGAACGGCTTTCGATAAAGATTTGGCAAGGAGACATATGGCATCCTGGGGAAGGATATATAGGCTACTTTTTGTCCGGGTAGCACGTGCCCGTGGGGCAGTTTCCGCCATACACGCGGGCAGAAACGACTGGCAAATAAAGCGAATGTTTCCTGGTTTTTGCTAACATTGTTCAGGCCAAAATCTATCTACATCTACGTGGGGCTTTCAACGTATTCTCCGCACCGGCATGAAAAAAAAAACGTAAATTAAATTAAAATATTTTTATTTTTCAATGTAAGTATTCCCTTATTAACTCCACTCCGGACCCACCATAGACAATAACATGGCAACAACATACAATAACAATACATACAACATATAATTAATTACCTATGCTTTTATTACATATCGAAATTAACTTTTCAATACCCTGTAAAAAATAACTTTTCTCTTTCTCTGAAAATGCGCATTTATTGCCGCCTTAGCTCTAAAAAAGGCCTTCGTGGGAAACGATTTCCCAACGATGAGTTGGAAAATCGTTTCCAACGAAGGTCTTTTTTCAAATTAGGGAACAAACAATAATCACTTGGGGCTATAGGATGGGTGGTTTTTTTTTTTCTAAACCACAATCTCGCACAGCAGCCTTGGAAACGCGCCGTGTGGACCGTGGCGTTGTCATGAGGAAGCAACACACCGGTGGTCAGTTAACCCCGTCTTTTTTCTTTAATTGCTTCCCGTAAATTTCGTAAAGTGGCTGCGTAGGATGCTGCGCTTATTGTTTCACCTTTTTTAGTGTACTCAATCAGGAAAATTCCCTATTGAATCCCAAATCACTGTGGCCATGATTTTTCCGGCAGACGGAACTACTTCGAATTTCATAGGGGGCGCATCCCTACCCCTCTTACCCTTCTTGTGCCACTGCATGGACTCCTGCTTACTTATAGGGTCATAATGATGAACTCACGTTTCATCTACAGTGGGCCCCCACTGTGCGCCGTGAGCATTCGCGGCACCCATCTAGCACTGACTTGAAAGGTAAAGAAGGTCATGAAGAACAGTTTGCATGGTACCAACGGATTTATTTATTTATTTTCGGGGGTTCGATTGCCGGGTCGGGCAAAGTGTTATTGAGTTTTTTCATCTGGGATTTCTTAGTAGCAGTCTGGAGTTTGGATTTGTGCCCGGTTGATGGCAATAAGCTCGCCCCCGTTTAAATGGGACTTAACGTAGCTGGCGAAATGTGGGTGTACTCTATGTGCACCTGTGCCTAACCCTTCGGGGAATACAGGCGTGATATTATGTTTGATACCAACGGAGTGGTGGGTCATCTCTGCTATCATTTTCAGCTTCATTCGGGCATCCTCCAGTATAAGCTTCTCAACTTTTTTCACGTTTTATTCCGTAGCGGCAGTAACCGGGCCATCCGAGCGAGTGTTGTCTTCAATACTCTCTCTGCTCTGCTCTGCTCTGCCCCCTTTAAATTCACTTGACCATTTTTGAACCATAGATAACGAAGGTGCAGAATCTTGGTAAAAAGCCATTAACTCGCAATATAATGATCGTATAATGATCACAACTGTATGAAATTTTTGCTTAATACCTTTAGATAAGGTCATTAATAAGTCCATCACGATGTTTTTCCTTCAGCGATGTCAGTAATATCCAAGATAAACTCACAAGTACATATGAATTGAAACAGTCACAATGGTACTTACCAGGACTTAAACCCGCAACCACCTGCATAAGAGGCGCGGTCTTAACCACCGGGCCATCACGACATGTTAAAATCGACTAATGTACGGTATCATAAATAGTCGAAGTTTCATCGCGTGATAATGCCTGACTGAGCACAGAGCAGAAGAGCAATACTAATTCTTTAATCTATGGTTTACCTGCCAACGGGAATGTTTACGTTGCGAGGTTATGTTAAGTTTTTATCGTTCCGATATTTATTAATATCACCGTGAAACATATCCAGATGTGTTTGCTTAACACAAAGTAAATTAATTACTCTTAATGCCGTGACCCTACCGTGTGTAGGTCACTTGAACGTTTGTTTCAACAATGTTTCTGCAATGGTTCATGTACGTATTTTTTGTAAACTAATTTCTTATATTGTTCATGTTCATTGACTTGTTAAAACAGTTTAGGATACCTAAGATTTCTTAGTTATTTATTAATCAAATGAGGTTCCGCTACCTACATATCTATACAAACATTTTTATAGCCATTTCGTGATTAAATACTAAGATTTTTAAAAACAGAATGTAATAATTACACTGATAGCACCACAATGGGTTTTCCTGTCTTACATACTCATATTTAATATGATTATCAATATCCTGTTCGACCGAAAACATACACTAAACCAGCACTAAACAAAATCAATTTACAATAACAAGATCTTTTTATTTTTTGTTTTTAGCTTACTAGTGATCCTACCCCTGACATTCATAGGATTCCTCCTATTCGTAACGTTTGTGCTGATACCATTTGCGTTCATTTTCGCATCATGGTACATGAGGATAAAGGAACGCAAGTTGACCAGACGTAAGAGGGACGGAGCCAATGTGGCTTTCTTCCATCCCTACTGCAATGCTGGAGGGGGCGGAGAGAGGGTGCTGTGGGTGGCTATCAAGGCTGTACTAGCCAGGTTTGTTGTTAAATCAATACTTTATTAAATATGCTTGATGCCTGTGGCAATCAACACAGTCTGTAAATAATAGCCACTGCAATCATTTCCGTATTTTTATTATAATTGGCACATATCATTAGCATTTCAGTGAGACTTCATTTCATTATATTATACCAGTATAGTTTAAAATGTTCTCATATCCTTTGCTGCCACTCTAATTAATAAAGTCAACCATTTAATGCACTGAACTATTTACTGTTTGATTTGACTGAAGTCAGGTACATATTTAAATATTTTTTATGTACCCAGGATTTTGTAATATATCTTAATTTAAAAGAGTATCCATGGAGTTTCTAGCTTGTTCTTCTCATAGAGATCTATGTTTTGTCCTAGGGCAACTAGCTTCAACTTTCTGATTATGGGACTAACTCCTTGTCAATTCAAAAGTGTCTGTAAATGGTTTAATTGAAATAAATGCTTTGAGTTTTACAACATTTGCATAAACATTCACCCATTTTATACAGGTCTTCTCCATTCCACAATATTGGATTAATTAGGTAATGAAGACCTAAACTGAAATCCCTGCTCTTATCTTCTCCCTAGCATCTATTACTTGAACCCTTTCTCAAAATTGTTAAATATGGGTTGAGTGGAATAAAAATTTGATTTTGAAGGTTTTCCTGCAGTAAAAAATTATTAAAGTAGATCTTGGTAGTTGAGTATAAACAAATATCATGTTCTTTTAAAATGCAAAGCCTAAACACGACAAGTGACTATTATAACATCCATAATGGATGGATGGATGACCCCTGTCCCTGTAACACAAGTTTTTCCTAGCATGGGGGTCATGATTGATCATTTGTATTGTACCAGCCTGTTTGCACCCTTAAATTAAGTGTCAGCCTGGATCTGTGTACTTCTTATGTCAAATAAATATATTAATATTATTATATAATAAAATGGTTACAAAATGATGTATCTATCCTTGAAATCATCATCCAATTCACCATATATGTTACAAATCGATGTTGTAATCTTGTTTCACACAAAATTAGGTACCCAAAATTAACTGTTATCTATTACCCAGGTACCCAGATTCGAACATCCACATATACACGGTGGAAACAGCGGAACCGCAGACGATAATAGACCGGGCTCAGAACCAGTTCAATGTGAAGGTGGACCAGACTAAGATAACCTTTGTGCGACTCAGTATGAGGAAGGTTATAGAGGCACAGTCCTATCCGTACTTTACGCTGCTGTTACAGAGTTTGGGTTCCATGGTACTGGGGCTTGAGGCTTTTATGAAGCTGAATCCTGGTGAGTTCAATGTTTCTTTGTCTTTGCATAGGATTATTTGTTAAAACATCTAATTAGCATGTTTATTGAAAAGGAAGACTACAAAGATGCGTGCACTTTTTGGTCCATGAAATGAACAACTTTCAAGTGCAAATTCTGGTGCAGAATGGATGTAATGTATCACATTTTTTTTATGTACTGCAGATTCGTTTGCCAAATATTCTGTCTGACTGGCCATTAGCCATAACTGACACAAACATTAATCACAGAGAAAATTATCTTATTTTATTGACTATCCTGAGTTTAAAGCGTTCAACTTTATGCTTCTTAACATACAGGATCTTCTTTCCAGACGTTTACATAGACACAACAGGCTACGCGTTCACGTTCCCCATATTCCGGTACCTCGCGCAGTGCCCGGTCGGCTGCTACGTGCACTACCCGACCATCACCAGCGCCATGATGCGGCGCGTCAAGCACCGCATCGTGTCCTACAACAACCAAAGTGTGATCGCGCGCAACCCGCTGTTCACGTGGCTCAAGTTATTGTACTACAACATATTTGGATGGGTGAGTCAGCCAGCCTTTACTGTCCCACTGCATGGCAGAGGTTTCTTCTCATAAAGAGAAGGCGATGAGCATTTATCACCACTCTTGCTCAAGACGGGTTGGCGATAATCGGACGAAATATAATTTATGAGGAATCAGATATAATAGGTACTTGACCCGAGGAGAGTTTCGCACTGAACATGTACCTTTTTGTGTAGTAAATAAGCTCTATTGTAAACACATGAGTGCTATAAATCGTCTGTCGATACTTGCCTACTCTCTCGCGAGTATATTTTCGCTTCTCGACGGTTGACAAAACCGCCAGACAATTCTGAAGCCAGAGACACATCTACCAACAATTCCCATCATAACAAAACTTATCCATAATTCCATACTGAACGAATATTATAAATTCGAAAGTAACTGTCTATATGTTACCTTTTTACGCCTAAATCACTGAACGTATTTTGATAAAATTTGGCAAGAAGATAGATGGCATCCTGGGCAAGGACATTGGCTACTTTTTCTCCCGGTAACACGTTCCCGTGGGATAATTTCTGACATCCACGCGGGCGAATCGGCGGGCAGAAGCTACAAATAATTTGTTGTTCTATCGTCAGATGTACGGCGTGGTCGGTCGCTGCGCGGACGTGGTGATGGCGAACGGCACGTGGACAGAGGACCACATCAATGAGCTCTGGCAGATGCCGCTCAGCACCTTCAGGGTCTACCCGCCATGTGAGGTACGTGTTGAAAGTCTTGAATGTCCTACCGAACATTCATTAATTCTAGCCAACCCAATGGCTATTCGTCATGGCTATAAAGGGGGTGACTACCGAGATGAGGACTGGTGGAGAAGTATGATAAACGATTCTTGTAAGTAGGTTTGTACAAACACTTTTACACGTCAATCAGATTTTAAAAACTAGATGAGGTCGGCGTTTCCTATCTGACTACTCTGAGAAGAAAGGCCGACAAAGTCCAGACATAATCTTGATCAGATCATGTGAAGACCATGTAGATTTGTGTCTGAAATGGTATGGAGGAAACAGTGATGTTGCGCCAACCACTAATAAATTGGGATAGGGGCAGGAGAATGATGATTTGTGAGTATGTTTGAATAATAATAAAAGTTGGCTGCCTCGGTCTAGTGGTCAGAACCGCGAATGCTGAACGTGGGGATCGATACCCAGGTCGGACAAAATTTTGATGGGTTTTTTGACGTGAATTTCTCAGTAGCAGCCTGGAGTCTGGATTTGTGTCTGGTTGATGGCAATAGGCTCTCCCCAGTCACCCTATTACATGGGAAATGTGGGTGTACTATAGGAACACCAATGGATACAACACACATAATATCCTCTAGAGTCTAGGATATTATGTGTTATACTATTTTTTATTATATGAATCTGTGGTGTTATTGACGTAAACATTAGTCCTAGTCCACTGAAGTGCTACATGTCCTTGTTTGTGTTTATGTTGTTGACGGGCCATTTAAATAAATAAATAAACGCCAGGCTGCCACTGAGAATTTCATAATATTAAAACCTGATAACATTATGCTATTGCTGTTAAAAGACCAATGAGGTAGTATTATTTATTTACTATAATGATATTTATTGCAGGTATCAGAACTAAAGAAGCTCCGGTCTCTAGTGAAAGACACGGACCCTATCCGCATCCTGTCAGTAGCTCAGTTCAGACCGGAAAAGGACCATCCTCTCATGCTGCAGGCCATGTACGAGCTGCGGAACTTGCTGGTCAAGAATGAGATGCTGTGGAATAAGGTAAACAGAATTAGACACACAAATAATGGAACAAATTTCCAAAGTTTGACGATTTATATGTATTTTTGATTATTATTCAGTAAATATATTATTTCTACAGTCGCGAATAATATTTTGATCAACATACGACGTAAAACGGAACTGCAATTTGCAAAAAACCAAAAAAAAATTGAAATTTGAAGACTATAGCTGAGGATTCACCTTAAGTACACATACATACATAAACTCACGCCTTCTTCCCATGGGGGCAGGCAGAAACTACAGAAAGCCACCTGCTGCGATCCTTACATACTCCTTTTGCCTCGTTTACGTTCATACTTCTGGTAATACACGCACACCAGTAGCGGGTTGCCTTAAATATTAAAACGAAAGAAAAGGTCCCATGGCTAGAATGTTAATGGTTGTGTTATTAATTGTGTACCTTTAAAGTACTTAATGTAGAATATGTGGCTTCAATTAATGAGATAACCTAATCGCCGAGCTGTATATTCTGGGTTTCTGCACCCTCCCCAAATGTCTGGTAACTTGAGGGTTCTAACCACGTAAAAAGTGTCGTTAAATGTGTCTGCGAAGAATTAGTGATCTCCTTGATTAAAAATGCTATTATTTCCTTAATAAAAAAAAGTCTAAGTATGTCCCAATTACCCATTTTTGCAAAGAAATAAATTATTTGGGTTTTTTTTAAGGTATTTTTTATTCTTCGTTATCAACAGGGTGTTTGTATCCACACGGATATGCCAACCCCTTCGTATCTACATAATTAACTATTTAACTTTTATTGAAATAACTACATATTACGTAACAGAAATAGAATCATTGACTAGGCATATTCACCAGGCAACACAACCTCCTTGCAATCGCCGATCTAGTGTTTGCTAATATGTCAAAACATTTTAGCCCAACAATATCCAAAATGTTCAATTTAAATTCTCTAATCAATTATTCTCTTTCATACTTACTCTTTACACATTCCATCAACAAATGTTGCACATCTTTAATTATCCTGTATATTTCGCATTAGGGTGCAAACTGCTCCGATGGTTAGTGCCCAGAACGTGCAGCCTTAGTGCTAATTTAACATAACTTCTATTCAGACTTGTATCCTTAATTAAACCAGGGCACACGAGGAGGCTCGTTCTGATTTACTTTGTACCAAATTCCTTTCACTTTAGATTTTTCATCTAAGTAGTTCCTCCATCAATCAAAACACGACAGCTTAAACTTGGCGCAATATTCCCAGTTATCTGGAATGTATGCCTTTTCGCTACCCATCTCCACTGTTTGAAGGTATTTATAACTGCAGTAATAGGCTTTCACATTTTCATTATACAAAGCAATCTAATTGCGAAATGTCATTTTAAATACCTTACATTATTCATTATCTTTTTAGGGGTTTCCGCATTGTCTGTAGCTTGACTGAGCTCTTTTAATTATTTACTAGCTTCTGCCCGTGACTTTGTTCGCGTGAAATTTCTTGTTTTGATATAACATGCTCCTATTACAAACAGCAATACTGTAGCCTCCCATTAATGAAAGAATTTTCGGAATCGCACCAGAAGTTCCGAAGATTACTCCCTCCATACAAAGTCATATTTTACCTCTTTAAAATATTAATAGATTGACGTCTCGTTCCCTCATTACAGATCAAACTAGTCCTAGTGGGTTCCTGCCGCAACGCCGAGGACGAGGAGCGGGTACAGAACCTCAAGGACCTGGCCAAGCACCTGTCTCTGGAGGACAGTGTCCAGTTCGTGGTGAACGCGCCGTACGCCCGCCTGCTGCAGATGTACCAGACCAGCAGCCTGGCCATACATGCCATGTGGAACGAGCACTTTGGCATCAGTTAGTATTCGAACTGTTTTTTAGGGCTCCGGAGCCAAATGCTAAAGCCATCCGGATGTTACACCGCCATTTTACTCGCTCACCTCAAACTCAAAGCATTTATTTCAAATAAACCAATTACAGGCACTTTTGAATTGTCAAAGGGTCGGTCAGTCAGAAAAGTGAAGCTAGTTGCCCATTCCAAAGCGTAGTAGGTACCTATGGAGAAGAACGGGCCAGAAACTCCATGGACACTCTTTTAAATCAACATATAGTTACAAAAAACAAATTGTTTACACCATTCATGTTCAAATTAAAAATGTGAGAACGATGTAGAAAGACGTGCACGTTTAAAGTATCCGTAATAAAATAGATAAAAAAACAATTCAAAAATTTAAATTAAAATAAGCCGTGGCAGCCAAGAGTTGACCAGTCCCTACTGACGGCGCCCGTTCACGAACATGACGCATGGATCAGCACCATTCAGCTCAACCATTTTGAAGGGAACTTAATGATCCAACACACACGCCACCACCAGCGAAACATTTGAGTGAGCATGACATACTCTCAGCCGCCAGGGCACATTCAAGTCAATGAAAGACGAGCCTAGTAAATGGTGACTTTATAGTAGTTACATAGTGCTCACACATGTGCTATGCAATTATACATTGTTAAGAGATTGAACTTATACAATGCAAAGATGTTGTTGTTTTTACAATCTTCAGCAGCTCCAACAATATTTTCGAATGCTAATCAATTAATTTATGCCCCCCTGTGGAGCAGGACCAGCGTTGAGCCAAGCATCTTTGTCAGCGATGTAATCCCCCAACTTATAATATGCTTGGCTGCATAGTGTGCGTTTTATACAAGATTTAAATTTTGTTTCATTCAGTTGGAGTATGTGGGGAGGTATTTTATTGTAACATTTTAAACAGTACCCCATGAAGGATGAGTCTACTTTAGCCAGTCTGAAACCTGGTTGAACTAATTGGTCCCTATTTCTAGTCATATAGTTTTATGTCTTTCACCTCTTTTACTGAAAAGATTAATTTTTTTTCTTACGTACCGTAAAACGGGGTGAATAGGAACGCAGGGGTGAATCGTAACGAAACTTTAAAAGGGATTTTATCATTGAAATATTATAGTCTGTCGCCAAAAAGGACTCTAACGTGTATACTGTATTATAATTAACCGATTATGTGTCCCTGTTGGCAACAAATTATATTATTTAAATGTTAAAATTCCTTTTAAACTTTCGTTACGATTCACCCCTGCGTTCCTATTCACCCCGTTTTACCGGTACATGATGTTTTCATAGATATATTGACAAGGTACCGTCATGATGTTAATATCTTTAAACAGTTCCCTTAGAGAATCGCGCCTGCGGAGGCAATATATTGCTCTGATGGCTCTTTTCTGCAGAATAAAAATAGACTAGATATCTGCAGCCCGTCCCCATAGTAAAATACCGTAAGACATGATACTATGAAAGTAACTGAAATAGACTAGCCTCGCGGTATCTACATAGTAAATTGACGGATTTTTCTCACAGCATATGCTGCTGAACTTAGCCGTCCTGCAAGAGATTTTAAATGAGGACCCCATTGCAGCCTTGAGTCGAACGTGATCCCCAGGAAAACAGTTTTATCGACGAATTCTAGTTTCTCTTTATTCAATACTATGTCACAATCATTACTTTTAACATTCGGTAAAGCAAATCTTATGCATTTAGTTTTATTCCCATTTAATACTAAATTATTAGCAGTGAACCAATCATGTACCTGCAGTAGGGCGTTATCTACGTCGTCAAGATTTGATGCACGTCTATTTATCTTAAAAATTAAGGAAGTATCGTCAGCAAATAACACCATTTGTGGTTGGTTTTTTAATAAATGGGGTAGATCGTTAATATATACTAAAAAGAGGAAAGGACCTAATATTGAGCCTTGTGGAACACCTATTTTTACTTTTAAACCACGTGAATTCACACCATTTATTTGGACTTTTTGCTGTCTATCATTTAAATAAGACTCTACTAAGCTAAGCGCAAGTTTATCTAGTCCGTAATGCTCAAGTTTTAAGAGCAAGGTTTTGTGTTCAACGCAGTCAAATGCCTTGGAGAAGTCACAAAAGATTCCTATGGCATCCTGGGCCTCCTCCCACGCTGTAAATATGTGTTTTAATAAAGTGACACCGGCGTCAGTCGTACAACGTCCTCTAGTGAAACCATATTGCTGATCGTGTAGGATTTTGTTGGTATTAAAATGATTAAGCATCTGATTGAGCATTACCTTTTCGAAAACCTTGCTGAATACCGGCAACACGGATACTGGTCTATAATTGTTGGTGTCTTTGCTGTCCCCAGATTTAAAAAGTGGTATAACTTTACTGTATTTCATTAAATCTGGGAAGACTCCTTGATCTACACACAAATTAAATATCAAAGCTAGGTAAGGTGCTATAGTCTCGATTATGGATGTACAAACTTTGATTGACATTCCCCATAGATCTTCGGTCAATTTGATTTTTATTTGCCGAAAAGCTTTTATTACTATCATAGGGTTGATATGTTTAAATTTAAATTTAACCAGGCAGCCTGGAAAGTTCGCTCTTAATAAATTAATTGAGACATCCGGTGAGGAATTTAAAGCTTCCGTCGTTTTATATGGTATATCGGTAAAGAAGTTTACAAATTCTTGAGCTACTTCTAAGTTAGAGCTTATAGGCACCACGTGAAGTCTCCAATGTATAATCAGTGCTTCGTATTTTTTTCCTACTAGTTTCGTTATTTATAACTTTCATAACTGTTTTTATTTTATTTTCTGCGGATTTGATCTTGTTGCTAATGTACAGGGCTTTAGCTATCTTGCAGGTATTCCTAAAAGTTTTGGAATATTTAGCAACGTACTTGTTGAAAGTTTCAGTGTTAATGTAAGGCTTAAGGCCAAACAGCTCGAAAAGTCTTTCCCTGCTTATCCTAATACCTCTAGTTGCCCAGTCACTAAATATAAAGTTAGGGCAAACATTTTTTGTTTTCTTTTCAAACGTTTTATTGAATTCCTTGTGCACTACTGAAAATAAATCCTGATACAATTTATTTGCATCGTTCATATTATGGCCCAGAACATTTAACTTATTATTAAGGGTACTATTGAATCTATTTAATTTGCCAGTCGTTATTGGTCTAAATTGTATTTGCACTTTTTGCAATGGTGCTTTAAAATTAAAGGATACTGTTTGTCCACTATGATCAGACGGCAGATAATTTACTATAGATTTCTCTAAATAATCACAATCGCAGAAAACATTATCAATACAAGTAGCAGAAATTGGAGTTACTCTAGTTGGTTCTGTAAAAACATTACATAAATTGAACGATTTAAAAAGGCTTAATAATCTACTGCTATTTGAATTACTTTCCAAAATATTAATATTAAAATCACCACAAATAATTGCGGCTTTGTTACTGGATGCAAGTTTCGATAGGACATCTTCCATTATTGACTCAAACAAAGAAAAGTTCAGATAATTAGGGGGTCTGTAAACGCACACTACATCATGCTTATCTAGCTCAACACAGGACAGTTCGATGCAATGTTCAACTGATAAACCAATATTTAATATTTGCACTATATCGATGAAAATTAGAAAGATGGAAAGAAGGTGTATAAGTAACGAAAAAAGCAATTAAGGGTGGCTCTCCCCATACATGTAGAGTGATAAAGAAAGTTCAATGCACATAAGCATGTGGGTTATCGCTGGATCTCATAATTAAGAAGATTATGATGTTTCTAAGTCATCATCATTTTCTTGCCCGTAAATCAATTTATTTGCAGTCGCCGCAACATGTCTATTTCTTCCATACTTCTCTATTAGTCGTCATCGCGGTAGTCAGCCCTATCTCGGTTGAAAGAACTTTATTCTCAGACAATCGTCACTTACATGAGAACATTAAACTTTATTACTAATTGTATTATATCAGTGCAGATAGAAGAGAAACAAAAAGCAAAAAATAATGTATGATCATTGTCAACAATATGGGAAGCGAGTTCACTGCATTCCTAAGATAAGGCGGTGGCACAAGCTAAACGATGTTTCAGTTTTAAACAAAAATAGACACAACCTATCTATCTAGTCACATTATCTTTCCATCGTTTTTTTGTTCTTCCCCTACTCGTATAGCGTGGGCCATACACATTAGTTACCGTGGCCCTGGCGCACAGGCAACTGCAGGAACACGGGTGGGTTTTAGTCAGGCCGTACACATTCATACTCAAAAATTTCCCGATGACATAGCTGATTTTTCTATCTTCTTAAGTATAAAATTTATTAGAAAACGGAATTAAAATGACTGACGAGCGGTTGTAAAATTTAATTACTTTTGAAATATTTTTTCATATAGTCCTCCTAACCCCCAGGTGTGGTAGAGTGCATGGCGGCCGGCCTCATCACGATCGCGCACCGCTCGGGCGGGCCGCTGGCCGACATCGTGGAGCCGGCGCAGGCGTCGCGCACCGGCTTCCTGGCCGCCGAGCCCGACGAGTACGCGCGCGCCGTGCTCGAGGTGCTCGCGCTGCCGCCCGACGAGCGCAGGCGCCTCGTGGACGCGGCTAGGTACGGAATGCAATACTACAAAACTTATTCATAATAGCATTGCCATCTATTTCTTAGCGTGTCGATAAAAATCTAAATGGACTCGGCCCAGAAATCGGCTACGTGTTTGGCGCCATCGCTAGCGTCCATCAGTTCCTGTAACTTGCAGACAGGACACGCACGACATGATGTTAAGTGTCCCATCGTTTGTAGAACAGCACCGCATTTGCACTCCAAGGCGGAGTCGTCTATGAATCTTCATCTGAACAGGTTTTTCTTGCTTCGGCCAACCTGGGTCCGGAGTCTATTTAAAGACTTTATTGCCACACAACACCACCATGTCTCTTGGGTACATTACCAGTCAACACTCGACAGCGATGCCGGCCGAAAAATTTTTCGACGCCAAATTTTAGTTATGTGGGGCATTACGTGCTAAATAAATAGATAAATATTTTAGTTTCTTATAGTTTTGGTTAGGTTATATTGTTTTTTTTTAACCGAATTCAAAAAAAGGAGCAGGTTCTCAATTCGACTGTTTTTCTTTTATGTTTGTTAGCTTACACCTTTTTTCTGGGTGAACCGATTTAGATGATTATTTTTTTTATTTGATAGCTGGTGCTTCACATGTGGTCCCATTTAAATTTGATCAAGTCCTAACCAGGACTTTATGAGTTATCTTTAATACTGCATATTTTTCCACTTAGTTTATATTGATGATATTTTGATTATTTGTTGTCACTGTTATTTACATACCAAGTAGTGGTATACGAATTTGTGTGGAGTAGATACCACAACTAAAAAGTGAAAATGAATAAACGTTTTTACAAAAAAACAACCGACTTCTAAAAAAGAACACTAAAAGACGGGAAAAATAACTTTAATTTCAGAAGTCGGTGGCCAAAAACGAAAATTCAAAACCAAAGACACCGACTTCCGAAATTAAAGTTATTTTTCACGTCTTTTAGGGTTCTTTTTGAAAGTCGGTTGTTTTTTTGTAAAAAAAGTTTTTGTGTAAATAGTTACTACTTAACAAAAAAACTAGGCATGTCAGGCCTAAATTATGGCGGTTTTAACAGGCGGTTTTAACAGGACAACGTTGACGGAGCATTTGGGTTTTGCGCTACGGGTTACAGGTTCAATTACCGCACGGACCAAATATTTTGGCATGCAGATTCATCACATCGCTATCGCATTTCATCTAGAGTTCTAGACCTGCACCCTAATTACGTAACACACTATGTATCACAATCTGAATCATTTTGAAGCCTATTGCTAATCCATTGCTTCATATGTTCGAAAAGTTTGTCTGCTCAACAACGTAAATAACGCAATGAATATTGTTGAACTGTCAAAATGAAAACTATTCCTACTGTTAGTGTGTTACGCAATGACCCCGCTGTTAGAATTTTTATGTTAAAACAAAGATAGTTTTCAAAGAATGATGGGAAGTATAATCATTATGAAGTGCTTTTCGGACCACAAGTTTTTTGTAGGTACAACCGCGGACACTGGCGGTTGTGTGCTTTTCACCCTTAAGTCTTTAGTAATAAGGTTGAAAATTAGTCCACCGCCAGTGTTCGCGATGGTACACTGACGCCATTAAGGACCAATTTTAGTGTCTCTGAGACTCAACACATATTGTAAGAAACCCGCTAAACACAAACTAAACATCTTTATTTTGTTCCCAGAGCCTCCGTTGACCGCTTCTCCGAAATGGAGTTCGAGAAATCATTCCTTAGAGCTGCGGAACCACTAATAAGATTAGATTAGAGGTACACGTGCTTTTATCCTTCTGTACATTTCGTTCCATTAGTTTTAAGCGTATTAATAAAGTTCAACCAAAGCTTTGTCTGTGTTTTTTTAACAACATTATTGTAATACTTACTGTATGACAACACAAGGTTCTATGTGACGTTGTTTCATTATTTTTAGGGGATTAAACAAAATTATTGACAGAACAAAATTAGATCATAATGGATTTCTCAAGTTCTGCTTAGGTAAAGATTTAACAAGAAAAGCACCTACTCCCGTGGTACTGACGCTCGTGATGTAGCTTGATGCAACTGTCTTTTTGCCCGACTGCCCCAGAAGAAGGGGTAATGTTGTTTTTGTTCGAAGAAGTACATAATCCTGACTATAATAATTATTCTAAATGCGAAAGTAAGTTTGTTACCTTTTCACGCCTAAACCACTGAACCGATCATCAAGAAATTTTGCATATACGTTGTCAAGGGTATAGAAAAAGACATAAAAAAATTGTTCCCAAGGAAAACAATAATAACGTTCTTATGATAATATATGGCGCCACGTGTCTCTACAATCATGATTGAATTGTATTATTATAGTAGTAGTGTGTCAAGATTTTATTTTTAATTAAGTACTTTATACATTTTGTGAGTTCTAGAGTAGCAGGGGTGCATTTGGAAAAGCCATGTTTTACCCATGGCCAGCTATATGTAGCATGTTCGCGTGTGTCCAATTAGAGCCAAATAGAAGGACATACAACATTGTGTATAGGAGCGTCCTAGAATAATGTTCCGTTCTGAGCCCATGATTGCAACGGCTAAACAACAAGCAGAGTACCTACAACCCGAATTGATTGTTAAATTCTAAATTAACTCAAGCGGAGCCGCCGGGCAAAAGCTAGTTTAAAATATAATAATACTAGCGTATTACTGTCACATTGCAGGGCAAAGGCCTCTTCTCTTACAGAGAAGACACGAGCATTGGTCAGTTTCTTTTTTTTCGAAGAAATACCTATGAAATAAAAATTCTTTATAAGTATCCGAAATTATTGTAAAAAATCATATAATTATTTTAACATAAAGATAAATTTTATATATTATAAATATACAAAGTAATGCTTAAATTAACATTGGAATGATATGTTGTCTATGTGGCCTACTCTGTCTCTGGGAATCAACCTCAGTTCCGATCCGTGCTTCAGGAATACATTGCCTGGAACAAAATAATAAATTAATTAGTCAAAGATGAAATTGAATGAAATAAAACTATCCTTAGTCTCTCCAGGGTACGTGCGTCCCACGAATTCCCATAAAAGCGGTTTTATAGTGTTTACTATAAGTATGTTTAGATAGTAATTAGAATTTTAGTGACTACTTTGGTGGTCACTTCATAAAAGGAATGACGAACATTCAAGTTGTTTTGCCGTCAATAAGATGATACCACAGTAAAAACGAATGAAGATATAGATCAATTTATGTTTAACATGAGTAGATTACAACACAAATGGATGGATGCAATGGTGTTAAATATAAGTACGTGCTACATGATATACTACAGAAGGTGTACAAATCTTACAGGTTTTCAAATACCTAGTCATTAAAATTATAAAATATTAAATTATACCAATTAAATTGTCACAAATTTAGAAAGTCAAAATTTATCGTTTATGAAGTTTAAGCTATCATTTCATGGTCAACATCTTTTTCAACTTTGTCTTAAATAAAGGTTTATTTAATTGTTTAATGTCCTTTGGAATTTTATTATATATTTTAGGAGCCATACAGATTATGCTTTTGTGCAGCATTGCAGTCCTAGAGGGGTGAATGCAGAGATCATTTTTGCGTCGGCTTCTAACGCAATTATCCGAGAGACATGAGTTTTTTTTAAATGATATATAAATGATGAATGATTTTATTTCTGTAAGTAGGTTTGTTCAAACACTTAACTTGTACTTACTTAACCTTTTAACAGATTCATTAAAGGTTCCTGAACTATGCACTATAGCTAACCAAGTTCATTAGATAACCGTCTGCCCCACGGTAGGCCGAAAATCGCCTTTCATAGACATAGAGACTTGAATTTTGAAGGGTCCTTTTTTTAGCTAGAAATGGATTCTGCTGATCATAACTATACTTAATGAGGATTTCACCTTCACCTTTTCTTTTGGTTGACATTTATTTATAACAATTTTTCTATTTTAAATATGTTAATGCTAATTCAGTTACAATTTAAGTGTTTTTAATCATTTGATAATTAGTTTAATTTAGTTACTGATTTTATTGTTGACGTTTTTTTTATTAAAAATAAAAAATAAAGTACACACGGCTACACATCAAGTCGGACACCCTATATACCCATAACTACGCTACTAGCAATACATAGAATTATAGGAAAGGGACTGAGTATCGTGGCATCGGCCAATCGCAGCATCTGCTGCGTTTGCGCCAACGCACACAGTTGCACTTTTTTTGGCATTTTTTTTTCAAAATCTATTCAAATTCTATTCAAAATTACGTTGATGTATTGATTGCTTCGTTGTGTCGTAAAGAAGGGAAAAACTGTTTAAAATTGATGATATACGTGTTTCAGTGATTATATAAAATCAACCCATAAGGTGGTAAAATAGGGGTTTAAAGTTTGTATAAAAATCCAAAATTAAGTAATTTCCGAATTACACGCGTGCTAACCGTGGGGAAAAGCCAGAAATCTCAGATTTTTGAATCTCAATCAGAAATAGTTATGATCAGCAGAATCCATTTCTAGCCAAAAAAAGGACCCTTCAAAATTCAAGTCTCTATGTCTATGAAAGGCGATTTTCAGCCCACCGTGTGCCGTGACGCCATGCGGAAATATTTGAACGATACTAGGATGAATTCGACACCTGAGATGCTAAACGGGTAAGTGCCCGCCTTCTTCTAATGGGGGCTATCATTTGTGTGCTCACCAGTTGGCGCCACTGGCGAGTAAGGTCCTGCCAGTACCTTCTTTTTTATATGTTTACGTACCCATAACTTCATAATAATTTTTATTTTATTTCATTTTACAACTTCAAATTATTATTTACATATTATAATGTTCCTAAAATGTGCAAGCATGAAGCAGAAAATTATTAATTGTTCCTTCAAATGCGACCAAGTCGTTACTTAAATTCTTAAGCCCTAATTTATCAGGAATGGCACAATGTTTACAACACACAAAATAATCACACAAAAAACACATAATTAGTAATTATCGCGGATTTTTACTAATTTATAAAAATCCGCGATAAAATATCCCACAACCAGTGAATGTTCAGTGATATTTGACATTAGTAAAGACCTTACTCTACACTAGCGCCTGTAATGGCGAATTCAAGCGCGATAGCGGGTAAATGTGGGTATCTCACCAGCTGTCTGTTGAGGGTTGATGCCGATACCGTCATCGGTGATGATGGCGCTGGTGGCCGGCTCCACTCGGAACTCCTCAGCTGCAAACTTGAGCACTGCAGTGAATGGCGTCGCTTCTGGCACGCTCAGCCTGTGGGCAATTTACCAGAATAAACAAATTATGGGGAATGATAGCTGGAAGTTTTCTAATTTGTCATTTAACCATCGTTTTACAGTGGGCCAATCTATATCTGGCCATCAGGTTTATCACAAGCCTCCTATAGATTAGTAACTGTGTGTTAGAACCAGAGGATTGAACAAAAAAAAATTGGCACAATACAACATTTTTGTTGTGTTGCCTTTGAATCTGCTACCTTTTTTACAGTATTTTATTTTCAGTTCTGGATCTTTATGGGTTCAAATGGGTTCTACGTAAACTACACAAAGGAAACAAAAGGCTTGAAAAGAAACATCAAAATATATTCACATAATTTACAAAATATTTTGCCAATAATCTAAATCGGAATCATAATCCTTAATAATATCGAAAAACTGAGACTTTAGGCAGTCATTACTGCATATTTTTTGAACGACACCTACTAATTCTGAATAACTTAACTCTATATAAAAATACTCTGCGGACATTCCCTCTCTCAGCAATTTCCCGTAGTCGGCCAAAGCTTCAACTATGTATGTGAAAATATCAGAGTTCTCAACACACATTTCAGTAAAATATTTGCTGTCAACTTTAAAAAGCAGTCTCCAAAAGTTTTTATATGTACTGTCTTTACTTAGCACAATATTTAAGATCCCATCAGCAATAAACTTTACAGCTGCAGCATGTTTTGGGTCATTGTTTAATAAACTAATAACTAGTAACTCTACAATATCCTGATTACAGTTGTTTAATAACTTTAGAATGTCTGACTGACATGAATTGAGTTCTAATAAGAAAACTTTGCTTTTGAACTCTAGTATTTTATTTTGTGGTATTTTGTTCGAGGCATTTCTTAGTAAGGTCTCTTTTGATGCTGCATCAAGCATCAACTCTGTTAGACAGTTTTCTAACTTATCCTCAGAAAATAACTCAAGAAACAGTCTAAAACCCACATCCATTTGATTTATTTTAGTATTTGAGTTAATTATTTTTTTAAGTACATATTTTGGAGGATCAGTAAGACAGTTTTTAATGAGACTGTTTGATGTCTCATTGTAACTGTTCAATACAGATAAGAATTCACTGATGACGTTTCTCTTTTGTAGCCTATCAAGACTTTTCTCAACATGTTGTGAAATAATCAAAGCACATCTCAGTTCAGCCTCAGTTGTATCATTGTCAGGCCAGTTTTCTAACTGACAAAGGTTAATATAGTCTTGGAAGAAGTTGAGGAACTGTTGTACTACAGCTGTATCCATTTTTAAACCTTGTAACTTCAACGCAGAGCCCTGGGCCATTCAGCATCTGTTGAAATGAACAAACTGACATTGACTGAAAATTACATGAAAAGTAAGTTATTCAAAAATAGGCCACGTTGAAGTTACAGAGGATTGAAGAGGTGTTGTTAAAGCTAGAACTTACACTTTGAACGGCAGTTTAGGGTCAGAAGTTAGAGTAATCTTGAAAGTTACTTTCGACCTGAAGCAATAAAAGAACAGAGTCAAAACACATATAGGTATATTATTCCACAAAAAACAACAAACATAGTTTTCACGTATACTCCACTTACATTTTTTTGAATCACCAATTTATCTAAGTGTATAAATTATGAAAAATATAATATTTCCTCAACTCGCCCACTATGCACAATCTGCGAAATGAAAGTGAAGTTTTCGTTTGACTTAGACACGTTTTTAAATGTCAATGTCATAATAAATATACAGCTTTCGGATACATTCTCAAAATAAAATGTAAAGGAAACATCTTCCAAGCAAGGGTGCACAACGATCTCAAGTGCTCCTGTAATTGTTCTACCAATAAAAACCTGTTTACGAGTATTACTTTGTTGAACGGTTATTTATATAGAAGGTTATATAATATTTGCATAAACTATCGACAAATAATAATACAGACAGATTTATAATAAATTAATAATATGTACATACAGACGAAGACCTCAAGCTATATATTTCCAGTTTTAGCTAATAGTCCGGTCATTTTAGACATAAAAATAGTGATCAAATAAAAAAAATTCCGACAGAGCCAAATCTTCGTAGAGACCTTAGGTTTACCACAAGGAATAAAGTGTCAAAAGTCCCCATCAGTCCCATGTGAGCTTAGGGACTTATTCGGGGCCCAAGGTCAAAATTTTAGGTTTTTTGGATTTTTCTCGAAAACGGTAAGTTTTATCGAAAAAGTACTTCAGAGCAAAGTTGCAGATCTTAAAATTCTCTATAAAAATGGTCCCTATAATTTTTTCTCTAAGACCCACTATTTCCCAGATATTGCGTTTGTAAGAATCACGTTCTACATAATATGCACACATTTCCAC
Source organism: Griposia aprilina (assembly GCA_916610205.1). Taxonomy (NCBI): domain Eukaryota; kingdom Metazoa; phylum Arthropoda; class Insecta; order Lepidoptera; family Noctuidae; genus Griposia; species Griposia aprilina. The sequence continues at coordinate 1,498,846 of OU744285.1, read as the reverse complement.
ACCACCTGTGAGGTAGGGTACTCGGCGCGTTTTTTTTAACGTGGTATCCCCGGTAGGCTTATTCCACGAACCTTTATGACGTTATTTTCAGGAACAATAATTATTTAATAGTATGAAGATTATTGATATGGGTTACTGAGTTTAACTGTCGTTCTAACTTTTTTTTATTACTTTAATCTGACTCATACTCTTCATATTCAACTTCAACAATCATGTTTTCTTCAATTTCTTCTTCTCCTTCCTGTTGATGAACGCTTAGAAATTGTTCAAATGAAGATGAATCAGTTGTCTCTTCATCAAAATCACATGCATCTTCCTCTCTTGTATTTAATTGAACATTTGAGCAAGAGACACCTTGGCAATTGGTACACGCTGGAGAACACTGCAACCCTACTTTTTTACAGCCACATTTGGCACTACAACCTTTCTTGCAATTGCAAAAAATAGTGTTAAGAAGTTTTTCTGGAGCAGGGGGCAGTAAAGTTCGAATCGGTTCCAAAGTATTATTTATCAATTTCCAACCCCAGTCTTCAGGGTTCAGTACATTGCCTTGCCATGTCTGAACTTGATAGTATACTCGAAACAAATGTTGACTAGCAGATGCCGATGTTGGAGGAAGACAAAATAGCTGTACTTGCTTTTTGTTTCGTGTATTTTTTACAAATGTTAAATATCTGTACGTATCTATGCAATCAATTTTTTTTGGAGCTCCATAAACCGCAAGAAGAAACCGAATTCCTTTAGTAATTAGTATTTGAGGTGAAGAATTAATTTCTGTAAATACTTTTGCGCAGTCAATCAAATCATTTTTTTAGGTAGGTAGGTATACGTGAGGCAGGTATACGAAGCAGGTATACGTAAACGACACCACATGGACAAAAGAATAGGCAGATGTTTTTCAAGGCCAGATGTTATTCAAGTAGAGAGGATTCGGTAAGGGACCGGCGGTCATTTTAGAGTAAATTTTCTTAGAATAGTATAATGTATACATAAAAGAGACACGAGTAGGCATTTTTGCTTGCTTGAGTACCTAAATATGTACATACGTGGCATATGTGTGCATACTATGTAGAACATGATTCTTACAAGCGCAATATCTGGGAAATAGTGGGTCTTAGAGAAAAAATCATAGGGACCATTTTTATAGAGAATTTTAAGATCTACAACTTTGCTCTGAGGTACTTTTTCGATAAAACTTACTGTTTTCGAGAAAAATCCAAAAAACCTAAAATTTTGACCTTGGGCCCCGAATAAGTCCCTAAGCTCACATGGGACTGATGGGGACTTTTGACACTTTATTCCTTGTGGTAAACCTAAGGTCTCTACGAAGATTTGGCTCTGTCGGAATTTTCTTTATTTCAATTGTCTAAAATGACCGGACTATAACCTTTTATAGGCTTTAATTACATACAATGAGAAGTCACCCCATACTGGAAATGTATAGCTTGTAATGTAGTCGTGCGTACATGTATAAAAAAAGAGGGGGAAGAATCATCTAAGCACTACGGCTTCAAAAATTCGTCCACATCGCTGTTAACAGGAAAAGTGCCCAAAAGGCTGGCAGTATTGCTATGTTGTATGGCGATGCTGATTCTTTGGCCAAAAAATAGGCTAGCCCTCTGGTCACTTGAAGAGTTGACCAACCGCTTGGCGATTTCTCGAAAAACCAAGTGGGCATTCGGATATGGCTCTAGTGTTTCAACCCCCTGAAATATTTTCACCGTTTGAGGTTTTCCGCACCTGCAGCAACCGCCCCAGCACAGCCCACCGGGCTAGGAATATGGGATGGCTCAAGGGTGTGCCTGCCTAACATCAAAGGCATTATGGTCATAATATTCCATCTGATTTCTTGCCATCGTCGCGTGCCAAGCCGTTGCTTGGGTTCTAAAATAGCTGGCACCCTGGTGCGGTGGTGACAAGAACACGACGTTGATTTCATAAATGCTAGCATGCCGTGCTATCCAGCCTGCGCTCTTACTGCAAGATAGGCCATGGTGTCCGAAGCAGTCCACAGCTTCATTGCACTGGCGGCGATCCGCACTGCAAGGAGCGCCCAGCATAGTGCCTATGTTGGGTGACGGTAGTGCTCGAAGCCAGAAGCCGGTCTCCCAATCACGACTCACCCACAGCCAGCAGGTGGGCACGCTCAGCAGTATTGGACGTATTGATAAGATTATGCCGTACCAAACTGCAGTGCGGCTCATCTCACTGTCTCTAAGAAGATGCAGTGGCGGACTAACAGGGGGGCGGAAGGGCCGGCCGGCCCCGGGCCTCCGGTCTTGGGGGGCCCCCAAATGCCTCCACGTTCCCCTGATCAAAACCTAAACAAGACTTTAAAAATGTGTTTATTACCTACATAATTTCATCAAGATCAAAACACTACAGCCATCTAGACTTTTTACGCGGTACTAATATTCTTTTAACTTTGCTGAACGCGTCTAATACGCTGGGGGACTTTCCGTCTTTGTAGCGGGTACTTCCCCAGGAATCCCTGAATGAATGAAGTGCAAATAATTCACTCTTATACGCCTACATTTACATTCACTACATTCTATTTAGTTCAGTAAATTGAAGGCACGAAAACACATATAACACGCTACAAAAAATAAAAATAAACTATCTTTGATTTATAATAACTATTTTTTTTTTGTCGGTCTATTCGTATTTTATTTTCCTCACCCATATCCATTCCATATTGTAGGTATGTATGTTTATTTAGCGTAAATAATTTAAGTCGAATTTAAATTTCACTTGTCAGATTTTAAAGAAATAAACTTAAACACTTATTTATAAATACAAATGTGAACGGAATAAAAAGCTTGTAAAACTTTTTTTTTTTTTTTTTAAAGCTGGGGGGCCTCATTCAGCTTTGCCGCCCCGGGCCTCTGACGGGCTTAGTCCGCCACTGGGAAGATGGGTTTACGGGCCGATCTGTATCCGGGCAAACCGCTTTCCAGGCATTCACCGCATCTGCATCGGTCAGGCTCGGAATTCCAGAGTCAACCAGGGTGTGGGCTAAAAATTTTCATGGTCAACTTTTCAGTGCTGTGGACAGAGGACAGGAATGGTAAGACAATACTGGTAATTTTGCGGACGCCAAGGCCACAAAGACGGATGAATAGTGTGGCTTGACGCCACACTCGGTCGTCCAAGGCCTCATTTAGAATGGTTGTTACTTGTTAGTGTGCTGCGATTTGGTCAATTTTGTCCAACAGATGTGGCTGCTTCCTTAAATGGGAATAATGTAGAAAATATATAGGTCCTGTAACATTTGGGCCAAAACAACAGTATCTAGTCAGAGTGAATGCCGAATCTAAATTAATTTTGGAGAGTCTGTTCAAAATTCCGTTGAAGTTCTTGATATTTTCGAGGATAAAAGAAGAAAAGCTGTCTTTTAAAATTGAGGAACCTGGGTTGTGCAGTGGACTTTTAACTAACATTTTGATTTGCGGGAGGGGCCTATTGCATTAAACACTAGGGTCAATAATTGTCTGTTGGTAATGTCAGACAGGTAAACACATTTTGAGGGGTGGAGTCGAAGTCAATAGATTTGAATTGCTGTTTGAAGAGTTGTAGGCCTTTCAAAACGGTGTCTACATCACCTCATAGCGTTAAATCATCTAAATAATACACGTTAAATTTTGAATTTAGTTTCTGGATAATTGGATGGGTCACCTGGTTGGTATCCAACTGCAGATTCCAAAACATTGTCCTTGTATAATAATTAGGAAGGGTACGTGTAATAGTGCCACATAAAACCATTTTCGGTTAGTTCTTTTTTGACTTCAGCCAAATATGTGTTCTTACATCACGTTGTGCATAATTTGATTTCAAAAATTGGTTCCTATCTAAAATTGACAAATTACTATCATACGCAAGCATACGTTTAGTTTCTTCCGCTGTCTGTTTTTTCAAAATAATGTCAATATTTCATCCGATCTGCTGTCATAATATTATCACAGACGTCAGACACACAGAGCAAGTTGCAAAACATTCGATTTGATTCGATTCACAGAGCATCATAACATCACTATCGGATCGATTGATCACGAAAATGTTCTAATTAATTAATCCACATCACAAAAGGAAAAGCACAATGTTACTTAGAAGAAATCTTTTAGAGTGCACAACAATTTTATCATGCGCGGGAACATTTATTTGCGTCCTACTGAACTATATTACGAACATTTCGCCCATAACGGGAATATGGTTTCCTCTTTACGTTTTAACTTTATTTATAGTGTCACTATGTGTTAGTTTTAAGTTTATTCAGTGGTTGTTGCGTTTGAACAAGCCCATAAAGTATGATTTGGATGGTATTGTGGCGGATTACCCGTATTTATCGGCGTTGTCGCGGGTGCTGCCTCAGCCGCGGAAGACGTCGACATCAGAGTGTCGAGAGTATGATACGAATGAGCTGAGCGTGATATCGACAGTGCTGGAAAGGAAGCTGGTGTCGTCGTGGTACGTGCCGTATATATCGCAGGAGATTGGCTTCCCGTTCGCTTGTAAACAAATGTTGGATCAAATGATTGGCAAGAGTTTTCAGGTTTGTATAAACATTATATTATGAATATCATTCAATCTTTAAAATATAATTAAAAAATCTAAGTTATTTACTTACAATAAAAAATTTCAACAAAACAGCAATTAAATAAAAAAATTGACCCACAGATCTGCAACAAGATAGAAACCAAAGATGTTTATGTAGACATAACTACTGTCCTAACAAGTCATTTGAAAGAGTACCAGAAGGCTCAGAAACGCCATGAAAAAATACCAAACAGTACAATAGAATCATTGTATAAGAAATCTCACCCAGTATTCGACATTAACAACAAAACAATCCAGTCAGCGGACCACTGTACCAATATCCTTCGCATTGTATTCAAAGAACTCGTACCGTGGGAACTGTGGGACACTCCCCATTCTGAATTGTTAGTCCGCATTCTATCAAAGAAACTTGACACCTTCATCAACACTACTTTGGCTGAACCTGCATGGCTAAATGACAAGTTGCTCACAATTTTGAAAGGGAAACAGGAAGTGATGGTTGAGGAAGAGCGGAAAGAAACACAGTTTCCTGAAAAAGAAATAGTAACTAAAAAAAAAGCAGAACCAACAAGTATGGAGCCAGAATTACCTATGGGAGTAACAAAAGGTAGCCCTACAACACCACAGTGGGTTCCTGAAGGTGCGAAGGAGGAGTCTGAAGCAGAGAAGATAGAGAATATAGTTGAAGAAGTACCGGTCACAAGTACAGAACCAGTTGATATAAAGACTTCGCCTATCTTGAGACAGAGGAGAGGCAGACAGGGACGGAATGAAGTGAAGATCTATGATAGAATTATTGAAGGTAAGTAAGGTAAGGCAACTTTTTGTATGTGAAATGTTACGCGGCAATCAAAAGAATAATAAATTAAAATAAATAAATTCTAAATAGGTAAAGCCATTTTATTAAGAATTGTTTAGGGCTCTGATTACTACAACTACAACAGATTTTAGGTTCATGTTTAGAAATCGATAACTGGTCATCATCTACATCAGTCAAAAAATTTAAATACCTGGGGTATTGGGTCACCAAGGACCTATGTGATGACCTAGACATAGAGAGGGAGCGCAAGGCACTATCTGTTCGAAGTAATATGCTGGCCCGGACGTTTGCACAATGCCTTCAGAATGCTTGTGGGGCTGCCACGGTATTGTAGCGCTTCGGGTATGTTTGCCGATGCGAGGGTAGATGATTTTTATGCCATCATTCGCATCGCTTCTCTCTGGCACAGAACACACGTCAGCTCCCATAGCATGTTGAGGGCATTGAGTGACCGGTGGGACTGCCCGATGCTTGGCGGCCGATGGGTGAGTCTGCACACACACGGCTGTATGTAGTTATGCGGGCAAATCATTGTTTTCTTTGTTTTTATTTAATTGATTGTATGTGTTACTAACAATAGTTTAATAAGTATGTAATATGTCAATACTAACACTAGGTATGGACTTTCAAGATCTGTAAATAAAAGTTTATTATTATTACCCACAGCCCAACTTCACCTAAGAGTAGGTTACTAGGCATAGCTGTCGCAAATTACGAATGTGTGTAATATGCCTTCTGGTTAGTCTGGAAGCCAACCCCAAAATAGTTGGGCAAAGGCTAGGCAGATTGATTATAATATGCCTTTTATAAACATTCACAAAAGGTGGAAATTACAATAATTGCGTAGCAATTATGAATTCATCGACTATAACAGATTCAGGCTGTCCACTCTGGGCCCTAATTCACTATGACCACTTAACGATGCCTTACTTCAAAACCATGTCAATTCTTTGTCTAACCACGACATCTGCTAATAACGTATTCTCTGTGATACAATAAACGAAACCGTTTCTACAAGACACGATATTGCCGTGGTAAGATTACGCGGGGAATAATAATTACCATATAGAATTGGGGCCCTGGACTGAAGGAAGATATTGTAGGCTCGAGATCGCGCGTGCTGAGGTTGAAATTGGCCATTAGGATCTCGATTGAAATTTACATACATAAAGTCACGCATTTTTCCCATGGGGATAGGCAAAAACTACAGAACGCCACCGGCTGCGATTCAAGCAACATGGCATCATCTTCATTTGCTTAATTTGATTGACTTGCCATGAGATGGAATCTCGAAAATGCCTCGAATGTTCGCGGAATTCAACATCGCATTTTCTACACAAGACAGGACAATTTGAAAGAAATATGGCTATGTATTAATTTATAATTTTTTAGGCAGTGTAAAAACCTGGGACACGGACATAGACCTGCAGTGCATCAGCCTGGGTCAAGACCTCCTCGCTAGCCTGGACGGAGAGATCACGCTAAGCCGGCTGTGGGGGCAGGACGCGGACACTGACGGCAGCCCCAACCCCCCGCGCAGCAAGTCGCCACAGCCACTGTGGTTTGGTAATATTGAATTGATGCATTATCATAATTATACACACATATACATACATGAATTCTCGCTTTCTTCCCATGGGGGTAGACAGAAACTACAGAACGCCACCTGCATACTCCTTACATGCTCTCTCTTCATAATAAATGAATGTATTATTTTTTTGTAAAAAAAAAACAAGTATCCTAACATCTAATTATCCTAAGATAAAAACTTACTCTATTAGCAAGCTATTAGAATTCATCCACACGTCAATATCTCATGCAAGCTTTAAACCTGCATTATACTACTCGCGAGTTGCTTTGACGAAGTACTGGTCGAACTTGACCGAAGTCCGAAGAATGTGACTTGTGGTAAGAACTACGGGACGCTTCGAGTTCTTTGACTCGGGCGCAAAAACCGACAGCAAGTAGTGCAGGTTTTAAACCTGCACTACACTACTCGAGAAGTTGATCAAAGTTAAGCTTAAGGTTTAAGGCTTCCGAAGAATAATAAACGTCATCTTTGGCATAACATACTTAAGTCAGGAACCACACATTTCTATAAATCGCACGACAGGTGCAAAAAAGTGACAATTTAACTGCGAAAACCGCCTTTACTGCTTGGACATAAAGGCTTTATCAATTTCATTTTATTTTTATCTTCAATATGCTTTATTTGATAATGATACATTTCTTTCTTTCAAAACCCCTTAATTCCAGGTGAAGAAGAAAAAATAGAAGTAGACCCCTTAGACCCGAGTCTATACAAAGAAACGAAGAAGGAACAGAGCCCAAAACCAGCAGATGCCTTGCTGAAAGACTTGCAGTCCACTGTCAGAGAGGCCAAGACGAAAATAGGGGACCTACAGGTGGACTCCAAACTTGCCTTAGATGTGCCCTGCAAGCAAAACTCCAGTGTATGTTGTTTGCACGATCTTTCTGCTTATGCTTTTGTAAATAGGGGCTGGGCGTTGACCATAGATGGGGAATTTTACCAAAGATATTTTTATTATGCACTAACCCTAAGTTTCTGAAGGGTCGTTTGATTAAACTGTTGTCAAACCTCATTGTAATTTTTTTTTTCTGTTAGATTAATGAGATATTCCGATAAAAAAGTGTCCATTAAGTTTCTTGCCCGTTATTCTCCATAGGAACCTACTACAATTGGAACGGGCAATAGCTTCATCTTTTTGACTGACCAAGATTTTTCAAATTAAAACATGCCTGTAATTGGTTTAATTGAAATAAATGCTTTAGTTTGAGATTTAACAGCAGATTTATCGACCAAGCTTGATACTGGGCACGATGGTCACATTGCCAGGCACATGCCGTGAGTTTTGATTTGAAAGAAGTATGGTTACATTTGAAGCTTGCAATTTAGATAATAATGGATGACTTTAAAGGGCGCTTGCCTTTTTTTACATACAAGAAAAGTATTGAAATTGGAGCCATAGTTGCTCTAAATTAGTCTTAATATTTCGCCTAAAACACATATATTTGAGGTTTTATCTGCAACCAAAAAATAGCAACACAATAGTGCACAGCAAAATCGTCTCTAATGTCTTATATAGAGGAACAGTCTTTAGTTCTTAAGTCCCTTGACAACTATCATGTATATTTAAATATATTGTACCGATTTTGTAGACAGGTACCACAAATAAGGAGCAAGCACCGGACCGGCTAAGGTTACGATTGCTTTCAATGTCACTGTCCTACTGTACTGTCCTCAAGACTGGAGTTATCATACTTGGTGTTACCTTGGGCCTTATTTGATACAAGCTCATAGATTGTGTGTTGGATTTTGACAATAATAATATTAATTTCTTACTAATTAACTCCTTAGAAGCGCCTGAAATCATAAAAGCATAACTGTGAAAATTCTTTCAGGACATTTCTTGAAAATAATCAGTTTCAAGTATATTTTAAAAAATTGGTTGGAGTTTGCCAGAATAAATGATTACCTATTTTATTTAAGACATGGTAAAAATAATACTTAACATTCTGTCTTAACTTCTTCTGTATTGTGAGTGCTTTTGAAGACAAGAAATCTTACATACAGTACGAATTGTTGTAATTATGTTTTACATTTTATTTTTTGCAGTGATATTAAACCATGTTGCCCAAAAAGTTTACACAGTATTTTAATCATTGCATTTTAGACTCTAAGTTACAAGGGTTACGGTTCAAAATCTAAAATCCAGTCTATGTGCACAGTGAAGTAACGCAGTTTGTTTGAATCTGCATGAAACAAGTGACGAGCATGTCTGTCACTATGCACGGATATTTAGACCTTGTTGACTTTGTCCTTGTGTTAATGTTTGATTCTGAACTGTTGTGTAAGTGTGATTATCCGTATCCATCCTAAAATATATTCTTTAGAGTTTTACTTGAGAATATGCATACACTCTTCCTGAGAATGTACAATTTTTTACCTGTTATTACGAAAATTAGGTGCAGTAACTTTCACGGTAAAATAAGTAGTTTTACTCTCTATGTCTGAAAATCTATCGAGCGAGCTGGACATGCGCAAACTCACAATAAGCATGTTGCAGCCGATCACAATGAGCAATAAAATCAATTTATTTGTCATTATTTTTTCACGGTATCCGCGTAATTCCTTCATCTTATTTTACTCCCTGTCCTGTTCAACATCCCTTTCCAACTTCTATCCAGAATGTGTTTAGTAATATTTCTAACTGGCTGTGTAATGTTTCCCGGTGCAGGACGAAGCGGCCGGCATGATGGAAGGTCTGCTGGACTTTGGCATCGCTGGACTGAAGAAGGGTCTCCGCTTTACTGGGCTCAGCGATCAGGTTAGTATGGTCTAGGCGTTTAATATGATATTATTTACTCTTTTTGAAGATACAAAAAAAGCTAACCAAGTCTCCAACTTTATAGGGTTGCCAATTAGCATTTTTTTTTTAACTAAGTCATCATTCTCTTATCCTGATATCAATTTATTTGTGGTTGATGCGACATGTCTTTCTCTTTCATTCTTCTCTTTTAGTCGCATCAAACATTTCTGACTACATCCAAATATAAAAAGTACATCAGGACCAGAGTCCAATGGTATGGTTACCATTTGGTGATAACATAACATACTAACTACACTTCACACTTCTAAATTAAACTTTACTTCTGCCATTGGTCAGTAACTTATTAAGTGACAAACCCCGTGCCTGGTGTGAATTCCCGTTGGCTAAAATGACAAAGTTCCATACAAACTTGCATCACCGATTTAAACCCTTTAGGGGAATAGCTTTCCAAAATTCAGCACATGATTCAAGACAGGTAAAAAAAAACAAAAGTTATAAAAATATCTGCTGTTTCATAGAAAAATGCAATACTACGCGGTTAAATTGTTTGGAACAGCAAATTTTGTTTTTAAATAACCGGCGAATAATTACAACGCAGCGGGGTTCAGAATCATGTACCTACTTAGTTCATGGTAAAAGGTTGCGCGTCTTTACCACCCTGTATAAGGACTTCTTGTGCAAAATGTCTAGACCCAGAGGTTTATTGAGTTGCCTGTTAGTGAATTAATTTAAGATTTTTATTAAGTAGAAGAAGACAGCCTTATGGTAATTAGTTGGACTAGTCCACACAAATAAAATAACTATTAAAATAATAAAAACTTAGCGTATTTAACAAGTATTTTGTATGTGTTTAGGACAAGTCGCCGTCCCACCATCGGGAACGGGGCAGTGACATTAAGACGCCGCCGTCGGAGCATGCGCGCGGCAAACCCATTCCAGAACACAAGGATATACACAGCACCAATGAACAGAGAGGTAATATATGCATAGTTTGCTTCTTATCAGTTGTTAGTGACATTAAGAACCTGTCATCTAGCAATTTTTACAATGGGCATATATATATATATATTATACTTTCATGTATACATATAAAATCGTTTTATGTTTTCGCCCTACTTACACAATTATACACATTTACTTCATGGGTAACAGTAAAAATATTTTTTCTCTTTTCAGATGAGAACATTGTGCACCCATTAGTTAAGCAGCACAGAGTCACCTCACAGGATGGCATGGTTAGAATGTTGACAGATTTTCTGACTATTTAAACGTGCCTGTAAATGGTCTTGTTTTGGTCCAGTTGCGAAAACTCACCTTTTTACAAGCTTTTATTTAAGTTATCTGTTAGTTAGTTCGTATGTCAAATCTTGCAATTGAATTTTATAACAGTTATCCCCAACCGTTTGAGCTGAAATTTTGCATACACGTTTGGTTTGGATGACAATGCACGGTTACCTAACTGACTAGTGACGAGTTCGATATCACAATCATGTAAAATACATCGATGTTTTAAAATAACAGCCCGTTTTACGTCCAAAAATTTAAATTACTATGTTGATAGTTTCTATTATTTTAATCACCAACTGATTTTAAGACCTTATTTACATAACCATGTCCAACTTCCTCTCCAGCCATCTCAACCTCGAGCAGTCCCCAAAGCTGACCTCCCTTTAGTACCTGAACCGGATTCTCCTGAACCGGAATACGAGGAGGCAGCCGACCTGTCCACCAGCATCGCCAAGCTACGCTGTCTGCTGCAGCAACGCGCCGAGACTAGTCCCAGGTACTTAACAAATACGAGGAGGCAGCCGACCTGTCCACCAGCATCGCCAAGCTACGCTGTCTGCTGCAGCAACGCGCCGAGACTAGTCCCAGGTACTTAACAAATACGAGGAGGCAGCCGACCTGTCCACCAGCATCGCCAAGCTACGCTGTCTGCTGCAGCAACGCGCCGAGACTAGTCCCAGGTACTTAACAAATACGAGGAGGCAGCCGACCTGTCCACCAGCATCGCCAAGCTACGCTGTCTGCTGCAGCAACGCGCCGAGACTAGTCCCAGGTACTTAACAAATACGAGGAGGCAGCCGACCTGTCCACCAGCATCGCCAAGCTACGCTGTCTGCTGCAGCAACGCGCCGAGACTAGTCCCAGGTACTTAACAAATACGAGGAGGCAGCCGACCTGTCCACCAGCATCGCCAAGCTACGCTGTCTGCTGCAGCAACGCGCCGAGACTAGTCCCAGGTACTTAACAAATACGAGGAGGCAGCCGACCTGTCCACCAGCATCGCCAAGCTACGCTGTCTGCTGCAGCAACGCGCCGAGACTAGTCCCAGGTACTTAACAAATACGAGGAGGCAGCCGACCTGTCCACCAGCATCGCCAAGCTACGCTGTCTGCTGCAGCAACGCGCCGAGACTAGTCCCAGGTACTTAACAAATACGAGGAGGCAGCCGACCTGTCCACCAGCATCGCCAAGCTACGCTGTCTGCTGCAGCAACGCGCCGAGACTAGTCCCAGGTACTTAACAAATACGAGGAGGCAGCCGACCTGTCCACCAGCATCGCCAAGCTACGCTGTCTGCTGCAGCAACGCGCCGAGACTAGTCCCAGGTACTTAACAAATACGAGGAGGCAGCCGACCTGTCCACCAGCATCGCCAAGCTACGCTGTCTGCTGCAGCAACGCGCCGAGACTAGTCCCAGGTACTTAACAAATACGAGGAGGCAGCCGACCTGTCCACCAGCATCGCCAAGCTACGCTGTCTGCTGCAGCAACGCGCCGAGACTAGTCCCAGGTACTTAACAAATACGAGGAGGCAGCCGACCTGTCCACCAGCATCGCCAAGCTACGCTGTCTGCTGCAGCAACGCGCCGAGACTAGTCCCAGGTACTTAACAAATACGAGGAGGCAGCCGACCTGTCCACCAGCATCGCCAAGCTACGCTGTCTGCTGCAGCAACGCGCCGAGACTAGTCCCAGGTACTTAACAAATACGAGGAGGCAGCCGACCTGTCCACCAGCATCGCCAAGCTACGCTGTCTGCTGCAGCAACGCGCCGAGACTAGTCCCAGGTACTTAACAAATACGAGGAGGCAGCCGACCTGTCCACCAGCATCGCCAAGCTACGCTGTCTGCTGCAGCAACGCGCCGAGACTAGTCCCAGGTACTTAACAAATACGAGGAGGCAGCCGACCTGTCCACCAGCATCGCCAAGCTACGCTGTCTGCTGCAGCAACGCGCCGAGACTAGTCCCAGGTACTTAACAAATACGAGGAGGCAGCCGACCTGTCCACCAGCATCGCCAAGCTACGCTGTCTGCTGCAGCAACGCGCCGAGACTAGTCCCAGGTACTTAACAAATACGAGGAGGCAGCCGACCTGTCCACCAGCATCGCCAAGCTACGCTGTCTGCTGCAGCAACGCGCCGAGACTAGTCCCAGGTACTTAACAAATACGAGGAGGCAGCCGACCTGTCCACCAGCATCGCCAAGCTACGCTGTCTGCTGCAGCAACGCGCCGAGACTAGTCCCAGGTACTTAACAAATACGAGGAGGCAGCCGACCTGTCCACCAGCATCGCCAAGCTACGCTGTCTGCTGCAGCAACGCGCCGAGACTAGTCCCAGGTACTTAACAAATACGAGGAGGCAGCCGACCTGTCCACCAGCATCGCCAAGCTACGCTGTCTGCTGCAGCAACGCGCCGAGACTAGTCCCAGGTACTTAACAAATACGAGGAGGCAGCCGACCTGTCCACCAGCATCGCCAAGCTACGCTGTCTGCTGCAGCAACGCGCCGAGACTAGTCCCAGGTACTTAACAAATACGAGGAGGCAGCCGACCTGTCCACCAGCATCGCCAAGCTACGCTGTCTGCTGCAGCAACGCGCCGAGACTAGTCCCAGGTACTTAACAAATACGAGGAGGCAGCCGACCTGTCCACCAGCATCGCCAAGCTACGCTGTCTGCTGCAGCAACGCGCCGAGACTAGTCCCAGGTACTTAACAAATACGAGGAGGCAGCCGACCTGTCCACCAGCATCGCCAAGCTACGCTGTCTGCTGCAGCAACGCGCCGAGACTAGTCCCAGGTACTTAACAAATACGAGGAGGCAGCCGACCTGTCCACCAGCATCGCCAAGCTACGCTGTCTGCTGCAGCAACGCGCCGAGACTAGTCCCAGGTACTTAACAAATACGAGGAGGCAGCCGACCTGTCCACCAGCATCGCCAAGCTACGCTGTCTGCTGCAGCAACGCGCCGAGACTAGTCCCAGGTACTTAACAAATACGAGGAGGCAGCCGACCTGTCCACCAGCATCGCCAAGCTACGCTGTCTGCTGCAGCAACGCGCCGAGACTAGTCCCAGGTACTTAACAAATACGAGGAGGCAGCCGACCTGTCCACCAGCATCGCCAAGCTACGCTGTCTGCTGCAGCAACGCGCCGAGACTAGTCCCAGGTACTTAACAAATACGAGGAGGCAGCCGACCTGTCCACCAGCATCGCCAAGCTACGCTGTCTGCTGCAGCAACGCGCCGAGACTAGTCCCAGGTACTTAACAAATACGAGGAGGCAGCCGACCTGTCCACCAGCATCGCCAAGCTACGCTGTCTGCTGCAGCAACGCGCCGAGACTAGTCCCAGGTACTTAACAAATAATGCCCAAATGGAAAGACTGATGCAGTTTTGGGTGAACTGCACTGCATTGCAAAAATCCTCCTACATCACTTTCGTACATTTGTATGAACCATCGCACGCTGTGGTCTGTTCCCGAAGTATCTGATGAAAGTGTAAACAAACCCTGTTCGAGTTAAATTCTTACGCAACACTTATTAAAGTGAATTAGTGACACATTCGTCTGTATTTAGAAGGTTTCTACTTTATATCTCACCACTTTTTCCAACAATTATTGTTTGAATAACTTTATTAAATTTTAATTGAGAAATCGTCGACGAAAATGTAGTTTATAGAATTAACATCAATTGTCAAATGAAAAATATCTTTAAGGTGATGTTTTATTAAAAAAATCGGGTTTAAGTATGCAAATCATTAAATGAAAGCAATTTGTAAAATTGGCATTCCCTGGTATGTTTTTGTGATACATTTGTTTACATTTTCATCTGATACTTTTGGAACAGACTATACAGGCGAGTAGTAGTAGTCATGCTACGCATGCTGATGTGGCAGTATTGTGCGCGGAGCTTGCGTGCTGGCGAGCCAAACGTGTACGAGTTTAAACCCCACTCTTTGCGTGAACCTACTTGTATTACAAACGTAATAACGCCACGTGTGGGGCGCAAAAGGGTGGCTGGTAGCCGCTGGCGTAGTGGACGGCTACAGGCTGATGATTAGGGGTCATCAGGCATAGTAATGTGAATCTCAAATTTCGAGAAGGCTGTGCAGTGTTATTGGTAAAACACCAGCAACCTTTTAAGGGGTCATTGTACTCATCATTATAAACAACTTTTACAATGGACCAAACCTGAAATCACGGAAAAAATACCAGCTGTTCTCTACGTTTTGACGTGTTATGCGAACATGGGAAAATATTTTTTTTCCGCGATTTCAGGTTTGGTCCATTGTAAAAGTTGTTTATAATGATGAGTACAATGACCCCTTAAGAGGTAGCTGGTGTTTTACCAATAACCCTGTATATTTTTTGGACGAAGTTCCTTATCGCACATTATACTCTAGCTAGAGAGAAGCGAGATAAGAATGAGCATTCTATTGTACTCTGAACTCTTGGCGAATGAGGGCTCGACGGAAAAAGTGTATCATTTGGACCGTCACGACATTTTTGTTACGTGTCGTGACGGTCAAAATGTTACACTTTTTTCAGTCTACCTCTCATTCGCCAGGTGTGCAAAAGCGAAAAGAACTTCGTTCCAACCGAGTGTCCCACCGACTGTTCTTTACAATAATTCGTGATGTCATTTGAACTTTAATAGTTTTCGCGATAAAATATTAGCATGTTGTATAATTAGAGGTGTTTCCCTTAGAGCCGAGCGCGCGGAGGACGTGTGGTGGGAGAGCGCAGAAGAGACTCGCGGCCGCACGCAACACAGCCACTGCGCACGCCCTGTGGACACCGCCACGCTAGCTGGTCATTATTCCTGTAACAATGGACATTGAACAAACAACTATTTTCTGGAGCAGACGGTTAAAAATACATACATTGAACATACATCTACCTCTGCGTGTATCTTGCTAGGACCCAGGCAATTGACGTTAACGCAGACCTTTCGATGTGTCTGTTGAAATGCGGTTTCTTGTCTGTTAAAATTTCCAATATCGTTTAATTTTCGTGCCTTGTTCTATCAAACTCAAACTCAAAGTATTTATTTAAAATAAACGAATTACATGCACTTTTGAATTGTCAAGGGGTCGGTCATTCAGAAATGCCTCCTCTACACGTCGACAGACGCTTCCGCGCACGTCGACAGATGCATCAGCAGATGGATCGCCACGAGCCGACCACACGTCTGTAGGTGATTCAGTCTGTGTTAATTCTCGACAGACGCAAATCGCACGCACGCAACATTATAAAAATGGATGTTGAGATCGTAACTGCCGCAGATATTTATTTATTTAGTAATTTCAACTACTACTTGAGTGCGCATCGCAGTAAAGTTATTAAAAAGAAAAAGAAAAGAAAGCACGCGTGCACTCTCATTCGCAACTCCGATAATACTGATGCGACTGTCGCATCTGTCGACGTGTAGAGGAGACTAAAGACGAAGCTAGTTGCCCATTCCAAAGCGTAGTAGGTACCTATGGAGAAGAAGAAGAATGTATGATGACTCCGTTGGTTTACTGATAACGCTTTTGAAATACTTTCAGATGAGTACGACATGAATATGGACAGAAACTCGTCGCCCAATCAGACGTCGAACAATATGCAGAGACTTGACAAGTGAGTATACTCAGAACGCACGAATAACAGTAATTATCAAATAATGACCTTTTCTACATTTATCCATACAATTTCATTTTTGTAATTTTTTGTTTATTGCAAGAGTAACTTTGTTCGTCAGTTACTATTGCACGCATTAACCACTCAATCGATCGTTATGAAATTTGACTGATAGGAGGTGGTCTGCGGCCTGGAGAAGGACAGGCTACTTTTCATCCTGGATCGTAGACGCAGTTGCAATAGACCATGACCTGGGGTAGGACGTACGGTACTTTTTATCCCGGTAGTACAGCACAATTATTTTCTTAAAGTACTTAGTTCTGAATTCAAATTATTATCTATACATCTATACAGATAAATAAAATTGGACCGATTTTGTCGGGACTTTCACTGGCAGATAGCTGATGTTATAAGGAGTAACATCGGCTACTTTTTTTATCCCGGTAGCACGTCGTCCCTGTAGAATAATTTCCGACGTCCACGCGGGCGAAGCCGCGGGCAGCAGCTAGTACACGATAAATCTAATAATTGATAGACATGGAAATTAGCATTCGTTTGTATTCGGAAATGCGGTGATTCCCGAGGGATATTAAGAAAATAGTTGTATTGTACGTTTCCGTGGGATAATTCCCGATATCCATGTGAGCGAAGCCGAGTTTAACAAATTAACAATTGGCATTTGAGACAAGTATATGACGGAGATGGTACGTCTCTCTCGTTATTATCAGCCATATTTTAACTACTGTGGGCGTACTATGGGTAGTGTTGGTTATTGCGCAATAGAAAAACCGTTTACAGTTCAAATGGAATTATAATTTACGAACAAATTAATCACACTAGTGAATCACACACTGTAGGTACACGACACAACTATACGGAACGCGCGACAGTTTCTAAACGTGTTCACTGCTTAACCGCCAACAACAAAATTCTGCTATTACTTTGATCAAGCATTATGTTGTAGACTCTGTCGAGCGCCACCTGGTGGCGCTGGCGTCCCGATTAGTCAAAGTCAACCGATTGATGTTACGTATTTCCGACATATTTAACATATATTGATTGACACTTTTTTATTTAATTCCAGACTGTTCCAACGCACAGTGACTGGCGTGTTCAACTCTATCAAGACAGCAGTAGGCGCCGAGGGCGAGGAGCCCGCCCCGCGCGCGCGCCTCGACTGGACCTACGTGTGCACCTCTATCGACCTGAATGTGAGTACTGCCAGGCGCACCGTCTTCACATATGATTATACAAATGAATGTATACATAACATTGTAAAACATTTTAAAAGAGTAACGGTGGAGTTTCTTGCCCATTCTTCTCCATACGAAACTACCTTTTGGAAGAGGCAACTAGAACCAATTCTATTTTCTTGTAAATCTTGACGTTCAAAAGTGCCTTTTATGTGCTTATTTGAAATAAATGATTTGACTTTGACTTTGACACCGATAATGCCTCTACCTCAAACAGTCGGGGAAATTAATTGTTAAGCAAATTGACACCATTCTTCAATTATCCGTGTCATAGTATGTCTTTAATTTTTGTAATGGTTTAGTAACGGTTTTAATTAAAGTAAATAAATAAATAAACAAATAGTAATTTCATACAAGTGTCAAAGAATGTCAGTTGTGAGTTCAATATACGGACAATTTAAGTTTGTAGTCAATTTTCTTTACTTTACACGACTGAACTTATGTATAACACCTCTATCCTTAATCTAAGTAAAACTGGATTCTTGGAACATTAGAAATAGCTGGACGTAAGTTTCAAAACCGCGAACGCCTACTATGGTCTTTCTGAACTTTATACAGTTAGCTCACTGTATAAAGTCACTGGTGGAATATACGTTTTTGTTCGTATAATCACGTACGTAATAATTCGTAGGCTTCTGTAGCAAATAAATAGTTATTTTTTCTTTCTTTCTGTACGTTAATATAGAACGTAAGGTTTAGCGCAGACAGAGTAGCAAAATGCTCGAGCAGTTTTTCATTGATAATCTGATAATGAACTAAAACCACAGCTAAAATAGAGGTCAAAATAGCATGGCTGATTTACGCAATTGATTTAGTAGACAAGCCATAATAGTTTATTATTCGAGGGGATAAAGCAGTGTCATATGTCACGGGCGCTATTCAAGCTCGCCCGGGACGAAGACACGTTTATCCCCAAGGAGAATACTTTACTTTTTACATCTTTTGCGAGTTAATAAAATGCAATTCGATTTTCGAATAAGTTTTTATAAAAGTTTCCGTACAAATATTTAGTTATAGTTCCAAATTTACATTAAATTATGACCAGCGGGTTGTAAAGAAATTCAATACAACATTATTGTCCGGCAAGAGTGGATTTGTGCCCGGTTGATGGCAATAGGCTCGCCCCCTATTACATTAACACATCCAATTTAATTGCATAATTTAGAATTTTTATGCCATTCATTCTAGATTCTGGGAGTACCTTAACTAACTCACTTGAGTAATAGTTTGTTAATATATTAGTCAAAATCGTCTACAATTCCAATATTGGTAAATATGTATGTGAGCACCATGTGTCTATCGACATATTTAATTTATTTGTCATTGCTTCATTTTTAATACTTTGTACCTATTGTAGTATAGTAATTTTATTCTAGGTACATACCTAGAATAAAATTAATAGGTCGGGGAAAAAGTACTTCCGTATTTTATATACAAATTTAAGGCTAAGAACTCGTGTGGCACCCAAATATCGAGCTTGTACCTTCTTTTGACAATTGTGTCAAAGAACATTTAAAAGTATATTTTCTTGCTTATTATGCATCTGTGAAGTTAGCTGATTGATTTTCGCACGGTGTAAAAATGGACTAATTAAGTCATAGAAAATCTGGACTTAAGGGTCCCACGAACATCGCTTGCAACTCACAATTCGAGACAAGTGCAAAATTCGTTGAATAGCGCTATCTTTGTTTGACAAAAGAAGGCGTGCGGCGAGCGGGGGACAGACGCGGTGCGCAGCCATGTGTGTGTGAGTGATAGCTCTTATTAGCTGTACTTACTATTCATTCATAACGTCTCGAGTCGAAGATATTTATATTTATTAGTAAACCTATGTTTACTAATACATATAAAAAAAAAGAAAAAAAAAGGAAGCAATGAACATAGTTACCTAAGTACCTATGTTCATTGTTTCCTTTATTTTTGTCGACTACTTTATAGAATCGTTAGTGAATGTACAGACTAGTACGAGTAATGCATTTTTTGGAAATTTCTTTACTATGCCGATATCTCAACATATTAGGATAAATTCTCGATATCCCCCTTGTAGAGAAAATGTAGCAGATCAGATACGTGATACCTAATCCTATACATTGTTATCGAGGGTGGCCTTTTTTTTTTCTGTGGGAAATCATCAAGTGACCTCTCCCGCTCTGGGCGGAGCGGAAGGGCGTGTCAGACTCTTACTGACTAAAACCCACCCGTGTTCCTTCAGTTGCCTGTGCGCCAGGGCCACGGTAACTCTTTCGAACAATCCGCGACCCCGGCAGGCATCGGCCCTATCGGACCCCGTCAATGATGCTGACATATCTTTGAGGCGCGCGTGGAACACAACGCGCCGTCGACCCGGGCCTGGTCCTTACCGGACGGCGAGCTGCCCATTGCTCGCCGTCCGCAAGCCCGCGCCTACGGTGGCCGGGAGTCGGCAATCGACTCCCGACGCCCAGGGTGTCTCCTCCTGCGGCGACTAGGGGCGTGAGGGCACAACGATTGCCGCACCCTCACGCGCTCCGCCTCCTCCTTCGCGAGCATTATTGCTTCGCAGAAGGAGGTGACGGCTTCCCATTCCCTCTCGCTCGGTACCATGGCCTGTACCAGGGCCGGACGCGAGAGATCGCCGCCGCCGATCGCCGCCACAAGGACACGGCGGTGCTCCGCCCAAGCTGGGCAGACCTCCACCGTGTCCTCCGGTCGATCCACACAATGCCAACACCCGGGCGTTTCCTCCCGCCTTATCCGAAACAGGAACCCCCCGAAACAGCCATGTCCGGTGAGGACCTGCGTCAGGCGGAAGGTGAGGAAGCCGTGGCGCCTCTCAAGCCACTCCTCAAAGAGGGGACTTACCGCCGCAATTGTGGCGTGGCGTGCGTGGCGTGCGCGCGTGGCCTGGCGGGCAAATCGACTGACCAACGGCGCTAGAGTTGTCAGACGCACGTCGCGTAAATACTTACCTATGAAATTGTTGGGATATTTATTATTACTTATTGTCTTTATTTATTCTAAGCATGTGTATTATGTTTATTTATTTCCTTTAGGATGGTGTCTACATTAAAAAAGTAAGGCTTCTTCTGTGTTATTTCTGTATTCCTTATAAGAAACTTCAAATATTGTTATTACTTACTGAATAATGAATACAAGTCAAATAATAAAAGTGTTATGCAAAGTCGGTAGGTATTAGTAAAAGACAAATATTCCAATCATTATTTATATTTATCACGTAAATATACATAACTGGAATATTTGTCTTTTTGGTCCGTAAATTCATATCGTTCTGAGCTAAGAATAATAATAAAAAAACAAGGATTTTTTAAATAAACATTTATTTAGTTGTGTCCTTACTTCATAGATTTTTATATATTCATTTTTTTTTTAAATATGAATCGAAACGTGATAAACACATATACTTATACTTACTGTGAGATACATCCCAACGTTCGGAGTCCATGTCGGCAAAGCAACCAAACCACCAATTCGTAAATAAATTTCCAAGTCCGTAAACAAAACAATGGTCGTAAGAATATAGGTTACTCGATACCAATTATTCAAAAGCAAAATCTAAATCCAAGTTCATAGCACAGGTCAATAGGGAGTGTCAGAAAAATATAACAATACAATTTGCAAACAACAATAATTATGCACGCACGCACAGCACACCTGATAGCACAGATTAGATAATTATGTTCTGTGGCAGCGTAAGCCAATGTACGCCACAGTATACGTATACTATTATCAGAACATTTGAACTACCGTCATTTGCGTAAACGTATCGTTGTAATATAGACATTCTGTGGCTTATAATGGAGCATGATGGGCCAACGTGTAGATGGTAAATCGTGACACTGACAACAAACACCCCGCCCGCGCCTCGCGTGCCCGCGTTGCGCTAGAAGAGTGCAGCGATACACACAGAAGCTACCGTGCGTGAGCAATACGATCACGCACACATTGATATTTCCTTGACGCGAAATGGCACTACTAGCTATCGCAAAACTATGATGAATTTGAATGTGTTCCGTAATTCTTAAAATGATGAATGAAAATTTAATGTTTAACGATTTTTTTGTCGATAACTTGTAACTTGATAATGTAAGCTATGTTTCTGCAGAAACAATATTACAAATATTGTTGGTTATAATACAGAAAAAACAATATGAAAACATGTCATTTACGCTATAAAAATATGTGAAATGCACTCAAACTTCATTTTAGATAAGTTTAAAAAAAAAAAAAGATGTAGGAACCTAGATAAATACTGTCTAAATCCGAATATCAGCATAATATGGTGGAAATATGCTGAAATTGTAAATAATATGGGAATTACGTTTGTATGGACAATTCACCCGTCGTCACGCTCTTAAGTGCGGGTTTTTGGTCTCACAGTGCTATAAATATGTATATTACTATGAACAACTCGGCAATCTGATTTCATGATTCGTCAATTAATATCTGTCGTCAAGATGGCGGCAAATATATGTCATCATTTGTGGACGGCATTTACAAATGGCAGCACAAATATTTGACATCAAAGTAACACCAAGACTATCTGACGAGACAAGCGATACCCAAATATGGGATTCTGTTGCTAGGTGACACGGTACCTCTTTGTAAGTCTGGTTGTCAAACTTTTGGGCTTCTGACTAGCCGATATTATTGCATTCTAAGAGGTGACACATATTTTTGAAGCCGATGCAGCATCATATATTTTGGCGTCGCTTGTCTATATGAAATAACTCGATTAGATCGAAATAATCGTTTGGTATAATCGGTTTCTCATTATACAATTTAAAAAAAACAATAATGGTCGGCAATTTTTAAAACAAATTGAGTAGTGGTAATGAATATTACCTACTTGTTATTTGGACCTGTGTTTGTAAATTACATTAACATCTGGGCATTTTCTTTGTGTTTATAATATTTTGAATAATATTTGTCACATTTTAAACTGACGTGGCGTGTGTGATATTTGTGAAAAAAAAAGTAAACACTCACGATTGACGCGAAACTTTGACTTTGGATATCAAAAAACTTCATTAGAATGCTAATTTAACTTGAACAATGGATGAATTCGTCAAATAATTAAATGATGTGTCAAACACTGCCCCTGTAGTGGAATTTGGACGCCCGAAATCGTCCATCACCACCGTCATCAAAATGACGACTATCGCATTGACTTGGGTTTTATAAAGGTAAAATATTAAACTTGCGCGATAAATTAATATTCTTATAGAAAATAAAAGGCGTTGACATACAAACTTTTTACTAACGCACACCCATAAGATTTGCTGGGTAGCGTAATAAATATTAACAATATCAATTTAGGGTGTCATTATGTCGTCATTCTCGGATTCTCTGGGACCCACAACCGAAGCGGCGGAGTTTCGTGTAATCGGGTCCTTTCGGGGGCGCTTCAGTACTATACGGTTACTAACGTAGTCCCCTCCGCAGGTGGGCGGCGCGGTGTCGCGGCTGGTGGGCTCTCGACGCGCGTTCTCGCACGTTGAGGCGGCGCTGGACTCGCTGGACCAGCTCACTGATAAGGGGCTTGTCCGGCCACACACGCCTGATGACTTCGGTAAGTTCCACCACCGCGCGATAAGTCCCGGTTAACTTATGTGACACATAAATTCAGTGCTGCATAATGATTATGGTATGGAGTGACGCGACTGTCAGGACTGCCACGGCTATCGATGAGAGGGTCACGAATGTTGACGATGTTGTCGGAAACCTCGTAGTCGTGTCATACACTACACGTAGACGCAGACCAGTTTAAAAATAATTTTAATTAATTGGCTTTATTGAAGCTTTTGACTAATTACACACATAACGGTCTGCTTTTGGCTTGTCTTATTTAGATAATTAACACGAGTTTGTACGACTGACCTAGATTACGTTAAAGAAGAAAACTCTAAACATTCTACTGTCAGGTTTTTATGCTGCCAAAGCGATGTCAGATATTTTTGATCACGCCGGGGCATTCTTGTGAACTGAACTGAAAAGGCAGATATTTATAACGCAAGACATGTCCAAAATGTATGCAGTCTGAGAGGCAACAGATCTTTTTGAAGCTGATGCGGTATTGTATTCTATATTTTAGCGTCGCTTGTCTCGTCAGATAGTTTTGGTGTTTTTTCAATGTCACATATTTGGTGTGCTACTTGTGTATGCCTTCCATAGACGATCGCATATATTTTCTGTTTTCTTGTTAACAGATATTTGTGAATGAATCAAGAAATCCGATATTAAGGCCGATCTGTCCATAGTAATATATTTATGCTCGTGACTGTACTTCATTTTGGTAATAAGTAGTCTCTTGTCGGTTTTTTTTTCCTAGTCCAAAATGGCCGCCGTCTTTCAGCAACGAAGTTGCAAAGCGTTAGTAGAGCGTCGACGTTATAAATAGGTATGCTCGGCAAAACGTGAGTTTCGATGATACTTTGTATTGGAAACACGTTTCACATGTTGGAAGTTTTGTTGACGAACATGTTACAAGTGGAGATGCAGCATAATAGACTACAGTCCTTTCACAGTTATTTTACCTCTGATTTTGCATCACTGTCAAAATTACACTGACCTTTATATCCGCCATATGGTTGCTGCTGGTGAGCTTCTACTAACAAGTCTGTCAAAATCAATGATCTTTATTCTCGTTACAATAAGGCTGCTGTTGGATTGCCGCCATGCCGCCGTCAGAGTTAAAATTACTATGAAAGGATTTTAGTACATATAACATAACATCACGCCTGTTATCTTGGATGTGGTTGGACAGAGGTGTAGGTACAGTACCCACATCCAAATATCGGCAGTTATGTTTAAGTCCCATGTAATAGGGGCGATTGGATTGTAGTATTAATATAATTCCAGATGAGTGGTGCAGCCTGTGCGGCGCCGGCTGGTGCGGCGCGAGCTCGCTGGCGAGCGCGGCCGGCCTGGCGCGCTCGCATGTGGCGCATCGTCTCGCCACGTTACTGGTGGCAGGTACAGTCACAGCCACAATATATTTTAAGGGCTTAAGGGATATTTGTGTCTGCTCGTTGCACGATAGAATCTGCTTCGCCGACTCAGCATTACATATTGTGTCGTAATGACGATACCGCACAAAGACGACACGGCACGACAAATCTTGACAATTAAATAAAAATAAAAAAGTAAGTATATTTATAATTATGTCATAAAATAGCCAGACCATAAAAAAAAGTTTTAGTTGATTTGATGTCAACTCGGCATTGGTTAAAGGTGTATGCTATTTTGGTCTTTGTTATCAAGTAGTTAAAATATCGTTTTCTATGCAATAGTCTGCTCAGTGCCGTAGCTTCAAAGATATTTATAGATATAAAGGTTTCCTGACTTGATAAAGGAAAGAATTCGAAAACTTACGAAGTAAAAGACTTCATTCTACAACAATATAACTGGCATACAAACTTGATACAATTAGGAAAGCATTGTCGGTAACGATACTTGCCACTGCCAAAATAATTACACTTAGCAAAAACAAAATCAAAAATTCGAATTTTGAGTATTTTTGAGACTATTAGCAAATCGTACTTGTCACATCATCATTATCACATCATATATATTTTTTTTGCAATATGGTATATGGGTTTTTTTCGCACTGATTGCGATATAGAAGAAAATAGCTCGAAACATTTTACGGTCAGACTTTTGTGCGGCCAAAGCGATGTCAGATATCTTTTATCACAACGAGGTATCACATTCTTCTGAACTGAACTAAGTAGGCGGATATTTATAATGTAAGCCATATCCGATATTTATGCATTCTAAGAGGTGAGACATCATTTTGAAGCCGCTTCGGTACTCTATTCTATATTTTGGCATCGCTTGTCTCGTGAGATAGTTTTAATGTTTCTTCGATGTCACATGACTGTGACGCTACTTCTAGGTATATGCTTTCCACAAATGATCACATAAGTTTTCTGTCTTCTTGAGAACAGATATTAATGAATGACATATGAAATCAGATATTATTGCCTATCTGTCCATCTTAATATATTTATGATAACTTTTAATGATTAACTACCTGTGCCTGCGATTTCGTTCGCGTGCATGTCGGAAAACAGTAATGTGTCGATTAGAGAAGGTGTAGGTACCACTCCTCCAATGAAAAGGAAGTATCTTCCGATCTTGCCTGGTAAATGGCGCTACCTCGGGTACTCTACCACAGCTTCCAATGCAGTCACTGCGTCTTCAGGGTTCATATTGTCAATGCGATGAAGTGTCACTTTGATATTTGAGAATAAATAAAAATTAAGGCGCCTGGTCGAGGCTCATCTGTGCACCTGCCGTATTCAACCTTTCGATGTAACAAAATTTTCTAAAACATCAAACAGTTAAAAGTTAAAGGAAGAAGTTTATTAACCACTTTCAAAAATCATCTAAGTACTTAAACTTTGACACCACGTTATCTCAAAATTATACTATGACATTAAGCATACATAGTTTTCGACCTCCACGCAAGTGAAACCGCGGGCAAAAGCTAGTTAATCATATAAGACTGTTCATACTTTAAAAAAAGGGAAAATAAAAATGGGGAGTTCTTTGGGGTTTGATTAAATACCATTAAAAAGTTTATTAAATACATACCATTAAAAAGTTCATTAAATACATAGCATTATAAAGTTCATTAAATACATACCATTAAAAAGTTCATTAAATACATACCATTAAAAAGTTCATTAAATACATACCATTAAAAACTTCATTAAATACACACCATTAAAAAGTCCCACGTCAATTTCCAGACCTGGCTGAGTCCCTGCTAGACGCGTGGCTATCAGACCTAGCCGCGTGGCTGCGGAGACAGATTTTCGCGGTGTTCGAACACCTGGCGGAGAAGGACACTGGCTTCTTTGAGCCGAAGGGGCAGCTGAGGAAGCTCAACGTGGAAGAAACTTGCGCGGCTGTGCTGGAGAATACACCAGGTAATATAATATGCGTATAATTGAACTTATTCGTATTCAGTAACTTAACAGTAGAAGAAATACCAGTTTCTGGCAAAAAAATATGGAAGTGAGGTGAACAAAATCAATGAGCGAAATTTAATGAACGTTGTAATGCCCTTTTAGGCATAGTTTCATTTGAATTTAATAAATTAAAGTTTAAAAGACATTATATTGTATTCGTTTATAACATAACTTAAACTATGAGTAACAACTGATTTCACGTTCTTAAAAAGTTTAATTAATTGGAGATAATCTGTCACTTGACCATGTACAATTAAAAATTAAAGCGTTATTGTGTCGTATTTTAAGGTTATTTATAAGACTGGTGAAATAATTGTTTGATAAATTCCAACAGAAAAACGCATTTTGTTGGGATACATACCATCAATTCTTTTCACAATTTGGTTCCGTACCCAACACTACTTTAAGTCTAGTAACATTATTTTGCTTCGAACTGTCAAGTTACTTACTAAAATTTTTGTCATTGGCCCAAAAATTAATAAGAAAGAATATACAATCAAATTGAAGGTCAGTATGTGCAGTTAACCTTAACCTACCCTACCCTACCTACCTTTACCTTAACCTTTAATTATATCTTAATCCTATTCTCAATACGGCATAAAATTGCTTGCGAAATGTGTATGCTCTTCGCAAAATCACGTAATATGGAAACCCACCTAAGACGATGGTTACCACCTTCAAAAGATGGGCCTTTCATTAGAAAGGCCTATCAGATATTAATCTGTTCTAAAAGTATCTAAAGAAATTGTAAACAAACCACGACCGCCACCACTCCAACAATGATTGCTTGTTAATTGCAATTGAAATAAAATATAATCGACTAAAATTGAGGTTATAAAATTAACCTCAACTGTCAAAAGTAAAATAATCTAGTAAGGTGATTCTTCTTCTTCTTCTTTAGGGTTATGGTTTCCGCACTTAGTCCTTCATGTGGACCATTGTGCGTGGGCCATGGCGGCCGTCGGTGGTTATTCCAACCAGCCCACCTCCCTCCAGAAGTCGATGATATCTCCCGGTCTGCTGAGAGCATCTGTGTAGGATATGGGTGCCCCGAGGGTTTGTGACCTAATTTGGGTGACGCCTGTGCATTCAAAGAGCACATGCGCAACGGTTTCCTCAGCCTCCATGCAGGCCCTGCACAGAGGACTGTCCGTTATGCCTATTGTGTGAAAGTGTTTGTTTAGCGAGCAGTGACCCGTGATGGTCCCCGTCACCAGGCGCAGACCGTTTCTGTCCAGACGTAATAAACGTTTGGTAAGCTTGCCATCTAAGGATGGCATGGCTTCCCTGGACTGCCTGCAGCCGGGTGTCGAGGTCCACCACCTGTCCGCTTGTGTATGGGTGTACTCCTGTAACCATCTGCGTAGCTGGCTAAAGGGGATGGGCACGATGGGTTCGGGTCCACAGACTGACGCGCTGGATGCTCTTCTAGCCAGTTCGTCAGCTGCATCGTTACCCAGTGATCCACTGTGCCCCTTAATCCATTGCAGTGTCATTGTGTTACGGTTGGACACCGCCACACGTTCTAGAGCATTGGGACATTCCAGTATTATACTTGAGGTAATATACTTTCTCCCCAGTGATTGGAGGACTGAGGCACTGTCGGAGAGTATGCGTATATGGGAGTCCATAACTCTTCTGGCCTCTATTGCGTACACCGCTTGTATAATGCCCACACACTCCGCCTGGTAGACGGTGTTGAACATTCCCAGCGGGCTGGATATATTTATGTTAAGGTCGTGCGAGAAAACTCCGACTCCGGTTCCGGCATCGGTCTTCGATCCGTCGGTATATACTCTCAGCTCTTTCGGGCCTGAGTAGTCACAACGTTCTTCTGTAAGTATTATGTTATAATGCCTTCGAAAGTAGTGCAGTTTCGGGGCTTTGTCGCAGGGCGATGCCATCAAAGGTTGTCGTTTGATCGCATCTTCCTTAATGCGTATGTGTTTGACTCTAGAGTCCTTGCTTAGGGTCCCTGCTATGTACAGCCTGAAGGCAGCCAGGGCTGCCTCCTCTCGCACAATGAGGTGTAGAGATGGCAGTCCGAGCATCGCCTGTAGGGCAGCAGTGGGTGTGGTTCTCATGCAGCCAGTGATAGCTACACAAGCAAACCGTTGTAGTTTTTCGAGGTCTCTCTGGGCTGTGCTCAAATCTGTCCTGGGCCACCAGACTAGTGAGCCATATGTTATGATTGGTCGGATGATTGTGGTGTACAGCCAGTAAGTAACCTTGGGGCTAATTCCCCAATTCCTGCCAAGCATTCGCTTGCACTGCCACAGGGATATGCTGGCTTTTGTGGTGATGTAATTAGTATGTTTTGCCCAGTTCAGCTGTTTGTCCAAATAGATGCCCAGGTATTTGGTTTCGTTTGAAAGGCTTAGGGTAGTACCAAACAAACGTGGTAATTGGAGTGTCATCAACTTCCTCTTTTTTGTGAAGAGAATCAGTTCGGTCTTTGTAGGGTTCACTGATAGCTGGTGTTTATTGCACCAGACCTCTACTATTTTCAAGGCTTGGCGCATGAGGTTGCATAAGGTGTTTTCGTGGGTACCATTTATTATTATAGTTATATCATCGGCGTAACCTACTGTGAAGTAGCCTTTGTCATTGAGTGTTTTGATGAGGCTGTCTACGACCAGGTTCCATAGAAGTGGCGACAGAACTCCCCCTTGCGGGCAGCCCTTCGCCACAATGGCCCTTGTAGTGTCGTTCACGATGACTTGTACAGCTCTCAGTTTGAGCATATTAGTGATCCATCCGCTTAGAGTCGAGTCTATGCTGTGTCTGTCGAGGGCCATGTTGATACTATTAAACATGGTTTTGTCAAAGGCGCCCTCGATGTCAATGAAGGCGGCCAGTGCCGAGCATTTATGGTCCACTGCGCATTCAATTTTGGATACCACGCTATGTAGCGCGGATTCCGTTGATCTGCCTGTGGAGTATGCATGCTGTTGTTTGTGAAGTGGTTTTACCCGAAGAGGACCGTCACGAATGTGTCTGTCACAGAGTCTCTCTAGGGTTTTCAGTAGAAAGGATGTGAGGCTTATAGGCCTATAGGCCTTGGGTTGTGTATAGTCGGTTTTTCCGGGTTTGGGTATGAAAATGACTTTCACTTCACGCCATGCTAGGGGTACGTATCTGAGTGCTATGCAGGCTCGATAGATCTCCACCATGCATGGCGTCAAGGGGTCAATGCCCCACTGTAATAGGGCTGGGAAGATGCCATCCAGCCCTGCGGATTTGTAAGGCTGGAAGGTGTTAATAGCCCATTTTAGCCGATCCTCTGTTACAATACTTTGGGCTCTTGACCAGTCTTGACCCGTTGGAGTCCATACTGGCTCAGCCTCCCACTGCCTGTCCTCTAGGACTACACAGTCTGGGAAGTGAGTCTCGAGAAGGACCTTGCTGGTTTCAAGGTCAGTTAGTGTGTAGGAGTTATCGGGTTTTTTCAGCGCGCCAAGGGTTCGGTCCTGATCCGTTGATAGGATCTTCCTTACCCTTGCGGCTTCGTTGTTGGTCTCGATGGATTCACAGAATTTCCGCCACGCTGTTCTTCTGGCAGTTCTGATATGCTTTTTGTATGTGTATTGGGTCTCTTTGTAAATCTCCCAGTCATCCGGGAGTCTAGTGTTCTTGGCTCTGTTGAATTGTTTTCGAAGTGCATCTCTGAGTTTACTAAGTTCTGCGTTCCACCAGGGGTTCCTGTCCCTGTTGGTTTTTGGCGCCCTTAGTTTGCAGCATGCATGGTATGCTTCGGTTAAGTATTCTGATAGTTTTGTCACGGTGTATTCCAGTTGTGCAGTGTCTCTTATAGTCACCTGTGATAGGTGCCTGGCTAGTAAAGAAGCTAAGAGACATTTGAAGCCGGGTATATCCGTGCGTCGCGGGTTTCGTCTAGGTGCGGGGTTTTTTGTGGTAGTATTTAGTGTGAAGCGGATTCTTCTATGGTCTGAACAAGAAGGCTCGTCCGACACGTGCCAGTTTGTGATAAGGTTAGTCGCGTTCTCTGTAGCAAGCGTCAAGTCTATGATTGTTTGTCCTCGGACTGTGACCCAAGTGGGTTCAGAGCCTCGGTTTACAATGTTAAGGTTAGTAGAGAATAAATAGGTGGATAGTACCTCTCCTCTGGAGTTCGGCGCGTCGCTGCCCCAGAGCGGGTGGTGTGCGTTTGAGTCGGTGCAGATGATGAGGTCCATTTTGGCGCGCTCGCAGTGCTGCACTAGATCGGCCATCTCTTTTGGCGGGCAGTTTGTGTCCTCGCCTGGCATATAAACCGAGGCCAGTACTACATCCGGGACGTCACCTTCAGTCTGGAGCCTGACAGCTGTCAGGTCTCTGGAACAGAATTGGGTGAGTGGTGTGGTAGGGATTTCTTTGGGTATGTAGGCGCAGGTTCTTGGTTTGTCTGGACTGTGTGTGTTTAGAATTAGCTTACCTCCGATGTTGCTGAGGCCGCATATTTTGTTATTCCTGATCCACGGCTCGTGGATCAGTGCGATGGTACGGGGCTTAACCTCCAGGGCCCTGCGTAAGCTAGCCGTGGCAGTCTGGCTATGTTGGAGGTTGGTTTGGACGATGTTGAGGGAAGTTGATGACGGGGGGGTTGGGTTAGTCGGAGATGAGTCCATCGGACAGCTCCTCCGCTTCCCCTACCCGCTGGTCGTCGTGTTGGTCGCCCGGCGACGAGGCTAAAAGCTGCTCGTTCCAGCCGGGTGATGCGGGCGGCCTGGTGTTTTCGTCGTCGGCCATTGCCGCTCGGGCCATGACCGCCTCAAGCTGCTCAATGTCCGGGTCAGTTGTCTGTATCGATGTCGGTGGCGCGTTTTCCGTGTCCGTGTTGTCAGTCTTGGTGTCAGAGGGTCGGGTCGTGGGCCAGAAGCGTACGTATATCGACCCAAGGAGGTACGATATCCGTCGCTCCCGGGCCAGGACCCTTTCCGCTTCCTCCGGTGGCACACCTAGGGTCAAATAAGTCCCGTAGTTGTCGCCACCGACGGTAGTTGCCCTGTACAGTGACCACCTGGCGATGTCGTACCAAGTGTTCTGACGAATCAGAACACTTTGGAGCCGGCCAACGTCACCTCTGTAACGAGGGACAAAGAGCGAGGCTCGAACACGGGTGGGCACGTCGGTCTGTCTTAGTACTGTCAGTGTAAGGTCTGTGTTAGGGAGTTTTATGAGGGGCACGTTCTGGGTCAGCCAGGTCAGGGCGTAGTCATCCTCGCACCACATCTGCACGGTGCCCTCCGCTACCCGTGGGTATCCGCGGAAAGCAGGGAGTGGTGTCGTCGTGTCTGTGTCCATTAACATGTTCTCAAGGTCAGTCTTGATGTGCTCTGCCTCTTCCTTGGTCAGGTCTCTGGACGGGGGAGGGAAGCAGATAGCTAACGCCAGCCGCGCAGGAATGTACTTTGTGGCCCTCGCGTAAGTTCGCTGCTCCCCCTGAGCGGAGTGGACCCTCACGCGTTTGGCGTCCCCCTGGAGCGTGCTCGGTGAAGCCGAGTCGTCGGGGCGCACCCTCTTCACCGGCCCTGTACCGCTTGGTCCAGGCTGCGGTTGGGAGGTGCCTGGCAGGATGGTGGTTGCCAGCGGCGCCTGCTCGCGTGGGGCTCCAGCCCGCTTTCCCCTGTTCCTCCTAGGTCGAGGTCGGTCGTGGATGTTGTCGGAGTTTCGGGGTCGACTGGCGGCCCCGGCAGACCCCGCCGCGTTCAGAGGCTTTTCGCGCTGGGTTTCCCCTTCGCGTACTTGCCTCCGCCCGCTTGGTTCCGCGTCCGGCCGCTTTTCGCGCTGGGTCTCCCCTTCGCGTACTTGCGGCTGGTCGCTTGGTTCCGCGTCCGGCCGCTTTTCGCGCTGGGTTTCCCCTTCGCGTACTTGCGACTGGTCGCGTACTACCTTTTCGGCGTCCGATTGCACTTCGCGCTGGCTAGTGCCTTCGCGGGTGTCGTGCGTTCGGTCGCCTACTTTCCTCTCCCGGGCCATGATTTTTCCGCGCTTTTTCAGCAGTCGTACTCCATCGGCCGGGAGACTGGCAGAGCTGCCGGGCCCGTCAATCGTCCCCGTCCCTCTCTGTCCGTGTCGATCTTGGTCATTGTCCGGGGTTGGTGATGCTGTTCCGCACGATGCTCTGTTGCCAGAGGCTCGTGGGAGGCATACCCGTCGTGGTCGGTGTTGGCGCGTGAGTCGCAGCCGGGGTGGTAGAGCTAGGCGCGTTGATCGCAGCCGGTGTTAAGTCTATTGGCGCGTAAGTCGCTGCCTGGGTGGTTGGCGCTAAATCAGCTGCCGGGCGCGCTAAAAAGCGCGGCAACAAATCGCAGATGGGTGCCCCCCCCAGATTACGTTGGGGGCTGACCGCCGTGGCGGTGTGGGATTCCCCGGCTTGGCCGGGACCCACCTGGGTATAAACTTTATCCTTCTGCATATTTATTGTGGTTGGGGGTGGGCTTTTTTGGAATCGAGGTTACCCCTCCTCTAGGACCGACGGGATATGGGGATAGGAGGGAAGGCATTTGGTAATGGGTAAGGGTTCATTGGGGTCACCCTAGGTCTGGGATTTTGGCCTAAGGGTTTGGGACCGAGGGGATATGTGGATAATGGAGGGATGGAATGTTTAGGTGATTGGTACACAGGAAGAGGGGTGTATAGGTTACCCTGAGCCGGGGATTTAGCTTGCGGGAACTTCTCTTGTCCGGGATCTCTGTCAAGATGCTCCGACCGCGAAACCGACCTCTGACAGTCGGTCCCGCAGCCGAAGTTGGGCTATCCGCAACCTGCCCACCCGCTCGGTTGCAGGAGAAGAAGTGCCTGGCGGTCTGGATCGCCCCACCACGGGTGTACTTGTACATTCGCGTTGGAGCCATCCAGCCAGCCCCGAGCTAGTAAGGTGATTTAAAATTAGTATTTTGGGTGAAGGTATTCAAATTAACAAATCAAAGCACTCAATTTGTAAGTAACACTTTACATTGCCATCCACAGTTATTTTTTTATGTTTTTTGATTCATTTGTTTACATTTTCCTCAGATATTTTTGAAACTGACCATAAACCAATGTATTCTCACGACACTATATTATCATCGCAGCACTTCTGTACGCGTTCGGCGAGGAGACAGTGACGCAGGCTGCGAGGCTGGTGGTGAGCAGCTTCACGCACAAGGAAGTCAACTCGGACGTCATCTTCAGGGTGTTGGACCTGCTCGCAGGACACTTCAAGAAGTCGGCAGGCCTCAGAAACCCGTCTTTTGATAATAATTAATAATGGGAACTGTTTAACTGATCCTTTAAAAAATAGTGACCTTTCAATGATGTATGTACGATCCCCAAATGTGATAAGTAACCGGGACCGTCGGATATGGTTGAAGTTTAGTAAGAAACACATGGATATGTTCGAATAAAATTTAACTTAATAAATAGAAAACAAACAGTTCCTGTATCAGATTAAATTTCATTAGAAAAGATCCATCGGTTTCTTACTAAACGTCAACTATATTGGCGACCCTGGTTATTTATCTTTTTTGGTGACTGTACCTACGCTTTTTTTTTAAATTATTGAAACTCCGAAATAATGCAATTTTTATAAAAATAAGACTCTTTAACCTTTTGGCCTTTTCTCACACTTGGTCGCATTTACTAAGCTATAGGGTACCTCGACTAGGTAGGGTAGGTTAGAACTGCGACCAATCAAACGGGAGCCAAATTGGTCGCAGGTACTTGGTATTTTTAGGTCGCCAAAATAGGAATTATATCAGGTTCATAAAAAGAGGCGCATTCATTATATTAGAGTGTTCAGTAATATTTTTAGGAAAGCAAAATATGTATTTTTTGTTGGTTCGATTATATACATGCCATTAATAATTCCAACAAGATAGTTTGAAATGCCTGCTTGGTCTAGTGGTCGTAAGCGCTACTACTGAGCATGTGGTCCTGGGTTCGTTTCCCGGGTCGGGCAAAGTGTTATTGGGTTTTTCCACCTGGACTTTCTCAGTAGCAGCCCGGAGTTTGGTTTTGTGCCCGGTTGGTGGCAATAGGCTCGCCCCCTATTACATGGGACTTACACTTAACTGGCTAAGTGTGGGTGTACTATTGGTACAGCTCTGCCTAACCCTGAACAGAGGCGTGGTGTTATGTTATGTTAGATCTTTAATCTGTAATTTTTTGTCTAGTCTTCAGATCTGATGTTTAAGTGATTCGTGTTCGAATCGTGATTTTATTGTTAAAATTTGTACTAAATGTATTTTATGAGACATTCCATGTAATTAGTTTTAGAGATTACCAAATAAATAAATAAATATTATTTACGCCAAAAGTACGTTATCGTGAGATATTTTTTGTTAATGATGTGTCATGAGCCCTAAACGCGAGCGAAGCCGCGAAGAAAGCTTGTTAAAAATAAAAATCATATATCCAAAAACCATCCTTTATTATTTAATTTCTAGAAAAATATTAAATATCACAGAGATTGCATATTTGTTATATTTTAAAGACAACGTACGGACAGCAACACAACGCGTCTGTACAATAATATTAAATTAGTATTTTTTTAACATTACAGTTAGTGATGTAGAGTCAGCATAATAAACAAATGTAAAAATATTTTCCTATAATTTTACGTTACATGAATGATTTTTAGTACAAAAAGCAATTTGTTTTAATATGCTGACTGTACATGTTTTAATCTACTATTTTACAAGTCACACTTATATCGATATCGAAATACAAGGTCAAATTAAATTATCTTGCGAAACCTTCACAAATATGATGGATATCGATTTTTAAAAAACGATCAAACAAATAGAAACGTAGATAATTTTTATTGGGGTCTATGACCGCTGGTAGTTTCGTTACTACTTTCAAGTATGCGTTGAGTTTTTTTTTTGTTTCATCGTTTTGAGATATACCCATTACGTCTACGGAGTTTCGCTAGCTAATTTAATTTGAACCTGTATCTCAATTTGGTAAAGTATTAAATTCGTAAAAAATGTGCTCTTATGTAGAATACGATCTGTCGGCATAACATCGGCTTTGACCTACTTTATTACAGAAAAAAATACACATACATATTTATTTACACCTACAAGTCTTACCAATATTCCACTTACCATCTAACTAACCTATGGACCATATAAAGAAATAATAATAACCGAATTTTCTAAAAAATATTATTTTGTAAATCTTTGTGATTGATTAATAAGGCGTCGATTTTTTAACACCATTTGGAACTTAGTCCATTCGATTTACTTCTTGAGCCATTTAAACGGCAATTATGCGAAACGTTTAGCTACAAAAACACTTCAGAGTCAAATAAGTCCTCTATCAAGGAACAATAAAGAAACCTCCGGTTTCTGGAAGTGTATTTCAACATCATTCTTTAATAAATCTCATGTAAATTTATTGTAATACTAGCCGTACGCCTGATGTGATTCCCCATCGGAAAAAAAAGTCGAACTTCCATACAAACTTTCCCAACTACCCAAACCCCTAATTAACCCCTACAAGAGATGAATTTCCAAAACTCCTTACTTCATGCTCACTTTCGCTATAAGGTTTTCTTATACAAGGTGGAGCAAAAGTAATCACCCGATGTTGTTTTACTGTAATTTATTTTGGAATGAAAAATTTTAGTTCTACTCGTGGATTATGTGTATTCAGTGAATTAGAATTATATTCATCAAGTCGAGAAAATGATATCGGTCAAGTGGCCGCCGTCAAAATTCATGACCATACGAGATCGTTTTATGACATTTTCCATCACTTGTGTCAGAACTTCTGGCGATAGGTTCCCGCATGCCTGTTGATATTCGCTATATGGGCTTCAAGAGTCTGAGGTTTGTTTACATAAAACCGGGACTTAGTAACTAGTAATCCCACAAAAAAAAGTGTAGAGCGGTCAAATCGGGTGATCTGGCCGGCCAGTGCCAATCGCCAAGGCGAGAGATTAGACGACGCGGAAATTCTTAATATTATTACAATTATTCCGCGTTCTTGAGGAGTATAGCGTGCCATGGCTTATTGACGTGTATTCTGCATCTGTTTACTTCACGAATAT
Source organism: Griposia aprilina (assembly GCA_916610205.1). NCBI lineage: Eukaryota > Metazoa > Arthropoda > Insecta > Lepidoptera > Noctuidae > Griposia > Griposia aprilina. Next base: position 1,461,949 of record OU744285.1, on the reverse strand, counting down.
CAAAACAGAATTGACATTTGCCGCCATTTGCAAAACTTTTGCCCCACCTTAAAAAGCGAAAGTGGACATGGAGGAAGGATTTTTGGGAATTTTTGTCCAAGACTTGTGGGCAAAATTTTTATCCATAAACACCCAGCGGCAGCGGTTGAAGCTGTGCGTTGTCTTTTGGTGAATGAATGTATTTAATTTTTTTATTACGTATTTAAACCCTTAAATTATTCATTAATTTAAATAATAATATATTATTAGTATTTTAACCACCCATAATAGCAGCTGACACGCAATTTGATAACATATTTACCCATCAGGTTCTCAGAAATTGGGAGCAGAATAAATATTATTTTGATCTAAATATTTACAAATCCAAGTACCTACGGGTAATTAATATCACATACCTACATTACGACGTGAATCGCCGTTCTTCACACATTTACTTGTATTTTAGGTAACTTTGAGCAAATAATACATACAGAGTGCTTCCTTATATTTACTAAGATCTTTCTATATTCTAGTTTAATTCGTGAGATTCGAAGCAGACGATCATTCGATTGCTCAAAACATTTGACACGTCTTTGGGCATCTGGAAGATTGGTGCTTTATAATAAGCAGCACAGTCTGTGTTTCTTATTAAAAAGCACCACACTTGTAGTCAAGTGATGGTCCATTCTATAGGACTAGCGTCTAAATTTATTACACAATCCCCTTATTTGAAGCCCGTTACCAACACACTCGTTGAATGAGATTTCAAAGTTGTTCATGTATAGTACGGCCAATGTATTATGGCCGGTCTGAACATTGGCCCTCCGAACTTTCGCGCATGTTCTCACACTCGCCCCATGTCACCATTTGATTCCTAAAAAATGTTATTGCGCAGCCTTCTGCGCAAAGATCGGTTCGGCCATGGTTCATCGGTATTTTGGTTATTACTCACATATTTATTTTTGGTTTTTCTGGCTAGTTTTGAACCCGACAGAGCTCGTTAATTGTCCGTCCGAATTCGGAACAAGTCGTAATTAAAACGCGATTAATAACTGCAAAACGTGAATAATTATGAGACTTCAAAAGTCTCATATACTCCGTCCCAATGAGCGTAACCTTTTCTAGCAACATCTACAGTTTCAAAGTACAAAGATCTTTTCGTGCGTGGCCAATATCGGAACTAACGTCGCCATCTTGTTTTTTCAATACAATTCTGCGATAATTCCACAAATGTCGACCAGCACCGCCCCCCTGTCAAACTCATTCAAGCGCCAAAAGATTCTTGAATCTTTAGCACTCTATTTCCATAGACTGTGTAACGTGAGGTACAATACTAGTGTAGTGAATTATATTAGTAGTTATAGTGCGGTGACGACGGCGAGGTCTTCATTCTGTCTAATAGTTTCTGTGGAAGGAAGCGGTTCCACTTCCACCGCGTCTGACTCTATGTCCGACTTGTCTGTGAAACTTAGGAACATCTGTGGAAATAACAGTAAATTAAATTAATATAGTGCATTAATAAATAAGACGGGTTGTCAGACTTATGGGCTTCTGACTACCCGTAACGACTCGAAAGGTCAACGAAGGACAACCGGGACCAACGGCAAAGCACTAAAGGGTTTTGCTATGTATTATATAGTCACCTATCCACGAACCGACCGCGGAAAGCGTAGCTTAACCTTCGATCGACCCGTTGCGGCTGTCATTATTTAATCATAGGGACTTATCGTATCAAGAGAAAAACATTTATTTTTCTGGAGTGCTGCTACCTTTGGAATTCTTAGCAAACTTACTAACATCGAATAGATACAAACGTGCATATCTTACTAACATCGAGGAAATACAAATGTGCATATCTTACTAACATCGAGTAGATACAAATGTGCATATCTTACTAACATCGAGTAGATACAAATGTGCATATCTTACTAACACCGAGTAGATACAAACGTGCATATCTTACTAACATCGAGTAGATACAAATGTGCATATCTTACTAACACCGAGTAGATACAAACGTGCATATCTTACTAACATCGAGGAAATACAAATGTGTATATCTTACCTGCTCGAGAGAGCTTTGGTTGACGGTGTAGTCTTCGATATCGCAGGTGCTCTGCAGTTCCGCCATGAGCCGGAAGATGTCGCTCAAACGAGTAGTCACTTCTTTTTGGTTTACTACAAGAAAAAATGGGCATTCATTTTAATATTTTAATCCGCAGTTTTTTTTTGTTGTTGTAAAATAGCCAATTATTTATGAAACATTGGACCTTACAAAAAGACTGATATGAGTGAAAGAGATGAGACAGTCGATCAAGTCAAATCATTTTAACAGACGGGTTGGTATTGGACGTTTTTTTGCATGATGCGCTCAAATAAAACGACAAATCTGCGTAAAATTGCTTATTCTACTTAGGTACGTATCTAATTGTTCAGCGCAGTTTTGCGGTGTACCTACAATGACCAATCTACGCAAACTATCATTTTGTTATTCGTTTTTTACAAACCATGTGCCCGATGGGATTCTCATCGGTAGAAATTACGAACTTTCATCCCTTATTTAACCCCTTTCGGGGGTGAATTTTCAAAAATCCTTCCTTAGTGCTCACTTTCATTATATTATGTAAGTATAAGGAACTCTTGGGCAAAAGTTAATGCTTCTTGACCCAGCGGGTTAGACTGTGCGTTGTCAGTCAGTGAATTCAAGATTTTGATGAAGTCGATGCTCTTTGCGTCTACCTGCGGGGAATGTGTTACCTGTGGTATGCCTGGGCACGAGGAAGTGCAGCGTGTGCTGGTGCAGCACGCGCAGCTGCGCCGCCGGCGCGTGGCATGCGTCTACCTGCGGGGAATGTGTTACCTGTGGTATGCCTGGGCACGAGGAAGTGCAGCGTGTGCTGGTGCAGCACGCGCAGCTGCGCCGCCGGCGCGTGGCATGCGTCTACCTGCGGGGAATGTGTTACCTGTGGTATGCCTGGGCACGAGGAAGTGCAGCGTGTGCTGGTGCAGCACGCGCAGCTGCGCCGCCGGCGCGTGGCATGCGTCTACCTGCGGGGAATGTGTTACCTGTGGTATGCCTGGGCACGAGGAAGTGCAGCGTGTGCTGGTGCAGCACGCGCAGCTGCGCCGCCGGCGCGTGGCATGCGTCTACCTGCGGGGAATGTGTTACCTGTGGTATGCCTGGGCACGAGGAAGTGCAGCGTGTGCTGGTGCAGCACGCGCAGCTGCGCCGCCGGCGCGTGGCATGCGTCTACCTGCGGGGAATGTGTTACCTGTGGTATGCCTGGGCACGAGGAAGTGCAGCGTGTGCTGGTGCAGCACGCGCAGCTGCGCCGCCGGCGCGTGGCATGCGTCTACCTGCGGGGAATGTGTTACCTGTGGTATGCCTGGGCACGAGGAAGTGCAGCGTGTGCTGGTGCAGCACGCGCAGCTGCGCCGCCGGCGCGTGGCATGCGTCTACCTGCGGGGAATGTGTTACCTGTGGTATGCCTGGGCACGAGGAAGTGCAGCGTGTGCTGGTGCAGCACGCGCAGCTGCGCCGCCGGCGCGTGGCATGCGTCTACCTGCGGGGAATGTGTTACCTGTGGTATGCCTGGGCACGAGGAAGTGCAGCGTGTGCTGGTGCAGCACGCGCAGCTGCGCCGCCGGCGCGTGGCATGCGTCTACCTGCGGGGAATGTGTTACCTGTGGTATGCCTGGGCACGAGGAAGTGCAGCGTGTGCTGGTGCAGCACGCGCAGCTGCGCCGCCGGCGCGTGGCATGCGTCTACCTGCGGGGAATGTGTTACCTGTGGTATGCCTGGGCACGAGGAAGTGCAGCGTGTGCTGGTGCAGCACGCGCAGCTGCGCCGCCGGCGCGTGGCATGCGTCTACCTGCGGGGAATGTGTTACCTGTGGTATGCCTGGGCACGAGGAAGTGCAGCGTGTGCTGGTGCAGCACGCGCAGCTGCGCCGCCGGCGCGTGGCATGCGTCTACCTGCGGGGAATGTGTTACCTGTGGTATGCCTGGGCACGAGGAAGTGCAGCGTGTGCTGGTGCAGCACGCGCAGCTGCGCCGCCGGCGCGTGGCATGCGTCTACCTGCGGGGAATGTGTTACCTGTGGTATGCCTGGGCACGAGGAAGTGCAGCGTGTGCTGGTGCAGCACGCGCAGCTGCGCCGCCGGCGCGTGGCATGCGTCTACCTGCGGGGAATGTGTTACCTGTGGTATGCCTGGGCACGAGGAAGTGCAGCGTGTGCTGGTGCAGCACGCGCAGCTGCGCCGCCGGCGCGTGGCATGCGTCTACCTGCGGGGAATGTGTTACCTGTGGTATGCCTGGGCACGAGGAAGTGCAGCGTGTGCTGGTGCAGCACGCGCAGCTGCGCCGCCGGCGCGCGCGCCAGCACGCGGCGCCACGCGGCGCGCGGCGACGTGCGCGCGGCGCGCGACACGCGGCACTGCACCACGTAGCCGCCGCCGAACCTGACGGAACAACTTCATTATTAAATAATACATCTTTATGTTTCTCTCTTCACAAAGGTTCACACAGAGAAAAATCTATGGACAAAAATTAGCGATTTAACAAAAAAACATAAAATGAATTCCTTGTCTTGTGCTTGTCTTAATTTAACCTAAATCTTTATTTTAGAAAATAAAAACATCTATAAATATAAAAAAAAACAAAACATAGTCGCTACATGACGGCACCGCTTTTTTGAGAAACCTAAGCTTTATATAACCGGCACCTAATCCTTTCCTCTCACTCACACATTACACTGTGCGAGTAAAATTACATAATTAGCTCCTCCTTTGTTTGGCCGCCATTTTTACTTAAATTCTTTAATGAATGGGAATAAATGGGTTATTTATTTTAAAATGTAAATACACAAAATTACCTACTAAGGCACAACCACTAAATAGGTACGTTTAACGCTAAACAAATTTAAAACATCGCTCTGTTTCATTCAGTCGTTTCAAGATGACACAGACAATCATGTTTTAAATAACATTGCAAAAATACCCTTAACGAAGCCAAATGTCGCTTGTTCTTCCCGTTATTACGATATTTTTGTTGTACCGGACCATACCTGGGAACCTTCTGGTTACGGAGGTATTGAAAATCAAAGTTCCAATATTATAGGCCAGTTTTTTAAAAAGCTTCAAAAAAGCAGCGTTTTGTTTTCGCAAGAAAACAACGTTTAATAAAGATAATAAAATTTTATATTATAACTAACTAACACTTCGCCCCCGACTTCGTCCGCGTAGATTTTGTATTTTCTCGTACAAAGTTCAACACCCCTCCAACCACTTTAAAAGGTAGTTTTCGACAATTAATTATTGCGATCTTTTTTTATTTATTAAGAAAAGTATGCGGGTAAATTTTCAAGTTTATTTTCTCAAGAAATAAGATTATTATATCATTCAAACGAAATAATTCCCTCTTTTCACCCCCTAAAGGTCGAATTTCGTTCGCCTACATTATAAAAGGAATGTGCAAAAGTTCTGATGTGTGTCAGTCAGCACTACGCGCCTTCGTTCGCGTACATTTCACACTTTCCCCTACAAATTTCACCACCCCTTTAAATGGCAGTGTTAATGATAACGATTTCTATTATTTATTTACATAAATATTTGGACTAAGTTTCAGCTTTATTGTAGTTTAAAAGAATAAGAAGTTTTCATAAAAAAAAAATTATACCCCGTTAGGGGTAGAATTTCGAAAAGCCCTGATACACGTTATTCTTTATTTTCCGTCTTAAGTATAAATTCCGAATTTTGAGTTAACTTTGACAACTCCCCAATCCCCATTTGAGAGGTAGTTAAAAAAACGAATAAGTAGTGACGAAATTTATCATTTACTTAGATAAGTAATCCATCTCTTAAAAATTAATTAACCCTTTTTGGCCCGTCAATGTTCGATTTTCGAAAAACCCAAAAACTTATTATTGTTTATTTTCTGTCCAAAGTACCAAACCGCGCGTTAACATTCTTCCATACAAACTTTAACACCCCTAAACCCCTCATAGAAGGATAATTTTTAAAAAGTAACGATGACAAACTCTTTTACAATAGACAAGCATTTGTGCCAAGTTTCAAGTTTTTTTTAACCAAATGCATAATATTTTGCATATAAAATGTATCCCCTCATACAATCCACAGGGGTGAAATTTTGAAAAATTGTTTGGATTATTTCCAGACCTTAACTGGAAGCTTATTTATGCCAATTTCCGAGTTAAATTAAGCCACGCAGTAAAATCCTCCCCTGTAAAATTAACTAAGTACCCCTTTTTACCCCGGTAGGGGTAGATTTTGAAAAACCTTGATACACCGTAGGTACTCTTTATTTTTGGTTCTAAATATAAATACTGAGTTTCGAGTTAATCGGACTGCACGTTAAATTCTTCCATAAAAACTTCGATCCCCCTTTCGGGGGTAGATTACAAAAACATAAAAAATACAGAATTTATAGTTTACCTGGATAAGTATTCGTGCCGAGTTTCAAGTTTATTAATTCCAGGAATAAGATTGCTCATACAAATAAAATCTCTATCGAATTTCCAAAAGCCCCTTCTTAGTGCTTCCCTACGATTTAAAACGAAGCCATGTGCAAAATTTCACGTTCCTAGTCCCAGTAGTTTCATTTGTACGTTGTTAAGTCAGTCATTCAGTTTCTCTTTTTAGATAATATAATATAGAATACACCCACGATCCCTGTATCGATGCATGCACCCATAAGCACAATGTTTTGCGTGTGTCACATTGCGCACTACCATAAACAATTTTCACATCAAAAATAAGTCGTTTCCCGCAGCAAATAGTTTTGCACAAAGTTACTAGATGTATAGATCATATATAGTATAGATCAGAATGTGTAGATTACGGCTTCCTAGTGGGTGTTTTTACACCATGTTTAGCGTCAAATGCGTTTAGTGATTTGTGGTGCAAGTAGGACTAACGGTAAACTAATGTGTACGTGACCCTGTTACGGCGTTGCGAGTTAATTTGGGGAACTATATTTTCTATCACCAAAATTTATATTTGTCATCAAGTTGTATCACCATTAGGTGATACAACTTGATGACAAATAAAATACAAATACATAAAAAAACAAAATACAAAATAAAAAATAAAATAATAAAATATATTAAAATACATCTATCGCCACGAAATATTTTCGTTCTCAGATAAACAAAAATTGTTCCCAGGTATTTGGTACAACTTGGGGCACCCCGACTCGGACAGGTTAGGTTAGAAGGGGACGGCGGGGTCTGAAAGACCCCGCCGTCCCCTTCGTGGTTATTTTTTTTTAAACCGCCCAGAAGTAGGAGTCCCGCGAAGCGGGACTCCGTCGGCTACGCCTCATTATTGTTGAAATACTTATTAGGACACACCTATTATAATACATACAAAAACATTTATTTGGTACTAGACCTTATATCTCAGGATTTTAGGTGATTTATTGTGGAACTGATTTTGCATTGTTTGGTGACTACATTTTGGTGACAGATCTACTATTTTGAGGACAAACCCTATTATTTAAGAAACACAAAACTAATTAAATTGGTGATAGCTTAAATGATACCCGTTAATTTGTAGCACATCTTCCGCGTCACTCACCTATTAAGGCACTCGTCCAAGGGTGCGAGCGCGACCAGCTCGCCCTGGCGCAGCAGCGCGACGCGCGCGGCCAGGCGGCGCGCGTCGTCCAGCGCGTGCGTGGACAGCAGCACGCCGCGCGCGCGCGCGCACGCCGCCACTGTGCCGCGCGACACGCAGCCGCGCGACACTGGGTCCATGCCGCTGGGGACGGGAATACAAGCTGTTAGTCCGACTTCTCGGGTTTTAAATCGAATGCAATTAGTCTGAATCCCTAAATTATTTAATCGGAATTAATCAACCTGTTAACCGAAAATTTAAAATGATACTAATTCTGATTATTACCTACCTATAATTTTTATCGATTCCCATGGCGGTCAAATAGTACTAATTTCGTTGACCCTGTGCAACTGCAGTTGTTTGAAATAATTCTCGTCTTGTTTACAAAATTTGGCCTATACTGCCTATAAACAAAATAATTTCACAATAATACAGTGTAAATTCCTACCTTGTTAATAAGGTAGGGTAGGTATATAAGCTACGGTTATACGACGCGAATTCTGATCCAAAAATTGCAGCAATAAAAGTTTACAAATAGTTTTTTACTCCTCTATTGAAGTCTATCGGATCTAGTTGTAGGTACCTTGGGTTCGTAGTAGGTAATACCCAGCCCAGCTTATGGCATAAAAATAGAAAAAGACAGACAGACACTAAACATTGATTAATATTCACCTGGTAGGCTCATCGAGCAGCACAAGCGGCGTCCTCGCCATGAAGGCGATGGCAGTACACAGCTTCCTCTTGTTGCCGCCGCTCAGCGTGCCCGCGCGCACCTCGGCGTACTTGCCCAGGTCGAACATGGCCACTGTTCTCTTTACCACCTACACAGAAATAAGTTATAGTAGACTTTTAAATATGTATATTTGGTAGGTAGCAATGATATGAAAAGAAGGGAGTGAATGATTGCGTGACAGTTGACAAGGGGAGAACGGAAGAAAAAACCGTGTTGTGCCGAGCACAAGTAACGTGGGAGAAGGGCAGGAAGATAACATGATGATGACGACACTTTAATGTAGCTGCTACTAAAGAAGTTTGATTGAAATTGTGATCTTAAAAACACATCTCATTACAGAACGAGTTTAACTTGACTTCAAGCTCAAAACTTCGAGTCGGTTTTGTATTTTGATCTTTATTCCGACTTTAGTAAAGTTTTTAATTGACTTTAGAACCGGGTATAAGTTGTCGATTTTGTATTTAGATATTTACCTCAGTCGGATTAGAGTTCAAAAATACAAAAACGGCTCGGACTAAAGTTGGAACACGTTCTGTTATTACAGAAAAATCAAATACTCCGTCTTATTAGACGGATTATTTTTCATAGTTTGAGCTTCTTACGGCCGTTGACCCTGTGCAACTGCAGTTGTTTGAAATAATTCTCGTCTTGTTTACAAAATTTTGCCTATACTGCCTACTGTATTCCTTACCTCTTCCTGATCCGTAATGCCTCTGAGTCTGCAGTAGAACAGCAAAGTTTCGTTCACAGTCAGTAGCGGATCTATCGCGTCGGTTTGAGGACAGTAACCTGTAAATACGACCAATGCATTGAATAAAATTAGCTAGACCTATGTAGCTATGTATATTCGCTTGGACTGCAAAGTCGTCTACCTTCCAAGATAATCTTGGGAAGTAGGCTACTTTGCAGTTTTACGAATTATGAGATTTTTTGCTGAAACATATGTACTGCTGTCACGGATTTTGACACAATGATAACTGTAGCAACACAATGCAATTTTGTCAGTGTCCTAAGAATACCCATATTGAGCAGTTAGTTACAGACTTGTCTGTTGCTGATACCGGAAAATAAGAAAGAAATACTTTCTTAGTTTACTTACTGATTAGTCCTTTGCACAGCTGTGTGGAGTTAACCAGTTCATTGTTGAGGTACAGCCTTCCGGAAGAGGGTCGCACCTCGCCTGTTAGCATGGAGAATGTGGTGGACTTGCCAGCGCCGTTCTGACCCAGGAGGGCTGTGCACTGTTGGGAGATAATAGAATTTTAATGTCGCGTAATTTTAGAGACTTTTATGATGATAAAGGATAAATTGCTGAAATTCCTTATATTTTATTATTGGCCGACGAACGCCACGGCGAACCAATGAATTTATGTTAATCCTTGGTTAAACAGCAAACGTGGCTTATATCTTAAGCTTAAGTAATTACTTCATTTGTATTGTGACGAAATGATTCATTTTAATGATTATACTATCTAAACATGGTTCGTACGTCCAAATACCTACTTTGGTTATTGCAATACGATACGTGTTTGTTGGGTGTATCCAGCCGCCATGGCATAATGTCCAAATCTTACTTTCAAATGGCAACGTCACCTGAACGCTTCCAAAGGAGCCAATGTTTCTGTTGAAAGGAAACGCACCTGTCCGCGCGGTATCCTCAGCGCGAGCCCCCGCAGCGCCACGCGGCGGCCGCTGAGCACCGGGTAGCACTTGGTGAGCGATGTGTCAGTTGAAGGGAAACGCACCTGTCCGGGCGGTATCCCCAGCGTGAGCCCCCGCAGCGCCACGCGGCGGCCGCTGAGCGCCGGGTAGCACATGGCGAGCGATGTGTCTGTTGAAGGGAAACGCACCTGTCCGGGCGGTATCCCCAGCGTGAGCCCCCGCAGCGCACGCGGCGGCCGCTGAGTGCCGGGTAGCACTTGGCGAGCGATGTGTCTGTTGAGGGGAAACGCACCTGTCCGGGCGGTATCCCCAGCGTGAGCCCCCGCAGCGCCACGCGGCGGCCGCTGAGCGCCGGGTAGCACTTGGCGAGCGATGTGTCTGTTGAGGGGAAACGCACCTGTCCGGGCGGTATCCCCAGCGTGAGCCCCCGCAGCGCCACGCGGCGGCCGCTGAGCGCCGGGTAGCACTTGGCGAGCGATGTGTCTGTTGAGGGGAAACGCACCTGCCCGGGCGGTATCCCCAGCGTGAGCCCCCGCAGCGCCACGCGGCGGCCGCTGAGCGCCGGGTAGCACTTGGCGAGCGATGTGTCTGTGGAGGGGAAACGCACCTGTCCGGGCGGTATCCCCAGCGTGAGCCCCCGCAGCGCCACGCGGCGGCCGCTGAGCGCCGGGTAGCACTTGGCGAGCGATGTGTCTGTTGATGGGAAACGCACCTGCCCGGGCGGTATCCCCAGCGTGAGCCCCCGCAGCGCCACGCGGCGGCCGCTGAGCGCCGGGTAGCACTTGGCGAGCGATGTGTCTGTTGAGGGGAAACGCACCTGTCCGGGCGGTATCCCCAGCGTGAGCCCCCGCAGCGCCACGCGGCGGCCGCTGAGCGCCGGGTAGCACTTGGCGAGCGATGTGTCTGTTGAGGGGAAACGCACCTGTCCGGGCGGTATCCCCAGCGTGAGCCCCCGCAGCGCCACGCGGCGGCCGCTGAGCGCCGGGTAGCACTTGGCGAGCGATGTGTCTGTTGAGGGGAAACGCACCTGTCCGGCCGGTATCCCCAGCGTGAGCCCCCGCAGCGCCACGCGGCGGCCGCTGAGCGCCGGGTAGCACTTGGCGAGCGATGTGTCTGTTGAGGGGAAACGCACCTGTCCGGGCGGTATCCCCAGCGTGAGCCCCCGCAGCGCCACGCGGCGGCCGCTGAGCGCCGGGTAGCACTTGGCGAGCGATGTGTCTGTTGAGGGGAAACGCACCTGTCCGGGCGGTATCCCCAGCGTGAGCCCCCGCAGCGCCACGCGGCGGCCGCTGAGCGCCGGGTAGCACTTGGCGAGCGATGTGTCTGTTGAGGGGAAACGCACCTGTCCGGGCGGTATCCCCAGCGTGAGCCCCCGCAGCGCCACGCGGCGGCCGCTGAGCGCCGGGTAGCACTTGGCGAGCGATGTGTCTGTTGAGGGGAAACGCACCTGCCCGGGCGGTATCCCCAGCGTGAGCCCCCGCAGCGCCACGCGGCGGCCGCTGAGCGCCGGGTAGCACTTGGCGAGCGATGTGTCTGTGGAGGGGAAACGCACCTGTCCGGGCGGTATCCCCAGCGTGAGCCCCCGCAGCGCCACGCGGCGGCCGCTGAGCGCCGGGTAGCACTTGGCGAGCGATGTGTCTGTTGAGGGGAAACGCACCTGCCCGGGCGGTATCCCCAGCGTGAGCCCCCGCAGCGCCACGCGGCGGCCGCTGAGCGCCGGGTAGCACTTGGCGAGCGATGTGTCTGTTGAGGGGAAACGCACCTGTCCGGGCGGTATCCCCAGCGTGAGCCCCCGCAGCGCCACGCGGCGGCCGCTGAGCGCCGGGTAGCACTTGGCGAGCGATGTGTCTGTTGAGGGGAAACGCACCTGTCCGGGCGGTATCCCCAGCGTGAGCCCCCGCAGCGCCACGCGGCGGCCGCTGAGCGCCGGGTAGCACTTGGCGAGCGATGTGTCTGTTGAGGGGAAACGCACCTGTCCGGCCGGTATCCCCAGCGTGAGCCCCCGCAGCGCCACGCGGCGGCCGCTGAGCGCCGGGTAGCACTTGGCGAGCGATGTGTCTGTTGAGGGGAAACGCACCTGTCCGGGCGGTATCCCCAGCGTGAGCCCCCGCAGCGCCACGCGGCGGCCGCTGAGCGCCGGGTAGCACTTGGCGAGCGCCACGCACTGCGCCGCGTCCGCCGTGGGGGATACGACGCGCTGCGCGGAGTTCTTCTTACCCTCTGTGTGCACGAAGCCTAAAGGGAAGGATAAATAAATGAGTTAGCTTTTGAGAAACATTGTGCAAGATGCGATTGCAAATAGTATCTAATCATGTTTAAAGAAAAACTTGAATACTAATACATACAGTTCAGTTTGCACTACAACTTTAAACACTTTTAAACTTGGTCAGTAGTGCAAGTCATTCTGAAATCAATTTAATTAACAACAGCATTAAGTTGATATTCGTTTAAGTGGAAGTACCATCAATTGCCAAACAAAGATTCATAGATTTTTGACACCACCGACAATGTCAAATTATATGTCATGCGTACCTATCCTAAAGTAAGTCATTAAAGCCCTGGGGTCTAGCCGCATATTAATATTGTACTGAATTTGATTATGACCCGCTGGTCATTAATGTGATTTGAATTTGGAACATTGGAACCTCAAGTAAAATTCGCATACAAACTTTTCCATAGTACATACTAATCCCATGCATTTACCATTGAGATATGCAATAAAAAAATAAAAACGGAAATCGAACTGGTCACCGGGAGTAGAATACAAATAAAAAAAATAGAACACAAATAAATAAAAGGCGCGAATACTGCAAATTGACAACAATTTGGCGTGCGGACTGCGAGCAATGGGCAGCTCGCCGTCCGGTAAGGACCAGGCCCGGGTCGACGGCGCGTTGTGTTCCACGCGCGCCTTAAAGAGATGTCAGCATCATTGACGGGATCCGATAGGGCCGATGCCTGCCGGGTCGCGGATTGTTCGAATGAGTTACCGTGGCCCTGGCGCACAGGCAACTGAAGGAACACGGGTGGGTCTTAGTCAGAAAGAGTCTGACACACCCTTCTGCTCCGCCCAGAGCAGGACAAGTCATTTAATGATTTCCCACCCAAAAAAAAAATGTCTACTGTGATTTTTACAAATGGAAAGCTATAAAAGGCGTTAAGTCTGTATCTGAATCAGTGATTTTAGTCTACTTCCAGCATTAATCATGTACACGTGTGTACAAAGACGTCAAATAGCCTATGGTGGATCTGTTCGATGCTCAAGTCAACAATAAGTATTAAATATAATATTCAAATTAATACATTCATCAAATTACTGGCATTTTTAAAAAGGAAATCGGAAGGACATCGTGCTAAGAAATCAAAAGTTTTCACAGCTCAAAATATGGAAACGTTTCTAAATGAAGCCCCTGACCACAGCTTTCTTTCCACAAAAGTATGTACCTATCTACCTAATGATTGTTTTTTTAGTAGGTAGGTAACTATAATTGCTACATACTAACTTATACTTACTAGCGACCCGCTCATTTATCGATCTCTTGTGTGCGGTCTACTGAAGCGTTGCGTAATGTTTCGAAAAGCCAAGATGTCGAGATTTCTGCGCTCTATCCGAATTTAATATTATTGTAAACCTTATTCTTACAATTATGTGTCAATCAAATCTAAGAAATTGTATAACTTGTAATAGATAAGAATTAATATTAGTTAAATTATGTTACTTACCTTCCTAATAACTGACTTAACTATCTATTTTTGATAAAGATGGCCTTGATTTTTGGATAGAATGGCGCTTGTCGTGGAAATTAACTCTTAAAAATTTTAATCGGCGTTATCGAAAACATTCAAGTTTGTTGCTAGTTAAGCCAGATACGAAAGCAGAGAAAGAACGGTCATTCGTAGTCCGTGGAGAATACGTAACAATTTCCAAAAAGTACCAAGCTCTACGGCCCTCTAATATAAACACTAACAGATTTTTCGTAGCTTATAATTAGTAACGGCAAGTGCACCAGGCAAATCATTGGCAAAATAAGATCAGCACCATGCCGAAACAAATTGCGATATACCTGAAATTGACAAATGCCGATCTCTACAAGGGCCATTGTTTCAAGAGAACATCGGCTACTCTACTGGCGGATTCAGGAGCAGACATGACCCAGATTAAAAGAAACGGTGGATGGCAATCTTATGTAATAGCGGAGGGCTATATTGAAAATTCTATACAGAATAAGGATAAAATAAACCGCCGCATTGGGGACAACATCAAACTAAAAACACCGTCGATAACTGATCCTTGGACACCTTTGCCACCGCTACCATCCACATTAAAACCTATTCATCTAGCCCGCTGCCTCAAGCACTACCTTCACCAACTTTCACGATTCAAAATTATCCTCAGCAGACCCAAGTTTCTGAAACTTTACTCAACAGCAATACTCAAATAAACTATACCTTCACTTCAATAAATGTTCCGAATTAAAAAAACATAACTTTGTCTTTCTACAACTGGTCTAATGTATCAAACATTACCTTTAACTTTTAATTGTTTTAAATAGGCCTACAAACCATCATTGTATTTTTTTATAAGTACTTCATTTCTAGTACCTACTATTGCTTTTTATTATCTCGTAGATGGTGTGGAAAATAGAGTATCCTCCTCGGGGATAAAAGTGCCTTCGTCTTAGGCGAGCTTGAATCCTTCACTGGACTCCTGAGATTCAATACGGCGCCCGCGACATAAGACACTGCTTTATGTCCTTGGTGCATAATCTACTATTAGGGTGTAGTTCTGTAAAATCTGTTCGCTGTTACAGATATTTTATCTCAGGAAGGCGGGTTTGTATAAATAATTGTGTGTCATGCACATTGATTCTGTGTGCATAAAGCGGCCTGGCCAACTCTGAGGGCTTCTGAGATACATTTGAACTTTACGCACTTTCAAAACGTAGATTTACAAACTGGTACCTACGCAGTAGGTATGGTCAATTGTACGTCAATAATAACACTTGAATTTCGTTTCGAAACCTATATGAGCTTACTGCTACGAAATAAAGACGTTTTGAAGGTCAAACTAAAACTGCTCTACTACCTACTACACAAGGATCGTTTGGCGCTCAAATGACGTTGATAGGGGGCGCTATTGTTTTGTGAAATGTCACTTGAAATGTATCCAACAAAACATGATGGCGGCTTTAATTCGGATTTTGGCCACGCGTCAGAATAAACCTAGAGCGCTTTAGTTACCATTGACGTGTGGTTGACTTTTCTTATCTAAGTACAATGAGGTTATATATTACTAAGTATATGAAATTGTATGTTTCCTCACCTCTATTAATATTCCCGATGGTATTGACCCTAAGGGGTGCATGGAGCTCCCTCGCTGCGTGCACGCGCTTCCTCTCGGCACTCACCTCCACTGGTTCTAGTTCACCACCCACTCTAGGAGGGATGGTTTCTGGACGGAACCTGGGTAAGAGGACCAAGTATTAGCTTAGAGATGGTTCCCATCAATTCGAGATTGGTACAGAAATTATTTTTGGAGAAGTTCAAAATCATAAACTGGTAAGCTTCATTTGTGGGTGTAAAAAAGTCCCCTGTTTTAAAAAGATTATATTCATTCACTCATTCAAAACGAGATTAATTAATGCAGGCAAATTCTGTGGTAAAGAAGACGTTCCACAGCAGTCCATGGCTAAGCTACGCACATGTAGTTAGTTTCGTTCTGTATCAAAATGTAGGCTGGACATGCACTGCGACCCACTTATCAAACAATTGAACCGCGCAGCTAACGGTATGTGGCAAATCTGTCCGTGCACATCCCACATCCTAGGTAGTGGTGGATGGACAATTTTGTACCAATTTAAGTTTCTAACTTATGTAGTAGTTTAGTACTAACCTGGCTAACAGCGAGTCAAAGCAGTTGTACTCGATGGCCAGGTTGAGCATCAGCAGCAAGGTGCCCACCACGATGAGGTACACGAAGTGGAGGGTCAGCAGATTGCTGTGGATGGGGTCCTTGTATGTGTCCATGCCGAAACGACTCAGCACCTGAAGAAGGTGTCGATATTTTAATCATTGTAGTTATTTATATCATAACATCACGCTCGTAGTCCCCAAAGGTGTACAGCCCACACACATTTCACAACACATAAGTCAAGCACATGCAGTTGTTGCGGCATCCACATCGCCACATGCGAGCTACGCGTCACACTGACATCGCGCAAAATCCTGCATCGCGCAAGCAAAGTTTACCGCGCAACTAGCCTAAATAAAACGTCCCGATATCAATCGTCGGGCACTTGTCCACCAGACACGACACCCGTCTGGTCAGAGGATCCTCCCTTTTCTATGGAGGTATGAGTGAGCTTTACGCCCTGGTCCTCATACCAGCTCTATACAGTCACCCAAACGTCCATGGTGACTATTTGACAAAGACGGCATCTTTTCGTAGCGATAAGGGTTTTCATTTTCCGAGTGTTCCCACTAGTGGACAAGACCCACCTACTGTATAGTAATTTGTTAAAAACGATGACTCTTTAATACTTTATGGACATTTAGAGTTTAATGTTTTCTGTGGATGGACGTAGTTTAGATTAACCTATTTATTTATCAGAGAAGCAAACAGATGTTCAAATAATAATCGTTTATTGGGAACAAAAAACATTCAAAGAAAACCAATGTAAAAGGATGACATGCCAGTTTCAATAGTTAAAAACCGTGGCGCAGCTGCGCCCGCCGCCTAGTGAGAGCGTAGGTTGTTCCAGATAATACTTAACAAAGGTATTTTACAAAACGAATTCAAAGAAAAATCATGTAAGTATGATAGTTCTAAGAAAATCTGGAATAATGGGTAGTATATCGCACGTTGCTGATATCTGAGTAGAAATCCTTTTCTCTTGTGTACGCCGTCATCGGCAAACACAGTGAACTATATTTTACTAGACTCCGCCCGCGGCTGCACCCGTGTGGTATGCCGATAAAAAGTAACTTATGTACATACATGGGTGTGTTCAAACTATCCCCATACCAATTTTCATCAAAATCGGTTCAGCCGTTTAGCCGAGAAAGCGTATCAAACAAACAAAAACACTTCATCCGCATTTATACTTTTAGTTAGGATTCACAATACCGGTTTAACCACCTATGTTTAACAAATAAATACATAAGTTGACTTTGACTTTGGACCATCGACGTGTCACCGTAGGACAGTAAGGTAAAAGTTCTACTAAGAATAAAAAGAAAAAAAAACTCTCTCTCCCTCTCTTTCTATTAAAATGATAATTTACCTGTGCCTGTATGGTGTTCTTGGCGATGTCGAGCATGCCATCTCCGAGCGCGAACTGCGGCGCGAGCATGAACAGCTTGTGCAGCCACCAGCGAGCGTTGTCCGTCGCCTGAACACACAATCACGTGACGTAAGTATACTGTTCATTGTACGTATTTATGTTAAAACATATGGGGTGCTGCACAGTTATTCGGGTCGGCATGATTCGGCACAGCTGGCGGCAAAATCGAATATATTATCTTAGTTTTTCGAGACATCGTCCAGCGGTTGTCGACTCTCCACGTGACCAGAGGGTTGGCATAGTTTTTGGTCAAAGAATCAGCATTTCCATACAACGTGGTAATGCTGCCAGGTGTTTGGGCACTTTTCCTGTTGACAGCGATGCGGACGAATTCTTTGATGACGAGGTCTTAATAATCAGAAACCTGTATTTTTCCAAAACTTACCTCAGACTCGGAGATGATGTCAAACATGAGCAGTACAGCCATGAATGACAGCCCGAGGAAGGCGTTCCCACAGAACAGGATCATGTTGGCCATGCTGGCGTCGCTGAACAGCTTCTCAGCCACGTGGATGAAACTGCCACAGGCGTACCTGAAAGACATTTAAAATATCGTTAATCCAAGTTATAATAAAATAATAATCAATAAGCTCGCCCCCTATTACATGGGAGTTAAACATAACTGGTGAAATTGTGGGTGTGTCTATAGTAATAGGTGAACCTCTGCCTCACCCTTTCGGGATTACAGGCGTGATATTATGATATTTAATAATGTTATTTAAATACGTTTACAAAAGACAACACAAAGCTACAGTTGTAATATTTCCCATACAATGGTTGTTTTATACAGGGTGCCGGGGACATCGATTCGCAAACTGTAACGATTAATTCTATAACCGACGAAAATTTTCTGCGGTAGGGGGCCCCCCCCCTACCGCAGAAAATTTTCGTCGGTTATCATAAAAAAAACTGCTATTTCATAAAAAAAAAGTGCAACACCTACGCGGTCAAAATGTATGGAACAGTTATTTTTTTTCAAATAACCAACGAAATATTTTAACGCAGTGAGGTTCAGAATCATGTACTGACTTCATGGTAACAGGCTGCGAGTCGATGCCTCTGCCACCCTGTACTAGTGCTTAAAAACAAATTACAACTAACATATTTTTATTACAGATGCGAGTAATGATAGTTTGGGATTAAATGTTAGGTAGCGACCTGATCGATCTAGGTTCATTCAAACCTGTATTTCAGGACATCTCAAAATCATCAACTTATGAGCAAAATACTAAGGTGCTTATAGAGCTATGAGGAACAGGGTGTAAATACTAAGGTGCTTATAGAGCTATGAGGAACAGGGTGTAAAGTTCACTCACACTCTATAGAAAAGGGAGGATCCTCCGACCAGACGGGTGTTGTGTCTGGTGGGCAACTGCCCGACGGTTGATGTCGGGACGTTGTATATATGCTAGTCGCGCGGTAAACTCTGCTTGCGCGATGCAGGATTTGCGTGACGTCAGTGTGACGTGTAGTTCGCACGTGGCGATGTTGATAACGCTACATCACTCCCCCCCGGAGACCGGAGGTCGATAGTGGGCTAAGTCTTGTATCTTGCGATGCTTGCCAGGGCCAGTTGAGGTTCCAGTGAGTCGGAACCGGGTGTCGCATAGTTTGCGGTGAGTCGAAACTGTCTGCGAAGGTTCCCCAGTGAGTCGGGGTGGTGCTGCGTTATGCTCCAGTGCGTCGGATGTGGTACAGCGCCGGGTTGAGGCTGACTGCTGGCGTCGACCAGGAGAGGGTTTGAAGGCTCTGCTTGTGGACCGGCCGAGAGTGCAGTGTGCTGTGCCAAGGTTGCTGATGAGGCTGAGGGTGATGACCAAGTATGCGCGGTCGCTGCATGCTGGTGGTCAGGATACCCTTTGAAGCCGTGGGTGCTGGCTGGCTGTGTGACTCGCCGCTCTAAAGCTTGCGGAAGTGATGATGATGTGATGATGACGTCACGCTGAAGTAGTTGCACGAAGGCTGCGCTGACGTTCATGTTCGGGGTCACCAGTATAGAGGTATGAGGAACAGGGTGTACAGTTCACTCATACTCTTTGGAAAAGGGAGGATCCTCCGACCAGACGGGTGTTGTGTCTGGTGGGCAACTGCCCGACGGTTGATGTCGGGACGTTGTATATATGCTAGTCGCGCGGTAAACTCTGCTTGCGCGATGCAGGATTTGCGTGACGTCAGTGTGACGTGTAGTTCGCACGTGGCGATGTTGATAACGCTACATCACTCCCCCCCGGAGACCGGAGGTCGATAGTGGGCTAAGTCTTGTATCTTGCGATGCTTGCCAGGGCCAGTTGAGGTTCCAGTGAGTCGGAACCGGGTGTCGCATAGTTTGCGGTGAGTCGAAACTGTCTGCGAAGGTTCCCCAGTGAGTCGGGGTGGTGCTGCGTTATGCTCCAGTGCGTCGGATGTGGTACAGCGCCGGGTTGAGGCTGACTGCTGGCGTCGACCAGGAGAGGGTTTGAAGGCTCTGCTTGTGGACCGGCCGAGAGTGCAGTGTGCTGTGCCAAGGTTGCTGATGAGGCTGAGGGTGATGACCAAGTATGCGCGGTCGCTGCATGCTGGTGGTCAGGATACCCTTTGAAGCCGTGGGTGCTGGCTGGCTGTGTGACTCGCCGCTCTAAAGCTTGCGGAAGTGATGATGATGTGATGATGACGTCACGCTGAAGTAGTTGCACGAAGGCTGCGCTGACGTTCATGTTCGGGGTCACCAGTATAGAGGTATGAGGAACAGGGTGTACAGTTCACTCATACTCTTTGGAAAAGGGAGGATCCTCCGACCAGACGGGTGTTGTGTCTGGTGGGCAACTGCCCGACGGTTGATGTCGGGACGTTGTATATATGCTAGTCGCGCGGTAAACTCTGCTTGCGCGATGCAGGATTTGCGTGACGTCAGTGTGACGTGTAGTTCGCACGTGGCGATGTTGATAACGCTACATCACTCCCCCCCGGAGACCGGAGGTCGATAGTGGGCTAAGTCTTGTATCTTGCGATGCTTGCCAGGGCCAGTTGAGGTTCCAGTGAGTCGGAACCGGGTGTCGCATAGTTTGCGGTGAGTCGAAACTGTCTGCGAAGGTTCCCCAGTGAGTCGGGGTGGTGCTGCGTTATGCTCCAGTGCGTCGGATGTGGTACAGCGCCGGGTTGAGGCTGACTGCTGGCGTCGACCAGGAGAGGGTTTGAAGGCTCTGCTTGTGGACCGGCCGAGAGTGCAGTGTGCTGTGCCAAGGTTGCTGATGAGGCTGAGGGTGATGACCAAGTATGCGCGGTCGCTGCATGCTGGTGGTCAGGATACCCTTTGAAGCCGTGGGTGCTGGCTGGCTGTGTGACTCGCCGCTCTAAAGCTTGCGGAAGTGATGATGATGTGATGATGACGTCACGCTGAAGTAGTTGCACGAAGGCTGCGCTGACGTTCATGTTCGGGGTCACCAGTATAGAGGTATGAGGAACAGGGTGTACAGTTCACTCATACTCTTTGGAAAAGGGAGGATCCTCCGACCAGACGGGTGTTGTGTCTGGTGGGCAACTGCCCGACGGTTGATGTCGGGACGTTGTATATATGCTAGTCGCGCGGTAAACTCTGCTTGCGCGATGCAGGATTTGCGTGACGTCAGTGTGACGTGTAGTTCGCACGTGGCGATGTTGATAACGCTACATCACTCCCCCCCGGAGACCGGAGGTCGATAGTGGGCTAAGTCTTGTATCTTGCGATGCTTGCCAGGGCCAGTTGAGGTTCCAGTGAGTCGGAACCGGGTGTCGCATAGTTTGCGGTGAGTCGAAACTGTCTGCGAAGGTTCCCCAGTGAGTCGGGGTGGTGCTGCGTTATGCTCCAGTGCGTCGGATGTGGTACAGCGCCGGGTTGAGGCTGACTGCTGGCGTCGACCAGGAGAGGGTTTGAAGGCTCTGCTTGTGGACCGGCCGAGAGTGCAGTGTGCTGTGCCAAGGTTGCTGATGAGGCTGAGGGTGATGACCAAGTATGCGCGGTCGCTGCATGCTGGTGGTCAGGATACCCTTTGAAGCCGTGGGTGCTGGCTGGCTGTGTGACTCGCCGCTCTAAAGCTTGCGGAAGTGATGATGATGTGATGATGACGTCACGCTGAAGTAGTTGCACGAAGGCTGCGCTGACGTTCATGTTCGGGGTCACCAGTATAGAGGTATGAGGAACAGGGTGTACAGTTCACTCATACTCTTTGGAAAAGGGAGGATCCTCCGACCAGACGGGTGTTGTGTCTGGTGGGCAACTGCCCGACGGTTGATGTCGGGACGTTGTATATATGCTAGTCGCGCGGTAAACTCTGCTTGCGCGATGCAGGATTTGCGTGACGTCAGTGTGACGTGTAGTTCGCACGTGGCGATGTTGATAACGCTACATCACTCCCCCCCGGAGACCGGAGGTCGATAGTGGGCTAAGTCTTGTATCTTGCGATGCTTGCCAGGGCCAGTTGAGGTTCCAGTGAGTCGGAACCGGGTGTCGCATAGTTTGCGGTGAGTCGAAACTGTCTGCGAAGGTTCCCCAGTGAGTCGGGGTGGTGCTGCGTTATGCTCCAGTGCGTCGGATGTGGTACAGCGCCGGGTTGAGGCTGACTGCTGGCGTCGACCAGGAGAGGGTTTGAAGGCTCTGCTTGTGGACCGGCCGAGAGTGCAGTGTGCTGTGCCAAGGTTGCTGATGAGGCTGAGGGTGATGACCAAGTATGCGCGGTCGCTGCATGCTGGTGGTCAGGATACCCTTTGAAGCCGTGGGTGCTGGCTGGCTGTGTGACTCGCCGCTCTAAAGCTTGCGGAAGTGATGATGATGTGATGATGACGTCACGCTGAAGTAGTTGCACGAAGGCTGCGCTGACGTTCATGTTCGGGGTCACCAGTATAGAGGTATGAGGAACAGGGTGTACAGTTCACTCATACTCTTTGGAAAAGGGAGGATCCTCCGACCAGACGGGTGTTGTGTCTGGTGGGCAACTGCCCGACGGTTGATGTCGGGACGTTGTATATATGCTAGTCGCGCGGTAAACTCTGCTTGCGCGATGCAGGATTTGCGTGACGTCAGTGTGACGTGTAGTTCGCACGTGGCGATGTTGATAACGCTACATCACTCCCCCCCGGAGACCGGAGGTCGATAGTGGGCTAAGTCTTGTATCTTGCGATGCTTGCCAGGGCCAGTTGAGGTTCCAGTGAGTCGGAACCGGGTGTCGCATAGTTTGCGGTGAGTCGAAACTGTCTGCGAAGGTTCCCCAGTGAGTCGGGGTGGTGCTGCGTTATGCTCCAGTGCGTCGGATGTGGTACAGCGCCGGGTTGAGGCTGACTGCTGGCGTCGACCAGGAGAGGGTTTGAAGGCTCTGCTTGTGGACCGGCCGAGAGTGCAGTGTGCTGTGCCAAGGTTGCTGATGAGGCTGAGGGTGATGACCAAGTATGCGCGGTCGCTGCATGCTGGTGGTCAGGATACCCTTTGAAGCCGTGGGTGCTGGCTGGCTGTGTGACTCGCCGCTCTAAAGCTTGCGGAAGTGATGATGATGTGATGATGACGTCACGCTGAAGTAGTTGCACGAAGGCTGCGCTGACGTTCATGTTCGGGGTCACCAGTATAGAGGTATGAGGAACAGGGTGTACAGTTCACTCATACTCTTTGGAAAAGGGAGGATCCTCCGACCAGACGGGTGTTGTGTCTGGTGGGCAACTGCCCGACGGTTGATGTCGGGACGTTGTATATATGCTAGTCGCGCGGTAAACTCTGCTTGCGCGATGCAGGATTTGCGTGACGTCAGTGTGACGTGTAGCTCGCATTTGGCGATGTTGATACCGCTACATGCTAATGAACTAATGAGCCCACATCATGCTAAGTAGTAGTTTTAGAATATAATTACTTATTGATTCTATTACATAGTCTTATCTATTCATTTAATGAATCTAAGGACACTTTATTTCTTCTTCTGATGTGTATTCTTGATACTTGAAGCTGATACAATCCCCATATAAGCGTTGAAATCACGTAGCATCTAGGTTGGTAGGTTGGTTACAATAATTCTGTCAACTTTGTGATTGTGCAAAATGCAACCTTTAGTGGTCATCATTAAGTTAAACATCCTTTTTGTTAGAGGTTCACTTTGATAGGATAAAAGAAGACTACTCACCCATACAGCACGAACAGCACACAGATGGCGGGCAGGTTGTTTCGCTCCACGAACACCGGGAAACCAAACGCGAGCATCACGGCCGCCGTGATACATATGTTTATCGCCATTATCTGCACACAAACATAAATCTCAGTTCACTACCTACTTTTCGTCGTGATCTATAAACGTTACTTGGCAAGAACTTTGGCTTAGCGTTATTCCTGTCACAATCTCACAAGTGTGAAACTACAAGTGTAAGATAGAGATGGTGCCAAGTTTAAGCCAAAGCACGTGTTGGTAACGTTTTATAGATTTCGGCTCTAGTTACAAGTAGAACACAGAGGAAAACTATCACAAGATTTTTAAGGATCATCTCTCATGTTCATGTGTGTTACTAATGTGTCCCAGTAGAAAGTGTGGTAGCTGATTTTTAAACTTTTAAAGAAATTACAGGCATATTTTATGTCATATTTGTACATTGTACCCGGCTAATGGCTATAGGAATAGACAGCGGGGTAATTGCGTAACACACTAAGAGTAGGAATAGTTTTCATTTTGACCGTTCAACAACATTCATTGCGTTATTTATGTTGTTGAGCAGACAAATTTTTAGAACATATGAAGCAATGGATTAGCAATATCCTTCGGAATGATTCAGATTGTAATTGAAAGTGTGTAATGCAATTAGGGTGCTGGACATAAAACACAATTGGCAAAATGTGACCATGTTCAGAATGCTTACTTTTTGGCTGGCTATTCTTTACCTCTATAATTATCGTCACTAACTTTCAGGTATAAGACTTTTAAGGTAGGTAGGTACTATAGCTTTTTTTCCATCAGACCATCAGGCTAATGCTGGGAACCTTTTCTTTCAAAGTTTATGACAGCTAGATAGCGTTCACCGCTTTCTAGCAGCTGTTAGTTACAACTTGTAAACCACTGACCATCATGTCCCACACGAGCGCGGTGCCCCAGTACATGAGTGGCCTGACCCCGCACAGCAGCTGCAGACGCTTCTCCTGGCTGCGGCGCGCGCGCACCAGGTAGATGGCGGCGCCCGCGCTCACCAGCCCGTACGCCAGCAGCACCAGCCCCGAGATGCCCGCGTCCGCCACGTGCTGGTAGCTGCGGGGGGATACATTGTACACAACGATGGTAGATAGGCAGTCGCTCCATGTAAAATACTGGTATTCAGCTGCATCGCGGTTAGGACTGGGAGCCGACCCAGCATAGTTGGGGAGAGGCAGGCAGATTGATTGAGTACCTTTTTAACCGACTTCCAAAAGGTTATATGTTCGACTGAATGTGTTTTTTTTAATGTATTGTTCACCGAATTCTCCGTCAATTGTGGACCGATTTTGAATTTTTTATTTTTTTTGAAAGGGTATTCTCTCGACATGGTCCCATTGTCACCAAATCAGAATCGGATGGTGGAATCCCATGGAAATCGAGGGAAATCCTAAAATTTTATAGGCACACGTATAGCGATTTGGGTATTATTATAGTAACTCGAGCATTTGCTCTCGGAAAGCACCATTCGGTGACCGGATGATGAAGACTAGAGTTGGCAACCGGAACTTCTCAATAATAAGTATTTCACTGGTTGCGATTCGATATTAATATGGTTGCTAAGCAATCTATGCTCGGCACAATGCATATGGTGAAATGGAGCTGATGGTGGCTTCACCAACAGGTCCAGTGGTTTTGGTTCTTAAAAAGAAAACTCCTCAACAATTAACGTCCCTGCATCGGGAAAAGGAATATTTTGTAAAAGGTGATGAGCAGTTTACTTAAGGTTATTGTAACTTATTATTACTAACTGACTCCCAAAAAAGTAAAAAATAAAACCTTTTTTACAAAAAAAAACAACCGACTTTAAAAAAAACACTACAAAGTAAAAAATAACTTTAATTTCGGAAGTCGGTGTCTTTGTATCTGTATTTTATTTTTTGCCACCGACTTCTGAAATTAAAGTTATTTTTTACTTTGAAGTGTTTTTTTTTTGAAGTCGGTTGTTTTTTTTGTAAAAAAGTTTTTGATACCTACAGTTTTTCTCGTAATGTTTGCAGCCACCTCACCACACCAATTTCTACACCATTACTTAAACTGCCAATCAAAATTGGATCTTAAGGAAATCTTAAGTAGATACTTACACAGTAGCCTTACTGATCTGTTCTTTAGAGATCTTGAGCGGATGTGTGTACGTAGTAATGTTAGCTGTGGGAGCGTTGGCGACGGTCCTTAGTATGGCGTTGTTGATGCTGTTGATGTAGGCTGGCAGGGCGTGGTGACCCTTGTTGTTGTACCAGGCGACCATGTTTGTTAGGTTGTTCTTCAGAGAAGAGGAGAAGCCGCCGTATCTGGAAAGGAAAGGAGTTGTTTAGTCATTTGAAAGATCGGTGTACTAAGTACAAAATCTAGAAATTGAAGAAGACTACGTTCTTTTGTTTGGGTGTTATTTTATAAAAGTTATTTTATCAAGGGTTTTTAAATGACCCATCCCAAGCCACTGATGATGATTAACCCACTGTAATATTTGCATGACCACAGTGTTTCAGGAACAAATAAAGCTCAAGCTTGGTTTTCAGAAAATATTTATTTCCGAAGGCTGTTGTGACTATAATAACGGTAATTAATATCTTTAGTATACCTCTTCTCAATATAAATCTCCTGTGTGTCGACGAGCCAGTGGTTCATCGTGTCTGCGTCGGGGAGTATCATCATCTCCGGCAGAGAACGTGTCTGATTGGCTGTGACGTCACAGTGCTGATTGATCTCGGTGCACTCGCAGCGGGGGTTGTCCTAAAGTAATGACAAATAATCGAGTGATTAGAATACTTATACCATGGTATAATAATATACTTCGCCAGGTATAACATTCCGGTCACGGGGGTGACACAAGTCTACGTCATCACCGCTGTGTTACTAGTAGTGTGTAATAATAACTCCCGAACCGCCTTGATTACCTTGTGTGAATCCGAAAAAACAATGAGGTTTTCACTAACAATTACGTTGATGTACGTTTAAATTGAATTGTTTCGTTTGATTAGAAAAACGAAATGATAATTTAAATGCTTTATATATATGTTTTAACAGAATGGTGACTGAAAATGTTTCTATAATTCGCGTTTTGTTGCAATAAAGTGACAACTGGATAGTGACATAAGCATGTGTCACTCCCGGAATGCCAAACCTTGTTTTTTTAGACCATGACTTATACCGGTCGATGCCAGACATCGTCAAAAACATATTGCGCGCTTTTATAATTTCTAACGTGACAGTAAAAATATACGTGTATCTATGACGTCCAAATCAAAAAAAAATACAAATACATGCACGTTATAACGTTACCGTGTACGGAAATTTAAAAGCGTCTTCATATATTTCCCTTTATTTTACTACCCTCTGCTATAGTGATGTAATGTCGTTACGTTAGAAATTATAAAAGCGCATATTAGGTATACCCCGGAAGATCCACAACATTCTTAAACAATACTTACTTTGAAAGTTTTTCTGCTACTGCACGACAGTGCTAGTTAGTTTTAAGTTAACTGTATGACTGCGAAGTGTGAAGTGCGACATAATATTAACTACTAAGTACTAATTTTATACAAACAAACATTATCAAACGACCGACTATGTTAGATAATAGTTAAGTCTGCCCAATGGTTACGCCTGAATAGGAACGGCCTGCGCCTGGCGACGGGGACCATCACGGGACACTGCTCGCTAAACAAACACTTCCACGCAATAGGCATAACGGACAGTCCTCTGTGCAGGGCTTTCATGGAGGCTGAGGAAACTGTTGCGCATGTCCTCTTTGAATGCACTGGCGTCACACAGATTAGGACACAAACCCTCGGGGCACCCAGATCCTACACAGATGTTCTCAGCAGACCAGGAGACATAGTCAACTTCTGGTTGGAGGTAGGCTGTTTGGAATAAACACCGATGCGACGGCCGCCATGACTCACGCACAATGGTCCACCTGAATGAAACCAACCACAAAAAGGTAGAAAAAAACCCAATGGTAGATGATGTACGTACGTCAGCGGTCCAGTTTCTAGTCTGTTTGTTCATCATGAGGTACCGTAAGACGTTCTCCGCAAGCGCCGGCTCCACCTCCTCAGAGTATACTGACGGTTGCGGTCTGTACACAAGAAACGTAGTCAGATTACTGCTTAGTTTGTTCTTCAACGATACAAAAATATTATGAGCATTATTAGTAAAACTTTTTTACAAAAAAACAACCGACTTCCAAAAAAAACACTAAAAGACCTGAAAAATAACTTTAATTTCGGAAGTCGGTGTCTTTGGTTTTTAACCGACTTCACAAAAAGGAGGAGGTTCTCAATTCGTCTGTATGTTTTTTTTTTTTTTTTTTTGTATTTTCGTTTTTGGCCACCGAATTCCGAAATTAAAGTTATTTTACAGGTCTTTTAGTGTTTTTTTTGGAAGTCGGTTGTTTTTTTGTAAAAAAGTTTATATTTTTCACTTTTTAGTTGCCGTACCTACCCCACACAAATTCGTATACCACTACTTGGTGTGTAAATAACAGTGACAGGAAATTATTAACACATCATCCATATAAACTAAGTGGAAAATATATGCATTATTAAAGATAACTCAAAAACTACTGGTCAGACCATGATCAAACTTAAATGGGACCACATGTGAAGCACCACCTATCAAATAAAAAAAGAATCATCCAAATCGGTTCACCCAGAAAAAAGTTATGAGCTAACACACATAAAAAAAAAAAAAAACATACAGATGAATTGAGAACCTCCTCCTTTTTGTGAAGTCGGTTAAAAAAGGGTCCGAATTACCTTCTCCTTTATTAATTGTTTGGTTATTGATTCTTTAAGACTCACTAATCTGTGAAGTTCTGGTACAAAAATACACTAACTTGAAAGGAAATTGAACCCTGGACCCTATAACTCTGAGCAATCCAGGTAGTTAAACTGAAATCAGATGATTCACTAATTCATCCATAGATATCCGTGAATTCATCTCACTGCTCACACATGTTCACTTTTGTTTCATTTTTGTGAAAGTGGACGACACCGACAATAATTACTTAGAAATGAATGCTCATTCACTCGTTTCATTTCATTTGTCTTCGAAGCGCGAGTGAAATCCAATCGTTGGATTGCTACTAATAAATTAATTTCTTACTTTTGATTCATTTTGTGTGTAGACGTTTTGTGAAAGATGCCGAATGAAAAACATAAATGAAAAAAAAAATTAAGCGTCTGATTCTGACAACTGCGTTACCTATACTTACGTAAAAACAGCAAAAAAAAAAACAAGTAGGTAGGTACTTACACTAAGAACTCAGTGGATCCCTTATACAAGTGCCCGTCTAATTTGAGCGCGATCTCGTTGTCTGCGGGCGGACGCAGCATGGAGAAGCCCATCGCCATGGTCATGAACAGCGTGGGCAGCAAGATCAGCATGAACAGTAGCCACCTGGATGAACAAGGAGTTGTGTCACAATTTAACAATTTAAGACCTGTATTATGTACCTACCTATGATCCTCAATATAGATATTGAATTGATTGATTGGATGTCATTAGGTAAAGTCACGAGTACTAATATGTATACACTTCTAAATATGATTTTCTCTTACTATATTCATTGTAGTTTTATGCTGTTACGAACATAGTATTTTGTAACCTATACTGTTATGAAATAGGTCTTATCTCAAAGTTGAAATCAATGTTTCACGAGAAAATCACTTTTAAATGTCGCTAAGTGTATACATATTAGTACTAGTGACTGTACAACAGCAAGTATAACATTTGTCAGTACATTTACTGATGATCAGAGACACCTACAACTTTACAAACAAAAGTTTTTGTTTTTTTTTTCAAATTATTGTTGTTTTGTAAGATATATTGGTATTTGGTGGATTTTGTCATCAACCATTAACGCTAACATGAAAATGATTGATCAGTGACGTGATAGGAAATATATAAATAGTTTAATTGTATTAATAGTGATTCCGGCTGCATAATTTATCTGATGGCAAATAATCTTCACGGCAATTTTTGCAATAAAGTTGAAAGTTTCAAGTGCCTTTCACTGGGCACAGATACCCCTTCAATCTGGGCAAGAATTTGTAGGGTACTTCCCGGGCCGAAATATCACAAGAAATTTTTCTACTTAAAAGAGATAATTAAAAACTAAAATCCAATTTAAAGGTATTATAAACAAGACATCGATGTCCATTTTATAAATTATGATATTTTATAAATAAAATAAAAATAACATCGGTTTTCATATAGCCGGATTAAACGTAATCTCCTGTAACCCGCGGAACGACAAAACGCTTCGAACAATAACTCGTTTGTCAAAATATGACGAATAGTTAAGGAGTTATGAGAGAACAGATAAACAGACATACTATACATAGCCTGTTAAAATTATAACCCTCTTTTGACTTTGCCGTAGTCGGGTAAAAGTACGTACCCATTTCTAATATGATGCACGTATCTGGCGTGCATGAGCGCCAGGAACTGTTGGCTCGCGGTGCCCTTGAGCGGCCCTTCAGGCGGCATCAACTGCTGAGCTGCATGATCTGTTCTGATGCTCGAGCTGGACGTACTCTTGGAGGGAGTGCCTTCGGGTACTGTGAGAGAAAATGGTACTTAGATACATGCTATAATACACCGTGATAACATAACATCATGCCTGGATGTCCTGAAGGCCAGAAGTATAAGTATAGGAGATCCACATTTCGGAGATCACATGTTTGAGTACCATTCATGAGGCATGGCGCGTGTCTATTCAGAAAACTGGGCACTAATCCAGACTCTGGGCCGAGTTTCCATACAAAAACGACGAGGTTTCTTTAAGGAACTTGGCCTTGCTTTGCTCGAAGTGGGAACAATACGACCAGCAGTCTCACGTGACACCGCTAGACGAACGAAGTTTAAATTGTTGCAAAAAAGAAAATTAATTGGTACTTGATTTTATTATGTTCTGTATAAAAAATGCTATTATTTGTATTGTTAATAGTTGTTATTATTTGCTCCTTTCAAATAGCAAGTTCCGAAGAGTATCCATTACAGTCAGTGTATAATATTTTCTAGATATTCTACATAGTACGTCACTTACGATACTCGATTCCGTTCTGTGGCGCGTCGGCTTTCTGGCAGATGTTGAAGAACACCTGCTCCAGACTGCTGCAGTCCAGGGCGTAGTTCTTGAAGCCCAGAGCTGACTGTGTCGCTTCTAGTACCGAACATAGTTGTAGGAAGCTAGGGGAAGAAGATATCATTATTTCAACGAGAGAGTAAAAATAATTTCTTTTACTTTAGTAATAATTAATAATAATTTCTTTATTTTGACTTCAATTATTACACAATAAAACAAAACAATTACAAAAAATTAAGTCACCTAATTTGTCGAAAAAAAAAACTCGTTCATATAAAAGAGAAAAATATATAAAATCATCAAGTTGTGGTAAAAGCTTAGCAACACTTTCATAAATCTCTCTCACAATACTTCTAACATGCTAATAAAATCTTTGTCCATTCGTCCGAAAACAGATCGTTTGTTGGATTAGAGTCCAAGAGATCATTAAGGGCATTCCCCTTAATGATCTCTTGGACTCTAATCCAACTCTAAGGTAGCCCACGAAATTCAAAATTTCTTACGTTTTTTTTGCAATTTGCAGGTCATTGTCAGGTTGTATGTTGATTTAAGTATGATTCGCGGCCGTAACAAATATGGCTTTACAGAATTATTATCATTAGAATCAGCAATACAACTTCTTAAGCTTAAGAAGTTGTATTGCTGATTCTAATGATTGCACACAGTGACCTGCATATTGAAAAAAACGTAACATTTCATGATTTAATTAAATAGTCATTCAATAGGGAAATATTAATTTAGAAAGTTGTATGGGTGATTTTTGTGATTAAAATTCTATAAATAAATATTTGTTACCGCCGCGAATCATATTTAGATCAAGATACAACCTGATACTGACCTGCAAATTGCAAAAAACATAAGATAATTTGAAGTTCGCGGCTACCCTGGCACTTCCACCTTAAGTGCGGCCAGAGTACGTGGTACTAGAGGCTTAGCATGCGCAACGGTACGACATGGAGCCATAGCGATCAGCCTGTGCTTGCTGCCGCGGCAGTCATTCTCTGGGACGATAAAGCGAGCCAGTACAGCGTGCACACCAGACGCGTCAACAGTGCCACGGAGCGTTTTGCAGGTTATGCTGAGGTGTTTTCTTGCACTCATTACATCTAATGACTTATATCCGAGGTCTGTAGAAATTTAGTCGGATAGAGGTAAGGATAATAGCCATGTTTACGCTTATAAAGAAACCTAAAGAACGCTTTTTGTACCTTTGCCAATAAAAGCGCGTAGGTGCTTTCGTGTCGATTCCACACGCAGGAGCTGGATTCTAATTTGCAACGCACGAGTGCATTCAATATTATTTTAATGGGATATGCGGTGCTAAAATCGCGGCAATTATGTAGAACAAAACCGAACCTTTGTATTTGGTAGGATTCCTTAGCTACCGTGGGTCCGTGGCAATCAGATGTGATCGTGGAAGGTAAGCTTTCGGTCAAATTTGAGTCCCAGATCTTTCATGGCCGTTGTTTTCGTGATGGTACTGTTATTTAAATTGTGTCTACAATAAACTGGGCATTTGACCGAATGTCATTGCTGTGTAGTCCTGGCTCATGCACTAGGAGCTTCTGCATGACAAGAGCCAGGTCTTTCTTCAATTTATTTATTTCTTTAGTCTTAAGATTTATGACGCAAGGGAGTAAGCTCGGTGATTTCAGCTCAAAGGATGTGTCTTGCAGTGACTACGTGAAACTTTTTAGTATTATTCAAAGCTAAGTAGAGTAGTCGAGGCTGTAACTACTGTGTCGCTACTGAGCTATTAAAATGCTTGTGTACTACAAGGTTACGCGTTTGGAACTCGGCAACATAGATGTCGCTTGTTAGAACCACCGTGAGTCTTTTTGCCTTACCCACATAATATATTGATATGAATAGTATATTCATTACTTTTAACAAATCTTATGGTTGGTTATTGTAACACATTGATTACCAATTTGATTGTACAGCGTATTAAAATATCAAATATGCGTGTTGACAATATCAAACCAATAATCACTTGTTTCTCACGATATTTTCTCTCGTAGTAATTATACTATTCAACTATTGAAACAGGCATGAGATTTAAATAGTTGGCATCTGCTACACATATTATGAAACAAGGTCACTTTTCGTGACTGTCTCTGTGACGGCTAAGATATTATACATAATGGATTTTGATGCAGTTTGAACCATCAATTAGAGCACATATTCCGAAAGGCTTATCTGTATAATACGTAAAAACCGTGCGAAGAAAGGGCGGGTCGCTAGTCTATAAGTCGTACTATAATATTATATATGTGAAAGTTTGTGAGGATGGATGGATGAATGGATGTTTGTTACTCTTTCACGCAAAATATACTGAACGGATTTGGATGGAATTTGGAACAGAGAAAGTTTGTAACCTGGATTAACATGTACGATACTTTTTATCTCGGTAGTACATTCCCGTGGGATAATATCCGAAATCCACGCGGGCGAAGCCGCGGGCAATAGCCAGTATATAAATAAAAATGAAATTATATGTTCGTTGGTAATCGCATCACTTGAAAACGGTAGGAGCTATTTCGTAAATTTTCTTTTTTAAATGATCGTTATAGTCCGAATAAAGTTTTTGTGGAAAGGGAAAGGAAATGGGAATAGTTACCTGGAAAATTCGGGGAAAAATGAAAATGATTTTTTCTATGAATTATTGAAATTTGGACAGGACATCTGTGGGGTCAGCTAGTTAGTAATAAAAACAACTCACTTATTATTCAATCCATTAGCATCAAAGAACGGCAGTGCTATCTCCACCTCCAGTCCATTAACATCAACAACATTAGCGTTCTTCACGACGTCCCTGACGACGGTCAGTAGTTGCTTGGTCTTCTCCTCCTGACTGGTCTCCTCCCACGTCTCCTCGTGCTCAGGGTCGCGGGTAGGGTACATGACCGTCAGCTTGTAGCCGTTGCCCAGTGTGCGTTTGATTTCTATGGGGGAGCCGGTTGTGTGGATTTGGCCCTAATTGGAAAAATAATGTTTTGTTTTTTATTAATGATTCGTCCGCATCGCTCTCAGTGGGAAAAGTGTCCAAAAGGCGGGCACAATTTGAATGTCTGAGTTGAAAATATTTACAGTTGAAGGATTCGAAAGCGAATTAAAATAAAAAATAAAAATAAAAATTCATAAAATAAGCCGCACAATGTTAGAATTTTAGAAAGAAAGCAAGTGCTTTAGTTTACCTATCTAAAGTAATAAAATACTGAACAAAAATGTAGCGGGAAGTAGTTTCAGAGTAGCCTTAGCCTTACATTAATATTCACAAAGTTTTAATTTTTCACTAAAACTTGAACAAAAACCACCAAGAAAATCACAAAATCCTTCAAAAAACTTACAGAAAATGCAAAAAGACCTTTTCCTAACATTTCCCTTAACTTCCCGTAACAAAATTAATAAAAGGAGGTCAAATGGGCTCCTGCGTGGGGTTGAGGTCAACAACTAAATCAGCAAAAGGAGGTCAATTAGGCTACTGCCGTGGGGTTGAGGCCTGGGCCTCTATCATCATTATCTTGACTCAGTTTACTTGTATCTATTATCGCTTAAGTTGCACAGAGCATAGAAGAGCATGCATCAGTTGTGGCAGGACTTAGACCGGCTGCTGCCTGAACCGGTTTCCGGAGTAGCCACGGACCCCCCGGATACATAACGAAATAAGGCTTCACTATAAAACAGTACGGAAAACTTCGCTTGCGAGATGTAGGATTTCAACTTTCAGATTTTTTTACGTGATTCTTGTATGAGCTTGGTTTGATTATTGGATACAGAAGGTGAAGAAATCGGATAAAGTTTCGTATAGTAATTTTTGTTTTCGTGTAGCGTTTGTTTAATTAATTTAATTTAAAAAAGTTGTTTTTGAATTGTCATAAATGTATTTTCCTATAAGGGTGAGAGGGATGGATAGATGTTTGCACCTTACCGTTTTTGCCCTAGCCACCCTCGCGTCAGTGATCCTGCCCAGTTGTTGATTGTAGGGTTGTTTGCTTTTGCTTTCACTTTGTACTACGTAATAATTTTCCTCAAAAGTTTTAGTAACTTTCCATTTGTGTAATGTTTCGTGTCATCATTATATTGTTAATGACAGGTAGAAATTAAATAATGTTGGATACAATTCTGATAGTTCGGGAAAATTATACTACAATAGTGGGAAATAATATTAAAAGCAGTATAGTATCGAACGCGTACACTTTAATTGCGAACTTCTAATAATTACGTGCTAACCGAAAATACAGCGTAAGCTACGCCGACTTAGCAAAGTGCGAGTTACGTCGTAGCAAGGGGCGAGCTACGCCGTAGCGGTGCTACGACAGGGTAGTCGGTAATCAGAATGTTTCCTTTTTTGTCTGATACCCATTTGTTACCCATTGATTTGTCTTTTGTAGGTTTTTTTATATTTGTTAGTACTTAAACGATTACACATTATGTTTGTTCGATCAAAAGGCTAGTACTAGTACTTAAAACGAGTTTTTTATGAAGATTTCACTAAAAGTACTAGTAAAGTGTGATTGGTTGTGAGTGACTAGCTTCTGCCCGCGGCTTCGCCCGCGTGAATATCGGAAGTTATCCTACGGGAACGTGCTAGCGGGGCAAAAAGTAGCCTATGTCCTTCCCTAGGATATCATCTTCTGCCCGCGGCTTCGCCCGCGTGAATATCGGAAGTTATCCTACGGGAACGTGCTAGCGGGGCAAAAAGTAGCCTATGTCCTTCCCTAGGATATCATCTATCTCCTTGCCAAATGACATGTCCAGTGTCTGACCTCTGGTATCAATAAATGTTTATGATTTATGGTTTAATATTAAACTTAAAAAAAAAAAACTAAATTACTATGGGTTTATTAATTCAGTATTACTTGCGTAACATAAATCTCAATAAAACAATACTTAATCATAGCTTCGGCCTTGCCATTTATAACGGGAAGTACTAAAAATGTTTTTGACGTTCCATTTTATCCAGTAATTACATTTAATGAGTATGAATAATAACGATATGTCGCTTATTTTAGTTCAAAGGAATTTACTAACGTAATTGCGTATAAAATACGACAATATTGCTAAAATATTTTTGTGTATACATCAATAGTGTTTTTTTTTTTAAATATCCACTTACTAAAATGAAGGTAAGTATTTATTATTTCTTTGACATGACCACGACATGACATTGACATATTATATAAAATTGACCACTTATTTTCTGCTTGCTTTACTTGTATTGCAGTTCTAAAGTTGCATTTATGCGTTCCTTGCTTACTGTGCGATTATTTTTTGATATTGATATATTTAACGACCATTGCTATTCCACACGGACTGACATCATCTAGACACGATTACTATTGCTGTTCATATAGGATTCTGTTTTACTTTTCGATTTGGATATTATGATGAGATGAGATGAGATGTATAAATTCTGGCATTGCTGTGCAAAGGATTCGCAGACATATCATGTCAAGGCTGGCGTTACCCCAGCAAATCAGGTACGCCTCTATACTACGGCAGTCGCGTAAACCATGTAATAAAGGCTGTATATTAAGTAGTTGTGTTGTATTTTGAAAAATACAATGTTATTTGCTTTCATTAGATGGATACGCTTGTCATTGCTGTTATAATTTATTAAATACCGATGCTACTGATAATGACAGATTACTAGGCCATACAATGGTCTGCCGTGCATGTGGTATCTCAGTCGAACTCAGAAATCCAAGACGCCGACGTTTCTATACTGTTGCAGTGGATAGCCATTTTGTTACCCCTTATTTCCAATGATAATAATTATCAGGTCATACACGCATGCGGGTATGACCAGATGTATGAACGTAAACGAGGCAAAAGGAGTACCTATGTAAGGATCGTAGCAGGTGGCGTTCTGTAGTTTCTGCCTGCCCCCATGGGAAGAAGGCGTGAGTTTATGTATATATGTAATAATTATCAGGTGAATTATTTATTTTTATTAGTAGGTAGTCTGAAAGAAAATGGCAAAATAAATTGGACAGATCCGTTAAAACTGGAAAGACGAGCGATGAAACGACGATCACGAAAGATAGAAGGAGTGTGTGTCGTGTAAAAACATATATACATAACGTCACGTCAGCGATCCCGGAAGGATTTGGGCGAGGTGAACCTATAGTGCACCCCACATTTGCCCATTTATATCATGTCATGTAATAAAATGTATTTTATTAATATTTTCATGATATGGCAACAATATATACATGTCAAGCCTGTTGGGTTCGAGCGAATCGCCACCTGATTCTTATCAAGGGTGACGACTCATCAAGGGACAAGAGGATGTTGTTCCATCCGTGGAACATGGATCATCAATACCGCCGCCACAACTGGCTGTCTCTCCAACACCGCCGCCACAACTGGCTGTCTCTCCAACACCGCCGCCACAACTGGCTGTCTCTCCAACACCGCCGCCACAACTGGCTGTCTCTCCAACTCCGCCGCCGCTACCACTACTACCTTCATTATCACCAGTAGCACAACGAGGTGCTCGTACAGCATTAGCTGAAAGCCTGCCAAATTACAAGCGACCCAGTAACACTTCAAGCCACTGTATATTTAATAGATGTAACAAAGGTACATCTCATTTGATACCGGCGTTTTTTAATGGATTTTAGTACAAGAACACAATTTCTATGTGCCTCGTAGTTGCAGTTTTCGAATGAGCACTCATTACCTCAGAGCGCTGGGCTTATTTCTACATTTAATGTCAGACAAATAGAAGACCTAGTTAACATCGCGAAGTCTAAGATGGAGGTTTTTAACTTTAGTAATGTGGAAGAAATGCCAGACAATGTTTGCCATTATTGGACGGATCTGACAGTCACAGATTTTTTAGTTATGTACAATAGATTACCACTTATTAATACTAAGCAAGCGAAACGAGCTTTAGGTCTGTATTAAATTAAATTGATGTTTTAGGGCCATATGCTGCGACACAAAGCGATGCTGACATAATAAAAAGTTTATTTGAAATTGGTGATGGTCCGTTTCGTAACTTGTTTAGGCCAAACGATATTTTTATATTAGATAGAGGATTCCGGGATGCCATTCCATTTCTAGAAAGTCTCAATTACAAAGTATTTAAACCAGAGTCTTTCGATGTGGGTCAACAGTAATTAACTTACTCACCGGCCAATCAAAGCCGAAAGGTTACATTATGCAGAAAAGCAGTCGAAATAATAAATGGTCGCTTCAAAAGAGATGTCAAAATATTTCGACAAAGGTATTTTAATATTGGTTCTCGTAATCTCATGCTTCATTTAAGAATAACCCAATAATTCAGGATGGTCCAAACGTTCATCAATTATAATGGAGCGTGTTCAGCGATACATGGACGAACCGAATCCTTTGGGAACTTTTGTGAATAATAACAATTTAAATAGAAGAAGAGTAAATGTTCACTCGCATTGATCCTCAGTTACAAGTTTTCCCTATTTCAGTACAATGAGCTTATACTATTTTCATTAGGGCCTTATCAGGTTAAGCAAGTAAGGTCCTACTACGGCGAACCTCGTGAAAATGGAATATACCACGTGGAAGTGTGTCCAGAGATGGAACATTCACATGAAATGAATGCACTGATTGGTGATGGGACCCGTATTTATTAAGCGGGCGATTAAAATGTAGGCATGTAAGTCAGAAAATATATTTCACCTACATTCTAATAGACAGAGAACCTGGCAGCAATTCTCGTTTAGACGCGATTGTAGGCTATTATTGCAAATGTTTGGTCGGGAATCGAACAGTCCGCTGTTGCTGTAATGTCATGACGCTGGTATGGTATCTTGGCTGGGCAAGGCATCAAGATAACATGCTAGTACCAGCGTCATTATTGGACAATGTTTTGGTGTCTCTAGAAGACAGTTAATTTTTTTTTCATTTTATTTAAGTAGAGTATGTACCTACAATAAAATAATTTATTTGGCAATAAATACATAGTTTTATTTATTATAATCCCAATTCAGTAGCATTTTTTTTTGTTACACAAATAGAAATCGCGCATTTATCGCATTGGGGTTAACCTGTAATGGTAAATGTAAGTAGAAATAAATAAATAATATTATATCCAAAAAAACTACAGAATCTGATCTCAGACCAAAAAGTATTTTAGTGTTTCTCTGATCTCACAAAGGCATACCACCAATTAGTACCCGAGTTCGCTCACAGGTGGCGTTATAATAAAAAAACAAGAAAAATCCCCGGCGTATGAAACTTATTTTGACCAGTTTCAGCAAGTACCTGACTCCTGAAAGTTATTATTTGATAAACTATGAAATACGACGTTAAATAACAACAATACAACAACAACATAACAACAACAATAACAAACAACAAAACAATAAAACAATCATTACTGAACATTGGGTTTGACTACCTAGACAGCCGTTCATTGCTCTGTCAGATGTCTGGTAGAGCAATGAACGGCTCGATAAAAGGACATGTGTCCTTTTATCGAAATCCGTTTTGTGGTTTAGGCGTGAAAAGGTAACATACATAGACAGAATTACTTTCAAATGTATACTACTAGTATGTATGCAAAAAATACTTTAATTATTCAGTATGTTGTAGAGACGGAAGAGCACGTCCCGATTTCCATATCGGGACGTGCGTGTATCGAAAATATTATGTTGTTCTCCTTAACAACATGTTTTAAGGTGTACAAAAACGACGAACAAGATATTATTCTCTGCAACGGTATACATACTTAGATGTATGCCTCCTACGTGGGTTTCACAAAGCAGCAGCGTGTAGCAGTAAGCGACGTTCTAAGAAATATTAGACTAAAATCAACCAAAAAATTAATAAAAAATCTGGCTTTTGTATTCTAGTGCACCCGTGATTGCAACAAAAGCCCAAACTCAAAGCATTTATTCCAATTATTTAGACAGGCGCTTTTGAATTGTCAAGATGTCGGGCAGTCAGAAAAATGAAACTAGTTGCCAATTCGAATGCCTAGCAGGTTCCTATGGGGAAGAACGGGCAAGAAACTCAACGGACACTCTTTTAAATCATTGTTACAAAATATTAGTTACATCATTCATGGTGAAACTATATAGGTGAGAATGAGGTAGAAAGATGTGCACGTTAAGATCGTCCGTAATAAAAAGATATAAAAAAGCATTCCAAAATTAAAATAAGCCTGGGAAGGTAAGAGATGACCAATCCCTACTGACGGCGCCTGTTCACGAACATGACGCATGTATCAGCACCATTCAGCTCAACCATTTTGAAGGGAGCTAAATTATCCAACACACACGCCACCACCAGCGAAACATTTGAGTGAGCATGACATACTCTCAGCCGCCAGGGCAAATTCAAGTCAATGAAAGACGAGCCTAGTAAATGGTAGCTTTATAGTCGGTACAAAGTACTCACACATGTGCTATGCAATTATACAATACAATAATAATAGCGCAGTATAATATGCAGAAGTAATTATATATATACTAATACTAATAATAAAGCTGAGGAGTTTGTTTGTTTGTTTGAACGCGCTAATCTCTGGAACTAGCGGTCGGATTTGAAAAAATCTTTTTGCATTAGATGGCCTAATTTTTCAAGAAGGTTATAGGTTATTTTACATCACGCTAGGATTCTTAAAAGCCGTGCAAAACGAAAAAAAGTAAGAAAGAACGCTAAGCGAAAACCAAGTAGTAATGCTGGCAGGCGATGTGATGCGACGGGGGGGTCGGGGTATCAAGAGATTTCACACGGACGAAGTCGCGGGCAAAAGGTAGTCTATTCAATAACCTTATCAATAAAAGTACCGATTTGTCCTTCAAGTCACATCTATCTATCTTTCTTCTTAAATCAACTATAATCGAGGACAAAACTCGGGCAATTTGTGTGTTGAGTAACCAAATTCTATATACGAGTAGGTTTTACATAATTTTAGACTGCTGTACTTCTTACCCTGTGCATGATGACGATCTGGTCGCTAAGCAGTTCCGCCTCGTCGAGGTGGTGCGTCGTCAGCAGGATGGTCCGATCTTCTTTCAGTTTCACTATCATCGACCAGATGTCCCTGGAAATAAGGAGAGGTTCAGACTTCTGTTCGCAAAAGCATTTTTTTTTATGATATGGGCAGGTCTAAGTTTCAAGGTAAGCGCATATTACAGCGGGACCTGGCGGCAGCGCACCGGGCCGCAGCGCATCGCGTTTCAATAAAAAAAAGCGCGTTGCGGCCCGCCTGCAGTGTGACATGGTTCTAACAAAATGTACGAGAGTGATGTAGGAGGATTTTTGCGTTGCGGTGCGGCCCGCCTTAACTTGCGATGGGTAATAATTTATCTTTAATAATAAAAGACAGGCTACCTGTATGATTAAAAGGATGAAAATCAGTGTCAGTTTTTAATAACTAAAACCACAATGACCAATCCATTTGCTGATTCCCTTAATCACTCGCACGATGGAAATCACGTAACTACTCGCATGGAGTCTTTATAGACCCTAATTTGTAAGGTCAATTTGTTAAGAACTATTAAAGTATTTCATTTATAAATAATAAACATTATAAATGAAATACTTTAATAGTTCTTAAGAAAGTATGATTTATTTTCCAACTTACATCTATCATTACAGGGGTAACTTAATGCGATAGTGTACTTATCTAAAGTCTCATATTAATTATTATTATATTTAAATTTCTACAGGGTGGCAGGACATCGACGCGCAGACTGAAACCATTTATTCAACACATGATTCTAGAGACCCCTTAGCATAGGAATTATTCGTCAGTTATCAAAAAAAATATGCTGTTTCATAGAAAAGTGCAATACCTACGCGGTCAAAATGTATGGAAACGGAAACGAAAAGTTTCAACGCAGGGTTCAGAATCATTTACTGAATCCATGGTAACAATTTACATGGAGGAGGGCTTTGCCCAGCAGTGGGGCAGTACAGGTTGATATAGAAAAAAAAAAACAGAATCATTCATTTAAATTAGACGGCAAGCCAAGCCTAATTAAAATTAATGACTTAGTTTATTTTTAGT
This sequence comes from Griposia aprilina, assembly GCA_916610205.1. Lineage (NCBI taxonomy): Eukaryota > Metazoa > Arthropoda > Insecta > Lepidoptera > Noctuidae > Griposia > Griposia aprilina. Next base: position 1,420,330 of record OU744285.1, on the reverse strand, counting down.
TTAACAAAAATAGCTTACCTCCTAGCAGCAGGGTCCACTCCAGCAGTAGGCTCATCCAAGGACACGAGATGCGGCTTACCGATGAAAGCGAGCGCCACACACAGGCGCCTCCTGGTCCCGCCGGACAGTCGCGCCACGGGCTCGGAGCATACCGCGCCTAGCGATAGCACTTGTAGCATTCTGAAATAAAGGCCATTTTAAGACACTGTGTAAATAAGTTAGTGGTTAAAAACATTATTCAACGAGGGGTAAGCACAACGTTCATATAACGGCAAAACTGTTTAATTTAAGTATTAAAGAAAATTTCATTTTATTGAAGATCTTCCTGATTGAATACTGGAAATGCTCATTCTGGGTTCGGTTCAGCATACTTTCGTGAAAAGAAAGGTGGCTCGTTCCAGCTGCAGACCTTAATAGGCTAACTCAAAGTTCCCAAAATAATATAAAAACTCGGTCATACAATTAAAGACTTTCTTTACTCCTATTCCACTAATATTATTTTCCAATTTATTTCGGTGCGGGAGAAAGAAATGATTCGACTGTTTTGGAAAACAGTGGAATAATGTCTCTGCGACCTGGCGATCTTCATTGTGTCGTTGCTTTTTTAGTTAGTTTGTACTGTAGATTCTGTTTCACATGACCTACTCGTATAAGTGTTACTTAGGGCCTGTTGTTTGATCAGTAGATATAAAATGTACTCTATGATCAGTAGTCAAACATACTAATAGTTAAAATGCGATAGTTAAACTAAAACTTGGTTAAAATGACATAAGTGTGTTGTTTGATAAATGGTTAAGCTAACTAAGGTTAAAAAATTACAATTTGCTATGAAAGTTATCCATGCGCAGACAGAGTCGTTAAACTTTAACTATTGTCAAGTGACTGATTGTTAAATTGACTATTGGTCATTTTTAACTATGTATCAAATAACGGGCCCTAAACGGGCTTTAAACATGACCAATAGTCAATTTAACAATTAGTCACTTGACTATATTCAAAAGCTGTCAAAGTTTAACTACTCTGTCTGCGCATGGTTAACTTTCATAGCAAATTGTAATTTTTTAACTATAGTTAGCTTAGCCATTTGTCAAAGAACATACTTATGTAATTTTTTTAAAAAAAAATGTGGTACTTCACAGAAATTCTAGCTATGTATATATTTAACATTGCAAGTAGTGACTTACAATGTAAGATAAATACATAGCAAGAAACACCACTTTGTTACAACATTTCACTAATAACTCAAAAACCACTCATCAAAGTTGACCAAATTATGGGACCATCCCTAAGGTAGGTAAAAAAAAACATCAAATCAGTCGACGCGATAAAGAATTATAGGTGAACATACATAAAAATGATTCTGACGAATTGAGAACCTCCTTTTTTTTAGAAGTCGATCAAAAATTAAATTCTAAAATAAAAAAATAAAAAAAAATGATCTTTTAAATCCAAGCAAGCGACTCACTTGTCCACCTCGTCCTGCACCTCATGCGCCTTGCGGCCGCTCTTGAGCTGCGCGTACAGCTGCACGTGCTCGCGCGCGCTCATGTACTCCAGCAGCACGTCACGCTGCGGGCACACGCCCAGCTGCGTGCCCGTGCCGTCCGAGCGCACGATCACGTGCCCCTTGGTAGGCTTTAGCATGCCCGTTAGGATGTTACTGTAGGAAGATATTTTTAACATAATTCACAAAACTGATGTACACGCACAAATGCAATAAAAAAATTACGAGTACAACACAATATTTCTGATTGACATCTACTAGATGTGAATTTAGCATGCATATTTTATGTAAAATACTTACTATGTAAAAAATGTTACCTACATAAAACTTAAAAAAATTGATTTTTTCCATAGATAATGAAAAAGTATTGGGAAAGAAAAATTTTATATAAAAAGATATAAGAATATAATTATACAATTAAACTTACACTTTTAGTCCTAACTGAGGGTACAGAACTAGCAAAGACATTTATTTAACCATGAATGGAGTTGGTAAGAGAAAGCATGCGGTAAATGGGTGAAAAAGTTTTTATTATTTCGAATAATTTTGCAGCACAAATCATTATAAAACTAAGAAAAATAGAGGCCCCAAGTGTGCCAATGTGGCACCCCTGATGGTATGCAACATTGTTTTTTAGTTAAAGCCCTTGATATACATCAGTTATGAGTGATTTTTTAAGTATAATTCGCACCAACGCAGCAACGACTCATGAACACCCATACTTTCTAATTTAGCAGTTAGTAAGTCGTGATCTACCAAATCGAAGGCCTTTTGAAAGTCGGTGTGTATTGCGTGAACTTCTCTACCGTCATATAATGCTAATGATATATATGAAACATACTCCACTAGATTAGACAGTGTCGATTTTTACGGGCGAAAGCCGTGCTGGTTCAGCATATTTTTGAAGTGAGGAAACATTTTTTTCTGATCAAACGATTTAATTATTTTACCACAAGCGGATACAATGGACACTGGTCTGTAATTTGTAACATCATCAACACTACAAGATGTAAAGATTGGCGTGATGTGCGGTATATTCCACTGCTTAGAGAATAAGCCTTGTGCCAAAGAATAGTTGAACATTGTAGTCGGCGTATCAGCCAGGTTCACTGCACATTTTCTAAAGTGAGGAGGGATGGAATCAGGCCAGGGTCTTTTATCACAATCTAGGGAAGACAAGTAATTAAAAACTCCTTTTACTTCTAGTTCGCAATGACTGAAGTGACAAGTGTTATTGTTACAGAGAGTGGGTTCAACTAGCGTTGCAATGTGTATGTTACTATTTGCTTATGACTGAAAATTATCGGAAAACAAGTAACAAATTTCCTGACCGCCCCTGGGTAACCTAGTGTTAGTCAAAGTAATTTTGTTGGGAATATAACTGTTAACTATTCGTTTATTTTTAAGTATCCAGACATGCTTAGGATTGGCGCGCAGATGTACAGCTATGTTCTTTTTAAATGTGATATTTATTTACATATCACAAGTAAGAAGAACCGTATAAAGGCGGACTTCGTGCCGTAGGCATTTTTCACATCCAAGCCAAAAATAGACCAGACTACATCACACACACAAGTTCGGATGCTGCGTAGCTCACTACGGCGTAGCTCACTATGGCGTAGCTCACTACGGTGTAGATACGCTACGGCGTAGTTCGGCTACGGCGTAGTCCCCATTGAGCTACGCCGTAAGTGATAGGGGTATAATGCTGCTATGGCTAACATAACAGCTCCTTAGAAATTGGTAAAAATAAATATTGCTGTAGTGAAGGATGTTCGTTCTTGGAGCTGTCTTTTTTACGTAACATTTTACCATCAAAAAGTGCCGATTCTTAGCCTAATTCAAATAACTGTTTCCCACTTACATAAGCGTGGTCTTCCCCGCACCGTTATGGCCCAACAGCGTCGTGATCTGTCCTTTATGCAGCTCAATAGACACGTTGTCCAGAGCGACCTTGGGCTTTCTGGAACGTTCCCCGTATATCTTGGTGACGTTTACTATGCTGACACCCGCCTTCTCGTCCATGGTGGTGCAGTGGGTTATGTTGCTTTTTAAGGTTTTTATACCTGTGAAAAGAAAACACATATCAGGTAATCTTGTAGTATGAAGTTTGATTGGATGATGGAGCAAGGTGTGGAAGAGCATGTTATAGAATTTTAAGTTTAAATTTCTGAATTGTTTTTTCTGTTTTTAACTTTTTTATTACGGACGCTTTTAACGTGCAAGTCTTTCTAAATCGTTCTCATTTATATAATTTCAACATGAATGATGTAACCATATGTTGAATTAAAAGAGTGTCCACGGAGTTTCTTGTCTGTTCTTCTCCATAGATACCTACTACGCTTTGGAATGGGCAACTAGCTTCATCTTTCTGACTGACCGACCCCTTGACAATGCAAATGTTCATGTAATTGGTTTATTTGAAATAAATGCTTTGAGTTTGAGTTTGATAGTGCACAATTAATTTGAATGTAGTCAATAGTTAAATTTTAATTTATTTTTACCTAAGTGCACCCTGTATTTTCACCCGCATGTAATTTACGGCGGACGTCATGCATTGTCTTAGCATAAAACTATCCTATGTGACTCGGGAATAGTGTAGCACTCTATCAGTAAAATAAATTTTAAACCGAATCAGTATATCAAGAGATTATTCAAACATATGAACAACTTAACCTCATTATAATATAAAAAATTCGACGGTAAAATAACCAACGACGATTACTTACCGAAATATCGATCAATAGTCTTCCCCACGATGAAGTACAGTACAGCATCCACACACATCATGAGCGCTGCTAGCCCGATGCTCATGTCCTCGCTGTCGCCGGGCGCCGCCCACACGTCGGCCCAGTGCGCGCCCGTGCCGCGCGCCTCGTAGCGCGTGATGAACAGGAACGCGTAGCAGAGGGACGACGACATTGAGAGACACTGGAATAAAAAGGTTGGTCAACAGAAGAAGAGGAAGTGTTTTTGGATAGCCATAAAAAACATTATCGATAAAAAAATAACGGGAGTAAACATACCCTTAACGAAGCCGAGAGTCACTGGTTCCCTTTATCCATACTAATATTTTAAATTCGAAAGTAACTCTGTCTGTCTGTATATTACCTTTTCACGCCTTAACTACTGAACGGATTACGATTCAATTTGGCAAGAAGATAGATGGATCTTGGGGAAGGACATAGGTTAGTTTTTGCCTGAAAATTAATCCTAAAAGGGGGTGATATAGGGGATACAAGTCTGTATGGGAAACTGAGCATTTCTTAAGTTAGGGGTATGAAAATTAAAATTTATGCTTTTGGTGGGTACGAAATTAAAAATTATTTGTTCAGGCATTTTTGTAAAATCATCCCCCACTTTTCACGCTTTAACGGCTGAATGGATTTGAATGATAGGATACTATTTAGCCCGGTAACACGTTCCCGTGGGACAATTTCCGAAATCCACGCGGGCGCAGCCGCGGGCAGAATCTAGTTATGATATATTTTTTTGTACTGGACTGACTTCGGAGCCTTCTTTTTACGGAGATATTGAAGGTCAAACACACACCCTGTACAAATAAGGAGTATCTATCCTTATTACATAAAATTGAAACTTACGACGAAAGTCTTGAGCGAGCTATATAGCACGGCCTCCAGCGACAGGATGATGATGTAGGGCATGAAGCTGACCAGGTACATTATGGCGGTGAACACAGCCGCCAGGCTGGCAGAGTTGAACAGCTTCGAGAGCATGTAGCTGTGGAAGAGAAGGTGGCATTAGCGAGCTGGTGGGGCTTGTTGTTGGACCTTGCAGTGATTGTATGATAATCAAGTCGAAGGCGCTTATGAACATCTGCAGTAAAAGTGGCATCGTAACTACGTTATCATCCCAGAGAAATAAAATAAATTGAAATCATCCCAATATCCAATCAGCCTTTCACCAACTATGTCGGGGTCGCCTTCCAGTCTAACCGCGATGCAGCTGAATACCAGTATTTTACATGGAGCGACTGCCTATCTGATCTCAACAACCCACTTACTGGGTAACACGATACCCCTTGGTAAGACTGGTTGTCAGACTTTCAGGCTTCTGACGCCTGCCAAGATCCACGAATGACAGTCCGGACTAACGGCTTAACGTGCTTTCTGAGGCACGGATGGGTCTCAGTACGTAAAGATGGTCACTCATCCACGGGCAGACCGCGGCAAGCGTGCCTTAACCTGATCGATCGAACCGTGTGGCTGTTATTACTTAGCCACGAGACCCCCAAATAAAATAAAAGGAAATGATGAAATAAAATGAAATGGTGATGAGTACTCATCATCACCAATAAGTATATCGACAAGCACAGAAGAACATTTAAATAAAACTAGTATCCGTTTAGTTATCTAAACAATTGATGTGAACTTACCAGAAACTAAGAACGGACAGTCCAAAGATGAAGAGCAGCGTGAACACAAGACTGGGGTCAGTGTTGGGTAGCACTTGACCCAGGTACAGGATCAGGGTCACGCTGGCGCAGGTTACAGTCATCTCCACGAACGAGGAGATGAACCAGGAGAGAGTATGCCAGCGGAGGTCCACGCCCATCACCGACATGAGCTGGAGACAAATAACGATGATGATTAGAATCGTCTTTCTATTACGATTAAGTCGCATGATGAATGGGGTTTGAGTTCAAAATTATTGGGAAAGTAGTTATGATATTAAGAAAATATTTTATTTGTGTTTGTGTTTCAGCATTTCTTTTTAGAAGGTACAGATAAGAAATGTCTACTTTAACTAGCTTAAAATAAAGAAACTACGATCCAAAAATTATTTATATCCATATCCAACGCAGAATAAACATTTTTCATTTAATTAACACAATATTAAGCTTACTTAGGGAAACAAATTCTGATTGAATAGATGATGATAACATTTAACATACCATAGTATTTCCAGTCTCCTTGTCCGACACGATGAACCTCACAGTCGACGCGACGGTGAACAGCAGCGAGAAGAAGAACGCTACGATCAGCGACTGAGATTCGTATACAGACGTCTGGAACCTGCGGCAAGAAGAGGAAATTTATATTGACAGAATTCGTACGGAATGGTGTGAAATTACCTACTCCACAAAGACCGAAAAGAGGAAGCTAGATGAGGTCTTGAAGGCTTCGGTGGAATTATGACTCTTATTCTTAAGGTCAACGATAGTGCGAGGTTATTTAAATTATTGAGCTAGGCTAGCTATTGCCTATAAGCCTTGTACAGTCAGGGAAATTAATTGCCACCCTACGTCTATTTACCGTCTATTTCGTACTACTGTCCTTTGACAGTTGTATGAAAGTTCAAAGTTGTGATTTGAATGTAGGACCAGCTACGGACAATATTTAAGTTGGTAGACAAATTTGCTTAATAATTAATTTACCTGACTTCATGAATAACTGCTCTCCTCTTTTCTCTAATTTGATTTTTAGTTATCCAACTCTTTAACTGAAAATATCACTCAAATGTTGTCTGAATAAATACGCCATTTTACTAATAGCTCGAAGTACTTACCATTAAAGTTAATCGTTGGAAAAGAAAGGTCTTTGGATTGGATGGCCTTCAAAATATTACTCATGGTTACACAAAATCAAAAAGTTTTAGAGAAATGTGTCCACCAGTTAACAGAAATATACTGAATGGAGATTATAAATGCGAATCCACACCTGCGCACCACGTGCACGACCCATGTACACTACGGGCTTAAAACGGCTATGGACGCATCACACTTTGCGCGCGTACGCGCATGTCGCAAACTACTTACGCACAGTTCGCGAGCATTAGTGGATGGAGCATATTGATAGAGTAGTGGTGGCCCAGTGGTGACGGCCGCGACTTACGAGTTGTAGGTCGTGGGCACGAACCCAGACAGGCGCTTTACTTTGTGTAAATTGTTTCATCACCACTGCTATCAAAACGGTGAAAGAAAACATTGTGCGGAAACCGGCATACCCTAGAACCAATATTTCGAAGACATGTGACATCTAGTAACCCGCACTTGTCCCGCGTGGTGTTTATGGCCTACTCCCTCTTACAGAGAGGAGGCCTATGTCCCAGCAGTGAGAACATTATAGACGATAATCAGCCTATAGCGAGCATTGATTTGTTTGAATTATTTGTGCTTCATAGAATGATTTAAGACGCATTCGAGAACACTTCGCGAAACCGCGAATATGTTGACGCCGTGAATATTACAACTTGCGCGCCAACCCTTTGTTGGCCGCTCGCGATCGTGTCTAAATATTTCCATACTACTTGGACACGTTCCTAAGATGCACGCGCACCGCACTGGTCTCGCACGTGTGCACGTGAGGATCTGCCTTAAAGGTAGGATATAATAATACTTACACGTCCTTCCTATAGCACGGGTAGGGCGTCTGCTGCGTGTACACAGCCCAGTCTATCTCCTCCTCAATCTCTCTCTTGTGTCGAGTGGAGTTCTGTGACAGCCGGATGATGGCTTTGTCCACGATGTCCTGGATCGGCACGAAGCCTCGGAAGTAGCGCATGTGCTCGATGAAGCTGGATTCTGGACCTGGGATCCAGAGGCTGGGGGAAAAGCGGAGTTTTAGGAACGGTCGAAGGCTGGTTTAAAAGGTAGGACCACTAGAGTCAAATTGAAAGTCTGCAGGGCGACATGGAAGTCAAAAAAAATACTTGAAGATTAATGCGCGCTGCTGGATTTTTAAGACTTGGCTCAGCGCAAGAGTTATTGTTGAAGTAAAGTTATTGACTGTTGAAAATCTAACAGCACGCTTTTATTAAAGCATTCATTAGGTGTTGACAAGTTTTAGTAAAAACGGGCATAGATCCCTTTTCCTTAAAAACGTTAACGCCCCATAAGTGGTTTATGAATAAAAGGTTATATAGGGCCTGACTGAAGTGTAGGATTTTTATATAATACATTAATAATTAACAGTTATAGCACAGAAATAGCGCTGTTTTGACCTGTCGCTATGAGCAGGGGCGGGTCACTAGTAAGGTAGGGCAGTAACAATTGACGCACGTTCATGAAATGTAACAATTGTATTAAATACGACCTATAAACTGTCAAATATACTTACTAGTCTTTAAGTCGTTTAGTAGTGGGTGCGTTGTCGATGTCCATCCTGATCTTATACTCCACGTTGGTAAGAGACCCGTCTTGTTCTTCACTGTTCAGGAACACCACACCTACGGACAAACAATATGTTGTGTAGGTATTGCTTATGAAGCTAGAGGGTCCTTAGGAGACCTTTTGGCGACAATTAGGATCATTTTTTGTCGCTTCTAAAGGAACACAATAAATTCAGATGTTCAGATGTGTTTTTGACGTGCAATTAAGGGTAGTCCTGAAAGTCTGACAATCAGTCTTACCAAGAGGTATCGTATTAGCCATTAACTCCGTGGTGGAGCTCAGATAGTCACTTCATATAAAATATTGGTGTTCAGCTGTATACGTTAAGACCGGAAGCTGACCCCAACATAGTTGGGAAAAGGATGAGCAGATGATTGTACAGTTGCTTACCGGCGGAAAATTCGTTGACAATGCTGAGCTGTGCAGCCTCGTGTGTCAACTGCAGTTCATTGGGGGACGGTTGGAACCGGTTCAAGTTGATACAGTGCAACAGGTTCGACATCTTTGATAGTAGGCTGCCGAAACCCTGGATGATAGGGAGCAATTAAATATTAAGGTCGGAAAACAGGTAAGGAGTTTCAAAGTAAAATCACTCTATTAGAATGGATCTAGGAGCAAATCCACGCGCAAATGCTTATCGACACCTACTCCTAACTTTTTTTACCTGTATGTTAGAAACAATGATTAAAAACAAAAAAATGATATGCTTTCCCTTTTTTTTGAAAAGCCTTATTTTTCCTTTTTCGCCCACTGCACCTCCTATAAACCAAAATCTACAGAGGTGACGAACCAGATACGTCAAGCCATGAAAAAAAAAACAACTGTCAACATTATTAGATATTTTATGTACTCTTTTAACGTAAAATTCGAATCATAAACTTCGAAACAAGTTTATGTTGTCATATTTTTATAAAAACAATAGCGATATTTAAAAACAAAATCCTAATTTAACACTATTTCTCTAACAAAATAATATTAAAAACAAATATTTTTCCGATAAAGTTAATATCACCAAGGAGTTTCTATCAATAATATTATTTCTAATGGAACGCATATGCGGGGTGCGCCATTTTTATAGCATTACAAAAAAGTTTTGATTCCAATTTTTACTTGTTTGTGGCATCAGCGCCCGCGCATTAGCGCATGCGCGGTGATGTGCTGTTTTTGCGCCATTCATACGTTTTGCTGTACTGAACTTCGTAGGAAACTGATGTTTTATTTAGTAGGTTCATTTCTAATGTACGAGAGTAGATAAAGTAGTGTTTGAAACTGCACATAACTAGGTATTAAAACGCTCGTGTTTTATACTCCTCATTATACAACAGTTTCATAAACTTTTTGCATGTCGTTTTAAAACTATATATATTTTCTTTAGTATAATGAACAAGTAAGCTCATTAATAGTGCCGCTTTCTTATAAGTTAGTTACATACGAGATCTATCATAATGACAAACATTGTGAGTTAATACTGTGTATGTATTTACTTGTAAAGCTTTTATGTAAATAAATAAACCGCAAGGAAAAAAAGTCGCCATCCTTACATTCAAATCCCCAAAATCTTCAAACAGTCCATCCATATCGAAATCAGGCACATCCACGTCACCCCCCCTGACCAGCGCTTGCCGCAGCGCGCCCAGCTGCGGCGCCGCCATGACGCGCCGCAGCACCGCCGCGCCCTCGCGGTGCGCGCCCAGCTTGTGCAGCGCGGGGACCGACGCGGACAACGAGTGGATGAGGCTCGTGAACTTTACCACTGTGGCGAACGTTGAGTTGGCCTGTGGAGTAAACATATAATTAAATAGAATCATCATTGTCTCCCTGCCCTTGTCCCACGTTACTAGGGCTCAGTGCACCACGTTTTTTCTTCCATTTTTCCCTGTCAACCGTGACGCTGTCGCTCACTACCCTCTCTTTCATAACATCCATATAACAGAATATTCTTTATCATGTACACCATAAAAAATGCAAATATAGATGTAGGAATTTTACATAGGGTGACGCAATGGGCGGTCTTATCGCTATCAGAGAATATATATACTCTTAGGGAGAAGAATAAAAACCGATAACGATAACCAATAACGATCGCTACAGCGATCTTTTCAAGATAACCGTTAGAAAATGCCATTTTCAACACACATGCTCGAAACGTAGCTCTTATTGCATCGATTTTAGGTTCACAATGCAGTGTATAGAACTCACGTGCACTTTGCATTCCAGCCACAGATAACTATTATACTAATCAGAGAAAATATGCGTTATTTATTTATTATTCCCAACACAACTAGGTTTACAGGTTGCCTCAAATCGGTAGCGTGGTCTTAAACAATATTTTTTCCATTACAGCTTATCACATGTAAAGTAATTTGTATGAACTCATTCAGAGAACAGTTAAATAAGTCTACCGTTTCCGCGATTTCGTTAAGTGTATGCAAGGCGCGCGTCAAAGGTGCTTTACCCAGCAGGTTGGTCCGGCCGCGAGGCACCGCCAGTAACCGCGGTCTCCGTCTCCGCGACTCGTATTTATCCGGCACGGCAGACACACATCCCTTAGGACTCGCGGTTCACATAATTTTAAGGTTTTTTATGCCTTAAAATTATGTGAATATACAGGGTAGATAGGACATCGAAGCACAACCTGATACCACATGGATTCACTACATGCTCAGACCATTAAAAAGTATTTTATTGTTCAAAGACTACATGATTCTGAAGCCCCTTCGTTGAAGTTTTAGGCCGATTACTAAAAAAAAAAATTGCTATGCCATACATTTTGACCGCGTAGGTATTACACTTGTCTATTGAACAGCAGTTTTTTTTTAGAACTTACGAAATATTTCTACGCTAAGGGGTCTACAATCATATGCTGAATTCATGCTTTCAGTTTGCGCGTCGATGTGTTGCCACCCTGCATAAACTGTATAAATAAATAGAATATGATAAATAAACATTATTATTATGTTTGATCAAATTATTTTTTAATTTATTTAAATAAAAATATTAACTTTAGGTATTACCAAAATATCGTTTTTTTCAGCCGTTTAGGCTAAACAACTGTTAAGCAGGAGATTAATGATATGGAGTTTGACGTCAGACTGACAGCAGACATAGTAGACAAGTAGTAAGTTTTTGTGGTAAGACCCTGTTTTTATTTTATTTTTTCTAACGGGTTGGTACGAGATTTTCGACGATCTGATTGTGCGAACATTACTTTAGGATTTTGTGACATTAGAACTTAATCTTCTTTCTAGGTGGAACTGTGTAGTGCACATATTAAGTAGTTGTATAAGGGTATCACTACATACCTGCTGTATGATCCTGGTGACGGTGGGTGTGGGTGGGGTGTACAGGATCCTGCCCATGAGAAGTGGTTTGATGAAACTCCACACTATTTTGCCACCTTGCACGTTGATGACGTCCTTGTATAAGGAACGGCAGAAATCAGCTGTGAAACATAACAATGATTAATATATCACAAACATGATGTAGCACTGGTTTTGGAAAGTCAGAACGTTTGTCATCGGTTTCTGAAAGTCAAAGTAATTACCACCGGTTTCTGAAAGTCAAAATACTTACCACCGTTTCTGGAAAACCTTATATATGATACCGGTTTCTGAAAGTAAAAATATTTACTGGCGGTTATTTAGGTGTTACTTACTGGGTAGTACATCGAGTTGTGCCTGGTCGGGTTCAGTGGAGAAGTCCTGTGCTTCCTTGATAGTCTTGAAGAATCGGTTCGTGTTTAACACGAACGGTTTGCCGCACATCATGTTACCGGCACTCGCTAGTAATTCGGGAGCTGAGGAGGAGAATTGAAGTTATAATCATGTTTTTTATATTACTGGTACATTATTACAGGTTCAAATTAAATTAGTAAGTCAAACTCACAGAAAGGATAGGCATCGATATCTGAACACGATAAAACCCAAAAAATTAAACATATTTTTTTGGTTGAAAGTTACCTCCTTGAAGTGTAAGCTATGAAAATCTATTTTTGAAGTTCACATTATTTGCATTTGTTCAAGTTTACATTTGTGACCTCTGAGTTTGTTTCGGCCTTTCTTCTCAGAGTAGTCAGATAGGAAACGCCGACCTCATCTAGTTTTAAAATATGATTGACGTGTAAAAGTGTTTATACAAACCTATTTACAGAAATAAAAACATTTATCATTTATTTATCATTCGTGATCGGTATCAAATATCATTACCTAGATACGATAAAAAAACTGAAGCAGATTTTATGTAACTAATTACAAGTATACAAAAAAAAAATATGTACGCGTCAAAATGAGAACCTCTTCCTTCTTTTTCGTCGGTTAAAAAGGGTAAACAGTACCGACTAATAATAATCATTAGAATCATCAATACAAATCTCGTAGTTAGAATTGGCATTTGGTAATTTGAACTTGGAGAGTTGTATTGACGATTTTAATAATGATGTAAATCTCGTATGTTTGTTACGGTCGCGAATCATATTTCAATCAACATACAACATGACAGTGACCTGTAAATAAAAATAAAATTAAAATAATACGGCCACCCTTTTTTTTTTTTTGGGTGGGATATCATCAAATGACCTCTCCCGCTCTGGGCGGAGCGGAAGGCCGTGTCAGACTCTTACTGACTAAAACCCACCCGTGTTCCTTCAGTTGCCTGTGCGCCAGGGCCACGGTAACTCTTTCGAACAATCCGACACCCCGGCAGGCATCGCCCCTATCGGACCCCGTCAATTATGCTGACATCTCTTTGAGGTGCGCGTGGAACACAACGCGCCATCGACCCGGGCCTGGTCCTTAGCGGACGGCGAGCTGCCCATTGCTCGACGTCCGCAGGCCCGCGCCTACGGTGGCCGGGAGTCGGCAATCGACTCCCGACGCCCAGGGTGTCTCCTCCTGCGGCGACTAGGGGCGTGAGGGCGCAATGATTGCCTCTCCCTCACGCGCTCCGCCTCCTCCTTCGCGAGCATTACTGCTTCGCAGAAGGAGGTGACTGCTTCCCATTCCCTCTCGCTCCGTACCATGGCATGAACCAGGGCCGGACGCGAGAGATCGCCGCCGCCGATCGCCGCCACGAGGACACGGCGGTGCTCCGCCCAAGCTGGGCAGACCTCCACCGTGTCCTCCGGTGAGGACCTGCGTCAGGCGGAAGGTGAGGACGCCGTGGCGCCTCTCAAGCCACTCCTCAAAGAGGGGACTTACCGCCGCAATTGTGGCGTGCCCAAATACGGCCACCCTAACGCTATCACCTTTAAGCGATTTTACAGAACACAACACAGTGTCAATACATACAAGTCAGCATATCCCCAATGGAGCTGAAATCCCTCAACTTCTGGAATATCGTCTCGCTTCCGAGGGTCTGCCCCAAGTCTGCCACCTTCTCCTGGATCATGGGGATCAGTGCTGCCATCGGTTGGTAATTGGATAGAACAACGGAGCCTTCTTCTTCCGTCAGGTTTGAGGCCGAGTAGAGTTTGGTGAGAAGAGTGCTTGCGACCTGCAAATAAAAGTACAATTTCCATCATAAGTCGTTCATAATAATGTGCAAAGCAGACAGATTCAACTGTTATTCAAGGCTAAAAAGTACCAAGGGTTAATAACTTACTAACTATAATATTACCAGTTTGAAAGAAATAGGAAAAGAAAGAAAGCAAAATTTATTTGACCCAAGACCCATCATACTAATAAATTCTATAAATGGTAGTGAAAACCATTCCAAAATTCTTTGCATAGTTTACAAAAACAACGCGGTCACACAGATAATACTATAAGAATACATACAAATTAAGTAAGTTACATTATTTTTGTTCCGTGCCATGCGATAGGGAAAACAGAATAGGCACGTATGGAATCACCAATGTCTGTCTGTTAGTCAGTCTGACACGGTTTTTTCCCGAAAATTTTCGATGTGCGTCTTTGAAAGGCAGGAAGAATAAAGTGGTGAATCAAATGTAAAAAGAACTATTAAAAGCTGGGTTTGAAAAAAAAATTGCGAGGGCCGAACCGAAAACAGAACGTCCTACCGCTGATGAGGAAACGACTAGCTATATACTATTTTCTTGATCAACAAACGTACAAGAGAGTCATAAAAGAGTCTCTCTATTATTCAGTCACGAGCATACAATAAATGTTATATCAGCTCGGTAGGTAATAATATCTAACTTCATGATTTGTGACATTGAAAGAACACCAAAACTATCAGGCGAGACACCTTTTGGACAAAAGGTGTCACATATTTTTTAAGCCGATGTAGGATGCATTATTTTGGCGTCGCATGTCTCGTCAGATAGTTTTGTTGTTCTTTCGATGTCACATATTTGTGCAGCAGTATATGCCTTCTTCCACAAATGATCACATATTTTTGCTGCCATCTTGACGACATATATTTATGAATGGATCATGAAATCATGATATTATTGCCGAGCTGTCCATAGAAAATTTATGCATTATCATTTATCATTCATGCTCGTGACTGTACGATTCCATATTCTTTTGTTCATTTAGTTTCGTGTCCTCAATTTTTTTTAAATTATGTATCTCCAACATACCTTATCAATAACCACGCTGAAGTTGAAATTCTGGAAGAGCACCGGCAGCACTTGCTTAACGACATCGTCCGGCAGGCCACAGAACTGTTCGATGACGGCCCCGAACACGTCGTCCGCAGTGACCACGTCCAGGTCTGAGGGGGCCAGCACCTTGGACATGGAATCCATCTGGCAGACGTACTTGGCTATGTGGCTGTCATCCGGCTTTGAGGAGAGGAGCTGACAAAGGAAAGGAGTCGTGAAATACTAGAATCTACGGTCAAAAATATGAATGACACATTGAGTCGTAGAACAACTTGGGCTTTGTCTTACGTCGTCCCTGTCATTCATACTTGTTGTGTGACAGTTTTTTGTATGTGTTATATGTAGGTATTATTATTTAACATTTTTTATTTAAAAATATATAAAAGAACTTATGTAGAATCGGGCCATAACAGAATCAGAGCTAGAGCCAGTTTCTCAGCCCTAATTTACACACCTTGTTTCATTGTGAAAAACTCTCTAATGTACCTACAGTTTTAGAAAGTTTGATACATTTTCCGGGAAATTAAATGTTTGTAAGTTGATTCGTCGTGATATATATATATATATATAGCCATTTCATATGGCTGCCATATAATTATAGTGCTGATTTTAATTTGCTTTTTTTAAGTAACCATTTTCCCTAACTTTAACAGCGAGATGCATAAAAAACAATTATTAGTTCCAACGTACCGGCTTGAGTTGTATGTGTCCAGCATGTATCCTGGGAGCGGCGATGGACCAGAAGTTGGTGTTGTTGATGCCGAGCGCGCTCAGACCTAACTCCACGTCTTCAGCATTAGGGAACAGCTGTGATATATCCACTGTTGAAGAAAGATGTTGTTTAACTAAGACGATTTGTGTGCGTGGTAGGCAAACATTACTATTACCTTAATAGGATTTAAAATATATTTCGAAAGTCCTTATTCAACAAAAAAAAGTTTTAAGTAAAAGTGCGTACATTTTCTTTTAGAAACTTACCTTTAAGATCGACTTCCTCCAGCATATAGTTCTTGAGCTGCCTGACGACGGCCAGGCCAGAGGACAGCGCGTTCAAGTCCAGCTCCAGAGGTGTGTTCCGAAGCAGTGGGTGCAGCTCCGTTATGATTCCCTGCAGACTGATAAGTGACGTGGTTTGAGAAAGCGTTTAAAAAATATACTACTATTATTTGCGTAACACAGGTGGATACGACGTCAACAAAAAAAACCTCAGAATCTGAAAAGCTAAGTTTGCTTCGTATAGCGTGGGCTTCACTTTACAGGATGGGCATTTATGATTTTGTTGGTGCATGTCCAGAACTTTATCGGTGGCATCCAGAAATAATGATCTGCGTGCCACCAATGAAGGAACTGTTAAGTAATGAATATTATCCGTCTCGTGTCTCGAGGCCCTCCTCGACCTCGGCTCCTCCTCCTGTCTCGTGGAGGAAAAAGGAATATTTCGTTATATATGATCATTATTAACACTTTGCAGGACACTAAACGCCCCCAGACGTGATAACAAACTTCTTGTGTGTCTCGTTCAGTGTCCGTGAATGGGTTAAGGGGTTTATTTATTGCTTAAAGTTAATTAGTGATTAACGTCTGCTTAGCCATATTTTTTTTGACATTTAAACGTCTTTTAACATTAAGCAAGTTTATAAATAAACCCCTTAATGCTAGCAAGTTGGTGCGAAAATGAGTTACAACATCTTAAAGTTGAGTGGTAGATGTCCAACACATAGATTTGGTAAGGGTGTCGTTATAACTTATAACACACCCATTTTCATGTTATAAAAATGACACAATCAATCTCACCTATACATAACATTATCCAAGGCATCTTCACTGATGAACAACATGACGGCGTCCGTCATGGCCTCCAGTCGGCCATCCATCACGCCAGCCACGTCCAGCTTGCTGGCCAGGCCCAGGAGACGCGCGCCATGCGACATGAATTCTCCGATGTGGTGGATGATGGAAGACACGAAGTTGAAGCGCCAGAACTCGTCCATTTGATATTTTGTGAGCTAGAAAAAGTTTAATAAAGCTGGAAAATATTCACTAGGAATATTTCTGAGCTAAAGCTCACAAAACAACGTACTAATGCCTGTGAATATAACCCACATTTGAGCGCAAAATCAGTGCGATTGGATAGGGTGCCTCACCCACTTCAAACTTAGCCATATATGTCTACAACTACTTTAACAGAAGGTTAACTCCCCGCTGACGGACCGAGTACTGATGTAAGTCAAGATCGGTCTAGTTAGATAATGGGCTTTACGTCGTACGGCTTGACAAAGTCTGCTATTCAAATAGATGAATATCTTAGCTCATTTCTTGAAAACAGTCGTCATTGTTGTAAATAAATAAGGGTAAAACTAACTAAAGTAAAACTAACACAATAGGTATAACGGACAGTCCTCTATGCAGGGCTTGCATGGAGGCTGAGGAAATCGTTGCGTATGTGCTCCTTGAATGCACTGGCGTCACCCAGATTAGGACACAAACCCTCGGGGCACCCAGATCCTACACAGATGTTCTCAGCAGACCAGGAGTCATAATCAACTTCTGGATGGAGGTGGGCTGTTTGGAATAACCACCGACGGCCGCCATGGCCCACGCACAATGATTCACCTGAAGGACTTAGTGCAGAAACAAATCCCTAAAGAAGAAGTAGAAGACGAAGAAGAAGAAGACTTAGAAGGTGCAGAACGAAAGAATTGTAGCAGGTTGTATAATTGTGATTACTTACAGCTTTTTCAATGAGTGTTTTGTTAAGATTGTTCCTGATGATGGAGGTGATAGCAGTGCAGTTGTATCTCTCACAAATAACGATCCATCCGGTGTTCGGAACGATGATGTTTTGTTCTGATGGCTCGGAGATACTACGGATCTGGAAATAATTTTTAATTCTTTGTGAGAAGACAGGAAGACGGGATCTTTTGATGTTAAACATCTAATGCGCCAAAAACGCGTTTCGAAGACTTAGAGCTTCGAAGCTTTAAGTTTAATTTTTTGGGCTTGATATGGTTTTTTTATTTTTATTTTAGCTTTGTCAGGTTCAGACCGGGGTGTACTACTGGTGGAGCACGGAGTACCTACTCGCCGATATGGCGGGGTGTACCACCGGTGGCCACGTCACACTAGACTTTCAAAGCTCTAAGAAATTCGCGCCGCCTTAAGAGAACGTGTTGTATTAACGTTCCCGCCCTGTAAAATTGACAAATATTCATAGTGTAGCTCAGGAGTGGGACATTGTTTCAAGAAGTAAAAATAAATGAAAGATAATTATTGAATAAATGTGATAATAATGGTTCAAAATTCAAATTAATTCTGATGAATCACAATGAAAGATTGGACAAAAAAAAATTACATTAGAAAACAAAATCTAAATTAAAAAAGTAAAATTATTAGAAAAACAAATGAAATTATGACACATTCCAAACACATTGTTTTGTTGTCACATGCAATGCAAAATTTATTTTCGGGCTATGATATTTTTTTTGCCGTATCGGCAGAACAGCAGATAGCGGTTCATGTGGTTTCGGTCTGAACGTGTATTAATATGTATCTTTAAGTAAAGAATTAAGTATATATTTCTTGATTACGTTTTTGGTTATGCCATAATTATTTACTTCTTTTAATAATCATCCTTTCTTGCATATTATTATTTTCTATACAAAATAGTTTCAACGTTAAAATTTTTTAAAGCATTTTTATGAGTCAGAATTGCAACACTTTAAAAAAATAGCAGTAGTTTAAAAATAATGCTCGTATATCTTCTTTAAAACAAACTCACGGGGACTGGGTTTAATGGCGATTTGGGATTTAAGGCCTCCCAAATCGCAATTCATTATTAATCAAGACGTTGTGTTGCAACTTGGGGAAAAACCTATCCACAGCCAAGAGAGTGTAAGATAACTACACAACAACGCTCTGAATTTCAACAGTCATCATTAGAATGCATTAAGTTGCCATATTATAGTAATACTAACTGCGCCCCGCGGTTTCACCCGCAACTTTATGAAATATACTTTACGACCTATTCTCAGACCTACCAAATATACACAAAAAAAAACATAAAAATCGGTCGTGCCGTTACGGAGGAGTTCGATAACAAACATTGTGGTACGAGATTTTTATATATTAGATTGTTTAATTACCGTTCTTAAATTAATCTGAGCGTTCTCAATATCACCAACAACGTCATGGTGATGGACGATCCTCATTAGTTCACCATGCAGTTCATTCTTTTCCAGCAGATAGTCCTTCAGCGGCTTCACCACGTCAATGTTGTGAGCTACTTCGGTGGACAGCTCCTTGAGGTAAGGCAGGTCTCTGACGCCGTCGACCTCGTGGATGTGGGGGAGCTCGGCTCTGATGAGCTTGGTGGTGTGGGCTAGGACGGAGGCGAAGCTGGAAATATGAGGGCCTTATTTTATTGGGGTTTTAAAATAACCTTTCGGAAGTCGTTGTCTGTGGTTTTTTATTTTCGTTTTTAGCCACCGACTTCCAAAATTAAAAAGTTATTTTCCTTTAGTTGTGCTTTTTTGAAAGTCGGTTGTTTTTTTTTGTAAAAATGTTTTTATTTTTCACTTTTTAGTTGTGGTACCCCACACAAATTCGGATACCACGACTTGATATGCAAATAACAGTGACAGGAAATTATTAAAACATCATCAATATAAACTAAGTGGAAAAAAATACGTAGTATTAAGGATAACTCAAAAGCTACTAGTCAGAACTTGATCAAATTTTTATGGGACCACATGACAGCACCAACTTTCAAATAAAAAAAGAATAATCCAAATCGGTTCTCCTAGAAAAAACATCAGAGCTAACAAACATTTAAAAAAATCAGTCCAATTGAGAACCTCCTCCTTTTTTTGAAGTCGGTTATAAGTAAGATTTTATCATACTCATCATATAGCTAAGTATAATGATTAAACTCACAGTGTAGCATTTCCGAACTCATTCCTGGACACATTCTTGGCAAGACACTCCGTCAGCTTCGCATTTTTAGCGCTAATGTCCTCCAGTAGGTGCACCTTCACTTGACCTAGGAATTCGTTTATCGACTTGTTCATCTCGTACTTCGTGTAGTTACGTGTTGATATTAACTGTGGGAAAGAAAGGTAGAATATTTAGAAATGCATACGTAAATAGAAATGTAGGAATATTTTTATTTAAAATCCATGAAGTCGCTTGCCCGTGGTGTATACGAACCTATTACACTTTGAAATGGTTAACTACCTTTAGGTTTCTAACTGGCCGACCTCTTAATAGTTCAAAAGTGCCTGTAAATGGTTTTGTAGCGGTATCTACAACACCACATGTGAATTACGCGTTAATCCTGCTAAACAAAATCCTGCATTGCGCAAGCAGAGTTTACCGCGCAACAAGTAGGTATACAATGTCCCGACATCAAGCGTTGGGCAGTTGCCCACCGGACAACACCTGTCTGGTCGGAGGATCCTCCTTTTTCTATGGAGGATTAGTGAACTTTAAACCTTGTTCCTCATACTTCCATAGTTTAATTGAAAAAAAAAATAAAAAAAAGAAGAAGAAGATTAAAGGGTGTATTCCCGTTCGTCCCACTGACTTCGTCCCCGTAGTGGGACGATCGGGAATTTACAAAAATAATATTAAATTTGTTCCCGATCGTCCCATTCATGATTTTAGGGGGACGAACGGGAATAATTGGTGTATTCCCGTTCGTCCCACTGACTTCGTCCCCGTAGTGGGACGATCGGGAATTTACAAAAATAATATTAAATTTGTTCCCGATCGTCCCATTCATGATTTTAGGGGGACGAACGGGAATAATTTATTAATTATCTTTTAGGCCTCTTGGTCCCACCAATTAATTTCAGACTGGTTGTTTTCATGGTAAAAAAAAACAAATTTTAAAATAAAAATCAGTCATTTATTAAGGAATAAAAATCACAGTTAATATCACAGAATCAACTTTACGTACCAACGTACGTAATAAAAAAATTACATGGATTTAAGAAAGTAGTTGAGACCATAAAATTATTATCGCCTTATTTTTTATTTTATGGTCTCAACTACTTTCTTAAATCCATGTAATTTTTTTATTATTGTTACTCGTTATGATGTTTTATATTCTTCTTGATTTTGTGATATTTTGGGTATTTTTATTATGATTTTGTTATAGTTTATTGTTTATTGCTTCATATGTCTGAAAAGATCGTCTCAACAGCGTCAATAACGCAAAAAAATGTTCTTGAACCGTCAAAATAAAAGGCATTGCCATTAGAAAGAAAGAAAGAAAAGAAACGCAAATAAAAACACACAAATACAAAAAAGAACGAGTTGGGAAAAAATACACGTCAAACCCACGCAAAACGGCAATCGCTCAGCATAATGCTACGACCTTATGCGAGACAGAGCCCCAGCGCTGGTTTTCAGCGATTTCCATTGTAAGTATAGTATGCAATTACCCCGCTGGTCACTTCGTAAAGCATAAAACACTCACCTCTCTGATAGCCATGTCCCAATGGAACTCGTTCTTAAGCGAATGGTACACATCGTCCAGGCTCATGGTCTGCAGGTGACACAGCAGGTTGTCGTACTCCTGCTTCTTGAACAGTTGTAGGTTCAACTGCTTGAACCACGTCGTGAATTGAGAGCAGACTGTGCATTGGCTGGAAGAGAAGAGATATAATAAATATCATGCATGTATTCGTCGTTGGTTGGAGAGGTGTATTGTGCATCCACATTTCGCCAGTTATGTTTTAAAAGTTCCATGCGGGGAGTCAGCCTACTGTCATTAAACGGATACTTCTCTACCTCAGACGCCTTTCTCTATTTAAGATTGTGCCTTTTATTAACCAGTGCCTGTAATATGATGTTAAGATAAATAATTAAATTGATTATTATGGTGATTATGATTACTAATCCTGAATCTGGACTGTTAATTGGAAATTCATAATGAAAAAATGCGTGAGTGTCGTGGAACACTCGGTTGGAACGAAGTTCCTTTCGTAGTATATTTAGAACATCCATAGACCAAATTGGATTACCATAAAAAGGTTTATATTGAGTCAACCCCTAAAAGATAGATATATGCTGTCGCGGACTTTTCTTTTTTGAGGTTTTAAATGGGAATAATTCGGTCATACATGATTTTTAACTTTAACCGTTTACGCAGCGCACGCAACGGAAGCTTTCAAAAGGAATGTATTTTTTCCCGTTTTTGCAACATTTTATTCATATATGCTCCGCTCCTGTTGATCGTAGCGTGATGTTATATTATTATAAGATAAGATATAATTTATTTCTCAGTACATGGTACATTAAGATCTTAATATTAATAAAAAGTTTCACATATACTACCGTTGCCGGTGTAGAAATATTAAAATTATAGTACAGTTAATATCAACATTAATAATTATAAATTACTTTGAAATGATAGGTAATTTTTTATACAATGTCAACTTACATTTTTTTCTTAATATTATTTATGAATTAAATGTCAAAAATATACCAATTATATAATGACAAAGGTTAACAAAAATAATAATAATAATACAAAATAATAAAACAAAAGTCAATAAACACAAAATATTGATAAAAAGTAGTCAAAATTTATAATTAAAAAATTCGTTAACTGAATAGAAACAGTTGTCTAAAAGCCAAGCAAATATTGTTTTTCTAAATTTATTAGTTGGCAACACTCTGATGTCTGGGGGTAAATTGTTGAAGATTTTAATGGCCATGCAATTGGAATTCCTGCTATACAAATGTAGTCACTGGCTAGGTGCAAGTAATTTATTTGGGCTTCTTTTATTTACTCTTTTAGAAATGTGTTAATCCAATGGGAACATGTGCGGATACTTTTTTATATAGCCTAAAGCCTTCCCCGATAAATGTACTATCCAACACAAAAATATATTTTCAATTCAGTTCCTGAGATTAGTGCGTTCAACCAAACAAACAAATAAAGAAAGGGTCGTGACGGAAAATTCTTAGACTTATTTTCGCCTAGCCCCCATCCGCAAAGTCCGTACCGTGTGCTAAGGAACTTCGTTCAAAACACCCAAATACACTTTGCGCGATCTGGGGATCGATCCCAGGATTCAAGACACCAACGAAGCACCTTATCACAATATAGCACCACAAGACAATAAAAAAAAGAGTATTTTTCTTAATAAATACCTGTTGTTCAAGAACAGCGTGCCAGCATCGACTACGTTGCTCAGCATCGCAAACGAGATCTTTGTCAGGGTTTCCTTGGACAGAAGCTGCAGAGCCACCATCCTTAAGTGCTGGATCTTCTCGTCTGTCACCCACGTTGGGTTCTGAGGTGGTTTCGGTCCATTCTTGATGAGGTCCAGTCTCGATTCGATCTTGGATATGTCCGCGTCGACCGCGGTGTAGTCGATTTCTTTTGAAAGTGATAAGGAGTTTTCGTAGCCCTAGAAAAATAATTGCTAACTCATTAAGATTGTATTTTTTGCGTAACTAGCTTATTGTTTTATTTAAATTGCTTTGGAAATTTCAAGTTGCAAACTTGCAATTGTAATTGTTAATCAACTTATAAAACAAGAGAATACAACAGTAAAATAATAAGGGCGCATTAAAGCAGGTGCTTATTATTTTGCCGTTAAAAGATTATCAAAACCTTGTAAGACATGGAGAGCTCTTGTAAACAAACATATAATATTACCACACAAAACAGAAACTCCAAATGTGTAGGTTTTTTTATTTTATTTTTAAATTTTAGATGGGTTTGCTCTTGACTCTAGTCTAGGTCAGAGATGACAGCGACAAAGTCGACGATGGAGTGAGGTACAAATGATCCTTTAATCACTTACTTGAGACGCAAACAACAGTGGCGGCAGTTCTTTATACAACTCCGCCTTATCCACTGCACACATCTGTTGCTTGAGGTCGGACCACAGACCGGTCCGGTCGGGGATGT
Source organism: Griposia aprilina (assembly GCA_916610205.1). Taxonomy (NCBI): domain Eukaryota; kingdom Metazoa; phylum Arthropoda; class Insecta; order Lepidoptera; family Noctuidae; genus Griposia; species Griposia aprilina. The sequence continues at coordinate 1,396,203 of OU744285.1, read as the reverse complement.
AGTCGGACAGCGTGATGTTGGGTAAGCAGAACATTTCCGTCTGATTCACGTCGATGTCGTGTAGAAGGCGGACTATCTGAGGAGAACAAAATTACATTCAATCAGTCTACTTAGTTAAAAAAATCTTCTGAATTAGCTTTTCTATCGAAGAAAACAGTTGCGGCTATGAAGCAGTGAAGGTAATATCAGGTGGATAAGAAGTTGCAGTTGTTAAAAGTCAGGTTGATACCTTATTATTGTATTGGTCTTTGGTCGTTTTGTGAAAGGTAAAACAAATATTTAAATTGTGAAAACAAACATTAATTACACAGGCCTGCAAAATGAAGGTCATAACTTCCTCTCTGGAATTTGATAGCTGATTCTGGAGTATTTTGATGCGCTGATTACGAATATGTACTTAGTTTTTCTCCATCACCTCCTGATTTTTCAAAAAAGCTACAGATAGAAAATTGAGAAAAAAGACAAGTTTTCACTTAAAAAATTATATATTTAAAAAAGTACTTAATTTTTAACTTAAAAAACTATTAACACGTAATAACAACTTATTGCTGGGTTAAAATACACTTAAATTTTATTTGTGGAACCTGGTCCTTTTTTCCTGGAAGCTTCTGTTGTGCGATTTTCGCTTATATTTCCGGTTTGGATCATCACGCTTCAACAACCAACAATAGTCCGCCATCATGCTGACATTCCATCTTCCTTGATACCGGACTTCAAGCTCTTTTAAATCTTGGTGAAATCTTTCACCTTGTTCTTCGCTAACGGCTCCTAGATTTTCTGGGAAGTAATCAATGTGCGAATTCAGAAAATGAAGTTTAACGCTCATATTACAACCCATTACACCAAAATTCGTTATCATTTTGGCTACTATTTCTTTATAGTCCGAGCTTTTATTGTTCCCCAAAAAGTTTTTTACCACTTCCTTAAATGATTTCCACGCTTGTAACTCGACATCATTGAGTTTTTGATCAAATTTTTCCTCCGACATCAATTTTCTTATATCAGGGCCGACAAAAATTCCTTCTTTTAACTTAGCATCTGATAAAGATGGAAAAACTGAATGCAGATATTTGAAACCTTCCCCATCTTTATTTAAAGCCTTCACAAACTGCTTCATTATACCCAATTTGATGTGTAAAGGCGGCAGTAAAACTTTTTCTCTGGGAACCAAACTCTGTTTAAGCACGTTTTTGATTCCTGGGGTTAGTTCAGTTCTTGGAGGCCATTCCTTTTTGGTCCAATGATGTTGTTTATCCCGGCTATCCCATTCGCAAAGAAAGCACGGGTATTTTGTATAACCACCTTGTTGGCCGAGTAGCATGCTTATGATTTTCAAGTCTCCACACACCATCCAGCCGTGATGTTCGTAAGCTATAGTAGCTAAAAGCTTTTCCAAATTTTCATAACATTCCTTTAAATGGACAGAATGTGCAACAGGTAGTGAGGCATATGTATTCCCATTATGTAGAAGGACTGCTTTTAAACTTCTTTTTGAGGAGTCAATAAACAATCTCCACTCCTTAGGATTGTATTCAATGTCGAACATTTTCATCAAGCCAGGAATATCTTTACAGTACACCAAATCATGATCTTCAGCGAAGAATGGAAGGAAATCTTTTTCTCTGTGACGGTACCATGAAAATGAAGTACCAGGTGCAAGCATATTTCTTTCTTTTAATCGTGATCCGAGGAGCTCAGCTGCATCTTTGGGGAGATTCAAATCTCTTGTCAAGTCGTTTAAATCTGACTGTGAAAAGAGCTGACACTCGTTAGAATCTACTTGAAATACAGGATCAGATTGGGATGCATTCTGTTCATTTGTATCATTAGCAGAATCTTCAATTTGTATAGCTGGATACGGGGGCTGCACCATTTCTGAATCTCCGAAAACTGCAGGCGTAACTGATGACACATTTGGATAGCTTATGTCACTTTTATTTTTAGAATTGTATCCAGTTATGTCACAACAACAAAAGTAGCAATCTTCAACATGGTTGTTAGGCTCTCTCCATAGCATGGGCGAAACGATTTTGAAGCTATTTTTCTGTCCTTTTGACCACTTGCGAAGTTCAAGTAAACAAGTCGAACAAACTTTTTGAGGTGTCCAAGTTTTGTCTTGGTTACATAAAGAATGTCCAAAATAACTTTTGTAAATATTTTTCACATAGTCTGTAATGTTGTTTCGTTGTTTTATCACCATGAATTTCCCGCAAATATAACAAAAACAATTCGAAGAGTTTAAACAACTTCGCGACGACATTTTAAAGTTTAGGTTGCAAGATGCGCACTTCGACTGTTAGTTTTCTAATTCAGAGTAGGTACTTATACAAAAAAAAACCTTTTGTTTTCTTCAGTATACCCTTTTTGAACAACATTAACAACAATTAGGCAATATCACCTAAACATCGTGTATTAATGAGCTCATTACTAAATGAAGCCAAAATGACCCGTTTTCGAAATGGTTAATGCGAATTACTTACACTTATTATGTAGTAATTAACAAATTACTGATTTGCATTCATTTCTATGTCGTCTTAAACTAATTAAATGCAATAAAAATTAAGCTGAAGTAATTAAGTGACGTTTTATAGATTTTAAAATGTATGCGCTCAGACATTTTTAGTTAAAATCTTAAATATTCAATATCAAAGAATCCTGACGTGATAGAATTTTTTTATTATTTTTCTCGTAATCAGCACATCAGAAACTATAGAAAACGTTAATCAGATCTCAGAGAGGAAAACCATTGCAGACCTGTGTTATAGACTATGCCTAAGGAGTACCTCGAAAATGGTCAAGCACATGCTGGTGATACAGCATGGGTTATGATAAGATTTTAACACTTTACGGGGCACTAAACGTAATAACAATAAAACTTCTATTGTGCCTCTTTCAGTGTCCTTAAAACGATTAACAATGAAAAAAATTCACTTACATGTATCTCATCGAAGTTAGTGAGCAGATCTTCAGCGACATCAAAGCTGTTTTCCAAATAGCCCAAGAACTTGTTAGCATAAGGTCCGTTGTAGAGGTCCCTGAGGATTCTCCACCAGTCCTCGCCGGCCAGGAAGCTCAGGATGACGTCATAGCTCTGCATGTTGGACTGCAAGTACTTCAGATAGATAGGAATGCTCAGGTCGTACGAATGCTTGGTTGAAGTTCGCAGTACGTTTATGAGTTGTTTTCTGTGGAATGGACGAAATGTTTGTAAGAGTTTTTGATAAATATCCCATTAATTTAAACATCTATCTCCAGATAGATTTTTAAATTGCAAGAACTTAAACAAATGTTGGTAGACTTACCTATTGCTTAGAAATTCAAATACATCTGTTACATCCTCCCCATCACTTTTCAATGTGTTCACTAGATTCATCAAACTTTTCCTTGCAGTTTCGTAATCTTTTACTGTAACATTTTGCGCAGCGCCATATATGCGACCATATTCTTTAGTACAAATCTGACTTCTTACTCTCTCATCACTAACTAATATGGTTTTAATTGTATTTGCTTCTAAATCATTGCACATTTTGTCAATGGCATCAACAATACTATAATTCTCATTATTAGTCCATATAACATCTGTTAATATGTCAAAGTGTATATTTATTGCGTCTGATGGTTTTCTTTTAAACATATATTTGATCATGTTCAAGTCACCGGCGACTGCTTTCATTTGTTGATCATTACCTTGGTATATGTTGTTAATTTCTAATGTATTGATCTCTGCAGACAGTTTATTAATAATACTGACTATTCTTGTCAAATAAATGTGTGCTACAAATTGTTTCATATTAATTTCGCTGAACAACCGATATGAAGGACTACTTTGATTGAATTTGAAACTTAGTACTGCATCGACGATTTTCTCAAGTTTTCCTTCTATGGTATTCATTTTGATGTCAACCTCTGTCAGTAGAGTTTGGTTCTTCTTAGATATTTCAGTCAAGTAGTCAGCTAATTCTACAGCTTTGGTGTAAGCGTTTTCTAATCTACTCGTTAGATTTTCCACGTGAATTGTGAAGAAGTAATATTGCTGAAAATAATAGCAATGGATTAGATGTTGAAACCACTTACACAATCTTTTAATTGAAGCCCAAGTATCCAAAAGATGAGGCAACGTAGACCACAGACTTTTTGGCGATCAAGACTGAAGTTTAAATAATCAGCGAATTTTTTCAGGACTATTCTCGAATAGTCCTGAAAAATGTATACCTTTTTTTCATAAAAAAATACGTTAATATTTATAATTATGAATGTAACAATCAGAAAATAATGCAGAAATCCCAGACTCTATCGCACAGCAAGTCTGTCGCCTGCATACAATATAGATATAGGCCTGCATACGATAAATTTATCCACCAAAAATATGACTTCAGTTCCATACTCACAGGTTTAGAGAACACATCGAGCAATGTGTTCTCTCCCCTGGGCAAGGAGAGCCAGTGCAGCAGAGAGGGACACACGAAGGGCTGGACTTTCCTCATGAAGGTGGTGTCGATGATGCTGCCCGGAGGAATCACCATGGAGGTAAGTACGGCCTCACAGTCCCAGAACTGAGATAGAGATGCGCGACGAACCTAGTGGAAAACGTAATTTAGTTGGAATCCTTTGGGTAAAATTGCTTCGGTGAATGAAAATGGTAGTGATTTCATTAGAACGCAATAATTAGTAGCTATGTATATAAATCTGATTAATAGTAAAAGGTGATCCGTATGAATAACGCCGGCAATATCTTTCTTTACGTAGGATTTTTTATTACTTCTAGTAAAACTCCAAATAATAATCGGCTTAATGATATACATCATCATTAAAGAGAAGGGGAATGAGATTTAACGCTACTCTTTATTCAGTCAATGCCACGTCTAAGTAACTCAACATTGGCATCACCTATATGTCATAACAGTTAGGGCGGTTTTTGTGGTTGACGTGTTTACTGACTGTATGCTCTCGGATGTTTCAGTCATCTGCCTGTTAGTAGTTACTGTAAGTTGACCTTATTACCTGAGTCATAAACCCAAAGTCCCAGTAAGAGTTGAGGAGCACTCCCATGAACTCGGGCATCTTATCGTACAGGATGTACAGCCCCGTGCTCCGAGTGAAGCCCAATACTTGTAGTATGTTCGCGTTTGGCTCTGTGAAAAAAAGGCTCAAAATTAGGAGATTTTAAACTCGGTCTACATTCTTACATATTTTTTTTTTTCTATTGACGAAATTATTTAGACATAGAACAATAAATTCAAACTCGTATAAAAGCGAAATACCCGTTCATAACACATTCAAAATCGCAATATGAGCCCACAGTTTCAGTGCGTATGATACGCTCACCTTCGCTTTTCTACAATGTTTTAATGTGGTTTACAAAGAACCATAAAAAAGAAACAAATTAAAAAGTCAGTACCTACAAAGACGCAAAATGTGAATGCTAATGCCATAAATACAATATAAATATAATTTATTGAAATTAATAAATAAATAGACAGAAATATATTAAAAAAAAAATTAATCTACAAAAAAAACGCAGACTAGTGAGACTGGAAAAAAATTATAGCAAAAGGGCATTGAAACATTACCATTAACTTCCGTAAAGTAAGTCAACAAATCAGTGGCAATGTTCTCGAGTATGATCGAGAGGGATCCGAAGAAGTTCCTCCAAGCCTTCCTGCCGAGGAGTCTGCAGTCATCATCCATGTTGTTAACGATGCACTTGGAGTACCCCTCCCACAGACTGCTCATCGGCACGTCGCTGGGGATCGAGGAGTCGTTCATCGCGTTGAAGACTATATCGACTTTGGAGAAGAGTTTCCTGAGACAAAAAAGTTGAAGATTGGTCAGATAATTAAATTCGAATAGAGTTCATAGATATATATATACTAATGTATTCATCTGGTGAGCACTTATACTTAAAGTAATTTTGAGGCCGTCGTGTTAAAGACCCGGCTTTTTTTTTGAAAAGTTTTGGTGGTCGTCTTCTCAGAACCCATCTTCCAATTTAACGAGATTAGGAAGAAGATCACTGCCTACTGAAGATGTCACCCAGAAGGTTGGCAGTAATCAGAATTGTATCACCTCTTTAAAAAAAAAAAACATTACTGCCTCGCTGGTAACCGATTGAGCTTAGAGCCGTTATTGCAAATGTGGGTGCGTTTTCATGATTAATCTCAGAAGCATGTAATATACTATGTTTCTTTTTTTCATACAAACCTTAGCACATCATCTCTCTCCGTAGTATTCAGTGTCTCCACAGCATACTGCCAGGCCTCTTTCAAACCGAGGCGTCCATCAGCAGAGTTATTGAGCACGTACTGCATGGCATCCTTGGTGATCATGATATCTTCCACCAAGGAGTCGAACATGGACGAGAACTCGAGAAAGAGGTGAGGCGGGTAGTCTGTGGTGTTCCATATCGAGGGGATCTGGAAGGTCAAAGTGTGATTGTAGGCATCATAATAAATGACGGCTGAATAGGAAGCTCGTACGTAGTGTTACTATTTTCTAAGGCTCGCCTCAATAACACAGGGTTCCATATTTTCCATTAGGCGAGATCGAGCTTAAGAGCAGGCCCAATAAGCAATAAAAAAAAAAACGGACTATTCAACATTCGCTTGTGATGTACACGCTAGTGTCGTCATGGATACTTAATGATAAATGATAAATAATTTTATTTCTAGGTTTGTACAAACACTTTTATACGTCAATCATATTTTAAAACTAGATGAGGTCGGAAAAAACGCCGAAATAGACTCAGAGGTCGCAGTATCTTTTAAAGTCCAGACATAATCGTGGTCAGATCATGTGAAGACCACGTAGATTTGTGTCTGAAATGGTCATTTGAGAAAAGAACCATACAGATTTCAGTAGACCTGTCCAGTCAGTGCACGCATTTGTCTGTAATCGTGAAGCTCAACTCCAGAACTTAAGGAGCTCAACCACTCGACGAACAATACCAAAGAAAGGACATTTGGGTAGGCCGCATAAAGCACTCAAACTGCCAGATTTTCATTAAAACTACCTCAGAAAGTGAAAGAATAAAATTAAAATTAAAAGTGATCCACCTAGTCCTCACATTCACGATAGTTAAATAATAATACTATACTTCGCAAAGTAAATTGTCATGACATTGTATATCATTGTTATCAAATGTCATAAGTTTATGTAAAATAAAAAATAATAATGTAGCAAAAATAAAAAATAATAAAAAAATACATTCAGTACTTTCAAGATATCCAACTTCGAATCTCAAGGTCCATTTTGAATTTTACTTGTCTGCGTTGCCTCTGGTGTTGCAGGAGTCTATATGATTACTTACCAACGGGTGAACTGATTGTTTTTTCTTACCACCAAGATAACAAAAAAAAAGTATTCAATACTTCTAAAATTGTTACTTACTTTGACAGCATTATTCGTAGCAGCTAGATACTCGACCCATTCGTCCACGATCTCCTTATTCATGCACAGTATGGTTTCTATTCCTCTCACTGCGTCTTTGGAAGTAGGGTTCATATGCAGCAGTTGTGACATGCTGGTGGTGGAACATGGCCACGGGGGCTCAGAGTTTATGAGGGAGATTATTGGTTCCAACTGCAAATGTAATGAGTTAGGGTCAAAAATGAGACAACGCGTACAGGTTGATTAAATTTGGCATCTAGACTTGATCAGAAATTTTGGACTTTTCTACAATCTTAATCTTTATGGAAATGTTACTTGACTAGACCTTCAAATAATCTTAAAACGATATAAATATTCACAGTAGATTTACCTATCCGTGATGTGAGTAGTTTTACGGAAATTAAGATTAAATCTTTCAAATCAAACACTATTTAAAAACGTGATCTAAGACTGGGTTATTAGTACGAAACCAGTCACTTTTGCATTCTCATCCTTTCATCCTTCAAAGATGTAATTAGAACAAGAAGTGCCTTACATTAGCTTGCTAAGAATACTTCACTTATGCATTTTTGATGGTTCAGTGCCGAAAAGAAGATCTAGCTGTAGATACTTACATCAGTATCATCACGAATGATGATGTCCACAGCATCCACAGTGAGTTGTGGGATGTTGGGGATAATGTTGCTGAGTGCTTTCACGGTGGTAGGAGGGAGATTACTAGTGTATGTGCTGTTTGTCAGTAACGCTGAAATTATAAGATCGTTTGTTAGACTGCTGACATATGGTAGTTACTTCTTCATCAAGGCCCAATGTACTGGACATGGGTTTTTCTATAAATGATTACATAATAGACGCGACAGAATAATTTTGCTTTAATCATTTATATTGGTAATGACATTAATTGATCACAGTAAAACACCATTCGAATATATTGAAGAAAATGCTGGCATGGTAAGGAAAGGTCATAAGGTGCCATGACATGAAAAAGGAGAAACGCCTATTAGAGTTTACCGGGCATATTATTACGGTTTATTTCCTATCAGAAAACCCAAATAATACTTCGCCTGAACTTGGAATCTGACCACAACAGCCGCACTAGCAACCACTAGATCAAGAAGGTTGTAGCTATTCATCTTTATAATCTACCCCACTAAAAGAAGCTAAGTCTGTTACTTAGATTCTAGAGTCTCAAAAAGTTGAGTGTTACCTGCAACTAATTTGACAGTTTCATCGAAAACACTGACGGGTCCAACAATTGTCGTGATCGCGTACTTCATCCTCAGCCAGAATTCGCCACTCACGTCGAACAGACCATGGTCCAAGATGTCCAGAAATCGGTAAAATAGTTTTACGCTGAAATTGAAGAGTTAGAGAAGATCAGAAAATCGTGAAGTTCAATCATAGTTAAGGAAAAAAGAGACAAATAGCGTTTTGTCAAACACTGGTATAAAGATTTTAGTATACATGTAATGGGAAACAAAACAAAAGATGCACAACTTGTTTTCAGTAAACTGTTTTTTGCTTTGGGAAACAATTACTGGCAACATGCAATGTTGCAGTATTGCTAGCAAAATTATAAAGTTGTGTACTCGTGGTACAAAATGTTTAGCATCTGTTTCCCACCTTTGTTTATCGTGCTTTACAGTTTTTAACAAAGTCCACTTAAATTGTCACTTACGGGATTTCTCTTTAGAGCTATTTGTTATTTTCCCTGTATCACTTCGTCATTGTTATCATTAAAGTGTAATTGAAAAGGTCAAAGATTAATTAAGTTACGCTTATTACGAGTATAACAGCGAGTCTATCTGAGTTTGCATTTTGTACAACAATTATGTTGTTGCCGGATCTAACAATATCATTAGCAACTTTTGAAAACTCGCTTTACGTCCATTAGATATCAATACGTATTATGTAACTTAACATTACACTATCCGAGGGGAACACCCACATTTCAATGAATAACACAATACAACACAAATTAAAAAACAATGTTTAATTTATATGCATAGACAGAAGATCTCCTTGTTGTCTGCAAATAGAACCGCTAACATTCTATTTTACTTTTATTTAGCTAAGTTTTATTTTAGTTGTTACTTTACACTCATTGTTAATTTATTACATTAAGTATTTATGCACTTTCTAGCCTGAACCACAGGTTCAACCTAGTTCAGGCAAATTAGCTACTGTGTTCTATTTTAATTGTTAAGGTATTTTTAGTAAATGTGTCCTTCTAAAAATAAACGATTATTATTTAATACGTGACAAAAATATATCTAGTTGTATTTAGTTATTTAAGGATTGCCAACATTTCGTTTTTAGCATTTAAATATCCTCCACGGTGATATTTAAATGTACGTCAGCACACCCTGGAAAGTAAACCTTTCTACAACTGTCGATTTGCCAGCCTTTTCCCAACTATGCTGGGTCGGCGTCTAGTCTAACCAGATGCACCTGAATACCAGTATTTTACATAGAGCGACTGCCTATCTGACCTCCACAACCCAGTTACAGGGTAACACGATACCCCTTGGTAAGACTCGCTGTCAGACTTTTGGGTTTCTGACTACACGTAACGACTGTCAAAGATATACAATTGACAGCCGGGACCAACGGCTTAATGAGTTTTCTGAGGCACGGAGAAGTTTCGATATGTAATAGATGGTCACCCATCCACGAACCGACCGCGGCAAACGTAGCTTTGATCGATCCGTGGGGCTGTTATTATTTAGGCATGAGCCTCTCACTAAAACCGTGATGACTGGTTAATAATAATACGAGTAATACCATGGGCTATTTTCAAAATAAAGTTTGTGCCTATTAAAAATAAATATGCATCTGATTTTTTTACAACAAAAATATTTTAAGAAGCCGCTTCATCAATACTATCATAGCTAAAAATTAACTTTAGGTGAATATGCATCCGAATATCCGATCTCTGATTATGATTTTCTTAAAGTTAAGTATCCTTTGAATATTCGAAAGTTGAATATTAGCACAAAATCTTTAACTGTATCTATCTACCATACCTTAACCTCAGACTTCTCTCCATATTCTTGAGACCGAACCAGAACTCTTTGGCCTCGCTGAATAAGGAGTCTATCTGCTTCTTGGTGGCCTCATCCATGTTATAGCTGCTGAACTGGAAGAGGTACGTATAGTCTCTGTCCAGCTTCACGTACAGGTACTTCAGATTGTTTATGAGGTTATTCCAGTTTAGGTTTATCACTGGGTGTGAGGAGTTCTTGATGGTGGTTATCTGGGAGAAAAATAAATAGTTGAAGCGCTTTTTTGGATCATGAGACATTCTTTGTTATGAAGCTTTCATGAGAAAACTGGCATGAGGTCGAAATTATGCATTGATGTGTTCTTTATTAATAAAACAGTACCTTGTATGTGACTGGACAATATAGTTCTAAATAAAAACACATTATAAAATGAAATCGCCTTTTATGTCTGTCTGTGTCACCATGTTGTTCTTCTAAACTACGCAACGGATTTTGATACGGTTATCACTATCATTTAGAAACTTTATTCGGAAAGGTTTATGTGTAAAATACATTAAAAATAAACTTACATAATTATAACAAAAGAATCTAAATGTTTTATCAATAAACTAAATTTATCGTAAAAACCGTGCGAAGCAGGGACGGGTCGCTATTATGTGATAAATCAGAAAGTATATCTGTTTGTTTGTTATTTTTTGACGCCTCGACTCCTGAACTGATTTCAATGAAATTGAGCACAGTGCAGTATAATAGAGGACCATTTATGCAGTGTTTAAACTTTTATTTGGGTCAGTGAAGTTGATTGACATTAAAAAAGCTTCACTACTCTTAGTAACATACATACATACATACATACATACATACATACATACATACATACATAAACTCACGCCTTCTTCCCATGGGGGTAGGCAGAAACTACAGAACGCCACCTGCTACGATCCTTACATACTCCTTTTGCCTCGTTTACGTTCATACATCTGGTCATACACGCACGCCGGTTACGAGTACTACACGCACCTGACCTTTCTGAAGAACATGACCAATAAGGCCACTATATGTCTTCCTAGGATGTCCCCTTCCAGCGTTTCCACTCACATCTGCCTTGTAAATACCTTTTGTTAGTCGCCTTTCAGTCATCCTCTCAACATGACCAAACCATCTAAGTAATTAAATTAAACATCTAATAATCGAAATAACAGTTACAGATTATCTGAATAGTACACTTACAGCTTTCGAAACAGCAGAGTCAGCTGTGAGTCCGTTTTCGATAGCAATGGTGGCGTCACACAGAGCTTCCACTAGCTTGATCTTTCTGTTTTTGTCTGTTGGTAGTTCCAAGTATGCACTCGCTGTTTCCACACCGTTGCATAGGATGTCCTCACCGTAGGTAGAAAGGGCTTTATAAGTCTATAAAGGAAAAATATAAGAATTATTTTTGTTATCTTAGATTAAATCATGGTCAGTTTCTTGACCATGATTCTAGAACCTATAAGCAAAAAAATCAGGAGCTACTAGGTAGGGCTAGTGTTAAGCCCTCACGGTTCTTTTGTGAAATAAAATTATGTGAAAAAAGGATGGCGAAGTTCGTTCTATGTAACTCTATCTCTTTCTCACACTGATATAATGATAGCTTATTCTACACTTGCACCTGAATAGGAAAATTCAACAAAATTAAAAGTTTACTTATAATTAAATACTCTGATCATTTCGTGTTCAGTAATTCACTAAGATATGCTGTAATGCAACATAAGCCTTCTAATAAAATCAATGACCTTCATTCTTCTTCGTCTACATCTTTTCTATAACCACAATTAAACTAGCTTAACGTACCTTTTCCTCATTCAGGGCCGTCATCAACAGAGTCATAACCCCATCAACATACACATCTTTGAAAGCCTTCGCCTGAGCCTCAGTGGTCTGCTCCAACTGTTTGTTGATGGCCGACACCAGGATGATGACGTCATTCAAGTACGGGGAGATCTTGTAGTCAAGGATTGGATTCTGCTGAACGATTTCTTTGGCAATGGCCCCGTGGAGTACTATTCTGAAAGAAAATTAACAGCATAAGAAAATAATTATATTATTATACTTGTCCAGGATTTACAAAAGTCGGTAGTACAGTATAACTACAATAAAAATGTTTAAGTTTGATTGAATTCTTATTACCTACAATCCTGTGCTATACTGATCTTACACTATTTTACTGCATATGAAATAGCCTTCGCGTTATATGTTAATGAAAAGCTTTTATTTACACTGTAACACAAATAGTAATGTCATGCCATAATGGACTATATCCGGGCATAACGGTTTAAAAGAAGATGTTAGTGGCAAAAAATTTAAAGGGTGTGCTCAGATGGTTTGGTCATGTTAGAGGATGAATGAAAGGCGCCTAACAAAAGGTATTGACAAGGCAGATATGAATCGAAACGCTGAGAGGGTACGCCCTAGGAGGACATATAGATGACCTTATTGGTGATGTTCATCAGAAAGGTCAGATGTATGAACGTAAACGAGGCAATAGGAGTATGTAAGGATCGTAGGTGGTGTTCTGTAGTTCCTGCCTACTCCCATAGGACGAAAGCGTGAGTTTATGTATGTATGTATAAATATGAAACACCGAGCATTAAAAAGAGACTGACTCACAAGTATAAGTGACAGAGACGTCGGTGTACAAAACCAAACTTTAAATAAAACGCGACATGCTATATACAACGTGTCATACGTCAACGTATACATATCAAGTGCACCGCTTCTATGGATGATAACAAACTATACAGCAAGAGTTTTTAAATACTATATCTACATTATAGGAATATATGAGAAACAATACATGAAACCTACCGCTCACGCTTTTCCGCATTGTCAGCTCGTTTGATCTCGATGATTCAACTTAATGTTAGCAAGTGACGCGAAAAGATAATGACCCTCGTAGTGATATGACACGTTTTTTTATGATTTGAATTCAATAAGCCTACGAAACAAAAAAATTGGTATGAATTCTTAGACTTATTTATTTTGAGCTGAAACTTTGCGTAGAGATTCTATATCTGATGTTATCTGCACCCCTTTTAGATAGATATAACCGTTGTATAAGGCCGAGTACTGTAAGGACATGAGTAATTTCTGAGTCTACTTACAGCATCTGTTTTCCCAAATGTCCCTTCGCTCTTGCCACCTGCATAAGCGCTGATTCTTCGTTCATCTGGAATAGACTGCCCCAGGCCACTTCAGGTCTCTTTTCTGTCTCTATTCTTACGAGGGCCTGGCTGAAATTCCTGAGGACTTTGAAGTCCTGATCGATGGTGTACAGCTGGTTACTCGTGTCCTTACCCAGGGTTTCTTGGATAAGGAGGGATGCCATGTCGTTTATCTGGGAAATTAAAATGAATTCATATATTAAGATGGTTTTGTAACACGGTAGTACAACTTTTAATTTAGTAGAAATTATGCAATTCGCTGCTCATGAAACGTAGTCATGACTTTTAAGTTAAAGTAATGCTACTTACAATTTATACTTTAAAAAAATAAACCATAATCTCAACTTACGTTGTTCTTAACTTCGAATACTCCAAAAGACTCAATCAAGTCAGTCACATAGTTCTTCCACGCATCGGTGCATAGCTGTTTCTTAAGAGACTCTGCATCCACCTCAGATATCACGAAGAACGTTTGAAGTTTATAGACATCACAGAACATTTGTCCAGGGAAGTTGATTTTTGATGTCAAGATCTGTAGGACAGAAATAGTCGATATATAACCAAAATTATTTATCAGAAGCGTTTTACCAACTTTAATTACTAATTAAACCGTTACTTTGCATAATTTACCTGTGTCCTTTCAGCATCAGCCAAAGCCTCAAAAGCCTTGCCCACAATATTCGGTGGTATTTCTTTAAGCACTTTAATAGCGCCGGGGTTCCTCAAGGTAACATTGTAGGTCAACTGTTCAATATGCATATTTATGTCGATCACTTTGTAGGCGCTCTCCATCAGCTTAGCCAGAAGTGTGGAGTAGAACAGTACATCGTGTTTTGTGTTTTTTGGAAGGAACTTGTTGATAAAGTTCATTACTTGGGATAAGCTAAAATATGAATAGTAATAATTGGTTTAGGATCGGTTTATATTTCAAACGTGCTAAATTAAGCGTTTTTTTTTTAATTGTCTACTTACATACTGAAGGCATCGAGCGACGAATCTTTCTCCATAGCTTCCTCAAACACGGTAGCGGCATTATGGAATACATTAGATACAGCTTGTAAGCCACTTTCTTGTGTAGTATCTGCAGCTCCACCTATGGATGGATGGTCATGGCGTTGTTTGGCAAATACTTTGTCCATATATTGGAGTCCAAGCACGATCGCGTCAGTAACGTCTTTAATTATTTCATAGGATTGAGTATCACCAAATGTTGGTTTGAATAGATCCATTAGTTTTGGTATTCTAAAAAGAAAAACATGCTTTAAAACATCACCAAGTGCCCAAACAATAGAATTATTATACCAATTATTTGAACACTTACAAACTTAGCTGTATGTAACTGAAGTCCGCCTCTTGACCTTGAAAGATGGAGACCAGTTCCGGAGGCAGGAAGTTCTGGAGCCTCATCATACGTAGCACAGCCGTCAACATATCGCCTAGAGTATTTAATCTATTGTCTCCTGACATTTTGAAGTACATATCGCCTAACTGAAACATAATGGTATCATGTAGGTTTTTAAGGCTGACTTTACGATATGGTTAGCTAATGAAGTTAAGTCAGTTGAAATATCATGTCCAGTATCTGTTTATAACTCACCATTGTCACATATTTGCTATAATCTACTTGCAATAGTACATCAACAAATATCTTTTGTAAGTCCTCCATTGACATCGAACACAGCTTCACCACAAAAATTTTCATGTGATCACGGTTCCCCATTATTATGGTTTCATTTAAAGAGCTTATGCTGCATCTGTTCACGTTACCTTTCAATAACTGTAAGTGAAAAATATTGAGATGATTAATATATATTTTTGCAAATATCTATTAAAATTATTAATTGTAATGGCATTCTGCTTTTATTTACATAGTAATGTCTGTCTACGCCATTGTCTTCTTTCCATCATAGTGATTTAATGTTAAAGTAGCAAAACCAATTATTCTCATTATAACTTGTTTGGTAACAGTACAATTTACACTCATTATTAATTTATTAATCATTAGTAGAGTTTATTTAATTTTATGATTCTAGTATTAGTTTATTCGCTTAATCCCACACTTGTGTTAAATATTACTCTCTTCATCTACTGTCATTATATTATAATTAATAGAGTTATTTCCAGGTCAACACAAACTTACACCTTGGACACTGAGCTCGGCATCCATGACGCTTTGCGCGACATCATCGTCCAGCTCCAGCTTATCTGATATGTAACGTTTTATTCTTCGCGGTTTGACGAATAGGTCTTTAACTTTTAGACCATTTACTGTAAAATAAAATATCATTATTACTGTGGTCCTAGTGACATTATTATATTATTAATTCAAAACCTAATATTTTGCTTGGCCTCTGAATGTGAAGGTAAGGTATAAACACAACCCGGTAGGTACAACCCAAATAAAATCTTCAACTCATATGTGTATAGATAGCAGTGTATGTTTTTCTTCGGGATTTAATAACAAAGATTACTAACTTCGTAATGTGATCACCGATGATGATAATAATTTCAAAATGGTCATGGCACATACATTAGAATTTTAATGATAATCAGTGGGTTTTTCTTCGTTATGTTTTTGACGTGATAAACTTGTACTTACTACTAATATCTATAAATGTTGGCTCGTCCACCACGTCTGCAAGTGTAGCCAGGAGTTTGATAGCATCTGGCACGGAAGCTGCTACATCCAGCACTGAATCATTAAAGATAGGTGCCAGCTTTCGTTTGAGATAGGTTAATCTGCAAAGATTTCCATATTAATCAGAATCTTTTACTTAATTTAGACATATATTTAATCGTCTGGATACGTGCTATCATAGACTTCATCTATCGCTTTCCACCAGGCGAGATTGAAATCAAGAATGGGCCCCTGTTTTGAACATGTAAATTTTACAAAGTTTTCTAAAAAAGAGCTAGTTAACTTACTTGGAATTCTCATAAGTGGGTAATTCGTCAAATTTATTTAAAGGTGAACACTCGTTGTTGACACTACAAATGAAAGACTGCATAAACGTCATCATACCAGCGCTAGGTAGCGCTCGCGCAGGGAATCCACCTAAACAAGTAATAGAATAGGTATAATAGGGACAAAACAACAGAATATAATAAAGAAAAAGAAAGAAAGAAAATACGTTTCTTTGCGGTAAAAACATGACGCAAAGAAAACAATACAAATACAAAAAAGCAAAAAATTGGGGGACAATATGCGTCACATCCACGCAAAACGTACATTGCTCAGCATAACGCTGTGGCCCTAAGCGGGACCAGAGCCACAGCGCTGGTTAATACGGTTATGATAACGAATTTGTTGAAAGGAAATTTTAAAGTATAGTAAATATGGATGGCTATCCTTAGAGTAAGGGCAGACCAAAAAACAATGGATGGACTGTGTGAAAGATGACAAGGCTGGAAAGGGGGTGACTACTGAAATGACGGCTGATAGAGATGTACATAGAAGAAGGAGACCTACTGCAGTCAGAATACTCCAAGAGTCTAGAAGTCAGAAGAACATAAAAGATATTAAAGTGAGGAATTGTTGCTCCACACTCGGAAATTCTCCTGTATTGTGGCCCGTGAGTGCATTCAACTTCACACAAAGCCAATCGTTTCCATTCTTTTACTTTCCGTTTCTATTCAAAGAATAACGTAAATAGAAAATCGACTCTTACCACGCACACTTCTACAGATTGATTTCTGTAGTTTATGTTAGAGTCGTATTTTTTTATCCATTACCTACTTATACATACTTGCTTTGCTTGAAATGGCTGATTTCACTTGCACAACCACACGAAGACACATAAGAAATAACTTTTTGGAACGAAGTTCTTTAACGCAGCTTATAAAATTTTAGAAATCATCACGTAACGAAAAAGCGTTATGCCCCTCCTTATTATTATATTCTTCGACTTATTATTATATAAGATAGAAAGAGACAGAGATATAGTTTTTGTGGTTTTCGAGTGTGCTGGCCAATAAAGAGGTCAAAATGAACATCCATGATGGCGGCTGCGAAAATTTTCATCATAATCATCAATTTTTCATCATAAAATCTAAATATCCATATCGAATTACATTCGAAGTTGAAAAATAAAACGTAAGGAACTTCGTTCCTGACGGGGGTCTCCCGACCTCACACAATTTTTTTTATGCTACAAGTATTTGGTGACAGAAAACCATAAGATCCTATTAATAATGTCGGCAAACCGAAATGCAGAAAATCTTATGATACGTAAATTAACATTGAAGAGATAGAAAACATTGAAAGTAAAAATGTCGTCATCACCGGACGATCAAAGAAACTTAAAATCATTTCATTGAATGCATCGCGCGTTCCAAGCGAGCGCCTGATGGTTGCTAATGCATTGCGATAAACACATCTGGTATTCAATCAGCGATTTATTATTCTGGTCAGTTTGACAAGGAAAAAGTTGAAAAAAAATACGGTTGTTGTTTAACTACATAACATAATAACATACCTCGAAGGGTTAAGCAGAGATTTCCACTCAGTTAAACCCACATTTCACCAGCTATGTTTGACCTGACCAACGAGGCTGTTGTATAACTATAGTTTGTTAAACCTGCGTGGTACTAAAAAGGAGTGCGGTCATCCCCGCTAATGCACGTTGTATATATATTGGCAAATATTTCTACTACGGCACAAACCGTTCTGTTCGTGTCAAAACGAGAGAAGATGGAGTGAGATACTTACATGTGGGATAGTCTTCATTATTTATATTTAGCCTAACTACGAATAAACTGAACATTATTGCCGACGCCCATACTATGCCCGTTAGTGTGATCTGAAACAAAATAATGTGGTTTTAAAACAACAGAGTAAAACATACAGCATCTACACTCTCACTAAATTAAAACCTTAAATTTGTTTTTTCGTTCATACTCGAACTCCAAATGAAATTTATTTATTTATTTAACCATCTATGTACACACATGTAAACAGACAAGAAGAAAGGAATAGAAAAATACGGCGTAATGGTGCGTCCACACCAAGTAACACAAATGGTATAAAACATGGTTATTTAACATGTTTCTATAGAGAGAAAAGCAATGGTGTACAGCATGTATCAGAAAGCTATGGTCACATTTGGGTCGAGTAGGTATTGAAGTTTTGTATGGGTTGATATTTTTTTCACAATTACGGAGTGGTTGCCCGGTTGGTGCCACGAAGAAAGTTGTTTCGTTTGATGGTCTGTACCACAGGCTTAAATATGACCAGACCTTTATTAGACATGCTGTATAATGTGCACGTGATAAATAACAAAGGTTTTATAACATGTTACTTAATCTGAACGCACCCTTAGGTATACACTCGTCAATTAACCCAGAAAAGGCAAATATGATTTTATTTCTGCAAGTAGGTTTGTACAAACACTTTTACACGTCAATCATATTTTTTAAACTAGATGAAGTCGGCGTTTCCTATCTGACTACTCTGAGAAGAAAGGCTGAAACAAAGTCAGAGGTCAGAGTCTCTTTTAAAGTCCAGACATAATCTTGGTTAGATCATGTGAAGACCATGTAGATTAGTGTCTGAAAGGGTATTTTGAAGAAAGAACCATACAGATTGAGTGGGCCTGTCCAGTCAATGCACGCGTTTGTCAGTAATCATGCAGCTCAACTCGGAACTTAAGGAGCTCAACGATTCGACGAACAATACCAAAGAAAGGACATTTGGTTAGGCTGCATAAATTACTCAAACTGCCAGATCATGATTAAAACTAACTGAGAAAAATTAGAACAAAAAAGCAATGACCCACATAGTCCTCACATTAACAAAAATCAAAATAATATAATTCTCTAAAAGTAAATACTCATGTCATTGTATATATAAAATTCATCAATGTCAATGTGTATATAAAATTCGGTCATAATATTTGAGGACCATGTAAATTGGTGCCAGAAAAGGTCTTTTGAGGAAAGAACCACAGAGATTAAGTGGACCTGTCCAGTCAGTGCAGGTATTTGTCAGTAACCGTGCAGCTCAAATCAGAACCTAAGCAGCTCAACGATTACACATTAATTAAAATAATATAATACTTTTTCAGTAAATATTCATGTCTAAAATAGTTAGCAAAATAAAATCAACATTCAGTGTAAATTTATTGAAGCAGCTCAATCCGAAGCCTTTTTGTGCCCAATATAGTCTATCATAGTATCTGGGCACATATACAGGCTTTCTGGCATAGTTTCCGATTTATAAAAGATTTGAATTTATTAAAGCTTAGATACGTGGCTAGGAAGTTTATTATAAAAACATATACATTGGCATCTAAATGAGCCACCTATTTTTTTGAGCCCAGTTGTACAAAAATGTTGTGTTTGTTCCTAGTATTAACATTATGTATATCACTGTATTTTTTAAACAGATCTGGTCTGGGACTTACTTTATAAATTGAACGAATTTCCTTTTTTTGTGAAATAAAAATTGTATGAATATTGGCGGCATTTCCTCACAACGGAATACCGTACTTAATCACACTATGAAAATAACTAAAGTATACTAAACGGACTGTCTCTAAATCAGTTAAGTCACGAATGTTTCTAACGGCGTATGCTGCAGAGCTAAGCTTTTTTGACAATTTATCTATATGGGGCCCCATTAAAGCTTGGCATCTAAACTTATGCCTAAGAATACTGTGGTATCTTCGGGTTTCACCTCTTCACCCTTTATGAGAACACTAGTTTCGTTTGAGTTTAAATAAAAACGAAGTGTCGTCTGCAAACAACACTATATCATGTATATCTTTTATGAGGTAAGGTTAGTCATTTATTTAAATAACCATTGCCATTTAACTTATCGAACAACAGAAAAGCATCGTATTACCGAGGCGTTAAAGAATTGACAATTATAAATTTGTCGCTATTCTAGGAGGTGCGTTAACTTTCATGGAGGAGATATATTTTATTATTATTCCACTATCGGGAAAAGGCCACTTCTCATACAGAGAAGGCACGAGTATTGATCACCAACCTTGCTCAAGACGGTTGGAAAGAAAGAAAGAAAGAAAGAAGTATACAGGCTACTCTGTATGCGCGTTATTATATAACGTTTTTTGTAATTTGCAGGTCAGTGTCAGATTGTATGTTGAACAAAATATGATTCGCGACCGATTATAGTAATTATAATCATCGACACAACCCTCTAAAATTGTCATTCAATAGGATTACATGAACTTTTTGTCCTGGTAGCACGTGCCCGTGGGATAATTTCCGAAATCCACGCGGGCGAAGCCGCGGGCATAAACTAGTATTACTAAAAGTTCAGGTTTCCTCATGTCTTCTTACACCGATGTCAGTAAAGTCCAAGATAAACTCAGAACTTTTTTTTTGTTTTTCGGATTGAACACATAGCGAGAGCCGAGGCCTTAAACTCGGGTCATTACGAGATATACATACATATGCAATTAAAATTGTGAAGTAATTTAAGACAACTGACCAGTTTTCTCTTTCGTATGAGGTAGTCCTTCCACAGCAGCAAGCGTAGTTGCTGCCCGCCCGCCATGGTGCACCGCTATATGTACCACACGACATTCCTGCAACAAGACGAGAAATAGTTGAAGTATATGTTGACGACATTATCATTGACGCTAAAAAAATGGAGAGGAGGATAGAAGATAAATGTTGTGATATTCACAATACTTTACAGACCTTGAGCTATCTCAAGGAATTTAGATGTTTTGTTTTATAGGAATTTTATATAGGGTGGTAGGGACAGCGACGCGCAACCTTTAACCATGAATTCAACACATGAATCTAGACCCCTAGCGTAGAAATTTTTCATAGATAGAAAAGTGCAATACTTACGCGGTCAAAATATACTGGACAGCTAATATTATTTTTTAATAGACGAGAACTTTTAACGCAGGCGGGTTAAAAATCATGTACTGAATCCATGGTATCAGGTTGTGTGTCGCTGTCCCTGCCACCCTGTATTATGAGACATACGTAATACCTTGTGCCTCGTACCTCGAAAAGCACTTTGACAGTGGTTACGGGTAGTTAGAACAAAAACTCTGACAACCAGTCTTAAGAATCCAAGGGCTATCGTGTTACCCAGTAACTGGGTTGTGGAGGTCAGATCATCCATCATCAAAATACTGGTATTCAGCTGCATCTGGGTAGACTGGAATCCAACCGAAACATAGCTAGGACAAGGCTAGCAGATTGATTGATAAGTGAGTGTCTGAAAACTTTGAATGATACACCTGATCTGATGAGTCGTATAACTTTATAATACGTGATTTTAAGAGCGCGTACACGGGTCCACTAGCGCCACTCCTTTAAAAAAATATTATCTCGTGACTGAGAAGGAATTTTGAAAAACGGCTCAATAAGCGACCTTAAACGCCGTTATCTTAACTCTTAACCTTTTAGGAATATAACATAGTGTGATGGAGTCGTGCTCACATTTAAACGAAGGCATCTTTTTAATAAAGACATTAAAAACACAACACAATAACAAACAACAAACAACAGTACTCATTCAATTTACAGATTACAATTCAGTTTCAATTTCAACACAAAAATCTTTACACCCAATTGTGTTTCAATGAAATTGAATGTTAATGAGACACTTCCGACTCATACATTTGGTTCATACATTGTACAATGTACGTAATGACTCTCACAACCACAAAAAAAGTCATACAATCTTGACAAAACACATCGTTTCAGGGAAATCCGTTTCAATTAAGATTCGCTTAAAACTTTGATAAAGATCATACGAAATTCTTTAGGTGTGAAGTTGTCATTGTAACTCGGTACTTATGTAAGTGCCATCTAAGATTATGGGAATACCCCATGGTATCATAAAGTTGGAATCGTTCACTCTTGAACCTTAGATCGCTATAATCAGTGGAATTAGTTTCTTGATCACCGCACTTGGAAGATCGAATGGTGATATTTGAAAACAGGAGGATATATAAGGTATATAGATATGATAGCTATATCCATACCTACTTCCTTACTATATCCTGCTTATATTATAAATGTGAAAGTTTGTATGTTTGTTACTCAATCACGCATAAACGGTTCAACGGATTTGAATGTAATTTGGCACACAGATAGTATATAGCCTGGATTAACACATGGGATACTTTTAATTCCGGTAGTAAGTTCCCGTGGAATAAGTTCTAACATCCCCGTGGGCGAAGCTGCAGGCAAAAGCTAGTTATTCATAGTTATAGAAGGATTGATCTGTAGTATTAAATTATTATACAGACAGGTCAGAGGAGAATATTTGTTTTAGTCACACTCTTGTCATTATTTTATAATTACCGGTAGTTATAAAAGTAGATGTCGCCATTCGTCACCTACTCTAGTAACCTAGCTATTGGTTTTTATTATTTACGAGTTTCTGTCCGTGACTTTGTCCGCGTGAAATTTCTTGTTCCCTCGTCCCACCCCGTCGCATCGCATCACCCGCGCATTTACTTCGTTTTCGCTTAGCGTTCTTTTCTGACTTTTCCTTTTGCTCAGCACCTAAGGGTTCTAGCCCGACGTTAAATAGCCTATAGCCTTCCTCAAGAATATCAAATGCAAAAATATTTTTTCATATCCAACTGGCAGTTCCAGAGATTAGCGCGTCCAAACAAACAAAAAAAAAAAACTCTTCAGCTTTATTATTCCTATATAGATTATACTTGATTTGATTTGACTTGACTTGATTACACTTGGCTAGAAGGTCGAAGCTGTTCACTCTCAGTGCTTATACCAGATAATTTGTAGTCTACGCACTATGTCTTCTTTCATAATTCATTCCATACATCTCCATTAGCCGTCATCTCAATAGTCTTACACTCTTCCAATATCAACTGTCACACAATCTATCCATCGTTATCATGGTCTACCCCTTGTAGTCATTGAAAGGATTAACTGCCACTGACGGTCAGCACGTGCCAGATAGCAAATTTTGAACGGAACATCCAAATAAGTATATCAGCACGTGTTCCATTGTTAATTCCATGTTATGTCTAAGAGCGCACACTATCTGATTTCCAAACAACAGGCCCGATCGGATCCGGTGCTGCTTCCATTGTCAACTTAGTATTACTTCGTTTTATATAAATAATGCCAACAATTGTTGCTACAATTATCAGCCGCAAGGCCATTGTAAGTCCAATGGGATTCGAAATGATTTTGATTGTCATTCAGAGCCGTCATGACCTAGTGTTCATTGAGAATAGTAATTGAGTTTACCGGTTTCTACTAGCACAATACTGTAACGATGTGAGTTTGTGCAGATTGTTCTTCAGGATATGTATAAAATATACATGTAGGTAGGTACTAAAAATATACATATTGTACACTGTGTTGTCAATGAAAACCCGCCGTTGAAGTGGCAAATTTGAAGTCGTACAATCGAGACGATGAATTTCTAATCTTATAGCAGGCAGCGATTAACAATAGATGCCAATAAGTAAGCAGTGAGTACTGCAAGAAATAATGATCCTGACATTCAAGTCAAAAAGCGAACAGATTAGCTAAGTGGGATATTGCATATGTCTGCCGCATGTAAAATGAGGTGTGGGCTATAATAACCAAAAGTCAGACGACGAAGGCGAAGATGTAGAGATGAGCTTGACTCCTACCGAAAGGACTGGCCCACATCAGCAGAAAACAGAAATGTAGATAAGTGAGAGGAAAGCTTTTGTCATGCAGTGGAACAATACGGGCTAGATAGATATATTTAAAAAACTTTGTCGAAAAAACACTGTCAAAATCCGTACTACTGAAAACTAACGACTAACCTACCATTGAAACAAATGAAAGTTACCTCCAATTCCTAACTAATATTATAAATGCGAAACTAAGTTTGTTGTTAATTTTTCACGCCTAAACCACTGAACCGATCATCATTAAATTTTGCATATACATTGTCAGGGGTACAGAAAAGGACATAGGGTAACTTTTATCCAGAAAAAAAAAGTACTATCTACGTACTAAAAAGGTAATATAGTAATATTAGAAACTTTGGTAATGTGTTAAGAGTATTAAAATATATATATAAGTAATACATTTTGTGAGTCTAGAGTGAACTCCAACATCCAATTGACCGAACACCATGAAAGTTGGCACATAGGTAAGTATATAATTATGTATTTTTAATGGAGAATGATTTACAGGATTTAATTCAACCTCCACGCGGGCGATGCCGCGGGCTAAAGCTAGTCTTGTATAAACATCTTATAACAATGTATTGTTTCAGTGACGGCCCTCGAGACGTCTTGTATAATAAGTGTTCGTGTTTCGTCGCTTCCTGTCATGTTGCCAAGCAAAGCTGCGTGATGGGCAGATGTCACTCTGATTACATGTTTACTACTGAGGTAATTCATACGGTAAGGCACACGTAGTGGGTCTTGTTAAGTCTTTAATAATTTAAGTGGTGTTTATTTAGTTTTGTCCAAGGTATTGGGGTCTTGGACCAATCACAGTGGAATGATGCTACGTTCCCATACAAATATGTAAAAAGCGGACCACATTTCCCAGCCAAGGGGGTCCCAAAATGGCTAAAAAGTAGAAAAAAACGGCGTTATGCGAGTAGGACTCGCACTCGAAGGATTCCGTACCACCGTACAATATTGAATACTACATATTTTTTTTAATACTATAGTAAAAAAACAAGAGAGGTGCTATATGGTGACCCCCATTAATTTTTCACTTCATTTTACTTTTATTTGTTGTTATAGTGGCCAATTTCAAGTGTCTACCTATTATGGATAAAGATACCTATAGCTCTGTGACAGACGGATGTACGAACAGCGAAACCTTAGTAATAGGGTCCCGTTGGCACCCTTCGGGTACGGAACCCTAAAAATATGGGCCGGTCCTGATAGCTATAAGTAAGTCGAGTACTTTTTGAACGAGCTCGTCTGGGGAACTATCACAACCATACTCTGTCATAACCATACCTATGTCTATCACAACCATACCTATTTCTATCACAACCATACCTATGTCTGTCACAACTATACCTATTTCTATAACAACCATATCTGTTTCTATCAAACCGTACCTATTTCTATCACAACCATATCTATTTCTATCACAACCATACCTATTTATATCACAACCATACCTATTTCTATCACAACTCTACCTATGTCTATCACAACCATACCTATTTCTATCACAACCATACTTATTTCTATCACAACCATACCTATTTCTATCACAACTCTACCTATGTCTATCACAACCATACCTATTTCTATCACAACCATACCTATTTCTATCACAACCATACCTATTTATATCACAACCATACCTATTACTATCACAACTCTACCTGTGTCTATCACAACCATACCTATTTCTATCACAACCATACCTATTTCTATCACAACCATACCTATTTCTAAGTTTTGTGTTCAGGGTTGAAGGGTATGGGTGCCGGTGAGCCTAATTTCAGGCAATTGAGAAATTTCAGCTGTCACAATTGTGTCTGTGTTGTCACGGTATTATAAGAGGGGATGAGCACCTATCATCAGCTGTGGCTGAAGGAATGTTTGAATTGCCAGAAAAAAGATATTGTCCCGATTTATAACTTCCTAGGTATGATTAGACCTTTTATTTTATATAACATCACGCCTGCATTCCTTGATGGGGTGGGCAGAGACGTATATGCCTACATATAGCATACCCACATTTCGCCAGCTATGTTTAAATCCCATGTAATAGGGGGCGAGCCTATAACCATCCACCGGGCACAAATTAGGACTCCGGACAGCTACTGAGAAATTTCAGATGTAAAAACCCAAAAACACTTTTCCCGACCCGGGGATCGAACCCAGGACCTCATGCTCAGCAGTAGCACTTCCGACCACTAGACCAACGAGGCGGTCCTTTTAATTGCGCATAAGCAGATAGTTGTACCTACTATTTGGCGAAATTTTTTATTAACGTAAAATGACGATTCACTTATAAGTACCACTTTTTACTATCAAACATTTCAGATTTAATAAAACGTTTAAAAATCATTCACCATCAGTATAAAAACATTGCTAATTAAATCTAATAAAAAGAGCAATGCTCAAAAATCTTATTTAAAAAAATAAACCTTTTAATTTTAACGCGATGCAAAGTCAAGTGGTCTATTTCAGCAAGATATTTCATTGTGAACCGTAAATTCCTTTTGATGGAAACGAAATTGTGTATTTGTATGTTATTTCATTTTGTTTATATAGGATAATCAGCCTATAATGTTCCCACTGCTGGAACACCAGCCTCTGTGAGAGGGAGTGGCAGTAGGATAAATCACCCCGCGGGCCCAGTTTGTGTAATTGACTATAACTATGAATGACTGGTTTTACATCTCCTTTTTAAAAATCGCCTGATTATGTATCGAAAACTACAATATTTATTGTTCTAGGTTCCAGACAAGCAGTAGGTATACCCGTACGTACTTAATAAAGGGCGCTAGTTAGCATTGAAGCATAAAAGAATAGGCTCAAATTAGAACCCGCATGTTTATAATTCAATTCCTATTGCACTCTATGCATATATTTGTATACTAATTTGTTAACTTATTTACAAGTCATAGAGCAAAGGTCACAACATGATTTCGCACTTAAGTTTCGTGTTTATAATATCTATGTAATTTTCATATTTTGGAACGGATTTCCTTATCGCACGTGTGTGCGTGCACACTTGGTGAATGAGAGCTAGATCGAAAAAAGTCTACCATTTTGACCGTCACAACAATTTTGTTACGTAATTTATTTTAGACGCGATTTTCGGCCATGTTTGTTTATTAAAATCGGGCAATTAAAAAAAAAGTCGGCCAAAGTGTTACAAGTTATTGGGGTTACTCAGCCCGGCAAAATGTGAGTGTATTTTATGGATACACCTCTACCTACCCTCTCATTCAATGCAGGCGTGATGTTATGTTCTGTTACTAGTATAGTAAGAAATTAAAAAACGTGTCACTAACAGTTTGATGTCTGAATTATTGAATATTTTGTCACGTCCCAGTCGTACTGCGATAACGCGCTCGCGCAGCATCACGTATCTACTGTGAGATATTTGAAATAAGTTCGAATTTTGCAGACTCTGTTACAACTTTACAGATTAACGACGTGCGTCTAACTAAATTGTTAGACGCACGTCGTTAATCGTTAATTTATAAATTGATAAATTAAATAAAGGCATTTAACATTATTTTGGTAAATAAGACTGAAAAAGATGAAGTAGCCAGTGCCTTTGTGCTCTTCTATCTTTATGCTTGCTTTTTTTTTTCATAGTTAATTTTAATCATGATCTATTGAGTAATTTATGCGGCCTACCCAAATGTCCTTTCTTTGGTATTGTTCGTCGAACCGTTGAGCTCCTTAAGTACTGACTTCCTGAGTTGAGCTGCATGACTACTGACTGCGTGCACTGACTGGAAAGGTCCACTCAATCTGTGTGGTTCTTTCCTCAAAAGACCATTTCAGATACCAATCTACATGGTCTTCACATGATCTGACCAAGATTAGGTCTGGACTTTAAAAGAGACTGTGACCTCTGAGTTTGTTTCGGCCTTTCTTTTCAGAGTAGTCAGATAGGAAACGCCGACCTCATCTAGTTAAAAAAATATGATTGACGTATAAAAGTGTTTGTACAAATCTACTTACAGAAATAAAATCATTTATCAATTATATATTTTTCTCTATTACGTGTTTTGTGTACATAAATAAAGAACATAACATAATAACATAACATCACGCAGGTATTTTACGAAGGGTTAGGCAGAGGCGTACCTATAGTACACCCACATTTCACCAGTTATGGTTAAGTCCCATGTAACAGGAGACGAGCCTATTGCCATCAACCCGGCTCAAATCCAGACTCCGGGCTGTTACTGAGAAATTCCAGATGGAAACACTCAATAAATAAATAAATAAGTAGAGGAACAAAGTAAGTTCCATTATTGAAAGGTAATTGAGGCGGATTCTGATAAAAGCTACGGTAAATAAATAAATAATAAATAATGTCAATCACAAGACGTCTTGCAAAGTAATCTGAACCCAAATCATAATCATCTGCCTCGTGTTTTCCCATCTATGTAGGGGTTTTTTCCAGTCTAACTGGATGCAGCTGAATACCAGTATTTTACATGGAGCAACTGCCTATCTGACCTCCACAACCCAGTTACTGGGTATTACGATACCCCTTGGTAAGACTGGTTGTCAGACTTTCAGCCTTCTGACGACCCGTAACGACTGTCAAGGATCCACGAATGACAGCCGGGACCAACGGCTTAACATGATTTTCGAGGCACGGAGTGGTCTCGGTATGTAAAGATTTTCCATCTTTACATACCGAGACCACTCCGTGCCTCTCACTCGTTTCTTGATGTTCGATGTTTGACTATTTTTTAAAGAAGATAGAACGGAGCATATTTAAGTTGTGACAGGCACAGGAAATACAAACAATAAAAAAAGAACTTCAAAATTAACAAAATCATGAAAACAAAAAAAAGACCTGTGCGAGCCTAAAAAGCTCCTATCTCAGCCTAATGCTGCAATAAT
The DNA here is from genome assembly GCA_916610205.1 of Griposia aprilina. Taxonomy (NCBI): domain Eukaryota; kingdom Metazoa; phylum Arthropoda; class Insecta; order Lepidoptera; family Noctuidae; genus Griposia; species Griposia aprilina. The sequence continues at coordinate 1,367,082 of OU744285.1, read as the reverse complement.
AAAACCATAGAGGAGCAGTGGTGGCAGACAGGCGCTTTACTTTGTGTAAATTATTTCATCACCACTGCTCTCAAGACGGTGAAGGAAAAACATCGGGAAGAAACCGACATGTCCTAGAACCAAAAGTTCACAAGACATCTACCAACCCGCACTAGGCGCTCGTGGTTGACTACGGCCCACTCCGTCTCTCCGAGAGAAGGCTTGTGTCCCCGCAATGGGCACACTATAGGTTGATTATGGAATATAAACAAATGAAATTAAAGAAAGGAAAAAAACACGGGATGAAATGGGATTTTTAGGATTTTCTGTCTTTTTAAGGCACTAGCCAAATTTGGTTCATTATTATCAAGAACTCAACAAAAATCCCATGAGCTGTATTTATTTATACACTAGCTTCTGTACCGGGAATCCGCCCGCGTTGTAGTCAACTATACTATAAATCATACTCTAATACACTCGGCTTATACCTTTATATCTTTCTGCGAGTGAAAGAATTCAGTACTTACAGAGATTACATCTCTAAAATATTAGTATATATGTACAGACGGAAGCCAAAATGCTTGAAACGTCATTTTATATACTTTTTGGGTACTTCGTAACTACGCAAGAATTAATTACCACTATAATAAAATAAAACTCGTTGAATGTCAATCATAAAAATATAGCAAATGATCTAAGATTCCCAGCGAGCGCACCCGACGGTGAAGATGTGTAGGTACAATTAGTAAAATAATTGTTGTTACAATTATTTTTACAAATTAAGTGGGTACTTAACTTCTTTTAAGTGGCGTTATGTTTTTCTGTGGAAGATTCCATGTTTTTTGGATGAAACGACGAACTTTTTGGAAGATTTTGGACTGTAGATTTGTAGACCTTTTTCTATTTTGTTGAGCACCTGTTAATTTTTGACAGGCCTACACTGTCCTCCCATACCTATTAACACTGTAATTTGAAAACATTGTATAAGCCACTTATTTTTAAAAGAGTAACCGTGGAGTATCTTGCCGGCTCTTCTCCATAGGAAACGACCAATTGGAACCGTGCACCTAGCTTCTGAAGTTCTGACGTTACTTAAGTGCACACGTAGGTCTAAGTGAAATAAAATAATTTGATTTTGAATTTTTTGTCGGCTTGACTGAAGCATGTTGTTATATTTGTTCTAACGTGTGAAACATCAAATTATAAAAAAAAAAATGTTTAATTTGTAATAAAAGATGATCTAGATGAGCCCAAGAATAACTACAGATGGTCAAATACCTAGTTAGCACAACTGTTCACGACGGCTCTGTCTGCGTAATTCATTTTTTTTTTATATTTCGTGATAAAAACTACTTAATTCTGGAATCAATCTCTTTTCCCACATTTAAAACATTCGATTTTGAAGCGAAGTTAATAGTGTGAACTGAAAACATACCAAACCGACACTCATGCATTCATTCTTTCCCATTTCAAATCTACACCCAGTTAGTAAGGAATTAGGTAGTTACTGGACATAGCAAAATTAGACTTAATGCCGGTCATTCACTTTCGCACGAATACGCGAACCCGCAAATGAAGGACGACATTCACAAATGAATAAACGCTCCTACAAGCAGGCGCGACACGCGATGCGCGACATGCGGTGCCTTAGTGTCGCGTCGGGTATCGCGCCTGTTTGAAGGAGTCTTCATTTACGGTTTTTACCACATTCACGGTTCTCCAAGGCGTGTCGGTTTTTGACGCACATGAAAGTGCGAGAACCTCGAACGAATGTTTGCGCGCATGTAACTGACCCGGGTAATATTCAGATCAATTTAAGTTAATTCAGTTAGGTAATTCCTTGTCGAAAATATGTAATTCCGCTACATCACATTCGTTAGAATTAGATCAAATCCAACATCATTCATTATTCCAAATTGGTTCAAGTTATACTATTATATCTACATTAAATTAAGCTCAACATGTTCAAATAAGCATGCTTTTCAACAGCGATCACATCGTATCACAAGCTATCATTACGACCAGTAATTTTACAAATGGATAAGCGGAATGATTGCTGTGTGAACGATGATTTTTATTTTTCACAGGAAACTCGTGTTTTTGTATATCTCACGTAATTAGTGGTCTGAGGAGGTACCAAAAAAAGGGCACCGTTCCACAGCATCCCACGGCTAAGCTACGCACGTGTAGTTAGCTATGCTTTGCATGAAAATGTAGGCGGGATCGTGCACTGCGACTCCCGCCCACGCTACGCACGAAACAAATGCTAGCACACAAATGAGCCGCGCGCAGCTATCGAGGCAAACGCCTCTGTGCACGTCCTACGTAACAGTGGACGGTCGGCTTTAGTGATACTTATAAATTGCTAGTTACTTTTTTATGGTTGATGATGACAAAATCCACAATCTTTTATAGTTTTATTATTTTTTTCTGGTTTTGAAAAGCTGATCAGCTAATCTTTTAAATACTAGATAGACAAATATTTCAAGCTGCATATTTTTTTGTTGTTGTTTAATGAATTTCTTCATACCATGAGTGCTATCGTGACCAAGTTATAATAACAACTAATAAGGTTGATCACAACACGCGATGGCCTGGTAGCTTGTCAGGTCATGGCAGATTATTAGCTCATACATAAATCATTAATTAAATAAATACAATTTATGAGTACCTTCATTCGTTCTTTTTCCAAAAGTAGTTCTTTAATGAAAATTATTGGGCACATCTTTCATTCAGCGTCTTCCAAAATCTTAGTAGGTACTCACAAATAGTACCTAAAACCTATGAAACTTAGGAGTCAGAAGATCGCAGTTTGTCTTTCAGATAAGATGATGCGCTAGTGCAACTATTTCTGACGTAAGTTGTAAATAGGTACTTGGTCACATTTTAAGACACAGATGGGGACGAACGAGAAAATCCGTTCCAGGAAAATTACGGACACTCCACAGCACACAAACACATCAGAATCCAAAAGTTATTTTTTGGTCGTTGTTGTTCGTGTCGAAAATAAATAAAACATATATTTCAAATTAATTCAAATTCATAATATTTTATTTCACATAAACCTACATGGGCACTTATGTAACGTCACAAGCTAGGTGCACGGTTCCAATTAGTCGTTTCCTGTGGAGAAGAGCCGGCAAGAAACTCCACAGATACTCTTTTGAAAATAATTGGTTTATACTATGTTTTCAAATGAAGCGATAATAGGCATGGGGGAACAGTAAGGGCCTGTCAACAAGTACCAACTACCAGATAACCTATATAATATGGTAAGTACTTATGTACTTATTTTATATATAAATATAATATATTTTTCTTTTTTTTCACACACAATCTATGCACAACCATGTTATCTCTTCAGCACCCTTGGTGTATTGGTAAAGAATGCCTAAGGCATCAAATCCGCCTTTGTATCTTTAAGGCTTGTAATAATGCCGATAACCTTGACCATGTGGGCGGAGCTAACGACCAACCGAATCTAAGGACGAGTGCGGGGGTGACGTACACGCAGTCATTAATCGGACGCCTTTTTAATTTATTACAATAAAAATAATACATATTTAAAAAAAGTAACAAAACCAAATCATTTTCCTTTGTATTGCAAAGCAGTAGATATTTTTTTTATACTCTTTTGATAAAAAACGAAGGAGTAAAATGGTTTCATCTCAATGATTTGGAGGTGATTTTGTGTATTTTTATTTTATTTTGTGATACCGATAGAAAAATTATGGCTAAACCAAATTACGTATTATATCATGTAGATTACTAATATATTTTTTCAGATGTAAGTTCTCTGTAAATGCCGACGAAAAGTTGCTTCATCTGCATGCTTTTTTCAAGCTTTTTTCGAGAGAGCAGCCCTAAGGCTCTCACAGACAGGTGCGACGCGACAGTGCGACGCGACTCTAGTAGAACAATTTCTAAGGAAACTTCATAGAAATTGTTCTACAAGAGTCGCGTCGCGTCCCCGCGACGCGACCATATGCCATATGCCTTTGTTGAGCACAAATATTGACAAATAAATAAATAAAAATAATTCTAATCGACAAATAAAACTTTGAACCATTATCTATTTTTAAATTCAGAATCCTTGAAACGTTTTGGCTTACTATGTCTTCAATAATAGAGAAAAAAAATAATCATAATAATCATAGAGGTATCCATAGAGTTATTTTATGGTGGCCAATTAATTATAATTTTATTCTTAAAGTACTTAAGTCTTCGGTCAATAATAGCACTTAAGTAGTTTATTATTCGTTTTACGAGAGCCAGCTTTTGTTTGTAATGTGCCAAGTCTATTAAAATGTTGCAATGTTTTGCTTGTATATTTGTTTATTAGAACAGCTTCAGCCCGCGACTCCGTCCGCGTGAAATTTCTGCCTCCCCCGACCCAACCCGTCGCATCGCATCGCCTGCCCGCGCTATTACTTCGTTTTCGCTTAGCGGGTTTTCAGACTTTTTTTTCTTTTTGCTCAGCACCTAAAGGTCCTGGCGTGATGTTAAATAGCCTATCCTATAGCCTTCCTCAAGAATTGGGCTATCAAATGCAAAAATAATTTTCCACATAGTAGTTCTAGAGATTAGCACGTTCAAACAAACAATCTCTTCAGCTTTATTAACCTAATGCTAAATGAATTTATTTCTGTAAGTAGGTTTGTAGAAACACTTTTACACGTCAATCATATATTAAAAACTAGATGAGGTCCGCGTTTCCTATCTGACTACTCTGAGAAGAAAGGCCGAAACAAACTCAGAGGTCACAGTCTCTTTTAAAGTCTTGACATAATCTTGGTCAGATCATGTGAAGACCATGTAGATTTGTGTCTGAAAAGTGTCTTTTTAGGAAAAACCACACAGATTGAGTGGACCTGTCCAGTCAGTGCACGCTTTTGTCAGTAATCGTGCAGCTAAACTCCGAACTTAAGGAGCTCAACGATTCGACGAACAATACCAAAGAAAGGACATTTGGGTAGGCCGCATAAATTACTCAAACTGCCAGACCATGATTGATTGTCTCTAACAGTGAAGAAAAGAAAAAACAAACAATGACCGCCATAGTCTTTACATTTACAATAATTAAAATAATATTTATTTATTTAAATGCCTTAAAACTATCATTACAGGTCTTAACCTAATGCGATAGCCAAGTCAGACACACAAAATTAAAATTAATGCACAAAATACATCTCAAGATCATAAAGATCATCTTATCTCTTCACCACCCTTGGTTGACTGGTAGAGAATGCCGAAGGCATTAAGTCCGTCTTTGTATACTATTGTGTGCGAGAAGTTTTAATAAATAAAGAAATAAAGATCATTGTTTGTAACATAGTGTAAACAATAGTACTTTTGCGAATTCACCCTAGTTTAAATAATATCAATTTCGACCTGAATATAATTGATGGTGCGAATTGCTCGAGTCAGAGGGGTTTTGGCCAGCAAGTTGGCAATATACGAGTACTATTTTACAAAGTAAATATTCCTAATATTTGTATGGATAGAATATCATTGAATGGAACTAGTTTTTTCTAACGAATACATTAGATTAAATTTACCAACTATTTTTAATTGCTACACTTTCAACCTTCATAATACTGACATCCACGCGGGCGAAGCCGTGGGCAAAAGGCTAGTCCACTATATTTCCATACTTACATAATCAGCCTATAATGTTCCCACTGTTGGGACACAAGCCTCCTCTCTGTGAGAGGGAGTGGGCCGTAATCCACCACGCGGGGATCGTGCGGGTTGGTATATGTCACATGTCTTCGATTTTTTTTGGTCCTCACGATGTTTTCCTTCACCGTTTTGGGAGCAGTGGTGATGAAATTAAAGTGCCTGCCTGGGTTCGAACTCGCGGCCTACAACTCGTAAGTCGGGGCCGATACCACTGGGCCACCACTGCTCTATATTTCCATACTTGCGTTGCTCGAATTTATTGTCATTATTGTATGGAATGCATTGACGCACACAACACACGAATCGCGCGAAAAACGCATCGGCGCGCGGCGTCACAACCATTTCTAAGTAGACTCAGCTGTTTAGTAAGCAATAACAAAGTTAGTCAACTGAGGGGCAAGTTGATATTATTGTTGGGTTAATGATTTTATTTTAATGTTATAATCGCTAGTATTATAATAGCATTTAATAAAATAAAATAATAGAGTTTTTTTGTGAAATAAGTGTTGAGCCGTCTTAAACGTTGCAAGTCTTAGTACAATTGTGAGGAAAAAATAGGGGATTATTGAAAAAAAAGGGGCCAAGTGCTTTTCTGACTGGTTTCGTACCACCGCACCGTACAATAATTAACACTACATATTAAAAAAAAAAACTTTTCTTCTGTCGGGTTTTTTTTTTTTTGTTATGTCGTTTAAGTCATGATATCTGTGAAAATTACAAGTGTCTACCTATTAAGTTTCAAAATAGAACAGCCCTGTGATAGACGGACAGACAGCAGAGCCTTAGTAATAACCCTACTGGCATCCTCTATGTACCGAACCCTAAAAGGAATCCGTGAAAGCCACGCCCACTTAATGAAGTATCAGGTAGGTATATTAGAAAAAAAAAATATGCAAGGAATATTCCATTATCCTCGCGAGAACTGTGATGTCATAAGTTTTGTATAAGTAGCGGAACAACATTATCATTACGCGTAATCGTCTGTAATTCTAGATAATATGCGTTTTAAGCTGGTACAGACAGCGGCAAAAGTGATTTGGTGGAAAAAAAGTGATTTGTAAAAAAAAAAAAAATACGGGTCGACTTGAGAACCTCCTCCTTTTTTTTTCGTCGGTTAATGATTTGCGTCAACAAGATAAGGAAAAAAATTGAAAATAATTAAATAGATACCTGCTACAGACGACTTTGACAAGTTGAAAAATAGAGAAAATAAAATTAATGTTTTAAGTTTTGAAATCTTTTCCTGCTTTGAATTGATAAAGAATTCGTTTTTTTTATCTGTCTAGTTACAAGTTCCAAGCCTAAATTAAATAAATGTAGGTAGATAGGTACCGGGTAACAAACTAAAATAACCTTAGTCTACATTGGTAGTATGACCAACGATAGTGCATGTTGTAAATTAAGTGGCGATCTAGTTTGCAAATGCAACGTAGAAAATTATATTATGAAATTATGATTAGATAAGTTGCGTTTATAATTTTGTTTATAAACGATATAAAGGTAAGTAGTATAACTTCGTCAAGCATGATTGCAAAATTGAAACTAAATATTTGTTGATAAAGTCAAGATTTGTTTGAAATAACTGATTGGAATTCTGCCTAGCTATTTGATTCTTCGTTTTAGAGTATAAATTCTGTTGAAGAATGTCTTAGCGAGTTCTACGAAACCGATCCGCGATCAACTAATGTTTGTTTCGTGACACGATTCGCACGGCGAGGCTCTGAAGCAACATTACACCAAGGACTGTGAACAGCCAACTAATTTTATACTTAATATTTTTTCTTTGTTTTTATTAATTGATTTCCACACACTATGTTTACTGCATCATGGTTGCATTGATTGCAGTAACGGATGGTAGGTTTTTTATGAAATACACACTGAGGCAAATGTACAGACAGAGGCAAATGTACAGACAGAGGCAAATGTACAGACAGAGGCCTACAACTCCCTCTTTGGTGTATAATAAATATACGTTTGAAATATATCATGTGTTTTAAATTGAAATACAACTCTAATACTAAATCCTATGTGACACGACGACTTTTTTTTTTGGGTGGGAAATCATCAAATAACCTCTCCCGCTCTGGGCGGAGCGGAAGGCCGTGTCAGACTCTTACTGACGAAAACCCACCCGTGTTCCTTCAGTTGCCTGTGCACCAGGGCCACGGTAACTCTTTCGAACAATCCGCGACCCTGGCAAGCATCAGCCCTGTCGGACCCCGTCAATTATTGCTGACATCTCTTTGAGGCGCACGGAACACAACGAGCCGTCGACCCGGGCCTGGTCCTTATCGGCTGGCGAGCTGCCCGTGGCACGCAGCTTTACTGACACATCAGAATCACTTACTGCACCAAAGATGATATCTATACTAATATTATATTAAAGCTAAAGAGTCTCTGAAACTACCAGTCGAATTTGAAAATATCATTTCGCATTTGATAGGCCAATTCTTGAGAAAGGTAAGTGAGGTGAGTGAGTTGAGGAAGGTGGTTGTTATTTTAGTACATTGAGTATCTTACGACTTCCTCGCGAATGAAATCGCAAGCAGTAGCTAGTAATAAATATACGTGTGAAATATCTCATTTGTTTTGTAATCTCAAAGAGATTCAATTGAAATACAAACTCGTAGGTACCTTCGTAGCACAGCCTTACTGACACACGACTAATCCTTTGTGTTTAAGAGTAGACTGCTAATCAGAATCATTAACTGCACCAACAAAAATAAACAAAAAATCAGCCTGTGTTGTTCCACTGCAGAGCAAAGGCCTGCCCTTCCTTTTTCCACCAAAGGTGAACAAAATATAAGAAGAAAAAGTGGGCACTTATGTTGTAGCTTTAGGTATAAGTTGGATGCGCGACTGCGCGTCTGCAAAATGACATCATGCGTCAACCGTCTAACTGCCTGCTATTTATGATGATCACGAATATTCACGGAATTCACGTCGAAATATATAACATAACATAACATCACGCCTGTATTCCCCGAAGGGTTAGGCAGAGGTGTATCTATAGTACACTCACATTTCGCCAGTTATGTTTAAATCCCCATGTAATAGGGGGCGCGCCTATTGCCATCAACCGGGCACAAATCCAGACTCCGGGCTGCTACTGAGAAATTCCAGATGGAAAAACCCAATAACACTTTGCCCGACCCGGGAATCGAACCCGAGACCTCATGCGAAATATATCGCATAATATTTTATTATCATTATCATCAAAAACCATCTCGTTTGTATAAGTAAATAAGTTAACAGAACACCTATTTAGTATTTTTTTTCCTGGCTAAGATTATGGGACGCCATATCTTGTTGACAGCGTAATTTTACACATTTTACGGGAATTATCAGACATTAAAATTAGTTGAATGAGCGTCAACATTATTTAATGACTGCAAATGAATGCATCCTGCAAAAGAAGTGAAGAACTACAGATAGTCAGTAAAAATTAATTGAAGAAGGGCCAAAACTTGTTAAAAGTAAACTGAAAATGAATTAACGATAAGTTATTTTTACATTTTGAGAAAAAAAAACAGCCACTTCTTTAATAATACCCAACTCAAGCCAGCATCAAAACGTCATGAGTCATTTCATTTTATATCTCATCTCCGAAAAAGATTACATAACTTAACACGTTTGTACGCGAGTGTACAGTCAAGACAGTTCTTAAAGCTGTCACACGCATGCCCAACGTTTGTGCATTCAGCCTGTCTAACAATAGGAAGTGACCGTCTGTTTGTCCACAGGCAGTCGAATTAGTAATGAATGAACACATTTCGATGCTCTCCGTGTTTTGAAAGTTAAATAAGTAACTCTTTTGTGCAACGAAGGCTGGGTAAACCTTGGCAATTTGAGGCAATTAGACAAAAATGTATGGAGATGTGGGAAAATAGTTGAAAAATGTATGTATTGTTACGCTTTTGTTAGAGAATTTACAGGTTTTAAGGAAGGATTTTATTTAAATTATGTTTTTAGCATCCGTAAGACGTCCTTGTAACATACCTATTTTGTAAGGTGCAGTTGTGAACCGCAGCATCAGCACCCTCATTACGTAGACACTATCTATAACAATCTGAATCATTTTGAAGCCTATTGCTAATCCATTGCTTCATATGTTCGAAGAAATTGTCGGCACGACAACGTAAATAACGCAATGAATGTTGTTGAACTGTCAAAATGAAACCCATTCCTACTGTTAGTGTGTTACGTAACTACCCCACAGGCATTCGTTGTCGCGCATTTATGCTAAACTGGGTCTATTTGTAGCAGCCGTGAGGCGCACACTGTTAAGGCTCCCACAGACAGGCGCGACGCGTCAACGCGATACAAAGGCGCCGCCCGTCGCGCGACGAGCGGTGCCTTTGAGTCGCGCGCGATTCGCGTCCCGCGTCGCGCTTGTTTGAGTTGTTTGTAGGAGCTTTTATACTTTTTCTGTTCTTTTTTGTGTGCAGGTGTCTCATATTGTGTGCCTGAACCTGGGGCAACAATTTTTATTTTTATTTTTATTGCAAGATGAGATTTTATCGGTCTTTACAGTTTGCATGGAGCACAACTACCAACGCAGCGGCTAAAAAGCAGCCACAGCTTCTTGAAATCAACAGCGTCTCTACTAGGAAACCCGGCCGACGCCGTTTGCAAACTGTGGCAAGACACTATTCCCCCCCCCCCCCACTTACTATCTACCACCAACAGCATCTTCCTGCAGGGTGTAGCCTTTCGTGGTCCACTTGGAAGTCCCTGAATCGTCTCCGGACACAAGTGGGAAGATGTAACTCCAACTTGGTAAAGTGGGGCTACCTCGATGGAACGGCAGCTGGGTGTGGATGTGGAGCTATGTCGCAAACTATGCTCCACCTTCTATCTTGCCCTCTGTGACCCAATACTTGCAGTCAAAGTGACCTCTGCGCTGTCACCCATGACGCCGTGGAAGTGGCGAAGTTTTGAGACAACAAAGTTTGAGAAAAGTCGTGCCAGCGACACGAAGAAGAAGAAGAAGACAGTTTGTATTTCTGAACCCTACGAGGAAGTTTTATGGGTCAACAGCGAGGTAATTGCGTAACACACTAACAGTAGCAATGGCTTTCATTTTGACAGTTCAACAACATTTATTGCGTTCTTTACGTTATTGAGCAGTTTTTTTTTCGAACACGTGTAGTAATGGATTAGCAATATCCTTCAAAATGATTCAGATTGTGATTAATAGTGTGTTACGAAATGAGCTTGATGGATCGACGTAGGTATTGTATTTGGTGGGTAAACATTGTACATCATCACTGACGTCACAAGTGAAAAATAATGAATAATGAAATTAGGTCATAGAATGAATCTCATCTAAGTAGTCAAGCATCGCTATGAGAACGAGACACAATTGATTATCTATTATCATGGTCGACTAGCGGGCCATATGACCTAATTCATATTTTTATTAACAAAGCCATTAAGTATATTAGTTATCACATGCTTCGTAATAATAAAATATTTTCTATAATGTACTTTGTATGGCAACCAAAGTTTATAATAAACTACCAGTTTTTTTTAAACTCTTAACTTTAGGACATGTAAACGTAAATTATTCTATTATCTCATATGTAAATGCTACTACTCGACTAATGATTTTATGAATGAAAAGTAAACTTAAATATTAGAAATTATCTGTATTATTCTCTTCGCATAACTTAATTCAATCCTTTTGACATTTCTATTACTAACATTTGTTTAATTTGCAATTGAATGTTATCCTAATTCATTTAATTCAATGTCATATCTAAGAAGCTAAGCAACACCCAAAAATGTATTTGTAAACGGCAGAATATTATGAACTGTAAAAATTATTGTAACATCTCTGTAACAATATTCTGACAAATAAATAGACTATTACTATTCTAAATATTTTCTATTCAATTTCTATTGTTTATTTCAGAGGTATACATTTCTTCGTATGCATAGTTGCATAATGAGCTTAAAACCTGACACATAAGTCTTACTACTTTTTATTCTAACCTACAAAAATACCCTGTGTAACCTTTTCAGCGAGTTAAAAATATGAAATACTTTTGACTGTCAAATTCCCGGCATGAGAAATCATTTTATGGACCTGTGTGTACCAAAACAAGGCACATTTCTTTCAAAATTCATCTCATATAAGTAATTTTAACCGACTTCAAAAAAAAAAGGAGGAGGTTCTCAATTCGTCTATTTTTTTAATGTTTGTTACGCCTGAACTTTTGTCTAGGTGAACTGATTTTGATGTTTTTTTTTTATTTGAAAGCTTGTGCTTCTCATGTGATCCCATATAACTCTCATCAAGATCTGACCAGCAGTTTTTGAGTTATCCTTAATAATGCGTATTTGTTCCACTTACTATTGATGATGTTTTAATAATTTCCTGTGTTCTTTTCATATCAACAGACATGAAAAAGTGAAAAATCCACAGTGTGTAGCTTTCCACTTTGTCATAGTTGCTTATGTATTTATTATTTAAATTACATTATATTTTTATATATTTTAGTGATATTTATTTTAGAAGTATGTATGTATGTTAGTATATTCTTTTATTGTATGTTTATATTTAAATTGGAAAATTATTTTAGATTTTATGTATTTTTTTTTCCCTTCTACTCTTACACACGTTGTCTTCATCTCTTTAATATACTCTCCTATCGCAGGTATGTTGGAAGAGGTTTCTTAAGACATAAGCATCGCCTTGGTACCTATTTTTCTGTTACTTTCCTCTTATCTGTTTATATATGTGTGTACATAAATGGTTAAATAAATAAATAAATAAAAACTTAAAAAAAAGAAACAACCGGCTTCCAAAAATACAAAAAAAGTGAAAAATTACTTTAATTACGGAAGTCGGTGGCAAAAAAAAAGAAAATACAAAACCAAAGACACCGACTTCCGAAATTTAAGTTATTTTTACTTTTTTTGTGTTTTTGGAAGACGGTTGTTTCTTTTGTAAAAAAATGTTTGTAGTTTAGGCGTAAAATTGTAACAGACAGACGGACGTAAATCCATACTAATATTATAAATATTACCTTTCACACCGTAACGATTTCGATAAGAGGCACTCAGGCCGATCATGACCTGTGGGGTAACTGCGTAACACACTAACAGTAGGAATGGCTTTCATTTTGACAGTTCGACAACATTCATTGCGTTACTTACGTTGTTGAGGAGCAGACAAATTTATCGAACATATGAAGCAATGGTTATCAATAGGCTTCAAAATGATTCAGATTGTGACACATAATGGTATATAAGGCTATATAAGGGTTTATTTCTATCCCGTTGTATGTTCCCGTGGAATAAATTTCGACCTCCACTCGGGCGAAGCTACGAGCAAAAGCTAGTTTGCAATAAGTAAGTGTAACTCAGCAATACGTACACACGTAAATAAATACCTAAGTATTGTTTCCTCGCATTTTTCTTTAAGTTAGTATTTGCATATTATTATCATAAATGTTAATTAGTTACTTCCTTCTAAGTAATAAAACAAGTGTTCGTAATTAATTTATTCTTAGGTAATAAATTCATACTTATACAAATAAATTCCGACGATTCCTTGTGGTGTAGGCAGAAACGTGCTATGATTTAATAGTGAGTAATATTTAGTGCTAACCAAGTAAGTGCACTTGATGCACAATATAATGACACTTTAATAGTAGATTGTTATACAAGGGGCTAAAATAGCCCATTACATACGACATAGTTTTACTCCCGAGCTTTAGCGAGGACACTCTACTTTTCACTACCATTGCGAGAAAATAAAATAATCCAATAAAATATTAAAATGTTTACTTTTTTAATTTCTTCTGCAGCCACAACGTAATGCACGCGTTCTACCGAAGAGATCGCCGCTTTTAGATACGTTTTTTTTTAAAGAAATAGTATCTAATTAGTCGAGTCTTTATTCATGATTATTCTACTTATGAATAAAGATTTTTTTTTTGTAGGCTCGTTGGTAACAGACAAAAAAAACTTTTTCCCCTAGAGGAAAATACGCTATTTTATCCCCGCTCTGGTACGCTACAATGACTGAGTTTTGGAGCAAGAGGATGGAAAAAATATTTTGGGCAAATTTTATGAATTTGGCTACCTCATCGGTCTACTGGTCACAAGCGCTACTCCTGACCCTAATAGCGTAACACACTTTCAATCACAATCCAAGGGTTTTAAAGGAAATTCCTAATCCATTGCTTCATAGGTTTGAAAAATTTGTCAGCTCAACAACGTAAATAATGCAACGAGCATGGTTAAACTGTCAAAATGAAAGACATTGCGGTCAATGGTCATTTTAGGTGTGTTATAATATTACCCCACTGGGTTCGATTCCTAGGTCAGGCAATTGGCTATTGGGTTTTTATCTTCTAGAATTTCACCGTAGCAGCCCGGAGTCTAGATTTCTGTCCGGTTGCTGGCAATAGGCTCGCCCCCTATTACATGGGACTTAAACGTAACTGGCGAAATGTGGGTGTACTATAGGTACACCCCTGCCTAACCCTTCGGGAATTACAGGCATGATGTTATGCTTTTTAAATTTGGCTTACCAAGTTTTCTCTGATATTTCACCAATTAATCTTAAAAGGGCCCTGAATAGTCTATGGGTAAGATAATTTCATACAGTGACAATTACAAGTCCAGTTTTACCTACATACAGACATAATTATATAAACTCACGCCTTCTTCCCATTGGAAGAACCAGAAAGTACAGACCGCCACCTGCTACGATCCTTACATACCCCTTTTGCCTCGTTTACGTTCATATATCTGGTCATACACGCACGCCGGTTGCAAGTACTATGCACCTGACCTTTCTGAAGAACATCACCAATAAGGTCCCTGTATGTCCTTCAAGGGCGCCCCCTCTCGGCGTTTCCAGTCACACCTGCCTTGACACACAAATACCTTTTGTTAGTCGCCTTTCATTCATCCTCTCAACATGACCATACCTTCTAAGAATAATGCCACCGCCACTACACTCCACCTACACTGTGTATGTGATAAGTTAATAACTAATAACAAATCTGTAGGTAACTATGTTTTATGACGGCACGAGCTTCGAATATAAATAGCAGAGAGTAGTCGTAGTGAAGCATCGCCCGGGCAATGAACCTGGGACAACACGTCGCGTCGTGAAATGCACAATACGTTTATTTGCTTTACTTGAACGCTTGTCTAGTCCAAGAGCGTTTGTTGTTGAATTAGGTAGAAATGCAAGCTGTGGTTACAGATGGAGATGAATATTGTGAAACTAAGTGTTGGTATGTTACCATGTCTATATTAAACTTTTTATTACCTAATATTCAGGGTGTCTGGGCCATCGACACGCGAACTATAACCATGAATTTAACACATGATTCGAGACCCTCTACCGAAGAACATTTTTGTCGGTTAAAAAAAAAACGACTGTTTCATAGAAAAGTGCAACACTTACGCGGTCAAAATGTATGGAACAGCTAATATTTTTTTGATAAGGAAGGGTACATACAGTGGCGTTTCTTCCATACAAGCCGGAAAGCCCGGCTTTCAATTAAATGTGAACCTATCAACAAAAAACATACAACAAACTACACGTCATGCAAACTTGTAAATTAACTAACTCAATCATGTCGCAAGTATTGCTATGAATACATACATACAAACATAAACTCACGCCTTCTTCCCATGGGGGTAGCCAGAAACTACAGACCGCCACCTGCTACGATCCTTACATACCCCTTTTGCCTCGTTTACGTTCATATATCTGGTCATACACGCACGCCGGTTGTGAGTACTATGCACCTGACCTTTCTGAAGAACATCACCATCATCATCACATAAACATACCTGTTTTTTTTTTAATATAGGTCTTTCGGCTTGCCCCTAGGCACGCCACTGCCTACATACTTCCAAGCGCTGCAAATCTATATATTTGAAGTTCAAATCAAAATGTGTATGGTATGCAAAAATAACAATAGTTTAACTACATATTTGTCAGTAACATATAAAAATAGTTTACTAAGTTATCGTATACAAACATACATTTCATGCAATCTGCACCCTAATTACGTAACACATTATCACAATCTGAATCATTTTGAAGCCTATTGCTAATCCATTGCTTCATATTTTCGAAAAAATTGTCTGCTCAACAACGTAAGTAACGCAATGAATGTTGTTGAACTTTGAACACGAAAGCTATTCCTTGTATTTGTATGTTATGCAATTAATTACCCCGCAGGTAAAGTTAATGACCTACTTTACGAACTACAGCGATAAAGATGAAAACAAAAACTCAACCATATCCAGACACTGAAGGTTTTAATTTTGCACCAACAGATTACCATACAGATTAGGAGAAACACGCCATATATCACCAACACGCGCAAGGACATTTTAAATCTTAACCTTAACGTTTACTTTAAGTGCCAGCACAAACAGTGCGTTTTGTCGCTGCAACTAGACGCAGAGTTGTCGTTTGCATGTGCGTCTTGTGCCTGCAACTAGACGCAGAGCTGTCGTTTGCGTCTGCGACTAGTCATTACGACAGACGTCGTCGTGCAAGATGCGATTTTTTCTTTAAGTTTTCGAGAGAGACGGTCGTGTTGTTCATCTTGTGATCTGACGCATGTGACTGTCTTTGGGTGTGCACATGCACCGTGCGTCTAGTCGCTGCGACAAGCAGCGAAAGCGCGCTACTCCCCTAGCCTGTCGTGGCGACTCTGCAACCAGGCGCAAGCTTTGAAAAAAAATATTTTATGAAAATTGTCGGCTGCAGCCTGTGTTGCGGCAGCTGTCGCAGTCGCATGTCGTATAGTGTGCACCATGTCTAGTCTTAACGGGTTCTCCATTAATTGAGCAGTTACCTAAGGGGGTCAATGTACAAGTTGTGTGATCAAAATGTCTTATGTAATGTTAGCTCGTGTCTATTTTAACGAAGCGACTGATCATTCATTCATGTGGTCGATAGGTTGTGCGTTCTAATCCTTGCTGTGTTGAGCTATAGTGCGATAGTTTAGCTGGCCGTAACTCTTTAGTAAACAATAAAACAACAGAAAGTTGTGGGCATGTCCAAAGAGTCCATGCACCTGACGCCACTGATGCCGCGATTGGCGGCCACCTACTGGGCCCAACTCATTTAATAATTTACCTTTGACTCTAAAAGAGGAAGAAGAATATAAGTAAGAAGAAACATGGTAGAGCTAGCATTAAAATTGGGCCATCCCAAGGGCATTTGCACGAGCAATATAACTGAATTCTCTTTTATCAGCTGTATGACTGGATCAGTAGATATTTTAGCTAAACGGAGAGGTCCAATTACCTTTGTCATGTCTATACAAATATAGAACAAGTTACCAGAACCCATAAAAAAGATAACAGTTTTATTAATAAATTAAAACTCTTTCTATTGGGCAAAAGCATTATAGTATAAAAGAATATTTAAACGATAAATTACCTATAATTTTCCAGAAAGAAAAATAAAAATGTACATTCAATACTACATATTAAATATGTACTTATTTAAACAAATACGAGTAAAACAACTAATAAATACTTCAATATCTAAATTGCAATTCATAGTAAATGTATTAAATACACAGTGCCATAACTTATTTTCAATTAAAAATACTTTCTAGTTAATAAATGAAGAATCGTACAATAAATTAAATATAATAACCGATTATCATAGTTCAAACAAATACTAAGCAACAGGAATACCTTACTACTTAACTAAAAATACAGCTCAATTGAACACCGGGAAGTGGGTCAAATTTAACTTGCAAATTTTGAAAAGGACAACTTACATACGAACATTGCAATATATATAAAAGCTAGTAAAAAGACCTACTTACTCAAGCAGGTAAGATTTATAACTTAAGAGATAAAACCAAAATATTATTAATTAAATATTAGTAGAAGTAGAAATAGTAGTAATAAAATTAAAATGCAATTACCAGAATACTTAGCTAATTTAAATACAAATAGGTAAGCGCTCTTCCGCCTCTCTCCTACTATGCTGTGCCCGACAGGGTCCATAATAGTTTCATTAATATTAAGCCTACCAACTGTTTTACCAACAACAAGGAATGCATTAAAGAATTGAGAATTTAAGTTAGCTAGGCAAGATTACAGAGGCTTAAACATGACAGAAAAAAGGGAAATCGTGACATCACCCCTTAAACTGACTGTTTAACTCAGCAGAGCAGCATAAAACCTATCCTTCAAGAGGAAAGTAAAAGTGAATTGCAAAGCATATAAAAAAAACTATTTACCAACCCACATCATTCAAACTAGCAGACAAAACAAGTCTTTACAATTTACCTATCTATTAACGCCCATTATCGATACATATATTATGCAAATTCCCCCAATTTTACTGGTTTAGAATTTACCACTTTAGCAAGGCTTTCGAAGGTTTTGCAGTTTCGGTCATGGCCGAGACATTGGCCCAATTTGGGCCAGCAATGGCATCTTAAATGTAAGTTGTACACCCAATTGCCACGCCAGACATTTCTGGTTTCACCTTTCACATCAGAATGTTTACATTATTTCCTCGTTCCTCCAATGTCACTAATTATTATAGTAAATTTATTAAAACTGGTTTAAAAAGGTCGATTAACCTACAGTTGATTTCGGTGAATGAACTAAAAACACGACAACTCAATATAAAGATTTAAATGTCGGTGAAATTAAGTCAGACGTATGCTTGTTGAATGCAATGAATGTTTTTAAAATTGAAATGCAAGAGTTCTAGATCGTAATTCGAAATGGTTGTTAATCTTATTGCCGGTACGACTGGTTTACAACGCTTCTAGCAATAGCAGAGCAAACCGCTGCGTTAGTAACTTAGGCATAATTGGGGTCGGCAATCCAACACGACCGGAGAGAGATCAGGCGCAGGCCGCGCAGGAGCAATGTCTTAACGTGCGCACCGGGGTATGGGGGGGGGGGGGTATCATCACACCGCCAATGTCCAAACTCCGGGCTGCTACTGAGAAATTCCTGATGGAAAAACTCAATAACCTTTTGCCCGACGAATCTAACCCAGGACCTCACGCTCAGCAGACTGAGTGCACACTAGTGCATTATGATATCTCCGGCGTCGATAGCTAGTCTCCGCTGAGATTGGTCGCCATGGGCGAAATTCTGTCTGGAGGATTATTATAATTAGACTAGAGTTTTAAGGGGTAGATAATAAGTCCCGTTTTTATTCCAATTTCTATGTCCTGAATATGCAGTCTCCCGAATATGTAGCCATTCATTTCGATAAGGATGGCTAAAACATTAAACTTGATAAGCATTTTTAATTGGACAATCACCATTGCCATCTTTTTAAATATGCAGTTATGCATTTACTTAACGAGCACAACATCAAAGTCAGTCAAGCAATCATATAAAATAAAATACCAACTTATATAACTTGATATCTCATTTCGCGGCGCTTGCACAGATCGGATAGACACACAGACGGTTTTATGTAACATGTAGCTAATATTTAGCCTTATTTTATTATTATTTTTGATCTTTTTCATTCTAACTAAATATACGGACATAATACATAACTAATCAATCAATCAATCAATCAATCATTTTATTTCAGGCAGCTGAGGGCCCATACATAAAATACACACATTTACATTTAATAAAACAAAAATAATAAACTAATACATAATTTTAAATCCTATAACTATAACTACACACGCAATGTTGTCGGCGTCGTGTTTCGCTGCGTGGTGTCGCGTAACCGTCCTCGGAAACGTCGATACACGACACCCTTCGGCCAAAAGTCCTCCTTCATGCAGGCCTGTAGATGGTGGGTTGGAACTCGCACCACGAATGACTTAAAGTTGATATTGTGGCGCGACTCCAACCTTTCAACCCTCAGAGTCCAATTTGTCTTCACTTTGACGTACTGCACGACCTCTTCAGTTGTAGTGGAGTGATGCAGACGCGAAAGGTACAGCTGCGTCGTAGGCACAGCAGGACGCAGCAGCATGTTGGGTCCACTCGGTGCGGTACCACACAGGTTACGAGAACAGGGCTTCTTCTTCTTCCTTTCGACTTTAGTGAAGCCTTCCTCATCAACTTGTGTCGTTCTTGGCACGGAGCTACAGACCACAGTCAGGGCAGGTTGAGCACCCACTTTCCGTTTATCCCCTTTTCTGGTTTGTCGCTTAGGCTGCGACGCATCAGATTTGCCGCTGGTGACGATAGCAGCAAAGGCACGTTTAGGGGTCGACGTACCTACGTGTGACGTTTCCGCAGCCGGTGTTGTGGCGCGGGCGACGACGGCGGCGGGCGGCGCTTGCTCAGCGTTATCGGCAGCTAGTGACGCACTTGTGTTCGCCGATTCAAAACTGCCGATGGTCGCAATTTGCGCCCCTCGACGTGTATTCACCTTAGAGGCCTCAGGTGACCCAAATACCGAACCAACGTTGCGCAGTAATGCTATTTCTGCACGTAGTTCAGTATTGGTTTTTTCCGATACCTCCATTCTGGACTGCATTTTGGTCATCTCCGCCTTCAAGGAAGTGATGTCCTTAAGCAGCCGTGTAACGTCGACGTGATCGAATGTGACGGGAGGCAATTTACTCAGCTCCTTCGCCACGAAATCCGGCACGTCGTCCGGGTCAGTCTTCTTCAACATATCGATGATATCCTGAAGACTCTTCTCGGTTCCATCTCTGCGCCGAGAGGGCATCTGGTCTAATTTTCCAAGAGACTGGAACAGCAACAGCTTTCCGCTGCTGACGTCGTCCTCCTTGAAATTGGACCGGCATATCTGCAGGATGCTCACCTCGTCCATGTAGTCGATGGCATGGACCAGGAATGCCAGCAATTCATTCACTATAAGTTTTTTCGAACTCATTGTGATTACGGGCAGCGGCTACAGCCGCGCAACACGCGAATAAAATTCGTGCCGTGCACAGTGGAAACACGTCCGTGTTCGAGCGCGCATCGCACTGCACTAATGCTGTGACTGTTTCAATTCGTATGTACTTTCTGAGTTTATCTTGGACATTAATGACTTCCGTGAAGAAGAACATTGTGAGGATACCTGGACTTATAGTTCATGAAAGTCTGACATCGTCATCATGTCTTGAGCAAGCGTGGTGGTCAGTCCTTGCGCCTTCTCTATATGAAGTTATGCTGGAAAAGATATCTTTAGGAATAAGCGTCACTTTTGTACGTATTTTTCTGTTTCTTTCTTCCTGTCTGTTTATATGTGCGTGTGTACTTAAATGGTTAAATAAAAATAAATAAATATGAGAAGCCTTTGCCCTGCAGTGGGGCATTATTTTTAGGTTTCCGTAGTCAACAAGGAACCCTTATAGTTGCGCCATGTCCATCTGTCCGTCTGCAGCTTAGCTCAGGGACTCTTAGAACTAGAAAGCTATAGTTTGGCATGGATCTAAATTAATCACGCCGACAAAGTGGTCAAATAAAATCAAGAAAAATTTTTTTTTGATTACCTTGTGTACACGTAAAGTGGGGATGTTATTTCTTTTTCTCGTCTGTCCCATGGCGTGGGGTATCGTTGCATAGGCCATTCAAAAATATTACGGGTCTGTGAAAACCATTTTTCGATTCAGGGATCCGTTTGCGTAAAATTAAGCTTTAAACTGCAATTTTTAACCGTCTTCAAATAAAGGAGGAGGTTCTCAATCCGACCGTATGTTTTTTATTTTTTATGTGTGTTAGCTCAAAACTTTTTTCTAGGTGAACCGATTTTTTTATTTGAAAGCTGGTGCTTGTCATTTGGTCCCATATTAATTTGATCAAGTTCTGTCCAGTAGTTTTTTAGTTATCCTTAATACTGCGTATTTTATCCACTTAGTATATATATTGATTAATTTTTAATAATTTGCTGTGACTGTTATTTACATATGAAATAGTGGTATAAGAATTTGTGCGGGGGGTAGGTACCACAACTAAAAAGTGAAAAATAAAAACTTTTTTACAAACAAAAACAACGGACTTCCAAATAAAATACACAAAGGTCGGTGGCAAAAAATTAAAATACAAAACCAAAGACACCGACTTCCGAAATTAAAGTTATTATTCACTTTTTAGTGTTTTTTGGAAGTCGGTTTTTTTTTTGTAAAACTATTTTTTGTTAGAGTCAATATAGTCCCCGCCCCCTTCCAGCTAAATGGATGCTTTTGGATATGTGAAAAAATTCACGGCAGCTAGTATATATAACGAAATTAAAACGAAATCTATCACAGCTAAGTAGGCTTTACAAGTTTACGAGCGACCAACTTAAAGAAGAATGCCCATTTTTCACCTGACTATGTATAGTAATGAAATAAATCTTAAAATTCCGCTAATTTAATTGTATATTAATTACGCTTATCACAATGTTAAAAGAAACGCAGGAAAAGAATATTTTTTACTATTTCTTTATGTTTATTCTACGTAAGAGTAAACTTAAACCATGTTTTGAACGCATCTTAACTTCCCTGTTTTTACGTTCCATTATAAATACCGCTACTTGACTTTATTCAACTCTGTATCTGAGTTTTATATATTACTTTACGTTTTATTTAATCAGTAAGTATTTCTATATTAGTCTTTTCCGAATACAGATTAATAAAAAAAATAACATAATAATAAAATAAATTAATCACGCAGTATGTAAATGAGTTCGCAAGAGTGAAACGGATTTTTTGGACATTTGACAGTTCTGCGATTGGCATCGGCCATCAGTGCAGTCCTTCGTTGTTGCGTTTGCTTCTCGTTGTGTACTGTGCCATTTTGTGTGTGGTACTTCTTTTTACGACCGTATTTACCGCCCCTGGACCTCGATATCTTCCTCATCTGACGAACTTTGCTTACCATACCGTTGTAAATCCGTCCTCTTGACAATGCCGCCGTCAGCAAAAAGTCGAATACTTTGCATAAACTGCAACGTCTGTTTAAACACGTTTTGACGTTATCTCGTTCATGAGCTCAACACAAGAGTTATTTCGTTACTTAGCGAGTGGATATCACCAGTAATCGTAAGTATTTATGCTTATTATTTTTAATCTAAATGTATCAATCATATCCTAATCAAAATAACAAAGCTCCTATAAAATGTATGACATACACTCGCACAGTCTGTTGTTATTTTTAATGTGGAACCATTTGTTCAACATGTGCTGCTGGCATTAAGCTATTGTATCAATTGTAATCAAAAGAAGTTTATATTGAGTTTCTTAATTCAGATTACTGAGGAAGATTACATTTGTGAACCTTGTAATGAACTCCTCATGAGAAGCATAAACCAGCAATTAACAACAAGCTGTGATGGTGCTCAAGCTTCAGGGTCATCTCAACCAGGTCGAAGACAAGTGTGCAGTCTTTGTGGACGGTCTACATTTAATCGTCAGAGCCATTCTATTGTTTTTGACAATCCGTCAGAAGAGCAAAGACAGATATAAAAATGTGTCTGGCAGAGGTGGTATAGCCGAATATTTTTTAATTGCTTGGTCGGTCAACGAACCATTGGATGTTCCGCTCACATTATGACATTAGTGTGGTACCTAGGATGGGCTAGGTAACAAGAAAATATCTCCGCTCCAGCAGAATTTCTAGATAACGAAGTTATAAGAGATTTAGATGAAAATGATGATAATTAATAAACCATTCCACATTAACATAGTGTTTTATTTGTTTTTCCCGTTTTGCTCATCAGGTTTTTAAGTAAGGTGTAAGTATATACCGTAGGCCAATAAAATGTGTTGGGTCTTGGGTAGATAACTGATCACTTTTGACAATACAAGAACTTGTTAGACTTTTTAAAGGTATAGAAACTATCTAACTACCTATCGTTTTTTTACTAAAAATGTAGTTAGTAGGTACTTATGTGTTGGAGAAACAGCAGTTAATGCTCGATACACGACACTGAATTTATAGTATATTTACACTTTACACTATGCATATCTCGCCGTAGGTGAGTATAATGTTCCTTGATGCATATACATAGAAAGGGAAGTATTCCTATTTGAGACTACGAGTATACTTCGAGTGTTAATAATTAGGCCTAGCACATTTATTTATCTTTATTTAGTAAGTAACGGCAAATCCTAACCTAAAAAGTAACATTCATATTTTTTGGACTTCGTAGCCTTTAAACCGTAAAAATGACTGACATTATTTTCTAAACTTACAGGTAGAGTTTCTACTATACCTCATAACTATACATAAACATTAATTATCAGGTTTTTAAATGTATGGGAAGTGGGCATTGTTCTTTGCAGTTGGAACGTATCAGAGGGCATGTTTTTCAACTACAATATTAAGTTTGTTTTTGGGATAAATTCATATCAACTACGGAACCCTTCATTGTCCGTGGTGCGACTCGTACTTGGCCGGTTTTATTAATAAATACATATCTCTCTTTGTCACGGTTTTTCATGAGTCAATAACCTATCTTTTGAGATTTCAATTTCTCATTTGTCAGATTAATCATTAGGGGCTTAGACATGAAAAACCTAATTTATTTCAAGACAACTCAAAGGTTGAGATTTTAAATAACATGTCTTTCAAGATGAAGCGATTTTATCGAGACCTTCAACACTTCCATGTAAAGTAAGTAAATAAGTCGTTTAATTTGCAAATATGGGTACAGTACAAGGTGATAAATTGATAACAAATAGGTTCAGCCATATTTAACTAATAGGCATGCAAAAGTTATAGTTTGACGCTAAAACAATAAACGCATATGAAGGATACATTGAAGAGTTTTAAATCACAACTTTTATAGATCACTAACACAATTTATATAGGTTCACACTATTATTAACAAAAACACTACACAAAACTTATACAAAATTACGTTTATATATAAAAATACGTTAAAAAGCTTCGGAGCCTGTTTTTAAACAATCTTAGTGGCAATTCTTTCCATTGCTTAGGTAAACCTATGTTTCTTCATGATTGGTGGGTATCTTTTAATATTGCCATCACCATGGGTCTGCTCTTGATCTCGGTCTCGCTTGTTGGAAACCGATGGATGAGGTCTTCGATGGAACGAGCGTGCCCAGAAAATGTCAGTTCAGTCAGGCTAATGGGTTGGGTACATCCATGGTATAAAAAAACAAGGTCTGGCATTCCGGGAGTGACACATGCGTACGTCACTATCCAGTTGCCACTTTATTGCAACAAAACACGATTTATGGAAACATTTTCAGTCACCATTCTGTTAAAAATATATATAAACCATTTAAATTGTCGTTTCATTTTTCTAATCAAATGAAACAATTAAATTTAAACAATACCAACGTAATTGTTAGTTAATACCTCTTAGTTTTATCGGATTTGCACAGGTAATAAAGGCGATTGGGGAGTTATTATTACACACTACTGGTAACACAACGGTGATGACGTAGGCTTCTGTCACCCCCGTGACCGGAATGCTATACCTGGCGAAGTATATTATTATACCATGAGTATATATATCTAGCGTACAGGTAGGCTATGTTCTAAATATGACTATAGATGAACATCTTCCCATAATACTTTATGTGTATTTAATTGTTAGCAATTGAATTGATCAGGTTTTCTTTATCAACTGATAATTTGCTAACTAAAATGTCTAGACGGGTTGTTTTGTTCCTTTGCATGGATTTACGAGTAGGTACTTAGATACTTGATGACAAAATAGTTTTTGTGATAAAGATTTTTTGTGATCTTATGATAAACTACCTTCTGTCCGCGGCTTCGCTCGCGTGGATGTCGGAATTAATCCAACGGGAAAGTTTTCCAGGGATAAAAAGCAGCCTATGTCCTTCCCCTGGATGCCGTATATCTCTTTGCCACATTTTATCGAAATCCATTCAGTGGTTTAAGCATGAATGGTAACATACAGACAGAGTTACTTTCGAATTTATAATATTAGTATGGATAATTTATATTATTTTGTTTCAGTAAATTGGTTCAAAAAAACTTTTACACGTCAACATTAAATTATGTTTTTGAACTAGATGAGTCCGGTGTTTGCTAACTGACTACTCTAAGCAGTAAGACCGAAACAAACTCAGAGGTCACAGTCTCTTTTAGAGTGCAGACATAATCTTAGGCAGGCCATATGACGACCATGCAGGTTAGTGTCTCAGATGGTCTTTTGAGGAAAGAACCATACAGATTTGAGTGGAACTATCCAGTTAGCGCACGCATTTGTCAGTAATCGTGTAGCTCAATTCAAAACTTAGGGAGCTCAACGACTCGACGACCAATACCAAAAACAGAACATTTGGTTAGGCCACATAAAGTACTCAAACTGCCAGATTAACATTAAAACTAACTGAGAGAAAAAAAAGAGAGACTTAGAGATCAGATTGTCTTTTTTCGTAAAACAACACGATATAGTTTATCAGAGTCGGTTTATTAGAATTCAGTAAGAACTTCTTCTTTTGATATCAAAGATAGAGTGAAAAGTAATTCGAAAAATTTGGTTAACGTTGAGTGGTATTTGGAATAATGTAGGATCATCTGTAAATAAGAGAGGGAGGGAGAGGCACAAAATCTTAAGTATACAGCATTTATCAATACCTTTTTTCGCGATTGCGATGTTGGTCCCATAGAGAAAATGGTTCAGTTTGATGGTTAATATACATGCCCCCTTAAATATACATGCTGTATAGATAACAGGTTACGGAAACGTTTTGAAAAAGACGATTGTTGAGAGCCATGCAGCGATTATTAATACTTTTTACCGCATTTTTTGTATCAGCATCTTCGTGAGATGGCATCCATCATAATTTTCAACACAAAAACCAGTGTTTACAAGTAGTTATCGTGCAGTTGTAAGAAACATTGCCAAACAAGCTTACGTAACGTTTGTCGGCGACAGTCTCGCAAGTATGCTGCAATTATTGGTGAGAATGATTGTCGTTTAAGCTATACATAAAGACGATTTTTATCACACAGATTGGTTATACCTTCGATATTTAGTCCTTTGCGTTTCGTTTGGTGTCGTTTGATCTGTTTGTTATCGTGTTAATTGTTTATTTCTTTTCTTTTATGTTCTTAATGAAATTTTCATCAATTAAAGTCATTTGCAAAAAAAAAAATGCGTTTTTACTCTTAAATTGGCGTTCTTTGTCTTTAGGTAATTCCTTATTTTTTCTGAAGAAAATCAGATTTTTCAGATTTTAATTTTTGTTGCAGTTAGGTACCAACTTGTTCCGGGTTAGTTGTATGAGCTAGTAAGATATATGTTTGTACCACATAATTATTGCAGAAATCCCAATCTGTTGCAGTATTTTCTAAAAAACTTAAGTTAAAATTCTTTTGCGAGCAACATTAGTCAGATAGTAAAACTGTTTATGTAACTTTTACGTTTTAGCCTTTAATCTCCGCTGTTGTTTCAATCTAGTTCTCAGAACAAGGTATACAGAACAATAATTAAATTAATTATTTTTCTCTAGTTACGCCTCTATCTGCGCCTAACAGACGCAGTAGGTACATTGCAAATGTAGTTATCAGACATGTGAAAGATGCTACTTATAACTGGCTTATACTGATTCTGAGGACTGAGAAAATATTGACTTAAATGACCTAAACGAGACCATCTTTTGGAACAAAGTTACTTATCGCATGTGTACAATCGTATATACTATGTATACTGTGCAGAATTGACGAATAAGAGCTAAACTTAAAGAAAATACATTTTAACCGTCGCGACATTTTTGCTATAGTATGTGTTTTGTTCATTTAGTTATTCTCAAACGTATTTAATTTATATTATTTTGCCTGTTTTTAATACATTATACAGGGTTAAATTAAATTAGCTAGCGAAACTCCGCAGACGTGATGGGTATCGATATACATATAAACACGACAAAATAAAAATTATAAAAAAAACTAGTTTTTTTTGGGTTCAACAACCGCTGCTGCTGTTGTTACTTGAAATATGAGTTGAGGAAATCTGTTTTGTTTTTTGTTTTATTGTGATTAGATATCGATATCCATCACATCTGTGAAGTTTACATAAAGAAAACTGATTTTTTATACTAATATTTCAAGTGAGTACACTACCTGCGGTAGACGACCCAAAAAAAAAGTCATCGATATAATTTATTTTTGGTTGATCACTTTTAGGTATCGATACCCATCACGTCTGCGGAGTTTCGCTAGCTAATTCAATTTTACCCTGTATACAGCGAAAGGAACTTCCTTCCAAACGGGTGTCTCAGTTTAGATCTTTCACGCAGGATGTGGCTTGAGAATCTTTCTTGAAACTGCAACATGGAATGTTAAATATTCAAGGAAAACAATCGACTGAAATAATAGCTTGTTTACGTTTATCTATGGTATTTATTGCAATATCACTATTCAACTAAAGAATTAAAAAAAAAACAATTATCCCTGGTCTGTGAGCTGCATATAATAATATACCACTTATTTCAGGTAACAAAGACCCATAACATAAATACCTTAAAGACTACCATGCATAAAGGCTCCAGACAAGAGCGACGCGACAGCGCGATACAAAGGCGCCGTTCGTCGCGCGTCGAGCGATGCCTTAGTGCCGCGCGCGATTCGCGTCGCGTGTCGCGCCTGTTTGTAGGAGCCTTCATTAATATAACATTACGCTTGATTTCCCCGAAGGGTTAGGCTGAGGTGTACTTACCCGTATTCAAAGTCAAAGTCAAATCATTTATTTCGAATAGGCACATAACAGGCACTTTTGAACGTCAAAATTTACGAGAAAATAGATTTGATTCTATTTGCCCCTTCCAAAAGGTAGTTTCGTATGAAGAGGAATGGCCAAGAAACTCTAAAGTTACTCTTTTAAATAAAAAAAAAACATATTTTGTATACGTTAGTTATGTAATTTTATGTGAAAACGATGCACCTAGAATAAAATTATTATACCAAAATAGGTAAAAATAAATAAATATAAAGCAATGACAGGTAAATTAATTAATTGTAGTATCTACCGCCCACATTTAGCCAGTTATGTTTACGTCCCATGTAACAGAGGGCGAGCCTATTGGCATCAAGCGGGAATGTGAACCCAGGACTTCATACTCAGTAGTAAAGCTTGCGGCCAATAGACCAGCGAGGCTGTCACACATAATCATACATAGTTTTCTAATTAAACCACAAAAATAATAACTAAACTTGGGAGTTCAGTTTCGATCGAGTTTCGTGGTAAGACTGGAAACATAACTGGGACAACTCTAGTCAGATGATGATGATCCCGGGTCTGTATCACACAGCGTGGACCAGCAACAGAATCCATCCGATTTAATTTAACGGGTGTCAAAACACACTTAATGAAGCCGAGAGTTAGTTACTTTTAGTCGCCGTTATTGTGATATTTTTTTTTATACTGGAGCGTACCTGGGAACCTTCCGGTTACAGAATATCATGAAGATCAAACTTCAATTCTTTTTCGTTTTTCACAAAACCAAGTATTAAATGTTATTACTTAAGTTTTCATATTCTCACAACTCCTGTATTGTTGCATGCACACATAAGCACAATGTTTTGCGTACGTTACGTTGCGCATTACTGTAAACAGCGATTCTTTACGAGTTTACACAAAAAAAAAGTCGTTTCTCAGCAATAAGTTTATTTTATTTTTTATTTTATTTTTATTTTAGATGGGTTTGCTCTTGACTCTAGTCTAGGTCAGAGATGACAGAGACAAAGTCGACGATGCAGTGAGCTTACCCAGAAGAAGCCTGTTCACTCTCACTTGGAAGAGATTTGGGTTGTATGCGGTCGGAAACACAGGCGCAGGTAGAGAATTCCACTCTTTTGCTGTGCGTATTATAAAAGATGTTTGGAAGCGCTTAGTGCGAATGGGTGGAATAGCAACTAGGTAGGGTTGGTAACTTGCAGTGCGCCTAGATGTCCGATGGTAGAAGGGGGCCGTCGGAATGAGATCGTGGAGTTCTTGGGCACACTCACCGAAGTACAATCTGTAGAACACCGACAAGCAGGCAACCTTACGGCGATGAGCCAAGCTGTGAAGCTTGGCATCCACCAGTTTTATATCGCCAATGAGACATAACATAATCACATGTACAGAATGCGTAGCTAACGGCTGTGATGGGTCCTTTTACACCTTGTTGATATTACCTACACTAGATCCAAAATAATGCTCTTCCAAGAGCCTGGTATCACGGAGGTCTCAAATGATTACATTACATAACATAACAATACGCTTGTAATCTCCGAAGGGTTAGGCAGAGGTGTACCTACAGTACACACGCCTTTCGCCACTTATGTACAAGTCCCATGTAATAGGTATCAACCGGGCACAAATCCAGATTCCGGGCTGCCACTGAGAAATTCCTGATGAAAGACCTAATAACAATTTTCTGAACTTGGGAATCGAACCCAGGACCTTATGTTTAGGCCAACCAGGCAGTCTTAAATTAATAAGTCATTATAAAACGTCATTTTCGAAATACATAGGCTCTATCATTTACAACGCTTCACAGAAGAAAGAAATGCCATTATAATGTCGTTAAAGGTCAATGATACTATAAACGTGATTACTTCAAACTGTTTGGTACGAAGAAATGATATAATATAATGATAATAGGAAGGAGACCTTATTAGGCTAAATTGCTATTTAGGAAAGCTTTATTTCATTGGCGTAGACGACCAAATAACCAATGATAGATGAACCGATGCTGATTTAGATTTGGATTGTATTGTATATTGCCTAGAAATTATACCTACTTATTTTAATCTGTAGATAATGTTGATTTATTTCGCATATATTCAAACGGACGATGTTAGGCACTAAGTCCCATAGAATGCTATTTTTAGAAACAAAATCTCTACACAAATCCAGGGTAGGATCATCATCTGCACAGTCTTACCAATTAATTAGGGTCGGCTTCCAGTCTAACCAAATGCAGCTGAATACCAGAATTTTAAATGGAGTGACTGCCTATCAGACCTTCATAACCCAGCCCAAATCCAGAATGCGTAGCATAAACACCATAGAAACGGGTTTTGTCGACAGAAGAATAGACAAAATGTAAGATTGTAGAAAAAAGTCTTCAGAAATCTATCAACAATCTGTAATTTTGTCTGTCTATCGGTCATGCTACGCGTGCGACCAAAAAAGGTCTTACGTTTCTTGTATTGCCGTAATCGCCTCGATCTTCATTATAAATGAGTTTATTATGTTACCTAAAGACCTAATCACGTCGGACGACACCTAGTTACAATGATTATCGTAATAACCATCATCTAGACTACGGCCCCTCTAATTGTAGCGCTTTGTGTGTCTGAGAACATCCAATGCAGTCTGACGGGTATTACTAGAGCATGTGTCCGTTGTTAAAGACGACACGGTATAATATGATTTAACTTTAGTTGACCGCATTCGGGGATTACCGACGTCATGTTTAGTTTGTGACGTAGTTATTAGCATTCGATTGTAATGACTCTTGCTACTGTAGTCCTACTCTAACTGGAGGTTATCCTTGGGTGCACTTGCACAGTGCTAACAGGGATAATCGTCGGTTGGTGCCTCATTCCATTTAAATATGTCTAATGCTCTGTGAGTTGGCTTCGGCCCCTCGTACGCCTTCTAATGAACCGGGCTGCTATGAGCCCGAGCTATGTTAGCATATAAAACAATTAGTAATAATATTCTATCGGGTAACAGGACAAATGGTAGAAGAAAACGTGTTATGTAGACCCCTGTAATGTGGCATAAGGGCAGGAAGAAGATGTTGATTTGATTGAATAAAAGCGGTAATGTAAGTGAAAGCAAAAATAAAACAACTGTCTCGTTTTAGTCCGAGGTGCAGCAGACGAGAGCTAAATTTTGCGTTATAGCCTTTTTCTGTAATTAGTCCGTGGTAGCTCCGGATTCAGTATTATGCTTGGAAAATGCAATAAAGGGAAAATATGGTATACCTACAGATCTATATACTACTTCTACACAAGAGCGATGTAATGATAGAAAGTTCTAGGGAAAGTTAGTGCATTGATCGTGTAATGCAGGACTAGACAGTAGACAAGAAAATTGAACCAGGGTGAAGAAAAGAGTTCAATCGTAAGTTTATTGGATTGTCTTTGGTTAAAATCATAAAAAGCAAATATTGGTCAACTGCAGTTGTTAGTGAATATGTCGATACTAATTAAGACAATTGAATTAACAATGTATCTCAAATCAACTGACATTGTGAGAAAAGTAAACACGCCACTTGTAATGGTAACATATTACATTGTAATACAAATTGTTAACATAACATCGTTTTTACCCGACTACGGCGAAGCAAAAAGAAGGGTTATGATTTTGATGTATGTAATTTCATCTGTTTCCTGATAATAATACTTACAAACTACTTATCATAATTTGACAAATGAGGTATCGTTGGAAGCGTCTGGATCGTCAGCTGGTTATAGGCTATGTGACGTCACAAATAACAAGAATTCATAGACAGAAAAATAAAAATCCGGAGTCACACGTAAACTGTTCGATTTATGCGTTTATTACATGACGTATGACTCCGGATTTTTAATTTGTCAGTCTGTATGTCTTGTTTATACCTTTTTAGTTGTTGTTTTTGTTTTACTCTAGAATAACTTTAATTTTTTGTTAATTCAGCTAGTTACTACCAAGACTATAAGGAATATAGGTACACATTGGCGATGAAAACGTTATTATGAAACGAAATCGATGTCTCAAGAACGTACCGCTTTGCATATAGTTAAACTTATTAATATTATCAATTATCTGCCCCTATTACGTGGAACTTAAACATAAGCGGCGAAATGCGGATGTACTAGTTACCCCTATAGAGGTATGAGGAACAGGTATAAAGTTCACTCATCCTCTATAGAAAAGGGAGGATCTTCCGTCCCGACGGGTGCCGTGTCTGGTGGGCAACTGTCCAACGATTCATGTCAGGACGTTGTATATATATGCTAGGTGCGCGGTAAACTCTGCTTGCGCGATGCAGGATTTTGTGTGACGTCAGTATTACGCGTAACTCGCATGTGGCGATTAAGATGCCCCACACACCTCTGAGTAAATCTTCGCAGATTACAAGCGTGATGTTATATTTATTTAGTGTGTGTGTGTGTGACCTCGTTGGTCTATAGCAAGATGCAAGTACGGCCGCTGAGCGTGCGGAGGATCCCAGGATTCTATCCCCAGGTCGGTCTATGTACTAATTGTTTTTTCTGATAGGAATTTCTCAGTAGCAGTTTGACGGAATCTGTATTTTTGCCCGATTTATGGCAAAGTCCCCTATATGACTTGAATTTAAGCATAACTGGTGAATTGTGGGTGTAGGTACTATATGCTACCCATTTCGGAGAATGCAGGTATGATATTTGGGCTTTTCTCATTTTAAATTTAAAAAATACTATATTCATGCGATAGATGGCAGACAAGTAGGATTTTTGATAGCAGAGAGTCTAGACAAAGTGACATTTTAGCAGCGATAAAGATGATAGAAACCTCAAGAATGTATTGGATTGACATATTATTTGGGTATGCTATAGGTACACCTCTGCCTAACCCTTCGGGGAATACAGGCGTGATGTTATGTTATGACATATTATGCTAAACAGGTTTTATCAATCCTGTTGAAAGTCGTTATAGAAATAGGTACTGTCAAACGGGGTGAATTGAAACGCAGCGCAGGGGTGAATCGGAACGAAAGTTTAAAAGGGATTTTAACATTTAAATAATATAAATTGTTGCCAACGAGGGCACTTAATCGTTAATTATTACAGTAAGCACACGAGTCTTTTTGGGCAACAAACTATATTATTTCAATGTTATTATCTCTTTTAAAGTTTCGTTCCGATTCACCCCTGCGCTGCATTTCAATTCACCCCGTTTGACAGTACGAAACGCTTTGCAAGCGATTTTCAATAGACTAGACCCTCTGTTTGTTGTTATTACAGATTACAATCTGATCTCAATGTTGTTTTTTTCTTCTTTTCAAACACTGTTGATCAAAATTTATAAATCCACGGATTCCCACGTGCGTTATTGGACACGAGACTGATGACGTCATGGATTGGCCAACCGACCGGCGCGAGCGCAGCTTGCGACACTCTGTGGGAACTGTCGCACAGTACTATAATACTTAGCTTTTTGTGTTTCATATCAATACAGACTTTTATGGTCTGAGATTGGCTTAGGAAAAGATATACAAAACCTATGTATCACCATCGTATATTGCACAATATGCAGAGACATTCTGTGCCTCCTTTTAAAATGAATAGGTGGGAAAGAAGTTTGCTTTGCAGGCACACATCTGGCTTAGTGACGGTTCATTACAGTTATGTTATAATTTATGACACTAATTATGAACACTTGGGCAACTTCTAACTTCTAATACATGGCTTCTTTACAGGGAGATGTATTTTGACAAAGTCATAATTTCTAGGCGTTTGTCTGGTAGTAATAAAGATGCAGAAGAGAAGTTCCATGTTTAGATGATAACTCATAGTGCTTACTTAAAACTTGGTCCAATACCTATAGTTCTCTATACAGACATAGTCATATAGTTTTCGTTTATGCTAATGTATGTCATACTCGGATGGTGTAAGAGTCGTTGTCGAGATTATATCACAGATCGGTAGCATACGTCGATATTACTAACATCATTTACTATTAAGTAATCTGCGATCACTCTGAAAGCGTATGTAAGCAGCGTTATATATATGTTTAGTCTCTGCATCACCCTAAGGTTGACTGGTAGAAAATGCCTCAGGCATTAAGTCCGCCTTTATACAGTAATTTTTACTTATGCATAAATTTTTAATAAATAAATATATTATTAGACAATATCAATTGTTTTGGTATCGCGTTACCCGGTAACTGGGTTGTGGAAGTAAGATAGTTAGTCGCTCCATGTAAAATGCTGCGTCCGGTTAGCCTGGAAGCTGATCCCAATATAGCTGGGAAAAGGCGGGCAGATGATAATGATGACGTTACTTTGGTGACGATTTTTATGTCGATGCTAATAAGCTAATATCAACATACCATACCATCTCAGAAATGGAACCATTTTGCTATAAATAAATGCTACAAATGCAGCGTCATCAGCCCGCATCTACTAATCAATGTGTATGATAAACACGATCAAGACATAAACGCTTTTTAAATTTCCGGTTCATCATTCCCATGAATTGAAATGACAATAGACTAAAGAGCAATTTAGATACAAATACCACCATGCCGCGCTTGACTCGGTGGAACGCAGAGCTAAGAGGCTCAATAGCGATATAAAACTGGTGGATGCCAAGCTTCACAGCTTGGCTCATCGCAGCAAGGTTGCCTGCTTGTCGGTCTTTTACAAATTGTACTTCGGTGAGTGTGCCCAAGAACTCCACGACCACATTCCATCGGCCCCCTTCTACCATCGGACATCTAGACGCACTGCAAGTTACCATCCCTACCTAGTTGCTATTCCACCAATTCGCACTAAGCGCTTCCAAATGTCTTTTATAATGCGTACAGTAAAAGAGTGGAACTCTCTACCTGCGTCTGTGTTTCCGACCGCATACAACCCAAATCTCTTCAAAGTGAGAGTGAACAGACTTCTTCTGGGTAAGCTCACTCCATCGTCGACTTTGTCTGTTATCTCTGACCTGGACTAGAGTCAAGAGCAAACCCATCTCAAATAAAAATAAAATAAAAAAAGATATAAGACCTTTAAGAATAGCCATATTTATTTCGTCAGAGGTCCTAAAAATCAATGCCAGTAGAATAGAATGGGCTATAGATAAATAATAAATATTATTTTTAATATAGCCCATTATAAATTACGTCTTTAATGATTTGAATAGAAGTTTTTCTTCACTAATTTCTGGGTTTGTTTTTTGTTGACGAATTAAAAATGTTAGTTGCGGACTGACCGGTTATCGAATCTGGTTTATTATTACTGACGGCGATATGAATACGGACATAATTATAATATGCAACCAGTACACTTAAATTAATGTTCGTAACACATTTAAAAATAGGATAGTAAGTGTTTTCAACGTATAAATAGGTTTTTTGATGTTATTTTTATTGCAATGAATAGATCTACTACTTATTTTTTTAATAATGCTGTTGATTGTGATAATTTTTTCACATTCATGAAAATCATGAAACTAAATGTAGTTACATCAAATATTGTTGATTCAGCTAGCTTATACACTAAAATAATTGAGTATACCTATGAGTTTTAATATACGCTGCATGTGACATTTTTACAAGCTTTTATTTAACTTGCAATGTTTGTATGTATTATATGTTCGGGCCAAATCTTGCAAGCTGAATTAAAACCACTTCCTCTCGTACTACGGAGTTAAAATTTCACACGTTAATTCTGTTTCGAAGATAATGCATTTTGATGATGCATGACCTGATTTAACTGACAGGGACATAAAAGTTAAATACTCATATGACAGTTATAATGTTCAAATGTCAATTTTAATGATAACCAATACTTCCTTAAATAGCATTATCGAATCTGTCATTGGCCTGGTAATAAAGTAGATTATTTAAAATCCGGTTTCAGAATAGAGTGAAGTTGACAACGTACCAAACTGTACTTAAGGTGAAGGCCCGTGATTTCAAAATTTATTTAGTAAAAACATTGAAGGAATCACCTGAAGTAATGCAATAGTAGAGATTGACAATTTCTCAACTTCAAACTCTCAATTCTGAAACCGGATTTTACATAATCTACTTTATTACCAGACTAATGACAGATTCAATAATTTTATGTAAGGAAGTATTAGTTATCGTTAAAATTGACATTCGAATGTTCGTAACTGTCATACGAGTAAGTATTTAACATTTTTGTCCCTGTCAGGAAAAATGTCACATGCAGCGTTAAATGGTTCTTTAGTACTTAAGTTATTATATTAAAACTCGTAGGTATAATCAATTATTTAAATATTGATGTGTAAACATCTTAGCGCTCGGTCTACGGTAGGGGCTAGCTGGGACTTCGAGCATCAGACGCGTAAGCGTAAGACTTCGAGCGTCAGATAACGTCAGCGTAAGACCCGTGTCTATGTGAGTGCGTGAATGTATCTGTGAGAGCGCCGCACGGTGGGGGCTATGCACACCTCAATTTTCCCAAACCAAACTGATGCGAGCTCACATGTTTACACATCAATTTTCGTGAGTGCCAAACCAACTCACACCGATTTTTTTTTTCTTGTTATAAAAGTTTGCGAATTCATCAACTTAGCTTAAACTTAACCCATTAGCAACTGAACACAAATTCATACCTTCTACAGGAAAACTCACAACGTCGTGTATGTCCTTGTTCACATCATTTCCTTTGTCAGTCTCATTAATCTAGTCGTTCATATTCCTCAGTCACGGCTGCCACGTGCGCCTGCGCCAGTCAAATCCAGATAGTAAGGATATTAGATTACACGCGTGTTTCTATCTACTTCCTAGTTTTTAAGTTGATCGCGAGATTGTTATGTCGTGGGTCGGGAGAGTATCAAATCATCTAGGTATATAAGTTTCATGGTTTTGGGAAAGGAGAGACCAGTATTGTTTGATAAATGTAGTTTGGTTGGGTTTCTTGTTTTTAACTGACTTCACAAAAAGGAGGAGGTTCTCACTTCGTCTTTTTTTTTTTTTCATGTGTGTTTGCTCAGAACTTTTTTGTGAGTGATCCGATTTGTATGATTCTTTTTTTATTTGATAGGTGGTGCTTCACATGTAGTCCCATTTAAATTTGATCAGGGTCTGCCCAGTAGTTTTTGAGTTATCCTTAATACTGCACATTTCTTCCACTTAGTTCATATTGATGATGTGTTAATAATTTCCT
Source organism: Griposia aprilina (assembly GCA_916610205.1). Taxonomy (NCBI): domain Eukaryota; kingdom Metazoa; phylum Arthropoda; class Insecta; order Lepidoptera; family Noctuidae; genus Griposia; species Griposia aprilina. Next base: position 1,329,667 of record OU744285.1, on the reverse strand, counting down.
GTCACTATTATTTACATACCAAGTAGTAATATAGGAATTTGTGTGGGGTAGGTATCACAACTAAAAAGTGAAAAATAAAAACTTTTTTACAAAAAAACAACCGACTTCCAAAAAAAACACTAAAAGACGTGAAAAATAACTTTAATTTCGGAAGTCGGTGTCTTTGGTTTTGTATTTTCATTTTTGGCTACCGACTTCCAAAATTAAAGTTATTTTTCACGCCTTTTAGTGTTTTTTTTGGAAGTCGGTTGTTTTTTTGTAAAAAAACTTTTTATATAAGTACCTACTTACTATCTTTCTTTTGTTTGGAGTAAAAGAATTGAAGCCTTCTTATATAGGTATTTTATTCAAATGAAATATATATCACAAGCTTTTGCCTGCGACTTTGCCCGCATGAAGGTCGAAAAAATCCTGTAATTCCTTCTCCATTAAAATACATAATATACTTACCTATGTGCCAACTTTCATGGTGTTCGGCCAAACGGATGTTGGAGTTCACTTTAGACTCACAAAATGTAATACTTATATATTTCGAAATGTTCCATAACTACTAAAATTTCTAATAATATAATTCAATCATGATTCGAAGGACACCAAGCGCCATCTAGCGTCCTAAAGCAATTGTGACCCTCGAAAGTTATTGTTCTTTCCCTCGGGCACAGTACTTTTTTTCTGGATGACAGGTACCCTATGTCCTTTTCTGTACCCCTGACAACGTAATTAAATTTACTTTCGCATTTATAATATTACCTATGATTAGGATTAGTATTTGATGAAAGTTAATTAACATGTCAATTAAAAATAGCAATTTTTAGAACATGTTTTACAATCAGTTAGTACGTTTCTTTAATTAAACGAATGGGTTTTGCTGTGTTAGGTGTAGGTAGTAAACAGGTAGGGTTCGCTTTAGCTTAAATTAATAGGCAATTTTCTATTCAAAAAACTACAGAAGTGCTAATGAAAGCGACCATAGAAGAAAAAAAACAATTAGTTAAAGCACTTGTTTGTTTACAATGGGAAATCCGCCGCCTCGTATTTGATAAACGATAAACGGTAGCTGTACTGTCAACCACATGACCATGATAAGAATTTAACTTTGACTGTTTTTCCTTCGTAGCATTAGGCCAGGTTTTTGGACTTCAAGTCCGAAGTGCGGTTCACTGTACTAAGGTACAATCGGTTTCACACACGTGCTTGAAATATTTGATCCAAGCTATGGTTTGTTTTGGTAAATACAAATAAACAAGGAGACAATTGTGTATTTTAAAAAATTGGAATATAAATGGACCTATTACTTATTGCAAATTTCCGTGACTCATTCGTGACATTCATGTTTATGACTTTACTATTGTTCATATTTCGGGTATGTATGACTTCTTGGGCTCTAACGTCTATATTTTGGGTATGCATGACTCGAACCTGTTATATAGGTACCGTCTTATAACGTGTATTAAATTCTTGATGGCTGTGGTCCAGAGGTTATGGGGAAGTCCTGCTTTACGAAAACCTTCCCACGTGGTTGCAGATTCAAGCCAGGGTCCCAATTCTGTATGGTAATTATTATTCCCCGCGTAATCTTCCCACGTCAATATCGTGTTTTGTAGAAACGATTTCGTTAATTGTATCATAGAGAATACGTTATTAGCAAATGTCGTGGTTAGATAACGAATTGACGTGGTTTCGAAGTAAGGCATCGTTAAGTGATCATAGTGAATTAGGGCCCTGGTGCGACATAAATGGTCAATATTGTATTTTATTTTATTCGGGAAACTTACAGAGTACTTAAAATATATGAAAGTGACGGCTATTTACAAGTTTCTACTAATAATCGTTCAGATACAAACAATTACTTTCCCGTGAAGAAGTTTTCACAAACATATGCGTAGGCCGAGAAACACTGGTATATGTAGTTTAAATGCAAATAATGTTCACTAAACAGTTTATTTTAATGTCTGCTCGCACGAATTAGAAACGAATTCTTCCTGTACGCTGACTTAAAATGAGGGGACATGTAACAAGGAACTTGTGCAGGAAGAAGTATCAGTAAAACTTTTTCATGCATCATCTATTCTTTCAAGAGTGATCATTAGTCTTACCTACACCGCTATAACAACCATTTTAATGCATGGACTATTGTTTATAATTAATAGTATAATGTTACCTACCTACTTATCATGATATCATTGATAACCGATCACTATTCAAATTCATTAACACCTGTGTCTAGTTGAGTCAGTCTACTCAACGAATGATACTCAGTACCTACCTATTCTTATAGTAGGTGGTTTAAATACAAAGTGTATTTGAAAATTACTTCCGGTGCCAAGGTAAATATTAGCTATGCAATGTCATGTTGTACAGGAAAAATAGCAAGTTCTCGGGTTTTGATAATGAAAAGTATTTATTTATTTATCATACGAGTACAACTAAATCCAATTACATATATACAAAAATACTTACAATTCTAGATGTTAGTGTTGGAAAATGGTATTATACCATTCATAACATAATAAGTTAGGAGATAGATGGGAGTGTTGGCAGACCCTGGCCAGGTGGGGGGATTACCTGGGTACATAGGATCGTGGGTAACACCTGGACGAGACTCGTACAGACCTGCGAAGCGTGGCACAAAAGGGAGGAGGCCTTTATAATACTCATCAGTGGGAGGAACAAGGCTGCCAATGATGGCGAAAATATTGAATAAAAGAACCGATTTATCTCTTATCATAATATTTAACTTCATTATGTATACAAGATGCATTCAATATTTTGACTTGACTATGACGCTGCGATCGTAACCACGCGGGGCCATGACTAAAATATTGCTTTAACTCACATGATACTTATTGATCTTTCAACCTTGTTCCTTAACATTCATACTACATTTAGCGGTTTCTCTAGCGATAGGTCCTAGGTTGGAATCCCATGTTGAGGAAGGTATACTTGTCCGAAAAGTACGTTAAGCCGTTGGTCCCGGTTCCGGCTGTCATTCGTAGATCTTTGACAGTCGTTATCAGCCAGAAGAACAGCCGTTAGTCAGAAGACCAGACGTTATTCTGAAGAACAGCCGTTAGTCAAAAGAACAGCCGTTAGTCAGAAGAACAGCCGTTAGGCAGAAGAACAGCCGTTAGTCAGAAGACCAGTCGTTAGTCAGAAGACCAGCCGTTAGTCAAAAGACCAGCCGTTAGTCAACAGAACAGCCGTTAGTCAGAAGAACAGCCGTTAGGCAGAAGAACAGCCGTTAGGCAGAAGAACAGCCGTTAGTCAGAAGACCAGTCGTTAGTCAGAAGACCAGCCGTTAGTCAAAAGACCAGCCGTTAGTCAACAGAACAGCCGTTAGTCAGAAGAACAGCCGTTAGGCAGAAGAACAGCCGTTAGTCAGAAGAACAGCCGTTAGGCAGAAGAACAGCCGTTAGGCAGAAGAACAGCCGTTAGTCAGAAGACCAGACGTTATTCTGAAGAACAGCCGTTAGTCAAAAGAACAGCCGTTAGTCAGAAGAACAGCCGTTAGTCAGAAGACCAGTCGTTAGTCAGAAGACCAGCCGTTAGTCAAAAGACCAGCCGTTAGTCAACAGAACAGCCGTTAGTCAGAAGAACAGCCGTTAGGCAGAAGAACAGCCGTTAGGCAGAAGAACAGCCGTTAGTCAGAAGACCAGTCGTTAGTCAGAAGACCAGCCGTTAGTCAAAAGACCAGCCGTTAGTCAACAGAACAGCCGTTAGTCAGAAGAACAGCCGTTAGGCAGAAGAACAGCCGTTAGTCAGAAGAACAGCCGTTAGGCAGAAGAACAGCCGTTAGGCAGAAGAACAGCCGTTAGTCAGAAGACCAGTCGTTAGTCAGAAGACCAGCCGTTAGTCAAAAGACCAGCCGTTAGTCAACAGAACAGCCGTTAGTCAGAAGGACAGCCGTTAGGCAGAAGAACAGCCGTTAGTCAGAAGAACAGCCGTTAGTCAGAAGAACAGCCGTTAGTCAGAAGAACAGCAGTTAGTCAGAAGCCCGAAAGTCTGACAACTAGTCTTATAAAGGGATAGCGTGTTACCCAGTGAAACCCAGTCACTCGTTATCTGGACTGGGTTGTGGGGGTCAGATAGGCAGTCACTCCATCTAAAGTACTGGTATTCAGCTTCATCCGGTTAGGCTGGAAGCCGACCCCAGCATAGTTGGAAAAGGGAGGCAAATAAAAATGACTAGAGCGTGGTAACTATTTATGACGAAGCTCCTCGGTCATTTGCACTTCCGAGTGTAATAGTTAATGTCAAATAAGTAATCACAATAATGAAGGACGTTGTCAGGGAAGTTAAAAACAATAGATTCGCGAATATATTCCTGTACTTACGTGAATGTCATTATAAAAAAGAGTCGTATCATTAAAATTGAAATGAAAAAACGACCTTTGAGTTCGAGGTTTTGCGATATGTATCTTTATAAGATATTTAATAAGCAGTTAGGAACGTTTTATGTCTAAAGTGGGTTTGAATGGTGCATTAGTAATGTTTCTAGATTCATTTATCAAGAATGAATGGCGCTTAAACGCCTGAGAATATCCTATCTAAAAATCACAATGACCAATAAGAACTTAGTATTTTTTAGTGCGAAAGTACTAAAGACTTATTTAAATAACATAAAATAAGATAAAGCTTATAGCATAATAGGGCTGTCCCCTAGTATTAGGGGACAAGCCTATTATAATTTGAGTCCCAATAACGCTTTGGCCGACCCCGCGTTATAACCCAGGGCCGGCAGTCGAGACTAGATAGCAACGCTGTCGCAAACTACCGATCGCTAAATATTAAGGTGAATACTCAGTTTTAGCCCGCAAAATTCAAATTTTCTTTAGTTTTTTGCAAATTGCTGCTCTTTTTTACGTCCTATATTGATCAAAATGCGATTATCGACTGTGGGAATTATATATTTATCGATTATTAATCATTCATTTCATATCAACAGTCAAATTCAAAGAAATTTTGAATTTGGCGGGCTTCAATTGAGGTTTCACCTTAATATTTAGTGATCGGTAGTTTGCGACAGCGTCGCTATCTATGTCGAGGACCCCAAGCTCTGCAGTCTTGTTTTCTACTCTAACTAAGCAGACTAAATATTCTAAATAACAGTAGAAATAATAAAGTCATCTTTGATACCCATGAGAACACAGAGGGCCTTTTATAAACTGTTGTAAATTATATACGGTGTCACAAAATGATCGTTTATTTCCGCGTATCGTTGCAATAAGTGACATCTAATAAGAAAACCAAACGATTGGATTATACGTATTTCCCAATGACGCTTGTAAATAATGTGTAATGTAATATTTATTCAATCACTTACGTAATAAAGTTTATTTGTGTATATGTACTGCATATAGGGCGACGCTGCCGTTTGTCATGACGGCAGAATATTATGTTATTATATTTTTAAATAAAATATTGTAATATTTAGAACAATCACCAGACCTACTGATCACCTAATGAGAAATGGACATCTCAACACCCAAAACATGAGTGCATAGCTAGGTTTTCAGACCTGAAATTTGTCATGGAAATTAGCCTCAAACGGAAACTCAGCAACGTTTAGTGGCGGCAGAAAAAATGGTGGCAGTAAACACTACCATGATAACTTTTCTACAGCAAAGTCTTTCAAAATCAGGTACTACAACTAACCTTTAGGGCTGTTTCAATTTGAGCGTTTGTTGTGGTGCGGGAGTTAAGGCTCCCACAAACAGGCGCGATGCGACAGCACAACACAAAGGTGCTGCTCGTCGCGCGGCACGCGGTGCCTTTGTGTCACGCTGTCGCATCGCGCCAGTGTGCACGAGCCTCTATACTGCGCACGGACGTTTGTTTTTTTCCATACACTTAACACTTTGCGAGCGGTGCGCCGTCCTACCGTCGCGTCGTGCGCGCTCAGTACCTTTGATAGAGCCCTTATAGCTATACTCGAAAGGTTTAGGTAGTTAAATAAAGGTAAACAAATCGTAAAAAGGGTTTTTTATAGTTGACACTTTCTTGTTTAAAAATACGTTAGAACAAAATTAAAGTTATTTGCCATATATACGATAGTTTCCTCTTTTATTAACGTATGTTAAACTTTATCATTTATTCGTAAACTATACTCTTCGTACATGTAATTGCTTAAGCTCAATTTTTTTGTTTGATTTATACAATAGTATAATATTTTGTAATCTGTCTATTGTAAAGAGCCCAAAAAGACAGGTTCCCTAAACCTTTTAGAAAATAGAACGAATTAGATAACGTTGATAAATTGAAGAGTACACCTGTGACGTAGTATGGCAACTGAAGTAGCAGGTATTACGTTTAGTCGGTTAACCAGAATGCCTTATAAGTTTTGGATGAATTAGAAAAAATGTTATATGGTGTCACTGTATTGCGGCTGCCACCACTGTGAGCGCAATTCAATTGAGTTAATATGGCCTCAAGATAAAGGGCTTGTAGCCGAGAAAAATAAAACTTTTAAAATGTCTGACTTAGACATTCTTTTGTCAGAGGGTTTAGTTAATGTGACTGCTGAGAATTGGAAAAGTTGCGAGGGTCATATAATAAAAGAAGAACAGAAAATGTTTAATTTAGACAAAATAATTGATGATACCACTGAACGCTATTATTAATGTGACAGATAGTTCCTCACATTTAGATTCAGAATAGAGCCTATTATTATGGGACTAAAAATAATATGATTTTAACATTTGAAATAGCAAAAAAAGGTTTAGCATCTATGAGTCACGTGGTTTTTTTTGTTTACCTTTATTTAACTACCTAAACTTTTCGAGTATAGTCGCTCTTCCAATGTGCCTGCGCATTCGGTATACCTATCCAAGCAACTCTAGGCCACTTTCTCACGATCGCCGGTCATTGGATCTGTTGTGAAAACAGTCCGATGTTGACACGTTGTTCTTCGTATGACCACGACTGACGCGTCTTTATATACGCACGCTTTTATAAACAAGCTCTGCGGCAGTGGCGGCACCTACAGTTCTTATTATGCGTTTTTTCTGCCCTGAGTTCCAGTTGTGGAAGTGTGGACAGCTAGCTGGCTTCGAAGTGACATAATGTTTTACAGGTAGGCACGGCTAAAATCTGTCCGTGGAATCCTGGTTATATCAATACTTCTCCGTGCTTCAGAGATTCATTAAACTATCGGTAACGGTTATCATAACATTACTGATGCTGTCGTAGGTGTTAGAGTCCCGAAAATTGTATAAGAATCACGGTATTTTGAGAGGATGATCATGATTTGAAAAATAGTTACTTACTTCTCTTTAGCATTGATTCAATTAAAATTAAGTCCAAAGTTGAGTTTCAGAAATCAGCGTAACATTGATGGAGATGTCAAAAATGTATAAAAATTAAAAAAGCTACCGTTGAAAGTTCCTTTAGAAATATGAAACGTTTTGAAATCGATTGCCACTTGTCTCGATCCTCTTATCTTTTTGTTGACCTAGTTCCTTAATTAAGGCCCCAAGTTGACCATAGATTGGCGATTATTCTTTAATAAAAATATCGGTAACCGACAAATGAGCAGCAGCACCCAATTGCGTAAAACACTGAGAATGGCAATGCCTTTCATTTTTAACCAACTTCAAAAAAAAGGAGGAGGCTCTCAATTCGACTGTGTTTTTTTTTTATGTGTGAACCGATTTGGATGTTTTTTTTTTATTTGATAGCAGGTGCTTCACATGTGGTCCCATTTAAATTTGATCAAGGTCTGACTAGTAGTTTTTGAGTTACCCTTAATACTGCATATTTTTTCCACTTAGTTTATATTGATGATGTGTTGATAATTTCCTGCCACTGTTATTTACATACCAAGTAGTGGAATACGAATTTGTGTGGTGTAGGTACCGCAACTAAAAAGTGAAAAATAAAAACTTTTTTACAAAAAAAACAATCGACTTCCAAAAAAAAACACGAAAAGACGTGAAAAGTAACTTTTATTTCGGAAGTCGGTGGCCAAAAACGAAAATACAAAACCAAAGGCACCGACTTCCGAAATAAAAGTTATTTTTCACGTCTTTTAGTGTTTTTTTTTGGAAGTCGGTTGTTTTTGTCAATTTAACAACATTCATTGCGTTATTGTTTTTGAACAGCCGATTTGCTCAAACAAAATGTTTGAAAAAATCGCAATGTTTGAAAAAGCAAGGATTAGGAATTTCCTTCAAAGTCCTTCGGATTGTGCTTTAAATGTGTTACATTATTGGGGTGCTTGTCATGATGATTTGCAAAATATAAGTACAATAAGTAGATATTGATTCAATTTAACCTAAGTTCAAAGTCGAGTTTCTTCTAAAGTTTGTACAAAAAAGATACAAGGAGCAAAAACTTTATTAAATCACGTCCCGCCAATGCTTGAAGTATAAGATCTGTTAAATATTTGGTCTGTTTACATTATTTTTTTGTTTTCTTACACATTTTTTTTGTATACTCTCGCTGTCACTCAAATGTTTGATGGGAGAAAACTCAACCTTGAGTTCACGTCGCCTATGTGTCATATATGTGTGTGTTGTGCTCTATTATATCATTTACTGTATAAAATATGTTTTGTGTACTATAAATAATTAAGAATGGCAGGCAAAAGTGAACAACTGTTAGGACTATGACGTTATTTGCAATTGGAAACGAATAGGGTACCTACGTACCTATAAAATGGGAAATATTTAACTGATCCTCTAAAAAGTTATTGACCTTCTAATGATGGACACTTAATAAAATTAATTAATTATTTTAAACTTTTTGCGCTTCTATTGATGCACACTATTTTTAATAAAAGAGCTTCATTTTGACTTTTTGGCCTCTTCTCACAGTTGGTCGCAGTAACTAAGCTGGGACACCCCGACCATAGGGTTAGGTTAGGTTAAAACTGTGACCGAGCCAAGCGAGCAAAGCGACCGGTGCCACGGCAGCGGCCGGCGAGTGCTACATCCAAATTGGTCGCAGTTTAGTATTTTTAGGACCCCAAAATAGGAATTATTGGATGTTTACAAAAAGAGGTGCAATCATTATATTACACTGCTGTTCAATAATATTTTTAAGAGCGCAAAAGGAGAACTATTACAGGCTGGAAGTATCCGAAGTGGTCCGCGAAGCCATCCAAAATATAACAAGTCAACACAACGACGCGACGCGTGGTGCGAATCGAGAACCTGCCCCGGGACGAGGTGGGCGCGGGGGTGTGCGTGCCACGTGCAGCGCGCAATCGAATTCAAATTTCGCTAAGAGCAGTTGTGTTGCATGCGATCGCGCGCGTACCACAGTGTAAAGTGCTTACGAATCAAAACAACGCCGTCAAGTCGGCTGCATCGTAATGACCTAGTTATTGCGTAATGCTGGCGGACGGCAAATATTATTGTTAAGGCCAAGTTAATACTGGCTTCAATCTAACAATGGAATCGAAAAAGGATATTGTCGACCTAAAAACAGAGACTGAACATCTGTTGTATAAATACTATTGTGAAGAAAAGAATGAGCGTTTAAAGCTCCAAAAGAACTTAGATGATTAAAAAGTCAAATAGAAAACCTCCAGCAACAGCTAAAACTTCAAGCGGAAAACGCAGCCAAACCAGTAACAACCGCCACCGAGACCTCATCACCGCCTGTTGAATATGCAACGGACGAAGAAGAACTCGCTCGAGAAACAGGGTGGATACGGCAAAAGAGCAGGAAGAAAAGAAAATTGAACACCTCTCCTGCCCAACCCACTCCAAATGAACACGGAAGAGACGTGAATAGAGCTAATCTAAAAGTCGCCAAAACTCCTCTGCCACCACCTATGGTTGTAGATGGCATCCAGAATTACCAAAAATTCTTTGACTTTCTATGTGAGAGTCAATCAGCTGATGCGTTCAGTATCAAAATGATGAATGGAGATACCGTAAAAGTAAATGCCAAAAACGAAGAATCGTATAGAGCAATTTCAAAAGCCCTTTCAGACAACAACTGTCTTTGGCACTCATATGAAAACAAGCAAGAAAGGCCAATAAGAGTAATGGCAAAAAAATTGCATTTCACCTGTATCCTGGAAAGAGTAGTCGGAGACTTACGCAGCAAAGGCTTCAAGATTCTAGAAGCAGTCAACAAATTGAGTTGGAAAACTAAAGAGCCACTCAATATGTTTATGCTGACATTCTCAAATGATGAGGAAACCAACAAAATATTCAATATTAAACACATTTTGGGATGTAACGTGGAGATACATCCTATAAAATCCACAAAACTGGTACCTCAATGCAAAAGGTGCCAGGCATACGGCCATACGCAAAAGTACTGCTCCAAAGAACCGAGGTGCGTAAAATGCACGGGTAAACATCTCACCAAGGATTGCAGAAAATCAAAAGAAGAGAAGCCAAAATGCGTCCACTGCGGAGCCCCGCATCCGGCTAACTACAGGGGATGTATTGTAGCAAAAGAAATACAACAGCTAAGACTGAAAAAAACTAAAGGAAGTAATGTCAATGCTCAACAAAGTGTACCTGCCGGAAGAGGTGAAGACCCTGGCAAGTCCAAACCAATTCAAAGTGCGATGAATACAATAAGTAAAAACATCTCATACGCACAAGTAACTACAAGAGGCACAGCGAAAGCGCCTTTGGCTGATATGAACAGCGATAAAAAGCTGGATGAAATATTAAAGCTAATGTCATCATTCGACGAGAGATTAAAAAAAATTGAAAATGGCAACATAACTGCTACTCCTAAAACCAAAAAATGAATACTACACTTAAACTTATAGCGTGGAACTCAAATGGGTTACAAAAACATCAGAATGAGTTGCAAGTAGTATTAGAAATTGAAAAAATTGATGTTTGCCTTGTATCAGAAACGCACTTCACAAAGCAATGTCATATTAAATTCAAAGGATACAACGTATATCATGCACTACACCCAGACAATACTGCAAGAGGCGGAAGTGCAGTTATTGTTAAAGATAATTTGCAGCACTATGAAGTGCTTAAATACGAAGAGAAAGATATCCAGGCCGTGGCAATTTGTCTACAAACAAAAAAATATCCCTTAACAGTATGAGCCATCTACTGTCCACCACGATACATGATAAGAAAAGATCAGTATATGAGCTTCCTAGCCCGCCTTGGTAATAGATTTATCTTAGGAGGTGACTTCAATGCTAAAAATACCTATTGGGGTTCCCGACTAACAACTACTAAAGGCAAAGAACTACTGAGTGCCATAAAAGAACTAAAATGCGAAGTTATATCTACTGGAAGGCCCACTTATTGGCCAACAGATCCAAATAAAATTCCAGATTTAATCGATTTTTTCATAACCAGGGATCTATCAACTAGTTATACCAGAACGGAACAAAGTTATGACTTAAACTCAGATCACTCAGCAATTTATTTAGAAATTGGCGAGAGTTCTTTGTATAAAGAAAACTGTATCAATCTAGTTAGTAAATTTACGGACTGGGAGGGCTTTAAAAACAGATTGAATGATCAAATAGACCTTAAAGTTCCATTAAAAACCCACGAACAACTTAACATCGAAGTTGAAAAGTTTATTATGCACATCCAACAAGCAGCGTGGGAAAATACACCTGCCTTTAACAAAAGAACGAAGGGAAACATGTACCCTCTCAGAATCAAGCAGCTCATTATGGAAAAAAGAAGGCAGAGAAAAACGTGGCATCAATCTAGGTGTCCTGAGGACAAACAAAAGTTAAACAAACTTACAAAAAAAGTAAGAAGACTAATCCAGAACTACAAAGATGAATCAACCAGAACCTACCTTCAGAAACTAAGTAATGACCAAAGGACAAACTACTCCCTTTGGAAGGCTACTAAGAATCTAAAGAGACCGATAGCCCAAATCCCCCCCATCAAGGGTGAAAACGGGCAATGGGCACGCACAAATGAGCAAAAAGCTATGAGGTTTGCAGAGTACCTAGAAAACATATTTCAACCAAATGAGGGGGAAACTATTGAAGACCACACTCTGGTTAATACAGTGATCCCAGACCATATAGATGCCATAAAACTAGTTACACCGAGAGAAGTTGCACGAGAAATAAAGTACAAAATTAACCCAAGGAAATCACCAGGATACGATCTAATAACTGGGGAAATCTTTCATAACTTACCAAGAAAGGGTCTGGTTAAGTTAACAACCCTTATTAATGCCGCACTAAGGCTTAAATATGTACCGGACTTATGGAAAGTTGCTGAAGTAATTATGATCGCAAAGCCTGGGAAACCGGCTCACGAAACAACATCATACAGACCCATTTCCCTGCTACCAATAATGTCAAAACTGTTTGAAAAGCTGCTACTCAAACGCCTTAAACCCATCATAGATAACAGGAACATTATACCTGAGCACCAGTTTGGTTTTCGAGAAAAACACTCAACGATAGACCAAGTGCACAGAATTACAAACGTAATAGAAAACGCGTTGGAAAACAAGAAAGTTTGTTCTACTGTTTTTCTAGACGTAGCCCAAGCATTTGACAAAGTTTGGCATGAAGGCCTTATTTGTAAACTAAAAAGTCTGCTACCGAAAGCGTTTGCGGATATATTAGAATCCTACGTTCTAAACAGAGTCTTTAGAATAAGACAAGAAGATACGTATTCAGAACTTAAACCCATAAAAGCTGGTGTACCGCAAGGAAGTGTGCTAGGTCCGGTCCTGTACCTACTATACACTTGCGATATTCCCGAATCTGAAAACAATACCATTGGGACCTTTGCTGATGATACAGCCATAATGGCCGTTGGAAATACCCACGAAGAAGCAGTAGAGAAGGTTCAAATGGCTGTTAATCAATTTTATGACTGGACTAAAAAATGGAGGATTAAATTAAATGAATCCAAATCCGTACATATAGACTTTACCAACAAAAAACAACAGTATCATCCAGTTTTTATTAATAACAACCAAGTCCCTTATGAGAATACAGCTAAGTATCTCGGTATGACCCTTGATGCAAAGCTACGCTGGAAAGCTCACGTCAAGAAGAAAAAAGATGAACTCGACCTACGGTTCAAAAGAATGTATTGGCTGCTTGGAAGAAACTCCGAGCTGTCCGTGCAGAACAAACTGTTACTATACAGACAAGTCCTGATGCCAGTTTGGACTTATGGTATTCAGCTGTGGGGCTGCACCAAACAGACAAATGCATTAATCATTCAACGATTCCAGAACAAAGTACTACGGGAAATTGTTAATGCACCAGGGTGCATTAACAATTTCCCGTAGTACTTTGACCTTATTGAAATTATGACCTCCATCGGGACCTAAACGTTGAGTTCATCGATAAAGTGATTCAAAAATCTGCAGAAGCTCACGACAAGAGACTTCATCAGCATGTGAACATCGAGGCGATCCAGCTTCTCGACCACACGGACATAGTGAGAAGACTTAAAAGAACAAAACCGTTCGAGTTAGTGTTTAGTGCTAGTGTTAGTGAATAGTGAATAGTGTAATGTAGCACAAATGTTACTAAATAAACACAAGAAAAAGTGTATTCGCCTTAATAGAGACAATAAGAAAAGTGCCAATGGACACATTCTTAGTATGTAAAGACAATTTAGCATTTTAAGTTATATTTAAATTACTTATTAGTCTATATACAAGGCTAGATTGTAATAAAATTAGGGTCCATCATTTTGATGAACACTAGGACAAGGGAAAAAAAAAAAAAAAAAAAACGTGCAGCGCGCGAGCCAGGCGCAGCCAGGGTCTCCTCTCGCTCGGTTTGGTTAGTGATAGTCCGGATACTCGCAACTAACTACGTTCGTTGTTTTGTTCTGAGTGCTTGCTTATTTTCAATTTTAAAGTTCGACAGCTAAAGGCAAGGACAAATCGTTGGTCTACGAAGGTATTTATAGTAGATAAATAACTGCTCCAGATTTTAATACGTAAGTAAAATAAACAACCTTTACAACAACAAATTTTATAAAAAAAACTACCGACTTCCAAAAAAAAACATTTAGTGTTTTTTTTTGGAAGTCCGTGGTTTTATTTACATATCAAGTAGTGGTATACGAATTTGTGTGAAGTAGGTACCGCAACTAAAAAGTGAAAAATAAAAAACTTTTTTACAAAAACACAACAGACTTCCAAAAAAAAAACACAAAAAGACGTGAAAAATAACTTGCGGTACCTACTTCACACAAATTCGTATACCACTACTTGATATGTAAATAACAGTGACAGGAAATTATTAAAACATCATCAATATAAACTAAGTGGAAAATATATGCAGTATTAAGGATAAGTCAAAAACGACTGGTCAGAACTTAATCAAATTTAAATGGGACCACACGTGAAGCACCAGCTATCAAATTAAAAAAGAAGAATCCAATTCGGTTCACCGAGAAAAAAGTTCTGAGTTGACACATATAAAAAAAAATACATAGGTACAGTCGAATTGAGAACCTCCTCCTTTTTTTGATGTCGGTTAAAAACAAGCACCGGAATCGGTTGGATGCCAGTGCCGACATGGTTTGGCTTTGAGTAGCTCTGTACCAAGCATTCAGAAGTTTGTAAAGAGTATACAGTCACAAAAATCGCATTAAAATAATTATACATATCACTGTTATGTAAAATTTTCGTTAAAAAAATTAAAAATACTGTTGGCTTTGAACAATTTTATGCGTGTTTTATTTTTACTGTATACGTCCTCACGGTGGTCCATGGCAAGACAGAAATTTTGTCAAATGTTCCCTTATTATTAGAAGGTTAAGAATTAGTCCTTATTAGGCATGTATTTAATCCATTGGTTAAATACATGCCTAATATAAGACTATGACATTCTATGCAATAGGAAACGAATAGGTACCTATTACATGTGCTCTGCTCGAACTTCTGCTCAGCAAAGCCAAGAAAGCAGTCATGTGTCTCACATGAAGTGTAGGGACTAGTACGATTATGGTAATTACTAAATTACATACTTACGATGTAAAGAACATAGTCATTGGACATAACCCATGGCTTGCTGTGCATATCAATTCTTTGATATTTGTTGTCTACACATACATACATAAACTCACGCCTTCTTCCCTTGGGGGTAGGCAGAAACTACAGAATGCCACCTGCTACGATCCTTACATACTCCTTTTGCCTCGTTTATGTTCATACATCTTCATCAAAATCAAATCACATCAACATCATCATTCATATATTATTCTTTCATCTTTATTTATTTTCTTCTTCATCTTCATTTTCTTCTTCTTCTTCATGTTTATTTTTTTTTCTTCATTTCTTGTCTATTTATGCCCATATCACCGATTACTGAAATTACACTATCAATCTGCCCGCCTTGTCCCAACTATGTTGGTCAGCTTCCAGGCTAACCGGATTGCAGCTGGATACCAGTATTTTACATGGAACGACTGTTTATCGTGGTTAAGAGGCTTACATGAGCTAAAGCGCGGTCACTGTCGGATTGCATAGAAAAGAAAGAGACGCGCGATGACACAACGCTGGTAATTTATTGCAAAATATGAAGCAATTATGGATTTACAAAAAATCTATTCATTGGAAGAAAACATTAAAACGCTATTACCTTAGTATGTTACTTGTAGAATAATCTGACAAAAAATCTGAATGTTTGCATGTATTTTAATATGGTTTTTAATCGTTAAAATATTTTTTTAGAGGTATCTACGTGATTTTTTTCTATCATATCAAGTTAAAACTGTATTATGTTTTCAACAAACTATCTAACTAGCATATATCCAGAAGAATATCATATATTTTTCTGATTTTGGTTACTGCAGTGGATCATATATTTTTAAGCATTATAAATTTGCGTTTAGGTCATGTAGTCCCCTAAAATGAATCCCCTTGGTAAGACTGGTTGTCAGAGTCTTTGGGCTTCTGACTACCCGTAACGACTGTCAAAGATCTACGAATGACAGCCGAGACCAACGGCTTAACGTTTTTTCCGAGGCACGGAGGGCTCTCGATATATAATGGACTAGCTTTTACCAGCGGCTTCGACCACGTGGAGGTCGGAAATGATCCTACAGGAATGTACTGCCGGGATAAAAAGTATCCTACGCATTTATCCAGGTTATAAACTATCTGTGTTCCAAATCCGTTCAATAGTTTTTGCCTGAAAGTGTAACAAACATCCATCCATCCATCCATCCCCACAAATTTTCACATTTATAATATTAGTAGGATTGGATGGTTACCCATCCAAAAACCGACCACTGCATGCGTAGCTAAACGTTCGGTCGACCCGTGCAGATATTATGATTTAGCCTAAGGCTCTAATCACCGAAATTAATGTAGGGCCCTCATAATACTTTTTAGTAATGACTTGATGGCGGCATCTTTATCACAACTTGGTAAGTGTTATTGAACTCGCGAGTAATTACAAAGCAATTAGAAGAATGGATTTGCTTACATACCTATGGTAGCAACAGTATTAATAGTTAGTTTGGAAGTCATTTACTGATTGGGTAGGTTATAGGTACCTTCTTTTATTAAGGGGCTCGTGGCTAAATAATAACAGCCACACGGGTCGACCGAATGTTAAGCTACGCTTGCCGCGGTCTGTTCGTGGATGGGTGACCATCCGTTACATATCGAGATCGAGTCCCCTTCCTCAGAAAGCACGTTAGGCCGTTGGTCCCGCCTGTCATTCGTAGATCTTTGACAGTTGTTACGGATAGTCAGAAGCCCTATAGTCTGACACCCAGTCTTACCTAGGGGCGTCGTGTTACTCAGTAATTATGGATTGTAGAGAGCAGATAGGCAAAATACTGGTATTCAGCTGCATTCGGTTAGCCTTGAAGCTGACCAACTTAGTTTGGACAAGGCGGGCAGATTTATCACCGATTACCAAATGATTAAAGGGCTATCATACTTTTTAATTATGACTTGATGGCAAGAGCGTGCTTTTATGAATCTTTATCTCAACGTGGTTAGTCTTATGGCACCCACGAGCATGCAAAGCAATAAATTTTATGGGTCTGCTTACTAATGGTAGTATTAATCAGTTTTAATAGTAATTAGTTTGTAATGGTACACAGACAGATTTGGTAGAAATTATAGGTACTTTTATTAATTTAAGGCTCCTACAAACAGGCGCGACACGCGACGCGAATCGCACGCAACACAAAGGCACCGCCTGTCGCGCGACGAGCGGTGCTTCTATGTCGCGTGCGATTCTCGTCGCGTGTCGCGCTTGTTTGAAGGAGCCTTTACTTTTATTGACTGCCTCGTAGGTCTAGTGGTAGCAAACGCTACTTCTGAGCATGAGGTCCTGGATTCGATTCTCCGGTCGAGCAAAGTGTTATTGAGTTTTTTACATCAGGAGTTTTTCAGTAGCAGCCCGGAGTCTAGATTAGTTCCCTGTTGATGACAATAGGCTCGCCCCCTATTATATGGGACTTAAATATACCTGGCGAAATGTTGGTGAACCATAGCTTTCACCTCTGCCTAACACTTCGGGAATAACAGGCGTGATTTACCGTTTGGTAAAATATTAAATCTAATAGCTTGTTTAAGGATCGTAAGTTATAGGAAATTTGCTTAGAGTGCTATCTGGTAGGTACATCACAAAGACAAGTAAGTATTAATCTACCATTCAGATCAGGCCCTGACGAAGTCATTACGGAGGTAGTGAGTGAATACATAGCTTTTAATTATTGAAATAAGATGTCTATATTAGTCACTGTGTTGTAAACACATGGATTGGAGTTCCATTACCAAAAGCTCTTCGTTTTTTTTTTAAAGCTGATACTTATATTACTGAAGGAACAGTTATTTCATCTTGGGTTTAAGAAGAGTCAAAGGAATAAGTCTAATCAAATCTCCTTTCTGTTCAATACAGGTAGAAAAGCAATTAGCAACTGTCGCCCATAACATTAAGTAGGTAGGTACCCTCATTATATTCCTATGGGTAATAAATGAATGTCTTATTGTTTTTCAGGCAGTTTACGCCGTAAGCTCATAGTTTTTATTGACGTTAATTTGTCAATAAAATACTTATTTTATTTTTTTAGATTATTCACTCATTGTTAAAATCGCGGATTCAACCCTTCCACAAGTGTCATAGGTCCGATCAACGGCATAGGTAATTTATTTGAGACAAGGCCAAGAAATATAAATGCTTATGATGCTGAAAACAGTGAAAACACTCAAAACCAATCTGCAGTTGCCACTACCCCAAGACAACGCCTAAACGAAGGAGACACAAACGTAACCGAAGTAATTGATACTACATTCAATAACCGCGGCGTTGTCTTCACACACTTCATTACCCTAATGATGGGAAACCACACGATTTTCATTAACTTTGCAACCCGAGAGGTAAACGTTAGGAAATCTTAACCGCGCAGACCGCAAGAATGAATAACCAAGCGAGAAATAATTTGTTGTCATCAAATATGCGACTGACAATGCTAAGCGGTGGTTTGCCATATTGAGGGGGCTCGTAGCTCAATAAGCATGGTGATTTATCTCTTTGGGAGGTTAAGCTGCGGCAGCTACGTCAATCCCCGAGTTTTATTAATTCTGATCGCTTTTAAAGTTATGTTTTGGAAGGTACACTAACCCGTGTTATTCGTAGTTGTCATATGCAAAGTTAGTTAGCACAAAGATATTTACTTGGTAGCCAGAATTCCAAAAGACCGACACCAGATTTAACCGGAGAATATCCGGAGGAATTCCAAGGAGTTTCTTGCACGTTCTCCTCCATAGGAACCTACTACGCTTTGGAAAGGGCAAAGCTTCATCTTTCTGACTGGCCGACCCCTTGACAATTCAAAAGTGCCAGTAATGAGTTTGAGTTTTGAGTATTGGATAAAAATTTCTTCGTAGTTCAAAAACTCATTGACAACAATTCCGTTCTTTATTTTACAATATGCAAATAATTTCGCCTATAATGGTAATATTATGCTATAATTAGCATCGAAAAAAAATTGAGATGACGAAACTTTTCACAATTTTAATTAAAAACTAGCCACCTTGATATTCAAGACGTGTCGTAGTGATGCCTAGTGCTAGAAAACAGACAAGTAAGGGACCTTGACCTCATCTTTGATAACTAAGGCGAGAAATTTGGACATGGAGCAACTGATTTGGTCAGATTTGGTGACAAATTTAACTCTGTACTGAAAGTCGACCCCAAATTAGTTGAGAACAGGCTAGGCAGATAGATTGAAAGTATTGTTCATCAAATGTTTTACACAAAAACAAATACACATGGACGAAATATGTATGAAAATAAATAGATTTGTTTATACTTTGAAACAAGTTAAAGATGAGGCATCTAAACAGACTGCGATGATGGTGTATCACGCCTTTATCTGTTCCATTATTCGGTATGGTATCATTGTTTGGTGAAATCCCACGGAAGTATCTAGAATACTAATAGCACAAAAGAAACGCATTCGTACAATCTTTACCACGGACTGTTCCTTCAGTTGCCTGTGCGCCAGCGCCACGGTACCTTTTTCGGACAATCCGCGACCCCGGCAGGCATCGGCCCTGTCGGACCCCGTCAATGGTGCTGACATCTCTGCCCCCCCCCCCCTGTAGGTACCTAGGCTTCTATTCACTTGCAGTTGCGAGTATATGGCACCAGTTATATATAACTCATTAAGGGGACTACATAACCTAAACGCAAATTTATAATGCCTAAAAATATATGATACACTGCAGTAACCAAAATCAGAAAAATATATGATATTCTTCTGGATATATGCTAGTTAGGTAGTGTGTTGAAAACATAATACAATTAACTTGATATGATAGAAAAAAACCACGAACATACCGCTAAAAAAATTTTTTAACGATTAAGAACTATACTATTAA
Source organism: Griposia aprilina (assembly GCA_916610205.1). NCBI lineage: Eukaryota > Metazoa > Arthropoda > Insecta > Lepidoptera > Noctuidae > Griposia > Griposia aprilina. The sequence goes on along the minus strand of OU744285.1, from coordinate 1,309,873 downwards.
ACAAGCAAACATTCAGATTTTTGTCAGATTATTCTACAAGTAACTTACTAACGTAATAGTGTTTTAGTTTTTTAGTCCAATGAATAGGTTTTTTGTAAATCCATAATTGCTTCATATTTTGCAATACATTACCAGCGTTGTGTCATCGCGCGTCTCTTTCTTTCCTATGCAATGCGACAGTGACCGCGCTTTAGCTCTTGTAAGCCTCTTAACTATCTGGATAACAGAACTACCTTATAAAAAACTCTCGTGTGGTTTAGAAAAAATGGTTGATACTTATCGCATCGTTCTTATTCAGACGGCGAATTTCGCAACAATAAATCATATCAGTCCTACCACTTCAGAAATGCATTGTAGTATTTTTATTTTGTTATCTAAGTTACTTTGTTAATTTAGTTAACTATACTTACCTTACTATTTATATAAAGTGTGTGTAAAATTTAAATTTAAATAAAATTGTTCTTTTTGTTCATAGACTTCTTAACGCTAAAACCTAAAAAAATATTAATACCTTAAAATTGTTATAAATATGTCCATTAATGTAGACAACAAATCTATTTTATCTATTAAATATTTGCATGCCATCATTACATGGCGGAATGACGTGTCTTTGCACTTAAATTTTATGTAACATCGTTTGTACCTACCACATTTTATGCAAATAAACGAATTTGATTTGATTGACACATACATTGTGCAATAGTAAATAACAGTTCTTACAACGAAGGCGAACCCTTCTTGATTACGATCTCTTCTTTTAGGGTTATTTTTTCCCTTTCATCAGAGTGGGTAACAGTATCCTTCTGTTTGAATATTCTTTTGTTAAGTCCGGTGATTATTTTAATTATTCTCTCGCAACTGTTAATTCTTTAATCAGCAATGGTTAGATATGAATGTAAAATGATGATAGTGAAATAATTAGCAATATTTTAACTTCACTGTTAACATTAAGGGCGAATTTCACCAAAATTTTGTACCTTGAATAAATAAGTCTTATCCTGAGGATAAATTTTGAATTTTTGACAGTTTTTCCATTCTAGAACTGTCAGACTTAAATCTTATGATATCTGACTTCGGTAAAATCAGGCTTTAGTAATTAATGTCCAATTAAGTGAATGATAACAAACGAAAGACAGTCGTGTTCAAACAAACATTGTGTACTTACTGAAATAAAACAAAGAAGTGTGTTTAAAATATAGCCCAATGTATATCACCATTCAAATAAATTCACAAAATATGCAAATACTTACTCAAGTGTAATATGTTTGTTTAAATATTTAGTAAGGTATTTGATGATTATGATGGAAAAATCATGCGTTCATTAATATATTGTGTTACACTTTTGTTCATAGTAAATTCAAAAGGACGTAAACTATCAATGGCAAAGTAGGACATACAAAAAATCGTTTAATTTTATATGGTGGTCAAAATCCCCATAATATTATATGCGGGAATATAGTTAAAATTCTTTAAAAATATGCCGGTAACCTTACAGCCAACTTCGTGCAACAACAATTGGACACAGCGTCACTACTATTGGCTCAAGTCGATGTTAATTAAGCCAACCATTGCTAATGCACCAATTGCAAAAATGCAAACATTACATAAAACGTGTTGGTTGTGGCCATACAGTCTCTTAGCACGTACTAGCCGTGCGATTTTTAACATGTAACGAGAATTACAGTCTTATTGGAACTTTAGAACACAGGTAGTCAGAGCCCGAAAGTCTGACAACAGGTCTTACCAAGGGATATCGTGTTACCAAATAGCTGGGTTGTGGAGGTCAGATATGCAGTCACTCCATTTAAAAATAGTGGTATTCAGCTGCCCTCGGTTAGATTGGAAGTCGACCTCATCAAAGTTGGAAAAAGGCATCGATTGATGATTGGGACTTCAGAACATGCATCCTTTCAGTGCAACTCTTTAGGATATTTTCAAAACAAAACTCATAATATGTGTTTTATCTTTTGTGAAACACATTAATCTGTTCATTATTGTTTAGGTTATCAATCACGTGCGTGTAAGTCGTGCTAATCACTTGTTCGGGTTGACATGATGCGACACAGCTGGGTGAATCCATATCCGGGAAAAAGCCGCTTGGCTTAACCGAGCTGATTCAAACATGATTAAGCAAGGGTACCTACATGTCCAACGGAATTTGACGATGCAAGCAGGATATGTGTAGTAATTGCTTCGCTTTCGTTTGCAGTTTTTTCTGTTATACCTATAAAAAAAAAAACTTTCTTTCGAGTCAGCTTTGTTGTTCAACAAATACTGCCGAAACAAATGTGCCAACCAGAATAAATGTGTCGCACTCCTTAGGCTTATCCCATTAGCTAGAAGGATGGGCTAGGTCTATTAAAACTGGAGAAGGATCCTTATGTTTCGTTTCTAGAAAATCTTTATCGCAAGATAGCTTCGCTTTATCAATGACCTAATCACCTTCGAATGCATCAATTCCTAGAAGAGGTTCCTTTTGATCATTTGCGTTACTGATGCTGACACTATCGTCTTGTTCTAAAATGTATTCAAATTCTATTATTTGTTTGACGTTCTTATTTATGATCGGCTTTGTTTTCATTAGCTTAAGCCTTAACGTTTCCGGAATCACTGTTCTTACGATCAATGGGGACTGTCCTTTCAGTTACTTTTATGGGATTCTTTAAATGATTATCATACAGACAGCTTTTATACAGATTTCGAACAAATAGTAAGCTACGAGGTCAAGTCAAGCAAGGTCAGGGCAGAATCATGCACGGATATAATAGGATAATGTTGTATCACTAAAGAAATAAAGATGAGCCGTTTATTTGATTGATACACGAACAGCTAGTACAAGGTCACGATGAAGCGAAGACAATCAATTTGTCAATATTATTTGAAAATAAAGTAAATAAATCAGAAAACGCACAACCTTAACCGGCGGGGTAATTGCGTAACACACTAACAGTAGGAATGGCTTTAATTTTGACAGTTCAACAACATCCATTGCGTTGAGCAGACAAATTTTCGAACATATAAAGCAATGGATTAGCAATATCCTTCAAAATTATTCAGATTCTGATTAATAGCGTGTTACGTGATTAGGGTGCTGGTGGAAGAAGCATGCAATTTTGCCCAAGATACAGGGTGGCAGGGACATGGACGCACACACTGTAACCATGAATTTAGCACATGATTCTAAACACCCTAGCGGAGAAATTCTTCGTCGGTTATCAAAAAAACAACAGCTATTTCATAGATCAAAACTTATGGAATAAGAATTTAAAAAAAAAACCTACGAAAATTTTCAACCAAGGTGGTCCAGATTCATATTCTGAATCCATGGTAACAGGTTGTGCGTCGATGTCCGTACCAGCCTGTATCACGTATAGGTAGGGATAAAACTGGGGATGAGAATTTTAATGGAAGTTCCTCATATTTGCCGACAGGAAATCCCATTGGGCGCACGGCTTGATATTTACCTTTACCTTATATATACCTTTTAATTGATGAAAGCTGAATGCGGCGTTATAATAATACCCAGGTTTATATTTAAAATATATTATTATCAACAAGTTGGTGGATCATTGTGATTGAAAAATGTTATAATTGGTATTGATTTATAATTTAGCGACTGGAGAGGCCCATGTGGAGTAGACTGAAATAGGCAGCAGATATTGATGATTTCGTCCATTTATTGTTTACTTTAGTGACCTCTAGAAGACCTCGAGGACTCTCAAAATTAAAGTAGGATTGAAAAGAGCAGGCACATTAGGCAATAAATTAAAAAATAAAACAGGGAAAGCAGAAACATAGCGATTTATAAGCAGACCAAAAAGGTTTACCATTATAATGTTCTTTGAACTTTGATCTAGGTACAATCTGGGAAATTCAGTTGTTCAGCAAATTGACACCCTACGTCAATTTGCCGTGTTATAGCTATTGCGTACAACTGTACAAAGAATGACAGTTGTGATTTTAATGTAAGGACAAGTTGGTACTCAAATTGTTTTTTTATTAAATTCTACTTCGATTGCCAAGCGCATGCATACGCAATTAATGTAATTCATATTCACACTCGATATCTAATTTATAATTAAACATCATTTTCAAACAACTTTTATGCAAGTATCAAAAGTATTATTATTTCTCGACAAAAGCCTGAATGTGTAATTATTAAAAGTTGTTCGTAAATTGTTAGTCTATGGTTTTAATTCACTGCTATTTTGATGTAGTTTACCTCCAAAGTATTCAAATTGTTTATTGATCTATTTTTAGCCATTGCTAGACATAAAATCGAAATAAATCCGAAACGAGTTGATTCGCCAGAGAACCAAGGTAACCGACATAGCCCAAAGACTAAGCAAGCTGAAGTGGCAATGGGCTGGTCACATCACTCGCAGAACCGCCAATCGTTGGAGAAACGAGTTCTACAGTGGAGACCGCGTTTAGGCAAACGTATTGTGGAACGCCCGCCAGGTGGAGTGACGACTTGCGAAAGGCAGCTAGCAGGAACTGGATGAGGAGAGCCGAAGATCGGGTTCAGTGGCGATCACTAAGAGAGGCCTACGTCCAGCAGTGGACGAATATAGGCTGATGATGATGAGACATAAAATTAAGATTTGCGGTTGGTACCTACTCCATGCATGATAGGATCATTAGAACCACCATACTTGATATCCGGGCGAGTGTTTATGATTCCTAATTGATGAATAATGTGAAGGGCTATTCGCAGTTTTCACTCGTTGGATATAGTTAATAGTTCATCAGTAGACCTAGCACGAAGCTAAATTCAAACGATTTTCAAATTGAAATACTCGTTTCGCACATACTATTTACTTAGTTTTAATACTTTATTCATATCTATTAGTGGTATTAATTGTACATAGTCGCAAAAAAAAAAAAACATAATTCAAAAGCATACTTAGTTGTATTTTTGTTTCAAAACCTTTCGAAATTACATTACGTTTACGTCAAGCGTTCGTGCTAGGGCCTCAGAAATATAATTAGTTCACTGAGTAAGTACTTCAAGCACCTATGTATATTTTTTTTTCTAAGAAGATTGCCTTGATACCTGCTGTAAACAAGCCAGACAGTAAAAAACATACAAAACTTGATATTAACACGTCTATTTTTTTATATTTGGTTTTATCTTCCTCCAGTTTTTGCATCTGAGTTTATATTTTTTACATGCCTTTTAAATTATGACTGTGAGCTGTGTTTATTAAAATAAGTCAGGTGATTTTATTTAAATTTAAATTATTATCATAATTATAATCATAATAATTATTATAATAATTGTCATATTATCATAATTATTATCATAATTGTCAATTATGTATTATGAAATAATGTTTTTTTTTTGTTTTTATTATTATTTTGATGTTAATTAAGTAGGTACTAATTATCATCATAATTATAATTTTAAATCAAGAGTTAAAAATAATAGGTAATGCTGATCAAGATCAGATCAAGATTGTTAGGAATTTTGGATTAACCAATAAAAAAAACTCTCAGGGCTTTAGAAAAACGAATTCTCTATTATTTAATAGGTTATTTTTTTTTATTGCAGTTATCCTGAATTACTCGAGGTAATTAAAGCCAAGCACAAACAACATTAAATTGTTCTAAAATAACCCTGCTGACGCGATCGTGTTAACAGCTCCAAACGAAAAAAAACAAAATACGCGTTTGGTTTTACCCCGTCATCAGATGAGAGTAAAAAAGTTATTTAGAGCCTTGTGACGTCAAACTCATAATAGGTGCTATTTGCGATACTTTTAGGGTAATTAATTATTTATAAACATAACATTGCGGTAAGATTGCGGAAATGGAAAAATCTACACTGACCTTCGGCCCATTTCTAACCTTCCTTCATTGATCGAAATCACTCTAGTATTTATTGTCAACTAGCTGCTGCCCGCGGCTTCGCCCGCGTGGATGTCGGAAATTATCCCACGGGAACGTGCTTCCGGGACAAAAATGTTACTCCTTATATCATCAGCTATCTGTCAGTAAAAGTCCCGTCCAAATCAGTCCAGCCGTTTCGGAGATTAGCCGGAACAAACAGACAGAAAGACTTAAAAAAAAAGAAAAGTATTTTGTTTTATGGACCGTACCTATATAGTTGCATATGCATTTAATAAAAAGCTGTTATTTTGACATTACAAACTGACATTATTATTTTTTTGTATAAGAGATTACGGGCCGTAAGTAGTCTGAACGTACGTGAGTAATAACTACAAATACTGGGTACCTACTCTTTTAAAATAGGTATAGGAACTGGAAAGATACACTTGTGATGCCCTTGAGAGAGACCAGGCCATGGAAAGTTCTAGGACTTTAGGAACAAAAGATCGAAATACCAATCATGTAAAAGTAGCTAGGTACCTAATGCTGACTGAAAGATTCATGTTTAAAGTTGAACCCAGGTTCAATTTTTGGGTCTAAAATTACTTTAAAAGCAAAAACGTTAAACATTAACGTTTATTAAAACAATATAAACATTCTAATGTCTTAATTTGATTAGTTATGAATTGAGTGAATTATGAATTTCGTCACTTTTATTTGGAACATAATCTGTATTTTTACAGCATTTAAATGATGGAAATAAATTGCTATGTGATTATTTATTTGAAATGCAATTAATAATATCCCATAATGTTCTAATCTAATTCTAGTTTAATATTAGACTAACATTACTTAATAAATTTGGAAGGTAGGTACCGAAAATAAAACGAGATGACTACAGGAGAAACGCGATTTTCTGATATTAAAAGCAAGGCCATTTTTTTTTGTGAAACCCTCCCTAATTAATTAATATTTTTAACAAAAATTAAGTCTTACCAATTAAATATGAATAAAATGTTAACTTTTCATTACGTATTTAAGATTTCGGTTTCCCCGATGTTCTTAAAGGTTTCATACAAGAACAATGGTAAGCAAAAAATGTAATGGTAAGAATTATAATGTTATTATATAACGACAAAAACAGACTAATTTATAATATAAACAGTTCCCACGCTCATATTGTTAATTATTTTAAGAAAACATTATGTATAACGACAATTTATGTCGTATTATATTTATTAATATTCTGCTTTAAGCGCTTAGAAGCTGTGATTATGCACATTTTATGATTTTAGTATGATTTTATGCGTCAGAACCATAGATATAAGAACATGTTCTACCCGCACCTGCAACCTAATTGCGTTACACACTACCAACCACAATCTGAATCATTTTGAAGGATAATGCTAATCCATTGCTTCATAATTATGATCGAAAATTTGTCTGCTCAACAACGTAAATAACGCGATGAATGTTGTTGAACTGTCAAAATGAAAGCTATTCCTATGTTAGTGTGTTACGCAATTACCCCGCTGCTTTGCACGGGTTTTACGACTTGACTTAAAAATCGAAATTTCTTTAAGTATTATATTTAATTTATTATACGTAGGTAGGTACACATAAAGACTCCGGAAAGAAATCTGTAAATGATGTGGAATACCGCATCAATATCCATTTAGCAGTTTAGATAATCTAAGCGGTTACACAGACCGACACGAAAAGTGACTTAAATGTAAGTAGTTAAAGACTACAATAATTATGCAAGTAAGAAAGAAGAATATAAGTTAAAGACTATAATTTAAAACTTAAGCAAGTATGGAATATATCTACCTAGATTTTGGCAGAAACTAACCTACCAAAAGTTTTAAAAGAGTTTGTTAAGGAATTCATTAGATTAATTATTCTTTTTTAGAGTAATCCCTAAGTGGTCGTTCTAAGAAACGTAAATAATAATTTAAGAAGAGTGATATAATATCATATCTCCACAGGTGCTATTCTTTATGGGAACTCTTTTAGGTTATTAACATCCATGACGGTACCTTGTCGATATATCTTAAGAAAAAAGTAAGAATAAATTTACATATTGGTAGTAAAAGAGGTGAATGACATAATTATAGTACTAGAAATACGGCCCTATTAGTTCAACCAGGTTTCAGACTGGCTAAAGTGTAGTTATTTTTTACAGGGCCACGTTAAAAAGAGACAATTGATAATAAAAATAAACAAACGTCTGTTTGACCCTTCCCGTGTACCAAGAGCTGGATTTTACCTTGGCCAGAGGATAAGCATTGCCATACAACGTGGCAATGCCGCCTTTTTCGACGCCATTTTTTAATTTGTTAATATTTTTAGTTAGGTTAGGTTATTATATTAAATACTATAATAATACTACTATTTAATACTATTGTAATTTAATTATTGTGAATAAAATACCAAAGATTGAAAAAAATGTTACAATTAAAATACTTCCCCACATACTTCAACTGGATGAGGCGAAATTCAAATCTTGTATAAAACGCACACTGTGTAGGCAGGCGTATAATAAGTTGGGGGATTAGGTACATAGCTGATAAAAAAAAACTGGCTCAATGCTACTCCTGCTCCACAACCACAACTAATTGATTAACACTTGAAAATACTGTTGGAGCTGCTGAAGATTGTAAGACTATCTTTGCATTGTATAAACTCAATCTGCTTTGTCGCTGACGGTGGAGAGTGTGTTGGATCATTTAGTTCCCTTCAAAATGGTTGAGCTGAATGGTGCTGATCCATGCGTCATGTTCGTGAACGGGCGCCGTCAGTTGGGTCTGGTCATGTCATAACTGCGACGGCTTATTTTAATAATTTTATTTTGGATTGTTTTTTTGTTTCTATTTGCTGTATTCTGGACGCTTTTACCGTGTACGTCTTTTTTACATCGTTCTCCTATATAATTATAAATTCAACATTAATGATGTAAGTAATATTTTTGTAACAATATAATTTAAAAGAGTGTCCATGGAGTTTCTTGGCCGTTCTTCTCCATAAGTACCTATTACGCTTTGAAATGGGCAACTAGCTTCATATTTCAGACTGGCCGACTCCTTGACAATTCAAAAGTGCCTGTAAGTGGTTCAATTAAAATAAATGCTTTGAGTTTGAGTTTGAATCTCTTCTCACTTACAATCAATAACAAAAACTTTTCAGAAATGTATGTAAATTAGACGATTTATTAATACATATATTGAGACTGAGAATAGAATGCGCTCTTTCTTAAAAATACGGGAATAGCCCCTCTGATATATTCCAAAACACATATTCAAAAGTCATATCATAGACTAGACAGCTACGAGCTACCATTTTCGGAGGCTTCTAGAGCAAGCAACTAGATATCTAATTACAATTCCACCGCAAAAGGATCTCAATTTAGTCTTACATAATTTACTTGAACCAGATCTAGGTTTACATGAATGTCTTAAGCATAACCTTGTTACACACTTTTTCGGGTCAGCATTATTCGGCACAGCCTGGTTAAGATAAGATGGGTGGTCAGACTTTTGGCTACCCGTAACAACTGTTAAAGATCTATAAATGACAACCGTTACCAACGGTTTATCGTACTTTTCGAGACACGGAGAGGTCTCGGTATGGAATGCATGGTCACCCATCTACGAACTGACCGCGGCAAGCGTAACTTAACCTTCGATCAACCCATGCGGCTGTTATTATCTAGCTACGTGCCAATACTAATAGCACTGAATTCAGTGTTGTAAAAGTTTTGGATAAAAAAAAAGCATTTGGGAGACTTCTAAGTGCTTTTCTTACACCTAAAGCTAAATATCACAGTGTCACGTTAGTTACTGCAATTCATAATGTTTTTGTAGGTACACTAAAGAGCGATGTTGCATTTTATTTATTTATTTAAGTTCTTTGTAAGACTTACAGCTAAGTAAACAAAACGGAATAAAAATAGTAGGTAAGTGTAACTATCAGCCAATTACAACTCTTCACTTAGAAAAAAACAAATAATCATAAATTAATCAAAACTGCGAAATATTTGACAGCTATTAACTTTAAATGATTTTATTTCTGTAAGTGTGTTTGTTACAAACACTTTTACACGTCAATCATATTTTTTAAACTAGATGAGGTCGGCGTTTCCTATCTGACTACTCTGAGAAGAAAGGCCGAAACAAACTCAGAGGTCACAGTCTCTTTTAAAGTTCAGATATAAACTTGGTCAGATCATGTGAATCTTTCAGAATGCACCTTACAGAATTTAGGCTCGAGCAAACGCAAAGCGGCCTTTGCTCGAGCATAAGGTCTTATCGAATCTAGGTGATCTCGATTATATCAAACAGACTACCCAAATCAGCCAATACAATTTTTTTGCGAAGGTTCACATCTAACATCCATATTCATATTTATATAAAATCTTGACATTTGGGACTTGCGAAATCGGCTAGATATTTGCCGAATGCATAATGTTTAAAAACTAGTTTCTTAATAATAGTTTTGTTGCAGTATCATGTGTTCTTAGAGGCGTTAAATTAATGTGGCTTAAATTGTTATTGATTTTTTTAACGTTGAGTTCTATTTCGTCTAGAAGATTATTCATTGATAAAATTTCTATTCCTGCATCAGACATTAGTAGTAATAATACTAGTAGAGGTCTTTACTATAGTCTTGTTGGAAACTTTGATTATCTACCAGAGAGTAAATCAGTCAACTTTTATTACTACATTTTCTTCAGGACTTTAGTGCAGTTTGGTTGCTCTTAGTTTTCCAATATCTGTTTCATTTAACACAAAATTATGAGTGGAGTTTGTTTTATAAGTAGCTTTTAATTTATCATCAGTTTTTGAATTGGACATTTTATTTATTTCCTTAGGTGGTCCCAATGTAGAAGGTACATTTCTGCGACTTACGTTACTTTTTTTAAATAATATTCTATGATTATATTATAATAGTCAATGTGACCTAATCGGTAGCTTCAAGTGAACCACCTTGACTACTCGCTAAGTGGTAACGGACAGTTGCATCAATAAATTTCATCCGAAGCCACGGTGTTATGCATGAGTTCAAATGACATTAAACTCAGTATTAACTTCAGTGCATCCGGTCAAGGAAGCGTGCTTGACTGTGCATACAAACATACACTTAACTGCGAGCTCAAATTGCCAAGTTAAATTGCAAGTTAAACGTCAACAAGGAGTAATCTCTCGACGAGATGTTGTAATCACAGATCATGAAATCACGACTCAATTCAAGGCAAATCTCAGACAGAAGCATTAATTTTCCGATTGTTATCTCAGAAATAATTGCACTGTCTTCGTCCAGTTGAACAAAACAAACTACCCTACAAAACAAAATAAAAAAATTGACATAAAAACAAAATGTACTCACACACACAATCCTCCTTGTGAAAACCTCCTTTTTTATCACTTCACAAAACAGCACTGTTGTTTAATTGTGAAATAAACAAATGTATAATTAATTAAGTAATAAAACACTCGCGGTCTACTTTGTTGGGTGGCGCGACAGACGTGCGTGCACCTCGCGCGAGTTGCAAACGTGAACTGAGTAGGTATTGAGAAATATCGCAAGTAGTCAGTTGCGAGGGCTGGTGCGTGTGCGCAGCCGAAGGCTCTATTAGGCTGTAATTGATAAAGGTTAATACATACGTCATGCGCGAATGATCTGTTTATGTTTTAGGTAATTAACACATACGCGTCACGCGTCACGCTTGCATAGGTTCTTGAAGGGGTAGACTGAGATGTAGGTACTGTTGTATATTTGCAATTTGTTGTTTAGATGATGGACGAAAGGTGAGTTATTTTTTCTTTTTGTGCGAATATTATTTTATTGTTATTTGATACTTGTTTTATTTTGTTAATTTGTGTAATATTGTAAATATGTCTAACTTAACTGTGAAATAACTTGGATTTATGTCTGCAATTTTGTGCATGTTATTCCCAAATAAATTAATAAATAACTAACTGACGGTATTTGGCTCTCCCTTAATAATTTTTTTGTCATAGGGATGACCCTATTGTCATTTACTAAGGACAGTAAAAATTCTAAAATGGCAGTGGGAAGGAAATGTTATTTCAGTAAATGATTGGTTAAAAGAAAAACAATAGCTACTTAGTTTGTATGTCAAAGTTTTTATAATTCTATGTATTAAGTTCTAAAAATGTTCTGAAGAAAGTGAAGTCCTTTCTGTGAATTGAAGTTAAGTGAATTCCTTATTGAAAAATAATTTCCTTTAACTATAAGAATCAAATCTTTGATCTCATAGATGAAGAGACTTCAACTGACTGCTCAAGCTGGGTTTTGATTTTCAATCATAGTTTTAAGTCAAGATATATAAATTAGTTTATTTATACATTGACGGACCTGTATTCTTAAACTAGCTTTGTGGAAAAAACTGATTAGATTCGAACTGATTCATTTATTCAGAAGGGAGTTGAATCATTTATTGACCATAAAGTTTTAGGCATTAAGTAATAATAAAAAACAGAGGTAGAATAAACAACTTTTTATGGGATATGTTTAAAATTCACATCTCAATAATTCTATAATGTTCCCACTGCTGAGGCACCGGCGTCCTTTCTGTGAGAGGGAGTGGGCCGTAATCCACCACACGGGCCCCGCGTTGGTTGGTAGATGTCACATGTCTTCGAATTTTTGTTTCTGGGACATTTTCTCACGATGATTTCCTTCACAGTTTTGAGAGCAGTGGTGATGAAATTAAATACACAAAGTAAAGTACCTGTCTGGGTTCGAACTCTCGACCTCTCGTAAGTCGGGGCCGATACCACTGGGCCACTATTGCTCTGTCTAAAAGTTCTTAAAAGTAATAATTACTCATGTGAATATTTATAATACAGGAGTTGAAACCATTCTTGTTTTAATTTATTATATCTATGTGGGTAAGTATTATTACACTATTGCGTACCAAGGTAAGGATGTATTCGATTCCCAGGTCGGGAAAACTGTTAAGTCCCTACTGATTGGATATTTCACATTTAGTTATAAGTATAGGTCACCTCTGCCTATGCCTTCGCGGATAACAGGCATAATGTTGTGTTATGTGTAGTTATAACTAGCAAAAAAAGAAAGGAAGAAAATACGTTTATTTGCAGTAAACATGACGCAGAGAAAAACACAAATACAAAAACTTTTTTACAAAAAAACAACCGACTTCCAAAAAAAACACTAAAAGACGTGAAAAATAACTTTAATTTCGGACGTCGGTGCCTTTGGTTTTGTATTTTCGTGTTTGGCCACCGACTTCCGAAATTAAAGTTATTTTTCACGTCTTTTAGTGTTTTTTTTTGGAAGTCGGTTGTTTTTTTGTAAAAATGTTTTTATTTTACACTTTTTAGTTGCGGTACCTACCCCACACAAATTCGTATACCACTACTTGGTGTGTAAATAACAGTGACAGGAAATTATTAACACATCATCCATATAAACTAAGTGGAAAAAATCTGCAGTATTAAGGATAACTCAAAAACTAATGGTCAGACCTTGATCAAATTTAAATGGGACCACATGTGAAGCACCACCTATCAAATAAAAAAAGAATCATCCGAATCGGTTCACCCAGAAAAAAGTTATGAGCTAACACACATAAAAAAAAAAAAAAAAAAACATACAGGCGAATTGAGAACCTCCTCCCTTTTGTGAAGTCGGTTAAAAAAGAACGAGTTGGGGGAAAATTGCGTCACATCCACACAAAACGGCAATCGCTCGGCTTAATACTACGACCCTATGCGAGACAGAGCCCCAGCGCTGGTTTTCAGCGACTGCCGGCGTTGACGTGATGACGGCAACCAGTGCAGCATACGAAGATAAAGACTACATAAAGACTTGTCTATACATATATATTACCTATGCATTCTCAAAAAGCTAACCCAGCCCTGGTTAGACTATTGAGTAATTCTGCGTACTGATAGTATCACAATGTAGCTTAAAATGCTCAGTAGGTACCTACCATCAGCTCGGCGCACTGCAAATTGTAATAAAGAGCGTTGTAACAATACTATAGACCCATATCTCGTAAGCTGATTAATTCATTTGAATATTTTAAAGTCTTGCTTGCATTGCAACATCAACTGCAGATGAAAAGATCATTGTCTGGTTTATAATGCTAACGATAACCAACAGGTTTAGGTTGAGCAACCAGTCATGCTAGGCTACGATCATTGGAGGCTTCAATCTGCCGCCTTCTGCCAACTATGTTGGGGTCGGCTACTAGTCTAACCGGATGCAGCTGAATACCAGTATTTTACATGGAGCGACTGCCTATCTGACCTCCACAACCCAGTTACTGGGTAACACGATACCCCTTGGTAAGACTGGTTGCCAGACTTTCGGGCTTCTGACTAACAGCAATGACTGTCAAAGATCTACGAATGACAGCCGGGACCAACGGCTTATCCTGCTTCATTGGAGGCTTATCAAATGTGATTGTAAGTATCCTAACTAATGTTATAAATGCGAAAGTAAGTTTGTTTGATTGTTATGCTTTCACGCTAATACGGCTGATTAGATTTGGATAAATTTTGGCACATGAGTAGACCGTGATTTGCGGGATACTAACAGAATGGCTTTCATTTTGACAGTTGAACAACATTCATTGCGTTATTTACGTTGTTGAGCAGACAAATTTTTAGAACTTAAGATGCAATGGATTAGCAATAGGCTTCAAAATGATTCACATTGTGATAGTGTGTTACGTAATTAGGGTGCTGCATTAGGACGTAGGATACTTTTATTCCGATATTCCCACGGGATCGAGACTTATGCGGGTGAAATCGCGGGGCGCAGCTAGTTATGAAATAATAGCTACGGTCTGTTGAGAGCTAAAATAATAACAAAGATCATGCGTGAAGGTCATTGATTAAAGTAAACGGTTATTAAAATAGTTGATATGCAACCTCAATAAAAACTTTTGTAAAAAAGTTTTTATTTTTCACTTTTTAGTTGCGGTACCTACCCCAAACAGATTCGTATACCACTACCTACTTGGTGTGTAAATAACAGTGACAGGAAATTATTAACACATCATCCATATAAACTAAGTGGAAAAAATATGCAGTATTAAGGATAAGTCGAAAACTACTGGTCAGACCTTGATCAAATTTAAATGGGACCACATGTGAAGCACCAGCTATCAAATAAAAAAAGAATCATCCAAATCGGATCACCTAGAAAAAAGTTCTGAGCTAACACACATAATTTAAAAAAAAAAACATACAGACGAATTGAGAACCTCCTCCTTTTTGTGAAGTCGGTTAAAAAGCATGATTTGATAGGTCACAACTTTTTGAAGTTGCAATATGTAGTTGTAGTATTATTAATACAATAATTATATCAGCCTACTATTGTCCCACTACAGGGCAAAGGCCTCTTCTCACACAGAAGGCTCGAACATTGATCACCACGCTTGCTCAAGACGGGTTGGCGATTTCACACTTGTATTAACTGCAATTTCTGGTTTCTTCATGATGTTTTTCCTTAATAATGTCCGAGATAAAATTAGGAAGTCCACTATGAAATGAAAAAGTCACATTGATACTTGAACCGGATTTGAACCCACAACGTCGTCATGAATCATCGTCAAGACTCGTGGAGGCTGTTTTAATTCTCCCCTGTGGCTCTTGTTGCAGGATGTTAGGCATCCTGCCGTTAGGTAATATTTTAACTTGAATCTTGATATATCCAAATAACAATAGTCTATTGTTAAGGCACCTTTTCCTAAGGATGACACGATGTTCTCGTTCATTATTTAATTTTGTTTTACCTAACTTAAATCCCTAATACGTTCCTATGTTTAGTTAAATACACACACAGTTTCTTACCGCAGGCTTAGCATGACGCTTTCTATTTCTACGAAGAATAGACACAGCTATTTGTAGACAAAGTGACATTTCGTTTCTCCATTTTTGACATGGCACCGTAGAAATCCTTCTACATTCAGTCATTTTGTTTTTCATATCTACCGATCTTTGTCTAGATCCTTTTTTAGGTAGACTATTTCAGAAGAAAGTTTTCTATCCCAAACTGTCAAAATCACACTGACAACTGGCAGTTGTCTAAGGTAGTGAAGACAATTTGATTTTGTAATCGCCATGCTAAAGGCAGTAGAAAACTTTTTACTCGACGGCCACAAAGTATATACAGTTATCTACAAAATCATGATTTTTAAAGAAGAGCGCTTTGAACACAAAACGCTGCCTTGACGTGTTTTTAAGGAATTTTTCACATTTTGTATAGAAAAATATGAAAAGTTATTACCTACATGTTGAGTTTTAGGGGTTTAAGGGCTTCATAAATGGGGTCGAAATTTTCATTATTTTTGCGATAGGACACACCATTTTTGAGATAATATAGGCAAAATAAAAGGAAACAGGAATAAACTAAATTTTGGTTCATTTTAGTCTAGTTTAGAGGCAGTTGCGACAATCGGCACCATTACCAAGGAAATAGTGCCAATATTACTGTAATATTTTTTTGTTTCAAAGTACGGTGCTTCGACACTGAGAAAAATTATTGTAACAAAAATTTTTCAACAATCAATTTTCAATAACTTTTCAAAGACAACTGTCTTTATATACCTACGTGACTTAATTTCAGTAAACATTGAGAATCAAACAGAAAATAAAATCCTATGTCAAAACAAAGAACTCTGAGTCTAATTATGTATAAGAGTGAATTTCGTAAAAATTGCAGTTGACTCTTTCTACTTTGCTGCCGTCGTCGTAGTGTCTACACGGAAAGTCATTTTTGTCTACTCTTCCGACGACAAAATGGTGCTTGTGCTAAGCCTGCAGGTGTCTATATTTTTTTCTATATTTGCTGTTGGTACCTATGCCGATGTTGAAAATTCTGCCAATGTCAGATGTGAAAAGAAACGCATATTCAGCATGTAATGCCACTGCTGGGCCACAGGACTCCTCTCTGTGAGAGGGAGTGGGCCGTAATCTACCACGCGCGCCCAGTGCGGGTTAGTAGATGCCACATGTCTTCGCATTTTTTGGTTCTAGGACATGCCGGTTTCCTCATGATATTTTCCTTCACCTTATTGAGAGCAGTGGTGTTGAAATAATTTACATAAAGTAAAGCGCCTGTCTAGGTTCGAACTCACGACCTGCAACTCGTAAGTCGCGGCCGTGACCCCTGGGCCACCACTGTTCTTCAAAAATGGAAAAATAAATTAAATAAAAAACATATTAAAAATAAAATAAAATAATTTATTTATAAAAATAAATAGTAATACAACCGAATTGAGAATGTTCTCATTTTTTTGCAGTCGGTTAAGAATGAAATTAAATTTGAGTCCATAGATTAACAATCTTTAATTGGTTCAGTAGAACTGAATGTAGGTCTTGTTGGGTTAGTGTGGGACCTTACATGTTTCTTGAAAAGACATAATCGTGTTAAATAAGTATTGACATTTCATTGACACTTATTGAGTAATATTGCTCTGACATTTATCTCATTGAATTAATACCTTTCTTTATAACCACTGCTCCATTTTAAAAATCTCTTTTTATCGATAACTAGCTTTTGCCAGTGACTTCGCCCGCGTGGAGGTTGTAAATTATTCTATGTAATACCGGGATAAAAGTATCCTATCTCATAACCCATGTCATGATCCATCTGTGTACCAAGTTCCATGCAAATCAGTAGCCGTTAAGGCGTGAAAGGTAAGAGAGAGAGAGAGAGTCCTGCCCTTTTACTGTGCCCTACAGGGTCCATAATGCTCTCAATAAAATTATACCTATAGTAACCACCTAAGTACACATTATGGTAAAGCAATAAAGATATTGAGTATTGAGAGAGAGAGAGAGAGAGAGAGAGAGAGAGAGAGAGACACAAAGTTACTTTCGTATTTATACCAATAAGTATGGACTAGTATAAAAATAACAATTTAAATTTAATTTTGCATCGCAAAAGACAAGACCTAGTAAATCCAAGCAACCTGAAGTAATAACGCCTTCACCTTAATTTAGAGCCTACATCACAAACTCAACGCGCCATACTATAGGTCGCTCAGAGCTCTGTGCGAACTCAACAAACATTAGGACATCTTCAATGAGACGGTAACAGGCGTGTCCTCCGACCGGCAACGTACCTAACACTAGGGTATTTCATATTTGTGTATAAGAAGATTGATATACAGAAACAGAAATGTTTATTTGCAAGAAAATACATACAAGTTACAGGGAAAGATCTTATATCCCAAAAGACATTGTATTCTGCCTGCAAGCAAGCGTGCAAATTATTTACTTACATCAATTTATGTCATTACCACCGCATTGCTTAAATATTACACACCAGCTTATGGTAAGGACATGGACATTCGGCAAGCGTGGCATGAAGGGACAGAGACTTGAAGAATGACGACGAATCTCCTGATTTACCCAAATTTAGATTAACTAAAACAAGCTAGTCATTTCTTATAAACAGTATACGCTTTTATAACAAGTTGCCAAAGTCGGTTACAGAACTTAGCGATGGAAAGTTAAAAACCCAAAAAAAGCATATTATAAGATTAAAGACTACGTTGAAGACAAGGAAGTTTGGCAATAGTTCCTTCTGCACATGTGGCTTCCCTTTGTGTACCTCATTAACGGCATTACTATGTAAATGTCTATCAACTGGTCCCAAATTACGATGTTTATTTTTTTATATATACCTTTTGACATAATTTTCTCATTATTTGACATTATATACCTAATTCAGATTTGTTACAGTTGCAATGGCAATTTCATGTCATTTGGTTTAAATGGGTTTTTATTTTATTTATCTTTTTTATATTTTGTGAATGTGGAAAACGTTGCAGGCCTAACTTGTGACCATTTTCTATTTTGTTATGTATCTGGTACTTGTTGACAGGCCTACACTGTTCCTCTACCTATTAACACTGTAATTTGAAAACGTTGGAGAAGCCAATTATTTTTAAAAGAGTAACCGTGGAGTTTCTTGCCGGCTCTTCTCCATAGGAAACAACCAATCGGAACCGTGCACCTAGCTTGTGACGTTACATAAGTGCCCATGTAGGTTTATGTGGAATAAAATATTTTGATTTTGACGCCAGGAAATAGTTATAGTTGTTTACAATTAAATGATCTAGTACCTAGGCGTTTTGAGAGCTGGAGTCTATAGGACAGTCAGAAACCCAAAGATAAACAACTGCAGTTAAACAGCTATCATTAGTGTCAAATCCTAGCTTTAGGTGGAATGACAGGTCACTTCAAGGATCCGGTATTGTGAACAATTCTTATTAGATAGTAAATGGTGTAAAGCAAAGGATGACATACAAGTACCTACGCAACCAATTGGCCTTGTACAAAACCCTGATTGCATTAATTAGATTGTCAACTAAGAAAATAATTGCATCGATGATGAGGCCACCACGTGTGGGTTAAGTGGAGAAGTATCTTCTCACGAACTGTGGTTCGTTTAGCTAAGTAACATGATATATCATAACATCACGCCTGTAATTACTGAAGGGTCAGGCAGAGGTGTATCTTTAGTACAGCCACATTTTGCCAATTGTTAAGTCCCATGTAACAGGAGGCGATCCGATTGCCATCAACCGGGCACAAATCCAGACTCCGGGCTGCTACTGAGAAATACCTAATGAAAAAAACCCAATAACAATTTTCCCGATCTCGGAATCGAACCCAGGACCTCATGCTCAGAAGTTACGCTTGCGAGCATCAGACCATCGAGGCAGTACGTACTACATATTCAAACGTGTTGGCCCTGTGAACTTTTGGTCAGTTACGACACTCACGAGTTGCCAACAAACATGTTTACCTATTTATTGACCATTGGCATGTTTGTTTGATTAATTATAGTTTATAAATAGAAGGAGGCTAGCCCAATTGTGCGCATAAGTTTTGTTTTGAATTAACTGTTCCCATTCATAAGGAATGGCCTTCAACCAGCGCGTCCGGCCGCTATGACATACGACGCGCGTCAGTTGCGACGTGCAACTGACGCGCGACAGTTGGGCTGATCCACAAATTTAAGGTCATCGCTCAGCACGCTATGGAGCAGGCTATGCTCGCAGTTTCTTTGAAGAATACAATCAGAAATGAGATTATCCGGAAAAGAACCGGGGTTACCGACATAGCTTGCAGAGTAAGCAAACTGAAGTGGAAGTGGGCTGGCCATGTTTGTCGGAGGACCGATGGCCGGTGGAGCAGACGACTCCTGGAGTGGAGACCGCGTATCGGCCAAGCGTAGTGTGGGACGCACCCCAGCTAGATGGACCGACGACCTTAAAAAGGTGGCTGGGACAGACTGGATGCGGAAGGTGGAGGGGTGTTGTGGCGCAGTATTGGAGAGGCCTATGTCCCGCAGTGGGCTGTGCCGGTCCGAGCTCCGTGAGGTCTTGGTGGCGGAATGGCGAGACAGGCTTCTGCGCCCTACCGCTGGCCTCGTTACTATCGGGGCGGTCCGGCCGGTGCTCGACGACTGGCTCGGGAGGAGGCACGGCTCTCTGTCATTTAGGGCGACGCAGGTGCTCTCGGGGCACGGCTGCTTCGGGAGGTACCTGCATCGCATAGGCAGGGAGCCAGACGCTCGGTGTCATCACTGCGTCCATTGCCGGGAGGACACGGCGTGGCATACGCTTGCAGAGTGTGCAGCTTGGGAGGAGCCACGCCGTGACCTTGTATCGGAAGTGGGTAGCGACCTGTCGCTGCCGACTGTTATTAATTCTATGGTCAGCAGCGCAGCGTCGTGGGACGCGGTGATCTCCTTCTGCGAAAATGTCATGTCGCAGAAGGAGGCAGCGGAAAGGGAGAGGGAGATGTCGAGTGCTCTCCCGGCCCGTAGCAGGCGCACCGGGCGTTGGCGGAGGGCAGATAATGCCCTCTTCCGGCCCCCCTAAATGGGTCCAGGGACGGCGGACTCGGGGACGTCCGCCGCCCCCTATCATATAAGACCCGAGGTGGTGGCGCGTAATGTTCCACGCGCGCCTCTCTTAGACGTCGCGGGGGGAGTCAAACACCTCACTCCCCCCGTTTGACTAGACGGGGCCCGCAGAGGCGGGCCGGCACCAGTCGGGGGCTGCGTTGAAGAGTGCTTAAGTGTCCCCGTAGCCCCCGGTGCAAGTGTGCGAGGGAACACGGGGTGGTTTTAGTCAGTAGAAGTCTGACAGACCCCTCCGCCCGCCCCAGGGCGGAGGACATCCATGAGGATTTCCACCCCGTCAACAAAAAAAAAAAAAAAAAGGCTGAGTTGATTGATTCATAAAGTCTAGGATTTAATGCATATGCTTAAGACAAAAATCTCGTATGCAAAAATACCGAGAATTCGTGCAGAATCTGAACCCGCGACCTATAATTGCTTTACCACTGAACCAATCAAGTTTTTATTTAATTATGATGACGTTTATTCCAGGAAATTAACACTGCACTATTTTATCAAAACCGGTCTAACAATTTCTGACTAACAGTAATAGTCATATCAAATCGCCAGATATCATCACGCTGTTACGTAAGAGACTCAGCAGAACAATACGCTCCACTCTTCGGCTGTTAGGTAATACTGCGCGGAATCGATCCGGTCGACCGTGGGCCGCATACTTTCACGGCTAAGCCATGGGGCTAAGGGCCGCTTGCAAAAAGCCGCTTTTATCAATGAAGTTGTGTAATGGCTGGTTAATATACAGAAAGCGTTATTTTATACATTATAAAATGTTAATACTTTCGGCTGTTTCGCTTCATTGGGTCGATGTGGCTGCTTGTTGCTTTTTGTTGGTTGGCAAGGTTCAAAATACTGGGCATGTTAATCAAAATACTGGACATGTTAATAAAAATACTGAGCATGTTAATAAAAATACTTGGCATGTTAATAAAAATACTGGGTATGTTAATCTGAGCTTATTAAGGTAGACCGTATATGTATGTATAGTTTGCCAGCTCCGTTGGTGAAGTGATCGCAATCGCAACTGCCAAGTAGCTCCTGGGTTCGATACCCAGGTTGGACTGAGTGTTATTGGGTTTTTCCATCAGGAATTTCTCAGTAGCAGCTCGGAGTCTGGAATTGTGTCCGATTGATGGCAATAGGCTCGCCCCCTATTACATGGGACTGAAACATAACCAGCGAAATGTGGGTGTGCTATAGGTGCACCCCTGCCTAACCCTTTGGTGATTATAGTCGTGATGTTATGTATAATTTTTCTAACCATATTCAAACTGTATTAGGCGTTATAACAATTTTATTGTTCTCGGGTTTATAAAGTATATACATGTAACGCCATCTAGTGGTCCGTAATGTTACTTACTACTATTTAACAATTCATTTCCTAATCAGAGTTGAATGAAACAAAGTGTTAGATCTACTGCTGAACTGGGATCTGGTAGACTTACGAGAAAGACACTTGCGCGAACCCACTTGCGTGAAAAGACATTTGCGCGAATGGACACTCGAGCGACAGAATACTTGCGCGAAAAACATTTGGGCGAATGGACACTTCGCGAATGAAACTTGCAGGAAAGACACTTGCGCGAAAGGACAGCTGCACGAAAAGGTTGCGGAAATGAGATTCCTTACATAACATCACGCCTGAATTCTAATGGTTGGGCAGAGGTGTATATTGTGTATTATGTTCAATTTACAAACAGTCTGGAAGTAAATAATCCAAAGCGTCAATAGTTATCGTCGTAATTCATTTTTATTTTTATAAGAAAGTTTTATTTTTTTTATTTGCTTTTTAATTTATATTTTCGCCATGGGTATCGTTTTAAAGGTTTTCGAGGGCGCTAACAATGAAAATGGAGTTGAAATTAAAATAAGCGTCCTCGGAAATCATTACTAAACTGTAATTTCAACAACTGGATGCGCAGTTAGAAACAAACGTTTGTTTTCACACCACTTTCGTTGGCAGCGCCCACGAAATCCATAAAAATGACACCTATGACGAACACACTGCAAATTTTCGTTACCTTGAATTTTGATTTTAACCCTATTGTCATTGTTAGCACCAAAGTTAAATATGCCCATTTGGGATACCTGCTCCAAGCGGAAACTCATACAATACAAGTATGTATTACAACAAGTATGAACAATTTTTTTTTCCGCGTTACCTGCCTTATACGAACTCGAAAAATGCTAATATCAGTACGTATTATTTGTATTGCTTTGGAAAGCTGAGGGTCCATGAAAGTTTTTAAAACTACTTTGGAGTCATTATCACCCTTCTCTTTTTGAAGACTAAACATCTAAAACGAACCTTGTCGAGGAAAATTTTTCCCCTTGATTTTCCCAACAAAAATATTTGAAAAAATATGACACTAAAAGAAAACTCAAAATCAAAGCATTTATTTCAAATAAAACAATTACAGGCACTTTTGAATGGTCAAGGTGTCGGTCAGTCAGAAAGATGAAGCTAGTTGCCCATTCCAAAGCGTAGTAGGTATCTATGGAGAAGAACGGGCAAGAAACTCCATGGACACTCTTTTAAATTAACATATGGTTACAAAATATTGGTTACATTGTTCATGTTGCAATTATACATGTGAGAACGATGCAGAACGTTAAAAGCGTCCGTAATAAAAAGACAAAAACAATTAAATTATTAAATTAAATTAAAATAAGCCCTGGCAGCTAAGAATTGACCAGTCCCTACTGACGGCGCCCGCTCACGGACATGACGCATGGATCAGCGCCATTCAGCTCAACCATTTTGCAACCAACACACACGCCACCACCAGCGAGACATTTGAGTGAGCATGACATACTCTCAGCCGCCAGGGCACATTCAAGTCAATGAAAGAAAAACCTAGTAAATGGTAGCTTTATAGTAGGTACAGAGTACTCACTCACACATGTGCTATGCAATTATACAATACTATAAGATTGAATTTATACAATGCAAAGATAGTTTTTACAATCTTCAGCAGCTCCAATAGTAGGTTCAAATGCTAATCAATTAGTTTATGCGCCCTTGTGGAGCAGGACCAGCGTTGAGCCAAGCATTTTTATCAGCGATGTAATCCCCCAACTTATAATATGCTTGGATGCATAGTGTGCGTTTTATACAAAATTTGAATTTCGTTTCATTCAGTTGAAGTATATGGGGAGGTATTTTATTGTAACATTTTAAACAGTACCCCATGAAAGATGATTCTACTTCAGCTAGCCTGAAACCTGGTTGAACTAATTGCTACCTATTTCTAATGATATAATTGTGTCTTTCACCTCTGTAACTAAAAAGATGTAGATTTTTCCTTACGTAGGTACATGACGTTTTCATAGATATATTGACAAGGTACCGTCATGATGTTAATATCTATAAACCGTTCCCTTAGAGAATCGCGCCTGCGGAGGCCATATATGGCTGTGATGGCTCTTTTCTGCAGAATAAAAATAGACTCGACGTCTGCAGCCCGTCCCCATAGTAAAATACCGTACGACATAAAACTATGAAAGTAACTAAAATAGACTAGGCTCGCGGTACCTACATCAGTAAATTGACGGATTTTTCTCGCAGCATCTGCTGCTGAACTTAGCCGTCCTGCAAGGGATGTTAAATGAAGACCCCATTGAAGCCTTGAGTCAAGCGTGATCC
This sequence comes from Griposia aprilina, assembly GCA_916610205.1. Lineage (NCBI taxonomy): Eukaryota > Metazoa > Arthropoda > Insecta > Lepidoptera > Noctuidae > Griposia > Griposia aprilina. The sequence goes on along the minus strand of OU744285.1, from coordinate 1,285,458 downwards.
CCAGGAAAACAGTTTTATCGACGAATTCTAGTTTCTCTTGATTTAATAATATCTCACAATTTGTAGGTACTTTTGACATTTGGTAAGGAAAATCTAATACACTTAGTTTTATTCCCATTTAATACTAAATTATTAGCAGTGAACCAATTTTGGATCTGCAGTAAGGCCTAACAAACGAAATCATTTGTTACGGGTTTTGCTACCGCAACGGAGATAACACTTTCTGGGTTAGACTACTTGTTAACTAAAAATATTTAAAAAAACGGTATGTTTGGTAATTAATAATATGAATTTTAACGATTTTTGACACCTTACTTTACCGGCAGCATGTAGGACTCGGAAGCTTATTACCAGCAGTGACGTAACCGCTCGGGGAATAATCCTTACTAATATCATAAATGCGAAAATAAGTTTGGACGTATTGCTATGTTTTATAATGATAATGTGAATTTATCGCCTCTAACTACCAGATCAATATTTTGTTGATGAAACTTATTATTACTTATCTTTTTCTATTAATAATTACAGTAAGGCAGAGGTGTACCGATGTACACCCACATTTCACCCTTCAGGGATTACAGGCATCATGACAATATAATGATGTTTGTGGTGTTATTACAGTCAGTCGTTCAATATTCTCTAATATTAGAAGAGAGTACTCAATATTTCACGATTTTTTTTGTTAAAAAGGTACATAATACTTTGTGAGTGGCACAAGTTTTATTATCATACTAAACGAATGTGTATAGATTATGAGTCATTGACCAACAGAGTCTGCCACAGTTTATCCATTGTAAAATTGTGGTATTGACATGTAAATAACTCCGATTGCCATGTAAATAATTACTTAGTAGGTACCTACCTACATTTATTAAATAACGATAAATTATATACAACATTAAGTACTTGAATATTAATATAAAAAAACTTAAGTAGGTAATATTCAAAAATTTATTTATTTTCGTATCTAGTTTTTTCGTTGTAACTTTTTTAGTTTCTTTTTATTTATTCTCAACATGAGCGTCATTTATATGTTTACGAGGGCGCTGACCACGAGATTGTGTTCGCTTGCGACATTATAATAATATTTGCCTTGTTTTCTAACACTAAGGTCAATGTTAGCGCATTTCACAATAGGTAGATGCATAAAATCTCCATTAAAACTTTTATTTGTGATATAATGGCGCAATCAGTTGACGGCGCGGTCGTTCAAAGCTTGGTCCTTGGCTACGCGTTCTTTATTTTAGACAAAATATATTTTTTTAGGCAATTCACCTCGATGGTCCAGTGATCACAAGCGTTACTGCTGAGTACGAGGTCCTGGGTTCGATACCCAGATCGGGCAGTCTTATCGGGGGTTTTCATTCAGGAACTTCTCAGTAAGTAACTTCTCAGTAGCAGCCCGAGTCCGAGTCTATTAGTGCCCGGTTGAATAGAATAGAATATTTATTTGCCAGAAACATGGTATGTTTACAAAGGTGTTCATAAAATGTCATAGTGCAGCAAATGTCTCACCGTTTTAACGGTATGCAAAATCAATTTACAATTACATAAAATCATTGAAATGCATTAATTTTCAATTTATATTATTTGCATTAAATTAATTTTAAAATTTTAAATATTATTTTAATTATTATATTATATATACTATACACACTTCCATTTATACCATGTCATGGCAATAGGTTCCCTCCTATTACATGAGAATTAAACTTAACTGGCGTAATGTGGGTGTACTGCTATAGGTGCACCCCTGCCTAACCCTTCGGGGGAATGCAGGCGTGATGTTATGTAATATTATAAACTGTTAATAATTCTTTCTTGTGGCTAATACCAGATCAAATAAAATATCTCTAAAAGACATGTAAAACAACGCAACGTATAGTACAATAACGCATTCAGGCAGGACGCTTTTGGGGCTGCCGCATGCCGTGGCGGTGTAGCACGTCAGGGATGTTCGCGGAAGCGTGCGTCGACGGGTTCGCCGAGAATATGCGGAAGCGAAGTGCTTCCATGATAGCGCGCTTGCGCTCCTCCACCAATGGCATCCTGAATGTGTTTTCAGACCGGGTGGGACTCTCCCCTCTTACGAAGGTGGGTGAGTGTTCAGACACACTTATCCAAATAATCCAGTGTATCATTGGACGAACAGTTCAATGGTTCATTGGTTGTTTATTATTATTAATTGAATTTAATACTAATATTAGGCTAAGTTATACTACTACTAACATTATAATATGGATTTTTATCTGAAATAAAATATTTGAATTTAAAAACATTTTTATGTCTACATTCAGGGACAGCGGGAAGTAATTCCAGTACCTATTTTAATTTGAAGATAATGCCTTAAACACTATATTTCTATGCAGATTCATTAATTAACTAAGGTACGAATTCCCCGATTAAAATGTACCCACCCACTACAATGAGTAATTGTAGTCATTATGTAAACATGGCATTGCGTAAATTACCGGCTGTTAAGTAAATTACGCATATTAAGATTATTTTATGTAAGGCTGAAAGGTAAATAATTGAAATAATGTTTATTTATTCTTTTATTATAACTTTTAATGCTTTTTGTATTTTCTCACACTTGACAAAAGTTGAGACAATTAGGTGGTGTGGTCCTAGGTGCTCTTAGGTTCTCAGGACCAAAAAAAAATGAGGAAGTAGTACTTTAGATAATTATTTCTTATTATAGATAGGTAGGTTGGTAGGCACCAGCCAAGTTCGTTGCGAAAATAAGCAATCACAAATTAGGTACCTACATATATTTATTTGCCCTTGAAATCCTAAATCCTCTTTTCTGAATAATCCAAAACATTTTCCTAATACATTTATGTTGCAACGGATCGATCCACCTTGACCTACAATACCACATATTTGATCAAATAGTATTTGCGAGCGCTTATCAGCGTCAAACAACGCCCCGTATCAGGTATCAGTGATAACGCTGAAGATATCATGATTCATTTTAGTGACAAAGAGACCAACAGCTCTACAATACTTGGAAACTGTTTTGTTGTAACCTTTTTGTTACCCAGTAAATAAAATAAAGCTTGTTAAAAAAATGGAGTTTGAAACCAATGTTGTTGGAAGTTTGAAACAATTTTTCTCGAGTTTTTCTTCTTTTTAATTAAAATACGCTAAAATAGTGATTGATTAATCCAATGTCCTGGAATTGTTTTATCAATTGAGACGTTTTTATCTTTCTGGTTGGTTAAGTTTTGGATAATAGTGTTGGTGTGAGTGCTGTTAATACAAATATCCTGAAAAATATTTTAAGTGGTGCTTTTGTGTAAATTAAGGACTGGGCTCGATTCATTAGTAAGGTAAGATTTTAATGTCAATTGATACATACTAGGTAAACACAGAGCCTATGTCTATGTCATAAAAGCGAATTAACACTAATACACTTGACATTCTTGTTCTGCAATTAGAAACCTACAAAATACAAATTAGGCATTCCGTGAGATTGGATGTATGTAGGAAATTAGCTAACTTAATTTCAGCCCTAAGTTAAATGATTCGGTACCTATGTCTTAAATATAGGAAATTGTGTTTATGAAAAACAACTGAATAAGCACTACAATTTAACCCAGATTTAAAGAGTGCTAACACAGACCATATACTTATAATCCAATAAGTAGGTAGTGATGTCACTCGAATCAAAAACGTTTGGTGTGCGATTAGGAAATAAACTTATTTCCACTCAGCTGGTAATAAATACATCCACCAACCCGCACTGGGTCCGCGTCATGAATTATGGCTCCTCTCACAGAGAACAGGCCTTAATCCTAGCATTGCTAAGGTTGATTATGCTGTGAAGGCAATATTCGCGTTTATTGAATATGTAATTATTTTTAAACTATGAGAGACTTGACTACTCAGCAAACGCACAAAATGTGTTAAAGAGTAAAAGTGAACAATTTGTCAGCAATACCAAATCACCTATACCTACCTATTTATGTATAAATTGTTTATTAATTATCTCAGATAAGTAATATCGTACGTGTGTTATTTATGATTTATTAGATTCAGTTATGTGTAAATGATTGTGAATTTTATAACGAGAGTTACAATAACACGAAGTGGGCATTGGGCATCAATGTTTTTGGACCTCAGGGTCACTCACGGGTTCGATTTCTGTTTTGGAAAATATGTTATGCGTAATTTTGTTTCGTTATCTAGTTAAGTTAATTTATTTCCTAAACTTTGGATTGTAAATACTTACATATGTACATATATACGTGCAGTTATTTCATTTATGACGTGTTCAGGTTGTAGGTAAATGTAAATGTAATTGTAAATGTCATATATATTTTCCATTCAACGATAGCGATGATAGATAGTTTCCCGACACATGTATGGCAACCATATCATGTAGGTATTTACAACTGCGCTTTTACTTCAATGACTTTGTCTGTATATTCTGTAATTTATTTAACATTCAGTTTTTCTTCAGGCATTTTCAATCTTTAAGCTGTCAAGACCAAACTTAATAATATTATATGGAGGAATCAGCGAGATAATACTTAAAGACCACTAATGAAATGTTTTGTGATGACGCATAATTAGCAACGACAAACTTGAATTACACATCCGTCAAACAAGGTCTAAAGCTCTAAAGTTCTTATTAATCTTAATTTCAGACGAAAAAATATGGAGCAACCATGACACAGTACATTTTTTACTGAACTTATATACAGATTGACTTTGAAATGAGTTTGAACAGTTATAGCCAGAACCTCGACGCAATGATGAGCAAGTCTAAGGACAGTCCTTGCTACTTCTGCAATGAGATGTTCGAGATGGGACAACTACAGGTAAATAATAGTAAATAATAATAATATCCTCCGGACTGAACGCCCGCCGATTGACCAGCGCAGCGCGGCGGCCTATCTCAACGGAGATTAGCCAAGTACGCAGACGATGTTACAGTGCATAAATGTGTGCGCAAACACAGCTGCACTCTATATTCCTTTACTCTTAATAGTCCGATAGGACGGCCATCCGACACGACCGGGGAGAGTAGTAAATACAAAACATACAAACGTTGAATAAACAAAAAGTAGACACATTTGATTTTTCTATGCATTTAAGTAACGTCCAAAGACACGAAGCTCGTCATCATAGCATATAAATGTTAATTAATTAATGGTCAAAGCATTTAAGTCTAAATGGTTCACGACAATGTACGAGAATACCACTTGCTTTAATGTTACTAATCTATTTGCCAAGATTGGTCAAAATGCCAATTTTCCCTTTAAGTAAACTTTCAAGAGGGAATTTGGATCTATCTTCAGCAACGGTAGAAAATCTCGATAATTCTCTGGTATCGGTATAAATACCTACGTCTATTTTGGTAGTTCCGATTGCATTGCTGTTTACTGTATTTCCAGAGATAAGATCTCCGCGAGGTATTTGTTATCACATACCTACCTTTTGTTGACTAAAGTGTCAATTATGTACCAACGGGAGCGGCCGTGTTAGAATGCCTTTATTTTATTTTATAAAGATACTAAATCAACCGGCTTTTGATGTAAAATAGATTCATGATTAGGTAAGTAAAATTATGATACCAAATAAAACAGAACTTTAAAGAATAGAAAAAATCTACCGCATTTTCCCAATTACGTATGTTGGGCTTCTAGTCTAACCGGATGCAGCTGAAAACCAGTATTTTACATGGAGCGACTGCCTATCTGACCTCCACAACCCAGTTACTGTGAAGCATAATACTCCTTGGTGAGACTGGTTTCCTGTAAAGACTGTCAAAGATCTACGAATAACAGCCAGGACCAGCAGCTTAAGGGGCATGCGCTAAGGTAGCCCGCGAAATTCAAATTTACATAGGTTTTTTGCAATTTGCAGGACAGTGTCAGGTTGTATGTTGATTAAAATATGATTCACGACCGTATCAAATATGGCTTTACAGAATTATAATCATAAGAATCAGCCATACAACTCCTTAAGTTAAAATTGCCCTCAAATGTCTTAATCTTAATTATGAACTTATAGAAATGTATCGCTGATTCTAATTCTGTAAAGCCATATTTGTTGCGGTCGCGAATCATATTTTAATCAAAATACAACTTGACAGTGACCTGGAAATTGCAAAAAACGTAACAAAATTTGAATTTCGCGGGCTATCCTGAAGGTTCCGCCTTAACGTGATTCATTGGAAGCCTAACAAACGTGTATTGTAACAACTCCTACAACACCGCCCCTAAGACGACCCACTGACCTAATAATCAAACGAGAGCCTTGTTTAATGTCAAAATGTCTAAAATTAAGAATAAAAAATTATAAGAACTAGGTAGAAAAAATTACTTAATAGGTGGAAACCGCAGAGATCACGCTACGTTATCTACTCAAAAATCGAAAGAATGGCTTTTGAAATGCTGACTGAAATAATAATATTTTCTTAATTTGGTTTGTTTTTAATCAGACGTGCGCGTTTAACGTCACTCTTTTGCGTTATTCCGCGGGTATGAGTTGAATTATTTTTGATTTATAATATGTAGAAAGAAAAAAGAGGAATAAAAACTTGAACAGTTAAAATAATGTCAGTAAAAGTGTAAAATGAGTCCTCACCAAGCTGAGAGTCGCATTCTTCTCGACACTGACATATTTTTTTTGAACTGGGCCATTTCTTGGAATCAACTGAATAGAGAGATATTGAAGGTCAGTCAATTTTTTTTTACCCAAGTAACTAGTTTTTTGTTAATGTACAGTAATCATAAATTCCGGAATGGTGAAAAGTCTTTTTATAGACTGCAGGTATGGATATGTGACATTAAATAAAATCATGACATTTCTATTGCTACACTTTATGAACTTTTACGGTATTAAAACTTGTAATTTCACACACATTGCATCCAATCCGGCTGGAAGGGCCAAAAAAGAGAGATTCTTTAACTAATTAATTTATCATAAGGCCCATCTGAAACTATGCGGCAGCATACTGGAACAGTGCCCACTTCGCTGTGGCGCCTGGATTCAGAGGAAGCACAAGGAGACTCATGTCAAGGAGTGCCCTAAGATGGAGAAGGTAAGGATTTAATTTCTAATGCAACTAGTAAGCTAGTCTACAGTTTAGTAAATCATTCCAATTGTTTTTAAATAAAACTCTATTTTCGAACACACATTCTAAGACTCAAAGGACTAAATTTTTTACCAAAACTTTAAAGAGTACTCTGATCAGAAACTACGGCTGGACCGAGATAGTCAAGATAATAGAGTGAAATAAATAAACTATAATATCTACGATCAACTGCTTGTCCTAGCGTTCACTTGTTTAACACAAAACCCGGCTCCACTTAGCCGAATCCAGTCGTCTGAATTTAGTTTTTTTTTCGGAGATAATTAGAAAGCTTCTGTAAGACACACTAAACTGAATTAGCCCCAGAATCCATCTGCAGATTGAAGTGCTACAGAGACGGACGTACCGCGAACTTTCTCCTGTTTAATTATGTTTCTTTTTAGGAAACTAACTAGCTTACTGCCATTAGACAACTTAAAGCTAAGTGGAAATAAGTCCTTTAGTTAACTTAAACTACGAAAAGACGCTTTCAAGGTCCAATCATTACAATTGACGTGCAGCTTGTGAATTTCCGCATCATCTCTTGACCACAGACCCGCACGTCTTCAAGTCACGTGAGTGTGCCTGCGCCGGCGCCGCCCCCGCCACCCGTACCAGTATCCAACCACACGTGGTCACCCAAACGAATCCCTCTGGACGACTGTGTGTCCTATCTGGAAAAGGAAGTCGCTTCTATCAAGTAAGATTATATGTTTTAAATGTCCAACCATGAAGTATAACATGTGGTGCATAGATTTCTGTGTCCAGATACGCCCTATCTATCAGATAAATGTCAAAATTGAACTAATTTTGTATAAAATTAACTGTCGGATAAGTAACCGGAACTTACCCGGAGATATAAGTTTATAGCCATGTTTCAAGGAGCCGATGATTGGGGATCATTTTGGGTAATTTCAAGTCGGGTGAAGAAGACTCTTAACAAAGCCGAAAGTTACATATTAGTCTTCTCTGGAGATTATAGCCCACAGTTTTGAGATACTAGCTAGTTCATAATTTTGAGATATCTACTAGCTCATTGGTTTAACAAATTAGTTCATAGTTTTGAGAAACTAGTTCATACTGATAACAGATATATCTATTAGATAAATACACTGATGCACTCCGATTTACACAACTACGAGCTGCTGCATATACCCTGTTTTAATTTTACCCAAAATTCCAGACTGGTCCTAACCGAAGAGTCGGGCCACCGCGATGTCCAAACGACGGAGATAGAAACTATTCGCTCCAAGCTGGTGCTGGTTGAGGAGCGCAGCCAGCACTTCCTCTCGACCCTGGTCTCATTGAGGGCAGCCGTGGATGACGAGGCCGAACGGTCTGCGAACTGGGCCGCGCAATTCAAACATGACCTGGCGAATGTGCAGTTGGCTTTACAAGTATGTTTTATGACCTGCTTACTTCTACAATCTGGATATGGTGGTTCTATTCTAGATATTTTCATAATCTTTTTAACGGTACTAACTTGTGTTGAGGTGATAAAATAAGCCAGTATTCAAGAATGGCAGCGCGGCTGCAGGCTGCGCAGAATGTGCCGTCCGTTTTTAGTATCGTAACTTGACAAAAACACTTATTTATTTATTTTCCGAACCAAATTATGCGAGAAAACGCACATGACTACCTTCATACGAGAAAACCTCTGAGTTAGCCAATTCCTAATAGGTACCTATTCTTTTATGCTTGTTGACAGGCCTACACTGTCCTCCCATACCTATTAACACTACCTGTAATTTGAAAACATTGTAAAAGCTAATTATTTTTAAAAGAGTACTTAACCGTGGACTTTCTTGCCGGCTCTTCTCCATATGAAACGACCAATTGGAACCGTGCACCTAGCTTCTGACGTTTCATAAGTGTCCATGTAGGTTTATGTGAAATATAATATATTTAGATTTTTTTATTTTGATTGATTCATAACGAAGTGTTGTACTTCTGGGGATATACCGTCTAGGCGTCTAGATTGCATCATATAACTTCCCATTATTTCCCAGGAACTTCAAAGCCAGCAGCTGACAACAGTGATGCGGCTGGAGAGCGCGGTCAGCAGTCTGGTACATGAACAACATGAGAGGGAGCTGCTGGAACAAGCTCTGACGCAGCATGACAATAGGATCCGGGCTGTCAATAAGTTAGGTAAGTAACAATATTGGAATTGGTTCTACTTGAAAATAAATCATAAAGGCTGAGTAGTGGTTTGATTGTCTTTGGTAGAGTGTAACGGCCGCAAGGGAATTTAGCATCAATTATAACAGTTGCAAAAGAATATTTCTCTATCGCGACGGAAAATAAAATACCATCGCAGTATGTAGTTTCATTGTGCATGACTGTATCCTCCAGCTTGTCATAATTCGTCATTTATTTACTTATCATTCGGATATCAAGAGAAAGAGGGGGTACAACAACAGGAAATCTCAATGTAGGTATCCGTGCGTCGTAATGTCATTCGAATCTAAAATAAATACTAGACCCTATAATAAACATAAAACGTTTTAATTTGTGGGGAACAGTAGGTAATTATAGGGATGAATATCAACTTTCAGAGGACGTGATAGGCTACATAAAGCAAACTGTCGAAGAGGAACGGGAGAGGAATGCGGAGAACCGAGCGGCGTTTGAGGCTGAGCTCATGGAAGCTAGGAGGTCTTCAGAGCAGCTGGCAAACCTGTCAGCGTTGAGGGTCCAGTTACAAGCCACATCCAGCGAAAGACCGGTGAGTGAATAATTAGTTCTGCTTGATGCTCAGTTTTTCATAAGCCGTAGACTTGTTTCGTCATTAATTCACGATGTTTTTGATGTCCGTGGTGTTCAAGTTACATAAAAAGTCATTTTCGTACTTGCCAAAACTGCCATAATAAGAAACGTCTTGGTGGCGCTATTTCGTGCTCTGTTGGCACACTGAAGAAATACAGTTGGACCTTTAAACTTATAAAAAATACACGTCAGAAATTGTATACACTCAATCTGCATCACCAATGTGATCAATGCTCGTGCCTTTTTTAAGTTTCTCTGTATAAGAACTTTGAGAAGAGGTGTTTGTCATGTAGTAGGAGTGGGACAGTAATAGGCTGGTATTATAATGGAGATTCATTTATACATTTTCTAGTACCCACCTCGCTTAATTTCAGACGTTAGACCGCGTAGCAGTGCTAGAAGTAGCCACAGCTGACTCTAGAGCGGAACTATCAGAGCATTCAAGTAAAGTGGACGCGGTACTACGAGACCTGAGGGCGCTCACCAAGTCTTACCACAAGCTGAGGAACGAGCTCGCTGACTTCCAGGCCAGGGTCACGTTTGATAGGAGTGAGATGGGCACTGATGATGGTAGGTGAAGATATGCTGTGATCTGTGGCTGTTACGAAGGAAGGCGCAGTGTGGGTAGTGGTGGACTGATGACTTGGTGAAGGTTTCGAGAATCCGAAGATGCGAGAACTCAAACTAGAAGCATTTATTTCAATTTATTTATTTATTCACCTTTAATTCCGGAAATTACCCATAATTTTGTTAGTATTACTTAAAATATGTTAGTATAATTGTGGAAATATTATATACTAGCTTTTGCCCGCGGCTTCGCCCGCGTGGATGTCGGAAATTATCCCACTGGAACGTACTACCGGGATAAAAACTATCCTACATGTCCAGGTGTATCCAGGTTATAAACTATCTGTGTTCCAAATTCCATCCAAATCCGTTCAGTAGTTTTTGCGTGAAAGAGTAACAAACATTCAACCTCACAAACTTTCACATTTATAATATTAGTAGGATAGGATTTAATTATAATTCTAATTAATTTTAATTCTATAAACAGGCACTTTTTATTGATGAAGGAGTCGGTCAGTCAGAAAGATAAATCTAACTTACCCATTCCAAAGCGTAGTAGGTACTTATGGAGAAGTACAGGAACAGTCATTGAGGCGATGCTTGAGGGAGTTCTATGTCCAGTAGAACACGTCTTTCGACTGAATGATGATGATGAGCTGTGATGATAAAGAATTGTCACGATTGAGAAAAGTAGAAAGAACTCGGAAGAATTTGAGTTATAATGTATTATTTGGCCTCTATTAATGAGGATAGAAAGGTTCCAAGAGGATGATAGTTAGAAAATCGTTGGAGACAATCATGGCATGACTTGATGCATAACATAGCATAATCAGCCTATAATGTCTCCACTGCCGGGACACAGGCCTCTTTAGGTGGCAGGGAGTGGGCCGTAATCCACCACGCGGGCCCAGTGCGGGTTGGTAGATGTCACATGTCTTCGAATTTTTGGTTCTAGGACATGCCGGTTTCCTCACGATGTTTTCCTTCACCGTTCTATGAGCGGTGGTGTAAAGTAAAGCGCCTGCCTGGGTTTGAACCTACGACCTACAACTCATCCTATCCTAATGACTTGATGGCTAGTGTCAATCTCTGAGATTACTTAGTACTTAAACCTGTTTGTAAGTAAAATAACCACACAGTTAGTTGTAAAATTGTGATTTATAGTCATCTAATTTATTGTTCCTAAGAATTGGCACTTAGGAGTACAGCACCCTAATTACGTAACACACTATCTATCACAATCTGAATCATTTTGAAGCCTATTGCTAATCCATTGCTTCATATGTTCGAAAACTTTGTCTGCTCAACAACGTAAATAACGCAATGAATGTTGTTGAACTGTGAAAACGAAACCCATTCCTGCTGTTAGTGTGTTACGTAATTACCCCGCAGGAGGTTGTATGGTATGTGTCCAATGTTACCTACACTTGTTAGCTTGGTACATGGTCTTCAAATGGGAATTAGAATTTATTTATTCGAGTTAAGTTTTCATTGTTCTAAATACCTTCCTACTTGCCATGGTATAATAATATACTTCGCCAGGTATAGCATTCCGAGACACAGTGGTCACGTGAGAGACACGAGTCTACGTCATCACCGCTGTGTTAACAGAAGTGTGTAATAATAAATCCCTAACTGTTTTTATTACCTGTGCGAATCCGATAAAACAATGAGGTTTTAACTAAAAATTACGTTGGTATATGTTTAAATTAAATTGTTTCGTTTGATTAGAAAAACGAAACGACAATTTAAATGCTTTATATATATTTTTTAACAGAATGTTGACTGAAAATGTTTCCATAATTCGTGTTTTGTTGCAATAGAGTGGCAACTGGAGAGTGACGTAAGCATGTGTCACTCCCGGAATCCCAGACCTTGTTTTTTAGACCATCCTACTTACCTCCTCCATAGACAAAAAAAACTCAAACTAAACCGTAACTAAACATTTTTCTGAAGATGGATGGAGAAACTATAGGCAGCGAGCCAGAGTTAAAAAAAAAAGTAAAGGATGGCCTCTTATTCTATTGAAAATCTGTACTACGCTAGGCCATCTCACGATCAAAGTGTTACCACCGACGACGTGCGATCGACTGAACCTACCTAAGTTCCTTTGATCTTAAGATTTGACAAAGTTTCATTAAATGTTCCAGGCCACTTCATCTGGAGAATAGACCACTTCTTGGCGCGAATGAAGGATGCCAAAGAGAACGACACGGTGCTCAGCAGTCCGATGTTCAGGACTAGCAAATATGGATACACTTTGAAGGTAATTATAAAGATGAACAGCTCGGTAATAATATCTAAATGCATTCGTAATTTATTAAACATAAATATTGCAAAAACTGGCACTTCCTATGATTTTATACAAAGTATTCCTTTCCAATGTTTGATCCTTATCAGTAACACTATTGCTCAGTTAAAAAATACAGGGTGCTTATTTATATAAAGGATTATATAAAAAAAAATACACTTTAACATGCTCCAACTTTGGGTTCCCTACTGCTGGAGCAGGAGCAACAGGCGCTCAGATCCCTAATCCCCCCCCCCCCCCGCCAAACCTGTCTAAAGAACCTGAAACGCAAGTTGTGGGTCCTCGTATAAAACTCCATAAAATAAAGAGGCTGGAACGCGCGGTCCGCTGTCACGTTTGACGTGGCTACTTTCAAGCGTTCGAACATTTTGCGGAAGCTTCAAAGTGGCCACTTTGAAGCTTCGAACAGTTTAGTAGATTTTCAGTCAGTATGAAATAACTTTTTGAAACTGATGCCACCGCCCCGTACTTATTTACTGTTAGTATACCTCATCTGCTTGCCTTTTCCCATCTATGTTGGGGTCGGCTTCGAGTCTAACCGGAAGCAACCAAATACCAGTATTGGTAGTGGAGCGACTGCATATCTGACCTTTACAAATTATACCTAATACTACCTAAATACTCACTTCTATTGAATGTTTCCAGGCGGAACTTAATCTGAACGGCATAGGCAAGTGGAAGGGGCGTCACATAACGTCCACGGTGCGGCTGGTGGCCGGGCCCTACGACGCGCTGCTGGAGTGGCCCTGCGACCTCAACATAAACATCGTGCTGAAGGACCAGCCCAATAATAGGAGTCAGGTGAGTCTGAATAGCATCGATGGTTCAACTGTTCGGTTTGTCGTACGACGCTCGCGGTATGTTTAATATCTACCCTACTTGACGACGCTTATCCTACTACTAAGTGAGCAAAGAATTGTACACATAATAGATGTTTAGGTAGGTCGTCAAATACTTGTTGTAACTTTGTAAGCTTAGTCGGTTTTCAAAGTTAGTTAACAAAAGACAAAGGTACCCCCCCTCTGTTCGATTTTAAAAGTCTTTTGTTATTTATTACGTTTGGCGGCAAAATGAATCTTTAATAAATACCAAATTGTAGATTATATTAATCAACAACAAATTAATAAATAGCAGATTCAAACAAAAAAAAAAGTTGCTAGATGACTTAGACCTACTCAATAAAGTTGTACAAGGATCGAGGAGCTACATTTCACAAAATTGTTCACCCACAGCGCTCCTGTGTTAATATCATTCGACCGCCACAAAAGCTTCTTGGTTTCATTATAATTAGGTATATTCTTTGCTTATATTACTTTTTTTTTGGTACTATGGAATTTTATGGAGGTGAAAACTTCTTTAGGACTCATTGCACTCCACTCTTTCTGAAAAGTGAACGAAACTGAACCGTCCTGCACGGGTCGGTAACGCTGAATCGGGTATACTCGGCTCCAGTCGGTCGGTGACGCTGAATCGGGTATACTCGGCTCCAGTCGGTCGACGATGCTGAATCGGGTACACTCGGCTCCAGTCGGTCGGTGACGCTGAATCGGGTATACTCGGCTCCAGTCGGTCGACGATGCTAACTCGCATATACTCGGCTCCAGTCGTCAGATTTTCACTGAGGCGCCGACCAGCCCGCCGGTTGAACGCGTCCCAGAGGGTGATAGCCATCCTGCTGGTCCGGGGACCGCACGGTCTCCTGCGAGGCGGCGAGCCTCCTTGCCGGATTGCCGCTATGGGATCTGGAGGCAAAAGTCCTCGCGCACATTTGGGAGTGGCGCGAGGAGGCGAAACGCCGGGGCGTTACTTCGCTGCTGCGAGAAATCGCGGCACAGCGGACAGAGCTCCGGCGGGATCTCATGGCGGCATGGAGAGTGCGACTGTCGCAACCCAGCGCTGGGCACGCCACAATTGCGGCGGTAAGTCCCCTCTTTGAGGAGTGGCATGAGAGGCGCCACGGCGTCCACACCTTCCGCCTGACGCAGGTCCTCACCAGACACGGCTGTTTCGGGAGGTTCCCGTTTCGGATAAGGCGGGAGGAAACGCCCGGGTGTTATCATTGTGTGCATCGACCGGAGGACACGGTGGAGCATACGGTGGAGGTCTGCCCGGTTTGGGCGGAGTACCGCCGTGTCCTCGTGGCGGCGATCTCTCGCGTCCGGCCCTGGTCCAGGCCATGGTACGGAGCGAGAGGGAATGGGAAGCCGTCACCTCCTTCTGCGAAGCAGTAATGCTCGCGAAGGAGGAGGCGGAGCGCGTGAGGGTGAGGCAATCGTTGCGCCCTCACGCCCCTAGTCGCCGCAGGACGAGACACCCTGGGCGTCGGGAGTCGATTGCCGACTCCCGCCCACCGTAGGCGCGGGCTTGCGGACGGCGAGCAATGGGCAGCTTGGCGTCCGGTAAAGACCAGGCCCGGGTCGACGGCGCGTCGTGTTCCACGCGCGCCTCAAATAGATGTCAGCACCATTGACGGGGTCCGATAGGGCCGATGCCTGCCGGGGTCGCGGATTGTTCGAAAGAGTTACACGGGCCCTGGCGCACAGGCAACTGAAGAAACACGGGTGGGTTTTAATCAGTAAGAGTCTGACACGCCCTTCCGCTCCGCTCAGAGTGGGAGAGGTCATTTGATGATTTCCCAAACAAAAAAAAATACTGATTTTAAATTAGAAAATCATATATATTTCTCAATTCTTTCGTGAGGGCATAAGCACACACTCTTTTTCCTTTTTCCATTGATATTCACCCAAAATTGAATTACCATTTCCCAGGCAATGGACATAGTGAAGTCTCTCCAACTCCGACGCAAGTCATCGTCAAACCGCCACGATTACGACGATGGCGACGAAGAAAGGAACAAGTCCTCTGAAACCCTGGACAAGTCCGTGACGCAGCTGAAGAGGCAGTACATCTTCATACCACACACAAGTCTCGACAAGTTCGAGTATGTCAAGAATGATGTTATGTTTGTTGAGTTTATGGTTAATCAGTGATGCAGGTGGGCAGTTACACAAAGTATACGTGTTTGCGCAACACGACTGCGCAAATAACTAAATGAAAGGCCCGTAGCACTGTTTCAAGATGGCCACTCAACACCAGATAATTTCAACAATGGAATAGAATCGTTTGAATCTGCCGTATATGTAAAATGGAATTGATCCGGAAGTTGCGAAACAGGCCCTCAGCATGATAATGTTCTTATTTTAAAGAATAAAGTCTATGATTTTCTTTAATACTAGCTTCTGCCCGCGACTTCGTCCGCGTGAAATTTCGGCCCTGACCCACCGCGTCCCATCACATCGCCCGCCTGCGCTAGTACTTCGTTTTCGCTTAGCGTTCTTTCCGACTTTTCTTTTTGCTCGGCTCCTAAGGGTTGTAGCGTAAATAGCCTATAACCTTCTTCAAGAACTAGGCTATCAAATCCGACTGGTATTTCCAGAGATGCGCGTTCAAAGAAACAAAAAAACAAACAAACTCTTCAGTTTTATTATTAGTAGGTATTGGTAGATTTCATGTCGATTTTGTTATTTCTTTTAGCTTTCGATACTTTTTCGTCGAATTTGAGGTCCTTTTGTTCGCAAATCATAATATACTTAGCTAGTTATCGGGACACTGGTAAAATTGTTCAACGTAATCTTAGTTTCTCAAATAAATGAAGTGATCGGGATGTGGTTTTTAATAATGCCAACAATACAATATAACGGGTTTAAAAAGGCACACAAGGAAGCCGAGAGTCACTTGTACTCCCCGTCATTGTTATCATTTTTTTGTACTGGACCTTACCTGGGAACCTTCTGGTTACGGAGATATTGAAGGTCGAAATTCCAATTTTTACTGTTTCTTTTTACGATTACAATTTTTTATTGTTATAATATAACAGAACATTAAATACCCCACTATCCCTTTACCGTTGCATGCAACCATAAGCACAATGTTTTGCGTGCGTTACATTGCGCACTACCGCAAACAGCAAATTTTCACTTAAAAGTCGTTTCCCAGCAATTGTCTTTGTGCAATGTTACTTAGTTTGATGTACAGAATGCGTAGTTGACGGCTATGTGATGTCTTTTTACAGCCTGTATATTATTATCTCGCTGTTTTCGCGCTGACAAGAGATAAGGAAGGCAACGGGGCCTAATCGGTAGATATTCGAATGAGAACAACGGATCCGCATAGTTACAAATTCATTTAAAAGGTAGAAGTCTGTAGCTGACTGCAAGCAGCAGCAGCAGGCGACGTGTCGCCGCGACACTACTGGTGTCTATGTATTTCTATGAAACAACTTCCGCTATCTACGGAAGGTGTTTCATAGAAAAAAATATAAAATCACGCCTGTATGTATAGGGTTGAGGTAGACAGAAGTATTTACTACACCCAGTTTTAATCTATTACGTTAAGTCTCGTGTAATAGAGGGCGAGCCTATTGCCAACAGATTCATGAAAATAATTTTTAAAAACACTAGACTGCACAGGTATTATTTTAATGTAAGTTTATACCGTGTATAAGTCTGTAAATGTAGAATATTATTATAATTGTTGTTCTAAAAATTCTAGACATTAAGAAGTAACACTACTACTTTTTCACCAAAATATTTCAACTTTCTACAACAAAACATTAGCATTGCCTTTGCGCATGTGTGAATGCTACTAAAACTGATTGGTTCATGATTTTCACCAATCAGACAACAGTATTTACGTTCACAGATACAAAATGTATGTGTTCTTACGAAAACTCTTCCACCTTAAGAACATAAGACTATTTAAACAAATTCTCTCTAAATTGTACAATGAAATTATAATTAAATAAAACTATATTATTTTACTGTATACATATTTTTATTTAATACAATCTTAGTATTTTATACTTCCTTCTTTTTTACTTATTCAAGGAAAATTCAAAAAAACATATTTTTTGAAAGAAAATACATTTCCAGGTCTTTTTTATTAATTGCATTAACTAGTACAATAGTTATACATTTTAGACCTAATAATTAAAATTTTGAAATGGCACTACTTTACAGTCAGTTTTATAAATGTTGACTTGAATGCAATCATATTATAAGTAAAAACAGGTAGATACACGCTCCGCAAGTGGCCCGGCAAAACTTGGCTAATTAGCCTAGTTACCTATAGTTTTGTCTCTTTTTCGCTCCCGATAATTAGGACATGCCGCCGTCCTATTTCCACGTGTCATCTTATTGTGCCGTTTTTTGAAGATCGAGTGTTGGGTAGGTGTCCTATCTGCCTCTTTTTACTTATCATATCATTAGCTGTATGTTTATAAATTATTCAAAGTTCTTAGTTAACTAGGATAAAAATCGACCTTACAAACTATAGGATATATTTCTCTACTTTATCTGAATTTCACCAAAAACTGTTCAGCCACTACGGCGTGATTGAATACAGACATTCAGACTTTGAATTATATTAAAAGTGATACAATATGAATATTACTTATTTCTTTTATTCTAGAGTATGACAAAATTGTAAGTGAGATCCTATTTGATAGAATGCGAGTATACGGTGATGACTATGATCACTAAATATTGATTGTTGAATGACTCAGATGTAAAAACATGAGTATCTTTTGGCGCGTGGCAAAATAAGGCAATTAACGCATGTTTTTTCAATACAATCTCTCAAAAAAAAAAACTATTAGCCAACGATGCGCCCCTGTCAATGTCATCAAAACGCCAAAAGATCTTTAAAACACTATATGCGCGTGTAGGGGCGTTCTTTAATAGATAAATGCAAATAGAATACGTGCGAAAAATACGCACGTGTGAAAACGTCGCTTCGCCACCCTTTCAGTGTAAATTTGATTATACATACCCAGTTAGGCATGCTTCAAGCTTGTTCGGCACAACGGGACGACTTGTTCTTCGTCGTGTCGATGGCAGGACAGTGTATTAAATTTTTTTGGGCGAAAACTTCGCCACTTCCACGACATCGTCTGTGGCAGCGCAGAGGTCGGGCGGCAAATCGAATATAATAATATATTGTGCCGCCCGACTGTGCCGAATCATGGCAGACCTTGCCTTACAGGCCCGCTCCGCTTACTATGTGGCGTGTGATTTATACACACTACAACAAGTCTTATAGTCAATTATCACGAGAAACAAGCTCGATTGGAAGTTTAAAACACATCGAAGTTACACAATTCCATACAATCATGATTAATACATACAAATAACATCGAAATTAATAGATTACATTCAACGTGTACAGTCAACAAAAGAGGTAAGGTGTCACTGAGAAATCGGAGTATAGACAAGAAAAAAAAAATTGGCCAATTTTTTTTCCTTCTTTTTCCTTTCCTTTTTTAAGTCGGTTAAAAAAAAAAACTACGTCATGTGTCTTATTTTAAAATTGTGCAAAAATGCATATTTTCCTCTCTGCATTTCCAACTCTCTTTGTCATCGTATACATCGTCATGTTTAGGTAAACCTATGTAGAGATCGTCAAATATCTTGGCCTGATGAACCATTGCACAACAAACATGTGCAATAGTGCAAAGATTACGCACAGGTTGTTCTAAAAGTATCTTCTGAAAACGTAAACAAATGGATCAGAAAACGTACCTGATTGCCAATTTGTAGCGCCACTTACAAGTTGAATGCTTTGATTTTATTATTTGAATACATAGAACCGGAATTCAAACTTTAAATGTCTGTTTTTCATGTGACAACTGAGGTTAATTTTATAACCTCAATTTGATGTTTTTTTCTCAGTTATAATTTAATCATGGTATTCGAACAATAATTTTTCGAAAAAGTGGTGAGATATAGTTAAAACCTTCTTCATACAGATAAGTGTGTTACTAATTCATTTTAATGAGTGATGACGCAAGAATTTAACTTGAACAGTGTTTGTTTTCTCTTTCATCAGGCACTTTTGGAACAGACCATACGTGTTAATCAACTAGCGCAAACTGTTGCGATTAAGATTATACCTCAACTAGCTTCTACCCACGACTTCGTTCGCGTGAAATTTCTAATTCCCCCGACCCACCCCGTCGCATCGCATCGCCTGTCCGCGCTATTACTTCGTTTAGAGTACCTACTTTCTGACTTTTTTTTTGCTTGGCTCCTAAGGGTCTTAGCGTGATGTTAAATAGCTTAGAGCCTTCCTCAAGAACTGGGCTATCAAAAGCAAAAAAAAAATTTCAAATCCGACCGGGAATTCCAGAGATTACCCCCTACATACAAGCTTACAAACATTTCAAATTTTACCTCTTTATAATATTTGTATACTTGTCAAACGGGGTGAATCGAGACGAAACTTTAAAAGGGATTTTAACATTGAAATAATATAGTTGGTTGCTAACAAGAGCACTTTATCGTTAATTACACCTAATACAGTAAACACATTAGAGTCCTTGTTGGCAACAAACTATATTATTTCAATGTTAAAATCCCTTTTAAAGTTTCGTCACGATTCACCCCATTTGACGGTACTTCGCGAATATCCTGCACACACTTTGTGCTAAAGAGTCCGAACCTATTTTTTCCTGTGCAATCATTTTGCGCTAAATCAGAGCAGTCAAGAAGTTACAGTACTGTTTGAGATTTATAGGCCGGTATTACAGAACCTAACTCAAAATTCAAAATATTGTTTAAAACTAGTTTCAACCAATCAACTGGTTTTAAGCTAGTTTCAACCAATCAGCTGGCTTCAAGCTAGTTTCAACCAATCAAAAAACTAATAAATAACGAATGTTTTTTAACTTACAGAGCCACTGACACGCCCCGTGTGTTTTTGTAAATTCTTTCTCAGGTGTCGTAAACAGGTTGCGCGACTTTTGATACTTTCACTAAAATTTTGTAAATTCTGCTGTATTCCTCATTCAAAATCACAGGGTAGAATAATTACGTGATTAATTGGTGATGGATTTCAGGTGGCCCGGGTATAGAATAGTTTTAATCGGTTCAAGGACACTGAGCGAGACACAATAGAAGTTTTATTGTTATTATATCTGGGGGCGTTTAGTGTCCCGCAAACTGTTAATATGTTGCTAAATGAGAAACCTCCTCCTTTTTTGAAGTCGGTTAATTTTTATTTTATTTTATACAGAAAACAAAAATAGCTGTTCAGTACATTTGATCGTGTAGGTATTGAACTTTTCCATGAAACAGATTTTTTATTTTTGTTACATCCGACGAAAAATTTCTACGCTTTAGAATCAAGTGCTGAATTCATGGTTATAGTTTACGCAACTCTGTATAGATTATTTTTTCTATTTTGTGAATGTAAGAACGTTGTAGGCCTTGTAGACTCGTATATGCTCCGATTTGTAGACCATTTTCTATTTTGATAAGTACCTGTTACTTGTTAATAGGCCTACACTGTTCTCTCTCTACATATAAACACTGTCAAAAGCCAATTATTTTTTAAAAACCGTAGTTTCGTGTCGGCTCTTCTCCACAGGAAACGAACGATTGGAACCGTGCACCTTACTTGTGACGTTACATAAGTGCACATGTAGGTTTATGTGAAATAAAATATTTTGAATTTGAATAACACCAGCAGTGCCGCTAAACGCGCGGCGTATTTGTACCCGACTTGAATTCATGAAAATAGAGGCGGAAGTTAAAGTTGTAAGTATAATGGTGGAGTCTCGAGTTAGATTCTGTAATGGTGGGTACACATCTTATTATGTGAAATGTAACATACGTTGAAACGAACATGCCGTCTACATAGTATATGCAATGTGTTCGCGCCAATTCTTCATCCAATCATAGAGTAAGTTTTGTGTTCATTAGCGTCTCTAGTTTAGTTCAAGTTAGTTAACGAGAGTGAACGAACGACGCGAGTGCTCGGAGCGCCTCCGTTCATTCGTCGTTCGCTTCAAGATACATGTTGAAGCTGCGCGGTGCTGCCGGTCGCTCTTTATAGAAGCCACACGTGTTCTGAAGCGCTCCGCTCGCCGCGCCGCGTGTTACGTCTGACACGCGGTCGACCTCATTATACTTCCTAATATATATCGTTAGAGACGCTCGCTTGTCTCACGATTGCTCGCTCCGTTCGCTCACTGTGGCGTGTGTAATGGTTGACACGCGGTCGCAAAAAGTTCTATAAAACCCGCTGAATTCGAAATCAAATTGCTTTAGATAACGCTCTGTAATAACGAATGTAAACGTACTGTTTGTGCTTCGGCATCTCCATCATCGCCTGCTGACGGAGGCTGCGCAGATCTCGTTGGCTACTATTTCTGGTAAGTGCAATGTCTCATGCTGCTCATATGGTTTCTTCCCGCATCTTTATCTAATCTATAAAAATCTCGTGTCACAGTATTTGTTATAGAACTCCTCCGAACCGGCTTGACCGATTTTCACTTATTTTTTGTGTATATTTGATAGGTCGTAAAGTATATTTCATACCACTGCAGGTTAAACTGCGGGGCGCAACTAGTATACCATAAACGCTTCACCACAATGCAACATGAACTTGACCACAACAACCAGGCGAATTTGTTTCAACGTGTGTTACATTTCACATATTATGTGTACTCATATTAACACCGACCAACGTGTGCTGTGATTGTAAATGTCAATCTACAGCAGTGACTTGTACTGCACGAGGAATTCCTCTTCCTCAGCGAGCGACGTGTCGAGGTAGTCATCTTCCTCGGTCCTGATGGCCGCGTTCAGGCGCCGCAGAGCTAGCTCGCGCTGTTTTCGCCTGAAAATATTAGAATTGAATAGAATAGTGTTCATTATGTACACCATGCGAATTATAGATAAACATCTAAAGGGTTGCACAATGGGTGGTCTCATCGGTAAAAGCGATATTTTAAAGAAAACCTTTGGATGGGTTTAAAGAGAGAAGGGGAAACAATACTGCAGATTGTCTGCGGTGTACCAGTTACTTATACAATAAATACATCCAAACATAACGCATATACTTATCTAAATATATATGTATAAATACACAATAATAATCATGAAACAAGAGCAAATAACTATAAATAACGATGAAGGTTAAGGAGAGCGGAAGTGTTTTAGAACATAATGAGACTCAAATACGTTTCATGAACACGTTGAATCCTTTTACTCTTCCTGTTTATTCTTATTTCTGTTATATTACCAGCAACCTAATTACATAACACATTTTACTCTTCCTGTTTATTCTTATTTCTGTTATATTACCAGCAACCTAATTACATAACACATTTTCAATCACAATCGGAATCATTCTGAAGGATATTGCTAATCCATTGCTTTATACGTTCGAAAAATTTGTCTGCTCAACAACGTAGGTAACGCAATGAATGTTGTTGAACTGTCAAAATGAAAGCCATTGCTACTGTTAGTGTGTTACGCAATCACCCCGCTGTTCGTAGGTACGGCACATCGAGGTTCAGACAACGTTTATCAAACAGCTACACTCGATAGAAGAAGCTCTACAGAACCGCACTTGCTGAATCTATTTGTTACAACGACATGAGTATTTACTTGTAAAGTATTATGTTATTTTAATTATTGTGAATGTGAGGTATGTGAGTCATTGCCTTTTTCTCATTTAGTTTTAATCATGATCTGGGAGTTAGAGTAATTTATGGGGCCTACCCAAATGTCCTTTCTTTGGTTTTAATAATAATAATAATATCATTTATTTGCTAAAAACATGGTATAAAAGATGGTAATGTTAATAATGTGAACAGACATGTTTTGCTTTATAGATATAAGCGTGCAAATTTTACATGCATAACGATAAAATCAGTCATCATGGGATTTTATGTTCCAGGAACTCCTTAATACTGTAAAAACTATTAGCCGATAGCCATTTGTACAATTTAATTTTAATCAATCTTGTATTTAATGTTTTTAATTCATTTGGTATTCTATTATAAACCTGGACACACATAAACATGCAGCTTTTATTATATTTCGCAAGCCTTAGGAGGACATCTAACACGAGCCTGTAGGGGTCGCGCCTGCTGCGAGAATTTACATCGCTTGCTTTCGAATCTTTGAACTCCTTAAGTCCTGAGTTGAGCTGCACGATTAACGACAAATGCGTGCACTGACTGGACAGGTCCACTCAATCTGTGGGGTTCTTTCCTCAAAAGACCATTTCAGATACCAATCTACATGGTCTTCACATGATCTGACCAAGATCATGTCTGGACTTTAAAAGAGACTGTGACCTCTGAGTTTGTTAAGGCCTTTCTTCTCAGAGTAGTCAGATAGGAAACGCCAATCTCATCTAGTTTAATCAATATGATTGACGTGTAAAAGTGTCTGTACAAACTTACTTACAGAAATAAAATCATTTATGGCTGGCTTATACGACCTTAATTTTTGTCCCTGCATGGTCCTCATATGGCCTGACTAAGATTATGTCTGTACTTTAAAAGAGACTGACCTCTGAGTTTGTTTCAGTCACTTTTCTCAGAGTAGTCAGTTAGGGAACACCGAACTCATCTTGTTTAAAAACATAATTTAATTTTGACGTGTACACGTGATTTTTTAAATATCATTTATCATTTGTTAACCATAAACCTGAAAAGGGGATATTTTACTCATCGCTAGGATCATTATTTAACTAGGGGTGCCGTCAGTAGGGACTGGTCGCCTCTTAGCTGCCACGGCTTATTTTAATTTAATATTTCAATTGCTTCTTTTGTTATTTTTTTATTACGGACGCTTTTTACGTTTTGCATCTTTGTCACATGTATAATTTGATTATGAAGGATGTAACCAATATTTTGTAACCATATTTTGATTCAAAAGAGTGTCCTTGCAGGAGTTTCTTGCCAGTTCTTCTCCATAGGTACCTACTACTACTACGCATTGGAATGGGCAACTAGCTCCATCTTTCTGACTGACCGACCCCTTGACAATTCAAAAGCGCGTGTATTTGGTTTATTTGAAATAAATGCTTTGAGTTTGAGTTTGACTATGACGCCAACATTGAAATTACATGTATGGAGCAGACTAGCTAATGACTACTTTTCAACTTTAAGGGAAACAAAAAACTACGGTTGTGTAAATAAGAAAGAAAATACGTTTATTTGCGGTAAAAATGATGCAGAGAAAAACACACAATTACAAAAAGAACGAACATACCTTTTATCTTTCTTGTGTTTCTTCGTCTTCCTCTTGTTGTCCACTCCAGCACTAGTAGATGGATCCTCTTGGTCGTCACCTGTAGTAGAAAAATGATAATTATCTCAATTCACTTTTAAAGTCCAGCTATGGTCACAAAATCAAGCTTAACATAACGTAACGAAAATGAACAAACACAACATAGCATTATATGTACAATGTGTAACAGAATTAATGCACATTATGAAAGTAGTTTGTTCGGAATGGTTTACTGAATCAATCTCTTTCATTTTTAATACAGGTAACTTTTTATCCCAAAAATAATAAATTACAGTTAAATTTCCGCTGTACAGAAAAAACCAAAATGGACGAAGTATCTACTACGCTAGACCCTTATACTTGTGCGACTGTGTGCGTGCGTAGATTTTGAATGTGACCACAATTTTCTCCCACAATCACTATAACTAGTATAATAAATAAACAATGTTTAATACATAATAGTATTAATTCAGTGTATGTATTATGATTATAAAGTAATATTTTCTACTTGGGGTGTTTGGCGGTATGCGTTAATTCCGGGACATGTCTTATACAGCGTGGCAGGGCATTCGACGCGCAAACTGAAACCATGAATTCAGTACATGATTCTGACCTCACCTGAAATTTTGCCATGTGTTTTGATGAAAAAATTTCAACGCAGATTTCTTTTTTGATAACTCAACAAAGAAATCTGCTGTTTCATAGAATAGTGAAATACGGTCAAAACGTACGGCATTATTTTTTAAATAACCTTTGCTAATTTTCAACGCAGGGTGTTTCGCAATCGTGTACTGGATCCATGGTATCAGGTTGTGGGTCAATGTCCCCGCTGCCACCTTGTATAGTAAATATTTAAGCATTTTTTATCATGTACCACTCGTTAGCAATCCTTTAATAAATAAATAGCAAAATTTGTTATGTAAACCAAGCTCAATCTGTTATTGTAACTCTTATATATAAACAAAGGCTACAATTAATGCTGCTCTAAACATGCTTCGCAACATTATAGCTAACCGCACGTCAGAGTAATGATTGCGGTACGAAAACCGCTTTTACTGCTACGAAATAAAGCTGTCAATGTCAAATTGTTTATTTATTTATCCATTTATGTACACACATATATAAACAGACAAGAAGAAAGGAACAGAAAAATACGTACAAAGGTGACGCTTATTACCACAGACGTTCGGTTGATTGTACTTAATGTGCCCTTTTATAATTTCTAACGTGGCAATATTATCGTGACGTCCACATCACGGCATCTCTATAATAAGAGGAAGTAAAATGTATGGAAATATATGGAAGACGCTTTTAAATTTCCGTCCGCGATAACGTTTATAACGCACGTACTTACAAACTTTTGTTGGACGTTGACGTCAACGATGATATCGTGACGTGAGACATTATAAAAGCGCCCATTAGGGTCAGAGAACATTCTCTAGCAAAAGAAGCATCGTTAAGGCAGGCTAGGAAAGCATGAAAATAGTCTTTATTATTTTCTGAAGTGCAAACGAATTTCAATTTTGAAGACCACTTTATTGGTCGACTGTACCCTTCGCAATCGTCTTTTATGGACTTTTTATCATAGGTGCTGTAGCGACCCTGGCGATACGACTTGCTGAATTGAATTTTTGGTATTTGGAAGGAAACGCCAGCGCCGGGCACGCTACACGCACACACACGCTGCCATACCTTCATTGCTTACATACTGAATATAATAAATTACTTAATAAAGGTTCACAATAACTCGGTTAAAATTATCACGGTAAGTTAGGACGTGGCGGGGCGAAGGTATGTAAGCCACCAGCGTGTAGCGTGCGCGGCGCTGGGGTTTCCTTTCCATACCAAAAATGCAATTCAGCAAGTCGCATCGCCAGGGTCGCTACAGTGCATCATCGCATTGCAGTTCAGACCGGCCATGCTGTTTCACTATGATTATACTACTTACGCGGTTGCCTGGCGAGGTCTGGCATGAAACAAAGTTACAGGAAACGTTAGCGGGTCTCACATTCTATTAGAGCACAAATGACAAGACTGGTGGCAGTCGCGGTCATGAAACGTGCGTGTAGGATAGTGAATATTTTGTACTGGATTTTTAAAAAGCTTGAACTGATTCTCAATTCATCTTGCTCTAGTGTCTTATAACCGCGGATGTCACGAATGTTGAAATTTATTCGAGGTCGGCGCTGCATGTCTACTTCTTCCATACATTCTTATTAGCCGTCACCTGAATAGTGACTTCGTTTTTAGCCACTGGTCACCCACATTCATACACAAACCTAAGCTTTCCTCTCGAAAAATGTTCCTCATTCTCATTCTCTTACCAAGGGGGACACAATACCCCTTGGTGAGACTGGTTGTCAGAATTTCTGGCTTTTGACTACTCATAAAGAATGTCAAGGATCTACGGTCTTTAAGTTCTGAGTTGAGCTGCACGATTACTGACAAATACGTGCACTAACTGGACAGGTCCACTTCAATCTGTGTAGTTCTTTCCTCAAAAGACCATCTCAGACACAAATCTGCATGGTCCAGATGGCCTGATCAAGATTATATCTGGACTTTAAACGAGACTGTGACTGTGTGTGTGTTTGTTCTTCTCAGAGTAGTCAGAATTACCGAACTCATCTATTTTAAAAACATAATTTAATTTTGACGTGTAAAAGTTTTTTTTAACCAATTTATAGAAATGAAGTCAGTAAAATAGAGTATGATATACTGACTGAGTACTATCTTCCCGCCTCCCGCCAGCAGCCTGTCGACGGCGCCACTGATGTGGTTCCGGGACAAGCGCAGCGCTGTCTTCGCCTCCTCAGGGTCGTAGCCCATCGCTTCCAACTGTGAAAATTATATTAAAACATGAACAGTAGCCCCCTCATCATAAACATAGAACCTAAATTAACAGACAGGGGTAACATTACCAACCCTATAATAAACCCGGAGGGGTTAATTATAGGGTTAATAGGATAGAATACAAGGAAATCAGGAACAATCAGAAACAGTCGATTTTGATTTTCATGAATAATGCATTACAATGGCCGCTTTTCAATTTCATAGCGAGAAAGAACGTCGTATCGGAAAAAAATATCGTATTACCTAGTGACTGGGTTGTGACGCAGTCGATCCGTGTAAAATACTGGTATTGGAAGCTGACCTCAACATTGTTGGGCAAAGGCAGGCAGATGATTGAGTGAGAGAGAAAGAACGAGAAATAATCACCACGCTTAACTCTGCTCGCTTGCACGCTGGCGCTTTCAGTTCATTAAGTTCCAAGTTTTTATGCAATGTTTTCCTGTCTTAGATCAACGTTGTAATGAAGGTATTGATATTTATGAAGTTATTCGTCCGTGGATGGCTGACCATCTTTACATACCGAGACCCCCGCGGTGCCTCGGGAAGCACGTTAAGCCGTTGGTCCCGGCTGTCATTGGTGGATCTTTGACAGTCGTTACGGGTCGGCAGAAACCCGAAAGTCTGACAACCAATCTTACTAAGGGGTATCGTATTACCCAGTAACTGGGTTGTGGGGGTCGCATAGGCAGTCGCTCCATGTAAAATACTGGTATTCAGCTGCATCCGGTTAGACTGCTAGCTGACCCCCACATAGTTGGAACAAGGTTCGGAAGGCAGATGATGATTTCATTACACATAAACCTACATGGGCACTTATGTAACGTCGCAAGCTAGGTGCACGGTTCCAATTGCTCGTTTCATATGGAGAAGAGCCGGCAAGAAACTCCACGGTTACTCTTCTACAAATAATTGGGTTTTACAATGTTTTCAAATTTCAGTGTTAACAGGTATGGGAGGACAGTGTAGGTCTGTCAACATGTACCAGGTACTTAACAAAATAGAAAATGGTCTAAAAAACCTACAGACTACAAGTCATCTCTAATGTATAAATAGTATAAAACTTAATCGCTTTTCATGTCTGTTTTTGTGACAGCGTTTGTGCGGTACAATATTTGCAACCGAACAGCTCAGCACTTTTGCCTGCTTGCATTCATAAATGCATGCATCGCAACAGTTACCAGTTAGTACGCGGTCGACTACCAACCGCGTTACTCAAACCAAACCAGATCAAACTATCTTCGTGCTAATTTAGCTTAAATTTACCATTTCATAATTATAATAAATTGTAGTACCTATTCAATATAGCTTTTAAACCATATTATTTCGTATCATTAGATCATTGATCGTAAACCAACAACCAAACCATAATCAGTCTAATATAATACCAAATGAGTTGAGCTCCTTAAGTCCTGACTTCCTGAGTTGAGCTGCACGATTACTGACAAATGCGTGCACTGACTGGACAGGTCCACTCAATTTGTGTGGTTCTTTCCTCAAAAGACCATTTCAGATACCAATCTGCATGGTCTTCACATGATCTGACCAAGATTATGTCTGGACTTTAAAAGAGACTGTTAGTTTAAAAAAAATATGATTCACGTGTAAGTGTTTGTACAAACCTACTTACAGAAATAAAAACATTTAAAGCAACCAAATATCAACCAACTCAGAAGTTAGTGCTAAACAACGCGGGCACTAAACTCTACAGAGTTGTTATTCTAAACTACATAATGCATTTTTGATGCGGTTTTTCTCTATAATTTAGAGAATTAATTCTGGAAGGTTTCAGTGATATATTGCACAGAAATGTCGATGTCACGACAATATTAAATTGCACTTGCATCTAAGCGATGCAAGGACGGGTTACCAGTTACCAATATTTCAGGGCATTTCATTACACTATACTCAATATATTTATTGCATTACACAATGTCAACTTAGGTGGTAGATTTACAAACACATGATCATTGTGGACCGTAGGGCCCAGCAAAGTGGGAGAGGAAGAGAGCTTTAATTTGACAATGTAGTTGTTATATCTTCTATCTACAAAATGAAACCCCGCCCTATGCTCTGCGTTAGTCCTGCGCCTGATCTCTCTCCGGTCGTGTCGGACTGCCGTCCCATCGGACTATGGGAGTGAGGGAAGAGGGAGAGCACCTGTGTCTGCGCACACACGCCTGCACTATAATGTCTCCCACGCCAAAGGCTAGTTTCCGTTAAGATTGGCCGCCATGGTCGAAATACGGTCTGGAGACTGGAGGACTATACAACATTAATGAGAATGTAATCTTACCTATGAGTATGTAAGGACCGTAGCAGGTGGCGTTCTTTAGTTTCTGCCATGGGAGAAGGCGTGATTTGATGTATGTCTGTGAGTGTGTGAGATCCTACCTCGGCAACTAATTTGTTGTCCGGTATGACCGCTGAGTCTTCAGAGCTGAGTGTAGACGTGTCGTCCGACGACTCATCACTATCCGCTAGCTGTAAAAAACAAATAATTTAAAATGTTGTTATTGAAAGTTGTTTTTAATGTTCCATACGCAAAGGGTGCCAACGGAAACCTATTACTAAAGCTCCGCTGCCCGTCCGTCCGTCTGTCTGGAAGCGGGCCGTATCTCATGAACCGGAATGTAGACACTTCAAACTTTCTTAATACAGATGAATGTGTTACTAATTCCCTTAAGGGAGTGATTGCATAAGAATCTAACTTAAACAGGGTTCGTTTACACTTTCGTCACATGCTTTTGGAACAGACCATACATTTTTGACCAGTTTTTGACATTGACTGTCACTGCGCTTAATTTATTTATAGTTAATTAACACGGTCCAATACCAATTACATTAACTAACATAGAAATAAAACAAAACTATACAATGCCGACAATTGTGTCATAAACAATAATTATTCGCTAGTTACTAACATGGAACAGTGGACACCTTCGCGTACTGTTTCTCACAGAACATCAGATATACGCGCTTAATTATACTCCATTCGTCCGCAAACACATCACAGTCAGGGTTGGCCATCAGGAGGGCATTGAGCATCCTTAAAGTACGGCATAGGTGACATTGCGAGTAGATATTTAACGTTTTTAAATACAGGAATTGGCTTTCTGATTTTCAGATTCTGAGGTAACTGGTAAGTAAGCTCACCAGCTCTGGCTGCTCCTGTATGAGCCTGACGGCTTCAGCGACGTGGTTGTTGGAGTTCCTCAGCGCCACGGCGGCGAGGCGGCGGGTGTAGCCCATGCCCACCAGTGCGTCTATTAGTTGCTGGCTGACCACCGAGCCGTCCATGCACACGCCTATAGCTCGGCGTTGCCTGCAAACAAAATAATTGACATTTAGCTCGAAACAATCGACTGTTAAATAATATTAAATAAGTCAACATCCTAGTTCGATGGGGCTGCACCAAACAGACCAATATATTAATTATACAAAGATTCCAGAACAAAGTGCTAAGGGAAATTGTAAATGCACCTTGGTACATACGAAATGATGACCTCCACCGGGACCTAAAAGTTGAGTTCATCGAAAAAGTGATCCAGAAACTTGCAGAAGCTCACGATAAGAGGCTTCATCAGCATGTGAACGTCGAGGCAATCCAGCTTCTCGACCACACAAACATAGTTAGAAGACTTAAAAGAACAAAACCGTTCGAGCTAGTGTGTAGTTCGGCTCAACCGCCTCCTCCCCCTTAACGCCTCACGTAATTAGTGGACGCCCCCTAAGACATCTTGGTATAATAAAAGTCGAAATGTTGAAGTTAAAAGTGCAGTGCATACCTGTCCAGCCGGTGCGCGTCGCGCGCGCGCTCCCGCTGCGCGCGCCGCTCGGCCAGGTGCGCCTGCGCGCGCTCCGCGCTGCCGCCCGCGGCGCGCAGCCCCGAGCGGGCCGCCGCGCGCGACCAGCCCAGCTCCATCAGCGTTAGCACTGAGTTCTCGTCCACCTGCCCGGAAACATACATAGCATAGTCGGCCTAGAACGTTCCCACTGCTGGGACACAGGCCTCCTCTGTGTGAAAAAGAGTGGGCCTTAATCCATCACGCGGGCCCTGTGCGAGTACGTAAATGTCACATGTCTTCGAATTTTTGTTTCTAAGACATGCCAATTTCCACACGATGTTTACCTTCACTGTTTTGAGAGCAGTGGTGATGAAATAATGTACATAAAGTAGAGCACCTGCCAGGGTTCAAACCTACGACATACAACTCGTAAGTCGCGGACATTACCACTGGACCACTAGATACTGCTCTGAACACATACGAACAGGGTATAAACAGACCCATCAGATAGCAGACATCTACACATTCTATTCATCAATATAAGTTACATTGAGCAAAAATTATCGCTGATTAATATTTACAACATCCACATTTTAATTTTTTTTTGTAAAGTGTAATTTAAAGGAATTAAATATTATATTTTTTAAATTATTTAACTTCTGATTCCTAACAACATTTTAATTTTATTTTCATAGTTGTTAACTTAATAGAGCATGCTGTGGTGCTCTATAAGTGAAGAAGTACACCTACTTAAATCCTGATGCTACTCTTTATTTATGAGTCATGTATTGTGTAAGTATATCTTTGTTGGAAATCCTAAATAAATAACGTCTTGTAGTAAAATAAGCTATCTTTTCTAGAACCTGCCTTCTATACAGTAATGAATTAAACTCACCCTCAATGCGTTGAGTTCTGTCTCAGCTTTCATGAGCAACGCCTTGGCTTCATTCCGCTTGTTCTGATGGTACGCCACGATGCCTTGCAGCAAGTACAGGCGCATTAGCAGCACTCGCTCGTTCGCTGTAAGGAAACACACGAGATAAGCCATTTGAGACACTCTGTTTCTATAGTTTGTTATTTGCCAAACAAAGTAAAGCGGTCCATCCATAAACTTTGCCGTGTTTAAAAAAAAAAAAAATGATATATAATATACTAACTAGCTTTTGCGCGCGGCTTCACCCGCGTGATTGTCAGAAATTATCCCACGGGAATTTATTCCAGGATAAAAAAGGATCCTATGTCTTAACCCAGGTCATCGCCTATCCGTATGCTTTTCATCCAATTCAGTTCAGCCTTAAGGCATGAAAAGTAAAAAAACAGACTATATCTCCAATCCCATAAATCGGTTCAAAAACAAGTACACAAAAACGTCAGTATACAAGACATGTGAATTATAAAATCTTCCCCTATTTTAGCTCCTTGGGGGATAATTTGACAAAAACCCTGAAACACTTAATTCTTAATTTATACCAAAAGCATACATTTGAATTTTCATATTCCTAACTAAATAAATGCTGGGTTTTCCATACAAACTTTCATCCCCTTTAGGATTATTTTTGAGAAAAAAAATATCTAAAGTCGTTCCTTAGGATGCCATCTGTTTCCTCGCCAAATGCCATGCTTGGCGTGAAAGGTAACATACAGACAGACGGATTTACTTTCGAATTTCTAGCATTTAAATATGTTTTTATTGAATGGCTCACGTTTGACCACTATCTTGCCAGTTGATGGTAAATAAAGATGCGGTTGAAGATGGCGCACACGTGTCTGAAAGTAACCTATTCACTGGGACCGCCCATTGTGTCAACCTACATCATTTTCCAACATTTTTATTTGTAACTTGTACTATCACTACATATTATAAAACAATACCCCCCGCCGCGTGTGTTTGTCTGAACGCGCTAATCTCTGGAACTATCACTCGGATTTGAAAAAATCTTTTTGTATTTGATAGCCCAATTTTTGAGGAAGGTTTTAGGCTATTTAACATCACGCTACGACACTAAGGACCCGAGCAAAAGCATATAAAAGTCACAAAGGACGCTGAGCGAAAATTAAGTAATAGCGCGGTCGGACGATGCGCAGCGACACCGTAGGTAAGTTCCAAAATTCCACGCGGACGAAGTCGCGGGCAGAAGATAGTGGTGCAATAATAAAGAGTTTTCTTTTCATCTTCCTATCTCCC
Source organism: Griposia aprilina (assembly GCA_916610205.1). Classification (NCBI taxonomy): domain Eukaryota; kingdom Metazoa; phylum Arthropoda; class Insecta; order Lepidoptera; family Noctuidae; genus Griposia; species Griposia aprilina. The sequence goes on along the minus strand of OU744285.1, from coordinate 1,251,818 downwards.
TTGTATTGCATCAAATGATTTGTGTTTGTTATGTTGATTACAAAATTGAATATATCCGCTTATCAGTGCGCATCCAACTGCACACCTCGCAGTTGTGGAAGGTCTTCGCAAAAAGCCTCGAACCCCGCACTTTCGCGGGATGTACAGTCTCATCACCGGTGTTTATGGGTGACGCATCCGGTTTGCGGTCAGCAGTGTGCGGACCCTCCTATAGTATGCCAAAAGACTACATCGAAACCGGCATGACCCAACCGTTGAAGGCACGCACCTTGTTTCCGCCTAAAAGAAGACTAATTAATACCTTCTTCAGAGGACCAAAGAAGCGCTCCTTCAACGATTGCTTCATGTCAGCAACGTTGATGACTAACGCTTCCGACATACCCAAATACTTCGCTTAGCTTTCGGATGAGGAGAGGGATCTAAGGTGTATGGAAACCGAAAGTTGAATTCCCTTAGATTCCATAATCTCCCCTCGCTTTACCTGCTTGACCGCACATTTGTCCACACCTAATTCCATCCTGATGGCGCTACTGACTGTTTTACTTACCTTCAGTTGCTCCATCAGTCGGCTGGTGCTCAGTGGGGGCAACGAGGTGAGATATGATCTGACCACCTCTCTTCAGCTGATAGACTAGACCTGAATTGTCCAGCAGTTTGCTTAGATGAATTAGGGCTAAGCAGAACAAAAGTGAACTCAACCCTGATATATTCCCCGCTTAATCCATACAGGTTCATCATTCCCCTGGATCTGACGACACCTCGGATTGAAGGACTGTCCTCCATTGCCCCATACACGACTCAAAGAAGGTATGTTGAGTTGCATAGAGTTTTTGTAAAACTCCATCACCCTCATGAGCCATGTATGTATAGTACCGAGTCGTAGGCCTTCTTATAATTTATCCAGCATGTCGACAGATCGTTGCGGGATATAACATCTGTATTCCTTTACCTGTGTTACCAAATAAAAGTGATTTGATTTGATTTTGATTTGATCGACAAACCGGTGGGTGCTTGGCCATATCGATGAATAGTCACTCCTTAGTACCACGGGAACCGTTCCTACATCCATTTTGAGAGACTGACATAATCGAGTTGCTGTCAATGCGCGTATTAATTTTCGCTCTCAAAATGGATGTAAGAAGTTTATAGACCGTCGACAAACATTTGATCGGTCTATAATTCTTGGGTTCCATAGGACTACCTGACTTATGGAGCAGGTGGGTAACGCCTGTTGTTAGAAACTGTGGTAGCGACCCAGACTCATAAGGATGTAGTATTATTAAATATGAAGTTTTATAATTCACACACACCACAACAAACACATATACCACAACATACATACATATACACACCCTCTCACTCACACACACACTCACGCTCGTACATTCACACACACACGCATACACACACACACTCATACACACAAACGCTCATACACACCCACACTTATTCAAGACTTGCCCTAAGTGGAAGATTTTGCAATGCGTTTAATTTCGGCACCGCTCGCGGATACGTGAGCTAGCCTTTATCCACATCCAATACGATTGTGAAACAGCTCACCAGCACTCCCCTTGAGCGCGATGAGTCGCTGCAGGTCCTCGCCGTACGTGAGCTTGAAGGCGCTCTGCGCGGCCGCCAGGCGCGCGCCCGCGTCGCCGGCGTGCGGCAGGCTGCGCAGGCACAGGTAGCACCACGACACGTCCAGCTGGAGCACTGCCCAGTTGTCCACTGTCTTCAGGATTGAGGACCTGCATTCACTGCGGACGGGAGGAATAGCTTTTATGGTAAGCGGTAACGAGAATTAGTAACACATTCATCTGTATTTATAAGATTGCAACTTTATACTTTACCAATTTTTTACAACAATGCCTATTGTTTAAATTCTTAAGGTATTTAGCAAGAACAATACCAGCAATAAAAATACCTTATGAATTTAGTTTTGTAGAATGGTTTTAGATTAATTAACATTTCTAGGAAATAATTGCCTAAAATGTAAAAATAATGTCTTAAAAGACTGTCGAAGAATGCCGTGGCACTGTTCATTAATGTATTTAAGTATGTAGTGTTCAATTTAATTCTCAAGTCACATGAAAAATTAAGAAATGGAAATAGTCTAATATGACTGTCACATTGCTTGCTTACATAGTACAAAACAACGTCGCTTTTTTGTCTATACACTTAGATCTATTAAACTACGCAACGGATTTTAATGAGGTTATCATCCAAACACAGAGTGATTCAATAGGAAGGTTTATATCTATAACACATACATATTATAGTAGAGAGAAGAGAAGCCGAGGATTTCAAGGATTTGTAATGGGATATCGTAAAAAACATATTTTTGTGCGCTTACATTGCAAACGCTGGCTAAACGTTAAGAGACAGATCAAAATAATGTACTTCGGAATTGAATATCTTAAAAAGATATACAAAAAAGTCTGCGATGACATATATCTATCTCCTAAGGATAACCCACTATTTTTATCTTTAACATAATTATTACAAAAAAAAAAAAAAAACACAAGACGGTATTATTCCATATGCAATTAAATACGTTAGATACGTTGTGCATTTAATGTAGATCAAAATTGCCCTTTACAGCATATCATTAAAATGAATATCTTAGAAGATATCAGAGATTTAAAATGCGGGTGCAGAGCGGCTGTTCGGGCTGTATGTCCGTCCGGTGGCAGCGGCCGGCGGGCGCGGCGCATGCATATAAATCAATCCAATGTGTTACATAATATTATTAATCACTCCACACTGATACCACATTAGTATCTACATTGCACCCGTGCGAAGCCGGGGCGGGTCGCTAGTTGAATATAAATTTATAATATCGAAAAAGCGTATTTATTAAGACTAAGGAATATTATAATATTCCAAATTAATACAAAAAGAGAAAAGATTTGTTTTTTGTGTTTGTATGTTTGTTTGTTACGCTTTCACGCTAAAACGGCAGAACAGATTTGTATAAAATGTGACGCATTGGTAGACCATGACCTGGATTAGGACATATGATACTTTTTATCCCGGTATGCCCTCGGGATCGAGACTTATGCGGTGGAAACCGCGGGACGAAGGTAGTATCGTATAATAAATATATTTTGTAATCATTTTCGATATTGTCTTCTAGCTGTGAGAAATACATTGAACAGTGCTCACACTCACCCGAGCTGCCGATCAGCTTCAAGCAGCAGCAGCAGCGCCAGCGGGTAGTCGTGCTGGCGCGCGGCGGCGCGGCCGCGCTCGTGCAGCGCCAGCCCCACCAGCAGCGAGCGCCGCTCTGCCGCCGGCAGCTGTACCGCCTTGCCCGACTGGTCCTCTAGCTGTGAGGAATGGAGTCTACAGTGATATGGGAAGTGATCGTTTTGGCATTGCTGTTCTATCAACCCGTTCAAAAAAAAACTAATCCTTTTAAGTATTTTTGTAAATTTTCTTCCTCTTCTGTGCCCCAGTAGGGTCCATAATTTCTACCTTGCTATAAACCTTCTTTAACATATTTTTATGAATTACTAGCTTCTGTCTGCCTTGTTCGCCAACCCACCGCGTCATATCGCATCGCCCGCCCGCGCTGTTACTTGGTTTTCGCTTAACGTTCTTTCTGACTTTTTTCTGTTTGCTCGGCTCCTTAGTGTCGTTGCGTGATGCTAAATAGCCTTTATCATATTCAAGATTTGGGCTATCAAATGCAAAAAGAATTTTCAACTGGTGGTTCCACAGATTAGCGCGTTCAAACAAACTCTTCAGCTTTATTATACAGTGTGGATTTTTGAAACGGAGTTAATAAGGGTAGGTACCCTAACCGTTGTAGTTGTAGAAAAACGGTCTTAGGAGACTGTCCTTATTTTTTTTCAGAAATGTTGCTCTCCATTCACAATTTTGAATAAAAAAATACAGTCAGAAAGAAAATGAGCCATTTTCATAAAATCTTTTTTTGATGGTTTCTTATATGGGCCAAAAACTATAGGACCAACAGAAGTTAAAGTAGTTGAAAAGTCGGAAATCGCAAAACACTTCCCATAAATTTCGTAGGAAATGAAACTCCAACTTACTATTTAGGGTTTCGTACCTCAAAAGGAATAAACGGTACGCTTATAGGATCACTTCGTTGTCCGTCTGTCTGTCAGTCTGTCAACACCCTTTTTCTCAGGAACGCGTGGAGGTTTAAAATTTAAATTAATATCAAATACGTACGTCTACGGTCCCTTGGAGCTCTAAACCTCTAAACTGCCGACCTCATCTAGTTTTAAAATATCATTGACGTGTAAAAGTGTTTGTACAAACCTATTTACAGAAATAAAATCATTTATTATTTATCATTTAAAAAAATCAAGCTTCTAATTCAACATATTAAAAAAATACGGCCATTTATGCGAAATATTTTTTTCTCGCAAATAAATCAAAACCTATAGGGTACTTCCCGATGACCTAGAATCTTGAAATTTGGCAAGAAGCAAGGTCAGCACAAGTCAAGGGAAATGTCCGAATTTTTTTAATTTGTAGTTTTATCACATAATTTAAAAAAATGCAGTTACAAATTTACATTTGCAGTCGGAGCATTGACCGTGACCTATATCGATGTACGGGAGAAAAAAAAACAACTACGAAGTTAAGTTAGTTCTTGGTATAAATTCATCTCAATTACGGAACCCTTCATTGTGCGTACTCCGACACAAAATTGTTTTCAAAATCTGTGAATGAGGATCGAAATTTCCCAAATAATAAGGTCAGTCTCCTAAGACCCGCGTTCCTGTAGGTACAACGGTTAAGGTACCTGCCGTTACTGCTCCATCTTAAAAATCCACCCTGTATTAGAATAGATGTAACTCAATAATTTAATATCAATATGGTTGTCTTGAATGTACAACATAAAATAAAGAACAGGACTTTAGAGCATAAGATCGCAAAAGCGTATGTAAATATTGAAGAAGAAGAAGAAAGAAATGAAAGAAAGACTAATTGTTTATTCTGCACAATCTATATACAATGTGACTTAAATAACGCACCACCTCTTAAGGGGTCATTGTACTCATCATTATGAACAACTTTTATGAAATCGCGAAAAAATACACCTGTTCCCTACATCTATGTTCGCATAACTCGTCAAAATGTAGGGAACAGCTGTTTTTTTTTTCACGATTTATTTTTTGGTCCCATAGTAAAAGTTGTTCATAATGATGAGTACAATGACCCCCTAAGAGGTTGTGCGTTATTTAAGTTACACATTGTATATAAAAATCTCGTGTCACGGTGTTTGTGGTCGCACTCCTCCGAAACGGCTCGATCGATTTTTAATGTATATTTGGTAGGTATGAGAATAGGTCATTAGGATATTTCATACCGCTCCCATGGAATCAAGACGGGTGAAACCGCGGGGCGCAACTAGTAATCTATAAGTATCTATATCAATAATAATAAAGCTCGAGATTTTGTTTGTTTGAATGCGCTAATTTCCTGAACTAGCAGTCAGCCTTGAAAAAATATTTTTGCATTTGATAGCCCAATTCTTGCGAAAGGCTATAGGCTATGTAACATCTCGCTTTGACGGTTAGGAACCGAGCAAGAAGAAAAAAAAGTCAGAAAGAACTCTAAGCGAAAACGAAGTAATACGAAAACGAATGCGCGGGCAGGCGAAGCGATACGATTGGGTGGGTCGGGCGAACAAGATAATTCATGTGGACGAAGTGGCGGGCAGAAGCTAGTAATATAGATATTATACAGGGTTACTCGTAACTCGATATATTCCTTGCAGGACGTCATAGTAGGGTTAAAATACAACAAATCAAGCCACTAAAAGTTGAAAAACAGTAGTTTTTGAGTTAGTTAGGTTTTTAGTATTTTTATGAAAACATCAATTTGAAAATGATTTACGGCTCGACTATACTGGTATTTAAGTTATTATCATAGGTGATGCCGTAGCAGCTCTTTGTTAATTATTAAAAGTTCAAAAATGCCTAAAACTTTGACAAATATCACTAATTAAACAATTTATTTTCCGTAATTTTTATTTTTGTCACACAAAAATTACGAAAAAAAAACTGAATTTCGGTAGAACATATGGTGGCTTAATATGTTGAATTTTAACCCTACTATGACGTCCTGAAAGGAATATGTCGAGTTACCAATAACTCTGTATAATCTCAAAAGCATCTGAGCACAAACAATAACTCGGAACTGTTAGATTTTTTATCTGCAGCTTTCTTGTTGCTTGTCCCTATTTGCCACTGCCTCTCTCTGGCGTGCTCTGTCTCTGTCGCCATCTTGCGCATCCAGTATGTTTTAATCCATAGTCACTCGTGTAATTTTTACATTGTTTATTTATTATACAGTTTTTTTTATCAAAAGCCTCGTTTAATTCAACAGGAACTTACAGGCTTCAGGAATTTATGAAGTTATTAATAACCTACCTGCATATACTCATCATCGTCGGCGAGATCATCCACATACTCTGACAGCAGCATGGCATCATCACGCACAGACTTCATCTCCATGTACATGGTGTCCTCTTTCTTCACCTCCTCAGGGGTTTCTATTAAGAATGCCACATTGTTGATGATAAGTGATAATAGGTATTGTTATATTTCTGTAAATTGATTTTAAAAACAGTTACCTACTTGTCGGTAAGAAATAATAGTATTTTAAAACTAGATGAGGTTGGTGTTTTCTAATCAACTATTTTGTGAAGAAACACCGAAATAAATTCTACTTTCTAGTTTACTCAGTAGTACATATTATTGAGTTTGTACTCAATGTACCAAAATTGATAGCAATCTTAGAAATGTAAAAGTAAAATCTGTAAAGTTATTTAGTGAAAGGAATATTGTTGGAAAAATGGTGAGATATGAAAATGAAACCTTGGAAAAACTGATCAACATTGATTATAAATTATGTTGTAAATTAAAGAATATTCTATCTATTTATAATATCTATAATTGTGTTTATTTCTCTGAAGTGAGGGATTGTGTAAGAATTTTTACATTTCTATCAAAATGGACTGAAGTAACAGTAGTTACTTCTGCCTCCTAAAACACTGGTTTAAAAAAAATTAAGTAGTTATTATACAACACGCACCTGCCATGACAAGTGCCATCAGTGTGGCACCATTTTTCAATCCCTGCTCCTCTAAACTCGGGGTAGGTTTTATGACTTTGCCATTGAATATTAATTTCACCCTAAAACAAAGGAAATTCGTGTTACAATAGCAACATATTGGGGATTCTATGCAATCATGAATAGAATTGGACTAATGGCTTTGCAGCAAGACATTGATTTTTAAACTTGTGCATAACTACAACAAAGATCTCTCATTTAAACCAGCATTATTTATTATTTTTAAACCATGTAGGTAGATGTAAACAGGCATTAAGATTTGAAATCAAACAAATAAAGAGGAAGGTTGTACTAATATGCTTCTGCCAACCCTTGGTGAGACAGTCATAATGTTATATTTGTTAAGTTGCAGAACACACCTGTATTGTGTGCCTTTTAGTCTGAGCTAATTAAATGTATTTTCTTACTTACCTATTCTCGGTCACCCCAATCTCTCCAGCAACAGCAGCGATCAGCTCATGGCCCATAGCCTCCAACCTTTTCTGCATTTTCATCATCCTGGGCTTCTCCCCCGGTATTGTTGCCTTGACCCTGAAGGTCGCAAACCCGGTCTCCTGGAACTCCGCATTGTCCTTGGATCTCTCGAGGGAGTGGAGTTGAAGTTCACGCAATGCTTGAAGCATTACTTCATTGTCTAGTGAGAGATCTGTTGCGTACTTTGCGACAATATCCTGTGAGAGGAATAAGGTTGTGTTAGCGAATTTGTATAATTTATTTGTATAATTACTATGCTATGGAATTGTTGATAATAAGTATTCTTGCATTCAGTAGCAGCCCAGTCTGGATCTCTGTCCAGTTGATGGCAATAGGCTTACCACAAAATTACATTGGACTTAAATAAAAAAATTAAATTAATAGACCAAATAAGTACTATAATCAGGGCTAGGCAAAATACATGCTTTGTTTGAATTGAAATACTAATTACAAAATACTTTCTCACATGTATTTAAAATACGAAACAAAAATATTTTCAAGCCTTGTATATGAAATATAAAATAATAAAAAACAGTATTTTAACTCTTTTTATTTAAAATATAAAATACAAATGAAAAAATACATTTGGATCCTTTTAGTAAAATAAAGTGTCGTAAGTGCCCTAATGCAAGGAACGACTTTAACTTGCACACTTCGAAGTATCATATTGCTATTGCATTGGAATATGGAACAAGTACTAGGTAGGTACAGAGCTCTATATCAGAAAGCTTAACAGGCATATAATTTACAAATTGTAGATTTGTAAAGTTCTGTCTCTTTTTGGGGAATGAATAATACCTGCTAAAGAAAACAATCTTTCTACAGGTCCCCTGTCGCCTTTTCTTTGTTATTTTCTTATTTTTTAAATAAAGTCGTAAAAAATATTTATTCAATACCATAAAATATACAGCGACTGCTGTGTCCATTTTGGTGTTTTGCGTTAGTTGTCGCGATAAACTTCATAGAAATGTGGCCATACACATTCACCGAAGGCCAAAGTTGAAGTTTTAATTGCAGAATATTATCGAGATGTGTGCAGCCCAGGCATAAGAATAAAAATGAGAATTGACAAGATACTTGAAAGTTGACGCACAGTACAGGTACAGTGTTGCCAACTCTAAAGCCGGTTGCAGACCAAGAGCTATACAAAGATAGTTTAGCTTAGCTCTAGTAGCTGAGGTAATTTTTCATACTTGTGTTCATAGTTTGCGGTGTGCACACAGGTATGAAAAATTTCCTCAGCAATGTGAGCTAAGCTAAACTAACTTCGCTTAGCTCTTGGTCTTCAACCTGCATTAATGTTGACATAATTATACTGCTCTGGATACTAGTGTTCTAAGTTTGTGTATAAGTCAGCTATTTTTTATTTTCATTAATAACATTGCTAAATGTATTAAGTTAAAATGTATTATGAAGGCATAAATATTTTTAATAGCTAACTACAAAATACCTCAGTGTCAGGTATTTGAAATACCAATTAAAAATTACATTTTTAGGAAGAAATTGAAATACAAATACCAAATAGGTACTTACATATTTCAATTACAAATAATTTAAATACTGCCCCACCCTGAATATATTTATATACTTATTATTAGAATAAATAATAGCATGATATCATTAAGCTTTAGGTTTTTCTATCAATAGGCTCGTCCTCTATTACATGGGACTTAAACATGCCAGGCGAAATGTGTCTGTTCACTTCTGTCGAACCCTTCAGGTAAAACAGGTGTTAAGTTATATTCAATAAAGAAGTACAGTTTGCGCAAAACTTTATGAGCTCTCGGAAGTTGCAGCGAGTGGCCGTGCAGTATGCATATTATAGGTGTCCGAGGGAACTCTCTCACGCTCACTCAACTGTACCGTGCGCGGTTTCGTTCTTGGGCCTATGTTTAGAGGGCTCATAGTTTTGCACAAACTTTAACATGGTAATTGGTAGTGTCACTTGTAAAGATGCAAATAAAAGAACTGGTAATTTAATTAAGTAATGTTAATAAATGGCATAATTCCTTACATTATAAGAGTTAAAGTGTAATAATGGTCTGTGTCTGTACAATTAAATTTGGCTTCACTAACAAAACATAGGTACCTCCATAAATAGGCATGATGATGACTACTTACCTACGATGAAACCATCGAAAAATAATAAGTAATAAAAACACTTTCTTTGAACGAGCGAGCCTCGCCCAAATGTAAAGATTAGGCTCGTTCGAATTATAATAAATACATATGTAGACATCATACATGTTCTTAATAAACCGGGCATAAAATAACTCAACAGCCGACATCAACAACGAAACAACGTCTAATTTTTTGAACATACCTTGAAATTTTGGGTGATTTCAGTATCCGGTGTGATATAAGGTGCTTCCCATAATTTCACCTTTTCCTCGTTCAATTTAGCACGCAGTTTTATCAACAAATCTTCGTGTTGGAGATTGTTCTCCATTTTGAAATACACAAACAAAGAAATAAACAGAATGATTCGCAAAAACAACTCTAGAACGAAATTCAGTTCTGTTTCTGACAGTTGACATTTGACAGCTGCCCAGCTGAGACATAAAAATCGAGCTTGTTCGATTCATGCAGAGATATTGATAATGATTCAAATAAAATTGCAATAGATTTATTCCTTTATTTCATGAAGAAACGAATTAAAATTAATTTATAACTGTATGAATGACACGCAATATACATATTTTATTTACAACACCTGTTTTTACACCCACCAATGTTTTACAAATAAAAACATTGACTGTAAAAAAAAAAACATTAGTAACGCAGCCAATAATTTTAAAGCCACAACACCACCTGCTACGATTCTTTTAAACCTACCTTTATCTTAGAGCATTTAGGATAAATGCTTTAATACCTTACTTTGAACCTACCAGAAAAAGAAACCGGCGAAAAGAGTTTCTGTATGGTGCCATAATCATTGAGCCCCGTTTTTTTAATTTTTTTTATTTGGAAATCATCAAATGACCTATCCCACTCTGGCCGGAGCGGAAGGGCGTGTCAGACTCTTACTGATTAAAACCCACCCGTGTTCCTTCAGTTGCCTGTGCGCCAGGGCCCGGGTAACTCTTTCGAACAATCCGCGACCCCGGCAGGCATCGGCCTTATCGGACCCCGTCAATTATGCTGACATCTCTTTGAGGCGCACGTGGAACACAACGCGCCGTCGACCCGGGCCTGGTCCTTACCGGACGGCGAGCTGCCCATTGCTCGCCGTCCGCAGGCCCGCGCTTACGGTGGCCGGGAGTCGGCAATCGACTCCCGACGCCCAGGGTGTCTCGTCCTGCGGTGACTAGGGGCGTGAGGGCGCAACGATTACCTCTCCCTCACGCGCTCCGCCTCCTCCTTCGCGAGCATTACTGCTTCGCAGAAGGAGGTGACTCCTTCCCATTCCCTCTCGCTCCGTACCATGGCCTGAACCAGGGCCGGACGCGAGAGATCACCGCCGCCGATCGCCGCCACGAGGACACGGCGGTGCTCCGCCCAAGCCGGGCAGACCTCCACCGTATGCTCCACCGTGTCCTCCGGTCGATCCACACAATGCCAACACCCGGGCGTTTCCTTCCGCCTTATCCGAAACAGGGACCTCCCGAAACAGCCATGTCCGGTGAGGACCTGCGTCAGGCGGAAGGTGAGGATGCCGTGGCGCCTCTCAAGCTACTCCTCAAAGAGGGGACTTACCGCCGCAATTGTGGCGTGCCCAGCGCTGGGATGCGACAGTCGCAATCTCCATGCCGCCATGAGATCCCGCTGGAGCTCTGTCGGCTGTGCCGCGATTTCTCGTTTCACCTCCTCGCGCCACTCCCAAATTTGCGCGAGGATTTTTGCCTCCAGATCCCATGGCGGCAATCCGGCAAGGAGGCTCGCCGCCTCGCAGGGGATCGTGCGGTATCCCCAGACCAGCCGGATGACCATGACCCTTTGGAACGCGTTCAACCGGTGTGCTGGTCGGAGCCTCAAGGAACGCGCCCACACCGGTGCTCCGTAAAGGGCCATGGACCGCACGACCCCCGCATAGAGCCTCCGGCAAGAGGCGTTTGGACCCCCTAGATTGGGCAGAAGCCGCTTCAAGGCAGCCCCGGCCCGGTCCAGTCTGGGAGCCAAACGTCGGAAATGCTCGACGAAGTTCCACCGGCTGTCGAGGACGAGTCCCAGGTACTTCATCGTCGACTCGACGCCGATGTGAACCCCTCTCGCCATTATTTGGGAACCCGAGAGTGGCGCGTTCCGAGGACCATGAAATCACATGGCCTCGGACTTGTGCAGGGCCACATCGAGTCCCGATTGCCGGATCCTCTCTGTCTGTCGCAACTGTTGCAACCATGCGTTTCATTATTTCGGCCGCCGCCTGGTGCGACCTCCGTGTCGTCAGCGTAACAAACGACGCTGGCGCTGCTAGGGAGGTCGGCGCGTAGCACCCAGTCGTACCCCATGTCCCACAGATGCGGCCCCAGGACCGATCCCTGTGGGACACTGCACGACATATCTCGCCAGTTCCATTCTCCCTGGTGACCGGGGTTGATGACGGCCCTGTCCGTCAGATAAGCCTCGACTATGCGACAGAGGTAGGTCAGCATCCGGTGATACCAGAGTGCGTCCCTGATGCAACTCTAGGGCAGGGTATTGAAGGCATTGGCAATGTCTAGAGACACCGCCAAGACGACCCCACCCCGGGCCACAGCATCCCCCGTCGTTAGGGCTCGCACGCGCATGATGGCGTCCATTGTAGAGCGCCCCCTGCGGAAACCAAACTGGCTGTTCGCCAAATCCGGCCCCACCCGCACCAGCCGCCCGACGAGGCGGTCTGCAATAACTCTTTCAAAGAGCTTGCCCACCTCGTCGAGCAGCACGATAGGCCAGTAAGCGGACGGAGAGTCCGCAGGGCGCCCCGTCTTCTTAATGAGGACCAGTTTCCCCGTCTTCCAACGAATTGGAAACTGGCCCTCCTCCAAGCATGCGCTTAGGAGCCCTCTAAGTCGAGGCCCGAGAGCCTCCAAGGCCAGGACCCAGGCTTTTCCAGGTAGCCCGTCGGGTCCTGGGGCGGTATTTTTGGCACACAGCCTACGTACCGACTCTCAACTCTACCTCGGTCACTTCAGGAGCATCGTCGTCGTCGTCGGTTTCGTGGTCCACAGTTGGCACCGCAGGAGGCGGAGCCATGGGCGGGGGAGTATGCTCCCCTCGCAAAGGGAACAGAGCGCTCACCACGCCCTCTACAAGCTGAGGCCGGACACTCTGCGTCAGGGGGGAGCCCATGGGCGAAGTTTGTCCCGCACCATTTTGTATGGGCGTCCCCACGGGTCCCTGTTCAGAGTCTCCAGCGACTCCTCACGGAACAGTCCCCTGGCCCGCAGTATCTCCGCTCGGAGGGCGGTCTTCGCCGCTCTGTAACCCTCGTACAGCTCCGCCTGAATGGCTTCCGTATCCGGAGGGCGGATACGGAGCCTGCGGTGCCTGGTGTACAGGTGTCGCGCAGCAACGCACGCCTCGCGCAGAGTTGTTAACTCCGGCGACCACCAGTACACCTGGCGCCAGGCGCGTCCAGGCTGGACCCGGGGCATTGCCACGTCACATATTTCGGACATGGCCTCCCGGAACCACTCCGCCTCGTCGTTAATATCAGCAGGCCTGTTCGGTGATGACACCCAGGCCTGCACGATCGAGGCTTCCAGGAGGAGCTCCCGGTCCAGCCGCTTCAGCGCCCACCGCGGACCACTCGGGGCCTGTCGGACCAGCGCGCTCGAGGTCTGGGCGGAGACGTCAAACCGGATGTACCGGTGGTCGGAGTACGTCTCCACCCCCTCAATCATTGAGCCCCTCGGGGTCTAAAAAGCCACTTTGGCAGAATAAAAATAGGATAATATTATGAATCATATAAAAAATCGTAAAATAGTCACAAACTGACAATTCACAATATTATTGCGTACCTTCCTACCTACAACTTATTCTTATCACGCATTTCATCTGTTTGACAGTATTGTATAGAGATTAGTAAAATGGTCCACACTTTGATTATACTTAGTCTGGCCATAAATACTGTTACAGTTAAAAATAAGAAAGATATTACATTTGAATTTGGAATCTGTCATTTTTTTACGATTGTTCATTGAGTTTTCTAATTTTGGCGCCAATACATTGTACAATATTTTGCGATATTAAAATGGAGTGGGGTGATAAAGAGAACCGAATCGCTGTGATTACATTACACAAAGTTGGTATGGAGCCAAATGCAATTTTTAAAACTCTCCATACGCATGGTATTAGTCAAATGTTTGTGTACCGGGCTATTAATAGGTACAATGAGGCCTCCTCTGTTTGTGACAGAAAAAGATCTGGCCGTCCACGTAGTGTTCGTACGAAAAAGGTGGTCAAAGCAGTAAGGGAAAGAATTCGAAGAAATCCTGTCCGAAAGCAAAAGATTATATCTCGGGAGATGAAGATAGCACCCAGAACCATGTAGCGTATTTTAAAAGATGACTAAGGACTTGCAGCCTATAAGAGACGCACTGGTCATTTTTTAACTGATAATTAAATAAGAATAGGGTGGTAAAGTCGAAACAACTACTGAAGCGGTACGCAAAGGGAGGTCACAGAAATATTTTGTTTACGGATGAGAAAATCTTTACAATTGAGCAACATTTTAACAAACAAAATGACCGTAGGTATTTATGCTCAAAGCTTTAGGGAAGCTTCCCAATTAGTCGACAGAGTGCAACGTGGGCATTATCCGACTTCAGTGATGGTTTGGTGGGGTGTTAGCTATGAAGGAGTGACTGAGCCATATTTTTGTGAAAAAGGTATCAAAACATCGGCACAAGTGTATCAAGATACCATTCTTGAGAAGGTAGTTAAGCCCCTTAACAACACCATGTTCAATAACCAAGTATGGACCATAATTGGTTATTGAACATGGTGTTGTTAAGGGGTTTCCAACAAGACTCGGCGCCGGGTCATAAAGCTCGGTCCACGCAGTCTTGGTTGGAAGTGAACGTTTCGGACTTCATCAGAGCTGAAGACTGGCCGTCGTCTAGTCCCGATCTTAATCCGCTGGATTATGATTTATGGTCAGTTTTAGAGAGTATGGCTTGCTCTAAACGCCATGATAATTTGGAGCTCCTAAAACAATCCATACGATTGGCAGTGAAGAATTTTCCCATGGAAAGAGTGCGTGCTTCTATTGATAACTGGCCTCAACGTTTAAGGACTGTATTGCAGCCAATGGAGACCACTACGAATAAGCTTTTTATATTTTAAATTGTTTTCTATTTATGTATTAAACTAACACTTTGTAAAAGTAATAAATATTATTAGCAATAAAAAAAAAGATTTTTTCTTCGTGACAATATTTATGGCAAGACTAGGTATAATGTCCACAAATGTTATATAAGCTTTATTGAAGTTTCTTTAATTCTTATAGTTATTTACACTCTTTGGCAGAATCATAAGAAGTTACTCATTATATTTTCCCTAAAAGTACATATCACTGTAATTAAAATATTCAATAATATTGCAAAAGAAATAAGGGAACTCCTTCACTTTAAATCACACTACATATAATATGGCAATTGTAATGTTAATATTGTTTTTATAATGTGAAAGGACTTTTTTTTTATGTGCGTGTACTACAGGTACTCCTCAGCCCAAACCCGTCGGGGAATACCTACAGGCGTGATGTTATGTTATGGTAAAGAATGTATTGATAAAAAAGGAACATATAAATACGGTTATTGAGTTTTCATTATATTATTATTATTTATTAGTAGGTATTCCGTTTATTAATCATATTTGTTATTTCATATTAAGAGGGCGCACATCAGTCCACTAGCGCAACTCCTTTAAAAAATATATTATCTCGTGACTGAGAAGGAATTTTGAATAACGGGTCAATAAGCACCCTCGGTAAGTGTGTCTAGAATTTTCTAATACCTTTTATAAACTTTCATATTGAGACACGAAGCAACAAAATACAATCTAGAGGAATGTGGCAGATTTTCTTTAGATTGAATTTAAAAGGGCGTACACGGGTCTACTAGCGCCACTCCTTTAAAAAAATATTATCTCGTGACTGAGGTCGCTTATTGAGCCGTTTTTCAAAATTCCTTCAATTTTGAAATTTCACAAATTTAACAAATTTTCTAATACCTTTTATAAACGTTCATATTGAGGCACGAAGAAACAAAATACAATCTAGAGGAATGTGACCGATTTTCTTTAGATTGAATTTAAAAGGGCGTACACGGGTCTACTAGCGCCACTCCTTTAAAAAAATATTATCTCGTGACTGAGGTCGCTTAATGAGCCGTTTTTCAAAATTCCTTCAATTTTGAAAAACGGCTCATTAAGCGATCTCGGTAAGTGTGTCAAGATTTTTCTAATACCTTTTATAAACTTTCATATTGAGACACGAAGCAACAAAATTCGATCTAAACAAAAGCGGCCACATTCCTCTAGATTGTATTTTGTTTCTTCGTGTCTCAATATGAACGTTTATAAAAGGTATTAGAAAATTCTAAACACACTTACCGAGGTCGCTTATTGAGCCGTTATTCAAAATTTCTTCTGAGTCACGGGATAATACTTTTTTAAAGGAGTGGCGCTAGTGGACCCGTGTGCGGCCTTTTAATAATAACCTTAAAAATCTAATAAAAAAAAATATAACGTGTGTGTGATGTGTGTAATGTAATGTGTGTTTGTGTTAATGTATTTGTATGTTGTATATGTATTGTAATCAGAGAAGTCTAAATAATAAAGTACTATTATTTAGATTTCTGTGATTGTATTATTGTAGGTATGTATTTTTATGGTGTACATAATAAAGAGTATTCTATTCTATTCTATACCTAGGTACTAACTATTCAAGCGTGGCTTTTCAAGCTTTACTTTAGCTAGGTAACTACTTAGATACAGCCAATCTATGTACCTAACCTCTTCATTTGTGATAGGTACTGTGAACTAGAAATTTGCTTGTGAATTAGTTTTTAATCGTATAATCCCTAGGTATAGAAATTGAAGCCGTGAGTTTATGTATGTATTTCTGAGTGCCCCGTTGGTCTCGTGGTGGCAAGCGTGATTGCTGAGCGAGGGGTCCTTGGTTCCCAAGTCGGGCAAAGTGTTATTTGGTTTTTCCATTAAGAATTTCTTAGTAACAGTCCGGAGTTTGGAAGTTGGCGGTGTGATACTACCCCCCGCGCTCAGAAAAGCACGTTAAGCCGTTGTCTTGCACCTAATCTCTCTACGTTCGCGTCGGATCGTCGTCCCATCGGACTATGAGAGTGACGAAATAGTGAGTGCACCTGTCTATGCGCCACACCTTGTGCACTATAATATCTCACGTAGGCTAGTCTCCGCTGAGAATCGGAATGGACTATTAAGTATTATGTATGTAGGTATGTATAAAAGTTGTAGGTACTTAATTAGTAGGTATTTTGGTGCTGCTATAAAATATTTATAATTTACTGCCAATTTACGCACTTAAACTGTTTATGCCACACTCAATAAAACTCGATAATTCAACTTACTAAACTAATATTAATTTCCTAATGCAATCAAATAAAATTTTCAGTGGAATCATGTTTACAAGCAAGATCTGTTTAGCAAGTAAGTTTTTAACAAATCATACCTACCTATCAAGGTCGTAGACCAAACCTAAGAAAACCAGGGAAAATAGGCAGATACTTAAATACGTAGGTAGCAGCGTTGCCAGTTTTACCAGATTTACCCAGTAAGTCTTCAGAGGAATACAATATAAATAAGTACCTGATACCTACATTACTTACGAATTTATATTTCTCTGAAGATTTAACAGCTTTTAAAGTTTACCCCGAAAAGCGGGACTGCGGGACATTTAATATTGGGCTAAAAATCGCATTTTTCGGCCACATTTTTATCTATTTCAAGCATCAAAAAAGCATGTACAGTAATCATTTATTAATAAAAAATGTATTTCTATTTTCTTTCGTAATAAAACGAAGTACTGTAAAAGATAAGGGCAACAAGGGGATTATGGGCAACTAAAGGGATATCTAATAGTACAATCAAACATTTTGAACCATAAGATGAAATAAATTTTAATAAAAGTAAAGAATTTTATCAATATACATGTTAAGAACTATTCTAAATCATTAGAAAAAGTTTGAAGCGAAGCTAAGTATCGATATATAAGCAGCAAGATTAAAAATAGGCAATTAAAATAAAAGCGACTTGGGAAATTATAAACAACGGGACTGAAAGAGATAGAAAGTGTAGTAGTGACTACAGCCTTAATATTAACAATACAGTTTTTTAAAAAGGAAATGCCTGGATGAATGTCTGGATTTGTGCCCGGTTGATGGCAATAGGCTCGCCCCCTATTACATGGGACTTAAATATAACTGGCGAAATGTGGGTGTGCTATAGGTACACCTCTGCCTAACCCTTCTGGGAATGCAGGCGTGATGTTATGTTATGTTGTTATGTAAAAAGAAAACGAAGTTGCCACAGCTTTTTCAAATTATTTGCAGATATTACAGTCTCAACATATAAACAAATTGTCGAAGCGGCTAAGCTCTACAGCCTACGCGGTCTATAAAATCCGTCATTTGACTGATGTCGAAACAGCTGGATTAGTATATTTTAGTTATTTTCATAGTGTAATGTCGTACGCAATTTAGCTGTAGGGAAATGCAGCTGACATTCAGGCTATATTTGTGCTACTATAACGACCCATTCGAGCAAATTATAGTCATAGTTGTAGGCATTTACTGAGGGATAAATTTAAGGAAATAAACATAATGACAGTCGCATATCTATACGAGTATGTATATGAGAACCGGATTTATGTAAAACATAATATTAATCTGTATTCTAAACACAGCGACAATAAACAACAAAACATAACATACATGCTAGAAACAAAGATTTACTTATTGTACCCACGATTAGGCTCCAAAAAATTAGTAATTCATTTAAGTGCCAAAGTATACCTACGTTTTTACAACAAACTCCCAAGCCATGTTAAAGAACTGAGCCTCAATAAATTTAAATCATTTATTAAACAGAAAAACTGTTAAAAAGGTTTCTATAAAATTAAAGATTACTTAGATGACAAAAACGCTTGGGATTAATTAAGCTACTCCAATGTACCCCCAAGGAACAAATCATTTTATACTAAGTGTTTTAGAATGAATAATGTCATTTTAATTTTTATTGATTTACTTGACATAACTTATGATATTTTTGAAGACATTTAAAGAGGAAACTGACTGTGAATGTGAGTACCATGCAGGCTAGATTGAATACATGTCTTAGTAACTGTCTGGCGGTTTCGAGAATTATATGCGGCCTACCCAAATGTCCTTTCTTTGGTATTGTTCGTCGAATCGTTGAGCTCCTTAAGTCCTGACTTCGTGAGTTGAGCTGCACGATTACTGACAAATGCATGCACTGACTAGACAGGTCCTCTCAATCTGTGTCGTTTTTCCTCAAAAGACCATTTCAGACACCAATCTACATGGTCTTCACATGATGTGATTAAGATTATGTCTGGTCTTCAAAAGAGACTGTGACCTCTGAGTTTGTTTCGGCCTTTCTTCTCAGAGTAGTCAGATAAGAAACCGCGACCTCATCTAGTTTTTAAAATATGATTGGCGTGTAAAAGTGTTTGTACCTATAAACCTACTTACAGAAATAAAGCCCAAAAAACCACACTTAAAACTTCGAAACTCTAAGTCAATTAATAGAATAGAAAACTTTTATTTCAAACAGGAGTCCATTAGGTCACTAACAATTTTACTTAGCTTCTAGTGTTAGTAGGTGTCAGACAGAGATCAACTTACTGCAATTAAAAATTAGCGTGGAGCTGCATCCACCTCCGCAACATCGGGGAATCCCACCGGTCTGCGAATACACTGAGAATACTGTTGGTGCTGCCACGAAGTCGCGTCATCAGGGATGCACATCTATTCCTAATAATGGCGGCAAAACCATTATTATTATCCGCAAAGATAGGGATCTTTATCGACTGCCGTGGCGTCGTAGAGCGTCAGGGGACGCTCTACGACGCCACGGCAGTCGCAGCAGCACTCCCAGTGCATTATTATATTGAACGCGTACGTCGCTGTTTGCCCGCTGAGTGAAGTTGACCCACAGGATGCACGTGTAGAAGGACGGACAGTAAGCTTTGAAAAGTGTTACTTTAACTGGCTTGGTACATCGTGCAAACCTGCGGGCCAGCAGGTTGACAACGGACAGCCAGCGACCTACGTTCCCTTTCATTGTGACAATCATCCCTTAGATCTTCAGAAACCCAGTGGCCCAGATATTTAAACTTGTCCACCCTCCTCAGTGGTTCTCCACAAAGTGCGACATGTGGAATTTATTGGGTATGTCACACTACCTGCTTTAAAAACCATGAGCTCGCTCTTAGTGACACTATATTTGAGCCCGTGATTCACCGCATAATGTTCAAATATAGCGATAAGTCACCTCAGAGCATCGATCGAAGGGCTCAGCAACACCATATCGTCAGCATAACTAATATTGTTAATGCAAACTCCGTCAACATGACATCCAATATTGGTGCTGCTGAGCTCAAGGATCAGCTTGTTCATGTATAGGTTGAAGAGCCAGGGTGAGCTCAGCCCCCCCTGCCTCACCCCGCACTCCAACGATACACGTCCGAGTGCGAGCCTACCCATTTAATAAGAGCTATGGAACGGAGTATTCTGGATATTTTGATACCCGCAGAACTTACAGACCGAATTAGGAAAACAACCATCCGTCCCATCACAAAGATAACTAATGTCACTTGGAAAGCTGCCACGCTAAAATGCAATTTGGCTGGATACATCTGCCGCATGTCAGACGATCAATGGACGAAACTTATGACCCAATGGGTCGTTCGCGGCATAGCCCCCACTCACATGGCACAGTACTGGTGAAAAGCTAGTCTTAGGTATATAGTCTACCTAATTGGTACTCTCTGTCCGGGAAAAGAACATTTGACCATGACTGCTGAAATACTGAATAATTGCCCGGATCGTCATAACGTAGATCAAGTCTTATCAAATTCCTGGAGCACACTTCCAGAAGACGTCTTCAAGGATAAAGATAAATATATTTTATTTTGCAAATATGGGTACATTATATGGTGTTAAAGGGAATAGGTCCAGCCATATTTCACACCAGCAAAAGACACACTCTTTTGTAACGAGTCGGTGTAGGTATTGTGAACAGCTGTAACACCATCAAAATGTTGGGTATTTTTATGTAGCGCGAGTTGTTAGTTGTCACGTCTGTCACGCTAACGTCAAGAGCTTGCATATAAGACTAAATATTCTTTGGTTTTAAACAGACTTCCAAAAAGGAGGAGGTTATATATTCGACTGTATGTATGTTTTATTTTTTTTATGTTTGTTCACCGATTTCTCCGTCAATTGTGGACCGCTTTTGAAAATTCTTTTTTTGTTTGAAAGGGTATGCTCTCAAGGTTGTCCCATTGTCACGAAGTCAGAATCTGATGAGCGGACCCCATAGAAATCCTCAAATTTTAGAGGCACACGGATAGCGATTTGGGTATTTTTTATAGTAACTCTTGCATTTGCTCTCGGAAAGCACCATTCGGTGAAGTGGAACTGATGATGAAGACCAGAGGTGGCCACCGGAACGGAATAATACAATTTACTTGATATGATAGAAAAAAATCACGAAGATACCTCTAAAAAATTATTTTAACGATTAAAAATCATACTAATACACATGCAAACATTCAGATTTTTTGTCAGATTATTCTACAAGTAACATACTAACGTAATAGTGTTTTAGTTTTTTAGACCAATGAATAGATTTTTTGTAAATCCATAATTGCTTCATATTTTGAAATAAATTACCAGCGTTGTGTCATCGCGCGTCTCTTTCTTTTCTATGCAATCCGACAGTGACCGCGCTTTAGCTCTTGTAAGCCTCTTAATTCATTAAAATTTAGAAGGGCGGGCGGTGTGAAAATCTCATAAGAACTTTAAGGAATTAATAATTTTCCCTAATATGTAGGTCCCATGTTAGTAAAAGAGATACATTATATTAATAGTTGATCGCTGACTGTTCACATAGCCGATGCCGCTGAGAACTCTCAGTCTACTACTATCTCAATCTCTCGCAGCAACAAGAGCTATCAAAGAAAATAGTCGCTCAGTGATGCTCGCTTGGCGGGCAGAACCTTCGCTGAGAGACTCTCGCTTGGCACATGACGCATACTAGCAAGTGACTGGGTAGTCATTCTACTCGTCGTACTCGCCTACTCACTCATAGCCCAGCGAAAAAACTATCCAAAGTACACACTTACTACTTTTTGATCGTCGAATTGTTTCTAGTTGCTAGCTCTACTCGCTTGTCGCTAATCGTCGGTGGTGGAACAGGTGCCTAACCAAGTACGGAGTAATTATTAGGAGACGGTAATGGGCAATCATTTGAACAGTGTGTAATTAACTAAATAATTAATTATTGATGTAGGTATGTAATTAACGTTATTTTCACCATAATGTGTTGTTGTTCTCATGTTTGCCTATTCCTAAGTTTACAAAGTTATAATATAATTAAATATTTATGGTCCCACTTGGGCGTCGTTAAAGGCCCAGCCTCAGTATTGGGGCGTTAATATGGCACATCGAGTTTTATAGACTGACAAACTGTATAAGCCCACGAACGTAGAAATATCGCGGCGGGTTTTATCGCGCACTTGATTTTCGACTCTCATTGTTGCGCCGAGCATTGAGAATCCAACAGAGCGCATCCCAGCGCGTCAAAAAAACACTGTTGGATTTTCAATTCTCAGCGCTAAGCAGTGCATTCAAAATACAGGGCGCTACCTGGGCTGAGTAACAGAGACGAAAGGGAAAAGAAAAGAAGCGAGAGTGAAAAAGATTGACAAAGCCAAACTTTTTCAAAAGTCGATGAGGCATTTTTACATTATTTGGTCTGTGTTTGCGGGCCGACTGCTTAGACGGGGTGCGCACTTGCGCAGAGGAAGATCCTCATACAGGGTCCGGGTGCAATCCATTTAGTGCGAAATTCGACAGACGTAATGGGTATCGATATCTAAACATAAAAAAAAAAACAACCGACTTCCAAAAAAAACACTAAAAGACGTGAAAAATAACTTTAGTTTCGGAAGTCGGTGCCTTTGGTTTTGTATTTTCGTGTTTGGCCACCGACTTCCGAAATTAAAGTTATTTTTCACGTCTTTTAGTGTTTTTTTTGGAAGTCGGTTGTTTTTTTTGTCAAAAAGTTTTTATTTTTCACTTTTTAGTGGGTTAGATAATAATGTATCGCAGTTACAATGGCCTAATGTCAACTGCTCATCAACTTTTACAAAATATTTCGTTTCCCGATGCTAGGAATTGAGGAGTTTATTGTTGAGGATTTCTCTTGGTAAAAACCAGAAGAACTGGAGCTGATGGTCAAGCCACCATCAGCTCCATTTCACCGTATGCATTGTGACAAGCATAAATTGCTTAGCAACCAACGAAAGAGCATTGCTAGAGATGACGCGATTACGCAACTTAAATTCAGTCTCAAATTGACGCATCAGCATGACTAGTAGGTGGTGGTTGCCCTATGAAAAACTTCAATCTTAATTGGGTATTAGTTTTGTACGACCTGAATATTTTGGAATACTGAACCGTATGAAGTAAGCCCAACAAAAGGTAACTGCTGTAAATCGTTGAGGAATTCCCTCGACTGTCTATGGTCTCCATCATCAGACCTGTAATGTCACTTATAACCCATATGGGTGCAAAGTTCTCATCAATATAAATGAATTAAGTCGAATCACAAGGTAGCTACTGTAAACCGTTGAGGAGTTCCCTTAACTGTCCTTCGTCTTCATCATCAGACCCCTAATGACAGTCACAACCCATCTAGGTGTAAAGTTCTCATCAATACAAATTAATCAAGCCCAAACACAAGGTAACTGCTGTAAAGTGTTGAGGAATTCCTTCAACTGTCTATGGTCTCCATCATCAGACCTGTAATGGCACTTATAACCCATATGGGTGCAAAGTTCTCATCAATATAAATGAATTAAGTCGAATCACAAGGTAGCTACTGTAAACCGTTGAGGAGTTCCCTTAACTGTCCTTCGTCTTCATCATCAGACCCCTAATGACAGTCACAACCCTTCAGGTGTAAAGTTCTCATAAATACAAATTAATCAAGCCCAAACACAAGGTACCTGCTGTAAATCATTGAGGAATTCCCTCGACTGTCTTCCGGCTCCATCATCAGATCGATTCCAGACCTTCATTAAATTGTAGTTCTTCAAAATACTTAATGAAAAAATTAACAAACGCACTAGGCGCTCCTACGATTTTCGAAGGTTCCCCTCGATTTCTCCGGGATTCCATCATCAGATCCTGGTTTCCTTATCATGGGACCACCCTTGAGGTATGTCCTTTCTAACAAAAAAAGAATCATCCAAATCGGTTCACCCAGGAAAGAGTTCTGAGCTAACACACATAAAAAAAAAAAAAAAAAAAAAAAAAAAAAAAAACATACAGGCGAATTGAGAACCTCCTCCTTTTTTTGAAGTCGGTTAAAAAGATGTTCTGTTTGGGGCGACCACCGCTGGTAGTGTAGTTTACTTGACATATGAGTTGAGTTTTTTTTTTGTTTTATCCTGTTAAGCTAACGATACCCATCACGTCTGTGAAGTCTACACAAAAAAAAAAAAACTTTTTTAAACTGTTTTTTTTTTCGTAATACTTTGGTTTTTACCCCAAAAAATTTTTTTTTTTTTGTTTCATTTGGTTTAGATATCGATACCCATTACATTTGCGGAGTTTCGCTTATTTTAATTTGACGCTGCCTGTTTAAGTACCTTACCTACATCGACAACTCAATTTTCCTTATTATGTATTATGGTAAGTACGTATCTATTAATCCATTGAAGGACACTGAACGAGAGACAAATGACATTTTATTGTTATTACGAGTACGTAGGGGCGTTTAGTGTCCCGGAAAGTATTAATGTTATGTAGTTCATTTTTTAAATTTTATTTTAATATAATAATTAAATTCGACAATCTTCACTTTTGATATTTCGCAGAGGTGTCAAATTAAATTACATTTGATTTGAGTTCAGCCACCCTCACTCTCGCCTTTTTCCGGAAAAGTCCCAAAATAATAATTTTAAGAATTGTCACCGGTCAAAGGAATTTGCTCAGGCATCCATTTATTACTTAAGGTAAAAAATTGGAGCAATATGGGTTTCTTTCATAAAATATTTGACGAATTCCGAGCAAAATTCTATTACTCACGATATCACTCTGTCTCCAACTTTTCTAATAATTTTATTAGAAAAGTATTTTTTGTATGAAGTCTCTACCTACGTAGATCAAATCGCCACTATCTGGATAATTTGAGTAGGTATATATACCTAACAATCTATCAATTAGAATATGAATGATAGGCTGAAGAATATTATGTGATAAGGCAATGGGACGGATTAAAAGAAGATGTAGTGGCAAAAATTTAAAAGTGTATACTTAAATGGTTTGGTCATGATGAGGGGATGAATGAAAGGCGACTAACTAAAGGAGTATGTAAGGATCGTAGCAGGTGGCGTTCTGTAGATTCCACCTACTCCTATGGGAATAAGGCGTGAGTTTATGTATACGTATCATTACGTATGTGTACCTACCAACTTTTTCAAAATTCTGGGACACTGTTGGAAGACCATGGTCCACAATTTTTTTTTTATCATTTTTAAACAGTCATGAAATTATCTATTTTATAAATAAAATTATACGAGAGAAGACTGACGCACCATCATAAAGTTTTTGTCTACATATTTTTGTCTACATATTTAACAACAAAATAATTAAACTGTTCAAACTTTCGTCAATTAAGTACTTTCAGACCTTATTGTTAACTGATTAAGTTTAGTAATTACTTTGAGTAAAGCCTAAAATCTAAATAAAAATCTAGTTAAATTGAATTGCTATTCCAGTCTGAGAGCGATATAAGATAAATTCGCTGTGATAAAAAATTAAAAAATAATAGGTAAGCAAATGGTTACAAAACGGTTTTGGTCACTTGCAAAGTCTTTGGTCTTTTGAGGAAAAAGCATTTGAAATTCCGGTGTTATTAAATTCGACCATAAATTACTTTATTGTCACGTTTGTGATCTAAATTACGACTGAACTTGACAAAGCTAACAAGTACATCTCTTTGTTGATCTTTCACAAACCACTTCCTGTGGTTGGATGCGATTTTTGGTCATTTGTGTATTTAAATAAAATAGACTGTCTGGACCCAACTTAGACCATTTCAGACACCTACATGGTCTTCACATGATCTGACCAAGATTATGTCTGGACAGTGACCTCTGAGTTTGCTTCGGCCTTTCTTCTCAGAGTAGTCAGATAGGAAACGCCGACCTCATCTAGTTTTTAAAATATGATTGACGTGTAAAAGTGTTTGTACAAACCTATTTATAGTAATAAAATGATTTATCATTTATCCCTATCTGTAGAAGCAAACTTAACTCAACAAGGCTCAACAAAGAGGCTCGTTTAGATGTCAATTTATAAGCTTTTATAATAAACTTCCAAGGGACGTGACGTTTAAGAACTAAGCCCTAATAAATTAAAATTATTCATTAAACGTACTCGTAAGTTGTGCCAGAAAGCCTTTTATACTGTAAATATTATATTGAGGACAAAAAGGCTTGGGTTTGAGTTGTTCCAATTTTTACTTATGTACTGAATTTTGTTTTTTTCTACTAACTATTTTTTTAAATATATTTTTTAATTTTTTTTATTGAATATAACGAGGGCATTTGGATTTCTTCGTTATCAGAATGGTTGGCCATGATGGGTAACCGAAATAATAGTGAAAACACTAAGTACAGATGTCTAATAATGCACTAAAGTTCACTAATTACAAAAATATCACTTTAGTCGGTAGATGCAATCAGATTGGGCACGCCATAGTTGCGGCGGTAATTCCCCTCTTTGAGGAGTGGATTGAGAGGCATCACGGCGTCCTCACCTTCCGCATGACGTAGGTACTCACCGAAAATGGCTGTTTCGGGAGGTGTCTGTTTCGTATAAGGCGGGAGGAAACGCCCGGGTGTTACCACTGTGTGGATCGCCCGGAGGACACGGTGGAGCATATGGTGGAGGTTTGCCCGCCTTGGGTGGAGCACCGCCGTGTCCTCGCGGTGGCGATCGGCGGCGCCGATCACTAGCATCGCGAGGGCACGTAGAGAGGGCATGGGAAGCCGTCACCCCTTTCTGCGAAGCAGTAATGCTCGCGAAGGAGGAGGTGGAGCGCGTAAGGGCAAGGCAATCGTTACGCCCTGACGCCCCTAGTCGCCGCAAGAGGGTCTCCTCCTGCGGCGACTAGGGGTGTGAGGGCGTCTGCCCAGGGCGTCGCGAATCGATAGGCGATTCCTGGCCACCGTAGGCGTGGGCTTGCAGATGGCGAGCAATGGGTAGCTCGCCGTCCGGTAAGGACCAGTCCCGGGTCGACGGCGCGTTGTGTTCCACGCGCGCCTCAAAGAGATGTCAGCACTAATTGACGGGGTCCGATAGGGCCGATGCCTGCCAGGGTTGCAGATTGTTCGAAAGAGTTACCGTGGCCCTGGCGCACAGGCAACTGAAGGAACACGGCTGGGTTTTAGTCAGCAAAAGTCTGACACGCCCTCCCGCTCCGCCCAGAGTGGGAGAAGTTATTTGATGATTTACCACCCAAAAGAAAGCAGATTACAATATGGAAACGCGGTGAATTCGATATAGGATGGCAAGACAACATTTCGCAAGCGCGTCTCGACATATTTGCACTAACTGGAGAGGTCCACTCAATCTGTGTGGTTCTTTCCCCAAAATACCATCTTAGACACTAACCTGCATGGTCCTGCTACGGCCTGGCTAAGATTATGTCTGGACTTTAAAAGACTGTGACCTCTGAGTTTGTTTCGGTCTTTTTTCTCTGAGTAGTCAGTGAGAAAACACCGAACTCATATAGTTTAAAAACGTAATTTAATTTGACGTGTAAAATTGTTTTGTTGTACCAATTTGCACATATCATTTATATCCGTGTATAAATAAATAAATATGGAATGCAAATATTCGAAAATACTGTATGCCAAACTGACAGAATACAAAACACTACGCTGCGCTCCAAAACGGGGATCCTAGACATAGGCAAAAAGGCTGCCAAGCTGAAATGGGGTTGGGCGGGTCACGTCATCCACATGCACAGTGACCGCTGCACAACAGTCTCCACACGGTGGGTGCCTGATGATGGACGGCGCCAATAAGGCTGGCCCAGGAAGAGGTGGCAATATGACCTAGACGCGTACCGCAAGGGTTGGATCGAAGTTGTTATAGAAAAGAATGCCTGGAAGGATTTGGGGGAGGCTTTTGCTCAGCAGTAGGACAGCGTAGGCTAAATATAATTAAAAAGGTAAAATGTATCACGACCATTTGCAAAATTCCATTTTCGTTGTATACCTATCGATATCATAAGCAAATAAATGATTTCTATTTCTATTAAAAAAACAACACTAAACGGAGTTCCAGAAATAATCAGCAAAATACTCCTTCACCTTCCCACAGCCGTGCTGCTTTCGATCCACGTAGCGAACTCCTACATCCTGCTGACTGCCAACCTAGATGATGTGCACTCCTTAGCCCAGCAGCTAGCGTCCTCCCCGGTGGCCAACCAGCTCCACGACATCATTCGCCGCGCCTCCTCCATCTTCAACGAGCACCAGGAGAGGCATGACTCGGAAAATAAGGCGCACATGCGTACTGACCCTAAATTGGATGAGGAACGGTCTCCAACAAACGGGGGACAAGAAAAGCTAGAAGCAACTAAAAAAAGTCAGCCAAATCCAACGGAGGGGCATGAACCGATGAAAAATACTGGTATGTATATAGCTCTTATTCTGGAACGGCATCTTTCTTCTTAGCGTGTAGCTGGTAATGTAAATGGAGTAGGCGCAGAATTCGGCTCCTAGTTGGGCGCCATCAATAGCGTTCATCAGTTCCTGTAACTTACAGACAACAGGATACGCAGGACACGATATTAAGGGTCCTATCGTTTGTAGATGTGTTTTATCTTAATTTATTCAATTATCATCAGTCTATAGTAGTCCACTGCAAGACAGGCCTCTTCAAATGCTCGCCACTGAATTCGATGTTCCGCTGCTCTCGTAAATACGATACCAGCCAACCTGCGAAGATCCGGTCCATCAAAACTTCTACAGGGCTTTCTATATTGCGTTTCATGTCCACTACGGTCTCCACTTAAAATTAATTAATTTGAGTTAC
This sequence comes from Griposia aprilina, assembly GCA_916610205.1. NCBI lineage: Eukaryota > Metazoa > Arthropoda > Insecta > Lepidoptera > Noctuidae > Griposia > Griposia aprilina. The sequence goes on along the minus strand of OU744285.1, from coordinate 1,222,905 downwards.
AGTTTTAAATAAAAATTCATTATTGACCATCATTTTGGAATATAGGCTTAAAATCTTTGCTATGTAATAATAGGTAGGTTTATACTAAGGTTTTTTTTTAACCCAGTAACTGTGTTGTGGAGTTCATATAGGCAGTTGCTCCATGTAAAATACTGGTACTCAGCTGCATCCGGTTAGACTCTAAGCTGACCCCAACATAGTTGAGAAAACGCTAGGCAGATGATAACTAACATTTTTGTAATAATTGTCAATCTACTTCAGATGCGACACCTGCAAATAATGTAGAAGTCTGGACACCTGATCAAAAAGGTAATTTTGAACAGAAACTAGAAATAAAGGTAAAGTTTTTAGAATGTGTCTCAAACTCAAACTCAAAGCATTTATTTCAATTAAACCATTTACAGGCACTTTCGAATTGTCAAAGAGTCGGTCAGTTAGTGAGAAAGTTGAAGCTAGTTGCCCATTCCAAAACGTAGATCTCTATGGAGAAGAACGGGCAAGAAACTCCGTGTGATGTCGGGATATTGTAAATATGCTAATCGCGGGAACAAATTTTGTTTGCGCGATGCAGGATTTTGCGTGACGTCAGTGTGATGCGGAGTGCGCATGTGGCATTGTAAATGCCGTCACAACCTCGATTCATCGTTTTCCACATGACAAAATCGAGGCCAAGAACGAGACCCATTTATTAAAACTTAAAACTAAATAGGTAATGCATTCTATTCAGGTATGACACAAACTGTTCTTTCTTCAGCATTAAATGCAGAACTTAATGCAAAAATGTCGGATTCTTCGAGCGGAAGTTCAGGGGAAGCCAATGGTATCCATGCCAAGTCGCACCGCATAGTGAGGAGGAACGATCCAGACATCGCGGAGCTGGGCAGAAATGCCAGCTTCTACCTCAAGTCTATCAAGAAGATCTTTGAGAGTTTTTAGTTTATAATAAAGGCTTCTAATTGGGTATTTGGTGCTTTTTCTTAAGCTATGGTCCGTCAGAAATAGCATAATCAGCCTATATGCCTATCACTGCTGGGACACAGGCCCCGTGCGGTTTGGTAGATGTCACATGTCTTCGAATTTTTGTTTCTAGGACATGCTGGTTTTCTCATCGATGTTTCCTTTACCGCTTTGAGCGCAGCGGTGATGAAATAAAATACACAAGGCAGTTATAGTTCCTACCTGGGTTCGAACCCACGACCAATGTACAATTCCTTAGAGGGGGGCAATTACCACTGGGCCACCACTGCACTGTCACTAAGGCCGCGTCCTAACCGAAATCGACCGGCGCGCTCTTTTATATGAATACTAGCTTCTGCCCGCGACTACGTCCGCGTGGAATAGTTACTTTGGGCTAACGCTAACTTTAACCTGCGACTTCGTTTACGTAGAAGGTGAAAATATTTTTAAATAATACGTACGTTAAGGAGCTGTTTTAGGTACCTACATCACGCTTTTATCAGTAAACGGAGAAAAGATTTCTTGAAATATTCCTGGGGAGTTTATGAATTTTTACTGGGGCTCTGCAGTAACGCGGGACCATATGCGCAAACCCAAGAAAATTGACTGGGTAACCTAATTTTTGTACTTTAACGATAAAAAAATTTCACTCCACATGCATTTCGACTATAAGCTTTAGTCTTTAGGTTCTACTTAAGCATCTGTGTATTTTATGGCCCGAAGGATTAAATATGAACCCATATTTTATTTTATAATTCTTGGAAGATTAGACATAGCTATTTCTATACAAAATGACATTTCGTTTCACCATTTTTGACATCGCACCGTAAAAATCCTTCTACAATCTGTCGTTTTGTCTTACTTTTTTACCGATCGATGTCTAGGTCCTTTTTTATGTAGACTATTTCAAAACAAAGTATTCTATCCCAAACTGTCAAAGTTACACTGACAACTGACATTTGACTAAGGTAGTGAAGACAATTTGATTTTGTAATCGCCATGCTAAAGACAGTAGAAAACTTTTTACTCGACGGCCACCTAGTATAAAAATGGAACGTAAAATGGTTTTTGACTTTTTGTATGGAAAATCGTTACCTACATGTTGAGTTTTAGGGGTTTAAGGGTTCCATAAAGGGGGTCGAAATTTTCATTATTTTTGCGATAGGACACACCATTTTCGAGATAATTATAAGCAAATTAAAAGAAATACGTGAATAAACTACTGAATTTCGTAAAAAGTGCAGTTGACTCTTTCTACTTTGCTGCCGTCGTCGTACTGTCTTTACGGAAAGTCATTTTTGTCTATTCTTCCGTCGACGAAACGGTGCTCGTGCTAAGCCTGCTGGGCCGGCAGTCTCGACATAGAAAGCGACTACCGCTCGCTAAATATTAGGGTGAATCCTCAGCTGTAACCCGCCAACTTCAAATTTTCTTTAGTTTTTTGCAAATTGCAGCTCTGTTTTACGTCGTATGTTGATCATAATTCGATTCTCGACTGTGGGAACAATATATTTATTGAATAATAATCATCAATTTTATATCAATCCTCAAACTTTGGAAATTTGTGCCAACTAAGAATTTTTGTGAATATGTCAAATGAAAATTCGCGCAGTACTTGATCATTATTTTGCTGCGATGTTATATTAAAACTGCGATATAACACACACACAACATAACATTACGCCTGTAATCCCCGAAAGGTTAGGCAGAGGTGTACCTATAGCACACCCACATTTCGCCAGTTATGTTTAAGTCTTATGTAACAGGGGGCGAGCCTATTGCCATCTACCGGGCACAAATCCAGACTCCGGGCTGCTGCGATATCTCATAAGATATTCATTGAAATCAAATGATGTAAAGGGCAATTTTGTTTTAAATTAAATACTTGTGATGAGTAACGTATTTATTTGGATAAGGATTAATATCATGTTTATAAAAACACCTTCGCAAATAATGCATTATTTTAGAACAAATTTGGTTAGCCTAAAAAAGGTTATAGTGAGCCAACCTTAAAAGATAGACGTATGCTGTCGCGGATGTTTTTTCAGAAATTTTAAATTGGAATTATACTGTCTTACATGATTTTTGCGAAACTTTAACAGTTTACACAGCTCACGCAGCGGAAGCTCTCAAAAGGAGAAAAAAAACGTGATTTTGAAACATTCCTCATTGGTGCTCCGCTCCTATTAGTCTTAGCGTGATGATATATAACCTATAGGCTTTCTCGATAAATGAGCTATCTAACACTGAAAGAATATTTCAAATCGGACCAGCAGTTCCTAAGATTAGCGCGTTCAAGCAAACAAACTCTTCAGCTTTATAATAATATATATAAATATATAATATTATATATGATAACTTGTTGTTATTGCAAACAAACACAATTAGGTACTGCATTGTAACACGAGGTCTACTTAGAGGACACTTTAGTACGACGTTACTGCTGAGGACAGCAAGGTGTTTGAGCTAGAGGATTATACTCCTCCGTAAAATTTTATAGAATATTACATTTATTACGGTCTACGGTCTTCAAGGTTTTCAATTAACACTTTTCTGCCCTGAATTCCCGCCTGTAAATAGGAATTCAAGCAAGATGCTTATTATATGTTTTTAGCAGTAGCTTAGTTTAATATCCGGTTTAACATTTTATTTTCGTACGTTTTTACATAACTACGCAACATCAAAAGTGTCTAGGGATCAAGCACGTTTTTAGCAGTTACTAAAAATCTGATTTTTTAAGTATATCTCTTGTAACTCCTATGGATACTTTTTTGTAAATTTCGTCATTTGAAAAGGGAATAGTTTTTGAATTTCTGTCAAAGTTGAAAATCTTCTGTCAAATCGTATTCCTATATAATCCTGTATCGGGTTTATTATCAATAGATACATGTAGCAATTATGTAATAATTGGACAGACTACATAGGTCTACGCCACAATAGTTACGTCTTTGGTCACGAAATCGATAGATCATAACAAAGGCGCCGTGTCGTAGGGCCTGTCCTCGAATAGTAATAGTTACTACACACTAATGAGGAGTACAAACGCGGAAGCAATAATGTGACGTCATGCGCTATGCGCCAGCTTTATCATGAACATAAGGTAGGTGGCAAAATTAGCCCGTACCTGTCATAGAGTACAGTACGCCGTACGTCAGTGGCAACGCTTTGTTTTTGAGCTGGCCTTAGTTTCGATAGAATAAGAGTTCAGCTTAAACTGATATTGTTACCGTTTGCGTGCGGCCTACGTTACCTATGCTCTCTGCGTGTAGGCGATTTCAGATGATTAGATCCAGATGTTTTTCTCCACAGCCACAACCAATACGACTTTAAATTGGCCCTTACCACAGCAACATTTACCATAGTAATGTATGTTTTTTTACACCATCATAAAGTAGAGATTTCAAAGAACAAAACGCCTGCCGACTTTTTTTAAAAAGCAGATATTTTGACGCGAGAATTTTTGGTTGGAAATTAGGGTGCTTTTTCGCTATTAAAACAAAAGTAGGGGATATTTAAAAGCAAAAAAATTACAGTGTGTTGGGACATAAAAACGTAAGTTTTAACCAAATTTCGTGAAAAAGAATATTTCTTTGTAAAAGATAAAAATCAAAAACAAAAAACTTGGTTATTTGAATTTCTCACATAAATTTTGAGGTTATGTGAAAAAAGTGTAAATACAAAAGTTGTAGATCTTTTTATTACCTACAACTTTGCCATTTAACTTTTTTCCATAGGACTTGTAGTTTTGCCGGAAATCGAGATAAACCGTTTTTTACCCTTAAAGCCCCGCCCCCCACCCCCCACTTCCCGACCTCAGATCGCCCGTAAATTATTTTTTCTTTCATTTTGTTATATTCTCTTCCTTTTCCAATGGATTTCATACTACTATTATTTTTTTTGGTTTCAAAAAATATCGACTCTGGTCTATTAGGTCACTTCTACCAGCCGCATAAAATCCTTGGATTTCGAGACCAGAAAATTCGTTCTGGCCCGCGACACATGTTCGTCGTATCACCTGCGATTCCGCTAAGGCATGCTACGCTTTGAGGCTGCGGTTCATCAGGATCAGCTTGTTACTTTAAACCATCACGCTTAACTGTTATAGCAGTATTAGAAAAAAAAGATAAAGGTCGCTGTTACCGCCTGGACCATCTATCGGCATGGGCAGTCAAGACCTGAAGTTGCCGCTGATGGCGTGTTTGCGAATGACGTCAATCAATGAACGTCGTGCATGTCGGCCAATCATCGCGGAGCATCTGCCACTAACTTCATATAGATAGATTTTTTCGCATGTCACGCACCGCACGCGCCATCATTTGTTTTCTTTTTTTATCTCATAATATAAAATCCGTCTGAAAACCTAATGTACAAATTATCATCAATCTTCCTACAAGAAAATTAAAATCATTCATTGAAGAAAACCGAATCCTAAACACGAACGGGAAGACGAGGCAGCAGCCCTCATCCTGACCCGAGCATCAAATTCAACAGTCGCTTAATCTCGGTTTTAGCGATAAGACCGCCCATTGTGTCATCCTATGTAAAATTTCTACATTTATATCTGTAATTTTTATGTTGTATATAATAAAGAGTATTCTATTCTGTTATAATAGTACCTCCAGGGTTAACATTTTAATACTTAGTTGATTTTTTACCAGAACTGTTTCTATCGAGATATCTGTGGTTAATCTTCTAAGATAATACCTATTCATTTAAAAGTTTACGTCATTTAGTTATCACGAACCAAAAACCTATTGCAATCGATTCCCTAGTTCGGAAAACAAATACGTAAACATTTACAATCCGGTGTACCTTACAGTTTGTCGTATTCTCTTTTCATTTAAGCCAAATTACGTGTTCCGCAACTATTTTTAATAATATGTACTTTTACTTAAGTATTTTATATTTTGATACAATAAAAAAAAAATACAAATAAATTGTTATACGTGTTAAATTGGTGAATTTTCATATTTATTTCGCTACACTACCTAATCATTACTAAGAGCTGATTTTTCAATAGTCAGATAACTCTTATCTGAAGAGTAAATATAACCATTTGACAGCTTTTGTGTAGAAAATATGTCTAACTGTCATATTTCTTCTTCAGGTAAAAGTTATCCGACTATTGGAAAATCAGCCCTTAAACATATGTTTGTTTCACGTGACCAGAGGGCTGGCTCATTCTTTGGAAAAAAGAATTAGTATTACTATTCAACTTGTCAATGCTGCCAGTTTTCTGAGCACGTTCCCGGATGACAGCGATGCGGAAGAGTACGTCGACGCCAAAGTGCCCTTTTGATTTTTGTATTTATTTGTATATTTACTTAACTAGTCATTTAAGTTGGTACCTAGTGTAAATAGTTATAAAGAAATAGAATATAATATGATATTTTTGTTTCTGATTTAAGTTTTTTCAATTTTAGTCAAAATCTTGAGTATTTGATTACTTGGTATTTGAACTTAAGTTACTCAAATTAGCAGATAGCGTGCGTATCTCATGCAAATCTCGATTGAGTTTCAAAGCTAAGAAGTAACTGTTTTAAAAAAAAAACAACTGACTTCCAAGAAAACACAAAAAAAGTCAAAAATAACTTTAATTTCGGAAATCGGTGTCTTTGATTTTTTATCGTTTAAAAACACGTTGTTTGATAATGCTTAAAGCGTTGTCAAATCAGTTGAAAGTTGAGCACACAATTTAGGTATATTTATTAATTTAACTGTAATCAAATCATATATATTATGTTTATACGTGGTTTTGAAGGCTTATCGGAAACATTCAACCGGTTTCAGATTCAATAGAAGTAGCAAGTTTCTACTGATGACTCTTTTAAACTTTAGTACCTATGCAGTGGTGGCCCAGTGGCAACGGCCCCAACTTACGAGTTGTAGGTCGTAAGTTCGAACCCAGGCTGGCACTTTACTTTGTGCGAATAATTTCATCACCACTGCTGAAACGGTGAAAAAAAAACATCGTGAGGAAACCGGCATGTCCTAGAACCAAAAATTCGAAGTCATGAAACATCTACCAACCCGCACTGGGCCCGCGTGGTAGATAGCCCACTCCCACTCACAGAAAGGGGGCCTGTGTACCAGTAGTGGCAGAGTGAACATTATAGGCTGATTATGTACCTATTCAGCCGGTTTGTCCTGACTCACAATCATTACAATCCTTTAAACGTTTTCCACAACAGCAACAGAATAAGTAAATACGGCCTAATTCTTTATGAAAACAAACAGCCTAGTAAAGATGCAAATGAACAGTCTGTATACCTAGCGTCAAGTACATGTACGGGGTACAACCTGTATACGATAAGGTCCTTTGTACACAGCACGGTTTCTTTACAGTTCGGCGTGTTAAACGCGCCGTAGAAAAATCGTGTGACCTTGTATATGACACTATGGTATACGGCGCCGGCGCGCGGCGCTCTGCTGTAGTGTCGCCATGTCATCCACAAACCTCCATGGTGATCCATGCCCACTGAACTGCCCGAAACTACAAAATAAATAAAAGTCACCGATTTGAAAGTTGGTATTTATATAAAAGTAATCGTTAACAGCCTTACAAAAATATCAAAATAGATCAGTCTTCATTAATTTCGACAAAAATCTCATTTTTTATATTTTATGTCTACAGGTGAGATAGCTTAGTCTACAGAAAATAACAGAAATATACTTTAATATCTTATACAAAACAACCATGTCAAATCTGACTTTCATAACAATCATTAATACTTATTTTTCTTAATCATAATCATTCATAATATACCTAAGCAAAACAATCAAGTTAGGATTAATAAAAAATAATCAAAGATTGTCCACATAAAAGACATCCTCCTGTAGAAGAAATATTAAAATATGGCTTCATAATCGGAATCATCCTATATTTTAGGAATTGGTTGCTTTTTTGGGGGAAATGTTTCCATTGATGAATCAGTCTTCTGAATCGACGATTAGCCTTCTGCTTCTACGATTAGCCTTCAGATTCTACAGAAAATATGTCTACAGGAGAGATATACACATAGTTACTAACAGATAGCGGGCTTGTTTTTGAGGTTCGAAATCCAAAAAACGAGCATTTGCACATCACTCCCTAAAATATACATGGCGCAAACATTTTTAATCATTGTACTTACTTTTTAACACGTCACCAAGGAAAGACGCACTGAGGTTAGACAAAAACTTGTGTTATAGATTAAAAATATGTTTTTGTAATAATTTTCACACGCCGTTGTAAAACTTTTAATCAGTGACTGACAGAGACAACAATGCTGCCAGCCTAAAAAATTAAAACTAAAAGAGCTTCGTGTAAATGCAGATTTTTGACCTATTTTATGCGTCGACAGGAAGAGACCAAGAAATTGAGAACACATGTTTATTCATTTTATTTCACTAATAAACACCGTAAATATTTTGATAAATAATTGAATGTAACCCTAAGTATATTTTAGAAATTGTAGCAAGAAGACCTATGGAAAAACTAAATGTTGAATGCTTTTAATTGCCACTTAAAGTCCAGTACTCAGTATCCGAACAGTCTACAGGACGGGACTTTTTTCATTAAACATTGAATAAAAATAATTTAAACGTAACGAAAACCCCTTTATCTTTGTATAGAATAATCCATTAATAATCAGTCTAAGAAAATAAATAGTTCAAGCGAGTAAATTTTTTACCAAAACGATTTTACAACAAGCGAACATTTTATTTACAATTTTTGCGTATGACCCGTGTGTACAAAGGGCCTACGCTTTGTCATCCACAATTCCACTCTACTAAGTGAATTGAGTTATCGGTTATAGTACTCTTGTTGATATCCGCTGCCTAACCTGCTCCCAACTATGTTAGAGTCGGCTTCCGGTCTAACCGGATGCAGCTGAATACCAGTATTTTTCATACAGAAACTGCCTATCTGACTTCCATAACCCAATTACTGGGTAACACGATACTCATTGGTAAGAGAAGTGTGGTATAGTCATAAGTCAACAAATGTATGAAATTCAGTACTTAGAATAATCGTTCATATAGCGGGGTCGGAACAAGTTTCAAGAGCTAAAATAGATTTTATAAATGAATGAATGATATATTTATTTGCAAGAATATAGGTAGCTAACATAAGTTCTTAAGATCTATGGGTATCTCTATATTCGGCATTTCCGCCGTGCAAATATTAAGATTTTACATTTTGGATATACTTACTTATAGTATGCAGTACACATTAAGTAATTAGCAATAACACAAAAATACTAATAATAACTGTAACACCTTTACGGACTCATTCAAGGCGATGTTATAACTTATAAGTCACAATGTCTAACTACACAATTAAAAAAAAAAATGTACCTATCTGCGAAAAATTACAAAAAAAAAAAAAACTAATATAACAATTATTATAAAAATGACAACGCTTAAAATATCAGATCTTTTGCATTTATTATTTGTGCCATTGGCATGAATTTCAGCAGGTTTTGGCCACATTTATCCTCAGATAATAACATTAATACATACTACGTGCGGCTCGTGACATAGGGGTAAACTTGAGTAGGTTTTGCCCAGCATGACGTCCCTTCTTACTGCCAGCCTGGTGTATCCGACCATGCCCAGGACGACAGACTCGGGTATATCAGGGGATAAAAGTGATTAACCCCTTATTGTTTACCCTTAAGAAACCTAGTTTTTTTTTTAATTTCTCCAACATGAGGCTGTATTTTCCTTCATGCGGATTCCAAATGATTGCACTTGTTTCTAGATGAATCCTCACAAGTGCATTATACCATACTTTAACAGCTACAGTATCGGTAAAATCCTTACACTGTTAAACTGATAAAACCGAGATTTCTGAAAGCCCTGCCGCACATGATTGTGTTTGCGGAACGTGAGCTCAGATACCAAGTGTACGCCCGTCTCGTACATGTGAGTAGCGCGCTATAACTTAGCTGTCCATCTCGTACTGATGCTGTAATGGAGCACGCGCGCGCCTGTAGCTCATCACACACCACTTTTTAATATTAAAATGCAGCTTGTTGGATTTACTCCATTGGACTACATAATCAATGTCAGGCTGGATGGAGCCTGCTACGCCACTCCCACTGCCTCGCCACCCGTGTTCCACGGCTACCGGATCTAGGTTGTATTGTTACACTTTCCTGTATTTACTCCATTGGACTACATAATCAATGTCAGGCTGGACGGAGCCTGCTACGCCACTCCCACTGCCTCGCCACCCGCGCTCCACGGCTACCGGATCTAGGTTGTATTGTTAAACTTTCCTATATTTACGGTGCCCTATGCCTATGCTATTTCTGGCTTATTAACATAATCTTATTAGTAGGGCAGAATTTTCTATTTGTTTTAAGGGTTCCGTTGAGATGTTTAGGGTTGTAAGGATATTTATAAAGAACAAATCAGATTGGCTGCCAAAAGTATAATGTCTATATTTAATACGAAACAAGTAAAATGACATAAAACGCTAGTCACGCTAATCAAGCATTAACTTGATACATAATTATAACGGAGCATACATACACAATAGTGTAAAGGAGAGCATACACTTCACCGTACCTCAAAAGGAATAAACGCAAAGTTGGAAAAGTGTGTGGAATTAATAGATGTTAAAAGATTAAATAATATAATTAATTTTTATAGAACACGTTTTGCACACATCATTGTGACATATCTACAACGACAGACAAGATAGAAAACTATCTAATCAACTTTACATTTCATCATAGACAAATATAACGAGGTTTCGTTCACCAAGTTCAACACTACCCCTTGAACTAAACTATCGGTACCAAATTTTAATTAAATCACAACTCTACCCCTTAAACTATTGTCGTATAAAAACACATATGTAACTCATACAATATCGTTAATTATTACTATTATAATTTACGAAATATTACATTATATAGTAATAATTAGAGTAGCATTATTACACTGATAAAAGAGACAAAGAAAACTTAACATGTTTCTCTTTAGTTAGCGGTTTAGTGAGCAAGTAAGCTACCATGTCACCTGTAGGCATATAACAGACATCAATTAATTTATTAGTTACAATATCCCTAACAAAATGGTGTCTAATATCTATATGCTTGGTACGAGCATGAAATATTGAATTAGAGCATAGCTTTTGTGCAGACTGATTATCATCGTACAAATTTATCTTACAATGAAAATTAAAGCATTCATTCAAAAACATACGTAAAAACAACGCTTCTTTGCAAGCATCTGAAATAGCCATGTACTCTGCTTCAGTACTTGAGAGAGCTACAGTCCTCTGCTCACGGCTTTCCCAAGATATTACAGAATCACCTAATTTAAATACATACCCTCTGTATGAACGACGGTGAACCTCATTGGATGCCCAATCAGCATCTGTGTAGCCATTTATGACCAATCCGCCCTTAATATACTTTAGAAAGTAATGACTTGTACCTTTAAGATATCGCAGGAACCCTTTCGCAGCTTTCCAATGTGTTTCATCGAAGCATTCGTTAAATTGGCTCAGAACACTTATTGCATGCGAGATATCTGGTCTGGAACAAACTGAAATATACATTAAACAACCTTTGAGATTTCTGTAGTCGACACGAGTATCCTTGACTCAAATTTTCTTCAATTTCGATCCTGCTTCCATAGGAGTTGGAGACGGTTTGCATTCAGTCATATTAAATTTACGTAGAAGAGTTTCGATGTAATGTGACTGATCTAAAGTAATCGATTCTTTATTCCTGCATACCCTCACGCCTAATATTTGATGAGCAGGTCCCAAATCCTTCATCTCAAACTCTGTTATGAGTTTTTGTTTCACCATATCTCTTTCTTTAGATATCGGTGAAGAAAATAACATTATGTCGTCGACATACAGGGCAATTATAACCATTTCCCCCTTTTGTCCTTTACAATAGACACATGGTTCTGAAGGCATCCTGTTGAAATGGAGTTTGTTTACTAACACTCCATTATTTTTTCATACCATGACTTTACAGCCTGTTTTAATCCATAAACGGCTTTTTCCAACTTATACACCTTATGTTCTTGTCTTTTCTTTACAAAACCTTCGGGTTGTTCCGTTAGCACATGCTCTTTAATATCACCATTCAAAAAAGCTGTTTTGACGTCTAGGTGATTTATTTCCAGATCATATTCTGCGGCTAGTGCTAACAACAAACGGATGGTAGAGTAACGAACAACGGGTGAAAAAGTTTCATTATAGTCAATGCCATATCTTTGAGTAAATCCTTTAGCAACCAGCCGTGCCTTGTATTTTAGGAGACTTCCATCTAAGTTCCTCTTTGTCTTAAAGATCCATTTGCATTTTACTGCTTTATGATCTTTAGGTAGATCCACAAGGTGCTAGACTTTATTGGTAATAAAGGATTTATACTCATCTTCCATGGCTTCCTTCCATTCTTTAGCTTCATTGCCACCAAGAGCTTCCTTAACAGTCTCTAGGTCTCCAAGATCTCTGTACTGTGAAGTTATCAGTTGTGCACACAGGTCTTCATTTACAGCATCAGTGAAGTCTGTAGATGTCGAGTCTTCACTTGAACTCCCTGGAATATAGGTTTCATCCAACGAGCTATCTGCTTAGGATGAATCACTACTGTCATTGATACTAAATACTGTGTCCCTGTTCCTGTTTCTGTCATCAGGACAATTTTCAGACACACCCTGTGGACTTTCATCGCCGGTATTTTTGTCTGCACTACATGTCGGTTCTATATGTGAAACAACATGAACCACTTGATTAGTATCATCATCTGACAGATCTTTCTTCCAGAAACGATCTTCTAAAAACCTAACGTGGTGTGCATTAATGCAATGCTCAGAGTTTTCTGGATCAATGAGTCTCTAACCCTTTGTATGGTTGCAGTAACCTACAAATATGTATTGCTTTGCCTTCGAATCCAGTTTCTTGTGATTTGAAGTTAAAGCATAAGCCAAACAACCAAATGTACGAAGATGACCTACATTTGTCTTTGTTTAGTCCATTTCTCCAGTGGTGTCATGCCCATGACAGCTTTAGTAGGTGAGCGGTTCTTCAGATAAACTGAAGTGTTAACCGCCTCTGCACAAAAACGTTTGTCAAGACCAGCATCTTCTAGCATGCAGCGAGCTTTCTCCATGATTGTGCGATTAGCTCTTTCTGCCACACCTTTCTGTTGACTACAATGCGGCACAGTCGTTTGGTGACGAATTCCTTGCTGTTGCAGGAACTCCTGAAACTTTTTATTTTTATATTCACCACCATTGTCACTACGAATAGTTTTTATTTTCTTATCAGTGTCATTTTCAACAAGCTTTTTAAATATTTTGATTTTTTCAAAAACTTCACTCTTTGTTTTCAAAAAATAAACTAGTGTTTTTCTTGAATAGTCATCAATGAAAGTAAGAAAATAATAAGCACCACCAAATGACTTATTTTGCATTGGACCACATAAATCCGTATGTATTAAGCCTAAAATCTCCTTAGACCTACTATGAGACACTTTTGGAAAAGCTGATTTTGTAAGTTTTCCTTTAATACAAGCAATACATGATTGAAAGCGAGTATTATCATATTCAATACCAAAGACCATACCTTGTCTCATGAAATTCATGCTCCTAGAGTTGAGGTGCCCTAGCCTGCGATGCCATACTTCCTGTGACACCAAGCTACTCTGCTCTTGCTCTGACACATCACAGTCCAGTAGTGATTTACTGCTTCAGTCAGATACCATGCATTGAGACTGCACTCCAACATCAGCTCTACTGCTATTCCCTGTGGAATCTAGTTGAAAAATACCATTCACATAACTAGCAGTAGCTATGGTTTCATGCCCGTCCATTATTTTACAGGTTTTAGAATTAAAAGTGACTTTATAACCTTTTCTTGTTAACTGACTCAAAGATAAAAGGTTAGTTGATAAATGAGGAACCAAATAAACATTAGTTATAGTTCTAAAACTGCCGTCTAACTTAATTTTAACTTTACCTAATCCTGCAGTACATAACTGATCCTCATTTGCAATGTTCACAGAGAGTTCTTTAGTTGATTTCAACTCTAACATAACACTCTTATTGTTGCTCATATGGTTGGTTGCTCCAGAGTCCACGTACCATACACCACTCTTGAGATTTACCGACAATGCTGACAAATACACCTTCTTCTTGTCCTTGACATTACTCACTGGAGTCGTAGAGGCAGCATTCTGTGTGTCCTGTTCTCTTACATCGGTAACATTTGATCTTCTTAATAGTAATCAAAGCAGATGCAGTCTCTGTCTTGTCATCTCTTCTGTGAAACTCCTGTAGTAATTTCATTTTTACAGTTCCACTGAGAAGCTTGTCACTGGAATTCTCCAACGCCATCATGAGCGGGTCGTAATCGGATGTCAGTCCGCTCAACATGATGACTGCTATGAAGTCATCGTCTAGTGGAGAACCTATGTCATTCAGTTGTTGTGCAATTTCCGTTATTTTCGTAATGTAAGCTTCCATGTTACAAGCATTCTCCTCGAGCTTAGCTCCAAAAAGCAACCGCAGTAATCCTAAGCGTCTGCACAGACCCTTGTCCTCGTAAGCCTTTTGTAAATTTGTCCATGCTTCATAAGCTGATTTTGCATTACGCACAAGCGAAAAAGCATTGGGATGTACAGATAAACAAATTTTAGCAAGCGTGCGCTGATTTTTTATTATATCTTTGCTTCCGTCGGTGGACTTGATACATTCGAGTAGGTCCTCGTACATTAGGAGCATCTTCATGGAAAACTTCCAGTAATTGTAATTTTCCATGCCCTGCAGCTTTTCCATTGGAATTCCAGTCGAACTATGTGTTTCGAGGGTAATTTTTAAAGTTTTAAGCTAGATTGGAAAGCTCACACAAAAAAAGATGACATTTGCCGATCCTCTTTTTTTACTGAAAATAACTTTTACTTGAAATTAATCAGATAACCTTAGAAAAATGATTGGTCTCGCTGCGCTCGACTAGATACCGCCGGAGTACTTGTCAAATGCGGCAAAAAATACTACGCCGAAGTTGGCGTACCGAGCCCGTCACACTGCAAGCTGTGTGTGACGTGTATGTGCCAAATGTTTTATAAAATTTTGGGCATAATCCGAAGTAAAACGCCAGTTTGCGTAGAGAAACTGTATAAAAATAATACTACAAGAAATAAGAAGGACCCTGGGATCACATACCATCATTAAGTATCGTATAATTTCGAAATTTCAACATAAAATAACATGAACCATAAACGCCGTTCAGTGTTGCCACGTATACAAGAATAAGTTCCCCGTGGATGAGATTTTTATAATGTGAATTTATTGTTTTTGTATTTTATTATATAACCTATTTCATTTATCTAACCTAGTTATTATCTACTTAACCTAGTTCTAGAAATTATTTAATGTTTTTTTTTGTAATCTATAAATACACATAAGGTGTAAAAATGTTTGCTGACACTATTTCAAGGGGTGGGTGAAACTGAACAACTTTCCCCAAAGAACATGGACCGAAAAATTAAAAATAAAACCGTCTTCCCATAAAAAATGCGCAATCAGCTGATTGACTTACTACGGTAAAACCAACTTTATTTTTCGTATTTCGGCTTATGTTCCTGAAATGTAAACTTCGTGTCTGTACATCAAAAATATTTGCGAAAAAAATATTCGAGGGGATGAAGGATCAAAAAATACTACGCCGAAGTTGGCGTACCGAGCCCGTCACACTGCAAGCTGTGTGTGACGTGTATGTGCCAAATGTTTTATAAAATTTTGGGCATAATCCGAAGTAAAACGCCAGTTTGCGTAGAGAAACTGTATAAAAATAATACTACAAGAAATAAGAAGGACCCTGGGATCACATACCATCATTAAGTATCGTATAATTTCGAAATTTCAACATAAAATAACATGAACCATAAACGCCGTTCAGTGTTGCCACGT
Organism: Griposia aprilina; assembly: GCA_916610205.1. Lineage (NCBI taxonomy): Eukaryota > Metazoa > Arthropoda > Insecta > Lepidoptera > Noctuidae > Griposia > Griposia aprilina. The sequence continues at coordinate 1,207,020 of OU744285.1, read as the reverse complement.
ATACAAGAATAAGTTCCCCGTGGATGAGATTTTTATAATGTGAATTTATTGTTTTTGTATTTTATTATATAACCTATTTCATTTATCTAACCTAGTTATTATCTACTTAACCTAGTTCTAGAAATTATTTAATGTTTTTTTTTGTAATCTATAAATACACATAAGGTGTAAAAATGTTTGCTGACACTATTTCAAGGGGTGGGTGAAACTGAACAACTTTCCCCAAAGAACATGGACCGAAAAATTAAAAATAAAACCGTCTTCCCATAAAAAATGCGCAATCAGCTGATTGACTTACTACGGTAAAACCAACTTTATTTTTCGTATTTCGGCTTATGTTCCTGAAATGTAAACTTCGTGTCTGTACATCAAAAATATTTGCGAAAAAAATATTCGAGGGGATGAAGGAGAACACATTAGAATCATTTTTAAAAATTAATTAGTTATTAAATTGAAAAGAGTATGCTAAGATGGTTTGGTCATGTTGAGAGGATGAATGAAGGGCGATTAACAAAAGGTATTTACAAGGCAGATGTGAGTGCAAACGCCGTGAGGGGACGCCCTAGGAAGACATATAGTGACCTTATTGGTGATGTTCTTCAGAAAGGTCAGGTGCGTAGTACTCACAACCGGCGTGCGTGTATGACCAGATGTATGAACGTAAACAAGGCAAAAGGAGTATATATGGATCGTAGCAGGTGGCGTTCTGTAGTTTCTGCCTACCCCCATGGGAAGAAGGCGTGAGTTTATGTATGTATGTATGTATGTATGTAGTTATTCATTTTTTAATAATTTTTAATCTTCTAATTATTGATATACATACCTACCTTCCATTTTTCTAAAGAAGAAACCTACACCTAATGTATACACAAATATTTTATACATTCGCTTTTAATTTATTGTTAATTTTTAAGTATTTTCTGAGCTACATTTATAACTTAACTAATAGACCACAGCATAAAATATTTTTCCCATTAACTCGGGTAACAGTTGAGCAGCTGGGAACACAATCTTCACGCATACTAGTTGTCAATGTCAACTGACAAAATGTCTAGTGACGATGTCTTACACACACTAGAATAATGAGTTGCCGCATTCACGGAGCTATTGTTTTTGGATAGCGCGGTATCTACTCCAGCGCAGCGAGACTAATCATTTATGTATGCAGATAACCATAATTGAATAGGTAATCTGGGCCCATAACCAGTTCGAAAAGGGTGTGGAATTAATAGATGTTAAAACATTAAATAATATTATTAGTTTTTATAGAACACGTTTTGCACACATCATTTTGACATACCTACAACGACAGACAAGATAGAAAACTATATAATCGACTTTACATTTCATCATAGACAAATATAACGAAGTTTCGTTCACCAAGTTCAACACGGAAGCCTAATAGGATGAGGTCGTTGTCCGTCCGTCCGTTTGTCAGACTGTCAAGACCCTTTTCTCAGGAACTGGAGGTACCAAGTTGAAATTAATATCAAATACGTAAGTCTACGGTCCCGTTGAAGCTCTAAAAACTCTAGCTACTAAGTCTACGCATAGGGATTGCAATCCGGCCTCATTTTCAATCCGGCCGGACATTTTCAATCCGGCCGGATTGAGACAATGAGGTTAGATAACCAAATTAAAACAAAACGTAAACAAAATCAACTTTATTACGACAAATTATAAAAAGAGAAAACTTATATTTTTAAGATAGAGATCAACATTAATAATCTATATTGTAACATTAAATATAATATGACAATTAACCTTAACTGAGATCACAGTATTCACAGTACGCATAACACAATACAACAATCACAGAGTCACAGTAAAGTAACTATTCTTTATAATATTCTAATAAAAATAAAAAACAATTAATTAATATTTATGGTTTGAAAAAACGATCTTTAAAAACAAATTGTGTTGATTGTGCCATCTGCCAGGTGACTTCTAATAGAGCTACAAATGTAGCCTGCGGCCGAGAAGGCTCTCTCAGCCTCCACGCTTGTCGGCTTAATTGTCAAGAAGTAATCATGAATAGCAGACAAGTATTCTCCTCGAACTCCTTCACTTTCAAACGCAGTCATTTCCTTTTTTTGTATTTTTACAGCATAACACAAGTATTTATTTACATTTGACAAAGCAGCTACACAACACAACAAACGCTGTTAACTCGACCGAGTCGTTCGTGATACAGCTAACGACTCGCACGCACAAGTACCTATCACGCCTTTTAAGGTGCCTCACATATTCAAAGGCGCATTTATTTAGCCAAATTATGCAAATAAATAAATTATTTAGTTAGTACCGGATCCGGTAAGTGCATAATGATGCCGGATCCGCCGGATTACCGGATCCGGATTTCCGGATTGCAATCCCTATCTACGCAATAAAAAATACGTTCATTTGTGCAACATATTTTAATACTCGCAGATAAATCTAGAATCATGAAATTTGGCAAGAGGCAAAGTCTCATAGCACAATTAAAGGAAAAAGTCCGAAAATCGTTCATTTGTAGGTTTAGCAGTTTTTTATTTTCAAATACCTCACATTTGCATTTGGAGAAATGGCCGTGACGTATATCGATGTATGGGAGTACGTCATGTTTTACAACTACAATGTTAAATTTGTTTTTGGGATAAATACATCACAAACGGAACTCATCATTGTGCGTGGTCCGACACGCATTTGGCCGGTTTTTAGGGTTCTGTAGCCAAATGGCAAAAAACGGAACCCTTATGGATTCGTCATGTCTGTCTGTCTGTCTGTCCGTCCGTATGTCACAGCCACTTTTTTCCGAAACTATAAGAACTGTTGAAACTTGGTAAGTAGATGTATTCTGTGAACCGCATTAAGATTTTCACACAAAAATAGAAAAAAAACAATAAAGTTTGGGGGTTCCCCATACTTAAAACTGAAACTCATTTTTTTTTAATCAATCCCATTTATGTGTGGTATTTATGGATATGACTTCAAAAATGATATGGAGGTTTCTAATATAATTTTTTTCTAAACTGAGTAGTTTGCCCGAGAGACACGTCCAAAGTGGTAAAATGTGTGTCGTCCTCCCTGTAACTTCTAAAATAAGAGAATCATAAAACTAAAAAAATATATGATGTACATTACCATGTAAACTTTCACTGAAAATTGGTTTGAACGAGATCTAGTTAGTAGTTTTTTTTTAATACGTCATAAATCGTAAACCGCATAATATGTTACTTGCTGCTTTTTTTATTCTACTATGCTTCCGGCCACGGAGTTTTTCTTCCGACGCTCAATTGTAGCATTACGATCACCAGGTGCCCCATCGGGCGCGAGCTTATTGCCATTAACCGGGCACAAATTCACATTCTCAGGGGTGTGTAGAGCCGTTAGCTACTTAAAAATTCAATAAAACTTTGCCAATGGGTATCCAACCCAGGACCAACGAGTATGACCATCCAATATAGATGGAGTATGCATGTGAAACTATGGAGGAGTGGTGGCCTGACAATGCATGAGCGAGCGCAACCCACCGCCGCCCGCGCATAGTGTGGATGGAAAGCAGTGGGTGCTTTGCACGTATTGTCAGTGAATACCTGACCAAGATCGGGTGGAGGCCACGGTGAAATTGCCACCATTGCGGTGGCTTGGATTCTACATAGCACACGCTCGAAGGGGGCCCGGCGTAACCTTCTGAAAGACGGGTTCTAGTCGCCAGGATGGGGCGAGATTTGTCTGTACCAGTAGTAGTTCGGTCTATGCTGGCGGAGTCGGAGAACTGGGGGGAATGGCCTCTTTCTGTGAGACTCTTACTGTCCAGAAGGAGGCTACCGAGCGGGATCGTGAGAGGGCTGATCCCGCTCGAAGGAGATGTCTGGTAGGCAACCGTTTCGACGCCTAAAACGCCGTAACCCCGCCTGCATCTTAAGGCTGGCGTGAATGTGGGGTCGCGGGCACTTAGAGTAAGGACTCTGTCCGCCTACTGACCGACTTCAAGGAGGACAGCACACAATGGTCACGTGTTGCCTTGAACACTTGCACAGTTAGGTTTCGGGGAGACCCCTTTACAGTCACCCAGAGATTTGCTCTAAAAGGGGTTCAGAGGGGGTTTCGGAACGGTCTTTTGAGAGGTAGCGGTAGCTATTCCAGATGATGACCACCACGGTGGTTTTAGTGAGGTAAAAAAGGGTTCGATTCCCGCACGGAACACATGAAGTTGTTTTAAAAAGGAACTGCGGAAGATGAACTCATTCATATACAGGGTTATTTTTCAAAGACCAGCCAAATTTAAGGGTGTGGTATAGACCATCAGACTGAACAATTTTCTCCTTGGGACCAATATCGTAATCGCGAAAAAAAAATCAGCGGTCCTATACATTTGGGTCGAGTAGGTATTGAAGTTTTGTATGGGACAGTTTATAAATTTTTCGCGATGATGATATTGGTCCCATGGAGAGAGTTGTTCAGTTTGATGGTCTGTACCACATCCTTAAATTTGGCTGGTCTTTGAAAACTAACCCTGTATAGAGATGATACGACAGAGGGGCATTAAATTACACTACGTATACTATACGTGTTAAGTATTAATTCGATACGGTATAAAAATAAAAAGCACCAAAAAATAGTTTTTTTTTGTTTCAAACAAACTAAATAGCTTACAAATCAGAGTTAAACGCAACCACCCTTTGTAAAGAAATTTAACTAACCTTAGATACCTAGGTAACAAAGCGGCAACGTCGCGCGCGCGCCGGAGCGCGGCGTGTGTTATCTCGTGTCAAAGCGGGCGGCCGCGCTGGCGCGGGCGGCGGCTTAGGCCTCCACTCGCGCTGACTTTTATGTTATGTAAGGTTTTGAAATACGCGCACGACAAAAACACATTTTTGTTTAATTCTCGATGTGTCCTCCATTCACATTAATGCACAAATTATACCGACGGAGAATATTGTTATTTATTCTTCTAATTAAATCACTGTCCGTCGCCAAGCACTTTAATTTGTGAAATGCTAAAATAAACCAATTTTTTAGTTCCACAATTGTTGATGCGGCGGCGTAAGCCTTGGGGGGGAAATCGAGATTTCTTTAGTGGACTGTATCAGGGGCGGTTCTGTGACACAAGTAGATGGTTGGTGATGTGGGAAATGAGAAATGGTACCTGCCTGGTTATGGCGGAGACACGTTGAGGAGTTTCCTTAGCCACGTGGCAGCGGCCTGGTCCAGGATATCACATACGGACGAGAATCTACACTTTCCACAACACACAGACACACACCTGCACTGTTCAATAACAATCCTCGTTCTTTGCGGTGAAAATATGAGTCCTTTTCGACTTTGGGTTTATTTGACCCTCAAGCGGCGGTGTCGATGAGATAACTAGCGGTTCTTCATGGCGACCGCGTAAGCGCCATTCCGAATCTTCCTTTTCGCTCTCGCTCAGGCATTATAAGGGTTGCGGAAGGGAGAGAGATAGCGGAAGTAAAGGATAGCGCAAGGAATCTTGTGTCACACACATACTAATAACATTTGCCAGTAATTAGGCATGAAATATAAATTTAGTAAGTTATGGCGTTAACATTCCTCGCGGCCTTAAAGGGTCACCTTTAAAGAGTATAATAATTATAATAATATATACAGTGAGATTACACTTAAATCTAACTAAAGAGGGAATGGACTGAATAAGATATTACTGAGTAGGAATTAGGCATAAGCGGACCACAGGTCGCACAAAAATCCCATTAGAAGTGCGTACAGAGACGACTCGCGTGCTACCGTCTTTAGACGTATGCAATTTCTCAATAACTCCTAGAGGCCACGATAGAGGAGGCGCATTATTATTAACAATCACTACAACAGTGTCTTCCTTTATCATGTCTCTATCAGGTTTATTCCACTTTAAGCGCGATTGTAGACTATGAAGATACTCGCTTCGCCATCTTTTCCAGTACAACTGGACCAATTTATCCATAAGAGAGTGTCGTGAACACGTCGAAGAAGCTTAGCGAGAAGTTCGGCACCGCAGAGCTCCAGTCGAGCTATAGTCAATGGTTTGACCGGCGATACCTTCGACTTGGCACAAACCAGCTGAACGACCACGTCGTCGTCGCGGGTGATATGCGCATAGGTGACAGCGCCGTAGGCGCCTTCGCTGGCGTCGGAAAATACAATTAGGCGAAAAATACAATTTTCAAAAATACCTAAATGGCGCGGAATTTTAAAATCATTTAAAAGCGGCAGGGCAGTGCGAAAAGTTTGCCAAATATTTATGATGGTACGCGGGGGAGTGTCATCCCAATCGAGCTTCAGTAACCACAACTCTTTGATAAGTAGTTTAGCATAGAGAACCACAGGCGCTACAAGGCCCATGATGTTCCACAGTCTAGCTACGGCCGACAGTATAGCGCGTTTAGTACACGTATCTGGCGGTGCGGAAATAAGAAATTCAAAACAATCATTTGACCTACACCATCGCAAGCCGAGGACCTTTTGCTCCTCTGACTTGTCGAACTCTAGTTGTTCGGTCAACCTATGCGACGCGGTAATATTGTTTAGAACAGTTTGAGAGTTACTGGTCCACTTGACCAACTCGAACTGACCTCCTCTAAAGAGGTTTATCAGTTCGTTCGAAACCTGGACAGCACGCGATTTGGAGCTTACGCTACAGACTATGTCATCCATATACAGCGAGTCTGCGATGATAGCACTAGCACGCGGGAAATGATGACCATCGTCTTGAACCAACTGTTGTACTGTGCGGATCGCATGGTAGGGACTTTACTTGAGACCAAAACAGACGCGGTTAAACTGATATAGAACCAGAGGATCGTTTGTACTGAAACGATATAAGATGCGTTGAAAGCGACGATCGCTTTCTCTTACTTCAATCTGTAAGAACATTTGTCGACAATCAGCCGACAATGCGAATGCGAACAAGCGGAAATTTAAAATTATAGTAAATAAGTCGCCCTGTAAATTTGGGCCACTGTGTAAAATGTCGTTGAGAGATACTCCAGTACTCGTCTTAGCACTAGCGTCTAACACGGAGCGTAATTTTGTTGTTGTCTTATCTAAACGTACAACTGCGTGATGCGGAATTACATAGTCAGGACAACTACTGTCTGAACTATCGAGAGGAGCAGGCGATAAATACCCTTTATCAATATATTCGCGGATGACGTCATCATACGCAGTACGTAACTCGGGTGCGGATTCTAATTTCTTGTCCAGGCAGAAAAAAAGTTTTTCGCGACATCGAGTGAGTTCCCCAACGAGAACACATCGCTGCGAAATGGTAGCGCTACAGAGTATCTACCTGTGTCCTCATCGCGTTCCGTGGTCGAATTATAAAAGTGCTCGCACTCAAGTTCGTCGAGCGATTTGCTCGTCGAAAGAGCGACGGGCGCTTCATCGACCTGCCAGAATTTTTTCAACGCCGATTCTAACGAGTCCTTGTCAGATGGGTGCGAAACATATGAGCAACAAGACAGTTAAGTTTTATTACGACATACAGGCAACGCGGGCACAATGCCCATGATGACATAACCGAGTACCGTCTGCATGGCAGGCGGCGCGGAGGAGTTGCTGCTAACTACGCGGGGCAGCATGAGATGCGGAAAAAGTGAAGTCCCGATCAGCACATCGATGCGACCGGGTGTGCCGAACGATTCGTCGGCGAGCGGTAAACCTATTAAGTAAGGCAAGGCGGAAGTATCTACGAGAGCGGTAGGTAGATTGTCGGTGATTGTATCGACAACTAGCGAATTAACGTTAAAAGTAACGTTTGGATTAAAGCGGGAAGAGAAAGCGAGAAGCCCCGATCAGCACATCGATGCGACCGGGTGTGCCGAACGATTCGTTGGCGAGCGGTAAACCTATTAAGTAAGGCAAGGCGGAAATATCTACGATAGCGGTAGGTAGATTGTCGGTGACTGCATCGACAACTAGCGAATTAACGTTAAAAGTAACGTTTGGATTAAAGCGGGAAGAGAAAGTGAATTGTACGGAACCCTTAACGAATTTTTTCATACCACCGATACCCTTAACGGAAGGCGTATCAGATGACTGTTTAGTCAAACTTAATCGTTTGCAGCATTCTGCTGTAATAAAATTAATTTGTGAGCCACTATCTAATAGACAACGAATAAAATGTTGTTTATCAAATGCATCTCGAACTATTACAGTAGCGGTTGACAACAAAATAGTAGTATTCGTGTTACATTGCGGTTTTGATGCGCGGGAGTTCGAGTTGTAAAAGGTCGACGCAGCAATGGATGCGTTACATTGTGGGGCGCTCTGAACGGCGGCGACGTTAGTACGTTGCTCGCTAGGAGCCTGTGCCTGCGACAAGGACAGCTGCGCCGTGGTAGCAGTGCTACCACGCTCGCGAGCCGCGGCGTTCGAATCCGATTGTGTGGTATTATCAACACTGTTCGATGATATAGTCGCGTGCGATTCGCAATTAAAGTGTTTCACATTCAATAGTCACATTTTCAATATTTTGTTATGTAGGTAAGTCTAAAATAAATCGCGAACTTCAACGAGCTGCGCGCGGTGCGGAATTGGTAGGTAGCTACGAATATTGTGCCGATTAGTACCGAATGATGACGAAGCGAGCGAGCGGTAGGTGAAATATATTTTTCTACCTACCTACTTAAATTAATTATTTTGTTGAGCGGATGCGAAATACCTGTGAATGTACGAAAAGACAACGTAGGTATTGTAATAAATGAATGCGGTTTATTTTATGAGTTTAGGGAACGAAGATTGAAATTAAACTTAAATGCGGGATAATGATATACGGATAGTATATTCGTTATCGAGAAGATAAAGAAAAATAGGTATCCGTGATCGTAGGGCCAAAAATGATGCGCCGGCGTAAGCCTTGGGGGGGAAATCGAGATTTCTTTAGTGGACTGTATCAGGGGCGGTTCTGTGATACAAGTAGGTGGTTGGTGGTGTGGGAAATGAGAAATGGTACCTGCCTGGTTATGGCGGAGACACGTTGAAGAGTTTCCTTAGCCACGTGGCGGCGGCCTGGTCCAGGATATCACATACGGACGAGAATCTACACTTTCCACAACACACAGACACACACCTGCACTGTTCAATAACAATCCTCGTTCTTTGCGGTGAAAATATGAGTCCTTTTCGACTTTGGGTTTATTTGACCCTCAAGCGGCGGTGTCGATGAGATAACTAGCGGTTCTTCATGGCGACCGCGTAAGCGCCATTCCGAATCTTCCTTTTCGCTCTCGCTCAGGCATTATAAGGGTTGCGGAAGGGAGAGAGATAGCGGAAGTAAAGGATAGCGGAAGGAATCTTGTGTCACACAGATACTAATAACAATTGCCAGTAATTAGGCATGAAATATAAACTTAGTAAGTTATGGCGTTAACAATTGTATTTACCTCTGAGGCATACACTTCACCCTTAATGTACCCCCACAAAAAGAAATCCATGGGAGTGAGGTCTGGAGATTGTGGGGGCCACTTTAATTACACACATACACACACACACAACCAAAGTTTAATTACGTGTCATATCACAATAAAAGCAGTCAATCACAAAAAAAAACACTAACACTAAATAATAATAATCTCAAGTTACGTGTCCTGTCACAATAAAGAACAAAATACTGTCTTAAACTTATTTAGTGTCATATCACAATAACAAAACAAAATCACAATTGTCAGCGCGCGAGTTCGACAAAACAAACACGGTGCAGGAGCTTCCGTGTTACGTAACGTATGTACGTTTCGTAAGGATAGCGTCGGCGCACTGAAAAAACAATTTTTGTAGAAGCCCCACTTCCCGACCGCAAGGATCTAGTATTAGCTACAGCTCAGAAATAAAGGTGTTCGCAATAGAAAACTAAACACATTATTTAAACACAAACATATTTATTTCCTTTTCCACAATATTTGTAAAAACACTCAGATATCACCAAAATAATAAGTCCTCTACTTACGCGCTAAGATTTAAATTACACCAATTTGTTAGGCTGATACTATCAACGTGTTCACTGCTCGGTGTCTCGAACAAGAAGGCCGGTTGTCAGTTGTCTCCCATAGAGAATGACATTGAATATCATAATGAACGAATAATCGATTGAGTGACATACGAGTATTAGTCGATTAAATAAGTAGGGTTACCAAATAAAAGCTAACACTAGTGTGCAATAGCAACTCACTGACCTATTTCTATTTCTATTTCGCGCGGGATGTTTTGCTATGATTGTCACTCACGTAATGAAAGTGCAAGTGTGTGTGTATTTATTGGTTCCTTGTTATAGCGTATAGACATAATCAGCTGTTAGGAAAGATACATCGTGTACAAAAGGGGCAAAAATTTCAAAAATCATTTGCGATTAAACTACTGCTCCTATTTAATTGATTTTTGGTACAGAGCTTCAAAATGGTACCTAGTATAAGCAGTTTAAAGGAAAGCCCCTCTGTCGTATCAACTTTGTATAAACTAGCGACACGCTGCTTCGCGCGGTGTTACGACTTGACTAAACATCGAGATTTCTTAATAATTTATTAAATGTATTATACAGGGTCAAATTAAATTAGCTAGCGAAACTCTGCAGGTGTGATGAGTATGGATATTTAAACACGATACGTACCTACGTAAGTACATACATACATACATAGGTAGGTAGTATGTTGGGGTCAGCTTCCAGTCTAACCGGATGCAGCTGAAAACTAGTATTTGACATGGAGCGACGGCCTATCTGACCTCCACAACCTAGTTATTTGGTAATAAACCTTCCGAATTAACTTGTGAAAAGCGCATCAAAATCCGTTCTGGTGTTTTTTGCAACAATGCGGTCACACGGACAGGTACGACAAGCTACTTCAACAATGCGGTCACACGGACAGGTACGACAAGCTACTTCAACAATGCGGTCACACGGACAGGTACGACAAGCTACTTCAACAATGCGGTCACACGGACAGGTACGACAAGCTACTTCAACAATGCGGTCACACGGACAGGTACGACAAGCTACTTCAACAATGCGGTCACACGGACAGGTACGACAAGCTACTTCAACAATGCGGTCACACGGACAGGTACGACAAGCTACTTCAACAATGCGGTCACACGGACAGGTACGACAAGCTACTTCAACAATGCGGTCACACGGACAGGTACGACAAGCTACTTCAAATTGTAATCATTATGTACGTAACACATGTAGAAGCATAGGATCTCTTCATTTTCATAAAGGCCAGGCCCGACGCGACTCTTGTAGAACAATTTCCATTTCTTGTTTTCATAGAATTTTTTCTACTAGAGTCGGGTCGCGCTATCGCGTTATGCCTGTTAGCGGAAGCCTTAAAGAAGATGATCCAAGCTATTATTATGAAGCGATCCTATTGGGGGTTTTCCCATAAGTACCTCGCCAGAAATCTTCGCAAATCTCTGGTGGGAAGCTAGCCTAAGGTCGAAGCCACACAACTATTTTCTATGGTCAGGCACGCTGTCAGGCAGCATACGCTGTTCGATTTAATGAATTAGTGAATGATTCATTTATTTGCAAGGTGTCATACTCCTAGAGAACCAACACATGGTTTTATTATTGCAATCGCGCTACTAAACTCGTAGCTGTGTAGCTGCTACTAAAAAAAAACCAGTTACAAACTCAAATAATCGATGAGTAGCCAGAATATTACAGCGCTACTTAGTATACATATGGAATGCAATAAAGAATTGAGTATTGAGTATTGAGTATTTCAATGGCAGTCCGTACACGACGCAACCAATGGCGAAAGAGTCAGGGTCGCCCGCGAAATTCATTTATACTAGCTTTTATTTAACTTGCGTTGTTAAGCCCACTAGTACGTTTAGTCGGGTTAAATGATTTAATGGACTATGTGGGTCATTGCTTTTTTTTTCTCAGTTAATTTTAATCATGATCTTGCAGTTTGAGAAATTTATGCGACCTACCCAAATGTTCTTTCTTTGGTATTGTTCGTCGAATCGTTGAGCTCCTTAAGTTCTGACTTCCTGTGTTGAGCTGCACGATTACTTACAAATGCGTGCACTGACTGGACAGGTCCACTCAATCTGTGTGGTTCTGTCCTCAAAAGACCATTTCAGATACCAATCTACATGGTCTTCACATGATCTGATCAAGATTATGTCTGTAACTTTAAAAGAGACTGTGACCTCTGAGTTTGTTTCGGCCTTTCTTCTCCGAGTAGTCAGAGATAGGAAATGCCGACCTCATCTAGTTTAAAAAATATGATTGTCGTGTAAAAGTGTTTGTACAAACCTACCCGCTGGGACGCTTTTGATCAGTTTGTGAGGTCACCGAAATGCGCCCATGGTATGAATTTCCTACCAAAACGTGTTCAGAGTTTTGCGCCCATGGTGTGAAAGTCATACCAATTTTTTTTTGTTTTATTTTCATCCTTGTTTATCCTTGTATCACCACTATTAAGCAGTACTTTCCAATTCCATGGATTTAGTTTCATACGTTATCTGTTTCCGAACCGTTTGAGATATGACAACCCTAGAAGGAATTACTCTATGACATAAAAAAATATCATTTTCGCTGTCATTGAACGAGCGACCCGTCGTGAGTCTCAACTTTGGATGCTTTTAAATAATTAATATTGTACTGTGGTAAGTGGTTTTATTCATGTTTCGTATGAAGAACTAACACACCATGTTTTTTAAACCATAAAACATATAGGATAACCCCTGTTTTTCTTATTAGAAAAAATCTTGTTGGAATCTGTGAAAAAAGTGTCTTTGTTCATCTTAAACAGTCGTCTACAAACGGAAACATCGTATATTTAAATACAACGCACACTTTAATATAGCCCTACTCACTAGCATTCATAAAAAAATACAACGGTCGCAGAATACCAAGAAATGACGCCGCTTATCTGGTTTGTTTGCAAACACTCGACGCGCGAGCCGACGCGTCATATGACGTGTACAATGTAGTGGGAATACCTAAGCGCGTGAGTACAATTTAGTGTTAGAAAAGTCTGGTATGCTTTTCATACCAAAAGCGTCCCAGCGGCTACTTACAGAAATAAAATCATTTATCATTTAATGTAACACTAAACTCTGAGATAGTGTTAGTAATGTCAAAATAAATTGACATTATGAGTTACCGCTGATAACTTATTTTTGTATTTGGTATTGTTCGACACTGCAGTAAGTGAAACTTTGGTACTATATTATATATAAAAATAAATACAAATTATAAAAAACTCAAAACATTTTTCTTTATTTGACGTTTTCGTCATTCAAAGAACTAAATCTCCATGGAAACCCCATACAATACGATTAATGTTATAAAATTCAAAGACAAGAAAGTATTACGTACTTATCTAAATGTAGTCTATAAGAGATGGGTATATAATTTCCGTTCATAGTTCGTTCATTAATTTTTGGTCGGATTACATATCAGGGCACAGATATTGCAATACTATTTTATGTTAACAGCAATGTTCCCAACTCAAAAAACACTAATATCGGGTTAATAACCGAGTGCTACTTTTCAGTGGCGCAACGCGCAATAACAGTTAAAATGTTAATTACTTAACTCCGAGGTTACAAACTCTAGATTTATTCATTTAACCCGACTAAATAGTGCAAGTGGGCGTTAGCTCTCTCACAGCGGTGGATTCAATTTTTAACAGTTTAAGACCTAGTTTCACCATACCATATTAGTTAGTTTAATCTTCTGTTAAAATGTTAACGGGACATTAAGAGTACCGAGTGTTTCTAATCCATGAGTAAATGTCCTAGTCAGGCCTTAAATTTAATTGCTGCCCCAGAGGTCCGTTATCTTAACGGACATTTAGTCAGTTGTCAAAATCATCGAAATGGAAGCAGCGTATATCTTTATTTTCGAAGATCAAAATGTTCTGGAAATTTTGGACGACTTGGACGATTTAGTACGATGTCCAAAAATTTATAAAGAACGGCGACACTATTTTGAAGAATACGATGAAGAGGATTTTTGCACAAGATTTCACTTATCGAAACAATCTGCCTTGGATTTATTGTATTTGATTGAAAATAAGCTTGAATATTCATCAGATCGGTAAGTAATATATCTATTACGTACCTACTCAATGCGTCAGTACATAATTGCCACCTTTTCAACCTTTTTTTGCTGCCGTTGTGACAGCATCCATTTTTTATGTTCTACGACTTCTTTATTCTTCGAAATCAAGCTAATTAAAATTTATTTTTCATTCAATGAGAAATTAAGGCCACGTTCACACGTTTTCTTATTGTAACACATTATTATTCTTACAATAGAAAAATACCACGACTGACCACGAACACCACAAAACGTTCAAAACGATAACAAACAAAATTATAAAAATTACAGTTTACAGTCCGATTCAAACTTTATGGCGACGGCGACGTGAAGTTTGACGCGTACTAAACTGGTAATACTTATTTACCGACAAAATGAAATGTTGCAAGAACACACTCAAAGTTCACTACACAACTGACATTACTCGTCTAATTTAGTTGTATTATTGAACGCGAGTCTATACTATGCTAGCTAAAATGATGCATTGTCAGTGGACATTTACATGTGACATTGCGACTTTTTATTTTGATTGATTTGACAACTGACCGTTTAAAGAGTGAAAGATACACGACTCATTCACTTAACGCTAGGTTTCTTAATGTGGTGTTATTTTTTTCTGGTGGAACGTAAATACCATTAACATCGATGTTTATTTTAATAATTTACTAATGTCCCATTATGAATAGTGTGGTGAAATTGGCCCTAAATCTAGGTTTACCTCTAACTCTTGGTGGCGCAAGATGAATTATTTGATTAACCCTGAGTTAACGGTTAACACCGAGTTATTTAGGATAATCCATGAACGCGCAAGTGGGCCTTTAGTTAGTTAGTATTGTATTGGTCAAAAACCACTTCCTCTAATCCTACGGAGTTGAAATTTTACATGTTGATTCTGTTTTAAAGATAATGCATTTTTCCATGATGCATGACCCAGAATTGGCTCCAAATGAGGGAACTCCCTAACGGTCAACAATAAAGACTCGAAATTTTATATATGCAATTCATTGATAAAGTCCATTCTAAAGTCCACTACGACCTGGCTGTGGCACCCAGGGTTAGTTCCAAAAGAGGGAGCTCCTCAGCGGTAAACAGCAAGGAAACTAAATTTTATCTACGCATTCATACCCCATGACCTATCTGCTGCCCCAGGATTGGCTCCATACGAGAGATCTCCTCAGCAGCCAACAGCACAGGCACGAAATTTTGTATATGCATTCAATTATGATAGCCCGTTCTAAAGTTTTATTCTCAGCAAAAAAATACAAATTCACTACGAAAGTAAGAACGAAGTAACAAATCAGGGTAGTCTTTAAGAAAACATTCTAAAACTCGTTACTTCATCGCGCTGTTCCAGATAGAGCAACTTACAAAGTTACAAAGGCACCGTTAGATTAAGTCTAGAACTTTCTTTTTGAAGTAAAAGTATGAAATAAAGTTGTAGCTTTAAGTACTTAAAATAATGTATTACAGCTTTGTGCTAGAAAGTTGTTAATAAATTGCTGTTTTGAAATAGTTATGGTTATAGCAATTAGGGACATTGTGCTATTTTAATTATTTAAAGATCTTTAATTTAGAAAAGTTAGGGTTTATGAGGTATTTTTTAAGTTATTCAGTTAGGTTTAGGTAAATTTTCAGTTTTTTATATTATTGTAGTTTTTTATATTATTGTAGTTTTTACTACTTTTCCAGTTTGACAAATTATTAATCCTTATTGTACTTTTAGTTCAGGTCTAATGTTCCAACTAACATAGCCAGACATTCGAAAGAAAGTGACACAAAAGTTCTTCAGGATTCTTTGCTTACTAACCCACTATGGATGTAACTGGTCCGAAAAATAGTTTTTTTTTAATGCAAAATTTTAGTATATATATTTTTTTTTTTTCTTGGGTATTATTAAAATAAAATTATTAATTCTACCAACGCATTGAAATCAGTAGTGCGGGCTACCACCAATAGAATAGAAGTACTAAGAACCTACTTTATTATTATAGAAAATAAGAGAAACAAAAAGAAAAACATTCATCTTCAAATTATTTTCACCCTACTAGAACTCATTTTAAGTATTAAAATGATTACTCAAACTATTCTAGTAATATTTCGTACAGATATCAAACATTAAAACTCAAATAAAATTAATTTCGAAAGGTTTAGACTCGTTAGGCTTTTAACATAAAAATGGCCGCCCCACGTCATAGAGGTTCCTTTGAGCTGAAGACCATTTATACATCTGTTACAGGCACAAAGTCAGGATATAAATCAAACTAATTCACGAGGAATAGAAAAATGTCGCAGATGTTTTTTTGTCAAACCAAGATTTGTAGGATAAAATATTACTTTCATCTAGATCGCTTTTTGTTTCGAAATATTGGTTTATGTAGGAGTTTCTCGTGTTAATTTGATTTGATTTGCATTGATTATTTTTGCGTTTAAAATACGAAACAAACAATTGCCTATGGAAGGCTACGGCGTAGCTGCTTTGCTACGTCGGCTACGCCGTCAGCCACCGCGACCGCATACAATTCAACATTAGTGTAAACAGAGACATGACAAACTCCTGCCATCTTATAACAGAACGAGTTTTAACTTTAGACACAGATTTAAATCATCTTGTCATCATTATTGCTTGATGGTTTAAACCTGGGAACACCAAAGATAAACCTAGTTTTGTAGAAGGCCGCTGAGGTTTATTCTATGCCCTAAAAATTAAGTTCCGTATACGATAAATGTTTTGTCATCAATACATAAATTATCATTAAAAAAACGTAATGTAAAAGAAAAACTCGCTGGAAATAAATAAGCACCATGAATATTGCAATAAACTTACTATACGACTACGTTTCGCCAATTTAAAAGAATTAAAAATAATCTGTTTAAAAATGTTACATGTGACAATGATGTACAACAGAGTAAACATGATTGAATACAACTCAACACTTTCATACCGATCGCGATGGTGGCAAAACCTGTACGGCGGTAGGTATACTTTTGACCTAGTAGCATTATCCTTCGCCGCTCGCCTTGCTAATCGAATGTCAGTCATCTTCAATGCTCGGATCTCCATTCATGCTCGAACAGCATCCGTCTTACATCTAACACATGTTTAGGTCATCATTATGTGTGTAGTTTGAAGTGGTATTATGAGGGTGCTGTGAGAAATGGGACACGATATTTTACATCGACATCTTTACGCTCTGTTTTTTTTTTTGAATGGAACTTTTATGGGTCGTGTATCGAATAGGCGGACAATATTGGTTAGGCTTGAGTTTTCTTTAAAATAAGTCAAATAGAAGGAATGAAACTTTTATGTATCGTAATTTTGTATACCTACTTTGATAACAACATTACTGGCGAAATGTTCGTAGATACGCCTCGGGCTACCCTTTCGGGGCATACATCCATAATGTTTAGTGTCTATTGGAAATGAAAAAAAACATCAAATAGTTTTACGTCACAGAAAGAGTCTTGACTTATACACGACTTTTGACAATTTGTGCAAATAAAAACGTGAAGTTTAAATTAAAACATAGGAGTCATTAATAAGACCAGCCTACTATTATCCCGTTGCAGGGCAAAGGCCTCTTCTCGTACACAGAAGGAACGAGCATTGATCACCACGCTTGTCTAAAACGGGTTGGCGATTTCAAATTTCTATTAACTATAAGTCCAGGTTTCCTCATGATGATTTACTTTCATCGATGCCAGTAAAGTCCCAGATAAATTCTCATTATTATAATATTTATATTGTATGAAGGCAGACGCTTATGGATTCGGCCCTTTGCAACTGATCAGACGAGGCGCTTCGGTACCAGTGTGACACATTTCAATGGCAAAATTACGACATCTGTCGATGAACTGTCTAGCTAGAACTTAACCATAATTCTGTGAGAAATATCTATTTTTATTTGTTAGTCTGCCTACTATGGGCGAACAAAAAAAGTTGGACAGATTCTCGTTAGCAAAAAACTGTGTCACTCAAGTCGGCCAGCTCGCTGTACGTACAGGCTTGCACGCACACATTCACACATTATTCGATCGGCCATTATGCGCGCAAACGGCAACACTCACACATAAACGGGACTCAGTTTCGTCTAAAGGTGCACCAACACCAAAGTTACTCTTTGTAGATCAACATTTTGCAACATGATAACCATTCAAAACATTAAGTAACTTTTAGTAAGTTTACTAAATAACTTTTTGTTATCCGTTGTTGCCCACTAACACTTGCAAACCTTGATCCACAAAAAGTAACTTTGATGTGGATGCACCTCCACTCCCCCTCTCCTCTCCTCCTCTTTGATGTGGTATTCCGTCGATTTCGCGGGCAAATACCACAGGGCAGCACAAGGACAATTAGCTAGTGAAGTGAAGTGCTACTGACATATTTTTAAGAGCGCGTACACGGGTCCACTAGCGCCACTCCTTTAAAAAAATATTATCTCGTGACTGAGAAGGAATTTTGAAAAACAGCTCAATAAGCGACCGCGGTAAGTGAGTCAAGATTTTTCTAATACCTTATATAAACTTTCATATTGAGACACGAAACAACAAAAGTCGATCTAAACAAAAGCGGCCACATTCATTTAGATCGTATTTTGTTGATTCGTGTCTCAATATGAAAGTTTATAAAAGGTATTAGAAAATTCTAGACACACTTACCGAGGTCGCGCCGTTATTCAAAATTCGTTCTGAGTCACGAGATAATACTTTTTTAAAGGAGTGGCGCTAGTGGACCCGTGTGCGCCCTCTTAAGAAATATGTATTAACACAAGCTTTAGTTTTATTATGTATTAGTTTGTGATTTTGGAATTTGTGTATTTTATCTATGGGCCTCAGTTGCCTGACAATAAAGTTTTTTTTTAAATGTTTTTGAGATATCTCTGGACCTCCGGCTCCCGGACCTTTGGAAGGCGTACGTGGGGCCGAAGCTAACTCGCAGAGGCTCCTTAGACTATTTTAAATGGAATGAGGCACCAACCGACGATTATTCCTGTATGCACTGTGCAAGTGCACCCAAGGACAACCCCCGGTTGGTGTCGGACTATTGCAGGATATGGAAACAAAGTTATTGGACTACTGATTTAGGTAGCTTAAGTGGACTGGTTATCTAGGACTATGGCCCCTGCCTGACCCATGTTTTATATAAAATACATAGATAAAGCAGGGGCCGGTGACTTGCACACTCAATAATGGGCTTCCGAAAACGGTCGCTAGCACATAGTGTCGTAGCGACAAGGGGGAACATGTCCTGTGGTGCTCTTGGGTAGTTGAGAGGTATCCCACGGCTATCAGGACAATCCCGGAAGTACGGTCAAGATCCCTACCAGCACCTTACTGGAATACTTCCTTCCCCCGAGGACGTTTGCTCTTGTGAATATCCACTCAAGCCGGCCATTAAATGCAAGAAAGAGGTGGGAGCTCTGTTCCTCGTCATTGTTCACTCCAGCCGGCCAACAAAGGCAAGCCAGAGGTGAGTAACAAGACTTCTCCCGGGAGATAAGGTCCGTGGGGTCGCTACTGCCCAACAGCTCGCCACATGCTTCCCTGCGGGTTTCTATATCTCTCTTGGTCTGGCTCCTCACCCTAGACCTGTTTCGTCAAAGTCAAATCATTTATTTCAAATAGGCACATAAAAGGCACTTTTGAATGACAAAATTTACAAAAAAAATAGAATTTATTCTAGTTGCCCCTTCCAAAAGGTAGTTTCGTATGGAAAAAGAGTGGGCAAGAAACTCCACCGTTACTCTTTTAAAAATGTTTTACAATATTATGTTTAGATTAATTATATGTGAAGAAGATGTACCTAGAATAAAATTACTATACCACAATAGGTAAAAATAATTAAATATAACGCATGACAGGTAAATTTATTATGACATAGATACATGGTGCTCACATATTTACAAATATTGAAAAGTAAATGATTTTTCCAAAATTTCACAAGTAATAATTTTGTCGTCAAAGTTAAGTCTACCGGTACAGACCTAGAGTTCAGGAGCGCGCAATCCCCACCACGACGTCAACGTAGAGATACGGCGGTGGGGGTTATTATTATTATTAGCGGAGTTCCGTCCGACTTTTTTTGTTTGTCCATACTCCTTACATTACGTCCTATCACTTTATTTGCAGATTCAATATTATTGTATTGGACTGAACTGGCAGTATCAATAAGAACTCTTTTGATATTGATTTATCTTTTGTTAGCTAGATAAATAGAAAAATCTTTATTGCACACCCAATAAAGAAAAAACAAACGATGTTGAAGTCAGCGAAATAAATTGTTAAACAAATTGACTACCAACTTAAATTGTCCGTATGTTCAAATCTCACAACACAACAACACAACACAACTGACATTCTTTGACTGTTATTAACAGCTGTAATATGCCAATTTGATTTTGGGTGTCACTTTGCTTAATAATTATTTTTCCCTGGCTGTACATCGGACTGTTGGTTTACTATTTAGTTTTACCGGAGGTGAAAATGTTGCTACCAAGAAATGTATTCAACAGATTTACTTTAAACTGAAAATTCATTTTCTCAGGTTCTAGGAATTCAATGTGCGAACAGAAAAGTTGGTTCCAGGAAAATCTCGACTGAACTTGAACACAAATGCAAAAAACACGTTTCGTAATTACTAATTAAACTGAAAATTAGTTTTCTCAGATTCTATGAATTCAATGTGCAAACAGAAAAGTTGGTTCCAAGTAAATCTCGACTGAACTTGAACACAAATGCAAAAAATACGTTTCGTAGTTACTCGTACTAATCTGCGATAAACTGCAACTAAAAGAAATGCAAACAAATATTTGTTTGGGACATTCACGTAGAGATAAAGGATTGAAATCACGACCTTTTAAATCGCCATTCCAACAACTTAGGCATTGGGCTAATAAGCTAAGTGCACATTACAGCCGCAACGGGCCGCAGCACAACGCATTTTCATATACAAAAGTGCGGTGCGACCCGCTTGTTGTGTGCGTTAATTCATAGAAAATGATCGAAACTGATGAAGCATAATTTTTGCAACGCATTGCGTTGAGGTGAAATTATATAATTAATGTTCTTATACAAAATATTGTAAAACATTTTAAAAGAGTAACGGTGCGCGTCAACATTAAAAAAGTTACATATCCCATTTTAATAAAGATTAGCAAAATTGTAAGAATCGCACGATTCTTATAATTAAGGAATTTATTACCGTTTCAAGCGATTCTCAATGAAAATCTTAATTGAATTATTTTATTGGACACCCGGAGCACTCCATAAAGATTTAATGGCTTTGCTTTTAGTAAATTAATGTTATTTTCTTTTCTTTAAAGATAGTTCCTTTGAATTTCTTCTAAATTTGTTTTCTACCGTTTTTTGATACCGTTTAAACCCTTTTTAGACGAAATCTTCTTTTTGTAAATGGAGATGACTTAAACGCGTCTTCATATATTTATTAACCTAAGCATCGACCTGCCCTTATTCTATTTGATTAGGGGTCGGAGCAGCCTCTCTTCTTTTTCCATGCAATATCAATCAGCCGTCATCTTAACATTCATATATAAGTAATGTATTGAAAACTAGTCAAAGGTCATTCATCGAGCGTAATCCGACCAGGTCGCTTACTCTTGATTTCAATTCGGATCGATCGACATTGGAATTTTGACTTTTCTTACTCTTGAGTTCGACGCTAGCGCCAAATTGTGTTTAAATTGCGTGTCCATTTTGGGGAACTAAGTGGAATCGGGATCGGGCTTGGCTTGCGGTAATCGCTACTCTTGAGTTTATTTTGACGCTGTGTATTGCGCCAATATTGCGTTGAGATTGTTTGTTGATTGTGATTTTTCCAATAGCAAAAGTGTAACTTTTTAGAAATTGTTTTGCGTTTTAAGTGGTTTTTAGTAAGTAATAATTGTATAATATGATACGATTAGCAGTAATATACTAACTATGTTTTAAAGAATTTTTATAAAAAACAATTGAGACAAAGACGAGATGAGCGTCGGATGTGCGTTATACGGACAAAGCGTTTTCTATGAATGAAGACGAATTTAAAGCAAAATATAGAGTGAGCAAGATTTGTTTGAGGAAATTTAAATTAATTGGGCGTAACTAGGACGATTTGTCATTGTAACTGAAATTGCAATACTTTTATTATGTAGGTACAAACAATCTGCCTAGCCTTTGCCGTTTACGTTAATTTCGGAAGTCGGTGTCTTTGTATCTGTATTTTGTTTTTTGCCACCGACTTCCAAAATTAAAGTTATTTTTCACTTTGTACTGTTTTTTTGAAGTCGGTTGTTTTTTTTGTAAAAAAGTTTTAATTTTTCACTTTTTAGTGAGTCAGTTATTATTACACCTAAGTTACAATAGCCTAATGTCAACTGCACATCATCTTTTACAAAATATTCCTTTTCCCGACGCAGGGACGTTAACTGTTGAGGAGTTCTCCTGTTAAGAACCAAAACTACTGGATGAAGCCACCATCAGCTCCATTTCACCA
The DNA here is from genome assembly GCA_916610205.1 of Griposia aprilina. NCBI lineage: Eukaryota > Metazoa > Arthropoda > Insecta > Lepidoptera > Noctuidae > Griposia > Griposia aprilina. Next base: position 1,184,485 of record OU744285.1, on the reverse strand, counting down.
TATGCATTGTGACGAGCATAAATTGCTTAGCAACCATAGTAAAATCCAATCGCAACCCGCGTGAAATACTGATTATTGAGAAGTTCCGGTGGCCTCCTCTGGTCTTCATCATCAATTCCATTTCACCGAATGGTGCTTTCCAAGAGCAAATGCATGAGTTACTATAAAAAAATACCCAAATCATCCCGCCCGTACGTGTGCCTATAAAATTTGAGGATTTCCCTCGATTTCCATGGGATCCCCTCATCAGATTCTGACTTAGTGACAATGGGACCACCTCAAGAGTATACCCTTTCAAACGAAAAATAATTCTCAAAATCGGTCCGCAATTGACGGAGAAATCCGTGAAAATACATTAAAAAAAAATACATACATACAGTCGAACATATAACCTCCTCCTTTTTGGAAGTCGGTTAAAAAGGAACCTACCGCGAACAATATTTATTCTATAAGTTAATGTTATAAACAAACTTGCATTTCGAATTCACTTTTAAAACCACTTGACTTTAGTTTTGAAATTGGAGAACATTTACGCCGTCGTTTTTTTACAGTGTAGGCAACGATCCTACCGCATGCAGCCTGGTAAATGGTTAATTTTATGATTTTAACTAGCTGGTGCCCGCGACGTCGTCTGCGTAAACGCTATACAGCACCAAAAATACCTACGATTATACCTTTTAAAATAACACTCATTTACCCGTTTCTTCGTCTTCGTCTACGTCGTTTTCCGAAGAAAATGCACAACTCCATCTATGACTCTTAAAAACAATTATTAACCTCGCCAACATGATCAAAGGATGTCACCAAAATCTGCCCAAACGAAGTACCGAGGTACACTTTGTGGCATACAATAGTCTAGATTACACTGAATAATATTGCATTTATATAATTTTGTTATGGTTACCTGGGGACGAGAATAAAATAACTTTTAACATAATAAAAAGCACGCCATTTTGGCATTCTATCATCGGAACAAGCACAACTACCTTACTTATTAATGAAAAACTGTCAAGTTGACAGCTGTCTGCGGTCGGGTTCAGCCACTGTTGTTGCACGAAGGAACTGAATGACATTTAAGAAATAATGTCAACCCGAGTGTCAACCAAATGTAACGCAAATGTACATGCTTACAAAATAATTGATTATGTAGTTTTAAATTATTTAAGGATAAAAATACTATTATTTTCGAATTCCTCTCTTTTTTATCTACGATTTGGTGCACGTGTACCTCGAGGTACATGTTTGGGCAAAGTTGTATGGGCTTTCGTTGACCTCCTTTAAATTATTTATATCCAAAAAGGGCTTACACATGTAATTCGACTTGATGTTTTTGAAATCTCATAATTGGCGCTACTTTAAAATTGTCTTGATACTACTTATATTCATTTAATTATGCTTATCGGCCTAAGTTACTTATATTGCGTGATTTTATAGTGTGAAGCTAGCTTATAGCATGGTTAACATAATAACAACATTCAAATATGTGTCGTTAGACTACACGTTGTTACAGAATGCGTTGAAGAAATAAAGGTTCACTGCTCGTTCCCCGTAGGTGATAGCGTGATAATATGTAGCCTATATGTTGACCCGACTTCTTAATAATATTCGTGCCAAAGAAGTAAATCCATGCAGTACTTTTTGAGTTTATCCCGGACATACATACAGACAAACAGACAAAAATACAAAAAACTATATTTTTGCTTTTGTATCGATTGTAAATCACAACCCAAGTATTCTTTAAAAAAAAAAAACAATGTACAGTTTTGACTTTCCTACCATTTTATTATTATGTATAGATGTATAGATATAGATGTATAGATAGTGTCGCTGAGCTCTTGGAGTTCCACATCAGGTGTTTCAGATCTTCAATTTTTACACGTCAACAGAGAGTGCTCATCAGGCTTAACAACTCTTGCTAAGACGTCGTTCCATTATATGTTATAGTGTAGCTGGGCTCTTGGAGTTCCACATCAGGTGTTCCAGATCTTCAAATTTATTCTCTCAGCAGAAAATGCTCATCACGTGGAACAATTTTTGCTATGGTGCCATTTTTGTATCTCTTATAGTTTAGCTGGTCTGTTGCGGTTCTGCATCAGGTGTTCAAGTTTCCAAGATAAATTATAGCCTATATGTTGCTCACACTTAATACCTATACAACAAAAAAAAAACATTCAAATCCGTCGAGTACTTTTTGAGTTTATCCCGGACATACATACAGACAAACAGACAAACAGACAAAAATGCTAAAAAATAAATTTTTGGCGTCGGTATCGATTGTAGATCACAACCCAAGTATTCTTTTAAAAAAATATTCGATGTACAGTTTTGACTTTCCTACCATTTTATTATATGTATAGATAATTTTCTTACGCCCAAATGAATTTAATACGTTACAATTAATCAAATAAACAACTATTAAATCATATTTATTTATTAGCCTTGTTATTTACAGGATAAAGCATTTTAAAGCCATAATACCGGTTTATCGTAATGAGTTTAACAACACTATTGCGGCCCGTAACATAGCTAACTTCACGTGTAACAAAATAATTCGGGGGATAATCCCAATTTCAATCCAATGTTGACAATATTGTTTTCAAGAGTTCCGAATCCCGTGACTGCAAAATTATCATTGGAATCGCATTGTGTTTAGATTGGAATTAAAATTAGTTTGAAGAGTAAGCGCCGGTCGGATTAATACATTAGCTTTTTTTTTCAATTTTAAAATGCATCCGTAAACAATTTCTCAGTTTTATTTACTCAAAGCTTTTATTAAGTAACTGCATCTAAGAAATAATTAAGAAAAGTTCATGTTACGAAGCTTTCAGAATTTGAATGAAAGCATTGTAGAGTTGCATCGAGTTGAACCGCCTGCCAGTACCTTGCATGACACCGCGCGCTACGGTCGTAGCCGCGTAGCCGCGTAGCATTCGATCGCGTAGACATCAACTTTTGAAGTTATTTCGTCAAGGTGGAGTTAAGTGTACAATTATTTCAATAAGTGTATAATAATATTTAGATTATTTAAAATAGTCGTCTAAATAAAATTATTATTAGAATGTTAACTTAGGAAACTATAAGTTAAGTGTAACATTAAACAAATACAAATAATCGAAACTTAAAATAATATGAAATAATTAAATTATTAAAATTTCAACTAAACAGTGACAAATCAAAAACCATTCTGATCTAAAAAAAAAATGCCAGCACCATAATTCATTTTCAAATATTCAAGAACACAAAAAAAAACTCCAAGATGGAGGAATTCTTTCGCGTCAACGAGACATCCAGCCAGTTCTTCCAGCGCTGCACCAACCTGTCTTATTTCGACTGCTCGGAAGAAGAGATGCTGTGGTTGATGATGGGCCCCCGTACGCTGCCGCTGCAGAAGATAGTGCCCATCTCCGTGCTCCTCCTGGTGATCTTCATGACCGGCGTGGTGGGCAATGTGGCAGTGTGCGTGGTCATAGTGAAGCACCCCGCCATGCACACTGCGACGAACTACTATCTTTTTAGTTTAGCGTTGAGCGACCTGCTCTTGCTGCTTTTTGGTAAGTGGGTTTTTTTATCTAAGGTCTGCTTGTACGATTTTTTTTCTGTCTTGAGACCGAATGGTGTTTTGAATTATTACCGACAATTTATGGTGCGAGTACCCTTAGCTCTTATTTACATGTATTATGAATATTTAGGCTGTTTTGTAGGAATATTTTAAACTTAAGGAACTTTAACAGAGATAACAGTCTTAATTTAAAAATAACTTTGTTTCCATGTCATCGTATTGTCTAATTTTCAAAACAACTGAACATTCGGTTGGTAAAAATAATTTATATCTTACTTTATAAATACTTAAAACTCACAGTCAGCACTTCGTGACAAAACAAGTATTAGTTAAGCTTAAATCTAGCACCTGTATTGTTCTAACGATAATTAATAATTTGAAACTAAGTTCAATATTAAATTATGTATCCTTCATAGAGATTTATCACATTGCCATTTTTTTAAATTTGGCAATTATAAGTCCAAATTAAAATGCCATGGTAGTACAGTCAATCTCGAAAAGATGTACCTATACGAGTACATCGACAAGAATTCATTTGGTTGACTGCAATTTGTGTTCCATAAATAATACTGTTTCAGTATGTCGCTAAGTGTAACATGTTTTGTTGGTACATATTGATATAAGATTATGAAACAACGATTAGGCAATTAAATGAATTCTTGTCGATATTTACGTCGAGAACTCTGATTGTTCCTATAATAGAAGAATCTTCATTAAAAATACCTGTTACGTCACAAACTCCTGAGCTCCTTGATACCGAATAGGTAAAAGCTACAAAACCCGTTCTAAACACTCAATGTTCTGAAGATTTTGTACGTTAACAAAACAATAACAATAATAATATTAAATCATGGATTTTTTTTCCTATCTTCTCATAGTGCTACATATTTATCTTGATAGCAAAATATTACCTTCATTCCCCATAAACGTTGCCAGAGAAATCCTTTATGGACAATAATAAAACAAAATTGATGCTAGCGGGTTTCATATTGGTTTCAAGAGGCACTGAGCACATGTCATATCATATTATGTTCGCATTCACTCCATAAAGAGAACAGAAGTATCGAAACAGTCATCCCTACTTCGAGAAAAAAACGTGAGCAAATGCGAGCCCGACTCGCGGACTAAGGGTTCCGTACCACCAAAACCATTAAAGTTTACAAACTTTTACTTGTCATGCCATGATAGAGGCCATGATAGTAACAACGTAACATAATTTCATGCATGCTTTCCCAGAAGGGTTAGGCAGAGGTGACCTATGGGAACGTGGGAGGGAGAGGCGTTATATTTAATTATTACGTTTATTTACGGGCGCCGTCGGTTGAGACTGGTCATCTTTTAACTGCCACGGCTTATTTTTGTTTTTAATCTTATATTTTGAATTGTTTCTTAATATTTTTTAACATTGTTCTCACATATAGAAGGAACAAGAATAATGTACCCAGGATTTCGTAATATCTTGATTTAAAAAGAGTGTTCTTGGAATTCCTTGCCCATTCTTCTTTATAGAGATTACGTTTGGAATGGGCTACTAATTTCAACTTTATAACTGACCAACTCTTTGATAGTTAAAAAGTGCCTGTAATTGGTTTAATTGAAATGAATGCTTTGAGTTTGAGTTTGATTCTAAGCGTTCGTGATTACATCAACGCACCTATATTTTCACTCGTTTTTCCAAACAAATCCTAATTCAATAAAATTTAAAGCTCTTTCTAAATTTGCTTGACTTTTCAAATATAACCAGAGTTATTTTACTGCCAACATAAGGTTGACTTTTGCAGACAACCTTTGCAGTATACCCACATTTCGCCAGTTATGTTTATGTTCCATATATTAAGGGGCGAGCCTATTGCCATCAACCGGGCACATTTCCAGATTCCGGGCAGCTACTGAGAAATTCCAGATCCAAAAATCCAACGCTACGCAATAAATAAATGCAATAAATTCTACCTATACTTACATTCATAAACTCACGCCTTCTTCCCATGGGGGTAGGCAGAAACAACAGAACGCCACCTGTACTACCTGATTATACTTAGTATTTATTTGTTTATTTACTGTAACGTAAACGGTTAAAAGCCAATAACAATAATGAAAAACACAGTTTGAGTAATCGATATTATATTGAATTCGTCGCACGATGATTACTTTCGCACTTCGTTCTGTGAAAACTTCAACAAGGTAGTCTGGTGAAATTACTGCGGTTTAAAAGATACAGCAGAGTAACTGGGTTAGCAAATGGTCCCGTTTTAACCCTTTGGGTACGGAAGCCTAGCAATAATAAACATAGATGACGTACATTAACATTATTTCCCATCTAAAATATTCTGTAAGAATGAACTAAAATAAATAGGTTTAGTTGAAAGAACCTTAAATATTGCCTTTAGTTTAAAAGAACAAGAGATTTGGGGCAGTACTTATCGCCTCTTGAATTCCATTAAATTCGGCAGAGAGGGTACTCGTAGCTTGACACCTGAAGAATTATTATAACTTTTAATTTCGCAGAATTTTACGGTGTTGCATATGCGGGTATGTATAATTTTAACAGATTTATCCATGTCTCGAAATATACTATTTATTATTCAGCTGACATAGAAAAGACCCTTCCACTATTTCGAGATTTTTATACGGAAAACCAGGAAACGTAGGTGTAAGCTTATAAGCCCATTACTTCTTGTGGCAATAGGTAAGGGACGATTTTTCAGTCGTCAGATAAAGTAGTGGCTAAATGATAACAACCGCACGGGTCGATCAAAGGTTAAACCACGCTTGTCGCGGTGGGTTCATGGATGAGTGACCAACCATTACATCTCGAGAGCCCTCCGTGTTTCGGAAAGCACGAAAAGCCGATGGTCCCGGCTGTCATTCGTAGATCTTTGACAGTCGTTACGGATAGACAGAAGCCCAAAAAAGTCTGACAACAAATCTTATCAAGGAAGGGGTATTGTGTTACCCAGTAACTGGGTTGTGAAGGTCAGATAGGCAGTCGTTCCATGTAAAATACTGGTATTGAGCTGCATCCTGTTAGACTAGCAGCCGACCTCGATTTAGTTGAGAAAAGGCTACGCAGATTGAGATAACTTTTATTTGAAAAATAAATATGGCGGTTTGACATATTTTCTTCACAAAAGCTGTCCAATCACAATTTTTATATTCCGCAGATATTTTTTTTATATTCCGCAGTTAATAGTTGATGATTAAAAGAAGATTGACAAGTCGTAATTGTTGTCGAACTACGAGTATAGTAGATAACTATATAAAAGGTTCGACTATAACAAAGTTCATGTAGCTAGTTGTTTTACAACATCTAAGTAATATAGTTAGTTGCTTCTGTCCAAATGAGGGTAGGTACAGTTAATGAAACGTCGGCCTGTTAGCAGAGCGGTTTCATAATTAGCTACTTACAAAAAATGTTACATTACTGTTTGAAAATATAGACTTTCAACAATTCAGTTGTTATTTTTGTCAGGTGAATTAGATGAACAGGTACCTAATAGCTTGGCACTAGCTTAGTCGATTTCTTTGGCAATGTTGGTAGCTTTTAAAGCACAATAGTGTTTAAGTATGAAATTCTTTAGAAATTTATAGGCTTTTAGGGTAAAAACTTGTGATTTCTCGCTCGCCAGCCTAATACTGTAAGCCACTAGAAATTGTATTACAGGTAACTAGCAATCCTATGCTTCACACGGTTTTTGTGACTTGACCAAAAACCGAAATTTATTTATTGTAAGTTTAATATTAAAGTATTTTAAATATAAACCTTCTGGTATAAATTCTCTAAATGACTCAAACTCAAAGCATTTATTTAAAATAAACCAACTTTTGAACTGTCATGGGGTCGGTCAGACAGAAAGATGAAGCTAGTTGCCCATTCCAAAGCGTAGTAGGTACATATGGAGAAGAACGGGCAAGAAACTCAACGGACACTCTTTTAACTCAAAGTATTGTTACAAAAAATTGGTTACATCATTCATGTTGAAATTATACATGCGAGAACGATGTAGAAGACGTGCATGTTAAAAGCGTCCGTAATAAAAAAGATAGAAACAATTCAGAAATTAAAATAAGACGAGCCGTTGCTGCTAAGCGATGACCAGTCCCTACTGATGGCGCCCGTTCACGAACATGACGCATGGATCAGCACCATTCAGCTCAACCATTTTGAAAGGAACTTAATGATACAACACACACGCCACCACCAGCGAGACATTTGGGTGAGCATGACATAATTCAGCCGCCAGGGCACATTCAAGTCCATGAAAGACGAGCCTAGTAAATGGTAGCTTTTTAATGGTAGGTACATAGTGCTCACACAATGATGGAGGAAACCACATCAAAATCCGTTGCGTACTTTAAAAGAAGAATGCGGTCACACAGACACACACGAAAAACGACTTTATTTCATTAATATGTTTAGATTTATTGCAAAATACCCAGAACTTATATTTCATGCAAATAGGCAATTAGGAATTAATAGTTTCCAATTTGGGCTTTTAATGAAACTTCTTATTTATGTATGTTGTTATTTTTAATGGTCAATATTGGAGTCTAGAGTGAGCCTATAAATAATTTGTCGTTGAAAAGAAAAAAGAAAAATGCGATGTATTTCATGAAACTTTTATTAAAAGATTTTCTAATGGAAATGATAAATAACTATAACCATCTTGTTGCTGACAGGTAAATGAAGATAATTACTTTGCAAATTGGACTTGTGTATACCTTTTGTAATAGGTATATTGATTGTTCATCACGGCCACTGTTCTGTTTTAGATATGGCTGTTTCTAGACGCAATAGATAGATAGATAGATAGAGTAATATTTAATATGTACAACATAAAAAGTACAGATATAAATGTTGAAATTTTACATAGAGTGACACAATGGGCGATCTTATCACTAAAAGCTATCTTTTACAGACAACCTTTGAATAAATTAAAGGGAGCGACAATATTTGTTACAGTTGTAATGGCAATCATGTCATTTGATTTAAATAGGCTTTTATTTTTATTATATTAATTATCTTTTAAATAGATTATTTTATTTTTTGTGAATGTGAGAACGTTGTAAGCCTAACTTGTAGACTAGATTTGTAGACCATTTTCTATCCTAGACTGTCCTCCCATTAACACTGTTATTTGAAAACTTTGTAAAAAATGAAACAAGAGCAAGGAATTATATGTACCTAATGATGATGTTTAATGAGAGAGGAAGTATTTTTTTACCAGAAATTTATTAGTGGAAAAAGATTGAGCACGCCTTATCGACACGGGCAAGGCATTCCATAACCGCACTGCTTGAACTGTAAAAGACTTGTCATTTAAGCTGGTGGAATACATCGGCATCGTCTTAAGTTTTCCGATGACCTCTATATCTATTATATGTGTCATGAACTTGAAACGAAGAACAGAATAAACAGCTAAGCCTTTACGCATACATTTCTTTTCAACTGAAATCGAATAAAAATTGTTTATTTGTATAAAATGTGGTAGGTACAAAAGACCTAAAGCTGTGTCTACGCTAGGCGAGCTGAGCACGAGTGAACCACAAGCGGAGCACGAATTCACATGGCAAGGCATGCTCGTTTGAGACTCTTAAATCCGTCTACGCTACGCGAATTCGTGCTCCGTTCATACTCGGCTCGCCTAGCGCAGACGCAGCTTTACATATAAAATTCAGTGCGAAGACCCATTCCGCCATGCATGCAAATGTTTAATGGATGTTAGTCAGTTAAACAAAATAATAACAAGTTTTAGGTATTAATTTCGAGTTATAACGTTAAGAAATCTATGAACGAAAATAACTATTTATTCAACTCAATACCGCTGCGACTTCAGTAGGCCAATTCCCGTAATTAAAAACGTTCAAAATCTACAGTCCGTTCACAGTTATTTTTAATGATCTTTATGGCCGTTACAATAAGGTTGGTTTTGGGTTTTGGATTGGGTTGCTGCTGTCAGAGGCAAAATAACTGTGAATGGACTGTAGTGGCAATCTCATCTCGGCGTCAAAAATGTAGGTATTCGAGGTATTTTTGACAGACTGAGACCGAGATTCGAATGCAAACGTTCTATAGAAGAAATACGGGGATTACCCGTGTGACATCGGACACACATCTTAATTCCGGATTTATTGGAGATTTTCCAGACATCTCTCAAACTAAATTAATACTAGTGAGTTAACCGGGCTAACTTCATTGGTAAAGTTAAGGGTAACCAGCGTGAAGCAGATTGAACTTACTATCGTTCGCCCTAGGGTGAGACAGAGCGCACTCTCCAGTCAAAGCCTATAAAATAAAATCATAATATATCACTTCACATAAACCTACATGGGCTGTTATGAAACGTCAGAAGCTAGGTGCACGGTATCCAATTGGTAATTTCTTATGCAGAAGAGCCGGCAAGAAACTCCACCGTTACTCTTTTAAAAATAATTTGCTTTTACAAAGTTTTCAAATTACAGTGTTAATAGGTATGGGAGTACAGTAAGAGAGTATTAAGAAACAGAATTCCCTCCACCTTTCTAGCCATGTCATCTAGCCATTTAGTCTTGTATTAATACTGATTAACAAAAAAAAAAAAATACTAAAATCTATTCTGCTATAAAGAGGGTTTGCTTAAACTTTAGCAGATCCTTATATCAAATGAAAGGTAAATAAACCCTCTTCAAGTTAAATTCTCACGCAATCACTCACTGAAGGGAATTAGTAACACATTCATCTGTACTTACAAGGTTGCAACTTTATACCTTACTTTAGGTTTCATTCAAGATCTAAGCCTTAATGAATTCAAATCTTTTATAAAGCGGAAACTATGCCAGAAAGCCTATTATAGGTACTGTGAAAGACTGTATTGAGGACAAAAAGCCTTGGGATTGAGCTGCTCCAATAAATTTACACGGTGTATGTAAATTTTTTAATTTTATTTTGCTAACTATTTTAGACATGAATATTTACTGTAAAAAATATTATATTATTTTAATTATTGTGAATATGAGGACTTGTGGGTCATTAATTCAATTTTAATCATGGTCTGGCATTTTAAGTAGATTATAATAATAATAATAATAAGCCCCCTAAAATCCTACCTTACGTCCAAGCTGAACACCTAGCTACGTGGGGGGCGGACACGCGTACTGTACAACTGTACAAAAAACTTACGCGGCTAACAAGGAAAGGTAACCCTTTATGGAGATGAGCAATAAAAGAGTATATAATTTACGGTCGCTTCCCGGGGAGCGCCGGGGCGCATCTGGAGCCGATGCTAGGTGCCACAGCATGCGAACCATCGGCGGTGAGGAGTTGAGCAAGCGGGCTCCTACCAACAAAATTGTTACAGCTGGTCGTAGTGATCTGAACAGGCGGGCTCACTACGTAGAAGCCACAGCCGATTCCATGGGCGATGATACCATGTCATTATTCTCATCCATCCCTTCGACTCGCCCCTCCTACATGACAAGAAGAACAGCCAGCTTGTCCACCACCAGCACGCTTGATAGTGTTGCGCAAGATGTCAACCTTGACTCTGAGCTTGCATCCACTACAAGCGCTCCAAGTACGCGCAGACGATGGACACCTGAAATGAATAAGTTCATACTGCGCACTTATCTTCAATTAACTTCACTAGATACAGACAGAAGAACTTATCTCGAACCGCTCCACCTAAAATTCACAGAAAAATTCCCAAACATGCAGGTTAGTCGACAGAGAATAGGAGACCAGCGTAGAGCTATAATAAATAATAAATTACTACCACAAAAAACAATAGATGAGATACGAAACGAAGTAAAAGACGAGTTAGACCAACTACATTTTACTCTACAGTCACAAAACTCTGGCGAGCTTAGACAACAAATACTTGCACCAACACAATCTACACAAATACAACCTACAACACCAGAGACACATAGCACACAAAATAGAACACAGACCCGAATGAGATGGACCAGTGAACACAACGAAGCTATAATGCGGTCATATTACAGAGTTACAGCTTTGGGCACTAACGAAACTACGTATCGAAAACCTATGTACGAAGATTTCATTAACCAATTCCCTTCACTTGCTCACTTAAGTGAACAAAGAATAGCTGATCAAAGGAGAGCAATAATAAACAATAATTACTTAAGCGATGACAAATTAAATTCATTAAAGTTAGAGGTATCCGAAGAATTAGGTACAGATAACACACGCAATTACAATAGTGAAACGATAGCAGTTATTACTAATATCAACAATGCCAACATCCAGTTAACAAATAACATTGACATAAACTCTATAGAAGAACCTACCCCTAATGTACAAATAACGGATAACACTGAATTAAATAGTACAGATATTCTACCGAACCCACAAGTTAATTTAGAAAGGGACCCAATAATAGACGATTCTTTCCAACAAGCATTCCAATTTTATAAAGACACTAGCCCTACAAATAGAGTTTATATTCCAAAACAAAAACCATCTAAAAATCTTGCAAGAATAATTAGCTACCTAAACAAAATCATTCTTCCTGAAAATATTAACAACAACACAGACTTTCACACATTCCAGACCGTTATATATTGTGCGGCATGGACTGTTGCTAAGGTCAACGGAGCCAAGATAACACTTGAACCAAGAGAAATAACCCGAGGTACAAAAAAAGAATATAAACCAAAATGGCGAAGACGTCTTGAACAAAAAGTATACGATTTACGATCAAAAATAGGTAGAATGACCCAATTTATTAACGGCAATAGAAGTAGAAAATTAAAGAAACATGTAAACAAGATCATAATACTGTATAAAATTCATACTGTACATGAAGAACCAAACACACAAGCATTACATACACTAGATACACTTAAACAAAAACTCTCAGTTGTAACAGGACGACTCGAAAGATATAAAGCATGCACTTTAAGAAAACAACAAAATACCCAATTCACCCAAAACGAAAAACTTTTTTATCGCAATATCAGGCAGGCAACAACAAATGTTCAGAATAACAACCCAAATGATGATGAGCTTAACACCCCTAACCCAGAGACATTACAAAACTTCTGGGCAGGAATATGGGAACAACCTATTCATCATAACGCCCAAGCCGATTGGATACATGCAGAACTATCCAGCAATACAGATATTCAGACAATGGCATTTGAGCACATCTCCCCACAAATATTTCATAAAGTTCTATCTCGCCTACATAATTGGAAAGCACCTGGTTCAGACCACATCCATAGTTACTGGTACAAAAAATTCACAGCAGTTCATTGTTATCTATATAATTTTATAAACAGCTTCATCCAAGACCCCAAAATTATACCTTCTTATATAACGTCAGGCACAACTTACATGATACCGAAAGATCGCAATGACCTCTGTAATCCAGCTAAATATAGGCCTATTACATGCTTACAGACCTTGTATAAGATCATCACATCCTGCATATCCGAAATGATATACGAACACATTGACGCCAATAACATCTTAGCCGAACAGCAAAAAGGATGCAGAAAATATAGTCAGGGCTGCAAAGAGCAATTAATCATAGATTCCGTTATCTTAAAAAGAGTTCAGAAATACAAAACTGATTTATTCACAATGTATATTGATTACAAGAAAGCGTATGATTCTGTTCCCCATTCATGGCTATTGCAGGTGTTAGAAATTTACAAAATACACCCAACAGTCATTTCATTTTTGAAGACCATGATGACGACTTGGTGTACAGTATTAAGACTCACTACTCCAACCGAAACAATAGATACTAGCCCAATTAAAATACAGAGAGGAATCTTCCAGGGAGATGCACTCAGCCCACTGTGGTTCTGCCTGGCTCTAAACCCCTTATCTAAAATATTAAACGCTACCTCTTTAGGAATCCCTTTGAATTATACAGCTACCAACCGACAGACTGATCCACAGGAAGACGTTTTAAATCATTTACTGTATATGGATGATATTAAGCTATATGCAGAAACCGAGAGTCAACTTTACGAGCTAGCTAATCTAACAGAAACATTCACAAAGGACATTAATATGGAGTTCGGCATAGATAAATGCAAAATAAATTCAGTTAGAGCAGGACAGAACTACCAACACCAATATACCTTAGGAACAGGGGAACGAATAGAGCCATTGGATGAACTAGATACTTATAAATACTTAGGTTACAATCAATCCCGACAGATACACTACAAAGATACAAAACAAAAACTTAAACAACAATTTCAACACCGACTTAATACAATACTAAAAACACAGCTCCATTCACGAAACACTATAAAAGCAATCAACACCTTTGCTATACCTGTGCTCACCTATTCATTCGGGGTAATAAACTGGACCAAAACTGACCTAAAAAACTTACAACGAAAAATCAACACGACAATGACTAAATTTCGCAAACATCACCCAAGATCTTGTATACAAAGGTTAACGTTACCGAGAAAAGAAGGAGGCAGAGGACTTATAGATATCCTAAACTTACACAACCGACAGATCACAGCTCTTAGACAATACTTCTTCGCTAAAACTGAATCTTCCCTTCTCCACAAACTAATAGCACACAACGACCAACACTTTACACCTCTTAATTTAAAAGACACTACAAAACAAAAAAACGAAAATGTTATTGATGACAAAACCAAATGTCAAGAGTGGACCCAAAAGTCTCTACACGGGAGACATCGCCAGGATTTAAGCCAATTAAATGTCGACAAAGATGCGTCGAACGCATGGTTAGATCGTGGCGAACTATTCCCGGAGACTGAAGGGTTTATGCTTGCAATACAGGACCAAGTTATAGAGACTAAAAACTACAGAAAATATATTATCAAGAATTTAACAACAGATACTTGTAGAAAATGCAATAGTTCTCCAGAGACAATCCAACATATTACCAGTGCCTGCAAATCAATAGCCCAGACAGACTACAAACACCGACATGATCAAGTAGCCAACGTCATACACCAGAAACTAGCTCATCAATACAAACTTGTAGACACTGTAGTACCATATTATAAATACAAGCCTGAAACGGTATTAGAGAACCCTGCAACAAAACTATACTTCGACCGTGCCATACTCACCGACCGCACAATTCACTTTAATAGACCTGACATCACATTAATTAATAAAATAAACAGAATTGGGTTCCTAATAGACATTGCCGTGCCAAATACACATAACTTACAGACTACAATAGCCGAAAAATTATCCAAATACACCGAACTAAAAGATGAAATAACCAGACTTTGGCATCTTCAAAAAGTCACAATAGTCCCCATAGTGCTATCAGCAACAGGAGTAATACCCAAACAGCTTCATCAGTCCCTTAGTTCCCTCAACCTGCCACCTAACATCTATCACCTGCTGCAGAAGGCAGTGATTCTTAACACATGCAGGCTAGTAAGAAAATTTCTTCAGTGTGAGTCGGACAACTTGCACCAATACTCCCACTCAAATATAGTCTCATCTACCATACAGTCTACTTCGGAAAACCAAGCAGCATCTAATATTTCTTCCACACTTCACCCCACTGATGGACACTTGGCTTAGGCCCGTGCCACCAGTTCTATCCGGCTAGGCCGTGGAAAACAAACGCAGAAATAATAATAATAATAATAATAAATAATTTATTTCAGATTCATCCTAAGATTACATCCATATTTGTTAGTAAAACTGTGAGCTTACAAACTAATGTTAGTAATAAAATAATTAATGACATACAATAACAACTAAACACTAGTGGCAGGTCCGGGTGCACTTCCCGATGACGGTGGAAAATCACTAAACGACTGCGTGGAGCCGTATCCATCGAGCCAGTATCGGAGAGTCCCACCGGTCCGCCAGCGCGCGCAGGATGGTGTTGGGGCTGTCGCGCGTGCGGCGCATGATAGATGCGCACCGTTTGCGCATAATGGCCGCAAAACCGTCTGTGTCAGCCGCCGCGAACATCGCGGAGGCGCTGCAGTAGCGCGGCAGCCCCATCAACACCCGGAACGCGTTATTGTATTGAACGCGCAGATCGCTGTATGTCCGCTGTGTATAGTTAACCCACAGGCTGCAGGTGTAAAAGCACTGACAGTACGCTTTAAAAAGCGCAACTTTGACAGTCCCCGTGCACCGTGAAAACCTGCGGGCCAACATGTTGCATCGGACAGACAGCGCTCTGCGCTCCCTTTCGATATCCACACTGTCCTTAAGGTCCTCGGTGACCCAGTGGCCCAAATACTTAAATTGCTCGACTTTCTTTAGAGCTGTACCACTTAGAGTGAAATTCGGAACGAATGTGTATCGCTTGTTGTCCGGCCTGAAAATCATTATTTCACTCTTTTTCGCGTTGTATTTGAGCCCATGAGCCACCGCGTAGGACTCACAAATTTTCAGGAGTTTTCGTAAGGCACCAATCGACGGGCTCAGCAGCACCATATCGTCTGCGTAGCTGATGTTATTCACGCACACTCCGTCTATATGACACCCTATCCCGGTTCTGCTAAGCTCATCGATCAGTCGGTTGACGTACAGGCTGAAAAGCGTAGGAGAGGTCAGCCCCCCCTGCCTCACCCCGCATTCCAGCCTATACTCCCCCGACAGAGAGCCTGCCCATCTTACAAAATTCTTTTGATTATTATACCAATGCATAAATAATAGCACAAATTCCCTAGGTAGACAAGTTTCATCCCTTAATTTACTCCATAGAATATCGTACGATACAAGATCGAACGCTTTCGATAAATCGAGGTAGCATGCATAGACTGGGGTCTTTCTACTCGTGTAATACTGAACAGTCTGCATTTGGGTAGGCTGCATTATGCAGCCTACCCAAATGTTCTTTCTTTCGTATTGTTTGTCGGATCTTTGAGCTCCTTAAGTTCTGAGTTGAGCTGCACGATTACTGACAAATGCGTGCACTGACCAGACAGATCCACTCAATCTATGTGGTTCTTTCCTCAAAAGACGATTTCCGGCACCAACCTTCACATGATCTGACCAAGATTATGTCTGGACTTTAAAAACTTTTTTACAAAAAAACAACCGACTTCCAAAAAAAACACTAAAAGACCTGAAAAATAACTTTAATTTCGGAAGTCGGTGTCTTTGGTTTTGTATTTTCGTTTTTGGCCACCGACTTCCGAAATTAAATTTATTTTTCAGGTCTTTTAGTGTTTTTTTTGGAAGTCGGTTGTTTTTTTGTAAAAAAGGTTTTATTTTTCACTTTTTAGTTGCCGTACCTACCCCACACAAATTCGTATACCACTACTTGGTGTGTAAATAACAGTGACAGGAAATTATTAACACATCATCCATATAAACTAAGTGGAAAAAATATGCATTATTAAAGATAACTCAAAAACTACTGGTCAGACCATGATCAAACTTAAATGGGACTACATGCGAAGCACCACCTATCAAATAAAAAAAAATCATCCAAATCGGTTCACCCAGAAAAAAGTTATGAGCTAACACACATAAAAAAATATTAAAAACATACAGACGAATTGAGAACCTCCTGCTTTTTGTGAAGTCGGTTAAAACGAGACTGACCTCTGAGTTTGTTTCGGCCTTTCTTCTCAGAGTAGTCAGATATGAAACGCTGACCTCATTTAGTTTAAAAAATATGATTGACGTGTAAAGTGCTCGTACATACAAACTTACTTACAGAAATAAAATAATATATATCTCACCACTTTTTCCAACAAATATTGTTTGAACAACATTATTAAATTGTAAGTGAAAAAACATCGGCGGAAAATGAGGTGATTAAATTAATCTAAATTGTCAAATGAAAAACAAATTTGTGGTGATTTAGAACTAGAATTTCGAGTTGATGTATTCAAATAATCAAACAAAAGCAAACAATCTAACCAAATTGGCATCCAAAGGTTTTTCTTTTTTATAAAATGCGCCATACTAGAAGTTTCTGCTGTATTGTGGGTGCGTTAACAAACATTTAAACTCACATACACAAACAGCTAGACCCGGAACAACTATTTGTAGGGCCTACAAATCTTTTTTCCGCGAACCCGCGCCACGCAGCTCAGCAGTCAATCGCATAACCACTGCGCCAACCGTGCCGACAAATTTGCCGTTTCTAATTCATTCGTTTACATTTTCATCAAATACTTTATAAACAGACCATACTTTGACTATGATACTGTTTTGTTGCAAGCATGCGCGCCATCATGGTTTTCGTAGACCTAAGTCTATCTAGGTTATCTATGGTCTGTCTAAAGACTCTTAGCTCAGGTTTCCGCACAGCCTTACTGCCGCTTAAGGGGCATGCTCCAAGGTAGCCCGCGAAATTCAAAATTTCTTACGTTTTTTGCAATTTGCAGGTCAGTATCAGGTTGTATGGTGATCTAAATATGATTCGCGACCGTATCAAATATGGCTTTACAGAATTATACGAGTAATCATTAGAATCAGCAATACAACTCCTTAACTTAGAATTGCCCTCAAATGTCATGATTTCATGAAATAGTCATTCAATAGGGTAATATGAATTTATAGAGATGTATCGCTGATTCTAATGATTATAATTCTGTAAAGCCATATTTGTTACTGTCGCGAATCATATTTTAAACAAAATACAACCTGACAGTGACCTGCAAATAGCAAAAAACGTAACAAATTAGAATTTCGCGGGCTACCCTGGCACTTCCACCTTAAGGAAGACTGTGTATCAAAACACGCAGTCGATATTTTTCGCAGTCACTTTACAGTAATTCGCTCACGTACTCCCCCTCTAAATCAGGGCCTTCGCTAATACAATCACGTCGAGTCGCGATGCCTTTGATGTTTTCTGTATGTTGTCGTATATCCCTGCAGTTATCTAATCAGTGTGGGTTAAAAGATTACCTAAAAAGAAGGAACGAACTTTGATCATCACAGTTGTTTATTTATTTAACTTATTGATACAAGGTCAGCAGTACATACAAAACCTCGCCAACAAACGCAGCACATTGACGCGCAAACTTAGTTAAACCATGAATTCGGCACATGATTCTAGACTCCGTAGCGTAGAAATTTATTGCCAGTTATAAAAAAAACTGCTGTTTCATAGAAAAGTGGTCAAAATGTATGGACCGCATATTTTTTTTTTAATATCCTCCGCAATATTTCAACGTAGGGGGGGGGTACAGATGGGCACGCCACAAATGTGGCGGTAAGTCCCCTCTTTGAGGAGTGGCTTCAGAGGCGCCACGGCATCCTCACCTTCCGCCTGACGCAGGTCCTCACTAGACATGGCTGTTGCGGGAGTTTCCTGTTTCGGATAAGGCGGGAGGAAGCGCCCGGGTGTTATCATTATGTGGATCGACCGGAGGACACGGTGGAGCATACGGTGGAGGTCTGCCCGGCATGGGCGGAGCACCACCGTGTCCTCGCGGCGGCGATCGGCGGCGGCGATCTCTCGCGGCCGGTCCTGGTCCAGGCCATGGTACGGAGCGAGAGGGAATGGGAAGCCGTCACCTCCTTATGCGAAGCAGTAATGCTCGCGAAGGAGGAAGCGGAGCGCGTGAGGGTGAGGCAATCGTTGCGCCCTCACGCCCCTAGTCACCGCAGGAGGAGACACCCTGTCACCACTGCGTCGACTGTCGGGAGGACACGGCGCGGCATACGCTGGCAGAGTGTGCCGCTTGGGAGGAGCCGCGCCGTACCCTCATCTCAGGAGTAGGCAGTGACATGTTGCTGCCGGCCGTAGTGAATGCTATGAAATGAAATGAAATTTATTTATTTGCGAGAATATAGGCACTTACATAATAAGATGGTACTTGAAAATAATTTTAGACTCACTATATTCGACTTATCAGTCGTGCAAATATTTATAGTACATGCATAATAATATCATGAAATTATATGAATGCCATTACTTGATTAGTCATACAAATCTTAATCATAATAAAATTTACTCTTGGCTTCGTTAGTATTAATTATTAATTTGGCACATTAATATTATAAAATATTTTAAATAGTTTATTAGATTATTTCTTACAGTCAAGACAGTTCAGCAATTTATTGATTCGATTTATAAATAATGTCAATAATTATAATTTAAAATAAGTGTTCGTAGATTTATACAGATATACATCATGTCTGTTTGTCTATGGTCGGCGGCGACGAGTCCTGGGACGCGGTGGTATCTTTCTGCGAAACAGTTATCTCGCAGAAGGAGGCTGCGGAAAGGGAGCGAGAGATCTCATCCTCTCACCCAGCCCGCAGCAGGCGCACCGGGCGTCAGCGGAGGTCGGACAACGCCCTCTTCCAGCCCCCCTAAATGGGTCCAGGGACGACGGACTTGGTGACTTCCGTCGCCCCCCATACATCAGGACCCGAGGCGGTGGCGCGTAGTGTTTCACGCGCGCCCCTCTTAGTCGTCGCGGGGGGAGTCAAACACCTCACTCCCCCCGCTCGACCGGACGGGGCCCGCAGAGGCGGGACCAGTCGGGGGTTGCGGAAGATTCGTACGTTCCCGCGACCCCTGGCGCAGGTGTGAGATGGAACACCGGGGTGGTTTTTAGTCAGTAAGAGTCTGACAGACCCCTCCGGCCCCCCAGGGCAGGGGACATCCATGAGGATTTTCCAAACCGGATAAAAAAAAATAAAAGGAGGAGACGCCCTGGGCGTCGGGAGTCGATAGCCGACTCCCGGCCACCATAGGCGCGGGTTTGCGGATGGCGATCAATGGGCAGCTTGCTGTCCGGTAAGGACCAGGCCCGGGTCGACGGCGCGTTGTGTTCCACGCGCGCTTGGGGCGCGCGTGGAACACAACGCGCTGTCAGAGATGTCAGCATAATTGATGGGGTACGATAGGGCCGATGCCTGCCGGGGTCGCGGATTGTTCGAAAGAGTTACCGTAGCCCTGGCGCACAGGCAACTGAAGGAACACGGGTGGGTTTTAGTCAGTAAGAGTCTGACACACCCTTCCGCTCCGCCCAGAGCGGGAGAGGACATTTGATGATTTCCCACCCAAAAAAAAATAGGGGTGGTACAGAATCACGTACTAAATCCATGGTAACAGGTTGCACGTGGATGTCCCTGCCTCCCTGTATACTAGCTTCTGCCATCGAATTCGTGTTCCTTATTTTAACATAAAATATCCTATGACAGTCGGCAATATAGCTTCCCATTAATTTGTGAAAGAATTTTCGGAATCGGATCAGTAATCCCGAATAGTAACCGCTATATACAAACTCACAAATACCTCTTAAATTTGAATAAGAGTACTGTTGTGAGTGTTGTTATACACAGCGTTCAAAGTCAAAGTCAAATACTTTATTTCAAATAGGCTCTTAGACGGCTCTTTTGAAAGTAAAAACGAAAAAAAAAAATGATTCTAGTTGACCCTTTCAAAAGGTAGTTTCGTATTGAGAAGAATGGGCAAGAAAGTTCACATTTTTTATTGCATGTTGCCGAATTCAGCTTACAAACTAGCTATTAGCTAGTTATTATTAGCAATTTTTTTATTATTATTAAAATAGTTATTTTTGAGATGGGGCAGCAAGGACAGCTACCTTAACCGTTGTAGCTACAGGAAAACGGTCTTAGGAGACTGTCCTTTACTTTTTTTAACATTTTAATTGCATTCGCAGATTTTGAAAAAATAATGTACTGTCAGCAAGAAAACGAGCAATTTTTACAAAAACTCATTTTGTTGCCAATCGATCCTGTTTCTCGGATCAAAAAACTCTATCGGACCAACTAAGGTTTGAGTACTAGATAAATCAGAAATCGCAAAAAATCTTCACATACATTTCGTTGGAAAGGAGACTCAGATGAGAGAGAACAAAAACTAACCAGTGCGACAACAGTCGAAGTATTCCATTACTTCACTGGGCTGAATAATCAAAATCAAAATATTTTATTTCACTTAAACCAACATGGGCACTTATGAAACATCAGAAGCTAGGTGCACGGTTCCAATAAATAGGAAAAGAATTTAGCAGATAATTAAAGATTTAAACTTTTAAATGATTATCAAACCGCTATACCTATAAGGAGCTAAGCTGTTAGTCATGACATAAATAAGAACGGCTGTTTCAGTCAACTTTCAATAAAGCAAATAACTTAAAGGTACGACGACTGCTTTGCAAACCTAAGTTCGATTACTAACAATTGATATTTTTTTGGGCTTTATTTACGTTTCGCTATACTTTTTTAAGATAGTTCGTAGGACGTACACAGGAAAACATAAAGTATATGTCTCTTCTGGCATCTCTGGTTATAATAAAAATAAATATCTACGGTTAATGAGAAATTCCGTGTGTTTACAATCTACTGTTATATAAATTTAGTGATAGCTGTTCGTCAGGAATAACCTGTAAGAAAGCATCAGTCAGTGAATCAGTGTAGTGCCATTAGGCGAACGCAGGCGTTCATTAATTTACTAGAAACGTCAACCTTCGCAAGAAGCGGGAAATTTCTACTGAAGGGTGTCGACCTCAGGACGAGCTGCTTCCCACACGGACAACTGTACGTCGCTTGCTCCCACTCACCAGTCCTGACTCTCTTCATATTTTGACTGCTCATAACAAAACTACAAACGTAGTAAACGGAAGTTTTTTAAAAATGTGGATGTTATTTTAGTATATTGTGGTCTTACGACTTCCACGCGAGCGAAGTCGCGGGCAGAAGCTAGTATATTATATGAATGAAGTTGAGGATAGAATTTAAACGATTTTAATGTAAATGTATTTAAATGTGAAATTGCAATTATAAATGGTCCATTTCAAAGATTACTAGAAATTAAAGTCTGTGGAATTGCTGCCAAAGTATCGTAATCAATTGTTAGAGCTTGTGGATACCTGGCGATTGATACTCTCGACACGTATTTTCTTACAAACGAATTAATCTCTTGACCGCAACGTCTTCTATTGATAGATAAGTAACTAAAGATTTATTTCTCATTCAAAGGTCGTCAATAAATAAATACGTAAGAGAAATGATAGGGTTTCATAACGTAACATCACGCGGCATGCCGACAGTCCCGGACAGATAGAGTGAGGTTTACAGACTAGACATCTACTGTACTGTATGCTGTTAAGTGTATACTTTACTTTTCTTTGTGGTTACGTCGTTTCGCATCGCTGACCCAGCGCAGTTACAGTATGTTTATCTCTCGATGCAACGCGCGCTTTTACTTGTGGTCACTAAGTGTTCAAACATGCCGTGAATGTGTGCGAGGAGACGAGTAGTGTCAGCACATAACACACACATGCACACGGAAACACACATTTCCGACTTCGCCCGTGTCTCGGACGGTACCGAGAGCTCCTGTGTTTTTGACACGCATTCACAGCGTGTTTGTACACTTGGTAACCACAAGTAAAGCGCGCGTCACTTCGTAAGATAAAAATACTGTAGTTAATAGATTAGCAGTAATCTTTTTCAATAGGTATGCATTAATTTAGTATTTTGTAATATTAATCTTTCGGCCTTAGTTGCCGGACAGTAAAAGGAATTATGATTATTATTATTTACTGCATGTTATCCACAATGCTTATGGTCGAACATGGTAGTGTCTTGTTTAAATATAACGACGGATCAACTTCACTGGGCCATGTCTTTATGGTCTATCCCTTATGCATGTGACATTTGTATCCGGTGCCAATGCATCTACACAAGCTTAACATAACATCCTAAAATAGGCCACAACCGAAGCCACAGCACAATAAATCATCGCATTGTAACCACACACAAAGCATCTTTCCAATTTATTCAAACGTCAAATAAATATGAACCCTAATTATAAGGTTTGGAGTAAAAACATCCCTTCAACTGGGGAGCTGTCAAACGTAAAAATTTGCAAGTCCGGCGACGCGATGGCCTTGAGGCGGCCCCGCCCTTTTTCTGACCACTTGAGTTTAAACCCCGAATTCTCGCTATTCTACTATGAAACTCATATAAAACTGTAACTGTTTCATAATCTATTCAATATTTCCTAATAGTTGTAAGTATGACTCTCATGTAAGTACTCGTAATTTGGTATACATTCAAACGAGCTTGTTTCATAATAAAAACAAGTTTTGTTATTTTCACCCATTTTTTTCATTCAAAACCTTAGATATCAAAATTCTGCATATTAGGTATTACATTATAAAAAGATAAAACAATAACATAACTTTAAACCATTTAAAAATACCTATGTCCAATTATCGAATTGAATTCAAACACGTCATAGAATTTCGCGGCGCCAACCCGACTCTTTCAACGCTCTGTAATTATCGTAAATATGTCAAAGTTGTTTATGTTGAGAGTTATGTTGCTAGCCTATAGGTGTACGTGTACCTAATCATCAGAAAATACTTCACCACAGGGTACGAAATACAAAAATAGTTAACGGCGACAGCCGTGACGCACCATTTTTTTTGTTTGTGATATACTATTTTTGCTTAGATTACATTTTTTACTTTTATTAAAAATGTAATTAAATTACCGCCATAATAAAAGTGAATCATCGTGAGGAAACCGGCATGTCCTAGAACCAAAAATTCGAAGATATATGACATCTACCAACCCGTACTGGGCCCGCGTGGTAGATTACAGCCCATTCACTCTCAAAGAGAGGAGGCCTGTGTCCCAGCAGTGGGAACATTATAGGCTGATTATGCATAATACAAGCAGTTCTATTTTTATCATGACTGATTTGAGTAATAAAATATAAAAACATAAAATCGCTGTCAGCATTTTTTTTTTGCAATTTCTCCGTGTTGGCTTTTAAAGTGTTGGTAGGATGGCGTGTTTTATTGTTAGCTTTGTCTTTCCTGATTATTTTGACATAAGAACGAAAGAGCTAGGGCGTTTCGTTTCACAGATAATCACAATAGAATCGGACCACATCTGGGCTGCTGTAGACCTGTAGTACGGCAAGCGCCAGTCAACTTAGATTTCTGAGTTACCGTACAACGGCAGACGCCAGTTGAAGGGTGGAGTCGGTGGTGTCGTGATATCAAGCAATTGATGGAAAGGACACTGAGGGTCACTGAAAGAAAGTCCGCTCAGTAGCTTTTAAAGTTACGGTTTCCTAGAAGAGCGATGGCCGCCACATAGCGTCTGCAATTTACCGGCACTGAAACGTTATTTAGGAAAGTAAGTTAGTGTGTTTTCTAAGGGAGCGTTTTTATGACAGCCGTCACAGGCAGCGGCCCTAATGTGGCGGCCACCGCTCTTCTAGAAAACCGTAGCGTTTTTATAGGGATTAGACAAGTGACAATCGCGTTCATAGCGTTTCGAATTTCGAACGACATAAGCTTTTCGGTAGCTATTGACAATCCAATACATTTTGACCTTTTATCATCGTTACCACTGATAAAATGTCACTTTGTCTATGCCAGATACTTGTTATTATTTCACTAAAACTCTCAAAAACTATTTAGCATTTCAAAACTTTACTTAAAAACTTTAGGAGATCTACTGTCACCATACCTATTTATGCTACCATAAAGTAACGTGTATATTAAGTGTTACTTCTGCGTATGTTTTTCTTTGGTTTTTCAGTATTTCTGACAGTTGCACGCCCTTTTCACTTCAATTTTAGTGGAACTCAGTGCCTGGTTCTTTGTTCACGCTGTGCAAGGTTATTTTGTTTATGTACCCCTTTAAATGCTTATTCTAATAAAGTACAGGCTTTAACTATGTGTAGCCAGTACTTTATTTGCCCGTTAAATCCGTAGAAATTCGTTTTCCATCAGACAAGGTCGACGTCAAGAGGCCAGCTGCTCTTGACATCCCAGCAATAAAAAAAAAAAAAAAAAATAGAAGGCAGTGACAACCGCCTACTCAGTTCAATTACTGCTCAACAAAAACACGTGTTCAATTGATAAATGGAAATGATAAATGATTTTATTTCTGTGAGTTGGTTTCTACATACAAACACTTTTTGACTCAATCATATTTTGAAACTAGATAAAGTCAGCGTTTCCTATCTGACTACTCTGAGAAGAAAGGCCGGAACAAACTCAGAGGTCACAGTCTCTTTTAAAGATCAGACAAAATCTTGGTCAGATCATGTGAAGAGCATGTAGATTGGTGTCTGAAATAGTCTTGTGAAAAAAGAACCACACAGATTGAGAGGACCTGTCCAGTCAGTGCAGGCATTTGTCAGTAATCGTGCAGCTCAACTGAAAACTTAAGGGAGTTTAAAGATTCGACGAACAATAATAAAGAAAGGACATTTTGGTAGGCCGCATAAATTATCCAAACTGCCAGATCATGGTTAAACCTAATTGAGAAAACAAAAGGAATAACCCACATAGTCCTTATATTCACAACAATTAAAATAATATAATACTTTACAGATTAAATACTCATATCATTACATATGTCGGAAATACCTACGTTAAATCAATCGTTTGACTTGACTAATCGGGACGCCGCCGGTGCCACCAGGTGGCGCTGGACAGAGTCTATAACGCTCAGGCTTGACCAGAGGAAAAGCAGACTGTTGTTGGCGGGTAAGCAGTGAACATGTTTAAAAACTGTCGCGCGTTCCGTATAGTTATGTCGTGTACCTACAGTGTGTGATTAGTTTGATTGTAAGTTATAATTTGATTTGAGCTGCAAACGGTTTTTCTATTGCGCAATAACCAACACTGCCCATAGTACGCCCACAGTAGTTAAAATATGGCTGATAATAACGAGAAAGACATACCTTCTCCGTTATATAAGTAAAAAGGTATAGGTAACAAAAAAAGTATAATAGTTAGCAAATGAAAAAAGAACATTCACCGTGTAAATTTATTGGAGCAGCTCAATCCCAAGCCTTTTGTCCTCATAATTATAGTCTTTGGCAGTATAATAGGCTTTCTGGCACAGTTTCCGCTTTATAAAAGATTTCAATTTATTAAGGTTTAGTTCTTGAATGTGGCTAGGAAGTTTATTATAAAAATGTATATATTCAACATTGGTATCTACACAAGCCCTAATTTTTTGAGCCTGCACCCTAATTACGTAACGCACTATCTATCACAATCTGAATCATTTTGAAGCCTATTGCTAATCCATTGCTCCATATGTTCGAAAAATTTGTCTGGTCAACAACGTAAATAACGCAATTAATGTTGTTGAACTGTCAAAATGAAAGCTATTCCTACTTTTAGTGTGTTCCGCAATTACCCCGCTCGCGCTGGTTGTAGGAACAACTATTTGATTCAGCTTGCCACAAACGACTAAGGTTTTTACGGTTCCTTACCCAAAGGGTGCCAACGGAACCCTATTACAGGATTACAGAGCCTCCGCTGTCAGTTCGTCTGTCTGTCTGGCTGTATCTTATGAACCGTAATAGGTAGACATAGTTGAAAATTTCAGTGTGTATTTCTATTGCCGCTATAATAACAAATAATAAAATAAAATAAATGTTATAAATTAAAGGGGTCTACGTACAAGAAACGTGTCTTTTTCGGCGTTTTTTGCCTTTTGGTGCGGAACCCTTCTTGTACGAGTCCAACTCGCACTTGGCTGGTTTTTCATCCATTATGTGTTGTGAAAGGAAATGCAAAAAAGTACAGTCTCATTGCCTTAATTTCGAGAATGGATACAAACTTACTTATGTAGGTCATTTCCGTAGGGTTGAGGAATACAAAGGGCCATCAAAGGGCATGTTTACTAACCGTGCCGCTAGCACAACGTCACTTTTCCTGAGCGTCACTGTTCCTGACCGGGGAATCAAACCCAGACACTTATTCTAAGTAACCGTGCCTGCTCAATTAAAACGTTGTTTAACAAATGTACTCCTTGCATATTCTGAGTAGGTGCTGTAAAGATTGTCTGCAAAAGGGAACCTTACGTCATACAGCCCGGCAGAAAAATGATACTGGTTGTATTCGATCACTCAAGCGTATTTAGAATCAGATCCAAAATTGTACAAGAAGCGTTTGTTTTATAATAAAACACGATGTCCATGGTTAAAAAGGGTAGGCGTACTCTTGAAATAAATAGCTAAAAATAAATTGGTTATTTTCACATAATATTTTAAAAAACGGAATCAAAAATGAATCTGTGTTCCAACCGTACACTTATTTTAAAAGTGGGTCACAATCACAATAAAAGGTAGGTATACAATTTTTCATTTTGCGGCATCGCCATTTAAATTCTGGTACCAGGGTTCGCAGGAGCCCTACAGTAGGTACCTACACCATTATATTCCTGATTTTTTTTTTTGCAATATTCCTCCTTCGCATAAAACATATTCAACCTGTTTTAAGCTTCACTTGACCGACAATTACTGTGATCTTGAATTTCTTGAAATTTGAAACTTCTGCATTTGACAAGCAGTTTTCTAACAATGGATGTGATTGCAGAAAATTCGAAGGGCCAAATGGTTAGTTGATTTTTTGATAAGGCCATTATAAGCCAAATTTCTCCTACTGAAATACAATAATGAAGTCGATTTAACGCTAATCAGTCGATTAATCCAATGAAGTTATTACCCGTTGTCTTGCCGTTGTAAACTGGCAACGTTCAGTGAACGCTTTCCAACGAGTTCTATTATATATAGCAAGAATCCTATCTTCGACGAAACGGTATTGACCATGTTTATCGAGCCGAATTTCGGTTTCACCCCCCGGGCTAAATGTCTAGCCTGTGAGTCGTAGTCAATTAACCCCTCGGCCTGCAACGAGACTACACAACTATACATGTCTGACGTCCTGTCTTGTCAGCGCACGCCGATAGTGAATGTTCTAGATATTTATATTTTTATTATTCTAACCTGTTTTTACTCTTAATTTTAGACTGTACCGTGACCACAGTTTAGCTTAGCGCCGTCTATCAAACAGTATATTTCTTAAAAACCTTATAATTAACGTGCGCGTCCGTAGAATACTGATAGCCTATAGCGTAAAGCAGCACTAAAAGGTATTATCGATACTCGTGTAATTCCTTTTTATACAGGATGGTCCAATGACGTCATAAACCAAAAAAAATATTCCTCATGCCTAGGGGAGTATCCCAAAAAAAACCCCAAGTAATGGTTCCGCGATTCTTGATAGTTTTAGTTTTTTTTTAAATTCCTTAAATCCCTTATGGGAACCGCTTTCAAAAAGTATATATTTTTATTTTTACACGGCTTTTTCACATGATTTATTTTGCAATTTTCATTGGTAAGGAATATTCTGTCATAAAGTAATCATCTTCCTATCATTATTTTAAGATATAACAATTTCGGTCAAACCTATAGTTTTATGACAGTAGCACGCACAGATTATTAAAGGCCGGCGGCGCATGAGTATGTTTTATTTATAAACATTTAGAACTAGGTATAGTGTATTTATTTTATTTCTTATTTTTTTGTAATTTTTATATTTTTCGTATGCTGCACTGGTTGACGTGATCACGTCAACGCCGGCTGTCATTAAAAACTAGCGCTGGGGCTCTGTCTCGCATAGGGTCATAGCATTATGCTGAGGGATTGCCGTTTTGCGTGTATGTGCTGCATATTTCCCCCCAAATCGTCCTTTTTTATTTGTGTATTTTTCTCTGCGTCATTTTTACCGAAAATAAACGTACTTATTTTCTTTCTTTTAGCTTTTTTTCTATATAAAGATTATGAAGCTTAGCCGCGATGATGTTATCTTCTTGGGCTATGCAGATAGAGCCACTGCCCATACCAACTCTCGAAGTACCAGCATCAGTAGCCGCATCATAATCTTTATGTCACCAACATATCTTTGCGTTCAGGTTATATAATACTGCGTGGGTAGTTCTTATTTTACGATATTATTTTAAAAAAGACCACTGTAATCGACTTCCTGCAGGCGAAGTCCTCTTTGCATAATAATATAGAAAAGGAATAAAGTGCAATGATCACTGCATGCGTTTGCTATTTCAAGCCATAAAATGCAGGATTCTTTGGTTGAAAACTCACTTCTGAAAAGTTGAATCTGTAATCTAAGTTGTAGATTCTTTATGGACAAAAGTCAGTATAAAAATCAAAGGTGACCACGTTGATAGAAAACGTGTATAAAAAATGACCACTTGATATATGTACACGTACAATTATCAGTAGTCCGCACATGCGGATGGCGCGGCAGGGTGTTTTGTAAATAAATATAAATAAGTAAATACCAACGTATCTAATGGCAACAAGATATAAATTCCAAAGCTCAGAAACCGACCACGGAGCATGAAATGGGATTTCTCTCTGCTGTATTGAAGAGCGCGCTAGAGCATACCACGGCGGGAAGCGACGAAATCCGGGGGGACGCGACAGTATGCGATATGAGATAAAAGGCAGGTTGCGATGGCATGCGGCGGGATGCGAGTCCGCGGAGAGGCAGTGCAAGCAGGGGTGCACTCCATATTTCCCCGTGGCATACCGCAGCATTTCAGCATCCAGGAGTGCGCCGGCGGCCGCTGGCGGCATCGCAAATCATCAGTATGCGCTGCCCAATCCTTCTCGACGCAGGCCCCCGACATCCGCCGGTGTGCGCTGGCCTTTAAACAGTAAAGTTATTAAAAACAGAGCTAAAAAAGCTCTTAAATTCATTGACAGACAACACACAGTCTGAACTGCTGGGTCTGGAAGCAAACACTTTTGAAAAAGAATTCCGAAGTGATGAAGGTGAGCACTACGTAAGGATTTTTGAATATGCATTCCCTAAAAGGCTTTAAAACAGTCGAGAGGTGTCGTGGGACTTCTGGTTGGAACGAAGTTCCTTTTTTGTTTTTGCTCACTGAAGAAAGTGTTACATTTTGATCGTCACAACACTTTTTTTACGTAACAAAAGTGTCGTGACTGTCAAAATGTTACACTTTTTTCAGTTAAGTTCTCATTCACCGCCAGTGTGCTGAGTATAACGTGCGTTAAGGAACTTCTTTCCAAAGATAGGGAATGAAAGTTTGTACAGAAATGCGTCATTTCTGCCGATGGGAAATGTTAATAAATATATGACGGCGCCAGCGATGGCTGAGCGATAGCGATGTCATCATCTTGATTAGGTGGTACAGGGTTCATTGCGTAGGTAATAGAGACTAATAACTCTAATGCAATAGTTGAATAACAATATCACTATTAACAATTGAGTTTATTTATTTTACAATCCACAAGATTAACTGATTAAACCGACAGTTTTTTAGACGAGTGACCTGGTTGGCGTCCGAATTCAAAGTGAACTCCGCATCAAGCCCACTCTCCAACACGACTCCGTCCACGTTCCGCCGTTACAATAACAACTGACGTCACGGTGTTTACCGCTTCCTTGGTACTACAATAATCAAATGAGCAACCATTTAATTAAACCATATCGTTTTCCACGACATATATTATAAACGTACCTACATTACCTATACCCACATCCCCATCTTACTGTAACTGCGCTGTAGTGCACCTGTGTGTGCGCACACGCGCCTGCACTATAATATCTCCCGCGCCGAAGGCTAGTCTCCGTTGAGATTTGCCGCCATGGCCGAAATACGGTCTGGAGGTAGTCCTCCAGACCGTATTTCGGGTGTAATCACAGTACCTTAACTAACATTAAGTATGACTGAATACCAGACAGTTAACTCATTCGGGTTCAAACCGCAGATTAAGGCATTAATGGTAGACACCACGAATTTTAAAAGGCCATTTTATTTTGAACAAAGACGCGATTTTAATCAAGATAATATAGATAAGTTTGTAAACTGTCTATCTTCATTGTTTTTCTCAGATATATATCAGACTAAAGATACTGACATTGCATTTAATTATTTCCATGACATTCTTGTAGACGCTAGGTTTAGGTTGGTGAGAAATAATGAAAAACAAACTTTTTAGAAAATCAGACCGACTAGGACGGAATGCCGCGGGCGCACCCTTTTACGCGTGGAGTCTTCGCGAGGTTTTTTGGCACTAAATCGTATGCGTATATCATTGCAATGGCGGCCGCAGCGGTAGGCGGGGTGAAGGGGGCCACACGTCAACCAATGAGAGCGCCCGTGTGCAGTCCGTTCTTGATGGTTATCTATTTTATTTTTACAGATAAAATACAACCGCATACAGAAACATACTTTTGAATGATACATGATTTAAAATCTAACTAATATTTAATAAGATGGGCGGACCGCGACACCGTCGCACAGTGGATCGTCCCCATACAAGAGGTCGGACATAGAATTAAAAATTGAAAAAGTATTTAATTGAAAAAAATGAAATATACAGTTGCATTACTCTATTATGGAACTACAAAAAATGTTACTACAATTTTTTTATTTGACCAGTACTTTATGAGCAATTCGATGAAAACTGTTATTTTTCTATGGAAATGGTCACAAAAATGTCTGTATCTCATGATTCCCTCCTTGTTTCGACTTGCGGTTTTCACTACTGTTATTTACCCATTTTATGCCACATTTTCTTCAAGGACACATGGTGCCCCCAGCGACCCCCTTCCGAGATATTTTGCTTTTAGTAACTATACTTTTTATTGTATAGCTGATGAAATGGAGGTACATTAAGTATATTCATTACTGAGAATAAGTCATCCCTAAGTAGTTCCTTAAATAACAGGTGCATTTGCGATTACTTTAATGACTTATGAACGCTTCTGTTGCCATACAACAAAAGCGTTAATGAGTCCTTAAGTAAAGATTACCAGTACTTGCTTAATCTAATTAGTTATTGTAATTACTATGTTAACAGCCCTTAATCTCTGCATTGTGATTGGATAATGTCATTATTAGCTTAGTAATGACTGAGTCGAATTTACAATAACACATCGAAAAGAAATAGAGTTTTATGATCAATAAGAAAATATGTAGGTATAAAAATATTTTTTATTTAAATAATATAACACTGTAAAAATAATTTAAAAATAAAACAACTATGTACCCTAAAACAAACTAAAAAATTAAACAACTACTAAGAACTAAATTATAATAGGAAATTAATTAATTAACACGACCATTTAGTTACTAACAACAATAGAAAAGAAAGAAAAAAAAAACATTTATTGGCCGATGGGTGGCATAACACAAAACAAAAAAAGAACAGAATAAAAAAAAATACACAAAAACAAGAAATTAACAAAGAAACTGCTTGTTAATAATAATATTAGGTACTATAAGACTTAAACTATATTTTCTTCATCTTCATCAATAACGAGATCATGATCATTATTATCGTCATCATCTTCTTCAACGTCACTACATGCAGCAAGTGTATCAGTTGAAACGTCAATGAAATCCAATTCACTCTGATCAACTATGAGTAAATCGTCTAGTTCACTAAATGAAGACTTTTTGGCTTTATTTGTCATCTTCGGTCGTAAGCTGGTGAGAAGAGGATCGGAAGATAATAGCAGATTATGAAGAATGTCTTCATTAGTGGCGATGCTACTATGCTTTCGTGTATGATATTCTCTAAATTTACGAAAATCCTTGTTTCTTGCTTCAGATGCTTCTTCAGACAAAAACCTATAGGTACTACTGATAAGTGGTCCACTATCTGTGATCCATGAATCAGCAATTTGTGTAAACTTGCTGGCATGTTATACCATGGATATAATTCCACGAATAAATTTGCTGTTTCATCACAATATAATTTAAATTTTTGGACTTGAATTTTTTCGCCTGAGGAAATGCATTGCAAAATAACGGCGAGTCTTCTAATTAAATTAACGTCTAATTTAGTAATTTCCGCAGTCATTTCAGGGTTTGCAAAAAACCTTCTTGCAGCATTTCCAGTGTTTGTATTGCCACTACCCTGCTTAACAACGTCTAGAAGTAAGCCTGTGCTTCTTCGGAAAGCTTCTTGAATGGCTTCTTTCTTATCTTTAACTTTTTTTTTATTTTCGTCACCTTTTGCTTGCCATGATTTTATGTCCATTCTGTAAGCAATGTGTAATAAACACTCCATAGACCGAATCCAAGCATGCAATGAACTAAATCCATGCTTGTATAAATCTGTATTCACGGGTTTAGCTCTCACTTCTTCCAAGTTATTCATTTCGCTTGGGCGAGCTTTGCACAAATCACACACTGCTGCCGATGTACCAGATATGATTGAATGTACCTTACCATCAATCTTGGTTAGCCATATATTGTGAGTAACAGTAGCATTGCCGCAATCAGTCGGGTTCAGTTCACGAATCTCGGTCTCAAATATTTCCATTTCAGCCTTAACATTCGCTTCCGTTTCTTTCATAAATGTAAATGAAATCGGGCGACAATATGTGGTTGACGATGGCCGATCATTCTGCCACACTATACTTCCACTAGAAGTCACTAACTTAAGCGGTACAAGACTTGCCATGAATACACTGGATAAGTCTTGTTCACTTGTTGTTGTCGTTTGATGGTAAATGCTTTGACTTGAAGCTCCATCAAAACCCCATTTACTGTGAAGCACAAGTGGTTCACCAGCATCAAAATTGTATTCAAGTGAATCGATCAGCCTCCTAACTGTGAGATCAAGGAGGGCTTGGATCCGTATCTTTGCGGAAGTTTCAGTCACAGTTATGTCTTCTTTTGCCGGGTAGCATTTAAGCTTTTCTTTAACTAACAAGTAGTAGCTTGGGTATTTTGCATGACCTTCTTTTAAACTAAAGTCCCGAAGTTTGATGTAACGGCACTTGGATAACTGCAAGTAAACGTAAAGAGCAAGTGCCTTGTGAGTAGGAACTTCACGAAGCGAAGGATTCTGCTTAGTTTCCAGGACATTTAAAACTGTTGAGACGTATTCAGGATTTTCCAGCAATTTTTTCATTATTCTGGCCATATCATTTTTTCCGGCAGACTTAAGTATACTTTCAACAGTATGCAAAAGCTCATCCGGACGACTGCAACTAGCAACATTTTCATTAACACGTCTTCTTTTGTGTCTAGTCGATAAATCTTCAAAGCGTTTGCGAGGAGATGTATATGTTGAAGTTGATGCATCTGATTTTGATGGACTGACTACCTCTTCTGCCTCATTTTCATTTGCTTCTTCAGTGTCAACAACATTTTCTTTAAAGCAATCTGGCCAAACGATATCGGAATTTAACCACTCTCCGTTCTTGTTAATGAACCTGTCGACTGTCCTTCTTGATTGCACCCATTTGGTGTAAACCCTATAGCAAAATCGTCGACACCAGTTCTTGAGATCCGTCACATCACTTTCACTTAACTGGACGTTAGTACTCGACTTCAATGTGTTAAATAAATTGTCATAGTCACGAAGATCTTTATGATTACGAAGAGCAACGTAAAGATCTAGATAAGTAGAAAACCCACGGAAAGCCATAATGACAACACTTGATAGAAGTTATAATTACAACTGAATTACATTTGCTAAACACACTCAAATATATAGGGCAGCAAGTAGGCAACTAGCAATGAATTTGATAAGCTAATGATGACATTAGACAATCACAATGCAGAGATTAAGGGCTGTTAACATAGTAATTACAATAACTAATTAGATTAAGCAAGTACTGGTAATCTTTACTTAAGGACTCATTAACGCTTTTGTTGTATGGCAACAGAAGCGTTCATAAGTCATTAAAGTAATCGCAAATGCACCTGTTATTTAAGGAACTACTTAGGGATGACTTATTCTCAGTAATGAATATACTTAATGTACCTCCATTTCATCAGTTATACAATAAAAAGTATAGTTACTAAAAGCAAAATATCTCGGAAGGGGGTCGCTGGTCGCACCATGTGTCCTTGAAGAAAATGTGGCATAAAATAGGTAAATAACAGTAGTGAAAACCGCAAATCGAAACAAGGAGGGAATCATGAGATACAGACATTTTTGTGACCATTTCCATAGAAAAATAACAGTTTTCATCGAATTGCTCATAAAGTACTGGTCAAATAAAAAAATTGTAGTAACATTTTTTGTAGTTCCATAATAGAGTAATGCAACTGTATATTTCATTCTTTTCAATTAAATACTTTTTCAATTTTTAATTCTATGTCCGACCTCTTGTATGGGGACGATCCACTGTGCGTCGTCAACAATTCTAGTATTAAAATAAAGCACGACTGGCTGTTCACAATGGTGTGCTGGTGCCTACGCTTATGTATGGAAGTGAGTGTTGGGTGTGGCAAAAGATGCATGGAAGTAGAATAAATGCTGTGGAAATGCGTTCCTTGCGAAGCATGTGTGGTGTGACTATGAATGATAGACTGAAGAATGATGTGATAAGGCAACGGTACGGTTTAAAGGAAGATGTAGTGACAAAAATTGAAAAGAGTATATTAAGATGGTTTGGTCATGTTGAGAGGATGAATGAAGGGCGATTAACAAAAGGTATTTACAAGGCAGATGTGAGTGGAAACGCCGGGAGGGAAGGGACGCCCTAGGAAGACATATAGTGACCTTATTGGTGATGTTCTTCAGAAAGGTCAGGTGCGTAGTACTCACAACCGGCGTGCGTGTATGACCAAATGGATGAGCGTAAACGAGGCAAAAGGAGTATGTATGGATCGTAGCAGGTGGCGTTCTGTAGTGTCTGCCTACCCCCATGGGAAGAAGGCCTGAGTTTATGTATGTGTGTATATGTGTATTCTAGTATTATTTTATAATTTATGTTTCCCCAAAATCAAGTTTAAAATAAGTTTTAAACCCTGAAGACATAATTGGATCACAAAAGGCATAAAAAATGTTATATAAACAAACGACGTCTATATCTAAAATATCGTCTCTCAACAGCAAACAAAAACCGTAATAAAAACACCTACTGTAAATATACTGCTATTCTAAAAAGATGCATGTTGCAAGCACAAAAGGCGGAAACACGCGTTATTTTTCTCAATCCAGCAACAAATGTAAGACTGCCTGGAAAGTAATAAAAAGTAATACCAGCGAATAACAAAATTCTCATGACATAAATAAAATTCTATCAGACAGTCAAACTTACACTCAACCTGACTTTTATTTTATTTTTATAAATCATATTTTATCTCCTTGACCTGAATTTTGACATAAATTATTAATCTCTTCTACAACTATTGTTCAATTTATTTAAATTATTTGTAACTCGAAATTCTAAATGAATTTTAATGAAATGATGGCCCATAATTTTACAAACTATATTTGTACGCCGGAAACGGCAGAATATTATGATCGAAATACAAAATGAACATAACAACTTTGTACAATATTCTGACAAATACATGCATTCTATTCTATTCTATTGATATAATTTCATTTTACCTAATTTTGTATGGTATAAAGAACATTTTCTATTGCACATTTGAATTAATATTCAATTAGCTTATTATTCAGTTACTATAATGTTCAAAATCTTTTAGTAACGTTTTATATAATTTAGAAACGTCTACTTTGTTTTATATATTTTGGCAAAAATTGATTAGGTTAGGTTAGAAAACAGTGCCGGAACAGTGGTGGAGCCGGACGCCCGGTGTCACCACTGCGTCGACTGCCGGGAGGAGACGGCGCGGCACACGCTGGCAGAGTGTGCCGCTTGGGAGGAGCCGCGCAGTGCCCTCATCTCAGGAGTAGGCAGTGACCTTTCGCTGCCGGCCGTAGTGAATGCTATGGTCGGCAGCGACAAGTCCTGGGACGCGGTGGTATCCTACTGCGAAACGGTCATTTCGCAGAAGGAGGCTGCGGAAAGGGAGTGAGAGATCTCATCCTCTCACCCGGCCCGCAGCAGGTGCACCGGGCGTCGGCGGAGGGCGGACAACGCCCTCTTCCGGCCCCCCTAAATGGGTCCAGGGACGACGGACTTGGGGACGTCCGTCGCCCCCCATACATCAGGACCCGAGGCGGCGGCGCGTAGTGTTCCACGTGCGCCCCTCTTAGACGTCGCGGGGGGAGTCAAACAGCTCACCCCCCCCGCTCGACCGGATGGGGCCCACAAAGGCGGGCCGGCACCAGTCGGGGGTTGCGGAAGATTCGTACGTTCCCGTGACCCCCGACGCAGGTGTGAGATGGAACACCGAGGTGGTTTTTAGTCAGTAATAGTCTGACAGACCCTTCCGCCCCCCAGGGCGGGGGACATCCATGAAGATTTTCCACCCGGATCAAAAAAAAATAATAAGTTTAGAACAGTGACCATTAACCGATTAAGCCGAACGTCAGATCCCCTTTATTGTTGGTGAATCATTTGGGTTAGATGAGGTTATAACAGTATGATGTGCCCTGATAGTAACTTATTCATTACAGTTTTTGGCTGAAAATGAGTAAATGTGAAAATTAGGTCAACTGAACGTTATATAAAAAGAGCATTATACAAATAAAAAATTATGTGAAATGAACGTTATACTAAATGTTATTAGAGCAAAAGAAGGTTATATGAAATGTAACATTAGATCACATGAAATTAGGTTATTTGTTTTTATAGCATATGAAAATTATACCATGTGAATGTTATTTCAAGTGATATTATACCATCTGTTATTATGACATACATTACACACTCGGATTACTTACGGTTCCTTCATACTGGATGCACGGATACCTCAAACCCCAACCCAACCAACCTGCGTTTGTTGAATTTCCTTTGAGCGAATTCTCGTTAGCCACGGTAGGTATGCGTGAGTGGTCACTTTCGGAGTACTGACACTGCTGAAGTGGAAAGTAGATATCAAGTTTCAAATACTATATACTATAGAATGATATTAGTTATGGCGAGCTCGGTTGAGTTCAGACTCAACCGAGCTCGCCATACCTAATATCATTCTCATTGAGCACTAGCTCAATTACTCTATTAGACTCAGGTCTAATAGAGAAATTGAGCTGGTGCTCAATTGAGCATGTCTATTTGGTATGCATACAGTCAATTTAAGTAGGTAATAGGAATTGTAAATTGACATAATTTGGAATTTGATCGGAGGGGAAGAAATTGTCTTAGTATTACTGAAGGGTTAGTGCCCAATAGAAATACTTCGACCTATTAGATTACCGGAAAATAGTAGGTATCGTCTCTTTCCCCTGGTGCAGGTGCCGCGGTGTGTAAAACCGTAATTCGAATGACAATGTCTGACCGTAAACCTCATATTAACTGTTGTGAGTAGTTGATCAAAACTTCACAAAAAACCGTATTATTTAAAATAAAGTTAAATTGTCTATACTCAGAAGCTAGGAGTTATTCATAAAATATTAATTAACAAACTTAATGATAAGCAGTTCTTACAATTCGCAGCAGGAAGTAATACTAGTTTCAGTTCCTTTCAAGACTGACATACTTTGCATTTCAAAGTTCAGTACAAAGTTATTCGCGAGAAACGTGGCAAGTGAATGGACCAAATCTGGTACTTTATTAATTGTCTGTGAATTACAGAATTTTGTATAGTAAAGTTAGATTTTAACATAAAACGGCCAAGGCCAACTACGTTAGTTAAAGACACAAACACAAGTTGAGTACAATAACGGAAAGTATACAACTACTCGACAGTCATGTGACACTTAGGTGTCACATGACTATCCTTCATTCCAGCTGTTCTAGTAATAGTGCTGTCATTAATTTTATAAGTAAAGGTTTTGTACTCGAGTAAAACTCATGACGAAGCATTTGGAAGAATTAAATTCCATTTTGTTCTTAACACTCCACTCCAATACCGCCTCAATATCACGCTGCAGCACCAAACAATTGGCTTCAGAGTGAACTTCGGAAAAGAGTCTTAAATCATCCGCATACAATACACTTCTGGCGTGATGAATAACTGAAGGAAGGTCGTTGATCATTATCAAAAAAAACAGCAGTCCCAGTATTGATCCTTGACTGACTCAAAACGCGTATGATAAGGCTGGGATACATAAAGGCCCAGTCTGATAAACTGCTGACGATCGCAGATGTAGTCAGCGAGGAACCGTTAGAGACCTGGCGGAAATCCGATGGCACTTGGTTTTGCCAGCAGTATATTATTATTGAACTAATCAAGCGTTTTCAGGAAGTCAAAGTATAAGCCATCGACCTGGCCTCCATGGTCCAAACGTTTTAATATAATAATAATATTTATTCATAAAATTACAAGGTATAAAAATTTGTACAGTTTTGCTTAAATGTAAATTATATTCCTAAGATTCAAGTGCCTGAACTAGGTAATCCTGTGTTTCAGGCGAATAGTGCTAAAATAGTCATAAAATTAATAAATAATCTAAAAGTTGTTAATAGACAAATAAATAATACTTATGTTGAATAGCCTTACTCTTAGTTTCTAAATTTGATACATACTTATCGTAGGTGAGTATACATATTTACTTTAACACAGTTAGTAAATTCTCTGTATCTTCGTAAGACATTTTTTGGAGAGCCTCCTTCAGAATTCTCTTACAATTTGTGTAGTTCAGGGAGTAAATGTTTGCTTTCGCGTTTAGTCTATTATATAGAAGAGGACCGAGGTACAGGTAAAATTTGGATATAAAAGCATGTTTTGTTGTATTTTGTGGGCAGACTATATCTTTACTTCTTTTATTAGAATGTTCAGTGCTGTAGAGTAGAGCTGTGTGTTGTTTTAATACAATG
The DNA here is from genome assembly GCA_916610205.1 of Griposia aprilina. NCBI lineage: Eukaryota > Metazoa > Arthropoda > Insecta > Lepidoptera > Noctuidae > Griposia > Griposia aprilina. The sequence goes on along the minus strand of OU744285.1, from coordinate 1,144,545 downwards.
CCCATTATAAATAGTTGCCGAACTGTTAATACTTCACAAGATTTGTATAGGAGGTTGGTAGGAAAAAGGAAAGGGCGGAAAGTAGACACTTTAAGGATCGCCCTCTGAGCTCTCTCGATGGTTAGTAACCTTGTTTTACCCGCTCCACCCCATGTTGTAATACAGTAAGATAATATCGATTGACATAAAGCAAAGTAAACTTGTCTAACTATTTTTGGGTCAGCAATATAGCGTAACTTTTTAAAAACAAATATCAACTTGCGAATTCTATTATTTAAAGCTTCTATATGATATTTAAAAGAAAGCGTTTCATCTATTATGACACCAAGATATTTTGTTATATTTGCCATTTTAATTTTGGGACAAATACATTGGTTATCTGTGGGAATAGGGCAATAATGAGCATATAATGTTGTGGTACTAGTTGATGTTTGCTTGCGCATCGAAAACTTAATGTAATTTGTCTTGTCTGCATTTAATGTTAGTGAATTACATTGAATTACATTAACAACATTGAATCCGTGTTGCGCAAGCTTGTAGACATTTTTTCTGAGTCAGCCGAAAAAAGAAGGGCAGTGTCGTCAGTATAAGAAACAATTTGGCCATGATTTAGATTTAGATTACAAAGATCGTTTATGTATATCAAAAAAAGTGTAGGCCCTAAAATACTTCCTTGGGGAACTCCGAAGGACGTGCTTTTTTCATCATCGCTGAGAACATTACCAATCCTTACACATTGGGTACGGTCCTCCAGATAGCTCTTAAATAGTTTCAGCTGGGTGCCTCTGATACCTATGGCTTCAAGCTTATGCAACAGAATAGGAATTGAAACCGTGTGAAAAGATTTGGCAAGGTCCAGGAAGATTCATATTGTGTGGTTACCTTTATCAAGTTCTTGTGCTAGAAAGTCAGTCAGATGGTGGACGGCAGCGTCAGTTGACATTTTAGGCCTAAATCCAAACTGTCGTTTAGATAAGATCAATTTATCTTCCAAGTATTTGTAAAGCCTTTTATTTATAATTTTTTCTAATATTTTAGAAATAGAAGGCAGTAAGGAAATAGGTTTATAATTTGTAACGTGATCTTTACTGCCTGATTTATAAACAGGGACAATAACAGCTTTTTTTAGGCACTCGGGAAAAATACCTTTAGATAAACATTTTTGGAAAATATAAGTCAATGGCGGTACCAAAATGTGCCTGAACTGTTTTTACATGAAATGTTATCCCAGCCAACCGCACAGTCGTCCTTTAAGCTCATAATTATCGTTTCTACTTCAGTTTCATCAGTGTCCAGCAACGCAAAGGAAGATAAAATAGTGCTACACATAAATGGCGTGCTTGTTAGATATTGTGATTGGCCCTGAACTTTTTCAGCCAAATACTTTCCAATATTAACAAAAAAAGTATTTGCAATATAGGCTGATGTTAACTGTGATCAGAGTGTGCTTGTAATAAACCTGAAGATGACTGATTTTGTTTCGAGTTATACGTTACACTTTTAATAAAATTCCATATTTTTTTACTATTAGTACCAGCCTTTTCTAGCGCAATTTTATCGTAGTTCCTTTTTACTTTTTTTAGAAGATCATTACAAAAGTTACGATATCGTTTATACGACTGTTGAAAATTAAATTATCTGGATTAGATTTGGCTTTCATATGCAATTTATATCTATTTTTCATACAGCGAATGAGTCCTGTCGTGACCCATGGTTTTATGTTGTAGTTTTTGTTATTTAGCCCTGATATCACCGTGTTCTTCTGAATTGCATGTTGTACATTTTTTATTAGGTACAACGTACAAAACTGCATATCAGCGGAAAAATAGACTGGGTCAAAGTCGATATTACGTGTCTTCTTCAAGTTTATTTATATCTATACTAGAACTGGTGCGAGTGACTACTTTTGATAATTTACAATTTAAAATAAGCAGGGTGGCACTGTGATCGGTTATCGTTGAATTGGTTACAAGGGCTAGTGCAGGGAAATTCGACTTGAGTATTATATGGTCCAAACAGGAGCCACTTTGATGTGTAGAAAGCGTGTGAGCGGGAAGCAAGCCATGGAAGGCACATAAGTTAAGGTATTCCTCCTTGAATGCATCAGGGCTTTCTGGAATAATATTGATATTAATGTCTCCAATTAAAATGGTAGTTTTGAAAGATGACAGGTTCTGCAAGGTGTCGTTTAGAGAGTCTGTGAAATTGATTATATTTCTAAAAGAGGGGGGTCGATATAAGGCTAGAATAGCCAAATCTGAGCCAATTTTAAGTAACAATCTATTGCAGTCGAGCATATTAGGTTCCTCGACACACACATTGAGATGATTTCTTGCGTATACTACCACCCCATCGTTCTGATTGAAGTTTATATTACTTTTATACATATTATATCCCGGAATTAGTGGTATGTTATATTGTTTGGAAAGCCAACATTCGGTTAAGACAATAACGTCACAGTTTATGTCTAGACGTTGTAGAAAAATGCTAAAATTGTCAAAATTCTTAAAAATACTGCGAATATTTTGGGTTAGTATGGTTAGTGGACTAGTGTGGGAGGAGAGATATTGCTTACAGTGTTCAACATCACAAACATGGGATTCAGATACAGAGAAATTATCTACATCATTAATTAAATTATTAATCATAATTAAAACTATAAAAACAAAAACAAGGACCAGAAAAATACGTAATTAGCGGCGCTCTTAGGCGCCTCCATAATCAACAGAATTTATGTACCTCTTTTCAGCCATTATTTTCGCTGGACAGTCAGCAGTGCTTGTCTTGTGATTGCTCGGCTTTTTAAAGTGCAAGCAAGTAGCGCATTTTGGTTCCTCAGCCTTCTTTGTGCATTCCTTAATGGAATGACCCTGATCACCACAGTGGCCACAGGTATAGGTGGTCTCCCGACAAGATTTGGCCGCATGTCCGTACAGCTGGCACTTATAACAGCGTGTGACTAGAGTAAAATCTCTAACAGGGCATGACGACCAATTTACAAACACTCTGTCTTTAGATATCAGGGCTTTACGTATGTTGGCAGATACTTCTATTATATAATTGCAAGTTTCAGCGTCCTTCTTACCTGACTTATGGCTTAACTTAATGGAGCTCAAAAAGGTCTCGAGGCTGCAATCCTGAAGGGTCTCGGCTAAGTTTTGGTGGAACAAACAAGTAAAAACTTCCATCTCTTGCATGGATGAGGGCACTCCGATAACTACTACTCTAGGCTTCCTTTTTGGGGGCTCGTCTACTGTAAGGCCTGAATTTGATAGCTGCATCGATTTTTTCACCTTCTCAATATCGTCCTTTGTTCCAGTGCTGATAATGACACCGCCATTTTTTGTCTTACGTAGACCTCTTACCTGAAGTTTCATTTGCTCGGGGCATATAATTTTTTGGACAAGTGTTTTTGTCTCCTCACTGGACTTTAGTTTGTTATTAGAGTATATGGCCACTGAGCTTAAATTTATCGGCTGTATAAAATAGTTGGTACCTTTTTTAACCATGTCCGAAAAGGAAGCTCCCGTAACTGGTTTAGTTGAAGCTCTGATTGACAGCTTAAGGTCTTGCAGTTGCTGCGATAGATCAATTTGGTCTTCGAGTGTTTGGACGGTGGAGTGGGTCTGGAGGGCTCTCATCTTAAGGGACTGATAATGAACTGCCATCTGGGATGTGCCGTGACTAACTTTCCGGCATAGGGTACTTATACGCAGTTTTTGCTCCATGTTTAATTTGCCCTCTGATGAAATAGAGCACACTTCATTAAGGCACTGCTCAATAGATGACATCCAGTTCTGGATTTCCGGCGTTGGTATGACTTCAATCTTGCCCTCTTCTCTTTTGCTGGTCGGTTGAGGGTCAGGTGCGGGTGCGGGGTCGGGTGCAGGTGTACCTGCAGCTGCAGGTGAGGCATAGGGCACAGGTGTAGGAGGTGGGCTCCGAACACATCTGCCACCCCGGCTGAAAGGACTGGTTTCCATTGTGATACAAGTTATTTACTCTATATCACTTAAACACATTTCCACAAAAACGATTTACACATATCATGCCTACGTATGACACAGTTTGCTTTACTACCGGCTATTTGGTAAAACCAGGTCACGATTCAACGTTTATTTATTTATTTTAATAAAATTTTCGACACGTCTGTTCACAACAGTTTCAAGTAATGTCAGAGATATATATAGTCTACTAGGGTAAGAAGGTTAGTATTTACTGATCTTTTTGTGAAAGAGTCTGTTTTTTACGATTCCTTTCCTAAAATATATATCCGATTTGATATAAATTGCGGAAAAAGATTTGAACACAAAAGTAAAGAAAAACGTAAAAAGCGATAATAATAGTATTCGAAATGTTGAACACTTCTGCTATCCCTTCGGGGAATAAATAGGTATTGCTGAGATATGGGCCTTTTGGCCTCGAACAGATTTTTTGTTTGTTTTTTATTATTCAGTTTGTATCCTCTGTTGCGTGTTCCAATATATACTTTTTCTTTGTTTCTTTCATGAGCCAACTTTACAATTATTATTTTAAAGCTTCTGTCTCTTCTTTAAAAAATACACAGCGTTACAAAAGAACATTCTCATTAGACAGTCTTCAAAATTTCTCTCTTGAAAACATTGTGCACCGACGACTCGAAACACTCAAGTTCAAAGATGTTCTCTGTTCTCTGTTTGTACACTTTGTAGAACATTCCTACATTTCCTGACATTCGAGCACTTAGCAGAAAAGACTAGGATTTGAACCTTTTACGTGATTACTACACGACTTTAACTGTAGCTTCTAAAACCTTTGAACCACGAGGTCGAGTCGTTTGGTTTAAGGGAGTGTGTTACCACATGGTACCAGAATGTAAATAAATAACGATGTATGTATACTAAATAAGCTCTTAGATGATCATTGGACATGCCTTGGATGAACAAATTACATACTTATATTTTGTAATGTTGTCAAACTTGTACAAAGATTGCAACTAGACTAGCGACCCACCCCTGCTTCGCATGGTTTCACGACTTAACAAAACATCGAGATTTCTATAATACTAGCTTCTGCCTGCGACATCGTCCGCGTGAAATTTTTGGTTCCCCCGACCCACCCCGTCGCATTGCATGGCCTGCCCGCGCTATAACTTAGTTTTAGCTTAGCATTCTTTCTGACTTTTTTACTTTTTGCTCGGCTCCTCAGGGTCCTAGCGTGATCTTAAATAGCCTATAGCATTCCTCAAGAATTGGGCTATCAAATGCAAAAAGAATTTTTCAAATCTGACCGGTAGTTCCGGAGATTACCCCTCTACATACAAACTTACAAATTTTAACTCTAGAAAAACACTACAAAATAATGATAATGTTATTATTATAATAATATTGTTATAGCTATATTATGTATTCGGTAAGCGTTTATTAACGCCTGTATGTCCCCACCACACTTAGTCGCAATTAAATAGTCCTGAAGCAAACACGCATTTTAAATTACCAATTTCCTGCTAAGCAAACACCAACCTTAACGTAATAAACATAGTGGTCAAAATCGAGCCGGATTAATTAACAGAAAAAACAAGTTATCGAAGATACCGGGCGGCCGTCGCGAACAATAGCGAGCCGCATTCCAGAGGTGATTAGTGAATAATAGCAAAAAGTAAAAGGTGCAATGAGTACTACTGCGGAGTTAATTAACGTTTTAGAAGACACAGCTGCATTATTACAAAAAACACAAGTGAACTTGAAGAAATGTCCTAAAACTAGATTGACAAAAGGTTACGTTGAGGCAAGAATCAGATGTATAGAACAATATTGGACAACGTTCAGGGAAACTCATCAAGAATTAGTGAAGATTACACCGAAAGAACGGAAACAAGATGTACCCTACTTCGTTAACGAAGATTTCTTTATTTACGAAGACTTATATCTTGTGTTATTAGCCGATTTACAAGATCTTTTGTTGGCGATAAATGCAGCGTGCGCGCCATCCACATCATCGAAAAGCGAGTCATTTACAAGTACGAATAATGATCAACTCGTTAGGCTGCCGAGGATACAACTACCGAGTTTTAGTGGGAATTATGAAGATTGGCCTACTTTTAAGGACCTATTTATTTCATTAGTGCATGAAAACACGGCGATCAGTGATGTTCAGAAGTTGCATTATTTAAAGAGCAGTGTCACCGGGGAGGCCGAGACATTATTGAGACCTATTCAAATTACACAAAGTAATTATAAACAAGCATGGAGTGTTCTCAAATCAAGGTACGGAAATAAAAGATTGATTATCAATTCAGTGTTAAAGAAATTATTTTATCAAAAGAAAATAACTACTCAATCTGCAAATCAAATAAAGAATTTATTAGATGTCACAACGGATTGTTTGAACAACTTACAAAATTTAAATATAACTACGAGCTCATGGGATCCTATAATTATTTTTCTTGTAATACAGAAAATGGACCCTGAGTCTCATAAAGAGTGGGAACAAGCTGCTAGCACAAATGAAGAAGATAAATTACCTACCTGGAATGATTTGAAGGAGTTTCTTCAATCAAGATACCGTACATTAGAACTTATAATGTCAACATCGGGCACCCGTGAAAAACCTATAAAAGAACGTTCACACCTTGTTACTGCTACAGCCACCACGTCACCATCGTCGGCAGATAGAACATGCGTGCTATGTAAAGAAAAACACACTTTATGCCATTGTAAGGATTTCACCAAACTGCAACCTGCTGAGAGATCTGAATATGTTAAGTCAAACAAACTTTGCTTTAATTGTTTGGTACCAGGCCATTCCGCATATCAATGTAAATTGCAAATGACCTGTCGCATATGCAGTCGACGTCATCATACTCTGCTACACCGAAATAAGGATTTTGCTGCGGTACAAACTGAGAACTCTAAACAACCGAAAGCATCACAACACAGTGTAGAAGAGAAGGAGGAAATAGTCAACACTACGATCGCGTCGCATCACAGTGCCAAACAAAGCACAAGTATAGCACTACTGGCCACGGCAACAGTTTTATCAAGGAACGAGCATAATCACACTGTTGTTCTGCGTGCGCTAGTGGACCAAGGTTCGCAGGCGTCATTCATCAGCGAGAAGGCGACTCAATTGCTCAAACTAACCAGGCATACAGCAAGAGGAAATATCATTGGGGTGGGATCTACAAGAACTAATGTCGATCACGTGGTGCAATTAAGGATTGGTTCTCGATGGAATAAAAACTTCGAGATCAACATACAAGCATACGTCATGAGTAAACAGTTGACCACGAGAATCCCCTCCAAAGCTGTTACTGTCACACATTGGCCACACCTAGAAGGACTCAACTTGGCTGACCCGGACTATCATAAACCGGGTCATATTGACTTGCTTCTAGGTGTTAAAGAGTATGCACAAATAGTGCAACAACAATTAATTAAGGGTCCTCCCGGTTCTCCATGTGCCCAAGAAACAAACCTGGGATGGATCTTGTTTGGAGAAGTCAACACCAATTTACAAGAGGAATCTTTTCTGGTCCTTCATCAGCAAACAGAAGTAGAGAACCTGTTGAAATCTCTTTGGGAAATTGAAACTGAAAAGAAAAGAAAGTTAACAAGAGAAGAAAAGCTATGTGAAACAATATATGAAAACACTCATGCAAGAACAAACGAAGGAAGATACATAGTAAACTTACCTTTTAAAACCGATAATCCCTTATCGCCTAACGGAAACACAAAAGAAATAGCAAGACATAGATTACTTCAGCTAGAAAGAAGATTTCGAAAAGCACCTACACTTAAAGAAGACTACCAAAAAGCCATGCAAGAATATATAAAATCAAATTATATGGAAGAAATACCTGAAAAAGAAACTAAGAAAAACAAAGCGGTGTACTTACCTCATCACGCCGTTGTCCGCGTCGAAAAGGAAACCTCGAAGACACGCGTTGTGTTTGATGCTTCAGCTAAAGGCTGGAATCACGTCTCTCTCAACGATGAACTGCTTGTAGGTCCTCAACTGCAAGATGACCTTAGAGATATAGTTATGAGATCGAGATTACATCGCGTCTGCTATGCAAGTGATATTCAAAAAATGTACCTGCAAGTCTTACTACATGAACAAGACGCCGATACATATCAACGCCTTTTGTGGAGAGAGGAAGAGTCAGATCCTATCAAAGAATACCGCATGCTTCGTGTCACTTTTGGTACAGCGTCAGCACCCCATCTCGCAGTAAGGACTCTTCATCAAGTGGCTGAAGATGAAGGTCAAAATCACCCAAAGGCTGTACGCATTATTAAAGCTGACTTCTATATGGATGATTTGATATCTGGTGATGACACTGCAGAGAAAGCCATACAGACAGCTCAAGAAGTTTCTTGTATACTACAAAAGGGTGGCTTCATATTATCAAAATGGTCTTCTAATTCTACCGAGTTCATGCAATCCATAGATGCCAATAAGAGAACAACTAGAGTACACTTAGATTTAAAATTAGATGGAACTGTGCAAGCCCTAGGATTGATCTGGAATCTAGGAACAGATCAGTTTCAATATAAAATAAACTTACCGCTTATGTCAGATAAGGTCACAAAAAGAACAATCTTATCGGACATGCAAAAACTGTTCGATCCGCTGGGATGGATCGCTCCAAGTTTAATCTTGGCTAAAATGCTTATACAAAAGCTATGGCTAGAAAAGGTTGGCTGGGACGACAAAATAAGCCAACACCTGGTAGACGAGTGGTTGACTCTTCGTGAAGACTTTGAAGAAGTAAAAGAAGTATATATTGATCGATGGCTTGGCACATTAAGCATTGATGTAGAAAAGATTGAAGTCCATGGCTTCAGCGACGCCTCTACGCGAGCATACGCAGCAGTAGCTTATATCCGAGTGAAGATGCGAGATGGCTCGGTATCCACAAAACTGCAAGCGGCAAAGACTAGAGTGGCACCGCTGCGAACGGTTTCCTTACCGCGGTTGGAGCTGTGTGGAGCGCTGCTGTTGTCGAGATTGCTTAAGCAAATAGAACACGCCATGCGAATACCTACATCAAACATCTATGCATGGACAGATTCAACCATTGTCCTTGCATGGTTATCTGGCGATCCCCACAAATGGAATACATTTGTAGCGAACCGAGTTGTAGAGATCGCTGAAAATGTAAACAACAACCGGTGGTTTCATGTCTCATCTGAAGATAATCCTGCAGATATTGGGTCCCGGGGCATGTTACTAGTTGATCTGAAAAAAGCCGATTTATGGTGGAAGGGTCCAGCTTGGCTCTCTGAAACAGAAATAAGATTTAAACAAGAAAATACATCTACAGAATTAGAAAAGAAAAAGGATAAAATACAAGCAAATTTAAAAATAGATCATGAAGAAAGTATAAAGTTACAATTTAAAGAATTCGATAATCTAAGAGAATTGATAAAAGTGATAACCTATTGTCGAAGATTTTTAAATTTTAAAAGAAGCATAGAGAACACAAAAAAGGGTTTTAATACAAAGGAATTAGAAAAGTCCTTAATGAAATGCATAGAATTAGTACAACAAGAAGAATTCAAAGATGATATAGAAAGACTAAAATTAAATAAAGCTGTTAGAGGAGAAAGTAAAATTAAAACCTTGAATCCTTACCTTGACGGAGATGGTATCCTCAGGGTGGGCGGTCGGCTTCGTAACGCGAACTTGGATGAGCAAGTTAAACATCCTATTATATTGGGAAATAAGAACGATCTGGTACCTTTGATTATCGCTGATGCACATGCCCATACATTGCATGGCGGTGTTCAGCTTATGTTAAGCTACATAAGCTCAAAATATTGGGTTGTACGAGGTAAAGCACTTATAAAATCCTGCATACACAAGTGCCTAGTATGTGCTAGACTCAGAGCGAGATCAAGGACACAGCTAATGGGTGACCTGCCTAAAGCAAGAGTAACTCCTGCTCGAGCTTTCATACATACTGGAGTTGATTTCGCAGGCCCATTTCAAATAAGTATGTCCAAAGGAAGAGGCATCAGAACTCAGAAAGCATACATCTGTGTATTCATATGTATGTCAACCAAGGCGATGCACCTTGAGCTTGTTAGCGATTTAACGTCCGAAGCCTTTATCGCTGCATTCAAGCGCTTTGTTTCCAGAAGAGGAAAATGTAGCGATATATGGAGTGACCAGGGACGAAATTTTGTTGGTGCAAATAAAGAGTTAATGGCCGCTTGGAAAGAAGCAAATCTGGTCTTTGAAGGTGACATATCCAACACACTGGCACTGGAAGGAACACAATGGCATTACATACCAGCATACTCACCAAACTTTGGAGGCTTGTGGGAGGCAGGTGTAAAATCTGTAAAACAACATTTGAAACGCGTGCTCACCACTAATCTCACCTATGAAGAAATGACTACGGTGCTGTGCCAAATTGAGGCTTGCCTCAATTCTAGGCCATTGTGTCCTATCGATGACAAGGACCCAGACTGTATAGAAGCATTAACACCTGGACACTTTTTAATCGGCGCAGCTCCTATTGTTGTACCGTCACCTGATTTCAAAGACACAGCGATTCATTCCTTGTCCCGATGGCAATTCACTCAAAAATTGCTTGGCGATTTCTGGCGACGTTGGCAACAAGAATACCTAACACGATTGCAACAACGTCCCATTTGGTTAAAGAAACCAGTGGAATTCAAGGTTGGCGATGTTGTTTTAATAAAAACCGACGGTTTGCCGCCTGGCAAATTTTCTCTGGGTCGCGTTGTAGACAAACATCCCGGAGAAGATGGCATAACCAGAGTCTACAGCATAAAAAGTGGCAACACTGTAGTGAAGAGATGTTGTTCAAAATTATGCCCTTTACCCATTGCTACTGATTGAATGTTAAAGTTTTAATTTTTATATTTTTGTTATTTTAGTAAAATGTTTATAAAAGAACTACGTCCTTTTGGTGGGCGGCATGTTATAGCTATATTATGTATTCGGTAAGCGTTTATTAACGCCTGTATGTCCCCACCACACTTAGTCGCAATTAAATAGTCCTGAAGCAAACACGCATTTTAAATTACCAATTTCCTGCTAAGCAAACACCAACCTTAACGTAATAAACAAATATTATCATTATTTTGTAGTGTTTTTCTTCTCAGCTCTTTGCATGGTTTTTGCAACATTTACGCACCGAAGCCAAGTAAATGCAGCGTGTGGTGTGTCCACCTCTATTTCGAATTCGATAACATACACACATTTAAACAGGCGCGCACGCACACAAGCACACACCCCCATACAATACTCACCTTCCACTACATGCCCACACCCTCAAACACATATTCATATGTCACAACTATCACAGATTCAGATAAATTATTCCAGCGGTAGAACGACACCGTTCATTAATTGTTGTATCAGTTTTAGTGTATAAGAATTTTGTGGCCGTACACTGTTTCTCAAAATACAGGTTTTAACCTAGTTTGAGAGGCAGAGTTTCATAATTTTAGTGCAGATTTTACAACAAACCTAATTATAAACTGTATAATCTCTACCCGCTGTTTGTTGCTGTAACTATCTGCAATTTTTGATGAATAAACATTATTATTATTATTATTTTTGTTAAATAAATTTTGTTTCTTAGCTCTTTGGCTAGTTTAAGCTACATTAACGGGCCCAAGCCAAGTCAATATAGCATGTGTAGTGATTACGTAGAATTAATGTTAAGAGGGGTAATTTAATTTTCCTCCATTTGCATGAACTTCCTAACTATTCTGCAGGTATTTAAAATTGCGGCTTTTTGGAGTGTTATATAGATTGAGTCGTTCAGGTCTATTAGTTTAAGGCTGTGGTGTAGGTGATTGGGTATAACACCCGTCGTGGAGACCACAATGGGTACCACGAACACTTTTTCCTGTCTCCAAATTCTGGTCACTATTATTATTATTATTATTAAGTTAAAGATGAGTTGTGATGAGGAACTATTTCGTTTTCATTTATTTGCATGAATTTTCTGACACTGCGATATTTATTTGAGATTGCAGCTTTTTGTACGGTGATATAAAAGGTTTCTTCTAGGTTTAGTAATTTAAGGCTATGGAGAAGATGATTTGAGATGACGCCTGAGTTGTGGAGAGGACTATAGGGACCACGTAAACTTTTTGTTGGTGTCATATTCCAGTTACTTCATCTTTGAGTTCGGGGTATTTACATTTTTTTTCAGATATTGTGTTCTGAATGTTATGGGTGTTAGGAACGGCAATATCTATTAGTTATGTAACTTTATTTATTTTATCCTGTAGGGTTATATCCGGTCTATTAGAGTGGATTGTCCTGTCGGTGAGAATGGCGCGGTCGTAGTAAAGTATAAGTGCGTCATTTTCAAGTATAGTGTGTGGTGTGTAATTGTAGTACGGAGTGTTTGGTGGCGTCACGTATTTTGCATTTGTGAACGCACCTTAGTATACGTGGCGTCGCCTGTATTATGTTTACATAAGTATTTCTAAATTCCTCAGGAACGCACCCTTGTTAAGTGTGAACACTAAGCCACAATCCGGGACGCGACTCATAGCGTTCCTCAAGTGGCGAATTATTATGCTTGTCTACCGTCACGGGACACTGACTAGATTTTAAGTCATTAGTTTATTTTAATTAATGATATGACTGTGTTAACAAGTGTGTGCAACCTACTAGTTTAATTAATGATATGACTGTGTTAACAAGTGTGTGCAACCTACTAGTTTAATTAATGATATGACTGTGTTAACAAGTGTGTGCAATTATGTGTATGCAATTATAATATTACTAACTGCAAGTTGGGAGTTTCACTTCCGCTCTTCGACCACAACTTCACCTCCAGTACGCGTAAGAGGAGACAGGTAGACTACCTTCCACCTATGTCTCCAAACATGTATGAGTGTGTATTAGAGTACTATTTTTTTTTAAATTACATTTGCTACCTGTTTGTACCTATGTGTGTAGTCTGTCTGCGTGAGAGTTGTGCGCGCTCTTGTTATGTTCTGAATTGTTTCTAGTTGAATATGACACTTGCCACATTTATCATGTGTAAAACAAAGCTTAATTAATAAGTTGTTCTTGTTCTTCCCAAATGCAAGACCAATATGTTTCTAGTTGTTCTTTTGTAAGTTGGTCAGGTGCGTCTGTGTTATTTTCATCATTTGAGTCGGCTTTTGGTTTGTGTAGGTTTCTATAAAAATATGTTTTCATTAGTGGCAACTATGGCATTATCGTTTTTGCGCTGTTGTGCTTTTTTATGTCGTCTGAGTCTATGAACTTTAAGAGCTAGTTTTTGTTTTAAGGTATCTAAGAACTCTCTGGTTTTCTGTTATTTTCATGTCAAGTGTGTGATACTGCTCCTAAATATAGCCTCAATTCTCCTTACTACTTTACTTGACTTGATGTTGTTAATATATTTTGTAAGCCTGGATCATTTTCTAACCGCTATTGGTACGCTAGTTTAATATTCTGTTTTGGTTATATTGAGGGAAATTATCAAATTTCCCTTTTTCAAGACGCTGTGAACATATTACGTCTTCAAGCAAGGTTTGTCGTTGGGCTGATTGTTATCGATATAGGATCGCACACAAATTCATAATAAAATGTATTAGGAAGAGATATCGCAATATCGTGTCTGGGCCTGGGCTAAAATATTATATTATGTCACGTAGGCGTACCGTACGTTTCCAATAAAAAATCGTTGATGGCTTATGTGTTAATAAAAGGCACACGATCCGACCGATTTGTAGGTACTATACTTAGATCTAAAATCAATTATGATCATCATACGAATATTATTAGCATACTGAACTGGCTAAATATTAACTGAACTTCGGATTCTCAGTAGGTACATATAAAGTCTGTTAACTAATCCAAACTCACGATATCGGCTAAATTGGCTTGCGGTGATCAGATGGCAGAAACTTTGTTTATAATACCTACTGTACTGAAGTCCCATCGCAAGTAAGCTGAGTTATTAGTCAACTGCTGAAGTTGGAGTCACAATAATTTATAATTCTTATTAATCATACATACTCGTACATCTAAATAAATAATTTTCTTCTTCACGTAAAATGAAAAGGGAAAGGCTTTGCAAATCACTTCTATTCAGTTCAGCCTATCGCAGTCTACGGCTGGACAAGGGGCTCTCCCAGGCTGCGCCACAACACGTACCCTGTCCTCAATTCTGTTAAAATCGATTAGATAAAGATCATTACGTAGATCCAGTAGATCTACTTTGGAAACTGTGTCAGAGGAAAGTTGTATTAGTTTGTTTCGCAGTAACGATAGGCGAGTACTTTCGAATCGAATGCGCGATGCAGCTCTATACAAACTTTGTGAAAGTTAGTTTCGAACAATATAACTAGCTATCAACAGTATTTCATTCATTTAAAGATTAAGTACTAGGGGTACATTTTCTTTTCATATCAGCATCATTGGCAGCCCTGTTCCACCCACCGCTGACTATAAGCCTCCTCCCTTTTGGCCATGCTTCCCTGCATGCAAGCATGGCCACTATAGAAACGGAAGATCGGAAGACAAAATGACAGATTGTAGAAATATTTCTAGGGCGCGATTGCAAAATTGTATTCTCTTCGTAGAGTAGAGATAGAAGCAGTCATGCTACGCATGCTGGTCTGTGCGAGTCGCATTCATGTCTTTCGGTCTTCTTAGTACTTATCAATATATAGGACGAATTGCACAATGAAATGCCAAGTACTGCAAGAAGTAGGTACGGGTGTCTTACCATTCTTTTCATACGCGATACCTACCTTTACGCGATAAAAATAAGTCGGAACTACTCGTAGAAGTGACTTATGGCAAAACTGCAGTAACGGATAAAAGTACCTTCTGTATGGCCAAAAGAATATTTAACAAACTACCTGAAAAAATAAAAACGTTAAATCTCGATAATTTCAAAACAGAACTATTAAGAATTTTGATATATAAATACTATTACTCACTACAGGAATATTTGGGCGATAATTCTATAATTACTGCTTCAGAAAATTGTGCATCACCTCACTTATCTTGACGATTTTGAAATTTGTTTGACATTAGCATTAATATGAAACGTGACTTAACCTATTTGACATTTATTGATTGTATTTTAATTTTTTATTGTTATGCATGTACATTGTACCTATTAATATTGACTTTATTACTAATGTGAATGTTTACATAATTCTACTACCAAGTTAAAAGTCAAAAATTCGACAATGTTAGTTAAATATCAAAGAGATTTTATGATACAAGTAATAATTTAATGTCCTCGTTAAATATATTTGTACGCCTCTGGGCAAAACATAGAGGATTTACCAATCTGTAACATCTCGCACACTGTTGTAATTTAACCTATGTTTACAAATAAAGCATTCTGATTCTGATTCATACTTACGGAACCCTGTAAAATGTGCGATCCAGACGGTAATTACGGGTTTTTTCAGTTTTTTTTCTGTATTCGAGTTTATTTTTAATTGTATATTTATACGCTCTGTTTCACTAATTGCAAATCAAGTGTCTCTAAGATAAAGTACATGATATTTATTTATTGCTTTTAGTGGAAAGGAATTTTGGATTTTTTATGTTTTACTTTCTATTTTAACGCTTTATAGTCCCGTCTTTTTCTATCGTGGTAGGTACTGTACGTTAGCCAATCAGCAAGGCCAGTGTTAGGGTTGACTGTTCAAGGAAGGTATGAAGAAACCTTTAAGTATATCTTCTACTTAAAAAAATCTTGAATTCCTAAAGGATTCACTGACAGAAAATGCACAGCCTGAACCGCTGGATCTAGAATTATGAAATTTTGCGCAAAAGTTCCTTAAATAATGAAAATGAGCAATAGCGTACGATTTTTAAAATTCTATCCCTAAGGGGTCAAATAGAGGATGAAAGTTTGTATGGAAGTTCGTCAATTTTTCCGATCGATAATCCCATCAGGCTTAGTACCCTAAACATCATAACCCACCTATTTCTACCATTGGGCGAACTCGATCTACAAACTTATAATATATCGACACATCATCGATACCGTCTTCCACATCACTTACTGCTATACGACTAACAAAGGCGATGCGACTCGATGATCGGACTTTTAATTTTTCTATACGTTCGTTCGGAATGCAGGTAGATTTATAATGAATCACACTTAGTACACGAAGCTCATTAATTGCATTTTAAATATTATAATTATGTCAAAGTATTTATTTTTATTTTATCAATGTAATTGATACAATCTTTTATAAAATAGTTTAATAAATGTTATAAAGTGCGTTTGTGTCTAATCAATTCTTGCGACATGATTGACTTAGTTAATTTACAAGTTTGCATGACGTGTAGTTTTTTTATGTTTTTTGTTGATAGGTTCACATTTAATTTTAAGCCGGGCTTTCCGGTGTTTGGATGGAACGCCACTGGGAGTAGGCAGAAACTACAGAACGCCACCTGCTACGATCCTTACATACTCCTTTGGCCTCGTTTACGTTCATACATTGATCCTCACAAAAATATGGTCTATATTCCAAGGAACCGTACAAAGACTGATGAAACAGACTTTCCTTAGTAAAATTACATTATCTCATATTAAAACAAAAACTCAATAATCTTGATGGTGCATCTCGCAGTTGACAGCGCTCTCACAGCGGGAGGGTTTAGATAAAATATAATTGTACGTCATTGTTACCCCATGAGTTTCTATAGCAGCAGATAACATAGAAGAACCGTGTATTAAGACCGCTCCCTTCATCGGTATGTATGTAGGCGGTTAATGCTGTATTCGAATCTGCTGAATCGAACAACAGTAAAATAGTGTTTAGAGAGGTTTTTTACGGTCCCGTCCGTACCACGTATGGAAAACGGAACTACTACAAGCAAGTGTATACTGTAAAAATCTCACCGTGAAACATTAAGTGAAGTGAGGTGTCGTAACGTGGACAATATTATGCTAGGGATTGACACTATTGACAGCTCCCATTTCATAAGATTTCACGTTGAGATTTTTAAAGAAAAGACGGAAGATTTGCTTAAGTGATGGCACAGTAATGGATCATAAATTGTATGGCTCATAATAGGCTCATAACGTTTGCGTCAATAACATCAGTTACGCGGACGATATGGTGTTGCTGAGTCCATCTGTTGGGGGCCTACGGAAACTACTAGGTATGTGTGAAGCCTATGTTGAGAGTCACGGTTTAAAATACAACGATAGAAAGAGTGAATATATGCTTATTAGAGGTAAGATTAAACAACCTGAACATATACCACCAGTGTATCTTAACGGAATATCTTTGAATCGGGTCTCTCAGTTTAGGTATCTAGGGCATGTTGTGACCGAAACCCTACACGATGACGCGGATATTGAGAGAGAGCGGAGAGCATTGTCGGTGCGAGCTAATATGTTGGTGCATAGGTTTGCGCGGTGTACAGCACGGGTGAAGGTAAAATTGTTTAGAGCTAATTGCCAAACCTTTTGCACCAGCACTCTATGGACCAACTATACGCAGCGGGCCTACAATGCTCTCAGAGTTCAATATAACAACGCCTTTAGGATTCGGGTGCGGCTATCTCGTTTTTGTAGTGCTTCTGGCATGTTTACTGACGCGAGGGTGGATGACTTTTATGCTTTAGTGCGCAAAAAGTCAGCCTCACTAATTCGCAGAATTCGAGGTAGTGGTAACGGAATCCTGAGGATGATTGCGGATCGACCAGTATCGCCAGTGGTGGGAAGGCTCATCAGGGTACACGTCTTCTGATGAATTGAATGTTTTAATATAATTATTATTTATTTTTTACTTCTATTTGTTAAATTTATAATTAGATTTTGTTTCAATATAACTTGACATAATTTGTGTCAATTCAATTTAATTTATTATTTATTTGCTTTAATTAATCTTGTCTATTTCAGTTTAATTTATTCTCAATCAAGTTATTTTAATATTAATTCGTATTCATCTTGCCTACCCACATAAATTGCTACTAACTTAGTCATAAGATAATTAATTTGTTACTAACAAAATATGGACATTACCTAGTCTGAAATAAACATTTTTAATTTTTTAATTTTAATAAATAGAGATCGGATATTCGGATGCATATTTACCAGCCGATAATAAAATAAAAACGGTTTGGAAAATTATCAATAATGAAACTAACAGGAATAAAAGACATAATAATGATTTCAAACTCGAGACTTCTCGTGGTCCCATAAGCACTAACAAAGAAGTTGCTCAAGAATTTGTAAAGTTCTTTACCAGTATCCCACTTAAAACTACTGAAACCTTAAACTCGTCACCCTCGCGTTCTATTGACATATTAAAAGCAAACGTTTCATCCTGCCCGACTGAATTTAAATTCAAGCATATAAACCCCATAATAGTATTAAAAGCTTTCAAGCAAATCAAGGTAAAAATAACCGAAGATATATGGGGAATGTCTATCAAAGTGTGTTCCTCCATTATTGAGACTATAGCGCCGTACTTGGCCTTAATATTTAATTTGTGTGTGGATCAAGGAGTCTTCCCGGATCTAATGAAATACAGTAAGGTAATACCACTTTTCAAATCAGGGGATAGTAAAGACACCAATAATTATAGACCCGTATCCGTGTTGCCGGTTTTCAGCAAGGTGTTTGAAAAGGTAATGCTGAATCAAATGCTCAATCATTTTAACACCAATAAAATCTTACATGATCAACAGTATGGTTTCACCAAGGGACGTTGTACGACTGACGCCGGTGTCACCTTATTGAAACACATATTTACGGCGTGGGAAGAAGCCCAAGACGCTGTAGGAATCTTTTGTGACCTCTCCAAGGCATTTGATTGCGTCGACCACGAAACCCTAATCTTGAAACTTGAGCATTACGGACTTGGAAAACTTGCTCTCAGTTTAGTAGAATCTTATTTAAATGATAGACAACAGCAAGTTCAAATAAATGGTGTCAATTCACTCGGTTTAAAAGTAAAAATGGATGTACCACAAGGCTCGATATTGGGTCCTTTCCTCTTTTTAGTATATATTAATGATCTACCCCATTTGTTGAAAACCCTACCACAAATGGTGTTATTTGCTGACGATACTTCTTTAATTTTTAAAATTAATAGACGTGCATCAAATCTTGACGACGTAAATAACGCCCTACTGCAGATCCAAAATTGGTTTACTGCTAATAATTTAGTATTAAATGGGAATAAAACTAAGTGTATTAGATTTTCCTTACCAAATGTCAAAAGTACAAATTGTGAGATAGTATTAAATCAAGAGAAACTAGAATTCGTCGATAAAACTGTTTTCCTGGGCATCACGCTTGACTCAAGGCTTCAATGGGGTCCTCATTTAACATCCCTTGCAGGACGGCTAAGTCCAGCAGCATATGCTGTGAGAAAAATCCGTCAATTTACTGATGTAGGTACCGCGAGGCTAGTCTATTTTAGTTACTTCCATAGTATTATGTCGTACGGTATTTTACTATGGGGACGGGCTGCAGACGTCGAGTCTATTTTTATTCTGCAGAAAAGAGCCATCCGAGCCATATATGGCCTCCGCAGGCGCGACTCTCTAAGGGAACGGTTTAAAGATATTAACATCATGACGGTACCTTGTCAATATATCTATGAAAACATCATGTACGTAAGGAAAAATCTACATCTTTTTAGTAAAAGAGGTGAAAGACACAATTATATCACTAGAAATAGGGATCAATTAGTTCAACCAGGTTTCAGGCTGGCTAAAGTAGACTCATCTTTCATGGGGTACTGTTTAAAATGTTTCAATAAAATACCTCCCCATATTCTTCAACTGAATGAAACTAAATTCAAATGTTGTATAAAACGCACACTATGCAGCCAGGCATATTATAAGTTGGGGGATTACATCGCTGATAAAAATGCTTGGCTCAACGCTGGTCCTGCTCCACAAGGGCGCATAAAATAATTGATTAGCATTTGAAACTACTGTTGGAGCTGCTGAAGATTTTAAAAACTTATCTTTGCATTGTATAAATTCAATGTTTTAGTATTGTATAATTGCATAGCACAGGTGTGAGTACTATGCACCTACTATAAAGCTACCATTTAATAGGTTTTTCTTTCATTGACTTGAATGTGCCCTGGCGGCTGAGAGTTTGTCATGCTCACTCTAATGTCTCGCTGGTGGTGGCGTGTGTGTTGGATCATTAAGTTCCCTTCAAAATGGTTGAGCTGAATGGTGCTGATCTATGCGTCATGTTCGTGAACGGGCGCCGTCAGTGGGGACTGGTCATTTCTTGGCTGCCACGGCTTATTTTAATTTAATTTAATATTTGAATTGCTTTTGTCTTTTTATTACGGACGCTTTTAACGTTCTGCATCGTTCTCACATGCATAATTTCAACATGAACGATGTAATCAATATTTTGTAACCATTTTTTGATTTAAAAGAGTGTCCATGGAGTTTCTTGCCCGTTCTTCTCCATAGGTACCTACTACGCTTTGGAATGGGTAACTAGCTTCATCTTTCTGACTGACCGACCCCTTGACAATTCAAAAGTGCCTGTAATTGGTTTATTTGAAATAAATGCTTTGAGTTTGAGTTTTGAGTTTGAGTTTACCTAAAGTTATTTTTTTTGCTATGAAAGTATGGAAGCAGCTTAATATTTTTTTTTATAAAAACAATCGGGTGCATATTTATTTCAAATGAATGTTAAACCCTTGATGCAAATATGTGTATGTAGGGTGCAAGAGGAGAGGTGGTATGCGTTAGTTAAAACAAAAAAGACATTGAAATAAATATTTTTATTAAATTAAGTACCGTACTATCCTGATTGGGCGTAAATATTACCTTGGCTACAACAACTTTAGTCACTACCTTTCGATATTATTTAGTTCGGTTTGGTCAATGAAAACGTTAGCGGGATTTTTTCGATACAATGCGTATTCCATCCGAATATCCGATCTTTGCTCATAAAGTATCTAATATATAAGAAATTGATACTTTTTGTCATGAAAAACTTAACATTTTACGTACGCTTAGTCGTAAAAACCGAAAGTCACATATATATCACTGCGTATTATGAAACAAACTCCCCCGCCAAGTCTGTCTGTCTGAACGCGATAAACTAAAAAAATACCGAACGGATTTTCATCCGGTTTTCACCAATAGACGAAGTGATTCATGAGAAAGGTTTAGGTGTATAATTAATCAAGGTTTTGTGTAAATTGGCTGAAATATGACGATGATTGTTGCAGATGTCGAAAAAAAACATACCGAATGGCAGCTTCACTGGCGTCCGCCGCGTATACATTGGGTGAAATATGGCACACAGATCGTTTATAACCTGGATAGTACAATAGCACGTCCCCGTGGGATATTTTCCGACATCCACGCGGGCGATACCGCCGGAAAAAGCTAGTTTATTTTGTACGTTTTACGATACTTTGAATACTTTAGAGCTCGACTTCAAGGGCTCTAAATACTTAATAATGTATGTCGTATGCACACAGTGTCTGAAATAAAATCAGCTCTATTGGTACTCACAGAAACAGAAATTCTCATAGTACGCCCCCGTGTAAAGGCGTCGCTCCACAGCAGCCCACGGGTAAGCTACGCACGTATAGGAACTAAACTTTGCTTGAAAATATAGACGGGATCGTCCACTATGACGCCCGCCCACGCTACGCACGAATACGTGGCTGGCAAGCAAATCAACCGCTCAGCTAACTTCGTAAATCATTCCGCCTTGCGAATCCTAGTGTCAGTTCCAAAAGTATCTGATTAAATTGTAAACAAGTCGTGTTGGGGTTAAATTCTTACGCAAGCACTGACTAAAGGGAACCGGTAACACATTCATCAGTTTTTAGAAGGTTTCAACTTTATATCTCACTACTTTTTCCAACAATTATTTTTTGAATAACGTTTTTAATTGAAAAATTTAAGTTCTTAAATTAACCTCAATTGTCAAATGAAAAATATCTTTAAGGTGAATTAACATTAAAATCTCTGGTAAAAGTATTCAAATAATTAAATCAAAGCTCTCAATTTGTAAGTGGCACTACACAAATGACTACTACAAATTGGCATCCACACTACAGTGCAGCGTGACCTTTGCGGTTACAACCTACTTTTCTAATTAAAATATGTCTAGTCATCAATCTTTTTAATCAGAATTGTTCAAATTTTGACCTCGACAAGCAAAACATGTGATGGATATCATAGATCACCACTTCCACTTTCACTTGCGGTAAGATGGAAATCAAGACGAGTCGATTTTCATAATTTATTAGTTTTTTCGTTAATGGAGTCCTAGTACGGACTTACCAAATTGCTCCTAATGTTTTACAGTCAACCAAGTCGTGCAATTTGTGCACGAAATTCTTTGAATCTGGTACGTACTTTTCCTGATCTGCTGTCGCAGCGGAAGTCTTAGCCTTTTTCTATATTGTAATACTTTATTTTATTAGTCGTAAGTGTAGAATCTGTTAAAAGGGCCGCTTCTGGCCCTTTTCCCGGTACCGGACTATTGACCAGGCTTGCGGTTCTATTGCGTCGCTTTTGTCAGCCGCGTAGAATCCCTGAAGTTCGAGACCGGCATGCCCTTTATGATCCACGACACATGATCGTCCTATCACCTGCGATTCCATCGAGGTCTGCTGTACTACGGACCAGGAAACTGTCACCTTTATCTATTGTGCTGTGCTTCAAGGCCACGGATCGCCAGGGTCGAGGAAACTACCACCTTTACCTATTATTATCATTAACACTTACGATTTAAATACCCGAGTGCTAGACAATCTTTCACAATGACTGTTTGTTTCGGGATAACTTTATGTGATAATATTAACTTTAAAGCCTGCGTAATGTAGTGCTTACGAGCCTAACCACCGATTGCAATCGATGCCCTAGTTCAAAGATTTACCATCCAATATACTTTAAGTTTTCTCATATACTCACATTTTATCCATTTTACCTGTTCCGCAACTGTGTTTAAATATTTAATTTTAACATTTTATACTTAATTTTGGATGCGTTTGTTAATAATAATAAATTATACGTGTTTAAGTGGTGGATTTCCTTTTTTATTTCGCTACAACAGGAAAGTTTTCAGATCCATTTGTTTAAGTTTTGATCGGATACTTATGGAACAGACTGTAGGTCTACGTAGCAGAGGACGGTCGACATACACCAGTTCCACAGAAGGAACTCGTGTAACAGATTAGTGCCGTGTCAGTAATAGATGCGTGCTCACGACCGCGCTATATTTGTTTCAATTTCAGAAACAGTACATACTGTGATACAGACGAATGGAACTTGCTTAAGACATGACATGTGTGGCCCAATTATGGTGGATTGTTTGAAAATGATCTTTCTTTACAGGCCATTTATTTACTGTAAAATGGATGTTTTTTTTTTATTAAGGTACTCCGTAAGTTATATTGTAATTCTCTTTTACAATTTAGCTTTATTTTTACAAATTAGTTAAGATAAGATTTCTTTATTGGTTTAGTTGACGTTTCATTTACTTATTATCTTACAAACGGTGAGAAAAACGAAGAAAGAAAAAGGTCTTAGGTATCTTTTAGTTAAAGCTCAGAAATAATCGGAATGGGGAAAGTCGGGAAAAGCTATTTGTAGATGACGTGTTCATAGCTAGGTCCTTAAGGCCTACAATAAATTTTAAATTTCGTTTATTCATTCCATTTCGTGTTCATTTATGAGTTTGGTTTTATTTCATTATTTCGTTATTTTCGGTGATTTCAATATTTTAAATTAAGTATTTGACATGGAAAGTCAGAATTTTAAAACTTAAATATTTCCTCGTAATCACTTTCTTCAAAATGATTCCGACAGCACCTCGAACTCAGTTTAATTTTAAATAAACTCTCTACGAATAGCTTTAAACCACAATCTTCTAATTTAAGGATCTTTCGGGAAAAGGTGGACTCGAATGTCAGAGTATCTAGGTCTGTTTTATATACCTATAACGGACTTATTACATAAGTATATTCAATCTAGTCAAATAGTTCATAGCATCGTCTCAAACTTTTTCGTCTTTGTGTTGCATGTTGCGTGACGATCGGCCGCGGAGCACAGTGGATCGAAACTGCTATATGAGGGAAATTCGTTTTTTTTACAAATTGCATTTTTTTTAAATACCTATCGAAAAATCTCGTTATTCCGATGAATAATTGTCATTACAAGATTTTCTCTAAAACAGATAGTTTGGCCGGTAAAAAATATTTTAGATTTTTTTGTATGGAATGAAACAGAAACTGCTAAAATTTGGCCATGTCTTGAAAGACCAGACTTTTTAACTACTATATTCTTATCCTTTGACTTGTTGGCTATAATTCTACTCTCTCAGCGTGCGCCCATAGTTGCTCTTTCAAGAGTTACGAGGTTCGGAAAAATAAAAAAAAAGTAAGTCTTAAGTACATTTTCATTAATAATATCATAGATAGAACATTAAAACATTTATAATTTAATTCAAAATTCAAATTCAAAACTTTAATTCAGACCAAAGGGATCCATATAGTATTAGAATGAACTTAGCCTATATTAGTAAATTAAGGAATAATATTAATTTCAAAACAATACAAAATCGAAAAATGGGAAAAGAATCTAAAAAATTCAAATTAAAGCAAATGATAAATTTATTAATATTGATAATTAATTTAATATTGTAAAAAAATACTATATATTAGTAATTGTATACAGTGAAAAATTTGCCAATCATCAATTAGTTAATTTTCTGTTTTTTTAATTACGTAATATCTCTTCTACGAATTATTTTACCTATTTGCTAATAACTACATTCATAATGAAATTTAAATTTAATGACTCTACTTCCCTATTAATATACCTTAATGATAGGGATAGGAAGGAGTTATTCCAACCCATATAAATAAGGGTTTAATTTAAATAAAATCATTCAGTGATTTGAATACCAAGACAACTTGCTTTGTGCCTAAATATTTTTGTGAGTAATATGGAAGGTCTAGTGAATAATTTGGATTTGTTCATGGTTTTAAGAGAACAGTTTGGATCCTTGGCGGAACGTAAAATACTTTTTGAATTCCTCAAGCAGACGCTGAATTTTAACTGGACTGAAGAAAAAAGTGAAAACCTCCTGAAGTTCTGTCAGAATTTTTGTACAAATGTTTGTGGAAGATGGGAAAGATCAAATAGGACTCTTAGCAAGTTTTTGAAGAGAAATGGAGATTGGCTGGAATCTGCCATAGCCTGGCATGAAGCCCTTATGTCTACAACAGAAAATGTCGATCCTGATGATGATGATGTCAGTGAAGATATAGAAAATTTGGCACCATCTTCACCAATAGCTTCAACGTCATCTTCAGAATGTACGCTGAGAAAACCCTTTGAAAAGCTATCTAACAAGCAAAAAAGAAGACGCGTAGAGCGCTTGTCCAAATCAGTGTCTCCAAAAGAGATACAGAGTGCTACTATTAAAAATCTCAAAAGTAGTGGGGATTGAGAAGTAAGACAAATACTGGAACATTTACTAAACCATCCTGAAGATATTGATACGGTAAAAACTTGCATAAGTCAGAAAAAAAGAGAGTTTCTAAACACCTGAAAAAGCGCTAGCTCTCTCGATATCGCTTAACTTATCCAAGTGGCAATATATGAATCTACGAGATTCTGCAATTAAACAACGTGCAGTATCTATGTATCCCTCCTACTACAAAATAATGCAAGCGAAATTAAACTGTTATCCTGCAAAAGAGGACATCACCATAACCGAAAATGAAGCATCTATTAAACTGCAGGCTCTACTTTATTTGACTACCTTCAGATTACTTGCTGCAATGGACTTCAATCTATCATCTAAAGCTGATTAAAAGCTGATATGTAAGTGGGGTTTTGATGGAGCACCTAGTCAAAGCAATTACAAGCAGATAGCTAGCAGTTCAGAATTTGACGATTACAGTGTTTTTATGGTCAGCTTAGTACCCATAAGGCTGATGCGTGACGAAGAAATACTTTGGGAAAATGATCGTCCGTCTTTTACGTTTTGCTGCCGCCCAATTCAGTTCAAGTTCATGAAGGAGTGTGATAGTTCAGTAAAACGTGAAAAAGAAGCCATAGAACTGCAGATAGACGAACTTAATCCATATAAACTGCAGGAAGTGACCGTCACACATCAACTGTTAATGACAATGATCGATGGAAAGATTACTTCGTACATATCAGAAACTTCGACAGTGACATTTGTAAGGCGAAGCCATCAGAGATGAATAAGCTGGAAGACATCGACCGCAGAACGGAAAATGTAGATACTCGTATGTACCAATACGGATTGTCTTCATTACATGCGTGGATCCGGTGCATGGAATGCTTGCTTCATATAGGTATATAATTTTTAATGTCCATGAATATTTTTTGTAGAAGTTACGTTTTTCAAACCGAATGCATTGCTTCCTTTATTTCAGCTTATCGGATGGACTTCAAAAAATGGAGTTCTAAAGGCGAGGACAAAGAAAAGTTGGCGCAAAGAAAAAAACAAATCCAGCAAGCCTTTAAAGATGAAAACGGCTTGCTGGCTATTTTGTGAAACAAAGGGCAGGCACCAAAAATGACGGCAACACTGCCAGAAGATTTTTTAGTGATGCAAAAACATCGGCTCGCATCACAGGAGTTGATGAAGAGCTGATCGAAAGGTTCCCCAAAATTCTGCAGACAGTGGCTTCTGGTGAGCAAGTGGAACTGCTTAAATTCTCCCAATTTTGTAAAGACATTGCCACTTTGTATGTACAGTTATATCCTTGGTATTACATGCCCTCTAGCGTACATAAGTTGCTAGTGCATGGTACGGATATACACACACACACACACATTTTGGACTTTTACCAATCGGGAATCTGTCGGAAGAAGCATCAGAAGCTCGAAATAAAGACTTTGGTAAATATAGAGAGAACCGTTCGAGAAAAGTAAGTAGGATAGCGACAAATGAAGATATCTTGCACAATCTTCTCTTGTCGTCTGATCCGAAACTGACCTTTCTAAGGCCAAAAATGTCGAAACAAAGAAAAATGCTCCTCTCACCAAGAGCAGTCGCGCTTTTGGTGGCTCTTCCAACTGAACCCGAATTGGTTTTTATAGATGTACACACTTTACAAGACAGTCATAGTGATTAATTTTATTCGAGTTTAGCTGTTTCTTTTTTGTTGTTTTGAATACAATTTTTTTTTTTTTCGGTGCACCTGTTTAAATTATTAACATTCCTTAATTATAAATGTTTTAATGTTTCATCTATGATATTATTAATGAAAAACTACTTTTGACTTACTTTTTTTTTCATTTTTCCGAACCTCGTAACTCTTGAAAGGGCAACTATAGGCGCACGCTGATAGAGTAGAATTATAGCCAACAAGTCAAAGGATAAGAATATAGTAGTTTGAAAGCCTGGTCTTTCAAGACATGGCCAAATTTTAGCAGTTTCTTTTTGATTCCATACAAAAAAAACTAAAATATTTATTTCCGGGCCAACTATCAGTTTTAGAGAAAAACTTGTAACGACAATTATTTATCGGAATAACGAGATCTTTCGATAGGTGTTTAAAAAAAAAAATATTTTGTGAAAAAATAACGAATGTCCCTCATATAGCAGTTTCGATCCACTGTGCGGAGTAGGGATAAAGTGAAAGGCGCTCGTCAGAGCAGCTGAGGCCTAATGGCCTCGGCTGCTCTGGCGAGCGCCTTTCACTACTACTACGAACGATAGGCGCCGCCATATTTGGCGGCGCCTATAGTTCGCATCAGCTGACCGTGTAGTGTATAGACTATTAGTCATTTGTGCCAGTGCTCCACGCTATTTTACTTGCCACAAACACCACCAAGGAAAAGGAAAAGGAGGGGGGGGGAGGTTTTTAGATAAATGTCTATAATGTGAAAAAAAGTTTCACTTTTACCGTGGTTTCATATAACCACACAATCCTTTTTTTTATCTTCGCTCATGTCACTGTAGTTACAAACACAAATCAAGATATTCCGGAAAAAAAAATTACGGCTGGGTAGTAGATAAATGTTTCTGCACGACTCAAGGATACCTTAGTTACAAGAATATGTATAAAATTATTGGAAATTCTAACTTGTTCCTAGTAGTGCTAATAAAAGACAGATTATTATAATTACTGTAATAAATTAGAATATAAAAAACGTATGTAGGTAGTCAATTTTACTAAAATGTTATGATAAGTTTCGTGTATCAGAAACGGTAATTACTAGGATCCTACTGTTGTCAAGTACCGCTGCCACCTCTCTACCTATAATGACATGTACCGCTGCCACCTCTCTACCTATAATGTCATGTACCACTGCCAATTCTCTACCTATAATGTCATGTACCACTTCCACCTCTCTACCTATAATGTCATGTACCACTGCCAATTCTCTACCTATAATGTCTTGTACCACTTCCACCTCTCTACCTATAATGTCATGTACCACTGCCACCTCTCTACCTATAATGTCATGTACCGCTGCCACCTCTTTACCTATACTAAGCGAAAAAAAAATGATTTGATTTGATATAAGTACCTAGATGAGTAAATACACTGCAAGACCCGCCTCTATAAAAACAGACACAAGTTAAGGAAGTAGATGTCATGCCCATGTGTTGTAATTAGGACCGTTATTGGCTAATAATTAGCCAAATAGCTACTACAAATTACAAATCACGTTTTTACGATTGACTGCTTTTCCCTAACCCATTTTCCGAATGCGTCAACTTTTGTTGCGGTAAAACGTTGTCAAAATACCTTGTGACGTTATGGAGAGAGAAATTAGATCACGTAAATTGTCAACTAAAAAACGTATATTTTATAAAAAAAAACATGTAAAGGGGTAGATCACACAAGTTTCCTTAATTTCTCTTGGGTGTAGCGCAGTACTCTCCTGGCTCAGCCTGGTGTGGAGATGACCGCAGCGGGTGTGCCACGCTGCAGACGCAAGGAAAGGTGACGGTCGGCGGGTGGAATCGCCAGACCCGAAGCGAACTCGACGCGGCCACGCGGTTAAAATATATACTCGGCGCGGAGCTCAATGTTGCCCAAAATTGCCGGAAGGTAGTGGTCCGGAACTCGGCGCCCGGATGCCTCAGATATTACCGGATTGATTTTAGAGATGGTAGCCGGAACTTTGGAAAGTTAGGCCGGTACGTGAACCGGAACTTCAGAACCTGGAAATATAATGTCCAGCGTCTCACAAGATGGCCAATAATAGTCATCTCCGCTGATTGTGATACCAAAGCATAAGCAAAGTGAGATATACTAGTGCGCTAATGAAGGGGGTGTGTGGTTGTCACAATCAGTATGGAGTTTACAAATAAAAGTGAGAAGCACGACATGACTTGCACATTTGAAAAGTATTAAACATTCCCATATAATGCACAGAGCTAATGGCAAATAGGTTGCACAGTAAATATTTAAGAAGAAGGCATACTAATTTAAAACAATAAGAGGTAATTAGCAAAGAGGCACACGCCCTAAGATGAACTAGATAGATAGATAGGTACACAAAATATAAAAGCGACGTTGTTGACCGCTTACCTAATATCGGGTTGACACTGAGTTTAGTTAAGACACATGACTATGAATAAAGTTAACTGTTGCAAATGGAGACCAACGTGGTTGTTGGGGAGGTCTCAGGCGCATGTCGCGCCACTGAGAATGAGCGACGTGAGCGTGAGCCTCCCTAGCCAGCACGTGACGGTGTGGCAATGTCGACTGGCGAACTGCGCACGGATTCACAGCCGGGCTTGTCAGAGCGGTGACAGGGGATACGGAACAGGGGATCGCTAAACAAACGAGTTCTCCTGTGGCGACCCAAGTTTACGTGCATTGCGTTTGGTTTTATAGAAGTAAACAAAAATTATAATGCTTAAAAGAAGCCTAATGTGAACGTTTTAATCATTAGTCTATGTAAATTATAATTATTAAAAAAATGGAACATTACAACGTTACAATACTTCCCCGCTTCGGTAGGGTTTTTACCTGGGCAAAAACCCTTTTATTTCTGTGTTTGCTACCATCTGAAATACGACCCTTTTATTCATCTTCATTTATCCTTCATTACATTAATTCATAATCCTGTTAATCCAACAGATCACCTAAAAAGGAGGTGCCTCCGGATCCTAACAAGTATGTGAGAGTATTTTGTCAGTAGATAATTAAATACTCGCGCAAATTAGACTAAGCTATAAAAAAATATTATACATGTAACTAAAAAAAATACCATACAAAATAAATAAAATATTTCATTGGATGAAGGCTTATCTATGGAGTAACCACCCAAACCTGCAAGGACTTATTTTATGACTAGCAATCTACTGAAATATAAGTAAAGAAATTCAAGAAATAAAGTTCATTTTAAATTTTGGCTTTACTACAGAGTATCTATACCGCCCCGGCAATGTCTTATTTATTGAGTTGCATACCGCTCAGATAGAATATTAAATAATAAACTATTGATATAAGGACCAATAGTTGAATACAGAAAAATAAAAATAAATCTGTAATATAACTTAAAATTAGTTAGAAAAACAACTTGCCGAACCCTAACCAAGATTTAAATATCGATATTTAAAGAGCGAGAAAGAAAAGCTAAATGAAGAAAAAACAAAACAATCAAGTCATAAGGAAAAGAAAATACTCCGACTGTTACAAGTTAAAGCTAAATGATGAGCAACGTTTCAGTTGTTTTCGTAAAGTAGTAAAAAAAATCTAACAAAAAAAACCAAAAGTACCTAATCATTGTTATTATAAGACCTGTTTTAAATTTTTGTGTGACAACACAAAAATAAAAAAACAGGTCTTATAATAACAATGATTTGTTTTGTTTTTTTTTGGTGCAACTAATGTTACGTACTCATTAGAAGACATATTAAAAAGGTTTAGTTCCAAAAAAACAAATATCAATAAAGAAAATTTTGTTGTTGACTGTACCCACAGCAAAAGAATAAAAGTTAGAAATGACTAAGGGCCCGTTGTTTGATACATAGTTAAACATTACCATTAGTCAATTTAACAATTAGTCACTTGACCGTCAATAGCTGTCAAAGTTTAACTATTCTGTCTACGCATGGTTAACTTTTATAGCAACTTGTCAACTTATTTAATTGTAGTTAGCTTAACCATTTGTCAAACCACATACTTCTGTCTAATATTTGTACTGCATCTTAACTAGTAGTATGTTTGACTACTGATCAAACAATGCGCCCTAAGTTAAGTTTAAACTATTCCATCTACTCTGTAAAACAAAATAAATGTAACAATTTAGTTGAGTAAGTGGTCACAAACAAGATTGTTTAATAAAAAAACATTTAGTGATCAAAGTCCAATGTGTAGGGGTTCAAAGCCCTTGAGTCAAGATTATACTCCGATACAAATTCCATGATACCACTTTACAATAACATTAAAATCTAGGTCACAAAAAAATACTGGCAATTTAAATTGTGGTTCAGTATTATTGATTGAAACCGTTAAAAAAGTTTTTTTTTTAAATAGCCGTTTTTATGTGAAAACGCTGTTGTCTTGCTGTGTAACAGTTTTATAATATTGGGAGTTCGTTACTGTTTAACATAGTTTATTAGTTTTAAAATCATATAATGTATCTTTTTTTTTTGTTTTTCAACAGTATTATTATTTTCAAACGTGTTCTTACTCAATTGAAATTCTATTGTATCGTGGGAGCGATCATAAACACAAACCCAAAACTACCCAGAAAAACGATGTTTTATAGAAATTACTTTCATAATACTATTTCCTTCAGAGAAAGTACACAATTTTGAACCTAAATAGCACAAACCTGGTGTGTCAAAGACAAGTTAGAGCGTCAAACGTGAATCTACATACAAAACAGTTCAACAGAACGTTGTCCTGATGCCTTAAAGATCAAACTATAAAGCTCAATTGCAACTCTTAGAAAATCGTTGAGAAGATAAAGCAAAGATCAACGACTTAAAAATGGAAATTCTGTAATCTCAGTATTCTTGTCTTATTTCTTAGGCCCACTTGCACCGCCAATCACGCAATCACACGTTTAGCGCTAAACGAGTTTAAAACATAATTCTGTTTCTGTCAAATGTTTGAAGATGTCAGAGACAGAATTATGCTTAAAACTCGTATAGCGCTAAACGTGTTTAGTGATTGGCGGTGCAAGTGGGCCTTAGAAGTCCATAGAGCCATGCGTAGAATTCTTAAAATGAGGTGAAGAAAGCATTTTGGATGTGAGACCTGAAATAGGTTTCAGTGTAACCTAGTAGTGAACAAAGGTCTTCCTTTAAACGACGACGACAAATGTATTAGGCCTTCATTGGACTGACGATATAAGCTCTTGTGTTCGAACCAATCTCGATCGATGCAGTCGTGTCGTAAGCCCATTTCAGACAATACGAGAGGATAATTATGGATCTTCTAACGACACTAATAATAATAATAATAAATAAAATTGGCATCACCGCCGTGTCAACAAAACGTCTCGTTTTCAATTTTATTTCGTAATATCAACAAAAAAAGTAATTTTAACTCATATTTGCAATAGTTTACCATTAACCAAATCTAAAACCAGTTAATCACTTTTAAACCCATTGATTACATACATAATACGAGTACCAGAATGAAAATAAATTTGAACAAAAACTACCGAATCGGAGGTGACATGACAGATGTCACCTCCGATAAAACAAACAAAATAAGAAAATGAAGACAATATGTTGACAAGATCAGCCGCACGTCGAGCACGCCCACCACCTCCGGACTCGTCGCTCAGCTCCGCCTCGCTGCCGCCGGTATCCAGCCCCACTGTGAGCGCTGTGATGACACCGGCCGCGGTAGTTGCGTCGAGCTCGAGCGACGAGTATTTCTCCCCGCCCACGACGCCACCACCTGTTCGTCGACGTGGAGGACACCGGCCGCCGGACGGTTTAGGACCTCGAGGCCCACCGGCCTCTGATAGGGTCCTAGCTCCCGGCGGAAGTGTGCAGCGCATGAGATGGACGCGATCCATCAACGAAAACGTCATGCGCTCATACTATGGGGCTACAGAGGGGGGAAACAATCTGACCGCGTACCGTGTTCGGATGCTCTCTCTTTTTCAGGTGCTTGAGCCAGCTGTCAACGTGTCGGCACATCGACCGTCGGATCAGGTGCGGGTCATCCAACGTAATCATATGTTGGATGACACTGTACTTGATCGCCTGCGAAATGAAATGCAGAGTAGTCATGTCATCGCCCCCCCGTCGCAGACTGTGGTAGTACTACCACAGTCTAACACAAGTCAAGCAGACGAGGAGAGTGATGATAGGGCTACAAACGTAAGTACCCAGTGCAATGATGAATTGAGGAGTGCTTTGGAGGATGCGATTCGAGAATATCGGTTCATATCGACCGAACTTAGACCACGCTTACCTCGTTTACCCATGCATAACAAAAATAGGGTGCTGGTGGCGGCACTGGATGCGCAGTTGTCAAATTATTTTGATGACTGCGTAGACCTCACCGATACACATTCGATTCTGTACTGCGCGGCTGTAGCGGCATGTCGTTTAGCTCACGTCAAATTTGCTAATGATTCTAGAGCTACACGACCGAAACCAGCCGTACCAGCTTGGCAGTGCAGAATTGAGCGCCGTATTGGTGGGGCCAGAGCACTCATCGGCAAACTAATCTGCTTCAGGGAGGGCAATACTCGCCCTAGAGTGATGCGCTTTGTGAGACGCGCGTTCGCAGGGACTAATATCAGCCCTCAGGACTACATGTCCTGTGTCACAGAGCGCATCGACTTCCTGAAGCAGAAAGTGTATGCATGGGCGAACCGTATTCGTCGGTATAAGCGGCGAGTGGAGCGATACACTCAGAATCGCACCTTCCAGCGCGATGAAAGGTGGGTTTATAGGGGTTGGGAGCGACCAGATCAAGGTGTGGCTGACACGTGCCTACCGGATGATGATGCCATGTGTTCTTTCTGGCGCAATATCTGGTCGGTGCCTGTCAGTTACACCGAAGGTGATTGGGCTCGGGAAGTCGAGCGAGCCTGCGATCCAATACCAGAAATGGGGGCTATTTCCATCTGTCCCCAAGATGTAACTCGTGCAGTCCGTCCGCTGCCTAACTGGAAGTCTCCAGGGCCGGACGGACTGCACAACTTCTGGATCAAATGGTTTGGTAGCTCGCACGCTTGCTTGGCGGCTCAGTACCAGGTTGCTTTAGAATCTGGTTCGCTACCCCAATTCCTAACAACAGGAGTTACCCACCTGCTCCATAAATCAGGTAGTACTGCGGAACCCAAAAATTATAGGCCGATCACGTGTTTACCGACGGTCTGTAAAGTTCTTACATCCATTTTGAGAGCTAAAATTAACAAACATATAGACACCAACTCCATCATGTCTCCTTCTCAAAATGGATGTAGGAACGGGTCCCGTGGTACTAAGGAGCTACTCCTCATGATATGGCTATTAGCCAACAGGTTCGTCGTTCCCGAAAGGATCTGTCGACATGTTGGATAGATTACAAGAAGGCCTATGACTCGGTGCCACATACATGGCTTGTGAGGGTGCTAGAGTTGTATAAAGTAGATGCAACTCTGCGCACCTTCCTGAAGTCATGTATGGAGCAATGGAGAACGGTCCTTCACTATCCAGGATGTCGAAATATCCAGAGAGATAACGAACCGATAAGGATCGAGCGAGGCATATTTCAGGGTGATAGTTTGAGTCCGCTTTGGTTCTGCTTAGCCTTGAATCCTCTAAGCACACTGTTGGAGGATTCAGGTCTAGGCTATCGGCTGAGGAGAGGTGGTCAGGTTATATCTCACCTCCTGTACATGGATGACCTAAAACTCTATGCCCCCAACAATTTGCAACTGATGGAGCTACTGAAAGTAACTGAAACTTTCAGTAGCGCCATCAGGATGGAATTTGGTGTGGACAAATGTGCGGTCATGCATGTAAAGCGAGGGGAGATAGTGGAATCCGTCGGAACCCAACTCTCGGATTCCATAAACCTTAGAGCCCTCTCCGCATCCGAAACCTATAAGTATTTGGGTATGTCGGAAGCGTTGGGCATCAATGGTACTGACATGAAGCAGTCGTTAAAGGAACGCTTCTTTGGCCGTCTGAAAAAAGTATTTAATAGTCTTTTATCAGGTGGAAACAAGGTGCGCGCCTTTAACGGTTGGGTTACTCAAATGGACTCAGACCGAACTCGACGCCCTGGATAGGAAGGTCCGTACACTGCTGACTGCAAATCGAATGCATCACCCACGATCATCGGTAATGAGACTGTATATCCCGCGAAAATGTGGAGGTCGAGGCTTTTTAAATGCTAAAACCCTCCACAATCGCGAGATATGCAGTCTCAGGGAATATTTCTTAGAAGCCGACGTGGGGATGCATCGAGATGTGGTCACAGTGGACAAGGGCCTCACCCCGCTCTCCTTAGCTATAGAGAACTGGCGCAAACCAGTAGTGCTTGACACTAATGATCGCATGGAAGTATGGCAGAGTAAGGAGCTTCATGGACGCTTTTTTCGGGCTCTACATGGGCCCGATGTAGACCAACTAGCGTCCGTAGCCTGGCTGCGTTTCGGTGACCTCTTTGGAGAAACCGAAGGTTTTGTCTGTGCAATTATGGACGAAGTTATCTTAACGAATTACTACCGGAGACATATTATGAAGGACGGGACGGTTGACGTGTGTCGGGCATGCCATCGTCCGGGTGAGTCCATCAGACATATTATCTCCGGATGTTCTCGTCTAGCTAACGAAGAGTACTTGCATAGACACAACCTTGTAGCCAGGATTATCCATCAGCAACTTGCTCTGAAATACAGCCTTGTAGAATCGGAAGTGCCGTACTACAGGTATGTGCCCGACCCAGTTCTCGAAAATGGACATATCACATTGTACTGGGATCGATCCATCATCACTGACAGGACTATTGTTGCCAATAAGCCTGATATAGTGATGGTGGATCGATTAGAGCGGCGCGCAATGATTGTTGACATAACGGTCCCGCATGACGGGAACCTCGTGAAAGCCGAGAAAGATAAACAAGTCAAGTATCTAGACTTGGCTCGCGAGGTTGTCGACATGTGGGATGTGGACTCAGCGATCATTGTGCCGATAGTCGTGACAGCCAATGGCTTAATAGCCAAGAGCCTCGACCAACACCTGAGGAGGCTCTCGTTGGGCAGCTGGATCAAGGGCTTGATTCAGAAAGCGGTACTTCTGGACACGGCTCGCATTGTTAGGAGGTTCCTCTCTCTGGAGCCCTGACCGCCGGTAGCTTGGACCCTGTTCCCGATACCGGTGGGCTACTATTTTTTATATTTTTAAATGTTTTTGTACTTTTTATATTCTAATATTTAAAAATGTAATTTATATGTAAATAATGAAATAAAGGAAATAATAATAATAATAATTTATTTGCATAACAAAATTACAATTATTTTGAAGCCCTGACTCCAGAGCTAGGTATATAATACCTGTATTTCAGGAGTCAGAAACTCAATCCAAAATGAAAGAGATTTATAACAAATTAAGTCTTACTGCACATCTACAATAGCTTATGCACTGGTTTCCTAGGTAAGCGGTTTCGTGATAATAAAACGCCCGTCAAGAAAATCTGTCAGTGTCGCTGTCGCAGACGCTCTGTATTTGGACAGCCATTAGTGTGTCACAGTCCGCTTTCTTTGAAAACCAAAGCTTTACGGCTTTATTAGAAAACAAAGTTTATGTTTGGCCCACTTTTAAACCACCGAGCCATTTTTGTAGTTCGAACTTTATTCGGACAAAATTAAAGTTCTAATTTTAAAAATTGACGTCAAACCGGAGTCTAAGAAGTCAATTTTGTAATAAGAACTTTAACGTGTTCCGAGTAAAGTTTAAAATACAATAACTGGTTCGATGGGTTTAGCCTTGGACTAAATTTAGAATTCGTTCTGTAATAAGACGGTTATTAAGGTTTATTTACAAAATAAGAGTATTTTCCTCGTCGCGAACCACAAGATATACACAGGATTTATTCACAGCCACAATAGAAATAATAACTGACAATAATAATTACTCCCCCAAAATAGATCCTCATTTCTGTACCCAAATTTCAGCATGATTAGGACCGTCCTTACATCAGGTAATGAGGCCCTTCTGATTTGATTGTTGGTATGATTGCGGCCCATTCTCTGTGGAAAGCCCTTAGACGGGGCTCGTGTTGATAAGGGCCTTTTGAAAGGACTCTGTCATGACAGTAATGTCCTAGGTCATGTTTTGAGTGTTCTATATGTACTAGGTACAATTGAATGAGATTAAAACAGAGCATGTAGGCCAGGGATGGCAAACCTTTATAGCTCCAAGTGCCATTTTTTCCAAATAAATAAAATAAATAAGTATTTAATGTGTCATGACGTGTCAACAAAAAATCTTGACTTTATGACTATACTCGAAAATAACTAAATCGTTTCAGAATAATAATCTTTATTCGCAGAAGACAGAACTAGACCGTTACTTTTATTCAGCTTTACTTATTATTCAGTCATCTTAAGACCCTACTTTGAAAATAAATTTAAAAAAGTCATGTATTTTAAATCCTTTCGATATTCTACAGACAACCTTTACAGATTAGTAATCTACTCACTGTCAGGAAATTATACATATTGAACATAATCATACATCTGCACAAGACCCTTTCATTTGATCCATCAAAGCTCGATAAAAGACGCAAAGATATTGTGGCCCATTCCCCTCGGGTCCGTACGGTTTTCGCCAGGCGTCAGTATAATACGCAATCAACTTATATTTATAATAAATTGAACCTCAAATTGAAAATTTACCCCATGTTACGTTACGAATGTAAAAATACTCTAACGGAATGGTTAAAGTCACAAACGTACGATGAAATTGAGCTTATATTAACCAGAATATGCTAATGAAGAACCCAATCAATCATACATCCGTTAATCAATCATTAACACACACACACACATACCTACCTACTCGCACCCACACACCTCGCGCATCCACCCCCCACACACATACACACATAAACACTACACATACTGGAACATGCTAAAACAATTTTGTATCATCCTAGAACCTAAACTTTTTCTTTCCTTTTTGATTTTTAATTATGTCTCAACATTGTAGATAGTAACCTATGGGAAGTTGCGAGGTAACCCCATCACAGGTATACCTACTTATAACTTACCGGGGCTGCCTCAATTTTGTGGTGTAGTACAATTGTATGAGAAACAATAAAACTTTTATTATTATATATATTATTTGAAAATAAATAGTAGTTTGATGGACATGGCTTATTTATTTATTCATCGTACCGGTATTTTTATTTTTAAACGGGAAATTATATGTGCGGCAACAAAAGTTTTCTTTAGCACCTGCAACCTATCGTCTTTTTTTATATGTAGGCAACGAGTTAATAGAACAGCTTCAATTATATTAATTCATCATCTTTACTATTCCAACAGAATATCAAAAAACCAGCGTCATTTTACGATCGTAAATTAGTATGAGTCAGAGCTACCGATAAATATATTTACTTCTGAATTGATAACTCCGTGACTAATGTTGTAAGTGAGCTACTAAGTGAGCTCAGTACTTAGGGCACCCCGACTCGGACAGGTTAGGTTAGAAGGGAATGGCGGGGTCTTTTAGACCCCGCCATCCCCTTCGTGGTTATTTGTTTTTAAACTACCCAGAAGTAGGAGCCCCGCTAAGCGGGGCTCCGTCGACTACGCTTGTCATTATTCATAATGCGCGGGCATTATGAATAATGCCCCTATTTATTACTTGGTCCATAACGTTGCTTAAGAATTATCACCATGCTGCGTCATATTAACAGTAGCTCGTTTTACAATATATGGTCGCTTGAAAACCATTTATTAGACGCTAAAAGTTCGTCGCTGACCTATTAATTCATTAGACAACTAAATATATTTGCAGACGAGAATGACATTTTAAAGAAGCTGCCTTAATTAGCACCCTTTTTAAACTACGAGTATTTTTTTCAGTTCTTTTCTTCTTGTCTTTTAATATGTGCGTACATAAATGGGTAAATAAATGAACAAATTAGTGCGACTTCTCCTGTTACAAACTAGATGCCAAATAATTTATAACAGTGGGGTAATTGCGTAACACACTAGGAATGGGTTTAATTTTGACAGTTCAACAACATTCATTGCGTTATTTACGTTGTTGAGCAGACAAATTCTTCGAACATGTGAAGCAATGGATTAGCAATAGGCTTCAAAATAATACAGATTGTGATTGATAGTATGTTACGCATAAAAATTAAAATTAAAATGTGAAACAGTACTATAAGGTGCTTTTTTACATTTTCCCTTGCATAAATTAATACACAAGGCAACGATATCCGAAATCGAAGCGGCTATCGTAGCCCAGATTTCTTTGTTTGTTACTGTGTACCTAAATTCCTCAATCGATGCCCACATTGTTTTGTTGCGTGCCACGCATGCCATTGGTTTGCCATCCCTTTTTTTATTTTATTTTTTGTGGGAAATCATCAAATGACCTTTTCCGCTCGGCGCTCTCGCGGGCGGAGCGGAAGGGCGTGTCAGACTCTTACTGACTAAAACCCACCCGTGTTCCTTCAGTTGCCTGTGCGCCAGGGCCACGGTAACTCTTTCGAACAATCCGCGACCCCGGCAGGCATCGGCCCTATCGGACCCCGTTAATTATGCTGACATCTCTTTGAGGCGCGCGTGGAACACAACGCGCCGTCGACCCGGGCCTGGTTCTTACCGGACGGCTCACTGCTCACTGCTCGCCGTCCACAGGCCCGCGCCTACGGTGACCGGGAGTCGGCTATCGACTCCCGACGCCCAGGGTGTCTCCTCCTGCGGCAACTATGGGCGTGAGGGCGCAATGATTGCCTCTCCCTCACGCGCTCCGCCTCCACCTTCGCGAGCATTACTGCTTCGCAGAAGGAGGTGACTGCTTCCCATTCCCTCTCGCTCCGTACCATGGCATGAACCAGGGCCGGACGCGAGAGATCGCCGCCGCCGATCGCCGCCACGAGGACACGGCGGTGCTCCGCCCAAGCCGGGCAGACCTCCACCGTATGCTCCACCGTGTCCTCCGGTCGATCCACACAATGCCAACACCCGGGCGTTTCCTCCCGCCTTATCCGAAACAGGAACCTCCCGAAACAGCCATGTCCGGTGAGGACCTGCGTCAGTCGGAAGGTGAGGACGTCGTGGCGCCTCTCGAGCCACTCTTCAAAGAGGGGACTTACCGCCGCAATTGTGGCGTGCCCAGCGCTGGGTTGCGACAGTCGCACTCTCCATGCCGCCATGAGATCCCGCCGGAGCTCTGTCCGCTGTGCCGCGATTTCTCGCGGCAGCGGAGTAACGCCCCGGCGTTTCGCCTCCTCGCGCCACTCCCAAATTTGCGTGAGGACATTTGCCTCCAGATCCCATGGCGGCAATCCAGCAAGGAGGCTTGCCGCCTCGCAGGAGACCGTGCGGTATCCCCGGACCAGCCGGATGGCCATGACCCTTTCGGACGCGTTCAACCGGCGTGCTGGTCGGAGCCTCAATGAACGCGCCCACACCGGTGCCCCGTAAAGGGCCATGGACCGCACGACTCCCGCGTAGAGCCTCCGGCAGGAGGCGTTTGGACCCCCTAGATTGGGCAGGAGCCGCTTCAAGGCAGCCCCGGCCCGGTCCATTCTGGGAGCCAAACGTCGGAAATGGTCGACGAAGTTCCACCGGCTGTCGAGGACGAGTCCCAGGTACTTCATCGTCGACTCGACGCCGATGTGAACCCCTCCCGCCATTATTTGGGAACCCGAGAGTGGCGCGTTCCGAGGACCATGATAACACATGGCCTCGGATTTGTGCAGGGCCACCTCGAGTCCCAATTGCCGGATCCTCTCAATGACTGTCGCAACCCCGCGTGTCATTATTTCGGCCGCCGCCTGGTGTGGTTTGCCATCCCTGATGTAGGCAATTGTCAAATGGAGGCTTGTTTTCATGCAGAGAAGAGAAGAACATTGACGCCATGCTAGCTTTCTGTGAGAGGACAATCTTATTTTCTCTTTAAAAATCTCTCTCCAATTACCTACAGATCATATAATAGTGTTATCTACGTTATGATTATACCTTAGTGAGTAGCTGGTATTTAATCCAGCCGAATTTCGTTTTCGGTTTTACGGTAATTTTCGGCCAAAATATTCATTTTAGCCGGAAAAGAACTAATTGCCGGCAAATCATTATGTACTTTCAATTTGTTTATTCAAACAAAATCGATAGTTACAACAACTAAAAGCAGCAGAATAACTGTGAAAATGCTGAAATTTATTTTCAGCATTTTCACAGTTATTCTGCTGCTTTGGCGCCTAAAATATTAAATTGTTTGATTATTAATAATTATGTCTTTGAGAAATGTATAAAGTTTCGTGTGGTTTACGATAAAACGGTTTAATAAAATGATAAAAAGATGAAAAAATTGACACTGCACTTTTACGAAAGAAAAACATAGACAAACAAAAAAATCTTTTCGTTTCTGGTTTTCGGCCGAAAATACAAATCAGGCCGAAATTCGTTTACGTTTTCGGCCGAAAAACTTATTTAGTGGTGAGATGTTAAAATATCTTTTAAGAGAGAAATCTGAAACTAAAAGCAAAATACGAGATGCTCATCGGGTTAAATACATCTGTGTGAGGTTCTGAGTTCTAACCCTCCTCGCTACATAATGAACGTGAGGTCACTCCTAAGAAGTCGACAATTTAGATAGGTACGCAGGAATACTTTACAAAAGCCACCCACGTCACCCTCATAGCCATAGTAATCATAAAAAATAGCAATTTATTTTCCAACAAAAAATAACATTAATCTTGTAATACTT
Source organism: Griposia aprilina (assembly GCA_916610205.1). Taxonomy (NCBI): domain Eukaryota; kingdom Metazoa; phylum Arthropoda; class Insecta; order Lepidoptera; family Noctuidae; genus Griposia; species Griposia aprilina. Next base: position 1,102,697 of record OU744285.1, on the reverse strand, counting down.
TCAGAAACCAATCTAACTGTCACAATTTATTTACATTATAATAAAAGCTAACAGCCTTAAAATAATAATAATAATATGTGCAAGTATATGAAAAGGGGAGGGGAAATAATTATAGGTAATCAAAAAATTCGTCCACACCGTTGTCAACAGGAAAAGTGCTCAAAAGGCTGGCAGCATTGCCACGTTGTATGGCGATGCTGATTATTTTTTAACAAATAGGCCAGCCCTCTGGTCACGTGCAGAATCGATCGACCGCTTGGCAATGTCTTGAAAAATTAAGTGGGCACTCGGACCCCACGGCCTTAGTGTTTCAACCCCGCTCGACCATATAAGTTACAATAAGATTGGAATATTTGCGCCGTTTGAGGCTTTCCGCACCTGCTGCAGCCACCTTAGCACAGCCCGCCGTGCTAGGAAGATAAGATGGCGTAAGGATATTCTCTTCCCATCGTCGCGTGCCAAGCCATTGGGTTCTAGAATAGCTGGCACCCCGGCTGGCGTGCCGTGCTATTCGGCCTACGCTCCTACTACAGGATAGGCCATGATGTCCAAAGCAGTCGACACCTTCAGCGCATTGGCAGCAATGCAAAGCCACGCAAGGAGCGCCCAGACGCAGACACGGAGCGAGCCGGAGAGTGGTGGCACCCATAGTGCCTATGTTGGGGGAAAAAAAGATTTTCTTTCAGAAATGTTCTCCGGATAACAAATATTATTGTAAATTTGTAAGGTTCAACAATATTTGAGTTAAGCTTCATTGTACCTAAGGAAAAGGTCATAGAGCTTTAAGTATAAAGTTATTTATATTTGACTTTTTAATCAAGTCAATTTTATATTGTCAATTTTAGTTTACCCGCTTATTCATAAATGGTGAATAAAAATAATGATAAGATTACTTTTTAAGGCCACAGGAAATTACTTCACTGCAATTAAATAGTCTCTTACAATAAGCTTTGAAACTACAATAGATTTGACCCCACAACCATGTGCTTTAGTTACGTATCTGCTGTGCCGCCACAATGATAGAAACAGGTAGCTCATTTAAGGCATTCTGGTACAAATTCAGGCGGTAAGGCATTCAGATGTTAAAAAAAACTGTCTACGTGTTATTAAGACCATATACTCATTGACAAAAAACTTAGTAGGTACCTACCACCACCGCGTAACATTTACAAAGGCATTGCAATAAAACAGTTGCTACTCAACACCCATCTCTCTCTGCCTGCCTTTCTTCAACTATGTTGGGGTCGACTTCCAGTGTAACCGGGTGCAGCTGGATACCCGTGTTTTACATGGAGCGACTGCCTATCTGACCCCCACAACAGTTATTGGGCACGATACCCCTTGGTGAGACTTGGCACCTACTCAACACCCAACGATAACGGAAAATCCTTCTTTGTTCCAGGTCTTCCCAACGACTTATCCGTCTCCTGGCACCAGTACCCCTACAGCCTCGGCATCGTGTTCTGTAAACTGCGAGCTCTCATATCTGAAGCGTAAGTAAATTATATTACTAACATTTTCTATGAAATTGTAGCAACAATATAATTTGTAAAAATTGCAAACCTTTTCATATTTTCAGTTATTGGTGAAAGAATATACTTTTCTTTCTTTATTGTTAAGGAGTTGTATCATTTAGTATCGTATCTACTAATGGAATACCAGCATAAGTGTTTCCGAGTGCGCACAGCGGTGATATGTCAATAGTCAGAAGTTCAGAAGGAAAAAAAACCTCGTAATTTGAGAGCACTTAATAGAAATTTACATAGTTATGCCGGTAATGAGGTACCAGGGAAACCACATGTGCAGAAGGAATTATTGCCAAACTTCCTCGTCTTCAACGTAGTCTTGAATCTTATAATATGCTTTTTTGATAAGAACACTTTTGGTGTGGGTTTTGAACTTTCCATCGCTAAGTTCTGTAACCGACTTTGGCTACTTATTAAAAAAGCAGATACTGTTTATAAGGACTAGCTTGCGAGTTTTAAATAATCTTATGGGTACCACAATTTAATTATATCTAAGTGTATTTATATTATGGAAATCGTTATAAATGGTAACAAAGACGCACGCATTAAATTAAAACACATATGTGTTATTGATGTGACAAGGGACAATAGTTAAAATGAGGTAGGTATTATATAATGTACCTACCTAGCCTGGCACAAAAGAGCTAGATGCGATCGTAATACGTTATTCGACCCAAAATCAAACACAGTACCCCACGATTCCATCTCCTCTTCTTAATAACTACCATTATGACGCAAGTCAATCCATTTGTTAGACATTTAATTTAATCAAGTACTTACTATTCTGGTAACTGACAAACTACTATTAACTTCAGTTTCTAAAGAACCCATCAACTCAAGAACTTGTGAACTCAGGAACTTAGTTTTACTAACAAGTATTGACTTCTTGAGTTCTTAAATACAGCAACTTCAGTTTCGGACTGATAGTTGAGATGAAACGGACTTTGTAAGAACTTGTTGTAGTTAATTTTAACTTCTCCAACTTACAGGCAAATTGATTGTTACATTTCAACTCTATAAGTTTTCGGGAAGACATTTTCAAGACAATCATTATTAATTTTAAATGTGGGTCCCTACCATTTTTTTTTCTTTTATCGCTTAGGTAGTTCTTTTGTTCATTAACTTGAACTTTTTCTTGCGAGCAATAGTCTGCAGCTATACTTTTCTGTATTAAGTAGGTACCATACTATACCTTGAGATCTTAAATCTCTCAGTAGCAGCCCGAAGTCTGGATTTCTGCTCGCTTGATGGCGATAGGCTCGCCCCCTATTAGGTACTTGTGTAGTACAACTCGGGTCACTATTGCATAACCAATGTTACACAGCAAAATACCTACAGCTACTACACGTCCGCACAGTACGGCCGTCAAGATTCGAATCCTCGCGCTCGCCGAGTGTTGCCGACTCATCATATCGATTCTAACAATTCCTCAAATCGATTATACTTACCGTTATTCGGTTTATTTAATTTATATTTAGTTACCTATTTAAAATGATTAATTAATTGCTATTAAAAATCATAAACCTTACACTTGAGTGGGACTTAAACATAACTGGCGAAAAATAGATCTACCATAAATACAACCCAACCCGACCCTACGGGGGAACAAGGCGTTATGTTATCTTGAGCACAAATTGAAGGTATTCTTATTTGTTCTCAGTTGCGTGCGTACTTTAGGGTTATTTGTAAAGGCTCTGTCTAAACTCGGCTTATAAGGGAATGAAGTGTTGGAACACGCAGGCGTTAGGGTTGGCAGCACAGAGAACATTGTAACTGTACTTTATATGTTTTAAAAGCTACGTATGTCCTTAGTAAAATCTGGGAATATTTAGCGGGCTAGATGAGCCCATGCTGACTTGTTGACTGAGTTATTTCGGACTCAACGCAGCGCTTTTCATGAGTCGATAACGAAGTTTACTGTAGTTTTTTTTTTTAAGTTCCCTTCAAAATGGTTGAGCTGAATGGTGCTGATCCATACCTAATGTTCGTGAACAGGCGCCGTCAGTAGGGACTGGTCATCTCTTGGCTGCCAAGGCTTATTTTAATTTGAATTGTTTGTTTTTAAGCTATTGATTGCATAGCTTCTATCGCGGGCCTTGAGCGCGGGGACCGAATCCAGAAATTCCATAACGAAAAAAAACCTCACGCTCCCCACTCCGACGGGCACGGAGGTGTGGCTTGAAGGCCGTGCATTGTCTAACGTCGTTTCTTTTCGGCAGTCTTCGACACGGTGTTTGTGTGCGTGCAACTAGACGTATTGTACGACTCTACGAAGCTCGCACGAATCGAGACGAGCTGCTCCGAAATCGGACGAATACATAAGCAGCTGTTTATGAGAAAGTATATAGGTATTTATCAAAAAGGGTAACTTGAATTAATATTTATTTCCATTTACTTTCGTACCATTTATCATTTACCAGTCGGACACCATACATTTATTATAATCACCACTATCTTAAAACTCAATATCCCAATATCTCGGAAACGGCTGGGAATATCAAAATTCTGACCAAATTCCCCCCCCCCCCCTATAACCTCCCTCTCAAATAGTACATACATACAGACAAGCCTCTTTGACCCCCCTTTTTTGACCCCCTCTTTTTCGACCCCAATATTAAGTTGTATTATATTTATTTATATTTAAATCAATCCCACTTATATATGATCCCGGGACCCCCCCCGCGTCACCCCTTTTGACCAACCCCTCCACCCGTCTAGGGCTACTGCACCCCCCCGGGTCTTAACTTTTGAACCGGAGGTCGTAGAGGTATCGAGTTTGGGGTCTTTGGAATCGGCAGTAAAGGGCCTATCTTTTGGCCCCGATAAGGTTAGGGTAAAGCGCCCCATTTTAAATTTATTTTAGATTTAAAAATTTTAAATTCTTATTTTTAATATTTAGGATAATTAAAGTATTCAGACTAAGGGTCCGGGACCCAGTATTATTAGTTTTTAAATTTAATTTAATGCAATAGCTTTACCGCGGCACTCCCCAAGTGCCACACGTCTTTTTTTTGTTATTATAGTTTTTATCACGGACGCTTTTAACGTGCACGTCTATTTACATCGTTCTCACATGTATAATTTCAACATGAATTATGTAACCAATTTTTTTTTGGAACGTTATTTTTATTTAAAAGAGTGTCCATGGAGATTCTTGCCTGTTCATCTCCATAGGTACCTACTACGCTTTGGAATGGGCAACTAGCTTCATTTTTCTGACTGACCGATCCCCTTGACAATTCAAAAGTGCCTGTAATTGGTTTATTTGAAATAAATGCTTTGAGTTTGAGTTTTGAGTTTGAAGTGATATCGAAATATTTATAACGACGAGAGATGTCAAAGTAAAAGTCAAGTCAAATCATTTATTTCAAACTAGCTTTTGCCTGCGGCAACGTCCGCGTGGTTATCGGCAAATATCAAACGGGAACGGACTACCGGGATTAAAATTACCCAATGTGTTAATCCAGGTTGTAAATGATCTGTGTGAAAAAAATCATCAAAATCTGTTCATTCGTTATTGCGCCAATCCGAAACATACCTACATCCAGACAAACAGACAGACGGACTAAAATTCTAAAAACTATATTTTCGGCATCAGACTCTTCCCCACACCTCTTAATAATTATCTATACTCCATTTGAAATAAGATTAGAAATTTTAATAAACGTAATTTACAGTTCATTCAACCGATTTTGACTTCTATTCCGTAGGTATAAGGATGGCATTAAAAGCAAAAACGTGGTTACAATACCAACTATTTGTTTTAGCTCCCATTTATCATGCAACTAACGTAATAGACGTCAAAATCGGTTGAACGGACTGTAAAAAAGGTTTATTTAAATTTCTAATCTTATTTCGAATGGAGTATAATTGCTTCAAAAATATTGTATTTATTGTTTTGGCCGTGTTACTATATTATTATATGTGGTGACATCTAGTTAATGTATTTATGTATGTTCATCTAATAGATAGGCACATAGAAGGAACTTTTGAACTTCAAAATTTAAAAGGAAATTTAATTAATTCTAGTTTCCCCTTCCAAAAGATAGTTTCGTGTGGTCAAAGAATTAAAAATGAAGCGATGACAACTATCAGTATCAATTATGTGATTGATACATGGTGCTCACATATTTACAGATATTGTAAAAGTAGACGATTTTCTTATTTTTACAAATTTAATTAGTAACAACCCTAGCGGGGTATGGTATCTGTAGTGCTATTATTCTTTCGTGCCTTTGGGTCACTTTATCACGTACACTAAGCCTAATTGATACAGCATTGTGTAACATTATATTATTTGAAATTGCTTTGAAAGATTTTAGTAAAGGCTCAAACGACTATGTAGTAGGCTAATATCATTGATGGATAGAGTTATTCTAAAATGCTTCAGGTTCATGTATCGTCTTTGACAGATTTATTGGCGCAGTGGTTGAGCAAGTTGCTTCCTCGCTACGGAATTCTAGATAGGTACATCGATTTTTCATCCTCCATTTGATTTTGCACTTTCGCTTTCACGTTTTGGCTAAACAAGATGTGTTCTTCCTCTTCGTCGTATCGATGATTTCATTTCTATAATTTTGATTCAGCTTCGTTCAGAATTCGGCCACGTCGACAGCGTTGGTATTGGTATCGTAACAAGGTGTGATTGAGATAAATGAAAACCTCTTAACGGGTCATCGTACTCATTATTACGATTAACTTTTGTTATGGGATTAATCAGAAATCACGAGGAGGAAAAAAAACAGCTGCTCTAGGCAAGCGCCAAGTTTAAGTTCGCAAAACAAAACGTATAGGGAACGGCTGATTATTTTTCGCCTTTTCAGTGTTGAACCCATTAGTAAAAAGGTGTTCATAAAGATGAATCTTCTTCCTCCTTCTCTTAATGCTGAGGATTGCGACCACATACGACGCGTCTCCAAGTTATGCGGTCTGCTGCAGTGTGGACCACTTGGTAGATGCTGCCTCCAACAGCCTTCTTGATCACGTCGGACCATCTCGCCGGTGCTCTCCTTTGAGCGCGTTTTCTTTAAACCCGGCCCAGTATCGTAAGCCTTTCCAGACCTTGCTTAGGTGAACGTATAATATGTACAAAGAAGCTGAGGGCCCGCTCCTGGCATATTCTAGATAGCCGCTTGGTGATGTTGAGTTCCTCCTAAATTCAATCACACTTTGTAAATGGTGCAAATTTAAATTTATCTGTATAAAAGAACTTGAAGAACACACTGTATGTTCACGTCAATCACCTTCATTATCAAAGACTTTCAATTTCAGAAGACTTTTCAATACTTCTCGATCAAAGCTCTTAGACAGGTGCAATCGAACTAATTAAGAGTATCGAAGCGAATTGAGCCTCGATGTATTTTAAGCAAATTGAATGTCAATCCATACATTCAATTTGCTTCTTCGAGTCTTTGAGAGTTGAGAAAATTCCCAACTCTCAAAGACGCGCCTGTGTGAACGTTTGTGGCGCCCGAAGTGTGTAATAGTGTACGTACTGTCTTGTACGGTAACTGTACATATTGTAGCGACATAAAAAAGGAAATTCATCATAGTAACACGTATAATTAATAATGTATTAGTATTTAAAAAAATCATAAAAGTATAAAAGAGTTAGTAAAATATTATTAACTATAGTTGCTGAACATGTAATTCGGTAAAAATGAAAAGAGATCAAGGAACATTGGATGGTTGGTGTTTGTTTCGTATTTGGTTTTCGAACAAAGGAATCGATTGCAATCGGTTTTTAGGTTCGTGGCTACTAAATAAAGTAAACTTTCAAATGAATATTATATCATAAAGATGAACCAAAATTATCCCGATAGAAACAGGTCTGGTAAAATATCAACTAGTATCAAAATGTTAACCCTAGAGGTTCTAATACTACTATAATAGTTAAGCGTAATACTTTAAAGTATTATGTCGATCCTGGTAGATTGGAACCTCAAAGCGTAGTACGCCTAGTTGATCCTGATGAACCGCATCCTCAAAGCGCAGCACGTCTCGACGGAATCAGTGGCGACTCGACGTTCATGTGTCATGGGCCAGAACGGCCTAGCTGGTCTCGAACTCGTAAGGATTCTATGCGACTGGTGGTAGCGACGCAAGAGCTCGCAAGCCTGGTGAATAGTCCGATACCCGTACAAAAGACCGGAAGCCCTTTTTAACTGATTCTAAACCTACAACAAATAAAATAGTATTAACCTAGTTATAATGCTAAGTTTTTCGCTGAGAGGGCAAATCGGGAAAAATACATACCAAATTCGACGAATATCGTACACCAAACAACATAATAGGAGAAATATTATAGGTACGCCTCTGCCTAACCCTTCGAGGAATACAGGCGTGATGTTATGTTTATGTAAACTTTAATTGGTCAGAATTTTGTATCAAAAATTTATGGAGATCGATTGGATTCAATACATATTTTTCAGCAACTGTTTTTTTTTCTAATAATCAAATGAGGTCTTGCTTAACTCAAAATGTGAAAATATTAAGAATAGAAAATGATAACCCGCTATACCGGGTTATCATTTTCTATTCTTCATTCCTCACATCATCATCATCATCATTCAACATTCATTCATTATTTATTTTCTTTAGTTTTCTTCATTTTCTTCATTTGTCATTAATGTTTTCTTCTTTTTTATTCTTTCTTCGTTTTTTTTTTTGCGTTTGTTTTGCTTTTTTAGGATGTAACCGCAGAGGTCATGCCGCAATATGTAGCATCTGTACCTCTGCATCTGTGACATCATTCCGCCCTCGCCAAGGAAGTTAGAACATACAGAACAATCACAGACTGTCTCAAACCACCCCGGTCGCGCACTGTAACCCACAGCTGGCATAGCACTTGCACAAGTCCGAAGAGAAGTTGCAAGCGTAGTGGAGAAACTCAAACAGGAATCTGTCACTAGAGACCCTCTATTTGGCACTCAACTACCAACGCAACAACTTAATTAAACTTGCACCGTGTAAATGGGGCTTTAGTGCTATGGCTTTAGGCCATTTACCAGATGAATTTAATTCGACAGGTTTTGAATACCCAATAGTTTATTTCTTGCCATGTATAGTCAACACCGTTATTGCTTTACCACCTTTACAAAAACTCCCAGTAAATACTTGGTGGTACTTCACTAAGGTAAGTGTAATGATAGTCTTAGTCAGATAGGTAAAATTAATAAAAAAAACCCGACAAAAAAGAGAGCTGATGATCTTGAAACGGCTGAACCGATTTTGATAAAACATGTCTAAGAACCACCGCTTTTAAATAAAAAAACCGCATCCAAATTGGTTTACCCGTTTAAGAGCTACGGTGCCACAGAGAGACACACACACTGCAGTGTAAACGTGTTGCTGGCACGTCGGGGAGTCGAACCCCGACATGACGTAGCTAAAAATCAAACACTTTTTAACCGCGAAATCACGAATACTATTTATTATAAATGGTAAATGGCAATAAGTATAAACTGCAACACATAGCGGTCAAACTTATAACACACTCTTTTTGCGTCGGGAGTTAACAAGCAGGCACAGTTTCTTTAAATCGACATTGTCTCTACCAGGTAACCCGGTCAACGCCCGTTGCAAACTCTGGCAGGATGCTTTTTCACCGCCTACTCACTATCTATCAACAAACGAGCATCTTTCTGCAGGTTATAACCTTCCGTGGCCCACTTGGAAGTCCCTGAACCGTCTCTGAACCCAAGTGGCAAGGTGTAAGTCGAACCTCGTAAACCCCTACCTCGACGGAAAAGCAGCCAGGTGTGGATGTGAAACTGTATCATGAACTATGCTTCACCCCCTAGCCTGCCCTCTGTAGGTACCTAAAAAAATGCAGCCAGAGTGACCTCTGCGTTGTCACCGATAACGCGGTGGAAGTGGCGAAGTTTTGGGCAAACATAATTTGAATAACTATGGTGCCAGCGACACGAAGAAGGAGATCGGTACATGAATCTACACCTGTTTGTGTGTAATTATTATGGTTATACGGGTATCCCCGCGTTTACACCTCATGTTGTGATATTTGTTTTCAACAAGTCTTGTATAAAACATGTCTTGTATGCATCATACATGTTTTGCCGTTGTTTCAGACATGTCTTGTTAACTATTTTGTTCACCTTTTTGACAGTTTTGACTAGTTTTCTACAAGTTTTGCATACAACTAGTCTTAACAAGTTCCTAACCATCCACTAAATGCTAAACTAGCGACATCCAGGCTACCAGTTACAATATTGCTAACAGTTTACTGTTTATGCAGTCGAGAGTGACGTCTTAAGTTCCTATCTATACTGATCTAATAAAGTTAAAGAGTTTGTTTGTTTGAATGCGCGATTTGGGTATTTTTTATAGTAACTCGTGCATTTGCTCTCGGAAAGCACCATTCGGTGAAGTGGAACTGATGATGAAGACCAGAGGTGGCCACTGGAATTGCACAATAATAAGTATTTCACGGGTTGCGATTCGATTACTTTATCATGGTTGCTAAGCAATTTATTCTCGTCACAATGCATATGGTGCACTTCTTTTGGTTCTTACCAGGAGAGCTCCTCAACAATTAACGGCCCTGCATCGGGAAAAGGAATATTTTGTAAAAGGTGATGTGCAGTTGACATTTTTAGGCTATTGTAATTATTTAACAGATAATTTTATAAATTACTCACTAAAAAGTGAAAAATCAAAACTTAAAAAAATAAATAAACAACCGTCTTCAAACAAAACACTACAAAGTGAAAAATAACTTTAATTTCGGAAGTCGGTGTCTTTGTATGTGTATTTGGTTTTTTGCCACCGACTTCCGAAATTAAAGTTATTTTTCACTTTGTAGTGTTTTTTTTTGAAGACGTTTTTTATTTTTGTGAAAAAGTTTTTTAGTATATTGTGTAACTTACGACTTCCCCGGGAATGATGTCGCGCGCAGTAGCTAGGTCTCTAATGAAATGCCAAATAATGGACATCACCAACAACAGGGGCTGTAAGACAAGTGAGCTCAAAGAAAAGCTCGCTTTATTTTTCTTAGTAAATCTTCAGCATCTCTTAATACCGAAGATTCGCTCTTCATCTTATTGTTCTCCAAAAATATTACTTACACGCTTCCAGATTTCCTAAAAGCTTCCCTTTTCAAAAATTACTTGACATTTATACTTAAACGCTTTGTTAATACTATCTGTCCTTGTCATTTTTATGTGAATGGAGTGAGAGGGAAGTAGACTATAACGCCATTTTAGTTTCACTTTATGAATGACATAAACAAAAGGTTTTGTAAGACGTTACTTATGGTAATATACTCGTACAATAAGTAAATGCTATAAATGTCTTTGCTTTAGAAAATAAATGCTAAGTAAGAAAGTGTTTATTTCCAAAATATATAAACTCACGCCTTCTTCTCATGGGTTAGGCAGACACTACAGAATGCCGCCTGTTACGTTCCTTTCAAAAATCGTAATGAAAATCAAAATATTTTATTTCACATAAACCAACATGGGCACTTATGAAACGTCAGAAGCTAGGTGCACGGTTCCAATTGATTGTTTCCTATGGTGAAGAGCCGGCAAGAAACTCCACAGTTACTCATTTAAAAATAAGGGGCTATCATACTCCTTTTGCTTCGTTTCCGTTCATACATCTGGTCAAACACGCACGCCGGTTATGGGAGCACAAGCATCTGACCTTACACATTTCTATCAAAAGGACTAGGAGAGAGATCAGTGCCATTAGTGCTAATGCATTTTCAATACTTCGTCGATTTGCTCTAATGGGACAAGGCGCATTTCCCATCCCCAGGCCGATTTGTAAAACTTTCAGATATCCAGCAACGGTTTCTCACATTTGTAATTTGCAACTTGAATCTCGACAATAATCTGATTGGATAATTGCGCTTCGAAACTTTTTTCCAATCTTTACGATGTTTTCCAACTCCAGAGGTAAGACAGTAGGGTTTTTGTCAAAAAAAATACATATTTTATCAATCAATCAAGTCGCAGTCCACTGCTGGACATATGCCTCTCCCATGCTGCGCCACAACACTCTGTCCTCCGCCTGCCGCATCAGTCTGTCACAGCCACCCTTTTATGATCGTCGATCCTTCTAGCTGGCATATTTTATGCCAACATATTCCTACATGGCAAGTTTTAAACCGCTTACGGTCCCAAACACAACGTACCTACAGAGCGCAACGTACGCTCCCACATAAAATTCTAACAAACTATTAAAACCCATTCACATACATCCATCCGTGGCCGCCTGTACTTACAGGTCTACTCCCTAAACATGAAATCCGTAGTTTCGACCGAAGTTACGGGCGGTTCCTACTCCTTATCACTTAGGGACATAAGATTGAACCGGCCCGACTTTAGAATGAATGACACCCTGATTTGACAGTTGTCCCTTGGCACGATGTGTATATCCCGTCCGAAAAAAAATATTAGACACTTGTTTAGATGATTCAACTGCTTTCGGACGGGCCCGAATCTTCGTTGACGGACTTAGAGAGTAGACCCCTGTGATCATACATAGTGAACTTTCCGCATGATTGCAGCGCTTGCATCCATGAATGTACTTGCAAAACTTTTAACGTATAAAGCGCTTTCGAGCGCTTCCGAGTGTAAAACGACGGACTATCGCTCCTTGGCACACCTCGATCGTTCTGAAAAGGTGCATGCATGTGATAATAATTCCGGAATACTTGCGAGCTAATGCAATATTGGCGTTCCGATCCGTATGAACGTAGCTCGGCTTTAAGGTTGGAATGCTCTTTAAAAGGTTTTTGGTGAGTTGTAACTGTTACTGTGGGAGTTTATCGAATAAGCTTGTTATTTGACATAGTTTCGTGAGCTGTTCTCGATGAGATTGTATGAAAGAAGGGATGTTTTCTCACAGGAAGAAACATATTTTTACGAAATATTTATTACTTACTTATGTATCTTCCCAGAACTATGAAAAATAAGCTATATATATTTCTGTAATATTATTGTTTGCCGTTGTTTGTACATTTTTTTAAAGTAATTTCTGCGAGGTCTGAGACCTGGGAAGGATTCTAATGCCGAAAATATATAATTTTATGAATTTTTGTTTGTTTGTCGAATGTCTGTTCCAGCATCACGCAAATAATACCCGATAAATTTTGTTCAAATTTTGCAAAGGTATTCTCTATAAGTCTGGTCAGTCTTTGGGCTCTATATTATCATGCTATTTGCTATGGGGGATGAGCAATATTGCAATTAGTTCGTATTATTGTATAGTTTACCTCAAATTGTAAAAAGACAAGCCAAAATATAACCTTTTAAAGGATTATCATCACTCTATACCTTTATGGAACTATGCAGCCAATCGTGACATAATATAAGAACGGCTATTTTAGTCAACTTTCAACAAAGCAAATAGCTTAGCGGTTCGACGACTGCTTTGCAAATCTATGTTCGATTCCCAACAATATAAATGTACGAGGGTGAATCAAAAAATTCTTGGAATCAATATTAAAAAATGCAAAGATTTAAACAAAAATATTTTATTTTTCTACATAATCTCCCTCCAATGCAATGCATTTAGAATAACGCGTTTCTAACTTCCTTATTCCATGTGAAAAAAAAAAAATTAAATCAGTGAGCAAAATCGCATCTTGCTCACTGATTTCAGCAAAACCTACATGTTTGAGCTACTGAAGTGAAAAGTTATGTGTGATACACGAGAGCAAAGTTTTTTGCATCTCGTGCCTTTGAATCCTTCGCCGCGGCGCTAAAACCACTCTTATGCGTAAGAGCATCTTTTGCATGGGTCCGACCATCTTTAATAAATTGCCCAAATCATGGAGAACATTAAATATATCAGCTCTTAAAAGTAAATTGAAGAGTTTACTAACCGAAAGAGCATTTTACAGTATTGCAGAGTTTATGAAAGGGGATAATTTTTCTTCGTTTTTGAGATGACGATGTTGTATTTTTTTGATTTATTGTATTTTTTGTGGAATAATTGTAATTTGGAATTGATATTTTAATGACAGTAATTCATATTTTTATTGACTAATTTATTTAATGATTACTTTGACATTTAATTTTATCTAAAAAATGTGCGTGCTGAATTGTAATGATACGTAATATTTAATGAATATTGGAGATTTAATAAGTACCTATATAATTTCAATAATGTAATTTTGATGAATATTATCACGGTTTATGCACCATCTCTTCCTACCAATTTGTACGCCACGATATGCGGCTGAACATGTTGGAATTTTTCTGTATCTTTTATTATCTTGCATGCAATATATCATGTACACCATGTTTAAACAAATAAAATTTTACTTACTTACTTACTTGCCACACTCAGGATTCAAAATCAGCACTCGCAGCAAAAAACGACTTTGCTCTCTTGTTGCACAAATAACTATTATAACACATAAAAACTAATAAGAACGTGAAATGTGATAATAGGATAACGAACATTAATAATGTGCTTTTAGATGTAGTTTATTACCCAACGTAAATGAGTTAATAGCCTTTGAAAAACGCACTATGGCAAGGTTTTGGTCGGGGTACCGCCTTAATGTCATTTATTTGTAACGAGCGGATACCCGGCGTGTGTTACCGCGGTAAAACAATGCACATTCGGTCAATTCATGAAGTTTTTTGTTCATTGTTTGAGTGGTTAAAAATCATCTTCGCATTATTGCCTTTCTAATGAAATCAGTTTGGGGCACATCGGTTGAATGGTTTTAAAGTCTATAACGGACATAGGTAGAAACAATTTTTGAAGTGAAAACTTCTTAAGGCGCGTTGAGCACTTTTTGGGTGAACAAAAATCATGGAACTCGCGTCATCGTCACCGAACGCTTCGAAGATACAATTCACAAGTTACTTAGTTTCCACTTCTATCGGCAGTCCCGCAAGACTGCCCCGCATTTTTTTTTGTTTTATTTATATAGATTTGCGTTTTGTTTGTGTCTAATAAACTATTCTTCTTTCTTTCTTTTCTTTTTAATATTGTATTTAAGAGTATCTAATGCGACTGCCATCTGTCCCTTTATCAAGAAAGCTAAATCAATACCTATCTGCCTGCCTTTTCCCAACTATGCTGGGGTCGGCTTCCAGTCTAACCGCGATGCAGCTGAATAACAGTATTCTACATGGAGCGACTGCCTATCTGTCCTCCATTACCCAGTAACTCGGTTGTACCCCTTGGTAAGACTGGTTGTCAGACTTTTGGGCTTCTGATGACCCGTAACGACTGTCAAAAATCTACGAATGACAGCCGGGACCAACGGCTCAACGTGCTTTCCGAGGCACGGAGGGGTCTCGATACGTAATGGATGCTCACTTATCCACGAAACGAGCGCGGCAAGCGTAGCTTAATCCATACCAATACCATACATCGGACGTATTTGGTTTCTGAACTAGAGAATCGATTGCAATCGGTTTTTAGGTTCGTGGCAACTAAATAAAGTAAACTTTCAAATGGATATTATATCATAAAGATGAACCTAAGTTATTCCGATAGAAACAAACCTGATAAAAAATCAACTAGTATCAAAATGTTAACCCTAGAGGTTCTAATACTACTATGATAGTTAAGCGTAATGGTTTACAATATTATGTCGATCCTGGTAAATTGGAAACTCAAAGCGTAGTATGCCTAGTTGATCCTGATGAACCAAATCCTCAAAGCGTAGCACATCTCGACGGAATCGCTGGCGACTCGACGCTCATGTGTCGCGGGCCAGAACGGTCAAGCTAGTCTTGAACTCGCAAGGATTCTATGCGACTGGTGGTAGCGACGCAAGAGCTCGCAAGTCTGGTGAATAGTCCGGTACCTGGTTAAAGGCCCGGAAGCCCCTTTTTAACTGGTTCTTCACCAAATTCGACTAATATCGTACACCGAACAGAACATAGTAGGAGAAATATTCTCAATAAACTTTAACTGTTCAGAATTTTGGATCAAAAATTTAATGGAGATCGACTAGATTCAATACATATTTTTCAGCAACTGACTTTTTTCCAATAATCAAATGAGGGGGCCTTGGTTACGTCAAGATTCGAAAATATTAAGAATAGAAAATGATAACCAGTTATACGAACTAGAAGAATAGGTTGTAACCGCAGAGGTCACGCTGTACTGTGCGCCCAAGATGTACTAAGATTGACCTGAAACCATTTATTGACTTTTATATATAGTTTACAAAAGCCTGATACAAAATTCATTAATCTATAAAATATTTAAGATTGTCATTATAAGAGCATTTCGGTCATTTCCTATAATATCTATCCCTTTTCCACCCATAATGATTGAGAGACGATATATTTCTACGAAGCACACTTCGCATCAGGATACCGCTGAACTCACATACTCATGAATACGAGCGCGCGTGCGCAATTTCTGGAACTTTTATAACCGCTAATACTGCAACCTATTAACTTTGAGTAAACATTAATCGTGAGTGAAGTGCAGTGATCTCGCGCCGAATAAAACGCCGACCAATGAAGCCACGTGGAGCCAGCTAATCCGTCCACAACAGTATTCCAGGTCAGTCCTTGCCCCCTTCCTCAGCGACGACTGCTCTCCTCGAACGCGTCACGTTAAATTATAATGAACCTGCGTTCAATACCTAAATCTCACTGAAAACATGATATTAGCACTAGATAATTAACCCAACACCATTTCTAATCAAATTATCAATTTTTTTCGACTTTAGAAGAAAATGAATTCACAACCAGTTAAATGCCTAGATGCCTCCTTATTGCATTACAGATCTCATAACCTGAATTCTTTCAGGCACATTTCAATTTAAAAATGCAGGCAGTTTCAGCTGATTACCTTCAGATAAACGACCGCCAGGAAAGATAATGTTTACTGTAGACGACTCTATTTCTATAGTCCGTTAAACGATTTCAAGAAAGATCATTAAGATTACTGAATAAATAAATAAAAATAAAATGTTTTGGGGTTAGTTTTGCTTATAGTGTAAATATCTTTAAATAGCTACAGGTTGTTTTGAAGGGCGAAGCCTTATAAGGGCAGGAGGAAGAGGTCAGAAGGGTTAGACAAGATTGTCTTGATAATAATAAATATAGCAGGGTTAATTTTTAAGCATCGCCAGCATTTGTCAAACTAAACTGGGTGTAGCTTTCAATTGCCAATCGTATAGCACATCAAACATTCATTTGCTGATTTGTTGCTAGCTTCTACTTAGATATGTCTTAAAATTATTAAATTGTTTATTCGTAAATTATACTTGGATATGTCTGGAGTTTGTGAGGCTCTCATCAGATACCCAACAAACAAATACCCCTGAATATGAATATTTTACAAGGAGCGAATGACTAGGATTCTGACTTTAACAACCTCATTACTCACTACTTACTTCTAACTTCTTTCATAAAAAAACAAGAACAGTCCCTGTGTGAAAGTTGACCAAAAGTTAGAGCCCTTACAAGCTCTTGAATAATACGTACGATTCCAAACTTTTAACAAGTTGCGCATAGTTTGAGCAGAACTGCGCAGCGTCGCACGTGCATGTAGATGATAATATGATGTGTAATGTGCAAATTTCTGTTTCAGTTTCACGAACAAGCATTTTGAAAGGACCTTTGTTTGTGACACAGAAGCCCTAGCACGAACGGGCGAAGTAAACGTATCGTAAATTCGAACAATTTGTGAATCGAACATACCAATATCCTGTAGCGTTTTGGTTTAAATGTATGCCGCAATCACAAAACGTATCACCCATAGATATAAATGGTCGTCAAACTAAACAAACACATTAAACGGTTAATGCTTTTATAATAACATGGCTTAGTAATAATAATTTAAAAGTTAACGTTGATAAAACCTCCTTCGTTCAATTCCCCGATAGAAAATCAAATTCTGACCATATGATCACTTATTCCGATCAAAGAATTAACGGAGCCATTTTTCTTCGTATAACAGATTGGTGGATAGTGGCTGCTTTGGAAACCTCACTGCTAAAAGGTCACAAATATGATTAATCGTTTCGCTTTTGCCTTGTGGACACTTTGTAAAATAACCTACCTCAAAACAGCCCTCTTAGCGTATCATGGCTTCTAACATTAGATACGGCATTGTATTGTGCTGAGGGAGAATTCTGTTCTTATAAGTAGGGTATTTAAAGCTCAAAAACAATGTATCCGTGCTCTTTGTGATGTGCCACCATTGACTTCACGTAAAGCTCTTTTTATAGATTTAAAAACTGTTCAAATCAAAATCACATCAAATATCAAATCAAAATATTTTATTTCACCTACGTAAACCAACATGGGCACTTATGAAACGTCAGAAACTAGGTGCACGGTTCCCGGTATGTACTTATTTGAATGTTATAAATTTGTTAAAATGCATTCCGACTTATTTCAACGTCTTAAAGACACTGGTGCCGATTCTCTTGTCACAAAATTCTCTAAACTAGACTAAAAACCACTAAAATTTTGTTAAGTCCTGTCAAAAGACGATTTCTCATTCTGAAATAGACTAAAGTGACACAACTTAACTATATTTTAGTTTGACAGCACTGGTATATGATGGATAGGATAGGATGGTACTGAATAATTAGTTTAATGAAAATGGCAATTTTGCTATTCTGAATTTGACGTTTTTAACCTAAAATTTTGGGTTGTCTTAACTAAATCTGACTATTTTTAATCGCGATTAAAAAGGTCTGGAATAAAATTAGTTGTCATGAACTAAGATTCACCACAACACCTCGACTTCAGGGGCAAAAACAGGACTGTTTTTTTTTAATTTTGCTTATATCTCGAAAACGGTGTGTTCTATCGCAAAAATAATGAAAATTTCGACCCCCTTTACGAAAACCATAAACCCATATAACTCTACACGAAGGTATTTTTTTTTTAAATATTTTCCGTACAAAAAGTGAAAAATTCCATATAAAACACGCCGAGGCTGCCACCCATGCGCGAGTTAATGAAACTGATCAACCAGGAGTGTATAAATGCAGTTTAATGATTTATAAGTATACAAGTTGTTATATGGCTAATATCATGTAGGTAATGAACACTATTCCATGGCACGCAGGCCTTTTATACTCTTACAATCAGTGTCTAACAGGAAGATTCATTATATTTACATAAGAAGTTACATTCAATATTTGTACTTGCAATATGTTATCTTAATTAGTTATAAATAATTCTATTTTCCTGTTGTGGACTTTGTTCGGGTACTGTTATCAGCAGCGGAGGATTCCGGTGAGATAAGTGTTCTTGACTCTCCTCTCCCAGCGTTGAGCGTTCGTGTGAGTCTTCGAAAAGCGTGATAAGCGATGAGTAAGAGACTTAGGATGCCTAGAGTGGTATATATTCCAATTGAAACGTTAGTCACTTTGTTATCAGTGAGCTGATGTTTTTTAAGCATTTTTAGTTGCTGTTCAATATCTTCATCTGTTGTTGGAATATTAACAGGATACTCGTTAATTATATTGTCAGTCTTTGTTTTATATATTTCAAGTTCCGTCGCTTTTTCTTGATGGATACACTCTGTATTATCTTCTAAATAGGATCCTTTGATTATCTTCTCACTTGATGTACATTGGTCGATGACACTTTCTTCTAGATCCCAATATTGGTAGTGGATTGTACTGGATATTTTAAGAGAATATCTGAGAGGGCAGTAGATGAGCAGAGTATTACATTGATTACTTTGTTTTAACACAGTTTGTTTTAAACATTCACATACTGGTTCTGCTTTACAAATTTGTTGGGAACAGCTAAGAGCTTTATACACTTGATCGTTACGAGTGAGATATTGGCTTGTTATAATATTTGGTAGATAACAATGTTCCGTTTTCTTTTCAATAGGTGCTAGTAAATATACTAACTGATATTCATTCTTAGATATAATGGGTATAGGCAGTTGGAATATCATAATATTATCACTAATGGCTACATGGGGTATTAGGATAGATTCTAACTTTAAAGGATCTTTTAGGATATTAATTGAATTTGGAATCTTCTTAATACTTTCTAATAAGTGAAGTTGATCTACAATAGAAGGATGCAGTATGTCATGTTGTGCAAAGACATATGCTTCTGTTAGTTGAATTCACATATCTTTTAAGCTTTCTAATCCAAATAATAATTCTGAGGCTAGCTTTTCTTCTATATTTTTACTGGAATATTTATTAATTAAAATATTAATATGTTGAGAGATATTTTTTAACTTCATGTTCATATTATCTAATATGTTGGTAGTAATACTGAATTTTTTATCGATATTAATTAAATCGTTATTATCGAGGTTTCCAGTGATTGCTTTTACTATTGAGCCTAATCCGTCGATTAATCCTCGTTTATTTCGATTTGTGTTTTGCATTTTATTGATGCAGTGATATAACTTACTTTGAACATATTTGATACGGTAATTAAAGAGAGTTTCGTTTGTATTGAGATTATGTTGAAGTATTTCTAATTTATAATATTCATCATAGAGTGGTTGTAAGTTGATTGGATGAATAAGAGTCCATTCATCTTCTTGAATACTTGCTTTTCCTTGTTTTATACTGACGAGTCCTCCGTCTAGTGTAGTGAGACGTCCGAAACATCTGGAATACGCATATGACTTAAGTGAGTTCGTCTAATTATATTTGTTGTTTTATATGTAACTACGTTCCGTGGTTTGACTTCTATTACTTCGAAAGGTCCTCTAAATGCATTTACATTTTTACTACGGTCATGTCTTTTCATATAAAATTTTAATCCAGGTTTTAATTCAGGTATTTTAGGTTTTCTCATTTTATTTGCATGGCACCATGAATAGTCTTTGGTTAACTGTATTTGGTTTTTTAATCTATTTAAATAATCTGTCGTGATTACGTTTTGTGTATCTAGATCAATTTCTCGTAAGAAGTGTACTTCGTTAGGTGTTTTATTAGTCGTACTATGTATAGTTGAATTATATCCTAACATAATAAGTTTAGGGCAAATTTCTCCGAGTGTTTGTTTCTGTGCTCTCAATCGTTCAATTAAGGTCGAATGTAATCTTTCAATATCTCCATGAGAGGTATGATGTTGTGGCGTAGGAATATAGTATTCGATTTTTAACATATTAAAGAATTGTTTTACTACTTCATTTACGAAAATTGTATCATTATCCATTGATATACTTTTTGGTGTACCTATTACAGCGAATAGCTCCATAAGTTTGTCAATTACTTTGAGACTAGAGTTTTCTGTTAGGGGAACCATAAATGCCCATTTAGAAAATAGATCTATACCTGTTAAGTATTTGATTCGTTCGTATGATAGTGTATCTATTTGCCATCTTTCCATAGGTTTATTATATGTTGGTGTTTTTTCCAGTAAAGGTTTTATAGGTTTCCTATCGTATTTAACTTGATTACATGTTTGACAGTATTTGAGAAATTTAGATGTATGTTGTTTTAAATTTTCGATATAATATTCTTTAGAGATTTCTTTAATTAAAGCGGGGTTTCCAATGTGTCTGTGCAAATGTTCATGCGTTTCTCTAATAAGTTTAATTATTTCCTCTGTGTTTGTTATTTCTTTTCGTATGTTTTTAAACCATATTATTTCAAGGGTTTTAGCATTAAAGTTTTTTCTGTAAACTTCAGAAAGCTGTTGTCCTAATACATTTTCGCAGATAATAGCATATCTTTTATAAACACAAGATTTAATGATGAATTGTTTAAATTCTTCTGGTGATTCGATTTGAACTAAATAATCATTTACTTTATTATTCTTTGTTTCTATGTTTACATTATACTTTCCTTGAGTTACATATATTCTATGCATTCTACGCGGTGGATGTTCGTGTTTGATTATGAAACCGTTACTATCGTCATCATAGTTGCTGTGTACTGTAGCAGCATTTGATTGATTAAAGTTTAATTCGATTCGTGATAGTGCGTCAGCTACGTAGTTTGTTGATCCTTTTTTATGTTTAATTTCATAGTCATACTCCTGCATTTTTAGTCGCCATCGTGTTAGCTTAGCGTTAGGTTCTTTTAGCTTGGCTATCCAAGTTAATGGTTGGTGGTCGGTTTCTAAAATAAATCGTCGTCCATAAATATAGGGTCTAAATTGAGTTAACGCATATAATATTCCTAAAAGTTCGCGTTCAGTGACATTATATTTCTGTTCGGTATCATTTAAAGTTCGTGAAGCGAATGCTATTGGGTGCTCGTCTTGAGATAATACTGCTCCTAGTGCCTTATCGCTTGCGTCAGTGGTGACAACAAATGTTTTGTTAAAGTCTGGATAAGCTAATATTGGTGGATTTGAGATTAATTCCTTTGTTCTGTTTTATGCTTCTAAAAATGTTTCATTATGGATAATAATTTTGTTCTTTTTTGTACATTCCGTTATTGGTTTAACAATTTTTGAAAGGTTTGGAATAAATTTTCTATAGTATGAAACAAGACCAAGAAAAGATTTTATTTCTTTAATAGTTTTTGGTGGAGGGAATTTTTTAATTGCCTCAATTTTGTCTGGACATGGTTGCAGTCCTTGTTCAGTTAAAATGTGTCCTAGAAATTTAACTTTAGTTTGGAAGAAATGACATTTCTCTTTATTAATGCGTAGTTTATATTTGCGTAATGTTTCAAAAACTTTTATGAGTCGTTTATGGTGTTCCTCTTGATTGGGGGCGAATACAATAACGTCATCTAAATAGACAAGACAGATACCTGCCTCTAAATGTGGTCGTAGTACATTATTCATCATACGTTGGAATGTAGCTGGTGCTGTTTTTAAACCGAATGGCATTCGTGTACATTCATAGTGTCCATCTGGTGTTGAAAAAGCTGTTAAGGGGATAGACTCAGAGTCCATTTTAATTTGATGATAGCCAGCAGTTAAATCTAATGTGGAAAAGTATTTTGAGTTTTTTAATTTTGAAAAGATGTCCTCAATATTTGGTAAAGGGAATTTATCATCTCGTGTTTGTTCATTCAATTTTCTAAAATCTATGACTAGTCTCCATTTTTTTTGTTTTTCCAGGTTCTGTATGTTTTTCAACCAAATGTACAGGACTTGACCAAGGGGAATCCGATGGTTGAATTATTTTATTGTTAATCATTTCTTTTATTTGTCGTGTTACTTCTTGTCTTTGTATTTCAGGTAGTCGATACGATCGTTGATAAACTGGTTCATTTTTTAATAATATAACTCTATGTTTAATATGGTCAAAGGAAGTATCGGCTGCTGTTTCCGCAAAGGTTTCGTCATACTTTGATAAGATTTGTTCTAAAGTTTGGTTATCTTCCAAATAGAACAAAAGAATGGAATTTTTCTTTGTTGTTAGTGTATTTGTTCCGGGTGATATAGATAATTGAAGCTGAGTCATAGCGTCCCATCCTAATAGATAATCATAATTATTTGAAAAAGGAAGTAAGTAGAATTCTAGTTCTACATTATTTGGGCCAAAAATATGTTGCAATGGGGGAAGGATTATTTTTCCTGTATGTCGTGTTATTTGATGTGTAGTCTGTACAGTAAAGGGTTCAGGTACATATTTTGCATAACCCTGGTCTAAATAATCTTGTGCTATACGCGGGTTGATAAAAGAACGTGCACTACCTGTGTCTATTAGCATTTTTTCGTCATATTCCGGTATTAATATGTAGGGAAGTTGGTTTCCTATTTGATGAAAGTTTATGTGGGTAATTTGGTTACTTGATCCGGAGGAAAATCCTCATTTGGATCTTCAGAAACTGTAGGTTCTTCTGAAAAATATGTCTGTTGATACATATTTTCACAAAATTGCATAAAATTATCATATTCATCTTCTTCGGTTGATTCTATGTTAAACATATTTTCACGTGAACGTTTTAATGGTGGTCTGTCAGTTACAGTTCGCATGGTGACATCTTCATTTCTTTGAAGTGGAAAATGTTGGGGATAATTTGGTTTTGTCTGTTGGGGCTTAAAGTCATTTTGTAGTCTTTGTCTAAATGAGAACGGTGAAGGTGGATATGCGTGTCTTTGAGGTGGTCTCCATTGTTTAAATGGTTGTTGACTCCACGGGTGTTTTGATTGTTGTTCATTAAACGGGTGTTTAGGTTGTTGTTGATTAAACGATTGTTTAGGTTGTTGTTGGTTTATTTGGTTACGTTGTGAAGGCCAATTTGAAGTTGAAAGTTTATGAGATTCTTGAATGACCTTTTGTTTTCTTGTAATTCGATATCCTTCTCTATCTAGTCTTCTAGCTTTATCACAAACGTCAAGGTATTTATCCATTTTACACAAATCCTCATATAAAGGTGGTAAGAATTTTAAAATTGTTTGTCTAGCCAAAGGTTCTAAAATAACCGATGCTCCTTTAATTTGAGCGTCTCCTTCGTTAACTATCTCGTCTAGTTCGTGTATTAGTGGTACAAGTCGATCAGTAGAGGGTTGAATATTTTGGATTTCCGCAATTATATCTTCAATTTTAACTTGCCATCTACCATATCGTTGTAATAATAAAGTTTTTATTTCTTTCCAAGAAAAATCATGCTTTCCGCGGTATACGGTATTTGCTGCTTCTCCTGATAATCTAGATAAAACTAAATTAACCTTAGTTGTTTCATCTCCAGTATTAGTTTGAAAAAATCTCTCACATGCCCATTAGGGCATGTGAGAGATTTGATTTTTTTTGTGAACGGATTTATTAAAATCCGTTCAAATCTCGTTCACTACCTATTCCACAGAATATAGGGATAGGAATGTGTCGGGTTTCTACTTGGGGTGAGGTAGGTAATACAAGAGGGTTCATTTTTTGTTGTTTGATTAAAGGTTTGCCTGAAGGTGTTAATGCCAGTTTTCTCACTTGTAAAAATCAAAGTGTACTTACATTTGTATGATGGTGAAGAGGGTTACTACTCCTAGCTTCATGGGATATATTTGGGATCGAGTCGGCTTGAAGCTTCGTCGTACGTCCGCTTTATTCCAATGAGCTTCCAAACTGCTGCGTGATTCTCTGTTGCTCGTAGTAGATGTCTTGAAGATCCGCTTGTCAGGGGCAGTCTTGATCGAAGGGTTTCGATAGGCTGACCAAACTGCTGCGTGATTCTCCGTTGCTCGTACAGTAGATGCCTTGAGGATCCGCTTATCAGGGGAAGTCTTGATCGAAGGGTTCGATAGGCTGCTGCGTATACTTTGATATGGTCAAGGTCACGATCAGCCTCTCACTTGGGCGCCAGTTAATGAAACTGATCAACCAGGAGTGTATAAATGCAGTTTAATGATTTATAAGTATACAAGTTGTTATATGGCTAATATCATGTAGGTAATGAACACTATTCCATGGCACGCAGGCCTTTTATACTCTTACAATCAGTGTCTAACAGGAAGATTCATTATATTTACATAAGAAGTTACATTCAATATTTGTACTTGCAATATGTTATCTTAATTAGTTATAAATAATTCTATTTTCCTGTTGTGGACTTTGTTCGGGTACTGTTATCAGCAGCGGAGGATTCCGGTGAGATAAGTGTTCTTGACTCGCGCCCCCGGCTCTAAAAAAAAATCACGTGGTAGGGTAATCAAGTAGGTAATATGTGGAGTCGCGATTGTCAAATTAAATTTTAGTTGCGTCAAACTGATTTTTAAATTTAGAGATATTTTATTGCAGAATAGCTCTAAGATTCTCATAGCCAAAAGTAAGGAATTTTAGTGATAGTTTAGTTAGTTTAGTTCGGTGTACAAGAGAATCGGCACCACTGTTACGTTTATGAAAAGATAATAATATCCTGATGTATAGATTAATTATTATTCCTCCTAAGAAAAGCCATTTATATCACAGAAGTTGCTTTCCAATGGTTTTAAGGATAGTTAATAAACTAACAAAATCTTATAGCGAATTGCCAAAAAAACGATTTAAAGCGGCGCGCGGCGTTATTCAAATGGCTTAAAGAAAAATCATATTCTGTCATTGAGTATTTAGACTTCGAAGTTTGACACTGCCATCTTACTAATAGGTTGGGGAAAAGTTTCTTCGCATTTTTTAAGAAAATTCAAAACATTTTTTAATATAGTTTATTTACATTTAACTAAAGTATGTAGGTACCATTTTGTTCGATAACTTTTTGCCATCTTGTAGGTAGGGACATGATCCCATTGCTATAGAAATTTTGGGACTTCTGATCAAAATACCGCGACAAGTGGTTTTGGCAGTCCTCTCGTGATGTTAACCTGACACTGCCTAAAGAATTCTGAAGAGACCGAAACAGGTGGAAATCTGAAGGTGCAAAGTCAGGACTATACGGCGGATGCATTAACACCTCCCAGCCAAACTCTCTTAATTTTTGCTGAGTGGCTAAAGATGTGTGAGGTCTAGCGTTATCATGATGAAAAACCACACCCCTACTGTTGATTAATTCCGGCCGCTTTCTCTCAACTTCTTGCTTTAATCTCATCAGTTGTTCGCAGTAGAGTTCAGAATCGATGGTCCTGCCTGGTGGTAACAGCTCATAATGTATAATGCCCTTCCAATCCCACCACACACAGCATCACCTTGTTGCGAGTTAACCCGGGTTTCGCCACAGTCTGTGAAGCCTGACCGGCCTTTGACCACGACCTTTTTCGAACGTTCTTGTCGTACGTGATCCACTTTTCATCACCAGTTATCAGCTTCTTCAAAAATGATTCGGTTTCATTACGTCGTAATAAAGAATCACACATGAGTACACGGTTCATTAGGTTTCTTTCAGTGAGCTCGTGAGGTACCCAAATATCGAGCTTTTTTGTGTACCCAGTTTTTTTCAAATGTGCCAAAACTGTTTTGTGGTCAATTCCCAGTTCTTCAGCTACGTCGTAACTACTGATATGCCGATCTTGCTCCACTGTTTCAAAAATGGCATCCATTTTATCCGTAATAGGGCGACCAGAGCGACGTGCATCTTTGACATCAAAATTTCCGGATTGAAAACGCTTAAACCAAATTTGTGCTACTCTCACAGACACTGCACTAGGTCCATAAACATCGCAATTTTTTTTCGCGGCTTGCTTTGCATTTTTACCTTTTTTGTAGTAAAATTTTAAAATGTGTCGAATTTCTTCATTAGATTCACTCATCTTGACAGTACGAAAAACAAATGAAAATCACACATTTTCCTAATTTGAATTTGGAATTTATGTTCTTTAAAATTCAAACTTTCAATGATACCAAAACCAGCCAGATACAAATAGTATAGCTAAAGAGATTTTATTACAAGTTCATACATACTATAATGCGAAAAGACTTTTTCCCCAACCTAATATTATAATTTAAAAAATACTTGACATTTTAAAAATAACTATGATTTATGTATCAATGTTATTATTTTCATTTATGTAATTAATATAATAATAATTTCGTATGCTAGTTCTAGCGAATTGTTTTAGAAAATATTTTAAAAAAACCGACCTGTATGTAGTACAATTCTTGCAAATAAATTTCATTACACATACTTATGTGCAAAACGGACATTTTAAAATGTAAAACTATTTGAATGTATTACGTTTCCCCTCTCCGCGAGTTCATGCTAGACCCACTGATTGTATCCAGTTTTATATAAAGTACTGCGAGCTGAGCGGAAATCGGCCAGGCATGTAAGTGACACGGTTGTGGATTGTAATTTTAATTAGAAATATTTGTGTTAACAAGAACAAACAATTATTATTATTAATTACTATTACAACCAGCCTATTATTGTCCCGCTGCAGGACAAAGGCCTCTTCTCTTACACAGAAGGCACGAGCATTGATCATCACGCTTGCTCAAGACGGGTTGGCGATTTCAGACTAACATAAACTATAAGTCCAGGTTTCCTCACGATGTTGTCCTTCACTGATGTCAGTAATGTCCAAGCTCAGAAAGTACATATGAATTGAAAAAGTCACATTGGTACTTGCCCGGATTTGAAACCACGACCTCGTGCTTGAGAGGCTAGGCCTTAACCACGGAGCCACCACGACCGCTATTTGTGTTGAATTTAAATAAATTGTTTATTTTCAATGAATATTTGCATAATATCTATGCTAACCGTCATAGGTTTAAAGATATTTTATTCTCAAAAAAAAGACACAAAGTCACTTACTTGAGAACAATGCTTAAAATAAATTATATAAAGTTCGTCACAGACGTCACAGCAGCAATTATGATACAGTCACAGATAAAAGAAAGAAGGATACAGTGCATCCAATGCATTCAGTTTTTAGGAAGGGTGTTATTTGTGATACGTTGATACGCAGCCAATTGAGTTTTGAATGCATTGAATGAGTGCAACCTCTTTATACATGAGGGTATTTTGTTAAATACTGGTAATTGTGCTCCTTCAAAAGTTAACATTTTTATGCCAAACTTGGTTCTCATCTTCGGCAAAATCAGAAAACTAGCTCGGCGACTGCTACGTTGGGTTACCTGTTTTACTTTAGTAAACGATAAATTAGTCTGTATACTTTTGTTGAGTGCCTTACGAATGAAGATACATGTATTGTAAATATATAACTGTCTAATGTTCATTATTTTGGTTTCTTCATAAATTTTCCATGTTGATGTTAAATAAGGGCAGCCAATAATCATTTTTACTATCTTGTTTTGCGCGACTTGGAGACTTGCTAGTTTCGTCTTGGCCGCACTGCCCCAAATTTCAACTAGATATAGTAAGTGTGGTTTTACTAAGGCGTTATAGATGGTGTGACGCAGTCTATGTGGAATACATCGAACGGAGAGATCCAAGTAGAGACGTAAGCTTTGTTTTTATATGATCCAAGTGAACAATCCACGATAGATAACCAACCATTCTTAATCCAAGATATTTTTCACAAGATTTTTGCTGTAAGGGCACATTATTGATAAGTAATGGATTTTGTGGTGGTATTATTTTATTTTTTGCTTTGAACAAGATATAGCATGTTTTGGAAATATTTATCGTTAATAAGTTAAATTGAAACCATGAAAAAAGGGTGTTTAAATCATCTTGAGCCTGGGAAACTAAAATAATAATAATATCTACAATTCTGCATGTATATATAAAAGGAGGGGAAAGGGTATCAAAAATAAAATGCTTCATTAAAATAAATCTACTGAAAATGATTTAAGTAACAAATAAAAAATAACATGTAGTAATGGTAAAAAAACAAATACCGTAAATCAGGGTTAATAGGGATGCAGGGGTGAATCGGAACGAAACTTTAAAACGGATTTTTACATTGAAATAATATAGTTTGTTGCCAACAAGGGCACTTAATCATTAACTATAATACAGTAAACACATTAGAGTCCTTTTTAGAAACTATATTATTTCAAAGTTAAAATCCCTTTTAAAGTTTCATCTCAATTCACCCCTGCATCCCTATTCATCTCGTTTGACGGTACTTAATAAAACCAAAGGTCCATCTAAAGGTTGTCTGTAAAAGATCGCTTTTAGCGATAAGACCGTCCATTGTGTCACCCTATGTACAATTTCTACATTTATATCTGTATTTTTTATGGAGTACATAATAAAGAGTATTCTTTTTTATAATACCAGCATATTTAAATGACTTGTTGCGAAAGTCAGCGGTTATTGCGTCCAACGAGCAATAATTATAATTAATTTCGATACACAGCAAGCTATTCCTACACCATTGTAGATAGAGATCTTAGCTATATTACCTACTTTTAGATTTTTAAGATTAGTAAATTTAAGCTAAATACAGAAAAATGTACCGGCATTGCATATTTACCCTTAAGGGTACACTATATTAAATTACACGTATACTAACTAGTAGTATACGTGTAAGACAACATGTGAAAGAGCGGAGCCTTTTAATACAGGCATTTGCCTGAAAGGAGGCTCCAAACACGTTTAAATGTAATGTAATTTTCTATTCGTCACAATGAACTGTTTTGTATTTGTTATGCTTGTTCGTTTATGAAATAGATAAGAGAATTGCATTACTCCGCAAATCTCCCACCCTAGGGAAATCTATTTAAGACAAAAAATGTTTCTCTGTATTCAACATTGCTCCAATTACCACAGATGTCTGTAGTCCACGGGGATTTATCACATGAATTGAATGTGTTTGATATTTTTGTGGATTAGTATCAGACCTCTATACCTCTGGTCCATGTTACATCGTGTCCAGCATGTTTTTTCTTTGCGGTTTCTATACCGTATAAAAATACTCTTAATGAAGCCGAAAGTCACTTATACTCCCCAACATTGTGATATTTTTGTACTGGACCATATCTGGCAACCTTCTGGTTGCGGAGGTATTGAAGGTCGAAGTTCCAACTTTTTGAACTTTTTTTCTTGAAAACCAGTTTTGAATGGTTACAACCATAGATGTTACAACATTGTATGCATCCATACACACAATGTTCTGCGTTGCTTACATAACGTGCTTCGGTAAACAGTTACTTTTCAAACCAAAAATAAAAGTCATTTCCCAACAATAATTTTTGCTCCATGTTACTTACATGGACGTACCTACAGAATGCGTAAATAACGGCTGTGTGATGGGTCTTGTTACAACCTGTATCATCATCTACCCTAACGTGCATCACTTCAATTTATTTACTTCTCCTTTTTCTTTCTTTCATGCCCTAACACGCAGGTGAACCTAATGAACACTGCCATGTAGCAACACAATATACTTAGATATAAAATTACGGCTTAGTCCATACTGATCCCTAGTCCCAACTCGCCCGGTCCGTATATATCTACCTACATGTATAGCTAGAAGGTGTAAAAGTACTGATGGTAAGAAAATTACTTGTATGGTTTGTAATTATTTTTATTCACCCATCACAAATCACAGTTTTTACAATAATCATAAGTCTCTGTTAAAAAAAAAGGATTGTGTGGTTTTATGAAACCACGGTAAAAGTGAAACTTTTTTTCACATTATAGACATTTATCTAAAAACCTCCCCCCCCCTCCTTTTCCTTTTCCTTGGTGGTGTTTGTGGCAAGTAAAATAGCGTGGAGCACTGGCACAAATGAGTAATAGTATATACACTACACGGTCAGCTGATGCGAACTATAGGCGCCGCCAAATATGGCGGCGCCTATCGTTCGTAGTAGTAGTGAAAGGCGCTCGCCAGAGCAGCCGAGGCCATTAGGCCTCAGCTGCTCTGACGAGCGCCTTTCACTTTATCCCTACTCCGCACAGTGGATCGAAACTGCTATATGAGGGACATTTGTTACTTTTTTCCCAAATTTCATTTTTTTTAATACTTAACGAAAGATCTCGTTATTCCGATGAATAATTGTCGTTACAAGTTTTTTTCTAAAACGGATAGTTGGCCCGGAAAAAAATATTTTAGATTTTTTTGAATGTAATCAAAAATAAACTGCTAAAATTTGGCCATGTCTTGAAAGACCAGGCTTTCAAACTACTATATTCTTATCCTTTGACTTGTTGGCTATAATTCTACTCTATCAGCGTGCGCCTATAGTTGCCCTTTCAAGAGTTACGAAATTAGGAAAAATGAAAAAAAAAGTAAGTCAAAAGTAGTTTTTCATTAATAATATCATAGGTAAAACATTAAAAGATTTATAATTAAGGAATGGTAATAATTTAAAAACATGTGCATCGAAAAAAATACAAAAAAAAAAACGAATATAAATAAAATTTGTATTCAAAACCACAAAAAAGAAACAGCTAAACTCGAATAAAATTAATCAATAAGACTGTCTTGTAAAGTGTGTACATCTATAAAATCCAATTCGGGTTCAGTTGGAAGAACCACCAAAAGCGCGACTGCTCTTGGTGAGAGGACCATTTGACGACGTTGTTTCGACATTTTTGGCCTTAGAAAGGTCAGTTTCGGATCAGACGACAAGAGAAGATTGTGCAAGATATCTTCATTTGTCGCTATCCTACTTACTTTTCTCGAACGGTTCTCTCTATATTTACCAAAGTCTTTATTTCGAGCTTCTGATGCTTCTTCCGACAGATTCCCGATTGGTAAAAGTCCAAAATGTGTGTGTGTGTGTGTGTATATCCGTACCATGCACTAGCAACTTATGTACGCTAGAGGGCATGTAATACCACGGATATAACTGTACATACAAAGTGGCAATGTCTTTACAAAATTGAGAGAATTTAAGCAGTTCCACTTGCTCACCAGAAGCAACTGTCTGCAGAATTATGTGGAACCTTTCGATCAGCTCTTCATCAACTCCTGTGATGCGAGCCGATGTTTTTGCATCACTAAAAAATCTTCTGGCAGTGTTGCCGTCATTTGTGATGCCTGCCCCTTGTTTCACAAAATCG
Organism: Griposia aprilina; assembly: GCA_916610205.1. Classification (NCBI taxonomy): domain Eukaryota; kingdom Metazoa; phylum Arthropoda; class Insecta; order Lepidoptera; family Noctuidae; genus Griposia; species Griposia aprilina. The sequence goes on along the minus strand of OU744285.1, from coordinate 1,070,969 downwards.
ACCAGCAAACCGTTTTCATCTTTAAAGGCTTGCTGGATTTGTTTTTTCTTTGCGCCAACTTTTCTTTGTCCTCGCCTTTTGAAGTCCATCCGGTAAGCTGAAATAAAGGAAGCAATGCATTAGTTTTGAAAAAAGTAACTTGTGTGAAACAAAAAATGTGTGACGGTCACTTCCTGCAGTTTATATGGATTAAGTTCATCTATCTGCAGTTCTATGGCTTCTTTTTCACGTTTTACTGAACTTTCACACTCCTTCATGAACTTGAACTGAATTGGGCGGCAGTAAAACGTAGAAGACGGACGATCATTTTCCCAAAGTATTTCTTCGTCACGCATCAGCCTTATGGGTACTAAGCTGACCATAAAAACACTGGAATCGTCAAATTCTGAACTGCTAGCTATCTGCTTGTAATTGCTTTGTATTGTATATCAGCTTTAAATCAGCTTTAGATGATAGATTGAAGTCCATTGCATCAAGTAATCTGAAGGTAGTCAAATAAAGTAGAGCCAGCAGTTTAATAGGTGCTCCATTTTCGGTTATGGTTATGTCCTCTTTTGCAGGATAACAGTTTAATTTCGCTTGCATTATTTTGTAGTAGGAGGGATACATAGATACTGCACCTTGTTTAATTGCAGAATCTCGTAGATTCATATATTGCCACTTGGATAAGTTAAGCGATATCGAGAGAGCTAGCGCTTTTTCAGGTGTATATAAACTCTCTTTTTTTTCTGACTTATGCAAGTTTTTACCTTATCAATATCTTCAGGATGGTTTAGTAAATGTTCCAGTATTTGACTTACTTCGCAATCCCCACTACTTTTGAGATTTTTTATAGTAGCACTCTGTATCTCTTTTGGAGACACTGATTTGGACAAGCGCTCTACGCGTCTTCTTTTTTGCTTGTTAGATAGCCTTTCAAAGGGTTTTCTCAGCGCACATTGTGAAGATGACGTTAAAGCTATTGGTGAAGATGGTGCCAAATTTTCTATATCTTCACTGACATCATCATCATCAGGATCGACATTTTCTGTTGTAGACATAAGGGCTTCATGCCAGGCTATGGCAGATTCCAGCCAATCTCCATTTCTCTTCAAAAACTTGCTAAGAGTCCTATTAGATCTTTCCCATCTTCCACAAACATTTGTACAAAAATTCTGACAGAACTTCAGGAGGTTTTCACTTTTTTCTTCAGTCCAGTTAAAATTCATTGTCTGCTTGAGGAATTCAAAAGTATTTTACGTTCCGCCAAGGATCCAAACTGTTCTCTTAAAACCATGAACAAATCCAAATTATTCACTAGACCTTCCATATTACTCACAAAAATATTTAGGCACAAAGCAAGTTGTCTTGGTATTCAAATCACTGAATGATTTTATTTAAATTAAACCCTTATTTATATGGGTTGGAATAACTCCTTCCTATCCCTATCATTAAGGTATATTAATAGGGAAGTGGAGTCATTAAATTTAAATTTCATTATGAATGTAGTTATTAGCAAATAGGTAAAATAATTCGTAGAAGAGATAATTCGCAATTAAAAAAAACAGAAATTAGCTAATTGATGATTGGCGAATTTTTCACTGTATACAATTACTAATATATAGTATTTTTTTACAATATTAAATTCATTATCAATATTCATAAATTCATCATTTGCTTTAATTTGAATTTTTTAGATTCTTTTCCCATTTTTCGATTTTGTATTGTTTTGAAATTAATATTATTTCTTAATTATAAATGTTTTAATGTTCTATCTATGATATTATTAATGAAAATGCACAGAAGACTTTTTTTTTTTCGTACCTCGTAACTCTTGAAAAGGCAACTATGGGCGAACGCTGATAGAATAGAATTATAGCCAACAAGTCAAAGGATACGAATATAGTAGTTTGAAAGCCTGGTCTTTCAAGACATGGCCAAATTTTAACAGTTTCTGTTTCATTCCATACAAAAAAATCTGAAATATTTTTTTCCGGCCAAACTATCTGTTTTAGAGAAAAACTTGTAGTGACAATTATTCATCGGAATGAGGAGATCTTACGAAAAGTATTTAAAAAAAATGCAATTTGCAAAAAAAAAACTAATTTCCCTCATATAGCAGTTTCGATCCACTGTGCTCCGCGGCCGATCGTCACGCGACATGCAACACACAGACGAAAAAGTTTGCGACGATGCTATGAAAGTTTCACTTTAAAAATCACGGTCTGTTTATAAAATAATTTAAACTATCGTCTAAGAAATCACAGTTTGTGCAATAATGAAAGCTATATTTTATTTTAAACAGTAATTGGGGACTGATTCACTGAGTTATTTTTAAAACTCATAGATTGACATTGTTTCTTCATCGTACGCCCTAGTCAGCTCAGCAATTCTGACGACTTCTGCCCACTGCGGTTATTGAATTTTATGACTCTTTTATTCGGACACGTGCAGGCTTAGGCTTAATGTAAAATTTATAGGAATAAATATTAATAAATTAATAACTACCTACTTATTTGCACGGAGTCTAAGTAGGTTATTTTGTAGAATATATGGAAAAAGATCAAGAGTAAAATACGTTTTATGTATTTATTTTCTACATCGTAGCACTTCCGACAAATTGTACCCTTGCAGCTAAAAGGCATATAAAAAAGCGGGCGAGTTGGGACTAGGGATCAGTAGGGACGAAGGCAAAATTACCATCTGAATTAAGTAAGCAATTTGCCAATATAAAGTCATCTCCCATGAAATTAAAATGAATATCTCATTTCCTACCGCACGATCAAAAGATGATTTATGCTAAACTAAGTAGATAACGAGCCGTGGCACGTACGAGGCACGGCAAGCGATATTAAAATAGTACGGCCATTTTGTATACGTTCGATTATGTACGTGCTAGTCCATCATCCATGCAGCAGCACGTCACTGACTAGCTGAAATGTACGTAACTTTACACTTCCGAGCTTCAGCTTTAAAACTGGCACTGTCATGCTCACTCAAATGTCTCGCTGGTGGTGGCGTGCGTGTTGGATCATTAAGCTAGCAGTTAGCTTCAAAATGGTTGAGCTGAATGGTGCTAATTCATGCGTCATTTTCGTGAATGGGCGGCGTCAGTAGGGACTGGTCATTTCTTAGCTGCCACGGCTTATTTTAATTTAATTTAATATTTGAATTGTTTTTGTCTTTTTATTACGGACGCTTTTAACGTTCTGCATCGTTCTCACATGCATAATTTCAACATGAATGATGTACCAATATTTTGTAACCATATTTTGATTTAAAAGAGTGACCATGGAGTTTTTTGGGCAACTAGCTTCATCTTTCTGACCGACCGACCCCTTGACAATTCAAAAGTGCCTGTAAATGGTTTATTTGAAATAAAAGCTTTGAGTTAGAGTTTGCACACAGGACTACCTACATCCTACGTTACACTATGTCAAAAGACTATCTACTAATTAGATCTGTAATTACTAAAAGAGGGATTTAACAGCTATTAACGCTAACCTAGATCAGCTAGTGATGTGAAAATGTCGATAATAACGATGAATGGCAGAAGGAACATTTTTTAAACGTTGGATTTCCATTCGTTAGCATTACGTTCCGATCACTTTAGATAATTAGGAGATGGCGTGGCGGTGTTATTAGTGGTATTCTAGACATCGCAGGTCTATTCATTAAGATTATGAAGGACGGCCTTCCTGTCGATGCTGATTGATTAATGGTTTGTTAATGCATAATTAGGCAAGTACAAAGGTTAGGTACATAAATGAAGAATTCATACGCATAACAACAGAGCTACAATATAACGTAATTTAAATTGAATGTCACTGCAAAACAAGCTACTTTTGGCCATCAAAGATGGAAGGGGTTCGTAGTACTACACTCTTAACCCTTGAGTTTCACATTTGTCCCAAACTCTATGATTTGGGGTGATTATATAGGTACCTATAGTCAGAGCTCCAATTATTTCGTGTTTCAAGATTCATGGAAGGTGCTGGCTGGTCAGGTACCTAAGCCTATGAGAAGTCTATTAAATTTTAACTGATAGATAAGTTTCTATAAAGTTTTATTTAAATTAACAATTAATTATGTATTTCTTGACAACTTATAAATAGAGTGACGACATTGTTTTAAGTTTTCTTAACGGAAATGTTTTATAGCGCAAATATAATATTTTACAGGTTTTTTGGTAAAGAACTATGTTATCCATTTTGACAAATCTTGGATACAATATACAAGCTAACACTCTAAAATACACTCGAGAGCAATGAATCCGGGTCACTTAAAGAATGTTAAAAATCTCGGAAACTAAAAATGATAGGTTAATGCAATAAATTGTATTTAATAGACAATGTAATACTCCTTAAATGAAAGTAAAAAAAATATGAGTCACCATACATTTTATTAACACAAAATTACATAAAGAAAAAAACTGCTGATCTCTCCTTAAAACAAAAATAGGAAACATGAAATTTTTGAACTTTATTACGATTTTCTTGAATTTTAATACTTCGTATTGCCTCCTCGTGCTTCCATTACTGCGTTTACGCGGTTTGGCATGCTGTACACCAAGTTCCTTATACGATTTTGGGGAATATTCTCCCATTCCTCTGTGAGAGCAATTTTGAGCTCACGAAGCGTGATTGGGGGAGGGTTTCGTTGTTTTACGCATCTGCCTAGCTCGTCCCAAGCATGCTCGATCGGGTTGATATCCGGGCTGCGCGCTGGCCACTCCATACGAGTAATGTTCATCTCTTGAAGGTAGTCATTCACAATCCTACCTGTATGAGGTCGGGCATTGTCATGCATAAATATAGCATCCTCACCTAAATTGACCATAAATGGACCAACGTGATCATTGAGGATTTCTTCCACATATCTTACGCTAGTTAAAGAGCCGTTTTCTATGATCACCAGCTCTGTGCGACTTTCAGAAGAAATTCCGGCCCACACAAGTACAGACCCACCACCGTAGGCTACTTTTTCTTCGATGCATGCTTGCTTGAATCTTTCCCCTGGTCTTCGATACACTCTGTGTCTTCCATCGTGCTTGTAGAGCATAAATTTTGATTCGTCGGAGAACATAACGTTTGACCAATCTTCAATACTCCAATTTACGTGGCTCTGGGCATATCTTAGTCTTGAAATACGATGCCCACGCTCCAGTTTAGGGCCGTTTGCAGGTCTAAGGGGTTTTAAGTTAGATTCAGCAAGCCGACGTCTTACTGTCCATGCACTTGGGTTACTTCCTCCGAGGCGTCGAAACTGATTTGTGAGTTCAGTTCCTGTGAGAAAGCGATTTCGAAGCATGGTGTTCACCAAGTATCGGTCTTCTCGTGCTGTGGTACACCTGGTTCTGCCCGTTCCTGGTCTGCGTAGGTTAGAACCAGTTTCTTCGTAACGTCGGAGAACTCTTTGTACTGTTGACAGCGACACACCGACAGTCCTGGCTGTATCGCGCTGACTCCGGCCGGTTTCCAGCATTGTAAGTATTCTGGTGCATTCTTCAGGCATAAGCGACATAATTTCAGCTTGAATAATGAATATAGAGCACTATCAACATGGTTTATGTACCCACATAAATGACAGATTACAAACAAAAGCAAAACCAAATGCTGTAATTTCGTAGTTCCATCTTCGAAAGTGGCCCTTTTTCAAATTTGATTTTTTTATGATATAACTTTACAATAACTAAGAAGTTTTAATACCTTCATTTAAGGAGTATTACATTGTCTATTAAATACAATTTATTGCATTAACCTAGCATTTTTAGTTTCCGAGATTTTTAGGATTCTTTAAGTGACCCGGATTCATTGCTCTCGAGTGTATATGTATTATGTACAAGCATATCAGACCTTAAGTTGTACCTATTGCAGTTTCATAAATGATTATTTCTCTAGCACCAATAAATTAATATTGACTATTGCTGCGTTATTCCCACTAGAATCACAACTAATAATCGCCAATTTGCGAGCGAGCTTATATGGCAAGCCGACAACGATGTGGTAATCGCATAAGAGTATCTGCCATTACATGTTTCGAGAATTCCGAGGTGGTATTTATAGTTGGAATGTCGACACCGGCTTAACAGCCATAATTTTTTTTTTAGGATTGGCTTTCATTTTGACAGTTCAACAACATTCATTTCGTTATTTACGTTGTTGAGCAGACACATTTTTTAAACTTATGAAGCAATGGATTAGCAATATCCTTTAAAATTTGATTCAAATTGTGATTGATAGTGTGTTACGTTAGGGTGCAGAATTCTCAGGAAATGCAATGTTAGATATCGGATCACAACCGTGTTTGTTGGTGCGGTAGTTACTTTGCCGTGTTAAGGCGGTACCCCGACCAAAACCTTGTCATAGTGCGTTATTCAGAGGCTATTAACTCATTCACTATGGGTAATAAACTACATCTAAAAGCACATTATTAATGTTCGATATCCTATCATCACATTGCACGTTCTTATTTGTTTTTATGTGTTATAAATACATCTAAAATCTCCTTGTATAAAAGTGACTAAAATTATTGATTGCATGCATCTTTTGCTAAAGGTTGACGTTCTATTCATTTGAGGATTACACTAATGGATATATAATTTAAAAATCTAAATAATACACGTTTTATTTTATTTTAAAACTTCACTTGTCTTTTTTATTCAAATAATTTCATTATTTTTGTGAATTTTATGATAAATGAGCGTGCGGAGGGAGCGAGACAGAGCGAGACTCAGCGACGGGACAGAGAAGGACCGAACGCTCAAGGTCGTTTGGTCAGGGAAGCGCCTTAACACGGGTTCCATGAAGATATTATTGTAAAGATATGATAATGGTTTAGACCATTCATGAAATAATTAAAAAAAAAAAACAATAGGCATTGATTTCGTTGCATTCCGCGTTATAATTATGAGTTCCTTTTCAATTTAAAACAAGACAGGAATACGCCCTAAAGCTTACGAGCAATTTTTACGACTTGATGAGACATTAGCACAGCTCATAGTACCGGCGGTTAATAAGATAATGAAAACTTAAATATTGATAAAAATTGGTGAAGTTGAAATAAAAATCAAGAATATTATCGAACATTATTTATTTGAGATCTTAAAAAAATGCCTACATGACCAGGTTCGAAAGATTAAAAAATAAAATAAAAAAATCCCTTATTCCTTAATAAGCTCAGGTAGTCTATTAACGTCAAAGACAAAATTAAAAGAAACTAAGCAGATAAAATTTAAACTGATTTGTTTTCCTCTGACAAAATAGTTTACAGTTTACCATTAATCATATAAAAAAAAAACAAATCAGTCCTTATAAAACTCAAGTAATAAATATTTTGTAACATAAAGTTTTTATTTATGTAAAATCAACAAAGGACATCCGCCAAACCCCATACAAAAAAGCCCCAGGCCCGGCGCAAAAGAAATGTATCTCAGATTTCAGAGTATAATAATAAAAGCGAGCTCTCCTGGTCCAGCAGCACTCATCCTGCATTTGGGATTTGGGATCACATTTCGAGGTTCGTATCTCGTGTTATCTATACGCTATAAATTCCGACGACCTTGTTGGCTAGACGACTTAAAACACTTTTCATCGGAAAATATGGCGTAAGAAAAATCGAAGTCGCTGTCGTCACGAGCGAACTGGCACGCGAGCAGCTTTCTGCTCCACCGTCAAAATATTTCTTTTGCGGGCCTTCTGTTGTGTACTGCAGCTCGATGCGACTCGTTTCTAATAGTTTGCATCAAAACTTCATAATCCTGTGCAAAACTGCGAGTGGCTGTGGAAGGGCTCTCTTGATACGGCTATCATATTACTTAATTAATCTTCGTTGATAGCCGAGGGTCGAGGTCCACGAACGCGTTCTGTTATTTCTTCATATCTTCGCACTCAGCGGCGCACCGTTGTCATCTGGAGAAAAAAAAATGCGGGGCAGTCTTTTGGGACTGCCAATAGAAGTGAAAACTAAGTAATTTGTGAATTGTATCGTCGAAGCGTGCGGTGACGATGACGCGAGTTTCACGCTTTTTGTTCACCCAAAAAGTACACATATATACACAGTATACATATAGCTCATGGAAAGCGTTCGGTGACGATGACGCGAGTTCCATGATTTTTGTTCACCTAAAAAGTTCTCAACGCGCGTAAAGAAATTTTCACTTCAAAAATAAAATTATAGAAATTAGCATCGATTTTTAACATGATATAGCTGAACTAAAATACACCACAAAAGTCTTATTAAAGGGCACAGCTATTAAACTATAAATAAAAATTATAAATTATGAAATAATGTGTGCAAAAGGATAGGCTTCATGATAAATAAACTCTTAAATTTTCTATGTATCTAATTTGGGTATTAACACTTTCAACTATATTTTATATAAGTATAAATGGGTAAGAAAAATAGCTTAAATTTCAACATTGTATGACACTCTCCCAAACAAATGTATGCTTTATCCCAACTATTTAAGCGCGTTAACGCAGTTTTTTTTATAAAATGCGGCGACGCACAGTGTTTTGATTAAAACAAGCTGGCTAGACATTTGGTTTATTTCCTCTTGAATCAGGATTCGGTCAATCATGGTTAACGACAAAGTGAGTCACAGGCCACAGTAGGCATAATACACACACACAGTCCAGGATACGAGCAAGGGTCAAAAAGAGGCCTTCGATCACAGTCCGGTATACAAGCAGAGGTCCACAGCTAGGCAGGCAATCAGTCCGATAGAAATAAACAGGTTGTAAAATGAAATGGTGATAGGAATGGGAAGCGTTAACAATTAGCGAAATGCGAATTGTTTCTAATTGGGCGTCTTTCATTGATTTTAATGTGCCTTGGTGGCTGAGAGTATGTCATGCTCACTCAAATATCTAGCTGGTGGTGCCGTGTGTGTTGGATCATTAAGTTCCCTTCAAAATGGTTGAGCTGAATGGTGCTGATCTATGCGTCATGTTCGTGAACGGGCGCCGTCAGTAGCGACTGGTACTGGTCATCTCTTAGCAGCCACGGCTCGGCTTATTTTAATTTCTGAATTGTTATTTTTTTTTGTTTTTATCTTTTTTATTACGGACGCTTTTAACGTGCACGTCTTTCAACATCGTCCTCACATGTATAATATCAACATGAATGATGGAACCGATATTTTGTAACAATATTTTGATTTAAAAGAGTGTCCGTGGAGTTTCTTGCCCGTTCTTCTCCATAGGTACCTACTACGCTTTGGAATTGGCAACTAGCTTCATCTTTCTGATCGACCGATCCCTTGACAATTCAAAAGTGCCTGTAATCTGGGGGCATGGTAGTGCCCCCGCCAAGACGAGCCAAGCGAAGCGCAAGGGCACTACCTACCTTTTCTCGAAGTGTTTCGTCGTTTTTTTGAACCCTCATAGAGTTGGTTTCCGATATACCAGATAGTTCATATTCTCAGGATATGATGACAATAATAGACTAATTAAACATACAAAGTCTCAATTGAATAGCTTACTTTAGATTTTATTGATATCTAAAATATACCGATTTCGTCACTGACACACTCACTGATACACTGACACACTGATGATCTTCAAAATGTTTGGCTACTTCCTGAAGTGCTAGAAAGCTGAAATTTGGTATGTAATCTAAGTTTAGTATACAACCAACAAAAAAATTCATAAACTTATAACTTTCGCCCCCCATCCCCTAAAATGGGGGGGTGGAAGTTTGTATGAGACTTCAAAATGTTAGGGTACTTCTTGAAGTGCTAGAAAGTCGAAATTTGGTATGTAAACAAAGTTCAGTATACAAAAAAACACTACCGTGTCCACAGATAAACTTTAAAAAAAGAAGAAAAAAATAAACACTAAAAAGACTGCCTAGCAACTTACAAAAAGAACTGAAATCCCACCAAAAACATTTCATGTAAAATGTTGCCAAGACGACCACATAAGGTTTGCCCTGTGAAAAAGATATCAGATCTCATGTAGAGCCAAGCTTCTGAATCTACACGGCCTAACTCTACCAACCCTAATTTCATAAATTCTACATATCAGTAAAAATGTATGGCTTCGCCGTTTCGCTACCGTCGTGGAGGAGATGCAAATATTTAGTTTCTGAAGTAAGTAACGAAACAGCCAAGCCATACATTTTTACCGATATGTAGAATTTGTGAAGTTAGGGTCGGTAGAGTTAGGCCGTGTAGATTCAGAAGCTTGGCTCTACATGAGATCTGATATCTTTTCCACAGGGCAAACCTTATGTGGTCGTCTTGGCAACATTTTACATGAAAAGATTTTGGTGGGATTAGATTATTTGAAATAAATCCTTTGAGTTTGAATGTTGTTACGATGTGGATGCACCGCCGGTCGTTGCATGAGTAGCGTCCATTAGATTGTGTTTATTGTAGTAAGTTGCAAAGAATTCTTCCACATATTGATTTCATGGTAAATATGTGGAAGAATCCTTTGCTACTTTCTATATTTCACACTTTTTACATGTTTTCTATGGCTTTCCAAAGCGAAAATAATAGGTTGTTGTGTTTCATGCATTCAAGTTTTTATGTAAAAGATAGCGGAGCGTCGCCGGACATGTTAAAGCATTATATTTCCAGATAAATAACTTATTTGTGGCTTTGTGGTTATAGGCAAACCTGGGAGGGGCTCGTGGCTAAATGATAACACTCTTGCCGCGGTTGGTGCGTGGATGGCCATCCATTACGTATCGGTACCCCTCCGTGCCTCGGAAAGCACGATAAGCCGTTGGTCCCGGCTGTCATTCGTAGACCTTTGGCAGTCGTTACGGGTCGTCAGGTGTAAGGGGTGTAAGGGGGAGCACATAACAACCGGACTCCTCAAATGTCAACCTCACCTGCGCGCGGTACACCCTGCCACTGACAGACGAGGCGCTGGCGACCGACCGATGGCGGTATAACCTTCCAACAAGCCAACCTAAATTCTCCTGAGCGATGACGGGCAGCAGCGTCATCGTTGCAAAAGGATTGGCTCTGCGGTCACCAACCCGCTTGCCCAGCGTGGTGACTACGGGCATTAAACCTCCTATGATTAAAGTGCCAAAACAACGGCCCCCAGTTCCCGGTGGTCCCGCTATTCCTGGTCAAGGTAGCGGTCACGGTAACGGCGGGACGGGGGGTGCGAAGAATCCCCGGGTTACGGCAGGCTACCAACGACGACTACAACTGGCTACGTACAATGGACGTTCGATGAGGCTGGACCATCACCTTTCCGAACTTGAAGTAGAGTTAGGTCGCATTAACTGGCATATACTGGGGTTATCTGAAGTCCGAAGATAGGGAGAGGACACGATATCCCTGGAGTCAGGCCACCTATTCTACTTCCGCGAAGGTGATCAGCTCTCCCAAGGCGGTGTCGGCTTCCTGGTCAACAAGGAACTCACTAGCAGCGTTGTGGAAATCAGTAGCGTGTCGACACGGGTAGCGTACCTTGTACTGAAACTCACCGACAGGTACTACTTGAAAGTGATACAGGTATATGCGCCGACTTCGACTTGCTCTGACGAGACAGCCGAGGCCATGTATGAGGATATTGCCAAGGCAATGCACGGTACGACAAAGGCCCACTACAACGTTGTTATGGGGGACTTCAATGCCAAAGTGGGAGTACAAGAACGCAGCGAATCGAAAGTCGGACCGTTCGGTTTGGGACGCAGGAATCACAGGGGGCAAATGCTGGTCAACTTTTTAGAGTCGCAGGGGCTCTTCTTAATGAATTCATTCTTTAAAAAGAAGCCCCAGAGGAAGTGGACCTGGCAGAGCCCCGATAACGTGACAAGGAACGAGATAGACTTCATCATGACGGATAAAAAGCACATATTTAGAGATGTCTCCGTGATCAGCAGGTTTAATACCGGAAGCGATCACAGGCTTGTCCGAGGCACTCTAAGTATCAATTTTCGAGCCGAAAGAGTCCGCATGATGAGGCCAACCCTCCGACCTACGCAGCTCCAAGCTGCTCTAGGATCCGAAAAGTTCCAGCTGGAACTTCAAAATCGATTCGCCCTGCTGGAAACCACAGGCACTGTCGACGAGAAAGCCGACGAGGTGGTCAAAGCCTTACGTGACGTGTCCGGCAGACTTTTCCCGTTGCAGCAAAAAAGTATGGTGTCCAAACTTTCCTCGGAAACTCTCGGACTTATGAGGGAAAGACGAGAGTTGCCATCCACGCAGCCGTCTTCGTCAGATAAGAGGGCCTTAAACCTAAAAATTAGAAAGCTGACGCGACGCGACCTGCGGTGCTCCAACACCCGTGACATCAAGGTCGCGATTGAGCAGAACCGAGGTTCGAAAGTGTTCGCTCAGCAATTAGGGAGGTCCCATCTGACGAAACTAAGAACTGCGGATGGTAGAATCGTGACTTCAAAGTCCGAGATACTCGAGGAAGTCGAGGATTTTTACGGACACTTATACTCAACGCGGATGGCAAAACCAGCGGGACATAGGGAAGATGACCATCGTGCCGAATTGACGCGCCACTTCACGGAGGACATCCCGGATGTCGACCAGTGCGAGATTAGGGCGGCTCTCGAGCAGCTAAAGAACAACAAGGCACCAGGTGATGACGGAATAACAACAGAGCTCCTTAAAGCGGGCGGGGCTCCAGTCCTCAGAGAGCTAGCGAGTCTCTTCAATTCCGTCATCCAAGAGGGTACAACGCCCGAGACGTGGAGCAGAGGTGCGGTGGTTCTGTTCTTCAAAAAAGGCGACAAAACCTTGCTGAAGAACTATAGACCCATCTCACTACTGAGCCACGTATACAAGCGGTTTTCGAGGGTCGTCACGAACCGTCTCGCCAGGAGACTTGACGAGTTCCAGCCACCAGAACAAGCCGGTTTTCGAAAAGGCTTCAGTACCGTAGACCACATCCATACTGTTCGGCAAATTGTGCAGAAGACCGAAGAGTACAACCAGCCGCTGTGTATGGCATTTGTGGACTACGAGAAAGCCTTCGACTCCATCGAAATATGGGCAGTTCTGGCCTCTCTGCAACGATGTCGAATTGATTGGCGATACATCTAAGTGTCGAGGTGTTTGTATGACGCTGCCACGATGACTGTCCAGATCCAGAATACGAAAACCAACCCCATCCAACTGCTCAGGGGAGTGAGACAGGGGGATGTGATATCCCCGAAACTGTTCTCCAATGCATTGGAGGACGTTTTTAAGACGCTGGACTGGACTGGACAGGGTATAAACGTAAACGGCGAGTACATCTCACACCTTCGCTTTGCCGATGACATCGTCATAATGGCAGAGACGCTGGAACAGTTAGACCAGATGCTGCATAGCCTAAATGGAGCCTCTCGGCGGGTTGGCCTCGGCATGAATTTGGACAAGACGAAAATCATGTACAATTCGCACGTCTTGCCGAGTCCAATCCACATCGAAGGGTCGCTTCTCGAAGTTGTGAAGGAGTATGTCTACCTAGGGCAAGTCATCCAGCTCGGTAGACACAACTTTGAGAAAGAAGCCGACAGAAGGATCCGGTTGGGTTGGGCAGCGTTTGGAAAACTACGTCAAGTTTTCTCGTCGCCAATCCCGCAATGTTTGAAGACTAAGGTCTTCAACCAGTGCGTCCTGCCCGTTATGACATACGGTGCTGAGACAGACGTGGACACTGACAGTCGGGCTGGTTCACAAATTTAAGGTCGCTCAACGCGCTATGGAGCGGGCTATGCTCGGGATATCTTTGAAGGATAAAATCAGAAACGAAGTTATCCGGAAAAGAACCAGAGTTACCGACATAGCTTGCAGAGTAAGCAAGCTGAAGTGGCAGTGGGCTGGCCATGTTTGTCGGAGGACCGATGGCCGGTGGAGCAGACGAGTCCTGGAGTGGCGACCGCGTATCAGCAAGCGTAGTGTGGGACGCCCCCCAGCTAGATGGACCGACGACCTCAAAAAAGTGGCTGGGACAGACTGGATGCGTAAGACGGCGGACAGGGTGTTGTGGCGCAGCATGGGAGAGGCTTATGTCCAGCAGTGGACTGCGATAGGCTGAGTTGATTGACGGGTCGTCAGAAGGCCAATACTTCGACATCCAGTCTTACCTAGGGGCGTCGTGTTACCTCGTAACTGGGTTGTGGAGGTCAGATGGCGGTCACCCCATGTAAAATACATACATGGTATTCAGCTGCATGCGGTTATTCTGGAAACTGAAACATAGTTGGGAAATGGCGGTAGATTGATTGGTTCTAGGTGCACCTCTGCCTAAACCTTCGGGTAATACAGGAATGATGTTATGTTATGTTATGAGGTTTCTATTGCTAAGGTTTTCTAATTCCAGATGGATGAGAATTAAAATAGCTCGCACTAGTTGAAAGTCCACGCAAAACAAAATAAATTTCATTGTCACGGTCGTTAAAGCAAGCGGTGGAAAATAAATTCAGGTCACGCCTCACAGAGGGCGCTCTACTGACCCGTCGGGAAGGCAAGAGAAGAAAATCTAAATGCCAAGTATTGCGTAGAATTTGAGATCGTAAAACCACTCGGTTGAAGGTTTCATAACTTTTTTTAACGCATTGTTATTCAGCTTTATTCGGTTTGTTAGACAACGCAGTCAGCATCATTATTTACAGCGGTGTAAATGTAAACGTAATGTACGATAAATGCACACGATTTTAAAATTGAAAATAGAAACTCTTTTCACACATTGTTTTTATTTAGTTCTGAGACTTATTCATATTGGTGGGTGATAGATAAAAAAATCCCAAAAACCGCATCCTAAATTCTATATGCGAGTTGTATTTTCGATAACAAAACTCGATAAAAAAAACGTGCGAATTTACGTAACGTTCACTTCATGCGTTCGTGCTAGGGCTATTCACGACGCGTGCTACGGAAAGCTCGAATCTTACCACCAAGAGGTACGGTCTATATTACGCCGACCAGCGCAACGATGCCCCGTACTCAGCGCTCACCACCAGCCAAAACTACCACAATTAGTAACTTAATACAAGTAAGTTCGGACTCAGATATCCCGCAATCACTATCTAGCGGCTTAAGTACTTTTGAACATGTACTTTTAATCGCATCCCGCTGTAAACGTCCGCGCGAAGAATCGGCGCCGCACGGTGGATCGAACGTGTTGGAGAACGAAGTCGCTTCTGTCGAACGAGAATTATTTGAAATGCTCACAAAATAGAAAAATGGGCAAGATGAAAAGCCAACGCCGGGAGGGGACGTCCTAGGAAGACATATAGTGACCTTATTGGTCATGTTCTTCAAAAAGGTCAGGTGCGTAGTACTCGCAACCGGCGTGCGTGTATGACCAGATGTATGAATGTAAACGAGGCAAAAGGATTATGTAAGGATCGTAGCAGGTGGCATTCTGTAGTTTCTGCCTACCCTCATGGGAAGAAGGCGTGAGTTTATGTATGTATGTATGAAAAGCCAACTTTGTTCGCAAACGCACAGAGCTCGTTCATAGCCAAATTAGCCAAAGAAATAGCTGAAATTAAATAGCTGAAAATCCAAAAATCAAATGTGGAGATTGAGAAAAATGTCACCTTTATAAGCAAACAATAAATAGAAATATTAAAAAAGGAAAAGCAAACTTATAGGGAAAATAACTATAATGCACCTTGAAACAAATCCTCTTCTGTAAGATATGTAGGAGTACTCATTGATCAGCATCTCAATTGGCACCCATAAATAGACAAAGTCACGTCTCCAATACGTAAGTTAATCTATATTTTTAAGAAGCTCGGAATGCCTGCTGATCATTATACGCTCAAATTAGTATATTTTACCCTTTGCCGGTCTGTCGTAACGTACTGTTTGCCTGTGTAGGGTGGTGCCACTCAAAATTCCTTTATCCGACTTGAGAGAGCCCAGAAAGCCGTTCTGAAGGCCATGCTCTTTCGCCCGCGAAGGTATCTGACTGAGCAGCTCGGTGCTGATTGCACACACAGTTAACTCACCTCGTCGATCGTCGTCGGTCGGTCGTTGATTGACACACAGTTAGGCAACTTTATGTGCTTTTGTTGATGCTATGCAAACACTCTGTGCGTTCCCCTACGGAACCGACTGGTAGACTTAAGCATAATGTTTTTCCTCTGGAATGCCGTAGAACTGCCTTTGCCAAACGCCAATTCTACTTTTCTAGCATAAAAATGAAAAACTTCCTAAAAAAAAAGTAAAAAAAATATGCTTACTCAAAAATTTAAAAAACTTACTTACCTACAGATTATGTCCAAACATTAAATTATGATAGTACTGAGGATTTTCTGCTGGGTGATTTATAGTGATATTTAACTATAAATGTACACATATACACCCACACCTTCACACTCACACACTACACACACGCGTCATCATACGCACAAACATTTTTCATTTTTGTTTTTTATCTTAAAAATTATAATTCTGTTTTCCACCACTAATTATTAAATTTTATAAATTACTATTATTTTAAGGCTTTGTTGCTACGGAGAATCACTGACTTCTATTTCCTAAGTCACAGGAACTTACACCTAGTTTAGGAGTCAGAGTATTAAAATATTGACCTTTGTATTAGCCTTTTATGTTTTAGTCTTATGTATACTGTTAAGGGCTATTTGGTAAAATAAAGAATTTATTTATTTTTTATATAAATAAATATTCGCGGGCAATGAGCACTCAGCTACGAGCAATTAGGCAGTCGTAAGCAGTCGTCGTGTTGAATTACAAAACTTGCACTACACTTCAGCCCGAAGTTTCTTTGGTGAGGACGTATTGGTTTGGCTCACAATAATTTTCACAAAAGCCGAGAAAATTGGCTAACGAACGCTCCCAGTGTGACAACCTCCTAAGAAGAGAATCTTACGCTTTGTCAAATTCTTGTAAACATACACGGCACATATTTGAATAACAAATATCTTCGTGCAAACCTTTGCTTTTATGTGCACATAATTAGGATTGTTAACTGGCGTAACACGGGTTCTGCCACAGTTTGGTCTTTGGTATGCATTGGTATACTCAATGTTGGTATGCCATCCCCTTTCATTGCTATTGTACGGACAACAATAGGATGGGTGTCAAGGCTTATTGTTAGCAAATGGCATCCCAGAATACCACTAATGGCTCAGATTCTATCTGGCATCCACTTTAGTAGACTTATGTATTTACGGTATTATAGGGTATGCTGTTGGTGTGGCCAAATTTTAGATACCCTATTAATTACACAATAAATAATAATAAAATAAGTTCCTCTGCCGACTACTTTGTTTAAAAAGCGTAAAGTTTATGCTATGTTTAATGAGTGGATAGCTTTTATAAGTATACTAATAAATCGATCAAATTGTCGTAATTTTAACAACGTAGTACAAACGTGTGTGTTAAATATTTTTTATTGCCTTATAAAATGGTTGTAACGACCGTGGTAACAGGCTGGAGTGACATTATTGCTAATATTTACGAGCGTCGATACACGTTGATACACTGATCACCATTATGTTGACAAGTGTTGTGATTATGGCGGTATATGTCACAGTCACAGCTGTTTGTTATTATGTGCTCATAATTATGGTGATTAATAGACAAAATATATTCGTTCTTCTAACTTAGCAGACAGTTGTGCTGCTGGTCAGTTTGTTGCGCCAGTTCTTCCCAGCTAAAGCACTAGGAAGTGGTGAAGGGCGGACGTTTTATGGGCTCGTCTTATGTTATTTTGACGTTCTAAATGTGCTGATTCCCAGCCTAGTTTGAATAAATGATTATTGATTTTGTTTTTAATCTAATAGCTACAGTCAACACCAAAAGTGCTAAATGATAGTTTCACAAAATTATGTTTGACAGTTATGTTTAAAAGTATAAAATTAAGCATTAGTAAGTTAATTGTAAAGTAAATTAACGACTATAAAAGTTTTGTTTAACATCTAATTTACACAAAAAAAAAAAAAGTTCTTCCTTTGTAATACTCTTTACCTTATTGCGCTGTAAAGCTATAACTGAAGAAAATGTCGTGAGGAAAGTTTTGCGTATTAATGTGTCTATATGAGTAGGGGAAGACCAAGTAAATGATGGATGGACTGTGTGAAAGATGATATAGTTAGAAATGGGGTGACCATAGAAATATACTTTCTTATATCCATGGGGGTGACTAATATTGAAGAAGTATATATTTTTTTCTACTTACTTCTCTTTTTTCTTTAATTGTTTTTAATCTGTGAGTTAATTATTGATTTTTGTGTTATACCCTATCTCTTCACTTTTACTAAATAACTGATTATGTTTACATACCGTATGGTGGGACCCTGGTAATCTGATATACAGGTATTCCTAGTGCAAACACCAGACTCTCACAAACTAGTGTCACATAGTTTTTAAGCTTGTCTAAATTAATATGATGCCATTGTTTGTGAAGAGAAAATAAATTATTTGAATTTGAATAATTGAGTCGGTACAGCATGTCTTCTTCTTTGAATAATTCATATCAAATCAATTCATTTATCCGCATAGAATGTAGGTATTGTACAACAAAGTTGTTATAAAAAAAATAGTGAGCCGGGTACAATCTGCCTGAGTTTTGGCATCCAAAATTTAACACATAATGTAACAATCAATAAGCTCATGAGCAATATTATTTAATAGTTAATAAATTAATAGTTTATTTCAACAAGTCCAGATCATGCACAAAGTGTATCAAATAATGTCAATAATATTAAACTGTTGAGATGTCACACATAGGGTCATTCAAAAAAACAATTATCGAATAATAACATTTCTGTGTCAAAAAAGCCTTGAGTTTATTTTTAAATTGTCGAAGGGTGTCACTTTTTAAGCTGCCCGGTAGTTTATGAACTATTATTGGACCCATGCAGAAAACACTTTTTCTAAGTAATGCTGTTTTATAGCTACCGATAGTTAAGAGGTTTTTGTATTGACTTCTCATGGGACCTTTCTTGTTATCCGAGACCATAGCAAACATTTTTTAAAGAATAAACCTACAAGAAAAAATACATGATGTGCCTGTGTGTGCTGTGCGTTAAATTGAGATATGAGGGCAAGAGAAAGGTGATGATAAAAATATTCTAACTGTTTTTGAAGCCCACCTTATTTGCTTTAACCCTCTCATAATCACAGATTAGATACTGATTAAACCTAATACTTCAGTATACTGTGCTAATAAGCTGTACCACATCACCCACAGCACACACTACATAATGTCACAACTTCAATCTGTACCTATCGGTACGACTCGCAACACAAACTGAGTGAAGTTCAACGCGGGGATTATACTCGTCATTAGCGTAGCTTTTATTGGCGCAGCTTTCAAGAATAGCCTAGAGTACCTACCAGACGCCATATTGTGGGCACGTAATAGTTAAGTGTTACCGAGCTCTAAGCGAGTGACGTCAGTCACAGGTCGGTGTCTAGCTGTGGTAGGATTTCTTCTGTACAAATTAGACTGAGAACATTTGAACGTTAAAAGTTACAAAAGTCTATTATTAGACTGTCCTGGTACGGTCAAGTCGAATAGTTAATGTGACAGAATGTTCAAGCCCACTGGTGCACATCGATGTTTACTATCTGGCACTATTAATTAATAGGGATTTCGTTGAAACATCTTTGTTGGAGTGTGCGCCTCGGACGGAATTTTTATTTGATGACTCTGAATCTATTAACAGGGACATTAGATTGTCTGGGAAACTCAGTTCTCGACGCGGTCAATAGAGGTTTCAGTCGATTTTTTAATCAGTTTACACACAAAGTTTATAAAACGTATCCAACCTGGTATACCTATATTCCACTATTACATTAATGTGTATTACGAGTATTATACCTATCGTGTGTACTAGCTGTATTAGAACTATTAAAAGCAAAAAGACCCAACGGGGGTTATATTAATCGTGGTATTCAAGCCATTATAATTGTGTATTTGATAAGTGACCTATATATCAAAACAATTAAAGAAAAATATAAAATATTTACTTTACAAAATTTAAGATATGCGGCAATGAAAGTGAAGAGTTAACGTTTAAGCTTCTACGTGAAAGGATAAGAGTAATATAATTTCAATGTTACGTTAACTATTTGAATTTAACAGAAAAATCTATCATCTTAATACTTTTGGACCTTTTTGAAAAAACGTCATAACTCAAATGCAATCCCAAGCAGTTTAATTTGTAATAGCGAAGCTTTGCGTACCGGCGAATTAATATGCGAGGCATTTTCCGCATACTTTCAATCTCTTTTCTTCAATCTTCAAAAATTTCATCATGGAGATATTATGTCACTGTACGTAATGAAATTTTTGATGATAAAAGGAACAAGACCATTACCGCCGATCAATTTATTTTATTTAGCCTTATTGCAATTCGACAAAACTTTCCTGCGATGATCTCCACAGCCAATGATCCTACGTAATTCATTTGTCTTAGTGCCTTCGCAACCTTTATTTACCTCACTCATCATTATTGCCTGTCCACTTTTAACTTATTCGATGGCTCAATTATAATCAAAAATACACCTATAAAACGCCAACTTTGTTAAAAATCGAGAAAAAAGAAACAAATTATTAAATAAATCAATAAAAAATAAAATAAATTAATAAATAAGAAATAATGATTAATAATAGTTATTAATTAATTATATTTATTATTATTATTATTAAATTATTTTAGATTTTATGTATTTTGTTTTCCCTTCTACTCTTACACACGTTGTCTTCATTTCTTTAATATACTCTCCTATCGCAGGTATGCTGGAAGAGATTTCTTTAGAAATAAGCATCACCTTTGTACCTATTTTTCTGTTCATTTCTTCTAGTCTGTTTATATATGTGTGTACATAAATGGTTAAATAAATAAATAAATAAACAAATAAATAAATATTTGCTACTGGCACAATTATTTATGACCGTAAAAGTAACTGATGGGAACCGATCACTTTTTGGTTTTTTTTTGTCCGAATTTCATTTTACCGAAAACTATTGACCAACGTCTTTTTTGCTATATGCATTATTTGACATATTTTTAAATCATCGAAGTGTCATGTGTCATAGGTATTATTTTACCTAATTATATTTCGCCGATTTACAAAATAACTTTTTGCTATTGGCCGAAGCCTCTTTTGAACTTTTTTCATTTGCCAAATGAGTTATTTGCCATATTTTCACCACACCAAAACAAAATTTTCGGAATATTACTTAGTCACAAATATATAGCCTGTTACTAGGTAGCATTTTCAATATTAAATTAAAATAGTGTCATAAAAAATCATTATGTTGTGCTACAAAATTTAGTGGGAAACGAATCTCTGCAAAACCGACTTCACGCAGTCTTGTCTACCCTACCCCTTTTTTTTTTTTGGGTGGGAAATCATCAAATGACCTCTCTCGCTCTGGGCGGAGCGGAAGGGCGTGTCAGACTCTTACTGACTAAAACCCACCCGTGTTCCTTCAGTTGCCTGTTCGCCAGGGCCACGGTAACTCTTTCGAAAAATCCGCGACCCCGGCAGGCATCGGCCCTATCGGACCCCGTCAATTATGCTGACATCTCTTTGAGGCGCACGTGGAAGTCTGCCCTACCCCTAGAGTGTAATTTAAGCCCGCGTAGGCGCGGAGAGGTGGGGCGGCCAGCGAGTTGAGGAGCAAGTGCAAGCTGCGGTGGTGAGCGTTAAAACCATCTGCGACGATAAGGTCGCGTGGGGCCGCCCAAACCGCGCAGCGCTGGAGCCGTGACAGACACAATGCCTTGCTGCATGTTGCATGCCTGCTCACATGTTGCATGCTTGTTTGCACACTGCATGCTCGATTGCATGCTACATGTCTGCTTGCACGCTGCATGCCGAAGCAAGCATCCTTGCTTGCATGCTTCTTTCTGGGACTACTTAAAACCACTTTTGTTCTTAATCAACTATTTTATTAAGTGTAACATTTAAATAATGAATTAAACAAAATATTATAGTAGGATCTTTGATTATATAATGTCTAGATGGAGCGTCGCCCTACAATCAAAACAAAGAAAACGAGCCAACAATTTCAAGCATGTGTGCGTGAAGGCGGTGTTTTAAACTGTGCCTCTTTGTCTCTGTGTACGTGAATAATGATACCAGCAACTAAACTTCTCCCATAAATCACGTCATATTAAAAAAATAGACTAATTAAATAAGATAAGTTTTAGGTGTATGTATGTAGTATTATTCCGTTTTAGTAGTATTTTTAATAAGTAGTTACTTTCTTAAATAATTAAAAAGCACTATTTAATTTAAGTAGAGTTTTGTGTGAATGTTGTATTAAATCAGCTAAGTTAATTAAATTAGAATTACAATATTTAACTTTTTAGGCAGTTTGTATTTGGAAATTTGAAATGAAAGATCACAGATATTAGGAATTAATTTTTAATTACAAATAAACACGTATAACAAAGACATGGGCTATAATAATGCCTGTAAGAAACAAATATTAAACAAACAATTATTAATTGAAAACACGAAAATCATGAATGAAATTACTCTTGGCACCTTTGAAATCGGTTTATTGGACCCAATGCAAAGATAATCATTAAAATGGGCTCATAAACAAAAAAGTTATACGCGAACATTATATTATTATAAAGAAGTAGAGACGAATTGAAAAACTCCGCCTCTTTTAAATCGATTAATAAAAGTACACCAACTAAATAATATAAACGTAACCATAAACCAACTAATATACCCACAAAAAAAAACACGTTAAGTCGGGAGAATGAAAAAAAGAAACTGGCAACACTGATAAAATATGGCGTAATTTGGTAATCAAAAAACAAAAATAAATTTATGGTTTTTTGGTTACTTACCGATGACAGGTGATGTGTTTGGTACTTTTTACCCTTCCTTTATAATTCTGGCACAGTTTAATAGCAGATACCGTAATTTTATCGCTTTTATTGGTTTATTACTTAGCGCGCGTAATGCGTAGTGACACCAAAGCGGCACGATAGGCACTAATCGGCGGGTAAGAACATAGAGGCCAACAGTTGGTCGATATTTTTTGACACGTTTGCGCGCATTTGATGCTCTATCTAGACATTATATAATCAAAGAGTAGGATAAACTAATCTCAAATTACTTTCAGATTGTTTTATTTAAATATGGTAATTAAATAAGTGCACAGTGTTAAAATGAATGTTTGTAAACTTAATACTTCGAACAAATGTTATTTCGGCTAAGTGCAACTTCGGTAAAAAGTTTTTCGACCAAATGAAACGTCGGAGTAACGAAAAAAATTGAATTGATAATTGGTCAATTGATACACTGGCAGACGTGACTTCGATGAAGTAAAAAAAAACGAAACGGTAATAGTGGAAAAGTTTCAGGTGAAATGAAATTCGGTCATTTTTTTTTCGAACTTATGATAGTTACCCCGTTTCTGAGTTTTAGCGAGACTAACGAACAGCAATTCATTTTTATATAAGTATATAGATTAGTAGAAATAGTCCTCCAGACTGTATTTCGGGCATGGCGGCCAATCTCAACGGAGACTAGCCTTTAGCGCGGGAGATATTATAGTGCAGGCGTGTGTGCGCAGACACAGGTGCTCTCTCTCTTCCCTCACTCCCATAGTCCGATGAAATGGCAAGCAATCCGACTCGACCGGAGAGAGATCAGGCGACCAACGGCTTAACGTGCTTTCCGAGGCACGGGAGTATCAACACTAGAAATATGGACAAACTACGTGCTCGCTTTCACCGACTTCTTAAGGTCTATCATAACTCATTTGTTGGACTTGGTATAACCTTTTATATTAAGCTTCCCTCTTCTTTGCTAGATGTAATGCGTTTAAAGCTAAAGTAAAATCAAACCTTTATTCAAAGGCATACTATTCTATCAACGAATACTTAAACGATAAGAATAGTAACAATAATTGGTTCTGCTTACCCCTGAATTCTCTAAGCACACTACTGGAGGATTCAGGTATAGGCTATCGGATGAAGAGAGGTGGTCAGGTCAAATCTCACCTCCTCTGCATGGACGACTTGCCCCCAACAAATTCCGACTAATGGAGCTACAGAACGTAACTGAAATTTTCAGTAGCGCCATCAGGATGGAATTTGGTGTGGAAAAATGTGCAGTCATGCATTAGCGAGGTGAGATTATGAAATCCGAGTAAATTCAACTTTCGGATTCCATACACCTTAGGTCCCCCTCCACACCTGAAAGCTATAAATATTTGGATATGGCGGAAGCATTAGATATCAACTTTGCTGACATGAAGCAATCGTTGAAGGACCGCTTGTTTGGTCGCCTGAAGAAGGTCTTCTTTCAGGCGGAAACAAGGTGCGCGCCTTCAACGGTTGGGTCTTGCCAGTTTTGATATACTCTTTTGGCATACACAAATGGACTCAGACCGAACTCGACGCCCTGGATAGGAGGGTCCGTACACTGCTGACCGCAAACCGGATGCATCACCCACGATCATCGGTGATAAGACTATACATCCCGCGGAAGTGCAGGGGTCAAGGCTTTTTAATTGCAAAGACCCTATTTAACCGCGAGGTGCGCAGTCTCAGAAAATATTTTTATTAAACTGAAGTTTGTATACACCATTGTGTGGTCGCAGTGAACACGGGGATCACCCCGCTCTCCATGACTAAAGAGAACTGACGCAAACCTGTAGTACTTACTACCGATGACCACAAGGAGGTATGGCAAAGCAAGACGTTTTACGGGTGCTGCTATCGAGCTCTTCATGATCCCGGTGTAGATTTGTTTGCGTCCGTATCCTAGCTACGGTTTGGTGACATTTTCGGAGAAACTGTAGAAAAATATCTAAAATAAATCTTGTTCTTTTCTGTCTCTGATTTTATTGTTTGTTATGAAGTTGGTTCACACTCAGGGTGGTTGTCACTGTAATGTTATGGTGTGAAATG
This sequence comes from Griposia aprilina, assembly GCA_916610205.1. Taxonomy (NCBI): domain Eukaryota; kingdom Metazoa; phylum Arthropoda; class Insecta; order Lepidoptera; family Noctuidae; genus Griposia; species Griposia aprilina. The sequence continues at coordinate 1,046,153 of OU744285.1, read as the reverse complement.
ATTAGTTGAATCGCATGTTTAAACAGACAGTTACTATTGATGATTATAGCTCGATGTACCAACTCGGTTCAAATTGTATGTTGCGTAGATGTGTAAGAGTGTAAGTTGATTGTACTTATATAACAAAAGGTTGTGTACTTTGTAAGAGACTGCTATTCAATTTGACATAAGGTAACACGTAACTGTAACAATATTTAACGAATGATATAATCCTAGTTGAGACTATTCTTAAAACAGATAATAACAATGGAAGGTAATTTGCCATAACGATAGCTGACCACTTATGTTATTATTTACATTATTGTTATTTACGTTTTATCCGAAATGAATTGCTGAGTTCATGTATAATTTTAATTTTTAAATTTTATTTACTACAATTTAGATTTTTAACTTTAAGAAATATGTTAGTTAAGTAACAAACAATATGTTTCGCTGCGCCCTAACAGGGTCTACAACGGTTCTTAGCTCTAAGCCTTTTGTTAACATCATTTTTTACCTTGTGGAACGCAATTAAACGAATATGAATATTATATGTGACGGAGTCTCGTCGTTGAGCTCTCGTTATTATCAGCCATATTTTAACTACTGTGGGCGTACTATGGGTAGTTTTGGTTATTGTGCAATAGAAAAACCGTTTGCGGTTCAAATCAAATTATAATGTACGATCAAATTAATCACACTAGAGAATCACACACTGTAGGTACACAACACAACTATATGGAACGCGCAACAGTTTCTAAACGTCTTCACTGCTTAACCGCCAACAACAAACTCTACTGTGCTCTGGTCAAGCCTGAGCGTTATAGACTCTGTCCAGCGCCACCTAGTGGCACTAGCGTCCCGATCAGTCAAGTCAAACGATTGATTTAACGTATTTCTGACATGTGAATATTACTATGTTAACCAGTCACAAAATGAGAATCGATTTAGTTTAATTTAATTTTCATTTATTATTGACATAATCTACTCATTTTAATGTTTTTTTAATGAGTTGTATTGCAATATGCGTTTAGCTAGCGACCTCGACAATTGACCATATTATTCTTGACTGAACAACCGGCAGCAATTTCGTCATGCTCCCTTAGATGTCACTGCTTGCGGTAGCGTCGGGGGTCGGGTTGCCTCCTTCCCTCAAATATGGCGACGGCGGTAATGGCTGATCTTTGCGTTATGCTCGTGAACGGGCGCTGCTTTTGATGCCAGTTTGTCTTGCAGACCACAGCTGTATGAACATAACGCAGCATTGCATATGTAAGCGGGCAGACCCTTTATGCTTGAAGGCTTTTATTTAGGTGTTCATTTCTGTTTACGTTTTTATTATTTATTTCTGCTTGAGTACAGGTTTAATGTTTTTGTTGGTATATTGGCGTGTGCTGACATAAGGAAAATAATTAAATTTTACGTTTTGTGTTTCGTAATGTTAATTAATTACTATTGTATAGAATCCAGTTCTTCTAACTGAACAGACAGCTGTGCTGCTGGTCAGTTTGTTGCGCCACTTCTTCCGCTAAAGCACTAGGAAGTGGCGAAGGGCGGGCGTGCCGGGGGACTGTCTTATGTAATTTTAATTTTCAAAAAGTGCTGATTCTTAGCCTAGTTTGAATAACGGACTTTTAATTTTGTTTTCACACCGCCAACTTCTAAACTCTTGGCTGTTAATAAGAAATTCTTAATGGAAAAATGCAATAACACTTTGTATGCCCGACCTGGGAATCGAGCCCAAGACCCCATGCTCAGAAGTCGCGCTTGCGACCACGAGACCAAAGGAGCAGTAATAGTGACACGAAAAGCAACAACTAAACAAACTGCATCGCAGCAACGCATTACACAATAGGTACAGTTCAAGTTAGCTTTCCTAATTCCTCTCACTGATGCCCATTTTGTTCAAGTTTTGGGGAAAAGCATACATATTCACAACCACAGTCCGCGAGGTCTAAGCTGAGCTTTGCATTTGTGTGACGTGCGCGGTGGAGTTACGTCACGCGAGAGACGCACCGTGCTGCCTCAGGCCGATTGCCAAAAAGCAGTATAAACCGGTCTAAACCAAGCAAAAGACGCGTCGCGCTCTAGGCCGACGTCACACCTACACTATCTCTATGTGCACACACAAATGCAAAGCTCAGCATAGACCCCGCGGTCTGTAACCCTCGCACACCACTGGTGAAAATCCAGACAAATTGATATCATTACCAACGACAGCCAGGATTACATAGCGAAGTTTGGCGACACAGTAAGTAATGCTTGTACCGCTCATCCGTACATTAGGAATTCCATTAATCAGTTGATAGGCTGATTACGATAATGCATGACATAGTTTATATAGGGAGGGTGGCTTTCGATGATGTAGAAATTAACTGGCCCGCATTGTCCATGTTACTGCGATCGATAAGCCAATTAGCTTCGCTTCTCAGATTAAAGGCCAGGAGACCATGAAGGGTGGTCTTAATTGGGGACACATCTGTGTTTGTACGGAAACACAATGACCTACAACCTTGTAGCCTAGGAATTGCCTTCCAGTCGGAAGTTGATCACTTTCAGTGGCCTCAGCTTATTTATACTTACTGCATTTGAAATAAGATTAGAAATTTAAATAAACCTTTTTTACAGTCCGTTCAACCAATTGTGAGTTCTATTGCGTTGGTTCCATGACAAATAGCAGCTGCAGTAAACAGTTGGTATTGTAACCACGTTTTTGCTTCTAGAGCCATCCTTATGCCTACGGAATAGAAGTCAAAATTGGTGGAACTGACTGTAAAAAAAGGTTTATTTAAATTTCTAATCTTATTTCAAATTGAGTATAGATCAAATGACTTGAATTTTGGAATCATCAATACAAATAAATAAAATCGAAGTGTCTGTTTGTAATGTCAAAATAATAGCTTGTTACTATATGCATAATTATAAAAGTATATGTATATGGTACTTATAACAAAAAATCATTTATTTTTGTCTGTCTGTCTATTTGTTCCGGCTAATCTCCGAAACGGCTAGACCGATTTTGATGGGACTTTCACTGGCAGATAGGTGATGTTATAAGGAGTATAATTATTGTCCTGGTAGCACGTTTCCGTGGGATAATTTCCGGAATCCACGCGGGGGAAGCCGCGGGTAGCAGCTAGTCGAAATATATTTGTGTAGGTAAATGGGTAAAACCACCAATTTTGCCAGAAATCGCGTAAAAGTGTCGCAGAATTTTTGTTGTCACATGAAAATGACGAAAAATTTAACGCTACCGTAGCGTGGGGCTGAAGAAATATGGAAGCGAAAATTTATAAAGTTCAGGTTACACCAAACACAATATTAAAATTAATATTTAAATTAATTTAATAAAAATGAGCAGCTATTTATTTAATTAGTATTCATCCATATCGTTTTCGATCTTGCTTTAATTTTTCCCTGTATCTTTTAGATTTCTAAGCTGATGTTAGAGGCATCTGTAAATAAAAGAGATTTATTATATAGGATTTAAAAAGACCCATCACACAGCCCTCAACTACGCATTCTGTACATCAAACTAAGTAATATAGCACAAAAAAATAATTGCTTGTGCGCAACGTAACGCACGCATAACTTTGTGCTTATGTGTGCATGCGACGGTGCAGAGGTCGTGGTGGTATTCAAGTTATGTTAAAAAATTAAAAACTTGTTTTCGTAATAAAACGTCACTAAAAGTTGGAATTTTGACCTTCAATATCTCCGTAACCAGAAGATTACCAGGTATGGTTACTGGATAATTGCTTTATACATGGAATATGGTAAAAAATCCAAGATGACATGTACTTAATTATGACATTGATATTAAAGTAACCATTACCTAATTATAATAATATTAATTCATATTGGACTTATTGTAAATCACAAATCTTATTTTTTTATTTTTATTTAAAACTTATACTATCATTACCGGTTTTGGAACCTAATGCGATAGATAGGACTACTTATAATATTAACTATTTTAAATAACATCTATTACTAACCATTACCCAATACATTAATACAAAATTACTTATAACTAAAACGATACAACCTTATTATTATAACAATGTAATCTTCACACAAAATTAACTTAAGTATGTTTTACAGTCAAAAATTAAAAATAAAACAATAAAAGAAACAATAAATATAAAATAAACAATAAACATAAAATTACACTAATGGATGCTTTCATAACATATTATATATAGACTTACTTTTGCAAGTTCACTAAAGAAACACGAAAAAATGTCCAACCTATTCTGAATTTCGTTAACAGTACGAATTGCTCGCGTGAGAGGTGCCTTGGCCAGCAGGTTGGTTCTGGCAGCTGGCGCCGCCGCCTCCACACGTAGCGGTCTGGGACAGAAAACCGTAAGCACTGAAGCACTCCCGGATTGTGCTCCTTGCCTCGGAGTAATTTTATTAAATAGACGACAAGAGTGAACTGTCGTCGCACCCTCAATTCATTGTACCCGACCATGCCCAGTACAAACAGGGTGGGGTACATCAGCGGGTACAATGGATAAACCCCGTACTGTCTGAAGTACAAGTGACGCGTGAACTTGTTTTGTACGCGCTCCAGCATGACAGAGTACTTGGCTTCATGTGGAGCCCATATGACACCACCATACTCCAAGTGACTCCTGACTAGAGCGTCGTATAATTAATAGTCGTAATATTAGTGAACCCCGAGTACAAAGCCGAGGTTTCTGTACGCTTTCTTAAATATCTTAATGATATGCTCGCGAAACGTAAGATCTGGAGTGAGATTAATTGTATTATATTTATTATTAAATGTATTATTTAAGAATGACATTTGAATATTTGTACACCATATGTTGTGGTAGAATGTATAGAACCTAAAAAAATATTAACACCATACTATGTAAATGTACAGTGCAAGCACAGCACAGTTTTCATATCAATATGTCAGCATTTTACCTGCGCCGGGCCGGCTAATTTAGTACACGAATAGCATTCATACCGCGTGCACTCATCTATCATACAATCATACTTTTATCAATAAATATCAACCAATCAGTAATCAGTGTATCAATCAGCATCAACTCAAGGTGTAAGGTCCCTAACCATACATCTTAATGGTCCTTCGAGCCGGATAAGCGGGATCCAATCACGTTGCGAACATAATAGTGGTTGTTCCTGTAAACACGACCTGCGGACGACGGTCACCGGTCTACCAACATCATCAAGCCATCGACTGCTGGCTTCATCATCGCAGAGGGTGCTTTGCTCTTCTTTCCGTGGTTGCGAATCGGTTCAGCCGGCCTCCCACAAGCGGGTCTCACCGGTTGGATTGAGAAGGCGCTAATATCGCGGAGAGTTCGCAAAAGCACTTCTTGTTGACTAGCGGTCAGGAATATAATCAAGAAAATTGTCAATCATGACTTCCACAATGGAAAACATTTTAGCAAATCAAGATCAAATCATGCAAGCTATGGAGCAGCTATTAAGGAACTTCAAGAAAGATTCTGCAGAACGTAAGACTCCATACAATATCAAGAAACGACTGGAAACTCTGGATAGTTATTGGTCTGAGTTCCAGTCTAATCATTTGAAATTATGTGAATTCGAAACTCGCAGTGCCAGCTATTTCGCCGATAATTGCTATCAAAGGACTAAACTCTTTTACACTGAAGCGCGGGAAACTATCGAACGTTACGAACGGAAGGATCCTAGTGAAAGTAAGAGAGACCAATCTCCGGGCAAGCCATCAATACAAGTATCGACACCGGCATCTGGTAAACACCATCAAGAAACTTCAAGCACCTCATTAGCTGACCCCGATCAAGCAAACAGCAATCCTTGTAACAGTAAGTCTAAATCACTGTGGAAAACTGTTTCTCAAGGAAACGCGAGCAAGCTGGAGGAAATGTTGCGAAAGCAAAAAAGCAACTTCAAGGCGTTGTCTCGTACAATCAAGAGCGTGGAATTAGAGGACATCTCTGAAAAATGGGAACTCGAAGATCTACTGCGTAATGTACAAAAAAGGTGGTCAATCATCGACTCGTTGCACTGGGAAATTGACAGTGAGTTGTACGAGGAAGATGAAGATTATGAGCAAACATATAGCAGATATGAGCAGCTATACAATGACATGAAAAAGTCAATCAATATCAAGATGGGCTCAATTTCACACCGTGAAAATTGCACCCCCAAAATCGATATTCCCATATTCAGCGGGAATTACCTCAAGTGGACATCATTCAAGGATCTATTTATAGAAACGATTCACAACAACAAGTCAATGTCAAGTGCTCAAAAGATGCAGTTTTTGAAGAGCAAGCTAAAAGGTGAAGCGGAAAAGCTAGTCCAACACTTAAATATCAGTTCTGAAAATTATCAATTATGCTGGGACATCATGAATCATCGATACAACAACGAAAAGCTCATCTTTAGCTCGCATATCAACGCACTGCTGGCAATACCTACAATGCAAAATCAAGCAGATTATCAGATCAAGAAGATGTTCGATACTACCAACGAATGTCTTAACGCCATAAAGAATCTCGGCGTCAACACATCAAACTGGGACCCACTTATTGTGCACCTACTGGCACTTAAATTGGACAGCGATACGCATGGGGAATACATTCAATCGCTAACCAATCCTAGAGCACTGCCGACACTCGACGATTTCCTATCATTTCTGGAAAACAAATACACCGCTCTTGAATCATCTAGGCGTAAGCAGTATACTCCAAAATCAAAGCAAGAAGCATTCAACAGAAAAGAATCAGAACATCAGCCTAACAAACAAAGCAAACCTAGTCAGCGCAATAATAAGAACGATGCAGGCAAACCATTTTTCCGCAATTCAACGTTTAAAAGTTTTGCAATGAATAAACCAAACTGTCCACTCTGCAATGACAACCACGGACTTTTCCGTTGCAAAACATTTTTGGAATCTAGGCCAGAGACCAAAGGAGATATTGTGAAACAATTGAACCTCTGTAAGAATTGTCTCTATGATCACAAAGACAAGCCATGCTACTCGGAGACAAAATGCAGAGTATGTCAAGGAAAGCATAACACCTTGCTGCACGATACACTCCACAGCAACGGCGGGACAAGTAACACGAAGTCATCAGCAGAAGAACAACAGTCCATATCACGAGAAAACAGAACACGAGACACTGTCAACCATGTCTCAAATGGAAGTATTGTAGAAATACTGCTAGCAACAGCTCTTGTTCGTGTCAAAGCACGAAATGGGACATATCACACATTGCGTGCCCTAATTGATCAAGGCTCACAAGTCTCTCTAATATCAGAAAGCGCAGCTCAAAAACTAGAACTCCCAAGACAAGCATGCAAAGGCGTCATATTTGGCATCGGCACTAGTCAAGCCAACTGTAAGGGAGAGATCAGTATTACCGCGTCATCAATGCATACTGAATTTACATTTCAAGCAGATGTGCTGATAATGAACACACTGTTACACAACTTGCCCAACAGGACATTCTCAAAACCATCATGGGCATACCTACAAAACATACAGCTAGCAGATCCAGGATTCTATACAAGCCGACCAGTAGATTTACTACTAGGAGCCGACGTATATTCACAAATTATAATGGGAGGTATCATCAAAGAAAATGAGTCACTCCCTGTAGCACAACAAACTCAACTTGGGTGGATATTAAGCGGAAATGTCAAATCATATCACTGCAACGTCGTAATGAACAATCTTGAAGACATACAAAGGTTTTGGGCCATTGAAGACATAGCAGATGGCAATATCAACATGTCGAAGGAGGATCATCAGTGCATTCAGCAGTATCAGACAGAAACTTTGCGACGGGAGGATGGCAGATATGTTGTAAGACTACCGCTAAAGCCAGAGATAAAGGAAAATTTGGGAGAATCAAAACCCAAGGCAGTCGCACAATTTTATCAATTGGAAAAGAAGTTTGGAAAAAACCCAAAAATTGCTCAAGATTACAAAGCATTCATCGATGAATACATCAGACTAGGTCACATGCGCGAGTGTACGAGTAAAAAACAGCCAGATTGCATTTTACCTCACCTATGTGTATTGAGGCCCGAATCAACAACAACAGCATTACGTGTGGTATTTAATGCGTCGGCAAAAACATCGACTGGCTACAGCTTAAATGATTTCATGTACAGTGGCCCAAATCTCCAACAAGACTTACTTACGTTAATATTGAGATGGAGACAACATAGATATGCGATTACAGCGGACATCGAGAAAATGTTCAGACAAATCTACTGTCATGACGATGATCTGCAATATCAAAAAATCATTTGGCGCGACTCACCTCAAGAGAAATTACAAGAATATGAGTTAACAACAGTTACATATGGCACCAAATCAGCACCATTTCTCGCCATGATGACTCTAAAGCAAATAGCAGAAGATGAACGCTTAAGGTATCCTGCTGCGGCCGCAGTTGTTGAAACCTGTTTCTACATGGACGACTTGTTGGCAGGACATCATAGCATCGAAGAAGCTAAGCAACTAAAATCAGATCTTATCAAATTACTCAGATCGGGCGGATTTAATTTGAGAAAGTGGTCATCTAATAAATTAGAGGTATTAGATGACGTCACCGCAAACACAGCGCAATCATTTGAATTCAAACATCAAGAGTCAACTAAAACATTGGGGTTACGTTGGCACCCGCTGGACGATCAATTCAAGTTCGAAATGAAGATTGACACAAAATCTACAGCTCCAGCTACTAAGAGGTCCTTATTGTCAGATATATCCAAAATATTTGACCCACTAGGCTGGCTGGCTCCTGTCTCGACCAAGCTAAAACTTTTATTCCAAAATATCTGGTCACTAACCCTACAATGGGACGACAAAGTACCAGCACATATCAACGAGCAATGGCAGAAGATCAAGAAAGATCTACCAGAAATAGAACATATCAATGTACCGCGATGGCTACAAACACAGCAAAAGACAGAAATTGAACTTCATGGTTTCTGTGACGCATCCACAAAAGCGTATGCTTGCGTAATTTATTGCAGGATCATCAAACAGAACAATCAGAACAATCAAACTCCTGTGACCATAGTAGCAGGAAAATCAAAGCTGGTTCCCGTCAATAAAGCGATATCATTACCAAGATTGGAGCTTAGCGCAGCACATTTGTTATCACTTCTGATGAAAGTAGTTCAGAATACTTTACAGAACTACAATAACAAGATATATGGATGGTCGGATTCAACAGCGGTCCTGGGCTGGCTTCAGGGAGACCCAAATCGCTGGAAGCCATTTGTAGCAAATAGAGTGAAACAGGTCACTGAAGTAATCCCAATCAAGAACTGGCACTATGTGAAGTCAGCTGAAAATCCAGCTGATTGTGCTAGCCGAGGATGTTCAGCAGAGCAGCTCAAAGAACATTCACTATGGTGGCATGGACCAACGTGGCTATCGTCATTTGATGAAGATGAACATAAACAACAAACTTATGTTACGCAAGACGAAATGAAAAAATCAGTACAAACAAGCGTCATTCAACAAAATGATGACATTGCTCAAAACATATTAAATAAATGTAGCAATTTCAACAGAGCAACGCGAGTTCTAGCTTGGACTTTGCGCGCAATAACACGTAATCAGAACAAACCAAAGTTTTTAACAATCGGCGAAATGAAGAAATCCAGACATTTTATCATCAAGCAAGTACAACAGTGGGAATTCAGAGAAGATATCATCAGTCTTCAGAAACATAAACAAGTCAGCGCAAAAAGTAAGCTGTTGAAGTTGAACCCATTCCTGGATCAAGAAGGCTTACTGAGAGTTGGCGGGAGGATCGCTAATGCGAATATCAGTCAAAATATGAGACATCCTCTCATAATACCTAAAAACTCTCATCTCAGTAACTTACTTATTGACCAAGGACATCAGATGACGTATCATGGCGGACCTCGAATCACGCAAGCTTGGCTACGTCAACAATATTGGATTCAGGGCGGAAATCGAGCAGTCAAGAAACGCCTTAGAACCTGTGTCAAGTGCAGACGTCACGATCCAATCAAACAAGAGCAGTTAATGGGAGACTTACCTGCAGCTCGCAGCAATCCAGCACGACCTTTCTATCACTCAGGGGTTGACTACACTGGCTTTGTCTACATTAAAACAAACAAAGGCCGAGGAGTAAAGACGACAAAAGGATACATCGCTGTGTTCGTATGCATGGCCACGAAAGCTGTGCATCTGGAATTAGTCTCAGATCTGAGCTCCTCAGCATTTTTATCAGCATTACGCAGAATGTCAGCAAGAAGAGGCACCCCAAAACATATATACAGCGACAATGGTACGAACTTCGTAGGAGCAAGCAGAATTCTTAATGAAGAATTCATCAACATTCAAAAAGTGTTAGACGTGGAATTTTACGAAACAATCACCGACATGGAGATCAATTGGCACTTTAACGCCCCATCCTGGCCAAGCGCGGGAGGTGTATGGGAAGCAGCTGTGAAGAGCTTAAAGTACCACCTAAAGAGAGTGATTGGCGAACAAAGGCTCACGTTTGAAGAATATTCAACAGTGCTAGCACAAATCGAAGCATGTTTGAACACACGACCATTGTGCGCTCTAAGTGAAGATCCAGAAGATTTGGATTACCTCACACCATCCCACTTTCTAGCAAGCGGACCGACCTTGACGTTAATCGAAACGGAGAAAGATTTGCGTACGAGATGGCAACTCACCCAAAAAATCGTGGATGATTTATGGAAAAGGTGGAGAACAGAATACTTAAGCCAATTATCAGTGCGTAGCAAATGGCGCCAACCGCACACAAACTTGAAGATCAACGACATTGTCATCATACACGACGTACAGTTACCATCAGGAAAGTGGGCAATGGGAAGAATCACGCAACTTCATCCCGGAAAAGATGGGTACGTCCGGGTGGTTACTATTCGGACAAAAAATGGAACAATGAAAAGACCAATATCAAAGTTATCATTACTGCCTATAAATGAAAATCAATCAGAAGAACAAGAACATCAAAAATCCGCAAGTAACGTATCAAGTCAACGAACACAACAATCGTCATCAAAATTATGCAACTTAATTTATACCATTCTCATGATTCTTATGGTAATGGTACCTACAGCAAGAGGCGAATACAAGTTTTCAAGCCTGAGCAACAATCAAAGCATCTACTTCGACAAGGTAGCCAATATGCGGCTACAACGCGAAGAATGGAAGCTAATAGTTTACTGCGATATGGCTCCATATTGGCGAGGAATAGATGTACTCAACAAATACATGAATCACCTGGAAAACATAATTATGTTCAACGGATCAAATACCACAATGTGACGTAGTCCGATTACAGTTACGTCATGGGTACATCGAACTCGAACACTACAACAGCATTTTACTCGGTCAGCAAATGCACCGATTGCGCCGACGTAGAGGCTTTATCAATGGAGTAGGCAACATCGCACGAAGTTTATTTGGAATATTGGACGAAGATTTTGCCGAAAAATATCAGAAAGATATTGACCTTATCAAGAAGGATCAAAAACATCTTGCCTTATTGTGGAAAAACCAGACATCAATCGTTGAAGCAGAATTGAATGTCATCAAACGAGTAGAAACCGCCTTGGAAAAACAACACAAACTCGTTAATCAATACATAATCAACTGCAACCTGGGAATGAACAACCTGAAAGCGCAGATTCAAAAGACAGACAGCAGAAGTGACTTCACTTTATCAGCCTTGGTGGCAAACATTATGGTATCAGACCTGAAAAATATCCAGGAAACACTAGTGGATACAGTGGCAAATATTTTCAATGAAAAATTCAACTTTCACCTCTTAACACCAACACAGCTGAGAGATGAACTCAATACAATAACAGGACAACTTTCAAAGGAGCTGACCATACCCATAAATAACATTCAAACGGATCTAGCAAAGATATATCATTTACTCAAAGTAAAAGCGAGAACTACTAAACAATACATGATTTTTGAAGTCAAGATCCCACTTGTGAGTAGAGAAGACTATGAGCTTTACAACCTCATACCAATCCCACTGCAAGTAGCTGAAAGCATGGTCACCATCACACCTATCGCGCAGCATTTAGCGATAAACATCCACAAAGACTCCTACATACCAATATCGGAAGCCGATTGGGGAAGATGTACGCCTTACGACCAGGACGACTTCATTTGTTCTCTAAAAAGGCCTATTTATCAGATGACCTCAGACAATAATCTGTGTGTAAAAGATCAAGTTGCAAATCAATGTCAAACCGAAACCAAAGAATGTATAGATCAATGGACGGAATTAAGCATCGTCAACTCATATCTGTATTATTGTTGTGGACAATGCACGGTGCGAATCATATGTGGGGATCATATTACTGCTGAACGACTCAGCAAGGCCGGGGTACTGACACTCGGTGACGGTTGCGTCATCAAAGGTCAAACATTCACGATTTATTCGCACCAAAGCTTAACTAACTCAATCCATACAAAAACAGACGTCATGGACATCGAGATTCCGTCTATAAATCACATCATCAATCTGACTATACCATCCGCTGCCGCACTGAACGACACCGAAGAGACTATGAAACGGCAACAGGACTTGGAAGTCATCACTCTCGCCATCAAGAATGCCAGAGCGAAGGAAGTTGGGGCATTGACAGATCAAGTATCTTACCACGACATCCACCATTACATTGCCATATACACTGTGGTCGCAGTGATCATAATCAGTGTTCTCATCTACGGGTGGCGACGGCTGCGAGCGCACAGGGACACGGTTCAACAGGATCATCAGGAACCCGACGTGCACTACACGACAGCTGCAAGGAGGCCGCCACAGACCATCGCTACTGTCGACAACAGCCACAGCAGCACACGCATAGTTGACAGGGCGTCATCACTACGTTTTGGAAGTCAATACAGATCAATGTAGTGTTATTTAAGTTATTTTATAAGCAATTATGTTGTATCACTTTGTAACTCATCACGATTCATATCACCCTGTGCACCCTTATCTTCTCCGGGCCTGGAGCATGTACAGTGCAAGCACAGCACAGTTTTCATATCAATATGTCAGCATTTTACCTGCGCCGGGCCGGCTAATTTAGTACACGAATAGCATTCATACCGCGTGCACTCATCTATCATACAATCATACTTTTATCAATAAATATCAACCAATCAGTAATCAGTGTATCAATCAGCATCAACTCAAGGTGTAAGGTCCCTAACCATACAGTAAAACTACATTGTTACAAATAAATAAATTCTAATTCTTCTAATTCTATGGTCCAGTACAAAAAAATTACTACAATGACGGGAAGTACAAGTGAATCTCGGCTTAAATAAGTATCTTTTTACATCCGTTATAAATATCATATAAGTACCTTTACCATCAAAAATTAGGATAGTTGCAGTCCCCTGGCAAAATGATAGAACTCATGCATATTAAAAACTTTCGCCAAAAAATTGGTCCATACTAAAAAAAGCCGAGTACCCGCAGGATTCGCGGCCCGAAGGTTCGGTACTAACTTAGGAATTTCATTTAAGTTTTCCTATAATCTATGAGAAGGCCGTATATTCCTTTGTCTTTAAAATAAGGGGATTGATCAATTTTCGTATTATTTTCTATAAATAGGGCTAGTCGAAATTAGACCAATATATTTTGTATATTTACCAATATTTTTATTGTTAACACTAAAGCTCGTAAATAGATACTAAACAAAAAAAAGCGGTTGACAAATAAGAGAAAAAGGTACCTACTTAACTGTTTTGTCTATTTAAAACTATATTTTTACAAACCATTTACATATTTTTTAAACCGAGTAGGTACTCGCAGGATTCGCGCCCCGACGGCCGCGGCACCGTGGCGTGCGGAGGACACGCGGCTATAGTAAATGTATCTGTACTTCGGCACCATCATCTCGTTTTCGTTGACGTCCCGTTGACGTGGCGGTGGACAAACGGCCTTACTGCTACAACCCTTGAGATCATTGTAGGGCTTGTAGACTGTAGATCTGTTGACCATTATATTTTTTAACCGACTTCCAAAAAGTTCGGTAAAAAGTATATGTTCGGCTGTATGTATGTTATTTTTTAATGTATGTTGACCGATTTCTCCGTCAATTGTGAACCGATTTTGAAAATTCTTTTTTGTTTTTGTTTTAAAAGGTATGCTGACAAGGTGATTCCATTGTCACCGAGCCGGAATTTGGTTAGGCGATCCCATGGAAATCGAGGAACTCCTCAAATTTTATAGGCATACCTATAGCGATTTGGGTATTTTTTATAGTAACTCGTGCATTTGCTCTCGGAAAGCACCATTTGGTGAAGTGGAACTGATGATGAATATAAGAGGTGGCCCCCGGAACTACTCATTGTGGTTGCGATTCGATTACTTTAATATGGTTGCTAAGCAACACCCATCACAATACATATGGTGAAATGGAGCTGATGGTGGCTTCACCATCAGCTCCAGTTCTTCTGGTCTTTACCAAGAGAACTCCTCAACAATTAACGTCCTTGAATCGGGAAAAGCAATATTTTGTAAAAGGTGATGAGCAGTTGAAACTAGGCTATTATAACTTAGATAAATTAAGAACTGACCCACTAAAAAGTAAAAAATAAAATACTTTTTTTGTTAAGTACCTGGTACTTGCTGACAGACCTACACCGTCCTCCCATACCTATTAACACTAATTTGGAAAAATTGTAAAAGCCAAATATTTGTAAAAGACTAACCGTGGAGTTTCTTGCCGGCTCTACTGCATAGGAAATAACCAATTAGAATCGTGCACCTAGCTTCTGACGTTTCATATGTGCATGTTTATGTGATATAAAATATTTTGAATTAGATTTTGAACAAAAGGACAGTCACTGTGAAATTGTTACCACAGACCACTTATGGGCGGTTAACTGTACATAGCACATAGTAACTAATTCAGACCAATTTGTCGCTCTTAATTAGATATTTAATTAAAACATTTGTATTTGTTAATGGCATAAACGAAATGAGAATATTGTGCGCGGTACACACTCCACATTCAATTAAAAAATAATTATTTGCAGCTGCCAATACTTTCAATTGGAAACTTCCGGACAACATCCAATTTGAGTTGAGTGCGAGTTCGGGCGGTTACACCGGCATCGAGAAGTACCTAATTGGTATCCGCCGTATTGGTATTACTACGGGATTTTTTCAGTAATAAAAGAAATAAAAGTATCTACGTTTCCGTATGTCAAGAGTTTCGTAACTTACTTCAGATGTTTTATTTAGGATCAAGTTATAAGCAATAAAGTTAAAGAAAACTTTTGTGGATTTGGTAGCATTGATTTAGTGGTGGCGCAAGTACTCAGGGCCAGCAGTCTCGACATAATAGCGACGCTGTCGCAAATTACTGATCGCTAAATATTAAGGTGAAACCTCAGTTGTAGCCCGCCAAATTCAAATTTTCTTTGAATTTGACGATTGATAAATGATAAATGATTTTATTTCTGTAAGTAGGTTTATACAAACACTTTTACACGTCAATCATATTTTTAAAACTAGATGAGGTCGGTCGATATGAAATTGATGTAATATTAAATATAATATAAATATTATTATTATATAATTCCCACAGTCGAGAATCGCATTTTGATCACCATACGACATAAAACAGAGCTGCAATTTGCAAAAACCTAAAGAAAAATTGGAGTTGGCGGGCTACAACTGAGGTTTCACCTTAATATTTAGCGATCGGTAGTTTGCGACAGCGTCGCTATCTATGTCGAGACTATGCCCAGGACTTAGATTTTGGAAATCTAAGTCCTGCTGCACAATACCCGTCAGGCAACTAAAACAAGCAAGTCATAGCTTTTAAATAGTATCCGCTTTTATAACAAGTTGCCAAAGTCGGTTACAGATCTTAGCGACGGAAAGTTCTAAGCCCACATCAGACGCTTATCAAAAAAGCATATTATAAGATTAAATACTACGTTGAACACAAGGAAATTTGGCAGTAACTCCTTCTGCATATGTGGCTTCCCTGGTGCCTCATTAACGGCATCACTATGTCTATTAAGTGCTCCCAAATCACGATGCCATTTTTTTTTCCATACTTACACACATACACATACATAAACTCCACCACCACCACCACCACCACCACTTCCATACTTCTTTGACATAATCTTCTCATTATTTGACTTTATAATACCTACAATTCTAATTTCAACTCTTTATTAGTGGCTTTTGTGGACAGGATTTTAATTCAGATTTGTAACAGTTGTAATGTAATTTTTTCCAAATAGGTTTATATAGATTGCTGAATTCTAATTTTTCTTTATTTTATATAAAACTCACTGCAGTACTTTTTTACATAAACCACAAATAAAGGAGGTCAACAAAAGCCCATACAACTTTGCCCAAACATGTACCTCGAGGTACAGGTGCACCAAATCGTAGATAAAAAAAAGAGAAATTCGAAAAGAATAGTATTTTTATCCTTGAATAATTTAAAACTACATAATCAATTATTTTGTAAGCATTTACATTTGCGTTACATTTGGTTGACATTATTTCTTAAATGTCATTCAGTTTAATATTATATTTTTTTCTCATATTTTTTTAATAAGTAAGGTAGTTGAGCTTGTTCCGATGATAGAATGCCAAAATGGCGTGCTTTTAATTATGTTAAAAGTTATTTTATTCTCATCCTCAGGTAACCATAATAAAATTATATAAATGCAATATTATTCAGTGTAATCTAGACTATGTTATGCCACAAAGTGTACCTCAGTACTTCGTGTGGGCACATTTCGGTGACTTCCACAAAGTGTACCTCAGTACTTCGTGTGGGCACATTTCGGTGACTTCCACAAAGTGTACCTCAGTACTTCGTGTGGGCACATTTCGGTGACTTCCACAAAGTGTACCTCAGTACTTCGTGTGGGCACATTTCGGTGACTTCCAAAATTTAGGACATGGTCGTAAGCAAGAAAAGCTTAACATTAATTATAATGGACAAACTCTATTAGAGTATTTTTTTTTATGAATAAAAAGTATCCTACATGTTAATCCAGGTTATAAACTATCTGCGTTCCAAATTCCATCCAAATCCGTTCAGTAGTTTTTCGTGAAAGAGTAACAAACATCCATCCATTCATCCATCTATCCATCCATCCTCACAAACTTTCATGTTTATAATATTAGTAGGATTATAAATAAATATTATTAATATTATAAAAAGAATATTATCTCGTGACTGAGACGGAATTATGAATAACGGCTTGTAAGGACCCTCGGTAATTGTGGGTAGAATTTTCTAATACCTTTTTTTATTTTTCTTTTTTTTACGAACTTTTATACAACAAAATACGATCTCACGATCGTATTTTGTTGCTTCGTGTCTCTTTATGAAAGTTTATAAGATGTATTAGAAAGTTCTAGACACAGTTACCGAGGGTCCTAAAAAGCCTTTATTCATAATTCCTTTTCAGTCACGAGATAATATTTTTTTAAAGGACTGGCGCCACTGGACTGTTGTGCGCCCTCTTAAGCAAAATATGGACGTTTCTACCGACAACAGTCATATTCTAATTTTCATTTTCCTTTGTTCCAGAGCCTCCTACGTGTCAGTGCTAACAATAGTGGCATTCTCTCTGGAGCGGTACCTGGCCATCTGCCACCCTCTCCACTTGTACGCCATGGCGGGGCTACGTCGGGCACTGCGCATAGTGGCGGCACTATGGCTTGTGTCACTGCTGGCTGCGTCACCATTCGCGCTGTATACTACTGTGAGCTACCATGATTACCCTCCAGGTGAGATGTTTCCTATTACTGTAGCTAGGTTTGTAATACGGACGGCATTATGAAATGGCAAGTGTCAGCCCTTGGTGCACAGATAAAGCTGAGTAGTAAAGCTGTGCCACTATTTAATTCCCACTGAATAAGTACCTGCCTACTAACTTTCAAATATGTAACTTATTTGTGCACACAAATGTTATAAGGTGATACAAAATTATATAGTTGGTAACTCTGGTAAGTGACATACAAATATTCAAAATTAGAAAATAAGAATTGTGAAAAAAAAACGTTATTATAGTTTTTTCCTTTATTCTATATTTACGTTATTATACCACAACTAAAAAGTTAAAAATCAAAACACATTTACAAAAACAAAACAACCTACATACTTCCAAAAAAAAAAACACTACAAAGTGAAAAATACCTTTAATTTTTCACTTTGTAGTTTTTTTTTTGGAAGTATGTTGTTTTTTTGTAAATAATTATGTTTTTTTTTCACTTTTTAGTTGTGGTACCTACCCCACGCAAATTCGTATACCACTAATTACTATGTAAATAACAGTGACAGGACGTTATTATAACATAATCAATATACACTAAGTGGAATAAATACGTATTATTGAAGCTAACTGAAAAACTACCGAAGCAAAGTTACTAAAACTTATATGGGACCACCCCTGAGGCATACCCTATCCCTTAGAATAATAACGCATAGAAACCTAGTACGAGTGCAAAAAGTGAGGCAACTAAAACTGAGCCATTAGTGGCTTAGCTCTCTCGGCGAGCTGTCAGTACTCAAGGTCACGTTCCGTCGAACACAGCTCGCGAGTAAATAATTTAAAATGAGTTTTTAGCATGAAAGGGTGTCATAGCACTTCATGAAAACAAAAAAAAATGTGATCAAATTACATTTCACAAGTAAGTACTTACTTTTTATACACAATTTTTACGTAAATCGATCATCAAACAAAAATTGTAATGACCTAACTTATCACAATGCAGTGTTGCTATTTGTGAGGAAAAAAATACCCACATTGCTTTCAATTTTGTTCCAATTTTTGTTTAACAAAAATAATTGTTTTTGATGTACCTACTACCTATGCTATTGAATACGATATCACATTTTGCCAGTTTCGAGAAACTAACTTGGCTTTAGGTAATTTTTGTTATATCGCAAAAAGAGTAAATACTATAAGAGAAGTTGAGTCAAAGCGGAAACTCTTTAGGAAGCAGTTGCAACTGTAAGGTTTTTAAATGATAAGCATAAACTTTTGGTTCGAAGAGTGGTAAAATAAAGATTACAATATTATTGATTAACATGTTTTTGATTTTTGTAATTTTCTCATACATACTTTTTTTACATGTCAGCGATTAATACATGCCGATCATATTATTGTAACACATCACACATCAAACATTCTAAACGCATTGAACAATATCCTATTCTGCATGTGATTAATGGTTCATTTATTTCCTTTTATTTTTAAATAAATTGAATTTTACCTTCCGTAAAAATATGTCTTATTAAATGCAAAATCATCTTCGTATCATCCAGTTCCTGATAATATAAAATACTTGTCTTTATTTGATTCAGCAACATACTAGTGCGTTTTCCCATTTTTTTGTGGGTAACGGCCTGGTAATGGTATCACTGAAAGCTGTATTTGTGTGCGTTTGAGGAACGTAGACACATTCGGCTCACGCACACAAAGAAAATGAAGTGGACACATGATATCGCTCGTGTTTTGTTCTAGACGCGGCTTCTATGCGTTATTATTCTAAGCCCTATCCATTAAAATGAATTTCAAATTAAGAATTTTCGAAATCGATCCCCTATTGCCGGAGATATCGCGAAACTTAGTTACAAAAAAAAAATACAGACGAATTGAGAAGAAGAAAAGAAGTCGGTAAAAAATTAGGAAAAAATTATCGTGAACAAAAACTTTATGTACGGTGAAACCATAAACTTTCGACAACTAAGCATTTTTACGTAACTTCATTAATTAATATTACCTTAGCAAATAGTACACAATTAGCGGTCATCGCGTGTGCTCCCTCGCTCTTTTATATAACCTTTGGTCCGTTAAATACATTTATTTTACCTCAAACGCAGCAGTATCATTGACTATCTTCCAACCTTCTACACTTTATTATTGCCACATACCTGTTTGTTGCAAATCGCGAAGATTTCCTAAGACATTAGCGTCTGCACTCCACCATTAAACCTGTACAATCTGTACCAAATTGAAGTAGCCTTTTTGAAGTGAAAACTTCTTTAGGCGCGTTGAGCACTTTTTGGGTGAACAAAAATCATGGAATACGCGTCATCCTCACCGAACGCTTTCCATGAGCTATACGTATATTGAGTATATATGTGTACTTTTTGGGTGAACAAAAAGCGTGAAACTCGCGTCATCGTCGCCGCACGACAATTCACAAGTTACTTAGTTTTCACTTCTATCGGCAGTCCCCAACGACTGCACCGCATTTTTTTTTTTGTTTTTTGGTTAGGTAATCATCAAATGACTTCTCTTGCTCTGGGCGGAGCGGGAGGGCATGTCAGACTCTTACTGACTAAAACCCTCGCGTGTTCCTTCTGCCTGTGCGCCAGGGCCGCGGTAACTCTTTCGCACAATCCGCGACGCCGGGAGTTTCGGCCACCGCTTGTGTGCAAAGTCGTCATGATAGCGCTGCTATCATCTCGCCCATCGCTCAGTTCTAGCTATCATAAACCATAGCCATGGGTTTCTAGCCCATTTATCAAGAAAACATGTATGTTTCTCGAATGTTTGCTAAAGTACTTTATGTACTGTCTTCTGAGAATAAATCGTCGTCGTCTAGAATTCCCTTAACTTTACGACTTTTTCCAGATACCAGTATCGTGTGTCGGTACAAGAACTAGTAGATTCGACCCTAGGGAGACTTGGATTCTTTTAACTTCGCCGTTTATTAAAGGAAAAATATGGTATGAAATATTTAGTTATGCAATAAATACAAGATAAAGAAACTGTTTTCATTTATGGAGATGAAATATCGCAAAAAAAATACCGCTTTCTCATATTTTTTTAAGGTTATGATCAGTCCATCTGCTCTCGAACCATGTTAGCCGTTGTGATTGCTGAACCAAAAACACAACAACCAATGTTGTCTTAATTACATGAAGAACAGTTTTTCGGAAACAGGAACAATAAAACAATTCAATATCCCCCAAGAAAAAAGTAAATTCGCCCTATTAAAATGGGACTTAAACATAACTGGCCAAAAATGTGGGTGTACTAAAATATGTCACCTCTGCCTAACCCCTCCGAGAAATCAGGCGTGATGTTATGCTTACGTTAAAAAAAAAAACGCTGAAAAGTCCTGTGGTTTAGTGCTCGTATTTTCGCTGGTATCGACACCCTTCAAACTAGAACAACTGGGCGCTAATTTGGCGAAAAATTTCAGATACAAGGTTTTGATACTGCGCCGTCGAATTTATAAACTGAATGTTGGAAAGCGATATTTCAGGTTCTCATATTTTGGATATCTGCAGTGACAATCGTAAAGGATAACGCCCATTTGTCTTTTTTTCCACTTCGTTAAAAAAATACTTGAGTATTTGTGGCCAAGGTTAGAACTAACACATTTTGTTTGATGTCTTTCGGTTAGCTCTGACAGGGGTATTTGTGTAGCCTATCTGTTTTATCTCAAGTACTTTTAAGGCTAAAGTTATCCGCAGATCGGTCATGTCAACGAGATAGACAAATGATGCCAAATATAAGACCCTATTTTTGCACTCAGGGACTAAAAACTTTGTTGAGAAAAATGTCTTGTATTCAAATAATGTTATTGCTCGATCCATTTGTAGATATTTGTAGTGTAGACAATAGTGACAATAGTCTGGCCTGAAACGAGACGAGTTCTAATATTCAGGAATAGTGAAAAGAAAGAAATTTAGGTGTTGACAGTTCAGTTTTATTCTTGTGTATAGCAATTTTATGACAACGTAAATACAGTTTTGATAATGGGTATAAACCATTGGTATTTATTATATCAATAACATCAATTCTGATTGTACTGGGTGCATGTTTCTGTGTTTTAAATTAAAGCCCGAGAAATTATTTAATAAGCAAAAGAAAGGCCACTAGGGTATGTCAATATTTGTTTAACAATTAATTTACCTGACTGTATTTTGCGTTATAGCGTTCTTTCGTTCAATGTCCAAACAAGAATATATCGATCTCTCTGTTCCAAGGTTCCAGCAACGCATCGTTGGAGTCAGCGTTCTGCGCCATGCTGGAGATGCCGTCCTGGTACCTGTGCGAGCTCAGCAGCCTGCTGTTCTTCATCCTGCCGGGGTTCATAATCCTTGGCTTGTACGTGCGCATGGGGCTCAGAATTAGGTACGTGCTGGGGTAAGTATCTTTTATTTTATTATCATTTGTGTTGGTTTCCAGCGTTTAACGAGAAGAGTTGGAGACCAAAAGTTGGCGAACAACGAGCAGCGAGTACGCGACGGTGGCGACCGATTACTCGCTGGTATGCGTATGTACTTAGCGTGAGTCTCTGATGTTGCTACGACAAACGAGTATTTACTCGCCAGTGTGGTAGGAACAGGCAGCGATCAACTATAAATAGACGTATCTCTTTTACTTACACGGGACCTACAATCATTTGTACGTTTCTTGAGCCAGGAAATCATTGATATCCAGTCGCTTCCTCGTCGGCAGTGTGATTCGCCACTTTCCCGATTCACCACTTTGACAAAAATACCTAAACAAAAGTGTGGTTTCGTAACTACATATTGTGTTTTGATTTTCTAACATTCTGTCTCGTTTCTCTAACAATTTATTTAACGTATTTGTACGGTACAAAAGTAACCAAAAAAATTCTTATTTATAATTCTCTTTTTATTATCTCTCTCTCCAGCAATCAAATGTTTGATTTGAGAGAACTCCATTTTGAGTGTATTACTCAAAATGGAGTTCTCTCGCATCAAACATTTGACCATTTTTCCACTTGTGCTTTGTAATAAATAAGGAACTAAGTTTTAATTTTATAATACTTATTTTATGGAACAATCCAATGAAGAAGAAAAGTAGCACTAGAAATAATAATAAGTATTTTATTCCGGGTTTTCTGTAGAGTGTGTGAGTGAGTAAGTTGAATCTTGGATATTTTTTTTGTAGTATAGCTAGGCTATGTTCATGGGGTATTTTTATTGAGGTGTACGAAAACAGTTTAAATTCAGCCGATCCCTGGGTATTTAGCCTCATCATGATCAGCTTCTCTACCAATCTTGTTGAAGAAGGCATCGTTATACAACGGTCTGTATCTTGGTCGCGTACGTACTTCATTACTGAAGGTCGTGTCCCTGAAAGACCTTCGAGGCTTTATGTACGATGTTCTTCCACTAAATTCGGGTCTCGGCTTTCCTCAGGGCGGTCGTAACAGAGTCCAGTGAGGATGGTTCCTTATTCTGACCACCGGTTTTTATTTTCTATTCTATCTTACCCATCACCACCAACTTTTCAAGGTTATTTGGTTCCCGACGTGCAATGTGACCAAAGTAACCGAGAATCCTTTGGTAACAGGTATAGGATGGTATGACTTGGCTTTTACATTGTACCAATAGTTCAAATGTTTACCCAAGCCTCAGTAATTAAACTCGAAACTTGGTATTACATTGTGTCTATATAATGTTTAGTCAAAGTACGTGTTTACTTAGGCACGTAACCCCTTGTGAAATTCACACTTTGTACCCATTGCTAAATGTAGCTTCTGAAAGTCAAAGGTAGGATTAAAATAACACTCCAAGCTGTATTAAAGCCGCATTTAATATTGTTCTACTATACTAACTTACTTTTAGGGTTCCGTACCCAAAGGGTGCCAACGGAACCCTATTACTAAGCCTCCGCTTTTTTTTTCATAAAGTTAAAAATTAAAGAGGGTCTCCATACAAGAAACGTGTTTTCTTCGGCGATGTTTGCTTTGTGGTAAGGAACCCTTCGTGTGCGATTCCGAGCTGCACTTGGCCGGTTTTTTGGGTCATCTCTAAAATAACTTTGAACTCAGACAATTTACAACTTTTTTGTTATTTTATTTTGCAGAATATGGTATGTGGCATTTAGTCTGTGCCAAATAAATGTTTTTTTTTTCTTTCTATTTATAATTATGATAATTTCAAACCTAAACACGGTGTACTAAACAAATATGTCTAGATCCTGTTGGTGTTCATACTCAAAGTATTTATCATAAACTTTAAAATTAATTATGGTACCTAATAAATAGTAAATTAATTATACAAGGTGTCAGGGACATGACGCACAAACTGTCACCATGAATTCAGCACATGTTTCTAGACCCCGCCTAGAGTAGAAATTTTTCAATTTTTGTAGGCCTAACTTGTAGACTGTAGATTTGTGGACCTTTTTATACTTTGTCAAGTACTTGTTACTTGTTGACAGGCCTACACTGTCCTCCCATAGCTATCAACACTGTAATTAGAAACATTGTAAAAGCCTCTTATTTCTAAAAGCTTAACCGTGGAGTTTCTTGCCGTCTCTTCTCCATAGGAAACAACCAATTGGAACCGTGCACTTAGCTTCTGACGTTTCATAAGTGCCCATATTGGTTTATGTGAAATAAAATATTTTGATTGATTGATTGCTTTCGTCGGTTATCGAAAAACAAACTGCTGTTTTATAGAAAAGTGCAATCCTGCGCAGTCAAAATGTAAGGAAGAGCCAATTTTTTTTTTATAATCGACGGAATATTTCAATGGGGGTTCAGTACCATGTACTTAATCCATGGTAACAGGTTGCGCGTCGATTTCCCTGCCACCTGCAACAAAATATGAAAGTACTGCCGAGCCGAACATGTGAGTAACAAGCCCTACTGCGGTTACAATGTTCATTACAATAATCTGACTCAACATTTATAAAACTTAAGTCGCAACAAATTCGTTTACTTTTCATTTAGGTTTATTTAAGCTATTTAGTAACTAAGTTCGTAATACTTGCAGTGACATACAATTCATGACAACTTGTAATAGCGTTAGAAACATTTGAAAACTGACATCATTTACAACCATAGATAACTTTGTTTGAAACTTTCTCTATTTTTTTTTTTTATTAACGTAAGTTTCGAACATCCAATATGAAATCTTATTGAAAAGTATCTCGTAGCTAATAATATCTAGCAGATTGATAATATTGATCTTTCTCTTACCTCTCTACGGCATGCAAACATAGTTATACAGACCACCCTGTATGCCAATATAACTATACATTATAATAACATCATAACTAGTAGGCCGTAGCAGCATTTACAGCGGTCCAAAACGATTTTTAGAAGCCTCCCGCCCACGGCTTGCCGAAATACCTATATAAATATGCATTTTCACCGATTACTTATACATAGTTTAGGGGATAGCTTAAACATTTTGTTCGACAAAATTCTTTCTAGATTTTCAGTCTTCGGTGAGAGGCTTTTAATAAAGCGTTTTCGATCACTGTAAACAGGCCACGCTGTATATAGTTTTTATCACAAGACACATCGCCGGCCACACAGTTAGAGCCATTTACTGAAAAATAAAATAGTAGACTTCTATATGTTTTTTTTTTTTTTTTTTTTTCCTAATTGGCAGCTCGTAGTTTTGACCACTGAGGTCTTGGTTACTTAACCGGGCAAGCCTGTGGGTGCCTTAAGCTACTAACTTAAAGCCTCCAGCCAAGGGCGAAATTCTTAAATACTAGGTGACCGCACGCTAAGGGCACCCTCTGTGGGGTACGAAACTCGGCTTAGGGCGTCACTGAGGGGAGGGCAGCAAGGTGGGACAAGCTGGATCGAGATTATATTATTATTATCAGGGGAATTTAAAGCTACAGGCTCAGCTACGGCGCGGGCTGGCGCGTCGTCGAGCAAGGGTCGGGGGGGGGGGGGGGACAATTACGGCGGGGGCGTCGCGTAGGACCTCGGCGGCGAGGTCGGAACGATGGCGGTCTGTTTTTGTGTACTGTACTGGTGGCCCTACTGCTCTCCTGGAGGAGGGTTATGGGGTCATCGGGGTCGGACAGGGCATGCCTTGGACGGCGGGTATGACTAATGCGGGAGGGGGTATATCTGGCAGCCTCGACAACCAGAGGGTTGCGATGTGAGGCCGCGGAGTCGAAGAAACGCTTGGAAATGCGCTTCATGAACTGACGGATAGTGGGGATTTTGAGATCGAGATGGAGGATCTCGTTCCGAACGAACCAAAGGGAGCCGGTTGCCTTACGGAGGAACCGGTTTTGGAGGGTCTGCATCCTATGGATGTGGTGGGGTTTCGAGTGTGCGAAAACCACGCTCGCGTAGGTCATGATTGGCCGAATGCACGCTGTGTAAATGCGCAATTTGCACTTGAGTGACAATTTGCTGCGTGCATTCAATAGGGAGTGGAGTCTACCGAGAGCGAAAGCGGCGCGCGAACGCGCCTGCCTTATGTGCTCACCGAAAGAGAGTTTATGGTCCAGTATGACACTTAAGTATTTGGCTTGCTTCTCCCAAGGGATAGGCTTGCCGAGCATGGTGATCGGACGGGGGTGAAATATTGAGAGGGGCTCGTGACTAAATAATAATTAACAGCCTAATTAACAGCATAATTAACAGGTCGATCGATCAGGTTAAGCTACACTTGCGGCGGTTGGTCTGTCAATGTGTGACCATCTTTACATACCGAGACCCCTCCGTGCCTCCGAAAGCACGTTAATCTTTTGTGTCATTCGTGGATCTTTGACAGTCGTTACGGGTTGTCAGAAGCCCGAAAGATTGACAACCAATCTTACCAAGGGAACAGTGTTACCCAGCAACTGGGTTGTAGAGGTCAGATAGGCAGTCGCTCCATGTAAAACACGGGTATCCAGCTGCATCGGGTTAGACTGGAAGTCGACCCCAAAAAATGTTGAGAAATGGCAGGCAGAGGATGACTTCGATATGAAATATTCAAAACAGAAGTATAGGACATTCGAGGACCACTCGATAAACCAGTAATCCCTAAATTAAAGTAATGTTCTATATAATAATGCAGGGTCCTACCTCAGCTAACACGAATAACCACTTCAGATTTATATAAAGGTTGATTTACTACTCTAGCTAGGTAAAATTAGCGTTGTTTATTTCGGTCCATTTGAGGAGGGTTCACAGTAAAATAAGCATTATGGTAATGTGTGTAAGGGCTGAGACGAAGATAAATAGACTTTCGTCTGTTGTTCGTTTTTGTCTTCGATTTATTTTCGAACCTGCCTATGTATATGGGCTATGGGCTATGGGCTTTAAAAAAGTATTATTTTTCATATCTTGGCACAAAAACCTTAAAGTCAAATCTTATTTCAATATTTATTTTTTGTAACGCAATTAACAATACACCATTCCATCACATAATACACCACACATTACATCATTATTATTTTCATTACATCATTCAACCGGCGCCCTTCTACCATCGGACATCTAGGCGCACTGCAAGTTACCATCCCTACCTAGTTGCTATTCCACCAATTCGCACTAAGCGCTTCCAAACATCTTTTATAATGCGCACAGCAAAAGAGTGGAATTCTCTACCTGCGCCAGTGTTTCCGACCGCATACAACCCAAATCTCTTCAAAGTGAGAGTGAACAAGCTTCTTCTGGGTAAGCTCACTCCATCGTCGACTTTGTCTCTGTCATCTCTGACCTAGACTAGAGTCAAGAGCAAACCCATCTAAAATAAAAATAAACCTACCCTAAAATATATAATTATTATTCATAACTAGAGAATATCACACTACCTCTCTCCCGAATCTCATTAAAATCTGTTCTATTTCAAGCTTAGTAATTACTAGAGATGGCCGAACGTGGTTTCAACCGAACACGAACGTCGGCCGAACATTCGGTGAAAGTAAAAATTTCGGAAGTTCGGTTAGTTTCACTAGGAAATGTATTTTAATTGTTAACGCAGAATCCTTGGTGTTTGTACACCAAAACCTACCGTTTGTCAATTTTAAATACCAGTAGGTACTTATAAGATCTCAATTAACACTTTTATAATAATAAAAAATGTGATTTTTTACGACAAATCTTTAAATGTCAAAATTCTGATCATATTTAGAATACATTAAATAGTTAAATAAAAATAAAAACTAACCAACAATAAATAAATGCTTCAATTATATAAATCAAAACAGTTAAGTTATTGTAATATTTTCTCGTTTCGAATGTACGGACGGCATTTGAACCAAATGTCGGCCCATCCCTAGTAAATACCCAACATAATTGGAAATAGACAGAGAGATCTGAGACTCTCTAATTTAAAGGATTTTCGTAGAGAAGTGCAGAAAAAAAAGTAACAAAAAGTGGTAACCCTCTCACTGCAGTCCAAGTTACAAAAAGGTACTTAACCCTATCGCTGCATACAGGTTGCGTTGGATTGTGGGAGGGTCAAACGTTTACATATCGTGTATTTTACCTAAAACTAAATCTTTTATAATCCGTGCAGGTCGTCCGGATGCACAGGTTTGTCTGAGCTGATTACTCGTACATTTACCACGGCACCTTTATTAGCCAGTGTAGGTTGTAGTCAACCCTAGAATAGTGTGGTAACTTTTCAACCACCTAAGTGAGGTTGGACTTTCAACGAACAGATCCAAGACAAAGGTCATGACCAACAGCACGAAACATAGGGTGGAGGCAGACGGGCATGAGTTGCAATATATCGATGAGTATATATACTTGGGCCAGATAGTGTCTTTCAAGAATAGGCACGTCAAAATGCATGGAAGACCCACTGGGCCCTTAAAGAACACATGAAAGCTATTTTTCCAATAACACTGTAAAGGAAACTTAATTGACATGAGCATTCTGCTTGTCCTAACCTACGGTGTACAATGTTGGTCACATAATAAACAACAGAAGTCAAACTCAAGATTTGCCAACGAATAATAGAGCGCAGCATAATAGGTGTCAAAATTACAGATCGCGATAGAAACACCACCCTGCGCTCCATACCGCAAGTAGCGGATGTTGGAGAAAAAACAGCCAGGCTGAAGTGTGAGTGGGCTGGCCGCGTTGAGAGTCGAGATGGGCAAAGATAGTCACTGGATGCTTGATTAAGGACATCGTCATCGAGGTAGACCGCGGCGAAGGTGATGTGACGATCTAATCATGTTTGCAGGACCAACATGGTCAGAGAACGCACAAAAAAGAGAGGTATGGAAGAAAAGTGGGTAGGCCTTTGCCCAGCAACAACCGACATAGCCCGAAGAATTGCCAAACTTAAGTGGCAGTGGGCAGGGCATATTCCTCGCAGAACAGATGGCTGATGGGGCTGAAAGGTTCTGGAGTGGCGACTGCGTACCGGCAGATGCAGTGTTGGAAGGTCTCACGAGGAGGACCGATGACATTGTGAAGGCTGCAGGAATCCGCTGGATGCAGGAAGCACAGAACCGGTCGAAGTGGCGGTACTTGGGGGAGGCCTTAGGGGAGGCCGTGGGGGAGGCATGAGAAGTTAACTTGGAGTTTACCAAAATTAGTAAACAGGGCTATGGAATTCTGCCTGGAAAACGTAGGGTTGAATGAGTTTGTAAAAAAAGTTCCCAACTGAAAATACTTTTAATACGTTCAGACAATCTGTTTTAATTTAATAATTACATTAACTATTTACCAGGTAAAATTTGAAGTAATCTGAAAATTACGAAACGACTTGGCAAGTTTTATTACATTAGTGCTGAGTACTAAACTTAGAATAAACTAAGCTAAAACATTGTGCTTTTTGGGAAATCCAGGTTTAATTACGGTTAAAGTACCTACTTAGGTACCTAGATAAGTACCATTAGTGTTTTTGAAGTGAAAAATTATTTAGGTGCGTTCAGCGAATTTTGGTAGGGGAAAATATCATGGGTTCGCGTCACCGGAATGCTATTACAATGTTAACAATAGCATTACAATGTTAACAATATTACAATGTTAGCAATAACAATAGCATATACAGATATGAGTATGACGTTATTTTGTGTATGTGAGGTTTTCACATACACAAAATAACGATACAAAACAAAATAAAAAAAATAAAAAATACTAATAATATGAATATAGATTACTTTTAATTTTCAAATTATGTTTTAAGTTACTAGGTAAAATTAAATTGAAAAATTAAAAAACTGTTTATTAATAAAAAAATATGCAAAAGTAAAATAAAATACTTTATAAAAGTGGACTTCATATTTTTAAGTGTTCTCTTCTATCGGCAGTGGCCATGACTGCCTATGTTGGCAAGAAGATTTTTAATTTAGTTTAACCGTAAATAATCAAAATAATGACAATATTTTTGGCAAGATTTTTTAGGAAAATGTATAGCTGTGCTTCGCTTTTTTCACTGAGCCTGAAGTCAAAATAAGAAAATCGATAATATCCACCTGCCGCGTTTTTAAATTTTTGTAATAAAGTCCAAAAACTACGATGAAACCGTTTGAAGTCAGTTTTCTAATTAACTACTTCATTTTACCTTAGCCGTGTAAGTAGTTCAATAAAAACCTGTTAGAGAAATGTTTCTAATTAACCTTGGGTTACAGCATGAGAATTTTATGTAAGTACTTAGAATTAGTATTAATTAATTAATTATAATAAGTATTTTTTTTAAAAATACAACTTTAATTGAAAATAAGTCGAGGGCGCCATCTGAGAAATGTAGTAACGTCGTCTTAACAAACCATAAGAAAAATCTATATAGGTATGTTGGTGAAAGTATAGATGGAAATAATCTTGCCTATATTTTTTAAACAAGAGGATATGACCTTGTCTTTATGTTAGTAAGAAAAAAAAATGACCTGAATACTCGCTATTTAGGTCATTATTATTTTCTTACTAAAACAGACAAAACCTTTCGTAACTTTATTGGACTCGAGCATACCTAAACCATTTCCTTTAATACTATTTAAATTAAAAATTATAGATATTTATTACATTCAATTGAAATATTCCAATAAATTGTACTGAACGCGTCAGTTTCCAATTTAACTGAAAATTCAAGTTCGATTTCACTTGAAAGCTGTGTGTGCGTTTGTTTTAAACAAATATCAAATCTAATGGTGGTTGATTAATATATTGGTATTAGTTCTGAGATTAGTAATATTCTATAGATGCACTAGTAATCCGACGAACTCTCATAAGCTAATATTTAATATTCACCTAATCTGTAATTTATTTCACTTGGCACGGATCGTATTCCCTCGACTGTTCGTGAAGTGAACGAATGCCGAATGGAAACAAACGAACTTATTCTATCGGTATATTTATAATGAGACTGTTATCTGCGGGCGAGAACAACAGTTATGCTGGTGGCGATTTAAAAAAATAATTTCAACTTATTATTATTGAGCATTGTGTATTGAGTATTATGATATAACATGTTTTGCGCTCTAGTTGACTTTACACATTTATTAATTGTAATTATTATATAATAATATAAATATGTATATTCATTTTAGTAACCACCTAGCAATAATGAATACAGAGATACAGTCTATTAAACACTAATTTAATACGGCATTGATACGTATTATTAGATCTTAGTTAAATATCACTGATGCTCATAAGGTATTATAATATTACTAGACGAATATATTTATATTAGCTAATACTGATAAAAATCGGTACTAACCCATCTTTAATCAAATCATTTGATTCAATTTCGCTTTTAATATGGCTTACCGGTTCGTTTGATCTGGTAGGGTTCCCACCCATATTATCCTTACTAATATTACAAGTCAAATCGTTTATTTCAAATAGGCACATAAAAGGCACTTTTGAACGTCTAAATTTTATAAAAAAAATAGTATTGATTCTAATCGCCCCTTCGAAAAGACAGTTTCGTATGAAGAAGAATGGTCAAGAATATCCACCGTTACTCTTTTGATATGTTTTACAATATTTGTTATACATTCATTATATAATTATATGTGAAGACGATGCACTGAGAATAAAATTTCTATACCAGAATAGGTAAAAATGCGGGCGCAGAATATACCACAGACCTATGTCACTATCGTACAGGGTATGTACGAGTATAACGGCGTAACCACGCGCATCAGAAGCGCTGCCGGTATCACTGATCCATTCCAACTGAAAGTTGGCGTCCATCAGGGTTCTGCATTGAGTCCATTGCTTTTTAACCTGTGCATAGATAATATCACGAGATACTTACAGTCAGAAATCCCCTAGAGCATGTTGTATGCGGATGATATCCTCCTAGTTACAAAAACTGCAATGCAGCTATAAAACACCTTTGGCGTGAAAACAAAGCAAGGATTTCGTATTAGCCGTACAAAACAATATTTGGAGTGTGACCTAGTTGAGACAGAAGAGTTAAACTACAGCCTAATGATAGGGAACACATCTCTGCATATAGTCACCCGCTTTCATTACCTCGGATCTGTTCTTATAACTGATGCGCGCGTGGATGAGGATGTAACCCATCGAATAAGCACCGGATGGTCAAACTGGCAATCGCTCTCCGGCGTTCTTTGCGATTCCAGAATGCCTATAAAAGTAAAAGGCAAAATCTACAAAACCGCCGGAGACTCTCTATGATGTTTAGCGCGGAATGCTGGACAGCCCTAAAAAAGGCACGAACAACAGCTACACACAGCGGAAATGAGAAAGCTGAGGCGGGCAGGGGCTGTAACGGGGCTGGATAAGGTCGTAACGAATACGTTCAACGACTTTCAAAGTAGGCCCAATTTCAGACAAACTTAAGGAGAGCAGACTCAGTGGGTATGAACATATAATGCGCCGAGATGAAAACTACTCTATGAAGACTGTTCTTAACATTGACACACACTTAAAGAGGTAGAGGCTGACCACCCCGGCCACATTGTGGTCAACTGTCGAGAAGGACCTAAAATCTAAAAACTTATCACAAGAAGGCCCGAATCCAGATATACTGGGAAAAGGACAGTAGGAAGAAGTAGACCAGAACAGGTAAAAATAATGGTACATCAAGATGGCAAGCAATCGGTTATCTTTTAAAGTGAAGGCACGTGAGCATATCCGTCAGAAGTTGGCCGAATCATCTCAGCGTTGATTTGCTAGGTTCGTTTTCTCCTCTACCGATCGTTATTTCTCCTGACAAAGTTTATTTTGTTTATATGTATATATTTATGTATTAGTATGTATACAACATTTATTTATGTATTCATATTTATTCTTGTATTTTATAGTTATTTCCAAGCTATCTATCCCGTATATTGCACCTGCCATGTTTAGTCTCTGCATCCCCCTAAGGTTGACTGGTAGAAAATGCCTCAGGCATTAAGTCCGCCTTTGTACAGTATTTTTTCACTTGTGCATAAAGTTTTAATAAATAAAAATGAGCAATGATAGATAAATTAAGTATGTTTAGATGCTCACATATATATTTACAAACATTGTAAAAGTAGTCAATTTTCCTAAAATTTTAGCAAATAATAAGTCAGTGTATGAGATATAATAATCACAGAATGTAAAATCAATGTCATAAAAATAGTAAATTATACAATTAAATTAGCAACCAGTTTGATTTTGTCTAGACTCTAGAATGTCCTATGGAGCAGGAGCAGCATGTTTCCAAGTATTTTGTAATTATGCTTGTTTACAAAGTGTACTTTAACATGACTTATAAATTTTCGTTCATTTATTTGCAAACATAGTAAGGTATTTTTTTATAACATTTAACACAGTACCCAATAAAAAAATATGTATGTACTTTATATAATCTGAAAAATGGTTGTATCTATGTTATCTTTATATAATATGAATGCGAGAGGCACCCTGTCTGTATGTCTTTCACGCTTACAACACTGCACTGAACCGATTGTTATGAAACTTGACAGATACCTTGGGACCTGAAGAAGGACATAGGCTACTATTAATCCTGGATATTTGTATTAAAAAAGGATGAAATACAAAATATACGCAGACAAGGTTGCGGGCAACAGCTAATTTTTAGGGTTCCATACCCGAACGTGCCAACGGAACCCTATTACTAAGCCTCCGCTGTCCGTCCGTCCGTCTGCTTTCAGCGCGCTGTATTTCATGAACCGTAATAGGTAGTCATTTTAAATTTTCACAGTGTATTTCTATGGTCACTTTAACAATAAATAATAAAAATAAAATAAAATTAAACCTTTTAATTTTATACAAGAAACGTGTTTAAAAAAAAAAAAAAATATTTAACAGTGGTACGGAACCCTTCTTGTGCGAGTCCGACTCGCACTTGGCCGGTTTTTTTTATGTAAATAGATCGCATTGGTTTTTCTATCACTGGTAAATTACCAGGGCCAGCCCTGAGTTTGGTATTATGTGGGATAAAAAGGTCGCCCCCACTACAAAAGAAACTATTTAATAACCAAACGCCCATTCAATAAAACTCTTTGTTCCAAAGTGAAAATACCTTCATAATAACTTGAATTAATGTAATAGCACCTAAAAGTTTTGTACTTACGCTAACTTTCATGAAAAAGTTATTCTCTGCATTACAAATTATGTTATGAATATATAATGTTAATGTAGTACCTAAATGTTAAAGTTTCATAATGTTAATAATTCATATTTTTACCTTAGCATTATTTCTGCCAATGTC
The DNA here is from genome assembly GCA_916610205.1 of Griposia aprilina. Taxonomy (NCBI): domain Eukaryota; kingdom Metazoa; phylum Arthropoda; class Insecta; order Lepidoptera; family Noctuidae; genus Griposia; species Griposia aprilina. Next base: position 1,011,773 of record OU744285.1, on the reverse strand, counting down.
TTGACTTTAAACAATATTCATGTGTTTAGTTGTGTAATATCTCTCCTTCTTCCATTAAATCCAGCCAAACGTCTTTAAACGATCGCTTTTAGCAATAAGACCGCCATTGTGGCACCCTATGTAATTTTTTTACATCTAAATGTAGAATTTTTCATACTTAAGTATTCTATTCTATTTATATTTGTTTTAGAAGGTTAAACTGTAATACGATTTATATTATGTAAACCAATTCGTATCCATTTACGTTATTTATATTTGTTCTTAATGATTAAATTCAAAAATTCAATGCAAACAAATTAAATTGCAGACGCCTTTCGATGTCTAAAATAAATAACTCTAGAAAAACATTTTTGTATCAGATATACGAGTAAAGTATCAATGTTATTTGTTTTCCATTGAGTAATAATTACTTAAAATTAATTATTTGATACACTTTTCATAGAATTAAAATGACGTAAAACTAATTAATTATCAAAAACGTTATCTAACTTTCTTGAATTAATCGTTAAACATAACATAAGATAACGCCTGGTTTCCCAGAAGGGTTGGGCAGAGGTGTTCTAGTACACCCACATTTCGCCAGTTATGTTAAACTAAAAATATTTTTAAGTAATTTATTTGCAAATATGAGTGAGAAGTATTTAATTATTCGGTATTAAAATGAACTTTGCGTAAATAAAAATATCTTAATTTAACTAAAACGATTAACAAACTAAAATAATTAAGATGGCGAAAAATTCCTCAGTACCGCTGTCGACTGGTAGTTTTAAAGTTAGGTAATAAGATTTTGTACGAACTTACAGGGCCAATCAAATGGCCCAGATGGAAACTCAAACATGAAATTGTACTCAAGAGTACCCTAAGGCCTGAAGTAGGTAAGTACATAAGATTGTTGTTTTCGATCACCACAGGCTCTTGATTGGGTGTGTTATTAAGTTTTGAAGACAGTTAGTACCTATATATTATTTAGTCGTTGGGCTCAATATGAAATAATTGGATAAACTTTAAGATGGTTCCACACATCCATTCAGATAGTAATGTTTTATGATCGTAGAATAAGATGATACAGTTTGTCAATCAATTTAGATAAGAAAATGTTTACTTGCCAACTTTAGCTTTGAATAAATCTAGATCTAAATCTTATTCTGTAGATCTTTTTTTTTTCTCTGCGGGATACAGACAGCTTACTTGTCACAGTGTTCTTAAAAACATGCAATTTTGATTTAAACCACTTGTATACCTAATAGGCAATAGTTTATCGTTCACTGACTAAATATTTATAAAGCAGTGGTGGCCCAGTGGTAACGGCCACGACTTACGAGTTATAGTTCGTAGGTTCGAAACCCAGACAGGCGCTTTACTTTGTGTAAATTAGTAACGTACGTTGTAAACGAACAGAAAATAATAAACATTCAAGAAACAAATACTGCAATAGAAAACCTAAGAATCGAAAACGAGAAACAAAAAACTGAAATAGAAGACTTAAAAAAAACTATTAAGGATCAGTCAAACCGAAATTATTGCACAGAAAGTCATTTCAACAAAAAAAAACACTAAAAGGCGTGAAAAATAACTTTAATTTCGGTAGTCGGTGGCAAAACACTAAAATACAGATCCAAAGACACCCGACTTCCGAAATTAAAGTTATTTTTCACTTTGTAGTGTTTTTTTTGGAAGTCGGTTGTTTTTTTGTAAAAAAGTTTTTATTTTTACTTTTTAGTTGCGGTACCTACCCCACACAAATTCGTATACCACTACTTGGTGTGTAAATAACAGTGACAGGAAATTATTAACACATCATCCATATAAACTAAGTGGAAAAAATATGCAGTATTAAGGATAACTCAAAAACTCCTGGTCAAACCTTGATCAAATTTATATAGAACCACATGCGAAGCACCACCTATCAAATAAAAAAAGAATCATCCAAATCGGTGCACCCATAAAAAAGTTCTGAGCTAACACAAATAAAAAGAATAAAAAAACATACAGACGAATTGAGAACCTCCTCCTTTTTGTGAAGTCGGTTAAAAAGATTGTTGTCTTGTGTATTAGTAGATTGTCGACTGGTTCCTCGTAGTCAAGGAACCAGTCAACAATCTACACATAAGACCAATTGATTTATTTCGCGTAATTATGAACGTCGATTTAATGGGCTTTGAAGATACTCACAGAATAGACAGATATAGCACATAAAATCGCCCACTAATGATTGAACTATGAAGTAAAAGCATGGCGACGGATTTCAAAGAAAACAGATACCTCTTCCAGGGCACCGGATTATTTTAATCTGACTTTCTGGATAATAATGCGCGAAGGGAAAGGAAACTAATGCGCGAAGAAATACTGAAATCATGAAATAAACAGGTTACATGTAATAATTCGTAACAATCAATTAATGATCGAAGGAAAACTCATAACTACCGATTTAGCAAAAAAAGAAACGAAGACAAAGAAAACCAAGTAAATCCCCAAGATATTAACAGCCCTGAGATGTCGATTCCTTAACATAGTGCTCACTGTGAATCGGTCTTCTCGTGTAATTGTGCACCTTGGCCTGCCATTTTCTGGTCTCCTGATGTTCATGCCAGTCTCTTGAAATCGCTAGAGTACTCTTTGGACCGTTGATAAAGATACTCCTACTGTTCTAGCAGTGCTACGCTGACTTCTTCCTTCTTGCCATGGTAATAATCCGTGTACATTCTTCAGGTGTTAACGACATGATATTGTACTGAATACTCTGATCAAACCAAGGAACCATTTATAATGACAGCTCGGTTTGACACAAAAGCAGAAAAAATATTCTTTTCCTAATTTTAAAATTTTTCAAAGAGCAGTTTTTTTTTTAAGCTGTAACTTCTTCAATGACGCCTCTTTAGAGATTTAGAACAAGCATTAGTAACCTACTTACTACATATTATTTATTCTAGCGATCTACGTATATAATTTATGGAGATATCACGGTTTTTATTAGTTACCCGGAATTTTTGGGATCTAGGGTTTTTTTTTTTAATAATAAATAATAGTGTACCAACAAAGTTAGTCAAATTAAAGCCCTTTGCCTCCCTCCTACTTTGCTGTGCCTGTCGGCGCACCACCTGCGCGTGATTGATGACGGAAAGGCGCGTGGTGTCGGGGTACCGAACCCGTACGCGACGCGTGACGGCCGCTGCGCGGCCTCCACACCACTCAGCTCACCGACGCGCGCCACCACGACTATTTCTTAATATTATTTTCCATACGCTGTTCATAGTAAATTATGGTATTACACCTAATTAAATACAATCCACTTCTTTTATTCATTTTAATGTCAGATTGAGCCCATTCAGTGCTCGCTAGGGTCCATAATGACCGTGTCTCTGTAAAACCTACCACATAAGTAAGTTCACATTGTAGAATGTAGTATTGAAAATTCGGCAAAATGTAAAAAAAATAGCAACACACATAAATGTTTTAAAGGAAAAGTTTATTTTTCAAAACAATCCTTTGTTTTTGTAATAATGATCTCAGTAATCCTTAATAAATGCGAAAGTAACTCTGTCTGTCTGTCTGTCTGTCGCGCTTTCAAGGCAAAACCTAGTAACCTATAGGTACCTAATAATTTTGGTGTATGTGGTACCTAACAGTTTGCACTGTTATGCGATCTACTTAGTCCTTTTTTTTTATTTGTAATTTAACACAATCCTAATTAGGTACCTACCTACTAAAGTGTCTTGTATGTACGTCTGTGTCAAATGGATCATGTAAAGGATACTTGTTTGAGTAATCCGGGCGCTGCCGCGCTGCGAACGCACACTGTGCGTGTATACTTTTTGAGATGTTTAACGTCCGGTTGATTGTTGTTTATAGGTCACCACGATGTCTAACCAATGTTGCTGTAGAATGCATAAATACAGCAACATACGAAAACAGACGCAATGGTAATATTACTCACCTGATTGTTAGAAAAGAAAAAAAATGTTTATTCTGCAGAAACAAGACGCACAATACAAAAAAAACGATTGCAGACAAAATACATACAGTCATACACTAATAAAATGTAGCCAAAAGCCTCGTACTCAAAACGTTCAAAGTTTGACAATGTTGTCTATGTGTTGTGTTGTGTTTTTGTAGGAGATTTCAACAAATATATTAAAACCAATCTCCAAAATGCAATTTCATTATATTTTTCTTCTATAGGCATGTTACCCTTAATAAGCACTAGCACAAAAAACGAAAACTATTAAAGACAATGTTTTTTCCAACTTTGATGTACAGTGCGATACTTACCATTAATTCTTTTTTCAGTCACCACTTACAAATCTGGATCAAATTTGATATTTAAGTAAAAAACAACTTTGATTAGGTTACCTAACTAATTTAGGTATGAACTGTTAGTATAACCACAATTTTACTTACGGGTATAAAACACAATAATATAAGTAATTATAGGTTTTGGAAACTGAATTTCAGGTAAAGCTCGGAAAAAACTGCGAGACTCGATTCCTGAACTATTTATATACTTATGTACCTACATATTTGTACGGAACTCTCGGTGGGCCAGTCCGACTCTTATTTGTCCAGTTTTTTTTACAATATGTAAAAAATTAATATGAATATGAATTATTTCTTCACCACTGCTCTCAAAACGGTGAAGGAAAACATCGTGAGGAAACTTGTCCTAGAACCAAAAACTCGAAAACCACTGAGAGGTGGATCACTGAGAGGAGACCTGTGGCCCAGCAGTGGGAACGTTATAGGCTGATTATGCAAATATTCATTCATACATTTTCCTCACTTTTAATACCTATATTTATATCTGCCTTCCTAATTCTGCAATGTCGCAAACTGAGCGATAATAGTCATAAATAACATCCTGTTTTATTTATGTACCGCGAGGATATACATGTTCCACCTCCACATATACCTGCAGGAAGAGATAACGGTAATTAGGTGTCTGTCATCAGACTTATTATTTGTATTATGAACGTAGGTACAAGTCGGTGTATTTATGGAAAGTTGACAATCGTACATCATAATATTCATAATACCTAAGTTAGAAGGCACGTAGGTACTTCGTTAAAACGAACGAAAATAGTACTAAGGCTCGGTTGCACCACAAATCACTGGATGAAAGCGCTATTAAACGTATAAATCCTCATTCTGTCTCTGTCTTCTTGAAACGATTGACAGAACAAGAACGATGTTTAAATTCGTTAAGCGATAAATCTGTTTAGTGATTTGTGGTATTTGTGGGCCTTAGTAGATTATATTTGTCGGAAATACGTTAAATCAATCGTTTGACTTGACTAATCGGGACGCCGCCCGGTGACACCAGGTGGCGCTGGACAGACTCTATAACGCTAACGCTTGACCAGAGTACAGCAGAGTTTGTTGTTGACGGGTAAGCAGTGAAGACGTTTAGAAACTGTCGCGCGTTCCGTATACTTGTGTCGTGTACCTACAGTGTGTGATTAGCTAGTGTGATTTAATTAATAATTCGCTAGTGTGCAAAATTACTAAAAAAAAGTTTGATCGTACATTATAATTTGATTTGAACTACAAATGGTTTTTCTATTGCACAATAACCAACATTACCCATAGTACGCCCACAGTGGTTAAACTATGGCTGATAATAACGAGAGACATACCTTCTCCGTCATATTTATATTCTTTAGCCAAGTTTTTCTTCATTTATCGTTTAACTTGTGAAGGGTGTGTAGAACTTTTTGATCCGAAATATTAAAAGCTTTGCACGCGAGCTAAGCCCAGGGCATTATCAGTCTAAACTAATATTATAAAGAGAAAAAAATAGTTTTTTTGTATGTCTGTTTGTTACGCGTTCACGCTAAAACGGCTGAACGAATTTAGATGAAATTTGGCACATGGGTAGACCATGACCTGCATTAGAACATAGGATACATTTTATCTCGATATTTCCATGGGATCGAGACTTATGCAGGTGAAACCGCGGGGCGCAGCTAGTATTTAATATTTTCGCTTTCCCAGTCTGTATTGGGAAACCTTGGACTTATCGAAGGTCACAAAATTAATTTCGGATCAATAACTCATCGCAATAGGTCAGCCTCCCTTATAATGGACGTGCTAGGAATAAGTGGTCTACACCTACTTAATGGAGAATGTTAATAAATATATGTGCACGTTATGAATTTAATAAGCCGCGTTGTTTGAGGCTGAAGTATACCTAGTGTTTGAAAACGCCAAAACTGTAGAGCATAGGCCACAGAATCGTCATGTCTGCTGTTAAACCAACAAACTGGTATCACCATACTATCTGGCAGTCCTTTAATGACTTAGCCATTTCCATTTTCTCAAGTTAATCTTGACTGATCTATATAAATAAAAATCACATCACTTGAGAACAGCATTTTTTTATTATTAATATTCGAGTCTTAGTGAGGAGTTTAGGGAAAGAAAAATTTGAAAAATTGCTCGGAATTTGGACATGACAACGTCTGTCGGGTGAGCTAGTTCAAAATAAACACGTTTTTAAGTCAATCAGCGCCAAATATTTTTGTTGCTCGTTCCGAAGCGCAGATTCGAGATCCAAAGCAGATGAACGAGCATAAAACTCATTCCATCTTGATGAATACTTATGCCATTCTCTTCGGTCCCAGTGGAAGCTATCAGCGTAAATTGAATAATGAATAATGAATGCATTAGGGTGCCATTACCACGCCATCACCGCAGTGTTCCGGAAAACGGCCCCGTAGGATGGAAGATGGCAGCTGGCTTCAAATAGCTGTCACCATGAGGTGGGGTCACAGTGCTAGCGGGTCTAAGATATGGTTACCGTAGAGGTGATTTTGTAAACGTGTGTATTTTCTGGAGAACGTACGTACATAGACAAGCCATATTGTTCATAGGGGTCTCAACCACTGCAGTATATTAAAACCAGATTCAGCTTTTACAATTAAAACGGTCTACACTCATATTCATAAAAACGTCAGTTTATAAATTATATTTTATATAATTAGAGTTCCGTACGTCCGAATGAAAAAACGGAATTCTTATTTAGGATCACTCTTGTCTGTCCGTCGGTCACAGCCAATTTGCGCCGAATCCACTGAACTGATTAAGTTGAAATTTGGTACCTACACATTTTTATTTCTGTGACCCAAACGTGGACGTGTAGCGTACATAAATGAATTTTGAATATGGGGGGAATAATAAATCACTTTTGGGGGGCAAATTAGAAAACTGTACCGTGTGAGATATCAAAGTAAAGGGCTTGTTGTGAGGGTCTCAAATATTTTATTTTTATTCATTTAAATTCAATATTTTTAAAGTTATTTCATAAAATAGATGAGAATCGACCTTTCCCCCTCCTATTTCCGAACCCGAGCATTTTTTATTCTAATAAAAACAATAAAAAAATAACACGTCACGCCTGTATTCCCCGAAGGGTAAGGCAGAGGTGTACCATAGTACACCCACATTTCGCCAGTTATGTTTAAGTCCCATGTAATAGGGGGCGAGCCTATTGCCATCAACCGGGCACAAATCCAGACTTCGGGCTGCTACCGATGTTTTGTTATTAAATATTGCAGGAAAAGCTGTATGAATACTTTGGTACTAAAATAACATGGTAAATATCTCAATATAGTGCGTACAAACTTACGTTTTGCAGTTGGGATGTATGGGAGAACATATTTTTCAACTACAATGATAAGTTTGTTCTTGAGATAAATTATTGGTACAGAACATGGCATATAAATATAACATATTCATCGTACGGAACCCTCTCCACGCAAGTTCAACTCGCACTTGTTGTTATGATTACCATCATCGCATTTCAGTTACCTAAACGACATTAAATAGGAAAGATGTTTATTTATGTTTATGTATTTACAATGTGAACTACATAATCAATCCCATCCCAGTGACCTACTTTCCTAGTTTCCTAGTCTGTTTCCTGATTCCATAAACCAGACTCGAAGTAAATCCTACTTCCCAATCCAAACAACACGTCAACGGAATTTCCGCTTCCCTTCACTACATTCCCCAACGAAGCCAACAAATACGCTGTGAATCAAGAATAACTGACATCCGTATAAAATGAATTGAACTACCCGAATAACAAAACAGCTATTAAAATCAAACGACAATAACCACATCCATTAATTTTCAATTCTGGAGTTCCGGAGGTCCGGAATTCCGCTTTGCGTAACCACTCTAAATCACACGACACAATTCCGCGATTCATTTGACTCCATAAATATAATAGGTCGGGGAAAAAGCTTTTTCGTATATTATAGGTACAAACTTGTAGTAAAATCTTTTTGGCTGTACTGTTAGTATCTAGCTGGATTTGATACCATTAAATAAATTACATTTAAAAAAATAAAAGGTAAATGTTTTCCCGCCGTTTTTCAATTGTTTTTCTATCCGCACAAATGAGTGAATCTAGCGAAGAAATTCGATACATTTTTAATTTGTTTAAAAAATACGAAAGAACTTTTCCCCGACCTAATACGTTTGGCTATGTTACGTAGAAGGGTTGCGACACATTTTTCTTTCTGATAGTGATCGCGGCGCGGCGGCGCGGTTTGGAAAGCTGTCAATGTGATAGAGGGGTATTTGGGGTAGTAACGGATCGTGGTCTATAGTCGTAGGTTTGTAAGTTAGAGGTAAAATCAGCAATTTTGTCTGTAAACTTTTCTCTCGCGATAAAGACGCTTTGCAAAAATGATCGAAAATTCCCAAAAGAAAATAAACTCTTTGCTTGGATCTTTCATTTGTTTCTAGGCTTAATTATTTGTGACCTCTGACATTGTATTTATATTGGTCCTACCCAAAGAGATTTATGTTACTGTAGACTTGTAGATAGATAATATAAAGTTAATTAAGTAAGTAAGTTTATATTAAGTTAGTTTAAGCGCATTTATCGCATTGGGGTTAACCTGTAATGGTAGATGTAAGTAGATATAAATAAATAAATAACCTCTCTAGAAGAAATGTCATAGAAAAACAGTGATCCCATGTTTCAGTGACGCCATCTAGCATAATATAGCCGAATTATATATTAGTCAAGTTTGACGCGATACACTTTTACTGATACCAACCTTTGATTACCAACCAACCGTCAGATAGTTCGAAGTATAGAAAATAATTAAATTTACCTAACTTTTTTTTTTTTTTTACCTGGAACATCAAACTCATTCAAACAACCTCGAACTCCAATGCCTACCCGAGAATAAACATGAGAATCTTTATAGTGTCGTTAAGCAGTTGGGATCAGTTGTCGGATGTGCGCTAAGCGACAATGATATTCTTCACTGTAGCCAAACTCCAGGCTACTAACACCCGCCCACGCTCTGTCGTTGTCCAGCTGGCCTCTCCACGAATTCGCGACATCCTCCTGACTTCGACTATTGATTACAATAAAGACAAGAAAAATAATACCGAGAAACTCAATAGTGCAGACTTTGGGATAGCTGGTGACAAAAAGCCGGTATATGTGCACGAACATTTATCTCCATCTAATAAAGCGCTCCATGCTGCCACTAGATTAAGGGCGAAGGATAAGGGGTGTGAATTTGTCTGGGTTTTGTGAGGAAGACGGCTCAAGCCGACCATATTCTGATAAAGAACCAGGACGTCTTATCTTAATCATTTATTTCTCTCTCTACTATATTAAAAATGCACGTTATTGTAAAATACTTTGTTTTAAAAATTCGGCAAATTTTATATCAGAACTGTAGAGGTTTGCGAACAAAAACGCATATGGTTTATCGCAAAGTGTGTTGTAATAACTACGATGTGATCATTCTCTCGGAGACGTGGATTAACAGTTCCGTCCGAAGCAGTGAGCTATTCGACGACAGATACGTGGTTTACAGAAGGGATAGAGAAAGTTCTTGTCTACATAGTGGTAAAGAAGGTGGGGGCGTATTAATAGCTGTCAATAAAAAAAAACTATTCTAAACGTGCTGTTCATTTCGAAAGTTGTTGTGAGGACCTCTGGGTTACCCTTGATCTTCCTGTAGCTAAGTGTTTTCGTCGAATGGCTCTCTGTGCAGTATACCTGCCACCACCTGAAAAACCTGAGAAAACTTTTTGGACAAATGTAATGCGGCCTTTGAACAACTTAACGATTCTTGCGTATGTATCATAGGCGATTTCAATTTGGGTAATATCGACTGGAGAATAGTCAGTAATTCAAATAACAGCCTCAAGCTAACTAATACTTCTGAAACTTTGTTGGATTTTACGCATGTTAACAAGCTCAATCAATGTAACAACATAAATAATACCTCAGGTCGGATACTTGACCTTGTATTGTGTAATCATCCTGTGTGTAACGTAAGCCAAAGCATTGATTCATTGTGTAATATTGATCAGCACCATCCACCCCTGGATATTATGATCTCTTTAAATAAAGAAGCCAAACTTCCATATAATATTGTCAAAGGAATGCCTAACTTTCTTAAATCAAATTACGTACCGATTCGTAAATACTTAAAAGAACTCAACTGGGAGGAATTATTTAAGGGACTGCATGACGTCAATGGGATGGTGCAGGTATTTTACGACATTATTAATACAGCTATAAAAAGGTTTATTTCTACTAAAGTACCCAAAAATAGAAAATTCCCACCATGGTTTAACCGAAGTCTTATTAAAATGTTAAATTCAAAAAATAAAATTAGATAACGCTACAATGTTTACAAGAACCCATTAGATAAAATTAAATTAAAAATCATCAGTAAACGCTGTGATGACCTTGCAACAGTTTGCTACAAAACTACTTAAAAAACTTGGAAGTTGAACTTACCAAGAACCCCATATTGTTTTGGACTTATATAAAAGCCAAACGGGGGAGGTCTAGCGTATACCCTATGTCGATGACAAATGGTACTACCACGTCATCTGACGGAACAGAACTAAGCGAGTTTTTTGCATCTTACTTTTCCTCCGTTTATAGCCCTGCTCAGGATGGTGACAATTTCCATAACAGTACACACTTACATAACCTTCAAAATTATAGCTTAAGTTTATCGAATCCTTTTATTGACTGTGAGGCTTTATACAAGAAATTAAACCTGGCCTGCAATAAAGGCGCAGGGCCAGATGGAGTACCGCCTATTTTTATTCATGAGTGTGCGGCCGAGTTGGTTAAGCCATTGTCACTTATTTTCAATAAGTATTTGGCTTATGGAGTATTTCCTTCAGAATGGAAGATAGCGAAGGTTGTTCCCATACACAAATCAAATAATGACGACATGGTTTCTAACTATAGACCCATTTCAATCTTGTCTACCTTTGCTAAAATTTTTGAGTCTCTGATCTGCCCCCACATTCAGAATCACTTAAAGCTCTACTTAAGCGAGGAGCAACATGGCTTCGTGGAGTCTAGATCCACAACTACCAACCTGGTACTGTTTACTGAATTATTAACGAAGGCAATAGACTCAGGTTTCCAAGCCAATGTCATATATACAGATTTCAGTAAAGCTTTCGATAAGGTTTCACATGGAATATTGATAAGCAAATTACGAGCATATGGCATCACTGGATCTTTACTCTCATGGTTGAGTTCGTATCTCGTGGATAGATCATTCTATGTGGTCATTAATGGTTTTCAGTCTGCCCTAAGATACATCTTGTCTGGCGTGCCACAGGGATCTCATTTGGGACCCGTTTTATTTAATTTCTTCATTAACGATATTCCGAATTGTTTTCATCACTCTGTTATCTTTATGTATGCAGACGACTTAAAATTTGTCAAAATGTTTAAATCTAATGATGATGCCTCTGCACTACGGAGCGATCTAGAAAGGCTGGTGCAATGGTGTCAAACCAATAAGATGCATCTAAATCCAAGTAAGTGTTACCATGTCAAATTCACGCGAGAACATTTTCTAATAGACCAAGATTACTATATCGAAGGAGTAAAATTTGCGGAACTGGATACAATAAGAGACCTTGGTGTTGTGTTTGATCGGAAATTAACATTTAATCCACAGATAGACAATATAATAAAAAGGTCCTCAAAAATGCTGGGATTTGTCATAAGGAATTCCAAACGGTTTAGGTGTTGTAAAACTAAAATTATGCTTTACAATTGCTTAATACGAAGCATATTAGAATATTGTAGCGTGATATGGCGTCCACACTATGACTCACACTCGTTGCGTCTAGAACGCGTTCAAAAGCGTTTTCTATGGCATCCGGCGTTCTCTTGTGGAATAACTAGAAAAGTACGCTCGTACAGTAACAGACTGAAACAGTTTAAAATGGTTTCACTAGACAATCGCCGACGCATTAATGACGCAATGTTTGTGTGCAAAGTAATACACCACAAAATTGACTGCCCTCAAATATTGCACACCTTTAATTTCCGTGCCCCCTCAAGAATTCCTCGCAGTGCAATAACACCACTCTGCCCGCCGCAGAGAAGAACAGTTCTAGGCGCCAATTCCCCCTATGCGAGGTTATGCAAGGTTGTAAATAGCTGCAGTGATCAAATCGATTTGCACTTTGAAAGCTTGGGCAAATTGAGAGCCAAGTTTCTTAAGTACCTACCTTCCTAAATAGATCCATCAGCCTTTCATTCTTTCGCTTAGAAGGAGACGTGTTTAAGTACCTTATATTGTAATATTAATTATTTAGACCTTTAGATAAGTAATTTAAAACTAGATTAATGTTATAAATTTATGTACAACTTCTTTATGCATGCGGAGTTTACCTGTAAGTGATTGTTGCATTGTTGCATATACATATTGCACGTTACCTTTAGGATGTATCCACTGTAAAAAATCGTTGGTGAACAGATAAAAAAAAAAAAAACGAAATACTCGTTAATTAAATTATAAAATACTAACGAAAATAAAATCAACTAAGTGCAGTAATTGTATCACTACGCTAAAAGGTTTTCAATACCACAATGCTCCTACTATTCGGCAATTATAATATTTTCTTTGGTAAAAGTTTTCTTTGCACACATTGCAACCTGCCATGTGTGGTGTATGATATGACACGAGACATTTAGAACTAAACTGAGCGAGGTGCTACCTGCAGGTAATACCAAGTCGATTTTGATGATGTTCGCTTTGACCCGTCTACCGTAACCTATGTTTAAATGGCTTTGGTCGTACCTGTTTCACTCCGGGCGGGGTAATTGCGTAACACACTAACAGTAGGAATGGGTTTCATTTTGACAGTTCAACAACGTTCATTGCGTTATTTACGTTGTTGAGCAGACAAATTTTTCGAACATATGAAGCAATGAATTGATTCAGATTGTGATAGATAGTGTGTTACGTAATTAGAGTGGGCTCCAACCTCGGACACCTTTGTCTATTTAAGATTGTGCATTTTATTAACCAGTGCCTGTAATATCCTACCTAGAGATAAATAAAGATTTATGAATGAGTATTATGGATATTTCCATGTTTACTTGATTAACAAAATGTAGTTATAGCTAGATACTTTGTAACAGATTGAAACAAAACTTGTTTTGATAAAAAACATTCAACTATTCAATCCATTTAGGAGAAATAAATAATGTACTACTGCATTGATTTAATAAACTTATAGAATACAATTGGACTTTAGGCGAAACAATTGCAATTTATTGGATCTAACTGTATTATCCTTTTTTGACCCTATTCATTTTATTTGTCACCCTCTGCTTGTTATTTTCCAGACATTAGTCTGCCTTTTAACACATATATTTTATTCAGTGAATTTTAAATGTGAATTTTTTACTTAATGGCGCCTATTCGATGTGCGACGGTTTTATTCAAAAGAGCAAAAACGTGATACGTAAGCGATAAATTGGCAATTTGTATACCTTTCTACACATTCGGGGTTTGTATTGTATTCCAATATAAATGAGCTTTGCCATTACGGTATAAAAATACGATCTTTAAATTCGTTAGACGCGCGTTTGTATCTTTAGTATACCTACTTTACTTGAATAAATTTATATACTTGAAATACGTAATCATAGATAATTTACATGTTTTTCCACTTAATCAACTATCTTCTTTAGCGATATGTAGTCTTAAGTTTATTGACTTTTGATTGACTATTGTAACTCAAAATCCAATAAATCTGATGCAATTGAATTTGAACTTTGTCATGTATTTAATCGAGTTTATGATCACAAAACATGATAATTATCTGAGATTCTGAAGTAGGCACTACCTACACAGCTAGACGTCGTAGTAAGACGTTTTTTATTGAATATTTTGTAAACTTATCTCCAAAAAAATATGGGCGTTGCCTCTCACGCTCGGTTGTGAGTCGAAATCCAGTCAAATACTAATGCCACTTTTTCAATTCATAATATTCATATGTACTTTCTGAGTTTTTCTTGGACATTACTGAGATCGGGTGAGGTACAACATCGTGAAGGAACCTGGACTTATAGTTAATATTTGCTTCTGCCCGCGACTTCGTTCGCGTGGAAGTCGTAAGGCACCACAATATACTAAAACAACAGTCACATGTTTTATAAAACCTCCCTGTATACTACGTTTGTAGTTTCGGTCTCACCAACCAAAATATGAAGAGAGTTAGGACTGGTGAGCGCGAGCAAGCGACGTACAGTTGTCCGTGTGAGAAGCAGCTCGTCCTGAGGTCGACTCCCGCAGCCTTCAGTAGTAATTTCCCATTGCTTGCTAAGTTTTTCGTTTTTAATAAATTATAGAACGCCTGCGTTCCTACATAAACTACCTAATGGCACAATATGGATTATTCCTGACGAATATTAAAAATAAATAATAATATTAATATTAATCACTAAAATAATATTTTATCAATAGATTGTAAACATACGGGATTTCTCAACACACCTAACCTCATTTTTATTGTAACCTAATATTTATGATGTAAGTATCACATAATTAATGTACCTGTCATTACTTTATATTTCATTATTTTTACGTATTGTGGTATAGTAATTTTATTTTAGGTGCATCGTTTTCACATATTATATATAATTATATTACTAATGTATACAAAATATCGTAAAACATTTAAAAAAGTAACGGTGGAATTTATTTCCCATTCTTCTCCATACGAAACTACCTTTTGGAAGGGGCAACTAGAATCAATTCTATTTTTTTGGTACATTTTGACGTTCAAAAGTGCCTTTTATGTGCCTATTAAAAATAAATGATTTGTGTTTATTACCTATAGCGAAAGATGACAGAGGAGGCCTAAACTTAATGTTTTTCTGTGTACGTTCAACGTACTCTCTTAATAATCCATTACATACTTAAAGTCTGACACATGGCGCTAAAAAGTTGAGAGTTACTGACATTTAGCAATAAAAAATCGAAAACGGTGCATCGTATGGGCATGCTTCGCGCCCCTACGACTACTGCAACCCATCATGCTCCTGTCCAGATCTCAAATGTATCTGTGATTAACGACACATGTCGTTTTCTTCCATACGTCTTCTATTAATCTTATAATCTTTGTTACTAAATTATCTCGATAAGTAATTCAATCCATGCTTTTCCATTCCATCTTATCATTACTGGATCCCAATTGAGTTTTCATCATTTGATTTGTTAACAAAATGACAAACGTCACCGTACCCAGGCTATATGAAAAAACATTGTAAGTCTAAGTACTACTAGCTTTTGCTCGCGGATTCGCCCGCGTGGACGTCGGAAATTATCCCACAGGAACGTATTACCGGCGGGATAGCAACTATTCTATGTGTTATTCCAGGTTATAAAATACCTGTGTACCAAATTTTATCTAAATCCGTTCTGGCTTTTTTGCGTAATGAGTAACAAAAATACAAACTTTGAACAAAATATGAAAATCTTACAAACTCACCCCTGCTGTGCACTTCAGCCCTTTACACTGTAATTTAAAACATCATTATACTCGTAGTACTTGCTACAATCGAGGGACCTAAGCAATAAGTATTTATTAGTATATTAGCATTTACTATAGCCAATTAAAACTTTAGAACTAAAAGCAACGGTTCTAGGATCTTTTGACGTGACCAAAATCTGACTTAAGTTTTTTATATAAAAAATAATTGACACAAGAATTGTATTATAATTTCATGAAGTTTACCGACACACAGAGCAGTGATGACGGCCGCGACTTACGAGTTCAGGTCGTAGATTCGAACCCCGATAGGCGCTTTACTTTGTGTAAATAATTTCATCACCACTGCTCTAAAAACGGTGAAAAAAAACATCATGAGGAAACCGGCATGTCCTAGAACCAAAAATTCGCAGACGTGTGACATCTACCAACCCGCACTGGGCCCGCGTGATGGATTACGGTCCCGTCCCTCCCACCAAGAGAACGCCTGTGTCCCAGCAGTAGGAACATTATAGGCTGATTATGTATGTATGATACCAACAATGTTATCCCTGACAA
This sequence comes from Griposia aprilina, assembly GCA_916610205.1. Taxonomy (NCBI): domain Eukaryota; kingdom Metazoa; phylum Arthropoda; class Insecta; order Lepidoptera; family Noctuidae; genus Griposia; species Griposia aprilina. The sequence goes on along the minus strand of OU744285.1, from coordinate 995,414 downwards.
TATCATTCAGGCGCCAAAAGATCCTATTTGTACTCTACTTCTCTTACTGAATATTAATTTATTTTAAATATGTTTACTCACTGTTGACGTGCAATTTGTCCCAATACACTGTAATTTGAGATAATTATAGTTACGTTAAATACTTATAAGAGAATACTCAACTTACAAAATTGTTTAAGAACTGAATAAGAACTTATATATCTAGGTAATCAGAATGTAGACATTGCCATGAATTTTCTATCTTGGGTCAAGGTTTAAGGCTTCTGAACAAAATATAGGATATTTTAAATTGAGTTTTTCTATTTCCTACAAGACAAATCGGACTATGTTAATTATCAAAATCTCGTTGCCTAACAGGAATAGATAGATCCTCACTTGGGCTTCTTTGCTCATCAATCAGGTTTCGGTAGCTATCGATGGGGTAATAGCGTAACACTCTAACAATGGCAATGCCTTTCATTTTGACAGTTTAACAACATTCATTGCGTTATTGACGTTGGTCGAGCAGACGAATTTTTCAAACATGTAGGAATGGATTATCGATTTCCTTCAAAAGCCTTCGGATCGTGATTGAAAGTGTGTTACGTAATTCGGATGCAGGTCTTCCGTGTCGGAACGAAAAGATGAACTAAGTAATCAGAAAGTTCGGTAGCGGGGCAGGCTACCTAAGTATCTGTGGGCCTAGCACGAACGCGCGGAGTACACGTATTGTTCCTTCGAACGATTTTAAAATTGACTATAGGCTCGCCTCTGCCTAACACTTCTGGAAATACAGGAGTGATGTTATTAAAAATAAAAGGCGCGATGTTATGGTATGTGTTCAAAATTGAAGATAGTTACTCGTTTTGCACATAATATTTCCTTAGTTTTAAGACTTTATTAATAAGTATGGGTGATACTAATTGTGCTTGCCGCATGATAAACCAAATATCTATAGGATAGTTATGTATTTTTAACTGACTTCAAAAAATGGAGGAGGTTCTTAGTTCCACAGAATCTTTTTTTTTTATGTAAGTTCGCCGATTAGTCGTCGATAAAAAAATCGTTCGAATTACGTTACGTTCACTTCTCGTGTTCGTGCTGGGCCCTCCGAACTTGCAAAGTACCTTCTAATATACCCCTAGTGAAATCTTGGCTATGCAGAATCTCATACGAACAAAATGAGGTGCTATCTTATTTCCCTAGCGGTGAGCAGATGTTATTAGTCGAGCGTGTAGAGAATGTTCCACAGTTCCACTAAGATGATACAATATTTCATCGTGTACTAGTCAGGCTGAGACAAATTAACTCACATGAAATCGCTTTTCCAAGTAAGATAGGTTTTTTTGTGGAATTGTACACAGGTATTGTAAAATGGAACGATGGAAAAATACTTTTGAAGTGCTACGTAATTAAATTGAGAATGGCTATGGCCCTAAAAATCAACATAATTGTGCTCAGGTGAGGTATCGTTGTTAATTATAGTAAAACCTTATGTTAAAATGTTAGAACTGTTCTCCAAGGTTATTTTTATTCCTACTTTGATCTGATCGCGAACTAGCACAAATAACACAAAACATCACGCCTGCACTGCCCGTAGGGATAAGCAGAGGTGTACCTATAGTGTGTAGTGGGTGTGTGTTGTGTGTGGTGTAATAAAAATAATGCTGCTAAAACCACACCACCACAGCATGTTGTCAGGTGCTCTTGTGTCAGAACCTTGCACCAAGTGTCAGACATGCGAAATTTTGTCACCACTCACAACAGTTTGTTGCCATGTATCAGCAACTGTCAAAAATTTATTGCTAAATGTCAGTAACTCTCAACTTTTTAGCGCCATGTGTCAGACTTTAAGTATGTAATGGATTACTAATTATAACAATATAACACAATGTAAAAAAAGGAAGCATAAAAAATGACAATTGTCGGGAATAGAACATAGGTTTGCAAAGAAGTCGTCGAACTTTTGAGCTATTTGCTTTGTTGAAAGTTGATAACAATAGCCATTCTTATATTATAGTTAGGGGAGGTACCTACTGCTCGATTTTTGAGACCAATTTCATACCGATTAACTTTTATTTCTAGCGGTTGTTTAACTTTCAATAATCATGAATGTGAGAGTCAGTGTTCGTACCTAAAAGGGAATCCAAAGATACAGCAAGTAAGAATTGTAAAAAAACTTATAAAATAGTCATTTCACACCGCGCCAAAACCTTATGGGACGGAAAATAGTCAGCTGCCATAGAAGTGGGGGGAATATTATGTCAGTCGCGTAATTGAACATGATTGTTGCGATGGCACGTCAGACGAAAAATAAGACGTCGACGTCGTAAAATAAGGGTGGTAAGGCAAAGTTGTCAAAGGAACTTTGATCTCAACTTTGAAGGAAAATTAAATTGCATTTTTGTTTTTTTTAAAAGCTTCTGCCTGAGCCAAGAATCAAACCCGTTTTTTTTACAAAAACAGCACTCTGTTTTATTTCACTAATCGATAGAGTAGGTGGTATGCAAACCAATATAATGATCAAATGCTGTAAACAAATATAATGCGAGAAATCAAAGGACTCAACTATTAACTATTCCTTTCCTGTTCTTCTTTTTTATTTTCGTTTAAAATTGAGGTCATGGTTCCTTTGACCACTTTGTTCTACTGTCCATAGTTTTCAAATTTAGCTCTGATGTGCCATCGCAACAATCATGTTCATTTACGTGACTGACATGTATTATATTCCCCCCATTTCCACGCAGCTGAGCATTTTTTTTGATTGAAGATGCAAATCCCAAAACCCGTCCTATAAGATTTTGGCGCGGAATAAAATTACTACTTTGACATGCTCTAACTTTGGACTGCCCCACTACTCGAGCAGCTGACGCTCAGATACATTTTACACTAAGGAAAAACTATTTTTGGTACTTACTGGATAATTACTTTTTAAACTAACGCTACCGCTCGTACTATTATGTTATGATTAACTGCTTAGCTCCTTAAAGGTATAGCGGGATAAGCATCATTTAATAGGTTAAATCTGTAACTATCTGCAATATTCTACCCTTTTGGCTCGTCATTTTACAATTTGCGGTAGAGTGTGGAAGAATACGAATAAATTGACGATTGACCAAACTGACAAAACATAGGGAATATCTTTGCAAAATTTGAACAAAATCCATCCGGTAGTTTTTGCGTGATTCTGGAACATACATTCAGACAAAGAGACAAAAATTCAACCTCGCAAAAAATACTCGAAAAAAAAATACCTAAACAAAAAAAAAATTAACTACACTGTTTTGACTTCGGTACGAATTATTATACCTAGATAAGTGTGAAATCGCCAACCCGTCTTGAGCAAGCGTGGTGACCAATGCTCGTGCCTTCTGTGTGTGAGAAGAGGCCTTTGTCATGCAGTGCGACAATAAAGGCTGGTTTAAAGTATAAAATAAGTTGACGGTGACCCTTTTTTTTTACGTTAATGAGCGCTTGAAGTTTGACACTTTTTAACGTGATCGTTTTACTTTAAACGGTTTCTGAAATGCCAGCTTTATTTGAAGTGACCTCATTATTACTTTAGGTGTTCGTGCTCCAAATACAAAAAGTAAACTAAACTTGGAAAAGGGACAGGCTGCGTTTTTATTTATATATTGCACACATTTTTTCTGCCTATTAAAGTGAATATCAGTACCTACGTTACGTTTGCCCTGCGTGACGATAAGACGTGTGATTCTTAGAAATGTAGGTACCTTAAGGTAGGCGAATAAGAAATATTCTATAAATGAAGCAGCGTCTTATCTCTCCTAATGACATTTATTTACTTATTTATCCTCCCACTGGTACGTCATACAGAAATAACACGAACGGAGCAACAAAACAGTCGAGAGGTGTCGCGGGACACCCACGCCTGGTTGGAACGGAGGTCCTTTCGGGTTTGCACACTTGGGGAATGAGATTTAGGGCGAAAAAATATGTAAGATGTTGACTGTGTCGTGTGTGTGTGTGTGTGTGTTGACTTTTGTTACACTTTTTCGGTCTAGGTCTCATTCGCCAAGTGAGCAAAGTATAACGAGCGTAAAGGAACTTCGTTCCAATTACTTCCTCTACTGCTCTCCATACATGGTGCGATTCTCGTTCACGTTCATTAAAGCTGCTCATGCTAACAGGTCATTAAGCAGCACATTATTATCGGTATAGCTTTTTAAAGTGTCCTATTATTAAATCTAACAAAACTTTCAGAACGACACACGCCAGCAAGCCGGGCAGTCCTGGCACACTGAATGGAGTCGACGGCAGCGTGCACGGGGAAGCAAGGCAGGCGCAGTCAAAGAAGGCCATCATCAGGATGCTAGGTAAGCTGGCACTCATCACACATAACATCATGCGCGTCATCCACGAAGGCAGAGCTATGTTCGAGTTGTTGTGTATGTTGAGCTAAGTCCGATGTAACAGGGGGCGAGCCTATTGAGGCTCGCCCCCTGTTATATCGGACACCAACACACACAACACAACGGACATCGGATATCAACCGGGCACAAATCCATACTCCGGGTTGGTACTGGGAAATTTTACCTGACCAAAAACCTAATAACACTTTGCCAGACCTGGAAATCGAAACTAGGACCTCATAAGCATGAGGTCCTAGTTTCGATTTCCAGGTCTATGAATGTATAGCGGTCGCAACCGCTACAGCTGCTTAGCTGTATGTGTGCTGTGTGTGTGTGTGTTCATAGACTGTTTCATTTGACCGCGCGCGTGTTATCGGCTGTTAGTCACTTGATCCCGTTCTGTCTCATGTCACATGATAACATGAATGAAAAAGAATAATGCATGGTAACAGTGGAATAACTTTGTTTGTAAAAAGGGATTAGTAACTAAATTAAATAACAGCTGATGGTGCATTATTCTTGTTAGGTGCTCAATATTCTATTAGGGTGATTGGAGTCAAGCGCTTGGTAAATTTACAAAAATAGTTTCCTTATGAAAGTTGTTTGTTATGATGAGTAAAATCATGTGTTTAATTATCGGTCACTAATTATCAATCACCCTATATAATTATCTGTAATTATCACTAAGAAAATTGAGGTGTAAATTCGCGCGCGTGTCGTCCGAAATTGAACTTTACGGAATACCAGGCACGCCTTTTATTTTGGAACTATTCAATATTCAAATTTGTTGGAATTTAGAATATCAAAACAATTGATAGCATTAGGGATAGTGCAATTGTTTAGTCACAGCGCCAGCGTTGTTTTGAATCTGTCAGGTCACGTACGAAAATGAACCGTACTAAGGAAAATGTCCGTGCAATAATTTTCTATAACTACCGAAGAGGCCTAACACGGTTTGAGTGTTTTGAAGAGCTAACATCTGTGTTCCACGATGAAGCCCCATGTCTGCGAACTGTCGAACGCTGGTATTTAGAATTCCAGCATGGGTATACCAGTTGATCAGTCTCGTGAGTCTGCAGGACTGGCAGTGAGTGTACCCTTCCCAAACTTGGAAATCCTGTCTACTATCCGTCTGTAACCTTAGGTCGCATGGTGCAGACATCCTTAACTTATTTATATATTTATCTATCATACTAGGTATATGATAGGTTAGGGCTGTAGGGCTTATAGGGCTTAGAGTCGTAGGGACTCTTAGGCTTGTAGATCTTAGCAACTTCCTTAACTTGTCATATATTTTTCATGTATTGTCACAGCCTTAACAGTATTGCGGCCTTACGTGACGTTTGTTAAGGGTGGATGTACACCAGTCTTAGTCACAAATCTCGTGAAGGACGTCCAAAATCTGCCTTCATTGAAGATAACATCGTTGCTGTGAGACAACTAATCCTCGAAGATCGTCAAGTGACATATCGGGAGATAGAGGCGTTTTTAGGCATCTCAGGGACAACCATTCAGAAGATCTTCCATGAGGCTGATAGTGTGAGAAAGCTAGTTTCCCGATGGATCCCGCATTTGCTTTTCGCCGACCATAAGGTGGCCCGCGTCAGATGGTGTAAGAAAACTCGTCGAAGGTTCAACCGAGGAGAGTCAAATCACCTCTACGACATCATCAGTGGTAACGAATCTTGGACCTATGCCTACGATCCTGATTCCAAACAACAATCCACAATATGGATCTTCCAAGACGAGCCAAGGCCGACTAAAGTTGTTCGCCCTCGAAGCACTTCAAAGAAGATGGTGGTTACGTTCGTGGCGAAAACCGGTCATGTTGCGACGATTGCACTTGAAGATCATAGAACGGTTAATGCAGAGTGATATAGCACAGTTTATTTACTACAAGTCATCGTCGAACTTCGGAAATGTAACCCAAAGCGACGCATCATCTTACACCATGACAACGCAAGTTCACACGTTCACACAGCGCTCGTCAAACGATTGGAATACAGCAATGAACCCTATAAGTTCACATAATCCTATTGTTTGATATTTTATGAATTTATCATTCAGTAGGATTATAATTATGAACTTAGAGGGTTCATTATTGTATTTCAATCGATTGTTGTGTTGATGATTTTAATGATTATAATTCTATATACCTACATATACATACTTGTTACGGTCGCGAATCATATTTTCATCAACATGCGACCTGATACTGACCTGCGAATTGCAAAAACCATAAGAAAATTTGAGTTTCACGGGCTACATAGCGCTTCCCCCTTTTTTTTTTTTTTTGATGCGGTGTGGAAAATCCTCATGGATGTCCTCCGCCCTGGGGGGGCGGAGGGGTCTGTCAGACTCTTACTGACTAAAAACCACCCCGGTGTTCCATCTCACACCCTCGCCGGGGGTCGCGGGAACGTACGAATCTTCCGCAACCCCCGACTGGTGCCGGCCCGCCTCTGCGGGCCCCGTCCGGTCGAGCGGGGGGAGTGAGGTGTTTGACTCCCCCTGCGACGTCTAAGAGGGGGCGCGCGTGGAACACTACGCGCCGCCGCCTCGGGTCCTGATGTATGGGGGGCGACGGACGTCCCCAAGTCCGTCGTCCCTGGACCCATTTAGGGGGGCTGGAAGAGGGCGTTGTCCGCCCTCCGCCGACGCCCGGTGCGCCTGCTGCGGGCCGGGTGAGAGGATGAGATCTCTCGCTCCTTTTCCGCAGCCTCCTTCTGCGAGATAACTGTTTCGCAGAAGGATACCACCGCGTCCCAGGACTCGTCGCCACCGACCATAGCATTCACTACGGCCGGCAGCGACAGGTCACTGCCTACTCCTGAGATGATGGCACCCCCCCCCCTTAAGCAACCTTGCTAAAGCAACTTTGTTTTTTACTATTTATAGGTCACCGTATGATTGTGAACACCATTAGTTTTTAATCTATCTCCTGAGATTGTAAACTGTAGATAAATTGTGAACTGTACCATACTGCTTACAATATAACGAGCTAACTTTCGATGGTTTATAATATATCCGTGTCAAACCGTAAAATTGTGAACGAACCTGGACTTAAGGGCAGTACCGCGGCGCGGCAGCGGCCGTCGAGCACTACTTCCAAGTTGGTCGCTTAGTTGGTTATTTAGTAATAGTGCAAGGTACGGTCCGTCGCGCGTCGCATGCAAGTTTGATACCAGTTCACAAATGTCGGTTTGCCATGGACAGATAATAGACTATCGAAAAATAATGCGTTAAATTGTAAATGGTTTGTTGCAGTCCACAATTTTTCGATAGTTTATAATCTCGCAAGATAGACTAACCGATTTTAAAATAACGATGTTCATAAGTATACAGTGAGATTATGTAAGTACCTATACTCGTAGATGCCTCGTTAGTCTAGTGATCGCAGTGCTACTTCTAAACATGAGGTCCTGGGTCCGATTCTCGGGACGGGAAAACTGTTATTAGATTTTCTCATCTCGAATTTCTCAGTCGCAGCCCGGAGTCTAGATTTGTGCCTGGTTGATAGCAATAGGCTTGCCCTCTACTACAAAGGACTTAAACATAACTGGCGAAATGTGAGTGTACTATAGGCCTAGCCCTTCGGGAAATACAGACGTGATTATGTTATGTTAACAAGTTCAGATACAGATGTGATTTTTTTATATATGCATCGTTCATGTTACATCTGGATATTCACAGAGGGTTACTGTCTACCTAATTGAAGGTGACATTTCACCAATTAAGGTAGACACCGTTCGCAGATTAAACCGTGTGCGGCTGTCCCCTGTCTGACAAGTGTCAAGGTCAGACGGTGTCTGGTTAAATGTAGCTATGCATGCTATCCCGGATTCGTTAGCTAGGCAGGAATGTTACGTAGGTGCGTGCAACTGTACTTAGGTACAAGGGCCTGCTTAATCGCGTATACCATTTAATGGAATCGAAACTGACAGTTTCGTAATAAACAATGAAACTAAAAGCCACTATTAACGCGATGCCAGACAGGCAAGTGTTGCTTGTCTGGGTTTTGTGTTTTAAAAAGCGCACAGGATACCGAATGTATTCCCATAAGTTGTACAAGGATCTTTTGGTGCCCGGCCAAAGCCTGAACTAATACCGCCATCAATACAATAACACAAACGTTTACCAACAGCGCCCCCTATCAGAACCACAATGCACGATAAAGCTCTGTACTTAGGTCCACATTTTCGAGAGGTCTATAGAACAAAATTGTTATGTCGCAAAACTTTTCAAATATACCTCAAAAGTCTAAAACTGTCTTGACCTCTCCAAGGGGTTGACAGGGGTCTGTTGATAAGTATATACCCGTCACCTTCCCGTCACTCAATTGATTTGGGTCAGAGGGCCACATTTGATCGAGAGATTATTGTATTTATGTCTGAGTGTCGAAGTTACATAATACTTTATTGATCTGGGGCTCACAGGCGTGGTGGCAATGTTTTTGTTTATATTATTTTTAATAATTGATTTACATAAATATTTACAAAATAGGGCTTTAAACTAGGGGTAGGTAAAAATAATAGGATTCTACCTGAACTAGGATTAATTCTGTAACTCAGGTATCTCACTATTCGCCGCAGGAGGAGACACCCTGGGTGTCGGGAGTCAATAGCCGACTCCCGGCCACCGTAGGCGCGGGCTTGCGGACGGCGAGCAATGGTCAGCTCGCCGACCGGTAAGAACCAGGGGGCCTACTCCCTAAGCACGTAGCCCGTAGTTTCGACTGAAGTTACGGGTAATTCCTACTCCGTATCGCTTACGGACATAAGATTAGTCCAGGGCCTGAACAAAAAATGTATGACAGCACGATTTGACAGTTGTCCTCTTACTCCCGATCTGTTTTTGTCCGTCTGAAAAGTTAATTAGTCGTGAGTAGGGTATTTTTTTAAGTACCGAAATACTTTCGGACGGGCTCGTATTTTTGTTGACGGACTAAGATGTAGGCCCCCAGGCCCCGACGGCGCGTTGTGTTCCACGCGCGCCTCAAAGAGATGTCAGCATAATTGACGGGGTCCGATAGGGCCGATGCCTGCTGGGGTCGCGGATTGTTCGAAAGAGTTACCGTGGCCCGGGCGCACAGGCAACTGAAGGAACAAGGGTGTTTTAGTCAGTAAAAGTCTGACACGCCAACCCACTCCGCCCAGAGCGGGAGAAGTCATTTGATGATTTCCCACACAAATGAAAACAAAAAAACCGTCTCACTAAATGATAAATGATTATTTCTAGAAGTAGGTTTGTACAAACACTTTTACACGTCAATCATATTGTTAAAACTAGATGAGGTCGGCGTTTCCTATCTGACTACTCTGAGAAGAAAGGCCGAAACAAACTCAGAGGTCACAGTCTCTTTTAAATTCCATACATAATCTTGGTCAGATCATGTGAAGACCGTGTAGATTTGTGTCTGAAATGGTCTTTTGAGGAAAATTCACACAGAATGAGTGGACGCACACACACACACACCACACAGAGTCAGTGCACGCATTTGTCACTTATCGTGGAGCTCAACTCAAAACTTAACCCTAGAAAGATAACCTACGCCGCAAAGGCGCCCGCGAATGTAATATATCGCCATCTCTTTTTATTCCGTGCGTGCATCAACTTGTGCTTCTCAACCAACTCAGTCGTCGGCCTACTCTACCGCGGGACGGCTGTTTCTATGCGGTAAGTACAATACTTTAGTAGCTATGAAGAGTTGATGCGCTCGAGAGGCGTATGTTTATCTTTTATGTAACTTTTAACGTTAGTACGTAATTAGTATTTCCTGTTGTAAAGTGTATTTCTATATGTGTTTGTTTTGATTTTAGCTAACAGTCTTCGCGCAGTGATCATGACAAGTAAGAGGACGCTAGCAGAAGACGAAATATTGTCATTTTTGAATCAAGAAGATGAAAATGACGGAAATGACCCTCTGGAGTGTGACAGCGAGGTGGAAGAGCAATGACAACGTGCAGAGCGACTTTGAAGACGAGTTTTTAGATAACGAACCAGAAGAAGAATCGCATTTATCGTCCGATGGTGAAGATTTGTCTCAGTCTGCTTCGGAACCTGCTGGAACTTCAGAGCGTGACCAGCGAATAATTGTTCCAACTGGGAGAGTAATTAGAGGTAAGAACAGACATTGCTGGTCCAATGTTAAAGTTCAAAGTCATGGAAGAACCTCTGCTGTCAATATCACATGCTCACAATATACTGACGAAGCAAGAAGATCCTCTGAATAGGCGAGAGTACATGAAAAAACTCAGTACTCAGCTGACTACACCGTGGATGACGAAGAGACTAGAGGCTCCCACTTTGCCAAGACATGTGCGAGAAAATATAGAAAATATCCTTCCAAAACCAGCTGAGCAAGGTCTCACGGATGATGAAGAAAAGCCTTCAACCAAAAAAAGGCGATACTGTAGTTACTGTACGACTAAAAAAAAACGAATGTCGAAAATGACCTGCACTAAGTGCAAAAAGACAGTTTGTGGCGAACACAAGAATGATGTTTGTCATGACTGTGTATAAACTTATTTAGTATTATGATGGCTATTATTTTCAGACTATTATAAATGACTAGATAGTAAGAAAAAACTGTTGATTTTTATAATAATTTAGGAGAATTAGTCCTATAACCAGAAGACTTGATTTTTGTTATTTTTTTTAGAGGTCTACTCATTTACTTATTAATAACGTATAACAAACAAACTGTACTATAATCGTATTTTAATTTTAACTTTAATAAGTAAACCTTTAAAACGATGAAGTTTTTAATAATCTACATAACTTATTTTCTGAAATAGAGGCATTTGAATATCTTGCGCTTTTGAAGCGCATGGTTATCTTTTATGTATCTCGCAGTATAGTTATCTATCTAGGGTTAAGGAGCTCAACGATTCAATGAACAATACCAAAGAAAGGACATTTGGGTAGGCCACAATAATTACTCAAACTGCCAGACTAAGATTAAAACTACCTGAGAAAGTGAAAAAATAAAATAAAAACTAAAAGTGACCCACATAGTCCTCACATTCACAATATTTAAATAATAATACCATACTTCACAAAGTAAATTGTCATGACATTGTATATATTATAATATATATCAAAGGTCAAAGCTTATGTAAAATAAAATTAAACAATTAAATATAGCAAATATAAAAAAATATTAAAAGAAACATTCAGTATGCAAAAATTGGAGCAACTCAATCCCAAGCCTTTTTGTCCTCAATATAATCCTTAACGGTATAAAAGGCTTTCTGGCACAACTTACGTTTAATTAATGATTTGAATTTATTGAGGCTTAGATCTTGAAGGTGGCTTGGAAGTTTATTATAAAAGATTGACACCTGAACGAGCCACCTATTTTTTTGAGCCTGGTTGCGGGTACAAAAATGTATTCCTAGTATTTATATTATGGACATCACTGTATTTTCTAAACAATTTTCTATTTTTATGAGCATATAAAAAACGATTCTCCCTCAAGTGCTTATACATAAGTAACATCTAAAATTCCTAAAACAAAAAGTAAATAATTTATCTTCTTTAGATTATGGTTATATTCAAATTGAGCAATACTATTTGCTATGTAAAAACACACAGCTCTACCCTACAGCACTGAATATACTAATAAAAGACGTAAAGATGTAATCTGCCCACAAAATACAACAAAGCATGATTTTATATCCAAATGTTACCTGTACCTCGGTCCTCTCCTCTATAACAGACTACTCAAAGGCAAACATTTATTCCCTGAACTACACAAAGTGTAAGAGAATTCTCAAGGATGCTCTCTAAATTACTCGTAGGTATACCCTCCTACTTACTACTTCTCTGTCTCCTACTTACTAGTAGGTATGCTACTTTTTACATCATCGTAAGACATTTTTGCAAACATGTTCTATTATGATTTTTGCAATGTTACAGTTTTAACAAGGTCGCGTTTACTTTATAATACAACAAAAAAAATCCGTATCAATCAAATGTTAAAATTGCATGTTTATTTGTAATACGAATGATAAAAACTAAAACTAGGTACTTTTACGTATACTAGTAAAAGACAATATTATTTTAAATTAAAAAAGATTTATGAAACGTTGGCAGTCTTACGGGACCTCATTATAAGTCTATAGAATTTATGTATCTTGTCTCAGCTATTTCCCTTGCAGGGATTCGCCCTTATTATTCGTGATATTCTTGATCGTCTGTTATGTGGTCAAAGTCAAATCATTTATTTCAAATAGGCACATTATAGGCACTTTTGATCGTCAAAATTTACATGAAAATAGAATTGATTCTAGTTGCCCCTTTCAAAAGGTAATGTCGTATGGAGAAGAATGGGCAAGAAACGTCACCGTTACTCTTTTAAAATGTTGTACAGTATTATGTATACATTAATTATATAATTATATGTAAAGACGACCCACCTAGAATAAAATGACTATACCACTTTGACTTTGACATTCAAAGCGTCTGGCCGTCTGGTGTGAAGTGAAGTCCTGCACTGGGCAGGATGTCCAGCTAATGAACACTTGATTTTGGTTTATAAGCACCTTTCTTATGCTGGCAGAAACTTCAACAATAAACTTGCACCTAGGTCCCTCTGTTTTACCTGGTTTGTGACTTAAATTTGTAGAGACCAAAAAAGAGTCACGGGACAAACTAGGCAGCTTGTCAGCTACATTCTGCTCATAGATGTGGTTTGATTTTCAGTTATAATTAACTAAAGAGTGAGGCAAGGTTTACAGGTTGGGACAACAAGCGACAATAGCTGGAGTATTGGCCAATAATTATGTTCGTGAGTTATCCACCAGTTCTACATATGACGTCATGTAAAGGCACTGCTTTAATTAGCCTAGCTGGAACAGCACAAGTTTATTTGTGCAACCCACACTGTTTGCTTTTAAAACTGCAAACTAAAGGTTTTAGAATAGCTTTTTATAAAAAATCTCTACTTATAGTTAAAATGAATGTCCTAGGACGGTTTTTAATCCTCTGCCCACACACTCTTTCTAGGAAAACAGGCATTAGATATTTATAAAGTTGGCTCTACATTCGTTGAAGCGTTATTTCCTTTTTTTGTTAAAGAATAAAATAAGGCACCTCTGCAGTTTGTAAGTGCTCCATTATAAAGAGCTTTTAACGTGAGTACAATGAGGTAAACACTTATGAAAATGTCAGGAAATTATGCAGACGAAATGGTCTAGTCTCGTCACCAGGCCAGACTAATGCGACTCTCATGTAATTGTATCTCATCTGACGGGACAGTTTCTTAAGTATAAACTTGGTTAGTAACAAACTATCCCTAGACTCACTTAGCTACTTCGTAATTCTGAAAATAGCAGTACCGACATTATAACCGAATGAGAATGTAGGTAGGTACCTATAATCTCGGGTCGTCGGAATAATTTTGAGGCAATACTTGAGAGAAGCCTATGTACAGCAGTAGACTTGCTCAATGATGCTAATATCTAACTTCCTATCAATGAGAACACTGCGTGTCAAAAATTGCGTCAGAGAAGCAGAATCCTAAACAGAAATTTAATGTTTTATTTTATTTAAAAAAAATATAAGGCATATAAATTAGTATAGTTTTGGCTAAATGTAAATTATATTCCTAAGACTTACGTGCCTGAACTAGGTAATCCTGTGTTTCAGGCGAGAAGAGCTAAAATAAAATTAATTAATAATCGAAAAGTTGACAAAATACAAATAAGTAGGATGTTGAACAGCTGTGTGTTGTTGTTGTAGTGTGCTGTTGCTGTTAGTTTCTAAAGTTGGTAAATACCTAAAATAGGTGAAAATGTTGTATGTATTTACTTTAACACAGTTAGTAAATTCTCTGTATCTTCGTAAGACATACTTTGGAGAGCATCCTTGAGAATTCTCTTACACTTTGTGTAGTTCAGGGAATAAATGTTTGCTTTTGAGTAGTCTATTATAGAGGAGAGGACCGAGGTACAGGTAACATTGGGAAATAAAAGCATGCTTTGTTGTATTTTGTGGACAGATTACATGTTTACGTCTTTTATTAGTACGAGTATATTCAGTGTTGGAAGGTATAGAGCTGTGTTGTTTAAATACAATGCCCATTATAAACAGCTGTCGAAATGTTAATACTTCGCTAGATTTGTATAGGAGGTTGGTAGGAAAAAGGAAAGGGCGGAAAGTAGACACTTTGAGAATCGCCCTCTGAACTCTCTCGATGATTAGTAACATTGTTTTACCCGCTCCACCGCATGTGGAAATACAGTGAGTTAATATCGATTGACACAGAGCAAAGTAAACTTTAAGTGTGCTTTCCGTTGTGCTGTTAGTTTTCAAACTGTGTTAGCGAGTCCTTTGATCAAAACGATGATATGGTGTACGAGTTTCATGCCGGAACTCGAACGCATGTCTAATTGGTTCACGAACGAGGTTCACAAGGCCCTATTTCAACATTTCCATTTGCTTTCATTGCTATTAGATACCGATAGTTAGCGTTTTTAAAGTTTCGCCGACTAATTGAAAAGATTATGAGTATTCTATCATGCATAGGGTTGTCAAGCAATGTAATTAGATACATTGGAATAGCTTGTTAAAAAGAATTTAAGTAAAAGCTAACACGTTCATTTAAAAGCTCCTGGAAAATGGTTACACAATTTAAATACACTCGAGAGCAATGAATCCGGGTCACTTAAAGAATCCTAAAAATCTCGGAAACTAAAAATGCTAGGTTAATGCAATAAATTGTATTTAATAGACAATGTAATACTCCTTAAATGAAGGTATTAAAACTTCTTAGTTATTGTAAAGTTATATCATAAAAAAATCAAATTTGAAAAAGGGCCACTTTCGAAGATGGAACTACGAAATTACAGCATTTGGTTTTGCTTTTGTTTGTAATCTGTCATTTATGTGGGTACATAAACCGTGTTGATAGTGCTCTATATTCATTATTCAAGCTGAAATTATGTCGCTTACGCCTGAAGAATGCACCAGAATACTTACAATGCTGGAAACCGGCCGGAGTCAGCGCGATACAGCCAGGACTGTCGGTGTGTCGCTGTCAACAGTACAAAGAGTTTTCCGACGTTACGAAGAAACTGGTTCTAACCTACGCAGACTAGGAACGGGCAGAACCAGGTGTACCACAGCACGAGAAGACCGATACTTGGTGAACACCATGCTTCGAAATCGCTTTCTCACAGGAACTGAACTCACAAATCAGTTTCGACGCCTCGGAGGAAGTAACCCAAGTGCATGGACAGTAAGACGTCGGCTTGCTGAATCTAACTTAAAACCCCTTAGACCTGCAAACGGCCCTAAACTGGAGCGTGGGCATCGTATTTCAAGACTAAGATATGCCCAGAGCCACGTAAATTGGAGTATTGAAGATTGGTCAAAAGTTATGTTCTCCGACGAATCAAAATTTATGCTCTACAAGCACGATGGAAGACACAGAGTGTATCGAAGACCAGGGGAAAGATTCAAGCAAGCATGCATCGAAGAAAAAGTAGCCTACGGTGGTGGGTCTGTACTTGTGTGGGCCGGAATTTCTTCTGAAAGTCGCACAGAGCTGGTGATCATAGAAAACGGCTCTTTAACTAGCGTAAGATATGTGGAAGAAATCCTCAATGATCACGTTGGTCCATTTATGGTCAATTTAGGTGAGGATGCTATATTTATGCATGACAATGCCCGACCTCATACAGGTAGGATTGTGAATGACTACCTTCAAGAGATGAACATTACTCGTATGGAGTGGCCAGCGCGCAGCCCGGATATCAACCCGATCGAGCATGCTTGGGACGAGCTAGGCAGATGCGTAAAACAACGAAACCCTCCCCCAATCACGCTTCGTGAGCTCAAAATTGCTCTCACAGAGGAATGGGAGAATATTCCCCAAAATCGTATAAGGAACTTGGTGTACAGCATGCCAAACCGCGTAAACGCAGTAATGGAAGCACGAGGAGGCAATACGAAGTATTAAAATTCAAGAAAATCGTAATAAAGTTCAAAAATTTCATGTTTCCTATTTTTGTTTTAAGGAGAGATCAGCAGTTTTTTTCTTTATGTAATTTTGTGTTAATAAAATGTATGGTGACTCATATTTTTTTTACTTTCATTTAAGGAGTATTACATTGTCTATTAAATACAATTTATTACATTAACCTATCATTTTTAGTTTCCGAGATTTTTAACATTCTTTAAGTGACCCGGATTCATTGCTCTCGAGTGTAGTTTGAATTTGAGTTTGAATTCATAATCATTTCTTTATTAATATTAAGTAATCTTTAATTCGAAAAAAGAAATCATCATTAGGTGCTTCTTCGGGTATACCCCCAGATTACTTTTTTTTTTACATTTACATTTTAGAGGAGCGATACTATTCAGGCACAACCGGGCTACTACAAAAAAAAATCAAAATACAAAAACATTTAAAAAAAAACCCGATAATCGATCCCAGAACTCTTCTAAACTATTCTATTTGTTCCAGCGGCGGTGGTGGTAGCCTTCTTCGTGTGCTGGGCACCTTTCCACTTCCAGCGGCTGTTCTTCATCTACGGCACCTCGGCGCGGCACTACAACACCATCAACGAGTACCTCTTCTACGTCGCTGGAGCCTTCTACTATATCTCTGCTACTGTCAACCCTATACTGTACAATGTCATGAGCCACAGGTGAGGGGTCCTACTTTTTGATCATCATCATTACCATCTGCCTGCCTTTCCCCAACTATGTTGGGGTCGGCTTCCAGTCCAACTTTACATGGAGCTACTGCCTATCTGTCCTCAAAAACCCAATAACTGGGTAACACGATAACCCTTGACAAGACTTGTTCTCAGACATTCGGGCTTCTGACCACCCGTAACGACTATCAAAAATCTACACGTGATCTTACGATTGGTATCAAAGTTAAATACTGTATCATTGTACTAGACGAGAAGGGGGAATTATAATTAGGTGCTCTCCTGAAAGGACAAAGCTTTAGCTTACATGCAAGATTAATGTTACTTATAGAAAAAAGAATTCCACTCATAATTCATGCATCAAAATCCACGCGTAGCCGCGGTCCAGAACTTCTTAATAGTGCCACGCGCACGGAATCAACTACTTTGTATAAACTAACAACTAAAGTTTTAAAGTCTTACAAACTTTGTCATTTTACACACTTCACCTCGATTAGTTCTTTCATGGCTTATTTATATTTTCCACAGATACCGCATCGCCTTCACAGAAACCCTCTGCTGCGGGCAGGTCGGTAGGAAGAAGAGCAGGTGCCGCGAACACTCCAGTTTTCGGGAGACCATGGTCAACCATACCTCGGACGGGACCCACCTCGTTCGAGTCCGCTCCGAGGTCCAGAACAAGAGGAACCGCCTCGACAAGAGGAACAGGAGATGCAGCTACTATGGAACAGAGACCACCAGTCTTTGCAGTGAGAAATGGAGACAGGAGACCCCAAAGAAGATGAACAGCATCCTGATCAATGATAGGAACAGCGTGACGTCGACGTTGTGTAATAATAATGATAGTCAGTTGATGTATAATGATTTTAAGATAGATGGTGATGTTACTTAAGGAGGCTTATTGGTATGGTAACAGGATTTTTTTCAGCGGATGTTGTGATAAAATGATTCTAGATACGTAATATTAAAATTATACTTCATGAATTATTTAAACATTTTCTAATTGCCTAATAAAGTCTTTGATAATTTTTTCTGCAAATCGATGTCAGTCAGCTGTTACGATAGATAACTAAATTAACCATTACATTGCTTTTGAGCTTGAACTAAGATTAACTAAACTAATTCTTTTTTTTTTATCTGGAGCTAAATACTTATTAATCAGTATTTATAATAAAGGTACTTTTAACTAATAACAAGTATCGAGAGCCGGCAGACTTGGCACCATTTTTTTCATGAAACAGAAGGATTACGGATTACTAATCTTTGCCGCTGAAGATTTAATTGATTATGTTGAAAACGAGAGAATTCTTCAAAACACTCATATTTTAATGAATTTGCTCCCTTGGGGCCTGAATAATGTATTATTCAATTTGTGTATACTATACAAAAA
The DNA here is from genome assembly GCA_916610205.1 of Griposia aprilina. Taxonomy (NCBI): domain Eukaryota; kingdom Metazoa; phylum Arthropoda; class Insecta; order Lepidoptera; family Noctuidae; genus Griposia; species Griposia aprilina. The sequence goes on along the minus strand of OU744285.1, from coordinate 977,007 downwards.
AATAACTCTATTCATATTTAATAAGTATCCATTATTATCCGAAACTACAAATACTATTATTATATACTTCCACATACCGTACCAAATTACGAGATTCTCGAGGGAGTGAGGCCCAAGAATATAATATGATGGAGTGGATCTATGTTTCATACGTTTGTGTGATTGCTTATGGTTATGTTATGAAGGGAACGAATATGGATTTATGTATTCTCTACGGAGTGGATGTAATAGATTGAATTTCGAAGAAAATGTCAGTTTGGCTGTTATTATGCAGGTACCTACATACCAACGCGTTCACCATTGAACATGAACTAGGCATCGATGAGATGTCGACCGTGTGGGTGTAAGGAAACCTTTATATTTGAATTAGCATTGCGTTCGTAAATTTTTAGTTAGACATTGGGTATATATTATTAAAATATTTAATTTTTATAATTACATGAATACACATACATAAACTCACGCCTTCTTCCCATGGGGGTAGGCAGAAACTACAGAACGCCACCTGCTACGATCCTTACATACTCCTTTTGCCTCGTGACAAATAAGGTCACTGTCTTCCTAGGGCGTCCTCTCCCGGCGCGGCGTTTCCACTCACATCTGCCTTGTAAATAATACAAAATAATAATATATTGTGTTTAATACTTATGTGGGAAATAGCTTGTTTTTTTTTTTTTACTTATTCATTTAGGCCGGAATACAAAAACCTCACTCAAGTCTCAAGCACTGCTTTTAACTAGTTTGAAACCATTTGATAGGTTAAAACTAACTTTAAGTAACGCTTGAGTGTTGAGTGATGTTTCGTAAATCAGGCCTTAGTCTTCTTTTTCGTGATGTCGGTTTTTTTTTTGTGCGCCTTTGTAAGTTTAGATTATGTTTAATTTAGGTACCTACCTGGTGCCCAATAGTTCAAATGATAAATGATTTTATTTCTGTTAGTAAGTTTGTACAAACACCCTTACACATCAATCATATTTTAAAACTAGATGAGGTCGGCGTTTCCTATCTGACTACTCTGAGAAGAAAGGCCGAAACAAACTCAGAGGTCACAGTCTCTTTTAAAGTCCAGACATAATTTTGGTCAGATCATGTGAAGACCATGTAGATTTGTGTCTGAAATGGTATTTTGAGGAAAAACCACACAGATTGAGTGTACCTGTCCAGTCAGTGCACGCATTTGTCAGTAATCGTAAAAGTTTTGTGTTGAGCTAACTCAAAACTTATGGAGCTCAACGATTCGGCGAACAATACCAAAGAAAGGACATTGGGTAGGCCGCATAAATTACTCAAACTGCCAGACCATGTTAAAACTAATTGAGAAGAAAAAAAAAACAATGACCCACATAGTCTTTACATTCAGAATAATCAAAATAATATACTACACTCGAGAGCAATGAATCCGGGTCACTTAAAGAATGTTAAAAATCTCGGAAACTAAAAATGATAGGTTAATGCAATAAATTGTATTTAATAGACAATGTAATACTCCTTAAATGAAAGTAAAAAAAATATGAGTCACCATACATTTTATTAACACAAAATTACATAAAGAAAAAAACTGCTGATCTCTCCTTAAAACAAAAATAGGAAACATGAAATTTTTGAACTTTATTACGATTTTCTTGAATTTTAATACTTCGTATTGCCTCCTCGTGCTTCCATTACTGCGTTTACGCGGTTTGGCATGCTGTACACCAAGTTCCTTATACGATTTTGGGGAATATTCTCCCATTCCTCTGTGAGAGCAATTTTGAGCTCACGAAGCGTGATTGGGGGAGGGTTTCGTTGTTTTACGCATCTGCCTAGCTCGTCCCAAGCATGCTCGATCGGGTTGATATCCGGGCTGCGCGCTGGCCACTCCATACGAGTAATGTTCATCTCTTGAAGGTAGTCATTCACAATCCTACCTGTATGAGGTCGGGCATTGTCATGCATAAATATAGCATCCTCACCTAAATTGACCATAAATGGACCAACGTGATCATTGAGGATTTCTTCCACATATCTTACGCTAGTTAAAGAGCCGTTTTCTATGATCACCAGCTCTGTGCGACTTTCAGAAGAAATTCCGGCCCACACAAGTACAGACCCACCACCGTAGGCTACTTTTTCTTCGATGCATGCTTGCTTGAATCTTTCCCCTGGTCTTCGATACACTCTGTGTCTTCCATCGTGCTTGTAGAGCATAAATTTTGATTCGTCGGAGAACATAACTTTTGACCAATCTTCAATACTCCAATTTACGTGGCTCTGGTCATATCTTAGTCTTGAAATACGATGCCCACGCTCCAGTTTAGGGCCGTTTGCAGGTCTAAGGGGTTTTAAGTTAGATTCAGCAAGCCGACGTCTTACTGTCCATGCACTTGGGTTACTTCCTCCGAGGCGTCGAAACTGATTTGTGAGTTCAGTTCCTGTGAGAAAGCGATTTCGAAGCATGGTGTTCACCAAGTATCGGTCTTCTCGTGCTGTGGTACACCTAGTTCTGCCCGTTCCTGGTCTGCGTAGGTTAGAACCAGTTTCTTCGTAACGTTGGAGAACTCTTTGTACTGTTGACAGCGACACACCGACAGTCCTGGCTGTATCGCGCTGACTCCGGCCGGTTTCCAGCATTGTAAGTATTCTGGTGCATTCTTCAGGCGTAAGCGACATAATTTCAGCTTGAATAATGAATATAGAGCACTATCAACATGGTTTATGTACCCACATAAATGACAGATTACAAACAAAAGCAAAACCAAATGCTGTAATTTCGTAGTTCCATCTTCGAAAGTGGCCCTTTTTCAAATTTGATTTTTTTATGATATAACTTTACAATAACTAAGAAGTTTTAATACCTTCATTTAAGGAGTATTACATTGTCTATTAAATACAATTTATTGCATTAACCTAACATTTTTAGTTTCCGAGATTTTTAGGATTCTTTAAGTGACCCGGATTCATTGCTCTCGAGTGTATTTTACAAAGTAAATGTTCATGTCAATGTACATATTTTGTCAATGTTATGTTAAATGTTTACTCAATGTTCCAGGGCTAATAACGCTATTATAAAATAAACCGAATGGAAAATGTAGATCTTTGTTCAAAATACCTAATGTTATTGTGTATTAATCAAAACATTAGATTATTAAATAAAAATACTCTTTTCACTATCTGATATATTCAGTAAATGTATGATAAATATACTTGAAACGAATTAATATTAAATTTTAAAAAAAAATGTAAATAGACATAGCTAAAAAAATATGTATTATAATTAATTTATAATTATCATTGTAACAAGTACTTCTAATTAATATTAAAGATACTATGTAAACTATAGTCATAAGGAAATAAACTGAATAAATTCTAAAATAAATTCCTGCAATATCATTTTTATTTTAAGGACTCTAAAGCTTATAAAATTAAGTTCAAAAGATAACACACAGAGAAATTCCTAATGAAAAAACCCAATAACACTTTGCCCGACCTGGGAATCGAACCAAGGACCATATGATCAGCAGTCGCACTTGCGACTGACTACCAGACCAACGAGGCAATCCCAACTATGAGTAAGAGGATCAGTATTAGTAGTTTATAGTTTGTCGCCAAAAAGACTAATGTGTTTACTGTATTATAATTAACGATTAAGTGCCCTTATTGGCAAAAAACTATATTATTTCAATGTTAAAATCCCTTATTAAGTTTCGCTCCGAATCACCCCTGCATCCCTATTCACCCCGTTTGACGGTACTCAAACCTCAGTTGGTCCGATGAGAGTTTTTTAATCCTTATAAGATACAGGATCAATTAACATCAAAAAAAGTTTTGTAAACTGTTATAACCGAAGGGGGGGGGATAGATGAATAACGCAACCGATACGTACAAGCTCATTTATTGGACTGACGCAGCAGTCATTAAATTAAACTAAGTCGCTAGTCTACCCTCTAACATTAGTATCTGTATCATTGATACAAAAGTATCAATTTAATGTTTAGAGTGAAGTAGTTTTTTCATAATTAATTGTTTTTGGTAACAAGTCAAAAAAATTCAATAAAATCGAAGACCCGTCATAGCTCGGTTACCATCCAGTTTTGACCCCTAGTTAACGGGACTTAATTTGTTGCTAATGACCTCTAGTATAACCTCTTTCAAGGAATAGGTCGAATTTCCCTGTCACCCTGTATATGCAAAATTCGAACAAAGTCTATCCGGTAGTTTTTGCGTGATGCTGGAACATATATTCAGACAAACAAATAAACAGACAAAAAATATTAAAATTACATTTACGGCATTAGAATCGTATTCAGACCTCGCAAAAAATACTTTATAAAAACAATGTACAGTTTTGACTTCGCTACGATTATAATACCTAAATGTATGCCGCAGCCATCTGCTTAAATTAGCCAGCTCATTGGACGCCTAGACCGTTCATTATACCCCGGCAATCCAATTAAATGGCTGAAGGAAAACTAGCCAAATCATTGAGCGCAACGTTTAACCAGATGGCTGAATGTTGTGTAGTCATTTGGTTAAATTGTATATTGATGAATTTCTGATGTCTGGCAAGGTAAATTAAAAAAAAATCGGTTAGGTTATTTTGAATCACTTGGTCTTGGTCAGTCATCTTCAAAGGGCTGACTTTCAATACGCCAAGTTGTTAAACGTTGAATGATTCTAGTTCAATTCACTATCGGCCTAGGCATCCAATTGTATGTCGGCGTTTAATGAACGGCCTAGGCGTCCAATGAGCTGGCTAATTTAAGCAGATGGCTGCGACATAATTATATACATTAAGTAAAATATTTAATTAAAATCTAAATAAAATTTATAGAAGACTAATTTTTACCTAAAATGCTGAAAAGCAGTTTATCTAATTATTTTGCGTCTATTTCGATTGACTAAACATGACTGTGTTAATAATGGACTTTCGTTACTATAACCGTACAACGCTACACAAACAGTAGCGTTTGCACAAACAAGGAATTTAGGTAATAGAAAATGTCCACTGGATGACTGAGGGTGGCTTACCTTTTTACTTACCTTACTAACTTCTGCCAGCGGCTTCACCCGCGGAGGTCATAAATTATCCCACGGGAAAAAATTACCGGGATAAAAGTACCCTATGTCCTAAGCCAGGTCATGGTCTATCTGTGTGCCAAATTTTATCCAAATACGTTCAGTCGTTTTTGCGTGATTGAGTAATAAACATCTAAACATACTTTCACATGTACAATATTATATAGCAGTACGTACTTAGGTCTTATCCTCTGGTCTGCCTGACCTCCGTTTACCTACCTTGCAATAATTGTCGACGTAATCTCGAGGACAAATGGAACAATGGAATGGACAATGGAACCTATGAGGTTGAGTTGACATTTCGAGCGCTTTCTCTTATGAACCTATACGAAAATGTTCAAGTCTAGCTCAAACCGTAAAAAACATATCAACTGACTTTTACGCGAGAATTTCCCACATAACCTTATTCACTGCTGTATAAAACGGAGTTAATCAAAAGCCAAGTCATAGAAAACCAGAATTGTACCTACTCGTAACAACCATATAAACCCACATAACGAAAACTGAGCGTCACATTGGGTGGAATCCTTCAATTTGTAAGTATTGAATGTGTAAGCTTATTCATATCAATAGCTATTTTGAGCTCTGGCTTGTAGACAGTAAGGTCCAATATCGTAAGACAAGGATTTACTTAATAGTTAGGATGGATCGAACAACAGAGAGAATGTAAGTAACGTTTATAGTCCGCACCGTATTTCGGCCATGGCGGCCAATCTCAAGGGAAACTAGCCTTCGGCGCGGGAGATATTATAGTGCAGGCGCGTGTGCGCAGACACAGGTGCTCTCCCTCTTCCCTCACTCCCATATTCCGATGGGACGGCATGCTATCAGACACGAACGGAGAGAGATCAGGCGCAGGACCAACGGCTTAAAGTCCCGGGGCGTGCCCGTGCCTCGGAAATAACGTTTATATTATACTTAGATCTTGACCTTAGATTTTGTGTAACAAGCGGGTTAGTTTTAAATTATCTTATTTTTTAAACTTATAGGTACTAACTAAACGGTGATTTCCTTAAATTATTAAAAACCTCATTTAAATTTCCTTTATTATCTCATCGTTTGTTTTATACAGATACTTCTGTTTATCCTTCGCCGGGATGACGGCTGCAAGTCGGTGGGATCAGGCAAACACGTCGGAATCCCGTGGGACACACGGCAACAATGTTGTGTCTGGTTTTATCTCCTTGTTATATTTAACAACACAGGTAAGACCTGAACCACAGTGCGGCGAATGGGATCTAATTTTCAATGAAATTTCGCTAGTGACTTGGCCTCGTGATAGAGGTAAGTCTGATTGATATATCGATCAGTATTGGCACGTTTTGTGTGCCTTTTTCATAATTTTAGAATAGGTATGGTCTGTTCCTAAAGTATCTGATGTAAATTTAAACAAATGGATGACAAAACGTACCTGTAGATGCATTTGTAGAGCCACTTACAAATTCAAAGCTTTGATTTAATTATTTGAATAATTTTACTCGAAATTCTAATTTTAAATCACCTTAAAGATGTTTTTAATTTGTATTTGTTTTTAATTTTATCACCTCAAATACAATTTAATAATGTTTTTCAAACAAGTTTCTAACCCTTGGGTTAGATATAATTAATAATAATAATAAGTTTTATTTCATAAAAAATACAGATTTAGCATGTTTTATATATACCTAGACAATTTAAATGAGCTTTGGTAGTAACACAATGCAATACAATCTAAGAACTGAAATCTGTACACAATATGGAAAACCCTGCCTTTCAAACTAGGATAACCAGTATCTTGAGCGACAGTGATTCAGCTTACAATGTGATGCTATATGTATAATAGTAGACTGTGTCGATCTACCTGAGCGATTGAAGATAATACAGCTAATTTAAGTATAATTTTATACGTGATGTGTATGTGTGTGTGTGTGTGTGTGCGTGTGTGTGTGATGGTGTGTGTTTGCGGGCGTGTTGTGTATGATTGGAGATATGTAGGTAGTTAGGCCACGTACTCTGTTTGTAGATAGTCTTGTTCCAGTAGCCATTTCGTTAATTTTGATTTTATTTCATATTTATGTAGATCGACAATGTTTATTTTCTTGTGAATTTGTTTGTATATGTATGTACTTAATGTGTAGTATTGGTGTCGAGCGAAGGTGGTTTTGTGAGGGGTACTTATGGGCAGTTTCTTCCTTTTTTTAGGACCCGTCGGGGGAACGCTAGCGTGTTTTCTAACAGTAGACTGTAGTATAAAAAGCTGGCGCACTGAAAGTACTTTGGAATCAGCGTAAAGTTGCGCGGTGAAAATTGCTAAGATATAAAGTTGAAACCTTTCTAAACGGACGAATGCGCTACGAATTCCCATAAGTGAGTGATTGCGTAGTAAAGCAACCTGAACAAAGTTGGTTTAAACTTTCATCAGACACTTTTGGAACAGAACATATTTTCAGGTCTATGGCTGTCAACAATCGTTAATTCCATAAAAAATGTAAGTAGGATACATAAATTTAGTTCTGTAACTGTAATTTGCTGAGACGCAAATAATCCAGTAGAACTGTTCCTAGACTAACAATGTCATTAGGTACTAATAATAAAATAATAAGGAAAGGTAAGGTAAGGTAATTTGTCTGCCAGCTGCCGCTATGCATAACAAATTGAATTACCTACATAATATACGGAGTTCATCATCCGATGCCAATGGAGGCCATTTTGAATGCAGCTCTTCGGGCGAGATGACTCTGAGTTACTTTGTCAAAGTCATGCAGAACTATGTTTACGAAAACTGATTGGAATACAGACATTGTTATATGTTTGGGTGGGAGTTGCGTTGAAAAGAAAAGTCTTCTTTGGCATTTGATGGATTATACCACCCACGTATCTAGTGTTAGGAATTTTCAGGGATACGCAATAGGTACCAAATGGGTATTTTATAGTTAAATCAACTGTGAAGTGCTTCTGCTTGAAGTTAAAACGAATTTTTTTGGTAACTTCCTTGAATAAACTGTCTACTTATACTGTAGTTTTGATAACCAAAAGGACCACGGGTTTGACAAGGTTGAAATATAAAAAAATAAACAGTGTAACTACCAAGTAATACTTTAGGACTTTATGGACTTACTGGACTGGACGCTAACAAATTAGATGAATTAGTTATATAGAATACTAATTCATCAAATTTCAATTTATTAACTTGATTACATCCATTTGATGGACTCTATTACATTCAAATTCAAATAAGCTCGCCAATTTGAAATATTCAAGCAACTTTCCACAAAATATGGCGCTCTCTAAGTTACGTTTCACTTTATTTAACTTTAAGTTGTTGCGGAAAACGATCCAGTATTCATTATAAACGGTTCGTGACTTATAAAGTTCAGAATATTGAAGCTAAAACGTGCTTCTCTTGAAAAACAAAATAATCACAGTTGACGTTGGTTTTAATGTTATAATAACAAGGAATTTCTTAATGTCTTACACCGTCCTTATATATTGTAACTAGGTACTAACCTGTCGTCATCGTCATCGTCATCATCATCATCACCATCATCATCATTCAGCCGAAAGATGTTCATCGCTGGACATAGGCTTGTCCCAAGTGTCGCCTTATTATATTCTACTCGCATCCAACAGATTTTACAAGATCAATTCAACCACACAACCAAGCAAGCAACACACACAAACAAGCAATAAATAAAATGATATTCCATTCCTGCTATTATAACTGATCGTATCTATACAGGGCAAATTAAATTAGCTAGCGAAACCCCGCCAACGTGATGAAAACTTAAATAAAAAAGATTTGATGTTTTTTGTCTACGACTGCTGGTAGTGTTTTTACATGAAGTATATGAGGTAAAAAAATATGTTTTATTGTGTTTAGATATCTATACCAATCACGTCTATGAATTCAATAAACGATTTTTTTAAACTGATATAACAAGTGATTACAAAAGCTGCAGTCAATGACCACACAAAACAAGAAAACATCAAATTAATTTATTTTTTTGTTTTATCATGATTAGATATCGATATCCATCACGTCTGCGGAGTTTCGCTAACTAATTTAATTTGACCCTGTATAGGAACCGGTCAAACTCCTGTGTGATTGGTTCCTATATTATTTCTGGCTTTGACGGTGACACAACAACTGAATTGTTCTCACCGTAACAAGAACGAATGAATAAGCAAACCAGCCGTGAATGATTGTCATAACCAGATTAGCTCCGTGAAATTATGTGCCTCTGCTCATCACAATGTCTCTATCGATTGGTTGCTGGCTGATTGTTTTCCTCGTGCACACCAAGGTAATCACTGATATTTATTTATTTGTTGGTTGGTTATTTTATTGTACTTTTGTCACAGTATGGGCTTGTGATGTGAAGGAATGAGGAAAATGTCGTGAGCAAACATTTGAGTATGAATGTGGATGGCTATAAGAGTAGAGGAAGATCCAATGGACTGGGTGAAAGATGATATGGAAAGAAAGGGGATGACTACTGAGATGATGACTAATAGAGAAGTATCGAAGGAGAACTCATGCTTCTGCTAACCCTACAAAAAATTGACCACCGACATAAGACCATAGCCAAACCTAACTTAGCCAGATCTTGAATCAAAAGAAATCCGAATTGTATCATCGCACCCTAATCTCGTACAGTCACCAGCACTTATATGCATCTGTATACAGGGTGACTTATAATTTGACGTACAGAGTTTATACGTGTGTAGTAGTTTAAAACACGCGAACTAAGCGACGAGTGATCAGTGATTAGCTCATCGACTGCGAGTAATAGTAACCACTCGAAAGTGGCGCCTTAACTTGCGACCTGGTCGCGAGGACTTGGCTACATAACGTGGGAAGAGTGTGTGGGTGGTGAGAAAACAAAGGGATTACATAAAGCAGTTAATTAATTCGATTATCACTTTTTTTATATTTCTACAATTAGCAAATTCCACCTTTGCCAGTATTATCGACTGTTTCATGGGCAACCCGAAATATTTTTTAAACTTTTGTACTTCGTTAGATAGCTGATTAAATGAAGACATCTTACCCGTACTTTGTACCCTTAATGCCATAGTAAAATATAAAAATAACTGGTATCAAAGTTCATGTACAAAGATGATTTAAAAAAATGTTTAATAAACTTTTTCCTTTAACTTTTGACTGTTTCATGTTTTAGATTTGATTATATCGGAAGATGTGTTAAAATATTAGACAGCCAATGGAATAGCAATGAAAGCCATTTAATTTGAAGGTTTAGAGAAGAGTGATATTTAGTGACGGATTCTGGTTAAAATACAAAAATTCATAAAAAGTGGGTTTTCTCGAATTTTCGCCTAGGCTTTATGGAGTGCTTAATTGTTGCAAATGGGTCACACTATCACGTCCTGGAAGGAATACGTCAAATTACAAATCACCCTGTATAGCTTTTAAAAGTGATTTTATCTTATTGTATTGATTGTAATTTTATATTTTACGAACATAACATTTATAACACAAGCTATACAGTATGTAAACCACATAAATGCAATAAATGAAACCACAAGTAATACTAGTCCACAGAAGTATAGCAAAATTAAATATTAAACTGAAAACCGTAAATTAGATAAGTGAAATTTTGAAACCAACTAAATATCAAAATATATTCAGTAAAAGTAAACACTCTGTTTAGACAACGTACCTTCGTACCTTGTCGTTAGTGCTGACATCGCTTTGAGGCGCGCGTGGAACACGACGCGCCGTCGACCCGGGCCTGGTCCTTACCGGACGGCGAGCTGCCCATTGCTCGCCGTCCGCAAGCCCGCGCCTACGGTGGCCGGGAGTCGGCTATCGACTCCCGACGAATCATTGACCTACTGATCCAATTATAAGTATTCAAATTTACTCGAAATTAAAACTCTGCTTTTTGACCTAATTACTGGACCGACTTCTGATTTTTTTTGTATATCGTCAACAAAGGCGATAACAAATAAGTGGTTTCATTTATTGCAAATATGTGGTATCCATACTGTATGTATATTACCACATTATACCATATATAAAACCTATGAAATAGGTCTTATTTCAAAGTTACAATTGTTATAACAAGAAAAAATCGCTTCTGAATTTCCCTACGTGTACGTATACATAGGTACCTATGAGTGCCTGTGACTGACTGTCCGAGTCTGTTCCTATGTACTGTGTATTAGCTCAGCTAGGTACGTAGGTAGCTTACGATAATACGGAGCTGGATCCAGGAAATTGGACGAGCAGGTAGGCTCGGGTCCAACAGAATTGGCTGTAGCTAGTAATACCATCTGACCGGGGGACGCCACGTGTAACAATAGTAGTAGAGTGTATATAAACAAAGTCACGAGCAGCAATTAGTTATTTATGCATACTTTCATATTAATATTATAGAATAGAATAGAATAGAATAGAATAGAATACTCTTTATTATGTACACCATAAAAATTACAGATATAAAAGTAGAAATTTTACATAGGGTGACACAATGGGCGGTCTTATCGCTAAAAGCGATCTTTTACAGACAACCTTTGGATGGATTCAAGGTAGAAGGAGAGACAATAATGCAGGTAGTCAGTGGTGTACCATTTACATATACAACAAATACATACATACATAAAACATATACCTATCTACATAATATAATATATACAATAATAAACATGAAACAAGAGTAAGGAAACTAAATGTAATGACAATGTTTAAGGAGAGAGGAAGTGTTTTTTAACCAGAATTTTAAAAGTGGACAAAGATTGAGCACGCCTTATCGACATGGGCAAGGCATTCCATAACCGTACTGCTTGAACTGTAAAAGATTTGTCATAAAAACTGGTGGAATGCCTCGGCATCTCTAGTCTTAAGTTTTCCGATGACCTCAGGTATCTATTATGTGTGTCATGAAGGAACTTGAAACGTTCTTTAAGATAAGAGGGGGTTTTAGGGTTGAACAGAATACTGTAGAGCTGAAACAAGATATGAGAATTCCGGCGAAGACGTATGGGAAGCCACTTGAGCTTTGTACGAAATTCAGAAATGTGATCATACTTGCGCAGGCCAAATATAAATCTTATGCAAAAGTTTTGAAGTCGCTCAAGTTTATCGAGTTGCGCCTCAGTGAGATCGAGATAACTGACATCAGCGTAGTCAAGGATGGGAAGTAAAAGAGATTGTGCAAGCGCAGTTTTAGTGGCAGTTGGAAGAAAGTTCCGCAATCGTCTCAGGGACTTACCAGATGCAAAAATTTTGCGACTTACGTCCTGTAACTGAGGACCCCAAGACAGATGTTTGTCGATCCAAACCCCAAGGTTCTTAACCTTTTCGCTGACTGGAATAGCAGTTCCGTTAAATTGTACTTGGGGAAGCTGCGACCAGTTTATCTTGGGGGTCATCCTTGAGCTGCCAACAACAATGACCTGAGTCTTTGATGGATTAACCTGCAACCCATGTGCCTCACTCCATTCGCAAATTGAACCCAAATCTTTGTTTACTATATTAATTGCATCAGCCAAATCCGAAAGGGCAGCTTGCTTATATATTTGTAAATCATCTGCATAAAGGTGGTAGGAAGAAAGAAGTTTTATGGAAATCGAGTTTATAAATATTGCGAAGAGTAAAGGAGATAAAACGCCACCCTGAGGTACACCGGCAGCAGTATAACACCAAGAAGAGCAAGACTCTTCCATGCATATACGCTGCCGGCGGCCATACAGGTAACTATGAAACCAGTCAATCGCCGTTGGAGATATGTTAAGCGAGCGAAGCATGCCAAGCAGGATATCGAAATCGACAGTATTAAACGCATTACTAAAATCCAGTAAGCAAAGAACCGTTAGATTTCCTGCTTCCATGCCTAACCGAATGTCATCAGTGACGTTAACTAAAGCTGTAGCGGTGCTGTGACCAGGACGAAAACCGGATTGGAAAGGATTCAGCAGACTATGCTTACAAAGAAAAGCACTAAGCTGATTGTGGACAAGACGTTCAAGGACTTTTGAAAGGAAAGGTAAGATGGAGATAGGACGGTATTCTGAAAAGGAAGTAGGATTAGATTTTTTGGGTAAAGGAGTGATTTTTGCCTCTTTCCACATCGATGGAAAAACGCCATAGGTTATAGAGTAGTTTAGGATATAGCATAGGATAGGAAGGATTTCGTCGAGGACTGGGAGTATCATTTTCCGACTTACACAATCACTACCAACTGCGTTGGATGTGATTGAAACTACGCTCTTCTTAACATCACAATCAGAGAATTGACTAAAAATAAATGGGGGATGATCCGGAGTTGGAAGGTTTGAAAGATAGTTTATTGTAGCTGCCTTCATAGTCCTATTACAGTGGGACGCAGATGAGAAGTGTTGATTCAGTAGATCAATATCTAAGTTTTTAGGAATCGATTCCTGGCGCGGTTTTCCAACTCCCAAGGATTTAAGAAATTTCCAGACTTTAGCTGGATCTCCGTTTTCAACTGAGGTGTGGATATGGCGGCGTTGGGCATCTCTACACACCCTATTGCAGCGATTACGAGCATTCACAAGAACCTCCCGGTTCGACGGCGAGGGTCGACACTTAAATTTAGTTTTAGTTACAGCCTTCCTGTGCATGACACTTCTTATATCGTCTGTAAGCCATGGTGCCGGAAGATGTTTAATTTTTACAGCACGAATGGGAGCGTGGACATCGTACAGCTGCACAATATTGTCTGTCAGCAGGTTGACTTTATCGTCAATCGACTCGACGCTGACTAAAGGAGACCAGTCAATGCTGTTAGCATCTCTTCGGAGATCATCTGTATTCATGCCACTAAAGTTGCGCTGCAGGAGAATATTAGGTTTTGCCTTAGGTGGGCGAATTTTGTAGGAGAGGAATAATAGGTCATGGTAAGAGAACATGTCAGCCGGGCATTGACCATGCTTGCTGGCATGTTGAGGAGAGGAAACAATGAGAAGGTCCAAAAGTGAGGGATTACAGTTTGGAAAGTGGTGTGTGGCATTTAAAGGAAGGATTGATAAATTAGACGACTGAACTATTGATCGAAGAGAAGAGGAGCGGGAATCGATTTTCAATAAGCAAGTATTGAAATCGCCCATGATGATCGAATGACTGTAAGAGGGTGTAAGGTTTTCAAGGATTTTTTCAAAGGAGGAAAAGTAATTTATACGTGACGAAGGGCTATAGTAAACACCTAAAAGGACTTTCACGTGATTCAGGTTTACTTCCAAAAAGAGATGCTCGCCCGCGTTCTGCGGTGGAGGTTGTGCAGACATATCGACAATTGAAAAAGGAATATGTGGACGAAGGTATATGGCAACACCGCCGCCACCGCCACGTGCGCGATCATTTCTTATTAGTTGAAAACCCGGCAAGGAATAAGAAGTTGAAGGGAGACATGGCTTTAGCCAAGACTCTGAGACAAGGATAGCATGGACGTTCTTACAGTCTAGGTTAGCTAACATGTCAGGGTAATGTGCCGGAATACTTTGGGCATTTATATGGACTACATTAAAATTCTTAGGTACATCGGAGAACTGAGATTCAAGCGTGTCAGCAAGGGATGGAAAACTAACAAAGCTGTCATTACTACAAGCCGACAAAAAGCTTTCGCTGTCGCTGTCGCTATGGCTATCTGACATCGACACTAGACATATAATTATAAATATATGAAAAAAAAAAAAAAAAAAAAACGTAAATAAAATAATTAATATAAACGTAAATACCTATATAAAAAGAGCAATTAACTCAAATCCACCCGCCAGTTCAGTGTTAACAAATAAAAGTGAAAACGAACAACAGTTTAAAATTATCATCGTCCGGGTAACACAGAATACTATATAAATTTATGCCTTGGGAAAAGAAGAAGAAATAGACATAAAATAACAATAAAAATAATCAAGTTATACAGAAAAATAGAAGCAACCTAAAATATACTGGGCACCTGGCAACCGGTTTCTGAACGAAAACTTTGAAAATTACAATGACAAATGACATGCCGTAACGTGACATAATGAGTTGACAGTTGATAAATGTGAAAGTAACTCTAATCGGTATGTCTGTTACCTTTTCAGGCCTTAGCGGACGGGTTTCGATGGGCACACTATAGTAAACCATGACCTGGGTTACGACTTAGGATACTTTGTATCACGGTAGTACATCCCCGTGGGATAACTTCCTACTTCCACGTGGGTGAAGCCGTGGGCAGAAGCTAGTTATTTCAGAAAGCATACAGTAGTTCAGTATTTGAGACCAACGGCTTACTTTTGTACGGCAAAAAAATTCTGAAGGCGCGCCAATTAGAGGCACGCACTTACATATTGTACGGGTCGTAGTAGTTAACTCCGTACACTGATTTATCGTGAAGATTTGTAAGTTCAGTTAGTATAGAGAAACACGTTCCACTAAGATGCACTAAGTAGTTAAGTTTATTTAAGTTAAGAGTAAGTGACAATACTAGAGTGGAAGGCGATTATTTCTCTCAGTTGTTGATAGCTACACAGTTATAAGTTCACTATATTTTAATTCGTTAAAGGTATTTTATTATGCTAAATTATGACGCGCATTGTCGGCCTAAAGTAGGTTACAGAGTAAGCAGAAAAATGTACGGCGATGAGACCGTACATATTGACAACCCCGAAAGAAGCTAAGAGAAGTAGAGAGAGAGAAGGAAACGCCTGTACAAAGTTAATCATTAAAGTTAAAGTAAACAGGTATGCAATTAATCAAAAGTAAAGGCAATGTTGTCTCGGTGTCCTTGAGGTTGAACGTGGCAGTCGTCCATGGGCTCCTGGTGGTTTTTTTCTCTGGCAGTCTGCTGTCGAGATCCCATTGGTTGAAGTTCGATGTCTTCATGCGTTTGCTTTCTATTTGTATGCCTCGGAAATCGCTTCCTGAGCAGTGTGCAGTATTTCCTTGTTATGATCCACAGGGAAGTGATGACAGCAATTGTTAGTAAAAGGTAACATATCGCATATTGGTGGACGTCATGATCCGTGATAGTGGATGGTAGCGTTGGCTCGTTCTCTTGTTGAAACCGCAGCTTTTTGTCAATTTCCTCAAAGTCGTTGTTCTTGAGAGTAAAGAGTTCGTGTGGCGCGTTATGAAGTGTGACGTTGATAATGTTGTTTATCGGCGAATTCAAGTTCGGTACATGCATGTCATAGTTTACGTTGAGGTTGCTGTTGTACTGATTGTGCGAAGTGATGGTGAGTTCTTTTGACCGCAGTACGCATCCTTGACTCAAAGTAACTATAGCCGCCGATGTGATAGTTTGCGATATTACATCGTTTTCACAAACAGTACGTAATTCGCACCTTCCGCAACAAACAACCAGCCAGCTGTTTGATTCTTGCAACTTGATCCATGCCTCCTCGCATGACACGTTGTGTACGTCACACGGTGACGTAGCTGTACGATGACCCAGTAGTTTTGCTTCGCAAGGTGCATTCTTATTTTGTAAGTTGAACACTGGTATGTTTGCGTTACAAATGAAGTTATCTTTTTTTCTTTTGATGCATTGCCTGAAATCTTTATCCCGTAGTGAGATGTAAGAATTCTTCTCGTAGTTCACGGCAATGTATTCCGAAGATATCTGCATCAATTTGTACTTGGACTGCGCCTTGAATGGTATAGCGATAGCCCGATAGTAGGTGAAGTCCTCATTCGAAATTAATGGAATGTGAACTTCGAACATAAAGTAGTTCTTTGTTATTCGTGCTTTCACGTACAGCAACTTGTTCAGTTCCTTGATATCTTCTCTGATATTTTCTGTTGGCAATGATAGAGTTCTCGGCAGTCTGCCGGATATGTCTTCCAGTTGCTTTACTAGACTGACTGGTGATATCAAGTGCACGTCCATATGTCCACTGTAGACATTAGTAAGAGTGTTCAGGAGCATAGTTTGAATTTCCTTAAGATTTCGTAGTAGTAGCGAGGCTGTAAGCGAAGCGGAGTTGAAGTAACTTGTGGCCATCATTATTTGGATTTCTGTTTCAATGCTACCCAGATTTGTCTTAGTTTCTTCCATAAATTGTTCTATCATCTTGCATTGAAGTTTGATGTTTTCATCGTTTTTCTTCAAAACGTCATTTTGTAGTTGCATGACCGTTGTTTGGTTTTTTGCGAGTTCACGCAAGTAGCTTTCGTTATGTTGTATGGCATCAATGTCCTTGTGATATTTGTCAGCAAACTTCTGGTCTAAGACGCCGAATAAGCTGTTTGCGACCATGCCTACTCCGTCAATCAAGCCGCGCTTCTTGCGCGTAGATAAATGCTTGTGGGGAGCCAGCAGGATTGTGTTGTAGAATTTGAGCAGTTCCATCTCGTGGGAAAGTTGGTCCATCGTAGCTTGGCAATAACTTTGATGGATCTTCTGGCAAAGGTCATTTACACCGTTTACGTATTTCTCAATATGTTGAATGCCCTGCCAGTAGTTTGTTAAGTTGTAGTACGTAAGCAAAGTCCATTCATCGTGAATGAGTTCAATTTTGCCTATGGTGTCATAATAAATCGGTCGCTCGGGTTCCAGGTTGGTAATTTGAGTGCCTGACCTTAGTTGCGAACCATATGATCCATTCACAAGTATCATCATTGTGAAAAGAAACATTAAAATGTTTGTAAGACATTTTCTTCCAGATTGTTTTGTTGTGGTAGTTTTTTCTGTTTTCTCAGCCATTAGTAAATCCGTTTTACATTCTTCATAAGTTTTGTTGCAGGTAGTATCGATGGGTAGAACTGATAGTTTTACTATGGGTCGTTTAATGACACCAGTTTGAGTTTTCAGGGTTGTCACTCGAACGTATCCGTCCGTTCCAGGATGAAGTTCTAGCACCCGTCCCATAGCCCATTTTCCTGGCGGCAAATTGTTGTCCCGGACTAGTACGATGTCCCCCTCGCTGAGGTTTTTCTTGGGATTGTTCCATTTGCTGCGCATTTGTAGTTGAGTAAGATAGTCGCTTGACCAATTCTTCCAAAATTGGATGGTACATATGTTCTGTTAACTGCCATCGTCGGCGTAGGTCAATGTACTTTTCATCTGTGTAGTCAGCTCGTGGTAAAGACATTATTGGTCCCCCCGTTAGAAAGTGACCCGGTGTCAGGTAGTTATAAAATTCTTCGGGGTCTTCAGTGAGCTGGCAAAGCGGCCTGGAGTTCATGCACGCTTCTATCTTCACAAGCAAGATAGTAAATTCCTCGTACGTCAGTTTTTGGTCTCCTAGCACCCGACGAAGGTGATCCTTCATTAAGTCCGATGCAAGTTCGATGTGCACAGCCTTTGTCACCATGCATATGAATATGCATATGTAACCCTTTGAAGTTCGAACCCCTCTTCCTTTGTTGAGTCTGACTTCGACGTGTCCTGTGAAGTCAACTCCCGTGTGGGTAAACGGACGCGAAGGTGTTACTCGTTGTGGTGGCAGTTCTCCCATGAGTTGGTTCAACTTCGACGGGTTGTAGCGATGGCAGCGCACACAGCGCCGTAGTTCAGCTTTCACCGCTCTGTTACCGCCAACGATCCAGTACCGTTGTCGGATGTACGCTAAAGTTAGTCTGGCTCCTCCGTGTAAAGTCGTTAGGTGAGCTTGATTGATCACCAACTCAGTAAGTCGTCCACTCTTAGGTAGAATGGTTGGATTCTTCATCTCAACAGGTAAACTGGAATGGTTCAGTCGACCCCCGACTCGGATTAAGCCGTTTTTGTCCAAGTATGGTTTAAGTTTAAAGATTTTACTTTTTGTTGAAATAGTTTCTTTCTTAATAAGTTGTTTATATTCTTGCGTAATTTCCGTTTGTTGCACATATTTTATTATTTGTTCATTTGCATTGTTTAATTCGCATAAATTGAGGCATCCGGTATCACGTTTCGTGTTATTACGTGCGTTTCCGATAAATCGTTGTATCCATGCTACAATTCTGATCGCTTTGGTCAATGAACTGCAATTAGTTAATAAGTTATAAATACAATTATTGGACTCTTTGTTCATAGAGTTCGATTTCGCTTGGTAAACGCTGCCTATGTTAGTTGTAAATGTGCAAGTTATGTTTTCCTCACGACTTTGTTCTTGGAAGGTATTCAGAAATGTAGGACCTTCCCACCACAGACTGAATGTGGTTAGCTTGGTTGGTAGCAATCCTCTTGATGCACAGTCTGCAGGGTTATCTTGTGACTTCACATAACGCCATTGCCCGGCTGGTATGATTTGTCTTATTTTTGCAACTCGATTGGCGACGTATTTTTCTCTTTTAGATGTATCCCCCTGAATCCATGCCAGGGCCACTTGAGAATCACACCAAACGCACGTAGGTATGTCGAAACCATTTAGAGCTTCTCTGATTTTTTCGATGAGTTGCGATAGTAAGAGTGCGCCGCAAAGTTCAAGTTTCGGTAATGTGATCGTTTGTGATAACGGTGCTACTCTTGTTTTAGCGGCAAGTAATGTTATTGTTGGCTTGTTATGTTCATCTCTGACGCAGCTGTAAACGACGCAGGAGTAAGCCTTTTCACTGGCGTCACAGAATCCAAATAGTTCGATCTTTTGGTTCGTTGAACCGATCCAGCGCTTCATTTTAATGTGTTTTACATTGGGTATGTCAGCTCTTAGTTTTAGCCATTTATGTGCTATATGTGACGGTAACTGATCATCCCATTCAAGTTTGTTGACCCATACTTCTTGGAATATAATTTTTGCCGCAATAGTTATGGGTGATAGCCACCCCAGCGGATCATAAAGTTGTGAAATTTCTGAAAGCAGCCGCCTTTTAGTTATTTCCGGTCGACATTTTTCTTCATATTTCCAGTTAAACACAAATGTGTCAGTAGGCGGATTCCAACCTAGTCCTAGGGTTTTCATGGATTCCTCCTGCTTGAAGTCAAAAGTGATTCTGCATGAAATCTGATCATCACTTAAGTTCTCTAACAATGCTGGATCATTGCTGGACCACTTGCGTAAGTTCATCCCAGCTCCCTTTAATATATCGATAAGCGATGTCTGAAGTTCCTGGGCCGCTTCCAGTGAGTTGTGGCCGCTTATGACGTCATCGACATATGCTTCGTTCAGTATACTTTGGCTGCCGTGGGGTATTTATAGCCATCATCGTATGCAAGTTGTTTGATGGTTCTCATGGCTAGCCACAGTGCGCACTTAGTGCCATAAGTGACGGTGCAAAGTTGGTACTCTTGCAGCTTATTTGACGGCGTAGTTCGCCAAATAATTTTCTGCAAATGTTGTTGTTCCTCAGACAGCCAGATACATCGGTACATTTTCTCGATGTCAGCTGTAAAGGCGTATTTATAAGTTCTCCATTTTATAATAAGTTCTTGGATATCTTTTTGTAGGTTGGGGCCCTTTTCTTGAAGGCTGTTCAGGCTGTATCCCGTTTTAGTTTTCTGAGATGCATTGAAGACAACCCTGAGTTTTGTGGTAATAGATTCTTCACGAAGTACTCCGTGATGTGGTAAGAAACATTCAGTAGTTGAAGATGTCATAGGTTTTGCTGGTTTCATATGGCCCAACTCCAGGTATTCCCTAAGAAATTCTTTGTATAACATTTCAAGTCGGCTATTTCTTTGAAACCTTTTTTCTAGTTGCAGCAATTGTGATACTGCAATCGTTTTCGATGTTCCGATCTTATTTTCATAACCCAGACATAAAGGCATCTTCACAATGTATCTTCCATCTGAACCACGGCGAGTAGTTTCCTTGTAGTGAGTTTCACATTGATCTTCTTGAGATCGGTCAGTGTTTGTTTTGGTGACGTCTTCACACTCCCAAAATTTAGTTATTTCAGCCAAGTCTAGCAGTGTGACGTGACATTTAAAAGTTTCGAGTTTTCCACACAATATCCATCCCAGCTGTGTTTGTTGCGCAACGGGTGACTTTGGTGGGCCTTTTAGTATTCCGTCTTGTATTATTTCAGCGTATACGTCAGCTCCAAGCAGTATGTCAACAGACCTTGATATGTTAAAATCAGGGTCCGCTAGTTTTATGTTTTGCAAATGCGACCAGTCTGGTCGTTCAAATGTGTTGTTCGGTAGTTTATTGATCATTTTCTTCATAATCAATGCTTCAGTGTTGAAAGTATATTCGGAATGGATTGATTTGCATGTTAGTTTAAGGCGTCCTTTACAGTCGCCTGATACAGTTCCAACTCCAGATATCTTCGCAGTTAGTTTATTTCTTGGCAGCCTTAGGAGTTGTGCTGCATTTTCAGTTATTAAGTTAACTTGTGAGCCCTGATCTACGAGCGCACGAAGAGTAACGTAAGTCCCATCTATCGATTTGACCTTAACTTGGACGGTTGTCAGTAAAACTTCCATCTCGCTGGCTGATAGATGATTTGAACTCCGCGTTTCAGTTTCCCTCGAAGGTCGTTGACCTGAGCGTTGGTTGTCATTGCTCGTCGAAGGTGTATTTTTGTTGGAATTGTTGTAATGTAAGAGCGTATGATGCTTCATATTACATTCCTTACAAGTTTTCGTAGAGTTGCAAGTTTGGTTTTCGTGACTAAACAAACAGTTTTTGCATAGACGCAATTTTGCAACTGTGCTGTTTCGTTGCTTTGTATCCAAGTCAACAAACTGCTGACATCGCATTAAAACATGATTGTTTTTGCAAAGAGGGCACTGCCCGTATGAAGTGTGGTAAGTTTTTGGAAGCCACTTCTTATGATCGATGTTTTTTCGAGGTACATGTTTTTCAGTTCCAGCTGACTTCTCTGAACTCTGTAGGTCCTTCTTTGAAGTCTTCATGGTTTCAAACGCCATGAACTGGTTTTCTACGTACATCAGAAATTCCTGCAATGTTGGCACCTCTCTGTTATCGTGCAAGTTCTTTATGTATTCATTGTAGCTCCCACAGTCTAGTTTTTGTGACATCAGATGGACAATCATAGGGTCCCAACTGGCTATATCAAAACCAATGTTTGTTAAACCGTTTAGACATTCGGTTGTTACGTCATGCAGCTTCTTCAGGTTGAAGGCGTCTGGTGTCTGTATGACAGGCAACTGTAGCATAGTGTTCATGTATGATGAGAATTGTAATCGACGGTTGTTGTACCGTTGATTCAGTATATCCCAACACGAAGTGTAGTTGTCAGCGCTGATACTCAAGTGTTGCACCAGTCTTTCTGCTTCACCTTTCAGCCTGGTCTTCAGAAGCTGCAATTTTTGAGCTTTATTCAATGTCGGGTTTTTGTGTATGGTTTCCAGGTACAGATCTTTGAAAGATATCCATTTGCTGTAGTGTCCTGAAAATTCTGGAATTTCGATTCTCGGTGCTGAATGTTGGTGATGAGCGGAGGTCCACATCTTGCTTTTCAATCGTTTCCTTGTTTCGTCATATTTCACTTCGATGCTGTTGAACTTATCATAATACGTATGTTTCGAACCTTTCAGTAAGGCTTCCAGTTCCCAGTGAGTATTATCAACAGCTTCCCACTTCGACTTCAAGATTGACAAGTGATCGTCAAGTTCCCATTTTTCAGCTAAGACTTCAAAATCAATTTTTTCCATAGCCCGATTGATGGCTTTGAAGTTGCATTCTTGTTTAGTCAGCAAAGCCTTTGTCTTCTCATCAGGTTCTCCTCTTGATAAGTCTGTTAGGTCGAATTTGATATTTTCATCAGTAGTTTGCAACATTTTTAAAATGTCTGCTTTAGTTGTTTCGTACATGGTCTTTGTCTTACCGTAGACATCTTCCACAAAATAGTTTATGTCCCTGTTTTCGATTTCTTGCAACAGCAATGTATGCCGTTCATTGAAATCCATCCATTGATCTTCTAACGAGGACAGCCGCTTGGTCAAGTATTCCTTTGTTTTTCTGGTTTTGCTATCCTTGTTATAGTTGACGCATAATGTTTTGATGTTATCAAAACATGTTGATTGTAGCGATAGCATATTCATCTTGTTTATAGACGATAGTTTCCTTGTAGTTCACCAAATACCTTTTCGATAAGTTCCGAAGATTATCCTTGTAGTTGATGACTCTTCTAGTTATCGTCGATGGCTTTACTTGTAGGCGAAGGCTCTTCCAGTAGTCGAAGGCTCTTCTAGTAGTTGTAGTTAGTTTCAGTAGTTGAAGGCTCTTCCAGTAGTTAAAGGCTCTTCTAGTAGTTGTAGTTAGTTTCAGTAGTTGAAGGCTCTTCCAGTAGTTGAAGGCTCTTCTAGTAGTTGTAGTTAGTTTCAGTAGTTGAAGGCTCTTCCAGTAGTTGAAGGCTCTTCTAGTAGTTGTAGTTAGTTTCAGTAGTTGAAGGCACTTCCAGTAGTCGAAGACTCTTCCAGTAGTCGAAGACTCTTCCAGTAGTTGTAGTTAGTTTCAGTAGTTGAAGACTCTTCCAGTAGTCGAAGACTCTTCCAGTAGTTGTAGTTAGTTTCAGTAGTTCAAGGCTCTTCCAGTAGTTGAAGGCTCTTCCAGTAGTTGTAGTTAGTTCCGGTACTCAATGTGCCTGCACTCTGACTAGGTATTTGCGCCTTCTCAATTCAACTGGGGCGACCCTCTTCCGGGAGACCAGCTGAACCGATTCGCTACCGTAACAAGAGACACAAACACACTAAGATACACGAAGGCTCGAAGGACCATAAATGTACGGGTTGTAGTAGTTAACTCCGTACACTGATTTATCGTGAAGATTTGTAAGTTCAGTTAGTATAGAGAAACACGTTCCACTAAGATGCACTAAGTAGTTAAGTTTATTTAAGTTAAGAGTAAGTGACAATACTAGAGTGGAAGGCGATTATTTCTCTCAGTTGTTGATAGCTACACAGTTATAAGTTCACTATATTTTAATTCGTTAAAGGTATTTTATTATGCTAAATTATGACGCGCATTGTCGGCCTAAAGTAGGTTACAGAGTAAGCAGAAAAATGTACGGCGATGAGACCGTACACATATTATATAAGTATACATTAAGATCAACGATTCGTCTGTGTCATACCCACCGACCAATCCGAACACGGCTTAATTGTGACTTTTCTTTTACCGGATGGTAATGTTGCCCCATTAGGTACCATGTATCAAAAAACTTTTTTACAAAAAAAACTACCGACTTCTAAAAAAAACCACTACAAAGTGAAAAGTAACTTAAATTTCGGAAGTCTTCAGTTTTTTATTTTCGTTTTTTGGCACCGACTTTTTTTGGAAGCCAGTTTTTTTTTTGTAAAACATTACCATCCGCCCCATTAGGTACTACCCAAACAGTTTCAAGTGTAATAACTATAACCTTTAATTAATTTAATAATGTTGCAAGTTTCGCGTTAGAGCTTTAAAACTAAAGTACTTAAATTCCAAGATACACTTACCTTGGAAATTGTAAAGTTCTGAAACTGACTTTTTATACCTAAAGAAAATTTGATTGTTTTATACAAGCCTTACAATTTATCGTTACTTCCTTAGGGGCACGTCACTTTATTAGATAACGATAAAAACCAGCTCTCTACAGATCCTGGTGTTATTTTGAGGGTTCCGTACCTAAAAAGGAAAAAACGGTATCCTTATAGGATCACTTCATTGTCCGTCTGTCTGTCTGTCTGTCAAGACCCTTTTTCTCAGGAACGCGTGGAGGTTTAAAGTTGAAATTAATATCAAATACGTAAGTCTATGGTCCCTTGGAGCTCTAAAAAAATCAAGCTTCTAAGTCAATGCAATAAAAAAATATTATTATATCATTTATGCGAAATATTTTTACACTCGCAAATAAATCAAAACATATGGGTACCTACTTACCGTTGACCTAGAATCATAACATTTGCGAATAAATAAGGTCTCACAGCACAAGTAAAGGGAAACGTCAGAAAATCGTTAATTTGGAGAATTATCACATAACAATAAAATGTGATTACAAACTCACATTTGCAGTTGGAGAATTAACCGTGACGTATATCGATATATGGGAGAACAGGTTTTTCAAATATAATGTTAAGTTTGTTCTTGGGATAAATTCATCATAACTACGGAACCCTTCATTGTGCGTGGGCCGACACGCACCTGGACGGATTTTTTCCAGTTTAATAACCTTTTAAGTAGTCTCAAGACACGTTTCTGTGACAATTAAGTGCATCTTTTATATCTCCTTTGATATCCTTTATATCTCCTTTGATATCTTTTATATTTCCTTGTGGTTTCGTTTTCGTAAATAAAACACTCATAACATTAAAAAACAGGCATGTACCTCTGCTTTCCCCGTTTCAGACAATATGGTGCAGCTGTGACGCCAGAGTGAGTAGTTGATGGTATTGTTAATAGCACAACTTAAGGCCAAGAAATTACTTAATACTCTGTCCCTATGTGGATATGTCATTAAGTTACTTGTTTAGTTTTTCTCGTGTGACAATAAATGATTCTTACACGTGTTTGTTCGTCAAGTCTAACTTAATTCGGCAAGTCTATTCAAATCACTTTTAAATTAGTATTTTACCGAGAAATTATTATATTTCCAGTGTTCAGGTGATCCATGTTACGCGGGGGTAAGTCATCAATAATAGTGTATAATGTAATCAAGTAAGCAGTGGTGGCCCAGTGGTAACGGCCGACTTACGAGCTTTAGATCGTGGGTTCGAACCCAGCCAGGCGCTTTACTTTTTAACCGACTTCACAAAAAGGAGGAGGTTCTCAATTCGTCTGTTTTTTTTATTTTTTTTATGTGTGTTAGCTCATAACTTTTTTCTGGGTGAACCGATTTGGATGATTCTTTTTTTATTTGATAGGTGGTGCGTCACATGTGGTCCCATTTAAATTTGATCAAGGTCTGACCAGTAGTTTTTGAGTTATCCTTAATACTGCGTATTTTTTCCACTTAGTTTATATGGATGATGTGTTAATAATTTCCTGTCACTGTTATTTACACACCAAGTAGTGGTATACGAATTTTTGTGGGGTAGGTACCGCAACTAAAAAGTGAAAAATAAAAACTTTTTTACAAAAAAACAACCGACTTCCAAAAAAAACACTAAAAGACGTGAAAAATAACTTTAATTTCGGAAGTCGGTGGCCAAACACGAAAATACAAAAACCATTTTTACAAAAAAACAACCAACTTCCAAAAAAAACACTAAAAGACGTGAAAAATAACTTTAATTTTGGAAGTCGGTGGCCAAAAACGAAAATACAAAAATACAAAACTAAAGACACCGACTTCCGAAATTAAAGTTATTTTTCACGTCTTTTAGTGTTTTTTTTTGGAAGTCGGTTGTTTTTTTTTGTAAATAATTTCATCACCACAGCTTTCCGGAAGGCAAACATCGTCAGGAAACCGACATGTCCTATTCGAAAACATGTGACATCTACCAACCCGCACTGGGCCCACATGCGGGATTGCGGCCCACTCCCTCTCAAAGAGAGGGGGCCTGTGTCCCGGCAGTGGAAACATTATAGGCTGATTATGCATTATGTTATCCAATCACTTCAAAGCAAGAGTCTCTTCTCATATAAAGAAGAATCGGAATGCTCGCTTCATTACTTTCCCGTGACATTTTCTTGTGGCCATAGTCCGTAACACCTACCTATGTGGTTAGAAAAACAATAGATGTTGTCAACTTGGCACTCATCCTGCTGCTGGTCCTGTATCTTCAGATTTGTCTCTTGTTAACCTCCAGCAACCACGAAACCTACGCACATGGTCCACTTGGAAGTAAAACATAAAACTTCCTGTTTTTATTGCAGTTCAATGGAGAAGAATGTGTATCTACAGTAAGTAGCAAACAAAAGTTAGCCTATAAAACAAGTAAAAAATCTAAGACACCTCAGATTAAGGTGAATGAAAACATGGCGAAGAAACCTGGAGGAATAGCGATTCAGATTCTGATTCAGATTACTTTATTTGCTCAAACATGCGATGGACGTCATCTGCCAGTCTTTTGCTAAACTTGGGTCATCAGCATATACTGGCTAAATAAGCGGGAACAACTGTAATCACCACGCATGCCGCACCCACGATCACCGCTGTAAGTATCTACTTACAGCGGTGATCAATGCGTCTACCAAACGTCCTTTGACACCCACTGACACCCAGGAGAACTACGAACAAATAACGACAACAATGGCAATAGTTGAAAAACTTTAATTTGTGTGTACAACAAAGAGGACATTCTCAAATTCACGGATTAATATTTTTCCTAAATTCAGTGTATTTTTCCCCATTTTTTGATATAATGTACAAAGTGCTAGCCAAAAATGAAACATCTCCTTTGCTACATTCTCAAAGATTGGACATTTTGGGAGTTGGACATTTTGGGAATTTGACATTTTGAGAATTGGACATTTTGAGAATTGGACATTTTGGGATTTGGACATTTTGACACCGTTGGACATTTTGCCCCTGAACGTAATTGTTGTCTCATTTCTCGAAAGGTTAATAGATCAAAGGACGCTTCTGCCTACTCTGTTTAATAAATCTCTTAGTTACATTTTCTAACATCCGTAGGTAGCTAAAGGAAGACCGATTCTTGCCAAGACCAAGAAAATCACAAGTGACTTTTGTAAACCTACAGAAATGATTGACATTTAAGTATTTTGTTTGCAGTGCGACGGTACCATGTGTTCAGCTGGAGTAAGTATAGTATAAGTAGCTTTTACATTTAATTGGAAATACACTTATGTAGTTGTATCCTCATGCAGTTTAAAACTGCAACGGTTATGGTTCAAACGCTTGACAACAAAAGTTGACAACGCATTGTTTCAAACCTACGAGAATAATAAGATTGATTGCCAATTTCCTCGTCATTATTAGCTAATTTCCCGTAAAACTCCATTAGTTGCTTCGTAAGGACCCCATCTATATTAATATTATAAATTCGAAATGAACTCTGTCTGTCTGTCAGTACGTTACCTTTTCACGCCTAAACTACTGAACGGATTTCAATAAAATTTGGCGAAGCGATAGACGGCATCTTGGGGAAGGACAAAGGTTACTTTTTCTCTCAAGAATAATCCTAAAAGGATGAAAGTTTGTATGGGAAACTTAGCATTTGCTTAAGCTAAGGATACGAAAATTTAGATTTATGCTTTTGGTAAACTATTTGTTTCAGCGTTTTTGTTATCCTCCAAGGGGGTAAAATAGGGATCAATTTTTAAATTCATATGATTGTTGAAATTCTTGTGTAGGTGTACCTCTTTTTAAAAACTCAACTGCTGCTACTAAGATACAATTACTTTTCTATTGTTACCGAACTTAATAAGATCGATCGACAGATGAGGGGTGAAACAAGGAATTGGAAATATAGTCCGAACCCGTATCTCGAGATATTATTTATTTCATTCAAATCGATCCACCCGCTTAAAAGTTATTATAATTTGAAGTTATAAAATAACTCAGCTAATATGTAGGTGGTCAATGGCAGCGCTAGAGTGTTTCAAATTAATGATGATAATATTAAAACGAATTATTATTATTTTTAATTTAGACATTTCGAATCATAAAAACCTGTTTAATAAAAATAATAAAATCATTATTTGCATGTATTATCTGGCTGGTGCCTAATCACGCTTTAATGACTAAATGGATTTGGATGATAGGATATTATTTATCCCGGTAGCAAGTTCCCGTGGTATAATTTCCGACACCCACGCGGGCGAAGCCGCAGGCAGAAGCTAATAAATATATGCTTGATGGTAATTAATGGGCTTTCAAAACAAGCCATTCATGAACGATTCATGAACCTTCGATTTGGGGAAAAATAAGATATAGAGGGACGAGGCTATAACAGGATCAAGTGAAGTTAAGCTGCGCTTACTACGGTTAGCACTTTGATGGGTAACCATTCGTTGCCCATGCCCATGATATTATGTGCCTCGAAGATCACCAACACCTATGAAAGAAATCTATCTTATGTCTTTATACTTACACAGCTTTAATAGACATTCAAAAGTAAACAGTCACACAGTCGTCATACCGCGTATTGCAATTAGCATTCATTATAGCTAATTAAGTACTTAATTACTTTGTAGTGCGTAGGACAACAGCTTTATTTGCATAAAACTGTTTGTTTATAAGTAACAAAGAGTCATTATTTTCCGCATTCATTTGCATACCATATAAAAACAATTCATTTGCACTGAGGCTGTCAATCAGTTCCCAAGTGCTTATGCCAATTTATTTATGGTCGGAGAAGCATATTTTCTTCTTCCATATTTCTTATTGTTCGACATCTCTGAATTCACTGCCTTTCTAGCTTTAATATCATCTTTCACACAGTCCATCCATCTCACACAGTCCATCCATCTTTTCTTTGGCCCGTCTTATTTCTTCTAGAGAGTTCGTTTCGATTATAAAAGATTATAACAGCCTCTACAACGTACACAAGTAACAAACGCTTGGTAACTCGCAAATTAAAAGTTCAAACTAATGTGTGTGTAGTTCGTGTATATGAACTTAGTAGTAAACTTATCCCGCCCCGCTCATCGCTCCGCTTCCGCTGTGAACCACATGTGCAGCTTAAATTGACTTAATAACGGTAACAAACGACTGTTCTAACAACCGACAACCAAGACAAAGGTAATCATACTTAAACGCCGAACTTCGACGCTGTTCGTCTCGGCAGAAATAATATTTAACTTGACTAATGGATAACCATTACACAGAAATAAATTACTTAGCTACGTCACTAGTACGGTCATTTTGAGAAAGATAACAGAATTATTTGATCGTTTGAGCAACCGGTCATTCTTTAGGAGTGCTATAAATAGCACTATAAATAAAGAGAGAGAGAGAGTCTCTCAACAAGTTGACTAACTTTTGAATGTTTTTACAGTGTAGGTCGGTTACGAACGTCAAATTCATTCAAATAAACTTAATAATCCATTACATACTTAAAGTCTGATACATGGCGCAAAAAAGTTGAGAGTTACATTTAGCAATAAATTTTTGACAGTTGCTGATACATGGCAACAAACTGTTGTGAGTGGTGACAAAATTTCGCATGTCTGACACTTGGTGCAAGGTTCTGACACAAGAGCACCTGACAACATGCTGTGGTGGTGTGGTTTTAGCAGCATTATTTTTATTACACCACACACACCACACACCCACTACACACTATAGGTATACCTCTGCTTATCCCTACGGGCAGTGCAGGTGTGATGTTTTGTGTTATTTGTGCTAGTTCGTGATCAGATCAAAGTAAGAATAAAAATAACCTTGGAGAACAGTTCTAACATTTTAACATAAGGTTATACTATAATTAACAACGATACCTCACCTGAGCACAATTATGTTGATTTTTAGGGCCATAGCCATTCTCAATTTAATTACGTAGCACTTCAAAAGTATTTCTCCATCGTTCCATTTTACAATACCTGTGTACAATTCCACAAAAAAGCAATCTTACTTGGAAAAGCGATTTCATGTGAGTTAATTTGTCTCAGCCTGACTAGTACACGATGAAATATTGTATCATCTTAGTGGAACTGTGGAACATTCTCTACACGCTCGACTAATAACATCTGCTCACCGCTAGGGAAATAAGATAGCACCTCATTTTGTTCGTATGAGATTCTGCATAGCCAAGATTTCACTAGGGGTATATTAGAAGGTACTTCGCAAGTTCGGAGGGCCCAGCACGAACACGAGAAGTGAACGTAACGTAATTCGAACGATTTTATTATCGACTGCTAATCGGCGATTTTACATTAAAAAAAAAAGATTCTAACGAACTAAGAACATACATACATACATACATACATACATACATAAACTCACGCCTTCTTCCCATGGGGGTAGGCAGAAACTACAGAACGCCACCTGCTACGATCCATACATACTCCTTTTGTCTCGTTTACGTTCATACATCTGGTCATACACGCACGCCGGTTGTGAGTACTACGCACCTGACCTTTCTGAAGAATATCACCACCACACCACATCATCATCACTATATGTCTTCCTAGGGCGTCCCCTCCCGGCGTTTCCACTCACATCTGCCTTGTAAATACCTTTTGTTAATCGCCCTTCATTCATCCTCTCAACATGACCAAACCATCTTAGCATACTCTTTTCAATTTTTCTCACTACATCTTCCTTTAAACCGCACGTTGCCTTATCACATCATTCTTCAGTCTATCATTCATAGTCACACCACACATGCTTCGCAAGGAACGCATTTCCACAGCATTTATTCTACTTTCATGCTTCTTTTGCCACACCCAACACTCACTTCCAACCATAAGCGTAGGCACCAGCACACCATTGTGAACAGCCAGTCGTGCTTTTTTGGACATCAACTGGATGGTCACAATTGCATGTGTAGCACCATTCACTTTATTTCCCGCATTTACCCTTCTTTCCACATCTCCATCAATCTTTCCATCCCTTGTAAATAGACTCCCCAAATATACGACCTCACTTACTTGCTCAATCGATCAATTGAACTAAGAACCTCCTCCTTTTTTTGAAGTCAGTTAAAAATACATAACTATCCTATAGATATTTGGTTTATCATGCGGCAAACACAATTAGTATCACCCATACTTATTAATAAAGTCTTAAAACTAAGGAAATATTATGTGCGAAACGAGTAACTATCTTCAATTTTGAACACATACCATAACATCGCGCCTTTTATTTTTAATAACATCACTCCTGTATTTCCAGAAGTGTTAGGCAGAGGCGAGCCTATAGTCAATTTTAAAATCGTTCGGAGGAACGATACGTGTACTCCGCGCGTTCGTGCTAGGCCCACAGATACTTAGGTAGCCTGCCCCGCTACCGAACTTTCTGATTACTTAGTTCATCTTTTCGTTCCGACACGCAAGACCTGCATCCGAATTACGTAACACACTTTCAATCACGATCCGAAGGCTTTGAAGGAAATTGATAATCCACTCCTTCATGTTTGAAAAATTCGTCTGCTTGACCAACGTCAATAACGCAATGAATGTTGTTGAACTGTCAAAATGAAAGGCATTGCTATTGTGGCAATGTCTACGTTCTGATTATCTAGATATATAAGTTCTTATTCAGTTCTTAAACAATTTTGTCAGTTGAGTATTCTCTTATAAGTATTTAACGTAACTATAATTATCTCAAATTACAGTGTATTGGGACAAATTGCACGTCAACAGTGAGTAAACATATCTAAAATAAATTAATATTCAGTAAGAGAAGTAGAGTACAAATAGGATCATTTGGCGCCTGAATGATATTGTCAGGGATAACATTGTTGGTATCATACATACATAATCAGCCTATAATGTTCCCACTGCTGGGACACAGGCCTTCTCTCGGTGGGAGGGAGGGGACCGTAATCCACCACGTCTGCGAATTTTTGGTTCTAGGACATTAGTTTCCTCATGATGTTTTTTTTCACCGTTTTTAGAGCAGTGGTGATGAAATTATTTACACAAAGTAAAGCGCCTATCGGGGTTCGAATCTACGACCTGAACTCGTAAGTCGCGGCCGTCATCACTCCTCTGTGTGTCGGTAAACTTCATGAAATTATAATACAATTCTTGTGACAATTATTTTTTATATAAAAAACTTAAGTCAGATGTTGGTCACGTCAAAAGACCGGAACCGTTGCTTTTAGTTCTAAAGTTTTAATTGGCTATAGTAAATGCTAATATACTAATAAATACTTATTGCTTAGGTCCCTCGATTGTAGCAAGTACTACGAGTATAATGATGTTTTAAATTACAGTGTAAAGGGCTGAAGTGCACAGCAGGGGTGAGTTTGTAAGATTTTCATATTTTGTTCGAAGTTTGTATTTTTGTTACTCATTACGCAAAAAAGCCAGAACGGATTTTGAAATTTGGTACACAGGTATTTTATAACCTGGAATAACACATAGAATAGTTACTATCCCGCCGGTAATACGTTCCTATGGGATAATTTCCGACGTCCACGCGGGCGAATCCGCGGGCCAAAGCTAGTAGTACTTAGACTTACAATGTTTTTTCATATAGCCTGGGTACGGTGACGTTTGTCATTTTGTTAACAAATCAAATGATGAAAACTCAATTGGGATCCAGTAATGATAAGATGGAATGGAAAAGCATCGATTGAATTACTTATCGAGATAATTTAGTAACAAAGATTATAAGATTAATAGAAGACGTATGGAAGAAAACGACATGTGTCGTCAATCACAAATACATTTGAGATCTGGACAGGAGCATGATGGGTTGCAGTAGTCGTAGGGGCGCGAAGCATGCTCCTACTATGCACCGTTTTCGAGAAATAGGCCTTCGAATATTTTTTTTTACTTACTGAGGAAACAATATGTTTTTTGGAAATTGTTAGTTTCTCGATTCTATCGCATAGAACACCTAAAAAGCGTCTTAGTATTTTTTGACTCCGACCAGCCGTTTGTCGTAAAAATGATGTCGTAGGGATCTTTTTAGAACTTAGGATGCAAGAGCGAGCGAAGCGAGCTCGGGACTTGGGACCCCCCGACTCGGACAGGTTAGGTTCGAAGGGGATGACAGGGTCTAATGAGCGAGATAAGCGAGCGAATAAAGAACCCGCCATCCCCTTCGTGGTTATGTTTTTAAACCGATCAGAAGTAGGGGCTCCGTCAACTTTGGCTTATTATTATTGCTTGCAAGCAAATTGTCATTTTTCAAAGAGCTCCTAACGCGGAATGGCTGCGTGGTAAGGCCATGCTTCTCATAATGTAAATGGTTTCTATGCCAAAGTTTAACCCGATTCTGCAATGAAATTGGTAGATTTAAGAAAAAGAAAAACTTAACTATGCTGTTTTTTTTTTACCAAAACATTTTTTCTTTGTTTTCTTTGCTGCTCGTAGTGCTCATAAGCGTATACTCAAACTCCTACACACCATCCCTAAGACGGCCCACTGACCGAATGATGATAAAGCCGATTATCAACCTAGGTACCCTATTATAGTGCCCCCATCTATCAAATGTTACCGCACATACAATATATCCACGCTAAGTTAAATAAATGGTCTACATTTAAATATATTCAAAGTCAGAAAACTTTACACGGTGGCTTTTCCAAATACAGTTTCAGGCTCATAAAACTAAAACACAGTTACCAAACGAAACTCTAAAGCTAGGGTTTCCTAGCAAAGCGGTTCCATTATTTATAATAATAATAATAATTTGTAATAGTATTTCTAAATACTTTGTTGTAAAAGTATTTAGAAATGTTATTAATATGCATTAGGATGAATAAAAGAAAATAATAAGTTCCACACATAGATTCAAAATTATAAACTATTTTAAAATTTAAACAGATAAAATCCCAAAATAAAATTGTGACTAATTAAATTTAAATACTTAACAACTGATAAAAAAAAATGACAAAAAATTATAAAAATGTCAGAATCGTATTAGAAAATAATAAAAATAAAAATGTGAAACATAAAAATGTCAAAATATTAAAATTATATAAATTTCAAAGAAAATAATAATATTACAAAACATCTAGAGTAATTATTTAAAATTTTTACCTGCCCCAAGCTCGATATACGGGCGCATGTAAGGCCTGCCAGTGCTGCATGAAAGGCCCGTCCAACCTGTTGGCAATAACGGTAAGAAGACTGTTGCCGCTGCCCCGCACTCTACTCACTATCGAGGTCGCCCTCTTGCGCCTGCTGGCATAAAAACAGTCAACGCGGACGCTCGCGAACATTCCCTCAGCGCTGCAGAAGCGAGGCAGCCGCAGCAGTGCCCTCACGTTATTATATTGAACGCGGAGAGCGCTGTAGGATTTCTGCAAATAAGACACCCACATACTAATCGTATAAAAAGATATGCAGTAGGCTCGAAACAAGGTGATCTTCACATCCTTGGAGCTACGAGCAAACCTGCGGCCAATCATATTCGGCACGGGCACCCCACATAGCCTTACTGGTAGAACCTCCGCCGAAAAATGAGAACCCGCATTGTAAACCATAAGCTCGTACTTTTTTGATTTATAACGGTCGTCATGAAACTTTGCTATTTTCACCAGTATTTGACATTAAGGTGTCAAAAAACGCTCTGTATTTAGACAGCCTTTATTGTGTGACCGTTGTCCGCTTTCATAGAAAACGCTTGACTGAACTTGGGACATCTATGCTACTATGCCATCTAGTCTATCGGACACATAAGTGTCGTTTATTACAGTTTTAATCAAGAAAGTGATCTTATTAAATATCTAAAATGAGCTGTAAGAATGTAATTATATGTGTGCATTTTATACACAGAGAACGTTATTAAAGAGGATACACTGCAGGCCAAGTTGTTATTATTGACTGACAAAAGAAAAGATGTGGTGTATTTGTGTGTGTATGGGAGGTGTGTGTGGTTTTTAGTTGATCACATAAAAATATTTTAGATGTTTCATATTGCTAAGAAGGAACAACAGTATTTAGGCTAACTATTAGAAACGTAGATCAACTTACCTAATATTGTTTTTTAGTTCGAAAATGTTGTAAGTAAAAGAAAATAAATAAAACCTAATTGACATCACCCTTCAAAACACACTATGTACGCTCGTTACCCACATTAAATTATAGGACCCTTAGCTAAATGGACCCTATTTTTCACGACGTTAATTAATGACCGTTAAAATTATTTAAATTATACACAATATGGCGTCGTTCTATATAACGTACCTAATGTCCTATAATTCATCAGGAAATATATAGGGTGCCTGCTATGCTAATGTTGTAATTAATGACAGTTATTGTGTCAATTGATACTTTTACCTTACATTTAAGTAAAGGCTATTTGGGTTGATAAAATAGTGTCCTTGGAGTTTCTTGTCCGTTCTTCTCCATAGCGATCTACGTTTTGGAATGGGCAACTAGCTTCAACTTTCTGGTAAACTTCTTCTTCCTAGTGTGTGGATGACCAAACTAACACATATTTTTTTTCGATTTTTTTA
This sequence comes from Griposia aprilina, assembly GCA_916610205.1. Lineage (NCBI taxonomy): Eukaryota > Metazoa > Arthropoda > Insecta > Lepidoptera > Noctuidae > Griposia > Griposia aprilina. Next base: position 941,155 of record OU744285.1, on the reverse strand, counting down.
TTGGCCTGCCCAAAATTCAGCAACGCGAATACCGTTTCCTGACGCAGCCATTAGGTCCTCACGTATGCAGGTGACAGCACAACTAACTGACTAACTGACCGACTCCTTGTCAATTCAAGTGCTTGTAAGTTTGTTTAATTTAAATAAATGCTTTGAGTTTGGGTTTGATAAGTGATAAAGGCTCGACACATCGATAGGATACACGTCTTTCTATGTAATGCGACAAAAGCAGTAAAAACTTGTAATCAGAAACACATACAAACAAAGCAAGTTAATAACAAGCTTGAAAGATGGCTGCATGTTTGCGAGATGCTACGAACTCGAAGCGCTGTAGCCGGTGCTACGCTTTATCAGCTACGCCGTAGCACTATGGAAAATGGTAGAACAAGCGCATATCAAAAATGCTTTTTACGAATATCATAATTTGGCTAATATGGCTATTCTTTTAGGTTTTCTAATAGTCAAATTATAATATTCATTACGATTTATTTTCTTAATACGCGAAATTATTTTTTTTTTCTTAGATAGAAATACATAGAAAACAGAAGTGCCAAACTCAAGTCTTTGCGTATACATGTTTCAATACCATATTGTGAAAAAAATACTTGGTACAGATATGCAGTATTATACATTTTTAGAAAGGTTATTTTATGCTTTTTGCGATACAGCTTAATGATTTTAAAAGTAAAGAAAAATATTTCAGTAATTACTTAAAAAGTGACATACCTTTTTTTTCACTTGTATGTTTTTTCGTCGAAGGTTTTCAGTATTACCCCCGTTTGCCCAAGCGCTACTTTTTGCGTCGACTAGTAGTCTAACTATTCATAAATAGAATGCAAAAAAAATCAGCTGCGGATATTTGCGGTTTTAGAAGATATGAGAAAAAAACTGATAAAAGTCAGAACCCGAAAATTAGTATCTTTTGCGGTTTACCACTGACACCATTCACATGAACAATATAGAACTTTTTGGATATTTTCTTCATTATTTCGTGATAACAAAGGGACCTTATCAAATTTGCACTCGGTTTGCGTGGGAAATTACAAGATAATAATGATGTAGGTACCAATTCGATATTGTAAAATGAGTATTTAAAGGGAAGCAAAAACTATTCGAACCATCTACATCAGTGTAACTTCAAGTGAAGCAAATCTCATCTACGCCTATTATTTCTGCAGATTGTGAAGTGTTAAAATGTCTTCCTTCAGCTGTACCAAACGAGACTTCATAATCCCCTATATAGAGGGCGGCAAGACCATGGAATCATTATCCAAAGTTTTAGTGGAAAAGCTGAATGTTTCTGAAAACAACTTGTGTTTTATAATTAGTGACATACAAAGGCACATTCTTCCTATTTTCAACAAACGCTGGGCCCTGGCATCTCGGAAAAAAGAAACATTTTTACAGAAGTATTGTACTTGGTTGGACTCAAGGTATTCGTTAAATTTACCGGATTCTGAACAATATTCTACGCCATCAACATCTGGCCAACGAGGACGAGCATGCGTGGCTTATGGAGACTCCTCAGAATCTACCAAGAAGAGGAAAAACACTCTTCTACTCCAAGACTATGGCTTCGAGCATATAAAAAACGCCTATCTGCAGGGACTACGGGCTTTACGTGAGTACACAGAAGCTCATCTTGTCGAAGAATTAAGAACCGCTGACACTCAAAAGAAATTAGATATCTCAAGTAAGTGGAACGACTCAGACCAGATGAAGATTCTTTCCGATACGGAAGCATTGAGTGCTTTTATAGATTTAGATCTAACAAAAGCACAATATATGTACCTGAAAAACTTAACCAACGAACGAAAGTGTTGTATATTCCCGCCTTACTACAAAATACAAGAAATAAAAAGATCCTGTTATCCACCATCTTCTACAATCGAAATCACGAATACTTATGCTAAAGTGATTAATATACAAGATTTATTGGATCATACTGCTGCTAGAATTTTAAAAATCGATTCTGTTTTCCAAAAACAACATAGAACATTGATCCTTTATTCTAAATGGGGATGTGATGGTTCATCTGGTCAAAGCCAATACAAGCAAATACTTGCAGAAGAGTCAGAAACAATTTCAGATGCCAATTTGTTCATCACTTCATTAGTCCCCATCAGATTAGTTGATGTGCAATCGGGATCCGTTGTTTGGCAAAATCCGGTACCTTCATCTGTCCGTTTTTGCAGACCCATTTCTATTGAGTTTTGTAAGGAAACTCCAGAAAAAACCAAGGCAGTTGTTGATGATATTAAAAAACAAATTAGGGCTGCACAAGCATCACTTATAAACAAAGATGGTGTTGTAGTAAATGTGAAGCATGAACTATTTGTAACGATGATCGATGGAAAGGTGGCTCAGGTCCTTACAGATACTCCATCTGGTTCCACATGCACGATATGTGGGGCTACTCCACTGCTAATGAATGACCTATCGAAAGTAACTGCCAGACCCGAAAACGAAAACGCCTACCAATACGGATTGTCCACCTTACACGCCTGGATTCGCTGCATGGAAATGATATTGCATATTTCCTATAATCTTTCGTTTAAGACTTGGTCTGCTTCAACTGAGGAAAATAAGAGATTAAAAAAAGAAAAGAAAGAAGTTGTTCAAAAACGTTTCAGGGAGGAGTTGGGATTAATCGTCGACAAACCTCGGCAAGTTAGCGGGAATACGAACGATGGCAATACCGCACGAAGATTCTTCTATAATAGCACTTGGTCATCGGAAATAACAGGTGTAGATGAGGCATTGATTAAACGCCTATACATTATCTTGCAAGTTCTTTCTTCTGGAATGATGATCGACCCTGAAAAATTTGGGGAATATGCAATAGAAACTGCAAGAATCTATGTAAGTAATTACGATTGGTATTATATGCCATCCTCCGTTCATAAAATACTCATACACGGGCAAAACGTTATCAAACATTTTGCGGTGCTTCCTATTGGACAGCTATCGGAAGACGCACAAGAGTCTCGCAACAAAGACTACAGAAACATACGACTTCATCATGCCAGAAAATGTTCCCGATCTGCTACAAATGAAGATGTCTTTAAAACGCTTTTATACACGTCAGATCCATATATAACAAGTTTGAGAAAACCGTACGTAAGAAATGTGAAAGAACTTGAAGAAGAGGCACTAAGTCTTTTAAACGTGGCACCTGAAAGTGAACCCACATTTACTGACCCTGATCCTGAAGTGGTATAAGTTAAAAATAATATTTATATTTAGTTATTACTTATATTTGTACCTAGCTACATCATTTCCTGAAGCCAGAGTATAGGATGTACCTATTAGTAATATGATTTTAATTTAGTATTTTTTTTTCATATATATATATTTTGTTTACTTTGCTTGTTGTAATTAACCATGGTTTAATCTTTTTAGTCATTATAAACTTGTATTCCACTTGAAATAAATTTTTAACTATTTTTTTCGTGATTTTTTCCCATTTTTTTCATTCTATGCAAAAAAACATACATAGATATACAAGAAAACCCTATAAACTACACATCGTTCGAATCTCCGAACCTTGCTGCATATTTGTGCCAAATTTCATCACGATACAACAAAAATTCATGAAGTTACAGATTTTTGATCCGATACCGACCTATATTTTCCATAGTGCGTAGGCCCGGAGCAAAATCTAGAAAATGCTGCTCCAATAAACAATTTACGGGGTGCGAACACCTGTCTGCACCTGTCTGGACATATTCGGCTCGTGAAAATTAGTAAAAAAAACTAAGAACAGTAACAGAATACGGTCATGTTAAATTTTACTTTATCCATTGTGGTGTTTTTTTGCACAATCCACGTAAAGTATTGATCGACAACATTCATCTCATTTTATCGTTTATTGCCTCTTCACCAAGCAAAAATTGTATTACACAGTTTAATTGTGTTCATTCGGCAATTAATTCATTACTACACTAAACTTAAGTTTTGTAATCACTAGAATTGAAACTTTCAGGCGAATGCACCATAACCACAATTCACCATTTCAGCTTGTTCCATTATTTTGTACTAGACTTTTCTCGTGACTTCACCCGCGTGGAGGTTGTTATAAAACCATCTTCGCATTTATTACCTTTCTAATGAAACCAGTTTGGGGCACATCGGTTTGATGGTTTCAAAGTCTATAATGGACATAGGTAGAAACAATTTTTGTGTTTTATATTTATATAAATAAATAAATAATAAATAAAATATTTATTCATAAAATTACAAGGTATAAAAATTTGTACAGTTTTGCTTAAATGTAAATTATATTCCTAAGATTCACGTGCCTGAACTAGGTAATCCTGTGTTTCAGGCGAATAGTGCTAAAATAGTCATAAAATTAATAAATAATCTAAAAGTTGTTAATAGAGAAATAAATTATACTTATGTTGAATAGCCTTACTCTTAGTTTCTAAATTTGATACATACTTATCGTAGGTGAGTATACATATTTACTTTAACACAGTTAGTAAATTCTCTGTATCTTCGTAAGACATTCTTTGGAGAGCCTCCTTGAGAATTCTCTTACAATTTGTGTAGTTCAGGGAGTAAATGTTTGCTTTCGCGTTTAGTCTATTATATAGAAGAGGACCGAGGTACAGGTAAAATTTGGATATAAAAGCATGTTTTGTTGTATTTTGTGGGCAGACTATATCTTTACGCCTTTTATTAGAATGTTCAGTGCTGTAGGGTAGAGCTGTGTGTTGTTTTAATACAATGCCCATTATAAATAGTTGCCGAACTGTTAATACTTCACAAGATTTGTATAGGAGGTTGGTAGGAAAAAGGAAAGGGCGGAAAGTAGACACTTTAAGGATCGCCCTCTGAGCTCTCTCGATGGTTAGTAACCTTGTTTTACCCGCTCCACCCCATGTTGTAATACAGTAAGTTAGTATCGATTGACATAAAGCAAAGTAAACTTGTCTAACTATTTTTGGGTCAGCAATATAGCGTAAGTTTTTAAAAACAAATATCAACTTGCGAATTCTATTATTTAAAGCTTCTATATGATATTTAAAAGAAAGCGTTTCATCTATTATGACACCAAGATATTTTGTTATATTTGCCATTTTAATTTTGGGACAAATACATTGGTTATCTGTGGGAATTGGGCAATAATGAGCATATAATGTTGTGGTACTAGTTGATGTTTGCTTGCGCATCGAAAACTTAATGTAATTTGTCTTGTCTGCATTTAATGTTAGTGAATTACATTGAAGCCATTTATTAACAACATTGAATCCGTGTTGCGCAAGCTTGTAGACATTTTTTTCTGAGTCAGCCGAAAAAAGAAGGGCAGTGTCGTCAGCATAAGAAACAATTTGGCCATGATTTAGATTTAGATTACAAAGATCGTTTATGTATATCAAAAAAAGTGTAGGCCCTAAAATACTTCCTTGGGGAACTCCGAAGGACGTGCTTTTTTCATCATCGCTGAGAATATTACCAATCCTTACACATTGGGTACGGTCCTCTAGATAGCTCTTAAATAGTTTCAGCTGGGTGCCTCTGATACCTATGGCTTCAAGCTTATGCAACAGAATATAGCTTTGGGCACACAAATATTGTTAGTAACCAGCTTTGCCTGACGCTTTGCCCGTCTGAACAGAACCTAGGTACCTGTTAAGTGTTACTTTAGCTACCCTTCGGTACCTACTTAAAATAAGTAAAATATAGGGACAAAAAGTGTACATATAATGTGTGTTTGAGACCAAGCGATTGGTCATGACTAGAGAGCTGCTAATTTTTTTGGCCAAAGAATCACGTGGCAATATGCGAGAGTATTTTAAGCACTTTTCCTATTGACAGAGACGCGGACAAAATTTTTGATGCCCTATAAGTCTTTCTCCTTTTTTTCACAAGCGTATAATGAAAACAAAAGATTTTTTTATTTCAGTGTACAGGAAACACATGTCGTGCATCGGTGAGTAATACCCTAAATACAGTTTACATTACCCTCAAACCGTTTTGCGGCACTTTTTAATGTCAAAGTTACCTACACTTAATCAAGTTGAAAATCTGAGCTCAGAAATAAGCTAAGAAACAAAGGACTGTGCTACGTGATAGCTATAGGGCCGCGTTCACACTCACCCCACGGTATATAGTACATAATAGTAATTCCATGAGTCGAACTGCGAAAATGAATGAAAAACAAAGGACTGTGCTACGTGATAGCTATAGGGCCGCGTTCACACTCACCCCACGGTATATACTACATAATAGTAATTCCATGAGTCGAACTGCGAAAATGAATGAAAAACAAAGGACAATCAGTCGGCGGCTGAAGTAATATTTTTCTAGTCTAGCCCTAGAGGCCCTAGCATGAAAATTATTGAACACGTGACGTAAACGTAAAGTTAATTCAAACGATATTTTATTTTTAAAAATCCAGCTATCTGTTATGTATGTATACGAGTGCTATGTAGGCGAGCCGGCTGCACGCCATCCCTTCCCGCGTCGGGGTGTAACTTCTAATGATTAAACCAGTGCGCAACATACTAGCGAGTTTGATTGACAAGTGTCACCATCCTTCTGCATAAATACTTCCCTGCTTAGCACTATCCTATAGAATTTTGGTTTAATTTTTTGCGACATGCACCATTAGTTTCTATATCATCCATAAATATGAATAAAGTCTTAAAACTATAAGGTAATTATTATGTGCAAAACGAATATTTTAATTTTTTAGATCGTTCGATTTTATGTTACGTTTGCTCCGCGCGTTAGTGCTACGTTCACTGGACGTTCACAGTCGCCCGCTATGCGCTTTGGTGTGAACGCGGCCTAAAAAGTAACTTTAAAAAATATTTTACAAAAAACAATGCTTGTTTCTCCAGTGTTTCGGACTTTCCTGCAAAGCATTTGTGAGTATTTTTCTAAAGGCCAATCGTATAACATTATCTGTACCACCCTGCATTTGTCTCACTGTCGTAAAAAAGCCTTTACTCAACAACTTTACCTTCACTACAAAGGTGCCGCTTCACAGCGCGCCCACAACTAAGCTACGCACTTGTACCTAACTTCGCTTTCTATGAAAATGTTGGCGGGATATGCACTGCGACCCCCGGCCACGGCCACGCTACGCACGAATACGTGGCAAAAAAATGATCCGAGCAGCTAAGATTGCAAACCTCTCCAAGCGCATCGTACGTAGCAGCGGACGGGCGACTTAAGTCATAGGTTACTTAAGTTAACTTAGAAAGAAAACTTGATACAACGGTATTTGTAAACCGACAACATAATGAAAACCACAAAACATATGTTTACATTGTCATACGTGTACATAAGCCTTCAGGCAACGTCGAAATGTAATTATTTTGCAAACAAAAATTCTACATGAGAAAAGGTTTTTTCTATACAGTGGAACAACAGGCTGTTGTTGTTTTTTTGTTATATAAACGTCTTGTGATGTCCGGTTGTGGGTTCAAATCCGGGCAGATACCAATGTGACTTTTCAATTCAAATATGTACTTTCTGAGTTTATCTTGGACATTACTGATACCGGTGAAAACTCGATATATAGTCAATATAAGTCTGAAATCGCCAACCCGTCTTAAGCAAGCGTGGTGATCAATGCTCGTGCCTTCTGTGTATGAGAAGAGGCCTTTGTCCTGCAGCGGGACAATAGTAGGCTGGTATTACAAAACGACAATATGAAGCTTAATAAGTGTGTATAGTCGACCTTGTAATTGCTTTATCATCCTAAGATTGAATGTCATTTGTACTTTGTAAAGAACAAGGTATGCAGGGTGACTTGTAATTTGACGTATTCCTTCCAAGACGTGATAGTATGACCCATTTGCAACAGTTAAGCACCCCATAAAGCCTAGGCGAAAAATCATGACATCCGAGAAAACCCAATATTTATGTATTTTTGAAAATTTCCCAGATCTCGTCACTAAATATCACTTTTCTCTAAACTTTCAAATTAAATGGGCTTCATTGCTATTCTATTGGTTACATAATTTTTTAACACACTGTTTGATGTAGGTAACCAATTTTTTAAAACATCAAAAAGTTAAAATTTAAGAAGAAAGAAGAAGTTTATTAACCATTTTCAAAAATCATCTACATACATGAAATTCGACACCAGTTATTTCAAAAAATTACTAATGCATTAAGCGTACAAATTACAGAGAATACATCTTCATCAGCTATCTAACGAGGTACACACGGCTACACATCAAGCTATACATTTCCAGTTTACGCTGATCTCGAATGCGAGATTTGCTTATACTGGAAATGTATAGCTTGATGTGTAGCCGTGTGTACAAATATAAGAAATATAAGATCGAATCTACAAATTCTTGCAATATTAAAAAATGGAGTGATAATCGAATTAATTAAATTAACTGTTTGATGTTTTAGAAAATTTGGTTACATGGAAAGGTTTATTAAAGTATGAGGTTCCCAATTGAATAGCAATTAAGGCCATATAGTGACGAATACTGGGAAATTTTCAAAAATAAGAGAAAATTTTGTTTTTTCTAATTTCGTGAATTTTCGCCTAGGCTTTATGGGTCCTTAATTGTTACAAATGGGTCGTCCCGGAAGGAATGCGTCAAACTACAAGTCATCCTGTATATATATGTGACAGTTACATAGTTTCAACCTTAGGGGTCGATCACACGTACCTACCACAACCACAACACGTGAACGGGCGCTAATTTGTATTAAAATGAATAGTTTATTCACAACAATCTGTCTGTCTGCAAACACTAGCCACAACGTAACCACATCGCAACTAGTAGCGTCAACGCAACCACATCGAAATATTGTAGTTACCACAACGCAACTGCAAGAAGCTGCAGCGACACTATTCACACGCAACCACTGCTTGCCCACATTTTGTCGCTGCGATGTGGTGTGGTTGTGGTACGTGTGATATGGTGTGGTTGTGGTACGTGCGATCGGGCCCTTAGTCAAGGCTTTTTTGTCTAAAATAGTAATAAATGAAAATGTATTAAATTCTTTGAAATAATAAATGAATTGTTTTTAGTGCGATGGCGAGAGCTGCTCATTCAATACGAAACTGTGGGTATAATACTAATTAACAAAGAATAAGTTCAATATGTTTTTACTAACTTTTTACTGTTAACCTGCAATAAACCATGTACCTATTAATGTTCAGTGTTTCAGAACACTTTATTATTTTCCCGCAACTGTACCAACGTAAGCTTACATTTGGTTGACAAAACTGTAAACCCAAGATATTTGGGAAAAAGTTATGTATAACCTTTATTGTAATCTTCACAAGTTTAATCTAAACCACCTAATTTATTAAAGATATATTAATAATTATACCTATGTTTGTAAAAGGAATTCTAAATTCGATTACAAAAAAAAATTAAGCCGTCGCGGGACGCCTGGCAGACGTGAAACATCGAAACTATTTTGAACCGACTTCAAAAAAAGGAAGAGGGTCTCAATTAGACTGTATTTTTTTCTTTATATATGTTCAAATTCAAATTCAAATTCATTTATTGGTGTGATTTTTGGTACATTTTACATGAGATCTTAATAATAAAATAATTCGTTCCTCAAAAAATCTACCTTAAAGGTGTACACTCTTTCATAATTATAAATTAGTCATTATTATAAAAAAAGAATAATCAACATATTAAAATAAAAACAAGCAAAACATAAAAAATTGAACATAAAAATAATTAATGGAAATAAAGATAATAATACAATGTCAAAATTAAATAAATAACAATGTCGAATAACTTACAATTTATCGTTAACAAATTCGTCAATCGTATAGTAACATTTTTCCAATAATAAATGTCTTAATTTGTTTTTAAATTGAATTATATTTAAGTCCTTAATTCTATTTGGTAATTTATTAAATATTTTTGGGGCCATGCAAAGTATGCTTTTGTTAGAACAGAACAGCTCAGAACTTCTTTCTACGCGAATCGATTTGGATGATTCTTTTTTTTATTTTAAGCTGGTGCTTCATATGTGGTCCCATATGAATTCGATCAAGTTCTGTGAGCAGTAGTTTTTGAGTTCTCCATACTACTGCGTATTTTTTCCACTTAGTTAAATGATAAATGATTTTATTTCTGTAAGTAGGTTTGTACAAACACTTTTACACGTCAATCATATTTTTAAACTAGATGAAGAGTTTATATTGATGATGTTTTAATTGTTTCCTATCACTGTTATTTACATATCAAGAAGTGGTATATGAATTTATCTGTGGTAGGTATCACAACGAGTGAAAAATAAAAAACTTTACTACAAAAAAAACAACCGACTTCCAAAGAAAAACACTTTAAAAAAGTGAAAAATAACTTTAATTTCGGAAGTTGGTGGCAAAAAACTAAAGTACAAAACCAAAGACACCAACTTCCAAAATTAAAGTTATTCTTCACTTGTTTAGTGTTTTGTATAGAAAATATCCACGAAACTATGGTTCATTAAAGAAAATAAAAAAACGCATATAATCAAAAAATATAGTTTAATCAAAAACAAAATACGTATTCCATTTTTTTTAAGAAACAGTTAATTATGTATTAAATAACTATGTACATAATTAATTTAATACCAAAATTTATTTCGTAACTCTGCGAGAGAGTATAGCAGAGTTACGAGCGCGTGGCGACGCGTCGCCACGACAACAGCCGCTAGTCGGTCTGACCCGCCGCATTATATGTTTTAAATCGACAGTTTTTCACGTCAATGATACCCAATGTTCATAAAGAAGACCGGCGCTGTCGTCTTTCAGTATCACTTGGCTTCACATGAGTAGGTTTGTAGTTCGTTGGCTTGTGCGATATGCTTGGCCGGGCATAGGATCACCCGGATCAAATGGCTGTTCCAGGTAAAATAATAATGTTGATATTTATTTAGTTGGCATAATATTGGTGAGATAATTTCATGGTTCCAGAAACAGACATTGAAAAGAGTAGGTACCTTATGCTTAGATTGTTTGGCCATACTGAGAGGATGAATAAAAGGTGACTAGCAAAAGATGTTTATCAGGCAGATGTGAGTGGAAACGCCGGGAGAGGACGCCCTAGGAAGACATAATAATATAGTGACCTTATTGGTGATGTTCTTCAGAAAGGTCAGGTGCGTAGTACTCGCAACCGGCGTGCGGCGTGCGTGTATGACCAGAAGTATGAACGTAAATGAAGCAAAAGGAATACCTATTGTTCTGTAGTTTCTGCCCCATGGGAAAAAGGCATGAGTTGTATGTATGTGATGTAGAAACAACATGATTCTGCCTACCACCATTAGTTTATGTAGGTACCTATTATTTTTTCATAGATGGGCCGTAATCTGATCTATACCTAAGAGTGACATCAAATGAGATGACAAATAGATTTAAAAGCATCAAGTTATAGGTCGTGTGTTAGTTCGCCACCTGAACTTAGTTTAGCGTCAATTACGCGATTGCGACAAAAGACTTCTCGCCGGCGCCGCGGCGGTATGAACAGTCAGCGATCTACTATTAATACTCGTATAATAATATGTATCACTTTTACTTACACAGGAGCTACAATTTTTTGTACGTTTCTTGAGTGAGCAAATCGTTGATAGCTAGTCGCCTCCTCGTTGGCGGTGGGACAGTTACCTGGTATCAGCAACAAACTGCCATCACCAATAATTAATCATCTATTATTAGCTACTAGTCCTACACTCGCGGTCAAATAATACGAGTCGATGACGAAAATTCCTGCAACATGCAAATTAATAATGGTTGATGCATGAAACTAACTTTATATTACAGAGAATTTTAATATCGTATAAAATGAAACCTTAAATGATCTACAACGTAATTAAAAAAAAGTTTAAATTTTAAAAACCTCGTGTTTGGAAATAAATTCAATTCGCGGTTGTTATAGTTTTGCTTGTTTTCTCACTTTTGTTTTCAATCTGTCAAATCAAAATGATAAAAGGCGGTCATTGTCATGACAGTGACCGCCTTTTGCCTTTTGATTTTGATTTTTCTGGTGTTAACGACGTGTCCCTAACACCAGAAGAATGTACACGTATCATCACTATGTTAGAAGAAGACAGAAGTCAGCGAAGTACAGGAAGAACAATAGGCGTGTCACTTTCTATAGTGCAGCGAGTCGTCCAACGTTTCCGAGAAACTGGGCTGAACATAAGAAGACCAGGAACCAGACGACCGAGATGTACTGCGGCTCGAGAGGATCGATTTATTGTTAGGAGCATGCTCCGAAATCGGCACCTCATGGCAGTTGAAGTAACAAATCAACTTAAAAAACTTTTCAGGACGTTGGCATCAATCGCTTAGACTGGCCCGCGAGAAGCGCGGACCTACATCCAATTGAATACGCTTGGGAAGAGCTTGGCAGGTGTGTAAGAAATCGAAACCCCGCCCCAGCTACACTTCAACCTGAAACAGGCGTTAGTGGAAGAATGGACCAATATCCCGCAACATCGCATATGAAACTTATTAAACAGCAGGCCCAATCGCCTGGCAGCTGTGAGAAGAGCCCGTGGAGGCAATACAAAATATTAATTTTGTTATAAATTTCTTTTTTGTGTTCTAGGTGAGGTCACCATTATTTTTTCGACGTAAAAAATATTAATATTTTGTTTTTGATGTAAAGCATCTATAGCCGCGGGTAAAACCGATAGATGGCGTGGCGACGCATGCCGCGGCGACGCATCGCCACGCTATGCGATGGTATGTTTCACATCAGCCAGGCGTCCCGTGACGGCTCAATTTTTTTTTTTTGTATTTGTTGTTTTTTTATTAACTGGTAAATTATCTACAACATACTGTTTCATTCATGCCGCTAGCTCCATTATTTTAAGAGTAATTTTAGTTTTACGTACTGACCCGTATTCTTTGTCCGCGAGTGTTTATCACATAATTAAAGTTTCGAAGGGCTCTTCAACATCGCATTAATCCCTTCAGCAGGATAACCGCAGATGAGAGGGGGGTACATACGAGAGGGGGAGGGGGGAGACATAGGATCGTAATTAAACTACCCTTATGTGGATGGCGAGCTGTGACTTGTCTCGGATATTAGGTAAGTACTGTAGAGATGATGACATGCATAGTTTGTGGCATGCAAGCATTTCTAGCTATTATAAGATAATGGCATAGATTTATGTGATAAACGCCAACACGATTTTCGAAGGCAGAAAACCGAGGAGTCAGTTTAGCTGATAAGTGATGTGATAAACATAAACATGTCAAAAACGTAAAACGATTCCGTAAAAAATATATTTATTTTATCTGAAAGATAAATGTTTCATTTTTTTTTTATAACTTTGCCCCACACGAGGAATTTCTCCTGTATTGTGGGTGCGTTTACAAACATTCAAACACACAAACACAAACAGCCAGACCCGGAACAACTACTTGTAGATCATACAAATATTTGTTCCGTGCGGGAATTGAATCCGCGACACGCAACGCAGCAGTCAATCGCTTAACCACTGCGCCAGCCGTGCCGCCGGCGCCGTAATGCTTGTGGCTAAGTAACGACAGCCGCACGGGTCGAACGATCATGTTAATTAATTATTATAATTAATAAATCTCTATACTAATCGAGAAAGACTTACACGGGACCTACAACCTTTTGTACGTTACTTGAGTGAGAAAATCGTTAATAACTACTTATTCGTTTCCTCGTCGGCGGAGCAAAATGAACTTACTTCTCCACGGAAAACAGGCGTGATGTTAAGTATGTTGTAAAATTTCGAGTAAAAGTTTACCGACCTTCCCCCCCTCGGTCCACAGCACCGATAAAATTTACCAGGAACACGTTATCTTCCTCACAGGTTGATTTTGAGGTACCATGTTTGACGGATGCGTTGAATGCTTGGTAAATGGCTTGTCCTAATATGTATTTGCCCGACAAATTGTCCTCCCAGAGACGGTGGGACGTGCCGCTTTGCAGTATTATACAAAATACCCTGGTGAACGTGTCACCTAATACTGTTGAGCTGCCAGTCTGCTGGCTGTGGGAGAGTGGCAGCAATGGCAATAGCTTCAGCTGCTCCCGTCATCCACCATAAGTACTATGATGGATGACTCCTTGCCACGTTGAATGGTCTATTGGGCACGATTGCGGATGTCAGGGATGCGGTCCAGTACACCTAAGTGTCCATTTATTTTTGTATTTATTTGTATAATTAGTTAGTCATTTAATTTAGAACCTAGTGTGAATAGATAATTGTTAGTAAATATATACAGGCTGAATTGTAATTTGACGTATTCTTTCCAGAACGTGATAGTGTGACCCATTTGCAACAACTTTTGAGTTAGTGTAGTGTACAAACTGTAGAAATAATAGAGACAATGACACACATATAACACAAGAACAAAGTGTTTGTATCATTATAGCAGACTCTAAGAAAGTGGAACGGACTTGTGTGAAGTACAATCAACACTATTCTAAGTTTTAAAATAATGATCACGTAATAAATTAAGTTAGATTAAAATTGCTTATTAGTTTTATATGTTAAGAACCTGGTTATTTTTTATAAAGGATAAAAAAATTAAAATTGCAACAATTAAGCACCCCATAAAGCCAGCGAAAACTCATGGGATTCGAAAAACAAGAATTTAAGTTTTTTTTTAACTTCCCAGTATTCGTCACTAAATGTCACTTTTCTCTAAACTCTCAAATTAAATGGCCTTAATTATTGACCTTGACAAACCTTGCGATGTATCCAAATGTTGTAAATCATCAAACAGTTAAAACAGTTAAAGGAAGAAGTTTATTAACCTGTTTCAAAAATCATTTACCTGCATGAACCAGTTACCTTGAAAATTTTTGTATGGCACTACGCGTACAAATAACGAAACAGACATCTTCATTTAATCAGCTATTTAACGACGTACAAAAGTTAAAAAAAAATATTTAGAGGTGCCGATGAAACAGCCGATAATGCTGGCAAAGGTCGAATTTGCAAATGATATAATATTTAAAAAATTGTGTGATAATCGAATTAATTTAGGTTAGAATATTCCAGATTTAACCTTTTAAACGATTATCATCACGCTATACCTTTATGGGTCTAAGCAGTCAATCACGACATATATATATAGGTTGGATTTTTGAGATGTGGCAATAAAACCTTAACCGTTGTCACTACAAGAAAATGGTCTTATGAGACTGTCCTTAACTTTTGAAACATATTAAGCTGCATTTAAACATATTTTGAAAAAAAAATTGTCAGCATGAAAATAGTCAATTTTCACCAAAAAAAAATTGATGCCAGTCGATCCTGTTTCTTATAAGGATCAAAAAACTCTATGAGACCACTGAGGATTGAGTACAATAAAAGTCAGAAATCGCAATAAACTTCCCAAAAATTACGTAGGAAATAAGACAGAGAAGAGAGATCACAATAAAATACCTACCAGTGTGTGACAACAGTCGAATTATTCCATTACTTCACTGGGGTCGATAGGGAACGAATATAGCACATGTTACAGATTAACCTTTTAAGGCCCAATTGCGCGTTCATGAGTTATCCTAAATAAGTCGGTGTTAACTGCTAACTCAGGGTTAACCAAATAATTCATATTACGCCACCAAAAGTTAGAGGTAAACCCAGAGTTAAACTTTTAAATATTAAACCCACCGATGTGGGATAGATAAGTCGGTAATCTCTGGGTTAGAGTCAGTAATGTCAAAATAAATTGACTTTATGAGGTCCCGCTGATAACTTATTTTGTATTTTATATTGTACGACGTTGTGTAAGTGAAAATTCGGCAAGGTATTCATGAATCCATACATATGAACATAATTATACATATATAAACATAAATACAAATTAAAACTTAAAACATATTTTTCCTTAATTGACGTTTTCGTCAATCAAAAACAATAAAACTTTTTTATTTTTTTATTATTTATCTATTTTTAAACTAAATCTCCATGGAAACCACATACAATACGAGTAAATTGAAATGTTCAAAGACAAGAAAGTATTACGTATAGTAATGTGGTGTCAAAAAGCTCGTTATACAATTTCCGTTAATTGTTCATTAATTCATATTTGGTCGGATTACATATCAGGGCAAAGACATTGCAATTTTATTTTTTGTTTCGCCAATTGAACTGCAATGTTCCCAACTCAAAAAACACTAATATCTGGATAATTAACCCGGTGTTAGTTTTAGTGGCGCAACGCGTAATAACAGTTAAAATGTTAATTACTTAACTCCGAGTTTACAAACTCCACTTATTCATTTAGCCCGACTAACCGCGCAAGTGGGCTTAAATGATTAAGATGCCGCTATACCTTTAGGGAGCTAAGCAGGCAATCATGAGCTAATAATAATAACCCCAGCCCTACGCGGACCCTGTCTCCCGGAAGACGTCTTGTTCCTCACCTGTGACTCACCTTTATGGGCCGGCTGAAGTGACCACTGACGAGGAACAGAGCCCCCACCATATTTTTATGCTTGCTTTTTTTTTTACACTTTTTTATACAATTATATCGACGTCAGCAAAGTACAAAGAGTCAACTGCACTTTTTAGGAAACTATTTTGTTTTCATAGAATTCTTTGTTTCATAATATGATTTGTTTTTTCTGTTTAATTCTCAATTTTTATGAATATAAAGTGACGAATACAAAGACAACTACACCTTTTTTCACAAAGTGACGAAGTAGACACGTACATATACCATTAGTCCGTGTTTACGTCGGACAATCGGCGCGTTCACCTACTCGTATTGTAAACAATGATGTCAGTCACGGACGGTTTTTTAAACTTGCGTTATTTTAGTGCAACAAAACTATGTCACGTCGGAGTTACAAATCATTTTTAAATAAGGAAAAATATTACGTACCTTATTTACTATAGCAATCAAGAATATAAAATACAAAGGAATAGTAATATATCTGTTTTAACATTTATAATAATATAAGCTTAAGCAATTACGAAGGCCCGCGCAGAAGCGGATGTTACTTTTTTGTACGAAGTAGATAAAGTCACGGACTTATCAAATTTGGAAAAAAAAAACAGTAATTGGCCTTAACCATTTCCTTGGCCCTAGTAACTAAATATTTTAAAACAGAAGAAGATAGCTTTGTTCTTCTATTAATTATCACAGTTTTGCGTTCAAAACGCTATCCTGTAAAATCATAATTTTGTAGATAACCGTATAGGTATACATACTTTGCAGCCGTCAATAAGATAGTTAAAAGAACGTACACAGAAAAATAACGAGTTTAGGTCTCTTTTGTTATCTCTGGTTATAATACTATATACATTTTTGCAAAAAAATAACTGAATTCCAAAAAACACAAAAAAGTGAAAAGTAACTTAAAGGAGATGGGAAACCCTGGGCCTAGCAGTTAACTAGTTGAAATGTGTATTAAAAAAACCGTTATATTTTTCTAAAGGAAATCACAAAATACAGTACCATATCTATCTAGGAAACGAGAAAAGTTAAACTAAGTTATGAAACCAAATAATCGATTAAATGCATGCCCGAATACTTAGTAATCTATAATGAATAAATCGATTAAATCTCAGAAAATGTATGAAAATCGGGTGACAAGTGCTCATCAATCGTTTCGTGGATTTGATTCATAGCGAATAGAGTTCCTTTAATTTTACTTCAGTTGGCAACATTGGTCACCGATTGACAAATGACAGGTAGAAAAAACGTTTTCTTTCGTTCTTAGTGCGTACATAATTATTTTTCATTTTTTATTTCATAACCCCACGAACTCGGCTTTGCATAATTATTATAAAGGACTTTTGAACGGATCCTGCTACTTTGAATTACCTGGCTCTCTATTTTGGACAACTGATTACACCTATCGATCGGATATTGACGACATGGATCGCTGTGTGAATTGTACCATTGCGACTGGTCGCAGTAACTCTATTGGCAGAAGAGTCTTGGACGATGAGGCGATTTTATCAGTTATTCGTCAGTGGCGTGCATCTCAGCTTGTAAGTATTTTTTCAAATCGATCGTTTAGCCTATCAAGCGAACAAAACCAGACTTATGTACCTACTGTTTACGGTCTCCGGCGTCATGTCTGTCGGGTGTCTTTTTGTTGGATAGCATTATATTATAAACAATACTTACTTAATAGCTAATTTGTTTATTAATTAGCGATACGAATCTATGGAATGTGCCGTTTGAACGTTTCACTCATAAAAAAGGTGTCCCCGTCAAGTCCCGGTGGGACCGATTCAGTCTCAGGCTTTGGTGCTTTGAGGTATTGACAATAATTAATGGAAACATTTCGGTCTCGGCCGGGACGTAGCGATTTGGTTGAACATGCATCAGGATTAGGTACATGTAATGAAGCTTGTTTATGGTTAAACATGTTTTAAATGATTAACTTATTTCAGGTAACCAGTGAGAACTACGAGTATGTATGCCAAGAAGCCAAGAAGGACTGCAGGCTGCTGTGCCAATGTAATGTGCATAATATGGTATCTCAGTTGGCCAAGATACCAGGTAAATGTCGTACCTCCTGCACAATTCTTAGGTGATATTCTCATAATTATTGAAGATGAATAATAAATATTTTATGCATATATTGGTCTTTTATTTTACTTCCTCTTCTCCCTTTTTTAAAAGGTATTTACCTACTGCGCTTAAGTGCAGGATATTGGATGTAGAGACTTGTCGTTGACTGTAGCGACTATCCAGGGCGTGCCAAACGTGTCAGGTGTTCGACATTTCACACGTGGAGGCTCTCTACTTGCACTCCATGCATAAAACCATTACACAACCGAAGCCATTCAAAAATATTTCGCAAATAACGTCAAAAAACTACAATGTTACAATGTAACCTCACTTTTATTATACATATAACTTGATTCCTGGATAGCAAAATTTCACCAAATTTATTATATCTTCTTACAAATAAGACTAGTTTGATTGAGTTAACACCTGGGCCCAGGAAACTATGGAGTCCTTTCGAAAGTCGGTGTCTTTGGTTTTTGTATTTTCTTTTTTTGCCATAGGGTTCCGAAATTAAAGTTATTTTTCACTTTGTAGTGTATTTTTTGGAAGTCGGTTGTTTTTTTGGTCAAAAACTTTTTATTTTTCACTTTTTAGTGGGTTAGATAATAATTTATCGAAGTTACAATACCCTAATGTCAACTGCTCATCACCTTTTACGAAATATTTCGTATCCCGATGCAAGGAATTGAGGAGTTTATTGTTGAGTATTTCTCTTGTTAAAAACCAGAAGAACTGGAGCTGAAAGCAAAGCCACCATCAGCTCCATTTCACCATATGCATTGTGACAAGCATAAATTGCTTAGCAACCAACGAAAGAGCATTGCTAGAGATGACGTGATTACGCAACTTAAATTCTATAAAAACTTCAATCTTAATTGGGTATTATTTTTGTACCACCTGAATATTTTGGAATATTGAACCGTATGAAGTAAGCCCAACAAAAGGTAACTGCTGTAAATCGTTGAGGAATTCCCTCGACTGTCTATGGTCTCCATCAACAGACCTGTAATGGCACTTATAACCCATATGGGTGCAAAGTTCTCATCAATATAAATGAATTAAGTCCAAACACAAGGTAGCTACTGTAAACCGTTGAGGAGTTCCCTTAACTGTCTTTCATCTTCATCATCAGACCCCTAATGACAGTCATAATATATCTGGGTATAATATTCTCATCAATAAAAAATAATCAAGCCCAAACACAAGGTAACTGCTGTAAATCGTTAAGGAATTCCTTCAACTGTCTATGGTCTCCATCATCAGACCTGTAATGGCACTTATAACCCATATGAGTGCAAAGTTCTCATCAATATAAATGAATTAAAACGAATCACAAGGTAGCTACTGTAAACCGTTGAGGAGTTCCCTTAACTGTCCTTCGTCTTCATCATCAGACCCCTAATGACTGTCACAACCCTTCAGGTGTAAAGTTCTCATAAATACAAATTAATCAAGCCCAAACACAAGGTACCTGCTGTAAATCATTGAGGAATTCCCTCGACTGTCTTTCGGCTCCATCATCAGATCGATTCCAGACCTTCATTAAATTGTAGTTCTTTAAAATACTTAATGAAAAAATTAACAAACGCACTAGGCGCTTCTACGATTTTCGAAGGTTCGCCTCGATTTCTCCAGAATTCCATCATCAGATCCTGGTTTCCTTATCATGGGACCACCCTTGAGGTATGTCCTTTCTAACAAAAAAAGAATCGTCCAAATCGGTTCACCCAGGAAAGAGTTCTGAGCTAATACACTTTGAAGTCGGTTAAAAATACGCAATAATAAGGCTAACTCAAAAACTTCTGGTAAGATCTTGATAAAATTTATATGCGAAAAAGAATCATCAAAATCGGTTCACCTAGAAAAAGTTCTGAGCTAACACACAAAAAAAAAATACAGTCGAATTAGAACCACCTCCTTTTTTTGAAGTCTGTTAAAAATAAATATCTATGGTTAGGTGACTGTTAATGAATAATCCCGTGTGTTTACAATCCACTGTTATATTATTTTAGTGATAGCTAGAAATAAATAAAGAAAAATAGGTTATTTGTCACAGAATCACGTGCATGCTGACTGGGAGCTGTTCGTCAGGATGATCTGTAAGAATACAACACTAATACTAATATGAGTCAGTGTGTATGTCAGAATGTATCAGTGTTGTGCCATTAGGTAGTATATACAGGAACGCAGACGTTCATGAACTTACTAAAAACGAAAAACTTGCAAAGCAATGGCAAATTACTACTGAAGGCTGCGGGTGTCGACCTCAGGACGAGCTGCTTCTCACACGGAAAACTGTACGTCGCTTGCTCGCGCTCACCAGTCCTGACTCTCTTCATATTTTGACAGTTGAGACCAAAACTACAAACGTAGTATACAGGAAAGTTTTTTAAAAATGTGGCCATTTATATTGTGGTGTCTTACGACTTCCACGCGAACGAAGTCGCGGGCAGAAGCTGGTTTATAATAATGTTGTAAAATGTTCTTTTAACCGACTTCAAAAAGACAGGAGGTTATGCATTCGATTAAAAAAGCTTTAATTTCGGAAGTCGGTCGCAAAAAACGAATATACAAAACCCAAACACACCGTACTCCGAATTTAAAGTAATTTTTCACTTTGTAGTGTTTTTTTTTTGGAAGTCCGTGTGTTTTTATTTGTAAAAAAGTTATTTTTTTAAGTCTTTTTATATTACAATTTAATTAAGCAAGGAATAAAAAAAAATTGATAGAAATTCCTCCAAAGGATCCTGGCAATAAAACTTGATCTCAGTGAAATTAGAGCCAAAAATTGCACACTGTTCACGTGTGTATCTCTTCTGGAACTCTCGTTGCACCGCGGGGCTATCAGCCACTGAGTAAGTAAAACAGTAATATTAAAACCGTCACAAGAGCAGTACAAACACACGTCTCTTCGATATTTATCTTGCAGCGAAAAATAATATTGTAGTGCGGAGGGACCATGATTTTTGTGAAAGCAGGACGTTTCTAAAAATCGGAAATGTTGAATGCATAACATAACATCACGCATGTAGTCCGCGAAGGACCTATAGTACACACACATTTCGCCAGTTACATATTATGTTTAAGTCCTATGTAACAGGGGGCGAGCCTATTGCCATCAACCGGGCACAAATCCAGACTTCGGGCTGCTGCTGAGAATTTCCTGATGGAAAAACCCAATAACACTTTGCCCGACCCGGGAATCGAACCCAGGACCTCATGCTTAGCAGTAGCGTTGCGAACACTAGAATAACGAGGCGATCACCATCGAGGAAGTCAGTTTTATAAATAATGTTGACGTGCTTGTATAAATCGTGCCAAAAGTAAGATACACTGCAGAATTATAAGATAAAAGTTTTATATAGTCGGCTGTAAGTCGTTCAAATTGATACAATGTAGAATGTGCAATGTGCGGATAGTATGTAGGATTCCCGATATTCCTAGTAAATTCAAGACTACTGGTCACTTTGTTACATAGCTGCGTCAAAGGGCGAGTACCTACTGAGTAAATATTTACAGGGGGGTGGATATTTGAGTGTCTTTACCTACCCGCGTAAAGGCACTGAAAAAGTTTCAGAGGAAAAATATTAAGGCAATTTAAAAAGGCGAAGCTTTTGATATAGAAGAGTTAAAGAAATTATAAACCTTTCACAACAAAAGGTTTATCGCGTTTAGGTATAAGTCTTGTCCTTATAAATTGTACTGATAAAATTTTAGTTGTGTATCAATGTTTGTATGTTTGATGATGAACTGCATCAATGTTTGCATGCCAAAATGGTAGAATGTACAAGGGTTCTTTAATATTATTACTACCACCTTATTGTAAATACCTGTGTTCTGAGCAAATAAATATTCTATTCTATTGTATAATAAATACTAATACGTGATAAACTTTTAAGTTTAGTTTTACAAAAGTTTGAGAACAGTCCAAGCATGATATAAATTTAATTAGGTGTGTAGTAGTAGTAGTCGATCACACTTTGGCACAGAAACTTTTGAGCGGTAATAATATCCAACCCATTTTATTTTATCGTTTATTTCCACCTATAGTTGTCGCGTTTTAGCTTGGCAATATCGGCCATTGCCCTTTCCCTAATATCTCTCCGTAGGCCGTACGCAAAATACGCGCATTGACGTGGAGTTACGGAAACCAGCCCGCATTACTTTACTTACTACTTACTCTTAGCTAACTACTTACTATTAGTATTACTAATCTCTCCGTAGGAACCCAAACAATAAACTATGTATGGGTTTTCGTTATTGTAACATGTTGAAGACCACGATAGACATTTATTCAGAACGTTAACGGACTTTATTTCAGTTTTTGAAATAAAAAAGTGTGTGCTTATGACAACACGGCAGAAGTGAAAACTTGCGCCTAGAGCTGAGTATACCAGATTCAGCGTCACCGACCCGAGTGTGAAGGGGAGCCTTCAAACAGGCGCGACGCGTCAGCGCGACACGAATCTAGTAGAACAATTTCTTTGAAAACTTTATGGAAATTGTTCTACAAGAGTCGCGTCGCGCCTGTCTGCGGAGACTTAACGGTTCAGGGCGTCTACTCTCTAAGTCCGTCAATGAAGAAATGGCCCGTCCGAAAGTAGTTCGATCCTTCAAAATAAACCCTACTGCCGATTAATTACCTTTTCGATCGGGCAATAACACATCGGGATTAAGGACAACTGTCAAATCATATTGTCATTCATTCTTAATTCGGGGCCCGAACTAATCTTCTGACCGTAGGTGATACTGAGTTAGTAATGCCCATTACTTCGGTCGAAACTACGGACTTCGTGCATAGAGAAACCCCCTGTTTGGTTCACTGTTCTGAAAAAGCGCAAAGTGCGCCTAAAGAAGTATTTACTTCTTACGTAAGTACTAGAGAATGGGTTCAATGACCGTTAGTGCCATGCAAAAACGCGACAACTATATTAGAAATTTAGGCACCGTAGCTTATGTAAGTCGACGTGTTAAAGACTAAAACTGTACCTAATACCTTGCAAAATCCTCCTCACAAAAATCGACAAGTAGAAGGCGTTTCCCAAATATACGAAAACCAACATAAAGTACATCATATTATGAGTACGTACCGACCACGACCGCGAGATTATCGCGCGTTTTCCTTTGTTCAGCCATTCCCTTTGAACTACCGCCGAGTTAGGAAAAATACTGCATTCTTTATTAATTGCTGTAATTACGGTAATTAGGAAACTTTTCTCAAGTTGGGGCTGTTATTGTAAGCGTACCTAAGCTTGTTCTTTTGGGAACGTATTCTTAATATATTACATAAGTATCTACTCAGAGTAAAGTAGACGGGAATAATGAAAACAGAAAAAACTGGTTGAATGGATTAGGCGCCTGATTCGGTGATTTATTATAGGGAAATATTTAACTGCGCCTCACAAAAAAAAAAACACCCACTAATGACCACCTTTTTAGGGTTGCGTAGTCAACAAGGAACCCTTATAGTTTCGCCATGTCCGTCTGTCAGTCCGTCTGCAGCTTAGCTCAGAAACTCTTAGTACTAGAAAGCTATCATTTGGCATAGATGTAAATTCACTTTCAATCACGCCGACAAAGTAGGAAATTAAAATCATGAAAAAAATATATTTTAGGTACGCATAAAGTGGGATGCTTTTTTCTCGTTTCTCCCATGGTGTGGAGCTTCGTTCGATAGGCCGTAGGTTGGATATTCAACAATATTACGGGTCTATGAAAACCATTTTTCGATTCAGGGTTCCCTTTGCGTAAAATTAAGCTTTAAATTGCTAATTTTTGTTAGAGTCAAGTGTCCTTCCCCCCTGCCAGCCAATGGTTGCTTTTGGATATGTGAACAAATTCACAGCAGTAGTATATATAACGAAATTAAAAGGCAAACTATCCCAGCTGAGTAGGCTTTACAAGTTTACCAGTAATAGTTGACCATCTTACATTTGCAGTTGGAACGTATAGGAGAACCTGTTTTTCAACTACAATGTTAAGTTTGTTCTTGAGATAAATTCATCGCAACTACAGAAACCTTCATTGTGCGTGGTCCGACACGCACTTGGCCGGTTTTTTATCACTTTATATCTAATCTTAAAAGCCACCAGTTCATGTTCAATTTCAGTAATCACCAGGTTGGTAGTTCGTTCAGCAGAGTAAATGGTGGCATGGTGGCTCATTAATTACAGTAAATAACCAGCTTCGAGTCTGTCATCACTTGTGGTGATTTTAATTTTTTAGTGTTAGAAAATTCCGGTTTAAGTACCTACTAGTTAAAGTTATAAGTTTGTTTCAGTCATACAATCCTGCTAACCAATTTTTGGAGCCCACTAGAATAACTCCTACTAGTGCCACAGGCCTAGATATCATTTAATACAGGTGTTACTTTCGAGATATACCTAAGCAAAAATAAAAAATAAAAAAGAGATACAGTACCTACTGTTTTTGCACCTGTTTTGTATTGTGTGAATTTTAGTTCATGACAAGTATTGGGGCGTCCATTAATTATGTGAGGCGATTTTGGCGATTTTTTGACCCCCCCACCCCCTTGCTGAGATGTCGTGAGATTTGGCTTGAATCCCCCCTGCCCACTCCCAAATCTCACGTGATTTTTTTCAAAATACGTATTAAAATACCTATAGGTGCTTTATTGCGATGGGTTTCTTAAAAAAAACTAATTTTGCTTTATTTTTTTTATTTAAGTTTAATATTTACTACTACTAAGAACGTAGTCTAGAATCACAGTGAGAAAATCGAACAATAAAATACTTATATAGTAACTACTAAAATTCATAAAAGACAGTCCACGGGGACTCATGTGTGGTCTCTGGAACCAACATGTCCATATGATTTTCAGTAAAAATTATCTACTCTTTCAACCTCGCTCTGATTTAAGACTCGTACACACTGGTGCGACGTGACTTTAGGTATTAAAAAATCGACCATTTTAAATTATAAATTAGTTACTTTTTTTTAGATATACGACGATTAATACGAATACAAGAAGCCCAAAAATCTCCTTTTTGGTGGGCCATATCCCCGAAGAATAAAAACTGTCCTTTATTTATTTAATCTTAATGAATATCTACGTATTAATCCAAATCTTACTTTAACCTACCACTGTAATCCCACTTAACCAGCGAGTTAGCACATCGTATAACAAAGATAAGTTATTAATATGTAGACTGCACCCACCGCTTCGCTTAGTCTCGGCGCCTAATTAAAAGTTGTGTGCATTCATAGCCAAGCCAGAGTAGGGAAACGCAACTTATTTACATTCGTATTGTATAAGTGTGAATGTGTTGATGTTCGTCACTGAACTGCTAAGTTTTGACCATGGATGTGGCTGAAATTTTAAGAATAGCAGGTCTCCATGTAATCTGGGTGTCGCAATTAGACTTCGCGTATATTCGTACAAATACTCTCAAATGATAGATCTCGGTTAAATTAAGATAAAAGGTAATCACTGGATATATTTTTTTAATGCAGGAAATGCAATTTTAAGAGCAGGTGGCTCCGTATAAACAGGCTCCATGACATTAAATCAAAGAGTATATAATTACGTTATGAATGTTACGATTGACAAAACTCTTTTGTTATGACTACTAATGTTAACGTGATATTATAATATAAAGGCAAATCAATGAACAGAAACCGCGTTTGAATGAAGAAAACCATAAATTAGCGATTAAACGATGGCCTGTTGCCCTGCAACTGTAAACCAACTCGTTATCGCTTTGCGTCATGCATCGTACATGGCCGGACAGGCTCTGAGGCATAAAGCTTCTCACGAAACGTGTCCTTAGATATGTCTGGCAATATTGGAAACGATGAAAAAGGTCGTGAGGCAAGATATCTAGAGACGTTAGTCGACATCGCCCGACGTTTCAAGCGACTGGTGTCGCGGGACATTTGTCCGGTAAATACGTGGCTTTATTACTGATGATGATTGTCAGTGGGCTTAATGGGACAACTGTCAGTCGTGATGTCATTTATAAATATTTTCAATATTATATATTTGGTATTTAAAAATGTCTTCACCTATACTCAATATCTTATTACCTGTACATGATTTTTTTTAAACAGTGCGCAAACTTTTAATCATGCATTCAGAATATGATTCTAAGTATATTTTTTGTTAGATTTAAAAAAAAAGTTATTCCATACATTTTGACTGGTATTGCACTTTTCTATGTTTTTTTTTTTTTTTTTGATAACGTACGTTAAATTTCTACGCTAGGGGTCTAGAATCATATGTTGAATGGTTACAGTTTGCGCAGTTGTTATTTTCTTGTTCTTACTCAAGGTTCAAAGGCGATTGTAGAATTTAAGACCTGTGAAGGTATTCAGGCTGGAGAAGCTGCTCATCCCATAATGTTGTTTTACTATAATAATATTAGTAGGCTTATTCCTACCTATTATGGATTAAGCAAAAAATAAACATTTATTTGGTAGTTGAATAAAGCATTTAATTTTATATTATATTATTACATTATATTCCTAGAAGAACTTCGTCAAATAACTGAGTAGCCGGAGCAGGCATTATACTTTGTCATTGGCATCCATTATACTAAATCTCAGTCGGCATCACCATACGATGCTCATCACTCATACTACCAGCAACTGTAACCTATGGCATTACATTAGACACCTAGATCACGTACGATTCTTGTGTTCTATACTTCACCACAAAACAAACGAATTCACAACTACTTATTAACAACGACACATCAAGATATGAGAGAGTGATATTAAAATATGACAACTTAAGACATTTCTGATTTGAAGCTGACAGCAATAGATTTTAATGTTGCCATGAAAGTTAAACTCTCCAAAAAACGTGTACATCATGCATTCATTTAACTGTCGTCAACAATAAGCTAATACCTACATATTTGTTAATATAAAACGACGCAAATACAAATAGGCACTGGCTCCAAGAATAATATCTACTCTTGTGTTTCAAGGGACAGAAGTCTGCTTCTCCGAAATGACTTAGATTCGATGGAACAGAACTGAGTTATCACAGCTGCAATAATTATCGTCTCATCATATACTACTTCTCTCTAAAAAACGAGGTAGTAAAAGTCTCTTAATAGTTTAAACGATGAAACCACTACCACCAAAATCCTGCAGATTAGTATAATTACAGAAATAGAAATACCATATTATTCTGGTGAGTGTGGTAACTCCATGACTCCAGTCTCTAGCTATCCAATGGAATACCCACACCAAATTATGTTCACTTGAATATTTTAGTGCCGTCGTCCACGTGTTTCAGATCTCTGCCTATTTAATAGGTAAAATGACGTAATATTTGCATGCAAGTTAATTACGTAAAAAGTTTTCCCAGAAAATTCAGATTGCGTTGCGTTGCGTGGCTAACCCGTCACCCTGCCGATGTTGTCAAATTATTACCTCCATCTGTGTACCTGGCTGGTTTTAAGGCTCGTGCACACTGGCGCGACGCGACAGCGTACACAAAGGCACCGCGTGCAGCGCGACGGGCAGCGCCTGTGTGTCGGACTGTCGCGTCGCGCCAGTGTGTACGAGCCTTTAATCAAATAAAAACCAATACTAACGCTGTAGGTAGCTCAGCGTTAGAATTGGTTTTCATTCGATAAAAAAAAAATATTGGATAAAAACGCTTCACGGGGGTAACCCTGATGCGTTTTACCCTATTTTTTGATAGCCTGGCTGTCAGGTTTAAGTCCATCGCAGACGTAGCTATAATATATGTCAATATAAATCACAGCTAGGCATATTACGATATATTTTTAATACTATCTTTGAGTGACCGCACACGCAGCTATCATTATATATTTCAATGACGTCACCACCCTATACTGTATTTTTTACTATTGCATAGGTATAGCACGACGCTAGGCCGAAAATCAAAATCCATGAACAGCAAATAAATATCTTTTTTAAATAACCGACGTAAAATTTCAAAGCACAGGGTTGCAGAATGATGTACTGAATCCATTGTAACAAGTTGCTCGTCGGTGTCCCGCCACCCTTTAGTATAGCTACGTTTGTATTGGGCTATAAAGTGAATAAGTTAAAGGTTATGTGTTCAGTATTTAAGGTGAAGTAGAATGAATGCGACTTTCCCGTCCGATCACCATGTTCGGCAAGCCTATCCCTTGGGAGAAGCGAGCCAAATACTTGGGTGTCACTCTAGACCATAGACTCTCTTTCGGTGAGCACATAAAGCAGGCGCGTTCGCGCGCCGCTTTCGCTCTCGGTAGACTCCACTCCCTATTGAATGCACGCAGCAAATTGTCACTCAAGTGCAAATTGCGCATTAACACAGCGTGCATTCGACCTATCATGACCTACGCGAGCGTGGTTTTCGCACACTCCAAACCCCACCACATCCATAGGATGCAGACCCTCCAAAACCGGTTCCTCCGTAGGGCAACCGGCTCCCCTTGGTTCGTTCGGAACGAGATCCTCCATCTCGACCTTAAAATCCCCACTATCCGTCAGTTCATGAAGCGCATTTCCAAGCGCTTCTTCGACTCCGCGGCCTCACATCGCAACCCTCTGGTTGTCGAGGCTGCCAGATATGCCCCCTCCCGCATTAGTCGTACCCGCCGTCCAAGGCATGCCCTGTCCGACCCCGATGACCCCATAACCCTCCTCCAGGAGAGCAGTAGGGCCACCAGTACAGTACACAAACACAGACCGCCATCGTTCCGACCTCGCCGCCGAGGTCCTACGCGACGCCCCCGACGTAATTGTCCCCCCCCCCGACCCTTGCTCGACGACGCGCCAGCCCGCGCCGTAGCTGAGCCTGTAGATTTAAATTCCCCAGTTAATAATAATATAAATTAGATCCAGCCTGTCCCATCTTGCTGCCCTCCCCTCAGTGACGCCCTAAGCCGAGGTTCGTACCCCACAGGGGGTGCCCTTAGCGTGCGGTCACCTAAATTTTAAGTTTTGTTCGCCCCTGGCTGGAGGCTTTAAGTTAGTAGCTTAAGGCACCCACAGGTTTGCCCGGTTAAGTAGCCAGGACCTTAGTGGTCACAACTACGAGCTGCCAAATAGGAAAAAAAAAAAAAAAAAAAAAAAATGCTACTTTTATGTAAAATATTCCATCGGACACAATTTTTAAAGATCTTTTGAATACTATGAGAAATGGCAAAATACTCTTTGCGTTTTCTGAAAACCCAGTGGCGTGCGCTTCATAAAGACAGAAAGACACTGCCTAACCTAGTTCTGACAATAGATCTAATATTATTTTATCACTAAACAAAACAACATAAAAAAAAAAAAAACATAAATCAGCTCTACCTATCGAGTGCCGGTAGTATCATTAAGATAGGCTTGTTCACATAATTTCGCATTGATCGATTCGCGCTGCACTAGCGCTGCCTCGCCTTTGCCACGGCAAAGACACAAACTATTCGTCTCTGAATGTCTTATATGTGTGCTCTCGTGGTAAGTCGTAGTCATGCGGATTTAATGTGTGTGCGTTCCTATAGCTACGTGGGCTTTGCTGACACACAATGACAAAAATCACGCACACAACTGCATGATAAGCCAGTGTCTTTGTAGTTTTTCTATACAGCTAACACGAAAAATTACGACTCGTACCGAACATTTCCGAACGAAAGTTTGCTATGCAATGCAAATATTTTAGGAAGTATCATTGTTTCATTGAATTTTATATATGTAAATGACTATAATTTTTTGTCGTATTATGTTTCCCTTTTTACTAATTATTTTCAATGGTCAATAGTCGCCATATTGTTTGATGTGTGTTGAGTTTTTGATTTATTTGAGGATATGGCTGAAAACGAAGACTCTTTGGATGGCGAGACATTAAGTCAAGTTTCGTATTTGTTACACAATTTAAAAGACTTTCAATTCCAGTTTTTACTCCATGTGTTTAACGAAATATTCGCAGAAACTGATGTGCATTACGAAATTATGTAAAAAAAAACTTCAGATGTGACCTATAACATTAAAACAAATTAAGGAGTTTGAATCGTTTTTAGAATCATTCAGATCTAGGTTTGAATTAATTTTTGAAAGCTTAAAAATAATCACAGGGTCGCCAAAACGAAAACGTAATGTTGTGGACGCAAAAATCAATTTTAAGCAGATTTTTATTGAAATTATAGACAATATATCTAACGAATGTCGCGACCGTCGACCGGTATAAAAATCTGAAAGAGTTAAGAATTTTGGACTACTTTGATGCAAAAATTTCAATAAATATAATGACAAATTTCCGGTTGAACTAGTATCGCAATGCGTCCGCCTTATCAATGAGCTCAAATGTGTTTATAAATCTGCCGAATTCAAAAACCTTAGTATTTACAAAAATATAGAACATTTTTACGAAAATAACCTAAATACAGTTTTTCCCGAAGTGCTGCGTTTGGCAAAATTCATTGTTACAGTTCCCGCGAGCAGTGCTTCAACCGAAAGGTCATTCACGTCGCTAAAACTTATATACACCTACTTAAGAAATAACGCCAAAGAAGTATAAGTGTATTAAACCTTGGATTACACCCGGACTTGTTCGATGTATTAGGCATAGAGACAAACTTTACATAAAGACCAAACTTGAGCCTGAAAATGAAATTCTTTCCATTACTTATAAAAGATATAGAAACTTCTACAATAACCTTTTGAAAAAAATAAAAAATGAATTTGATAGAAAAGAACTGCAGAAAGCAGGCAAAAATAGTAAACTGATTTGGAAATTTATAAAAACAAATACATTTAGAACAAAACAATCAGAACCTCCATTTGACTTATTGACAATAGAGAACAACCCAATCGAATCAGCAAATAAAGTTAATTTCTATTTTTCTAACGTAGGCAAAATTTTAGCAGAAAAGACCATACAATCTAAAAGTTCTCTCCCTCAAAACCATCTTAAAACTTTCCCCACACTTAAATCGTTTGTCTTACTAGATACGGATGTCGATGTAGTACTAACAACTATTTCTGGATTAAAGGACGTTTGCGCGGTTGGGTGGGACGACATTCCAAACAACATACTAAAACATTTCAAATACCTACTTGCTCCGCCGTTAACTCATATTTTCCAGTTATGCTTGGCTAAGGGTATATTCCCTAAGTCGCTTAAAAAAGCAGTGGTTACACCTGTATATAAAACTGGTGACAAAAAATATGTTAATAACTACAGACCCATTTCTGTTTTAACAGGGCTCTCCAAAATCCTAGAGAAAATCATTAATACTAGATTAATGAAATACCTAGAAGATAACAAATTGCTTTCAGATAGACAATTTGGCTTTAGGCCCAAAAAATCAGCTAATCAAGCAGTACATCAAATGACGGATTATATAACAACTAATTTGGATAAGGGCATGCACTCCATTGGGATCTTCCTAGACCTCGCCAAGGCGTTTGACACAATTTCTTGTCCATTATTATTAGACAAGCTTGAAGCACTCGGAATAAGAGGGACAACGCATTCACTACTTTCTGATTATCTTAGTGACCGCAAACAATGTGTAAAAATTGGTCAGTACTTCAGTTCTGAGCTTCGAAATAGTAATTACGGAATACCACAAGGGAGTATTTTGGGCCCTACTTTATTCTTAGTATACATAAATGACCTGTGCAGCTTAACGCTCCAAAATGGTGTCATAATGTCTTATGCAGATGACACGGCTCTATTGTTTTCAGATAAATCTCGAGATGAGGTATATAAACAAGCCCAGAACGGTTCTAATATAGTGACTAATTGGCTACATGAAAATCTCCTAACACTAAATGCTGAGAAAACCAAACACATTTTATTTACTATGAGAAACACTAACCTGCCAACTACTAACATAAACATTTCTGCGCACAAGTGCGGCACGTATGCTGACGATGCATGTAACTGTCCTAGTTTAGCAAAAACCGATCATATGAAATATCTTGGTGTAACGATTGACACAAATCTGAATTTCCGTAAACACATTGATTTGTTAAGCACTCGAATGCGTAAATTAATATACATTTTTAAGAATTTACGATATATATCGAACTACAAATTAATTAAACAGGTCTATTTAGCTTTGTGTCAATCCATTCTCACTTATTGTATAACTTCCTGGGGTGGGGCTGCTAAATCAATCCTACTGCCATTAGAACGTGCGCAGAGAGCTATCCTTAAGGTATATATACCTTTCACCCATTTAGATTTCCCACACATGAGCTTTACACGGCATGCAAGGTTTTAACCGTGCGTCAACTATTTATATTGAATATAGTACTACACCAGCACAATAAACTTCCTTATATCCCAACACCTATTGATAAGAGAAGAAAAGACTTAGTTTGCATAAAGCCTCAAACCAGACATACTTTTATAAATAAATTTTATGTATTTTTAGGTCCGTTCTTATATAATAAAATCAATAAGTCTGTAAATATATATAGTGTAAATTATAAAAAGTGTAGTGAAATGTTGAGTGCATACCTACTGACATTTAATTACTCAGACACAGAAAAATTGCTAGAAGTTATGCAATGAGTTTATTAAATGTTAAGTTAATTGTTTTTTTTAAATTTATTATGTATCAATGATAGCTCTATTTACAGTAACATAATAGTCCACTGAATCACTCAGCGTTGTTAAGTGATGGCCTGAAATACAGGTTTGAATAAACCTACATCAGGCAGGTCGCTATTGTATTCATTGGACCTTTAATCAATATTATATAAGTTATACACTAGATTTATTTTAGGCATAGTTTATTTTTTTGTTTTCTATATTTCTACTATTAATATGTAACTTTGTTATGATGTAACTTTTATGTAATTTATATGTGAACTTATGAATAAAATGATTGATTGATTGATTGATTGAAATACACAAGGCCAGCAACGACTTAAGGCTCGTGCACACTGGCGCGACGCGACAGCGTACACAAAGGCACCGCGTCCAGCGCGACGGGCGGCGCCTTTGTGTCGCGTCGCGTCAGTGTGTACGAGCCTTTACAGATCTCTCCATGATTTCAATAGAAAAAAACCTTACGGAAATAAAACGCCTTCCCAACTTTTACGATTCCATATTGCAGAAATTCTTACAGAAAGATAGGCGTGTAGATTTAATATATATATAAATAAAACAAAACATACAACGCGCATTATTTTTGGTGCGTAAAATTTTCTGCCTACCCTGTCTTAAAACTGTGTGCACGCCACTGTGAAAACCTATTCAATATCAACCGTCGACACGGTATTCATATCTGCACAGTCTCTCTCAGCTTTAGAATTAGTTATTTGTTTCGTTACCCGAACCAATCAGTTTGGAAACGCAAATAAAATATTGGTAAAAGGCCATTGAATTTAACATTTCCTTAGATTTCTTTAGTTTAAGCATAGCAGCTCCTTGTTAAAGTGAGATTATATTACACAAAGCAACTACTTTGTGGAACTTAATATGATGCCTACATAACATAACATCATGCCTGTATACCCCGAAGGGTTGGGCAGAGGTGCACATATAGCACACCCACATTTCGCCAGTTAAGTTTAGGTCCCATGTAATAAGGGGCGAGCCTGTTGCCAACAACCGGGCACAAATCCAGACTCCGGGCTGCTATTGAGAAATTCCAGATCGAAAATCCCAGTAACACTGTGTCCGACACGGGAATCGAACCCAGGACCTCGTGCTCAGCAGCAGCGGTTGCGGCCACACACAGACCAACCAGGCAGTCTGGAATATGATGCTTGATAGTACTTTCGTTGGTGGTTATATTTCGTGATCAGTAACTATTTTTCAGTTGATTTTAAGAGCTAACAGCAAGACAAAGAAAAAATAACTAACACAAAATAACTTTTGTGTAAACCCAAATTTGGGTTTCCAGTAAATGAAGTGAAGATAAGAGTGTCATTTTCCTCATTTAAGCGTGCCAAAACATGGCAGAAAGGAATTACGACATACCAAACGGGACGAGCAGCATTATAATCATGTTTATATGACGACAACAAAAGGGTGCATTAATATTGGATCCTATGAATGACGATGCTTAGATGAAGGGCTCGTGGCTAAGTAATGACAGCCGCAGGTTAAGTAACGCTTGCCGCGGTCGGTCCGTGGATGGGTGACCATCTTCACATACTGAAACCCTCTGTGCCCCTGAAAACACGTTAAGCCGTTGGTTCTAGCTGTCATGTGTGGATCTTTGACAGTAGTAACGGGTCGTCAGAAGCCCAAAAGTCTGACAACCAGTCTTACCAAGGGGTACATACAGTATTACCCAGTAACTGGGTTTTGGAGGTCAGATAGGCAGGCGTAAAACTGGTATGCAGCTGCATCCGGTTAGACTAGAAGCCGACCCCAAAAATAGTTGAGAAAAGGCAGACAGATTGGTTAAATGATGAAGGACAACCGAAAAAATATACCGCATCTAATGGTCATACATATTAGTGCTTCACATAAGTAGCTCATGTCCCCTACACTAGCGAGAGGAAAGTTTTGCTTGAGTAGCAATATGTTAGTAGCTACAGCTAGTTAAACTCAAACTCAAAACATTTATTTCAACTTCTGCTTTCAATAAGGAGTCTGTCAGTCAGAAATATGAAGCTAGTTGTCCATTCCAAAGCATGGTAGGGTACCTATAGAGAAGAATGAGCAAGAAACTCCATGGACTCTTTTAAATCAATATATCAAAATTGAGCAGCACCTTCATTTCGATGATGAGACACCTGATATCGTTTCCAACATAACCTGATGCCTAAGCTACTGATGGCGACGAAATTGTAGCTAAGTTCTGGGCCGACTCAGTACAGCTTGCCTTCGACACGGTAATAACAGCATAACAGACTGAAATAAAAGCGGATTTCTCACAATTTCTTTTCGTTTGAACGAAGTGAAAATATTTTGATAACTTGTGTTTAATCATAAAATAAAGCTAAGAACTTGGCGTTACATTGAGCTGTTTCAAACAAAATTAACTAAGTCACTTGAAGTTTTCAAACTTCGTGTATTGAGTTTTACTTAATAAGTTGTTGGAGGCAAAGTTATTATTTTATAAATTGTAATTCGGCTAATTTTGTAAAATGGAAAGGTTTTCCGTTTAAATGGGTTGGTTAGGAACCGATATTTTTAATATACAGAGTGGATTTTTGAAATGGTTCAGTAAGGGCAGTGTGCCTTATTCGTTGTAGCTACTAGAAAACGATCTTAGGAGACTGTCCTTAACTATTTGAGAAAGACCATGATAAACAATATTACAGTCAGCAAGACAATGGGTAATTTCACAAAAACGTTTTCTAAGCCAATCGATCATGTTTCATATAAGGACTCTACTGGCCCAACTGCGGTTTACAGACAACTACCTACTTGAAAAGTCTGAAATCGAAAAAACTTTTCAAATACACTTTCGTAGGAGATGAGACTCCAACCATTGACTCCAACTTATTTTTTTTTTTTATGATGGGAAATTGGACTGGCTGAAAATAAACAAAAAAAAATTTAACTCACTGATCAGTGGATCACTTCGAATTTGGAACGAATAAGCATCATCATTTTAACACAAAACATTTTTATGATTGTTGGTTTTGAAAAAATATCCCATACAGAGATTGTTGCATTTCAGATTTTTGTACCCGGCAGTATTTTATAATTGTTTCCATACAAGTCTGAAGGTTCTAAACAAGCAACAAACTATCAACATTTTATTCTCAACTATTCTCAAGGTCTTCACCCGTTTGTGGAACATTAAAATAAAGAAAATGAAGGGAATTTACTGCATGCATGCTCTTGTGAGGTGTGTTGTGATTTGTGTGTATGTGTATGTGTGTGTATGTGTGTGCGTGATTGTGCCTGGCAGTTGGACTTTGGGTTACATATGAGAGTTTGTTTGCCTACGCTTCCATTTATTTATTTATTGATTTAGGATCTCCAACAAAAGATGTAGGTACACAATACATGACACATAAAGCAAGGGCAACATCGGGTATAAAGCAGGTGTACTCCTTCACTTGTAGGACACCACAGCATTATCACGAGTAATGTTCTTTATATAAATTTTCTGTCTGTGCATAATCCAGTGTTTGAAGCCATGTGTTTAGTTTCATCTTGGTTTTATTTTTTGTTAGTAAGTTGAAGTTGAGAATTTTGTTTAATTTATTATAGACTAGCTTTTTCCCGCTTCTTCGCCCGAGTGGATGTCGGAAAATATCCCCATTGTTTTTATATAAATCTATTGGTTTACGCGGCGAACGCTTGTAAAGCTCTCAGTCGTCATTATTTTTTCCGGTATTTTCAACAGTCATCGTCATATTTCAGCCAATTTACACAAAACCCTAATGAATTATACACCTAAACCTTCCTCATGAATCACTCCGTCTATTGGTGAATCGTGAGTTTATCACGTTCGGACGGAAAACGCGGCTGGGGGACTTAGTTTTAAAATATATGTAGTGATGTACTTAGTTATAATTATATAGGTAGGTAGGTATAGGCTTTGCCATCGAGCGGATGCGGACCGCATGACAGACATTAGTGATGGTTCTCATATGTTTGATTGCGTTATTTACCAGTTCACACAAAAAAAGCAACAAAATTCGATCTAAAGAAAAGCGGCCACATTTCTCTAGCTAGATCGTATTTTTTTTTGCTTCGTGTCTCAATATGAAAGTTTATAAAAAGTATTAGAAAATTCTAGACACACTTACCGAGGGTCCTTATTGAGCCTTTATTCAAAATTACTTCTCAGTCACGAGACAATATTATTTTAAAGGAGTGGCGCTAGTGGATCCATGTGCGGCCCCTTAAGTTCAAGTTTTAGTACTAAATCGTATTCTTGTAATTTACTAACTGCGCGTAGCAGTAGAATGCGCTTTTACTGCGCTCGCATGACGCGCACTTGACGCGAGCGTATCTGACAGCGGTAGATAATACGAAAAGCGTTGATTTGATTGAAACTTAACTTCAGCTGCACTGCAACTCGATAGTCGATTCCCGGCCCCCATAAGCGCGGGCTTGCGGACGGCGGGCAATGGGCAGCTCGACGTCCGGTAAAGACCAGGCCCGGGTCGACGGCGCGTTGTGTTCCACGCGCACCTCAAAGAGATGTCAGCAATAAATGACGGGGTCCGATAGGGCTGATGCCTGCCAGGGTCGCGGATTGTTCGAAAGAGTTACCGTGGCCCTGGCGCAAAGGCAACTGAAGGAACACGGGTGGTTTTAGTTAGTAAAAATCTGACACGCCCTCCCGCTCCACCCAGAGCGGGAGCAGTTATTTGATGATTTACCCCCCAAATAAAATAAATTTAAAAAATATTGCACTGCAACTGAACTTAGTTACCTCCTTGAATTAAGCTCCTAATGCAAGTACAGTATTTCCTATTTATCCAGTTTATTTATTCAAACCCAAAATCGTATAATGTTTTTGTTCCATTCAACTGAATTGGCGTGCTAACCCCTTTTAAAAAAATCACCAATCACAAAAAAAAAACGAAGTGAAGTTAATACTGTTCTGGTTAACATTCACGAAGGTAAAGCAAGGACTAATGCTTAAATAGAATTGGTACGTATTTTTTTAATGTATTGGAAGCCAACAAGTTTGCTAATTCACTTTTAACTGATTGCAGAATTTCACTAGTTACCCGGAACAGGTAAAATTTGTGAGTTTGTATGTAGGAGGTAATCTTCGGAACTTCGATTCCGAAAATTCTTTCACTAATGGGAAACTACAGTATTGCCGGCTGTCATTTATTTTATGTTAAAACAGTCGTGGTCACAACGATATATACAGGGTGTCCCTGGAAGTATGGATCACATCGAACAGGGGCGTGGGCGAGGTCATTTCCAAACTTTTTAATCCTAAGAATGTCGGTGCAATTTTTAACGGTTTAAAAGATAAGACCAATTTTTGTTATTTTTTCAATCACTTCGCATAGTGCTCAAAGAAAAAAATCATAAGAAAATATATTTTTTTCAGGGCTTCGTAGAAGAGTGGGCATTTCCTGTGGTAATACTTTTACACAACTAGAAGAGATTGTTTATGGGATGAAAGTTTGTACGAAAGTTCGTAATTCTTTTTTAAAGATAGAAACGTGGAAGTTGGTACTTAGACTTCTGTTTATAAGTAAAAGTTATCTTTAATTGTATCATCGTTTTTGGACACTCATCTCCTAAGGCTCCTGAGAAATTTCGATGGGAAACACAGCTTGTGGAAAAATAATGTATACCAAGTAAAAGATGGGTAGCTGCCCATTTGAAAAATAAAAACGCAAAAATACTGACAAAAAAATCTCTTGTTTGGTTCGCAAAACCTCTGTTATCTCATTTCACAAGTAATGGAGGTATGGCACAGTTAAAGTCAAAGTCAAAACGTTTATTGCGAACTAAGTGTTACAATGTTGGTGTTATCTTATGTTAGTACTTATGACTTAGCAGCCTTTTACAAGCATTGCAATTATCATTCGCCTGCCCTTATCATTCTAAATTAGCATGCATTTAACATATTTAAACTTAATAAAATTATACAATAAAAATGAGAAATTTTAGTTACGTCAAAATTAAATGTCAATAATAATTAACTTGATACAGTTATTCAGCAATATTAATGTCATCCTTTTCAGGCATTACAAATTATAATTATAATTTTATATGAAATTAAATAGGATGGACTAAATCTTATTGTTTGTATAGGACAGATCGCCACTTTTGTTCATGAGAGAAAATCATTATTTTGAGCAAGACTCAAGATATTCTTTTACTGAGTAGAAACATTTTTGGATTATGTATAGTTTTAGCCTTTTCTGGAATATTATTACTGATTTTTCAGTTTTAAACATGTTGGGCAACTTATTATATATTTTTATTGCCATATAATACGGGCTATCACTTAACATTTTTATTCTTGAGGATGGAGCGCATAACCTCTTTTTATGGCGAGTGTTGACGTTGTGCTATCTTCTACTTTAGTGAAGTTGTCGATATTTTTAAAAACAAATGCTCAAATGTCAAGTATGTATATTGACGGCAGAGTCGGAATATGATATTTTATAAAGAATGGTTTGCAGCTCTCCGTATTATCTATTTGGGCCAGAATTCTTATACACTACTTTTGCATTATAAATAGTTCATCTACGTTAACACTATTTCCCCATAGCATGATGCCATATCGCAGCCATGAGTATGCGTATGTGTAGTAAGCAGCCATAGCTGTTTGTGTGTTAGTGCTTTGTTTAATTTGAAAAAGAGCATAAGAGAATCTAGAGAGTTTTGTTTTTATATGTTCTATGTGTGACTTCCAGTTAATGTGTGTGTCTATATTTATGCCAAGTAGGCTAAATGTATTAACTTCTTCTATTTGCGTGTTTCTGAATGTTGTTTTTAAATTGAGAGGTGGTTTTTTGTATGATCTAAATTGTATTATTTTAGTTTTATTGCTATTAATTTCCAAGTTGTGGATCTGGAGCCAAGTATCTACAGTTTGGAGGGTATCTTGTATTTGCAGACTAGGGTTATTTACATTTCCACACTTGATTAATATCGAGATATCGTCTGCAAATAATACTGGTAAAGCGTTTTCTTTATCTAATATTTTGGGAAGGTCATTAATATAGATTAAAAATAGTGGGCATCCTAACACACTTCCTTGTGGGATAGAGCAAGTAATTTGTTTTTCTTGTGATCTAATGCTTTTGATGTAATTTTTATCATGGTCGTAATTTTCAATTTGTACTATTTGTGTCCTATTATGTAAATATGATTTGAACCACGCATAAGCTGGTCCTCGTACGCCGCAACCATATAGTTCAGTGAGTAAGATGTCATAAAGAACCTTGGGAAGAAGTTGGGATTGTACGTCTTCCAGGTAAATTTTGCCAATATGTTGGTAAAGAGCAGAAGGTGATATCTCATTAGTATTCTGAACACCGACTTATCGTGACCTGGTCATCTTTGGTTATCGCTTCTGCCAAACAAATGTTTGTGTCAGACACTTTTAGGGTGATTTACAACGCTGTAAATAAGATTTAATCGATTAGAAATCGAAGTAGCAACAACTGTTTGGTTTTATATTACATTTATAAATGTTAAAGTATTACCTTCTTTCACGGGGGTTCGTGGCTAAATAATAATTAAGCTACGCTTGCCGCGGTCGATCCGTGGATGGGTGACCATCCATTACATATCAAGACCCCTCCTTAGCTCGGAAAGCACGTTATGCTGTTGTCATTTGTAGACCTTTGACAATCGTAACGGGTAGTCAGAACCCCGAAAATCAGACAGCCAGTCTTACCAAGGGGTATCGTGTTACCCAGTTACGGGGTTATGGGGTCAGATAGGCTCTCGCTCCATGTAAAATACTGGCATTCGGCTGCATCCGGTTAGACCGGAAGTCGACCCCGACGTAGTTGGGGAAAGGCAGAAGAAGAGGTATTACCTTGTTTTTATCAGCTTTTTAATTTGTTTTTTTTTTATGTATTTTTAAGGTTGATCTTGCGTAAAAAAAATTAATGAAGGAAAATATTAAAAAAATAAGAGGGAGTACTTAAGGAAACTTAACGTAACGTAACTTATGCAGTGTAACATCACATAGATCAAGAAGAATGTGAAGGTATGAGGAGGTACATAAACTCAAACACAGAAGGAATGAACACCGCACAGAGAAAAGCGTAGCTCATAAATTAAAGATGTTTTATTATGCACATTTTGCAAAATTTATAAGACAAAGTGTAACAGGAAAATTTACACATTTGCTACGTTATGTAAATGTGGCAAAACTGTTCATAACATTAGTACGATAATTCCATATTCCGTGTGTCGACAACCGCAAGCGTTTGACGTGAATATTACCGACCAGGATCGCAATACACACGTTGGTCAATCGGTTACACATCGCAAATTAATTAAATAATTACAATTTACCACTACATACTAATACTGATATACCTGTATCCCCACACGGCATTGATAAATAAACAAATAGGGGCTCTACAGACAAAAGAAAGAGCGATGCGTGACGATTTGTAGTTTTTTTATATTTTTTTCCTTATTAAAAAGAACCAGGTTCTTAATAATTAATTACAATCTAGCCTTTATGACTAATAAGCAATTTTAATCTAACTTAATTTTTTACGTGATAATTATTTTAAAACTTAGAATAGTGTCGATTGTACTCTACAAGTCCGTTCCACTTTCTTAGAGTCTGATATAATGATAAAAACACTTTGTTCATGTGTTATTATGTGTGTCATTGTCACTATTATTTCTACACTTTTTTACACTACACTAACTCAAAAGGTTTTGTTCGTTTTAGTCTCCGCACTATATTTGTTTGGTCTAACAGCTGAATTGCCTCGATTTTTGAAGTGAAAACCTTATTAGACACACTGCGCTCTTTCTGAACAGTGAACTAAACTGAAACGTCACGCGCGAGTCGGTGACGCTGAATCAGGTATACTCGGCTCCAGTCGTAAGTTTTCACTTCTATCGTGTAGTCATAATGACCACTGACACGATAATAAGTACACAACCTCTTTTTTGAGCACGCATTATATACCTATTTCATTTATGTAAAACCCTGAGGTAAAACCTCAGTAAAACGCAGTAAAATAAACAAAACAAAAGCATTACTACAGCGCTGTGCACTATCTACAGAGCTT
Organism: Griposia aprilina; assembly: GCA_916610205.1. Classification (NCBI taxonomy): domain Eukaryota; kingdom Metazoa; phylum Arthropoda; class Insecta; order Lepidoptera; family Noctuidae; genus Griposia; species Griposia aprilina. Next base: position 899,103 of record OU744285.1, on the reverse strand, counting down.
CTAAGTCTGGCAATAAAACACAGACTTTATCTAGGACAAATAAACAAAATCCTTTTGCATATATATTTCGGTGTCTGTCTTTCAGTTGCACATATATTAGGTTCTGTACAAACAGACGGAGAGCCGTAATATGCTGAGTGTACAATAACAAAGTGCACATTATTATTCTTCTCGGTGTCGTGCATGCTTGACTTTACAGTGGAGAATAATTTTATGAATGGATATTTCTATGTACCATGTCATGTCGAGTTACTATAAATCATTTATCAAGTATAGCAGTTTTTTTTATTAGTGTTTAGTTTAGTTTCTGATAATCCTGTGCGAGTCTCAATAAAAACTTTTTATTTCATTCATCGTAACTGCTTTTGCAGTAACATACCTCAAGTCCATTCGTAGAACTAAATAACATAACATATCATAACATCACGCCCGTATACCCTGAAGGGTTGGGCAGAGGTGTACTTATAGCACACCCACATTTCGCCAGTTATGTTATAAGTGCCATGTAATAGGGGGCGAGCCTATTGCCATCAACCGGGCACTCGAGTTGAGCGGATAATTTACTACCTTCGTCGTTTTCGTTCTTTGTTATTTTCAGAGCTTTTACGGTGTTTTTCTTTCTTTCTGGGTCTATTGGTGATAAGTTTAGTCTAGTGAACTGTATCTTTATGTGTTATAATCTCTGTGGTCCGTTCTAGTATCGGTCGCAACCTATCATGTTGTGCCTTGCATGTGGTCCATGGTGCCACTGACTGCAACTTACATTGGTTGTAGTCTCAACAACGTAGTTTGCGACAAATGCCTTCCATTTGTTTGGATCTCCATGTAATCAGGAGATAACAATAGAAGAATCTGTCCAAACATAGATTTGTGTTGAAGGTATCCTCAATGCTTGCCTTATTTGCTTTAGTAGTTTAGATAGAAGCACGGCTCCACACAGTTCTAGGCGAGGCAATGAAATGGTTTTCAGCAGAACACTGACTCCTAAGTCACAGGATCTCCTAGTTTGGGAGTCAGGGTTTACTCTATTTATTCACTGTAATTCATGCGTCCTAGTTTCTAGTCATTGTTGAAGGTTTTTGTATAAATAAAGATTTTTATTATTATTATCTTTTACGTCTCTTGACATTTCTCGAGACCCTGGGATCCCGGACTTTTGGACGAGGGGCCGAAGCCAACTCGCAAGGGCCCGTTAGACTTTTTTAATGAAACGAGGCACCAACCGGCGATTATCCCTGTTCGGACTATACAAGTACACCCAAGGACATCCCCCGTTGGTGTAGGACTATGGCAGGATATGGAAACAAAGATATTAGACTATGGATTTGGGTAGCTTATGTGGACTGGTTCACTAGGACTATGGAATGACTATGGCCCCTGCCTGACCAATGTTTTATATAAAATACACAGATAAAATGGCAGGCGGTGACTTGCACACTCAATAATGGGCCCCCGAAAACGGTCGCTAGCACATAGTGTCGTAGCGACAAAGGGGCAACATGTCTTGAGGTGCTTTTGAGGAGTGGAAAGGTAACCCACGGCTTTCAGGACAATCCCGGAATTACGGTCAAAATCCCTACCATCATCTTACTGGAATACTTCCTTCCTCCGAGCACGTTTGCTCTTGCGAATCTCCACTCTAGCCGGCAAATAACGGCAAGAAAGAGGTGGGAGCTCTGTTCCTCGTCATTGTTCACTCCAGCCGGCTAATAAAGGCAAGCACGACACGACTTCTCCCAGGAGATAGTGTCCGTGGGGTCGCTACTGCCCAACAGCTCGCCACATGCTGCCCTGCGGGTTTCTGTATCTCTCTTGATCTGGCTCCTGACCCTAGTCCTGTTTCAGCAAAGTAAACTCTATCGGTACAGACCTACAGTTCAGGAGCGCGCAAGCCCTACCACGACATCATCGTAGAGATACGGCGGTGGGGTTATTATTATTATTTCAAAGGAGCTACTCTTGTTCTTGCAGCAATCATTGTGCTTTTTACTGTGCCAACTGAGTTTTTGACTCGGCAGTATGCCACAGCACAATATGCTTGTACAGAGGCATCACAGAATCCTTGGATTTCTATAGAATCTTTGGTTGAGCTAGACGTTCCCATCCATCTATTTATGTAGATTCCGTTTACATGTTCGAGATCAGATCGTATTGTAGCCCATTTTTCAGTTAGTGTCGTATTCAAGATTTCGTCCCAATCAATATTTTCTTCTAAATCTTCGCTATTACAAGGCAAGGCGCAATCCATATCCATCCGAGTGGGTCAAATAACATTTGATTGTCGGGTAGAATACTTCGCTTCGTGATTGCTTTGCCGATAACAGGTAAGTTCAGATTATATTCGAATTGTATTTACCCAAATTCCATTATATGCCTAGGGCTTTAATTTTTCTATCAATCTTTAGTTCTAGAAGTGCATTGGATGATATTTCGCTTATTTCAATAGTCTCATGAAATCACGGTTGTTAAAAGACCATTTTTTCAGTTCGAAGGCACCTAGACGCAGTAGCTTATTGAGATTTTGACTGATTGTTATTACTTGTTCCAGATCATCGTGTCTGGACATAACAACGTCGACGAAAAAATCTTCACGCAATATCTTTGCAGCTTTGGGATGTTTGTCACCTTCGTCATCAGCTAATTGCATGAATGTAAATACAGCGAGATAGGGTGCGGAAGCCATTCCGAATGTCACAGTCAAAAGTCTGTCTTTCAAAGTATTTATCGCTCCAAATTAACTGAATAACTGTGGTTTGTATTTCCATTTTAGTACTCACTTTATTTTAATTGTGTGGCAGTCAAAAGATGCGAAACACGTTGCATTATAGAACTCATAGGGATTTTGTAAGTGATCCATCTCGTGCAATGTAAACATCATCCTCTATGTTTAATCACAGTTACAATAAATCTATGACAGAACCTTTCCTTCTGCATGAAATACTTTACGCCAGTACGGAATATAACAATTTACATTAGATATGTATTTTACAGCAGCATTTTTCCTAATATTGTTTATTTTGTCTGACCATTATCACCGTCGCCACTTGTAAATGATAAATATAAAAAACATTTTTACAAAAAAAACCGACTTCAAAAAAACACACTACAAAGTGAAAAATAACTTTAATTTCGTAAGTCGGTGTCTTTGGATCTGTATTTTAGTTTTTTGCCACCGACTTCCGAAATTAAAGTTATTTTTCACTTTGTAGTGTGTTTTTTTTTTGAAGTCGGTGGTTTTTTGTTGTATAAAAGTTTTTATTTTTCACTTTTTAGTGAGTCAGTTATTAATTTACCTTAGTTAAAATAGCCTAATGTCAACTACTCATCACCTTTTACAAAATATTCTTTTCCCCGATGCAGGGATGTTAATTATTGAGGAGTTCGCCTGGTAAGAACCAAAAGAACAGCCATCAGCTCCATTTCAACATATACATTGTGACGAGCATAAATTGCTTACCAAAAATATTAAAGTAATCGAATCGCAACCCGTGAAATACTTATTATTGTGTAGTTCCGGTTGCCACCAATGGCCTTCATCATCAGTTCCACTTCACCGAATGGTACTTTCCGAGAGCAAATGCACGAGTAACTATAAAAAATACCCAAATCGCTATAGGTGTGCCTATAAAATTTGAGGATTTCCCTCGATTTCCATGGGATCACCTCATCAGATTCTGACTTGGTGACAATGGGACTAACCTCGAGAGCATACCCATTCGAACAAAAAAAAAAATTGCAAATTCGTCTATATATGACGGAGTTATGCCCGAACATACATAATATATATATATATATACCTCCGAATTGATAACCTCCTCCTTTTTGAAGTCTGTTAAAAATGATAAATGATTTTATTTCTGTAAATAGGTTTGTACAAACACTTTTACACGTCAATCATATTTTAAAACTAGATGAGGTCGGCGTTTCCTGACTACCAGAGAGAAATTGTAGAATCATGTTGTTCCCATATTTAAGCTGATTGTATCACTACACTGGCTCATCACCACACCAAACCTCTCGTGCACGCACCGCTTCACTTTCAAGTGTTTCCCGCCATTCGAGGTGACTGACAGTTGACATTAGTGACAGCTGCCTTGCTACCGATGTGCATGAGATAGTGTTTAGATATCTAATAAAAAGATACAATACAGATATCAAATGCCAAATTAATATTAATGGCAGGTTTTGACCCCTCCATCTAGAAGTGAGTCTGAAAAAATTCAGATCTTCATAAAGTGTAGATAAATAATTCCACAACATTTTCATAGCAATCTAAAACTTTTTAGTAAAATCGAGCGCGCCCTTGTAGTGGTTGCTGCTTGGCACAATACTTTCCACGAGAGCTTTTCAGTTATTAACCTATGAACAAGCTGAATTATTTTGCAGTACTTTTGTAAATAAAAACATGAATACTTTGAATATAATTTTATATGTAAGATATTTTGTCTTGAAGTGTTTGTGCTTATCTTACGTATGTCAGAAAAAAAGAGATCGTATTGATGAAGAAAACCTCTTGTTTCTTCAAAAAGGTATTGTTATTCAGATATTTCAATTTTCAAACAAAGAACACAATATCTAACAAATCCTAACTTGAGAGACCCTTATCAAAGCCTTTACATTTTTTATATAAATAGTGATGGACATTCAAAAGGAGGCCAGAATCCAATTAACTGGTGGACTACTTTTGAAAGAGGTCATTATAGAATAATTGCAAAAAATTAGTTTTCAATTCAACTGCTTGAGCAATCAGTTTGATTTACAGCCGGTTTCTGAATTCAGAATTTACACTTAAGAATTTGTCAAACCACTATAACATTATTGCATTGCTTGAAGTGAAAGACCGCGAAATTCAAAATTTCTTTGCAAACAACGTAAGAATTTTTGAATTACGCGGGCTACTTTGGAAGAATCACCTGATCCGTACCTAAGTTCTTTCAATTTAAGCGTTTGATGGACAGACTGCAGTGGTGCCGGGGCGATGCGGGAGTCGTGCAGCACACGGACGGTTGTTTTTCCCATACAATTGACACGTTGCGAGCGCAACACGACGGCGACGCCGCGCGCCGGTACATCGCGCGCGCGATGTCAGGACGGCGGCAGCGCTCACTGTTCCCGTACCGCTCCGGCGGGGGCGCGCACCGCCACAGTCTGGCAACAAACACCAAAATGAAATGCAAAAGTACCTACAGTTTCAAAAGTTCTCAACTTCAATAATTCTCAATTCAGAAACCGGGTGTTGGACTCACCCACTCGAAAATATGATTTAATTTTGACAACGAATTCAGGGCTGAGACAGATTTAGAATTGAAATAACAAAAATATAATAAAGGTACGTTGATAGTGTTGGCCAGCTGTAGAACATCTAGATTCAAGTTTGAATGTTTTTAATATATTCTTGCAGTCTGACAGGAACCATTAACTTCAGAGTTTTGCCATTCGAATATTATTTACGATGTAACTTTCAATACGTACCTCCATATTGCTCTGTTCAATAACGTTTATTGATACGCGTCTAAGGCGAGTTCTATACTCAAGGACTTACTGACAAGACTTGCCGATTAGTATGACGTGCTGCGGGGTGCTTGCACATATTTTTTATTAACGTATTTTTTCTGTGCACATAACATAACCCCCGAGGGGTTAAGCAGAGGTGTACTTATAGTACACCCACATTTCGCCAGTTATCTTTAAGTCCCATGTCCTATTCATGTAATAGGGGGCGAGCCTATTGCCATCAACCGGGCACAAATCGGGGCTGCTACTACGAAATTCCTGATGGAAAAACCCATTGACCTGCCCGCCCCATCGAACCCGGAACCTATAGCTCGACAGTAGCACTTGCAACTACTAGACCTACGAGGCTGTCCACTTAAGTATAATAACTTAGTACACTTATATAGTAATAATAGTCTTTTAATTTGTTATCCTATACACAAATAGGTGTGTATTTACATGTCACTTCTTTATATAGCACTTAGATTATTTACACACTTAAATATGATGAACTTTGTTTTCGTTGCGTCGTTGTGTCGTTTCTGTGGTTTTATAATCTAAATATTAGGAATAAGAAACCTTTCTCCAGTGCACTTAACACTAAGTAAATACTTGCACTGAAGCACTTGCACAAGGGTTGTGCCAACCGTGAGACTGACGCTCTCGCTTTGAAGCCTGTTTGATAGCATAGTTTATGATCGGCACATGTGAAACTAGCTTTATACATAGTTTGATTGTAATATAAGGTCCAGTCAATGATGCCTTATAAATGTCTAAAGTCGTATCTTACTAGTTATAGATATAGCAGCGAAAATATTGACTTTTATCAGCGAATTTATTAAGTTCATAAATACTGATGAAAAGATAATTGAATGAATACTACATGGGAGAGACTTTTAATAAAGCGTGTATTGCTTTTGATCATTGATATGCTAAAGTGGCGGAGTCTGGCTCAAAACTGCTTTTGTAGTTTGATTGATATGACAGTTTAATCAAATAGTACTTGGGTTTGAAAAAATAATCTTGGGCTGTATATCACTATGGCCAATATAAACGCTTTAAGTTAGGAATGTTTTCTATGCAATACAGAGTCACATACAATTATGTAGCGGAACTTCAAACATGGTATCGATATCTAATGACGATAAAAAGGATTTTTATAAACTCATAATTTCAAGTAACTACAGCTGATTACGGGGTCGATGGTGGCGGGTAGTATAGTCACTTAAAATTATTACGTTTTTCCCGCTTAACATAACATGAGATCACGGCTTCGGGAAAGCAAGGCGTGATCTTATGGTGGTGATTGTAGGTACACTTTTGTGTACCTATAATACACCCATATTTCGCCTTAATAGGGGGCGAGCCTATTGCTATCAACCGGGCACAAATCCAGACTCCGGGCTGCTACCGAGAAGTTTCAGATAGAAAAAACCAATAACACTTTTCCCAACCTGGGAATCGAACTGAGGATGTCATGCACGGTAGTAGCGCTTGCGGCCACTAGACTAACGAGACAATTTCTCGTTTATTGTTCTTAAAATATCAAGCATATCTCGCTGGTGGTGGCGTGTGTGTTGGATCATTAAGTTCCCTTCGAAATGGTTGAGCTGAGTGGTGCTGATCCATACCTCATGTTCGTGAACGGGCACCGTCAGTAGGGACTGGTCATCTCTTGGCTGCCACGGCTTATTTTAATTTTAGTTTTTGAATTGTTTTTTTTATCTTTTTTGTTACGGACGCTTTTAACGTGCACGTCTTTCTACATCGTTCGCACATGTATAATTTCAACATGAATGATGTAACCTTTTTTTTTTGTACCTATATGTTGATTTAAAAGAGTGTCCATGGAGTTTCTTGCTCGTTCTTCTCCATAGATACCTACTACGCTTTGGAATGGGCAACTAGCTTCATTTTTCTGACTGACTGACCCCTTGACAATTCAAAAGTGCCTGTAATTGGTTTATTTGAAATAAATGCTTTGAGTTTGAGTTTGAGTTTGATTGATATACCGTCGATGATACTGTATACTATGTGCGTGCAACAAGCATAATACTGTATACTATGTGCGTGCAACAAGCAATATATTGTATACTATGTGCGTGCAACAAGTATTATACTGTATACTCTGTGCGTGCAACAAGCATAATACTGTACACTATGTGCGTGCAACAAGCATAATACTGTATACTGTGTGCGTGCAACAAGCATAATACTGTATAGTATGTGCGTGCAACAAGCATAATACTGTATAGTATGTGCGTGCAACATACATAATACGCATAGGCTTTTACACAGCTCTGGTCACATCAATACCGATTTGAAGGGTTTTGAAGGTTGGGAGAGCTATAATCAGCGACAGACACCAATTAATGAGATTTAGTGCTCCAGCAGTTATTCAATTAAGATTAGTCAAATTAAACACCCGACGAGTTTTAGACGGCCATGAGAGCAGCGGGCGATGCAGGTGTGGACATAATTAGATTTTGCTCTATGGAGTTTACTTCACAGTTTCAGTGGTAATGCCTTTCATTTGACAACTCGACAACATTCATTGCGTCGTTGACGTTGTTGGGCAGGCGAACTTTTAAGCATGGCGAAGCACTGGATTAGCAATTTCCTTAAAAAACTTCGGATTTGTGATTGAAAGTGTGTTACGCAATTGGGGTAGCAGTTCACCAATAAATGCAAGATTTGAACATGACCCGTCGACTATCACCCTTTTAGGAAGAAGAATCAAATTGGGAAGGAACTTAACCTCAAAAGTATGTCATCGCCAGCAGGTTTTTACCCTATCCTCTCATACCGATGATCACTGTAGTTAATATATTGTAAACATTGTAAAAAATATATATTTAAAAACAAGTAGCCGTGGAGTTTCTAGTAAGCATGATTATTTGTATTATTAATAGAGCAGGTATTGATTGCAGCCATTTCACATTATGACATTACTTTTGCCCCACCTTGTATTATTAGTTACATTTCGTAGGAATAAAATACATTTTTAAATATTTCTTAAAATTTTAAAAACATAAAATTAAAAAATTGTGGTCCACCGATGTCGGGAGCAAGGTCCCAGCTACGGGTGGTTAAAGCTCCAGAATCAGGAACCTCCTCATGATGCGAGCCGCAAAAAACCGCACTGCCCTCTGAATCAGTCTCTTGATTCAACCACCTAACGAGAGCCTCGAGAAATGTTGCTCGAGGTTTTCGGCCATCAGGCCATTGGCCATTATGAAAATCGGCACAGTGACCGACGAGCTCACATTCTACATGTCAACAACCTCGTGTACTAAGTCGAGATATTTGATTATATACACATTGTTTACCTTATTTTTTTTTTTATCCTAAAATAGTACTATTGATAACATTTCAAATTAAACCTTTTAAACATATAAAAGGTATAAAAATATACCTAGTCTTGCCATAAATGAAGTTTTTTTTTTATTGCAATTAATATTTATTACTTTTACAGTGTGTTAGTTTAATACATAAATATAAAACAATTTAAAATATAAAAAGCTTATTCGAAGTGGTCTCCATTGGCTGCAATACAGTCCTTTAAACGTTGAGGCCAGTTATCAATAGAAGCACACACTCTTTCCATGGGAAAATTCTTCACTGCCAATCGTATGGATTGTTTTAGGGACTCCAAATTATCATGGCGTTTAGAGCAAGCCTTACTCTCTCAAACTGACCATAAATCATAATCCTGCGGATTAAGATTGGGACTAGACGACGGCCAGTCTTCAGCTCTGATGAAGTCCGAAACGTTCACTTCCAACCAAGACTGTGTGGACCGAGCTTTATGACCCGGCGCCGAGTCTTGTTGGAAGGACCATACTTTGTTATTGAACATGGTGTTGTTAAGGGGCTTAACTACCTTCTCAAGAACGGTATCTTGATACACTTGTGCCGATGTTATGATACCTTTTTCACAAAAATATGGCTCAGTTACTCCTTCGTAGCTAACACCCCACCAAACCATCACTGAAGTCGGATAATGCCCACGTTGCACTCTGTCGACTAATTGGGAAGCTTCCTTAGAGCTTTGAGCATAAATACGGTCATTTTGTTTGTTAAAATGTTGCTCAATTGTAAAGATTTTCTCATCCGTACGAGTAAACAATAATTTTCTGTGACCTCCCTTTGCGTACCGCTTCAGTAGTTGTTTCGATTTTACCACCCTATTCTTTTTTAAATTACCAGTTAAAAAATGACCAGTGCGTCTCTTACTTATAGGCTGCAAGTCCTAAGTCATCTTTTAAAATACGCGACATGGTTCTGGGTGCTATCTTCATCTCCCGAGATAAAATCTTTTGCTTTCGGACAGGATTTCTTCGAATTCTTTCCCTTACTGCTTTGACCACCTTTTTCGTCCGAACACTACGTGGACGGCCAGATCTTCTTCTGTCATAAACAGAGGAGGTCTCATTGTAACTATTAATAGCCCGGTACACAAACATTTGACTAATACTAAGCGTATGGAGAGTTTTAAAAATTGCATTTGGCTCCATACCAACTTTGTATAATGCAATCACAGCGATTCGGTTCTCTTTGACAGGTTTTGTTGTAAAAGTAAATAGATCTCTAGATATTATACCATGCGTCTGTCTCATTTTATTTGTCAGTTTGTTAATGTTTTGTTATGCAGTTTTATTTAATACTATACTAATTAATTAAATAACCGTTATTATTATTCTCTTACAATCATTTATTTTATTTACATAAGTATACATATATACGCACATTGCAGTACAAAACTGATTTACATCCGTCACCTCATCACACTTCAGGTTCAGTTGAAAACCAGCGTCAGGCACTAGTTGTCTGACATTTTTGCTGAACTGGACCTATTTAGTGCAGCCGCGAGGCACACTTTCCTACTAATTTCTCACTATGCACTTTACACTTTTTATTTGTTTGTTTTATTATATGTTGTGTTGTGTGCCTTGTAGTTTGTGCTAAATAAATTCATTTTCTTCTTCTTTCTTCTTCTTCTTCTTTATCATCCCACTCTATTTTAATATCGCAAAATATTGTACAATGTATTGGCGCCAAAATTAGAAAACTCAATGAACGATAGTATAAAAATGACAGATTCCAAATTCAAATGTAATAAACAGCTTGTTGATTGACATTGGGAGATTGACGTGTAAAAGTGTTTGTAAAATACTATTTACAGATATAAAATCATTTATCATCATTTAATACAAAAAAGTAGTTTTTTTTTGTGTACGTTTTACAAACTATCATAATATAATAGTATAACAAAATGTAAAAAGTCGCGAAATATAGAAAAAGCTCAAAAGCTCAAAAGTCTGACAACCAGTCTAACCAAGGGAAATCGTGTTACCCAATAACTGGGTTGTGGAGGTCAGAAAGGCTCCATGTAAAATACTGGGATTCAGCTGCATTCGGTTAGACTGGAAACCGAACACAAAATAGTTGGGAAAGGGCAGCAGATTGATTGTTACGCGTTTTGTTCGTTGTTGTCACTTTTATTATCTGCCTGACGACGCCTGCAACCAGGGCAGCGGTTGCGAGGGCTGCGCCCTGCATGTGGCCCTGCATGCGCGGCGTCTCAGGTTCCGAACGCGACTGCGCCGCACTCGTCAATCTGTGACATAATTCAGTGACATTTTATAAAGTGTAAATCATGTGTAAATAGTGAAAAATTGGTTGTGTCGTTTATTTGTTTTATGTGTTTGTTTTTAGTGCATGTGTTATAGTTAGGTTATATTAATTTTGATAGGTAAGTTTAATATATGATCAATGACGGCAGTTGCGACGCCGGAAACAGTGCCAGTCAACCAGTCACATCGCTCGATGTCCAGCTGGTGAGATGCCCGTATTGCTCACAGGTACGCTTTTTAAAAGGCGAACGGGGGCTGAGGATACACTATGGAAAGATCCACAGATCACATAGTGTACCATTGTGCCCCCCAGCTGCATTCCCAACATCAACACCTACAGACCAAACCTTGTGGCAAACACTAACAAAATTCAAAAATTCAACCCCGGTTTTAAAGAGAGTTCCCCGGGGCGCGAGACGGTTTGTTGCGTTAAATTTGGCGCGATGTCTCCGTCTTGCGACCCAGGAGAACTCACAAAGTGCCTGGGAGCAATTACTTACCTTCCCTTATAGGATTCTACATGTGCAAAAAAAATTGACACCCAAAAAAACACTAACTAACCAAATTAAAGACAATTGTAACAATTCGACCTTAATTTTAGATCCAAAATTACCTAAATTTTACAACCAATCACAAAAAGGCTTATGTTCACATGTGGAATCCAAATTAAGTGAAGGTGACATCAAGGGCGCGGCCAGGATACTGTTCAGCAGCGATGTGATGGCGCCTTACTCTCCAGAAACGCTAACAGCTCTAGAGAGTAAACACCCAGCGCCTGCGGATGGTCTCACCTTTCCCGACCCACCCGACCCTCCCAATTCAACTTTCAATTCAATTTCAATTCAACCTTCCTAAACGTTTCGGCCCCCCAGTTGATTGCAGCCGTGAGCTCTTTTCGAAGTGGTTCCGCCGGCGGCCTCGACGGCCTGACTCCACAACATTTAAAAGATCTACTGAGTTCAGGCGCCGGGGAAGCTGGTGAGTCGCTTTTGAAGGAGCTTGCGGCTCTGATTAACCTCATGCTCTCCGGCGATGTGAACGAGGCCGTCGTCGACGTCTTGTATGGGGCCAACCTATGTGCCCTGCGCAAGAGGGACGGCGGCATTCGTCCCATCGCTGTTGGGTGCACATACAGGCGTACGGCAGCCAAAATTTGCTGTAAGCTGTATAGCGAATCGCTTACAGCTAAGTTTCAGCCCCTACAGCTTGGTTTTGGCTCGAAAGGGGGCTGTGAGGCTGCCGTACATGCCCTTTCCACCTTTTTAAACTCCAACAAAGGTGAGGTCATCCTCAAGGTTGACGTGAAGAATGCCTTTAACTCTGTAAACAGGGACACTTTGTTGGCTGAAGTCAAAAAGGAACTACCCGAAATTTATGGTTTTTTGTGGCAATGTTACAGGTACCCTTCCAAATTATTATACAAGGACAATGTTTTGGAATCTGCAGTAGGATGCTAACAAGGTGACCCTCTCGGGCACTGTCATTTTCAGCTTGGCTATTCACCCAATTATCCAAAAACTAAATTCAAAATTTAACTTGTGGTATTTAGATGATGGAACGCTAGGAGGTGATGTAGACACCGTTTTGAAAGACCTACAACTGCTCAAACAGCAATTTAAATCTATTGGCTTGGACCTTAACCCCTCAAAATGTGAAATTTACCTTTCTGACATTACCGACAGAGAATTGACCATAGAGAAATTTAATGCAATAGCCCCACAAATCAAAATTCTAGAAAAAAGTTCACTGCACCTCCTAGGGTCCCCAATTTTAGAAGACAGCTTTTATTCTTTCATCGACGAAAAAATCAAAAACTTCAACGAAATTTCGGACAGACTTTCCAAAATTAATTTACATTCGGCATTCACCCTGATTAGATACTGTTGTTTTGGTCCAAATTTTATATATTTTCTACGTTCCTCCCCTTTATGGAAGCAGCCACATCTGTTGGACAAAATTGACCAAATTATTCGCAGCACAGTAACATCCATTTTAAACGTGGCCTTGGACGACCGAGCGTGGCTTCAAGCCACACTACCCATCCGTTTTGGTGGCCTCGGCGTCCGCAAAATTACCAGTATTAGCTTACCGGCGTTCCTGTCCTCTGTTCACAGCACCGAAAAGTTAACCAGGAAAATTTTAGCCCCCTCCCTGGTTGACTCTGAAGTGCCGTGCTTGACTGATGCGGTGAACGCCTGGACAGCGGTTTGCCCAGATACAGATCGGCCCGTGAACCCATCTTCCCAGAGACAATGGGATGAGCCGCTCTGCAGGTTGGTACGGTATAAACTTATCAATACGTCCTCCAATACTGCTGAGCGTGCTCGCCAGCTGGCTGTGGGAGAATGGGAGTCGGGCCTCTGGCTTCAGGCGCTACCGTCGCCCAACATAGGTACTATGTTGGGTGACACTACTTTCCGGCTCGCTACTTGTCTGCGTCTGGGCGCTCCTTGCGGGGCTCCGCATCGCTGCCAATGCGGTGAAGCTGTCGACTGCCTCGGACACCATGGCCTATCTTGCAGTAAGAGCGCAGGCCGGATAGCACGGCACGCCTGCATTAATGACATAATCCGTCGTACTCTTGCCACCGCCGGGGTGCCAGCTGTTTTAGAACCCAACGGTTTGGCACGTGACGATGGGAAGAGACCAGATGGAATGACCATAATTCCCTGGAAGTTAGGCAGGCCTTTGGTGTGGGATGCAACGTGTGTCGACACCCTTGCGCCATCCCATCTTCCTAGCACGGCGGGCTGTGCTGGGGCGGCTGCTGCAGGTGCAGAAAACCTCAAACGGCGAAAATATTCGAATCTTATTGGGAGTTATATGTTCGAGCCGTTTGGGGTTGAAACACTAGGGCCCTGGGGTCCGAGTGCCCACTTGGTTTTTGGAGACATCGCCAAGCGATTGGTCGACTCTTCACGTGACCAGAGGGCTGGCCTATTTTTTGGCCAAAGAATTAGCATCGCCATACAACGTGGCAATGCTGCCAGCCTTTTGGGCACTTTTCCTGTCGACAGCGATGCGGACGAATTTTTTGATGCCTGAATTCTTTTCATTCTTTCTTCTTTTATTTTATTTATTTGTATTTAGATGTACATACTATTAATATTTAGTTTAATTATATAATACCTATGTAATCATTATTATAACAGTAACCAAATAAATGTAATATCTTTCTTATTTTTAACTGTAACAGTATTTAGGGCCAGACTAAGTATTATATTCCTTATCCTAATGCATAACGTGAGCATAACCGTAAATAAAATTCACTGCATTTTTTTAAGTTTACGTGAAATTAAAAAGATTTTTATTTTATTTTATTTTATAACCGTAGTTTCTTGCCGGATCTTCTCCATAGGAAATGACCAATTGGAACCGTGCACCTAGCTTCTGTCGTTAAGTACCCATGAGGATTTATATAAAATAAAATCTTTAGAATATGAATTTGAACAACTAGCGAGCAAGCGTGCTGAACAATTATAATATTGCTAAGATTATATTATCATGGTTTTAGTGGCTTCCCCGAGTGTTCAGGGCGTCACTCGTGCACGAAAATTTATGTAATGAACACGACGGGATAACACCAGCACATTTTATACAGTGTTACATTGATTCACTGTCAGTAATACGGGACCAAATTATTTTACACGGAGGACTTAAAACAGCCAATGAATTAACAGTTTTTTCGTAATTTTGTGATTGTGATTCATTTACCGTTCAACTGTTTTCATATATTATAAAAGACATTAAAAATATTGATTGCAAAATGTATGTTTTTTTCCAAATTTTTTTAGGGTTCTGTATCTCAAACGGAAGAAACAGAACCCTTATAGGATCACTTCGTTGTCGGTTCGTCTATATGTCAGTCTGTCCAGACCCTTTTTCTCAGGAACGCGTGGAGATATCAAGCTGAAATTAATATCAAATACGGTCCCTTGGAGCTCTAAAAAAATCAAGCTTCTAACGTCAACACAATACAAAATAGGGCCATTTATGCGACATATTTTAATACTCGCAAATAAATCAAAACCTATAGGCGATAGGTACTTCGCGTCGACCTATAATCATGAAATTGGCAAGATGCAAGGTCACACAGTACAAGTAAAGCGCAAAGAAAAAGTCAGAAAATCGTTAGTTTGAGTTTCACCACTTTCTTTTTTAATGTGGTTACAAAATTTACATTTGCTGTTGAAGAATTGACCGTGACGCTTATCGGTGTATGGGAGAACATGTTTTTCAAAAACAATGTTGTTTGTATTTGGGATAAATGTCATCCCAACTACGCAACCCTTCATTGTGTGTAGTCCGACACGCACTTAACCGGTTTTTTTAGTATTCTTATGGCTAAGAAATAACAACCGCACGGGTCAATCAATCAAGTTAAACTACGCTTTCCGCGGCCCGTCCGTGGATGGGTGACCATTTTTACATACCGAGACCCCTGCATGCTAAAAAGCAACTGACCAAGAATGACCAGGACCAAGAATGACCAGGACTAAGAATCCCCAGGACCAAGAATGACCAGGACTAAGAACTGGTCCCGGCTGTCATTCTTGGATCTTTGACAGTCGTTACGGGTCGTCAAAAGCCCGAAAGTCTGACAACCAGTATTACCAAGGGGTATCCTGTTACGCAGTAACTGGGTTGTGCAGGTCAGATAGGCAGTCGCTCCATGTAAAATACTGGTATTCAGCTGCATTGCGGTTAGACTGGAAGCCGACCCCAGCATAGTTAGGAAAAGGCAAGCAGATCGATCCTATTTACAGCAACTTGAGTGATACAGAATCAGATAAGCTATGAATTTATTGTCAGATCAGCTTTTCAATACGGTCCTAAACACATGCGCCTAAGCACATAAATAAATATAATATCCATAAATAACCATTGGTGGAAAAACCAATGTTCCTTGGACGAAATAGTACTATCACGTGACATAACTGCCGGGTATCAGCTACGCCGTAGCTTGCGTAGCGGGGAAATGAGCTACGCCGTAGCGAAAACGCAGGACTTTTGAACACGGAGAATCTACCCTCACTATTATAATTTCAGTTTCTAAATAATAATAACCCGTAGTTACTTAAGTGTAGTGTAAGTAATGTAATGTAACTTAAAAAAATGCTGATGGCCGATAGGGTCGCAAGGATCTAGAATGGCGACCGCATACCGGACTGGTCCACTCTTGGCTGCCACGGCTTATTTAAATTTAAATTTATGAATTGTTTTTTATCTTTTTTATTACGGATACTTTAAACGTGCACGTCTTTCTACATCGTTCTCACATGTATAATTTGAACATGAATGATGTAAACAATTTGTTTTTTGTAACTATATGTTGATTTAAAAGAGTGTCCATGGAGTTTCTTGCCCGTTCTTCTCCATAGGTACCTACTACGCTTTGGAATGGGCAACTAGCTTCATTTTTCTGACTGACTGACCCTTTGACAATTCAAAAGTGCCTGTAATTGGTTTATTTGAAATAAATACTTTGAGTTTGAGTTTGAGTTTGAAGACGTAGCGTTGGAAGACCTTGTGAAGACCCGCTGGCTGCAAGAAGCACGAAACCGGTTGAAGTGGCGGTGCTTGGGGCAGGCCAATGTCCAGCAGGCAGCAGTGGACGACTTTGGGCTAAAATTATGACTTACACAATCCACTTATTTTACAACGTTTACTTACAGTTGACTGAATTAAATACTAATTATAACTTACTGATTTTGTTATTTATTTATTCTTTCACTGGACCAGACTTTTTGACAGAGGGCTTTTGTAATATTTTTCTCAATGATTGACAGTCTGTTAGACAACCTAATTATTTCGCTGGTTTTGCCCTCTAAAAAATATTATTATAAATACAGTACCTACTTCAAATTAAAACCGTGATACGTTAAGAAAGTCTTTGTTCAGTAAAATACTTTACATAAACTTTAATAGATACACCTTTATTATTATTATTTATTATTACTTTCTCCCCGTACATACGACGTCCTCAATGGTTTGAATTTTGTCAAAAGTGTTTCTATTATCAGAAACGCTCAGAGTTTGTTGTTCGCTCCTTTATTATTGTTTGTATTATCTTTTAACTCTTTCATAGTGTTTTGGGAAAGATTTCAAGGTGGAAGCTTCATTGTAAGTTACATTATAAGAAGAAATTCAATGAAATCTCCAAACGGCTGTTTGACCCTTCTCGTGACCCAAGGGCTGGCTTTTACCTTGGCCAGAGGCTAAGCGTTGCCATACAACGTGGCAATGCCGCCAGTCTTTTGGGTACATTACCAGTCATCGACGCCATATTTTAGTTTGTTAATAGTTTTAGTTAAGATATGAGTTTTATATTTATTTTATGAATTAATTAAGTATACGTTGTTATTTATGTGCAGTTCATTTTAATTCTTTATTAACGATATTCACTGTGAAGAAATCGAAAACGCGATTTTGGCACAAAAGTATTTGAAACACTAAAAATACGGGGCCGTCTGTCTTTTCGACACTATCGTGAAATCCCGTGTTCAATAAAACAGTGAAAGAAAGTATTCGTGAAGATTTATTTGCAAGTAAAACATTTTCAGATACGCTGAGCGTCGCATGGAATATTTACAGTTTAGTTCTAAATAATGACAAGCGCCTTTTTGTTTTTGTATTTATTTGTATATTTATTTAGTCTTTTAATTTAGTGCCTAGAGTAAATATGTAGTTAGTTGTGTTATATATTGTATATAAGCATTTTAATGTACCTATATGAAATAAATACAGTACATTCTTACAAATAGACAAATCAGCCTGTGTTGTACCACTGCAGGGCAAAGGGCTCCCTTTCTTTTTTCCACTCAACACGATCCTTTTTTTTTTGTTTCGGTTTGTAAAATCCTCATGTATGTCCTCTGCGCTGGGGCAGGCGGAGGGGTCTGCCAGACTCTTACTGTCTAAAAATCACCCCTATATTCCCTTCGCACACTTGGACTGGGAATCATGGGAACTTGTGCACCTTCCACGGTCCCCGGCTGGTGCCAGCCTGGCTTTGCGGGCCACCTCAGGACCGCGGGGGGAGTAAGGTGCAAGACGTCCAATAGGGGCGCGCGTAGAACACTACGCGGCGCCGCTTCGGGTCCTGCTGGATGGGGGGCCGCGGACGTCCCCGAGTTCGTCATCCCTTAGGACCTATTTACGGGGGCTGGAAGAGGGCGCTGTCCTCCTTTCGCCGACACCCGGTCCACGTGCTGCGGGCTGGGAGAGTGGTTTCGATCTCCCTCTCCCTTTCCGCAGCATCCTTTTGCGACATGATGGTTTCACAGAAGGAGGTCACCGCATCCCACAACTTAGCGCTCCCGACCATGGAACGAGTGACGGCCGGCAGCGACAGGTCGGCTCCGACTTCTGATACGAGGGCACGGCCCGGCTCCTTCCATACGCCACAGTCTGCCAGTGTATGCTGCACCGTGTCCTCTCGACAGTGGACGCAGTGGTGACACCTAGCATCCGGCTCACTATTTGTGTCAGTGTCACAGGTACAGCCTGAAACAGCAGTCACTAGAAACGACAGGGAGCCATGCCTCCTCCCAAGCCATTCATTGAGCACTGGTTGGATCGCCTCGGCGGTAACGAGGCCGGCGGCGGTAGGACGCAGAAGCCTGTCCCGCCATTCCATCATCAGGACCTCGCGGAGCTATGGCCGACGAAGCTCGATCTCTCGCTGCATCGGACCACCACTCCGCGTTCGCGCCTCCACGCGCCTGCAGTACAATGAAGGCTCTCACCTCTAAATTCCAGGGTGGGATCCGGCCAATGCACAAGCCTTTCAGTACGAGATCGTGCGTTACCCCCTGATAGCTCTGACGGCAATCGCCCTCTGCGGTTTTCGCAGTATTGCGATGCTGCCGGCAGTCCGGTCAGAAGCTCACACCGCGGCCCCGTACAGGGCCATGTATCGCATGATCCCCAAGTACAACCGCTTACAGGCGGTGGTCGGCCCCCCCAGATTGGGAACCAGCGTTGCGAGCGTGCCCACCGCGTCCATCGACTTAGGCTTCAACCACCGAAAGTGGGGGCCGAAGCCCCATCGGCTGTCGAGCACCAATCCCAGATACTTCATGGTGGACTCGACGGCAATTCGGGCCCCTCCGACCACGATGTGTGATCTCAACGTTGGCGGCCGCCGGGAGCCGTGAAAGACCACGGCCTCCGACTTGTTGAGGGCCACCTCCAGGCCTAGGCGCCGTATGCGACCCACCACCTGAGACACTGCAGCTGTCGCTAGCAACGCTATCTCCCTGTGCGTGTTCCCCCGGGCCGTGACCAGCGTGTCGTCCGCGTAACACGTCAGGTCCACTCCTTGTTTGGAGCTCGCCTCACAGCGCCCACTCGTAACCGATATTCCCACAACCGAGCCCTGTGGAACACTGCACGACATCTCTCACCGGCCCCTACAGTCGCGTCTTCTGTACGTGTCACACCTTCCCTCCAAATAAGCCTCAACGTTGTTGCGGAGGTAGGAGGTACCACGGTGCCTCCCGAATACAACTCCAGGGCAGGGTATTGATGGGCACGCCACAATTGCGGCGGTAAGTCCCCTCTTTGAGGAGTGGCTTGAGAGGCACCACGGCGTCCTCACCTTCCGCCTGACGCAGGTCCTCACCGGACATGGCTGTTTCGGGAGGTTCCTGTTTCGGATAAGGCGGGAGGAAACGCCCGGGTGTTGGCATTGTGTGGATCGACCGGTGGACAAGGTGGAGCATACGGTGGAGGTCTGCGCGGCTTGGGCGGAGCACCGCCGTGTCCTCGTGGCGGCGGCGATCTCTCGTGACCGGCCCTGGTTCAGGCCATGGTACGGAGCGAGAGGGAATGGAAAGCAGTCACCTCCTTCTGCGAAGCAGTAATGCTCGCGAAGAAGGAGGCGGAGCGCGTGAGGGAGATGCAATCAATGCGCCCTCACGCCCCTAGTCGCCGCAGGAGGAGACACCCTGGGCGTCAGGAGTCGATAGCAGACTCCCGGCCACCGTAGGCGCGGGCGAGCAATGGGCAGCTCGCCGTCCGGTAAGGACCAGGCCCGGGTCGACGGCGCGTTGTGTTCCACGCGCGCCTCAAAGAGATGTCAGCATAATTGACGGGATTCGATAGGGCTGATGCCTGCCGGGGTCGCGGATTGTTCGAAAGAGTTACCGTGGCCCTGGCGCACAAGCAACTGAAGGAACACGGGTAGGTTTTAGTCAGTAAGAGTCTGACACGCCCTTCCGTTGGAAATGTCCAAGGACACCGCCAGCATCACCCCGCCCCTAGACACCGCTTCCTCCGCCAGTACTTTTACCTGCATTATTGCGTCGACAGTGGAGCGCAGTATAGCATGGACGCTCGAGCTTCCATAACGAAAGCCGAACTGGCTTTCGTGTCGTCCAGATACGGCCCATCCCGTAATTATCCACTCGAAAAGCTTACCCACCTCGTCTAACAGCACTATAGGCCCGTGTACAGACTGCGAGTCTGCTGGGCTTCCCGAGCAGGACCAGATGACCTATTTTTCACTGAGTAGAAAATCGGCCCTGCTCAAGGAAAGCTGAGTAGAGTCCTCTCAGCTGGGACTCTAGCCCTTTCAAAGCGAGGACGAGCGCGCTGCCGGGAACTTCATCGGGTCCCGTGGCAAAAGTTTTGGCCCGGAGCCCATTACGGTTCCCATTATCTCCGGCTACGCCACCTCAGGGACGCTACCGACCTTATCATCGTCCGACTCTGCAAATCATCGGCGTCGTTAGGTACATTCTCTTCTCTAGCTGGTCCAACCCTCTTGGGTTGGACCACTTCTTCGAGCAGCATAGGCTGTATACTCCAGGTGAGTGGGAGCGCCCAGGCACGAAGTTTCCCTCGGACTGCACGATACGGGCGCACCCACAGATCCCCGTCTAGGGTCGCCAACATCGCTACCCTGGCTTCAGTCTTCGACTCGCCGATGGCCAGCCACAGAGGCTCCTATACCGTGCGGTACACCTCATACGGCGCGGCTTCTTCTTCCGAAACCCGACGACGTCTCCTCAGGTGTCAGGTGTACTGGCGCCTGTTGTGTAACTAGATAATAATGTTTTTCACGCACACCTTATATAGAAATAAAGCAGTCATTATCTAGCAAGATCTTGTTTCACTTCATGGTGACAGAGAAAAATACTAATTACGCTTTCGGAAGTAAAAATTAGACGAAAACAAAGTGGTGGTAGTGTGTTTTGGTGATAGACAGTACGTGTTATTATGGAACACGCAAGGCCTCCAGCCGAATTAGTTTTAGAAGGTATCCTGACTAGGGCTTTCATCCCGGGAATCTCGGTCTCGAAAATTTCGAGAGTCTCGACGATTTTTTGGTATTCTCGAGACTCGAGACTAACATTTTCGGTCACGGGAATAACGAGACTTTTGAGACTTGAGTCACATAAAAGAGTATTAAATAATCTACTAAGCCAACAGTCATTTTTTATTATGGTAACATGGATATGGCAATGGCAACACTGTCAAGTGTAGAGTAAAGCTTAGTATTATCTATGGAGATTGATAAACCTTGTTGACAAACAACACAGATTTTGTTTAGATACTATAAATTTCATTGTGAACGCACGAAATTACTAGCTGCAATGTGTTCGTTGGCAGATAACTTAAAAGGCATGTTAATTAATGACTTCCAAACAACCTAGCATGTAGAAAAAGCGCTCTATGAAAATGGGGGTGACAGAGGGAAATACCTAAATTATTGCTACAATTATTTAATGCAGAACCTTCAGGGTAGCCCGCGAAATTCAAATTTTGTTACGTTTTTTGCAATTTGCAGGTCAGTGTCAGGTTGTATTTTGATTAAAATATGATTCGCGACCGTAACAAATATGGCTTTACAGAATTATAATCATTAGAATCAGCAATACATCTCCATAAGTACATACTCGTAATACCCTATGGAATGAGTATTTCTTGAAATCATGACATTTGAGGGCAGTTCTAACTTAAGGAGTTGTATTGCCGATTCTAATGATTATAATCCTGTAAAGCCTTATTTGATACGGTCGCGAATCATATTTAGATCAACATACAATCTGATACTGACCTGCAAACTGCAAAAAACGTACGAAAATTTTAATTTCGCGGGCTATCTTGTTGCATCCCCCTTTATATCTATTCTCCCCACTAGCGTAGAAGCAGAGAGAGCTTTTTCTAAGGCGGGTTACTTTTGTAACAAACTTAGGTCCTCTCTGCCTGAAACGACATTAAACGCCCTTTGTTTTTTACGTGCCCAATACAAAAATTAAAAAAACTGTAACAAATGATTTTATGTTGTATGTTTAGTTTGTTTATTAAAGTACGTGATTAAAATATCTTGTTTTGACTTTCTAATTGCACAGATTTTATGTAAGAAACCTAGTTTTGAAATAGTCTCGAAAGTCTCGTTTTCTCCGGGAATTTCGAGACCACACCTTGTCTCTTTTTTTTTTCCCGGGACTCAGTAATGCATCGAGACTGAAAGCCCTAGTCCTGACCAACCGAACTAACGCGTGGCGAAAGTAGTTCAAGCAATTTAAGGTTTTTCTAAAGGCTTCAGGAGTGTACAAAGAAGACAAGGATGTATAAGCCAGTTTGCTTATTAACTTAATAGGCACTGATCGATACGAAATATTATATTCTACTTGCAAAATAAAGGTGGAAGGAAAAGATATGTCTGTGTTTTGATCAAAAAATCGAGGAACATTTCGGTACAAAAACTAATACAATGATGGCGAGATTCCGATTTTTTACACGATATCTTAATGGAAGGCGAAAACGTTATGCTTACGTAACAACACTAAGATTATTATGGCAACATTACATGTTTGAACATTTAGAAGATGGTTTAGTACGTGATCGTTTTGTCTGTGGAATATAAGACACAGGTGTCCCTGATAGATTACTCAGAACAAATGAGTTAAGTTTAGACAAAGTTGTAAAGATATGTCAAGCAAGTGAGGTATCTAACGAAGAAAACCATCATATAGAAATAACGAAATCTAAGGAGCAAAGTGGCTCGGTCGACGCGTTATTGAGTACGCAAGCACCGAGGCATAGCGGAACTACGGGGATTGCAGCGGCGCGGCGGCGCACAGTGGATCGTCCCCATACAAGAGGTCGGACATAGAATTAAAAATTGAAAAGCATTTAATTGAAAAAAATGAACTATACAGTTGCATTACTCTATTATGGAACTACAAAAAATGTTACTACATTTTTTTTATTTGACCAGTACTTTAGGAGCAATTCGATGAAAACTGTTATTTTTCTATGGAAATGGTCACAAAAATGTCTGTATCTCATGATTCCCTCCTTGTTTCGATTTGCGGTTTTGACTACTGTTATTTAACAATTTTATGCCACATTTTCTTCAAGGACACATGGTGCCCCCAGCGACCCCCTTCCGAGATATTTTGCTTTTAGTAACTATACTTTTTATTGTATAACTGATGAAATGGAGGTACATTAAGTATATTCATTACTGAGAATAAGTCATCCCTAAGTAGTTCCTTAAATAACAGGTGCATTTGCGATTACTTTAATGACTTATAAACGCTTCTGTTGCCATACAACAAAAGCGTTAATGAGTCCTTAAGTAAAGATTACCAGTACTTGCTTAATCTAATTAGTTATTGTAATTACTATGTTAACAGCCCTTAATCTCTGCATTGTGATTGGATAATGTCATCATTAGCTTAGTAATGACTGAGTCGAATTTACAATAACACATCGAAAAGAAATAGAGTTTTATGATCAATAAGAAAATATGTAGATATAAAAATATTTTTTATTTAAATAATATAACACTGTAAAAATAATTTAAAAATAAAACAACTATGTACCCTAAAACAAACTAAAAAATTAAACAACTACTAAGAACTAAATTATAATAGGAAATTAATTAATTAACACGACCATTTAGTTACTAACAACAATAGAAAAGAAAGAAGAAAAAAAAACATTTATTGGCCGATGGGTGGCATAACACAAAACAAAAAAAGAACAGAATAAAAAAAAAATACACAAAAACAAGAAATTAACAAAGAAACTGCGTGTTAATAATAATATTAGGTACTATAAGACTTAAACTATATTTTCTTCATCTTCATCAATAACGACATCATGATCATTATTATCGTCATCATCTTCTTCAACGTCACTACATGCAGCAAGTGTATCAGTTGAAACGTCAATGAACTCCAATTCACTCTGATCAAATATGAGTAAATCGTCTAGTTCACTAAATGAAGACTTTTTGGCTTTATTTGTCATCTTCGGTCGTAAGCTGGTGAGAAGAGGATCGGAAGATAATAGCAGATTATGAAGAATGTCTTCATTAGTGGCGATGCTACTATGCTTTCGTGTATGATATTCTCTAAATTTACGAAAATCCTTGTTTCTTGCTTCAGATGCTTCTTCAGACAAAAAACCTATAGGTACTACTGATAAGTGGTCCACTATCTGTGATCCATGAATCAGCAATTTGTGTAAACTTGCTGGCATGTTATACCATGGATATAATTCCACGAATAAATTTGCTGTTTCATCACAATATAATTTAAATTTTTGGACTTGAATTTTTTCGCCTGAGGAAATGCATTGCAAAATAACGTGGAGTTCACGATGATAACGCACGATGTCCAGCGCGATTTGCAAAATGTTTATTGTGGTATAATAAAGGTTATTTTAAAAATAAGTGTATGGCTAGAGGTAATAAGCGTGTATATGAAATATAGGCGAGCGGTGATGGTGACAATGAGTTATACTATGTGTCAAATTTGGACAAAACTTCACAACATAAATACAGTAAATGGTTTGAGCAACTAATTTTGGTCGACAATAGAAAGAGGGAATTGTTTAAGCTTGACAGAGGTTCGTATCTGAATGTATTTTCAGTGTTTGTTTTAATAAATAAGGATACTTAGTAGATGACATTAAACCATGTTGCATAAAAGCAAAGTTTATTTTTTGGGAATTATATTCAAATACTAGGTTCGTGTCAGATGTTGTGGTCATATAAAGATAAAAAATGTTTAATAGTTTTTGTCTTCAAGTGATCGTTGCAAAAGTGTATTACGAAAAAATACCTGTGAAGAATTAGGATTGGTCAAGAGGGTTTGTACAGTCAAAGTAGATAAATATGATGATTTATTTCATAGAATTGGCAAATTACCAGGTAAATACAGAATCATTGTAGAAAACAATGCAAGTCCTTCAGTTTGCCCAGTCAGAAAATACCCTTAGGAATTCGGGATCAATTAAAGGTGGAACTCGATAGTATGCAGCACATGCGGATAATTCGTAAAGTATCTCATCCGACAGCGTGCATGAAAGCTATAGTGTTGCCGGCCAAGAAAGATGTTAGTCTGCACGTGTTCCTCGACCCGCGGCCGCTGAACCGAGCGGTACACCGCGCACACTACCCCCTACCTACACTTACGGAGATTGCCACAAAATTAACGAATGCAAAGTGTTTCAGTAAGCTTGACCGGGCCGGATTTTGGATGATTGAATTAGATGATGAAAGTGCGGATCTCTGTACATTTGGAACTCCATTCGGGACGTATAATTTTTTACATAATAAACTACATAGTGGTGCCGATTCACTTGTCACAAAATTCTGTAAACTAGACTAAAAATCACTAAAATTTTGTTAAGTCCTGTCAAAAAACGATTTCTCATTCTGAAATAGACTAAAGTGACACAACTTAACTATATTTTAGTTTGAAGGCACTAAGATGGTACTGATTAATTAGTTTAGTGAAAATGGCAATTTTGCTATTCTGAATTTGACGTTTTTAACCTAAAGTTTTGGTTGTCTTAATTAAATCTGGCTATTTTTAATCGCGATTAAAAAGGTGTGGAATAAAATTAGTTGTCATGAACTAAGATTCACCACAACACCTCGACTTCAGGGGCAAAAACAGTACTGTATTTTTTATTTTATTTTGCTTATATCTCGAAAACGGTGTGTCCTATCGCAAAAATAATGAAAATTTCGACCCCCTTTATGAAACCCTTAAACCCATATAACTCTACATGTAGGTATTTTTTTTTTATATTTTCCGTACAAAAAGTGAAAAATTCCATATAAAACACGCCGAGGCTGCCACACATGCGCGCCTACGGCTCTAAAAAAAATTCACGGGGTAGGGTAAACAAGTAGGTACCATGTGGAGTCGCGATTGTCAAATTAAATTATAGTTGCGTCAAAATGATTTTTAAATTTAGAGATATTTTATTGCAGAATAGCTCTAAGATTCTCATAGCCAAAAGAAAGGAATTTTAGTGATAGTTTAGTTAGTTTAGTTCGGTGTACAAGAGAATCGGCACCATTATCAATGTTCTTTCCAAATTATTCGCAAAAGTCAAGCCCCCTTAGGAACTTGCTGAAAAAAGCAATGAATGGGAGTGGGACAGTGTACATGAGACTGCGATTCACAAGTTGAAGCAGGCGGTGAGCAGCGCGCTGGAGTTGGCACTGTACCCGAGCGCCCGGCCGGTCGTGGTCACGGTGGATGCTAGCTCCACGGCTTTGGGTGCAGCGCTATTACAGGACGGCCGCCCGGTTGAGTTTTCTTCCCTCACGATGACTGACACACAAAGGCGATTGAATAAGAAATGCTGGTGATCGTAATTGCATTAGAAAAGTACCATCAATATGTGTATGGGAAGAAGAATGTGGTTGTGGAAACAGATCACAAGCCTCTGGAAGCTTTATTAAAAAAGATTTGGATGCAGTGCCGGTTCGCTTACCAAGACTGCAACGCTAAGAGTTCACGGTGGTATATAGTGGTGGTAGTGGTGATCAAATGTCACTGAAACGTTATTTATGAATGTAAGTTGGTGCGTTTCCCAGAGAGCGTTATTTGACACCGTAAAGTAAAAGCTGCATCTGCGGCCGGTATGTGGCGGCCGCCGCTTTACTAGGAAACCGTAGCGTACGCAGTTACTTTGCTACGCCGTACGAGTACCTTTATTTATTTAACTATTCTCTCTGATCCTAATGAGGGTGAACATTCCGAATCATTCTCTTTTGGTTGTTAAAACATCTTGGTTTTACGCACAAGGTAATTTTTTCCGAACGTTTCCCGTCTATATTTGTTTTGTAACGTTGGCATCTAAACGATTTTACTTGTACTTGGGTCAGAGCTCTCAGTGGATCTCATGCGGAAGGAAAAAGATACAGGAATTCGGTGCTTGATTTTCTTTAACTACGATGGTAGTTCTTCGAGCAGCAGAGGGACGATAAAAGCTGATATAATATTCTATCTTCTCCATAGGTACCTACTACGCTTTGTAATGGGCAACTAGCTTCATCTTTATGACTGACCGACCCCTTGACAATTCAAAAGTGCCTGTAATTTACTTATTTGAAATAAATGCTTTGAGTTGAGTTGAGTTGAATACATAATCTTGACGAATGAACTGACAGCTGGGTGGAACACGCCATTACCAAGCATCAAACTGTAACCAAAGCGAGAATAGGGTATTTGACAACTGTCAAAAATATACATGAGTTAATACTTATTTTAAACATCATATCATTACATCACGCCTGTATTGCCTATAGGGGTTAGGCAGAGCGGTACCTATAGAACACCCACAGGAATCCAGACTCCGGACTGCTATTGAGAAATTCCAGATGGGAAAACCCAATAACACTTTACCCGACGCTGGAAACGAACCCAGGACCTGACACTCAGCAGGCAGCGCTTGTGACCACTAGACCAACGAGGAAGTCGCTTATTTTAAACATATTACAAAAAAAATACGATTTGTCAAAAAAATAACGGTGATAAAATGATGAACTCCCACGCATTTCGAAATTATATTTCTATCTTTGTTACGCAAAACGATCATTGTACTGAATGGAGCGAAGTTACTATGGCGTTCCTGTTTTGTGACTTCAGATCGCAGTAGTGCTGCCTCTGTCTAGCATAGACTTTAACATGCATACAACTTAGCCATTTTTTGAGATATTTACAGTGGCTTAATTTTTTCTAGGTTTCGAGAAATCTAAAAAAAAAACAGTCAAATACGCTAGTGAAACGTAACATGAAATTAAACACTAATATTTCGTCCTAATTTATGCAATGCAACATGAAATACTACTCCAATTTGTTTCAAAGTGTGTTACATTTCATGTTACGTTGCATCTATCCATACCCGGCTGATTTCATAAATAACTTGTCCGCCGTGCTCACGTATATTTAATTAGCAAATGGCTGAACAATCCCGCCCAACCTCCACAGCTCTTAGGCAAATGAGAGGAGTTCACTTATAAGATTACGTAGGTTCACACAAGTAATGCTTTTTATGTGGCTCAGGGGAACAGATAGTAAATAGGCTACTACTAGGTCTTTCTAGAAAACTACTGTTTATATTGTGGCGGCATCTACATCGCCACACGCGAACTACGCATCACACTGTGGTGACGAAAAATCCTGCATCGCGCAAGCCGAGTTTACCGCGCGACTAGCATATTACATACATTGTCCCGACATCAATCTTCGGGTAGTTAGCCCACCAGACACAACACACGTCTAGTCGGAAAATCCTCCCATTTCTTTGGAGGATGAGTGACATTTTCACACTGTTCCTCATACTTACCACTATAATATTTAAGTTCAGTTCGTCAGTAGGGACTGGTCATCTCTTGGCTGCCACGGCTTATTTAATTTTATTTTTCTTTTTTATTACGGACGCTTTTAACGAGCACGTCTTTCTACATCGTTCTCACATGTATACTCTACTATATTCTCACATTTTACACTATTGGTATCTATCCTAACAACATTCCAAAAAATCGGTACTGTGCAATTTTTTTCAACCTAACGCGATTTTTGTGTCTACGATAACTAGCGCATTAAACGTGCCGCCGTCAGATTAAACGAAAAGTACGTAAACGTTAAAGTTAGCAGTGTTACATTCATGCTTCCGTGATGGTCTGACTTGATAGGTCATGGGAAATGAGCTCTTTGTTTTACGATGAGCCTCGAGACTTGATGCCGTGCATGGGATAACCAAAATATCGCCCTACTTTGCATTTCTATCGGAAGTGGAAAATGTATCGTGTTCACAATACAAGCTCGTTGTGGTACGAGTAATAGAGAGGACTATGCCTACACCCCTAGGGGTTTCGTATGAGGATATGATAAAGCTACGATATATGCGAATGGCGTGAACCTGGTGTTGCCGCACACCTTAAATCAAGGCTTTGCAATCAAATAATGCAAGTATTACCTAATTTTATAAACGTCACCTACAAAGTAATTACCTACTGTGAAGTGTGTAAATGTGTGTACATTTAGATGGTGGTAAACGTGCATTGTAAACATTGAACTTCTACTAACTAATGTTTACAATGAACGGCCAGTTTATGGCAATAATGTTATCATCCAACCAACGTAAGCAGAAACACTTCTCAGTTCTTAGTCAGTTTGTTTTTTTTCCTCCGTTTTACGGAAATAGGTAAGTTTAAAGTATGTCAGTTTTTGGAAAATATTGAGCCGTCACGGGACGCCTGGCAGATGTGAAACATACCATCGTATAGCATGGCGACGCGTCGCCACGGCATGCATCGCTACGCCAACAATCAGTTTTACCCGCGGCTAAAGATATTTCACATCAAAAAACATCAAATATAAAAACTCCAAAGACATAGTGCGCGCAGGTAATAAGTACACGCATCTTCTGATCGAGCTCTTGCACGTACACACACATCCACAGCGTGTTTGTACTCTTGCGCGTACACACACATCCACAGCGTGTTTGTACTCTTGGTAATCACAAGTAAGCCCGCGTAGGTTCATGAGATAAAAATACTGTACGTCATCTTACAAATACATTTCTCAAATCTTTTGTCAACCGTTCATATTGTATATTTGGATTTACACTGGTTGACGTGACGAATAGTTAAGGAGTATCAAAAGGGGCCCAAGCCCCGAGGGTCCCCACACAAAAGGTGCCACAAATAATATTTCAATAGGTATATTTAGCACATAAGGAAAGTAAGTCGATTGTGGGTTGTGCGTGTTCCATTAAGGTTAAAGGGGTTCACTGGTCAAATCGAGGGAGTGTACGAATGAACGAGATTGTGACCGCTCTGCCCGAATTTATTCGATTATTTTGTTGTGTCTTTTGAAATTCGTAATTGCTTTTTTTTGTAGCATAGATTCATTCATATTCATTTATTTATTGTTTGTCACAGGTGAATTCAGTTCTTACAATAAGCTTTATAGTATCGCTGTTACATACCCATGGGGTGTACAATATTTATATCTATGTCAATATTGGGGTAAGTTAAAAATAATTTATAATAAAATACATTAGAATCTTAATTGTTGGTGGTTATTATCCATTGCATTACCTAGTGGTTTTAGTGAACCTCATTTTACATTCATTATTCTACTCGTATATAATTATTACGGTCATACATTTTACGTTTAAATAAGTCAAAAAAAATAAAAATAAGTTTAACATTTAAACGTTTAGTCGACCTCATCTTACATTTTGTTTTTTTCTTAGGCATTATTATTACGGTAATGCAATTTACATTAAATACGTCAAAAAAAATAAAAATAAGAGTAACATGTCAAGTTTTAGTCAACTCATTATCTTAATTTAAATTGTCTGGTTCTGTTTGCGTTAATGTCTGAGTGCTTTTGTCAATACTAGTAGGCGTTATATTATGAGTGTTAAGTTTATCTTTGATATATCTGTCATAGTTTAGCTTATAACCAGTTCTCAAAATTTCTTTAAGCAATAATTGTGATTTGTGTAGTGATAGAAAGCGATACTTTGGAATATACAATGAGAAATTCATGTCCACATCTGTTAGATGCGAACAGATAAATTTCAATCTATAATTCAACTTTCTTTCATTTAAATAAGTATTAAATTGTACTTCAGAAACTATAACATTTGTGTTCTTGGTAGTACTTAAAAAACTCATGAGACCGAGTTGAATTTCTTCTGGGTTTTTATCGTTAACGCCCACCAAAACAATCACGAAGTCGTCTTTATTCAATAAATTTATTTCTGTTTTTTTCTGTGCCTAAAACCTCAAGTAGAGATGCTCCTGGCTTCCAAAAACATCGGGCTAAAAATTCTTTACCTAAGAGATTTTGCAGAGTTCTCTGAATAAATCGTCCCTGTTGATCCGCAATGATAATAACTTTCTTCATATTTATGTCAATATTATCTGAATTTGATGATAATTTTGGTGGTGTAATCGGTTGCAGCTGGTTGCAGCGCTTCAGCCTGAACGTTGCTGTTGCACGTCGTTGCTTTTATTTCAGTTTCGTGGTCACCGTTACAATGACCGTTACCTGTATTCATTGAAATCTTTGTCTCGGCGCTTTGAAGTGGATCTATGGATGTTATGTTTGTTTGAATCTCATTGTGGTGTGAGTTCGAATTTAATCCTATTAATTCAATATCTGAATTCGTGCTACTTTCAATTATATTTGTATTTTTAACCATTTTTGTTGGAGTAGTTTTATTTTCTTCTGCCTGTTTGTAACATTTTGTTTTCTGTGCCGCTACGATTGATTACTTTTTATCGTGTCATCGGCGTTACTTTATTTTGTGTATATTTCCGTTTTCGCCCCGAGGGTGGTGTTGAAATTTTCGTCTCAGCATTTACTTCTTTGTATGCATTTGCGTCTGTTTTGAGTTGAAAATTATCTGTATTTAAATTTTCTATTTCCTGATGAGCGCTTTGTAGATCCTAAGATAACTGCTTAACTTTTTCCTGCAGATCAGTTATGGTTTGGCTTGTATTTAAGGAAGTATTTGGTAGACTCATCATTGTCGTGTCAAAAAGAGCCGAATTATCCGCAGTGATGTCACATAGTGAACTTGTTCGGCATAATCTAATATTGCGGTAGGTAATGTTGTCATCCATATTTATTTTCGTCAGTCAGGTGGTTAGTTTACCAATTTATTACCAAAACAATAAGAAAAAACAACACAAAAAGTTGTCGGTGTGACAATGATTTGTACGTGCACACCGTAGTTCTGCCGGCTCAACTCTTAACGTCTGCACTACGGACAATCTTGATGAAAAGTTCAAAAATATCAGGCTCTTTTTAACACAGATTACCGGTGTCATTAGTGTTCCATTTTTGCGACCATATAAGGTAACAATCGCACTGCCCGCTCCGGTTTAATGAGTCACTGGTACACATTCACAACACCGGCTTTACTTTGAATATTTTTACACCTTTTTCTATGGTTTATCACTCACTGTTAGCCGGTAGTTAATATGTATTTGAGAAACTTGTGATCTGTATTATAATCTGTTAATAAGTATATGTTTTAACTGTGAATTTGGCTTTAGATGATTTTTAACAAATTATTGACACGGAGCTTCTCGGGTAGACATACGGTGTATTACATGTACGGTGATTACATGGAGTAGACATACGGTGTCACCATCTGCACTGTGTTTGAGTGTTTTTTTTTATTCCGTCTTTTTTTTTGACAACCCCCTCTAATTTCATTTCCTTCAGCCAGAGCATCTGCACCCTAATTACGTAACACCCTATCTATCACAATCTGAATCATTTTTAAGCCTATTGCTAATCCAATGCTTCATAATTATGTTCGAAAAATGTGTCTACTCATCAACGTAGCCAACGAAATGAATGGTGTTGAACTGTCAAATTGAAACCCATTCCTACTGTTAGTGTGTCAGTAATTAATAGGTAATTAATCAGCGCTGCTGGTTGATATTTAAATAAACCGGGGAGATGGGAGGGTGGGATGCTAATCACTTCGGACAAAGCCTTCGTATAATTACGATCGAACTTCACTAAGTTCATTTAATCATTAGCTAATTATAATCAGCTTTGTCTTCGATATTAGCATAGATATTACATGTAGATGTTGAGAGATTATTATGAAAATGTCAACAATAATAAAAGTACCTAAACACAGTTTTGAAAAATCCGAGAATCATATATTTCCTTCAATACAAAATTTCGCTATTTTCTGCTCATCAATAAAAATGATATAGGTTGGTAATCAATCAGTATTTAACAAAATGCTTTTCGCAAAAGAATCGTTACTCACATCAGATACAATCTTATTATAAAACTAGCTGTGCATACACACAACTGAACGTGCGTGCTGTGCGCTGTGTGTGCTGTGCTGTGTGTGTGTGCTGTGCGTGTGCTACTTCGTTCGCGTGCATACGGAAAACAATAATGTGTCAGTTAGAGAAGGTGTAGACTGTAGGTACCACTCCTCCATTGAAAAGGAAGGATCTTCCGGTCTTGTCTGGTGGGTGGCTCTACCTGGGGTTCTCTACCTTTCGAATGCAGTCACTGTGTCTTCAGGGTTTATAATGTCAATGCGACGAAGTGTCACTTTGATTTTTGAGAACAAATAAATACAAGGTGCCTGGCTGCACCTGCCGTACTAAATAGACTGCCCGTCTGGCGGCGCTGAAGCGTTAAATAAGAATCACAAATTAAGAGCGCTGTTCAAATATTTTCATCAAAAACAGGCAAAAAAATTATCGACTTATGAAATTTTATCAACATAATACATATTATTGTATTTTCGATTGTAGCTGTGTATCCCTTGTTGGAGATCTCAAATAAAAAAATAAAATCTTAAAAACTTGTTTTAATTCAGAAAGAAGAATTTTCTTAATTAAAACAAGTTTTTAAGATTTTCTGTTCTGTTAACGATGTTACCGCCCCTCTAACATCTGCTTGTTCCTTGAAAGAGCTCCTACATACAGCTGCCCGTGTGAGAAGCAACCTATTTACTGCGATCCACGTGTGCCTAAGGCCGCTATTTTGGATTTTAATTTCCTGATTTTCGGAACAGGAGGGGGCGCCCTCCAAAACTATGAAGATGACACACTTAACGAAAATTTTGCCTCATTTTACTCCCGAAAACCATAAAAATTACACCCCCACTTTAGACTTAATACAGTATTTATGTACCTATCCATTGTTAAATAAAACTTATAATAAGAACAATATCATCGGTTTCTGTTAAAAAAACGTTTTTCCACAAAAACAACCGACTTCCAAAAATACCACTTTTTTTTTTGAAAATAACTTTAATTTCGGAAGACGGTGCCTTTGGTTTAGTATTTTCGTTTTTGGCCACCGACTTCCGAAATTAAAGTTATTTTCAAAAATGTTAGTGTTATTTTTGGAAGTCGGTTGTTTTTTGGAAAAAATATTTTATTTTACACTTTTTACTTGCGGTACCTACACCTCACAAATTCGTATACCACAACTCGATATGAAAATAACAGTGACAGGAAATTATTAAAAAATCATCAATATAAACTAAGTTGAAAAATTATGCAGTATTAAGTAATAATGCAGATAACTCAAAAACTACTGGTCAGAACTTGATCTAATTTAAATGGGACCAGATGTGAATCATCCAAATAGGTTCACCCAGAAAAAAAATCTGAGCCAAAAAGAAAAAAACATACCTACAGTCGAATTGAGAACCTCCACCTTATTTTGAAGTCGGTTAAAAAAAACACTACAAAGTGCAAATAACTTTAATTTGGGGAGTCGCTAGCAATAAATTACCGAAACTAAAGGTCTTCTGCACTTTAAAGGGCGACTAAAAAATTAAACCTTTTTTTACCGACTTCAAAAACAATACACTTTAAAGTGCACGAAGCAACAAAATACGATCCAAATGAATGTGGCCGCTTTTGTTTAGATCGAATTTTGTTGCATCGTGTCTCTATATGAAAGTTTATAAAACGTATTAGAAAAATCTTGACACACTTACCGAGGTCGCTTATTAAGCCGTTTTTCAAAATTCCTTCTCAGTCACGTGATAATATTTTTTTAAAGGAGTGGCGCTAGTTGACCCGTGTATGCGCTCTTAACTCCTCAGGTTAACCGCAATAATTATTATATTATCGAACATGTGGGTAGATGAATTCTTTTACGTCCAATGCATAGACGCTCGGGCTGCGGAGGCGCCGCGCCGTCATCGCCAGGCCGTGTCACGCCCGCACCTTGGCGGTCTTGATTTTGAACGTGAGCGCGCTAATGTAGAACTCAACTTGACGAAGAACGCGACGATGAGTCCGACGGTGATAACGATGATAACCGCCTTCCTGCTGATCTATGTCGACCTCTGCGTCGTGCTCGCATTAATTTACGCTCTATTTTTAATTTATTTATTGGCAATAGCTTCATAATTAATAAATTAAACGTAAAGTGGGCGTATCGGCGAAGCACTGAATGTGTAATGAAGTTCGCTAGGGTTTTCAAACGAAGGCGGGAATTGAAAAAAAAATCAAATCTCTCAAACACAGTGCAGATGGCGACACCGTATGTCTACTACATGACTGAGTATAATATTTCTATTCTATCTATTATTGTTTATCACCTTAGTTTTGCAATGTTAATTACTTTGCATACTATTGTATAGAATTAAGTTGCTCTAACTAAACAGACCGCTGAACTGCTGGGGAGTTTGTTGCGCCACTTCTTCTTCTCAGCTAAAGCACTAGGAAGTGGTGGAGGGCGGGCGTGCCGGGGGACTGTCTATGTAACTTTTGACGTTCAAAAACAGCTGAGTCTCAGCCTAGTTTGAATAAATGACTTTTGATTTTAATTTCACCTCAACTTATTAGCCCATACAAACAGCTCCGCGCGCGGCCTGCACAAACATGTGGATACCTGTCAAAGGGCGCCGCAGTGGAATAGTTGATATGTTTGCTCTCCTCGTTTGTACAGAAACTCATTATCGTCATACAGCAGGCCAGTATATACTACTCATTTAAAATAAAGGCTTTTAAAGGATTATGTATTATTTTTCATTTGGGTAAATTTGTGTTACTTCAAAGGATGGGCGCGTGCCTGCTCGGCAGCTGATATCAATAAACTATATGCCAATCCAACTGTCAGACGTAGCGTTGTTACTCATTTTATTTTTATTGAAAACTTGCAGCTGAAATTAAATGTTTATTTATGTAAGTAAACCTTTAAAGATACTTTTATTCCTCAATTTTGGTCAATATTTTAAAACTAGATGACGTCGCGTCGCGTCGGCTAGAAACATTACTGAAGGAAGGCCAATATTACAAGTTATCACAGTTTTTTTGTATCGAAATTACTTGGCAACCGTCATCGATAGGTACTCGTTCCTTCCTTGTATTAGACCTTTTGAACCCAGTGAAGCAAATCACATTCCGATACATAAATTTATTCAAACGTTTTTGCTGACCTTGGAACCTCAGTCAACACCCAAACGGCGGGAAAGCCCGGGCAATAAATAATGTCATTATAGAAAAAGTGTCAAATTATATTTTAACAAGTTGCAGATTCCGAAATCAATCTTCGATGAAATTATTCATCCGGGGAGGTGCGAACTATCTTTATATCGTAGGAATCCTGAGGGAAATCGGACGGATGAAAAAGTATCCGGTGTCTTATTGAGTGACAGGTAAACTCCCTTGTCCCTTTGATACGTGTGTGATATCAATATTTATCAAACGATATAAATGAAAGTTGTCTTTTAAAATATGTTACTAGCTGTACACACTTGGTTGGAAATTACCTTCAAGTACCTTTTTTGTAAACCCAATTCCCCAATCCATCTTGTTCCTAATTCGACCTCTTGCTCGTCAATCCGTGTTTTAAGCATATAGGTTGTAATAGCCCAATAGTTAAAACTTTTAACTATTGGGCTATTACAACTTAAGCACTTAAATGACTTTTAAAAGAATTATTTCATATCTGCCAGTCAGACAGTAAAATAATTACAGATACATACCATAATAAAATGTACGTAAACATAGCTTAAACAAGGCTTATCTTAAAGTGTAGAAAGGACGTTCACGCCTCAAGCTTTTATGAAAATATTAATATTCTTTGTTTACATAAGTTTTATTTAGTCGTTTTTAGTTCATTAAAAGCTTGGTTTTATAAAGATTTTTACTTAAATTTTATAGCTAGGTACTTGTAAAGACAAAGCCAACGATTTTAGACAGTTTAGATGTAATCTTTTTGATGTGAGATTTCCAATTAATGTTAGTATCTGGACTGGCCAAGTAGAGTAGGTAAGTTCTTGAACAAGTTCTATTGTAGTGCCGTTGAAAGTGAAGTTTATATCTAATGGAGTTTATGACGG
Organism: Griposia aprilina; assembly: GCA_916610205.1. Lineage (NCBI taxonomy): Eukaryota > Metazoa > Arthropoda > Insecta > Lepidoptera > Noctuidae > Griposia > Griposia aprilina. The sequence continues at coordinate 861,838 of OU744285.1, read as the reverse complement.
GGGTGCGGACATTATTTTAGTTTTAGAGAAATTGATTTCGAGTTTATGATTACGATTAGTCATCCAAGTTATTGTTTTTGTTTAGTGTAGTGGTTAGATCCTCGACCAAGCCAACATTGTTACGGCATGAAGTAAGAAGCGAAATATCATCAGCAAACAAGACGCATGGCCTTTCTATGGTTTTTGGCAGGTCATTTATGTAAATGAGAAATACCTAGGAGACATCCAATTACACTCCCTTGTGGAACTGGCGCTGATTGTTTTACTGTAAGACCGAATATTTTGTATTTCTTTGGTATTTTCATTATAAAATTCTATTTCAACCTGGTGTTCTCTATTTGGTCAATAGGATTTAAACCATTCGTGAGTTTTACCGTGGATCCCATAAGCCATGTAATTTATTTAGTAGAATGTCATATTGCACTTCATCGTAAGCTTTGGTCTTATCTAACGGTCTAACTACGGCGTATTTTTTGCTGTTTATTATATTTAAAGCTTCCTGTAGTTTCTGTATATATTTACTAATTGCTAGAATAGTGTATCAGTTTCTGCGAAAGCCGTTTTGGCATTCATTAAATATTTTGTATTATTCGCAGAATATAAGGTGGACAACGGCTTTCTAAAAAAATTTAAGGCGGTTGGTAAAAGAGCTATCGGACGGTAATTGCTTGGATCCGTTTTCGATTTTTATAAGTAGATTGGTTTTATTAAAGCTTTCTTTAGGTAATCCGGGAAAGCGACGTCTTCGAAATATTGATTTATTAGCAATTAGAATGGTAACGTAAGTTCCTTTGCACTTTGTCGTAGGTAATAACATTGGTGGTAACTCGTCTATTCCATGACTTTTTAGCTTCTTAGGCTTTTTAATAGTGTGTTTATTTAACCGGGGTCTACCGCGCTGAGAAACATGGTGTTTTCAGTGGGGTAGAGAATACTGGGGTGCCTTTCGACTCATTGCCAGGTGCTTTATCGTTATCCCTCGCCGATGGACGTAAAAAAGTAATTAAGTTGTGTGTGTGTGTGTAAAAGTTGTTAAGTTAGATATTTGTTTAGGTTTAGTGATATTTCTATTATTTATTTGTAATTTAATGTTATTTTTAACCCTTTTATTTTACTTATTTGTTCTTACATTTATAATACTCTTATTAATTGATTTCTTTATTTTATTTCTATATTGTAATTTCTTTGCTGTAATAACTTTTTTTTTTGGGTTTTCCCATAATGATGTTTTAAAGTTCTGTGGTTAATTAGTGGATTATTGGTTTTGAGTAGAAGTATCTTTCAAAGCCTTTTATTTTTTATATGAAAGTTTGATGCCTGCCAATACTTTTTATATCTTTTTTTTAACTTTATTTTCGTTTTATTGTATAATGTGTTATTTAATGTTGCATATTTTTCATTCATATTTTTCTTTGTTTTCATTATTTCGTTCCAAATTAATTAACATAATTTAGATTTAAATGGTTGGGTGTTTTTGTTGTTGTTTAACCTTTTTTTGAATTACCAGATACCATTGTTTAGTTTGTTGAGGGAAACCAAGTATGATAGTACCACTATGATCCGAGAAATCTAACACTTCTACTGTTGCATGCAATTTTTTATTGAAATTTATATAAATTAAGTGTAGGCATGTAGATGAAGTTTGAGTACATCGTGTAGGTGATTTTATTTGTTAATTAAACTTATATCCCAGCATGAGATCTAAAAATTGTATTGTGGTCAAATTATCTTATAAAATATTTATATTTTAGTCTCCTCCTATAGATTAAGTTTAAAATATAAGTGAAAAATTGTTTTAATTCTTTATAAAATATATCTTGCTGTCTTTTATTCCAATAAATAGTTTTTCTGTATTCAATTCTGTTGCACATACTTCTATAATATACCTATTCAATTAAAAATCCTGTGATAACACTGAATAGGTATATAAAATTTTGTGTCTGTGCTGTTGACCTTTTAGGAGTTCCCTAGTCTGAAGCCATCTCCGGATGCAAAATCTAGGTCATGGTGGACTTTAGAACGGAATATCATAATTGGATACGTATATAAAATTTAGTTTCTGTCTATACCGTGGACCGTTGAGGAGTTCCTTCGTCTGGAGCCAATACTGGGTGTAGAATCAGGCCATCCTACTAATATTATAAATGTGAAAGTTTGTGAGGATAGATGGATGGATCTTTGTTAAATGATAAATGATAAATGATAAATGATTTTATTTCTGTAAGTAGGTTTGTACAAACACTTTTACACGTCAATCATATTTTTAAACTAGATGAGGTCGGCGTTTCCTATCTGACTACTCTGAGAAGAAAGGCCGAAACAAACTCAGAGGTCACAGTCTCTTTTAAAGTCCAGACATAATCTTGGTCAGATCATGTGAAGACCATGTAGATTGGTATCTGAAATGGTCTTTTGAGGAAAGAACCACACAGATTGAGTGGACCTGTCCAGTCAGTGCACGCATTTGTCAGTAATCGTGCAGCTCAACTCAGGAAGTCAGAACTTAAGGAGCTCAACGATTCGACGAACAATACCAAAGAAAGGACATTTGGGTAGGCCACATAAATTACTCAATCTGCCAGATCATGATCAAAATTAACTGCGAAAAAAAAAAGCAATGACCCACATAATCCTCACATTCACAATAATTAAAATAACATACTACTTTACAAGTAAATACTCATGTCATTATGTATATAAAATTCAACAATGTCAATGTGTATATAAAAAAAATCGGACATAATGTTTGAGAACCATGTAGATTGGTGTCTGAAATGGTCTTTTGAGGAAAGAACCACACAGATTAAGTGGACCTGTCCAGTCAGTGCACGCATTTGTCAGTAACCGTGCAGCTCAACTCAGAACTTAAGGAGCTCAACGATTCGACGAACAATACCAAAGAAAGGACATTTGGGTAGGCCGCATAAACTACTTAAACTGCCAGATCAAGAATATAACTGAAACAATGACCCACATAGTCCTCATATTCTCAATAATGAAAAAAATATAATACTTTTTACAGTAAATATTCATGTCTAAAATAGCTAGCAAATTAAAATCAACATTCACCGTGTAAATTTATTGGAGCAGCTCAATCCCAAGCCTTTTTGTCCTCAATATAGTCTTTCACAGTATAATAGGCTTTCTGGCATAGTTTCCGTTTTATAAAAGATTTGAATTTATTAAAGCTTAGATCTTGAATGTCGCTAGGAAGTTTATTATAAAAACGTATACATTGGCATCTAAACGAGCCACCTATTTTCTTGAGCCTGGTTGTAGGAACAATAAATTTGTGTTTGTTTCTAGTATTTATATTGTGGATATCACTGTATTTTTTAAACAGATTAATATTTTTATGTGCATACAAAAGATTTTCATAAATATACTGAGAAGGCACAGTAATTATATTAATCTCTTTAAATTTATCTCTGAGGGAGTGTCTGGGACTTAATTTATAGATAGAACGAATTGCCCTTTTTTGTAAAACGAAAATTGTCTGGATATCGGCGGCATTTCCCCACAACAGAATACCGTACGACATCACACTATGAAAATAACTAAAGTATACTAAACGGGCTGTCTCTAAATCAGTTAAACCACGAATTTTTCTAACGGCGTATGCTGCAGAGCTAAGCTTTTTTGACAATTTATCTATGTGGGGGCCCCATTGAAGCTTGGTATCCAAAGTTATGCCTAAGAAAACTGTGGTATTTTCGGGTTTCAGCACTTCACCCTTTATGAGAACACTAGTTTCTACTTGTCTAACATGAGGTATCGTAAACTTAATACATTTAGTTTTTTTCTCGTTAAGAAGTAGGTTATTAACATTAAACCAGTTAACTACTATTGCAAGGGCGCTATTTACATTGTCAGTAATCAGCTGCTGACGTTTCAGTTTAAATAAAAGTGAAGTGTCGTCTGCAAATAACACTATATCATGTTTATCCTTTATGAGGTAAGGCAAGTCATTTATATAAATAAGAAATAAAAATGGCCCAAGAATTGAGCCCTGGGGGACCCCCATTCTTACTACCGATCCGGGTGATCTTTTTCCATTAACATCAACTCTCTGAATCCTATCACTTAAGTAAGAAGTAAGAAGATCCAGAGAGGCGTTTCGGATTCCGTAGTGGTGCAGTTTCCTGATCAATGTTTCATGAAGAACACAATCGAATGCCTTGGACAAATCGCAAAAGATTCCCAAAGCATCGCATTTGTCCTCCCATGCATCATAAACATGTCCTAAAAGTTCAACTCCGGCATCAGTAGTCGAACGACCCCTCGTAAAACCGAACTGTTTGTTATGCAGTAATTTGTGATTATTAAAAAATCCTTGCATTTGATTCAAAATAAGTTTTTCAAAAATTTTACTAAAGGTAGGTAGTACTGAAATAGGTCTATAATTAGTAGGGTCTGATGTACTACCCGATTTAAATAACGGTATTATTTTACTGTTTTTCATAAGATCAGGAAACTCACCACGATCAATACAATTATTAAAAATAACAGCTAAAGTAGGTGCTACAATGTTTATTATGGACTTAGCAACATCCACAGAATTACCCCATAGATCTGCGGTCTTTTTAACATTTAATGTGTGAAAGGTTTTAATTATATCTTTGCAGGTGACATATTTGAAATGAAATTCAGAATCACATACAGGAACGTTTTCCTTAAGTAAAGATTCTGCAGCAGTGGGTGATGAGTTTAGAGATTTAGTAGTGGATACGGGAACATCAGCAAAGAAATTTTCAAAGGCCGCGGCGACTTGGGAATCTGAATTAATTATATTGTCATCAATATCAAGCGTGTAGTTACTACAGCGGTTGCATGACCTTCCCGTTTCGCTGTTAATGATACTCCACGTCATTTTAATTACATTACTACTATTTTTAATTTTTGAACTCAAATAACGTGACTTGGCCATACTGCAAACTCTTTTAAATAATTTTGAATAATTCTTAACATATAAATTAAATTCAGCAGTGTTTATACAACGTTACTCTTTCACGCAAAAAGTACTGAAAAGATTGGGATGTAATTTGGAACACAGATAGTTAATAACCTAGATTAACATGTAGGATACTTTTTATCCCGGTAGTACGTTCCTCTGGGATAATTCCCGACATCCACGCGGGCGAAATCGCGGGCAAAAGCTAGTGCATCATAAAAATGCATTGTCTTCGAAACTGAACAAACATGTAAAAGGAGATGGAACCGATTACATACAATCTTGGGCCTAAATGTAATGAGATGAAAATGGTGTGAAATAATAGATTCAAACTTACCGGTACCTCGCTGAAAATTTTATAAAATTTGACAATTTAAGAGCTAAGTTATTAGAGGTTTAGTAAAAGTAAGGTTTGTTACAATCTTTAACTAACAACTGATTCCTGAAGTGCAAAAGATGTTCTTTAAACACTACTGTTTACTATATTTTTACGATTTAACTTCATAGGATAAGAGGAAGTGGTTTTAATTCAGCTAGTAAGATTTGACCAATACATACTAACTAACAAGGCAAGTTAAATGAAAGGTTCACTAATGTTTCAATAAACACCATTGGCAATTAGTTTACAACCAAAGTTTCGTATAAGTACTATTTATTTCACAAACAACTTATTCCGCAATGTTTTATTTTATAAACACTCGCTTTGCAAATATTTATTTGGCAAATGCTTTTCTTTACAAATGTTTCGGATGATATTTAATCATTTGTACATTTTTCATTTAATATTTAGATTCTTTTGTAAAAATCCCGTTTATACTAAATATCATTTTATAATACATTTTCTAAACCAGTGACACAATATTTGAAATGATTATGGATTATGAAGTAGAAAATAACTTAAGCCAAGAGTTTGCACATTAGATTTTGAAAAAGCGGCTATCTTAAATATGCTTTCGATCAAATTTTGAAAACGTAATCCTACATGGTTGCAATTTCCATTTGGGTCAAATAAGTTACAAGCAAGTACTGAAGTTCTTTAAACCTACTTTAGTATTATTATTTTCTATATAATCTACTCGTTTCTGGCACTCACCGGCCGCTACCGCGGCAGCACTCGCTTCGCTCGCCCGGCTCATGCGTAGGCGGTCACAGTTTTAGCCGAACCTAACCTATTTAATTTTAAATAATTTACGTAATCTAATTAGTTCGGTTCCGGGTAGCCTACTAAAAATAATCTCTTGTTTTCTATTAGCGCTAGCGCATAAGTAGTTTCTGGCATATAAATTTGTGCTTATAGAAAACATACCCGGGCCCATGTTTCTTAATCGAAGATTTAATTAAAGAAACTATAAGCAATGCCAATGAGACTGAACAAATAATGTGAGGTGCTCCAGCTGAAAAAAAAAAAAAGAAATATATCTCGAAAGATTAATGCATCGCGAGGATATTGATGCAAAAAGAAAATTAGTCGGAAATAAAGTTATTGAAATCTTTAGCAAGCCACTTGCAATTAAGATAATTATTAATACTCATACAATTAATAATTATTAATACAATAACAATTAATACAACAAATTAATTACTAATAAAAAAAACACAAAGTCAATTCAATAATAAAAAGATAGAAACTTGTACAATATTTAACACAACTAACTATTTACACTAGGTACTCAATTACATGAGTAACTAACTAATTTAATGCCTATTTTTTGTCTATCTAGTGAGTTTCATTTTTAGGAAATTGCGTAATAAATGTAAAAATAAGTCAATATGTAAAACGTTTTTATTCCAAACGTTCATTTATGAGATAAAATGAAAATTAAAAAATTGTTTGTCAAATAATACAGTATCAAAAAAAGTTTATCGGATAACTAGCTTTAGCCCGCGGCTTCGTCCGCATGGAGGTCGGAAATTATCCCACGGGAACGTACTACTGGGATAATAAAGTATCCTACATGTTAATCCATGTTATAAACTATCTCTGTTCCAAATTCCATCCAAATCCGTTCAGTAGTTTTTGCGTGAAAGAGTAACAAACATCCATCCATCCATCCATCTTCACAAACTTTCAAAGTCAAAGTCAGAGATTTATTTGCAGATAAATTCGGTTACAAAAGTTCTTACAGTGGTAGTATAGTAGTAGCTTAACATATTTAATCATAACATAATGACATGCAAATTTTGGTACTTAGACAATTAGATTATTTTAATTTAAACTGAAGGAATTCTTTACACACACTTTTGTTTTTCTTTATTTCACATTTTTAATATAATATTAGTAGGATTATTTTCTTAACTGAATTATTTGGCAAACTTGTTGTTGTATAATGATGAAATGACAAATCATGTTTTTGCCAATCGTTGCTTGTCAACTAAAAATTTCTAAATTAATTTTCGTTGAACTGACAGGACATCTTAATAAAACCTTGTAAAAATGTATTTGTAAGGATAGCATTTGAGTTTAATATACACCAGGGAGTTTCAATTGGAAAGGCTGAAATGTTCAAATAAATATGGACAGAAAGACAGGCACGAAGCTCCCAACGGCTATTAAACCAAAAGTAATGTAGGTAATGAAAGGTTTCGAAAAAAAAATGGTTCCGTAGAACTTGCAAAACGTTTGATGTGATACGGTACTATATTTTGGCGCGTTGCGAATATCGGAACTTACGCTGCCATCTTGTTTTTTTTCAAGACAATTTCTGTGACAATTTCACAAATGTTTACCAACAACGACCCCTGTCAATTTCATTGTGGTGTCAAAAGATCCTTGTAGCACTCTAGATTGGTGATCGATTTGCTTTTATTACCAGGAGTAGAGAATAGAATAGAATAGAATATCTCTCTATAGGTCTTAGTGTTGGTTATGACCTACATGTCGCGCCATGGACTTGCATACAAATATTTTTAAGAAAACAAGTTATAATTACCCAATATGCACCTAGCATCAATAATAACAGCAGCGTAGTAAACTGTACCTACTATTATAATATTGTAATTCTTTTTTTTTTTTATGTCTGTACTTAAATCATTTTAAATCTAAATTTGCCTTTCGTTTATTCTTACCCGCGGAACCCTAGACCAGCTAATAATATAAAGCCAACATATTAAAATGCGCTCCTCGTCTCTCATAGATTGGCGCAGTCTCACGCGGCCGAGTGTAAGTGCTCCTTTACCCACACTTTATTCCCTCGGCATCGGCTCCCCTCGTCCCTACTCACGGACTAAACTGCCTTCTATATAATTATCTAGAAAATGGTCTGGTCAGTTCCAAAAGTAAATGATGAAAATATAAACAAATGGATCAGGAAGCGTACCTGCGAATGCCAATTTGTAATGCCACATACAAATTGAGCGCTTTGATAAGATTATTTGAATACTTAAGAGGGATGCGCCATGGTAGCCCGCGAAATTCAAATTTTCTTACGTTTTTTGCAATTTGCAGGTCAGTGATCTAAATGTGTTTCGCGACCGAATCAAATATGGCTTTACAGAATTATAATCATTAGAATCAGCAATACAACTCCGTAAGTTAGAATTCCCCTCAAATGTCATGATTTCTTGAAATAGTCATTCAATAGGGTAATATGAACTTATAGAGATGTATTGCTGATTCTAATGATTATAATTCTGTAAAGCCATATTTGTTACGGTCGCGAATCATATTTTAATCAAAATACAATCTGACAGTGACCTGCAAATTGCAAAAAACGTAACAAAATTTGAATTTCGCGGGCTACCCCGAAGGTTCCGCCTTAAACCAGAAATTTTATTTTTAAATCAACATATACTTAGATATTTTTAATTTGACAATTAAGATTAGTTTCTTAACATGTTCGTTGATGATTTTTTATTAACAATTTACTAATGTTATTCAAACAATATTTGTTGGAAAAAGCGGTGAGATATAAAGTGGAAACCTTCTAAATGCAGATACTAATTCACTGTAGTCGATGATTGTATAAGAATTTAACCTGAACAGGGTAATTTACACTTTAATCAAAGACTTTTGCGTTCCAAAAGTATCTGATTAAACTTTACATACCTAGGTACACTTTTTTTATTTGCCTATAGGGAAGTAGGTGAAGCAATTTTTATTTTTCTTACAAGTAAGGATCAAGGGTCAAGTGGTTTTAGGTTCAAAGTACACAGCGTCTTAGCTGGGTGATGCGGTCCAACATATCAATGAAGATTTTGTAGTTCTGCAAGACGTCTGTCAAGATGACAGCTACACCCGTGACGTGACCTACTGATATTTGTGTAACAAAGAACATTCATTTTTAGAACATCTGGGGGCACGGTAGTGCCCCCGCCAAGACGAGCCAAGCGAAGCGCAGGGGTACTACCTACCTTTTCTCGAAGTGTTTCGTCGTTTTTTTGAACCCTCATAGAGTTGATTTCCGATGTACCAGATAGTTCATATTCTCAGGATATGATGTCAATAATAGACTAATTAAACATACAAAGTCTCAATTGAATAGCTCTAATACTTTAGATTTTATTGATATCTAAAATACACCGATTTCGTCACTGACACAGTAAAAATGTATGGCTTCGCCGTTTCGCTACCGTCGTGGAGGTGATGCGAATTTCATTTTTAGAAAATTAGTTTTTGGAATATTAATTTTTAGAACATAAATATACAGAACATTAATTCTTAGAACATTAATTTGCATATAAACCTACACTACTTAGATATGACTGCCTTGTTAGTCTAGTGGGTCCCAACCGCTACTGCTGAGATAAAGTCCTGGGTTCGATTCCTAGGTCGGCAAAAGTGTTATTGGGTTTGTCCATCAAGAATTTGCTCAGTAGCAGCCTGGTGCCCGGCTGATGACAATACACTCGTCCCCTATTACATGGGACTGAAACCCTAACCCTCCTGGGGTTACATGTTGTATGTAAGTTTACTTCGTTTTAATAAATACGTCACAAGTCTATCTTTTTGAAACGATCATGAAGCAAAAAAACATAGAGAAGACATACATCTCGTAAATAAAAAATCTTCTACGTACTTACTGCCTGATCTGCTAGCAAAAACCATTGAATATCACAGATACGAGGTCAAGGGTCCTTTAGAAATAAATCTTAGCGTTACAAGGTCTGAAGTGCGGTCAACACCCGGCGTGGCAGCGACAGAGATAAAATGCGCCGACCAGTAGGGGGTGGAGACGACCCAACATACATCATATCTACTTGAGGAGCACACCTTACAATTCATCTGTAACAGAATAGATAGATATTTAATTATTTGTCATGAAACTTTTCCTCGATCTCTCATCACTCAATGACAAGGCTAAAATACAACCTAGGTGGAAAAAATATGCAGTATTACATAACATAACATCAGGCCTGTATTCCCTGAAGGGTTAGGCAGAGGTGTAACTATAGCACACCCACATTTCGCTAGTTATGTTTAAGTCCCATGTAATAGGGGGCGAGCCTATTGCCATCAACCGGGCACAAATCCAGACTCCGGGCTGCTACCGAGAAATTCCAGATGGAAAAACCCGATAACAGTTTGCCCGACCCGGGAATCGAACCCAGGACCTCATGATCAGCAGTAGCGCTTGCGACCACTAGACCAACGAAGCAGTATTAAGGATAACTCAAAAACTACTGGTCAGACCTTGATCAAATTTAAATGGGACCACATGTGCAGCGCCAGCTATCAAATAAAAAAAGATTCATCCAAATCGGTTCACCCAGAAAAAAGTTCTGAGCTAACAAACATAAAAAAAACATACAGATCAATTGAGTACCTCCTCCTTTTTTTGAAGGCGGTTAAAGAAGCAGTGGGTACTTAGATCCATACTTCCGTATTATAAAATATGGGAAAGTAACTATTTTAGTCTGTCTGTTACCTTTTCACGCCTAAACCACTGAACCGATCGTTATAACATTTGACAGATAGGTAGCCCTCTGCCCTTGGAACAGTTCGAGTAAAACTTTATGAGCTCTCGGAAGTTGCAGCGAGTGGCTGCGCAGTATGCATAATATAGGTGTCCGAGGGAACTCTGTCACTCCCACCCAACTGTACCATGCGCGGTTTCAGAGGGCTCATAAAGTTTTGTGCTAACTTTACGCGGAGAATGACGTAGGCTTAGTTTCATCCTGGATCACAGCCAAAGTCGTGGGTAACAAGCTAGTAAAATGTAATTATCTTAGAGGTATATATTAAACTGTAAATCGCAATAATAACGATGAAATCCTATGGGATTTCATCGTAATTATTGCGATTTTTCGAGACAAATTAATTTGGAGAAAGTATTTGTAGAAACTAGACAAATAATGAAAGTTAACAGTGCTTGAAATATACCAAACCTCAAAATGATAGGTGACCAGCCCTGCACGGTTCTCGCATCCATGCATGTTCCCGTATTGAATATTGTCAGGTTTCTTCTCACTATTATAATCACAGACTACACTTAAAACTGCTAGACTTAAAAGAAAAACATCGTGAGATAGCCTGGACTTCATTTCAAATGTCCAACTCGCAGTGAGTGACCCTAATTAACAATGTTTGTACTTTTTACGGTTCCGTACCTCAAAAGGAAAAAGCGGAACCCTATAGGATCACTTTATTGTCCGTCTGTCTGTCTGTCAAGACCCTTTTTCTCAGGAACGCGTGGAGGTATCAAGCTAAAATTCATATCAAATACTCAAGTCTACTGTTCCTTGGAACTGTGAAAAAACCAAACTTCTAAGCCAACTCAATCAAAAGATACAGCCGTTTATGCCGCAAATTTTCGACACACGCAAGGGAATCAAAAGGTAAAGGATACTTCCAGTCGACCTAGAATCTTGAAATTTGGCATGAAACAACGTTTTATAGCACACATAAAGGAAAATTTCCAAAAACCTAAATAAAATTGTTACATCACATTTTTTTATTTTTTTAATAATTATTAACTTATTACCCTTTTCCTCATAGCTTTTACTTATATACCTACAGGTTTGTACGCAACCCTCGGTGCGCGAGTTCGACTCGCACTTGGCCGGTTTTTTTGTACAGAAGAAGCCCCCATTTTGTGGGACGTAATGTCAGACAGATATGATGTACGTAATTAATGTTGCGGAGAGCGTTAAGCCTGGTTCAATACTGATAGCAGCTGCTGGTCAGACAGGAAGGGTAGACAATGAATGGTGTTTGAATATTTAGTAGCTGATGATGAGCTTATAAATCTGTGGCTCAGCTGGCTTTTAGAAAGTCAGTTAAAGCTACGTAACAAAACTTTAACAACGTATTTGGTGCAGCGGCTGATCGATGTATTTCAGGATTGCGTGACACCGGATAAAGCACTGACTGTTCCCAAATTGGAGTTAATAGTCAAAATGGCACCTAGTGTACATATTTAATTGTGCAATATATTGTACATAAGTGTCGCCGCCAACTAGCTTAATTAGCCTTTCAGTTAACAGCCTAGCTTTTTTACTAAACGGCGCCGTTCAACTAGCGGCCGGAACTATATTCAGCCGCAAGAGACAACATTTACTGAAATTGCTGGCTGATGCGTAGGCCAATTATACAACAGGGCGACCACGTGACGAAATAAAAAAATGAAACTATGGCAAATAATTTTAACACCTGTTATTTAAACATTAAGATCAGTTATTTGACTCGGAGTGACATTACAAATTATTTATTTAATATTTGAGTCATAAAGATGCAATGGTAGCAACATCCAGCTAGACCAAGATGGCGGTAAACAATATTTTGGTTTCAAAGAAGTGCAGTTACTATTGAATATTGCTGTTTTTGCTGAAAACCTATAATTTCAACGGTTATTATAAATGAGATGTTGCTTTTTTTGCTACAAACAACGAAGCTGATTTGACACAAATTGACAGACTGCATTCAAAGTTGCTATCATTGAAAAATAGGATGTTGCTGCCTCTGCACCTATCTGACTCATTTGTATGCTATTGTTTATGGCAAACGTGGTGTGGTGTGTTTTTAACCGACTTCACAAAAAGGAGGAGGTTCTCAATTCGTCTGTATGTTTTTTTTTTTTTTTTTTTTATGTGTGTTAGCTCATAACTTTTTTCTGGGTGAACCGATTTGGATGATTCTTTTTTATTTGATAGGTGGTGCTTCACATGTGGTCCCATTTAAATTTGATCAAGGTCTGACCAGTAGTTTTTGAGTTATCTTTAATATTGCATATTTTTTCCACTTAGTTTATATGGATGATGTGTTAATAATTTCCTGTCACTGGTATTTACACACCAAGTAGTGGTATACGAGTTTAAGTGGGGTAGGTACCGCAACTAAAAAGTGAAAAATAAAAACTTTTTTACAAAAAAACAACCGACTTCCAAAAAAAACACTAAAAGACGTGAAAAATAACTTTAATTTCGGAAGTCGGTGACCAAAAACGAAAATACAAAACCAGACACCGACTTCCGAAATTAAAGTTATTTTTCACGTCTTTTAGTGTTTTTTTTGGAAGTCGGTTGTTTTTTTGTAAAAAAGTTTTTATCTTTACTTTTAACATCTCTTGCGTGCTGACAATTTGTGTTGTAGGTACCTATGTATTGTACTCATGTTTGAGTAAGTACAATATTATCTTATCTTATCTGTTGAAAAAAAATAACGGGCAGTCATTTTATTTTTCGGCGGTTGGTAAATATTTTGTGACAGTAAATCATGAATAGTATCTAATAAAAAGAAAATTGGTCGGTTATTTCATCCCACAATTTCAGTACATAAAATAGTCAAGTAGTGTAATAAATTAATGGCCAGTATAAATGTTGTAATGGGAAGTTAGTTAGTATAATATAGTTCGGAAGTTCAGAGTTAGTTTAAGCATTTTAATGTTAATAATAAAAAGCGGCCAAGTGCGTGTCGGACCCCGCATAATGAAAGGTTCATCCCCAATGGGAATTTATCCCAAGAACAAACTTAACATTGTAATTAGTTGAAAAAGTGTTCTCCCTTACATCGATGTATACGTCACAGTCAACTCTCCAACTGGAAACGTACTTAAGTTAGATATAGCAAAAAATCAATTGTAATGTTAAGCGTAACGATTTTCGGACTTTTTCCTTAACTTGTGCTGTCGTAGACCTAATTTCATGAAGGTCAACGGAAAGTACCCTATAGGTTTTAATTTATTTGCGAGTATCAAAATATGTCGTATAAACGGCCGTACGGTATTATTGCGTTGACTTAGAAGCTTGATTTTTTTAGAGCTCCATGGTACTGTAGACCTACCTATTTGATAATTTCAACTTGATAGCTCCACGCATTCCTGAGTAAAAGGGTCTTGAAAGACAGACGGACGAACAACGAAGTGATCCTATAAATAAGGGTTCCGTTTTTTCCTTTTGACGTACGTAACCTTAAAAATCATCATAATATGGTCAGTAGTAATTTTGCCCACAGAATCACTAATTTGATAATTTCTTATTGAATTTCCAAATACCAATTGGTGGGCAAGCACCCTAACCTATAGAAGAATTCAGATGCCTATATGACTTAAGAGTCCCACGCTTCGGGCCTATTGAATTTGACGAGCTAACTAAAAAAGTTGCGGCCCGACCCCGATACATTATGTGATTAGTTAATTACCTACTAGAAAACCACTAAACCTACTTCCTCATTTATTGAATATGAGTATAATTAATGAGACGGTGGCCATTATGGGCATAATTTAATTATTACCTGCCTCTTATCTACAGCTCGCTGAGATCTATCTGTATTTGACTATAGATTCTATTAAAATTAAAAAAGGTAAAGAGAAAGAAAGGTACATATTAAATTAATGGAACAGAACAGGCGAAATTTTTCATTCATTTACACAAATGAATTTTGAAGCGTTCGTAATTAAATTGTGAACATGAGTTTTGAAGATTAATGTTCTGTTTTTTTTTAATGTCAGTTACATATGTACTTATTTATAGATAGGTACATAGTAGCTTTTGACCGCGACTCCTGATGCTCTTAGGGTAGAATTCGGAGATCCTTTGTTAGTGCATCTCTACTTGCCAAAAGACGTAGGTAGTGCGTAGGTATGTCGGTACCTAATGTTTTATCCAATTGGACCCATCTGCGGAAAACAACATTAATAGACATTATCTTTGCAGTGTTTTTACCTATCTACATAAATACATGTTAGGGTTTGTAAACGAAATAAATCGTAAAATTACATGTGTAAAGAAAGGCAACTCTCTCGAATGTGTAGGTAATTATAAAAGTTTAAGGTTACACAAAATATTGATACCAGTTCGTTGAAAACGTAACTTTTTGATTAAATTCCGAGGTAGGTAACCAATTAAAAAGAAAAAATTACTTTGGGCATTGTTGGTTTTATTACCCGACTGTGCGACGGCAAAGACAGGGTTATGGTTGTAGTACATCTGCTCATATCCAAGAAAGACTTCTGTTCCTACGTTGTGTATCGCTGATTCATTGGTTCATTATTCATCAAAAAAAAAACATATTTTTTTCAAGACCTTTCTTTTTTCTGCAGTCCATTCTTACTTCCAATTGACACAATTTTTTTTGTTATAGTTTCTGAAAACCCTGTCAACTAGCTCACTCCTCATTACATTTCATCATTTGCCTGACTTTTCCTAGCTATGTCTGGGTCGGCTACCAGTCTAACCGGGTGCAGCTACGACTAACTATCTGACCTCCACAACCCAGTTACTGGGTAACACGATATCCCTTGGTAAGATTGGTTGTCAGAATTTCGGGCTTCTGCCTACCCGTAAAGACTGTCAAAAATCTATGAATGATAGCTGGGCCAAGTGCTTAACGTGCTTTCCGAGGCACAGAGGGGTCTCGATACGTAATGGATGGTCACCCATCCACGAACCGACCGCGGCAAGCGCAGCGTTAACCTTCAATCGACCCGTGCGGCTGCTATTATTGAGCCACGAGCCCCTCATCCACATTACATTTCTCCGATACAAAACAGACCCCAAAGCAAGGATGAAAGTGGCTACTTGAATGCAGCGATATTTGATTGAAGCCCGCCAGCTCCGACAACTGACGGCCGCCGCCTGGCCGACGGATCACGATGGAAGGTTTCTAGCTTCTAGCCAGTATCCGGCTAGCCTGGCCCAGAGATGCTTCTCTCAATTTTCAATATGTTTCCAATTCCAAAGTTCAATATACTTAAGCGCATGTAATTCTTCGGTACGTAGTTACCTTTAAAAAAAAACTCATAAGAATATATGGCTTCGAGCCAAAATAAGAGAATAACAGTAGAAACGACCTACAACTAATTATTAGTAATTCAAAATAACCTTTCTCGTTACTTAAAACACCAAACCTTTTAAATGTTAGGCACATAATCGTTAAAAGGATAATAAAATAAATTTGCTTTTTATTAATCCATCCATGTGACAATGATCGATGACGATGGGATGTCATTCATCACATTGATGATACCGACTTCAATGGCATGTAATTTGTTTAGCTGATCCCTTGGTGACTGGTGACAAAATCAATTGATCAATACGCAAGATTTAATACAATGGCTCATGTCAAAGTCAACCACATACGGTAACAATTTTGGAGCGCCAAAAGGAGCGTCAAAGAATGACAGTTGTAATTTGAATACCCGGACAATAAAATAAAATCAAATCAAAAGTCATTTATTCAAACTAGGCTGAGAATCAGCACTTTTCGAACGTCTAAATTACATAAGACAGTCCCCGGCACGCGCGCCCTTCAACACTTCCTAGTGCTTCAGCGGAAGAAGTGGCACAACAAACTGACCAGCAGCACAGCTGTCTGCTCAGTTAGAAAAAAAAAACTTGATTCTATACAATAGTAGGTATGCAAATGAATTAACATTACGAGACAGAACATTAATGCGCTTCTCCGACCGAACGACCTTGAGCGTTCGGTCCTTCTCTGTCCCGTCGCTGAGTCTCGCTCTGTCTCGCTCCCTACGCACGCTCATTTATCATAATATTCACAAAAATAATTAAATTACTTTAATAAAAAAAGACAAGCGATGTTTTGAAATAAAATAAAACGTGAATTATTTAGATTTTTTAATTATCTATACATTAGTGTAATCATCAAATTAATAGAACGTCACCTTTATCAAAAGATGCATTCAATCAATAATTTTAGTCACTTTTCTACAAGGAGATTTTAAATGTATTTACATCACATAAAAACAAATAAGAACGTACAATATGATAAAAGGAAATCGAACATTAATAATGTGCTCTTAGATGTAGTTTATTACCCATAGTGAATGAGTTAATAGCCTGTGAATAACGCACTATGGCAAGGTTTTGGTCGGGGTACCGCCTTAAATTAAATTATTGACCCACGTCAGCTAGCCACACCAATATACCAACAAATACAATAAAAAACTATACAATCTATGTTGGTAGTTAATTTGATAATCAATTAATTTTCCTGACTTTACCTAGTACCGATGTGCGGTTGATCGCAAATTGAGCCAGATTTTCACAAGAACATATAGTTTACTAAGGATTCGCTCGCTTTCCTGAACAGCTCTGTAAGCAGGAGATGACATTACTTAGCGTTTACCGAGTTTACGATAGATAGTTTGTTGGTTTTCCTCAGTCCGCCGAAAATGGAAAATGGAAGCATTCCTGAAACATGCAGGAGAGGATTTACTATCTTCATAGACATTAATTAAAATTAACACTGTGTAATTATAAGTGTGCTCGTAATTGCCTCCGAAATAACTTCATTTTTCAAATCCATACTAATCTGTACTACTTGAGTAGGTATTATTTACTACTTATATATCCATACTTCCACACCTTAATATTGTTACTAATCCATACTAATAATATTATAATATCGAAAGTAACTCTGTCTGTATATTACCTTTTCACGCCTAAACTACTGAACGGATTTTGATAAAATTTGGCGAAGCGATAGACGGCATCCTGCGGCAAGACATAGACTACTTTTTGTCCCGTTGGCACGCTCCCATGGAATAATTTTCGACATCCACACGGGCGAATCCGAAGGCAGAAGCTAGTATTATATATTACTAGCTTTTGCCCGCGACTTCGCCCGCGTGGATGTCGGAAATGATCCCACGGAAACGTACTACCGGGATAAAAAGTATCCTACGTGTTAATCCAGGTTATAAACTATCTGTGTTCCAAATCCGTTCAGTAGTTTTTGCGTGAAAGAGTAACAAACATCCATCCATCCATCCTCACAAACTTTCACATTTATAAATATTAAATAATAATAATAATTTAATAACACTTTTTTTTATATAAGTAATGCAGTTTGTGAGTCTAGTCTAGAGTGAACTCCAACACCCTTTGACCGAACACCATGAAAGTTGACACATACTCGTAAGTAGATAAGTATATAAATATGTAATTTTAATGGAGAAGGATTTCAAGGATTTTTCAACATCCACGCGGGCGAAAGCTAGAATATTATAGACCATGCGAATGTTACTCTGTCTGTTTGTTACCTTTTCACGCCTTAACGGTTGAACAGATTTCTATGAAATTTGGCGCACAGGCAGACCACGATCTGGATCAGGACGTAGGACGAGAACTCGTGGAATGATATTCGACCTCCACGCGGGCGAAGCCGCAGTCAAAAGCATTTTTTTTTAATAAACACTCTCTATATTAGGACGTAAGAAAGCAAATAATTCGTGTGTGTCTTAGAAGACGAACAATGCCAATTAGAATTATGAACATTGCCTGCGTTTGACAGTAAGCTTTGACCTTCAGCCTTTAATTAACTCTCTTGTACTGTAGGTGTAGAGAGCCCTTTGTTAATTAAATCCGGTGAAGCTCAGGTCAGAAACAGCTTGGTATGGTCGGCGGGCTGCCAAGGTCTTAAAAGTGGATCGTGCGTGGGCCGTCCCGTGTGATTTCTGGAAGCTACTGGCAATACGGGCGAATAGTTATAAAAAATTGTGAAGGGCTCACGGCTAAATAATAACAGACGCACGGGTCGACCGAAGGTTAAGCTACAGTTGCTGCGGTCGGTTTGGGGACGGGTTTATACACTGCATATCGAGACCCCTTCGTGCCTTGGAAAGCACGTAAAGCCGTAGGTCCCGGCTATCATTCGTCCGATCAGAATCGCAAAAGTCTGACAACCAGTCATACCACTTGAATCTTCTGGTGTATGTTACGCATTGTTGGGGCGAGGTTATTGAGAGACACGGTGAATCTCTTGCTGTGTTCCTTGATATATCAAAGACTTTTGACAGGGTTTGGCGTGCTAGTCTGTTGGGTAAGCTTCCCGCATTCGGAATCCCTGCTGACTTTTGCAACTGGATTTCCGACTTCCTGAGTGAGCAATCGATCAGAGTGGTCATAGATTGCTGCTTATCGGATCATAAGACTATTGATGCCGGTGTTCCTCAGCGGTCTGTTTTTCCTGCGACTCTATTTCTGCTGCATATTAATGACCTGCTACAGCTCGGTGCTTTTGTGTACGCAGATGACAGCACAGTCTCAGAAAGATACCTGTCCAGTGCAAGAGCCAGCAGAGAGGATACAGCTACTTTTAGAGAGACCGTAGTGGAGCAAATTAACTTGACCCTAAAACTCTATTCACAGTGGGGCGACGACAATCTGGTCAAGTTCAACGCACAGAAAACACAGGCTTGTCTTTTCACTGCCAAAAGCAGCCAGTTCCAATTATCGTCTACTTTCCGAGGTGCATCTCTACCAGTTACCGACCGGCTGGAGCTTTTGGGCATGGAGTTGACGTCTGATCTCAACTTTGGCTTAACCATCGAGACAAAAGCACAGACTGCAGCCAAAAAGCTGGGAATCCTAAATGAGGTGAGGCAATACTTCACATCTGGGCAGCTTCTCGGTTTGTAAAAAGCTTAGGTCCGTTACTGTATGGAGTATTGCAGCCACTTATGGGATGGCTCAGCAAAATATCAGCTTGCTGCACTTGACTCGGTGGAACGCGCAAAAAGGCTCATAGGCAACGAGGCGCTGGGGGCTAGGCTACACAGCCTGGCTCATCGGCGTAATGTTGCTTGCCTGTCAGTCTTCTACAGACTGTACTTCGGAGAGTATGAAGGAGTAAGAATAGCAGACGTACTGCAGGGTACCATCTGCACTTGGTCGACATACCGACTAGTCGTACTCAACGCTTCTCCTCCACATTTATTATGCGCTCGACCAAAGTGTGGAACTCTCTGTCAGCTTCTGTGTTCCCTTCCACGTATAACCCGTCAGCTTTTAAAGCAAAAGTGAACAGGCATCTTCTGGGCACGCTCGTTCCACCACAGACCTCATCCATCGCTCTCCACCGCGAGATCGAGCTCAAGAGATGGGCCATCTCTCCCAAGAATTAACAACAAAATAACCGACGACATAAAAAATAAAATTATACAATTCAAGAAAAAAATGAAATTACTACTTGTTAATAAATGTTATTATACTGTTGACGAATACTTAGATGACGAATTAATTTAGAATGGCATTGTTCTATTGTTATTATATATTTTATTTTTCATTAATTACCGACCTGTAAGAGTGACTTAAAATAATTGACAAAAGCGTACCTTATTTTAATTTATTTTATTGCATTAAGTTGTTAATTAATTTGTACTAATTTAAATTTGAACATCATAATTGGGCGCCTCATGGCATAACATAGCGCTCTATCTCATCTAAGCTAAGATCTGTATTTTATAAACTCATATGTTAACAAATAAATAAATGATTATGATTATTATTATGAACTCGATTTTCGCAATGAAAAAAATAAGAACCAAGGGGTATCGTATTACCCAGTAACTGGGTTGTGCAGGTCAGATAGGCAGTCGCTCCACGGAAGTAAAATACTAGGATTGAGTCATAAAAAAACGTAAAATGTGTGTAAAAAAATGTAAAATTGCTGTGTTTGATTCGTGTAAATAAACAGTAGGATGTCTACCAAAACTGGTGATTACCGCAAAAATGACCATTCTTTAAGTTTTATAAACATTTTTTACCAGTAGGTACCAGCAGCACAACGATCCTTCTCTTATTTAGCTTTGTGATAACTCGAAGAAGCTTAGCAATCAGGTAGGTATGTACCTAGTCAAAGTTATATTCCCGCTCATGCTGCAATTGACATTAAATTAGCAGGTTGTAAAATCAGGTAAATAAATTGTTAAGCAAATTGACTACCAACTTATACTGTCCGTATATTCAAATCATAACCGTCATTCTTTGTCAGTTGTATGAAATTGCTATAACACACCAAATTGACGCAGTGTGTCAATTTGCTTAACAATTAATTTCCCTAACTGTACATAACCGACGTCAAACATTGAACATCCTGTTTTTAATAAGTACCAGTTTGCTAACTTTACAGAACACGCGTAAACTTTAGACGAAGACAAAATGAAGTTCCTTTAACGAAACCGATACCAATTTTATATTCAATTTATAGTTCTAAAGTTCGGCCAAAACTTTCAACTGTGACGCTCTTGTTTACAGAAAGTTATATATCTATGTGAAGGGACCTTTTTAAATAAAAGCAATCGTTTTGAAATTGGAATAAACAATAAGTAAGAGTTTCTTGGGTACTTATTCATATTTGCTATTTAAATATTTACATTTTCTTTTCATGTGCCAATAATGAAAACAATGAAGTTTTAAACTTTTCTCATAAATGTTTCAAACTGTTCATAAACGCAAATATAAGCCGAAACCACAACCTAATCTAAGCTAGATTCGATTGTGGTTTCGAGTCGTATACATATATTTGCGTTGCCATCCCTTCAAAAACTCAACACTACTATTAGGCCGAAACCGATACCACATCCTAAACAAACTCTACAAAACTGGTCTTATTACCTACCGGCAGCACAACACTACCGGTATCTTAGAACAGATAAGTTGGCGAACCACTTGGAAGTCCTTGAACCGTCTCCAAGCCCAAGTGGGAAGATGTAACTCGAAGCTCGTAAGGTGGCTACCTCGACGGAATGGTAACAGGGTGTGGAGGTGGAGCTGTGTTACAAACTATGCTCCACCTCCTAGCCTGCTCTCTGTGCCCCAGAACATGCAGGCGGAGTGACCTCTGCGCAGCCAGCGATAACATCGTGGAAGTTTCGGGCAAACAAAATTTGACTAACCCTCGTGCCATCGACTGACACGAAGATAAGGAGGGGTGTGCGAGTTCCTAAAAATTGTTGGAAATACTATTGTTGTTCTGCTGTGTACTTATACGATTAGCCTAAGGACTAAGTCCTCTTACACTATAAATCACTGAATGCGTTTAACGCTAAGCGTATTTAAAACATCATTCTGTTTCTGCCAATCTGTCAATATTTCAGGTAATTACAATAGCAGGCGGTCGCCGAAACAAAAAAAAAATTTTTTGTTTTGTTCTGTCTTGCTTAGGTACTTACCGACGTCTGCAAAATGTCGCTAACTAATTTAATATGACCCCGTATAAGAAGGCCTTGGCAGTTGGCCCTGCATGACAATAATTATAGCTAGCTAGATTATTATTAGCATTTAGCTTTGCCTACTTTTGAATTGTCAAGGAGTTTATCATTTAGGCAAAATGTTAGTTGAAACATAAAGTGTACCGTGATCATCTATTTCCTTTGATGCTATCCTCCAGGTTTCTGATAACGAATTATATCACACCTTCGTGTGTCAGGAGGGTTGCTTGCTTCAAAATGCCTAAATAAGGCTTTAATTTATTTGACTAATTATTAATTAATGTTTTATTTCGTTAATTGTACTTTTGGGTAGATTAACTTTACTAGTTATTTATTCATTATCGACATTTAACACGTATTTTGACTAAATAAACAAAGAAGAAGAGAAGAAGAAGAACAGAAGAAAAGAAGAGAAGAGTTATATAAATAAATAAATAAATAATAAGTCATTTACTTCTGTAATTAATAAGTTCCCACCACGTAATCTTTTGCACCCGAACATGCGCCAAACATTCTTGTCGAGATAACCGCCCTCTATCGACGGTTTCCCGCAGTCGTAAACAATGGCGGCCAACTCATTGAACTACCCACATTGTTGTTGTTATAACTTCATAATAACAATTTTATGTTATGATTTTAGGTTAAGGACTTAGCAACTATGTGTGGTGGTTTATAATCTCTGAAATCCGCATTTGGAGAGGGATTTTGTATCGCGAATGGATTTTCAACGCACAGCTTAGTGCCAAGAGTTGTAAATCCAACCGTTTGCTTTTTTGAACCGCTGGGATGCACTCTGTCTGATTCTCAATGCTTAGCTTAACACCGGGAGTTGAAAATCCATTGCGCGATAAAAAAAAGTCGCTCATGCGAACGACGCCGACGCGACGGCATCAACTGTGGTAGAGCTTCTCCACTTTGAAATGACACGCCTCACTACTTAAGTAGTTGATTTAGATGTGTGAGTGCAAATATTAATAACGACATTTCATCTGTGTGGGAGCGTCGACTGTTCCGTGAACAGTCGATCTGTATATGAACATCGCGATCGACTAGTCGCGTGATAAATCCGACAACGCTCTCTGTACTGACTAGCGCTGGTTCATTGTATGGTACAAGATGTCCGCTCTCTCGTGTGTTGAACACAATTATGACTAGTTGGACAACAAATCCTGTGCTCTTAATTGGGAGTCTAACCGGCAACTGAATGACCAATTTAAAATGGTGTGTTTGTGTGTATTGCGTCCATATTTGAAATTTGCTTGTGTGCGTAAATGCGGTAGTGGGGCGCGTCATTTCAGAGTAGACAAACTCTTATGCGTATGCGATACAGAAGGAACGGGTGTTAGCAGTAGTGGAGCGACAATGATAGCGGATTGAACCTTGTTCGTCTCTGTCTAATTTAAGCACTTCAGTGTCTACTGAGACCATTTGATATTCCAGAACTAATGCCAACCATTAGTCTTGATTTTGTTTTCAGTGTAGGTACTATTAGGTATCGATACACCTCTGCCCAACCTTTCGGGAATTACAGGCGCGATGTTATGTTATGAGTAGAATAAAGTTTTTTGTTTTGTCACACTTTTCGTCCATTTAGATTTCCACACAATATTATTTCCATAATACACACCAGCTTTATATGGCATGTAAGGTGCTAACAGTACGTCAATTATTTGTTTTGAATGTAGTTTTATTCCAACACACTGAACTTTATTTTAACCCAGTACCTTCAGCCAGGAGAAGAAAAGATTTGGTTTGTGCTAATTCTCAGACGAAACATGCTTCTGCTAGTCGATTTTATTGAATTTTAGGACCTTAGTTGTATAACCAGTTTAACAGAATGCTAAAGATTTATAGTTTAACTTATAATAGGTGTAATTTACTAGTACAAGAATATTTGGCAAAATTCAATTATACAGACACGGAAAAACTACTAGAGATTTTAAAATAAAATAAATATCTACCTACTCTAATATAAGTTTCTTCTTTTACCTTATTAATAATAGTCTCCACTTTATCTACTTTAATATTATTCATTAATTTATTTAAACATAATACATATACATAATCTAGTTTTTTAATAATATAATCAATTAGTCATTGAAAATATTATATCTTCTTATAATTAAGCTTTTAATAAATGTATTGTTGTCTTCTTTTTAAATGTTTGATGTGAATTGATGGCCTGAAACACAGGTTTTATAAACCTAAAACAGGCAGGTCTATATTAGAGTTAGAATTAATCATTTTCCTCGATTGTAATTAATGTAAACCATAATTTTATTTTATTCTTGTTTTTTTTTTTCTGAATGTTTTCTGATGTTCAAGCGTGACTCTGACTTCCTAACTGTTCAAGGTCGCCGGTCGCTGGTAAAGTAACGTAAACTTTACTTTACATTATGTTCAACCACAATCAGGTACCTAACTATTTGTAACTGAATGCCTTTGTGTATTTCAAACAACATTATACCTACTATATCAAATATTTATTTAACTTCAATCAAACTGAAGGCACCTACCTAGCTATTTATACTTAAATTCACATTTAGGTAAGTTATACCTAATGTATTCAGTTTGAATAAAATTTAATGTATTAAAACTACCATTTACAAATAGCATCATTCATAGTTTACATCAGGGAATAATCAAATAGTTATCAACATTTGATGAAGACTGTCATCTGTTGAAAAACGTGTTTGCATACCTAATAGGTGTTGTTTTATTATTATATATATTTATTTTTCATTTTATTTTTTATTTTTTTACCAAAATCATAAATTTAAATTTTCATATCCCTAACTTTAAAAAATGGTAAGTTTCCCACACTTACAAAATTTCATCCTTTGTATGACCCCTTTTAAGATTATTTTTGAGACAAAAAGTAGCCTATGTCCTTCCCCAAAATGCCGTCAAATTTTATCGAAATCCGTTCAGTGGTTTAGGCGTGAATAGAGACAGGTAGACAGGCAGAGATACTTTCGAATTTATAAAAAAATTGTATGGATTTATCTTTGAATTACATTACAAATAGATTTCTATCTCCGAGGAATGAAAAATGAAGAGTATATTGGGTCCCAGATTTCAGCAGATGCGTTGTAAGTCCCCTGTAATAAGAGGTGACTCTTTTGTCATTTGATAAATCGCCGGCAAATTCACAGTCCGGCCTGTTTCGTCCGTTTCCCTGGAGTCCTGCTGAGAACAAAATATTGATATGTTTAACAAAAGAACTTCTTTTGATGTACTAAATATTATGTACCACCTAAGTAGATGTTTTAATGAAAAAACCACAAGTTATTATACATGTAAATACAATATGTATGTAAAAAGTGAAATTAATAATGTGTACGTGGTCGCAACTAACACTTAGTTCCTGTCCTCCTTCCGTAGGCTTTCTGTTTAATATTATTATTGGAATGTATTTTGTGTTTTCCCTCTTAACACCTGCCTGCGACTGTAGGTAGTCAGCATCCAATGTAGAAGTATAATGAAACAGGAGAGCAAATCCAATTAGAATCCATAAGGACGAGAGCGGAAATCCATGGTCGTACATTATTCGGGCTACGGATCTACCTAATGATTGTAAACGTTACATACTTTAAATAGGATGTGCGGAACTCTAACGAGCGCAGGACTGAATACCTACGATTTTTTTTTTTATTTTTTTTTTATTATATATTTTATTTTTAATTTAAAAAATCAATAACAAAATAAACATGTTTAAGTCCCACTCTGTTTTTCTTTCCGTAACTTCAAATGAAAAAGATAACAGTGGGCTCCAGTAAGCTTAGTAAATAATTAATTAGTAAAGTAACGGTCCCGCACAGTTTTTAAATACTTTGTAATATTTTTACTACACAGTGGCTTCACTCGGGCAGGTAATTATTTCGTTTTCTGCATCACTGGTGCGTTTGTCTTGATAACTCAATTAACTAACGAACCACTAAGCCGGCCTAATTAATTATGTGTTTTTACTCTAAGAAACCTTAGGAGAGATTTCAAGACATTTCTGTGATATGATAACGAAGTTAATTTGTAAGTCGTAATAAAACTTGGGTGGGCGCGAATCGAATGATTTTTATGAAGTTCAAATAACCATCTGAATTTTTCATCCATTTCATAATCTGCTCCGCTGCATGCTGGCGAGTTAATATTCATTACCTATCAAATATGAAAATCTGATGAATAAAACTTACCTACATTATCTGGGTAGGTACACACGGCTACATTTCAAGCAGTACATTTTCAGTATAAGCTGAGCTCTCATTGTACGGAATTGTGCGAGATCAGCTTGTACTGGAAATGGATAGCTTGATATGTAGCCGTGCTTACCTACGTTGTCGGTATTTACATAAACCCTATGAACAATTAATTTTATTAGGTACTGTTACCAACCTTTTGCTGAAACCATATATATAGATACAAGGATGAACTCTAGAAAGCGAGAGCCTTTTGGGATTTTAATCAGCCGTCACGTCTTGACGGCAGTTTTTTTTCAATGAACGAGGGCTATTGCTAACATCTAGCTGTCGTTTGTTGTCATACGAAAACCTGACGGTCCATAATATGCAAACGCCAACTTAATCTGAGCAAAGTACAAATGTTCAGCCGAAACTTTGCTGAAAACGCTGGTCGAGTCATTGTGCCCCTAAAGTAATGCTACATCATGGAGTTCTGAATCTCAGGGCTCACCATACCAGACCCATAAGCATACAAAAAACACCATGACTGTAACCCCATTAAAAGGCACATAACTCTATACAACCCACACACACACAGCCACCCAAAAAGCTTTGTACCTATTTGTTTGTTATCACTAGAATGGAGGTTTCCAAAGTTCCTATCAATCAGAAGGCACGGCGATAGTGTATTGTTGTTCATGCACTAAGAGAAGATCAGACTTAGGACTTGGAGGTGGCAGATATTGTATTGGAATATTAGGCGATGTTCAGATTCTGGTTATGCGTGATTTTTTTCTTGGTGGTTAGTCTAATTTGAAAGACACACAATCTAGGATTTTAATGTAGGGACATTACATCACGACTGATTTCCCTGATGGGTTAGGCAGAGGGTTGGGTTGGGACGGGCTGGTTGTTAATATTCAACACAACAACGAAATATCTTGCACCACGCTCACAGTCTCACAGATTAATTTTGTTGCAATATTATTTAAATAAAATATGATTTTCAAAATTGATTAAAAAAAGAAGAGCATGCCTATTCAACACGCCATAAGCCCACCGTATACCCACCCAGTAACCGGTGCCTTCCTATAATTTGATTGATTAAACGAAATTTGTAAACCGGTGATAAATTTAATAATTCTCAATTCGGCTCAACGGAAGGGGATTTGTTAATAAAGATATCGTAGAAGGCGTAGGAGTGCTAATCTTTCGACTTACTCTGTAATCTTCACCTATATGAGTAGGTATCTACTTACTTACACCTACCAGTTTGATGAGGATAAAATTAATCTGGCTTAATAATAGAAATTCCAGAAAACATCCCAAATGTGGCAAAGCCCAAAAGGAGGGTATGTTTCTAAAACGACAAACAACGAGACGAGATCACCGACGATGTGTATAAATGGTGTTTTTTATTTATTTAAACTTTTAATTGTATTACAAGATCTATAATTTTATAAAATGCAGAAAACATCAAATGTAATCTTTTTGTAGATTACTGCCAATACATCATTTTATCGTCCAGTAATCTTACTCTATCTGGCAGTGTTGTGACTACTAGCGCCATCTATTAGTTAACCTTAGAACCAACAGCTCTGACTGCGCTACACTCACGCAGCGTGTGCTTGTTATTCCTTTGTCTGTATTTGTTTGGTTTGGATGAGGGTCCGGCTTACTACGTTTATTGTTAGCCGAGCCAAAGCTTTGGTCTGGGGAGCATTAGGGTCAGTTATTATAAAAAGTTTAAATAAATCCCGGAACTGGAATATAAAAGAATCGTCCGGTTTCATTCCCACAAGTCTGGGGGTTTCGAAATACCCGACCCTTCCCAAGGAATGAACAATATTCATTTGTTATTGTCGTCCGTTAAAAAACTGTTTTGTTTCTAGAAATAGTTCAAATCAAATCAGTTTACTACAAAAATAAATAATAATAATAAGCCCACTGCCGTAGCTCTAAGTTGATGTAGTGGTGGGTCTTGCGCGCACCGAACTCCAGGTCTGTGCCCGTAGAGTAGGTATACTTTTCCGGAACAGGTCTAGAGAGAGGAGCCAGACTAGAAGAAATACAGAAACCCGCAGGACAGCATGTGGCGAGCTGTTGGGCAGTTACGACCCCACGGTCCCTGTCTCCCAGGAGTAGTCTTGGTCCTCACCTCAGGCTTGCCTTTATTGGCCGGCTGGATTGAACACTGACGAGGAACAGAGCTCCCACCTCTATTTTGCCTATATTGACCGGCTTGAGTGGAAATTCGCTAGAGCAAGCGTGTTCGGTCGAAGGAAGTATTGCAGTAAGTGCTGGTAAGGATCTTGACCATCTTCCGGGCTTTGGGATTGTTTTTTTAGCGTTTAGGCAGTAGAGGAATAGAAATACCAGATGGATATGTAATGATGATTTATTAAATACTAAGCTTACCTATGTACAAAATTAGATGGCTAGAAGTAAGGCTATTACGCACTGTCGACTAGTCGCCGGCGACTCAGTTGTCGACGACTGCAATATTGTATAGTTTAAATAGGTGTTTACAAAGTCAAAGTCAAAGTCAAAGTCAAATCGTTTATTTCAAATAGGCACATAAAATGGCACTTTTGAACGTCAAAATTTACAAAAAATTAAATAAATATAATAAATATAATTAAATTAATAAATTTACAAAAAATTACGCACTAGTCACCGGTTGCCCGGGCGACTCGGCGACTCGCCGCGCAGTGGCGACGCACAGGCAACTGCCGGTCGCCGGCGACCAATAGGAGCACGGTTTCAAATGAAAGCATTCACACTGCGAGCAACTGTCGTAACAACCGGACGGCCGCGCACAATGAGTTTTGACACGGATAAATTTATATCGGAAATACAATCCCGAAAAGCTATTTGGGATTTACAAAGTGAGGAATATGCTAATCGGGATTTGAAGAAAAAACAGTGGGAAGAAATAGTGGAGTTATTTGGAGGTGAAGAATTATCAGACGAAGAAAAAAAAAACTCAGGTAAGTAAGAAATGCCATTTATTTTTTATTAATTAATACTGCTCATCTGCCAAGATAATTGACCCTCACTTGTAAAGTAATCAGCAAATACATCTCTGTATGATGCACCACGTCGCGTAGCTCTTTGGAAACCGTTTGGGACTTCTTCAAAGCCAGGAATGCTCAGGGTATCTTCAAATTTATATCCGTCTCTTTCTCGGACATAGTTGTGAAGAGCGCAACATGTTTTGATGATGCATGATACTAGATCTAAATTCACGTTGATAGGTCTGTGAAAAATCTGCCACTTGTTTGCTAATATGCCGAATGAACATTCAATATGGCGTCGTGCACGAGAAAGCCTATAATTAAATATTTTTTTCTTTGTTGTTAAATTTGATCCACCGAACGGTCGCATAATTTTGTCAGTTTGTCCAAATGCTTCGTCACCCACAATAACAAACGGTACTGGTATAGGGTTTGTCGATGAAATGGGCTTAGGTTCGGGTATTTGCAAATCATTGTTCATTAGCTTTTGATAAAACGTTGAATTTGTAAATATAGTTGAATCGCAATCCTTTCCATAGGAACCAACGTCTATGTATATGAACTTATAGGTCAGAGTCACAAATGGCAAGCAAAATTACAGAAAAGAAGTGTTTGTAATTATAACACAATGATCCACTGTTGTATGGTTTTATAATTCTTACATGCTTACCATCTACGGCACCTATGCAATTTGGAAAATTGGCCCGTAAATGAAAATCTTTTGCGATTTTTAACCAATTTTCTTTTGTCGGTTGCGGTAAACACATGTCTTTTAGTACAACCCATATAAAATGACAAACTTCTCTTATTATTTCAGCTATAGTTGAAATCCCAAGTCTGTATGAGTAATGTAAATCTACAAATTTACAACCGCTTCCAAGATATCTGGAATTAAAAAATAATTTAAATATATACATTATTTACAGGTCATTCACTTCAAAAGAAATGGAAAAATATAAGAAGCTGCTTTTCGCGAGAAGTACGAAGATTAAAAAATACTAAAAGCGGATCTGCTGCTTCCCATAAAACTCCCTATATTTATTATAATCAGCTGTTATTTTTGAAGAATACCGTTGGTAATTTGAACACAGAGAGTAACATTGCTGAACAAGAACATTTGACAAATGATCAAGAACCTTTAGGACCTTACTCGAGAGAAAATATAGTCGGAAGAAAAAAGAAAAAAACGTCAGATGATGGCACAAGCGAACTGTTAACCACATTAAACAAGTGTATTGAAACTCGCAAAAATAAGGAGGATATTTTGGAACAAGATGAGGAGAGAATGTTCCTGATGTCCCTATTATCATCATTTAGGGCAATTCCGGAGCACAAAAAGGCAGCTGCGAAAATTCAATTAATCAGTGTAATCGAATCATTCCGATCCTTTACTCAAAATAATATATATCCAAACACAATGTGGCGAAATTTTAATGAGTACGAGTATGAGCGTGGTTACTTCACACCGGAGGCCGGGCGTTCAACAGCACCAAGTCAACAATCACGCCCTGAAGCACAACATTATTATACGCTACCAACTTCAACTCCTTCAGAACGTGAACGCCCAGAGTCGCGATTTTCTACTGTCACTTCAAATACCTCGCAAGATTCTGACATTTTGGATCTATTTTGAATATTTCCTTTTGTTGTGCGTTCGTTTATAATATTGATTTCATTAAGTACTTTAAAAAAATACATGTTTTATAATTATTTACCGTATATTTTTAAATTATGTCATCGAAGAGTAGACTTACAGATAGTGCCATCCACGATGACGGGCCCCACTCTTTGTTCAAATGCATGTGTGCTATCTTCCGCATGTGTTAAACATCTGTCGATATACGCTAATTATCGATGAATGCAAACGCACACTAATAGAAATTGACTAATCAGGAAAGAGTATTATGAACAGCACGAAAGATGCTCTATTTAAATTTAATCGCGCGTCTTCGTGGATGGCATTATCTGTAACTCTAAACACACTCCCGGACACATCTATCGGCCCACCTTGACTTTTAAGTTTTGACTGGAGACCAGCTAAAAATAAATGTTAGGAGGAGCAATAAGTTTTTGCAGGTGTGAAGCTGATTTACTGGCCATCGTTTTCGTAAAAAACTGCATAAAAACTTATTGCACCACTTAACATTTATTTTTAGCTAGGGATTGTCAACACTTTAAACACTAGGTTTGGCCGATAGATGTGTCCGGGAATGTAATGTAAATTGTGTTAAAATCCCGTAAAAAATAAATGTTAGGAATGAATTTTATTTGAATTGTCACTTACCTTAGTGTTATAAAAAGTTTTTCTTCCGGAGAAATACATGGTCGCATATTTGTATCTATGCCAGTTATATGTGGTTTTAGAAGACACAATAAGTCATCAAACGAACTCACAGACATTCTTGCATAATTAAAAAAATTACGAGGATATTTTCTAACGTCTTCATAAAATATTTTAAACATTCCCTTTGACCTCCGTTCTTCTAACAAAGGATGCACCCAATACTCTTTTGATTTTTTTTATTTTTCTTTCTTTTTATAATTAGTAGCGCCGCTACTATTGCAAGTTCTTCAACGTCCATTCTGCACGAATGTACTTGGAATACTGTCGCTCGGCTCGGTCTCCGGCCCTGTTTCCCATGTTTCGGTCGCCGAGGGACTGAGTCGCCGGCGACTAGTCGACAGTGCGTAATAGCCCGTAGTAAGCACATTTACACTACATTGGATTATTTTTCCACCAATAGCGATGAAGTACAAAATACTTAATAGAAACATAATTGCTTTATTTTATTTATTAAGGGATAATAAACAACTACAACATATATAATACAGCAGGTTAACAAAACTTTAAGTAGTAGTGTTGCAGTCCACTGCATTATCCGCAGATAAGACATATTTGAATATCAGTGGTGGCCACTAGACGAGCATTACCAAAACTAATAAATAATTTGAAATAAATAAATAAGTTACTATAAAGCTAGCTATAGCTACAAAACCAAATCAGATAAAAAAAACAATTCCATTTACTTA
The DNA here is from genome assembly GCA_916610205.1 of Griposia aprilina. Lineage (NCBI taxonomy): Eukaryota > Metazoa > Arthropoda > Insecta > Lepidoptera > Noctuidae > Griposia > Griposia aprilina. The sequence continues at coordinate 829,275 of OU744285.1, read as the reverse complement.
AATTATGCAATAAATAAAAAAATTAAAATAATATGATTACAATTAAGATAAAAATTTCATAATATTAGATTAAAAAAAAAAACGAGCATGCAAATATATCAATAGCAATGAAATTTGAATTATAGGATTCCATCATTCTATGAGTAGGGCAGCGTAAGCCAGAGTTCGTACGACAAGAATTTAGCGCGAACAGAGTACGTGCACGAACCTGACGCACATGAACTATTCGGGGGACAGAATAAATAACACAGCTTACTCGTTTGATCAATGGCATCAAAATGACTATGAACAATATCATGAAGCACGTTGGCCTCCAGGTATTTGCGCCGGTTCTCTAGATTGATAAGCTTGTACTTATCAAGAAGTTGGGAGTATGACAGATTAGTCTTAGTCCCATAAATTCTGTAGTACATAGCACGGAGGTACTTGCGCTGGACCCTTTCTATTCCAACTACGTACTTTTGGTAGAAGGGGTTCCAAATAGGGACCGCGTATTCTAACTGAGAGCGAATAAGCGTCTTATACAGATAGAGATAGGTTGAGGAACGCTTAAATTCTGTTGAAGATCTCATTACAAATCCATACATTTTAAAAGCACTATTGACTGTGGCTTCAATATGCTGGTTCACGGACAGGTAGCCATCAAAGAGAACACCTAGATCCTTCGCGATTGAAATATGAAATATTATTTAAGGGGATACAGTTAAGGTTGTAATTGAAATTGACGATAAAATTATTCTTTGTAAAGTGTATTTAATTACACTTGGAGATACTAAGATGCAGCTTATTTTCAATACAGTAGGCAGTTAGTCTGTCTAGGTCCTCCTGAAATGACTGGCAGTCGTCCATAGTACGTATCGCTTGAAACGCCTTCAAATCATCAGCGTACATTAACAATTTTGACTTTTTAAAACATTTCTTAATATTGTTGATATAAATAATGAACAATAGCGATCCCAGTATAGAGCCGTGTGGAACTCCGGAAGTAATATTAACAGAGACAGACTGATGACCATTAACCACAACCCTTTGTGACCAGTTTTCGAGGTAAGACACAAACCAACGCAACAAATTTCCGCGTATTCCATTGTAAGCAATTTTACTCAGGAGAATTTCATGATCGACCTTGTCAAAAGCTTTTTTGAAATCGGTGTAGACCGCATCTATTTGCAATCGCCTATCAACACTTTCAAAAAGGTAATCAGCAAATATCAGCAGGTTAGATGTCGTAGATCGGCGCTTAACAAACCCATGTTGTTCAGGAATGATAATATTATGCAAAAGAGAGTAAATCTCGTTATGGACCAGTATTTCAAAAAGCTTTGACAAGGTCGGCAGAATCGAGATGGGTCTATATTGTTCGACGTCATGCTTTGAGCCACATTTGTGCACTGGGGTAATGTTTTTTCGCTTCCACACCACCGGGAACACACCTTCATGCAGACATCTATTAAAAAGGATATAGATCGGCTCACAAATACTATCAGCCGTAGCCTTAAAGAATTTAGCTTTAATAATTTAATTTTAATTTAGCTTTAGCTAGTTTGACCAAGGTTATAAATATGAGTCGCACGCAGCTTAGCGCCAGTGGAATGCGGTGCGGCGTGCGAGTAAGACGTGCGCTCTGCCACATTCTGATAGCCGTGGACTACCTCTTAGCTCCTCAAGCACCTCAGAACATGCTGCCTCCTTGTCGCTACGTCACTATGTGCTGGCGACAGTGTCCGGGGGCCCCTTATTGAGAATGTAAGTCACCTCCTGCCATGTTATCTGTGTATTTTATATAACACATTGGCCAGGCAGGGGCCATCATCTTCCCGTAATCCTATTTAACTAGTTCACTTTAGGCACCCAAACCCATAGTCCAATATGTTTGTATCCATATCCTGCAATAGTCTTACACCTATACCAACCGGGGATTGTCCTTGGATGCACTTGCGTAGAGCGTTCAGGGATAATCGTCGGTAGGTGCCTCACTCCATTAAAAGCGTCTAACGGGCCTCTGCGAGTTGGCTTCGGCCCCTCGTCCGCCTTCCAAAGGTTCCGGTGGCCTCGAGATATTATGCTAACATAAAAATAAAATAATAATATTATTCATCCAGACAGTATTTCGATCATGGCGCGCAATCTCAACGGAGACTATAGCCCCTGGCGCCGGAGATAATTATAGTGCACAAGAGTGTGTGCGCAGACACAGGTGCACTCTCTCTTCCCTCACTCTCATAGATCGATGGGACGGCATGCAATCAGACACGAACGGAGAGAGATCAGGTGCAGGACCAACGGCGTAACGTACCTACTTTCCCAGGCACGAGGGTATCACACCGCCAACTTCCAAACTCCGGGCTGTTAATAAGAAATTCCTAATGGAAAAACCCAATAACACTTTGCCTGACCTGTGAATCGAACCCAGGACCCCACGCTCACCAGTCACGCTTGCGACTACCAGACCAATTTCAACGGGGCAGTTGCAAACATGTTGTACAGAGGCTGGAAACATTAAAAGGTTTAATTAAAACATGCACCCGGTAAGGGCGCTGCAAAACAAAACAATTTGCTTTACAATAGAAATCGGTAGGTACATTATATAATTATCATACATACATACATAAACTCACGCCTTCTTCCCATGGGTATAGGCAGAAACTGCAGAACGCCACCTGCTACGATCCTTACCAACTCCTATTGCGTCATATAAATCATGTGACATTAATTATATATGTATTTAAGTATACAAATAATGTTGAGGTAGTTTCGTTTTAGTTGCCTAGGTAATTAACTTCCGCAGAGTGAGATAATTAACGCTTTGATTGCATGCCTACCCGTCTGGCGCTCACACGTGTTCGTGTAGGTAGGTACACCCTAAGTATAGGTAGTGACAGTACCTATTTGGGATAACACTACTTTACTCTTTGGCCAGTACCCAGTACCTACAAACTTAATGAGATGCGGCGCGAGTGCTACACGCTCCGGGCGGGACTGTCCACAGTCAAGGCGTCAAGGGAATGCGTCCCACTAATCACCTGTAGGTATAGAACACCTAATCTAAGTACCTACGCGTCATTACAATCATTAGGTTATGTAGGTAATCAAACCCCAGACCACGAGACTGGATTTTTTCCCATGGTAGGTAGGTACTTCCGACTTTTCTTAAAAACTAGGCACCTCTATGAATTTTCTACGCCTAAGTATTTTTTTAAAAGCTTTAGTTTATAAAAACAAATTTCTTGTATTTGGAACACCTTTAATTTTTTTTTATTGTTGTTATTTGTTGTTTAACATAGTTGTAAGTAGTATACCTACACTCTGTGAAAATTTCAAGGGTCTACTTATTACGACTCAAAAGATACCAGTCCAGTCCTGTGACAGACGCACGGACAGCGGACCCTTAGTAATAGGGTCCCGTTGGCACACTTTGGGTACGGAACCCTAAAAATTAGAATTAGCATTGAACTTATCAACCATTGGTGCCGATTCTCTTGTCACAAATGCGTCTAAACTAGACTAAAAATCACCAACATTTTTGTTTATTCCTGTCAAACGACGATATCCCATTCTGAAATAGACTAAAGTGACACAACTTATCTATATTTTAATTTGACAGCATTATGATGGCACTGAGTTATTAATTTATTGAAAATGGCAATTTTGCTATTCTGAGTTTTTGGCGTTTGTTCACCAAAAATTTTGATTGTTTATGTAAATCTGACTATTTTTAATCGCGATTAATGCTTTGGCATAAAATTAATTATGAAGAACTAAAATTCACACCAACGCCTTGACTTCAGGTGCAAAAACAGTACTATATATTTTTTTTCTTTTTTAAGCTTATATCTCGAAAATGGTGTGTCCTATCTTAAAAATAATGAAAATTTCGACCCACTTTATAAAACTCGTAAACCCTTACAACTCAACATGTAGGTAATAAATTTCACATTTTCCATACAAAAAGTGAAAAATTCCATATAAAAACAGTCGATGCTGCGCCCATACGAGACACCAGCTCTAAAAAAAATTCACGGGGTAGGGTAAACAAGTAGGCACACAGTACTGTTTTTAAGTTTTTTACATTTTTTTGTTTTTGTTTTGTGTGAATGTTGCTGGGTCAAATAAATTTATTTTCTTTCTTTCTTTCTTAAGTATCACGTGGAGTCCGTCTCGATAGCAAAATCGATTTTAGTTACATGTCAAAATTATTTTTAAATTTAGGGATATTTTTTGTAGTTTTTCTTTTTTTAAGATTCTCATAGGCATTATTATGGAATTTTTGTGGTAGTTTAGTTCGGTGTACAAGAGAATGTAAACAGGGAAGTGAGTCACATTCGTTGAGATTTTATAAATTTGTTGCGGACTCATACATTTTAGAAAGGTCCGGTCAAGGCCTGCTCCTTTCCCAATTTTATTTTATGACGTCGGAACTCCACACCGCCTATGGGACAACCAATTCTTTTTTCATGCATGACTGCACCATGTGCAGCGAGTAAGTTTGCCATCAGTTCAGATTAATTTGTCCGGACATATCCGACTTCTTGGCGTCCCGTCCGGACTTTGAATTGTACGGCTTTGTCATTTGTCTGAACTTTTCGACTATAGGGGATATTTTTAGAAAATAATAAAAAGTCTCTGAATTAAGAAATAAGTACCTATTATACTTAGACAAGATCGTTATAATCGTTGAACGACTATACACCCGTGCTTGCCCCTTGTATGATACAATCGTTATGTTCGTTTAAAATATAATGTTTTAGCGTCGTCTTGCGGATGAATTTAAAACACACGTCACACTGTAGAAATTATGACAATGACACACATACTATGCAATGACCGATCACCACCACCATCACCACACCACCGATTTATTCACCGATTTTCCCCGCATAGAGCCTGTGACATCATAAAGTACACACTCTTAAAATAATAATTTAAAAAACACTGTAATAATTAGGTGAATGCCCCTCCATTGCATTGTTTCCAAACAAGGTGAAGGGCTATAAGCTAACAAACAATAAAATTAATAACCAAAAATAAAAATAGGATTGTAACATCAATTTATAACTTTCGTAAATAACGCAATATTCGTATTCCCGCTTTTCCCTAACATGTTTGATCACCACAGATACATAATAGACGGGGACGGGAAAATAGAACACAAAGAATGAAGTTTTGAAGGCCATCGTTTGCCGAGTTTGCCGCGCTTTGCCAGCATGCATACCAACATAACAATAATAAAGTAAACATTTGGATACGCATATAAAAAAAAAATATTTTAAATTGTACCATAGACAAGATTTAATGTTCTAGTATTCTAGAAGAAAATTTTACTGAAGCCGGTTCACATTTATTTTACCTCAGACAGCAGCAACCAAAAAGCAACCTTATCGAAACGACAGTAAGGATCACTGTGATTTTGACAGGGTTGGCGGTAGCAGCAACTGCTTTACTTTATGATAGGTACCTACATCAGATTCACCTGTATTTTCTGTTCCGTGACCTACATGCGGGAACTTTGATTACCGGTGACTAAAATCTTACGTCCACACTCAGATTTTCACAGCTGATTGGTTGCTAGCAATGTCAAAATCTGTAAATTGCCAGCGTGTCGCGCCGGCCCACGATAAAATTCGCTGTGTGTGTTCTTAGTAGTAAGTGATACATAACCTCTGTACCAAACAAACAGACGCAAAAAAGAGTCAGTTTTAGTTTGACCCAAGTAGAATTTAATGTGTGTAAAGACGTACACACGGCTACTTATCAAGCTATACATTTCTAGTATTAGCTGACCTCTCATTAGCTTTTCGTACAATGAGAAGTCAGCTAATATTAGGTCCTTACTTATGAAATTGATGTTTTTTATGGAAAAATAAAAACTATTTTTATTTTTACATTTTTTTTATTTAATCAATCATAGTTGGTACCGTTGTGATCTATGCACTTTTGCCATTTTATAGGGAGTTCATTGATTCCTTTGCTGAAAAAATTGCGGGAGCGAGAATCAACAAAATCTTTGAAGGTGTTTTGGACTGCCTCATCTAATTGAATTTTTTTTTCAATTAAGAAATTATCCAAATTCCGAAAAAAGTGGTAATCGGTTGGAGCAAGGTCCGGGGAGTATGATGGGTGACGGAGACATTCCAATCCTAGCTCCTCTAGTTTCGCCACCGTCTGTTGTGCAGTGTTTGGTCTAGCGTTGTCCTGAAGCAGCAGTGGGCTAGAGCGGTAGACCAATCTCGGCTGATTAACGGCTAGCTTTTCCATCATGGTTTCCAATTGTCGGCAATACAGATCTGCCGTAATCGTCTGACCAGATCTTAGGAAGCTGTAGTGGACCAGTACCTTTTTTTGAGTCAACTTTCGCTTGGGGCAGGATTTAGCCGGTTCTCCTGGATTTAACCAATGCGATGAGCGTTTCCGATTATCGTATAGGATCCATTTTTCATCGTAATGATACGATTCAAAATCCCCTCGTTATTGTGACGGTTGAGTAACGTGACGCAACAGTCGACTCGTGTTTGTTGGTTTGCTTCACTTAGTTCATGCGGTACCCGTTTTTCAAGCTTTTTCAGCTTTTTTTGTTTCTGCAGCGCTATTGCCACGATAGAATTCGTATTCGAAAATAATGTGATATTTTATATTTTCCATATTGAGCACAGAACGATGTCAAAGCAAAATTAAATGGCGCTAAAACAAATGAATTATTACATTCGAAACACAAATAGACACTTTGGAATTCTTAACCAAACGCCTGCTTTTTGAGATCAAAGTGGCTAGTTCTATAAAACATCACTTTCTTATTTAAGGACCTAATATTATACTAGAAATGAATTCATAATCTTTGTGACGGTGACGACTGAATCTGGTCAATCTGATTAAGAAAAATAAAATGTATCCATGGAACCACTACACTTTTTTAAACACTTTTCCTTAGTAGCTACTTTTACAGGTAACAGTTATTTATAAATGAGTTAATATTAAAAACGTACAATATTTACAAGAAATCAATAAAATCCGCTGTTACTTTATCTGAACTTAAAACGGAACTTCATATGAGTTAAATTTATTATGCAAATAATGTTGATTTTTTTTAAACTTTATGTTTTTTTCTCAAAATCCAGGTGTTTGCGCAGTGTAAAATTTTGCGAAAGCGTATTAATTGAAGATACCTATCCATACAAAAAATGAAGTTAAGTTTCGCACGAGTGTTGAACTGCAGTGGAGCCAAATATGTATACCCTTTTGCTTCAATCTATAGATACAGGTTGGCACGGACATCGTCGTAGAAATTGTAACCATGAATATTCAGTACATGATTCTAGACCCCCTAATGTAGAAATTTTTCGTGGGGTATAAAAAAACTGCTGTTTCTTGAAAAAACGCAATATGTACAGTCGCCAGCACATGAAGTTACCACAAACTGTCAGATTTTCTCATTTGATTGTGTTCATCTCATTTGATGAACATAATCTTCAGCATGTAAAGGTTTAAAATCGTTTGGAGAAATTTGACAGTTTCGTGTGGGTTAACCTGATAAGATAAGATAAGATAAGATAAGATATATTTATTTGCCTAAACATGTGTACACATACAAGAATAAAATAAAAAACTTGCATGCAGGATAACATAAAAACAAAGAAACGGTTCAGAGACATGTTTGCCACATACTCTGGCGTGCAAATATTATGTAAGTTAAAAAAAAAAAAAAAAACATGATACTTTGTTACAAATTAAATGTGAATAGTAAAAAAAAAAATTAAAATATATTAATGTCAAAATATTAATCAAATTAAAAAAAAAAAAAAAAAAAAATTGCCCAATCTATATTTATACATTAGTCAAGTTGATATCAAAATTAGGGCTTACACTATTAAAGATTGATTGCAGATGTCAGTAATTTAAATAATGGGTAATAATGGAAACATAAAAAAACAAGCAAAGCACTTGAAACATTTCAGGTTAGCTTAGCTACATTTTTTCTTCCAGAAACTCAGAAATAGTATAGTAGGCTTTACCAACAAGAAAGTTCTTTAGATGTCTTTTAAAAAGATTAATGTTTAACATTTTAATTGATACTGGTATGTGATCATAAATCATTGGAGTCATACAAAAAATACTATTACGCATCAGTGCTGTTTTCGATTGCCTTGAGCACAACATATTGGCGTGCCGTCGACTTCGGTTATTTCTGTCTGATAGCTTAGGAAATAGGTCTGGGTTGGTTTTTACAAATACTGCCGCTTCGAAAATGTACAAACAGGGTAATGTTAGTATTCTACATTTATTAAAAAAAGGTTTACATGTGTCTGTGAATTTTAACGCAAACATTGCCCTGATGCACCTTTTTTGGGCCTTATAATTAAGTTCCCTATTTGTTGAGTGCCTGCTGGCGACTTTACCTACTTTTTGAGATTTGACGGTTAAGGGGACCTTACACGATCAATTTGTCCGATGCCATTGATCGTACATCGTTCTAACATCGAAGGTCCCCCTTAAACCATTAACAAGAGACTGCTTTAAGACTAGTGACAACTTTTTTATGTCATTTCGGTCCTTTTTAATATCGAGAAACTATCCTCGTGTTATGCAAAAAAATGCGAAATTGTCAGTGAGTCGCCGGCAACTAAAGTCACTGCGTGTATATCTAGTCTTTTCACAGTCATTTTACCTCTGGCAGCAGCCACCCAACATCAATCAAATAACTGTGAAAGGACTACAGTCCTTTCACAGTAATTTGATTGAAAATAAATATACATGAGCATATTTCCAAAAAAAAAAGAGGACAGAAAAGCTATAAAACCTCGTGTTAGGTCGACTAAAAATAAACGAAATAAAATAAAAGTCGATAGTACGGGATTACTGTAGTGAATAATGAAATAATTAATTAAATGTAAATAGAATATTATTTACTGTTGCTGCAGATTGGTCAAAATTAAAAAAAGTATCTACAACATGGCCCTTAAGGTAAATAATAAAAAATTAAATAAAACTACTATTTCAACAAGATTTTATTTAACCTGCCTTTTACATATATTACATGATTAATAAGAAATCTTAAATATAATAAACAATCTAACACTATAATATGTATTATAGTATATTATATCTCGTGCCAAGCCATTGGGTTCTAAGGCAGCTGGCACCCAGGGGGTGACAAGAGCCCGACGGATGATGTCATTAATGTTGGCATGCCGTTCCAACCGACCCGCGCTCTTGCTGCAGGAAAGGCCGTGGTGTCCGAGGCGGTCGACTGCTTCACCGCAATGATAGCGATGTGGAGCTACGCAAGGAGCGCTCAGACTCAGACTTGGCTCTGTTACTGCCTATGTTGAGTGAACCAGAGCCTGAAGCCAGAGGCCCGACTCCCACTCTCCCACAGCCAGCAGGCGGGCACGCTCAGCAGTATTGGTCGACATATTAATGAGTTTATTCCGTACCAACCTGCACAGCAGAACCGTATTCGGACAAGCCACCTTGCAGGCGTTCATCGCAACGTTCATACACGGCACTTCAGAGTCAACCTGAGAAGGAGCTAATATTTTTGTGGGTCACTTTTCGGTGCTTTGGCCGAGGTCAGGAACGCTGATAAGCTTACACTAGACATTTTCCGGACACCGAGCCCACCAAAACGAATGGGTAGTATGGGTTGCAGCCACGCGCGGTCGTCCAATGCCACATTCAAAATGGATGGGAAATGTCGTTGAAATATATAAAAAATCGTCAAATAAAGGTGAAAAACTGTCTGCCTGTCTCCTAAAATTGGTTAACCTAGAAGGTGCAGTTAACTTTCTTCCAAAACTTTGATAATTACTTAGGGCTACTGAATTGAATTGCTGTCTAATCGATTCTCTGGCTCTGTCGGTATTATCACAAAGGTAAATTTCGCATTTTGAATAGTTGAGGACAAGGCCATGGATTGGAACTGCTGCTTTAAGAATTGGAGAGTTTTTAGAACAGTTGTCTACGTCACCTGCTAGAGTCCCATCATCTAAATACCACACACTATATTTTGAATCAGTTGGTGTATAATAGGATTTATAGCCAAACTGAAAATTACAGGCCCGAGAGGATCACCTTGTTAGCATCCGACTGCAGATTCCAAAACGTTGTCTCTGAATAATAACTTTGATGCGTGTCTGTATTACTGCCACAAAAAAAACATAATTTTCCGGTAACTCCTCTTTTACTTCAACCAACAAAAGCCCGCGAAATTCAAATTTTCTTAGGTTTTTTCAACTTGCAGGTCAGTGTCATGTAGTATGTTGAACAAAATGTGATTTGCGACCGTAACAACTACGTATTCACAGAATTATAATCATTAAAATCATCAATACAACCCTCTAAGTTCATATAACTAGACGATTAACTTAACAACTAAACTTAACTTAGTAAAGAACTGAGGGGGATGCGTGCAGGTAGCCCGTGAAATTCAAAAATACTTAAGGTTTTTGCAATTTTCAGGTCACTGTCAGGTTGTATGCTGATTAAAATATGATTCGCAGCCGTAAAAAATATGGCTTTACAGAATTATAATCATTAGAATCAGCAATACATCTCTTTAAGTTAGAATTGGCCGAAAATGTCATGATTTCATGAAATAGTCATTCACTAGGGTAATATGAACTTAGAGAGATGTATTGATGATTTTTATGATTATAATTCTTTAAATTAATATTTGATACGGCCGGGAATCATATTTAGATCGACATACAACCTGATTTATACATACGTCATTCTATTAATTTTGACGTACCTACCAAATAATTTATGTTTACCTCTCGCATGATCAATATTTTATTTCGCATGCAACCATATTTTGTACGCCTCTTGGCCTAACATAGCGACCTATAAACTTTAATTTAAGAACTGTAATCATTACCTATGTTACACAAATAAAAAATGATTATGATTATGATACTGACCTGAAAATTGAAAAAACGTAACAAAATTTGAATTTCGCGGGCTACATAGGCGCAACCCCATACTATCTGTCAAACCAACGCTGCGTTCCGAATTGCACTGTAATCGATTTGAGCGTGCTTACAGCCGTTCCGAATTAGCGTGAGCGCGATAACGATGTTTCGTGAATCGTCATAGATGACGTCATGACATGCGCCATCTTGCGATAACGCCGACCATGCCTTAGATGAATATCATCGTGAGCGCTGTCAAAAATGATAGTTGTCCCTTGTGCTGTTGAGTTGTTTTGAGTCGCATCTTTGTTCTTTTACATCTGAACCAACAAAACAGAAGTGCCAATGCGCAGAACTTCCATTTTCAAAAAAATATCCAGTCGGTCTTTCTTTCTTGTGCAAGGTTTGGGGTTGACGTTGAGCGAGCACCGTGAGCGCGTCCACAAGCGTTCCGAATTGTTGACAGTTCTCAGCTGTCATAATCGTGATATTTATTTATTTTGCATAATGTACACTCAGTTACAGGCTAGCCTAAAACTTGTACATGACCCCGTTGGGGCGCAGCAAGTATTATTACATTTAAAACTTATTACTAGGTTCTAACTTAAAAGTTAACATTATATTGCAATGCCTAATAATATTAACAATATCAAAACATTCATTATTACTACCAATACATACTTACAACTGTTTATAACATTATGTTATAAACAGTTGTAAGTGTTGTTAATAATGAATATTTAACTTATAATTATTTAAGTAATTTGAAATATATAGTAACATTAATAAAATTATTTTATACTTAGATACTTACATAACATTTGTGCTTTATTTTAGCTGCTTATCTTCCATAAACTCTTTAATATTATAATAACTTTTCTCTAAAAGTAATGACTTAAGTCTAAATTTAAATAGAAAGAAAGAAAGAAAAATGCGTTTATTGGCATTGCAGCAACAAAATACACCTTAACACTAAAAAAACAGAAAAATTAAGATTACAATGCCAAAGGGGCCTCAGCTCAGCATAATGTCAGATGACAACACAACGTGTATCACCTGACGCTGATTAAATATGCAAAGTGTTTTTGTGGATCCTAAATGTTCAGGTAAATTATTATATATTTGGATGCTTCGGTATTGTGGGCTATTTCTATACATCTCTAGTCTAGGAACTGGTAGAATTAATTTAGTTTTGCGGCGCTCATTCTTATCAAAATTAAAGAGTTGTTTATTCTTTTTGACAAATATGGCTATTTCTAGAATATAAATCGAGGGTAACGTTAGGATTTTTTCCTTGATAAAGTGAGGTTTGCAGCTATCTCTTGGTTTAATATGATATATTATTCGTAGACATTTCTTTTGGGCAATAAATAAATCTTTAGCATCGACACTGTGTCCCCACAGGATAATTCCGTAGCGTAGCCATGCGTAGGCATACGCATAGTATGCAGTAAGAGCCATTCATTTTTTGTGTTTGATTTGAGCACACTAAGTCCATATGAAAATTGTGATAGTTTTGTTTTGATATCTCTAAATCGGTATATCTAAATCGGAACGCAAATTATTGATGTGAGCGCTGTGATCGATTATGGTGTAATTCGGAATGTAGCCCAAAATTCACAATCTAAATTTATTTAGTTGATCTGCAAACATTCTGGCTGAATATTTTAAAACTATAACACGACATAGACAACTTCTTGACGTCCGACGCCGTTCTTTTGACATCCGTCAGGTTGGCAGTGCTGTTGCTAACGCCATTTTTGTTATACACTAGAAGCTTCATAAGGTGATTTTTTTTTACTCATAGCCGTTAGCAACAAGTGCGAAAGAGAGAGTCGAATTAGACTGTACTAGGTAGCTTCGATTATCCCGAATATTTTCTTCAAAGCTTATTTACGACGTTTCTCATTGTCTATGCTGTAGATACGCATCCCGAGCGATACATACGGTGTAAAGCTTTAAGTGACAAATGTATAGTAAAAATGAAGGAAAACGCCGTACTTAAGTGGCAAAAAGTTTACAATCCTACCGGTCCGCAGCCACGACCTCGCCATGGCCATCGCGCGGTCGCCATAAAAGATTTGATGATAGTTTTCGGCGGCGGAAACGAAGGGATAGTTCATGAACTTCACGTCTTCAACACCACGACAAACCAATGGTTCGTTCCTGTCACAAAGGGAGAAGTGCCCCCAGGATGCGCTGCGTACGGCTTCGTGGTCGACGGAACGCGTCTCCTCGTTTTTGGCGGCATGGTGGAATACGGCAAGTATTCTAACGATCTGTACGAGCTGCAGGCCTCACGTTGGGAATGGAAGCGCCTCAAGCCCCTACCACCCAAGCAGGGTCTCCCGCCGTGTCCCCGCCTCGGCCACAGCTTTACTCTTCTGAATGGAAAGGTTTACCTATTTGGTGGACTGGCCAATGAGAGCGATGACCCCAAGAACAACATCCCAAGGTACCTCAATGATTTGTATACATTAGAGCTGTATCCAAATTCTTCAATGACAGTATGGGACATACCCCTGACCTATGGACAGTCGCCACCGCCACGCGAATCTCACAGTGGTGTCTCATACACAGACAGAAACAGTGGTAAATCATCCCTGATCATCTATGGAGGTATGAGTGGCTCGCGCCTGGGAGACCTGTGGGTTCTCGACGTGGACAGCATGTCATGGTCACGCCCTGAAGTAGGCGGCCCACCACCATTGCCCCGCTCTCTGCACACTGCCACTGTCATTGGCCATCACATGTATGTCTACGGTGGATGGGTACCGCTTGTGCCTGATGAATCTAAACTTGCCACTCATGAAAAGGAATGGAAATGTACCAACACACTTGCCTCACTCAACCTGGAGTCAATGACGTGGGACAACATCGCCCTGGACAAGTTTGAAGAGTGCGTCCCTCGAGCTCGGGCAGGTCACAGCGCTGTCGCCATCCAAACTAGATTGTATATTTGGTCAGGAAGAGATGGCTACCGGAAAACTTGGAACAATCAGATCTGCTGCAAAGACCTGTGGTACTTGGAGGTCGGAGTGCCGCCCCAGGCGAACCGCGTGGCTCTCGTGCGCGCCGGCACCACGTCTCTGGAACTGTGCTGGCCCGCTATGAACACTGTAACAACCTTTTTGCTTCAAGTACAGAAATGCGGCAAGGTCACGCCTGCTCGTTTCCCAGCTGCAGCCGAGCCGTTGGTCGCTCCGCCGCCGGCGTCGCCAGTGGCCAGCCAGCCTGATGCGAGCAAAGCGTTTGGCATCACGTCACCCATCGCCAGTGGTCTGCCGCCGACAGCAGAACCCGTGCGTGTGACACCCACTGTCGCGTCCCCTGCACCAGCACCCGTCTCCACACCTCAGAAGATTGTTCCGACCCCAATTAAGGTACCCGCACAGGCCTCTGTCAAAATAACACCTAACACTCCTACATTAAAACAAGCAACGTACCAGACAAAGACAGTAGTGAAGTCACCAGCGACAGCGACGGCCGGCTCTTCGCAGCAGATCAAAGTGGCCTCGGTGACGCCGCAGGGAGTCACCAGGATCGTGAGCGGCGTCGGCACGCCGGGCACGGTGCGCGTCTCCACATCGCAATCCAACGCACAGATCGTGCTGACCTCAGCGACGGCGGGTGGCGGCTCCACACCGCGTTACGTGCAAGTGAAGACTGGCACCAGTGGTGCCATGCCCGTTAAGCTCGGCGCAGGCAACATGCCTGTCAAACTCGCCGGAAATACCTTAAAAATAGGCACAGCGAACCTCCAGGGAAAAATAACGTCTAACAGTGTGCAGAAAGTCGGACAAATGGGCGGTACTAACATGCCGTTAAAACTGGGTGCAGGTAATGTTAAAATCGGCACAAGCAATGTACTCGTTAAAACAGCAGGCGGCGTCCCCATCCAGGCAGGCGTCGCTAATCTACAAACAAAAGTGGCGGCGGGCATGCCTGTGAAACTCGGCGCGGGCAACCTGCCCGTCATAGCGAGCAGCGGCGGCGCGATACAGATCGCGGGCAGCCCGCTCGGCGGCCAGCAGGGAAAGACGCCAGTTTACAAGATCGTGACTGCCAAGTCTGGCGACCATACGGCCACATCCACCACGAGCGCGGTGGCAGGCGGTGCCACCGTGCTGCGACAGGCCGGCGGCAATGCCGGCATCCCCGTCATTATCAAGAAGACGCCCGGCTCCAACGCACAGTCGAGTAATCCACCTCAGTACGTCACCCTGGTGAAGACGTCCACTGGCATGACGGTGGCGACCATGCCCAAGGTGGCGATGATGCAGAACCGGCCGTCGGTGACGTCGTCGGCCGCGCAGGCGCAGAGCATCGCGCCCGGCGCCACCATCGTGAAGCTGGTGTCGACGAACACAGTTGGTGGCAATAAGATCATCACGCTGCCGTCCAATATGCTGCAGCTGGGTAAGTCTGGCGTGGGCGGCAAGCAGACCATCGTGATCACCAAGTCCTCGAGCCAGGCAGCGCAGTCCAACCAGCAGCAGTGAACGCGAGCGGCGCTCCGCTGAACTGACGAGTATTCTCAGAGTGCCCTTAGCTAGCCGTGAGCGGAGTGAGCGGTGTGCGCGGAGCGGTGCGGCCGCGGGATGCCGACACTGCCAGTGTGTGACTGATGAGTATGTGGAGGCGTCTCTAGATTGTAAATTTCAATATTAAAAACACTGAGTGCGTTTCTCAGACTACAGTATATTCTAAATCATATTGAATATAGTAAATGAGTCTTTTATATGTTACATGGGTCTGTGTAGAAAATGTCCTCATAGAGTTTTTACTAAAAATACTTTATTTACTCTTATAAATTAATAATAATATTAATGTATGTGACTATGCACCAATTCCTAGATGTGTTCTGATCTGTGCCCATACAGTAGACTATGGATGAAGTACCTTGAGTTCTCAAGCAGATTCTGATGGCCCGAATAGGAATACACTTAAGTGCCTGTTGTGCAGTTTTTGTGCTTAGATGTTGTACCGGACAAGGTGTTTGTGAAGTAGTTATTTTGTGGAGACCGATGTCACATTAATAATATACAGAATAATTCACATTATATTGTAAGACTTAAGTTTTAATACTTGTATTAGATTATTTTTGTATGTTATTGGATTTTGTTATACAACTATGGTTATTCAAATTATTTTTCAAAAATACATACTGGGTTTGTTGTGTAAATTATTATCCAGTACATTTTTTTTTATCTGAGAGCTACATGATATAATAAATTGGACATGGCAAGTACAAGACATTAAATTTTGGTTTAATGATACAACTGTCTTCCGCTTTATTAAGTTTCCAAAGAATCCTCCCTCAATTTATAAATGATTTCGGATACATTGTGTGTATGTAGCGTGCTAGAAGATTTTAAGATTTATAATCATTATTGCCCTGATTTTAATGGCCGCAAACATTAAATTGCATATTGTTCACAAAGTGAATGGTTATTTCGATGCGGCCATTAGGAACATCGTGACTTGTTTCTTAGTTTTAGTTAAATCACAACGTAGTATGCACTATTTAAGTTTTTTATATGACCAGCTGTTGATTTTGATGGCATTTTTGTTGACAAGTTTTGGATCAATGGTGTATCTTCAACTACATTAATTCGCAAGAGCCGAGGCTATTTTCAGTATTTGAGACGCCCCATTGATCTGAAGAAGACAGCTAATGAACTCAAATGCCTGTCCGACGGTGACACGCGGTGAAATTGTGCCTGGAAGTAGAGTGGGGAATTCTCATCGTGTTCACGGCTTTGGCACCTCCATTTAAACTGACAATTTCATTGATAATGTTATCAATATGTTCCGAAAATAATATAGAATAAAAATGCAGAATGTCGTTTTTTGGCGCGAATTCGTTCTTTATCCAAGGGGTTGGCGTCTACTCGAGCCGTGACAAATTGCATGAATATAAATATGTTTTTTAAATTGTGTTAAATATTTATAATTTTACTGTTGATCTCGTGGTAAGAATGATGTTCTGCGTTTTTATATATTTTAGTGTAAGTGTCCTAGGTGTACGTACGTAGAATAATCATAAAATAATAAGGTAAGCGAGGTATGGAATGTAAATATCATTAAGTAGATAAATTTAATGTTATAGTTTGTTCATATTATGTTCATTTGCTTGAATAAACGATTTGAATAAGCGCAACTTTCATTTTCAAACCACTGTGCACTGGTGACAGTAACGTTGCGTAATGACAATAGGTACCAATCATAAATATATTGATATCTTTTGTTTAGTCATGGGAATCAGAGTAGGTCAAACGAAATAAGAAATCTCAGAAATAGACAACTCAATTTCTAGGAATTGAACCTAGAACTTCAGGTAGGTACACTGATGCAACTGACACGTGTCACGATTGATATTATTTTAGAGCAACTTAGAATCGTGACACTACAACATAATATATTACTCTTATCGAACGTTCAATGATTTGCTAGTTTCACAATAATTGTCTTGATTTATTTAATTAAAGTCGCTAATGATACATTGTGAAATGAAAATAATATTATTCGCTGCAGCTCCATCTATGAAAAGTGGCTTGTACTAATATGTGTTTAGTCCTTCTAGTGTGATATATCGGAGCTAGGTGTCGCTGCACGCCACAAACTGAACAACATAATTGTTTACCAGTGTGTTTGTAATAAAATATTCATATACACCTGTAATAAAATAAATGCATATAGTTAATTATTTAAGCCTAGCCACTTCATAGAGTTACCATCATTCATTAATTTAATCTCTAGACATCATTCTCCTTCTCTTGTACCTTGTAATGACAAAAGATGTCGCTACTAGTGTCTCAAAAGATGTATTATTAAATCTTTCCCGTCTGTTCACTTTGAGTTTTCATTACAAAATACACTACAAAGTGAAAAATAACTTTAATTTCGGAAGTCGGTGTCTTTGGATCTTTATTTTAGTTTTTTGCCACCGACTTCCGAAATTAAAGTTATTTTTCACTTTGTAGTGTATTTTTTGGAAGTCGGTTGTTTTTTTTTTGTCAAAAAGTTTTTATTTTTCACTTTTTAGTGGGTTAGATAATAATTTATCGAAGTTACAATAGCCTAATGTCAACTGCTCATCACCTTTTACAAAATATTTCGTTTCCCGATGCAAAGAATTGAGGAGTTTATTGTTGAGGATTTCTCTTGGTAAAAACCAGAAGAACTGGAGCTGATGGTGAAGCCACCATCAGCTCCATTTCACCATATGCATTGTGACAAGCATAAATTGCTTAGCAACCAACGAAAGAGCATTGCTAGAGATGACGCGATTACGCAACCTAAATTCAGTCTCAAATTGACGCATCAGCATAACTAGTAGGTAGTGGTTGCCCTATGAAAAACTTCAATCTTAATTGGGTATTATTTTTGTACGACCTGAATATTTTGGAATATTGAACCGTATGAAGTAAGCCCAACAAAAGGTAACTGCTGTAAATCGTTGCGGAATTCCCTCGACTGTCTATGGTCTCCATCATCAGACCTGTAATGGCACATATAACCCATATGGGTGCAAAGTTCTCATCAATATAAATGAATTAAGTCCAAACACAAGGTAGCTACTGTAAACCGTTGAGGAGTTCCCTTAACTGTCTTTCATCTTCATCATCAGACCCCTAATGACAGTCATAACACATCTGGGTATAGTATTCTCATCCATAAAAATTAATCAAGCCCAAACACAAGGTAACTGCTGTAAATCGTTAAGGAATTCCTTCAACTGTCTATGGTCTCCATCATCAGACCTGTAATAGCACTTATAACCCATATGAGTGCAAAGTTCTCATCAATATAAATGAATTATAACGAATCACAAGGTAGCTACTGTAAACCGTTGAGGAGTTCCCTTAACTGTCTTTCATCTTCATCATCAGACCCCTAATGACAGTCATAACATATCTGGGTATAGTATTCTCATCAATAAAAATTAATCAAGCCCAAACACAAGGTAACTGCTTTAAATCGTTGAGGAATTCCTTCAACTGTCTATGGTTTCCATCATCAGACCTGTAATGGCACTTATAACCCATATGAGTGCAAAGATATCATCAATATAAATGAACTAAAACGAATCACAAGGTAGCTACTGGAAACCATTGAGGAGTTCCCTTAACTGTCCTTCGTCTTCATCATCACATCCCTAATGACTGTCACAACCCTTCAGGTGTAAAGTTCTCATAAATACAAATTAATCAAGCCCAAACACAAGGTGCTTGCTGTAAATCATTGAGGAATTCCCTCGACTGTCTTTCGGCTCCATCATCAGATCGATTCCAGACCTTCATTAAATTGTAGTTCTTTAAAATAGTTAATGAAAAAATTAACAAACGCACTAGGCGCTCCTACGATTTTTGAAGGTTCCCCTCGATTTCTCCGGGATTCCATCATCAGATCCTGGTTTCCTTATCATGGGACCACCCTTGCGGTATGTCCTTTCTAACAAAAAATAATCATCCAAATCGGTTCACCCAGGAAAGAGTTCTGAGCTAACACATATAAAAAAAAAAAAAACAAATCATACAGGCGAATTGAGAACCTCCTCCTTTTTGTGAAGTCGGTTAAAAAGAAAAGACATCGACAATAAACCTTTTGTTTACGTTTAACTCGTCGTCAGCTGTCAATGAGAATTGCATCATCACCGCCGCCGGTTCTGTCTCGTGCGTGGCCGCAGCACGGTCGCATGTTGTTCGCACGTCTCGCCTCTCATTTTCCCCCGCTACGGCCAGCGGCCAGCCCAGCTGCGCTCCGGCCGCTGCGCGCCGCGCATTCAACTCCGCGCTCGCCGCGATCGCAAACGTCTCAATATTTCGGTCTACGCATACTCGTATTGACATCAATTAGACAAATGAATAGATTGCGAATCTTGTCCTTGAATCTGTTGAACACCTACAAGGCAATTTTCGGCAAGTATTAATTTGTTGTCCCGTCGCTTTTAATTGTGGAATTTCCGTCTATAAAGACTCAATTTTGACCGAAACTGACGACGTCTCTGTCGCCAACTTATCTCCTCGAAAACTAGCAACTTCCTTCCTAAGGACACTCATTTCTTTCGGGAATGTCATTACTTCGATGTGGTCAAAGGTAACCGGGGGCAGCTTATTCCAGATTTGATTCTTTAACAATTTTATTATTTATTTCTTGTAAACTTTTCTGTTGATTACCTACGTTCTCATGACTTGGTTGGGGCCAGCAACTTTAATGTTAGTGGCTTTGCAGTCTCAATTTCCATGTCGGAATATACACTCGTACATATTTGCATATTTTCATATCTGCAAGTGTATCCACTTTGTTATTTACAAAAGCAACTAATTCATTGATTACTACATTACAGTTACTACAACTAGTTTTACTCCACGTTAACGTTACTTTCACAATTCGCCAAATTATTTGTAGGCGAACGCAACACCGTGCGTTCACGAAGTATAAGAATGAAATATATTAGAAATTATAAGAATGAAATATATGAGAAAGGTTACCGGATAGGACATTTATCGTGGACATCTGCCACTGCACAAAGACTCGGTTTAGTTGTGATAGTTGTGAACAATTGTTGAGAGAAGATATCTTTGAAAAGAGGCCGTTTAAAAATGTAGGGAGTTGGTGCTTCGTTTTATGGGTAGGTAGGTAAGTTCTTTTGATATACTTTGGTACGAATTATTTTTTTTGTGTAGTTTTTTTACTTTAGTAGGTAAAGTAGTCTACTTCTAGTTAAGGTACTTAAAACAACATCATTCAGGCAGTTACCTGCTTACGATCATGAATGATGTTGTTCTGTAGGAATGTCAACTAGTAGTAGACTTTTTTTTAAGTAGTTACCTAGATATTTATAGGTTGCTGTAAGCTGCCTTACATGTGTAGAGCGATATAATAAAAGTCTACCAGCCTTTGTTTGGAATTGAAAGTGTCAAGCACAAACCCCAACGTATTTTAGCAAGTTGTTGGTACCCTAAATAATAAAGATCAATGTTATCATAATTTTATTCTGTCGTAGAGGCAAGCGTGAAAAAGCGAAAGTTTAAAATGCTATATGGCCTCAGACTGGGTTTGGCGCTCGGTCGTAGATCTATTTTCTAAGAATTTTACACAGTTGAATACTGAGATGCTGATTAAGTAGGTACGAACGATCTAATAGAAGACCTATTGGTTCTGTTCAAGCTGTTACTTCAATCTGTATTCCACAATGTCTAGTTATGTGGTCTCCGTAGCCGCTACAGGGCGAGAGTTATTAACTCGTCGCAGTATTGAGGCAGCACAATGCAATGACGTCATGCGTCGGATGTTGCCCTCCACACTGCATTACACGGCGCTGTCTGCTGGGCCACTGTTATTGTGCGCCATTTTAATGTGTACCTAATGTGGCTCGTTAGAATTTGCGATAAGAAATAATTATATTGTAAACTGAAAACTAGGTTAGGTAGGTAATGTCGTTGAATTAAAACTTACCTAAACTGATGATTTTTGAATTCGTCAGCAACTGTCCAGATGATGGCAATAGACAGGCTCACTTAAATACATTGGACTTAAACATAACAGGAGGAATTTGAATGAACTTTATGTACATTAGGTACATCCCAACTTACCTACTCTTTCGAGAATTACAGGCGTGATTTAAGATGTTAAAATGTATGTATTCAAAATGGGCATGACCCGATCTTGGTTTTCCTGAGGTTAACTACCAAAAACGAAAGATGGCCGAAGCTAGTGTGAAAATTCTGCTAGATAGGTACCTACCTATTCACATTAATTCATGCTGAGATAGGCCTTTTGGCTTCGTACCTACAGGACTTTCTGCTTTTATTTTCAATTTACTCTTTTTGTTTTTAAGAGTTTATTTAGTTAAATTTGTGATGATCCTGTGCGAGTCCCAATAAATACATTTTCTTTCTTTCATTATAGTGACCTGGTGATTAGTGTGGAATTCAGAAAAAAAGATGATGATTATAACTAAATAGTAGTCTGAGAGAGTCGATAGTCCACAATAGATTAAACAGTCAGCTTATCTCAGTGCTGTCACTGCCTGGTATGCAACGTGCGACGGCTAGTGCGGGTGCTCCGTTGAGCATCGTCAGTGCTCAATCGATGTCGTCAGAGTAAACCACGGGGATCCTGTCTGGATGGAATGATTTTTTCAATTTATTTATTAATAGGTTAGCCTACAATTGTTTACACATTACATTACATTTAAAAGTAAACGATATACATTTATAAGTGCAACAATTACTTACAGGCTAACACCACATGCACTATATATTTAGATTGTACCTTTTTATTACTGCGATTAATTGAGATTTATGGTTGTTAAAAATTATTTAAAAACAAAGCATAAATCTAGCAATCTAGCACACAAATCAAGAATTGAATTAAATTTATTTGAATAAACAAAAAAAAATATAGATTGGTAATAGTGAAAGATAGATAAATAAAATTAATCTAAGATTAAATATTTGGTTTACATTAGATAATAATTAAAAGCTAATTAAACATTAAATTAAATTATATTTCTGGATAGAAAGAATTTGCGATAGTGTTTCTTTTTGGTGTACAGACATTAGCATGAGTGCCGCAGCGGGCCTAGCACGAACTCGCAGTAAACGCATTCGAACGGTTTTAAAATTGTAAATTTTCTTTTCTCACATTATATAATTGAGACATTATTCATATATATCTATGGGTGATATAATGTTTGTATTTTTGATTCAAAAATCTTTCGAGTTTACGTCACTTATCGTGCTAGAGCCTCAGTCAGGTGATCACTTTTAGAATCACAATCTTCTTATAAATATATTGTCAGGTAACTTCACAATTCACAAAAACAATCCTCAACTCCTCACTGATCAACCTGACGCGTGAGTTGTCACGTAAAGTCACTCTCACCCCGTTCTACTCTGCCTCGTCGTATGAACGTCGCAATCAGTCGCCGCGCCTCGGTGATGGATTTAAAACCTAATCATATTGGAATATGATTGGAATTCCATCTCATTTGGGACGTGAGCATTAAATATGTAGGTACTGAGCCGGGGTAGAAGGGGGGTTATAGTAACCTAGTCAGCACTGAGTTACATGTCTTTCTGTTAAAGGGCACGGGGAATTTTTGTTACGATCCTGTTGAAACACAAACTTTTGTAAAACATTTTATTTTGATTTATAATACAAACTTACAATATTTTTAATAAATAGATTTATAAAACCAATCTTAAGGCTAGGCTAGGCTAGGTATTAAAAGTAAATTGTGTATTGTGGTAATCGCAAAACTGTAGTTTCATCATGTTGTGTCGATTAAGCTTATAACAAAGTTTTATTGCATATAATATTATGTCACTTGGTATTGAGCAAAACGTATTTCATACTAACTAAAACTTATTCAATGCCGGCAGAAGTTAAAGAAAGCTACTGGAAGTTTAATTTATTTATCACATTGAAAGAATCGCGTTAGAAAAACTTAATCTTAACTTTGTCCGGTCTCCGGTCCGGGTAGCATGTATGTTGACTTATGCAGG
Source organism: Griposia aprilina (assembly GCA_916610205.1). NCBI lineage: Eukaryota > Metazoa > Arthropoda > Insecta > Lepidoptera > Noctuidae > Griposia > Griposia aprilina. The sequence goes on along the minus strand of OU744285.1, from coordinate 805,853 downwards.
GGTGCGTTTGAGCTCATTTTGAGTAAGATTTAAATTTAAACTATAATTTGAAATACCTACTAAGATGATTGCATAAAGTAGGAACACAAAGCATTATGACGTGATCCCCGCAAGTAGATCCAGTAGGTCCTCGGGTGTTTGTTTATATATCATGGTTTTAGAAAGAGGGTCATGTCACACAATTATGTTGTGTTGTATTGTGTGTCACAGTTATGTTTTTCATTGTGTTGTTGTGGTTTTCGTTGTGTATGAGGCGCTCTTTATAGCCGAACTTTTGCTGAAACTATTCGGCGTGCCATACATACAGCCCCGTGGTTACTGTAGGGTATTTTGTTGAATTATCCAGCGGGTAGGTGCAGCGAGTGGCGATGTATTACATTATCCTACGATATTTGAGTAAGACTAGACAGTGTTTGTCGGTCAGCCGAGCAGGCCGCACGTGATGACGCCGAGGCAGCTCCTGCTCGTAGGCTTGTCTTCGGGCTTCACGGGGACTACCTTCTTCTTCTTCTTACCGTTGGCGTCATACCGTTTCTCATCCTGGAATATAAAACAATATATTATTTTCAAGATCATGATTAGCCGCTCTAAGATGAAGCAAATAATGAGATGACTGTTAGGACTAGGTATATCAATTACCTACACATTTCTTTCACATTTCATTTATCTATACATTTTACCATCGTAATTCTTGTGCAAACACCAAACAAAAAAGTTGTTCCATACATTTTGGCGGTGAAGTTGTTGCACTTATAAATGAAACAGCAGATTAAAAAAAAACTACGAATAATTTCTACGCTGGAAGGTCTAGAATAATGTGCTGACATGGTAACAGTTTGCGCGTGGGTTACCCTTACACTTAGGTACACCGTGTATGTACTTATTTGCAAATACTTAGCTATTAGGTATAATCATCATAGTGACCACGATTAAATATGAGCTACCCTTAATTTTTTTTAGAACAGTTAAATATCTTGAAATTGTAGATTTCTTCTCAAACAAACTGGATAAATAGTATTTATACTGAAGGGAGATAAACTATTTGAAACAACTAATCAAGCTGAAACAGGCGTCGGGCGTGTTATCGCTCACTCATTGTGCTTCGTTCAGTCGCGAATGAACGGTATTTGTCAATAGTCTTTACTCTTTAAGTTCTGTTGTACTGTTTCATTCGGCTCTGAAAGATGCAGAACAGTAAATAATTGTATTTGATTCTGATACAATCTTGACAGAGATGCTTTCAGACTTTCAGGAAAATTCTGCTTCTTGAGGCTAAAATCATTATTGATTTAGGCTTTCGCCTTACGTTGTATATTCTATGGTCAAATGACTTCAGATTTTCGGAATGTTTAAGCATGTTACCCGGTTGAAAAAACGCATGAAAATTCTGTAAGAAAATATAATGTGACCAGGAATAATTGCATTCTTTCTTTCATTTATCCCTCGACAGCGACACTGGAACCAGCGTGCCTTTCAAGACACTCATATGGTAGCCCGTAATAGCCCCATTATAGCCCCACATAGCTTTGTTATAGCCTGCGATACAGCGTCAAAACATCGAACTGTACTCGATACGCGAAAGGAAAACTTTGTCGAATTGTGCTCATAACAATATGGAGATGTGATCAATTTTTATTTGTTATGTGTTCGCAGATTTTTCTATTTATTTGTTCAAGATGGTGGATGAATAAGCTGTGCTTTGTGCTAATTTAGGAAGTAAGTAGACTAGTCCTCTAGATCCAATAAGTATTTCGTTTGGGGAATCCTTTCTTTAAGTTAGCTCCAATGATTCTGCCGAAACCCTGAAACGGGCAACGTTTTGTTGAATTAATATATTTCTATAATTAACTTTTGCCCGCGGCTTCGCCCGCGTGGAGGTTGGAAATTATCCCACGGGAACGTATGACCGGGATAACAACTATCCTATGTCCTAAGCCAGGTCACGATCTACCTATGTACCAAATTTCGTCGAAGTACATTAAGCCACTAAGCCGTGAAAAGGTAACAGACAGACAGACAGAGTTACTTTTGCATTTATGATATTATAAGTAAGGATGTTTGCTTGATAATAATAATTCACTAACTTCATAGCCGCTAAATCTTTTCCGCCTCGTCACGTTTTGGTGACATGAACCAAGTTTGATAGCGGTCGTCACAATCAGTTCGATAGCGGTCGGCAGAATCAGTTTTCGCAGGTAATTGTTAATGATCTGATTATATGCAACTGTAAAAAGATAAGCTGCTGATTGTATTAGCAATATTCTTATGCGCCCCGCGGTTTCATCCGCTAATGTCTCGATCCCGTGAGAATATCGGAATAAAAAGTATCCTATATCCGTTTCCAGGTCATGGTCTACCCAGTTGCTAAATTGAATCCAAATCCGATCAGCCGTGGTAGAGTGAAAGCGTAACAAACAAATTTACTATCGCATTTATAATATTAATTAAGATGGTAAATAATTTTCGTATTTGTATTTTTGTAAAACTTGTATCCCCGAATAATTTTTCGCGATTTTTCCTCGACGTTCTTTTGCTCGAAAGCTGCGGATTAGAGATAATGTGTTATAATTTAATGGCGTAATGTAATCACGCTCGTAGTATATGGGTTGTTGTTGCTGATTGCAATAACACGTAACGATTTTCTATCGTGTTTATGATAATACTAGGATGTGTTTAGTATTTTATCGTTAGGTAGTCCAGACAACTCAGTCATGTCCACCATTCGTTTTCATATTCATTCATTTTCATACTAACCAGCGTGCAGCGCACCGATATTTTATAGACCGTGACCCTGGCTTTATCAGATGTGTGTACCTTTTACCTAACTTACCTCTGTACTGTGGTGCCTCCACAAAAGCCGCTAATGAAGAGTTGAAGTTACCTAATCTACAAATCCATATTACTTCATATCCTCAATTCTCCAGTAATATTAATTTATTATTTAAACTAATCTACAAACTACGAGTATACACATTAGTAGATAAAAAATAAAAACAATAAAATATCCTAAAAGTAAACGTCACGACTAACTAAATGGCGTCCAAAAGATTCTCCGCATCGCTGTCACCTGGCTATGTGCCCAAGAGACTGGCGGTATTGCCACGTTGTATGGCAATATTTAAGCCTTACTAGCAGTTGGATATAGTATTTGAAGCAGCTACCTCCACGATCTCCCCGATCTTGCACTTGACGAGGATGGCGCGTGCGTCGGACGAGTGACCCACGTCGTCGAAGGCGCGGGAGGCGTCCTTGCCAGCCTCCTCCATGATGGTGTCATAGCCGCCCGGGTGCTGCAATAGTTAATAAATTCCAAGCTAGAGATACAGCCATGTCTACCGGAGGATGTTGGGTTTCTTCTGAAAATGTGTACAACTTTTGTTTAGTCCCCAAGGAAAATGTTCATGCTCGAGCGATTATAAAAGAAATTATCATCAATAACATGTCGTTTTATCAATGACAGAAACAATGAGGAGTGGCTGATTATCGTGGTATGGATACGTGATGAGGGGACTGAGCAGCACGAGGATGGTCAATAGAGATGGCGCATAAAGATAGAAAGATGGTGGTGTCTTTATCAATATCATTGACAGTGACTGTTAAGAAAAACATGGGGGCCGTTACTTATGTGTTGAGAACAGTCACCATTTATCTTAGACCTTATTCAATTGCCACAGATTGCTAAAAAGGGTTTTTAGGCTAGACTGAATGTGGGCGGTGGCAGTGTCTCTTGTCCCACCAGCGGTGACTGTGCCTGCTTACCTCGTCGATGTACTTGGTGAGATCATACACGGAGTCCTTGTAGACCAGCCACAGCGGCTGCCCCTTGCTGCCGTCGCGTGAGGACACCTCCGTGAATGTGTACCGTTTCACTTCGCCCATTGTTGAGTCTCTGTTGATCAAAGAAGACATCAGATATCTTTTATAATTAATTTTGTATCTGCATGCCCACGGCACCACAGCGGCCTATAGGAGCACCCATCATATATATAGCTGAGATAGAGCCATTTGGCTTCGTACAGGATTTTCTGTGTTTTTTTTAAATTTTCTTTTCTTATTTTTATTTATTTGTTTCTATTCTGTATCATTCTATTTAGTTTGTGATCTTCCTGTGCGAGTGTCAATAAATACATTTTCTGTCTTTTTTGCACGGTTACTTAGCTACATATAGTACATTAGTGCAGCGGCCGACAACAGAGGCACTGACAGACGAACGTGATATTGTGGGCCGAAGCGAAGCCGGGCACATACATGAGTTCATCAATCCCTGGTAACGGCCAAGGCTTGTATAGTACTCTTCTCAAATACTGTGCGAAAATTCAAATTAAGTAAATTAATTATAAAGGAGAAAGACAAAAATCGGCTCGAATCATGTAGCGTCCGACAGACTTTCTATATTAATGGTAATTTATAGTAAAAAACAGAAAGAATTATACAATATAAATAAAATCTGTAGAAGTACACCGTTTTATAGTCATTTTAAATAGTTATTCAATTCATCAACACATTTCATACCTACAATTTCAATTAGAAATGTTGCCAATACCAAAATAAAATAATATCGATACGAAATTGTACTTGCAAATCGATTACAATAATATCAATAAGAAGCGATGTAAGTGGATTTAATACTTACATAAGCTTTAACTCGTACTTCTTATAATAATAAATAGATAAATATAAATATTCTTGTAATAATAATTATAAAATTATAATTACAAATAATTTAATTTGAATATCGATTCCGTTTAGATTAGTTTATTCCTAATGTTATTATAGTGCTGGCAACACTTGATTGTATTTGTCACTATCAATTGTCAAAAGTTTTAATTCTCCCGCGTGATATCACGAGCGACGAAGTGCTACCGTATTTTTTTTGTTGTTTGAGTTTTGTTTTGATTATTGCCGTGTTCCGGACTCCGATTTTTCTACCACTTACAACTACCTTGGCTGTTTAAACTGAACCTGAACCTGTATTACTCTCTGACCCGGCTCGCCCAACCGAACATCTCAACCTGCTTTCTTGTTGACCTGGCTTTTCCTACACGGATATCTGAACCTTTAATTACTAACCATGATTCGCTGCATCAATTGTGGAGTAAATGCCTTTCGGATGCGACGATACTCGTTAGAAACTGAGACTAAAGAGATTCAGCAACTGATCCTGCACCAAAATGCTCTTACTGATGTAAGTTATATATCTATCGTGAATATTGTAATAACATTTAGAACTTTAAAGAACTATAAGATTTTTTGGTGTACTTCTAATAGAAAACTAATTATACTAACAACTTCTATAATTATTTTCCTTTTTTATGATATACTGTTCGTCTTTGTCGGTTCTGGCCGAGTCTTGCAGGAAACCTTGGCATTCCCCTTTCAGAATCAATGACGAACAACGATAACTTTTCTCGCGCCAATATGTTCATTTGTTTCTTTTTCACATAGAACAACTTTATTTGTTAAGCCAGTTCGAGATTTAAATAAAATCTATGATAAGTTACCTCGACAAAAAAATCGTTTAATTTTTTTATTACACGACATATAATTATGAGTTTTCACAGTAATTTATTCGGCCACTAAACACGACAGATATGGATTTTCATACTAAAATTGCCGCCGCTGCTCGCATATATTTGACCAATACAGCATTTATCTCGAAGAAGGTTGTTAAAATAATGCTCGAATTTCCAACCATGTTTGAGAAAATGCTATATATATATATATATATATAGCTCATATAGCATTTTCATTTACAATAATGAAATGGCTCATAAAATGAGAATCTGAAGCCACCAAAATGTTGGTGAAGTTAATCAGGACTTCATAGTTCACGGTAATTGTTTCCTTACTCATTTCACCATCAGGCTTAGCACAAGCACCGTCTTGTCGACGGAAGAATAGGCAAAAATGACGTTTCGTGAAGACAGTACGACGGCAGCAACGTAGAAAGACTCAACTCCACTTTTTACGAAATTCAGTAATTTATTCACGTTTTTCTTTTATTTTACATATATCTCGAAAATGGTGTGTCCTATCGCAAAAATAATGAAAATTTCGACCCCCCTTTATGAAACCCCGAAACCCATAAAACTCAACATATAGGTAATAATTTTTCATATTTTCCATACTAAAAGTGAAAAATTCCATTTTTCCATTCCATTTATGTATTTTGTGGCCGTTGAGTAAAATGTTTTCTCTAGCTTTCTTCTGTCTGTCTTTAGCATGGCGATTAAAAAATCAAATTGTCTTCACTATCTTAGACAACTGTCTTCTGAATTAGTCTACATTAAAAAGGATCTAAGTAGACAACGATCGGTAGAACCGAAAGACAAAAAGACAGATTTTAGAACAATTTTTACGGTGCGATGTCAAAAATGGAGAAATGAAATGTCACTTTGTATGGAAATAGCCGTGTCTATTCTTCGAAGAAATAGACAGCGTCATGATAAGCCTGCTGTATTATGGAGCGAGTGACGATGTTGCAGTACGCGCATTGCACCCACCGCAAAAAAAAGTTATCTGACGATTCTTATTCGATTTAACATTTAACATCGACCGTTAGTCGATTCGATTTAACATCGACCTTTAGTTATATTGTTCTGTGATCGGCCATAAAGGGACTTAAAAATGAAAGAGAAGTGCGGGCGTGTTTGCGGTCCGCACCCGCATGCGGGTGCGGACCGCATGAGGGCACGAGAACCGCACCGCGTTAGGTCCTTGTCCTAGTTATTTTTTTAGTACCTTAATAATGCAATTACCTGTAAAATTATTATGCTTAGTAAAAATTCATGACTGTTCAATTATCAGTCTCGCCCACTTTATTTCTGAGTAAGTACGCAAGTAGATAAGCTGATATAATATCCAGACATCTGCATTACTTGCTACGGCAGCGTAAAAACCAATATTTAATTACTTTAGATAAATAAAATAGATTATCTTAATTGTTTAGCTATTGGCGCATGCGCGATAAGATTGGCTATTCAATAAGAATTTAGCTTCTTAGTCAAGAAGGATTACAATAGAAAGAACAATAAATAATAAAAGTTGTGTTAGATCATGTTGTTCTAAAACGGATATTGAATTTTAGGCAAATTATAGGTTACACACCTCCGCTATAACTTAACACAACCCAAACTCACTGTTTGCATTTTCAAACAACTCAGCTATATATTACTTATGTAATTTAAAGTACCTATTAGGTATAGCCGTATTTAATCTCATATGAAACTCACTTAAAATGAATTTATGTTTATGAGAAGTTCAAATTCAAATTATTTATTGCGAACTAAGTGTAGGTATAGAATTTTGAGGATGTTTACAATAGGTAGCTTAGTTAAGTAGTTAATTTGTGTATCTGTAAATGTCATTATTTCTTCTATATCCTCTTAAAATTGAATAACTTTTTCCTTAGTGATATTATGTACATTTTAACTTTGTTAGCTTAGTTGTTGACTTTAGTGTACATGCTGTGGTCTCCTATATGTGCAGGAGTACCATAATCAGCCCTTAACGTTCCCACGGCTGGGACACAGACCTCCTCTCTGTGAGTGGGAGTGGGCTATAATCGACCACGCAGGCTCAGTGCGGGGTGGTGGATGTCATATGTTTTTGAGTTTTTGGTTCTAGGACAGGCCGGTTCCTTCACCGCTTTGAGTGCAGTGGTAATGAAAAAAATACTCAAAATAAAGCAGTTGCTTGGGTTCAAACCTACGACTGATGATGCCCATTATTTATGTGGGATGTCTTATGTAGGTATATCTTTTGTTGGGATTTTGGGATTTCGTTGATCCTAAATAAATAAATAAGTTAATAATATACCTGCCTAAATTCATTCGGTTCCAAACAAAAAGGCCCAGCAAAAGAAATAAGCATATTAGTGTGCTCTTATCAGCCAAATATGTAATCATTCTAAGTATCTTATCTGTGATTGATTGAGACAGCCAAATTAGCCGATGATTTAACTTATATTTCCGCTATTATAACATGGTGATTATTTAACACGGTTATGCAGTGTGATTCACTTTCCTTCAGTGTTTTCATTTCAAGGTTGTGGTCTGGTTCCAGAACAAACCAATGTATTCTTATTAAAAAAACTCATAAAGATCACACTAAATCCCTATTTAAAACATGAAACCATGTAAAGTTATATCAAAAGATAAGGCTTATGCTGCATTAGACATATTGTTACTTTGTGAGTGTTCGTTTTTGTCTGTGCCTGTTATCGTGTCTGTATCCTTAGTGTATCTGTTTATATATACCTACAGGTTAAATTTTTAACCAGTGCGCAAACTGTAACCATGAATTCAGCAAATGATTCTGGACCCTATTCTTCGCTAGAGCGAAGAAATTTCTCGTAGGTTATCGAAAAAAAATTGCTGTTTCATAGAAAAGTGCAATACTTACGCGGTCAAAATGTATGGAACAACTAATAATTAACTAATTTCTACGCTAGAGGGGTCTAGAATCATGTGCTGAATTCATGCTTATAGTTTACGCACTGGTTAAAAAAATATCCTGTATGAGTTTTGTTGCTTGAAATAAACAAATTTTATTTTTTATTGTCTTTTAGGGCATGATGAGAACACATTTTATTATTATTTTTAAAACATTCTTATACCAAATCTAGCAGTTCAAGCGCTCGCACCGGTCGGCCAGTGCCCGCAGAGACGCTCTACAAGACACACCGCACTACGAGAGGGCATTCATATGTGGGGACCTAAATGCCATGAAAGCCGGATTATGAGTTTTGGTTTCTGAATGGCGAACTGTAAGACCTAAAAATGTACCAAATTTCAAATTCCTACGTTGTAAAGATCTAAGAAAAACCTCTGGGACAGACGGACAAAATAGTAATCCTTAAGGTTTCGTTGTTCCTTTTAAAGTCGGAACCCTAAAAATCACTTTAAAATATCAACCACCATACCGAACTACTGACTAGGTCTGACCTGATCTGACTGTGAAGTTACGAGATAAATGTATCACATTTTTTTTTATTAGAAACGGAATTCCCCAACCGAATGATATTCGCAATATAAGTACCTAGTTCCTTCCTATGGTAGTTAGATTGAATAAAAAATTGTAGCCATATATTTGTTTCATCAAGACAAATATAGGTACTAATGATGATGTCATTTGTTGAAATTAAAGAAATAACAATAGTTTTTATTTAGCTATAACTTTTCATTGACTGATTTTTTTATGGGTATCTAAGTAAAAGTTAAAATAATAATTACTGTCTCACTGCAGGGCCTCTTCTCACACACAGAAGGCACGAGCATTGATCACCACGCTTGGTCAAGACGGGTTGGAGATCGACAGTCAGACTAATATTAAACTAGCTTTTACTCACGGGTTCGCCCGCGTGGATGTTGGAAATTATCCCACGGGAACGTACTACCGGGATAAAAAAGTATCCTACGTGTTTATCCAGGTTATAAAATATCTGTGTTCCACATTCTATCCAAATCCGTTCAGGAGTTTTGGCGTGAAAGAGTAACAAACATCCATCCATCCATTTATCCATCCTCACAAACTTTCACATTTATAATATTAGTAGGACATAAGTCCAGGTTTCCCCACGATGTTTTGTCACCGATGTAATTAATGTCCAAAATACACTCAGAAAGTAAATGAAAAATGGTTATCAGTAAAAGTTACTCGTTATTTAATAGAGTATTCAGTGGCGCTCGTTAGTCGATCTCGTTAGTGCTGGACATTTGGACCAAGCCCCGCCCACACATTTTTGCCCAATGTCCTGCGTTCAAATAAACGCATCAAAAATAAGTTATAGTTTCAAACTAGATGAAGTCGATGTGCCTCGTCTCACTACTCTGAGAAGAAATACCGAAACTCACTCAAAGTTTCCAGACATATTTATTCTTGGTCATGCCATACGAGGACAATACAGATATTTAAATACAGCCTTCTGTTTCGAGAGCCTTAATATTAGGAGTTACCTACACTTAAGCTTTATAGGCTAACTAAAATAGAGGACTAACAAATAAATCAAGCTTTTAAAAAACTTAAGTGGTATGGTTGACCTTTAGTAAGTCAAGGTAGGTACTTCCTGCAACCATATTTGGTCAAAATAAAATGTGGTAAAGTTAATTAAATTGCAAATGGCATCACCTTTTTCCTTAATACCTTTTTTTTCAACCAGACCTTCAAAATGTCTAATACTTTCTGTAAAAAAAAAAACAGAAAATAAAATATACATGATGTTATTATGCTAGTACTTACATGTGAACACGTCCGTCGACTGGCAGCTCCGTGTGATAACTACTTGTGATAAGCAGATAGTTTCGGCATCGGCAGTGATTACGCTATCAGCTATCAGCCGCGTCAGATGCAGCCGATAGCAGCTGACGTCATCATGCGTGCTGTTCAATTATTTGATTGGTTAATTGCAATTGTGACATCACAGGAGTGTCAGAATAGGCTGGGGCAAGGGTTTTGTAGCGGTATCTACACCGCCACATGCGAGCTACACGTCATACTGACGTCACGCAAATCCTGCATCGCGCAAGCATAGTTTACCGCGCTACTAGCATATATACAACGTCCCGACATCAACCGTCGGGCAGTTGCCCACCAGACACGACACCCGTCTGGTCGGAGGATTCTCCCTTTTCCATAGAGTATGAGTGAACTTTACACCCTGTTCCTCATACCTCTATAGTTTAATGCAGAAAACGGTAGACAGAAAGAGAGAATATAATACTCTTCCGAATGACGTCCACTACTGGACATAGGACGCGCCACATCACCCGGTACTTTATTGTTCACCTGTCACCATAACAAACTACAATTTAACTTTTGGGACTTATCCTGTTCTTGGTAGTGATGGGCTACACATTTTTAATTAATGCAATTATTAAAAAATAAGTAAGAATGTCATATTCTTTGTGTTATTCACTCTGGCTTAGCGTAACTATGTCGGTATTAATACAGATTTCCGTTGTAACGAAATATAACACACATGCGACATGCGTTCGTTTTCATACTCCGATGTCACTTCGTAGATAATGTATGGGTTATACGTTTTTTCGACTGTGATATAACTACTTTTTGTAAATGCTTTAATATTAGGTCTTTACCTATGAAATTGCCGTTCTGCAGTCCTGGCCATTTCAAATCAAAATAATTTTTGTTTGGCTAAGAATTCTAATTTCAAATTAATTTTATTTTAAAAACATGGATTTTTTTTTCTAAAAGTAGTCATTTCTTTATTGATTAGTGTTACATTTTCATCGCATTTCAATCTTTTTCGTCATCATGGATACGTTAAAAAATCGAGTAATTATGGAATATGAGTACCGTCGTGGCAGCAACGCGGCACAAGCGGCACGCAACATCAACGACGTTTACGGAGCTAACACTACAAACCAACGCACCACCTGTTATTGGTTTGCTCGCTTCCGTTCTGGAAATTTCGACCTGAAAAATGAACCTCGCGGTCGTCCGAAGACTTTGGTCGACAATGACGAATTAAAGGCGATTGTGGAAGCTGATGATACACAATCTACGGCTGAATTAGCAGCAGCTTTCGACGTTAGCGTCAAAACAATATTGGTCCATTTGCGTCAAATTAGCAAGGTAAAAAAGCTTGACAAATGGGTGCCCCACGAACTCAATGATCGCCAGCGCGAAGTACGCGTCGAGACGTGCCTTGCACTGCTCAACAGACACACAAATGAAGGAATTTTGAACCGCATTGTTACCTGCGATGAAAAATGGATTCTGTTTGATAACCGTAAGCGCTCAGCAAGTTGGTTGGATCCTGGTTCAGCACCTAAACAATGCCCTAAACGAAAACTTACCCCTAGAAAAGTGATGGTCACTGTTTGGTGGTCTAGCGCCGGTGTGATTCATCACAGCTTCTTACCAAACGGGGTGAGCATTACTGCAGATGTGTACTGTGAAGAACTGAACACAATGATGGAGAAGCTGGCGCATCTCCAACCAGCATTGGTCAATCGCTCGTCTCCGCTGCTCCTGCACGACAACGCGCGACCTCATACTGCACACCAGACGGTCTCCAAGTTGCAAGAACTGGGGTTGGAAGCTCTCCGTCATCCGCCCTACTCACCAGACCTTGCGCCTACAGACTACTACTTTTTCCAGAATTTGGATAACTTCTTGGCGGGAAAAAAATTTAATACCCGAGAGGCAGTAAAAAAATGCCTTTGAAGAATTTGTTGCCTCCCGTCCAGCTGATTTCTTTAAGAAGGGCATCAATAAACTGCCACTGCGATGGCAAAGATGCATTGATTGCATGGGTGATTACTTCGATTAATACAAATAAAAAATTCGTGAAAAAAAATCGTTTAAATTTTTTCATACAAAACGGCAATTTCATAGGTAAAGACCTATTATATAGGTGTTTTTTGTCCCAAATAAAATAAATGATAAATGATAAATGATTTTATTTCTGTAAGTAGGTTTGTACAAACACTTTTACACGTCAATCATATTTTTAAACTAGATGAGGTCGGCGTTCAGAGTAGTCAGATAGGATATCTGACTACTCTGAGAAGAAAGGCCGAAACAAACTCAGAGGTCACAGTCTCTTTTAAAGTCCAGACATAATCTTGGTCAGATCATGTGAAGACCATGTAGATTGGTATCTGAAATGGTCTTTTGAGGAAAGAACCACACAGATTGAGTGGACCTGTCCAGTCAGTGCACGCATTTGTCAGTAATCGTGCAGCTCAACTCAGGAAGTCAGAACTTAAGGAGCTCAACGATTCGACGAACAATACCAAAGAAAGGACATTTGGGTAGGCCACATAAATTACTCAATCTGCCAGATCATGATCAAAATTAACTGCGAAAAAAAAAGCAATGACCCACATAATCCTCACATTCACAATAATTAAAATAACATACTACTTTACAAGTAAATACTCATGTCATTGTGTATATAAAATTCAACAATGTCAATGTGTATATAAAAAAAATCGGACATAATGTTTGAGAACCATGTAGATTGGTGTCTGAAATGGTCTTTTGAGGAAAGAACCACACAGATTAAGTGGACCTGTCCAGTCAGTGCACGCATTTGTCAGTAACCGTGCAGCTCAACTCAGAACTTAAGGAGCTCAACGATTCGACGAACAATACCAAAGAAAGGACATTTGGGTAGGCCGCATAAACTACTTAAACTGCCAGATCAAGAATATAACTGAAACAATGACCCACATAGTCCTCATATTCTCAATAATGAAAAAAATATAATACTTTTTACAGTAAATATTCATGTCTAAAATAGCTAGCAAATTAAAATCAACATTCACCGTGTAAATTTATTGGAGCAGCTCAATCCCAAGCCTTTTTGTCCTCAATATAGTCTTTCACAGTATAATAGGCTTTCTGGCATAGTTTCCGTTTTATAAAAGATTTGAATTTATTAAAGCTTAAATCTTGAATGTCGCTAGGAAGTTTATTATAAAAACGTATACATTGGCATCTAAACGAGCCACCTATTTTCTTGAGCCTGGTTGTAGGAACAATAAATTTGTGTTTGTTTGTAGTATTTATATTGTGGATATCACTGTATTTTTTAAACAGATTAATATTTTTATGTGCATACAAAAGATTTTCATAAATATACTGAGAAGGCACAGTAATTATATTAATCTCTTTAAATTTATCTCTGAGGGAGTGTCTGGGACTTAATTTATAGATAGAACGAATTGCCCTTTTTTGTAAAACGAAAATTGTCTGGATATCGGCGGCATTTCCCCACAACAGAATACCGTACGACATCACACTATGAAAATAACTAAAGTATACTAAACGGGCTGTCTCTAAATCAGTTAAACCACGAATTTTTCTAACGGCGTATGCTGCAGAGCTAAGCTTTTTTGACAATTTATCTATGTGGGGGCCCCATTGAAGCTTGGTATCCAAAGTTATGCCTAAGAAAACTGTGGTATTTTCGGGTTTCAGCACTTCACCCTTTATGAGAACACTAGTTTCTACTTGTCTAACATGAGGTATCGTAAACTTAATACATTTAGTTTTTTTCTCGTTAAGAAGTAGGTTATTAACATTAAACCAGTTAACTACTATTGCAAGGGCGCTATTTACATTGTCAGTAATCAGCTGCTGACGTTTCAGTTTAAATAAAAGTGAAGTGTCGTCTGCAAATAACACTATATCATGTTTATCCTTTATGAGGTAAGGCAAGTCATTTATATAAATAAGAAATAAAAATGGCCCAAGAATTGAGCCCTGGGGGACCCCCATTCTTACTACCGATCCGGGTGATCTTATTCCATTAACATCAACTCTCTGAATCCTATCACTTAAGTAAGAAGTAAGAAGATCCAGAGAGGCGTTTCGGATTCCGTAGTGGTGCAGTTTCCTGATCAATGTTTCATGAAGAACACAATCGAATGCCTTGGACAAATCGCAAAAGATTCCCAAAGCATCGCATTTGTCCTCCCATGCATCATAAACATGTCCTAAAAGTTCAACTCCGGCATCAGTAGTCGAACGACCCCTCGTATAAAATAAAACAACTTACAATTTAAGATACTAGTAGGTAATCTTCATAAAAAATGTCGGTAGTCAGCACGACACGACGACATCGTAGACTGCTTCGTTGTCTGTAGTGGTCGCAGCGCGCACGCAGAACTGGACTGGTTTTCATATTTCGGGTAGTATTATTGGATTTTTATACCAGGAATTTCTCAGTAGCAAACAGGAGTATGGATTTGTGATGTTGATGGCAATGGGCTCGTCCCTTATTTTATGGGTCTTTTTTGAACAACTGGCGGAATGTGGCAGTACCCACCACGGGCAGTAGGGCACACCTCGGCCTACCCCTTCATAAAACAGGCGTGATATTATTTTATGTCATGAGGTCTTCGTTTTGCATCTTTCAGCAGTGGATAGCAATAGGCTGGCGAGACGAGAAGTCTACTCCGGCGCACAACAAGTATCTGATGCCGAGAGAGTATAGTTTGTTGAGCGAGTTTACCTACCTGTCCTCTCGCGGCTATCATTTACTATCTACCTACGTACTAGCCAGCAGCTGATAGTAAGTGCATGTTCTCTCGCACGTATGTTAGATATTGTTTATTGGCTGCGTTTACCCACTTACTAGTTCAAATATTGCCATTAATACTATTAGATAAAGGAGCAATTTTGTTATCTTTTTATATCTGTTGTTATGACTACTTGGGAAAGCGATTATGACTCTTCGAATGTAAGTGCTTTTTTATTAAACCAGTACTTGTCTAGTATTTGTCATAGGAGTGTACAACTGGGGTTTTCCTAGTGATCAGTCGGTGTAAGAACAAATTATCATGGGGTTCGTGGCGGAACAATATATCTGGTCTGAACCATTTATCTGACCTAAACTATCAATCTAACCCGAACCATCTACCTGACCTGCACCATCTATCTGACCTGAACCAGCTATCTGGCCTGAACCATCTATCTGACCTGAACCAGCTATCTGGCCTGAACCATCTATTAGACCTAAACCATCTATCTGACCTAAAACAATATTTAAAAAAAATGTGTGCATCTTTGACATAATCTTTTCATTATTTGACATTATATACATACAATTCTGATTTCAACCCTTTATTTGTAGCTTTTGTCGATAGCGGGGTAATTGCGTAACACACTAACAGTAGGAATGGCTTTCATTTTGACAGTTCAACAACATTCATTGCGTTATTTACGTTATTGAGCAGGCAAATTTTTCGAACATATAAAGCAATGGATAAGCAATATTGTATTGTATTTATTATTATTATTTCCTTTATTTCTTTATATACATATAAATTATATTTTTAAATATTAAAATATAAAGAATATAAAAACATTTAAAAATATAAAAAATAGTAGCCCACCGATATCGGGAACAGGGTCCAAGCTACCGGTGGTCAGGGCTCCAGAGAGAGGAATCTTCTAACAATGCGAGCCGTGTCCAGAAGTACCGCCTTCTGAATCAAGCCCTTGATCCAGCTGCCCAACGAGAGCCTCCTCAGGTGTTGGTCGAGGCTCTTCGCTATTAAGCCATTGGCAGTCACTACTATCGGCACAATGATCGCTGAGTCCACGTCCCACATGTCGACAACCTCGTGAGCCAAGTCAAGATACTTGATTTGTTTATCTTGCTCGGCTTTCACGAGGTTCACGTCATGCGTGATCGTTATGTCAATGATCATTGCGCGCCGCTCTCTTCGATCCACCACCACTATATCAGGCTTATTGGCAACAATAGTCCTGTCAGTGATGATGGATCGATCCCAGTACAATGTGATATTTCCATTTTCGAGAACTGGGTCGGGCACATACCTGTAGTACGGCACTTCCGATTCCACAAAGCTGTATTTCAAAGCAAGTTGCTGATGGATTATCCTGGCTACAAGGTTGTGTCTATGCAAGTATTTCGTTAGCTAGACGAGAACACCCAGAGATAATATGTCTAATTGATTCCCCCGGACGGTGGCATGCCCGACAGATGTCAACCGTACCGTCTTTCACAATAAATCTCCGGTAATTGTTCGTCATCATAACTTCGTCCATAATTGCACAGACAAAACCTTCGGTTTCCCCAAAGAGGTCTCCGAAACGTAGCCAGACTACGGACGCTTGTAGATCTACATCGGGTCCATGTAGGGCCCGGAAAAAGCGTCCGTGAAGCTCCTTACTCTGCCATACCTCCATGTGATCATTAGTGTCAAGCACTACTGGTTTGCGCCAGTTCTCTTTAGCCAAGGACAGCGGGGTGAGGCCCTTGTCCACCGCGACCACATCTCGATGCATCCCCACGTCGGTTTCTAGGAAATATTCCCTGAGACTGCATATCTCGCGATTGTGGAGGGTCTTAGCATTTAAAAAGCCTCGACCTCCACACTTTCGCGGAATACACAGCCTCATTACCGATGACCGTGGGTGATGCATTCGATTTGCAGTCAGCAGCGTCCGGACCCTCCTATCCAGGGTGTCGAGTTCGGTCTGAGTCCATTTGAGTATGCCGAAAGAGTACATCAGAACCGGCATGACCCAACCGTTGAAGGCGCGCACCTTGTTTCCACCTGATAGAAGACTATTAAATACTTTCTTCAGGCGGCCAAAGAAGCGCTCTTTCAACGATTGCTTCATGTCAGTATCATTGATGCCTAACGCTTCCGACATACCAAAATACTTATAGGTTTCGGATGCGGAGAGGGCTCTAAGGTTCATGGAATCCGAGAGTTGGGTTCCCACGGATTCCACAATCTCCCCTCGCTTTACATGCATGACCGCACATTTGTCCACACCAAATTCCATCCTGATGGCACTACTGAAAGTTTCAGTTACTTTCAGTAGCTCCATCAGTTGCAATTTGTTTGGGGCAAAAAGTTTGAGGTCATCCATGTAGAGGAGGTGAGATATAACCCGACCACCTCTCCTCAACCGATAGCCTAGACCTGAATCCTCCGGCAGAGTGCTTAGAGGATTCAAGGCTAAGCAAAACCAAAGCAGACTCAAACTATCACCCTGAAATATGCCTCGCTTGATCCTTATCGGCTCGCTATTCCTCTGGGTATTTCGACATGCTGGATAGCGAAGGACCGTCCTCCATTGCCCCATACACGACATCAGGAAGGTGCGCAGAGTTGCATCTATTTTATACAACTCCAGCACCCTCATGAGCCATGTAGGCATAAGTGATTTAAAATATTTTGATTTAATCTGGTCTGAACCATCTGGCCTAAACCATCTATCTGGCCTGATCTATCTATCTGGCCTGAATCATCTATCGGGTCTAAACCATCTATCGGGTCCCAACCATCTATCTGGCATGAACCACATATCTGGCTTGAACCATCTATCTGGCCTAAACCACCTATCTGGCCTGATCTATCTATCTGGCCTGAATCATCTATCGGGTCTAAACCATCTATCGGGTCCCAACCATCTATCTGGCATGAACCACATATCTGGCTTGAACCATCTATCTGGCCTAAACCATCTATCTGGCCTGATCTATCTATCTGGCCTGATTCATCTATCGGGTCTAAACCATCTATCGGGTCCCAACCACATTTCTGGCTTGAACCATCTATCTGGCCTAAACCATCTATCTGGCCTGATCTATCTATCTGGCCTGAATTATCTATCGGGTCTAAACCATCTATCGGGTCCCAACCACATTTCTGGCTTGAACCATCTATCTGGCCTAAACCATCTATCCGGCCTGATCTATCTATCTGGCCTGAATCATCTATCGGGTCTAAACCATCTATCGGGTCCCAACCATCTATCTGGCATGAACCACATATCTGGCTTGAACCATCTATCTGGCCTAAACCATCTATCTGGCCTGATCTATCTATCTGGCCTGAATCATCTATCGGGTCTAAACCATCTATCGGGTCCCAACCATCTATCTGGCATGAACCACATAGAATAGAATAGAATACTCTTTATTATGTACACCTTAAAAAATTACAGATATAAAAGTAGAAATTTTACATAGGGTGACACAATGGGCAGTCAGTGGTGTACCATTTACATATACAACAAATACATACATACATAAAACATATACTTATCTACATAATATAATATATACAATAATAAACATGAAACAAGAATAAGGAAACTAAATGTAATGACAATGTTTAAGGAGAGAGGAAGTGTTTTTTAACCAGAATTTTAAAAGTGGACAAAGATTGAGCACGCCTTATCGACATGGGCAAGGCATTCCATAACCGTACTGCTTGAACTGTAAAAGACTTGTCATAAAAACTGGTGGAATGCATCATCTCTAGTCTTAAGTTTTCCGATGACCTCAGGTATCTATTATGTGTGTCATGAAGGAACTTGAAACGTTCTTTAAGATAAGAGGGGGTTTTAGGGTTGAACAGAATACTGTAGAGCTGAAACAAGATATGAGAATTCCGGCGAAGACGTATGGGAAGCCACTTGAGCTTTGGACGAAATTCAGGAATGTGATCATATTTGCGCAGGCCAAATATAAATCTCATGCAAAAGTTTTGAAGTCGCTCAAGTTTATCGAGTTGCGCCTCAGTGAGATCGAGATAACTGACATCAGCGTAGTCAAGGATGGGAAGTAAAAGGGATTGTGCAAGCGCAGTTTTAGTGGCAGTTGGAAGAAATTTCCGCAATCGTTTCAGGGACTTACCAGATGCAAAAATTTTGCGACTTACGTCCTGTAATTGAGGACCCCAAGACAGATGTTTGTCGATCCAAACCCCAAGGTTCTTAACCTTTTCGCTGACTGGAATAGCAGTTCCGTTAAATTGCACTTGGGGAAGCTGCGACCAGTTCATCTTGGGGGTCATCCTTGAGCTGCCAACAACAATGACCTGATTCTTTGATGGATTAACCTGCAACCCATGTGCCTCACTCCATTCGCAAATTGAACCCAAATCTTTGTTTACTATATTCATTGCATCAGCCAAATCCGAAAGGGCAGCTTGCTTATATATTTTTAAATCATCTGCATAAAGGTGGTAGGAAGAAAGAAGTTTTTTGGAAATAGAGTTTATAAATATTGCGAAGAGTAAAGGAGATAAAACGCCACCCTGAGGTACACCGGTAGCAGTATAACACCAAGAAGAGCAAGACTCTTCCATGCATATACGCTGCCGGCGGCCATACAGGTAACTATGAAACCAGTCAATCACCGTTGGAGATATGTTAAGCGAGCGAAGCATGCCAAGCAGGATATCGAAATCGACAGTATTAAACGCGTTACTAAAATCCAGTAAGGAAAGAACAGTTAGATTTCCTGCTTCCATGCCTAACCGAATGTCATCAGTGACGTTAACTAGAGCTGTAGCGGTGCTGTGACCAGGACGAAAACCGGATTAGAAAGGATTCAGCAGACTATTCTTACAAAGAAAAGCACTAAGCTGATTGTGGACAAGGCGTTCAAGGACTTTTGAAAGGAAAGGCAAGATGGAGATAGGACGGTATTCTGAAAAGGAAGTAGGATTAGATTTTTTGGGTAAAGGAGTGTTTTTTTATCTGGCATGAACCACATATCTGGCTTGGACCATCTATCTGGCCTGAACCATCTATCTGGTCTGAACCATCTATCTGGTCGTGGTCAATCCTTTTTCTTGAATGGTTATTCTTTGATAGCAAAGTTATTATCGTCATTTTAGAATTAGTACCTATAAATTTAGCGTTGACAGATCTCAATATTAGTCTATTGATAGTTCTTTTATATTTAATTTTAACGAAAAGTTATTCTGTTGTTAAAGTGTAGAATAATATTTAGTACTTAATTCATATTTGTACGTCGTTAACGGCAACACATAGTGATCTCTATATCTACCTTTATTTAAAACTGCTTTTACACCTATGTTTTATAAATAAAGTTCTGACTGGTGAGTTTGACGTCAAAACAAGGAAATGTGTATAGTTGTGTAAGTAGATATGTGAGTTAAGAGAGAAACGCAAGTTGCATATTGTTGTAAAACAATGTTTTCAGAATGGCAATCATAGCTATATGCAGTACTCGTAAAACATAATATATGAATCAAAACTTTTATTTGTACATTTTTTAATTTATTATTAAAAAAACCTTAATCATGTTTATCTTAAAACTAAAACACTCTGTTATCTTCTAGAACCATCCTTCCAAGGTTACACTCAGCACTTTTATAATTTTTCAGTCGACTTGTTGCATTTGTTGCTCGCTCAATTCTTACCTGAAAAACAATAAATTTAATACAATTAATATTTATAGAGCTATTACCGCGGACCACTCGCCACGCTAATTAGTGATATTAAATATGTTAATTATAGGTAAACGCATAATAATTAAACATTTTACACTTTTAACTGATCGAATTTTATTTAATGATCACAGCAACTACATTTCATGGTAGCCCATGGTTCAGTAAACCACCAATGGGATGAACTTTAACCGCCTTATTTATAAACGTTGCTTAAATTTAAGAGACTTTTTAACATAAAAAAATCATCAGTCATAAATTACAGATGGATTAGTTGATCACTTTATTTTGTTACTTGCAAACAGGAGGATTTTTTTTTCCCACTGGCTCGTCTTTCTTACATTTCGTAGTTTGGTCAATACGCTTACATCACTTCTGATGAAAGTGGTTATTACCACAGCCTACAGCCCCCCATAGTTTATAATACATTGGGAGTCGAACACATAAAGTTCGAATGACACGTGTGCCAGTTGCAGAACAACCTATGCTTTTTATTCGGAATATTGCTCGACCGTTATTTTTCGTGATACATATGTATAAAGAGGTGAACTCACAAGGGCCCATGAGTGAAGATATCCAGCCACAGGTCTGTACAGCCGCTGGTGATCGAGTTGGTGCGCTTACAGAAGATGATGACGCTGATACTGTTGCTGAGTGTACCTGAAATTGTGACAAAAAATAAATGTTTTTAGCTGGTTACCTACATCACAGAAATGGATAGATAGGTAATTTTTAAACACTTTACTGTCCGTGATCTGCATCCCCAAATAGTTCTAATGATACCGATACGTTCTAATACATTTTAAAGACAATTAGGTAACTACATATTAACAAAGCTGGTCTGATGATAAAGACGAAAGGTTATCTGCTTACAGTGCATGACTTACAATAATTTTATTTACTTCGGTTATTTTCAGTTACACCAGGAGCCACCTCCCTAATGAAAAGCAAGTCATAAACAAAGCATGACATGACAACTCACAAGTCCTCCTACGACGAACCTCTTCAATAAGACGTCAAACACCGCTGCTGGCATGCCAGCGGCACGCATGGCGCTGGTCGCGTCCTGGCCGCTGTACTTCTGCAAGATACTGGCACCACCGAAGTGCTGCAGAAGAAGAAGGAAGTCCCAGTAACATTCAAACTTTTTTCAGCTTGCTACGTCTTTAGATTTCTCGGTTTCAACTAAAGATTCTTTAACTACGACTTGGTTAACGCAAAAGTGCAACAGGTGGGGACTTTTTACTTTTAGGACGTAACCGATCCGTAAGGCTGTTGCAGTTTTATAAATATACCAATTTCTAATCATGTTCTGAGATGACAATAGGTCTTCTAAAAATGAAAACGCAAAAATAGTAAAAATTCTCAACGGGTGGTGGGTGGTTTCCAACAGCTTCCAGAAGTCTACTGTTATACGGTGATGATTATAACGACAAACGCAAAAAATAAACGAGGACGATAAAATTATCAGTAAAATATTATTTTTAGACCCATCCCTGTCAATATGATCAATTACACAATCACCTTTTTGCACGATACCAATTAGTTCAACTGTGGTAGTTATTGAAACACTACAAATTCTGAGTAAAACCGATTTTGTCCAACCTCCATCATTTGTTCGACCGCCTACATTTGTTCGACCGCCTACATTTGTTCGACCGCCTACATTTGTTCGACCGCCTACATTTGTTCGACCGCCTACATTTGTTCGACCGCCTACATTTGTTCGACCGCCTACATTTGTTCGACCGCCTACATTCCGCCCACACTGCGCCTTTGAACTGTAAATGTCATGTGAAATGCAGTTTTTACATAAACATCTCTTCTTTTGACCTTTCACTAACGCTTCTGCTGAAAAAGCAAAATTTTAAAATGTTAAGTGTTTCATTGGAAGACCTATTTACACGTCTACAGTCTTACGTAGGGTATTTTTAAGTGGTACCTGAACCTTATTAGTTCATATACATTATGAACTGTACAGGTATTTTACTTAATGTTGCATACTGCGACAAAAAACTTTTTTACAAAAAAAATAACCGACTTCAAAAAAAAACACTACAAAGTGAAAAATAACTTTGATTTCGGAGGTCGATGTCTTTGGATTTGTATTTTAGTTTTTTTGCCACCGACTTCCGAAAATAAAGTTATTTTTCACTTTGTAGGGTTTTTTTTTTGAAGTCGGTTGATTTTTTTGGTAATAATGTTTTTATTTTTCACTTTTTAGTGAGTCAGCTATTAATTTATCTAATTTACAATAGCCTAAAGTCAAATACTCATCACCTTTTACAAAATATTCCTTTTCCCGATGCAGGGACGTTAATTGTTGAGGAGTTCTCCTGGTAAGAACCAAAAGAACTGGAGCTGATGGTGAAGTCAACATCAGCACCATTTCACCATATTCATTGTGACGAGCATATATTGCTTAGCAACCATATTAAAGTGATCGAATCGTAACCCGTGAAATACTTATAATTGAGTAGTTCCGGTGGCCGACTCTGGTCTTCATTATCAGTTCCATTTCACCGAATGGTGCTTTCCGAGAGCTAATGCGCGAGTTACTATAAAAAATATCTAAATCGCTATAGGCGTGCCTGTAATTTTATTGGATTTCCCTCGATTTCCATGGGATCCCTTCATCAGATTCTGACAGGGACCACCTCGAGAGTATACACTTTCAAACAAAAAAAGAATTTAGCAAATCCGTCTGTATATGGCGGAGTTATGCCCGAACATGCATAAAAAAAAAAAAATACATCCGAATTGATAACCTCCTCCTTTTTGAAGTCGGTTAAAAAGGTGGAAATTACTAACTAATCTTGGAAATTACGGAATTTATTTATCACATAAATTGCGACGTAATTTTTAGCTGGTGTGTCTAAATGGGCTCTTAGAACCACAAATAAAGGGATTCTTCACATAAATGAAGGACACAAACCGCCATAATCGTAAACTACCCCACAACTTACGGTAACTGAAGCTGGCTGTTGGTCCTAGTTCCACACATTCATGCACTAGTTCTGATCGTTCCAATCAAATGAGTTTAGTCACTTCAAACTGGGTGAAACAGCTTCCCGAATCAATCCTGTCTCAACGTGCTTTAAACGGTTTAGCTCCAGCTGACGGTAGCAGCTATACCAGATGCTGCATAACCTAAATGGAGCCTCTCGGCAGGTTGGCCTCGGCATGAATTTGGACAAGACGAAAATCATGCCGTCCGTCATGGGTCCGTTTATTTGATGATCATCATCAAATAAACGTATTTTCTTTCTTTCTTGTTTCTTCTATGTACAATTCGCACGTCTTGCCGAGTCCAATCCACATCAAAGGGTCGCTTCTCGAAGTTGTGAAGGAGTATGTCTACCTAGGGCAAGTCATCCAGCTCGGTAGACACAACTTTGAGAAAGAAACCGACAGAAGGATCTAGTTGGGTTGGGCAGCGTTTGGAAAACTTCGTCAAGTCTTCTCGTCGCCTATACCACAATGTTTGAAGACTAAGGTCTAAGGCCTAAGGCCAGTGCGTCCTGCCCGTTATAATATACGCTGCGGAAATGTGGACATTGACAGTCGGGCTGATCCACAAATTTAAGGTCGCTCAGCGCGCTATGGAGCGGGCTATGCTCGGGTTTTCTTAGAAGTATAAAATTTGAATCGAAGTTATCCGGAAAAGAGCCGGAGTTACCGACATAAGTTGCAGAGTAAGCAAGCTGAAGTGGCAGTGGGCTGGCCATGTTTGTCGGGGGACCGATGGCAGGTGGAGCAGACGTGTCCAAGAGTGGCGACTGCGTATCGGCAAATGTACTCGTAGTGTGGGACGCCCCCCAGCTAGATGGACCGGCGACCTCAAAAAAGTGGCTGGGGCAGACTGGATGCGGAAGCTGGAGAACAGGGTGTTGTGGCGCAGCATGGGAGAGGCCTATGTCCAGCAGCGGACTGCGATAGGCTGAGTTGATTGACGGTAACAGCAATATGTCCGAATTCAAATGCCACGTCTGACTTGTGGAAGTGCGTAGCATTTTGATACTTGGCACTGCAAGAACATAACTGCAGAATTTCCAAGTATCAAAATGAAACTACAAAATGAACATTACAGCTGTAAGCAATGTGTCTGTGTGTTCATGCCACAAAATAAAACCAAAAGTTAATATGAACAACTCAACTAAACAACAACTGACTCCATGTGCCTGGGTTCGATCTCCATGTAGGGCAGTCTTTTTTAGTAGCGGCCCAGTGAGCTCGGAGTTTGGATTAGTGGCCGATTTATGGCAATAGGCTCACCCCTGTAGTATGAGACGTAAACATTGTGTCATTTTGCTTCACAAAAAGCTCATCTTTTATTCTATTTGTACATTTAGCATTTATAGAGCTATTGTGCCCAACTATTCTCGTTATATTTCGGTACCGAGATCTATGTTTTTTAATATGAAATCGTATAACACTATTTTTTATAACTCCATCTTTTTTTAACACCGTTTTCGCTGAAAAGCAAACCTTTGACTGTTTTTACATCCAAAACTGTATTTCACATTTTTAATTTCCTTATTTTATTCATTTTCACACAGAGCATCATTATAATACCGGTACATTTTCATCATAAATCAGATAATCAGATTTCTTTTTCAAAGCTATAAACCTAACGTTTTTATTGTTTATGCCGACAATCAAATATGAAGTAATTTGCAATACGTTTGAAATGTTGAACACATAGGTACTCGTACTTCCAGAATGTTGGACAGGGACTACAAAAAGCGGCCATCAGTCCTGGCAAGCTCTCATTCTTTAACCAAGTTTAAGTTCAGTTCTTAGCTTAATCTCAATACTCAATAATTTATTTATAATCCAAAATGTGTTACCTATTATTCTCTTTTAATACGTGTGACTTACAACTAGCCCTCCGGCTAATAGTAACGTTACAACATAACTGGCGAAATGTGCGAGTACTATTCACCTCTGCTAACCTCTTCAGGGAAATACACAGGCGTGAAGATAGTAATTATGTTAAATAAAGCACTCACGAATGGCGCGAACTCGGTGAGGTCGAGCACCTGTCCGTTGAACACCACGTACAGACAGCCACCGTACTGCCCGGTACACTGCCGCACCTCCGCTAGCGTAAAGTTACGCTGGACCTGTGAATGAAACATCTTTGATTGAACCAAGTTTGAAGAGATGGCACGATACACAAGTTTCTATTTGACAAACTTCATCGTATGGACAAACTTGACCAATGAATGATAAAATTAGCAAGTCGATGATTAGAATGATCCTTCGTGTATAGGCTTTACAATATTGATATCACCATCTAATAAAGTTTTTTATTCTATTTACTTTCATTCATCGTAAAACACAGACTAGTTGAGTATTCATTGTGTTATTTATAAACCGATCAAGCAGGAATATTGCCTACGCCACGCTTGTCAGCCAGATTGATGGTCGTAGTTCCAAGAATACCTACTCTATTTATCTTTTATATCATTTTTGCATAAGTGGCATTTCTATTTTAAAGGCTACAAGGAGCAAACTTAGCTGTTATCTGGATAACAATGTAAACCTAGATAGTATAGGTACGTAGACGGAACGCTAAATTAACATTCCTACAAAGCAAATCAAGCATATTTTGGATCCAATTTCATTGAACTTGGGTAAAATCAGGAAAAATGGAATTAAAATGTGAAACAGTTCCTATGTGACAACTTTTATGAAATACTATTCGTCTATGGTTTACATTTATAATTGAAGATACATAGGTACCTGTTTCGACTTATCAGGGAACACGTAGAAGTCGGTAGCGGTGCGCGCGGTCGTGTTGGTCACCTGTCCCGCCACCTGCCCCGCTGCCTGCACCGCATTGCCTAAGAGCTGGTGGAGCTCGCGTGTCGCCGGGACTTGCGCTACTACTGCAACAACAAAAGGATGAGGATATAGGCCTGGCGAGTGCGCGCGGTGGAAGTCTGTAGGTAAGTTTGACTTTAGTGTGTAATAAATTATTGATTCAGTTTAGGTTGTGCAAATTAATTGCACTTACGATTGTCTGCGTCCAGTCAATCAAAACAATTAAAGTAAAATCTGCAAATTATGTTAAATGTCGACAAAGTAACTCTAAACATCTACCCGTTCTTGTAATAGAATAGAATAAAGACTTCTTACAAGTGAATATTTTCCTTCGATAAATGTTACCATACTTCAGCATCAGCGGCCGCCTTTTCCATTGTATGTGGCGGCTTTCATTATAACCGCATGCAGCTAAATATCAGTATTTTACATAGATCGACTGCGACTGATACAATGCTAGATATCGTATTATATTGAATGCCGCACCAGCACAGCGCGGCACAGTACTAATCCTCTTCGCGTACGTCTGTTGAATGAGTCCCAATCTGTTCTAACATGTTAGAAATATACAACATTTTCTCTTTTTTTTATGTGTCATAATGGAAATGAGCGGACATTGAGACAATACGCCTATGTTTGTGTAGATACTTGATGCTGTCCAATCTGCTCTGTCCACATAGTTTGTGTACCTACTCGTTGTAACAAATCTGTTGCGTGTGTACTTACACACTAGCTATTTGTGTGTGTAGTATCTTTTGCTAACTATTAATCAAACTCTTCAAATATACCCTTATGTCTGTCTGTCAACTATTATTTCAAGTGATGGCATTGTCATGTTCATTTAGAAAATATTTTCAACATCTATGATTATTATGTGAGCAAAGGAATGAGGATGTCCCACGAACTAGGGTTGATATAATTTGTAAGTCACAGGCCACAAGTGTATTTCTTTAAAGGAAATATAAATGATGAGGAACATCTTCTTCTATCTGGTGGATATTGTTTAGTTATCGCCAAAAATATATTTGTTACCCAGGTAACATGTTTCTGGGTAGGTATATCCTGATGTTGTCCCTGCGTCGGGATTTATGTTATTGGGACAGCTCGTCACAACCAATGTCTTATCAGATGTGATCTAGTTTTAATGAAATATACATTATCTTAGAACATCATTGCCGATGCAAAGTAAAAACTTTAATTAACAAAATTAATTAACATATTCATGCTACTCAAAACTAATTAAATAAGAAAATATCAAAGTTTTTTACTTTCAACGTTGCAGCAGGCCACTTGTAATGTTCTACTTGGTTCCACTGAAATTCACAAGAATTTATTTATTAAAGAAAACTTATTTATAAGACCAACAAGTTTTAAGAAACGTGTAATTATTCTTTCAAACGATAAAAATATTGCTTTAACTTGAATACTACATACTTACTCAATAAATAGATTTTTAAATTATTTAACTAGACCTACCGTAAATGAAAATATAATCAAAATTTCGCCATCTCTACGTTCGACACAAATATATAAATCTTCTATTCTAATTGAATTTCCCTAAATCTGTCCATTACCACGTGCCGCCTGCCCGGCGCGCGGCGGTCCACACAGTGATGGCTGCCAGTGACCCAGCCCTTATATCCCGGCCGGCGCGCGGCAGTCACAAAATAAAGTATTTAATCGTATGCCCATAACTGACTCAATTGCGTTTAACTGCCCGCTCCGAGTCAGCATCCAATAGGGCTGCCAAAGAGAATTGTAAGCGATGTCCTCCTGTCTGCTAATTAATAGGTAAATACTTTCTTTTTGTGTATAGCTTTGTCCTACTTTGTAATAGAGGTCCCTAGGTTTGGAAGCCCTGTTCTCGTAACCTGTGTGGTACCGCACCGAGTGGACCCAACATGCTGCTGCGTCCTGCTGTGCCTACGACGCAGCTGTACCTTTCGCGTCTGCATCACTCCACTACAACTGAAGAGGTCGTGCAGTACGTCAAAGTGAAGACAAATTGGACTCTGAGGGTTGAAAGGTTGGAGTCGCGCCACAATATCAACTTTAAGTCATTCGTGGTGCGAGTTCCAACCCACCATCTACAGGCCTGCATGAAGGAGGACTTTTGGCCGAAGGGTGTCGTGTATCGACGTTTCCGAGAACGGTTACGCGACACCACGCAGCGAAACACGACGCCGACAACATTGCGTGTGTAGTTATAGTTATAGGATTTAAAATTATGTATTAGTTTATTATTTTTGTATAATTAAATGTAAATGTGTGTATTTTATGTATGGGCCCTCAGCTGCCTGAAATAAAATGATTGATTGATTGATTGATTGAAAAGCTTATAAATAATGTAGAAATTATAATTTTGTGTAACCTAGCAGTATGTCTCTGAATACAGCCTTAGTACAAAATATGACCACTGAGGGACAATAAACAAGTTTGTATTCCAATAAACGATCTCGAATATACCTAAATAACATAGGTACGTGATGAATAGTTGGAGTATTTTTAGCGTTATCATATTTTCCCCTGACAGTACCTATTTCAACGTATTTTTTTAACCGACTTCAAAAAAAGGAGGAGGTTCTCAATTCGGCTATACTTTTTTTATGTGTTTTTTATTGTTTTTCTCACAACTTTTCTTACGTGAACTGATTTGGATGATTATTTTTTTATTTGGGTCCCATATACATTTGATCAAGTTCTGTCCAGTAGTTTTTGAGTTATTCTTATAGTGCGTATTTTTTCCACTTAGTTTATATTGATGATGTTTGAATAACTTCCTGTCATTGTTATTTACATATCAAGTAGTGGTATACGAATTTGTGTGGGGTAGGTACTACTCGTACAACTAAAAAGTGAAAAATGATAAAAACCTTTTTACAAAAAAAAAAACAACCAACTTCAAAAAAAACAAAAAAGTGAAAATTTATTAAAGATATTTTTCGCTTGTTAATGTGTCTTTTTTTTGGAAGTCGGTTGTTTTTTTTTTTTGAAAAAATTTGTGTTTTACTGTCAATTTTTGTTGGTGAGGAGCTATCTAAGATGTCTGGCAGCCCTGCAGTATCGCGTAAACCAAAAAGTGAAACGATAATAAAGTAAAGTTAACTGCGGCCGG
Source organism: Griposia aprilina (assembly GCA_916610205.1). Lineage (NCBI taxonomy): Eukaryota > Metazoa > Arthropoda > Insecta > Lepidoptera > Noctuidae > Griposia > Griposia aprilina. The sequence continues at coordinate 776,189 of OU744285.1, read as the reverse complement.
TAATTGACGGCAGTTTGTGACGATGTGCGGGACTTTTATTTTCACTACTCATTGACGCGGTTTTGCCTGTACTTTTATAGTTATACCTATCGGACATACATAAACATTAGAAATAACACAGGTTTTCTACTTAAAACATATAAGACACACACATCTTTCGGGGTAATAAGGCGGGGTTTTATGTGTTGTGTGTGTGTGTGTGTTAAACAACAATTACCTATGTCTACATGCAGAATGTCATCTACGTGAATTTTAAAACAATAATCAAAGTATTGAGTTGAGGTGCCTCGTAGCCGTTCGTAGCCGTCGGCTACGACCACCGCGCGCCGTAGCGAGCGTAGCACATAGCTACGAGAAGTAGAAATATTTGCTAAACTGCCTGTTGACATCTTTCCAATTTTTATTCATTTTTTTCTGTTTTGAATACTTTCTATATATGTACCGTTATTAAAAAAAAACCTTTTGGCATCGGTTCACTACGAAAATTACAAAGCAATGTTTATTCCAGTTTAGTAGTTCAATATGTGAGTTCTTTTTTTATTACAAATGCTTCTTATCCCGTGGGCAGGAGTAAGTTCTGTCATGTGAGAAAGTTGTGGACAAGAGGCATAGGTACAAATAGTATGGCAAAATAGCCGTTAATTGACAGTAATTAATGAAGCAATATTTTTCCAGTACAATAGTCATGAAACAATGATGGCTGACCGCCGGGATATCAATCAGCCGTTTACGAGCCGTTAACGGTTACGAGTTGTCGCGACGACTAACTAACTACTGTTACTCGCATGTTTTATAGTTTCACGCGAAACTTACACATAGGTATATAGTACAACTATTTTGTTAATGTCCCTCGGAAATCATCGCATTTCCAAATACAAACGAATGCTAATTTCCATGTCATGTGTATAATAATTTGAATTCAGAACTAAGTACTTCATTGTGTTGTTATGCCAAAACAAAACAACAATAAAGTACTTAGTTCTGAATAGTCTAAATAAATGCGGGGATCCTGACAACCTTACGTCTTAATGTGAACATGAAACATAATCTTGAGACAAAGTCGAGTTGGCGTAACATTACAACAGGTTCCCAACCCGTGGTTTACTGAGTATGTCATACCTTTAGAAACATACTAAATAGCTGTTGAAATAATTTATTTACAAGAAACCCCAGTTCACAGGATTACAGGGCGACTAACATTCTGCCTGCAGGTGTAGTGTTGCGATAATGTTGAGCGTAAGTAGTGCTGCGGATCTTTGCGGGTACAAATACGGCTCACGAAGTTGACAGTCTTTTGTGTTCCCCGTCATTGTAGTATATTTTTGTGCTGGACCATAACTGGGAACCTACTGGTTACGGATATATTGAAGGTCAAAGTTGCAACTATAATAACGTTTTTTTTACGAAAACAAGTCCTGTACCGTTGCATACACCCAAAAACACAATGTTGTACGCGCGTTGCTACCGTAAGCAGCGAATTTTCACATCAAAAATAAAAGTTATTTCCCAGCAATTATTTTTGCACAAAGTTACTTAGTTTAATGTACAGAATGCTTAGATGACGGCTATGTAATGGGTCTTTTTACACCTACAGGGTGTAGTTTTATAATACAGTTATCTCTCCAACTCTGATTCATATTTCAACTCCTTATTTATGGCTTTTGTGGATAGGATTTTGATTCCGATTTGATAAAGTAGTAATGGCAATCATGTCATTTAGTCTAAATATGCTTTTATTTTTAAATAGATTCTTTTATATTTTGTGAATGTGAGAACGTTGTAGTCCTAACTTGTAGACTAGATTTGTGGACCTTTTTATATTTTCCTTAGTACATTTTACTTGTTGACAGGCCTACACTGTCCTCCCATATCTACCATCACTGTAATTGGAAACATTGTGAAAGCCCCTTATTTTTAAAAGAGTAACCGTGGAGTTTCTTGCCGGCTCTTCTCCATAGGAAACAACCAATTGGAACCGTGCACCTAGCTTGCGACGTTTCATAAGTGCCAATGTTGGTTTATGTGAAATAAAATATTTTGATTTTGATTTGATTTTGAAACAGTTAATTCCTTTAAGGACCGATATGAACTTTGTTTGTACTAGGTACCTAGCTTCCAGATTGAAAAAGGTACTTGGTATTTACGATAGTTAAATAAAATATTTAAACAAAACTACCTACTCCCCTGAGAGGTACTCAATTGACGGAAACTTTTCCGACAGATCTTTGAGGAACGTTGATTGGAATTCCACAAGTTTTGGCTTTCCCTGACACCCGAGAACACTTTAATTCAAATACCTTTATCCCTAAAATCTACCTATAGCTACGTACGTAAGAAGTAACATTCAAGAGTTACTTCTTACGTATGTAGCTAATTCGTAAATCTACATATTATTCTAATAAACAATTTCAATGAGAATTAAAAAAAACAACTGTGAATGTTGCCGGAATTATAAATAATTTCAAAAGCTAGAGGGGAATGCAATTTTTTGCGTTTAAAATAATTCAAACGCTAGAGCGTAAAGGAATTGAATCCAGTACATCAATATCATCTGTGAGCTATTGTTGTTACAGCACCATTATGCTTACCCCCTCAGTGATATCTTCGTGATAGTTTCTCATGCTGAAACTTCCCCAAAATATGTATAACTACGCTTTTTCAAACTCAAACTCAAATCATTTATTTTGAATAAACCAGTTACAGGCACTTTTGTCTTATCAAGGGATCAGCCAGTCAAAAAGATGAAGCTAGTTGCCCATTTCAAAGCGTAGTAGGTACCTATGGAGAAACACGGGCAAGAAACTACACGGACAATCTTTTAAATTAAAATATTGTTACGAAAAATTGGTTCCATCATTTACGTTAAAATTATGCATGCGAGAACGATGTAGGAATACGTGCACGTTAAAAGTGTCTATAATTAAAAAGCTAAAAACAAATAAACACAATTCAACAATTAAAATAAGCCGTGGCAACTAATAGATGACCAGTCCATACTGACGACGCCCGTTCACGAACATGACGTTGAATCAGCACCGTCCAGCTCAACCATTTTGAAGGGAACTTAATGATCCAACACACACGCCACCACCAGCGAGACGTTTGAGTGAGCATGACATACTCTCAGCCGCCAGGGCACATTCAAGTCAATGAAAGACGTATCCAGTAAATGGTAACCTTATAGTAGGTACATAGTGCTCACACATGTGCTATGCAATCCTAAGAGATTAAATTTATGCAATGCAAAGATAGTTTTTACAATCTTCAACAGCTCCAAAAATATTCCCGAATGCTAACCAATTAGTTTATGCGCCCTTGTGGAGCAGGACCAGCGTTGTGCCAAGCATTTTTGTCAGCGATGTTATCCCGCAACTTATAATATGCTTGGCTGCATAGTGTGCGTTATATACACGATTTAAAATTCGTTTCATTCAGTTGGAGTATGTGGGGAGCTATATTATTGTAACATTTTAAACAGTACCCCATGAAGGATGAGTCTACTTTAGCCAGTCTGAAACCTGGTTGAACTAATCGGTCCCTATTTGTAGTCCTATAGTTGTATCTTTCACCTCTTGTACTGAAAAGATTTAAATATTTCCTTACGTACATGATATGTTTTCATAGATATATTGACAAGGTACTGTCATGTTAATATTTAAAAAAAAGTTCCCTTAGAGAATCGCGCTTGCGGAGGCAATATATTGCTCTGATGGCTCTTTTCTGTAGAATAAAAATAGACTCTATATCTGCAGCCCGTCCCCATAGAAAAATTCCGTAAGAAGTGATACTATGAAAGCAACTGAAATAGACTAGCCTCGCGGTATCTACTTTACTAAATTAACGGATCTTTCTTACAGCATATGCTGCCAAACTTAGCCGTCCTGCTCGGGATGTTAAATGAGGACCCCATTGCAGCATTGAGTCGAGCGTGATCCCAGGAGCACATTTTATCGACGAATACTAGTTTCTCTTTATTCTTACTCCAACTATTCGAATTCCATGTATATTATCACTGAATTTCAGTGACGTCAACATCCACGTCACCAGGTTGCTGTCAAAATGGGGAGGAGTTGTGTTCGGGAGAGGCGCGCGTTGGCCCCGCCCCCCGCCCCCGCACCGCGGGCAACTATATAAGCCTGCGACCCTCGGAAGGCCGTCAGTCACCACCGCAGCTCAACGCAAGGTGCTCGTCGATCCAACAAAAAACTTTACGTCGAGTTCTCACGGTAAGTTCATATTATAAGCAAGGATTTTTGATGAATAATTATGGGGTATAGGGACTGGTTTTTCATGACAACAGTCTGGAAAAGCTGTTTTTTTTTAATGTGGAAAAGTACTAATTTTTCTATAAATTAAATTTTGAATTCATAAACGAGTTATTTTGTCTCAAAAATATAAAATCAAACAAATGGCTGATATTAGTCAACGTAACAAATGTTTTTACATTTTCCCAACAAATGTTATTGGACAATTCCATTAATGTCATATAAAATCAATATTTTATCATTATGAATATTAAAATTACCAGAGCATTGTTACTAATTAGTGGGGTAGTTATTATTACCCCGGCGGTATTATTTAGGTAATTAATACAACTTACACCGACCGTGTTATATTAATATTCCGCCGGGAACCTCATATTGTACTCATTAACACCGATATGTAGGCGGAATTATACAAAACGCGGTTTAACCCGTTAACTATTAACGGAAGGATTATATTTCCCTGGAGGAGACATTATTTGAAAATGAAGCCTTTAAGCAGTAATTTCAAAGCAAAGTTACCCGTTAATTTGACTGTGTTATATTTGAAATTGATTAAAATAACAATTAATAAGCAAAGAAAAACGATTCCACTCATATATTATATAGTATTATGTTCTACAAACATTCAATTTACTCAATCGATCAGCTTTACGTGTCACAGTCCACTGTTGGCCCATTTGCTTTTAACGGACGACTAATAATATTTTTGATTCACGTAATTGTTTCCGTCCATTCTATTTGAAGGAAATGAAATAAACCAATTCAATCTGAAAATTAAAGTTACTTCATAATAACGGTTTAAAAAGACACTTAACGAAGCCGAGAGACACTTGTACTCCCCGTCATTGTCGTTTTTTTTTGTACTGGACCATTCCTGGGAACCTTCTGGTTCCGGAGATATTGAAGGTCAAAATTCCGACTTTTACTGACGTTTTCTGACGAAATCAAGTTTTGATTATTATAACACAAGTTTAAATACCCCCACGAGCCCTGCACCGTTGCATGCAGGTACGAGTATAAGCACAATGTTTTGCGTGCGTTACATTGCGCACTACAGCAAACAGCAAACTTTCACACCAAAAATAAATGTCGTTTCCCAGCAATTACTTTTGTGCAATGTTACTTAGTTTGATGTACGGAATGTTTAGTTGACGGCTATGTGACGGGTCTTTTTACACCCTGTATATTTGGCTGCATACATTATGTTTAAATTCATTCATCATTTGAAACAATTTCATTTTGTGAATCCATGTTTAAAACATGCTACGAGCAGCTACGGAAGGCTACGCGTAGCAAGCGCTACGGCGTAGCAACATCTTGCGTATTTACTGAGCCGAACTTCACATTATATTTTGGAAAATATTACCTTCCTTTGTGCGGCATGAAGAATATTATACTTGTGTTAATTTAGTTTTTTTGAAATACAATTAAATTCAAATGAATGATTACCATTCAATATAATATCAAATAATAACAAAGGGACAACACACTATTTCAAACAAAACTTTCGTAAAACAAGATGACAGTTGATTAACCAAACTTATAACATCGCAGAACCTTTTTTGTTGCCGAGGTTTTTCTTGGAAATAATTGAATTTACCACCGAACAGTTTAAATGTTAATTTAAGTCGATATTGTGACGGTTCCTAAGTTCTACGTTAATTGATTTATTCGAGTGTCGTTACTATAGGCCTGATGTGCCGAAAACGATTTTCTTAGTGACATTGAGAATTACAAAATTGATTTAAACTTTTTTGAACAGTTTTGATTAAAGAAAAATATAGTTTTCATGTTTTCAGTGTAGGAACAGAAAAAAGTTATTATTAAAATTAACATATTTTGTGTTTCAGTGACTCATTGTTACTTTTTCCGGAATCTAGGTTAAATAACTTCACGATTTTATTTTAAAGTGAAGAACTTATTTATTTCAGTGAGATTTAATCTCTTAGAGGTCTAAATATGTTATTTTCCTCGGTATACAGACACTATCACATACATCATTACATAGGTATCTGATTGGAGGTACTTGTTGTGTTATTAATATACTTTTTGTGTCGTGTTTTTGAAGATATTTCTGCTGTTTTCAACCATCAAAAAGTGGTCGCGATCATTAAGTTTATTACGTACTTACATCTCACACCTTTTCCCCATTGATTTTGTTCTATTTTCATGAACAAGTTAACTGTTTCTCCCAACATGTAGTAACCTGAACTTGTCGCGTGAATTAGTAAGCGGATAAAATATCAACAACAAAGGATTTCTAGAATCTAGACACAATCTCCAGATAACTCTATTTTCAAATTTTGTAACCGGCTTTGAGCCATTTACTATCTATATCAATACATATTAAAAAGTAAAGTGAGTGTTCGTGTCTGTCTGTTGAACCGCGTTGTTCTTCTAAACTACGCAAACAATTTTAATACGGTTCCCACCATCATTTAGAGAATTTATTCCGGAAGGTTTATGTGTATAACTTAGTACAATAAGTTAAATCACTCGAACAACTTACATTTCAAACAATTAACGTGTTATATTCACTCGCGCACTCAAATCACGCGAATGCTTCAAGCCCACATTAATTCCATAATGTGCTAATTGAGTGACGAGCAGTACCGTTGGCATACTGCTACAGTTGAGCGCACAATGTTCACAGCTCCGCTGGCATGTGTCATGGAACATAAACAAATGAACAGACATATTCACGTGTCTAGTTTTAGGCTATTTATCAAAACATATAGGAACCGTGCATACTCTTTACTTTTATAAAAGGGTTTAAATAGCCTTTTAAAAATAAAACGTGTAACTTTGACTAAACTAATGACTAATGTTTGCCGACGGGAACTAACTGACGTTTTGAATTGAAGTTGGAGTGTGATAACAATGTTCTTGATATGTAAAAATATACAATGCAATATGATGCAATATGATGTCTGTAGAAACTACTGCTTTCCCTTACAGCGCAAGGAATTTAAAAAATTCACCTTTTTAACCGACTTCACAAAAAGGAGGAGGTTCTCAATTCGTCTGTATGTTTTTTTTTTTTTTTTTTTTTTTTTTTTTTTTTATGTGTGTTAGCTCATAACTTTTTTCTGGGTGAACCGATTTGGATGATTCTTTTTTTATTTGATAGGTGGTGCTTCACATGTGGTCCCATTTAAATTTGATCAAGGTCTGACCAGTAGTTTTGGAGTTATCCTTAATACTGCAGATTTTTTCCACTTAGTTTATATGGATGATGTGTTAATAATTTCCTGTCACTGTTATTTACACACCAAGTAGTGGTATACGAATTTGTGTGGAGTAGGTACCGCAACTAAAAAGTGAAAAATAAAAACTTTTTTACAAAAAAAACAACCGACTTCCAAAAAAAACACTAAAAGACGTGAAAAATAACTTTAATTTCGGAAGTCGGTGGCCAAACACGAAAATACAAAACCAAAGGCACCGACTTCCGAAATTAAAGTTATTTTTCACGTCTTTTAGTGTTTTTTTTGGAAGTCGGTTGTTTTTAAGTTTAATATTAAATTTTATTTAAAACAAAACAAACAACTATGATACAATTTCAGGAATACTATTGCAAGATTTCAATATATTCTAGATCTAGACGGTCCGCTTTCTTTAGAAGATAAACTGAACGGTTATATTTATAATATTTTATACACGTCTCGATTCAGTCTACCGCGAGAATAATAAGATACATTGTGTTTCTAAGTTTAATATTATTGTATTCTATTCGAAGACAATCTCGCAAACCATGTAGGTAAGTATACTAAAGCCTCTTCTGGGAAATTCTAATTATTCTAACTATAGAATTTGTAACACATATAGGCATGTAAACAACAGTAATGTGTCGGCTTTGTATAATTTGATTCATCGTCAAAACTATAAAATCGGTGAAAGAAAACGCTGTGAGGCAGTTTGTCTTACAAACACAACTTAGTGGCCACGAGATGGGTTACGACCTGCAGCCTCCCACAGGAAGAAAGAAGGCATGAGTCCCAGTAATAGGAATATTATAGAAAGAGCATGTTATGTAGTACCTACGTGTGTAGTTGAGGCGGTCACATTATTAAAAATATCCTATTGTCTGAACCCGCAGCTCCAACCGCGTCATTAGTATAAATTTTCCTATATTCCTATAAATTTTTCATTAGTATAAAATATCTTATATCTTCGGATAATCAAGCAATATTAAAAATAAAATTTTATTGCTGCTAATGCCGTACCTAAGATTAGTACGTATTATTTTACATATTTATTACACAGAAGGCATTTAAAAAGTAAGAAATTTGTAACTCTCCTCGATTAAAGGTAATAGAAAAGTGATTAAACATAAAAGTGTATACAATAGTACCGCGGATCGATAGGCGACCTCGGCGACCAACATCCGGCGGAAGGAGCTGACGGGACTCTTTTCATAATTATTTTATCGACAATACTCCTATTCTAAAATATTTTCAGTCTGTAAATCGATCGCCGTCGTCTTTACAAACAGAATTTTAATAATTTATAAGGCGAATAAGTGGTTATGAATCAATTGGTCCGCACTTAAAATTCTCAGCCTCATTAAGCCACATTTCGTGATACCTATTGCTAGATCTCGTATCTTTCAAACGTGTTTACAAAACTATTTAAATGAGCCCCAACACAAACAGTCTGCCACAACTTGTTCTATTATTTATTACCTTAGCGTTTCAGTTTCATCCCGGCTCTAACCCAATATCACTAATCCTACGAGTAGTTCTGTGTCGTGTTACTCGTGTGTTCTCATTGTGATTCGTTTTGCCGCAACTTCTAAGACAGCTCAATGAGTTGTTTGACAAAAGAAACCTCATTGGATAGCGTTTTGTTTCAACCTCAAACTCAAAGCATTTATTTCAAATAAACCAAAATGAAATAATTGACAATTCAAAAGTGCCTGTACTTTTGAATTGTCAATTATTTCATTTTAGTTATTAGATTTCAAGGGATACCTGTAGTAGGTAAAAGGATTCTTAACATACCTACATACCCACTTCTTGAATCTTAAGGAAGGAATAAGGTTAATTATCGATATGCTACATAATATAAATAAATCATACAACTTGTAGCTATAGCCGTGTTAGAAATTTTTAGTTTTCTGTGTTGAAAAGTGTTTCTTATTTAATTAACCTCTGGATTTAATTTCATCCAAATTCTATAACTACTGTAAAATATAAGGTTTCCTTCCGCGACTATTTCTTGTATAACCCAGTTTTGTGCACAAATAAGCTGTGTTAGTTAAGACGCTTGTTGCGCGGGACATCATTGTAGCAGTAACAGGTAACAGCATACCTCCACCAGCAGCCGAGAGTTTCAAACAAGTGTATGTGTTTGTGCGCGTGTGTGTGCGCGCGAGGTGCGATACACATTTTATTGAACTCTTTATTTACGGGCACACGTCTGAGATGCTTCGTATTGTGACACTACTCGCTATTCAAAGAGATGTTCTGAATAAATTGAGGAAGACATACAAATTGTTATAACTTCAAAATGTAATAGCAGGCACTTTTATTTTCGTTGAATAATGCTGGAAACCAGTCTGTCACAGGTCCACGGCAGGGCATAGGCCTTTTTTCATTCAGAAAATCTGTCCCACAATTTAGGAATTACATAATACTGGGTATGATGTTTTATTGTTAAGTTATCGTTCTTAGCTCGGCTTTTAACACAATAAAACTGTTACAAATTCATACGTTTGTTACACAATACAAATCAACAAACTTTTACATATTCTCTACAGAAAAGGCATTTCCTGTTTACATGCAACAATAAAATAGTGTCGGACATTTGACAAAAATATAACTTCAAAGTACTGTAGTAAGTTCTCATTCAATCTAGCGCTACTGGAGAAGTTTTTTATAAAATCTAAATAAAATGTTAAGAAAACTTTTACCAGACAGTATTTCACTTATCATAAGATTTAATCAAAATTACTCAAGTCCTGAATAAAGTTATATTTATCGGAACAATTATGAAAGTTCTGTGTTCGAGAGAAATTGAACGGAGTGTGATTTACGAGTTTGTAAGGAATCAATCAAGTTGACAAATTTTAGAGAGATTTCACACTAGACGACAGTCGCAGGATTCCGCCGCGAACCGGAGCCGGTTAATATACAGAAAAGATGAGGACTAACAGCTAAGTGTCTGCGGCACGAAGAAATCTCAAAGTTACCTCTAACCGTAAAGCAAAGTTTTAAGTTAAGCCAATCCATACAGAATCTATTTTGTGATATTTACAACGTGATTTTACCGTGTTTTTATTTATTTCCATGACATAATTGTAAACCATTTCGGCGGTGTTAGGCGAGATCGGGAATTATCGTACCGTATGTGTATCCCATGTACCTTAACCATTAAAGGTTAAAACTTCGGGTGACATTTTTGTGGTAATTAACTGTCTTAAGTATAATTTATTCAGCCATAATAATTTTATCCAGCGCACACATAAGGATGGTAAAAGCTTTATCAAACAATTGACGATCGTTTCCTTTCATAACAAGTATATCTGAGCTGAAACAAACTGACACGTATTTAGTCCTCCGGTGGATACACACCCTTATAAAGCTCTTGCGAATCAATCAAGTTTAAGTATTTATTAGACATCAATCAATTGATCAAATGGTAGAACAATTCAATATACAGCGAATGGAACAGCATTTTTTTTAAATATAACCTGTGAAGTATTTTAACGCGGGTTCAGACTTATGTACTGAATCCATGGCAACAGGCTCTTCGATGTCCACGTGTGCCGCTGTATCATATGAGTTATCAATATGTTTGTATCTATAATCAATTAACCATAATCGGTCGTTATTATTATTTTTATTCATCCTACTAAAATATTTGACACATAATTATCTATTTCCGCAAAATTTGTGGTATTAGGCCTAGGTATATAATACTTGCTTGTTAACATTGCTTAGTGCTAAGTTTCCAACACACTGCTTAAAACATGATTTGATTACTGACTGGTTGAATACTAGGGACTAGTCAGAGATCTACCGTAGTCTCCCTCGGTAACAACTCAGTGCTTGATAACTATAAATGTACTTTAGACTACAATACTTTGGATTTCCTTACAATTTTCGTGAATAGTGCCAAATTGAGGCTGACAGTCGTGCGAACTTGCTTCATAAAAAAGGTACACAAAGACTTCAACTGTCCAACTAACTTCGTCAGAATAACAGACTCGTTAGTTTAATATTAAGTTTTAATAAGCCCATTTGATTAGTACATTGTTTTTATTTAAAACTGGTCATCAATTCTACCTTTACTTAAAACTCTATTCAAATTCACGCCAAACTAATTTCTTATTCATAGTTTTATTAAATACATACAATACATGAACCCGTTATACGTGCATTGCAACCAGAGGAGCTCAACCTTTTGCAAAACTAAAAGATTTGCGTTACCTTCTTAGAAAACCTTCCCTACAAGTTTGGCATCAACAAAATGTATGATGTGTAATACCATCCATGACATATCAAGACCCCTCCGTGCTTCGGACAGCACGTTAAGCTGTTGATCCCGGCTGTCATTCGTAGATGTTTGGCAGTCGTTACGGGTCGTCAAAAGCCCGAAATTCAGACTTTTTTTGATTTGTTTGTTTCATAGTTTTAGCAAGGGGTATCATGTTACCCAGTAACTGGGTTGTGGAGGTCAAACAGGCTCTTGCTCCATGTAAAATACTGGTATTCAGGTGCATCTGGTTAGACTGGAAGGCGACTCTAACAAAGTTGGGAAAAGGATAGACATATTCATTGTTTTCACCTTCTTCTTCTTCAAAAATCTTTCTCACAAGGTACATCAACAAATGTATTTAAATGCCAATAGTCGATGACAGTGGACACGGTTTCAAAATCGGCCGTCATTAACCTCTGTATTTGAAGCTATAATTTCAGTAATGACGTAATATAATATCACTACAATAAATGACAGCTCGGTTTGAAGGCACATGTTATGATCGCACTTCAATAATAGTACACTTGACAGCTAAATTAGACACATAGGTACCAATTGCCACAGGTTTTACATTTTATTTCACAGGTTATTTCATAATGTTTAGGAAAATGGATTTTTTGGATATTGCGGTGTTTTTTAAAGATTACATAGCATAACATTATCCCTGTATTCCCCGAAGATTCAGAAAGTGGTATACCTACAGTTCAGCCACATTTCGCCAGTTATTGTAATAGGGGGTGAGCATAGTAAAGAATTATATTAGCATTTACCGCTAAACCTACATTACGTACTGGTTTTCCTGCTAAACTAAACTAACCAGGCTAAAAGTAAATTTACTGGGGATGGTCGAGTTTTATAAATAGTGCAACGTTGCGCGCGAACCGCTTGGCTGTTCTGAAAACTATTTATACCTAATTAGACAAACGAATTTCAGCTTAAGTCCAAGCTCTTTCGAGACATAATATACATTATTAATATTAGAAATACGAAAGTATCTCTGGTCTATCTGATACCTTTTAACACGTAAATGGCTAAACGGATTTATATAAAATTTGGCACACAGGTAGATCATGACTTGGGTTAGGAAATAGGATACTTTTTATCCCGATAGTACGTTCCCGTGGGATAATTTCCGACCTCCACACGGGTAAAGCCGCGGGCCAAAGACTAGTAATACGGTTTCAAAAACTCTCTATTCAAATCAAAGTTTTACAAGTTCGATAATAAACCGAGCTCTGAAAGCTAGAATGTGTTCCGTGCGTGAGCGGCGCGCCGAACACGTCTGGAACTAGCTGACGCTAGCCGAAGTTTAGATACAGCCGCGGATTTCATTACTGATACGTGACTCATTATAAGGGAGACCAATTATATTTTATAGAGTTGCTTAAGTCGATACTGTTTTCGAACTACCTTAGAGCTACGCTAGCAAATTGCCTACATACACTGACGCTGGATACACGGGGTCTTTTTATGAATCTACTGTATAAGTTCTTTATTATAGGTAGTTATCCAAGTACCACATATTTTAAATGTAAAACTTACATAATATTTTAAGTTGTAAATGAGGACAATACATTTCACTAATCAACTTTACTGTGAAACTCACGCGCTGGCCGCCACTCTGTTAAAGCAAAAATAATACTCAAACGAGAGTACACAACAATACACAATTTAGTAGAACCGCGACGAATACACTAAACAATACACACTTTGTAAGGAACACATTATTTTACACAAAAGGTGACTAACGTCTGGAACACTCCTTATTCAGAACAGCCGGCGGTTTATTCGCGAAATTACGTATAGTTTAAACCACGTGGCTATTGTGTGTTCCTCTTTGTTCGTGGGGAGCGCGCAATGGATTCAAAACAGTTGAAAAACAACGGAGTTTTGGAAGTGACACGTATTATCGCGGTAGAGGGAAAATTTGGTGTTTAATTAAATGCGAGTGTTTAGGACAATCTGAGACTATTCATCAGCCGCAAGCACTCGCTGTTTACGTGAAGAAGTGTGTTACGCAATTATGGATAGTAAACTAAATATAAAAACGTTCATAGTTACTCAACTAGTACTTTAGCTTACAACTTTTATTTATATTAATAAGCCACGCGATATAATAATACATCATACCTTCCAAATTGAAGAAGTTAGCTACCTTGAATTCGGTTTAAAGAACTTTATTCTCATTAAAACAATCGTCACATACACGAGAACATTAAATCTTATTACTAATTGTATTAACTATATCAGTGCGGATAGAAGAGAAACGAAAAGCAAAAAATAGCGTATGGTCATTGTCAACAATATGGGAAGCGAGTTCACTGCATTCCTAAGATAAGGCGGAATTCAATGTAGGTAAGTACCTACTTTCTGTCGATATTGTATTCATATTTTACATGTAAGTACCTATATGAAGTAAATATAATCACCTGCTTGCCTCTCCCCAACTATGCCGGGGTCGACTTCCGGTCTAACCGGATGCAGCTGAATACCAGTATTTTACATGGTGCGATTGCCTATCTGACCTCCACAACCCAGTTACTGGGTAACACGATACCCCTTGGTAAGACTGGTTGTCTGACTTACGGGCTTTTGACGACCCGTAACGACTGCCAAACATCTACGAATGACAGCCGGGATCAACAGCTTAACGTGCTGTCCGAAGCACGGAGGGGTCTTGATATGTAAAGATGGCCACCCATCCACGGACCAACCGCGGTAAACGTAGCTTAACCTGATTGATCGACCCGTGCGGCTGTTATTACTTAGTCACAGGCGCCTCTATGCAGTAAATATATAATGTAAATACAATGTAAGTACATAATAATATGAGTATCTAAAACCGCATTCAGTGTTACATAGACAGGGCAGGGCTTAAGCGACAATAGCTAGCCAGATTAGGTACTGACAAGCGATCGAGATGTAATCCCCACTGTACAATAGTACTCGTATATATATAAATATATATATCTATATGTATAGGCTCGTATCAGTGCACGTTTCGATAATCAGTCGAGTGGCTACGACGCCAGAGCTGAGACTTGCGGACTGGCTTATCACGTCCACATGGCACTAGCTGGTCTCTTAAATACTTGAGAGAAGCAGCCAAATAGTTCTTTACTGAAGATATGATGACTTTCTCTTACGCTTCTAAACAGAATTCAGAAACATTTGAATCATTATATATACCCATAAAGTATTTGAACATAGAGCTTCCTGAAGAAACTTAAATTAACTCGAGTCAACCATTGCTACTCGTATATTGCAAAAAGTATAAAAAAGGAGGAGGAGGGGGGGGGGAGGAGGAGGAGGTCCTGGGTTCGATTCCCGGGTCGGGCAAAGTGTTATCGGGTTTTTCCATCTGGAATTTCTCGGTAGCAGCCCGGAGTCTAGATTTGTGCCCGGTTGATAGCAATAGGCTCGCCCCCTATTACATGGGACTTAAACATAACTGGCGAAATGTGGGTGTGCTATAGGTACACCTCTGCCTATCCCTTCGGGGAATACAGGCGTGATGTTATGTATGTATAAAAAAAAAACTAAATTCAAAATATTTTATTTCACATAAACCTACATGGGCACTTATGAAACGTCAGAAGCTAGGTGCACGGTTCCAATTGGTCGTTTCTTATGGAGAAAAGCTGGCAAAAAACCGGGGTTACTCTTTTATAAATAATTTAATTGCTTTTACAATGTTTGTTTAATAATTAGCGAGCTTTTCAAAATGATTGGTGCATTGAAGCATGCTATTGTTTAATCTTTGTTGTATATTTGAATACCCTCACACATCACATTAGCAAAATTAAATAGGCACATTATGAGGAAGGGTCTACCATTAACTTTTAAACAATAATGATAAATAAGAAGAGGCACCTAATTAAGCAGGCTGGGGGTTCAAGTCCGAGCAAGTAACGAGGCTCGTTTTAATTTCAGATTAAAATGAATTTAATTCATTAATCACTGCTTGTGGGCGTGCCTCTTATACATTCAGGACAGTTTTATTTTTCCATCCATTTTAATTGCTCAATTAACGGAAAAACTTTTTTACTTAATATCTAAAAATAGGCGAAAATTCTCATAACGCAAGATCGTAAGCACTTTGGGTTAAATGCGTCTTTTTTCCGAAAATGGATCGTTGAACTCATATGCGTGCCAGTTGCAAAACCTATAAATCTACCACATCTACCCAAATTTAAAAAAAAACCACCCCCACACTAAAGAAAGCAGCATTTCAGTAAGTCACCAGTCTATAAAGTTAGCGTATAGTGTTGTACTCGTGGTATCGACAAGTCTCGATGAACACGGAACAGCACTAGCGCTCATTGTCACCGACTGCAGTCGCACATTGTGACCGCGACAACTAATAGATTTACACGACTTTCCAACTAGCCCTGAATGAATGCCTTGTGACTTGAAAGCCGAATGAATTGGATCCATTGCTGTTTGGGGGACTAAAAAGCATTGAAAATTGGCGTATTCCTACGACGCTCTTAGGTAAATAACTTGATATTTAGATTTGAATTTATCAAGGAATAAGGAACAAAAATTATTTAAGGAATAATCGTTTGTACCGATGAGGGTGGCATAATTAGTTTATGATTAAATCCTCCATAAATAAAACAGAATAATAATAAAAAACAAGGAACTGTGCACCTTGATGAGGATAGAAACAAAACATCTCAAATGAGATATAGTCAGACGGAGAAACAAAAAACATTCATTTACAATAGCCCAAAATATTTTTTGTACATTTTTTTTTGACTAAATAACGAAAGATACGGAGGAAAGTAACATTTCCATTAAAATACCCATAATCTTCAATCTGAGACAGGCATTGTTTTATATCGACAAGCGTTCGCAATGACGAAGGACCGACCAACCCCAAACACTGATAAACATTAACAAGGCTGGTTTTTTATTATTACTGTATTAACATTACTGAGCGGACAGGCAGCAGCAACAATTGTGAAATCACCGGTGGGTCTGCAAAGTGATAGGTATTCCTCGTGGCTAGCCCGTAAACTAATGATCTAGTGACTTTTGTTACGTCATTGAAGTTTACGGGGAGATTGATATCATGAAGATAACGCACAATGGAAAGTTATTATTGTACCTTAGCTTTTTTGCCCGACTACGGCGTAGCAAAGGATAACCTGACTACGGCGTAGCAAAGGATAACCTGACTACGGCGTAGCAAACGATGACCTGACTACGGCGTAACATCAGATTCCGCGACTACGGCGTAGCAAAGGAGTGTTTAATAAGACGCGATAGCGTAGAAAATTAATTTAACATATTTTGTTTAGATGTTCGATCTTAACTCAAAAACTACTGATGACATTTTAACCAAATTGAGGTTGACGTTTTAATGTTAGAATGAATTATATTTAAACTAAAAAAACAATATGGTGCCAAAAATACAGGAAAGCAACTAATAATAAAATTATACATTTCATTGTTTCAAACCTTGTTGTTAAGAGCGAATATAACAATCGTTATTGTACAGTCACGAGCATAAATATGTATACACTTGCCTAAATTGAAAAGCTTAATTTTTTAATGAAATTTTTTGTTGTTACGAACATAGTATTTTGGTATTTTGGTTTAACCAATATGTCGCATTTTAAATTTTAACGTTGCGTTCGTTATTTCACGAAAAAATCGCTATAGAAAGAAAAACAAATAGTTTATTTCCCACCATTAAAAGTTACAATTATACAAATGGTACATGACAAGTATTTCAAAAATTTTGAGTTGATCATAGTAAGGTGCTCAGAGTTTTGACCCTAGCCCCTGAACGAAGCGAGAACCTGTATCTCAGGGGATAGTGTTCAGCTATTGACATTCCAATATTTAACTTAAGACATTTGTTCAAAGTTTCCAAGTGTTGACATATTAGTGCTTACGACTGTACAAAAGGTCGATTTAAAGTAGTTACAAAAGTATTCATAAATTCATGTATTTAAGTATGTTCCTAAGTAAATCTGGTAGAAACATGTCGATATGAATAATTCTTCAACTGCCTCAATAAAGAGTGCGGCCCACTCAGTAACAAATGATGTCCGCCGGCTGTTTGCCTCCCAGTCGAGCGAGGCCTTTCACGTACTATTGACGATATTCATAACGGATATGAAATATAATTTATTTGTATCCCGAATATGGCTCTGCTTAGATCTTTTAATGATGCTCCAAAAATGGGAAAATATCGAAACTCTGTAACGCTTGGGGTCTGGTTCGAAAATAAAAATAATGATCGATTTGCTATTGAATAAAAATACCGGCCAATTGCGAGTCGGACTCGCACACGAAGGCTTCCGTACCACAAGCAAAAAACGTCAAAATAAAATACGTGTCTTGTATGGAGAGCCCTTTAATTATTATTATTTGTTGTTATAGCGGCAATAGAAATACACACTTTGTGAAAATTTTAACTGTGTACCTATTAGGTTCACGAGAAACAGCCGGCTGACAGACAGACGGACGGACAGCGAAGGCTTAGTAGGTAATAGAGTTCCGTTGACATCCTTTGGGTACGGAACCCTAAAAATCATCAAAACAGCTATGTTTTCTCTGACAAACACAAACAAAGAGCTATTTAATTACGATACATACAAGATCATGAACCTATTTATCTTGTTATTTAATTGCTAAATATATCAGAGCTAGTTATAAGTTTGCGTTTTGAACAAAATATTGGCTAATCGAAAAATAACATTTATTTCAAGTCTCCTCCTAAGAGTCGTAGCAGGAAAAACCTCTTGAAGAGCTCTTATGTTAAGTTCAGGTAAACCTTGGGGGGGCCGAAGTGCTCCCCAAGGACCCCTGCCAAAAGGGGTATACCTACATACTGTCTCACGAAACTGATGTAGTGTAAACAAATATGGAACAAACTCTTAAATTAATTCCTGATTAAACTCCTGAGGCAAATTACTTGTTAGAAGTTACTCATAATTTACGAAAAAAACTCTATTTGTTACAAAACATCTTAAAAAGGTTTGAAAGCGCAACTACGTCATAAACTCTCGCCCGTCTAAAAAAAAACATTAAAATGACCACTAAGCGCTTCAGAAAATACGAGTACAAAAAAGTAATGTGGTCGAGAAAATCTGTAAAACTGTGAACATAACACTCTTATCTTAGTTAAGCATAAAAACGAAAGGCTTTACAAAAGTTAGCGGCGACGGATGTCGGCGCTAATGAGAGAGTATCCTGGCGGCCCCGCGACAGACCTCACTGTGACGTTCACACCACTGTCGCGACCAAGCACAGCTCTCAACTCGAAAACTTTTTAAAGCCAAGAAGTAAAGTAGCAATGTATAGTGAACACCGTTTTCGCTAATGAAGTAGCGAGATTCATTAGCAGTCCGCGGCTAACAATTCCACAAGTATTTCTCTTATTTCCTGCGGTGACTATTAAAATTTCTATGGAGCGCAGAGCACTGAGATCTCTTACATTATCTCGAGCAAAAAAAAAAAAAAAACTTGTATCTAGCTCGCTAGTGTAATGAGAAACGTCTTTCTTATTTTTTGTGTTTAACCCAGTAACCTGGAATGCAAAAACTGCTAAACATTATTTTGAACACAAGGTTTTAAATCTTTTCGTACTACGCAGTGCTTTGTTATTATCGCTATCTCTGTAAAGTTTTTTAACAGATCTTTCGCTAGTTATTTGTTTAACCGTTTAGATCCAAAAACTATACAATTCTTATTGTGAGCTCTACGCTCAATTCTTAATGGCGTCTTGAAGATACGTATGTCCACTGGACTGGTGATCGGTAACGTCAGCGGTCATTTGTTTACCGTGCGCCTACATATCTCTATTAAATAAAGTAACCACAATGAACTAACATATAATTCATCCATTGTGAGAGCAAGATGGAATGGTAATTTAATACTAATAAAGACTATTTAATAAAAAGATAATGTAATCCATCGATGACAACTGAACGATGGGCAGCCATCTTCTCATAATGGTGGAACAATTTGCACTTATAATTAATTCGGGGGCACGCGTTGTTATACCGGACCCGACCCCATCCCCCCGGGAGCCCGTGATCCCGGAATCCCGGGACTCGCGGATAGTTGCGGGATATTAAACAGCATTCATGAAAAATAATGTAATCTGAATTTCAGTGTTGTGTTGATACGGGGATGCTTTTAACAACAAGTAATTATGCAGTAGTTTTACATAATAATAACTGCTGCTAAGGGACTTAATGACGGTTTATTTTGTGTAAATTATATTTTAATTGCAGTATTGGAGGTTTAAAACACAAGTAATGTTTAAAGAATTCATAAATTCAATTCCATTCAGAAACTTTACATGCCTGGCAATATCTTTGGGTAGAATACCTCGTCTTCACTACGTTCATAACGTCATATTTTCCAGTTTCCCTGCGAGGCAGAGTTTTCTATACTTTTATTTTACATCGATTGACTCAAAAAGTACAAGTATGGTAAATGTCACCACATCACATGTCTGCTTCGACCAGTGATTCATTGAACTATTAGCAGGTAATTCTACTTACTACTATTGTTAATAATACACACGATAAAGCTTTCACACGTTCAATGTAAATATCAATATTAGAACTTGGCTGACCGCTACAATGTGATTAGTTTAGTTAGTTCCTCAGCTGTCTGTGCGCCTGGTACTACGTGACAGACTTGCTAATGGCGATTCTGGATAATTTGCTTAGTGTAGTTGTAATAACCTAACACGGAACTAGACAACTAGGTTGGTTTGGATTGAACTAGCAACGCTACAGTTTTCATATAAATGTCCTAAACTTTATAAAGGAGAAACATTGTGGGTTGGAGATCTTCCATTTTAGTGTCTGAGATCGAAATTGCCACATGGTCGGCGACGATTGGTCAAAGCTAAACTTATTGGTCCGTGGTAAAAGCTAGAGCAATATCGTAACAGTGATAGACGTTACTCTGAAGACGACGACTTTTGAAGACACCTCAGCCCTCAAAGAGCTACAGGTGTTCCAACATATTCGAACTCACATAAAAGTTCTAAAGCAAAATAGGACTGGTTATTAAAAAGTAAAGCCTTCAGTAATTAAAATCTAACAGCAAATGATAAATGATTACGTAATTTGTTAAAGAGCGAGTCGAAACTCGATGCCCTTCCATTGTTGATACAAAGTAATCCTTCACAGATTTCCTTCACTCGAAGATTTCCATAAGATATCTGAATAAAATCACAATGTTCCGTGTGACAGGTGCTTACGGAGAAAGGGCGATAAAAGTGTGGGTTTTTGTGTCAACAGTTTGGCAATCTATCTTTATTTGCATCAGTTTTGATGGGTTTGCATGAAGTGCGGAACAATACACAAAAACTGAAGCCTACACTCCTAAAGAGGGGAACTAAACTAGCTTTTGCATATGTATTCGTCCTCGTGATTGAGAGTATTCCCTACGTCTGATTTAATATCTCTGCTTTTCTTTTAGCTGTTTTGTTATAACTTGTAAACCTGCAGACATCCTTAGCATAATATTTCCCTGTGATTTCTTTCCACACTGTTTCTTCCTAAAACGACCAACGAAAGAAAAATGAAAGTCTTATTAAACTTAAAACCTACATACAACCCCTTATTGCAAGCACCTCATCACTTTTCTAAGCCCATTTTATCCGAACACCCCGGGGAGACATGTACCGCGGTCGGAGCGGCGGCCACAAAGGATATGAAGTCACCTATTCGCGGCATGTCGCCATGTCGCCATGTCGCCATGTCTGTGGATCATAACCAATGCCCGCGTCTCAGCGTGTCTGTTTGCTTGCCATCAATCTCGTCGGGCTTCAATGACCCACATCGCGCACAAAGATCTTCTACACACATAATTAGGTATAAGTTGGGACACTAAAAGTTTTTTTCAGAAGGACCGCTTTTTGTTTCTTTAATAGCTGGAGAAGGTGCTCTGTCTGTAATGAGAGGCACTATCTCGGCAACCGCGGTCTTATCTCATGGCTGGTTATAATATAACTTTCACATTTTGTGTAGTTATGCTATTTTTTTTTATGTTAACCTTATCTCATACAGCAATTACTTTTGTATTTTTAAATATAATATACAAAATCAAGAAAAAATATAATGCAATCAAAAACGCGTAGTCGCTTTAATATGTAAATAAAATTGTTAAAAGGACCAGTCTCTAAAACCTACAGTGTTTGGTCAGAGCAGTCTTCTTAATGTCTGCGAACTTAGCCAAGTTTAACTTCTATCCTATTTATTTATTGTGGCATTAGAGTTGCCAGCATGAATAATATCCCACAAAGAGTGGATTTATTCATAAAGGTCTAGTTCCGTAATCTGTCGTGGGAAAGTGCAGTGTTGCGGCTCAGGGGGGTAATACTGATCATGAGGATTATCACGTTTTATTCAGTTTGTTAGAGAATAGGGAGGCCTTTCTTGTTTTGTGTCATATAATCGTGGTAGGTGAAGTATCTGGTGATATGCTTACCGCGTTGTTTCGATTTACGAAGTGCATCTGGTGGACCTGTCAACTTTTTATTTTTCTTCATAAATTCGGTATAGTATAAGCCATCTTTATCATAGTGTGACAGACTGTAAAAGTCTTCCAATTACTCATGTCCGTGCCTTTCAAAAGTGATAATTGCCATTATCCTCAAATCTTCATTGGCAGTCACTTTTAATAATTCAAACAATATCTACATATACATAATAATAATAATATAGTGAACACAATCATACTAGACAAGAGTCGATACTAAGCGCCTGTCATGTCACATGATCACGTTGATCACTCGTCAAAAACGCGACTATGATGTTCTTGCTCACCCCCCTAGATTAGAAGGTGTTGGATCGCGAAATAAGAACTCTAATAAACCAGTCTTGTCATAATTAACTAACTTTTATCTCGAACTCAGTTTGGAAACCTGCCAACGTACATAATAATATTTATAGTATTAACTGACATCAAAAAAGTTCTCATCTATTGCAGAGCGTTTTTCTTTCCTGTAGCTATGATTTAAGGAACTTCTCTAGAACTTGGCCGCCTTTAGATCTCAACACTTTAATCGTGGAAGTCGGGCAACTCTCTCGTTCTTTTTTACGGAACTTGGCCCATTTTTCACATTTATTGTTTTTGACGGGATCTCTTTCTCTGAGAAACTTATATCAATCGTAAAGTATAGGATCTATGATTTTGTTGCTATGGTTACCTGTGCAAGGTGTCATTGTAGTAGTTAGGTACTAAAATCAATGTTGAGTTCCCTCAGACGAGTACTAATCTAATTAAAAGCCCACAGTTCGCCGATCTGGCCGGTACCTTGTAATACAGAACAAAAACCTATTGCTTTTTACTGGAAGTTCTGAGCAGACAACAGAGCCTTCTGTTCTCTACTCAGAATTTCAAAGCGGGGATTTCATTAGAAAATTAGCTGGAAATCAAACTTAATAAGTTCGTCAACAGCTGCGCTTTCAGAGATCTAGGCCAATCAACACATTACATGGAAACATAAATTACGAGAGCTATACCTAAATTTACGAAACTGCCCTTGATAAACAATATTCTATTTACTATTTTAAAATTATTAAAGTCACGTTTCAGTGCACTAGTTTAAATTGCGATTCCTTTTTGCCAATTCATTAACTTTATCCCAAAGAGCACGAGTGTGTTTTTTTACATTTGAATTCAATATTCTAATTGAAGCTGTGAGTTTTAATTGATTCCATTTACCTACGTGCCAAAATATGCATTTGTTTAAAAAGTGCACGATGTTCAACAGTGGGTTTATTCACAGTCATTTGTTTTATAGTTTGTGGTCGATCTGAACAGCCGTGCCGCCGTGCAGCCGTGCCGCCGGGCAATAACACTTCATTATTTCATTCCACATCGTCGCGCACAAGTATGAATCTAACGAGAACCACTCGATTTCACCCATCATTAAATAATGGGCTCATGATTCAACCTGCCACAACCCAATAGACTCAATATTGTATTGATAACCGCTATTACTCTTTAATTAAAGTGTACAATAATAATAAAAGAGTGGACAGTAACATTTTAGGCAACTTCAATCAATTAACAATAAAAACGCAAAACAAATAAAGCTGTGTACACAACTATAACGCGATCAATTACCATACAAATTGCACTGACATCGCTTTATCATTATACACAACAACTAAAAAAGGATTTTTAATATTTCGATATGCGCACAATATAAAATTTTACGAACAACTTTACGAATCAGTAAATAGAACAGAATTTTAATTGAAATTATTTCGGGAGGTGTACCATAGACAATGGATCGCGATGCACGGAACGCGAGTTCGTTCAGATTCAAATTTATAATTGCCTCTGGTTCGCGTCAAGTGGTTCCAAGCAAGTTGTGGTGTAATGGCGGACGGAAGATGTGGAAAGGTGTAATAGAAATATAATACTTACGACGGGAATGCTTCACGAGGGAAATAACGCGGTGTTGCGCTAATGTAAACGTGATCATTTGTAATTCTATAGAATAGAATTATAAATGTTTATGTTTTAGGTTCAGTAACATTTTTCTTCTAATGGGTGAACAATATATTTTATTATTTGCGTCGAGAACATTACTCTATTGTAGAACTGAATATTGCAATGGGTAAATAAAGTTCTGCGAAATAACTTTTGCGTTACCAATATATATTAGGAGTTGGCTTAGTTTTTCATTCATTATAATTGTTTATTATTATATCTTTATTTGAAAAAAGGCTTTATTTTATTTTATTTATTATGGGACAATAAACAGCTACAATATAAAATGTTTACAAATAGCAATAATTACTAGAATTAACAATATTGCAGCCCACTACATTATCCGCATGGTAACAAAATTAAGATTAGGTAAAAAGTGCCACTAGATTAGCAATACTCAGATATAGAAAAAAATAAAAAATAAAAAATGATTATTAAAATACAATACAATTAATTAATTACGTACTTAAAAAAGAAAATAGTTTTTAGTCGCATCATTATTTTTACTTCCTAGTTTTCAGAAGTTTAAAGAAAACCAACTCACAAATAATTCCGTATCATACATAGGTACTCGTACGCTTCATCTACCGAGTGACAAAAGCACAGCACCAAAATATTGATAAACAATCAAATCAACACGTCACATTAAGCTCAGCAATCACTGCAACAATAGAAAAGCTAATACATGCGGTAGCTGGAAAACGTGTGTTCATAATATTGCCATAAATAATAATATGTATACCCAGCACCTGTGACTCGCGCCCCCCGCACCCCCCGCACCCCCGGGGAGCGCAATTACCCCGCGTTTGTGTAAATAAATTTAAATAAGCACTTACACCGTTATGCGTGGCAACAGTCCTCGACACCCGAACGTTACAAATTCAACCAATATTTAGTTAAATGTCTCTTAGCGTCGCTTTCAATTAATTTGACGCTTAAATTTTTTATTTGGGTATTTAGGTCTCGTGGTTTTATTATTGACTGTAAAGCTGAAAATGGCAAAAATTATAAGTTTTAATTAATGAAATGCCTCTGGGCCCTGAAGTAATTTGATCTGGCGACACTGAAGTACCTACTATTACTACTTTAGATCGTTGACATGCCAGCTTATTGCTTTTAAGAATATTTCATTTTCAATTGATAAAGTTTAAATAAAATACAAATATTTTAACCGAAAATAAAAGCGTCGCGACCGATTAACTTAATATTATAACACGTCATTGTTATCTTGAGCAATACTCACAGTACTAACGTATAAAAAGCTTTACTCTTGCAGATAAAAGGGCTATAAACAAGCGATCTGTCGGATAACTGACATGCCGTTAATAAAAGCGGTAACAGCACACAGTACACGTCGCATACGCCGAACACGCTCGTAAACGGTATCAGCGCCCGCCGCGCGCCGCGCGTGTGTACCCGGCCTTACTTTTATAGCGAGTTGTGTAGTGTTACAACTCACCCAAGTTTAATGTTGTCGCGATAATGTTCAAATGTAATGTAATGTACCATATTATCTGTTTAGCTCCATTTTAGTGATCTTTAAATCTTCGGTCTCTATTCACTTTCAAAGCATATTTTATTATTTTTCAGGACCAGACTGTATTTGTTATTTAGGATGAGGGAATACGAATTCCCCTATTAGAGCGTGTGAGAGATGTTCTAAATTAATTATGAATTTCTAGACAAAATTGTGTTATTCAAATGGATTCTGAAATAGGATTAGACAGGCCCGCAGGTATTGCCAATGTTAATAAATGAGAGATATCGATGAGAACAACAACAGGTACCTTTCAATGATGAAGAGGGTAAAATCGAAAATTATCAACTTCTGACGTGGACACACTACGCTCCGCCGAGAGAACTCATCACAGGTATAAAATGATGACCCACCAAAAGAGACGACAATTTATAAAATTACAAATATAAGCATTTTTACTCAAGTCTTTGTGACTTTGTCTACGATTTGAATTAAATGACGTTTGATTATACGAAAATGCCAGAGCTAAAGTCAATAACAAATAGGTAAAAGGAATTCGTAACAATTAATCTCCTCTCCAAAGCGTGGACATCTAGCAGAATGTCATCAATTTACGTCCTAACCAAAAACTCTCATTCCATAAATTCTCGCTCTTAATTTGGGAAAACTCAAAGTTGCCAACACCGAAAAGTCAGCATTCAATTTCGCACACGGCCATATTTCATCGCCGCTGGCAACACCGCGGATAACTCTCGGAATGGGTGTAAATGATTGCGCTTACCTATCAAATAATTTGCCTCTGATTGGAAAAATGCGACCCATGAAGATTTAATTCACACGTACCTTCGTGGCCTGGAAGATACTGGAACAAAATATGCCGTAGGCTCTAAATCTGTTGGCTTCAATATTCTATTACATTATTATTTTCTGAGAGCTTCTTTGAGTTCAACTTGTCTAGTCTGTATATTTCATAACAAATAATTCAGCTGCAACTGTTTGAAGCCATTGCATTTTTATGAACTCTAAAACCCTAAAAATCTCCGTTTTTTTTCATATTTTTTTCTTACTAATTCTTGTACTGATACCAGTCTCACTTAACTCCAAGCATATGCAAAGTTTGAAGAAGGACGAAGAAAATGTTATTATACAAGTTACCGCTTCAATTTTACGTCACCGACTGATATCCCGAGTCGTTAATTCTGTTCAAAACTCCCAAAAGACCGAGTTTAATGTGACGTAAGAGATGACATAAGCCGCCAATATTGAAACCTTTCAGCGGTCGAGCGGTGAGCTGCACCAAAGGATAGCTAAACTTAACAGCCCTTCTGCAAGAAAATTCGCCGAAAGAACCTGCGTACAAACTGTGGATCTTATTTCGATAGCATATGAGGCAATGTTATCTGTTAAAGAAATTGTGGCTAGTGGTTGCAGGAGCCATTGCTGAGCATGAGGTCCTGGCTTTGATTCCCGGGTCGGCAAAAGTGTTGTTGGGTTTTTCAATCTAGAATTTCTCAGAAATTAACAGCCCGGAGTTCCCGGATTTTTGCGCGGTTGATGGTAATAGCCTCGCCCCCTATTACATGGGACTTAAACATAACTGGCGAAATGTGGGAGTACTATAGGCAAACTTCTATATATCCCTTCGGGAAATGCAGGCGTGATGTTATGTTATGTAATCGATCGTTCACAGGTGATTTGATTAGTTGCTTTTTAATTTGCTCATAAACCAGTGAACATATCCGGTACTGTATATCGCGCTGTCCGGCTCGTTGCGGTGGCGGCGCGTGCCGCCTGGCGCCGGCCGCGGATCGCGCTGATCGTCATTAAACCTGTACTCAAACAACCACTCTTTCTGCGCTTGTTACACGAGTAACTGTATGTGCAGGTGTCGGTAAACTGTTTGTTTGAATAGCGTTTATTTAGTTTAGTTAATTTTTGATGTCATTCTATGAATTGAAACCATTTTCCGAATTCCATTTCCAGCCTCGTGTTGATTCTATTACAATTCTGTGAACAGGCGATGTCTGCCAGAGGATGTTACTGAGAGCCACCTAGCAGCTAGCAGCTAGCAGCTAGCAGCTAGCCGCTAGCACCCAGTGCTCTGGCTTTTTAAATTAATCTAAATGAAATGCGACTCATTTTAAATCTCTGCCGACTTCTTCGTGCGATTTTTCTTCCAGACGCTAGTTTCAGTCCGAATTTTAACCTCCATTTTCTAATATCACCGCCGTGTAGGAGGATCCTTCATATACCTATATCAAAGTTTTATTAGTTCCACTGCAGGCAGAGACTGCGTTTCATAAAACACGTTTATTAAACATATTTGTCGTTTGCACTCGCTTGGGTAATATTGGTTTATGTGTCCCTAAATGGTTTGGGACAGATCTTGAGTAGGTAGATGTTTTCATTCAAATTATGAAATACAATTAATCCATATAGTGTCGCGGTTGTAATTCCTGAACACTATCTAGAGGTACACCTACTTAACGAAACCATTCTA
Source organism: Griposia aprilina (assembly GCA_916610205.1). Classification (NCBI taxonomy): domain Eukaryota; kingdom Metazoa; phylum Arthropoda; class Insecta; order Lepidoptera; family Noctuidae; genus Griposia; species Griposia aprilina. The sequence goes on along the minus strand of OU744285.1, from coordinate 747,979 downwards.
AAACAGGTAAACCCAATAAAAGTCCCATGGCATATTACTCAATTATTATCAATTGTTAATGACATCATCCGCCATGCTCTTATCACCGCCGCCGGGTGCCAGCTGTTTTAGAATCGATGTCGAGACAGAGACGATGGAAAGAGACCAGACGGAATGACCATAATGCCTTGGAAGTTGGGTAGACATATGGTGTGTGATGCAACATGTGTCGACATCCTCGCGCCGTCTCATGTTCCTAGCGCGGCGCCGCGGCGGGCTGCTGGGGCGGCTGCTGCACATGCACAAAACCTCAAACGGCGCAAATATATCAACCTTATTGGGAGTTATATGTTTGAGCTGTTTGGGGATAAGACACTAGGGCCGTGGGGTCTGAGTTCTCATTGAGTATTTCGAGAGAAGCGGTTAGTCGTACCTTCACGTGACCAGACGTCTGGTCTATTTTAGGTCAAAGAATCATCGCGCCGTCCAACGTGGCAGCGCTGCCGGCTTTTTGGGCGCTTATCCCACTGACAGCGATGCGGACGAACTTTTAGATGCCCAATGAGCTTTTCCATTTATTTCCTTTAATTATTTGTACATAATGTATATATAATAAATAATAATATATATTTGTGTTAGATTTTATATTGTACTAGCTGACCCGACAGACGTTGTCCTGTCTTAACTATGAATGTCATATGTGGTTTGGTTTTAGCTTTAACTATTGACTAAAACTAAAACTACATACACACATACATAACATCACGCCTGTATTCCCCGAAGGGTTAGGCAGAGGTGTACCTATAGCACACCCACATTTCGCCAGTTATGTCTAAGTCCCATGTAATAAGGGGCGAGCCTATTGCCATCAACCGGGCACAAATCCAGACTCCGGGCTGCTACCGAGAAATTCCAGATGGAAAAACCCGATAGCACTAACGATAACTAAAACTATCGACTCATTTATCAACCGATCCATCTGTTTAACGATATTTGCAGCGCGCATTCTGTCAATCGCTGACAGTTATTTCAAACAACTGACAGTTATGTAAAATTAATATTGGCGTTAAGTTTTCTTAAATTTTGTAACGTTCCGTCCAATTTCCTTATTTTTTATTTGATAAGATCCTTCTCCTGACAATAACGAACACAACCCAAAAAAAAACTTTTTAAAAAAAAAACAACCGACTTCAAAAAAAACACTACAAAGTGAAAAACCTGAACCTGAGTGAGTCTTTGTATCTGTTTTTTGTTTTTTGCCACCGACTTCCGAAATTAAAGTTATTTTTCACTTTGTAGTGTTTTTTTTGAAGTCGGTTGTTTTATTTGTAAAAAAGTTTTTATTTTTTACTTTTTAGTGAGTCCGTTATTAATAAATCTAAGTTACAATAGCCTAATGTCAACTGCTCATCACCTTTTACAAAATATTCCTTTTCCCGACGCAGGGACGTTAATTGTTGAAGAGTTCTCCTGTTAAGAACCAAAACCACTGGAGCTGATGGTGAAACCACCAACAGCACCATTTCACCATATGCATTGTGATGAGCTTAAATTGCTTAGCAACCATATTAAAATCGAATCGCAACCCGTGAAATACTTATTATTGAGAAATTCCGGTAGCCACCTCTGGTCTTCATCATCAGTTCCACTTCACCAAATGGTGCTTTCCAAGAGCAAATGCACGAGTTACTATAAAAAATACCCAAATCGCTATACGTATGCCTATAAATTTTAAGGATTTCCCTCAATTTCCATGGGATTCCCTCATCAGATTCTGACTTGGTGACAATGGGACCACCTCGAGAGCATACCCTTTCAAACAAAAAAAAAAAATCAAAATCGGTCCTCAATTGACGGAGAAATCGGTGAACATACATAAAAAAATAAAATAAAACATACATACTATCGAACATATAACCTCCACCTTTTTGGAAGTCGGTTAAAAAGAAGTGAAATCGGTCCAGCCGTTCACGCGTGGTGGCGTGACCAAGGGAAATAGGGATTCATTTTATATATATGGATTTAAGATTCGTTAATAAAACATAGGCTGCTAATTAGAATTATAATAAAAAAAAAACTTTATCGCACGAGTCCTTTGTGCTAATCTTGTGTTCGTACAGACGCGAAAAAAGGTGTTCCTTCTTGAGAATATCGTTCACACTTAAGATGACTCAACAGTAATCCGCAATCAATTGAGTCGAGTACGTACGTGCATAAGTAATGTAAGTACGTGGATACGTGACGTCACGCCATCAGGTTGAGGCTGCACTGGCGGGGTTTCGCTGCAGCGCACAAATAGTATAATCCTAATCCGCTACACGTTAGCTCTCGTTAGCTGCTCGATTCAATGTAGTCGGACATGTTGTGTAGCAACTGCAGTACACTAGAAACAGCTGGACGCGGTGGAAAGCTGGTCCTTGCGCATCGGACATTTAACGGGTTACGGACATCGCTCCATATAACATACTACCTTCTGCACGCGGCTTGCCCGCGTGCAGAGGCAGATTATCCCTAAGGCAAACTAGGCACGTGCCTATGGGCGCGAGGTTATAAGGGGGCGCGTGCACGTCAGTTTTTAGACCTAGAAAATAATCATAATATTAAAATAAACTTATAAAAGATTAGTTATTTCAATACAGATGTACCCTCTTAAAATGAATCAATGGAATTTCACTCATTTTCCAGTGGATCTCTCTGGTTGTCCAGTGAAAGTTGACTGATTCAACCAGGGAGAGTTACTGGTTCAATCAGTAGATATTCATGGTGGCCACAAACTAAATGATAAATGATAAATGATTTTATTTCTGTAAATAGGTTTGTACAAACACTTTTACACGTCAATGATATTTTAAAACTAGATGAGGTCGGCGTTTTCTATCTGACTACTCTGAGAAGAAAGGCCGAAACAAACTCAGAGGTCACAGTCTCTTTTAAAGTCCAGACATAATCTTGGTCAGATCATGTGAAGACCATGTAGATTTGTCTGAAATGGTATTTTGAAGAAAAACCACACAGATTGAGTGGACCTGTCCAGTCAGTGCACGCATTTGTCAGTAATCGTGCAGCTCAACTCAGAACTTAAGGAGCTCAACGATTCAACGAACAATACCAAAGAAAGGACATTTGGGTAGGCCACAAAAATTACTCAAACTGCCAGACTAAGATAAAACTACCTGCAAGGAAAAAAAAAAGCAACAATGACCCACATAGTCTTCACATTCACAATATTAAAATGAATATCATGTATTTAATCTAGCCTGCATGCTACTCACATTCACAGACAGGTTTCTCTTTAAATGTCATCAAAAAATCTTAATATGTTATGTCATGTAATTCAATAAAAATGACATTATTAATTCCAAAACACATAATCACAGTATAAAATGGATTGTTGCTTGGGGGTACATTGAAGTAGCTTAATTAATCCCAAGCCTTTTTGTCATCCAAGTAATCTTTAACTTTATAGAAACCTTTTTGACAGAGTTTCTGTTTAATAAATGATTTAAATTTATTGAGGCTCAGTTCTTTAACAAGACTTGGGAGTTTGTTGTAAAAACGTATACTTTGGCACTTAAATGAATTACTAATTTTTTGGAGCCTAGTCGAGGGCACAATAAGTAAATCTTTGTATCTAGTATTTATGTTATGAATGTCGCTGTGTTTAGAATATAGATTAATATTCTTTTTTACATAAATAAGGTTTTCATATACATATTGAGATGCGACAGTCATTATGTTTATTTCCTTAAATTTATCCCTCAGTGAATGCCTACAACTAAGGTTATAAATTGCTCGAATGGCTCGTTTCTGCAGCACAAAAATAGCCTGAATGTCGGCTGCATTTCCCCACAGCAAAATACCGTACGACATTACACTATGGAAATAACTAAAATATACTAATCGGGCTGTTTCGACATCAGTCAAATGACGGATTTTATAGACCGCAAAACTAACTCGCAAAAACGCAAAACTACTGTTTAAAGCAGTGAGTTTCAACCACTAATGTATGAAACCTCTTTCAATCTCGCTCAAATTGTTGACATCACTACAAAGATTGTTCCAAACATTTTTTTAAATCACACGTTTTTAAAAATTAATTTATCAGAATGTTCTTATTTTTGGGTGTTATTTTTTTTTAAATTTAATTACTGTTTAATAAACTATAGGGAAAAAAATAAGTTCTTTAAAATTCTTCAATTTTCATATTTTTTTCCAAGTTTACCGTTTCTAATTTCTTACATTTTTCAATAGAGATAAATTGTTAATGCCGTGCAATAGTATAAAGTGAACTGACTTCTTTTCTGTTTATAATTTGTATAATTTAAAATATAAAAAAAATACTCTGAGAAAAGGCTTGTTACTTTAGAAATACTATCTTTTTTTAAATGTATCTAAGTAGTTTACTTAAAAGTTAAAAATTCTTCAAATTTATTGTTTAGAATAATTTTTATTGTTTAAAATAAAAAAAAATACAAAATGCTTTTGAATACTAATTTTCGACAACTTCAACTAAGCAGTTTTCGATGAATAGATAAAATCTGGCTGTGTCTATCACAAAACACATCTAAGTTACCTAAAAGAAAAAGAAAAGAAACAAATAAATTAGCGGTGGACGTGAAAGAATTGAAGTTCTTTTTTTAAATTTCATAAAGATTCGACAGAACTTGATATCTGATTTATTTTCAGAAAAGTACATTTACAATCAAAAATTTACATAATAAAAATATCCTGATAAATCGATTTTTGGAAACGTCATTTTAAAATTGCATAACATCACGTCTGTATTCCCCGAGGAGTTGAGCAGAGGTGTACCTATAGTACACCCACATTTCGCCAGTTATGTTTTTTTTGTTATAAGTCAGTTTAGTATTTTTGTCAAGATGAATTTACTTACGTCGGACAATCTTTACTTGTAAACTAAGTATTTAGAATTATCTGATTGAATCAGTGGATGCAAAATACACTGGATTATCCAGTGAACAATTGAAAATTTCACTCGTTTACCAGTGAAATTTCTAGTCACTGCACTGGTTGAATCAGTGAAATTCCACTGATTTATTTTAAATTTTATTTTCCACGTTCATCGCGTCGATTGCGAACATCTGACGTTGCTAGATTGCATTTAATTCACGCCTAAGGGTAAGTTCACGTGTCCTGATCCTGGCCTATAATACGTAATTATAGGTATAGGCCAGGACTTACTTACCCTACTAAAATAATAACTGCCAAAATATGTGTGTTACTTCTTCGTGCAAAAACTACTGAACCGATTGTGATGAAACTTGGTATGTAGATAGCTGGAGACCCAGATTTACACATTTTATCCCGGAATTTCCACGGGATGGGGCATCACGCGGGTGAAAGAGTGTGGTGCAGCTAATTATTATATAAGTACTAGTTAAAATTTGTAATATATGGGCGCCAATGAGGTGCTTGCCAAGGGCGCTCTTGATATTTAATCCGCCTCTGCCCGCATGGATGTCGGAAATTATCCCACGGGAACGTGCTACCGAGACAAAAAGTAGCCTGTAACATCAGCTATCTGCCAGTGAAAGTCCCATCAAAATCGGTCCAGCCTATTCGAAGATTAGCCGGAACAAAGAGACCGACAGGAATGTAGGTTTAGGTTTTTTGCAAAGGTAGGTTACTGTAGGTAGGTACTTATATACTTTCATAGGCATTTATTAAGAAACTGTTTTTTGATTTTACAAGCAGACACTGCAATTTTATTTATTTTTATAGATTTTAAGCTACGCATGAGAACTGAATCCCAATGTACTTAGAAAAAGTACAGACATTAGTGCTAATGGAAAATACGTTGGACGTGAATAGTTCGCGGAGCCTGGGCGGGGCTCGCCACGTACATACATGAACAGAATCTCTTTTTGTCTCGAATTAATAATCCCTTAAATGCACCGCATTAATTGTTGATAATAAAAACATTCATGAACGGGAATACAGACATAGATGTTACACTAAGTTGGTCCTCGGGTACACAAAATATTATGACAAGTATAATTTCAGAAAAAGCCTCAAAACTGAGTGCGCCCACAGGTTACTTACGATGCGGTTGACTACCATCATCATCGTATGTACCTGTGGGCGCACTCAGTTAATGAGCATCGTAATGACTGCACAAGTTGAAACAGCGCCCTAATTGCATGACACACTATCAGTCACAATCTGAATCATTTCGAAGCTTATTGCTGATCCATTGCTTCATATGTTCGAAAAAAAAATCTGCTCAACAACGTAAATAACGCAATGAATGTTGTTGAACTGTCAAAATGAAAGCCATTCCTACTGTTAAAAAGCCATTCTTACTGTTACTGTTGTGTGTTACGCAATAACCCTGCTGATGAGACAGTTGAGTTGCCGCGCGGCGGCCGTCACCGCGCCTCCGCCGCGCCGCGCCTCCGCCGCGCCGCGCGGTATTTACTACTTCACATTGGAGTTGAAGATTGGCAGCACTGAAATAATCTGAACATGATACAAATAACAAAATCACGGTAGTTGAATCCACTTACTTAATTACACATTCTTTCGTGTTTCAACTTTGTTTTATTTTTTGTGACTTTGTTTTAAGCGATTGCTTTTGTCTTAACATTTTTTAGAGTATATTTACTATATCTTTTCGATTTACATGAGAACAGGTACGTCATGTCATAGTAGGTAGGTACCAGAAATATACTTTTGTTTAGGCTATCTTAAGGTAAGGTAAGGCATTTATTAATATCCGTGTAACCTAACACATATTTCTAAAACTGTGACGGTATGTATTCTCCTAAAATTATGTACATAAACATACTTTGAGCCTCACAGAGGGTTGCCATACGACAATAAACGTAATACACAAACCATAAAAAAGGATCTCTGTCATAAACATGAATAACGCGCGCCCTCTGGCGGCGCGGCGAAGTATTGAATGAAACTGAGCAATCTGTATGTTATACAACACTGAGTTATGGCTGCCCAAGCGGGTCGCTGTTAAATACCGCGGAAAGAACGGATGCTATGGACTGTTAAATGTCAACTCATAACACACTAGTAGGTACGTAGAAGTTCGGCAGTTTGTCAGCAGTCATTTTGTAACAAAAAAAAAATACACCTTTGCGTAACGCCTTTTCTTTCAACAACTTTATGCATAATATGCATACTCAGCTCAATCGGAGACCAGAAAGTTTAACTTGCAAGATTTTAGTATAGACAGACAGACACCGGGACAGGTAAAACTAAAATAAAAACTAATCCGATTAGTTTTTTTTTTAGTTTTACCTGTGATAATGCACTATAATGATGACATGGTGTTGATCTGATGATGAAGCCGGAAGGGGAACTCTAGAACAAAACGACGCAACCCCATCAAGTTTGGGTTCGTTTGATTCGTCTTGACAAGGACTTTGGTCCTAGATGATGATGAGCCAGAAAGTAGCACCCTGGGAGGCGGCTATGGGTACTCTGTAATAAAACGACGCAACCCCATCGAGTTTAGGCTCGTTGATTCATCTTGACAAATAAAAGCGTGTTACAATTTAACAGCAAAAGAGAGAGATTTTTGAAAACTAAATTCAAATTGGAACAAAATATTTTTTTACTTTTTAGTTATTTTTTATTAACAACTAATACTTAAAAGCTTGATATTAAAAATAAAAAATGGTCTGTACAGTGCAAACCATTACTAAAAGAGGTGTTTATGTTATGGTTAGTCTGAAATCTATTTTCGGTGCAGATATTTATCGTCAAGTACCGTATGTTCCACACCTGCCTCTAAATTACAAAGTATGATTAGTGACTACTCCGCTTTACTAAGTGTCAACAAAACTGTTTCGCGAGACATTTACTAAAGTTTCTGCGGCTGGGGCTGCACCATACTGTACCGCACCGCACCGTGTCGTGACGTCGTCGTCGCGAAGCGCTCATTAGGACTTCATTAGCCTCGCCCAGCCTCGTTGCATCGCTAACGTGCCTATGTTTGTCCGTCTGGCACTTAAGCGCTGACTGCGACGTTTTTAATATAGTGAATTACTGAGGTTAATGTCTTGCGGGCGTCGGGTGTGAAAACATGTAGATAGGTACATTATAATATTGACAATTACTTGTCAATAAATTATTATAAATACCAACTACTTGTTAATATATTAAAATGTATCTGTGTTCTAAGTGTACGAATTTGATCTCCGATGTTGTCGCAACGTTTTTAAATATGTAGTTTTTATATTTAATTGTAGTTCTTCTGTAGTTGTTCAAAATGTGGAGAAAATACCTACAAACATGACCGGCAGCAAATTACCAGCAGCAACATTTTATTTATAACAATGAACTCTTTAATTAACAACCAAATGTAATTATAGAAATGATCCCCTCGTTCATTTTATAAATACTATCTTCCAATTACGTTTGAAACCGCATAAAAACTAAATCAATCCCAAATGGCATTTAAACTAATTACCACCGCTTAGAATACCTAATAACACAATTCTCATTTAATTAACTTCGTTGAACTAACTGCCCAATTACTGTAAATGTCAAGTGTAGCGGGATGACGGTAGTTGTCATAGTGACGGTGACGGTGACAGCTCGTTCATAAGTTAAAGTGAGCGTCGCTGCATCATCCATCTTGCTGATAGCATCGCCGGCTGCTATCGACAGCAAGCGTCGGCGTCACAAACACAAAGCTACTCTAAATTGTTTTAAACTTACTCAAAATAAGTCTTCTTTTTAGGAAATTCTGTTGGAACTGATAAGATGGACCATTTATAGAATATTTTCTTTATAATAAGTGGGGACAGCCACCGTCAGCTTTAGGCGTGAAGTTGAGATCGTATCGGCCACTGGGAGTCATTAATCATTGATATAGAACTTCCAGTCATGTCGAGTGTCCGACAGCTTGGTGAATAATAAGTATTGACGCTAATTATTTCTATTTATAACTGTTATGGTGATTAATAAGTCTACGGCCAATAACTTTGAGTTTAATAAATATTTTCAAATTCAAAAGTTTATTGCTCAACACAGTACATAATAATATATTTCCAGATTTCAAGTAGATGCCCAGTCCACTGTGTTGAACCAATTCAGCCACGCTCAATTTATCATTATAATTAGAATTATACAATTACAAAGCGTAAAGACAACACAAACAAACAATACTAAGTATTTATTTATAAAAAGGCATTACAAAGTATTTATTTTCAGGCAAACAAAAACGCGACTACTTAATGGGAATTAGAAACTCTAACAACTAGGCAGGTAGATCACATAAAACTGTTACTAGAAGATATAATTTTCTCGATTGCACAGTACGTAAGTTCAGTAAAACACGCAAAATAATGGTTGTTAAAAAACCAGCGATATTTAGTGCAAACCAAAAGGCATTATCATCATCACATTCATATGATGTCGAAAAACACTTAGAAAAAGAGAGAGGCATCACAAAGTAGATCTTTGCACAAAGTAATGAACGATGCGACGTGAAGCACCGCATCTCCGTGGTGTTATAAAGTGCCTGGCGGTGGGTGGCTGTCCATGGGCCAGCCGGCCCCACGGCGCACGGCGTGACAGCTCAATCACGCCGCGATAGACAACCTGCTTTATTAACCCGTAACTGCTTATATACACGGCCTTATAACCGTCTTGAGAGCAAGGGGAACCCGTCGCCGTTTGAAGGGTTTATTAAACGAGGCTGTCGCGCAAAGTATAGGAGTTTACATGGCTTTGTATAGCGTGGCTTTCTCATAAGAGTTTTAAATTAGTTACAAATTACTTTATTGTACGTAAAGACCCATCATTTTATTGGCTGTCAGTCTAATATACTGTTTTGATAAGCTGAGTCCTGATAGATAAAGGGGTTGGTAAATCATTTTATACAACTCATTGTATAAAATAATTTAAATATTTATTTATTTAAACCTATTAAACTTTCGGAAGTCTGGATCTTTCTAAAATATTCACATTAATATTCAAATTATTATTCTTAGTCCCAGCACTCCCAGCAAATTATTATTCTTAGTCCCAGCACTCCCAGCAAATTAAGTAAAGACTGTTCAGACTTTATTTCCGCGGTTAAATAATTCAGACATTATAAATGAGAATCCAATTACTGTGAATGGAACCGCCATGAATTCATGAATGATTCAAATCAAACTCAATACCCGTAATATTTATTCCATACTGTACAAATAGAAATTCATTAGCGAATGTGTCTCAAAATAATGGCTGCGGCCTTTATAATCCGTTGGACGGACGCGGACGGGCCGGACGGGACCGCAAACGATCTGGATAATTTGAATACTACCCGAGTAAGAGATTAGCATCCGTCGTCTAATATTAATATAGTCGCTTTCATAATATCGTGTGTGTTTTAATAGTTTGTCACGGTTTGCGGCCGTCGCGTCGCAGGCGACGCGGGCGCCGCGCGCCTTGTGCGGATCTAATATCCATTACGCCGTTAGCTCGTGGTTTTAGTTTATAATTGAGGAGCGTCTGTTTAAAAGGTTATATTTACTCTTTTTATAATTTGCCAAGAACCGAAAAAAACAATATGGCGTTAATTACTACCCAGTTAAAATTTGCCGATTTGTTTTATTAATAGCTTACAAGAGTTTATATATTGATGTGCGCTATTACTAACTGGGGAAAATGGGGGATCTAGAGATAAAAAATAAAACAAATTCTAACTTTCTGATCAGACACTTTTCAAACATATCCTTCTGTTCCGTACATCTAATATATATAACCATTTGATTGTGACACGAAAGAAAGAAAGAAATAAAAAGAAAGAAAATACGTTTATGTGCGGTAAACATGATGCAAAGAACGTTCACGTTGTTAGGTAACTTTTTGAATACGAATTTATGCAAGCATCATTTGTTACCAGTTTCAAATATTAAACAGTACTAAAATTTTAATAACTTTTAGTCAATTTGAAAATTACCCCTAGGGTACACCAGATACTGATGAAATAAGGGAATTAGACAAACTATACATAGCCTATAGATGACTTTGACAGGATATTGATAATCTATTCATTTTTTTTCATGTCACATTTTATCTTGCGATAGGCAAAGGGTCGGTGCCCATACAGCTTAGTCTCGAGTAATAATGACATTACGGGGTTTCGTCACATTTCAAACGACCCACTTTCAAATAACCAAATGACCCAATTAAAATATACATTTTTGTTTAAGAATGAATACCATGTATGTGTTCATGTTGAGAAACTATAAACTTTTGGTATTTTGGTTGTTTTAAATTAATTTCACGTAATTGTAACTTTTTGTCAGAACGTTCGACAAACGTGACGATTTTGTATAGGAAAGAAAGCCTTTTGAAGAGCACTCAGACCAGAAACGGATAGAAATGCAGGTATGTAAATGTAACCTTTTGAGCAGACGCTCCTTAATTATTGCCGAGACGGCCATTAGTTCATTTGTTGCGCGTGTCGCCCGTCACTGGTAAATACTTAATTGACTTGATTGGTGTTTAAAGCAATTATGTCCTATTTATGTGCAGAGTAAAAATAGACGCAACTCATTTTTTTTTTAATCTTTGGAAATGTTTGTTTCCCAACAAACAACTATAAATTCTTAAGCCTTATGGCAGCGACCTGAGTGCTTCACTCAGCAGGCAATCGACGACAGTCGGCACTCGTCGGCTGTCGTCTTAGTGTTCATCACCGAATGTCGCCGAATTATGAACGTGACGTCATTGTCGTGACGACATGTCAACGTTACATGACAAATAAGGAAAAGGTTCAATAAAATAGTGACGAGAAAGGATTTGAGAATCAACATAAACATATGCAGTATGATATTTTATTTACATAAGGTTTTATGATTTACTGCCGCCTCGTCAGAGTGTTGCTCTTTGTTTTTTCCTGAAGTTTCATTCGATAGAAGACTAGTGCCAACTGTTGTCCTTAGTGGCGAGAGAGGTTGATACTGAATATTGACTAAATAAAAACCATCAAACTTATCAATACTCACATGACACGCAGATGGTGAACATAACTGGCAGCATGTTTGATTACTTCGGCACTTTCGTTTCACTTAGATATTTTAATAACACTCTCGGGTAGTTGTATGTCTCTCACCGTCTCGGGTAGTTGTATGTCTCTCCTCGTCTCGGGTAGTTGTATGTCTCTCACCGTCTCGGGTAGTTGTATGTCTCTCACCGTCTCGGGTAGTTGTATGTCTCTCACCGTCTCGGGTAGTTGTATGTTTCTCACCGTCTCGGGTAGTTGTATGTCTCTCACCGTCTCGGGTAGTTGTATGTCTCTCACCGTCTCGGGTAGTTGTATGTCTCTCACCGTCTCGGGTAGTTGTATGTCTCTCACCGTCTCGGGTAGTTGTATGTCTCTCACCGTCTCTAACTGTCTTTGTCTCTGTAGTCTGTAGAGCAATACCCGATTCTTGAATTTTTCAAATGATCATATTCTGAAACACAGTGCAATGCAAATCAATGGTAAAATTATGCTCTGTAAATCATTTCTTAGGACAGTACAATTTCTTACAAGTGTAGCCTTACTATTATAATGGGTAATAACCCCGCCAAGACTACATACTTACTACACAATACCCTCCATAGTTCCGTCGATATCCGCCTTAGGAACCAACTCAAACAAACTAGCGAGTCGAACTACAGCGTGATCCGAGCTATCAGCTCCACCGACCACACTCGTGGAACAAAGGACCAACTTGATGCTACCGATAAATATAGCCATAATCTGATCCTGAAGTAATTGAGAGTGCGACAGATAGGGCGGGTAAATAGGACCAAGTTTTATATAGGTATGTAGAAACGGGCTATAAGTCCTAATCGGTGTTGTAAGGCCTAGACGTGAGCACTGACAATGAATATGACAATGTTTCGTGTTTAACTACATACTACAAAAAATGGAAGATACCTTTATAATCCTGTACAGAAAATAGCAGATGGTGCAGCAACAATATATGTTTACAATAACAACATAACATTGTTTTTATAACTGCATTCAAATACATTATCAATTATTTGCACGAAGGAACTAGTAATTCCAAACACTGGGTCTCAGGCGAAGGGAATTTTCTCTAATTTAAATGTTTGCAACATTGTCGGGCGAAATTTGTTTAACTTGTCACTCGGTATAATTGTATTTGGAAGGATCGGATTCTCAGCTTACCGAGCTCATTATTTAGACCTACTGAACTATGCATTAACTTCGATTTTGTTTGCGGCACTTAGAATAGAATAGAATTGAATACTCTGTATTATGTTCAATTCGTAACTACACATGACATAACAACACAAACACAATAACACACAACATAACAACAACACACACAACTATACATATATCTTTAATTCACAAAATAAGCTTAATAATTACCTTCTTTCAAACCAGCTAGTTCGTTCGGTCATCACTTAGAAACTGCATGTTTCAATTGTCAGCAAACTCGCGGGGTAACCACTGTCCACGGATGCCCTATATAGCGTTTTAGTGAAACAGCTGAGCACATAGTATTAACGGTTATATCTCCAAGCATCCGTAAATATATAAAAATAATAATACGTCTGTGTATTGAAGAAACGGATTTATAATATTACTAGCTATTACCCGCGGCTTCGCCCGCGTGGGTGTCGGAAATTATCCCACGAGAACGTACTACCCGGATAAAAAGTATCCTACGTGTTAATTCAGGTTATAAACTATCTGTGTTCCAAATTCCATCCAAATCCATTCGGTAGTTTTTGCGTGAAAGAGTAACAAACATCCATCCATCCATTCCTCACAAACTTTCACATTTATAATATTAGTAGGACCTTGCTTCAAAAGGAGTGAGTGAAAGTGTTATTTAATACAAGCCAATAATCACGCACTCATTTACCAAAATTTTAGATTCGTTTATTTGTCTTTACACTTGATGAATAATTTGAGATAGTTTCAAAGTATACCTACATTCGATTTATTTGTACCTTTAATGAAATTAGTTTTGCAACTTTGATGAATGGGACAAATTTATTCAAAAACACTTTCGTTCAACAAGTTGTGTACATGAAGTAATTTTCTCATTCTAGCTACGTAATCGAACACGCGGTTAAAACTAGTGTTGGGAATACAATTAATTTTAAACAGACAACTTAATAAATTTGTGCCAATGTTACGGCTCCTAATATTGCATTACACAATATTAACAAAATGTCAACTAACATCTGTTTCGCGGCGTTACTTGATTCCCCAATAATAATTAAATCAGCTCTTGGCTGAATATCGGTTTTGCAACTAAGTTGGAAGGCGACATTGTGTTGTCATGTTTAACATAAGTAATGAGCACCCTCACCGTGATAGACATCGTGTGCCATGTTCCCGGCACAGTTCCGCGGTCGCCTCTTGGGAACAAACTTTTATTATAACAATGGTCGTTTGTTCCTGCTTACGTCAGTTGCATTACGTATTCTCGTGTGACATTCACTGATTGTTTCGGACATTAATTTAATTGTTCCACTACAGTCAGCAGGTCACCGATGCTTTCAACGTAGAATTGACGACTTAACCATGCTCAAACTATTAAATATTTATTTTAAATTAAAATCAAAATTTGCAGTAGGTAGCGCAATTCAGGATTTTTCACTTCCCACTATATATTTAATTTATTCTCAACAAAAATTTGGTAGCCTACATGAGTTTTTAACTTTGTCGCTAAGACCGTCGTCGGTCTGTTTGAACGTAAGCTGTCCTCGCTCTATGATTTCAGTCAATGATGTTTATTCAGTACATGAAGCAGCCTCGTTTCTTAGTAAAAAGGTCCAGTCCACAATAAATATTCATTGATTTTGTAAAAATGTGTAATAAAAAACTGTACTCAATCGATGCAAGGTTCAGACAGACATATTTAACGACTGTGTTCATATCTGTGGAGCTGTGGAACTAGGCTGGAATTAATTGAGACAATAAGTATGACAAGCAGTACAATTCGATGATATTGACATACTTACTAATTTGAACAGTTGTGTCAATGAATGATGGAGTTTGGATATTTATTGGTTTAAATTATTTATTAATTAATTATTATTGAAACTAATATGCATCTTCTTCACTCACTTTTCCGCGTCACGTTTCAGCTCGTTGTTAGATTTTTTCAACTCTTTGTTACATTTTTGAGAAACCTCGATACCAAAAGCCTATTTATAATTCTAATTCAGTCTATAACAAAATAATGGTTTTCTAAACTAGTTACTTAAACATTCGACACTACAGTCATTAATCGAGCCAATTAAAACTAAGTATTAACTTTACTAGCTTTAAGGCCTGTTGTAACATCTTTTTTACAATATGGAATGCAATAAATGAATATGAATGAATAATTTTTCAGGCTTGTTCGAGTGATTACCATTATTATTATTTTACCATTGAATATTGCGGGCTCCAATTAGGCAATAAATAATTACGCTACTTCAACTCAACCATTCAATACGTGGATTGGGCTGTTAAGTAAAGAATACTATCAAATAGCTAATCGAAAACCTGGTTTGGGCTTATGAACCTGGCAAGATTCCTGACTATTTCAATATAATTTATAATTATCATGTTTTAAAAAGAAAATTCAAAGCGAAATTATGTAACCGTAGATACGTTCACACTGAAGATACCAGCAAAGAATCAAGTTTCGTCAGGTAATAGTCATGACAACAATACTATGTCAATAGTAGCCGGGATCTAACTAACTCAACTTTGAAGGGTAACGCGCGCCCTTGTCGGACTCTTTACTGATCAACTTACTACTCAACTACGAAACTAGCCATGAGTTTAGGGAAGTTACTGATATCGATACACATATTTCATGTCTACCTACCCTGCCAGTAAAGAAAGGAACAGCCTGTAACATAAAAGCAAAATGACATATAAATAAGTATGGAGGCAATTGTTGAATGTAGAATCAAAGATGGCCGATACCAAAGACACTGACTTTGCTGAGTGAGTGACATCACGTGAGCATGAAGGTAGTATTATGCCTTTAAAGAAGTGCTACTATCATAGCCGTAAGTAATGTTTACGGTTCATGACGTGTCCCCGGCGTGTACCGCGGCGGGCACTTACCTGCCCTAAGGCGATCGATGTGCTCAATGAATAAGTGAGCAAGTCGCATCGATTGACACTCTGCTAATGATAAATACTTAACTTGTGCTACGTTAAGTATAGTGCACATACATAGGTGACTAGTGTACAGCCTTATATAATAAAAAGAAAAACAGAAACAATAATTGAATGACAGAAACAAAGAAAAAGTATTTATTGTGACTCGCACACGAAGATCACAAGCTAAACAGAAACAAATAATAATAACTAAACAAATAACATCATTGTACAGTAATACGTATATGCTTTGTCATGATGGCTCAGTGTTTAAGGCCTAGCCTCTCATTCACGAGGTCGTGGGTTCAAATCCGGGCAAGTACCAATGTGACTTTTTCAATTCATATGTACTTTCTGAGTATATCTTGGACATTACTGATACCGGTGAAGGAAAACGTCGTGAGGAAACCTGGACTTATAGTCAATATAAGTCTGAAATCGCCACCCTGTCTTGAGCAAGCGAGGTGATCAATGCTCGTGCCTTCTGTGTATGAGAAGAGCCCTTTGTCAAGCAGCGGGACAATTGCTTGCGCTGGAATTATGATATACGTATGCTAACTAGCTTAATCGAAGCCACATGGCAACGTTTCCGATTTGACTTGAATAATTTGGTAATTTTACGAAATCAAACTAAAATTTTATGCTGGGCAATCAGTTTAACGAGTTGCTAATATTTTACAAATCATTGCACAAATTAGTAATTATACTTCTCTTTTAATTTTTTTATTATACAAGCTGACCCGACAGACGTTGACTTGTCTTAACTATGAATGTCATATGTCGTTTAGTTTTAGTTTTGACTATTGACTAAAACTATCGACTCATTTATCAACCGATCCATCTGTGTTAAATGATATTTGCAGCGCGCATTCTGTCAATCGCTGACAGTTATTTCAAACAACTGACAGTTATGTAAAATAAATATTGGCGTTAAGTTTTCTTAAATTTTGTAACGTTCCGATCAACTTTTTAATTTTTTTATTTCATTAGATCCTACTCCTGACAATAACGAACACAACAAAAAAAAAATACTGAAATCGGTCCAGCCGTTCACGCGTGATGGCGTGACCAGGGGAAATAAGGATTCATTTTTATATATATAAGATATAGATAATGTTCATATCTGAATATTTAAAAGCTGCGGTGCTTAGCTCACGCTATCACATTAATTCTTTAGATAGTTATTAAGTTCACGTTAAGTTAACCAGCTGTTATGTGACACTGCAAGTATTAGCAAGTATTTACATAATTGATACAAACTATCACAGCGTCGTTACAAGTTGCCGCAAGTTTCTGCAAGTTGAATCAACATCACTCATTAATAAAATAAGCCATTTCTAAAGAAACTAATTTTACTAAGTTTGGCTGAAACGAGTTTGTGATTCAGTTACTTTGCTTGTGGGTGATTCGCCTGCGAGTGCAAGTATTTCTACTTCCTGATAAATTTTCTTAATTAAGTTTTGAATTACCTTCCACCTACATCAGTAGTACTGTGGCCGTATGTAACGTGAGTGTCACTGAAAAGAGGAAGAAAACAGTTTTTCTTTTCAAAATGTCAATTTACAACCGTACTGAAATTAACCCAAACATTTACGTTATCACAATAGCTTCGAGTACCTCTACCTTCCCAAACTTAACAGTGTGAAAAACTCCCAAGTTACTAAAAGTTCGCTTCACGTTGTAGGTACCTACTTAAAAGCACTTTGTTATAGTTTGTCGCTCCCCAGCCAAACTTCACAGCCATAACAAAACATGCCTACAATTGAAATGTATCCCGTATTCTCAAAAGTTACGTAAAATATTTGTTTTGTTTCCCGGGAATATTGAATCGAGTTATAGTTCAATTATTTCGTTTAAAGTTCGCGTATAAGTTATGGCTCTGTTACCGACAAATGAAAACAAACCGTATCGTTCGACTTCATGAAAAGTAACCTTCACTTTTTCTTGTACAGACTAAATAAACTTTTATTGACACGAAAAGCATTACAGAATAACTATTGATTATGTCGAATCGAACAATAAAATATATGATTATCAGAAATGGGTCGATAAGGTATTTCTAACACAACTATTGAATTGGCCTTCTTACTTACCTAAGTAACAACTTGCCATAGTACCTACCTAGGTACTAGTGACGACTTGCCATAGTACAACCGAACCGAAGGTGTCTGAGGTTGGCAGCCGAAGAACCGAATTGTTAACATAGACACCTATTACTTTTTGAAAATTCGTTCTAATCACGAGGAAGCGCTCTATATTTCTCTGTGTTCTTCTTCGGTATTGCGACTATTTTTAACAAAATGTTCTCTTTCTATTTCAGGTAAGCCATTCATCTCCACCTCCCCACCGCAAGGTAAGGGCTGTCTCCTCCTCCTCACTGAGGAGTGGGAAGTGTCACATACCAGCCGCGACAAGAAGTAAACTTGTTTTAATTAATTTTGTTCGCGCGGATCGATTACTAATCGCAGCGAGCAGATAATCGTCTCGATTCGATTATCGCTATTACCGTGCGATTAGTGACGGCTCCGGCTAAAGCCTACGCAGGGTTGTCCTAATAAGTCACCCTTACCGTTATAAGGACAGGCCCTTCATTCATCTGATAAAAGCCTACACAAAAGAAAGTTTCTACAAGCGAGGGTGGGCCTTACTTGTTAGCATTAATTAGAGAAATAATTAAGTAATTAAACGAATCCCGAATACTTTCACATTCAACTTTCTAGACTCGACTCTTATTTGTCTACACTCTAACTCTACACTCGACTCTTATTTAACTTGAACCCTTAAAAGAAAATCGAAAGATTAATTATCCATGCAGGGGTTGATATCGTCCCTACACACCGCCCAGCCACCCGCCATGACTCGCGAGCGCCACAACACGCTCACAGACGCACACACAGGCGCCAGCCCTGGCCGGGGATAACAATTGTCTTACACGAATAATAATAGTTGGTTTGAGCTGGTTTCACTCCACCGCACTTATATCTAAACTCGATAAAGTCTTATTATCCCCACAATAGGATTAGACACAGGTGACGAGATATTCTTAACCAGATTGAAGCTATCATTATAATGAGGATTTAAACTTTGCAGACTTCATTAATAATTGTAATTATTCATTATTGCTCCCCTCTAAATTCCTAACTGACTTTAAGAAGACTGTTTTGTTGGCAAACCTGTCTCTTTCAAAATAGATTTTCATTTCATTCTCTACGAAATTATACTTTTTCTCTCGATGCAGATGTCCACCTGCAGCTGAATATCAAAAGCAAACACTCCGCTTGGTTATAGTCGTATAATAATACCAATAGAAGTCAGCCAGCCCTGAGAGCGGCGACACAGGTGTCGCCATCAGTCCGGAATGTTTCACGTGATCACATACGGCCCGCATGACACGGGTCCCACGGGTCGCGTCCCGTTGACACATTGTATAGCTATTGCATTGCCAACTTCTTGAATGGTTTGTCTAGGAACATTGGAAGATACTTTTGGAATATTTCTATAAAAAGGGTTAAAACAAGGTAGTTTGATGAGTTACAATATTATTTGAACTAAGGAGCTGATATTTTGTCTATTCTAAGTGATGGACAATTCCTCAGTAACAATTAGCCGCTGGGACGCTTTTGATCAGTTTGTGAGGTCACCGCAATGCGCCCATGGTATGAATTTCCTACCAAAACGTGTTCAGAGTTTTGCGCCCATGGTGTGAAAGTCATACCAATTTTTTTTGGTTTTATTTTCATCCTTGTATCACCACTATTAAGCGGTACTTTCTAATTCCATGGATTTAGTTTCATACATTATCTGTTTCCGAACCGTTTGAGATATGACAACCCTAGAAGGAATTAGTCTATGGTTTGGTTTGGTCTAAGGGATTTCGCTAGCGTCACCGCGAGTGCCCGTGGCGCTCCTAGTATAAAGCCCATGCCAGAGAAGGCGCCGAATAGGGCTGGTAATGATGATGGTTTCGTGACGGTGCAAAGGAGCAAGCGCCGATCGCGAACGAACCAGAACCGCTGTGGCAAAGCTCCTGCGGAGCCTGAAGTGAGCCTGCGTGCCGCAAAGCCGAACACACCGGTGTACATCTCCCGCCTGCACTACACCACTAAGGCGGAGGACATCGTTGAGTACGTGCGCCAAAAGACGAGGTACACGCCCAGGGTACAGTTACTGGAATCGCACCGGAACGTCAACTTCAAGGCGTTCGTCGTGCGTGTACCGAACTGTTATCTACCCCTCGTCATGGAAGAGCACTTTTGGCCGCAGGACGTGGTGTTCCGTCGCTTCCGCGGACAAGTTCCACTGGACAGCATAAAATTAAGCTAGTGCAAAGTGAAGCGCTACTAACATAGTCTTAAGCTTTTTACTAATACAACTTTTGTTTTTATAAAAATATATATGTTTAGGTTAAGGTATTTTTCTATGGGCCTGTGTCGCCTGAAATAAATGGTATTATTATTATTATTATTATTAAAAAATATAATTTTCGCTGTCATTGAACGAGCGACCCGTCGTAAGTCTCAACTTTGGATGCTTTTAAATAATTAATATTGTACTGTGGTAAGTGGTTTTATTCATGTTTCGTATGAAGAACTAATACACCATGTTTTTTAAACCATAAAACATATAGGACAACCCCTGTTTTTCTTATTAGAAAAAATCTTGTTGGAATCTGTGAAAAAAGTGTCTTTGTTCGTCTTAAACAGTCGTCTACAAACGAAAACATCGTATATTCAAATACAACGCACACTTCAATATAGCCCTACTCACTAGCATTCATAAAAAAATACAACGGTCGCAGAATACCAAGAAATGACGCCGCTTATCGGGTTTGTTTACAAACACTCGACGCGCGAGCCGACGCGTCATATGACGTGTACAATGTAGTGGGAATACCTAAGCGCGTGAGTACAATTTAGTGTTAGAAAAGTCTGG
Organism: Griposia aprilina; assembly: GCA_916610205.1. NCBI lineage: Eukaryota > Metazoa > Arthropoda > Insecta > Lepidoptera > Noctuidae > Griposia > Griposia aprilina. Next base: position 726,957 of record OU744285.1, on the reverse strand, counting down.
TATGCTTTTTATACCAAAAGCGTCCCAGCGGGTAGGTAACATTAGTACAGTTTAAAGCCAAGCCTCGAATAAAACACTTAAAAATAAATTAACATCTCACCGCCAATGACAACAATGACAACAAAAGCCCACCGAAATGAGTTTGAAATCAACAAGTAACCGACATTACAATACCGTTCAACTTTGACACACTTTGGAAGTCGACCTCGACTTTTGTTTTTGAGTCTGCGACTTCGGAAGCACCGGCTTCGGATCATAAGCGGATTTTTGGCGGGTGTCAATTAAAAGCACAATGGAAATAAGTTTGGGGGATTACTAATAATAATAGAACTCAGTTGTACATACGCCTTACGAGTTTGAGTGAAAAGTGTCGTTAATTCGAGTTTTACTGCTTATTAGTTAGGTGGGTGTGTTTCATAGTTGAAAAAAAAAAATTGGTTAGAACAGGACAACTGGTCACCTAATGCTAATTAGACTAGTGGCTGGTGAGCTACCAGTTGTCTTGTTCTAACCTATTTATCTTAAGGTATCTGGCAATAAATAAATGCTAGAGTCAATTAATGGGCCACTCAGAGCCGATGACACTTGGCGATACGTCACTATTCCCGAACGTAACATCAACCTGTTATTGCTAAACTATTGAAATATTAAACGTTTATGCCTCGTTAAGGGTCCGAATAATATCACTGACCAATTACTTCATCGATCAATTTTCCATAATTTTTCAAAAAGATCAACATTTTTAATCGTGTTTCACATTTCATTCATATCAAAGTCTAATCCTAATTATGTAAGAAACTTGAATTTCACTAATCTAATAATGCACATGCATGAAAACTTTCAGTCACTAGCACACCATGCGAGCCTCACAATAAAACAACTGGCTCCAACTCGCTCGCCATTCAACGCAGGTTATAAAACAAAACACAGTTAGTAGCGCAAAGTAACAAACCACCCGCACACACGCTACGGACCACTGACGGATACAAAAGACCCTGAAAGCTATGGCTCGAGGCATTGAAAAGTGAATTATTTTGTGACAATATAACTTTATGTTTGTAGAGTTGATGTCTGAGGTTCATCATCATTATTTTAGCTAGAAAATGTCCTGTACTGGATACAGTCTTACCCCATAGGTTTCCGTGACGATGATTTGCAAACCCAATAGGACACTTGCACCCATGAGGCACATTGGGCGATGACTTCTTCTACTTATCTACCCCAATGAAAGTAAAATATATTCCTATATGCTTGACTTTTAGCGACGCACTAAGACCTCTTAACATACAGTTCTCATAAATGCAGTTACATTAACCACCCCGTTAGTGACGGCGCCAATACCGTCCATTTCTATTACAGTGGTATTACATCGAGTATCTTTCGCCGTGTGAGTGTGACGCCATTTGTCGGCGTAATGCCACACATTAGGCTGCCCCTAACTGTCCCGGTTATTGGAACCTTCCATATCGATGCTCGCTTGAAAAGATCACAATTAATAGTTTCTACTATAAGTGTAAATAAAAGGAACATTAAAATAATGTTACCATTAGACTTTGTGATTGATTTTAGGAGACAATACATGAAAAAGTTATAAGTGTAGTTTTTACTTATCCCTTTTAAATGAGTTATCTGATCTATGTGTGGGTGTACGTATACTGTAATATCTACTAGTGTGCGCAGTACCTAATGTCCTGCCTACGAGTATGTCCCTGCCCTCCAGGGAACACAAGATCGAATGAACTTACCTACATAATAGACATTTATTCTACAAAGATAACTAGGCATATAGCATCAACGGCTTACCCAAATGTACACACATCGCTTACATTAATTTGTTAGTAATCGCAATCGCTACACGATTACTGATAAATGTGTTACACTGACTGGACAGGTCCACTCACAGCTGCGTGGTTATTTCCTAAAAAGACCATGTCAGACATTAATCTCCATGGTCCTCACATGATCTGACAAGGTTTATGTCTGGGCTTTAAAAGAGACCCTGACCTCTGAGTTTGTTTCGATGTTTCTTCTCAAAGTAGTCTATTAGGAAATACTAACTCCACGATGTATATTTTTTTTTTTTTTTACGTATTAACGCATTCACTTATATTATATCTTTAAATCTACTGACATTGTCAAGTCATCCTCTATTGACAATATTGTCAAGTCATCCTCTACTGACAACATTGTCAAGTCATCCTCTACTGACAACATTGTCAAGTCATTATCTATTGACAACATTGTCAAGTCATCCTCTATTGACAACATTATCAAGTCATCCTCTACTGACAACATTGTCAAGTCATTATCTATTGACAACATTGTCAAGTCATCCTCTATTGACAATATTTTCAAATCAGCCTCTACTGACAACATTGTCAAGTCATACTCTATTGACAATATTTTCAAATCAGCCTCTACTGACAACATTGTCAAGTCATCCTCTATTGACAATATTTTCAAATCAGCCTCTACTGACAACATTGTCAAGTCATCCTCTATTGACAATATTTTCAAATCAGCCGCTACTGACAACATTGTCAAGTCATCCTCTATTGACAATATTTTCAAATCAGCCTCTACTGACAACATTGTCAAGTCATCCTCTATTGACAATATTTTCAAATCAGCCTCTACTGACAACATTGTCAAGTCATCCTCTATTGACAATATTTTCAAATCAGCCTCTACTGACAACATTGTCAAGTCATCCTCTATTGCGTTTATTGTAGAACAACTCATCGATTAGTATCCACGAGTCGATACAGTGAAGTTGTCACATAATTAGTTCCAGGAAAATAATTTGTCAGTGAATCAATAAGAATGAATGTCGGAGTTCGAGTGCCGAGTGCCGAGTGCCGAGTGCCGTCACGCGTCAGTAGCAGTAGTCAGTCATGGGTATCGATTACAGTTTAGAGTATAGTGCACCATTGAAATGAAATTCAATTAACGTTTGAGGTTACTCAGTATTTTGAATTTATAATATATTATACTAAATACTATCTGCTGCCCGCGGCTACGCCCGCGTGGACCTCGGAAATTATCCTAAAGGAACGTGGTATCGGGATAAAAAAAGTCTATGTTACTCCTTATAACATCAGCTATCTATCAGTGAAAGTCCCGTCAAAATCGGTCCAGCCGTTTCGGAGACTAGCCGGAACAAACAGACAGACAGACAGACAAAAATTGTAAAAAAATATATTTTGGTATATGTACCGTGTATACATCCATATGCATTTAGTAAAAAGCGGTTATTTTAATAGTACAAACAGACACTCCAATTTTATTTATCTGTATAGATGTGTAACTACTAATACTTACAATATTACCCAAGTAGGTGTTCTTAATTTGTTATATGAATTATTGAATTTTATAACTAACTTCGATATTGACTCTCTTATTATTAACTGACGTGATGATGTACAACACAAAGGGATCAGTAATGTCTCTCATGTAATAGCGAGTGTTCGATACAAACGAAGCAATTGTAGCAAATTATCGTGATCCTTAACATATATGTTTGTATACATACCTACAGTGTTTGGAATAAAGGAGAACAGTAAGTGGATCCAGTACTTATCCAACGAATCGAATTGGAAAGTTCAATGCGATACGAGTTACAATAGAGTGCTCGTAATCGATACAAAATACTTCGTGACAAGCAGTGACTGTAGGTTGGCAAACCGGAAATTAACTCAACATGTAAACTCGAAAAACAACTTGAAGAAGTTTTCCCTGAAAACTTTTGATCGCTGATCTATGTCAGCTCATTACCTGCTGACTATAATCCTCCATGTAGACAGCTGTAAACTAAATGTCAATTATATTTTTATAGCGCTAAGTATACAACGACTCACGATGACGCAAATAATCCCTACTTAGTCAGAATGAAATCTTACGTGACGACCAGCTTAGCATGAGCTGCGAGTGACACACAGTTTGTACGATTTTATTCATTGTAAGATTGAACGGAGGGTGCGAGGGAGGTCTGGTTACGTCGGTGGAGGCACGGGGTACAGGTCATCGCATCGATATCCTATTAATACTGCACTATCGACCGCTGCGCGTCGGTCGATCGCAATCGAACGCCCAGCTCTACGTACGCTCTACGTACCGTTCACTCCACGATAACTTACTGTTAACGATACGTAATGACTCTTGGAACAATATATAAATAGCGACTTGTACTGCGTACTGCGTACCTACTGCTTGCACTAATCAACGTGGAAGTTAAACATTCAGCGAAAAATTCGGGGAAGTCAAACGAACAAGTTTTATTTATCTTTACTTCGAAATTTAACGCACAATAAATCTATATTGAACCACAAAATTGATAAAGTTTTAACCGAATCACTTTTAAATATTAAAATTCTCGCATTAACGTTTATAAACAATTACATATAAAACTTTTTGAAAGCCTGGTTGACGTAGGTATACGTTGGTAATTTATAACCTTGCACGAAAGCGAGCAAAGTATCGATTACCAAAAACCTATTTCTTTTGACATGGAAGGTGGTAATACATTCTTCTTAATTCGAATAGAATCGAATGTTTCGTAAACAACGCGAGCGAGAAATCGACTCAAGTATCGATAGAGAGAGGCTGGTGGGAATTAATTGTATCCAGTCAAACGAGATCTTGACCTGATCTGTCGAGAGTTACTGATATGTGATGATCAGACGGCTCTCGAAGTCACGGAAACAATATTAAATTAAAGCGACTTACTTTGCCTCTGGTTTTAATTAAAAACTGAAGAATTTAAGTAAATTAAACGCCCTTTATTTGCTTCCCACAAGTCGTTTTCGTAGATTCGTGAAACATACTGAAAGGTTTCGCCTAAAAGCTCGCTCAACAAACGGCGCATATCCGTTCCAATACAAATGTCACGCATGCCGGTTGCCGGCTGTCAGCTCCCCCAACTAATTGTTACACGATGACTACACTCGTCTCCGTCGGAAAAGGTTACATTCAAAGAGGTTGCTCTCAACATGTAACCTTTTCTGAAACACGCCTCAGACCTACCTACTACAAGTCAAATATATAAGGCTTACATACAATTTATGCAACATATTCTTGGTAGGTACCTATAATCCCCAAGGTACCTTTCCATAGATCTGTCATTCTCTATTGAAACAATGAGTACATGAGGTAAGTGCACAAGTTCCTTAATTAACTAACTTAATTCCAAAGTTTTTAATCACACAAAGTAACATTCCAGTTGACACCAACATTTTGTATAAATTCTTCTCCAGTTAAAACGACGTTAAAACTAATTGTAAACACACGCTCCGAGCAGTTGGTCAAAGTTCTCATAAAGTTGCAGTACGGTGCGGGCGCGAGGGGGAGGTAACCCTTTGTTCTAAACTCAGCTAATGAGCCACAAACACTGAACACATAAAGAGCTGCTAAATAGCAAACTTCATTTGTAAGTAGAATTTAAGTCGGTCTTAAGTGGTGCGTAAGTGATGCAAAAGCATTTAAAACAAGCAACTGACTTCAAAAAGAAGGAGGTTATTCAAACAGCAGTCAAAATACAATGGAGCACATATTTGTAAGGACCAGTAATAAACATGATAAAAGTAACCTACCTGTCAGTACATTTAGTCATCAGCCCGGTGGGGCACACATTTCCGAGCACAGCATACCTACCTGTCAGTACATTTAGTCATCAGCCCGGTGGGGCACACATTTCCGAGCACAGCATACCTACCTGTCAGTACATTTAGTCATCAGCCCGGTGGGGCACACATTTCCGAGCACAGCATACCTACCTGTCAGTACATTTAGTCATCAGCCCGGTGGGGCACACATTTCCGAGCACAGCATACCTACCTGTCAGTACATTTAGTCATCAGCCCGGTGGGGCACACATTTCGTCGCGATGAACATAAACTTGTTGTGCTGGTGACAAATGTCTACAAAATCACACTGCTTTCTGAATCTTCAATAAAAATCCAATACTAGCAATCTTTCGATCTAACGGCACCTAGAGACCCGATAAAATCTAACTTCGCGTTTGATTTTATAGTCTCTTTCTGTTCTAAAATAACGATAATTCCCTTTAATCGTCCAATATTACCATTTTAATACTCTTTCACTTATGAAAGAGCACGACGATGACTTGATCACGCAATCTAGACATCTTCGTACTATTTAGTCTCCCTAATAGTTTTCTAGCCGGCAGTACCGGTCCACTCGGTACACCCTCACTGCGGAGGGTCCTCCACGTCTCGTTGTGGGACGATTGACTCCTAATCACGCGGAGCATTTGTTGGCAAATTGAGGTAGCGCTGGGTTTGGTATATCAATACAAGAGTTGTATACGTATATATGTAGTTTGGCTGGTATTCAATGCAATAAGTTACATATTACTAAATTTCTTTGGATAGTTACGATGCTAATCATAATCATAATCATCATTTATTGCATTCAATGTAGTGTACAAGATGTTACAATAATATTTGTTTCATACATTGACCCTGTCAGGGCACAGCAATATATACATGTTTTGGCATGCTACAGTACATAATAAATATAAATGAATGAAAGAAACCCACAGTGCAGAAAGACAATAATATTTTTTTTAACATAATGATAAAGTATTGGTAAACAGTTATTTGGTCATAATTTCCATTAATAGTTAAAATAAATTAGACAATTAAAAATAATCAAATAATTATAACTATAATCATAAAATAACATAGGCAATGTCAACTAGAATAATAGTAGTAAGTCAACAATAGTCAGTGATGTATATAATAAGGATTTGAATGTCAAAATTTATCGATCGTTATCGTCCAAGAATTCCCTTAACAATAATAATAACCATAAAGCTTAATGTCAAACCAGAATAATAGTATTAAGTCAAAAATTGTGAATTTATATTATTAATTTATTTATATTATGAATTTTAATGTCAAAATTTACTTATCATTATCGTCAAAGAATTCCTTTAGAGTGTAGTATGATTTTAGTGTAAGGTGTCTTTGAAGGCTGGTTTTGAATTTATTTTCGTACTCTATGTCTTTAATTGAGTTTGGAAGCTTATTATATATTTTTACGCACATGGCTAAAGGTCCTGAATGGAACATACCTAATGTGGAGCTTGGTAGGGCTAATTCATTCTTGTTTTGGCGCCTATCACTGCGACTTTGTGGACGGAGGGTTCTAGTGAGTGGGAATAGTGATTGGTGTTTTCGTACAAATTTACTTACTTCCAATATGTAGATGCCAGTTAGTGTAAGGACCTTATATTTAACAAAGAATGGCCTACAGCCTTCCGTGTTGTCTATATTGGCAAGAATTCGTAAATATTTTTTTTGTAGAATAAAGAGCCTTTGTTTGTCTACACTATTTCCCCACACCACTATTCCGTAATTTAACCAGGAGTATGCGTAGGCATAGTATGCTGTTAGAGCAGTTTTAAAATCGGTAGCTCTTTTAAGCTCTCCTAGAGCATATATAAAGCTAGCAAGCTTATTTGCCACTGCATCTATATGAGCCTTCCAGTTTATATTGGTATCTATAGACAAACCCAACAGTTGAAACTCATTTATGCATTGTATCTGTATATTATTATACGAGTAATTTATGTCCAATTTACGCTTTTGATATGGTCTAAATTGCATTATTTTTGTTTTGTCAAAGTTTAATTCTAAGTTATGATCTTTTAACCATGATATTATTTTCGAGAGCTTATCGTCTAAGTTTAAGTTTAAGTTTTCACCACTAGTGTATGGAAAAATTATAGAAATATCGTCAGCAAATAAGATACTTTGAGCGTCAATTTCTTTAGGTAGGTCATTAATATAAATTAGAAATAATAAGCATCCTAAAACGCTGCCTTGAGGTATTGACATTGTTATTTTCACTTTATCAGATCTTCCGCGTGTTATTCGGCCAGTGTGTTGATCCCTATGTTCAACCTCTACGAACTGTTCTCTACTTTGTAGGTACGACGAGAACCACTTGTATGCTGTACCTCTAACGCCTATTGCATATAACTTACTAAGTAGGATTTCGTATGAAACTCTGTCATAGGCTTTGCTCATATCCAGTAAAATCCCTACTGCGTACTTTTTGTTACTGATTATATTTAAAGCTTCCTGGATATACTTGAATATAGCTAAAGTTGTAGACCTATTTTTCCTGAACCCGTTTTGACTGTCGTCGAATATCTTATATCTTTCACAATATGAGTAAAGTCGCTTTGACATCGCAGTCTCCAATATTTTTGCGAAAGTAGGTAGCAATGCTATCGGCCTATAATTACTGGTGTCAGTCTGGTCTCCTTTCTTGTAAATAGGTTTTACTACTGATACTTTTAGCAAGTCAGGGACGGAACCCTCATCCAAAGACTGATTGACTAAATAGGTTAGGGGTAACGTTAGCTCTTCAGCGCAAGCTTTTATAAGTGTAGGCGGTAGCTCGTCATGGCCATAACTGCGCTTGTTTTTCAATTTTTTTATTATAAACATAATTTCGCTAGGATCAACTGGTCTTAGGTAGATGGAGTTTTTGCTTTGAGAGGACGTAGGGCGGCCACTTGGAAAAGTGTTCCCATTTGCGGTATCTATTTTTCCCACTGAAGCAAAATAACTATTGAAAGCGTTGGCAATGGTAGTCGCGTTTTCTGTCACCGTATTTTGCACACGCAATTTTATGTTATTAGTAGATTGTTTTTTATTTTTATTTGTACGCTCCTTTATTATTTGCCACATTGTTTTAGTTTTATTTTCAGATTTACTCATTATTCTTATGTAGTTCAGTTTTTTAGAGTGGGCTACTGTTTTCTTAAGTAATTTCTCATAACGTTTATAGTACTTTTGTAATATATTGTTATTAGTTGTAGTCATTAATGCCTTTAGTTGTCTTTTATGTTTGCATGCTAATCTTAGTCCAGTTGTCAACCATGTCTTATATGTCCTGTTTTTTATTTTTACGTCTTTTTTTGGTATACACTGATTTAAAATGTTTTGTAAGGTGTTATGAAATGACAGATAATTAATGTTAATATTTTGGTTTTCATTTATTATTTTACTCCAGTCAAGTTTATTTAGTTCCTTTTTAAATGAGTCTATGTTTTGTTTACTATAGATCCTCTTTAAGGTAGATATTTGCTTTTTATTAATCATCGGAATGCGGGTAGGTACAGTGATTGCTATTCCTCTGTGGTCTGAGAGTCCAAGCTCCACTACTTCAAGATAGAATTTGGCGTGTTCGTTTGTAAATACCAGGTCAATACACGTCGAGCTTGAGGTTGTTACTCTGGTAGGTTCCGTTACTAGTTGTCGAAAGTTGTACCTAGTCATTGTATGTAAAAGATTAAATGAATGACGACTTTTCTCAAGGATATTTACGTTGAAATCCCCGCCTATAAATATCTGTTTACGCTTGTCCTTTATATTGCTTGCAATTAAGCATCAAGTTCTCTAACAACACAGCAAGTTCAATGAGGCGCACAACTTTCATTTGGCCCTAAAGAGAGATTTAAGATGCTATTTATATGTCTTTGTTTCGCCTCCATCTGTAGAATTGTGAAGACAAGTCGACATTGTAAAATAGTGCTCAAAAAAAGTAAAGCCTGTATAAAATCATGTTTTTTTTCCTTAGCTTCACGTCTTACTAAATTATTCATACTGTATCAACGTAGCTTTTCAGCCATATGTAGAAGACATCGCTGTCGGCCATCGAAGCGTTCCGCCGGGCGCTGTGCGAGTAGCAATGTGCTGACACAGCTCGCCTGCTGTGTGTCGCAGTACTGTGGAGAATGTTACACAATCTCATAGTTTCTAGCACAATAAACTTGTTAGATATAGATACCCATACTAGTAGGGGTACAATACGAATAAGTATTAGGTTCCTACCCAACACACTTGTATTTCTACCAAATTGACGTAAAAAGGATGACCAAACGATTCCGAACTACGAAAATATCCCAATAGCTACAGACTTTGTATCTGATGAAATACTTAAATCACTATCAAGGAACTTAGAAAATAATAAAGTTGGCAATACTCACAAGATGTCTGCGACATGTCGCGAGACATTTAGTCGTCGTGTGACGAGTGCTGACGCATGAGCGACAGGGCTCCACATCTACGTCGACGCGGCAACCCTAGCAGGACAGATTGTTCAGTGTTCAATCTTTTTCAATCCGTCGCGTCATCGGGATAAAACGAGCAGTTGAAATCTGAGTTGTTGAGCATTTTAAGAATCAGCGTTTATCATGTCTGGTGAAGGATTAAGGGTAAACCAGAAAAGTCTAATCCTACAGCTATTTTCATGTGCGAACAGTTTGAAATCTACATTCCTTGTCGACTACAGGGTTTTCCTTAATAGACAATCAATGAGCCTACCCGACGTACCCGTAGATCCGGGACTCAACAGCCGCGTTTAATTTGTCCTTCCAAGACTTATTTTAAACCTAGTTTACAAGGTAATGAATAATAGTTTATAGAAGGATTTTACTCAAATTACCTATTTAGTGTATAACATGAATTATTCCCTCCTAGTGCACGTTGTAATTATGCATACCGAATAACGCTATCCACCTGCTTATTAATGTACAGTTTAATTCAAATATCCTTTGGTCCATTGTGCTCATAAGAGCGGAGCAGTGTCCACGTGAGCTTACCGAGCTCATTGAGCTCAGCGCGCCACACGACCGTGCAACTCACCGAGCTACTATTAATCACGTTTATTCCCAAACACAACATAACCAGCTCATTGTTAACCAACTATAAATTAAAGTTCCCGCATGCGGAGGAAGCTTTTAACATAAATCTACAATTTGTTATTCACACTGATTTGCGTTAAAGTTGGCGCAACGGGGGCTAACTAGTTTATTGTAATGTGTGCGGCAATTAAAACTAAATAATCCTATTAGAGTGTGGAAGCGGACAAGAAAGAGCTGGGGATTAATACCGCTCAATAGACGAGATGAAGGTAGTAGGTCCACTATTGGACATAGTCTGTACGGTTTAGGACTGACTGATCAAGGAACACTGTCTTTAGAAAGCTCAGTTTTCTTTCATCCACAGTAAAACTGAATTTTACAGTGACAGCTGACACTGGAAACATAGAAGAAGCAAGTTTGAACAAAATATAAATATTGGAATATTGGGTCGGTTTGAATGAATAGGTCGACGGAAAATGTTGTTATTGTCCCCTGTACCCAAACCCTTTGCCTTCTGAACAGCCATGGGAATAGGAACCGCAAACTAAACAATAGCGATAAGCTCTCACCAACCAAACTACAACTGTAGTTAAATTGCACTGTCACACAACACTACTTGACCCTGTATGTATACAACCGCACCGATAGAGCACGCGCGCGTTTTATCCCGAGCTTTACCTCGTAGAGTCTCGTGCTAACCGCGCGTCGCGTCACATCGCGCGCTGTGGACGAACGCTTTTGTCTCAACGTCAGGGATGCCACCGATTTAATCATTCAATTTCCCGAGTAGCTAGTACTATTGTTGCGTGGACACGTGCTGCCCAGCAGTATTGTGTGTAGGTATTAGTAGGTATTTCTTGCAAGTTCATCGCAGCGCTAATTGTAAACTAAATGTCAATAGTCATTGTCTAATTATAATTTTTTATCTCTCTCTATTTGATCTCCCACTGGCCGATACAATAAAGAGCTGTGAGGCCATCATCACACTCGGCAGACAGATTGGTAATGAAGTAAGCCTAGTTAGTTGCACTCTTATAGAGCACGGTAAGTAAGACGCATTGTCGACGCTATTGAATAATTTCTGATAATATTTCTTTCGAGATACTTGTCGGTATATTAAGTAGCTCATTATGTATGTAGGGTACGTCTAATGAATATTGTTTACAGTTGTTTTTCTTCAGATATCAGATGAAAGTTGTCCTCCATAATTGAATATTGATAGGTTTGAGAGTTTGAGAGCTCCCTGAAAATAATCTCAATGTTTTTTTAAGAAAATTTGTGTGAAGTTCAGCCCTAGTACAATAGTGTAGAAGTTGACCACATAATGGTATAGAAGTTAAACGGCTCGTGACAGGAAATAGATTCGTTGAAGTAAGTTGTCCGGACAAGCAGCCGGCGCGACTCGCCCGCTGCCGGACGCCGGACACGGGAAACCGGACACCAGCCGGACAACGACACTGTTTTATGTTCAACTCTAATCGAGTTGACCTTTGTTATTGAAGTAGTGCTGGCTTTCGAAGTTTGGTGACTAAACACTTTACTGTGATTGTTTTACTAGGAACGTGTGGCAGTGTTCCGCCAAGTACAGCAGCATGAGTACCTACCTAAGCACTTTGATATACCTACTGGGTTTATTTCACGTTTTATTTTATGCTTTCAGCAATATTGAACGAACTTTCTTATATTTTAAGAACTTTTGTACGTTGTAGCCTACGGGTCCTATTTTGAAACGATCTTATTTATAACTTTATTAATTACACAATATGTACTTACTTCATTAAAACAACTTGAGAATCATAATCATTGCTTCGTAAACTTTAGATCTCCTGTTACACTGCAAACTATTAATATTTGTTAGCTAAGTGTTGAAGCAAACTCCGCGACAAGTTGCGGCTCGGAGCGCGGCATGCGTCGGCGTGGTATGTGGCCGTGGCGTAACGTTACGAAATACATGCAGAAGTTACATTCCAAACACTGCTTAAAATAGTGTGGAAGAACACGTAGAATTATACTTATTTACTTGAAATTGCAATAAGAAAGACTGAAAGACAACAGTCTTCTGAGAAAATTAAAAAGCATCTTCAAACTATATTTTCAATTACACCGCTGCAACCCATCACTGGAGACAAACGCGGAGCATCCTGAGTAAAATAATATTCTTTGTAGTTTCAGTGGCAATCTGTGGCACTACTTGGCGAACACAAACGTTAGTGCTTTTAAAGATATTTTTATTTAGCTAACCATTTACAAAAGACATTCAGTCCTTGTGTATCGTGTGACATGGGTGTGTAATTCACAAATACGCCGTGACATGATCGCTAATTTGTTGACACGACCCATCGCTGACACGTTTCGACACAACCTGTGAAGCGATCATAACTACATTACCTACCTACAGCTGCACGGGCTCTTGATACAACTTCAAACGAAGGGTCGACTTCTGTTTAATCTGGAAGGCAATCAAAACACATTTATCAATTACAAATGCGACTAATTCAGTAAGCTTTTAAAATTAAAAGTAGTGTTTAGGGAAAACATCGCTGTGTCCATCAACAGAGCCTGCAAGATTAGCTTAGAGAGACGTGACGCGACCACAACAACTTATTTATTTATTTATTTATTATATTTGGGAAAACAAACAGTAGTATACTAGGCATAAACAATGTAGTCTTAAAAATTAAAATTAACAAATATACTACCCACAACATTTTCCACAGATTACTATTTTATATAATAAAAACAAGCTGTTAGCAAACGTTAACTGTAGTAGGGCTAACTTAATAAAAAAGACGTTAAAAGAAAAAGGTTAAACTAGGTATATTCTATAAAAGAAGTACCGTAACAAATAAAAAATAATAAAAATAAAAATTTATAAAAAATAAAACAAGAGAAAACAAAATTCAAGAAAATAAAATAAAACAAAACAAAATTCAAAATTCAACATTCTTGCGTGATGTATCATACAAGTCCCAGCCTATTAATAATGATACCTACATTGAGTATTGTGTTGTTGCCTACTGCCAATCCTTTAGAATTTTAATTATATTATTTTTGAATTTATACCTGCTTAGGAATAATATGTCTACCGCACTAAAATGCGTATTGTATGTGTCGACCAAGCGGTATAGCGGTGAGCGCACACCAGCATTGGATCTAGAAAAGCTGGTAGCGAACAGTCGCCTGGTGCGCACCTCCCGTACATGTACTGTTCGAGGAACCAGATAACACAAACCAGCCACCAAGTCAGGGCAATCAAACTTGTTTCGGCATACACTGAATAACGTCATTGTCTCAAGGAGGACACGTCTTGACTGTAACGTGTAACTTGATTGTCTATTAAAGAATATAAGCAGTGTAGGGTGCAGGTCCAGTTTCTAAAATAGCCATTCTAAGCCTACTGGTTCTCCGATTAACAACATTCGTTTCTCAGCGTGATTAGGGTCTACAACCTCCATTACACCTCTATTATCAATAGGCTTACCGAAATTCCGAACAATACGTAATAATACATCCAGTTTGACGTGCAAATGTTCAGGAGTCGAGCATGACACATTGTGGGTCGGTGTGGGTCGGCGCGGGTCGTATTGCCGGCCCGATTTGTGGGACAAATTGCCCTCATTCGGCCCGGGCCCTAATCTGTCGCTACAAATGCTGGCGCCATTTCAAATGGTTAATGTTGGCCGCTCATTGTCGGCCATTACGGGCCACTTCCAGCAGGTAGCTATGGATATTAATTAAAGGTTAGATTCATGAGTTAACTTGTACTTTGAAAACATTTTCATACGTCAAGATTAATAGAGTAATTTAAGTCTCTGCCACCAACTGTTACCTGAAAGATAAAGTTTAGAATCATACTATTTCAAGTCTTTTGAAATATTCCTTCAGACGGCAAAAGGTTTTCTTTTCATCCGTTACAAATTTAATTTGTCAAAACTTCCATCTTACATTCCATGAATACTCGTAGAACAAAAATAAAGAAACCTTCTTTGAATTTAACACAAACTCCTTTTGAGAAATTCTTTACTTATTCATAATGATCGATTCATACACAGAACTAACATCAAACTAAAATTGCTTTTTTTATTAAACATTAGTGTAGGTACCTACTTACTAACAAACACAGAAATGGTTCACAAGTTGTCTCAAAGACGCGCTGAGTGCAGCCCTCGCCGTGCACAAACTTGCCGAGACTTAAGTAGTCCAAGTAACCGCTTTGTTAACACAGGCATGCTTGTTGGCCTGTTGCTTGTCTAAAATGAAACAAATAAAACTTCTTCATCTCCTTTGAAACTCTCGGACTTTTATTATTACTAAAGAAACGATGGAAACAATTTAGTTGCAAGAAAAGATTTAATGTAGACACAGCCACTTTTGAGCAAAGCACAAAAATAACGTAAATAAAACGTTAGTTAAATTTTCAGAAAAAGTCACGTGTTACTAAAATTGGAACGATACAGAGAAGATTATCACAGGGGCCTAAGCAACTATGTCACGCCTTCGTGAAGCGTTCCACATTTTTTGGATAAATTCGGTTTAGGTCAGAAGATTAATATTGTTTTTGTTGGTGAAGTACCTACTAGGAGATACCTATACTGTTTTTTATTAATTGTATTAAGTATAACGAAAACGCTCTTTTCTTGAAATGTCAATGACTTCACAAAAACAACATAAGTCAAGTAAGAAAATTGACGCGTAGCTCCACAAAAGGCACTATCGCTACGTGTGAACCCGGGCTTCTAAGTCATCGCTATTTCTATCAAAGTGCACGTAAATAACCGCGCGTGTCGGCGCTGACCTATCGCGCGGCTGACCGCGGTGACATTTGCACGCCCGGCTCGTCTGTAGACACCTTTATTCGCCGGTGCCTGACGTCGTAATCACTGACGCGAACCCTTTCGTGTTACTGCGTATATCTGTAGCGTATAATGAGAATATGACGTCACGTATCTACGTCGCTGTCAATCAGTTGGAAACTTGAATTAGTAATGATGCAAATTAGATCGATTTGCTGTCGAATAAGCATAATTTTCCTATAGGGTTAATTATTTATTCTACTACCTACGCTACGCACGTTTTTATATTTTGTATCATAATCAGAATACGTCACGTCAACGTCACATTAATTAACTATTAAATCATATATGCTCCACTTTTTTGTACACATTTCAGTTACAAACAACACTATGTTCAAATGAAATAATTTTTTATTTTTATTTTTGCAGAAAACACTGTTATGATGGTGTTATTAAATGTACATGTTTCAAGTGATTCTACCGTTAGGCATGCAAAATGTATACAACAATAGTTAATAAAAAAAAACAAATTATAAAAGATTGGCATTAAAATACATAAAATTAGATAAAAATAATTTAAGATATTAAATTACATGGAATGTCTTTCATAAAGTTATATTTATACAGATTAATAATTTATTTAGTAATAATAATAATTTATTTAGTAAGAATAATAATTTATTTAGTAAGAATAATAATTTATTTAGCAATAATAATAATTTATTTATTTCAATGTCATTCCCAGAATTATAACAATACATTAACAAATTAATTATGTAAAGATACATGCACAATTTTATTGTTCTAGTACTTGATGTCACTGTGAGGTCTTGAGTTTGGAAAAGTTATCGTTTAAATATTCGTTCAAGTTATAGTAACATTTATTAACTTAAAGGCTCTTTAGATTTTTCTTAAACAGAGTTGTATTCATTGCTCTTATTTCTTTAGGTAATTTATTGAAAATTACAGGAGCCATGCGAAACACACTTTTGGGCATTAAAGTGGTACAGGTTTGGCGCACACAGAGGCGAAATGCGTCACGTTGTTGCCTGTTATTGACTTCTGAGGCCAATGCAAATAAGTTTTGATTAACCTTAACAAACATTAAGACCTCATAAATATATAGGCTTGCGAGAGTTAGAATTTTGTACTTCTGGAAATACGGTTTACAGGTCTCAATTATTTGAAGCCCAAACACACCCTGTATGCACCTTTTTTGTGCCTTAAAAATTAAATCAATGTCAGTCGAATTTCCCCAAAAAATTACACCATATCTCAGGACAGGAGCAACTAAACCATGATATGCCGTTAACAAGGTATTGATATTTGAAATCTGTTTTAATTCATGTAGCGCATATACTGATTTATTAATTCTTTTGCATAGTGTTTCAATCTGGGATTTCCACTTTAATTTGTTATCCACAGTAAGACCAAGAAATATAGTTGATTGTACTTCAGATACAGGTTCACCCTTATATTTAATATAGTTGATTGTACTTCAGATACAGGTTCACCCTCATAGTTAATATAGTTGATTGTACTTCAGATACAGGTTCACCCTTATAGTTAATATAGTTGATTGTACTTCAGATACAGGTTCACCCTTATAGTTAATATAGTTGATTGTACTTCAGATACAGGTTCACCCTTATAGTTAATCTGAGTCATAATTGTATTCACACGCTGTTTGAAGTGGATTATTTTAGTTTTTCCTATGTTTGCCTTCAAATTATTAATGTCTAGCCATTTACTTATTGCATTTAGGGTACTACTTATTATATCATTCTCATAAGATGTTCTGTCATTACACTTAATTGCAACGGCGCTGTCGTCAGCAAAGAGTGGCATTGGGTTTGAATTCACATTTGGAAGATCATTAATGTATATTATAAAGAATAATGGACCCAATACACTTCCTTGCGGGACACCATATTGTATTTTACGTCCTCTTGATGGGCATGTAACCTCCTGTATATCCTATGTTATTTAAGATTATTCTCGCTGGAGCTCAGCCTCCTTCGGCCTCAATCTGCACTCCCCACTGCCTGTTTACCGACAGCGGTGCATTCATCTCAGACAACACTTGTTTACTCTTTAATTTTTTACTGCCGAGACATGGTTGAACATGCTGCGTGGCTGCGGACGTAAAGCTGGGATCACACCCGTCTTTAGTTTTGACTCCAACAAGCACAGTTTACATTTCCTGTACCATTTTTAGGAACAAATTAATAATTTTTAATACTTAGTTCTAATGTTTCTTTGTCGTAGATGCGTTACTGCGTGGCCGCTCTGTGGCTGTCCGCGCTGACCACCCTCGCGGTGGCGGCCGCTGATGACGCCCACCACGACGCCGGTCCACCACAGGTCAGTACCACACCACAACACACAACCTGACTACCACCACACTGCCACTAAGGAAACAAATCAAACACACAGAGCAAGAAAGTGCTTGAGAACATAGTGAAATAACAAATGAACATCACGGTCTTGGACCTCGTTAAATAAACTATTGAATGAATAGACAACACAGAATCATGACATGATACAGAACATGAAATTCATTTTGTCTCAAAAGAAATTAAAAAAAAAGACTTAATTTAAATACCTTCCCGCGCATCAAAACTACAATGAAGAACATTTCTTATTTCTCTTCACACACATGGAAAATGTCTACGGATCAATGTAATAAAAAATAAAAAAAAATGCCCTATTGAAATTAAATAAAACTGTCTACTTAGATTGATTACATAAAATTACATTCTTTTTAACCAAATTCCAAAAGGGGGAGGACGTTAATGTACGGCTGTAGGTATGTATGTTCACCGATTCCTCCGTCAATTGTGAACCAATTTTGAAAAAAAAAATGTTCAATAGGTAGGGTATGCTCTCGAAGTGGCCCCTTGGCGCCAAGTTAGAATCTGATGAGGAGATCCCATACCAATCGAGGGAAATACAGAGAAATCCTCTAATTTTATAGGCACACCTATAGCGATTTGGGTATTTTTTATAGTAACTCTTGCATTTGCTCTCGGAAAGCACCATTCGGTGAAGTGGAACTAATAATGAAGACCAGAGGTGGCCACCGGAACTACTCAATTATAAGTATTTCACGGGTTGCGATTCCATTACTTTAATATGGTTGCTAAGCAATTTATGCTCGACACAATACATACAGTGAAATGGAGTGAAAAACTCCAAAAAACTACAAAGTGAAAAATAAAAAACTTATTTACAAAAAAAAACCACCGACTTCAAAAAAAAACACTACAAAGTGAATATAACTTTAATTTCGGCAGTCGGTGGCAAAATACTAAAACACAGATTCAAAGACACCGAGTTCAGAAATTAAAGTTATTTTTCACTATGTAGTGTTTTTTTTTTGAAGTCGTTTGTTTTTTTTTTTGTAAAAATGTTTTGTTCGCTCCCTGCTTTTGCATTAATAAAGACTTGGGAATTTTTGCTTATGCTGGATTGTTCACCTTAGTTGGATTGTTGACATTAAAATATGCTAAGAAGATAAAAATATTGTTTTTAAAGGTTTTTATTGTGTAAACTAAACAATTAGTTCATCAATTAGTCTGGTCGGCTACTCAATATGAGTTCATCGAAATCACGTTGCGGAATGGCCGCTTCTCCGCAATTTTTCTGGTGTATGTACGGCGTCCATATTCGGCATAGCTCTTCTTTGAAGCATATTCTATGCGTGCTCAATGGGGTTCATGTCTGGCGATTGAGCAGGCCATGGTAGGACGTTTATATTAGCTGCGGCGTGTGTTTGTAACGACTGTGGCAGAAATGAAGCACCAAATTGGTTTCGCAAAGGAATGACAACATCTAATACAATGGTTTCAGTGTAAATCTGTGCATTGAGATTGCCTCCGATCCAAATCAGTTCGGTACTTCCGCCGTTCTAAATACCCACCCATATCATGATTGTTTCATCACTACTTATTTGCATGGACTCTCTGGCATGATTTTGAACATTCTTGGCGTCCAGGGGTCCCCCGATACCGTATACGTCTATTATCTGGCCTCATACAAATGCGAGATTTGTCAGAAAAACACACAAAACTCTCTACTCGCCACTCTTCTTCTGCCCAATTTCTGTGTTCACGAGCCCATTGTAAACCGGGTCTGCGATTGCGGGGCTCAGTAGGTAGTACACTTAGCGGCCATCGGGAACGCAGATTAACTTCGAGCAAGCGATTGCTTGTAGTTTGCTACGAAGCCTCCTAACCAACATCATCGCGGTCATTATACGATTTCGTCGACCAGTAATTTGTATGTAACCATCTTGTCTGGATGTGGTGATGCGAGCTCGTCCTCCATGTCGCTCTGCCACGCTGCCAGTGATGCGGTAACGTGTCCAAAGGCGACTTATAACACTGGTTAGTACCAAGAGCGATTGCCACAGCACGTTGCCGAGAACCAGCTTCCAACATTCCTAGCTCTGATCATTTCTTCTCGGCTCAAATGACGTCTTCTCTCCTTAATATCGTTATTTTGTATTGATTCTACTCAGTATGTTAGAAATTTTACTGATTTGACCTCAAACCCTTGCAGGAATATTACTTGACAGAAGATTTTCATCTTTAAACTATTCCCGTTTAAAATGACGAAATTTACTAAAAAGTATCCATATGAGTATCTAGCAAAAACGTGCTTGATCCCTAGACACATGATGTGTGTATATTTTGTTCTAACCGAAGAAGCTTAAAAGTCCAGAGACAAGTACCTACAGTATAAATCAATTTAAATTGCACCTATTCGGAGGGTAGTTACAGTTTACGCGGTGACCTAGCAACAGCACAATCAAGTTAATTGGAACTCGAACTCGATCGACCATCTCACAATATAACAAATCGTCATTTATTTATTTATTATTCCAAGTTTTAGGTCTGGGGCCCAATAGATACGTTTAAAATTAAACTGACTTCATTGACTGTACTAGAAAATAGAAAAACTTCTAGATAACAAAATATAACGCTTAAATTGCGTATCAGAAACTTTTTTACATTTTGCATTTATAAGTACTTATTCCGTATATTTGTATATTGTCCCTCAAACTCAAAGCATTTATTTGAAATAAACCAATTACAGGCACTTTTGAACTGTCAAGGGGTCGGTCAGTCAGAAAGATGAAGCTAGTTGCCAATTCCAAAGCATAGTAGGTACCTATGGAGAAGAACGGACAAGAAACTCCACGGAAACTCTTTTAAATCAAAATATGGTTACAAAATATTGGTTACATAATTCATGTTGAAATAATGCATGTGAGAACGATGCAGAACGTTAAAAGCGTCCGTATAAAAAGACAAAAGCAATTCAAATATTAAATTAAATTACAATAAGCCGTGGCAGCTAAAAGATGACCAGGCCCTACTGACGGCGCCCGTTCACGAACATGACGCATATTTTATTACAAGCATCAGCAGAAGCTTTTATATCCACAAGGGCACTTGCCTATGGCAATACTACGACATATTACAAAAAACCTCGAACATAAGACGCGATAATGTTTTACGCGTCTCACCATCCAGGAGGTATAACAAACTTGTCTCGTTTTTACAACATTCGTATTTTCTCACAACACGTCGAGCCACTAATAGTGTAGCAAAGTTGAGCAATCTCGAGCAGTCTCGAGCCAGCCCCGACACGAGCACATTCCCAGTAGTTACCGAGCTCGCTGTAAAAACCGGAACAAACACAAACTCAACTATTTTAAACGACGCGACGCGCGCCGCACGGGGGAAAATTTATAACATCGCCTTTTGGTTGCAACTGTACAATGTGGGGCCATGCAGCCCGCGCTTTTTGATAAATAACTCTTGTTATAAATATGCTCACAAACGGGCCTGTAATTACTTGTAGCATTCCTAAAATAATACGATGTGTAGGTTAATTTTTCTACTTTAGGAGAAATAAATTAACTTCAAGTGTGAATGTAGGTTTGTCATTAGAAATTGAAACAAGGTATCCTCTGTAGTCGTAGAGGAGCTCGGTCACACCTCGCAAATTAAGTAAAATGCCTCAGCTGTAGCTTGGCGTAACACATCTATTCGGGGAATTAGAACAATGTTTTCTCAGCAAAAGAAAAAGCTGGGTATAAAAAGCGCGTCCGTCGTTTGATGTGAACAACACAATTAACATTCCGCGCGGCGACAAACGACTTTAATAGAATAATAAACAACTTGTGGCTCAGTGGCGCGAGCTTAATGTTGTGGACAAGGTTTTTCGCCGAACAATTCCCCCGAGTGAGCTTTGTTCCAGCCAATTGTACCGATACCAAACGGAAATGTACAGCGAATACACAAAGAGCTAATAGAATTGCTTACCTCATTGTACGTTTGAAATCTTTCAACGAGCGCTCTTTGCGCTAAAAAGAAAACTGCTCAAAGCAATTTCCTTTCACAACAACCGCTAGCCGTGCACTGATTTAAAACAAATGCGCATGTTCACAGAACGACAACGAAATAGAGTTAACTGATGAGGAGAAGCGCGCATGGTCCAGCTTGCACGGCGGTGGCGGGTGGGGCAAGCGGGGCTGGCAGGACATGAGCTCGGCGTGGGGTAAGCGCGCCTGGCAGGACCTCAACTCCGCCTGGGGCAAGAGGGGCTGGAACGATATGAGCTCGGCGTGGGGCAAGCGAGCCTGGCAAGACCTTAACTCCGCATGGGGCAAGAGGGCCTGGCAAGATCTTAACTCTGCCTGGGGCAAGCGCGCCTGGAGAGATATGTCCCAGTCACCCTGGGGCAAGCGCGGCTGGCAAGACATGAGCTCCGCATGGGGTAAGCGAGGCTGGAATGACATGAGCTCGGCTTGGGGCAAGCGTGGCTGGAATGACATGAGCTCTGCCTGGGGCAAGCGTGGCTGGAACGACATGAGCTCAGCCTGGGGCAAGCGAGCACCTGTAAGTACATTATTTTACCATTATTGGCATTACCTGCAAATGTGACTTTCATTTAACATTTCCGGGTGTAAAACTATTCAAAACTACTACGATTGATTACACATAGTTATGTAATACATATTCAAAAGTATGGGGACGGTAACAGGCCAGGGGTCACAGAACAATAGAGAAAAGTATGGGGACGGTAACAGGCCAGGGGTCAAGAACAATAGAGAAAAGTATGGGGACGGTAACAGGCCAGGGGTCACAGAACTATAGAGAAAAGTATGGGGACGGTAACAGGCCAGGGGTCACAGAACTATAGAGAAAAGTATGGGGACGGTAACAGGCCAGGGGTCACAGAACTATAGAGAAAAGTATGGGGACGGTAACAGGCCAGGGGTCACAGAACTATAGAGAAAAGTATGGGGACGGTAACAGGCCAGGGGTCACAGAACTATAGAGAAAAGTATGGGGACGGTAACAGGCCAGGGGTCACAGAACTATAGAGAAAAGTATGGGGACGGTAACAGGCCAGGGGTCGCATAACTATAGAGAAAAGTATGGGGACGGTAACAGGCCAGGGGTCACAGAACTATAGAGAAAAGTATGGGGACGGTAACAGGCCAGGGGTCACAGAACAATAGAGAAAAGTATGGGGACGGTAACAGGCCCGGGGTCACAGAACAATAGAGAAAAGTATGGGGACGGTAACAGGCCAGGGGTCACAGAACAATAGAGAAAAGTATGGGGACGGTAACAGGCCAGGGGTCACAGAACAATAGAGAAAAGTATGGGGACGGTAACAGGCCAGGGGTCACAGAACAATAGAGAAAAGTATGGGGACGGTAACAGGCCAGGGGTCACAGAACTATAGAGAAAAGTGTCGAGTAGTATCGAGTAGGTGCCTGCCTAATGCCTACCGTTTAACTTTTATGATAGACCTTTTACTTAACTTCACAAGAACACAGTGGAAGCAGACATTTGTCAACCACTGCCTTCGCGACCTGTATATATAATATAATATTGTGATAGGCCTTTCTCTGGACGATCCTATTTCGAGGTATCAAACTATAAATAAAATTAAAATAAATTACTTATTCCGTTCCTTCTGTTTAGGAAAAGTGGGCCAACTTCCACGGATCGTGGGGCAAGCGCGCCGCGGAGCCGGACTACGAGGAGATCGACGCGGCCATCGAGCAACTGCTCCCCATCCAACAGGTGCGTCACAGCCTATCCCTGACTTTAGACGGCGCTACGTATAGCATTCTATAATGTATTCTTTCCCCTTCATAGCTTATTCTAGGAAAATATTTTAACATTACCTAAGAAAACTTTTCAAAGAAATTCTTAAAGTAAAAGAAGTTTTGAACATTAGCTTATTTTCACCCAATTTTCCTAACTTGGGATGCAAATTGTATGCAAGAATTATTTTACCTGTAAAGTCCTGTTTAAAAAAAAATGATAGGCAGAAGAAATAGAGTTTCTAGAGCATTTTTGTATCTTATGTTTTAATATTTTTTTATGTCGTTCAGTTATCGGACAGCGAGCGAATGGAAGCACCCGAGAAGAAGGCTTGGTCGGCGTTACACGGCGCGTGGGGCAAGCGCCCCGTGAAGCAAGCCCAGTACAACAGCGGTACGTACTGCTGCATGTTTAGTACGTCATAGTGTAGTAGGACAATGTGTGGTACTATATAAACGCGTCAGAGATGCCAAAATTTGGTACAAAGATTTTTTTAATTTTCTGGGTTCCATAGATTTTGTTGTTCTCTAACGTAGATCAAGTGGTTACATTACTAATTTAGTTTTACTATTATAAAGCTCGTGTACTCAATCGTTTATAATTAGATTACGCGCTAAACATTAACCCCGATTAGATAACACTCAGTAAGTCTACTGAATCAGTCTAATTAAATTATCAGCTATAACAGACATCTATATTACGGTTACGACAATCAATCAGCCAGATTATTTCGAGACGCACGAATTTACGACAGCTCATAAAAGTTTAATAATAAATTGTCGTTGGTAGTTAAATTCGTCGCTGAAACAATAACAGAAGGACGTAATTATCTCGCGTCGCTCTGATCGATGGCTCGCGGTAAGTTGATGGATTCACATTAACAATTGTTCGCGCTGCCCATTGTTCAGTTTATCGGCCAGTGGACAGCGCCATCAACTCCGAACGTTAATAACTAAAGTTTAGTTAAAAGATGACACTCTGGTTTATAGATTCTCATTTCGCAGTGAAGTTGGAAATGAGCTCGTATTGTTATCGCGCGGCGACTAACTTTTGGGATCGCGCTCCAATTGTAAGGTCTTCGGCGTCACGTACTCGTATTAGAAGTGGTTCCCTTCGAGCATGCTGCCCCAAGTATGAGTGTCGTCCCTCTGAGTGTGCTCGACACTTCCCGCGACACCTCGTAGACTCAACATCGGTGTCGCGGTAATAAACTGCTCCTTCATTCCGTGTGTAATTTAAACTGCGCCCCACAAGCCCTTAATAAATTTGTAGCCAAGTTGGAATTTGTGCGAGCTACCGCCGCCGACAGAATTAGATAATAATCCTCGCTTGCCTTTTTAAATTAAATAGCCCCAAGTCAATATGGTGGCCGCCGAGCCGACTCTTCGTGGAGTTTTTCACGCGTTAACATTCATAATTTCGCATTAACGATGAACGATTTAATGAAAAATGTTATCCATTCATATATTTATGAATAGCGTGTCAAATTACTTTTCTGGATTTTATTTAAGACTGTTTTTCGTTGTAGTATTTAGAGATGGTATATTAAATCTGTCTGAATATCGTTGAATTAGAAACGCGAGTTGTAAAGATCACACGTAGCAGTTGATGTCACACGCAGTCGAAGGAACTTTATTCGAGTAAATACATAGATTTATTGCTATGAACCAACAGGATCGTATTACTGGAAGCGAGAGCCCGCCTGGACTAACTTAAGAGGAATGTGGGGCAAGCGCTCAGCACAAATGGACGCGGACGCGGTAGACGATGATCATGGTAACCACGCTCGAGATTTTTCTAGCAGCACATGCACCTGTGTTGTTGAAATTTCGAAGACATAGTGGCACATTAGCTTTATCTCACTCACACTAGTCTGTCGTAGCACCCTGTCTATCTTCTGTCTCACCTTCACCTTCTTCCTGTATCTCTGCGTAGCTAGTTCTTAGAGCTTATTCTTCTAGTTTCTTCTCTCTTCCACCATACTTAGTATTTCCTCTGTCTTAAGTTGATGTTAGATAATAGTAGGTAGTATGAATGTGTCAATAGTTTACTTGAGAATGTATATTTTTGATTTTATTCTTAAGTTAGGCACTTATATATTGTTTCATTAAGTATCTTCTATTCCTGAAACTCGGCTTCGACTCATGTTTACTGAACTTTACTACTACTATTACTGTACTTTATACTACGAACTATTATAAGTTAACTTCCAAGAAAAATCATATCAATGTAGGTAATTAACTAACGGCCTGCAGCGACCTACTTGCCTAAAACGTTCCTGTCTGTTACGAATAAAACAATTCCATGAAGTTATTTTTGAACATGAATTACGTGAAGACGGAACGTGTACCGTTTACACAAATAAACCAAAGACGAAGAAAACGACCAAGTATTGCGAAAATAATTATGTATAACTTGATATTAATAATAAGTCGGTCAATACGCGACGTAACTGGTGCTTTTCAAATTTTACAGGAGAGTGATTTAAAGTGTTTTTTGTGTTTTTTTGTTTTTTGTAAAGGTTTACCGTCTCGTTCTGAAATGTTGATTGATCCCAATACGTATTAAATATTTCACGCCTCTGCTCCTCTGAAAATTTGTTCGAGCACAAATATCGACAATTCATTTTTGGGAAAAATTACATTTACGTCGATGTTTCTCCAAATGAGCGAAGTGTTCTTTTACAAATGCTCATGATCCCAAAGATTCAGTGAGTCGGTGCAGTAAAGTTGAGCAGCGGTCTGGAATACACGAGTTGGTGCGAACCGGCCGAGCGGTCGCGCGGCAAAACTTACATATCCGGAACAGTGGCCGTAGCCTCGTGACGGAGCTACTGTTGTGCAGGCATTTGTTCCTAGTTACATATTCTATTGAACTGTAATACGTCCATGGGAAGCCAACTATTTGTGTGCAAAGTTAAAATATTCATTCTTTTGTAAGATGGTTATCTAGCTATCACAAAACTGAATGCTCACTTAAATACTTTAGCATCACTCGCAGTTTGAGACCATTCTTAATGATCAACCAAACCTGTCCGTCTCTCTACCAGCTATCTCAATAATTTACCTAATCTCAGAATTATCTAAGCATTTCTTCCAAAGTATTATTTAGTTGAATAGCCGCGCTGCCGCGGTGTAGCGGTGCAATCAATCGAACAAGGCGCTCAGTCAGTGAAGCCGACGCGGATTAAAAAGTTGAAGCCGAAACTGTGCGCTAAGTAAATCAAACGATTATCTACCGACAAGTATCGGAATAAGAGTTTAATTAAATTAGAGCTGCTGGCTTCCAGCTCACAGGCGAGCTGAGAATAGAGGTGCGACGTGCTGTAATAGAGAAGCGACGTGCTAATCACGGCCGCGCGGAACGATTACAAATGCTCTGTTCACGGCGCGGCGCGGCGGTAGAAACGAGTTGATTTCCTGTTTTTTTTAATAAAAATACTAATGTAATAAGTAGTTAGATGTGTTCATATTAGTTGGATGGGGAAAAGATCAACACATCCCTTAGTACGCAACACATTTTTTAGTCATTTCATACTGGGATTAAATATGCTTCTGTCTACATTTTACACCGGCTTTTACTCAACTTTACCATTCATTAAGCAATATATGTACTTATTACAAATTATACATTTACCTAAAAACCAACTTCTTAAAAAACTTTGTACATAATTTGTAACTTTTTAACCGACTTCACAAAAAGTAGGAGGTTCTCAATTCGTCTGTATGTTTTTTTTTTATGTGTGTTAGCTCAGAACTTTTTTCTGGGTGAACCGATTTGGATGTTTTTTTTTTTATTTGATAGGTGGTGCTTCACATGTGGTCCCATTCAAATTTGATCAAGGTCTGACCAGTAGTTTTTGAGTTATTCTTAATACTGCATATTTTTTCCACTTAGTTTATAAGGATGATGTGTTAATAATTTCCTGTCACTGTTATTTACACACCAAGTAGTGATATACGAATTTGTGTGGGGTAGGTACCACAACTAAAAAAAAGTGAAAGTGAAAGTGAAAAATAAAAACTTTTTACAAAAAAACAACCGACTTCCAAAAAAAACACTAAAAGACGTGAAAAATAACTTTAATTTTGGAAGTCGGTGTCTTTGCTTTTTGTATTTTCGTTTTTGGCCACCGACTTCCGAAATTAAAGTTATTTTTCACGTCTTTTAGTGTTTTTTTTGGAAGTCGGTTGTTTTTTTGTAAAAAAGTTTTTATTTTTCACTTTTTAGTTGCGGTACCTACCCCACACAAATTCGTATACCACTACTTGGTGTGTAAATAACAGTGACAGGAAATTATTAACAAAGCATCCTTATAAACTAAGTGGAATAATACGCTGTATTAAGGATCACTCAAAAACTACTGGTCAGACCTTGATCAAATTAGAGATCAGTATTTTAGAATTTTTAAACGAGAAAATGTAATATTTATGTAAAATTTAAAATTAGATTATAGGACAATTTAATTCAAATTTGTAATTTACTAATCTAATAATATTTTTAGCTTCGTTTGAATGACTTTTGTTTCATAAGTATATATTTGTATGCCCCAAAGGCCGAACATGATGGATCTTTTTGTTTATGAACAACCTGCATATCTTGTATGTATACTCATGTTTCCACAAATAAATGTCTTGTCTTGTCTTGTCTTGTCTTGTAAATTTAAATGAGACCACATGTGAAGCACCACCTATCAAATACAAAAAGGATCATCCAAATCGGTTCACCCAGAAAAAAGTTATGAGCTAACACACATAAAAAAAATTTAAAAAAAAAAAACATTTTGGCGAATTGAGAACCTCCTCCTTTTTGTGAAGTCGGTTAAAGGACAACAGACTTCCAAAAAAAACAATAAAAGACGTGAAAAATAACTTTAATTTCGGAAGTCGGTGGCCAAAAACGAAAATTCTAAACCACTTTTTTTGTAAAATATTTCAGAATATTTGTCTCTTATCATTTCTGCTTCTAATATTTTGATTTTGTTTCCGCAGAGAGCAGTGCGAGGGACGAGGCCTAGACTACTGGAAACTGTATAATATTATATAACTAATAAAACTAAACATTATATAACAACTGTCATATCTTAGGTACAACTGTATGTCTGTCCACCGCTATGTTTAGCGACTCTTCGTATACCAAAGCTAAACGACCTCTTAAATATAATTACTCTCAAATGACGCGAACTACAAATTGTTAGTCAGATATTATCTTAATATTGTGAAAAATTGTATTTTCTTCAAAATTTGTAAATTAAATGACTAAAACTTGGACTTTTGTTATATTTCTTCTGTAATTGCACACGAACATAATATTTTTCACAAACACTTCGTTAAAAGTCTGAAGTACAATTTAGATTTCGCGCCATTTATTTTGACAGCTTATAGTTTTAATTTGTAAGGCCACAGAGTATTAGGTAGCGTGTAATCCGGTTCACTTCCAACCAGTGAGGCGCATTACCCGTTGGCGGTCCAGTTCCTATTGCTTGCCTAGTTCCGTTTTACACATCTTTTACTTCAGATACTATTACGAGCAGCGGGACACTAACTTTATATATGTACGTATAATTGAGATAAGATTCATTTGATTTTGCTGAATTTAATTATTTGTTTATTGTTAAAATTTGCAGTTTGTCGGTCCCGCACTCCGCTTACTAAATTGTAATACTCGTACAAATTGTAGATCTTACTATGTCACCTGCTAGTGTAACGAGATTTTAATCAAATATAATATATTAACATTAAGATATAGCGTTTATTTTTACGATATTTGTTATTAAGTGTGTGAGGCAGCGCACGCGCCGGTGCGTGTACGCCGGCGTGTCGTGACTCTAGTGTCGTCATGATAATGTATGTACTGCTAGTTAGTTAATTAATTGTATTTTACTAGTCAAGTTGATGTACATTGTACGGCTTCGCGAGAAGTTCACGTTTGTCCAATAAAAGTTTATTCGGAAGCCGAATCTCGTTTTATTTATTTTTAATCCTCTCACACCCACATACATCTACTAGTGGACGAAGATAGAAAAACTATAAAATATATCTTTTTTCCCCACACTTGAGAGTTAAGGCGGTACCCCGACCAAAACCTTGTCAAAGTGCGTTATTCAGAGGCTATTAACTCATTCACTATGGGTAATAAACTACATCTAAAAGCACATTATTAATGTTCGATATCCTATCATCACATTGCACGTTCTTATTTGTTTTTATGTGTTATAAATTCATCTGAAATCTCCTTCTAAAAAAGTGACTAAAATTACTGATTACATGCATCTCTTGCTAAAGGTGACGTTCTATTCATTTGAGGATTACACTAATGGATAGATAATTTAAAAATCTAAATAATGCACGTTTTATTTTATTTTAAAACTTCACTTGTCTTTTTTTATTCAAGTAATTTCATTATTTTTGTGAATTTTATGATAAATGAGCGTGCGGAGGGAGCGAGACAGAGCGAGACTCAGCGACGGGACAGAGAAGGACCGAACGCTCAAGGTCGTTTGGTCAGGGAAGCGCCTTAACAGATAAAGTGCTTATTGCACAAACTTATTTGCATAATATCAACACTTTGTGGTTAGTTTAAAACCAATTAAATTAAAGTTACACAAAATCCAATACCAATCAACATCACATAAATGTTCTATCTGATACAATTGAATGCATTTGCTCTTCCAACCACAACACGTTCAAACGACAAAAATACAACAACATACAATCAGCCATAGATATCAATATACAAATCGACAGTTTGTTTTCCGCAATACATAGAAGGTTATGGACGTGTCGCTTGTGCAAACCTGAGTCCGTAATAATCAGAGTACACAACACATATCGATAACCACGCACTAGTGATGTAAATATTGGAGTAAGGGTGTGTGCAGCACTGAGTGATTGATGGCGATTGTCTAGAACCGCTCAATATTACAAGTGGTAGTGTAGGCCACTGGTTCGGCAACAGTGTCAATATTGTGCTTACGAGTAGCCGGTGCGATGGGCAAGGTTACCTCAGCGATCAGATGTATTAGTGCCGGTGAGTATCGATCATCATAAAGTAGACGTAGGTACTGTAGTGTTTACGTCATAAGGATCAAATTGGAAACTACGTTAGCCCTATTTTATCCAGCAGGGGCGCAGCTGATGTAGAGATCGTAACCCGTTTACTTCTACAATGCAACCTTTTCGAGAAATTATAAGATAATGGCATAAGATTATTATATAAACGCTATTACGTACGAATTAAGAATATTAGAAAAGGAATTAGGGGTTAGTTTAGAAGGTTTAGAAGAGCATATAGGGATATCAACATAAATAATGTAAAATATTGTAGACCAAAATATAGGAATAATTATCCGAGTTATTCTATAGTATATACCTACTTATGTACGTCAGTTATGTAGATAGATGAACACTATACAGAACGTTAATTATTTGAAACACTCTAGCGATCTGGAAGAGGCTAAACTTCATCTGGTCAGAATTTTCTCTTGACATAACATGACATCACGCGGCATTCATGATCTCTCGAAGTGTTGGGCTGCTCTCTCCTAAACCTTTACAAATTGATATCAAAGCTAATTATAAGCTGAAGAAAAAAGAACATGTTTTTCATCTCATAAAATTAGTTGCAGAATGTTTTCAAATAATCAATTTACTATTATACAGCAATATAAAATGGTGAGTTTAAAAGGAAAGCGACTAAAATGACACCTACCAGTGACACAATGATTTAATTAAACTTCTAATTGTATCACCTAGCTTTCACGCCATTTTCCTGGATAAGTATAAGAAAAGATCGTAAATAGTCCGACTTCTAATCACAGGAAAGAATCACTTATTTTGTATTCCCATTGTTTACACCTCAAAACTGTATTGAAGTTAGCTAAAGTAAGTAATATAACATGGAGATGTCGGGATACTAATAAATCTCCCAAGTGGAGTGTGAGACGCAACCTGCTCGCGTGGGCGTGACGAACAGCGGCGACCACTCCGCGAGATTGTGTGTGCTCAGTACACACACAGTACACAGCACACAGATAGTACACAGACTACACACTCGGTACACGAGACTGTGCTCGCACAGACGCAGGCGGCGGATTGGATTGGTGTTTGTTGTAACATCTGTGTAGTGTGTAGTGAATCAAGAGTGTTAAGTAATTGTGGCGCCGCTGTTTTATTGTGAACGTACCTATGCCTGCGATGAAGTGGACGGCTATAGCTTCGGTGATCTGATAGTTTTATTGTGAACGTACCTATGCCTGCGATGAAGTGGACGGCTATAGCTTCGGTGATCTGATAGTTTTATTGTGAACGTACCTATGCCTGCGATGAAGTGGACGGCTATAGCTTCGGTGATCTGATAGTTTTATTGTGAACGTACCTATGCCTGCGATGAAGTGGACGGCTATAGCTTCGGTGATCTGATAGTTTTATTGTGAACGTACCTATGCCTGCGATGAAGTGGACGGCTATAGCTTCGGTGATCTGATAGTTTTATTGTGAACGTACCTATGCCTGCGATGAAGTGGACGGCTATAGCTTCGGTGATCTGATAGTTTTATTGTGAACGTACCTATGCCTGCGATGAAGTGGACGGCTATAGCTTCGGTGATCTGATAGTTTTATTGTGAACGTACCTATGCCTGCGATGAAGTGGACGGCTATAGCTTCGGTGATCTGATAGTTTTATTGTGAACGTACCTATGCCTGCGATGAAGTGGACGGCTATAGCTTCGGTGATCTGATAGTTTTATTGTGAACGTACCTATGCCTGCGATGAAGTGGACGGCTATAGCTTCGGTGATCTGATAGTTTTATTGTGAACGTACCTATGCCTGCGATGAAGTGGACGGCTATAGCTTCGGTGATCTGATAGTTTTATTGTGAACGTACCTATGCCTGCGATGAAGTGGACGGCTATAGCTTCGGTGATCTGATAGTTTTATTGTGAACGTACCTATGCCTGCGATGAAGTGGACGGCTATAGCTTCGGTGATCTGATAGTTTTATTGTGAACGTACCTATGCCTGCGATGAAGTGGACGGCTATAGCTTCGGTGATCTGATAGTTTTATTGTGAACGTACCTATGCCTGCGATGAAGTGGACGGCTATAGCTTCGGTGATCTGATAGTTTTATTGTGAACGTACCTATGCCTGCGATGAAGTGGACGGCTATAGCTTCGGTGATCTGATAGTTTTATTGTGAACGTACCTATGCCTGCGATGAAGTGGACGGCTATAGCTTCGGTTCTGATAGTTTAGTGATACAAGCATGCAGTCACACTCACAACTTCTTTCTAAGTTAGGAATGTCTAAGCAATTATTACACATCACTATCTAAGTAGTGCCCTGGAAATGGTGTGCCTACACCTAGCGGCCCCCAACGTAACGAAAACGAAACCTCCAGCCAGCAGACTCATATTATTCTAGAACGCTTAAGGTCATGCAATGTAGGTATAAAAAAACGTTCAAAAAGGTTGAAACTTAGACCTTCAATATCTCTGTAACCAGAAGGTACATAGGTGTGGTCTAGTACAAAAAAAAAAGATCATAATAACGGGTAGAACACCTGACTCTCGGCTTCGTTAAGGGTATTTTTGGACCCGGTATTTAGTACTTATTTAATTAAACACAATTTTATTGTAACATCAGTTATAATTGTCAACTTTCATCAGAAAATTGAATTTTAATTATCATTTCTAACTATAAGAAAACTTAAGATACTCGTATATGGGTAGTTCAAAAAACATTGAAACTGTTTCCCCACGTTAAGTACGATGGTTTGATGTGTCCAACCACGGTTTGTTATGGCTGGGGGGCCGCTGGGTCTGGCACGCTTGCAAAAGAAGGCAAACTTCACTTTAACATCCATCGATTTAAGGGGTTGGAGTGGGGGGGCGGGTGAATGCTATGGTCGGCAGCGACGAGTCCTGGGACGCGGTGGTATCCTTCTGCGAAACGGTAATTTCGCAGAAGGAGGCTGCGGAAAGGGAGCGAGAGATCTCATCCTCTCACCCGGCCCGCAGCAGGCGCACCGGGCGTCGGCGGAGGGCAGACAACGCCCTCTTCCGGCCCCCCTAAATGGATCCAGGGACGACGGACTTGGGGACGTCCGTCGCCCCGATACATCAGGACCAGAGGCGGCGGCGCGTAGTGCTCCACGCGCGCCCCTCTTAGACGTCGCGGGGGGAGTCAAACATCTCACTCCCCCCGCCCGACCGGACGGAGACCGCACAGTCGGGCCGGCACCAGTCGGGGGTTGCGAAAGATTCGTACGTTCCCGTGACCCCCGGCGCAGGTGTGCGATGGAACACCGTGGTGGTTTTTAGTCAGTAAGAGTCTGACAGACCCCTCCACCCACCCAGGGCAGGGGACATCCATGAGGATTTTCCACCCCCGGGAAGCTTCTTTTAGCAAAACAGATTTTGACCTTAACTAACCATGTCAGAACGGCTAAACTTCACTTTAACATTCATCGAGTTGGAACTGACAGACTATATGAAGTAACAGTGACAACCTCGGACCAATTAAGTAGGATAATTGATCCGAGGTGACAACACAAAATAACAAAATGGCGTCGTTTTACGTTTGGTTTCACAAATCGACAATAGTCAGTAAATTATTATAAACTAGCTTTTGCCCGCGGCTTCGCGTTAATGTAGACTGGCAATCAATTCTGGTTATAATTCAATTATGATTCGAAAGACACGTGGCGCCATCTATTATCATAAGAATGTTATTGTTGTTTTCCTCGGGAACAGTACTTTTTTCCGGAATGAAAGGTACCCTATGTCCGTTTCTGTACACCTGACAACGTATATGAAAAATTTCAGGATGGTCGGTTTAGTGGTTTAGGCGTGAAAAGGTAACAAACAAACTTACTTTCGCATTTATAATATTAGTTAGGATGTTAATTTAATAGCACTGTTAAATGAGCGAAATATATGTAATACTAGCTTGCGTGGACGTCAGAAATTCTCCCATGAGAACGTGCTACCGGGACAAACAGTAACCTGTGTCCTTCCCCAGGATGCCATCTATCTCATTGGCAAATTTTATTGAAATTCGTTCAGTGATTTAGGCGTGAAAAGTTAAGACAGATTTACTTTCGAATTTATAATATTAGTATGGATAGTTAAATATGCATAAAAAGTACTTATCTATCACTAAACATACTTTTTTTTTTAAGTAAAACCTTTTTAGGTACTTTGACCTTACGTAAAACGTAAGGTCAAAGTATATAAATATTAAAAGGTATATTAAGTATATATTATATTATTATTTTTTATTATTATATTAAAGTATATCACATATGAAAGTATATATTGAACGTTTGTTCAATGGCAAGACAAAATATATATACTTTCTGTCAAAAGTGACAAAATTATTGCTAAATTTCTACGATTTTGTTTTATTTTCGCTCGTAAACCATTTCTCTCCGTAACTTAAAAATTCACGTGGAAGCTTCTAGTAATATTATCTTTCTGTAAAAAAATTAAGGACTCCCAACTCGATGGATGTTAAAGTGAAGCTTAGCCGACAAACTCTGAAAAGGCCATTAGTAGAATACGCCGTGCTCATTAGTATTATTAGTGGATATTTGTAATTAGAGCCGACCAAGTGCTTTCGGTATATGGTAAACATTTTTTTTCCTATATAAAACAAATGCAACTTAATACTATTTAATTCTAATGAGGTATCCAAAGTTAGGTTTAATCAACGCGCACTCGGAAGTATTACAAATGAATAATTAAAATATTTGTTTTCCTTATAAACTGGTTCTGCTTGCGCATGTGTGCGAGTTAATTTTATTTTACTTAGTGAGTCCTAAGTACAACTAACTTGCATACAGAGATGTGCACTTAGCGCTTACACCGGGTAAGTAAGATACCCTAATGATAGCGTATGCGACAGATAAGGAACAACACTAGCGTATCCGCGGGTGAACGGTATCGCACCGCAAGCTAAGTACCTCACTAGCTAAGTTAAGGTGACCTGGATTAGCTAAATTAGAAGCAAATGGCATTTCTAATTAATAGGTGTATTAAGGAATGACTTAGTTTCAGCTATTCGTTAGACTGTGTCCACGCGCTAGTGCAAATATAGCCATGAAAATATAGAATAGAATATTGTTATGATGAATGAATAGATTATTATGTACACCTTACGAATTACAGATATAGAAATTTTACATACATAGGGTGACACAATGAGCGGTCTTATAAAGAATACCTTTGGATGGATTTAATGAGAGAAGGAGAGACAAATCTGTAGTTTTGTCTCTCCTTCTCTCATTACAACCTGTAGGTTGCCTGCGGTGTCACATTTACATATACTATATAAATACATACATAAATAAAGCAGATACTTATCTATCAAACTCAAACTCAAACTCAAAGCATTTATTTCAATTAAACCATTTACAGGCACTTTTATATTCTATATATGTATATATACAATAGTAATCATGAAATAAGATCAAAGAACTGTAAATAACGATGAAGATTAGGGAGAGAGTGAATGTATCCTAGGAAAAATATGCATAACAAAAAAAAACCCGACTGCGTAAGAAGTGAACTTAAAAAAATATGGAAACAAGATGACATATTTCGGCAGTCGGAGGCATCGTCTTTTTAACAATAAAGACCTATTGCCTCCGACTGCATGACACTGGGTGTGGGATTGAGACAAAATATTGTCATTGTTTCTATCTTTTCTAAAGTTCACTTTTTACACAGTCGGGTTTTTTGATTTTTGAATTACCTTTTTTTTATTTTACACTTTTTGTTAGGTTTTTTTTTTGTTATTTTACATTTTTCTCTGACTTGTATTAAATAATGCTTTAGCTAACGGTCATTTGAATTATTTTTCAAAGCAGTAACATTCTATGTTTATTAGTCGATTTTATGAATTATATTTAATTATATCATAATAATTATTTTTAACGTTATTAAGACCTATTATACGATTATATAATAGCTTTATCACAGCTTTATTATAAGTTTTGTAAACGTTAGTGAGAATGGTTGCTAACCAACTTTAAATAGTTATAGATCCTAAATGGTCATTCAAAATGAAAAATGATTAAATAAAACTAAAAATGATTTTCAAATACCTATTCAACGATAACTCACTTGACATAGTTCGTCGGCTTTAATTTTTTTCTTTTTCACAATATTTCGGCTGGTTGTCGCCATATTGAATTTTGATTACTGTCATGTCTTCAGTGACACTCACAAGATTAAGCCAAATCGATTGACGTAAGAATCATAAAAATCGGGCAAAGGGTTTAGTCTCTAGAGCGCCACAAAGGATCAAACATACATACATACATAGGCTGATAAACACATTACCCTCCTTTGCGTCGCGCAGTCGGGTAAAAAAATGAATATTTAAATCAATATTAAAAACAACACTGAAAAAAAGGGGTTACTCTTCTTATTAACTAGGTACCTCCACAAAGAGATCACACACCCTAGCAATAATTTGGCAACGCCGAGTAGTACCTAAGCAAAAGTTCGAGTTCAAATGAAATATTCTACATTTCCTTCCGAGATTCCAATTTAGCAATTAATGTAATCAGTGTAATGATCAATATTGAGTATTGCCTCTATATCTAATCTGCAAGCTTGCACATCTGTACCGCGACTGATTCCCGCCACGTCACCGCATTGTACCTGCCTCTTCAGCAGTCGCTCGTGCTGCTCGCGCCGCTCGTCGCGCTCCGCTCGCTCAGCACTCCGCGTATTATCGCGCAGGATTGCTCGCCAATGAGGCGGACAGACGGCGCCCGCTCGTGCGGGAAACTAAGAATTCTTTTTCGTTATACGTGACTGCGAATAAAATTGGTCTAATTATGATAAGTGTGGTCTTGTTAAGTTTTTTTCCAGAATTATTATCAATCGGTTTATTTCTGGAATTTGTTAGATAAAAGATTAAAAATCGGTTACTATATTACTACTAAAAAAAATACCTAACCTAAAAAAAACCTTTCAAGAGTGTGTAAAGCCATTAACTCAAAGCAACATGCAGTAGCGCCCCTTACTTTTGGCACTGTTGCTACGAGTCTACTACGTAACCGACGGACTCAAGAATGTCGTAGCTCCGCGGCTACGCCTGCTACGCTTACGTAGCGCAAAACTGACCCAGTACGGTGAATAATCACTTTATTTATAAGTAGTATAGTATTATTGTGATCATAGTGGACACTTATATTTTTATTTAATAAGCCAACATTACATAAATTACCTGAGTTTTTGCTGTTTTGCAGTCATTTGAACACCAAACCTTGCGCTCGAATTAATGATGGCTTGCTACCCCAGAATAAACTGTCCCAGTAATAAAAATAATCTTTTATTACATAAGAAAGTGGTTACAATTCTGTGAATTCCCTGACACTTGTGCTAAGTGGTTAACCTGAGTTACAAGAGCCAGTGCCCTCTCCCGGGAGGAAATACTATTGAACTTATGCAATAAGATTAATAAAGGAGTAAAATATAATAAAAAGGCTAAAGTAATACAAAATAAAAAATGTGTATTGGGAGGGTGGGAGTATATACAAGTATCTTCGACTGAAGCGTACTCATATAATATCGATCAAACTTCACTTTTGCAAGTTCGTCTGATCATATTATATAATACGGTATACTTCTGTTTTTATGTACAATCGAAAGAGTTTTGGAAGTCAATCTAACATAGCATCAGCCCTTTATTCCACGACGGGGTTAGCACCTGAGGTATAGAGAACACTCTCATTTCTACAGTTATATTTAAGTCAGTGATGACATTTTTACCTGGTACTCTCGTGTGATCTGAACATAAAATCAGCCTTACTAAAATACATTATTAAACTAAGAGGATTAATGAACAAGTTTTCACTTAAATTAATGTCCAGTTAGACTTACTAATAGATTATGCATTAATTTCCATTAAACAATTAGCAAAGTTGTACCTCACTCGTCGCGATACTAATCCGACTCCTACACAATAACTAACTCCTGCGCACTCTATATCTATATATACAGAGTATAAAACAAAGTCGCTCTTCGTGTCCGTCTGTGACCGCTTAGATCTTCTAAACTACACGATGGAATTGATGAGGTTTTCACCGTCATTTAGACCATTTACTCTGAGAGGTTTATATGTATAACACATCAAAATTTAACTTCGATATAGCACGCCAATACCAATGTTTACATATATCGCCTGCACCCATGCCAAGAGGGGCTGGCTCGCATAAATATTAAAAATACATGTTAGACCAGAACTACGCAAATGTAATGAAGAATATAATGTCGTTGGGCTACCTCGGTAAGTAAGGGTCGCAGAGGGTTACCGGAGCGCTTAACTGAAGCTTACGATCTGCACAGTCAATTGCTTTTTTTGCTTATACCTATTGGTACCTATATTTATTACTGAAGCTGGAAGTTAAATGGCTTTTAGGCAATTTAAGGCTGATTTTTAATGGTCAGATATGAACCCAACCCAACCTAACCTAACTCACCTGTTTATACCTGGCAACCCGGTACTAAGGACCTTTAGGAAAGGGAATTATTTTTAGGAAAGTGATCTTTACGTCAGATACAAATATTTTTTTTTTTACCATAAAATTTTAAATGAATTCAGACTGTTTGGCTCCAGTGTATTGTGGATATAATACGACCATTTTCTCGTAAACGATTTTTTGAAGTAAATACGATACAAATATATGACGGATGTTCGAGCGGCTGAGACAACACGTGTCGCTGCTGATCCGTCATCTGTTGGTCCTTCATCATGGGCGTGTACATGCAGGTGTTTGGCAAACAATACTCGCAAAATAACGCACTTAATTTACTTTCAAATATCGCAACGAGACTTAACTATAAACTTTAATGATTACAATGATTATCACTGATTAAGTCTAATCACAATAATTGTTAAACTTGCATTTAGAGCCAATGGATTTTTGTGTGTGCACCGCGTGACGATCGCAACACAATGTGCTCGCCAACGCCGCCATGACACTCACGACCCCATTCGGTGTTACCCGCTCTAAGTTAAAAATACCACTAAAGAAGTAAATTCTAAGCCACAGATTAAAAATAATTGATTACAACTTTTAAAAAGTGTTACAATAAATCGACAAAATAATCGCGCGCTTTCGTATATTTGTATCGCACTTACTTCAAAAATTTGTAAAAAAAAAAAGTAGTTCGTCGTTTCGTCGTAGTTTTATTTATTTTTCTTTCTGTCTAGGCGATATATCGCCTAGACAGAAAGAAAAAGAAAAAAAAACTACTTACAATTTAGTTAAATTGATTTTTGCAAAAATATTACATCGGACCAGATGGCTCTCGTGTCGAGATTTTAACTTTACTATGTTTAGTACAGCCCCAAAGTTCGATGCCATACGTCCATATGGGCATAAGAATATGCTTGTATAATATAATTTTATTATGTATTGATAGGCAGGATTTCCCTAGGAGTAAATAACCAATACATACTTTTATAACGTACCTACCTGTCGAGTTCCTGTCTTTTCTTTTTGACGTGAGATTTCCAACGCAGTTTGGCGTCAAGAGTTATGCCAAAGTAAAGCCACTAGTGGTTCTGTGAGCTGTAAAGGGCGCGAAATGGCTGAAATATGTTTTTTTTACGTTTTCGACCCCCATATCTCCGCCATTTTGATAATTTAGTAACCTGAATCGACAAAAAATGAACCATAAATTTATCGAACCTGCTCACAAAAATCGGTTGAGAAATGCGACCTGTACAGGAGAACAGCCCTCCGGACATCCGGACATACGAGAGCATTTTTGCTCAAGCTGAAACGGAGACACTTCGCGCTCGCTCGGTCACTTCTAGCTATGAACATATTTAATTAGATAACCCCTTTGCAATAATTTGTAAACATTTTGATAAAAAACATTTTCATCCCGTATAGTAATATTACATAAATAGTATGTGTGTCACCGGGGTGTTAATATAGCATCTTGCTGCCGCTTTCATAACAGTTATTAATTCGAACTCCTTTTAAAATAACTAAGTACACCAGCTTAATGAGTAACTTATTACAAGTAGGTACAGACGACATTTGTTAGTAACACGCACACACTCAGACAGGTGTCTCCATTTCTTATACTTATTAGTATCAAATATTGTTTATGTTAGGTGATCATTTAACATTACACAGTATACAGGCGTCAGGCAATGGAGTCTCTAATGGTGAGGATAGGTCCCAGCATGGAATTAGTATGTAGCTACTGTTGTACCGTTCTCAATATGTATGTGTGTGGGCGTAAGAGAAAGGAAACTATTTTTAATATTGAACTACTTTAAACTGCCGACTATGTCCCAAGATACATTTTTGACCTCAATAAAACTGAGCCACAAATCAGGCAGGAAAGATGCTGAGAATTGCAACTTTATTATAGAAGTTCCAGCCATCATTCGTAAAGCCCTCATCACACAGGACAGATTATTTATAAATTGGACGTCCTGCCCGGTACGAGACTTCACACTGGTAACCAGATGTTTCAACTGCCAGCAGTACGGTCATGCAGCCAAGAC
The DNA here is from genome assembly GCA_916610205.1 of Griposia aprilina. Lineage (NCBI taxonomy): Eukaryota > Metazoa > Arthropoda > Insecta > Lepidoptera > Noctuidae > Griposia > Griposia aprilina. The sequence continues at coordinate 685,804 of OU744285.1, read as the reverse complement.
TTGCAAAATAACTGCCCCCACATGTGGACATTGCGGTGAAGAAGGGCACTCACTCCAAGACTGCGCAAAGAAAGCCAATCCTCCAAAATGTGCCACATGTTTGCGTTTAAAAAAACAAGCCAACCACAAGACGGGAGACACAGATTGCCCGGCTAAAAAAGCTGCCGAATAAAGGTATATAAATTCGATAGATTATGAAGGCGCCTAAGAGCGCCACATACTTGTTTGTATTTTAGACTTATTGTTATTTGTTTTTAGTTTAGTATGGATGAAAATTTAATTACCGATATAGATAACACATTTTTAACTGTGTCAAAGACATGTGACGTTGAGGACTGCAGAAAATATCTTTCCGACTATCAAAATGCACTAACCGTACTAACCCAAAACATCTGGAGTATTTATAAGAACATAGATAGCTTTAATATTTTTCTTCATAGACTTAACTTTGATTGTGATATAATGGTACTTACCGAGTGCTGGCTATCTAATCGCTACGATAACCTTCCAGTAATACCGGGGTACAACTTATTGCATACCACAATAAACCACAATCAAAATGATGGTGTGGTAGTCTTTGTTAAGGAATCATTAAAGGTCACAGTCGAGGAACATACTCTACGTGACTGTATGAGTAACTGTTTAGTCATCAAAATTGGTTCAACCACAGCGATAATAGCTATGTATAGGTCCCCTTCCGCTAGAAACTTAGATCCTTTTAACAAATCCTTAAATCAGATTTTTGAAACACTAAGCCCATTTAAGAATATTATACCAACAGGTGACTTAAATATAAATATTGGCTCCGAAAACTGCGATGCAGGGACCCAAGATTATCTTAATATCTGCTTATTCCATGGTTTTCTCCCCGCTCACACATTACCAACTCATCAGAGCGGTTCCTGCCTCGATCATATGATGATCAAAACTAGCCTATCATATATTACGCTTGTTACTAACTCAACAATTACTGACCATCACGCAGTCCTACTAACTGTAAATTTAACGCTGCCTAAGCTAAATCGTCCTCAGACTAAATTAATTAAATTAAATTAAACATAAACAGACTCGAATATGATTTATGCAACATTGATTTTAGCCTACTTTACAATACTGCTGACGCTAATTTGGCTTTATCGTATTTAATAAAAACATGTACAACAAGCAATATTACGTAACACGACAGTTTCTACAGTAAACAAGAAACTTTATAATATTAAACCATGGATTACTCCTGGACTAATTCGGTGTATAAGACACAGAGATAAACTTCATCAGAAAACTAAGAGATACCCTGATAATGTAATAATTCTAACCACCTATAAAAGATACAGGAATTTTTGCAACAATCTCCTAAAAAATATAAAAAATAATTACGATAAAAACGAATTAAATAGAGCAGGTAAAAATAGCAACTCTGGAAACATATTAAAAATGTCACCAACATGTCTAAACAGCGTGAATCAAATTCAAGTTTACTGCTTGCTAATTCTTCACCACTCTTATCAGCTAACAATGTAAATAACTTTTTTGTAAATGTTGGAAAAACTCTTGCCGAACAGATTCCTAAATATTGCGACCAACTATCTTTTCAAAACCCAAACAATAGCTGTTACCCGAAATCTTTTGCTATTTTGGACACTGATGAAGATGAAATAACCCGAATCATTTCTGGGCTAAATGATGACTGTGCAGTTGGATGGGATAATATAAGCAATAAGATCCTTAAACTCTTTAAGCATATTTTGGTACCACCCTTAACTCATATATTTCGAATCTGTCTTTCCAAAGGAATTTTCCCTAGTTATCTAAAAAAGGCAGTTGTAATCCCTATCTTTAAATCTGGACGTAAAGACACAGTTAATAATTACAGGCCAATATCCTTACTCCCCTCAATTTCAAAAATACTAGAGAAAATCATAAACAGTAGACTAGTCAATTACCTGGAAAAAAACAACATCTTATCCCCTGCGCAATTTGGTTTTAGAGCCAAACTATCGACAGCCGATGCGGTGCATAGCCTGACTGATTATATTTCAGAAGAACTCGGCAAAGGAAACCAGACCCTGGGAGTCTTTCTCGATTTAGCCAAGGCCTTCGACACGGTGTCTGTTTCTGTTCTTCTGAACAAATTAGAGACCATAGGAATAAGGGGAACGCCGCTGAAACTTTTTACTGACTATTTAAACGGCCGGTGTCAATGTGTTAGAATAGATAATATTACAAGTGATGAGTAGAAAAATACTGGTTTTGGTGTTCCTCAGGGAAGTATTCTAGGCCCCACCCTATTCCTGATTTATATTAATGATTTGTGTAATTTAAATATTAAAGATGGAAAAATTATATCATACGCCGACGATACGGCGTTAATATTTACCGCTACATCCAGTAGCAAACTGTTTGAAATCGCTCAACTAGGTTTTAATACTGTGACTAATTGGCTTCAAAGCAGTTTACTAACATTAAATGCCGACAAGACAAAATATATACACTTCTCCATGCGCAAGCCTCAACTTAACATTACTAACCCTCATCTATATGCCCATCAATGTGGACACCGTACAGTCAACACGTGTAATTGTCCTTTTATCCTCAAAACGAGCAACATAAAATACCTGGGGGTTATAATGTACGACACACTTTCTTTTAGAAAACATATTGAAAGCCTAGTTAAAAGAGTGCGCAAACTAATATATGTTTTTAAGAAATTGCGAACATTAGCAGATTCAAAATTAATCACACAAGTTTATTTGGCCCTATGTCAATCTATAATTCAATACTGTATCACTTCTTGGGGTGGCGCACCAAAAACTAATTTGCTTCCTCTTGAAAGAGCTCGGAGAGCTATTTTAAAGGTAGCAAACTTCCATCCCTTCTTCTTTCCCACAGATCTGCTATATAAATCCTGCAACGTACTGACGGTTCACCAGCTTTTCATAATGCAATTAGTATTAAAACAGCACACCATGCTTACCTACAATGCTGACAATACTAACAAGAGACGGAATGATATAGTATGCATATCTAATGCAACCTCAAAACATGTCTTTGTAGAAAGATTTTTCACATTTTTGGGCCCATTTCTGTGCAATAGATTAAATAAAAAACTAAGTATCTATAAATTAAATTACTATAGCTGTAGAAACATTATACTTAAGTATTTTTACTAACCATCAATTATGCACAGACAGAAGATCTCCTTGTTGTCTGCAAATAGTACCGCTAACATGCTATTTTACATTTATTTAGCTAAGTTTTATTGTAGTTGTAACTTTACGCTCATTGTTAATTTATTACATTAAGTATTTATGCACTTTCTAGCCTGAAGCACAGGTTCAACCTAGTTCAGGCAAATTAGCAACTGTGTTCTATTATAATTGTTAAGGTATTTTTTGTAAATGTATCCCTCTATAAATAAACGATTATTATTATTATTATATTACTTAGATTATTATTTATATCAAGAAATGAACGTGTTACATTGACGGGCCAAGCCCTGCAAGTCTACCACTAAACAAAAACTATCTTTATACCATTCAAATGCTTATTTCAAACTTGCTTGGCTGTTCGAACATAACCAGAGTTAATTTATTACCAGCCCTCGCAACATAAGGTTATCACATGTACGAGTAGACAACCTCTACAGTACATAGTACAGTTCCCATATTTATTTAGTTTAACATGAATATTTGAAATAATTGAGAGTTCATTGTTGTTACATAATGGGGCTCACATAACGTACCCGAAACCGAGATTCCCCGAAGGGTAGGCAGAAGTGTAATATGATATTTACGTGTAATAGGCGGCGAGTTTAGTGCCAACACATTTATTAACAAAGATGCTGTGCATCTTCCCGATATTAATATGATGGTGTTACAGACGAAGCATACGAATCTCTGCTTACCCACAAACTGTCGCGTCTAGGAAGTAACTAAGTTCGTTGGTCGCGATTGAGTACAGGAATTTGCACTCAGTGCGGCCGCCATTAGAGAACGATACGCGATATCGATATCGTCGATATGATGTGGTATCGATACGGTATTGTGCTGTTATGAGCCAGCACTCGGCTTTATCGCCGACACGCAGCGCGAGGCCATGGCCGCTACGAGCGGGGTATTGTGTCATGTGCTATTTCTTCTTCAATTAGAAGAAAGGGACTGGACTTAAACTAAGAAGACCAACCAACGACAAGCCAAGGTGCACAATGGCCCGAGAAGATCGATTTATTGTGTCAACGATGTTAAGATATCGACATCAGATGGGAGTTGCGATCCAGCAACAACTTTTGCAGATCCGAAGGGATCCGAAGGGATCAGTGAGTGGACAGTCAGCAGACGTCTTGCAGAAGCCATTTTAAAGCCTTATCGGCCAATAAATGGCCCAAAACCCAAACGCGCATCATAAAGTTGTAAGAATATGATACGCCCGTGAGCACATAGAATGGGGTGAGGACGAATGGGTCAGAGTAATGTTCTCTGATGAATCGAAATTCGTGTTGTACAACCATGACGGGAGACGTCGAGTGTACAGACAGCCAGGAGAGCGTTTTACACAAGCATGTTTCTTCATTCATACACTTTTAGCATTCAGACACTCTAAAAGATAGTGATGAAAATTATGAATAAAAAGATGATGTAGTACTCGTATAATAGTAGTATAATAGATAATAGATCTGATAAGTACTAGAATTTGCATTCTTTTTTGCTGAATTTAATTTGGTACACGTAAGATAAGTGCATTGTTTTTCCTTTTTCTCGAAAATAGTTATGTTTTGAGTAAAATTTATAATTGCCATAAAAACTTGATTAATAAAACTTAAAAAATACACTGGTTGTATTTTCCTATATTGTTTAAATAGTTCACAATATCGGTCTGTATCTAATCAGAATCTATAAAGTGCCATACTGAAAAAGTATGTTTTTGTACATAATATTATGATCATGTTTTCCCCGACACCACGGATATTCATATTCATTCTCCGTATTTGGTCAATAATAGGCAACAACGATTTGTTTATGCATAATAATGCCCGGCCCCACACCACCACCTTCAACACATGGGAATCCATCAAATGGAGTGGTCAGTGAGAAGCCCTGACCTAAACCCTATCGAACGTGCCTGGGACCAGCTTGGAAAACGTGTTAGAAGCCGAAATCCACCTCCGTAATTTAAGGAAAGATACAAAAAATAACATATCTTAATTACCGTGACACTTAGGACATGGCGTCTTTGGGCGAAACCTCGCAAATGACCTTCCCAACCCCCCAAAAATTGTGTCGGTCCATGCGCCGAACACTCTGTATACAGAAATTGAGTACCTCCTCCTTTTTTGAAGACGGTTAAAAAATTTACCCTAAATTATTGTTTTTTTGTGGACTACCTTCTGTTGTTTTATATGTTTGAATCAAAATAGACCCAACATGCACTCGCACATTTGTCCTTTTTGTAATGAAAGTTATTTTATTTTAAAAAGGACATGAAAAATCGCACACTATAATCTTGGGCTATTCAGAATCACAGAAGAATTGTACAAACACATGTCATGGAACTACAAGTCCTTACCATACTCGATGTGTTTATTTAATGCGTGGAAGTAAAGGGACATTCTCTCCAAAACAAAAGTAAGCTGCTAAAACAATTTGTGTACGTGTAGCCAGTGGCGCCAGCGCAGCCAAAGTGGAAAATAATTGAACTAAACTAAATAACACGAAAGCGAAACATTTTGTTTTTATACAGATTAATTAACTACAGTTCACAGAGAAGCCTCGCCGACCAATTTACAATATTGCTGTTTTTGTAGTCAATACAATTGAATGGACACTGTTCCTATTAATAATTGCAATTTTACTATTGCTAAAAATACCTAATTGCTATTCTTATTATCTATTAGTTATTCTTTGCTTTTCTTACTGAGAGAATATGCTTGTCCACTTTAATGATTAAATCACGAACAGTAATTTAAACAAATACAGTTTCATGCCAACAGTGCTACGCGCTACGGCATAGCAATCGAGCAAAATGTAGCCGAACCGTAGATCCTAACATCATTCGATTGGCGAACCTTATCGTTAAATATTTGTGCAGTATTAGTACACGCGCTCTCTAATCTAATGGATCGTAGATTAACACACATCAGAGTTTCAGGACTACGGAACACGACAGTGGGACATTAGGACACATTACGGACAATGAGACTATAAAGGCGCGTACAGATTATTTGGCCAACATTAATTTATTCTACCGACGGTGAGCAATTCTTCTTTTTTGTATTTGTCTGTTCTTCTATAAAATTCGGTATATTTTTTAAAGCCTGTATGTTGTACCGTAACCCATGTGTGAGTTGTGGCACGGCGGGCGGCAGGGTGCGCCATTAGCGTTACGGACGGAATTTAAATGTTCAAAAGTTTAAAAATTATGTCCATTATATTTATAACTGGGTATTAAGTAAAAACTCTGGTGGATCTAAAGAGAGGGATTGTAGCGGACGTAATTTTAACAACGAAACTTGTTTTTTTTTATAATTGTTTACAGTCATCAGTTCCTAAAGGTAATTAGTTGATCATTGTACAATATGAGCTACATTAAGTACCTATATTCATTCATTTTCATTTATAATTTTATATATTTTCATCATTTAGGCAGGTAGATATGACGAAATATTAAATACTATATTGTACAAATACAAGTTCTTATATTATAATTTCTTTTTTTTAACAAAAATAAAGGGCTTTGTCGCACAAGCGATTATGCCGCCCTGATTAGCTTAACAAAATCATACTAATATCTATTTAACATACCCTTAGCATAGCTAGTTTGTAAAGTATTCTAGCTGCATCAGAAAGTGGTCCAGCTAGAACACTATTACAGTAATTATATTATAGTTTACTGCCGATTTTCATATGTAGATTAAGACAAAATATAAAAAAGGCTATAAATAGGCAACATTGTTTAAAATACTTTGTGTTTATAAACAACATAAATAACGGGAACCCTTAGTCCACCTGCGCCTGTCTCAGCCGCGGCCCGCGGTTACATTGTAATATTTGTCGGTTCCACACTATTAGCGCTGCAGCCTGCATTGTGTTCCGTTTACTACACAAACACCTGGACACAAAAAATACTAATCATAAAATTACTATAATTTAAGGGGGTCTCCCTTGTTTCATCGAAAAGAAATTGCCAAATTATCACTTCCCAAACAATTTTCCGCATAATTTAATTTGCCAAATTATTACTTAGCAAAAAATCTCTTCACAAATTATTGTAACGCAAACCTAATGTTTGGCAACTGAACGTTTAAAAAATAACTTGTTTACCAACTAGTACTATTACCAATTTTTATGTAGTCAAGTATTTCAGTTGGTATAACATATTTTACGCAAAATAAAATAAGCCAAATATTTAGTATCGTCAGTATTCAATTTACCATTTCTATTATAAGGCTTAGACGACGGAGCCCCGCCAAGCGGGGCTCCTACTTCTCGGTGGTTTAAAAAAAAATAACCACGAAGGGGATGGCGGGGTCTTTTAGACCCCGCCACCCCCTTCTAACCTAACCTCTCCGAGTCGGGGTGCCCTAAGTCCCGAGCTCGCTTCGCTCGCTCTTGCATCCTATCCAACCCTTGCTTTTTTACCCTTGAATAAATGATTATATTAAAATAAAATTGCATTTTTTAAATAATTCCCAAAAAACTTATTTTTGCCTTTATATTTTTTGTCATAACAAATCATTAGACCAAACGTTTATTGCCTAAAGATTGTTTGCTGTAATAAATCATTTGATTAAAGACCAAATGCCTTATTGACATTATCCTTGGTAATATTCGACCAAGGAAAAATTTGACCCAATGAAAATGTGCGTACTAAAATCATTCCATAAATTGCATTGGTATAAAAAAAGGTTGCTAAAATTTGTTTGGGTAGTGAAATTTTGGCAAAATCTTTTCGGCAAAACGGCAGGATCCCAATTTAAAGATTATTTTATAACAAGCTTTGCTTTTAACGTAGAATGAAAATGTATGCAAAAAAGGCGTTTATAGGTATTTATGTCGGAGACGGTCATTAGTTTGGAAACTAAACGAAGCGCAGCACCGTCGCGATGACGTGTTTACTTGGCTAACTTCGGTCTATGACAGTGCCTGACTGATGGAGGAGCGCTGATGGGACGAGTGGACACTTACCATTCTGCCTTCGAGGAGATCAGTACCTCCACCCTAGGAACTGTCTCCCGTTCCGTATAGTGGTGCCGTGTACCTACAGTGTGTGATTCGCTAGTGTGATTTATTTTATCGTAAATAATAATTTGATTTGAACTGCAAACGGTTTTTCTATTGCGCAATAACCAACACAGCCCCGGATCTAGAAGTTTTTAGAGGTGGGGCAAAACCTGCAGTCTGCCGCCCCCCGCCCCGCACCCCGCCAATCCGTTAACCTTTTACATGAAGACTTATTTATTTAAATATACATGGACATCGAACAATTATTTTAATTAGGATAGGACAGGATATTTGAAATTAATCGTGAGATTATAGCCGCGAATTCGTCCGCGTAAAATTTCGGCCCCCGACTCACCACGTCGCTGCGCATCACTCGCTCACGATATCTGGGGGCACGGTAGTGCCCCCGGCAAGACGAGCTAAGCGAAGCGCAAGGGCACTACCTACCTTCTCTCCAAGTGTTTCGTCGGTTTTTTGAACCCTCGTAGAGTTGGTTTCCGATGTATCAGATAGTTCATATTCTCAGGATATGATGTCAATAATAGACTTATTAAACATACAAAGTCTCAATTGAATAGCTCTAATACTTTAGATTTTATTGATATCTGAAATAAAACTGATAACTAATAACACTGACACACTGATGATCATCAAAATATTTGGCTACTTCCTGAACTGCCAGAAAGCTGAAATTTGGGATGTAATCTAAGTTTAGGAAACAACCAACAAAAAAAATCATAAACTTATAACTTTCGCCCCCCATCCCCTAAAATGGGAGGGTGGAAGTTTGTATGAGACTTCAAAATGTTAGGGTACTTCCTGAAGTGCTAGAAAGCCGAAATTTGGTATGTAAACAAAGTTCATTAAGAAGAAAAAATAAACACTAAAAAGACTGCCTAGCAACTTACAAAAAGAACTGAAATCCCACCAAAAACATTTCATGTAAAACGTTGCCAAGAGGACCGCATAAGGTTTGCCCTGTGAAAAAGATATCAGATCACATGTAGAGCCAAGCTTCTGAATCTACACGGCCTAACTCTACCGACCCTAACTTCACAAATTCTACATATCAGTAAAAATGTATGGCTTGGCTGTTTCGTTACTTACTTCAGAAACTAAATATTCGCATCACCTCCACGACGGTAGCGAAACGGCGAAGCTATACATTTTTACTGATATGTAGAATTTGTGAAGTTAGGGTCGGTAGAGTTAGGCCGTGTAGATTCAGAAGCTTGGCTCTACATGAGATCTGATATATTTTTCACAGGGCAAAACTTATGCGGTCGTCATGGCAACATTTTACATGAAATGTTTTTGGTGGGTTACTTCCTTTTCGGTTAGCGTTCTTTCTGACTTTTTTTCCCCCTTGGTTTCTAAGGGTCGTAGCGTGATGTTAAATAACCTATAACCTTTCACATGAATTGGGCTGTCAAATGACAAAAGATTATTTCAAATTAAACTGCTAGTTCCAGAGACTAGTTCTAGCGCTAGTTTTTGTTCAAACAAAAAACAAACAAACTCTTCAGCTTTATTATTGGGTAGTACTCGTAGAAGGTTAGAATTTAAAAAACACTCCTTGAGCCTTTTGTTCTGCAAAAATATCGATGGCCTTGTCCATAATTCATCTGATCGTCGTGTTATGATTTTCGATTGCTAAGACCGCGACACTCGACTAATGCAGAAAAGCTTAACACCAATTAAGACAATCTAGAATGCACGCGCCAGCGCAGCGAGCGCGAAAATTTTAGCACTTTGCCCCAGATAAGTTAGATTTTTAAGTCCTTAAACGACTTATACAGAAAAGTTTTAAAAATTAAGAATCGCCAGGGTATAAGAGCGAGCAAAGTGAGCTCGAATATTTTGCCAGAAACATATTAGTAAAAAAAATATCGATCGATAATGCTCCAATCCAACAGCTGCGCCAGCGCTGTGGTAAACAATTAAAGGAAATCGTGTCGCTTTTGCACTTACATGCGTCGGAAAGGGCGGGACGCCCGGCGCGGCGCCCCCGCTACGCGAAGCAATAAAAAACGTGAAAAATTACTTTAATTTCGGAAGTCGGTGTCTTTGGTTTTGTATTTTCGTTTTTGGCCACCGACTTCTGAAATTAAAGTTATTTTTCACGTTTCTTAGCGGTTTTTTTTGGAAATTGGATGTTTTTTTGTAAAAAGGTTTTTATTTTTCACTTTTTAGATGTGGTACCTACCCCACACAAATTCGTATACCACTACTTGATATGTAAATAACAGTGACAGGAAATTATTAAAATATCATCAATATAAACTAAGTGGAAGAAATATTCAGTATTAAGGATAACTCAAAAACTACTACCTACGGTTCTCTGCCCTTTCGCCGAAAATTGTTTGCCAGATTTTCACTTGCCAACTAACGTTTCGGAGAATTTTTATTTCGCCGAATAATCATTTGCCAACTTATCATAAAATTTTGTTTTATTTCCCAACCTCACAGTTACCAACTGTACGTTTGCTCTGCTTTTCATACTGACACTTTTTAAAATGCCAACTTTCAAGTAGCAGAATGGTTTAGTTTGCGTAATATTCATTTAGTTGTTTATTGTTTACCAAATCTAGTAGGGTTTCGTTTAATAATTATGTAATATTATGTGGGTAATCGCAACTTATTTTTATGATAATGTAGGTAAGTACGAAAAAATTGACTCATTGACGATAAGTGTTTACATAATTAGTTGCGACCTAAAAATTTTTAAAGATCCAGATTGGCAACAATTAGCTCATTGGTTCGAGAAGAACACGACGACGATGTGCACGGAACTTCCACCACACAACCTAAATATCAACCTAGATTTTGGAGCTGCCATGAAACAAATAAAATGAATATACCACGAACACAGAACTCGGCCGAAGGCTGGCATAACAAAATTAACAATATCATCAATAAAAGACACCCAGGTGTATATTAATTGATAAAACAAATAATAAAGGAAACCATTGCCAACGAAGGGGAAATAGATAATATATTAACCGGTGCCCCACCAGAACCAAAGAAAAAAAAGTACTTGGACAAAGAAGAAAGAATCAACAGAATTCTTGAACACAAAGCTACTTACTCAGAGGAAAAATTATTGCTCTGCATTGCTGCCAATTTAAAGGTTTAATGTAACTTTTGAGATTCTTAAATAAAAAATGTATGTAAAAATTACTTTTTTTTATCATTATATCAAAGTATGAAAAGGGAACTGTTACACTGACAAAACGTCATTTGTCTAATAGTTGTGTGGCCTAGTGAAATTTTTGACAAATGATACATGTCCCAAACATTTTGTGCGATTATAATAATCAGCTTAACAATAATTGTACCAAATGAAACGTTGTCATACAAACATTTGCTAATCGTAAGTTGTCAAAGTGAAACATCGGCGAAACGTTGCTTGGCAAGTGATAATCTGCCAAACAATTTTCGGCGAAAAGGCCGGATACCACTACCTACTGGTCAGAACTTGATCAAATTTAAATGGGACCACATGTGAAGCACCAGCTATCACATAAAAAAGAATCATCCAAATCGGTTCACCCAGAAACAAGTTCTGAGCTAAGACACATAAAAATATATAAAAAATACAGTCGAGTTTCAACTCGACTGTATTTTTAAACCTGTTTTCAAACCTCCTTTTTTTGAAATCGGTTTAAAAACGGAGAGTGCCTGGCAGAATCCAACTGCTCCGCCCGCAACCCACTCACATCGTTTGACGACCTATGCCTACGCTAATCACGTAGTGATTTCCTCAGTGCGCCATCCACACTTATTGCAGAGTTGCGTTGCGCTGGGTGAGGCACTTGTCTGCCACGTTTGAATTTTCCAACGCCCGTAGCTGGCGCCCGGGGCGAGGTCCCCGATTTGCCCCCCTCCCCCTAGATCCGGGGCTGAACCAACATTACCCATAGTACGCCCACCGTAGTTAAAATATGGCTGATAATAACGAGAGAGACGTACCTTCTCCGTCATATAGATTTTTTCTCTCGGAAAGCATACTATTTTGTCATCGTATCACCTTCGTTATTCGAGCAATTTCACAAATACCTATATTAGGTTCTGTTTCTAGTACCACCAGATGTGACTGAATACCATTATACTACACAGCATAATATCTTGAACATAATATTAGGTAGGTACAGTTTAATTTCAAGATACAGTCAGTTGCTGCTCCGTGTTATTATATTCAATGCGCCGCTGTACGCTGTGCGCTGTGCCGGCTGCCGGCGGCGGCGGCGGCGGCGCTCGTTGTGCGGTCGTCTGCAAATCAACTGTCTAAACTTATTGCTTTACTGCTACAGTGTAACATTTACTTACAAACTGGACACAGTTCACAAAGTTAACTAGAAAATGCAACAGTTTAGCGAGTCTCCACTGACACATAATGCGGTCGCGGTGACCGCTCTCGGCGAGTGTCGGCCATACAAGCTATTTAATTATCCCACAGGTGAAGCTCAATTTGATTTCCAAACGGAACTGCCCCCAAGTCGCCGCTATTAAATGTGAAGTGCGCTGTGATCCGGCCCGGTGCGGTGCCGGTCGTCCGGCGGGACACATAATAAATGGTCACAGCTCGCTAATCCGGCGAGTGATCCGGCTCAGTAGGTAGCTCAACTAATAATGCAATTGATTCACAGTTCCTGATTGACAAGTGAGCGTGTGCGAGCTGCGTTGATTAAGTTTGTAGCCAGCCACGCGCGGCCACATTATGCGTGGCCTGATGTGGCCGGCGCCGAGCTAAGTGGCCGCGAGTGGCCGGGTAAGGCAGTTAGGCTACTAGCCGAGCACTGATTTACTAACAATATGGGCACCTGTGTGTGTGTGTGTGTGGTACCGCGTCATTACGTTAGTGGAAGGCACTGTGTAGGATCTCAACACAGATGTGGGTATATTTACTTTCAATGTTCGATATGAATATATCACAAGTGGTTACGCTTAAAGTTAAGGCGTAGGTGAATGTGGGCTGAATGAGTTTTCATGTAGTAACACTATTACATAAAGTTTCCTAATATTTACAACGTTACAAACTCGCTATTTCCACTTAAGTTTTGTGTTTAAATCTGTTGAGATGGATACACCACGGAAGCGTTAACAATAAGTTTTACTTGTTGTACCTACTTACTTACTTCAACAATACACCTACTGTCAATGATAACTTTCAGCCACGCGTCGCTTGGAGACAAGTACCATCATGGCGGTTCCACATAACGAGCTGCTGGCTCACAAATACTCTTTTGTTTATATTATTAAAGTAAGTATGTATTTGGCTTTACCTTCTTATTTTCGACTTATTTTCAAATTTTATTAAGTACATAAAACGCAGCACAAAAAAAACCTTACTGTTCTGTCGAGCATCAAGTTTCATAAACATCTCGTTTTCGAGAAGATGGTAAATTGTTAAATGAGTTCAGCCCAGCAGGTGACCACGCCACCTTTCATAAGCATACAATAATAATAGATAATACACTCGAGAGCAATGAATCCGGGTCACTTAAAGAATGTTAAAAATCTCGGAAACTAAAAATGATAGGTTAATGCAATAAATTGTATTTAATAGACAATGTAATACTCCTTAAATGAAAGTAAAAAAAATATGAGTCACCATACATTTTATTAACACAAAATTACATAAAGAAAAAAACTGCTGATCTCTCCTTAAAACAAAAATAGGAAACATGAAATTTTTGAACTTTATTACGATTTTCTTGAATTTTAATACTTCGTATTGCCTACTCGTGCTTCCATTACTGCGTTTACGCGGTTTGGCATGCTGTACACCAAGTTCCTTATACGATTTTGGAGAATATTCTCCCATTCCTCTGTGAGAGCAATTTTGAGCTCACGAAGCGTGATTGGGGGAGGGTTTCGTTGTTTTACGCATCTGCCTAGCTCGTCCCAAGCATGCTCGATCGGGTTGATATCCGGGCTGCGCGCTGGCCACTCCATACGAGTAATGTTCATCTCTTGAAGGTAGTCATTCACAATCCTACCTGTATGAGGTCGGGCATTGTCATGCATAAATATAGCATCCTCACCTAAATTGACCATAAATGGACCAACGTGATCATTGAGGATTTCTTCCACATATCTTACGCTAGTTAAAGAGCCGTTTTCTATGATCACCAGCTCTGTGCGACTTTCAGAAGAAATTCCGGCCCACACAAGTACAGACCCACCACCGTAGGCTACTTTTTCTTCGATGCATGCTTGCTTGAATCTTTCCCCTGGTCTTCGATACACTCTGTGTCTTCCATCGTGCTTGTAGAGCATAAATTTTGATTAGTCGGAGAACATAAGTTTTGACCAATCTTCAATACTCCAATTTACGTGGCTCTGGGCATATCTTAGTCTTGAAATACGATGCCCACGCTCCAGTTTAGGGCCGTTTGCAGGTCTAAGGGGTTTTAAGTTAGATTCAGCAAGCCGACGTCTTACTGTCCATGCACTTGGGTTACTTCCTCCGAGGTGTCGAAACTGATTTGTGAGTTCAGTTCCTGTGAGAAAGCGATTTCGAAGCATGGTGTTCACCAAGTATCGGTCTTCTCGTGCTGTGGTACACCTGGTTCTGCCCGTTCCTGGTCTGCGTAGGTTAGAACCAGTTTCTTCGTAACGTCGGAGAACTCTTTGTACTGTTGACAGCGACACACCGACAGTCCTGGCTGTATCGCGCTGACTCCGGCCGGTTTCCAGCATTGTAAGTATTCTGGTGCATTCTTCAGGCGTAAGCGACATAATTTCAGCTTGAATAATGAATATAGAGCACTATCAACATGGTTTATGTACCCACCTAAATGACAGATTACAAACAAAAGCAAAACCAAATGCTGTAATTTCGTAGTTCCATCTTCGAAAGTGGCCCTTTTTCAAATTTGATTTTTTTATGATATAACTTTACAATAACTAAGAAGTTTTAATACCTTCATTTAAGGAGTATTACATTGTCTATTAAATACAATTTATTGCATTAACCTAGCATTTTTAGTTTCCGAGATTTTTAGGATTCTTTAAGTGACCCGGATTCATTGCTCTCGAGTGTATTATGTCTATTCCCGGTAAGCTCTTTATCTTAAGCGTAGTCGTATTATACGTATAGTAACCCGCTGTAGTGGCTAATGTGCCGATAACAATTAGCGCGTAATTATGAAGGAATTAATAATGTATTTATGAAGCCATGCGTTATGCTACCGCCAGCGGCCGCCACCGCCCCGCGCGCGTGTCCCGCGTCGCGTCGTCGGCGACAGCTAAGCTTATATTATCCCGAATTAGAAGTGCGTATTCAGTTGTTGAACATATTAAATGGTTCTTTGATAGTTTCGTATCATTTGTATTTGTTTATTCATTTCAACGTATTCAGCAAAAGAACCTAGCAAAGCGTCTAGACGCAACGGTTGAATTATGTTTATGGATTATCAGTTGTCGTACGTATGTAAGGTAACATCATCATTACTTTTGGTTCCGTTGCTCTTGTTTCATGTTTATTATTGCTTATATTATGTGTTTTATGTATGTATGTATTTATTGTATTATATGTAAATGGTACACCACTGACTACCTGCAATATTGTCTCTCCTTCTCCCTTGAATCCATCCAAAGGTTGTCTGTAAAAGATCGCTTTTAGCGATAAGACCGCCCATTGTGTCACCCTATGTACAATTTCTATATTTATATCTGTAATTGTTATGGTGTACATACTCGTAATAAAGAGTCTATGTTAGTGTAAGTGTAAGGGTCTATTCTATTCTATGTTGCGTTAATGTTGCCTTCACTTCGATCATTTTAGTACACCGTGCACACTGGGTATGGGATACATTTATAATTACGCATTTCTGTAACCAAAACAATAAACGCGTTCTGCCCTCAGCTACGAGTATGTACTCGTATATTGTGTCCTCAGGCATCCGTTTTACTAAACGATCATTGAAAACCAACCACAACATTATATCAGCACACAAAACAGTATCACGTACGACATAGAGTACAAAATGCCTAGTTTTGTGAATTCTCTGTAGTTTTGTGTAGAGGCTAAATATTTGTTTAATAGTGGAACATAAATCGTGGCTGCGCGAGTGAGCCCGCACTGGCCACTAGTTTATAGGAGCAGATCACCGACGCGAACCGCGGGCAACCCCGCGGTATATTATACAGTCGCGTTGCAGCTGCAGGACATAAACACTCAAAATCATTTTTTTTTTATCTATACTATAATTTATATATATCTTAATATATATATATATAATACTACTCTTTATGATAGTATATAATACTATCATAAAGAGGAAAGATTTGATTGTTTGTTTGTTTGTTTGCATTGAATAGGCTCCGAAACTACTAGACCGATTTGAAAAATTCTATCACCGTTGAGAAGTTACACTATCTCCGAGTGACATAGGCTATATTATATTTTCAAAAAAATTAGGGTTTCTTACTAAAACTCCAATAATGTAACTCAAGGTGTAAAAAAATACCTAAAAATTCCTTACATCGCGTGCGCTGCTAAAACTATTGACGAAAGAACAAAATAATAAAATAATAAATAAATAATAAAATAAAAATGTTTATTGCAATTACATAAAATGCTTTACACACATGAGTTGGAGATCACCTTTTAAGCAAGAGGATGCTTGTGTTAGGAGACTCCGCCCCTCCACTTAACATTAAAACGGTAATGCAATTGTAAACAAAGATAAAGAAAAAGAAAATCCAAGTAAAAAGTAAGCGCTAGTGTGATGTATGCGAGCGAGTGTGTGTGAGTGTATGTGTGTGTGTGTGCGTGTGTGTGTTTGTGTGAGTGTGTGTGCGTGTAATAGTGTGCATTGTATATATGAGATAATTATAATGTACTACAACTTTGCGGAACACAATATTATCTACAAAGTGTCGCGACAGCATATGTCTGACTATTATAGTTATGTCACAATAAGAGTTCTTTTATTAAAAAAAAAATGAAATGCCGCCGCTAGGAAAGGCTCTTTATTTCAACCTTGGTATTAATCCTTATCAAAATAAATTACTTCATATTCAAGACTGCTTCAATACCTTTACATATCTAACTTTTTGAATGATTCAATTCGGACATTCCATACGAAAGATATCACGAGTTCAAAAATGTAAGTATTAGAAAAAAGACGCGTGGGCGCCGCTCACTCCGCTCGGCTAACTATGCGATGGGCGTCACTGGGGTACGGGAGGGGAATCAATGTTAAGAAATGTGCGGAATCGAAAACTTGTCGCTTGAAAATATTTTTGAATTCGTTTAGTAGGTAATTAAAAAATAAATAAGGTGGGTAGGTATTCATTATTTTCGTTGGTCTAGTGGTTGCAAGCGCTACTGCTGAGCATGAGGTCCTGGGTTCGATTCCCGGGTCGGGCAAAGTGTTATCGGGTTTTTCCATCTGGAATTTCTCGGCAGCCCGGAGTCTGGATTTGTGCCCGGTTGATGGCAATAAGCTCGCCCCCTATTACATGGGACTTAAACATAACTGGCGAAATGTGGGTGTGCTATAGGTACACCTCCTAATACTCGTGCGAAGCCGGGACGGGCCGCTAGTTTCACATAACCATACATGGGCACATGAAACGTCAGAAGGTAGGTGCACGGTACCAAAGTAACACTAACATTAGTCCATCGTAAAGTTCACCAATACCTTACGTACCTAGTCTATTTAGGGACTTCTTTTTTGGCTGGCAACACTGGTAGCCGGTCGTCAAAAAAACTATTTCTAGTCTAAAAAAAAAGCATACAGTCGAATTGACAACCTCCACCTTTTATTGAAATCGGTTCAAAATATTGTAAATCATTTTAAAAGAGTAACGGTAGAGTTTCTTGCCCATTCTTCTCCATACGACACTACCTTTTGGAAGGGGCAAAGAATCAATTCTATTTTTTTGTAAATTTTGACATTCAGAAGATACTTATGAACGTGAAAATTTACAAAAAAAAAAAGTCAATCATTTATTTCAAATAGGCTGTATGTAGTTATGCGGGCAAATCATTGTTTTCTTTGTTTTTATTTAATTTTCTTCGTGATTGTATGTGTTACTAACAATTGTTTAATAAGTATGTAATATGTCAATACTAACACTATGGACTTTCAAGGTCTGACATGGCCACGGCGTTCTCACCTTCCGCCTGACGCAGGTCCGCTCCGGACATGGCTGTTTCGGGAGGTTCCTGTTTCGGATAAGGCGGGAGGAAACGCCCGGGTGTTGTCATTGTGTGGATCGACCAGAGGACACGGTGCAGCATAAGGTGGAGGTCTGCCCGGCTTAGGCGGAGCACCGCCGTGTCCTCGTGGCGGCGATCTCTCG
The DNA here is from genome assembly GCA_916610205.1 of Griposia aprilina. NCBI lineage: Eukaryota > Metazoa > Arthropoda > Insecta > Lepidoptera > Noctuidae > Griposia > Griposia aprilina. Next base: position 667,268 of record OU744285.1, on the reverse strand, counting down.
CGTCCGGCCCTGGTTCACGCCATGGTACGGAGCGAGAGGGAATGGGAAGCAGTCACCTCCTTCTGCGAAGCAATAATGCTCGCGAAGAAGGAGGCCGAGCGCGTGAGGGAGAGGCAAACATTGCGCCCTCACGCCCCTAGTCGCCGCAGGTGGAGACACCGTGGGCGTCGGGAGTCGATAGCCGACTCCCGGCCACCGTAGCCGCGGGCCTGCGGACGGCGAGCAATGGGCAGCTCGCCGTCCGGTAAGGACCAGGCCCGGGTCGACGGCGCGTTGTGTTCCACGCGCGCCTCAAAGAGATGTCAGCATAATTGACGGGGTCCGATGGGGCCGATGCCTGCCGGGGTCGCGGATTGTTCGAAAGAGTTACCGTGGCCCTGGCGCACAGGCAACTGAAGGAACACGGGTGGGTTTTAGTCAGTAAGAGTCTGACACGCCCTTCTGCTCCACCCAGAGCGGGAGAGGTCATTTGATGAATTCCCACACAATAAAAAAAAAAAGAAAAAAAAAGGTCTGAGAATAAAAGTTTATTATTTCTTATATTTTCATATTAACATATCTCGGGACCTTCGGGTCCTGGAGCTTGGGGTCCGGGACCTTTGGAAGGCGTACGAGGGGCCGAAGCCAACTCGCAGAGGCCCCTTAGAAAATTTTAAATGGAATGAGGCACCAACCGACGATTATCCCTGTATGCTCTGTGCAAGTGCGCCCAAGGACAACCCCCGGTTGGTGGAGGACTATTGCAGAATATGGAAACAAAGTTATTGGACTATTGATTGGGGTAGCTAAAGTGGACTGGTTATCTAGGATTATGCGAAGACTATGGCCCCTGCCTAACCAATGTTTTATATATAAAATATACGGGGTCCGACGCCGCATCTGGCGCGAAGGGCTTTTTCAAGGGCCCGGAGTGCGTAGTGGTGGGGGCTTCTGCGAAGAACCAAAGGCGCTTCCAGAAGCGCCCCAAACCAGGGGATGGCCAGGGGTCATCCTCTGATGGTGGGAAGAGCTCCACCCGAAAAATCGGGAAGACCAGTCGGCGGAGTGGAGTTTGGGATAGGGGTGCGGGCAGAGGCCTCACCAGCCCAGACGAGCCGTCTCAGCCCGCCGAAGGGCTCGACACGGAGGGGCACCATCGCAGAGCGACCAGTGGCAGCGCGACCCACTCGGAGTCGTCAGGCGGTGAGATGGACGCCGCTGGCGGCTCAAAGTCGGAGCAACTGGCCAGGCTGGAGGTGGCCGTGGTAGCTGCGCTAAAGGGTGTGGCCTTGAAGAGGATTCAGTCCTCTAAAGACAAGGCCATACCCGCTGCCGCGGCTTCCATTATGGAGGCAGTGCAGACCATTCAACCCATGCCTCCATTGGACGACATGTCTGAGATGCGGGCGGAGGTCAGCCGCTTGAGAGCCGCCATGGAGCTTCTCCGAAAGGAGAACGAGGAGCTCCGAGCGGACCTGGCTGGCCTTCGGGCAGCCGGCCCCCGGGAAGTACCACAGGACGGAGTGCAACATGGGCAAGGCCGGCCTGTGCCGGAACCAGCTGAGGACCAGGTTCTGACCCTGGTGCGGCGGGAGCTTGCAGCCTTTCAGAGCCGGTTTTCCGCTCTGGAAGCCATTGTCCTGCGCCCCCCGCTAGCGGCGAGCCGGCAGGTCTCTTTTGCTGCCACTGCGGCCAAGCCAGGATCAGCAGAGCGGAATAAAAGCGGGTCCGCGCCGAAACCCGTGGGGCCGCACCCGGCGAAGTCGGCGCCACCCAAGACCAAGAAGGGCGGGGTGGCTGCGCAGGCGGCAAGGGCCCCAGCCCTGGCGGCGAGCCAGCCGCCCCCCTCACCTCCTAATTCTCCTCCGTCCGACACCGAATGGCAAGTGGCTGGGGCGAGGAAGAAGGCGGGTAAGGCAGCAAGGGCGGCCAAACGTAAAGAGAGGCGGTAGTGGCGCAAGGAGCGAAGCGTCGCGGCTAGGCTCCGCGCCCCGAAGTCCGCAGCTGTAGTGATCACACTACAGCCGGAAGCGGAGAAGAAGGGCGCGTCCTACCGCGACGTGCTCGCCAAGGCTAGGGCGGCCGTGAACCTAGAGGAATTAGGCGTCGCCAATGGCATCCGGATGAGGATCACTGCGACTGGGGCCCGGATGCTGGAGGTTCCTGGTGCAGCCAGCGGCCCGACCGCTGACGCTCTGGCCGAAAGGCTTAGGGCATCCTTAAATGCGGACGAGGCCCGAGTCTCCAGGCCCTCCATGTGCATTGACATGCGCATCCTAGGCCTGGACGACTGTGTGACGGAGGCTGAGGTAGTGGCCGCCGTCGTCAGGACTGGGGGGTGCTCTGCCGAGCAGGTGAGGGCGGGCACCATTCGTCCTGGGCATCGTAAGGGTTTTTGATTAACTGCTTAGAAAAACCATATCGAAAACCCTTTCAATGGGTAACCAAAATTTTAATGACTTAAATTAAGCCGTTCAAAAGGGTTACCCACATCGTATGGATTTTTGATCAACTGCTTAGAAAAATCATATCGAAAACCCGTTCAATGGGTAACCAAAATGGTCCCTGCCTCAGTCACGTGAACTCACGCGTAACTCGTCGACAAATACTATCCTACCGTTACACATGCATTCATAATAATTGAATTGAAGCTGTAAAAACAATCCCTGTTACACCCGCTCAGGGGTTTTAAGCAGTGCGGTGTCGGTCATACAGGGGCTTGTGGCTAAGTAATAACAGCCCCACGGGTCAATCGATCAGGTTAAGCTACGCTTGCTGTGTTTGGTCCGTTAATGCGTAACCATCTTTACATATCAAGACCCGTCCGTGGCTCGGATAGCACGTTAAGTCGTTGGTCCCGGCTGTCATTCGTGGATTTTTGACGGTCGTTATGGGTCGCCTGAAGCCCGAAAGTCTGACATCCAGTCTTAGCAAGGGGTATCGTGTTACCCAGTAACTGGGTTGTGGGGGTCAGTTTTTTTTTTTTTTTTTTTTGTTTATTAATCAAAACGACAAAGTTTATAGCATATTTTTAAATTATAAACATACCACACAAACCATCGCGGGTTTAACAGTGGTATGGCCGCTAGATAGGCAGTCGCTTCATTTAAAATACTGGTCTTCAGCTGCATCTGGTTAGACTGGAAGTCGACCCCGACATAGTTGGGAGAAGGCGGCAGGTGATGTTGTCTATCATACAGTCATTAATGCACAAATATACTGTTTTCTTCTCATAAACAGAAAGTATACATCGTGAATAATCCGCGGTATAGCTACCAACTTCCTGCTCCACACTTGTAAGGTTATATCTTATATGATAATTAATTTAAGGATCATAATTATTAGACCCAAAAATTCGAGGACATTGTGACCTCCACCAACCCGCACTGGGCCCGCGTGGTGCATTACGGCCCACGGGATCACAGAGAAGAGGCCGGTGTCCCAGCAGTGGGTAACGTTGAAGGCTGATTATGCTTAATTATTGGATCAAGAACATCCGCCTCAGCTTATTTGTGATACTCTAGCACTCGTACTTAATAGATGTAAGTTTGTTACCTACAGGTTCAAACACGATTCAAACGTCGCCGTCGGCGGCTGGTATACAGTAGCTTGACTCCGCGTACATCTACAAGTTGGAGCAGTTCTACGCCCGCTACGAAATGCGTAGGCCGTGTCGTAGCGCTTGTAGCCACTTACTATACTACGCTTCATAGTTGAAATGCCGAAATCATTCGTCAAGATTTTCCATGGAGTTTCTTACCCGTTCTTATCTATAGAAACCTACTATAGTTTGCTTCATCTTGCTGAAAGCCTCTTAGACAATTCAAAAATACCTGTAAACGGTTTAATTTAAATAAATGCCTTGAGTTTGAGTTTGAAATAGTGCGCTTTAGTATGTGTTATCATCATACTTTAATATTGTATATTTTAAAATTAAAAGGTTTCAACTCTCTTGAATATCCTAATATCGATTTATACCCGGCTACTATATAACAAATACTTTAGCCGTAGGTACACGGGCCATATGAACAAAGTGGGCTGCCCAACATCGGACGGGGACGAAAGCATTGTTCACAAGACAATATATTGCATGATTTGCATGACCATGACATGCAATGACGATATTTTGTCAGATATATCTAATCACTTATGGATATTGCACAGATTCAGCGAATTATAAAAAGCAATATGTTAAGAGCAGAGCAAGTGCAGTGTTTACACTCTTTGTTTTAATAACCTAAGAAAATGCATTACAGCAGCATTGTACTGTAAACATATTGTGCAGGTTTGTGATCATAATTACAACTTCCTGCATCTTGCTGTTGTATTTTAGAAAAAGTGTAAACACTTTTCGTTCAAAATTATGAATTTGCAGAATTTGAACAAAGTGTATAGAACATGTTTAAATTAAAAATACATAAACTGGGAAACAATTACATCTATTTATTTTAGTCGTTGCTCTGTTCACGTATTTTAATGTTTAATTGGAATGCTTGCGGGCTGTCTTACCTCATGCTTAATATTCGCAGAAACTATGACACTTGTTTGTGCTTTTTTGTATGAGCCAAGTTAAACAAAGTTAACTTGGTAAACTTCAAGAATTTCTATTGCTTAACTACGTTAAGACCTTTGTTCAAACTCAAATAAATTTTATTTCAAATAAAGCATTTAGTGCCGCTTTTTATTGTCAAGGAGTCGATTAGTCAGAAAGTTAAAGCTCAAAGTTCCAAAGCTTAGGTACCTATGGAGAAGAACGGGCAAGAAACTCCATGGACACTCGTTTATTTAAATTTAAATATGGTTCATCAATACAGAACCATGACCATGGGCTACATTGCGGACGTAATATACAACGTATAATGAGGAGTAGTAATGAGCCGGTGTGATCCGTGCCTGTCGATGTTTAATGTCGTTCATTGCGGCATACTTACAGTTTTGCAATTCATGAGGCCGCCGCCGCCGCGCGCCCGCCGCCGCGAGTCTGCGACCATCCTGTGAGGTTTGTGTTGCCAGTTTATTATGCGTTACCAAAATGCGACATTTTGTGATTTCTAACCTATTTCAATGCGGTTTATAAATCAGGAAATTAGTTAATTTTGCAAAATCTGAAAAAGGAAATTCTTGCGTTTAAACTATATTTTTTCCATGGTTATAATAACTTAATATCAATACAATGATATTAAGTCACCTACCTACTAATCTTCAGCTAATAGAGAAGTATGGAAGAAAAAGACTTGCCGACCTGATGGGGTGCTGGCCTGCTAATGGTGATGGGGTGCTGGCCTGCTAATGGTGATGGGGTGCTGGCCTGCTAATGGTGATGGGGTGCTGGCCTGCTAATGGTGATGGGGTGCAGGCCTGCTAATGGTGATGGGGTGCAGGCCTGCTAATGGTGATGGGGTGCTGGCCTGCTAATGGTGATGGGGTGCTGGCCTGCTAATGGTGATGGGGTGCAGGCCTGCTAATGGTGATGGGGTGCTGGCCTGCTAATGGTGATGGGGTGCTGGCCTGCTAATGGTGATGGGGTGCAGGCCTGCTAATGGTGATGGGGTGCAGGCCTGCTAATGGTGATGGGGTGCTGGCCTGCTAATGGTGATGGGGTACTGGCCTGCTAATCTTCGGCCCTAGTAGTTAATCTGACAATGTCTGAACATCTGATCTGTGTGTTTGTAGTCTGGCAACACTGTTAGCATCAGTGGTCAGGTCGGTGGAGCTGAGGTCCACAAGCCTATTTATTATACATTCAGCTTCATTCAAATGAAATTATCCCCTCTGCTGTTCCTCTCACCAAATATTATGTTTCATAATTGTAACACCCGAGCTGATACCTGTTGACGTACTTATTAAAAATATCTTTGTTTTCATGAATATTGATGATTTTAATACAAAGAGGCGTTTTCTGCTCTCTTGGTAAGCTTGCTCTAGACATCTGTAACGACGGCTTTGCGGTTGAGTACCGTTTGAGTGTATACTGGCGATACTGACGGAAGTCGTAAACTTGTCATAAATTAAGTAATATTTGAGTCGCGTCGCCCCGCTCCGCACCGCACCGCACCGCTCCGCCGCCGCCGCGGGCCGCTCGGCCGAACATTAGACATACTATACATGTTTACGTTTATGACCCCTACGTTTATATTATAGCAACATCAACAAATTGATGATGAACGTACAACATGTTCGCTGGTCTACTTGCGTTATTGAACACTGGGAATTTACGTTCGTATGGAAAATCCTACAACGATCACGCATTGTGAATTAAGTTTAGCTCGAACAGCTACAGTTAAATATCTCTAGCATCGCAGACCACCTCTGGAAATAAGCAACATTTGTTCAGATGAAAAATTATTTGACCTTTGGCCTTATGACCAGGCGTTCAGGTCTTCAAACATTGTTTAAATTAAGGGTGAGGAGACGTTCTCTCCCACACTGAATAGCCTTCCACACGATTGTATGCTCACCCACACGTCAGTAGGTAGTCACTAGGTAGCGACACTTTAACTGCCATCTTACTGCTATGACATAAAGGCGCTGTCACAGTGAAACTATTACGTTGGACGTGCGGTTGAGTGTACGATGTAATCAAAGCTTAGCTCTTGACAGCGGTCAGCAGACGGCGGCGGCCACTGATAACGGCTGATAACGTCACGCCGGACAAATGGCTCGCCGCTTATGTTAACTAGCAAGAACAGGCGAACGCCTCACTGAGATCGCTTATTTATTAAGTCGATTCGATCTTTTTATTTCTTACTAGATTTTTCCCGCGGATTCGCCCGTGTAGAGGTTGGATATATCCCACGGGGATATACAACTGGGATTAAAAGTATCCTATGTCCTAACCCAGGTCATGGCCTGCCTGTGTGCCAAACTTCATCGACATCCGTTCAAAATCCGTTCGTTCCGTGAAAAGGTAACAAACAGACAGAGTTACTTTCGCATTTACTTATACATATTATTCGCTTGGATCTTTAGAATGACTAGGTATACATTTAACGTAAAATTTTATTTTCAAACTCATAACACAGCAAGCATAGGTAATATAAGACGGCAGAGGATCCGACATCTCAAATGAAAGTAGGCATATTTTTTTATTTTATTTTTATTTTAGATTAGTTTGCTCTTGACTCTAGTCTAGGTCAGAGATGACAGAGACAAAGTCGACGATGGAGTGAGCTTACCCAGAAATCATCTTTTATGACCACAGCTTAATTTTATTTATTTATTTATTTATAGTTAATTAAAACGGCACAGGTCCAATTACATTAATTAACATAGAATTATAAAAATTAAAATAAAATAAGCATTCAAATAACATACAATACAAAAAATTAAATTCAAAGATATACAATTCGTGGATAAAATTATTAATAATTATTTGAGTAAATGGTTCAATAAATTAGATACATCAATAAACTAACATGCAACAGTGGACACCCTCGCATATTGTCTTAATAGTTAATTGTTAATAGTTATTTAATTCACTATAATAATAATTCAGATTAGATTTCTAGTGATTTTAACTCAGACTATAATTTAGTATGTAAGCGCTACAACATGTGCACCAGGCCGAGCCTGCGACAAGAATCATCCCCTCTTTTTTTTTTTTTTTTTTCCTAATGGGCAGCTCGTAGTTTTGACCACTGAGGTCTTGGCTACTTAACCGGGCAAGCCTGTGGGTGCCTTAAGCTACTAACTTAAAGCCTCCAGCCAGGGGCCATCCCCTCTTCGCTGCGCGCTCGCTTATATAGAGCGGCTTGAGTAGTGGGGAAAGTGGGAATGCCTGGTCGGTCCGGCGCACGCGCTGTTTACAAAAGTAGGACGACGCAGTGCCGTCACGGCCGTGTTGACGTGCGTACGTCCTCGCACGCGCTCTTTAAAGACACCTAGGTGTCTGAAAAAAGAGAAGTACAATTGTAGAGTTCGTTCATCCTGACATTAAAAATCATATTTTATGGTCAGGTCCGGTCCAACGACCCTCCAAAGTCACAACCACCTGAACTGGTCTAACGACCCTTCAGATATAATCTACTGGTCCGGTCAAACGACCCTTCAGTTTTAATCTACTGGTCCGGTTATAACTAACCCTTCCGAATATAAAAATAAAAACAGTTTGGAAAGTTATAAATAACGAAACTAGTAGGAAAAAAATACGAAGCACTGATTATACATTGGAGACTTCACGTGGTGCCATAAGCTCTAACTTAGAAGTAGCTCAAGAATTTGTAAACTTCTTTACCGATATACCATATAAAACGACGGAAGGTTTAAATTCCTCACCGCATGTCTCAATTAATTTATTAAGAGCGAACGTTCCAGGCTGCCTGGTTAAATTTAAATTTAAACATATTAACCCTATGATAGTTATAAAAGCTTTTCGGCAAATAAAAATCAAATTGACCGAAGATCTATGGGGAATGTCAATCAAAGTTTTGTTCATCCATAATCGAGACTATAGCACCTTACCTAGCTTTGATATTTAATTTGTGTGTAGATCGAGGAGTCTTCCCAGATTTAATGAAATACAGTAAGGTTATACCACTTTTTAAATCTGGGGACAGCAAAGACACCAACAATTATAGACCAGTATCCGTGTTGCCGGTATTCAGCAAGGTTTTCGAAAAGGTAATGCTCAATCAGATGCTTAATCATTTTAATACCAACAAAATCTTACACGATCAGCAATATGGTTTCACTAGAGGACGTTGTACGACTGACGCCGGTGTCACTTTATTAAAACACATATTTGCAGCTCAAGTTTTAAGAGCAAGGTTTTGTGTTCAACGCAGTCAAATGCCTTGGAGAGGTCACAAAAGATTCCTATGGCATCCTGGGCCTCCTCCCACGCTGCAAATATGTGTTTTAATAAAGTGACACCGGCGTCAGTCGTACAACGTCCTCTAGTGAAACCATTACGGACTAGATAAACTTGCGCTTAGCTTAGTAGAATCTTATTTAAATGATAGACAGCAAAAAGTCCAAATAAATGGTGTGAATTCACGTGGTTTAAAAGTAAAAATAGGTGTTCCACAAGGCTCAATATTAGGTCCTTTCCTCTTTTTAGTATATATTAACGATCTACCCCATTTATTAAAAAACCAACCACAAATGGTGTTATTTGCTGACGATACTTCCTTAATTTTTAAGATAAATAGACGTGCATCAAATCTTGACGACGTAAATAACGCCCTACTGCAGGTACATGATTGGTTCACTGCTAATAATTTAGTATTAAATGGGAATAAAACTAAATGCATAAGATTTGCTTTACCGAATGTTAAAAGTAATGATTGTGACATAGTATTGAATAAAGAGAAACTAGAATTCATCGATAAAACTGTTTTCCTGGGGATCACGCTCGACTCAAGGCTGCAATGGGGTCCTCATTTAACATCTCTTGCAGGACGGCTAAGTTCAGCAGCATATGCTGTGAGAAAAATCCGTCAATTTACTTACTAATGTAGATACCGCGAGGCTAGTCTATTTCAGTTACTTTCATAGTATCATGTCTTACGGTATTTTACTATGGGGACGGGCTGCAGATATCGAGTCTATTTTTATTCTGCAGAAAAGAGCCATCAGAGCAATATATTGCCGCCGCAGGCGCGATTCTCTAAGGGAACTGTTTAAAGATATTAACATCATGTACGTAAGAAAAAATTTAAATCTTTTCAGTAAAAGAGGTGAAAGACATAACTATATGACTAGAAATAGGGACCAATTTGTTCAACCAGGTTTCAGACTGGCTAAAGTAGACTCATCCTTCATGGGGTACTGTTTAAAATGTTACAATAAAATACCTCCCCACATACTGACTGAACTGAATGAAACAAAATTTAAATCTCGTATAAAACGCACACTATGCAGCCAAGCATATTATAAGTTGGGGGGATTACATCGCTGACAAAGATGCTTGGCTCAACGCTGGTCCTGCTCCACAGGGTGGCATAAATTAATTGATTAGCATTCGAAAATATTGTTGGAGCTGCTGAAGATTGTAAAAACAACAACATCTTTGCATTGTATAAATTCAATTTCTTAACAATGTATAATTGCATAGCACATGTGTGAGCACTATGTATCTACTATAAAGCCACCATTTACTAGGCTCGTCTTTCATTGACTTGAATGTGCCCTGGCGGCTGAGGGTATATCATGCTCACTCAAATGTTTCGCTGGTGGTGGCGTGTGTGTTGGATCATTAAGTTCCCTTCAAAATGTTGAGCTGAATGGTGCTGATCCATGCGTCATGTTCGTGAACGGGCGCCGTCAGTAGGGACTGGTCAACTCTTGGCTGCCACGGCTTATTTTAATTTAAATTTTTGAATTGTTTTTTTATCTTTTTTATTACGGATACTTTATACGTGCACGTCTTTCTACATCATTCTCACATTTTAATTTGAACATGAATGATGTAAACATATTTTTTTTTGTAACTATATGTTGATTTAAAAGAGTGTCCACGGAGTTTCTTGCCCGTTCTTCTCCATAGGTACCTACTACGCTTTGGAATGGGCAACTAGCTTCATTTTTCTGACTGACTGACCCTTTGACAATTCAAAAGTGCCTGTAATTGGTTTATTTGAAATAAATGCTTTGAGTTTGAGTTTGAGTTTGGGTACCGGCCGCCATTCGTAGATCATTGACAGCCACCACGGATAGTAAGAAGCCCAAAAGTCCGACAACCAGTCTTACCAAGGGGCATTGCGCCACCCAGCAACTGGGTTGAGGGGTCAGATAGGCAGTCGCTCCATGCAAAACATTGGTCTTCAGCTGAATTCAGCTAGACTGGAAGCCGGCCCCAAAATAGTTAGGAAAAGGCTAATGATGAGGGCAGAAACGAAATTTGTACAGCGCTTGTAACCACCCGACTAGTCTAACTTTAAGGTTAATTTTATCAAAGCTATTATATGAATGACCCATAATGTAAGAAACTAGTTCACCTTAAACAGGCACAGCACACTGACGCGACCACCAACATGAACTTTGCCATTAGGATCGCCTGTGGTGCCAAGTAATAGTGGTTTCATTAATTATAACCCACAAATTGTGCCACTTGCCGACGATACCTCTCAAAATCCAAATAAATAGACCTGCATCGAATCTTGACGACGCAAGTAACGCCGCACTGCAGCTCCAAAATTGGCTCACCGCTAACAATCTAGTACCAAATGGGAATAAAAACCAATTGTATAAGATTCACTTTACCAAATGTCAAAAATACTAATTGTGAGACAGTATTGAATCAAGAGAAACCAGAACTCGTCGACAAAACTGTTCACCTGGGGATCACGCCCGACTCAAGGCCTCAATGGGGCCCCCACTCAATATCCCCTGCAAGAAGGCTAAGTTTAGCAACATATGCTGCGAGAATAATCCGTCAATTCACCGATGTAGGCACCGCGAGGCTAGTCCCCCTTAGCCACTTTCACAGTACCATGTCGCACGGCACCTTACCACTGGGACAGGCTGCAGACGCCGAGTCCAGTCTCATTCCGCAGAAAAGAGCCATCAGAGCCACATATGGCCTCCGCAGGCGTGACCCTCTAAGGGAACTGCTCAAAGATACCAACATCACGACGGCACCCCGGCAACACATCCATGAAAACATCATGCACATAAGGTAAAATCCACATCTCCAACAAAAAAAGGTGAAAGACACAACCACATCACCAGAAATAGGGACCAATCAGTTCAACCAGGCTTCAGGCCGGGTAAGGTACACTCATCTTTTACGGGACACTGTTCAAAATATTACAATGAAACACCCCCCCCCCCCCCCCCCCACACACTTCAACCGAATGAAACGAAATTTGAATCCTGTATACACCATGCAACCAAGCACATTAAAGCTGGGGGACCACATCGCCGATAAAAATGTCTGGCACAACGCCGGTTCCATCTTATAGGATCATTTGTTCATGAATTTGCTCAACGTTAACGAGATTTCAATTACTATGCTTTCAATTCTAGCTTCTGAGCCAGAGTCAAATTATAATAAGGATATCTGTACCACTTATCTGTCATACTCCACAAGCTGCTCTAGAGCACAAGTTCACTTGCTTGGTGCTGGTGCTCGGTGTGGAGTCTTCTTTCTTCAAGCGCTTGGGACAGGCGTTGTCCGTATGTCCCAGCTCACTGCGAACTGCTTTTCTGGCCAATTTGCTTCTAGTATCTTCTCAATGAGTTGCAACAGATGAACATCCGCTTCACCTGCAGTTTCTTCATCATGGGTTTGGAGAACGCAGCATATCCTTGATCGTTGCCCAAGAGATCTTGTCAGGTTGTACCTTGGTAAGATAGATAGCGGCACGGCCCTTCACAGTATGAGTAAGCACCAAAGTCGGTCTACACCCTCTAATTAATTTTTATCACTTATCATTTCTCTAAGTGCACTGATTCTGGTTTATCAGGATCACACGCAACGAGCATAGCATTGCTTGGAGTTGCTTGACAAGCGGTCATAGCAACCACAACTTTTTTTCATTAAAGCAATAAATAATTAAATTTGGTCTTGCATTAAATTACTGTTACTATCATTAGTGGACGGTGGATCTAATCCCACTTCTGATGACGGCAGAGGGTCCGCCATCTTAAATGAAAGTAGGATTAAGAAATCAGCTTTTATGACTACAGCTTAATAGTTATTAATTCACTATAATAATAATTCAGATTAGATTCCTAGTGATTTTAACTCAGACTATAATTTAGTATCTAAGCGCTACAACATGTGCACCGGGCCGAGCCCGCAACAAGAACGATCCCCTCCTTTTTTTTTTTTCTATTTTTCCTAGTGGGCAACTCGTAGTTGTGACCTCTGAGGTCCTGGCTACTTAACCGGTCTTTCCTGTGGTGCCTTAAGCTAACTTAAAGCCTCCAGCCAGGGGGCATCCCCTCCTCTCTGCGCGCTCGCTTATGTAGAGCGGCTTTAGTAGTGGGGAAAGTGGGGATGGTGACATCGCCTGATCGGTCCGGCGCACGCGCTGTTTACAAAAGTATGACGACGTAGCGCCGTCATATACATATTTTTACTAACTTAACTTATTTAATAATAAAAAAAAACTTGTACCATGTGTTTTAATTTATTTATTCCACCAAGCCCATGGCTGACCGTACGCCATGACTACAATCCAATCATGTTCGCCAACAATCAGGTAATAACATAATCTGTTAATCACTTCCTTCACTTCTGACGATTATTCGATTCGATCAGCTGAACCACCGCCAAGATTAAACAAAAGAGGATCACAAAAAACAAGAGAGAATCGAGATAGCTCCGATGTCTCTATCAAATGAAGACTTCCTGCTTCAGACGCTGCACACGATCCATTGTGGACACAGAGTAGTCCACCGACAGAAGAAAACGGCAACCTCCCACTTGAAAATGATAACGGAGATTAACCAAAGCCCACGCCCATGTCGACGGCCTCTTAAATACAGATTCAAAACTTAACAGATCAATAAGTAGATAAATACTTAACGTACCTACTTACTTTGGCAACTTGTAGGCGCCATATCTGATTTTAGAGACATACTTAGCACGTAAGTACTTGCCTACTTCAACATGTAACTTATTAATAAAGTAGAATAAACCAATATATTATTAATAAACCAATATACGAGCCCCGATGCAAAATAGTTCGTTTAGTATGGAAAGTAGTGCAAAGCGTAAAATATAGAAAGTAAATATTGGTAAAATAATTAAGAACGTTTAATAAAAAGTAAACCACAATTTGAGGAACATTTTAAAGTTTATTTTAACATAACTGAAATTCTGTCATGACTTTACATAAAATAAAAAAAATAATCGAAAAAACATAACGCAAAAGTATTCGTCTACCCTTGTCACTCACGCAAAATAGTTCGTCTACCACTTAGTTGTGTCGCCTTTGCTCTCAATGACAGCTTTAATGCGAAGAGGCATGGTTGCAACCAACGCTGCACACTCTTCATGCGTAATTGACTCCCAGACAGCCAAGAGTTTAGCCTTTAAGTCGCTCTTCGATCTTGATGGATTTTTACGGAGAACTTTTTTCATTTTCCACCATAGGGTTTCGATCGGCGACAAGTCCGGGCTGTTAAATGGCCATTCGATTGTAGGGATGCTTTTCGCCAGTAGCCACGTCTTTGTTGTCCTTGCAGTATGGCAGGAAGCACCATCCTGTTGAAAAATGAAGGAATCTTGATGCTTAAGTGACGGAATAGAGGGCAGTAAATTCTCTTCCAAAAGGTTTTGATACCTTGCAGCATTGATAGAACCATCCACAAACTGCATACCACCAACACCTTGTGCAGACATGCAGCCCCATATCATAAGAGACGCCGGAAACTTCACTTTGTGTTTGAGACAATCAGTACGAAATGCCTCATTTTTGTTCCGAATCACTTTTTTCCTTTCATCGCCGACTATCACTTCAAATTTGGACTCGTCACTCCAGATGATACTACGCCACTGATCGGAAGTCCAATTTAAATGATCACGAGCAAAGTTCAACCTCTTTTTCTTTTGTACAGCAGTCAACAGTGGTTTCTCCTTAGCGGTGTAAAATCCGTAACCCATGCTTTTTAGGACTCTTTTGCAAGTATCAACTGAGACGTCTTTGTGAATCATGTCCTTCCATTGTACCGTGAGTTCTCCAGCTCGAGCACGACGATTATTTTCTATAATTTTCTTCAGGATTCTGTTTTCTACTGCACTTGTGATGCGTGGTCGACCAGTTTTCTTCAAACAAGAAGTCGTTCTATTCTTTTTATAGTGCTGAATGATAGATTGGACTGTAGACCTGGGAAGTATCAAGTCTTTAGATATTTGGTAACTTGATTTGCCAGCATCGACCCCACAAACTATTCGCTTTCGAAGCTCTTCACACACGGGTTTGCCATGACCCATTGTTATTTGAAAACTAATGAAAAAAACTGAAATTTTCAGAATTTATATTGTCTCACTTGACAAATGACAGCACTACTTTTACAAATTTAAATTATGCAACATAATTGTACAAAGAAGGAATAATCTTATTTAACTCACCGATAGACGAAGTCTTTTGCATCGATTAACAATTAGACGAACTATTTTGCTTATAACTTCTTCGAATTTTAAACATGATATATGTATAAATTTAAAAAGCTAAAATAGTTTATTGGTTCATAATTAAAAAATGGCATAAGTAACGCGACACGTGATAGTAGAACAGCTTAATATTCTATATAGATATACAAAAATAATGAAGTTAGAAAAAATCTCACAGAGAAAATTTCACACTAGACGAACTATTTTGCATCGGGGCTCGTATTATTAATAAACCAGTATATTATAAATAAACCAGTATATTATTCTTTGTTGCTGCAAGTGGTTAACCATTAAAGTTGATCAAAATTAAAAAGTATCTTTACAACATACCTCTCTAGAGTAATAAGGAAATAAGTAAAAAGAATACTTTAACATGGATAAACAGAAAACTTTGTATATACAAAAGTATAAAGTAATTTGTGGAAAGATAAAAACAAAAACAAGTAAAAAAAGTTTCAACTAATGACTGCACGTGCACCGACTAGTTACGGCACAAAAACAATATTGTTTGACGGAGCACAGCTGTTCAATGATTTACCGGAGGATTTAAAGAAGTATGATGGTATAAACATATTTAAAGCAAAACTTAAGAAACATGTATGTACCCTGTAACGTGCCAGCACCCCAGAGGCAAATATGATACTATTATTTAGATGTAAGCACTTTGTATCTCATTTTATGTGAACTGTTATATTTAAGTTCATAGGAGAAATAAATTAAGTATCTTTAAACCTAAAGATAGAAATGTAAGATGGGAATGAAATTTGATTGAATCACAGCTGTTAATATTTTAATGAATTTTAAATGGAGTTCCCTATCTATTTGCAGAGTTGGCGTTCTGTACTTCTGTGCCTTTTTATGCACTGTCGATACCTCTTCGCACTTCACCGCACTACGCCGGGCCTCCTCGCGCTGATATTTAGGGTTCCGTAATCAACAAGGAACCCTTATAGTTTCGCCATGTCCGACCATCTGCCCGTCTGTCGGCAGCTTAGTTCAGAGACTCTCAGTAGGTACTAGAAAATTGTAATCAGGCATGGATATACATATTAGTCACGCTGACAAAGTGATAAAATAAAATCTTGTTTTTTATTTTTCTGGTAATATAGACCTCAACATGTAAACTGTGTATGTTTTTTTTTTCTCGTCTACCCCATGGTGTGGGGTGTCGTTGGATAGGTCTTTCAAAAATATTGCGAGTTTCTGAACAATTTTAATTAATAATTAATCAACAATTTTTCGATTAAAGGATCCGTTTGTGAAATATTAAGCTATAAACTTATTGGTAATTTTTGTTATAAGTCAAGTGCCGTTCACCCCCCCCCCCTGCCAACTAAATGTTTGTTTCTGGATATGTGAAAAAAATCACGGTAGTAGTATATATAACGAAGTTAAAAGGAAAACTATCACGGCTAAGTAGGCTTTACAATTTAACGAGTAATAGTCGACCAATTTACTTTTGCAGTAGGAACGTATGGGAAAACATGTTTTTCAACTACAAGGTTAAGTTTTTTCTTGGGATAAATTCATGCCAACTACGGAACCCTTCATTGTGCGCGCTCCGACTCGCACTTGGCCGGTTTTTCAATATCCGGCCACGTTTGAGTCCGCCGGCACGCGGCGCGCGGCTCCGGGCGACTCACCTCCGCACAAAAATACTTCCACTTCAGAATGCTTATCGAGTTGAGACATCGGCACGGATATTCTTATATTTAAAAATTAATTCGCTGGCCGATGATGCAAACTTTTACGTGCACATTTTTTAATAAGTTTGAAACGTTAACTCGTCAGAGGAGAACTTTCCGTTACTACTTAGGCGTCATTTCTGCAACAAAGCAACTTATTGAAAACCTAACTGGGCTAGTAGGTAACTATATAAGGAAACCCTTTCTTTTTAATAGGATCAGACCTGTGTCAATACGGTAAGCTCAATGGCGACGTTATTGGCTATTTATTAGTATGATACCGCGACTCGGCTCTAGCCTGCGAGTCCTGCGACCGGGTAAGACGCGGGAATCCGCTCACAAAATGTACAATGAATGTTAATAAAAAAATCCGAACCCTTTTGTCGTTCACAAACAATAAACTTGAACGTGAATGTTCCTCGTGAACACCTAGCGCCATCTCTCGAGTGCTTGTTGTACTAAAATTTCTTAGGGAGTTACATTCAGTTGGGCGGTAGCGCGAGTTTTTCTCAAAATAGAATTCTTTGTCCCGATATATTTCGTTAAGAAGCCTGAAACATGTTAAGCTATAACAAACGTGATAATAAAAATTAAGTTGTTTCTCAAATGCTGCCTTTTTGTGTCGTGCCGTGTGATGTTCTAGGGGTTCACAATGTTCACATTTTGAGAAAAACATAACAAAATATAGAGCCAGCATCAAGCTTCTTGTGTACGCTTAGGATTTAACCAGCTACCATTCTAACGGCTCTACCGTATAGGGACACGTCACAGTAAACTTCCTTCTCAAGCCTAGCTCTAGCCTTCCTTCTCAAGGGTCCTGTATCAAGATTAGGGATTGCTGAACCTATTATTCCTACCGAGCTAGATAAAGGTCCCTGGTACAAGCGAGCTATGTGAATTATTATAATCCCCACTGTCATCACTTGCCATGTTTGTCGGCCCACCTCAGCTTATATTGCAATTTGTGAAAATTCATCAACTTCAAACGTGTTTTTGACTGATTTCTAACTGTAGTGAGGTGTAGAGCGAAAAAACGATAAAAAAAATAAGTTTAGTACTTTATGTCTTTGCGAATGTCTGAGACAAGAATGGACAAGAACTTCTATTATGCGTACGCAGGCATTGGCGGATACAGGGGGGGCCATGGGGGCCACGGCCCCCCCAAAATACTCAGGAATTCCATACTTTTGACTCAACTTTTCGATTCAATTCGGGTGCACTTTTACACAGCATACTCATAGGTAGGTAGGTATATCAGGAAACAGAAATATTTTCTATATAACAGGTGAATTTCTACGTTTCAGTTAATATACAAAGATATAACAAGCATGCACACACTTAGGATCACTAGCAAGCAACCCACCTCGTAACCAGGTCCACTTGAGACCTTGAAATGAACATACATCCTTAAAAATGCATTTTTTTACACTCTTGGGTTGAATTTCTAAACACGTAATTTTTTCATCAAGTAATAGGGTAAATACCTACAAATTTTCATGGTTTTAACTACAAACTAAGTAACGGAATTCTTATACCTCAAGAGGTAAATTTGCAAAAAATACTGAAGCACGTCTTATTTATTTTCTAACCGAAAAGCTAAATACCTGTCAAATTTCTAACTTGAAGTTAAATCGAAAAGTTAATCACAAAAAAATCCGTATTTCTATATAATATTCAATCCACTATTTTATCTAGAATGAATTTCGTAAAATGATTTTTTAGTGTGTCAGAAAATAAAATCCAAATTTTTCATGTAATTAGCTTGAGCGGTCGATCGGCGGTGATTCTTGAAAAGGTCCAACAGTCCTGCCCCTGCAGTCTCGACATTAGACAGCGACAAAAATCGGTCGCTAAAGGCTCGTGCACACTGGCGCGACGCGACAGCGTGACACAAAGGCACCGCGGGCAGCGCGAAGGGCGGCGCCTTTGTGTCGGGCTCTCGCGTCGCGCCTGTCTTTCCTTAAGTCCTTAAGTCGTATCGTTGTCAAATTCCTATAGATTTTCAACATTATTTCCAAAATGTAAGGTTGAAAATCTACTATATAAATTTGACTTCGATTAGACTTAACGACCGATTTTTGTCGCTATCTATGTCGAGACTGCCGGCCCTGATACCGTAACGCAGGCATATGGTACTTTTAAAGTGCGTAACTGAGTGTGAATTTATCACACGTTTGCTTTAGGTAACGTTTTAGGAACAGCACTGGCGTTGAGTCGGTTTCTGCAATCACCTTGATGCGGTTTCTACCAGTGACGCAGTAAAAGATCTTATTTCAGTATTACAAGGAAAACGAAATAATGAAACAACAGCAGTGAAAGGTAAGTAAGTAAGTAAGTATTTAGGTGAGCTCATGAGAACGATTTCAATGCTCAGTCAGACAAATGCTACACAAATGTCTACACAAATGCTTTGGGTAACCAGGAGTCAGTCTGGAGCCAGAATATCTTTTATTGATGGAGAAGTGGCAGCGAACAAAAAGACAGGATGAGCATAATTATACCAGGTACTGCTCTGGGTGTCCTCAAGGCAACGGATGGGCACATGTTCCCTACGATTAGAACGCTGATCAATATTTTAGCCATATTGCCAGTGAATGTTGCCACAACCGAACTGTCAGTCTTCACTCTACCCGCTTAAAAACATACGCGGACAGGTGAGGAGCGACTTTGCGGACTTGCACTCCTACACATCCACAGGGATGTCCCAGTGGATGTCGATAAAATTATAGATAGGTTTGCCAAAAGAGGCACAAGGCGCGTTAGCTATATTTTGTAAAAATTCAAGATAATAAAAACTTAATTTTTACACTAGCTCCGAACCTTGTCAGAATGCCCCCCCCCCCCCCCCCCCCGCAATTGAAATCCTGGATCCGCCCCTGTACGCGGGTAGGTAACATGATGATATCTGGTATCATTGTGTGCAAGTTTGTACAAGTTGAAAGTGTATTGCGACCACAAAGCGAATATCCTAGTAACTTATACAATTTGATGAGACACAGGGTGACAGGGACAATGACGCGCGACGCATACCCTGTTACCCTTGATTCAGTACAACATTCTGAATCCACCAGAGCTGAAAAATTTCGTCGGTTATAAAAAAAAATGCTGTCAACTACAAAAGTGCAATACCAATGCGGTCAAAATGGATTGAACAGTGATCTTTAAAAAAATAACCTACGACAAATTCCAACGGGGGGGGGGGTGGGTTCAGAATCATGTACTGAATCCGTGGTAACAGGTAGCGCGTCGTTGTGCTTGCCACGCTGTGTACTAATTCGCTACTAATATTATAAAATTACGAAAATAATTTTGTTACAAAACCCACGACAGTTGTTACAATAGTACTGTCGTCGTCGGTCTGTTTGGTAAGGTTTCAGGCAAGAACTAAGTAATTCCATTAATATTAATAGATTACAAACCTGTGATGTCCCACTGCAGCGCAAAGGCCGCCCTACTTTCTTTTCATTTCTCTCTTGAAGTTCTTGTTCAAGGAGTTCAGCTCATCCCGCTATCTCCGTCTGGGCGTGCCGCGATGTCGCTTGCCATTAAGAGGGATTGGGTGGTAAGTTTGGCCCATTGATCGTCTGACATGCGGCAGATATGTCCAGCTGAATTCCATTTTAGCGTGGCAGCTTTCCAAGTGACATTAGTTATGTTTGTGATGGAACGGATGGTCGTTCGTATTCCTAACCCAGTCTGTTAGTTTGATACCCAGAATACTCCGTTCCATAGCCCTATATTAAAGTTACGACCTGCTTAAATGAGGTCCGCTATCATAGACCCCCGTTAACCCCAATTATTATTTTCACTCACATTGACCCCGTGTAGGTCGTCGTCGACCCCTGGGGGTCGATATAGGCTACTTTGGGTATCATTGCTGAACGCTTTATCCGGCCGTAAGTAGTCATACTATCGACCTCATACAAAAGTATGCAGTTGGGGTCGTGACCTACCTGTGCTTATTTTAATCCTGCGCAACTGTAGGTCCCTTAACTGTGTTGGTTTTAGGATAGAATGGTTGTTGTGATTATTTAATAAAATTTGAATTGAAGTGAAAACTTCTTTAGCCCTGTTGTGATCAGAAACCCATCAGGTTTCTGATCACAACAGGGCTAAAGAAGTCGAAGAACGAAAAAGCGTCATTAATAATAATTTTCAATAAATTTAAATTATGAACAGTGTGATTTATCACACTTTTCACAATAATATTGTTTTGTTTGTTTACAAACAAAAACATATTATTGTGAAAAAGCGTGAGGTGCTTGATGTCAGTTATCTTAGATATTTTACTGATAGATATTGGTAAAAGTAGAGTCATTATGAAAATATCGTAAAAAGCAATCCACGCAATTTTACTTTTTTTTATTAATCACACTATTCGTAACTTAAATTTATTGAAAATAATATTCTACTTTTTAGTTTCGTTTTCTGTTAAAGCGTGTTTTTACGTTTTTTTTTTTTGTATGATTTATCTTTGCTCTTTTATTTCAAATCATTTATTTATTTGCAAACATCTTTATAGTCAGTACATAGGTGTTTTTTTATACTATAATTCTCCATATTTTACCGCCGCGTCGGCATGCAAAGGTTTACAATTCAAAATAAAAATAAAAAAATATGTGTCAGATAATTGGAATTACAAATAAAAAATAATAAACAAATGTCAGTGTGGTCATAGCATTAAAAATATAAAATAAAATAAGACTATTTAGTGTCAAACGGAATCAAAGAGTAATTGAACCAGGATCAAAATAATTATGTCAATCAGAATAACAGTATGTCAATCAGTTTGTGAATCATCATTAAGAAAATCGACAATCGTGTAATAAGTTTTCATAATAAAAACGTTTAACGCCCTTTTTAATGTTTAATGCAGTTATATTTTTTATAATATTAGGTACTCTATTAATGAGTGGGGCAATACCAAAAAAACTTTTTTTCATTAGTGTGCTTTTACATTTTACTTGACATAATTGATTAATGTATTGAATCCGTATTGGATTTTTTAATACAGTTGCTCAAAAAGTGGCGTATTGCAGGGACGTATAGCGTTCGAGATGTGGGCTATTACATACTCGTGTTTTTTTTTTACCTTTCACGCACTTGTGCTTTTTCTTTCCCAACTGTCAAAATAATGTCTATTATAAAGAAAAACCAACCATGAAGTTTTTACTAAAAAAATTCATTGAAGTTTTTATGATTCATGCAAATACGTATATTTCTAAAAAGAAGCTACTAATTTGTTTCATTAACAGATGTAATGATTTGATTGAATGAGTTATGTTAGGTTTCATTTCATTTCATCTCATTAAATTTCATTTGCAATTCATATCAATAAAAAAAATCTACTGAAGACTTGGCTGTATGGGTATAGTTCCCTTTGCCTTCCAGAATGGGTGAAGAAAAAAAAAAACTCTGCTTATATTCTACGGTTGGCGCCATTTTTCAGAAATTTTCTTTGCGAGTTTAGTTGTTTGTTGCACAAAATGAGTAATTTCGACCCTAGTTTTTTTGAATTAACACCACCGGAACTCAGTATAATTGCACAAAATGCTTCGGAGAACATTTTACCGGAAAAGTCAAAAAGTCGCTACATATCTACATACGACGAATTTATTGCGTGGAGAGAAGAGAAAAAAGCAAATAGTTTTTCAGAAAATGTTATGTTGGCATACTTCTCCGAACTCTCAGCAAATTTAAAACCTTCTACGTTATGGTCGAGGTTTTCGATGATAAAAAGTATGCTGAAAATAAGGAACAACGATATAAGTGAATACCCAAAATTAAATGCTTTCTTAAAACGACAATCAGACGGTTTTACAAGTAAAAAGTCGAAAATATTAACATCGAATGAAGTGGAAAGGTTTTTGAACGAAGCTCCCGATGATCGTTATTTATCCACAAAGGTAATTTATTAATAAGTACTTATATTTTTCTTTAGTATTCAGTTTACGAAATCGCAAAATATAGTCAATACATTATTTAAAAAAATATTAATCAAATCCCTTTTTTTGTAGGTTGCTTTGATTTTTGGCGTTGTTGGAGCTTGCCGCAGAGAGGAGTTAGCCAATATTACTTTAAAAGATATTGGAGAAATGCTACTAATCAAGATTCCGAACACAAAAAATAAGATACCGAGAAGCTTTGTTGTTGAAGGAGACTTTCTTAAAATAGTGCAAAAATATATGAATCAGCGGTCCCAAAAAGGAAAACCGACCGTTTTTTTCAAAATTACCAAAAAGGGAAGAGTTACAGCTCAAGCAATCGGGATAAATAAATTTGGTAATGTGCCAAAAGAAATAGCTACGTTTCTTGGTCTGCCGGATGTTAAGTATTATACTGGGCACAGCTTCAGGAGGACCTCTGCTACATTATTGGCAGATTCAGGAGCCAATTTGACGTCCTTAAAGCGACTAGGAGGTTGGAAATCAGACAAAGTTGCAGAAAGCTATATTGGTGATTCATTAAACAACAAACTAGAAACTGGGAAAAAAATCACACAATCCTTTAATTTAAGGTCCAGTCCGTCTCCTTCAGATGTTGAAGAGAACGTTCGTCCATCTACCTTCGTTGATAATGATAATTCATCAGATCCAACTCCATCAACTAGCAAACGCCATTGTATGACAAATGTACATGAACAATCATACGAAATTAATAATAGTTTATTTCAAACAGTAAATATGCAACCTAAAACTTCCCCAGTTAGTATATAAAACTGTACCAATTTCAATGTTTATGTGAGTTATAACTTTTATAAGAAATAAATCATTAGTTAGTTGAGTTTATTGTGTTTTTATTATTTTATTAAATTGCTTCATTTTTTCGCAACTGTATTAAAAATAGTCGTTCAGTACACGTGCGGAACCGTCATTGCAACTTGTTCCGACTGTCAACCCTCGCCTTCGGCTCGGGTAGACATTTGTCGGAACTCTTTGTAATGACAGCCTTTCCACACTTGTAATGAAATATACTATTTCCTGACCTCTGATTATTTTTTAAATAGATGTGGATTTCACAAACAAATCCGTTTCTATTATATTCGAGGGTGACTCAAAAAATATTGGAATCAATATTAAAAAATGCAAAGATTTAAACAAAAATATTTTATTTTTCTACATAATCTCCCTCCAATGCAATGCATTTAGAATAACGCATTTCTAACTTCTCTATTCCTTGTGAAAAAAAATGTTTTTCTTGACTCTCGAAAAACTCCTCTACGGCAGCCATAACCGCGTCATTATCGTAAACTTTTGTTCCACGAATGTCCTCTTTTAATTTTGGGAATAAGTGAAAATCACTTGGGGCTAAGTCCGGAGAATATGGAGGGTGGTCAAGGAGATCGATGCCAGCACAGCGTATTGCGTTGAGCGCAACTTCCGATCGATGAGCAGGAGCGTTATCTTGAAGAAACAGCACGCCCAACGATAGTTTTCCACGACGTTTTTCTTTAATCGCTTCACTCACTTTCGGGATTAAATTTGCATAATAGGGTCCAGTAATCAATCAATCAATCAATCAATAATTTATTTTGTTAAACATAGGTATGGTTACAGGTAGTATATTGTCTAAAATATGTGCACTATGTTTTGCCAATATATGGCGTACAAAATTAACATTAACAAGCAATTACAATAATAAGGTGACATGCCAATAGATTATATATTACTTAAAAAAACAATTTAAAATATGTCAGTTAGTTAAATAGGTCATTACAATTAAAGACAAATAAACACACACTTAATCTATAAATAAAATCATAAATGTCTAATTAGCAAGTTGGACCCGTCATACCTCTGTTTATCAGTAATAAACTCAGTGATGGAGTAGTAACATATATCTTAAAGAAATCGTCTGGCCTTTTGCATAGTCTTTCAGGCCAGGGGAAAATGTCCAACTACAATACCTGCTATAAAATTATGTGGAACACCACTGAAGAGAGTGGAACATTTTAAATATCTTGGACATATGATGTCCTCTGATCTGAAAGACGATGCAGACGTAGAGCGAGAACGCAGGGCGTTGTCTGTAAGGGCGAATATGATGGCCCGCAGGTTTGCTTGTTGTACCACTGAAGTGAAAACAACATTGTTCAGAGCATATTGTACATCTTTCTACACGAGCAGCCTGTGGGTCTCATACACGCGCAGACAGTACAACGCCTTGCGTGTGCAATATAACAATGCATTCAGGGTGCTGATGAGGCTGCCCCGATTCTGCAGCGCTTCAGGAATGTTCGCCGAGTCGCATGTGGACTGTTTCTATTCTACTATGCGAAAACGGTGTACATCCCTGGTGCGCAGGGTTCGGGCTAGCTCCAACGGCATCCTGAGGACATTCTCGCAGAGGTTCGATTGCCAGTACCTGAACCATTGCTGTATGGTTCACATACTGAGCAATCAAGGTCGGTAATGTGTTTATGTGGCATTTTTTATTGTCTTTTTTTATTTATATTTTAATGTGTGTGTTTATTTTACTTTTAATTTAGTAAAAACATTGTGTGCATATGATCCTTGTTGGTCGAAATAAACGTATTTTTTTATTACGAATTTTTAATTTATTTGATCTTACGGTTATTTCATACGTGTACTTGGCGCAAGACACTACCGTGTCTCTGAATAAAAAAAATCGCTAATCCTGAAAACCCTGGTCAGGATTATGGGACAAACTTATTAAATTATTCTATTGTCATCAGTCTTTGATAAGTGTGCAAAATTACAATTTAATTCGACGTATTGAAGGGGTTGAAAATTACGTTAAAAATTCCGTTACATACATGTTGCATACATATATGTTCCGTTACATGTATGCTGCCTTCCTTGGATTTTGTCGCCGTTTCTCAGGCTTCCTTTCCGGAACATTTTTTAAACGCGTACTTTGGCATGACACTACCGTGTCTTTGAATACAAAAAATCGCTAATCCTGAAGATCCTGATCAGGATAATGGGACAAACTTATTAAATTATGCTATTGTCATCAGTCCTTGATAAGTGTACAAAGTTTCGGATTTTGGGTGAAAATCACGTTCAAAGATTCCGTTACAAAAATACTCGTACAAACCAACAAATATACATACCAAGCTAATAAAAGCTTGTTAAAAAAAGACACACACAGGAATCTATAGGATGTAACGTGAGAAAGAATGAGATAGAATACATTATACAGTCTTGAAGTTCACATTTTTGAAGATTTCACTTGTATCGCGTGTGAACTGCACACATGTTTTTTTTTATTTATCTTCGTTTGCTAATTGGCTTTATCCCCGTAAAGGCTCATAAGACTAAAATTTATTTTCAGCCAATGCAATTCGATCACGTACCTACGTACGTAATTTGTGAAAAATGTCAGTGCGCTGTGAGCTGCGTTGTTACGTTGTGCCGATGTGTTCTCTCCCTTAGCCTACCAACCGGCTACAAAGTGATCGCTCGGTGAGTGGCGAGTGTGGAATCAATCAGGCGGGCGCCGCGGGACGCCCTCAAATGTGACTGATTTATATCGCAGACTCCCTGTTCGCTGTACCGCCGACATATTGACTTACACGCGCAACAAAACAGGTTTCATAACACAGCGGATGAATTATAGCTCCCCGTTGTGGGACCGGACACGCGAGATTGTGTATCTGATGTTTCGGAAAGTTCAAATATGATTTTAGGAGTCAAACTTTCATACAACGTAAGCGGCGGAACAACATGTGTCCTACCTAATCAAGCGAACCCAAAACCCACTATCTATCTACATAGGTACCATCAGATGATATATATATTTGAATAAAATTAATAGACAATAAATCACACTGGTCATATTTCAATCAAAGTTTAAGGTACAATGCTGAATATGAAACAGTTTAATCCAAAGTATTTAAGCTGATTTCTTTCAGAAAAAGTTATCTAGAACTTTTGTGCCGTTCAACCAAACGATCCAGTGTTCTGGCGCAAAAATTAAAATGATCTCTTCTTCAAGTCTGAGCTCGGAGTTAATCTGAATGTTAATCCGTGACGAAGGCGCGAAGACGAGCCGCAGTTCGGTGGAGACGGAGGGGCGGCTTTGATAGTCGCTTTCATTTATTAAACAGAAATATTAATTACCAAAGTTATAGCTGGAGTAGAATAGGTACCTACGATAAACTTTGTTCTACAATAAGTAGTAGTTGATGGTTCTTCTTAAATTACGACTCTATTCTATTCAATTTGAAACTGAGTTGTTGTGGGTGGCAACCGTCGAAGCAAGCCTGCTCCGTTTTTAACCCCCGACGCAAAACGGGGGGTGTTATAAGTTTGACCGCTATGTGTGTGTGTCTGTCTGTCTGTGGCACCGTAGGTCTTAAACGGGTAAATCGATTTGAATGCGGTTTTTTTATTTGAAAGCAGGTTTTCTAGCGATGGTTCTTAGAACGTTTTATCAAAATCGATCCAGCCATTTCAAGGTAATCAGCTCTTTTGTTACTCGTAGCAGCGGTAAGGATCTTAGACGCATAATGGGTATTTACTTTACTTTCAAACACATGTGTGACCTAAAATTTGAAACACTCATGTACGCTATATAAATATGCAAGATTATGGAATTCTTGGTCCGATACTGCGGCCAGGATATCCAGCACACCGGTACACTCTTGAAAAAATAATAGCAGATATATCGTGTTTGGTTTCGTTTTGATCAGTATTTAATTCTACATACAATACAATGGTGGCAACATGATGAGCTCATGCTGCAGCCAGGATATCCAGCACACTAGTACACTCTTGAAAAAATAATAGCAGATATGTCGTGTTTGGACTTGTTTTGATCAGTATTTAATTCTACATACAATGCAATGGTGGCAACATGATGAGCTGATGTTATAGCCAGGATATCCAGCACACTAGTACACTCTTGAAAATATTATAGCAGATATGTCGTGTTAGAATTTGTTTTGATCAGTATTTAATTCTACATACAATGCAATGGTGGCAACACAATGACCTGATGCTGCAACCAGAATATCCAGCACACTAGTACACTCTTCATATAATAATAACAGATATGTCGTGTTTGGATTCGTTTTGTGATCAGTATTTAATTCTACATACAATGCAATGGTGGCATCACGATAAGCTGATACTGCAAAGCTATTTGATGTAGTGTCTAAATATACCCTGAAAAACGCTCACAACTGTTAACTCACATACAAAACAAAACTAAACTAAGTTCAATTTTTTTTAAATATTTTTGTTATTAAAAATTTTAAATACCCCCAACGCAAAAAAGAAAAGCGGACATTTAAAAAGTCAACAATAATGCCTATCATTAAGCCATCAAATTCGATTGAGTAACAGCATATATTTTAATTAGGTATAGAAATTGATGGATGGCACGATAAGGTTTGCTCGTTGAAATGGCGCTATAATGTCGCGGCGGGGTATATACATATATAGGCTATATATAGCCTATATATGTATATATAGCATATATATAGCCTACGGAATAACCAGACTTATATATATGCAAAATTTTAACAAAATCTATCCGGTAGGTTTTGCGTGATCCTGGAACATAGATTTAGACAAACAGATAAAGATTTAAAAAAATATGGCTTTAGAATCGTTCCCAGACCTCGCAAAAATTACATAAGAAAATAAAAATTCAGTGTACAGTGTTGACTTCGCTAGGATTTTATTTTAAATATGTATAGACTATGTAAGAATAAATGAATTTAAGTTTCAAATGACTCAGTTTGTTCATAAAGCTCGTGCTGGTAGACAGTAGATAGTGACCATGGAAAAATGCCAAATTATTAATCAGTTTGATGTCGCTACTAAACTCCAACACTCAAATCTACTGTTGTATTCTTCGCAGCTTGCTGTCTTGAAATACAATATTCTGTGTACCATTTTCGTGCCATTGTGGTTTGTGGTACGTTAGTGAGCCGTCAACGGTAATAATCAAACTTACTACAGTTGAGAGTTGCGAACTTCTCTATGGAATTACTACATTGTGCATTGGTTCAGTTGCTGCGCATAACTCAGCCAGACCGCGGCTAGACTAGTCTGAGTACTATGGAACTGGATAGATTTGTACTTTATCGTGCACAGGTACGGTTTACTTACTATATAATACCTTTCTAAGAAAATTATAATTGCCTTAAGAAGTTGGCAGTTTAAAACTCAAATAGGAAGGTACAAAGGAGATCTTACGACATATTTTTCTTTAGAGTTTTTAGTAGGAAGGAAATACACAATGACATGAAACTTGTATCTGTCTGCTCTCCCTGAACATACGCGTATAACATTCATTAGGTAAATAAAACAAATGTTTATTTCTCACCAGCAACAAGGATTACATATTATTAAAAGTACCTACTTATTACTAGGTAAGTATACTAATGTCATATGCATTATACAATAACAATCCAGCAGCATTAGTGCTGGTAAGGAGAGATTTACTTAGGGAGGGATCGACTATCTTCTGAACTAGGCGAGGCCTGTATATCAGAAGGTAGCACTCAGCTGACCATTTCGTTAATGTATACCCTAAAAACATTGTGTCCTACTGTTTTAATGTATTAATAAAGAATGGAAGTAGTGAATAAAAGTGTGTATGCCTGTGCGTGTGTGTGTTTAATTAATATGTTTATGAAGACAAAAACATATTCGGTACTTAATCTACTTAATTGTAATAACCATATTTTCACTGAGATCTTAGCATTATGTTTGCTGAAATGTAATACTCGTACCTATATTAAGTTTTTTTGTTAATTTTTTATACTTAAAGTATAACTTGTTACATAATACTGTCTTCTCGCAAATGCTGTGTGATGTGAAGAAGTATGACAAACTACTTTCTGTTTACGTCTGGCAGTATCAGGAGGGGAACTGATCGATGCTTCTTCAAGATGGATTCAAGCACAAAGATCTGTCGGACCCTAAGCACCTTGCAGTCAGAACATAGTTGAGTGGTCGAGTATCGAAATGGCTTTCGACGCTTAGAGACTTTAAGTACATTTACATTCACTGTATTTCGATGTAACCACTCATAAAGTAGGTAGGTACCTACCTAGACATCCCTTTTTGAACATAATAACTGTCACTAAGATTACTTAGCAGATAGTTTGCAGTTATGGTAAGTAGGTAAGCAGAGGTGGCGCGAGCAGCCGCCGGAAGCCGCAGCCGCGCGCGAACAAGTTCGCGCCGCACCACGCGCCGCCGTACTGCAGCCGCACGCAGCCGTGACAGGCTGGCTAAACTTTGGCACTGCCTTGAGTTGAGGAGCTGACAGTAAAGGCTCCTTCAAACAGCCGCGACACGCGACACAAAGGTACCGCTCGTCGTGCGACAGGCGGTGCCTTTGCGTGTCGCGTGCGATTTTCGTCGCATATCGCGTCTGTAGTAGATATTCTTGATATATTATCGAAATTCGCGTGGGCGCGAGTGTCATGTGCCATTAGTTTTTGGACAGTGGATAGACAAGCAATGTAAGACTACGACCATTTCGAAGTTATTTCAGTTTTCTTTCTGAAAGCTTCGGACAAAGAATGTCCAATCTCCACAGTGACGTCTGTGTCTGTGACAGACACCTACAGTGTACAGCGCGACAACTTCATCAACTATCGCCATCAATCTACTTTTACAATATTAATTAAACACTAAATCTTGACGAACGACCTCATAACGGATACAAATTCATTTGAAACATGTTCGAAGCAAACAGAAAATAACACTGAAAATATCTCTTAAATACGTTGAATCACGAAGTTGACAGCTTCTGGCAAAGTTTAAAAGGAAGTGTTGCAGAAATGGAGTGAATATTGTATTGTTCGGCAGGTCGCGCCACGCCGAGCCGTGCGCGTGAGACGCGGCGCGGCGTCGCACGGTGGACTGATAATTAACCGTAGAAGACTTAGGGATCAACAAAAACTGATTTTAATTTTTTTTTAGTTTTTTTTAGATATTTAAAAAAAAAAATACATAAATGTAATCTACTATCAAATACAATATAATATTGTTCTATGACTTTTACTTTTTACCTAGGTATTTTTAAAGCTATGAATATTTAAAGTTTTTTTTGTATGAAGAAAAACACATTCATGAATATCTCGCAATTCTCCAATTTTCTCCAAAAATGGATTGCATATTTGGATAGTCCAAATTATTAAGCTATTTTTGCATATAATCTGGCACTGTGATATTTTGCGATATTGGAGATACACAGAGTGTTTCTTTTAAGTTGGCCAACATGTGTAAATCGGAATCCATAAGAGATATCAGAAAAAAATCTTAGAAAACTTTTCTTTTTTGGTGTTAACAATTTTAGCATATTTTTTTTTTGTCAAGTGTGAGTTGTCCATAAGAATGAGTGTAATACCAATCCTTTTTTTATTACTATTCGACTCTGTTTCATCTAAGGATCATTTCAATGTATAAGAGAAAAAAATCGGGACGGTGGAAGTTGGTCCAATTTAGCAAAATATTTTTTCGTACAATTTGTGTAATCAATTTCACTCATTTTTAAGGACAACTCACACTTGACCAAAAAGATAAGTATGCCAAAGTTGTTGCGATCAAAAAAGAACTCAAGTTTCCTAACAAAGTTTTCCGATATCTCTTATGGATTCGGATTTGACCCTTAAAAGAATCACTCTGTATATTTTTTTATTCTCTATACTCGTACCACACCAGTCCAGAGGTAGAGAACTAAGGACGTTTTTTTTTTTAAACTAAGAACGTTCTTCGTCTTTTGACAAAGGTATCATTTAATATTCAAAAGAGTCAGATTCGGGTTCATTATGCAATGATGAGTCTACACTTAAAAACTCAAAGTTCTCCTGATAATTATCGTCAATAAATGTCTCAGTCATAATCAATAAAGCATTTGCCTCTTCTGAGAGGGCTTTGTGTTTTCGGAAGATTTTATGAAGTATCTTTGAAATATGTGGATCAGAGCTGATCAGCAAATTATTCAAAATATCTTCATTAGTAGCCTTTCTACAGAATTTTCTCGAATGATGTGCACGATATCTTCTAAAGTCTTTATTTCGAGCTTCAGCTGCTTCTTCGGATAATTTTGCAATTGGCACTAAATCAAAATGTTCAATGATAGCTGCTCCGTGAGCAAGAACTTTATGTACACTTGCAGGCATGTAATATCAATTATACCAATCAATCTACAATTTCATGGTGGCTTCGGCATAATCTTTAAACTTAATTGTATCTATAGGGTGACCTGAAGAAATTATCTCTAGTATGGTTTTAAATCGTTTTATTAAATCCTGTGATCGAAGCTGCAAAATCAGAGTTTTCAAAAAATCTCCTAGCAGTACTTCCATCATTAGTCGTACCATGACCCTGTTTAACAGCATCCATTAAAAGTCCTGTTTGAGATTTAAACGCGTCCTGTCGTCAGATTTTGTTTCTGCTCTGCATAATAGCATTGTTGTCACCTTTTATAGACCATGTTTTCAAATCTAATCTATATGCTATATGAAGAATGCATTCCATGAATCGTATCCAAATGTGTAACGACGATAGACCATATTTATATAAGTCGGCGTCAACATTCTTTCTCAATATCGAGGGTAAGTCATTCATCTCCTTTGGAGTAGCTTTACATATGTCACATCTTTGTGATGATGTTTCGCAAAGAACAACTGTTACTTTACCCTCTATCATGGTTTTTATTAAACTGTGTGAGATTTTCATTTCTCCAATCACTGTCTCTACCAAATTATCAATCTCTGCCTTGATTGCATTATTCCCTTGTAAACTGCTAAACTGGTTCTCTTTTACAAATTTGAAAAAGGGTGGACGACACCAATATGCGGAGTTAGGGGAATCATTTTCTCAAACAAGTTGATCACCAGAAACTAGTTTGATAGGTAGCAAACTACCCAAAAAAACACTAGAGCCATAATCACCTTCCTCCGTGTTATCTAAAGGCATGTTTTGTTTATAGTTGGCTTGACTCGAAGCTCCGTCAAAACCCCATTTACTAATCAGTATCATTTCCCTGTACGCCTCATCAATTATGGTTGACTTAATTAGTCTTTTCACAGTAATATCCATAAGACCCTTCAATTCTATTTAAGCTGTTGCATCTGTTACTGTAATAGTAGTTTTAGGTGGATAGCATTTAAGTTTTTCATTTTGTAGTGCGTAGTAGGACGGAAATATAGCACTAGTTATTTGTTGGGTACAGTTCCGTAGCGTATTATATTGCCACTTCGTCAATTTAAGAAACATAAACAAGCCTAATGCTACATCAGGTGCAAATTCTGTTTTTTTTTTAAGAAAAAGACAATCTTTTACTTTCTGCACATCTTGTGGATTCTTAAGCAAGTGCTCTAATATTTCAGCAATGCTTTGATTTCCATCTGCTGTTAATTTTGAAACATGTACATGTGATAAATCGTCTGAACACATAGTTGTAACAATATGTTCTGTTCGTCTCTTTTTTTGCTTAGGACCTAATTCAGTAAAAGGTTTTCTAGGAGTTAACTCTATCGATGCGCCAACAGATGCTTTCACTGGAGATGGAGTTATAAACTGTGTAGACGTACTGGGTACTGATTCGTCGTCATTTTCCACAAAAGCACTCATAAAATGTGGCCAAACTATTTCCGACTCTAACCACTCACTGAAATTGCTTTTAAACATTTGCTCCTTACGATGAGCAATTTTCCATTTCTTATTAATATTATAACACTACTTTGCACATAAATCCTTTAGATTTTTATCATCATCATCATTTAAATCAGACAGGTTTGACTTAATGGTATTGTATAAGAAGTTATTATCTTTAATACTGCTAGCTACTTTCAATTTCACAAACAAATCAAGGTTAGTTACTAATAATCACGAAACATTTTTATAAAATCCACGTAAATCGCAACTTCAGAAAAAATAAATAAGGGGTCGTCCGTATGTTAGTAAAAACGAACTGAGGTCATCATTTGACGTTTCCTACCGAGAGGGTAGGGACATTTTCCAACTACCTGGAAATTTAATGCCTTCAACTGATAAGAAAACCGGTTTGGACACAAACAAATGACGTCACGAAAGTGGTGGAATTTCATTGTACATACTTACAACAAAGGTTAATTTGACTATATTTTGCAATACAATTCTAATACTGAGTATAGAAAAAATCATACAATATTGAAAGATATATCTTTGAAAGTAATGGGTTAATAAAAAAGTCACAGGACATAAAAGTATTCTATTTGTATGTAGATTTCAAAAATCAATAATTCAATAAATCCTTAAGTCCGTACTTTTTGATTTCGTTCCACTGTGCGTCGGCGCTGCATTATTAAAGCGGCGCTGGACGGCACTCGCTACTTTATTATTTGAGCAACATTTCGCGAAAACGTCACACACTAGGACAGTTGCGGAAACTTCTATTATCTGTTCTGTGCTGTCGCGTTGGTCGGTGCAAGAGTTGTAACTAGTGGTGGCCTTCAACATCAATGAATTTAGCTGCTGCACTTTATTGCGACCGATACCTACCTAGATACTAAAAGTGAGAAAACAATTTATTTTTCTGAGAACGATGCTACTATCTGCCTACTAGGAGTAAGTAGGTACTACTAACCATTATGTTTTAAGTACCTAGATACCTACTGCATTCTCTCAAGCAGTTGTTTTAAACTTTTCATCCGTTGTTGCGCGACATAAGTAGAAGTATTTTATGCTCAAAATATGGACGGAAATAAACAAATTCGTATGTTCACACTATGTTCAGACTATGTCTGCAACGTGCGAAGACTGCGCAGGTCCGCGAGCAGTGGAACGCGGATGTCGCGCGTAGGTAACGAATGGGACGCGCGCTTGCTAAATAAGGCACCAGTCCAACCGCTGCGCCGCCGCACAGTGGGCCCATACTGAAAATTTGTGGACTTAGGCAACAAAGTTGCAATATCGATACGATTTTTTTTTATATGATGGGTTATGATATTCCTGACAACTTTTAGTCTTATAAAATTTCTTCTAAAGTTGATAGTTTGTCTTGAAGAAAATTAATTAGATTTTTTGTATGGAGCGAAACTCGTTTAATTTTTTTTCTACAATTGTACTAATATGTTGGGTGTTTGGCGTGAGTATATGATAGTGTGACTGTACCTAACGGACCCCAGGCTGATAAAAAATTAGTTTTTTTCCTAATTATTAGTATTTAGGTCGGTTCTCCGTACAGCCCTGTAGAGCTCGTCTCCAGACTGGACACTCTCCCACCGATTGAGATTAAATTAATTCCCAAATAGAAAGAAGTCAGGTGCCTTG
The DNA here is from genome assembly GCA_916610205.1 of Griposia aprilina. Lineage (NCBI taxonomy): Eukaryota > Metazoa > Arthropoda > Insecta > Lepidoptera > Noctuidae > Griposia > Griposia aprilina. The sequence continues at coordinate 632,292 of OU744285.1, read as the reverse complement.
TCCCATTAATAAGGCAAGGAAATGTTTGAAACTAATAGTAAATAAGGCTTAGGAATTCATGATTATTAAAATACATTGAATGTGGTTTTAGAAATCTAAATAATAGTGAGATGCTACGCATATTATTATATATAACTACTATTATATTACATATTATTATTATTATATTACTATTTTATTATTACTTTACGCAGCTTCCTCAAGTACAATTTAACGGAACTGCTATTCCAGTCAGCGAAAAGGTTAAGAACCTTGGGGTTTGGATCGACAAACATCTGTCTTGGGGTCCTCAGTTACAGGACGTAAGTCGCAAAATTTTTGCATCTGGTAAGTCCCTGAGACGATTGCGGAACTTTCTTCCAACTGCCACTAAAACTGCGCTTGCACAATCCCTTTTACTTCCCATCCTTGACTACGCTGATGTCAGTTATCTCGATCTCACTGAGGCGCAACTCGATAAACTTGAGCGACTTCAAAACTTTTGCATAAGATTTATATTTGGCCTGCGCAAGTATGATCACATTTCTGAATTTCGTACAAAGCTCAAGTGGCTTCCCATACGTCTTCGCCGGAATTCTCATATCTTGTTTCAGCTCTACAGTATTCTGTTCAACCCTAAAACCCCCTCTTATCTTAAAGAACGTTTCAAGTTCCTTCATGACACACATAATAGATACCTGAGGTCATCGGAAAACTTAAGACTAGAGATGCCGAGGCATTCCACCAGTTTTTATGACAAGTCTTTTACAGTTCAAGCAGTACGGTTATGGAATGCCTTGCCCATGTCGATAAGGCGTGCTCAATCTTTGTCCACTTTTAAAATTCTGGTTAAAAAACACTTCCTCTCTCCTTAAACATTGTCATTACATTTAATTTCCTTACTCTTGTTTCATGTTTATTATTGTATATATTATATTATGTAGATAGGTATATGTTTTATGTATGTATGTATTTGTTGTATATGTAAATGGTACACCACTGACTACCTGCATTATTGTCTCTCCTTTTACCTTGAATCCATCCAAAGGTTGTATGTAAAAGATCGCTTTTAGCGATAAGACCGCCCATTGTGTCACCCTATGTAAAATTTCTGCTTTTATATCTGTAATTTTTATGGTGTACATAATAAAGAGTATTCTATTCTATTCTATATAAAGTCGTAACTCACACGATACCTCACATTTACACTCAGACTACTTAGAGCAACATTTCCATAAAGTGATGCAAGTAGCTTTTTAGCGACATTTCGTCAGCATCATGCTCTTATGGAGACATGGTCCCTAGCAGTTCTTTCGAACTGACAAACGTGACCAAGCGGCATTCCCTGCGGTAAACCGTCCTTGTCTAGCAACGGGGCGGCCAGTTTGAGCGGCATTGCGTCGGCATCATGCTCTTTTGGAGACATTGTCCCTAACAGTCCTTAGACTGGATATGAAATAGATGTGGTCCTCCAAACCCCTGGAATGTCACTCTTTGCACAACAAGCATATCTGTAAGACACGAGTTCATGTCAGTCTAACCGAATTATTGGTCTGAGTTATAGAATACAACATTCAAGAATTACTAGATAATAGACTTGAGAATCGAAACTCAAGAATCATTTAATAGAGTTTTCGATAATCTCTTTTAAAGTCCTGATTATTGGTCGGAGTCAAAGAATACAAAATTCAAGACATTAGGTAAATTATAAATTAGCTACATTATAAGGCTAGAGGATCAAAACTCAAGAATTGTTTCATTAATAGAGTTGTGGCTCAACTCTCTTGGAGATTTGTAGACAGTCCCTAAGCGCCCACCCTTCACCACTTCCTAGTGTTTTAGCAACAAACTCCCCAGCAACAGTCTCTGTCTGATAAGCTATCTATAAGAACCAATTAACTAATAACTCTATCGGCCTAGAATAGACTCACTCTGTAGCAAAACTCATTGCGATCGTACTTGGTGTACACCGAAGTGGTATTTCGTCACCTCACATTTCCTTAATCTTTGCCATTGAGAGAATACCGTTCAGTTTTCAACGCACTGGCCATATGTCGTTCAGTTTTCACCGCACAGAACATATTCCGTGCAGTTTTCACCGCACTGGCCATATGTCGTTCAGTTTTCACCGCACAGGCCTCCGTATGCACGTGTCTCGATAAATAGTGTCGATTTAGTAATTGGCATACCATAGCCGGTTGTAGGATTTTATCAAGATATGGTCCCTAGCGTTCTTAGAACGACTACCAATTCAGTTTGTGATTCTTTACGATACCTACCCCCAAAACCCGAAAATACGCATATACCAAGCCTCGCGTAAAGTGTTCTGTAGCCAGGCCTTTTGGAAACAGTAATCATCACTAACGTTTGATTGATTTATAACGTAATTAAAGATCGGCTTTATAGCCTAGTTTGATATAAATGAACTGTGCATTTACGGTTCTGCCTTCCATATGTGGTGCATCAGTTAAGGTTCAACAGTCTTCAAGAGTCAAGAGCGTTGGTGCTGATTGTCAAGTATGGCGGTAGGCCTTCTCCGTTTCTCTATAACTAAACGCAAGTGACAATATCTATCAAGGTCTCGATTAGGACGTAGTCACGTACTCGTAATACAAGAGAAAATAGCATTAATTATTAACTACGGTAATAAATATTATTAAAGTTCACACTTACCAAATATCTCCTTGCAGGAAATTATATTATAACTCACTTACGAAATACTGCACGTATTACCAGCTTCACCTCGGGCACACCTCACTGAACTCAATTGTCTAGCGTACACTACTTCATTCGCTACCTGACGTGGTCTATAACCCACTATCAACTTAATAAATAATGCTCGGTTTCTTACTGTCGTAATCGACTGGCATTACCTAAGTCTCCTTACTTAATTACCCTGGACTCTTGTTCGAGTTTTAATCGAACACTCAGCGAAAATGCAGTATAATGGACTGATTCAACTGCAGTACTAGGATGGATACAAGGAGATCCAGCTAGATGGAAACCATTCGTAGCAAACCGGGTAACAACAATCACCAAAATCATACCATCGAAACATTGGCAATATGTGAAGACGACAGATAATCCAGCCGACTGTGCAAGTCGTGGTTTGACTGTCAGGCAACTCAAAGACCAGAAGTTATGGTGGCATGGGCCATCATGGTTGCCATCATACAAAAACCAAAAAATCCACCAAACCATTTATGAGACGAATTTAGAAGTAAAGCCCGTGGTTTATTACGTTTATACGTAAGAATAGGTGATACTGAGATAAAAAATAACTGTGTTAGCAGTGCCATTGACAGTGCCAGTTTTAACATTACAGACACCCTGACCGAAATTTTGGCGGCTCCCTCTCCCCTCTAGGAGAGTATAGAGGGGCGAAAAATTTCAGCACTCCGCTTAGGTTTTCTTTTTTCCATTCATAAAGAAATAGGAGTTACCTACTTTGTCAGCGAATGTAGAAAAGTTTGAGAATTCAGAGAATATCGGATGGAACAGCAAGCGAAGAGAGCCCAATTTTTTTTTGGTTTTCTCACTCTAAACGAACTAAAACAAAAGTACTCTGCAGGCGCCACAGGTTATTAAGAATTATTTTCATTAGTGCAAACAGAGTTTAATAATTCTTTTAAGAAGAAATCTAAAACTATTTGCCCTAAGTTTTTATTCAGTGACTGGGCAACAAAAGGCATCAGGAAAAGTAGGGAAAGGTTATTTGAACTGTATGGCCTCAAGCCGTATATTAACACGGAAACTTTTAATAAGTATGTTGCTACTTACTCGAAAACTTTAAAAAAAGTCTGCAAAGCAGCTAACGCTTCATTCATTAGCAACAAGGTTAAATCAGCAGATAATAAAATAAAGACGGTTTGGAAAATTATTAACAATGAAATGAACACGAACAAAAGGCATAATACTGATTATACACCAGACACTTCCCGCGGTCTCATTAGCGACAACATTGATGTTGCTCAGGAATTTGCATCTCTCTTTACTAATATTCCAATTAAAATTACAGAAACTTTAAATTCCTGGCCCTCACTTGCTATTGATTTATTAAGACCGAATGTTTCAGTCTTTCATATGGAATTTAAATTTAAACATACCTATAAACCCTGTGGTCGTTGTAAAGGCATTTAAGCAACTTAAGATCAAATTTACAGAAGATCTATGAGACATGTCTACTAAAGTTTGTCAATCTATTATTGAGACAATTGCACCCTATTTAGCTTTAATATTTAATTTATGAGTAGATCAAGGGGTATTCCCAGATTTAATGAAGTATAGTAAAATTAGTCCACTTTTCAAATCTGGGGACAGCAAAGACACTAATAGTTATAGACCCGTATTGGTTTTGCCGGTTTTTAACAAGGTATTTGAAAAAGTAATGTTAAATCAAATGCTCGTCATTTTAATCGTAATAACATCCTACACGATCAACAGTATGGTTTCACCAACGGACGTTGTGCAACAGACGCCGGTGTCACATTATTAAAACACATCTTTAACGCATGGGAGGAGGCACAAGATGCAATAGGCATCTTTTACGACCTATCCAAGGCATTTGATTGCGTTAATCACGAAAAACTGCTCTTGAAGCTTGACCATTACGGACTGGGTAAACTTGCGCTTAGCTTAGTAAAATCATATTTGAATGATAGACTGCAGCAAGTTCAAATAAAAGGTGTGAATTCATTGGGCTTTAAAGTCAAAATGGGTGTACCGCAGGGCTCAATATTGGGTCCGTTCCTCTTTTTAGTATATATAAATGATTAACCTCATTTACTGAAAAACCAACCACAAATGGTGTTATTTGCTGATGATACATCACTGATTTTTAAAATAAACAGACATGCACAAGAGCCTGACGACGTAAGTAACGCTATGCTTAAAGTTCATAATTGGTTTACTGTAAATAATTTGGTATTAAATGAGAAGAAATCTAAATGCATAAGATTCGCGTTACCGAATGTTAGAAGTAGTAAATGTCACGTTGTATTGAATAAGGAGATACTAGAATTCGTCGAAAAAACGGTTTTCCTGGGGATCACGATTCACGCTTGATTCAAAGCTATAGTGGGGTCCTCACTTCGCATCACTTGCAGAGCGGCTAAGTTCAGCCGCTTGCGCTGTTTAGAAAATCCGTCAATTAACAGACGTGGATACCGCGAGACTCGTATATTTTAGTTACTTTCATAGCGGTATTCTGCTGTGGGAACGGGCTGCAGATATTGATTCTATCTTTATTCTGCAAAAGAGGGCTGTCAGAGCCATCTACAACCTCCGCAAACGCGAATCTCTAAGGAAACTGTTTAAAAAATTAACTTCATGACGGTACCTTGTCAATATATACAGTATGGAAACCACATATATGCAATAAATGAAACCACATACTTGTTATCACCTTTTATGACCACACAAAAAATGGACGAAATCGGTCCAGTAATTAGGTAAAAAACTAGAGTTCTAATTTTGATCAAATTTGAACACAGTAGAATTGGATAACTAGGTCAATGATTCAATGAACTTGAATATTGAAAAGCGGCGTTGCCATGCAGTGCAAACTACATATCACGACGCTGATACGTATTCTACTTACCTATTTGCCTAAAATGTAAAATCGGTACACCTAAACGACAAGCTGGAATTAAAAAAAAAAAAAAAAACAATTAGAAAAGAAAAAAAAAATGTAATACATTTTATTTCAACATTTGAATGCGCAAACTAAGTGTGTATGGAGGCCGCGGACAGCATCGCCCGACTCCCCGCGTGATCTCCGCCGCCGCCGTTGCTCTACGCAAATACATTCGTTTCGCAAATGTATGGAATTTAATACTGTGACGGTACGGCCCACTTGCTCTCACAGACAGGAAACCTGTGCAGTCAATGTGTGCAGGAAACATTATAAGCTGTTTTTTTTTTCCGATACATGAGTACTTGAAATTACTGTTATAAAATACTGGCATTCAGCTGCATTCGGTTAGACTGGAAGCTGATTAGTACTTGGAAATTTGGAATTGCCTTTTGACCTGCCACGGCCGAAATTTTGTTTTGCAATTTACACAAACTTAAACTATCACTGGCACGCGCTAACATTTCCTGCGGGTGTAAGTAGGCAGCGGTGTCTTTGGCGGTATCTTACAACAGGCGGCTCGAGACATGCGGTGTTTTTCAAAGGCGGTGGCCATTGTGAACCAATTTTGCGGGCGGCAGGGAAAGAGGGGTGCGTGTAGGTAAGGACACCTGTTATTGACTATTAGGGAATAATGGTCGATAAACAAAAAAAACTGTTTAGCTTTAAATACTTAGGGCGTAGTGTTTTTATTAGAATTATCGTGCTCTTGTGATAATTCTAAAAACAATATGCCCTAAGTATGTATAGCTATACAGCTTCTTTGTATAAGTGTGTTGTGTAAGTTCTTGTTAAATATTCAGTACCTAGATTTAGAGATAAAATTAATGAAGTAGAATAATTATTTTACAAGTTACGTAGAAGCAACCTATTAAAAAAATCGTACCTACTTACACATTTACTAGTCAGGAAGTCACTCCAGTCCAATCGTACAAAATTACTAAAACTGTTTTTAATACTTAATCCAATCAATAATTTGTTAAAAATATTAAAACAATCGAATAACACAAAAATGCTTGTATTTTAATGCCTTGTTTTGGTAGTAGGTAAGTAAGTGTAAAAAAGTATCGATAAACGATAATTGCGCTGTTAACCCTAAATTATGACTTTTATTATTTTCGCCATTTTTGAGAAGTCTCGCTTTGTCAGTTCACCGCTGTCTTCCGGGATAGTGTATCGTGACTTTCGCAGAGATTTCATAGCTACTTGCGCGCATTGCTTCAAGTGATTTTGGCAAATTAAACTGCTAAATAAGTCCTTTTTTTAAGGTGAAATTGACATTTATTTGGTACTTGACTTTGTGTGTGTATAAATAGTGTTTTCAAGTTTATTTGTATTTATTTTTTACGGTGAAATTGACACTACTTGACTTTTGTGTGTGTGTATCCGTGTGTTTTTTTAACAAAATGCCAAGACAACAGCATTTTTACAGTGCTGCTGAGTATACATACATGGTTTTATTGTATGGCGAATGCCGCCAAAATTCAGCCTTAACTCTACGTACTTATCGTGAGAGATACGGCGCAACTCGTGTCTGCCCTACTAATGTCCGGACAATCTTGGGGGCTGTCCAAAGGATCAGAGAAAATCAGCACATAGTGCCGAACACTCATGAAGGAGTTGCTCCGCGTCACGTTCCATCCTCTTTTGAACAACGAGTCTTAGACCATTTCGATCGGAACCCAACTTGCAGCCTTAGACAAGCTGGGCGTGTGTTTAGAGTGAGCCATAGAACAATACATCAAGTGCTGAAAAGGAACAAAATACGTCCTTATAAATATGCAAAGGTTCAGGCGCTGCTGCCCCGTGATAAGCCGATTAGAGAGTTTTACTGCCGCTGGGTACTTGAAAAAATCTCTCAAGACCAAAATTTTTTATCAGATGTGTTTTGGACAGATGAAAGCACGTTTACTCGGAACGGCATGTGGAACCGACAAACCATGCATCACTGGAGCCATACGAATCCCCATTTATTTAGAGAATCAGCTCATCAGTACCGTTTTTCCGTTAATGTTTGGGCAGGCATTCACGAAGATCAAATAATCGGCCCTGTTTTTATCAACGGAAACCTGAATGCACAGAAGTTTCTAGATCTTCTTAACGGCCCGATAGCACGATATTTAGAAAGATTGCCTGCGGTAGCTTTCAGGCGGGTATGGTTCCAGTTAGACGGAGCTCCTCCACACTCCGTACTCGTCGCGAGAGAGCGGCTTAACACCATGTTCGGCGAACGATGGATTGGGCGCTATGGCCCCCACAGGTGGCCAGCTTGGTCTCCCGACTTCACTCCTCTAGACTTCTTTTTATGGGGCTTTATTAAAAATGAAGTTTACTCGCGGGTCTCCGAAACCGAAGATGAACTGCGCAATCGTATTGTCGCTGCCTTTGACAAATTAAAAACCATGGCTCTGGATCCTGAACGAAATTTGTTGAGCAGGCTTCGGGACAACATTGTGCGGCGATGTAACTTGTGCATTCAGAAACGTGGTGGACATTTTGAAAATGTGAAAATTTAAGTTTCCCCATTTTTTACTAATGTGCATTAGTTAATTTAGTTAGTTCACAGTTCAGTTATCGTGAAATAAAAACGTGGTGGTAAAAATGAACTAAGTGAATTTTGATTTCATCGAACATTGACAAACGATCAAACGCCAGCGCCGACAAAAAAGTCGCCATTGTATGTCACCCGCGTGCGTAGGTAGTTGCCGCTCTTCCTGAGGTCCAGGTACGTTTTCTAAACAGAGTGTTTACTTTTATAGAATTTATTTTGATATTTATTTTGTTTGATAATTTCACTTTTTTAATTTACGGTGTTTTATTTCATATTTAATTTTGCTATACTTCTGTGGACTAGTATTACTTGTGGTTTCATTTATTGCATATATGTGGTTTTCATACTGTATATGAAAACATTATGTATGTTCGAAAAAATCTACATCTTTTTAGTAAGTTAAGTGACAGGCATAACTTCAACACTAGAAATAGGAACAAATTAGATCAACCACGTTTCAGATTGTCTAAAGTACATACTTCTTTTATGGGGTACTGTGTAAAATGTTATAATAAAATACCAATCGATATTCTTCAACTAAATGAGAAGAAATTTAAAACATGCATTAAACGCACACTGTGTAGACAAGCATATTATAAGTTCAATGATTATATCGTAGATAAAAATGCTTGGCTTAATGCTGGTCCTGCTCCACAGCCACTTGGGCGCACTAGTTAAAATTTTATTGTTTGGTAGAGATACTTCTTTTTTATTTTCTGACATTGCGAACTTAATGTTGTTTTTTTTTTTTATATAGTATGTTTTAACAGCTTGTTCCCAACGAGTCACACCTCAACGGGTAACAGTGTGACTCGTTGGGAATGTTTTGGATAATAATTCCCAACGAGTCACAGTTACTGTTACACTGTTACTATATCATCTATCGCCACGAAATATTTTCGTTCTCAGATAAACAAAAATTGTTCCCAGGTATTTGGTACAACTTGGGGCACCCCGACTCGGACAGGTTAGGTTAGAAGGGGACGGCGGGGTCTGAAAGACCCCGCCGTCCCCTTCGTGGTTATTTTTTTTTAAACCGCCCAGAAGTAGGAGTCCCGCGAAGCGGGACTCCGTCGGCTACGCCTCATTATTGTTGAAATACTTATTAGGACACACCTATTATAATACATACAAAAACATTTATTTGGTACTAGACCTTATATCTCAGGATTTTAGGTGATTTATTGTGGAACTGATTTTGCATTGTTTGGTGACTACATTTTGGTGACAGATCTACTATTTTGAGGACAAACCCTATTATTTAAGAAACACAAAACTAATTAAATTGGTGATAGCTTAAATGATACCCTAAATCAAGGTGGGATCATCCCAACGAGTAACAGTGTAACAGTAACTGTGACTCGTTGGGAATTATTATCCAAAACATTCCCAACGAGTCACACTGTTACCCGTTGAGGTGTGACTCGTTGGGAACAAGCGATAGTAACAGTGTAACAGTAACTGTGACTCGTTGGGAATTATTATCCAAAACATTCCCAACGAGTCACACTGTTACCCGTTGAGGTGTGACTCGTTGGGAACAAGCTTTTTAACATTGAATACTCCAATAGATATTTTAAGGATTGTCTTTTCTTATTGGTAGTAAAATTTTATTTATCGCTCAAATACATAGCAAACTATAGTTTTGTATAATTTTGAAGCATTTTTTCAATTTTGTAAATGTGAGTACCATGGATTCGTTTTATATCATTATTATGTTTGTTGACTTGAAAGCATGGCAGTTGAGCTTATGTCATGCTCACTTAAATGTCTCACTGTTGGTGGCGCGTGTGTTGGATCATTCGGTTCCCTACAAAATGGTTGAGCTGGATGGTGCTGATCCACGCGTCATGTTCGTGAACGGGCGCCGACAGTTCAGACTGGTCATCTCTTAACTGCCACGGCTTATTTTTATTATTCTTATATTTGATTTCTTTTTTAATATATATATTTTACATTGTTCTCACATACAGAAGCAACAAGAATAATGTAGCAAGGAATTTGTAATATCTTGATTTAAAAAGAGTGTCCTTGTAGTTTCTTGCCCGTTCTTCTCCATAGAGATCTACGTTTTGGAATGGGCTACTAGCTTCAGCTTTCTGACTAACTGACAGACTCTTTGACAATTTAAAAGTGCCTGTAAATGGTTTAATTGAAATAAATTCTTTGAGTTTGAGTTTGGGTGCAGGGGCGCCTTGTCACAGTAGTCACAGCCCCTTCACCTCTGGCACCCTGGGCGGTCTCCCGGCCACGCCCTACCCTAACACCGCCGGGCATTGCATGCTTAATCTCGACACTCGATCTCAATTGGAATTTGAAATTGTGATCGAAAACTTGTCATTTCGCACTCTTGAATGTTACACTAGCGCTCGATTGGAATCGTATTAGGTGGATTTATTTGGAACTAATTGAAATCTACTGTTCGCGACGATGCGTCACTTATAGTGTTTTTGAATAGTTTTTTGTAATATAACTTAAATTCATTAATAATAGTGCTAGTTATACAATAGAAACAGTTATAATATTGTTTAGTGCATAAACCCGTAAGTACGACCCATTCAAACCTCAATTAAGTGGACTAAATAGTCGTAAACCGTAGTTTATTTAGTGTGTCCAGGTAACCTAGACCAAGACCTAGCCCTGGACCTAATTTTCATATATCTAGTCCTTTGAATAAGCCCATTTAATTGGGTTTGAATGTCGTGCTGCGATAGTTTGTAAATAATTCATTATTTTGGTTAATGAAACATACTTTCAGGGCGCGTCACGCCCTGAAAACTATAGTTGTGATGTTTAAAATATTACATTGTTTCAGTTCTATAGACCGGCCTGAGGTATCTATAACTTAATTGAAAATCGGTTCAGCGGTTTCCGAGAAAAACAGCTGACAAACACTTGTTTGTCAGCTGTTTTTCTCGGAAACCGCCGTACAGATACAGAAGTCTGTATCTAAAATTGTAATACCTATTTTCTCTGTTTCCCCTGAAATAACCTTTCAGTGGAAACAGATATAGTTGTTATAGATACTTCCGACGATGGGTATTTATATAAGGATTTCATTGATATGTAACATGCCTTATGTATTTATAGTAATAATGTGTATATAAGCTATAATGTTGCATATGTCAAATGAAAATTTCATGTAATAAAAACTTTGAATCAGGAAGTAATTAGCGGTCCTCGTTAAAGTAAAGTTTGATAGTACGTTAGTAAACATGTAAAACATAGAAATTTCGTAGTCAACGTCAGAGTATTTATATTGTCTTATTATACTTCAAAATTGTTCAAATAGTTTTTCACAAAAGTTCCGAAAATCACTTCTTGAAAGTTCATGAAGACTTGTGTTATTATTCAGCCACCCAGGTAAATATAAAGAGTCAGAAAGCATCAGAAACATGGTCAAAACGTTCTCCTTTAATCAGAATAGTCAAAAACACTGGTACACATAAGAAGCAGGAAGCCACCTGGAAGATGGGAAGCAGGAAACAGTCACGAAGATAAGCAGCTGGCAGCTGTCTGAAGATATCTGCAACTTATAGGTGCAGGACGTCAGCGCAGTCTGGACAGGGAGGCCTATCCTCACATACATAGGGATACACCTGGATAGGCTTACACACTCCCTACACCCTTCGCGTCCGACGATCACGCCCGTCCGGCACATCTACTTTACTCGAAAGAAAGCACCTTTTCGGTAGGTACTCTTGAAAAGATAGAATCAACACGTATTTTTGATGATTTAGCAATATCTCGTAGCTCGGCCACGGGCTGCTATGAAGTTGCTACGAGTTGCTATGCTACGTAGTAACTGCTAGGTGCTACGTAGTTGGTATCAGTCGTAGCGGGAAGCAAATGTCCTGTTGTGGGCCTGTAAGTTCAACAGCGCTGTAATCTTAATTTTATCTGATATACTAGTGGTCTTTATCATAATGAGATTGCCAACCACTTCTCCATGAGGATACTGAACAAAGGAACAATAAAGTGTTACTCTATCATAAAAAATAATGATACGGAAGTTTTGATTACCTAATTACTTTAACCGTACTGTCCGGTGTAATATGTTGGCCCGCAGGTTCGCGCGTAGCAGTAATCAAGTGAAAGTGACTCTTTTTAAGTCTTACTGCCAAACACTTTACACGAGCAGCTTGTGGGTTAACTACACACTTGGGTCATACAACGCCCTACGTGTTCAATACAACAACGCGTTTAGGGCGCTGCTGGGGCTGTCAAGATTCTGCAGTGCTTCGACTATGTTTGCAGAAACCCACACTGATGGGTTTCATGCGCTAATAAGGAAGCAGTGTGCGTCGCTGCTGAGTCGTGTTAGGTCCAGTAGCAACAGTTTAATAAGCGTGTTCGCGGACAGGTGGGACTCTCCACTGCTGCGCCACTGGATACGTTTGCACACTACACTGTAAGCAGTGGAGAGTTCCTCCCGTTCCTAATGTGTGTAACTCTGCTTTTTATTTTGTGTGTTTGTTTTGTTTTGTTTGTGTTATTTTAATGTGTATTAGTTGTTTTAAAATGTGTGTGTTGAAATATGGATATTTTTTCTGAAATAAATGTTTATTATTATTATTATTATCTCCTTTATTTCATTATATACATATAAATTATATTTTTAAATATTAGAATATAAAAAATATAAAAACATTTAAAAATATAAAAAATAGTAGCCCACCGATATCGGGAACAGGGTCCAAGTTACCGGTGGTCAGGGCTCGAGAGAGAGGAACCTTCTAACAATGCGAGCCGTGTCCAGAAGTACCGCCTTCTGAATCAAGCCCTTGATCCAGCTGCCCAACGAGAGCCTACTCAGGTGTTGGTCGAGGCTCTTCGCTATTAAGCCATTGGCAGTCACGACTATCGGCACAATGATCGCTGAGTCCACGTCCCACATGTCGACAACCTCGTAAGCCAAGTCAAGATACTTGATTTGTTTATCTTTCTCGGCTTTCACGAGGTTCACGTCATGCGGGATCGTTATGTCAACGATCATTGCGCGCCGCTCTCTTCGATCCACCACCACTATATCAGGTTTATTGGCAACAATAGTCCTGTCAGTGATGATGGATCGATCCCAGTACAATGTGATATTTCCATTTTCGAGAACTGGGTCGGGCACATACCTGTAGTACGGCACTTCCGATTCCACAAAGCTGTATTTCAACGCAAGTTGCTGATGGATAATCCTGGCTACAAGGTTGTGTCTATGCAAGTATTCTTCGTTAGCTAGACGAGAACACCCAGAGATAATATGTCTAATTGATTCCCCCGGACGGTGGCATGCCCGACAGATGTCAACCGTACCGTCTTTCACAATAAATCTCTGGTAATTGTTCGTCATCATAACTTCGTCCATAATTGCACAGACAAAACCTTCTGTTTCCCCAAAGAGGTCTCCGAAACGTAGCCAGGCTACGGACGCTTGTAGATCTACATCGGGTCCATGTAGGGCCCGGAAAAACCGTCCGTGAAGCTCCTTACTCTGCCATACCTCCATGCGATCATTAGTGTCAAGCACTACTAGTTTGCGCCAGTTCTCTTTAGCCAAGGAGAGCGGGGTGAGGCCCTTGTCCACCGCGACCACATCTCGATGCATCCCCACGTCGGTTTCTAGGAAATATTCCCTGAGACTGCATATCTCGCGATTGTGGAGGGTCTTAGCATTTAAAAAGCCTCGACCTCCACATTTTCGCGGAATATACAGCCTCATTACCGATGACCGTGGGTGATGCATTCGATTTGCAGTCAGCAGCGTCCGGACTCTCCTATCCAGGGTGTCGAGTTCGGTCTGAGTCCATTTGAGTACGCCGAAAGAGTACATCAGAACCGGCATGACCCAACCGTTGAAGGCGCGCACCTTGTTTCCACCTGATAGAAGACTATTAAATACTTTCTTCAGGCGGCCAAAGAAGCGCTCCTTCAACGATTGCTTCATGTCAGTATCATTGATGCCTAACGCTTCCGACATACCCAAATACTTATAGGTTTCGGATGCGGAGAGGGCTCAAGGTTCATGGAATCCGAGAGTTGGGTTCCCACGGATTCCACAATCTCCCCTCGCTTTACATGCATGACCGCACATTTGTCCACACCAAATTCCATCCTGATGGCACTACTGAAAGTTTCAGTTACTTTCAGTAGCTCCATCAGTTGCAAATTGTTGGGGACAAAGAGTTTGAGGTCATCCATGTAGAGGAGGTGAGATATAACCCGACCACCTCTCCTCAACCGATAGCCTAGACCTGAATCCTCCAGCAGTGTGCTTAGAGGATTCAAGGCTAAGCAAAACCAAAGCGGACTCAAACTATCACCCTGAAATATGCCTCGCTTAATCCTTATCGGCTCGCTATTCCTCTGGGTATTTCGACATGCTGGATAGCGAAGGACCGTCCTCCATTGCCCCATACACGACATCAGGAAGGTGCGCAGAGTTGCATCTATTTTATACAACTCCAGCACCCTCATGAGCCATGTATGTGGCACTGAGTCATAGGCCTTCTTGTAATCTATCCAACATGTCGACAGATCCTTTCGGGAACGACGAACCTGTTGGCTAATGGTCATATCAATGAGGAGTAGCTCCTTAGTACCGCGGGATCCGTTCTTACATCCATTTTGAGAGGCAGACATGATGGAGTTGGTGTCTATATGTTTGTTAATTTTAGCTCTCAAAATGGATGTAAGAACTTTATAGACCGTTGGTAAACATGTGATCGGTCTATAATTTTTGGGTTCCGCGGTGCTACCTGATTTATGGAGCAGGTGGGTAACTCCTGTCGTTAGGAACTGGGGTAGCAAACCAGACTCTAAAGCAACCTGGAACTGAGCCGCCAAGCGAGCGTGTGACCTTAAAAACCATTTTATCCAAAAGTTGTGCAGTCCGTCGGGCCCTGGAGACTTCCAGTTAGGCAACGGACGGACTGCACGAGTCACGTCTTGGGGGCAGATGGTAATAGCCCCCATTTCTGGTAATGGTTCGCAGGCGCGCTCGACTTCCCGAGTCCAATCACCTTCGGAGTGACTGACAGGCACCGACCAGATATTGCGCCAGAAAGAACACATGGCGTCATGGCGTCATGGCGGTTGCTCCCAATCCCTATAAACCCACCTTTCGTCGCGCTGGAAGGTGCGATTCTGAGTGTATCGTTCCACTCGCCGCTTGTACCTACGGATACGGTTCGCCCATGCATACACTTTCTGCTTCAGGAAGTCGATGCGCTCTGTGACACAGGGCATAAAGTCCTGAGGACTGATATCAGTCCCTGCAAATGCACGTCTCACAAAGCGCATCACTCTAGGGCGAGTATTGCCCTCCCTGAAGCAGATTAGTTTGCCGATGAGCGCTCTGGCCCCACCAATACGACGCTCAATTCTGCACTGCCAAGCTGGTACGACTGGTTTCGGTCGTGTAGCTCTAGAATCAATAGCAAATTTGACGTGAGCTACACGACATGCCGCTACAGCCGCGCAGTACAGAATCGAATGAGTATCGGTGAGGTCTACGCAGTCATCAAAATAATTTGACAACTGCGCATCCAGGGCCGCCACCAGCGCCCTATTTTTATTATGCATGGGTAAATGGGGTAAGCGTGGTCTAAGTTCGGGCGATATGAACCGATATTCTCGAATCGCATCTTCCAAAGCACTCCTCAATTCCTCATTGCACTGGGTACTTACGTTTGTAGCCCTATCATCACTCTCCTCGTCTGCTTGACTTGTGTTAGACTGTGGTACTACTACCACAGTCTGCGACGGGGGGGCGATGACATGACTACTCTGCATTTCATTTCGCAGGCGATCAAGTACAGTGTCATCCAACAGATGATTACGTTGGATGACCCGCACCTGATCCGACAGTCGTTGTGCTGAAACGTGGACAGCTGGCTCAAGCACCTGAAAAAGAGAGAGCATCCGAACACGGTACGCGGTCAGATTGTTTCCCCCCTCTGTAGCCCCATAGTATGAGCGCATGACATTTTCATTGATGGATCGTGTCCATCTCATGCGCTGCACACTTCCACCGGGAGCTGGGACCCTATCAGAGGCCGGTGGGCCTCGAGGTCCTAAGCCGTCCGGCGGCCGGTGTCCTCCACGTCGACGAGCAGGTGGTGGCGTCGTGGGCGGGGAGAAATACTCGTCGCTCGAGCTCGACGCAACTACCGCGGCCGGTGTCGTCACAGCACTCGCGATTGGGCTGGATACCGGCGGCGGCGAGGTGGAGCTGAGCGAAGAGTCCGGAGATGGTGGGTGTGCTCGTCTTTTAGCAGATCTTGTCAACATCATTTCATTTTCTTAATATTTTTTTCATTGTTGTTTGGAGGTGACAACTGTCATGTCACCTCCAAATCGGTAGTTTTTGATTTATTTTATTTCATATTTGATTATTATGGTCTCTTTTGGTGTATCGATGATGTAGATCATAAGGTTTTGATTTATAAAGAAAAACTATGGTAAAAATGGGTCAGAATCACATTCATTGTTTTAAATAAAAATATTGAAAATGAGACGTTTTGTTGACACGGTGGTGTTGCTATATTATTTTATTATTATTATTATTAACCATGATGAATTTCCCACAAAATAAGTCAATATTTTCTTATTAACATTTACCTAGTTACTTAAATGAAAATATGAAAAAGTTTTCAAAGTCTTTGAAGAAGCCGGCGAGGGTTGATTAATGCCCGGCTAAACTACTTACTATCAAGTATGTTGCGTTTAGTGTGGGGCCATGAAGCTTGCTGGCTGGCGGAGACCTTCAACCAAACCAAACACATGACGAGCAGCGCAGGGGCAGACGAGTGTCCGAGTTGGCGACCAGACGATGAACTCTCGATCCCGGTATCGAGTACTAATCTTTATATTTATACATATAGGTAAGTAACACTTTGCCAGCGACTTCGTCCGCGTGTTTCGTACTTCCCTCAAAAAAGAATGAATACCCCCTACACCTTTGTAAGGTACCTAGTTTGAGATTTTTATCATTTATTTCACTCACGACTCATAAACTACTTATAACCGACGTTATAAATTATTCAAGTCTCAGTAACAGCCACAAAATAAACTCTCGTGATTGTACCCGGAAAGCCAACTGCGCGTGTTCATCACTGGAACGTGTTCACACCATCAAGTACTCGGGTGTTACTATAGACAGAAATCTCAATTTCAAAGGACATAATATCAAGCTGCTTGGTGCACGAGTGCGCAAACTCATAACTATATGACGGAGAAGGTACGTCTCTCTCGTTATTATCAGCCATATTTTAACTACTGTGGGCGTACTATGGGTAATGTTGGTTATTGCGCAATAGAAAAACCGTTTGCGGTTCAAATAAAATTATAATTTACGATCAAATTAATCACACTAGCGAATCAAACACTGTAGGTACACGACACCACTATACGGAACGTGTGAGTTCCTAGGGTGGAGGTACTAATCTCCTCGAAGGCTGAATGATAAGTGTCCACTCCTCCCAGCGATCCTCCATCAGCCAGGCTCCGTCATAGCACGAAGATAGCCGAGTATGCACGTCATCGCGACAGTGCTGTTACCTCTCGGAATTCGTGCTGCGCTTCGTTTAGTATCCAAAGTAATGACCGTCTCGGAAATATAATGTCTTTAAAAATTTGCGGCAAGCGTTGAGCCTTATCTCTTAAAACAAATTTATTATGCCCTAGCTCAGTTACTGTTAAATTATTGTATTTTACTTGTAAAACCACTGTGAAGCCCATTGAAATTGCTCAGCGCGCAATTCTCAAGGTTTGTATTTTTAAACCTATCCTTTTTCCTCTATATCAGATTTGTGGAGTTCTGACCGAGACAACTTTTACTCCTCAATATTATTTTGAAACAACACATAAAACTACCTCAGGAGTCATGACCCACTCGCGCAAAAACATCGAAATAAAAAAGTATGTATGGAACGAATCCTTTCTAAAACCAAATTTAGCGAAATATTTATTGAATTTCTTGGTCCGTTTCTTTATAGTTAGCAGAATTAATAAAGAATTAAATCCTCTTACTAAATCTAAATTTAAACAAATAGTAAGTGAATATTTGCAACAACTTAATTATGAAGAGACGGAGTTATTGCTAAATGTTGTACAATAATTGAATGTTAGGTTATAATTAGTTAAAAATCTTAGATAAAACCATGCTCATACACCAACAAACACACACACACACACACACACATCACTCAAACTTCACATAAATCACCTACTAGTCCATACATAGGTATGTACCTACTTCTAAACACTACTCACGTTTAGATCACTTACTTAATATATTATAGGTAATACTCGTATAATTTTAAATAATGTAACACTTAATTTTTTGTATTTCAAAATTAATTATTAGAACAACTTAACATATTTGCTTTGATGGAATTTTATTGTTACAATCAGGGACCGAATTACCGTTACTTTTTTCATAACGTTACTAATTACCGTTATGTTAACGATAAAAAAGTAACGATGTTAATAACGAAACCCTTATGTCAGTTAACGTTATCGAATTACTAGTATCAGTACCGGTAAAAGTTACAATTCTATTACCGGTAATTTATACGCCTATCTCTTTCTAATGATGACGGCGGGAAGACTAGCGTCTTTCGGTGTTAGTACGACTAGCTTCGGCGTGTATGCAATTTTGTTTCTGCGGCATCTGTGACGTATCTATACTATAATATAATATAATATTATATATTTATATAATTATAATATTATAAAGCTGAAGAGTTTGTTTGTTTGTTTGCTTGAACGCGCTAATCTCAGAAACTACTGGTCCGATTTGAAAAATTCTTTCAGTTTTAGATAGCTCAATTATCGAGGAAGGCTATGGGCTATATATAATCACGCTAAGACCAATAGGAAAGGAGCACCAATGAGGAATGTTTCAAAATGAGGGGTTTTTTTTTCTTTTGAGAGCTTTCGCTGCATGCGCTGCTTTAGCGGTTAAAGTTTCGCAAAATCATATATGACAGTACTGTTTCCCTTTAAAATTTCTAAAAAATAGTCCGCGACAGCATATGTCTATCTTTTAAGGTTGGCTCACTATAACATTTTTTATGCTAACCAAATTTGTTCTAAAATAATGCATTATTTGCCAAGGTGTTTTTATAAACATGATATTAATCCTTATCCAAATAAATACGTTAGTCATCACAAGTATTTAATTTAAAACAAAATTTGCTATTTACATCATTTGATTTCAATGAATATCTTAGGAGATATCGCAGTTTTAAAATAAAATCGCAGCAAAATAATGATCAAGTACTGCGCGAATTTTCATATGAAATATTCTCAAAAATTCTTAGGTTGCACAAATTTCCAAAGTTTGACGATTGATATGAAATTGATGATTATTATTCAATAAATATATCGTTCCCACAGTGGAGCATCGAATTTTGATCAATATGCGACGTAAAACAGAGCTGTAATTTGCAAAAAACTAAAGAAAATTTGAATTTGGCGGGCTACAGCTGTGGATTCACCTTAATATTTAGCGATCGGTAGTTTGCGACAGCGTCGCTTTCTATGTCGAGACTGCCGGCCCAGCAGGCTTATAGAGAAAATAAAGAAAAATAGGTTTATTTGTCACAGAAACACGTGCACCGCACCGCTTAGCACGAGCACCGTTTTGTCGACGGAAGAATAGACAAAAATGACGTTCCGTGAAGACAGTACGACGCGGACGGCAGCAAAGTAGAAGGAGTCAACTGCACTTTTTACGAAATTTAGTAGTTTATTCACGTATTTCTTTTATTTTGCTTATATCTCGAAAATGGTGTGTCCTATCGCAAAAATAACGAAAATTTCGACCCCCTTTATGAGACCCTTAAACCTCTAAAACTAAACATGTACTCGTAGGTAATAATTTTTCACATTTTCCATACAAAAAGTGAAAAATTCCAATTTACATTCCATGCCCATCATCATCATTTATTCATTTTTTCATTTCCATTTTTTTGTGTCTTTAGCATGGCGATTACAAAATCAAATTTTCTTCACTACCTTAGTCAACTGTCAGTTGTCAATGTGACTTTGACAGTTTGGGATAGAAAAATTTCTTCTGAAATAGTCTACATAAAAAAGGGCCTAGACATCGATCGGTATAAACGAAAGACAAAATGACAGATTGTAGAAGCATTTTTATGGTGCGATGTCAAAAATGGAGAAACGAAATGTCATTTTGTACAGCAATAGCCATGGTATAATAATATACTTCGCCAGGTATAGTATTCCGGTCACGGGGGTGACACAAGCCTACGTCATCACCACTTTGTTACCAGTAGTGTGTAATAATAACTCCCCAATCGCCTTTATTACCTGTGCGAATCCGATAAAACAAAGAGGTTTTGACTAACAATTACGTTGGCACATGTTTAAATTGAATTGTTTCGTTTAATTAGAAAAATGAAACGACAATTTAAATGGTTTACATTTTTTTTTTAACAGAATGGTGACTAAAAATGTTTCTGTAATTCGTGTTTAGTTGCAATAAAGTGGCAACTGGATAGTAACGTAAGCATGTGTCAATCCCGGAATGCCAGACCTTATTTTTTTAGACCATGGAAATAGCTATGTCTATTCTTCCAAGAAATAGAAAATAAAATATGGGTTCATATTTAATCCTTCGGGCCATAAAATACACAGATGCTTAAGTAGAACATAAAGACTAAACCTTATGGTCAAAATGCATGTGGAGTGAATTTTTTTTATCGTTAAAGTACAAAGATTAGGTTACCCAGTAAATTTTCTTGGGTTTGCGCATATGGTTCCGCGTTACTGCAGAGCCCCAGTAAAAATTCATAAACTCCCCAGGAATATTTCAAGAAATCTTTTTCCGTGTACGTGTAAAAGCGTGATGTAGGTACCTAAAACAGCTCCTTAACGTACGTATTATTTAAAAATATTTTCAACTTCTATGTAAACGAAGTCGCGGATTAAAGTTAGCGATAGCCCAAAGTAACAAATCCACGCGGACGAAGTCGCGGGCAGAAGCTAGTGCTATAATAAATAGAGTATAAGTGAATTTCGAATGCACGTTTCGAATTAGATTGGCAGTTTGTTGCTAGAAAGTTCATACGTGTTAGAGCAAGACTTTTTTGCCCTTATAACCCTCAATTCTCTGGGTATTATAATACATCTCTTTTTTTGCACTAACAAGTAAGAACTTTGCGACAGCGAAACATCTACAGCCGCGCGAGTACGCCGTGAGCCGGCGCGGCGCACCGTACAGGACGACGTGGCGTGGTACGACGTCGTGCCGTTTCAGGGTGGCGGCGCCGCGCCGTGGTGATGTGTCCTGGCCCTTAGATTACGCCCATATCTAGTCTATCCATCAATGATTGCATACTAAAACACTAAAACGAATAAGATTTGTTTGGAGTAGTAATTTTTTGACAGACAAAATAACGGTAGCTATAACCGACCCAGAATAAATACGAAAAAGTACGTCACAGAATAAAAAAAATCTTTTAAGGCTAGCGACAGTGGACAGCGGGTAGTCTAACTCACGTTGATATTTATATAAACGCGAGTTAGACTACCCGCTGTCTATCTTTTTCTTGTGAACAATGTCAGATAAAGAACAATCGCGATTTTGGCTTAAGCTAAGGATATAATAGACTTGTGAAAAAAATTATAATTAGAACTATATTTGAAAACATACGAGTAATTCTCTATTAGGTACCTATATTCATTTTCAGTATAATCACAATCAAATTCGACATCTGCATCATAATATAAATCAGATTTAGAAGCAATAGAATTGTTATCAAAGTCAACATGTTGACCAGGATACTCAGCCTCGCTGATGCAATCGAAAATTTGAGTTTGAGTATTGTTATGTTCTATTGCTTTTGAAGTACTTGGGTTATTTGGATTTGCTGTTTCCGGTACATCTGATACTTCTGGCGTACCTACATAAATAAATAATTAAGATTAAATAAATATTAATATAGTTAGAATAATACAGTTTAAGTAGAAAGGTAAGTAGGTAGGGGGTGGTAGGTTCTAATATTTTATTGCACAATGTGCAAGTAGATTTATTGTTCTCTTGGAAAACCATGAAATAACGGTACACTTTGTTGCTCTTCTTTCGGCCCATAATAATATTTTTTACACAAACAACTACTTTATAAATCAAAGGCAGTAGATGTTTGGCGTACGCGATGTGTTTTCACAAACAACAAAAATAAAAATCATGAACTAGATATAAATGTTTCTCTATCTAAATTAATATATTGGCTTACAATAATTTAAAAATAAATCTTACAAAAACCCATTTTATGAACTTCAAAAATAAAAACGCAAAGTCAATTCCATTATCTATCGAGTACAAAAACGAAACTGTATCTGAGGTTACAAGTACGAAATTTCTAGGTATCTATATAGATTCTAATATGTCATGGAAAACACATGTAAATAGTGTGTGTAAGAAATTAAATCAATTCTCTTATGCCCTTTACATGCTTAAAAAAGTATCTAACCTAACCACACTACTTACTGCTTATCATGCCTATGTGGGATCCACTCTATCTTATGGCATACTATATTGGGGATACTCAACTGATAAAGAAATTATCTAAGATCTAGATCAATATGTGGAATACACCAAACCGATTCATGTAAACCTCACTTCATAAACCTCAAGATATTAACCCTCCCTGCTCTATATATTTACGAGGCCTAAATTTTAATTAAATCAAACATGCGTAGCTATGACACATTAACAAGCAGTAGACTTAAAAAATAAATATACTCCGCAATAAAACATCCCACACCGCAGTACATAGAAATAGTATTTTTTGTATGGGCATAAAAATATATAATAACTTACCCATTGACATTAAGAACCTACATCCAATTGGTATTTTCAAAAGGAAGCTAAAAGACTTGCTGATTAAAAAGGCATATTACTCGGTAAAAGAATTCCTCGATGAAAAATAATAAATAATATTAAAATGATTGTGATACTTACTTATTGATATAATAATAATAAATGACATAATATAAAATGTATGAATACTGAATAAATATAATATAATCGAAATTGTATAACTGAAATTGATATAGAGTATGTATTTAAATTGCAATGCCTTAACAGGCAACTAAGTTCTAAGAACCTACCTATTGAAAACATCCTCAAAATTCTGTACCTACACTTAGTTCGCAATAAATAATTTGAATTTGAATTTGATGTTTGTGTGCCGTATGAGTATGAAATGAAACAAGCGTGAGCGCGAGTCGTTTTGAATTCGTATCTTTCCTATCGTCGTCGTAACAATAACAATACACGAGGGTTGTTGCCGCTCCGCTTATAAGAGCCGAAAGCGCGCCGCGCGCGGCGCGCGTTTCGGTTTGGCAACATCGCATCAGACTATATAGCTAGACTTTCGCGAAATAACGCTATTAGTAACGCTAATTAAATACCGGTAAATCCTATGATATAACATTACTTTTAACGTTAAATATTTAACGTAACAGAACGAAATGTTTTGGTAATTTTACCGGTAATTTTGTTGTAACGGTAACCGTCCCTGGTTACAATATCGAGGGAAAAGGCACTGAAACCCGAAATACAGGCATTGCCTAGTTCGGTTTCAGTGGCTACATACATTTTATTAGAAACTAATTAATACTGCCAAACTATTTTTTGTAAAATATTATTGTTTTTTGAGAAATAAAAAAATATGATTATTATATTTTTATGTTCACATATCTCGGGACCATGAAGTCAAATTTCATTTCATTTCATTTATATGAGGCCTCCATTATAATTTCTCGTCTAGCGTGATTCCTAGGCAAAACCGTTTGATTAATAAATTCAATTTTTTCTTCATTCAATGTGATGTCACAATCGCTACTTCTAACATTAGGTAATTTCAATCTAATGCATTTGGTTTTTCGTAAACCAATCATGGACCTGAAAATAGAGTTATTCACGTCGTCAAGATTTTGTGACCGTCGTCGGTTTATTTTAAAGATCAATGATGTGTCATCTGCAAATAACACCATCTGCAGTTGATTTTGCAATAATTACTAACGCCCCGCTGTCTCCGCGGCCCGGGGCGGCGCACAGTGGTTCGAAATCGACGCTCCGTGGACATTGAAATCAAAATTTCTTTAGACGAGAAATAAAAATCGGAATGGCTTTATTTCAGTATTATTTACAATATTTGGTAATATGACAGCTATAGACAGCACCATCTCCGAAAAAAAAAATATTTAATATTTTTTTGTATGAAGAAAAACACAAAAGTCGTTTTTTCTCATAACTTAATAAAACTTAAAGCCTGCGGCTTACATGGGGTGTTGTCCTACATGAGGCGATTCCGAAATGCTATAACACGCACACCCATGCGCGCCGCTTCACTCACAGCAGAGTGTTGAATTTCGAGAAATTCAGTTAGAGATTTTTACGTTGATTTATGTGTGATCTTGAAAATATACAAAGTAATTGACTTTAGTTTGCTAATTTGATTAGTTATAATGAGAAATAATGGAATATACAATATAAAAATACTAAAAAAAACACTCAAATTGAGACTCATTTACAATATAAATAGATTTTGCAATCTTTCTTATAATAATTTAATTCGGTGTTAGTAGATACACAGTTTGACTTCTTAATTAACATTAAAAAAAAAAAGTACAAAAACTTATAACTAATACAGAAAAATACTAAGAATAAGCAATTGTATAATTGAGAAATATATAAAATTTACACAAAAACATCAAACATTAAAATTTTGTCTACTGAGTTTCGTCATCGCTATCAAAGAATTCAAAATCAGAATCCATCATACTTGGCACCTCAACAAATTCAATGTTTTCCTTATCCATGGTATCCGGGTCAATTAAAAGAAGAGACTTCATTTCTTCAGTTAAATCATTTCTACTCTTATTTGTCAGTTTAGGTCGAATGCTTGACAAATATGGGTCTGAGGATACGATGAAACCATTAAAGATGTCATGGTTTGTCGCTCTGCGACAAAATTTCCGCGTATGATGTTCCCTGAGTTTTCTAAAATCTTTGTTTCGGGCCTCAGATGCCTCTTCTGATAGCTTTCCTATAGGCAAAATGTTGAAATGTTTTATTATTTCAGCTCCATGCAGCAGAAGTTTGTGGATACTGGAAGGCATGAAATACCAGCCATACAGTTCCACATACAGCTGCGCAGTTTCGTCGAGATAATTGGCAAACAAATCAATATTAATAGACTGTCCTGATGATACAACACGGAGAATAGTTGCGAATTTTTGGATGAGCTCCTGACTCAATCCAGTGATATTTGCAGTCTTCTCAGGACACTGGAAAAAATTTCTAGCCGTGTTGCCATCATTCGTGGTCCCAGCACCTTTATATAAAAAATACTGATATGAGAACATTATAAGATAAGTTTTATAGTATTACACTAACTAAAAAACCCTTTGATATTATACAAAATAAATAAATCAACTAACCTTGTTTTACGATATCCACCAGGAGTCCCATTTCCTCTCGAAATTTTCGCTGTATCGTCTGTTTGCGACTTTTCAAAGCTGCTTTACTAGCTTCATCTCTGGCTTGCCATTTTTTAAAATCTAATCGGTAAGCGATATGCAGCAGGCATTCCATGGATCTGATCCATGCATGCAAAGTCGACAAACCGTACTTGTAAATATCAGATGATACAGATTTCCTAAAATATGAATAAAAAGGTTAAACGTGTTTTACAATAAGAAAAAAATAAAAAAAAATAACATACATTTCCAATATTCAACTTACATGTGAATCTTCTCCAAATCATTCATTTCACTTGGTACAGCTTTACAGATGTCACATGTTTGCATAGAGGTTTGTGACAGGTGAGACGTTATTTTGCCATCTATCATGGTCATTAACATTGAATGTTTAACTTGTATATTATTTTCAATGATAGATGGCTTCAATGCTTTAATTTCAGCATCGATCAAACCCATTTCCTCCTTCATGTCCAACTTATTTTCGCTGACAAACTTGAAATAAATTGGTCTGCAAAGCATTGTAGAAGAAGGTTTTGGGTTTTCCCAGACCAAATCCTCACCACACATCAATTGCAAGGGTACAAAAGAGCTCATAAAAACACTAGAGTCGTCTTCATCTGCATTCATGCATTGCTTGTAGTTGCTTTGATTTGACGCACCATCGAAGCCCCATTTGCAGATTAAGATCAGTTCTTTATCTTGCAAATGGTCCAAGTTTAATGTTTTGGCAAGTCGAGTGACAGTGATGTCCAAAATAGCTTGAAGTTTTACTTTAACTCCTCGTTCGGTCACTTCAATATCGCTCTCAGGAGGATAGCATGCCTTCTTGGCATTTAAAACCGAATAATATGATGGGTACAAATCTACACCACTTTCTTTCGCAGTTTCCCTTAAAGTTATATACTGCCACTTCGACAATTTCAAAGAAATAAATATACCCAACGCTTTCTCTGCTGAATACTTGTTAGTAGTTGTCTTGCCTTTCAAAAAATTCTTGATCTGTGCTGCTTTTTCAGGATGCTCGGTAATATATTTTATTAAATCTTTCACGTCCTCATTCTCCTCACCACATCTCACTGCAGTAGCATATGCAAGTTCCTGAGAGTCGTGCGTTAAAAGTTCTTCTATTCTTCTCTTCTTCTGTTTTTGGCATAATTCTGAGAAAGGTTTTCTTGGGCTCCTTTTTAGTGTTGTAGTGCTAACAGTACATGTAGTTACTTTGGACGTGGATGCACCATCATTTATACCACTAGCACTTGAGGTTGAAGGTTCAACAGTATCAGTAACAGAGTCGATTGATACCAATCCAATTTCTTCACTTTGTACAAATCTGTCTTTAATGAAGTTGGGCCATTTGATCTCTTTTTCTAGCCATGTCTCATACTTCTTGACAAATGTATGCATTGTTCGATTACACGATTTCCAATTTCTATGCAAAACACACATATACACTTGACAAAACTGTTTTAATTTTTTTTGTTCTTCTTCAGACAAATTTGTCGCTTTGGTTAGAAGTGCTTCTAACAAAATACTAGGCTGCGAAAAGCAACTTTTTGTTTTCACAAATATGAATATGTCCAAATTTGTATAAAATCCTTCCATGATAATAAGTAAGTACGTAAGCAAGAAGTTAATGTTATAGCGCGAACAGTTGCTGACAAAAACTAATGATTTTGACGATGTTGTCCCTATTTATATAAAAGTACCCTCTTAATCGTATCTTAATTAATAGTAGTTAGTTAAACACTTCGTAAAAATAGCCCTTAACTAATGTATCTTAACTCGTTAACAATATTTGCAACATGCACTAATGAGATGAGACTAAATTACCATCATAAGTTAATTAGCATGCATTAAGCATTGATTTCCTGCTAAACTTGAGATTACGAACAGCTTACATCAAACAATCATTACTATGTAATTATCGTTGCCCATTGGTATGTGCACCTATCCCAAAGATATCAAATAATATAGTATTAAATTCCTTCGAGAAATCCACTGAATTTCTTGAAGTTCATTACTCTGCTCTGAGTGAAGTGGTGAAATAATATATTTCTCAATTATACAATTGCTTATTCTTAGTATTTTTCTGTATTAGTTATAAGTTTTTGTACTTTTTTTTTTTAATGTTAATTAAGAAGTCAAACTGTGTATCTACTAACACCGAATTAAATTATTATAAGAAAGATTGCAAAATCTATTTATATTGTAAATGAGTCTCAATTTGAGTGTTTTTTTTAGTATTTTTATATTGTATATTCCATTATTTCTCATTATAACTAATCAAATTAGCAAACTAAAGTCAATTACTTTGTATATTTTCAAGATCACACATAAATCAACGTAAAAATCTCTAACTGAATTTCTCGAAATTCAACACTCTGCTGTGAGTGAAGCGGCGCGCATGGGTGTGCGTGTTATAGCATTTCGGAATCGCCTCATGTAGGACAACACCCCATGTAAGCCGCAGGCTTTAAGTTTTATTAAGTTATGAGAAAAAACGACTTTTGTGTTTTTCTTCATAAAAAAAATATTAAATATTTTTTTTTTCGGAGATGGTGCTGTCTATAGCTGTCATATTACCAAATATTATAAATAATACTGAAATAAAGCCATTCCGATTTTTATTTCTCGTCTAAAGAAATTTTGATTTCAATGTCCACGGAGCGTCGATTTCGAACCACTGTGCGGCGGCGCGCGGTCTACGGTCCGTCGTAACGTACCGCTTACTCGCTTTTTGAGAGCCGTCGCCGCCATCGTCGCCGTATTTTAAATTTAATATTATGGGAGATCACATCACTACGGTCTCACCGAGGTTATAAAAACGCGGCGCACACCAGCAACGGCCTTTTTTCGCCGCCAGCCATCTTCGAGACAACATGGTATATGGTCCGTGGAATACTTTGTCTGATATTTTTCTACCCACATTTTATTTCGTTGTATTTAACTATAAAAAGAGGTTATGCGCTCCATCCTCAAGAATAAAAATGTTAAGTGATAGCCCGTATTATATGGCAATAAAAATATATAATAAGTTGCCCAACATGTTTAAAACTGAAAAATCAGTAATAATATTCCAGAAAAGGCTAAAACTATACCTAATCCAAAAACGTTTCTACTCAGTAAAAGAATATCTAGAGTGTTGCTCAAAATAACGATTTTCTCTCATGTACAAAAGTGGCGATCTGTCCTATACAAACAATAAGATTTAGTCTATCCTATTTAATTTCATATAAAATTATAATTATAATTTGTAATGCCTGAAAAGGATGACATTAATATTGCTGAATAACTGTATTAAATTAATTATTATTGACATTTAATTTTGACGTAACTAAAATTTCTCAATTTTATTGTATAATTGTATTAAGTTTAAAAATGTTAAATGCATGCTAATTTAGAATGATAAGGGCAGGCGAATGATAATTGCAATGCTTGTAAAAGGCTGCTAAGTCATAAGTACTAACATAAGATAACACCAACATTGTAACACTTAGTTCGCAATAAACGTTTTGACTTTGACTTTGACTATTTAATTAAAGCACTAAGGTACTTGTGTTGTTGTGAGTTTTTTTTTAAAGTGAATTAGGTTGAAATACACAAGATCAGAAGTGGGATAGGATCTTTGAGATTCTATCTCGCCCACCTTGTTTTTATTTATTGGATTATATTAATTATTTGAAAAATGTCAGACGGGTCTGAAGGTGAGTACCGTCGCAGCCGACGTGGTAGTTCGGCTCGGCGTTCGAGAAGGCATCGCCACCGCACGCCTGAAGGTAAGTTCAGGCAGGTAATGAAAACGATGATGAGTAGGCTCACAGAGCGTTAGAGGAGCGATCCGCTGCGCAACCCTGTCGATCGCATGAACGACACGAGCTGCGGGCGCTTGACAGCACGCGCTGAGCCTCACCACCATTGCGGCGCCACCGGTCCCCGTCACCGAGGTGCCACACTCCGCCGTTATGTGGCCGGCGTGGGCTCGTCGTCAGCGCGGTCCGAGACGGCGCCGCAGGTGGCCGAGCCACCGGCTGCATAACGATGGTTACCATCCCTCAGTGAGTCACGTGCGGACCGAGTGTTGGAAGACCGCTCAGAGCGTGCCGACAGGGAAGCAAGTGTAACAGCGCAGTCTTCGGTAACAGACAGGATTGTTGATGCCATCGGGTCGATCAACACCACAATAAGGTCGAATCAAAATTTTTACATATCCAGATATGATCCTAATTTATACTGACGAGTGACGATTGGTGCGCCGAGGTTGATCGTGCAAAGTTTTTAAATTATTGGAGTGATTCTGAGTGTCTTTCACGTATAGGAAATTGCTTAAGGGGAGATGCCCGATTATGGTTAAATGAGTGGGTAACTAACGACCGTTCATGGAGCAATTTTAAGCGCGAGTTCAAACCTTTATGTCCAAAAACGCCCGATATTGCAAACATTTTATTCGAAGTTATGTGTAAAAATTCGGCCGAATACACTACGTATGCGGATTATGCTCGCCGCTCATTATTTCGGTTACGTATAGTGAAAGGACTTAGTGATGAATTTGTAGCTGCGATTGTAATTCGCGGTATCACTGATCCCCACATACGAGCATCTGCTACTAACGCAAAACTATTACCTGACGATTTAGTAAAGTATTTTTTTCAATTTATGTAAAATCTAATACCACTAAAACTGGTACTGTTCCTAGTACATCTCAAACTTTTCATCATACGAAAGATAAACATGTGCAAACAGAAAGCGTAGGTTTGATGACGGCAAGTGCTTTACGTGCGGACTGAAAGGGCATACCTACTCCAACCTCGTGTAAGAAATGTAAAATTGATTCAGTCGACGGTTCGATTAGCAGAAATTCTAGTAATACCGATACTCCGAAACCCAGTTTTGGGTCAGTGGGTGGGTCTTCTTAGGGGCGGAGTACGTCCTATATTACTTTACCTGTGGAATTTGACAGTATAACTTTAGAAGTTGATTAATTTATCGTGGAGTCTGAATTTACGAATACACCAATCATAGTGGGACCAGATGTCTCTAATAGAGAAGGTGTACGCTACGTTCGAACATGTGATTCTCAGCAACTTACTCGTACTAGGGCAGTAAGTAACTTGGATAGGGTTATGACTGTAAAGTCTGACGCGGCAATATCAATTAAAACGTCACTTATTGGTGATCAATTAGAACAATTGTTAGCTGTATCAGTCGTGGTCAGGTAAATTAAAGCGTTAGTTGATTCCGTCGAACCGAAAAATGTTAGACAGGTTCGGCAGTTCATGGGCTTAGCCAGTTATTTCAGGAGATAACCTGAAACCTGGCTTCGCTCAAACACTGCCTGCATAGCTAGCCTAACAAGGAAGGGAGTAGTTTTCTTGGGGCTTGAGCAGCAGGCTGCTCGTAAGTTTATAGTTGAATGTCTTACGAATGAACCCGTTCTCGCTATTTATGATCCTTCTTTGCCAATTGAGGTGCATTCCGATGCAAGCTAAATAGGCTATGGAGAACAGTCCCGACTTCTTTGCTACATTCCCAAAGGGCACAGACTAAGTCTCCTTCGTATATTCCATGATGAGCACGAACACCCTGGAGTTGACAAGACAACTGACCTAATTACTAGATAAATATTTGTGGTTTCCTGGGTTAGGTACGTGCATTTGTTCAAAAGTATGTTACACACTGTTTAGTGTGCTTATCTCATAAAAAGATAGCACGAGCCCCTTTACAGCCAAACCATTCATGGGAAAAACCCGAGTCTCCATTCAATACCATTCGAAGTAGATGGGTATCGCGACTTACTAAAAGTAGTCGATGCTTTTCCAAAATTGTCTTTTATACCCCATGTATCATCAAGATGCAAACGAACTGAAAACTCATTTTACCAATTTAATTTCCCTAATTGGGACACCTAAATTAATTGTGGCCGATAAAGATCGAATGTTACAAAGTAACAAATTCCTTGACTGGGTTAAGTATAAGGGCTGTGATGTGCATCTGATTACTTCGGAGATGCACAAGTCAAATAGTCAGGCGAAGCGTTATTGTCGCATGGTACTTAATATGGTGCGTATTGAATGTAATACAACTGGTGCTAAACATAACCAAGCACTGAGTCACGCAGTATTCTGCCCTCAATCTGTTAGTGGGTATAGACGCAGCGTCGCCACTAATTCGAAGCTTAGTTCGAGACGTGACATTGGAAGGCGCGAGCCCTAACAGAGATGCACTTCGTGAAATAGGTCGTCAAAGAGCCTAAGAGCAGCTCAGGCAGTCAAGAGCAGCAAGACTATTATGTTAATGCGGGGAGGAAGCCTCCTCGGGCCTTTAAAGTGGATTCTTTAGTTTTTGTCAGGAAACAAGCTCAATCAACCGGCAAGATGGACTCTTGTATGCTGGGACCTTACCGCGTGATGAAGATACTGCCCCGTGGGCGGTATAAACTGCAACTCCTGGCTGGCTCCTATGGGAAGTCAACTCAAGCAGCGGCTGAGTACATGATCCCGTGGCGCGGAGAGTGGACTCCTGAAGTATGTGCTGCTTTCTTCGATGGTGAGGTGTCTTCTGTTGGGATGAGTGACATGCTGTGTTACTATCCTAAAGGTTGATATTCTCAACCTTTAGGATAGTATCGCTAGATAGCTTCACGTCGTGCCTCTTTTCTCAACCGTGGCCTAAGTAATGCTTCACGTAGTTCTTACTTAGCTGACTTTTGTGTGACTAAGATACGCTTCACGTAGTGCCTCTATCTTAGCTTGTATTTTGCCCCTGTTTTGTGAGACTAAGATACGCTTCACGTAGTGCCTCTATCTTAGCTTGTATTTTGCCCCTGTTTTGTGAGACTAAGATATGCTTCACGTAGTGCCTCTATCTTAGCTTGTATTTTGCCCCTGTTGTGTGAGACTAAGATATGCTTCACGTAGTGCCTCTATCTTAGCTTGTATTTTGCCCCTGTTGTGTGAGACTAAGATATGCTTCACGTAGTGACTCTATCTTAGCTTGTATTTTCTTATGCTGAGTACTAAGTTATAGCTTCACGCAGTGCCTCTGACTTAATGCCCTGTAAATATCATTAATGTTTTGAAAGCCATAATCTTATTTTTAACCGACTTCCTAAAAGGAGGAGGTTATATGTTCGACTGTATGTATGTTTTTTTGTTTTTTTATGTATGTTCAGCGATTTCTCCGTCAATTGTGGACCGATTGTGAATTTTTATTTTTTTGTTTGAAAGGGTATGCTTTCGAGGTGGTCCCATTATAACCAAGTCAGAATCTGATGAGGGGATCCCATGGAAATCGAGGAAAATCCTCAAATTTTATAGGCACACGTATAGCGATTTGGGTATTTTTTATAAAAGAAATAAAAGAAACAACCGACTTCAAAAAACCCTACAAAGTGAAAAATAACTTTAATTTCGGAAGTCGGTGGCAAAAAACAAAATACAGATACAAAGACATCGATTTCCGAAATTAAAGTCATTTTTCACTTTGTAGGGTTTTTTGAAGTCGGTTGTTTCTTTTATAAAAGTTTTCTTGTATGTACATTGTTACATAGATGCAAGCCAGAATCACGAGGAGTCTACTGAGATTGCTGCCCAAGGCAACGACTCGCCATCCAGAGCCACAGAGCTAGCTGTCAGCGGGAGGCAGCAGCCCAGTACGTCCCGAGTGTAGGGTGGCGTGCCCCCAAGCACACCAGCTGCTGAGACGCACGTCAGCGTTGCCCACGAGTTGCAAGAGGAGCAGCGAGCGACAGGAGCCACTACTGAGGACGGGAGCTCTCAAAGCCCAGAGCAATAGCTTCATGAGCCTGACTGCCGATGCTGGAGACTGACCTGCAGAGCTGAAGGAGCCCGAGGACGAACTCCTGTCAGGAAAGGCCGTATGGGAGATCACATCACTACGGTCTCACCGAGGTTATAAAAACGCGGCGCACACCAGCAACGGGCTTTTTTCGCCGCCAGCCATCTTCGAGACAACATGGTTTCCGTGGAATACTTTGTCTGACATTTTTCTACTCACATTTTATTTTTTTGTATTTGACTATTTAATTAAAGCATTAAGGTACTTATGTTGTTGTGAGTTTTTTTTAAGTGAATTAGGGTCAAATACACAAGAATATAGTATCTCTGGCGAACTAACACGAATTTATACACGACCTCGAAATTTTACACCATAATTAAACTTTGTAATTAATTAACGTTTTCTCCTTATACTTAACTATATACTTAAATTAGCATTTGTTCGAAACATACTCGTAGTTGATTCATCATATTGGTTGACTGGTAGAAAATTCAGATATCAAGTCTCCTTATGTACAGTATTTTTTTACTTATGCATAAAGTTTTAATAAATAAATACACAGCTTAAAAACCCTCTGCAATACATTATGGGTCTAATAATCAAAAAGTTGACTCGCGTGAACAATGAAAGTGTGATGTAATTCCGCGGCAGTCCCGCGTGGTCGTCACGTGCCCGTGTCGGAGTCGTCACGTCGGGCGTCGCTGTGTCGTCGCGAGCGTTGATTGGCTCCTCCGGGACCCGGACGTGACGCAATACAACCGCACTTCAAACATCTTGAACACACGCTAAAATACATTTAATTTTTTCCTATTTTCCTCTCGTTGGAATACTTACCTAGGTCGGTAGGTAGACATGGTTCTTATGATAGGTGTAAAAGCGCACAACACAAAGAACCGGTGCGAGTCGAGCGCGTTGCGTGTGCCGTAAGACTTGCACCCGTTGTTTTGCGCTTTAATCCTCTCGTGCGCATACACCATGCTTCCATTTTCTGAAGATATTTCACAAAAAGTAGAATTAAAACTGACATCGAACTACGGTCGAAACATAAATTAGGTACCTACTCGGATATTATGTCATAAACTCACGTTCTAAAACCAACGTATTCCCCGGGGGCGTGTCCAGTCGCCGAAGGTACCTGCCCCTTGCACGGATCATAACTTCCAGTTAATTTGGACTCGCAGACTGTGTGTATTAAATTAATAAGAAATATGAAGTGGGGCGAGTAATATCGGATTGCGTCGCGGCGTCGGGAGTCGGGAGGTGAACTCGCCCGAAAGCGGTCCGTATTCGTTTTACTTCAATATCCGCGGATCAACGCTATCGACCCGCGCTCACCATTCATTGAGACGCACACTAGCACGACATAACATACATAAGTACATAGGTACATAGACACAGGTATTAAAAGCTGCTGCTATATACTTTATTTTATAGCAGAAAATTAAAATTGATTGGTTAAATTTCCATAGAGCTGAGCGTTAGAATGAACCTAGTTTCAATTTCATTTAAACTTGCTACTCGTAATCCGAAGGATAGATCTACTACACAATAGATTCGGTAGGAAACTAGATTTGAATCGTATCTTGCTGTGCGACACGCAGTCATCTTGATATTGAGGACTTCATATTTCGAGTTGGCCATGATGTTCATTGTATGTGGATCATTTCTCCGTGTCCTGCCAGACTTCCGGCCAGTCTGACGTGGGCACTACGATGTGATCATTATAGCCTGTAGTCACTCCGAGGCTTATCTATGGTTTCGGAAAACAATAAGTGGGGGGCAAGAACAACAAAAACATGATTTGGAACTCTTAAATTTTAATCAATATGTCTATTATGTACAAAAAGTAACACAATGTTATCATTACCTTATCACTTTAAAATTACTCAAATAATTGTAACCTTACATCAACTGAACATGAACACATCTCATACACGCACACGATACGCACACATTTAATCATTTGTTACAAGTCTAGCGTCTTGAATATTTCATTGATTCGCGTACAAACATGTGACGAGTAAAATACAAAAATATATTATCATCCAACACTAAGTACTTACTTGCATTCAACCAACTCAACTGGTCGCGTCCGCAGCGCGTGCGCACTGAGCAGGCACAGCTCGGTGCACAGCGCGTGCGCACTGAACAGGCACAGCTCGGTGCACAGCGCGTGCGCACTGAGCAGGCACAGCTCGGTGCACAGCGCGTGCGCACTGAGCAGGCACAGCTCGGTGCACAGCGCGTGCGCACTGAGCAGGCACAGCTCGGTGCACAGCGCGTGCGCACTGAGCAGGCACAGCTCGGTGCACAGCGCGTGCGCACTGAGCAGGCACAGCTCGGTGCACAGCGCGTGCGCACTGAGCAGGCACAGCTCGGTGCACAGCGCGTGCGCACTGAGCAGGCACAGCTCGGTGCACAGCGCGTGCGCACTGAGCAGGCACAGCTCGGTGCACAGCGCGTGCGCACTGAGCAGGCACAGCTCGGTGCACAGCGCGTGCGCACTGAGCAGGCACAGCTCGGTGCACAGCGCGTGCGCACTGAGCAGGCACAGCTCGGTGCACAGCGCGTGCGCACTGAGCAGGCACAGCTCGGTGCACAGCGCGTGCGCACTGAGCAGGCACAGCTCGGTGCACAGCGCGTGCGCACTGAGCAGGCACAGCTCGGTGCACAGCGCGTGCGCACTGAGCAGGCACAGCTCGGTGCACAGCGCGTGCGCACTGAGCAGGCACAGCTCGGTGCACAGCGCGTGCGCACTGAGCAGGCACAGCTCGGTGCACAGCGCGTGCGCACTGAGCAGGCACAGCTCGGTGCACAGCGCGTGCGCACTGAGCAGGCACAGCTCGGTGCACAGCGCGTGCGCACTGAGCAGGCACAGCTCGGTGCACAGCGCGTGCGCACTGAGCAGGCACAGCTCGGTGCACAGCGCGTGCGCACTGAGCAGGCACAGCTCGGTGCACAGCGCGTGCGCACTGAGCAGGCACAGCTCGGTGCACAGCGCGTGCGCACTGAGCAGGCACAGCTCGGTGCACAGCGCGTGCGCACTGAGCAGGCACAGCTCGGTGCACAGCGCGTGCGCACTGAGCAGGCACAGCTCGGTGCACAGCGCGTGCGCACTGAGCAGGCACAGCTCGGTGCACAGCGCGTGCGCACTGAGCAGGCACAGCTCGGTGCACAGCGCGTGCGCACTGAGCAGGCACAGCTCGGTGCACAGCGCGTGCGCACTGAGCAGGCACAGCTCGGTGCACAGCGCGTGCGCACTGAGCAGGCACAGCTCGGTGCACAGCGCGTGCGCACTGAGCAGGCACAGCTCGGTGCACAGCGCGTGCGCACTGAGCAGGCACAGCTCGGTGCACAGCGCGTGCGCACTGAGCAGGCACAGCTCGGTGCACAGCGCGCGCCACACGCGGCTACTTGTACTGCTGCGTGCAGGGGGCACAAGCGCACTCAGACAGACATTCAATTGACTTAGTTCAAGGTAGCCGCGCACACGTCATTGCTTGCTGTATGCAGCGGCTGTCCGGCAGCTCTGTTGTGTGAGCAGAGAGCAGTGAGCGCGCGGCGCCGCGTCGGCAGACTTCTCGTCTGCGCTGAGTACGACTTGTGTATATAATACTAATTCTCTACATACAATTTTATGATGATAAATTAATAATGGTGTTATTGTTTTGCTTCCGTACACACAAAATTCGATTTAGTTTAACAACTTGATAAAAAATATTAATAATACATATTTACATTCCATAAATCTCGATGTTAATTAAAATTAAGTAAAAACAGTTGGCGGTGCACTCACTGCGCGCCACATAGTTACTGAACACGCTCACGTATAGAAATTAATGTGTGTTTGCAAACGAAACGTGGTTTTGAAAAATATTTTTCGTCGTTAGATTCATCTACACACTTGTTTATTTGAGAGATTAGATAAATAGTGAAGGGACATGAACTTAATGTTCGGGTATGACTACTATTATTTTGTAGTATCATTTAAAGTTACACCGCGCGGATGCTGCACCACGGGAAGCTTCGACGGAACGGGGCGCAGCAACAATCATTTCACTTCGTTGTAGTCGGACAGCGTACAAATGTGGGTCGAAGGGTTCGGTAAGAAAATATAAAGTTTTATATGGACCAGGGGCCGCGAGGAGAAGAGTCTTCCCGTGGGCCCTCACTCGTGGTAGGTGGCGGCCAGCACGTAGAAGCAGCGCGGCGCGTGCGCAGCCATGCGGCTCACGTACTTGGTGAAGCCGGCCGCGCCCGCGTCGCAGTACACCAGCGACAGCGCGTTGTGCGCGGGCGGCACGCGCACCAGCGCGCCGCCCTCGGGCTCCTCGGGCGCCACGTACAGCGTGGCGCCGCCGGGCGCGCGCGCGCCGCCCAGGTGCAGCTGCGCGGCCAGGCGCGCGCGCGCGTAGGCGGCGCGCGGCGGCA
This sequence comes from Griposia aprilina, assembly GCA_916610205.1. Lineage (NCBI taxonomy): Eukaryota > Metazoa > Arthropoda > Insecta > Lepidoptera > Noctuidae > Griposia > Griposia aprilina. The sequence goes on along the minus strand of OU744285.1, from coordinate 594,391 downwards.
GCAGCGAGTAGTCGCCGGGCGCCCAGCGCTGCAGCTCCAGGCCGCTGTGGCCGGCCAGCGCCAGGTCGGTGCAGTCGGCCAGCAGGCGCACGAAGGCGGCGCTGGCGAACAGCGCCAGCGCGGCGCGCAGCGCGTGCGCGGGCGGCGCGCGCGCCAGCCACGCGGGGCTCACGCGGCGGTAGCGCCGGCGGTTGGCGGGGCCCGCGTCCTCCCACGGCAGCTCTGCGGGCGATGCAAGCGCACGATCCTTTATCGACTAAATATTTTGAGCTATCCCGCATCTCTTTTTTACTGACTTCACAAAAAGCAGGAGGTTATACACTCGACGAGTATCTATTTATTTTTCGTGTGACTTCACTCCGATTACTCCATGATCGCTGAGCCGACGCAAATGATTCTCAATAGATAGTAGAAACCCACACGGAAATCCCATATCACGACAGCCTTAGCATCGAGCACCTGCAGCACGCCGGTGTGCACCTACCCAGAGTGCTGGCTATGTTTTTTAACCTGTGTTTAGGCCACTCCCATCTGCCCGATAATCTAATGCGTACTATAGTTGTACCAATTATCAAAAATAAAACTGGTGACACGTCAGATGTGAACAATTATAGACCGATCTCCCTAGCCACAGTAGTCGCCAAAGTGCTGGACAGTCTGCTTGGTCAGCACCTGGATAAACACGTTTCGCTTAACGACGCGCAGTTCGGTTTCAGACCCGGGCTTTCCACCGAGAGTGCTATCCTGTGCCTCAAGCAGACTGTTCAGTATTACACGAGTAGAAAGACCCCAGTCTATGCATGCTACCTCGATTTATCGAAAACGTTCGATCTTGTATCGTACGATATTCTATGGAGTAAATTAAGGGATGAAACTTGTCTACCTAGGGAATTTGTGCTATTATTTATGCATTGGTATAATAATCAAAAGAATTTTGTAAGATGGGCAGGCTCTCTGTCGGGGGAGTATAGGCTGGAATGCGGGGTGAGGCAGGGGGGGCTGACCTCTCCTACGCTTTTCAGCCTGTACGTCAACCGACTGATCGATGAGCTTAGCAGAACCGGGATAGGGTGTCATATAGACGGAGTGTGCGTGAATAACATCAGCTACGCAGACGATATGGTACTGCTGAGCCCGTCGATTGGTGCCTTACGAAAACTCCTGAAAATTTGTGAGTCCTACGCGGTGGCTCATGGGCTCAAATACAACGCGAAAAAGAGTGAAATAATGATTTTCAGGCCGGACAACAAGCGATACACATTCGTTCCGAATTTCACTCTAAGTGGTACAGCTCTAAAGAAAGTCGAGCAATTTAAGTATTTGGGCCACTGGGTCACTGAGGACCTTAAGGACAGTGTGGATATCGAAAGGGAGCGCAGAGCGCTGTCTGTCCGATGCAACATGTTGGCCCGCAGGTTTTCACGGTGCACGGGGACTGTCAAAGTTGCGCTTTTTAAAGCGTACTGTCAGTGCTTTTACACCTGCAGCCTGTGGGTTAACTATACACAGCGGACATACAGCGATCTGCGCGTTCAATACAATAACGCGTTCCGGGTGTTGATGGGGCTGCCGCGCTACTGCAGCGCCTCCGCGATGTTCGCGGCGGCTGACACAGACGGTTTTGCGGCCATTATGCGCAAACGGTGCGCATCTATCATGCGCCGCACGCGCGACAGCCCCAACACCATCCTGCGCGCGCTGGCGGACCGGTGGGACTCTCCGATACTGGCTCGATGGATACGGCTCCACGCAGTCGTTTAGTGATTTTCCACCGTCATCGGGAAGTGCACCCGGACCTGCCACTAGTGTTTAGTTGTTATTGTATGTCATTAATTATTTTATTACTAACATTAGTTTGTAAGCTCACAGTTTTACTAACAAATATGGATGTAATCTTAGGATGAATCTGAAATAAATTATTTATTATTATTATTATTATTATTATATAAATTTTACTAATAAATAATATAATGTGTTTATGTTATATGTAATGTATTATATTATATGCGAATAAAATTAACTATTATATTATTTATATATCTTTGACATATCTCGGGACCCTTAAGACTCGAACTTTTAGAAAACGAACAAGGGGCCGAAGACAACTCACAGAGGCCTCTTAAGCAATTTTAAATATTGAGGCATCAACCGACAACTATCCCTGCATGCACTATGCAAGTGCACCCAAAGACAACCGCCGGTAAATGCAAGACTACTGCAGCACATAGAAACAACACAAATTGGGCTATGAGTTTAAATGGGAACTGTCGCTAGCACAAAGTGACGTAGCATCAAAAAAGTTAATTAATATTTCGTTTATTTATTTTCATACTTTTTTTTTATATTATTATATCAAAAAAATAGTAGTCCGCCGGTATCGAGAACAGGGTCCAAGCTACCGATGGGTAAGGCTCCAGAGACAGGAACCTCCTCACGATGCAAGCCGTATCGGGGAGTACTGCCTTCTGAATCAGGCCTTTGATCCAACTACCTAGCGAGAGCCTCGAGAGATGTTGATCGACGCTTTCGGCCATCAGGCCATTGGCCGATACGACAATCGGCACAATGACAGCCGAGCTCACATTCCACATGTCAACAACTTCGTGTGCTAAGTCGAGATATTTCCCCTCTTTCTCAGCTTTTACGAGGTTCTCGTCATAAGGAATGATAATATCGATAATCATTGTGCGGCGCGCTAATCGATCTATCGCCACTATATCAGGCTTATTGGCGACAATAGTCCTATCAGCAATGATAGACCGATCCCAGTACACCGCGACATGGTCAGTTTCGAGAACTGGGGCCTGTCCCAGTTCCCAAAACTGACCATGTCCATATACTTGTAATACGGTACCTCAGAACCCCCTAGTTTATATTTCAAAGCAAGTTGCTGGTGAATAATCTGGCTACTTGGTTATGCCTGTGCAAGTACTCGCCGTTAGCCAGACAAGAACAACCAGAGACAATATTATTATGTCTGATGGACTCACCCGGGCGATGGCATGCCCGACACACGTCAACCGTTTCGTTTTTCGTAATACGAGGGCGGGTCAATAAGTCCGTGACTTTTGGAATAAAACACAGATTTTTTGATAAAAAAATAATTTTATTTTTCAACGTAGTCTCCCTTGAGCTCTATATACTTTGTCCAACGCTTCTCCAATTTTTTTATCCCTTCCAAAAAAAATGATTTGTCGAGGTCCTCAAAATAGGCCTTTGTTTGCGAGATGACTTCATCATTGGAGTCAAATCTTTTTCCACCAAGCCATTTCTTCAGGTTTGGGAACAAGAAGTAGTCGCTCGGAGCCAAATCTGGAGAATAGGGCGGATGAGGGAGGAATTCATAGCCCAATTCATGGATTTTTGCCATGGCAATTGCACATGTGTGCACCCTTGCATTGTCTTGGTGGAAAAGAACTTTTTTCTTGGCCAAATGAGGTCGGTTTTTTTTCAAATCGTCATTGAATCGGTCCAATAAGTTGGCATAATATTCCCCATTGATTGTTCTTCCCTTTTGAAGGTAGTCAATGTGGATTATCCCGCGTGCATCCCAAAAAACAGTCGCCATAACTTTATTGGCTGACAAACCCACCTTGGCCTTCTTCGGCGCCGATTCACCCTTAGAAACCCACTGTTTTGACTGTTGTTTGGTCTCTGGTGTGTTGTGATGGATCCATGTTTCGTCCACGGTTACAAAACGGCGCAAAAACTCCTCCATATTGCGATTAAACAACGCCAAACCTTCCTGTGAAGTTGTTACACGATTGCGTTTGTGGTCGACTGTGAGCAAACGCGGCACCCATCTTGCGGAAAGCTTTCTCATGCCCAAGTGATCATTCAAAATTGAAACCACTGAGCCATGCGAGATCCCTACGGCTTCCACAATCTCTCGCACTTTCAATCTTCGGTCGGCCAACACCATATCGTGAATTTTTTCGATTGTTTCGGGTGTAGAGACCTCAACTGGGCGTCCAGGACGTTCGGCATCTTCAGTGCTTGTACGGCCACAACGAAATTCAGTAAACCACTTTTTTACCATTGAAATCGATGGTGCAGAGTCCCCATAGTATTTATCAAGCTTAGCCTTGGTCTCGGTAATGGTTTTTTTCGCAAGAAATAATGCTTAATAAGCACACGAAATTCACTTTTTTCCATTTTCTCCTCAAATTAGTGAGTATTCTGATAAAAATAGCTGTCAAACACAAACTAACTGACGCAGCAAGTTTAAATTTTGACAGGAGTCAACTGACAGATGCCTGTTGACAGGAGCAGTGTTGCTGTTTCAGTAAAGAGGTCAGAAATTCAAAAAGTCACGGACTTATTGACCCGCCCTCGTATGTCTCCGGTAGTTATTCGTCAAAATTACTTAGTCCATAATTGCACAGACGAAACCTTCAGTTTTCCTGAAAAGGTCACCAAAACGTAGCCAAGATACGGACGCTAAGAAATCTACACCGGGCTGGTGAAGAGCCCGTGAAGCTCCATGCTTTGCCATACCTCCTTGCGGTCATCGATAGTAAGTACCACAGGTTTGCGCCAGTACTCTTTAGCCATGGAGAGCGGGGTGAGGCCCTTGTCCACTGCTACCACATCACGGTGCATACCCACTTCGGCTTTTAAAAAATATTCCCTCAGACGGCACACCTCGCGGTTGTGGAGGGTCTTCGCATTTAAAAAGCCTGAACCCCGCACATCCTCGGGATGTACAGTCTCATCACCAGTGCTCGTGGGTGACGCATCCGGTTTGCGGTCAGCAGTGTGCGGGCCCTCCTATCCAGGGCGTCGAGTTCGTTCTGAGTCCATTGGAGTATGCCGAAAGACATCAAAACCGGCATGACCCAACCGTTGAAGGCCTTGGTTCCACCTAAAAATAGACTAATTAATATCTTCTTCAGGCGACCAAAGAAGCGCTCTTTCAACGATTGCTTGATATTTGTTTTTCTTTTTTTCCCCGACTAGTCATGGGCAGGTCTAGCCTCCGGTGTTGGCTTATCATTGAATTTTGGGACATGTTGTATATGTACATACAAAATATATTTTTAAATATTAGAATATTGAAAATACAAAAACATTTAAAAATATAAATAATAGTAGCCCACCGGTATCGGGAACAGGGTCCAAGCTACCGGCGTTCAGGGCTCCAGAGAGAGGAACCTCCTAACAATGCGAGCCGTGTCTAGAAGTACCGCTTTCTGAATCAAGCCCTTGATCCAGTTGCCCAACGAGAGCCTCCTCAGGTGTTGGTCGAGGCTCTTGGCTATTAAGCCATTGGCTGTCACGACTATCGGCACAATGATCGCTGAGTCCACATCCCACATGTCGACAACCTCGCGAGCCAAGTCAAGATACTTGATTTGTTTATCTTTCTCGGCTTTCACGAGGTTCACGTCATGCGGGATCGTTATGTCAACGATCATTGCGCGCCGCTCTCTTCGATCCACCAGCACTATGTCAGGCTTATTGGCAATAATAGTCCTGTCAGTGATGATGGATCGATGCCAGTACAGTGTGATAGTTCCATTTTCGAGAACTGGGTCGGGCACATACCTGTAGTACGGCACTTCCGATTCCACAAAGCTGTATTTCAAAGCAAGTTGCTGATGGATAATCCTGGCTACAAGGTTGTGTCTATGCAAGTACTCTTCGTTAGCTAGACGAGAACATCCGGAGATAATATGTCTAATTGATTCACCCGGACGGTGGCATGCCCGACATATGTCAACCGTACCGTCTTTCACAATAAATCTCCGGTAATTGTTCGTCATCATAACTTCGTCCATAATTGCACAGACAAAACCTTCGGTTTCCCCAAAGAGGTCACCGAAACGTAGCCAGGCTACGGACGCTTGTACATCTACATCGGGTCCATGTAAGGCCCGGAAAAAGCGTCCGTGAAGCTCCTTACTCTGCCATACCTCCATGCGATCGTTAGTGTCGAGCACTACTGGTTTGCGCCAGTTCTCTTTAGCCAAGGAGAGCGGGGTGAGGCCCTTGTCCACCGCGACCACATCTCGATGCATCCCCACGTCGGCTTCTAGGAAATATTCCCTGAGACTGCATATCTCGCGATTGTGGAGGGTCTTAGCATTTAAAAAACTTCGACCTCCACACTTTCGCGGGATATACAGCCTCATTACCGAAGGCCGTGGGTGATGCATTCGATTTGCAGTCAGCAGCGTCCGGACCCTCCTATCCAGGGTATCGAGTTCGGTCTGAGTCCATTTGAGTATGCCAAAAGAGTACATCAGAACCGGCATGACCCAACCGTTAAAGGCGCGCACCTTGTTTCCGCCTGATAGAAGACTATTAAATACTTTCTTCAGGCGGCCAAAGAAGCGCTCCTTCAACGATTGCTTCATGTCAGTATTGTTGACGCCTAGCGCTTCCGACATACCCAAATACTTATAGGTTTCGGATGCCGAGAGGGCTCTAAGGTTCATGGAATCCGAGAGTTGGGTTCCCACGGATTCCACAATCTCCCCTCGCTTTACACGCATGACCGCACATTTGTCCAAACCAAATTCCATCCTGATGGCACTACTGAAAGTTTCAGTTACTTTCAGTAGCTCTATCAGTTGCAAATTGTTTGGGGCAAAGAGTTTGAGGTCATCCATGTAGAGGAGGTGAGATATAACCCGACCACCTCTCCTCAACCGATAGCCTAGACCTGAATCCTCCAGCAGTGTGCTTAGAGGATTCAAGGCTAAGCAAAACCAAAGTGGACTCAAACTATCACCCTGAAATATTCCTCGCTCGATCCTTATCGGCTCGCTATTCCTCTGGGTATTTCGACATGCTGGATAGCGAAGGACCGTCCTCCATTGCCCCATACACGACTTCAGGAAGGTGCGCAGAGTTGCATCTACTTTATACAACTCCAGCACCCTCATGAGCCATGTATGTGGCACCGAGTCATAGGCCTTCTTGTAATCTATCCAACATGTCGACAGATCCTTTCGGGAACGACGAACCTGTTGGCTAATGGCCATATCAATGAGGAGTAGCTCCTTAGTACCGCGGGATCTGTTCCTACATCCATTTTGAGAGGCAGACATGATGGAGTTGGTGTCTATATGTTTGATAATTTTAGCTGTCAAAATGGATGTAAGAACTTTATAGACCGTCGGTAAACACGTGATCGGTCTATAGTTTTTGGGTTCCGCGATGCTACCTGATTTATGGAGCAGGTGGGTAACTTCTGTCGTTAGGAACTGGGGTAGCGAACCAGACTCTAAAGCAGCCTGGAACTGAGCCGCCAAGCGAGCGTGCGACCTTAAAAACCATTTTATCCAAAAGTTGTGCAGCCCGTCCGGCCCTGGAGACTTCCATTTAGGCAACGGACGGACTGCACGAGCCACGTCTTGGGAGCAGATGGTAATAGCCCCCATTTCTTGTATTGGTTCGCAGGCTCGCTCGACTTCCCGAGTCCAATCACCTTCGGTATGACTGACAGGCACCGACCAGATATTGTGCCAGAAAGAACACATGGCATCATCATCTGGTAGGTACGTGTCAGCCACACCTTGATCCGGTCGCTCCCAATCCCTATAAACCCACCTTTCATCGCGCTGGAAGGTGCGATTCTGAGTGTATCGTTCCACTCGCCGCTTATACCTACGGATACGGCTTGCCAATGCATACACTTTCTGCTTCAGGAAGTCGATGCGCTCTGTGACACAGGACACATAGTCCTGAAGGCTTACATCAGTCCCTGCGAATGCGCGTCTCACAAAGCGCATCACTCTAGGGCGAGTATTGCCCTCCCTGAAGCAGATTAGTTTACCGATGAGCGCTCTGGCCCCACCAATATGACACTCAATTCTGCACTGCCAAGCTGGTACGGCTGGTTTCGGTCGTGTAGCTCTAGAATCATTAGCAAATTTGACGTGAGCTACACGACATGCCGGTACAGCCGCGCAGTACAGAATCGAATGAGTATCGGTGAGGTCTACGCAGTCATCAAAATAGTTTGACAACTGCGAATCCAGAGCCGCCACCAGCGCCCTATTTTTGTTATGCATGGGCAAACGAGGTAAGCGTGGTCTAAGTTCGGGCGACATGAACCGATATTCCCGAATCGCACCCTCCAAAGCACTCCTCAATTCCTCATTGCACTGGGTACTTACATTTGTAGCCCTGTCATCACTGCCCTCGTCGTGACTTGTGATAGGCTGTGGTAGTACTACAACAGTTTGCGACGGGGGGGCGATGACATGACTAATCTGCATTTCACTCCGCAGGCGATCAAGTACAGTGTCATCCAACATATGATTCCGTTGGATGACCCGCACCTGATCCGACAGTCGTTGTGCCGAAACGTTGACAGCTGGCTCAAGCACCTGAAAAAGAGAGAGCATCCGAACACGGTACGCGGTCAGATTGTTACCCCCCTCTGTAGCCCCATAGTATGAGCGCATGACGTTTTCGTTAATGGACCGTGTCCATCTCATGCGCTGTACACTTCCGCCGGGAGCTGGGACCCTATCAGAGGCCGGTGGGCCTCGAGGTCCTAAGCCGTCCGGCGGCCGGTGTCCTCCTCGTCGACGAGCAGGTGGTGGCGTCGTGGGCGGGGTAAAATATTCATCACTTGAGCTCGACCCAACTACCGCGGCCGGTGTCGTCACAGCGCTCACAGTGGGGCTGGATACCGGCGGCGGCGAGGCGGAGCTGAGCGAGGAATCCGGAGTTGGTGGGCGTGCTCGTAGTGCGGCTGATCTGGTCAACATATCTTCACTTTCCTATTTATAGCTTGTTTTATCGGAGGTGACATCTGTCATGTCACCTCCGATTCGGCAGTTTTTGTTCAAATTTATTGCATTCTGGTATTATGGCTCTCTTTTCGATAAAAAATGGTATTATTATTATTATAAAACGACATGCCGCAATAGCCGATCGAGTGTGTATCAATGAGATTCTCGCTGCTCTCGAACACATTCTTAAGCTGCGAGTCCAGGGCACACACTAGCGCCCTATTTTTTTTTGTGCATAGGTAGGCGTGGTAATCGGGGTCTAAGTTCGGTCGGAGTGGATCTGTACTCGCGAAGCGCATCCTCCAGTGCGCTCCTCAATCGGGCGTTGCACTGGCTACTTACTGTAGTAATCCTATCATCTTCCACTTCTACAACATGATTAGACCGCGGCGGGCTTGCATCGATGGTTGATGCTTGTACCGCGGTTAGTGCTGGACTCGAGACGATATGGTTGCTCAGCTCTGAGCGCAGCCTATCAAAGGCGGCATCGTCCTACCTAACGTTGCGTTGGATGACCCGCACCTGATCCGACAGTCGTTGGGCCGACACGTTAACGGTTGGCTCTAGTTCTTGAAACAGAGACAGCATCCTCCCACGGTATGCAGTGAGGTCAGTTGCCCCCTCTGTACAGCTGTAATATGCGCTCATGACGTTCTCGTTCATAGATACTTGTTATTATTAACTTTGCTTGAGCAGTTTTTTTATTAGCTATAATTATAATCCACTTTGTGTATGTTGATGTTTTAACTTCCTGTCACTGTTATTTACGTAGGAGGTAGTAGTACGGGAATTTATGTGGGATAGGTACATACCACGACAAAAAAGTGTAAAATAAAAAAAAGGATTGTGTGGTTTTATGAAACCATGGTAAAAGTGAAACTTTTTTTCACATTATAGACATTTAACTAAAAACCTCCTTCCTTTCACTTTATCCCTACTCCGCGGCCGACCGTCACGCGCCATGCAACACACAGACGAAAAAGTTTGAGACGATGTAATAAAAGTTTCACTTTAAAAACATTCAAAAAAATTGCAACAAATAACAATAATTTCGGAAGTCAGCAAAAAACCGAAAATACAAAATCTTAGACTTTTGGAAGTCAATCTCGTAGTAGTATAACGCACGGTACCTGGCTCGTCGAGCGCCTGCATGAGCTCGGCCAGCTTGTCGCCCAGCAGCAGGCCGGCGAGGCACACCTCGCTCTCGCGCTCCATCTGCGCCTGGATCTGCATGCGCGCGCGCGGCGACATGTACGTGGCGTCCACCCACTGGCTCAGCACCACCTGCAGCAGCCCACACTCAACGCACTACCTCACATACGTGGCGCTCACGTCAGCTGAGGGTACCTCGCACTCGATAGCTCGCTCACATTTCATAAGCAACTGATGCATCTATAGTGAAACTGACCACTGTCTAGAACACTGTCATTCTCGTATTGTACAGTCGCCAGCACATGAAGTTACCACAAACTGTCAGATTTTCTCATTCGATTTTGAACTTAACCACCAACATTTTAAGGTCTAAAATCGTTTGTAGAAATTTGACAGTTTCGTGTAGCTTGACCTGCTGGCGACTGTACAACGAAACGACTCGACTAATTATGGAAACTTGTTAATGGCCTTAATTGTACAAAAACCAATATTTGTAATATAGTAAGTTTTTCGAATAAAAACATATTGTGGTGGTTTTAGTTTAAATACTTACCTTCTACTTAATAAAAACCTAAAATTCATTAATTATCAGACAGACAACGCCACAGCCTAAGCCGCTGGCTCCAGAAGCATGATAGTAAAATGATATGGCAAATAGTAAATCGAGATCGCAACGCTACCAAAGACATGAATAATGATCCAATTATACTCAAGATAGATAACGTAGCAACTAATAATGCTTTAGAAGTGGCTAATATATTTTCCAAAAGGTTTGAAAACACAGTCCATTTAGAGGCTTGTGACAAGGAATTGGCAATGATATTCTTAACTGAAGGTATAAGTCGGGTAGAATTTAATATGACTTTTGATGCAGTCACACCTATAGAATTTATTAATATGGTAAATAAAATGGTCAACACGCCCTGTTCGGGTTATGACGAAATTCCCTTAACGATAATCACAGATAACATAGACTTATTAGCGACTCCACTAGCATCTCTTTTTAATGAATGCATCGAGAAAAGTCTGTTTGCCGATCAGTTTAAAATCGCACGTGTGCTTCCAGTTTTCAAAAAAGGATGAAAGACAGACCCTGGTAACTACAGACCAATTTCTCTTTTGCCTATATTATCAAAAATATTTGAAAAGATAATTAAGGATAGGCTCATTAAACATTTAATGATGTACAGTATCCTAAATGACCAACAGTTTGGTTACCAAGCATCACTAGGAACCACCGACGCTATTGAGGCGTTGGTAGACGAAGTTTTTTGTAACTTGAATAATAGGCATAAAGTAGCTGGTATATTCCTAGACCTCAGTTCTGCCTTCGACACAGTAGATCATGGTATTCTTCTAGCTAAGTTAGAACATTATGGCATACGGGAAAATGTGTTGAAGTTATTTGGCTCATATCTGCATAACAGACGGCAGTATGTAGAGATAAAATCGGTGGTAGATGGAGAAGAAAAAGTTTATAGGTCTAATCTAGTTACGGTATGCCGTGGTGTTCCTCAGGGATCCGTTCTTGGTCCAATCTTCTTTATTGTATTTTTTAATGATTGAATGGAGTATATCAAAAACGTGTAAAGGACACAAAACTATTAATTTTTGCTGACGACACAAATGCGATAGTTATTGCAGACGATATACTGGAATAAGAATCCAAGATCAAAGCTCTCATGAAAGCTTTTGAAAACTGGTTCAGTACTAATAATTTGAAACTTAATGTAAATAAAACAAAGTGTCTCTTATTTAAGCCCACGGTACGAAATAACGTTAAGTTGGAGATTGTATCTTGTGGCAACAATGTCGAAATAGTTGATAGTGTCAAGTTGTTGAATTGGAGGGTTGAGACATTATCTATAACGAAGTCTATTAGCTCAGCATGCTATGCGATTAGAACACTGAGGGAAGAATTAAGTTTACCACAACTTAAAAGTACTTTGCCTTGGTGGAGTCTAGGCTAAGATACAGCATCGAGTTTTGGTGCAATAGCTACAAGTACAACATACAAATGGCATTCGTGATTCAGAAAAGAGCTTTAAGGACTATGCTCCGCATGAAACAGACGGAATCATGTAAAGACCATTGTAGGGTGCATCCCTAACATAAGTAATGTCAATGCAAATGTAATGCAGAATGTACGTACAACCATTTTATTAGACTAAAAATCTTGACAGTTCCATGCCTGTACATTTTACTGTTGCTAACCAGCTTAGTAAAAAATTTGCACAAAATTGAGACTAATGAGCAAAGACAAACTAGTGCTAGCACACGTAGGAAAGATTTGCCTAACACTATTCAACCAAAATTAAAAGTTGTCAAACATAGTCCGAGGTATCAGTCTATATTTTTATACAACAAGTTGCCAATAGAATTCAAAACCATATCCAGTGTCAACTTATTTAAAAACAAATTGAGAAACTATTTATTAGGGAAAGGCTATTACAGTATCAACGAATACCTAGATGACATATGACATTGTAATTTATGATTGATTTTATTACATTGATATTTATTATTTATGTACTTGAATTGTTAATTGCCCGTTATTATTTTATTGACTTTTCTAAATGTATTTGATGAATTTTATTTTAATTGCAATTGTATAATGGTATTTTTTCATTTTAATTTTTCAACACAATGTATCTATATTGTTAAGAAATAAATTACCTATGACTTATGAAATTTTTCACAATAGTTTCTTTCGCAACGAAGGTGAGCACTACGGAAGGATATTAAAAAATCCTACCTCCCGGGTGTTGGGGTAAAAGATGGTTCGATTGTACGAGAAATCTTATTCCTTGGGTTTATAAAGTTGAAACTTAGTATGATTATGTACTTAAATAATTAATAAGGTTTGACATTATTAGTTTTTTTAAAACTGTTCGCCATAGGGAGTTTAGGGGGTGTTAAAGTTTGTATGGAACAGTCAACACGCGGTCCGGTCAATTTAAAACTTGGTATCAATGGTTTTAACAAAAAATTTGATAGTTGCTTGTTTGGATTTCTCGAAAATCAACCCCTAATTAGATAGGAACGGGTAATCAAGTTTTTAGGGGAGGATTTTAAACTGTTTGCTTCGATAATTGGTATAAACAGTCTTAGGGTCCGGTTACGTACGATGTCGGAATGCGGCTTGCAGGGAGCAGGCTCGGGCGCGGGCTCGGGCTCCTCGGCATCGGGCTCCTCACCGGGGGGCGCGGGCCCATGGAACCAGCCGTTGATGGACAGCCGCGGCAGCTCCAGAGACAGGACCTCCTCCACCTGCGACACGCAACACATCAGCCAATCTATACGATAAAAATCTCACCGTGAAAACTTAGGTGAAGTGAGCTTCAAGTGGGCTGTCAATAGTGACAACCCCTAACATCAGGTGGAATGACGGCTCACTTCACGTGGGCTGTCAATAGTGACAACCCCTAGCATCAGGTGGATTGACGGCCCACTTCACGTGGGCTGTCAATAGTGACAACCCCTAGCTTCAGGTGGAATGACGGCTCACTTCACGTGGGCTGTCAATAGTGACAACCCCTAGCTTCAGGTGGAATGACGGCTCACTTCACGTGGGCTGTCAATAGTGACAACCCCTAGCATCAGGTGGATTGACGGCTCACTTCACGTGGGCTGTCAATAGTGACAACCCCTAGCTTCAGGTGGAATGACGGCTCACTTCACGTGGGCTGTCAATAGTGACAACCCCTAGCATCAGGTGGATTGACGGCTCACTTCACGTGGGCTGTCAATAGTGACAACCCCTAGCTTCAGGTGGAATGACGGCTCACTTCACGTGGGCTGTCAATAGTGACAACCAATAGCATCAGGTGAAATGACGGCTCACTTCACGTGGGCTGTCAATAGTGACAACCCCTAGCTTCAGGTGGAATGACGGCTCACTTCACGTGGGCTGTCAATAGTGACAACCCCTAGCTTCAGGTGGAATGACGGCTCACTTCACGTGGGCTGTCAATAGTGACAACCCCTAGCATCAGGTGGATTGACGGCTCACTTCACGTGGGCTGTCAATAGTGACAACCCCTAGCTTCAGGTGGATTGACGGCTCACTTCACGTGGGCTGTCAATAGTGACAACCCCTAGCATCAGGTGGATTGACGGCTCACTTCACGTGGGCTGTCAATAGTGACAACCCCTAGCTTCAGGTGGAATGACGGCTCACTTCACGTGGGCTGTCAATAGTGACAACCAATAGCATCAGGTGAAATGACGGCTCACTTCACGTGGGCTGTCAATAGTGACAACCCCTAGCATCAGGTGAAATGACGGCTCACTTCACGTGGGCTGTCAATAGTGACAACCCCTAGCATCAGGTGAAATGACGACTCACTTCACGTGGGCTGTCAATAGTGACAACCCCTAGCATCAGGTGAAATGACGGCTCACTTCACGTGGGCTGTCAATAGTGACAACCCCTAGCATCAGGTGAAATGACGACTCACTTCACGTGGGCTGTCAATAGTGACAACCCCTAGCATCAGGTGAAATGACGGCTCACTTCACGTGGGCTGTCAATAGTGACAACCCCTAGCATCAGGTGAAATGACGACTCACTTCACGTGGGCTGTCAATAGTGACAACCCCTAGCATCAGGTGAAATGACGGCTCACTTCACGTGGGCTGTCAATAGTGACAACCCCTAGCATCAGGTGAAATGACGGCTCACTTCACGTGGGCTGTCAATAGTGACAACCCCTAGCATCAGGTGAAATGACGACTCACTTCACGTGGGCTGTCAATAGTGACAACCCCTAGCATCAGGTGAAATGACGGCTCACTTCACGTGGGCTGTCAATAGTGACAACCCCTAGCATCAGGTGAAATGACGACTCACTTCACGTGGGCTGTCAATAGTGACAACCCCTAGCATCAGGTGAAATGACGGCTCACTTCACGTGGGCTGTCAATAGTGACAACCCCTAGCATCAGGTGAAATGACGACTCACTTCACGTGGGCTGTCAATAGTGACAACCCCTAGCATCAGGTGAAATGACGACTCACTTCACGTGGGCTGTCAATAGTGACAACCCCTAGCATCAGGTGAAATGACGGCTCACTTCACGTGGGCTGTCAATAGTGACAACCCCTAGCATCAGGTGAAATGACGGCTCACTTCACGTGGGCTGTCAATAGTGACAACCCCTAGCATCAGGTGAAATGACGGCTCACTTCACGTGGGCTGTCAATAGTGACAACCCCTAGCATCAGGTGAAATGACGGCTCACTTCACGTGGGCTGTCAATAGTGACAACCCCTAGCATCAGGTGGAATGACGGCTCACTTCACGTGGGCTGTCAATAGTGACAACCCCTAGCATCAGGTGAAATGACGGCTCACTTCACGTGGGCTGTCAATAGTGACAACCCCTAGCATCAGGTGAAATGACGGCTCACTTCACGTGGGCTGTCAATAGTGACAACCCCTAGCATCAGGTGAAATGACGGCTCACTTCACGTGGGCTGTCAATAGTGACAACCCCTAGCATCAGGTGAAATGACGGCTCACTTCACGTGGGCTGTCAATAGTGACAACCCCTAGCATCAGGTGAAATGACGGCTCACTTCACGTGGGCTGTCAATAGTGACAACCCCTAGCATCAGGTGAAATGACGGCTCACTTCACGTGGGCTGTCAATAGTGACAACCCCTAGCATCAGGTGAAATGACGGCTCACTTCACGTGGGCTGTCAATAGTGACAACCCCTAGCATCAGGTGAAATGACGGCTCACTTCACGTGGGCTGTCAATAGTGACAACCCCTAGCATCAGGTGAAATGACGGCTCACTTCACGTGGGCTGTCAATAGTGACAACCCCTAGCATCAGGTGAAATGACGGCTCACTTCACGTGGGCTGTCAATAGTGACAACCCCTAGCATCAGGTGAAATGACGGCTCACTTCACGTGGGCTGTCAATAGTGACAACCCCTAGCATCAGGTGAAATGACGGCTCACTTCACGTGGGCTGTCAATAGTGACAACCCCTAGCATCAGGTGAAATGACGGCTCACTTCACGTGGGCTGTCAATAGTGACAACCCCTAGCATCAGGTGAAATGACGGCTCACTTCACGTGGGCTGTCAATAGTGACAACCCCTAGCATCGGGTAGAATGACGGCTCACTTCACGTAAACTGTCACAGTGAGATTTTTACAGAATAGACCAACAGATCACAACATAAATAACGTAACGCCTGTGTTCGACGAAGGGAGAGGCAGAGGTGTAATGTACCTACATTTAGTCCGTTACATTTTTTAAGCTCAATGGAATACGGTGCTATTGCCTTTAACCGGACATAGTACAGCGTAAAACAAAAAACGGGGGCGTTATTATCAGCACGGAGACAAAAGACGACATTGAAAAACTTAAGAAAACATCTCAGTTAAGAAGTTCAGGCCTGAAAGTGGAAGAGCCCCATAAGAGAAGACCAAGAATTGTAGTTATAGGAGTACCAACCATTTTAAGTGATCAAGAAGTCTACGATTGCATCTATGAGGAAAATATAGCCGACAAACTGCCTAATTTGCCCCGTGACTCTTTTATGGCCTCTCTAAAGTTAAGTCACGAGTCGGGTAAAAAAGAGGGACCCACGTGCAATTTTGTTCATGAAGTAACTGAACACTGAACTGAACTGTCATAAGAAAGACGCTCATAAACCAAAATCGAGTGTTCATCAATTGGACATCCTGCCCAGTGAGGGACTTCACACTTGTGACCAGGTGCTTTAAATGTCAACAGTATGGACATGCTGCAAAGACATGTCGGGAGGCTGCACATACGGGTGGACATTGTGGAGAACAGGGTCACCAGTCTAATGAGTGCACTAAAAATACCGAACCCTCACAGTGTGCAACATGCTTGCGATTTAAAAAACCCAGCAATCACAAAACAGGCGATCAAGAATGCCCTGCAAAGAAAATAGCGGAGACTAGATAAATTAACTATCACTACTAATAAAACTAATTATGTATCTAGTCTCCGCTATTTTCGCGATTATGAGGCCGCGTAGACTGCCGACGTTTATTTCTAAGCCTTTTTTATTTCATTTATGTTATATTCCTAACTTTTAAGTATAATGTCCTTTTAGGTACTAAATTATAAGACACAAAATTAACTTTAGTTTATACAATTCGTATTACAAATTGTAATTATGCAATTGTTACATTTTATTGACACGGCAAATTATGTACAACCAAATAAAAGCGATCTTGTTTGTACCTATGCATTAAAAATTGCTTAATTGCAAAAATCATCATAGAACATGGTTGCAAAATATGTCTTAGTTACCTACGATGATGCAGAAAAGTTGTTAAGTAAGCGAACTATTTTAATTTGAATAAAAACATAGTTTATAATCAGATAATTAATTTAGTAAGTATTTGTTTAAGGAATTTTAGATATTTTTTTATGTATACCTTGAGTGAGATACCTGAGATACAGGTTTATTCCTAGTTCAGGTAGAATCCATTGATAATATACCTTTAGTTTAAGGCCCTAATATTGTAAACATTTGTGTACATCAATTATTTGAATAAACAATTTCAATTATTCCAGACTGTTCTGCTACTAAACAATCCTGATGGATAAACCCAATAACTTGCAATTGACACTAGCTTTGCATAAAATTCTTAGATGTCGGGAGTGCACAGCATGCGTAGCGTGACCACTATACAAACAGAACAAACGGAACACAAAATGACAGATTGTACAAACATTTCTACGGCGCGATGTCAACATTCAAAAAAAGAATGACTTTTTGTTAATAAAGTGTTTGTCTTCTCTTCGTAGAGTAGAGATAGAAGTGGTCATGCTACGCATGCAGCGGTTTTGCAGTAATAGTTTCCAAAAAAAAGAAACTTTTTGTTCCAGGGCTGCCCCACGCCGCCTGGGGGACTTACTTAGACCCTCACCTGGTGGAAGGAGTCGGCGCCGACCTTGAAGAAGGCCAGCATGTTGTTCCTGGGGCTGACGGAGCGCGCCACGCGCGTGGGCCCGCGCTCGTCGCGGCCCAGCAGCTGCAGCGCGCCGCCCAGGCCGCGCGCCCAGCCGCCCCACGCCTCCGCCTGCTGGGTAACATTAACTAAGTTTTCGAGCTTCCTCTTACCTACCGTCCGCGCTGTGCCCGATAGGATAACCATAGCGATCTCATTAAATGTTAAGTTACCACCTAAGCACACATTGTGGAATGCAATAAAATATTGAGTATTCGATGATTTAAGGGGGAAGCGCCAGGGTAGCCGCAAAATTCCAATTTTCTTACGTTTTTTGCAATTTGCAGGTCGGTATCAGGTTTTATGTTGGTCGAAATGCGATTCGCGACCATAACAAATATGTATTTATAGAATTATAATCACAAAAATCATCAATACATCTCTATAAGGTCATATTACCCTATTGAACGACTATTTTATGAATTGACCAAATAATTGACGTGACAATGTGTCTAAAATGATCTACTAACAGAAATAAACATCTCATTTCAATTATTAATTTTGAGGCGGCGCACGGTGGGGCGAAAATCGCCTTTCATAGACATAGAGAATTGAATTTTGAAGGGTCCTTTTTTTGGCTAGAAATGGATTCTGCTGATCATTACTATACTATAAAATTTCGTATGAGGCAATTGCGTGTACAAATGAAGGAGTTATAATATTTTGAAGATAAATTCGTATGACGCTGCCATGAAAAATGAGGCTATCTCTGGTATCATAAGTTTGGCCATTATATCCTTACACACAGATATAGGGATATTTATTTGGAATTTTTTGATACAACATACTTCGTACTGTAGCACCATTTGCGATTTTTTTTATAATTTTTAAAAACAAAATATATGTTGATGATCCATTTTAATGCTTAATTGCTTTAAATATGAGTATGCCAAGTCTCGTATAATTTATTTTTTATACTATTGGCCAAAACGGTCTAAGAAATCACAAAAGTTCGTTTCACTATTCTACCCCGAGGGACAGATTTTATTTTAATATTAAAATAATTAAAAATAAAAAACAAAATCAAAGTAACTCGGTAAAACGTCCTTGTGAAGGACTTGAGCACTTCCTGCATGGTTTCGTCGTTCAAAAATCATAATCGTTACCTCATGATGGTCTCCGTCGCCGTTTTCTACAGGCTTGGCGAGCTCGGCGGGCGGGCGCGGTCTCCAGGGCGCCAGGTACAGGATGAAGGCCACCCGCCGGTCGGCCAGCAGGTCGTCGTGCACCAGCAGGTGGTCGCCGGGCCCGTACAGCGAGCACGACGCCGACACCGAGCGCAGCGTCAGGCCCGTCACCGACGACACCTGCGCGTCACACGGGCAGCACGCATGAGGCGGCGGTTCATGACACTTTCGGGTTTCAGAAGACAATTTCACATATCGCACATGATTATTGATGCTAGGTGCATACTTATAACTTGTTTTCTTTAAAATATTCGTCGCGACATACATGTCTCGACGAATATTTTTACCATCACCATGTTATTATTTATTACCATGTTTTAATGCAAATAAATATAAGTATTCTATTCTATAACACCGTGTCATCTCTGAAAGCGCTGTTTCAAGATATTGCATTTTAAAGATTTTAAACATCATTACTCTCGATCCTTACATATTTTTATGGCCAAAGTAAGATTTTGTTGCAATACAATATCATTAAACTTGGTATAGTATACTAAACATTCATGGAGTAAGAACCACTCATTTTATTTTTAGTAGGCTTTTTCCACCAACACTGAGTTGGGACTTTATTGCTTGCTCAAACATATATTACTAGCTTCTACCCGCGACTTTGTTCGCGGGGAAGTCGTATGACATTACAATTTACCAAAATAGCAGCCAAATTTTTATAAAACTTTTCTGTATACTAGGTTTGTAGTTTTGGTCTCAGCAGCCAAAATATGAAGAGAGTCCTGACTCTCTTCATATTTTGGCTTTCATGTTTTGCCTGTACGTCGCTTGCTCGCGCTCACCAGTCCTGACTGGTGAGCGCGAGCAAGCGACGTACAGGTGTCCGTGTGAGAAGCAGCTCGTCCTGAAGTCGACAACCACCATGCATGCGAAGTTTTTAGTGAATTAATGAACGCCTACATTCCTGTATATGTATAATAATAATGACCACAACACTGATACACTGACTGATGCTTTCTAACAGATTATTCCTGACGTACAGCTATCACTAAAATAATACATAGTAGATTGTAAAAATACGGGATATGTGCGAAACAAACAAGGCACCGCAACAAAATAGCGGGTTAGGCGCGGAGCTGTAATCGGCTTCCGTAACATTTTGGGATTTTTGTATGAATTGTTGAAATTTTGACAGGACAATGTCTGTCAGGTTAGCTGGTTAATGATAACATTCCTCCTACAATGAAGAAAGCCATTACAAATCAAGCTAGCCCCATTTCTCAATAGATAAGGGTACAGGTAGAAGTTCTATGCAGCTTACCCAACTCATAACTTCAGTCTTGAGCAGCTCATAGATGCCTCTAATACTGCGCTGCCAGGTCAAGCTGGCCAGGTCAGCTGTCTGGTGGAACTCGTACAAGTCCATCTTCTTGCGTGACCAGTCCAAAGTGTTCATATCGTCCACGATGTTGTTAATCATCTCAGGGTTGGCCAGGAAGTCATTCAGGAGGCACAGTCTGAACGGCTCACACGTCAGGGCCACTTCAGGAGTCTTTAAGTCTTTCTGTTCAGACCAGTGTGTTTGTAGTCTCTCTATTAAGTCTTCTGACTGTAAAGGAAATGTTTGGTTAGTGAAGTGTAAGACAGAAACATCATTTGAGATAAGTATTTATGCTTTTGTGAGGGCATTGCAGAACATGCTATTTACATAAAGATTTTAATAAAAAAAGGAACACTATAGAGTTGTCAAATGACCTTAATCCTAGGGTTAAACTGTGGGTCATCCATTCTGTTGGCGCGAGGGTTGAGCTGCGCCTTCACTGCCTTCGCATGACTCTTGTCATCCTCCACCAGGATTGAGTCATCCTCCCAGGATGCCTCCGAATCAGAGCTGTAGTCTGATGACGAGGATGATGAGGAGTAGTCCTCTGGAAACAGAACACACTGTTATTTACTTTATAACTCCAGTTGATGAAGCCAAATGAAGCTGTCAAAGTATCAATTTCAGAAATTATTGTAAATAAATTTAATAGCTGGTATGCTGGTTTTTGTAATGGTTGGCCACGCTTCTTCTTAGCATATCAATGGCAAATGAGTTTTATTTTTATTTTCAATGCATTTCACTTGTTGACCACTGCACACTACAGGTAGTAAACATTAAATACACAAACTTCATAAACTTCTACTGCTTGGTTTACTTCAGCTACCAAACAAGAAATCCAATAGGATCTGTTAGTGCATGTATGTGTTCAGCAGTGCACTCTGATTAGATAGAAAATAAACATTGAAGTCAATTTTAAAAGCCCAACAAACAGCATAGAATATAATACTCATATAATAGAAACATTTAATTTAATAAAATCTTGGTTACAGAACTATAACCTAGAAGTAAACAATAAGAAAACCAAAATAATACAATTCAAACCCTACTAAAAGCAAAAAACTAACTTAAAAACTATAACCAATAATATCAAAATTGAAGAAGTCGATGAATTTAATTTATTAGGTATTACACTGGACACTCATTTAAATTGGAAAAAACACGTAGACAAAATCAAAACAAAACTATCACAATTTTCATATGGACTTAGTGTGCTCAAATCAAACACAAAAAAAGACTTTGCTCTTACTGCCTACTATGCGTATGCCTACGCATGGCTACGCTACGGATTTATCCTGTGGGGACACAGTGTCGATACTAAAGATTTATTTATTGCCCAAAAGAAATGTCTACGAATAATATATCATATTAAACCAAGAGATAGCTGCAAACCTCACTTTATCAAGGAAAAAATCCTAACGTTAACCTCGATTTATATTCTAGAAATAGCCGTATTTGTCAAAAAGAATATACAACTCTTTAATTTTGATAAGAATGAGCGCCGCAAAACTAAATTAATTCTACCAGTTCCTAGACTAGAGATGTATAGAAATAGCCCAGAAAACCGAAGCATCCAAATATATAATAATTTACCTGAACATATAAGATCCACAAAAACACTTTGCATATTTAAATTTAGACTTAAGTCATTACTTTTAGAGAAAAGTTATTATAAGTAATATTAAAGAGTTTATGGAAGATAAGCAGCTAAAATAAAGCACAAATGTTATGTGAGTATCTATGTATAAAATAATTTTATTAATGTTACTATATATTTCAAATTACTTTAATAAATTATGTTAAATATATTATGTTATAAACAGTTGTAAGTATGTATTGGTAGTAATAATGAATGTTTTGATATTGTTAATAGTAGTAGGCATTGCAATATAATGTTAACTGTTAAGTTAGAACCTAGTAATAAGTTTTAAATGTAATAATACTTGCTGCGCCCCAACGGGGTCATGTACTCTTAAGTTTTAGCCTAGCCTGTAACTGAGTGTACATTATGCAAAATAAATAAATAATTATAGTCAACAATATAAGTACTTTCACGCATCTGGGGATGTTTGATGGAATAACGAGATCTTATCCACTGTCGCGTACGGCACAAATGCAGTGTCCATTAATAAGTTTACAAACATGCATCACTTATTTGCATTCCTATTAAGAATTCAAGTTTCCCGCGCAAACTGGTGCAAACTAAAAATATATGAGTACTGACCTCCACGGATCCTCTTGACCTCGTCAGCAGAGGCCTGGTAGGAGTTGACGGCGCACACATCTGAGTCATCGCTTTCCGTATCCGAGATCTCGATCACTGTGCTGGAGAGCCTGCGCTTGGCGGGCGGCCGGGGAACCGCCGCGGCGCCGACGCTGTTCGCGCCCGGGCCCTCGTCCGCCGGCGCGGTGCTAGACGACGGTTCCTCGATGTCTCTACTGGGCGAACTCATTTTGCACCACCAGCACTACATAATACGTGAAAGAAAAACAAAACTAAGCCAATTCTATGCGACGCCTAACCTAAAATTTTGTTGACGTCCGAACCATTACAATGGCCATAATGAAAAATAAAAAATAAATTTTGTCACGCATAAAACTTTTAGTCAATTAAATTTATATACCTATTTCACTATTTATTGTTGCCAGCCACTGAATTATTAAGTTCCATTTTGAAATATCCACCAAGCTTTTGCTGTGTCATCTATTTACTTGAACTGGCTTCGCAATCTCATCAAATCTCAACATCTCAACTCATGTTACAAATTAAATGGCAATATTTGAATCGTTGTCAGTCAAGTCAACGTCAACGTCACGTCTGACGTCACATAACCTCAATCAAAACTTCAAATATTTGTAAACAAAATAGAAATGACGGATTCCTCCTCACAGCAGCCTTTAAACGGCATAATTGAGCCTCAATGCCAATACTTTGTGTTAAGGAAAAAGCGGCTGTGCCGGATGACCGTCCGACCAGGCCAGCAGTACTGCGGCGAGCACGAACCCCAGCCGAAGACAACTAATGGTCAGGTATGACCACCAGCATAGACCAGTTTCAACCTATAGAACAATTGCCACACGTTATACATAACTATAATAATTACATACACGTAATAGAAAATTGTCTAAGATCATTGTTAATACAATATAATACATACTAATTAAGGAAAAAGAAATCATGAAAACTGTTCCCTAAGGAAAAGCTACAGCAGTATCATTATTCGTCTTTTTGTTTTAGGACGACACACGAATACCATGCCCAAATGATCCCAAACAGTAAGTAGAATAGATATATTGAATTCTATGTCATTTTACTTGTATTATTACTTACCATGAGGCTGTATTATGTTCTAGCACTGTTTACGTCAGTAAACTGGAGAAGCACCTTTCGATCTGCAACGCTCGGGCGAGAGAGCAGCCGCCATACATTGTACCAAACATCAATGCACCCACAGAGATAGAGACATGCCTTCGGAAGCCACTCAGTCAACTATCTCGGGAAACAGTTACGCAAGTCATAGACAAAGTTAACTATTTATATGATAGTAAGTAATTTATTTGGAAAGTTTAGTTTCAAAATCAAAATATTTTATTTCATGTAAACCTACATGGGCACTCATGAAACGTCAGAAGCTAGGTGAATGGTTCCAATCGGTTGTGTCCTAAGGAGAACAGCCGGCAAGAAACTCCACTGTTACTCTTGGCTAATAATTGGCTTATACAATGTTTTCAAATTACAGTGTTAACAGGTATGGGAGGACAGTGTAGGTACTGTCACAGATACTTAACAAAATAGAAAATGGTCTACAAATATACAGTCTACAAGGCCTACAACAAACCTACGCCTACGAAAAATTTTAAGATATTATTTTAATTTTGTTTATAATAATGTATAATTTAAATTTAATGTAATGTAATGGGGCTGGCAAGTGAAAGCTGATCTCAGATGACACCACCACTTTACGAAACCTTGTCACTAAGTGACATAAACATTTACAAGCTTCGGATTTCTTAATTGCGTTGATTTCTTGACAATTTTCTGATTTAGAACATGTATTCCACTTGGAAAAATTTGAGTTAAAAGAAGAGTTAAGAAAAAGAAGCGTCTTTTTACATGGAAGGAAAGCAGGCTTAATGGACAGGTAATTTGCTGTTCCTAAATTCCTTTATATTTTTACAATTTTATGGTCTTTAAACTGAGGAGTAACTAATCCAAAACCTTTAAATGCATTTTGTAATTTTTTTCAGAAAATGATAAAGGCCTTCTAACTTATTGTAATTTATAGAAACATTTTTTTATGACAAAGTAAAATGACCTTTAAATATTATGGTAATGAAATGTTTTCGAAAATAACTATTGTTATTAACAAAATATTAGGCAAAGAAAATGGAGATATTGGTTTTTGTTCAAGCCGTTTTGGATTTATGGGGTTTAGATCACGTCAGTCTGGATTTATCGACATTGTGATCCAACCAATTTGGATTTATCGTGTTTGAAATGACTACTTTGGAATAAACAGGATTTGAACAATAACAATTATGAATTAAATAAGGTATTTCCTATTTCCTTATAATGCAAGTTAAAAAGGGTTTATAGTAACACAAAAGCAAAAATTCAATTGTTCAATTTTAAACATTGCAGAAACTTAAACTTAACTTATGTATTGCAGAAACTAATTAATTAAACCACTGGTGACACTCAGTTTCCAGGCAATCACAATGCTCTTCATCAACCTGAACTTCCTGATAATCATCTTCATTATTTTCATCTAGTAAATTTTTGTACCAATGTTGGTTTATTTACCCAATCATCTCAGAAAAAAAATCCTTATCCATAATCCAGTCGAAACGAGTTTTTGAAAGATAGCCAATCTTTCGTATTTCAATTTTACCACCAAAACATTGACGATATTGACATTTGTCACGATTTGTCATTTGTTTTTGACAGTGACAGATCTTTAGTTAGACAGAACTTCAGGTGCGTTCACGAACAAGCATAGTATTATACAAAGACTAGCTTTTGCCCGCGGATTCGCCCGCATGGATGTCGGAAATTATCCCGTACCGTACCGAACGTACTACCTGGATAAAAAGTATCCTACGTGTTAATCCAGGTTATGAACTATCTGTGTTTCAAATTCCATCCAAATCCGTTTAGTAGTTTTTGTGTGAAAGAGTAACAAACATCCATCCACACAAACTTTCACATTTATAATACTAAGCTTTTGCTCGCGGCTTCATCCGCGTGGAGGTCGGAAATTAGCCCACGGGAACGTACTACCGGGATAAAAAGTATCCTACGTGTTCATCCAGGTTATAAACTATCTGTGTTTCAAATTCCATCCAAATCCGTTTAGTAGTTTTACGTGAAAGTATAATAAACATCCATCCATCCTCACAAACTTTCAAATTTATAATATTAGTAGGAACTAGGATTAGTAGGATTTATCGAAACAATCGAGAAAAATCGATTTGATTTGAATATACCTTGTGCTTAACGACATTTGAAGCGACCAGTCCAGCTTCCCTATCAGATATCACTGGCTACGCTTTGACCTATTCTCAACTGGGCGACAAGCCGTGTTCTTCCATGTAATTTGTGTCTATTTCATTCCAGAAATGTTCTTTATTTCTTCAGTTCATGTAGCTTAGTCTATCTTGTGTTTCCCGCTAGGGTCTTCGGATTAGAATCGGAATCCATGGTAGTCATGCCGTAAAGTATTTTGAAAACATGTGTTTTCTCGATAATCTTTCGCGGTCACTGGCGTGTGATTTCTTTTTAATGATTTCCAGATTTAATGCTCAGGAGGTCATTCACGGCTTTTGTTCCATCACTCCACAACTTGTTTCATGGTATACTTATTGAATGTTTACCTAAGATACACTCGCGTATGATAACATTGTATCATTCTATTAATAACTTTAAACGACGTAACTTAATCAAAGATATAGGTTCGTACAAATAACAGTAATCGTTTTTGACGACCTAGTCACACTGAAAGTAATCATTTTTAATATATATCTGAGTATTTAACAATCTTTTCATAGTCACTTTCCTTGAAATGTTAATGCCACGCTCTCGTCTCGCTTTTAGGCTCAAACTTTACTCGTTTTATCGCTTTGAGCCAATTATTTTTAAGTTTCTCATCTGGTGGAAACTGTTGGCCTCCAGTTTCTTTACAATTTAGTACACAACATCTAGGCATTTCCTCAATAATTGTCTCTAATTATGAATTCACTACTAATTCCGACTGACTTGACTTTGATTCCTTATAAAAACTGTTTTGTTATTGGTCTGTACGCTACTAGCGCCAATTTGACAGTTGTCGGCCCCATTGATTAATAATTTTTTATTATAATTTGATTAATATTTTTTCATTTTTAAAATTTAAGTCTTTAAGGCAAAGCTTATTGAAATAAATAATAATAATATAAAAGTTTTTTTTTTTAAACCAAATGGCTTGATTGCCATTACAACTGTAACAAAACTGCACTAATATCCTGGCCAGAAATTTCAGTATGATGGCTTCTGTTGAATTTGAATGAACCACACTAACCACAGATTCCATGATTCCACAGAGCATGTGAAGGACAACATAACAACAGCCCCTGAGTACCCCATCCACCACACCGTGATGGAGGAGTTCTCGGAGAGTGACCGTGCCGAGAGCTCCCTGCGGCACCTGCGCCAGGTGTCCAGTCTGCTGTGGCTGGCTGAGGAGGAGGGGCTGGTTGGTGCCAACACCTGCTACGTGGAGCTGGGAGCTGGGAAAGGTGATGTCTATCTACGTTTTTGTTTTCTTAGGAAACTGTACATTTATGGTCTTGAATGTCCACGTTTACAATTTCTCTTTGACTGTTTCCTTTTATTTAGGCCAAAGTCATTTAAATACAGGTTCATTTTGGCAGAAATAGGCTAATTGATCCCACTGGTCACTTGCAAATCACTTGCTTTACAAACATACCTACTCAAGACTCGAAACTTCCCAAACACAAGCCAGTGTGACGGAAGTGGGTTACGTGGTATGTTTAAATGAAACTACCTACCTTGTCAGCATATAAAATATATATTTAAATAATAAGAAATAGGGGGTAGATAAGTTTATGGTCACAAGATTCCCTAACTTCCCTTGGGAGTAGCGCAGTACTCTCCTGGCTCAGCGTGGTGTGATGCAGCCGCAGTGGTGTGGCACGCTGAAGACGCCAGGAAAGGTGACGGTCGGCAGTTGGTCCTGCCAGACTCTGGAGCGAACTCGACGCGGCCACGCGGGTAAACAGGTACCCGGCGCGGAGCTCGTTTGTGCGTTGATTTGCCGGATGGTGGTGGCCCGGAACTTAGGATTATGTAATCCGGAACTTTGGACCCTGGAATTAACGTCCAGCGTGTCACAAGATGGACAAAAAGTCATCTCCGCTGATTGTGACACCAAGGCATAAGCAAAGCGAGATGTACTATGCGCTAATGAAGGTGATGTGTGGTTGTCACAATCAGTACTGAGTTTACAAAATGTGAGTGAGAAGTACATGATGACTTGCACATTTTTTGAGGTATGGAACATTCCATAAAAATGCACAGCGATAATGGCAAATAGGTTGCTTAGCAAATAATTTAGCAGAAGGCATACTAATTTAACAGAAAAGAGGTTGTGAGCAAAAAGGTAACGCCATATGATGTCCTAGATAAGTAGGTACACAAAATATAAAAGCGACATTGTTCAACACTTACCCAATATGGGGATTAAACTGATTTTAATAAACTAATAAAAGTCTTAAAAAAAAACAAACGGCGACCACCGTGGCTGTTCCGGAGGGCACACGTATGAAAGTCGCGCCGCTGAGAATGAGCGACGCGAACGCGTGCCCCCGAAGCCAGCATATGACGGTCTGACGACTCGGCGCGCACAAATGGCGGCCGGGCCTGCCAGGTCTGTCGGGGTAGTGACGGGGAGAGGGAACAGGGGACCGCTATGCGAACGAGATCTCCTGAGTCGACCCCAAGGTCACGCGCATTGTGTTGATTATAGATGTTGGCAATTTGGTTTTATAAAAGTAAACAAAATGCTCAAAAGAAGACTATTTTAACGGTTAAATCGTTATTTATGTAATTTAAAATTATTTAAAATAAAACGGAACGTTACAACGTTACACCAGACTGATAGTTTAGGTAGTATGTTGAGCTGATCAGTGTGTAATCCAATTACTGATACTCATTTGAAGTTGATGTGCGTTCTAAAAACTGTACTTGGGGTTGTAAGGTACTGTGGGAGTCCTACGTGTAACTAATAATTACTAGGGGGACGTAAGCTAAACTACGTAGTATTCTTTAGAATGTAAATATATTTTATCAAGGAATTGTACATCGGCAGGCCCTAGCTCTGCCTGTCTATCAATTAAACAAACTACCATCACTTTTCCTATAAATCTTATTTTAAACTCGCTTGACTGTTCGAGGCAAACCAACGATAATATATATCCAGCCAGTCAATATGTTGACTGGCTGGATATATATTATCGTTGACACATGCAGACAACCTCTACAGTACCTATTTGATGTTGAGCTGATTTTTCATCAGTTTAATAATATAATCCATATGGAATTCCGTGCAGGTCACGTGTCGTACTACGCGTGCAACGCGTGGTGCGGCGCGGACGGCGGCAGTGCCCTGCTGGTGGACCGCGCGTCGCTGCGGCACAAGCGCGACAACGCGCTGCGCGGGCGCGCCGTGCGCCTGCGCGCCGACCTGGCGCACCTGGCGCTGCAGCGCGTGCCCTCAGTGGCGCAGTGCGACGCCGTCGTCGGGCTCGCCAAACATCTCTGCGGCGTCGCCACCGGTGACTATGCTACTTGTATTTATAGTCTGTTCCAAAAGTAGCTCATGAAAGTGTACACAAATCCTGCCGTACCCAAGACGTTTGTGACAACACATGGGGTACGTTCCGAATAGCATTGTTATCGATTTGGGCGTGCTTTCACTCGTTCCGAATTAGCGTGAACGTGATAACGATGTCACGGGAATCGTCATGGCATGCGCCATCTTACGATAACGCCGACCATACCTTATATTATCATCATTATCGTGAGCGCTGTCAAAAATGACAGTTGTGCGTTGTGCTGTTGAGTTGTTTTGAGTCTCATACATCTCAACTAACAAAACAAAACTGCCAATGCGCCAATGCTTAGAACTTCCATTTTCAAATAAATATCCAGTCGGTCTTTTTTTCTTGTGCAAGGTTTGGGGTAGACCTTGAGCGAGCACTATGAGCGCGTTCACGAGCGTTCCGAATTGTTGGCAGCTCTCGGCTGTCATAATCGTGATAATTTAATCGAAACGCATTGAGTGAGCACTATGAGCGATTGTGGCGTAATTCCGAATGTACCTATGATAAATTATGTCATGTTTTACAATTTGTCATAGATCCTAGCACGGGTCAACCATGTAGCATATTCGAGAAGTCTAGAGGCTCGACATGCCTTTCTTGTTGCTGACTTCATAGTGTGAGATAGTAAATAAATAAAAAATGTCTATGACCACCTGAATCAAACTCAAACTCAAAGCATTTATTTCAAATTAACCAATTACAGGCACTTTAGAATTGTCAAAGGCCAGTCGTTCAGACAGATAAAGCTAGTTGCCCATTCCAAAGCGTAGTAGGTTCCTATGACGAAGAATGGGCAAGAAACTCTTTTAAATCAAAATATTGTTACAAAAATTGGATACAATCATTCATATTGAAAATATACATGTGAGAAAGACGTGCACGTTAAAAGTGTCCGTAATAAAAAAGACAAAAACAAAAAAAAACTGTTCTGAAATAAAATAAGCCGTAGCAGCTAAGAGATGACCAGTCCCTACTGACGGCACCCGATCACGAACATGACGCATGGATCAGCACCATTAAGCTCAACCATTTTGAAGGGAACTTAATGGTCCAACACACACGCCACCACCAGCGAGACGTTTGAGTGAGCATGACATACTCTCAGCCGCCAGGGCACATTCAAGTCAATGAAAGAGCAACCAAGTAAATTCAGAATAGCGAAATTGACATTTTCACTAAATTGAATACGGTAACTAAAATACTACCATGATGATGATGATGATTGGATTGATGATAATTTTACCATGTTATTAAGTAAGCACCTAGGTATATGGCAAATAAATAAAATTTCATTTCATGTCATTAGTGCTGTCAAACTATATTAACGTTAAGTTGTGTCACTAGTCAATTTCAGAATGGGAAACGTCGTTTGACAGGAATAAAAATTTTTTTTGTGATCTTTAGTCTAGTTTAGAGAATTTTGTGACAAGAGAATCGGCACCAATGCATGGTTAGCTGAGTGACGCCATTCTAAATCCAATATGGCGGACTTTTTATGCACCCCCGTGATAAGGGTTTCCTGAGAAGAATAGGAAAAAATAAAGAAAAGGAACATGCTCAACGAAAACTATTTTTTTTAAACAAGCTTTCGTTTTAATAGGTACTCTAATAAGAAGAAAATTAACTTTAAATTAAATCAAACCCATCAATTTATTACATTCAATAATTTATATAATATTACAACTTGTCGCGAGATTTACCTGTGTAAATAAACAAGAACGCAAAACCTATGCAATAACTTGATCTTGACACAAGTTATTCTAAGAAAAGAAAGAAAGAAAAAAAAAACGTTTATTTGCGGTAAACATGACGCAAAGATAAAAATATTTATGATTTCATAAAATAAATTTCACAAAAACTCAAACTCAAAACTCAAAGCATTTATTTTAATTAAACCATTTACAGACACTTTTGAACCGTCAAAGAGTCGGGCAGTTAGTCAGAAAGTTGAAGCTAGTTGCCCATTCCAAAACGTAGATCTCTATGGAGAAGAACGGGCAAGAAACACGCAAGGACACTCTTTTTTCTCTTTTATGCCAAACAAAGCCCCGAATAAGGCTGATGTTGAGGACTTTGTGACTGTGCAAAGGAGGAAGCGTCAGTCACGAACGAACAAGAACCGCTGCGGCAAAGCTCCTACGGAGCCCGGAGTAAGCTTACGTGCCGCAAAGCCGAACACCCCGGTGTACATCTCCCGCCTACACTACACCACTAAGGCGGAGGACATCGTGGAGTACGTGCGCCAGAAGACGAGGTACTCGCCGAGGGTGCAGTTACTGGAGTCGCAACGCAACGTCAACTTCAAGGCGTTCGTGGTGCGAGTACCGAATTGTTACCTGTCCGTCGTCATGGCGGAAGACTTTTGGCCGCAAGACGTAGTGTTCCGTCGCTTCCGCGGACAAGTACCACAAGGCAGCTCAAGGACAAGCTAGTGAAGTGATACTAACATAGTTTTAAGTTATTTTTTTAACAAAAGTTTTGTTTTATATTTTATGTATGTTAGTTTGTAAGGTATATGTCTATGGGCCATTTTGCCTGAAATAAATGATTTATTATTATTATTATTATTATTTTTAAATCTAGATATTACAAAATCCTTGGTACATTATTCTTGTTGCTTCTTTATGTGAGAGCTATATATTAAAAAATAAAAAAAAATATAAGAATAATAAAAATAAGCCGTGGCAGTTAAGAGATGACCAGTCTCAACTGTCGTCGCCCGTTCACGAACATGACGCGTGGATCAGCACCATCCAGCTCAACCATTTTGTAGGGAACCGAATGATCCAACACACGCGCCACCAACAGTGAGACAATTAAGTGAGCATGACATAGTCTCAGCTGCCATGCTTTCAAGTCAACATACATAATAATGATATAATTAACGAATCCGTGATACACATATTTACAAAAGTGAAAAAATGCTTCTAAATTATACAAAACTATAGTTTGCTATGTATTTGAGCGATGAATAAAATATTACTACCAAAAAGAAGAGACAATCATTACAATATCTATTGGAGTATTCAATATTAAAACATAATAAATAAATAAAAAAAACATTATGTTCGCAATGTCAAAAAAAATCAAAAAGAAGTATCTCTTCCAAACAATAAAATTTTAACTAATGCGCCCAAGTGGCTGTGGAGCAGAACCAGCATTAAGCCAAGCTTTTTATCTACGATATAATCATTGAACTTATAATAATTATGCTTGTCTACATAGAGTGCGTTTAATGCATGTTTTAAATTTCTTCTCCTTTATTTGAAGAATATCGAGTGGTATTTTATTATAACATTTTACACAGTACCTACCCCATAAAAGAAGTATGTACTTTAGACAACCTGAAACATGGTTGATCTAATTTGTTCCTATTTCTAGTGTTGAAATTATGGCTGTCACTTAACTTACTAAAAATATGTAGATTTTTTCGAACATACATAATGTTTTCAATATTGACAAGGTACCGTCATGATGTTAATTTTTGTAAACAGATCCCTTAGAGATTCACGTTTGCGGAGGTTGTAGATGACTCTGACAGCCCTCTTTTGCAGAATAAAGATAGAATCAATATCTGCAGCCCGTACCCACAGCAGAATACCGTAAGACATGATGCTATGAAAGTAACTAAAATATACTAAGATAGAAAATAATAAAAAGGGCAGTTGACTCTTTCTACTTCCGTCGTACTGTCTTCACGGAACGTAATTTTTGCCTACTCTTCCGTCGACAAAACGGTGCTCGTGCTAAGCCTGCAGGCTATTCGCCTGCTTCGCGAACAGTAAGGCCCACTTGCACCACAAATCGCTAAACCAGTTCAGACTCCCTATCAATTTCGGCGCGCTACTAGATTAGGTAACTATCGTAGCACCGCGTGTCTGTGTGCGTTCGAACTATTGCTAACAATCGCAGTGTGCGTTGTCGTACGGTGAAGCGGGAACAAAATAATTTTGATTCGTAACCTCTATTATCAGCACTCAATAGTTTTTACTTAAGTACTAGGTTCCTTATTACTGGAGCGATTTTATTGTGATTATGACATGTTATGTTTAGGTACCCTATAAAGATATCGTTACCTATACTCGAAGTTAAATAAAGGTAAACAAAAAAAACCACGTGATTCATAGATGTTAAACCTTTTATTTCAAATGTTAAAATCATATTATTTTGAGTTCCTTATTAATATAGGGTCTATTCTGAATCTGAATTTGAGGAACTATCTGTCACATTAATAATAAAGCGTTCAGTGGTATCATCAATTATTTTGTCTAATTTAAACATTTTCTGTTCTTCTTTTATTACATGACCCTCGCAATTTTTCCAATTCTCAGTAGTCACATTAGCTAAAGCCTCTGGCAAAAGAATGTTTAAGTCAGACATTTTATAAGTTTTATTTTTCTCGGCTACAAACCCTTTAACTTGAGCCCATATTAACTCAATTGAATTGCGCTCACAGTGGTATGGTGGCAGCCGCAATACAGCGACACCATTTAACAGTTTTACTAATTCATTCACAACTTATAAGCAATCTGGTTAACCGACTAAACGTAATACCTGCTACTTCAGTTGCCATACTACGTCACAGGTGTACTCTTCAATTTAGCAACGTTATCAAATTCGTTGTATTTTCTAAAAGGTTTAGGGAACCTGTCTTTTTGGGCTCTTTACAATAGACAGATTACAAAATATTATACTATTTTATAAACCTAACAAAAAAATTGTGCTTAAGCAATTACATCTACGAAGAGTATAGTTTACGAATAAATGATAAAGTTAAATAAATCGCAAATAACTTTAATTTTGTTGTAACGTATTTTTAAACAAGAAAGTGTCAACTATAAAAAACCCTTTTTACGATTTGTTTACCTTTATTTAACTACCTAAACCTTTCGAGTATAGTACGGCATTTACTAAAGTAAAAGCAAACTATAATATAAAGTGTGACCAGCGTATATAAAAAGTACGTCTGAAACTAATTACACGTGTCATTGTATTCCTGTATTTTTTACCTACTTACTACAGAACGCCGCGGCCGCCGCCGGGCGCCTTCCGGGGAGGTCTGTAGATAACGGTACGCTTCGAGACTACTGTTTATCTTTATTTCCCTCGCTATAAGACAGCAGACCATGAGAGTATTTTATAGCGAGCCAACTTGTATTATAAAGCTAACAAAATTATATGTATACAAGGCGGAAAAAACGAACGGGGCATGGAGGAAAAATACTTTAATATTGAAGATAACAAATTTTACTCAAACGAAACATTCTTTTGTTTTTAGCCCATCCTAATCTAATTAATATTTATGATTTCCTACAATTATGTTTTTCATTGTAGGTGTAGCAACAGCGTGAAAATAAATACAAGATTCTTTTTAGTTTTTGTTTTATTATTATTACACGTGGGTTTAGTACAGGTGTTTCGAATATTCATAGAACGTGCTTTTCTGGAGACAACAATTTCGGGTAGTAAAGATGTTATATAAAATTTACATAGAAGAAATTTATATTTATATAGAACTAGGTACAGAAAGAGATAAATTATAATGTGGGTACCGGGTATGCTATAAAAAACATCATGTCCTTTTACTACACCCATATACTTAGCTAAGACACATTACAGTACCCATTTGCTAGTAAAAGTGACCATGTTCCTGAACTGCCTGGTGACTTGTTCTCCTTTTGATACCTATAAAATATAAAAATACTATTAATTTATTACAAATATACAGTGTGTTTGCACAATAATTAATAGGTGGGAACATTAGGCTGAATATGATACCGTTTACCAACCCGCACTGGGACCAACCTGCACTGGGCCCGCGTGTTGGATTTCAGCCCACTCTCTCTTACCGAGAGGAAGCCTGAGTCCCAGCAATGTGAACATTATAGGCTGATCATGGTATTAACGTATAAATTTGGTGTAGGTAATGGGTCAGAAGAAAGGATAGCATTACCAGCAGGCTTAGCACAAGCACCGTTCCGCGCGACGGCAGCAAAGTAGAAAGAGTCAACTGCACGTTTTATGAAATTCCGTAGTTTATTCACGATTTTCTTTTATTTTGCTTATATCTTAAAATGGTGTGTCGTATCGAAAAAATGATTAAAATTTCGACCCCCTTTATGAAGCCCCTAAACCCCTAAAACTCAACATGTAGGTAATCATCTTTCACATTTTCCATACAAAATGTGAAAAATTCAATTTTTTCATTCAATTTTTATACTTTGTGGCCGTCGAGTAAAAAGTTTTCTACTGTCTTTAGCATGGGGATTAAAAAATCAATTTTTTTTCACTACCTTAGACAACTGTCTTCTGAAATAGTCTACATTAAACAGGACCTAGACAACGAATGATCAGTAGAAACGAAAGACAAAATGACAGATTTTAGAAGGATTTTTACGGTGCGATGTCTGAAATGGAGAAACGAAATGTCACTTTGTATGAAAATAGCCGTGTCTATTGTTCGAAGAAATAGACAGCGTCATGCTAAGCCTGCTGTGCGTCACCAGAAACAGAAGACGAAAACGAAACGTGGCATTAGCACATATATTAGAATTAATTCTAATCAAATAGCTACCTACGGCTTCGTTTCAAGAACATGTAAGCTTTTACTTTCGATCAGCACTAGAAGTGCATAAATAACTATTTACGAGTACAATCTTATTTTCAAATGTTGTTAATTTTAGGTTTTCGATGACAATATAAGGTAATATTAATGCTTTTGAACGTACTAACGTCAGTTTCAAAAGCTGTCCGAGTGTGTTTACGGGTACATATTTTATTTGTTTTGAGGATTCTTGTAGATTTTGAAATAATATATTCACTAATAATATATAATTGCACATTGTTTAAGAATACTGTATAAGTTAGCTGTAAGTTTCCCGAAAAAAATAAAATAAAATATTACCAACAATAACTGATTGGACTATTTCGTGATTGAAGGGAATAATCATATTATCATTTGCCACCTAGGTACCTATACGAGGGCGGCACTGAAATTTTCGGGAATCAAGGAAGTGACACAACATTACTAGGTATTTAAAAATGTATTTATTGCTTTTCGAAGTATTCTCCGCGAAATTTGACACATTTTTCCATACGATGGAACCAATAATTGAAGCAACCATTCCATTCGGAAGTTGGGGTCCAAAATGGCCGTTTTGTAGGCGTCCACAGCTTCTTCAGGTGATGAAAATCTCTGTCCACGCAATTTATTGTTTATTTTAAGGAAAGTATAGAAATCATTAGGGCTTAGGTCGAGGCTTTTTTTTTTTTGGGTGGGAAATCATCAAATGACCTCTCCCGCTCTGGGCGGAGCGGAAGGGCGTGTTAGACTCTTACTGACTAAAACCCACCCGTGTTCCTTCATTTGCTTGTGCGCCAGGGCCACGGTAACTCTTTCGAACAATCCGCAACCCTGGCAGGCATTGGCCCTATCGGACCCCGTCAATGATGCTGACATCTCTTTGAGGCGCGCGTGGAACACGACGCGCCGTCGACCCGGGCCTGGTCCTTACCGGACGGCGAACTGCCCATCGCTCGCCGTCCGCAAGCCCGCGCCTACGGTGGCCGGGAGTCGGCAATCGACTCCCGACGCCCAGGGTTTCTCACCCTGCGGCGACTAGGGGCGTGAGGGCGCAACGATTGCCTCACCCTCACGCGCTCCGCCTCCTCCTTCGCGAGCATTACTGCTTCGCAGAAGGAGGTGACGGCTTTCCATTCCCTCTCGCTCCGTACCATGGCCTGGACCAGGGCCGGTCGCGAGAGATTGCCGCCGCCGATCGCCGCCACGAGGACATGGCGGTGCGCCGCCCAAGCCGGGCAGACCTCCACCGTATGCTCCACCGTGTCCTCCGGTCGATCCACACAATGATAACACCCGGGCGTTTCCTCCCGCCTTATCCGAAACAGGAACCTCCCGAAACAGCCATGTCCGGGGAGGACCTGCGTCAGGCGGAAGGTGAGGACGCCGTGGCGCCTCTCAAGCCACTCCTCAAAGAGGGGACTTACCGCCGCAATTGTGGCGTGCCCAGCGCTGGGTTGCGACAGTCGCACTCTCCATGCTGCCATGAGATCCCGCCGGAGCTCTGTCCGCTGTACCGCGATATCTCGCGGCAGTGGAGTTACTCCCCGGCGTTTCGTCTCCTCGCGCCACTCCCAAATATGCGCGAGGACTTTTGCCTCCAGATCCCATGGCGGCAATCCGGCAAGGAGGCTTGCCGCCTCGCAGGAGACCGTGCGGTATCCCCGGACCAGCCGGATGGCCATGACCTCTGGGACGCGTTCAACCGGCGGGCCGGTCGGCGCCTTAATGAACGCGCCCACACCGGTGCCCCGTAAAGGGCCATGGACCGCACGACCCCCGCGTAGAGCCTCCGGCAGGAGGCGTTTGGACCACCTAGATTGGGCAGGAGCCGCTTCAATGCAGCCCCGGCCCGGTCTGGGAGCCAAACGTCGGAAGTGTTCAACGAAGTTCCACCGGCTGTCGAGGACGAGTCCCAGGTACTTCATCGTCGACTCGACGCCGATGTGAACCCCCCCTGCTGTTATTTGGGAACCCGACAGTGGCGCGTTCCGAGGACCATGAAAACATATGGTTTCGGACTTGTGCAGGGCCACCTCGAGTCCCAATTGCCGGATCCTCTCAACGACTGTCGCAACCCCGCGTGTCATTAAGTCGGCCGCCGCCTGGTGCGACCTCCCCTGCGCCAGGACTAGCGTATCGTCAGCGTAACAAACGACGCTGACGCCGCTAGGGAGGTCGGCGCGCAGCACCCCGTCGTACCCGATGTCCCACAGATGCGGGCCCAGGACCGATCCCTGTGGAACACCGCACGACATATCTCGCCGGTTCCATTCTCCTTGGTGACCAGGGTAGATTACGGCCCTGTCCGTCAGATAGGCCTCGACTATACGACAGAAGTAGGTCGGCATCCGGTGATACCGGAGTGCCTCCCTGATGCAACTCCAGGGCAGGGTATTAAAGGCATTGGCGATGTCTAGAGACACCGCCAAGACGACCCCACCCCGGGCCACCGCATCCCCCGTCGTGAGGGCTCGTACGCGCATGATGGCGTCCACCGTAGAGCGCCCCCTGCGGAAACCAAACTGATTCTCCGCCAAATTCGGCCCCACCCGCACCAGCCGCCCGACGAGGCGGTCTGCAATGACTCTTTCAATGAGCTTGCCCACCTCGTCGAGCAGCACGATGGGCCGGTAAGCGGTCGGAGTGTCCGCAGGGCGCCCCATCTTCTTAATGAGGACCAGTTTCCCCGTCTTCCAACGAAGTGGGAACTGGCCCCCCTCCAAGCATGCGCTTAGGAGCCCTCTAAGTCGAGGCCCGAGAGCCTGCAAGGCCAGGGCCCAGGCTTTTCCAGGTAGGCCGTCGGGTCCTGGGGCGGTATTTTTGGCACTCAGCCTACGTACCGCCACTCTCAACTCTACCTCAGTCACCTCAGGAGCATCGTCGTCGTCGTCCGTTGTGTGGTCCACAGTGAGCACCGCAGGAGGCGGAGCCATGGGCGGAGGAGTATGCTCCCCTCGCGAAGGGAACAGAGCGCCCACCACGCCCTCCACGAGCTGGGGCCGGAGACTCTGCGTCAGCGGAGGCGCTCATGGGCGGAGTTTTTCTCGCACCATTTTATATGGGCGTCCCCACGGGTCCCTATTCAGAGTCCCCAGCGACTCCTCGCGGGCCGGTCCCCTGGCCCGTAGGATCTCCGCTCGGAGGGCGGTCTTCGCCGCTCTGTAACCCTCGTACAGCTGCGCCTGAATGGCTTCAGTGCTTCAGGGTTCAGGCTGAATGGCTGGTGTACAGGCGTCGCGCAGCAACGCACGCCTCACGCAGAGACGTTAGCTCCGGCGACCACCAGTACACCTGGCGCCAAGCGCGTCCGGGCCGGACGCGGGGCATTGCCACGTCACATACTTCGGACATGGCCTCCCGGAACCACTCCGCGTCGTCGTTAATATTAGCAGGCCTGTCCGGTGATGACACCCAGGCCTGCACGATCGAGGCTTCCAGGAGGAGCTCCCGGTCCAGCCGCTTCAGAGCCCACCGCGGACCACTCGGGGCCTGTTGGACCAGCGCGCTCGAGGTCTGGGCGGAGACGTCAAACCGGATGTACCGGTGGTCGTAATACGTCTCCACACCCTCCATGACGCGCCAGTCAATGACACGTGGCGACAGAGCGGGGCTGGCGAACGAGATGTCCACCACTGACTCACCCCGCATCCGCACACACGTGGGGACAGAACCCCGGTTTAGGACGACCAGGCCTGTCTCCAGAGCCCAGTCCTCCACCATCCTGCCCCGCGCGTCCGTATACCGGGAACCCCAAGCCGTGTTCTTGGCATTGAAGTCCCCGAGTACGAGCACGGGGAGGGAATGGTACCCGACGACGACGACTCTCAACTCCGCCAGGGAGTTGTGGAACTCGGCGAGAGTTCGGTTCGGGGAGAAGTATACCCCTACGACAACAATCTCCCCGAACCGTGCTGCTACGCAACCCCGTCCCCTCTGGACTGCCTCGAGCGACGGGGTACCGGCGGCGGCCGACGAAATTAGGGTCACTGAGCCGCTCAGGTCCTCCACCCAGTCATCCCTGGGCGGGACAAAGTACGGCTCAGCGACCACGGCGATGTTAATCGACCACTGCGCCATGCTCTGGAGCAACAGATCCTGAGCGGCGACGCAGTGGTTGATGTTCGCCTGGAGGAGGCGTAATGGGGCCATTATTGGCATTCCATATCAGCCCCCTCCCGAGGCCCTTGTGAGGGCCCTGCCACGGTTTCTGCAGCGGCGACGACGGTGGAGGCGGCAGCAGCGGCGGCAGTGGCGGCGGGTGCGGCGGTGACGGCGGTTGAGGAGGGCTTACCCCTGCCCCTGGCTTTGGCGGGTGGGGCGCAGGCTTTACTCCCAGCCCGGTGATCGGCCGGCTTGCCAGCTGCCGCACATGTAAAACAGTGCGGCGTGGCATTGCACGAGCCGGCCTTGTGCCCGGGCTGACCGCAGCGGAAGCAGTGATCGCTGCGGTCCACCTCCGAGGTGCATTGGACTCCCACGTGGTTGCCCACCTGACAGCGGAAACACCTCAGAGGCCTGGGTTCCAGCAGTTTCACCTGCGCGGAAACCCAGCCCACCAAGAGCCTTCGGCCCTCCCCGGAAACTTTCCTTGCCGCCGACACGGGGCAGCTCACCGTAATGGCTCGCATCCCCGTGTGGTCAGGACGAATGATGCCCGCCCTCACCTGCTCGGCAAAACACCCTCCAGTCCTAACGACGGCGGCCACCACCTCAGCCTCCGTCACACAGTCGTCCAGGCCCAGGATGCGCATGTCAATGCACTTGGTGGGCCTGGACACTCGGGCCTCGTCCGCATTTAGGGACGCCCTAAGCCTTTCGGCCAGAGCATCAGCGGTCGGGCCGCTGGCCGCACCAGGGACCTCCAGTATCCGGGCCCCAGTGGCAGTAACCCTTACCCGGATGCCATTGGTGACGCCCAGCTCTTCGAAGTTCACCGCCGCCCTCGCCTTCGTGAGCACGTCGCGGTAGGACACGCCCTTCTTCTCCGCATCCGGCTGTAGTGTAATCACTACAGCTGCGGACTTCGGAGCGCGGAGCCTAGCCGCGACGCTTCGCTCCTTGCGCCTCGAGAGCGGAAAACCGGCTCTGAAAGGCAGCAAGCTCCCGCCGCACCACGGTCAGAACCCGGTCCTCAGCAGGCACCGGCACCGGCCGGCCTTGCCCATGTTGCACCCCCTCCTGTGGTACTTCCCGGGAGCCGGCTGCCCGAAGGCCGGCCAGGTCCGCTCGGAGCTCCTCGTTCTCTTTTCGGAGAAGCTCCATGGTGGCTGTCAAGCGGCTGACTTCCGCCCGCAACTCAGACACCCCGTCCAATGGAGGCGTGAATTGAATGGCCTCCACTGCCTCCATAATGGAAGCCGCGGCAGCGGGTATGGCCTTGTCTTTAGAGGACTGAATCCTCTTCAAGGCCACATGCTTTAGCGCAGCTACCACGGCCACCCCCCGTCTGGCCAGTTGCTCCGACTTGGAGCCGCCAGCGGCGTCCGGCTCACCGCCTGACAACTCCAAGTGGGCCGCCCTGCCACTGGTCGCTCCGGGATGGTGCCCCTCCGTGTCGAGCCCTTCGGCGGGCTGAGACGGCTCGTCTGGGCTGGTGAGACCTCTGCCTGCATCCCTATCCCAGACTCCAGTCTTCCCGATTTTTCGGATGGAGTTTCTCCCACCATCAGAGAATGACCCCTGGCCATCCCCTGGTTTGGGGCGCTTCTGGAAGCGCCTTTGGTTCTTCGCAGAAGCCCCCACCACTACGCACTCCGGGCTCTTAAAAGAGTCCTTCGCGCCCGATGCGGCGTCGGACCCCGACCCCGCATCACTCCCCTCCTCTTCGCTGCTATTTATTTGGTTAAATTTTTCCATATTGTTCCCACGAGTGTGGGGGATCTAAAATGTCCATCCTAGGTTCACCCCCTGTCCCTAGGCAAGTGTTCATTTGTAACCCAACCAGAGGGTCCACTGGTACTCTGCTGGGGGTGCGCTAACGACTGTTGCGCCACCTACAACTACAAAGTTGTAGATGACACTACTCCTCAGCCATTCATACCCTCGCCACGCACCAAAACTTGATATTAGAGGATTTTTTTATAGAGGTTATATTCCTCGCGGCCCGGCCGGTTAAGCCAAGACCCTCGACCCCCGTCAAAAGTCAGAGACATAACCTTGACAATCTTCGGGGCTACGAGACTAACGGTGGCAGAAGGAGAAGACTCCTTCCTGCCTGCCCGGCGGCAGAGTTAGTGCACACCGAGCCCGCTCTTACTCCGCCGCTGTGCGTCTCTACTTAAACAGAGAGACACACGTTGGAGCGTTCCTCCGACAGGATATTAGCGTACGGACAACTAGACCCATTAGGCACACAGTACCTAATGG
Organism: Griposia aprilina; assembly: GCA_916610205.1. Lineage (NCBI taxonomy): Eukaryota > Metazoa > Arthropoda > Insecta > Lepidoptera > Noctuidae > Griposia > Griposia aprilina. Next base: position 552,135 of record OU744285.1, on the reverse strand, counting down.
GGAGTCATTGCCCGCACCCCAGGGTGCACCGTCCCGGAGACTGGCCTTCCCCCCAGACGCATCCAAGGGAAACTCCAGCCCACGGGCACACGGGGAGGTTTCCTGTCCTAGCACCCTCTTAGGTCGAGGCTGTACGGCGGATGGTCTAATAATTCTATGTTTTCTTGCTCTAAAAACTCTTTTGTTCTGTGCGCGGTGTGAGAACTCGCATTGTCGTGATGGAGGATGATGCGGCGGTTGCAGTTCTCTTTACGGAGTTCGGAAACGACCTGTGGCAAACAAATGCTAGCATACCATTCTGCATTAACCGTTCTTTGTCCCTCAAGAGGAATAGTCGTAACATGGCCGGTTTTGGAGACAAACGTGGCCACCATTTTTTTTGCAACACTCCGTGAACGAACAATTTTTGTTGGCTTTAACTCATTTTCGAACACCCAAACTCGTGACTGGTTTCTTGTTTCGGGTTCGTACGCATATATCCAGGATTCGTCACCTGATACGATGTTGTATACAGCATTTGAGGATCCTGCGTGGAATCTTTCGAGAGTTCTGACGCACCAAGTAACACGAGCCGCTTTTTGCTCTTCACAGAGCGAATGCGGTATCCATCGGGAAAACAACTTTTTTACACCTAATTGTTCACGCAAGTCTATTTGTATTTGACTCATGCGAATGTCTAAAGTTGCCTGAATTTCGCGGTATGTCACATGTCGATCTTCCTCAATCAGCTTACGCACAGCATCAACGTTTTCTTGGGTGACTGCAGTTTTTGGACGACCTTGACGGGGATCATCACTGAGCTTGACACGTCCACGTTGAAATTCAGCAAACCAGCGATAAATTGTGGTTTTGGATGGGGCTTCATCACCAAATGCAGAAATCATCCGGTCAACACACTGTTTTTGTGTTAAACCACTTCGAAAGTCATAATAAATCATCGCTCTTGAATTTTCTCGAGTCAATTCCATTTTCTCAACGACTAAACAAGTTTGACAGAACCTTGTGACAAGACCGAGATTTTTTTTTTAAATAAATAAATGGTATTCGATTTATAAAACCAAGGAGTTTTCAATTAAAAAGATTTTAATATGACAGGAACAGTGGAAATATTCCATTCCCGATACTTTTAGTGCAGCCCTCGTACTACCTTACCTACCTATAATTTTTACTAGTTGGAGTTTTATAACATAAATTGATTTAATTGTATTGACATTTATTTCAGTACGAACAATGTATATTGTCGTCCGAACTCGGGCCTGTTTAGCAAAGTGAATAAAACCATTAGATAGTATGTATTATTAGTGTGGTCACATATGTCAAGCATTTTTGACAATAGCTTAAAAGTAGGTACACAAAGCTACACTGTCCCATGTGTATGTATATACGAAAAATATATGTTTCTTTCCTTCCTCAATATAAGATTTGCTAAATTTTACCCTAACGCAAACTTCCTATAATCGAAACTACAACGATTCCGTACGGTTGTGAAACGTGATATTTTGACAGTTCAAACCACGCAAGCTTCGCGTTGATTTCGCGCGGTTTCATTCATTGTGTCATAGAGAATGCGTTATTAGCATACGTCGTGATTAGCTAAGGAATTGACGTGGTTTCGAAGTAACGAATCATTAAATGGTCATAGTGAATTAGGGACCAAGTACAAGGCCAACTCCACATCACAAAGCAAGATTTGTGCCTTTTTGCTGTATGGACAGGGCCTGGGCAGCCGCTGAAAGTAGAGCAAATATATAGGGACGATAGTTTTTGGAACACTAAGATAGAAAAAAAGGCTTTTAGATTTCTACAATACATGCCTTTTACCCGAAATAGTCGATCCAAGAAAAACTCGCTCAATGCCATTGAAAGACATATTGTTTTTTTAATTAAAAGTTATTAAGTAGCCAATCTTTACTTGTATTATATTTTATTATTTCACCACGATTCCATATGATTTTTATTTACTAGGTCCTTACCTATGCAATTGTCGTTTAATTAAACTGCCACTTCGAACTGTAAATTTATTTTAATAGGTACTATAGTTTGACTTGGAATTCCTAATTTATTCGTTCGCGGAAAACGGCATTTTCATAGGTAAAAACCTAATATTAAAATTTAATGGTTTTGCATTTTCCAAAACTTTATTTTTTATCCGAATCCAATTGAAATCTCCCCCTTTTTTATATTTTTTTATAATACAGGTTTCAAATACGGACCCAGTCCCAATAAGACTTTTTCAATTTGTTTGTACTTTTTAAGTTTATCTTAGCCATCATTGACATCGGTAATGGAAAACATTTAATTACCTAAACATGCATATTACTCGTATTGTGTAAAATGCTTACCTCAATGTTATTGAATGTGTTATATCTATGAGTGCCTCCCAGATACGTCATCACCATACATTCGTTTACTGTGAATGGATTGCGCAACCCAACTCTTCTTCTTCTTTCTTCTTCTTTAGGGTTATGGTTTCCGCACTTAGTCCTTCATGTGGACCATTGTGCGTGGGCCATGGCGGCCGTCGGTGGTTATTCCAACCAGCCCACCTCCCTCCAGAAGTCGATGATATCTCCCGGTCTGCTGAGAGCATCTGTGTAGGATATGGGTGCCCCGAGGGTTTGTGACCTAATTTGGGTGACGCCTGTGCATTCAAAGAGCACATGCGCAACGGTTTCCTCAGCCTCCATGCAGGCCCTGCACAGAGGACTGTCCGTTATGCCTATTGTGTGAAAGTGTTTGTTTAGCGAGCAGTGACCCGTGATGGTCCCCGTCACCAGGCGCAGACCGTTTCTGTCCAGACGTAATAAACGTTTGGTAAGCTTGCCATCTAAGGATGGCATGGCTTCCCTGGACTGCCTGCAGCCGGGTGTCGAGGTCCACCACCTGTCCGCTTGTGTATGGGTGTACTCCTGTAACCATCTGCGTAGCTGGTTAAAGGGGATGGGCACGATGGGTTCGGGTCCACAGACTGACGCGCTGGATGCTCTTCTAGCCAGTTCGTCAGCTGCATCGTTACCCAGTGATCCACTGTGCCCCTTAATCCATTGCAGTGTCATTGTGTTGCGGTTGGATACCGCCACACGTTCTAGAGCATTGTGACATTCCAGTATTATACTTGAGGTAATATGCTTTCTCCCCAGTGATTGGAGGACTGAGGCACTGTCGGAGAGTATGCGTATATGGGAGTCCATAACTCTTCTGGCCTCTATTGCGTACACCGCTTGTATAATGCCCACACACTCCGCCTGGTAGACGGTGTTGAACATTCCCAGCGGGCTGGATATATTTATGTTAAGGTCGTGCGAGAAAACTCCGACTCCGGTTCCGGCATCGGTCTTCGATCCGTCGGTATATACTCTCAGCTCTTTCGGGCCTGAGTAGTCACAACGTTCTTCTGTAAGTATTATGTTATAATGCCTTTGAAAGTAGTGCAGTTTCGGGGCTTTGTCGCAGGGCGATGCCATCAAAGGTTGTCGTTTGATCGCATCTTCCTTAATGCGTATGTGTTTGACTCTAGAGTCCTTGCTTAGGGTCCCTGCTATGTACAGCCTGAAGGCAGCCAGGGCTGCCTCCTCTCGCACAATGAGGTGTAGAGGTGGCAGTCCGAGCATCGCCTGTAGGGCAGCAGTGGGTGTGGTTCTCATGCAGCCAGTGATAGCTACACAAGCAAACCGTTGTAGTTTTTCGAGGTCTCTCTGGGCTGTGCTCAAATCTGTCCTGGGCCACCAGACTAGTGAGCCATATGTTATGATTGGTCGGATGATTGTGGTGTACAGCCAGTAAGTAACCTTGGGGCTAATTCCCCAATTCCTGCCAAGCATTCGCTTGCACTGCCACAGGGATATGCTGGCTTTTGTGGTGATGTAATTAGTATGTTTTGCCCAGTTCAGCTGTTTGTCCAAATAGATGCCCAGGTATTTGGTTTCGTTTGAAAGGCTTAGGGTAGTACCAAACAAACGTGGTAATTGGAGTGTCATCAACTTCCTCTTTTTTGTGAAGAGAATCAGTTCGGTCTTTGTAGGGTTCACTGATAGCTGGTGTTTATTGCACCAGACCTCTACTATTTTCAAGGCTTGGCGCATGAGGTTGCATAAGGTGTTTTCGTGGGTACCATTTATTATTATAGTTATGTCATCGGCGTAACCTACTGTGAAGTAGCCTTTGTCTTTGAGTGTTTTGATGAGGCTGTCTACGACCAGGTTCCATAGAAGTGGCGACAGAACTCCCCCTTGCGGACAGCCCTTCGCCACAATGGCCCTTGTAGTGTCGTTCACGATGACTTGTACAGCTCTCAGTTTGAGCATATTAGTGATCCATCCGCTTAGAGTCGAGTCTATGCTGTGTCTGTCGAGGGCCATGTTGATACTATTAAACATGGTTTTGTCAAAGGCGCCCTCGATGTCAATGAAGGCGGCCAGTGCCGAGCATTTATGGTCCACTGCGCATTCAATTTTGGATACCACGCTATGTAGCGCGGATTCCGTTGATCTGCCTGTGGAGTATGCATGCTGTTGTTTGTGAAGTGGTTTTACCCGAAGAGGACCGTCACGAATGTGTCTGTCACAGAGTCTCTCTAGGGTTTTCAGTAGAAAGGATGTGAGGCTTATAGGCCTGTAGGCCTTGGGTTGTGTATAGTCGGTTTTTCCGGGTTTGGGTATGAAAATGACTTTCACTTCACGCCATGCTAGGGGTACGTATCTGAGTGCTATGCAGGCTCGATAGATCTCCACCATGCATGGCGTCAAGGGGTCAATGCCCCACTGTAATAGGGCTGGGAAGATGCCATCCAGCCCTGCGGATTTGTAAGGCTGGAAGGTGTTAATAGCCCATTTTAGCCGATCCTCTGTTACAATACTTTGGGCTCTTGACCAGTCTTGACCCGTTGGAGTCCATACTGGCTCAGCCTCCCACTGCCTGTCCTCTAGGACTACACAGTCTGGGAAGTGAGTCTCGAGAAGGACCTTGCTGGTTTCAAGGTCAGTTAGTGTGTAGGAGTTATCGGGTTTTTTCAGTGCGCCAAGGGTTCGGTCCTGATCCGTTGATAGGATCTTCCTTACCCTTGCGGCTTCGTTGTTGGTCTCGATGGATTCACAGAATTTCCGCCACGCTGTTCTTCTGGCAGTTCTGATATGCTTTTTGTATGTGTATTGGGTCTCTTTGTAAATCTCCCAGTCATCCGGGAGTCTAGTGTTCTTGGCTCTGTTGAATTGTTTTCGAAGTGCATCTCTGAGTTTACTAAGTTCTGCGTTCCACCAGGGGTTCCTGTCCCTGTTGGTTTTTGGCGCCCTTAGTTTGCAGCATGCATGGTATGCTTCGGTTAAGTATTCTGATAGTTTTGTCACGGTGTATTCCAGTTGTGCAGTGTCTCTTATAGTCACCTGTGATAGGTGCCTGGCTAGTAGAGAAGCTAGGAGACATTTGAAGCCGGGTATATCAGTGCGTCGCGGGTTTCGTCTAGGTACGGGGTTTTTTGTGGTAGTATTTAGTGTGAAGCGGATTCTTCTATGGTCTGAACAAGAAGGCTCGTCCGACACGTGCCAGTTTGTGATAAGGTTAGTCGCGGTCTCTGTAGCAAGCGTCAAGTCTATGATTGTTTGTCCTCGGACTGTGACCCAAGTGGGTTCAGAGCCTCGGTTTACAATGTTAAGGTTAGTAGAGAATAAATAGGTGGATAGTACCTCTCCTCTGGAGTTCGGCGCGTCGCTGCCCCAGAGCGGGTGGTGTGCGTTTGAGTCGGTGCAGATGATGAGGTCCATTTTGGCGCGCTCGCAGTGCTGCACTAGATCGGCCATCTCTTTTGGCGGGCAGTTTGTGTCCTCGCCTGGCATATAAACCGAGGCCAGTACTACATCCGGGACGTCACCTTCAGTCTGGAGCCTGACAGCTGTCAGGTCTCTGGAACAGAATTGGGTGAGTGGTGTGGTAGGGATTTCTTTGGGTATGTAGGCGCAGGTTCTTGGTTTGTCTGGACTGTGTGTGTTTAGAATTAGCTTACCTCCGATGTTGCTGAGGCCGCATATTTTGTTATTCCTGATCCACGGCTCTTGGATCAGTGCGATGGTACGGGGCTTAACCTCCAGGACCCTGCGTAAGCTAGCCGTGGCAGTCTGGCTATGTTGGAGGTTGGTTTGGACGATGTTGAGGGAAGTTGATGACGGGGGGGTTGGGTTAGTCGGAGATGGGTCCATCGGACAGCTCCTCCGCTTCCCCTACCCGCTGGTCGTCGTGTTGGTCGCCCGGCGACGAGGCTAAAAGCTGCTCGTTCCAGCCGGGTGATGCGGGCGGCCTGGTGTTTTCGTCGTCGGCCATTGCCGCTCGGGCCATGACCGCCTCAAGCTGCTCAATGTCCGGGTCAGTTGTCTGTATCGATGTCGGTGGCGCGTTTTCCGTGTCTGTGTTGTCAGTCTTGGTGTCAGAGGGTCGGGTCGTGGGCCAGAAGCGTACGTATATCGACCCAAGGAGGTACGATATCCGTCGCTCCCGGGCCAGGACCCTTTCCGCTTCCTCCGGTGGCACACCTAGGGTCAAATAAGTCCCGTAGTTGTCGCCACCGACGGTAGTTGCCCTGTACAGTGACCACCTGGCGATGTCGTACCAAGTGTTCTGACGAATCAGAACACTTTGGAGCCGGCCTACGTCACCTCTGTAACGAGGGACAAAGAGCGAGGCTCGAACACGGGTGGGCACGTCGGTCTGTCTTAGTACTGTCAGTGTAAGGTCTGTGTTAGGGAGTTTTATGAGGGGCACGTTCTGGGTCAGCCAGGTCAGGGCGTAGTCATCCTCGCACCACATCTGCACGGTGCCCTCCGCTACCCGTGGGTATCCGCGGAAGGCAGGGAGTGGTGTCGTCGGGTCTGTGTCCATTAACATGTTCTCAAGGTCAGTCTTGATGTGCTCTGCCTCTTCCTTGGTCAGGTCTCTGGACGGGGGAGGGAAGCAGATAGCTAACGCCAGCCGCGCAGGAATGTCCTTTGTGGCCCTCGCGTAAGTTCGCTGCTCCCCCTGAGCGGAGTGGACCCTCACGCGTTTGGCGTCCCCCTGGAGCGTGCTCGGTGAAGCCGAGTCGTCGGGGCGCACTCTCTTCACCGGCCCTGTACCGCTTGGTCCAGGCTGCGGTTGGGAGGTGCCTGGCAGGATGGTGGTTGCCAGCGGCGCCTGCTCGCGTGGGGCTCCAGCCCGCTTTCCCCTGTTCCTCCTAGGTCGAGGTCGGTCGTGGATGTTGTCGGAGTTTCGGGGTCGACTGGCGGCCCCGGCAGACCCCGCCGCGTTCAGAGGCTTTTCGCGCTGGGTTTCCCCTTCGCGTACTTGCCTCCGCCCGCTTGGTTCCGCGTCCGGCCGCTTTTCGCGCTGGGTTTCCCCTTCGCGTACTTGCGGCTGGTCGCTTGGTTCCGCGTCCGGCCGCTTTTCGCGCTGGGTTTCCCCTTCGCGTACTTGCGACTGGTCGCGTACTACCTTTTCGGCGTCCGATTGCACTTCGCGCTGGCTAGTGCCTTCGCGGGTGTCGTGCGTTCGGTCGCCTACTTTCCTCTCCCGGGCCATGATTTTTCCGCGCTTTTTCAGCAGTCGTACTCCATCGGCCGGGAGACTGGCAGAGCTGCTGGGCCCGTCAATCGTCCCCGTCCCTCTCTGTCCGTGTCGATCTTGGTCATTGTCGGGGTTGGTGATGCTGTTCCGCACGATGCTCTGTTGCCAGAGGCTCGTGGGAGGCATACCCGTCGTGGTCGGTGTTGGCGCGTGAATCGCAGCCGGGGTGGTAGAGCTAGGCGCGTTGATCGCAGCCGGTGTTAAATCTATTGGCGCGTAAGTCGCTGCCTGGGTGGTTGGCGCTAAATTAGCTGCCGGGCGCGCTAAAAAGCGCGGCAACAAATCGCAGATGGGTGCCCCCCCCAGATTACGTTGGGGGCTGACCGCCGTGGCGGTGTGGGATTCCCCGGCTTGGCCGGGACCCACCTGGGTATAAACTTTTTCCTTCTGCATTATTTATTGTGGTTGGGGGTGGGCTTTTTTGGAATCGAGGTTACCCCTCCTCTAGGACCGACGGGATATGGGGATAGGAGGGAAGGCATTTGGTAATGGGTAAGGGTACATTGGGGTCACCCTAGGTCTGGGATTTTGGCCTAGGGGTTTGGGACCGAGGGGATATGTGGATAAAGGAGGGATGGAATGTTTAGGTGATTGGTACACAGGAAGAGGGGTGTATAGGTTACCCTGAGCCGGGGATTTAGCTTGCGGGAACTTCTCTTGTCCGGGATCTCTGTCAAGATGCTCCGACCGCGAAACCGACCTCTGACAGTCGGTCCCGCAGCCGAAGTTGGGCTATCCGCAACCTGCCCACCCGCTCGGTTGCAGGAGAAGAAGTGCCTGGCGGTCTGGATCGCCCCACCACGGGTGTACTTGTACATTCGCGTTGGAGCCATCCAGCCAGCCCCGAGGCGCAACCCAACTTGATGCATTCAATAAAACTAACCAGCAGATTCGGCGCGGGCCCTTCCGTCACATACATCGGTCGTTAGGACAACCTCTTAGTACCTACTCACCTAATATTAAGAATTAATTGTAATTACTTTATTAAATTCATTTAGTGGAAATTTTGGGTTTTCTTTGGACTCCTCCGCTGCCCATCACATAATTGGCGCAGCCGGTAGGATTGTCGAGTCAGTGCGTGCAAATCAAAGACTATAATTTCACGATCCAGCTGGACATTTGGACATTTGTGCGTGCTGTTCACGTTTCAACGTGCGTCGTCGACAATCGAGAAGAACCAGAAGCAGCCGTTGGAGATCCTGTAGACCGTATCCAGACATTGATACTACGGGAGCCGCCGATATGTACTTTATGTGAGTTGCACAAATTCCTTACAGTCGGTCGCTATTTCCCGCCTCCAAAATTTTCCACCCACGATCATCGCGATCTATTAGGGGTATCGAACCCCTGGGCAATCGGTTGTCCTCTCGCAACGCGCTGAGGGACACTACCCGAAATTTAGAGTTAGGTAGTTTAGAAATAATAATGGAAAATCAAGACGATATGATCACTAAAATTGTTAAAACATTAAGACTAGTACCAGAATTTGACGGTAATAGTAATACTCTGATTAGATTTTTATCACTATGTGACCAGCTTGTTGCGAGCTATATAGATCCAGCACCTGGTCATGAACTAGCTAACTTAGCATTATTAAATGGTATATTAAATAAAATCACCGGGAACGCCGCTAGAACACTAGTAACAAATGGTGTTCCCCGGGATTGGAACGGTATTAGGAATACGTTAATTCATAATTTTTCAGACCATAGAGATGAGTCTGCATTATACAATGATCTATCTATACTATCTCAAGGATCAGATACGCCACAAGTTTTCTATGAGCGCGTGTTAAACCTTTTAAGCACCAGCATGACATACGTAGAAATACACGATGCTGTCGCTACCACCGTCGAAGCAAAAAGAACTTTGTATAAAAAACTAGCTTTGCAGACGTATCTACGAGGCTTAGCGGAACCTCTAGGATCTAGGATTCGATGCATGAGGCCTCCTTCTCTGGAGAAAGCATTAGAATATGCCCAAGAGGAGATGAACGTTGTTTACCTGCAACAAAAAATTATACCTTCAAGTAAAAGGTTGCTTCCAATATTTCCAAATGTGCTAGCTCAGTATCCTCAGATGAATAGAAATTTGATGCCTCGATTTGATCCAAATCGCTTTATTCCACAGCAGCCTAGACCATTTTATCAGGGACCCTCTAGAACCCAACAAATGTTCAAAGCTTTACCGCGATCCAATATGTCCACCGGTTTTGGAGTCAACCCTAGACCCCCCACATCTCAGCAGGCACCGAACAACCAGCCTCGACCAATGAGCGGTGTTAGTCACCCCGTTGCACATGTTCTGCCACCGACCAATATGCATGATTGGCGTAATTACGGTAATCCACCACCTAGTAATTACTTTAGAACACGAGAAGCAAACGTGAACGAATTTTTTGTACAAGAACCCGACTTTGAATATTATGTCCCAGAGGACTTTTACTACTGTGACTATGACTATGTCCCAGACTGTGTCCCAGCTTGTGACCCGACTACTCACTTGATACTGACACAGGACGTCTCCGTAGGTGAACCCAAACCCACAAGTCCACCTGAAAATCCAAAGTCGTCCAATTTTCCAAAGGAACCCCCGAAAAATGTCCCCGAATAGAAATTAATATACAAGGGAAAAGACAATTGCCTTTTTTAAAATTAAATGTTATGCCCGACTTTCCACCTTTAAAATTTTTAATTGATACGGGAGCTAACCAGTCGTTCATAAGTCCTGAAACTGTGGCAAAGTACTATCCCGACTATGAACTTGACTATGAACCATTTATAGTCGCTAACGTGCATGCATCCACTATGAATTATTACTCAATCACTATACCCTGTTTCGAAGAATTTAAAGACAATAATCCAATCAAATTGAACATATACAGATTCCACGATTACTTTGACGGACTAATAGGGTGCGATCTTCTTGAACGGTTCTTAGCGAAAATTGACTTAAGTTCTCGAGTACTTAAAACTGAATTTTCTAGCAACCCTATACATATGTATACCTCCCAAAGTGTAAATTTGTATGAGAACATTATTCCGGCACAATCTTCTAAAATAGTAAATTTGCCTATTAATATTGGCCAAGGAGATATACACATAGATCAGCAAAGTATACAGAGTTGTAACATAAGTGAATGTGTAACTACAGCAAAAAATAATCGAGCTTTTTTAGAAATATCGAACCCTACGAATAATGATGTAATTTTATCCTTGATATCCAGAACCAATCGTCGCACATGTATTTAGCGAACAAACTATACCTGCTACTTTAGTGACATCGGATACTTATAATAACAATACTCGTCGAGCCGAGCAGGTGTTATCACGATTGCGCATAGATCATTTAAATCCAGAAGAGACAATCAATTTAACTAACCTCTGCAGAGAATACTCAGACGTATTCTATATTGAAGATGAACCTTTAACGTTCACAAACCAAATTAAGCATAGCATTAACACCACAGACGAATTACCCGTCTATAGTAAAACTTATAGGTATCCATATATTCACAAGGATGAGGTACAAACTCAAATCAGTAAAATGTTAGATCAAGGGATAATTAGGCCTTCTACCTCCGCATGGAGCGCACCTATATGGGTAGTACCAAAGAAGAGTGACGCGTCTGGCAAAACTAAGTGGCGCATAGTCATTGACTTCCGTAAGTTGAACGAGAAGACTATTGACGATAAATATCCCATCCCAAATGTCACCGATATATTAGATAAGCTAGGGAAGTGTCAATACTTTGCTACTCTTGATTTAACTAATGGGTTTTACCAGGTCGAATTAGACCCTAAAATAATCATAAAACGGCATTCAATGTAAAGCATGGACATTATGAATTCCTGCGAATGCCCATGGGCTTGAAAAATTCGCCAGCCACCTTTCAGAGAGTAATGGATAATGTACTTCAAGGTCTTCTGAATAAAATTTGCGTTGTCTATTTAGATGATATCCTAGTGTTTGGTACTTCTTTACAGGAAATCATAGATAACTTAGGTAAAGTATTTCAGCGTCTTAAGGAATCCAATTTTAAGATCCAGATGGATAAGACCGAGTTCCTAAAACGTGAAACACCATATTTAGGGCATGTTATTACCCCTGAAGGTGTCAGACCGAATCCCGACAAAATTTCGGCAATTGTAAATTATCCTATCCCAAAAACTCCGAAACAAATTAAATCTTTTCTAGGCCTTATCGGGTATTACCGTAGATTTATTCCCGATTTCGCTCGTATTACAAAATTTCTTACCACATGTCTGAAAAAGGGAGCTAAAATTAATATTACACCTGATTATATAAAACATTTTGAACACTGTAAGACTCTTCTGACTAATGACCCGATACTACAGTATCCAGACTTCTCAAAGGAATTCATTCTCACTACTGATGCATCCAAATTCGCACTGGGCGCTGTACTATCCCAAGGCCCAATAGGAGCTGATAGGCCCATAGCTTATGCATCTAGGACACTCAATGATAGCGAAACCAATTATTCAACGATCGAAAAAGAACTCCTTGCGATCGTCTGGGCCACAAAGTACTTTAGGCCATATTTATTTGGGCGCAAATTTAAAGTAGTCACCGACCATAAACCGTTGCAATGGCTAATGAATTTAAAAGAGCCTAACTCGCGTCTAACTAGGTGGAGACTAAAATTATCCGAATTCGATTTTAATGTAATTTATAATAAAGGTAAATGTAATACAAACGCCGACGCTTTGTCGCGGATCGAAATTCATAATGATGAAACTATCTCGATGATAGTCAATACGTCACAAGCACCACGACGTCACCATAGTACGTCATCAACGATTTCAGCATCTGAAGCTATGTCATTGGATAATTCTTCAGTGGTCCAAGATAACCACAGTTCTTCAACTCTTACAGCACCTGAAATTCAAGACATCTCAGACAGTGAGATCGCTCACACTAGCGTAGAAAGCTCAATTCTCGAAATTCCCATTAGTGAAGACCCCATAAATAAATATCGTAGACAAATTATAATTAATATAGTTACTGACTCACCTACATCTAAGTCTATAATTAAAAAACCTTTTGATACTTACCTGCAAGTTGTGACGAATGTACGAGAATCCCATTTTGATAAAGACATTGTAGACCTAATAAAAAAACGCGTAGATCCCAAATTCCGCACAGCTATCTTAGTCCAACCGATAGAGAAAATGCTTGAAATAGTTCCTGTAATTCAAAGAAATTTTAAAAGTTCATCTATGAAGTTGATTCTAGCTAAATGCCAAATTACTAATATATCCGAATATTTAAATCAACAGGATGCTATTCGCAAGTATCATGAGGGAAAGACAAATCATCGTGGCATAAATGAGACCTTTCTAGCCTTATCACGTCAATTTTTCTGGCCTAAAATGAAAACTGACATAACTAAGTACATTAATGAATGCAGGATATGTAACTGTGCAAAATACGACCGTAACCCAATTCGCCACGAGTTTAGAATCGTTCCACCGCCTAGTAAGCCCTTTGAAACTGCACATGTCGATGTTTTAACTATCGAACAAGAAAAATATTTTACTATAATTGATTCTTTTAGTAAATATGCTCAGGCTTACCGTATGGCAGACTGTACAGCCCCTAATATAATAAAATCACTTTTAATTTTTAGTACACATCATGGTTACCCACTGAAATTAATAACTGATCAGCAGTGATCGGAGTAGGTAGATTGAACTGGGGTCATTGATCCGAAACGTATATATTACTATGGACATTCCTCCGGAATTGGTGGATTATTAAAAAAAAACCGGAACTTATGTAGGAATTGTATTCTGCCAGAGTGGAAGGAGTCATTTGATGATTTGCCATCCTCAAAAAAAAGGTAGGAATTGTAATAAAATGAGCAATTTTATTCTTTATTATTCTTCCTATTTTTTTTTTTGTCACGATTTGACAAAACCCAACGACCAATCAGAACAAAGGATCATGGGTGGTACAATAACCGGTTATCAGAACAATGCGTACGCCCGCCGGAAATACTAAATCCGGAAATACCGGAATTACTTTCCGGAAAAATGGCTTATCCATGTTATTCTTTCTGTGTGCATTTATGATACAAGTACTAAAAATCAATCTACCTACTCCGATCACTGCTGATCAGGGAACCGAATTCACAAATCAAGTAGTTAGTGAATTTTTACGATTACACAAAATACATCATCATACTACTGCTGCTCATACCCCGAACGAAAATGGGATGATAGAGCGTTTCCATAGCACACTTCTTGAACATTTACGCATATTAAAGCTGAAACACAAAAATGAATGTGCTGTCACTTTAGTCCCTTACGCCCTTTTGGCATACAATAGTTCCATTCATAGTCTGACTAACTGTAGGCCGTTTGACCTTATCACTGGACATTTCGACCCACGGGACCCCACAGATTTAAATATGTCGGAAAGATTACTACAACAGTACATTCAAGATCACCGTAGTCGAATGGAAACGGTGTATAGCCTTGTCCATGAATCATCGCTTGCCGAACGCGAGGCATCGATGACGCAACGTAACAGGGATAGGGAACCTGAAATTGAGTACTCAGAAAACCAGGAGATATACATACGGAACCCTACTGCATCCCGGCAAAAACTTGCCCCTAGATTTACTCAAGACAAGGTTATTGCTAACTTACCTATTCATATTTACACTTCAAGGAAACGAGGACCGGTAGCTAAAAGTAGACTGAAGCGACCTAAAAAGAATAAAGACCCTCGATTGTTACAGGCACCTACTACTGACGATAATGAGCCTGGGCCGAGCTCAAGAGATCCAACTTGACAGCCTAGATGACGGACCGGGACTTTTACCTTATAATCTAGGAGACACGAAAATCGTATCCCATCATCATACGTTTTTACAGGACATTAACTTAATTCAGATAGAACGACAGATATATGACTTTCAACGACAATTACGTGACACTACGGACAAATTAAGTAATAATAGTTTGCACAAGTTCAGTGCACAAATTAAGTACTTACATACTAAATTAAATAAAATCCTTTTACAATTAGAAACGCTGCAACCTAGTAGAGTCAAACGTGGCTTAATAAACCCATTGGGCACTTTGATAAAATCAATTTCGGGAAATTTGGATTATGATGATGCTATGAGGTTCGAAAATGCTATGAAAATTCTAAAACGAAATGATAAACTCAATTCCAACAAAATTAATCAGCATATTTCATTATTTAAAGAATTTTCCTTACAGCACGTACTGAATAATTTGACAATAAATCAGCTTAAATTAGATAAAGCCCTTTCGTACATCATCAATATGACTACGTCAGAGAGTGATCGCACTCTAAGATATGCTCACTTTGCGCAACTCTTCGTTATACTTAACGATAACGTACAAGAGTTATCCGGTGAAATAAGTAGGCTAGAAAATATATTAGCTTTTAGTCGCACGGTATCCTTGCACCATTCTATTTTATCTGTTAGGGAATTAAGAACTATGATAAGCAAATTACAGCATTTATATAGCATCGATCAGGTCATAGACTTAGATATTAGATATTACTATGACATAATTAGTTTAGGTTCATATTATGTCGATAAGAAAATCGTGGTTGTCCTTCAATTCCCTATCACTCTTCCCAGTACTTTTGAACTATTTCAACTTTATCCAGTTCCTAATAAAAACTTTGACGTCATCCTGCCTTCCTATCCATATGTAGCGATCAATTCAAAGGAATATGTGTACATGGAGGCTGAATGCCCGAAGGTAAATAACTGGCATATCTGCGAGCAAAAAACAAGCCACCAAATTCGCTCCGGTCAGGATTGCATAGAAAAACTCATACATTCCCAGGAGATAGATGAAACGTGTCAAATCACGCCTATGGCCGCGGAAGCCCTGCTGGAGCTGGATAGCAAGCACTACATAGTTACGTTCCCGAAGCCCACCAAAGTTCAACTTTACTGCGGCTCTGAAAAACATCAAATTCTAGAAGGAAGTTTTCTAGCTACAATTCCGAAGTCTTGCAGAATGAAAACCCCGAAATTCACATTGGCCAACATCGATGACAAAGTCAACGGAATTTCAATTGAAATCGCAGCGCTCCCACGGATGACTAATGATTCTCAGAAGATTCAACCAAATTACCACCTGACTTCAATGGATCTCAGTACATTGCACAAGATGCAGAAACAAATTACAATGGAAACATCTGTTGAAATCGATACTGCGGATTCCTCGAGTCTCTACCACACTACAATACCATTGTACGCGATTGTACTTGCATTATTAAGTGCAGGTGCACTTCTTACCATCTACTTTATTCGTCGTCGTCGAGCAAAACTCATTAAAATTGAATCGAATAAAGAAGCCATCGAGATGTCGCAGCGGAACAAGAAAGCCGCAACTTTTGCCGTAGAAATTGGCAAATAGTTGCTCATCTAAGGGGGGCGGTGTTATGTCTATGAGTGCCTCCCAGATACGTCATCACCATACATTCGGTTACTGTGAATGGATTGCGCAACCCAACTTGATGCATTCAATAAAACTAACCAGCAGATTCGGCGCGGGCCCTTCCGTCACATACATCGGTCGTTAGGACAACCTCTTAGTACCTACTCACCTAATATTAAGAATTAATTGTAATTACTTTATTAAATTCATTTAGTGGAAATTTTGGGTTTTCTTTGGACTCCTCCGCTGCCCATCACATAATTAATGTCTAAATGTACCTAAATACATTTAACACCAAATTGTAAACGTTTATATATACTAAACGAATATACACAACAATTCCAGACTTTTATTTCTTAACTGTACCTGCATAACTTAAAAAATATTATCTATCTATCGGATCAAAACTGTTTAAGCGATCACTACGCTCGATCTTTAGGCGTGTGTGCGTGAACGGAGCACACAAACATAGCACCGCAATGAATTTGCCTAAACTCTAGCAAGTGAATTTTGTGCACGGCCTCTTAAGCTCAACGAATTTAAAACGTCTTTGTATTCTGACAATCGTTTCAAAGATAAAAAAGTAATGATCTTTTAAATGCGTTAAGCCCTAAATGAATTGATTGGTGGTGCGGTCCCATGTATTTGAAACGTGATCTTTAAACTTGATGACATGCTGTGTTCAGACTACGCGCTGCGCTGCATCACGGCGCCGGGCGTCCTGCACAAGACGCGCGGCCTGGTGCTGGCCACGTGCTGCCACCACCGCTGTGAGCGAGCCGCCTTCGTCGCCAACCAGCAGCTGCAGGTATGTTGCTCCTTACGGTGGAGGTCTGCCCAGCTTGGGCGGAGCACCGCCGTGTCCCCGTGGCGGCGATCTCTCGCGTCCGGAGCTGGTCCAAGCCATGGTACGGAGCGAGAGCGAATGGGAAGCCAACACCTCCTTCTGCAAAGCAGTAATGCTTGCGAAGGAGGAGGCGGAGCGCGTGAGGGGGAGGCAATCGTTGCGCCCTCACGCCCCTAGTCGCCGCAGGAGACGCCCTGGGCGTCGAAAGTCCATAGCCGATTCCCGGCCACCGATGGCACGGGCTTGCGGACGGCGAGCAATGGGCAGCTTGCCGTCCGGTAAGGACCAGGCCCGGGTCGACGGCGCGTTGTGTTCCACGCGCGCCTCAAAGAAATGTCAACACACATGGACGGGGTCCGCTAGGGCCGATGCCTGCCGGGGTCGCGGATTGTCCGAAAGAGTTACCGTGGCCCTGGCACACAGGCAACTGAAGGAACACGGGTGGGTTTTAGTCAGTAAAAATCTGACACGGCCTCCCGCACCGCCCAGGGCGCGAGAAGTCATTCAATGATATCCCACCCAAAAAAGAAAAGGTATGTTGCAACTGCACATTAATTAAACCATCCAGAGGGATGGTGGTGGGAAAATCAATGGCATAGAGATGGCTATGCGACCACGTACTAGCAATAGAGCTCGTCTGGAGAACTACCTCACTACCTATTTCTGCCGTCAAGCAGCGTTGCTGTTTTCCGCTATCGGCACGTGACACAACAAGTACGTGACACAACCGGCACGTGACAACATGTACGTCACGTCACACAACAAGCACATGACACACTTCAACTTGGTCTGTGAGATTGCAACGCACCTGCGACTATAATGACCATCAGGGGTGGCCGTTTTACATTTATCATCGAGTGGATGGTCGGTGTCAAAAAGGTCTGTAAGGATCATAGCAGGTTATGTAGGTTTTTACCCCCATGATAAATGATAAATGATTTTATTTCTGTAAGGTTTGTACAAACACTTTTACACGTCAATCATATTTTTAAACTAGATGAGGTCGGCGTTTCCTATCTGACTACTCTGAGAAGAAAGGCCGAAACAAACTCAGAGGTCACAGTCTCTTTTAAAGTCCAGACATAATCTTGGTCAGATCATGCGAAGACCATGTAGATTGGTATCTGAAATGGTCTTTTGAGGAAACAACCACACAGATTGAGTGGACCTGTCCAGTCAGTGCACGCATTTGTCAGTAATCGTGCAGCTCAACTCAGGAAGTCAGAACTTAAGGAGCTCAACGATTCGACGAATAATACCAAAGAAAGGACATTTGGGTAGGCCACATAAATTACTCAATCTGCCAGATCATGATCAAAATTAACTGCGAAAAAAAAAAGCAATGACCCACATAATCCTCACATTCACAATAATTAAAATAACATAATACTTTACAAGTAAATACTCATGTCATTGTGTATATAAAATTCAACAGTGTCAATGTGTATATAAAAAATCGGACATAATGTTTGAGAACCATGTAGATTGGTGTCTGAAATGGTCTTTTGAGGAAAGAACCACACAGATTAAGTGGACCTGTCCAGTCAGTGCACGCATTTGTCAGTAACCGTGCAGCTCAACTCAGAACTTAAGGAGCTCAACGATTCGACGAACAATGTAGTGTGTGTGTGTAGAAGGGTTGAGTTTAGGTATTTATGGATGGTCGGCTTGTTTGCCAACGAATACATAACAACAACAACGATGAAAACGGCAAACTGACTCTACTAAGAGCGGAGCTAAAGCAAAATTGCCAATTGTAAATTGTATACCCGCTCTTAGGAATACCCATCGATTGACAATTCGTAACAACTAAGTCATCAAATTGTGTGTATATTTCCAGGAGCTGGGCATAAGTACTGAGGAGTTCAACGTGATGCTAGGCATCGTGTCGTGGGCGACGTGCGGCGATGGACGCAGCCGCGACTCGCGCAAGCTGAACGACCAGCCAGGAGATGTGAGCAGTCACCGTCAGCAGACAAGCAGTCAGGGCCCCGAGCCAGGCGCGGCGGCCGCGGAGCGCGCGCGCACGGGGCGGCGCGCGCGCCAGCTGCTGGACTGGGCGCGCGTGCTGCGCCTGCGCGCCGCGGGGCTGGACGCGCGCCTGTGCTACTTCGTGCCCACCGCAGTGTCGCCAGAGAACGTGTGCATCGTCGCTAAGAAGCGCAGCTGATGCTGTAGCAGGCAGCTGGCTCGGCCGACGAGGAAGCGACTAGCTGTCGACTATTTTCTCGCTCAAGAAACGCACAAAAGACTGTAGGATCCGTGTCAGTAAAAATATGTATATACAGGATGGATTTTGAAGATGGAGCAGCAAGGGCAGCTACCTTACCCGTTGTAGCTACAGGAAACCGGTCTTAGGAGACTTTCCTTAACTTTTTGAGAAATTTTGATTTGCATTCACAGATTTTGAAAGAAATGTACAGTCAGCAGGAAAATGGGCAATTTCCACAAAAACTTCTTATTATGCTAATCGATCATGTTTCATATAAGGATCAAAAACTTCTATTGGACCAACTGAGGTTTGAGTACTAGAAAAGTCAGAAATCGCAAAAACTTTTCCCATACATTTCGTAGGAAATGAGACTACAACTTACTGTTTACGATCGATAAACTAACAGCTACAAAAAAGACTAATCGAAAAACTAATAACTTCTACTTTGGGTATTATTTCACCTTAAAATTAAAAACTTGTAACTTTACATTTGGACTCACCTAGAATTTTTACTTTTGCGCTCTAAGATATGAGGTGCTCAAAATGCGCTTGTTCCCAACGAGTCACACCTCAACGGGTAACAGTGTGACTCGTTGGGAATGTTTTGGATAATAATTCCCAACGAGTCACAGTTACTGTTACACTGTTACTCGTTGGGATGATCCCACCTTGATTTAGGGTTTCATTTAAGCTATCACCAATTTAATTAGTTTTGTGTTTCTTAAATAATAGGGTTTGTCCTCAAAATAGTAGATCTGTCACCAAAATGTAGTCACCAAACAATGCAAAATCAGTTCCACAATAAATCGAGTAATTCCACTTTGCCCCACCAAGCCCGCCACCCTGGTGTGGCAAAGTGGACTGCCTAAAATTTTGCAGTGGAATATGCCCCACTATTCTGATTTGATGGGGCGGATAACACTAGCATAAACACTTTGTGGATTCTGCCCCACTAGGGTTGGCACCTCAGGATTTGTGTATGAAGGTTAATGAGGCGTAGCCGACGGAGTCCCGCTTCGCGGGACTCCTACTTCTGGGCGGTTTAAAAAAAAATAACCACGAAGGGGACGGCGGGGTCTTTCAGACCCCGCCGTCCCCTTCTAACCTAACCTGTCCGAGTCGGGGTGCCAACCCTAGTGGGGCAGAATCCACAAAGTGTTTATGCTAGTGTTATCCGCCCCATCAAATCAGAATAGTGGGGCATATTCCACTGCAAAATTTTAGGCAGTCCACTTTGCCACACCAGGGTGGCGGGCTTGGTGGGGCAAAGTGGAATTACGCCAATAAATCACCTAAAATCCTGAGATATAAGGTCTAGTACCAAATAAATGTTTTTGTATGTATTATAATAGGTGTGTCCTAATAAGTATTTCAACAATAATGAGGCGTAGCCGACGGAGTCCCGCTTCGCGGGACTCCTACTTCTGGGCGGTTTAAAAAAAAATAACCACGAAGGGGACGGCGGGGTCTTTCAGACCCCGCCGTCCCCTTCTAACCTAACCTGTCCGAGTCGGGGTGCCCCAAGTTGTACCAAATACCTGGGAACAATTTTTGTTTATCTGAGAACGAAAATATTTCGTGGCGATAGATGATATAGTAACAGTGTAACAGTAACTGTGACTCGTTGGGAATTATTATCCAAAACATTCCCAACGAGTCACACTGTTACCCGTTGAGGTGTGACTCGTTGGGAACAAGCTTCAAAATGGTAGCTGTTTTGACGTAGGCTTACTATCTTTACTGCAGAGTGGGTAGCAGCTGATAATGTGTAAGGATGAATGCCATAGAGAATCTTTGAGTTCCTGAACACTGTCGTATTTCTTTTTATAAAGTTCATTCGTTAACAGCCCCACAAAAAAAAAAGGCGTGAGATCAGGACTACGAGGTGGCCACGGTATAGGACCATATGTTCCTATCCACTGCCTCCCGAATTGCCGGTTCAAATTAGAACGGGTTTGGCGACTGCAGTGTGGCGGAGGGTCATCTTCATCTTCAGAGGTCATATTTTTCACAGAATTTCGGAAATCATAAGCAACCAGCAGGCTTAGCACAAGCAGTCTTGTCGACGGAAGAATAGACAAAAATTACGTTTCGTGAAGACAGTAAGTACGACGGCAGCAAAGTAGAGTCAACTGCACTTTTTACGAAATTCAGTAATTTATTCACGTTTATCTTTTATTTTGCTTCTATCTCGAAAATGAGACACCATTTTCGAGATATCGAAAGAAATAATGAAAATTTCGACCCCCTTTATTAAGCCCTTAAACCCATAAATCTCAACATGCAGGTAATATTTTTTTCTCATTTTCCATACAAAAAGTGAAAAATTCCATGTTTCCATTCCATTTTTATACCTTGTGGCGGTCGAATAAAAAGTTTTCTACTATCTTTAGCATGGCGATAAAAAAATCAAATTGTCTTCACTACCTTAGACAACTGTCTTCTAAAATAGTTTACATTAAAAAGGACCTAGATAACGATCGGTAGTAACGAAAGACAAAATGACAGATTTTAGAAGGATTTTTACGGTGCGATGTCAAAAATGGAGAAACGAAATGTCACTTTGTATTGAAATAGCCGTATCTATTCTTCGAAGAGATAGACAGCGTCATGCTAAGCCCACAGGCAACAAACTATCTCGATTCTGTTTTCGAAGAAAATTAAATTATGATGCGTATTCGTTCGAAATTCGAAGTTTTATTTTGTTTTGTTTATTTTCGGTTAGTCTTCATAGTAGCGGTTAGTCTATCCATATTAAGAAAGTAAATTGTTGTCTCATTTTCTACGAATAGTATGGGAAAAGTTTTTTGCGATTTCTGACTTTTCTACAACTCAAACCTGTTGGTCCAGTAGATTTTTTTGACCCTTATATATGAAACATGATCGGATGGCATAAAAAACGTTTTTGTGAAAATTGCTCATTTTTCTGCTGACTGTCCATTTTTTTCAAAATCTGTGAATGCAAATCAAAATATCTCAAAAAGTTAATGAAAGTCTCCTAAGACCGTTTTCCTGTAGCTACAACGGTTAAGGTAGCTTAACAGTCGATCGCTGTCTGTTCACACCACCGCTGCACCGGCGAGAACTTTATCAGTCAAACAACTCGTTTTTAGTTGCTAGCTCTACTCGCTTCTCGCTAACCGCCGGCGGCGGTGGAACAGCTGGCTCAGTTGTGCTAGCAGACGCTTCAACACGTCTTTTGGAGACATCAGAGTCAACTGCCGCATTATATTAAGATACAACTTGGTAAGGTGACCACTACGCCTGGCGACGTTCTGTCAATGATAAGTTGATAACAAATCAATAACATTGTTGTTGTTTGCGACGGTTGCGGTTTACGGCGTGAAGTTGAAAATATTGTTTTATTATTATTAAACGAACAGAATATTTTATTGAGATAATAATTATTATTTTTAATGTTATTTATTCAAACTTTGTCTTTATTTTTCCCAATTCAATAATTGTGTCACGCAAGTTTTGACTCGGGATTACTCCCGAGTCAAAACTTGCGTGACTTACGTAAACCTATTATACTGGCAATAAAAAACGCGAACCCAAGTTATATAAAAATGTACACAATTTCTCGTCCCAATCTGATGCAATTAAATCAGAACTAGAAAACACCAATTTCTCCCAAATTTATGAAATAAATGACGCAAACGAAGCCCTGAATTCCTTTACATCAATATTAACTACTATAATAAATAATCATACCTCCAAAGTAACTATCCCAAGGAAACAAAGAATCACTAAACCATGGATTACACCAGGTTTACTGAAATGTATCCGAAATAAGGACATGCTTCACATGAAATCAAATAGTTCCCCAGACAATTTAATACTAAAAGTCACTTACACGCGTTATAGGAATTTTTGTAATGACCTACTCCGTAAACTTAGGATAGCCTACGAGTCTAGTGAATTGGAAAAATCTAAAAATAATCCCAAAGCCCTCTGGAAAACTATTCAAACAATTACTAATACCAATAAAACTCGTACTAGTCCTGTCGAACTGCTAAAAATAAGTGATGATCCTCAATCCTCGGTTAATCAGGTGTGCTCTTTCTTTAGCGACATTGGGAAAAAATTAGCAGCAAATATTTTGACTCATCATGGTCAAACATTTCCACCCTTGGGCCGTGAACGATCAACAATATGCGAACCTTTGAATTCGTCACCGACCAATTCCTTTGTATTACTTGACACAGATGAAAGTGAAGTGGAAACAATAATCCTACAGCTCCGTAACGATTGTGCCGTGGGCTGGGACGGTGTGTCGTCGGTCTTACTTGGAATTTGCCGTCACATTTTGGTTCCACCAATTACCTATATCTGCAATCTTAGCATAAAATTAGGGATATTCCCAGATGGCCTTAAAAAGCCATAGTTCACCCTATTTATAAGGGTGGGAGCAGAGGCTGTGTCAACAATTACAGACCTATCTCTGTTCTGCCATCCCTTTCGATTTTTTTTGAAAAGGTTCTTAACGTGCGTCTTAAAAGCTTTCTCGACAAGCATAATATTATTGCTGAAAACCAGTATGGCTTTAGGTCTGGTGTCTCGACGGAAGATGCTGTTTTGGACCTTACGCAATTCATAGCAAGGAAGCTGGATGGTGGAACAAAGTGCATGGGCATCTTTCTTGACCTGTCTAAAGCTTTTGACACAGTCTCTGTTCCTAAACTTATTTCAAAGATTGAAAAACTGGGTGTACGTGGCAAAACTCTGGATATATTCAAGGATTATCTCAGGAATCGGTATCAGCAGGTCAAAATAGATACGTACATTAGCCAAGTGGAGACCCTTACTTACGGTGTGCCCCAAGGGAGTATTTTAGGCCCCACATTGTTCCAAATCTATATTAATGACCTCTGTAAGATGATCCTTCCGAATTGCAAGATTTTTACATATGCCGACGACATCGCGATTCTAGTGCACGGACCAACTTGGGACGTGGTTAAAGATAGGGCGAAAGCTGCCTTGAAAAGTCTCATGAACTGGTTCAACAAGAATTTACTTACACTGAATCTCGATAAATCCAGTTACATTCCTTTCGCAATTAAGCGCAATACAAGGCCGTCGTCTAATTTTGCAATATCCGCCCATTCCTGTCGGAACCCAACCTCGTGCTCCTGTCCCTCGTTGACAAGAGCCGACTGTGTCAAATACCCGGGTCTTCAAATTGATAGTGGGTTACGGTGGGACAGGCAACTCGAAGCAGTAACAAGCCGAACAATGCGTCTCGTCTACATCTTCAAATCCCTAAGAGATTCTGCTGACGTCAATATATTAAAAATGGTCTACTATGCGCTATGCCAGTCGATCATCGGCTACTGTATAACTGCTTGGGGTGGTGCAATGAAAACAAATTTCTTGAAGGTAGAGAGAGCTCAAAGAGCAGTCCTCAAAACAATGACTCGTAAACCATATAGATTTCCCACAGTGCATTTATATGAGGAATGCAAGGTCTTAACGGTTAGGCAGCTCTTTATCCTGCAAGCGGTCCTCAGAACCCATAGAACCATGCCCAGGTCCAACCCAGAAAAGCGCAAAAACATCCCCTCCGGGGTAGGACATAAAACATCTTTTGCAAGGCACCAACACTACGTTATAGGTACACATTTATACAAACAACTACACCGTAAACTTAACTTACTGGATTCTAACAGATACGCGCTAAAACACAAGATCACACAGTGGCTACTTCAACAGGACTACATCACAACTGAAAATCTACTGACATACATCTCTTAAACTCAAACATGCCTAACATCTCCCCTACCATCACATCATACTATACACATACACTACACTCAACACCACACAATCATCTACCCAAATATACGCAACCGATTCATACCTTCATACCTTATATTTTTTTTATTTTTTAGTTTATTCTTTTTATTCTTTTCATTAATGCACGTTTTTAGGTACCACATCGTCACTGGTTTAACTTGTTGTTGTCTTTTAATAAATATAATAACTTAGTCCACATAATGGCTGAACCCTATCTCTTAAGATACAGGCCTGACCTAGTCTTTTAACCGCCCGACTTTATGTCAGTTGTCGTGCCCCCAGCGCCCGACACGTTGAATCGAAAAATAAATACCTACAACAAAGAGGGATGTGCAATACCTACAATTTTTCGATGTCGATATTTCGTTTTATATAAATAACAACTGAGTAAATATTTTGATATTTGTTTTATTTAACATTATCCACTAGTAAGAAATACCAGTGTAAATAAGTACCAAAGAAACAAAAACAACTCCTGGTTTTCTTCCTTCTATTTTTGTCTACTCCCGTGTTTCTCAACTACTTCAGTCAACGTTTTTTACCGTAGGTATCTAAACGGCAGAATTTTTCACTGTATTTAATGTGTTTAATGCCGTCTTTTTTCGAAATGGAAAGTAAATATGTAGGTACTTATTTATTATAGAATCAAGTTTCTATAATAAATAATACAACAGTCTGAAATCACAATTTAGTTTTATTCACTGGTTTTATGAAATACAAACAAGTCTTTAAAAATAAATATTTAATGAGTGGTCATGATAAATTTCAATACATATTTATCGACACACGAACGTAAAACTGATAGAAACACACAACACTGATGGAAAATTCCAGAAGTCGGCACTCGTTTATGACGTACGAAGCGGTCGTCTTTATCAGACCGTGGCGCTGGGCGTACTAACAAAGTAAGTTTCGGAAGATGTAGGCTAGGGATGAGAACCATCAACTAAGTTGCTGACATTTCACAAGTAAGTTTACTTAATTTCAAAGGAATTAAATGAAATACTCACAAATATTTGTAAAAACATGTTTTATTAACAATTGCTGTATTTGTTTTAAAGTTAATTAGTCAGTATAAAGAGAAATATTTTGATTTATGTTTATTTTTGTATCAGTAAATCTTGGCATATGTCCCGTCCCTCATGTCGGATTTTGTCGTCATGGGCGTTGCACATCAATACAATTTTCTAAAAATAATGTTAGTAATTCATCTAACTTTGGACTTTATTTTTAGGACTTCTAATTAAAAGACTAAAGTGTATTAAACTGTAAATGATTACTTAGTTAACTATTTACCTAATATAAACATAATTTTGATAGAATACAGCGTAATTAAATAAAAAAAGCTGATTAAACGAGCAGTGATATTTTGGTCGGAAATATACGACTCTGGCGAAATGGGCCAGAAAATATTTGTCGGATTAATCCGACGTAGGCGGTTAAAAGGTTAAGGGATAGAGTTGAAATTTACTGTACTCCTACGCTAAAGTTGTATTGAATAGCGTCAACTGAATGTATGTAGTGCAATGTGATTTTGTTTTATGCAATAAATTCTTTTATTTATTTATGTTGATCATACAGGAGGTCGATGGAAATAAAATAACACAGTAGCAAATATAGTTTTGTATATTTATATCAATAGTTATTATCTAAAAAACAAAATTCTATTACTATACAAATGTTCAATGAACCTCGGAGCGGCGGCCGCGGCGCTGTGTACCGTCAGTCCGCAGCGGAGTATCAACATTGCGTACAGCTGGACAAGGATCTTTGGACCTTGTTGTTTTATTACATAAACTTTCACAAATGTTTACCAACAACGCCCCACGTCAATGTTATTCAGGCGCCAAAGTATCCTTGCAGCACTGTCCGCGTGGACGAGTGAGCACTGCGAGCTGCGCCACCACTTGGAACGACATGTAAACACAAACTAACTCTGTGTCATAACATTTGGATTGAACTTCACAATACATATCGGTATACAGCTTGTTTGCCCACAGTTATCTTAATAAAATTCGCAACAAACTTACGTGTCGATAATAAAAATAAGTTCTAAAAATAAACATGCTTCCATGCCACTCAGGCTCGTGGCGCACCGGAGCACGAGCCGGCAGCTTGATAATATTAACTGGTGCGGTGGTCGGGGCGCATTGAGCGAACGTTCAGCGAGCGGCGTGTGGCCCGTGGGGCGCGCCGCGCGCCTCGCGCGGCTCTGTGTGCCACAATCACTCTCCAGTGTCGTACTAACATCAACTTAACTAAGTTACTATAAAAATAAAAAGTATCTATCACCAAAAACGTTTACATAAAAATAAATAAATTGATAAATGCTCCGTTACTGGCAGACTACTCCGCGTGCCGGTCAGTGTTCGAGTGTGCTAGATAATATGAACATTACGAGTGTCAGCAGTCTGACCAGGCACTTACCGATGGTTTAACTTTATAATAATGCAACCTTCACTTCAAGTTCAATAGCAGAACAAAAGAAAAACAGATAATACATTTCGAATTTGGAATGCGATGGCGAAGTAGCAGGTAACAATGTTCAGAGTTCAATAAATATGTTTATTATAGGTAACAATATAAGTTCTCTACATACTTTATATTGTCAAGAAATAACGTAAATAAACATAGTGGACAGAATAGAAGTGAGAATACAATAACTTTCATATAAAACGTTCTAATGCTTGCGTGAGGCAGATAGCGCTAAGCGTCTAAATGCTGCGGTAGGTACTCTAGTAATATGTATGAGGAGGATCCTCCGCCGCTATATACTATACAATTCACTATATTTTACAATATTTACATGCACACGTGTGTGCAGTTAGTTCCTACACGAGCGGGAGAACGATAGTTGCTGTCAGCGAAGTACACGATCGGAACTATACTTAACTTTAAAAACAGAAAGTGCAAAATGATTCGAGTACACGAGAGAGGAAGCTCGGAAGTGGGCGTGCACGCCGACACAACTCGTCTCTCCGCGCTCATTCATTAAGCGAAAACTGTCATTAATGATAGAGTCGTATTGTATTAATGATCGTTGTACAAGAGATGACGACACATGAACCAACTAGTCTTACTCTATGATTGCGTTACAAACGTGAACATGTACAGGCCGATCCAAACTTTATGGCAGCTCTGAAGTGCGCTACTCGCTGCGCAGTAGCGCACGCCTCACTCCACTCACACGCGAATGTGGTACTGCGCAGCGACTCGCCTCATGTTCCGAGCCGCCATAATGTTTGAATCGGACTGTACAGTTTTTGAAAATATAGTCAAGATATGCTCAAACCGTTCCATACAGATTTCTCTAATAGTTTTACACAAATAATAATATTTCTATAAAGGTTTGCGTCATACATTTCAAAATCAACTTGCATTAGACACATAACTTTGTACACAAAATAAAGTTTATAATAAACGCGTCACAAGTCAGTTGCCTATATAGACTCGTTGTGAATGTCGCTGCTTTCCTAGCGCGAGATTAAACGTCGCTCATGTTAAATCAATATCAAAAAGATGTACAAACCTGTTTCGTACAGAATGTCAAGAAAATGCAACCTTAATTGAACAATGTGGTGACATTTGTCCGGCGCTCACTAGAATTATGTAAAACATTTTATACAGGAATAAGGTTATTTTCATGAAGACGAGGCGGTGGTTGACATTGTATTGTGAGATTATTTGTAACATAATCCCGGCGAGGTAATGGAGCTCGTCAGAAGGACACACTGAGGCACTGCGTCACGCCGCGGGGCTGCGGCCTACAGTACTTGGTGACAATACGTATTTTAAGGCTGATGGAACTTGTAATTAGCGATGGGAAACATGTTTGTAAAAGTTTAGAAAACTTATAAATTTGGAAAATCTGGCATTTGTTTAATTATTATTATTGTCAAGCCACTAGCTCGGTCGCCACATGCGCGGTGGCGACCTTGGCAAACAACGGAACGTTTGTCGTCACGCCCGCGCGCCCGTGGCAGGCCGCGCTCGGCCGCGGGGCGCGCGCTCAGTAGCCGTAGCGCTCCTGGATGGACGACACCACGCCGTTGGCCAGCGACGACAGACGCCCGGCCACGCGCGTCACGCCCGCGCGCACCGACTCGCGCACCTGCAGCACGCAACGTACTGGCTCACATGCTATTGGCTGACTGCCCACTTCGACAGAGCTTTCATGACATAAATATACATACTGAATTTTGGAGACGGAGCAGTTAGGGCGGGTTCCTCAACCGGTATTAGGAAAGTCGGAAATCACAAACTTCTAAGTCGACGAACTATATCAAATAGGTCATCATTGAATAGGTCTTTGAAAATCATCTCGAGGTGTCAGTAATCATTTTTCATTTTGAATGAACATTTAGAATTCATGCCAATTAAATGTTGGTTAACCGCTGAAGACGCTTTTGGTATGAAAAGCATACCAGACTTTTCTAATACTTAATTGTACTCACGCGCTTGGGAATTCCCACTAAATTGTACACGTCATCTGGCGCGCCGGCTCGCGCGCCGACTGTTTGTAAAGAAACCCGATAAGCGGCGTCATTTCTTGGTATTCTGCGACCGTTGTATTTTTTTATGAATGCTAGTGAGTAGGGCTATAATGAAGTGTGCGTTATATTTGAATGTACCATGTTTTCATTTGTAGACGACTGTTAAGACGAACAAAGACACATTTTTCACAGATTCCAACAAGATTTTTTCTAATAAGAAAAAACAGGGGTTGTCCTATATGTTTTATGGTTTAAAAAACATGGTGTGTTAGTTCTTCACACGAAACATGAATAAAACCACTTACCACAGTACAATATTAATTATTTAAAGCATCCCAAGTTGAGACTCACGACGGGTCGCTCGTTCAATGACAGCGAAAATGATATTTTTTTATGTCATAGACTAATTCCTTCTAGGGTTGTCATATCTCAAACGGTTCGGAAACAGATAACGTATGAAACTAAATCCATGGAATTAGAAAGTACCGCTTAATAGTGGTGATACAAGGATAAACAAGGATGAAACTAAAACCAAAAAAATTTGGTGTGACTTTCACACCATGGGCGCAAAACTTTGAAAAAATTTTGATTGGTGCGCCATACCTTGGGCGCATTGCGGTGACTTCACGACCCGGCCAAAAGCGTCTCAGCGGCAACCATTCCCACTTATATAGTCGTCTTATTAACGAGAAAAATAATTATCTATATAATAATACATAAAAATGAATCCCTATTTCCCTTGGTCACGCCATCACGCGTGAACGGCTGGACCGATTTCACTAAAATTTTTTTGTTGTGTTTGTTATTGTCAGGAGAAGGATCTTATGAAATAAAAAAATAAGGAAGTTGATTTTACGTTACAAAATTTAGGAAAACTTAACGCCAATATTAATTTTACATAACTGTCAGTTGTTTGAAATAACTGTCAGCGATTGACAGAATGCGCGCTGCAAATATCGTTAAACACACATGGATCGGTTGATAAATGAGTCGATAGTTTTAGTTTTAGTCAATAGTCAAAACTAAAACTAAACGTCTGTCGGGTCAGCTTGTTATACTATAATTCTTAAAAAAGAGTGACAAGATAAAGAGGTAACAACCGTTACCTAAAGCGTTACTTAATACAGTGAGAGAAAATAAAGAATAATATAAGGTTTTTAGTTTTTTTTTTATAATGGGTACGACTGGCCGAAAATAATAAATTGACATCAAAAAATGATTTTGTGAAAATTGCCCATTTTCTTGCTGACAGTTTTTTTTAAATCTTTGAGTGCATATCAAAATGTCTCAAAATTTAAGGACAGCTTCCGAAGACCATTTTCCTGTAGCTGCAGCGGTTAAAGTACCTGCCCTTACTGCCCCATCTCAAAATTCCATCTTAAACACAGGCTGTAAAAAGACTTATCACATAGCCCTTACCTCCGCATTCTGTACAGCAAACTTGGTAACATCATCATCTGCCTAGCCCACTATGTTGTGGTCGGCTCCCAGTCTCACCGGATGCAGCTGACCACCAATATTAGACATGAAGCGAATGCCTATCTGAACTCTACAATCCAGTTAATGGGTAATACAATGCCCCTTGGTAAGACTGCTTGTCACTTTTCGGGTCAGACTGCCGAAGATTCACGAATGACAGCTGGGACCAACGACTTAACGTGCTTTCTGAGACTCGCAGGGGGTCCTTGATATGTAAAGATGGTCACCCATCCACGTACCAGCCGTGGCAAGTGTAGCTTAACCTGATCGATCGATCCGTGTGGCTGTTAGTACTTAGCCACAAGTACTTACACAGGGTGTAAAAAGTCTTATCACATAGCCCTTACGCATTCTTTACATCAAGCTTGGTAACATTGAGCAAAACTGTTTGCTGGGAAACGACTTTTGTTGTCAAAAATAGCTGTTTACGCGGCGCGCAATGTACCGCACGCCAAACATTGTGCTTATGGGTGCACGATCATTTAAAACTAACATTTAAAACTTGTTTTCGTAAAAAAAAACGTTGTAACTTAGACCTTCAATATCACCGTAATCAGAAGATTCCCAGGTATGGTCCAGTACAAAAAATAGATCACAATGACGACGAAAAGAACAAGCGGGTGTCGCCTTCGTTAAGTGTCTTATTACACCAATTATGAATACCGTTGATATAATCAGTGGCTAGTTTTCCAAGAGACTTGATAACTCGTCAGTGTCGCGTAGTGCCTCACCTCGTCCAGGTCGGGCGCGGACACGCTGAAGGCGGAGGCGCGCGGCGGGCGCGTGGCGTCGGCGCCGAAGTAGTCCGCCGACGAGATGCTGCTGCTGCCCTGGAAGCGCGACAGGTTGCCGTCGCGCTCCCACGCGGGCTCCTGCCGACCCACACCGATTACAAGTCGCAGGAACAATATCCGTGCAAAACATTTTAGCGATTTAAAAAAGGCATATATTTAATCGGTTGTTTCTCTAGCTCGTCCCTCCATCAACACAAAACAAACTACCAGTGGTCCACTCTAGCCCTGGATCGAAAGAGCTGGAAGTCATGAGGAGAGGCCTTTGCCCAGCAGTGGGATGATGCAGGCTAATAGTAGTAGTATTTAATCGAACCTCTAACAATTCCCAATTTGCGCGCCTAAAAATATTATCAAACACTAATATTTATATTTACGCTTCTTTTTGTGAACATCAAACAAATCCAATATCATCTTTATTTTAATCATTTTTGATCAACCGTTTAAACGACTTGCGCGTCGGACAAAATAACCGCTCGTCTACATGTGAACCTTTATAACATCACAAGTCATCTGCAATTAAGTGGAGTTTATTTTAGTCTACTGGACATGTGAAATGTACATTATACAGATTATACTATGTCACCAAGATGTCACGCTTTTAAATCTATTTGAATCCATGCAAATATCAAAAACGAGCTACTTGTTTGATAAAAGTTTTATTTTGACATGACGACTTCATCGTCGTGTCAAAGTAAATTGGGATTTTTTTCTGAGGCGTTCCAAATGAAAATCCAAGATGGAGACCGCGAATATGTCCAAATTTTTCGTCATGGGTGCCGTTTTCGAGGGTGCTGAAGCCGATAGTGAGGTCAACATGAACATTCCCAGACAGCAAAAATTCTTTTTTCATTTAAATTTTGGATCTTCATTTTGACCTCAGTAACCCAACTTTAAAAGTTCAGGTAATTTTTAAAAATACCAAAAATTAATAAGAATCGCAATAATTAAAAAGTTGTTATCGTTGGAAGTTGAATTTGTTTGACGCACTTTTAAATATTTCCCTTAAAAAAAAAACATATATTGTTTTGAGTGTTTCTTATTTCTTTTTCTGAAGGCTGTGGCGGCAGATCCTTCCTTCACTATTAATTAGCGAGATTACCCTAGATTGCTGTTTTGTGTCTGGTTGTTGGATGTTCTTTGCAAAAGTTTATTTCCTTTAATTCGTGTTTAGTTTAAATTATTACTTAAAATAGCACTTTAAGTGCTAACATGTCTAACAATGTATGGATCTTTTAGTTGTTCGAAATAAAATGATTGTATCTAGTCTCATATAGAAAAAAAAAGAGTAAAATTCGAATTATAAACTTCAAAACCAAGTTTTGACATACTTTATAAACACAATACTGAAATCTAACAATATAATCATATTGTAATACTTATTTTCTATCAAAATAATGTATTTTTTTTACCAATACGATACAGGGCAATTCCAAAAAGTTAATATCACCAAGCAGTTTCCACCAATATTTTTTTTCTAATAAAACGCCTGTGCTGGGTGCGCCATTTTTATAGCATTAAAAAATAGTTTTACTTGTTTAGCGCATGCGCGGTTATGTGCTGGGTTTTGGTGCCATTCATACGTTTTGTTGTACTTAATTTCGTGGGAAACTTTGATCTTTTATTTAGTAGATTCAATCCCAATGTTTGAGAGTAGATAAAGTAGTGTATAAAACGGTACACAACAGAATACCCCTCATTATGCATAAGTTTCATAAACTACTATTATTTTATTTATTTCAAACATGCGTGTGAGAACCGACCTGTTCACCGAAGAACTGCGCCGAACTGATGGCCTTGGCGGAGCCGAACTTCTTGACGGCGGAGTCATCGTCCGCGCTGTCGGCGCGGCGCGGGCGCGGGCGCGCGGGCGCGGGCGCGGGCGCGTGCGCGGGCGCGGGCGCGGCGCTGAACATGCTGTGCACGGCGCGCGCCGGCTCGGGCGAGATGCGGCCGGCGCCCGCGCCGCCCATGCCGCCCAGGCTAGAGATGTTGTCGAACGAGGAGGACTTGCGGTCGCTGTCGCCGAACAGCTTGTCTAAGTTGCGACTGTTGCCGTACGGCTCGTTTCTGATTACACACGATTACAAATTAGTTTTAAAATCATTTATCAAATGTAAAAATATAATATAAAAAGAACTATGCCTGAATCATGCACCGAATAACGCTTTGTATGAGAGCAACTAGATTGCGGCCGACGTGTCAGTCGCGCTAGTTGAAAGTCGAGGGGGTGCGCTAAGGTAGACCGCGTTTTTTTTTCTTGCCCTTGTAACATATATGTATTTATAGAATTATAATCATTAAAATCATCAATACAATTCTCTAAGTTTAAATTAACCTATCGAATGACTATTTCATGAATTCATGACATTTGAGGCCAATTCAAATTTTCAGAGTGATGATATTGATGATTTAAATGATTATAATTCTGTCAATACCACAGTAATCTAAATAATATTATTTAGATTTCTGTAGTCAATACATATTTATTACTCTCACAAATCATAGTTTGAACAACAAACTGAAATGAAATTGTTTATTCTGTAAATAGGATATCGGAATATACAGGTCGTATAAAAAAAAATAAGCAAGATGAAGCCGACATTTCTAATCTGACTACCTCTGAGAAGAAATGGCGAAACAAACTCATGGGTCAGTCTCTTTTAAAGTTCAGACATAATCTTGGTCAGATCATGTGGGGACGATGTAAATTAGTGTCCGAAATGGTCCTTTGAGGAAAGAACCACACAGATTTTAGTGGACCAGTCCAGTCAGTGCAAACATTTCATAGTAATCGTGTAGCTCAACTCAGAACTTAAGGAGCTCAACGACTGATGCTGACCTGCAATTGCAAAAAATGTAAGATAATTTGAATTTCGCGGGTCTTGACTCTTTCGCCTTAAGATGCCACATTTCTTATGAACGTGCGGTCCAATACAACCACGCAGAGACATAGCACATTTTAACGTATGTCACCTGATCATGGTGAAGGACGAGCTGAAGTCGTCGATGTCGTCGAGCTGCGCGCGCGCGGCCGGCGCGTCCTCCTGCTCGATCATCGTCATGTCCGAAGTGGCCGAGTGCGACACGCCTCTGCAATATCAAAACAGCATTTACAACAACACCACTATTATACTGTTAAGAAGAAAAGAAAAACGCACCTTCCGCCTCCCCTCTTCTTCTACCTAAAAGGTGGTGCGGAAGTAAAATGCATCATTAGCCTAATATTCAGAAGCTGTATATTTTGTAGACGCGCTGGGAGGAGGAACGTAGGTGAAATGAGGATGATGACGCTTGTGTGCACAATTTGATAAATAAACCTGTCCCAGCAAAATACAAAGTGACGTAAAATAAATATTTTGGAGACCTTTGATAGTTTTTTTTGGCACATGTTATCGCAATAGCTTTTCACACAGTATTCCTAATGCCTGAATAGAGATCTTTCCGGTGATAAATCTTCAGTAGGAGTTGTTTCGCAGACTTGTTAGTGTAGAGCTGTCGAAGAGTTAATTCCTATGAGGAAGAACGGGCAACCTTTTCATGTCGACTTTCTACTCATTGGGCTTATTTGGGAGAATGTGTCAGTGGCTGAGGTCGGAACGTGTTTGTGGTCCAGCGCGGGCAGTAGACACTCACGAGCGGTTGGCGGAGCTGGCCTGCGCGATGCCGAGGCGGTCGGCGTGCGGGCGCTGTGCGTGGGCGGGCTCGCGGTAGGCCAGGCGCAGCGATGCCACCTCGGCCTCCACGTGGTCCAGCGTGGCCGTACTTTCGGGCGCCGCAGCCGTCTCCAGCTTGAGCTTCTCGGCCAGCATAGCCTCGCGCTCGATGTCCTCGAAGTTCGCGGCCACCTTCGTGGCGCCCAGGCCTCCCTTGCGCGCACCCAACTGTACAGCAAAGCGTTTGCTTTAATACGTCGACGTTTCGTTAAAGTTGAACGACGAATTAACAACAAATGCAACACGTGCAAGCTGTATCACAGATATGAAGTCTACAATTAAAATAAATATTATGAAGCAAATCAAACAAATATTTCCGATACAAAATTCGTTAAAGTTACGATATTTCAAAATAATTCGTGGTTACGGACAAAGTAGTCACAATCACATTCGGTTACCTCGACTATATCAGAGATCGCGATAAGGTGACCCGTTGAATGTTTTAAAAACATAATTATTATTTCCTGTTAGATTACGTGTATCTACTATTTATTAAAGGATAACATTATTTTTAATGAATAGCAG
Organism: Griposia aprilina; assembly: GCA_916610205.1. Lineage (NCBI taxonomy): Eukaryota > Metazoa > Arthropoda > Insecta > Lepidoptera > Noctuidae > Griposia > Griposia aprilina. The sequence goes on along the minus strand of OU744285.1, from coordinate 516,236 downwards.
GTTAATAGTAAACATTAGTGTAGACTGCAGTGTGAACTGTATAATAATTGCTATCGTGGGTAGAACCTGGCGGGCGGCCTGGCGCCTGGCGCTGGCACACGAGCGTGGAGATTGGCACAAGCAGAGGCCAAGCCCCGCCACTTGGTGAGGCTGGCGAATGGGTTCATGACCAAGGTGTGTAAGTACATCCGCCAGCAAATAACTTGGACAAGTCCCAGGAAATTGTGCAAGTTATTTGCCGGTAGATGTCGCCTTGTGTTGATGATATCATCGTGTTTCGGTCTTGTGCAAGTTATTAGCCGGCTGCACGCGCTTTGGAATATAAGTATACAGGATGGATTTTTGAGACGGGGCAGTAAGGGTAGTAGCAATACCTTAGCTGCTGTAGCTAATTACAGGAAAATGGTCATAAGATAATGTACTTAACTTTTTGGGACATATTGATCTGCACTCACTGATTTTGAAAAAATATACAGTTAGCAAGAAAATGGGCAGTTTTTATAAAAAAAATAATTGATTCCTCTCTATCCTGTTTCTAATAAGGATCAAAAAACTATCGGACCAACTGAGATTTGAGTACTAAAAAAGTTAGAAATCGCAAAACCTACTCTAAACGTTTGTAACTCTACACTTGTTTATCTATCTATCTATACTAATATAATAAGCTGAAGAGTTTGTTTGAGCGCGCTAATCTCTGGAACTACCAGTCTGATTTAATAAATTCTTTTTGCATCTGATAGCCCAATTCTTGAGGAAGTTTATAGGTATTTTTAACATCACGGTACGACCCTTAAGAGCTGAACAACAAAAAAAAGTCAAAAAGAAGGCTTAGCGAAAACAAAGTATTAGCGCCAGCGGGAAATGTGGCTGTTATTTTAGTATATTGGGGTGTCTTACGACTTCCATGCGAACGAAGTCGCGGGCAGAAATGAAATGCTGTTCATTGATAAGCGCATCGCGCACAAATCATAATACAAACGTTGCTCATTAAAGTGCGACTAAGGCAAATTTGGGAAATAACTGAACGTGCTTTTTTCTATGGGATATTTATATGAAGGGTTGAAATTTGGAACAGATTTTCTGTGGGATCAGCTAGTCTGAAATAAATGAATATTATTATTATAATTACCCCGCTCCTCTTGGCGGGCTGCTTGCGCGCGCCGATGGTGGAAGGGCGCGCGTCGGGCGCCGCCACCATGTCGCCGCTGGCCACGCCCGAGCCCGCGTCCCACAGCCGCGCCTGAGACGTCAGCGCCGGCTCCGCCTTGGCGCCCTGGGGACACGCGGCACTGACTGTAGCCTGGGTAACCCCTCGCGAGCACACAAGCCACACATCGCCACAAGTGCGTACTAGACCCTAAGATTTAAATCGTTATATCTGCCATACCATGTCAAAAAATTATTGTTTCTGTTTCGTTGCCAATGACTTTTGAATAGTGTTGTCTCGGTCACCCATACTGAAAATCATATCCCTCGTTCCATGTGGGATGTGAGAGTTCTTCTCAGTGTTAAAACTTTTTCGCGCGACCTGAGTACGATGAGGGGCTGAGGGCTCATCTAACCATTTAAATCTTTGACTAGCCCTGAGCCTAACGGCACACATCCCAGTGCAACCAGGCAGAGGTCGATGGACGTCCACTGTTACTTAAATATGGCAACTCTTACATCATAATGACGTCTCAAAATATCGAACGCGGTCTGGTTGCACCCCCACAGTACCCGGCTGTTAATATGGCATACCAACTTTTTTTAAGTTAGAATTTGTAGAACGCTTTTCGCAACTTGTGTGACAATCCTTTTCTAACACTCGACGTGCCACATTAACGGCCCGGCACCGTATACGGTATCTATTCGCGCGTATGCGCGCGGTGTATGTAGGTAATATTCTTTATTACCTCATATCTTTCAAACCGCTAGACGGATTTATATAACAAAGACATCGTTAGATACAATAGATACATCTAGACCGCCCAAGTGTTCTTAGATAAGTTAAAAATAAAACATGGCGGTTGTGAGATGCCATTGTTTGGAATGAAAAAAAAAAAGTTGTTTCGAATACTGCAATATGGGTGTCAAAATAAAGGGCTCATCGTAAGCATTTAAAAAAAGTATATCATGATTATGACCGTGCTACTAAATAAAAAAAGACGAAGAGTTATTTTTTATTTTTTTATTTTAGATGGGTTTGCTCTTGACTCTAGTCTAGGTCAGAGATGACAGAGACAAAGTCTACGATGGAGTGAGCTTACCCAGAAGAAGCCTGTTCACTCTCATTTTGAAGAGATTTGGGTTGTATGCGGTCGGAAACACAGGCGCAGGTAGAGAATTCCACTCTTTTGCTGTGCACATTATAAGAGATGTTTGGGAGAGCTTAGTGCGATCTGGTGGAATAGCAACTAGGTAGGGATGGTAACTTGCAGTGCGCCTAAATGTCCGATGGTAGAAGGGGGCCGGTGGAATGAGGTCGTGGAGTTCTTAGGCACACTCACCGAAGTACAATCTGTAGAAGACCGACAAGCAGGCAACCTTACGGCGATGAGCCAAGCTGTGAAGCTTGGCATCCACCAGTTTTATGTCGCCAATGAGTCTCTTAGCTCTGCGTTCCACCGAGTCAAGCGCGACAAGTTGGTATTTAGCTGAGCCATCCCAAATACTCTTCGGACCTCTTTAATATGAACTGCGATCTCCGACATCGTGGAGTCACATTGAGGTACAGTAGATAGTTGCTTGGAGCCAATGTCCAGACTTGAATTGCTTGCAAAGAGAGATGCAAAAAGATTTGCTTTCTCAGTTGCAGAGTGAGCTAGCGAGCCATCAGGTTTCATCATTGGAGGTAAAGTGGGACGACCGAAATTCGTTTCAACCGCTTTAGACAGGAACCAGAACTGTTTACTACCCGGAGGGTGCGCTGCTAACTTGGCCCCAATACGTCCAACATGGTCAAAACGTGCGCCACGCAGAACCCGTTTGCAGAGCTTGGCGGCAGAATTAAAGGCTCTTTTCTTCGCGTGAACCCTACGCACTCTAACTTTGCGGTCGCGGGCCTTGACCCAGGCTTGGTAGGCAGACTCCTTTCGGGCCTCAGCGTGGGCGCATTCTGCATTATACCAAGGCCGGGATTTGTGTCCGAGCGGGATGTCGGAGAATGGAATAAAATACTCCATCCCCTGCCGAATCACGCCCGCAACCACGTCAGCACAGCACGAGGGGTCACCCGAGGAGAAGCACACGTCCATGGATAAGACCGCATCTCATCCCAATCCGCTGACCCGTAACGCCATACTCGCCTCGTGCCTCTAGGAATCTCATCTGGAGGAGAGCAGGTCGATATGGATTTCACCAGACAGTGGTGAGATGTTGCCAGCGGGGCTGAGACCGATACTGAATTACTGTCCGGATCAGTTGCCAGCAGAAGGTCTAAGCAATTGGGTGTATGGCCGTCAACATCCGGTACCCGCGTTGCCACATTCACCATCTGGGTTAGGTCTAGCATTAAAGCAAACTTGCGCGCCTCTAACCCGGCATGGTCAGTTTTCCGGTACGGGAACAAACACTCTTTATGATGGGCGTTGAAGTCCCCCAGAAAAATGAGCTTCGCTGTTGGGTACCGCTGCTGGGCTACGTCAGTCGACTCCACGAGGAAATTAAAGAGCGCTGTTGTCTCCTGGTCACCGCTGTGCGATCGGTAGACGCCGATGTAGAGAGATTTCTCCACGCCAGTGTCCACAAGTAGCTACATGACAGAAAAACCCGGTTTCTCAAAGCAACGGAGACGACGACAACAAATGTCATCGCGGACGTACACACAGACCCCAGGTTGTTTCTTGAACTTGTGTTCAAGACAGTAACCCAGGTAGTTGAGGTACGCCGCATCCGACGGGGTTGTTATCTTCGTCTCCGTTAGAAAAACAGGTGCGGCTTCTCGGCCTCAAGGTGGTGATGGACCGGATCGAGATTGGAGTGCAACCCCCTGATGTTAGTAAGGTGCACTTTTTTTATCTTGTTTCGATTTCTTTCGTTGGCTTTTTATTATTATTGATTTTTTGATCTTGTTTCGGCCCTTTTAGTTGATTTTGCATTGATTATCTTTTTATGCAGGCGGGTTTTTTTTTTTTTTTTTAGTTACGGAACGAAGTTAACTACATATTTGATTAACGGTGCCCAGCTATGTAGAAAAGACGATTCAACAAGTTTAATTTTTTATGAACGAAAGATACAAAGTGTTATGTTATATATAACGAAAAAAAGACCTTCCGGACTTATGTAGGTACACAACAAATTGTGGCAAGATGAAGTGTGCATCAGAAAAAAAAGAGAATGTGTATTCCCTGTCACCTGTCATTCAAATCAATTATAATACCAAGCTTTTATTTAACTTGTCTTGTTAGTTAGTATGTATGGGTCAAATCTTGCAAGCTGAATTACAACCCCTTCCTCTTATCCTACTTGTTGAAATTTTACATGTTGATTCTGTTTCGAAGACAATCTATTTTTGCATAATTTTCATTATGCAAAAATAGATTGTCTTTGAAATAGAATCAACATGTAAAATTGAAATACCGAACGAGTCCCAATAAATACTTTTTCTTTCTTTCGAAATAAAAAGTATTTATTGGGACTCGTTCGGGATTATCTCAAGCTAAACTAAAAACACTCCTAAAAACAAAAATAAAATAAAAATAGAAAGTCATGTACGAGGCCCAAAGGCCCCCATCTCAACATGATGCTACCACATTCAGAAACAAGTGTCGCAGCGCTCGTGTTCTGATAGGGCCCGCTGTGATGTATCGCACGACCTGGCTGCTACACCCAGGATTGGCTCCAGACGAGGGAACTCCTCAACGGTTACCAGCACAGGCACGAAATATTGTACATGCATTCAATTATGCTAGCCCGTTCTAAAGTATGGCATGACTTCGATAGTGCAACTCGGCTTCTCACCATGACTTGTGTAAAGACGTGTTTGGGTTCGTTGGATTTGCCTTTACAAGTACCTTTCAAGTGAATGTGATAGATAGAACAGATATTCAAACAATTTGAATACTCAAAAGTACAAAGTAAAACTTACGTAAACATAGAACTTTCATATTTTCTTAAAAGCTTGAGGCTAATCCTAAAGAGTAAGAAGGACGTTCCTAAGTATTTTGTACTTTTGAGTCCATTAAAAGCTTATTTTACTTTTATTATTTAATGTTGGTTCACGTTTTCACTAAATACAACATCTATTAATGTCACGATATTATTAATTAGTTGACACAAATGATTGTATGCGTTACAAGGCTACTGAATTTAGTTTAAAACGCGTGAAGTTAAAACTATGTTATCGTTGTGGTCTTGCGCTGATAAGAGCGCGCGGGAGGGCGCAAGCCTGTGGCGTGCGGCGTCGCAGGCCCGCGCGCACACATGCAGGTGCTCCCGGGCCTCCTACACACAACTAGAACATACTCTTGTGCGAGCGCCCCCTGATTACTTTATATCTATTGATGTTTGTTGAGAAGCAGTGAAGAGCAAATTCACAATTGAGTTTTAGCAGATTTTCTACTTAATAACTGTACAGAGGGCCTAGAAAAACGTTTCTGAAAGCGTTAACAACAGACGCTAACGTCAAAATGTATGGCAATGACATTACCTGTGGAAAGGACACGTAATGTCACGTGTTAAGCAAATGTCAACTCCGTACAATTTGATTTTCCGTTGGCGTTAACGCTTACAGAAAAGGGATTTTGTCTAGGCCCCCTGAACAGATTTGTTGTAAGAAAACTGAAAAAGATATGACTTTTTAATCAATTTGCTTGTTGTCGATGAAACTGATTCTCAACATAAGAGATTTACACGGAAATGGTATTAACTTGTATGTGACAGCAATGTATGACTCACTATGAAAGCACACGGTACACTACGCACCGTGGTTTAGTAGTCAGACAGTTGGAGCAGATACACACATAATCGCAAGCACTAGTCATATAAAAGATTTAACTTTACATTTGGAATGATGACAATCAACGTTAAGTCGTTAAAAGAAAACATTCGATATAATATAAATTTTCTAGTAAAAAAATATAAAACACACACACACCAGCGTACAGCAAACTTGCTTATCTGAATAATACGTGGGAGTGTTTCTAACATAATGGTAGTTGATGTATAACAGTTTCAAACCAAGCACTGCAACGGAAACAAGCAGTAAGTACGAGACATACCTGAGGACAGAACATAAATGTATAGTGCATTGTATCCAGTAAGCGTAGTCAGAGTACCAGCGCGGTCGGAACTCGCGCGGCTGTGGCGTCACATTCACTTCTACATCATACTGCGAATGTCTCATTCATAAGAATATAAATCAACACAAGTTCCTCTATGTCCACAAGTTTAAAATCCTAAATGGAAGACAGATAAGAACATTTTTGTGGTGTACACTATAAGGCTGAATATACTCAATAATATCCTCCTTTTTTTGAAGTAGGTTAAACATATTTAAAGGAACTAGCATCAATGTACAAAAACAGTGAAACATTAGCGAGTGCTATGTAAGAGACCAACACGCTACCGGTACTCAGTATGCGGCGATACGCGCGCGTCAGGCGTGAGGTGAGATGCTTGTGTTACCTGTGCAGTGAAGTCAAACGCGCTAGTGTTAGTGGGGGCGGAGTCGCCGTGCTCCGCAAACCAGTCTACCTCGCGCTCCTTGGCCTCCTTGGGCTCGGGCGCCGCCGCCTCCAGGTGCAGCTGTACACAAGGCATTGGTTAAACTCTCACACATGAAGATACAATGCAAGGAGGAACTACAATAACAACTGATACTTTGATAAAATGAGCAAACTTGGAAAATACACCATGAGCTATATGAGCGACTTTGCAGAAAACTAAAATGCATTTATTAGATTTATATTAAAAGTTAGCATTATTGCACTGACATTATAAAAGCTTCAAAACTCATGTTTCCCATTATTTGTAACAATTTAAGCACACATTCATAAGTGAAAGCGATTTTTTGAATCTTGTTTTATTTTGTTTCCATCTCTTTGTATTACCTCAGTAGTTAATATTATCCATAAAACTATAAATGTGTTTATGTTCATTATAATTTTACAGTAACTTCTGTGTCAAGTAGATAATCATATTTGCTTTTTTTTGCTTCTTCTTTAATCATATTAACACTTTGATCAATACAATAGAATAGAATACTCTTTATTATGTACACCATAAAAATTAGAATTAAATGTAGAAATTTTACATAGGGTGACACAATAGGCGATCAATGATAGTGAACAAGTGTTAACAGTTACAATGCTGCCTTTAGGGTACAATTAATTGGCACTTACTCTCAAATAGATAAATAAATATGCTCAACAGATGTCTAAATTGTATATTTAATATATTTGAATACAATCATAATAATAAAGTTACATTGATAACTTACATTAAATACTTACCCAAATCTGTGAATGAAAGTATGAACCAAATTAAAAACAAGCCAAGTTATGTGCAACTCTTACATCCAAAGTTTGTGATGGAATGAAGGCACAAGAGAACCTGTTGGACTTGTTCATGTCATAGTTTTACATTCATGAGGACATGCTACATAGTTGATTTCAATTCAAATGTTGTCATTCTGGGCAACATCAAATACATGCATCTATCTTTATATGATGCTAAACAACTCACAAGCTCAGCCCTAAGTTGTCATATTTTATTAGTTTCACAAAACTGACAAGTGATGAACTTCACAAACAATACAGTGGTAAACTGACCTTGGTCCCATATGTCCTCATGGCCTGCTCAGACAGGGCACTCAGCTTGTCACGGTACATCTGGGCCACACGAGAGCTGTATTTTTGTCGAGCATCCTCAGTTGACAGACCGTGCGTGTGGAAGAACTGGGTCTGACAAGTGGACAAAAATAATGTTAAGCTATGCGTAATCTTTTGTAACCTATCAATAACAAATGTTACTTTATATCGCACTAGTTAATCACACATTAATAATTCTGTTAGTAGATAAAGTACAGTGCAACACAATACGGTTGGTTTTGAAATTCAGTAACAAAGTTATGTTCATATTAACTTGGCAAGAGGAGTCATAACTAAAGGAAGGAGTCGGAAAACTAGAGAAATATGGCGCTAAATGTTGAACATACAGCGTTTGAGTTCCCGCCTAGCTGCATGTTTCTGAGCTGCTTCCATGTCCAGTTGGTGTCGAGCTGCGTGGAGCGCACGAACGTGAGGTGCACGCCGAGGCTGCGGTGCACCGCGGAGCAGTCGAGGCAGATGAACACTCCGTACGTCACCGTCGACCACGTAGGGTTCTTCGCGTTGCAGTCGAAACATACCTGCACACCACACAACATACATTATTATCACTGAAATTTTATTCTATAACTAAATAGCTATTGAAATCTACGCACTTTATTCGACGAAATAGAGCGTAATCTTTGGAAAACTGCTTCAATATCGGTTTTACTTGGCCCAGAGTCAGCCATTTTCGACGTGTTGTCACTATCTATCTGTCACGTAAATGTCATGTCAACGTTTATCACACAGACGTTGATGTTTTCAGAATCGATGCCAGTTTGCAAATTTACACTTATAAACATTTTAATTAATGTAAATTATTCTTGATGACAAAATTAATTCCAAAAATAGAAATTCGTGCCTTTTTTGAAAATGTGTTTTTTATTTTGTAGAATGACAGAATCACTGACTGTATTTTTTAACTGCTGTTTGTAGTGGAAATAAACAAAGAATAAATTGTACCTAATTTGAAAATGTTTATTTTATACTTTATTTCGGTCGTTACGTTGTGATAAAAAGGTGATATTGTAAATTAATGGTAAATCTATAATTTTCGAATAAAAATCTTCCTTGTCTATGGTCGTTCGTTGATGGTTGTCGAACGGACGCATGTTAAAAATTCTACAGATAATTTTGTTGATAAACTTATTTACGACACGGTAGCAAAAACGTTTATTGAAGACTTAGACAGGCTTCAAAATTGAAAAAGTGGCGGGCAAACAATTATCACTATAAAGATAGTGTGAGTGGAAGGACGCTGTTCTGTGGCGGCATCTCGCAATCGGAGTGCTCAATTAGCTATGTGTACGTGCCAGTGTCCCCGGGCTGACGAGTGAAAGTGCGACAAACTAGCAAGTGACCATGTCTGAACGGCTGGTGAAATGAGTGACAAGTGGTCGGGACAGGCAGTAGAATGGAAAACGTAAACTTTCAGCCGAGCGGGGAGGAGATCGAGCGGGCCTTGATGGACCTGGGCCCCCTGCTCGGCGTCACCATCAAGGAGGAGGTGCAGGATGAGCTGGGTGACGCTGGCGCGGCGCCCGCGGCTGCGCTCAATGTACGCACTGCACACACTTCGCAACAACATCATGTATTTGTAAATAATGCAACCTGCCCAACTAGTTTCAGCCCACTATTCATGCATCTAAATAAAATACAGACTTACTTTTAAAAATGTTGCAGAGATTTATCTAATCAAATCATCAACATACGTTTTTTTTTGTCATTTCAGATCCAATGTTCATAGTAATGTGACTTTCATACTTTGAGTTATTTTATGCGATTTGTTACAGTAACCTGGTTTCTGAAAATAATCTGAAACCAGCCCACTCTGGCAACTGTCTTGGGGCAGTGTAAGATGAATAGAAAATTTCAATATTGTATGACCTGACATGTTCACAAAATGTTCATTTATAATTATTCATATTTCATGCTCATAAAATTAAATAATATTTTCGTACTCTTTAGTCATTATAGAGCCATTAGGATGTGCATCATCTGACTAGTGGTAAGACAATTGTACAGAGCAGCAATTGTTGATAAGCTCTCTCTTAGGTTAGAGTGTAGCCTTAGGATAGGATTTTTTTTCAAGAAATTTATTATTTTTGTTGCAGTATGGGGTTAACCTTGTCTATAAAAAACATTTAGCTTGTGAGAAGCATGGTCCTACGACGCACCGTTTCCGAGAAATAGGCCTTAACTAACAGAGGTTTTTTTTTTTTTTTTAACCCAAATTGTTAGTTTCTCGATTCTATCGTATAAACCACCTAAATATAAGGTTAAAAGTTCCTTGGTTGTTTTTTGTCCCTGACCACCACCCATTTGTTGTAATAAAAATGATGTTGAAGGGATCCTTTTAGAAGTTAGGGAACAAGAGAGAGCAAAGCGAACTGGGGACTTGGGGCACCCCGACTCGGACATATTAGGTTCAAAGGCGATGGCGAGGTCTAGTGAGTGAGTGAAGCAAGCAAACAAAGACCTTGCCATCCTCTATGTCGTTATTTTTTTAAACCATTCAGAAGGACTAGCCCCACTAAGCGGAGCTCCTTTGACTAAGCCTACATGTGTCATAGGGCCATGCTTCTCAGAGCCTAAATGGTTTCTATGGTCAAGGTTAACTCGATCCTGCAATAAATTAGAAGACTTCAGAAAAAAAATTACTGACCCAAACAATGATATTGTTTTCCTTACTGCTCATAGTGCTCTTAAGTGTATACTGCAACTTCTACAACTCCGCCCCTAAGACAACCCGCAGACCGTACAAAGCCGGGTGAGCTTAAGGGTGCAGGCAATTAGTATAGAAACGAGTTACATGGAAAAAGTTTTGTGCTATTTTTACAACTTTCACAAGACCATACCACTATTGTCACCAGCTTGCAAAAAAGGTTTTTTTTTCTAATGTAAATGATTAGATAGATATTGTCTCGCTGCATGTAGGGTCTTGATTGACATTTAGAACTAGGTCCAGTAAAACAGGTGTCTCTTCCACGAAATCCACTAATGAAGAGTTGGAGTTGAATTCATCATAAACTGTCTTTGATTTTTTACTTTACATGAATTATAATAAAGTAGGCATAATGAAATATAAAACCAAAGATATTTAAATGCAAAATGTTGAGATGCAAAGAATTTATTATTATATTATTGCAGAATGGGCCTGCTCTTGACCTCGATCTCGCCTGAAATAATCTGGGACAGAAACAAATGATTCCATCATCTAGTTTTTTTCTAATTGCAGCATGCAACACGTATGAACCGCTGGCCATGCAGACAATCAACAGCATCAGTGTTAAAAGTGACCTACTAAAGTTTTCAATGTTTGGACTAGACACTAACAATATACAATACATAATATTTTATTTAATTTTGAAGACAACAGAAAATGGCATAACATATTTAATAATAAATTTGCCACCTCACGGACCTTATCTCGCATTTCCAAATCCATAGAAATGATATGATTGTATATGATGCAGTATGTAATGTTTGATATCAGGTGAGCAGCACGCCCGACGGCGGCCTGGGCGCAGAGGGCGGCGGGCGCGCGGGCGAGGCGCGCGCGGGCTCGCCGGGCGGCGCGGCGGACGCGGGCAAGGGCTCGGCCGACTCGCTGGCGTCGCCGGGCGCGCGCGCCGCGCTGGGCGGCACGCGCTGCGTGCTGTGCAACGCGGCGCTGGCGCTGGCCGACGGCACGCCCAAGCTCATGGAGTGCCTGCACTCCGCCTGCGAGCCCTGCATCCGCGCTAAGCTCGAGGAGAAACAAGCCAGCTCTAGAGACTTCTTGGGTATGTATAGCGTGAACATCTTATTTATTCGGTGTCACAAGCCGTGTGCCCAATGGGATTTTCCATCAGCAAAAATGACAAACTTCCATACAAACTCTTATCCCCTATTTAACCCTTTTAGGGAATGATTTTGGGTGTTAATTAAGGCAGCTTCTTTAAAATGACATTCTCGTCTTCAAATATATTTAGTTGTCTAATTATATAATAGGTCAGCGACGAACTTTTAGCGTCTAATATATGGTTTTCAAGCGACCTTAAATTGTAAAACGAGCTACTGTTAATATGACGCAGCATGGTGATAATTCTTGAGCAACGTTATGGACCAAGTACTAAATAGGGGCATTATGAATAATGACATGAGTAGTCGACGGAGCCCCACTTCGCGGGGCTCCTACTTCGGGGTGGATTAAAAAAAATAACTACGAAGGGATGGCGGGGTCTAAGAGACCCCGCCATCCCCTTCTAACCTAAACTGTCCGAGTCGGGGTGCCCTAAGTCCCGAGCTCGCTAAGTAGCTCACTTAGAACATTAGTCGCTGAGTTATCAATTCAGAATTAAATATATTTATCGGTAGCTCTGAGTCATATTAATTTACGTTTGTAAATTGACGCTGTTTTTTTGATATTCTGTTGGAATAGTAAAGATGATGAATTAATATAATTGAAGCTGTTTTATTAACTCGTTGCCTACATATAAAAAAAGACGTTAGGTTGCAGGTGCTAAAGAAAACTTTTGATGCTGCACTCATAATTTCCCAATGATTTTTAGCGGTTTAAGCACTGTTTTTAACCGACTTCACAAAAAACTTTTTTACAAAAAAACAACCGACTTCCAAAAAAAAAACACTAAAAGACGTGAAAAATAACTGTAATTGCGGAAGTCGGTGTCTTTAGTTTTGTATTTTCGTTTTTGGCCACCGACTTCCAAAATTAAAGTTATTTTTCACGTCTTTTAGTGTTTTTTTTTGGAAGTCGGTTGTTTTTTTGTAAAAAAAAAAAAAAAAAAACACTTTTTAGTTGCGGTACCTACCCCACACAATATCGTATACCACTACTTGGTGTGCAAATAACAGTGACAGGAAATTATTAACACATCATCCATATAAACTAAGTGGAAAAAATATGCAGTATTAAGGATAACTCAAAAACTACTTGTCAGACCTTGATCAAATTTAAATGGGACCACATGTGAAACACCGCCTATCAAATAAAAAAAGAATCATCTAAATCGGTTCACCCAGAAAAAAGCTCTGAGCTAACACACATATTTTTGTGAAGTCGGTTAAAAAAGAGGAGGTTCTCAATTCGTCTGTATGGTTTTTTTTTTATGTATGTTAGCTCAGAACTTCTTTCTGGGTGAACCGATTTGGATGATTCTTTTTTTATTTGATAGGTGGTGCTTCACATGTGGTCCCATTTAAATTTGATCAAGGTCTGACCTGTCGTTTTTGAGTTATCCTTAATACTGCATATTTTTCCACTTAGTTTATATGGATGATGTGTTAATAATTTCCTGTCACTGTTATTTACATACCAAGTATTGGTATACGATTTGTGTGGGGTAGGTACCGCAACTAAAAAGTGAAAAATAAAAAACATTTTTACAAAAAAACAACCAACTTCCAAAAAAAAACACTAAAAGACGTGAAAAATAACTTTAATTTCGGAAGTCGGTGGCCAAAAACGAAAATACAAAACCAAAGGCACCGAATTCCGAAATTAAAGTTATTTTGCACGTCTTTTAGTATTTTTTTTGGAATTCGGTTGTTTTGTTGTAAAAAAGTTTTTTGTGTGTCAGTGAATGAATATAAGATTTGTATTGAGTACAAAATATAGATTAAATTTGTTTAAGAAATGAAATGATGATATCTCATTTCATCAGAGCGCATAGTAATTTATTTACTCCCTGTATTTATAAACGTTGCTTAAAATGTATGGATAAACAGTCTAATTATAACTTAACTATAAGCAACAAGTAACCTCTAAATGTGCAGGTGCAGAGCGCGTGACGGTGACGTGCCCGGCGTGCCGCCTGCAGTGCCAGGTCGCCAACATGATCGACCAGCGCTTCGTGCTCGAGAAGATGGCGCTCGAGCAGGCCGGCTCCAATGGTTAGTCATAAGTCAAAGTCAAATCATTTATTTCCATTTAATTAATAAAATACGTATGATTCTAGTCGCCCTTTCAAAAAATCTATCGTATGGAGAAGTATGGGCAAGAAACTCCATAGTTACTTGTAAAATGTTTAACAATATTTTGTGTACATTAATTATTATTATATGTGAAGAATTCGAAATGAAGCAATGACAGATAAATTAATTATGTGACAGATACATGGTGCTCACATATGTAAAAATATTGCAGCCATAGAATCCTATCCTAATATAATCCTCCTATAATAAAATCCTAAATATTTAACAAATAATGAATTAGTGTGTGAGTTAAAGTAATCACAGAATGAATGCTTCCTACACATGGTTCATGTATATGTGGTGTCGACGGTGACCTGTTGTCCCCCACAGGCGCCATGAGCGGCGAGCAGCAGTGCAACAGCTGCGAGGACACGGAACCTGCCACCAGCTACTGCGTGGACTGCGCCGAGTTCATCTGCGACAACTGTGTGCACGCGCACCAGAGGTAACACACACACACCTCGTCACCGTGCACAGGCTCGCGAGTCGCGACCTCGCAACTTTACTTCAATATTTCGCGACTATGTAAACAGCCCAAAACAAGTATTAGTCTATCAACATAACTGCCGAAATTAAGGGCTTGTAATAGTTCAGCTGAAATACATATTTCGCCCCCACTTCCACGCGCCTTATATGTGTCTATCTCTCTCGCACAGTCAAAGTGATTTGGTTAGGGTGAACTGAACTATTGTTGGAAGGATGCTAGAAATAAAATGATTAAACGTAACATTAATGTATTACATTAGTATAAAAATTTGCTTTCACATTGTATGTAGTGTCTATAAAATTATGGCCTTTTAAATAGGCAGGTAAATAATAAGTAATCAAAAAACTTCGGAGGACTTCAACATTTGAACAGCAACAACGCCAACAATATTAAATAGATTAACATTTGTGGCGAATGGCGACGTTTGTACCGCCACAAATGAACTACGCAAGGAAACGCACGCATCTGACTGAGGTCACAACCCTACATCACGCAAGCAAAGTTTACAGCGAAATCTGCAAATACCGGATTAGTTTAAAATGACCGGCCAAAGAAAATTGCTCTGCCGCCATACATTGTCATCCTAAGACAGCGACAGCCAAATAAAATTACTTGTCTTTTTGCTGATTTTTTGCCAAAAAATGGGTCAGCCCTCTGGTCACGTGACGAGTCGACCAACCGCTTGGCGATTTCTCGAAAAGCTAACTGGTGACTCGAACCGCATGGCCCTAGTGTATCAGCCCCAAACGGCTGGAACATAAGTCCCAATAAGATTGTAGTGATTGCGCCGTTTGAGGTTTTCCGCACCTGCAGCAGCCGCCCCAGCACAGCCCGCTAGGAACGTGGGATGGCGCAAGGGACTCGACACATGTTGCATCACACACACATCACACCATAAGGCGACCTAACTTTCATAGCATTATTGTCAATCCGTCTGGTCTCTTCCCATCGTCGCGTGTCAGGCCATTGGGTTCTAAAACAGCTGGCACCCGTAGTGACAAGAGCACACGTAATAATATGTCATATATGACTGATGTCTATTATAAAGTTTCATATCAAAGGTAACAGCCGACATGCCTGTTTAGAATTGAACAAATTTTAAAGATACTTTTTTGAATGAACACATCAAAATGTTGAAGAACAATCCGGGTAATGAGGAGGGGGAGGTCTTTCTGTATAATTTCAGTTTTGATATGATTTTTGCATCCCGACCATACGCCAAAAATACATGTTTTCTTACGGGTCATGTGTAGCTGTCCCTGCACCTGAATGTACCAAGGATGTTTTAAATTTATGGATAGTCTATCTTTCATTTTTAAATCTATGGCATCATTCAATGAAGTCCTAAATCCAGAAAATGGACACTTTATTTCCACTATTGTGTCTCCTTCCTGCACAACGCGACGCCGCGCCGCGCCGCCCGTCCGGAGTTGCACCAAGAAAAGATAACTCTTTATCAATAAAAGTATCACAAGGCTGTATTTCTTTTAATATTAAGTTGTGATGCTAGGTTGTTCCATGGCTGTTTTTTCGCTTTCTTTTCCATGTTTTATGGACGGCACATTACAATTTTTTTTGGATATGTAAGATTTTTAACAAAATTTTTAACAATAGAATTTTGACGCCTGTTGACCACTTTGGAGAAATTAGAGGTTGTTAGAAGTTTCCTTCTGAGTTTTAATCACGCACTGGAATCTCTTTGAATAATTGGTGATGTTTCAACTTTCCTCCTGTGTTCGATTTAAAAAAGAGTCCTCTTTACAGCGATCGTACTCCAAAGTAGTCATATCTGGCTTTTGGCAATTTTCACCATAATATTTACTACTTTCTTTGGTTTTTTTTTTTGTTTTTCTTTCTTTTCTTAAATATTTAGACATACGCCTACGTTTTTTAAAACGTTTCTCCTGTAATTGATTCACTAGTGATCTGGAGCTTTTGCCCAAGATTTTGCTAAGTAAAGTGGAAAGATGGTGCTTTGTGTTAAATGAAACAACAGCAACGTTGCATCTCGACTCATAACCCTGACATAGGGAACATTTTTTATGTTTCCCTCCAACAAATTTGGCAATTATGTTGTTAAAGGAATCTACTTTATTGTTATCACTATTGTGCATCAGACTTCCAGCTTTAACTGCTACAGCGTTCAGTATAAACTTGATTCTATGCCATATAGTGCATAACTTCAAAATCAAAGTTGTTGTTGTTCATTGTTTTTTTGGCTAGTACAATAATAAGGTTGGCAGTTGGCGTGAAAAATGTACCTATGTAAAATGTATGAGAGATGGAAATACGAACAAGACGAAATTAAAAGAGTTCCGTTTTTAACATTTGGCTACGGAACCCTAAAGTGAATAGTAAATAATGTCCTCCTAACCGAAATTCGGTCACGGCGGCGGACTTACTGTATATTAATTTCAAAGTGAATACTACTGTTGAAACTACGGACAGCCATTCATGCTATGACAATTTTCGCAATCTGAGATAATGCAAGCCCTTAAGTAGCCGTAACTCGGCAACTAAATGGACGTTTCGTATTCGTTCAAAATTGTTGTTTGTTGTTGCCGAACTTTCGCCCGACCTATGTTTACGGTTACCATTAGCTGGCTCCACACTGGACGATCCAGTGCGTCTGATCATGCGCGGCAGGAGCGCGATCCAATGCGCGGTCGGTTTTTTGTCAATTCTCAAATGCGACTCAGTCGTTTGGCGCGCTCGGTGTGAACGGTAATGTGCGGACGGGGTGATCGGCCAATGTGGATAAAGCGCAATTTAAACGTGGATCGGCACTGGAGCGTGCAACAGGATCTCAGGTTTCCTAAAACGGATAGTGCGAAAGAACCTCCGATCCACTGTCGGCGCTCCATGATCGTGGATCGCCGATCAAAATTTGAATCGTCCGGTGTGGACCCAGTTATTGACCATTGCGGGAGTGCACGTCGATTTATCTTCGCGTATTTTCCGTCGCGGTGCAGGGTAGACCAAACAAACTTTCAGGAGTGCGACATATCACAACGAGTTTTAATTGGCTAACACTGCACATAATGTAAATCCGGCTTAAGTATGAATGTTTGGTGTTCATGTTCGCACTGACTCTTTGCTGAAGCGTATCTGATGTGTGCAGGCTGAAGATAACGAAGGAGCACACCATCAAGTCGAAGGAGGAGGCGCTGGCGGAGCTGCAGGCGCAGGCCGGCGCGACCAACGCACACGACATGTTCTGCAGCGAGCATGTGCAGGTACACTACACTCTCACGCCGACTGTACCGTAGTACCTACACAACTTGACTTGAATAAATATTATATAAATAAATAAATATAGTAACTCACTTAATTAATGTTAATAATTATTATTATCAAAAAATGTATCTAAAAGTTAATTGTCTCGTAATTTAATTTTCTTCTTAAACTTCTTATTTGTTGCTGTAGCCAGTGTGGCCTGCAGGGTTTGTCATTGTACCACAACATTTTTGTAACACCTCATTAACATCATGGAATGATATAAATGAATAAAGATATGAATATAAAAGTTGAGTCCACAATGACTAGTACTAGAAGTTGAAGCGTGGTGGTGGTGTGAATCTAGTTTAATGTGTAGACATTAAAGTTATTTTCAGTTACAGCACTGCTTATACTCACCAATGCATTAACGACGAGTCTTCCTCCAGCACGGTCTCAATTTCAATTGAATACTGAGTTTTATGAAAGTTAATTGTCAATCAAGATGACCTAAAACTCCACTTTATAACTTTAAAATCTGTTTCATTTAGGTAATTGATTTATTAAACCAATTACCTAAATGAAACAGATATTAAATTCACATTTACTTAAGGAATAACATAGTAGTAAGTGCTACTAACGCCTATTGCAGACCAAAATAGTTTTCTAATATTTAAATATAATTATATTAATGTTATTTAATTGAAGAAATGGGTCAAAGCATTTGTATTTGGGATATTTTTGTGTTTTGTAATAAATGGAGTACAGTTATGAAGTGTCGCGTGGCAGGAGCGGCTGTCGCTGTTCTGCGAGACGTGCGACCGCCTCACGTGCCGCGACTGCCAGCTGCAGCACCACCGCGACCACAAGTACCAGTTCAGCACCGAGATGGCCGCGCAGGTTCACACTTCTCTTTATTCATATCTACCTTTTGCTATCGCTGTTACATCACAGAATGAAACAGTAAAGCACAGGCCACAGCGACGACCAAGCTCTCTCAGTTTAGCTTTATTCATTTGCAAAATTAAGACGAATCTAAAACATCGTTCTGTTTTTGTCAATCGTTTGAAGATGACAGAGAAAGAATGATGATTTAAATATGTTCAGTGCTATACGCATATAGTGAGTTGTGGGGCAACCCTGAGTCGTAACGTAGCGGGTAAAGCGCACATTCCGCGAACCAGATAAACTCTCAATTAGCTTACTTAGTTGTGTCCCGCGCTTCAGTATAACAGAATAAAATACGTGTTAAATTAGTGACCGCAGCAAGTTGTTATGAGCGCACAGCAGAATGCAGCTACATATCCTCGCGATGAGCTCCTCCTCCTTGATGAGCCGCTGTGACATACCGACAGACAGACGTAGCGTTCATAAAAGTTGTTCTTAGAAAATCAAGAGGTTGGTAGTTAATGGTAACAAGTATTTGGACCCACTTTCATATATATATAAACCCACATCAATCGAAATTAGCATTACTCACTCCCACTGCTGGGACACAAGCCTCCTCTCGGTGAAAGCGAGTGGCCCGTAATCTCGCACGCGGGCACAGTGCGGGTTGGTAGCTGTCACATGTCATGTTTACGAATTTTTGGTTGTAGGACATAGTTTCCTCACGATGTTTCCCTTCACCGTGAAAGCAGTGGTAATGCAATAAATTACACAAAGTAAAGCGCTTGTCTGGGTTCGAACTCACGACTACAACTCGTAAATCAGGGCGACCACTGCTCTCGATCGAAATTATTCTAATGATTTTGTGTTCGTAGTTAAAAAAAACTTATTGTGGCACATTACAGAAAGTGTATGGTTTACGTGCATACCGTCAGGCTGAGCTTCTCAATACAAAACAGCTTAGACTCTGTTCTAAAGTTAGTTTTTGTATATGAACTTTACCTGAGTAAATACTAAAACTGCTTGAAGGTTCAAGCGCGCAACAGTTAGAACACATAACGTAACATCCCGCCTGTATACCCCGAAGGGTTAGCAAAGTGTACGTATCACGCAGCACAACAAGCGGCGGAGAGCGCGTGCACAGCTACCGCGGGCGCTAAACATACGCTATGTCAAGTGAATGCGGCGGAATTTTTGTCAGTCGCAGCAATTGGACGCTTACGTACGAACGTCACACGCTCCCGTTTTTAAAGCAAATAAAACGAAAAGTATTGCCTAGTTGTGCAATTAAATGGTGTGGAAAGTGTACTACTACTTCAAGTTACAGAACAGATGGGATAACATTTCACAGGTAAGTGATTTTCTACTCCATTTATTTAATTTGTTTAAAAATGAAAAATAAAATCATATATTTTAAGTTCTGGAATTTTCGTGTTGCTATCTCTTTCTGGTACACTGATTTGCACATTAACAGTTGCCTCTTTTTTTCTCGATAGTGCTGTTCGCAGCAACACGACGATTTTATCGATATAATTTAAAACATAGGTGCTTACCTTATATTTTTATTGTATTATTTTGCTTTATTTTAAAACATGCTTATGCCTTCGGTTCTGCTCGAAAATGTGCAAAAAAAAAGGCTTATTTCTGGCTATGAGAATCATAAAAGCTATTCTGCTAAAATTCTCTCTTTTAGAAACAATTTTGACTCAACTATAATCGAGTTTAACATTGACAATCGCGACTCTATTTAGTACATTTTTTTCTTTTGGCTTCTCGCCCTTTTGCCCTAAACCGAGAGTGTTTTTAGAGATGGAGGCGCGCAGGGAGTCAGGGTAGCCTCCGCCCGCTGTAACGGTGCGTAGCCACTGACGTGGAGCTGGGCAGTGAAAACTGGGAAGTGTTTCCACTGAAGCGGAGTGGAGATTTCGAGCACTGTGATTCGTCGCCCTGCTCGACTCCGTTCTATCCAGCTCGGGGCCACGTGTGTGATTGGTCATTTCATGATCCGCTCCTCTTCACTCCGCCTAGCTCCGCGTCAATGGAAACGCACTCTTATAAGGCACACGCACCATGCGAGCCGTAGCGGTCGAGGCTGCGGAGACCAGCCCGTAGCGCCAGAGAAGGTGCGATTCTCAACGTGTTTTGTACGGAATTTTTCACTTCTTGTATGGAAAATATGAAAAATTATTACCTGCGTGTAGAGGTTTATGAGCTTTATAAAGGGCGTTGAAGTTTTCATTATTTTTGCGATAGGACACACCGTTTTCGAGATAACAAAATATAAAGTACTGTTTTACGAAATCTTAATTCATGACAACTAATTTTATTCCATATCTGTTTAGTAGCGATTAAAAATAGTCTGATTTAGTTTGACAATCGAAATTTTATGTGAAAAACGTCAAATTCAGAATAGCGAAATTGCCATTTTCACTAAACTAAATATCATAATGAATCTTAGTGCTGTCAAATTATACTCGTAATATAGTTGTGTCATTTTAGTCAATTTCAGAATGAGAAATCGTCGTTTGATAGGAATAAACTAAATTTTAAGTCTAGTTTAGACGCATTTGTGACAAGAGGATCGGCACCATTATCAAGTTTTCCTTTTGGAGTAAAAGTGGCCGAAAGCGATCCTCTGCTCTGCTGGCGTTAGCTAACGGCCAGTCCATCATGAGGACGAGGCCTCAGGATATTTATAAAACGTGTATTTTGTATGCATTAAAATTTGCAGATTTCCCAACGATGACATCGAGGTTTGGATCAAAGCTACACATAGAGACAATTTTTTTCCAACAAAGTGTAGTGTCGTATGTTCTAGACATTTCACGCCAGATTCCTTTGCAAGTATAAAAAATAATAGACGCCGATTATATAGGTCATCAGTGCCTACTCTATATTTACCTGCTCTGGTAGGTATTTTTATAGATACCTAGTGTATCTTTTACATGGGCTGCTCATTCACTTTTTGCTAAAATATTTATTTTTTACAGACCCTTCCAAATGCTGCAAAAAGCACCCAACATCAATCGTCTCTTTTAAAAGATAAGAATTAATCTTCTAAAAGCACGGTAATATTCACAAATAACAGTGATTATTTTAATCTTGACTTTTTCTTTTATCATCCTCAACTGATCATAATTATGTATTTGTAATATTTGGAATTTACAGAATTTAGAACTAAATAAACAGTATCTTAATTTTTATATATGCAGTGTGCGTATTTTTTTTAGTACCTAGTTACTAGCCTACTTTAAATATTTGAATATTATAAATAAGTTAAATTTGCAGGTGCCGTCAGCAGATTAAACTAATATCCAAACTCAACATTCTTCATCAGGAGATTTGGAGAATAAACCTTCTACAAGCAAAGTAATTTTCGTGAATTTTAGTAATATCCTGTAATAATATTTTCAATGAAGCAATTATAAAATGGTATTTCTAACTATACTTTCAGAGTTTAGATGAACAAAATTATAAGAGTCCTGCAGAACAATACGCAGATTTATCACCAAGAAAACGAAAAATGAAACGCCACATTGATCATCTCATATATAGTTTGAATAAAAAGAAAAAAAATGTGAAGAGACTTCCAGACAAAGCAAGGAAATTAAAAAAGAAAGTCGGAAGTTTACAAGAAATTTTGAATACACTTACTAAAAAATCATTATTAGATAAAGAAAATCAAGATATTTTAAAAGGTATCGGTGTAGAAAATCAGGAATTGATTAAAAGACAACAGCAAAAATGTTTGACAGGACACATACCAAAAACAAAATACTCGCCAGAAATCCGAGCGTTTGCAATAACATTACATTTTTACTCCCCCAAAGCTTATGATTTTGTAAGAAAAACTTTTAGCACATGTTTACCTTGTCCTAGCACTCTTCGAAAATGGTACCAGTCTGTTGATGGACAACCCGGATTTACTAAAGAAGCTCTCAATGCTCTTAAAGTAGTAGCAAAACAAGGGAACCAGATTTATGCTACCATAATATTTGACGAAATGGCAATTAAAAGCGGCATTGAATACCATCCTCAAGGAAAAATATTTTATGGCCATGTTAACTATGGAGCTGCTTTGGAATCAGATTGTCAACTTGAAGCCAAAGAAGCGCTGGTTTTTCTTTTGGTTCCGTTAGATGCTTCTTTTAAAATCCCCATTGGTTGTTTCTTGACCAAAGGGATCAGTACCAATCAAAAAGCGTCTCTCCTCACTCAAGCTATACATTTGATTGAATAAATTGGTATCCGAGTAGTGGCCGTAACTTTTGATGGTTGCCCTGCGAATTTGTCTATGGCTAGAATACTAGGCTGTACTTTAGATCCGAATAACTTAATTACTACATTTAAAAATCCATGCAATAATACGCAAATAGCAGTTTTTTTAGATCCTGCACACATGATAAAACTTGTAAGGAATGCTCTTGAATTTTACGGAAACTTTTCGGATAAAGATGGTCAAATCATATCTTAGCAACATCCGGTAAAGGTGAACGGCAGATTTCGTACAGCATACTTTTTTTGTTGTTTTGGTATAGAATTTGTACCAAATATTAAGGCAACTAAGCCATTTATTTTCATGTAAGTATACTATTTTTAGAACTTCGGATTAATTAATACTTAAAATAAAAATATTTTAATGAATAAACGTACTAAAATCGTAAACTAAACGCAGTTATGTTTTTAGAAGTTGCCATATGTAAAATAACACAAATATCGAAATGATAATTAATTATTTAGAAATAGAAATAACGTTAAATATAATTAAACACTTAATATTATACCTAAGAATGCATAATTGTTGCATAAAATCACAATAGTTAACGATTTCATGATGGGAATGATTTTCGTCATCCATATTGTTTTTTGTTCATATGGTAATTATTTATTGACAGGGAAAGGAAATCTGTCTTTCAGTTCTGAGTTCAGTTTTAAGCTGCTGTTTTGGATTGTGGTTAGTGGCTGCATCTAAGCAATTTAGCGAATTATCTGGGTAGCTAAGCTATACTCGCCATGAGGGTAGTACCCGCCCTGCCCCCTGATGAAGTAATAGGAAGAATAAATTAATTATAAGAACAATAAAATAAATGTACTTACAAAAACAAAGTATTGTTTTATTGACCTAGGTACTCTCAAAACCCCAACAGAACTTCATCATTATCAAACTGTTGTAGTGCGCTGCTGGACATAGGTCTCGTATCTCCTTATGCACACTGAGTAGTTACAATCCTCATCTCAATCTACCTACTTAATGGTAAGTAAAACACTATAAAGAGAGCGACAAGCAATCTAGAACATTTACTTTATCACCAAAACACTTTATGTACCTATAAGTAACAATCTACAATGGTACACTAGAACATAACCTTAAAAAATAGAACTGGTTATAACTTTTACGTCCCAACTTCAAAAAATCAAAGAATTTAAAAAGAGCTTGTCTATCTTTTTAACTACCAATTAAAATAAAAAATATCCCGAAACACGAAAGGCGAACGGCAGGCTTGTATGAGAATTTCGTACAGCTAATAAAATTTCGTGTTTCGGGATATTTTTTATTTTAATTGGTACCTAGTTAAAAAGATAGACGAGCTCTTTTTAAATTCTTTGATTTTTTGAAGTTGGGACGTAAAAGTTATAACCAGTTCTATTTTTTAAGGTTATGTTCTAGTGTACCATTGTAGATTGTTACTTATAGGTACATAAAGTGTTTTGGTGATAAAGTAAATGTTCTAGATTGCTTGTCGCTCTCTTTATAGTGTTTTACTTACCATTAAGTAGGTAGATTGAGATGAGGATTGTAACTACTCAGTGTGCATAAGGAGATACGAGACCTATGTCCAGCAGCGCACTACAACAGTTTGATAATGATGAAGTTCTGTTGGGGTTTTGAGAGTACCTAGGTCAATAAAACAATACTTTGTTTTTGTAAGTACATTTATTTTATTGTTCTTATAATTAATTTATTCTTCCTATTACTTCATCAGGGGGCAGGGCGGGTACTACCCTCATGGCGAGTATAGCTTAGCTACCCAGATAATTCGCTAAATTGCTTAGATGCAGCCACTAACCACAATCCAAAACAGCAGCTTAAAACTGAACTCAGAACTGAAAGACAGATTTCCTTTCCCTGTCAATAAATAATTACCATATGAACAAAAAACAATATGGATGACGAAAATCATTCCCATCATGAAATCGTTAACTATTATGATTTTATGCAACAATTATGCATTCTTAGGTATAATATTAAGTGTTTAATTATATTTAACGTTATTTCTATTTCTAAATAATTAATTATCATTTCGATATTTGTGTTATTTTACATATGGCAACTTCTAAAAACATAACTGCGTTTAGTTTACGATTTTAGTACGTTTATTCATTAAAATATTTTTATTTTAAGTATTAATTAATCCGAAGTTCTAAAAATAGTATACTTACATGAAAATAAATGGCTTAGTTGCCTTAATATTTGGTACAAATTCTATACCAAAACAACAAAAAAAGTATGCTGTACGAAATCTGCCGTTCACCTTTTATTAGCTGTACGAAATTCTCATACAAGCCTGCCGTTCGCCTTTACATAATTTACAGACAGGAACATTTTCATTTAGCAAACCGGTTGAGGGCTGCTCATATATTTTTTAAATGTAATATAATAAAAGTGAGTCTAGCAACTTAGATTTTCAGCAAGAGTGTCGCAGATGCTCTGATTTATTGTAAAAATCAGCTTCATTTACCACAATTTCAGGCAACTAGATTTTTTGAAAGTGATGATTCTGATGAATGACCTCTTTGATATTTTAGACTCGCATGTTCATGGTTATGACTTCAAGAGAGCAATAAATGAAGAAAATGCTGTTTGCGTAACGCATAAATTAGACGTGGTGAAACATGAAATTCTGAAACTTTCTACTGAATTGGTGAAAGGAAATGTTAAAAAAGCTGTTAAACTTATTGATACTCCACGACAAACCGGATTTCTGGTGTTTTGTATCTGCATTGAAAGCGCCAAACATTTGATTCACGAGTTGATTCTTAATAAGGAATGCCCAATTAAATATTTACCATTGCACAAAATAAGTCAGGACCACCTTGAGCACTTTTTTGGCAATGTTAGAAGCCACGGCGGATCGAACAACAACCCAACCGCTCGAGTATTTGAGAGCATCTATAAAAAAATATTGACTTATGCCCAAATCAAGAATACGCGAACCGGTAATTGTGGAGCACTTAATCAAATTTCGATTTTACAATGTACATCCGCTATAGATCGTATTAATATTACTACACGGCGCAATTGGTGGTTGAATACATAGCAGGTTACATTGTCCACGCATTGGTAAAAAAAAAAAAATGCCAAATCTGTATCGGGGCGTTGCTTGGAGGGCCAAAAGAAGATAGTGTACAATGTCAGAAAGATGTGAGAGACAAGCTTATGTATACTTCAACAACAGTAATAACCATATGTCGCCGCAGTGAGTTTTACATTAAAAGAGCCTTGGCAGAATGCGGTGGAAAAACTTTTACATCTAAATACAATTCAGATTACTTCGCAATGGTTGTTCTTAAATCTTTTGTGGGATACGATTTATTTCCAGATATTAACTTTCATCAATTTGACGTAGAATCTACTAATCACTTAATTGATTTAGCTTCATGTGTTGCAAAAAAATATATTGATACTCGACTGACATTTATTACGAAAAATAATACATATCCAAAAGATTATAATAGGTCTTTACCTATGAAATTGCCGTTCTGCAGTACTGGCCATTTCAAATCAAAATAATTTTTGTTTGGCTAAGAATTCTAATTTCAAATTAATTTTATTTTAAAAACATGGATTTTTTTTTCTAAAAGTAGTCATTTCTTTATTGATTAGTGTTACATTTTCATCGCATTTCAATCTTTTTCGTCATCATGGATACGTTAAAATTCGAGTAATTATGGAATATGAGTACCGTCGTGGCAGCAACGCGGCACAAGCGGCACGCAACATCAACGACGTTTACGGAGCTAACACTACAAACCAACGCACCACCTGTTATTGGTTTGCTCGCTTCCGTTCTGGAAATTTCGACCTGAAAAATGAACCTCGCGGTCGTCCGAAGACTTTGGTCGACAATGACGAATTAAAGGCGATTGTGGAAGCTGATGATACACAATCTACGGCTGAATTAGCAGCAGCTTTCGACGTTAGCGTCAAAACAATATTGGTCCATTTGCGTCAAATTGGCAAGGTAAAAAAGCTTGACAAATGGGTGCCCCACGAACTCAATGATCGCCAGCGCGAAGTACGCGTCGAGACGTGCCTTGCACTGCTCAACAGACACACAAATGAAGGAATTTTGAACCGCATTGTTACCTGCGATGAAAAATGGATTCTGTTTGATAACCGTAAGCGCTCAGCAAGTTGGTTGGATCCTGGTTCAGCACCTAAACAATGCCCTAAACGAAAACTTACCCCTAGAAAAGTGATGGTCACTGTTTGGTGGTCTAGCGCCGGTGTGATTCATCACAGCTTCTTACCAAACGGGGTGAGCATTACTGCAGATGTGTACTGTGAAGAACTGAACACAATGATGGAGAAGCTGGCGCATCTCCAACCAGCATTGGTCAATCGCTCGTCTCCGCTGCTCCTGCACGACAACGCGCGACCTCATACTGCACAGCAGACGGTCTCCAAGTTGCAAGAACTGGGGTTGGAAGCTCTCCGTCATCCGCCCTACTCACCAGACCTTGCGCCTACAGACTACTACTTTTTCCAGAATTTGGATAACTTCTTGGCGGGAAAAAAATTGAATACCCGAGAGGCAGTACAAAATGCCTTTGAAGAATTTGTTGCCTCCCGTCCAGCTGATTTCTTTAAGAAGGGCATCAATAAACTGCCACTGCGATGGCAAAGATGCATTGATTGCATGGGTGATTACTTCGATTAATACAAATAAAAAATTCATGAAAAAAATTCGTTTAAATTTTTTCATACAAAACGGCAATTTCATAGGTAAAGACCTATTATAAGAAAAACATATTCAAAACTAATCCATTTTAAAAACCAGTAAATATATATTTTTTAATTTAGCCTTCTGTTTTATTTCTAAATCGTAAACCCGTAATCTCTATAGTAAAAATAAATCCTTATACTACTAATAAGTCAAGAAAGCTGAAGATTTTAAAAACTTATCTTTGCATTGTATAAATTCAATGTTTTAGTATTGTATAATTGCATAGCACAGGTGTGAGTACTATGTACCTACTATAAAGCTACCATTTAATAGGTTTTTCTTTCATTGACTTGAATGTGCCCTGGCGGCTGAGAGTTTGTCATGCTCACTCTAATGTCTCGCTGGTGGTGGCGTGTGTGTTGGATCATTAAGTTCCCTTCAAAATGGTTGAGCTGAATGGTGCTGATCCATGCGTCATGTTCGTGAACGAGCGCCGTCAGTGGGGACTGGTCATTTCTTGGCTGCCACGGCTTATTTTAATTTAATTTAATATTTGAATTGCTTTTGTCTTTTTATTACGGACGCTTTTAACGTTCTGCATCGTTCTCACATGCATAATTTCAACATGAACGATGTAATCAATATTTTGTAACCATTTTTTGATTTAAAAGAGTGTCCATGGAGTTTCTTGCCCGTTCTTCTCCATAGGTACCTACTACGCTTTGGAATGGGTAACTAGCTTCATCTTTCCGACTGACCGACCCCTTGACAATTCAAAAGTGCCTGTAATTGGTTTATTTGAAATAAATGCTTTGAGTTTGAGTCAAACAATAAATGATATTATCGATATCGATATTTTTTTAAATTATTTTGGAATCCCTAGACAATCAGTTGTCATTTGGTTGTCAATTCGTCACCCAATCACAGCGGGCGAACCTTACCTCTCCCCCACCTTAGATTAGTGACTTTGATTTAGAACGAAAACGTGCCGAGGCTCCACTGGTTGTTGTGCTCCGTGGTACCTATAGTACACCCACATTTCGGTAGTTATGTTTAAGTCTCATGTAACAGGGGGCGAGTCTATTACCATCAACCGGGCACAAATCCAAACTCCGGGCTGCTACTGAGAAATTCCAGATGGAAAAACCCAATATCACTTTGCCCGACCCGGAAATCGAACCCAGGACCTCATAAAAAGTTCCTCAAAAAAAAAAAAAAGGTATTCATGAAAAGTTAGAACTCGTTCTGTAATAAGACGGATAACTTTAAATTAATTCCAAGCATGACTTGGATGCTTTTGCTGGATAGTAATTAACTGAGTTAATATCGTTGAAGATCGAGAATCGGTTGGTAAGTTTTGGCATCACTGCTGCACTGGGCCCAGTGAGAAGTGGTGTGACGTGTGTATGTGTGTGCATACGTGTAGACTTCGTGTTTGAGAACGTCGTCAGTAGGGTCTGCTCTTCTGTTGGCTGCCACGGCTTATTTTAATTTTTTATCTTTACGAAACGAGGCAAAAGGAGTATGAAAGGATCGTAGCAGGTGGCGTTCTGTAGTTTCTGCCTACCCCCATGGGAAGAAGGCGTGAGCTTATGTATGTGTATGTGTGTACCTTTACTCTGAACGCTTTTAACGTCACGTCACGCCTTTCTACATCATTCTTACATGAATAATTTCGACATGAATGATGTAATCAATATTGTGTAACAATATTTTGATTTAAACGAGTGTCCATGGAGTTTCTTGCTCGTTCTTCTTCATAGGTGCCTACTACCCTTTGGAATGGGCAACTAGCTTTATCTTCCTGGCTGCCCGACTCCTTGACAATTCAAAAGTGCCTGTAATTGGTTTAATAGAAGTAAACCGTTTGTGTTTGTGCAGGCACGTGCGAACATCAGCTCGCTGCTGTCGGAGGTGAGCTACAAGCGCGTGCTGCTGGGCTCGGCCATGAAGGTCATCCGCGACCGCCAGCAGCTCATCGCCGACAAGAAGAAGGCGCTCGTGCACGAGATCACGCAGACCGTCGTCAAGTTAGTACAGTACAACTGTTTTCTTAATGTCCCTCGGGAATCATCGCATTTCCGAATACAAACGAATGCTAATTTCCATGTCCATCAATTATAAGATTTATTTTTTATAATTATTTGAATTCAGAACTAAGTACTTTATAGTTGTTTTGTTTTGATTTCCGTGTCTACTATATAGAGCTGTAAAACTATTTACCTTTTTAACCGACTTCAAAAAAGAGGTTCTGTATTTATATTAACATTTACTCCTTTTCAATATTATGTATAGTATACCACAGCAATTAATAAAAATATAAACAAAATAAAATACTTCTTCCACCAACTTCCAAAAAAGAGTAGGTTCTTATGTTCGACATGTAGGTGTATGCAACTAAAATAAATATTTATCCAGTTATTAATCTTTTCAATTCAGTCATAAAATTTCTTCATCTGATGTAGCTGTGTCAGTATGTTAACTAGCGATGAAATGATAGTTTTCTTCACTGCTCGAACAGGTATTTATTATAAAATTTTCCATGTGTGAATCAAACATTGGTTCAAATTTTCTATATTCGTCCTCACATTTCATTGAATGATCACATACTTCTTGCCATTCTTCCGAGCCAATCATATTGATTTTTGCAATATAATTTCCGTGATTATTGTCACATTCATTGCAACATTTTTAATAGCTACTATCCTTTAATTTGAGAAGAAATGTTTTCAATTGGATTAAAATCCGGATGTAATAGTGGCAATCGTAAAATGGTATAGCCATGTTCTTCCGCAATGCGATCCATAGCAAACTGAGTATCTTTCTTTATGTTTTTTGACAATGGTATATAAATCGATCTTCAATGAGTTTGTTAGAGGACTGTTATGTTGCTGCAACCAAGCTATAAATTGTGGTTTGGTAATGTTTGAGTTCGGGGTTTAACTAAAAATTTATTATGGTATGGTGCATTATCTATTACTAAAACACTATTAGCTGGCAGATTTGGTATTAACTGATTACGCAGCCAATTTTGATATCGATCGGCATTGATTTGTTTATGGCAATCGCCGTCGCTATCAATACACTTGTGCAGCATCAGTGCACCCGGAACAAAAACTTTTTCATTGCCAGCGTGACCAATGATTATACGTTCGCCTTCCGAAATTGGCTTCTTTACACGTTTTTTATTTTTATCTGTCCAAGATTTCCCGTTTGAGTGCGACGTATGCACATATGATTCACCCATGAAGACAATATTTTTGCCACCGGCCCGTCCTCCTATGAATTTCTCGGAGACACTTAAGCCTTTTACGGCGAATATCATGCTTTCAATCAATCAATCTTTATTCATGAGCACAGGTTACGAACGACGCTTGACGACGTACGAGGTCAGATCAGGTTTCAATTAGTATTTCCCGATCGCGTTCTGTTTTTTTATATATCGAAAACCAATATCTTTAAAAAAAACTTAATATCTCCAGCGGGCTTAGCATGACGCTATCTATCTCTTCGAAGAATAGAGACGGCTATTCCCATACAAAGTGACATTTTGTTTCTCTATTTTTGACATTGCACCGTAAAAATCCTTCTAAAATCTGTCATTATGTCTTCCGTTCTTGCCAATCGTTGTCTAGGTCCTTTTTAATGTAGACTATTTCAGAAGACAGTTGTCTAAGGTAGTGAAGACAATTTGATTTTTAATCGCCATGCTAAAGACGGTACAAAACTTTTTACGCGACGGCCACAAAGTATAAAAATGGAAAGGAAAAAAGGAAATTTTCACTTTTTGTATGGAAAATGTGAAAAAGGATTACCTACATGTTGAGTTTTAGGGGTTTAAGGATTTCATAAAGGGGGTCGAAATTTTCATTATTTTTGCGATAGGACACACCATTTTCGAGATATAAGCAAAATAAAAGATAAACGTGAATAAATTACTGAATTTCGTAAAAAGTGCATTTGACTCTTTCTACGTTGCTGCCGTCGTACTGTCTTCACGAAACGTCATTTTTGTCTATTCTTCCGTCAACAAGACGGTGCTTGTGCTAAGCCTGCTGCACAGTCTAATACAGTCGTCCGACGAAGACGTCTAGACATGGCAATCGTGCGGGTTGCGCTTGGCGAGCCGGGGGAAGCGCGCCCCCGAACTGCTTACCGCTACCGTGTTAGAAGTTCGGGAGATAACTTTCAGGGCTATCGGGCTGAATTTATTATTGTTTTAATTTATGTATAATTAATAATTAAAATGGTGTATACGACGTGTGTTGTGAAAGATTGCAAGTCGTCGTCTTACATTAATAAAGAACTGCGATTTCATCAATTTCCGCGCACGGATGAAAGGTAAACAAATAAATATTGTTTATTTAATAGGGAAGTTGCGTATTTACGCGACTAGGTTTTTCCATTTCTATACAAGGTTTTTACTAGCAAGTACGCTGACCAAGTGCCAAAATACTCGGAAGACTTCAAAGTATTTTACTATTTTACTCGGCTATTCACTTCGTCGACGCACGACGCGATTCTGCTCCTTATTTATATTTAGTTAGGGATCAATGTTCTATGCAGGTATTTTTTCTTTCAACAAGGCTAGAAAATTGGAAGTGTCCTTTTTTACATACGCGGTTGTAGTCCTTATTTGTATGAAGTTACGGATCAATTTTCTATGCAGAAAGGAAATCCTTGAAAATATCTCAGCAACCCAGTTGCTTGGTAACACGATACCTTTTTTGGTAAAACGGGTTGTCAGACTTTCGGGATTCTGACGACCCGTTACGACTATCAAAAATCTACGAATGACAGTCGCGACCAACTGCTTAACTTGATTTCCGAGGCTCGGAGGGGTGTCGATATGTAAAGCTGATCAACCGTCCGCGGACCGACCTCGGCAAGCGTCGATTGCCTCGTGCCGCTGTTATTAGTTAGCATTTCGCACAAGTATGTGTTATTAATGTTGATTGAATGGAACGCATTAGATTAACGAACGCGATCAACACGCGCGGCAAGCAGCTGGTGCTGCGCCTGAACGAGGTGTGCGACGCCAAGCAGCGCACGCTCAACGAGAAGAAGGAGGCGCTGGAGCAGCTGGCGGCCATCACCGACCACTGTGTGGCCTTCGTCAACCAGGTCAGTCTTGACAAGCTTGAGTGTACAATAAATCAAACTGGTTGCTAATTTCATTATGTCATTTATTATTTATATGCCATTAATTCTACATGCTGTTTGTAGCTTACACATTAATTAATTATTTGTTAAAATGTTAAAAAAAATTGTCTATATTTTGTTAATACTAGCACGGTGTATTTATTAACATAATTAATTTATCTGTCATTGCTTAATTTTTAATTTATGTAGTTTGTACTTATTGTGGTATAGTATTTGTTTTTACTCTAGGTACATTGTCTTCACATATAATTATAGTTAATGTTTACAAAATATTGTAAACCGTTTTAAAAGAGTAAATAAGAAATTACTTTAAAAGATTTTCTTGTCTATTTCCATGAGAAACTACCTTTCGGAAAAGAGTAGAATCCATTCTATTTTCTTGTAAATTTTGCCTTTCGATGGCCTACTGAAATAAACGCTCGGCGTGTTGGCAGGCGCTGGAGGGCTCGGACACGGCCGTGCTGCACGCCAAGCACGCCGTGTGCGCGCACCTGCAGCGCATCAAGTCGCGCCGCGCCGACATCCCCAACCCCGAGATCCCCGTGCGCATCGCGCTGGCGCTGGACAAGCTGCCCGAGCTGGTGCGCGTGCTGGGCGGCCTGGGCAGCATCGTGGTGGACGGCAAGCTGGACGCCGGCGCCGCGCAGGGCCCCTACCACCCGCCCGCGCCCGCGCACGCGCCGCCTGCGCACGCGCACTCCGCCGTAGTGGCGCTGCAGCACGTCGCCATGCACCAGGTAGGCCGCCCCGAGTGTGCGCAGGGCCCCTACCACGCGCCCGCGCACGCGCATTCCGCCGTAGTGTCGCTGCAGCACGTCGCCATGCACCAGGTAGGCCGCCCCGAGTGTGCGCAGGGCCCCTACCACGCGCCCGCGCACGCGCCGCCTGCGCACGCGCACTCCGCCGTAGTGGCGCTGCAGCACGTCGCCATGCACCAGGTAGGCCGCCCCGAGTGTGCGCAGGGCCCCTACCACGCGCCCGCGCACGCGCCGCCTGCGCACGCGCACTCCGCCGTAGTGGCGCTGCAGCACGTCGCCATGCACCAGGTAGGCCGCCCCGAGTGTGCGCAGGGCCCCTACCACGCGCCCGCGCACGCGCATTCCGCCGTAGTGTCGCTGCAGCACGTCGCCATGCACCAGGTAGGCCGCCCCGAGTGTGCGCAGGGCCCCTACCACGCGCCCGCGCACGCGCCGCCTGCGCACGCGCACTCCGCCGTAGTGTCGCTGCAGCACGTCGCCATGCACCAAGTAGGCCGCCCCGAGTGTGCGCAGGGCCCCTACCACGCGCCCGCGCACGCGCATTCCGCCGTAGTGTCGCTGCAGCACGTCGCCATGCACCAGGTAGGCCGCCCCGAGTGTGCGCAGGGCCCCTACCACGCGCCCGCGCACGCGCATTCCGCCGTAGTGTCGCTGCAGCACGTCGCCATGCACCAGGTAGGCCGCCCCGAGTGTGCGCAGGGCCCCTACCACGCGGCGCCTGCGCACGCGCATTCCGCCGTAGTGTCGCTGCAGCACGTCGCCATGCACCAGGTAGGCCGCCCCGAGTGTGCGCAGGGCCCCTACCACGCGCCCGCGCACGCGCCGCCTGCGCACGCGCACTCCGCTGTAGTGGCGCTGCAGCACGTCGCCATGCACCAGGTAGGCCGCCCCGAGTGTGCGCAGGGCCCCTACCACGCGCCCGCGCACGCGCCGCCTGCGCACGCGCACTCCGCCGTAGTGGCGCTGCAGCACGTCGCCATGCACCAGGTAGGCCGCCCCGAGTGTGCGCAGGGCCCCTACCACGCGCCCGCGCACGCGCATTCCGCCGTAGTGTCGCTGCAGCACGTCGCCATGCACCAGGTAGGCCGCCCCGAGTGTGCGCAGGGCCCCTACCACGCGCCCGCGCACGCGCCGCCTGCGCACGCGCACTCCGCCGTAGTGGCGCTGCAGCACGTCGCCATGCACCAGGTAGGCCGCCCCGAGTGTGCGCAGGGCCCCTACCACGCGCCCGCGCACGCGCCGCCTGCGCACGCGCACTCCGCCGTAGTGGCGCTGCAGCACGTCGCCATGCACCAGGTAGGCCGCCCCGAGTGTGCGCAGGGCCCCTACCACGCGCCCGCGCACGCGCCGCCTGCGCACGCGCACTCCGCCGTAGTGGCGCTGCAGCACGTCGCCATGCACCAGGTAGGCCGCCCCGAGTGTGCGCAGGGCCCCTACCACGCGCCCGCGCACGCGCCGCCTGCGCACGCGCACTCCGCCGTAGTGGCGCTGCAGCACGTCGCCATGCACCAGGTAGGCCGCCCCGAGTGTGCGCAGGGCCCCTACCACGCGCCCGCGCACGCGCATTCCGCCGTAGTGTCGCTGCAGCACGTCGCCATGCACCAGGTAGGCCGCCCCGAGTGTGCGCAGGGCCCCTACCACGCGCCCGCGCACGCGCATTCCGCCGTAGTGTCGCTGCAGCACGTCGCCATGCACCAGGTAGGCCGCCCCGAGTGTGCGCAGGGCCCCTACCACGCGCCCGCGCACGCGCATTCCGCCGTAGTGTCGCTGCAGCACGTCGCCATGCACCAGGTAGGCCGCCCCGAGTGTGCGCAGGGCCCCTACCACGCGGCGCCTGCGCACGCGCATTCCGCCGTAGTGTCGCTGCAGCACGTCGCCATGCACCAGGTAGGCCGCCCCGAGTGTGCGCAGGGCCCCTACCACGCGCCCGCGCACGCGCCGCCTGCGCACGCGCACTCCGCTGTAGTGGCGCTGCAGCACGTCGCCATGCACCAGGTAGGCCGCCCCGAGTGTGCGCAGGGCCCCTACCACGCGCCCGCGCACGCGCCGCCTGCGCACGCGCACTCCGCCGTAGTGGCGCTGCAGCACGTCGCCATGCACCAGGTAGGCCGCCCCGAGTGTGCGCAGGGCCCCTACCACGCGCCCGCGCACGCGCCGCC
The DNA here is from genome assembly GCA_916610205.1 of Griposia aprilina. Classification (NCBI taxonomy): domain Eukaryota; kingdom Metazoa; phylum Arthropoda; class Insecta; order Lepidoptera; family Noctuidae; genus Griposia; species Griposia aprilina. Next base: position 480,851 of record OU744285.1, on the reverse strand, counting down.
TGCGCACGCGCACTCCGCCGTAGTGGCGCTGCAGCACGTCGCCATGCACCAGGTAGGCCGCCCCGAGTGTGCGCAGGGCCCCTACCACGCGCCCGCGCACGCGCCGCCTGCGCACGCGCACTCCGCCGTAGTGGCGCTGCAGCACGTCGCCATGCACCAGGTAGGCCGCCCCGAGTGTGCGCAGGGCCCCTACCACGCGCCCGCGCACGCGCATTCCGCCGTAGTGTCGCTGCAGCACGTCGCCATGCACCAGGTAGGCCGCCCCGAGTGTGCGCAGGGCCCCTACCACGCGCCCGCGCACGCGCATTCCGCCGTAGTGTCGCTGCAGCACGTCGCCATGCACCAGGTAGGCCGCCCCGAGTGTGCGCAGGGCCCCTACCACGCGCCCGCGCACGCGCATTCCGCCGTAGTGTCGCTGCAGCACGTCGCCATGCACCAGGTAGGCCGCCCCGAGTGTGCGCAGGGCCCCTACCACGCGGCGCCTGCGCACGCGCATTCCGCCGTAGTGTCGCTGCAGCACGTCGCCATGCACCAGGTAGGCCGCCCCGAGTGTGCGCAGGGCCCCTACCACGCGCCCGCGCACGCGCCGCCTGCGCACGCGCACTCCGCTGTAGTGGCGCTGCAGCACGTCGCCATGCACCAGGTAGGCCGCCCCGAGTGTGCGCAGGGCCCCTACCACGCGCCCGCGCACGCGCCGCCTGCGCACGCGCACTCCGCCGTAGTGGCGCTGCAGCACGTCGCCATGCACCAGGTAGGCCGCCCCGAGTGTGCGCAGGGCCCCTACCACGCGCCCGCGCACGCGCCGCCTGCGCACGCGCACTCCGCCGTAGTGTCGCTGCAGCACGTCGCCATGCACCAGGTAGGCCGCCCCGAGTGTGCGCAGGGCCCCTACCACGCGCCCGCGCACGCGCATTCCGCCGTAGTGTCGCTGCAGCACGTCGCCATGCACCAGGTAGGCCGCCCCGAGTGTGCGCAGGGCCCCTACCACGCGGCGCCTGCGCACGCGCATTCCGCCGTAGTGTCGCTGCAGCACGTCGCCATGCACCAGGTAGGCCGCCCCGAGTGTGCGCAGGGCCCCTACCACGCGCCGCCTGCGCACGCGCATTCCGCCGTAGTGTCGCTGCAGCACGTCGCCATGCACCAGGTAGGCCGCCCCGAGTGTGCGCAGGGCCCCTACCACGCGCCCGCGCACGCGCCGCCTGCGCACGCGCACTCCGCCGTAGTGTCGCTGCAGCACGTCGCCATGCACCAGGTAGGCCGCCCCGAGTGTGCGCAGGGCCCCTACCACGCGCCCGCGCACGCGCATTCCGCCGTAGTGTCGCTGCAGCACGTCGCCATGCACCAGGTAGGCCGCCCCGAGTGTGCGCAGGGCCCCTACCACGCGGCGCCTGCGCACGCGCATTCCGCCGTAGTGTCGCTGCAGCACGTCGCCAAGCACCAGGTAGGCCGCCCCGAGTGTGCGCAGGGCCCCTACCACGCGGCGCCTGCGCACGCGCATTCCGCCGTAGTGTCGCTGCAGCACGTCGCCATGCACCAGGTAGGCCGCCCCGAGTGTGCGCAGGGCCCCTACCACGCGCCCGCGCACGCGCCGCCTGCGCACGCGCACTCCGCCGTAGTGTCGCTGCAGCACGTCGCCATGCACCAGGTAGGCCGCCCCGAGTGTGCGCAGGGCCCCTACCACGCGCCCGCGCACGCGCCGCCTGCGCACGCGCACTCCGCCGTAGTGGCGCTGCAGCACGTCGCCATGCACCAGGTAGGCCGCCCCGAGTGTGCGCAGGGCCCCTACCACGCGCCCGCGCACGCGCCGCCTGCGCACCTGCACTCCGCCGTAGTGGCGCTGCAGCACGTCGCCATGCACCAGGTAGGCCGCCCCGAGTGTGCGCAGGGCCCCTACCACGCGCCCGCGCACGCGCATTCCGCCGTAGTGTCGCTGCAGCACGTCGCCATGCACCAGGTAGGCCGCCCCGAGTGTGCGCAGGGCCCCTACCACGCGGCGCCTGCGCACGCGCATTCCGCCGTAGTGTCGCTGCAGCACGTCGCCATGCACCAGGTAGGCCGCCCCGAGTGTGCGCAGGGCCCCTACCACGCGCCCGCGCACGCGCCGCCTGCGCACGCGCACTCCGCCGTAGTGGCGCTGCAGCACGTCGCCATGCACCAGGTAGGCCGCCCCGAGTGTGCGCAGGGCCCCTACCACGCGCCCGCGCACGCGCATTCCGCCGTAGTGTCGCTGCAGCACGTCGCCATGCACCAGGTAGGCCGCCCCGAGTGTGCGCAGGGCCCCTACCACGCGGCGCCTGCGCACGCGCATTCCGCCGTAGTGTCGCTGCAGCACGTCGCCATGCACCAGGTAGGCCGCCCCGAGTGTGCGCAGGGCCCCTACCACGCGCCCGCGCACGCGCCGCCTGCGCACGCGCACTCCGCCGTAGTGGCGCTGCAGCACGTCGCCATGCACCAGGTAGGCCGCCCCGAGTGTGCGCAGGGCCCCTACCACGCGCCCGCGCACGCGCATTCCGCCGTAGTGTCGCTGCAGCACGTCGCCATGCACCAGGTAGGCCGCCCCGAGTGTGCGCAGGGCCCCTACCACGCGGCGCCTGCGCACGCGCATTCCGCCGTAGTGTCGCTGCAGCACGTCGCCATGCACCAGGTAGGCCGCCCCGAGTGTGCGCAGGGCCCCTACCACGCGGCGCCTGCGCACGCGCATTCCGCCGTAGTGTCGCTGCAGCACGTCGCCATGCACCAGGTAGGCCGCCCCGAGTGTGCGCAGGGCCCCTACCACGCGCCCGCGCACGCGCCGCCTGCGCACGCGCACTCCGCCGTAGTGTCGCTGCAGCACGTCGCCATGCACCAGGTAGGCCGCCCCGAGTGTGCGCAGGGCCCCTACCACGCGCCCGCGCACGCGCATTCCGCCGTAGTGTCGCTGCAGCACGTCGCCATGCACCAGGTAGGCCGCCCCGAGTGTGCGCAGGGCCCCTACCACGCGGCGCCTGCGCACGCGCATTCCGCCGTAGTGTCGCTGCAGCACGTCGCCATGCACCAGGTAGGCCGCCCCGAGTGTGCGCAGGGCCCCTACCACGCGCCGCCTGCGCACGCGCATTCCGCCGTAGTGTCGCTGCAGCACGTCGCCATGCACCAGGTAGGCCGCCCCGAGCCGTGCCGCGCCGACAGTAGCGAGTAAACGAACGTTGGACGGCCCTTGTGAAAGGCTAGACAGAGGTCACCACCGAGATTACGACTGATAGAAATGTATCGAAGTAAACGATATGTTGCGCCGACCTCAAATAAATTGGGATGAAAGCAAGAGTACGAGAACGATGATCAATACTCAATTTTAAAATCTTAATTCAGTCACTGAAAGTTGGTTTTTGCCCTATTTACAACACTGAGTTCGAGTGTTGTAAATAGGGCAAAAACCAACTTTCAGTGACTGAATGTTCATGATGTCATTTGAGACCGAGAACTACAGTCATCCGCACGTTCATGGTTACAATTTCAGATTGACTTACTCTTTATTTCATAGCACTAAGGGCGGTTTTATTAGTTGAAGTGTTACTATTGACGTGCGAATGATCGGTCACTGTGATAATTACCGGTCTATTCCGTAAAAAATCTCACCATGAAAGCGTTGGTGAAGTGAGCTGTCAGTCCACCTGACACAAGTGATTGACACTATTGACATCTCACTTCATCCAAGGTTTCACGGTGATTTTTACAGAATAGACCGGCTGATGTGCGACGTTGTTCCATGTCTCAGACGTTGGCTCGCTACCAGGTCAGTGCTCATCCCGTCGTTAGCGAATGACTTCTGTCTGTAGTCGCATCCGCCGCCGAGCGAACTACCCACGTCCACGACGTGATTGCTCTCTTTCTATTACGTACGAGTAGTGTTGCCGACTTTATGTTCAGCTTTTATTTTGTATTCGCTTGTCAGCTTCATTACGTTCCATTGGTGTTTATCTTGTGCATGAACTTGTTACGTCATATTATGTAAAACCACAGTGTAACTATCGTTGCGGTTCATCGCCCACATGATGAGACAGGGCAAAATAAATGCCTAAATTAATGACAAATTACTAACAATAGAATAAATTAAATTTTCTTATGTTCAAAAGTGCCTTATAATGGCCTTCTTGAAATTAATAAATAAACTGACTAAGATACTATCAAAATAATTTTCACATCATATATCATACATTTAAAATAAGTTTGTTTTTATTATACATGTTTTGGCTATACCACTTAATTCTCAATTTACAATGAACGCCATCTTGCTATTCATAGTCCTCAGTTTCGGCACTAGCGTCAGCATTTGACGCCCTCCTTGATGTAGCAAGCCCAAAATAGCACGAAACGATAAACCTATGCATCATGACCAGTGATCGGAGTAGGTAGATTGAACTGGGGTCATTGATCCGAAACGTATATATTACTATGGACATTCCTCCGGAATTGGTGGATTATTAAAAAAAAACCGGAACTTATGTAGGAATTGTATTCTGCCAGAGTGGAAGGAGTCATTTGATGATTTGCCATCCTCAAAAAAAAGGTAGGAATTGTAATAAAATGAGCAATTTTATTCTTTATTATTCTTCCTATTTTTTTTTTGTCACGATTTGACAAAACCCAACGACCAATCAGAACAAAGGATCATGGGTGGTACAATAACCGGTTATCAGAACAAGGCGTACGCCCGCCGGAAATACTAAATCCGGAAATACCGGAATTACTTTCCGGAAAAATGGCTTATCCATGTTATTCTTTCTGTGTGCATTTATGATACAAGTACTAAAAATCAATCTACCTACTCCGATCACTGATCATGACTCAGGAAATGACACTCCCGATGAAACATTCACAATTTTAATAGCCACCATCTTATAATTTTATTATGAAATCTGTTTTAGCATGAAAAAACGCTCGCGTTGACCGACCGTAAGGTAGCTAGACTGTGGTATGAGTGTCCGACGTAATTCTACAAAAACTTAAATTGATAAACGGCTATACTCCATTTGAAATAAGATTAGAAAATCAAATAAACCTTCAGTCCGTTCAACCGATTTTGCCTTCTATTGCATTGGTGGCATGACAAATGGCAGCTGCAGTAAACAGTTGGTATTGTAACCACGGTTTTGCTTTCAATGCCATCCATATGCCTACGGAATAGAAGTCAAAATCGGTTGAACGGACTGAAAAAATGGTTTATTTTTTCTAATCTTATTTCAAATGGAGTATGGGTGTAACTTGTTTGTTACAATTTATATGTTACTAGCTGACCCGACAAACGTTGTCCTGTCTTAGGGCTGCCAAACAAAACTGCGAATTCACATCGCATTGCGAAAATCTGCGACCTAGCAGGACGTAGCTTCAGGACGATTCCTGCGATGCGGCGTCGTATCGCATCGCATCGCAGTTTTGTGTGGGAGCCCTTAACTATGACTATTGACTAAAACTAAAACTATAGACTCATTTATCAACCGATCCATCTGTGTTAAACGATATTTGCAGCGCGAATTCTGTCAATCCCTGACAGTTATTTTCAAACAACTGACAGTTATGTAAAATTAATATTGGCGTTAAGTTTTCTTAAATTTTCTAATGTTCCGTTCAACTTCCATATTTTTTTCTTTCATAAGAACCTTCTCCTGACAATAATTAACACACCAAAAAAAGAATTAGCGAAATTGTTTCATTCGTTCATGCGTGATGCGATGACCAAGGGAAATAGAAATTCATTTTTATATATATATATAGATAGATAAAATATGTATGTTTAATGTGCGTGTCGGACGCATACGAGATAGGGGTATGTTACGCCGTCGACCAATGTTGGTCGTCAGTTGAAGCGCTGTCCGGCGGCGTCGCGCTCGCTCGTTAGCCGAGCGCACGTCCATGATGACGGGTTGACTTTGACAGCGTCTTTATTGCGCAGCCACAACACTACAAGCGTATTTCGGCGCGTGGCCAAATTCGGAACGAACGCCGCCATTTGGTTTTTCAATAAGTTTTATATTTTTAAAAGATTTTTTTTTTTTGTAAAACATGAGTACATATACAACAGATTTGCATGGTCTTTATATTAATATTCTAGTACAGAATCTATATGTTTTACAATTATGGGGTACAAAAACATGGCCATTTTGAAAGTATAAATTTAAAAAAAATTACCTACTATCGCGCAGTCGTTAGAATATTTTGCGCTGCGTTTTACCGTACAGTGACGTGGCGCTCAAGCTGCGGTACTAATAGAATGTTTGTTTGTGCAGTCGTACGTGCAGGCGGGGGGCGCGGGCGCGGGCGCAGGGGGCGCGTTCCTGCCGCTGCAGCACGGCCTGCGCACGCGCACCACGCCGCTGCGCCACCCGCACGTCACCTCTACCACGCACCCACACCATCTGCACGGTACGTCCACTCACTCCTACTGCTACACACAGTACACAGCCTGCGCACGCGCACCACGCCGCTGCGCCACCCGCACGTCACCTCTACCACGCACCCACACCATCTGCACGGTACGTCCACTCACTCCTACTGCTACACACAGTACACAGCCTGCGCACGCGCACCACGCCGCTGCGCCACCCGCACGTCACCTCTACCACGCACCCACACCATCTGCACGGTACGTCCACTCACTCCTACTGCTACACACAGTACACAGCCTGCGCACGCGCACCACGCCGCTGCGCCACCCGCACGTTACCTACACCACGCAGCACAACACACGGTACAAACCACTACAGTCTGTTCCAAAAGTATCAGATAAAAGTGTAAACAAACGCTGTTCTGGTTAAATTCTCACACAATCACTGACTAAAGGGCAAAGATATTCGTCTGTATTGAGAAGGTTTAAAATTCACATTTCATAAAAAAAATGAGAATTATGTTATTTTTAAAATATTTTAACCGACTTCAAAAAGGAAGAGGTTCTCTATTCATCTGTATGATTATTTTTTTGTATGTTTGTGACGACATATCGCCGGAAATTGTGGATCGATTTTGAAAATACTTTTTTTTAAAGAAAGAAAGAAAATTAATTTATTATGCACAAACTACAAAGCACACAACACAACATAATAAAACAAACAAATAAAAAGAGTATAGTGCATAGTGAGAAATAGCAGGAAAGTGTGCCTCGCGGCTGCACTTAATAGATAGGGTATGCCTTAGGGGTGGCCCCATATAAATTTTATTAACTTTGCTTCGGTAGTTTTTCAGTTAGCTTCAATAATGCGTATATTTTCCACTTAGTGTATATTGATGATGTTATAATAACTTTCTGTCACTGTTATTTACATAGTGTTTGTTTTATGTATTTGTGTGGGGTGGGTACCACAACTAAAAAGTGAAAAATAAAAACTGTTTTAAAAAAAAAGCACTAGGAAGTGAAAAATTACTTTTAAGTAATTTCGGAAGTCGGTGGAAAAATACAAAACCAAAGACACCGACTTCCGAAATTACTTAAATTATTTTTTCAGCTTGTAGTGTTTTTTTTGAAGTCGGTTTGTTTTTTGAGCTCTGTTTTACGATTGTTTTATCATGAAACTATTTTATTTTTATGAAATATATTGGAATAAGGATTTTCTTTGAAAATTTGACAATACACATTTTTTTTACTGACTCGTAATGTGTACCAATACGCCTAACTGTGTGACAAAAAACTGAGTGATTTCGGTGTCCTACGTTTGGGAAGCGCTTGAAGCGGTTGGACCGATTGGACCGATGTAAATGAAATAAATACTTATTTAAAAACGATAACCTCAAGATACGGGTTCTGACTATATTTCCAATTCCTTAAATCTCTTTAAAATAGGTTTATAAAAATTTCAATGTGAATTTTAAGTTCGTCCCTTATTTTACCCCCTTGGGGGATGATTTTACAAAAACACTGAAACAAATAATTTTATATTTCTTACCAAAAGCATAAATTTAAATTTTCATATCCCTAACTTAAGAAATGCTAAGTTTCCCATACAAACTTTCATCCCTTATATTCACCCCCTTTTAGGATTATTTTTGAGACAAAAATTAGCTTTTGTCCTTCCCCAGGATGTCATCTACCTCCTTGCCAAATTATATCGAAATCCATTCTGTGATTTAGGCGTGAAAAGGTAACATACAGACAAACGGACAGAGTTACTTTCGAATTTATAATATTAGTATGGATTATTAAATGGTTATTGAAATAAAATCGACGAAAATTGAGTGAATTTGTTTTTTGTAAAAAAGTTTTATTTTCTCTTTTTAGTGGGTCAGTTATTAATTTATCTAAGTTACAATAGCCTTATGTCAACTGTTCATCATCACCTTTTAAAAAATATTGCCTTTCCCGGTACAAGGACGTTAATTGTTGGGGAGTTCTCCTGGTAAAAACCAGAAGATTTCACCATATACATTGTGACGAGCATAAATTGCTAAGCAACCATATTTAAGTAATCGAATCGCAACCCGTGCAATGCTTATTATTGAGTCGTTCCGGAGGCCACCTCTGGTCTTCATCATCAGTTCCACTTCACCGAATGGTGCTTTCCGAGAGCAAATGCACGAGTTACTATAAAAAAATACCCAAATCGCTATAGGTGTGCCCATAAGATTTGAGGATTTCCCTCGATTTCCATGGGATCTCCTCATCAGATTCTGAGCCGGTGACAATGGTACCACCTCGAGAGCACACCCTGTCAAACAAAAAAGAATTTTCAAAATCGGTCCACAATTGACAGAGAAATCGGTGATCATACATTAAAAAAAAAAACATAGATACAGCCGAACATATAACCTCCTCCTTTTTGGAAGTCGGTTAAAAATGAATCTCAATACCCAATTAAAAAACACGCTCGATCCATGTAAAATACTTGTATTAAGCTACATCCGGTTATACTGGAAGCCGACCCAAACTTAGCGGAAAAGGTTCGGCAGAGGGATAGCCACTGTAGGTCAGGGGCTCGTCTTCGCAGCGGAGATGTAGGACTTGGACTATACGCTTTGGGGCACTATGAGTAGAAAAGAGGAGAAAAAAAGGGTTAAATAAAAAAATATGTTACTTTGACAATATTTTTTTTCCGTAATTTACCAATTTTATTGCATAATCGGGGTTAACCTTCCCCACAGAAACGTTTTAAGTTCTGAGAAGCATGGCCCTACGACACACGTAGGCTTAGTCGACGGAGCCCCGTCCTACTTATTACTGATTTTAAAAAAATAACCACGGTGGGGATGACGGGCTCCTTGTTCGCTCACTAACTAGACCCCGCCATCCCATTTGAACCTAACATCTACGGGTCGGGGTGCCCCAAGTCCCGAGCTCGGTTCGCTCGCTCTTGCATCCTAAATTTTAAAAAGAAAGATTTACATCATTTATTTGTCAGAATATTATTACAGAGATGTTACATAGTTTTTACAGTTCATAATATTCTGTCGTTTCCGGCGTACAAATACATTTTCGGGTATTTGTTAGCTTCTTAGATTTGACATTGAATTAAATGAATTAGGATAACATTCAAATTGCAAATTAGTCAAATGTTAGTTAAAGAAATGTCAAAAAGATTGAATTAAGTCAAAGAGATAATAAGAAAATAATAATATAAATAATTCCTAATATTTCAGTCAACTTTACATTCGTAAAAGCATTAGTCGAGTAGTAGCATTTACGTATGAGATAATTGAATAATTTACATTTAAAGCCCACTTGCTCGTTCGTGGGTTATCCTAAATAACTCTTGAGTTAACAGCTAACTCAGGGATATTCAAATAATTAATCTTGCGCCACCAAGAGTTAGAGGTAAACCTAGAGTTAAACTTTTAAATATTAAACCCGCCGATGTGGGAGAGTTAAGTCACTAAACTCGGGGCTAGTGTTAGTAATGTCAAAATAAATTGACGTTATGAGGTACTGCTGATAACTTATCTTGTATTTTATATTGTTCGACGTTGTAGTAAGTGAAAATTAGGTACTATATCAGCAGGCAATATGACTCATATAATAATAAATAAAAGTTATAAAAAAACTTAAAACATATTTTTCTTCATCTGACATTTTCGTCAATCAATAAACTAAATCTCGATAGAAACCACATAGAATACGGTTAAAATGAAATGTCATGTTAAGTAATTTCAAAAACTAGAAAGTAATGTAGTAAATAATAAATGTGTCGTAATGTAGTATAAAAGAGATGGATACACAATTTCCGTTCATTGTTCGTTTATTCAGTTTTGGGTTGATTACTTATCAGGGCATAGACATTTCAATTTTATTCTATTTTATGTTTCATTGATTGAACTGCAATGTTCCCAACTCAAAAAACACAAATATCAGGTTTACTAACCCGGTGTTACTTTTTAGTGGCGCGACGCGTATTAAGAGTTAAAATGATAACTACTTAACTCCGAGTTAACAAACTATGTTTATTCATGTAACACGACTAAACGTGCAAGTGGACCTAAATGTTCTAAACTTAAGAGTCTTAAAACAATCTGGTTAATCTTTGGTCGCCATACAAAATACATTATTAGAAAATAGTTAATTAGTTTAGGATCCCTGCGACATCATTTTTACGACAAACGGCTGGTCGGACACAAAAAACACCAACACATTATTTTTTCCTTAGTAAGATAAATAAATATTCGAAGGTATATTTCTCGAAAATCGTCGTGAGTCGTACGACCATGCTTCTCAGAAGTTAAATGGTTTCTATAGACAAGGTTAACGCAATACTGGAATAAAATTGGTAAACTTCCGAAAAAAAAAACGTTAAGTCCTCGCTCCGTAGCGCCCCTAAGTATAGAAAAGAAAGAAAGAAAATAAATTTATTTGACCCAGGTTAAGTTTTGTGTGAATGTTGTGTGCCTTAGCACACAACATTCACCCAAAACAAAGACAAAAAAATGTAAAAAACTTAAAAACAGTATTAAGGCTACACTCCAACCGAATTTCGGGTTTAAGTATTCAATGAAATCAAAGCCCTAAATATGTAAGTGGCACCACAAATTATAATCCACAGGTATATACATAAGTTCCGATATAATTTGTAAGCGGCACCACAAATTGGCATCCACAGGTATGTACATAAGTTCCGATATAATTTGTAAGCGGCACCACAAATTGGCATCCACAGGTATGTACATAAGTTCCGATATAATTTGTAAGCGGCACCACAAATTGGAATCCACAGGTATATATATAAGGTTCCGATATAATTTCATCAGATACTTTTGGAACAGACCATTCACTTACACACGTTTCCCTCAAAAAAATCTTGTCCGTGAAGTAACTTTAAGGTGCAGGAGCTACTGGGTACCTTGACTGGTTTGTGTTGAATGTGCACTCGATCGGTTGTTAACTTTATAAGTCAAGAGCGTCTGCTTCTTCTCTCTTTACTTTATAACGGGTGTAAAAAGACGCTTAACGAAACCGAGAGTCACTTATACTCCTCGTCATTGTGATATTTTTTTGTGCTGGACCATGCCTATGGTGGGAACCTGCTGGTTACGGAGATATGGAAAATGAAAGTTCCAACTCCTTTTTTTTTTTGGAACGAAGTTCTTTCCGTGGCTTGCGGTAGGATTAAATTGGCAGAAATCGTCACGTAATGAAAAAGCGTTATGTCCGAAAAAAATAGTTTCAAGTGTCAAATCTTGAAATCATATTAGACGGCTCTGTTTTAATACATAATATAGAATACAGCGAAAGGAACTTCGTTCAAATCTGGTGTCCCATAACACTTCCGGACAATTTTATCTTCACGAAAACAAATTTTAAATGATGGCGATGGCTGATGGCGCCACTAGGTGAACACCAATGTAATATTAGCTCCGTATTCAATTAGTGATTAAAAATAATTCTACATAAATATCTAAAAATTTATATCATCAAATTACGGCTACAAGGACAATAAACAAGTGAACGTGTTATCCAAGTCAAATGTGCCTTAAATGTGTGAAAAACTCAAAACCAATAAGTATTGAAATTATCCGGCAGTAATTTGTTATAATTTAAAGTAATATGTGCTACTAGTGTTAACAGTGCTCAAAACATCGACCACGATATCAACAGTGTCCGGACACAGCAATTTACTGCAAGGAACAGACAAAACATTAAAACACGTCAAAAACTTGTGCAATAATTTGTGGAATGTCAGTCGAATGACTCAAAGATCCTAACGTTTTTATTATTTGAAATTTGATTCCAGTAACACAGGAACGCAAAATTCACAAAGTCTTAAAAGGTTCAAGTAGTATAGGGGCTCGCGCACCTACACTAGAGAGCGAACATAGTGCCCCGAGTTCGATCCTAGCTAGCCGTGTTAATTTTTTATTTTAAAATTTTAAAAGATTTAAAAAATCTTATTCTTTTCACAATATGGCAAGTAAAAACAACTGCGCCGGTTGTATGAACATATTAAAAGCTAGAGAATACCTTCAATGTTCTACTTGTAACCTGCGATATGATTTACTTTGTTCCAATATTACCGTCAAGAGATTTAAAGTAATGAAAGTTGCGGACAACGCTATCTGGCAGTGTCAAGTTTGTGTTAGCGGGTTACCGAAAACAAACGACACACCAGTACGATCAACGAAAACCGATAGCCCTAAAAGTCCACCTGACGGTTCTAAACGAAACCCGATCACACCAGTTGACACTAACATCACCAACTGTAATAAACGCCACCAGAGCTCGCCTCTGAGTCAAATGGAAGACAACAAAAGTATCTCCGATAATACGAGTACTTCTCAACAAAGTAGGATTTTATCCACTAACTCTAACAACACGTCAATCAGAAAAATACTTGAGAACTCTAAGTGGAGCCCGATAGTCGCTAATGATGACACAGTCTTAGATTTAACCAAGAGCTCTTTCAGAGGAATGATTAGACAAGAAATCGCGAGCGCACTCAAAGAAGCAGTGGCTGAACAGTTCAAACAAATCAGTGACTTGATATTAGGTTTCCGTACGTCGCTAGAATTCTACAACGAGAAATATGAGGAAATGAAAGTTACTCTTGAGCAAAACTCTTCTAAATTGCAATTGCTGGAAAGAGACAATAGCAAGCTGCAATCATCCATTCAAGACCTCAATAAGCGCGTAAATCTAATGGAACAATACAACAGATCCACCGACATTGAACTGTAAAACGTGCCAGAAAACCGTTCAGAAAACATAGTCACTACCATTCTGCAGCTCAGTAACATTACTAAATGCAAAATTGAGGAAGCTAACATAGCCTACTGCACTAGGACTGCTAAAAAAGACACCCAGACTGCCCGACCCAGATCCATTCTGGTAAAATTAATACCCCACGCATGCGGGACTCTTTCCTCGCTGCGGCAATAAACTTCAACAAAAACAACACCAACAACAAGTTGAACACAAGCCACCTCGGTATCGCTACAGATAAGCCAACACCAATCTACGTTGTGGAACACCTATCAGCAGGCAACAAAGCCTTGCACGCAGCGGCAAGACTTCGAGGCAAAGAGCTTGGCTACAAATTTGTGTGGGTGCGTAATGGCAGAATATTTATGAAGAAGACCAATCAATCTGAGCGTATTGTAATCACTTGTCAGGACGTCTTGCAAACTGTCAGTTAAAGTAATCTTGTTTGTTTTTTAATTGTATTTACTTTGCATGTTTATGTGTATAACCTGTTCACATTCAGTAACTCACTGAAGATATATTACCAGAATGTACGCGGTTTAAGAACTAAAACAGATACTTTTTATCATAACATGTCTCTTCAAGACTATGACATTGTCGTGCTTTCGGAGACTTGGCTGAACGGTGGTATCTACGACTCGGAACTACTATTTGATGATAGATACGTAATTTACAGGCGAGATTGCGAGTCCAGTAGATACAGAGCACGTAAAAACGGAGGCGGCGTTTTGATGGCTGTAGCTAGGCACTTAAATTCATGTAGAATGCCACACTTAGAAAGTCAGTGCGAGGATCTGTGGATCTCTCCCGGGAATAAGAAAACTAAGATCTACATCTGTTGTGTCTACCTAACCCCCCCCCCCCCCCCCCCCCGGTAACATATGAAACCATCCAAACTTTCCTAGACTCAACTCAAATTGCCCTGGACAAAAACGAACGTACTGTTATTATCGGTGACTTTAATCTTAGTACCATAACGTGGAAAACCAATGAGGAAAGTCAGATGAGTCACACTACTCCCTGCCCTTTTAATAACAATGATGTAACCAAACACTTTTTAGATTATATTTCTATGAATGACCTAGGCCAGTATAATTACCTCACAAACAATAAATCTAGAACATTAGATCTAGTTCTATGTAACACTACAGTACAAAACCTGACACGTTGCCACACACATCTGACACAAGAAGATCCATTACATCCGCCGCTCGAATTCACCATACCCGCGGTCAACAACACAAATTGCCTACAAACAAAACCGACCACTAAACCTAATTTCTTTAAAGCAGACTACGACAAAATCCAAATTTCCCTTGTATCTATGAACTGGGAAAGATTAATGGGAGGTTGTTCAACGGTCGACGAGATGGTCAATATTTTATATGATATTTTGCACGACGTTATCAAGCAACACGTACCGCTGAAAACGACGTCTAGGAAAGAGTATCCGGCATGGTATACGCCCAAGCTTAAACGACTTTTTAAAGCAAAAAACAGATTCCGTTTTAGAATAAAAAAATACAATAATCCCCTTGACATTATATCCTTCGAAACACTGCGTGCCGACTGTAGCAAGTTAAGAACAGTTTGTTATAAAAATTATATCGAGAAATTAGAAACAGCGGTTTTGAAAAACCCTAAAACTTTCTGGTCTTTTATTAAAAATAAAAGGAAATCCAGCAGTGCTTACCCCGCAGTTATGTGTTGCAATAATATAACCGCATCAACTGGTCATGACATATGTAACTTGTTTGCTGATAACTTCGCAGGTATAACACTACAACATCCTCGCAATTGTCAAATGTTAACATCAATAACAATTCACTGACTCTCTGTAAACTAGAACTTAATGCTGGCGAAATATTTCGAACTTTAACATCTTTAGATGAACAGAAAAGCGTAGGAGAAGATGGTATTCCACCCGTCTTTATAAAGAGATGTGCGAAAGCGCTGGCTTTACCCCTCAGTCTTATCTATAACAGGTCTCTTAAAGATGGTATTTTCCCTGAGCAATGGAAAAAGGCACTGGTGGTGCCTATTTTCAAAACAGGAGATAGGAATTTGGTATCCAATTACAGACCCATTTCTATTTTAGTCATCTTTGGCAAAGTATTTGAGAAGCTCATAACCGAACGTCATTCATCGCATGTTAAACACCTTCTAACCAGCCACCAACACGGTTTTATGAAATCTAGATTTACGACTACTAATCTCATGTGCTACGTGTCGTCTCTGTCAGAATCTTTAGATAAACGTATTCCTGTCGACACCATATACACTGACTTTAGTAAGGCGTTTGATAAGGTAGACCATTCTCTTCTTATAGCTAAACTCCAGCGCTTGGGTATAGGAGGATCAATGCTGAAGTGGTTTCAGTCTTACCTCAGTGACCGGTCTTCAAGAGTTGTTATAAGTGGCCATCACTCAAATTCTTTTAAAGCTACATCTGGTGTTCCTCAACGTTCACATTTAGGCCCAATTCTCTTTAACATTTTCATAAACGACATCACGCACTGCTTTAGGCATTCAAAATTCTACCTTTTTGCCGATGACATGAAAATAATGAAACCAATGGTATCTGAATTTGACTCTGCCTTATTGCAGGAAGACCTGGATAGACTGACGAACTGGTGCCAAACGAACAAAATGATTCTTAACGTCTCAAAGTGTTACTACATGCGATTTACCCGTAACAAAATTGACAAATCTAGCAATTACACGATGGGCCAACAAAAACTACAACAAATAGAGGAAATACGCGACTTGGGAGTCACACTAGACAAAAAACTTAAATTTGACAAACATATCCTAAATATGTCATCGAAGGGGTTCAAAATCCTTGGATTTATCTTACGTAACAGCAAAGATTTTAAAAAGGCGTCCACCAGAATAAAATTATTTAACACACTGGTTCGGCCAATACTTGAATATAGCAGCCAGGTTTGGAATCCTCACTACGACATATACATAAAACACCCTGAAAGTGTTCAAAGACGTTTCCTATATCATCTATGTTACAGAGATCGTTTGGCGAAAAAAATTATTAGCTATAAAGACACATTAAGGCACTACAAAATGGTGTCACTTGCAGACAGGCGAAAAACAGCAGACCTGATACTACTGCACAAAGTATTCAATGGAGTCATAGACTGCAGCGAACTACTAGGCAAACTGCATATAAACGCGCCATCTCGTCTGCCGCGGAAAAGCAGCATCAATTTATTTTACGTCTCAGGATCTAAAACTAATCTGGGACATTTCTCCGCTCTCCCGAGACTCTGTAGGCAATACAATGAATTGTCCAAGCGTTGTAACCTGGACATAACCCTCCCCATTTCAAGATACAAAAATAATTTAACCACCGCAAAATAAACAAGTATGTAACTGTGTTACCTGCCTCTAATAATCAGCAAATGTGAAATATTTATTATTATACTAAACAATTGTACCTAATTTGAATGCTCACTCTTGACATGTTATATTTTTTATTTTTTTTATACTCATTCCCTCAAATTTAATAATTTGTTTTCTCTATTTATTTTTTAATTTTTATACCATTGTAATTTGAATGCTCACTCTTGACGTGTTATTTTTTTTTCATCATTCATCATTTATTTTCTCAATTTTAATTTTTATCGTGTTTACACCTAGTTCTATTATGTGCATGCTGTGGTCTCCTGTAATTGAAGGAGCACACGTAAAAGAACCTATTTTTTAATTATTGTGATCTATATTGTGTTTGTGTATCCTTTGTTGGTGATCCCAAATAAATAAATAAATGTTTTAAATTAACTTTATATACCCGCACAACTGCTGTACCGTTCCAGCACCTATAAGCTCAATGTTCTGTGTGCGTTGCATTGCGCGCTGCCGTAAACAGCGACTTTGTTTACACCAAAAATATAAGTCGATTCCCAGCGATTATTTGTGCTCACTGTTACTTAGTTTGATGTACAGTATGCGTAGATAACGGCTATGCTATGGGTCTTGTCATGTCATGCGGCATACTGACATTGCTTGTGGCGCAGGTGTGAATGAAATGAACCTGCGCGGGCTACTGAACGCGCAGTCGCAGCGCGGCGCGGCGCGAGCGCTGCCGCCCGCGCACCCGCAGCACCCCGCGCAGCTCGCCATGCACCACGCCTACCACCAGAGTGAGTACACACACGATACTGCCGCTATCCTCAGCAACGTAACCTGTCTGATCGCACGCCATCCTGCGAAGATCGTCGCTCCAGTTAGCCTGCAGAGCAAGGCTAACATGACAAGCGCGAGAACGCTCTCGTATCTCGATTTGTCGTAATTTGTCTACGATTCTCACGTCATCCTAATGCCTAACCACGACCGTTAAGCTCAAGTAAACTCGAAAAAGGCACTACGACACTTCTTTATCTCGCGACGAGAGACCGATGTATCAAGTTATTAAAAACAAATAATTTTTATCATAGCAACATCGGCTAGAGGTACCGTTTCATTGATTCGATTTTACGTATGGAATTACGCATTTACTATGTTCATTTTACGTCCTTTAATTTATTTTTATTTTGTTGTAACCGACTTTTTTAATTAAAATTAATATTTTTTTTGCCATGCTGCAATTAAAAAACATAATTACGAAAAAAAAATGTGGCACTTATTATAGTATAGCGTAGGGTTTTATGACAGAGGAAAACCGGAGCAAAAACCATGCTTACCGAGGCCGGGCGTAGCGCACGTAGTTCTAAATCCAGTTACAGTAACCTAAGTCCAGATACAGTAAACCTAAGTCCAGCTATAGTCCAGTATAAAAAGTGACTTTGAAAAAAGCCGTTTGAGGTGTGATGACGGTATGATGTCTACTGGACAAAACTACGTAGCTACAAAACTTCTGACTTATTTTACTTATAATACTACTTATACTCCATTCGTATATTCTTTCTTACAAAGTGCGCTAATACATTATCATAAAAGCCGGGATGATTCTTAGTTCTTAGCAATAAATGTTTTCTATAGAAAGAATGGCTAGATCAGATAATCGTTCAATTTTTTTTTTTTGTGAATTTCGTATTACTTATGAATTCGCTTCAAAGCAGCAAGCGACCTCTCCGCCGTATGCTGCTGTTACAGGAAGCGTCAAAAATATACTACATGATTATTGTTGTAATTTGTGAAAAAGTTTCACCCAATAACGAATTTTTAAAATTGAGATAATGCTCGTAAACATGTAATTTATTCAAAGATGGAGTTGTGTATAAGACTTTCAACTCGTTCTTTAAAGCAGTGAACTCAATTATTTGCGGAAATTTTAATAACAGAGATGTTATTTCATCTGGAAAAGATAAAAATATAAATAAATTAAAAACTATAAAAACAAAAACAAAACGCTATGAAAACTATACTTACATTTATTACGTAAATTATGAAAACTCATTTGAGAAAGTAATTGATACCTGTGATGTTTTTCCGTCTAAAAATTTTCTATTATTTCAATGAAAAGACGCCGACACATATAGGTACAGCTGTAGCGACTACTTGTGAGTTTAGTCGGGAGTTCTCTGGGAGTTCCTCGCCGCTGTCATAAATAAAATCAAAATTATTTATAAAATCATTGCAAGCCAACTATTGAATGAATCTATTCCGCGGTTTGCTACTTCGATATCAATTTGTTTTGACTGCAATACATTCAAAAGAACGTCGGGTTTTTAAAAACTTTCTGATAATACGTGCAAAACAAAAAACTGCATGTTTTCCAACTTACTGAGGAAACATTCTGCCAAGGAAAGAGATCAGAGATCACTGTCACGGTCAGATATTCACTGATTGCGGGTTATCTAACATTGAATTTAAAGTATAAATCATGTCTAACCTATAGTTAAAAATTACATTAATAAAATTCATGAGTGATAGTGCCAACGGGTTTCTGATACGGCAGGCAGCTATTTCCTACAGAAGGTTCGACCGTTTAGTTGATTTGTTGAAAAACCGAAAAATACTATTTAAGTGTCCAACAAAAGTTTGAGTTTCCTGAATATTTTCAAGGGAACGACTAAGTACTAAAGACCAAGAAGACCCAACATTTTCATAACGCCCGGCGCTAAAGAAATTTATATCAGTTTATGCATTATCATGAGTAAAAAATAACTGCATATATTTTTAATTTAATTTCGATGGCTATCATGTAAATATTGCTATTTCTTTTTAGGGTTCCGTACCCAGAGGGTAAAACGGGACCATATTACTAAGACTCCTCTGTCCGTCCGTCCGTCTGTCTGTTCGTCTGTCACCAGGCTGTATCTCATGAACCGTGATAGTTAGACAGTTTAAATTTTCACAGATGATGTATTTCTGTTGCAAATATGTATATATCTGTAGAAATGAGACATAAATCGCTCTTAGGTTTGATAAACAACTGTAGTGATTATTTTTATCAGTTTTACTGAAATCATTACTTTTTTTATGTTTTCCTTAGCAATATGTAATGACAGCTACGTTATTAGAATATCGAATACAGCCTGTATTAATCAGTTTCACAAATAATATACACTTTTGTGCAAATTGTATAATTTTTTTTATGAAACAAATACATTTTAAATATTTTTCCTGATAGAATATATGTAGCAACATTACAATGATAGCCACGATTTTGTGTAATGGAGACTACCAATTATTAATATACTAGAAATATACTAAAATGTGAGATAACTTTTTTTTCGCCGGGCCTGGGAAACTTTGTATAGGCCGTGACCCGTCTTCTTTAATATATGAGCGTAACATGGGATAACGATAACGTAACCATATTATAATAATGATGTAGGTATTTTCTGAGATAAGCTAATAGTTTAATATAAAATATAAACAGGTATCTATTGAGAGATGTAATAATAATGAATAAATCAAATAAAATGTATAGTCTTGAGTAGTTAAGTGTGTGTGAGTGACTTGTATAAGTCTATCGCTTAGATATTCGTTTATCGAGTAGTAGCTTTTATTTTGGAAAAACAGACGTAAGTTTTTTTTTTATATTTTAATTTTCTCTTCTTTTTTATTGGTGCGGATAGTTTATTATATAATTTAATGGACTAGTAGAGTGCGTTTTTAATCGAGAACTTGGTAAGTTTAACCTAGATCGCACAGTATGATAAATGCCTTAAAATCCGGAAATCACTTTTTTATTCTATTAATGTTAATTAAATAGATTCAATAGTACCCTTAATAATAAGTTAAATGTTCTGGGCCATAATATGAACGATGCAAATAAATTTTATCAGGATTTCTTTTCAGTAGTGCACAAGGAATTCAATAAAACTTTTGAAAAGAAAACAAAAAATATTTGCCCTAACTTTATATTTAGTGACTGGGCAACTAGAGGTATTAGGATAAGCAGGGAAAGACTGTTCGAGCTGTATGGCCTTAAGCCTTACATTAACACTGAAACTTTCAACAAGTATGTTGCTAAATATTCCAAAACTTTTAGGAATACCTGCAAGATAGCTAAAGCCCTGTACATTAGCAACAAGATCAAATCCGCAGAAAATAAAATAAAAACAGTTTGGAAAGTTATAAATAACGAAACTAGTAGGAAAAAAATACGAAGCACTGATTATACATTGGAGACTTCACGTGGTGCCATAAGCTCTAACTTAGAAGTAGCTCAAGAATTTGTAAACTTCTTTACCGATATACCATATAAAACGACGGAAGGTTTAAATTCCTCACCGGATGTCTCAATTAATTTATTAAGAGCGAACGTTCCAGGCTGCCTGGTTAAATTTAAATTTAAACATATTAACCCTATGATGGTTATAAAAGCTTTTCGGCAAATAAAAATCAAATTGACCGAAGATCTATGGGGAATGTCAATCAAAGTTTGTTCATCCATAATCGAGACTATAGCACCTTACCTAGCTTTGATATTTAATTTGTGTGTAGATCAAGGAGTCTTCCCAGATTTAATGAAATACAGTAAAGTTATACCACTTTTTAAATCTGGGGACAGCAAAGACACCAACAATTATAGACCAGTATCCGTGTTGCCGGTATTCAGCAAGGTTTTCGAAAAGGTAATGCTCAATCAGATGCTTAACCATTTTAATACCAACAAAATCTTACACGATCAGCAATATGGTTTCACTAGAGGACGTTGTACGACTGACGCCGGTGTCACTTTATTAAAACACATATTTACAGCGTGGGAGGAGGATGCCATAGGAATCTTTTGTGACCTCTCCAAGGCATTTGACTGCGTTGAACACAAAACCTTGCTCTTAAAACTTGAGCATTACGGACTGGATAAACTTGCGCTTAGCTTAGTAGAATCTTATTTAAATGATAGACAGCAAAAAGTCCAAATAAATGGTGTGAATTCACGTGGTTTAAAAGTAAAAATAGGTGTTCCACAAGGCTCAATATTAGGTCCTTTCCTCTTTTTAGTATATATTAACGATCTACCCCATTTATTAAAAAAACAACCACAAATGGTGTTATTTGCTGACGATACTTCCTTAATTTTTAAGATAAATAGACGTGCATCAAATCTTGACGACGTAAATAACGCCCTACTGCAGGTACATGATTGGTTCACTGCTAATAATTTAGTATTAAATGGGAATAAAACTAAATGCATAAGATTTGCTTTACCGAGTGTTAAAAGTAATGATTGTGACATAGTATTGAATAAAGAGAAACTAGAATTCGTCGATAAAACTGTTTTCCTGGGGATCACGCTCGACTCAAGGCTGCAATGGGGTCCTCATTTAACATCTCTTGCAGGACGGCTAAGTTCAGCAGCATATGCTGTGAGAAAAATCCGTCAATTTACTAATGTAGATACCGCGAGGCTAGTCTATTTCAGTTACTTTCATAGTATCATGTCTTACGGTATTTTACTATGGGGACGGGCTGCAGATATCGAGTCTATTTTTATTCTGCAGAAAAGAGCCATCAGAGCAATATATTGCCTCCGCAGGCGCGATTCTCTAAGGGAACTGTTTAAAGATATTAACATCATGACGGTACCTTGTCAATATATCTATGAAAACATCATGTACGTAAGAAAAAAATTAAATCTTTTCAGTAAAAGAGGTGAAAGACATAACTATATGACTAGAAATAGGGACCAATTAGTTCAACCAGGTTTCAGACTGGCTAAAGTAGACTCATCCTTCATGGGGTACTGTTTAAAATGTTATAATAAAATACCTCCCCACATACTCCAACTGAATGAAACAAAATTTAAATCTCGTATAAAACGCACACTATGCAGCCAAGCATATTATAAGTTGGGGGATTACATCGCTGACAAAGATGCTTGGCTCAACGCTGGTCCTGCTCCACAGGGGGGCATAAATTAATTGATTAACATTCGAAAATATTGTTGGAGCTGCTGAAGATTGTAAAAACAACAACATCTTTGCATTGTATAAATTCAATTTCTTAACAATGTATAATTGCATAGCACATGTGTGAGCACTATGTACCTACTATAAAGCCACCATTTACTAGGCTCGTCTTTCGTTGACTTGAATGTGCCCTGGCGGCTGAGAGTATGTCATGCTCACTCAAATGTTTCGCTGGTGGTGGCGTGTGTGTTGGATCATTAAGTTCCCTTCAAAATGGTTGAGCTGAATGGTGCTGATCCATGCGTCATATTCGTGAACGGGCGCCGTCAGTAGGGACTGCTCAACTCTTGGCTGCCACGGCTTATTTTAATTTAAATTTTTGAATTGTTTTTTTATCTTTTTTTTACGGATACTTTAAACGTGCACGTCTTTCTACATCGTTCTCACATTTTTAATTTGAACATGAATGATGTAAACAATTTGTTTTTTGTAACTATATATTGATTTAAAAGAGTGTCCATGGAGTTTCTTGCCCGTTCTTCTCCATTGGTACCTACTACGCTTTGGAATGGGCAACTAGCTTCATTTTTCTGACTGACTGACCCTTTGACAATTCAAAAGTGCCTGTAATTGGTTTATTTGAAATAAATGCTTTGAGTTTGAGTTTGAGTTTGAGATTAATCGAAAGAGTTTGAACTATTTTGAATGCGAGAGTAGAACTCCCAGATTTTAAATATACTTTAAAACAGAGTTATAATTCACTATTAGATAGTGAATATTAGTTAATATTCATATTCATATTTATATTCATATTTCAGTGATAAGAGTGACAGGTGAGAAGATATGGGATGTGCAGGCAGGATTTAGATAGGGAATGGGATGTATGGATCAGATCTTCTCTCTAAGGTGCATAGCCGAAAAACATCTGGCAAAGCACAAGAACCTTCGTGGACTTGGAGAAGGCCTATGACAGTGTGTGGAGGTAAGAACTGTGGTCGACACTATCCTTGTACGGTGTAGACTGGCGCTTAGTACGGGCACTGAAATCTTTATACAAGGATTCCTGTGCTTGTGTTAGGATAAATGGGGTATACACGAACTGGTTCTGCATCTCGAGGGGTGTTAGACAGGGTTGTGTAGCGTCACCATGGCTGTTCAACTTGTACATAGATAGTTGTCTGACAGATTTGAAAGAGGGTGAGTATGGATTGACGATGAATGAGTTGCCTGTCAAATGCCTTCTCTACGCAGATGATCAAGTTCTACTTGCATCATCAGCGGAAGGGTTGCAAGACATGGTGACTGTGATGGATGTATCATATAAAATGAAAGAGATGAATATAAATGTGAATAAGACGAAGGTCATGGTGTTTGAAAGAGAAGAGGATGTATCGGTATGTGATGTGAAATTAAATGATAAGTGTGTGGAGCAAGTAAGTGAGGTCGTATATTTGGGGAGTCTATTTACAAGGGATGGAAAGATTGATGGAGATGTGGAAAGAAGGGTAAATGCGGGAAATAAAGTGAATGGTGCTACACATGCAATTGTGACCAACCAGTTGATGTCCAAAAAAGCACGACTGGCTGTTCACAATGGTGTGCTGGTGCCTACGCTTATGTATGGAAGTGAGTGTTGGTTGTAGCAAAAGAAGCATGAAAGTAGAATAAATGCTGTGGAAATGCGTTCCTTGCGAAGCATGTGTGGTGTGACTATAAATGATACACTGAAGAATGATGTGATAAGGCAACGGTGCGGTTTAAAAGAAGAGTTAGTGACAAAAATTGAAAAGAGTATGCTAAGATGGTTTGGTCATGTTGAGAGGATGAATGAAGGGCGGTTAACAAAAGGTATTTACAAGGCAGATGTGAGTGGAAACGCCGGGAGGGGACGCACTGGGAAGACATATAGTGACCTTATTGGTGATGTTCTTCAGAAAGGTCAGGTGCGTCGTACTCACAACCGGTGTGTGTGTATGATAAATGATAAATGATTTTATTTCTGTAAGTAGGTTTGTACAAACACTTTTACACGTCAATCATATTTTTAAACTAGATGAGGTCGGCGTTTCCTATCTGACTACTCTGAGAAGAAAGGCCGAAACAAACTCAGAGGTCACAGTCTCTTTTAAACTCCAGACATAATCTTGGTCAGATCATGTGAAGACCATGTAGATTGGTATCTGAAATGGTCTTTTGAGGAAAGAACCACACAGATTGAGTGGACCTGTCCAGTCAGTGCACGCATTTGTCAGTAATCGTGCAGCTCAACTCAGGAAGTCAAGACTTAAGTAGCTCAACGATTCGACGAACAATACCAAAGAAAGGACATTTGGGTAGGCCACATAAATTACTCAATCTGCCAGATCATGATCAAAATTAACTGCGAAAAAATAGCAATGACCCACATAATCCTCACATTCACAATAATTAAAATAACATAATACTTTACAAGTAAATACTCATGTCCCTGTGTATATAAAATTCAACAATGTCAATGTGTATATAAAAAATCGGACATAATGTTTGAGAACCATGTAGATTGGTGTCTGAAATGGTCTTTTGAGGAAAGAACCACACAGATTAAGTGGACCTGTCCAGTCAGTGCACGCATTTGTCAGTAACCGTGCAGCTCAACTCAGAACTTAAGGAGCTCAGCGATTCGACGAACAATACCAAAGAAAGGACATTTGGGTAGGCCGCATAAACTACTTAAACTGCCAGATCAAGAATATAACTGAAACAATGACCCACATAGTCCTCATATTCTCAATAATGAAAATAATATAATACTTTTTACAGTAAATATTCATGTCTAAAATAGCCAGCAAATTAAAATCAACATTCACCGTGTAAATTTATTGGAGCAGCTCAATCCCAAGCCTTTTTGTGCTCAATATAGTCTTTCACAGTATAATAGGCTTTCTGGCATAGTTTCCGTTTTATAAAAGATTTGAATTTATTAAAGCTTAGATCTTGAATGTGGCTAGGAAGTTTATTATAAAAACTTATACATTGGCATCTAAACGAGCCACATATTTTCTTGAGCCTGGTTGTAGGAACAAAAAGACCAGATGTATGAACGTAAACGAGTCAAAAGGAGTATATAAGGATCGTAGCAGGTGGCGTTCTGTAGTTTCTGCCTACCCCCATAGGAAGAAGGTGTGAGTTTATGTATGTATGTCATATTTCAAACTGGAACACAAAAATTCCAATTAATAATTTTTGTTGAGACAATTATTTTTTTATTGTTCCGCGGGTCCCGGCGCCCGGGTGCAGTACTTAACTATCTATATCTAAATCTTTATATTTTTTTTACTATTTGTAAAGAAGTACAATTTGTGAGCTTGTAAATAATAAAATTACAACTTTACCTACAAACAGCCACTAAGAGCGATTTTTGAATTTCACAAAATTATTTTTAAACTTTTTACCCATTAAATTACCTATGGGTACCTCTATACCTACTGTTTATACTAAAGGAGTAATACCTTACTTCAATATAAGAATTTAAACATATTTAAATGTTTTTGTTTTCAAATTTTTGTATAGTATAAGACTAACAAAAAAAAAAAAACTCGTAAATCCAATATCCTTCATATTAAGCATTTGATATTTTCCAGGTAGGCTAACATAGACTAAACAATAATGTGTGTGAAAATATAGTGCAACTACCATATAAAACCCGCGCAAAAAAAAAGAATTTCGAGATTACAGAAAAAAATACGTAACTTGCTTTAAATTACATCTAAAATGTTATTTTGTTTCTGAAAATAGCAGATAAAGTGGTTTTAGCGCATACTATTATTAAAACATAAAAACGTTGCACACATAATAATAAGTTCCAGCAATTCTTTTAATTTCTATGGATAACAGTACATACATCTTTTATGGGATACTGTATTAAATGTTA
The DNA here is from genome assembly GCA_916610205.1 of Griposia aprilina. Lineage (NCBI taxonomy): Eukaryota > Metazoa > Arthropoda > Insecta > Lepidoptera > Noctuidae > Griposia > Griposia aprilina. The sequence goes on along the minus strand of OU744285.1, from coordinate 454,477 downwards.
CAACTAAATAAATTGTGATATATTGCAATTAAATGAAAGAAATTTTAACATACTTTGTAAACAAGCATATTACAAACTAGCTGCTGCCCGCGGCTTCGCCCGCGTGGATGTCGGAAATTTTCCCGCGGGAACGTCCTACCGGGACAAAAAGTAACCTTACCCCCATTATTATACCGTTACTGTTTATTACCGTCATTTTTCACTCAAAAGTTATTGGAATTGCATAGAGTATATCTATATTTTTGTAAACATTTTAATACAATAATAGACAAGTTCCAAGGTTGTAACAGGCCTATAATAGATCTCATCATCGCACGTTAGTATTTCTGAAGTTAGATGATGATTCCCGAAGCGCATACTTTTCTTTGGAAAGCTGTACTGCTGTACAGTAGTACCCAACTGATATGGCTTTCCGATGTACCTGCGCAGAAGATGAATTTTCAAAGCGCGGGATATGCTATTGACCAATCGGCACGCTCCACGCACCGTGCTTCTTTTTTCTGTACCGCTATTGGTCAGCAGCTGCCGCCATGTTAGCGCGCGCCGCGTGGCATGTTAGTCGTTCTGATCGGAGGGGCGCGGCTTGCGAGTGAGACGGTACTAACAGTTACAGTGTATTATGAATCTTATAGTAGTGATTTAAGGTTGATTGTAAGTTTAAGCATTCTTTCGTTAATCTTCGGGGCCATACTTTCTTTCCTGTGCGAGCGAAGATTCACGACGCGCCTTATCAGTTGGGTACCACTGTAAGTATATGTTTTACTGTAAGTACATATTTAGCGACACGGTTCATAAAACAATCAATTGTACAAATCGACAGCAATCATTTAACTCCGACGTCGTATCCCCCCTCGCAGTGATCGGCGCGTACGCATCTAACGCGTACAGCGGCGGCGCTGGGTCGGGGCGGCGCAGCGGCGGGCCGCGCACGCCGTCGCCCGCGCCGCCCGCGCCGCCCGCGCCGCCGCCCGCCTACCTGGCGCACCAGCAGCTGCAGCAGCAGCACCTGCAGCAACAGCAGCTGCAGCCCGCCGCCGCCAAGTGGCACATCCCGCAGCAAGGACTATCCAACGGTGCGTACAGACACGAGCATTTTTTAAAGTTTTGTTTAGTCATTGTGAACGTGTCACCCTCATAGGAAACCTTTGTTACATGCAAAAACTTAACATCTACGCTTAATACCTAAATTAAGTCATTCATATAAAATTCTAGCGGCTTTGGATGCTGGAAAGTCTAGAATGGTATTACATGCTCCTAGTTGCCGAATATTTATATTACATTGGTCTTTATTAAATATTATAATAATACAAGCTGACCCGACAGCCGTTGTCCTGTCTTAACTATGAATGTCATATGTAGTTTACTTTTAGTTTTGACTATTGACTAAAACTATCGACTCATTTATCAACCGATCCATGTGTGTTAAACAATATTTGCAGCGCGCATTCTGTCAATCGCTGACAGTTATTCAAACAACAGACAGTTATGTAAAATTAATATTGGCGTAAAGTTTTCTTAAATTTTGTAACGTTCCGATCAACTTCCTTACTTTTTTATTTCTTATGATCCTTCTCCTGACAATAACGAATACAACAAAAAAACTTTTTTACAAAGATACAACCGACTTCCAAAAAATACACTAAAAGACGTGAAAAATAACTTTAATTTCGGAAGTCGCTGTCTTTGGTTTTGTATTTTCGTTTTTGGCCACCGACTTCAGAAATTAAAGTTATTTTTCACGTCTTTTAGTGTTTTTTTGGAAGTCGGTTGTTTTTTTTGTAAAAAAGTTTTTATTTTCACTTTTTAGTTGCGGTACCTACCCCACACAAATTCGTATACCACTAGGACTTGGTGTGTTAATAACAGTGACAGGAAATTATTATCACATCATCCATATAAACTAAGTGGAAAAAATATGCAGTATTAAGGATAACTCAAAAACTACTGGTCAGACCTTGATCAAATTTAAATGGGACCACATGTGAAGCACCAACTATCAGATACAAAAAGAATCATCCAAATCGGTTCAACCAAAAAAACGTTCTGAGCTAACACACATAAAAAAAAAAGACATACAGACAAATTGAGAACCTCCTCCTTTTTGTGAAGTCGGTTAAAAAAATAAATTGTGAAATCGGTCCAGCCGTTCTCGCGTGATGGCGTGACCAAGGGAAATAGGGATTCATTTATATATAGATATACAATATTACATTGGCCTTCCGCTTCGTTCGTTCCGGACACACTCCGCCATAATATGAAAATCGTTTTCGACCACATTGTATTCCGTGCAGTTTGAAGTGCGATGTCAAATTTGCAAGTCAGTCGACACGAGCGGTTTGCGACTGTCGCAGAAACATAATTAGCGATTGCACTTCGGTTTGGATTGTGTGAAAACTACATACATGCATTCGCACGCTGTTTCTGTGTGCGTAAAGGAGCTTCGCACGGAGCTCCCATTCGCCGCACACACAACTGTCAGTGTCGTCCTTCAGGCGCACACAATAAAGACCAGCCCGTCTTTGTGAGGTAGAAATACTGTAACAAAATGATCTTGGAAAAAAAAATGCTTTTGCGGAATATGATTCTGGAAATGAGAACAAAATAAAAATCCAAGATGGGAACCATAAAAAATTCAATAATTAAAGCTGTTTCCGTGGTTTTTGGGAGGTGTTCATACTGAAAATGTAGTCTATTTCCAAATTTTGTTTGTTCTGTCAATTATGTGGGAAACTATATACTGGGTCAAATTAAATTAAATAGCGAAACTACGCAAACTTGATCGGTATTAATTTTTGATAAAAACAAGGAAAAGAAATATTTCATGATTTTTGGGGTCAACGACCTCTACTATTGTAGTTACCTGAAATATGAGTTTAGGAAATCAGTTTTATTTGTTTAGATATCTCATTGTCTGTGAATTTTACACAAAAACAAGTGGTTTTTACCCGACTGCGCGACGCAAAGGCGGGTAATGTGTTTATCAGTAAAAAAAATGAGCCGTCGCGGGACGCCTGGCAGATGTGAAACATACCATCGCATAGCGTGGCGACGTGTCGCCACACCAACAATCGGATTTACCCGCGGCTATAGGTGTTTCACATCAAAAGTTTTCTGATATTTCAAGCTAGTACGTTGACCCCATAAAAAAGTTTTTTGTTGTTTAGATATTGAAAGTTCGAAACCTTTATTCTATACTTCTGTCGAGTTCCGCTAGCTAATTTAATTAGACCCCGTATATCGGCGCTCGAACCGCCGTAGTGGTGAGGTAACGGTCGCGTCCTGCGCAGGCGTGCTGGAGGCGAGCGCGCTGTCGCCGGGCGCGGGCGCGGGCGGCGCGGGCGGCGCCTGCGCGGGCGCAGACTTCAAGATCACGCTGGGCCGCGCGCCGCGCGCCGCGCCCGCCGCGCCCGCCGCCGTCACGTCCACCAACCCCAAGACGCCCAGCCCCAGCCTCAACGTGAGTACCTCACCGTCATGGTGCGCCCCGCGTGTGCCGGATGCATTCTTGAGACGGGGCAGCTATCTGAACCGTCGTACTTACAGAAAAACGTTCTTAGGAGACACTTAGAAAGAGTAAGTGTAGTCTCATTTCCTACGAAATGTATGGGAAAGGTTTTTTGTTGTGATTTCTGACTTTTCTAGTACTCAAACATCAGTTGGTCTCATAGTTTTTAATCCTCGTAAGAAATAGGATCGATGGCATCAAAAAGATTTTGTGAAAATATCCCATTTTGTGGCTGTCTGTCCTTTTTTTTCAAAACCTGTGTATGCAGTTTAAAATGTCTCAAAAAGTTAAGGATAGTCTCCTAAGACCGTTTTCCTATAGCTAAAGCAATTAAAGTACCTGCACATACTGCCCCATCAAAAAAATTCACCCTGTCTGTATGTCTCGTTGTTATACGATTGAAAAAAAACAATAATTGAATTGTCTGGATCCTCAACATATGAACAAACATAAAAAATCTGATCACGATAAACTTAAACACACCTCACGTACACCCACATACAGACACACCACGCGTGCACACCGCGAGCGGCTAAATTAATTTTGTTATTTGATTTTTCTTTTTGTTTAAAAAACCCTCCATTTACTTATTAGCCTCGTCATTGTTAAGCTACCGTGTGAGACCGGAGTGAGAAAACTCGGACACAAGTACCATTGTAACTTATTGGGGCTGCCTCAATTTATGTATGACACAATGTTTGAGATGAAATAAAGATTTTCATATTTTTATATAATTTTTGTTTGGTTCATACCAAAATTCCAATAATAAAATTGTAGCACAAGAACTTTTTTTTCGCGCATTAAAAACTATGACTAACGTCTCGCAAGGACGTCATTTTCAAAGCCACTTTCACAAATATGCATTATCTGAAAAAAAAGAAGATGATAACATGACGCTGCCGCGCTGGTACTAATATACTCGCCGATGCCATTACATAATTTGGCTAGCGGCACTAAGGGCCAATTTCTTAAATGAAAATTATCACTTAATTAATGTACCAAATTGTCAAGCCCGCTAAACTGCTGTGATCGGTTGAATTGTTTATTATTTATAATTTTCGTTCGAGAACCTGGCCCTACGTGTCGTGCCTCGGAGCCGATCGATCAATCTCGGCAGCCGTGAGTGTGTGTCGCAGGGCGGCGTGCCGACCGAGCTGGACAAGGTGTGCGCGGCCTCGGTGCAGGACCTCATGGCCACCATCGCCAAGCTGGACTCCAACGGCGTGCAGGTGGTGGCCGAGGCCGGCGAGCCCGCGCCCTCGCCCGCGCCGCACGTGCACAGCTCCACGGACGAGCCCAAGGCGGCGCCCGGCGACCCCAACGAGGACTGGTGCGCCGTGTGCATGGACGGCGGCGAGCTCATGTGCTGCGACAAGTGCCCCAAGGTCTTCCACCAGTACTGCCACATACCCACCATCGAGAAGCTGCCAGAGTGAGTGCTCCTCCATACTATGTACAGGCGAGAAGGCGCATAGGTTTTTAAATGTACACTCACACCTAAAATATGTTGGTCACTCTAAGGGCTATCTTTGTTTGCTCATTACACGATAGATCTCATACCGACTCAGCATTATCTATTGCGCCGTAATAATTTCAATACTGCAGAATGAGTTTTTTTTTAATAATTTCTTAAAATGGCCACTATATTAAAAAGGTTTTATCTTGATGTCGACTCGACATTGATCTAAGGTGTACTATTTTGATATTTGTAATTAAATAATGAAATATAGTTTTCTATGCAATAGTCTGCTCAGGCTTCAAAAGGTATCTATCACATGTGTTCTAGCTTAATAAAGGAAAGAATTTGAAAACTAACGAAGATATAATAGTAGTTTATGAAACTGTTGCATAATGAGAGGTATTAAAACACTCCTGTGATACTATTCAAAATCTCGCGTACGGCTCTTGGTTTTAATAGTATCACAAGAATGTTTTAATACCTAGTTATAGTTTCATACACTACGTTATCTACTCTCATAAATTGGGATTGAATTTACTAAATAAAAGATCAAAGTTTCCCACGAAATGAAGTACAACAAAACGTATGAATGGCGCCAAACCCAGCACATCACCGCGCATGCGCTAAAGCGGGCGCTGTCACACAAGTCTAAACGGGTTTTTTTTTTTTTTGTAATGCCTTAAAAACGGCGCGCTGCATGCGTTTCATCAGAAAAAAATAACTGATAGAAACTCCTTGGTGATATTAACTTCTTGGATTTGCCCTGTATCGTATAGGTAAAAAAAAAAATACCGTGGCGTGTGTCCTATATTCATATTCAGATCTTTATTTGCGTTCCATAATGTGAACAAGATCTTACAATGGCTTTAAACGGAGGTAATTACGGTAGGGCACAGCAAAAGTAAAATATTAATTCTTAACATAAAAATAAAATAAGGAAACAATTTCTTAACAATTTTTTGATTATAAAAATAGTCATTTATTCAAATTAAGCTGAGATTCAGCACTTTTTGACTGTCAAAATTACATAAGACAGTCTCCCGGTACGCTCGACCTTCACTTGCTAGTGCTTTAGCTGGGAAGAAGATGTGGCGCAACAAACTGTCCAGCAGTACAGCCGTCTGTTCAGTTAGAATTAATAGCTATTATCATTAATTAAATAAATGATAACCATTTATAAATATTGTGATCTGTTATTGGTAGGTTAGTTAAACATAATTGTTATAATATGTGTGTGTGTGTGTGTGGGCAGCGAGACGGAGACGTGGCAGTGCCTGCTGTGCGTGAACTTCGCGGAGCTGGCGTGGGGCGCCGGCGCGGAGCTGGCGGCGCCGGGCGGCCTGGCGCCGCGCGCGCACAAGCTGGTGGAGCGCGTCACGCTGGAGCTGTACTGCCAGTACGAGGCCAGCCTGCCCTTCCGCGAGCCCGTGCCGCCCGAGAACCTGCACTACCACGCCAAGGTACGCACAAGCTGGTGGAGCGCGTCACGCTGGAGCTGTACTGCCAGTACGAGGCCAGCCTGCCCTTCCGCGAGCCCGTGCCGCCCGAGAACCTGCACTACCACTCCAAGGTACGCACAAGCTGGTGGAGCGCGTCACGCTGGAGCTGTACTGCCAGTACGAGGCCAGCCTGCCCTTCCGCGAGCCCGTGCCGCCCGAGAACCTGCACTACCACTCCAAGGTACGCACAAGCTGGTGGAGCGCGTCACGCTGGAGCTGTACTGCCAGTACGAGGCCAGCCTGCCCTTCCGCGAGCCCGTGCCGCCCGAGAACCTGCACTACCACTCCAAGGTACGCACAAGCTGGTGGAGCGCGTCACGCTGGAGCTGTACTGCCAGTACGAGGCCAGCCTGCCCTTCCGCGAGCCCGTGCCGCCCGAGAACCTGCACTACCACTCCAAGGTACGCACAAGCTGGTGGAGCGCGTCACGCTGGAGCTGTACTGCCAGTACGAGGCCAGCCTGCCCTTCCGCGAGCCCGTGCCGCCCGAGAACCTGCACTACCACTCCAAGGTACGCACAAGCTGGTGGAGCGCGTCACGCTGGAGCTGTACTGCCAGTACGAGGCCAGCCTGCCCTTCCGCGAGCCCGTGCCGCCCGAGAACCTGCACTACCACTCCAAGGTACGCACAAGCTGGTGGAGCGCGTCACGCTGGAGCTGTACTGCCAGTACGAGGCCAGCCTGCCCTTCCGCGAGCCCGTGCCGCCCGAGAACCTGCACTACCACTCCAAGGTACGCACAAGCTGGTGGAGCGCGTCACGCTGGAGCTGTACTGCCAGTACGAGGCCAGCCTGCCCTTCCGCGAGCCCGTGCCGCCCGAGAACCTGCACTACCACTCCAAGGTACGCACAAGCTGGTGGAGCGCGTCACGCTGGAGCTGTACTGCCAGTACGAGGCCAGCCTGCCCTTCCGCGAGCCCGTGCCGCCCGAGAACCTGCACTACCACTCCAAGGTACGCACAAGCTGGTGGAGCGCGTCACGCTGGAGCTGTACTGCCAGTACGAGGCCAGCCTGCCCTTCCGCGAGCCCGTGCCGCCCGAGAACCTGCACTACCACTCCAAGGTACGCACAAGCTGGTGGAGCGCGTCACGCTGGAGCTGTACTGCCAGTACGAGGCCAGCCTGCCCTTCCGCGAGCCCGTGCCGCCCGAGAACCTGCACTACCACTCCAAGGTACGCACAAGCTGGTGGAGCGCGTCACGCTGGAGCTGTACTGCCAGTACGAGGCCAGCCTGCCCTTCCGCGAGCCCGTGCCGCCCGAGAACCTGCACTACCACTCCAAGGTACGCACAAGCTGGTGGAGCGCGTCACGCTGGAGCTGTACTGCCAGTACGAGGCCAGCCTGCCCTTCCGCGAGCCCGTGCCGCCCGAGAACCTGCACTACCACTCCAAGGTACGCACAAGCTGGTGGAGCGCGTCACGCTGGAGCTGTACTGCCAGTACGAGGCCAGCCTGCCCTTCCGCGAGCCCGTGCCGCCCGAGAACCTGCACTACCACTCCAAGGTACGCACAAGCTGGTGGAGCGCGTCACGCTGGAGCTGTACTGCCAGTACGAGGCCAGCCTGCCCTTCCGCGAGCCCGTGCCGCCCGAGAACCTGCACTACCACTCCAAGGTACGCACAAGCTGGTGGAGCGCGTCACGCTGGAGCTGTACTGCCAGTACGAGGCCAGCCTGCCCTTCCGCGAGCCCGTGCCGCCCGAGAACCTGCACTACCACTCCAAGGTACGCACAAGCTGGTGGAGCGCGTCACGCTGGAGCTGTACTGCCAGTACGAGGCCAGCCTGCCCTTCCGCGAGCCCGAGCCGCCCGAGAACCTGCACTACCACTCCAAGGTACGCACAAGCTGGTGGAGCGCGTCACGCTGGAGCTGTACTGCCAGTACGAGGCCAGCCTGCCCTTCCGCGAGCCCGTGCCGCCCGAGAACCTGCACTACCACTCCAAGGTACGCACAAGCTGGTGGAGCGCGTCACGCTGGAGCTGTACTGCCAGTACGAGGCCAGCCTGCCCTTCCGCGAGCCCGTGCCGCCCGAGAACCTGCACTACCACTCCAAGGTACGCACAAGCTGGTGGAGCGCGTCACGCTGGAGCTGTACTGCCAGTACGAGGCCAGCCTGCCCTTCCGCGAGCCCGTGCCGCCCGAGAACCTGCACTACCACTCCAAGGTACGCACAAGCTGGTGGAGCGCGTCACGCTGGAGCTGTACTGCCAGTACGAGGCCAGCCTGCCCTTCCGCGAGCCCGTGCCGCCCGAGAACCTGCACTACCACTCCAAGGTACGCACAAGCTGGTGGAGCGCGTCACGCTGGAGCTGTACTGCCAGTACGAGGCCAGCCTGCCCTTCCGCGAGCCCGTGCCGCCCGAGAACCTGCACTACCACTCCAAGGTACGCACAAGCTGGTGGAGCGCGTCACGCTGGAGCTGTACTGCCAGTACGAGGCCAGCCTGCCCTTCCGCGAGCCCGTGCCGCCCGAGAACCTGCACTACCACTCCAAGGTACGCACAAGCTGGTGGAGCGCGTCACGCTGGAGCTGTACTGCCAGTACGAGGCCAGCCTGCCCTTCCGCGAGCCCGTGCCGCCCGAGAACCTGCACTACCACTCCAAGGTACGCACAAGCTGGTGGAGCGCGTCACGCTGGAGCTGTACTGCCAGTACGAGGCCAGCCTGCCCTTCCGCGAGCCCGTGCCGCCCGAGAACCTGCACTACCACTCCAAGGTACGCACAAGCTGGTGGAGCGCGTCACGCTGGAGCTGTACTGCCAGTACGAGGCCAGCCTGCCCTTCCGCGAGCCCGTGCCGCCCGAGAACCTGCACTACCACTCCAAGGTACGCACAAGCTGGTGGAGCGCGTCACGCTGGAGCTGTACTGCCAGTACGAGGCCAGCCTGCCCTTCCGCGAGCCCGTGCCGCCCGAGAACCTGCACTACCACTCCAAGGTACGCACAAGCTGGTGGAGCGCGTCACGCTGGAGCTGTACTGCCAGTACGAGACCAGCCTGCCCTTCCGCGAGCCCGTGCCGCCCGAGAACCTGCACTACCACTCCAAGGTACGCACAAGCTGGTGGAGCGCGTCACGCTGGAGCTGTACTGTTGAGTAAATTTTGATTTGCATTCACAAATTTTGAATAAAATCTACAGTCGGCAGCAAAATGGGAAATATTCACAAAAACTTTTTCTAATGCCAATCTATTATGTTTCATACAAGGATCAAAAACCTCTATGGCACCAACTAAGGTTTGAGTACTAGAAAAGTCAGAAATCGCAAAAAAAACTTTTTCTGTACATTTCGTAGGAAATGAGACTACAACTATCAATAAACTGACAGCTACGAAAAAGACTAATCAAAAACAAATAAAAAAAAATAACTTCTACTTTGGGTATTATTTCACCTTAAAATTAAAAACTTGTAACTTTACATTTGGACTCACCTAGAATTTTTACTTTTGCGCTCTAAGATATGAGGTGCTCAAAATGGTAGCTGTTTTGACGTAGGCTTACTATCTTTACTGCAGAGTGGGTAGCAGCTGATAATGTGTAAGGATGAATGCCATAGAGAATCTTTGAGTTCCTGAACACTGTCGTATTTCTTTTTATAAAGTTATTTTTTTAATAGTCCCACATAAAAAAATCAAGAGGCGTGCGATCAGAACTGCGAGGTGGCCACGGTATAGGACCATATGTTCCTATCCACTGCTTTCCGAATTGCCGATTCAAATTAGAACAGGTTTGTTGGCTGTTGTGTGGCGGAGCGCCATCTTCATCTTCAGAGGTCATTTTTGTCACAGAATTTGGGAAATCGTTAGCAACCAGGCGACAAACTATCTCGATTCAGTTTTCAAAGGAAATTAAATTATGACGCGTATTCATTCGAAATTCGAAGATGTTTTTTTTTTTTTTGTTTGCTTTCGGCCAGTCTTCATCGTAGTGGTTAGTCTATCCATAATAAAAAAGTAAGTTGTAGTCTCATTTCGTACGAAATGCATGGGAAAAGATTTTAGCGATTTGTAATTTTTCTAGTACTCAAACCTCAGTTGCTCCGATAGAGTTTTTTGAGCCTTATATGAAACATGATCGATTGGCATAATAAAAGTTTTTGAAAAGATAACCCATTCTCCTGCTGCCTGTAATTTTTTTTCAAAATCTGAAAGAAAATCAAAACTTCCATAATAAATAAACTCCGTTAAGTACGCTATCACATTTTTGAAACACTCAAGTTAAGGCATCTGAGTCGCAACACAACAACATTACACGCGCACGCACATAATGTAACCTCCGTCCGCTCGATTTTATACATAACTACCTGTACTTCGCACAGGGTAGGGTATAAGCTACCTACCTACCTACCTACCTACCTACCTACCGAATAATAATAATAAAAAACGTCTAACGGGTCTCTGCGAGTTGGCTTCCGCCCCTCGTATGCCTTCCAACGGTCCGGGATCTCAGGGTCCCGAGAAATGATAATGATAAAATACCATTACAAATTAATTACCATCTGCCCCCAAGATGTAACTCGTGCAGTCCGTTCGCTGCCTAACTGGAAGTCTCTAGGGCCGGACGGACTGCATAACTTTTGGTTCAAATGGTTCGTAAGGTCGCACGCTGGCTTGGCGGCTCAGTACCAGACCGCTTTGAAGTCTGGTTCGCTACCCCAGTTCCCAACAACAGGAGTTACCCACCTGCTCCATAAATAAGGTAGCACTGCGGAACCCAAAAAATATAGACCGATCACGTGTTTACCGACGGTCTATAATAATAATAATAGGTTTTTTTTTTATCTTCTATTGTCGGCTGAGGAGAGGTGGTCAGGTTATATCTCACCTCCTCTACATGGATGACCTAAAACTCTTTGCCCTCAACAATTTGCAACTGATGGAGCTACTGAAAGTAACTGGAACTTTCAGTAGCGCTATCAGGATGGAATTTGGTGTGGACAAATGTGCGGTCATGCATGTAAAGCGAGGGGAGATTGTGGAATCCGTCGGAACCCAACTCTCGGATTCCATAAACCTTACAGCCCTCTCCGCATCCGAAACCTATAAGTATTTGGGTATTGCGGAAGCGTTGGGCATCAATGGTACTGACATTAAGCAATCGTTAAAGAAACGCTTCTTTGGCCGCCTGAAAAAAGTATTTAATAGTCTTCAATCAGGCGGAAACAAGGTGCGCGCCTTTAACGGTTTGGTCATGCCGGTTTTGATGTACTCTTTCGGCATAGTCAAATGGACTCAGACCGAACTCGACGCCCTGGATAGGAAGGTCCGTACACTGCTGACTGCAAATCGAATGCATCACCCACGATCATCGGTAATGAGGCTGTATATCTCGCGAAAGTGTGGAGGTCGAGGCTTTTTAAATGCTAAGACCCTCCACAATCGCGAGATATGCAGTCTCAGAGAATATTTCTTAGAAGCCGAAGTGGGGATGCATCGAGATGTGGTCACAGTGGACAAGGGCCTCACCCCGCTCTCCTTAGCTAAAGAGAACTGGCGCAAACCAGTAGTGCTTGACACTAATGATCGCATGGAAGTATGGCAGAGTAAGGAGCTTCACGGACGCTTTTTTCGGGCTCTACATGGGCCCGATGTAGACCAACTGGCGTCAGTAGCCTGGCTGCGTTTCGGTGACCTCTTTGGACAAACCGAAGGTTTTGTCCGTGCAATTATGGACGAAGTTATGATGACAAACAATTACCGGAGATTTATTGTGAAAGACGGCACGGTTGACATATGTCGGGCATGCCACCGTCCGGGTGAATCAATCAGACATATTATCTCCGGATGTTCTCGTCTAGCTAACGAAGAGGTCTTGCATAGACACAACCTTGTAGCCAGGATTATCCATCAGCAATTTGCTCTGAAATATAGCCTTGTAGAATCGGAAGTGCCGTACTACGGGTATGTGCCCGACCCAGTTCTCGACAATGGAAATATCACATTGTACTGGGATCGATCCATCATCACTGACAGGACTATTGTTGCCAATAAGCCTGATATAGTGGTGGTGGATCGATTAGAGCGGCGCGCAATGATTTTTGACATAACGGTCCCGCATGACGGGAACCTCGTGAAAGCCGAGAAAGATAAACAAATCAAGTATCTAGACTTGGCTTGCGAGGTTGTCGACATGTGGGATGTGGACTCAGCGATCAGTGTGCCGATAGTCGTGACAGCTAATGGCTTAATAGCCAAGAGCCTCGACCAACACCTGAGGAGGCTCTCGTTGGGCAGCTGGATCAAGGGCTTGATTCAGAAAGCGGTACTCCTGGAAACGGCTCGCATTGTTAGGAGGTTCCTCTCTCTGGAGCCCTGACTGCCGGTAGCTTGGACCCTGTTCCCGATACGGGTGGGCTACTATTTTTTATATTTTTAAATGTTTTTATATTTTTTATATTCTAATATTTAAAAATGTAATTTATATGTAAATAATGAAATAAAGGAAATAATAATAATATAGGTTTATTGCAGAAGCTTGTACAACTTGTACAGTAAATCTTACATAGGGATCTCCTTTTAAGTAAAAGATACACCTGTGCTAGGAGATCCCGCTCTCCAATGATAGAAATTATGGAATGGTAAAAGTGGTGTACAAAAAATTACAAGTAAAAACTAAAACTAAACAAGACAGGACTTGAACTATAACTAAATAAAAGAAAATAAAAGAAAGATAAACTTAGAGATATATCCTAAAATTTTGTGTGTGTAAGTGTGAGTGTGTGAGGGTGTGTGTGAGTATGCGTGCGCGCGTGTGTGTATTTTTCAATTCATATTGACGATGCTTGCAACAATAATTCAATGTCAATTCAAGGACTTCATTTTTTGCCATTGAACAATTGAATTTTTGCAGTCTGTAGTAGTCATATGATAGATGTTAATTATTTTATTTATTTTATTATATAGGGCAGCGGAATTTGTGTTGAATTGTCTTTTGGCATATGCAGTTTTAACGAATTTGACTGGTGCTACACTGTATTTTCGCCTTCTCTCCTGATGGTGAGGGTCATAGGGCAGGATTTCGTGTAATTTTAAGACAGCATGTAGTATCTATAGTTTTCTGACTGTGAGAATACCGCTAAAGGAGTATAACTCATTGGTTGGGAATCTGTATGGTTTGGTATACATGACCTTGATAAGAGATCTCTGTGCTCGCTCTAGTTCAAGAAACTTCGTTTTTGTCGCACCGCCCCACACGGGTATGCAGTAGGTAAGAATTGATTGAGCCAGAGAGACATAGATTTCAGTTAACATTTTTTTTGTTGTCACATGTCTTAGGTTCTTAAATATCCAGATAAGTTTTCTCATACGGGCCATGACCATATCTGTATGAGTATGCCAAGATAATCGTTGATCAACGATTATACCTAGGTATTTTATATGAGTAACTTTTTCAATATTTTTACAAGAACAGTTTGTGCTAGATATATTATGACAAGTGTGGATTTTGAGAGTTACGTTAGGTCCTGGTTGAGTGTTGTTATAGATTGTAAAAGCAATATATTTTGTTGTAGAAATATTTAGTGTAAGAAGATGTGAGTTCAACCAGTCAGCAATTTTGGAAAGACCCTTTTCAGCATATTGATATACGGATTCCCATGTATCACCAGAGAAAGTAATAGTAATGTCATCTGCATATGAGAAAACGCGACCATTATCTGGCATCATTTTGCAGAGATGGTTTATATAAATTAAGAATAGAGTGGGGCCCAGTACGCTATCCTGTGGAACACCGTAGGTCACATAAGACTCCACACTAATATACTCTCCTACCTTAACCTTTTGCCTACGATCCCGTAGATAACCTATTAATAATGCTAACGGGCCTCCTCTTACGCCTATACCTTCCAGACTACGCACTAGAATGGGGACAGAAACGGTATGGAACGCTTTTTTCAAATCAAGAAATACAGTTAGACATCTTTTTCCTGAATCTACTAAGTTAACAATATGAGTGGTTAATGTCGTAACTGCGTCTTCCGTAGATAATTTTTGTCTAAAACCATATTGAGCTTGTGAAATAATGTTATATTTATTAGTGTAGCTGGTTAGTCTTGCTTAAAAGCTAATTAACAGCTTTTCAATGATTTTAGATATTGCAGGCAATACAGAGATAGGTCTGTAGTTGTTAATGTCGTCTTTGTCTCCACCCTTGTGCACAGGAGTAATTATGGCTTGCTTCAAAGCTGGTGGAAATTACCCTTGGCTAAACCACAAATTAGCAAGATGTGAAATTATGGGTACGACTAATTCATGGGCAGTTTAAAAAAAAAATGTTGTAATTCTATCCCAGCCTGGAGCGCTTTCAGATTTAAGGCCCATTAGCACGTTATAGACTTCTCTAGCATCCGTTTCGAAAAGCACGAAGGAGGAAGTCTGTGAGAGGATATGATCAGAATCGCGTAGAAATTGTGATCGGTTAACGGAGGTAATGTCTTCTGCCAGGATTTTCCCAATGTTAGAAAAATAATCGTTTATGTGGTCTACTGAAGCATGAGGGGTGGTCTTTATCTCTAATAGTTCTGAGTTAAGTTTTTTTTTAGGTTTGCGATGAGTTATATTGTTAATTGTGTTCCATAACTGTTTCGTATTCTTTTTTGCCTTTAATACACTCGGCGTCACAAAAATCGCACCTCTTCGAAAATAAGTTTAAAACATGTCCCGCCAGTAACGAATACATTAAACCTTATTAATATTGGTATCAATTGAAAGTATGTTTAACGACCTTTAAATTAACAACAGTTAGAATTCCTAAACACAACAGATCTCATTAGCACGTAACGTTAAAAAAAATGTTGTCAAAATACGCATTACAACGGCCACTAATTGCACCTCCCTACAAGGGTATAAAACGGGCGACCCGGGTTAAATGTGAGTCATTCGCTATTCAACCTTTAAAGTGAACACACGTGAACAGCTACAGCAAGAAAAATACCCCAGAAGATGGATACCACTGCAGATGAAGCCGCTCAAGTCATTGCACTACTGCAATCAGGGATGCGGCAATGTGATGTTGCT
Source organism: Griposia aprilina (assembly GCA_916610205.1). Taxonomy (NCBI): domain Eukaryota; kingdom Metazoa; phylum Arthropoda; class Insecta; order Lepidoptera; family Noctuidae; genus Griposia; species Griposia aprilina. The sequence goes on along the minus strand of OU744285.1, from coordinate 439,009 downwards.
CGGCAACTGAACTTGAGTCGTTTTGCCGTTCGACGAGTGTTCCAACGCTTCCAAGAGACTGGTGGCTATATCCGAAGACGTGGATCTGGAAGACAACGGTGCACATCCGAAAGAGACGATCGCTTCATTGTTTCGACGTCTTTACGTAATCGGTTCTCCAATGCTGTTGAGCTGCAACAACAACTGCGATCAGCTCGCAGAACTTCTGTAAGCGTCTCCACGATTAGAAGAAGAATGCGGGAGAAGAAAATTGCAGCTCATAGGGCTGCTACAGGGCCAAAATTAACTGCACAGCATAGGAGAGACCGGTTGCAATTTGCCCGTGACCATGTGGATTGGACAATAGACCAATGGAGGGCTGTGCTTTTCTCGGATGAGACGAGGGTGTGTCTTTTCTGCAACGACAGGCGTCGAAGAGTGTATAGGAGGCAAGGGGAACGATTCGCGCAAGCCTGTATTCAAGAGACAGTGCAATACGGGGGTGGCTCGTGCATGTTCTGGGGCGGCATGGCAATCGAGGGTAAAACGAACCTTGTGTGCGTTTCTCGGGCTGGAAGTGCTCGCGGGCAAGGGTCGCTGACTGCTGCTCGGTACATAACAGAGATCTTAGAGGAGCAGGTTGTCCCTTATGCTGGTTTTGTTGGCAGTGGGTTCACGTTAATGCACGATAACGCCCGCTGTCACACCGCTTTAATTGTAAGAGACTACCTGCAAGAAGTTGGAATCCCTGTTATGCGCTGGCCGGCGCGAAGTCCAGACCTGAACCCTATTGAGCATCTTTGGGATGAACTGAAACGGCGAGTACGGGCACGTGATCCTGCCCCTACCACTCTGCAAGACCTCCAAGATGCCGTCGTTGCAGAATGGGACAACATTCCTCAAGAGACTGTTGTCACATTAATTCGGTCCATGAGAGGACGCATGGAAGCAGTCATCAGGGCTAGAGGGGGTAACACTAGGTTTTAAGTTGTTTTTAAGGACTTCTTTGTAATTTTTGCTGATAAAATAAAATTTAGCTTTTTAATCATTTGCATTTGCTTGCTTTTTTTTATTCCCTGGTAAACAAAAAACCAAATCCATTGATTTATTCTGAAATTTAAATGAATTGCCTTTCCAATGATACCTTACAGTCATATGTCTACCATTGATTAATAGGGTTAAAATGACTTTGAAGGGAATTCTTAAAGAGGTGCGATTTTTGTGACGCCGAGTGTAGTTGTTCCCTATCATATTTTCTTCTAAGTTTTTTAACTAAACTATTGCAATAATTGCGATATCTTCTGTAAGAAATTTGTAAAATATTGTTTTGTGGATCAGATCGTAGCTTTCTTTGCATATTATTTCTGTTTCGAATACAGCGCAAAATTCCTAAAGTTATCCATGGTTTAATAATGCGATTATTTCTCGGAACTAAAGTAGTAATAGTGTTTTGCTGAAGGCAATTTTGGAGTTTGTCTATTAATTGTACAGATAACGTGACTGGATCACTTATTAAATTAAGTTCAGAAATATTACTTAGTTTTAAGGCTGTTATTGGTTTATCAAAGTCCACATTCTTTTTAGTTTTCGAGCATTTGTAAGAATTTACTATGTTTGATAATTTTAGGAAAATCATGTAGTGATCCGTGATCGTGGTATTCAATACAGCAACAGAAGCAGTGTTTTTAGTCTTTTCTATTTTCAAGATAAAGTGGTCCAACCAGTTGTCGCCTGTGGTAGGTAAGGAATGTCCCGGTAACAAGCCATGCATTGGAAGCATATTTAGGTGGTTTAATCTGTTTGTGCGCTCATTCGTTTGTTCAGTAGATTTATATATTATGTTAATGTTTATATCGCCTGTAATAACAATATTTTTATATGACATAAGTGAGATGAGGTGATTATTTAGCGAGTCTATAAAACTGTCAGCATTATTATTTGAGGGGGATCGATAAATAGCAACGACAACAAGATTAGGCATTCATATTTGTAAGCATGATGCGTGAGTTAATATTATTTCCTTAACACTAACCTTGCGATCACACTTGATATATACTGCCACGCCATCACACTGGTTTATATGGTTACTTGTGGTAAAAGTGTAATAGATTTTAATTTCAGGATTAGGTTTATTTGCATCTAGTCTACATTCATTCAAGATCAAGAGGTCAACACTAAACTTAAATTGTGTTAAAGTGATTAGAAAATCATCTAAATTGCTATAAATACTTCTAATATTTTGGGATATTATTGTAAGATCCGATTTATGTCCATAAAATTGTTTTGAAAAATCATCTAATTGAAATTCTTTAGATTGCGCTATAACTAAGTCGTCCATTTCTTGCATTATTGTATGTGTGCTAGCCATAATATAGGTAAATAAACAGTCTGAGTTTTAATTCGATATTGTTTACGTAAACATATTTTGCTCGATCCTCAATAACAAGTATTATTATACATAAATATAAATAATTATCACAGTTGATGTGATTTTTAACGTTGTATACGAAATTTAGATTAGAAACATTGCTTAGAGAAGCAGATATGGGTGTGTAATATGAGTTTTGTACGCATATGTATTTACGAGTTTTTAGTGTACGTAAGTAATCGTATATCAAATAATTTAGTATGTAAACATTATTTTTGTTGTTGTATAGACAGAGTTTACGGTGTAGAGGTAAGTGATTGGTTAGTTTAAGTAAACTAACAAGTAAGCATTTTAACTGTGTGAAAGTGTATGTCAGGTTAAGTGTGATAGTGTAATTGTTAGGTAAAAAGTATTGGACGTGTATATGTGTGTATAATTTGAGTATATGTATATTGAGAGAATTAGAAACATTTTCTAAAAAGTTCGATAAGCAAAATAAAATAATCAGAAATAACATACAGTATAGACAATATAATAGTAGTCACGCTTCTTGCATTAGGCTTTGTATTTGCGACTCACTTCTAATTATGTGTGTAGGTGATTCGTCATGTTTCTTAACATAAACTTTACCATAAGCGGTCCAGCAGTACTTATATCCCTTTGACTTAGCGAGGTCGCGTGCAAGGAAGTGTAGTCTTGAGCCTTTTGCAGTGAGCTGTTCGGATACGAATATAGGTGTGTCTTCGCTATTATAAAGTTCTTACATCCGTTTTGTGAGCTAAAATTAACAAACATATAGACACTATGGGGTTCTACTTGAACCGTTCAGTAAAACACTCGGTTTGGGAATGGTAAAGGACTTATTTCTAAAATAATATTTATACAATACTCTTAAACACTTAAACACTGCTTACATCCTATTGGCTGATCAGTTGTCTTAGAGATCTGCTGATGTGGTCAGCCAATCAGCGTTACGCACGCCATATTCAACCCTCCTCGTGGCCCGTGGGCTAGGCAGCGTTCAGTGTGGCCAGTGTAGGTCCGCGCGCCGCGCGGATCACTCGTTTGAGCTTGATGTTGTATGGTATGCCTGACTCCCACAGACACCAACTCCATTATGTCTCCTTCTCAAAATGGATGTAGGAACGGGTCCCGTGGTACTAAGGAGCTACTCCTCATTGATACGGCCATTAGCCAACAGGTTCGTCGTTCGCGAAAGGATCTGTCGACATGTTGGATATATTACAAGAACGCCTATGACTCGGTAAAGTAAAGTAAAGTAAAAAATTATTTGCATAGATTGCAGGTACAGTAGATAAGATGCGACAGTTACAATAATGGTGATCCTTGTACAATCTACCTTATATTAGGCATGCATCATTATTACAATATGAGAGAATTAATATAAAATGAATGGCAATGATGACACAGATTTGTTATTTTTAAGAGAGGTATTACACTTGAACAATAGTCGGCATGCGGCATGGTAGGTACATTCATATAAAAAAAAATAACTGCAATAAAATAGGAATAAAATTAATAAATCGAAACAATGTCATAATTAGGTATGTCAAAAACTACATTAAATTATTCAGTACATAAGTCAGTATCATTAAGAAAGTCATTCACAGAATAATAGCATTTTGTAATTAATAATGCTGTCAGTTTATTTTTAAAGTTTTGAATTGTGTCATTTTTAATTATGTTAGGTATTTTATTATATATTATTGGGCCCATACTAATAATTTTTTTTTTTTGTAATGCAGTATTACAGCTCTCAACATAAAGTAGATATTTATACTGACTTCTTATAGGTCTCTCTCTATCTTTTGAGACTGCAGTGAACAGGTTTATGTTACATTTAACGAACATTGCGACTTCTAAAATGTACATAGCTGGGAAAGTTAACAGTTTGAGGGACTTAAACACAGGAACGCAAGTATCCGTCACTTTCATATGAAGTATTGCCCTTAAGCAGCGTTTTTGGGCTTTGAACACCTGTTCTCGTAGGGAACAGTTTCCTCAAAAGATTATTCCGTATCTTAAAATGGACGTGACTAGACCATGGTATGCAGTTACTGTTGTGGTGAAATTGACCTTTTTCGCTAAATTGTATAAGACGTACGCAGATACGAGTACGCTCAATTTTTTACAGACCTCTGCTTGAGGTTTCCAAGTTAACTGACTGTCTATCAGTATACCTAAAAATTTTGCAACATGTACTTGGTCTATATTACAGTTATTACATTCAATTATTACATTTGGTACTGATGTGCGTTGATAAAAATGCATTACGTTCGGTTTTTGCAAGTTAGTTACTAAATTATTTTGGTCAAGCCAATTTACAATGTCTTTAAGCGTATTATTTATGTCCTGTTCGTATTTATTTATGTCTGTACATTTAATTAGTACGGTTGGTATCGTCCGCGAATAAGACCATTGGATGTTCAATGTAGTTTGGTAAGTCATTTACGTATAGCAAGAACAAAAGTGAGCTAAGAACTCCACCCTGAGGTACACCATGTCTGACAACTCTTGCTTCGGATATATATTTCTTCTCACACCTAGTATTTACTAGTATACACCTATTATTTGATATTTCCGTATATTGTTTACGGTCACTTAAATATGATTTAATAAGACTAATTATGTTTCCCCTTATTCCATATTTGTTAAGCTTATCAACCAGGGTTGCATGATGGACACAATAAAAAGCCTTTGTCATATCTGTCAGGATTGCGCAAATTGGCATTTTTTTATCATCATTTCTTATTATTATACTAAGCAAGTAGTAAATAGCAATATTTATACCTTTGTTCTTCCTAAATCCTATTTGTTCATCACATAAAATATTATATTTACAAAAAAAATAATTATCAATTTAAAAAACCCCCAACGCAAAAAAAGAAACGCAGACATTTAAAAAGTCAACAATAATGCCTATCGTTGAGCCATCAAATTCGATTGAGTAACACCATATATTTTAATTAGGTATAGAAATTGATGGGTGGCATGATAAGGTTTGCTCGTTGAAATGGCGCTATAATGTCGCGACGGGGTAGGCATATTTCAGGGTGATAGTTTGAGTCAGCTTGGTTCTGCTTAGCCTTGAATCCTCTAAGCACACTGCTGGAAGATTCAGGTCTAGGCTATCGGCTGAGGAGAGGTGGTCAGGTTATATCTCACCTCCTCTACATGGATGACCTAAAACTCTTTGCCCTCAACAATTTGCAACTGATGGAGCTACTAAAAGTAACTGAAACTTTCAGTAGCGCTATCAGGATGGAATTTGGTGTGGACAAATGTGCGGTCATGCATGTAAAGCGAGGGGAGATTGTGGAATCCCTCGGAACCCAACTCTCGGATTCCATAAAGCTTAGAATCCTCTCCGCATCCGGAACCTATTACGATGTGACGATGTATTATTATTATTATTTGGGTATGTCGGAAGCTTTGGGCATCAATGGTACTGACATTAAGCAATCGTTAAAGAAACGCTTCTTTGGCCGCCTGAAAAAAGTATTTAATAGTCTTCAATCAGGCGGAAACAAGGTGCGTGCCTTTAACGGTTGGGTCATGCCAGTTTTGATGTACTCTTTCGGTATACTCAAATGGACTCAGACCGAACTCGATACCCTGGATAGGAGGGTCCGGACGATGCTGAATGCAAATCGAATGCATCACCCACGGTCATCGGTAGTGAGGTGGTATATCCCGCGAAAGTGTGGAGGTCGAGGCTTTTTAAATGCTAAGACCCTCCACAATCGCGAGATATGCAGTCTCAGGGAGTATTTCCTAGTAGCCGACGTGGGGATGCATCGAGATGTGGTCGCGGTGGACAAGGGCCTCACCCCGCTCTCCTTGGCTAAAGAGAACTGGCGAAAACGTAGTGCTTGACACTAATGATCGCATGGCGGTATGGCAGAGTAAGGAGCTTCACGGACGATTTTTCCAGGTCCTACAGGGACCTGATCTAGATTTGCAAGCGTCCATAGCCTGGCTACGTTTCGGTGACCTCTTTGGGAAATCCGAAGGTTTTGTCTGTGTAATTATGGACGAAATTATGATGACGAACGGTTACCGGAGATTTATTGTGAAAGACGGCACGGTTGACATTTGTCGGGCATGCCACCCTCCAGGGGAATCAATTAGACATATTATCTGTGGGTGTTCTCGTCTAGCTAACGAAGAGTACTTGCATAGACACAATCTTGTAGCCAGGATTATTCATCAGCAACTTGCTCGGAAATACAGCCTTGAACAATCGGAAGTGCCGTACTAAAGGTATGTGCCCGACCCAGTTCTTGACAATGGAAATATTACATTATACTGGGATCGATCCATCATCACTGACAGGACTATTGTTGCCAATAAGCCTGATATAGTGGTGGTGGATCGATTAGAGCGGCGCGCAATGATTATTGACATAACGGTCCCACATGACGGGAACCTCGTGAAAGCCGAGAAAGATAAACAAAACAAGTATCTTGGCTCGCGAAGTTGTCGACATGTGGGATGTAGAATCAGCGATCATTGTGCCGATAGTCGTGACAGCCAATGGCTTAATAGCCAAGAGCCTCACCAACACCTGAGGAGGCTCTCGTTGGGCAACTGGATCAAGGGCTTGATTCAGAAAGCGGTACTTCTAGACACGGCTCGCATTGTTAGGAGGTTCCTCTCTCTGGAGCCCTGAACGCCGGTAGCTTGGACCCTGTTCCTGATACCGGTGGGCTACTATTATTTATATTTTTAAATGTTTTTATATTTTCTATATTCTAATATTTAAAAATATATTTTGTATGTACATATGCCTAGTCTTGCCATAAATATTGTCACGAAGAAAAAAAAAATTTTTTTATTGCAAATAATATTTATTACTTTTACAGTGTGTTAGTTTAATACATAAATATAAAACAATTTAAAATATAAAAAGCTTATTCGAAGTGGTCTCCGTTGGCTGCAATACAGTCCTTTCAACGTTGAGGCCAGTTATCAATAGAAGCACGCACTCTTTCCATGGGAAAATTCTTCACTGCCAATCGTATGGATTGTTTTAGGGACTCCAAATTATCATGGCGTTTAGAGCAAGCCATACTCTCTAAAACTGACCATAAATCATAATCCAGCGGATTAAGATCCGGACTAGACGACGGCCAGTCTTCAGCTCTGATGAAGTCCGAAACGTTCACTTCCAACCAAGACAGCGTGGACCGAGCTTTATGACCCGGCGCCGAGTCTTGTTGGAAGGATCATACTCGGTTATTGAACATGGTGTAGTTAAGGGGCTTAACTACCTTCTTAAGAATGGTATCTTGATACACTTGTGCCGATGTTTTGATACCTTTTTCACAAAAATGTGGCTCAGTCACTCCTTCATAGCTAACACCCCACCAAACCATCACTGAAGTCGGATAATGCCCACGTTGCACTCTGTCGACTAATTGGGAAGTTTCCTTAGAGCTATGAGCATAAATACGGTCATTTTGTTTGTTAAAATGTTGCTCAATTGTAAAGATTTTCTCATCCGTAAACAATTTTTTTCTGTGACCTCCCTTTGCGTACCGTTTCAGTAGTTGTTTCGATTTTACCACCCTATTCTTTTTTTAATTATCAGTTAAAAAATGACCAGTGCGTCTCTTATAGGCTGCAAGTCCTGAGTCATCTTTTAAAATACGCGACATGATTCTGGGTGCTATCTTCATCTCTCGAGATAAAATCTTTTGCTTTCGGACAGGATTTCTTCGAATTCTTTCCCTTACTGCTTTGACCACCTTTTTCGTACGAACACTGCGTGGATGGCCAGATCTTTTGCTGTCACAAACAGAGGAGGTCTCATTGTACCTATTAATAGCCCGGTACACAAACATTTGACTAATACCAAGCGTATGGAGAGTTTTAAAAATTGCATTTGGCTATTTGGCTCCATACCAACTTTGTGTAATGCAATCACAGCGATTCAGTTCTCTTTATCACCCCACTCCATTTTAATATCGCAAAATATTGTACAATGTATTGGCGCCAAAATTAGAAAACTCAATGAACAATCGTATAAAAATGACAGATTCCAAATTCAAATGTAATATCTTTCTTATTTTTAACTGTAACAGTATTTATGGCCAGACTAAGTATATGAAATAAACGAAATAATAATAAACTTTATTTACAGTGACAGGTGAGAAAATATGGGATGTGCAGGCAGGATTTAGAGGGAATGGGATGTATGGATCAGATCTCTCTAAGGTGCATAGCCGAAAAACATCTGGCAAAGCATATGAACCTTCGTAGACTTGGAGAAGGCCTATGACAGTATGTGGAGGTAAGAACTGTGGTCGACACTATCCTTGTACGGTGTAGACTGGCGCTTAGTACGGGCACTGAAATCTTTATACAAGGATTCCTGTGCTTGTGTTAGGATAAATGGGGTATACACGACCTGGTTCTGCATCTCGAAGGGTGTTAGACAGCGTTGTGTAGCGTGACCATGGCTGTTCAACTTGTACATGGATAGTTGTCTGACAGATTTGAAAGAGGGTGAGTATGGATTGACGATGAATGAGGTGCCTGTCAAATGCCTTCTCTACGCAGATGATCAAGTTCTACTTGCATCGTCAGCGGAAGGGTTGCAAGACATGGTGACTGTGATGGATGTATCATATAAATTGAAAGTGATGAATATAAATGTGAATAAGACGAAGGTCATGGTGTTTGACAGAGAAGAGGATGTATCGTTATGTGATGTGAAATTAAATGATAAGTGTGTGGAGCAAGTAAGTGAGGTCGTATATTTGGGGAGTCTATTTACAAGGGATGGAAAGATTGATGGAGATGTGGAAAGAAGGGTAAATGCGGGAAATAAAGTGAATGGTGCTACACATACAATTGTGTTTTACCAGTTGATGTCCAAAAAAGCACGACTGGCTGTTCACAATGGTGTGCTGGTGCCTACGCTTATGTATGGAAGTGAGTGTTGGGTGTGGCAAAAGAAGCATGAAAGTAGAATAAATGCTGTGGAAATGCGTTCCTTGCGAAGCATGTGTGGTGTGACTATGAATGATAGACTGAAGAATTATGTGATAAGGCAACGGTGCGGTTTAAAAGAAGATGTAGTGACATAAAATTAAAAGAGTATGCTAAGATGGTTCGGTCATGTTGAGAGGATGAATGAAGGGCGATTAACAAAAGGTATTTACAAGGCAGATGTGAGTGGAAACGCCGGGAGGGGACGCCCTAGGAAGACATATAGTGATCTTATTGGTGATGTTCTTCAGAAAGGTCAGGTTCGTAGTACTCGCAAACGGCGTGCGTGTATGACCAGATGTATGAACGTAAATTAGGCAAAAGGAGTATGTAAGGATCGTAGCAAGTGGCGTTCTGTAGTTTATGCCTACCCCCATGGGAAGAAGGCGTGAGTTTATGTTATGTTATTTTCCAGATTTACAATAAAAAATTACGTTTTTTTTTTTGCGTGTAAATTGTAGGGTAATACTGAGTTATAAACCTCTAATACCCAAGCTAAGATTAAACTTGTGTTATGGGTGTCAGGGCTCTCAAGTTAACACCGGTTAGAAAAATAAAAGTTCGGAATTTCACAGTGTAGGTACTACAGACAGAAAATAATGAAAATATAGATTTTATACAGAAACTAAAATAAACTAATTAAAGAGAAAAACCATTTGTACAGTTTGTATGTGTTTGTGTGTGTATTAGTTTATATGCGTGTGTATGTCTGTATGTGTATGTGTTTTTTTTTTGGTGTTGTGTTGTAAGGTCGGTGTATTCCAGGATGTATCGGACAGGGTAGTGTTTGGGCGAAAGGGGGTGTGGTTTAAATCTACGTATTGGGAATGTTTCAACCCCGTCATAGTTAAGGCTCATTATCCATTTACAGACCTTACCCTTATAATCAAATTGATTGAACGTGTATATGTTACATTGTTTGTTCACAAAGTTGTATATACGACTACCAAGGATTCTAAAATGACGTTCTGCAAGTTTCGTTCTGTGCGTCTCTATGGGACACACGTTTCTGGTCCTTCGTTTTGTTAGGCAATTGAGATCCAACTGTAAAGAAGCATGTTTGCGCAACGTACAGTTTAGCACAAAGAGCTGCCTCACGGTCAAGACCTAACATTCTTTGTACAATTGAGCCGTATTAAACCGATAATGCTTAAAAGTCATTACCTTGAGGACAGCTCTCTGTGCCCTTTCCAGTTGTATCATACCTGCCTTCGAAGCATCGCCCCAGACAATAAGTTAATATTGACTGGCAGAGTGAGAAATAAACCATGCGTAAGGTATCTGGGTCAGCACTATACCGCAGGCTTTTAAACACAGCAATTAGTTTTCTAACTCTGCCAGACAAAGCCCTAATCTGAGCATTCCATGATACGAGGTTGTCTATTATTACGCCAAGATACTTCACAGTGGCTTTCCTTATCAGGGGCAGGCAGGAGCATTGGTTTGGGTACGCATTACAATTAGTATGAGCTTTAACTGAAACTGTGTTGTCAGGTTGCGAAGTAGATTTGAGGCAAAAAGTGATGTAGTTTGTTTTATCCACAATTAGGGTTAGGTTATTCGCCGATAGCCAAGACATAACTATGCCAAGAACAGATTCTGCTCTTTCGGGCTTCATCCCAATTTTCAGCAAGTACTAAAAGGGCCGTATCATCCGTGTATGTGTAAATGAAACAATTAGGGAGTCTCAAATCGCATAGATTGCCTCACACTAAAAAAAAAAACACACTAATAAAACTGTAGGACCCAAGATGGAACCTTGACGCACTCTGAAGGACAATCCGCACCTAACCTACCCTGCCTACCTACCCTACCTACCTACCCTTACCGACCTACCCTACCTACCTACCCGACGTACCTACCCTACCTACCTACCTCGTCTGTCTCATACACTCACTTTAAAAAATATATATATACAAACCTTGTCCTGACAATAACGAACACAAAAAAAAAGAATTATCCAAATTGCAATTGTTGTGGGTAATTGGTAGGTTGTTGGCAATAGGCTCGCCCCCTATTACATGGGACTTAAACATAACTGGCGAAATGTGGGTGTGCTATAGGTACGCCTCTGTCTAACCCTTCGGGGAATACAGGCGTGATGTTATGTTATGTGTGTTATAATATGTTGAAGCCATAAGAAAAGAAAACCGGACAAGTGCTAGTTGGACTGGCGCCCTGAGGGCTGACAATAACAGCATCATTCCCAAAACGAGTGTTTTACTTAACAGTCCAAGTAGCACCCCATACTATAAATGTTATTTTCACCTACCATTTTTGAAGCATGACATTACACAAATATAACCGACCGATAACCGTAGACTATCGGTGTGATCGTTGTAAAATAAACAGGATATTAATTCCCATTAGAAAACGTAAGTAGAAAAATGTGTGACGCCCGAATCCGCCCAATTTCGAGATTGGGGCGCGGGTTCAGAATTTTTAATATTCACAAAAGTGAGAAGTAAAAATCATAATATTTTTTTTAGAGACTGTTTTTTTTCAAAGCTACTTTCTGTCAATCATTCCAAATGAACGACATCTAGAAATTTTCGAAGTTTTTGAGCGTTGATTACTAACTGCACATCCAAACACTTAAAAGGTTAAGTACAACCTTTAAGATTGACATAAAAATTAAAATTGACGTTAAATATTGATGATCATTCTACCGAAACCCTCAAAATTGATAACCATGTCGACTTTTCATCAAAAGATTACATCCACCATCTTAAATAAAAAAAGTAGGATACGTTCATAACCACCACCCCAAAATGTTCCAAAATTGATTACCATAATGACTTTTTATAAAGGAAATACCACCTGCCGTATTTGAATAAAATATGGAAGACCCATTCGTAATCACTATCCTAAAAATCCCAAGAAATTATGTCCTTTTTTTATTAAAAAAAAAAAACATTTTGAATGAAATAACGGATGACACATGCGTTTATACTGCACCAAAAATGGATAATCACATCAATTTCTCATCAAAAATTCATTCGCCATCTTGTATTCTAAAACTGATTACATATTAATAATCATCACTACCTCCAAAATCCCCAATAATGACTACCAAATAGAATTAACAAAAAATAGAAGTTTCTTTCCGCCATTTTGAATTTGATTTATTTGTTTCAAAACCAATTTCTGGTAATGAGTTTGGTACTCGTAGTTTTAGTCCGAAAAGTATCAACTTTTTCCAACCACAGTATACAGCACGGCACTCACTTGATTATTTTTTTGCAAGAAAGCGATACACCAGTGTTTCCTAGGGCGCGTCTGAGCGCGGAATGACAAACCGCGAGTATAAAATGTATGAAGAAAATTGAGAGCATTTTTTTTTCATAAATTAATAAGTTATGTATTTAGTTACAAAATATTAAGTATAAGTATACAATATACCACAAGCCACACTACAAGTACATAAACCACAATTTCTAATTATCTTGAAGTTAAAATATGCAATTGATCTAGCTATACTGGTTCCTATTCAGACCCCATTTTTTTTTCATTTTCTGCGGTTATTGTGGTGGTGTAAACGTATTTATGTGAAAAATTTGTATGAGGCTGTATAATTTGTTTGGTGCAATTTTGGAGATCAATATATTATCTTTAATTTGAGACCATAGTTGCCTCGCAGTTGTGATGCCTATTCATTTAATTGGTACCTGAAAAACAGCGGTTTTTGTAGAAAAATGTGATAGCGTCCTTCAGGTCCTGATCGGTGTCCTATTGTTATTGTTAACATTTGCATGAATGGAAAACAACACATGATTTGTCGTTAGGAGAAGAGATATGAGGGAAAGAATTATGACCACGAAAACTATACGACATCTAAATGAACGCCTGAAAAAAATGGGGCGTTGTAGTTTCTATTTTCGGCGCTAAGCCGAGCGTTGAAAATCCAACACCGCGCTTCTCACAAGTACAAGTATAGTAAAAAAAATATTAATTGGTTACCCTCTTTTATGTAATGTGTGCGAATTCGCTACTGATGAGTAAGGAAGTATTTGTGCGCAGATCTCGCGCCCGATGTGCCTGGACATGATCCGCCTGAAGCTGCAGCCACAGAGCCCGCAGCGCTACACGCACGTGGCGCAGTTCGTGGCCGACGTGCGCCTGCTGTTCCGGAACGCCTACAGGTACAATCCGGTGAGTCACATGCCACAGGCACACGTGTGAGAGTAAGCGACCACACGCCGATGATTCTTATACATAATGAAAGGGTAAAAAATATCAAAATATTTGTGAAATCTGTGAATGGTAAATCATATTTATTTTTGTAAATTGGTTCAAAACACACTTTTACATTTAAAAATAAATTATGTTTTAAGACTGAGGACTGTCCAAGATGAGTTTGGTGTTTCCTATCCGACTACTCTGAGAAGAAAGACCGAAACAAACTCAAACGCATGATCTTGATCAGACCATAATTATGAGCACCATACAGATTAATGACTGAGATAGTATTTTGGGAAAAGAACCACACAGGCTTGAGCGGGCCTGTCCAGACAGTGCACACATTTGTCAGTAATCGTGTAGCTCAACTCAAAACTTAAGGAGCTCAACGATTCGACGAACAATACCAAAGAAAGGACATTTGGGTAGGCCGTATAAATTACTCAAACTGCCAGATCATGATTAAAATTAACTGAAAAAAAAAAACTATGACCCACAACATAGTCGTCACATTCACAATAATGAAAAAAATATAATACTGTTTACAGTAAATATTCATGTTTACAATAGTTAGCAAAATAAAATCAACATACATCGTGTAAATTTATTGGAGCGGCTCAATCCCAAGCCTTTTTGTCCTCAATATAGTCTTTCACAGTATAATAGGCTTTCTGGCATAGTTTCCGTTTTATAAAAGATTTGAATTTATTAAAGCTTAGATCTTGAATGTGGCTAGGAAGTTTATTATAAAAACGTATACATTGGCATCTAAACGAGCCACCTATTTTCTTGAGCCTGGTTGTAGGAACTACAAATTTGTGTATGTTCCTAGTATTTATATTGTGGATATCACTTTATTTTTTAAACAGATTAATATTTTTATGTGCATATAAAAGATTTTCATAAATATACTGAGAAGGCACAGTAATTATATTAATCTGTTTATAAGACATGGCTAAATGAAGCTTGGGCGATTGCCCTAAGCATGTATAGAAGTTTCTCAATAGTTCGTAACATTCAAATATTCATTCAATAATTATTACGTGTTTATTTTTCTCCTAGAACTTTTGTGAACTAATCAAATAATTAAAAGTTATTTACTTGTTTTGCCATGTTTTTTGTTTGACAAGAAGAACATGACTTGACGTTTCGTTTTACGAAAAATGTGGACAGTAAACCTACTTTTTAAGATATTTGCGTAAGCTGACTTAAACAGTATTCATTAATATAATAATATTAGGTCTTTACCTATGAAATTGCCGTTCTGCAGTACTGGCCATTTCAAATCAAAATAATTTTTGTTTGGCTAAGAATTCTAATTTCAAATTAATTTTATTTTAAAAACATGGTTTTTTTTTTCTAAAAGTAGTCATTTCTTTATTGATTAGTGTTACATTTTCATCGCATTTCAATCTTTTTCGTCATCATGGATACGTTAAAAATTCGAGTAATTATGGAATATGAGTACCGTCGTGGCAGCAACGCGGCACAAGCGGCACGCAACATCAACGACGTTTACGGAGCTAACACTACAAACCAACGCACCACCTGTTATTGGTTTGCTCGCTTCCGTTCTGGAAATTTCGACCTGAAAAATGAACCTCGCGGTCGTCCGAAGACTTTGGTCGACAATGACGAATTAAAGGCGATTGTGGAAGCTGATGATACACAATCTACGGCTGAATTAGCAGCAGCTTTCGACGTTAGCGTCAAAACAATATTGGTCCATTTGCGTCAAATTGGCAAGGTAAAAAAGCTTGACAAATGGGTGCCCCACGAACTCAATGATCGCCAGCGCGAAGTACGCGTCGAGACGTGCCTTGCACTGCTCAACAGACACACAAATGAAGGAATTTTGAACCGCATTGTTACCTGCGATGAAAAATGGATTCTGTTTGATAACCGTAAGCGCTCAGCAAGTTGGTTGGATCCTGGTTCAGCACCTAAACAATGCCCTAAACGAAAACTTACCCCTAGAAAAGTGATGGTCACTGTTTGGTGGTCTAGCGCCGGTGTGATTCATCACAGCTTCTTACCAAACGGGGTGAGCATTACTGCAGATGTGTACTGTGAAGAACTGAACACAATGATGGAGAAGCTGGCGCATCTCCAACCAGCATTGGTCAATCGCTCGTCTCCGCTGCTCCTGCACGACAACGCGCGACCTCATACTGCACAGCAGACGGTCTCCAAGTTGCAAGAACTGGGGTTGGAAGCACTCCGTCATCCGCCCTACTCACCAGACCTTGCGCCTACAGACTACTACTTTTTCCAGAATTTGGATAACTTCTTGGCGGGAAAAAAATTTAATACCCGAGAGGCAGTACAAAATGCCTTTGAAGAATTTGTTGCCTCCCGTCCAGCTGATTTCTTTAAGAAGGGCATCAATAAACTGCCACTGCGATGGCAAAGATGCATTGATTGCATGGGTGATTACTTCGATTAATACAAATAAAAAATTCATGAAAAAAAATCGTTTAAATTTTTTCATACAAAACGGCAATTTCATAGGTAAAGACCTATTATATTTTTGTACCTCAATACTTCGCTAAACGTCGGTTTTAAATAAAGTATGTCCGACTGCCCTAGCAACTACATGCAAATGCATGCATGTGCATGTATGCATTGTACCTAGTAATATGTAATGCTGAATAGCTGAATATCAGTATTTCGTATGAAAAAGTTTCAGGAACTTTTCACATCGATACAATCCTGAAAATAAAATCGTATAAGTAAACTACTATGTC
The DNA here is from genome assembly GCA_916610205.1 of Griposia aprilina. Taxonomy (NCBI): domain Eukaryota; kingdom Metazoa; phylum Arthropoda; class Insecta; order Lepidoptera; family Noctuidae; genus Griposia; species Griposia aprilina. Next base: position 422,719 of record OU744285.1, on the reverse strand, counting down.
AATGGGTAAACAAAGTTCAACAAGGTAAAAAATAGATTTGGCACTGATTAAACAAGAACATATAAAATATTGAAATAAAACAACAACAACGAGATTTATTTAATTATTATACATGTACATTTATTGTACATGCATTATTTATTATGAAGCAAAAGTGATATGTAGTAAATTGAGATCCATGCTACATATACTTTTCGGAAACAGACGTGATGTATATGTTTGTATGTATTTGTAACTGATGTTGGTTCCCCCCTGTGTAGACCCGTAATAAGCGCGCATGACGTTCTCGTTCATAGACTGAGTGCATCTCATACACTTCACCATATATTTTATAATCTAAACACTGCACACAACCACCGGCAGTGGGCACCCGGCTCTGGCCCCTAAATCCAAAGCTCCTCGGTAGCAGGCTTCTCCCCTGCTGACTGACGTACGGGTGTTGGCGACTTCGGTGGGGAAAAATATTGACATGATGACACAGCACAGCTCTCTCGATGGCACTGGGTTCCGGGGCGGCGCGGCGGCGGTGGCACGGAGCTGAGTGACGAGTCCGGAGGTGCTAGGCGTGCACGGCGAGCTGCTATCTCGTCAACATAACATGGTTTTCACAATCTTCAAGAATTCATTTCCATGAGAGGCTGAATTTGCCAGCCGTCATTCTTGATTTTTGGATATTGGTTTGGTTTTTTCATTATAATGATGTTTATTGTTTGTTAATTTATTTATGATTTTTATTCCAATAGGTTTTGATACTTATACTTACATATAAGTGATTTACGGAAATAAATAAATACGGGAAACAAGAGTTATGAAAAAAAATTGACTTCGTTGACGTATCTGTGTTTGTTTTTTTTATTTTCATAGAGATGGATGGGATTGAACTTGGAGTGTAACAAAATCGATTAAGTAATCGATGAGATCGGAAGAAAAAATACAATTGTTCTTGCTAATCATTATTCTTCCAACATTTTTCGACCTAAAATAGTTACAAAAATTACGATGGTTATTGGATCATTTGAAAAGAATAAACAAAAGTTAATACATGTTTCAGCTATTTTTTATTTAGTTCATTAGAACTGATTCTTTTCAATTTCACTTTATTCGATTACGAATAAAGTGAAATTGAAAAGAATCGATTGTCAGTTTTTAGTGCCACCATTGTTCTCGTGCCGTTCCTTTTCTGAATATTGCCAATCATTTCTAGAAATCAGATGATGGTAATCCAAGGAATCAGATGAAGTTATTCCAAGAAATCAACGTTTTGAGAAGTATTGAGGTACAAAAATAAATAATGTAGTTATTAAAACTGTTTATTCTGGTTACGCAAATATCTTTAACAGTAGGTTTATTGTCCATATTTTTCGTAAAACGAAACGTCGTAATCAGATGTTCTTCTTGTCAAACAAAAAACATAGAAGAACAAATAAAAATATTTTAATGTTTTGATTAGTTCATGAAAGTTCTAGGAGATTAATAATAATAATAATCATTTTATTTCAAGTTTCACAGACTCATAATTTTAAATATTTATACACACTCAGTCACATTAAATAATCAATTACAAATACAAAATAAAATAATGAAATAAATTAAATTAAAACAAAAAAAATATTCACACAAAACAAACAAACATCATGTTGCACATTACCTGCGTTCAATGTGTAACCTACAGCAGTGATTAACGTAGGCGCAATCAACCCTGTCCGCTAGCGTGGCCAACATGCTGTTGGAGATGCCCCGCACTCGCCGAACCAGCGAGGTGCCTCTCTTGCGCATTGTTGTATAAAAACAATCTATGCGCGCCTCCGCAAACATTGTCGAAGCGCTGCAGTAACGGGGGAGACCCAACAACATCCTGAACGCATTGTTAAACTGGACTCGAAGGGCGCTGTAGGACCTTTGCGTATAGTTAGTCCATAGGCTGCATGTGTATAAGGTAGTGCAGTAGGCTCTAAAGAGAGTGATTTTAACTTTTGCTCAGCATCGCGCGAACCTACGGATCACCATATTCGCTCTGACCGACAGCGCCCTTCGCTCCCGTTCAATATCTACATCATCTTTCAAGTCGGGAGTTACTAAGTGGCCTAAGTACTTAAAAATATCTACTCTTTCTAAGGGTATGTCATTCAGCTTTATAGCTGGCATCTCAATAATTTTTCTCTTCCCTTCCTGAAAGACCATACACTGACTCTTTTTCACATTATACAATAGTCCGTGATCAGTTGCATAACCCTCACAGATACTCATCAGCTTTCTGAGTCCGCAGACCGAGGCACTCAACAGCACCATATCGTCCGCGTAGCTGATGTTATTGAAACAGACGCCATCTATATGATAACCAATACGTTGCTCGCTGAGTGCCTCGATCAGCCCATTAATGTACAAATTAAAAATGGAAGGAGAGCTCAAACCCCCCTGCCTCACTCACCATTCCAACCTATACGGGTCCGACAATGTGCCCGCCCACTTGACATGGTTCACCTGGTTCCCGTACCAGTACTTAAATATGGTACTAAGTTCGTTCGGTATGTGAGCTGCTTTCATTTTATCCCACAGGATATCATAACAGACCAGGTCGAAGGCCTTGGAAAGGTCGAGGAAGCAGGCGTACACAGACGTTTTTCTCTCAGTGTAATATCTGACAGCACTCTTCAGACACAATATCGCGGTTTCAGTGGACAGTCCCGGTCGAAATCCGCACTGATTATCATGCAATTTAAGTATTTGTTTAATTGTGTATTCAGAATGCTGTCAAATACTTTCGCACCTATTGTTGCTAAAGATGTGTGAGGTCTAGCGTTATCATGATGAAAAACCACACCCCTTCTGTTGATTAATTCCGGCCGCTTTCTCTCAACTTCTTGCTCTAATCTCATCAGTTGTTCGCAGTAGAGTTCAGAATCGATGGTCCAGCCTGGTGGTAACAGCTCATAATGAATAATGCCCTTCCAATCCCACTACACACACAGCATCACCTTGTTGCGAGTTAACCCGGGTTTCGCCACAGTCTGTGAAGCCTGACCGGCCTTTGACCACGACCTTTTTCGCACGTTTTTGTCGTACGTGATCCACTTTTCATCACCAGTTATCGGCTTCTTCAAAAATGGTTCGGTTTCATTACGTCGTAATAAAGAATCACAAATGAGTACCTACACGGTTCATTAGGTTTCTTTCAGTGAGCTCGTGAGGTACCCAAATATCAAGCTTTTTTTGTGTACCCAGTTTTTTTCAAATGTGTCAAAACTGTTTTGTGGTCAATTCCCTGTTCTTCAGCTACGTCATAACTACTGATATGCCGAACTTGCTCCACTTTTTCAAAAATGGCACCCATTTTATCCGTAATAAGGCGACCAGAGCGACGTGCATCTTTGACATCAAAATATCCAGACTGAAAACGCTTAAACCAAATTTGTGCTACTCTCACAGACACTGCACTAGGTCCATAAACATCGCAAATTTTTTTCGCGGCTTGCGTTGCATTTTTACCTTTTTTGTAGTAAAATTTTAAAATGTATCGAATTTCTTCATTAGATTCACTCATCTTGACAGTACGAAAAACAAATGAAAATCACACATTTTCCTAATTTGAATTTGGAATTATGTTCTTTTTAATTTAAACTTTCTATGATACCAAAACCAGCCAGATACAAATAGTATAGCCAAAGAGATTTTATTACAAGTTCATACATACTATAATGCGAAAAGACTTTTCCCCCAACCTAATATAATACTTAAAAAAGTAAATATTCATGTCTGGTGTCATTCATGTGTATGGTAATGATTTGTAACAAATAAAGATAGTTTTCTTGTATGTGTGTCCTAACGTGTGGTGTGTGTTCAGCCGGACAGCATCATCTACAAGGACGCCAAGCGACTGGAGGAGTTCTTCGACGCGCAGCTGGTGAAGTGGATGCCCGAGTACGCGTACTGGAGCGGCGAGGGCGAGCCGCCCAGCAAACGTGCGCGCCTCGACTGACGCACCGCGCCGGCGCCCGCGCAGCCCGCGTGCTACCTGCCGCACTAGCGCAGGCGCGCGCGCCTCGACTGACGCACCGCGCCGGCGCCCGCGCAGCCCGCGTGCTACCTGCCGCACTAGCGCAGGCGCGCGCGCCTCGACTGACGCACCGCGCCGGCGCCCGCGCAGCCCGCGTGCTACCTGCCGCACTAGCGCAGGCGCGCGCGCCTCGACTGACGCACCGCGCCGGCGCCCGCGCAGCCCGCGTGCTACCTGCCGCACTAGCGCAGGCGCGCGCGCCTCGACTGACGCACCGCGCCGGCGCCCGCGCAGCCCGCGTGCTACCTGCCGCACTAGCGCAGGCGCGCGCGCCTCGACTGACGCACCGCGCCGGCGCCCGCGCAGCCCGCGTGCTACCTGCCGCACTAGCGCAGGCGCGCGCGCCTCGACTGACGCACCGCGCCGGCGCCCGCGCAGCCCGCGTGCTACCTGCCGCACTAGCGCAGGCGCGCGCGCCTCGACTGACGCACCGCGCCGGCGCCCGCGCAGCCCGCGTGCTACCTGCCGCACTAGCGCAGGCGCGCGCGCCTCGACTGACGCACCGCGCCGGCGCCCGCGCAGCCCGCGTGCTACCTGCCGCACTAGCGCAGGCACACCGCTCACCGTGCACCACAGACTACAAAAACACTACTCTTCTGTTTACTAACAAAGAACTGAAATCGACATTTTCAACCTCCAGAGATAACTGTGTAATATTAATATGCGGATCGCGACAGAAGTGACCGAGATGTAAATATTTTATTGATATTATTAGATACATTGTTTTCTTTTCTTGAAAGTTCCTTTTTAGCGTGGCTATACAAGAGCCGCAAGTGTAGACGCCGGGTGGCCCGCGGGGGCGGGGACTCACACTTGCTTATTATTTAGTGCATAATAAAATAACGTTGGCTAGTGGCTCCTGTTCATTGTTCCGAGGCGCCTGACTCGACTGAACTATTATAATTAATATTATGTTATTGTCTAGCACTACATAAGTAGCTATTTACGTTATGATGCGACCTCACAAGCCGCATCTTATTTTATTCTAGGCTGTAATAATATTTATATCACAATATCTTAAATAAAGCAGTTATAACAATATTATAGCATGCAGCAATTTGGAGGATTGGGAATGATCTATTGTGTTACACTTGTTCACAATGTGTAATTTACTAATATAGGATACGAATTGTTCGGACTTCGGAGATGTCACATTAGCGAGGAAGTGAAGTCCGAACGTGTCGCTGTCGGTGTTGTGTCACGTGTCGCGCACACCCCTGTAGTGGCTCGAGCTGTGATATGAGGCGGTGGCTGACGTTTCGTCTGTTCTTTATTCGTTAGTAAGTTACTTTACAAAACTGATTGCATGTTGGCCGACCGACGTTGATTTAATTTATTGTATATCTTGAATCACCCTGACACATTGTATAGCTATCTATAAGATACCATTACATACGCGTTAATATTACGACATAAGTATTTTTCTAATTAGATACAATATTTTAATAAAATATGTAATAATTTATCACTTATAATAGGCTAAAACATCTAAAACAATCATTTCAACTTGGTCGCAATTTCTGTCTACTTGTGTAGTGGTAACATTATCGCTCGTGTGGTTACAGTACACGTTCTAATAAAATTGTTTGAAACTTTGTATACATAGTACACAATTCGCTCTCTGAATGTGATTTTATATTTTGTAATATTATGTAATTTAAAAAACTGTTTTCTGAGTTACCGGTTTAAAATATTGTTGTAAAAGGAAGAAGATTTGCTCCAAAAAGTAAGTATTACAAAAAGGTAGTACTTTTGTTGTTTTAGCTATACCGCGTTATAACGCGCCTCTCACACATGCGAGACGGAACAAGCCCCAGCAGCTTCACAAATATAATGTTGTTACAGTTATAAGAGCTAGTTGATACGGCGGGGACTTAGCGTCTCTTAAATTATTGATAATCTCCAGATAAGTATTATTGTACTAGAAATAAAACATTTATTGGAACTAGCGTTTTATATTTCTCTCCCGTACTTAAATATTTTTCATAAGTAACAACATTGGTCGCCGACTGTCAGTTGTCAGCGCATCTGACGTTTACAGTTTTACACTGATTTACACATGTCACTGTCAGTGGCTGCACGACCGAGCGTGCAATATCGTCGTTATCACTCGCTAGTGGCGTCCTAAACAAGCCAGGCGTTTTGTTATTGTTAGCGCACACGCCGCTCTTCAAATAAAACAAAATAATAATCAGAAAGCGAGGAGTGCCACGCAGAGAGTGCGCCCTGTGACCTTCACACGGTAAAGGTAAGTGACCCCGATAAAGGTTGTTGACACTATTCGCGTTTCCAAAAATATTCAAATTAAATTATGTACCGTAATCATACTAACTATAGCGTCATCTTACTTACTTTTGGTCAGTTATTTCTATTGATTAGATGCACATAGTTCAAGCATTAAAACGTTACTGCGGACGTGAAAGAAAAAATTGTATTACTTGACCTTCATAATAAGTGTTAAACTTCTTGATCTTACTAATAAATCGGTCTAGTATTTTTGCCCATAGTTTGAAAAATTATGTCAGGCAATCATCAATATGACATTTTTACTTACCTGCACGAAACACTATACTTACAAGACATAAATAAGTAACTAAGTAACATAAATGAGCATGAGATTAACTTATACTAGTTACATAAGCAAGGAGGTGCATTTCGCAAGGTCTACAAACCGAAACAACTGCAAGCAGCAGTTGGTGTATTGTTTCGTAACTGATGTTGATTTTGTCCAAGTTCAAATATATTTGAACATAGCTAGAGTGTAGTCTACTACACTCTGTAATCTGAGGTCTGAGGTCTGTATCTACACCCTGATAACATAAGTCAATTCACAACTGCACCTAGTTCCTTTTCGTTTTCATGCAGCTCATAACTCATTTTCGGGAATGTTAGTTTATTTTTCCATATCTGCAAATAAATAAGTTCAATCAACTGTAGTATTGTTAGTCACCGCTATAACGTCGATGTAGATAACGTGCGGTAGGTATTATTCGAACGATCACCGGCCGCCAACCCCAGTCCGCCGCCACTGGATCGAGTGTTGTTTTTATTGATATTTAGGGCGATGACATGTTATCTGTTATGCCAATGTTACTTTAATCGTTTATTTATTTTAAACAAATAAATAGTCTTGACACATGAAATGATGCAAAAGCTTTTATCCAACATAAAGAGGTCCTTGCATTTCAAACGCTTACGCTGTACACATGATTAAATTAAAATGTTAATGGTAAAGTCAATAATTTTAACAAAATTCATAAAAATATTTCAATATCTCCGGTAATTTTGTTTTTTTTTCTACTCTTTGGTAAGCTTCATAACATAAAAGACGCAGTCGAAGATCTGCACAGCCTTTAAATTGAACTGACCTTGCAGCACATGAAGACCCTGTTCCTGTTACTTAGGCCTACTTGCACAAACGTATTTAAAACGGTTCCCTATCCATTTGCATACAATTTTAAGACATAATATAACATTGGCTTAACAAAATTCAGCATAATCATCATTACGCAAAATATTATTACGGATAAATGTTTTGCCATGTTTATTGCCATAAATTAACCTCACCATTGCATTATGCCAAAGTATTATTATGCCACAGTATCATCATGCAAATAAAAGTTATGCGAAAGCGGTTATACCAAAATAAATTAGTAAAAAAAATATAATGCGAAAAGAAGGGATCCCATTTCAAACATCTTCTGTCTCTGTTATCTTGAAACAATTCACAGAAATAGAACGATGTTTCATATGCGTTTAGCGCTAAATGCATTTAGTGATTTGTGGTGCAAGTGTGCCTTAAACTTGTGCTTCTGAAAATTTCAGTAGCACAGAAACAAACATGCGCCTGATAATCTTGGAGGACGCTGACGTAGTGGCGGATTGGGCGGCGCGCTTCGTGCTGCAGCGCATCACGCAGTTCGCGCCGGGCCCGGGCCGCCGCTTCGTGCTGGGCCTGCCCACGGGCGGCACGCCGCTCGGCATGTACCGCCGCCTCATCGACTTCTACAAGGAGGGCCGGCTCTCCTTCAAGTACGTCACCACCTTCAACATGGACGAGTACGTCGGTTAGTACACGATAACAGTCGTAGTGTTAACATATTAATATTTAGTCTGTCGTTAATAGGTAATACTCTGTGGAAAGTAGACATGGGCGAAAAACCTCACTGAAAAGAAAAAGAGCAATTAGCTCTTTCACTCTAAATGATAAATGATTTTATTTCTGTAAGTAGGTTTGTACAAACACTTTTACACGTCAATCATATTTTTTAAACTAGATGAGGTCGGCGTTTCCTATCTGACTACTCTGAGAAGAAAGGCCGAAACAAACTCAGAGGTCACAGTCTCTTTTAAAGTCCAGACATAATCTTGGTCAGATCATGTGAAGACCATGTAGATTGGTATCTGAAATGGTCTTTTGAGGAAATAACCACACAGATTGAGTGGGCCTGTCCAGTCAGTGTACCCATTTGTCAGTAACCGTGCAACTGAACTCAGAACTTAAGGAGCTCAACGACTCGACGAACAATACTAAAGAAAGGACATTTGGGTAGGCCGCAAAAACTACTTAAACTGCCGGATCAGGAATAAAACTGAATCAATGACCCACATAGTCCTCATATTCACAATAATGAAAATAATATAATACTTTTTACAGTAAATATTCATGTCTAAAATAGTTAGCAAATTAAAATCAACATTTACCGTGTAAATTTATTGGAGCAGCTCAATCCCAAGCCTTTTTGTCCTCAATATAGTCTTTCACAGGATAATAGGCTTTTGGCATAGTTTCCGTTTTATAAAAGATTTGAATTCATTAAAGCTTAAATCTGCAATATGGCTAGGAAGTTTATTATAATAACGTATACATTGGCATCTGAACGAGCCACCTATTTTCTTGAGCCTGGTTGTAGCAACAATAAATTTGTGTTTGTTTCTAGTATTTATATTGTGGATATCACTGTATTATTTAAATAGATTAATATTTTTATGTGCATACAAAAGATTTTAATAAATATACTGAGAAGGCACGATAATTATATTAATCTCTATATATTTATCTCTGAGGGAGTGTCTGGGACTTAATTTATAGATTGAACGAACTGCAGTTCCAACCACCACAGTATCCGAACCAGTACAGTATACAAAAACAGACCGCCATCGTTCCGACCTCGCCGCCGAGGTCCTACGCGACGCCCCCGACGTAATTGTCCCCCCCCCCGACCCTTGCTCGACGACGCGCCAGCCCGCGCCGTAGCTGAGCCTGTAGCTTTAAATTCCCCGTATAATAATAATAATAATATAATTTCGATCCAGCCTGTCCCATCTTGCTGCCCTCCCCTCAGTGACGCCCTAAGCCGAGGTTCGTACCCCACAGGGGGTGCCCTTAGCGTGCGGTCACCTAGTATTTAAGAATTTCGCCCCTGGCTGGAGGCTTTAAGTTAGTAGCTTAAAGCACCCACAGGCTTGCCCGGTTAAGTAGCCAATACCTCAGTGGTCAAAACTACGAGATGCCAATTAGGAAGAAAAAAAAAAACGGACGTTAGTTCAGTTCTATTTGAGCTACCGAGGTGATAACTTGGACAAGCGATATCCTAGCGAACTGCTCGAGCCGTCAACTTGCTTTGTGAGTTTGTGTGCATCTTGAGTGGTTACTAACTATAGTTTGTTATTAAGTTTAATGAACGAAAAGTAAACAAAAATGATGTCTGGTGGAAAGAAACGAAAAGTAGATAAAGAGGGTCGCCAGTTTCAAGAAAAATGGACTGAAGAATTCTTTTTTATATTGCACAATGGTAAGCCTATTTGTTTGCTGTGTAATGAATCCATTTCAGTAATGAAAGAATTCAATATAAAGAGGCATTACTCAACTAAGCATGCTACGCTGCACTCACTGACAGGACAATTAAGAACAGACAAAATCCAGAAGCTTACCGCAAAAATGGAAAAACAGCAACAAATGTTTCATAAACAAAGAACACAACTTGATAATGTTGTGAAAGCTAGTTTTATAGTTAGCTCAAAATTGGCAAAGGCATTAAAACCATTTGCCGAAGGAGAATTTATCAAGGAGTGTATGTTAGAAGTTTGCAGTATTTTGTGTCCTGAAAAGAAAAATGAATTTGAAAAAATTAGTTTGTCATGACGAACTATTGTTCGACGTATAGAAATGATGGCTAATGATATAAAAACAACATTGACTGACCGTATGGCTGGTTTAGAATCATTTTCCATAGCATTAGACGAGAGCACCGATTTGTCTGACACAGCTCAACTGGCTATATTTATTCGAGGTGTTGATAAGGAGTTCACTGTTACTGAGGAATTGCTTGCTTTACAGCCGCTTAAAGGAACCACTACAGGAGAGGATATTTTTATTTAAGTTCAAAAGGTATTCACAAGGTTTTGCTTGCCATGGTCAAAATTAATTGGAGTATGCACTGATGGTGCACCTTCTATGGTCGGCTTACGTAAAGGTTTCATCAGAATTTTGTTATCCACCAACAGAACTTGTGTTCTAAGTCCATTCGACTCCAGAATGTTATGAATGTGGTAGTAAAAACCATCAACTTTATTCGATCCCGAGGGCTTAACCATCGTCAGTTCAAGGCGTTTTTGGATGAAATATCAGCTGAATATAACGAAGTAACATATTATTGTGAAGTCAGATGCCTGAGCAAAGGAAAAATGTTGAAACGGTTTTACGAGCTTAGAAATGAGATAGCAGACTTTGTGAAAATAAAAGATAAACCACTGTCTGAATTAAGTGACCCAAAATGGATATGTGACTTGGCATTTCTGGTCGATCTTACAGGCTATTTGAATAATTTAAATTTGAAACTTAAAAAACAAGGACAGTTAGTAAATGATTTGTACAGCCATTTGAAAGTGTTTCAGATCAAACTACGCTTGTGGGAGTCACAGATGCTGTCTGGTAACAGTTACCATTTCAACACGCTCTCTGCGTATGAAAATATTGCTTATGCTCAATATGCTGAAGAACGCAAGTTACTGTTGGAACAATTTTCGAACAGATTTAGCGACTTCAAAAACATCGAAGACTGTTTCAGTTTATTTGCTACTCCTACAAAATGTAATGTACAAAATGCTCCAATGCACTTACAAATGGAGTTGATTGAGATTCAAGAAAACTCACTCCTAAAATCCAAATTTGAAGACGTAGAGTTGTGCGATTTTAACAAATAATACCTAGAAGAAAATTTTCCGCAGCTTAGGAAAATTCGCAAGAAGATTGATTTGTGCGTTTGGCAGTACTTATAAATGCGAACAGTTCTTTTCATTGATGAAAGTTAATAAATCAACACATCGTACAAGACTGACTGACGATAATTTGGAAAATTCCTTACGTCTTTGTATCAGTGGAATTAATCCAAATATCGATGGATTAGTTTCCCAAATTCAAGCTCAAGTGTCTCATTGATTTCGGTGTATGTAACTTTCGTAGTTTGTAACAATTGCAAATTTAACTATTTAATTATAATGTAACATTTTTTTTAATTTCATTTTGTTATTTTAATAAATTGTACTATAATAACATGTTCGTATTATTTCATGTCTAATATCTATCACAAAAAATATGATCACTACTTTAAAATGCACCAAGTACTTTTAAACGCGGCCCGCGAACATATTTGCACGCTAAAGTTTGGCCCTCAACATGTCAAAGGTTGCCCATACCTGACCTAAACCTTTCGAGTATATAGGCGCAGTTATTATGGGGGATTGTTAGATAACGCTTTGAATACTGTTTTATTTAGATAATGACTAGCACTTTGCCCGCGACTTCGTCCGCGTGGATTTCGTACTTTCCTCTAAAAATTTTAATAACCCCCCTCCACTTTCCTTGAAAGGTAGTTTACGAAAATGTATGTTTTCGATCTTTATCGGTTATATAGAATCTAGAAAAATTGGATAAAATAAATATTCGGGCCAATTTTTCAGTTTAAAGATCGAAGGAATAAGAATTTTACAAGTAGCTAGTAAGTTTCCATGGTATGATTTAACATTATTCATTTCCATTTTCGAGTTAATTGAAGCATAAGCAGTAAAATTCAAGCTTTTTTACCCTTTTCCACCCTATTATGAGTTGATTTTTAATAAATCCTAATACACATACTTTTTATTTTTTGTTTTAAGTACTCGTATAATGCCGAGTTTCGAGTTAATCCGAAAGCACGTTAAAATTTTTCCTTACCTATTAACTTTGTCACCCCACAAATCATCGAGTAGGGTTTTTTTTAACTAAAAGTGTCAGACTTTATTATTTACTGCGGCAAATATTGCCAAATTTCAAATTTATTAACCAAAGGAATAAGATTTTTCATAACAGCTGTATCCCGTCTTTTCATCCCCACAGGGATGCAATTTTGATAAATCGTTTGGGATGTTTCCATACCTTGACTTAAATATTATTTATACCAATGTTTTAGTTAGTCAAGCCACCTAGTAAAATCCTCCCCTTAAAAAAATAATTAGGTACCCCTTTTTGCCCCGTAAGGGGTCGATTTTCGAAAGACCCAAAACTTATCATCGTTTCTTTTCGGTCAAAAGTATTAATACTGAGTTTCAAGTTACATCATCGGACAGCGCGTTATAATTCTTAATCAAGCATTCGTGCTCAGTTTCAAGATTTTTAACCAAATGAATAAGATTTTCATATAAACTGTATCACCTCTTTTTACCTGTGTGGGTGGAATTTTGATAAATCGTTTTGGATGTTTCCATAACTTGACTCAAAGATTATTTATACCAATTTTCAAGTTCATCAAGCCACGCAGTAAAATTCTGGCCCGTAAAATTGCCTACCCCGTTAGGAGTATATTGTCGCAAAACCCTGATAGATTTTATTCTTTATTTTGGTCTTACTTATAAATACAGAATTTTGAGTTAAATGGACTGTGCGTTAAAATTTTCCATACAAACTTTGACCCCCATTCCTATTACCTTTTCCACCCCCTATTTCCTATGTGAAGGGTTTTTCTAAACTAATTGTGTCAATCTTTATTGTTTACTGAGGCACATATTGCCAAGTTTCAAATTTATTAACAAAAGGAATAAGATTGTTCAATTAAATGTATCCCGTCTTTTCACCCCCACAGGGGTGGAATTTTGAAAAATCGATTAGGATCTTTCCATTATTTCACTTAAAGATTATTTACACAAATTTTCTAGTTAATCGAGCCAAGCAGTAAATTTCTCTCCTGTAAAATTGACAACTCCTCTTCACCCCGTTAGGGGTAGACTTTCGAAAAACCCTTATGGCTTTACTCTTTATTTTGGTCTTAAGTATAACTACTGGGTTTCGAGTTAATCAGAACGTGCATTAAATTCTTCCATACAAACTTTGACACCCCCAATCTCCCGTCAGGGGGTAGTTGAAAAACTAAGATGATAAAATTTATAATTTACTTAGATAAGTATTCGTGCCAAGTTTCAAGTTTATGAACTCAAGAAATATAATTTTTCATAAATTTGAAATCCCCCCTTTTCACCTCCTTATAGGTCGAATTTCCAAAAACTCCTTAGTGCTCCCCTACATTATAATAGTAACACGTATGCAAAGTTTCACGGTCCTAGTCCCAGTAGTTTTGCCTGTGCGTTGATGTCAGTCAATCAATCAGTTTCTTCTTTTATATGATAGATTTACCTAGATAAGTTTAGGTATGCTACGATTTCTAAACTAATGAATAAGATCTTTCATAATATTGTAAACTGTATCCCTTTCTTTCACCCTCAGAGGGATGGAATTTTGAAAAGTCGTTTGGGATATTTCCATAACTTGACTCAAAGTTATTTTTACCATTTTTTGAGTTAATCAAGGCTCCCAGTAAAATCCTCCCCTGTAAAATTGACTACCCCTTTTCACCCCGTCACGGATAGATTTTCCAAAAATCCTGATACAGGTTATTATTTATTTTTGGTCTTAGTATAAATACTGAGTTTTGAGTTAATCGTACTGCGCGTTAAAATTATTCCAACACTTTGACACCCCCCAATCCTCCTTTTAGGAGTAATTTAGAAAAACGAGAAATTACAAAGATCATAGTTTACTTAGACAAGTATTCGTGCCAAGTTTCAAGGTTTATAACCCAAGGAATAAGATTTTTCCATACAAACTTTGACACCTTGTCATCCCCCTTTTGGGGGTAATTTAGAAAAACGATTGATGACAAAGACCATAATTTATTTGGGTAAGTATTCGTACGAAGTTTCAAGTTTATTAACTCAAGGAATCAGATTTTTCATACAAACAAAATCCCCCCTTTTCACCCCCTTAAAGATCGAATTTCCAAAAATCCCTTCTTAGTGCTCCCCTACATTATATAAGGAAGCCGTGTGCAAAATTTCACGTTCCTAGACCCAGTAGTTTCGGCTGTGCGTTGATATGTCAGTCAGTCAGTGAGTTTCTCCTTTTATATATATATGTATATAGATAGATGTCCGTGACTACCGCAGGACCACCAACGCCAATCGCTTCCATATTTGGTAAATAATTAGTACTCGAACAACAAAATTGGTACCTTAGTAGTTTTCGAGAAAATCGTGTTTGAAGGTCGTCCTGCGGTAGTCACGCTCCTTTCAGCAGGCCACCACGAGAGCCGAAACAGGGGGCATGCTACAGCTATTCTAAGTATACAAATAATTAGTACCCATAAATGTGATTCATTTCGTAAAAAAAACAGAACTGAAACATTTGTGTTTACCAAGAAATCAACGATGATAACTTTCCCGCGCTCGTTCAGCAGGACCACGACTTTGAATGTTGATTCCAGGTTTCAGGAGCTTGTCGCTTTCCTCAAGGTAAAATTAGTACTTCAGTAGTCTACGAGATATACCTTGCCATTTGTGGGCTGGCGGTAGTCACGGTGTTAAATTTTCATTTCAAGATTTCCCTATTAAAAACTCTGTGATTTCTTCCCAAATTTATACAAAAATTAGTACTCCTAAAGAAGTTATAGTGACCAAAAATTCAGATTCCTAAGTGGTGTATTTTAAGAGAAATTAGCTTTCATTACTTTTCCATCTACGTGTATAACCCGACCAAATTAAGTTGTCAATGGTATTTAGCTGTTTAGGAGATGTACACTCGTGCACATAAATTTATAGATGTCAGAATGGTATTAACAACAGTTCAATATCTACATATAATTTTTATACCAACTGTGTAGGTACCTATGTATATAGGTACATATTAAGAAAAAATATATAACCTATCGTTACCCATGGCCTGTGATACCTTTGAATGACGTGGGTAGGTAGGGTAATCAAATAATTGTTTTTCTGTATTGTAAGTACCTACCTTCTGTGTTTGCTGTGATGAATATCATTAAAGGGCGATAGGTATTTCTTATTTATTTATTTTCTACTAATTTACCGTTGCTGCAAGCTGTACCTAAGTATTAGGTCTTTACCTATGAAATTGCCGTTCTGCAGTACTGGCCATTTCAAATCAAAATAATTTTTGTTTGGCTAAGAATTCTAATTTCAAATTAATTTTATTTTAAAAACATGAATTTTTTTTCTAAAAGTAGTCATTTCTTTATTGATTAGTGTTACATTTTCATCGCATTTCAATCTTTTTCGTCATCATGGATACGTTAAAAATTCGAGTAATTATGGAATATGAGTACCATCGTGGCAGCAACGCGGCACAAGCGGCACGCAACATCAACGACGTTTACGGAGCTAACACTACAAACCAACGCACCACCTGTTATTGGTTTGCTCGCTTCCGTTCTGGAAATTTCGACCTGAAAAATGAACCTCGCGGTAGTCCGAAGACTTTGGTCGACAATGACGAATTAAAGGCGATTGTGGAAGCTGATGATACCCAATCTACGGCTGAATTAGCAGCAGCTTTCGACGTTAGCGTCAAAACAATATTGGTCCATTTGCGTCAAATTGGCAAGGTAAAAAAGCTTGACAAATGGGTGCCCCACGAACTCAATGATCGCCAGCGCGAAGTACGCGTCGAGACGTGCCTTGCACTGCTCAACAGACACACAAATGAAGGAATTTTGAACCGCATTGTTACCTGCGATGAAAAATGGATTCTGTTTGATAACCGTAAGCGCTCAGCAAGTTGGTTGGATCCTGGTTCAGCACCTAAACAATGCCCTAAACGAAAACTTACCCCTAGAAAAGTGATGGTCACTGTTTGGTGGTCTAGCGCCGGTGTGATTCATCACAGCTTCTTACCAAACGGGGTGAGCATTACTGCAGATGTGTACTGTGAAGAACTGAACACAATGATGGAGAAGCTGGCGCATCTCCAACCAGCATTGGTCAATCGCTCGTCTCCGCTGCTCCTGCACGACAACGCGCGACCTCATACTGCACAGCAGACGGTCTCCAAGTTGCAAGAACTGGGGTTGGAAGCTCTCCGTCATCCGCCCTACTCACCAGACCTTGCGCCTACAGACTACTACTTTTTCCAGAATTTGGATAACTTCTTGGCGGGAAAAAAATTTAATACCCGAGAGGCAGTACAAAATGCCTTTGAAGAATTTGTTGCCTCCCGTCCAGCTGATTTCTTTAAGAAGGGCATCAATAAACTGCCACTGCGATGGCAAAGATGCATTGATTGCATGGGTGATTACTTCGATTAATACAAATAAAAAATTCATGAAAAAAATTCGTTTAAATTTTTTCATACAAAACGGCAATTTCATAGGTAAAGACCTATTATTAAAAACCTAATTTACTTCAGTAACAATAAGTTGCTAATAAAGTAAGTATAAAAGGATTACATTAGTAATAGGTATGTATTTTTTCAATACCTGTAGTAGATTTTATCAAATTTCCACCGACATTATCTGTGGACCATGGGTGTATCTTTAGTTACCTATATTCAATACATAATTTGTTAAAGCTAGGTTATGAATTAATAGGTGTATTTTTAATCGAAAACACATGTATAAATCGAATACGTTTTATTAATTATAGATCACAGTTCGATAACCCTAGGTATTGAGAAATTCAAAACTCGTTCATTACAAGATGAGTGCTGTGTGATAACCGGACACCGAAATCGGTTAAACATGAATGTAGGTGTTATGCAGAGTAACTTTTAATTAGTTATTGTCTTCTTGATAACAAAAGATGCAATTAGATGTTGAAAAACTATCTCAAAATATATAAATTTGGGAAGAAATCACAGAGTTTTTAATATGGACATCTTGAAATGAAAATTTAACACCGTGACTACCGCCATCCCACCAATTGCATGGTATATCTCGTACTACTGGAGTACTAATCTTGAATTTCGGGTACTAATTTTATCTTGCAGGGTACTAATTTTCTATGTAGGTTTGAGGAAAGCGACAAGCTCCTGATACCTGGAATCAACATCCAAAGTCGTAGTCCTGCTGAACGAGCGCGCGAAAGTTATCATCGTTGATTTCTCGGTAAATACAAATATTTCAGTTCTGTTTTTTTACGAAATAGTCACATTTATGGGTACTTAGAATAGCTGTAGCATGGCCCCTGTTTCGGCGCTCGTGGTGGTCCTGTTGAAAGGAGTGTGACTACCACAGGACCACCTTCAAAGACGATTTTCTCGAAAACTACCAAGGTACCAATTTTGTTGTTCGAGTACTAATTAGTACCAATTGAGTACCTACTACGGTACTTATTTACCAAATATGGAAGCGGTTGGCGTTGGTGGTCCTGCGGTAGTCACGGACATTACATAATGTTACATTGTGTCAAATATGTACTTTACCTGGCTGGTCTTCTACACATTCCCGGTCTACATAATTAAGGAAGTGTGTCGGAGGGCAGACGCGCGATCCTTGTAGCTATAATTTTGTAAACTAAGCTTTTTACTGTAGTTATCATAATTATATATTTTATAGTTGTTGCTTGCCATGTTGTGCGATTACGCTTTGAGTAATAATCACGTCAAACCTAGAATGTGAACCTAGTGATATACTGTAATCGTCACCTGTTGTACATGCCTTGTGAATACATAAATAATGGTCTGTCGTTGTCAGGTCTGCCGCGCGACCACCCGGAGTCGTACCATTACTACATGTGGAACGAGTTCTTCAAGCACGTGGACATCGAGCCGGGCAGCGCGCACGTGCTGGACGGCAACGCGCCCGACCTGGTGGCCGAGTGCCGGCGCTTCGAGGGCCTCATCGCCGCCGCGGGGGGCGTGCATCTCTTCATCGGAGGTGAGCGCGGGCCGCGCCAAGGGACACGCCGTAATCATTTGCAGGGCAGGTGCAAGGTGTTCATGCGTTGCACTGCACATAGTTCAAAATCGCTTGACAGTCCACTTTTCGTTATATCATGGGTTCTTTAACGTTAGAGTGGTCGATGTATTTATGAAACTTCTCTTAGTAATTTTCAATTAAAGTTAGGGGCGCGCTTATGTTAAAAAGTTGAGAATCCCTGGTCTATATCCACCTGCCTTGCTATAAGTGTATAAATGCGAAGTATAGTGTGTTGGCTGATGTGCGATATGCTCGGTATGCGCAGGCATCGGGCCGGACGGGCACATCGCGTTCAACGAGCCGGGCTCGTCGCTGGTGTCGCGCACGCGCGTCAAGACGCTTGCCTACGACACGCTGGAAGCCAACAAGCGCTTCTTCGGAAATGACATCAGTAAGGTGCCGCGTCAGGCGCTCACCGTCGGCGTCGGGACTGTCATGGACGCTAAGGAGGTATGCCCACTCAAGTCTTTTATATATTCGTCAGTTTTCATTTTTTTTCCTTCATCACGTCAGGTCACATGACACCTTTTGAAGCCACGGCACTGAGCAAACTATTGCGTAGGAAACTCTAGTTCAATACCTGATAACAAAAGTCAAAATATGTAGCATATCCCTTTAAACGACGAAGAGTTGACGTCAACCTAGAAACTTTATAATGGCCTGGCCATTTTATGAAATGTACAGTTGACGTCAACCTAGAAACTTTATAATGGCCTGGTCATTTTATGAAATATACACTTGACGTCGACCTAGAAACTTTATAATGGCCTGGCCATTTTATGAAATATACACTTGACGTCGACCTAGAAACTTTATAATGGCCTGGACATTTTATGAAGTATACACTTGACGTCGACCTAGAAACTTTATAATGGCCTGGCCATTTTATGAAATGTACAGTTGACGTCAACCTAGAAACTTTATAATGGCCTGGTCATTTTATGAAATATACAGTTGCCGTCGACCTAGAAACTTTATAATAGCCGGGTCATTTTATGAAATATACAGTTGACGCCGACCTAGGAACTTTATAATGGCCTGGCCATTTCATGAAATATACAGTTGACGTCGACCTAGAAACTTTATAATGGCCTGGCCATTTTATGAAAGATACAGCTGTGGTCACTTTTCGATAAACAAGTTGCTGTTATTTTTGTATCAATATACTGATAATGACTTTTAACAACATAGTTAAACATCAATTTTAATAGGCTTTTACATACATACATACTTTTACATACCGCAAAATAGTTGGACTTCTATTAATAAATTAACTATGGTCCATTTCAAATACCTATTCGGAACTTCTTAGATGTGGACAAATAATTAAAAACGGGAAAATGACTCCGTTTATCCCGTTCAGAATCAACAATATCAGAATTTATTCAATTAAATTAACAATACTTATTAAATAGGCTCTACTACTGCTTACAAAACTAAGCATTTATATTTTATAGGATGACCCTTGCTTATTAGGTAATAACTGCTCTACAGCGAACGGGCATGGAATTAATTAATTTTTTACAGGTTTCACAGAACAGAAATAGTCAGTGGCGTAGCTAGTCCTAAAGGGGCCCAGTATCAAAATTTGTTGCGGGCCCTTTTTACCCGACTGCAGTGAAGCTTCAAAAAACAATGTACCTTAAGTATTGTTTTTTACAAAATAGCGCACTGACTTGGAAAGTAAAACTATTATTGTGAGTTGCTCGCCCGTTCTTCTCCATAGATACCTACTACGCTTTGGCATGGGCAACTAGCTAGCTTCCTGTTTCTGACTGACCGGCCCCTTCACAATTCAAATGTAAATGGTTTAATTGAATTAAATACTTTGAGTTTGAAGCCACACACCAATTTTATTAATGTGATTTTTTCATTAGGGCCTCTTATCAATAAGAATTACGGATAATATTTTACGAATTAACACGTCGCGTCTGGGGGCCCCGTATCATTGATACGGTTGATACGGCGGTAGCTACGCCCCTAGAAATGGTGCTCCTAGATTTGACAAAGGCATCATACAGTTCATTCAAATTACTCGCCCTTTTAGCAGCCACACTCTTCTTCACTTCTCCCCATAGATTTTCATCGGATTAAGATCTAGGCTGTTTGCAGGCCAGTCTAACAAGGGACTTGTTGATCACTAAGAAACTTTATCACTGAATGAGCAGTGTGTTCCAGGTCGTTATCATGTTGAAATGTCCAAACTACAGGCAACGTTTACCTCTGAACATCTAATGAGGGAATATGTGTTGGCAATGAATGAGCCGGTCAACTCACAAAAGAACAGCTGTGAGCTTTGTCAAACACCATCCATTGTACCTACACCAGACCATTCATTGTCAACATGCAATACCATCTTACCGCATCCTTGTGTTGATTTGACAGTTACTTCTATTATTAGTTCCATTAAACAATGTAAACCAATTGTAAATAATGATATAGTATTATTTTGTGATGAGATTGGAAAGGACTTAGGCCACTTGTTGACAGATGAATTTCCAGGACACTCAATAATAAATTACTGTATGCCTGGTTGTTCTTTATTTGATATTATGAAAGAGATTATAAAATTTAACTTTAAGCAAGAAACAACATTATTATTTTTTATGGGAAATAGGGGAAATGTAAACAAAGGAGAATTGCTCCAATATCATAGAACATTGTGCAACCTTAATTTAAGAAAAATTGTGTTGTTTACATTTCCCTATAGTAACAGTTTGCCACAGGAAGAAAATAACTTAAGATTTGACATTATCATGACATTGCACAATTTGACATATAATGATAATCTGTTCCATTTAATTGATACTAACAATTATGTTGGTAATAATTTGTATTTGACGAAAGATAGGTATAATATTGTTAAATACTATCTCTCTAACTATCACAGCAGACAGATAGCTGTGTCGCTATCATATTTTTTTTCTTTATCAGCCAAAAACTTGGCTAAACAAATTGCTTCTTTTGAGCAATGCAATAACTTGTTAATCAAAATTAATGACATTGATCATCATTTAAATTAGAAATTAGGACAATAGAGGCAACCTCTTGCAAAAATGTAACAAAGGCAAATAATAAATCAAATGGAAGCGTAAAAAATTAAATAGTATCAACCTGGTGCATCAAAACATTCAAGGGTTTTTGAAGAAATATTTAGAAGTAGAATTATTCCTGAATTATAGCAATATAGATATTCTTTGTGTGACAGAACATTGGCTTAAAAGCCACCAGTTCATGTTCAATTTTAGTAATCACCAGGTTGGTAGTTCGTTCAGCAGAGTAAATGCTATACATGGTGGCTCATTAATTATAGTAAATAACCAACTTAAATTTAAAGACCGCAAGGATTTTGTAAGCCTATCTGTTGAGCGGACAATTGAAATAGCCTGTATAGAATTGGAGCAGTTCATTATATTAAGTGTGTACAGACCACCTTCAGGATTGTATGATTGTTTTGAAAAGGTTATGGATGAAGTGTTGCACAAAATTTGTAATTCAAACAAGTCTATCATAACTTGTGGTGATTTTAATGTTAATTTGTTAGAAAATTCTGGGTTAAGTACTAAAATTATAAGTTTGTTTCAGTCATACAATCTTGCTAACCAATTTTTGGAGCCCACTAGAATAACTCCCACTAGTGCCACATGCCTAGATAACATTTACACAGATGTTACACCAACCCATAAAGAAATGATTAATTTAATAGACTCTGATCATTGCGGACAATTGATCATTATTCCTAATATTAACAAAAAAGTTATTAAAAAAGATATCGCTGTTACCCCAAAAACTAGTAATCGCTTGGAAACATTTAAAACTAAACTTTTAAGTAAATTACCATTTTTGTCGACTAATGATGACCCTAATGAACAATATAATGATTTTTTTAATATGTATTGCACACAATTTGATAACACATTCATTCCAAAGACTTTCTCGGTGAATAGTAACGCTTCCTTCAGTGACTGGGCCACCATTGGTATACATAAAAGTAGAAAACGACTTTATGAATTATATGATGAACGGACTTGTATAAACACTGCTGAATTTAATTTATATGTTAAGAATTATTCAAAATTATTTAAAAAAGTTTGCAGTATGGCCAAGTCACGTTATTTGAGTTCAAAAATTAAAAATAGTAGTAATGTAATTAAAATGACATGGAGTATCATTAACAGCGAAACGGGAAGGTCATGCAACCGATGTAGTAACTACACGCTTGATATTGATGACAATATAATTAATTCAGATTCCCAAGTCGCCGCGGCCTTTGAAAATTTCTTTGCTGATGTTCCCGTATCCACTACTAAATCTCTAAACTCATCACCCACTGCTGCAGAGTCTTTACTTAAGGAAAACGTTCCTGTATGTGATTCTGAATTTCATTTCCAATATGTCACCTGCAAAGATATAATTAAAACCTTTCACACATTAAATGTTAAAAAGACCGCAGATCTATGGGGTAATTCTGTGGACGTTGCTAAGTCCATAATAAACATTGTAGCACCTACTTTAGCTGTTATTTTTAATAATTGTATTGATCGTGGTGAGTTTCCTGATCTTATGAAAAACAGTAAAATAATACCGTTATTTAAATCGGGTAGTACATCAGACCCTACTAATTATAGACCTATTTCAGTACTACCTACCTTTAGTAAAATTTTTGAAAAACTTATTTTGAATCAAATGCAAGGATTTTTTAATAATCACAAATTACTGCATAACAAACAGTTCGGTTTTACGAGGGGTCGTTCGACTACTGATGCCGGAGTTGAACTTTTAGGACATGTTTATGATGCATGGGAGGACAAATGCGATGCTTTGGGAATCTTTTGCGATTTGTCCAAGGCATTCGATTGTGTTCTTCATGAAACATTGATCAGGAAACTGCACCACTACGGAATCCGAAACGCCTCTCTGGATCTTCTTACTTCTTACTTGAGTGATAGGATTCAGAGAGTTGATGTTAATGGAAAAAGATCACCCGGATCGGTAGTAAGAATGGGGGTCCCCCAGGGCTCAATTCTTGGGCCATTTTTATTTCTTATTTATATAAATGACTTGCCTTACCTCATAAAGGATAAACATGATATAGTGTTATTTGCAGACGACACTTCACTTTTATTTAAACTGAAACGTCAGCAGCTGATTACTGACAATGTAGATAGCGCCCTTGCAATAGTAGTTAACTGGTTTAATGTTAATAAACTTCTTAACGAGAAAAAAACTAAATGTATTAAGTTTACGATACCTCATGTTAGACAAGTAGAAACTAGTGTTCTCATAAAAGGTGAAGTGCTGAAACCCGAAAATACCACAGTTTTCTTAGGCATAACTTTGGATACCAAGCTTCAATGGGGCCCCCACATAGATAAATTGTCAAAAAAGCTTAGCTCTGCAGCATACGCCGTTAGAAAAATTCGTGGTTTAACTGATTTAGAGACAGCCCGTTCAGTATACTTTAGTTATTTTCATAGTGTGATGTCGTACGGTATTCTGTTGTGGGGAAATGCCGCCGATATCCAGACAATTTTCGTTTTACAAAAAATGGCAATTCGTTCTATCTATAAATTAAGTCCCAGACACTCCCTCAGAGATAAATTTAAAGAGATTAATATAATTACTGTGCCTTCTCAGTATATTTATGAAAATCTTTTGTATGCACATAAAAATATTAATCTGTTTAAAAAATACAGTGATATCCACAATATAAATACTAGAAACAAACACAAATTTATTGTTCCTACAACCAGGCTCAAGAAAATAGGTGGCTCGTTTAGATGCCAATGTATACGTTTTTATAATAAACTTCCTAGCCACATTCAAGATCTAAGCTTTAATAAATTCAAATCTTTTATAAAACGGAAACTATGCCAGAAAGCCTATTATACTGTGAAAGACTATATTGAGGACAAAAAGGCTTGGGATTGAGCTGCTCCAATAAATTTACACGGTGAATGTTGATTTTAATTTGCTAGCTATTTAAGACATGAATATTTACTGTAAAAAGTATTATATTATTTTCATTATTGAGAATATGAGGACTATGTGGGTCATTGTTTCAGTTATATTCTTGATCTGGCAGTTTAAGTAGTTTATGCGGCCTACCCAAATGTCCTTTCTTTGGTATTGTTCGTCGAATCGTTGAGCTCCTTAAGTTCTGAGTTGAGCTGCACGGTTACTGACAAATGCGTGCACTGACTGGACAGGTCCACTTAATCTGTGTGGTTCTTTCCTCAAAAGACCATTTCAGACACCAATCTACATGGTTCTCAAACATTATGTCCGATTTTTTTTTATATACACATTGACATTGTTGAATTTTATATACACAATGACATGAGTATTTACTTGTAAAGTATTATGTTATTTTAATTATTGTGAATGTGAGGATTATGTGGGTCATTGCTTTTTTTTCGCAGTTAATTTTGATCATGATCTGGCAGGATTGAGTAATTTATGTGGCCTACCCAAATGTCCTTTCTTTGGTATTGTTCGTCGAATCGTTGAGCTCCTTAAGTTCTGACGTCCTGAGTTGAGCTGCACGATTACTGACAAATGCGTGCACTGACTGGACAGGTCCACTATATCTGTGTGGTTCTTTCCTCAAAAGACCATTTCAGATACCAATCTACATGGTCTTCACATGATCTGACCAAGATTATGTCTGGACTTTAAAAGAGACTGTGACCTCTGAGTTTGTTTCGGCCTTTCTTCTCAGAGTAGTCAGATAGGAAACGCCGACCTCATATAGTTTAAAAATATGATTGACGTGTAAAAGTGTTTGTACAAACCTACTTACAGAAATAAAATCATTTATCATTTATCATTTAACGTCTCCTCCAATACTTACCTGTATTCAAATTTTTAACTGGCCCAACACCATGCCCTGAAAAGTGTCCCCAAACTTTTATGTTTCCACCCTCATACTTTACTACTTTTTTCGTGAACTTAGGATTCAATGCCTGCTTAATCGGTCGACGCACATACTGTTTAAGCACCGTCAGAACCTAGTCTATTTATCTTCGTTTCGCCAGAAAATAGTATATTTTTCCATCGACTTGCTGCCCAGTCGCTATACTTTGTAACGAAATCTAATCTTGCTTTTCGGTGCACCTTCTTGAGAAGTGGTACTCTCCGGAAAATTCTTCCAAAAATAACTTTGCATCCGTTAAGCGTTTTCGTACTGTATGCGTTGATACTCCTCCATCGCCAAAAACTTCGCTTCTTTTCAGGACCCTTAAATGGATCAGTGTTCGCTGAACGAACAATTAAAGCATCTTCACGCGGTGTCGTGTATCTAGATTTAGGTTTTCGAAGAACATTTTTGGTAGCGTTGAAATTCATGACGTGATTTACACCGTTATAAACCTTAGTTTTGGAGCACTCCATATGATCAGCAATCTTTTATACGACCAAGCACGTTCATACAGTGCCATAATCGTTTTCCGGGTTGATGGATCACAACTTTCCTTTTTACCCATGGTTTTGAAATAATTATGAACTTTTGACTGAAAAAACGTAGGAGAGAAAGTATAACCATAGGATAGGCGGGAAATAAAAACATGCATTTTTTTTTTGGAAATTCATAATTGAGAACATATTTTTTTGCGTTCTTAATTATTTGTCCAGCGGCCAGTACTTTTGAAATACAGTGAATTTACGATAAATTGTTTTTTTTATGGAGGTGCAATTATTTTGATCATTGATTATGAATCATTAAAACCTACTAATAAAGCTATTATTTTATGTGGTTTAAAGTTGTTATCTGTAAGTTTATACAAAAGTAAAAGCAACTTGTTTATCCAAAAGTGACTTCGTCATCTAATGTCCACGACTGTTTATAGTTTATACAGGAAGAAATTTTAACCTGTGCGCAAAATGTAACCATGAATTCAGCATAAATGATTCTCGACCACCTAGCATAGAAAATTTTCGTAGGTTATCAAAAAAAACTGTTTCATAGAAAAGTGCAATACCTACGCGGTCCAAGTATGGTTCAGCATTTTTTTTTATAAACGACATAAAATTTGTACGCTAGGGGATCTTAAATCATGTACTGAATCCATGGTACAGATCGCGGCACGTCAGTTGAACCAAAATGGCGGTCGTCCGCGCAGGTAACATTATGGACAAATTGTTAGATGCATGCTCCGCGGTTGCACGAGAAATTCAAAAATATTTATGGAGAAACCGTGAATTCGTCGTATTTTTCTTTTATGAAGTGTGAAAATGTAGTGAAGTACTTTATTTAATTAAACGCAAGATAAACGTAAAATTAAATTTCATAAACATAATCTCGAATTTTCTTTCAAATTATTATTGTATTTCTCGAACAACACTGGCGTAGGAAGTGGTCGTTAGGTATTATTAAATGGAACAGTTAAAGGGATATTAATAAAAAATGAATGCAACAAAAGTTAATGTACAATGTTAAATCACTGTCACGCATTGGCATAACACTTTCTACATAATTTACAAGTGGTATACCAGAACATGGGCCAGGTGTTGCGACTTCATCTAATCCAATTCACAATCACTGCTGTCAGAATCTACAACTCGTAGGAAAAGGTGGTATTGTGGCCCCCTACTTTGTTTTTGAGGCCTTATGTAAAAAATACGAGACTCAAAAATGTAATAAATGAAACTGCCACAGAATAATCAAAAACATATGTATAAAAAAAAATACAAATTTGGCAGCATGAGATCAAGTGAGGGTTATATGGCCCCCTGGAGGCCATATTAAATGTATTGATTTAATTACAACCTAGTGGCAAAAATTACAGATATAATATTCGCCTTCAGGACCTGCACAGACTGTATGAGCCCATAAATTGCAATTGTATGATTCCACTCCTCCCCACGTCGGTCGTTTGAGTAACTGATGTCACAGAATATGCAGCTCGTATCTGAGCTTTCAGGAATGCCATTTGGATAAACATTGTCGTCATATTCAGAGTCTGTTTCTACGACTGCGTCACTTTCAGAGCTACTGCTGGATGTGACGACTCTCTGGCGACGATTAGTACTGATGCCACTGCCCTCTCCATCTTGACTACGGCCGAGGCCGCGTCCACGGCCCATCTTGGCCCTGGGAATTGGCAGAATGTCTTCTGGCAGAACCAACCCAGTCTGCAGCTCTTGTGCCGCTGTACTCGAGCTGTATTTGACTACATATTTTAAAATTTCAAAAAGTATAAATGAACATTTCAAATTGGATAAATAGTGGTGCGGAAGAATGCAGTAACCAAAATTAACATGTGATATTATTTGTGAGTCTTTGTGATAAGTGTGGAAGTACATAAGACAATAGTCAATTAAAAGTTCAGTTTTTAGTGTTCAACGCTATCATTAATTAATCTGTATTCATAACGACACAATAACATCTCATTTTACAAACAGTGGCGATATCAATAAGTTTTAGTGAGTATTATACTTCTACAATGAAAAAACTCTAAAATAAAAACAGTTACGAAAAATATTTCGAAATTTGGACTTTGATCTCTGCTACTATCCAACAACTAGCACCATATTTTCCTCAAGCAATGAATAGACGAACTAATAAGCAGTACTACTCTAGTGCCATTACAGCCTCAAGCGGCAAGTAGAAGAACTAAAGTGTTACCATAATAAAAAATTCAAAGATTACTACTAGCGCCATTACGGTCTCAAGTGGCAAGTAGAAGAACTAGAAGTAATACCACATAAAAAAATACATTTGGATTTGGTAGAAATTAGGTAAATTTACAGTAGTTGAAGATCATTAATACAAAAACATGAAAATTATTTCAAGATAAATTAACATTTGAATACTCGAGGAAAATGGCTTCACTTAACGACAATATCACTTATCGAAAACCATGTAGGTCAAGCTCATTAACTATAGTGTGGCCATTAGTGCTGTGCACTCCCTGAGGTATGCGCGGCGAGGTGGGAGTCGAAGAAAAAAGTGCATGAGTTCACATGAGATCATACATGTCGGACAGATCTTACGATATCAGTTTGCATTTCTAAGGCAAGACTTGCGGCGGGACGATGGTCGGAGGCTATCTATCTGTAATATATTATACTTACTTAGTTGATTAAAACTTTTTTACAAAAAAACAACCGACTTCCAAAAAAAACACTAAAAGACGTGAAAAATAACTTTAATTTCGGAAGTCGGTGTCTGGTTTTGTATTTTCGTTTTTGGTCACCGACTTCCGAAATTAAAGTTATTTTTCACGTCTTTTAGTGTTTTTTTTGGAAGTCGGTTGTTTTTTTGTAAAAAAGTTTTTATTTTTCACTTTTTAGTTGCGGTACCTACCCCACACAAACTCGTATACCACTACTTGGTGTGTAAATAACAGTGACAGGAAATTATTAACACATCATCCATATAAACTAAGTGGAAAAAATATGCAATATTAAAGATAACTCAAAAACTACTGGTCAGACCTTGATCAAATTTAAATGGGACCACATGTGAAGCACCACCTATCAAATAAAAAAAGAATGATCCAAATCGGTTCACCCAGAAAAAAGTTATGAGCTAACACACATAAAAAAAAAAATAAAAAAAAAAAAAAAAAAAAACATACAGACGAATTGAGAACCTCCTCCTTTTTGGGAAGTCGGTTAAAAATGTAACCCAAATGTACTCATATTTTATTAAAAATATGCAGGTGATAAATAAGAATAAACTTATAATTCAAAGCAGGACTTGTTTTATTGAACATTTTTTATATTTACAAACAATTATATATTCTAACGAAAGCTATTCTGACATAGATTCTGTTTCAACTTCATCTTCGATTTCGTCATCATCTTCATCTTCCACTTCGCCACCGGAACTTGAATCAGAGTCTTGCAAATTTATTATGAATGAATCGATAACATTATCGAACCTACTATCGCGACTCCAGTAATCATTTTAATTTTTCTGGACATGATCGTCGCATCTCTGCCATTTTTCCGCTGTGAATTCCGAAAACAAATTATCCAATAAGATTATCTTTTCGTCTAGAGAAGAATTAATATAGTTTTGGGCTATGTTGTTTTTAATATCAGCCCAGACCAACTCAATTGGATTTAAATCTGGATGGTACGGAGGTAAACGCAGAACAGTGTGTCCATTGGCTTTCAGGAGTTCGTCAATTCTATACACGGGTTCTTTTTGTGTATTTTTGATAAGAAGTAGCAGTTGAGCCTTTGTCATGGTTCCTGAAAATTCTACATTATGGCGTAGCAACCAGTTCTGCATTTCACTTTTGAGGCTTGATATAGTTGGTTTCTTCTCAACCTGAACGCTGTGGTAAGACGCGTTGTCCATTACAACCATAGAATTCGGCAGCAACTTATCTTTTAACTTTTCATCTACCCACTTATAAAAAGTAGGTCCGCTCATATCTCCATGATAGTCACCGGTTCTAGCATCTGATTTGAATATATAGTCAATGCATCATTCACTAAGCCATTTCGACAACCAGCGTGGAGAATTACCAATCGCCGTCCTTTCCCAATATCAGCATGAATTCCGGGTTCTGACGATGATTGCCAACATTTGCTGGCATGGTGACTGGCGTTGATGTATGTTTCATCAAGAAAATATATGTTGCGGTTTTGCGTTGTGATTTGTGTAAGATATTTTTTCCGCCACACTGTAATATTAGGCTGCTCTATAAGGAGATGTCTCTTTGATTTGCATTTTTTGAAACGGTAGCCCATTTTGTGTAAAAGCTGTCTTAAATATTCCCGTCCACAATTCAATATGCCATCCTTTCTCAAACTTGATAGTAACTTACGGACACTTGGTATTTTTTTTCAACTTCGTAAAACTGATGAATTGTTCCTCTGATAACTCCAAGGTCAAAATCATCCACAACGTGTTTTCTCTTTAGAACTTTTGATTTTTGTGGCGATTGAAATTTTAATTGGCTTGAATTTTCAATTGATAAATAACCCGCAGAAATCACATTATGCACGGTTCTTTTGCTGTACCCCGTAGCCTCCGCAACGATTTTGGCAATATTCACATCATTTTTAAATTCAAAGCTTTCTTTGTCTGCTTTTCTTTTCTTAAAATATTCAGCCACCTTAAAAATGACAGTCTTCATATCACGAGATAACGCACTACCCATCTTTGAATATTTATCCCATGTGCGTCTGATATAGACAGTCCGATACAGATAACACTACCTGCCGCCACGAGCGTTGATGGCGCACTGACAGAGCGCAACAGCCGATTCTCCCCCTCGTCTCGCCGCGCGCGCATACCTCAGGGAGTGCACAGCACTAATGGCCACACTATAACTTGTCCAACATAACAAACGGTAGCGAGAAAGCCATATTTGATACCACAATAATGAGCATTCCAGATAGTCTACATGATAACAGCGACATAGTGAGCGATCTAAATGAACAAATAAAAATACTTACTATGCTATTGGCGAGCGCACACAATGAAATAGTCAATCTGAACATGGAAAACGTTTGTTTAAAATCAGATCTACAAAAAATGATCAAAACCACTAATACGTACAAGAAAATATGTTCAACACCATGTAGAAAAGTCATATCACCGTTACTCAATAATAAAACCACAAACCAAAATAAAGAACGAAGCTGGCGAAGCATTAATGAGAACATTATAAATAACCCGCAAATTAATTGTTCAAGAACCACGTCCACCATACACAATAAAGAGACTCAAACCACTTTCAAATCGAGCATTTTGCACAATAAAGAGATTCAAACAACTTTCACACCAACAAACTGAAGGAAGTACCCACTAGGGTGGAGTGAAACCGACATAAAATTTTATTTTTATTTTTTTCGTATCTCCTGTTTCTCTAATAGTTGACCCTATAGCATAGAATTAAGCATACAAAATATCAGGAGCGTAGGACTTCATCTTCAGGTGGCGCACAGAGGGTAGATATACAAGAAAGTCAGATTATACTACATACTTCTACCCGCTATTACGAAGTGTTTTAACTGTTTTCACTGTCATTGTGTGTTGTTATTACATTCATAATAGCTTACTACTACGTGGTTAGTACTTGTTTACCCATAATTTCGATCAGATTTTTCACTGTAAAGCTTCAATTCACGCCAATTTCACGAAAGTTCGAATTTATGATCTACGTTTTGTGGATTCAGATTCATTTATTTGCAAAAACATGTGTAGATAATATACATGGTATGATGCTTATTATAGGTGTAACAAAGTATTTTTTGGCTCAACATGTTTGACCATGACTGGTGGACAAATTAGGTCGAAAGACCATAGGATTTTAAAATTAAGGAACTACGAACAATAATATAAATAAATCAACAATTAACAATAATATTAAATTAAATAGGTCAATAGTCATGCGGTTCAAAATAGTTAGAATAGATTCAGTCAGTATATTCAGAGCTATTTATCATTTAAAAATTCATTAAGATTATAATAGGCTTTTTCTGTCAGTATTTTTTTAAATGTTTTTTTAAACTGGTCTGTATTTAATTTCTTAAGACAGTTAGGGATATTATTATAAATTATTGGCGCTCTGCATACAACACTTTTATACAGTAGCGCTGTCTTAGCTGGCTGAACACGAATTTTACTATTAGCCCGGCGATTTCGTATTATAATGTCCGATATTCGAGGAAACAAATGGGGGTTACTTCTCACAAATAGGGCCATTTCTAAAATATAAAGTGACTGAAGCGTGAGTATTTTATGCTTTGTAAAAAGTGGCTTACAGCTCTCTGTACTTTGAACACCGAACATGGCACGTAGGCATCGCTTTTGCATTATAAATGCCATATCTTTATTTGGTGAGTTCCCCCAAAAGATAATGCCATATCTGAGAGCAGATTCAACTAGGCCATAATAAGCCGAGAGTAACACACCGGTGTTGATGGTTGGAGCAAGCTGGTACAAGGCATAAGATTGACTACTGATTTTTTTACATAGTTTCTCAATGTGTTCTTTCCAATTTAGTTTACTGTCTATAATTAAACCGAGAAAACGAGCATTAGTTACTTCATTTATAGTGCAATTATCATGAATCAAATTTACATTTAATGGATTATGCAATCTTTGCCCAAAGTGCATTATATTTATTTTTGATAGATTTATTTTTAAATTATTATTATCAAGCCAAGAAATTATAGATGTCAGTGAATTATTTATGTCAGGTTTATAATTATTAATGTCCTTACATGCAATTGAAACTGTACTGTCATCAGCAAATAATGTCATAGGTTGAATCGTTGCCTTTGGCAAGTCGTTGATATAAATAGTAAACAACGGCGGCCCTAGCACACTGCCTTGAGGAACACATACATCCTCACATACATATTTCCTCACAGAGCTGAATGTTTCTTCTCTTTTTGTTTTGGGATTCACTCTAGTTATTACTGTTATCTGTTGTCGATTTGATAAATAGGATCGAATTAAATCTAAAACATTGCCTCTTATGCCGTATGCGTCCAGTTTACTGATTAGTATATTATGATCTACATAATCAAATGCCTGTAACATATCGCAATAAATAGCACAAACTGGAACTGCTTTGTCACATGGCAGATAACACTTTGGATGAATTCATAAATGGCCATATTTATGGTTCTATTTTGTCGAAAGCCCTTTTGTTCATTGCACAAAATTTTATTTTTTCAAGATATGAATTAAGTTCAGAATAAAGATATTTTTCGATTTATTTTGAAAATATTGATAATAGTGCAATAGGCCTATGATTCACCATTAACCGTTTACTTTCTTTTATGAATAAAGGTTTTATAACTGATAGCTTAAGATCTTGTGGAAAGATTCCAGTTATTATCGTCAAGTTCATAATGTGACTTAGGTAATGGCATATATCCTCATTTACTGCTTTAATTATTTTAGTAGAGAAACCATCGTATCCTACACTGTTGGTATTTTTTAGGTTGTTTATAATTTTATTAATCTGGTAGGGTGAACTTGGTGCAAGAAACATTGAATTTAATTGGTCATTAATTAAAGACGTTACATTTTTCCCGGCACCCGGTAGGGGCTTGACTTTTTCAATAAAATAATTATTAAATGCGTTCGCTATTTCTAGTGGATTATTAAGGACATTGTTGTCATCAATTTTTATGCTATCAATGGATTCTTTTGGGGTGTTAAGTCTCGTTTTGTTTATAATCCGCCACGCTGTTTTAGTCTTATTATAAGACGTGATTATTTTATAGTTATTTTGCGCACGTTTTGTTAGTTTTATATTTTTTTTATATTAATTTAAGTACTTATATTTGTTGTCTTTTGTTGAGTTTAATCTGAATTTCCATAACAAATCCTTTTTTTCCGACTGCAAATTTTTACACCACGTGATACCCACTTCGGTTTATGAATGACTTTTATTAAAAATTGTGTTTGTGGAAAACACAGGTTATAAAAAAGTTTAAAGTCAGCTATAAAGTGTTGATAAGCCGTGTTCGGGTCATCAGTGAGGTAAATATCTGAGAAAGATAAGCTCTTAATACACAATTTAAATTTCTCAACATTTTCTATGCTATAATCGCGTTTTAATGTACGCCAATAATGCAATGTAAGACTTTTTTGTACAGGGATTGTAATTAATTGTGCGGTATGGTCCGGCAGACCCAATTCTAAAATTTCAGTTTTACAACCCTTTTTAAAGTTATGTGCAAAATTATCAATACAAGTTTGACTGGCGAATCTGGTCGGTTCATGTAAAGCTAATTTAAAATTATAATTTAACAGTAAACATTCAAAATCTCATGTTACATTATTGCGTTTTAGAACATCTATATTAAAATTACCAGTAATTATAACATTATTACAATTCAATTTGGCAATATAAGTCAGAAAACTGTGAGCTAAACCTGTGAAATGCCTAAATTACGGAAAGATATACGTTGTCCAATATTTGGTCTACCTAAAAAATTAAGTGTCAATGATGTGTACAATGCAGTAGACACATTCGAGCCTATTATTTTATTAGAGAGTTGCCGGACGTTGATGTCAATTTATTGAGCACGGATGAAAAATATTTATATGAAATGTGCACAACTATTTCTCAGGGCACTGCCTCGCATAACTTAGCTGAAAAAGATCCAGGAAAGCTGGCTCATTCCAGATGGTTAACTTGCGCAAAAAGGATTCTGCGTTTGAATGTGGGAACCGCAAATCCATCCTCAAACCTGCATGAATTGGCAATTTTTATTATGAAAGTTTACGCACCAACCTGGTTTGATATCAATACAAAGCCTTCATATAAAGATGGCCCAATCCATATATTTAATATGATAAAAAGGTATTTGTACTTGAGAGAAGATTTGAAAACAATTGTCTCAAAGAATATTCAACACAATTCCTTCTTTGTGCATCCAAAAAATGTTTTGCTTGCTATGTTACAAGACGATGCACCAGAAATAAGAGAATTGGCACTTCGAAGAATTTTGAAGGCTAGGGTACAGACCAAAGGCAAGGAAGTACATCAGTTTCAGCACTCTGGACTTCATATTGAGACGTTACACTATTAGGATTTAGTAGAGTGGTCAAAAGAAAAAGTTAACGAGCCACCAATGACAATGACATACTGTGACGGCCAAATCAAGGAGATGATATCATCTGGACACAATTTATTGTATTTCTAGAAGTTCTCTTGTCACACCCAGGGTGTAGAGCGATGTGTTAAGCTTGTAACAGAAGCTTCTTCATCCGTTTGCGGACCAGAGGCAAGCGATGGGTTCATAAGATCAAGGATAAACGCCAGGCAAGACTGACCAGTTTTTGACACAAAATCGCAATATTTCCTTCAAAAACAAAGACTAACGTCTCCTGAAGAAGACCCTAAATGGTCTTCATAGAAGTGTATTTTGTTAAAATGTTAAATTGTTATGTAATGTTAATTTGTTATTCATTTAATATCTTAAATAAAAAAAATATAAAACATTCGTCTTTCATTGTGAGTGCCTTATATTTGTACCTCGAGTTGTAGCTACTATTATATTGAAATTTTGAAACATGGTGCACCACCTGAAGATGCGGACTAAGCAGGCTGATTTTTTGCGTACATGTATTTTACTTCCCAGGTCAGTGATTGGTAATACAGGAAAAGCATAATTTAAAAATAAAAAACCAAATAGATCTAAAAACCAAAGCTAGACTTCACAATACGTTCAAGGAAACAAAGCATTTAACTGTTTACAGTGAGTATTCTAAATACCGAGCACTTATTAAAAACATTATTCATCCGCACACAAAAAACATCAAACTAAAATACAATGTCAGTTTGCGAAAGATCCAAAGTCATTCTGGCAATATATACGATCTAAGACCAGCGCAGCTAACAGACAAACTATTATTAACCTTTTAACCGCCTACGTCGGATTAATCCGACAAATATTTTCTGGCCCATTTCGCCAGAGTCGTATATTTCCGACCAAAATATCACTGCTCGTTTAATCAGCTTTTTTTATTTAATTACGCTGTATTCTATCAAAATTATGTTTATATTAGGTAAATAGTTAACTAAGTAATCATTTACAGTTTAATACACTTTAGTCTCTTAATTAGAAGTCCTAAAAATAAAGTCCAAAGTTAGATGAATTACTAACATTATTTTTAGAAAATTGTATTGATGTGCAACGCCCATGACGACAAAATCCGACATGAGGGACGGGACATATGCCAAGATTTACTGATACAAAAATAAACATAAATCAAAATATTTCTCTTTATACTGACTAATTAACTTTAAAACAAATACAGCAATTGTTAATAAAACATGTTTTTACAAATATTTGTGAGTATTTCATTTAATTCCTTTGAAATTAAGTAAACTTACTTGTGAAATGTCAGCAACTGAGTTGATGGTTCCCATCCCTAGCCTACATCTTCCGAAACTTAGGTACTTTGTTAGTACGCCCAGCGCCACGGTCTGATAAAGACGACCGCTTCGTACGTCATAAACGAGTGCCGACTTCTGGAATTTTCCATCAGTGTTGTGTGTTTCTATCAGTTTTACGTTCGTGTGTCGATAAATGTGTATTGAAATTTATCATGACCACTCATTAAATATTTATTTTTAAAGACTTTTGTTTGTATTTCATAAAACCAGTGAATAAAACTAAATTGTGATTTCAGACTGTTGTATTATTTATTATACTCAAGTTTCTATAATAAATAAGTAAGTACCTGCATATTTAATTTCCATTTCGAAAAAAGACGGCATTAAACACATTAAATACAGTGAAAAATTCTGCCGTTTAGATACCTACGGTAAAAAACGTTGACTGAAGTAGTTGAGAAACACGGGAGTAGACAAAAATAGAAGGAAGAAAACCAGGAGTTGTTTTTGTTTCTTTGGTACTTATTTACACTGGTATTTCTTACTAGTGGATAATGTTAAATAAAACAAATATCAAAATATTTACTCAGTTGTTATTTATATAAAACGAAATATCGACATCGAAAAATTGTAGGTATTGCACATCCCTCTTTGTTGTAGGTATTTATTTTTCGATTCAATGTGTCGGGCGCTGGGGGCACGACAACTGACATAAAGTCGGGCGGTTAAAAGGTTAAGGATGGTCAACACCTAACGGATCTGGAATGTGCCAAGCAATTTGCGATGTTTTTTGAGTCAGTATACAGTAGTGAGCCACCACAACTTGACAAGCGGCCGCGGCGACGGCGGCGGCGGCGGCGGGGGCCATGACTGGGTCACGCGTGCAACTAAACTCGCTGAGTCTTAAGGACGTTAGAGAGGCACTCGAGCGCCTCAGCAGCTTTCAGCAGGCCCGGATAGTATACCAGCCTCCTTATTCAGGGATTGTGGTAGGGTATTAGCGGAACCTTTGCACTATATATTTAATACATGTCTCCAATCTGCGACGTTTCCGACTCGATGGAAGATATCGCGTGTCATTCCAGTCCTCAAAGGTAAGGCAGGATCGGACATCAGTGGATATAGACCGGTGGCCGTGTTGTCGACGCCGGCCAAGGTTTTCGAGTCCGCCATCCAGCGCAGCATGCAGGAGCAGGTCCGCGCTCAGCTATCGGATGCGCAGCATGGGTTCCGACCGGGGCGTAGCACTGCCCCCAATCTCCTTAACTTCATGTCACAGGTGGTGCCAGCGGTGGATGCTGGTGTGCAGGTTGATGCTGCTTATTTTGACTTCAAAAAAGCGTTCGACACCGTCGATAATGATATATTATTACGTAAGTTAGCAGAAATCGGTAGCACACCACAACTATTGCAGTTCTTAGCCAGCTATATGCAAGACACAGCAGTATGTTGACTGCAACGGCTGCGAGTCCGATCCATATTACACCTGGTCTGGGGTGAATCAAGGCAGCAACATGGGGCCTCTGAAATTTATAATAATGATAAACAATTTACCAGAAGTCGTCAAGAATGGATTTTGTTTGTTATTCGCAGATGACCTCAAGTTGCTGTTGGAGGTCAGGACAGAGTCTGATTGCAGACGTTTGCAGGATGACATTGATAGGATAGTGGAATGGAGTCATGAGAACAAGCTCTACTTCAACGTATCCAAGTGCTAGGTGATAAGTTTCACTCGCGCACGTGCACCTCTACTCTACGAGTACGTAGTGGATGCAGTACCGATGCAACGAGTCACGCAGGTAAGGGATTTAGGGGTTGTTCTCACTCCTGAGCTGTCGTTTCGCGATCATATTACTAAGATCTGCAAAAAGATATTTAGAAACTTGGGGTTTATTCTGAGGCAGACGCCAGACTTTACCAGCATCGCAGCCATCAGAGTCCTGTATGACGCATTAGTCAGGAGTCATCTGGAACATAGTGCTGTGATATGGGCTCCACATGAGTCTAAGTACTAAGTGATGTTGGAGCGAGTCCAGAACAAGTTCACGCGCCACCTGTACAAGAAACTTTATGGGGTATACCCATTTTACCCTTTGATGTACCCCACTCTATTCGTATTGGGTATGGTGGGGTACAATCAACTCGGAGTGCGACGGGAATTTGCGCTGGTGTATGGTGAAACTGCTCCGAGGCATACAGCACAACCCGAGAGTGCTGCAGCGGTTGCACTTGTGCGTACCTCACCGTTACGTGTGGAGGCGACGGCCCCCGCCACTGCTGGTCGTACAATCAGCCAGAACCAAATTGCTGGCCAAACCCCCTCTGACTCGAGCAATTCGCACCATCAATTATATTCAGGTCGAAATTGATATATTTACATGTCACTGGGGTGAATTCGCAAAAGTACTATTGTTTACATTGTGTTACAAAAAATGATCTTTATGATTTTGTTATGTATTTTGTGCTTTAATTTTAATTTTGGGTGTGTGACTTGGCTATCGCATTAGGTTAAGACCTGTAATGATAGTTTTAAGGCATTTACATAAATAAAAAAATAAAAAAAATCGCTACACCCTAGTACCCATTATTTCGACTCTTAATGAAAACATATTAAATGATAATAATGAGCCCGCAAACAGAAACAAAGCATGGACAAAAAAACAAATTGTGTATATTAAGCAGCAGCACAACTAAGGGGTCCTTATCCATAATACAAGAAGTGCATGCAAACGACTCTTACTATTGCCGTTACATTAGGACAAACAGAGCCGCAGCTGATCTTCTAAGTGACATTGAACTTAAGGGGTATGCGCCAAGTAGCCCGCGAAATTCAAATTTTCTTACGTTTTTTGCAATTTGCAGGTCAGTATCAGGTTGTACGGTGATCTAAATATGATTAGCGACCGTATCAAATATGGATTTACAGAATTATAATCATTAGAATCAGCAATACAACTTTTGAAGTTAGAATCGTCCTCAAATGTCATGATTTCATGAAATAGTCATTCAATAGGGTAATATGAACTTATAGAGATGTATTCCTGATTCTAATGATTATAATTCTGTAAAGCCACATTTGTTACGGTCGCGAATGATATTTTAATCAAAATACAACCTGACAGTCACCTGCAAATTGCAAAAAACGCAAGAAAATTTGAATTTCGCGGGCTACTTGGCGCACCCCTGAAATTACCCTGAAAATTCATAGTTAGAATAATATTGTATGTCTTACCACCTGCCAAGATAGCTCGACGGAGCCCCGCTTCGCGGGGCTCCTATTTCTGTCTAAAGGGTTTAAAGAAACCTAACCAACCGAACCTCGGGGTGCCCCTAACGTCGACGGTCTCAATCATAGAAATTGATAAACTAAAAAGCAAAAGACTCCGCTACTGAATGTGTTATTTATCATTGTTGCGTTAAACTTCCGTTTAAATATATTTATCATAATAATAGGTATAAAAAATTAAGTAAATTTATTTTTACACAAATTTGCTACTTATAATGTTGTAGGAGTACCAGTAACAGTACGGAGGCATTTCATACTTCGTAACAGGGTAATTTCGAACTGGCGTACATCGCACTCGTATGCTTTCTAACTAACGACACGTCGGCCTTGCATACTTCGCTCCAGTGAACTTTCGAACTGGCGTACATCGAGATCCTGTACTTTAGAACTAACATAAGTCGACATTTCAAACTTCGACATTCAGTAGCGGAGCGTTTCCTCACCCTATCGTAATTATTTGTATTTATAGACCGCCAAATAACACGCCACAATTGCGGCGGTAAGTCCCCTCTTTGAGGAGTGGCTTGAGAGGCGCCACGGCGTCCTCACCTTCCGCGTGACGCAGGTCCTCACCGGACATGGCTGTTTCGGGAGGTTCCTGTTTCGGATAAGGCGGGAGGAAACGCCCGGGTGTTGGCATTGTGTGGATCGACCGGAGGACACGGTGGAGCATACGGTGGAGGTCTGCCCGGCTTGGGCGGAGCACCGCCGTGTCCTCGTGGCGGCGATCTCTCGCGTCCGGCCCTGGTTCATGCCATGGTACGGAGCGAGAGGGAATGGGAAGCAGTCACCTCCTTCTGCGAAGCAGTATTGCTCGTGAAGGAGGAGGCGGAGCGCGTGAGGGAGAGGCAATCATTGCGCCCTCACGCACCTAGTCGCCGCAGGAGGAGACACCCTGGGCGTCGGGAGTCGATAGCCGACTCCTGGCCACCGTAGGCGCGGGCCTGCGGACGGCGAGCAATGGGCAGCTCGCCGTCCGGTAAGGACCAGGCCCGGGTCGATGGCGCGTTGTGTTCCACGCGCGCCTCAAAGAGATGTCAGCATAATTGACGGGGTCCGATAGGGCCGATGCCTGCCGGGGTCGCGGATTGTTCGAAAGAGTTACCGTGGCCCTGGCGCACAGGCAACTGAAGGAACACGGGTGGGTTTTAGTCAGTAAGAGTCTGACACGCCCTTCCGCTCCGCCCAGAGCGGGAGAGGTCATTGAATGATTTCCCAACCAAAAATAAAAAAATAAAAAAAACCGCCAAATAACAAAAAGGATAAACTATCTATATTTTTTGATAATTAAAATATGATGATAAAAGAAATTAGCTTGAAACGTAATAATAAGATCATACTGTGTGGAGATTTTAATAAAGATATTTGTGAAAATAGCAAACCCTTTTCCACTTTTCAAAATATACTGCGTAGCTATAATCTAATTTTGGGTACTCGATCACCAACACGTCTATGTAGTGGGACCTGCATCGACAACATTTTTCACAATATCAGAGGCAGTAGATGTGAGATTAAAGAATTAGCAATATCTGACCATACAGCGCAATTACTAAAATGTCGTGTCAGGAAAACTTGTACGTTATCTCATTGGTTTATTCACAAACGCGACTATAGTGATGACAATATCAAAAAATTCAAGGAATGTCTTCAAAATCTAACGTTTCATGATGTTTATATGTGCTCCGATCCCAATAATGCATTTAATGACTTCCATGACATATATAAATTATTCTATGACTTTTTTTCCAATTAATAAAATAAAAGTTTCGGTAATAAAAAGAGCTAAATGGATATCAACGGGATTAAAAAAAATTGGAAAATCCAAAAGTGCACGACTCATAATGCTCATTTACTTATGAAATATAAAAAAAAAAAACTTAAGTCGTTCAAAATTAATTGCCGAAAAAACAGCTATAGTAGGAAGAAGGTACTG
Organism: Griposia aprilina; assembly: GCA_916610205.1. Taxonomy (NCBI): domain Eukaryota; kingdom Metazoa; phylum Arthropoda; class Insecta; order Lepidoptera; family Noctuidae; genus Griposia; species Griposia aprilina. The sequence continues at coordinate 381,378 of OU744285.1, read as the reverse complement.
CACAAGCGCCCCTGGTGGAATAAATGTACATAATATCTATAGATATATCACCATCCATATGTTAATTTTCTATGGATATAAATAGATGTACAGTCTTGTAGTTTTCGTTTTTTATTAATTGTAATTAAACGACACTGAATTAATTAGCCATTTGCATTCAGTGACCTACAATTGTCTATATATTAATCTATAACTTCATGGGTACACTCATGAAGGTATATCTATAACTTCATGGGTACACTACATAAATACGAAACATTTTATTCCGTCAGTCACAAATACGAATTTCAAAATACCGATTTTCATCATTTCGAATAGTTCAAAATTCCTAATATAACAACTCCCGATTTATCATTCAGCCCATTTTTATAATTCCTATATTTCAATATTCCTCACGTTTATAATTACTATTCTCAAAATACCGAGTTTCAATATATCGAATAACAAAAAGTCCGACTTAATGATAATTCGAAATATCAAAAATACGAATTGCGATTATTAAAGTACCGATTAATTAGAACTCTGAAATAAAAACGCCTTGTAAAACTATAACCTAACTTAACCTAAATTATTCACCAACAATAGAGGGGATCTGGCGCTCGGCGGCCGCTGCCGCGGCACGCTCGCCTTCGCGGGTTAATGGTCACTGTTCTAACCTAACCCAAAGGATTCAATAACAGTCGCTTGTACATACCCGACGCAGGTATATATTAGGAAAGAAGAAAACACAAAAAAAAACCCAAATATTAATAACAAAATAGACGTTTTAAATTAAATTAAACGTTACAGATATTGAATTTCTGAATATTACACTAATTGAATCAGAATCCAAATTTTAGCAGTTTATTCGAAGTATTGAAAATCGGAATGTCGTTTTTCGGACCGAGAACCCATCGAGCATTTGATTCTTCGAACGTATGATAATCGGAAAATAAACAAATCGCATTTACGACTTTCAGTAAAATAAATTTCGTGATGTTTAATACTAGACGATATAATTCTTAGGTTTTATGAAATTCGGGCTTTTGATAATCGGAACATCGAAATTCGGAATAAAATATTTCGGAGTATTTGGGTGTTCCTCGTGCATTGAGCGGACAAAAATAACATATTTTAGCTGTGACTGTAATTAGTATCAGTCAGTTTGTACCACCACAAGATCCCGTGACTCGTGCACCAGTAACGTGGTAACTGTGGCGTGCAGGTGATGATCCTGATCACAGGCGTGCACAAGTCGCTGGCGCTGGCCAAGGCGGTGGAGGAGGGCGTGAACCACATGTGGACGGTGTCGGCCTTCCAGCAGCATGCGCAGGCGCTGTTCGTGTGCGACGAGGACGCCACGCTCGAGCTGCGCGTCAAGACTGTCAAGTACTTTAAGGTGAGCACAACACAATGCACGATCACTTCCAACACTACGCCGCCGCTTGATTGTGAGGTGCCGGTGAGACTCAATGTCAATACTTGAGTTGTTAACTAACCTAGCTGCTACATATACTCTTTACAAACTTTAATTCATTCATTCAGTCTAACACTAGACAGATCTGCAATCAGCTTGGCTCGTGCGGAGGGGGCGCATGTGTACCACATGGGGCGTCTGCTGGTGAGTGGAGTGACCGTGTGTGTGTGCGCAGGCGCTGAGCGAGGAGCACCAGCGGATGATCGAGGGCGCGCCCGTGGACGAGCAGCGCGTGCTGCACTGAGCGGGCGCTGACGTCACCGCGCCTGCGCCACGGGCTAGGCGGGCAGAGCTGTTGTACTACTTGCTACAAACATAGAGTATTCATACAATACGAATGAACGTGCCCTTCGATATAAAAATAAAATACTTCCGCCTGGAACAATTCGTGTAGTACTTGGTATAAAGATATTGTGGGTATAAATGACATTCCAAATCGTAGGGTAACGGTGCTACTTGATATTAGCAGAGTCTGTGTTATTACTTGTAAGTTTGAGGTTTGACCGACTGACCGCCACGTCCCGACGGTTGTGTTGCAGAGTCTCATGGCGGAACACAACAAGCTGCTCGAGATCATCGCGCGGTGAGCCGGGCCTCACCTCCCAGAGCTTAGCTTGGGGCGCGCGATCTGATCCAACGCGCCCTTATTTTTATACATTGTTAAGAATTTTATATTATATTAAAGTGTAATCTGATTAAGGAATAAATTTGTATAGCACATGAATTGGTTTCATTTCTTTTATTTGGACTTATAAGTATCCTTGCATGAAAAAAATAATATCTCATTTATACAAATAAAAATGAAATGGTGTTTGTTGAGAGCGTATCACTTGAGAACCGCTGTACAGATTTGGTTAATTTTTGTTTAAAAATGTTCGTAATAGTCTGAATAAGGGTAAGAAAAATTGGAAAATATGTTCGGAACATTGAATAACTCGGGAAAAGCAGGCCCGCCAGCTGCAGCGGCGAGGAGAGCCCGTCCGCCACGCGCATGTGCGTCAGCCCACCTCGCGCATGTAGCCCGGCGCACACACGGGTCAGGCCAGCTGCGCGGCGGCGCGGCAGCAGCGGGCCAGCAGGCCGGCCAGCTGCAGCGGCGAGGAGAGCCCGTCCGCCACGCGCATGTGCGTCAGCCCACCTCGCGCATGTAGCCCGGCGCACACACGGGTCAGGCCAGCTGCGCGGCGGCGCGGCAGCAGCGGGCCAGCAGGCCGGCCAGCTGCAGCGGCGAGGAGAGCCCGTCCGCCACGCGCATGTGCGTCAGCCCACCTCGCGCATGTAGCCCGGCGCACACACGGGTCAGGCCAGCTGCGCGGCGGCGCGGCAGCAGCGGGCCAGCAGGCCGGCCAGCTGCAGCGGCGAGGAGAGCCCGTCCGCCACGCGCATGTGCGTCAGCCCACCTCGCGCATGTAGCCCGGCGCACACACGGGTCAGGCCAGCTGCGCGGCGGCGCGGCAGCAGCGGGCCAGCAGGCCGGCCAGCTGCAGCGGCGAGGAGAGCCCGTCCGCCACGCGCATGTGCGTCAGCCCCACCTCAAAATTCAAAATATTTTATTCCACATAAACCTACATGGGCACTTATGAAATATCAGAAGCTAGGTGCTCTGTTACAATTGGTCGTTTCCTCTATAGAAGAAACTCTACGGTTACTCTTTTACCTCGCGGATGAAGGCCAGCCGCGTAGCCTCGCCCGCGTCCAGCGTCTTGCACACGCGGAAGATGTTGCTCACGATGTCCTCCGCCGCGTAGCCCAGCTTGCACAGCTTCGCGATCACCTGCACACACGACTGTTCGCATATCACGTACGAAATCAATTATATAAAAAGTAACAGAATAAAGAATAAAATGAATATAACTATATATATATATATATGTCGGATTTAGTGGTCACGAGTTCAGTGGGCGTCATTAGGGTGAAATGCGAGCACAAAACAAAGTATTCACTGTTTCATACAATTTAATGGCAGTTGTTTACAATGCTAATAATCACTGAAGGAATCAATATCCCACAATAACTAATTTGCTTAAATAATTATATTCGAGCAGCAGGTTCGCGACACCAATCTAATATTATCACTAGCGATCCACCTCGATCGACCACCGATACTCTAATGAATCCTCACTCCACCCCACCAAAGTTAAGGTGGCGCCTGGATCCCACTCTAGATTTATCCTCTACTCTGATTGGACGTTATACAATGCAGTGACTTTTAATTAAATTAGTTAGATTTACACAATATTAAAATGTAATAAATAAAATTAAATTAGGATTTAACAAGTTATTTTTTATTAACAATCAACCTTATCAATTAATTGTATGCAACCAACAATCAACTCTCAGACATATTTATATATATATAAATAAACGCTTTTCTTCAGCACTAAAAGTGAGTTTCGAATCACCAACCTGGTAATCAAACATCATGCGCCTGCATAAGTACATGTTGAGCTCAGGATGGGCGGCGCCAGTGTTTAAACAGTCGGAGCTCGTGTAACGCGCGGTACCTTGTAGGCCTCGTGTATGTCCTGGCGCACGCAGGCCTCCAGCATGGCGCGCACCAGCATGGGGTGCGGCTCGTCGCACACCTTGAATACGTGCTCGGCCGACACGTGCGCGAAGCCCTGCGCCGTGGCCTGCAGGTTGTTGAGCGCGGCGCGCAGGTCGCCCTGCGCCGTGAACACCACCGCGCTCACGCCCTCGTCTGTGTACGACAGCTGCTCCTTGTCGCACACTTCGAGCACCTGGTGTGGAATATGAGCCATCAGCCACTAACGTCATTACATAAAGCGCAGCTTAAGTGGCAGTGCAACATACCAAACTACGCATTAAGTTGCTCCATTGCGCTCAAGCTCAATACAGTGCGGGCATAGCATTATCAGCCTATTACCTTCCCGCTGCTGGAACACCGGCCTCCTCTCGGTGATATGGAATCGCCGTAACCCACCACGCGGGCCCAATGCGGGTTGGCGGATGTCATATGTCTTCGAATTTTTGGTTCTAGGACATGCTGGTTTCCTCAAGACGATTTCCTTCACCATTTTGAGAGCAGTGGTGATAAAATAATTTACACAGAGTAAAGCGCCTGTCTGGGTTCGAACCCGACCGCGAACTCGGCGCGACTTACGAGTTGTACGTCGTAGCCTACAACTCGTAAGTCGCGGCCCGTTACCGCTGGGCCGGCACTGCTCTCCCATTCATAATAACTAATATAATAATAATACTTTACAAAGTAATTAATTATTCATGTATGGTGTGGTGTGGGCATCTCTACCGAAAATAAAATTACAAAAAAATAATAACACTAGGAAAATTGTTCGTAGTTGCCATGACGTCACACTTCAACAAAGCTTAGCTTAGCTTCACTTCATACCTTAGGTCTGATTTTGCCATCTTCAGACACCTTTCATCAGTTACTGAAAGGTATCAGTCAACCTTATTACCTTAAGAGTCCCTATCAATAACGCGGTCTAAAAAAAGAAAATTCAAGTTTTTTCAGTGCAAATTTCTCAATAACCTTAACAAATCTTTTTTTTTTTTAATGCACTGTTATTCATCACCTATTTATCTAGTATGTGGACGAATTTAAATTTTGATACCTACTCAATATAAATTACTAAAAATAAAAATCTAACATACGTTTTTACGTAAGCACGAAACACCAGATTTTTCAATTGCTTTTTAGCTTATAGGTAGCAAATAACAATCTGAGAAAAATCTTTAATACTGGACATATAGTATATTAGTAAGTGGACGATTTTTTTTTTTAAATTTAGTGAATTAGTACTCTAAAAAAATGTGAACCACTCTGCAAAAACGCAATAAAATCATGTGCAAAATCGTCGTCTACGCGTAAGAATTTATTAAAAATAAGAAAAGGTCTTAAATATTTTAAAATTTAAGGTGTTTATCTACTAAACTCAATTTTTATATTTTATTTTTGACTACTTATATATTTGTAATAAAATATCTAAATAATGCCATAAAAACCGATGCGCTTGCTGGAGGCATTCAGTCGCGCCCAAGGGCTTCTCGACGTCGGACCTGTGTCGCCCGCGACGTTCGCCGCTCCCGACGTATCTCGCGAATCGCACGTGATTTTATACTAGGTCTAACCAGTTGTGAGACTTTGAGTATATTTTTTTATTTATGCATTGTGTGACACCTATTAATTATAGTGCAAACACATTGTACATTTGTAATAAATTAATAGTTTTTAATACATTTAATAATAAAAAATAATTAATAATTGTTATATTCTATAGGGACGAAAAGGAGAACAAGTCACCAGTCAGTTCAGGAACATGGTCCCTTTTGTTAACAAATGGGTACTGTAATGTGTCTTAGCTATATGTGTGTAGTAAAAGGACGTGATATTTTTTATAGTATACCCAGTACCCACATTAAAATTTATCTCTTTCTGTACCTAGTTCTATGTAAATAAAAATTTCTTCTATGTAAATTTTATATGACATGTTTACTACCCGAAATTGTATTAAAAAATACATGTCTCCAGAAAAGCACATTCTATGAATATCTGAAACACCTCGTACTAAACTCTAGTATAAAATCCTTATGTAGATATGTGTAATAATAAATAAAAAACTAAAAAGAATCTTGTACTTATTTTCACGCTGTTGCTACACCTACAATGAAAATCATAATTATAGGAAATTATTAATATTAATTAGATTGGATGGGCTAAAAACAAAAGAATGTTTTGTTTGAGTAAAATTTGCTATCTTCTTTATTATAGTACTTTTCCTCCATGTCCGGCTCGTTTTTTCCACCTTGTATACATAACATAAATTTGTTACCTTTATAATACGACAAGATGGCTCGCTATACCATTACTATACTCTCATGGTCTGAGGTCTCATAGCGAGGGAAATAAAGATAAACAGGAGTCTCGAAGCATACCGTTATCTACAAACCTCCCCGGCGTTCTGTAGTAGATAAACCATACAGGAATACAATGACACATGTAATTAGTTTCAGACGTAACATATATAATACGTTGGTCACACTTTATAATTATTATAGTTTGCTTTTACTATAGTGAATGCCATACTAGGTAACAATATCTTTATGGGGTACCTAAACATAACACGTCATAATCACAATAAAATCCATCCAGTAATATGGAACCTAGTACTTAAGTATAAACTATGGAGTGCTGATAATAGAGGTTACGAATCAAGATTATTTTGTTCCCGCTACACCATACAACTTCGCAAACTGCAATTGTTAGCAATAGTTCGAAGGCACACAGACACGCTGCGCTCCGATAGTTACCTAATCTAGTAGCGCGCCGAAATTGATAGGGACTCTTAATGTAATATCATATGGAGCGGATGGGGCAGTGGCACGCTGTATGTTACCTTGGCGAGTATCTGGGCGTCGGTGAGGCGCGAGTAGCGCAGCACGGCGCAGCGCGACTGGATGGGCTCGATGATCTTCTCGGAGTTGTTGGCAGCGAGCGCGAAGCGCGTGGTGTGCGAGTACAGCTCCATGGTGCGGCGCAGCGCCTGCTGCGCGCCTTCCGTCATGCTATCCGCCTCGTCCAGGATCACCATCTTGTGCCGGCCCGCCGGCAGCGTCACCTGCGCACACACTAGCTGGTAGCTCTCGGCTCTGCAGCCACAAAGCAACTTATTAGTCTTTTTAGCAATTCAAAGATCTATTAACAACAGTTTTAAAACTTTCACAGTCCAAAGAGTCACCACATATCAATAACAACCACATGACGTTAGTCACAGGCAGTACATCATTATGAACATCCTCTCGTAACATGATACATTCCCTACTCTGAGGTTGAAGCCACATGGACCTTGTTAGTTCAGGACAAAACAATTGCTTGAGCTTTGACTTTGACAGTGACTAAGTTACATGCTTTTATGTGTTACCCCATGTTAGAAATATGTAATGTAGCAGAGGTGTACCTATAGCACACCCACATTTTGCCAGATATGTCTAAGTCCCATGTAATAGGGCATGCCTATTGCTATCAACCAGACACAAATCAGACTCCCAGCAAAAACTGAAAAATTCCTGTTAGAAAAACCCAATAACACTTTGCCCAACATGGGAATCAAACCCAGGACCTCATGCTCAACAGTAGCGTTTGCAACCACAACACCAAAGAATCAGACAATAGGCTCTTTTATCAATTACACTAGCAACTGCAGATTATATATTTCAAACCAGTTACTAAAAAAGGATCATCAAAAAGATAAAACAATGTGTGTAAAATTTATACCAGTAGTTTATCTATTTCAACTATTCTATTCATTGGTTACTGAACAATAAAATCATAACTAAAAGATACGCCTGCAATGTGCCTGCAACTCCTGCACCCTGATATCTGCAGATAACCGCTACCTTTCCCATCAGTTATTGGTGAAGCTTGGGAAGGGTTGGCTACAATACAAGTGGAAGTGTTACTATACTTTTTGCTGTGCGAACATCTTGATTTTGTTACGCACGACGTCGATGCCGCGGTCGTTGGACGCGTTGAGCTCGAGCACGGCGTCCTTGAAGGCGGCGCCCAGGAGCGCGCGTGCCAGGCACAGGATCGTCGTGGTCTTGCCCACGCCGGGCGGGCCCGCGATTATTATATTAGGAGCGTTTCCCGTGCGAGCGAACACCGCCAGCCGCGAAACCGTGTCCTCGTTGCCCACGATGTCGCTGAATGTTATCGGCCGGTACTTCTCTATCCATGGTAAATGAGAAGTAGGCTTGGAACCGCTGGTGCCGGCTTGTGATTTTGAGGGTTTTGGCGCCAGTTCATCCACCTCCATAATTGAAACATCGTCATCACTCATTTTGAAGATGTTAAGAATTAATATAAATTTTCATCAAAAAAGCATTGAAACAAAATTTTGCGCGAAACTATTATTTCCCCGAAGTCCGAACGAAATGTCATAATGTCATTCATTCACTGACCACACTGAGCACAGAAAATATATACCACAGAGTCAGTGTGACCAGATTAAATTTTACAAAAATACCGAAGCTCCTTAAAAAAATACTGAAATATACCAACTTGCACAGGGAAAATATACTAATAAAAATACTGATTTTCAAAACATATTTTTATTTATTAATCATCATCATCATCGCAATAAATATTAGAATTATATTTTAACATTCTGTTTGATGGGTTAAAATTCACACAGCCTCCTTCATCTTTTATACCTTGTTTGGTTTTTAAAATTGCATATACATTTTTGTTTATGAATCTGTTTCTTTGTTCCGTTTTTATTAAATTAATCTGTGAAAATATGCGCTCGCATGCAGCATTCGACACTGGTATACATAACAGAGATTTACTGAAACTAGATATATTCTTGTATTTTAATGTACCATCACTGTTAGAAATTTTCCCGACTTCCAACCAAAATTGTTCACAAGAAAGGGGTGAGCCAGTACTCGAAGATTGTAATAAATTACTTACTTCGCGATCAAGTTTGAGTGTTCTATATTCTTCGTCAATTATCTGCATTTGTTCTGGCTGTACTTCGTATGGGAAAGTTTCCATAACATTTCTTAAACTACTAAATTCTTTATTCACGGCAGTGTGTGGGTCAAGAAATTTCAGTTCTTGGAAAATTTGATCTTCAAAAGGCAAACGTGATTTCAATTGCGTGCTCAATTCAATTAAAAAAGATTGGCACTTTCTGAAAAAATCAGCAATCTGTTCTTTCACGTTTATGTTTCCCCTATGTTTAATTAATTCTTGACCCACTTGAATCCCTAAGTACATAATATTATTCAATGGCAAATAATTCACACTAGATTTTGGGTCTAATGTAAATACGTTGTCCGTGCTTTTTATATAATTAGTTTTCATATAGCAACCCAAAATCGACAAGTACATACTAAAAGCATCATCATATAATCTTTCAATGCACGGGTAGTCGCCTTGAAAAATTATATTAAATTTGTTTACAATCGGCAAAATGTAGTCTAAAAAGTAAAAGTATAATTCGTTTATATCATTATTAAAAGAATGATACAAAAATTCTGATGACATAATGCGATCACTCAAATATTGGTCTTGAAAAAACAACTGCAGTGCCCTCCATTGCTCAATTATTCTATTAACACAAGCATGAAGCGATAGCCATCTTATATCATAATGACGCAGTAGTCTATGTTTTTCAGTGTCAGTGAAATTTTGGAACTCAACAAATTCTCTTTGACGCTTGCTGCTTTGAGAAAAATATCCATATACTTCTTTTACTATCTGTTCTAAATTTCTAGGTAGTACGAGTATTTTGCAAGCATGACTAACACTTAATGCTGCAGAATGACAAACACATTTTATGAATAAGCACATTGGGTTCACTTCTTTAATTTTTGTAACAATGCCAGAGTGTTGACCAAACATCACATTCGTAGTATCAGCAGCGAACCCCATCACGTCTTTTATATCTAAACCTAACTCGGATAACTTTGATGACAAAGCATCAAATAAATGATCTGCAGTCTCACCACTTAAATCAACTAAATCAAGGAATTTGGTTTGTACTTTACATTTGGTTTCAGAGAAGTATTTGATTACTATCACCAACACTTTGATTATGGTGACATCTGTACTTTCATCGATTACAATTGAATATACTGGTTTACCTGACGGAGATGCAGTACGAAGTATATCTTCAATCATAACTTTTTCAAATTCGGGTCCTAAAACGTTATATGTAATAGCTGCTGCTTTGGTTCTCTTGCAGGAAAATTCTTTTGCAATTTCGGAGTCAGGAAAACATTTCACTAGAACATCACTAAGATGGTCCATAGCTCTAAAAGAGATGTTGTGTTCTGAAAGAAAACCGCATAAACGCAGCTCCGCTTTCTTGACTTCGTCTTTCAGTGGTACCTTTTTGAAAAATGTGTCAACCTGGAAACAAGTAAAAACATAAATTATACATTATGATCATACACTAAATAAAGTACCTCCGAACTTCTCGACTTTAGGTAAAGTAATTCTAATTTTACTAAAAACTAAAAACAAGTTAAGCTTACCTTTGACTGTCCTTTATACAGGGTTAGTTTTCAAAGACCAGCCAAATTTAAGGATGTGGTACAGACCATCAAACTGAACAACTCTCTCCATGGGACCAATATCATCATCGCGAAAAATTTATAAACTGTCCCATAAAAAACTTCAATACCTACTTGACCTAAATGTATGGGACCGCTGATTTTTTTTTCGTGATTACGATTTTGGTCCCATGGAGAGAGTTGTTCAGTTTGATGGTCTGTACCACATCCTTAAATTTGGCTGGTCTTTGAAAACTAACCCTGTATTTGTTCAAGTTCGATTTATGCTTTTCAGTAATTGCATGTTGTTTTATAGATGCTAATCTACTTTGGAGTTTCGCACTGCACGCTTTACAAAACGCAGCGTACTCGTCATCTTTATAACATGAAAGCCACGAAGAAAACTCCGGAATTTGTTCCCATTTAGCCAAATAACTTTGCTGAAAACTAGACATGTTTTCTGGATTCTGAATTGCGTATCAAATAACAGCGTAATAGCATGAAGTAAAATGACAACAAAAAATCGCGCGCTCTATTTATATTACGACGAACACGTACAATATAAACTTAGGGAAAATCCCGAATTATTGAAACTTTCACTAATTCGGGAATTTCCCTAAGTTTATATTTGAAAGTTTGAAACCAAACCATCAAAGATTAAGCCAAGTGTAGAACAGAAAATCATTTTGTGACTGGATGATTCGATACTATTTGTAATTCTAGGGGGCCCACCTGTCATGTCCTACCTGTAACTTACTGATCTTTGCTCCAAAATGAAATATAGAATAAATCCGGAAATTACCCTGAACATCAATGTACGCAGTTTTTTTTTTAAATAATTTTATGACATGGCTATGGTATTGCCATAACTTTTTTCCAAAATATACCTTTAAAAATACTGACTCTTGGAAAACTTACTAAAATATACTCAAAAAGCATTAAAATACTGAATCTGGTCACATTGCACAGAGTACATTCTAAGTATGGAGAATATAATATCTCCCCATCTTACCTAAAATCCGACCACATATATATTTTTTAAATGGCAATTGAGCCGATGTCGACTATTCTGCCAGCGTCATGTTGAGACAGTGATGCCAGACTGGGGGGAATCCCCCCAAATTTGGGGGTATTTTAAAGTTATGGGGGGACAATTGGGGGGACAATATTTTAGGGGGGATATTTGGAGGGAAAAATTTGGGGTTGGAGGGAATTGGGGGATTTTTATCTCCAAAACTGTAGTCCAGGTAAAGCCGCGGCTAGCCGTGATGATTAAATCGGTAGTTTCAAAAGACATTTTGCGCAGCGTTATCAATTACGTGTTTACAGCTTCCGGCTGTTTCTAATTTATGATTTTGATCCATGACACCAAGGAAAATATTACCAACACAAGTTATTAAAATCTTCAGGCAAACAATTAAATAAATAAATATTCACACACAAAAAATACATTTTTTTTTTTTTTAAATACACAGTAATGTAAGCTATTGCTGAAATATATAAAATTGTATTTCATAAATAAATAAATAGTTAGCCATTTGTGGGGGATTTTTTCTTAAAAACCTGAATTCTGGGGGGATTTCGGCGAAAGTTTGAGGAGTAAACTGTTGCTGAAATAGTATAAAATTGTTCCCGAAAATCCTAACCCTAAACGATCGACGTCAGGGGCACCCCGCGGTTCGGTTGGTTAGGTTCCTTTAAACACTTTAGACAGAAATAGGAGCCCCGCAGAGCGGGGCTCCGTCGACCTGCTTATTAACCCTAACCCTAGCCGGCTGACGTCAGGGGCACCCCGAGGTTTTGTATGTTAGGTGTAAGGTTGATTCTAAATTTATAAGCTGGTGGAAAAATATTACGTCAGCAAATATTGTATTAATTTTTCGGAATTTTCAAAATTTTATTCGGTCGTTTCTTTATTTGTATTCGCATATAAGCTGTCGGAAAGTTAGTATTTAAAGCAGTACATATTTTGAGTACGCTCATATTTTAATTCTTTTTCGGAGCTTTTATTACTACCCTTTGAAAAACCAAGGTTTCCGTTGGACGTCGGGCTGGATTGCTGCGTAGTAGGCGCCTTTGGATTTTGAGGTCATCCTCCATGTTTTAGTCCACGAGTCAAAGAACTTGGACTTGGCACCATTTCGCAAATCGTAGTTATAAGCTACGTAGTGCTTTTGATCAGCCGGATTTGATGTGGCATACTTTGCCAACGAATCAGTGCACTCATTGCCAACAATACCCGAGTGACCAGGGTTCCAAGCTATCTCGATGTCCAAGCTGTTTTAGGAACAATCAAATAATACGTTCTTAATTTCTATAATGAATTGGCTATGAATTTGGGTTCTAAGTTGATTATGTTTTAAGGCCTGAATACTGCTACGGGAAACCGAAAAAGTTACTGCTTTTTTAATTTGGTGCGATTTATTATAGTGTATGGCTTCTAAAATACCAATACACTCTCCTGTAAAAACTGATGCTTCTGGCGGACATTGATAAAGCAAAGCTATTTTAGAATTTTGAAAATAAACTTACACTCCTGTACATTCTGTTTAAGATAATTTAGATGCATCAGTTAAAAAGAAGTTCCATCCTTCCCAGAAACGCTTGCGAGTTATCTCAAAGTCATCTCTTGCGTTATGGGAATTCTTTGATATACCTAGTCCCAAAACGGCTTTTGGTTCAAAATGAATCGTCTCATATGCAGCAGAAAAAACAGGAACAATTGGATATTGACAAACAGGCGAAGAGAGATGTTTAAGCTCTCTGTATCTATTTATCAATAGAGGAACTGTTTTATTGTTCCAATAAGTACGAGTAGAATCATTCATAGAAAGGCCAATTTGCTCTAAAATTGGTAGTAAAGGATGGGATGAAAGGGAGAATACTTTAGATACGAAGCAATCTGCCAAATACTGTCTTCTTAGGTAAAGGGGCGGTTCTGTATATTCGACTTGAAGTGCGTTTATGGGAGACGATTTCATGGCTCCAATAACAATTCTCAAGCATTTCGCCTGAATGCTGTCTAGTTTCATAAGAGCTTCTTTGTTGCAGGGCTCACTAAAAAAGGAACAGTAGTCCAAAGCGCTCCTGGTCAACGCATTATATACCAGTTTAAGGGTGTACGGGTGAGCTTACCACCACACCCCGGCCAAAGCCCTAACGATCGATACAGAGCGTTCGCACTTTTAGACCGTGTTGTTTATGTGGTCAACTCCAGACAATCTTGAATCCAAGGCCCCTAGGTTACTCCCAGGAACCTAGCCTTATCCTTGACTGGAATGTTTTTCCCATCTATATATAAATCTATTTGGGGAATAGAGCGCTTGCGGGTAAAAATGACCGCTGTACTCTTTGGCACGGTTAGAGACAACCCGTGGTCAACAAGCCATTGGTTAAGTGAGGACAAAGACACATTCATCGACAGAGCGGCATCCTGAATGGAACTGCCAGTGACCAATAATGCAATATCGTCAGCATACTGAAGGATTTTGCAGTCAAAGTTTAGCGAAGAAGATAAGTAAGCTGTATATATATTATACAATTGAGGACTAAGAACAGATCCTTGAGGTAATCCTCTCCAGACTGTTCTTTGTTCAGAGTCAGCCCGAGGGATTCTTAATTGAATGGCACGATTGGTAAAGATGCTACCAATGATACGACATATCCTAGCCGGGATTCTCAGCTCAAGCAGCTTTTGCCTGAGAATAGGGAGGAGGACCGAATCATAAGCAGCCGATATGTCCAGAAAAACAGCAACCACAGACTCATTCCTGCTGAAGGCCAGCCGGACCGCTGAGGTGAGGATACCCACACTATCAGCAGTGCCCAGACCTTTCCTAAAGCCGAATTGATTCACCGGAAGCAGACTTCTGTTCTCCACTAACCACTCTAAACGATTCTTAATTAAATGTTCTAAAAGTTTTATTAGTACGGACGATAGAGCGATAGGTGTATATGAGCAGTGATCATTAGGATCTTTGCCAGGTTTTAATATCGGAATGACAACTTGAACCTTCCGGTCTGTGGGAATATATCTGCAGGTGAAGCAAAAATTAGCCAAGTCCAGGTAGTATTGGTGGGATTTTGGACCAGCTTTGACTATAAAAGAGTAAGGGAATCCATCCACCCCTGGTGCGGAGTGCTTGACACGGGATAGCACAGTTTTTAATTCTTCCAAACTGAATGGCATGTTCATTGGATCGTTAGTGTTGTCTACATCATCGATGCCAACACAACTGTCATCCACACCTCGAACATAAGCTGGAGCAATTTTGGAGAAAAACCGGTATCCCAGATCTTCTGAGAGGTTGTTCGAAGGTGTAGGTGTAAAACTACTCCTAAAACATTTAACTTTTCGCCATACCACCGAAATCACGGTGGATGGACTCAGCGAGCTACAATGCTTTGACCAACCTTATCGTTTCTTCTTTTTAAGTACTTTCCTGGACTTAGCTAATATTCGCTTGTAAGCGATGAGGTTATCCAGGTTCATATCACAGTTAACAGTCTCTTCAGCCTCATTCCTGGCCTTGACCATGTCAGTGCATTCTCTATCCCACCATGGCGGAGAAGGAATTTTACCAGATTGGGCTTTTTTGAAAGGGAAACAGTCATCAGATGTAGAAGAGACGGTGGAGGAAAAGGACAAAAAACATTCCTGGGCATTATTTTCGTTAACTTTTGGAAGAGTGGATACTCTTAAATCTAAATTTTTTGAATATAAATCCCAATCTGCTGAGTTTAGTCGGTATTTTAAAAGGGGAGGGGAGACTTTAGTGGGAACATTTTTAGAAGGAAATTCAATCATGATGGGATAATAATATACTAACATAGTTATAAGTATGTTGTACTAACAATGTATGGAATATTTGTTGATTCCGAAATAAAATGAATAATAATAATAGTGGTCACTTCCATAAGTCATATCCAAGCGACGCCAAATGAGGAGGCTAGATATATTAGACGAACAGAACGTCAAATCAACACAACTATTACTCTGCTCTGGAGCAGTTCTGCGTGTGCCACTGCCGTCATTGATGACAACAAAGATCAAGATCATCCAATATATCCAGCAAGCCAATGCCAAAGTTATTGCAAGTATCTGATCCCCAACGATAATGGTGACAATTAAAATCACCCATAACAAGTATTGGACCGTTGACACTGCATAACAAATTTCTAATTACAGAAAGATACTCGAGTTGTGGGTGCGCAATATAAAATGTAAAAATATGTATATCCTCAGCGATAACATAAATGTTGTTGCTGTTAAGCAACAACATTTATGTTATCGCCAAGAAAGGGTAGAGGAATTGGGGAAAATGATACTATGCTATTGATGAGCAAAGCACATCCCCCATATCCATCAGGTCTGTCATTACGAACACTGCCGAAATACGACATCCCGAAATTACTTTCAGGTAAAAGCCATGTCTCAGCAATGCCGCAGACTGATGGTTTATACTTATTAATTAAAAATGAAAGATCAGGCTTCCTGGGAGTAATACTCCTCACGTTGAAGGAATGTCAGGGGGTGGAACATTGTGGATATAATTTAGTATTGAGGTCAATTTTGCAGCAACGTGGTCAGGTATTGTTTGAGTAGGATTTGTAAGAATAGTCAATAGCATGTTTGTTATTAACTCTAATATATTCTTTGAGCTGTCTTCTTGTCTGTGCATCATTGGCCCGGCAGCTTCCGATGGGAAGGCGCAGCCATTTTTAGAAGGGGAAAAAGAATAATTTTGAATAAGTGCTTGATGAGCTTGCTTATTATAGCCAGGAGAAAGGGGGGCACGGGGTTTAGGGTTAAGGAAGACCGTTTTACGGTATGAACTTTGGGTAGTAGGGATTGTGTTTGAGGACTGGGATTTATTTAATTTAACCTTGATACGAGGGGAGGATTTTGAAACGTCAGCATATGATCTGGAAACAGGGGGGAAAACCCGACTTGCTTCTAAATATGAAATATTTTTTTCCGCCATCAGAGCTTTGATGCTCTTCTGCCGGCCTAATTCAGGACAACCACTGTAATTTGCGATATGGTTCCCAGAACACGAAATACAAAAACCTAACTCAGCAGTGATTTCACATCCATCACCTGGATGATCTTCACCACATTTAAAACAACGTGGTTTCGACCTACATAGTGTACGGGTATAGCCAAACCGACAACAATGGTAACATTGGATTGTAGGGTATGTGTACCTCTCAACTGGAAGAGCCGAGTAAAAACAATACACTCGTTTAGGCAAAGCTTGTCCATCAAAAGTAACCACAACTGTCTGTATAGGTTTCCACTCTGATACACCAGAAGAGGTCACCTTACGGCTCATCCTCCTGGTCTTCACGACAGCACCACATCCCACAGAGACCTTGATGTTTTCTATAATTTCGTCCTCTGTCCATTCAATAGGGATATCCCTAACAATACCCATACGTGTAATGTTGAATTGCGGGATGGAGGCAATAAAATTGTGTTTAATTAATAAATTGTTAACTAAAAAACTGCTTGCATCCTGATGTGTCTTAAATTCAACCGACACTTTATTTCTACTTTTGCGTTTGACCCCATCGAGGTGTATGTTATTGATGTTGTTTATCGTCAAAAACATACCAAACTTGACCGGTTGTAACACAGTGCCTGAAGTCTGACCATCCTTAAGGGAAACATGGACAATATACGGCGGATTATCCCTGGCTGTATATGTAAGTCTGCCAATTATGTTTTTCGCTATCTTGGGTGGGATATTTGGAGTAATAGGGGGGGAGACAGCGACCCTTTTCCGATTTGGGGTCTCTATATCCATACTGGGGTCTTGTGTGAGTATTTGGGTGTCATGAGGGAGGGTGACGGTCAAGACAGGAGATAGTTCAAAAAGCTCGTCTGGGGGGCCAGGGTCAGGAGGCTTTTTGGAGTTCATTTTGACGAATAATGTTTAAAAGCGGGACAATAACAAATAAAAACTAACCCTTCACAAAGAACACAAACACTAGGAATGGTCTCGATCAAGTTTTACACAAAGATACACTGATATGCCAATTTGGACGTATGGCATCCAACTTTGGGGCTGTACTAAACGAAGTAACGTCAAAATAATCCAACAATTCCAAAATAAAGTACTCAGGGATGCTGTAAATGCACCATGGTACATTAGAAATGACGACCTCCATCGTGACCTTAAAATGGAACTCGTCACCACCGTCATCCAAAAATTTGCTGAAGCCCAGGAACACAGACTTCACCGACATGTGAATATCGAGGCAATTCAGCTGCTAGACAACACACACGGACATAGTGCGTAGGCTAAAGAGAACTAAACCATTTGAGTTAGTGTAGTGTATAAATTGTGACGAATAATGTGTAAACAATGTGTTTTTTTATTATTAATTTATCAGACTCTAAGAAAGTGCTGCGGAAGCGGAATTGCGTGAAAGTGCAATAGGACACTATTCTTAGTTATAACGTAAACTATCACGTAAAATAATAAGTTAAAGTTAAGTTGCTTATTAGTCTATTAGGCTAGATTGTAATAAATTACTAGGAACTTATGTTCTTATAAAACAAAAAACAAAAAAAAGATACACTAACAATCGAAAAAAAATCGTAGCACTGACAAAGCACGTGTTTAGCCTTCACCACTACCAACGAAAGTCTACCACCAACGAAAGTCTCCCTATATAAAATGTACTCTGTGGTCTACCATCCCACATATAAAATGTACTCTGTGCATCCCACCACATTGTTTTTTTTTTTTGTGACTCACGGACCTTCACAGACAGACAGTCAAGTCACAGACAACACCTATCCACAGAATATATATACCCCTATCCTACTATCCCAGTAATATTATAAATGTGAAAGTTTGTAAGAATGGATGGATGGATAGATGGATGGATGGATGGATGGATGGTTGTTACTCTTTACACGTCCATCATATTTTTTAAACTAGAAGAGGTCGGCGTTTCCTTTCTGACTACTCTGAGATGAAAGGCCGAAACAAACTCAGAGGTCACAGTCTCTTTTAAAGTCCAGACATAAACTTGGTCAGATCATGTGAAGACCATGTAGATTTGTGTCTGAAATGGTCTTTTGAGGAAAAACCATACAGAATGAGTGGACCTGTCCAATCAGTGCACGCATTTGTCACTAATCGTGGAGCTCAACTCAGAACTTAAGGAGCTCAACCACTCGACGAACAATACCAAAGAAAGGACATTTGGGTAGGCCGCATAAAGCACTCAAACTGCCAGATTATCATTAAAACTAAATGAAAAAGTAAAAAATAACATAAAACTGATCCACATAGTGCTCACATTCACAATAATTAAATAATAATAATAGACTTCACAAAGTAAATTGTCATGACATTGTTTATCTAATAATTATCAAATGTCAAAGTTTATGTAAAATAAAATATAAAAAAATATAGCAAAAATATAAAATAATAGGTAATAAAAATAAAAATCATTCAGTATGCAAAAATTGGAGCAACTCAATCCCAAGTCTTTTTGTCCTCAGTATAATCCTTAACGGTATAAAAGGCTTTCTGGCACAACTTACGTTTATTTGATGATTTGAATTTATTAAGGCTTAGATCTTGAACGTGGCTTGGAAGTTTATTATAAAAGCGTTTTGAAGCCAAGCCGGCCCGTGAGCGTCGAGGGTGTATACGAGCCGGATGACATCGCGAGATTGTTTCAGCAGCATTTCAGGGTTGAACCGTTTTTGAAGTCTGCACAGTGTGACCTGTTGTCGGTGTCCGGTGCTATGGTTACATCTGGAGATATCAATGTGAGATTCACTGCAAAGGATGTTGCTTTGGTCATAAAATCTATGAAAAAAGGAAAGTCTCCAGCACATGATAGCCTCAGCATTGAGCACCTGCGGCATGCTGGGGTACACTTGCCTAGGGTTCTAGCTTTGTTATTTAATCTGTGTGTTGGCCATTCCTACCTACCTGACGATCTCATGTTTACTGTTGTTGTCCCTATTATAAAAAAAACTTTTTTACAAAAAAACAACCGACTTCAAAAAAAAACACGAAAAGACGTGAAAAATAACTTTAATTTCGGAAGTCGGTGTCTGGTTTTGTATTTTCGTTTTTGGTCACCGACTTCCGAAATTAAAGTTATTTTTCACGTCTTTTCGTGTTTTTTTTTGAAGTCGGTTGTTTTTTTGTAAAAAAGTTTTTATTTTTCACTTTTTAGTTGCGGTACCTACCCCACACAAATTCTTATACCACTACTTGGTGTGTAAATAACAGTGACAGGAAATTATTAACACATCATCCATATAAACTAAGTGGAAAAAATATGCAATATTAAAGATAACTCAAAAACTACTGGTCAGACCTTGATCAAATTTAAATGGGACCACATGTGAAGCACCACCTATCAAATAAAAAAAGAATCATCCAAATCGGTTCACCCAGAAAAAAGTTATGAGCTAACACACATAAAAAAAAAAAAAAAAAAAAAAAAAAAAAAAAACATACAGACGAATTGAGAACCTCCTCCTTTTTGTGAAGTCGGTTAAAAATAAGACCGGCGATGTCTCGGATAAGTTAAATTATAGGCCTATCTCGTTAGGTACGGTTATAGCGAAGGTGATGGACGGTCTGCTTGACGGCCATTTAACTAAACATATAAAACTGCACGACGGTCAGTTCGGTTTTCGGGCTGGTCTATCCATGGAAAGTGCGATTCTGTGCCTCAAGCAGACCGTGCACTACTACACCGCGCGTAAGACGCCAATATACGCGTGTTTCCTAGACCTGCAGTCTGCAGTCCCGCGCATTTGATATGGTCTCATACGACCAAATGTGGACAAAAATGCGTCAGGACACTAGTCTGCCCCCTGAGATTGAAGCGATATTTGAGTACTGGCACGATAATCAGAAAAATACTGTTAGGTGGGCGGACAGTAGATCGGATGAGTACAGGTTAGAGTGCGGGGTGAGGCAGGGGGGGTTGACCTCACCGAAACTCTTTAATTTGTATATGGACCGCGTGATTGGTGAGCTGAGCAGCACAGGAATCGGATGTCATATAGATGGAATCTGCGTTAATAATATTAGCTACGCGGATGACATGGTGCTGCTCAGCCCTTCAATCAGCGCGTTGCGTAAGCTACTTCGTATATGTGAATGGTATGCGGAGGCCCATGGGCTCAGATACAATGTGAAGAAGAGTGAGGTTATGGTTTTTAGAGCACCCAAAAAACATTTCTCAGACGTACCACCCGTCTCACTGTGTGGTACACCTTTAAACAGAGTCACGCATTTCAAGTATCTGGGCCACTGGGTCACCGAAGACCTGAAAGACAACATGGATGTGGAGAGAGAACGTAGGGCGTTGTGTATCTGGTGTAATATGTTGGCACGCAGATTAGCTCGTTGCACTGAACAAGTGAAGGTCACACTATTTAGGGCATTCTGTCAGACCTTCTACACGTGCAGTTTGTGGGCTATATACACGCAGGGGACGTACAACGCCCTGCGTGTACAGTATAATAACGCGTTCAGGGCGTTGATTGGGCTGCCGCGCTACTGTAGCGCGAGTGGCATGTTTGCAGAGGCGCACGCGGACGGCTTCCATGCCATCATGCGTAAGCTTTGTGCATCGATGCTGGCGCGGGTGCGCGGCAGCCCCTGCGCCATTCTGGCCGCGTGTTCCGGCCGCTGGGACTCTGTACTGATGGCGCACTGGATAGGCCTTCACGCAAGAGCAAGCGTCTAACTACATTGTACCTGTAGTAGGTAACAAACTTATGGACCAAGTCTGAATTAAATAAATATTATTATTATTATTACAACAAATTTTTGTTTATTCCTTGTATTTATATTATGGATAGTACTGTATTTTTTAAACAATTTTATATTTTTATGAGCATATAAAAGATTTTCATAAATATATTAAGAA
This sequence comes from Griposia aprilina, assembly GCA_916610205.1. Classification (NCBI taxonomy): domain Eukaryota; kingdom Metazoa; phylum Arthropoda; class Insecta; order Lepidoptera; family Noctuidae; genus Griposia; species Griposia aprilina. The sequence continues at coordinate 359,957 of OU744285.1, read as the reverse complement.
GGCACAGTCATTACATTAATCTCCTTAAATTTGCTCTGAGAGATTGTCTCGGACTTAATTTATAAATTGATCGAACAGCTCTTTTCTGCAAAATAAAAAGAAAACAACCGACTTCAAAAAAAACACTACAAAGTGAAAAATAATTTTAATTTCGGAAGTCGGTGTCTTTGTATTAGAGCAAGAGCCCACGACGGCCAGACTTTCGTTATTTAATAAAAGCTGAAAGTTCTTCTGTGCGTGTCCCCTATACAGGTAAGAATGACCAGGGACTATAGAGTTTGGGCAGGTAACAGGTAGTAAAGGTGTTTAAAATAGTACCTTAAATTCGTTAAAGTATAAAGCTCAATTTTTTTATATTTTATTAGGGATAACTTTAGAAATCTCGTCATCCATTGCCGGACACTTATGACAGTTGCTACCCCCTGCCAGACACCCCTAAATTTTAATAAATTATAATTATACTTTCGTTACAGTATAAAAGCTAAATTTTATATATGTTACTTGGGGACCTATGGATAAATGTTACCTCAATAGCCGGACAGTTCTAATGGTTTTTACACTTTGCCAGACACATTGAAAGTCCGCTGTAGGTGCGAGCGAATCGAACTATTGTAACATAGATTTATTAATAACTGACTCACTAAAAAGTAAAAAATAAAAACTTTTTTACAAAAAAAAACAACCGACTTTAAAAAAAAACACTACAAAGTGAAAAATTACTTTAATTTCGGATTAAAGTTATTTTTCACTTTGTAGTGTTTTTTTTTAAAGTCGGTTGTTTTTTGTTTTTGTAAAAAAGTTTTTATTTTTTACTTTTTAGTGAGTCAGTTATTAATAAATCTATGTTACAATAGTCTAATGTCAACTGCTTATCACCTTTTACAAAATATTCCTTTTCCCGACGCCCGGACGTTAATTGTTGAGGAGTTCTCCTGTTAAGAACCAATACCACTGGAGCTGATGATGAATCCACCAACAGCTCCATTTCACCATATGCATTGTGACGAGCATAAATTGCTTAGCAACCATATTAAAATCGAATCGCAACCCGTGAAATACTTATTATTGAGAAGTTCCGGTGGCCACCTCTGGTCTTCATCATGTTCCACTGCACCAAAAGGTGCTTTCCAAGAGCAAATGCACGAGTTACTATAAAAAATACCCAAATCGCTATACGTGTGCCGATAAATTTTGAGAATTTCCCTCGATTTCCATGGGATCCCCTCATCAGATTCTAACTTGGTGACAATGGGACCACCTCGAGAGCATACCCTTTCGAACAAAAAAAGAATTTTCAAAATCGGTCCACAATTGAGAAATCGGTGAACATACATAAAAAAAAAAAACATACAATCGAACATATAACCTCCTCCTTTTTGGAAGTCGGTTAAAAATAGTCTGAATGTCGGCGGCATTTCCCCAAAACAGAATATCGTACGACATAACTCTATGAAAATAGCTAAAGTACACTAAACGGGCTGTCTCTGTGTCGGTTAAATTACGAATTTTTCTAACAGCGTATGCTGCGGAGCTTAGCTTTTTTGACAATTTATCTGTATGTGGGCCCCACTGAAGCTCAGCATCCAAAGTTAAGCCCAAGAATACTGTGCTATCTTCAGGATTCAATTCTTCGCCCTTCATCAATACATTCGTTTTCACCTGTCTAACGTGAGGCAGCGTAAACTTAATGCATTTGGTTTTTTTTTCATTAAGGAGTAAATTAAATCCGGTGCAACATGCTGGCCCGCAGGTTTGCACGTTGTACTAGAGAAGTAAAGGTACTACTTTTTAAGGCCTACTGCCAGTAATTTTACACGTGCAGCTTGTGGGTCTATAAATGCCTTCAGAGTGCTGTTGCGGCTGCCCCGGTTCTGTAGTGCATCAGGCATGTTTACTGAGGGCTCGTGCGGACGATTATTTCGCAATCCTGCGCAAGAGAGCTGCCTCCCTGATACAGAGGAGCTGTGGCAGTAGCAACGCATTCTGAGGGCAGTATATGAAAGTATTGAAAGTCCAATCAGAAGGCACTTGGGGTCTTTGCATGTAATGTAACCTCTGGTGCTTTCGCATTGGATTTGTTTTTGTTTGAATATGTATGTATATAATACATTTTTTCTAAGTATTGCTTTTATTGTAACTTTTTATTTTTTTGTGAAATCATGATAGTGTGATAATTAGACTAGGAGTTGTAAACTAATATCTCACTCTAAATGTATATGGATACCCCAACTGGCAAAAACATGTGCTATAATAGTCGAGACCACGTTTCTGTTTCAGCTCATAGTATGACGGCACGGTTGGCGCAGTGGTTAAACGATTGACTGCTGCGCTGCGTGTTGCGAGTTCGATTCCCGCACGGAATAAGAATTAGTATGCCATACAAGTAGTTGTTCCGGGTCTGGCTGTTTGTGTATGTGAGATTAAATGATTGTAAACATACCCACAATACAGGAGAAATTCCTAGTATGGGGCAAAGCTTTTCAAAAAAAAAAATAGTTCTTGCATAGATAAATGATTGGTCTTGCTGCGCAGCGAGACCAATCATTAATCTAAGAGTAGTAATAAATAAGTCGTATAAAAATAATAGAATAGTAATAAGTCGTTTAGAAAGCGAGTAAACGTTTACTCAACGTGAATTAGGCGCATATTATTCAGCTAATAGTACTATAAAAGTCATGTTACTGTTAAATAAGGAACATAATTGTGGAATAATTATCGAGTAAAAGCAAAACTGGACCAAACTTAGTAGCAATAGCAATATTGCTGCCTTTCCGTGACTATTGCTGAAATTAAAGCTGTTTCGTTACTATTAATCAACAAAATTAAAGCTGTTTCGTTACTATTAATCAACAAAATTAAAGCTGTTTCGTTACTATTAATCAACAAAATTAAAGCTGTTTCGTTACTATTAATCAACAAAATTAAAGCTGTTTCGTTACTATTAATCAACAAAATTAAAGCTGTTTCGTTGCTATTAATCAACAAAATTAAAGCTGTTTCGTTACTATTAATCAACAAAATCGTGGAGTGAGTGTTGCCTATTTGCTATAAATCGTCATTTCTGTCAGTTAAAAGCAAATAAATTGCTGTTATTCCACAATTTCGCTCTGTATTAGTTATTTCACATAACACACATAACATAACAACACGCCTGTATTCCCCGAAGGGTTAGGCAGAGGTGTACCTATAGTACTCCCACATTTCGCCAGTTATGTTTAAGTCCCATGTAATAGGGGGCGAGCCTATTGCCATCAACCGGGCACAAATCCAGACTCCGGGCTGCTACTGAGAAATTCCAGATGAAAAACCCAATAACACTTTGCCCGACCCGGGAATCAAACCCGAGACTTCATGCTCAGCAGTAGCGCTTGCAACCACGCGTGATTAGTTATTTCGTCACTATTATTCCATTATTTTATGAATTTTTGCATGTTTTATTTCCTTTTGCCGTTTGTGTATGACTTACTGACACTAGAGAACAAACAGGTTCAGATTCAGATTCATTTATTTGCAAAAACAAGTGTAGATAATATACATGGTATGATGCTTATTATAGGTGTAACAAGGTATTTTTTGGCTCAACATGTTTGACCATGGCTGGTGTACAAATTAGGTCGAAAGACCATAGGATTTTAAAATTAAGGAACAATGAACAATAATGGTGCCGATTCTCTTGTACACCGAACTAAACTAAACTATCACTAAAATTTCTTATTTTTAGTTAAGAGAATCTTAGAAGCTATTCTGCAACAACAACAAAACAAGATTCTTTACTACAGAATCTTGTTTGTCAAAATTGTTTTTAAGTTTAAAGAATCTTTGAACTTAAAAACAATTTTGACACAACTCAGTACAACGTGATATGGTCATTTTCGAAAACTGGGTCGGGCAAATACTTGTAATACGGTACTTCAGAATCCACTAGTTTATATTTAAAAGCAAGCTGCTGGTGAATAATCCTGGCTACTTGGTTATGCCTGTGCAAGTACTCGCCGTTAGCCAGACAAGAACAACCAGAGACAATATGTCTGATGGACTCACCCGGACGATGGCATGCCCGACACACGTCAACCGTTCCGTTTTTTAACCGACTTCCAAAAAGGAGGAGGTTATATGTTTGGTTGTATGTACGTTTTTTTTTTTTTTTTTTATGTATGTTCACCGATTTCTCCGTCAATTGAGGACCGATTTTGAAAATTCTTATTTTGTTTGAAAGGGTATGCTTTCAAGGTGGTCGGGTAAATCTTTCAAACGTCAGATATCATTATCCTCATAATTTTGAATTTTTGACAGATTTTGTACGGAAAATCTGTCAAAAATTCAAAATTATCGGGATAATGATATCTGACGTTTGAAAGATTTACCCGGTCCCATTGTCATCAAGTCAGAATCTGTTCAGAGGATCTCAGGAAATCTTCAAATTTTATAGGCACACCATAGCGATTTCGGTATTTTTTATAGTACCTCGTGCATGTGCTCTTGGATTGCACCATTTGGTGAAGTGGAACTAATGATGAAGACCAGAGGTGGCCACCGGAACTGCTCAATAATAAGCATTTCACAGGTTGCGATTCGATGACTTTAATATGGTTGCTAAGCAATTTATGGTTATCATAATGCTGTGAAATGGAGCTGATGGTGGCTTCACCATCAGCTCCCAACCGTTGAAGGTACGCACCTTGTTTCAGCTTGAAAGAAAACTAATTAATACCTTCTTCAGGTGACCAAAGAACCGTTCCTTCAACCATTGCTTCATGTCAGCAACGTTGATGCCTAACGCTTCTGACATACCCAAATACTTAAAGCTTTCGGATGAGGAGAGGGAAGAAGGTGTATGGAATCCGAAAGTTGAATTCCCTCGTGTTCCATAATCTCACCTCGCTTTACATGCATGTGCATGACTGCACATTTGTCCACACCAACTTCCATCGTGATGGTGCTACTGAAAATTTCAGTTACCTTCAGTAGCTCCATCAGTTGCAATAAGATGTATTATTTTTACGTCTCTTGACATTTGTCGGGACCCTTGGATCCCGGACCTTTGGAAGGCATACAAGGGGCCGAAGGCAACTAGCAAAGGCCCATTAGACTTTTTTTAATGAAATGAGGCACCAACCGCCGATTATCCCTGTTCGGACTATACAAGTGCACCCTAACATCCCCCGGTTAGAGTAGGACTATGGCAGGATATGGAAACAAAGATATTGGACTATGGATTTGGGTAGCTTAAGGGACTGATTATCTAGGACTATGGAATGACTATGGCCCCTGCCTGACCAATGTTTTATATAAAATACACAGATAAAATGGCAGGGGGTGATTTGCACACTCAATAATGGGCCCCCGAAAACGGTCGCTAACACATAGTGTCGTAGCGACAAAGCCTAGGGGCATCATGTCCTCAGGTGCTTTTGACGAGTGGAGAGGTAACCCACGGCTATCAGTACAATCCCGGAAGTACGGTCAAGATCCCTACCAGCATCTTACTGGAATACTTCCTTCCTCCGACAACTTCCCCAACAAACGGCAGAAGGACTCATGTAAGGATCGTAGCAAGTGGTTTTCTGTAGTTTCTGCCTATCCCCATGGGAAGAAGGCGTCAGTTTATGTACATATATATGCCTAAATATGTAATCATCTAACATCCTTAAAAAATATTGACTGAATGACTGAACGTTTTCATTTGTTTTCATAGCGCGTCGGTCGACCGACGGCGCGCATGCAGACGCGCTCGACCGATGGTCCTCACCATTTCACCTAAATGGTTTAAGCTGGAGACTATGTTGTGTTATTTTTCCATCTCACAGTAGTCCATTACAACTTTACAACTGCATGACAACTGCCTAGCTTTTTTAACTAGTACTTTTTTTTTTTTGTTTGGTTATGGCTTCGCACGGTTTGTGCATTTAGCCAATGTCACGTTTAGTTAGTATGAAGTAAACAAAGTTAGGGAAACGAAAACTAGTACTTCACCAGTTGCAAAAAATTTGACGTTGACATTGACGTTTCATAAAGTGACATTTAGATTAAGTAAATATCTAAAAATCTCGTATTTTGTGTAAACAATATTTTAAATTAATTCCCACATAATTCGTTTCTAATAATTAAATATGATATTTAAGTTTTATAACGCGTGTTAGTTCAGGTTCGATCGATATATGAAAAGTACTGTAATTAATAAGTCGGTGACCTCAACCTGGGGATGGTGAATCATCACTCCAAATATCTGGACGTTGTTGTTATTTAGATTGAGACTACTGATTTATCAGGTATTTAACATCTTTTTGTATTTATTACGCTACGACAAAGTCAGTCTGCTAAGGTGACCCCCCGATTCAAATACTGGATAGTAAGGTAAATCATGGGCTAAGATTCACTTCAACATCCATCGAGTTGGGAAACCATATTTTTTTACAGAATGATCATATTACTAGAAGCCTCCACGTGAAGTTTTAAGCTACGGAGAAATAGTTTGTCAGAAAAAAATATCATAGGTTTTATGGGCTCGTCTTATATAGGTACGGGACTTGTAGTAGTTTTTCCAATTTTTATTTGTGCAATGTACTTATTATCTTGAACAATCTAACGAAGCTTCAGGTCTAGGAAATAAATAGTTATATAGATTGTGACTATTGTTTTATTAGGTAATTAACCTCTTTCTGTATTTATTATGCTAGAACAAGGAAACAGTCCCGTATGGTGACCCCCTGATAACACACTGAATAATAAGGAAAATCATGGTCTAACTTTCACTTTCACATCCTTCAATGTTTGTAGTCCTAATTTTTTTTTACAGTGTTCTACTCTTGGTAGCCCATTGTTTTCCTAATCTGTGTAGACTATAAAAATATGATGTCTGATTGACTTCAATACGATTTTACACTATCACGAGAAATGTCTGAAAAACTGGCAGCACAACCGTCACTTATGGTACTGATCTAATGACCCTGATAATGCACATGTTGGGGTAACCTTTGTTTTTGAGTACCCCAACTTATCTCCATTCATTATGCATTATATGTATTACTATGCAAGAGTAGTAACCTCACATTTTCTGATTAGCTTTTCTCAAAATATGAATTTTGTGATAGCAAAAGCCTTTGTGATAAGACTTGCTTATTATATTCGTAAGGAGCATGTTGTTTGGAGCTAGTTGTAACTGATCATGCACTTCAATAAACCTGTTTTATGGCAGTATTTTATTCCAAAACAAACCGATTTCCATGGTGATGTAATATCACACTGTAATTTCAGCAGTAGGAATAGTGATTGTAACAATGGAGTGGTTATTTGGGCACCGGATGTCGCCGGAGGAGATGCTGCGCAAGAACCAGCGTGCACTCAACAAGGCCATGCGGGACCTGGACCGGGAGCGTATGAAGATGGAGCAGCAGGAGAAGAAAGTCATCAATGATATCAAGAAGCTCGCCAAGGAAGGACAGATGGTCAGTACAAGCTCAGCTCAGTCAGTGAGCCAACTCCTTTCTTCTGTAGGCAAGATATTAGCTGGGGCTCCTTATTTCATTTATCTTTCTAAACCTTGTCTGTAATAATATATTTAGTTCACGTATTTACAAGTGAAGAAGAAGAAGGAAGAAGGCGTGAGTTTATGTATGTATGTATGTATTTACAAGTTACTGTGACTTACAAAATACCATCTAAAGTACTAAATAGTAATAAAATATATTGACACATTTCCTTTTTTTAAAATGTGTAAAATATTGTGTTTAAAATTGTTGTTGGTATACACAGAGTGATTGATAAATGGGTGCATTCCTAGAAAAAGGTGATACTAGAGCTAATTTGTAACATTTTTGACCCAAATAACTTGGGGTTCATTTCCAAAATGGGTTGTTAAGGAGATATCAATCTTTTTAAGTCTGTTTGCAAATGTACCATCTCTCGAGCATAAACTGGTAACTATGAGAAATATTCTCCATTTAGAACATTAGACTGATACTTTTTTGGTAGCATAAGAATGAATGAATGTCTTGAGAACCAATTTATACAAATAAAATAAAAAGACGTGTGGCACTCGGGGACTGCTGCGGTAAAGCTATTGCATAGCATTTTGTATCAACTTATGCAATTATAATTATTTATTTATTTTACATTACATTTATTTAGTCGTACATTTAAAAACTAATAATACTGGGTCCCGGACCCTTAGTCTGAATACTCTAATTATCCTAAATATTAAAAATAATAATTTAAAATTTTTAAATCTAAAATAAATTTAAAATGGGGCCCTTTACCCTAACCTTATCGGGGCCAAAAGATAGGCCCTTTACTGCCGATTCCAAAGACCCCAAACTCGATACCTCTACGACCTCCGGTTCAAAAGTTAAGACCCGGGGGGGTGAAGTAGCCCTGGACGGGTGGAGGGGTTGGTCAAAAGGGGTGACGCGGGGGGGTCCCGGGATCATATATAAGTGGGATTGATTTAAATATAAATAAATATAATACAACTTAATATTGGGGTCGAAAACGAGGGGGTCAAAAAAGGGGGGTCAAAGGGGCTTGTCTGTATGTATGTACTATTTGAGAGTGGGGTTATGGGGGGGGGGAAATTTGTCAGAATTTTGATATTCCCAGCCGTTTCCGAGATATTGGGATATTGAGTTTTAAGATAGTGGTGATTATAATAAATGTATGGTGTCCGACTGGTAAATGATAAATGGTACGAAAGTAAATGGAAATAAATATTAATTCAAGTTACACTTTTTGATAAATACCTATACACCTATATACTTTCTCATAAACAGCTGCTTATCTATTCGTCCGATTTCGGAGCAGCTCGTCTCGATTCGTGCGAGCTTCGTAGAGTCGTACAATACGTCTAGTTGCACGCACACAAACACCGTGTCGAAGACTGCCGAAAAGAAACGACGTTAGACAATGCACGGCCTTCAAGCCATACCTCCGTGCCCGTCGGAGTGGGAAGCGTGAGGTTTTTTTTCGTTACGGAATTTCTGGATTCGGTCCCCGCGCTCAAGGCCCGCGATAGAAGCTATGCAATAGCTTAAAAACACCCATACCTTTCGAAATTAAGTGTCGTAAAGTTCATGGTATAATTTTTTTTATAAACTTGTCTTGTTTTCGTTGCATATTTCTCAAAATAAATGAATGGCACTTGACATTAAAGTTACAGGAACAACTTCCTTGTCTCGTTGGCTTTCTGAAACGATAACAGTGCCCACTTTAATATTATGGTCTTGACATGACTTTTGTTGCTGACTACACTGAGTGTAAAGTTGTGATCACTCACTGTGCCCCCCTACATAATTATGGTTATTATAATTGTTTAATGTTCCATCGATCGTCAGGATGCTGTGAAAATAATGGCGAAAGACCTGGTGCGCACGCGGCGGTACGTGCGCAAGTTCATGCTGATGAAGGCCAACATCCAGGCCGTGTCGCTCAAGATCCAGACCCTCAAGTCGCAGAACACCATGGCACAGGCCATGCGCGGCGTAACGCGCGCCATGGCTACCATGAACCGCCAGCTCAACATGCCGCAGATACAGAAGATACTACAGGTACCTTGTTCTGAGCCGACCGCAACTGCAGCAGCTCTTTGTGAAAAAGGGAGACTAGTACCGCCATATCACCATACTTATTTGTAAAGGAGGGGAACTAGTACCGCTATATCACCATACTTATTTGTAAAGGAGGGGAACTAGTACTGCCATATCACCATACTTATTTGTAAAGGAGGGGAACTAGTACCGCCATATCACCATACTTATTTGTAAAGGAGGGGAACTAGTACCGCCATATCACCATACTTATTTGTAAAGGAGGGGGACTAGTACCGCCATATCACCATACTTATTTGTAAAGGAGGGGGACTAGTACCGCCATATCACCATACTTATTTGTAAAGGAGGGGGACTAGTACCGCCATATAACCATACTTATTTGTAAAGGAGGGGGACTAATACCGCCATATCACCATACTTATTTGTAAAGGAGGGGGACTAGTACCGCCATATCACCATACTTATTTGTAAAGGAGGGGGACTAGTTCTGCCATATCACCATACCTATTAGTGCCGCCAAGCAGCGTTGCTGTGCTGTCCTTCGGTTTGAGAGGTATGGTATTGGTGCCAGTGTAGTTACAAAATGAAAACTAAAAAAAATAAAGTTTATAAAATAATACACTGGTCCTGACACTAAGATTCCCTGTGTCGGCAGTACCAGGATCTTCCATAACCGTGTATGCAAAACAATTGAACAATAACAAATAACATAAGATAAAACGAAAAATAAACCAAAAATGTTCAAATCCAACACATGAAAGTCCAACACATACTGACACTGATACATACTGACACTGATACATACTGACACTGATACATACTGACACTGATACATACTGACACTGATACATACTGACACTGATACATACTGACACTGATACATACTGACACTGATACATACTGACACTGATACATACTGACACTGATACATACTGACACTGATACATACTGACACTGATACATACTGACACTGATACATACTGACACTGATACATACTGACACTGATACATACTGACACTGATACATACTGACACTGATACATACTGACACTGATACATACTGACACTGATACATACTGACACTGATACATACTGACACTGATACATACTGACACTGATACATACTGACACTGATACATACTGACACTGATACATACTGACACTGATACATACTGACACTGATACATACTGTTACTGATCGAGAGTTCTTTGTGTTTTCATGGCATAGAATACTTGTAGCGTACCAATTCAAATTCAAATTCAAATTCAAAACCATTTATTTCAATCCAATTAAAAGATCATATGTTAATTATGTTGAACATTCAAATAAAATTAAAATTTTAATCATAATAAATAAACACACAACAACAAACACAGCAACAGACACAGTAACAATATCACAAGATAATATTGTCATAAACTGTACTTTTTTTTGCAGGAGTTTGAGAAGCAGTCGGAGATCATGGACATGAAGGAGGAGATGATGAGTGACTCCATCGACGAAGCCATGGCGGCCGACGACGACGAGGAAGAGAGGTCAGTACCTCCGCCTACCAGCCACCAGCACGCAACCACTCAACTGAACATAGACTGACATTGATTGTTGGGCGAAAGGCCTAACTTGATATGGCAGAAGCAGTATCAGGTTTAATGTTCACCAAAATATGATTTGCGACCATAACAATTATGTAGTGTATTGACAGAATTATAATAACCAAAATCATCAATATAACTCTCATCTAAATTGGAAAACTATATTTCATGTAATATTGATATTTGAGGCCAATTTTAACTCAGAGAGGTGTATTGATAATTTTAATGATTATAATGATGTAAATACATATTATTATTTTTACGGTTACAAATCATATTTTGATCAACATACAACCTGAGACTGATCTGCTAACTGCAAAAGACCTAAGAAAAATTGAATTTCGCGGGCTTCCTTATCGTATCCCTTAATGCAAGCTATTGAAGGTGTACTGTCTGTTGCAGCGACCAGGTGGTGTCGCAGATCCTGGACGAGTTGGGCCTGCAGCTCAACGACACGCTGTCGGGCCTGCCGCAGGCCACCGGCTCGCTCTCCGTGGCCGGTCAGTGCGCGAGGCTCGCGCCTTGCGAAGCTCAAACATTGCGAAACGTTATGTTATTAACCCTCCTATACCCAGTAGCGCGCCTAGGGGTCAAAATTAGGGCAAGCCGACACACCAAAATTATAAAAAAACTACGTATCGCACTGGTAGTCTTTACAAAACTACGTATCGCACTGGTAGTCTTTACAAAACTACGTATCGCACTGGTAGTCTTTACAAAACTACGTATCGCACTGGTAGTCTTTACAAAACTACGTATCGCACTGCGGGCTTAGCATGACGCTATCTATCTCTTCGAAGAATAGAGACGGCTATTCCCATACAATGTGACATTTCGTTTCTCTATTTTTGACATCGCACCGTAAAAATCGTTCTAAAATCTGTCATTTTGTCTTTCGTTTCTGCGGATCGTTGTCTAGGTTCTTTTTAATGTTGACTATTTCAGAAAACAGTTGTCTAAGGTAGTGAAGACAAATTGATATTTTAATCGCCATGCTAAAGACGGTACAAAACTTTTTACGCGACGGCCACAAAGTATAAAAATGGAAAGGAAAAAAGGAAATTTTCACTTTTTGTATGGAAAATGTGAAAAAGGATTACCTACATGTTTAGTTTTAGGGGTTTAAGGATTTCATAAAGGGGGTCGAAATTTTCATTATTTTTGCGATAGGACACACCATTTTCGAGATATAAGCAAAATAAAAGATAAACGTGAATAAATTACTGAATTTCGTAAAAAGTGCAGTTGAGTATTTCTACTTTGCTGCCGTCGTACTGTCTTCACGAAACGTTATTTTTGTCTATTCTTCCGTCGACAAGAGGGTGCTTGTGCTACGCCTGCTGGTAGTCTTTACAAAATCGCAACTATTTCATTTTCAAGTTGTCAGTTGGTTTAAAATATGATACGACGTATAAGCGCCATCTATTAATATTCACACAACAGAGCTCTTCGAGATAATTCACATTTCACTCGCTCGCAAGTCGCAATAGGCAAAATATTGCAATCCGGTCACTAGATGGAACACAAATAATTTATTAATTTCTAACTACACAATTTATCTACGATTACGATGTTGATAATATTTATAAATTTTATAATTACTCACAATGTGAACAGCCATAACTCTTAATTCCTCGCTTCTTGACCACACAGATGACAAACATCAAAGCACACGCAAGGCATGGTATTACTAGATCCATTTACAGATACTTAACAGCAATGACATACCTCCAGTGGCTTTGATAGAAGCCGCTTGATGTCAATTCGTTAGAGAGCATGATCCTGGCGCCTGCTTTGATTTGTACAATTAATTAAACGGACTTACGAAATATAAAAATTACTGTCTGTATTCTAAATGAAACCGGTTATCTTTCTGTACAAATGATTTCATTAGCCTGTACATCAGCGTAAAAGTTGCTGATCGTTTTATTTCTACCAACAGCCCTTTTTTCTATTAAAATTATCGATAATTCGGAAAGCCGCTCTTGTCCTTGAGTATTTCTTTAATATGTGTGAATACGTTTTAAACCTGAAAAAAATAAAAACTTTTTTACAAATAAACAACCGACTTCCAAAAAAAAACACTAAAAGACGTGAAAAACAACTTTAATTTCGGAAGTCGGTGTCTGGTTTTGTATTTTCGTTTTTGGCCACCGACTTCCGAAATTAAAGTTATTTTTCACGTCTTTTAGTGTTTTTTGTAAAAAGTTTTTATTTTTCACTTTTTAGTTGGCCACACAAATTCGTATAATTTGATATGTAAATAACAGTGACAGGAAATTATTAAAACATCATTAATATAAACTAAGTCGAAAAAATATGCAGAATTAAGGATAACTCAAAAACTCCTGGTCAGAACTTGATCAAATTTAAATGGGACCACATGTGAAGCACCAGCTATCAAATAAAAAAGAATCATCTAAATCGGTTCACCCACCAAATAGTTCTGAGCTAACACAAATAAAAAACCGTCAGTCGAATTGAAAACCTCCTCCTTTTTTTGAAGTCGGTTAAAAATCACGTTCAGCGGAACAACTTGTCGCAGAAAATTATGTCATTTAGATTTCTGAGAAACACTCAAATCAGGGGTAGGTTTAGGTGAAGTAAGTAACTAGATTATATTTGTCTTTAAAACTCAAAGTACCTATTTACCTTTCCGAGTTATGATTTCACACAACTTATTCCTTCACATCAAACAATGGCATGCTTTTCCGAATTCATTTTAATGATATGAAACTTTTAAATCACATTAAAACAAAGGTAATCACAGCAAAAACTAATCAACACTTCACATAAAATGTAAAACAATGAAATCGGATAATAAAGCAAAAAATGCGCCAGTAACCGCTCAAAACAAATTTAAATCGTATCATTCTATAGAAATTTACGCTTTGCGCAGCGTCTTGCTCATACTTACTCTTACTATTTATTTACACACACACGCGCTTCGTTCGTTTCGTTCCATTCATAAACAGTCGAAAGCCGGGCTTAAAAATCAGAACAATTTTCAAAATAAGTACATACCAATGTTATCAACAACGTTAACTATTTCTTTGCAAAAAAATGAGAGGTTAGAGAAGCCCTTTTAAGAAGCCAGCACGTGTGAGCGAGAAAGCATATGCAATGTCTACAGACCACGTTTTCATTCATGGACGCGATCTCGCGGATCTCGCATCCTGCTTAACGCTATAGCGTTAGAGCGAGATCGCAACTGCGCCACTGCGCCATCGGAGATAGTTTGGCAGCGGTGCATGATGGAAACGGCGCGAAATTTAAATATTAGTTTTCGAGTACGTAAACCTGGCAACCTTGAAGCGCGCGGCCGGCGCCGGCGGTGCGCGGAAACGCGCAGTTTTTAATGTCATTATTCTTATCAAATCTTGCGACATGATTGAGTTAATTAATTTACAAGTTTACATGACGTGTAGTTTGTTTATTTTTTTATTGATAAGCTCACGTTTAATAATTTAAAGCCGGGCTTTTCGGCTTTAATAAAAGGAACGCCACTGCCTATACCCGCGCGTTGGTCTGTGACACCGACGAAACACATTTTCGTAAATATTTTTATTCTCAGAAACGTTGCGAATTCTAATCCATTGCTAGCTGCCCGATTTGTTGCTAGCTTCACTTTAGTGCCTGCCGCGCGGGCCACAGAGTACATTTTATATAGGGAGATAGAGACGTCACTCGAACATTTATATAGGGAGATAGAGACGTCACTCGAACATTTATATAGGGAGATAGAGACGTCACTCGAACATTTATATAGGGAGATAGAGACGTCACTCGAACATTTATATAGGGAGATAGAGACGTCACTCGAACATTTATATAGGGAGATAGAGACGTCACTCGAACATTTCAAGGCGCTGGCGCCCTGTAGCAACAACTAAAAACAACACTCCATGAAGCAATATATAGGTACGTATAGCTACTAGCTATACGTATACATATAATGCTTCATAAATCTATAATAGTTTCAAATCTGCATTATGCCCTGTCCTATTTCCTTCCATTTTAGTTAGGTAGTAGTTTTTAACCAAAAATAAAACACTAAATCCAATGTCAAATACCTACTTTATTTCTTCTTCAATATTTTTTTACAATATTTGAAGGCCATCTCTTGAACTTATGCAGTTCAGCACACAACACTTGCTCGCGTTCATATTTTTATACAACACAATATCGGTGCGTTTCACAATCAAGTACACAGTCCAGATTTTCGTGCAGGGGTCGTTCCGATTTAGCGAAGTTGTCGGTTCCCGGTATCCAATACCTTTCCAGGTCAATGGATAGAAGCAGAATCCTAAATGTCCATACAAGCAAAGTCGTCAAGAATAATCCAGAAATTAATCGAACCGCATCCATAAATTCTATTCGGAATAAAAAATAATACAACATATTTTGACAATTACGCGAGTTGCGTTCCTTTTTTTCCATTTAAACTTAAACAGTTTCAAAAATTTATGTTGCGTTATTAGATGATTTTATCCATTTAAACAAACGTTGTATGTTAGCACAATAAATTTAAAAGGTGTTTCTACTCCTTAAATATATTAATTTGTAAAATAAAAATGTTATTTTAAGAAAATCTGATTAAAATGGAACATATTGTGTTTAAACCTATTTATACATAGTATCTCTATGTAGTCTGTGGTTTAGACGAAACCCATGAACATTTGAGAACAGCGCCATCTACCAATAAGAAAATTCATCTTTGTTATTACTCTACTAGTAAATTAAAAATCTATAGAATTGAGTAGTGTATCTCCAAAAGCAGAAGCCTACTTAAACTGGTCGGATATGATTCCCATAGTTTTGTTCCAAGCCACAGCACCGTGGCGCGGGCGAGCAAGACGCACGTATAGCCGCATTTGCCGCCAATCGGTCCGTGAGACCGACGCGGGTATAGGTGCAACTTTTTGTGTAAGTATAATCTAATTGCATTGCGTATTTTTTCGCCTTTTTTGTTATGTGTATTTGCATGTTTTGACCAATATTATTATTTTATAGCTCATCACCATCACATCAAGATGAATGAAAAACAAATAAGATTGCTTTTGGAAGAAGAAAGTGCCGAGTCCAGCTACGAATATGAAAATGACAGCGACGTGGAAGATTTCGTCGAGATTCAAGAGGAAGCCTATGACACCGAGCAAGAAGGCGATGATGAAGAAGAGGAAGGTGATTTGTAAAGTCGTCAAAGGACTGGATATTCTTATCTCAGGAAGGATGGACGGACAAGATGGAACAAAACTCCTCCCTCAACTCAAGTATGACGGCATGCCAGGAACATAGTTACTTAACTTCCTGGTGCCAAAGGTGAAGCCAGAACTGCGAAGGAACCAGGTGCGATATTTCGGTTATTTTTCACGGAGAGTATCATAAATCGAATTGTAAAGTACACCAATGAGCAAATACAACGAATGAAACATCATTTTTCCAGAGAAAGAGACGTTTCTGAAACAAATTTTATTGAAATTGAAGCACTTTTGGGCCTCCTATTTTTTGCCGGAGATATTTGTTCAGGACAGATGGCTTGTCTCTTGAGATATTTGTTCAGGACAGATGGCTCGTCTCCTGAGATATTTGTTCAGGACAGATGGCTCGTCTCCTGAGATATTTGTTCAGGACAGATGGCTCGTCTCTTGAGATATTTGTTCAGGACAGATGGCTCGTCTCTTGAGATATTTGTTCAGGACAGATGGCTCGTCTCCTGAGATATTTGTTCAGGACAGATGGCTCGTCTCTTGAGATATTTGTTCAGGACAGATGGCTCGTCTCTTGAGATATTTGTTCAGGACAGATGGCTCGTCTCCTGAGATATTTGTTCAGGACAGATGGCTCGTCTCTTGAGATATTTGTTCAGGACAGATGGCTCGTCTCTTGAAATATTTGTTCAGGACAGATGGCTCGTCACTTGAGATATTTCGGTTGACCATGAGCTGGAACAGATTTATTTATTGATGCGTGGTATTAGATTTGACAACAAAAATACATGAGACGGAAGAATTTCTGTTGACAAACTAGCTCCTATTAGAGAGTTATTTGATGAAATGGTATCATCGTTCAGAAGACATTACAGCGTATCTCAGTTGGTGACAATAGACGTAAAATTAGAGGCTTTCAGAGCTCGTTGTTGTTTCAAGCAGTATTCACCATCAAAACCCAATAAATATGGTATAAAAATGTATGTCATGACGGATGCTAAAATGTTTTATACTCAGAATATGGAAGTCTACGTAGGAAAGCAACCTGAAGGTCCCTACCCCGTGGACACCTCGTGAATGGCGTTGGTTTTACGTCTGAGTGAAAGTATTCACAATACTGGTCGTAACATCACATGTGATAATTTTTCAGTAGCATCCCATTACTGGATAAACTTGATGTAGAACACAAGTTGACTATCATTGGGACACTTCGCAAAAATAAGAAAGAACTGCTAGCAATTCACAGAGATTCGAGGCCGCGCAGAAAAATCCAGTTTATTCGGACACCGAGGCAACTGCAGTCTTGTTTCTTATGTGCCAAGAAAAGGTAAAAATGTCCTTCTTGTACTCGTATCCAGCTTGCATGATGATGACAAAATCAACGAGGAAACTGGCAAACTCGAAATAATAATGGATGGACTACAATGCGACAAAAGCTGGAGTCGACACCGTCGACAAAATTTGTGAGACATAGAATGTTGCCCGAGGCACAAATAGGTGGCCTATGGTCGTGTTACGTAGCCTGATGATCGTAGCGTATGATATACATCAAGATAACAACCCCAACAAGAAAATCAGCCGCAGACTCTTTCTGGAAGCGACGTCGTATGATCTCATAAATTCGCAACTGCGACGTCGTGCTCTCAATACGTGCTTACCAAAAACTATGAAGCTGAGACTCGTCGAAATATGCAAATTAGATGGCCCAGAAACTGCAGCAACATCAAATAATAATAAAATTGGTCGCTGTGGATATTGCTCCTCAAAAACAAATCGTAAAACACGATACAACTGTGCTACCTGCAATAAATACTTTTGTTTGGAACATGCTGCTTTGGTGTGCTCTGACTGTTATGGCGAAGCTCATGTGTAAGCCAAAGAATGGCATTTATGTTTGTAAACATTTGTTTTTTTATATTTAGAAGTTGATTTTTATTTTCCATAAGAAAAATATGTTTTAGTTCTGTTTTTTTAGTACATAAGAAAAAAATCTCGAATTTTGGTGTATAAGTTGACGCGGCTTCGAAGGACCAATATAAGAGGGGATGTATTTTTTGTTTTGCGGGGTTAGAAAATATATTGGACGACACACAGAATTGAGCAAAAGGGAATATGAGGTTATGAGTGAGAAAATAGAGTTGGATGGACTTACTTGAGAACCTTCTGAACGAAACACGTTGACTCAAGAACAGCCTTTGCAGACATCCCACGTGTTCACTGAATTTCTTCCTTTCACTGTGATGATTTCTCACTATCACTTGGTTTTTAAATGTCACACTTGTGTCGGCCAACACTTATAAAATAAAGAGTTTTTGAGTTCCTTGATATAAATATTAGGTATTATTCGCGGTGCTGCGATTGGCTATCGCTGCGGCGGCAGCGCCCTGATTCGGCGCGTGAGATGAGCGTCCCTCTCGTTCTGTTGTATGGGAATTAGGAGGGAAGGAAATATAGCTCAAAACTGCGGTCGGCAATACCATAGTAAACTTATTACTAAAGCTTGCGTGAGCAAATTTTGAAGGGTGTTTATTAATATAACTGTGACATGTTAATATAATAAATAAATAACTAATTAATTGGTATTTTTTATTTCTGTGTATCTTCTAGTTTTATAAATATATATTAGGTCCTTACATATGAAATTAATGTTTTAAAGAACTGGCCACTTTAATCTCAAAAAGCCGGCGTTTGGTTAAAAATTCCAAATTCAATTTTATTTCAATTTAAAGCGTGTCTATTTGTCTTTCGAATGTAATGATTCATTTGTTTTCGCGCCATTTAATTTTGCTTTGACATCGTTCTGTTCTTAATATGGAAAACATAAAATATCGCATTATTTTCGTATACGAATTCCATCGTAGCACTAGCGCTGCAGAAACAGCTCGAAGGATTAATAATGTATACTGAGAAGCCATTGTAAAAGAAAACACAGTACGTTTTTGGTTCCAACGTTTTCGTTCTGGAAATTTTGACCTCCTGAACAAACCTCGTGGACGGCCCCTAGTTGCCAATGAGGAATTGAAAGTGATCGTGGAAGCGGATCCATCTCAAACTACGTCAGAATTAGCTGCAGGCTTCGGTGTGAGTGATAAAACCATTTTGAATCATTCGAAACAAATTGAAAAAGTGAAAAAGCTTGAAAAATGGGTACCGTATGAACTAAGTGAAGCAAACCAACAAACACGAGTCGACTGCTGCGTCACGTTACTCAACCGTCACAATAACGAGGGGATTTTGAATCGAATCATTACTTGTGATGAAAAATGCATCCTATACGATAATCGGAAACGCTCATCACAGTGGTTAAATCTAGGAGAACCGGCTAAATCCTGCCCCAAGCGAAAGTTGACTCAAGAAAAGGTACTGGTTAGTGTCTGGTGGACCAGCGTTGGTGTCATCCACTACAGCTTCCCAAGATCTGGTCAGACGATTACGGCAGATCTGTATTGCCGGCAATTGGAAACCATGATGGAAAAGCTAGCCGTTAAACAGCCGAGATTGGTCAACCGCTCTAGCCCACTGCTGCTTCAGGACAACGCTAGACCACACACTGCACAACAGACGGTGGCGAAACTAGAGGAGCTAGGATTGGAATGTCTCCGTCACCCACCATACTTCCCGGACCTTGCTCCAACCGATTACCACTTTTTTCGGAATTTGGATAATTTCTTAATTGGAAAAAAATTCAATTCAGATGAGGCAGTTCAAAACACCTTCAAAGATTTTGTTGATTCGCGCTCCCGCAATTTTTTCAGCAAAGGAATCAATGAACTCCCTATAAAATGGCAAAAGTGCATAGATCACAACGGTACCTACTTTGATTAATTAAATACAAAAAATTAAAAAAAAAAATTGTTTTGCTTTTTCTATATAAAACATCAATTTCATATGTAATGACCTAATACAATAGATATGGAGTACTCTACAAAATTTTCATGAAATAGGGTCCTGAATTTTTGGTCTGTGACACCGTGCGCGGGTATAGGGGTAACAAAAAGTGGCGCGGGTATAAGAGGGTGTCACATAAAAATAAACTTTATTACAAAAAAAAAAAAACAACCGACTTAAAAAAAAAACACTACAAAGTGAAAAATAACTTTAATTTCGGAAGTCGGTGTCTGGATCTGTACTTTAGTTTTTTGCCACCGACTTCCGAAATTAAAGTTATTTACGTTAGTTTTTTTAAGTTATGGCAGTGTTTTATACTGCCATACTTTTTCTGTTCACATTTCATAAGTGACCGACGCATCTAACCAGCGCCTAGTTACATTAAAGTTATTCATATTTTTGGAAACTTGTAAATTGTAACAGGCCTTAATTCTACTAAAAACTATAACCATTCTTTGCTATTAGCTGTAATTTTACCTATTAAAATAAAATCGCACATAACACCCTTCCTAGAAAGTATGGATATATAAATGCATTGGATGATTAAAATATGATATATTTGATGCAGCGACGTTTGCGACCAACTTTATAAATATAATTTAACTTAGAAGCATTGTCCTCATGTTTGTTTGTTGTGACTTTGTGTCTTTTTAACCCCCGACGCAAAACGAGGGGTGTTATACTTCGATCAATTATAGCACTAGATACAGGATCAGAAACAAAAACAAGTCGCTGAAGTGGCCACGTTTACACAAACATAAACATTTACATTTCATACTACGAAATATTGACAAAGGTTTTATAATATTAACAACATCAGTTTATTCTATTCTCAATTCTCTCAATTCTCAATTCTTTATTGCGTACCATAATGTATACAGTTGGTGGGAAAAACAGTTACATCAGTCTCAATTATGGACCCTGTCGGGCACAGCATAGATAAAAGTAGGAGAGAGGAGGAAGAACGCTTGGCATTTAATAAGTCAAACTATGAGTTTATATATGTATTTATTAAAAATATTAGTAATGTTGTAAACTAATTACTTTTAAAAATATTAATTATTGTTTTATATATGTACTTATTATTAATTTTATTTATTATGTCAGTAATTTATTTATTATTAGTTTTATCAATTATTTAAGGTATTTAGTTATTATTATTTTTATTTACTACGTAAATAATTAATTATTATATTTTATTTTATTTAAAGTAACTTTAATTAATATTATTATCCTACAGGGGTAAGTCATTTATTTCATATTTATAATTTATCATCTAAGTATTCGCCTATACTATAATAGCATTTACTTTCAAGGAAGATTTTTAATTTATTAATAAATATATTATAATTATCTAAATTCTTAATTATTGCGGGTAACTTATTATAAATTTTTATGGACATGACAAACGTACTATCGGAGTGCATTTTTAATCGCGATAGTGGTAAGTTTAGTCTGTTTTTGTGTCTTAGAACAATTTTCTTTTGTATGTCCTCTCTTTTTGTAAAGAAATCTGGGTATTTACGTACGAACTTACAAACTTCAAATATATACAAGCATGGTAGGGACAAGATCTTTAGTTCCTGAAAGTGGGGTTTACAGCTATCAGTGACTTCAATATTTACTAAGATCCTAATTAGTTTTTTTTGTAATGTAAGTAACGTGGGCGCGTCAGTACTGTTTCCCCATAAGATGATACCATATGAGAGCCATGCGTGGGCATACGCGTAGTACGTTACTAATGCTGTTTTTAGGTCTAGGTTCTAAACCATAACACGCATAAAGTTTAATTAAAATTGCAAAATATTTATATCTAAGTCCTTCTGTCATCGGAGAAATGTAAAAGCAATAAATAAAAAGTTATTTTTATAATAAGTACAAAAATATTCATTCTAAAATGAAACTTAAAGCCTAAGCAATAAGGTTAAAAACATTTTGTTGACAATTTCATGCTTACTCTATTTTGTAACTAGACGTAGTTCTTGGTATGACATTTCAATGCTCAGAACACAGTAAGTATTGAAAGACGTAGAGTTGCAGAAAATATTTATTTAAGCGAAGGTTCGTTTTGTATGGCAGCAAATAATTTTAACCGATTTAAAAAAAGTAGTAGGACTAAACTAAGTTATTTTTTATAAGACATTGCTATAAATTTTCTGCGGGTTGGCTCATAAAAACCGTATAAAAAATGGGTGCGTTTACTCATGTTCGCGATTTAGAAGTTATAATAAATATTTGTTTTAAATCAAATATATTTTTAATTTAAATTAAACTGCAAATAAGAGTATATTAGGTAAACAACCATGACTGAAGGTGCGTACGAGGTGGATGCTTTAAATAATATATCTGGTCAATCGTAATCAGTCTCTTTAAGGGGGATGTGCTACGACAGCCCGCGAAATTCCAATATTCTTGCGTTTTTTGCAACTTGCAGGTTAGTGTAAGGTTGTATCTTGATCAAAATATGACTCGCGACAATAACAAATGTGTATTTACATAATTATAATCATAAGAATTATCAATACATTTCTCCAATTTAGATTTACTCCGGATTGGTCTAATTTCGAACCAATCCGGAGGACATCTACCTTAAATGAAAAATAACATATGAAAAACAATACTACTCCTTAAACTCCCTGTTCCAGAACAGTCGATGTTTGTTACAATAGTTGGCGCGTTGTCACAAACATTGATCAAACAATCATAATATTTGCTAAATGATTTAATTATTTTTATTTTATGATAAACACATACATAATGATATAAACTTACCGAAAAAAATATATTCCTTCCAAAATCGTGGTGTTACGGTGGTTATTTATACAACTTTTGAACGCGCACTTTGACGTCTTAACGTTGGCTATGTTTGGACAATACTAATTTGAAATAAGAGCACAAAATTATTTGTGCTCTTATTTTTCGGGCCGTTTTTGAAGCGCTTATCTGGAATCTAGTACTATTATTGATCAAAGGTGTTATAAGTTTGACCGTTATGTGTGTGTGTCTGTCTGTCTGTGGCACCGTAGGTCTTAAACGGGTGAACCGATTTGAATGCCTTTTTTTAAATTTGAAAACAGGTTTTCTAGCGATGGTTCTTAGACATGTTTTATCAAAATCGGTCCAGCCGTTTCAAGGTAAGCAGCTCTTTTGTTAGCTGCGGTAAGGATCTTAGACGCATAATGGGTATTTACTTTACTTTCAAACATATCTGTGACCTAAAATTTGAAACACCCATGTACGCTATATAAATATGCAAGATTATGGATTTCTTGGTCCGATATTGCAGCCAGAATATCCAGCACACCAGTACACTCTTGAAAAAATAATAGCAGATATATCGTGTTTGGTTTCGTTTTGATCAGTATTCAATTCTACATACAATAAAATGGTGGCAACATGATGAGCTGATGCTGCAGCCTGGATATCCAGCACACTAGTACACTCTTGAAAAAATAATAGCAGATATGTCGTGTTTGGATTTATTTTAATCAGTATTTAATTCTACATACAATGCAATGGTGGCAACACAATGACCTGATGCTGCAGGTAAGATATCCAGCACACTAGTATCTACACTCTTGAAAAAATTATAGCAGATGTGTCGTGTTTCGATTTGTTTTGATCAGTATTTAATTCTACATACAATGCAATGGTAGCTACACGATGAGCTGATGCTGCAACCCGGATATCCAGCACACTAGTAGACTCTTCATATAATAATAATAGATATGTTGTGTTTGGATTCGTTTTGTGATCAGTATTTAATTCTACATACAATGCAATGGTGGCAACACGATAAGCTGATTCGGCAAAGCTATTTGATGTAGTGTCTAAATATTCCCTGAAAAACGCTCACAACCGTTTACTCATATACAAAACAAAACTAAACGAAGTTCAAAAAAATTATAATAAAAATTAAATAAAAAAAATAAAAAACCCCCAACGCAAAAAAGAAAAGCGAACATTTAAAAAGTCAACAATAATGCCTATCGTTGAGCCATCAAATTCGATTGAGTAACACCATATATTTTAATTAGGTATTGAAATTGATGGATGGCACGATAAGGTTTGCTTGTTGAAATGGCGCTATAATGTCGCGGCGGGGTACCGCTAAGCTTCAAGCAATAAAAAACTTTTGTACAAAAAAAACAACCGACTTTAAAAAATAAACACTACAAAGTGAAAAATAACTTTAATTTCGGAAGTCGGTGTCTTTGTATGTGTATTTGGTTTTTTGCCACCGACTTCCGAAATTAAAGTTATTTTTCACTTTGTAGTGTTTATTTTTTAAAGTCGGTTGATTTTTTTGTAAAAAAGTTTTTACTTTTCACATTTTAGTGAGTAAGTTATTAATAAATCTAAGTTACAATAGCCTAATGTCAGCTGCTCACCTAAAATCACCTTTTACAAAATATTCCTTTTCCCGATGCAGGGACGTTAATTGTTGAGGAGTTCTCCTGTTAAGAACCAAAACCACTGGAGCTGATGGTGAAGCCACCATCAGCTCCATTTCGCCATATGCATTGTGACGAGCATAAATTGCTTAGCAACCATATTAAACTCGAAACGGAACCCGTGAAATACTTATTATTGAGAAGTTCCCGTGGTCACCTCTGGTCTTCATCATCAGTTCCACTTCACCGAATCGTGCTTTCCAAAAGCAAATACACGAGTTACTATAAAAAATATCCAAATCGCTATACGTGTGCCTATTAAATTTGAGGATTTCCCTCGATTTCCACGGGAGCCCCTCATCAGATTCTGACTTGGCGACAATGGGACCACGTCGAGAGCATACCCTTTCAAACAAAAAGAGAATTTTCAAAATCGGTCCACAATTGACGGAGAAATCGGTGAACATACATGTCGAACATATAACCTCCTCCTTTTTGGAAGTCGGTTAAAAAATAGCTGAAATAGGAGATTGCATACTCATTACTCATAGCGCTCCCAGCCTTAACAATTTAACTCCCAACTAGATTTTCTACAAAAAAATTGATCGTATCGAAGCGAGTTGGTTGGAAATGCTAGTAAATTAATAGATAGTCAATCAAATGAAGGGTCTGACTTACATAAGCGGCGGTGCCCCGCCGCGACATTATAGCGCCATTTCAACGAGCAAACCTTATCGTGCCATCCATCAATTTCTATACCTAATTAAAATATATGGTGTTACTCAATCGAATTTGATGGCTTAATGATAGGCATTATTGTTGACTTTTTAAATGTCCGCTTATCGTTTTTGCGTTGGGGGCTTTTAATTTTTTTTTTTTTGAGCTTCCTGTCTGAGATGGACTAAAATAACTGCCACCAACTACATCAGGCTGCTTGACAAATAAAGTGAGCTGGTTTTGAACTTATTAGTTGCAGTCGGGGTTTTTGTTTTTTTTCTGTCTTTTTGTGAGTTATATTTTACGAATCGTTTCCTGAAGCCCTGTATTTTGATACATCACACGGTCATGCTACTAAAAAAAATGGGGCAGTCTTTGGGGACTGCCGATAGAAGTGAAAACTAATTAACTTGTAAACCCGCTCATGGGAAGCGTGTGATGACGATAACGCGAGTTTCACGCTTTTTGCTCACCCAAAAAGTACACATATATACACAGTATACATATAGCTCATGGACAGCGTTCGGTGACGATGACGCGAGTTTCATGATTTTTTGTTCACCCAAAAAGTGTTCAAGGCGCTTGAAGAGGTTTCACTTCAAAAAAAAATTCAAGACTTAACTCTGTCTTTGTTGTCTACAGCGAAAAACCCGGCAGCGGCTGCACCGGTGGCGGTGCCGGGCGGCTCCGCGGCCGGCGCCGGCGCCGCGCCCCTCAGCGACGCCGACGCCGAGCTGCAGGCGCGCCTCGACAACCTGCGCCGCGAGTAGTGCGCAGCGTGCATGCCGTGCGCGGCGTGCCCGCCGTGCGCAGCGTGCACCGGCCTCGTCGTTACATTGACCGACAACTTATTTTCGTTGTATCGCTTCGTTTCGTGGTTCTAAACTAGGCCTCTCTCCACTCTAATATATATAACTATATTTGAAGCGACTTCACTAAATCTCACAACGTGGAGTGGCGACGCTTCACGTCGACAGAGGATTCACTGTTTCATAGCGGATACTACGGCTAGTTAATGAGTTGGCATATTTTTATAAAGCAACAAGTGCATCTTACACGTCTCAACTTAATAACCACTCGCGCACATCTGTATAAATGTAATAATATGTTTGTTACGAGCGTCGCTGATTGCCGCGACACCCACTTGTACACAGTGTTGTTAAGTTATACAAATTAAGTTTATATAAGAATAATATAATAAATATTTTTGTAAAATAAAACCTCTATTATTTAATATATAATAACTTTAAGAGGCTTACAAGAGCTAAAGCGCGGTCGCTGTCGGATTGCATAGAAAAGAAAGAGGCGCGATGACACAACGCTGGTAATTTATTGCACAATATCTTCGATCAATAACAGCACTAGTTACAGGATCAGGAACAAAAACAAGTCGCTGAAGTGGCCACGTTTACACAAATATAAACATTTACATGTCATACTACGAAAGATAGACAAAGGTTTTATAATATTAACAACATCAGTTCATTATAAACCATAACACTCAAGCATAAAGTTTAATTACAATTGCAAATTATTTATATCTAAGTCCTTCTGTCGTCGGAAAAATGTAAAAGCAATAAATAAAAAGTAATTTTTATAATAAGTACAAAAATATTTATTATAAAATGAAACTTAAAGTCTAAGCAATAAGGTTAAAAACATTTTGTTGACAATTTGATGCTTACTCTATTTTGTAACTAGACGTAGTTCTTGGTATGACATTTCAATGCTCAGAACACAGTAAGTATTGAAAGACGTAGAGTTGCAGAAAATATTTAATTAGGCGAAGGTTCGTTTTGTATGGTAGCAAATATTTTTAACCGATTTAAAAAAAGTAGTAGGACTAAATTAGTACTATAGTTATTTTTTATAAGACATTGCTATTAATTTTCTGCGGGTTGGCTCATAAAAACCGTATAAAAAATGGGTGCGTCTACTAATGTACGCGATTTAGAAGTTATAATAAATATTTGTTTTAAATCAAATATTTTTTTCATTTAAATTAAACTGCAAATAAGAGTATATTAGGTAGACAACCATGACTGAAAGTTCCTACGAGGTGGATGCTTTAAATAATGTATCTGGACAGCCGTAATCGGTCTCTTTAAGGGGGATATGCTAAGACAGCCCGCGAAATTCAAATTTTCTTGCATTTTTTGCAACTTGCAGGTTAGTGTTAGGTTGTATCGTGATCAAAATAGGATTCGCGACAATAACAAATGTGTATTTACATAATTATAATCATAAGAATCATCAATACATTTCTCTAATTTAGATTTACTCCGGAATTGTCTGATTTCGAACCAATCCGGAGGAAATCTTACTTAGATGAAAAATAACATATGAAAAACAATTCTACTCCGTGCATTCCCTGTTCCAGAACAGTCGATGTTTGTTACAATAGTTGGCGCGTTGTCACAAACATTGATCGTACAAGCATAATATTTGCTAAATGATTTATATTTACACTTTAATAATTTTTATTTTATTATAAACACATAGATAATGATATAAACTTACCGAAAAAAAAAAAAAACTTCCGAAATATTGGTGTTACGGTACGCACTGTGGCTTTTTGACGTCCTAACGTTGGCTATGTTTGGACAATACTAATTTGAAATAAGAGCACAATAGTATTTGTGCTCTTATTTTTCGGGCCGTTTTTGAAGCGCTTATCTGGAATCTAGTAATATTATTGATCGAAGCAAAATATGAAACAATTATGGATTTACAAAAAATCTATTCATTGGACTAAAAAATTAAAACACTATTATTACACTATTTATAACTCTTGACTATAACTGAGAACTTGTTGATCCCTCTCAGATAGACTGCCTCTACCTACTACTCACCCCCTTTGTTACTTCTACATACCATCAACCATACTCGCACCACACTCACACAAGCAACCTTTCACATTCACTCTTACACTCTCTTATACACTTTCTTAAGTTGCAAACACAGTCTGGTATTTCCATGCCTGCCGGGGTCGCGGATTGTTCGAAAGAGTTACCGTGGCCCTGGCGCACAGGCAACTGAAGGAACACGGGTGGGTTTTAGTCAGTAAGAGTCTGACACGCCCTTCCGCTCCGCCCAGAGCGGGAGAGGTCATTTGAAGATTTCCCATCCAAAAAAAAAAAAAAAAAGTGGTATTTCCACTTTTTTATTTTTTTGTACTTTTTATTTTTTTATTGTTTGTTTCTTAATCCAGCCTTAGTTAAGTTACTGCATTGCTAGGATGGTCTCCAAATCACAGGCATCTAGCCGCGGGAGGGCCCTGGTGACCTGTAATACAGGTTTTTGTATAAACCTACTTCAGGCACCAGTCTCTCACAAAGTTAGCTCCTTGTTCGTGCACTATTTTCGAATATTAGCTGTAAGATTATATTA
Organism: Griposia aprilina; assembly: GCA_916610205.1. Taxonomy (NCBI): domain Eukaryota; kingdom Metazoa; phylum Arthropoda; class Insecta; order Lepidoptera; family Noctuidae; genus Griposia; species Griposia aprilina. The sequence goes on along the minus strand of OU744285.1, from coordinate 331,223 downwards.
TTTATGTAACGTTTATATTATTATTATTACGTTATTAAGTTATTTTTAGAATAATCTGACAAAAAATCTGAATGTTTGCATTAGTATGGTTTTTAATCGTTAAAATATTTTTTTAGAGGTATCTTCGTGATTTTTTTCTATCATATCAAGTTAATTGTATTATGCTTTCAACATACTATCTAACTAGCATATATCGAGAAGAATATCATATATTTTTCTGATTTTGGTTACTGCAGTCTTATTGATCGAAGACTGCAGTGGATCATATATTTTTTGGCATTATAAATTTCCGTTTAGTTCATGTAGTCCCCTTAACACGTTGACGGACAAAACTGTCATGGCATTCGCTTTTGGACTTTATCTACTGACAAAGCGGCTATAGCAGTCCAAGTTGGTCGTCGCCCTCACAGCAGAGTTGCTAACACAATAGGCGTGGGCAAAGTGTATAATTTTTGTGATTGGAACATTTGCATCTGGATCACTGAAATGATCCGAAATACTGATATGTTTCATTTGGATCATTTGGCTCATCGGCTCAAAGGACATAAAATATAGAATATTACGTGTACACTTACGAACGATAACTTGTTATTTCAAGCATTTTAAGCAAAAAACGAATGTATCGTATTCAATTTTATATTTAAGCGCCTTAGTGCTTATTTTTACGTACATGGATAACGACAATGAAACACTGAGAGTGATACACAATAATACACATCTCATTTGGGATCCCTTTCCGACTTGTATAGATTGTAATATCTCACCCGCTCACTCGCGGCTCGCGCGTCTGTAGTAACTCAGTGTGTCATGCTCGAATACTGAAACGTCCCTCAAATCCAATAATCATCTAAAAGCTACTTAATTTTAAGCATCCCTCAAATTTAAATGGGATTCTCAAACGCCACTCAAGCAATTCGAAACCACGCTTAGCTAAGCAGTCCTCAAATGTTTACATTATGGCAACATCCTGCTAAAAAATTATTGTCAGCACGTTCTCGGTTACAAAATAATTTAGTTTACGTCTCGTTTTCGTTTTACGCAGTCTTCTTTGAACAAATATTTTCTATAACTAATAATCAGTTAAAATATAACAGCGCATTGTAGGTTTGGCTTGAAATACGATTGAAATTATGTATTTATTTAAATAAATATCAAATAAATTTCAAAAGAAGAAATGAAAATTTCTTGACATAATTGTCGTAGATTGGAACGTTACACTTGACATTTTACGCGCGATTATTTTAAAATATAATTTATAATTGAGTCACGATGGAGGACAAGAAGAAACGTGGATGCAATTATACACCTGCTGAGAAAGATATGCTCTTGGAACTGATAAAGAAGTAAGTATGCTCATCTCGCTCGGTACGGAAATCCTATACGAGATGGTATTGATGCGAGACCAGCTTATACTGGAAATATATAGCTTGATGTGTAGCCGTGTGTACCTACATGAACAATGAAATACTGTATTTTGTACTTATATATCCGCAATTCCCTAGTGCATGTAATAGCTTGTTAGTATACATGCCTATAACATACATAGCCAGGGCAACTGTCGTCTGTATCAAGTACATACTTACCCACTGAAAATTGTCACCACTTCCCATCTGAAAGGTTCAGAATAAATACACGATTTATGTCTAATCACTTTTATTCCTACAAGTATGAATACAACCAGATAATGCACATTTACACATATTCAACTGAACAATTCACAGATCTTAAGTTTAATTTGTAAATACTAAATGTTACATATTTTCAGGTATCAAAATATTATAGAAAATAAAGAAACCAATGCTAGTATGATTTTGAAGAAGCGAAAGGCTTGGGATACAATATGCCAGCAGTATAATGCTATCGCTGTGAGCAGCACAAGGACGTGGCAACAACTCCGTCACCTCTATGAAAACCTCAAGCAGAGGTCTAAAAAGAACCTAGCTAAAGCAAATGTAGACTTCTTTTTTATAGTATTTATTTTATCATAATATTTCTTTATTTTCAAATTTTCTTAAATATTTTTTAAGCGTCTACAGTTTTACGAGACCACTAGAGAGGTACAAAAGAAGGCATCAATAGATAAGGTTTGTATAAATTAAATATTTCTGGAAAAGTAGTCCTTACAGAATATTTGCGATTGTAATTTTTATTTTTACAGAAAGAAATCAATCGCACTGGTGGTGGAACCTATAAAAGCATTCTCTCTGAACAAGATGCTCAGATTTTAGCCATGGCTGCTCCTCAAGTTCAACCATTACCTAATTGTTATGATGATGCTGCAATATATTTTGGTTTGTGTAATATTAAAATGTATATCTTTATACTTTGACATCACAAAATAATAATTATAATAATGTTTAATTTATAGGTGATACAGAACCAGAAATCAATTTTACAAAAAAAACAAATAATGAAGTTATATCTTCACCATCATCATCATCATCTCCCATAATCCAGACCTCTAGTAAATATAGTTTCATTTTTTATTATTTCCCTAATTCATTTCATTTTTCATGTTGTTTGTATATTTGGATATTTTTTTAGAACACCAAGACACAACTATGGCCTACATAGCAGACAATAGCAAACCTTGCACAGTAACATCAATAACTATAGCTGGTAATCATTTTCTGATACTGTAGAAGTTTATATGGTAAACTAATTTGAAATTTAGCTATAATGGCATTTCTTTTACTTAATAGATAACCAGCAAGCTGCAATGGTCATCAAACCTTAACAAAAAAATAAACAACCAAGATCATCCTCTGCTGGTACTAAATTATATAATTATTGTTCTTTGTGCTAATGGTATAAAATTTTAATTAATATTGTACTAATACCATTTTTCAGGACAATTGAAACCTACAATGAAACAGCAATATTTTCGAACAAAACTGAGAAATGCAAAATTAGAAACCAGATACCTCATTAACAAAAACAAAATGGAAATAAATAAGTATAAAGTAGAAATGGAATTTTGGAAATTTAGACTGCTGAAAGTAAAATCTAAATTGCGTTGAAATAAACTATATCTAAGAGGAAAAATGTGTATTTATTAAATTAGTCCTTACAATGAAGTTCTGGTTAGTCTCAAGTCCTATAGGTTCTGTGGATTCCTCTTCAACATAGGGTAAAGAAATATCCTCCTCTAAAAGTTCATCAGATTGTGACAGGGCAATATTATGTAGCACTGCACATGCTACAATGACCGGTGGTATGTTTTTAATATTAAGCCCCATCCCGTTTTGTAGGCAAGGAAATCTTCTTTTAAGAACACCGAAGAGTCTTTCCACAGGATTCCTGGTGCTTATTTGGGATCGATTATAAGCTTCTTCAGCCGCTGTCCTTGTATGCAATAATGGAGTTAGCAGATAAGGCCGACACGGATATCCACTGTCCCCAAGAATAATACCTGTCCTGAAGTCCCCACGCTCTAATTGAGCACACAGTGGTGAATCATTAAAGATGGTACTGTCATGTACAGAACCTGGCCATCTTGCAATAACATTCCTTATGCGCAGTCTTGCATCACACACCATTTGCACATTTAAAGAAAAATAGCCTTTCCTGTTCCGATAAACTTCAGATTGGGCACCACCTGAAAATAAATTCTAGTTGTATTGTGAGGCAATAAATTTTACTAAAGTACTTATTAACATATTTTTGAAGAAATAATTCTACAAAAGGTTGTAACTAATGTAACACAAGACTTCTTATTTTTTGTACTGTGTAATATTACTGGTAATCAGACATTATAAAATTTGAGCACATGATTAACAGTGAAATTGGTAAGTACATACCTGGAGAATTTATTTTAATATGAGTGCAGTCCACAGCGCCCACAACTCTTGGAAATCCTGCTATTGCAAAGAACTCATTTGCCACAGCTGGAAATTCTTCAGGTGTTGGCATATTTATGAACTCTGACTTCAAACTGGCTATTTTGGCTGTTACTTTATGCACTATTCGATGCACCGTGGGTTGTTCAACCTTAAAAATATCCCCTATTACGCGTTGGTAGCTGCCTGTCGCATAGTATCGGAGCGCTATGAGGATTTGGTCCACTGGCTGTATGGCTCGGTTTCTTTTAGTTAGCGGTTTAATACTGCTACCGAGTACAGAGTCCAAATACAACACAGTTTCTTTCGATATGCGGAACCGTGAAACAAACTCCCTGTCGTTGTACTTTTCAAAAGCGTTCAACTTTTCTTCATTTTTGCGCCACACAGTTGGCCTTTCGTGATCCGAAAGTGAAGACAAGGACGATAGAGACATTTTTATCACTATTTCTAAAGTTTCAATAGATTTATTTTGATTTGAGGGACCTCACGACCACTCTCAGATCTAAGGGCTGCTCAAATCAGTTTGACAGTTGATTTGACAGCTAAATAACGTTGAGTAGCGTTCCAGTATACGATTTTTAAACTGAGTGGTGTTTGAGCACAACTTAATTTAAGAAGCACTTAAGTTTGAGTAGATACTCAAAAGTGACGATTGGGTATACGAAATTAAAGTTTAAGAGCTGCTCAAACATTTAAGCAGCCCTTAAATATTTGAGGGACGTTTCAGTATTCGAGCATCAGTCTCTCAGTCTCCCTCTCTCGCTCACTGCCAGCGATGCCATTGTTACGGCAATTGCCGTGTTATACAGCAATTGGGACTGCTTGGCAAAAAAAACACGGTACACGGCAGAACATTTATTGCCGTATCATAAAACACGGCAATCGGAGGAATATATTAGGTTGGGGAAAAAGTCTTTTCGCATTATAGTATGTCGTCGTTGCGCCTGCCAAGTTCCATAAGTGATTTTTGTAAGGTTTTGGGAAACAATAAAAAACATGTTATTGAATTGAAAATGAAAAACTCGGCAAAATTATTGATACCACAACATGGACTTTTATTTAATATATCATAAAAATACATAAGTTGCCAAAACTATCAGTCATTTATGGGGCTAGATTTTTTTTTTTGTAAAACACTTCACATAACTGGTTTACAATCGTATAAAATAATGATGGATGTGCATTATTACACCTAAAAGCTTTGGCAATGTGACACATAAGACAATTTTTAGGTTAACATTATGTGATCTTTACGTTATCATAAGTAAAAAAATACAATGAAATGAGTAGGAACTATTAGAAACTTACATTTAGTATACTTATATAGAATAATTCACAATTATTGTATTCAATATTATGAGATCAGTGTTATACCTACTTAACTTTTAGTTATTATTTTAAGATCACACTTATTGCCATCAATATCACAGCATTATATTAAAAATATCTTTAGAAAACGAATAAAAATCTCTTTAACAAAAAACAAATCAAATACTTCTGTGAAAATTGTTAAACAAAATAAACTTAATTCCTAAATTGGGTAATTGAGGTACACAGTTACTTACTCCTTGTAATGAAGGTTGTCATAGAACGCATGATAGTCGCGATGCATAAAAGGTTTTAAAGACTGGAGACTATCATATTTGTTTTTATCAATTTTACGGGGCTCGTTGTAAAGTCGACTAACAACAGATGATGGGTTGTTGGCACGAAGTCGCTGAGGTAGGATTTTCCATTCATCAGGATGACGTAACTTGTAGCAGATACTGCCATCTTTATACAAAAGAGCTCGTATGTCATTTACGGTCGGGTCTCCAGCTTTTTTACCTGGACGAATGGAATCAATGCAAATGTCATCCTCATAATTCTTAAAAAAAGTATAATCAACATGATGAACGTGGTACGGTTGCTTAGGTCGTGCTTCCCTCATGCGACTAATATAATCAGTTGGTGTATAGATAGGGGGACGAAACTTTTTCTCTAAAGTTGAGTGGACACTATCCACTTGCATCATTGTATGTCCCTTTTCTAAAATGATCTGTTCAATCTCCAGTCTAGTCTCCTTTGTTAATTTTCGTAAAGCTGATGACAGAACTTTATTTTTATTTTGGTAAGAACAGCCATCTGATACAATTATATTTTTTTTATAGTTTAATTGAGTCTTAATAAAATGTATCAAGCAGCTTGTAAATTCGTTAGCCGTAACACCTCCATCTCCCTCATGCCATACATACAGGTGCACATCTTTATTATTGTTAATATAAATTGACTGGTTATGAACCTGAAGTTTTTGCTTATAGTATTGAACTGACACTAGCATCTTTGGACAAAGGAGAACAGATTGGACATCGACAGTCAGGACGAGCACCTCGGGTGAGCTCATAGTTCGTGCTTCAATATGAGCGTTGTAGGCTTCTTTCTTCTTTTCAATGTGCACGGCGAACTGCTCCTCTGAGATATTGCCTTCTTTTTTAGCTGTGCATACATCGCACTGGTCTTTTCTTGGCTTAAAAATGGAAATCTTTTCCTCTTCCAATATTTTGTTAAAGATTTTGCGACCAATATACGGTTTTCCGTTACCTTTACACCACTCAGTGTAAACTCTAAATATATGAGATTTCGATTCAAAAGTGGCTTCTATGTAAACTCTGTTACTGCTAGAGCGACAGTAGTGACTTGGTACTTTATTAATTAAATTTAGCCATTCTTTGACAGTAGTTGATTTAATAACTTTTGGAAGAGGGTTTATTACAGATTGCCGTTTTTCATGTTTAGATCTTAAATCTTGTCCTTGTACTGTGTTATCCTGCAGCTTTTTAATCCATTCTGACAGTGTATCGCTATTTATGTTAAGGGTGCTAACAAAAAAGCTTTTACAAACCTTCACAGTTACATTCTGATCATCTGTAAAATAGTAGTCATATGCCAGTTGTCTTTGAGATGCATCTTCCGAGTAACTCGTAGTTTTACGTCTTCTTAATACCGGACGCAGTCGAACAAGTGTTTTTAAATAAGCTTTTTTCGCATCCCATGTAGTTAAGCCCCAAAAATAATCAAATACAGCTTTCCGTTTTTGTTCCGATATCAACCCACATAAATAGCTTCTGTCAGATTTGGAAATACAAGAATGTGCACATGGCTTTTCTTTAAGATATTTTCTAGGTCTCGGTACAAGTTCATAACTTGCTTTCTCAGCCATTTCGTCACACTTCCTTTTTCTGCCTGTATATTTTTTGCCACATACCCTTTTCAACTTATTAAACTTCCATTGTTATTTATTTCCTCATCACTAAGCGAAATCTCAGTTTCAGATGTACTATAGAAGTCTTCATTTCTGTAAACTGTAGTATTTTTTTCTAATATTAATTCTCCTGTCTTTTCATCCAAGTAGTAATTATCTTCATTAAAGTTTTCCTCAAATAATTTCATATCCTCTCTTAACTGGCCTATAACTTCATCAAGAATATGTCTTTTATTAATACTGTCCGAGATCTCAGGAATACCACAATCAATTTCTGGTTTATCTTTAATAAGATCCATTTCTGACTTATCTATGAAAGGATCAAGAAGCTTATCATATGTAACGTCCTTTAGTTCTTCAAATATTATACTAATTTCCATATTTTCAGACGATAAGTTTTGTACTATGTTGGAGACATTTTGATTTAAATTTGAAGTTTGCAGGCCTTGCGTAGGATCGTAACTATTGGACATAAACAAATCAGGCACATTTAAATCTTCATTTGTATTATTATTGTCAATTCCTATAGCTAAATTGACTAGCATCTGTCCCCGTGACGCTGGTTTGCATGCATATGGGTTAAAAGTCATATCGCCTGAAAAAAAAAACAAAAAGAGTAGGTACGTAATTACCCAACATACAAACAAACATAATTACATTAACACAATATGAACATTCACTACGTAGCCCTCACTTTAGGGCACGTATAATACGTAAATATAAGCGTTGTATTTGCAAACGTAGTTAGGTACCTACGCTCAAAAGTTACGTGAAGTAATAACAAAAATTCTAAAACAATCACACACTCAAATACTCAGAAGCTTTTATAGCTTTTATCACTTACAATATTTTTAGTTATTGTAATAATATTCTAGTAATAAATCCACTGATAACTGAACAATATACGATAGGTATACAAGACTATTTTATAGGTTAAAATATTGTTTAGAAACTTAAATTGACAAGTTACTGATGAATGGCTTACGGTATTATATAAAAACAACACAATTTAAGTAAATTCAGTACGTACTTACCACTTTTATTTACTTTTAACACAATAAAACTATTTGTATAATGTCGTTTACACCACAACGCGCCCTCTCGGCGCGCACAGTTGTGGGTGACTGAAGACGGAACGCAAATCCTTTATGTGCATTTCTGCACATACGAATTTTTCTAAACGGCCAAAATACATACGGTATTTGTCATATTTCTTTCTAAATGGAATATCACAAAAAGGATTTTATCAGCACATACAGAACGAAACGGAGATTATGTTTAGTGAAAAAACGAAAAAATAAAAAATGCATATATGGAATTTGGCAGGCGCAGCGACGATGTATGAACTTGTAATAAAATCTCTTTGCCTATACTATTTGTATCTGGCTGGTTTTGGTATCATTGAAAGTTTAAATTTTAAAGAACATAATTCCAAATTCAAATTAGGAAAATGCGTGATTTTCATTTGTTTTTCGTACTGTCAAGATGAGTGAATCTAATGAAGAAATACGATACATTTTAAAATTTTACTACAAAAAAGGTAAAAATGCAATGCAAGCCGCGAAAAAAAATTGCGATGTTTATGGACCTAGTGCAGTGTCTGTGAGAGTAGCACAAATTTGGTTTAAGCGTTTTCAATCCGGAAATTTTGATGTCGAAGATGCACGTCGCTCTGGTCGCCCTATTATGGATAAAATGGATGCCATTTTTGAAAAAGTGGAGCAAGATCGGCATATCAGTAGTTACGACGTAGCTGAAGAACTGGGAATTGACCACAAAACAGTTTTGGCACATTTGAAAAAAACTGGGTACAAAAATGCTCGATATTTGGGTACCTCACGAGCTCACTGAAAGAAACCTAATGAACCGTGTACTCATTTGTGATTCTTTATTACGACGTAATGAAACCGAACCATTTTTGAAGAAGCTGATAACTGGTGATGAAAAGTGGATCACGTACGACAAGAACGTGCGAAAAAGGTCGTGGTCAAAGGCCGGTCAGGCTTCACAGACTGTGGCGAAACCCGGGTTAACTCGCAACAAGGTGATGCTGTGTGTGTGGTGGGATTGGAAGGGCATTATTCATTACGAGCTGTTACCACCAGGCAGGACCATCGATTCTGAACTCTACTGCGAACAACTGATGAGATTAAAGCAAGAAGTTGAGAGAAAGCGGCCGGAATTAATCAACAAAAGGGGTGTGGATTTTGATCATGATAACGCTAGACCTCACACATCTTTAGCCACTCAGCTAAAATTAAGAGAGTTTGGCTGGGAGGTGTTAATGCATCCGCCGTATAGTCCTGACCTTGCACCTTCAGATTTCCACCTGTTTCGGTCTCTTCAGAATTCTTTAGGCAGTGTCAGGTTAACATCACGAGAGGACTGCCAAAACCACTTGTCGCGGTATTTTGATCAGAAGTCCCAAAATTTCTATAGCAATGGGATCATGTCCCTACCTACAAGATGGCAAAAAGTTATCGAGCAAAATGGTACCTACATACTTTAGTTAAATGTAAATAAACTATATTAAAAAATATTTTGAAGTTTCTTAAAAAATGCGAAGAAACTTTTTCCCCAACCTATTACTTTAAGATCGAACACAGTAAAGAACACAATCTATAAACGCATAGGTAATCGACTACACTTGACAAGTGACATTTCAAGTGTAGTCGATTATTGGTTACACACCAATAGTACATTAAGGACCAATGTTATCTATAACTTCATGATGTTACCACGTCACTAGTAGGCCACCCCCGAAAGACTTTTTAGAGCGTAAATATTATAAAACTAAATCTCGTAACAAAATGATAAGATCCACTTTAGACAATACATTGTTCGCCAAACATTGACATTCAGTCTAAAGAACATTGCACAAATTTTATGCCTACTAAAGAAATGCTAAAATACATGAAAAAGACAGGTCTAAAAATAAATTAAAGAAAGAAGAAGAAATAAAAACTGACATTAGATATTTTTAATATGATGGTTCTAATTCTAATGAATAAAACAGCTATTAGTATTTATTTTTGTTTCATTAAACTTTTAATAATGGACAGTAGAGCTACAAAGTTCAATATAATTATGATATAAGAAAGAAAATGTATGAGACACGGCAATTTCTCAAATTTTGCCTCAAAACACGGCAATTCGATATCCAAAACACGGCAGTTAATTATTTTTTAATGGCAACTCTGCTCACAGCTCAGCAGGCGTTTCGCAAGCGACGCGTCGCGCGGAAAGAGCACAGAGCAATATAATGTTTCAGATCCAAATGATCCGTTTGAAACGTTGTTACTGAACCAATCTTTTGAATCACTTCAATGATCCGGATCAGTGAGTCGGTTCCGTAAAGAGTTACACACGCCTATAAGACAAACGTCTGATTCGTACAAAATAAGGAAAAACGTTCCTTAGTGTCATTTGAGCAATTTTTGTAGGTACTCGATCAAATGTGTATACCTACCACACGTACTCCCTCTGCACCCCGCATGGGCAGAGCGGCTATACCAGTTTATTATGGAAATGTCAGTTAGTTGACTTCAAGGAACATATTAATATACTCAGCTACTACGGCAAGGTTGACTTGTTGCCCTGCCGTGCGTCGTCAAGGTACACGTTTGGGCAAACTTGTATGGGCTTTTGTAGACCTCCTTTCTCGAGGAGCCGCTAGCCGCCGCGCCGAGCCGGGGGAAAATCAAAATCAGATGGTGGCAACACTGGCACTCGTCTATGATGTACGAAGCAGTGTTGCCAACCGTACGATTTAGATCGTATTTATACGACCTTTTTGGCTTTGATACGATGTACGATCGTTAATTAGAAATCATACGCAAATGTACGACCTTTTCAAATCTATTAATACACATAGCAAAAAAAAAAAAAAAAAATTCCTTATAAAAAATCAGCAGTACATCTCTCTAAGTTCATATTACTGTATTGAATGACTATTTCATGAAATCATGACATTTGACGCCATTTCTAACTTAGGGTATTATTTCTAACTAGTTGTATTGCTGATTCTAAAGATTATAATTCTGTAAAGCCGTATTTGTTACGGTCGCGAATCATATTTTAATCAAAATACAACCTGACAATGACCTGCAAATTGCAAAAAACGTAACAAAATTTGAATTTCGCGGGCTACCCTGAAGGTTCCACCTTAACATGTTCGTTTTCATGTAATTTTTGTACTTATAATTGAGTCACGATGGAGGACAAGAAGAAACGTGGATGCAATTATACACCTGCTGAGAAAGATATGCTCTTGGAACTGATAAAGAAGTAAGTATGCTCATCTCGCTCGGTACGGAAATCCTATACGAGATGGTATTGATGCGAGACCAGCTTATACTGGAAATATATAGCTTGATGTGTAGCCGTGTGTACCTACATGAACAATGAAATACTGTATTTTGTACTTATATATCCGCAATTCCCTAGTGCATGTAATAGCTTGTTAGTATACATGCCTATAACATACATAGCCAGGGCAACTGTCGTCTGTATCAAGTACATACTTACCCACTGAAAATTGTCACCACTTCCCATCTGAAAGGTTCAGAATAAATACACGATTTATGTCTAATCACTTTTATTCCTACAAGTATGAATACAACCAGATAATGCACATTTACACATATTCAACTGAACAATTCACAGATCTTAAGTTTAATTTGTAAATACTAAATGTTACATATTTTCAGGTATCAAAATATTATAGAAAATAAAGAAACCAATGCTAGTATGATTTTGAAGAAGCGAAAGGCTTGGGATACAATATGCCAGCAGTATAATGCTATCGCTGTGAGCAGCACAAGGACGTGGCAACAACTCCGTCACCTCTATGAAAACCTCAAGCAGAGGTCTAAAAAGAACCTAGCTAAAGCAAATGTAGACTTCTTTTTTATAGTATTTATTTTATCATAATATTTCTTTATTTTCAAATTTTCTTAAATATTTTTTAAGCGTCTACAGTTTTACGAGACCACTAGAGAGGTACAAAAGAAGGCATCAATAGATAAGGTTTGTATAAATTAAATATTTCTGGAAAAGTAGTCCTTACAGAATATTTGCGATTGTAATTTTTATTTTTACAGAAAGAAATCAATCGCACTGGTGGTGGAACCTATAAAAGCATTCTCTCTGAACAAGATGCTCAGATTTTAGCCATGGCTGCTCCTCAAGTTCAACCATTACCTAATTGTTATGATGATGCTGCAATATATTTTGGTTTGTGTAATATTAAAATGTATATCTTTATACTTTGACATCACAAAATAATAATTATAATAATGTTTAATTTATAGGTGATACAGAACCAGAAATCAATTTTACAAAAAAAACAAATAATGAAGTTATATCTTCACCATCATCATCATCATCTCCCATAATCCAGACCTCTAGTAAATATAGTTTCATTTTTTATTATTTCCCTAATTCATTTCATTTTTCATGTTGTTTGTATATTTGGATATTTTTTTAGAACACCAAGACACAACTATGGCCTACATAGCAGACAATAGCAAACCTTGCACAGTAACATCAATAACTATAGCTGGTAATCATTTTCTGATACTGTAGAAGTTTATATGGTAAACTAATTTGAAATTTAGCTATAATGGCATTTCTTTTACTTAATAGATAACCAGCAAGCTGCAATGGTCATCAAACCTTAACAAAAAAATAAACAACCAAGATCATCCTCTGCTGGTACTAAATTATATAATTATTGTTCTTTGTGCTAATGGTATAAAATTTTAATTAATATTGTACTAATACCATTTTTCAGGACAATTGAAACCTACAATGAAACAGCAATATTTTCGAACAAAACTGAGAAATGCAAAATTAGAAACCAGATACCTCATTAACAAAAACAAAATGGAAATAAATAAGTATAAAGTAGAAATGGAATTTTGGAAATTTAGACTGCTGAAAGTAAAATCTAAATTGCGTTGAAATAAACTATATCTAAGAGGAAAAATGTGTATTTATTAAATTAGTCCTTACAATGAAGTTCTGGTTAGTCTCAAGTCCTATAGGTTCTGTGGATTCCTCTTCAACATAGGGTAAAGAAATATCCTCCTCTAAAAGTTCATCAGATTGTGACAGGGCAATATTATGTAGCACTGCACATGCTACAATGACCGGTGGTATGTTTTTAATATTAAGCCCCATCCCGTTTTGTAGGCAAGGAAATCTTCTTTTAAGAACACCGAAGAGTCTTTCCACAGGATTCCTGGTGCTTATTTGGGATCGATTATAAGCTTCTTCAGCCGCTGTCCTTGTATGCAATAATGGAGTTAGCAGATAAGGCCGACACGGATATCCACTGTCCCCAAGAATAATACCTGTCCTGAAGTCCCCACGCTCTAATTGAGCACACAGTGGTGAATCATTAAAGATGGTACTGTCATGTACAGAACCTGGCCATCTTGCAATAACATTCCTTATGCGCAGTCTTGCATCACACACCATTTGCACATTTAAAGAAAAATAGCCTTTCCTGTTCCGATAAACTTCAGATTGGGCACCACCTGAAAATAAATTCTAGTTGTATTGTGAGGCAATAAATTTTACTAAAGTACTTATTAACATATTTTTGAAGAAATAATTCTACAAAAGGTTGTAACTAATGTAACACAAGACTTCTTATTTTTTGTACTGTGTAATATTACTGGTAATCAGACATTATAAAATTTGAGCACATGATTAACAGTGAAATTGGTAAGTACATACCTGGAGAATTTATTTTAATATGAGTGCAGTCCACAGCGCCCACAACTCTTGGAAATCCTGCTATTGCAAAGAACTCATTTGCCACAGCTGGAAATTCTTCAGGTGTTGGCATATTTATGAACTCTGACTTCAAACTGGCTATTTTGGCTGTTACTTTATGCACTATTCGATGCACCGTGGGTTGTTCAACCTTAAAAATATCCCCTATTACGCGTTGGTAGCTGCCTGTCGCATAGTATCGGAGCGCTATGAGGATTTGGTCCACTGGCTGTATGGCTCGGTTTCTTTTAGTTAGCGGTTTAATACTGCTACCGAGTACAGAGTCCAAATACAACACAGTTTCTTTCGATATGCGGAACCGTGAAACAAACTCCCTGTCGTTGTACTTTTCAAAAGCGTTCAACTTTTCTTCATTTTTGCGCCACACAGTTGGCCTTTCGTGATCCGAAAGTGAAGACAAGGACGATAGAGACATTTTTATCACTATTTCTAAAGTTTCAATAGATTTATTTTGATTTGAGGGACCTCACGACCACTCTCAGATCTAAGGGCTGCTCAAATCAGTTTGACAGTTGATTTGACAGCTAAATAACGTTGAGTAGCGTTCCAGTATACGATTTTTAAACTGAGTGGTGTTTGAGCACAACTTAATTTAAGAAGCACTTAAGTTTGAGTAGATACTCAAAAGTGACGATTGGGTATACGAAATTAAAGTTTAAGAGCTGCTCAAACATTTAAGCAGCCCTTAAATATTTGAGGGACGTTTCAGTATTCGAGCATCAGTCTCTCAGTCTCCCTCTCTCGCTCACTGCCAGCGATGCCATTGTTACGGCAATTGCCGTGTTATACAGCAATTGGGACTGCTTGGCAAAAAAAACACGGTACACGGCAGAACATTTATTGCCGTATCATAAAACACGGCAATCGGAGGAATATATTAGGTTGGGGAAAAAGTCTTTTCGCATTATAGTATGTCGTCGTTGCGCCTGCCAAGTTCCATAAGTGATTTTTGTAAGGTTTTGGGAAACAATAAAAAACATGTTATTGAATTGAAAATGAAAAACTCGGCAAAATTATTGATACCACAACATGGACTTTTATTTAATATATCATAAAAATACATAAGTTGCCAAAACTATCAGTCATTTATGGGGCTAGATTTTTTTTTTTGTAAAACACTTCACATAACTGGTTTACAATCGTATAAAATAATGATGGATGTGCATTATTACACCTAAAAGCTTTGGCAATGTGACACATAAGACAATTTTTAGGTTAACATTATGTGATCTTTACGTTATCATAAGTAAAAAAATACAATGAAATGAGTAGGAACTATTAGAAACTTACATTTAGTATACTTATATAGAATAATTCACAATTATTGTATTCAATATTATGAGATCAGTGTTATACCTACTTAACTTTTAGTTATTATTTTAAGATCACACTTATTGCCATCAATATCACAGCATTATATTAAAAATATCTTTAGAAAACGAATAAAAATCTCTTTAACAAAAAACAAATCAAATACTTCTGTGAAAATTGTTAAACAAAATAAACTTAATTCCTAAATTGGGTAATTGAGGTACACAGTTACTTACTCCTTGTAATGAAGGTTGTCATAGAACGCATGATAGTCGCGATGCATAAAAGGTTTTAAAGACTGGAGACTATCATATTTGTTTTTATCAATTTTACGGGGCTCGTTGTAAAGTCGACTAACAACAGATGATGGGTTGTTGGCACGAAGTCGCTGAGGTAGGATTTTCCATTCATCAGGATGACGTAACTTGTAGCAGATACTGCCATCTTTATACAAAAGAGCTCGTATGTCATTTACGGTCGGGTCTCCAGCTTTTTTACCTGGACGAATGGAATCAATGCAAATGTCATCCTCATAATTCTTAAAAAAAGTATAATCAACATGATGAACGTGGTACGGTTGCTTAGGTCGTGCTTCCCTCATGCGACTAATATAATCAGTTGGTGTATAGATAGGGGGACGAAACTTTTTCTCTAAAGTTGAGTGGACACTATCCACTTGCATCATTGTATGTCCCTTTTCTAAAATGATCTGTTCAATCTCCAGTCTAGTCTCCTTTGTTAATTTTCGTAAAGCTGATGACAGAACTTTATTTTTATTTTGGTAAGAACAGCCATCTGATACAATTATATTTTTTTTATAGTTTAATTGAGTCTTAATAAAATGTATCAAGCAGCTTGTAAATTCGTTAGCCGTAACACCTCCATCTCCCTCATGCCATACATACAGGTGCACATCTTTATTATTGTTAATATAAATTGACTGGTTATGAACCTGAAGTTTTTGCTTATAGTATTGAACTGACACTAGCATCTTTGGACAAAGGAGAACAGATTGGACATCGACAGTCAGGACGAGCACCTCGGGTGAGCTCATAGTTCGTGCTTCAATATGAGCGTTGTAGGCTTCTTTCTTCTTTTCAATGTGCACGGCGAACTGCTCCTCTGAGATATTGCCTTCTTTTTTAGCTGTGCATACATCGCACTGGTCTTTTCTTGGCTTAAAAATGGAAATCTTTTCCTCTTCCAATATTTTGTTAAAGATTTTGCGACCAATATACGGTTTCCCGTTACCTTTACACCACTCAGTGTAAACTCTAAATATATGAGATTTCGATTCAAAAGTGGCTTCTATGTAAACTCTGTTACTGCTAGAGCGACAGTAGTGACTTGGTACTTTATTAATTAAATTTAGCCATTCTTTGACAGTAGTTGATTTAATAACTTTTGGAAGAGGGTTTATTACAGATTGCCGTTTTTCATGTTTAGATCTTAAATCTTGTCCTTGTACTGTGTTATCCTGCAGCTTTTTAATCCATTCTGACAGTGTATCGCTATTTATGTTAAGGGTGCTAACAAAAAAGCTTTTACAAACCTTCACAGTTACATTCTGATCATCTGTAAAATAGTAGTCATATGCCAGTTGTCTTTGAGATGCATCTTCCGAGTAACTCGTAGTTTTACGTCTTCTTAATACCGGACGCAGTCGAACAAGTGTTTTTAAATAAGCTTTTTTCGCATCCCATGTAGTTAAGCCCCAAAAATAATCAAATACAGCTTTCCGTTTTTGTTCCGATATCAACCCACATAAATAGCTTCTGTCAGATTTGGAAATACAAGAATGTGCACATGGCTTTTCTTTAAGATATTTTCTAGGTCTCGGTACAAGTTCATAACTTGCTTTCTCAGCCATTTCGTCACACTTCCTTTTTCTGCCTGTATATTTTTTGCCACATACCCTTTTCAACTTATTAAACTTCCATTGTTATTTATTTCCTCATCACTAAGCGAAATCTCAGTTTCAGATGTACTATAGAAGTCTTCATTTCTGTAAACTGTAGTATTTTTTTCTAATATTAATTCTCCTGTCTTTTCATCCAAGTAGTAATTATCTTCATTAAAGTTTTCCTCAAATAATTTCATATCCTCTCTTAACTGGCCTATAACTTCATCAAGAATATGTCTTTTATTAATACTGTCCGAGATCTCAGGAATACCACAATCAATTTCTGGTTTATCTTTAATAAGATCCATTTCTGACTTATCTATGAAAGGATCAAGAAGCTTATCATATGTAACGTCCTTTAGTTCTTCAAATATTATACTAATTTCCATATTTTCAGACGATAAGTTTTGTACTATGTTGGAGACATTTTGATTTAAATTTGAAGTTTGCAGGCCTTGCGTAGGATCGTAACTATTGGACATAAACAAATCAGGCACATTTAAATCTTCATTTGTATTATTATTGTCAATTCCTATAGCTAAATTGACTAGCATCTGTCCCCGTGACGCTGGTTTGCATGCATATGGGTTAAAAGTCATATCGCCTGAAAAAAAAAACAAAAAGAGTAGGTACGTAATTACCCAACATACAAACAAACATAATTACATTAACACAATATGAACATTCACTACGTAGCCC
The DNA here is from genome assembly GCA_916610205.1 of Griposia aprilina. Classification (NCBI taxonomy): domain Eukaryota; kingdom Metazoa; phylum Arthropoda; class Insecta; order Lepidoptera; family Noctuidae; genus Griposia; species Griposia aprilina. Next base: position 313,423 of record OU744285.1, on the reverse strand, counting down.
TCACTTTAGGGCACGTATAATACGTAAATATAAGCGTTGTATTTGCAAACGTAGTTAGGTACCTACGCTCAAAAGTTACGTGAAGTAATAACAAAAATTCTAAAACAATCACACACTCAAATACTCAGAAGCTTTTATAGCTTTTATCACTTACAATATTTTTAGTTATTGTAATAATATTCTAGTAATAAATCCACTGATAACTGAACAATATACGATAGGTATACAAGACTATTTTATAGGTTAAAATATTGTTTAGAAACTTAAATTGACAAGTTACTGATGAATGGCTTACGGTATTATATAAAAACAACACAATTTAAGTAAATTCAGTACGTACTTACCACTTTTATTTACTTTTAACACAATAAAACTATTTGTATAATGTCGTTTACACCACAACGCGCCCTCTCGGCGCGCACAGTTGTGGGTGACTGAAGACGGAACGCAAATCCTTTATGTGCATTTCTGCACATACGAATTTTTCTAAACGGCCAAAATACATACGGTATTTGTCATATTTCTTTCTAAATGGAATATCACAAAAAGGATTTTATCAGCACATACAGAACGAAACGGAGATTATGTTTAGTGAAAAAACGAAAAAATAAAAAATGCATATATGGAATTTGGCAGGCGCAGCGACGATGTATGAACTTGTAATAAAATCTCTTTGCCTATACTATTTGTATCTGGCTGGTTTTGGTATCATTGAAAGTTTAAATTTTAAAGAACATAATTCCAAATTCAAATTAGGAAAATGCGTGATTTTCATTTGTTTTTCGTACTGTCAAGATGAGTGAATCTAATGAAGAAATACGATACATTTTAAAATTTTACTACAAAAAAGGTAAAAATGCAATGCAAGCCGCGAAAAAAAATTGCGATGTTTATGGACCTAGTGCAGTGTCTGTGAGAGTAGCACAAATTTGGTTTAAGCGTTTTCAATCCGGAAATTTTGATGTCGAAGATGCACGTCGCTCTGGTCGCCCTATTATGGATAAAATGGATGCCATTTTTGAAAAAGTGGAGCAAGATCGGCATATCAGTAGTTACGACGTAGCTGAAGAACTGGGAATTGACCACAAAACAGTTTTGGCACATTTGAAAAAAACTGGGTACAAAAATGCTCGATATTTGGGTACCTCACGAGCTCACTGAAAGAAACCTAATGAACCGTGTACTCATTTGTGATTCTTTATTACGACGTAATGAAACCGAACCATTTTTGAAGAAGCTGATAACTGGTGATGAAAAGTGGATCACGTACGACAAGAACGTGCGAAAAAGGTCGTGGTCAAAGGCCGGTCAGGCTTCACAGACTGTGGCGAAACCCGGGTTAACTCGCAACAAGGTGATGCTGTGTGTGTGGTGGGATTGGAAGGGCATTATTCATTACGAGCTGTTACCACCAGGCAGGACCATCGATTCTGAACTCTACTGCGAACAACTGATGAGATTAAAGCAAGAAGTTGAGAGAAAGCGGCCGGAATTAATCAACAAAAGGGGTGTGGATTTTGATCATGATAACGCTAGACCTCACACATCTTTAGCCACTCAGCTAAAATTAAGAGAGTTTGGCTGGGAGGTGTTAATGCATCCGCCGTATAGTCCTGACCTTGCACCTTCAGATTTCCACCTGTTTCGGTCTCTTCAGAATTCTTTAGGCAGTGTCAGGTTAACATCACGAGAGGACTGCCAAAACCACTTGTCGCGGTATTTTGATCAGAAGTCCCAAAATTTCTATAGCAATGGGATCATGTCCCTACCTACAAGATGGCAAAAAGTTATCGAGCAAAATGGTACCTACATACTTTAGTTAAATGTAAATAAACTATATTAAAAAATATTTTGAAGTTTCTTAAAAAATGCGAAGAAACTTTTTCCCCAACCTATTACTTTAAGATCGAACACAGTAAAGAACACAATCTATAAACGCATAGGTAATCGACTACACTTGACAAGTGACATTTCAAGTGTAGTCGATTATTGGTTACACACCAATAGTACATTAAGGACCAATGTTATCTATAACTTCATGATGTTACCACGTCACTAGTAGGCCACCCCCGAAAGACTTTTTAGAGCGTAAATATTATAAAACTAAATCTCGTAACAAAATGATAAGATCCACTTTAGACAATACATTGTTCGCCAAACATTGACATTCAGTCTAAAGAACATTGCACAAATTTTATGCCTACTAAAGAAATGCTAAAATACATGAAAAAGACAGGTCTAAAAATAAATTAAAGAAAGAAGAAGAAATAAAAACTGACATTAGATATTTTTAATATGATGGTTCTAATTCTAATGAATAAAACAGCTATTAGTATTTATTTTTGTTTCATTAAACTTTTAATAATGGACAGTAGAGCTACAAAGTTCAATATAATTATGATATAAGAAAGAAAATGTATGAGACACGGCAATTTCTCAAATTTTGCCTCAAAACACGGCAATTCGATATCCAAAACACGGCAGTTAATTATTTTTTAATGGCAACTCTGCTCACAGCTCAGCAGGCGTTTCGCAAGCGACGCGTCGCGCGGAAAGAGCACAGAGCAATATAATGTTTCAGATCCAAATGATCCGTTTGAAACGTTGTTACTGAACCAATCTTTTGAATCACTTCAATGATCCGGATCAGTGAGTCGGTTCCGTAAAGAGTTACACACGCCTATAAGACAAACGTCTGATTCGTACAAAATAAGGAAAAACGTTCCTTAGTGTCATTTGAGCAATTTTTGTAGGTACTCGATCAAATGTGTATACCTACCACACGTACTCCCTCTGCACCCCGCATGGGCAGAGCGGCTATACCAGTTTATTATGGAAATGTCAGTTAGTTGACTTCAAGGAACATATTAATATACTCAGCTACTACGGCAAGGTTGACTTGTTGCCCTGCCGTGCGTCGTCAAGGTACACGTTTGGGCAAACTTGTATGGGCTTTTGTAGACCTCCTTTCTCGAGGAGCCGCTAGCCGCCGCGCCGAGCCGGGGGAAAATCAAAATCAGATGGTGGCAACACTGGCACTCGTCTATGATGTACGAAGCAGTGTTGCCAACCGTACGATTTAGATCGTATTTATACGACCTTTTTGGCTTTGATACGATGTACGATCGTTAATTAGAAATCATACGCAAATGTACGACCTTTTCAAATCTATTAATACACATAGCAAAAAAAAAAAAAAAAAAATTCCTTATAAAAAATCAGCAGTACATCTCTCTAAGTTCATATTACTGTATTGAATGACTATTTCATGAAATCATGACATTTGACGCCATTTCTAACTTAGGGTATTATTTCTAACTAGTTGTATTGCTGATTCTAAAGATTATAATTCTGTAAAGCCGTATTTGTTACGGTCGCGAATCATATTTTAATCAAAATACAACCTGACAATGACCTGCAAATTGCAAAAAACGTAACAAAATTTGAATTTCGCGGGCTACCCTGAAGGTTCCACCTTAACATGTTCGTTTTCATGTAATTTTTGTACTTATGTTGTCTGCATTGGATGCTCCAAAGTCATTTGATTATTTTTTAATAAATAAAAAAACTTTTAACGTATATTCTTTTATAAGATCTGGGATAGCTGTCATCCTCCTACAAATTCGTAATTGGAAATGTTACATGTCACAGGTATTTTCCTATAATTTAGAAGAGATGATATAACCAAGGTTAAAAAAATCGGTGTGAGTTGGTTTGGCACTCACGAAAATTTATGTGTGTTCAATGTAGAAAATAAGTAATAATAAATGTGTGATCGATCCCAACGATATTCCACAACCATACTCGATATTTTGTATAAAAGACTACCTGCTTGCTCGATAGATGGCGTTGGGATCGAATTAGATGGCGGTATGGTTTCGTTACCCGCCAGAGTATATATGGCTCGACTTTAACAAAATAAAATTGTCTCACTCTGAGGTACTGTTTTTTTATTTAAGTATCACAGGCTCCAAGGCACTTTGTACCGTTATTGTACATGGTCCATTCGAGCCGAAGAGCGTTTTTGGAAGAACACAAGTAACTAGGATAAGTTACGCTACTTGGTACGAGGTGGCGCTAGTCGTCGGTTAACAAAGTTACGTGTTGCGAATTTGTGACGTGAGTAAAGTGTTTGTGTGGACAAAAAACTGTGAGTACATTTATGTGTTATTAAAATAGTTCAAAGAGAAATATTGCATGAACTTGGCAAAATACAGTGTGCGATCAGGGACTTAGAATAGTTTCAATAAAAACGACCAGACGTCGAATCTATGCCCGATTTTGAACCGATTTTATAAGTCTCAAACACTTAGAAAAATTTACACATCACGGGACTTAGAAAATTCACACTTGTCAACACTTAGAAAAAAACCTTTGAAATACAACATGGAAAAAGAATTAAGAAAGTTGAAGGATGTCAAGGGACAGATTGAGAAGGGCTTAATAAACTTCAAAAAGTCTCCGAAGGATCGGATAAATTACAATTATGTGGATACACGTCTAGAGATGTTGGAGACCCAATTCAGGAATTTTACTGCAAAATACGAAGGAATAGTAGGCGAATGTGAGGGTGAAGAATTGCACGATTACTTTCAGGAAGACATTTATGAAAAGGTTTATGAAACATATTTAATGTATAAGGTTCAATTAAAAAATGCTCTGTCTCAAGTAAAAGATGATAGTTCCAATAAAGAAGTTTGTGGTGGTTCATCTGACAGTGTGGTAAGCTTGCCAAAAATAGTTTTACCTACTTTTAGTGGAAAATATACAGAGTGGTCGTCGTTTCGAGATTTGTTCATATCATTAGTCCACAATAATAAAAAACTTGATGACGTACAACGTCTCCATTATTTAAAAACTCAGCTGTCAGGTGAAGCAGAGCAGCTTATAAGACATGTTCCTATAACGGATGCTAACTATAAAAAATGTTGGGAAATGTTAGAACATAGGTTCAATAATAAGAAATTTATGTCAACATGTATATTAAACCGATTTTTTGGCCAACGTAATATTGGATTCGAATCATCGAAGGCACTTAAAGATTTGCTTGATGTTACAAGTGATTGTTTGCACGAACTTGCCAATATTGGGATTGATGTTAGTTCGTGGGACGTTATTGTCGTTTATGTTGTAAGCTTGAAGTTGGACGTAGAATCTAGGAAGCAGTGGGAACTGCATGTTAGTAAATCATCCGACGATCTACCCTCCTTTAAACAGTTTTGCGAGTTTTTAGAGACACGTTTTCGAGCCCTAGAATGCGTTGAACCTAAACATAAACCAAAGGTCGATATTAAGTCTACATCTCACGCTAAAGTAATGCATGGTGCCATTAATGTTTCATGTCCACATTGTTCTGAGAGTCACAAGCTCACCAATTGTAAGAAGTTTTGTCAACTAGATATTGACGAACGTCGTGCCATTTCACAGTCTTTGGGTGTCTGTTTTAATTGTTTGGGCAGTCACCACACTTCCAAATTTTGCCGTGTTCTTTCAAAATGCCGTATATGTCAGCGGAAGCATCATACGTTGTTGCATCCTAAGAACCCTAGTGGAGCCAGTGCGGCTACTACGCCAATGGTGCCTACTAGTGGAGCCAGTGGGACTGCAGCGCCAAAGGTGCCTGCAACCCCACATGAACGTACTTCAGAGACAGTACTTGAGATCAGTGCGAATATAGCAACTCATTTTGTGAATGGACAAGCACAGGGTCAAGTCTTGTTAGCCACGGCTCTAGTAAAGGCCGAATCACAAAATGGGTCCTCTCAAATTTTGAGAGCTTTGTTGGATCAAGGATCCCAAGCATCTTTTATAACTGAGGCAGCAGCGCAATTGCTTCGTTTAAAGAGAGTAGTCTCGAAGACTACTATTGCAGGCATAGGAGGTGGTCATGGCCATATCGTCTCTAGACATGCGGTTAATATAAATATACAATCGTTGCATGATCCCTCTTTTACCCTAAACGTAACTGCGCATGTTTTAAGCTCACTGACCTCAGTTATGCCAGATACAAACTTTGAACTCGAGAATTGGCCAGAAATTCACAGTATACATCTAGCCGACCCAAAATTCAATTGCCCTAATAAAATCGACATTTTGTTAGGAGCTGAAATATACTGCTGTATTTTAAAGGAAGGTCTGATCAAGAGCCCCGCGGGCTCTCCGGTCGCACAAGACACGCACTTAGGTTGGATTGTGTCGGGCCAGGTTAGTAAAACAGATAGGTCTCTAGATTCCCATAATACTGTGATCGCGATGTACACTCAAATTGAAGAGAACGATATGTTAAAACGTTTATGGGAACTAGATTCTGAGCCTACTTTAACGAAAAAGCTTCTAACGCCTGAAGAACAGGCTTGCGAGGAGTTTTACGCAAATACAGCGAAAAGAGACGAAGATGGGCGTTATGTCGTAACATTACCTTTTCGTACAGAAGATCCACCTTGTAAATACGGTCATTCTAAAAATATAGCTGTAAAAAGATTGCTAGGTTTAGAAAGGAAGTTGGTTAGGGATTATGAATTAAAACAACAGTATACTGATGTGATAAAGGAGTATTTATTGCTGGGCCATTTGGAGAAAATCATCGACGAGTCTGAACGAAACAAAAGTGATGCTGTTTATTTGCCCCATCACGCAGTGGTTAGACAAGATAAGCTGACCACCAAGGTAAGAGTGGTTTATGACGCGTCATGTAAGGGAACAAACGGAGTTTCCTTAAATGACACCTTAATGGTAGGACCCACTCTCCAGGCAGATTTGAGACATATTGTCATGAGATGGCGACAGCATCCTATCTGTCTGGCAGCGGATATAATAAAAATGTATCGCCAAATCAAAGTAGCGCGATCGGATGTGGATTTCCAAAGAATTGTCTGGAGAGAGGATCCTAACAAAGAGATAGAGGACTTCCGACTTCTGACTGTCACCTTTGGCACGTCATGCGCCCCTTACTTGGCTGTCAAATCATTGCAGCAAGTTGCATGCGATGAAGGTAAGATGTATCCATTGGCTGCTGAAAGGGTGAAGACAGACTTCTATATGGATGATCTGATGACTGGCTGCCAATCTGAAACAGAAGTTGAAAGAATTTACTATGAAATGAACAGTTTATTAGAGAAAGGAGGATTCCAATTGCAGAAATGGACAAGCAATAGGATGGGCTTATTGGAAAATTTAAAGGAAAATTCTGGTAGAGATTTGGAAATTAAAACTGATGGGGTAACTAAGATTTTGGGGCTTACCTGGAACCGGAACACTGACGGATTTGATTATACTGTGAAGATGTCACCTCCTGCTGCAACTGAAACAAAAAGAACGGTCATATCAGAAATATCACGGCTTTATGATCCGTTAGGGTGGATAGCGCCGTGCATTATAACTTCGAAGGTCTTCATACAAAGGCTATGGATTAGTGGTATAGGCTGGGATGATGACCTGCCACCAGATCTGTCACAAGAATGGAGATATTACAGATCAGAATTAGAGAAACTGGTGGATTTTCACATTCCCAGATGGATAGGCAAAGGGGAAGAGGACATTACGGTAGAGCTACATGGATTTAGCGATGCGTCAAATATAGCTTATGCGGCTGTAGTGTATTGTCGTATTATCGATGCTACTGCGCAAATACACTCACACCTCATAACCGCCAAAACAAAGGTAGCTCCTATCAGGCAGATATCCATTCCACGGCTGGAATTGTGTGGTTCTGTTTTAGTAGCAAAACTATTGATCGAAGTAGCTGAAGTAATGAACATTTCAAAGGCTAATATCCACGCTTGGACAGATTCATCTGTTGTTTTGGCCTGGTTAAATGATCATCCAAGTCGTTGGAAAACTTATGTGGCCAACCGCACTTCAGAGATCCTTAGTTTGCTAGACAATACACAATGGGCTTATGTTAAATCCACAGACAACCCAGCGGATATCGCTTCTCGTGGAGTTTCTTCAGCTGCTCTACTTAATAATGATCTATGGAAACGAGGACCAGGTTGGTTAAGAAATGATCATATAGAATACACTAGACCTAGCGCAATACGCACTAATGAGGAGAAGAAACCTGTTAAGGTACACACTGCCAACTTAGTGTCTGAGTTTGAAGATATTTGGGGATCTAGGTATTCATCACTGACACGTTTAGTGAGGGTTGTTGCGTACTGTAAAAGGTTTTTGCAGTCAGCAAGAGTTCGTAAAGCAAACATTAAAGTTACAGCATACCTGTCAGCTTCAGAAATTCGCGAAGCCTTAGACGTATGTATCAGGCAAAGTCAACATCAATGGTTTCATGCAGAATTTATTGCCCTGAAAAATAAAGTTCCATTAGACAAAACGAGTTCATTATATAAATTAAATGTGTTTATTGATAAATGTGAGATATTGCGCGTTGGGGGAAGACTGCGCTATTCTCAACTACTTGAGGATACCAAGCACCCAGTTGCTATTCCTCATGATTCAAGTTTGGCCAAGTTAATTGTAGCCGACGCTCATGAAAGGACTTTTCATGGAGGACAGCAACTGGTACTCAATTTTATACGCACCAAGTATTGGATCAGTCGGGTTAAAAATATTGTACGAGCTCATATACGTCGCTGTGTTCCCTGTATTCGACATGCTGCGGCCACAAAACAACAGTTAATGGGAGAGCTTCCGGCTTGCAGAGTGACCCCAAGTAAACCGTTTCTTAACTCCGGTGTCGATTATGCGGGCCCCATTAATATGAGGGTCTCTAAGGGTCGTGGACAGCGGTCGTATAAGGGATACATCTGTTTATTTGTGTGTATGGCCACGCGCGCAGTACACATTGAGGCTGTTTCAGACTTAACGACTGAGGGTTTCCTGGCAGCGTTCAGACGGTTCGTTTCCAGGCGTGGGCATTGTCGCCAAATCTGGAGCGATAATGGCACCAATTTTGTGGGCGCTGCCAAGGAGTTACAGATACTTTTCAAGCAAGAGAGTTCAATGTTTAAAGACATTGCAGCTGCTCTTGCAAACTCTCAAACCGAATGGCACTTTATTCCTCCCCACGCTCCAAATTTTGGTGGATTGTGGGAAGCAGGAGTCAAAAGTGTAAAACACCATCTGAAGCGCGTGGTAGGTGACTCCACTTTGACGTTCGAAGAGCTGTCCACAGTTCTTTCTCAAATTGAGGCATGCCTAAACTCTAGGCCCTTGTCTCAGGGTAGTAGCGACCCAGAGGATCCTGTACCTTTAACTCCTGGCCATTTTTTGGTGGGTCATCCATTAGTAGTGGCACCCGACTACAATTATGAGTATGCCACAGTTAGTACTTTACGCAGATGGCAATTGGTACAACGTATGGTGCAGCACTTCTGGCGTAGATGGAAACAGGAATATTTAACCCATTTTTTCCAAAGACATAAATGGAATGTTAGTGACCCTGATTCTAAAATAGGTGATGTAGTATTAATCAAAGAAGATAACTTACCGCCAGCTAAATGGTTATATGGTAGAATTATACAGCTGCATCCGGGTAAAGACAGCTTGACACGCGTTGTCACTATTCGTTGTAAGGGCACTACGATTAAACGTCCAATTTCAAAATTATGTTTCCTTCCTGTTACTGAATAAGTCACACGCTTTTAAAATTGTAATCATTTATTTTGTGCTAAGATTTGTTTTAGTATGTTTTTCTTTGGTGTGCAAGTTTGTCTTAAATCCCGTGTTATTTGTGTATCATTAAACTTATTACTCTGTGTTTTGATGGAGTTCAAAAGAACGCAAATAATGCTAGGAAAATGTTTTACTTTTATGTTGTCAGTTTACCTTGTCAAGTAGATAAAATTTAGTTGTATTTGTCATGCTTTGATCGGAATCATAACTGTCAACCATATTGAAATCATATGTAAGGAAGCCGTCCACTATTTAGTATTTGTAATAATAATTATCATACAGTCCATTGTTCTTGTAGTTGCTGAGTTTGTTCATGGTGGGCGGTACTAAAAGGAACATATTCCTTTTGGTGGGCGGAATGTTCAATGTAGAAAATAAGTAATAATAAATGTGTGATCGATCCCAACGATATTCCACAACCATACTCGATATTTTGTATAAAAGACTACCTGCTTGCTCGATAGATGGCGTTGGGATCGAATTAGATGGCGGTATGGTTTCGTTACCCGCCAGAGTATATATGGCTCGACTTTAACAAAATAAAATTGTCTCACTCTGAGGTACTGTTTTTTTATTTAAGTATCACAGGCTCCAAGGCACTTTGTACCGTTATTGTACAATGTGTAAACATGTGAGCTCGCATCAGTTTGCTCACATAGACACGGATCTTACGCTGACGTCATCTGACGCTCGAAGTCTTACGCTTACGCGTCTGACGCTCAAAGTCCCAGCTAGCCCCTACCGTAGACCGAGCGCTAAGATGTTTACACATCAAAACTACTTGTTATCCTTGCTAATCTATTATAAATAGATTATCTACATGCCAAATATTAAATGTAATTAAAAGTTATAATTACATTTCGCATATAAATCATTTACTGTTGTTCTAATGAAATTTTCATGCGTACTATTTTTTTTCCAAACTTCTTGGTAAAATACGATTTTTCCTAGCGTCTGGTAACCTCATCTAAAAAATTAAGTTGGCAACACTGGTACGAACTACGAAGATGGTCGTCTTTATCCGACCGGCGCACAGTGGATCGTCCCCATACAAGAGGTCGGACATAGAATAAAAAATTGAAAAAGTATTTAATTGAAAAAAATGAAATATACAGTTGCATTACTCTATTATGGAACTACAAAAAATGTTACAACATTTTTTTTATTTGACCAGTACTTTATGAGCAATTCGATGAAAACTGTTATTTTTCTATGGAAGTGGTCACAAAAATGTCTGTATCTCATGATTCCCTCCTTGTTTCGATTTGCAGTTTTCACTACTGTTATTTACCCATTTTATGCCACATTTTCTTCAAGGACACATGGTGCCCCCAGCCATGGCGTGTGCCATGGCGACCCCCTTCCGAGATATTTTGCTTTTAGTAACTATACTTTTTATTGTATAACTGATGAAATGGAGGTACATTAAGTATATTCATTACTGAGAATAAGTCATCCCTAAGTAGTTCCTTAAATAACAGGTGCATTTGCGATTACTTTAATGACTTATGAACGCTTCTGTTGCCATACAACAAAAGCGTTAATGAGTCCTTAAGTAAAGATTACCAGTACTTGCTTAATCTAATTAGTTATTGTAATTACTATGTTAACAGCCCTTAATCTAGCAATGAATTTGATAAGCTAATGATGACATTATCCAATCACAATGCAGAGATTCAATAACGAAAATACAAAACCAAAGACACCGACTTCCGAAATTAAAGTTATTTTTCAGGTCTTTTCGTGTTTTTTTGGAAGTCGGTTGTTTTTTTGTAAAAAAGTTTTTATGTATTTTCGTTTTTGGCCACCGACTTCCGAAATAAAAGTTATTTTTCACGTCTTTTGGTGTTTTTTTTGGAAGTCGGTTGTTTTTTTGAAAAAACGTTTTTATTTTTCACTTTTTAGTTGCGGTACCTATCCTACACAAATTCGTATTCCACTAATTGGTATGTAAATAACAGTGACAGAAAATTATCAACACATCATCAATATAAACTAAGTGGAAAAATATGCAGTATTAAGGATAACTCAAAAACTACTGGCCAGACCCTGATCGAATTTAAATGGGACCACATGTGAAGCACCACCTATCAAATAAAAAAAGAATCATCCAAATCGGTTCACCCAGAAAAAAGTTATGAGCTAACACACATAAAAAATTAAAAAAACATACAGACGATTTGATAACCTCCTCCTTTTTGTTAAGTCGGTTAATAAAAGTAACATTAGAGTGTGGTTTTTCATTTGTTTTTCTATAATTTAGATTTCGTCTACAATGAATGTTCCAACAAACAAGAAGGCGTATCTAGGACACGAATATTCAGGGCCGCGCAAATCTTTAAAACGTTTTTGAGCTGGTTAAATACAATTTCACTATGATCAGAGGTAAGTAAACATGGTTAATATACAAATTCATAAAGTAATTCATATAATCAATACAGCCGCTTGAAAGTTTGGCGTTCTGAAGAAGCCAGTGAATCAATAAATCCTCATAAATAATTCTATATTGTATATATCAAATAAGTATGATTTGATTTATTGTACTTGCTGCTCGTAAAAGTGATACTACATGTGTATGGTCATTACATTTTGATTTGTTTGTTTCAGTACCCAGAATACACAACTAAGAACATATGCGTGTGTAACACCGTAAAGGAAGCTGTATTACCTCTCCATTTCACAATCATCTAAAGGATATTCTTTAGAAGAAGAATATTGTGCAAACAATATGTTATATTGTTGAAGAATTTGGATGTTGAGCTGGCAGTCCAGATGGTAAGTTTTTACTTTTATCAAGCTTAAATTTAACCTACTTATGTATTTGGCAAATGTGGAAAATTATAATGCTAGTCATCAAATATCATAAAGAGTTCCATTTCATTGTTTTATATTTTTTGTCAATTTGTTACAGGCATAATTGAAAATGAGAGACCTGTTGTTGAGATCAAGTGCTTTCCATCATTGGCGAGGAAAAAACAAAGCCTAGAGGCAGCCCCACTAGAAAAGAAACACTTTGCTCTAAAATTGAATAATAATGTTTTAGTTATGAATAAAAACCACGATTATTACTATCAAGTAAGTTGATAATTCTATTGCATGTCGACTTTATAATTTCTTTCAATATCTTATTTTCTCTTACTATAATTAAAATCTATTAATTCAGGTTCAAGGACAAATGCGTGTTAGCAAAATGGATAAATGCTACTTCATTTGTTTTATTTCAGTCATTGAACCTTTGACTGTGATAGAAGATTGTCGAGATGATGAATTTATTAGCACTATGATACCGAAGCTATTAGACTTTTTTTTTAAACTGTATTGTGCCCGAAATTATCTTGAGACGGGTGCAAAAAAATGCGAAATGTGTAGATTTGAATGGTATGTATACACGGCTACATATCTAGCTATACATTTCCAGTATGCAGTGCACAGTGTACAGTTTACAGTGTAGTAGTGTAGTATTTTCAGTATACTGGAAATGCATAGCTTGTTATTTATGTAGCTGTGTGTCCTAGTACATACTGGGTCACACGTCTACATAATTACACGAGTACATACACAAGGCTATTATTATTTTTTACTTCATAAATTGGATCAATTTCAATGTCTAAAATATATTATTATGTTTTTCTAGTGAAGAATCGTCCTTCAATATCAACGTCAGTTGGAAATTCGAACATGTAGTAAAGTTTCATTTTATAGCAACTTTGGAGATAGATGGTAAATAACATTTTGAAATGAATGGGAAATAATAGTAATCAAAATGTAACAAATATAATAAGTAAAGTTATTTTTTTTTTAGTTAGAATGATTTTTGTTTTTTTGTAGTAGTTTGTTGAGAATCTACATTCTCATTGTATGTTACATTTATTTGTATTTATTTACTACTAGCTGGTGCCCGCGACGTCGTCTGCGTGAACGCTATACAGCACCAAAAACACCTACGATTATACCTTTTAAAATAACATTCATTTACCCGTTTCTTCTTTATATTTCATATCTACAGAAAGTGCAGTAACAGAGGGAGACTGTCTTTTATAAAATTGACTTTCAAAAAGTGCTGATTTTCAGCCTGCTTTGAATAAATGACTTTATGGTGATTCTGCTGAATTAAGTCATAAGTTGTGACTGAAGCAGATGGAGAAAATAAGGAATACAGAATAGGGGAGAATCCTATAAATACTTATATACTGTTCTGTATGTAAGTATTTATAGGATTTCTCGATAAACAAAAAAAGAAATAAACAAAATACAACTCCATCTATGACTCTTAAAAACAACTATTAACCTCGCCAACATGATCAAATTTAAATTATTTATATCCAAAAAGGGGTTACACATGTAATTCGACTTGATGTTTTTGAAATCTCATAATTGGCGCTACTTTAAAATTGTCTTGATACTACTTATATTCATTTAATTATGTTTATCAGCCTAAGTTACTTATATTGCGCGATTTTTATAGTGTGAAGCCAGCTTATAGCAAGGTTAACATAATAACAACATTCAAATATGTGTCGTTAGACTACACGTTGTTACAGAATGCGTTGAAGAAATAAAGGTTCACTGCTCGTTCCACGTAGGTGATAGCGTGATAATATGTAGCCTATATGTTGACCCGACTTCTTAATAATATTCGTGCCAAAGAAGTAAATCCATGCAGTACTTTTTGAGTTTATCCCGGACATACATACAGACAAGCAGACAAAAATTCAAAAAACTATATTTTTGGCTTCGGTATCGATTGTAAATCACAGCCCAAGTATTCTTTTAAAAAAATATTCAATGTACAGTTTTGACTTTCCTACCATTTTATTATTATGTAACTATAGATGTATAACAATGGCAGCTGTGAACGCACTAACGCTTTATTAAGAACACGCGAGCGCTAGCCCGCGGAGGTGGCGCGGGGTGCGGGGCGCGGGGTGCGGGGCGCAGGGCGCTGCGCGGCACCGCCTGCGCAGTCAGTCCGTGTGGCCGCGCATCGCTACACGTACATACATTTATAACAGATATAGATGTATAAATGATAAATGATAAATGATTTTATTTCTGTAAGTAGGTTTGTACAAACACTTTTACACGTCAATCATATTTTTAAACTAGATGAGGTCGGCGTTTCCTATCTGACTACTCTGAGAAAAAAGGCCGAAACAAACTCAGAGGTCACAGTCTCTTTTAAAGTCCAGACATAATCTTGGTCAGATCATGTGAAGACCATGTAGATTGGTATCTGAAATGGTCTTTTGAGGAAAGAACCACACAGATTGAGTGGACCTGTCCAGTCAGTGCACGCATTTGTCAGTAATCGTGCAGCTCAACTCAGGAAGTCAGGACTTAAGGAGCTCAACGATTCGACGAACAATACCAAAGAAAGGACATTTGGGTAGGCCACATAAATTACTCAATCTGCCAGATCATGATCAAAATTAACTGCGAAAAAAAAGCAATGACCCACATAATCCTCACATTCACAATAATTAAAATAACATAATACTTTACAAGTAAATACTCATGTCATTGTGTATATAAAATTCAACAATGTCAATGTGTATATAAAAAATCGGACATAATGTTTGAGAACCATGTAGATTGGTGTCTGAAATGGTCTTTTGAGGAAAGAACCACACAGATTAAGTGGACCTGTCCAGTCAGTGCACGCATTTGTCAGTAACCGTGCAGCTCAACTCAGAACTTAAGGAGCTCAACGATTCGACGAACAATACCAAAGAAAGGACATTTGGGTAGGCCGCATAAACTACTTAAACTGCCAGATCAAGAATATAACTGAAACAATGACCCACATAGTCCTCATATTCTCAATAATGAAAAAAATATAATACTTTTTACAGTAAATATAGATAGTGTCGCTGAGCTCTTGGAGTTCCACATCAGGTGTTTCAGATCTTCAATTTTTATACGTCAACAGAGAGTGCTCATCAGGCTGAACAACTCTTGCTAAGACGTCGTTCCATTATATGTTATAGTGTAGCTGGGCTCTTGGAGTTCCACATCAGGTGTTCCAGATCTTCAAATTTATTCTCTCAGCAGAAAATGCTCATCACGTGGAACAATTTTTGCTATGGTGCTATTTTTGTATATCTTATAGTTGTAGCGCTTTGACAGTGTAAATGATACTCCAGATGTAGTTATGAAATTAGGTATATTCAAGACTAGGATAGCTTACACAGAAATATGTACAGGTCTTATAGAAAAATACATGGGCACAAGTAGTGGATTTCCTAAGATGTATTTACAAAATGTAGTTGTTAAATAATACGTGTGGTGGCGCGCGGATCGCAGTTGTAGATCGCTTTCCTCGCGCTCTCCAAACTGCGCCGCGTATAAATACCCCTCTCGGCGCGCGGGGCGCCACCGATCTTAAGGAAGACCTTGTCTCACAAGGCATCCCTGTAGCCGAGGTGCACCGCATGCACCGTGCCCGAGGCGGCGAGCCATACAACATGGTCCTTGTTGTATGCCCCCCCGTCGAAGGACACCACCCGATCTTCAAGATCAAGTCCCTTTGTCATCTCACTGGATTCGATATCCAGAAGCCCCGCAAGACTGGAATAGTTGGCCAGTGTCACCGCTGCCAACTATACGGTCACTCCCAAAAGAATTGCCATGCCACACCCAGGTGCGTCAAGTGCCTGGGTGGGCATGGCACTTCCGAGTGCTCCCGCCCAAAGGACCGTACCCTATGCACGGAACCACCCAGCTGTGTGCTGTGTGGCCTCTCCGGGCATCCAGCCAACTACCGTGGCTGCCCCAAAGCCCCTAAGGCAACGAATCCCAAACTGGCGAAGCGTACGGACGCTCGTCAGGGAAGGGAAGCCCCCTCCACTCAACTTCCCGAGCGTCTGAGTCCCCAGAGACCCAACGCTTGGAATTTATCCCAGCACCAACAGGCCTTCCCGCCCCTGGTACGCAACCAACCCCCCCCCTCCGCCCCTCATCGCTCATCAGATGGACCCCCGCATTCGCGCACACGCGCTCGCGGCCGCGCCCGCACCCGCGCCCGCGCCCGCGCGCGCACCCGCGCCCCTCGCTACTAACCCCCCGGCTCCTAAAGCCACCACCCCCGCCCCAGTCGCGCCCGTTCCTTCCTCATCCACACCCGTGGCTGTAGGCCCCAACCCCATGGATCCGTTCAACGTGATCTCAGGCACATTCACTGCCTTCCTCACCCCTCGCGCCCGTCAAATGGCCAATGAAATCGTTGCCGCCAGAAATGCCGGTAACCTTTATGCCATTCAGTGCATATATAACGCGTACCCGGACATTACGCACGCGTTACAGTCATTCGTAAACTCTCCCAATCCCACTAATGGATAACGGAATCCTCTCGCGTTTAAAACCCCGATCCCTAAAGCTAGGTTATTTCAATGCCAATGGCATCCAAGGTCAGCGCGACGAAATCGGTATCTTCCTCCGCGACCACCAGATCGATGTCCTCCTCGTACAGGAGACTTTCCTAAAACCCCACACGCGAACGCCGTCGATAGCGAACTATCGGGTTGTTCGAAACGACAGGACTCGGTGTCACAAGGGTGGCACCCTCATTTACTACAGAAAATCCCTCTACTGCATCCCCTTGGACCCGCCCCCCCTCTCACGACTAGAAGTCTCCATTTGCCGACTAGGCATGACAGGCCACCAACCGATCACCTTGGTATCGGTCTACCTCCCCCCTACGAGCCATTCAGAGAACTTCCAACTCTTGACTGACGACCTGACCTTACTCCTCGGCCTGAGTGACTCCGTTATCATAGCGGGGGATCTCAACGCCAAACATCACGCCTGGAATAGTACCAGAATCTCTACCCGAGGGAGACACTTGTTCGACCTCTGCACCCCTCTAAATTTTGATGTCATCGCCCCGATGACTCCCACTCACTTCCCTCACTTGGTTGACCATACCCCTGACGTGCTCGATGTATCACTTTTAAAGAATATCAACCTACGGTTGGATTCTATAGAGGTGATACACGAACTATCATCTGACCACCGACCAGTTGTGCTTAAGCTAGCCCCTCGCGTAGGCCTCCCTGACCCCGACCAACCCCCCTCCACCAAAGTGGTAACGGACTGGAGGAAAGTAAGCGAACGCCTGAAATCCAACACGTCCCCCCACCTAGACTCCATCCCCGACCTCTTCGACTCTATCGCTGACACGACGGCCGCGATCGACTCATTCACTGGACACGTACAATCAGTCCTGAACGATTGTTCAAGGGAAGTTCCAGCGACGGACGACCGTCGCTGGAAGTTGCCGGACGATGTACGTGAACTGATGACTGAGAAGAACGCGGCTGTCCGTGCGTACAGCAACTTTCCCTGCGACGCGAACCGAGCCCATATGCGCTACTTACAGCGAGCTGTAAGGACACGTGTAGCGGAGCATCGGGAAACGGGCTGGGATGAGTTGCTGAGCGAACTTGAGCCTACCCACCTAGCATTCTGGGAGCTTCAGAGGAAACTCAAATCCCGAGAAGTAGTCCCTATGCCCCCCTTGATCCGCCCAGACAATACCATCGCTTTCGATGATGTCGACAAGGCCGAGTGCCTAGCCGACAGTCTTGAGGCCCAATGCTCGCCCAGCTCTCAACCTGTAGACCATGCTCACCTCTCTGAGGTCGACGCCGAAGTCGAAAGGAGAGCCTCCCTCCCCCCCGTAGAAGACCCCGAGTGCCCTCTGCCTCCTGTCACCCCCGACGAAGTGCAAGAGCTCATAAAGGGCCTTAAGCCCCGTAAAGCCCCCGGTTCTGATGGAATGACCAATAAGGTGTTCCAACTGTTCCCTGCCCACCTGATCATGCTAATGACCACCATCTTCAATGGTGCCATGAGCAATAACATCTTCCCCCAAGCGTGGAAACAGGCCACTGTCATCGGCATTCCCAAGCCGGGCAAGCCTAAATCCGCTCCCTCCAGCTACCGCCCCATCAGTCTCCTCAATGTCATAGGCAAAATCTATGAGAGGCTTATTTATAAGCGTCTCAGAGACTATGCCGAGACGAAAGGTCTCATTCCCAACGAGCAGTTCGGTTTCCGAACCCAACACTCGTGCGTCCAACAGGTCCACCGTATCGTCGAACACATAAGCGTTGGCTTCCAACGTGGTTCGTTGACGGGTGCTGTTTTCTTCGATATAGCGAAAGCGTTCGACAAAGTCTGGCACAATGGCTTATTATATAAGCTATACCAACTTAAAGTGCCAGATCGTCTCGTGCTCATCCTGCGAGACTTTTTGTCGAACCGCACCTTCCGATTCCGCATCGAAGGAGCGCTATCCTCCCCCCGCCCCATTCGCGCCGGAGTCCCTCAGGGCTCCGTGCTCGCCCCTCTCATTTTCACGCTTTTCACCAGCGATATCCCCAAGAGTAAAAGGGCTCAGTTGGCTCTGTTCGCAGACGATACGGCCATTTACTACACCGGCGTAAGCCCCGACGCGATATCTCGCACTCTCCAAACCACAGTCAACCAACTCGGTGACTGGTTTAGGAAGTGGAGAATCGAAGTCAATCCCGATAAGAGTCAAGCGGTTCTATTTTCGAAACCGAGACTCAACCCCACCCCCCCCCGTCCGATCACCATGTTCGGCAAGCCTATCCCTTGGGAGAAGCGAGCCAAATACTTGGGTGTCACTCTGGACCACAGACTCTCTTTCGGCGAGCACATAAAGCAGGCGCGTTCGCGCGCCGCTTTCGCTCTCGGTAGACTCCACTTCCTATTGAATGCACGCAGCAAATTGTCACTCAAGTGCAAATTGCGCATTTACACAGCGTGCATTCGTCCCATCATGACCTACGCGAGTGTGGTTTTCGCACACTCGAAACCCCACCACATCCATAGGATGCAGACCCTCCAAAACCGGTTCCTCCGTAGGGCAACCGGCTCCCCTTGGTTCGTTCGGAACGAGATCCTCCATCTCGACCTTAAAATCCCCACTATCCGTCAGTTCATGAAGCGCATTTCCAAGCGCTTCTTCGACTCCGCGGCCTCACATCGCAACCCTCTGGTTGTCGAGGCTGCCAGATATGCCCCCTCCCGCATTAGTCGTACCCGCCGTCCAAGGCATGCCCTGACCGACCCCGATGACCCCATAACCCTCCTCCAGGAGAGCAGTAGGGCCACCAGTACAGTGCACAAACACAGACCGCCATCGTTCCGACCTCGCCGCCGAGGTCCTACGCGACGCCCCCGACGTAATTGTCCCCCCCCCCCGACCCTTGCTCGACGACGCGCCAGCCCGCGCCGTAGCTGAGCCTGTAGCTTTAAATTCCCCAGTATAATAATAATATAATTTAGATCCAGCCTGTCCCATCTTGCTGCCCTCCCCTCAGTGACGCCCTAAGCCGAGGTTCGTACCCCACAGGGGGTGCCCTTAGCGTGCGGTCACTTAAATTTAAGTATTGTTCGCCCCTGGCTGGAGGCTTTAAGTTAGTAGCTTAAGGCACCCACAGGTTTGCCCGGTTAAGTAGCCAGGACCTTAGTGGTCAAAACTACGAGCTGCCCAATAGGAAAAAAAAAAAAAAAAAAAAAAAGCGGGGCGCCAGTACACGGTTGGCAGCGGCAGCGGACGGATGTATGGTATGACTTGACACTTGCAGCTACAGTACTCCCCCCCTAGTGAAAACGTACAGGCGTCTTTACTAATCGCCCTGATCTGGTGCGGCGCTCGCTGGTGTTGGCCGGGAGTAGGCTGGTGTTATCTTCGCTGGTAGCTGCAGCTGACTGGGGCGTCTCACTACTCGTGTGGTCTTGTTCTTCAGTGCTGATAGTGTATGCCGGTTTGAGCCTATCGATCGATATTGTGCTAGATCTTCCTGGCAGTTGGATGGTGAAGAACTTCTCGTTGCGCTCGATGACCTTGTACGGACCTTTGTATGGCTGTTGTAGCGGTTTGCGGACGGTGTCGTCGCGTAGCAACACGTGGCTAGATGTTTGTAGATCATTGTGCACGAACATACATCGCTTGTTGGAATGCGATTTGTACGTTGGTGTTAACTTCGTGATGACGTCATGTAACTGATCGACGAAGTTGTGATCCATTGATTTCGCTGCTGGTGATGGTGCCATGAAATCCCCAGGCAGTCGCAATGCTTGGCCGTAGGTGAGCTGCGCGGCGCTGGTGTCGGTGTCTGTACGCACGGCGGCTCGTAATCCCATTAGCACTGTAGGTAGCTCGGCGATCCATTTGTTGCTATTTTGTAGGCGAGTCATAAGTGCGGTCTTCAGTGTTCGGTGCCAGCGTTCGACAATGCCGTTGCTCTGCGGGTGGTAGGCAGTGGTACGGGTTCGTTCGACTCCCAGTAGTTGTGCGAGGTCTCGGAATAGACAGCTTTCGAACTGTCGTCCTTGGTCTGTCGTTATTCTTGCAGGGCACCCGTAGCGAGATATCCACGTTTCATATAGCTTTTTGGCGACGATATCGGCAGTGATTTCCCGTAAAGGTACTGCTTCGGGCCATCGTGTGCAGCGGTCGATCAATGTCAACAGGTAGCGATGTCCAGACGATGAAGTAGGTAGCGGACCAACGATGTCGATGTGTACGTGTTGGAATCGTTCGCTTGGTGGGAACGCTGCCACTTCACTGTGATTGTGACGTTGAACTTTCGAGCGTTGGCAAGATATGCACGTTTTTGCCCAATTGCCAATGTCGGTGTTCATTGCGGGCCAGAAATAGCGTTGTTGCATGAGCTTGCGTGTAGTTCGTAACCCGGAATGACTTGGATTGTGCACGGCGTTGAAGGCGATGCGACGAAAGCCAGTTGGTAGGTACGGTCGAACGTGTGACGTAGACGTTTCGCAGAATATTGGCTTGTTTGAAGCGGGCATGACGATTTTCTTGAGTTGAATATTTGTTTGCTTCAATAAGTTGGGTATATCGCTGTCCCTTTCTTGTGCTTGAGATACGTCATCGTAGTTAATTGGCGATGGTAGGTCGACGGTTTCGATGCGTGAGAGTGCGTCGGCGACAACATTGTTTACTCCACTCACATGACGAATGTCCGTAGTGAACTCGCTAATGAATAACAATTGTCGAGTGCGTCTTTGTGTGTCGTTGTCTGACGGCGGCTTGCGAATAGCGTAGGTTAGCGGCTTATGGTCGGTGTAAACAATGAGTTCTCTTCCTTCGAACATTTTCCTAAAGTGTTTGATCGCCATGTAGATGGATAGTAATTCTCTGTCGAATGTACTGTATCGTTGTTGTGTGTCGGAGAACTTTTTTGAGAAATAGCCCAGTGGTATCCATTTCTTGTTTACAAGTTGTTGTAGTACGGCTCCTGCGCAGGTATTCGATGCGTCACACATTAGGGAGATGGCGTCGTTCGGTGATGCGGATGGGTGAGCGAGCAAAGCTGCGTTTTGTATGCCGGCTTTGCACAACTCGAATGCTTGTAAAGCTTCTGTGTTCCACTCTATTTTGGTTTTGTCACGTTTCTTGGAATTATGTAGGTACGCGTTGAGTGGTGCTTGTATGTGTGCGGCATTTGGAATGCTGTCGCGATAAAAGTTTACCATTCCGATGAATCGACGTAACTCATGAATTGTCACTGGTTGGGGGTAGGCAGTGATTGCAGTGACCTTTTCATGTGGTGGCTTGATTCCGTTACTTGACACTTCGTAGCCCAGGAACTTGACATTTTCTTTGCTGAAGACGCATTTCGATGGATTTATTGTTATTCCATAGTCGTCTAATCTACGTAGCACCTTTTGTAAGTCTTCGATGTGGCATGCTTCATTATCTGACGCGACGATGACGTCATCAATGAATGGGAATGCGTAATCTAACCCGATGAGTACTTCATTAATGAACCGTTGGAATGTCTGTCCGGCGTTTCTGAGACCTGGACACGTTCGAGGGAATTCAAATAAACCGAATGGAGTGGTGATGGCGGTCTTCTCGATGTCCGGTTCATATACAGACAGCTGTTGATACGCACGATTCAGATCAAGCGTAGTAAATATCTTCTTGCCGTGAAGTAGGTACGTGAAGTCCTTGAGTCGTGGTACTGGATATCGGTCTGGTTTGGTGACGTCATTGAGTCTGCGGTAGTCGCCACATACGCGAATGTCACCGTTTTTCTTTGGTACGACGTGTAACGGGCTGGACCATGGACTTTTGCTGGGACGACATATTCCTTGCTGCATCATCGTCTCGAACTCCTTCTTCACGGGCAGGTATCGATGTGGTGGTAATGGTCTGGTCTTGCTGTACACTGGTGGGCCGGTAGTTTCGATGTGGTGTTCCACACGGTGCTTTGGAGTCTCCTTCATACATGACGGTCGAAGGATGTCGGGGTACTTGCTGAGTAGCCGGTGATAAGGCTTATCAACATCTATACTTCTCACAGTAGGTTCGGCGGAGTAGGTGACTTGTGCTCTGGCGGTGAGATTGGTAACTTTGTCGACGAGACATCGGCCGGCTACGTCGACAAGAAGCTGATGATGCGTTAAAAAATCGGCGCCAATGATGGGCTTGCTGACTGCGGCGATGATGAACTTCCACGTATAAGGTCTACGTAGGTTGAGATCCAGTTGTAGTGTCTTCTCACCATACGTTGGAATCACTGTGTTGTTCGCGGCATATAAACAGAAATCGGTTGGTGTTGCGTTCCCGCCTTTTCTCTTCGGTATCACGGATACGTTGGCGCCAGTATCAATCAAGAAAGATAAACGTGAGTTTTTGTCTATTATAAATAGGCGGTAAGATGAGTTGCTTGCGCCGGTTCCCGCCTCAGCCAACGCAGGTGTTAGTTTCCCGAGCGGGCGCTGCTGTCTTCGTAGCTGCACGGCCGCGTGCACCTTCTCGCTTCTTTGCCGAACTTGCGATGATAAAAACAGATCGCTGATTGGTCGTTTCGCGCGCGATCATGGTTGGTCCGGCTCGACGAACGCGATCGTGAGTGTCGCCTGTTAAACGATCTGCGTCTATAGCTGTGTTGTTGCGATTGTTTTACCTTCAACTCAGCAATTTCTCGTGTTATTTATTTATTAAAACTTCTCGCACACAAAAGTATACAAAGGCGGACTTAATGCCTTAGGCATTCTCTACCAGTCAACCAAGGGTGGTGAAGAGATAAGATGGCGGGTGCTCTAAATAACAGACATTACTAATAATAATAATAAATATTAAAAAGATAACATAAGTATTTATAAATAAAATAGGTATACAAGTACCTAAACAGAATATAAACTTATAATACACATACATACATATTTACTATAATATATATCTACATTATACATATATTATATATATACACAAAAAGGGAAGGAGGTAATTGAGACGACTCTACGCTATTTATTTTGAAAATAACTCCGCAATTTCCGCTTAAAAGCATACCGACTGGTAGCCGTCCTGATTTCAAGAGGAAGCGCATTCCAGAGAAGAATGGACTGAATATGAAAGGAAGAATGAATAAAATCGGAAGTATGAGAAGGACAGAGAAGGAGAAGATTGTTGGAAGAACGCAGATTCTTAGCGTGTGAAGAACATAGATATTGAAAGTGAGACATAAGATAAGAGGGAGGGGTGGGAGAGTTGAGAAACGAGAAAAGTGTGGTCAAAGAGCGCAAACTTCTCCTTTGGCGGATGGACATCCATTTGAGCTCAGTCCTGTAACTCGACACATGGTCATACTTCCTGAGGTTGAATATGAATCGGATACCATTGTTGAGTAGTCTGTCAAGCTTATCCAGCAAAACCGCATTCAAGTCAAAGTAGCACACGTCACCATAGTCAATGATGGGGAAAATCAAAGTCTGCACAAGCATAGTTTTCGTCTTAGCGGGCAAAAAGTTTCTCAAACGATACAGGGATCGCAGAGTACCGTTGACCCTTTGACTAACACTAGAAACCTGGCGCTGCCAGCTAAGCGTTGAGTCAAGATGCAAACCGAGATCTTTCACCGTAGGGGTAATAGGTATGATGGTACCATTAAAAATAAGAGGAGGAAGAGAGCTAAGCGCCACCCTACCCATCATGTGCGGGCTTCCAATTACAATGGCCTGACACTTTAAAGGGTTTACTGATACCCCAAAACTATCAGACCACTTCTTGATAGCAGCTAAGTCTCGGTTTACATCAGCTATAGCGTCCGATAAAACTTCTACCCGCGCAGCTGTATACAATTGAAGATCATCAGCATAAAGATGATACGAACACCGAAGACAGTGAGTTATAAAATTGATGAAAATGGAGAATAACAATGGAGAAAGAATACCGCCTTGAGGAACACCAGCATCCAGGTCGCGCCAACTCGATGAGCTCTCATCAACGCGAACTGACTGCTGACGTCCCCGAAGATAAGAAGAGAACCATTCCAGGGCCTCGGGTGAAACCATAAGATGAGAGAGGATAGAAAGGAGAATATCATGGCTGACGGCGTTAAAGGCGTTGGAGAAATCAATTAATACCAAAACGGTAACCTTGGTATCCTCCATCGCTTCTCTAATGTCACCAGTCACTTTAAGGAGAGCAGAGGTTGTACTGTGCCCAGGCCTGAATCCAGACTGAAAAGCGCTAACAAGGCTGTTCCGGTGAACAAACACAGAAAACTGCTTGTGTACACAGGCCTCAAGCACTTTAGACAGGAATGGGAGAATGGAAATAGGTCGAAAATGGCTGGATAGGGAGGGATTTGAAATTTTAGGGAGTGGGCGGACATAGGCCATACGCCACAGGGATGGGAATTGTCCGGAATCGAGAGAAAAGTTGATGATGTGAGTAATCGGAGGGAGAAGAATATCGAGGATCCAAACGAGCATATTGCGACTGATGCCGTCATGACCCACAGCCTTGGATTTTATGGACATGATGATCTTTTTAATTTCGTCCAAGGTGACCGGAGAGAAGTGAAATGGTTCTATGATGGGACTAGATAGGCCAGTAATGAAATCGACCGTCTGGGATAACATTTGGGAATCAAAGTGGCAAGTGGTTGTGAAGTGACGGTTGATATCATCAAGACCAATCGTATTAGGAAAATCCACATGACGTGGTCTACCGATACCCAGAGTACCAAGGAACTTCCAGATATCAGCAGGTGAAGAAGAAGATATGTTCTCGAGAATATGGCGGCGTTTTGCGTTGCGTATCATCTGATTACACCGGTTTCTAGCAGCTTTGAAAAAGTTCAGATTTTCTTCACTGCGATTCTTTTTAAATTTACGAAAGGCCCGATCCCTACGCCTCATCGCCATTCGTACACCTGTCGTCATCCAAGGAGCAGGAGGACGCCGAAGTTTAGTCGTCTTAACAGGAGCGTGTTTGTCGTAGAGAGCAAGGACCGTCCGATCGAAAATACGCAGTTTTTCGTCTACAGCTGCCGCTGCTGTCAGGTGTTCCCAACTGAGGTCTGACGCATCCTGACGGAGCTTCTCCAAGTCCATGCGCGCAAAACATCGCATGTGCAGAACTTTTGGGACAGGCTTAGGCGGTTTTAAGACATACGAGAGGAAAACAAGGTCATGATAGGAAAAACCAGGAGCAGGACATTGACCATGAGAGGATACAAGAGAGGGAGTGGATGTAAGGATTAAGTCAAGCCAGGTGTCATCGCCTGAGATATTGAAATGGGTAGGTTGCAATGGAAGTACATGGAGACTAACAGACTCGATGATGTTAAGGAGTTTACGGGATCGAGGGGTGTGGCTAGCTAGTGTAGTATAGCTGGTCTGTTGCGGTTCTGCATCAGGTGTTCAAGTTTCCAAGATAAATTATAGCCTATATGTTGCTCACACTTAATACCTATACAACAAAAAAAAAACAAACAAATCCGTCCAGTACTTTTTGAGTTTATCCCGGACACACATACAGACAAACAGACAAAAATTCTAAAAAAATAATTTTTGGCTTCGGTATCGATTGTAGATCACACCCCAAGTATTCTTTAAAAAAAAATTCAATGTACAGTTTTGACTTTCCTACGATTTCATTATATGTATAGATGTATAGATAAAATCAAAACGTATATTTTTGTAATAGTTTGTTTAGAATCAACATTATCATTGTATTACTTTTTATTTGTATTTACTATAAAATCAAAAGGTAAAATAATACCCTGCTGGAGGCCATGTCCAACTGTGAACGTCTTTCGGCTGAAATGAATCTCTCTTTAGTTTTTTAGTTTACTAAAAGCTTTTGTACCTAGTTATGAGCGCTTTGACATTATAGAATAATTTTTCGCCTACCTAATTATAATCGCATACTAAATTGTATTTTAGATTTGTTGTTATCTCTTTATGAATAATAGTTTCTTACTTCTGTTATGTATGTGTAATGTATTCAATAATTGGTTATGATAAACATTTAATCAGGCATCATGTGTCAATAGTAATAAAATGAAACTAATCTTTATAAATTACTGCATAGAATCAAGTTTTTCTGAACTAACTGAACAGACAGCTGTGCTGCTGGGAAGTTTGTTGCGCCACTTGTTCTTCCCAGCTAAAGCACTAGGAAGTGATGATCGAAGGGCGGGCGTCTTGGGGGACTGTCTTATTGTAATTTTGACTTTCGAAAAGTGCTGATTCTCAGGCAGAGTTTCAATAAATGACTTGATTTTGATTTCTCATTTCATCATTGATTGAAGGAAGAAAATAAATGAAACAAACATTATAAATAAGTATAACTTTTATTTTCCTATCATATAAACATACATGTGAAGAAGGCGTGAGTTTACTCACGCCTTCTTCCCATGGCGGTAGGCAGAAATTACAGTACGCCACCTACTACGATCCTTGCATAGGTACTCCATTTGCCTCGTTTACGTTCATACATCTGGTCATACACGCACGCTGGTTGCGAGTACTATGCACAGTCCTATCATAATAGTTTATCATTGATTTCGTACCAGGTGGTTGCTTTTTTAAATACACGCCACCTAGTGGCCATCTTTGTAAACGTAGGGTAGTACTCGTTCATTTCTGTGTGTGTGTAAACGCCCTGTATTCAAAGGCAGATTTTATTTTCGAGTAATGTGTCGAATTTGGTGGATTTGGGCGGCAATGTTATGACCAAGTTCAATAAAGTGTAATGTCCGATTACTACTCCTACGAATTATTAATGTTCCAATTACACATAAAACAAAATAAACTGAAAATGTTGACTTCAGCGCCATCTAACAGCAAAATGGAAAACAGCAGACCCTATCATTAACCTTAACATGTCTATGTATCGGTCAGAATTTACAGTGACAGATTGGCCTTGTCGATTTTCGAAAAAGTAGGGTCCGATAATTCCGTGCGCTGACCGTTGCTGCTGACCGTTGACCTTGCGCGTCCCGCAGGCTTCTGTTTGAGAGTCGAACCAGTAGCTTCGAACTTTCTGACCCACGATCGAATCACACTTTCCTTCGGACACTGATTTAGGTCATGTAATCCAAACTCAGGCCGAAATAAACGCCGAACAATAGCGCACGAGTCGCGATGTTTGTAATAATGTTTAACGCAGAATGCACGTTGCGCTCCGGTGAAGTGATCCATCGCGACTAAATTTCCGAGAACCGAGCTACTTAACCCCACCACCCGCGCAGTCCCCTCTCTAAAGCTTCTTAAACGCAAGAGTGTTTTTAAAATCGTACGCCTTTCTGGCCCACCCGTTATTATTATGCTGTAATCTGCCAGCACAAATAGCTGATTTACTGATTGTATGAGATTTTATGAGAAATTATTGATTGATTGATTGATATGAGCTGATTTTATGAGAAAAACTTGGTACGTCAATTTGGCGTGTTAGAGCCATTTCATTTCAATGACGGTTATGATTTGAATATACGGACACTAAGATTCTTTGATTATATAATGTCAAAGGGACAATTCTAAACCTAGTCAATTTGATAAACAATTTCCCTGACTTATTATCTTAACTATATACCTAGGTATCGCTATGAAAGAAATAGTAGGTATTGGAATGTAAATATATGTGGAAGGCAGATTGTATAATTTGTCATTATAGATACGGCACCGTCCGTTTGCATACTGTCGCCGTTATGTATAATGCTTAGGGCAAAATTTATAACGCCTAGGCATTATGTAAAAGTCATTGAAACGCAATTCATGATTCGATCGCCGAATACATAATGCTTAAGCGAATTGATACAACTAGTTCTATTTTCTACTATCTGAGGCGCTGCTAAATGAAACGACAAAAATGGCGTCGACTAGTGCAAGTGTTTCCGTAAATAAAGATAAAAGCAAGTGCGTGGTGCCGCAAGAAACATGTGATTTTAAAGACGTTAACTTTAAAAAATATTGAACCATTATTACGAATCTCAAACGGGATCATCAAAAAAGTCGTGCACTAGAGTAAAGTTTTTGGAGGTTATCCGGCTCGTACAACACACTCAAGTGTCCATACAAACTGGCGTTTGGCGGACTCCTGCTAATAAATAAAGGGCAATAATTTAACATTAGGAAGGTTACTATGATCAATAATTGATCTGTTGAAAAAATGAACGGGCAATCATTTTATTTTTCGGCGGTTGTTAAATTAGTGTGACAGTAAAACATTAAGGCCCACTTGTGCATTCATGAGTTTTCATAAATAACTCGAGTTAAAAGCTAACTCAGGGTTAATCAAATAATTCATCTTGGGCCAACAGTAATAAGAAGAAAATAAGTCGGTTATTTCATCCTACAATGTCTGTACAAAAATACTCATAAATAAATGGGCATTAAAAATGTTTGAATGGGCAGTTACGTCAATAGTTCGGCAGTTTATAAGTTCGGTTGGAACTGTAACCAACCACGCGCGAGCCAAATTCGTCGCAGTAAGCCAGGGTACCCCAACCAAATGAGGTTAGAACTGTGACCAACTGCGTGCGAGTCGAGCGGTGCCGCGGCAGCAGCCGGCGAGCGCTAGTTTCAAGTTAGATTTCTTAGCAAATAATTCCGACTTGTTAACTGCCCACATGAAACTGTCCGTAAAGCTTTAACTGCTTAATATTTATTTAATTAGGTACCCATTTCAATATTTGTTATGACTCAGTTTTATTTAGTTTACTGCTTAGTTTTTATTGCCGAACTTGTTAATAATTATGGTTACCCTAACATAAATGACTCTTGACGAAATTGATGCGATCACAAGCGTTATCAATTTGCCTTAGGCATTATACATAACGACAGTATGCAAATAGACGGCGCCGTGTGTATATTGATGACGAATCATACAATCTGCCTGCGACATATTATAACAGTAGAAAGGGTAGACTCTCGCCGTTTCTACCTACTCGCCGGGCCGCGGCCGGTACATAGGGTACCTACACTGAGCTATCAAAACGGCCCGGCGCACAGTGGTTCGAAATCGACGCTCCGTGGACATTGAAATCAAAATTTCTTTAGACGAGAAATAAAAATCGGAATGGCTTTATTTCAGTATTATTTATAATATTTGGTAATATGACAGCTATAGACAGCACCATCTCCGAAAAAAAAAATATTTAATATTTTTTTGTATGAAGAAAAACACAAAAGTCGTTTTTTCTCATAACTTAATAAAACTTAAAGCCTGCGGCTTACATGGGGTGTTGTCCTACATGAGGCGATTCCGAAATGCTATAACACGCACACCCATGCGCGCCGCTTCACTCACAGCAGAGTGTTGAATTTCGAGAAATTCAGTTAGAGATTTTTACGTTGATTTATGTGTGATCTTGAAAATATACAAAGTAATTGACTTTAGTTTGCTAATTTGATTAGTTATAATGAGAAATAATGGAATATACAATATAAAAATACTAAAAAAAACACTCAAATTGAGACTCATTTACAATATAAATAGATTTTGCAATCTTTCTTATAATAATTTAATTCGGTGTTAGTAGATACACAGTTTGACTTCTTAATTAACATTAAAAAAAAAAAGTACAAAAACTTATAACTAATACAGAAAAATACTAAGAATAAGCAATTGTATAATTGAGAAATATATAAAATTTACACAAAAACATCAAACATTAAAATTTTGTCTACTGAGTTTCGTCATCGCTATCAAAGAATTCAAAATCAGAATCCATCATACTTGGCACCTCAACAAATTCAATGTTTTCCGTATCCATGGTATCCGGGTCAATTAAAAGAAGAGACTTCATTTCTTCAGTTAAATCATTTCTACTCTTATTTGTCAGTTTAGGTCGAATGCTTGACAAATATGGGTCTGAGGATACGATGAAACCATTAAAGATGTCATGGTTTGTCGCTCTGCGACAAAATTTCCGCGTATGATGTTCCCTGAGTTTTCTAAAATCTTTGTTTCGGGCCTCAGATGCCTCTTCTGATAGCTTTCCTATAGGCAAAATGTTGAAATGTTTTATTATTTCAGCTCCATGCAGCAGAAGTTTGTGGATACTGGAAGGCATGAAATACCAGCCATACAGTTCCACATACAGCTGCGCAGTTTCGTCGAGATAATTGGCAAACAAATCAATATTAATAGACTGTCCTGATGATACAACACGGAGAATAGTTGCGAATTTTTGGATGAGCTCCTGACTCAATCCAGTGATATTTGCAGTCTTCTCAGGACACTGGAAAAATTTTCTAGCCGTGTTGCCATCATGCGTGGTCCCAGCACCTTTATATAAAAAATACTGATATGAGAACATTATAAGATAAGTTTTATAGTATTACACTAACTAAAAAACCCTTTGATATTATACAAAATAAATAAATCAACTAACCTTGTTTTACGATATCCACCAGGAGTCCCATTTCCTCTCGAAATTTTCGCTGTATCGTCTGTTTGCGACTTTTCAAAGCTGCTTTACTAGCTTCATCTCTGGCTTGCCATTTTTTAAAATCTAATCGGTAAGCGATATGCAGCAGGCATTCCATGGATCTGATCCATGCATGCAAAGTCGACAAACCGTACTTGTAAATATCAGATGATACAGATTTCCTAAAATATGAATAAAAAGGTTAAAAGTGTTTTTCAATAAGAAAAAAATAAAAAAAAATAACATACATTTCCAATATTCAACTTACATGTGAATCTTCTCCAAATCATTCATTTCACTTGGTACAGCTTTACAGATGTCACATGTTTGCATAGAGGTTTGTGACAGGTGAGACGTTATTTTGCCATCTATCATGGTCATTAACATTGAATGTTTAACTTGTATATTATTTTCAATGATAGATGGCTTCAATGCTTTAATTTCAGCATCGATCAAACCCATTTCCTCCTTCATGTCCAACTTATTTTCGCTGACAAACTTGAAATAAATTGGTCTGCAAAGCATTGTAGAAGAAGGTTTTGGGTTTTCCCAGACCAAATCCTCACCACACATCAATTGCAAGGGTACAAAAGAGCTCATAAAAACACTAGAGTCGTCTTCATCTGCATTCATGCATTGCTTGTAGTTGCTTTGATTTGACGCACCATCGAAGCCCCATTTGCAGATTAAGATCAGTTCTTTATCTTGCAAATGGTCCAAGTTTAATGTTTTGGCAAGTCGAGTGACAGTGATGTCCAAAATAGCTTGAAGTTTTACTTTAACTCCTCGTTCGGTCACTTCAATATCGCTCTCAGGAGGATAGCATGCCTTCTTGGCATTTAAAACCGAATAATATGATGGGTACAAATCTACACCACTTTCTTTCGCAGTTTCCCTTAAAGTTATATACTGCCACTTCGACAATTTCAAAGAAATAAATATACCCAACGCTTTCTCTGCTGAATACTTGTTAGTAGTTGTCTTGCCTTTCAAAAAATTCTTGATCTGTGCTGCTTTTTCAGGATGCTCGGTAATATATTTTATTAAATCTTTCACGTCCTCATTCTCCTCACCACATCTCACTGCAGTAGCATATGCAAGTTCCTGAGAGTCGTGCGTTAAAAGTTCTTCTATTCTTCTCTTCTTCTGTTTTTGGCATAATTCTGAGAAAGGTTTTCTTGGGCTCCTTTTTAGTGTTGTAGTGCTAACAGTACATGTAGTTACTTTGGACGTGGATGCACCATCATTTATACCACTAGCACTTGAGGTTGAAGGTTCAACAGTATCAGTAACAGAGTCGATTGATACCAATCCAATTTCTTCACTTTGTACAAATCTGTCTTTAATGAAGTTGGGCCATTTGATCTCTTTTTCTAGCCATGTCTCATACTTCTTGACAAATGTATGCATTGTTCGATTACACGATTTCCAATTTCTATGCAAAACACACATATACACTTGACAAAACTGTTTTAATTTTTTTTGTTCTTCTTCAGACAAATTTGTCGCTTTGGTTAGAAGTGCTTCTAACAAAATACTAGGCTGCGAAAAGCAACTTTTTGTTTTCACAAATATGAATATGTCCAAATTTGTATAAAATCCTTCCATGATAATAAGTAAGTACGTAAGCAAGAAGTTAATGTTATAGCGCGAACAGTTGCTGACAAAAACTAATGATTTTGACGATGTTGTCCCTATTTATATAAAAGTACCCTCTTAATCGTATCTTAATTAATAGTAGTTAGTTAAACACTTCGTAAAAATAGCCCTTAACTAATGTATCTTAACTCGTTAACAATATTTGCAACATGCACTAATGAGATGAGACTAAATTACCATCATAAGTTAATTAGCATGCATTAAGCATTGATTTCCTGCTAAACTTGAGATTACGAACAGCTTACATCAAACAATCATTACTATGTAATTATCGTTGCCCATTGGTATGTGCACCTATCCCAAAGATATCAAATAATATAGTATTAAATTCCTTCGAGAAATCCACTGAATTTCTTGAAGTTCATTACTCTGCTCTGAGTGAAGTGGTGAAATAATATATTTCTCAATTATACAATTGCTTATTCTTAGTATTTTTCTGTATTAGTTATAAGTTTTTGTACTTTTTTTTTTTAATGTTAATTAAGAAGTCAAACTGTGTATCTACTAACACCGAATTAAATTATTATAAGAAAGATTGCAAAATCTATTTATATTGTAAATGAGTCTCAATTTGAGTGTTTTTTTTAGTATTTTTATATTGTATATTCCATTATTTCTCATTATAACTAATCAAATTAGCAAACTAAAGTCAATTACTTTGTATATTTTCAAGATCACACATAAATCAACGTAAAAATCTCTAACTGAATTTCTCGAAATTCAACACTCTGCTGTGAGTGAAGCGGCGCGCATGGGTGTGCGTGTTATAGCATTTCGGAATCGCCTCATGTAGGACAACACCCCATGTAAGCCGCAGGCTTTAAGTTTTATTAAGTTATGAGAAAAAACGACTTTTGTGTTTTTCTTCATACAAAAAAATATTAAATATTTTTTTTTTCGGAGATGGTGCTGTCTATAGCTGTCATATTACCAAAATATTATAAATAATACTGAAATAAAGCCATTCCGATTTTTATTTCTCGTCTAAAGAAATTTTGATTTCAATGTCCACGGAGCGTCGATTTCGAACCACTGTGCGGCGAGCTGTGGGTAGCGCACAGATACAATACGAAAATATATACTAAGGGCTAATTTCACCGATCGTCTCCAAAACTGCGTTTACACTAATTGCGATTAATATCAAGATTTGATCTCGTTTAACATCGATTGCATTTCACAGAGCAAAACGCCACGATCAGAAATCAGAAATAATTTATTTTGCAATGAATGTGGGTACAAAATAAGGTGAAAACATTGTAAAAGTTCCAACACACTCTAGCTTACGGCATGCCAAAGTAAAACATATATTTATATCTACTCAATTAACCAAACTGCTATGAAGAGCTACTGCAGCCTTTCTAAATAAACTAAACATCAAAAACAACAATCTTATTTCTATATTTTACAAATGATTGATTAAATTGGTTATTTTACTTACATTAACAAAATAATAATAGGTAATAATAATAAACTAGGTATATAATGAAATTTGAAGCAAAAATAATAAATTAATATATGTATAACATTATAAACTCTTGTCATTCAAAAAATCTGGTATAGAATAGTAACATTTATCTATTATTAAGGATGCTAACCTCTTTTTAAATATACTTAATGATTCTTCTTTGTAGGCATGAGGTATTTTATTATAGATGACGGGCCCCATTGATAGTAAGCTTTTTCTTAATAATGCTGTTTTGTGCCTACCTGTAAACATTAGATTTCTGTATTGCGATCTAACAGATCCCGGACGTGTTCCAATATCGTCCATTAGGGTAAAAAGGTGTATGTTTGTTCTAACAAATATTGCAACTTCAAGTATATACAAAGACGGAAAGGTGAGTAATTTTAGAGACTTGAACACAGGTTCACAACTGTCGGTATTGTTAAGACTAGTCATTGATCTTAAACAACGTTTTTGGGCTTTGAATATCCTCTCCCTCTCAGTACAGTTACCCCAGAATATAACTCCGAATCTCAAAACTGACGGGACTAGACCATGATCGTTGATCGCGTTTACGAAAACCGAGTTATAGCATGTTGGAACGGCAACAACGCATTGTGTTTTGTCCTTGCATCGAAACTTGACAAAACTATTGTATTATTTGTGTAAAAATACATGTATCAAAACGTATTCCTTCGGTTGTCAAGTCAATAAAATTGTCAACTTGGTAAACTCGTAAAGTAAGCTTGTGAGGTTTTCAGATTAGCAGTGCACGTTTCAATTTGTAAATTTTTCTTTTATAACCTCGGGTTATCAGCTTGTCTAGAAGTAAAAGAGACCCAGCATTTCAACAGAGTGTAAAGGTGGTATTAGTAGAGTTGGTCAAAAACATTATTACACAATAGAGTACAAAAAAACCGAGTTCTAGTTTAAATTCAATAGCTTCGAGCTTCTCCATACAGAGAGCACTGCTGGTTTTGTAAGACGAAATCTCGTCACAAAGTCATGATCACGTAAAGTGTCGAAGTGCTCCTGCCTTTTGCGAATCCACCTTGGTCGTCGAAACACAAATTCATCCTCATCTTCTTCAAAGGCCAATGAATAAACTCTATTCTCATTATATACCTACTTGAAAATATTCGTAATTATGCGATTCAAAACAGGTAATAATATCACAACAGCGTCACTTCTTCAACGCAATATGGCGGAATCGCGCGGTATGGTATGTCTAGCACATATCTCGTTTAAGATCGTTAAACGGTTAAAATTAGGCGTTTAGTACAGTAACTGCATTTAGTACTAATCTAGTTTAACAATTGTTGGTGAAATGCCAAACCAAACCTTAAACTTAGATTAAAACTAAAACGACGTTGATGTTCAGTTAACGCGTTTTATTTGGTCGGGGAAATTAGCCCTTAGGGAGTATAACATCAGTCTTGGTACAGCGAACACTTGATTGTTGAAGATAAGCAGAGCGAGCGCGCCCCCCGCCGCCCCGCACCGCGCCCCCCGCCGCCCCGCACCGCGCCCCCCGCCGCCCCGCACCGCGCCCCCTGCCCTGCGCTCGCGGGTTCAGCCTAGCTTCAATCTAGGTGCATTACCGACGTTCGACATCAATAATGTATATAGGTATTATACATATAAATAACGCGACGCAGCAATAAATAAGACAAGCTTGCACCCAACCGCGATGGTGGAAGCCGGACTCAGCCGGAGCGGGCCACACGCTTGGTTGTGTAACGTGATGAAACAAACACTGGAGTTTGAGTTTGGCACACATACCTAATTAGCGGCTACCATTCCTCCGTCCAATAAAAATAATGCAGCCGATAACGATAAGTCTTTAAACGAATAGGAAGATATACGTAGTTGTAAAACTTTTTATAAACAGTAATCGATCACATATCACAGACTGGTCATTCAACCTCGTTGAATGTTTGTGCGGGCGCGGCCGAGACGCGCGGCTCATGTAAACGCTCATATAAAATATAAACTAACTACGAACATTATAACAAAATATCTAGGTTCCTTTATCTACAGGATCAATACCCAAAATATATATCAGCTTACGAAATAAAGGAAGAATTCGAGACGCACGGCCTCGAGACGCACGGCCTCGGAGCATATCACACTCTGGACCTATTGGAGCTAGGTGCGCACATACATTACATGCTACATACTACTTGTATGTACGAGGTGTATTTGAAATAACTGAAACCTCGTCTAAATGAGCTGTTCCCTACATTTTGTGGAGTGAGGCGAACATAATGTAAAGAGAAGCTGTTTATTGTTCGCCATTTCAGTAGAAGTTGTTCGTAATGATATGAATACAAGGAACCTAAGAGGATTCAGTTATTTCTTTTACATCTTTTAGGTTCGCGTGATGAGTCTACGGTAAATATGAGCAGGCTCGCAGGCGCTCACGGCCGCGTCTCTTCCGCCGCCCACAGCGCACTCAGCGCGATGCCCAGCTGCGCCAGGTAGTACGTGGACATCACCAGCACCTGCGGACACAACCCTCGTGACACGCCGCTCACACGCACGGCGGCGCGGGTCGGAGCCATACCCACCTGCTTGTAGGGCACGGGGCCGCCGAACAGGCTGTAGCCGAGGATGGCGTCCGACACCAGGAACAGTAACGCGCCAGGCGCCGCCGCGCCGCCCCGCGCCGCGCCGCGCCACGCCATCGTGGCCAGCAGCAGCGCGTACGCCGGCACCAGCGCGCGCAGCCCCGCGGGCGGCGACACCAGCGCCAGGAAGCAGCCCGTGGCCGCGTACAGCGCGCCGCCCAGCGCCGCCGCGCGCCGCGCCCAGCCCAGCGCCGCGATGTAGGCCACGTGCGCGCCCGCGAACGCCGCCATGCCGGCCACGAAGTGCTGCGGCCACAGCAGCAGCGCGTCGCCCAGCGCCGACAGCGCCAGCCCCGCCGCCACGCGCCGCGCGTACCCGCCCCTTACATCATTTACATTTATCAACCGAAAAGCTGCAGACTATAATAACTTTTTGACACTGTGTCATAGGTATCCGACAGCTGAAGAAGAAAACCATAAACACACTGTGCCGTAGCATTACGCAAGGTTACCTGCACAAATTCAAAGTCCAATGTATGTAAAAAAAGTTTTTGATTAAACTACAATGTGGACAATGAACACGGTAGACATACATACAAGCTGGGTGAAGTGTCCCACAGGAAACTTAATTGGGACTCTGTTTATCCTGGTGTTGAGGTTTAAATATGATCAATTAGCTAAATTAAAAGTCACGTCGACAAATGCTTTCATTTGGTTATCTTTGATTAGATATGCACAATAAAAAAGTAACATGACCTACGACAATAACAATAACAAAAATGTAAATAGTTATCGATATTATTTTTAAATCGCGATTCCCCCGTTATCTAATCGGTCAGGGCAGGGTCAGTGAACTGTTCGTCATTGTCGCGTACTTGTGGTGCGGCAGCGCGGCGTGGTGCAGCAGCACGACTAGCAGCAGGCACAGCACGGGCGCGCACTTGGCGGCCACGGCCCCCGGGGAGGGCCCCGCGCCGCCTGTGCCCGCGCCCAGGGCCACGAAGTACACGCACACGCACTTGAAAAATGGCACCAGCTGCCCGCCCACGCCCATGCGCTTCACCTGCACAATACACGCAACCACCACCTTTAACCCCTTTGCCACGACATGACCGCTCGCCGACCTGTGTCTTGCGTCTGCGACCGCGGCTAGAACAAATGTTAGAAATTATACACAGCGGTAACGACATAACGACATAAAGGCTCC
Organism: Griposia aprilina; assembly: GCA_916610205.1. Lineage (NCBI taxonomy): Eukaryota > Metazoa > Arthropoda > Insecta > Lepidoptera > Noctuidae > Griposia > Griposia aprilina. The sequence goes on along the minus strand of OU744285.1, from coordinate 275,185 downwards.
CGCAACAGGCGCGACGCGACAGCCCGACATAAAGGCGCCGCCCATCGCGCGGCACGCGGTGCCCTTGTGTCACGCTGTCGCGTCGCGTGAATAGTATAAAGTAATAGTAATAATATAAATAGTGGAGCGCGAATAGTAAAACGTCCTCGCCGAAATCATTTGTGAAAAATAGGCCAATTTCGGAACAAAAACGACATTAGTGGGCTTTACCGACAAAACAATTGGAATATATATACAGGGTGGAATTTTGTAATGCCACCTGGAGGGAAAGTACTCTTAATACTGCAGGTAGAAAGTTTTACTCAAAGGAAACATTCCTTTATTTTTGAATAGAAAGCAAACTGCATTCAAAGATTTTCGAAAATTCTCTTCTCCCACACCCGGGAATCGAACCGGCTAAAATCTGAAAAAATTATACCCTGTACTTTTATTGCATCGATCGTTAGGGTCAATTATAAGGATGAAATCTCTCTAACAAACATGATAAATTAAATGAAAACCAGGAAATCTTAAATTAATTTAATTATTTACAAAAAATGGTAAACTAACTAACGAACTAAATGGTAACTAACTCGAAATGGGCTCCATTCTCTTGGATACACAAATTTATTCTTTTAACGAATTCATTTCTAGTAACCTTTAATAAAGTGTTGTGGTGAATATTATAAATCGTATTCTGAACTTCAACTCTTAACTCGTTGTCATTCGCATAAGATTTCATGTAAATTTGATTTTTTACATATCCCCACAAAAAAAAATCTAATGGGGTGAGATCTGGCGATCTCGCAGGCCATCTGATTGTGCCGTTTGTACCAATCCAGGTATTAAAATGGTTATTAATGTAGGCAGTAGTGATTCTGCTGTTATGTGCTGGAGCACCATCTTGCTGTAGAATTATTCGGTTTCGCTCTTCCTCGGGGAAACCATTTAACTCGTTTCTTAAGAGATCCAGTATTTCAATATACTTGACAGTGTTTAAATGACCTTCGTACACGTGGACTAACACTACATTATTTCTCATAATTCCGCACCAAACGTTGAAAGAAAATCTTACTTTGTTGTTAGTTTCATGAACACGAACAGGATTCACTCGAGACCAATAATGGTTATTGCAGCGATTGTACATGCCATTATTGCTGAAGTTGGTTTCGTCAGACCATACAATGTTACTCAAAACATTAGGGTTTCGGTCAATTTCTCCAAGCATGTTTTCACAAAATTGTAATCGTCTGTCACGATCCCCAATATGCAATTTTTGCACCAACCGACCTTCACGATAGCATTTATACTTATACTTTTTCAGCACTTTAAGTACGCGAGTGTGGGTTGTTCCTAATTCATTGGCAGCATCTCTACTTGAAGCCTTTGGAAATGATTCAAAGTATGTTAAAACATCTAGTTCAAAATCGAAATAGTTTTGCTGAATAGTTAGCCGTCTCTTCTTGAAACCACCCGTATTCTTTAAATTTTCTACCATTCTTTTCAATACGAACCGAGTTGGTGCCTGTCGGTCTTGATATCTCTCTCCATACCACCGCAGAGCTAGATTCACGTTTTTATTATTTAAAAAATAAGCTTCCATTAAATCAAACTGTTCTTGATAAGCCATTTTCACCGTGAGACAAAATGTGAAATGAGTTGTAAAAACAATCAAATGTGAATAACAACTATGACACTCTAATTTTCAAATTTTAATCTAACATTCCATATTTAAATTACCTCATACACGCAGCTACGAGTATGTCGCAAAGGAGTCTGCATTACAAAAGATGGATGTTAGTTAAAGAGTTTAACTTGACTCATTGAATTTGTAACTTCAGATTTCCTGGTTTTCCTTTCATTTAATTTATCATGTTCGTTAGAGAGATTTCATCCTTATAATTGACCCTAACGATCGATGCAATAAAAGTACAGGGTATAATTTTTTCAGATTTTAGCCGGTTCGATTCCCGGGTGTGGGAGAAGAGAATTTTCGAAAATATTTTAATGCAGTTTGCTTTCTATTCAAAAATAAAGGAATGTTTCCTTTGAGTAAAATTTTCTATCTGCAGTATTAAGAGTACTTTCCCTCCAGGTGGCATTACAAAATTCCACCCTGTATATGCATGCCAAAGAAAGGTGAAAGTTTATTAAGTTCTTCTTTTTGTAACTGTTGAAACTTTACCTTTGAAAAGCAAACCGAAAATCCCAAACATTGTGATCCGTCACGACCGTTACTCATCCCCACAATAAAAAGGGATCTAGTCACGAGAACACTATCCGTATGAAAAATGTCATGTCTCGTGCACACCGTTTCGTACTTTTGACCGCAATAAACCTGTAGCGGTATCAACATCGCTACATGCGAGCTATACGTCATACTGACGTCACGCAAATCCTGCATCGCGTAAGCAGAGTTTACCGCGCGACTAGCATATATACAACGTCCCGACTTCAACCGTAGGGCAGTTGCCCACCAGACACAACACCCGTCTGGTCGGAGGATCCTCCCTTTTCTATAGAGTATGAGTGAACTTTACACCCTGTTCCTCATACCTCTATAAACCCATTATCTATTTTAGTTTTCCGTTTTATTTATTTTGTTACCTCCACTAATATTACTATACCAATAACCTACCTATATGTTAAATTTCGAGTTTCAACTTGATTCGGGGGTTCGTCGAAAGTCGCTGGAAATGGTTCGTCTAAGCCGGTGGTTACCCTTACACGGAGTTTGTCAACGAAAGTGGGAGTAAACAAATATTGATCTTGCGTTAATAGCAATTAGATCTAAAATGTCCAGCACGAACTCTATGTTGTAAATTTTCTCCGCAAGAAAATTGACCGAAATGCAGAGCAATGGCGCTAGTTGTACTATACCAGTCAGAAATATGTCAAATAAATGTATGTCATCTTGAGTTTTCAAATATCAACATTGAATTATTACAATATTTTTATTTTAAAGTTTAGTCGCAGTATTTATTTAGTTTATCAATTCTTAACGATTTTAATAATCGTTTCGGAAGTGGTTTTAGTGTTTTTTTTCATGTTTTCTATTTCAGTCTCTTTCCTACAGTGTGATAAATTACGAAAATATTATTTACGTAAATATATTATATCCCAGAGCAGCCGAAAATTCAAGGGCAGCCCTCTCGTCTCAACAGAGCGACGGCGACTGATTTGTGAAAAAAAATATGCTTGAAGTTCCCGCAACGTGCGATGGAAGATGACTTCTTCCATGAACTAAAAACGTCGTAAGTACATAAAGCTTGTAGTCGTAATAAAACTAAAAATAAAAGGAATTTCAAAAAACGCCTCCGAATATTTTTTTCGCCTTGTATTAATACAAATAATCATCAAATTTTTATCCTATTAGTCATTAGCATATTAAGTACAAATTGAAAATACGAGAAAATTAGAGGTAACTTCGTGATGTTGTTTTATCGAGAAAATTTTAACATTTTGTGTTTCTGTTCCACAAAAAGTTTGAAAATATCATGCAGTTACTCATATTATTATATTATTTTATACCTAAGTCTTATCAATTTCATGAAAAATCAAATTGAAGATAGGCAATTTTGGTTACTACCCGCTCTTAATCAAAACACTTTACGGGGCATGCGCCAAAGTAGCCCGCGACATTAAATTTTCTTACGTTTTTTTCAATTTGCAGGTCAGTATCAGGTTGTATGGTGATCTAAATAATTATGATTCGCGACCGTAACAACTAAGGCTTTACAGTAATAAATAATCATTAGAATCAGCAATACAACTCCATATGTTAGAATTGCCCTCAAATGTTCTGATTTCATGAAATAGTCATTCAATAGGGTAATATGAACTGATAGAGATGTATTGCCGATTCCAATGATTATAATTCTGTTAAGCCATATTTGTTACGGTCGCGAATCATATTTTAATCAAAATACAACCTGACAGTGACCTGCAAATTGCAAAAACGTAAAAAAAATGAATTTCGCGGGCTACCCTTTTTTTTTTTTTTTGGGTGGGAAATCATCAAATGACCTCTCCCGCTCTGGGCGGAGCGGAAGGGCGTGTCAGACTCTTACTGACTAAAACCCACCCGTGTTCCTTCAGTTGCCTGTGCGCCAGGGCCACGGTAACTCTTTCGAACAATCCGCGACCCCGGCAGGCATCGGCCCTGTCGGACCCCGTCAATTATACTGACATCTCTTTGAGGCGCGCGTGGAACACAACGCGCCGTCGACCCGGGCCTGGTCCTTGCCGGACGGCGAGCTGCCCATTGCTCGCCGTCCGCAGGCCCGCGCCTACGGTGGCCGGGAGTCGGCTATCGACTCCCGACGCCCAGGGTGTCTCCTCCTGCGGCGACTAGGGGCGTGAGGGTGCAACGATTGCCGCACCCTCACGCGCTCCGCCTCCTCCTTCGCGAGCATTACTGCTTCACAGAAGGAGGTGACGGCTTCCCATTCCCTCTCGCTCCGTACCATGGCCTGTACCAGGGCCGGACGCGAGAGATCGCCGCCGCCGATCGCCGCCACGAGGACACGGCGGTGCTCCACCCAAGCTGGGCAGACCTCCACCGTATGCTCCACCGTGTCCTCCGGTCGATCCACACAATGCCAACACCCGGGCGTTTCCTCCCGCCTTATCCGAAACAGGAACCTCCCGAAACAGCCATGTCCGGTGAGGACCTGCGTCAGGCGGAAGGTGAGGACGCCGTGGCGCCTCTCAAGCCACTCCTCAAAGAGGGGACTTACCGCCGCAATTGTGGCGTGCCCAGCGCTGGGTTGCGACAGTCGCACTCTCCATGCCGCCATGAGATCCCGCCGGAGCTCTGTCCGCTGTGCCGCGATTTCTCGCGGCAGCGGAGTAACGCCCCGGCGTTTCGCGTCCTCGCGCCACTCCTAAATGTGCGCGAGGACTTTTGCCTCCAGATCCCATGGCGGCAATCCGGCAAGGAGGCTCGCCGCCTCGCAGGAGACCGTGCGGTATCCTCGGACCAGCCGGATGGCCATGACCCTTTGGGACGCGTTCAACCGGCGTGCTGGTCGGAGCCTCAATGAACGCGCCCACACCGGTGCCCCGTAAAGGGCCATGGACCGCACGACCCCCGCGTAGAGCCTCCGGCAGGAGGCGTTTGGACCCCCTAGATTGGGCAGGAGCCGCTTCAAGGCAGCCCCGGCCCGGTCCAGTCTGGGAGCCAAACGTCGGAAATGCTCAACGAAGTTCCACCGGCTGTCGAGGACGAGTCCCAGGTACCTCATCGTCGACTCGACGCCGATGTGAACCCCTCCCGCCATTATTTGGGAACCCGACAGTGGCGCGTTCCGAGGGCCATGAAAACACATGGCCTCGGACTTGTGCAGTGCCACCTCGAGTCCCAATTGCCGGATCCTCTCAATGACTGTCGCAACCCCGCGTGTCATTAATTCGGCCGCCGCCTGGTGCGACCTCCCCTGCGCCAGGACCAGCGTGTCGTCAGCGTAACAAACGACGCTGACGCCGCTAGGGAGGTCGGCGCGCAGCACCCAGTCGTACCCGATGTCCCACAGGTGCGGTCCCAGGACCGATCCCTGTGGGACACCGCACGACATATCTCGCCGGTTCCATTCTCCCTGGTGACCGGGGTAGATGACGGCCCTGTCCGTCAGATAGGCCTCGACTATGCGACAGAGGTAGGTCGGCATCCGGTGATACCAGAGTGCCTCCCTGATGCAACTCCAGGGCAGGGTATTGAAGGCATTGGCGATGTCTAGAGACACCGCCAAGACGACCCCACCCCGGGCCACAGCATCCCCCGTCGTGAGGGCTCGCACGCGCATGATGGCGTCCACCATAGAGCGCCCCCTGCGGAAACCAAACTGGCTGTCCGCCAGATCCGGCCCCACCCGTTCACGGGCTACCCTGGAGGTCCCGCCTTAAAATGATCAAATTCGGTATTACACCAAAATTCAAAACTCTATTTTTTCAAACTAAATCCGAAAATAATCTAAATTGAACGCAACAGCCTCTATAATATTGTTTACTAACCTCATCTGACCGCCCGCTAAGCTAAAAGCAATAAAAATAGCTAAAATAGGAGATTGCATACTCATTAGTTATAGCGCTCCCAGACTTAACAATTTAACACACAACTAGATTTTCTACAAAACAAGTATCGTATCGAAGCAAGTTGGTTGGAAATACTAGTAAATTAATAGATAGTCAATCAAATGAAGGGTCTGACTTATATAAGCGGCGGTACCCCGCCGCGACATTATAGCGCCATTTCAACGAGCAAACGTTATTGTGCCATCCATCAATTTCTATACCTAATTAAAATATATGGTGTTACTCAATAGATTTTGATGGCTCAACGATAGGCATTATTTTTGACTTTTTAAATGTTCGGTTTTCTTTTTTGCGTTGGGGGTTATTTTTTATTTTTTTTGGGAGTCAGTTATGAATTTATCTAAGTTACAATAGCCTAATGTCAACTGCTCATCACCTTTTACAAAATATTCCTTTCCCCGATGCAGGGACGTTAATTGTTGCGGAGTTCTCCTGGTAAGAACCAAAAGAACTGGAGCTGATGGTGAAGGGACCATCAGCTCCATTTCAACATTTACATTGTGACGAGCATAAATTGCTTAGTAAACATATTAAAGTAATCGAATCGCAACCCGTGAAATACTTATTATTGAGAAGTTCTGGTGCCCACGTCTGGCCTTCATCATCAGTTCCACTTCACCGAATGGTGCTTTCCGAGAGCAAATGGACGAGTTACTATAAAAAATACCCAAATCGCTATAGGTGAGCCTATAAAATTTGAGGATTTCTCTCGATTTCCATGGGATCCCCTCATCAGATTCTGACTTGGTGACTATGGGACCACCTCGAGAGCATACCCTTTCAAACAAAAAAAAATGCAAATCCGTTTATATATGACGGAATTATGCCCGTACATACAATAAAAACATTTAAAACAAATAAAAATCCGAATTGATAACCTCCTCCTTTTTGAAGTCGGTTAAAAACAAACTCCAGCAAATTCCCTAGATGTATTCCTTTCCTTTTCTTGCACAATAAATCTTCCGAATACGCAAGGAATTACGAACTATTTTTGCCAACACTTTGTTTAGACAAAAATGTCGAATTGACAACGTAGCTATCTTCCCAGTTTACAAAACGAAAGTGCGTTTCAGCAAACTTTGTTTGCTTATGATAATAGGAATTTTATCGTTATTGTTATTAGGTCTAAATTCAATCAGCAATACAATACAATATTGTATTATTTTTGAGTAGCGAGCCGCACATTGTATTTGGTTGTGTTTTACGCATGTAGGTAAATTAAATTGTTTTGATGTGAATGACCTGATGAACTTGCGTGGCGAAATCGTAATGTATTCACATCATGATTGTGTTAAAATGGTTAAAGTAAAAAAAATATCCTGCGTCTATACCGTTGATTATAATTTGATAATTTTTGGTATACGTACCACTAAAGGCTCGTGCGCACAGGCGCGACGCGACAGCGTGACACAAAGGCACCGCGTGCCGCGCGACGAGCGGCGCCTTTGTGTCGTGCTGTCGCGTCGCGCCTGTTTGTGGGAGCCTTAACGCGATACCCAGTATGTGGTTTCAATTAATGTCGTATTATCCCCACCAGTCTGTATAGAGCGTGCCACGAATTGCCGCGTTGCGATTTGCGGAAACACTCGAGCGACCGCGGCCGGCGGGTAGCGGAGAGGCGTGCGATGTAAACAAAAGTACTAGCTCACACTTACAGCAAAAGAATAAAAAACCGAGCAGAAGCAAAGCTTCTTCACAGAGCTCAAAATTCTTACCTACTTTCATAGGGCTGTCACTCGGTTATTGAAAATAAAAAAACCGGGCAAGTGCGAGTCGGGATTCGGCAATGAGGACGGACGGACGGACGGATGGAAAGACGGACAGACGGAGGGAGTATTCAGTCACCTTAATGGTACATTGTTTGTCTGTCTGTCTATAAAATAATTATTTGGTCAGCAGATTATACAAATGGTTCGCATACTCGTATTGTATAAAAACCTTTGTAAGATTGGGACTGTGATTAATGAGGAAATAAAACCATCAGAAGTCAACAACATTTACAGATTGAAGGCAAAAAAAGACTCGCACTCCGTTGGCACTGTTGTTGCGGAATTTAAGTCATCAACCTTGAAGGAAAATGTTCTGAAAGCCACCAGAAACTTCAATAAGCAAAGCGGTAATAATAAAATTATTATTAATAAATTTGTTATGAAATAAATAACTAACTAACTAACTAACTAACTGTCGACAGCCAGTATTGAGCTGCCGGGCCCGCCGAAACCTATTTATATAGCAGAGTCCCTAACCTCCTATGGCAAACATCTTTTCTACTTGGGCCGCAGACTCCAGAAAGAGGGTAAATGTGATAGCTGCTGGCCGAGCCACGGGAAAATTTATATAAAAAAGTCCGCAGGTTCGATTCCGTTTTGTGTAAACTGCGAAAGCGACCTATATAAACTTATGGGCGCCGCCTTATGACAGAGTTCCTCTAAAATTACTTTTAGTTTGCCTTTTAGTTATGCTTGTTTTAGTTTTGCTGTTTTCTTTTTTATTTTGCTTGTAATATCACACTCCACACAACACTACTCAGGGTCATACGCAATCTGTTTCCCTTTCGGTTCCCAGCAGGCACCAATAGATGTCAGCTGTCTCTACACTTTTAAGCCTTTAGTTCTGCACGCACGCAATTCGCAAAGCAATCCGAATAATATGTCACATTTTTCTGATATTTCTTACGCCACCATTTTTAATAACTGCCGCATTAGCTTGATGTTTTATCTTTGTTACAAAATTCGATAACTTAAATGAAATACAGACTGACCCGGACAGTATTTCAGTGGCTGAGTCTGCAACCTGTATGATTGAGGACTGCAATGATATTGCAGTTTTGCACAAAAATGCTCTTTCACTTCTCTGTCAAAATATTCGAAGCATAACTAAGAACTTCGATGGCTTGACAATGCTTTTAGAAAGAAGTAATACATCCTGGGATTTCATTATTCTTACGGAATGTTGGCTCTTCAACTCTCCTCCCCTACCCTCAATCCATGACTATACCTGCGTCAATACCAATCAACATTTTTCGCAGAATGAGGGTGTGGTGGTGTTTTTCCGATCCCACCTTCAAGTTTTTGTTTCGGAGCCCCTGGTCCAGGATGCCAACTGTTTGTTGTTAATACTCAACAATGATACCGCCTTGATTGCAGTCTATCGCCCGCCTGCTGTTCGGAATGTATCTGCGTTCGTGGAGTCTTTGAATGAGGTACTAAAATCTGTATCTTCCTACAAAAACATAATCATAACCGGTGACATAAATACACTCGAGAGCAATGAATCCGGGTCACTTAAAGAATGTTAAAAATCTCGGAAACTAAAAATGATAGGTTAATGCAATAAATTGTATTTAATAGACAATGTAATACTCCTTAAATGAAAGTAAAAAAAATATGAGTCACCATACATTTTATTAACACAAAATTACATAAAGAAAAAAACTGCTGATCTCTCCTTAAAACAAAAATAGGAAACATGAAATTTTTGAACTTTATTACGATTTTCTTGAATTTTAATACTTCGTATTGCCTCCTCGTGCTTCCATTACTGCGTTTACGCGGTTTGGCATGCTGTACACCAAGTTCCTTATACGATTTTGGGGAATATTCTCCCATTCCTCTGTGAGAGCAATTTTGAGCTCACGAAGCGTGATTGGGGGAGGGATTCGTTGTTTTACGCATCTGCCTAGCTCGTCCCAAGCATGCTCGATCGGGTTGATATCCGGGCTGCGCGCTGGCCACTCCATACGAGTAATGTTCATCTCTTGAAGGTAGTCATTCACAATCCTACCTGTATGAGGTCGGGCATTGTCATGCATAAATATAGCATCCTCACCTAAATTGACCATAAATGGACCAACGTGATCATTGAGGATTTCTTCCACATATCTTACGCTAGTTAAAGAGCCGTTTTCTATGATCACCAGCTCTGTGCGACTTTCAGAAGAAATTCCGGCCCACACAAGTACAGACCCACCACCGTAGGCTACTTTTTCTTCGATGCATGCTTGCTTGAATCTTTCCCCTGGTCTTCGATACACTCTGTGTCTTCCATCGTGCTTGTAGAGCATAAATTTTGATTCGTCGGAGAACATAACTTTTGACCAATCTTCAATACTCCAATTTACGTGGCTCTGGGCATATCTTAGTCTTGAAATACGATGCCCACGCTCCAGTTTAGGGCCGTTTGCAGGTCTAAGGGGTTTTAAGTTAGATTCAGCAAGCCGACGTCTTACTGTCCATGCACTTGGATTACTTCCTCCGAGGCGTCGAAACTGATTTGTGAGTTCAGTTCCTGTGAGAAAGCGATTTCGAAGCATGGTGTTCACCAAGTATCGGGCTTCTCGTGCTGTGGTACACCTGGTTCTGCCCGTTCCTGGTCTGCGTAGGTTAGAACCAGTTTCTTCGTAACGTCGGAGAACTCTTTGTACTGTTGACAGCGACACACCGACAGTCCTGGCTGTATCGCGCTGACTCCGGCCGGTTTCCAGCATTGTAAGTATTCTGGTGCATTCTTCAGGCGTAAGCGACATAATTTCAGCTTGAATAATGAATATGGAGCACTATCAACATGGTTTATGTACCCACATAAATGACAGATTACAAACAAAAGCAAAACCAAATGCTGTAATTTCGTAGTTCCATCTTCGAAAGTGGCCCTTTTTCAAATTTGTTTTTTTTTATGATATAACCGTACAATAACTAAGAAGTTTTAATACCTTCATTTAAGGAGTATTACATTGTCTATTAAATACAATTTATTGCATTAACCTAGCATTTTTAGTTTCCGAGATTTTTAGGATTCTTTAAGTGACCCGGATTCATTTCTCTCGAGTGTATTAATATCACCGACACCAGTAATGACTCACGTGCTACTGAGTATCTGACTATGCTCGCCTATCACGGTATGCTACCAGCACACACTCTTCCTACGCGACAAAGTAATACCTGTCTCGACCATCTAATTTTAAAAACGAGAAGAGCTGGCTTTTGTTTCATCGCCAACACTTCGGTCACTGATCATGACACTGTTTTATTATTTATGGAGAACAATAACCCTGTCAATAATTCACAAAAAAAAGTGAGACAGACCCGGGTTTTGGATTTTGACAAGATTGAATTGGACCTACTTCAGACCGATTTTAGCCCCGTTTATAGCACCCCAGATGTTAATGAAGCAACTAACTTCTTTGTCAATACCCATAACCGTATCATAGTTTAAAACTCTATTTTGAAGGTTGTGCCCAACCGTAAAAGGCTGAGTAAACCCTGGATGACTCCAGGCCTCCTTAGATGTCTACGAAATCGTGTCAATATGCATATGAAATTAAAAAGAAATTCCGAAAATACAATACTTCTCACAACTTTTAAAAGATACAGGAACTATTGCTCGAAGATACTAAAAACTACTAAAATGAATTATGACAAAGCCCTTATAATAATAATAATAATCGTTTATTTCGGAAATCAGGTTCCATTTTGTTAGTATTACAGTCTTATAGAAAATGTTAGTACGTAAAATATTAAACTAATCGGGCATGAAAGGAGAACCACTCATCTCCGGTTGCAAAGAGAGTGCCACCCCATCCACGCCTGCAGCATTGGTGAATCCCACCGTTCAGACAAGGTCTTCAGGAGAACGTTAGAGGTGATCCGTATCCGACTCAACAATGAAGCGCAGCGCGTGCGCATCACAGCGAAGAAATCCTGTGTGCGCGCTTCTGCGAACATGGCAGATGCGCTGCACCACCGCGGCAGCCCCAGCATTCCCCTGAAGGTGTTGTTATATTGGACTCTACTTATAACTAATGCACAAAATAATAATAAAAAACTCTGGAATGCTATAAAATCTATCACCTACACTTCTAAAGTTAAAACACATGCCAACGCTCTTCTATCACCGTCCGAACCAGAGCGCTCTGTAAATGAATTGAACTCTTACTTTGCTAACATTGGACGTACATTAGCTGAAAACGTGCCAAACGTCTCCACTTGCTTACCTCCACAATCCGATGATCTCCTGCCGTATCATAACAGTTTTGTTATGCTGGGAACAGACGAATCTGAATTGGATATTTTGATCGGGAATCTGAGAAGCGATTGTGCGGTGGGTTGTGATGGCATATCGGGCACGTTTCTTAAGAAATTTCAAAATCATTTCACCCCCCATCTGACTCATATTTGTAATTCAGCTTTCTCCTCCGGCATCTTTCCAAATGCACTTAAGCTTACAGTTTTGCATCCTGTACATAAGGGCGGGGACAGAGATCGATCAAATAATTACAGACCTATATCAATTTTGCCTACTCTTTCAAAATTAGTTGAGAGGCTCATGAATAACAGATTGGTTAAGTACTTAGAGCAAATTCGTCTTCTTTCTTACTCTCAATATGGTTTTCGTTCTGGAATTTCCACAAATAATGCCGTGCTAGACCTAACCACTGACATTTTCTCCAACCTGGATAAAAAGCAGAATGTAGTGGGTATTTTCTTGGATCTAGCAAAAGCCTTTGATACGATATCTGTCCCCTACCTTATTGCTAAACTAGAAAGGATCGGTGTTAGAGGTATTCAACTTGCTCTCTTCGAGAGTTACCTCACGGGTAGACGACAGTGCGTCAGGATTGGGGATTGGACAAGCGACGAGCTCCCTATTTCATACGGGGTCCCCCAGGGCAGCATTATTGGCCCGACCCTTTTTCTAGTTTATATAAACGAGCTTTGCCAGCTATCGCTTCCCAATGCATCTATCTTCACCTATGCCGATGATACTGCCCTACTATTCCATGGCGACTCTTGGGAGCTGGTTTTCCAGTATGCACAGTCCGGACTCAACCTTGTCACCAACTGGTTGGCTCAAAACCTGCTTACTTTAAATGTTGACAAAACTAATTACCTAACCTTTTCTTTTACTGCCGCTGGGAAACCTCCCTCCTCTCCTTATTCTCTGATTTCCCACTCCTGTATTTCACCTCACCTCACAGCTTGTAATTGTCCCTGCTTTTCTCGCATCAATTTTGTCAAATATCTTGGTGTACAAATTGATGATTGCCTGTCATTCTCTAAGCACATAAATACACTTACCTCACGACTGCGTAGGTTGATCTATATTTTTAAGTCCCTTCGTCACGCTCCGGACACTACGGTGCTAAGACTTGTATATCTCGCCCTCTGCCAATCGCTTATACAATATTGTATAATTACTTGGGGCGGTTCTGCAAAAACCCACATGCTGAAATTGGAACGTGCTCAAAGGGCACTCCTAAAGGTTGGATGGCGCTTACCTTACCGCTTTCCTACCATCGATCTTTATAGAACATGTGCGGTTCTCTCTGTTCGCAAACTGTTTATTGTAAACCTTGTTTTAGCCACGCACTCTCGAACTCCCTATACTCCATGCAAATTTGGCTGCCAACGACGTAAACATACTGACTGTCCCTCCATCCACTCAAATTGTCGTTCGGCCTAACGTAGTTTCCCTTTCCTCTGTAGCCACGTCTATAATAAGGCTAATAAAATTTTAAATATATACCCTATGTGCAGATCAAAATGTAAAAGAACTATTACTGAATGGCCTCTTGAATTGGATTATGCAGAGACTGAAAATATACTAAATATCCTACAATAATTTCGTCTACTGGAAATATTCATCTACTCAAATTTATCTTAGATCGTGTTACACCTTGTTTACCACACACAGACACACACACACACTCTCGGGCAAGTAGGTGCTCACGCCCAGTGCCCTTCTTGGGCGCTGGGCGTGAGGACTTATTGCACTCACGGACACACAACACTCTCCATAGACACACTTAGTACATCTTTTTTGTTTTTGTTTTTTATAGTAATACTCTTCCTCTCAGTACTTGGAGGTTTTATAATGTTGTAGTACGTAAGTGCAATGTAATATTGTAATTTTAAGAGCCTGGAGATCTGTCATACAGGTCCCGAACCCAGTATAGACTCCAGCTCTCACAAAGGTTTAAATCCGTTTGTAACTTCGATACTATGTACCAAAATTGTACCTTTTTGAGAGAAAATAAATAAATTACTATTACTACTACTATTATATTAATTGGTTTGCCATGGGATCCTCATGACACATCATTAATCCTTCGAGCTGTTTCTGCACAGCTGGTACCACGGTGGAACTCATTCATAAATGACACGATATTTTAAGTTTTCCATATTGTGAACAGAACGATGTCAAAGAAAAATCAAATCGCGAAAACAAAGGAACCACTAAATTCGAAACACAAATACACAAGCCTAAATTTGAATTTGGAATTCGTAACCAAACGCCAGATATTTAAGATCAAAGTGGCCAGTTCGACAAATCGCCAATTTCATAAGTAAGGACCTCAGATCAAGTAAAAAAAGGTAGATAACGCGCGGCCTTTGATGTTAGTGAAGCCACAAAACTCAGCTCCTCCAAGTAAACACACGCGCTCACGCACACACGTGCATCAAACTAAGCTCTTTTTCGTTAGTATCTCATGAGGCGCCGTGCAGTAACTTTGCCTACAAAATGCCGTCCTGTGTAATTAAATGGTGCAAAAACAATACAAAAGTGAACAAAAAGTCTGAAGGAATATCGTTTCACACGTAAGAACACATAAAACTATATTTTTTTTGTCATTCCAACACAATTTTGAGGTTATTCGGAACAGATAATGTCAATGTCCCGAAATGACGTGCCGGGAGAGTGTTGCTAGTAGTTCTTATTTCTATTAGCCCAAAATGTGGGTAAGTAAATAGTAGGCAGTAATAGAAAAATAATTAAGTAGAGTGGACAGAACGTTGTTTTTTTTTAATCACGTGATTTTATCTTACATTAATTGTAGTCAAGGTAAATATTTATTTTGTAATTTGTTTATGTTTTTGTTTAAATTCTTGACATACTTACTTACTTACTTACATACCTTTTACTATGAAATATTATGGTTTTAAGTTTCCAAGGAACATTTTAATAAGAGATGGATGGGTAGCTGCTATAAGACTGGGCCGAAATGAACCACAATGGCAACCATCCTCATTTAGTGTGGTTTGTTTTTAAGTCATTCATTCCGTTTTTTTTTGTATTAAGATATTTTTTCAAATATATAATTGTTTTACTTTTTGTTGTATTTTTTCTCCCTGCTCACATACCCCTGGACTATCTATTTATAAAGTGATAAAAACGTGTGAAAATTCAAAGAGATGTTGAACGTAGGAAATACGTTTAGCATATCTTTGATTTTTTGACGTTAAGGAATATTGTTTCCAGTAAATGTAAAAATATAAACAAACAAACAGACAGATTTACTTTTGCATTCGCATAATACCTATTTTTATTATTACGTAATATTCAGGGACTTTAAACAAAAAAGTGGCAACTCTTCTGTGACTCACACATAGTTAAAAAAATGGTTACAGTTTTCTATTCCACGTGCGGTATCTACCTTTTTTTACTTGATCTGAGGTAAGGACCTATAGAATTACTATGACTTACGGACGGATGGATGGACGGACAGACATGGCGGAACTATAAGGTTTCCTTCCTTGTTTTACTAATTCACGGACGTAAGTTATGTATTTAGTAGAAAAGGTCAAACGGAATCTTGCCAAGACGGCCTACAAACACACTTTGGTACCTACAAACCTACTAAAAAGGAAAGTACAAAACAAATAAGGTAGACCAACAGTAATACAGGCGGTAGGTAAACTATAAGAATAATAAATAATAACTCTTATGGGAAATCCTTACCTATCGCCATCTTAGATGTATGTACCTATTACCTACCTCGTAACTAAATACTTCTGTAATAACTTATTATGCTTTAAAAATGTTTGGATACTGTTCACAGTGTTCACCGACGAGTGCTCAATTAATGCATAGGTAGGTACTTGGTTTTATGTGACAGACGCAGCGACTTTGTTTTTTTTTAATTTAATGAAGTGTTAAATGTAGTTTTATCAATTATCAATTGTGCATAAAAATACCGTGTGAACCAACATTTTCAAAGAGTGATACGGATGATAAACAACAGGTGACAGGGTCACGGACTTGTGTAGAAAAATAGGTAGCTAGTTGGTGTCCCACTGACCGCGTACTTCGCGTTGGATCGTGCTCAAACAAATTCAAGACTTGCTCCTCGATGTCACTGTCTCGAGTCATCAGTGGTCTCGTCCGTGCACACTGCCGGTATTGTACATACGCATGTGCAAATGTTGGAATGCCATCGCCGAAGGTACTGGTAGACTCGCAAAACTTTCTTGGTAGAGTCTGCGTGCTTCTGTATAATTGCAGTCACATTTCCCAAGACACATCAACATATTAAAATATTCTACGTTAGAATAAGACATGGTTAACGTTTACGTAAACAAAACACAAGTCACTCACTCACTACGTAGGTCAACAATTATAACATCCGTTCGGAAGTAATCTGCGCGGGAGAATAAAGGCTCGTGCACACTGCCGCGATGCGACAGCGTATACAAAGGCACCGCGTGCAGCGAGACGGGCGGCGCCTTTGTGTCTGGCTGTCGCGTCGCGCCTGTGTGCACGAGACTTAAAGGAAGTGATTCGCAGGGCGGCGGGTGGCGGGGTAAAGGGGTAGGTAGGCACGTGGTACCGACGCGCGACGCGAGGCCCGTGCGCCGCGGTAGTTATTGGCGGCATCTTCTGACGCATGAAAGAAAGCCGCTTTTCTTTTTTTTTTTCCTAATTGGCTACTCGTAGTTGTGACCTCTGAGGTCCTGGCTACTTATCCGGTCTGTCCTGTGGTGCCTTAAGCTACTAACTTAAAGCCTCCAGCCAGGGGCGAATTACTTAATTTCTAGGTGACCGCACGCTAAGGGCACCCCCTGTGGGGTACGGGCCTCGGCTTAGGGCGTCACTGAGGGGAGGGCAGCAAGGTGGGACAGGCTGGATCGAATTTATAATATTATTCTTAATCGGGGAAATTAAAGCTACAGGCTCAGCTACGGCGCGGGCTGGCGCGTCGTCGAGCAAGGGTCGGGGGGGGGGGGGGGGGGGGGGACAATTACGTCGGGGGCGTCGCGTTGGACCTCGGCGGCGAGGTCGGAATGATGGCGGTCTGTGTTTGTGCACTGTACTGGTGGCCCTACTGCTCTCCTGGAGGAGGGTTATGGGGTCATCGGGGTCGGTGAGGACATGCCTTGGACGGCGGGTATGACTGATACGGGAGGGGGTATAACTGGCAGCCTTGAGAACCAGAGGGTTGCGATGTGAGGCTGCGGAATCAAAGAAACGCTTGGAAATGCGCTTCATGAATTGTCTGATAGTGGGGATTTTAAGATCGAGATGGAGAATCTCGTTCCGAACGAACCAAGGGGAGCCGGTTGCCCTACGGAGGAACCGGTTTTGGAGGGCCTGTATCCTATGGATGTGGTGGGATTTCGTGTGTGCGAAAACCACACTCGCGTAGGTCATGATTGGGTGAATGCACGCTGTGTAAATGCGCAATTTGCACTTGAGTTACAATAAAAACTTTTTTATTATTACATACAATAAATACAAATTAATTTTGGAAGTCGGTGTCTTTGGTTTTGTATTTTCGTTTCTAGCCACCGCCTTCCGAAATTAAAGTTATTTTTCACGATTTTTTGTGTTTTTCTTGGAATTCGGTTGCTTTTTTGTAAAAAAGTTTTTATTTTTCGCTTTTTAGTTGCGTTAGCTACCCCATATAAATTCGTATACCACTACTTGGTGTGTAAATAATAGTGACAGGAAATTATTAACACATCATCCATATAAACTAAGTGGAAAAATACGCAGTATTAAGGATAACTCAAAAACTACTAGACAGACCTTGATCAAATTTAAATGGGACCACATGTGAAACACCGCCTATCAAATAAAAAAAGAATCATCCAAATCGGTTCACCCAGAAAAAAGTTCGAGACACAGTCACAGTAAGACTTGGGCTTGAGTACTAACGCGCCGAAAGTCGTAGGTAGCCTTAAAAGGCTAATTTGAAATGGGACCACTGCGGTTCTAAGCTTACACTTTGATGCTTCTATGAATTAGATCTTAGATAAATGATTGGTATCGCTGCGCTTGACTAGATACCGCGTTATCCAAAAACAATAGCTCCGTGAATGCGGCAACTCATTAAGGTGGTGTGTGTAAGACATCGTCACTTGAAATTTGTCAGTTGACATTGACAACTTGTGTACGTGAAGAATTGTGTTACCAGATGCTCAACTGTTACCAGAGTTAATGGGAAAAATATTTTATGCTGTGGTCTATTACTTAGTTAAAGTACAATAAATTAACAGCGGATGTATAAATATATTTGTGTATAGGTTAGGCGTAGGTTTCTTCTTTAGAAATATGGAAGGTCAATGATTAGAAGATTAAAAATTAATAATTAATTAATTATTAAAAATCATTCTAATGTGTTCTCTCACGTATCCTTTATCCTCTCGAATATTTTTTCGCAAATATTTTCGATGTACAGACACGAAGTTTACATTTCAGGAACATGGGACGAAATACGAAAAAAAAAATGTTTGTTTCCCGTAGTAAGTCAATCAGCTGATTGCGCATTTTGTATGGGAAGACGACATTTTTTTTCATTTTTCGGCCCATGTTCCTTGGGGAAAGTTGTTCAGTTTCATGGACAGAATCACCCCTTGAAATAGTGTCAGCTAACATTTTTACACCTTATGTGTTTAGATTACAAAAATAAACATTAAATAATTTATAGAACTAGATTGAGTATATAATAACTACGTTAGATAAATGAAATAGGTTATATAATAAAATACAAAAACAATAAATTCACATTATAAAAATCTCAACTACGGGGAGCTATATTCTTGTATACGCGACAACACTGAATGGCGTTTAGGGTTCATGTTATTTTATGTTGAAATTTCGAAATTATACGATACTTATTGATGGTATGTGATCGCAGTGTCCTTATTATTTCGTGTAGTATTATTTTTACGCAATTTCACTACGCAAACTGGTGTTTTACTTCGGATCGAATGTTTTATTACATTTTGGGCATACCAAAATGTAATAAAACATTCGGCACGTACACGTCATACACAGCTTGCAGTGTGACGAGTATATATGTTCTGTGAGTGTGACTGACTCGCCCCCCCCCCCCCCCCCCCCCCCGACCCTTGCTCGACGACGCGCCAGCCCGCGCCGTAGCTGAGCCTGTAGCTTTAAATTCCCCAGATAATAATAATATAAGTTCGATCCAGCCTGTCCC
Source organism: Griposia aprilina (assembly GCA_916610205.1). NCBI lineage: Eukaryota > Metazoa > Arthropoda > Insecta > Lepidoptera > Noctuidae > Griposia > Griposia aprilina. The sequence goes on along the minus strand of OU744285.1, from coordinate 255,891 downwards.
ACCTTGCTGCCCTCCCCTCAGTGACGCCCTAAGCCGAGGTTCGTACCCCACAGGGGGTGCGGTCACCTAGTATATAAGTTTTTCGCCCCTGGCTGGAGGCTTTAAGTTAGTAGCTTAAGGCACCCACAGGCTTGCCCGGTTAAGTAGCCAAGACCTTAGTGGTCAAAACTACGAGCTGCCAATTAGGAAAAAAAATAAAAAAAACTGACTCGGCCACTCGGGTACGCCGACTTCGGCGTAGTGTTTGTTGCCGACTTGCCGCATTTGTCAAGTATGCGGGCGCGGCGGTATCTAGTCGAGCGCAGCGAGACCTATCATTTATCTAAGAATTAGACATAATAAATCAATGTAAAAAACAATTGAAACGCGACTTCCCGCCAAAAATAATTTTAATCAATGAATTAGGTTCATGTTTGTTTAACAAAATATAACATTCGAAATTCAAACAATCATGAGCGGCCAGGAGCGCAGAACTTTCAGTGTGCTCTATGTAATATTACATACATACATAACATCACGCCTGTATTCCCCGAAGGGTTAGGCAGAGGTGTACCTATAGCACACCCACATTTCGCCAGTTATATTTAAGTCCCATGTAATAGGGGGCGAGCCTATTGCCATCAACCGGGCACAAATCCTAACTCCGGGCTGCTACCGAGAAATTCCAGATGGAAAAACCCGATAACACTGCCCGACCCGGGAATCGAACCCAGGACCTCATGCTCAGCAGTAGCGCTTGCGACCACTAGACCAACGAGGCAGTCATGTAATATTAATCGCTAAGTATGTCAATTATTTATAGTAGGTACCTCGCCTATGATTTCAATTGGCCCTGTTTAATATGTTCGCTACCCTAAAATAGCACCAATTATTTAGATTTTAAAATTCCTTGCATTATGAAGCTCATATAATCTAATGATTGCTAAAATATTGAATCGCTGCCATGTTATTTTTTTTGTAGCAAATAGTTAGTAACCTTTAAGTTGTTAGTCGCCTGGAAAATAATTAGCCGTTGTTTTATAGACATCGTACGTAACGTGATTTTAGTTAAAATAAAATACCAGAAAAATACACCGAACAAACAATATTCGTTAAAATACACCGAACAAACAATATTCGTTAAAATACACCGAACAAACAATAATCGATAAAATACACCGAACAAACAATATTCGTTAAAATACACCGAACAAACAATATTCGTTAAAAAATAATTCTACTGCGTGATAAGTTAGTTAAATAAAAAAATGTGATTATAAAATTCATTGACTTGTGTTTCTGTGACATTATGTTTCATTCAACCAAAGTAAATAGTCGTTGAAAAAAAACGTTTTTTACAAAAAATACAACAAATTATTACCAAAGATATTGTTTAATTATAATATCTTTGATTATTACATACAAAAAATACAAATTAATTTTGGAAGTCGGTGTCTTTGGTTTGGTATTTTCGTTTCTGGCCACCGATTTCCGGAATTAAAGTTATTTTTCACGATTTTTTTGTGTTTTTCTTGGAAGTCGGTTGCTTTTTTGTAAAAAAGTTTTTATTTTTCACTTTTTAGTTGTTGAACCTACCCCACACAAATTCATATACCACTACTTGATATGTAAATAACAGTGACAGGAAATTATGAAAACGTCATCAATATAAACTAAGTGGAAAAAATACGCCTTAATAAGGATAACTCAAAAACTGCTAGTCAGAACTTGATCAAATTTATATGGGACCACATGTAATGCGCCAGCTTTCAAATAAAAAAAGAAAAAGTTCTGAGCTAAAACATAAAAAAACATACAGTCGAATTGAGAACCTCCTCCTTTTTTTGAAGTCGGTTAACAATACTATTCGAAATAAAAATACAAGGACCAAATATTATATGAAATATTTGCTGCGAAACGAAATTCTATGAAATTTCTGTCTGCGAAACAAGGGGACACCCCGCAAAATAGCAATCGAAGTACTAAATCGAATTATATGTATGTATGTATAAGACATTAAGAGTAACCAAAGTATCATGGGAAGCATGGTGGTACTGGTAGCCGGCGATTTTAGACAGACTCTGCCGGTAGCAATTTGAAGAACACCGGCAGATGAAAAATTGTCTGACTACAAGCATGCGAGTACCACTTCACAAAGATATACAATCGGAGCAATATGCGGTAGCACTTCTGAAAATTGGCGAAGACCGCATCGTAAAAGATGGTAACGGCATGATTACATTAAACCTCGAATTCTGTAATATTGTTCATAACACAGATGATCTGAACTGAAACACAACGTCTATCCCGATCTGCTAACTAATATGGGGAACACAGAATGGTTGTGTGAAAGAGCAATTTTGGCGCCGACGAATGAAACTGTGGGAAAGATTAATTAGAAAGTTGTCACATGTGGAATTTGATGGTGTAGAGTATCTCTCGGCAGACAATGTCATGGACACCACCAGTAACCTCGTACCCTGCTGAACTTCTCAACTCTTTAGAGTTATCAGGAGTGCCTTCCCTTAAGCTGGGGCTGAACGTTGGTGTTTCAGTTCTGTTAATGCGTAATCTTGAACTTGATGCGCGAAGGTTATGTAATGGCACACGGTTACAAATTACTGACCTGGGGCGAAATATTGTAAAAGCAATAATTAAGTCAGGAATAGCAAACGGAGAAAATGTCTTGATTCTCCGTATTCCAATAATTCCCACCGATTTACCACTCCAATTAAAAGAGTGCAGTTCTCTCTGAAAACAGCATTTGCGATGACAATAAACTAGGTTCAACGACAAACACTAAAAGTAGCAGGTGTACATTTCGAAAAAACCTAGGTTTTACCATGGGCAATTGTATGCGGCGTGCTCACGAGTAGGTATCCCGCCCACAAGATCTTCATGTCTGTGCAAAAGATGGCAAAACCAAAAAAATTGTTTACAAAAATGTTTTAGCATAAGTTTCCAGTTCTATTCATATGACTTTTCAGATTGGGATAGCCGTCGTTTTTCTGATCATATGTGTTATAATAATAATAATAATTCTTTTATTGTCAGGCAACTGAGGCCCATAGATAAAATAAACAAAATAACAAGGAACGAAGAAGTCGGTCGGTCGGTCGGTCGTTATGAAGTCGGTTTAATGTAATCATGCCGTTTCTTTGTGTTACAATATGAATTTGTCAATTTTCAGAAAAGCTGCCGCATGGTACCGGATTGTGTATCATTGTGCAGTACGAGTATTTCCTTGCCCATGATACTTTGGTTGCTCTTGATATCCTTTATAGTCCGATTTAGTGCATAGATATAGTCCAAATTACTCTTTTGTGGGAAATCATACATTCTACACAAACCAACCGTTTACATTGCTGCAACATTCGTCCCTGTCACTGTTTACATTGCTGCAACATTCGTCCCTGTCACTGTTTACATTGCTGCAACATTCGTCCCTGTCACCGTTTACATTGCTGCAACATTCGTCCCTGTCGCCGTTTACATTGCTGCAACATTCGTCCCTGTCGCCGTTTACATTGCTGCAACATTCGTCCCTGTCACTGTTTACATTGCTGCAACATTCGTCCCTGTCACCGTTTACATTGCTGCAACATTCGTCCCTGTCGCCGTTTACATTGCTGCAACATTCGTCCCTGTCACTGTTTACATTGCTGCAACATTCGTCCCTGTCACCGTTTACATTGCTGCAACATTCGTCCCTGTCGCCGTTTACATTGCTGCAACATTCGTCCCTGTCGCCGTTTACATTGCTGCAACATTCGTCCCTGTCACTGTTTACATTGCTGCAACATTCGTCCCTGTCGCCGTTTACATTGCTGCAACATTCGTCCCTGTCACCGTTTACATTGCTGCAACATTCATCCCTGTCACCGTTTACATTGATGCAACATTCGTCCCTGTCACTGTTTACATTGCTGCAACATTCGTCCCTGTCACCGTCTACATTGCTGCAACATTCGTCCCTGTCGCCGTTTACATTGCTGCAACATTCGTCCCTGTCGCCGTTTACATTGCTGCAACATTCGTCCCTGTCACTGTTTACATTGCTGCAACATTCGTCCCTGTCACCGTTTACATTGCTGCAACATTCGTCCCTGTCGCCGTTTACATTGCTGCAACATTCGTCCCTGTCGCCGTTTACATTGCTGCAACATTCGTCCCTGTCACTGTTTACATTGCTGCAACATTCGTCCCTGTCACCGTTTACATTGCTGCAACATTCGTCCCTGTCGCCGTTTACATTGCTGCAACATTCGTGCCTGTCACTGTTTACATTGCTGCAACATTCGTCCCTGTCACTGCTTTGACTTATGTAATGTCAGTTTAAGTAGCGAATGACCGTAAATCGGTCGGAATAATTGGAATACAGGCAATCGAGACATTTTCTCCGTTTGCTATTCCTGACATAATTATTGCTTTTACAATATTACGCCCCAGGTGAGTAATTTGTAACCGTGAGCCATTACGTAATTTAATTAATCTAAGAATGTTCGGTGTCCATGACATTGTCTACCGAGTGTTCAAGAGATACTCCAAAACGTCGCCTTCCACATGTGTAGTATTGTTTCATTAATCTTTCGATTCATACTTCCGTCTATACTACCCACACTATTATACGCAAGTTACTCTGTCTGTTTGTCGGTTACCTGACAGGCCTAGCGGCTGAGCCGGCTGGATAGACCATGACCTCGATTATGGGACACAGGATACTTGTTATCCTAGTGTACGTTCCCATGGGATACTGTCCGACCTCCACGCGGGCGAAGCCGTGGGCTAAAGCTACTATATAATATTTTGTACTGATTTACTGACATAAAATTTAATGCAGCACCAGTGTCGAATAATTCCATTTGTACTTTTTTTTTCGATAGATATAATTAAACTAGATATCGCTCTTGAATTTCAATTTTAATCATGTTGATATCACCAATGCTTTCTACAGAGATGTACTACGAGTACTAGAGATGTCATAGGCGTTGCAAGCAAACTTCTTCTTTCTGACATTTTCGGCATAATGGTTTTTTCGATTTCGATTATTCGACACCGCACTCATTAGCTCAGTAATCGGTTTTACCAAAGCGGAAACATTTCCCTTTCAAATCCTTGATTGTAGTAAGTGGTGGCCTTTCCTTAGACTTGGTAGGCGAAGTTTGTAAAAGTATATTCGTAGAAGGTATAATTTTATTGATAGCGTCGAGTGTTTCTTTTCATTTCGGTAGCCATTGTAAAATTCTCTGCTTTCCCATTTCTATTGACGTTGCGATCTGAGGGCCTAGACAAATAGCATTCGCTTCGGAGCGATTCTATTTCTACAATGGCTACCGCTTTCGCTAATTACATGTTTCCATCATACGAATCGAAAACTAGCTATAACGCTTGTCAAAAAGTGCCACTTGGCTACGCATCTTTAAGAAAGTAATCGTTCGACGCTGTCGATTCGTTTCATAGAATCGAATGATGTTAACATTGTCTAGCTAATTTCTATTCGTTGACCTATGATCACGTGACATTTCGATAGCTTATGTCAACCCCATACATCTAATGACTTTTCTACTAGCGTCATCGCTAATCGAATGTTACATTGTCTAGGCCCTCTGTACTAATTTAGAAAACGGTGGGGTATTTCTGTCTTGAAGAATTCTTGATCGTAAATCGCCATCTTGTAGTCCTCGTATGAATTGCAATGATAAAAAGTTGTCTGAAGTATACTTCTTGCAATGATGACATTTGAACTCACAGTTTGAGCAAAGTCTCATTAGATCAGCAGCGTACCTATGTTGCGACTGCTTCCGTCGGTTGTTGTATCCTTGAAATGAATTTGTGCTGTAGATGCCAAACGCTAGGTCTTGGGTCAATATATTCACTAAGTATATCCGATAATTCATCGAATTCTTTGTTCAATGTGTATTCGGGTGAGCATAAATCGTAAATCTTTTAATGTGACTCTGGGATTTAAGTTGCTAGTAGCGTGTGAGCGTTTGCCTTTGGATCCATTATTCTGTTCATTATAAAGTACAATGTTAATATCTTGATGAAGTCTTCAAATGATTCTGTTTCTTGTAAGGAAGGTTGAACATCCAGTTTCGGGTAATATTGTTGTTGTGCCAGGGTGTCGCAACTCGCTTCATCTATTGTTGTTGTAGGTTGCGTACATATTTCATTATTCATTCTCATTGTTAGTAATTTGCATTTGAGGGAGGTGTATTATTATAGTTCATCAAATTCGTACCAGTATTGAGTTTCCTCCTCCAATTCTTGCTGGTCCGTCTCGAGCTCAATTTCAGATTGTAATTCTTGAAAATTTTGCAAGTTTTCTTGTAGGCTTTGTAATAGAGTTTCTATTTCTACGGTTGAAAATTCAGTTTTCGTAATGTTTCCCGTTCGTGTAAGTTTCCCGTTCGTGTAAGCACGCCACTGACTGACCTCTATTATACAAGTACGCCCCGTAATGAGGCGCGAACTCTTTTTTGTCTGTTTATATCATTGTTCGGCATTTCGTCGCCACTTTGTTAAGTAAATACCGACATTTTTTGCTTTATATTCATTTATTATTGTACAATCAATTTCACTTCCTTTATAGTTATTATCAAGGAAAATAATATGTAATAAAGTCACCTACGGCGAGGTTATTAAACTCTTTGAGTCAGGCGCGGTCGCAGCCCAAGACTTGGGGGGGGGGGGGGGTTCACCATACATAGGTGCCGAGAAATATGTTTAGGGAGGTCCGTCCCATGACATGGGACTTAACGTAGGTAATTAGCGAAATGTGGGTGTGCTATATGTAGATACACCTCTGCCTAACCCTTCGGGGATTAAAGGCTGATGTTATGCTATGTACATCTTCAGCTCCGTATCCCTTATGCTCTTCAGGGGCGCAGCTTTTACATGGGGGGGAGTACTTAATAATGCTGGCACAGCACTTTTTGATAAACAGTTGGCATAGAAGCAATAGATTATGTGAGAAAAGCGAGCAAAGCGAGCTCAAAAATCTTAGCAAGCCGCCTCGGTTAGGCTAGGTTTTGTTTTATTTTACAAACAGAAATAGGAGTTACATATTACACTGTCAACATAGGCAGAAAGTCCAAGGAACTATGACAATGTAGAAGTGAAGTGACAAGAGCGACCGAAGTTAGCTCAAAAATTTTGCAGTCTCGGATAGGTTACATTTTCTTTTGATCATTCCAAAAGAACTAGGAATTTGTTGCTTTATCGACTTATGAAGAAAAGCTAAATAATCAAGAGAAAGTAGAATGCAAGAGCGAGCGAAGCGTGCCTAAATTTTTTACCTTGAATATGTTGTTTTCTTTTACCAATATACTGCAAGAGAACTTATTACTTTGTCGACTTATGACGAAAAACTTAAACTCGTTTTACAGCAGTTTAGGTTTCGGAATTTGGCCCTAACCTTGGCCTCTCGGACCTAACGTACGAGCGGGGTTCTCAAATTTCCAAGTTTGCTTCGCTCGCTGTTGCATTCTAGATTCTATAACAGGCTTTTTGAAGAAAAAACTTCTTTAGACGCGTTGGGCGGATTTTTGGCAGGCGAAATTCATTTAAGTTTTCTTATCACTTCTGTAGGCAATCCAGATGACTGGGGGTCTCTGTGGCTCAAGTACAGCTTTAAGTTAGTAAGAGAAGTAAATCATTCAGGCTCTCAACAACTTGAATAATTTTAGGTGGGTCACGACTCCCATGACAGACCCCTCCCCACCCTCGGGCCTCGCCTGCTTTGACTCATAGATAATACGTTGGTACACTGCTTTAAATGTCACAAAGACGTATTTTCTCTCATTTTAATCAGCAAGTCTCCAAGAAGTTAGAATTTTCAACAAAAGTGCTGGATACATATCAAGAGCTATGTTCTCTCGCCCTCTCCGCTGCCTTCTTGTGGCATGTAGGTATCACCTCCGCTGCCTTCTTGTTGCATGTAGGTATCACCTCCTCGCAAAAAGTGCTGGATACATATCAAGAGCTATGTTCTCTCGCCCTCTCCGCTGCCTTCTTGTTGCATGTAGGTATCACCTCCTCGCAAAAAGTGCTGGATACATATCAAGAGCTATGTTCTCTCGCCCTCTCCGCTGCCTTCTTGTGGCATGTAGGTATCACCTCCGCTGCCTTCTTGTTGCATGTAGGTATCACCTCCTCGCAAAAAGTGCTGGATACATATCAAGAGCTATGTTCTCTCGCCCTCTCCGCTGCCTTCTTGTTGCATGTAGGTATCACCTCCTCGCAAAAAGTGCTGGATACATATCAAGAGCTATGTTCTCTCGCCCTCTCCGCTGCCTTCTGTTTGCATGTAGGTATCACCTCCTCGCAAAAAGTGCTGGATACATATCAAGAGCTATGTTCTCTCGCCCTCTCCGCTGCCTTCTTGTGGCATGTAGGTATCACCTCCGCTGCCTTCTTGTTGCATGTAGGTATCACCTCCTCGCAAAAAGTGCTGGATACATATCAAGAGCTATGTTCTCTCGCCCTCTCCGCTGCCTTCTTGTTGCATGTAGGTATCACCTCCTCGCAAAAAGTGCTGGATACATATCAAGAGCTATGTTCTCTCTCCCTCTCCGCTGCCTTCTTGTTGCATGTAGGTATCACCTCCTCTCCGCTGCCTTCTGGTTGCATGTAGGTATCACCTCCTCTCCGCTGCCTTCTGGTTGCATGTAGGTATCACCTCCTCTCCGCTGCCTTCTGGTTGCATGTAGGTATCACCTCCTCTCCGCTGCCTTCTGGTTGCATGTAGGTATCACCTCCGCTGCCTTCTTGTTGCATGTAGGTATCACCTCCGCTGCCTTCTTGTTGCATGTAGGTATCACCTCCGCTGCCTTCTTGTTGCATGTAGGTATCACCTCCTCTCCGCTGCCTTCTGGTTGCATGTAGGTATCACCTCCTCTCCGCTGCCTTCTGGTTGCATGTAGGTATCACCTCCGCTGCCTTCTTGTTGCATGTAGGTATCACCTCCGCTGCCTTCTTGTTGCATGTAGGTATCACCTCCGCTGCCTTCTTGTTGCATGTAGGTATCACCTCCGCTGCCTTCTTGTTGCATGTAGGTATCACCTCCTCTCCGCTGCCTTCTGGTTGCATGTAGGTATCACCTCCTCTCCGCTGCCTTCTGGTTGCATGTAGGTATCACCTCCGCTGCCTTCTTGTTGCATGTAGGTATCACCTCCGCTGCCTTCTTGTTGCATGTAGGTATCACCTCCGCTGCCTTCTTGTTGCATGTAGGTATCACCTCCTCGCAAAAAGAGGCGACGGCATCCCACGCATTTTCACTTGCTAGCATGGACTGAACCACGGCCGGAAGGGAGAGAACAACCAACCAAGTGAACCAAGTGTCGCGACGAGGGCACAGCGCTGTTGGGCCCCCGGCTCAAGCTTATTACTTCTCCAGCGTATGTTGCGCCGTGTCTTCGGGGCAGTCCACACAGTGATGACAAGCGGGCAGGCTCCCGATCTATGCGACGCAGGTACATCCCGAAACGTCCGTGTCCAGTAAGCATCAGCCGGAAACTGAAAGCGCCATGCTGCCTCTCCAGCCACTCCTCCATAACAGGCCTTACTGTCACTATTGTGTGAGCCCCCGCCTGCAAGGGCAACACACTAGCTACACAGGCAAGAGCCTATAGTTACTCTTAGAAGAAAGGGTTTTATCCATATAAATACCTATTTATTTTTAAAAAAAAAATTACTTTTAGTGTACGTGTACCTTACCATTCCACACAAGTTTATTTCGAGACATACCAAGTAAGTAGGTATACGTATTTATTTAGGTAGGTGCCTACCTATATTCTTATGTCAAAAATTAATCTGCCGATCATTATTCCAATCAATGACTCAATATTTCCTTACCATACTTTATAGAGAGAATTATACGCTATTACCTACTTCTCAGTAGGTACTTACTTAGAATACTCAGTAGTAGGTAAGTAGGTACCCAAAATGCATATTATCAACTCGTACAATGAACATCAAGAAGGTTATTGATCTGTTTCAGAACAGGCAAACATGGTATTCAACAGTAAACAACGTACGTACCAGGTCCATGGGAGATATCATAGTGTCTGCGAAACGTACTTCCTTCTTAGGACATCAACTAACGAACAGTAATAACAAGCAACGTTTGAGTCCCCGCGAAGCGCACGACTGCACGAGGGGAGGGGGATACGAGAATAAATATAATTGTTTGTTTTGATTGTTGTTTTGCTATAGCAAGTAGCTGAACAAGTGCGCAGCTGCACCACTAACAAAATAAAAATACTATTGCTTCGTTCTCTGCACAATGAACACTGCTGCCCTTCTTAAATTGGAAATATAATATTCGTTCCGAAACGAGTAAATTTTATATATTGATATTCATTTTATCACCTTACGTTTTCTTTGGCTATTGGTGTTCAAAACGAATACTGTTACATTGTCATTTGAGATTTTACATAAGATTCTATGAACACCCGAAACAAAACCATTAAGGGGGACGCGCCAAGGTAGCCCGCGAAATTCAATTTTTCCAAAAAAATTTGCAATTTGCAGGTTAGTATCAGGTTGTATGGTGATCTAAATATGATTCGCGACCGTATCAAATATGGCTTTACAGAATTATAATCATTAGAATCAGCAATACAACTCCTTAAGTTAGAATTGCCCTCAAATGTCATGATTTCATGAAATAGTTATTCAATAGGGTAATATGAACTTATAGAGATGTATTGCTGATTCTAATGATTATAATTCTGTAAAGCTATATTTGTTACGATCGCGAATCATATTTTAATCAAAATACAACCTGACAGTGACCTGCAAATTGCAAAAAACCTAACAAAATTTGAATTTCGCGGGCTACCCTGATGGTTATGCCTAAACTAAGTTCAAATACGGTCTGCATTGTCAAAACGAAAATGATGTGTTTCCAATATTATTATCACATTTTGATTTAAAGGCAACATGATTTAACGGTAAATTTTCAAGTGGTTTGTATTTTTAGTTACCATCTTATTGTTATTCTATTATTCTCAATTTGTCACAGTTAATGGTTCTCATCAAAGTATCGGAATGTTCTTTTAATTCATGTCATGCTTCTCAGTTTTGACGTTTTATTCATGTCAATGTCAATCAGACAAGCAGAATGACAAAATGTAAATAGTCATTAGTGTCCAGTGGTGCCAGCTTTGGGGTTTTCCCCTAAATTAAGGGCAAGAAGTGTTAAAAGGGAGATTTTAGGGGGGGGGTGGGGTTTTTAAACACTTCAAACAAAACATCTTATAATAACTCTACACCGCACCGCGGTATAATTCTCGAACGAACGTGGCCTCGGCCCGTGCGTGGAATGCAACGAACTACGAGCCACGTTCATTTGTAATTCATAAATTATTTAAAACTAGATTATTAGATATATTTTTTGCCCGCGGCCTCCCCCGCGTGGAGGTCGGAAATTATCCCAAGGGAACGTACTACCTTGATAAAAAGTATCCTACATGTTAATCCAGGTTATAAACTATCTGTATTCCAAATTCCATTCAAATCCGTCCAGTAGTTTTTGCGTGAAAAAGTAACACACATCCATCCATCCATCCTCACACACAATAACATTTATAATACGTTTAACTGATCCTGATGATTATAAATTTGTAAATAAATATAAGTTATGGTCGCGATCATACTTTAATCAACATAATTATAACCTAATACATTGCAAAAAACGTATGAAAACTTGAATTTCGCGCGCTACCTGGAGCTTCCCCCTTAAGTGGTTTACCAATAGGAAATTTAGGTATTCAAATATTGCAAAAAAAAAAAATGCGGCGCTGTCTTTGGAGACTGCCTACAGAAGTGAAAACTAAGTAACCTGTGAATTATATCGTCGAAGCGTGCGGTGACGATGATGCGAGTTTCACGCGTTTTGTTCACCCAAAAAGTAGGTACACATAATTATATACACAGTATACATATAGCTCATGGAAATCTTTCGGTGACGATGACGCGAGTTCCATGATTTTTGTTCACCCAAAAAGTGCTCAACGCGCCTAAATAGGTTTTCACTTCAAAAATCCAAATAATATGAGTACGTTTTATTTTATGAGTTACGAATGACTTGGGAAGTGCATCAACAAATTTTACTTATGAGAACCTATACTTAGGGTTTTTAGGGGGATTTGAAAAATAAATCATGGTATAATGATATACTTCGCCAGGCATAGCATTCCGAGACACAGTGGTCACGTGGGTGACACAAGGCTACGTCATCACCGCTGTGTTACCAGTAGTGTGTAATAATAACCCCCCAACTGCTTTTATTACCTGTGCGAATCCGATATAAAAATGAGGTTTTAACTAACAATTACGTTGGTATATGTTTAAATTAAATTGTTTCGTTTGATTAAAAAAACGACAATTTAAATTCTTTATATATATTTTTTAACAGAATGGTGACTGAAAATGTTTCTATAATTGTTGCAATAAAGTGGCAACTAGATAGTGACGTAAGCATGTGTCACTCCCGGAATGCCAGACCTGTGCCAGACCTTGTTTTTTTAGACCATGAAAGAAATTAGGGGTAAATTTTGATAGAGGTTGGCAACACTGTTAGAGTCTGTCAATTCGTCAGTGAAACGTTCATTTTACTAATATCTGCTAATATTTCTAGCTTTACATAATAAACTTTTATGCAACCATAACAGTAGTATAATTACAATGCCGAAGAAGAAGACAGGTCAGCGCAAGAAAGCCGAGAAACAGAAGCTGCGGCAGAAAGAGATCCGCAATGCGCGAGAGAACGTGGACCTGGCGGCGCATCCGTGCAACGTGCCCATGGATTGCGACAAGTGCCAGAAGTAACTGTTCCTACTGTATTCACTATAGACACCACAAGGAGACGGCATCCTCCTCGTTCCTCCGGGAAGTACTCCCCTTACTTTATTGCCACGTCAATCTGTGGATTTCTACTTTTGGAGTTGCCAGCTTATGCCTTTAAGTTATGGAGTTACAATAGATTGTTTAATGTAAGCCTTTACTGCACCACTGCTGGACAGTGTCGACAATAATGAAATAAACGATTGTTATTGTCATAGGAAGCAGAAGAACCGTGCGTTCTGCTACTTCTGCCAAGCGGTGCAGCGGCTGCCGACGTGCGCGCACTGCGGCAAGGTGAAGTGCATGCTGAAGTCCGGGGACTGCGTGGTGCGCCACCCCGGTGTCTACACCACGGGGCTCGGCATGGTGGTGAGTCTGCGTATGCCCATGAACTACTCAACACACAAACTAGGCGGATAAACATATTAGGCAAACTTAATTAACATGAGAAATACCTTATATTCATAGCACAAGTAAACGAAAATGTATGAAGTTTATCAATTTGATTTACATAATATTTATTTATTAATAGTTATTGATATATCAACATTACATGCACATAGTAACACAACTAATTAGGAATACAAACTATTCACATTAAATAAAAAATTAAAACAATAAAATATCCTAACACTAAACCTAACAACAAACTAGTATGATAATTTTATTAATTGTATGAGAAGAAACCTTTGCCCTGTATGGGAATAGATTGCAAATTGATTTTATTTGTATTAACACAAAATCTATACCTACATAGTATAAAATTAATAAAAGTGCTTTTCGTGTCTATCGGTGTGACTGCTTACCCGCCAAGTAATCACCTACTAGAAGCCGCCTGCTTGTAAGCACTTAATGGATTTGATTGTATATTTTTTCGAGTAGCAGTTTTAATGCAACCTTACAAACACAAAAGCGTCTGTAGGATCTTTTTCAAATTTAATAACTGTCTTGTTCTAGTCTTAATTTAATACTTTTGTTTCATAGTACGATGACCATTTAGAAGTTTTATAAACATGGCAGACTAAACATATCAACTTGTGATAATAGTAAATATAGATAGAGCTATTTGCTGTGTACATGTGCAGGGCGCTATCTGCGACTTCTGCGAGGCGTGGGTGTGCCATGGACGTAAGTGCCTGACGGCGCACGCGTGCACCTGCCCTCTCATGGACGCCGTGTGTCTGGAGTGCGAGAGAGGTACGCCCGCATACTAACTCAGTTCGTAATGCATGTATGTGTCACGACCAGTGATAGGAATAGGTAGTGCCTATTTGCCTAAACTTCTAAGAACAGAGACAAGAAACGGAGACTTCCTTAAGACTAATTTTTTTCCAGGACATCTGTCTCGAAATTCGGGACAACACTTTTAAATACATTAAAAAAATATGTTATTTGGAATAAGTAATTCGTCTATATTTACCTAAAGTTTGCGACTAGACATAACATAATAAATAACATTCACAGTCGTTACAACCATAAAATTTACTGTTTTTTTTTTTTTGGAGATTGATTTGTAAATGACTTGTTGATCTTAATACTATGAATCACAATGTTTATATAAGGAGCCGTTCACGTTTCGAAGTAAATATCTTCTTTCTAGCTCACTCTCGGCTATGTTTAATGAGATTTCTAAAGTTCAAATGTATAATTGAAAAAAAAAAACACATTTTGTCTTTAAAATAATAAAACGGTAATTTTTATAATTTTAGCATTCTCTATAGTAGGACGAATTTATCATTTCAAAAACAAACGGTATTTGTATTTTATCGCAATGAAATATATTTCTAAAGTATATTTAAAAATGTGCATGATATTAGACTAATGGCCTTATCACATTGTTTAGTAACACACTTAAACTTTAAGAACATAATTTAATCTTTATTGAACCGAAAGTACAATACGACTTTTACGGCAGCGCATTTCGTTATCTATTCTTAGAAATTACAAAAAGAAACCGCCATGGTCGCATACCTGTGCGGCGCGGGGAGGGTACCTACCTTCCCCTACCGCCCCGCGTGCCTCCCCTATCGCCCCGCGTGCCTCCCCTACCGCCCCGCGTGCCTCCCCTACCGCCCCGCGTGCCTCCCCTACCGCCCCGCGTGCCGGCGCGCTCAGGTTACCCTCACTTCACTCCTGTACTTCGGTCTGTTAAGTGCGCATCTTCCTGTATTGTTTCTGTGAATATTGTTTTTGACCCTCGCACGTTTTTTGGTTCATTGGATCTTCCTAATACGACTACCTTGGCTTGAATTTATGGATGACGATTTGCTGCAATAACATTGTTCCTGTCTGTCTACATCAAATAATACGGTAAGTCAACATTTATTACTTTTTAATGTTTTGACTAAAGTTATTTATTTTATTTCTTGTAGGGAAACAAACAGTAAGTTAGATATAAAGTAGAACATAAATGTATATATTATTTTATCTTAAACTAGCAATTTGACAGTGTAGCTTGATCTGCAGTTGTATGAACTTGACATTTTTGAGTAGAGTTTTTAAGATAATTATTGTGTATGAAACGTATTTAAAGAAAAAAAAAATGGTTATTTTAATATTTGATGACCATTACGTACAAGACTGGACATCATCCGCATTTAATTATTGGTCCAAATATAAAAGTGAACTTAAATACTACCAAGCATAGTGATGCTACATCTTTGGTGTCATTAAGAAATGCTAAGGCGGACGAATTCTATCAAAATATATTATTTTTCTGGCCGGCTCTTTTTATATTTGTACCAAAATGGATTATGTCCTTTGCGCATTGACTAAAATGTAACTCTGTAGAAGAAAAAAAAAACAACCGACTTCCAAAAAAAACACTAAAAGACGTGAAAAATAACTTTAATTTCGGAAGTCGGTGCCTTTGGTTTTGTATTTTCGTGTTTGGCCACCGACTTCCGAAATTAAAGTTATTTTTCACGTCTTTTAGTGTTTTTTTTGGAAGTCGGTTGTTTTTTTGTAAAAAAGTTTTTATTTTTCACTTTTTAGTTGCGGTACCTACCCCACACAAATTCGTATACCACTACTTGGTGTGTAAATAACAGTGATAGGAAATTATTAGCACATCATCCATATAAACTAAGTGGAAAAAATATGCAGTATTAAGGATAACTCAAAAACTACTAGTCAGACCTTGATCAAATTTAAATGGGACCACATGTGAAGCACCACCTATCAAATAAAAAAAGAATCATCCAAATCGGTTCACCCAGAAAAAAGTTATGAGCTAACACACATAAAAAAAAAAAAAAAAAATAAAAAAAAAAAAAACATACAGACGAATTGAGAACCTCCTCCTTTTTGTGAAGTCGGTTAAAAAATCAATTTCAATAACAATGACGCTACGCGTGTTCATATTTTCTAACCGTATTTCTTTATTAGAGCGTAAAGTGAAATAATAAAATCTTCAAATCGATACAATCGATGCGTCTAGGTGGAATGCGCGCGCCTCTCCCGCTTTCCCTTCAACCTCCCCATGTCTATAAGGGTTTGTTTTTCCTTTTGAGGTATACAACAACTATAAAACTAACTAACTAACTAGGTAACTATAAATTTATTTTTATTTTAGGTACTTGCTACCGTACCTCTTTTTGGAGACCATTAAGATTGGCGATGGCGAACAACCCTAAGGAAGCAACAGTACAAAGTTGGATTGGACTTCATCCTAATTATATTACGACCCGGCCAGTAATTTGATTTACTGTTCTAAGTGCGAGAGCAGTATAACAGCTAAACTTAGTAGTGTCAAGAGGCACTTTAAAGGTCCGAAACACAAAGGGACAATTAAAAAACCAAATGAAGAATTTTATTCGGACCTAGTACAATTTCTCATATTATGTAATATACCTTGGATTCAAGTAAACAACCCCGCTTTCAAAAAATTCTTCCATAAATATATTTGCTGCAATTGTACAAATTGACAAAAGGTTCCTGAGCAATCATTGCTGAGAAAAGTTTATTTAGATAAGATTTTTAAAACAAATATTGACTCGGTTTATGAACAAACGGCAAATCAAAAGTATCTTTAGACGAGACAACTGATTTTTTAGGCAGATACATGGTACATTTTCTTGTAAAACCTTTAAATGCGATCACACAAAAATCATTTTTAGTTGCTTGCAAAGTACTAGAAATTGTTAATGGGAACACAATTGCCCAATTTGTAACAGACTGCCTTGAAAATATGTGGCGCGATTCGTATGAATCCAAAGTAGGAGGCGTTGCTGTATTATGCACTGATAGTGTAGCATATATGCTAAAAGCGGGACGTGTTCTGAAAAATGATTTGCCCAACATGATACACGTCACTTGCTTAGCACACGCACTGAATCTCGTGGCAGAAAAAATACGATACGAATACTCAGATGTACATGAATTAATTTCTAACGTATTTTTTTTTTTAAAGTCTCATATTAGAGTGCGGTTGTTAAAAAACACCTTTCCCTACATGCCGCTTCCTCCAGAACCCGTTATTACTAGATGGGATACTTGGTTGGAGGCAGTGTCATATTATGCAAAATATTACGATCAAATTAAAACAATTGTAAATATTTTAAGAAGTTCCGACGCGCTCTCTATTAGGTGTGCCAAAAATGTTCTTCAAAAGGAAAACTTGAAATCGGACTTGGACTACATTGAGGAATATTTTAAAGATATACAAATTGGGTTAAAGAAATTACAAAAATCGAATTTAACTCTTAACGGAATCCATTGAAATATTTGATCACGTGAGAACTGTGGTTAGCTGGTGTTCGTCTGAGCCTATAAAAAATAAACTCGTAAATTTCATGGACAGAAATCCCGATCTAGATAAAATTAGAGACATATGTGACGCGATGTTGAAAGGTCGTTTTCAATTTATAAATGGATTCAACATAAAACGAAATCGCCTGACAGTTGAAAATATAGAAAAAATTATGATTGTGTATTTTAACTTAGATAACTCATCTGACAAAGAAAATTTCGGTTCTGATACTGAACTTGACGAATCGAATCAAGATGATTAAATTAAAATCGTTCTTTATTTTTTATGGTATTTGTAACACAAATAAAGATATTCAAATTCTTAGCAATTTTTTATGCGTCATGATCTGTATCAAAACCGAACAGTTAGTAGTTCACTATTAAAACTGATTGTCCTAAATGTTATACTTCAAACTCAAACTCAAACTCAAAGCATTTATTTAAAATAAACCAATTACAGGCACTTTTGAATTGTCAAGGGGTCGGTCAGTCAGAAAGATGAAGCTAGTTACCCATTCCAAAGCGTAGTAGGTACCTATGGAGAAGAACGGGCAAGAAACTCCATGGACACTCTTTTAAATCAAAAAATGGTTACAAAATATTGATTACATCGTTCATGTTGAAATTATGCATGTGAGAACGATGCAGAACGTTAAAAGCGTCCGTAATAAAAAGACAAAAAAAAGCTTTTCATATATTAAATTAAATTAAAATAAGCCGTGGCAGCTAAGAAATGACCAGTCCTCACTGACGGCGCCCGTTCACGAACATGACGCATGGATCAGCACTATTCAGCTCAACCATTTTGAAGGGAACTTAATGATCCAACACACACGCCACCACCAGCGAGACATTAGAGTGAGCATGACAAACTCTCAGCCGCCAGGGCACATTCAAGTCAATGAAAGAAAAACCTATTAAATGGTAGCTTTATAGTAGGTACATAGTACTCACACCTGTGCTATGCAATTATACAATACTAAAACATTGAATTTATACAATGCAAAGATAAGTTTTTAAAATCTTCAGCAGCTCCAACAGTAGTTACAAATGCTAATCAATTATTTTATGCGCCCTTGTGGAGCAGGACCAGCGTTGAGCCAAGCATTTTTATCAGCGATGTAATCCCCCAACTTATAATATGCCTGGCTGCATAGTGTGCGTTTTATACAAGATTTGAATTTAGTTTCATTCAGTTGAAGAATATGGGGAGGTATTTTATTGAAACATTTTAAACAGTATCCCATGAAAGATGAGTCTACTTTAGCCAGCCTGAAACCTGGTTGAACTAATTGATCCCTATTTCTAGTGATATAATTGTGTCTTTCACCTCTTTTACTAAAAAGATGTAGGTTTTCCCTTACGTACATGATGTTTTCATAGATATATTGACAAGGTACCGTCATGATGTTAATATCTTTAAACCGTTCCCTTAGAGAGTCGCGCCTGCGGAGGCCATATATGGCTCGGATGGCTCTTTTCTGCAGAATAAAAATAGACTCGACGTCTGCAGCCCGTCCCCATAGTAAAATACCGTACGACATAATACTATGAAAGTAACTAAAATAGACTAGCCTCGCGGTACCTACATCAGTAAATTGACGGATTTTTCTCACAGCATATGCTGCTGAACTTAGCCGTCCTGCAAGGGATGTTAAATGAGGACCCCATTGAAGCCTTGAGTCAAGCGTGATGCCCAGGAAAACAGTTTTATCGACGAATTCTAGTTTCTCTTGATTTAATACTATCTCACAATTTGTACTTTTGACATTTGGTAAGGAAAATCTAATACACTTAGTTTTATTCCCATTTAATACTAAATTATTAGCAGTGAACCAATTTTGGATCTGCAGTAGGGCGTTATTTACGTCGTCAAGATTTGATGCACGTCTATTAATTTTAAAAATTAAAGAATTAATTAATTTTCAAAGGTTAATTTGTACTTTGATTTGAGTTAAAATTGCATCACTCAACGTCAGTAAAATAAATATGACATAGATAGATAAACAGAAATTTGTAACTTAAGTTTTTTCCGTCTGTACGTTTTGTTTCATGCTTTCCAATTACGTCATATTTAAAAAATAATATAAATATACATATATTCGTTACAACAATATTCTATGTGTTTTATTTTTCCTATAGAGCCCATAGAGGATAAGTTATTATTATGGAGTTATAAATTATAAATGTTATGTCTAGTCGCAAACTTTAGGTAAATATAGAGGAATTACTTATTCCAAATAACATATTATTTTAATGTATTTAAAAGTGTTGTCCCGAATTTCGATACAGATGTCCCGGAAAAAATTTAGTCCTAAGAAAGTCTCGTCTCTGTTCTTCGAAGTTTAGGCAAATAGGCACCACCTATTCCTATTCCTATCACTGGTCACGACTTAAGTAACTCAACTTGAATAAAATCCCATTTTTTTTTTGGTATTTTGACAATATAGCACCACTGAGATAGCTACAGCAAGTTTGATTTAGTTGAGTTCAGAACCAATGGAACTCAAAGTCAAATAATTTATATCAAACATGCACTTATAAGGCACTTTTGATTTGATTCTAGTTGCCAATTCCAACAGGTAGGTTTGTATGGAGAATGGCCAACAAAATCCATACTTAGGTCCTTTTTTTTATTTTACAATATTTTGTGCACATTAACACTTTGCGGAACACTAAACACCCCCAATGTAATAAAAATAAAACTTCTATTGTGTTTCATTCAGTGTTCGTCAATGGGTTAATTATATGTGAAAACCATGTACCTATTATAGAATAAAGAAAGATGAAGCTAGTTGCCCATTCCAAACCAACCATAGTAGGTACCTATGGAGAAGAATGAGCAAGAAACTCCACGGACACTCTTTTAAATTCAAAATATTGGTTATGGGTATATTGGGTTCAAAATGTGGCATTTGTATTGATATTGATATTTATCAATAGGATTATATGAATTTAGAGGGTTGTATTGATGATTTTAATGATGATAATTCTGTAAATACATATTTGTTACTGTTGCGAATCATGTTTTGTTCAACATACAACCTGACACTGACCTGCAAATGGCAAAAAACGTAAGAAAATTTTAATTTCGCTGTGCAACCTGGCGCTTCCCCCTTAAGTACTTGAAAATAAAGCATTGTACTGTATACACGTCTTAATTACTCCAATTTCTGTGCCAACCGACAGTGAATCTTAATGCGCTAAACATTCGCACCTTTAAAGACGAACCGTTACTAAACGAAAATACAAAATTTTACACGGGAGCTTAAATAAAAAAAAAATGCACGGCTTTTTCACAATAGAATTTAAGATTATGGTGCTTTGAGCGATATTTTGACGTCATAATGATGGATATTTATTTACACTATAACATAAATTATATTGCGAAAAAGCCGTGCATTTTTTTTATTTAAGCTCTTGTGCTAAATTTTGTATTTTCGCTTAGTAACGGTTTGTCTTTAAATTTACACATATTGTAACCATAGTCGATTTTCCTATTTTTTTTACAAATAATACATCAGTGTGTGAGATAGAGTAATCACAGAATGTAAAGTTAATGTCATAAAAATAATAAATTATATAATTAAATTAGGAACCAGTTTGAATTTGTTTAGACTCTAGATAGTCCTATGAAGCAGGACCAGCATGTTTCCAAGCATTCATACCTTGGATATAATCCTCTAATTTGCTTTGTAATGTGCTTGTTTACAAAGTGTATTTTTAACTTCGATCAATGATAGCACTAGATACAGGATCAGGAACAAAAACAAGTCGCTGAAGTGGCCACGTTTACACAAACATAAACATTTACATGTCATACTTACTACGAAATATAGACAAAGGTTTTATAATATTAAAAACATCAGTTCATTGTAAACCTTAATGCTCAAGCATAAAGTTTAATTACGATGGCAAAATATTTATATGTAAGCCATTCTGTCATCGGAGAAATGTAAAAGCAATAAATAAAAAGTCATTTTTATAATAAGTACAAAAATATTTATTCTAAAATGAAACTTAAAACCTAAGCAGTAAGGCTAAAAACATTTTGTTGACAATTTCATGCTTAGTCTATTTTGGAACTAGACGTAGTTCTTGGTATGACATTTTCATGCTCAGAACACAGTAGGTATTGAAAGTCGTAGAGTTGCAGAAATATATTTTTCAGGCGAAGGTTCGTTTTGTATGGTAATAAATATTTTTGACCGATTTAAAAAAGTAGTAGGACTAAATTAGTACAATAGTTATTTTTTATAAGACATTGCTATTAATTGTCTGCAGGTTGGCTCATTGTAATCAACCCGTATAAAAAATGGGTGCGTTTACTCATGTACGCGATTTAGAAGTTATAATAAATATTTGTATTGAATCAAATTATTTTTCATTAAAATTAAACTGCAAATAAGAGTGTATGGTAGGTAAACAACCATGACTGAAGGTGTGTGCGAGGTGGATGCTTTAAATAATGTATCTGGACATTCGTAATCGGTCTCTTTAAGGGGGATGTGGTAAGGCAGCCCACGAAAATCAAATTTTCTTGCGTTTATTGCAACTTGCAGGTTAGTGTAAGGTTATATCTTGATCAAAATATGATTCGCGACAATAACAAACGTGTACTTACATAATTATAATCATAAGAATCATCAATACTTCTCTCTGATTTAGATTTACTCCGGATTGGTCTGATTTCGAACCAATCCGGAAGAAATCTAACTTAGAGAGATGAAAAATAACATGTGTTTATGAAATAATAATGCTACTCCATGCATTCCCTGTTCCAGAACAGTCGATGTTTGTTACAATAGTTGGCGCGTTGTCGCAAACATTGATCAAACAATCATAATATTTGGTAAATGATTTATAATAGGTCTTTACCTATGAAATTGCCGTTTTGTATGAAAAAATTTAAACGATTTTTTTTCATGAATTTTTTATTTGTATTAATCGAAGTAATCACCCATGCAATCAATGCATCTTTGCCATCGCAGTGGCAGTTTATTGATGCCCTTCTTAAAGAAATCAGCTGGACGGGAGGCAACAAATTCTTCAAAGGCATTTTGTACTGCCTCTCGGGTATTAATTTTTTTTCCCGCCAAGAAGTTATCCAAATTCTGGAAAAAGTAGTAGTCTGTAGGCGCAAGGTCTGGTGAGTAGGGCGGATGACGGAGAGCTTCCAACCCCAGTTCTTGCAACTTGGAGACCGTCTGCTGTGCAGTATGAGGTCGCGCGTTGTCGTGCAGGAGCAGCGGAGACGAGCGATTGACCAATGCTGGTTGGAGATGCGCCAGCTTCTCCATCATTGTGTTCAGTTCTTCACAGTACACATCTGCAGTAATGCTCACCCCGTTTGGTAAGAAGCTGTGATGAATCACACCGGCGCTAGACCACCAAACAGTGACCATCACTTTTCTAGGGGTAAGTTTTCGTTTAGGGCATTGTTTAGGTGCTGAACCAGGATCCAACCAACTTGCTGAGCGCTTACGGTTATCAAACAGAATCCATTTTTCATCGCAGGTAACAATGCGGTTCAAAATTCCTTCATTTGTGTGTCTGTTGAGCAGTGCAAGGCACGTCTCGACGCGTACTTCGCGCTGGCGATCATTGAGTTCGTGGGGCACCCATTTGTCAAGCTTTTTTACCTTGCCAATTTGACGCAAATGGACCAATATTGTTTTGACGCTAACGTCGAAAGCTGCTGCTAATTCAGCCGTAGATTGTGTATCATCAGCTTCCACAATCGCCTTTAATTCGTCATTGTCGACCAAAGTCTTCGGACGACCGCGAGGTTCATTTTTCAGGTCGAAATTTCCAGAACGGAAGCGAGCAAACCAATAACAGGTGGTGCGTTGGTTTGTAGTGTTAGCTCCGTAAACGTCGTTGATGTTGCGTGCCGCTTGTGCCGCGTTGCTGCCACGACGGTACTCATATTCCATAATTACTCGAATTTTTAACGTATCCATGATGACGAAAAAGATTGAAATGCGATGAAAATGTAACACTAATCAATAAAGAAATGACTACTTTTAGAAAAAAAAATCCATGTTTTTAAAATAAAATTAATTTGAAATTAGAATTCTTAGCCAAACAAAAATTATTTTGATTTGAAATGGCCAGTACTGCAGAACGGCAATTTCATAGGTAAAGACCTAATATTTACCTTTTTATTTTTTTTATTTTTTGAAAAACACACATAATTATATAAACTTACCGAAAAAAAGATAATCCTTCCAAAATCTTGGTGTTACGGTGGTTATTTAGATAACTTTTGAACGCGCACTGTGGAATTTTGACGTCTTAAAGTTGGCTATGTTTGGACACTACTAATTTGAAATAAGAGCATAAAAGTAATTGTGCTCTTATTTTTCGGGCCGTTTTTGAAGCGCTTTTCGGGAATCTAGTGGTATTATTAGTGGTGTTATAGCAGGAGTAGCATCCCGTCAGCTCTGTGAGTGACAGCTGGTACAGTACAGACGTCCTCTCGTGTGATCCGCAGGCGTGTGGGAGCACGGCGGCCGCGTGTTCCGCTGCTGCTTCTGCCAGGGCTTCCTGTGCGAGGACGACCAGTTCGAGCACCAGGCCTCCTGCCAGGTGTTGGAGTCCGAGACCTACAAGTGTAAGTACCACCCCACTGCGACAGGGTCAGCTGTGTGCTCAATGTTACGTTTACGAACATCCAATGGCTCGTCTTCACACTGTGCACTGGCACAATTATTGTGTGAGCAACCATCTATCTAATCTGTTGTTGTGTGACAAGCATTCATTTAAAGACAGATTTGGGTGTGGTATGCAAGCAGATCATCCATTCGGGTGTGGTATGCAAGCAGATCATCCATTTGGGTGTGGTATGCAAGCAGATCATCCATTTGGGTGTGGTATGCAAGTAGATCATCCATTTACATCGTTATCATCGTCATCTGCCTAGCCTTTACCCAACTATGTTGGGGTCGTCCTATTGACATGTTGGAGTCGGCCTATTGACATGTTGGAGTCGGCCTATTGACATGTTGGAGTCGGCCTATTGACATGTTGGAGTCGGCCTATTGACATATCAGCCGTATGCTGCCAATACCTCCTAAGGAACTCAGATAGTTTATAACCTCGATTAACATGTAGAATACTTCTTATCCCGGTAGTACGTTCCCGTGGGGTAATTTCCGACTTCCTGCAGGCAAAAGCTAGTATTTCCATACATTGTACTTCCCTGTGTGCCACGTGACGCCGTGACGTGGACGTGGGCGTCCACGATGATATATTTCCATACATTGTACTTCCCTGTGTGCCACGTGACGCCGTGACGTGGACGTGGGCGTCCACGATAATATATTCACGTTAAAAATTATAAAAGCGCACATTTTCTGTAAAAGTCCCCTTCGATGTGTGTACATTACAAACTCGCCCTCGCTGTAAAACGGTATAATCCTGCAGGTCAGTCGTGCAACCGGCTGGGGCAGTACTCGTGCCTGCGCTGCAAGACGTGCTTCTGCGACGAGCACGTGCGCAGGCGCGGCGTGCGCTGCGACCGGCGCGCGGCCCCGCCCTGTCCGCGCTGCGCCTACCCCACGCACGTCACGGCCGACCTCAGCATGTCCACGCGCTCGCACCGCTACGGCCGCCAGGGCGCCGCGCTCGCCGACGACGACGACTACGCCGACACAGACACCAGCTACGGAGACGCAGGTGAGGACAGCTGTCACTGTCGCGCGCCCCGCCCTGTCCGCGCTGCGCCTACCCCACGCACGTCACGGCCGCGCGTGCTGCGGAGCGCGCGGCTGCGTGTGTAGCGCCGCGCGTGGCTGCGTGTGTAGCGCCGCGCGCGGCTGCGTGTGTAGCGCCGCGCGTGGCTGCGTGTGTAGCGCCGCGCGCGGCTGCGTGTGTAGCGCCGCGCGCGGCTGCGTGTGTAGCGCCGCGCGCGGCTGCGTGTGTAGCGCCGCGCGCGGCTGCGTGTGTAGCGCCGCGCGCGGCTGCGTGTGTAGCGCCGCGCGCGGCTGCGTGTGTAGCGCCGCGCGCGGCTGCGTGTGTAGCGCCGCGCGCTCCGCGGCATGTCGCGTGCTGCGGAGCGCGCGGCTGCGTGTGTAGCGCCGCGCGCGGCTGCGTGTGTAGCGCCGCGCGCGGCTGCGTGTGTAGCGCCGCGCGCGGCTGCGTGTGTAGCGCCGCGCGCGGCTGCGTGTGTAGCGCCGCGCGCGGCTGCGTGTGTAGCGCCGCGCGCTCCGCGGCATGTCGCGTGCTGCGGAGCGCGCGGCTGCGTGTGTAGCGCCGCGCGCGGCTGCGTGTGTAGCGCCGCGCGCGGCTGCGTGTGTAGCGCCGCGCGCGGCTGCGTGTGTAGCGCCGCGCGCGGCTGCGTGTGTAGCGCCGCGCGCGGCTGCGTGTGTAGCGCCGCGCGCGGCTGCGTGTGTAGCGCCGCGCGCGGCTGCGTGTGTAGCGCCGCGCGCGGCTGCGTGTGTAGCGCCGCGCGCGGCTGCGTGTGTAGCGCCGCGCGCTCCGCGGCATGTCGCGTGCTGCGGAGCGCGCGGCTGCGTGTGTAGCGCCGCGCGCGGCTGCGTGTGTAGCGCCGCGCGCGGCTGCGTGTGTAGCGCCGCGCGCGGCTGCGTGTGTAGCGCCGCGCGCGGCTGCGTGTGTAGCGCCGCGCGCGGCTGCGTGTGTAGCGCCGCGCGCTCCGCGGCATGTCGCGTGCTGCGGAGCGCGCGGCTGCGTGTGTAGCGCCGCGCGCGGCTGCGTGTGTAGCGCCGCGCGCTCCGCGGCATGTCGCGTGCTGCGGAGCGCGCGGCTGCGTGTGTAGCGCCGCGCGCTCCGCGGCATGTCGCGTGCTGCGGAGCGCGCGGCTGCGTGTGTAGCGCCGCGCGCTCCGCGGCATGTCGCGTGCTGCGGAGCGCGCGGCTGCGTGTGTAGCGCCGCGCGCGGCTGCGTGTGTAGCGCCGCGCGCTCCGCGGCATGTCGCGTGCTGCGGAGCGCGCGGCTGCGTGTGTAGCGCCGCGCGCTCCGCGGCATGTCGCGTGCTGCGGAGCGCGCGGCTGCGTGTGTAGCGCCGCGCGCGGCTGCGTGTGTAGCGCCGCGCGCTCCGCGGCATGTCGCGTGCTGCGGAGCGCGCGGCTGCGTGTGTAGCGCCGCGCGCGGCTGCGTGTGTAGCGCCGCGCGCTCCGCGGCATGTCGCGTGCTGCGGAGCGCGCGGCTGCGTGTGTAGCGCCGCGCGCTCCGCGGCATGTCGCGTGCTGCGGAGCGCGCGGCTGCGTGTGTAGCGCCGCGCGCTCCGCGGCATGTCGCGTGCTGCGGAGCGCGCGGCTGCGTGTGTAGCGCCGCGCGCTCCGCGGCATGTCGCGTGCTGCGGAGCGCGCGGCTGCGTGTGTAGCGCCGCGCGCTCCGCGGCATGTCGCGTGCTGCGGAGCGCGCAGCTGCGCTTTTATTCAGTGGTCAACATTTGATAAATTATGCAGAAGAAACGCGTCCGTTTTTCTCTCGCCGCGCCGCACCTTTGAACTTACCGACTGCCGGCGGACCGGCCGGGCGGCGACACGCCATCTGAGGCCTCATCGGATGCGACGGTTCCCACGGCCTGTCTCACTGGCTTGACGCGATCTGGCCTGAGAAAGTGGGCCGAGGAACCGAAACTTTACTAGTGCTAACATTAGTACTCGTAGTAGTACTTAATACGAGATGACACAAGTATTTTTTTTTCGTTCCTAGTTCCTGTTACAAACAGGAAAAAATATTTTTAGTTATCATTTAAAAAAGCCTTCCTTGTTCTGTTACAGACATCTTGTTTTAGTACTACCATTTTTTTTTAACAGATTTTGTTTTTTATAGTTTCTGGGAATCGATATAAGTTGGCTGTACTGATACTATACGAAGCCATGTTCATGTGTATACGTGTGCTATGTTTCAGGCTACGCGGGCGCCGAGGGAGGCGACTACTCGTCCTACTCGGAGTCGGACGACGAGGACGACGACGACGACGAGTCCTCGGAAGAGGAGGAGGAGGAGGCCGGGCCGGCGCCCCCCTCCCCCGCCGCCCCGGGCGGGCCAGGCTGCCCGGCCGCCCCGGCCGCCCCGGCCGCCCCGGACGCGTGACCGGCGCGCGCACTCGCTCGCCCTCCGATACTGTTTACTCGCTAGTTCACATTATAATCTTTCTGTTTACTAAACTCTTGCATTTCATTTATTGAATCGTAAACGGATCTGAATGCTGCGAAGTGTGGCTCGTTCCTGTACAGGTAACTTCCTGCGGCTGCCAACCAAAAAGTGTTGTAACATTACCCATAAGTGCCAATAAGTTATAAGAACGATTTTATTTTCGCCATTTTGAATGAGAGCCGTGCTGATGAAATACATGGCACAAGGTCAAGTGACGTAAAAGTAACAACTCCCGTAGTCTGTTCCCAAAGTATCTGATGAAAGTGTAAACAAACCCTGTTCAGGTTCAAATCTTACGCAAACAGTCATTAAAGGGAATTAGTAAAACATTCATCTGTACTCGTATTAATAAGTTTTCAACTTTATATCTCACCATTTTTTCGAACTATTACTGTTTAAATTACATTATAAAACTATAATTGAAAAATCATCGACGAAAATTGAAGTTATAAAAATCTGGGGAAGAAGTGTGAATCTGAGGTAATTGACTTCGGACTATCAGACCATACAGCACAAATGCTAAAATAAACCTGTGTAATAAAACAATGGCAAATAAAAAGACGTGACTATAACAAAGAAAATATGCAGAAATTTAAAGATTTTATACAATGTGTCTCATTCTCGGAAATATATGATACTGATAATCCAAACACTGCCTACAATTACTTTATGGATACATTATTAGTGCTGTATAATTTATATTTTCCGTTCAAAAAAATAACTGTTTGGTCACAATGGGTATCGAGTGGAATAAAAATAAGTAGCAAAAAAAAAAAGAGGAAAATAATGTGGAATTACACACACACACACTCACATCGCTAAATCGTAACGAATTAAACAAAAGACTATTTAAAACTTTATAAAAATATAATTAGATTAACGCAGCGAGCTATATTAAAACATCATTCAAAGGTAAAACTACTTGGGCAATAATTAATAGATCTACAATGAATATACCAAGAGATACGATCACTTTCTTAAAAGTAGATGATAAAACCATAATTTGTCTACAGGAGATAAACACCTTCAATAATTTCTTTGTAGACAAAATAAAACCGAAAACGAAACCATGTTCAGTGAATAAAGTTACCACACATATTGACAAAACAAGTCAGTGTATGTTTATGGCACCAAGTACAGTCGAGTACAATAATACATTAACAGTGACAATGTTTCAAAACATTGTAAACGTTAAAATGATCATAAAGTTCTATACAAACTTAGTCATCAATAAAATGTTATCATATAAACTGTTCATAAGTATTACGGTAGTGCAGTCAAAATATCTGACTACTCTTTGAAACATAAATATCTAAATACTCTATACATTTCAATATATTTGCTGCAGCCTAGGATTCGAAAATTTGTTTGTTTGAATATTCAACTAAATGGCCTTTAACATTAAATTTATTTTAGCTTGCCGGAGCAGAAGTACGAGTAAAAATGCAATGTTGCCGTTCGTAATAGGACTGTATAAATCTGACAACTTTGCGTAGTAGCTGATTAGTTAAATTTTAGGATCAACGCAGACTATACCTACCTATTTGTTTAAAACTTTATAGTCGGTTTTAAAAATAAAAATAACTATTACCTAAGCAAATTAGTATTTAATTTTTATTTTATTATTCTTAAATTCTTATTTTGTTCCTCTGAAATCCTAACATTTAAAATAAGGTAGGAAACTTCCAGGCAAGGTTTTAGCAATGGTGCTGCCAGTTTTAGAATCTAGTATATCCACCATTGACATCAATAACATCCTGCAAACGTATACGTAACGCATTGATGCAATCATGTTTGAACAGGCGGCCCTACTTCTAAAGCCTTCTAAGTCTTCTTGTTGAGCTATCCTTTCCTGGACCCTTCTCGCATTGTGGACGGAACTTCCGTCCTGTACAAATTCGATTCGATGGCCATCGGGGTATACACTTTTACCGGTTGGAAGAAAGACATTTTTTAAGATGTCCACGTAATCGACACCTGTCACATGACCAGTGACTTCGCTATGTCCAAGGGCTCAGCGAAGAAGATGCTATCTAGGTCCGGCAGTCTCGAGTAGATAGCGACGCTATCGCAAACTATCGATCTCTAAATATTAAGGTTAATCCTCAGTTGTAACCCGCAAAATTCAAATTTTCTTTATATTTTTGCAGATTGCAGCTCTGTTTTACGTCGTATGTTGATCAAAATGCGATTCTCGACGGTGGGAATTATACATAATATATTTATAGAATAATAATCATCAATTTCATATAAATCATCTAATTCAAAGAAAATTTGAATTTAGCGGGCTACAACTGAGGTTTCACCTTAAAATTTAGCGATCGGTAGTTTGCGAAATCGTCGCTATCTAGTCGAGACTGCCGGCCCAGGAGGTATTCGGATGCAGGATGTCATAACTGACGACTTCAAATTGAATTTGTTTACAGAAAAAAATAAAAAAATTACAATAGCTTATACGTCTTTATAGAGATTGCTTAAATAATTAAAGACAACAATTCGAGACATGTCAAACTATCAAAATATTTTTCAGAAACATTGCGTAGATATTTGTGAACCTTACTTTGCGCTAAATAATATGAACACGGGATTACGTACAATTTTTAGAGTCTTTGTCTGTAGTAATATTATTTTATTGATAATTATAATGTAGTCACAAATGTGTGTCATTAATGAAGTCACAGATTGTTTATTGTAAGGCAAAGCTGTTTAGAGTTTTAGGAAACTTATATGACAAAATTTCGAGGGGTGACAATAAAATTGTAAAAATCTTAATTATAAAGTGCGTACAGAAAAATGATATAAGAAAATTAGTTCTTCGCCTTACGCACTATAAACTAGCACCCATCATCATAAGTATAGATGCACTTCTTGTAGCTTATCATGGCATAGTTGGCTCAGTGATACGATATGCTCTAATATTTATATTCTGGGGAAACTCAACCAATAAAGAAACCATTTTTAAATCCCAAAAAAGGTGCATTGTTGGTTGCATGTTTGGTCTAAAGATGACCGAAAGCTGTAAACCATATTTTATTAAGCATACAATATTAAGTTTTTTTTTTTTTTTTTTTCCTAATTGGCAGCTCGTAGTTGTGACCACTAAGGTCCTGGCTACTTAACCGGGCAAACCTGTGGGTGCCTTAAGCTACTAACTTAAAGCCTCCAGCCAGGGGCGAACAATACTTAAAATTTAGGTGACCGCACGCTAAGGGCACCCCCTGTGGGGTACGAACCTCGGCTTAGGGCGTCACTGAGGGGAGGGCAGCAAGATGGGACAGGCTGGATTAAATTATATTATTATTAACTGGGGAATTTAAATTTACAGGCTCAGCTACGGCGCGGGCTGGCGCGTCGTCGAGCAAGGGTCGGGGGGGGGGGGGGGACAATTACGTCGGGGGCGTCGCGTAGGACCTCGGCGGCGAGGTCGGAACGATGGCGGTCTGTGTTTGTGTACTGTACTGGTGGCCCTACTGCTCTCCTGGAGGAGGGTTATGGGGTCATCGGGGTCGGACAGGGCATACCTTGGACGGCGGGTACGAGTAATGCGGGAGGGGGCATATCTGGCAGCCTCGACAACCAGAGGGTTGCGATGTGAGGCCGCGGAGTCGAAGAAGCGCTTGGAAATGCGCTTCATGAACTGACGGATAGTGGGGATTTTAAGGTCGAGATGGAGGATCTCGTTCCGAACGAACCAAGGGGAGCCGGTTGCCCTACGGAGGAACCGGTTTTGGAGGGTCTGCATCCTATGGATGTGGTGGGGTTTCGAGTGTGCGAAAACCACGCTCGCGTAAGTCATGATTGGTCGAATGCACGCTGTGTAAATGCGCAATTTGCACTTAAGTGACAATTTGCTGCGTGCATTCAATAGGGAGTGGAGTCTACCGAGAGCGAAAGCGGCGCGCGAACGCGCCTGCTTTATGTGCTCACCGAAAGAGAGTCTATGGTCTAGAGTGACACCCAAGTATTTGGCTCGCTTCTCCCAAGGGATAGGCTTGCCGAACATGGTGATCGGACGGGACAATATTAAGTCTTACCTCTTTGTTTATATACCTAGTCTTGCCATAAAAATTGCCACGAAGAAAAAAAAAAATCTTTTTTTGCAAATAATATTTATTACTTTTACAGTGTGTTAGTTTAATACATAAATATAAAACAATTTAAAATATAAAAAGCTTATTCGAAGTGGTGTCCATTGGCTGCAATACAGTCCTTTAAACGTTGAGGCCAGTTATCAATAGAAGCACGCACTCTTTCCATGGGAAAATTCTTCACTGCCAATCGTATGAATTGTTTTAGGGACTCCAAATTATCATGGGGTTTAGAGCAAGCCATACTCTCTAAAACTGACCATAAATCATAATCCAGCGGATTAAGATCGGGACTAGACGACGGCCAGTCCTCAGCTCTGATGAAGTCCGAAACGTTCACTTCCAACCAAGACTGCGTGGACCGACCTTTATGACCCAGCGCCGAGTCTTGTTGGAAGTACCATACTTGGTTATTGAACATGGTGTTGTTAAGATGCTTAACTACCTTCTCAAGAATGGTAGCTTGATACAATTGTGCCAATGTTTTGATACCTTTTTCGCAAAAATATGGCTCAGTCACTCCTTCATAGCTAACACCCCACCAAACCACCACTGAAGTCGGATAATGCCCACGTTGCACTCTGTCGACTAATTGGGAAGCTTCCCTAGAGCTTTGAGCATAAATACGGTATTTTTTTTTGTTAAAATGTTGCTCAATTGTAAAGATTTTCTCATCCGTAAACAATTTTTTTCTGTGACCTCCCTTTGCGTACCGCTTCAGTAGTTGTTTCGATTTTACCACCCTATTCTTTTTTAAATTATCAGTTAAAAATTACCAGTGCGTCTCTTATAGGCTGCAAGTCCTAAGTCATCATTTAAAATACGCGACATGGTTCTGGGTGCTATCTTCATCTCCCGAGATGAAATCTTTTGCTTTCGGACAGGATTTCTTCGAATTCTTTCCCTTACTGCTTTGACCACCTTTTTCGTACGAACACTGCGTGGACGGCCAATCTTTTTCCGTCACAAACAGAGGTGGTCTCATTGTACCTATTAATAGCCCGGTACACAAACATTTGACTAATACCAAGCGTATGGAGAGTTTAAAAAAAATGCATTTGGCTCCATACCAACTTTGTGTAATGCAATCACAGCGATTCGGTTCTCTTTATCACCCCACTCCATTTTAATATCGCAAAATATTGTACAATGTATTGGCGCCAAAATTAGAAAACGCAATGAACAATCGTATAAAAATGACAGATTCCAAATTCAAATGTAATATCTTTCTTATTTTTAACTGTAACAGTATTTATGGCCAGACTAAGTATGAAGCCGCTAATTTCGTTAAAAGTAATCCTACGTTATTTAACAAACAGCATTCGTAGTCGTCGGGTTAAGGATATGTTACGAGTATGTATAGTAAGGTCAAGCACGGCTTTGGTGCATAAAAGCATATTCTGTTTGGCCCCAAAAATTTATAATAAGCTCCCAACACCTCTGAAACAGCTACCCACTAGGTTGTTTAAGTTGCATTTAAAAAAATATCTTATAGCCAAAGCCAAGCTTAGTGTATCAGAGGGCCTAGACAAATGGCATTCGCTTCGGAGCGATTCTATTTCTACAATCGCTATCGCTTTCGCTAATGATTCCAAAAACTAGCAATAACGCTCGTCAAAAAGTGCCCCTTGGCTATGCATCTCTGTGGAAGTACCTAATCTTTCGACGCTGTCGATTCATTTCATAATCGAATGTTGTTTACATTGTCTAGCAAATTTTTATTCGTTGACCTATGATCACGTGACATTTCGATAGCTTATGTCAACCCCATACATTTTAGCTTTTCTACTAGCGTTATCGTTAATCGAATGTTACTTTGTCTAGGCCCTCTGAGTTCCTAAATGAGCGAAATTAAGTAAATTGCGACATTTCTCCTAGTTTACTAATGGTAAATAAACTGTTGTATGTTAGTCAGTTAAGCTGCTTCTAAACAAATTTATTGATAATGTAGTTAGGCATAAGCATGGTGGTAACACTAAACTCTGTATTTTTAACGGACTTCACAAAAAGGAGGAGGTTCTCAATTCGTCTGTTTTTTTTTTTTTTATGTGTTAGTTCATAACTTTTTTCTGGGTGAACCGATTTGGATGATTCTTTTTTTATTTGATAGGTGGTGCTTCACATGTGGTCCCATTTAATAATAATAATAATAATATCATTTATTTGCTAAAAACATGGCCTGGCATGGCATGACATTTTTTTTTTAAATTTGATCAACCAGTAGTTTTTCAGTTATCCTTAATACTGCAGATTTTTTCCACTTAGTTTATATGGATGATGTGTTAATAATTTCCTGACACTGTTATTTACACACCAACTAGTGGTATACGAATGTGTGTGGGGTAGGTACCGCAACTAAAAAGTGAAAAATAAAAACTTTTTTACAAAAAAACAACCGACTTTCAAAAAAACACTAAAAGACGTGAAAAATAACTTTAATTTCGGAAGTCGGTGGCCAAACACGAAAATACAAAACCAAAGGCACCGACTTCCGAAATTAAAGTTATTTTTCACGTCTTTTAGTGTTTTTTTGGAAGTCGGTTGTTTTTTTGTAAAAAAGTTTTTTGCACGCTTTAACTGGCAAAACATGTAGCTCTTTTTATTTATTTTTTCAAGTCCATCCACAATGCACATGTTGTACGAGTAGGTACCTACTTACTCATGTTTTGCAAAAATAAAAATATCTTTATCTTTATAAAACTAAACTCAATTATTGTCACATGAAAAACATACATAAAGTATAGACTTACCTACGGTGATTAAAAAAATAGAATTTTGGCTTTCAGTATTCGAACGAAACAAATTAGCATCCACAGATGTGTACAATCTCACAGATACTTTTGGAACAGACCATAGAAATATAAAAAAAACAGGAGAAGTGGCAAGGGGGCGTGTCTGTGTCCACGCGTAGTGTTCAAACTGCTCATGTCACAGGCAAATGGCCGTCTCCGCGAAATACTTAGTGCGCTTTCGACCGTGATCGTGACAAAATATAAGAATACCGTGTTTTCAGTGGTTTCTTGTAAAAACAGAAGCCAAAACAAAAACTTTGTCAATCATGGAATCACTTACCATTTTTAAGTACAAGTATTTTAATATACACGGTGACATTTGAATCACAGTTTTGCTAGAACAAACGTTATTCAGACCATGGGCTACTACCATTCTACAGCATCCTTTAAAAAAAAAACGTCATTGGTTTTCGAAAAAAGACAAAAAAGACAAAGTTAAAAAAGTCGGGTTTATCGTTACTCCCTACAACACAGACACTGCGGCGCTCCCGTCTCAAAGTACAATGGCAGCGTGGCGCGCGGCTTATGCGCGAGACAAAGCATTGTTTACTGGGAAATCCCAATCCCAGGCTGGGGAATCTCCATAAACGAAATTTAGTTAGTTTTTTTTTTGTACGTCTTACTAGAAAACACCAAATTTAAAAGTTATTTAAAGTGTCTATTGTTCTCAAACATGTTGCGTAATTAGGCCTGGTCTGTCCATAAAAGGAAACAGTCATGTGTTTACTATCGGTTCATAGAAATCTTTTGTTTACAAGCCATGTGTAAGTGCCGGAGCGCCCCGTGGCGTGCCGACAAAAAATGTTCCGGGACAAATTAAAAAACAAATAAAAAGTCAGAGATCAAACTTACTTACTTACTTACTTTATAAAGAGAAAATAAAATCGAATAAAACGATAACAACTTACAACTTATTTACCTAACAAACATAGCTTTCACAGAACATGAGATAATTTGACATGATCACCCTGAGTGTTTCATTAAAGATTTCGGGACTGTCTCCATTAAGGAGTTTATAGCACCATGCATGCGACACAACAGGGATGGCGCGCGCGACACAGTGCGGCAATGGGATCTGGCGAACAGTCGGTATCGGTTATGGCTTGGTATGGCTTTAGCTATGGTAAACTTTGGTACTTAGGTATTTTCTGGCTATGCACGACGCAGGTGACGCACCGTACCGACGCGGATGGCGCGGCACGGCGAGGTGGTTGACCTCTAATTTTATAATTTCGTTCTAAGTGCGAACTTACGGTAGGTATTATCAGACATGGTTTTAATTCTGTCCTGTAACTAGGAACGAGTACCTATTGTATCTACCGTGACATTATTATGTAGGTATTATTTATTTATTGGGATATTACAGAAACATGACAAAAACAAAACATACCATGAAACAGGGTTAGCTCCGTGTGCACCAAGACAACATTGACTCCAATTTTGGTTGAGAGTACATGCGCCTAGCTTCCGCCAGATTGTCATCAGCAATTGAGTAAAAACGCACAATAACCAACCACTCCACACTCGAATAATTAGAACTCATTTTCACAAAAAACGCGCGATGCATGCCTGTGACGTAAATACATCGGATGCATACGCGTCGCTCACTCGAGACATTTCGGTAGACTGTTATGTTTATTGCCCGGGTGGTTCGAGCGGCCCGCGGCATTCGACAAAAGGAATGGGCGGAGGGATACTTCGCACGATTGCTTGTCATTGGCTAATGTTTTATTTGCATTTCGGTCTGCATTGGCCGGAAATCCTTGTAGTCCACGTGGACTACCGCGATGAGTACTGTGATGTTACGGTTAATGTTTGAACACTTTCGAGCAACATATGACTAATTTGAGAACGCCTAGTTTAGTTTGTTTTAATAACATATTTGATGCTGTAGAATGGTAGTAGACCATGGTCTGAACAACGTTTGTTCTAGAAAAACGGTGATTCAAATGTCACAGTGTATATTTGTCTTAATCGTAACAAATCAAAATATTTCTGGCTTTTACTATGTTAGTTTTGTTTTCAAATATCGTAACGACGACTGCCTCGTTGGTCTAGTGGCCGCAAGCGCTACTGCTGAGCATGAGGTCCTGGGTTCGATTCTCGGGTCGGGCAAAGTGTTATTGGGTTTTTCCATCTGGAATTTCTCGGTAGCAGCCCGGAGTCTGGATTTGTGCTTTTATAGTTTATTTTTCAATTGGTCAACCGTTTGGAAGCGGTAAAACGGTTCCACAATACCCACTGTTTTAATACGCTATGACAGCTTAAACCAACGTAACCGTTTTTTTTATAGATTGTTTATTTTTTTTATTTACCTCATATTTTTTTAGCTACATTTTGTTTATTTATACTATAATATTTTCTCGTTTATTATTTATTTTATTTTCGGAAGCCCAATTATTTTTTTAGTACAATAAAAATGGTAGATTCGATAACTTTCCGATTTAGTCAATCACTAGCGTATGTGTAAAATAAATTGCTTTTGCACAGCACAACGATAACGATAAACGGTTTTGTGTGAGTAAGTTGTACGGTGCATGGTAAATGCACGCTGTGCTTGACGAGATAAGGTTTAAAATTGATTGTGTAGTACGTTCTGATTTATGAATTGCGAGTGTGTGCGCGACTTCGTAGGTATCTATTGCTTTTACTGAATTGCATGTGTAGTAGTGGTGCGTGGTAGAGGCAAACTGGAGACACCGAGTTCCAATACATTTTCAAATACCGGACACATCTCCTTCTTTCTTATATCTATAGAACAGACCATCAACTGGATAGACGGATTAATTTACATAATGCAGCAAGCCTCTGGGAACTAATAGCCCAAGAGCCCAGAGCTGCCAGACAGAATTTATTTTCTAAAGGACAAAATATGGGGCCTCGAGTAGTGTTCATATGTATAATAAACTCCCTCATACCTGCTAAGTTGGTTGGGCGGCCGATTTACAGGTACTAGTTGAGAAAAGTAACTAAAAATAGGGCTAACTTAACTTATATTCTAACGCGTGATTTTTATATGTTACATAGGGGACTATTTCAAACATAAATTTTTGTTCAGCCAGACAAATGGTAAGGGCCAAACATCCCCCAGGGATGGGCTTAAGGTCACTCCCTGCGGGGTACGAGCCTCGATTTACGGCGTCGCTGGGAGAGGCCAGCATGGGACAGGCTGGATCGGAATTATTATTATTAAGGGACGAATCTAAAGCTACAGGCTCAGTGGTGTGGGCTGGCTCGAGCAAGGGTCGGAGTGGCCGTGGATTGGGGCGTCGCAGCGAGCCTCGGCGGCGAGGACGGAAGAACGGCGTCTGTGTTTGTGTATCTTTAAAGTACTGGTGGCCTTACTACTCTCCTGGAAGAGGGTAGTGCCGTCGTCGGAGTCGACTAAGGTATGAGTATGCCTCGGGCGGCGAATCGTACTAATGTGGGAGGGAATGAAGGAGGCAGCTGCTGCTTTAATCAGGGGGTTGGCGTGTTTTATGTCGCAGTCGAAGAAACGCTTTGAAAGGCGTTTCATGAGCTGTTGGATGGTGGGCATTCGAAGGTCTATGTGAAGATTCCGAAGAAAGCGGAATTCAACATACAACCTGACTGCGACTTGCAAATTGCAAAAAACGGAACAAAATTGAATTTCGCGGGCAACCCTAAAGGTTCCGCCTTAATACGACCACATAGAAGTATAAACCAAAAAACGTTATTATGAAAAGTTGTCGATTGGGCCCCTCTTCGTTTCACCTCTTCAATTTATGTAATAGTTACTGAACCTCCTTTTTTGAGTTGGCGCAAGTTTTCCATTTCATCCAGTGTATGATTAACCTGCAATAGGTATATAATCAATATCAATAACTTCCAACAATTCAACTTCTGTTTGCTCAGCTAGAGCAACTTCCAGCCTACCCACCTACCTACCTGGTCTTGGCTTGAGGCAAATTAGGATTAAAAGTTCCACGCCCCGACCTTCATCCTTTCCCTTTTTCGTGATCCTATAATACTGTTACGGCGGGTTTTCAAATTGACACAACATTTTTTAAGTTGAGCTTCAGTTCTCTGAGATATGGATGATAGATTGTATAAATAAAGTTGATGGAATTATTGTTTCATCATCATCATTTCAGCCGAAAGACGTCCACTGCTAGACATAGGCAACCCCCCACACACATCCCCAACTATATAGCTGTTGTCTATATAAACTTCATAGACGGAAATACTTTCGATACGCATTACATTACATAAGTAAGTTGGTACTTACTTTTGAATTAGTTTCAATGGCGTTGTATTCTAGGCTCCCCATAGTGTTGCCACCGAATTAAGTTTATATTTTAATAGTGTTAGGGTATGATTCCGATCTCGGCCGCACGCAGCAGTGCCGTCGCTCGCTGTGGAGCTGCGCAGCAGTGCTGCCTGTCGCGCTGATTCCGATCTCGGGTGCACGCAGCAGTGCCGTCGCTGTGGAGCTGCGCAGCAGTGCTGCCTGTCGCGCTGCTTCCGATCTCGCGTGCACGCAGCAGTGCCGTCGCTCGCTGTGGAGCTGCGCAGCAGTGCTGCCTGTCGCGCTGCTTCCGATCTCGGGTGCACGCAGCAGTGCCGTCGCTGTGGAGCTGCGCAGCAGTGCTGCCTGTCGCGCTGATTCCGATCTCGGGTGCACGCAGCAGTGCCGTCGCTGTGGAGCTGCGCAGCAGTGCTGCCTGTCGCGCTGCTTCCGATCTCGGCTGCACGCAGCAGTGCCGTCGCTGTGGAGCTGCGCAGCAGTGCTGCCTGTCGCGCTGCTTCCGATCTCGGCTGCACGCAGCAGTGCCGTCGCTGTGGAGCTGCGCAGCAGTGCTGCCTGTCGCGCTGCTTCCGATCTCGGCTGCACGCAGCAGTGCCGTCGCTGTGGAGCTGCGCAGCAGTGCTGCCTGTCGCGCTGATTCCGATCTCGGCTGCACGCAGCAGTGCCGTCGCTGTGGAGCTGCGCAGCAGTGCTGCCTGTCGCGCTGCTTCCGATCTCGGCTGCACGCAGCAGTGCCGTCGCTGTGGAGCTGCGCAGCAGTGCTGCCTGTCGCGCTGATTCCGATCTCGGCTGCACGCAGCAGTGCCGTCGCTGTGGAGCTGCGCAGCAGTGCTGCCTGTCGCGCTGATTCCGATCTCGGCTGCACGCAGCAGTGCCGTCGCTGTGGAGCTGCGCAGCAGTGCTGCCTGTCGCGCTGCTTCCGATCTCGGCTGCACGCAGCAGTGCCGTCGCTGTGGAGCTGCGCAGCAGTGCTGCCTGTCGCGCTGATTCCGATCTCGGCTGCACGCAGCAGTGCCGTCGCTGTGGAGCTGCGCAGCAGTGCTGCCTGTCGCGCTGCTTCCGATCTCGGCTGCACGCAGCAGTGCCGTCGCTGTGGAGCTGCGCAGCAGTGCTGCCTGTCGCGCTGCTTCCG
Organism: Griposia aprilina; assembly: GCA_916610205.1. NCBI lineage: Eukaryota > Metazoa > Arthropoda > Insecta > Lepidoptera > Noctuidae > Griposia > Griposia aprilina. Next base: position 215,904 of record OU744285.1, on the reverse strand, counting down.
ATCTCGGCTGCACGCAGCAGTGCCGTCGCTGTGGAGCTGCGCAGCAGTGCTGCCTGTCGCGCTGCTTCCGATCTCGGCTGCACGCAGCAGTGCCGTCGCTGTGGAGCTGCGCAGCAGTGCTGCCTGTCGCGCTGATTCCGATCTCGGCTGCACGCAGCAGTGCCGTCGCTGTGGAGCTGCGCAGCAGTCCTGCCTGTCGCGCTGATTCCGATCTCGGCTGCACGCAGCAGTGCCGTCGCTGTGGAGCTGCGCAGCATTGCTGCCTGTCGCGCTGATTCCGAGCAAGGCGGTAGTGTTGCGCTGTTGTGTATTCATTCAGTGGATTGAGGACCAACTTTTATTTATATATTGGAAGATGATGATGTGTTGTTTTATGCCAATAGTAAAAGAGAAGCAACAGATTCGTTTTATAAAATCAGACAACAGGAAGGATGTTATAAGACGCTGATTTAAAACCATGTGTTATGTGATGAGGAAAAATTCAGAGAGTACTGTCGTTTAAATAAAAAACAGATTCAGTTTGTTAATGTTTAAAACTTTTTAATTTTATCCATGGTAAAGTCACCAAGTTAATTAATTTGTTCCTCTTCTGAATCCGAGAAATTCATCTTTGTCAACGTGTACAGTCGCCAGCAGGTTGAGCTACACGAAACTCTCACTCCAAACGATTTTAAACCACACCGATCCGCTAGCGCCACTCCTTGAGAATAGTTATTTATGATACTAGTGCGTTAAGTTGGTTTTTACAAACGAGTAGACGAATGTAAGCCCGAGACGAAGTCGAGGGCTTACCATAGTCACGAGTTTGGAAATATCAATTTCCGCACGTGTGTCATACAACGTTTTTCAACACATTTGCGAGAAAACAGTACAATATTAATATCGGATTCCTCGCTTGAACTCATTTATTATTACTTTGTTTATAAATATCAGTCGGAAAGTCGAAACAATCTTTGCCGTTTCTAATTTGAAAATGGCGCGAATTGCAAATGGCGCCACGTGCGCCTGGTTAAAATTAGAACTACATATTTCGTCTCATTTTCACTTTAGTATTAGAGTGAGACAAACGTATTGAGCAAAAGCACTTCCAAGGAGGTTCGATTATTTAGCTTATACAGAGTTGATACGACAGAGGGGCATTAAAGTGTGTTATCTCCACGGAACAGAAAAAACAGTGGAAGTGCAAAGTAGGTGTGGCACGCGTGTCACAAATAAGCGCTGTTACGCTTACTTGATGCCAGTCCTGAGGGCCTAGACAAATGGCATTCGCTTCGGAGCGATTCTATTTCTACAATCGCTATCGCTTTCGCTAATGATTCCAAAAACTAGCAATAACGCTCGTTAAAAAGTGTCCCTTGGCTATGCATCTCTGTGGAAGTACCTAATCTTTCGACGCTGTCGATTCATTTCATAATCGAATGTTGTTAACATTGCCTAGCTAATTTTTATTCGTTGACCTATGATCACGTGACATTTCGATAGCTTATGTCAACCCCATACATTTTAGCTTTTCTACTAGCGTGATCGTTAATCGAATGTTACTTTGTCTAGGCCCTCGGTTCTATCATCGCGTCAAGTCGCTACTCTCTCGATAAATTTATTTTTCCGTAGCTATGCCGTATTGTTCCATTTTGGAGTGCAAAAATGATAGTAGGAGAAAAAATCTTAAAATGATGTTTCGTACCATACGCGTACCATCGCGGCGGCTTAGGCCTCCGCTCGCGCTGTCTTTTATGTTAGGTATGTAAGGTTTTGAAATACGCGCACAATAAAAACACATTTTTTTTAAATTCTCGATGTGTCCTCCATTCACATTAATGCACAAATTATACCGACGAAGAATATTGTTATTTATTTTTCTAATTAAATCACTGTCCGTCGCTAAGCACTTTAATTTGTGAAATGCTAAAATAATCCTATTTTTTAGTTCCACAATTGTATTAACCTCTTAGGCATACACTTCACCCTTAATGTACCCCCACAAGAAGAAATCCATGGGAGTGAGGTCTGGAGATCATGGTGGCCACTTTAATTACACAAACAAACACACAACCAAAGTTTAATTACGTGTCGTATCACAATGAAAGCAGTCAATCACAAAAAAAAAAAACACTAACACTAAATAATAATAATCCCAAGTTACGTGTCCTGTCACAATAAAAAACGAAATCACAATTGTCGGCGCGCGAGTTCGATAAAAACAAAAGCGGTGCAGGAGCTTCCGTGTTACGTAACATAAGTACATAAGTACGTTCCGAATGGATAGCGTCGGCGCTCTGAAAAAACAAGTTTTTTTGAAGCCCCACTTAACGACCGCAAGGATCTAGGATGTAATAGCAACTTACTGACCTATTTCTATTTCTTTTTCGAGCGGGATGTTTTGCTATGATTGTCACTCTCGTAATGAAAGTGCAAGTGTGTTTGTATTTATTGCTTTGTTTGCATTGCCATCTTTTTAGCGGAAATATTTGGTTGTACTTGTGACTTGCGACTCAGCGGCCACAACGCATCGTAGGTTATACTCAGATTTATCGTTTTATGGTGCATGACATAAGCGTATAGACCAGGGGTTCCCAAAGTGGTCGATATCGACGCCTTGGGGTCGATATCGGTTTCCTAGGGGTCGACATAAACGAAAACTGATTGTGGGGGTCGAGGAGGTCTAAAAATCGACCCCTATTAAATTAACACAAGTTCTTATTTAAAACTTTCAAGATAGGTAGGTAGGTACTGTATTGTTTATGTTGTGTTACGTGTACTAAGAATAATTAATATTTTTGTAGGAAATAGCATTGTTGTAGTAATGTAAAGTCTCAAGTTCGTACAAGATGAAAGACTCGGCAAGTCAGTGTGGACAAGTTTGTGCAAGATAATGAGTTCGAGCGTACATCTTTTAGGCGCGTTTTGACTTGCTCTCTATTTGACGCTTACGCGATTTAACACGAACGAATTCATGATCAAGTTGGAAGTCCAAACATGTTCCTGATATTTTACTATTTAACGAGCTTGCACTTAGGTTGAAAGTTCATTTGCGTTTTGAAATTCGTTGGAGCTTGAACGATAATAACTCATATAATTACTCATTTATTTCAAGAGATTACAAAGTTATTACATAGCTAAATTAAGTGAAGTTAAGTGACTGAAAAAGAATTTACAAAATGCTGAGCTTCCTACGCGAGTTAATAGCGTAACCATACAATATCTGCAGTTTATGAAAAATTAACAGGGTAAGTACCAAACAGTTTTTATCCGGCACAGCGCATCAGCATTGCCATACAGTGGGGCAATGCAGCCAGCGTCTTGGGGACGCTGTCTGCATAGCCCCACTGTGTGATAGTGATCAATTGAGCTATCTGTAGATTGTTTGCAACAGTTTGCAGTTGCCTCAGTTGTTTCAATTGTAAAAATTTACCAGTAAATTTAACAGTTTATTATTGTTTTTTATTTAGGTAGTTTCTTATTTTTGTATTTGCAGGATTACTAAGAGTTTTACGATGGCGGACACGAAAAAAAAATGCAGACAATACAGTTTGGATTATTTGAAGTTCGGATTTATTGCATCTCCATCAAATCAACACTTGCCTATGTGTCTCAAATGTGAAACAGTATTCAGTAACGATGCCATGAAGCCTTCAAAAATGGATGACCACTTATCAAGAGTACATGCTGACAAAAAAAGTAAGCCCTTGTCATTTTTTCAAGCACTTAAAGATAAACTAGACAAAAGACCATTCATAAGATCGATGTTTGCGTCATCATGTATTAAAGACGATGATGGTTTACGAGCGTCCTATAATATATCTTTACTAATAGCGAAGTCGGGGAAACCCCACACAATTGGAGAGCAGCTTATCTTACCAGCCATTGCGGACATTTTATTATATGTCACTCACTTGGACGCATTACACAAGGATTTTACGGAGAGGTTTGAGGATCTTTTAAATTTACAAATTCCTCAATGGATAATAAATCCGTACAATACCACAGCCCTAAAAGAAGTCAATGTGCTAATGCAAGAAGAGTTGATTACCATCAGCATAGACGAAGAGCTTAAGCAGAAGTTCAACCAAGGCTATCAGAAGTTCTGGTTGCAACGCAACATTGAAACACAGTATCCTACATTGTGGAACATTGCTGAAAAATACCTTAACGCTTTTCCATCATCATATCTAGTTGAAAAAAGCTTCAGTGTGGTAACAAACATTTTGACGAAACAAAGAAACCGTTTGAAAATCAACGAACGTGGAATTTTAAGGCTGCAACTCACCAATATTGAACCGGATGTAGCTAGATTAGTAGATAGTCACCAGGTCCATCCATCACATTGAATGTTTTATTTTCTCTTTGCGAATTAATACTTTTTTAAATATAATTTCCTACCTACTTAAGATTCTTTAAGTACTTAATTTGTAATAATCATTATAAATTAAAGTTGATAATTACTGAATTGTATGTCTTTTTATTTTGTTAAATGTTGATGAGAAAATGAAGTCAACTTTACTCACTTAACCAAGTGCAAAGTTTTCCAATTGGTACCTTAGTACCTAGGTATTTTGTATCAATAGGAAAACACTAAAGATAGGCCCCCTTATTCATAATAATCTGCTAACTTAAAGCATTGCTAATTCACTCTGTCTTCTTCTATTGACCTAAGTCAGAAAGAAAAATAACACTCTGTAGCAGCTGTTTTAAGTTAGCGGATAAGGGGGTTGATCTTAAAAGTAGGTAATTTGGCCATGGGGGTCTGAGGTAACAGTTCATTTTGGAAAAGGGGTCACTTGTCCAAAATAGTTTGGGGATCCCTGGTATAGACATATTAGCTGTTAGGAAAGATACATCGTGTTCAAACGGGGCAAAAATTTTAAAAATCATATGCGATTAAACTACTGCTCCTATTTAATTGATTTTTGGTACAGGGCTTCAAAATGGTACCTAGTATAGGCAGTTTAAAGGAAAGCCCCTCTGTCGTATCAACTTTGTATATTCTCGTAATGTGAAACTCCTTGGTGTAGTTCTTATATTTTTTTTAATGGAAATTAAAAATAAACCGTAAAGGATACGCACGGCGCTATACAACGGAGCGTGCGGTAAAATAGGTACTCACACCTAAGTACAGGACCTGTTTTACCGCATACTCCGTTGTATAGCGCCGTGCGTATCCTTTACGGTTTATTTTTAATTTCCATAAAAAATATATAAGAAATCCACCAAGGAGTTTCTTATTACGAGAATAAATAAGCTGAATAATCGTACCTCCTTGGAAGCGCTTTTGCTCAATATGTTTGTCTCACTTTAATACTAAAGAGAAAATGAGACGAAATATGTAGTTCTAATATTCACCACGCGCACGAGGCGCCATTTGCAATTCGCGCAATTTTCATATTAGAAACGTCAAAGATTGTTGCGGCTTTCCGACTGATATTTCTAAACAAGTAATAATAAATGAGTTCAATAGAGGAATCCGATATTAATATTGTACTGTTTTCTCGCAAATATGTTGATAAACGTTATATAACACACATGCGGAAATTGGTATTTACAAACTCGTGACTATGGTAAGCCCTCGACTTCGTCTCGGGCTTACATTCGTCTACTCGTTTGTAAAAACCAACTTACTGCACTAGTATCATAAATAACTAATCTCGTGACTGAGAAGGAATTTAGAATAACGGCTCAATCAGCACCCTCGGTAAGTGTGTCTAGAATTTTCTAATACCTTTTATAAACTTTCATATTGAGACACGAAGGAAAAAATTCGATCTAAAGAAAAGCGGCCACATTCCTCTAGATCTTAGTTATATTACTTAGCTCGTAACTAAATACTTCTGTAATATGCATTATACACGTGTAGGTATTGGTTGATAAAGAAGATAATTACCTGACAAGATCCTTTGTACTATGTCGGAGACGGTCATTAGTTCGGACCACAGAACACCTATTACCTGTTTGAACACTAAACGAAGCGCAGCGCGAGTTCCAGGAGGTGGCAGCACCGTTGCGATGACGTGCATACTCGGCTAACTTTGTGCTATGACAGAGCCTGGCTGATGGAGGAGCGCTGATGGGACGAGTGGACACTTACCATTCAGCAGTATATATAGGTAGTAGTCTATGCATTCGGCCCTCGAGGAGATCAGTCCCTCTAGGAACTGTCACGCGTTCCGTATAGTTGTATCATTCGTGGTGTACCTACAGATTTGTCTACTTTTTGTGATCGACACAAAAGTGAAAACAAAACAAAATAAAGGTGGTTTGTGGACTGGGAACAGTGCTGCCACTTATTTCAGTTTTTAATATTATAGCTTTCAGTTTTTAACCTCTGAATTATAAATGGTAAAATCTTGAGACGTTATTTAAATTGTAGATATTTTTAGTACAAACAAATCTATTTAACTTTTTTTTTATTTAGATGGCAACATCGTAGTTTAGTCTGACAATTTGACAGCTACGCAGCAATCGTCAGTCTTCGGGACGAAAATCGTCGTTTATACTCGTTTTGCTCAATAGTGAAGTGTTAGTTATTAGTGGCTAGTGAGTGGTCAGTTCGCTCTGATCGCAAGCGAGTCCATCCAGTGGTGGCGAGTGCGAGGCGGCTTGTCGCGATGCTGGCGCCGGACCGCGCTCGGTGAAAGTGCATGGTGTTGTGACCGTGAGTGAGCGAAGCGCGAGCGCGAGTGGGTGACGATGGGCGTGGGCCTGCAGCCGCTCGAGTTCACCGAGTGCCTCGCGGACAGCCCCCAGTTCCGGGAGAACCTGCAGAGGCACGAGAAGGAGTTGGAGCGCACCAGTCAGCAAATCAAGCGGCTGATCAAAGAGGTCAAGGATGTGGTGCAGGCCGCCAAGCGTAAGTGCACGTCTCGCTGTTCGTGCAGGACTCATATTGTGCAGTAAAACACTATCAGTAGTTAGTACAGTTCTGTAGCAGAGCAGTTGATGTCCTGATGGCTGTGTGATGTCACAGTAAACAAAAAGTCACTGCAAGCATATGCTCCACACACTACAGTGCTTGTATGAAAATTAATTTATCTATTCCATGCTTGGCAAAGAGGATGTCAACAAGGATTTTGGAAGTAGTAACACAATATTCTCCCTGAATGTTGTGGTACTACTTCCAAAATGAGTGCTTTTTACTGAGCTGTGCACGTTAATTATGTGTCAAGTATTAGTTGCTGCACCTTGTTCTGTTATTGTGGGCACTCAATGTCTGTAGCTGATAACAGTTAGCCAGTCCCTGGTGTGCAGTCCGTGCCACTACACACACTAGCGAGTGCCTGCAGTGCATCATGTGTGTCACTAAGTAAACCTGTTGTGTCCGTACATTCTCTTGTTTGCATTAAGATGCCCGTAGTATAGTAGTGTGTTGTACTATGTTGTGTGCAGCTGTAGCTGCTAACATTATCGCAGTAGCAGCTGAATAATTGGTTTGTTTTCCTTAATCTCTACATGCCTACCTAGTTTGATATCTATCCAGTACATTGTACCTGTAAGTGCTATGCTGTCATAACATGGATGCTACTCACTAGTACAACTGTGAGGTGTTGGTGCAGTGTGTGAGGCACACAAGCGCATCCATCCGGCTGCAGTGATTCATGTTGGAGTCGCCGTATGTGTGTCAATGAGTTTGTTAATTAGTGTGACTAGTCACCGCTCACATGCAATGCACACTGCATCTGCACACACATGCATGGTTATACATATTCATATAGTGGACATAGTATGCACTCATTAGTATCCTGTTTCATAAGTTGTAGACTCTGATATTAAGTTCCATTAAAGTTTTTGCTCAGGACTCTTATGCTATTAATGGATTGTGTGATTCATGCTATGTACTACGTGGTACAGAGCAGTAACTTATCTAAACCAAATATTACACAAGATTTATGTTACAAAAAGAGGCATGAATCTTACCTCATTTTATTTTGTGTGACAGCATTGAAGATCAGCTTCAGAAAAGAAAGTGGTAAAACCATAACTGTTAAATCAACAATAGCTCAAAATACAACATACTAACATGTGTTTGTTACTTAAATAAGCTGTAACTGCTGAACAGGTTTTGGTTAGTAACAAAAAATTCCATAAGACCCTTGACTCATAAATAAAGCTTGCAAATAATGAAAATATTGCCCAGAATAAGTTGGAACATTCAGCGTTCAATAAATATGTATTAGCGCGGCATGGCGTGCGCAGTCACATTTGTCTGCATCAGACATGTCGCACCAGGCACAATGGCGCGTGAGGCAGGCGCCTGGGCCGCACTGCCCAGCGGCTTATCAGCCTCGCCCACTTCAATATGTGATGAACCTTATTGGCCGCCGTGACGCGCTCGCGCTAGCATGCCATGTCTGCGGGAGCGCAGCTGCATTCAATATGTCGAGCCCAATTGACAAAGTGATCGAGCGCAGCTATTTGCCGTATGTGTAGTTAGAAGTTGGTTGCCGCGCTCGATAAGATGCGGCCGATAGTGAGTAATCGCCCTATCGCCACTTATCGCGACATTGGACAGCTTACACTCATTATCTGCACGTTTCTTAATCTCGTCTTTGGCCGGCGAGTGCAGCACACGCGCTCGACCGGCTCGCGGCTCCACCAGATAGCCACGTAATTATCATTAATGTCTTACGTAATGCGCTCATGAGGATTCCTTAACATATTTTTTTTTAATTCTGGGAAAGTAGGTAAGTACCTAATACCTCCGGCATTGTCATCACATGTACAGAAACGGTGATCGTTCGGATGAGTCACAGCTTTGCAACCCACGGGCGAGAGGTGTTTACACGCTTACACAATGAGCACGACACAAGAAGTGACCTTGCAGTGTGTAATGAGTATGATATGATCATTTGATCACATTCACATGAATGCGCTGAACGCGAGGTCCGCGACCGCCAGGCGAAGAGGCGCGCAGGCGGCCTGCGCCGTGTCACCGTGCCACCGTGTGCGTGTGCGACGTATCTGTAATGTAATGTTAGTTGTAACATCTATGTAAATATCGTCACACACAATAGTTCGTCAGTCACCAGTCACCACGAATGGCGGGAGGTTGAAGGTGAAGCGGACCCCGGACTAGGATTTAGATGTGATCATGAGCCTGTGACTCCTGTGAGGAAATTGTGATAACAGTCCTGCTACAGATATTATTGACGTGTTTGCGGGCGAATGGAGTAAAATTAAGCGCGTATGTCTGATGTTCTCTGAGAAACAGTACGCGAGGGTGTCCACTGTTCCATGTTGGTAGGTATGTAAGTAGCGAATAATTGTTTATGACACAATTGTCTGCATTGTATATTTTTGTTTTCTTTCTATGTTACTTAATGTAATTGGTATTGTACCGTGTTAATTAACTATAAATAAATAAATAATTAACGGATATTACACCTACCTTGTATGTAAGACAACGTTCGCACGGACGTAAAAATATCGCGGCAGGATATTATCGCGCACTAGATTTTCAACTCTCGGTGTTGAACCGACCATTGAGAATCCAACAGAGTGCATCCCAGCGCATCGAAAAAACACACTGTTGGATTTTGAACTCTCGGCGCTAAGCAGTGCGTTGAAGATACAGTGCGCGAAAAAATCCTGCCGCGTTATTTTTACGTCCGTGCGAACGTGGTTTAAATGTTTCAAGACATACAAAGCGACCCGTGTCTAAACAACTATGAAATGTTTATCTAATATAAACAGCGTTTATGCTTTGATTGACAAGCGAAGCGTCTTGAAGAAGATGCTACATCGTCTTCGTATGTTACACTGGCTGATTGTTCATTTTAGGAGGCGGTAGTTTGTGCTGAGCAGTGAGCCCTCTCATCTGGTAGAGGCAATGACTTGCGGCACGAATCGTTGTTAGTTAGGAGGCGGTAGCTTGTGCTGAGCAGTGAGCCCTGTGATCTGAACGAATCGTTGTTAGTTAGAGCCTTGTTCAGCGGCTCTAGTGATGATGATGAACAGGCGCTCTTTGAACCTTTTATAATAAATGTACTTAGTTATGTACATATGATTTCGTGAATCGTTGTAGTTTTAACCCGCTCAAACGATAACAAAGCTCTCACACGTCTAAAGTAAATAATATTTTTCACACATTACTTTCTGACGGTTAGCGAATTTGCTCATATCGAAGCTCCAATTTAATGATAAGTTCAAGAACGGTTCTTCTATCAATGCCATGGCGACCTACAACCCGACCCAAGTGTCAGGTTCTCAACCGAGTTTACCGAGCTCGCAGTTCCTACCTACTGCCTACTGGCGGTGTAGTGTGCAGCCAGCGCTAGATGTAACACCTGTGCATACTAAACGTACGTCAGTTGTGTTGTCATATATTGCAGTTGCAAATCGTCTGTGAGAAGTAGTTGCGCGCGGTCTCATGCGCATGTTCTTTGCAGGTCTGGGCGCGGCGCAGATGGCGCTGGCGACCAGCATGGAGCAGTTCGAGTTCGCGTGCATCGGCGCCTCCATGACGGAGGACGAGCGTGTCATCAGCCGCTCGCTGCACCACTTCGCCACGCTCATCCGCACCATCGAGGACGAGCGGGACCGCATGGTCAGTACCACCACTCACACGTAAACATAATCAACACATCATAACACACATAATACCTATAAACAACAAAGGTACGTCGGCGCCTTCATATTTTAAGTAGGTACCTACTTATATTTATTTTCAAGGGGTATCGTGTTACCCAGAAACTGGGTAGCGGAGGTCAGATAGGTAGTCGCTTCATGTAAAATTTCTGGTATTCAGCTGCATCCGGTTAGACTGGAAACCGACCTCAACATAGTTGGGGAAAGGCGAGCAGATGATGATCATTACTTTCAACTTGTATGCTGTCTTCAACAATACATCGCGGGAGCGTTACTGTCATTTATTAAAGATCTTCATCAGACATTCACCAAATTAGTATGGGACCTCCTTGAGGGTTAGTATGGGACCTCCTTTTATCAAAAACAGTTCAAGTTAAAATCGGTTCTGAATGGGCTAAGATAACACGTAACGGAGTAATAAACAAGCACCTCACCCAGGAGTGCCGCTTTTTGTATATAATATATTCAACTGCCCAACGAGCGCCTCCTCAGGTCTTGGTCGAGGCTCTTGGCTATACCTAATGCCAGTTTCATCGGCACAATGATCGCTGAGTCTTCATTCCACATGTCGTCGAGCTCACACCCGTGCTGGCACCGCTAGCTGTAATCACAGAGCCTGGAGCGGATAGCGCCGCCTCGCGTCGGAGAGGATCCTTCAGCTTTCAGCTTGACAAGCAGTCTGCCGCACCCTTGCATTCTTGTAAAATATAAATTTAATGCACACTTTAAGAGGTATCTTGGTATCTTGTTTTAGGTTTCCTTTATATAATCTGTGTAAGATACCTATAGTTAATATGCAGTAGCGCCTGTCTGTGGTTACGCTCGTGTGACGTTCGTGTAAATCGTGAACGAGTTTCTAAGATTAACGGACAGCGGAAGATATATTTTAAGCCATTAGCGCTACTGTTGTTCAATGTCAAGAAAAACTAGTGCGTGTACGTCACGTCTACGTTGTGTCTGTGGGACACGTGAACACACATCGTCGTACGTGCGTACGTAGGGCGAGTGTGTCGGGTGCGGCAGCGGCGTGCTCGCGGTCTTGTTGGTAAACAAGCGCCGACCTTCAGGAATCACTTTCGATGTCGTTAGCCAACGATCACGTCCACGTCGCGCGCCTCGCGGGGTGCATGCTAATGAGGGCGTTGACATAATTAGTGCAGCATTACGTGAGCGACGCAACGCGCCGGCTGGACGGACGCGGACGCGACGTCACGCGTCTTGCCGTACCGCCCCTGACGAGCAGCCAGGACGGCTTGTAACGCATCCTGATTGGCTTCAAGTCGTTTTCCCCGGCTTGCCTTCACATTGTACGCCGGTTCAAAGAGCTGGCAAGACAATGCGGGAGGCGGCATGCGGCATGTCGCATCTCGTGGTAAGAAGCTCGTTTGGTGCTGCAGCGTGCAGCGAGCGCGGCGCCGCGCCGCGTCTTTGCGTCCGGGTATAGGACTTGAAGTTAGTTGAATGGTGTGTATCGAGTTCCGCCGAACCGCGTGCAAGCAGACGCAGGCGAAAGTGAAACTGCTCTCAATGGCTTGATGTGTTCATATAATTTTATATTCTTATCTAACCTGTATTTTTGCTCTCGATTTTAAATATTGAGTTTCTTGTATTGAGTGTAGAGCCACTTCAACCACTATAAGTATGTTAATCAGAAATATACCGTTTGTTTTAGAAATTGAGACATACTGTGTTTAGTGTGGCTAACGTCCGTGTTTGGTTGAACCCTGCTGCTTGCACATCGTAGCGTAGGCGACTGGGGCGGTGGGGCGGTGGGGCCCCTGTCGATGTCGCGACCAAGACATGACATAACTCTCCATACGAAACTATCTTTTAGATGGGGCAACAAGAATCGATTCTATTTTCTTGTAACTTTTGACGTTCATATTGCCTTTCTGGCCATTCAATTATTTTGACGTTCATATTGCCTTTCTGGCCATTCAATTATTTTGACGTTCATATTGCCTTTCTGGCCATTCAATTATTTTGACGTTCATATTGCCTTTCTGGCCATTCAATTATTTTGACGTTCATATTGCCTTTCTGGCCATTCAATTATTACGTCAGCACCAGAGGGGGCGGGGTGGACTTTGCTTTGCTTGTTTGATGACGTGGTGGATGGAGGGGTCTGGATGGTGATTACGTCAGCAATATTTAGACATAATAAATAAATACCGTTTATATGTTCTTATTCATAAAGAATATAATATTTACATACGATGCTGATAATTTGCTTGAATAAACTAAATTCAATTCCTTTATCTATAAACTCCCAAACTTTTTTGTCTCTTAGACCACTGGCCATGTTTTTCGGTTTTGGGTCGACCGCAGCGTATATCGCATGTTGTGCATCAACTTCAAATGTAGTCTATGTGTGTGTATGTGTGTGTGTGTGTAGACTGATTTCTAATTGTAGTGAGGTTTAGAGCGAAAAATCAATTGCGAATGTCAGAGACAAGAATGGATACCGACAAGTATTTCTACGAGTACTACGCGTACGCGGGTAGGTAACAAGATGATATCTGGTATCATTGTGTGCAAGTTTGTACAAGTTCAAAGTGTATTGCGAGCACAAAGGGAATATCCTACTAACTTATACAATTTGCTGAGACACAGGGTGACAGGGACAACGACGCGCGACGCACACCCTGTTACCCTTGATTCAGTACAACATTCTGAATCCACCAGAGCTGAAAAATGTTGTCAACTATAAAAATGCAATACCAAGGCGGTCATGAATTGAATAGTGATCTTTTTAATAACCTACGAAAATTTTCCACGGGGGGGGGGGGGGTTCAGAATCATGTACTGTATCCGTGGTAACAGGTAGCGCGTCGTTGTGCTTGCCACGCTGTGTACTAATCGCTACTAATATTATAAAATTGCGAAAATAAATTTGTTTATTACACGGTCAATAGTACTATCGTCGTCGGTCTGTTTGGTAAGGTTTCAGGCAAGAACTAAGCAACAAATCATCTGTGTATGTATGTAGGTAATTCCATTAATATTATTACATTACTGTAGGACTAGCCAGAGCAATAGGTAAATAAAAGTGTTCACTTGTTGAAATAAGCATGGTTTATATATTGGGTTCAAACACTGGGTAAACTAAAAGCACAAATATTACGGCAATACATTTATATTTACATTATTACAATTCTCAGTACTAACATGGGTATTACAAGATCCTTACACTTTCACAGTTCAACCAATAATGCCTTGCTAAAATGGCGCTACCACGTAAGTTTTAAATCCCTCCACTTTATCAGACTCAAATAGTCAGTTGACAGTTGATATCCGGTGGCGCCATTTTAGCATTTTAAACAAATCAAATAACTTGTCAAATTATGACCTACAAAATAATAATAATTCAAAATACTGTTAATATCATAAAAATACCTAAACATTTATATAAATAGCTAACATTACAAACCTGTGATGTCCCGCTGCAGGGCAAAGGCTTCGCTACTCTCTCCACTTCTCTCTTGAAGTTCTTGTTGAAGGAGTCCAGCTCATCCCGCTATCTCCGTCTGGGCCTGCCGCGATGTCGCTTGCCATTAAGAGGGACCCATTGGGTCGTCTGACATGCGGTAAATGTGTCCAGCCTAATTCCATTTTAGCGTGGCAACTTCCCAAGTGAAATCAGTTATCTTTGTGATGGAACGGATGTCGTATTCCTATCCCGGTCTGTTAGTTTGATACCCAGAATACTCAGTCCGTTCCATAGCCCTCTATTTAAGTCACGATCTACTTAAATGAGATCCACTATCGTCGACTCCCGTTTACATCTCACGGACCCCTAATTAATTTTTTCACTCAAATGGACCCCTTGTAGGAGATCTGTGTCGACTCCTGGGGATATAGATATAGACATAATTGATCTATAATAAATATCGTAAATAGGTAAATTGCACGACTCATGATGCGAAGCATCAGAGAGTGCTTTACGATCGAAAATTTTTTTTCGCCTCATTTTGGCGGCTATTTTTATTATTATAGCCTTGTTAGTTCACGGAATCAAGATATTTTGCATACTATTGTCGAGATAATTTAATGGAGATTAATTTCATACTTTTTAAAAATTGATTTACTGCAATAGAATTGGAAAAAAACACCAAAATAGGTCAAAAAAAATTCCTGTCCGTCATGTGTGAAACCCGGAAACACTGTAACTTGTGAAAAAATCCATTATTTGAGTTAATTAAAAAAAAAAAAAAACTAATCGACAATTGTAGGTCACTGAATGCAAATGGCTAATTAATTCAGTGTCGTTTAATTACAATTAATAAAAAAAGAAACTACAAGACTGTACATCTATTTATATCCATAGAAAATTAACATATGGATGGTGATGTATCTATAGATATTATGTACATTTATTCCACCAGGGGCGCTTGTGCAGTACCTTCTTCCTACTACAGCTGTTTTTTCGGCAATTAATTTTGAACGACTTAAGTTTTTTTTTATTTATTTTTTATATTTCTTAATTAAATGAGCATTAGGAGTCGTGCACTTTTAGATTTTCCAAATTTTTTGTTTCTTTTTAAGTTTGTATGTAAGTAATCTGTGAAACTAATTGATTTGTATAGTTATTTTTGCATTTGATAACTCAATTCTTGAGGAAGGCTATTAGGTTTTTTTTCATCACGCTAGGACCCTTAGGAGCTGAGCAAAAAGAAAAAGTCGGAAAGAACGCTTAGCGAAGACGAAGTATGCGAACAGAGGTTGCGATGCGACGGGGTGGGTCGGGGGAACGGGACATTACATTCACGCGGACGAAGTCGCAGGCAGAAGCTAGTACTCTATAAATTCCTTATTTTAGACTCATGAATAACAATAAAGAAAGCAGAACCGATTTTGAAAAAATATGCAGGATGGCGACGTTCCTGTCGACGCGCAAATTGTAACCTTGAATATTCAGCACATGATTTTAAAACCCTAAGTGTAGAAAATTTTCGGCGGTTATCAAAAAAAAAAAACAGTTTTATAAATACAACGTGTCCCAGAAATAAACTTCAAGCCGAAAACGGCGAATAGGCCAAGTCGTGAGAGTTATTAGAAAAATATAAAAAAAAAATTTGGTCATGTACTTTTCAAATTTTATGGATTCAAAAATAAATCTCACAAAGTGACACCCTGTGATGATCTTTCAAGTCCTGTGACTAAAAATATTAACTTTTCATCAGTTTTTTTTGTGTGACGTAACCATGAATAACCCTTCTGTAAATTACAGTTAAAAGTTAAAACATAACTACCTCAGTTTTAAATAAAATGTTAGATTTTTGCCCAACATTGAATTCAAAATTATTACATCACACTACTTTAACCGCGTGTAGTGTAAAAAAAAATGTACTACACTATTTTGGCAAGTAACTTTAAAAGATGGCGCGTTTAGTCTGGATTCCAAAATGGTATGCCACTTACTAATTGCTACTTCTTAATTGAGGAAAAAAGTTATTTGATAGTTTTAGGTGCGTTTGAAATAAAATTCAGTTGTTGGATTTCTTTAGTTATAATTTTTATTAAATCAGATTTACCAAGTTTATATTAAATGTTCGAACTATTTGCCTTCAGCTGCAATGCAAGCTCTACATCTCTTTAAAAATGATCGCGTAATAAGACGGGCGTATCTTCTCGAGTTGTTGTATTCAGCGGCTTCTGCAATTCTTTGGCGCAGCTCGTCTAAATTTTGAATTGGTTTAGAGTACATGATATCCTTTATCGTACCCCAGTAAAATAAATCTATCGGGTTTAAATCGGGTGAACGGGCAGGCCACGAAATTGTACCACCCCGCCCTATCCACCTATCGGGGTATTCAAGATTGAGAAACTCACGTACTGTTAGAGCATAATGCGCTGGGCAGACATCTTGTTGGTACCATATGCTGCCGTAAATGTTCAGTGGCACTTTTTCCAATAATTCTGGTAATTAGTTTTGTAAAAAGTCCAAATACCCCTGGGCATTTAAGTTCTCCGGCAGCTCGATTGGACCAATAACTTTAACATTCAAAATTCCCGTCCACATGTTCACTTTAAACTGGTACTGCGATCTGTCTTCCCGCATCAAATTTAGATTTTCCACGTGGCATTCATGCAAACTGTGGAGGTTCATGTAACCGTCCTTTTTAAATGTTGATTCATCTTACCATAGAATTTTTTCAAAGAATCGCGGAGCCTCTCGGTGCTCCTGCAACATCGTTTGACAAAATCGCACTCTCTCTGGGTAGTCTCGGGGTAGCGGACTTTGTACTCATCGTACATGGTATGGGAGAAACTCGTTTTTTTTTTAATACGCTGTGCAGTACTTTTGGGGACTCCTATGCTCTGTTGAATTCCACGTACTGAGATACTTGGGTCTTCTTCAACTGCTTGCAAGACTTCGGCCTCGTAGGGCATTACGGGTCTTCCCTCGCTAACCATTTGATTAGGGAATCGACCGTCTGATAATGATTGATGCGCATTAATAAATACTCGATGATCGATATAACGCTCAGCATTTGGGTATCTCTCACGATACATTCTTACTGCAGCATTGGCGTTGCATAAGCATTCTCCATAAATGAGTTGCATGTATTCCTGTGCGGTGTCATAGTCATAGTCATAGTCATTTATTCATTAACAAGTAACTTGTATATGAATGTACACACCAAATTACAACACAAGTTACACACCAAAATTACACAATTACAGTATAAACAATAACATAAATTACATTTGAATTTCGTCTAAACTACATCAACAATTTACAAATAATAAATTTACATTACGTCAATAGAAATTAGATATTAAATTAAACAATATGGCTAACACCTCAAAATTTAAAATAATAACAATAAAATAATTAATTAAAGACAAATTAGCATAGATTGATAAAAATGATATTAAGATTACAGTTAGATCAATAAATCCGTATGAATATAATCCAATAAAATTTAATATTACAGTTCTTCTACAGTATATAGACACTTATTCAATAGGATTTTTTTAAATTATATTTTGAAATCACTACTGTAGACATCACTTTTTATGTCTAAAGGCAACCTGTTGAATAATTTTACAGACTGGTATCGTGGACAGTGTTTAACAATTCTAAAGTTATGATTAGTCAAAAATTTATTCTTCAAGTCCTGTCTACGGGTGCCTTCCCTTATCGGCCGTTCTTCTACTGTCTCATCTGTGTATCGAGATGGCATGATAATAAACTACACAAAACAAGGGATTACGATTAAAACAAGTCCAGGGTCGTTAGAAACAGTGCAGATAAATCCAAATCACAATGCAAATCAAGTTCAATAAACAAAGCCACAGTTGTAAGTACGAAGTCAATACAAATACAGAAAGATGCGTAGTAAACGAAAGAGCGTAACGTACTGCAGTATTGCACAATTTACCTAACGCATCCCTGTTTCGCCAGAGTGGCGTCTCTATCTGTTTCACTCACACAGACGAAATGATGTGTCAATCCATCTCGCTCTTAGATAAAAGTAGCGTCACTATCTATCTCGCTCACACTTGACAAAGTAGCGTAACCATCTGTCTCGCTAGCACTAGTCAAATAACGACACAAGTCATACAAGTTCGATTGAGACGAAGACGTCTCAATCGAACTTGTATGAAATCCGCCTTCATTAAAAAAAAAAAGTTTTTCCTCATTTAAGAAGTAGCGATTAGTAAATGGCATACCATTTTGGAATCCAAACTAAACGCGCCATCTTTTGAAGTTACTTGCCAAAATAGTGTAGTACATTTTTTTACACTACACGCGGTTAAAGTTGGGTGATGTAATAATTTTGAATTCAATGTTGGGCAAAAATCTAACATTTTATTTAAAACTCAGGTAGTTATATTTTAACTTTTATCTGTAATTTACAGAAGGGTTATTCATGGTTACGTCACATAAAAAAAAACTGACGAAAAGTTAATATTTGTAGTCACAGGACTTGAAAGATCATCACAGGGTGTCACTCTTTGAGATTTATTTTTGAATCCATAAATTTTGAAAAGTACATGACCAAGTTTTTTTTAATATTTTTCTAATAACTGTCACGACTTGGCCTATTGCCCGTTTTCGGCTTGACGTTGATTTCTGGGACACGTTGTATATATATATTTATTAATATAAAATTAAATTTAATGTCACAGATTCCCGAAAACTAAATCCCGAAAGATCAATTGTGATTTCATGTTTGTTACGCAATTGCCCTTCTGGTCTGACACTGACGCGATCAATCACTCTATTATTCGTAGGTAAAAGCTTTAAAATGATTAGAAATAATTCTAAATTTTAGGTGCTTACAATACAATACTACAACACATTGAGAAACATTTTAATAAAAAAACACTAGAATTTCAAACTTCTAAATAAGTATATTTACGAATGGTTTAATTAAATTACAACTAATTAATCCCACTAATATGGATAGTGCAAAAATTTAATTAAAAAACCCCCAACGCAAAAAAGAAAAGTGAACATTTCAAAAGTCAAAAATAATGCCTATCGTTGAACCATCAAATTCGATTGAGTAAATCCATATTATATATTACCGTCGCTTATGTAAATCAGACCCTTCATTTGATTGACTATCTATTAATTTATTAGCATTTCGAACCAACTCGCTTCGATACGATCAATTTTTTGTAGAAAATCTAATTGGGTGTTAAATTGTTAAGTCTGGGAGCGCTATGAGTAATGAGTATGGAATCTCCTATTTTAGCTATTTTTATTGCTTTAAGCTTAGCGGTACCCCGCCGCGACATTATAGCGCCATTTCAACGAGCAAACCTTATCGTGCCATCCATCAATTTCTATACCTAATTAAAATATATGGTGTTACTCAATAGAATTGGATGGCTCAACGATAGGCATTATTGTTGACTTTTTAAACGTCCGCTTTTCTTTTTTGCGTTGGGAGTTTTTAATTTTTTAAATTTAATTTTTATTTAAAAAAAATTGAACTTAGTTTAGTTTTGTTTTGTATGTGAGTTAACAGTTGTGAGCGTTTTTCAGGGTATATTTAGACACTACATCAAATTGCCTTGCAGAATCAGCTTATCCAGTTGCCAACATTGCATTGTATGTAGAATTAAATACTATCAAAACAAATCGAAACACAACATATCCGCTATTATTTTTTCAAGAGTGTACTAGTGTGCTGGATATCTTGGCTGCAGCATCAGCTCATTGTGTTGCCACCATTGCATTGTATTTAGACTTAAATACTGATCAAAACCAATCCAAACACGACATATTATCTGCTATTATTTTTTCAAGAGTGCACTAGTGTGTTGGATATCCTGGCTGCAACACCAGCTCATCATGTTGCCACCATTGTATTGTATGTAGAATTAAATACTGACCAAAACGAAACCAAACACGACATATCTGCTATTATTTTTTCAAGAGTGTACTGGTGTGCTGGATATCTTGGCAGCATCGGACCAAGAATTCCATAATCTTGCATATTTATATAGCGTACATGGGTGTTTAAAATTTTAGGTCACACATTGTTTGAAAGTAAAGTAAATACTCATTATCTGTCCTGCCGGGAACCAATCACCGCCCTTGCCGGAATACAACGCGTTACGCGAGCGCAGCTCATTGGCTTGTTTGCATGTGTGTTCTTTCGTGCGAATACTCTACATAGTTTTGTCAATGTAGTGATGTTTGGAGCAGTATTTTTCGTGGATTTTGTTCACAATTACGCTTCCTGACTTTTATTATTCGTAGGTAAGTACCAATGTTTCCGTAAGCATAGGAGGGGGAGGGTAAGAGCTTTGTTTACTTTTACTGACTAGGTGGAGGGAGAGGGCGGCTTAGAAATACTATATTTCTGCTTAGGTAATACCTGAATGGCCCATTTGATGTGAAAAAAAAATGCGTAATAAAAATAAATGATTTGATTTTGACTTTGAATATGTAAAAAGATTACATAAAGTCATTCATAAATATACTCACGCCTTCTTCCCAATGGGGTAGGCAGAAACTACAGAACATCACTTGCTACGACCGACAAAGCACAGCCTAAACCGCTCGGTGCAAGAAGCATGCAATGTTGCACAGCAGCTGGAAAGACATCCCCTGCAGTGACTCCATAGCGGAGGAAGGCTTGGCATCGTATGGAAGTTTCGTCTTTTGTGCCGATGGGAAACGCCAACGGCACAAACACGGCTTGTTTTCCATACAATATTAGTAGTTTATACTTCTGGAAGCCGACACGATCGGACGTTTTAACTTTTATTTTTATTTTCTCAATTTTGTTTGGCTTGTCTAAGTACTGAACTGTAATGTAACGTACATACTTAGTGTGTATGGAATGTTTAGCAGTGTAGTGATTGCTCGCATTGTATACCATTCGAGTTCCTGATCAATTACAGTTCATGAGTCTGTCCCGCACCGCACCGACCGCACCGACCGCACCACTCGCACCGCTCTCGATTGCGATTCTAGACTGAAAAGAAAGAAAAGAAGAAAGAAAAATAGGTTTATTTGTCACAGAAACACGTGCATACAAAAAAAAAATTATTAGCTCAGGTAACAATTTAATAAAAAGAAACAAACAAACTGCGAACTATCTGTCGGTATATTATGATACCTATTAGTAATTTATTCATAAAATGGATGTTTCGGCCCACATAAACATTTAGGCACAGCGTTTTTGCCTACAACGTTCTCGCATTCACAAAATGGAATAAAACTTATTTGAACCAAATGACATGATTTTCATTACAAGTGTAACAAATTTGAATGGATATCATGTCGTTTATTTATTATAATACATAGTTATAGTACATAGTTTCTTTTTTTTATTTTAGATGGGTTTGCTCTTGACTTTAGTCTAGGTCATAGTAAGTCACTAAATGAAGAGTTGAAGTTACAATAATTGTATATTAAAGTACTCATTGATAGGAAGTGATTTTGTTCTGGTGTATTTGTTTGGAGGCAGCCGACAGTACCGAGTCGCGCACTGGCTGGTCGTGGTTACTCACTCGCGTCTGTGTCGTTGTGTTGCAGCTGGGGCGCGCGCACGAGCAGATCATCCAGCCGCTCGAGCGCTTCCGCAAGGAGCACATCGGCGCCGTCAAGGTAACCCGACACCTTCTCATTACCGCGCCAGTGAACGGTGTGCCTGCCACACACTGGCTTTTAACACTTGCCTTATACTCCCATTTAATAAACTTTATCTACTTACTTTCATGTCGTAAAATTATAAACTTTAAAACTTGTTTATATTGCCTACTATAAAAACAATACCGAAATTTTAAAATATAATCATACTAGCTTTACCCGGCCCGGCTTCGCACAGGTAGCACTAAGTATCTTACACATACCCTACCTACTTACCCTACCTCTACCTACTTACCCTACCACTCTGCTTACCCTATCTAACTCCATACCCTACCTACATTCTTACCCTACCACCCCGCTTACCCTATCTATCAACTTACCCTACCTACCTACATACCCTACCTACACTACCTTCCTACTTACCCTACCTACCTACTTACCATACCTACCTACGTACCCTACTTACTTACCCTACCTACCTACCCTACGTACTTACCCTACTTACCTACCTACCCTACCTAACTACCTACATACTCTACCTAGCTGACCCATCAGACGTTGTCCTGTCAATTTTTTTCCTTTGGGTATTTACTTTTTTCTTTTCTTTTAAACCATCCTAGTAAAGAGGCGAATAAAACAAAAACAAAAAAAAAACAAATCGGTCAAGCCGTTTCTGAGTTTTAGGAAGGCTAACCAACAGAAATTCATTTTTATATAGATTATAAGTATAACACTTTTTCTCTAAGTTAATAATGATAAAAAAATAACCAATACGATACAGGGCAAATCCAAGAAGTTAATATCACCAAGGAGTTTCCATCAATAATGTTTTTCTAATGGAGCACCCATGCTGGGCGCAGCATTGCTATAGCATTACATAAAAGTTTTGATCAACAGTTTCACAAAGTACTTTTACATTATTCTCAAACTCAAAGCATTTATTTCAATTAAACCATTTACAGGCACTTTTGAATTGTCAAAGAGTCGGTCAGTTAGTCAGAAAGTTGAAGCTAGTTGCCCATTCCAAAACGTAGATCTCTATGGAGAAGAACGGGCAAGAAACTCTAAGGACACTCTTTTTAAATCAAGATATTACAAAATCGTTGGTACATTAATTCTTGTTGCTTCTCGTGATTCGTGAGATCAATGTAAAAAAAAATGTATATCTATATGTATATATAAAAATGAATCCATATTTCCCTTGGTCACGCCATCACGCGTGAACGGCTGGACCGATTTCACAAAAAAAAAATTGTTGTTTTCGTTATTGTCAGGAGAAGGATCATAAAAAAAAAAAAATAAGGAAGTTGATCGGAACCTTACAAAATTTTAAGAAAACTTAACGCCAATATTAATTTTACATAACTGTCAGTTGTTCGAAATAACTGTCAGCGATTGACACAATGCGCGCTGCAAATATCGTTTAACACAGATGGATCGGTTGATAAATGAGTCGATAGTTTTAGTTTTAGTCAATAGTCAAAACTAAAACTAAACGACATATGACATTCACAGTTAAGATAGGACAACGTCTGTCGGGTCAGCTTGTTAATAAATAAATAAAAATATAAGAATAATAAAAATAAGCCGTGGCAGTGAAGAGATGACCAGTCTCAACTGACGGCGCTCGTTCACGAACATGACGCGTGGATCAGCACCATCCAGCTCAACCATTTGTAGGGAACCGAATGATCCAACACACGCGCCACCAACAGTGAGACATTTAAGTGAGCATGACATAGTCTCAGCTGCCATGCTTTCAAGTCAACATACATAATAATGATATAATAAACGAATCCATGGTACTTACATTTACAAAATTGAAAAAATGCTTGTAAATTATACAAAACTATACTTTGCTATGTATTTGATGAATAAAAATTTACTACCAAAAGAAAAGACAATCATTAAAATATCTAGTGGAGTATTCAATATTAAAACATATTTTATAAAAATAAATAACCAAACATTAAGTTCGCAATGTCAGCAAAAAATAAAATAAAAGGGAAAGTAAAAAAGAAGTATCTCTACCAAACAATAAAATTTTAACTAGTGCGCCCAAGTGGCTGTGGAGCAGGACCAGCATTAAGCCAAGCATTTTTATCTACGATACAATCTAATCATTGAACTTATAATATGCTTGTCTACACAGTGTGCGTTTAATCACACTACAATGAGCTCCACAGTGCTAGTAACAAAATAGCTTACTTAATAACTAAAGCAGATCGGGTCTGGTTAGAATTTATTTAAAAAAAGATAACTGTAGATAATTAGTTTCTTTGTATGGCTATCTCCGTGGCTTCCAAGAACGATTGTATTTGCGATGAAAAGATCTAGAGAGGTCATGAAGCGCCGAGGTGTGGTTGCGTTTTCTAGTAGGGCGGCCTGAGAGTTGATGTTACTGTTCAATAAGTGGCCCGTCATTAATTGCAACAGCTCGTGTCGCCGAGAATAGCTCATCTAATAGGATCAGCTCCGCGGCACGCGCACGTGCCAGCATTAGGTGCATTTGCCACGCGCGCGGCGTCGCCATACGTTTCCACTATAACCGACGCGTCCATGTTGCAGGAGGGGAAGAAGAAATTCGACAAGAAGACTGCCAAGTTCTGCCAGAGTCAGGAGCGCACGCTCTCGCTCTCCACCAAGAAACCAGAGGCTGTGTTCCAAGAGGTAGCTGATGACCTGATCACTCCAGCGTGAGCGGCACGCGCCACTCGCGCACTCGCCTCAACCCGCCCCATGTAGCGGCGTTGTAACTATATTTGATACAAGGTCGCTACATGGACTGACGATTAGATTAGGCAGCTCCACTAGTTGTAATGGTTCTGCTCGCGCTATGCGCACTGATACCCATAGCTACCTCGGCAGCTTGTGCATGGGTTATAGCACAATCTGTCGAGAAAGCGTGTGAGCCAGGGTCTGACTAGTTTAACTTAAAAATATATTTTATTGTATAAAGATGTTGTTCTGTAATGTCTGCCTACCCCACGGGGAAAACGCGTGAGTTTATGTTTGTGTGTTTTCTAAACTATATAAAAAAAAAAAAATTGTCGCGCTGATATGTTGGGAAACAGGGCGTTAATATTATGACGTAACACACGACGCTGGCTAGTGCAGTGAATGCGCCGGACAGCGCCGCGCGCTGTCCACTCGCCAGTAATATTATGACGTAACACACGACGCTGGCTAGTGCAGTGAATGCGCCGGACAGCGCCGCGCGCTGTCCACTCGCCAGTAATATTATGACGTAACACACGACGCTGGCTAGTGCAGTGAATGCGCCGGACAGCGCCGCGCGCTGTCCACTCGCCAGTAATATTATGACGTAACACACGACGCTGGCTAGTGCAGTGAATGCGCCGGACAGCGCCGCGCGCTGTCCACTCGCCAGTAATATTATGACGTAACACACGACGCTGGCTAGTGCAGTGAATGCGCCGGACAGCGCCGCGCGCTGTCCACTCGCCAGTAATATTATGACGTAACACACGACGCTGGCTAGTGCAGTGAATGCGCCGGACAGCGCCGCGCGCTGTCCACTCGCCAGTAATATTATGACGTAACACACGACGCTGGCTAGTGCAGTGAATGCGCCGGACAGCGCCGCGCGCTGTCCACTCGCCAGTAATATTATGACGTAACACACGACGCTGGCTAGTGCAGTGAATGCGCCGGACAGCGCCGCGCGCTGTCCACTCGCCAGTAATATTATGACGTAACACACGACGCTGGCTAGTGCAGTGAATGCGCCGGACAGCGCCGCGCGCTGTCCACTCGCCAGTAATATTATGACGTAACACACGACGCTGGCTAGTGCAGTGAATGCGCCGGACAGCGCCGCGCGCTGTCCACTCGCCAGTAATATTATGACGTAACACACGACGCTGGCTAGTGCAGTGAATGCGCCGGACAGCGCCGCGCGCTGTCCACTCGCCAGTAATATTATGACGTAACACACGACGCTGGCTAGTGCAGTGAATGCGCCGGACAGCGCCCGCGCCGCGCGCCGCGCGCTGTCCACTCGCCAGTAATATTATGACGTAACACACGACGCTGGCTAGTGCAGTGAATGCGCCGGACAGCGCCGCGCGCTGTCCACTCGCCAGTAATATTATGACGTAACACACGACGCTGGCTAGTGCAGTGAATGCGCCGGACAGCGCCGCGCGCTGTCCACTCGCCAGTAATATTATGACGTAACACACGACGCTGGCTAGTGCAGTGAATGCGCCGGACAGCGCCGCGCGCTGTCCACTCGCCAGTAATATTATGACGTAACACACGACGCTGGCTAGTGCAGTGAATGCGCCGGACAGCGCCGCGCGCTGTCCACTCGCCAGTAATATTATGACGTAACACACGACGCTGGCTAGTGCAGTGAATGCGCCGGACAGCGCCGCGCGCTGTCCACTCGCCAGTAATATTATGACGTAACACACGACGCTGGCTAGTGCAGTGAATGCGCCGGACAGCGCCGCGCGCTGTCCACTCGCCAGTAATATTATGACGTAACACACGACGCTGGCTAGTGCAGTGAATGCGCCGGACAGCGCCGCGCGCTGTCCACTCGCCAGTAATATTATGACGTAACACACGACGCTGGCTAGTGCAGTGAATGCGCCGGACAGCGCCGCGCGCTGTCCACTCGCCAGTAATATTATGACGTAACACACGACGCTGGCTAGTGCAGTGAATGCGCCGGACAGCGCCGCGCGCTGTCCACTCGCCAGTAATATTATGACGTAACACACGACGCTGGCTAGTGCAGTGAATGCGCCGGACAGCGCCGCGCGCTGTCCACTCGCCAGTAATATTATGACGTAACACACGACGCTGGCTAGTGCAGTGAATGCGCCGGACAGCGCCGCGCGCTGTCCACTCGCCAGTAATATTATGACGTAACACACGACGCTGGCTAGTGCAGTGAATGCGCCGGACAGCGCCGCGCGCTGTCCACTCGCCAGTAATATTATGACGTAACACACGACGCTGGCTAGTGCAGTGAATGCGCCGGACAGCGCCGCGCGCTGTCCACTCGCCAGTAATATTATGACGTAACACACGACGCTGGCTAGTGCAGTGAATGCGCCGGACAGCGCCGCGCGCTGTCCACTCGCCAGTAATATTATGACGTAACACACGACGCTGGCTAGTGCAGTGAATGCGCCGGACAGCGCCGCGCGCTGTCCACTCGCCAGTAATATTATGACGTAACACACGACGCTGGCTAGTGCAGTGAATGCGCCGGACAGCGCCGCGCGCTGTCCACTCGCCAGTAATATTATGACGTAACACACGACGCTGGCTAGTGCAGTGAATGCGCCGGACAGCGCCGCGCGCTGTCCACTCGCCAGTAATATTATGACGTAACACACGACGCTGGCTAGTGCAGTGAATGCGCCGGACAGCGCCGCGCGCTGTCCACTCGCCAGTAATATTATGACGTAACACACGACGCTGGCTAGTGCAGTGAATGCGCCGGACAGCGCCCGCGCCGCGCGCCGCGCGCTGTCCACTCGCCAGTAATATTATGACGTAACACACGACGCTGGCTAGTGCAGTGAATGCGCCGGACAGCGCCGCGCGCTGTCCACTCGCCAGTAATATTATGACGTAACACACGACGCTGGCTAGTGCAGTGAATGCGCCGGACAGCGCCGCGCGCTGTCCACTCGCCAGTAATATTATGACGTAACACACGACGCTGGCTAGTGCAGTGAATGCGCCGGACAGCGCCGCGCGCTGTCCACTCGCCAGTAATATTATGACGTAACACACGACGCTGGCTAGTGCAGTGAATGCGCCGGACAGCGCCGCGCGCTGTCCACTCGCCAGTAATATTATGACGTAACACACGACGCTGGCTAGTGCAGTGAATGCGCCGGACAGCGCCGCGCGCTGTCCACTCGCCAGTAATATTATGACGTAACACACGACGCTGGCTAGTGCAGTGAATGCGCCGGACAGCCCCGCGCGCTGTCCACTCGCCAGTAATATTATGACGTAACACACGACGCTGGCTAGTGCAGTGAATGCGCCGGACAGCGCCGCGCGCTGTCCACTCGCCAGTAATATTATGACGTAACACACGACGCTGGCTAGTGCAGTGAATGCGCCGGACAGCGCCGCGCGCTGTCCACTCGCCAGTAATATTATGACGTAACACACGACGCTGGCTAGTGCAGTGAATGCGCCGGACAGCGCCGCGCGCTGTCCACTCGCCAGTAATATTATGACGTAACACACGACGCTGGCTAGTGCAGTGAATGCGCCGGACAGCGCCGCGCGCTGTCCACTCGCCAGTAATATTATGACGTAACACACGACGCTGGCTAGTGCAGTGAATGCGCCGGACAGCGCCGCGCGCTGTCCACTCGCCAGTAATATTATGACGTAACACACGACGCTGGCTAGTGCAGTGAATGCGCCGGACAGCGCCGCGCGCTGTCCACTCGCCAGTAATATTATGACGTAACACACGACGCTGGCTAGTGCAGTGAATGCGCCGGACAGCGCCCGCGCCGCGCGCCGCGCGCTGTCCACTCGCCAGTAATATTATGACGTAACACACGACGCTGGCTAGTGCAGTGAATGCGCCGGACAGCGCCGCGCGCTGTCCACTCGCCCGTAATATTATGACGTAACACACGACGCTGGCTAGTGCAGTGAATGCGCCGGACAGCGCCGCGCGCTGTCCACTCGCCAGTAATATTATGACGTAACACACGACGCTGGCTAGTGCAGTGAATGCGCCGGACAGCGCCGCGCGCTGTCCACTCGCCAGTAATATTATGACGTAACACACGACGCTGGCTAGTGCAGTGAATGCGCCGGACAGCGCCGCGCGCTGTCCACTCGCCAGTAATATTATGACGTAACACACGACGCTGGCTAGTGCAGTGAATGCGCCGGACAGCGCCGCGCGCTGTCCACTCGCCAGTAATATTATGACGTAACACACGACGCTGGCTAGTGCAGTGAATGCGCCGGACAGCGCCGCGCGCTGTCCACTCGCCAGTAATATTATGACGTAACACACGACGCTGGCTAGTGCAGTGAATGCGCCGGACAGCGCCGCGCGCTGTCCACTCGCCAGTAATATTATGACGTAACACACGACGCTGGCTAGTGCAGTGAATGCGCCGGACAGCGCCGCGCGCTGTCCACTCGCCAGTAATATTATGACGTAACACACGACGCTGGCTAGTGCAGTGAATGCGCCGGACAGCGCCGCGCGCTGTCCACTCGCCAGTAATATTATGACGTAACACACGACGCTGGCTAGTGCAG
Source organism: Griposia aprilina (assembly GCA_916610205.1). Lineage (NCBI taxonomy): Eukaryota > Metazoa > Arthropoda > Insecta > Lepidoptera > Noctuidae > Griposia > Griposia aprilina. The sequence goes on along the minus strand of OU744285.1, from coordinate 186,974 downwards.
TGAATGCGCCGGACAGCGCCCGCGCCGCGCGCCGCGCGCTGTCCACTCGCCAGTAATATTATGACGTAACACACGACGCTGGCTAGTGCAGTGAATGCGCCGGACAGCGCCGCGCGCTGTCCACTCGCCAGTAATATTATGACGTAACACACGACGCTGGCTAGTGCAGTGAATGCGCCGGACAGCGCCGCGCGCTGTCCACTCGCCAGTAATATTATGACGTAACACACGACGCTGGCTAGTGCAGTGAATGCGCCGGACAGCGCCGCGCGCTGTCCACTCGCCAGTAATATTATGACGTAACACACGACGCTGGCTAGTGCAGTGAATGCGCCGGACAGCGCCGCGCGCTGTCCACTCGCCAGTAATATTATGACGTAACACACGACGCTGGCTAGTGCAGTGAATGCGCCGGACAGCGCCGCGCGCTGTCCACTCGCCAGTAATATTATGACGTAACACACGACGCTGGCTAGTGCAGTGAATGCGCCGGACAGCGCCGCGCGCTGTCCACTCGCCAGTAATATTATGACGTAACACACGACGCTGGCTAGTGCAGTGAATGCGCCGGACAGCGCCGCGCGCTGTCCACTCGCCAGTAATATTATGACGTAACACACGACGCTGGCTAGTGCAGTGAATGCGCCGGACAGCGCCGCGCGCTGTCCACTCGCCAGTAATATTATGACGTAACACACGACGCTGGCTAGTGCAGTGAATGCGCCGGACAGCGCCGCGCGCTGTCCACTCGCCAGTAATATTATGACGTAACACACGACGCTGGCTAGTGCAGTGAATGCGCCGGACAGCGCCGCGCGCTGTCCACTCGCCAGTAATATTATGACGTAACACACGACGCTGGCTAGTGCAGTGAATGCGCCGGACAGCGCCGCGCGCTGTCCACTCGCCAGTAATATTATGACGTAACACACGACGCTGGCTAGTGCAGTGAATGCGCCGGACAGCGCCGCGCGCTGTCCACTCGCCAGTAATATTATGACGTAACACACGACGCTGGCTAGTGCAGTGAATGCGCCGGACAGCGCCGCGCGCTGTCCACTCGCCAGTAATATTATGACGTAACACACGACGCTGGCTAGTGCAGTGAATGCGCCGGACAGCGCCGCGCGCTGTCCACTCGCCAGTAATATTATGACGTAACACACGACGCTGGCTAGTGCAGTGAATGCGCCGGACAGCGCCGCGCGCTGTCCACTCGCCAGTAATATTATGACGTAACACACGACGCTGGCTAGTGCAGTGAATGCGCCGGACAGCGCCCGCGCCGCGCGCCGCGCGCTGTCCACTCGCCAGTAATATTATGACGTAACACACGACGCTGGCTAGTGCAGTGAATGCGCCGGACAGCGCCGCGCGCTGTCCACTCGCCAGTAATATTATGACGTAACACACGACGCTGGCTAGTGCAGTGAATGCGCCGGACAGCGCCGCGCGCTGTCCACTCGCCAGTAATATTATGACGTAACACACGACGCTGGCTAGTGCAGTGAATGCGCCGGACAGCGCCGCGCGCTGTCCACTCGCCAGTAATATTATGACGTAACACACGACGCTGGCTAGTGCAGTGAATGCGCCGGACAGCGCCGCGCGCTGTCCACTCGCCAGTAATATTATGACGTAACACACGACGCTGGCTAGTGCAGTGAATGCGCCGGACAGCGCCGCGCGCTGTCCACTCGCCAGTAATATTATGACGTAACACACGACGCTGGCTAGTGCAGTGAATGCGCCGGACAGCGCCGCGCGCTGTCCACTCGCCAGTAATATTATGACGTAACACACGACGCTGGCTAGTGCAGTGAATGCGCCGGACAGCGCCGCGCGCTGTCCACTCGCCAGTAATATTATGACGTAACACACGACGCTGGCTAGTGCAGTGAATGCGCCGGACAGCGCCGCGCGCTGTCCACTCGCCAGTAATATTATGACGTAACACACGACGCTGGCTAGTGCAGTGAATGCGCCGGACAGCGCCGCGCGCTGTCCACTCGCCAGTAATATTATGACGTAACACACGACGCTGGCTAGTGCAGTGAATGCGCCGGACAGCGCCGCGCGCTGTCCACTCGCCAGTAATATTATGACGTAACACACGACGCTGGCTAGTGCAGTGAATGCGCCGGACAGCGCCGCGCGCTGTCCACTCGCCAGTAATATTATGACGTAACACACGACGCTGGCTAGTGCAGTGAATGCGCCGGACAGCGCCGCGCGCTGTCCACTCGCCAGTAATATTATGACGTAACACACGACGCTGGCTAGTGCAGTGAATGCGCCGGACAGCGCCGCGCGCTGTCCACTCGCCAGTAATATTATGACGTAACACACGACGCTGGCTAGTGCAGTGAATGCGCCGGACAGCGCCCGCGCCGCGCGCCGCGCGCTGTCCACTCGCCAGTAATATTATGACGTAACACACGACGCTGGCTAGTGCAGTGAATGCGCCGGACAGCGCCCGCGCCGCGCGCCGTGCGCTGTCCAGTCACCAGTAATTAACATAGATCATATTACTTACCGCTGCATGTGGTTTGTGGAACCGTCGCGCGCGCGGCGCCGCGCCGCGTGACTTGCTGCTGAGCTAGTTAGTCTCGTTGCTTCTATACTTGCTGCCAAAAACATAAGAAGCCAATGGCGGCCACTGACTTACATTTATTTAGGGTAAGAGCAGACTAATACTTTAAGCATCGGAGAGGTTGGCCCGCACACAGTTGATACCAGTCACCGCGATGTAGTGACACTTAAGTCTATGGGCACGCAACCAGCGGCGGGCACTGTCGCATTTTGAACTGAAGAGGCAGGCGCTGGCGGCACGATCAGATACAATTGATCGCGACCGCACGACTCGTGCAGCACAAGCATTGGTGCAGTCACCTAACTGCAGATGGCCTATTCGATGTCAAATGATGGCTGATCATTTCAGAAACGAAAAAAAAAGTCCTTTAATATTCTGAATCGATACACAAAGTGTTGTCAACAAATTGTTCTTATGTATGAAAATGGTACCTATTTGTCATTGGGATCCGTATGAAGAGTTATTAAGTAAAGGGCAATGACCTCGTCATTTGGCACCCACCATACAGCTGTAGTAAAGCGCAATGACCTCGTCGTTTGGCACCCACCATACAGCTGTAGTAAAGGGCAATGACCTCGTCGTTTGGCACCCACCATACAGCTGTAGTAAAGGGCAATGACCTCGTCGTTTGCCACCCACCATACAGCTGTAGTAAAGGGCAATGACCTCGTCGTTTGGCACCCACCATACAGCTGTAGTAAAGGGCAATGACCTCGTCGTTTGGCACCCACCATACAGCTGTAGTAAAGGGCAATGACCTCGTCGTTTGGCACCCACCATACAGCTGTAGTAAAGCGCAATGACCTCGTCGTTTGGCACCCACCATACAGCTGTAGTAAAGGGCAATGACCTCGTCGTTTGGCACCCACCATACAGCTGTAGTAAAGCACAATGACCTCGTCATTTGGCACCCACCATACAGCTGTAGTAAAGGGCAATGACCTCGTCATTTGGCACCCACCATACAGCTGTAGTAAAGGGCAATGACCTCGTCGTTTGGCACCCACCATACAGCTGTAGTAAAGGGCAATGACCTCGTCGTTTGGCACCCACCATACAGCTGTAGTAAAGCGCAATGACCTCGTCGTTTGGCACCCACCATACAGCTGTAGTAAAGGGCAATGACCTCGTCGTTTGCCACCCACCATACAGCTGTAGTAAAGGGCAATGACCTCGTCGTTTGGCACCCACCATACAGCTGTAGTAAAGGGCAATGACCTCGTCGTTTGGCACCCACCATACAGCTGTAGTAAAGGGCAATGACCTCGTCGTTTGGCACCCACCATACAGCTGTAGTAAAGGGCAATGACCTCGTCGTTTGGCACCCACCATACAGCTGTAGTAAAGCACAATGACCTCGTCATTTGGCACCCACCATACAGCTGTAGTAAAGGGCAATGACCTCGTCATTTGGCACCCACCATACAGCTGTAGTAAAGGGCAATGACCTCGTCGTTTGGCACCCACCATACAGCTGTAGTAAAGGGCAATGACCTCGTCGTTTGGCACCCACCATACAGCTGTAGTAAAGGGCAATGACCTCGTCGTTTGGCACCCACCATACAGCTGTAGTAAAGGGCAATGACCTCGTCGTTTGGCACCCACCATACAGCTGTAGTAAAGCACAATGACCTCGTCATTTGGCACCCACCATACAGCTGTAGTAAAGGGCAATGACCTCGTCATTTGGCACCCACCATACAGCTGTAGTAAAGGGCAATGACCTCGTCATTTGGCACCCACCATACAGCTGTTTCCCAAAAGTATCTGATGAAAATGAAAACAAAGGGATCAGAAAACGTACCAGTGGATACGGAATTGTAGCGCCACTTACAGATTGAGTGCTTTGATTTAATATTTGAATACTTAAACCAGAAATTCAAATTTTAAATCACACTACAGATGTTTTTCATTTGGCAAAAGAGGTTAATATTATAACCTCAATGTTTTCGTCGATGATTTTTCAATTGCAAGTTATTAATCTTATTCAAACAATAACCGTTGACAAAGTGGTGAGATATAAGTCCTCCTTAATACAGATGAATGTGTCACTACTTCCAGTTAGTGGGTGATTGCGTAAGAATTAAACCTGAAAAGGTTTTGTTTACAATTTAATGGGTGATTGCGTAAGAATTAAACCTGAAAAGGTTTTGTTTACAATTTATGGGGTGATTGCGTATGAATTTAACCTGAAAAGGTTTTGTTTACAATTTAGTGGGCGATTGCGTAAGAATTAAACCTGAAAAGGTTTTGTTTACAATTTAGTGGGTGATTGCGTAAGAATTAAACCTGAAAAGATTTTGTTTACAATTTAGTGGGTGATTGCGTAAGAGTTTAACCTGAAAAGGTTTTGTTTACAATTTAGTGGGTGATTGCGTAAGAATTTAACCTGAAAAGGTTTTGTTTACAATTTCATCAGATACTTTAGGAACAGAGCATGGTTCTGTGAGTGTGTAGTACAGCGATGTGTGCAGGCGGACGCGGCGATGGACATGGCGGAGCGCGACTTCTGCCAGGCGTCGCTGGAGTACGTGTTCCAGCTGCAGGCCGTGCAGGAGCGCAAGAAGTTCGAGCTGGTGGAGACGCTGCTGGGCTTCGTGTTCGGCTGGTGGACCTTCCACCACACGGCGCACGACGTGCACGCCGACGCCGAGCCGCGCGTCAAGGACCTGCAGCTGCGCATCCAGCGGGTGAGTAGCACTGCCGGCCTCTGCGGTGACAATCTCTCTGGAAACTAACGTGAAGTGAGCTGTCATTGCACCTGACGCTAGGGCTATACACCATTGACCGCTCACTTCACGTAAGCTTTCACGGCGAGGTTTTTCCAGAATACATCGGCTTTGAGCACTCGTATGACACGCTCTGTCTCTAGCAGTGCGCGCGCCGCGGGCAGCCGCCGCGCGCCCACCTCCTGTGTAGGTGCCGCGTGTCGCGTGTCGCGTGTCGCGTGGGTGTGTCCAACTAAACAATACTAACGACGTTTTGCTTCCAATGAGTCTGACTTGTGATCTGCGTCGCACACTTTACATTCAGTAATTAAGGGGGTTGTGCTATAGTAGCACGCTACATTAAAATCTTACGATTTTTGCAATTTGCACGCCAGTGTCTGGTTGTATGTTGATTAAAGTATGATTCGTGACCGCAACAAATATGTATTTACAGAATCATCAATACAACGCAACCGTCTAAGTTAGCGTTGGTCTTAAATGTCAAGATGTGATGCATGAAGCAGTCATTCAGTAGGGTCACGTGAACTTAGATTCTATTGATGATTCCTATGATTATTCTTTAAATACATATTTCTTACGGTCGCGAATAACTTTTTGATTATATATTGGATTTACAACCTGATACTGATCTACAAATTGCTAAAAACGTAACAAAATTATAATTTCGTGGGCTAGCCTGTCTACCCCGGCGCTCCGAGGGCACTGTAGCCGGGGACGGCCCGGCTCATCATTTTTTTATTAGACGTGATAGAGACCGTGTTGTATGGATATGAATACTCAGTGTGTGACAGCGTGCATGTTCCCGCGCCGTTTGTGAGTGCGTGTGTACGTGTGCGCGTGCGCGCGTATGTCGCACGCAGTACATACTATCTATTGCGTTTCTACTGCTGACGTTTGTGAGTGCGTGTGTACGTGTGCGCGTGCGCGCGTATGTCGCACGCAGTACATACTATCTATTGCGTTTCTACTGCTGACGTTTGTGAGTGCGTGTGTACGTGTGCGCGTGCGCGCGTATGTCGCACGCAGTACATACTATCTATTGCGTTTCTACTGCTGACGTTTGTGAGTGCGTGTGTACGTGTGCGCGTGCGCGCGTATGTCGCACGCAGTACATACTATCTATTGCGTTTCTACTGCTGACGTTTGTGAGTGCGTGTGTACGTGTGCGCGTGCGCGCGTATGTCGCACGCAGTACATACTATCTATTGCGTTTCTACTGCTGACGTTTGTGAGTGCGTGTGTACGTGTGCGCGTGCGCGCGTATGTCGCACGCAGTACATACTATCTATTGCGTTTCTACTGCTGACGTTTGTGAGTGCGTGTGTACGTGTGCGCGTGCGCGCGTATGTCGCACGCAGTACATACTATCTATTGCGTTTCTACTGCTGACGTTTGTGAGTGCGTGTGTACGTGTGCGCGTGCGCGCGTATGTCGCACGCAGTACATACTATCTATTGCGTTTCTACTGCTGACGGCCGCGTGCGTGAGGCATTACACTTGGAACTTGCACTTGGGGCATTAACTCTTCTAAAGAGACGATTCAAAATGTACCCAGCTCCGGCGCCAATGATTTGTATCTCAGATTAAAGGGTAAGACGAGCACCAAGTCGAGCATAAACGAACTAACAAAGGCACAGGCGTACCATCCTTTTCTCGAAGCCATTCAGTCATGTAAGCCTGAATGTTCAGTGACCCAGAGGCCAAGAGGGCATAATATAACGTATATTCCCTAATTACATAAACTTTGAACCAGTAGAAGTTAAAAAAAAAAAAAAAAAACGTACAACAAGACTCATATATAAACAGATACACTAAGAATACAGACACGATAACAAACACAGACAAAAACAGACACTCGCAAAGTAAGAATATGTCTGCTGCAGCATTGCTGGATATAAGGGCAATCCAGTCTGTTGGCGATCATCGCCAGGACGGTGTTGGCGCTGCCCCGCACCCGGCGCACCAGAGACGCGCACCGCTTGCGCATCGTCGCGTGAAAGCAATCGGTGCGCGCATCTGCGAACATGCCCGGGGCGCTGCAGTGGCGGGCAGCCTCAACACCGCCCTGCATGCGTTATTGAACTGGACGCGGAGGGCGCTGTATGCCGCACGAGTACACTTTGCCCACAGGCTGCACGTGTAGAGGGATGTACAATAAGCTCTAAAGAGCGTTATTTTCACCTCCCTCGAACAACGCGCAAACCTACGCGCTATCATATTACCTCTGACTGACAACGCCCTCCGCTCCCGCTGAATGTCTGCATTATCTTTTAGGTCAGCCGTAACAATGTGACCCAAATACTTAAATTGTTCTACTTTCTCAAGAGGTGCATTATTTATACACACAGGGGGTACACTATTAACACTTCTTAGACTAGCCCCAAACACCATGAATTTACACTTCCCTGCATTATGTTTCAACCCATGGCACGAGGCATATTCTTCACAGGCCCCCATCAATTTCCTAAGACCGCAGATCGATGCGCTCAGCAGCACCATGTCGTCAGCGTAGCTCAAATTATTAACGCATACTCCATCCACATGGCAACCAACATGCTGGCTGCTGAGCCCAACGCTCAGGGCGTTCACATAGTGGTTGAAGAGCGCAGGAGAGGTCACCCCCCCTGTCTCACCGCGCACTCCAACCTATAAGGTTCCGACAGTACACCCGCCCATCTAACGCTATTGATCTGGTGTCTGTACCAATATTTGAATATGCTCGAGAGTTCCGGGGGTAACCCGATACTCCCCAGTTTCTCCCACATGATTTTATATGACACCAGATCGAAGGCCTTGGAAAGATCCAGGACGATTAAGGACGCTATCACATTTTTCTACAAATACCCCTGTTTTTCAGGTACTAATTAAATTAATAGGTAGATATCACAACTGCAAGGCAACCAAGGTCTCAAATTAAAGATAATATATTCATCTCCAGAATGGCAACACAAAAACAAAATAACAAAATTTCGGCAATTCCAAATTTCCAAGTACTAATCAGCTTCCAGTCTAACCGGATGCAGCTGAATGCCAGTATTTTATAACAGTAATTTCAAGTACTCATGTATCGAAAAAAATTAATAATCAGCCTATAATGTTTCCTGCACACATTGACTGCACAGGTTTCCTGTCTGTGAGAGCAAGTGGGCCGTACCGTCACAGTATTAAATACCATACATTTGCGAAACGAATGTATTTGCGTAGAGCAACGGCGGCGGCGGAAACCACCCCAATAAAGAGTTCAATAAAACAAAAAAAAACAAAAAAACGGTCAAGCCGTTTCTGAGTTTTAGCGAGACTAACGAACAGCAATTCATTTTTATTAGATATAGTATTATAAAGGATCTTTAGGCGCATATTTAACAGTTTTTATTTTTGGGGTATCACTTCTGATTACCATGTTATTATTTGTTATTCATTTTTTGGTTTTTATTTTTTTTCTCCAAAAAAACTCAAAAGTGCGACTTGTGACCGGCACTGAAAGATTGCTCTTAATTAGGTCTATCATTGATATAAAAAAGTCACGTTGCACTATCGTGGCGTTTGGGAGTTACGTATAAAAGTCAATTGATACATTGTAGGGTTGTCAATAAGGTCAAAAAAATATAATATTTGTTGTTAATAAAAAAACAATCATGTTTGGTAAAAACTGATTTCCATAACCCTCAGGACGGTTATGTTTCATTTCAAGCATACGAGTATATGTCATGTATATGGACAAGTATAATCCAATATTAAGGGCTTCTTAAATATTGTAAATGCGAAAGTGTTTCCGTTTTCATACCAAAACGGCTGAACCGATGTTGATGAAATTTTGTATAAAGATATTTTGATATTTAAAGAACAACTTAGTACACTGCATAAGTTATTAAATTCAGAAAATCGGGAACCAACTTACGAGGAGTCACTTTTAGCTGTAGTGTTTTTTCCCAGTTGGTTCCAGATTTTATGGATTTTAAGACTCATCCAAATCATTTTCATTTTCGAGTATCCACGTGCGGTCGTCATTGAATGGGTCTTCATCATCGTTCAATGTTGAAGCTCCATCTAATGATGGATCTTCGCCATTCACCTCTGCCAACTGCAAGATTTTTTCATGAATTGGCTTCAGAAGTTCACGAACAGCTTCTGGCAGACAAATCCTATTGGACGATCTTTGACGTTGTCTGTAGTATGCCATAGACACGAACGGATCCGATGATTCTAGTGCACGGTGAAAGAGGTCAATCATAGTTTTCCTTCTGTTAATTTTCCGGCAATGGAGTTCCCTATCTGAGCGCCAAAATTTATTGCGTGATTCGGCCGCTTGCTCTGAGAGCATACCGACAGGAAGAGAGCATGATTCTATGATCTCCTCACCGTGTACTAGAATGTTGTGTACCGTTACAGTCATCGGGTGCCAATTATATGACTGGACCTTTCCGCAAGCGTGCGGTAAAAAATGCCAAACTTTTTTGCGTCTATAGAATACTCGCAAGATATGGCGACAAGGACAATATGCAATCCGTCAATTAAACATGCATCGAGACCTACAATCTCAGCAAATATGGCACGGTATTTATCTGATAGTGCTGTGCGGGCTGAATTATCATCGTTTGTGGTTCCTGAATTAGGTTTCAATACGTCCACCAACAATCCAATCCTGTTTCTTATTTCAGTCTGATTATGTTTTTTCCGTTCTTCAACAGTTTGGCTCTCCCTGCTTCGCTTATTGATTCTCCATTTTCGTACTAATGGATCGTTTTTATAACTGAGATGTAACACAAACTCTAAAATACGTATCCACGCATGAAGTGGATTGATGCCGTGTCGCATATTTTCTTTTATAGTTGGTTTTGTGTATGCTGTTTCCAAATCATTAAACTGACTAGCAGTAAGCGTGCAAAATGGACATCTTAACTGTGAAGACGTTCCAGTAATAACTTTGAGGACTTTGCCGTCGATCACACTCAAAGTTAAGTCACAAACAATGAATGTAATACGATGCCCTTCTGAGGTTTGTGTCATAATAGGAGTCACACTTTTAATTTGCTCTTCAATCAACGTTTTTTCCTCAAGAATAATATCAGTCGTTTCTTTTTTTTACTAAATGTGGAGCGGCCGACAAAATCTATACGACTGGGGTGTAGGATTGAGCCAAGCAATACAATGTTTGTGCATTACTATACGTAAAGGAAGTAAAGTTGTGGCAAATAGGCTATTTTCGTTGATGGAAATATTTTCGTCTGATCCTGGGAAGCGTTGCTTATATAATGCTTGGCCTGTTCTTCCATCAAAACCCCAGGACCCTTCAAATACGCACGAGACTTCTTGCTTGCCTGTTCTGTTACAATATTCGACAAAACTCTCATCACAACTTCGAACAATTCGTTGAAGAGTATGTGTAAGAAATCCAGGCAACGAAATTGACGCTTCTATTTCCGATACACCTATCTCTTCTGCTGGGTAACATGCTTTTCTTGCATTTAATACTTCATGATAGGGTGGGAAAGCGGAATAACCTCGACTCTTCAAATCCTGTCTCAAAAGTTTATATGTCTCCACACTTAGTTTCCTGTCGACAATGAAACCTAAAGCTTCCTCCGGTGTATACGGTTTTGCAACCGTAGAAACTTTTTTTTAAACTACGGATGGTTCCTTTGTTGATGTAAGACAAAGTTTTTTTATTTCTTCTAAATCTTTTGAAGCTTTTGGGGTTATTTTGCTTCCATCTTCTGAAGTAATCGCCGACGCAAAAGATTTTATCACCTTAGCTTGAGGTTGACCTTGTAGGGAATCCATGATCCGTTTTCTAATTTGGAGGTCTTGTTTATATCTTATACTGGGATCATTGGTTGGTTTAGAAGATCCCAACAAGGACGACGTGCCAGTCGAATCCAAGAGCGTTGCTGCGGACTCTGTGACATCTAGTATGGTGGATTTCTGAGGTAGTGCATTACTGCACAACTCTCTGGATGTCGCAAAGTCCGCAGTAACCCTCTTAAATTCTACTGGTATATCATCAATGAACAGCTTGTTCAAGAAAAATGGTATGCTTGTCCCTGAACCTCTTTTTGTTCCGTTTGCATTTTTTATAAAAACTCATGGCTTTTCGAAGAAATGGGTAAACAAGTTCGCCTATAAGTGTATCATGTGTCGCTAGGCGAGAGATCTTTCAGTTGTTGATCCATTTCTCTGAAAAGTACGGTCGTCAAGTCAGATGGTGTTAGGTCTTCAGGTGACCCGTTCTTTTTAACACGCTTTTATTAGGTCGACCTGTATGTAACTAATTATGTAATGGAATCTAAGGTAACTAATTTAACCATCTTCCAAGGGTCGTAGCGTGGAGTAACGGTTAATAATAATAGTAATAACGCCCTAGGAAGACATATAGTGACCTTATTACTAACTAACACTACTACTACTTGTAACTTAAACTCCAGATTATTTAAGGGAAAATTGTTTGACTGGTTAAACTTGAAAAATTTCTATAGTCTTAAAGAATTTGTGGATAACAAATTGTCATGTTAGTATTAAGTGAACATATGCATGCTAAGTACAATTCTGGCAAAACATGTAAGATCTATATTGTAAATTATTGTAACACCATGTATACCATGTTTTATGCAAATAAATACTTACTTACTTACTTATTGGTGATGTTCTTCAGAAAGGTCAGGTGCGTAGTACTCACAACCGGCGTGCGTGTATGATCAGATGTATGAACGTAAACAAGGCAAAAGGAGTATGTATGGATCGTAGTAGGTGGCGTTCTGTAGTTCCTGCCTACCCCCATGGGAAGAAGGCGTGAGTTTATGTATGTATGTAACCGTGGAGTTTCTTGCCGGCTCTTCTCCATAGGAAACAACCAATTGGAACCGTGCACCTAGCTTCTGACGTTTCATAAGTGCCCATGTTGGTTTATGTGAAATAAAATATTTTGATTTTGATTTTGAACAAGTAATTTGTTTTTGTACACGTAACTGTCCCAAAAACCTTGCCGCGTTCTTCGTAAATACACGGCACGCTCGCAGCAACTAGAGAGCGGTGCGTCACTGACTTCCGTCGCGCGCCGTTTTCGCTCATCCGCAGTCCGCACAACCACGACACTCCCGTGCACTTACAGCAACAGCCGCTGTGTCAGTATGTCCACCGTGAATTTGCCTTGTTTCCAACAATGTTTTAAATCACTTGTTTGTTGTTTTTTTGTTATCGTACTATGTTCACACTCACTACTGCACAGTGTATATCAACAATCTTGAGCCAAATATCACTTATATGTTGTAAAATTATTATTTTTAAACTATAGTAACTGACAAGACTATATCTTCCTGTGAGGCGCGTTTACGAAGTAATAGTTTCTCATGATACATTGGTCAGCAAATTGCATCACTATGGTGTTACAAACACTGCCTTGGATCTTCTTATTTCTTGTTTGGATCTAAAGAGTGGACGTTAAAAGCAAGCGATTCTCGGGTTCTATTGTCACTATGGGAGTTCCGCGGGGCTCAATTCTCAGGCCTTTTTTATTGTCGTATATACGCCTACCTTGTCTACTAAAAAACAGTCATGAAATAGTGTTATTTGCAGATGACACATCACTTTTATTTAAGCCTAAACGACAACAGATAGTTACTGACGGTGTTAATAATGCTTTCGCTAAAATAGTGCATTGGTTTAGTGTTAATAATTTACTTTTAAACGAGAAAAAGACTAAATGTATTCGATTTCTGACACCTAACGTTAAGCAGGTGAAAACCAATGAACTAGTAAATGGACCTGAATTGGATCTTGTGGACACTGTTTTCTTAGGTATTACTTTGGACTCGATTCGCATCTCAATATGTATATGAGAAATTGATTTATGTAAAAAGAATATTAATCTATATTCTAGAACACAGATTTACTTATTGTATGTACCTACGACTAGGCGCCGAAAATTAGTAATTCATTTAAGTGCCAAAGTATACGTTTTACAACTGCCAAGCCACGTTGAAGAGCCTCAATCAATATAAATCATTTATTAAACAGAAACTGTCAAAAAGGTTTCTATACTGTTTTAAGATTACTTGGACGACAAAAACGCATGGGATTAATTAAGCTATTCCAATGTACCCCCAAGCATTATTTTCGTAATAGGTACTAATTGTTTTATAATTATTATTAACATTTTTATTGATTTACGTGACATAACTCATGATATTTTTGATGACATTTAACGAGAAAACTGACTGAATGTGAGTAGCATGCAGGCTAGACTGAATACATGACTTTATAACTGTCTGGCGGTTTAGAGTATTTTTGTATTTGGCCTACGCAAAGGTCCTGCAGATCTGGTAGCTTCGTGTGAGGGGTCGTTGAGCTCCCTACACTAGGGTCTAGCTACACAATGACTGATGCATGCGTGCCATCTGTTGGGATAGGTTAACTCAAAGCTGCAATGGCTTTTTCTTCCAGGGACGGACCTGCATTGTTAGACTCACATAAACACATTATAATATAATGTTTGGACTTCAATAGAGACCTTTGAGTTTGTTCCGGCATTTCTTCTCAGGGACCGGTCAGCTCGGAAATGCCGGCGCCATCTCGTTTTAAAATATTGACCAACAAAATATTGAAGTATAAACGTGTCTTATAAGATCTACTTACAGAAATAATATTAGGTCCTTACATATGAAATTGATGTTTTATATGGAAAAAGCAAAACTATTTTTTATTTTACTTTTTTTTTATTTAATTAGTCAAAGTAGGTACCGTTGTGATCTATGCACTTTTGCCATTTTATAGGGAATTCATTGATTCCTTTGCTGAAAAAATTGCGGGAGCGCGAATCAACAAAATCTTTGTAGGTGTTTTGGACTGCCTCATCTGAATTGAATTTTTTTCCAATTAAGAAATTATCCAAATTCCAAAAAAAGAGGTAATAGGTTGGAGCAAGGTCCGGGGAGTATGGTGGGTGACGGAGACATTCCAATCCTAACTCCTCTAGTTTCGCCACCGACTGTTGTGCAGTGTGTGGTCTAGCGTTGTCCTGAAGCAGCAGTGGGCTAGAGCGGTTGACCAATCTCGGCTGTTTAACGGCTAGCTTTTCCATCATGGTTTCCAATTGTTGGCAATACACATCTGCCGTAAGCGTCTGACCAGATCTTAGGAAGCTGTAGTGGATGACACCAACGCTGGTCCACTAGACACTAACCAGTACCTTTTTTTGAGTCAATTTTCGCTTGGGGCAGGATTTAGCCGGTTCTCCTGGATTTAACCACTGTGATGAGCGTTTCCGATTATCGTATAGGATCCATTTTTCATCACAAGTAATGATACGATTCAAAATCCCCTCGTTATTGTGACGGTTGGGTAACGTGATGCAGCAGTCGACTCGCGTTTGTTGGTTTGCTTCACTTAGTTTATGCGGTACCCATTTTTCAAGCTTTTTCACTTTTCCAATCTGTTTCAAATGATTCAAAATGGTTTTATCACTCACAGCGAAGCCTGCAGCTAACTCTGACGTGGTTTGAGATAGATCCGCTTCCACGATCACTTTCAATTCCTCATTGACAACTAGGGTCTCCGGCCGTCCACGAGGTTTGTTCTGGAGGTCAAAATTTCCAGAACGAAAGCGTTGGAACCAAAAACGTACTGTTTTCTTTTACAATGGCTTCTCCGTACACATTATTAATCCTTCGAGCTGTTTCTGCAGCGCTAGTGCCACGGTGAAATTCGTATTCGAAAATAATGCGATATTTTATATTGATACGGTCACTATGCAAATGTTGTTCGTTAACTAATCAGGTAACAATTTGTGACAAAGTTGTTGGATAGCTCCCATAAATAGGTACTGAATAAATTAACCGACTTAGTTTTACATTAGGTCTCTCAACTATTGGCGGTAGAAGAAGTGCGTCGCGAGCCTTACAGCTTTGTACATGTTATGTTTTGCTGGGATATGATATGTACTGTCGCCATCGCTGTGTCCTGTGTCAGGTGGCTAACATAATATGTCATTTGCCCGGAGAACAGAGACGTTTTGTAGGCTTCGTCACAAAAACTCATTTTTGGATCAAAATAAATGTAAACATTTATGTGAACTGTATATTCATTCCTATAAAAGCGTATCACTAAACCTTGAAATGAAAAAAAAACTCGAGTAACAGAGGAACAAAAAAATTAAATAAAAACTCGCAATCTATTGGAACAGGGTTCAAGTACAGCAGGATGGTCTGGATTCGTATTTGGAGAAAACCTGAATGGTCTACTTTATAGATTGTAATACGATGACAGAACTACTACTGACATCGATACACAGTTTATTGTTTGGATTCTTACGAACAGATTTTTGGGGAAGGGACCGCTATTGCCAAGCAAAAACGCACCAATTTAACGCACGAATCTCAGTGAGTTGTGAGTGAGCGTGGTTCGAGTGGCGCGGCGCATGTGGCGCGTATAGCTTCACTAACCTGTACGCGCTTGCAGACGCGGAGCAACTTCGACGAGATGAGCAAGCAGACCGAGTCGCTCATGAAGAAGATGATGGAGGTGCGCCAGATGGTGAGTGTGCTGGACTGTGTGGCGCGTCGGCACTGTGTGTTGTGTGTAACGTGTGTGTGTGCGCAGAACAAGGAGGAGGAGGCGGCCGCCGAGGAGGCGCGGGGCGGCGCGGCGCGCGCCGGCTACCTGTTTCTCATGGAGAAGAGTGAGTTGCTGCCTTATTAACATTATCCTACTGCTTGCAAATAACACGACATTGCAAGTTTACAAGAAAATTAAAACAAAATGAGTTTCTTAATAAATATCTTAAATCCACTCACTGACAGCCAACGTACAGCCCAGACCGCTGGGCGTACAAGCTAACCATGTAGCACACGTTGCTTGTGGAGCGACAGTGGGCACTCCGGAAAGACTATTGAAAGTTCATACTCAAGCTTAAAGCATTTTACTCAATACGCTTTGAGTTTGTTTTTCCCTATCCCTAGCCCTAAAGAGGTTAAATAGTCGGTGAACGTTTGTTTGGAAGTTTGTCATGTTGGCCGATGGGAAGTCCTATCGTATACCGGGCACACCCGCACACGGCTCGACAGTTAATAAATGCGGTCCTACCCATGAACTGTTATTAGCAGTCAGTGAGTGTTGTTGGCTGTGCGGCTGATGCATGGCGTGGCGGCGGTTCAAGCAGCTGATTCAGCTCAACAGTGAGAACTGACGGCGTGCTACTGCGATGGTCTTATATATAAGCTAACAAGTGATATTGATGTGTCTGCCCTGTGCAGAGGCATTCGGCACAACGACGTGGAGCAAGCACTACTGCACGTACGAGAAGGGCTCGCGGCAGCTCGCGCTCACGCCCTACAACCAGATCAACGTGAAGACGGTCAGTACGTGGCGTAGGGTTGCCAACTGTTATTTAGGAGAAATAGTGTATAAGTACCTAAAAGGCAATTCCCGTATTTTAAAGAACGTTCTCATTCAAAGAAGAGCAAAACGGCTTTCAACAAGGCAAGTCAACAACACTTGCAGCTTTCTCTCTTGTTAAGTCTATTACAGAAAATATTGATAAAAACAACCCGTAACTGTTGTTTTCCTTGCGTTTGATTTAGTAAATTACGACATGCCGTTAGATAAATACGAGCGCTATGCATTCGGGGTCCGGCACTAGATTGGCTCCGAAGCTATCTCTGTGGTCGGACACTGCGTAGAAGTGACTCGCATAGACAGAAACTTGACATCAACAACCTACAGATCTCACTTTAGGGGCAATCGGTCAGGTGTACCACAAGGTAGTATTTTAGGACCTCCTCTATTCCTGCTGTACATAAACGATTTACCGAATGCCACCAATCATAAATGCGTGATGTTTGCCGACGATGTCTCGGTGATTGTACCTAGCAAAAATAATACTCAAAACCACGAATAAGAAGTACACGAGACAATAAATGACATAGTTGGTTGGTTAACACTAAATGGCCTTAGGGTGAATTTGTCCAAAACAAAATATGTACATTTTAGCAACAATCAAGTTTAAATATGTACATTTTAGCAACTACAATCAAGTTAAACAACATAATTTCAACATGAAAATATTAGATTTCTTGGTATTACCTCAGACAAGCACTGCTATTGGAAACTACATATAAATACAGTATGCAAGACACTCAATAGATTCGTTTACGCTTTAAGAAGAACAGTTAGCGAGATAGCAGCTCTTACTGCTTACCACGGCCACGTAAGCTCCGTCTTAAGGTATGGGTTATTGTTATGGGGCAACTCGCCACACATTAGCAGAGCTTTCATTATACAGAAAAAGGGTATCCGAGCGATAAGTAACGTTGGGCCTTTAGATACATGCAGGCCACTTTTCAAAAAACTAGGAATACTTACTCTTGTATCTATGTACATAATGGAAATTGGGATGTTTGTAAGAAACCAATTATATTTATTTGTGGACAGTAATAGAAACCGTAAATATAAGTCAAGAGACCCCAGTAAATTGAACATTCATACTTCTTGTGGAAGTGTATTGCATAAGAAAATTAGTTATATGATGTCGATTGAAGTATACAACTATATTCCACGTATGTTGAGAGATTTTCCGTTAAATAAGTTTCAAAAGCAAAATAAATTATGGTTAATGGAGAATTGTTTTTATACCTTAGGTGAATTTTTTAAGTGTAAGACTTAATCCCTTTACTGAGGACTATTTATTAATCTGTTTTATTTGTGTGATTATGTTTAGACTGTGTTTAAATTTTCGCATGCCTCCTACACAGGTGAGATGTGTAAAGCACTATACTTTCTTGTAACACCCATTATACCATATCTTTGGCGAAATAAATGATTTATGATTCTAATCTCAGTCCATTTGCCAAAAATACCTAATAATTTAACATGTAAATGTTGTGTTACTGTTGTGCCGAGTATTAGACGTTGCTAGTCGCCGAGATGACTGCGACTAGGTTTTGAGCGTTTTAATTACGGGAATTGGCCTTCGTATATCAGTGAGGGTAGAAAGAGTATTCATTATTGTTAATTCTAAAACAGTTGTTTTGTATTTTTTTGTACTTTTTGCGGAACATAATTGTGTTACTCTAGACATTCTAATTCTAAGTTCCAATAGATGAGCAGGTCATTTTCTAACAATTTCAATGTACGACTACATTTGTTTGTCTCTTCCCGTCACTTTGCATTCATGACTCCATTTAATTCGATTCAAAGTCAGAGTCAATACAAAGAGTATTTTAGCGTACTCTGCCGCTTTGGTAGATTATAAAGTAAGCTCAGCAAGGCGACCCTATCGCTCGTGTGGCAGGCCAGCGGCACGGAGGCGCTGTGCGTGTGCGGCGCGCGCGCCTGCAGCGAGCCCGTGGAGCGGCGCTTCTGCTGGGAGTGCGTGCCCGCCGAGCGCGAGCGCGCGCCGCTCGTGCTGCAGGCGCTGGGCGAGCGCGACCGCGCCGCCTGGCTGCGCGCGCTCCACGCCGCGCCTGCGCACGCGCCCGCGCTCGCGCCCGCGCCGCGCCCGGGCGGCGAGCCCGAGTGCGCGCTGGACGACGCGGGCTTCGCCTTCGTGCGCCGCCTGGTGGGCGCCATCGAGGCGCGCGGCCTGGAGGAGCAGGGCCTGTACCGCGTGGCGGGCGTGGCCAGCCGCGTGGCGCGCCTAGTGGCGTGCGCGGCGCCGGGGGGGCGCGCGCCCGCGCTGCAGGACCCGCTGGACTGGGAGACCAAGACGCTGACGTCGGCGCTCAAGAGCTACCTGCGCGCGCTGCCCGACCCGCTGCTCACGCGCGCGCTGCACGCGCAGTTCATCGCCGTCGCCAGTACGTGTCCGCCGCCCACTGAACTGCTGGCCCCCTGAGCCGCAGCGACCTGTGTCGCGTCAGTTTATTGAATGTATCTGTTTGATCGAACAAAATATTGAATGTGCCTCCGCCACAACCACGAAGTGGTACTTAATTTCAGTTTCCATTCAGCGATTCTTTCGAGAATGGACCGGGGAGTGAAGGTAAACTCCCGAGAATATTCTCCTAGCGAGAACATTGCTGTTAAATTCTCGACAATATTCTAGAATTTACGAGCATTAAAATATTGGACCTCTGGTCTCTATTGTTTCGATCTTTAATTATAGTTGATGGATGTTTGTTGTCCGAATAAAGAAATTTTTGATTTGATTTTATAGTTTTGAGTGTCTCTGAACGTTTTACGACGTTGACGTCTAAATAATCTAGTCCACAACTTAAATTCTACGGAGAATTTGCAGAACATTTCCAAGGAATTTCTCATAAGTTCCCTGAAATTCTCTAAAAATTTCGTAAGATATTAATGTTATTTAGATTTTATTTTGTTTTAAAAAAGTTTTTGTGAAGTTTCTTGCCCGTTCTTCTCCATAGGTAAGTACCTACTACGCTTTGGAATGGGCAACTAGGTTCATATTTCTGACTGATCGACCCCTTGACAATTCAGAAGTGCCTGTAGTTGGTTTATTTTAAATAAATGCTTTGAGTTTGAGTTGAATCAGGATTTTTGCATTAAAACAAACTTTGATTTACAAATAATCAGCTTCAATAACATGTAAAAAATTAACATCATAGGAAAGGTAAATAATTAAAAAGAAATAATAATCACGATTTCTTTGGAAGACATTGATTTTGTAATTGAACACGTTTCTGATCGTTACTTGATACTGGCAGTTACATTTATTTCCTCCTGCCCATCATAATTAACGACTACTTTTACAATTATTTCAATTTTAAATTCTATTAAATTCTCTGTTCTGAGAATATTCTCCGTCGCACTGAATATTGCAGAATATTCTTGTACGGTGTCATCGCTGTATATTTGTCTGCTTACTCTGTAACCTACTATAGTCCACCCGCACGTCATATGTTCATCGCCATCACCAATAAAGTGTTCGTCTCTCAGCAATAGAACAGCGCAGGGCCTCCATCGACTCAGCCCATCGCAGTCCACTGCTGGACATGGCCGCCGCCAGGCTGCGCCACAGCAGCCTGTCCGCCTGCCGCGTGCAGGCTGTCCCAGCCACTTTCTTAATTAGGGTCGTCGGTCAATCTAGCTGGAGGGCGTCCCAAGCTACGCTTACCGATACGCGGTCTCCACTCCAGGTGTCGTCTGCTACACTGCCACCGGCCATCGGTTCTTCGACAAACATGGCCAGCCCACTGCCATTTCAGTTTGCTTACTCTGCAAGCTATGTCAGTAACTCCGGTTCTTTTCCGGATAATTTCATTTCTGATTTTATTCTTCAAAGAAACTCCGAGCATAGCCCGCTCCATAGCTCGATGAGCGACCACCTTGAATTTGTAGATCAGCCCAACTGTCAGTGTCCACGTTTCGGCACTGTATGTCATAACGGCCGGACGCACTAGTTGCAAGACCTTAGTCGTCAAACATTGCGGGATAGGCGACGACAAAACTTGGCGCAGTTTCCCAAACGCTGCCCAACCCAACTGGATCCTTCTGTCGGCTTCTTTCTCAAAGTTGTGTCTACCGAGCTGGATGACTTGCCCTAGGTAGATATACTCCTTCATAACTTCGAGAAGAGATCCTTCGATGTGGATTGGACTCGGCAATACGTGTGAATTGAACATGACTTTCGTCTTGTCCAAATTCATGCCGAGGGCAACCCGCTGAGATGCTCCATTTAGGCTGTGCTGCATCTGGTCTGGCTGTTCCAGCGTCTTGAAAACGTCCTCCAACGCATAGGTAAACAGTTTCGAGGATATCACATTTCCCTGTCTCACCCCTCTGAGCCGTAGGATGGGGCTGGTTTTTTAATCCTGTATCTGTACAGTTATCGTTACAGCGTCATAAAAGCATCTCAACACTTCGATGTAGCGCCAGTCGTTGTAGAGAGGCCAGAACTGCCAATATTTCGATGGACTCGAAGGCTTTCTCGTAGTCCACAAATGCCATACACAGCGGCTGGTTGTACTTCTCGGTCTTATCTACAATTTCCCGAACAGTATGGATGTGGTCTACGGTACAGAAGTGTTTTTCGAAAAGCGGCTCGTTCCGGTGGCAGGAACTCGTCAAGTCTCCTGGGGAGACGGTTCGTAACGACTCTCGAGAAAAGCTTGTATTCGTGACTCAGAAGTGAGATGGGTCTATAGTTCTTAAGCAAGATTTTGTCACCTTTTTTGAAGGACAGAACCACCGCACCTCTGCTCCTCGCCTCGGGCGTTGTACCCTCTTGGATGACGGAGTTAAAGAGACTCGCTAGCTCTCTCAGGACTGGAGCCCCGCCCGCTTTATGAAGTTCTGCTTGTGTAATTCGTCATCCCCAGTTGCCTTGTTATTCTTTAGCTGCACGAGAGCCGCCCTAATCTCGCACTGGTCGACATTTGCGATGTCCTCCGTGTAGTGGCGAGTTAATTTGGCTCAATGGTCAGCTGCACTATGTCCCGTTGGTTTCGTCGTCCGCGTTGAGTAAAGCTGCCCGTAAAAATCCTCGATTACCTCGCGTATCTCGGACTTCGAATTCACCATTCTGCCATTCATAGTTCTTAGTTTCGTCAGATGGGACCTCCCTAAATGCTGAGCGAACATTTTCGAACCTCGATTCTGCTCAATCGCGACCCTAATGTCGCGGGTGATCATAGCACCGAGGTCGCTTCGCGTCGCGTTAGCTTTCTGATTTTTAGGTTTATGGCCCTCTTATCTGACGAAGACGGCTTCGTCGATGGCAAATCTTGTCTTTCCCTCATACGTTCGGGAGTCTCCGAGGAAAGTTTTGACGCCTTACTTTTCGCTGCGACGGCAAAAGTCTGCAGGACACGTCGCGTAGTGTTTTGACCACCTGGTCGTCGGCCTTCTCGTCAATAGTGGCTGTGCCTGTGGTTTCCAGCAGGGCGAATGAATTTTGAAGTTCCAGTTTGAACATTTCGTATGCTAGAGCGGCTTGGAGCTGCGTAGGTCGGAGGTTATGCCTTATCATCATATCATCCTCGTACACGGCCTCAGCTGTGTCGTCAGAGCATATCGAAGTCGGCGCATACACCTGCATCACTCACAGGTAGTACCTGTCGATGAGTTTCAGTACAAGGTCCGTAACCGTGTCGACTCCACTACAGATTTCCACAGCGCTGCTAGTGAATTCCTTGTTGACCAGAAAGCCGATCGCGGCCTTGGGAGTGCTGATCACCTTCGGGGAAGTAGAAAAGGTGGCCTGACTCCAGCGTTATCGTATCCTCCCCCTGTCTTTGGACTTCATATAGCCCCAGTATATGCCAATAAATGCGTCCTAACTCTACCTCAAGTTCGCCAAGGTGACGGTCCAGCCTCATCCATTATACGTAGCCAGATGTAGTCGTACTTGGTAGCCTTTTTTTTTTTTTGTAGCTGAGAAATGCTTTATGCATTCGCGTTCGTGGGAGGACGAGACGGGATATGTGGGACTCCTGTCGGAATGACAGTATACCCACTAAAACTCAGCGGTGTTCCCACATCGCCGTGATGGGAGGGCCTAGGGAAACCGGCTCAGCCTTTGCATCCACAACCCTCCCGGCGCGTACCCGCCTAGCTGGCAGGTGCCGCATCCAGCGCCCAGGTTGGGGGCCTACGGGAATGGCCGGGAACACCTGGCCATTCCCGTCCGACACTGGTGGAGGCATGTGCAATACAGGCAAGGGCGCCCCTCACCCGCTGCCTGCTGGTCTCCACCTGGAAGAGTCGGAGATGACTATCAAAATGACGTCTTCTTCGACCCCTCCTCCGCCTTCGGAGCGACGCCGCGTGAGGATCGTCCTCCCGCGCGCGTTCCGCCGCCTCCTTCTGGGACATGACGTGTTCGCAGAAGGAGGCGACTGCCGCACAGGACCTCTCATCCCCCAGCATGGCGTTAACCAAGCCGGGAAGTGAGAGGTCCGGTCCGATCACCGCGATGAGACTGCGGCGCGTCTCGGTCCAGGACGGGCACATCTCGAGGGTGTGCTGCGCCGTGTCCTTCAACGCGCCACAGTCGTGGCACGACGGCGTCTCCTCCCGTCCGATTCGGTGCAGGTACGATCCGAAGCAACCATGTCCGGACAGCACCTGCACCAGACGGAACGAGAAGAACCCATGCGACCGCTCGAGCCAGTCTCGCAGGATTGGCCCAATCGCGTCGAGGGTTCGGCGACCGAAGGCTGCGGTGGCGAGTTCCCCCGTCCAATGGTGGACGATGGCATCCCTTGCCTCCCGCCGGACGGATTCCCGCTCTTCCGGGGCTGGGCGTTCTCCTCCCGCCCTCCGCCCCGCCGTCCATTCATATACTCTGTCGAGCACCCATGCCTCGAGTTCCCAAGGAGGGGTGCCGGCCCGAGCAAATGCTGCCGCGAGGCCCACCGTGCGGTAGGCCCGCGCCGCCCGCTGGGCTATGGCCCTTTGGGGTGTCCGCAAGCCGGCGGCGTTCTCCCTCCTTCGGAGGGAGTCCTCCCAGATCGTACTGGGTAGCCTTTTTTTTTTTTTGTTTAAGGGGTGGAAATCCTCATGGATGTCCTCCGCCCAGGGGCGGGCGGAGGGGTCTGTCAGACTTCTGCTGACTAAACCCACACCGTGTTCCGTCGCACACTTGCACCGGGGGTTACGGGAGCACTTAAGCACTCTTCAACGCAGCCCCCGACTGGTGCCGGCCCGCCTCTGCGGGCCCCGTCTAGTCAAACGGGGGGAGTGAGGTGTTTGACGCCCCCCGCGACGTCTAAGAGAGGCGCGCGTGGAACATTACGCGCCGCCACCTCGGTTCTTATATGATAGGGGGCGGCGGACGTCCCCGAGTCCGCCGTCCCCGGACCCATTTAGGGGGGCCGGAAGAGGGCATTATCTGCCCTCTGCCGAAGCCCGGTGCGCCTGCTATGGGCCGGGAGAGCACTCGACATCTCCTTCTCCCTTTCCGGTGCCTCCTTCTGCGACATGACATTTTTGCAGAAGGAGATCACCGCGTCCCACGACGCTGCGCTGCCGACCAAAGAATTAATAACAGTCGGCAGCGACAGGTCGCTACCCACTTCCGATACAAGGTCACGGCGTGGCTCCTCCCAAGCTGCACACTCTGCAAGCGTATGCCACGCCGTGTCCTCCCGGCAATGGACGCAGTGATGACACCGAGCGTCTGGCTCCCTGCCTATGCGATGCAGGTACCTCCCGAAGCAGCTTTGCCCCGAGAGCACCTGCGTCGCCCTAACTGACAGAGAGGCGTGCCTCCTCCCGAGCCAGTCGTCGAGCACCGGCCGGACCGCCCCGATAGTGACGAGGACAGCGATAGGGCGCAGAAGCCTGTCCCGCCATTCCGCCACCAAGACCTGACGGAGGTCGGACCGGCGCAGTGTGATCTGCCGCTGCACCAGTACCACGCCCCTCGTCCGAGCCTCCTCGCGCCACCGATGTAGTGACGCGAGGGCTCTCGCTTCCAGGTACCACGGCGGGAATCCGGCCAGTGCGCAAGCCGCCTCGTAGGAGATCGTGCGATACCCTCTGATGACTCTGACGGCCATCGCCCTTTGCGGTACTCGCAACACTGCGATACTGCGGGCCGTTAGGTCAGCTGCCCACACCGGGGACCCATATAGAGCCATGGATCGCACGATCCCCACGTACAACCGCCTACAGGCGGTGCTCGGGCCCCCCAAATTGGGAAGCAGCGTTGACAGCGCGCCTGCAGCGCCCATCAACTTAGGCGCCAGCTACCGAAATTGGGAGCCGGAGTCCCAGCGGCTGTCGTGCACGTACTTGGTTGCCTTTTTTTTTTTTTTTTTTTTTTCGCTGAGAAATGCTTTATGCATTCCCGCTCGTGGGGGGACGAGACGGGATATGTGGGACTCCTGTCGGAATGACAGTATACCCACTAAAACTCAGCGGTGTTCCCACATCGCCGTGATGGGAAGGCCATGGGAATCCGGCTCAGCCTTTGCATCCACAACCCTCCCGGCGCGTGCCCGCCTAGCTGGCGGGCCCCGCATTCCCCCCAGCTTGGGGGGCTACGGGAATGGCCGGGAACACCTGGCCATTCCCGTCCGACACTGGTGGAGGCCTGTGCAATACAGGCAAGGGCGCCCCCGCACCCGCTGCCTGCTGGCCTCCACCTGGGAGGAGTCGGAGATGACTATCAAACTGACGTCTTCTTCGACCCCTCCTCCGCCTTCGGAGCGACGCCGCGTGAGGATCGTCCTCCCGCGCGCGCTCAGCCGCCTCCTTCTGGGACATGACGTGTTCGCAGAAGGAGGCGACTGCCGCCCAGGACCTCTCATCCTGCAGCATGGCATTAACCAAGCCGGGAAGTGAGAGGTCCGGTCCGATCACCGCGATGAGACTGCGGCGCGGCTCGGACCACGACGGGCACACCTCGAGGGTGTGCTGCGCCGTGTCGTCCACCGCGCCACAGTCGTGGCACGACGGCGTCTCCTCCCGTCCTATCCGGTGCAGGTACGATCCGAAGCAACCGTGTCCGGACAGCACCTGCACCAGACGGAACGAGAGGAACCCATGCGACCGCTCGAGCCAGTCTCGCAACACTGGCCCAATCGCGTCTAGGGTTCGGCGGCCAAAAGCTGCGGTGGCGAGCTCCCCCGTCCAATGGAGGACGATGGCATCCCTCGCCTCCCGCCGGACGGCCTCCCACGTACTTGGTAGCCTGCCGTAACCCGGGGATTCTCCGCAACCCTCGTCCCGCCGTTATCGTAACCACTGCATTGACCACGAATAGCGAGACTACCGGGAACTGGAGGCCGTTGTTTTGACATTTTCTTGATTGGAAGGTTTAACGCCCGTAGTCACCATGCTGGGCATGCGGGTTAGTGACCGCAGAGTCAATCCTTTCGCAACGATGACGCTGCTGCCCGTCATCGCTCTGGAGAATTTAGGTTGAATTGTTGGATGGTTATACCGCCATCGGTCGGTCGCCAGCGCCATGTCCGCCAGTGGCAGAGCGTATCGCAGGTGAGGTTCACATTTGGGCAGTCCGGTTGTTGTGTGCTGCTCCCCCTTACACCGCGAAGGGCCTCGCTGGATGGAGACTGAAATTAAATGCTATTTCTGTTTCTTTTCTTCAATTAGACAGGTACACAGAACCGGTTCCATCGCTGTGGGTCAGACGGGAATGTGAGGGAATAAAAAACGGAATTCTGTAAACAGTTATCACCTAACTCAGGAGTCCAGGCTTGAAATAAAAATGAGATCTTCAATTTTTTTTATTGACATAATGAACAATTAAACATATTGTTTTAATTTTGCCTCGCCGGTCTAGTGGTCGCAAGCGCTACTACTGAGTATGAGGTCCTGGGCTCGATTCCCAGGTTGGGCACAGTGTTATTGTGTTTTTCCATCAAGAATTTCTCAGTAGCAGCCCGGAGTCTGGATCTGTGCCCGGTCGATGGTAATTAATAGACTCGCCCCCTATTACATGGAATTTAAACATAACTAACCCTTCGGAGAACACAGGCGTGATGTATTGTAATGTTGAATACTTCTGCGTGTGCACAGAGTGCGAGCGTCGCTCGGAGCGCGCGGCGGGCGTAGCGGCCCTGGTGCGCGCGCTGCCGCCGCGCAACAGGGAGATGCTGGCGCTCGTCATGACGCACCTGCGCAAGTGAGTAGCGATGTTATGTTATGTACAGAGTGCGAGCGTCGCTCGGAGCGCGCGGCGGGCGTAGCGGCCCTGGTGCGCGCGCTGCCGCCGCGCAACAGGGAGATGCTGGCGCTCGTCATGACGCACCTGCGCAAGTGAGTAGCGATGTTATGTTATGTACAGAGTGCGAGCGTCGCTCGGAGCGCGCGGCGGGCGTAGCGGCCCTGGTGCGCGCGCTGCCGCCGCGCAACAGGGAGATGCTGGCGCTCGTCATGACGCACCTGCGCAAGTGAGTAGCGATGTTATGTTATGTACAGAGTGCGAGCGTCGCTCGGAGCGCGCGGCGGGCGTAGCGGCCCTGGTGCGCGCGCTGCCGCCGCGCAACAGGGAGATGCTGGCGCTCGTCATGACGCACCTGCGCAAGTGAGTAGCGATGTTATGTTATGTACAGAGTGCGAGCGTCGCTCGGAGCGCGCGGCGGGCGTAGCGGCCCTGGTGCGCGCGCTGCCGCCGCGCAACAGGGAGATGCTGGCGCTCGTCATGACGCACCTGCGCAAGTGAGTAGCGATGTTATGTTATGTACAGAGTGCGAGCGTCGCTCGGAGCGCGCGGCGGGCGTAGCGGCCCTGGTGCGCGCGCTGCCGCCGCGCAACAGGGAGATGCTGGCGCTCGTCATGACGCACCTGCGCAAGTGAGTAGCGATGTTATGTTATGTACAGAGTGCGAGCGTCGCTCGGAGCGCGCGGCGGGCGTAGCGGCCCTGGTGCGCGCGCTGCCGCCGCGCAACAGGGAGATGCTGGCGCTCGTCATGACGCACCTGCGCAAGTGAGTAGCGATGTTATGTTATGTACAGAGTGCGAGCGTCGCTCGGAGCGCGCGGCGGGCGTAGCGGCCCTGGTGCGCGCGCTGCCGCCGCGCAACAGGGAGATGCTGGCGCTCGTCATGACGCACCTGCGCAAGTGAGTAGCGATGTTATGTTATGTACAGAGTGCGAGCGTCGCTCGGTGTTGAGTTGACAAACCTTTTTAATGGCCTGGCTAGTTTATGGAATGTAAATATATAATTTGAAGTGAAAACTTCTTTAGGCGCTGAGCACTTTTTGGGAGAACAAAAATCATGGAACTCGCGTCGTCGTCACCGCACGCTTCGACAATACAATTCACAAGTTACTTAGTTTTCACTTCTATCGGCAGTCCCCAAAGACTGCCCCGCATTTGTTTTTTAAACTTAATTGTCCTAGTCTATCAGTGTCACATTTTAAACTGTATCTGACTTGTTAAGAAGATGGCTGAATGTCATTCTTTGGTATTGACATTACGACGCAATAAATAATGCTGAGTCGGTAAAGCAGATTCTATCATGCAATGAGCAGACAAAAATAGCCTTTAATGTGACGAACATATCTTGTATGTGCTTGCCCATGCCCTCGCGTGGCGAGCGGTGCTCGTGGCGCTCTGTAACTCGTGTGCGTGTGTGTGCGCAGCGTGGCGGCGCGCTGCGACAAGAACCTGATGTCGACGTCCAACCTGGCCGTGTGCTTCGGGCCCACGCTGCTGCGGCCCGAGCGCGAGACCGTGGCCTCCATCCTGGAGCTCAAGTTCTACAACGTGCTGGTGGAGACGCTGCTGGAGCACTACGAGCTGGTGTTCGAGGCCGCGGCCCTCGCGCCCCCCGCGCCCCCCGCGCCCCCCGCGCCCCCGCCGCACAACGGCGCGCTCAGGTTCGTACCCGTGCGCCTGCACACCACTGACTTCTAAGGGCGACTGCTTCACGTTGACATGCGATGTTAGCAATACATTGGTGCTCTCATGTATGTTCGAGATGTACCCAACATAGGTACTCAGTTGTCAGTCGCAGTATACCAATTGTTTCTATAAAAATGACAGCACATAAGTAGGTCATAATTATGTCGCTACATTGCTTTGTGTATAAATTAGTAGCACGAAACCTTTCTCTTCACTTAATATTTTTCAAACATATTTTTATGTTTGAAAAATATAATTTGTATAAGTTGTTTTAAAAATAATATTAGGTCTTTACCTATGAAATTGCCGTTCTGCAGTACTGGCCATTTCAAATCAAAATAATTTTTGTTTGGCTAAGAATTCTAATTTCAAATTAATTTTATTTTAAAAACATGGATTTTTTTTTCTAAAAGTAGTCATTTCTTTATTGATTAGTGTTACATTTTCATCGCATTTCAATCTTTTTCGTCATCATGGATACGTTAAAAATTCGAGTAATTATGGAATATGAGTACCGTCGTGGCAGCAACGCGGCACAAGCGGCACGCAACATCAACGACGTTTACGGAGCTAACACTACAAACCAACGCACCACCTGTTATTGGTTTGCTCGCTTCCGTTCTGGAAATTTCGACCTGAAAAATGAACCTCGCGGTCGTCCGAAGACTTTGGTCGACAATGACGAATTAAAGGCGATTGTGGAAGCTGATGATACACAATCTACGGCTGAATTAGCAGCAGCTTTCGACGTTAGCGTCAAAACAATATTGGTCCATTTGCGTCAAATTGGCAAGGTAAAAAAGCTTGACAAATGGGTGCCCCACGAACTCAATGATCGCCAGCGCGAAGTACGCGTCGAGACGTGCCTTGCACTGCTCAACAGACACACAAATGAAGGAATTTTGAACCGCATTGTTACCTGCGATGAAAAATGGATTCTGTTTGATAACCGTAAGCGCTCAGCAAGTTGGTTGGATCCTGGTTCAGCACCTAAACAATGCCCTAAACGAAAACTTACCCCTAGAAAAGTGATGGTCACTGTTTGGTGGTCTAGCGCCGGTGTGATTCATCACAGCTTCTTACCAAACGGGGTGAGCATTACTGCAGATGTGTACTGTGAAGAACTGAACACAATGATGGAGAAGCTGGCGCATCTCCAACCAGCATTGGTCAATCGCTCGTCTCCGCTGCTCCTGCACGACAACGCGCGACCTCATACTGCACAGCAGACGGTCTCCAAGTTGCAAGAACTGGGGTTGGAAGCTCTCCGTCATCCGCCCTACTCACCAGACCTTGCGCCTACAGACTACTACTTTTTCCAGAATTTGGATAACTTCTTGGCGGGAAAAAAAATTAATACCCGAGAGGCAGTACAAAATGCCTTTGAAGAATTTTTTGCCTCCCGTCCAGCTGATTTCTTTAAGAAGGGCATCAATAAACTGCCACTGCGATGGCAAAGATGCATTGATTGCATGGGTGATTACTTCGATTAATACAAATAAAAAATTCATGAAAAAAATTCGTTTAAATTTTTTCATACAAAACGGCAATTTCATAGGTAAAGACCTATTATCATAGTAACTAGCTGTCTTCGTCGTCTTAAATAAAAACTTCCGATGTTTTTCTACTATAATAATATTTGGTGAGACGTTTCACGACATTTCGTGACACGAGGTTCTAGGTTGATCTTTGATGTTATGTCGCGAGCGCACAGCACAGCGGCAGGGTGCACATCCTAATAGGCTAGTTGTCAGTTTGCAAGAAACCAATTACCTAGTAATGTTCCGTGTGCTTTGTTTTCCTCAAAATATGTTTTTTTCAGCGAAATATTAAAATGAACAGAACTAATTTTTCGTTTCTATAACTCAACTAGCTAATGCGTTGCAATGCCTTTTAAAACCTTCTCCGGCGCGCACAAAACTACTTACCAAATTTTCATCACAAATAGGTCGAGCCGTTTTCGAGACTAACGAACGGGTATTGATTTTTATGTAAAAGATTATTTTTTATTTCCAATACTGGTTCGGCGGTGGCGCGTGGCGGTGGCGGTTCCAATCCTCTTTGTTGGTGTTGTCGCACGCAACGTTCATCTTCTACTTCTGTCAGGATATTATAATATTCGGCAGTCTACAAGTTTATAAAATATAAAAATGAGACTGAATACTACGAATTTATGAATACAGCATGCATGAAGTTTGTTTCTATGTACAATTAGCTGACCCGAGTTGAACCGACAGACGTTTGTCCTGTCCAAATTTATTCATTCAACTAATATTATAAAAGTGAAAGTTTGTGAGGATGGATATTTGTTAATCTTTTACGCAAAAACTGCTGAACAGATTTGGATGGAATTTGGAACACAGATGGTTTATAACCTAGATTAACACGTAGGATACAGGTAGTAAGTTCCCGTGGGATTATTTTCGACCTCCACTCGCGCGAAGCTGCGGGCAAAAGCTAGTACAAAATAAATTACCATACAAAATGCACTTTCAGTTTCTCGAATGTTCCATTTCCCGGCAACTTATAAATTTTTTCCTTCCGTTAGAATCTGATCCGGTTAAAATAAAAATTTGTCATATCGGTCCAGCGGTTCTGAGTTAATGCGATTACCAACGAACAGCATTTCATTTTTAATAAATAGAACATTTAAAACAGTCAATTACAAGAATTGACGTGTCGCGCTCTGATTCGCATTCAATGTCACGTCACCAATAGCTTTACTTTTACGTAATCATTTCTCAATCATGTGAATTAATTGACGTGTCGCGCTCTGATTCGCATTCAATGTCACGTCACCAATAGCTTTACTTTTACGTAATCATTTCTTAATAATGAAAATTAATTGACGTGTCGCGCTCTGATTCGCATTCAATGTCACGTCACCAATAGCTTTACTTTTACGCAATAATTTCTCAATAATGTGAATTAATTGACGTGTCGCGCTCTGATTCGCATTCAATGTCACGTCACCAATAGCTTTACTTTTACGTAATCATTTCTCAATAATTTGAATTAATTGACGTGTCGCGCTCTGATTCGCATTCAATGTCACGTCACCAATAGCTTTACTTTTACGTAACCATTTCTCAATAATGTGAATTAATTGACGTGTCGCGCTCTGATTCGCATTCAATGTCACGTCACCAATAGCTTTACTTTTACGTAATCATTTCTCAATAATGTGAATTAATCTCATACTTCACACTAATTGTTCAAAACAAGATTCACAAGGTGCTTTTCTTATTGTCAACTAGCCTATTGCGAATACTATCGGAATCACAATCCCTTTGGCCTTACATTTTGACAATTTAATGATACCCATGACGTTATGTTTGCAGTCAAGCAGACAAATTTTTCAAACATGAAGTAATGGATTTTGTTGTATTGTCAAAATGAAAGGGATTGTCATTCCGGTGGTGTACGAGCGTCGAGCGTGCAACCAGCCCAGCAGCCTCGCCCGGTCAATGCACGACATTGACACGGTTTGTTGCCTTCTGTGTACGCACATTGTGAGGCGACGATCGACGTCTGTTGCACGTGGTCCCTTACGCATCGAGGGCACCGTGACGTCACTCGTGTGCCGAACATAGTCCAGACAGTTTGGGTCTGTGCCCTCCCTGAATATGCGAACTGTCACAGTGTGGCAGGCGTCGCGTCGGCTCGCCTCTTACTTATTGTTTAGTATTCTTATTTTATGTCGTTTCCAAGGAACAGTGATGCTCTGATAACATTGTTTGAACCTTTACAATTGAAGTAGATGTGCATGCCAAACCATGTGTAGATATTATTGGCAAAGTCAAAATCAAATCATTTATTTCAAATAGGCACATAAAAGGCACTTTTGAACGTCAAAATTTACAAAAAAATAGAATTTATTCTAGTTGCCCCTTCCAAAAGGTAGTTTCGTACGGAGAAGAATGGGCAAGAAACTCCACCGTTACTCTTTTAAAAATGTTTTACAATATTATGTATACATTAATTATATGTGAAGACGATGCACCTAGAATAAAATTACTATACCACAATAGGTTAAAATAATTAAATATAACGCATGACAGGTAAATTAATTATGAGATAGATACATGGTGCTCACATATTTACAAATATTGAAAGTAAATGATTTTTCCAAAATTTCACAAGTAATAATTTAGTGTGTGAGTTAAAATAGTTACATAATATTAAAAACAATGTCATAAAAATTATAAATTATACAATTCAATTGTGACCACGTACTGACGCTTGCATTCATTGAGCATCCCACCACACACACACTAATACGTTAGAAAGGGGGGTATCCTATTAATGAAGGCGTCTGTAATAACACACATTATAGGTTTTCCTGTAAAAAGATAATAAAAATCTATTTGAAAACATAAATGTTTGACTTTCACAGCATGCTCCTATCAACCGAGTTTCATAGTATGTACCGCATTATAGCGTCGGCCGACGGACTGCGGTCCACCACAGTATCATCGAACACAAGCCGTACACGAGGCGTGGGCCGGCAGCTAGCCGGAGCACGTGTCATACGATGTTGAACCTAACTATTGTCAATTTGTTTTTTTTATTTTTTTTTATTATCACTTACAACTGTTCTACTAGCTTAACTTACTTACCTTCTTCTCTTTGTGTGCAGCCTGCGCGCTGCCTACTCCCCTAATACCGCGAAACATTTGCGTTGTTCAGATTTGACCCTGCTGAGCCATCTCAATGGAGCACCTGGCATGAGTAATCATCAGTCGATGTTTCATGTTCGGGGCGGGTGTAGGCGTCGTGAGGTCGTGAGGCGTGTCGGCACGCACCGTGTGCAGGTGGACGGCCGGCTGTCATCCGCTGAAACGCTTCTTCTCTTTTTCTTCAGATTATAGAATATGCCATAAGCTTCCCTTGTCTTACAAACTGTTTGCAGCGGTATTTTAAAGAGTACCTAACTCAATCGCATTTATTTATACGGTCCAAACGCAGCTCTTGAATTCAGGATATCTAAATGTTTCTTACCAAGCTGGTAATGTTTTGGACTAATTAACTTATGTGAACACTAATAGAACTGAAAATATAACCACAATTGTGTCCTGATCTGAGCCGTACACGCCTGGTATATTTGATTAAAATTGCGACACCCTAACCAAAGCATTGTAACGAAACCGTAGCGAGATCTATTTCGACGCCAACGCCATCCATCGAGCTTCACATCAAACCTTTAAAATTTTACATTAATTACTATGGTTTCTTCATGAACAATAAACAATGCACTCGTCTATATCAATGACAAAAAAAACCTTCTGTAATTGAAATAAGTTCAGAGCCTTGTCTTTATTTGTAGAAGTATCAGATGAGTTTCCCCTCCTCGAGAGTGTTGTACAGCCGGTACCTATCTCACAGGGGCATTCTGTTACTGACGCCGCCAGGTACACATCGTGTGAGTCCCGGTTCCGTGCGCGCGCAACTCTACGCGCTGAAACGGAAGCGCGCACCGCGCACGCGCACGCGCACGAGCAGCCTCTCGCACACAGGAAAGATCTAGCTGCTATTATGTCAAATGATCTATAATGGAAGCACACATATATTATTTGTAATATTGTCAAAACAGCAAATTCGAAACTTTACATCATTCGCATGACAATCAAATGTCCGACACGTCTCACATTAGTTAAGCTGTACAAGAGCTACACAAGACCTCTCTTGATATATGCTAATGTCATCTGGGACCCATATTTAAAAACTGGCCAACAGTGTGTCGGACCATGCACAATGAAGGGTTGCGTAGTTGGCATGAATTTATCCCAAGAACAAACTTAATATTGTAGTTGAAAAACATTTTCGCTCCCATATATTCCAAGTGCAGATGTAAGATGATTAACTAATACTCGTTAACTTGTGAAGCCTACTTAATTGTGATAGTTTTCCTTTTAACTTCGTTATATGAGGGTTTTTAAAAAAAAGTGTACCCCTCACTTTTGGACTGTCCTCTGTCTTTGAAGTCTAATAACTTGTAAAATTTATATGTGGCTAATTATTTTAATGAATGAAAAGCATTAAACACACTGTAAACTAATTAAATTCATACAATAAATTTACTTATACTTTGCGTATGAATAAAAAATGTCAATTTTGTACACCAAGGTGTCAGTTTTCGGCGTGTCCCCCACTCAAGTTTCTCCATGTTAGAAACAATTTTGAAAACTTTTTGTACTAGGGTAGCATGACTTTTTGGTCATCGCTTGAAATACTCTTGAGTCGTCGATCGTAGCCGGTAGTTTGTAATTCAAGTTTTATGCTCATTTCAATACAATTTGATTTCGAAAAATACCATAAAAAGTGGTACAAACCGGACATGTAGGTTTTGTCACGGCTAAAACTGCCATTTGACAATTTATTAGACTATTTTAGTTTTTGAAATGCAACAACATCATAAACGTTCACCGAACGCCATTTAAAAAAAGCTAATTGTCATTATACTTTACTAGTAAACAGACGTGTTTTATGTGCGCGCAACGGCCGTCAAGATTTCTTCCGTCGGGTTTGACACACATTATCGACTCATTCAGGTAAGTTTACATAATTTAACTGTTTTCAGATGATGAACAATATCCTAAACTAACGTTATATATATTTGATACTAAACGTAGGTAAATGTTTTCGATATAGTATAATTTTGAATATAAAAAGGCAAGAAAACGTCACGTCGGTTTTGCGATATTTTGCCGCGTGACCTACAAGCTGACCAGCAAAGTCGCAAAACCGACACAATAAGGCTAAGGCTACATGTAGGGCTCAGCCTTTCACTAAATATATAGGTACTACTGTTTTGAGCAGAAGATACAGGCTTCCATTCTTCCTACTGTTACCGATATTCTTGAAGTTTTAATAGCTTAATATTTCTTGCTACCATTACTTTCTTTGTTTTGTTCCAGATTGAACTACACTCTAAGTTGCTTAAACCAAACCATCACATCAAAGCACTGCAACATGGTTATATTTTATGATATTGATAAAATACTATCAAAAAATGATTTTATGTGGGCCTGGCCTGTAACTCACTTTGTCATTACTGAAAATTGCTTTGGATGTGGACAGGAGCTGGATACGAATGTTGCACGAAGACCGAAACATTTCATATCACCCATGAGTAGAACTGACATTTTTTACTTATTAAATACTTCATATTTTTATAAATATATAAAATATTATATATATATATAAAAGATTATATATATATAAAAAATATATATATATATAAATATATAAAAATAAGAAATTCCTAAAAAACATTGAAAATTTGTATTATATTCTTGATTTTATTTTAACCAAGTAAATTTTTTGTTTTATTTTTGCGCTGGTGTAAGCTCAGCCTTAGAAAAATTGGTCTGTCGGTTTTGCGACTGTCCCCCGTTTTGCGACGAAGAACTTCTTAGTTTTAACCAATTATTAATATCAAGGGGTATAAATAATTTGAATGCATTTTTTTATTTTTTTTTATCGTTTATTTCAAATAGGCACATAAAAAGGCACTTTTGAACGTCAAATTTACAAAAAATAGAACTGATTCTAGTTGCCCCTTCCAAAAGGTAGTTTCGTATGGAGAAGAATGGGCAAGAAACTCCACCGTTACTCTTTTAAAAATGTTTTATAACATTATGTATATATAATAATTATATGTGAAGACGCACCTAGAATAAAATTACTATACCACAATAGGTAAAAATAATTAAATATAACGCATGACAGGTAAATTAATTATGAGATAGATACATGGTGCTCACATATTTACAAATATTGAGAAGTAGATGATTTTTCAAAAAAAAAAACAAGTAATAATTTAGTGTGTGAGTATTCAAAATGGTATTGATGTTCCGGAATACAATATTTACTTTGCGGATTATACTACATTTCATTAGGATATCGTAAAAGTAACGGTTACTTTGGCATCAGCTGTGACAAAACCGAGCTTAAAACTAGTATTATTCGTAATTTATTGATTTGGTGATTAAATCGACCTATTAAAAAAAAAATATTTATGATAATCTTCGTAACTCAATCAAAATCATTTGCGTCCTTTCATCATAGTTAGTAGAAAAGTTAGCTTTTAAGACAGTTGCAAAACTGACATATTTTTCCACAGTGCCAGTTTAATTTGATGATTTCTCGTATTATTGATTAATCTGCAAGCAATTAAATATCCTTTTCATAAACTATCATATATCTTAATAATATCTGATTCAAAAATTTATCGAAAATTTGATATTTAAAATATTATCACAAATTCAGACATGGTACACTTTATTTTGAAAACGCTCATATACAGGCTGACTTGTAATTTAACGTATTTCTTCCAGGACATGATAGTGTGACCCATTTGCAACAATTCAGCACCCCATAAAGCTCAGGCGAAAATTCATGGAATTCGAGAAAACACTTTATTTAAAAAAAAAAAACCTGTATTCGTCACTAAATATCACTTCTGTAAACTCTCAAAATGAATAGCTTTCATTGCTCTCCTATTGGGCACCCAATATCTTAACAAACCTTTCGATGTATCCAAATGTTCTAAACATCAAACAGTTGAAAGTTAAAGGAAGAAGTTTATTAACCATTTTCAATAGTCATCTACCTACATGATCTCGACACTAGTTATCTCAAAATTTTACTATTTCACTAAGCGTACACATTACGAGGAAGACATCTTTATTTAATCAACTATCTAACGAGGTACAAAAGTAAAAAAAAAACATGTACCTAGAGGTGCCGATGAGAATGCTGGCAAGGGTCGAATTTGCAAATTGTTGAAATATTAAAAAATTGAGTGATAATCGAATTAATTAACTGGTCCATGTCATCTCACTACTATCTAACCTCCCAGCAAACCATCACATGTTAAGCGCCCAGGTCGTCATGTCCAGCTCACAAGTCGCACGGCGGCTTTTTAGTTTTAACATGATTCACGGTCCGCTCGCTTTTATGTTTGGAGTCATATGAAAAGCCTTGTATACTAGACACCGCTGTCTTTTGTAGAAGTACTAAGGCAAATAATAATACATGCGGCGGAACACATAGGAACTAATTTCATTTCATAAGCTACCCAGACACAAAGTGTGCGCATCGACGGCGCGGCCAGGGCGACGATTAAAAAGAAAATACTACGCCAGGAATGAATTAAAAGAAGAGTAAGGGCTTGTATAAGGCACAGAGGTGCCCATTTTGACCGAAACCTTTAAGTAACCAACAGCAATCAGCGGGGTAAATACGTAACACACTAACAGTTGAAATGGGTTTCATTTTGACATTCATTGCGTT
Organism: Griposia aprilina; assembly: GCA_916610205.1. Classification (NCBI taxonomy): domain Eukaryota; kingdom Metazoa; phylum Arthropoda; class Insecta; order Lepidoptera; family Noctuidae; genus Griposia; species Griposia aprilina. The sequence goes on along the minus strand of OU744285.1, from coordinate 149,090 downwards.
ATTTACGTTGTTGAGCAGACAATTTTTTCGAACATATGAAGCAATAGGCTAGCTTAGAAATAGGTTTCAAAATGATTCAGATTGTGATAGATAGTGTTTTACGTAATTAGGGTGCAGGTTCAGATATAAACTACTTCAACAGCCAATTCATTTTGTTCGGCAATGGTGCCGATTCTCTTGTCACAAAATTCTCTAAACTAGACTAAAAATCACTAAAATTTTGTTTAGTCCTGTCAAAAGACGATTTCTCATTCTGAAATAGACTAAAGTGACACAACTTAACTATATTTTAGTTTGACAGCACCAAGATGGTACTGAATAATTAGTTTAGTGAAAATGGCAATTTTGCTATTCTGAATTTATTTATTTATTTATTTATTAAAACTTCTCGCACACAATAGTATACAAAGGCGGACTTAATGCCTTAGGCATTCTCTACCAGTCAACCAAGGGTGGTGAAGAGATAAGATGATGACGTTTGACGTTTTTAACCTAAAATTTTGGTTGTCTTAACTAAATCTGGCTATTTTTAATCGCGATTAAAAAGGTGTGGAATAAAATTAGTTTTCATGAACTAAGATTCACCACAACACCTCGACTTCAGGGGCAAAAACAGTACTGTATTTTTTTATCATTTTGGTTATATCTCGAAAACGGTGTGTCCTATCGCAAAAATAATGAAAATTTCGACCCCCTTTATAAAACTCTTAAACCCATATAACTCTACACGAAGGTATTTTTTTTTTAAATATTTTCCGTACAAAAAGTGAAAAATTCCAAAAACACGCCGAGGCTGCAACCCATGCGCGCCTCCGGCTCTAAAGAAAATTCACGGGGTAGGGCAAACAAGTAGGTACCATGTGGAGTCGCGATTGTCAAATTAAATTTTAGTTGCGTCAAAATGATTTTTAAATTTAGAGATATTTTATTGCAGAATAGCTCTAAGATTCTCATAGCCAAAAGTAAGGAATTTTAGTGATAGTTTAGTTAGTTTAGTTCGGTGTACAAGAGAATCGGCACCAATGTCGACCATGAACCCCTCTAAATATTTTGTTTTACATGACTCACGGGCTACTCGCCGCACGGTTCACTTGTCGCTTAGTTTGCGTGTATTTAAAGAAAAACTTGAAAGCCGCTCTGCGCCTCGTGACCTGGCCATGACGACCTGGGTGCCTAGCGTGTGATGGATTGCTGGGAGCTTAGGAAGTAGTGGGATGGCATAACATATTTAATTAATTCGATTATCACACAATTTTTTAATATTTCAATCATTTGCAAATTTGACCTTTGCCGGCTGTTTCATCGGCACCTATAAATATTTTATTAACTTTTGTTACTCGTTAGATAGCTGATTAAATGAAAATGTCTTCTCCGTAATTTGTACGCTTAAAGGTGCAGTCATATTTTGAGATAATTGGTGTCAAAGTTGATGTAGGTAATTTACCTACATCAACGTTGACATTTTTTTTTATGAAAATGGTTAGTAAATTTCTTCCTTTAAAACTGTTTAATGATTGGAAACATTTGGAAACATCGAAAGATTTGTTCCTGGTTCAGGCCACGGTACGGAGCGAGAGGGCATGGGAAGCCGTCAGCTCCCTCTGCGAAGCAGTAATGCTTGCGAAGTAGGCGGAGCGCGTGAGGGGGAGGCAATCGTTGCGCCCTCACGCCGCTAGTCGCCGCAGGAGACGCCCTGGGCGTCGGGAATCCGTCGCAGATTCCCGGCCTCCGTAGGCGCGGGCTTGCGACGGCGAGAAATAGTTAGCTCACCGTCCGGTAAGGACCAGGCCCGGGTCGACGGCGCGTTGTGTTCCACGCGCGCCTCCAAGAGATGTTAGCACTAATTGACGGGGTCCGCTAGGGCCGATGCCTGCCGGGGTCGCGGATCGATCGAAAGAGTTACCGTAGCCCTGGCACACAGGCAACTGAAGGAACACGGTTGGGGTTTAGTCAGTAAAAGTCTGACACGGCCTCCCGCTCCGCCCAGAGCGGGAGAAGTTATTTGATGATTTCCCACCCAAAAAAAAAGATATCTGGTACCCAATAGGATATCAATTAAAGCTATTCAATTTGAGAGTTTACAGAAAACCGATATTTAGTAACGAATTCTGGGAAAAAAAAAACTGGGGAATCTATACTTATATATTATATAATAATACAATAATAATAAAAAGCTTTCGATAGCATCCCACACTCGGCTTATACTAATCTAGAAATATATGAAATTAATTCCAAACTAATAGATTTCTTGCGCATTGTAATGACACGTTGGAAAACCACACTTCACATAAATAATCGACTCAGCACTCTCATAACTCGACAGATACATATTAGGAAGGGTATCTACCAGGGGGATTCTTTGAGCCCTCTTTGGTTTTGTCTCGCTCTGAACCCCTTGTCTCACTTACTCAATCGGTGTCAGGCTGGATATAATTTTAAAAACAATACCGAAGAAATTATTATCTCGCATCTCATATATATGGATGACATTAAATTATACGCTAATACAGAAAAAGAAATGAAGTCTCTTATAGAAGTGACCACAACATTTAGTCAGGATATTAATATGCAATTTGGATTAGATAAGTGTAGGACTTTGCATATTATAAAAGGAAAAGTAAAACCCGGCAACTATGCAGTCAGTGACACCGACACAATAGCAGCTATGGAACCAACAGATATATACAAATATTTAGGATACAAGCAACTTAAAGGACTCGACCACACAGCAATTAAACAGACACTAAATACAGAATATCGAAGAAGAATTAACGCAATTTGCAAAACACAGCTATCTGGAAAGCATCTTATAAAAGCCTTGAATACCTTTGGCATATCAATTTGCCATACCTACTCATTCGGAGTAATAAAATGGTCAAAAACTGACATCGAACAGTTAGAAAGAACCACACGCACAACACTCACAAAACACAACAACCTGCATCCTAAATCTGCGATCGAACGACTCACCATCAAAAGACAAAATGGAGGAAGAGGCCTAATCGACATACAGCACCTTTGGCAGAAACAAATTACTAGGCTAAAACATTTTACTACACAAAATCTCTCACAAGTAATATTCACAAAGCTATTACCTTACATGATTTTAATAACACCCCGCTTAACTTAAATGAACAAAATATACAAGACTTAAACATCACCGACCCGCAAAACCAAAAAAATGAAAACTGGAAAAAGAAAGTCCTTCACGGTAGACACTCCCATGACATACAGCAGTCCCACATAAACAAATTAGCATCAAATAAGTGGTTTAAAATAGGAAAGCTTTTCCCTGAAACAGAAGGCTTTATCATAGCTATACAAGATCAAATCATCAACACCAAAAACTACAGAAAATTTATCATTATAGACCCTAACATCACAAACGACAAATGCCGCAGGTGCCATATTCAACCAGAAACCATACAACACATAACAGGAGCATGCATAACCCTCACTCAGACTGACTACACTCACATGCACAACCAGCTTGCAAACATTATCCATCAAAAACTAGCACTCAAACACAGTCTCATTCAAAACACTAAGGCCCGTTTTAATAAACGTTCCTCAGCCCAAGAGGTCGCACTTGATAACAACCTTGAGATCATGACCGTATTAATAAACATAATAATTTGTGTACTTATGTTACGGCTTGGGTTTACGTTATCAGCCGAGTGATGGACTGATTAATAAACGGAACTCTACACTTAAGTGTATACAATAGGTGTGTGTACTCGAAATACGTAAACCTGAGTGTAGGCAGTCCGTGACTTAAGGTCGTGATTAGTAGCGCGAAACATGGAGTTTAAAATATTTTGGGTGAAATTAATTATTACGATGAAATAGAGATAACTACGACTATGATGATATTTTATGACCTTTGCAATATCGTTTACCAAAAATGTATCTAAGTGGTCAAACACAGTGCGGGCGCGGCGCGGGTAGCGGAATCTGCAAGCGGGTGTCGTAAACACATAATTATTTTTGTCTATGCACAAAGTGTCAGCGGAGCGGGCCGCGTAATCCGCCCGACCGTGGGAAGAGCATCCGCATCCGCTCCCGCCACCCGCGCTGTGTTTGACCACTTAAGACGGAACCTTCAGAATAGCCCGCAAAATTCAAATTTTCTTACGTTTTTTGCAATTTGCAGGTCACTGTCAGGTTGTATTTTGATTAAAATATGATTCGCGACCGTAACAAATATGGCTTTAAATAATTATAATCATTAGAATCAGCTATAAGTTCATATTACCCTATTGAATGACTATTTCATGAAATCATGACATTGATACCGTCGCGAATCATATTTAGATAAAGTAAAGACAAGTATTTCAATAAATCTTACGACATAAATAATGAAATGTGATGCATGAAATTCTAAACTTCGGTCAATGTGGCGTAATCGTTCACGAAATCAAGCCATCAAGTACAGCGCATTGAGGAGCTGATCTTGGTAACTGAGATACTGTTTTCATGTGTTTATTAATTAGCAATGATCTTGAGATGCTGATATCGTAATAATGGCGTATCAAATGATTACGCACTTGAGCACGTCATTGAGGAACGTTTATTAATACGGGCCTAACACCCTATTACAAGTACACGCCACAAACTATCCTAGAAAATGACACACATGAACTGTATTACGATCGCGCTATACTTATAGATAGGACCATCCACTTTAATAGACCAGACATAACCCTACAGGATAAAATAAGAAAAACCAGTTACCTCATAGACATTGCAGTTCCCAACACCCATAACCTACAAAAAACAATCGCTGAAAAAATAAGCAAATAAGTTGACCTCAAAGAAGAAGTTACAAGAATTTGGAGACAAGATAAAGTTAATGTTGTTCCTGTCGTTCTCTCTACGACAGGTGTTATTCCCAACCATCTCCTCCGTAGTCTAAAATTAATAGACCTAGAAGAATCCCTTTACATTAATCTGCAGAAGGCAGCCATCCTAAACACATGCAGAATCGTTAGGAAGTTCATGCAGTCAGACGAAAGTACACTCACCATTAAATTCACCACACGCTGCATTTACTTGGCTCTGGCTCGTAAATGTTGCTAAAACCAGCGTAACTAAAAGCTGAGAAAAAAGATCGCTCCCGATGTTAATAAAGCTGAAGAGTTTGTTTGTTTGCTTGAACGCGCTAATCTCAGGAACTACTTGTCAGATTTGAAAAAATCTTTCAGTGTTAGATAGCTCAATTATCGAGGAAGGCTTTAGGCTATATATCATCACGCTAAGACCAATAGGAGCGGAGCACCAATGAGGAATGATTCAAAATCAGGGTTTTTTTTGCCTTTTGAGAGCTTTCGCTGCGTGCGCTGCGTAAACGGTTAAAGTTTCGCGAAAATCATGTATCACAGTATCGTTCCCCTTTAAAATTAAAAAAAAAAGTCCGAGACAGCATATGTCTATCTTTGAAGGTTGGCTCACTATAACCTTTTTTATGCTAACCAAATTTGTTCTAAAATAATTTGTGGAGGTGTTTTTATAAACATGATATTAATCGTTATCCAAATAAATACGTTATTCATCACAAGTATTTAATTGAAAACAAAATTTCCTTGTACATCATTTGATTTCAATGAATATCTTAGGAGATACTTATCGCAGTTTTAAAATAACATCGCAGCAAAATAATGATCAAGTACTCCGCGAATTTTCATATGAAATATTCTCAAAAATTCTTAGTTGGCACAAATTTCCAAAGTTTGACGATTGATATGAAATTGATGATTATTATTCAATAAATAATTTTGATCAATATACGACGTATAACAGAGCTGCAATTTGCAAAAAACTAAAACAAAAATGAATTTAGCGGGCTACAGCTGAGGATTCACCTTAATAGGTATTTAGCGATCGGTAGTTTGCGACAGCGTCGCTTTTTATGTTGAGACTCGGCCCAGCAGGCTTAGAAAGAAAAGAAAGAAAGAAAAATAGTTTTATTTGTCACAGAAACACGTGCACCGCACCGCTTCGCACGAGCACCGTTTTGTCGACGGAAGAATAGACAAAAATGACGTTCCGTGAAGACAGTACGACGCGGACGGCAGCAAAGTAGAAAGAGTCATCTGCACTTTTTTACGAAATTCAGTAGTTTATTCACGTATTTCTTTTATTTTGCTTATATCTCGAAAATGGTGTGTCCTATCGCAAAAATAATGAAAATTTCGACACCCATTATGAAACCCTTAAACCCCTAAAACTCAACATGTAGGTATGTAATAATTTTTCACATTTTCCATACAAAAAGTGAAAAATTCCATTTTACATTCCATTTTTATACTTGGTGGCCGTAGAGAAAAAGTTTACTACTGTCTTTAGCATGGCGATTACAACATCAAATTGTCTTCACTACCTTAGTCAACTGTCAGTTGTCAGTGTGACTGACAGTTTGGGATAGAAAACTTTCTTCTGAAATAGTCTACATAAAAAAAAAAAAAAAAAAAAAACCCCAACTCAAAAAAGAAAAGCGAACATTTAAAAAGTCAAAAATAATGCCTATCGTTGAACCATCAAGTTCCATTGAGTAACACCTTATATTTTAATTAGGTATAGAAATTGATGGATGGCACGATAAGGTTTGCTCGTTGTAATGGCGCTATAATGTCGTGGCGTGTCGAGGCTAGGAATTTGAGGAACTATCTGTTACATTAATAATAAAGCGTTCAGTGGTATCATCAATTATTTTGTCTAATTTGAAAATTTTCTGTTCTTCTTTTATTACATGACCCTCGCAACTTTTCCAATTCTCAGCAGTCACATCAGCTAAAGCCTCTGGCAAAAGAATGTTTAGGTCAGACATTTTAAAAGTTTAATTTTTCTCGGCTACAAACCCTTTAACTTGAGCCCATATTAACTCAATTGAATTGCGCTCACAGTGGCAGCCGCAATACAGTGGCACCATATAACATTTTTGCTAATTCATCCACAACTAATAAGGCATCTGGTTAATCGATTAAACGTAATACCTGCTACTTCGGTTGCCATACTACGTCACAGGTGTACTCTTCAATTTAGCAACATTATCTAATTCGTTGTATTTTCTAAAAGGTTTAGGGAATTTGTCTTTTTGGGCTCTTTACAATAAACAGATAACAAAATATTATACTAATTTATAAATCTAACAAAAAAATTGTGCTCAAGTAATTACATGTACGAAAAGTATAGTTTACGAATAAATGATAAAGTTTAACATACTTACATTAATAAAACTTTTTTACAAAAAAAAAACAACCGACTTCAAAAAAAAAACACTACAAAATGAAAAATAACTTTAATTTCGGAAGTCGGTGTCTTGGTATCTGTATTTTGTTTTTTTGCCACCGACTTCCGAAATTAAAGTTATTTTTCATTTTGTAGTGTTTTTTTTTGAAGTCGGTTGTTTTTTTTTTGTAAATAGTTTTTATTTTTCACTTATTAGTGAGTCAATTATTAATAAATCTAAGTTACAATAGCCTAATGTCAACTGCTCATCACCTTTTACAAAATATGCCTTTTCCCGACGCAGGGACGTTAATTGTTGAGGAGTTCTCCTGTTAAGAACCAAAACCACTGGAGCTGATGGTGAAGCCACCAACAGCTCCAACAGCTTTATACAATATGTAACAAAAACCCTGTTGTTCCTTCTACCTACGTTTTAAGAATCGGTATACATACGTAATAAAGCAAGTCATTTAAAAACTGTTCAACAAAAATAATTAAAATAAATATTTAATTATTAATACTTGTAATGTTTAACTGATTTATTACCTCTGCAATTCTGCATGAAGCCATGACGCGAAAACAAAAATAGGTACAACGATCCCGCCAATCTCTTTGATCGGTGCCGCCGCTAGCTACCTATTTTTCTACACAAGTTCACGACCTTGTCAGCTGTTGTTTATCAGTATCACTCTAACGAATGAATCTTTGAAAATGTGGGTTTACAATGCTGAAAGTGACTTGGTTTAATAGCATGCGCGTTTGTGAAAGACCACACGAGCTCATTGTGCGAATTAAATACACCTGATCTGACAAATGAGCAGTCGTCGGTGAACAGTATCCATCTCCAGAAATCACTCTCTTATTCGATCTTGTTGAGTACCCATCTACTGTATTCTATTCTTGGCTGGTAGTCGGAGGGAAGTCGTGATTGGACGCGACGACAGTGAAATGGGTGCTGGCCATCTTTGAGTACCTACTCTCCAAACGCGCATATGGTTTACTCCGAGTTCGTGTCCCACTGAGCGCGTACTTCGCGTTGGATCGTGCTCAACAAGTTGCTCCTCGATGTCAGTGCCTCGAGTCATCGGTCTGCCTGCGTCAGCTCGATGTTGGTCTCGTCCGTGCACACTGCCGGTATTGTACATACGCATGTGCAAATGTTGGAATGCCATCGCCGAAGGTACTGGTAGACTCGCAAAACTTTCTTGGTAGAGTCTGCGTGCTTCTGCATAATTGCAGTCACATTTCCCAAGACACATCAACATATTAAAATATTCTATGTTAGAATAAGACATGGTTAACGTTTACGTAAACAAAACACAAGTCACTCACTCACTACGTAGGTCAACAATTATAACATCCGTTCGGAAGTAATCTGCGCGGGAGACTAAAGGAAGTGATTCGCAGGGCGGCGGGTGGCGGGGTAAAGGGGTAGGTAGGCACGTGGTACAGACGCGGGGCCCGTACGTCGCGGTAGTTATTGGCGGCATCTTCTAACGCATCAAAGAAAGCCGCCGCCGAGCCCGTAGGCTATTTAGCGAAATAAAGATGTACTTGTAAAATCAGATACTCTAAACATTTTTTTGAATGTGTCGATTTTAATAGTTATTTGTTTTTGACCTCTCGACTAGCCAATTCTTATTTTTTTTTTATTATAATTTCATCAATGTTGTGCTTGTAGTTAAATGTATACGTCCCTAAAAGGAACAACAGGGTTTTTGTTACATATTGTATATGCATTGTGACGAGCTTACATTGCTTAGCAACCATATTAAAATCGAATTGCAACCCGTGAAATACTTATTATTGAGAAGTTCTGGTGCCCACGTCTGGCCTTCATCATCAGTTCCGCTTCACCAAATGGTGCTTTCCAAGAGCAAATGCACGAGTTACTATAAAAAATACCCAAATCGCTATACGTGTGCCTATAAATTTTGAGGATTTGTCTCGATTTCCATGGGACCCCCTCATCAGAATCTGACTTGATGACAATGGGACCACCTCGAGAGCATACCCTTTCAAACAATAAAAGAATTTTCAGAATCGGTCCATAATTGGCGGACAAATTGATGAAAAAACATACAATCGAACATATAAACTCCTCCTTTTTGGAAGTCGGTTAAAAAGAGGAAACTATCGTATAAATCGCAAATAACTTTAATTTTGTTGTAACGTATTTTTAAACAAGAAAATGTCAAGTATAAAAACCCTTTTTACGATTTGTTTACCTTTATTTAACTACCTAAACATTTCGAGTATAGACAACGATCGGTAGAAACGAAAGACAAAAGTACAGATTGTACTTTGTAGAAGGATTTTTACCGTGCGATGTCAAAAATGGAGAACCAAAATATAATTTTGTATAGAAATAGCTATGTCTATTCCTCCAAGAAATAGAAAATAAAATATGGGTTCATATTTAATCCTTCGGGCCATAAAATACACAGATGCTTAAGTAGAACCTAAAGACTAAACCTTATGGTCGAAATGCATGTGGAGTGAAATTTGTTTATCGTTAAAGTACAAATATTAGGTTACCCAGTAAATTTTCTTGGGTTTGCGCATATGGTCCCGCGTTACTGCAGAGCCCCAGTAAAAATTCATAAACTCGCCAGGAATATTTCAAGAAATGTTTTTCTGTATACTGATAAAAGCGTGTAGTAGGTGAGGTCGGCAACAAAAAATCTATTACAAAGATGGAAGACAGTAGAAACAGGAGAGGGAACACCACAAATTGCTTTGAATCAGCCACACATCGAGAGGAAAACTTGTAATTTCGAGGATTGCTTTTATAATAAAAATAAAGACACAAAATGTTTACGCAGTTCTACGATCGAGGACGGTGTGGGTAAAAGCACTTTAAAATGATTAGCCTAAAAGAAAGACGTAACCTTTCTGACTTACTAATTCTTCATAACATTATAAACGGTTCCATTGACGCACAATTGGTAAACTATTTTAACTTTAGGTCTAGCCAACGTAGTAAGCGTCATCGTATTTTTGAATTGTCTAAATCCACCTTAAATACCACATATAATAGCCCACTAACACGTATGGCAAGGCAATATAATGATAGGTCCAACTTCAAAGATTACCCTATTGATATTTTCTCCATGAGTTTCGCTTCATACAGACGTTCCCTATTTAAACGGTGCGAACAGTGCACGTCTATATAGCTCAAATTGGTTAGTTTTGTAGTGTTCTAGTCTTATGTCTTCTAGACACACTTTATTTTTGTTTCCTTTGTCTCTAATTTTTCATATGTTCAATGTCATGCACACCTGTTATTTGCACGGTTACTGTAATGCCAATTTTATTTGAATTCTAAGTGACTGTGCTGTTGGTGTGCTTATTCTAAATAAATAAATAAATAAATAAATAGGAAATTTGTTCCGATCAGTCATTGGGGTGTAAAATTCGACGGTGGAAATAAGATGAGTGTTAATGCATTTAAAGAACGTGTAGAAGAAATCAAAGAAGCACGAAATGCTAGTGTCATTGACTTGTGGAGGTATGCAATTGACTTCTTTGAGGGTGATGCGCTAATATGGTATAGGGCGAATAAGGACAGTGTATGTGATTGGGAGGAACTATTCTTTCTCCTAAAACGCACATTCCAATCACCTTATTATCAGGAAGATTTATTAGATGAAATTAAAACTAGAACACAGGGTAAAGATGAATCGGCAATAATTTATATTTTTGTAATGCAAAACATGTTTAATAGGTTACCTAATAAGATTTCTGAAAGTTAAAAAATACAGCCATGTTCCATGTTATCCATATTCGTCATCGCAAATGGGCATCGAAATGTTGACGCATGGGCTGATTTCGTAATTTTCTGGTTGCTACTCGTAGTTGCTTGATTACTGCTGTATTGTTTTTTAGAGTACAAAGAATTTTGATGTTGACTCCATGACGTATTTGGTTTTTCATTGTTTTCTTGTTTGCGGCGCGATGTTTCCAACGATGTAAACTTCGCTTCTACGAAATCTAACAGATCTTTCAGTATTGGCAGCTTTCGGCAATTCTTCAGCGAGTCATTGTACTCTGAATGTGTGTCTGCGTCTAATTTCTGCGATAATATATGTACAAGAATCGGATACCAAGTGTCGACATCCACTCCTAAAATCTTTATCGCATGTAAGCATTCTATGCTGACGTCATGGATTTTCTTTATTTGGGCCTCTGTCTGTTGTTGCATGTTTGGCAGATTGAAAAGCATGTTGATGTGCGATGTGAAGATAAGTTTTTCATTATTATATCGGTAATTGAGGATATCCCAACACACAAGGTAGTTATCCGAACTTATCTGTAGGTGTTGAATCAAGCGTTCCGCTTCTCCTTGCACCTTACTCTTCAGGAACTGCATCTTCTGAGCAGACGAAAGGGAATTGTTGTTGTGTATTGCTTCCGAGTAAAGGTCTTTAAATGGAATCCACTGGTTGTAGTTACCGTGGAAGACTGCTATCTCTAATTTCGGTGTTGTTTTCTCACGATGAGCGCCCGACCATATTTTTGTATTCAAAGCCTTTTTCAGTTCATGGAACTGGTTTTCATACCTGGTGTAGCGTTCTTCGTACACTGTCATCTTCTCTCCGTTGGTTTCACACTCTATCTCCCAGTGAAAGTTGTCAATTGCTGACCAGCGCGTTTATAGTGTTTGCAAATAAACGCGAACTAACGCGACTTAAGTCTTGAAATTCCCATTTTTCAGATAGAAACTCTACGTGTATGTTCGCAACTGCTCTCATGAAGGCTTTAAAGATTGCCGTCTGTTTGCGCATCATGTCGTCCAGCTTGCTGTTGGATCTAGTATCCTTTTTCGCAGTGTTTTGTTGTTGGTTCTCTGTTTTGATCATCTTGATTGGTATCCCTAGCCTGTTCTGCCACCTCACTCTTCAAGGCTTCTTGTTCCTGTCTTGAGGTACCTTCCCCTGTTTGTTGGTTGGCACCTCCCAATGTTTTTGTTCGTAACGACTGCTCCCTTGGAGAACGAGCGAGGGTCGTGAGTTGTTGGTGTTGTTGAAGAATAAGTTCCTTTATGTCATTGTAGGACTGCAGCGCTATATTATAGCAGTCATTCGTAAAGTAGGGATGACTTACACTTTGTTCCGTAGACAGGCGGCCGTGATTGAATTGGTATTCTGACTACAAGTTTTCCAACATTGCCTTACGGCGTTTGAAATAGTCGGCGTTTTTTCTGTCCCAACTATCTTTCTTGATATTTATTCCGATCTTATGCTGTCGTACAGTTCGTTCTGATTCTGGTATAAATCAGCTGACGACATGTTGTTTGTTGTTGTTGACTTCAAGATGAACTCTTCTGTTCCGAGCTTCGACTGTCGCTCCACACTTCTGGTTTTTGGTATTGTGCAACCTTGCCCTTCTAAGATATGCGCCTTCTCAATTGGTTACTGGGGCGACTCGCTTGTGAGAGACCAGTCCAACCGACTCGCGACCGTAAAAGATATAAATCACACAACACTAAATTGCTCGAAGGATCATATGTTGGGGCGACAGTCGTTTTTATAAAAATCTGGTTTTCTTGAATGCCATGAATTTTCGCCTAGGTTTTATAGGGTGCTTAATTGTTGCAAATGGGTCACACTATCACGTCCTGGAAGGAATACGTCAAATTACAAGTCAACCTTTATACTACTTCCGTGAAGTCTCTGCGCTAAGCCACGGACAGACAGACGGATGAACATTGCGAACCTATAAGGGTTCCTTGTTGACTACAGCTCCCTTAAAATGAAGTACTTAATAATGTATAAAAAAGAAGATGAAAAGCCAAGATGGTTTGCACCATGGGTACTCTTCCTTACGAGCAGCGCTTCCTTGGCCTGAGCGCACCGGAACAGCGTACACACAGGGGTAGGCTCATTGAGACTTACAAAATGCTTGCGGAACACTACGAAGTGCCCAGCTTTCAAGACCTTTACACACTGAATGCCAACAAACATTTTCAAGGACAGTCCCTTGAGCTATGGGAACATTCATCAAAGAAGGAGCCTTTGAAGCACTGGTTGCCCAACCGAGTTGTAACAGCATGGAATAATCTCCCGGAGAGTGTTGTGGCAGCTCTCGCCGAACTGGTTTAAGAACCGACTGGACATTGCAGATTCAATATCTCATAAGCTATTTGAAACACACACATTAGGTAAACTAGCTGCTAATAACTTTAAACTCCTGGGTATTCCTAATAGATGTGAGCCGCCGACCTGCGGACTAGTTTAAATACACAATATTATCATCACCGTTCTCCTGCCCTTCTCCTAATTTATTTCGGGACGGCCCAACATTTCTTCTTCCATGCTTGTCTCAGTCACCTCTACTCTCACCTCCTGTCTGACCATATCAGCAGGCGTCACCTCGGCGCTCACCTGTCTGACCATATCAGCAGGCGTCACCTCGGCGCTCACCTGTCTGACCATATCATCAGTCGTCACCTCGGCGCTCACCTGTCTGGCCATATCATCAGTCGTCACCTCGGCGCTCACCTGTCTGACCATATCATCAGTCGTCACCTCGGCGCTTACCTGTCTGACCATATCATCAGTCGTCACCTCGGCGCTCACCTGTCTGGCCATATCATCAGTCGTCACCTCGGCGCTCACCTGTCTGACCATATCATCAGTCGTCACCTCGGCGCTCACCTGTCTGGCCATATCATCAGTCGTCACCTCGGCGCTCACCTGTCTGACCATATCATCAGTCGTCACCTCGGCGCTCACCTGTCTGGCCATATCATCAGTCGTCACACCGGCGCTCACCTGTCTGACCATATCATCAGTCGTCACCTCGGCGCTCACCTGTCTGGCCATATCATCAGTCGTCACCTCGGCGCTCACCTGTCTGGCCATATCATCAGTCGTCACCTCGGCGCTCACCTGTCTGGCCATATCATCAGTCGTCACCTCGGCGCTCACCTGTCTGGCCATATCATCAGTCGTCACACCGGCGCTCACCTGTCTGACCATATCATCAGTCGTCACCTCGGCGCTCACCTGTCTGGCCATATCATCAGTCGTCACCTCGGCGCTCACCTGTCTGACCATATCATCAGTCGCCACCTCGGCGCTCACCTGTCTGACCATATCAGCAGGCGTCACCTCGGCGCTCACCTGTCTGACCATATCATCAGGCGTCACCTCGGCGCTCACCTTTCTGACCATATCGTCCTCCACACAGTCCATGCATCGTTTCTAAATACATTCTAATAATTGTTTGATAGTATTACGGACGTTGTGTTTGTGCCGTTGGAAGTGCCCGATACGACAATTTGTTCGATTTTTGACGATTGTTATTGTCCCTGCATTTGGTGTGTTTTCACGAGTAATAAGATCTGTCAGCTTCAGATATGTTTTCAAAACGCAATGTTTATCGTCCATTACAGCACGTGTCGATCGTCAAAAATGTAGCATATCTGTAGGCACCTTAAAGAACCGATACTTGTACTCAAATCGTAAATCTTTGGCATTTGTTCGTATTGTTGCTCGTTTTCATAATTAATTACACTCTAAACCGTGTCCTTATTATTAGAACGATCAAAGACATTAAATAATAATCAAGCTAACCGTCGAGCGAGTAACAAACTCCCATGAAGCGTGCCGGCCACGCGGCCACGCGGCCACGCTCGCTGGACGCGGACGGCGGAGTCGCTGATCCAGTGATGCCACAGGTACCTGGGATTTGTCACTTCTTTTCTTATTCTGAAGATAAGCCGCTAACACTAAAGATTGTATTGTGTGTTATGTATGAGTGCGAATGTTGATCGTCAGGTAAAAAGCAGCCTTACGTTACGACTGCACTAGGTATGCAGATATTTGTGAGTCGCCTCAGTAACGACCGAGTACTTTAATAGATCAGTTCAGGGCCGATCGAGAACCTCGCCCACATCGCATACGAGTACTAGCGACCTGCCGGACGATCTACTGTCCACTGGTTACAAAACATCGACATTCCTGTATTATAAATAGGTATACCCATGAACCTTCCGGAATAAATTCTCTACATGATGGTGAAAACCGCATCAAACTTAATTGTGTAGTTTACTGGAACTAGGCGCCGCAGGCGCGAGGAAGTGACTTCGTTTCATACTAGTTGTAGATATTTATTTATTTATTGTGACACCTTAAATCTACCAGTACAGGTTGCCTTAGTGCGATAGTTAAGTCTAGATATAAATCTCCTTACTTTCTACTTCTTAAATGTACTGGGTAACTATACCTATATATTTTATAAACTAAATTCACTAATTCACAATTGACTAATAAACATAACACCTAAATTTACTTAATTATAACATAACACCCTAGAGGTCGCCAGAGTAAAGTCGTTCAGTGAACAAAACAGGTAAATTTTATCCGCTACCCTGTTGAGCGTGCACAGCGCGCGCTGAAGCAGATCGGTGCGCGCAGGCGGCAGCGCCAGCAGCCGCGGCCGCCGCCTGCGCACGTACTCATCTGAAGCAGATCGGTGCGCGCAGGCGGCAGC
Source organism: Griposia aprilina (assembly GCA_916610205.1). Taxonomy (NCBI): domain Eukaryota; kingdom Metazoa; phylum Arthropoda; class Insecta; order Lepidoptera; family Noctuidae; genus Griposia; species Griposia aprilina. The sequence continues at coordinate 133,364 of OU744285.1, read as the reverse complement.
GCCAGCAGCCGCGGCCGCCGCCTGCGCACGTACTCATCTGAAGCAGATCGGTGCGCGCAGGCGGCAGCGCCAGCAGCCGCGGCCGCCGCCTGCGCACGTACTCATCTGAAGCAGATCGGTGCGCGCAGGCGGCAGCGCCAGCAGCCGCGGCCGCCGCCTGCGCACGTACTCATCTGAAGCAGATCGGTGCGCGCAGGCGGCAGCGCCAGCAGCCGCGGCCGCCGCCTGCGCACGTACTCATCTGAAGCAGATCGGTGCGCGCAGGCGGCAGCGCCAGCAGCCGCGGCCGCCGCCTGCGCACGTACTCATCTGAAGCAGATCGGTGCGCGCAGGCGGCAGCGCCAGCAGCCGCGGCCGCCGCCTGCGCACGTACTCATCTGAAGCAGATCGGTGCGCGCAGGCGGCAGCGCCAGCAGCCGCGGCCGCCGCCTGCGCACGTACTCATCTGAAGCAGATCGGTGCGCGCAGGCGGCAGCGCCAGCAGCCGCGGCCGCCGCCTGCGCACGTACTCATCTGAAGCAGATCGGTGCGCGCAGGCGGCAGCGCCAGCAGCCGCGGCCGCCGCCTGCGCACGTACTCATCTGAAGCAGATCGGTGCGCGCAGGCGGCAGCGCCAGCAGCCGCGGCCGCCGCCTGCGCACGTACTCATCTGAAGCAGATCGGTGCGCGCAGGCGGCAGCGCCAGCAGCCGCGGCCGCCGCCTGCGCACGTACTCATCTGGCACGCACAGCCGAATTGACTGTAGTATGGCAAAATTTTAAATTTTACCTCTTATTACATGGAACAAGTATGTGGCTAGTACTAGTTCCCTCTTAATCTCTAATTTATAGTATCCAACCATTCCCAAAATATACAAGGTTGGATACAGCAATGGGTATCCTGGATATACTTCATGTAACTTTAAATACATATATCTAATATATTTGTTTTGTACCCGCTCTAGCATCGTACTGTATTTAGCTTCACTAAGGCCCGTATTAATAAACGTTCCTCAATGACGTGCCCAAGTGCGCAATCATTTGATACGCCATTATTACGATATCAGCATCTCAAGATCATTGCTAATTAATAAACACATGAATACAGTATCTCAGTTACCAAGATCAGCTTCTCAATGCGCTGTACTTGATGGCTTGATTTCGTGAACGATTACGTCACATTGACCGAAGTTTAGAATGACATGCATCACATTTCATTATTTTATGTTGTAAGATTTATTGAAATACTTGTATATTGTTAAAACTTTAATGGATAGCGCTGTATCACGTTATAAAGTTGTTTTCTACCCAAGAAAGCCTTAAATTGTAAAAAAAAAGTGTTTAAATTTCCCACTAAATAAAATAAAAAAAGTTTTTTTTTAATTTTTATATTTGATGCTGTAGGTTGTGATAAATGTATTAGGTCACCATAAACAAGCTGAAATATGAATTTATTAGATTACATTTTCACATAAATATATTGGGTTTTAAAATTAGATTAATTGGATTTATATGGTACCTAGGTACTACTTTTAAAGTTTATTTATTTATTAAACTTTATACAACTAAAGAAGTACATTTGTGGACTTAATGGCTTTGTGTTATACCTATAAATAGTAATTAAATAAATTTTATTATACTCATGATAAATGTATTTAAAATATTTACATAGGTAGATAGGTACCTACCTGAAATAATGCTGTAGCATAAAACCGGTCATAAAATATCGTCATAGTAGGTACTCTATTTCATCGTATTAATTAATTTCACCCAAAATATTTTTAAACTCCATGTTTCGCGCTACTAATCACGACCTTAAGTCACGGACTGCCTACACTCAGGTTTACGTATCTCGAGTACACTCACCTATTGTATACTTAAGTGTAGAGTTCCGTTTATTAATCAGTCCATCACTCGGCTGATAACGTAAACCCAAGCCGTAACTTAAGTACACAAATTATTATGTTTATTAATACGGTCATGATCTCAAGGTTGCCATCAAGTGCGACCTCTTGGGCTGAGGAACGTTTATTAATACGGGCCTAGGACTCCAAATAGCCGCGTTGTATTCTAAGTGGCTCTTTACAAATGCTTCATACAAAGCTCTTATAGCACTCATGTTAGTGAATTGGTTTGCCTGTCGTAAAACAAACCCTAGATTGCGGTATGCCTTTTTGCAAATCTCTACAACATGTTTGCGGAAGTGCAAATCCATGGTGAAATGAATGCCCAGATCTTTGACCTTCATGACACGCTGCAGTGGTTTACCTTCCATGAAGTATTTATGGTGACGCGGGCCGTGGGCTCGGGTGAATGAAAGGATAGAACATTTCGCCACGTTGAAATAAAGTTTATTTTCCTTACTCCATTTGGTGACTCGATCTAAATCCTGCTGCAGAATATCATGATCGGCATTATCCTTCACTACCTGAATCAGTTTTAGGTCATCAGCAAAGAGTAGGCAGGTTGACACATTGACTACTTTCGGTAAGTCGTCCACCACGAGGATAAAAAGGAACGGCCCAAGGTCGGTAGATTTCAGAAAAACGCTCGCCACAGTCAACGTATTGACGTCTGCCGGTCAGGTAATCGGCGAAGAATTTAATAGCGTGCGGTGTGAAGCCCATGTTGGCTTATTTCAAGAGCAGCACATCATTATCGACTGTGTCAAACGCTTTCCGAAAATCTAGGTAGGCTACATCCACCTGCAGTCCAGCGTCAACAGCTGGTATCAGTTGCGTCATTAGGTGAAGTAAATTTCCTGTGGTACCCCGCCCAGGACGGAACCCGTAGTATAGATAGATCATGATTTGTATTTTACGGTTACGCAAAAACATATACCTATTATATACCGGCAATAATGCAATATGTAGTGCAACTAACACGTTGACTTGCAAACAGTTACCTTCACGTACCTGAAACGAGCGGGACCGCCGCCGCCCGCGCCGCGCCACTATCTGTGCTGCAAAACATCGAATTAACAAAACGAAAAACAAAATTACGCTTGTTCCTTTCGAGGGGGTAGGCAGAACTGTCTGTATAGTACCTAAACCTATTTTCATTATTTAAGTATTTAGAAAAATTGCGCAGGTCGTTGAGAACAGGGCGCGCGTCTCGCCACTCTGAGGGTTAATTAAAGACACCGTCTGTTTGGCCGGGGGCGAAGGGCGCGGGGGCGCGGGCGGCGTGGCACGCGGAGGCTGCGCGCGACAGCTGTTCGCGACAAAAGTACAAAAAGAAACCTCGCGTCATCATCCCGCCCCGCGCCCCCCGCCCCGCGCCCCTCGCCCCGCGCGCATCACCTGTGCGCTCTCCTTCGTACACGCATTCTACTTTTTTTTTGTCCGACAGCGGGTGCGCGTTTTGTTTGAATTTGTGTCGGTACATTGACGAGTTGGGATTTGCTTGAATATGTTATAAATAGACATACTATAGGTACATAATTGTGCAATATGCAAATTCTTATTGTAACATTCGCCTCTGAATGCGACCGTGTTGTGTCGTCCTCTGCAGGTACACGTATTAGTTATTATTCCGAATATAATATACTAACAGCTTTACATAGATATTCCTAGCTGTTGCCCGCGATCTGCGTGTATTTTGTCTTATTTTAAAACAAATATCCAGCATGAAAAGTAGTGTGTCGTTCACCAGGTTCCCGTGTACGAGTGTAGCTGACTATCAAATGTCATACTTAGGCGTTAAAAGATGACAGACAGACAATTACTTTCGCATTTATTATAGATTTAAGTAGTTATTAGTACCTATTCATTATCGTCTGTTTATATATATAAGCATCATTTTCACGCCAATAATTATTTTAGGCAAATTAATAGGACATACTAATGGGAATTACTTATAAACTTGCAACATGGACATAGTAATTATTTATGAAAAATCAGTTACGTAGTTTTTTGCGTGAATCAATCAAACGAACTATATTGCGTACGGCAGACGGTACCTACTTTGATAAGTTATAACCTTCGGCTCTTACGTATTTTGTATTGAGGGCAGCTTCCCTATAAGATTGTGTTGTCAGTAAGGTAGTTTTTTTTTTTTCAATGTTCCTTATAGTAATCGCGCCGGCAGATGTCGAGGGCGCACAAAAAATGTATACAGCTGGCATACAATGCGCACTGCTCGGCGCTCGTGTTGTACAAATACGCACTTGAATCTTTAACTTTTTGAATTCATCCTCCGTTTCACACACAAGTTCTTTGGCCACGCTACCTAATCGATCGGTAGACGACGAGCCAGCGCGGCAGCGTCCCGCGTCCTTGACTGATTTGTAAACATAACGAAAACGTTGGCGGTGACCCCGATTATTTGCACTTTTTCATACTTATAAGATGAACCGCGCGATGCACGGGGCGACCTGCGGGGCGGGGGTGGGGGTGGGGCGGGGGGAAGCGCCGGCTGTCCGAAACCTTACGAGAGATAAGAATGCAGCGCGCGGCAGCTGCGCGTGCGCGGAATGTTCACCTGCCAGCTGCGCGCCACCGCGCCACCGCGCCACGTACTGCGTCGTGCACTGGGCAGTGTACAGCACATTGTTGTATTGACAGCTGAGCGCGGTGCCTGCTGCGTGTCCAGCGATCGCTACTACGTTACGTTAGCTGCAGGTATATTCTGTAAACTACCTCATGCTAGGGATTGACACAATTGACAGCTCACTTCTCCTAAGTGTTCACGGTAGGCGTGTGTAGCTCTTTACGGAACCGACTCACTGATCCGGATCATTGAAGTGATTCAAAAGATTGGTTCAGTAACAACGTTTCAAACGGATCATTTGGTTTTTTTTTTATTTTTTTATAAGAACATAAGTTCTTAGTAATTTATTACAATCTAGCCTAATAGAATAATAAGCAACTTAACTTTAACTTATTATTTTACGTGATAGTAAATTTGGATCTGAAACATTATTTTGCTCTGTGCTCTTTCCGCGCGCCGCGTCGCTTGCGAGACGACTGAGCAGGGAGCGAGAGAGGGTGACTGAGACATGACACACTGAGTTACTACTGACTCGCGAGTCGCGAGTGAGCGGGTGACATTACATTCTATAGAAGTCAGATCAGAAGTGAGATGTGTATCACTCTCAGTGTTTCATTGTCGTTTACCATGTTCGTTAAAATTACGACTATGGCATTACATAGAAAATTTAATACTATACGTTAGTTTTTTGCATAAAATGCTTGCAATAACAAGTTATCGTTCCTAAGTGTATACATAACATTCTGTATTTTATATCCTTTGAGAGCCGATGAGCCAATTGAAACATATCAGTATTTCGGATCATTTCAGTGATCCAGATGCAAATGTTCCAATCACAAAAATGATACACTTTGCCCACGCCTAGTTCACGGTGAGACTGTCACAGAGCAGCTTGGTCGAGGTGTACAGCTTTTGTTTAACGATTGACATCTCTCGCAACTACGACGGATGGAGAAATGAGTCATTACGATATTGATTACCTACTTAAATAACTACTTAACTTGTGTATTTATTTCAAGTTAAAGTACCTACAGTTGCGTCGATTGAGTGACAGACAACGTATGATAGTTTGCACCGCCGAACATCGGTATCTACCTACAATCGAATTGTGAAAATTATCAATTCCTCATTATTCTTCCACTATAATACCCTTCATAGATCGTTAGTAACCTCCGATGTCCCTTTATGTCAATAACTTACAATATTTAACAACTTAAAAAAATATAAATAAAAACTTGAGCGCAGTATTCGCAACCATCTATTACTTGAGCGCAATACTCGCAACCTTCTATTACTTGAGCGCAGTACTCGCAATCATCTATTACTTCTTAGTAGTACTTCACATACCAGTAACTAAGTACTTACTAATGGGAAATTATATGTGCGGCAACAAAAGTTTTCTTTAGCACCTGCAACCTAGCGTCTTTTTTTATATGTAAGCGACGAGTTAATAGAACAGCTTCAATTATATTAATTCATCATCTTTACTATTCCAACAGAATATCAAAAAACCAGCGTCAATTTACGAGCGTAAATTAATATGACTCCGAGCTACCGATAAATATATTTACTTTTGAATTGATAACTCAAGTGACTAATGTTGTAAGTGAGCTACTAAGCGAGCTCGGGACTTAGGGCACCCCGACTCGGACAGGTTAGGTTAGAAGAGAATGGCGGGGTCTAAAAGACCCCGCCATCCCCTTCGTGGTTATTTTTTTTAAACCACCCAGAAGTAGGAGCCCCGCAAAGCGGGGCTCCGTCGACTACGCTTGTCATTATTCATAATGCGCGGGCATTATGAATAATGCCCCTATTTATTACTTGGTCCATAACGTTGCTTAAGAATTATCACCATGCTGCGTCATATTAACAGTAGCTCGTTTTACAATATATATTCGCTTGAAAACCATTTATTAGACGCTAAAAGTTTGTCGCTTACCCATTAATTATTTAGACAACTAAACATATTTGAAGACGAGAATGACATTTTAAAGAAGCTGCCTTAATTAGCAGCCCTTACTAATCACTAGCTTTTCTTCCCTACATCGAATTTGTATGCGAAGAGGTTTGGGCTGGGCGAATAATTTTGACTTTCTGAAACCCTTACAATTCGAAACTAACATCAGATATTTTTTAAGCTCGAAAAATTAAAATTTCTCGGAACAGTATAATTGCATAAACGTGAGATTCTTTGATGACTCGTGTAATAAGATGGTCGTGTAATGGATGGAAGAACATGTTATAAGGTTACTTTGTTGTCTGTTTAGTCTATTTGTGATTAATTTGTTCTAGAAGCTTGAAAATTACTCTACCACCTGTTGTTTTTTTTTCTTTCGATTTTCCGAATTATTGAAAGGAAAACGTCAAAATGTTCTTACGATTTTGCAATTTGCAGATTACTGTCAGTTCGTATGATCCTATTCAATGAAGTCGTTCATTTAGGAGTTTATGAACTTGAGGATTGTATTGATGATTTTAATGATTATAATTATATAAATACATACTTGATCATATTTTGTTCGACATACAACCTCACACTGACCTGTAAATTTCCTAAAATGTAAGAAATTTGAATTTCGCAAGCAACCTGGCGCTTCCTCTTTAACCAAAAATGTCACTACAACTTTCACAGTATTGTAAGATTTGACAAAGAATCTTAAGGTACCTACCTAAATAATATACTTTCCGAACAAAATCCGATGAGAGCGTCCGTTTTCGAATTGTAGGGGTTTTAGAAAACCACATTACGTACTGCTTAAAAAGAAAAATCACCAAGGTCGGATTAGTTTCGCCGCCCAGAGCTGTGTGCACCACTTACATCTCAAGTGCCGGGACTAGATCTAGCAACGAGCAGTTTGTGTTGATCCTAACATCCTTTGTTCATTAACATAAAATGAGTTGGATCGTAAAGTGTAAAGGATTCACGTGGTAGGTAGGCAGGGCTGGAAATCAGTGAGGTGGTCGGGCATGCGGCAGGTGTGCGCGGCGCAGGCGCGCAGCTGCCGCCGCCCGCGTATATAGCGCGCGCGCGCCCGCGGCGCTCACTGCAGCGTGCGCAGCCGCCGGCTCCACACGTGACACAGTTCTACAGTTGAAACTCGTGCTAGTGCTGTGTTGTTACCATTCTCTGTGCAAAATGATCATCTGCCTGTCCGGGTTCGTGATTGCTGGGTTGGTGCATCGTCCTTATTAGTCCACTGTTCATATCCGAGTGGGTGTCGGTGGCGACCGGCTGACGCACACCTGATCAGCTGTGTAGCTGTCACGTGCGCGCCGGCTCTTGCTGGTCACATTAAGGGTGCGTTTCCACCAGAGAGGTGCGGGGATGCGCATCGAAGAATGTGCGTTAAACTAATCAATAAAATACTAGCTTAGCTCAAGTGAAGTGATGCTATTTGTTAGTTTCACTCATAACCCTCGCTTCGAATCCTCGCTCAGTTCTGGTAAAAACGCAGCCTGAGGATACAGTGACACTCGTAGTTCAACATTCCTCCAATTAATTTGATTACCATTTCATACAATCGGCAGTCGATGTTAACATACAATAATAGGTAACTTAGAAACAAAAAGTATAGGTACTTACTACGTGCTACAATATGGTTTTTGGAAAAAAAATATGATGCATCTGTAGTTAAACTTAGCACAGCTTGTGTTCCGGCTCTCAGCTAATCCTCACGAATACAACATTCTCTTAACCATCACAATTAATATAATAAGCCTGTTCGTGTTGTACAGTTATGACAAGCTTATACCATGAACCCGGTCATCATTAGAGGTGTTTAGTGCGAGCTTAAATAAGTAATTGGATGTGTTACATATTGAACCACCAAGACAATATTGTTTGCCCAGGTTAGACACGTCACAAAGAATTCATGCGGAGCTGTCCATTAATAGTAGCAATTAGTAGCGGTATATGCGCTCAATTTATTTGTACGTTTACATTGTTGATTGTAGATAAAATAATGTAAGTTGTGATGTAGCAGTCAGGTTACCAGGCTCATGAGCTGTTGTTTGTTGCAGAACATCGCCCACGTCGTTACCGATCTCTGCGCGCAATGATATTGTAAGTACTAATCTATATTTTTGTCGACAGTTTTTAGTAGAAATCGTTAGTTCATTTTATATTAACCTATCAATCTTATTAATGTTGTCATATCTCCTCTCATCTCGATCACTCTACCTTGCGTACACCGGACTCAAATTAAATTAGCTAGCGAAACTGCGCAGACGTATTGTGTATCAAGATCTAAACACGATAACGTTGACTCAAAAAATATATCATAAAATCAATTTTGTTTTTATCACGTTTAGAAACCGATACCGATCGCGCCTGCTGTTTCGCTAGCTACCACAACTTGACGTTGTAAACTCATTTTGTTTTGTTTCTATCATTAGTATCTCCCTAGTCAATTAGCAGTCCTTGATACCTTGGGGCTGGCTATTAAATTATTTCCTTTCGTTTATCGCTCGGCTGTTTTCATACCAAAGCCGAATGTGACGTGTCCCTAATAACTGTTTGCATAATGAGAGCTCGCAGAGCGGTGGACAGCTAATGACCGTGCGCTCTGTTGCAGGGCGCGGTGGAGCGCCTGGGCGTGAGCGTGGGCGGCTGCGAGCGCATGGTGGGCGTGGGCGCGCGCTACTCGCCGCACCACCACCAGCTGCTGCAGCAGTTCGGGGGCGCGGGGGGCGCGGGGGGCGCGGGCCGCTCGAGCAGCTCGTCGGCCGAGTCGGTGTCGTCGCACAGCGCGTCGCCGCCGCCGCGCGGGCCGGCGGGCGCGGGCGGCGCGGGCGCGGCGCGCAGCTCGCGCGTGCGCACGCTGTACGCGTGCCTGGGCGAGAGCGAGGGCGAGCTGTCGTTCGAGCCCAACCAGATCATCACCAACGTGGCGGCGTCGGGCGAGCCGGGCTGGCTGCGCGGCACGCTCAACGGCAAGAGCGGGCTCGTGCCCGAGAACTACGTGGAGCCGCTGCCCTGAGCGCGCGAGCGCACCCGCACACACCAAATATCATATCGTAGTCTTATTTTGTTGATTCTTTTGTACGTATTTGTATATTTTGTACATTGTAAATAAGAGTTTGTTGATATTTTAACTATTTATATTATACTTTGTTGTGAATTTTGTACCAAATATACTATGTATGACGTATTATTATGCGATATCCGCTCGTGGATTTTAATGATAAAGATAAAGACTAATTTGAACGAAAATCTGTTTTCATTTTATTCCCAGTAAACATTTTGTAGATAGAATCAAGAACCATAGTCGTCGATGAGTACATGGAAAGTAAATATGACAAGCGTTACATCTGTATGCGATACATAATATTACAAGACTTCAAACAAACTACCCACAAGCGAGGCGCGTCACTCCCGCGCCCCGCACACGTCGCACTGACGCGAGGCCACCCGCGGCGGGGCCTTACCACTTGTTGCATCAGCTGACTCTAGTAGGCGAATGTTCCCTTTTGTGCACGGAGAAGATGACGATGATATATTCAATGATATTTTGTCTAAAACACCTTATTCACACACAAGTCCAGTACCGGCGGGCCACGACTGACACAAGATTACTTCATCAATGCTTGTACAAATATCACGTCGGCGAGGTCCTCGGCTCACTCCCGAACATTCGCGACACCGCACTGTCGCTGGCGAGACCCGCGAGGCGATCCCCGCACCCCCGCACACGATTAGCTGCGCGCGTCTCCCCGCGCCACGCCCCCGTCCCGCGTTGCGCCCCCGTCCCGCGCCGCGCCCCCGCCTCTGAGCGCGCCCCCCGCCGCCGCCAGCCGCTCCAGCTGACGCGCCTCGCCCGCGCGCACCACGCGCAGCAGCGCCGAGTACTTGTCGCGCAGGGCGCGCAGCCGCGCCGCGCCCTCCTCCGCCGCGTGGCGCGTGGCGCGCTTCAGCTCCGTCACCGCGGCCTCGCGCGCCGCCAGCGCCGCCTCCAGCTCGTGCGCGCGCGCCGCCGCCGCCTCCGCGCGCGCCGCGCTCGCCTCCGCCTCCGCCTCGGCGCGCGCCCACGCCGCCCGCAGCGCGCGGTCGTCCGGCGCGCCCGCGGCCGCGCCCGGCGCGCGCGCCGCCGCGCCCAGGCGCGCCTCGCGCTCGGCCAGCACCAGCAGCTCGCGCCGCAGCCGCCGCACGTGCTCGGCGCGCCGCTCGGCCGCCAGCGCGGCGCGCGCCAGCGCCTCCACGTGGCGCGCCGCCTCGAACGACTCGCCGCGCGTGCGCTGCAGCTCGGCCGCGTCCAGCGCGCGCTGCGCCTCCACCTCGCGCAGCGCGGCCTCGGCCCGCAGGCGCGCGGAGCGCTCGTCGGCCAGCTCGGCCTCGAGCGCGGCGCAGGCGGGCGCGAGCGCGGGCGCGGGCGGCGCGGGCGGCAGCTGGCGCAGCTCGTCGCGCTCGCGCGTGGCCGCGCGCAGGCGCTCGTGCAGCGCCGCGTTCTGCAGCTCGAGCGCGCGCATGTGGCGACAGCGGCCCAGCAGGCGCCGGTTGCGCTCGGCGTGCGCGTCGCGGCGCCAGCGCTCGTACATGAGCTGCGCGTGCGCGAGCGCCAGCTGCTCGGCGAGGTCGGCTCCGCCGCGCGTCGCACGGCCCGCGTACAGCTCCGCCATGTACGCGTCCAGTCTCTCGCAAGGCTGCGGCTGACTCGACTCGCCACACTACGAGCGATCATTCAATTCATTTATTTATTTCAAAATTATTACCGTCTTCAAAACGAAAAGGGGCTGGGAAGGGGGCTGGCTGTATTAATTGTATTTAATTGATGACTTAATGCTATAAAAATAAGAGTCTCTTTGGATTCGTTCCGGTGTTTCTTCTGAGTAGTTATAGGAAACACCGACCTCATCTAGTTTCAAAATATTAGTGACGTATTAAAGCTACGTACAAAAATAACATAATTTATCATCAAAACAATATTTGGTTTAATCATTTTATAATTAAATTTTCAAAAAAAAACACCGTAAAGGGGTTTAAATAGCGGATGCCAGTTAGTAGGGAAGTTCGACAATTTTACCGATAGGAAAGAAATCCCATCGGCAATACGGCTTGTTTAATAAAGAATTGTCGATGTTTTGTCGCGTCGTAACAACCGTGTAAAGCAGGGGTTGGTCGCTAGTAACAATTTAAGAAGGGAGTTGGTCGCTAGTAACAAAGTAAGCAGGGAGTTAGTCGCTAGTACCAAGTTAAGAAGGGAGTTGGTCGCTAGTAGCAAGGTAAGCCGGAAGTTGGTCGCTAGTAACAAGGTAAGCAGGGAGTTGGTCGCTAGTAACAAGGTAAGCAGGGAGTTGGTGACTGAATGACTCGTCATCGCTGATCGCTACCCTTACAAAAACCACATTTACACAGTAGGTTCTTTGTATACCGGAGACAAGAAAGGGGTGGAAAGGGGGAATTTCGCTTATATGACAAATTTCATTCCTTAGTTTAATCATTCCCTAACTGGGTGAAAGTTACGCAGACGATCCACTAACTGTTAGTGCCAACTGATCTTCGCCCGGCCCTGCGCTGCGAAGACACGAGGTAGTAAGTGGCAGTGGCCGGGATGCGTGCCAATCCCTGTATATGCGCAAACGCCTTAGGAGCTGAGCCGCAACATTTAGTGTCCCTGCTAAAAAAATTTTTTGTTGGGACAATATTTGTTACTTAAAAACCACCGCTGGTGGCGTTGAGTCGCAACTTAATGTGTCCGCGCTATCAAGAATGTTTTATTAGACAATATCTGTATCGAATCAACTCTGCACATGGTCATGTTCATTGTACTAGATATTTAAATGCATTAGCTGTAAGCTTTCCTAAAATTTATAAAATAATAATAACTGGTTTTCATTTATGTTTGTAGGTGTATTTACTTTAGTATTTGTATACTATAATTTTGTATGTGAATAGGTACATACATATATATATTAGTTACAAATACTAAGGGCCCGTTCACACGTACGAAAACCAAACCATATCGCAGCGACCAAATTTGGGCAAGCAGTGGTCTTACATGTGAATAGTGTCGCTGCAACTTGTCGCTGGTGGTTGCGTTGTGGCTGCAACGTGGCCGGCCGCTAGTGTGCGGTCTCGCTAGTGGCTGCGTTGTGGCTGCAACGTGGCCGGCCGCTAGTGTGCGGTCTCGCTAGTGGCTGCGTTGTGGCTGCAACGTGGCCGGCCGCTAGTGTGCGGTCTCGCTAGTGGCTGCGTTGTGGCTGCAACGTGGCCGGCCGCTAGTGTGCGGTCTCGCTAGTGGCTGCGTTGTGGCTGCAACGTGGCCGGCCGCTAGTGTGCGGTCTCGCTAGTGGCTGCGTTGTGGCTGCAACGTGGCCGGCCGCTAGTGTGCGGTCTCGCTAGTGGCTGCGTTGTGGCTGCAACGTGGCCGGCCGCTAGTGTGCGGTCTCGCTAGTGGCTGCGTTGTGGCTGCAACGTGGCCGGCCGCTAGTGTGCGGTCTCGCTAGTGGCTGCGTTGTGGCTGCAACGTGGCCGGCCGCTAGTGTGCGGTCTCGCTAGTGGCTGCGTTGTGGCTGCAACGTGGCCGGCCGCTAGTGTGCGGTCTCGCTAGTGGCTGCGTTGTGGCTGCAACGTGGCCGGCCGCTAGTGTGCGGTCTCGCTAGTGGCTGCGTTGTGGCTGCAACGTGGCCGGCCGCTAGTGTGCGGTCTCGCTAGTGGCTGCGTTGTGGCTGCAACGTGGCCGGCCGCTAGTGTGCGGTCTCGCTAGTGGCTGCGGTGTGGCTGCAACGTGGCCGGCCGCTAGTGTGCGGTCTCGCTAGTGGCTGCGTTGTGGCTGCAACGTGGCCGGCCGCTAGTGTGCGGTCTCGCTAGTGGCTGCGTTGTGGCTGCAACGTGGCCGGCCGCTAGTGTGTGGTCTCGCTGGTGGCTGCGTTGTGGCTGCAACGTGGCCGGCCGCTGGTGTGGTCTCGCTGGGGGTTGCGTTGTGGCTGCGACGAGGCCGGCCGCCAGTGTGCGGTCTCGCTGGGGGTTGTATTGTGGCCGGTCGCTAGTGCGCGATCTCGCCGGTGGTTGCGTTGTGGCTGCGACGTGGTCGGCATCGACAACACGGTTGATTTCGACGGCAAAATGTGTTCCGTGTGAATTAACTATTAATTTTCTCCCAACCACGTGTTGTCATTGTGGTGTGGCCGTGTGGTTATGTTACGTGCGATCGGGAAGTCAATATTTGAATTTCCAAAAGTATTTAGTAATTTGGGAAAAATATAATAATAATTGCCTCATTCCATTTAATCCTGTGTTTCAGGCAAAAAGTGCTAAAATATTAGGTTGGGGAAAAAGTCTTTTCGCATTATAGCATGTATGAACTTGTAATAAAATCTCTTTGGCTATACTATTTGTATCTGGCTGGTTTTGGTATCATTGAAAGTTTAAATTTTAAAGAACATAATTCCAAATTCAAATTAGGAAAATGTGTGATTTTCATTTGTTTTTCGTACTGTCAAGATAAGTGAATCTAATGAAGAAATTCGATACATTTTAAAATTTTACTACAAAATAGGTAAAAATACAACGCAAACCGCGAAAAAAAATTGCGATGTTTATGGACCTAGTGCAGTGTCTGTGAGAGTAGCACAAATTTGGTTTAAGCGTTTTCAATCCGGAAATTTTGATGTCAAAGATGCACGTCGCTCTGGTTGCCCTATTACGTATAAAATGCATGTCTTTTTTTAAAAAGTGGAGCAAGATCGGCATATCAGTAGTTACGACGTAGCTGAAGAACTGGGAATTGACCACAAAACAGTTTTGGCACATTTGAAAAAAACTGGGTACACAAAAAGCTCGATATTTGGGTACCTCACGAGCTCACTGAAAGAAACCTAATGAACCGTGTACTCATTTGTGATTCTTTATTACGACGTAATGAAACCAAACCATTTTTGAAGAAGCTGATAACTGGTGATGAAAAGTGGATCACGTACGACAAGAACGTGCGAAAAAGGTCGTGGTCAAAGGCCGGTCAGGCTTCACAGACTGTGGCGAAACCCGGGTTAACTCGCAACAAGGTGATGCTGTGTGTGTGGTGGGATTGGAAGGGCATTATTCATTATGAGCTGTTACCACCAGGCAGGTCCATCGACTCTGAACTCTACTGCGAACAACTGATGAGATTAAAGCAAGAAGTTGAGAGAAAGCGGCCGGAATTATTCAACAGAAGGGGTGTGGTTTTTCATCATGATAACGCTAGACCTCACACATCTTTAGCCACTCAGCAAAAATTAAGAGAGTTTGGCTGGGAGGTGTTAATGCATCCGCCGTATAGTCCTGACCTTGCACCTTCAGATTTCCACCTGTTTCGGCCTCTTCAGAATTCTTTAGGCAGTGTCAGGTTAACATCACGAGAGGACTGCCAAAACCACTTGTCGCGGTATTTTGATCAGAAGTCCCAAAATTTCTATAGCAATGGGATCATGTCCCTACCTACAAGATGGCAAAAAGTTATCGAACAAAATGGTAGCTACATACTTTAGTTAAATGTAAATAAACTATATTAAAAATGTTTTGAATTTTCTTAAAAAATGCGAAGAAACTTTTTCCCCAACCTATTAGTTTTCTAAAAATAATAAATAATTTAAAAGTTGACAATAGACAAATAAATTATACGTTGTGTAGCTTAACTCTTACTTTCTTATATACTTATCGTAGGTGAGGATACAATCATATTTACTTTAACACAGTTAATAAATTCTCTGTATACACAGAACACACACATACACATACCACACACACACACACACTTACATACACATAAATACATACATACTTTGGAGAGCCTCCTTGAGAATTCTCTTACAATTTGTGTAGTTCAAGGAGTAAATGTTTGCTCCCGCGTTTAGTCTAACTGGGGGCACGGCAGTGCCCCCGCCAAGACGAGCCAAGCGAAGCGCGAGGGTACTATCTACCATTTCTCGAAGTGTTTCGTCGTTTTTTTGAACCCTCATAGAGTTGGTTTCCGATGTACCAGATAGTTCATATTCTCAGGATATGATGTCAATAATAGACTAATTAAACATACAGAGTCTCAATTGAATAGCTCTAATACTTTAGATTTTATTTATATCTAAAATACACCGATCTCGTCACTGACACGACACACTCACTGATACACTGACACACTGATGATCATCAAAATTTTTGGCTATTTCCTGAAGTGCTAGAAACCTAAAATTTGGTATGTAATCTAAGTTTAGTATACAACCAGCAAAAAAATTCATAAACTTCTAACTTTTGCCCCCCATTCGCTAAAAAGGGAGGTGGAAGTTTGTATGAGACTTCAAAATGTTAGGGTACTTCCTGAAGTGCTAAAAAGCCGAAATTTGGTATGTAAACAAAGTTCAGCATACAAAAAAACACTACCGTGCCCCCAGATAAACTTAAAAAAAAGAAGAAAAAAATAAATCCTAAAAAGACTGCCTAGCAACTTACAAAAAGAACTGAAATCCCACCAAAAACATTTGATGTAAAATGTTGCCAAGACGACCACATAAGGTTTGCCCTGTGAAAAAGATATCAGATCTCATGTAGAGCCAAGCTTCTGAATCTACACGGCCTAACTCTACCGACCCTAACTTCACAAATTCTACATATCTGTTCTCACTGTCCGACAGCTCTGTGCACTTAACATTACTTTACGTGTACCCTCATCATTGACCTATGACCCAAGGTTACTGGAGCAAAAAAAACGACGTAAAGATCCTGTATGCCCACCTGTCACCGCCAATACTGCTCTGGCGAGGCGAAGCTACCCGTGTCTTAGCAGCGACCTTTACAACGCTATAAACGAAACCTGCAACGTATATTCTTTACCTAGATTTAAATGTAAGACTGTAGTTGGTGATTTTCTCCAAAAGTTGACGTACGATGAGACTGAACAACTCTTTGCCAGAAAATGTTACTAACGCATCTAAGACCAGATTTAAATTGCTCCTTAAATCAATATTTTATACTGTGACATATTTGAAACTCACAACTACACACACGCACACACACACACCCACACATACAACCACACCACACACACCCACACATACATCTACACCACAAACACCCACCCACACCACACAAACTTTGCTTACATAAATATTAATAAGTGTTAAGTACATAAATGTTTAACTAAGGTTTATGCTTACCAGAACTACTACAAAGTGCAGGAAATTGTAAATGAACTGTAAGAGGAAGGCGCCTGTGTCTGTAACACAGTTTATACTAGCACAGACACAGACGTTCACTCTGTCTCAAATAATGCGTAGCATTGTACTTCTTTTTTTTTATGTTTGATTGAGATGGACGAATTGTATTTGGCTTTTGATAATAAAGATTATTATTATTATTATATCAGTAAAAATGTATGGCTTGGCTGTTTCGTTACTTACTTCAGAAACTAAATATTCGCATCACCTCCACGACGGTAGCGAAACGGCGAAGCCAAGAACTCAAGTTACTGTCGGAACAATTTTCGAACAGATTTAGCGACTTCAAAAACATGGAAGACTGTTTCAGTTTACTTGCTACTCCTACAAAATGTAATGTACAAAATGCTCCAATACACTTACAAATGGATTTCATCGAGATTTAAGAAAACTCACTCCTAAAATCCAAATTTGAAGACGTAGAGTTGTGCGATTTCTACAAAAAATACCTAGAAGAAGACAATTTTCCGCAGCTTAGAAAATTCGCAAGAAGATTGATTTGTGCGTTTGGCAGTACTTATAAATGCGAACAGTTCTTTTCATTGATGAAAGTTAATAAATCAACACATCGTACAAGACTGACGACGATAATTTGGAAAATTCTTTACGTCTTTGTATCAGTGGAATTAATCCAAATATCGATGGATTCTTTTCCCAAATTCAAGCTCGGTGTCTCATTGATTTCGGTGTATGTAACTTTCGTAGTTTGTAACAATTGCAAATTTAACGATTTAATTATAATGTACCATTTTTTAAATTTCATTTCGTTATTTTAATAAATTGTACTATAATAACATTGTCGTATTATTTCATGTCTAATATCTATCGGTAAAAATATTACCACTACTTTAAAATGCACCAAGTACTTTTAAACGCGGCCCGCGAACGTATTTGCACGCTAAAGTTTGGCCCTCAACATGTCAAAGGTTGCCCATACCTGATTTAAAGCTTCTTTAGGTTGTTTGAACAAAAGTGTCTCATCTATTATGACACCAAGGTATTTTGACAATTTGCCATTTCAATGTTGGGACAAACACATTGGTTGTCTGTGGGAATTGAGCATTAATGAGCATATAATGCTGTGGTACTAGTTGATGTTTGCTTGCGCATCGAAAACTTAATGTAATTTGTCTTGTCTGCACTTAATGTCAGTGAATTAAGTTGAAGCCAATGTTAACAACATTGAATCCGTGTTGCGCAAGCTTGTAGAAATTTTAGATGTGAAACATCTATAGCCGCGGGTCAACCAATTGTTAGCGTGACGACGCGTCGCCACGCTATATTTTCTTTACAAAATAGTTTTTGATGTGGACATTGAACATAGGGTAAATAAGAATGAATTTGCAATGTTAAGCTTCGCTTGCCAAGGTCAGTCTTTGGATGGGTAACTATTTTGCTTATATTGAGTTTTAACTTGATTCGTTCGCAATAGTGACGCCGCCAGGTTAAGCAGCGCTTGCCAAGGTCAGTCTTTGGATGGGTAACCATTTTGATTCTTGATTAGCTCGCAATAGAGAACCCGCCAGGTTAAGCAACGCTTGCCAAGGTCAGTCTTTGGATGGGTGACCATTTTGATTCTTGATTAGCTCGCAATAGTAAAGCCGCCAGGTTAAGCAGTGCTTGCCAAGGTTAGTCTTTGGATGGGTGACCATTTTAATTATATTGTGTTTTACATTGATTAGCTCGCAACAGTGAAGCCGCCAGGTTAAGCAGCGCTTGCCGAAGTCAGTCTTGGATGGGTGACCATTTTGATTATATTGTGTTTTAAATTGATTAGCTCGCAACAGTGAAGCCGCCAGGTTAAGCAGCGCTTGCCAAGGTCTGTCTTTGGATGGGTGACCATTATGATTATGTTGTGTTATACATTGATTGGCTCGCAACAGTGAAGCCGCCAGGTTAAGCAGCGCTTGCCAAGGTCAGTCTTTGGATGGGTGACCATTTTGATTGTTGATTAGCTTGCAATAGTGAAGCCGCCAGGTTAAGCAGCGCTTGCTAAGGTCAGTGCTTGGTTGGTTGACTATTTTGATTATATCGTGTTATACCTTGATTAACTCGCAAAAGTGAAGCCGCCGTGAATCATTTTGATTGTTGATTAGCTTGCAATAGTGATCCGCCAGGTTAAGCAGAGCTTGCCAAGGTCAGTCTTTGGGTGGGTGACCATTTTTGATGTGAAACATCTATAGCCGCGGGTAAAACCCTATGGCGACGCATGCCGTGGCGACACGTCGCCACGCCAAACGATGGATGTTTCACATCTGCCAGGCGTCCCGTGACGGCTCAATTTTTTTTTCTGAGTCAGCACTCATTCACTAGATTACAGACACAGATACAAGTTATTGCACGGTCAAAGGCGAAAACCCAAAAAAGCCCCAGGCCCGGCGCAAAAGAAACTTATCTCAGCCTTTTGTATAATTTATGTGCAAATTTTTTTGATAGGTGTGCTTGCCACCAGATGTGGCTAAGATGAAAATAATTGCCATGTTATTATTTTCAGGCACGGATTTAAAGATACAATATTTTGAACAAAAATCATTGAAAATGTTAACACATTGCTATGAATCATACAGAATAGCATATTTATAATAATTGTTCCAAAAAAAATGATGAAAATATGAAGTGTAGTGTGCTTAAAAACTGACTTTCTAGTTTTAACGCAGGTGATTCACGAATAAAAACAAGATTATTATACCATTAACCGTTTATTTTATTTTTCTACAGCAATTAAAGTTCTATATTTACTAATACTTCGTCGTAAGGCAGCAGGTTGCTGTATCTCATCTAAGTTATGGCGAGCCCAGACAACATAGTACAAAACACCACATGAATGCAACTTCCAAGTGTCCTGCGGCCGTGTATGCACGAACAATAGTATTGCTTGATCGCACTTTTTCCTTGTCTTTCGCAGTCATATACGTATACACGTTACGTACCTTTTGCTTCTTATATGACTGAATTTTGCATCTGATCAGCGTATTATTCTGTTCATTATTAAACCGTGATTGTTCAGTTTGTCTGTAGTACTCTATTTCGTAAACTCCGGTTCTCTTTATGTGCTCGCTATAAT
Organism: Griposia aprilina; assembly: GCA_916610205.1. NCBI lineage: Eukaryota > Metazoa > Arthropoda > Insecta > Lepidoptera > Noctuidae > Griposia > Griposia aprilina. The sequence goes on along the minus strand of OU744285.1, from coordinate 113,648 downwards.
AGGAGCGCGCTAACTTTACGTGGTATGTTTCCACCGATATCAAAATTAGTTATTCGAAAGAAAGCCAGGGGAAATCCGTCAAGTGCTGGTTATCAGCTTCCAGCATTTCAATTGCGACGGTTTGGCGATTTATGTTATTTTGTAGCACGTAATCGGCCATCAGATTTAGTTTATGTAGATTTAGTAGGACGGCAATAGTCGATACCGGTTTTATTGTGCATCCATAAGCACCGCAGCGGCTGTGATTTTTATAGAACGACGCGTTATAGTTACCAAAACTGTAAATGTAATTGTTTTAATATTCACTGCAATCTTTGTAATGTGTATTTTCAGTACTTTTTTTTTAATAATTATGTTATTTTGTATGATAAATAATCTATACTTAACTATTTTCAGTATTTTTTTATCAAAATACATGTTGTATCTTTAAATCTGTGCCTGAAAATAATAACATGGCATTTTTTTTCATGTTAGCCACTTCAAGCAGCAATCACACCTACCAAAAATTTTTGCACATAAATATACAAATAATAAAATTAAAATTTTTAAAAACCCCCGACACAAAAACCTATAAAAAGTAAAAAATAAAATTTCTGGGCCTGGGCACTTATTCTTGATTTCAATTCCGATCGATCGACATTGGAATTTTGACGTTCCGTACTCTTGAGTTCGACGCTAGCGCCAAATTGTGTTCAAATTGCGTGTCCATTTTGAGGAACTAAGTGGAATAGGGACCTGGTTTAGCGAGGGGAAAACGCTACTCTTGAGTTTATTTTGACGTTGCGTATTGCGCTAATATTGCGTTGGGATTGTTTCTTGATTGTGATTTCTCCAATAGCAAAAGTGTAACTTTTTAGAAATTGTTTTGCGTTTTAAGTGGTTTTCAGTAAGTAATAAGTGTATAATATGGTAGGATTAGCACTAATATACAATGTTTTACGTAATTTCCATAAAAAACAATTGAGACAAAGACGAGATGAGCGTCGGATGATGCGATAAACGGACAAGGCGTTTTCTATGAATGAAGACGAATTTAAAGCAAAATATTGAGTGAGCCAGGATTTTTTTGAGGTAAACTAATTGGGCGTAACTAGGACGATTTGTCATTGTAACTGAAATTGGAATACTTTTATTATGTAGGTACAACCAATCTTCGTATCCTTTGCCCAACTATGTTGAGGTCAGCTTCCAGTCTTACAGGATACAGCTGAATACCAGTATTTTACATGGAGCGACTACTTATCTGACCTCCACAACCCAGTTTCTAGGTACCTACTACGATACCCATTGGTAAGACTGGTTATCAGGCTTTCAGGCTTTCTGACTACCTACCCGTAGCGACTGTCAAAGATGTACAGATACCAGCCGGGACCAACGACTTAACGTGCTTTCCGAGTCACGGAGGAGTCTTTATAAATGATGGATGGTCACCCATCCACGAACCGCCCGCGGCAAGCGTAGCTTAACCTTCGATCTACCCGGGCCGCAGTTATTATTTAGCCACGAGCTTTTTATTATTTACAACATAATATAATCGTATAAAACATAGACCAAGAAAATAACTACTTAAGGCGCGGTGTTACCTCAATATTCACAAAATACTGCTTTCTTAGATAGTCCAGTATAACGTAACGCAATGAAAATATACGACACAAAAAATACAGTGGACAGAGAAGGGTCTAAAGAAAATTTTTAACCCAATAGAATGGTGAAAATAGATTGATATTCCCAATAAAAAATGCTTCACAAAAATAAACTTTGGCGTCGAAGATCTCTGTATTTTCAGCGATACCAACATTTTTTTTTTTAAGACTTCAATAGAATAAACATTATTTTAAAATTTTAATCAGACAATTATTTAATTTAATGTGTATATTCCGAATAATCTAAATAAAACCCTTAAAATAAATGCCCATTCGCAGCTTAGTCACATCGTCAACCGAAATATTTATTCAATTTTCAACCTTATTTAATGTTCTGTAATAGTGAAAATAGATTACGCGGTCATACTTTAGTCGTCGGGCAGCGCTCGACATGCATGGACGTTACCGGACGCTCTGTGTCGTAATTTTATATTCGTAGTTTACGAGTAATTTATTGATAAAAACTGAAAATATTGTATGAAGTGAACTAAAGTTCTGTAGCGGACTATTAATACGGCTCTCTGACCCTAATTTTGGCTGCACATATAGTTATTAAGATTTATAGGTATTGATTCTCAGTGTAAATAATGGGCAATAAAAATAAAATATTGCGAAAGTCTTTTACAAGAAAAAGACGAACAACTCGAAAAAATGATGGAATGTTTGGGTAAGTACAGGGATGATACGACATTGTATCATATTCTTTGATAATTTTTTCACGTTATAAATTTGTCAATTTCTACAAACATTTGCTAAATCCAAAAACAAATAGATGCACTCTATTCTTTTAGAAATAGAATACATATTTGAACGCGTCAGGTGCAAACGTCCTTGGTCGAAGCAACCATTGTGTCCTTCGCCCCGCCCACATGAGTATTACCATAGTATAAGTAACAAAAACAAACTTTCAGATAAATTAGAGTGCATTTATAATTAACTTAGTTACTATAATAATATTTTCTTTTTTAGATCAATGAAACGAAAAGTTTGTGATGTTGGTCAACCCAGTAGTTCAGTTGAATCTATGCCTACAGAGTAAGTTTATTTCCTATAATTATTATTTCAGTTGGTCAGTACCGGTATTTTTCCTTATCAGTAACACATTACGCGTGCGCGTGCGTGGTGCGGTTTTGACATTAGTACATAAAAATCATTTTCTCGACACCTAGGCCCAAGTTGAAAGTAATATTTTTGTGGGTGATAAACATTAGTATAAGGAATCTATTTGTACCAGACGCAGGTTCTACTTCAACCTAGAAAAAATAAAAATACCTAAATAAATACTGATGTCGGTTCAACATTTTTGTTTTGTGGGTTCTATTGTCATTTTTGATTAAATATAAATGGGAAAATATGCGCCTATAATTGTTTCATAAATATGCAATACAAACAATACTCAATTATATACAGGTTTTTTTGTACGAATTATTTTCAGTATTTTCACCATTAAGGTCACGAAAACTTTAAGATTTAGAAAACTGGCACCTGGGAGTTCTACTCGTGCATTTTTAGTGAACTATTGAGTAGAAATATTCAATAAAAAACTGATGTCACTTTTTTGGGGCAATAAAAACACTGAGCAGCGGGGCTCAACGGTTTTGGCAAACTGTCTCCGATTCGGAGACACAGTTTATTTTTACTTTTAGGTTACTTTTATTTTTTCGGTGTAAATAAAAGGAATCTAAAAGTATAAATAAAATAGTAAGTAGCAACTCTTTATATTAATTGTTGTTTTCAGATCAAAGAAACGAAAAGTTTATGATACTGATGTTGGTCAACCCAGTAACTCAGCTGAACCTGTGCTTAGGGAGTAAGTGTTGTTTCGATGTAGTTCCTACAAATATGAACAAGTTTCAATAATAAGTTTAATATTATGTTAATTAAATTAAAAATGACTTTAACATAACATACAATTTCTTTTAGTTTAAGCAGGCCAAAAAACACGAATGCTGACATATTTGAACTGGTACCAGTGGTGTCAAATTTGAATTCTACAGTGTGAGTACTACGTCTGTAGTTAGATAAAAACTTATATTTCTATAAGTATTTTGTATAAAATTAATTTTCGGTAAAATTTTGTATAAATAAAATAACAATATATTATGTTTTTAGGACAAGTCTTCGGTTTGAGGAAGCACCTATTATTGATGTAGATTCAGATACACTAAATAATGCTATTTGTGCTGAGTAAGTATAAAAACGAATTCATGAAGTGTTAGAATATTCCTCTGTCTGTCAGTTTATCAGAATGTTTAGAGTTGTTATGACATGATGCATAAGAATTATGTAGTAAAAATATTATATTTTGCAATTTGATAAAAGAAAAAAGAATCGAGGGCCGCGAGTATGACTAACACTTGTCTTTTTTAATGCATATTTACACCTGACTCGTTTTGTTTCAGAAATCCAATTGGTGAAATATATTCTATAGAACCGGAAAACGAAGAAACCTACGCTGCGATTACCGGCAGAAGAATTATAGATATAACGTACTTTTTTAACAAACTTAAAGAAATCTCAAACCATAATGCATTATTTAACTGTGGTATTCAATGTTTAACTTTGCTGAGTGAAAAGAGAGTTGGGTTAATTTCAAAGTTTAGATTAAAATGCGAAATGTGTGGTTTATTTTTTTATATCGATTCTGTAGATCCCGCTCACACTGAAAACGTTGATACTAATATTGGCGCTGTAATAGGAATAGTATCTTCAGGAATAGCGTACTCTCAATTTGAAGAAATATCGTCATCTATGAATGTGCCTATCTTTTCTCAGCGATATTATTCTAAAATACAGAATAATGTATTTGACAAGTGGGAAACTACGGCTGCCGAGGAAATGGAAGCTGCTGCTGAACGAGAACGTCAAGCTGCCATAGCTGAAGGAAGAGTAAAAGACGGTATTGCAGTAATAGATGTGTACGCTGATGGATGTTGGAGTGCAAGATCTTATGGGAATAATTATAAAGCTCTGTCTGGAGCTGCTGCCATAATTGGCAGAAAATTTGGGGAAGTATTATTTATGGCCGTCAAAAACAAATATTGCATTATTTGCGCTCGTGCACAGAAAAAAAATATGACACCGAAAGAACACGTATGTTATAAAAATTATGATGGATCATCCACGGGAATGGAAGCTGAAATAATCAGCGAGGGCTTCAAGTACTCAATTGAGATGTACAACATCATTTACGGGAGGCTTATTGCAGATGGCGATTCAGCAACATATGCAAAAATTTTAGCGCAGAATCCATACCCTAATACTACTGTGGTTAAAATTGAATGCCGGAATCACATACTCCGTAACCTATGTAATAAATTACGAGCAGTGTCAAAAGAGGTCAAATACCCTTTAATATACAGAAAATTATTAAGTGACCAAAAGGTGATGAGCATAAGAAAGGTGATAGTTTCCTCAATCAAAGAACAACGTAGGTTATTGGAAGATGGATCTTATTCAATTGCACAGGCTAAACATCATTTGCATATTGATACACAATATTCTTTATACCACTCGTTCGGAGACCACCGCGAATGTAAGGGTTACTATTGTAATAAAGAAAAGTCGTTGATGAGTGCTATGGAAGTAACAAATTCGACATTTTGGTTTCGATTGAAAGTAATAATTGGGGCCGTAGCCTCCAAATCACAAAGCCTAGTAGAAGATGTCGACACCAACGCTGCTGAACGTTTTAATAGTGTAATAGCTAAAATTGTTGGTGGAAAACGAGTAAATTTTTCCACGAGAAGAGCATATCAAGGAAGATGCGCTGCAGCTGTCGTCACATATAATAACAGATTACCCAAGCACACATTACAAAAAAGGTTTCTGGGAAGAAGTCCAAGAAGTTGTTTAAAAAAACTAGAACAAAGACGTGAAAATAAAAGGGCATGGAATCGAAGAAATCCTCATAAAAAAAATAGATTCCGTAATAAAATAGAAAGTACCGGCGGCGCTGGGTTAAATAATAATTATGGAGTGAACTGTGCTGCCCCCGACATGACACAAGACGATTTCGAGACCGCGAAAAAAGAATTCCTCCATAATTTAAAAATACTAACAACGGACAGGGATCGTATCCAAAATGAAACAAAACTACAAAGAGATTGCAGTGATTGGCTAGAATTGAGAAAAAATATGGTAACGGCATCAAATTTTGGCCAAATTATCAAAAGGCGGAAAAACATAAGTTGCGCAAATATGGTGAAAAATTTATTATATGCCAAAAATATATCACACATTGCATCAATTGCTCACGGAGTTGAAAATGAGAAACTGGCCCTGCAACAACTTGAAAAACAAGAAAATTTTATGATCGAGTCCTGTGGATTGTTTATAGACAGTCAGTACCCTTTTATCGGTGCAACACCCGATGGAATTATCGGCGAGGATACAATTGTGGAAATTAAATGTCCAGTGACAGCTTATAAAAAAGGGATAGAGGAAGCAATTAAAGATAATAAAATCCAGTTATATAAATACAATAATAAAGAAAATAATTATTCAATCAATCGCAACAGTAATTGGTACTTTCAAGTACAAGGACAGCTTCATGTCACACAGAAAAACAAGTGTATTTTTGCAATTTGGGGTGGACAAAACCAAAATTTAAAATTAGAACTCATAGAACGGGATGACAATTTCTGGAATCTTAAAATGGAACAAGAATTGGTTCGATTTTATATGAACTGCCTTCTCCCTGAAATAGTGGACCCCAGACATACACGTGGCATGCCTATACGCGATGGTATTATAATATCAGAAACACAAAATAATGTACCACCCAGGCAGATATTAACTAATATTCAGCCAAGATGTCTAAATTTTTCAGAATTTTAATAGTACTCATACAGTTATCATTTCTCATTCCAAATTAAGTAATTATGTAAAAAAAAAATGTGCGATCAGAAAGCGGTACATACAATAATAAAATTACTAAAAAGTAATAAAAAATATTATTATTATTGAAAATAATTAGTTATTGTTATTTAAAAATCACACTTATAGTACCAAAATTAACCCAAATCCATTAAAAATTTGCAAATTTTCAACAGGGGTTATAAGTTATGACTTTTAGACACCCGCTAAACGACTGCCGCCCGCGCCCCATGTAATACCCGGTAAAACTCCCCATTAAAAAAAATGTGACGAAATTTTTTTAGACACCTTTTAAAACCCTCTATTTCGATAGAACTGGGAGAATTGAGGAGACTAGAATTGGGAGATATTTTTTTTAAATGTACTTTTTGCCTATTTTGAAAATATGCCATTTTGATTTTTTTATAATTTGAATATACCAAGTGACACTCACGCAATAAAGATGGGTCTAACGACATATTATTCATTCAAAATCGGTTCAGCAGTTTAGTAGTTACGTAGGACATAGGGACGGAGATACATACATACATACATACAGGTCAAACACATAGCCCCCTCTTTGTGCTTTGCCGTAGTTGGGTAAATACAGATTTTTTGTTTATAACAGTTTGTCATGTACTGTAATAAAAATAAACGGATTAAAAAAAATTGGTTTTTTTTTTATTTTTATTGTACGGCTATACATCAAGCTGTACATTTCAAGTATAAGCTGATCTCGCATTATATAGGATTTCCGTAGAGTGCGAGATCAGCGTAAACTGGAAATGTATAGCTTGATGTGTAGCCGTGTGTACGTGTGTACTGATATTTGATGTACAGTGTAGGTGCATAAATTATATAATAAAAATAAACAATCAAATCTTTTTTAATCCGTTTATTTTTATTATTATATTCAACAGAATACATCTGATTTCCGTACATATACTATGCAACTTTCCATGAGCACACAAACAACCGTGTTTGCGTGTGTGTGTTACCGTATCGCGGGCAGACGCGGTTGTGTGAGTGCAGTTGTAGCGTTTAAAATCGTAGTCAGTCCGCGCCTTAAGTACCTACATTGACAAAACAAAAATATTTCACTAATTCTAAATTTAGTAAAGTAAAAGATTACTTTAAATAATAAAGTTAGTTTTATTCTATATTTAGTTACCAATATATGTATAAAACTTTCATATTAGTTAACTAACTTAACGGACACTAGTTATTTCTTACTCAAAGACTACTTAGTATTGTTCTTACTTAAAAGGAACCTACCGCGAACAATATTATAAACAAACTTTCATGTCGAATTCACTTTTATTACCACTTGACTTTAGTTTTAAAATTGGAGAACATTTACGCCGTCTTTTTTTGCAGTGTAGGCAACGATCCTACCGCATGCAGCCTAAGTCATGGTTAATTTTATGATTTTAATCATTTTCTTACGCCCAAATGAATTTAATACGTTACAATTAATCAAATAAACAACTATTTATATAATATTTATTTATTATTGAAGGATAAAGTATTTTAAAACCCTATTACCGATTTATCGTAATGAGTTTAACAACACTATTGCGGCCCGTAACATGCTAACTTCACGTGTAACAAAATAATCGCGGGAAAATCCCAATTTCAATCCAATGTTGACAATATTGTTTTCAAGACTACCGAATCACGTGACTGCAAAATTAACATTGGACATTGGACATTGGAGTCGGATTGGCTTTAGATTGGAATTAAAATTAGTTTGAAGAGTAAGCCCGCTGGTCCTTTAACTTTAATATTGAAACACTTAATTAGTAATATATTGTGATTCAAGCGTCCGTCGTCGAGTCAGGGGACCGCATACGGTGACGAAGTGTGCCGATCCGAATGGGATATATTGATCCCATATTTGGGATTGATGATTTAACACCCCGTCGTTTTTGCGTCGGGGGTTAAAAAGGCTGAGATAACTTTCTTTTGCGCCAGGCCTGGGGTAATTTTGTATGAAGCTTGGTGATCTCCTTTCAATAAAAAAAACATATTTACAATAAGGAAGGAATTAATATGGGTAGTAATAAAAGCTCCGACAAAAAAAGAAGAATTGTCCTTACTCAAAATATTAAATCTACTGCCTAAAATACTAACTTTCCGACTACTTTTGTCCGAATAAAAATGACGAAACGACCGAATGAGATACTGAAATCTTCGAAAAATAAACATGACTGTTTATTGCGATAATACTTTTCTACCAGCATAAATTACGTTCTACTGAAAACTATGCTTTGTGATTTTTATCTTTACTTGCCTACTATTAATTCATAAATTACCTTTCATATTTCATAGACTGTGGTGCTATTTTAACTGTAACATTATACTGAAAATATTATTCTGAGTGGCTATACAGAAACTTATAAAAAATATAAAAATGTACTTGTAACAATAACTTTTACTTGCATCATATATCATGAATTTTACTTACCACGGGTATGCTTCGATATCGGTACCTATTTCAGGCGTTAAGAAGTTAGAACAGTCGTATTCATGCTTTAATCTAAAACCAAGTAGACTTTTGTTTCCTAGAATATTTTACTATTATACTGTATTATTATACCGGCTAGGGTTAGGGTTAGGGTTAATAAGCAGGAGAAAATGTAATTTGAACATGCTCTTATTTGTTGTTAAATTGGATATTTTTATTCGTTTATGTTTTAGGTTTTTTGTCGGTAATTCATTATAACGCTGGTTAATTAGAATAATAGTCGGCCACAGATCGCTGGAGATTAATTTGTTTTTCGGAACCATTATTATTTCCCAATAAATATATGAAATAATTCACAAAATTAACTGACAAAACAAGTAAAATTTACAAATAACAATCAAATAATATTGGTACAAAAAAAACTCATCTTCCGTCCATCATCTCACAGAATCTCAAACATGCACGACGTACGTCTATCCATTTCGCGGCAAACTAATCACATTCCTGTGTCGATGTCAGTAGAGCTTTCAGCATTGCGAGCGCGCGAACAAGGACGAGCTAGAATGCGAAACTGTGCGTGCTGACGGAACGGCCAACAATCCATGTCTTCGCGGTCTACATCAAAAACTCACAAGCTGAGTTGAGAATAAGAAAATTCACCACAATTCCGAAAAATAAAGGTCCTTAAATGGTCCCTTGGCTAACGCCAGACCGAGTGGGATACGGCTCTGAAACGAAGCCACCATGTGTGACTTGACATATTGTTGACGGTCCCGCATATAAATTGCGAAAAGTTTGAGTAGTTTTGGTGAAACGCCGATGTTACTCAGCTTGGCCGGTAACACGTCATTATCTACGCTATGAAAGGCTTTTTTGAAATCAAAATATACGACATCTACCTTGTACGCCTGTGTCCAAGTGCTGCGATATGGTTCCACAAGCGTTAAAAAGTTAGTACTAACAGAACGGTTCGCTCGAGAGCCGTGCTGAGTCACAAGTTATTATTAATCTTTATGACTACAATGCGGTTTACAGTGTTAGGAACAAAAATGCTTAGTCTATGTTAGTAACGTTTGTTTCTTTCTTAATAACTAAATCAGATCGGGTCTTATTTGTGAGCGCCCACACCAGCGAGCTGTCTGCCCGGACGGCTTTCGATTGCAGGATAGTGTTGGGACTGCCGCGCAGCCTGCGGAGTAGCGAGGCATCTGTTACACCATGCACCGCCGAGTCAGTCACAACGCAGTGTTCGAGCCACCGCCTGCACCCGTGAGTGTGACCGTCGCTAACCAATGTGATCGTCCCTAACGACAGTTGCAACCTGCCAGTATTTACACAAGTCCAATCCTGCTCCATCGAGAAATCTATTAGTTCGCGGTAAAACGCTCACCTGGATGCACGTTGTAATCACCAAGAATAAAAACAAACTCGATATCACTATCACTTATTACTACTACTACTACACACACACACTACCTACACACACACACACACACACACACAGTTATTATTACTTGGCACTGATACAACTTAGGCAATCTGGGAACTCTGATACATTTTCTACGCTATCAGTTGGCATTGCACTCACGACTAGCAGTGGCCTATCGTTCGTCGTAAGACGTATTGCCGCAATACGCGGATTGGCACACGCAATCACTGGAACACACGGGAACACCGCGTTACGCCACAGTAGCGCAACGCCAACGAAGGGCCGAGCTCTGATGATGGTGGCTGCCGTGTCCATAGAAGTTCCCGTGCTTGCGAAATGCTCGTACACGCTGGACAGGTACGGGATCTTATCAGGCTGTAACCTCGTGTTTTGCAGCGCGATTATGTCCGCAAAGTGCAAAGCTGTTTTATACCCTCAATAGACCGTTTGATGTTCTAGCAGTTGTATGTTATGAAATGAACCTTATGCATGTTATTTGATACTAGCTTTTGCCCGCGGCTTCGCCCGCGTGGATGTCAGCAAATATCCCACGCGAACGTACTACCGGGTCTAGCGGGGTTTTCATATAACACTATTGGTTTGCGCAGCGCACGCCAGTAAAGCTCCCAGTCGGCCTGATTTCTTCAGACACCTTCAACAATCATCGTCATATTTCAGCCAATTTTCATAAAACCTAAATGAACTATACACCTAAACCTTCCTCATGATTCACTCCGTCCATTGGTGAGAACCGCATGGAAATTCGTAAGGTTTTCGTTTAGTTTATCGCATTCAGACAGACAGACGGACAGATGCGACGAGGAATTTATTTTATACTCGTAATACATGTAGTGAAGGTTTTCTGGATTCTTCAATGGTAACACATTGAGGGGTTTTATAAGCTCTGAAACGTCTGTATGTAATATCGGCCGGCCATGACTCGCCAGTCGCCACTCAAAGACATGTCTAGTTTATTTTTCAGAAAGAATATTATTTTTCTGTCTTCATTCTGATTTTCTGTAGCATGACTTTTTCTTTTATTATTGAAAGTACGTACCGTGCGATAATCATCATTTTCTTACGTATCTTTGTGTAACTTAGAAAGAAACAGGTATCGTCACACTTGTGGACGTAAACTTAGACTTATACGAAGAGCCTTGCCTCTCACTAATTGAGACACGGAACGTCTATTTTTGAGTCTTTTCTCCTGCACTAATAGAGTAAGATCCCAGAGCCAGCAGACGTCACGTATTTTCAGACGAACGAAATGTGGACGATTGAGTAGCGTTAGTATATACTAAGAACGCATGCCTGCCTGCTAACTTGCTGAGACGGCCAATTCTCAGGTATCAGGTAATCAAGGTACATAAAAACATTACTTACCTCATGTAAATTCTCCAAGATGATTTTCACATATATTTTAGGCAATATCCTTAAAAATAAGTCGCCAATACTCCCAGACACTTTCCGTCGGCCGTATTGCTTTACAGACGCTTTAAACCTCCCAAAATAATTACTTAACTTGAAGTAAATTCTGATGCTCCATTTTTATATACATGGACATAATTATATAAAAGTGGAGCATCAGAATTTACGTGAGGTAAGTAATGTTTTTATGTACCTTGATTACCTGATACCTGAGAATTGGCCGTCTCAGCAAGCTAGCAGGTAGGCATGCGTTCTTAGTACATACTAACACTAATCAATCGTCCACATTTCGTTCGTCAGAAAAAACGTGTCGTCTGGTGGCTCTTCTTGGACTATAAAATCCACTTGTTTTTTGGATGCTACAATTTCCATTCAATATCGCGAGTTATTTCCGCTAATGATTTCGGTTTGTTTACATCCATCGTGACACTTGAGTTACTAGCCGCCGGCACCGTACACGTACTTATATCTTTAGCAAACTGGTTTGACGACGTAAGCCTCGCGGTGTGTTAGCGAACAGCTGACCACTGCGCTCCCACCACTTGCCTGGCTCGCAGGTAGTGACCATAAAGGCGGAGACAGCGGTCGTGGTATCGAGTGCACTGCGTACGGAGGTTTTAGTACGATCACCACCTGTGTTCATTATTTCATTATGCGCAGGGCTTCCGGGGATCGCCAATTCACTTGATCAGTAGTTACGTAATTTTTCTCAGGTGAACTATTGCTGCTGTTACGGTTTCAGATATATAACAAACCGATTGGACCACTATTTCGGCAACTATCTAGTAAGTAAGCACCCCGTCCTAAGTTTACGTTAGCGGTGCCAGTGCGTTCCACATCTACCAACGATGCAAATGTCATGTCGTTTGTCTTTGCTCACTTCACTGTGTTTAGTTGGACGACAGTAGCACGAGATTCTTTTAAATACTTGACCTTCGATTTTAATATGACGATGTCCTTTAGCAAGGTCGTGACGTTAATGTGATCGAAGAATATTGGAGGTAATTTATCTAATTCCCTTGCAACAAAAAAATTAAGATTAAAAAAACTATAAAACTCGCCGCATAAAAATACAATCAATGTAAAACCAACCAAAAGAACGGAAGCAAAATGAAACATGTTATGCAGCTTGATATGGTGACCCACAGTCAGAGGCACACGTAAAGTGACATTAAATGATTTTATTTATCATTCAATTCTACGCCTCCGACTGCATGTTATCACGCTGCATTCAATTTTGAAGAACTACATCGATATGTTTGAAATTTGAAGAACTACATCGATATGTTTTGAATTTGAAGAACTACATCGATATGTTTTAATTTTGAAGAACTACATCGATATGTTTTAAATTTGCCGTTAATACGAGTATTTGGTCTTGTTTCGATTTATTTCGTTGGTTTTTATTATTATTATTGAAATTTTGATCTTGTTTCGGTTCGCATAGTTGATTTTACATTGATGGTCTTTTAATGCAGGCGCGTTTTTTTGTTTTTTATTTAATTTTGTTATTGATGTCTTTTTAGTTATGGTCCTTACAAATTACGTAAACGGTCTAATTGTTTTAAAGAATTTTCATCTTGTGGTTGGTTTAATAATTTTCTAGGGTTAAGAGAACTGATAGCAAGCCCTGTGAGAGATCAGACTCTGCTCAAGGCCACGTAAGCCTGACCTTTAGCGAATAGGCGACTGCTTAAAACGACAACTGCACGGTCTAAAGTTGTACCACAGATTAGGACAGATAGTTCACTCCATAGGAACAGATAGATACCTAACGTTATAATTACCTACAAACATATTACAGGCGGTCATGTGCGCTAAAATGTACCTTACGCGGACACCCGAGAGTATCTACTAAGTCTTCTGACGTGATGTCGGGCGATCACGTGCGTCATTGAACGCAACGCTAGGGCAAAAATACACAAAGGTTAGGGGAAGAAATTATTACACAAAAGAGTAGGTGACAAAAAACGGTTCTTTTTGTTTTTGCATTGAAAACAATATTTTTATTTATTGAAAATCACAAATGGCTCACTTTAATATAATAATGGTCAATAAACTTTTTACCCTCCCGTACATTTCGATTATTAAATCTGATCGTTGCCGTCGAAAAAAAATCTAACAAATAAGTTTAACAAGTACTCCTTAGGAAAACATGTACATAAATGTGTAAATTTCGATTATTAAATCTGATCGTTGCCGTCGAAAAAAAATCTAACAAATAAGTTTAACAAGTACTCCTTAGGAAAACATGTACATAAATGTGTAAATTTCGCTTCCTTAAGCATGTTTTAAAGGTTGCTTCCTGGTCGGCTAGTAAATGTTTTTAGAATTTATTTAAAAATAATGTTTCTAATTATTTTATATAATTTATGAACGATTCTGGTGGAACTTTTAGTCCTCCATAAAAGGTAGAGCTTTTATTATATGCTTTAATTAGGTCAACACTAAAATAAAATCTCCTCATTAAGTAATTAGAAAAAATAACTTTTGTTGTTGGTTTTATTTTGACAGCCGTCTAGGTCTACACTGCAATATGCACGAGATTGAGCCACTATCATAGGCGCGGGTGCAGTGTGTACTCTCGAACAGGCGCGTGGGATCCGACTGGATTTTGTTCGCCCGGGCGAACGCGAGCCGAAGGTACGTGAGCTCGTGACCTCGAACGAGTGAACTATCTGTCCTAATCTGTGACGATTATCTCACAGCCGCCATTTTTTTTTTTAAACATCTTATTTAAAATCAATTAGGCGGTTAAGTCATAAAATGGCACCAGCGAAGTTATTTAAATCATCGTAACCTAATGAATTCCAAGCGTTATTTTCTTTTGAGAAAAATATTCAACACCAACATTTTAATTATATTACTTTTCTTTGCTAGCACCGCGTATACTCATGTTATGTAGTTCATAAGAATGGTTACGGGCGCATTGCTATTCACTACGTAACATGAGTATACGCGGTGCTAGCAAAGAAAAGTAATATAATTAAGTTGTAAGACAGATTGACAGACATATTGTGAAACAATACATTGACATACACTTCTATTCTAATCTTCTAGATACAAATTACTACTTGTTCAATACAAAAGAGGCTTTATATTTCACAGTTAAAACGTATCGAATGATGTCTTAGTTATGTAAATCCGTCTAGCGGTTTGAAAGAGATGAGGTAATAAAGAATATTACATACATTCATACAAGATACGCACGAAAAGCATAACCCTTTCCTTACAAACGGGTAAAAATAGGGGTTTTATCAGGATCTGTTCTCATAAATACGCAGATAATATCCTCCATCTCTTTTTGTTCACGGCTCGCGCGTCGCGAAATGTTGCGGGTACTCGTAGACATTGATTCAAAAGATAAATTAATAACTGACTCACTAAAAACTGAAAAATAAAAAACTTTTTTACAAAAAAGAAAACCGACTTCAACAAAATACACTACAAAGTGAGAAATAGCTTTAATTTCGGAAGTCGGCGTCTTTGGATTGGATCTGTATTTTAGTTTTTTGCCACCGACTTCCGAAATTAAAGTTATTTTTCACGTCTTTTAGTGCTTTTTTTGGAAGTCGGTTGTTTTTAGTAAAAAAGTTTTTTTTTTCAGTTTTTAGGGAGTCAGTTATTAATTTATCTAAGTTACAATAGCCTAATGTCAACTGCTCATCATCTTTTACAAAATATTCCTTTCCCCAATGCAGGGACGTTAATTGTTGAGGAGTTCTCTTGGTAAGAACCAAAAGAACTGGAGCTGATGGTGAAGGCACCATCAGCTCCATTTCAACATATACATTGTGATGAGCATAAATTGCTTGGCAAACATATTAAAGTAATCGAATCGCCACCCGTGAAATACTTATTATTGAGTAGTTCCGGTTGCCACCAATGGCCTTCATCATCAGTTCCACTTCACCGAATGGTGCTTTCCTAGAGCAAATGCACGAGTTACTATAAAAAATACCCAAATCCCTATAGGTGTGCCTATAAAATTTGAGGATTTCCCTCGATTTCCATAGGATCCCCTCATCAGATTCTGACTTGGTGACAATGGGACCACCTCGACGGCATACCCTTTCGAACAAAAAAATAATTTTGGAAATCCGTCTATATATGACGGAGTTATGCCCGAAAATACATTAAAAAAATATATATAAACATCCGAATTGATAACCTCCTCCTTTTCGAAGTCCTCCTCCTTTTTTTTTTAAGTATTTTCGTGCATAACTTCGTCATATATAAAAGAATTTGTAATTTTTTTTTTTTTTTGAAAGGTTTTATTCTCGAGGTGGTCCCATTGTCACCAAGTCAGAATCTGATGAAGGGATCCCATGAAAATCGAGGGAAATCTTCAAATTTTACAGGCACGCCTATAGCGATTTGGGTATTTTTTTATAGTAACTCATGCATTTGCTCTAGGAAAGCACCATTCGGTGAAGTGGAACTGATGATGAAGGCCATTGGTGGCAACCGGAACTACTCAATAATAAGTATTTCACGGGTGGCGATTCGATTACTTTAATATGGTTTCTAAGCAATTTATGCTCGTCACAGTGAATATGGTGAAATGGTGCTGATAGTGACTTCACCATCAGCTCCAGTTCTTTTGATTCTTACCAGGTGAACTCCTCAACAATTAACGTCCCTGCATCGGGAAAAGGAATATTTTGTAAAAGGTGATGAGTAGTTGACATTAGGCTATTGTAACTTAGATAAATTAATAGCTGACTCACTAAAAAGTGTTTTTTTCTTTTTTATAAAAAAACAACCAACTTCAAAAAAAAAAACACTACAAACTGAAAAATAACTTTAATTTTCGAAGTCGGTGGCAAAAAACTAAAATACAGATCCAAAGACACCGACTTCCGAAATTAAAGTTATTTTTCAGTTTGTAGTGTTTTTTTTCTGGAGTTGGTTGTTTTAAAAAAAAAAAAGGTTTTTATGTAATAAGAAAAAGATACGTGTTGTTACGGGGGGGTTATCCTTAGGAAATAGACATATACCATTGCGGACTTTTTCGTAAATATTTTTAAGATATACAATTCCGTAGTACATTATTTTGCTCTATTTGCAATGTAGCGCACAAAAATAGGGTTTTTATGACATCACTTTACAAATCTTTGAAATCTTCAGCTTTTCTCTATTATAACATGCATATATTATACATGTCGGAAATACGTTGAATCAATCGTTTGACTTGACTAATCGGGACGCCGGTGCCACCAGGTGGAGCTGGACAGAGTCTATAACGCTCACGCTTGAGCAGAGAAAAAGCAGAGTTTGTTGTTGATGGGTAAGCAGTGTACACGTTTAGAAACTGTCGCACGTTCCGTATAGTTTTGTCGTGTACCTACAGTGTGTGATTAGTTTGATCGTAAGTTATAATTTGTTTTGAACTGCAAACGGTTTTTCTATTGCGCAATAACCAACACTACCTATAGTACGCCCACAGTAGTTAAAATATGGCTGATAATAACGAGAGAGAAATACTTTCTCCGTCATACATATAAACCTACCTCTTGAATCACTGTATATTGATGAAAACCGGATTAAAATCCGTTGCGTAGTTTAAAAGATGTAAGCGTAAATGAAAAAGCGACTTTGTTTTATACTATGTTGAGATAAGACTCGAAGGAAAAACAAGAAAATGAGTCTAAAAATAAAAGTATGAGACTGTCAATTAATAAAGATGTAAATATTGGTATGGTATACACGTGTCGTTCTATCGTTAGACTTGGTTCAAGTTGTTAAGTTTCTTGAGGCTTAGTGCCCGTTGTTTGATACATAGTTAAAAATTACCATTAGTCAATTTAACAATTAGTCACTTGACAATTATTATTATTATTATTCTTTATTTGTCGGACAACAATGATCCATCGTGTTAGTAAACAATAATAAAAGTTATTACTAGTGTTAGTATTACAATACAATAGAGAAGATAATTATAATAGTTAACATTGTGAAAAGGACACTCCCAATTAAAGTTTTGTGATTGTCCTTCTCACAAAACTTTTAATAATCGAAGAGTCGATACTCTCTGCTATAGTTTTTAGAATACTGTTGCCACTCGCCCGTAACCTTGACAACAGCGACGCAGTTTTCTTGCGAATGACGGCGTGGAAGCCGTCAGTTCTGTTTTGCACAAACATAGTAGACGCGCTGCACCATCGTGGCAGTCCCAACAGCATCCTAAAAATATTATTATATTGAACGCGTAGGTCATCTAGTGTTCTTTTGGTATAGTTGACCCAAAGATTCCCCGTGTAAAAGCACTGGCAATATGCCTTAAAAAGTGTTACTTTCACTAGTATACTACACCGAGCGAATCTTCGGGCCAACATGTTACCTCGGACCGCCAAAGCCCTACGCTCCCTTTCAATATCAACATTGTCCTTAAGGTCGTCAGCGAGAAAATGCCCTAGATATTTAACTTTTGTCACTCTTTTGATGTTCAAGCCATTTAGGGTAATGTCAGGTACAGTATCTGGGCATTCACCGCCGGCCCCAAAGACAATGTATTCACACTTTTTAATATTATAAATCAGTCCGTGTGAGGCAGCATACGCCTGACAGACCCTTAACATTTCATTCCCGGCACCTGCCGTCGGCGCCAGCAACGCCATGTCATCAGCATAGCTGATACTATTTATTTTTACACCATGGACGCTACAACCGACCCGCATATTGCTGAGGTCCACAATTAGGCCATCTATATATGTGCAAAATAGCCTAGGAGATGTCAGACCACCCTGTCTCACACCGCATCCTAACCTATATGTCTCAGAGAGTGCATTGGACCACTTCACAACATTTTCTTGGTTCCCATACCAATACTTTAGGATCCTGAGGACTCCTGCCGGTACACCCCTGTCCTCAAGCTCTCTCCAGAGTACATCATAATTTACCAGATCGAAGGCTCTGGAGAGATCCAGAAAACAGGCGTATACCGGCGTTTTACGATTAGTGTAATACCGGACCGTATGTTTGAGGCTTACTATGGCGCTTTCCGTAGACAGTGCAGGTAGAAACCCGAACTGCGAGTTATGCACGGATAGACATTCCTTCAAGCTAGAGTCAATCATACCGTCCAGCACTTTTGCCATTGTGGTTGCGTGAGATATAGGTCGATAGACTTATCTGATATGTCGCCCGTCCTATTCTTAATTATAGGAACCACCAGTGTTTTCATTAGTTCTGCCGGCAAGTAAGAGTGACTTAGGCACATGGTATAAAACAACGACAAAACCCTTGGCAGATGAACCCCAGCAAATTTGAAATGCTCAATACTGAGCCCGTCGTGTCCGGGAGATTTGCCTCTGCTCATATTTTTAATTACAGCCGCAACTTGTCTGGCCGAAAAGAACATTAACGACTTCACTCCCTGACCTTCAGGCCCAGCATTAATCATATCAACTGAGGGACCCAAAGGAGATTGCACTGTAAAATGTTCCTTGAACATATTTGCCACCTCCTCCGGATCACTCCTCCCGCCGACATTCACAGAGAGGCCAGGCTTAATATCAAGCCTACTCGTGGACTTCCAAAACTTAGCGAAATTATTTGTTGCTCTTGCTTTTACAATAGTCAACAGCTGTCAAAGTTTACCTACTCTGTCTACGCATGGTTAACTTTCATAGCAAATTGTCAATATTTAACTATAGTTAGCTTAACCATTTGTCAAACAACATACTTCTGCCATTTTTAACAAATTGTTAGTTTAACTAACGCATTATAACTATTAGTATGTTTGACTACTGATCAAACAACGGGCCCTTAGTAAATAATAACATTTTTATATTACAAATTGCAAAGTAACAGTATACTCATTGTTGAAAAGCCTATTAATACATATTTTAAAAGGTTAGTTCGTGTCAGTATCAAACAATGTCGTTGACGTTTGCGACGGATTTGTGATGTAAAGCACGGGTAAATCGTTTTCAGTGCTGGAAAATGAACGTAAGGGTCAGTATGACTATGATAATTTAAGTCACAATGACTCACAACATATAACGTAAGGGACATGCTATTTTTACCTGCTCAGAGAACACTAATGTATGGACAAAACTAAAAGATGTTCAAATTATGAGTGACGTGTTGTTAAAATGTACTCGATCGTGTTTAATGTAAAGACAAAATACTGTGAGGAAAGAGACTTACATTGATTTTTATACAAACATAAAATTTGAAATGTCATATTGGTATAACAAGTTTTTAATACAGAGATTGTCTAGGTCTATGGAAAACATATTATGTAAGGGACGTTTTTTTGTGAGATATCGAGATTTTAAATATATCAATCGATAGAGCAAGAAATTCTGAATCGAACTTTATATATCTCATTTTCGACAAAATGTCCCTTACGTTATTTCATATTTCCACTATAGAATTTTGGCAGCTGTGACCAAAACTACAAACGTAGTATACACGGAAGTTTTATAAAATGTGGCTGTTATTTTTAGTATATAGTATATAGTGGTGTCTTGCGACTTCCACGCGTACGAAGTCGCGGACAGAAGCTAGTAGTAAATAAACACAACGTCAGCTTTTTCTATTATCCGCGTCAGGATGCTCCAATTTTCTACATCATTTCGCTCGCTCTTGCTTTCTCTTAGCAAAATTACAATGAAAACTTAACCTAGCCCAGTCCAGAATGCACCAATTTTCGAGCTCGCTTCGCTCGGTCTTTGGTAAGGTCGAATCTGAGTCAGAACGCTCCAGATGCCTAGCTCGCTTCTCTCGCTCTTGCATTCTCTTAGTAAGGCCACAAAGACAGCATTGACAGCTTGACCTTCCAAAGTCAGAATGCTACATTTATTTTGTAAAAAACAATACCCTGTTTTGGAACTTCTCTGCGTTCGGTCAGGTAAACTCGGGTGAAATCGAACATCTCATTTAGTATTTTATACGTCAATACAGTGACATAAAATTATCAGTTTATAATAAATTACTAGAAATAATTTATTTATAGCCTTTTTTCAGAGTGATAGTTGTAGTACAAAACGTTTAATATCAGTTCTGAGTCTCTGTGGGCCCTTTGGTAGAGGCCTCTTCCAACGGCTTCCAATTCACCCTGTTCCTTGTCTAGTCCATGTCTTTCCAGCCGTCCTCCCCAAGTCATCCTGCCATCTTTTCAAGGATTTTCCTTCTTTTCTGATCCCATCCCTAGGTGGACATTCATTTGGAGTCAGTGGTGGACATCTCGTTCGCCAGCCCCGCTCTGTCGCCGCGTGTCTGCCTGTCGTGTCGAGTCTGTACGTGACTGGCGCGTCATGGAGGGGGTGGAGACGTACTCCGACAACCAGTACATCAGTTTTGACGTCTCCGCCCAGACCTCGAGCGCGTTTGTCCAACAGGCCCCGAGTGGTCCGCGGTGGGCGCTGAAGCAGCTGGACCAGGAGCTCCCCCTGGAAGCCTCGTTCGTGCAGGCCTGGGTGTCACCACCGGGCAGGCCTGCAGACATCAACAATGAGGCGGAGTGGTTCCGGGAGGCCATGTCCGAAATATGTGACGTGGCAATGCCCCGGGTCCAGCCTGGACGTGCCTGGCGCCAGGTGTACTGGTGGTCGCCGGTGCTAACGTCGGCTCTCGGGCCTCGACTTAGAGGGCTCCCAAGCGCATGCTTGGAGGGGGGGCTAGTTCCCATTTCGGTGGAAGACGGGGAAACTGGTCCTCAATAAGAAGACGGGGCGCCCTGCGGACTCTCCGTCCGCTTACCGGCCCATTGTGCTGCTCGACCACGTGGGCAAGCTCTTAGAAAGAGTCATTGCAGACTGCCTCGTCGGGCGGCTGGTGCGGGTGGGGCCGGATTTGACGGAGAGTCAGTTTGGTTTCCGCAGGGGGCGCTCTACGGTGGACGCCATCATGCGCGTGCGAGCCCTCACGACGTTGGATGCTGTGGCCCGGGGTGGGGTCGTCTTGGCGGTGTCTCTAGACATCACCAATGCCTTCAATACTCTGCCCTGGAGTTGCATCAGGGAGGCACTCCGGTCACCGGCGTCACCATCGTTTGTTACGTTGGTCTTGGCGCACGGGAGGTCGCACCAGGCGGCGGCCGAATTAATGACACGCGGGGTGGCGACAGTCATTGAGAGGATCCGGCAACTCGACTCGGGACTCGAGGTGGCCCTGCACAAGTCGGAGGCCATGTGTTTTCATGGTCCTCAGAACGCGGCACTGTCGGGTTCCCAAATAATGGCAGGAGGGGTTCACATCGGCGTCGAGTCGACGATGAAGTACCTGGGACTCGTCCTCGACAGCTGGTGGAACTTCGTCGAGCATTTCCGACGTTTGGCTCCCAGACTGGACCGGGCCGGGGCTGCCCTGAAGCGGCTCCTGCCCAATCTAGGGGTCCAAACGCCTCCTACCGGAGGCTCTACGCGGGGGTCGTGCGGTCCATAGCCCTTTCCGGGGCATCGGTGTTCACTGGCATTCCTTGAGGCTCCGACCAGCCCGCCGGTTGAACGCGTCCCAGAGGGTCATGGCCATCCGGCTGGTCCGAAGATACCGCACGGTCTCCTGCGAGGCGGCGAGCCTCCTTGGATCTGGAGGCAAAAGTCCTCGCGCACATTTGGGAGTGGCGCGAGGAGGCGAAACGCCAGGGTGTAACTCCGCTGCCGCGAGAAATCGCGGCACAGCGGACAGAGCTCCGGCGCGGCGGGATCTCATGGCGGCATGGAGAGTGCGGCTGTCGCAACCCAGCGCTGGGCACGCCACAATTGCGGCGGTGAGTCCTCTCTTTGAGGAGAGGCTTGAGAGGCGCCACGGCGTCCTCACCTTCCGCCTGACGCAGGTCCTCACCGGACATGGCTGTTTCGGGAGGTTCCCGTTTCGGATAAGGCGGGAGGAAACGCCCGGGTGTTGTCATTGTATGGATCGACCGGAGGACACGGTGGAGCATACGGTGGAGGTCTACCCGCCTTGGGCGGAGCACCGCCCTGTCCTCGTGGCGGCGATCTCTCGCGTCCGGCCCTGGTTCAGGCCATGGTACGGAGGGAGAAGGGAATGGGAAGCCGTCACCTCCTTCTGCGAAGCAGTAATGCTCGCGAAGGAGGAGGCGGAGCGCGTGAGGGAGAGGCAATCATTGCGTTCTGACGCCCCTAGTCGCCGCAGGAGGAGACACCCTGGGCGTCGGGAGCCGATAGCCGACTCCCGGCCACCGTAGGCGCGGGCTTCCGGACAGCAAGCAATGGGCAGCTCGCCGTCCGGTAAGGACCAGGCCCGGGTCGATGGCGCGTTGTGTTCCACGCGCGCCTCTAAGAGATCTCAGCATAATTGACGGAGTCCAATAGGGCCGATGCCTGCCGGGGTCGCGGATTGTTCGGAAGAGTTACCGTGGCCCTGGCGCACAAGCAACTGAAGGAACACGGGTGGGTTTTAGTCAGTAAGAGTCTGACACGCCCTTCCGCTCCGCCCAGAGCGGGAGAGGTCATTTGATGATTTCCCAACCAAAAAAAAAAAGAAGAGTACCACAGGGTCACTTTTCGTTCCATTTGTCTTGCCCGCTGACAGTATGGCCGGCCCATCGCTTTTAATCTTCTCAGTTTCAGTACTACATGTTGTTTCTGTTGCCTTCCTAATTACACAGTGATTGGTTCTTTCTAATCTTTCTTTTTCCCGTCACACGAAGTGTCAAGCTATGCTGACACATTTGAAGTTTTGTCTGTCAGTTATTGGCCAAGGCCCATGCTTGGCATCTGTTAGTATGGGACGGATGCTGGTGTTGAAGAGCTTTCCTTTAACAGAGATGTTCATTTTCTTTTCTTTCATTATTTATTTGTATTTCTTCGATGCATGCCCTATTTGTGTTTCTATCTCTTTGTTGGATATTTTATTTGTTGTGATTATTCGTCCTAAATATGCATAATCATCGACTCTTGTGATGTTATTTACTGTGATTGTTACCTTTGCTGCTTTGCTTTGCTTTAGTTTTTCATGTGTTCATATTTAAGCCTAAATTTTTGCTTTTCTTGTATTTTTTTTAAGTTATAGTGACCAAAACTTCAGATTCCTAAGTGGTGTATTTTAAGAGAAATTAGCTTTCAATACTTTTCCATACTAAATCTCCGCGTATAACCCGACCAAATTAAGTTGTCAATGGTATTGAGTTGTTTAGGAGATCTACGGTCACCAAATGTGATAAGTAAGCAGGGTCGTCGGATATAGTTGAAGTTTAGTAAGAAACCGATGAATGTTATCGAATAAAATAAAATTTAATTAATAGAAAACCAACAGTTAATTTATCAAATTAAATTTCATTCGAAAACATCCATCAGTTTCTTACTAAACTTCAACTGTATCCGAAGGCCCTAGTTACTTATCTCTTTTGGTGACTGTACACTCGTGCACATATATTTATGGATGTCGGAATAGTATTAATAACAGTTCAATATCTATAATTTTTATACCAACTGTGTACTTATACACGGTGACATTTGAATCACAGTTTTGCTAGAACAAACGTTGTTGAGACCATGGTCTACTACCATTCTACAGCATCCATTAAAATAAAAACGTCATTGGTTTTCGAAAAAAGACAAAGTTAAAAAAGTCGGGTTCATCGTTACTCCCTACAACACAGACACTGCGGCGCTCGCGTCTCAAAGTACAATTGCAGCGCGGCGCGCGGCTTACGCGCGAGACAAAGCATTGTTTACAGGGAAATCCCAATCCCAGGCAGGGGAATCTCTATAAACGAAATTTAGTTGGAACTTATTTTTGTACGTTTTACTAGAAAATACCAAATTTAAAAGTTATTTAAAGTTTCTATTGTTCTCAATCATGTTGCGTAATTAGGCCTAGTCTGTCTATAAACGGAAACAGTCATGTGTTTACTATTGGTTCATAGAAATCTTTTGTTTACAAGCCATGTGTAAGTGCCGGAGCGCCCCGTGGCGTGCCGACAAAAAATGTTCCGAGACAAATAACAAGTCAGAGAACAAACTTACTTACTTACTTTATAAAGAGAAAATAAATTAAAATCGAATAAAATTATAACAACTTACAACTTATTTACTTAACAAACATAGCTTTCACAGAACATGAGATAATTTGACATGATCACCCTGAGTGTGGCATTAAAGATTTCGGGACTGTCTCCATTAAGGAGTTTATAGCACCACGCATGCGACACGGGGACTGCGCGCGCGACACAGTGCGGCAATGAGATGTGGCCCACAGGCGGTATCGGTTATGGCTTGGTATGGCTTTAGCTATGGTAAACTTGGGTACTTAGGTATTTTCTGGCTATGCACGACGCAGGCGACGCACCGTACCGACGCGGACGGCGCGGCGGGGCGAGGTGGCTGACCTCTAATTTTATAATTTCGTTCTAGGTGCGAACATACGGTAGGTACTATCAGACATGGTTTTAATTCTGTTCTGTAACTAGGAACGAGTATCTATTGTATCTACCGTGGCTTTATTAGGTAGGTATTATTTATTTATTGGGATATTACAGAATCATGACAAAAACAAAACATACCACGAAACAGGGTTAGCTCCATGTGCACCAAGACAACATTGACTCCAATTTTGGTTGAGAGTTTTGTTATTAATAGCTGTTCCCTGACCCACCCTAAAATCGAACGAATTTGAACCCTCTACCTGTAACATTAAGGGTTATTCAATTTGTATAAGTTTATCAGACTACTCGAAAAAACAAATACAATAATAATACAGATAAGCAAATTTGATCTTTAAAACGTTAGCGTCAGGATATTTAAAATAAAAATAAAAAAAAACATTATTTCAGACCTAAGCAGTCCATACGTAGTTAGTGGTTAAAACAAACTGTGCTTACATGCTATGTTATTGTTGTTTATAACTACTTGTTTTGCAATTTTGATTCTTAAGCTGTAAGACTAAAAGTTTAACAGAGTATTGTAATATAATTAGTATCATTGCTACTAATAGCTTATTTTCGTTATTTTATCCAAGTAGATCTGGTCTCGTGGTCTATGTATATGACTGAGATAAACAAGATGCGAGTTCAAATCCAGCGTCGAGTATATTGTTTTGCTTTCAATTTAGAATTGATTCAATAAGTATTTCTTGCATTATTGTAAAGAACTATAGACGGACACATTCTTAAAATATAAAATTTCAATATTGGTCATATTTTCGCCTAACTTGTAATAAGTGGGTAGTTGAAAGACAAATATGCGTATTCATTATAAAAAGTATTCAAATGTTACTAAGGTTAAGGGTAGGGAAATAAAAATGAACCGTGACAATCAAGCTAGCCAGTCTACGCACAATTGCAGTGACCACGCGCTAACTTTTTTACCTTGCCTTACTAAATTACCAAAAATAACATCTTTTTCCAATTTTTTTATTTCTATTATTGGTTTTATTATAATGTCTCAATTGAGTGAATATATAAAATACAAAATAATCTTTTTGCACGAGGAGAATGTTGGCATCAGAGAGATTGCAAGGAGACTTAATATAGCAGTAAGTGTATTTTTCTAATTTTATACTTCGTTTTTATACCTAGCCATTCCTTATGCCGTAACGTAAGCAAACATATTTTTTATATACTTAAACGTAAAGTGACACCTGTTTCATTTCTTTGTTTCAGAGAAATACAGTCAGATTGTGGTTAAGACGTTTTGAAGAAACAGGAAATGTTCAAAAGGATCGTTCAGGACCAAAACCTACAATGTCTACTCCCGTATCAGAACGGCACCAATCCATTGTTAGTAGACATATTGAATATCCTTTTACACCTACCCGGTCAACTGCAGTGCAGTATCATTATACTGACTTTTTTTTTTTTTTTTTTGTATTTTTTCTAACTGATTGAACAGAAACATTTTTCTGTTCAATCAGTTAGAAAACATTTGCATGCTGCTGGACTGAAACAATATAAGCTGGCACGTAACATTCAATTAACTGCTGCTCATCGCCAAGCAAGAGTCCGCTTTGCCCAAGAATATCTGGATTTTAATTGGGAAGAACATGTTGTCATATTTACTGATGAGAAGTCCTTCAAATCTGATAAGGATGGACGAAGAATTTTAAGGCGAAAGAAAGGTGAACGTTATAATGAAAATTGTTTACTGTCGTGTAGAACCAGCGGTAGAATAACTCTGGGTTACTGGGGCTGGATGTCTTCCATGGGACCTGGTGAACTTGTAGAAGTTGGTGGCCGATTTAACAGTCAAAAATATTTAGAAATATTACGTGACGTAATGTTGCCGACTGTGCGTGTTGCTTACCGAAACACGTCTATTTCCTTCGTGCAAGATAATTGCGCCATACACAGAGCTGCTGTGGTGCAAAATTGGCTAGCCAGTCAAGAACGTGTCGAAACAATAAGTTGGCCATCTAAAAGTCCTGACCTAAACCCAATAGAAAACTTGTGGGGTCAAATGATTTTAAATTGGGATTCATCAGAAGTCAGGACTAAGGAAAATTTGGCGCAACTTGTGACTTCAACGTGGGAACTCATGAGAGGAAGTGATGCTTGCTGGAACATGGTGTGCGGTATGCGGAGCCGCAACAAGTTATAGAAAGGGATGGTGCTCCACTTCGCT
Source organism: Griposia aprilina (assembly GCA_916610205.1). Lineage (NCBI taxonomy): Eukaryota > Metazoa > Arthropoda > Insecta > Lepidoptera > Noctuidae > Griposia > Griposia aprilina. Next base: position 86,291 of record OU744285.1, on the reverse strand, counting down.
ATTAAGACAGCACCACCGCCCGCAATTAACAATACTTATGTGTTAGTGTGTGTTAAATAAACTGTTTTTATGATAATTTCTAAGGAAGTTCATACAATGAATAAGTAGGTTCTTTTTACGATCATAACCATATTTAAAATTAAAAATACTTATAAAAGATCTATAAAGTAGGTAATACATCAAAATACTTATTTAGTGCTATATTCACTTATATTTTGTAAGTTGGTATGACAGTTAATGTGGTGATGTTATTGTTATAAAATAGAAATATTATATATTTCTAAATATGTAACATGTTGATTCACTACATTAAACACTTTGTAAAGTATGTAACAGATTACTGACCTACTTTAAAAATAAAAATGGGTATTTCATAGCCACTATTGAAACGAAGAAACTGTTTTTTTGTCGCGTTAACAACTTAAATAAAAACATTCAAGCTTATCGTAAGTAGTTTATTCTAACTGCTTTTATATGTTTTAGCTTTATATATAAAAAAATAATATATATATGACAAGTAATTATTTTTGTAAATAATTATGTTATGTTTATATTGAATAAAATCGTTAACATGATCATCATTATTTTTCATTTCTGTTGTTATGTGTATTTAAATAGTTAATTTAAATTAACTATGTATTTTAATTTAATATAAAATAATATTTTGAATTAAAACAACAATCGAATATTGAGCTTTGTGATGTAAGTATTGAACTCACAACCATGTCAACATAGTTTGACTGTTGCAACCACTAGACCAAATCGACTTAACAAAATCAGTTGAAATTAACAAATGCATCATGTGACAAAACAGTAGTCAAAGGCTTACCTACCTTAAAGTTACGTGTTAAAGATCAAATTGGCATAACTGTATTCTATAATATTTGCCTACCTTGAACACCTCGTTCTAGTTCGTTAACCTCGCACGTATCTATTACCACTTATCTACTGCTAATTGCAGAAGGTTCAAATTCGTCTGACTTTTACTGGGACAGCTAGCGGCAGGGTGGGTCAGGGAACAGCTATTACCCACTGTACATGCGCCTAGCTTCCGCCAGATTGTCATCAGCAATTGAGTAAAAACGCACAATAACCAACCACTCCACACTCGAATAGTTAGAAATCATTTTCACAATAAACGCGCGATGCATGCCTGTGACGTAAATACATCGGATGCATACGCGTCGCTCGCTCGAGACATTTCGGTAGACTGTTTATTGCCCGGGTGGTTCGAGCGGCCCGCGGGATTCGACAAAAGAAATGGGCGGAGCGATACTTCGCACGATTGCTTGTCATTGGCTAATGATTTATTTGCATTTCGGTCCGCATTGGCCGGAAATCCTTGTAGTCCACGTGGACTACCGCGATGAGTACTATGATGTTACGGATAAGGTCTTGTAATAGTTCAGCTGAAATTCATATTTCACCCCCACTTCCCCGCGCCTTGTATCTTTCTATCCCGCTCGCACTGTCAAACTGTTTCTGTTAGGGCGAACTGAACTATTGTTGGAAGGATGCCAGAAATAAAATGATTAAACTTATGATTAATTTATTACATTAGTATAAAAAATTTGCTTTCACATTGTATGGACCTACAGTGTATATAAAATTATAGCCTTTTAAATGGGCAGGTAAATAATAAGTAAGTATAACAAAAAAAAAACATGGGAGGCCTTCATCTTTTGTATAGAAACAACGAAAAAATTAAATGGCGATGGATAGATGGATGGGATGGATTTGTGGCCAGTGCCGACGTCTATACCGCCACAAACGAACTACGCAAGACATGTGACTGACGTCAAAATCCTACATCACGGAAGCAAAGTTTACTGCAAAATCTGCAATATACCGGATTAGTTTTCAATTACCAACCAAAGAAAATTGTTCTGCCGCCATACATTGTCATCCTAAAACAGCGACAGCCAAATAAAATGACTTGTCTTTTTGCTGATTTTTTGCCAAAAAATAGGCCAGCCCTCTGGTCACGTGAAGAGTCGACCAACCGCTTGGCGATTTCTCCAAAAACTAAGTGGGCACTCGGACCGCATGGCCCTACGTTTTAGCCCAATACTCGTACGGCTGGACCACAAAAATCCCAATAAGATTGGAGTATTTGCGCCGTTTGAGGTTTTACGCACCTGCAGCAGCCGCTCCAGCACAGCCCGCCGTGCTAGGGATATGGGATGACGCAAGGGAGTCAACACAAGATCTTAATGAAATGAAAATGAATTGTATTTTTTTTTTTTATAATTATTTAAAATACAATTTTTAAATTATTATTGGACTATGATGCCAAGGAGCAGCTACTGATTGATCCCTCATAATGTTTAATAATTTCGTGTTTTTGACTGTAACAAACCCTACACACTCACACTCACACAATCATTCTACCTCTCCTCACACTTCACATGCACACTACACATACATTACACTATAAGAACCTACATTTTATTTTATTTTTTGTGTTTCGGTGTAGACATTGTTACTTATAACATCGCATTGGATTAGTCTGTAAAGGTAGTATTTGTGTTTTTTTTTCATTTTTTTTTTTTTTTCTGTTTAGTTAATTTAAACATGTCTGTTTTTATTTTCCCTTCATCAATATTTAATTTGTCTAGAGTGAAAATTTAACACTGCAATGTTAATTATATTTATTTTGGGGTGAGAGCCTGGTGATCGGTCACACAGGGTATCCTGGTATGGACGCCAGTCTCTCTCAAAGGATCATATTATGTGTATTGTTTTCGAAACGCTTGTCTCTATGTTTATAAATATGTTAACCTTTGTGAAGGGAGAAAATAAAGATATTATTATTATTATATTTTTATGTTAGTAACATATCTCGGGACCATGGGGTCCCGGACCTTTGGAAGGCGTACGAGGGGCCGAGGCCAACTCGCAGAAGCCCCTTGGAAATTTTGAAATGGAATGAGGCACCTACCGACGATTATCCCTGTATGCACTGTGCAAGTGCACCCAAGGACAACTCCCGGTTGGTGTCGGACTATTGCAGGATATAGAAACAAAGATATTGAACTATTTGGGTAGCTTAAGTGGACTGGTTATCTAGCACTATGGAAAGACTATGGCCCCGCCTGACCAATGTTTTATATAAAATACAAAGATAACATGGCAGGGGGTGACTTGCACACTCAATAATGGACCCCCAAAAACGGTCGCTAGCACATAGACATAGACCACGAAACCCTAATCTTGAAACTTGAGCATTACGGACTTGGAAAACTTGCTCTCAGTTTAGTAGAATCATATTTAAATGATAGACAACAGCAAGTTCAAATAAATGGTGTCAATTTACTCGGTTTAAAAGTAAAAATAGGTGTACCACAAGGCTCGATATTGGGTCCTTTCCTCTTTTTAGTATATATTAATGATCTACCCCACTTGTTAAAAATCCTACCACAAATAGTGTTATTTGCTGACGATACTTCTTTAATTCTTTAAATTAATAGACGTGCATCAAATCTTGACGACGTAAATAACGCTCTACTGCAGATCCAAAATTGGTTCACTGCTAATAATTTAGTATTAAATGGGAATAAAACTAAGTGTATTAGATTTTTCTTACCAAATGTCAAAAGTACAAATTGTGAGATAGTATTAAATCAAGAGAAACTAGAATTCGTCGATAAAACTGTTTTCCTGGGGATCACGCTTGACTCAAGGCTTCAATGGGGTCCTCATTTAACATCCCTTGCAGGACGGCTAAGTTCAGCAGCATATGCTGTGAGAAAAATCCGTCAGTTTACTGATGTAGGTACCGCGAGGCTAGTCTATTTTAGTTACTTTCATAGTATTATGTCATACGGTATTTTACTATGGCGACGGGCTGCAGACGTCGAGTCTATTTTTATTCTGCAGAAAAGAGCCATCCGAGCCATATATGGCCTCCGCAGGCGCGACTCTCTAAGGGAACGGTTTAAAGATATTAACATCATGACGGTACCTTGTCAATATATCTATGAAAACATCATGTACGTAAGGAAAAATCTACATCTTTTTAGTAACAGAGGTGAAAGACACAATTATATCACTAGAAATAGGGATCAATTAGTTCAACCAGGTTTCAGGCTGGCTAAAGTAGACTCATCTTTCATGGGGTACTGTTTAAAATGTTACAATAAAATACCTCCCCATATTCTTCAACTGAATGAAACTAAATTAAAATCTTGTATAAAACGCACACTATGCAGCCAAGCATGTTATAAGTTGGGGGATTACATCGCTGATAAAAATGCTTGGCTCAACGCTGGTCCTGCTCCACAAGGGCGCATAAACTAATTGATTAGCATTTGAAACTACTGTTGGAGCTGCTGAAGATTTTAAAAACTTATCTTTGCATTGTATAAATTCAATGTTTTAGTATTGTATAATTGCATAGCACATGTGTGAGTATAAAGTATAAATAAAGTATACATGTACCTACTATAAAGCTACCATTTAATAGGTTTTTCTTTCATTGACTTCAATGTGCCCTGGCGGCTGAGAGTTTGTCATGCTCACTCTAATGTCTCGCTGGTGGTGGCGTGTGTGTTGGATCATTAAGTTCCCTTCAAAATGGTTGAGCTGAATGGTGCTGATCCATGCGTCATGTTCGTGAACGGGCGCCGTCAGTGGGGACTGGTCATTTCTTAGCTGCCACGGCTTATTTTTATTTAATTTAATATTTGCTTATTTAATATTGCTTTTGTCTTTTTATTACGGATGCTTTTAACGTTCTGCGTCGTTCTCACATGCATAATTTCAACATGAACGATGTAATCAATATTTTGTAACCATATTTTGATTTAAAAGAGTGTCCATGGAGTTTCTTGCCCGTTCTTCTCCATAGGTACCTACTACGCTTTGGAATGGGTAACTAGCTTCATATGTCTGACTGACCGACCCCTTGACAATTCAAAAGTGCCTGTAATTGGTTTATTTGAAATAAATGCTTTGAGTTTGAGTTTGACTTAAGGCGCAGATAAAAAAAAAAAAATAGTGTCGTAGCGATAAGGGAGCAATATATCCTGAGGTGCTTATGAGGAGTGGAGAGGTATCCCACGGCTATCAGGACAATCCCGGAAGTATGGTCAAGATCCCTACTAGCATCTTACTGGAATACTTCCTTCCTCCGAGCACGTTTGCTCTTGCGAATCTCCACTCAAGCCGGCCAATAAACGCAAGGAAGATGTGGGAGCTCCATTCCTCGTCATTGTTTACTGCAGCCGGCTAATAAAGGCAAGCCAGAGGTGAGGAAAAAGAGTTCTCCCGGGAGATAGGGTACGTGGGGTCGTTACTACCCAACAGCTCGCCACATGCTGCCCTTTTACATTCAATTGTATTTTAGGCTGATTTAGACAGATTAAACACATAACATAACATCACGCCTGTATTCCCAGAAGGGTTAGGCAGAGCACACAGACAGAAGACACAGACAGGAGAGACAGATTAAACGTTATTAAAAATATGGGATCTGCCCCGCAGGCGCAGGCGGACCACGGCTTTACGTGCTTTTGGAGGCCCGGGGGTATTACAACACCTTCTATACTCGAAAGGTTTAGGTAGTTAAATAAAGGTAAACAAAAAAAACCACGTGACTCATCGATGCTAAACCTTTTATTTCAAATGTTAAAATCATATTATTTTTAGTCATATAATAATATGTTCTATTCTGAATCTGAATCTGAGGAACTATCTGTCACATTGATAATAAAGCGTTCAGTGGTATTATCAATTATTTTGTCTAATTTAAACATTTTATGTTCTTCTTTTATTACATGACATTCGCAATTTTTCCAATTATCAGCAGGCACATTAGCTAAAGCCTCTGGCAAAAGAATTTTTAGGTCAGCCATTTTAAAAGTTTTATTTTTCTCGGCTAAATACCCCTTAACTTGAGCCCATGTCTTGAAATATCATGTCTTGAAACTATGTCTGTTTTCAACGGATAACACTCTTTGGGCCATGTTTCTTCTACATACTTATTTAAACACATTTATCAATGTGTGTTTCTCAGAGGATGAAAGAGGTCCTGTTTTGAAGCGTTTTTTCTTCGGTGATGGAAATGAGAGTACGGAGTTGTTCTGGCTAGTACCAGGCTCGGGTTCACTCATTTTTCAACCATACGAATTTAAAAACCAATAACGATAAATAACAAAAACTTTCAATAACTAAATAACAAAAACAAAATAAAGAAACAAGCTATATTAACAAAATCGAAACGCACACGCAACATCGCAAATGTCGAGGGTGCTATCAAAGGCGTCTCGTTAACCGACTAAACGTAATACCAGCTACTTCAGTTGCCATACTACGTCCCAGGTTTACTCTTAAATTTTGCAACGTTATATTCGTTGTTTTTTTTAAAAGGTTTACGGAACCTGTCTTTTTGGGGTCTTTACAATAGACAGATTATAAAATATTATTCTACAACAAAATTTACAAATTAAAAATTTAAATTTATTATTTTCACAACAATAAAATTGTGCTCAAGCAATTACGTCTACGAAGAGTAGTTTTCGAATAAATGATAAAGTTTAATATACATTAATAAAAGAGGAAACTATCGTTTAGATCGAAAATAAATTTAGTTTTGTTGTAACGTATTTTTAAACAAGAAAGTGTCAACTATAAAAAACCCTTTTTACGATTTGTTTACCTTTATTTAACTACCTAAACCTTCCTAGTATAGCTCAGAAAATAACGCTGAGTTTTATAATATATTTTTCATTTAAAGACGTAATAATTTAATTTCAAATAAAACAATGTATGGGAAGCTGCCATTGTTCTTTATGTTTACTACAAATTTGTTAAAAATCTTATTATTATCTTATCTTAATCTTAAACCTTTCTCCAAACCGTTCTCTAAAAAATAAAATTATTAAAGTATCTAATTAAACCAAAAAGTTTTTTTCTGCACTCTCGAAAATAGGTACATTGACCTACCAAAATTTTTGACAAGTTTTTGACATTGACATGAAATTATGATATTGAACCCTTTTAAATATAATTTAAAAAAATGAAAACTACAGCATTTGGCAAGAATAAAAATACGGATGGCTTATTTTTACACGTTTTAATTTAATACATAATTTCTTCAGAACCTAAAACGTTGACAATCGGGTATTTTGAGTGCAAGCGAAGTGACACAGGTTCCCCATTTGATAGCCGAAGCGGTACTGACAAGTACTGAATCAGGATCCTGTCGGGGGCCGGGCGGCAGGGCGGTCCAAGTTTTGAGTGGTTAAAAAATTTGATATTTGCCATCTCATCTTTTTACGGTTAATATAACGGTGAAAAAATAAAAAAGAACAGATGGTATCTGCTTTAGGCATAGTTCGATTAGCCTGCAAAGTTTCATGACCTAATTAGAAAATTTTCATTGAATAATATCCATTTATTGTACGGTTCAGAGGTAACTTTGAGATTTCTTTGTATCGAGAAAATTGTATGCAATCGTGTATTTGAAACACATAGTACTTAGTAGAAGTCCTTATCTATACTGCATATTAAGGGGCAGTACCAGGAAATCGTGTTATGGGATTGTGATCAATTTATATAGAAAACTTAAAGTAGTAGCCACGAAAAAAACGTCTGAGTAGCTCAAGAGTTTCACCAGGAAACGAAACAATCGGATTGAGGATAAACCTTGTAGATTATTGTAAAAAAAATATTGAATATCACTAAAAACGTGCAAAAAGCACTGCCGTATTTGGACAAACTTGGCGTAAATCAGCAGTCAACTCATTAATATTATACAATAAATAAAGACAACAAAGAACAGTGAACTCACTGAATTTTTCTATTTTCCAAAACATTACTTCTATTTTGCGTAAAAAAATCGCAAAATATCTGAATTTTCACGCCCGAAATCCCCATACGAATTACTATGGCGACGCATTTTATCCGATACACGCCCGAATTGCAGAGCTCAGTCGTCCGCCAGATTTCAATGAGAGAGCACGTCGCTTTTCAGTAAAAAATTACGCGGCAAATAGTGGCGTATGTGTACACAAGATTCCCGCACAGTGGTCGGAAAGTCAGAAATTGAATTCATAGAAGATTTGCACTAAAATTGTAGTTTTTACACCCTATTATTTGTGCACGTACTCCTATGTTGTTTATTGTGTTACTTATTATTATTACAAGCTTGCTTTGTTCGTAGGTAGGTATGTTTCTTTCCGGTAATTTAGTAATAAGCAAAAACCACGACAATCACTCGATTGTCGTGGTTTTTTTATTGTACTTTTTAAAAAAAAAATCGACATTCGTGTCATTTTCATGGTTTTCGAGGTCGCTGATAACACAACCGGGGTCAAAATGTAAAATCAAGATGTCGCCGCCGAAAATTTGCATTTTTTTTGTCATGGATGTCATTTTCATGGTTTTCAAGGTCGCTGATAACAAAACTGGGTTCAAAAACAAAATTCAAGATGGCGCCGACAAAAATTTGCGAAATTTTCATCATGGGTATCATTTTCATAGTTTTCGAGGACGCTAACAACGATAATGGGGTCAAAATGAAATTTCAAGATGGCGCCGCCGAAAATTTACGAAATTTTCATCATGGGTATCATTTTCATGGTTTTCGAGGGCGCTGACATCGATAATGGCGTCAAAATGCAAATTCAAGATGGCGCCGCGGAAAATTTGCAAAATTTTCGTCATGGATGTCATTTTCATGGTTTTCAAGATCGCTGATAACAAAAAAATGGGGTCAAAAACACAATTCAAGATGGTGCCGACAAAAATTTGCGAAATTTTCATCATGGGTATCATTTTCATAGTTTTCGAGGGCGCGAACAACGATAATGGGGTCAAAATGAAATTTCTAGATGGCGCCGCCGAAAATTTACGAAATTTTCATCATGGGTATAATTTTCATGGTTTTCGAGAGCGCAACAACGATAATGGAGTCAAAATGAAAATCCAAGATGGCGCCGCCGAAAATTTGCAAATTTTTCGTCATGTATGTAATTTTCATGGTTTTCGAGGTCGCTGATTACAAAACTGGGATTAAAATCAAAATTCTAGATAGCGCCAACAAAAATTTGCAAATTTTTCGTCATGGGTGTCGTGTTCATGGTTTTCGAGGGTGCTAAAGCATAAAGTGAAGTTAAAATGTAAAGGTTTATACGTAGTTTCCGTACTGTCCATATTTATATTGTGACATTTCCCCGTCATGTTTGAGCTCGTTAGATTTCTCTTGACAAGTACAAGTACAGTAGTTGATCTTGATAATGTCTATGGTCTGATGATGAAGCATGAAGGTGGCCATAGGAACTCTTTAACTATACAACATAACCTCGTCGTGTTTGGGTTTGTTAAATTTGTCTTGATGAGTACTATAAATCTAGATGGTGTCCAGGATCTCATGATGGAGCCAGAAGGTAGCAAGCGCAGCAAGCAAGCGCATAAATTATTTACTTCGCCGTTCTTATGCAGGCCGTTGTGCTGCTGGGGTCTTTCAATACAGGAACCCTTCATAAAACGATACACAAAGTTGTATTTGGAACAGAACCCAACAAAATAATTTCAAAATTGGAGACAATTCGTAACGTGAAAGAAGTGCAACAGGCTAAATTAAGCAAACCCACATTTAAAAAACGACAGATTCCCGTATCGAATGACGCTCACTATGGAGAAAATTCCCAGCAACCTGACATGAGTCCAGATATGTTTGATGATGCAAAAACTGTCTTTTTGAATGATTTGAGGTTGTCTTCTGTTGAGCGAAAGGAGCTTGAACGATCGACTGTTTTGCAAAGACAGCGCGGATTGTAGTAAGAGGAGAAAATTACTTACCTCTTCATTATTTAGCGAAATTTGGAAAAAACGAGAAAGTACAAGTTGTGCTTCTCTCGCCAAAATAAATATTTATGGTGGTAATCTATCCACCGTTCCTGCAGTTCGTTATGGTATCGACAATGAAGAAACCGCAATAAGACTGTTAGAAGAACAAGAGAACATTCAAATTCAAGGTTGCGGTTTGTTTGTTGATCATGAGCATGAATTCTCAGGCACCACACCTGATGGCAAATACGCAGAAGGCTTAGTTGAAATTAAATGTCCATCTTTTTTAGAAAATTCCACTATAGAAGTTGCCATGACGAAACATCCGTTTTGAAAATATGATTCCACTTTAAATAGTTCCGTCATAAATAAACAGCATCATTGGTATTTTCAAATTCAGGGCCAGTTACATATAACGAAAGAAGACTTCTGCATGCTTGGTATTAGACATGGGTAGTTCGCGAACGATTGAAGGAAATGAACTACTTCATTTCGCAAAATAAACTTATCATTCAATCAGTAGTCATTCAAATGTGTCTCTACTTCATTTGCTTCAGTCTTTCTTTTCGCTCATGTTCACTCGTAGGTACACGTTTGTGTCACTTGACATTTCGCTCGCCGGCTGGTCCGAAGTATTTGATCTATGGGCTGGTCGGCTGACGAGCGACGACAGGGCGCTTCGCCGACACGGAATTATTGTAGTGTAGTTAGTCTAAACACACTGATAAATGAACTTTCTTATTATACTGATAATGTCGAATTTAGCTTACAAAAATGTACGTAAACTATAAGAAAAGTACGTTCATGAAATATTATTTATTATTGTTTTACTATTTTTGTAAGTTCTGTAAATAATCAGCAACGGATGTAAATAGGTACGTTAATATCCTATGAATAATTCTAAATCTCTGTAGGTACTTACATATTTTGATTTTTAAATAAAGAAAAAAAAGTACAAGACATTCATACTAGGTACTTAATAAAAATAGTTTTGCTTTGATTCATATGTCATGGTTGACAATCTTAAGCCTGTATAAAGTATGAAGGAAAATCGGGATATGAGATAGGTTTATATGTAATTGAACTAATGAAGTGCATTATTTGTGTTAACTTATCAATCACACCTTCGATAACTTATGAGTATGACTATGGACTCGTTCTGTTTTGCTGAACTAAATGAAGTACTGAACTAAACGAGTGGACTACTTCGTTATGCGAAAAGATATACTTTATTTATTTCTTTTCACTGACACATTGTGCGCATGTCTACTTGGTATTTGGTTTGGTGAAGCTGTACCAATGAAAGTTTATGTGATTCAGCGTGATGATGAATTTTGGAACACAAAAAATAAAAATCTTTTTTACAAAAAAAGACAATTGACTTCTAAAAAAAACACCACAAAGTGAAAAATAACTTTAATTTCGGAAGTCGGTGGCAAAAGATCCAAAGACCGACTTCAGAAATTAAAGTTATTTTTCAGTTTGTGGTGCTTTTTTTAGAAATCGGTTATCTTTTTTTGTAAAAACGTTTTTTATTTTTCACTTTTTAGTGAGTAAGTTATTAATTTATCGAAGTTATAATAGCCTTATTTCAACTGCTCATTACTTTTTACAAAATATTGCTTTTCCCGATGCAGGGACGTTAATTGTTGAGGAGTTATCCTGGTAAAAACGAGAAGAACTGGAGCTTAACTTGCTTAGCAACCATATTAAAGTAATCGAATCGCAGCCACTATGAGTAGTTCCGGTGGCCACCTCTGGTCATTCATCATCAGTTCCCCTTCACCAAATGGTGCTTTCTGAGAGCAAATGCACGAGTTACCATAAAAAATACCCAAATAGCTATAGGTGTGCCTATAAAATTTGAGGATTTCCCTCGTTTTCCATGGGATCCCCTCATCAGATTCTGACTTGGTGACAATGGGACCACCTCGAGAGCATACCCTTTCAAACAAGAAAATAATTTTCTAAATCGGTTCACAATTGATGGAGAAATCGGTGAACATACAATAAAAAAAATAAAAACATACATATAGCCGAACATATTATAACCTTCTCCTTTTTGGAAGTCGGTTAAAAATGGAGGCTATGTTGGCCAGATTTTATAATGACTGTTTGCTCCCAGAATTGGTCGACCCTCGGCATTTTCGGTGCATGCCAATTCGAGATCCACCGTAGGTATATCATGAAAGCAATGAAAGAGAGGAAAGCAAGAATGCATGCACAAGTAAAGAATGAGTGGTTTGAAGGTATGTATAAGTATAGAATGTCTTTATAAACAATGTTTAGACCTGTCTTACATTAGACAGCACAAATAGATTTTGGTTAGATGTTACACTTTTAAATCTATGATATCTCCTAAGATATTCATTTTAATAATATGCTGTAAAGGGCAATTTTGATCTACATTAAATGCACAACGTATTTAACGTATTTAATTGGATAAGGATTAATACTGTATCGTTTAAAATAGCTTTCGTAAATAACCCATTTTTTTTTAGAAACATGTAAAAGATAAAAATGGTTACTGTGGGTTATCCATATGAGATAGATATATACCATCGTGGAATTTTCTGTAGAACTTTATAAGATATACAATTCCGTAGTACATTATTTTGATCTATCTCGTAAGGTTTAGCCAGCGTTAGCAATGTAAGCGCCCAAAAATATGTTTTTTATGACATCATTAAATACAAATCTCTGAAATAATCGGCATTGCTCTACTATAATATGCATGTATTATACATATAAACCTTCCGAAAGAAATTCTCTAAATGATAGTGAAAACCGTATCAAAATCCGTTGCGTAGTTTAGAAGAAGTAAGCGGAGAAACAGACACGAAAACAGCGAGTTCGCTTTACTATTTAGAGATAGAGATTGTGTTACGATTAGAACCACTATGTAAACATAGATGTGTGCGTGAGCGCGGCGAGCCAGTCTATCGCTGTGTGAGTAGCGCTTCAATACCTAATTTTCTCTCGCGCCCGCGCGGTAATGGCCCCTTAATTTCAAATTGAATACTACAGTACTGTTGAAACTACAGCCATTCATTTTAAGACAATTTTCGAAATCTGAGGTAGTACAAGCCCTTAATGTTTGAACACGTTTGAGCAACATTTGACTAATTGGAGAACGCCTAGTTTAGTTGGTTGTAATAACATATTTGATGCTGTAGAATGGTAGTAGACCATGGTCTGAACAACGTTTGTTCTAGAAAAACGGTGATTCAAATGTCACCGTGTATAGGTACATATTAAGAAAAAAAACCTATCATTACCCATGGCCTGTGATACCTTTCTTAATGACGTGGGTAGGTAGGGTAATCAAATAATTGTTTTTCTGTATTGTAAGTACCTACCTTCTGTGTTGTTATATAAATATCATTAAAGAGCGATAGGCATTTCTTATTTATTTATTTCCTACTAATTTACCGTTGCTGCAAGCAGTACCTAAGTACCTATGCATTAAATACCTAATTTACTGCAGTAACAATATGTTGCTAATAATGCGGGAGTGCATTATTAGCCCCGAAGACCGGAGGTCGATAGTGGGCTGAGTCTTGTAACTTGCGATACTTGCCAGGGCCAGTTGGTTCCAGTGAGTTGGAACCGGGTGTCGCATAGTTCGCGGCGGGTCGGAACTGTATGCGAAGGTTTTCCCCAGTGAGGGGGGGGGGGCGCTGCATGTGGTACAGCGCTGGGTTGAGGCAGACTGCTGGCGTCGACCAGGAGAGGGTTTGAAGGCTCTGCTTGTGGACCGACGTGACGTGACGTCAGTATGACGTGTAGCTCGCTTGTGGCGATGTTGATACCGCTACACAGTTATTGTCTTCTTGATAACAAAAGAAGCAATTAGATTTTGAACAACTATCTCAAAAAAAACTTTTTAAATTGTCTACTAAATTAATATTATCTAGGTACGTCGCTGCTACGTTGTCGCTCTGCCGCCGTCAGTCCGTCACCCCCCCCCCCCCCCCTACTCCTTCCGGCAGTGCGGCAACGCGTATTCAATTATCTACACTTATACCTACCTAAATTCCCAAAAAAGGTTGCTAAAATGAAACGGATGAAATGGAATAGTTGTTTGTTCTCTTGAGCACATGCATACTTCGCGCGTTCGCGAAGCGTGTCGTGCAACATCGAGTTTATTTTTTATTCGGAGGTTTCAAGATATTTTTTAGACAATGAAATTAATGAATATACTATTTCAAAAAGGTCACATGTCTCAATAAACAAAGGTTTCAAAAAACGACAAAACTAATAATTATTTCCTGAGGAAATATAATAGTTACTGATAAAAAAGAAATACATATGTTTCTTTTTAGGGCTAATTAGCAATCGAAAGTTACAGAAATATTTCGATGGTAACGTTATTGTAAGTTGATATGAAAACACATATTTCCTAAAATATGCATGACGTGCCCTTTGCAATACATATTATTTAAATATAAAGTTACATATTACTTATGTAATCCTTTTATACTTACGTTATTAGCAACATATTGTTGCTGCAGTAAATTAGGTTTTTAATACATACTTAGTTACTGCTTGCAGCAACGGTAAATTAGTAGAAAAGACATAATTAGAAATACTTTAACGATATTCATATAACACACACAGAACACACAGAAGGTAGGTACTTACAATACAGAAAAACATTTATTTGATTACCCTACCTACCCACGTCATTAACAAAGGTATTACAAGCCGATAAGCCGGTAACGATAGGTTTTTTTTTCTTAATATGTACCTATATAGGTACACAGTTGGTATAAAAAATATAGATATTGAACCGTTGTTAATACTATTCCTTAACATAACATAACATCACGCCTGTATGCCCCGAAGGGTTGGGCAGAGGTGTACCTATAGCACACCCACATTTCGCCAGTTATGTTTAAGTCCCATGTAATACTATTCCGACATCCATAAATTTATGTGCACGAGTGTACATCTCCTAAACAGCTCAATACCATTGACAACTTAATTTGGTCGAGTTATACGCGGAGATTTAGTATGGAAAAGTAATGAAAGCTAATTTCTCTTAAAATACATCACTTAGGAATCTGAATTTTTGGTCACTATAACTTGTTTAGGAGTGGTAATTTTTATATAAATTTGGGAAGAAATCACCGAGTTTTTAATAGGGAAATCTTGAAATGAAAATTTAACACCGTGACTTCCGCCACGCGCGCCACTCGTGGCATGGTATATCTCGTAAACTACTGGAGTACAAATTTTGAATTTTTGGGTACTAATTTTATCTTGCAGGGTACTAATTTTCTTTGTAGGTTTGAGGAAAGCGACAAGCTCCTGATACCTGGAATCAACATTCAAAGTCGTGGTCCTGCTGAACGAGCGCGCGAAGGTTATCATCTTTGATTTCTCGGTAAATACACATGTTTCAGTTCTGTTTTTTTTTTACGAAATGAATCACATTTATGGGTACTAATTATTTGTAAACTTATAATAGCTGTAGCATGCCGCCTGTTTCGGCGCTCGTGGTGTTCCTGCTGAAGGGAGCGTGACTACCGCAGGACCACTTTCAAAGACGATTTTCTCGAAAACTGCTAAGGTACCAATTTTGTTGTTCGAGTACTAATTAGTACCAATTGAGTACTAATTATTTACAAAATATGGAAGCGATTGCCGTTGGTGGTCCTGCGGTAGTCATGGACATTAAATTTCGAGTTTCAACTTGATTCAGGGGTTGGTCGAATTACAAGGCCTGCACCGCGCCTCCCGCCAAGCGGGCTAAAAAGAGATTTGTCACCGCTGCCGGGGATCCGCACCCCCCGCAGCCTAGTTGCCCTTCGGTCGACTCCCGACCCCAGGAAAGGATTGCCGAGGAAATGGAGTGCCAATAATGGCAAACTACCATTTCCTCCAGGGCAATATCAACCACTCTGCCAGAGCTCAGGATCTTTTACTCCAGAGCATGGCGGAGTGGTCGATAGACGTGGCGGTGGTCGCTGAGCCGAATTTTGTCCCTCCCCGTAATAACTAGGTGGGGGACCTCAACGGTTTAGTGGTCATCATTGGCGGGACTCTTGTCAACCCATCCCGAGGTCGTGGCTGGGTTGCCGCCTTTGTGATAAATCCTAATACATATTAAATATTTCACTCGTCTGCTCCTGTGAATTTTTTTTCGAGCACAAATATCAACAACTCTTTTTTGGGAAAAATTACATTTACATTGATGTTTTTCCAAATGAACGATATCAGTAAAAATGTATGGCTTCGCCGTTTCGCTACCGTCGTGGGGGTGATGCGAATATTTAGTTTCTGAAGTAAGTAACGAAACAGCCAAATCATACATTTTTACTGATATGTAGAATTTGTGAAGTTAGGGTCGGTAGAGTTAGGCCGTGTAGATTCAGAAGCTTGGCTCTACATGAGATCTGATATCTTTTTCACAGGGCAAACCTTATGTGGTCGTCTTGGCAACATTTTACATCAAATGTTTTTGGTGGGATTTCAGTTCTTTTTGTAAGTTGCTAGGCAGTCTTTTTAGTGTTAATTTTTTTCTTCTTTTTTTAAGTTTATCTGGGGGCACGGTAGTGTTTTTTTGTATACTGAAGTTTGTTTACATACCAAAGTTCGGCTTTCTAGCCCTTCAGGAAGTACCCTAACATTTTGAAGTCTCATACAAACTTCCACCCCCCCATTTTAGGGGATGGGGGCGAAAGTTATAAGTTTATGATTTTTTTTGTTGGTTGTTTCCTAAACTTAGATTACATACCAAATTTCAGCTTTCTGGCAGTTCAGGAAGTAGCCAAATATTTTGATGATCATCAGTGTGTCAGTGTATCAGTGAGTGTCAGTGACGAAATCGGTGTATTTTAGATATCAATAACATCTAAAGTATTAGAGCTATTCAATTGAGACTTTGTATGTTTAATTAGTCTATTATTGACATCATATCCTGAGAATATGAACTATCTGGTACATCGGAAACCAACTCTATGAGGGTTCAAAAAAACGACGAAACACTTCGAGAAAAGGTAGGAAGTGCCCTTGCGCTTCGCTTGGCTCGTCTTGGCGGGGGCACTACCGTGCCCCCAGATACTGTTTTCTCGCAAATGTGTTGAAAAACGTTGTATGACACACGTGCGGAAATTGGTATTTACAAACTCGTGACTATGGTAAGCCCTCGACTTCGTCTTGGGCTTACATTCGTCTACTCGTTTGTAAAAACCAACTTACCGCACTAGTATCATAAATAACTATTATGTCATCTTAGTCATCATAGTGTTTAAGTAAATTAGGTGTATCATATCAAAGTAACTTGTATTTTAGCAATCAGTAATTTATGTTGTATTAGAGTAGGTTTTTATTTTTATAAAATTGTTTTCAGAAGTGTCGTGATAATGTCTGTGTAGTTGTATGATTCATTGCCATCTGGTGTCGGCTCATATAAAGGGATTGGCTCGACGCGGCCGGAATTAACGCGAAGCTTGCTATGGCACCAGCACCCCATGACATGCACGCTGGAAGGAAGGAACGGACGCCGGACGCGAGGAAGCTACAGACTACTCACTTGGCGACGATTGTCGTCCGGCAGAGCGCGGAAGAAGTCAGCGATGACGAACTCGTAGGGCTCCGGCCACGTGTCCACCGTCTGCACCGCCACAGTCGCGCGCGCCGCGCTCGCCAGCCGCGGCCCGCACGACGCCGAGCGGCGCGGCGCCGGCGCGGAGCGGCGCGCGGCCAGCGCCGGCGAGCGCCGCGGGTCCAGCGCGCGCGCCTGGCGCCCGCCCGCCGCGCGCGCCGGCTCGGCCCAGTCCTCCGCCCGCGCGCGCGTCGTCAGCTCTAGCACCTCGCGGTCCTCCACGTTGAGCGGCTCCAGCGACAGCGCGTCCGCGGGTGGCGCCGGCCGGCAAGGCTCCGGCCGGCTCGGCTCCGGCCGCGCGACGGCGCCGGCCGGTGGCGGCACGCCGGCGAACGGCACCGGCGAGTCCGCCGCGCGCCGCTCCAGCGCCACGCGCGCCAGCCGCGACGAGTACGCGTCACCGGGCCCGCCCGGCGCGCCCAGCGCCGACGGCGACGTCTCTTTTCGCGGCGGCGACGCAGGTCGCGAGCGCCGGCCGATGGCGCGCACGGCGCCCGAATCGGCCGGGAAGCGGAACTGAGCGCGCGTCTCCCGCGCCGGCGTGTTCTCCGGCGTGGCCTCCACCGCGGCCTCGGGCGGCTCGCCGGCGTTCGCGTCGCACGGCAGTGGCGTGTGCGGCGCGGAATCGGCGCCGCAACGGTCGCCCAGCGCGAACCAGGGCTCGGCGCCCGGCCGCAGGCTGGACGCCGAACGGGCTGCGTGCGCGCCCGAGCCCGGCGCCGGCGACGCGCGCGCGGGCGGCGGCGCGGGCGTGGCCGCGCTGGCTATGGGCAGCGGCGACGGCGCTGCGTCCTCGGCGCGCGAGTGCAGCGACAGGCGGCGGCACTCGGCCAGCACGTCGTGGTGCTCCAGGCGCGCCCAGCGGCCCGGGTCGGCCTCGCGCAGCCGGCTGCCGGTCACCAGCGCCGGGTGCAGGCGCACGGACTCGGCCAGCGCGCTCACGCCACGCTCCCAGGCGTCGCGCGCGGCGCTGGCGGGCAGCTCGGCGCCCTGCGCGCGCAGCGCCTCCAGCAGCGTGCAGGGGTGCGTGGCGTACAGCGCGTGGAACAGAGCCAGCTGCGCCAGCTGCA
The DNA here is from genome assembly GCA_916610205.1 of Griposia aprilina. Classification (NCBI taxonomy): domain Eukaryota; kingdom Metazoa; phylum Arthropoda; class Insecta; order Lepidoptera; family Noctuidae; genus Griposia; species Griposia aprilina. The sequence continues at coordinate 67,817 of OU744285.1, read as the reverse complement.
GATGCGCGCGCGTGGCGGGCGCGGGCGGCGGCTCCAGCGCGGCGGGCCGCAGCAGCGCGTCCGACAGCTCGGCGGGGTGCGTGGCCGCCAGCGCGGGCGCGGCCGGCAGCAGAGCCGCCAGCGCCAGCAGCGCGTGCAGCAGCGGCAGCGGCTCGCGCTCGTGGCGCGCGGCCCGCAGCAGCTCCCGCGCCAGCGGGTGCGCGGGCAGGCGGTGCAGCCACGGCGGGCGCCGCGCCACGAGCGGCGCCAAGGCGGCGAGCGCGTGGTGGCGCTGGGCGCGCTCGCCGCGCAGTTGCTCCTGCAGCGCGTCCAGCAGGTGGCGCGCGTGCAGCTCGGGCGCGCGCGCCAGCAGGTCGAGCGCGCGCGCGCTGCCGGTGCGCGCGTGGTACGCCAGCAGCGCGCGCGTGAGCCAGGGCTCGCGCACGCCGCAGTAGAGCGCGGCGAGCGCGTCGGCGGCGTCGCGCGCGCCCGCCGCGCCGCCCTCCAGCAGGGCGAACACCTCGCCCGCCTCGCACGCCGCCAACATCTCCGACCGCCTGCCACACGTACACACTTACAGGCCGTCATTCGACTACTTTAGCCACTTACAGCCTATTTGATTGCCGGGCAACTCATTGAGAACAAAACAATTTAACATAAAATCAAACAAATTTTTCAATCTCTTACGATTCACATGACTGCCAAAAGAAACCTTTTCAACACATTTGCTCAAAAAATGCATTTCGATGCCTGTATACATTGTTCGAAAGTAAAAAATTACGCACCATACAACGGAACGTGCGGTAAAATAGGTACTCACTCCTAAGTACCTGTTTTACCGTATACTCCGTGGTATAGCGCCGTGCGTATCCTTTACGGTTTATTTTTAATTTCCATAAAAAATATATAACAAATCCACCAAGGAGTTTCACATTACGAGAATAAATAAGCTGAATAATCGAACCTCCTTGGAAGTGCTTTTGCTCAATATGTTTGTCTCACTTTAATACTAAATAGAAAATGAGACGATAGATGTAGTTCTAATATTCACCACGCGCACGTGGCGCCATTTGCAATTCGCGCCATGTTCATAATGGAAACGTCAAAGATTGTTGCGACTTTCCGACTGTTATTTCTAAACGATTATGTAATAATAAATGAGTTCAAAAGAGGAATCCGATATTAATATTGTACTTTTTTCTCGCAAATGTGTTGAAAAACATTGTATGACACACCTGCGGAAATTGGTATTTACAAACTCGTGACTTTGGTAAAACCGAGACGAATGTAAAAACAAACTTGCCGCACTAGTATCATAAATAACTATTTCAAAAGTTATCCAGGGGCTGCAGTCTCGATATACATAGCAACCTCTTTACGAAGTTTATTTAAAAAATAAAGTGTTTTTGTTTTTTTTTTACTTTCTTCTTTGACATGACCTTCTCATTATTTGACATTATATAACCTCTTAATTCTTATTTCAACTCTTTACTTATGGCTTTTGTAGACAGGGTTTTAATTCAGATTTGTTACAGTTGTAACGGCAATCATGTCACAATGAAATGTCATAATCAAAATCAAATAAGAGTTTAAAATCAGTAAATAGTATCAACCTGGTGCATCAAAACATTCAAGGATTTATGAACAAAGATTTACAAGTAGAATTATTTATGAATTTTAACAGTATTGATATTCTTTGTATAACAGAACATTGGCTTAAAAGCCACCAGTTCTTGTTCAATTTTAATAATCACCAAGTTGGTAGTTCGTTCAGCAGAGTAAATGCTATACATGGTGGCTCTTTAATTTTAGTAAGTAACCAGCTTAAATATAAAGAACGTAAGGATATTGTGAGCCTATCTGTTGAGCGAACAGTTGAGATAGCCTGTATAGAATTGGAGCAATTTATTGTATTAAGTGTGTACAGACCCCCCTCAGGAGTGTATGACTGCTTTGAAAAGGTAATGGATGAAGTGTTAAACAAGATTTGTAACTCGAACAAGTCCATTATCAGTTGCGATGATTTTAATGTTAATTTATTAGAAAACTCGGGTTCTTGTAGTCAAATATTATGTCTCTTTCAGTCCTACAATCTTGTAAACCTATTTTTGGAACCTACAAGAATAACCCCTACTAGTGCAACATGCCTAGATAATATTTATACAGATGTTATACCAAGCCACAAAGAGACTATAAATTTACTAGATTCTGATCATTGCGGGCAAAGGATTACTATCCAAAACCAAAATATCAAAGTGGCTAAAAAGGATAACTGTTAACCCCAAAACTGCAAGTCGCTTGGAAGTTTTTAAAGTAAAAATCATTAATCAATTATCAGTTTTGTCTTTTCATGCTGATCCTAATCATCTATATGATGATTTCTTTAATTTACACCGTAAACAATTTGATTCTACATTTATTCCCAAGACTATCTCGGTTAATAGTAACGCATCTTTCAGCGATTGGGCTACCATTGGTATTCATAAAAGTAGAACACGGCTTTATGAGCTGTACAATGAAAGGACTTCTGTGAACACTACTGAATTTAAATGTTAGGAATTATTCAAAATTATTTAAAAAAGTTTGTTGTATGGCCAAGTCGCGTTATTTGAGTTCGAAGATTAAAAACAGTAGTAATGTAATTAAAACGACTTGGAATATTATTAATAGTGAAACGGGAAGGTCTACGAACCGAAATTCTGACTACAGCCTGTCTATTAATGACAATATAATAAAATCAGACTCACAAGTCGACGCTGCCTTTGAAATTTTCTTTTCGGACATTCCTGTTTCAACTACTAAATCCCTAAACTCATCACCTTCTGCTGCTGAGTCTTTGCTTAAAGAATATGTTCATGTTTGCGATTCGGAATTTAATTTCGAACACATTACCTGTAGAGATATAATTAAGACCTTTCACACTTTAAATGTAAAAAAGACTGCAGATCTGTGGGGTAATTCTGCAGAAGTTCCTAAGTCTATTATTGACATTGTACCACCTACTTTAGCTCTTATCTTTAGTAATTGTATCGATTGTGGGGAGTTTCCTGACCTTATGACAAAAAGTAAAATTACACCTTTGTTTAAATCAGGTAGTACTTCAGACCCCACAAACTATAGACCTATTTCAGTACTATCTACTTTTAGTAAAATTTTTGAAAAAATAATTTGGGGCCAATTGCAAATATTTTTTAATAAACATAAATTATTACATAGCAAACAGTTTGGTTTTACTAGGGGTCGTTCAACTACTGATGCCGGGTGTTGAGCTTTTAGGACATATTTATAATGCATGGGAAGATAAATGCGATGCCTTGGGCATCTTTTGTGACTTGTCCATGGCATTCGATTGCGTCCTTCATGAAACGTTAATCAGGAAACTCCACCACTACGGGATCCGGAACACCGCTCTGGATCTTCTTACTTCATACTTGAGTAATAGGATTCAGAGCGTTGATGTTAATGGAAAAAGATCTCCCGGATCTATAGTAACAATGGGAGTCCCGCAGGGCTCAATTCTTGGTCCTTTCTTGTTTCTTATTTATATTAATGACTTGCCGTACCTCATAAAGGATAATCATGATATAGTGTTGTTTGCGGATGATACTTCACTTTTGTTTAAACTTAAACGTCAGCAGCTGGTTACTGACGATGTAAATAGCGCGATTTCAAAAGTAGTTTACTGGTTCAATGTCAATAATTTACTGCTTAATGAAAAAAAAACCAAATGCATTAAGTTTACGCTACCTCACGTTAGACAGGTGAAAACGAATGTATTGATGAAGGGCGAAGAATTGAATCCTGAAGATAGCACAGTATTCTTGGGCTTAACTTTGGATGCTAAGCTTCAGTGGGGCCCACATATAGATAAATTGTCAAAAAAGCTAAGCTCCGCAGCATACGCTGTTAGAAAAAATCGTAATTTAACCGACACAGAGACAGCCCGTTATATATCGTACGGTATTCTGTTATGGGGAAATGCCGCCGGCATTCAGACTATTTTTATTTTGCAGAAAAGAGCTGTTCAATCAATTTATAAATTAAGTCCGAGACAATCTCTCAGAGAGAAATTTAAGGAGATTAATGTAATGACTGTTCCTTCTCAATATATTTATGAAAATCTTTTAAATGCACATAAAAATATAAAATTGTTTAAAAAATACAGAGATATCCATAATATAAATACTAGGAATAAACACAAATTTGTTGTACCTACAACAAGGCTCAAAAAAATAGGTGGCTTGTTCAGCTGTCAATGTATACGCTTTTATAATAAACTTCCAAGCCATGTTCAAGATCTAAGCCTTAATAAATTCAAATCATTAATTAAATGTAAGTTGTGCCAGAAAGCCTTTTATACCGTTAAGGATTATATTGAGGACAAAAAGGCTTGGGATTGAGTTGCTCCAATTTTTGCATACTGACTGTTTTTTTTTTTGCTATATTTTTTATTTTACATAAATTTTGACATTTTGGTAATTATTATATATACAATGTCATGAAAATTTACTTTGTGAAGTATAGTATTATTATTTATTTATTGTGAATGTGAGGACTATGTAGGTAACTTTTATATTTTATTTTTGCACTTTCTCAGGTAGTTTCAATGATAATCTGGCAGTTTGAGTGCTTTGTGCAGCCTACCCAAATGTCCTTTCTTTGGTATTGTTTGTCGAGTGGTTGAGCTCCTTAAGTTCTGAGTTGAGCTCCACGATTAGTGACAAATGCGTGCACTGACTGGACAGGTCTACTCATTCTGTGTGGTTTTTCCTCAAAAGACCATTTCAGACAAATCTACATGGTGTTCACATGATCTCACCAAGATTATGTCTGGACTTTAAAAGAGACTGTGACCTCTGGGTTTGTTTCGGCCTTTCTTCTCAGAGTAGTCAGATAGGAAACGCCGACCTTATCTAGTTTTAAAAATATGATTGACGTGTAAAAGTGTTTGTATAAACCTACTTACAGAAATAAAATCATCTATCATTTATCATAAAAGCCTATTTAAACCTAAAGTTTAAATAGGCTTTTATTTAATTAATTTATAAATATAGGCTTTTATTTTTAATTTATAATATTTTTATAATAAATAAATTCTTCTATATTTTGTGAATGTGAGAAGGTTGTAGGCTTAACTTGTAGACTGTAGATTTGTAGACCTTTTTATATTTACCTTACCTTACCTTGCACCTGTTACTTGTTGACAGGCCTACACTGTCCTCCCATATGTATCAACACTGTAATTTGAAACATTGTAAAAACCCCTTATTTTTAAAAGAGTAACCGTGGAGTTTCTTGCCGCCTCTTCTCGATAGGAAACAACCAATAGGAACTGTGGACCTAGCTTCTGACGTTTCATAAGTGCCCATGTTGGTTTATGTGAAATAAAATATTTAGATTTGATTTGTTTTACAACCAAATTCGGTTGCAAAGTCCTAACAATCTGGATGTTATGATATTTGGTAGTCACACAAAGTTATTGATTGTCATCGGTATGTGACTGAACTTAGTCAAAAACTTCATGATTTTCAGCAAAATAAGATGTAACAATACTGTAAGTGTTTGAGTATGCTACCAGTTCATAGTGATGCAAAATAAGATGTAACAATACTATAAGTGTTTGAGTATGCTACCAGTTCATAGTGATGCAAAATAAGATGTAACAATACTATAAGTGTTTGAGTATGCTACCAGTTCATAGTGATGCAAAATAAGATGTAACAATACTGTAAGTGTTTGAGTATGCTACCAGTTCATAGTGATGCAAAATAAGATGTAACAATACTGTAAGTGTATGAGTATGCTACCAGTTCATAGTGATGCAGAAGAATACTTTGATGCTCTGTACTAAATTATAGTTTTATATTCGACTATAAACCTGCCCCTCTTTGTTCTATATTATATATGACATGTATCATTTAATTTTTAATGTAGTATACCTATAAACCTTGTGGAAGAATTCTCTAAATGATGGTGAAAGTCACATCAAAACCCACTGCAAAGTTTAGAAGAATACCCGGCCACACAGCCAGACATGAAACAAGAACTTCATTTTATAATAAATATGTATACTAGCTTTAGCCTGCGGTTTCGCCCGGTTGTAGGTTGGAACTTATCCCATGGCATAGTACTGCCAGGATAATTAAAGTATCTGATGGCCTAACCTAGCTCATAGTCTACCTGTGAGCCAAACAATATCCTTTAACATGTAAAAAGGTAACAGACAAACCATTATAAGTCTCGGAGAGGAGGCCTTAGTCCCAGCAGTAGCATGTTACAATAAAATAAGTAAGTGATTTAATTTTTGGTATCTTGTTATTTACGAGTCTCATTATAATTTGCTTTCACATAATACTAACAAAATTATAAAAACAATAATATTAGCTTACATCAACAGCAACATCTTACAAAGAAAGGGGATTGTACCAGTATATAAGCCCCGCCGCTCATCCACCTACAGGAATCGTATAATCGTATCGAGCGATCCCTCGATATCATTCGGGAAGTTCTAGTAATAACTGCGCAGATACACATCTTCCTGCATACGTGCTACGTACCAATCAGCAGTTCGGAGAGAAGATCCCTGAGTCACAGAGGCAGGAGGAATTTTGATTTGTTTTACTTCAACTACGGTAAATTTAATACAATTACATTCAAAATTATGCTTTTTAGATATAACTTGAACCTTTAGCGACGATAAATACGCACAACTTATAGATTTTCACAATTTACGGGACACCGGAATCTTCTTCGATGACAATTATTAGACTTGACAGTTTGACACAACAGGACAGACAGTTGACTGTGTGACAGCTGACACCTTCTAAGAGGTTCGTTTTGATCTAGATGGTGCTCATAAAAAGCTCAATCATCTAAACGCATCTAAGTTTAAAGTATGGTGTATTTGTGCACAAAGCAGATATCAGACGCTTCACTTTTTTGCCTTTCATCTTTCATTCGGCATCTTTCAGTCGAAGTGAAACATTGAAAACAAAATTAATTGAAAGTGATAAATAAATACATTAAAACCGATCTAACAAAGTTGGATTTCGTTCGGAACTCGGCTATGTCACTCGCCTACCGAAAAATGAAATGAGAGCAGATGAACGTTCATTATTATACAGGTGCATTAAGTACCCCGGCCTAAGCGAAAATTCATGGTAGGTATTCCAGAAAACGCAATATTTATGTACAGTCGCCAGCAGGTCAAGCTACACGAAACTGTCAAATTTCTCCAAACGATTTTAAACCTTAAAATGTTGACAGTTAAGTTCAAAATCGAATGAGTAAATCTGACAGTTTGTAGTAACTTGATGTGCTGGCGACTGTACTTACCTACGTATAATTCCCAGAATTCGTCACTAAATATAACTTTTCGCTAAATCTAAAATTGAATGGCCTTCATTGCTAAATTGTTGCAAATGGGTCACACTATCACGTCTTGGAAGGAATACATCAAAAATTACAAGTCGGGACGTTTCAGCGGCTACAGTCGTGTGAATGTGAAATGATATAAAAAATATATACGTAGGCGCAGTTCGAGTCCGCACTGTTTGTTATCGTGAAAACGTTTCATCGCAGCTGTACTGAAGCGAACCCACAGACAAAAGGCAGAGAACGATTATACAATGGACGAGCAAGGTGCTAATAACCAAGCTTATGTTTTCCCTCATTTTGACTGTCTCGTTGGTCTAGTGGTCGCAAGCGCTACTGCTGAGCATGAGGTCCTGGGTTCGATTCCCGGGTCGGGCAAAGTGTTATTGGGTTTTTCCATCTGGAATTTCTCGTTAGCAGCCCGGAGCTTGGATTTGTGCCCGGTTGATCAATAGGCTTGCCCCCTATTGCATGGGACTTAAACATAACTGGCGAAATGTGGGTGTGCTATAGGTACACCTCTGCCTAACCCTTTGGGGAATACAGGCGTGATGTTATGTATGTATGTATGTATGTTTTCCCTCATTATTAGACTTTTTAGGCTTATTGTGTTCCATAAGATGTAAACTTTCTTTTACTGTTGTTAACCGACTTCACAAAAAGGAGGAGGTTCTCAATTCGTCTGTATGTTTTTTTTATTTTTTTTTATGTGTGTTAGCTCAGAACATTTTTCTGGGTGAACCGATTTGGATGATTCTTTTTTTATTTGATAGGTGGTGCTTCACATGTGGTCCCATTTAAATTTGATCAAGGTCTCACCAGTAGTTTTTGAGTTATCCTTAATACTGCATATTTTTTCCACTTAGTCTATATGGATGATGTGTTAATAATTTCCTGTCACTCTTATTTACACACCAAGTAGTGGTATACGAATTTTTGTGGGGTAGGTACCGCAACTAAAAAGTGAAAAATAAAAACTTTTTTACAAAAAAACAACCGACTTCCAAAAAAAACACTAAAAGACGAGAAAAATAACTTTAATTTTGGAAGTCGGTGGCCAAAAATGAAAAACTTTTTGACAAAAAAACAACCGACTTCCAAAAAATACACTACAAAGTGAAAAATAACTTTAATTTCGGAAGTCGGTGTCTTTGGATCTTTATTTTAGTTTTTTGCCACCGACTTCCGAAATTAAAGTTATTTTTCACTTTGTAGTGTATTTTTTGGAAGTCGGTTGTTTTTTTTGTCAAAAAGTTTTTATTTTTATTTACAATTCCAAGCAGATGTACAGCCGATATGAGGTGAAATCTTACCTATTCATTTAAATAGGTATTTGTAAAGAGTTTTCTTACGGTTTTCGATACTGCCATAGAATTGCCATGCAATTTAAAAAATATTTTGTAATTTGGAATGCCTGATCAAAATAATATCAATCTCGTATTTCATTAATAATTTTCTCCTTTCTTACATCCGCCACTTTGTTTCGCCACGATATTCGATCGACGGAACACCACGTCCTGTGGCCAAAAGTTTTCTTCCATGAAGAGGGATAGATAATAATTCAGTACGCGCACCACGAATGCCTTAAATGTTAAATGATTTTATTTCTGTATGTAGATTTGTAGAACAGAATAATATAGAATAGAATAATCAGTCAGATTTTCTCATTCGATTTCGAACGTAACTCTCAACATATTAAGGTTTAAAATCGGTTGGAGAATTTTGACAGTTTCGTGTAGCTTGACCTGCTGGCGACTATACAAACACTTTTACAAGTCAATAATATTTTTGATGTTAAACATCTATAGCCGCGGGTAAAACCGATTGTGAGCGTGGCGACGCATGCCGTGGCGACCCGTCGCCAAACTAATTTCGAGGTTTCACATCTGCCAGGCGTCCCGTGACGGCACACATTTTTTTTTTTAAATTAGATGAGGTCGGCGATTCCTATCTGACTACTCGACTACTCTGAGAAGAAAGGCCAAAACAAACTCAGAGGTCACAGTCTCCTTTAAAGTCCAGACATAATCTTGGTTAGATCATGTGAAGACCATGTAGATTAGTGTCTGAAATAGTCTTTTGAAGAAAGAACCACACAGATTGAGTGGACTTGTCCAGTCAGCATACGCATTTGTCAGTAATCGTGCAGCTCAACTCAGAACTTACGGAGCTCAATGATTCGACGAACAATGCCAAAGAAAGGACATTTGGGTAGGCAGCATAAATTAATCAAACTGCCAGATCATGATTAAAACTAACTGAGAAAAAAAAAGTACTAGTCCTCACATTCACAATAATTAAATAAATATAATACTTAACAAAGTAAATACCTACACATGTCATTGTATATATAAAATACATCAATGTCAATATGTATATAAAAATTCAGTGATGTTTGAGGACCATGTAGATTGGTGTCTGAAATGGTCTTTTGAGGAAAGGAGAAGGAGAGGTCTTAAAGTTGGCGTTGCGGAGTGACTTCAGTAACTGCACCCTCGGCATGTACTACCTTGTCTTCTGTCGCACATACTCCATGATATCCTTCTCCATAGAGGTGTAGTGCAGGCGGGAGATGCACACCGGAGTGTTCGGCTTTGCGGCACGCAGACTTACTTCGGGCCCCGTAGTAGCTTCGCCGCAGCGGTTCTTCGTAGTTTGCGATCCGGACTTACTCCTCTGCACCGTCAAGAAACCCTCATTATTATCAGCCCAATTTGGCGCATTTTCTGGCATGGGCTTTATATTTGGAGCGCCTGGGGCACTCGCGGTGACGCTAGTGAAATCCTTTTGTAGGGGTTTCGCCAGGCTGCAGACACTGGCAGTGGGACTGGGTGGGCTCGGGCTGCGCTGCATGGAGGAGCCGCGGTGACGGGCGCTGGGCCACGGAGCGCGCGGGTGGATCACACCGCAGCCTCAGCAATGGACGGATGCGCAGGCGACGAAACTGCTGACGCGGAATTCAACGACGATATATCGACGCCGACTCCTCCGCGTGACATATATTTACATTAGACGCATCGACTGATGACCTAATTACCGTTACACTGTTGCGCAACTCGCTAACTTGTTTGCGCAAATCGGCGGCGGTGTTCTGGGATGCATCTAATTTCGTCAGTACATCCGCGGGACTGGCCTTCCGAAAGACAATTTCCTGCAGAAGGGTCGTTACATCGACGTGGTCGAAGGTGACGGGAAGAAGCTTGTGTAGCTCCTTCGCTACAAACGGTGGCACATCGTTAGGGTCAGTCTCCTTGAACAGCGTGATTATATCTTGCAGGCTTCTCTTAGTCCTGTCACGCCAGCGGGACACTATGTGGTCGCCTTTGTAGCACACTGAACAACAACAGCTTCGCAGCAGCTATGTCATCCTCGTTGAAGTTCATTGCACAGAAGAGGACAGCGGACACTTTATCCATCACATCCAGCATTTGCTGCAGGAACGCCAGCAGCTCATTCACCACAAGCTCAATCAATTATTGCATTCCACAATGTGCTTAGGTGGTAAGTTAACATTAGTTGTAGGTACCAATCATGGACCCTGTCGGGCACAGTAAAATAGAAATTTGAAGCTCATTACTCATAGCGATTAAATTACAAGTGACAACTTGCGCCACGTATTCGATATAAAGAATGTGCAAACGCGTCCGCATGCGAACGCGGCACAAGCGACATTGACGCTTCCGGGGGAAGCGCCAGGTTGCCCGTGATATTCAAATTTTCTTATGTTTTTTGCAATTGGTAGGACGGTGTCTAGTTGTAAGTTGAACAAAATATGATTCGCCACCGTAACAAGTATGTATTTACAGAATTATAATCAATAAAGGCAGCAATACAACCCACTAACGTTCATATAATCCTATTGAATGACAATTTTATGAAATATCAATTTAAGATTAGTCAATAGTTGGAAAGATGCGTTTTTAAAGACACGTACAATGGTCAAGTGTTGAAACTAATCCCAATATCAAAAAACATAGATGGAAATTTTGACTGTGCGTGGCCCAAAATAACGGAACCATTCACTGTTCGTGGTTCGACCAACACTTGGCCGCTGTTTTTTTTTCTTTTTTGATAGAGATGAAATAATAATTTTGTCTTTGCTCGGATGTCAAATGATGTCAAAGCAAGTAAAATAATGTGTCAAAATACTGTCAAAGTCAAAGTCAAAATAGTAGCAGCCAGCAGCCAGCTTCCTAACCTAGCCGCGAACCTTAATTTCACAAGAATTCTAAAATATTTCAAAGATGTATGGGAACGAGATTAATGGTTGTAATTGAATATTTATCCATCAAACCTGTTGTATAATTACTAGGAAGAATAGATTTTGTGTCTTTGTGGGAAGTGAGAAATAGTTTAGTTATGCTTAGAGTGAGAGCCGTATCTGCAATTTACACCGAGAGTCAATCACTCGAACTACTCTCGGCAGCCAGAAGAGATGTGTTCAAGCTGTTTCGTGAGTCTTTTCTATATTCAACTTTCCATTAAATCTGTTATTTTCTTAAATTTTTATTTGGCCATTAATGCTTAGTTGCAGATAACCTCCACAGTGTCATGATATTACTGCGTTAAACTCATGTGTTGGTATAGCTTCGCCGACTTTCGTCAGCATTCAGAGACATTCCCCAGACCAGTAACCGTGAAGTTCTTGCGGGTTCCTCATAGAAGATGACAGAACAGTGCACTGTGATTAAATTTTTCCTAAGTACCTGTCATCATTTATTGGGTTACCTACTTGAGAAGTAATAAAATGTAAATCACTTGTGTCAAGTGCATTAATAGTAAACAAGCTGATTAAGTTGAATACCATAAGTGCTAGTCGCCCTGACTTGTATAATATTGATATGTTGTGTGTACACTGAGCAACAGACAGGCCCACCAACACAACGGCACCTGTATACTAGTGGTTTGTTGCAGGCACCAGCTCACTGGCCACGCAGGCGCCCTCAGCACAGGTAACTCATGTGGAGTGTTGCCACTCACTGAGTCTTGTTTACTAATGCATGGACATGAAATAAATATAATTCACATAACATCACGCCGGTGTTCTCTGAAGGGTTAGTCAGAGGTCCACCTATTATAGTACATCAACAATACATCAATACTAACCAGACAAAAAAAACCATAAAGAATACTGAATTCATGCAAGACAACAGAAGAACAGATAGATAAAGATAGATAGATAGAGAGATATTACTAAATAAATGTTATTACAGTTTAAATGAATATTTAATTGAAAAATCCATTTAACTGACAATAATATAAATTAATTATAAAAATTTAGATTTCATTTATTTAATTAATAATGAATAGAATGTTATCTTTAATTTTACTTAGAATAAGTATTTTTTTTGCATGTATAAATAAGTCCTCTTCCTTCAAATTTCTATTTTGTTGTGCCCAACAGGGTCCACGATTGGTACTTACAACTAATGTTAACTTACCACCTAAGCACATTGTGGAATGCAATAAATGATTGAGTATTGAGAACTAATCACCTATCATCATTGCTTTTGGTTGTAACTGGAATTTCAACCCCAAATGAGTGATCTAATAGGATTACTACTAGCCACTTACTGTATTATTTTGATAAAAGAAAAACTAGAAAGTGTATTGCTCATTTCATAACAGGTTATTCAATAGTTTTTTTTTTTTCAAGCTTCCAAGGAAAATAAAACATTATAGAACGGTAGGTTTTATCATAATCATATTTGAATGCCTGCACATGATGCTCTGTTAGCATTTTTGTATTACCACATTGTGGAACACACTGTTTCAATACAATTTAATAGAAATAGTGCTAAATTGTTTGCCCAGAGCCAGATTTTGGCTGTGCATTGTCTGTCAGTGAACTAATGAATTTATATTTAGTAGAATTAGGTTAATATGTATGTGTTCCCTACCAGACGGTGCTAGCGTCGTCGAGAGACGGCTGCGAACATGCGCGCGCAGCACCCTCGCCGCCCGCGCCCCCCGAGCGCGCGCCCCCGCCGCCCCCGCCGCCCCCGCCGCCCTCGCAGCCGCCGCGCTCTTGGATGCTCGCGGCTACCGCACTCACCGTCACCGCGTCGATCGGCGGGGTCAGTACACTCGCACCGTGTGCTACATGCTGCGCCAGTGGCTAGTGTCATCGGTTCTATATCTGTCGACGTTGTTTGCAGGTATACGTGTATCGAAAACTGAGCGATGACAAGAAGCGCCAACTCGAAATCGTAAAGATGCTGGAGCCGGCGGAGGAGAGCGTAGCGGAGGAGGCGCCCATCCCGAGCGCGGGCGCCGACATCCCGCGCCACGTGCAGTTCCTGCTGGTGGGCGCGGGCACGGCGTCCTTCGCCGCCATGCGCGCCATCCGCTCGGCGCGGCCCGACGCGCGCGTGCTGCTGGTGGGTGCCGAGCACGAGCTGCCTTACATGCGGCCGCCGCTCAGCAAGGAGCTGTGGCGCGAGCCCGACCTGGCCGCGCGCGCGTCGCACCTGGACGCGCTGTCCTTCCGCCAGTGGAACGGCCGCCGCCGCACCGTGGCCTACGAGCCCTCCGCCTTCTACACGCCCGTGGAGCGCCTGTCCGACAGCGAGGGCGGCGCGGCCGTGGCGCGCGGCTGGCGCGTGACGCGGCTGGACGCCGTGCGCCACGCCGCCGAGCTGCGCGCGCCGGGCCGCGAGCCCGTCACCGTGACCTACGACAAGGCGCTGCTGGCCACGGGCGTGCGCGCGCGCCGCACGGACGCGCTGCGCGACGCGGCGGCGGCGGGGCGCGCGCTGGCGCTGCGCGGCGTGCGCGACGCGGCGCGGCTGGCGCGCGAGCTGGAGCGGCCCGACGTGCGGCGCGTGGCCGTGCTGGGCGGCGGCTTCCTGGCGTCCGAGCTGAGCGCGGCGCTGGCGGCGCGCCTGGCGCCGGACGGGCGCGCCGTGCTGCAGCTGTTCCGCGAGGCGGCGCCGCTGGGCGGCGTGCTGCCGCCCTACCTGGCGGCCGAGGCGGCGCGGCGCCTGCGCGAGGCGGGCGTGACGCTGCTGGCGCGCGCCGACGTGCGCGCGGGCGCGGCGCGCGGCGCGGGCGTGCAGCTGCGCCTGGCGTCGGGCGAGGACGTGCGCGCCGACCTGGTGGTGGAGTGCGTGGGCAGCGAGGTGGACGACGAGCTGGCGCGCGCCTCCGACCTGGAGACGCACCCCGAGCTGGGCGGCCTGCTCGTCAACGCGGAGCTGCAGGTACCGAGTCTGCGCTGATACCGCGCGGCGGCCGCGTGCCTTGCAGAGATAGTCAGCTGGAGTGGTGCCGGGCTGGCCATGGCCGTCGGACACATAGGTGAATCCTCAGCTGTAGCCCGCAAAATTCAAATTTTCTTTAGTTTTTTACGTATTGCAGCTCTGTTTTACGTCGTATGTTGATCAAAATGCTATTCGCAAGCGCAGGAATGATGTATTTACTGAATAATAAATAATCATCAATTTTATATCAATTGTCAAAGTTTTTAAATTTGACCATTTAAGAATTTTTCAGAATATTTCATATGAAAAGGCTACAGCTAAGGATCCCCCTTAACAACGCAGAATCCTGGAAATATAACTAGTGGCTCTGTGAGCTGTACACCTCGCGAATCAGTCTTGGCTAGTTTGCATAGCTTAGAACTGAACAAATGTTCACCTTAAAACAAAATGAGCGCGATATGGCTGAAATATGTTTTTTTTTAATGTAGGTCACTTATAAAAAAAAAACATATAATTATCGAATGTGCTCACAAAATTTCACGAGAATCGGTTGAGATATGCGACCTGTAGAGAACAGCCGGACATCCGGACATACGAAAGCATTTTTGCCCAAACTGAATTGGGGACGCTTCGCGCTCACTCGGCCCATAATTATTCAAATAAGTACTGCATTATGTTGAGTTGATGATTGTATGTGAATGTTATGTATTCAATTAGAGTGATGAGGGTGTATGTCGTGTGCGCAGGCGCGCACGGACGTGTACGCGGCCGGCGACGTGGCGTGCTTTTACGACGTTGTGCTGGGCAGGCGCCGCGTGGAGCACCACGACCACGCCGTGGTGTCGGGCCGCCTGGCGGGCGAGAACATGGCCGCCGTCGGCCCGCCCAAGCACTACACGCACCAGAGCATGTTCTGGAGCGACCTCGGCCCGCAGCTCGGCTACGAGGTGAGTGCCGCGCCAGTCAGGGCCGGCCGGCGCCCGCGCTTGTCTCACACCCCTCTGCCCGCAGGCCATCGGCATCATCGACTCTCGGCTGCCCACCGTGGGCGTGTTCTCTGCGGACGCGGTCGCGTACAGCGCCGCCGGCGCGCCGGCCGAGGCGGCGGCGGCGCAGGGCGCGGCGCCGGACGCGGCGCACGCGCTGCCGGCCAGCGCGCCGGACGCGGCGCACGCGCTGCCGGCCAGCGCGCCGGACGCGGCGCACGCGCTGCCGGCCAGCGCGCCGGACGCGGCGCACGCGCACCCGGCCAGCGCGCCGGCCGCGGCGCACGCGCAGCTGGCCAGCGCGGCGGCCGCGCCGCACCGGCAGCCGGGCGGCGCGCCGGACGAGCGCGACGCGGCGGCGCGGCGCTACGAGCGCGGCGTGGTGTTCTACCTGCGCGACAAGCGCGTGGTGGGCGTGCTGCTGTGGAACCTCTTCAACCGCATGCACGTGGCGCGCCAGGTCAGTGTCGCCTCGTGGGCGTGAGTGTGGGTGAGTGTGCGAGCGTGTATTCACGCGGTTGTGCTTGCAGGTGCTGGCGCAGGGCGAGTTCGAGGATCTGTTCGAGGTGGCCAAGCTGTTCTCGTTGCACGAGGATGAATAGTATTAGTAGTGGACGGCGGCGATGGCATTTATCTGTTATAACTTTGTACATAACTATTATAAAACAATTAAATGATCTAGTTATTACGCGTGCCTTTTTATTTCTGCAAACTGCTATCTACACTAATTGTTATATTATACAATCTATGCGATAGGCCAACCTTTTCGTTGATGACAGTTCGATCGTCCACGCGGGCAAATGGGAGAATTATTCCACTTTGCCCCACTAACCTCTCCATGTTGTCGTCCACTGTGCTCCACTAATTGCTTTTGGTGGTGTAAATTACAACCGCATAAACTCAGGAGTTCCCTTTTTCCCACTAGGGCTGTCACCGTTGAATTGAATAAATCTAATTTGTCTAGAACACTAGTCCGATCACTATGTATGGCAAGCCAATCCCTTGGGAGAAGCGAGCTAATTACCTGGGTGTGATCCTCGACCACCACCTTACGGACAGCACATAAGGATGGCTCGTTTCTGCGTCTCTTACCCTCTCGGTAGGATCCACTTTCTATTGACCGCCCGCAGTAAACTGTCTCTCAAGTGCAAATTGCGCATCTACACCGCAGTCATCCATCCCATCGTGACCTATGCCTGCGTTGTATTTGCGCACGCAAAGCCCCGCCATCTTCATAAGATTGAGACCATTCAGAACCGTTTCCTCAGAAAGGTTACGGGCGCCCGCTTCTATGTCCGAAATGTGAATCTTCACATAGACCTTCAAATGCCATCATCCAACAGTTTGAAACGCCTTTCAAAGCGTTTGTTCGACTGTGGCATAAAACACCCCAACCCCCTGATTAACGCAGCCGCCTGCAACACTCCCTCCCGCATTAGTAAGGTTCGCCGCCCGAGGCATACCTGAGTAACCCCCGACCACGCCAATACTCTCCTCCAGGAGAGTAAGGCCACCAGTACCATAAAAAAACACAAAACATACCACCGTCCTTCCGTCCTCGTCGCCGAGGCCTGCCGCGACGCCCCAATCCACGTCCGCCCCGACCCTTGCTCGAGCCAGCCCACGCCGCTGAGCCTGTAGCTTTAAATTCGTCCCCTAATAATAATAAAGGTTTATTACAAGCACACTCATCACAGTTAACATCAGCCAATATTGATATTGCAAATATTTTTTTTGTTAATATTGGAAAGTGTTTGGCTGAAAAAGTTCAGGGCCAATCACAATATCTAACCAGCACACCATTTATGTGCAGCACTATTTTATCTTCCTTTGCTTTGCTGGACACTGATGAGACTGAAGTAGAAACGATAATTATGAGTTTAAAGGACGACTGTGCGGTTGACTGGGATGTAAAATGTAAAATTACTAAACAGTTCAGGCATATTTTGGTACCGCCTTTGACTTAAATTTTCCAAAAATGTTTATCTAAACGTATTTTTCCCGAGTGCCTAAAAAAAGCTGTTATTGTCCCTGCTTATAAATCAGGCAGTAAAGATCAAGTGACAAATTATAGACCTATTTCCTTACTGCCTGTCAAACCATATCGTATTTAATTTAACAATTTTAGTACCTATTTTGTAACTAGATGGCGTTGGCGTCGAGTTACATCTCGTTATGGTTTGGTTACCGTGCAAAGTACAAGTAGCTAAGAAATTTTATAATTTGTTGTTGATATTCTGTATTGTGGGTGAACTGTAATATACTGCGTTATATCGCATAGTACGAGTTTAATTGAGGACATTGGGTTGGAGATTTTACATGGTCCTTCGAGCCGGATCAGTGCGTAATATTGCGCACCGAGTTTTTGTGTATCAGCACAGAAAGCAGTGGTGGATCGCCACTGAAGTGCTTTAGCGTCGCCTGCCGAGGGCGCGACCACGGAGACCGAGTGTTTCTGAGGACGTCGCTTGCAGAGAGCGCCACCGCAGCAAGTTCTGCGGGTTTCCGGACATCCCAAGTGTGGACAACCGGATTTAGAAGAAGTGGAAGTGGCATCCCAAGTAGCTGAGCTCCAAAGTGGAGAGCGTACTGCGCGCCCCCTGGCGGGCGTTAGCAATAAATAAATTGGAGAAGTAATAGTGAGTGACGTGTAGTGGATTTAGAAAATAAAACCGTGAGTACAATTTTATTTGTGAAGTTATCAAAATTTGGAACTTTAAATTTAACGTAAAAATCAAGACTTAGAATAATTTCAGTAGTTTAGACTTAGAATATTTAAGAAAAAAGTGAACCGACGGGGGACCTATGCCCGATTTTCTAAAAAGTTTTATGTTAAAAACACTTGTAAAATTTTCTGTTGTTGTCATGGACTTCATGGACATCAGTTTTACACTTGTAAAATTACTGTGTTCTTGTGCAACTTGTTTTTTTGTTTGAGAATTAATTCAACAGTTTGATAGCACTTTATAGTCATGGATTCATTAGTTAACTTACAACTAGATAACAAGAGAAATATTGAAAAAGGTAGAATAAATTATAAAAAATGTCCTAAAGATCGGATAACATTGTCTTATTTAGAAACCAGGTTGGAAGCATTAGAACTGTGGTCTAATTTTATAAAAACGCACAGGAACATAGTAGAAAAACTAGATTTGAAACATAATTACTTTACTTCAGAGACATATGACAATACTGAGGATATTTACATAACTTATAAATCCGAGTTAAAAGAGTCTATTAAACAACTAACACCTACAAAGGCAAGTGTAGATAAAGAGTCATCGTCAAATAAGTATACGAATGTGAAATTACCTAAGGTTGTTATTCCTACTTTCCCTGGCAAGTATACGGAGTGGACTTCATTCCGTGATTTGTTTTTATCACTTATCCACAAAAATGATTCAATTGACGATGTACAAAAACTACATTACTTGAAAGGTCATTTATCGGGCGAACCAGAACAATTGTTACGTCACACTCCTGTGACAGCCGCAAATTATCAGGAATGTTGGCAAATCTTAAATAAACGCTATAATAATATACGATATTTGGCTAATTCTATGTTGAAGAGATTGATAAATCAATCAAATGTAACAGAGTCATCAACTTCGGTTAAAGAATTATTGGATACCACTGTGGACTGTTTGCATGGCTTAAGTACTTTCGGCATTGATGTTAAATCATGGGATGCTATAGTCATTTTTATAATAAGCGCTAAGCTAGATAGTCAATCGCGAAAGTTGTGGGAATTGAAAATTAGTGCAGATGAACAATTACCAACGTTTGAAGAATTTAAAACATTTTTAGGGTCAAGGTTTCGCTCTTTGGAGTACTTAGACACATCCAAGTCAAAGCAGAAGTTCACAGATAGTAAACCAAAGGTTTTTCACGGACTCAAATCAAATAGTAACAACTCTGTACAAATTGTATGTCCATTCTGTAAACAAGATCATTATATAAGTCATTGTAAACAGTTTAGTAAAGAAGGTTACCAAACTCGAAGTGAATTCGTCCGAACTCACAATTTGTGTTACAATTGTTTAGGCGCGAATCATTCAATTAAGTATTGTCGTGCTAAAACATCATGTCACGTTTGCAAGCGCAGACACCACTCATTATTACACCCCAAGGCATCCTCAAGATCATCGTCACCCAATAGCCATCCGGTTAAGGCAGTAGCTGTCAAATCAGCAGTGTCCACACTGCAAACTGCTTCCGGTTCGGCAAAAGAAGCAGAGTCTTCAACCATAGCGACACACTTTTCTACAAAGGTTGTGCCAAATCGAGTTTTATTAGCGACCGCTCTCGTCGAAGCACAGACACAGAATGGTCGTAAACAATTGCTGAGGGCGTTATTGGATCAAGGATCCCAGGCCTCTTTCATAACCGAGTCAGCAGTCCAATTGCTCGGACTAAAGAAAATACAAAATAATAGTATGGTCTCAGGCATAGGAGGTGACGAAGGCGCTTTTGCCTCTAGATTCATGGTTCGCGTAACCATTCATTCACGTCACGATCCAAATGCAATTATTCAAGTTCGAAATTCGTATTGTACTGAAATGCATGAAAAATTAATCTTAATATTCCCGTTTGCGTCAATTATCCTTAAATACGTAACAGCTGCATACGCTATATTCGATGCGTCACAAAACCCATGTAGTTCCACAACAACATCGTCTTCTCTGTATTCAACCCAACTTGGTACATGAAACTCAGGTAAATTTGGTAGTTCCTTTTGATATGTTTGCCATTCTTTTAATAATTCTTCAGGTAATCGATCATCCCAATCAATCCCGGCAAGCCATATTTTTTGAATCATTATTTTCGCTGGTATAACACACTGCGCAACCCACCCTAAGGGGTCGGACAGTCGTGATATATCTGATATTACTTTTCGTTTTGTTACAGATGCAGGTTGCGGAAATGTTATTGAATATCTGAAACTGTCAGATTCTCTATCCCACGAAAGTCCTAGTATTTTCACCACCTCGTTTAGTTTTATCTCTACTAATCCTTCCTGATTTGTACCTTCTCCCAATATTTCCTCTGCTAATTCCTTGTTGTTTGTCATCCACTTCTGTAACTGAAACCCAACTTTTTCCAGTAGATTTCCATTTCCCTGTGAATCCTTTTTCCTTCGTCTACCGTTTGACATCCTGACATATAATCATCTACATAAAATTCGCTTTTTAATGTTTCAGATACCAGCGGAAACTCAGCTCCCTCATCGTGTGCTAGCTGCTGCAACGACTTCACGGCCAGGTAAGGCGCGGACGCAGTGCCAAAGGTAACTCTCAGTAACTCATACTCTTTTATTTCAGATGCAGGTTCACTCCGCCAAAGTAGTCTCTGGAAGTGTGTGTCTTCAGGAACGACTTTGATCTGCCGATACATTTTTACTATATCTGCACATAAAACAATTGGATACGTACTCCATCTCATGATGATGTGACGTAATTCCGGTTGTATGGTAGGACCTACCATCAACATATCATTAAGGGATCCACCATTAGAACCTTTAGAAGAAGCGTCGAACACAACTCTGATTTTGGTAGAGGTCTTATCCTCGCGAACCACTGCGTGGTGAGGCAGATAGACTGCTTCTGACTGCTTAGTATCAGTTTCGCGAGACACCATCTTCATGTGTTCAAGGTCAAGGTATTCTTGGATTACTTCGGTATATTTTCTTTTGATCTCATGATTTTTCTTAAAACGCTGTTCGAGATGATGAAATCGTTTCAGTGCAATGTCTCTGGTGTATCCGATTTTACTTCGTGGATCTGATTTCCGAAATGGAAGCTTGACTACGTATCGCCCGGTAGCGTCTCGTTGAGTAGTACGAGTGAAGAATTCTTCGCACAGCTGTTCTTCTTGGGTAAGTATTTTTTTGTATTAGTAACATCAGATTCGATCTCCCAAAACTGTTTGAGCATATCATTGTCACTGAGGTGTGAATGCATACTAACTATAACCTTGTGACAATTTGCTGAATTGAGATCGCAATCTGTGGGTGTTAGTCCAGACAAAATCCATCCCAGGGTTGTATTTTGAGCAATTATGGGCCCTGCAGTGTGTTTGACTAAACCCTTTTTAAGAACTTGGCTGTAAACTTCTGCTCCAAACAAAACGTCGATTTTGTTTGGAGTGTGGTACTCTGGGTCTGCCAGAGTTATATCTTCTAGTTGAGGCCAAGTTGATATACACAGTTTAGTTGACGGAATCAACGTTGAAATTTTACTTAACACATATGCTCGAACTTGAATAATTGCATTTGGATCGTGACGTGAATGAATGGTTACGCAAACCATGAATCTAGAGGCAAAAGCGCCTTCGTCACCTCCTATGCCTGAGACCATACTATTATTTTGTATTTTCTTTAGTCCGAGCAATTGGACTGCTGACTCGGTTATGAAAGAGGCCTGGGATCCTTGATCCAATAACGCCCTCAGCAATTGTTTACGACCATTCTGTGTCTGTGCTTCGACGAGAGCGGTCGCTAATAAAACTCGATTTGGCACAACCTTTGTAGAAAAGTGTGTCGCTATGGTTGAAGACTCTGCTTCTTTTGCCGAACCGGAAGCAGTTTGCAGTGTGGACACTGCTGATTTGACAGCTACTGCCTTAACCGGATGGCTATTGGGTGACGATGATCTTGAGGATGCCTTGGGGTGTAATAATGAGTGGTGTCTGCGCTTGCAAACGTGACATGATGTTTTAGCACGACAATACTTAATTGAATGATTCGCGCCTAAACAATTGTAACACAAATTGTGAGTTCGGACGAATTCACTTCGAGTTTGGTAACCTTCTTTACTAAACTGTTTACAATGACTTATATAATGATCTTGTTTACAGAATGGACATACAATTTGTACAGAGTTGTTACTATTTGATTTGAGTCCGTGAAAAACCTTTGGTTTACTATCTGTGAACTTCTGATAGGTTAGGTTAGGTTAGGTTAGGTTTCCCCGCTCGGGTGACGGAGCGTGACGGGCGGGGTCGCTCTGCACTGATACGCAGGAGCACTACGCCAGCTCCAGTGGAGCGCGTGGAAAGTGCGGAGAGCGGCCCCGAGCCCATGGAGGCGGACCTGAGCGGGGGCTCCACCATGTCCCTGCTGGGATCTAATAAAGCGGAGGCGAATGCTGCAAAACGGGCGCAGCGAAAAACTGTTGCGGCTGACGAAGTCAGCGAGTTGGCCCGACAGGCCCGTGAGCGGCGCTCTGCTCGGATGGCTGCCGGGGGGGGGCATCACAGCGGTAGCACTCAGTCGCCAAGTTTTGGACGGCGTGGATGTCGTCCTGAAGGTTGCCACCAAATCGGGCAACCTGAAGGGCACATTCACCCGTGCCCTGAAAGAGGCGGCTGACGGAATTAAGGAGGCGGTTGAGGTCCTCGTTAACCGCACTAGCACGGAGGAGACGGCGAAGCTATGGGAGGAGAATGGCCGTCTCCGATCCGAGTTGGAGGACCTCAAGCGGCAGTTTGCCGCCCTGAAGGCAGCACCCGCGGACACGGGCTCGTCTTCCGTCGCGGTCCAGTCATCGGTTCCATTGCCGGTCCCGTCGTCGGCCCCTGCACTTGCGGATGCCGAGATTGAGAAGATCGCGCGCATCTGCATGATGCAGTGTGGGACGATGGTGGGTGCCCGCATGGAGGCCATAGAGGCAAGGCTCCTGCCGGCGGAAACCCTCCGCTTACCGCTCGCTGCGGACAGGCGGAGGAAGGAGGGGCCTGCTAAGCGGGGGCCGGTAACGGCCGCGACGGCAGAGGCAAGCCGGTCCGGGAAGGGGACTAAAAAGCCCACCGAGGGTACGTCCGCGTCCACTTCCGGGGCGGCTGTACCGGCGGCGGCCGCGCCGGGCCCTACCTCGGAGGCCTGGACGACGGTAGTCAAAAAGGGCCGCCGTCACGGGAAGAAGACGGCGCCACCGGCACCCGCTGATGCTCCGGCACCGGCAGCCAAGAAGGCCCAGGGACCGCCTAGGGTCAGAGCCCCACGCTCCGCGGCTGTAGTGATTACGCTGCAGCCCGGAGCCGTCGAAAGGGGCATCACCTACAAGGCGGTCCTGACTGAGGCAAAAGCCAAAGTCGCGTTCCCCGACCTTGGCACACCGTCCGGCTTCAGCATGAAGCCGGCGATTACGGGGGCGCGGCTGCTCGAGGTGTCGGGTGCCTCTAGCGGCGAGAAGGCGGATATCCTGGCTGCCAAGTTACGTGAGGTCCTCAACCCGGAGGATGTCCGGGTGTCCAGGCCAATGAAGACCGCTGAGCTGCGCGTCGGTGGCCTGGACGACTCGACAACCACGGCCGAGGTCGCGGCGGCCGTCGCCAGAGTCGGTGGATGTCCGCCCGACGACGTGCGGACGGGCGAGATTCGCGCTGACGCTTCCGGGCTCGGCATGATTTGGGTACGGTGCCCGGTGGTGGCGGCGAACAAGGTCGCTGACGGTGGGCGTTTGTTGGTGGGATGGGTTGCAGCGAGTGTCAAGCTGCTGCAGCCCAGGGCCATGCGGTGCTACCGGTGCCTTGACATTGGGCATGTTAAGGCACGGTGCACCGCCGAAGTGGACCGCAGCGAGCAGTGCTATCGCTGCGGCCAGCCCGGCCACAAGGCGGCCCAGTGCTCCGCGGCGCCAAACTGCAGCCTCTGTACAGCTGCAGGGAGGCCCGCCGGGCACAGAGCGGGCGGAAAAGCCTGTGGCGCCCCCGCCAGCAAGAGGAAAAGGGGTGCCAAGGCTGCGGGGGGCTCTTTACCCCCCCCTCAGCCTGGCTGCCCTTCGGTCGACTCCCGGCCTAGGAATGGTGCGGAGGGAATGGATTGCGCCTAATGGCGCTCTACCATTTCCTCCAGGGCAATCTCAACCACTGTGCCAGAGTTCAGGATCTCTTGCTCCAGAGCATGGCGGAGTGGTTGATTCGCGTGGCTGTGGTCGCTGAGCCGTACTTTGTCCCCCCCCGGGATAACTGGGTGGGGGACCTGGACGGCTTGGTGGCCATCATCGGCGGGGCTCTCGTCAACCCGTCCCGAGGACACGGCTGGGTGGCCGCCCTCGCGGACGGCATTGGCGTGGTTGGGGCGTATTTTTCGCCCAACAAGAGTCTCGCTGACTTCGAAAGCTTCCTTGTCGAGTTGGGTGCCGTCGTGGGCCGACTCCACCCTCGCCCCGTGCTGTTGCTAGGGGATCTCAACGCCAAGTCTGCGGCGTGGGGATCTCCGGTGACCGATGCAAGGGGTGAGGCGCTGGAGGAGTGGGCGGTCACGACTGGCCTGGTCGTCCTGAACGTGGGCTCGGTCCACACGTGCGTGCGGCAGCGGGGCGGGTCAATAGTGGACGTCTCGTTCGCTAGCCCTGCTGTTGCGAGCCGTGTTCGCGGCTGGCGTGTTGCCGCGGAGGTGGAGACGTTGTCGGATCACCGATACATCCGTTTCGACGTCTCCGCCCAGACCGCCGGCGGCCGCAGTTCATCGGGCCTGCGAACGGATGGCCCGCGCTGGGCGCTCAAGCGCATCGACAGGGAGCTTCTCGAGGAGGCCGCTATTGTCCAGGCCTGGATCCGGGAGTCGGCAATGAGCGGACCCATCGACGTCGAACAGGAGGCGCTGTGGTTCCGCGGGGCGATGACGCAAATCAGCGACGCGTCCATGCCCCGCGTCCACACACAGTCAGCAAGGCGCCAGGTGTACTGGTGGTCCGCCGCGATTGCGCAATTACGCATCGCGTGTGTGACGGTGAGACGCCAGTACACCCGTTACCGGAGGAGACGTCGTCGGGTCCCTGACGAAGAAGCCGCGCTGTATGAGGTGTACCGCGCGGCTAAAGAGACTCTGTGGCTGGCCGTCGGCGAGGCGAAAACGCGAGCCAGGGAGGAGATGCTGGAGACTCTGGACGGGAATCCGTGGGGGCGCCCTTATCGAGCGGTTCGAGGGAAACTTCGAGCCGCAGCGCCTCCACTTACGGAGAGTCTTCAGCCCGAGCTGCTGGAGGAGGTAGTTGCAGCCCTCTTCCCGGCAAGAGCGGAGCATACTCCGCCGCCGATGGCTTTGCCCACAGCTGCAGAGTCTACAGAGGAGAACGCCATTACCGTCCCAGAGGTGACACAGGCAGAGATGAGGGCGGCCGTGATGAGGCTCCGGGCCAAGAAAGTGGCTCCGGGGCCCGACGGGATCCACGGCCGAGCGTTAGCCCTCGCTCTGAAGGAGCTGGAGCCCCAGCTGAGAGGACTCTACACAGCGTGCCTTGAGCGGGGCCAGTTTCCCACTTTGTGGAAGACTGGTCGTCTGGTCCTGCTCAGGAAGGTGGGGCGCCCTGCGGACTCGCCGTCCGCGTACCGGCCCATAGTGCTGCTAGACGAGGTGGGGAAGCTGCTGGAGCGGATACTCGCAGCCCGCCTCGTCGGCCACTTGTGCAGAGAAGGGCCGGACCTGGACGAGAGCCAGTTCGGCTTTCGGCATGGGCGCTCCACCATCCACGCGATATCGCGGGTGAGAGTCCTGGCGGAGGAAACGGTGTCCCGGGGTGGGGTGGTGGTGGCAGTGTCCTTGGACATCTCCAACGCATTCAACACCCTGCCCTGGAGTTGTATTCGGGAGGCACTGCGGTATCATCGGGTGCCTCTCTACCTCCGCCGCATCGTTGGGGCTTATTTGGCGGAGAGGTGTGTCACCTACATGGGAGGCGATGGCGTCAGCCAGCGCCACATGTCGTGCGGTGTTCCACAGGGCTCGGTCCTAGGCCCGCTCCTGTGGAACATCGGGTACGACTGGGTGCTGAGAGGCGAACTCCAACCGGGCGTCGACCTGACGTGCTATGCGGACGACACGCTGGTCACGGCCCGGGGGAGTTCGCACAGGGAGGCAGCGTTGCTGGCGACGGCTGCGGTTTCACAGACGGTGAGCCGCATACGGCGCCTCGGCCTGGAGGTGGCCCTCAACAAGTCGGAGGCCATGGTGTTTCATGGTCCCCGGCGGGCGCCACCGTCCGGATCCCACATTGTGGTGGGAGGGGTACGAATCGCTGTCGAGCCCACCATGAAGTACCTGGGCTTGGTGCTCGACAGTCGGTGGGATTTCGGCCCCCACTTCCGGCGGCTGGCGCCCAAGTTGTTGGCCGCGGCTGGGGCGCTGTCAACGCTGCTTCCCAATCTGGGGGGCCCGAGCGCCGCTTGTAGGCGGCTCTACGTAGGGATCGTGCGATCGATGGCCCTTTACGGGGCCCCGATCTGGGCGGCTGACCTGACGGCCGGCAGCATTGCTGTTCTGCGAAAGCCGCAGAGAGCGATGGCCGTCAGAGTCATAAGGGGGTACCGCACGATCTCCTACGAGGCGGCTTGTGCACTGGCTGGATCCCCGCCCTGGGACCTGGAGGCGAAGGTGCTCGCGTCACTGTACCGGTGGCGCGAGGAATGGCGGGCGCGGGGTGAGCGACCGATGCAGCGACATATGGAGCAGCGTCGGTCGCAGCTCCGCGAGGTCCTGGTGGCGGAATGGCGGGACAGGCTCTCACGCCCTACCGCCGGCCTCGTCACTATCGAGGCGGTCCGGCCGGTGCTCGACCTCTGGCTCGGGAGGAGGCACGGCTCCCTGTCGTTTCGGGTGACGCAGGTGCTCTCGGGGCATGGTTGCTTCGGGAAGTACCTGTGTCGCATAAACAGGGAGCCGGACGCCCGGTGTCACCACTGCGTCGACTGTCGGGAGGACACGGCGCGGCATACGCTGGCAGAGTGTGCCGCTTGGGAGGAGCCGCGCCGTGCCCTCATCTCAGGAGTAGGCAGTGACCTGTCGCTGCCGGCCGTAGTGAATGCTATGGTCGGCGGCGACGAGTCCTGGGACGCGGTGGTATCCTTCTGCGAAACAGTTATCTCGCAGAAGGAGGCTGCGGAAAGGGAGCGAGAGATCTCATCCTCTCACCCGGCCCGCAGCAGGCGCACCGGGCGTCGGCGGAGGGCGGACAACGCCCTCTTCCAGCCCCCCTAAATGGGTCCAGGGACGACGGACTTGGGGACGTCCGTCGCCCCCCATACATCAGGACCCGAGGCGGCGGCGCATAGTGTTCCACGCGCGCCCCTCTTAGACGTCGCGGGGGGAGTCAAACACCTCACTCCCCCCGCTCGACCGGACGGGGCCCGCAGAGGCGGGCCGGCACCAGTCGGGGGTTGCGGAAGATTCGTATGTTCCCGCGACCCCCGACGCAGGTGTGAGATGGAACACCGGGGTGGTTTTTAGTCAGTAAGAGTCTGACAGACCCCTCCGCCCCCCCAGGGCGGGGGACATCCATGAGGATTTTCCACCCCGGATCAAAAAAAAAAAAAAAAGGTTAGGTTAGGTTCCGCCCGGGGGGAGAGTTTTAGGGAGGCGGCCAATCTGGCCTCGGCGGGTGGATCCTTGGTCGCGGGGAGGATCCACCGCCTAGGTTTAACGGTGGCGCTGCACAAGACCGAGGCCGTGTTCTTCCACGGGCCTCGGCGGCGCCCCCCCACCTGATGCCCACATCTTCGTGGAGGGCGTCAGAATTGAGGTGAAGGCCCAGATGAAATATCTGGGCCTTGTACTCGACAGCAGGTGGCGCTTCGGCCCGCACTTTAGCGGGTTGTCGTCGCGCCTGCTGAAGACCGCAGGCGCCCTCTCCTGGCTGCTTCCCAACTTGGGGAGGCCCAGCGCGCGATGCCGGCAACTTTACGCCGGTATCTTGAGGAGTATGGCCCTTTACGGGGCTCCTATCTGGGAGGACTCCCTCCAAGGGAGGGAGAACGCCGCCGCCTTGCGGGCGCCCCAAAGGGCCATAGCCCAGCGGGCGGCTCGGGCCTACCGCACAGTGGGCTTCGCGGCAGCATGTGCTCTGGCCGGCACCCCTCCTTGGGAACTCGAGGCGTGGGTGCTCGCTAGAGTATATGAATGGACGGCGGGGCGGAGAGCGGGAGGAGAACGCCCAGCCCCGGAAGAGCGGGAGGCCGTCCGGCGGGAGGCGAGGGATGCCATCGTCCTCCATTGGACGGGGGAGCTCGCCACCGCAGCCTTTGGCCGCCGAACCCTAGACGCGATTGGGCCAGTGTTGCGAGACTGGCTCGAGCGGTCACATGGGTTCCTCTCGTTCCGTCTGGTGCAGGTGCTGTCCGGACACGGTTGCTTCGGATCGTACCTGCACCGGATAGGACGGGAGGAGACGCCGTCGTGCCACGACTGTGGCGCGGTCGAGGACACGGCGCAGCACACCCTCGAGGTGTGCCCGTCGTGGTCCGAGACGCGCCGCAGTCTCATCGCGGTGATCGGACCGGACCTCTCACTTCCCGGCTTGGTTAATGCCATGCTGCAGGATGAGAGGTCCTGGGCGGCAGTCGCCTCCTTCTGCGAACACGTCATGTCCCAGAAGGAGGCGGCTGAGCGCGCGCGGGAGGACGATCCTCACGCGGCGTCGCTCCGAAGGCGGAGGAGGGGTCGAAGAAGACGTCAGTTTGATAGTCATCTCCGACTCCTCCCAGGTGGAGGCCAGCAGGCAGCGGGTGCGGGGGCGCCCTTGCCTGTATTGCACAGGCCTCCACCAGTGTCGGACGGGAATGGCCAGGTGTTCTCGGCCATTCCCGTAGCCCCCCAAGCTGGGGGGAATGCGGGGCCCGCCAGCTAGGCGGGCACGCGCCGGGAGGGTTGTGGATGCAAAGGCTGAGCCGGATTCCCATGGCCTTCCCATCACGGCGATGTGGGAACACCGCTGAGTTTTAGTGGGTATACTGTCATTCCGACAGGAGTCCCACATATCCCGTCTCGTCCCCCCACGAGCGGGAATGCATAAAGCATTTCTCAGCGAAAAAAAAAAAAAAAAAAAAAAAAAAAAAGGTTAGGTTAGGTTAGGTTTTTTTTTTTTTTTTTATATACTTCTACCTCCAACATAATCGGAGCCTATGCCTGTCTGCTTTACTTATCATTCCAGTTCTCGCTTTCGTGCCTCTCGTAATTTCATTCCTCATACGTGATCTTTCTTGCATTCATCCTCATTTGCGTCTATTATGGGTGGGATTCCCAGCTATCATCTTCTTTCTGACTATCATTGCTTATTATCTTTATTTATTCGGGTATTACAGGAAAACAGGAAGACGGTTTTTTATTTTGTGACTCAAATACATTTACTCTTAACCTAAGCTTATATCTATTTACAGTTTCTTGTTTATTACTTATCTAGTCTTACATTAGGTTTACAGTTTTCTTATTTCTATATTTATTCTGGTCTTACAGAGATGGGGAGCTGTTTTTATTGTAGCTCATACTTTAACATTTATTCTTATTCTAAGCTTATTTCTACTTTCACATATTATTGTACTTATTTCCTATTTTACCTTAAAATATTTTACATCTTTTATTGCTATGCTAGACTCTAATATAATACACTATATTATGACAGCATGTTTACTTATGCGGTTTTATTTCGATCTATTACTATTTTTGCAATATATCTACAGTAGTCTAGGAATATTTCTACATTTTTACTAATTATTATGTCCTTTACACTGATCGGTGTTATTTTAATTGTAGGGGCCAATGGTTGTAGGCACCGTACATTAGCACTTTGTTAATGTTGGTTTAGTTATGGAGTACACAGAAAGAACCACAAGTTGAGTTTAAAGTTATATTAAAATGTAGAAGGTTTACAAGTTAAAAATGGTAGCGATTCCTTCTCTTGACCAGTGGTTAGTTTCACTGTTGTTGTCTGACTCGATGTGCATTACTTAAAACGTTATAATTATAGCTTATTATTAGTGACGCACGACATCCAAGTAGGTTGCTGCGTTCGCAAAGTAAATGTACGGTTGATGAGACCGTACATGTTGGCAACCCCACAAAGATGTAAAGAAAATTAATAAAACATTGTCAAGAGAAGAAACCCTATTACAAAGAAACAAATAATAAATTAAATTATTCGAAGTTGAACGCGATGTTGTCTGCATGACGTGGGCGTACCGCTTGCAGTTCTGCGTGGCTCGCCGTGTGAATGTTTTCTTCTTGCTTTCTGTGTTGTATCGGTTGCAGTTCAATCTCTTCAAGCTGATTGTTCGTAGCTGAATGGCTCTTAGTTTGTTTTGAGCGACAAGATGGTCCGTATCTCTTTACAAACCACCCCACGGAGACAGTGATGATTACTCCCACAATGATATAAGAGACGACGTACTGGTGTACGTCATGAGTGGAAATGGTTGATGGGAGGTGGTTTTCCTGTGTTTTCATAATAGCTAATCGCTTGTCGATTTCCTCCAATTCTGCAGTTTCTGGCAACATCACGTGCGACATATTATGTGTTATGTTCACAATGTTATTTACCATCGAGTTCAGCGACGGTATGTTCATGGAAAGATCCATCTTCATGTTGCTATTGTATTGGTTATGTGAGTGAATTGTTAATTCCTTCGATTGCAACAAGCAACCCTGTGCTAAGGTCAGTATCCCAGAAGTCATGGAGTGCGTAGTGATATCATTTTCACACACAATTCGTATTGTGCAAGTTCCGCAACAAATCGCCAGCCAAGTATTCGCTGTGTGTAACGCGATCCACTCCTGCTTACATAGCACATTTTTTACGTCACAAGGTGAGGTCGTTCGATGACCCAATATTTTTGCTTCGCATGGGGCATTACTGTTATGCAAGTTGAATATCGGTAGATTCTTGTTGCATATCAAGTTTCCTGGTTGAATGTGACTACACCGCTTCATGTCATCTTCAGATAAAGAGACATAAGTGCTCTTCCCGAAGTTTATTGCTATGTACCGCGAAGCTAGTTGGACGATGACTGTTCCTGTGCTTGTTTTCATAGGCAACGGAGTTGCTTGGTATAGAGTGAAGTCTTCATCTGAGATCAATGGGACGTGTATCTCGAACAAGAAGTAGTTAGTAGTGACTCGCGCTTTCACGTATAGCAGTTTGTAGAGATCCTTGATATCGTTTCTGATGTTTCGGACAGGCAACGACGAGGTCCTCGGGAGTTTGCCCGCGATTTCAGTTAGTTGCTCGATCAAGTTGACAGGTGTAAGTAGATGGATGTCTATGTGGCCTTTGTAGACATCAGTTAAGCTTTCAAACAGCATCTCTTGAACCCTCTCTAAGTTAGTAATCAGCAAATAAGCTGTTAGTGAAGCCGAGTTGAAGTAGTTAGTAGCCATCACTACTTCCATTTCAGTCTCCACTTTGGCTAAGTTGGTGTTAGTCTGCGCCATGAAGTCGTCTATTAAACCAAACTGTCGCATGATGTTTTGTTCATTCTTCTTCAGCATATTGTTTTGTAGTTCGACTATTAAAGTTTGATTTCTTACCAAATCAAGTAGATAGTTTTCATTATTTTGGACTGCTTGTATGTCTTTGTGGTATTTATCTGCAAACCGTTGGTCTAAGATGCCGAAGAGGCTGTTAGCGACATATCCCACTCCATCAATCAGTCCTCGTTTCTTACGATTACTCAAGTGCTTATGAGGAGCCAGGAGTATAGTATTGTAGTAGCTAAGTATTTCCATTTCGTGGTTAAGCTGTTCTAAAGTTGTCTTGCAGTATCTTGGGTCGGTTTTTTGGCATAGTTCATTCAATCCCTTGAGGTAAGCTTCAATTCGATGTACTCCGTTCCAGTAAGTTGTTAAGTTATAGTACATAAGTAGTGTCCATTCGTCATGAATCACTTGTACGTTTCCTATTGTGTCGTAGTAAATCGGCCGCTCAAGTTCGAAGTTAGTAATTTTAACGCCAGACGTCACGATTTCGCCATATGACCCAGTTATTAACGTAAATACAATTGATAGCATTGTAAGAAGTGTTGAAAAATATTTATTTCCGCCCGTCTTTGGCATGGTTGGAGGATTGTTTTCTGTGTGATCTTGGACGCTGTTCTCGATAGGAAGTGGTGACAGTTTCACAACTGGACGTTTGATGATACCAGATTGAGTTTTAACCGTAGTCACTCGAACATAGCCGTCGGAACCGGGATGCAGTTCAAGTATACGTCCCATGGCCCACTTTCCTGGTGGCAAGTTATTGTCCTTGATCAAGACTATATCGCCTTCCTGGATGTTCTTTTTTGGTTTGTTCCATTTGCCCCTAGTCTGGAGTTGAGTTAAGTATTCACTCGACCAACTCTTCCAAAATTGGTGCAGCATATGCTCTGTTAGCTGCCACCGTTGGCGTAAGTTAACGTTATTTACGTCACAGTACGTTGATATTGGTAGTGACATTGTTGGGCTTCCAGTGAGAAAATGACCAGGTGTCAGATAGTTTTGAAATTCATCGGGATCTTCGGTGAGTGGACAGAGGGGTCTTGAGTTCATACAGGCTTCTATTTTTGCCAGTAGCGTAGTAAATTCCTCGAATGTCAGTTTCTGATCTCCTAGTACACGATGTAGATGATGTTTCATCGATTTTACGGCCGCTTCCCACAGACCACCAGCACTTGGCCACGCGGGAGCGTTGAAGTGCCATTCTACCTCCATTTTTCCGATCTCGTGGAAGAAGTCCGGCGAAAGCTCTTTTTTAAAATGTTCAAAATCATTGCGCAACATCTTCGAAGCTCCAATGAAATTAGTGCCGCAGTCTGAGTACACATGTTTAGGTGTACCGCGTCTAGCGCACATGCGCTGAAATGCGGCAATAAACGTTTCGGTGCTTAAATCAGACACCAGTTCAATGTGTACAGCTTTAGTAGCCATGCACACAAAAACAGCGATGTACCCCTTCGTAGTCTTTACTCCTCTTCCTTTATTTAGTTTGACTTGCACGTGTCCAGTGAAGTCTACACCAGTATGTGTAAAAGGTCGGGATGGGGTAGCTCTCTGTTGAGGTAAATCCGCCATAAGTTGGTAGTTATCTGTTGGTTTATAGCGGTGACATCGCACGCAACGTCGCAGTTGAGTTTTTACAGTTCTGTTGCTTCCGACAATCCAGTATCGCTGTCGGATTTGAGCCAATGTCAGCCGCGCACCTCCATGAAGTGTTGTAATATGTGCTTGTTCAATTACGAGCCGAGTTAGTCGTCCCATCCGAGGAAGTATTATAGGATGTTTCATCTCGGATGGCAAGTTGGAATTTCTCAGTCTTCCACCGACTCTTATAACCCCTTTTTCATCCATATAAGGATTCAGTTTGTATATAATGCTCTTGTTGTTTACAGTTCCGTTTGCTTTCAGCTGTTTGTATTCATTTTCAAACTCCGTACTCTGCACATATATAATTACTCGGTCGGCTGATAGCTTGAGTTCACTCACACTTAGGTAGTTGGTTTCAAATTTCGTCTTGGAGCGTGCCGTCGCGATAAAGCGCAGTACTTGAGCCGTTACTCGAATTACTTGCGTTAATGAACTATATTGTGTAATAAGTTATTTATGAAATGTTCATTGTTTCTCGGCACCGTTGTGGTTGCCACTGCTAAGTTGACACTTTCCTGGTTGGTTGTAAACAAACATGTGGAGTTTCTCACGAGGTCAGAGTCTTCTGCCCTTTTCAGAAATTCCGGGCCTTGCCACCAGAGATCGAAGTTCACTAGTTTGTTCGGCAACATTCCTCTAGATGCACAGTCAGCAGGGTTCTGTGCCGATTTTACGTAGCGCCACTTGTCGGCAGAAATAATTGGTTTTATTTTGTCAACTCTGTTGGATACGTATTTATCCCACCTTGATGCATCTCCTTGCAGCCACGCTAAGACTACTTGAGAGTCACACCATGCTTGTATTGACAAATTGTATCCAGCTAAAGCTTCTGTCGTTTTTTCCATGAGTTTAGCCAACAGTAGTGCGCCACATAGTTCCAATCTCGGCAACGTAGTTTTTTGTGATAGAGGTGCAACCCTGGTTTTAGCGACGAGTAGAGTTAAAGTCGGTATATCTAGTCCGTTCCTTACTCGGCTGTATATGACACACGCATACGCCTTTTCACTCGCATCGCAAAATCCTAGCAATTCTATTGATTGTTGTGCACCGATCCATCGGTTTAGTTTTATTTTCCTTACATTTGGAATTTCAGTTTTCAATTTAACCCAATCATTAAGTATGTCACTCGGTAGTTCTTCATCCCAGGCAAGTTTGCTGTTCCATACTCTCTGAAATAATAGTTTTGCTGACACTGTTATGGGAGCCAACCAACCCAAAGGATCGTATAGTTTCGAAATTTCGGAAAGTAAGTGCCTCTTCGTTGGCCGACCCTTCGAGGTTTCTTCCAGACTCCAGTTAAACATGAACGTGTCGATGTTTGGGTTCCAGCCGAGCCCGAGCGTTTTTGTCGAGTCCTCAGTTTTGAAATCAAATATGCTTTTAGTTGATATTTGATCGTCAGTTAAACTCTCTAGTAGCGCGGGGTGGTTGGCTGACCACTTTCTTAAGTTCATGCCGCCGCCTTTCAGTAAGTCTATAAGTGAACTTTGTAGGTCTTTAGCTTTATCCAGAGAGTAGTGACCGCTAATCACATCATCAACGTAGAACTCGGTGAGTAATGTATTGGCGGCCTCTGGATATTTATGACCATCATCCAGGGCCAACTGCTTCATAGTTCTCATGGCCAACCACGGCGCGCATTTGGTCCCGTATGTCACTGTGCAAAGTTGATATTCTTTTAACCTTTCCGCAGGAGAGTCGCGCCATATTATCTTCTGAAGTGATTGTTGATCTTCAGCTAACCCGATACATCGGTACATCTTCTCTATATCGGCGGTAAAAGCGTACTTTAGTATAAGGGCTTGAATGTCCTTCTGTAGATTTGGACCCTTTTCCATTAAGCTATTTAAGCTGTACCCAGTTGTTGTCCTTTGCGAGGCGTTAAAAACCACTCTTAGTTTGGTAGTAGTGGATTGTTCTCGCAAAACACCATGGTGCGGAAGGTAGCATTCAGACATAGAAGTTGCTATTGGAGACGCCGGTTTCATATGCTGTAGTTGCGTATATTCTCTGATGAAGTCCCGGTACATTGTTGCAAGTTTATTGTTCTTTCCCAGGCGTTTTTCTAATTGGAGAAATTGTGAGATAGCCATTGACTTTGATTTGCCTAATTTGTTTTGCACCTCAGAGCTCATAGGCATCTTAACGATGTATTTGTTATCTGCGTCTCGTTGTACTGTCTTGGTGTAGTATTCTTCACACTGATTATCCTTGGGCATGTCATGGTTGCTGATAGTTATGTCTTCGTTCTCCCAGAATTTAGTTAATTCGCTTAGGTCGACCAGTGTTATGTGACAGTTAAAAGTTTTCAGTTTGCCACTTAAGATCCAGCCTAAGTGCGTCTGTTGCGCTACAGGAGACTGTTGACTGCCTTTCAAGACTCCCTCAAGGATGATGTCGGAATATACGTCTGCCCCAAGTAATAGATCTATAGGACTTGATACGTTGAATTCCGGATCTGCTAGTTTTAAGTTTTCCAGGTGTGGCCAGTTAGCCTTTTCGAACGATGAGTTGGGTAAGTTGTTTGTTAGTTTGCTTAAGATGAGTGCCTGAGCTTTGAATGCGTAGTCTGAGTAAATCGATTTACAGGCAAGCTGAAGTCGTCCTTTGCAGTTTCCAGGTGCAGCTCCCACTCCCGTTATGGTTGCATTCAGCCGTTTCCTTGGTAGTCGTAGCATCTGTGCGGCGTTCTCGGTGATCAAATTTACTTGCGAACCTTGGTCTAGTAGTGCTCGAAGCGTAATGTAATTCCCATTTGCAGACTTTATCTTAAGCTGAACAGTAGTTAATAAAACCTCCATCTCATTGGTAGAAATATGGTTGGAGCTTTGTTTGTTTGTGGATGTGGTTGGTCGTTGTCCTAAATTGTCGTTGTTTCTTTCCGTATTCGTTGAGTTGACAGTATTTTTCTTGTTTGCGTTGTGCAGTAAAGTGTGATGCTTCATATTGCATTCTTTGCACGTTTTTGCTGACGCGCAATCTGTGTTGCCATGACTGTATAAGCAATTTTTACACACGTGTAATTGTGCGACTGTGTTATTCCGTTGGAATGAGTCCATATTGATGAACTTTGGACATTTCATCAATACATGATTTCCGTCACAGTGTGGGCAGTATCCGTATGCTGTATGATAAGTTTTCTTGAAAGTTTTTTGTCGCTCGTAGTCATGTAGTTTTGCAGAATGGTATTTGTTAAATGACTTCGACGAGACCTGCTTCTGCTGGCTAGGTACTTCTTTTTTCGCATTTTTCATGGTTTCATAGGCCATGAACTTGTTTTCCAGGAAGTATAATAGCTCGTTCAAGTTTGGTACATCTCTAGGATCTCGCAGTTCCTTTATGTACTCGCTGTAAGTAGTCGTGTCAAGTTTCTGCGACATCAAGTGTACGATAATTGGGTCCCAAGTTGCAATGTCTAAACCAATGTTTGATAGTCCGTTCGTACATTCAGTTATGACGTCGTGCATCTTCTTGAGGTTGAAGCTGTCGGGTTGTTGAATGACAGGCAGGTTGAGCATGGTGTTCAGGAATGACGTAAATTGCAGCCTTCGATTGTCGAAACGCTGCGTCAGTATTTCCCAACAGGATGTATAGTTTTCTGCGCCAATACTGAGATGTTGCACCAATCTTTCAGCGTCGCCTCTCAACCTCGTTTTCAGATGCTGCATTTTTTGCGCTTTGTTAATCATCGGGTTGTTGTGAATGGTTTCCATAAAGAGATCCTTGAAGGAAATCCATTGAGTATAGCTACCCGAAAATTCAGGAACCTCAATTTTTGGCGCCGACTTTTCGTAGTGCACTGTCGACCAAATCTTACTGTTCAAGTTTTTTCTTAGCTCGTCGTACTTGTCCTCCATATCGACGAACATGTTGTAGTAATTACCGTTGGAACCTTTGAGTAACGCTTCCAGCTCCCAGTGTTGTTTGTCGATGGCATTCCACTTCGACCTTAAAATAGAGAGATGGTCTTCTAGCTCCCATTTCTCCGTGACAGCTTTTATGTCAATTTTCGACATGGCGCGGTCGAGGGCTTTAAAGTTGCACTCTTGCTTACTCATTAATGTTTTGGTGGTATCGTCAGTTTCTCGATCCAGCATCCCAGTTAAGTCGAACTTCACAAACTTTTTTCCCTGTAGTTGCTCCAGTAAGTTAAGCATGTCTCCTTTTGTAGATTCGTATTGAGCTTGAGTTTTGCTGTACACGTTATCCATGAAGTAGTTGATGTTTTTATCTTCTAACGTTTGCTCCAGAATCACATGTCGTTCCTTGAAGTCATCCCACTGTGCTTCGAGAGATTCTAGGCGTTTGATTAGGTAGTCTTCAGTTTTTCTTGAGAGGCTATCCTTTTTATAGTTAGAGCACAGAGCTTTGATGTTTTCAAAGCAAGTTTGTTGGAGCTGTAGCTTCTCCATAGTGAGTTCTCTTGTCTAGTTGTCGAGAAGAGGTAAGTTTAGTTTGATGTATGTAGCTCAGTAGTCCAGCACGTAGTTGACGGTGATAGGCGTATAGCTTGACGTTAGTTCACGACACGAAGGCCACAGTTTGCAGGCTTCTTCTTTCAAGTCTCCACGGAACCGTTCTCGTAGTTGTAGTAGAGCTGCGTAATCCTTAGCGTCTTGAAATTGTCGTTTGTTTCTATTTATTGCGTTCGCACTCTATGTACGATATTATGCGCCTTCTCAATCCAACTGGGGCGACCCGCTTGTGGGAGACCAGCTGGACCGATTCGCTATCGTAAATAGAGACACTATACACAATCCGGCTCGAAGGACCATTTAATGTAGGGGCCAATGGTTGTAGGCACCGTACATTAGCACTTTGTTAATGTTGGTTTAGTTATGGAGTACACAGAAAGAACCACAAGTTGAGTTTAAAGTTATATTAAAATGTAGAAGGTTTACAAGTTAAAAATGGTAGCGATTCCTTCTCTTGACCAGTGGTTAGTTTCACTGTTGTTGTCTGACTCGATGTGCATTACTTAAAACGTTATAATTATAGCTTATTATTAGTGACGCACGACATCCAAGTAGGTTGCTGCGTTCGCAAAGTAAATGTACGGTTGATGAGACCGTACATTAATGTCTAAGATATTCTCGACGTTAAAGCGGTGATTCGAAAATTGAGGGCAGTCGAATAATATGTGCGGGATTGTCTCACTTGCATCCGGGTCGCAGATGCACGATGGACTCTCCTTGCACTTAAAACGGTTCAAGTACTCGGAGAATCCACCGTGCCCTGTCATTATTTGCGTGTTTATGCCGTTGGTTCCTATCTTGCGAATTACCCTATAAGCTGCCTGCACATCTGGGAAGAATAACTTGGTAACCGATGCTGTGTTACCAAGTTCGTATCTGCGATTCCATTCATCAAGCGTCGCCATACGTATGCTTCGCTTGATATATGAGATCGGGCACTGATCGTAGTCAGGTTTTCTCTTAGAGTTCTCAGCAGCCTCTTTCGCCAATTGGTCGGCTCTTTCATTCCCCAGTAACCCCACGTGAGCTTTGATCCAGAACAAGTTTACCACCTTGTTCTGGAGGGATACGGATCTTATATTATCCCTAGCTTCTACAGCAAGTGGGTGGAGCGAACCGGGATTTGTTACTGTTTGAAGAGCCGCCATTGAGTCACTGAAAACTCCAAAAGAAGATGCCTTGATCTTGCTTATCTCCCTTGTCGCCCTTGTTATTGCAAGAAGTTCAGCCTGGTAGACTGTGCAATAGTTCGAGAGAGCAAGTTTGAGGGCTCTGGTCTCGGCCTCACCATTCCATATAGACAGTGAGGCGCCAACCCCTCCTCCGATCTTGCTCCCGTCCGTGAAAATGCGGATGTCAAAGTTGCTATTGTTTTCAAGTTGCTCTTGGTCCACCAGGCTGTCGAAATGCAAAGTGTCACGTGCTGCGGGATGGGGAACCTCGAGTGCAGAGGTCATACGCTCGACCTCCCTGTCCCCTAGTGATGTCCAGGGCACCCCCCTCTTGGCTTCGTAGAGTGATGCCGCCTCACGAACTCGGAGGTCCAGGGGGAGTATTCCAGACAGCACCAGTGCTGAGTTCAGGGAGACCGTGCGATATGCCTTACAGATTTTCTGGGCGATTCCACGTTGGACGGTCCCGAGCTGTTTAATAATGCCCAACTTTTTGGCAGCCGGAGCCCAGACGCTAGCAGCGTATAGTATAATCGGCTCCACCGCCGCCAGATACATTACCCGTATGACCTCTGAATGAAGCCCCCAACTGACCTTTGCGGCTCTACACAGCTGTTTGTAGATAGCGATTGCCTTTCTACAAACGAGTGAGACGTGGGTGTTGAAGGTCAATTTTTCATCGAGGGTTACACCCAGAAGCTTCATTTCTTTCGATGTGGCAATGCCGATCCCCCCCATGCTCAGGCGTGGTGTGTCATATTTGAGTTTTTTGGTTATCACCATAGCGATTGTTTTATTAGGTGCAAATTTGAGCTTATTCTCGACACCCCACGCCAGAACATGATTGAGAGCGGCATTGGCACACCTCTCTACCTCTTGTGCGGTCTCTCCGTCAAAGACTAAGAGAACATCATCCGCGAACGCCTGAATATAATTTCCCCTATTCTCTAATGCTTTTAGGAGGGGGTCCAGCACCAAGTTCCACAAAATTGGGCCCCCGATACAGCCCTGGACACAGCCTTTGTTTGTGCCCTTGCCATATACTTCCCCGCCGTACAGGATTGAAATTTTTCTGTTCCTAAGGTAGCTGTCTATAACCCGCCTAAGATTTATTGGACACTTTTCCTCCGCCAGACGGACTCTTATCGCTGGCCACCAGGCGCTATCAAATGCTCCCTCTATGTCCAAAGATACGAGCGTTACTATTCTTTTTTGTGCTAGTTTTTTGTACACATGCTGCATGAGGGCATAGAGGGAGTCCTCGGTACTCCTTTGCGGCATGAATCCGTACTGACGGGTACTCATCCTTGGTAAAAGATGGAACTTAAGACGGGCCACCAGCATCTTTTCATATATTTTTCCTAGAATAGGCAACAGTCCAATCGGTCTATATGATTTTGGAGTGCAGTAGTTATCTTTTCCAGGCTTCCTTAGTATCACGACTGTTGCCTCCTTCCAGGCTGCGGGGAAGTGATAGCATTCTAGGCACTTATTTAAAATCTTTAAAAATAGTTCCGGGTCATTACCTACGGCGTGACAACAGATGTCGGCGGTAAAGCCGTCTGAACCCGGTGTTTTCTTCGGATTAAAAGACTCCATCGAATTTTTCAATTCTGCCATTGTAAACGGTGGGTCGCAAAGATCATTTTGTTCGCCAGAGTTTACGTATTCGGCTTTTATTCGAATGGATCTATGATGAGCGTTGTCACATTCTAAAGGGTCTTCCGGATAAAAAGTTTCCGCTAGCAACTTCACGGAGCCCTTGGCATCCAGCACATCACCATTTCTTTCCAATGGTAGGTCCTCCTCCCTACGCCGCGTCCTACCTATCACCCTATATATTCCCTCCCAAACCCCCTCCCTATCCTGTTTGCCACAGAATTCCTTCCAACTCTCGGTCTGAGCTTTGGCTGCTTCTAACTCATACTCTTCTTTCAATTTCAGGTACTCTTCTATGACCTTCGACCTTCGGATTTGGGCGACACAACGGATCCTGCGCTTCATGGTAGCAACGGTCTTCTTCATCTCCGCGAGTCTCTCGGACCACCACGGCAAGGTAAGTTCCTCATTGACTTTTTTGGTGGGTATTGTCTGCTTGCATGCTTCGTCTATTGCTTTTGTGAGGTTATCTATTGTTGTGTCGATTTGTTCTATGTCTTTAATTTTATCTATTTCAGCTGCTGTGAATTTATAATCTATTTTCAGTTGGCCAAACTTCTCATGAAATTTGGACCAATTGGCTTTTTTGGTGCTAAATTTCCTAGTGGTTCTCTCAACTTTTATGCCTTTAGATTTCTGCAACAGGATTTTAAATACGATGCCGTTGTGATCCGAGCTCGTGAGTCCTTCGTCAACCTTCCAGTCGTCTATCAAGTCCAAGATATCATTGGAGCAAGCGGTAATGTCCACATGACTGCTGTACCGTTTTCCTCCTCGGATAGTGTCGAAGGTCGGGATTTCCCCTCGGTTCAGTATATTCAGGTTTAGCTCACCGAGAGTTCCTGCCATCTCTTCCCCCCTAAGGTCAGCTATCGGGCTTCCCCACCATATGCTCTTGGCATTGGCGTCCCCTCCAACGATCAGTTTTTTGGAACCGGCTACGAGCTCTATTTGTTTAAGGTGTTCTAAATAGAGCTCGATAGGCTGGTCTGGCTCAAAGTAAAAAGAGACAAGCGTAATCTCCCAGGCACTGGTCTGGATCCCCACCACTGAGATGTTGTTTGTGGTAAGTTTTGGGTACTGTTTAACTGTGAAGTCACTGTTAAAGACAGCTATTGCTGCTTTAACAGTCCCCTCTCCTGTGCCAGTGTTTTGGAAGACTCTAACGCCCCTGTGACTCCTCATTACTTTCGCTCCACCCACGTACGGTTCCTGAAGAAGTGCCACCGCTATTCCACGCTTCGAAGCTTCTGTTAGAAGCTCATTGGTCGCTAGCTTCTTACGTTGGAGGTTTGCCTGTACTACTCCATAGGGGGTTTTTTCCACTGGGGTGCCGTTAGCAATAAGCAACGGTCGATCTGGCCATGTCATCCCACTTTTTCCTTACTGGACAGTCGTGGCTAAAGGCATTGTGCTGTATACCGTGCTCAATTTTTGCTTTGGTACAGTTCCGGCAAGCTGGTGGCGAGCCCGAGAGCCAGTCCGAACACTCTGATCTCATATGGGGGCCACCGCAGTGGCCACATAGGTCTGCAGGTTCTTTGCAGAACCGCTTGCCATGCCCAAAGCCCAGACAGCGAGTGCACTGTACCAGCGGGGTCTGATCTTCGATCCTAATGCGCTGGAGATCTATGTGCACTGTCTCGATTTCCATTGCTCGTCGCCAGATGGTGAGCGAGACGCTGATGATGACGTGGCCGGTATGAGGGTTTCGTGTCCTTCTTCTGTACTTCACCTCCACTCTGTTTTCTCCACTGTCGAGGCCGTTAAAAACACCCTGGTTCTGATTTCTCAGCGCTTTTAAGACGTCTTCGTCCGTATTTACGGCCAAGACGTTCTTTAAAATCAGAAGCGGGTCCTTGTTTTTCACTTCCTCGACAGTGAGGTCTACTCCTTCTCTTTCCAGTCGATCCTTTATCTTGCTCCTTTCTTCTTTACTTTCCAGACCTATTATTATTTTCCTGTCTTTGGCTTTCCTCACCTTTTCCACCTTTATCCAGCCATCTTTAGCATTTACTGCTTTCCTTACCCTACTAAGGACTTCGTCGCCTGTCTCTGTATCATCCTTAGACGTGACCACGACCGAATGCAAGGTACTGCGCTTTGGCAGTGACCTTACGCCCTGAACTGCGGCCACACTCGCATAGGTGTTACCCTTCTCCAGGAATTCTCTTTGGTGGTCTATGGTCTCCTTTAGCTCCTCTATCTTCTTGTTGCTTTCGAACAGGAGCTTTGTATGTTCTTCTATCTTGAGTATGATTTTACTTGTGTCGGCAATTTCGGGAGAAGGCGACTTTATTGTTGTTGATTTTGGGTCTGTCTCAATGAGGACTTCACTGGTCCTATTTTGCTTAACAGCTGCTTTCAGCTCCGATTCGACTTCCTTTACTAGTTTATAGAGTCGGTCCGTCGCTTCAGTGATGGCGGTCTTTATCTCCGTTTTAGTGTTTCTGGAGCTATTTAGGTGCAGTTTTGCCTTTGTTAGACAGGCTTTAGCTTCCGCTGTTCGGTCTGCGTATTTAATTTTCGGCGGTGAGTCTGTGTCGACGGACTTTTTCATTGAAGTCGCAGCTTTGCTCTCCTGCGTGAGAGCAGGCTTAATTTTAGTTTTATTTTTCGCAGGGCCAGCCTGCGACGTCTGTTCAGTTGTGGAAGGGGTGGGGCTGCTATTTGTTGCTTCCCACTCCCCTATGCTGCGTCTAACATTTGGAGGGGCAACTGCCCCAGATGCAGACGGTGACTTTTCACCGTCGGCCGCCTTTACCGGTGTTCTAAAACCGAACATTCCGGGAGGTATGCGTCAAATATAGATTAAAAATAATATAAAATAAAACCGTCAATAGGGACGATAAAACAGTGTAGAAGTAAGGTAAAAGTATAAACAGAGTTGTCGCGGTCGGACTTACGTTCAAAACAACGGGTCAAGCATGTAAACAGTCGACACTCCCTTCAAAAAGTCAAAAAG
The DNA here is from genome assembly GCA_916610205.1 of Griposia aprilina. Lineage (NCBI taxonomy): Eukaryota > Metazoa > Arthropoda > Insecta > Lepidoptera > Noctuidae > Griposia > Griposia aprilina. The sequence goes on along the minus strand of OU744285.1, from coordinate 24,118 downwards.
AAATAAAAAATCGCAAATAAAAAGCGATCTTCGTCAGGACTCTATGTAGAGCCAAACAAGGCTTTTCAATAGATAGCTCTCGCCAAACTCTTTACGATGACACCAAACTCGGTGTGGTTACACCAAGGGATTACGGAGATATCCTTACTTGAAGTTTTTGGTTTTTTGCCAAGATGGCAGCCAAAGGTGGTTACAAGTGGTTATCTCCAGAACCACTGGTCCAAAGACCCTGGTGTTTGGGCTTTTCGCACTTGGCTCAGCGAGACCAATCTACCGGAATGGTTTTCAGCCTAAAAAATTTTTATACCCTGAAAACACCTGAAAAATATTCCGACATATACCCTATGGTCTGCCAATATGCACAGAGAAACCCCCGGCCCTCTACGACTCTCCGTTCGGAAGCTATAGATGTTTGAATTTTTTCCAAAATGGCCGCGGTCCTGTCAAAGGTTAACTTTGACAGCGGATAGCTTCCTTCGGGGGAGTCGCAGACCCCTCGAGTTTGGGCTCTCCCAACTCGGCCTGAGTCTCCCTGTCCGCCGAAAATGCTTTCAGGACCCCGAAATTTTTTCGTTCCAAACCGCCTGAAAACGTGGGGTAGACAGGACACTAGTACCCTGAATCCTATATGCAAAACAGCAATCTCCCACGACCTCTGGTTCAGGAGATATGGCGGTTTGAAAATAAACAAAATGGCCGCCGAACTGTCAAACGTCAATTTAAAATGCCCGTAATTTTGGAACCCTTCGTCGCAGAGGGACGGGGTTTTAGATGCACAGCTCGGCGTCACTTCAGGTATCCTCTGAAAGCAATTTCAGCGACAAAATACTTTTTGGCCTGAAACAGCCTGAAATACATCCACACTTAAAGTCGGCAGTATACTACTGGCCGAGGTGAAAATCAGAGAATGATCGGACCAGCGGTTCCCAAGATATCGTGTTCTGAAATTTTTAACCTAAAAACCAAGATGGCGTGATATTGTCAAAACAGCCAAATTTGAAGATACACAGACAGTGTTTGGACTTAAATGGGTCGCAATGGGTGTATTAGACCCTGTCCCGGTGTCAAATATGGTTAACTTCTATTAAATTTTGAATTAAAGCCAAAAAACAATTAAAATTCGATATCTTAGGAACTACACATTGGAAAATTCTGAAAAAATTATATTAAATACTTAAATTAGAACGCTACAAAGTGCAATAAACAAATATTATAAAATTTAAAAACAAAGTAGAAAAAATCCTGAAAAAGTGCTTTTCTTATGAAATACCTTATAATTATAAAACTATTTAAACTAAAAATCTAAAACTTAGGATCTCTATTATGCTGAGAAGCGCGCCAAGGACTGCAGTTGAAAAATTTGAAAATCTTGATAAGGACCGAAGATATGGACGTCTATATTTTCAAGGTTCTAAGTCCTTTTAAAAATCGGTTGTAGTGATTTGACTAAAAATTTTTGGAGTTACCGTCTTTACTGTAGGAGGAGATGCTGGCTGCAAAATTTCAGGCATCTGGCTCCGCGCCTTCTGAATTTTCAGTCCACGTGGTTTTTCGTTTTTTCAGAATAAAAGCTGGAGCACCAGGTTTTTGAAGTTTCTGGGTGGTGTGAAGGATGTGCGGGCACGGTCCCCACCCTTTTCTTCAATAAAAAGGGGGGGTTACCGCTCTTGTTTGAGCAGCGTATTCGATTGAATATTATTCTTCGAAGTTTAACCTCAAAATATTGAGGTTTTTCAGGTGTTGATGTTAATACACTGTAATCCGGGTAGTAACTTTCACGGGGGCGTATAGCTTACACTTTTCCACACACACAGACACCAAACTTGTTAAAATCGGACAACTTTTTACCACTTTTAATGATTTTTCGAGCGGGAGACGAACGGAAAACGTGGCGTTCGCGGCGGTGGTTGGGGCCAGACTGTTAGGTTAGGTTAGGTTAGGTTAGGTTAGGTTAGGTTAGGTTAGGTTAGGTTGGGGGATCCCCCACAGCGCATACTTCCACGTAGTTTCCCCCGGGCAACGCCGTGTCTGACCACCGTAACGGAGTGGCAGACCGGCGGCTAAAGTGCGCTGTGATTCGCAGACAAAAACGCGGACGTCTATGAATATGCCGAAGAAGCCAAGCCGTGACGCCTCCGGGCGTCTTTGTTTTAACGCTAATCGCTCCTCCGAGGGTGATTCAAACGGCCCTTCTCAGGGCCAACCCAAAGGCCCTTCTCAGGGCCAACCCAACGGCCCTTCTCAGGGCCAACCCAACGGCCCTTCTCAGGGCCAACCCAACGGCCCTTCTCAGGGCCAAACCAACGGCCCTTCTCAGGGCCACGCCGGCGGCGCTTTGGCGTCGGAAGCGGACTGCGCACCATCTGCGGTCAGCTTCTTCAGCAGGCCGGACGAGTTGTCGGACGCCGACGAGTCCAATATGGACACGTCGGCGGCCGAAAACGAACGCCCCAAGCGGAAGAGGGCCGATCTGAGGCTCGGGTCCGGGGGCTCCTCGGAGTCGGTTGCGAGTAGGTCGAAGAAGAAGTCGAAGTCTAAAAAGGCTTCGACTTCTGCTTCGGCTCTTGCCCACGATGTGGGCTTGGTGGACGCCGAGCGCCAGCTAAACCTGGCTAAAAGGGCGCAACTCCAGGAAGACCTGGAGGAGAGGGTCGCCGCAAAGGAGCGGCAGGCGCAAGCCGCCAGGTCGAGGGCTGGCTATGGTGCGTCTAACGTGCTTTATGCTGACCACTCCCTGGCGGAATTGGAGCGCATGGCGCAGGAGGACAAGGAGGAGGTTCTGGAGGTCGCCTCAAAGTCCTCCAATTTGAAGGGAACCTTCCAGAAGGCCCTCAAATGCCGGGCCGCAAGCATGCACGGCATCGTGATAGAGCTGGTGAAGCGGACGGCCACGGACGAGACGCGGCAGCTGCAGGCGAAGGTAGATCGTCTGCAGGCGGAGGTCAGCCAGCTACACCAGAAGCTGGCCGAGGTCACGGCCCAGCCTGCCCAATCTGCCCCGGGTACGGCGGTGGAGGGCTCCTCTTCCCATGCCAGCCTTGAGGCGGTAATCCGCGGGGTTGTCATGGAGGAGAGGGCCTTCATCAGAGGCTGCTTCGCGGGCATCGAAGACCGTCTCTTGCCAGAGAAGCGGCTCCGCCCGCCGCTAGCGGCGGATAAGAGTCCACTGCCGACGGAGCCGGACCCTGCGCCTCTGGGAGGCCCGGCATTGGCCGAGCAGCCCCGGGCCCAGAAGCCCTCTAAGGGCAAAGGTAAGGGCAAGAGGACCACTGTGCCCCCTCAAACGCCAACCACTAGCGCGGAGGGAGCGTCTGGGTCATCTGCCGCTCCAGCGGCCCCCCGGAACTCACAGGAAGAGGACGCCCTTCTTCCCTCCACCACCCCGTCCAACCAGCCGTGGACGAAAGTGGTCAGGGGGGGAAAAGGGCAAAGGTCGACCCCCAACCCCAGTGCAACTGCCCCAGCGGCGAAAAAGGGTCTAGCCGGCGGGAAGAAGCTGGTTCCTCCCAAAACCGCGGCGGTCGTGGTGACCATCACCCCGGAGGCCGTGGAGAGAGGCGAGACGTACGAGTCCGTCCTAAGACGGGCTCGTACCAACGCGGATCCCTCCCGGCTGGGGATCGGCAACATCACGTGCCGCCGTACCCTGGCTGGGGCTCGAATTTTCGAGTTTTCGGGGGAGCAGCGCGGCGCAAACGCGGACCTCTTCGCGGGAATGCTGCAGGAGGTCATCGCGGATGCGGCAACGGTCGTCAGGCCTGTAAAGACCGCAGCCTTGGAGGTGGCCGATCTGGACGATTCGGTCACCAAAGAGGACGTGGTGGCGGCCGTTGCGACGGCCGGAGGCTGCGACGCTGGCGCAGTAAAGGGTGGAGCAATCAGGCTCGGGCGCCGCGGCATGGGCACCATCCGCGTCGAGTGCCCAGTCGCTGCGGCCGGGGCCGTCCTTACTGCGACCAAAGGACGGCTGCTTGTGGGGCTCAGCTCAGCTGTGGTCCGGCCACTTGAAGACCAGCCTATGCGCTGCTTCAAGTGCTTCGCGTTCGGCCACACCCGAGCCACGTGTCCCTCCAAGTCCGACTGGGGAGAGTCTTGCTTCCGGTGCGGGCAGGAGGGACACAAGAGTGCCACTTGCCGCGCTGCCACGCTACGCTGCGCGGCGTGTGCTGCCAGTGGCCGCCCCGCGGACCACAGGATGACGGGCAGGAGCTGCAAGCCGCCCGCGAGGAAGGGCATAGTGCCGGCGCAGGTTCGCCCTGCTGCTACCACCACCGCCGTCGTCGCCGCTGTAGCTCCAGCGGCGGTAGAGGAGGAGGGATGTGGGATGTTGGAATAATGGTTTCCAACTACCACATCCTCCAGGCGAACGCCAACCACTGCAGGGCAGCCCAGGACCTGGTGGTGCAGGTCATGGCCGAGTGGTTGGTGAACGTAGCGGTGGTCGCTGAGCCCTACTCAATCCCCGGCAGCTGGCTGGGTGACGAGGACGGCTTGGTGGCACTAGCGGCGCGGTCTTCCACAGACTCCCCTCCCCTCTCACTATTAGAGAAGGGACCGGGATACGTGGCTGCCGCGTGGGGAGAATTAGCCCTTGTGGGCGTCTATTTCTCCCCAAACCGCCCTCTTCAGGACTTCGAGAACTATCTCGGAGTCCTGGCCGCCGTGGTCGGCAGGGCGGCGCCGCGTCAGATCTCCGTACTGGGAGACCTGAATGCCAAGTCGGTGAACTGGGGTAGCCCGGCCACCGACGCTCGCGGGCGGGCAGTGGAGATGTGGGCAGCCTCCTCTGGACTCTCCCTCTTGAATAGAGGAAACGTCCAGACATGCGTGCGGCGGCAGGGTGGCTCAATAGTGGACGTCACTTTCGCCACCCCTGCGTTGGCCGCGCGCGTATTGAACTGGCGGGTGGACCTGGTGGAGACTATGTCGGACCATCGCTACGTACGGTTCGACATCTCCACCGGTGGCCCCGGAGAGACGCGGCCCCTGTCGGGGCGATCGCCGTTCCCGCGGTGGGCTCTCACCCGCCTGGACAGGGAGGCAGCGGGGGAGGCGGCGTTCATCCAGGACTGGTTTTCGCCGTCTTCCGCTGGCCTGGATGTGGATACCGTGGCGCGGCGCCTGAGGGGGTCTCTGACCGAGGTATGCAACTCTAGCATGCCTCGGTCTCGCCGACCACTACCCAGGCGCGCCGTGTACTGGTGGTCGGTGGAGCTGGCGGGGCTCCGAGCAGCGTGTGTGGAGGCAAGGAGGGCCTACACGCGAAGCCGGCGGCGGCGTCGACGAGACCACGCCGACGAGGACCACCTCTATGAGGTGTATGTGGAGGCAAAAATGGTCCTCGATAGGGCCATCGCCGCCGCCAGAGATTCGGCGAGAGCGGAGATGCTGGAGGGTCTCGACAGCGACCCCTACGGGAGACCTTATAAGGCGGCGCGCAACAAATTGCGCCCCTTTGGTCCCCCAGTGGCCGAGACCCTGGAGCCCTCATTCCTGGATGGGGTGGTTCAGTCCCTGTTCCCGTGCAGGGACAACTTCACCCCACCAGTGATGGGCGCACCGCTAGGGATAGCTCCGCCAGCTGAGGAAGAAGAGGGGGCCCCCCCTGTCACGGAGTCGGAACTCCGCGCGGCGATTGTCCACATCCGCGCCAAGAAGACGGCTCCGGGCCCCGACGGTGTTCCGGCAAGAGTGGTGGCGATCGCTGCCACTCAAATGGAGGAGAGGTTTCGGGACCTCTTCAGCGCATGTCTTGCGTGTGGGAGGTTCCCAAAACCGTGGAAGGAGGGGCAGTTGTGCCTCCTTCGCAAGGAGGGCCGCCCGGCGGACTCCCCCTCGGCATTCCGGCCCATCGTTCTGCTCGATGAGGTCGGCAAAATGTTCGAGGGGATAATCGCTGGCCGCCTAAACAGCCACCTGCGGAGTATCGGGCCGGACTTGTCGGACGCTCAGTTCGGTTTTCGGGCTGAGCGCTCCACGGTGGACGCGCTGGCCCGCCTCAAGGGCCAGGTGAAGGGGGCGATGGAGGCGAGGGACGGATTGTTGGCTGTGTCATTCGATATAGCCAATGCCTTCAACTCCGTTCCCCACTCCACCATCCTAGAGGCACTCCGATTCCACGGAGTGCCCCTATACATGCGTCGTCTGCTGGCCAGCTACCTAGAGGATCGGGCGCTCGTCCTCGTTAATAGGGCTGGCCAAGTCCGGCGGTACGCCGTCGAAGCCGGCGTTCCGCAGGGGTCAGTCATAGGACCTGTCCTCTGGAACATCGCCTATGATTGGCTCTTGCGGGGAACTCTCCTTCGGGGCACGAGTGTCATCTGCTATGCGGATGACACTCTCCTCACCGCCCGGGGGGAGAGTTTTAGGGAGGCGGCCAATCTGGCCTCGGCGGGTGGATCCTTGGTCGCGGGGAGGATCCACCGCCTAGGTTTAACGGTGGCGCTGCACAAGACCGAGGCCGTGTTCTTCCACGGGCCTCGGCGGCGCCCCCCACCTGATGCCCACATCTTCGTGGAGGGCGTCAGAATTGAGGTGAAGGCCCAGATGAAATATCTGGGCCTTGTACTCGACAGTAGGTGGCGCTTCGGCCCGCACTTTAGCGGGTTGTCGTCGCGC